>OY728155.1:351874427-361874427 GCA_963277665.1 Viscum album | reverse complement strand
TCTGGGTTCAAGTCTTATGGCCTTGCCAGACACGGCGGGTTGCCGCCCGACCTCCGGGTTGTCCTTTTATGGCAATTGAAAAATAATCTCAAACTAAAATTATCCAAAATAATTCTATCCAAACTCACAGTCCAAAATTTATAAGGAAGGTAAACACAATGAAGATCCTTTTTCCGCGTAATAACATGTGACCACTTTCATCATGTATTCTTTTAAAACACTGCAACATCCTGAATTACCATAAAACCTTATTGATTACATTCATGGTCCCTTATTTCTTATAGAATACTGGATATAATCCTTCTATCCATAAATGTTGTAAACTCCAACAATCATGGAATATACAAATCATTAATCAGTTTTAAGGTAATAAAAAATATCCAATATAATTTATCCAAATCAATCATTTATTATTCCAAAATCGCTTCCTCAGTATCAGAACCATATTATGGTTTATCATTATCTCAACCATATATTTTCCAAAAATTTAACCTGCTGTTGAGTACCTTTTCATTGTTCCACACAATCTCAAGTCCTTAATGAAATAGTACTGCAGTACAATCCTTATATACTCTATACTTATTATAATCGGTTCAATGTTGATACAACACTCAAATGACATAATTCTATAATAACAACATAAGAACACTAATCATTCCTCTTTATTTGTGGCAGTATCATAACTTGATTATTATCCAATAACAGCATTTAGGGAATACTCTGATGATTTGGAAATCGGTTCACGTAGTGTCCCAACTCCTTGCAGATGAAGCATTGTTGATTTGAAACCTTTTTCTTACCCTTGCAGTCACGTACTTAGTGTCCTTTTTCTCCACACATATAACAAACTCACATTCCCTTCCAGAAAGTTCTAGGTTTTTTCATTCCACAGTTATCACATATGGGAAAATTCTTCTTTTCCCTCTTCCCATTATCTATCTTTCTATCTTCCATCCATTTCTTCTCTTGATTCCCTTAAAAGCCATAAGACTCAAGGAATTATTTTCTTCACTTATTAACACATGATACTATTTCTTCATATGTTGATAATACATGGGAGACAATTTCCCATCTAAATGTTGGCTTAATACTATGAAATACATGATCCTTCTTACTCTTTGGATCATACGTATTGCTCGAGTTCGCAATCCTTCTACCGGGCGCCATTTCTATACAATAGCATAAACTAGGTCATTTTTTGAATTGATACGAATAATTCCAAACTTGTAAAATACCTAACATAAATTGAGTGGTTTATGGATATAATCCATAATCATAAATATGTTTTCTTTGAGGAATTATGTACTCATAAACCCTTCATAATGATTTGTAAAGAAGATAAGAATTATCCAAAGCATATCCTCTGAGAGTGTCGTAACCAAGTGTGCAACAAGGCCCATTTTCGTGCACAAGTACTCGATCGAGTCTAGCTCAAAGCGGTGTTTTTGGGTTTTACCCATAGGTATATCTGTTCCAGATCCACCTCTACCTACTCGTATCTAGACATGGATGTTTTTCTTGGAAAACTCTCAAAATATCTACAATACTAAAATTCTAAGAAGTTATTCTATACTAATCCTAAAAGTCTATATAGGGATATGTTCTCTAATCATATTTTATCTAAATCTAGTTTCCAAGGTTATTTCTAAACTTCTTATGATACCAACTGTAATTCCCCGACCCCAGATACCGAGAGTCGGTGCATTATTTTAATACATTGGAATGATTACAAGGAATCAAGTCCCGAAGGAACTATCAATTTAGTAGTCATGGAAAATAGATTACATAAATGAATGTTACATTAAACTTTATAACATACAAAACAACATAAATAATATTTTATGAATTTCACTATTCCCTTGGCTTAACCCTGTATATCAATCACAATACACTTCTTGGAATCCTAGTAAAAATAAAACATAGAAATGGGTGAGCTCAGATGATCAGTAAAGATAACAATATAGCGGAAACTTTAATAAATAATCATAAACATTTAAGGAAATGTATAATTAAAAAAATCATTTTAAACATGAACTTCAACATAATATGGAAAAATGAAAATATAATACTACCATTTACTTATTCACATGGATATTCTTTTAGTCCAATAATCTCATGCAATATCACTAACCACTTTTTTAATGATGGAATGCATAATGCCAGACTATCATAACCACATATTCAAGGCCTCATGCAAAGACTACAAATAATATTTTGTCAAGGATTTGTTCCAAGACAATATTTTGTCTCATGAGACCTACCGATGCATCGAGGAACTATAGCGGGATCCACCCGTCACTTATGAAGTCCAATGCATTCCTCGTATGAACAGGTTTAACCATAACATAATCATTCGTATTAAAACTAGCATAAAAAATGTAAATAATTTTTCCATAACCCATTAATGGTATAAAAATAACACATCCATAGTCAAACATATCACAAAACGTTCAATACAATATGGAATATTTGTATTATAATAAATCTTTATCAAACAAGATTAAAATCCATCAAATGATGTTGACATAGATGAAAATGATTTGTAAAACTCTTTGTGGAAAATATCCCTATTCATGAGAACATTTAAAATTAATACAATTTAGAAAGGAATACATTTAAAGAAATTTTTAAATCAATGTTTCCCATACCATTTTGAAACTTTTAAAGGAATTAACATTTTAAAAACAATCATGTCCATATAGATAAATCCTTAAAATCCATTTTGAAAATATAGACATTAATGAAAATTATTTATAGGAATAAATATTTAAAAACATTAAAATGTTGTTTTAGAAAAAAAATCCTTTCAAAAATCCCTTTGAAAACTCTTTCATGAAATATGGAAATGGATAATAAATATGCCCTAGTAGATACTTATGTAAGAACATCCTCGGATAATAAAGAGATTGTAAAATTAACCCATACCAATTTGGTAATTTAAGAAACATACACCTCATGAAAGAGGTATCGTAAAATTAATATGTAAATAAACATAAATTAAAGTGTATTACACAAAGAATACAGTTATGGGCAGTACATACACCAAATAAAAAGTAATATTGGCAATATGGCACAAATCTCATAGGAATAACGAGTGAGATGAAAACCTCTTACCTTATACTTTTCCTTGGTTGAGGGTAGTATAAAATCATGTATAATGGGTAAATAATTGTTATTAAATTATACAAGAATCATATACGTTAATATGATATCATATATGATATTTTAACATTGCTATGTTAATAATATCTTAGTATTATCGTCGTTTTGGGTGTTAACTTACTCGTTTTATTTTATATGTTTTGTTACATAAGACATGTTTGTTATGGATGGGTTGTATCTTATTAATATACAAAATGATATAAAGTCCTCAAAAAGTATTTTGAATCATAAAATGAGAATTAGACTTGAATGGATATGATGGGGAATGAATCTCATTGTGTTCGTGGAGACGGTAGTTCGTACGTACACACAAACGCTACTTCAATTTCATTTTTCATTTTAAAAGGAATCAAAACCAAATGATACATAGGTATATTATTATTACAGTATAATATAATTTCTTATATGTGCTACTTAAGTTCATTAACATTATCCTTTATACGATCCATGTATGGTATGAATGAGTCATATCACTTTGAGGGGGCGGTAGTCCGCACTTCCTCAAATGAAATTATCGTATATATATTCAACATAAAATGAATAATGTTATGATATAAAATGGAATTAAATAAGATTATATGTAAAATAAATATCATTAATATCATATTTAATTATATTTCCATCATAATTGCCAACATGAGAGGCGGTAGGAGATAATTGAACAATCATCTTTTTGTGAGGCGTTTGGTTGCCATCCACAGAAACATTATGTTCTTCGCCCATTAGATGGAGTTGTGTGTAAGTGTAATTAGAAAACTTCTCATAAAAATATCCTAGTATATTTAGTATACTGTTTTTCTTACAAAATAAAAGATTAATAAGAGTTTATGGGTTGGAGAAGTAAAATAAAAGAAAAGAAGCTAAGAGAAATCATTACCTTTAATTTGGGTAACTCCCATTGGTTTGAACCAAAAAGGACTCTTGAAGTGCCTCCAAACTAGATTATTTAAAGTCTAAGGTGGGTATGGGTCAAAAAAAACTATACCAATTGGTTTTAGAGAAGTTTGGGTCACTATTTTACCCTTATCTTTTAGATTTAACTCTTTGTTAAATAGTTTGACATTTACAATGTCTCTTTGTATTTTTATATTATATGGTTAATAAACATACTATAAACTACAAAAAGAACCCCAAGTGCATCATTAATTACATAAATATCATCATATATGTCCTTTTACAGAACCTTATATTTTTAGGAATATTATATCAATTAATAATATAATATTTGTTTTAAAAACGTCTTTTTTGTCAATTTTGACACTATTTAATAATTGATTTTTTTGAAATCATAATAACATTTTTAATTCAAAAAAAATTATTTAATAAATAATAACATGTCATATGAACCAATAAAATAATTTTAATTCATTAAAAGTCTCAAATTAAATTTATTTGGGTATTTATAATATCAATTATTTTAATATTTCCTTAATAAGGTAATTACTGCACCATCATTATGTCATAAATAACATAATTTATTTGATGTCTAAAAATTAGAAAACAAATACCATGATGTAGGAAATAGTTTTATATTTCCAATTAATATTTATAGTTGAAAATATCACTTACATAACCCCATGTAAAAATTAATTTACTAAAAGATATTTTTTTGTGTAATTTTTGTCCTTACTTTAAATTAACTAATCTAAAGAGTCATTATCACTCTCAAGTGGCTCCATGGGGTCCCGAAATCTACCCAAGTATTCCCATGGTCGTCCATGACTCATCCTATAATGTTAGGACAAGTTTTAAGGTGATTTTGTATTATTATGATATACTTTTTATATTAAATTACCCTATTTACCTTTAACCGTAGTAAATAAAAGTCAAATGTTACTATACACCAAAGATTATTTTTATCTTATTGAACCAAATTTTACTACTTGATATTAACCATATCTCTCAGATTTTTTAAATCCACTCATTGAATCGGTAAAATTAAGTTTTATGTGAATTTTCAAATTCTCCTAGGAGGTGGTAAAAGACGGTGAAAAGTTCAATAAAATGTTTATATATCTAAAATTATTATAAATTGACTCTAATGAATTTAATTGAACTTATATAGGTAGTATGTATATACTTTTATATAAAATAAATTTAAATAAAATAAATAATTATTTTAATAAAAATTCGGTTTTAAACTATAACTCAGTGTTTTTCACTATTCATCAAAAATTAAAAATTTTCAGAAAAATTCCAAAAATTTACCCTAATCTAATTTTGATATTCTGAATTAAATAATGAAGTCTATTTCACCAATTTAAAAACATAGAAGTTTCATTTATTAATTTAAAATTAATTTCCGTAGTCAAAACCAAAAGGCATATTTTTAAGAAATAATAACAACCAAAAGTTTGACAGTTGTTTATGTCCAATTTCAAAGTGAAATTACTTAAAATGACCATAATTGAATTAAATGGTAAAAGTATAATCTATTTATACTTCCAAACCATTAAAATGTATAATTTTACAATATAAATTATTTTTAATTAAAAAGATGTTTTCAGTTAAAATATAGTATTTTTCACTATTCATCCAAATATGAAAGTTATCAAAAAAACAACAAAACATTATTGAAACTAAATTCTCATGTCCTGATTCTAAATAAGAAGTATATTTTTTCAAATTCAATATATAAAATTTCCAAATTTTGTATTTAAAAAGGCTTCTCCATTAAAATCCGGTAAAATTGCATTTTTTTTAAAATATTTCTTTTATCTGAAAAAATGTACTTGTTCTTAAATTATGTCTAAGAAACTCATAATATGGATTATAAAATTATAAGGATTATATAAAGATCAAAATTCAGTTAATACTGTTCATAACCACTTTTTAATGGCTTTTTTGGTATGTCATGGTGCGCTAGAACTCGCTGTTGCGTGTAGTGCAAGTTATTGAATAACTTTGAAGAAATAACATACTATGAAATATTGTGGTGTTACAACATGGTAATATTTTTTACAATTTTTTGAAAAATATTATTTTGAAATAATTTCTATAGAAAATGTAATACATGTATACAAAATATGAATAGATAATCATTTCAATCATACATTCACGAATAAATAATCTTATCTATATTGGAATTTATTGATAATTTTCAATCGTGCATCCATCATTACAAGCATTGAGGTTAGTTAGTTAAAGGTTAAAGGATCTGTGCACATCTCAGTGAAACAATGATCAAGGTGTTCACACATCCCAAAATATAAGATTGTGTAGAAATAGGTTCCCACCATTGAATAAATTCATTACATTATAAATTCTTAGTTTCTTTTACTGTCATAAATGAATTTTTTGGAAGGGGAATTACATTATTAGCCACCTTGTCATTGACTAACCACCTAACTTCCTTGGATCCCTTATTATCCAAATAAATTAATCTATGAGAAATCATTTATCTGAAATTAGTTTCATCATTCATTATTTTATTATCCACAAATTATGTTTTATAAATTCCATTTAAATATAAATACCAACATCCAATTTTTTTGATGAAAAATCATTCATGTTTAAATTATTCATTTCAGGCCATTAATTTTCAGGAGACATCATCAAAATCATCCTTCAAATGTTTTGTTCAAATTTCAAATAATTTTCAAGCAATGAACACACTATTTGAAAGTCCATAATAAAATAGGATTGACACACCACACACCATTTCAAAATACTTCTCAAGAAAAAAGAGTCATTCATAAGAAAATAATTGGAATTCTATTTAAAATCATACAAGTAAAAATAGTTTCAGTTGATAGTAATTTGATTAAAAAACCACCTTCCTAAATCACCATATCTTAAAACGACCAAAAAAGAATAAAAAATATTGAGAAACAAGGATTATATAATTATAAGAGGAGGTCCATAGTGATCCCCACATAATAATCAAGGAATAAAAACCCCAACCTACATTCCACTAATAACCAAAAAGGATGAACACGAACTGAACTAAATGGAACCCAAACACAAATCATAAAAGATATGATTCCTAAAAAAATTCCCAAAACATATTAAATATAATATTTGAGGAAATTTAATGTTAATGATAGGTTTAATAGAAGAAAAAACAAGTTAATCAATAAATTAATAACAAAAATTAGGATTTCACTTGGCTGAACTATCTGTCCCTAAAAAATCACGCATTATTATCGAATTTTGAAATTCCAAACCAAGAGACCCCACAACATGGTTGGGGTTCACCATGCCCATGGTGGTCTTCATAAATTCTCACATGGGGGCTTAAAACTCCTACTGAACATGCCCTAAAAAATAAACAAAGGTCATTTTGGTCTAGACTAAGACTCTAACTTAATGTGGTGAGGACATGTTAGACATGGTATATAGGATGACCACCAACTCACAATGCTCTGTACCACAACCCTCAATGGGAATTGTGACTCTTCACATGGCTTTCATGTTCTCCCTAGAAATAAAATAGCTTCAACTGGGGAAATGTCTAGCCCATTTTCCAATACTAAAATCTAAATACTGTTTTAAAGATAAAATTTTATTACCAATGCATCTCTAACACATAAAAAGAAATCCCTAGTGGAAAAGGATATTTATGAAGTTGTGATGTGAAAACCTCCCCATGATAGAACTTTATGTCACTATAAAGCCACGATGATTTGATAACATCCTTAAATGGATGATGTTATTTCACTACAATCATAGACTAATCCTCCAACATCTTGTGAGCATATAAACCATAAAATCATAAAATATTAACCAAATAGATAGATTTTCAAGGGAGAATCTTCATCTTAGATTCAAAAATCTAAACTGACTACTGAATCATGGTTATATCAGGTTCCAAATAAAGGTCCTTCAATTATAAAACATTATATGGGTTTGAATGATTTTTTTGAGTAGTGACACATAAAACATGACACGAATAAAAGTCACAAAAGGTTGAAATTTCAAGAAGAAATCTAACCTGCTAATATGATCAATGATCCCAAATGGTCTCAAATAACTCAGTGCCAACGTCCATGTCTTCTTAGTCATTAGTGACCCAGTATAGGAGACACTCTCATGAAAACATAGTCACCAATTGAAGGATTTATTGGATGTCAAAAATGATACATATAAGATTCATACAAACTATATGTTGTTATAAACCTATAAAAAATAATTTGGACCATTACCATCATCTCTCAGATGAAACTATGTCAAGCTAGGGAAACATGACTACTCTTTGACTAACAGCGTGTATATTTACAAGGGAAGCCATATAGGGCCCCAATGGGTTTCATTTTAATGTATTATTGGTACCTATTATTGTTGGGACCAATAGATAAAGAAGTAAGAAGCATTTTCTGTTACAGAGTATTGTCTTTTGTTTTCAAAAAGCTAAATCAATTCACTTTCTAAAGGACTTGTAAATCATGCAATGATTTTCTAATTTGTATTTTACAATCATCATAAGTTTGGATAACTTTTGGTGCAAGGCTTATAAAGGATAAAGAGATTAAGGAAGTGTTTTTGAAAAAAAAACATTTCAATATCATACTATCCAAAAAAGAAAAGGGAAAGAAGAAGTTTTTCAAGTGGCGGTGTGCAAGTGGTGGTGCACAAGTGGCGGTACGCAAGTGCTGTAGAGGCATGCAAGGAATATTTCAAAAAAAATTATTTAATAAATATGGAAAAGGAAATAAAGTGGCATTCAAGTATTGGAACGCAAGTGGTGGCGTGCAAGTGGTGGCATGCAAGTCATATTTCAAAGATCATCCAATAAAAATATGGCAAAGGAAATAAAGTGGCGCGCAAGTTAGAAAGTGTCGTGCATGTCTAGAGTGTCACGCAAGTATTGGCACACAAGTCTTGTCACGAAAGTGAATGTTGCATGCAAGTCATATTCCAACATCATCATATCAAAATATGACAAAGGAAAGAAAGTGTCACGCTAGTGGTGGAAGGGCGTGTAATTGATGAATCATTCCACAAGTGATGAAGCGGTGTGCAAGTATTGGCGTGCAAGTCTACATCACACAAGTCACCAAAATTCCTATAAATATTTTAGTAGCCTCCTCATTTTTTAAGGCTCAATACTTGAGAATTATCTTTGAGTTATGGGAGCACAAGTAGAGAGTTGGGCACGCAAGTTGAGGGTTATTAGAGGGCGCGCAAGTTGGGGATGCGCAAGATGGAGGCACGTAGGTGTTAGTTGGAACGCTGGCTGCAAGCAGGCAGTGTGTCTGAAGGGTAGCACACATGTAGACAGCACACAAGAAGAGGCGTGCATGTATAAGGAACACAAGTATAGGTCGCACAAGTGGAAGTGGGTGCGCCAGCTGTTTTTTCCTAGGGGTTCCTACAAGCTTTTGGGTAGTAAAGTGAAGAATTTATTTGAAAGACTTGATTTTTGTAAGCTCATTAAGAAGAAATGATCCATTGTTTTACCCTATTTGTGCTAAGAGGGAGACAAACACTATTGGATTGTTTTCGAAGTGCTGCACGATTGTAAGGGTACATCCTACTCATTGTATTCCACATCAAAGGACTGTTTTCTAGTGGATTGTGTGGTAATGGATTGTTTCCGTATCATACCAAGGACGTAGCTACTCTTGTTGAGTATTGAACCTTGTAAATCTTGTGTTCTTTTGGTTGTGTGTGTTCAGCAGGGAAGAAACTATTTAATAGGAGGCAAAGGTTGTTTCAAAAAGGGGAAACGTAAAAAGAAAAAGATATCACTAATTCACCCCCTCCCCATCTAAGTGATACTTGGATCCTAACTCGGAACTTCAATTGGTATTAGAGGAGACATGTTCCCTTCATTTCTTCTTTTCTGATGTGGTTTAAGAGATGTTGTGATGAAGAATATGAATTGTGTGAACAGTAAGGGTATTCATCTTTTTGATGGAAAGAACTATCACATATGGAAGGAAATAATGATTCAGTATCTTATGTCTCTTGGATATGAAGATCTTGAAACTACAACGGATGGATTTTCTGCTATTGGTGATAGGGTTTCTCTTACTCTTGTCGATAAGAAGAACCTTGAGAATGATGGAAGAGCTAAAAATGTGTTACTCTCATCACTTTTAGTGAGTGAATTTTTAATATTGAGAGGTGTTGATATAGCTAAAGGCATCTGGGATAAGTTGATGAACATCTATGAAGGAAATAAAAAAGTGAATAAGGCAAAACTACAAATCTAGAGGCTAAATTATGAAGACTGGAACATGGTAGAATCTGAATCTGTTGGGGACTTCTTTACCATAATTAATGACATTGTTAGTACAATCAGATGTCTTGGTGAAACGTTGGAGGATTCTACAGTTGTCGAAAAGATCTTGAGAATTCTGTCCGACTAGTTTGATGATAAAATGTCTTCATTAGAAGACATAGACACTAAAACATTTTCTCTGTATGATTTTCATAGCACCCTCATTACCTATGAAATGATATGGGAGAAGACTATGAGAAGAAAAAGAAAATCTGATAGAGAAATTTCATTCCAGGCTACAAAGAGAGAGACGTCAAAGAAAACCCTTATGGGAGATGATGCTAGTGAATCATATTCTAAAGATGAGGTATGAAAAAATTTTGATGAAATTTTATCCTTGTTTTCTAAAAATGTGCAAAGAGGTATAGGGAAATAAAATGGTAAACTTCCCTTTAAATGTTTTGAGTGTGGAACGGGTGGTCACTTTGCAGTTAATTGTCCTCAAAATAATAAATAAGACAATGATGATGATGAAAGAAGGACAAGAAGGTCTTGGAAGAATCAAACTAAAAAAGAAAAATATTTTTCAAAAGTTAAGGATAAAAAGTTTTTTAAATAAAAATTAAGAATCTTTTTATCTTAAGATGAAGAAGAAGAGGATAGTGAAGCTGAATCTAAGAAATCATTTGCTGAGAAATCTATAGAGAATACCTTTATTGTAGCTGTGAATAATGAAGAGTATGAGAGCAACAGTTCAGAAGAAGAAGAAACTCAACTTGAATATCATCTGAAAGAATAATTGAAATAATGCTTGAGGAAGATAAGAAGTATTGATAACGAAAACAACAAGCTGATAAATGAAAATTCCACATTAATCAATCAAGAAGGTTTTACTGATGATAAAATCAAGATGGAAAAGAAGATTAATGATCTGAAAAATTATCTTGAGAATTAAAAGAATCATAATGATCATCTTGAAGTAAAGATATTGAAAAAAGAAGAAGAGTAGGAACTTTTCCAACATACTATATAAATCTCAAGAAATGGATATCAGTTTCAAAAATTCTATCTCAAAAGTTGGTGAATGTTTCGGTAAGAATAAACCAAACAACGAGTAACAAAAGTTACCTTCGAAGGTTGAAATGAAAGAAAAAACTGGTTCTGATAAGAACAAGGATGGAAAGAACATGAATGTGGTCAAAGTCAGCAATGATGAAAAATCATAATTTCATAAAAATCACGAGTCATGAAAAATTTCTAATACTTCTGGGGATGTTAAATCTGAACAGATAAAGGGAGTGACAAATGAAAACATGAAGGTTGATGGTCAGTATTGTTCTATTAAGAGGGTTGTTAAGAAGCATGTTCACAAATCTGGTCAGTATAGAAGTTTCAAAGGCAAATATTCTTTCTATGGTTACTGCTGGTATTGTGGTGGATTTGGACAAATGGAAAATATGTGTCAGTTCAACCAACAACATTACAACTATTCCATGAGTTTTGAAAGACAAGGATTGAGGGGGAGTCAACACATTCAAAATAGAAAGTCTCCAATTAAATTTCAGAAGATATCTAAGAAGACTGATGTGAAAGTGGAGAATAGGTTCCAACCACTGGAAACTATTTTTTAAAGATGTGATCGAACTGGAAATCTTGCCAAGGTCTGCCTTAGTGTGTTACTAGAGAAACAAAAGATTCATAATAATTCTCAAAATCCAGAGTATTGAAAATATAAAAGGGACATGTCTAATAAGTCCAAAAATAAGGAGTACAGGGTTGTCTAGCCAAAAAACATTGACCTGGTTAGGAAATTGGAGGAATCACAATAGAAAGTGAATGAAAAGGAATAACAAAAAGCTCTTATTGTCTAAAATGCTTTGAAAGCTACAAAAGGAGAACTTCCATGGATTCTTGATTGTGTGTGTTCTTCTCATATAACAGTAGATTTAATGTTTCTGAAGAATTTGAAAGACTTCAAATAATGAACAGTGACATTTGGAAATGATGAATCCTTAAGGATTCATGGTGTTGGATTGGAAATCATTGGAAATAAATAGATGAAATACAAGAAAACACAATATGTTGATGGTCAGAAACATAACATGCATAGTGTGTCATAACTCTGTGATGAGGGAAAAAAATTTTATCTTCAGAAGAGATGGATTTTTTGTGAGAATTGAAAATGATGGGAATATAGTTACAAAGGGCCAACGTACAAGAGGGAATTTGTTCCATGTTGGTGAAGTGTGGAACTCTTTTTACATGGGTGTAGTGGATGAAAATTAGTTATGGAATAAAAACCTGGGACATATGTGTCAAAGAAATATGTGCAAGTTATCAACGTGAGACAGTGTCCATGATATGCCTGATTTATCAAGAAGAAGAGATTGGTGCTACACTATTTGTGAAAAAGAGAATATTACAAACTCTTTTCATAAGAGAGTTGAAATTCGTTCAAAAAACCTTCGGAACTTATAAATTATGATATATTTGGACCAATGACCAAGAAATAAACAAATGGAGATAAGTACTTCATTACTTTCATTGATTATTTTACTTGCATTACTTGTGTTATGTACATGAGACATAATTCATATGCTTTGAAAATGTTTAAGAGTTTCATGAGGAAAGAAAAAATTGAATGTGAGTATTCAGTGAGGAAGTTGAGAACTAATAATAGTGGTGAGTATAAGAATGAAGAGTTTGAATGTTATCTTGAGAAGCATGGAATTCGGAATGAGTTCAGTTCACCATACACACCTCATAAAAATGGGGTTGCTGAAAGAAATAATTGATGTCTGGTGGAAATGGGGAGAACTGTGTTACTTGAACATAGTCATTCTCATTATTATTGGAGGCAAGCCATGGGAACTGTTGTTTATATTCAAAACCGATGCTTCTATAGGCCAAACTTAGATATAAATCCATATGAAATGTTCTATGGAAAAAATCCAAGTTTGAAACATTTAAGAGTATTTGGGAGTCAATTCATTATAAAGAAGAATGGTGGAAACCTTGGAATATTTGAGAAAAGTGGAGATGATGGAATATTTCTTGGCTATGCTTCAGAAGGAAGAGGATATAGATGTATCAACAAAGAAACTGGAAGAATTATTGATTCTTTAGATGTAAAAGTTTTTTAAAATGTTGAGAAATAAAAGCAGTCATATGTTGATGTGGAAGTTGACCAGGATAGAGAATATTTTGTTAATAATTATGATAATGCTATAGACTGTGTTAATCCAACCATTTAAGAGGAATCCAACTCAGAAATCTTGATTGATGAGGATGAAGTTAGAAAAACTCATCCTAGGTTCAGGAAACAAGTGTATGCTTAGAATATTATTGGAGATAAACATCAGAGGGTTCCAACAAGAAGAAAAATCGATGATATATTACAGAATTCTGTTTATTCAAAAGTTGAACTGAATGATATAAATGAAGCATTTGAGAATCCCGAATGGGATCATGAAATGAATGAAGAGCTTGATCAGATAGAGAAGAATGATAATTGGTAACTTGTACCAATGCCGGTCTATAAGAAAATTATTGGTACAAAGTTGGTTTTCTAGAACAAACTGAATAAAGAAGGTAAAGTAATAAGAAACAAAGAAATATTGGTTTGCAAAGGGTATTCACAAATTGAAGGCACTGATTTGGATAAAACCTTTCCTCTGGTGGCAAGATTAGAAACAATCAGAATCTTTCTTGCTATTGCTGCCCAATGAGGTTATAAAATCTCTCAAATGGATGTAAAATCTATATTATTTAATGGTGACCTTGACGAGGATGTTTACATTGATCAACCTTGTGGATTTGTTATTGGAAAGTATGAATGTTATGTGTGAAGGTTGAATAAGGCTTTGTATGGACTAAAACAGGCCTTGAGAGCATGGTATTCTAAATTAGATACTTTCTTAAAGAATATGAACTTTAATAAAGGGAGAGTTGACAGCAATCTATATATCAAGGAATTTCAGGAGCTTTCACTGATCATTATTGTTTAGGTCTATGATATTGTATTTTCTCGAAATGATGAAAGATTATGTGAAAAAATTTCTAAGGAGATGAAGAAGTTATTTGAGATGTCCATGCTGGGAGAAATGAAGTACTTTCTTGGGCTATAAATTTCACAGAAGAAAAAATGCTTTTTTCTATCTCAAGAAAAGTATACCAAAGAACTTATGAAGAAGTTTGTCATGGAAAATTTAAAACTAGTTTCCATACCGATTTCAGTGGGAACCAAGTTGTCTAACGATGGAAAAGGCAAGGAAGTTGATCAAAAAGTGTTTCAAAAGTTGATTGGAAGTATATTATATTTGACTGCCTCAAGACCCGACATCGTCTATGATGTCACTTTATTTGAAAATTTTCACAGTGCTCCTAAAGAATCACAATTGATTGCTGGAAAAAATTATTCTCAGATACATTAAATGCACAAAAAATATTGGAATCAGGTATGATGGCTCAGTAAATATTGATCTATTCGGGCATTCTGATGCTAATTGGGTAGGAAATGTTGATTATCGAAGATCCACATCTGGTGGAGTTTTCTTTCTGGGGAAAAGTTTTTTCAGTTGGCATACCAAGAAAAAGAATTCAGTAACACATAGCACAGCTTAATCTGAGTATGTTGCTGCTACTCAAGCTGCAACTCAACTAATGTGGATGAAGACATAGTTAGAAGATCTACTTGGTGAAGTAAAGCTACCGTTGCTCTTGGGTTGTGATAATCAGAGTGAAATCAATATTACAAGAAATATAGTACAACATTCTCATTCAAAACACATTGATATAAAGTAACACTTAATCAAAGAGTAGGTGGAGAAGAATGAATTGAGGTTGGAGTATCTTCGTACATCTGAACAAGTTGCTGATATATTCACAAAACTGTTATTGAAGGAACCATTTGAAAAATTGAGGTTGACCATGGGTGTCCAACCTCCATCTCATCATGGTTAAGGTACGTGTTTCTATCCCCTCTCTCGTCTTACATTTGGATAGTGTTTTGAAGGGGTAGAATAGTTTTATAAATATATCCCTTTGGAAGAAGGCATAAAGTGGGAGTTGTGGGTAAGCTGTGAATTCAGCATGTATGTGTGTGAACTATTCTAACTATTTTTTGGAGTTTTTGTAAGAAACAATATTGTTTTCCAGGAAAGTCAATGAAGTGAAGAATTATGAGGTATATTCATTAAAGATGATCTGAAGAAGGCTGAGGAGGTACTCTCATGAGATTTCATAGTCACTGCTTTTCGACAGCATGGTTTTGGCTGTCAATAGTTCTTGTTCTCAACAATTATTTATCTCATGTAGGCATAGAATTATTGATTATTAATCCATTGCTTTTGGTTACAAATTTTAGTGATTTATGAATCACGGTTGACAACAAAATCCAAAGGGGGAGATTTTTGGGACCAAGTTGGATGGATAATGAAGTAAGAAAAGTTTGCTGTTAGAGAGTGTTGTCTTTTGTTGTCAAAAAGCTAAAACAATTCACTATGTAAAGGACTTGTAAATAAGAGAATGCTTTTCTGATTTGTATTATACAATCAGCACAAGTTTGAATAACTTGTGGTGCAAGCCGTATGAAGGATAGAGAGAGTAAGGAAGTGTTTTTGGAAAAAACATATCAATATCATACTATCCAAAAATGACAAAAGAAAAAGAAGGCACGCAAGGTGCAACATGCAAGTGACGGCATGCAAGTGGTGGCTCACAAGTGTTGTAGAGGCATGAAATTCATTTTTCAAAAATCATTATTTCAAAAATATGGAAAAAGAAAGAAAGTGGCGCGCAAGTATTGGCAGGCAAGTGGTGGCGTGCAAGTGGTGGCGCGCAAGTAGTGGCACGAAAGTATAAGTGGAATTCAAGTCATATTTCAAAGATCATCCAATAAAAATATGACAAAATAAATAAAGTGGCATGAAAGTTAGAAATGTTTGCACAAGTCTAGAGTGTCGCACAAGTATTGGTGTGCATGTCTTGGCGTGCAAGTGCATGTTGCACACAAGTCATATTCAAACATCATCATATCAGAATATGACAAAGGAAAGAAAGTGTCACGCTAGTGATGGATGGGTTTGCAAGTGATGAAGCGACACACAATTATTGGCATTAAAATCTAGGTTGCACAAGTCACCAAAATTCCTATAAATAGACGACTAGCCTCCTAATTTTTTTAGGCTCAATACTTGAGAATTATCTTTGATCTCTGGGTGCGCAAGTAGAGAGTTGGGCGTTCAAGTTAAGGGTTGCTAGAAGGAGCGCAAGTTGGGGACGTGCAAGTTGGAGGCACGCAAGTGTTAGTTGGCATGAACGCTGCAAGCAGTAAGCATGTTTGAAGGAAAACACGCATGTAGTCATTGCGTAAGAAGAGGTGAGCCTGTATAAGGTGCGCAAGTATAGGTCACGCAAGTGGAGGTGGGCATGCATGCTGTTTTTCTCTAGGGGTTCCTTCCAGCTTATGGGTAGGAAAGAGAAGAATTGATTTGAATGATTTTATTTGTGTAAGCTCATTAAGAAGCCCTGATCCATTGTATCACCCTATTTGTGCTAAGAGGAAGCACCCACTCCATTGGATTGTTTTCACAATACTGCACGATTGTAAGGTTATATCATACTCATTGTATTTCACATAAAAGGATTGTTTCCTAGTGGATTTTGTGGTACTAGATTGTTTGTGTACCATACCATGGACTTAGCTACTCTTGTTGAGTAGTGAACCTTGTAAATCTTGTGTTCTTGTGGTTGTGTGTGTTTAGTAGGGAAGAAACTCTTTAACAAGAGGTGAAGGTTGTTTTAGAAAGGGGAAACATAAAAAGAAAAAGATATCACAGATTCTCCCCCTCCCCCTCTCAGTTGTACATGTATCCTAACTGGGAACATCAATTATAATATGAAATATTAACCAATCCAAAATGGAAATCCAAAAACTCTCTTAAATCATAGAAAATCCATGAATCATATCTTAGTAATCTATAAAACTTGTTACATCTACCCATTATATTGGGGAGGATATTTTATGATCAACTTGACCACAGATATCATCGCCACATAAAGGCTACCAAAACATGAAATGTGAACTAAATATACCTATAAAAAACAATAGTATATGAAACTCCCTAAAGTCAAAAAATATCTTACACAAACTGATTTCCAATTTCCTCAACTTTAGTGGAATGAATGATATAAATAAAGTGGGAATATTTTGTAAAATAATCAATCTCTAAACATATTGTGTTCTTTAATGCATGATATTTTAGGGAACTAATAAAAAGGTCTGTATTTATCTCACCAAAAATCCTTGTTGGAAAATTAAGGTGTTAAATAAGGCCAAAAGGATTATAATCCACGATATTAGTCTATTTAAAAGTATAACAATGGGAAACAATTTTGAAATTTCTCATTTCATGCATGGAAACCAGAATTTATGGATAATATCATAAAACATCATAGTTGTTAATGGGTGAATATACCAATGGGAAATATAAAAATCCACCCCTAACCATTCTTATAGGTGTACAAACAATTTAATAGTTCCTAAATTAATATATTCTATCACGAGAAAGAGAAAATTCAATGATATTCCTCCACGATATAAAAAATTTATAATTTCATTGAATTCATCATCAAGATAATACTCAAAGAGGATAACAACATGAAGAGATGATTTCAATCCAAAAATTTCTAGAATAAACCTTATATCATTCTCTCAAATTCACAAATTCATATAATAAAATAGAGACAATTTATTATATTCTTTTAATGATTTGTTTAGACACTGGGAAGATAGTTTCATACATAGAAAAAAGGTAACCACATAACCCTTTCCAAGGGTGTAAGAATTTTTCTATTAATAATATTATAGGTAATCAACCCATAACCTATGTTATAGTAATAAATAGATATATTAACAGATACAACTCGAGATATAATGATCTGAGTAGACTATAAATCATTCTTAGAAATGGTTATGATTCTACCCTTTACGAGTGTGCATCTCAATTTATATTTATTGATTTTGAGAGGGATCGTTTATTAAGAGTCCATAGCTGATAAGATATATGAATCACCATGTGATCACCTTTCAAGATAATACAACCCAAACCTGAACATAAAGTATCAAAAAAGGACATGTATCCTCGATCTACTTTTGGAAGATTCAACATATTTGCTTATGTAATATGGGGCATAAAATGAATGCAGGAATTATAAAATTTAAAATCTAGAAGGAAATCACCTCCCAATAAATTGATAATAGAAAATAGAGAATCCTATTTAATGAAATATTTCACATACTATAGATAACACCATAAAAATCCAAGAATCATTATATCTGAGAGACATTTTTTAGTTAGTCCCATGACTTGGTAGTATTCAAATTTTCAGGACCAACTGAGAAACTATGTTTTGAGAACACATAAACCAAGAAAGTCACATCCCAAATTTTAAATTGGAACCATTAAATTATGGAATAATTTTTTTTGTTCCTAAAGATGTCTAAAACTAAAATAAAATATTGGACAAGATTGATATTAGTTTTTAAATAAAACAATATATCAATAACAACAATACACTTTATTTCACATTAAATCATTATTTAATACATAAAATCACAATTAATAAATATTAAATTATAGATAATTCATGATTATTTAAGAAAGAGGTACATTTCATGAATATATAATAAGGTGAATACGTCAACCTAATTTAAAACATCCTTTACCTGATCGAATATTTCATCAAACATTAAACTTCCTAGGACAACCTGGAGAAATACATTAGAAAAGACTTAGATATAAATCCCACTGATAGAATAAATATGGGATAACATGAATAAAATAGTAAATGTTTGAAAATATTCATATCAGTGGGTTATAAAAGGAGTTATATTCATTAATAGGAACAATAAAACATGATATGGCATGATAACCTAATGGATACTTTGGAACTGTGGAAACAAATTAAAACACTACATCAATACCACAAGTCCAGGATAACTACCATGATATCATGATGGAAAAAGTCTCATAAAATAAATAGGTTCACTCCCTATCCCAACATAACACATGGTGAGAGTAAAAAGTTCCCAATTCTTTGGAAAAAAAATTAATTCCATGTGCACCCATTACATTCATTTCATTATCATGCTTTAGTGTCCTACATAGATGATAAAACATTTATAAATTCATTATAATATTTTAATCCCTTACTAAGGAGTGTGTAAAAATCCATTTTTGTCCCATGTAAAATAATTATATGTGTATAGAGGTGGGCACCATCGATTGGAAATGGGTATGGTATTCACTACACTACTATTTTGTCATGGAAATTCACGGTGAAATTTTGGGAGCAAAACAATGTCACTTAAAATTAAAAAATGGGTTTATGAGAGGTAATCACGTTTATAATATTTTTTTAATAAATTCATATGTAATAGGGACTTGAAAAGACATATCTATGCTTTAGAAATTGGAAATAGAAGGCATAATATAGTAAAGAATATGGAATAAAGAATATAATGCATGGATTCCTTACTTGAGTGTGTGACTATAAATGAATGGGAGGGGATCTTAGAGAAATTTGAGAACCTTAGGATTACTATTGAGAGGAGAGAGAAAATTAAAAATGTGATTTAAGTATTCGTAGTGATGATGAATGGATTCTTTAGTTGGATTATATTGGAAATGAGTGGGTGTTATTTTATTATTTCTCAAACTTAGTGTTTGGACTCCATATAGAAATTGACCAAAACATAAAACCTTCCCATGGGTTTTTGCATGTTATATGAGAAATGGGAGTGGTTTCCATTATTTTATAATCTCACGGCCTGACAGTAATATAATAATACACTTTCTAACTTCTAATGATATCATTTTAAAACCATAAAATATATTAATGGATTAGGAAAATTCAAAAAGTCTTCATAAAATTAATCAAATAATGATTAAATAAAATTATATTAATTGAAAAGTATATATTTTACATTCATTGAATTTTATTGTATTTATTACATCACTTTTGGGTCATTATGATGTCCAAATACAAACTATAAATTTATTCCAAATTTATTTTTTACCGGAAAATTTTAATGTCACATAAATTATGAAAAAATCATCATTGGATAATTCCAACATTCTGATTCGAAAAATAATTTTCATTTTATCTAAATAATTTTAAAAATATGTGTATTAAAATTTTAGAATAAGAATAGACATTTATTGACAAATGATGTGTTATGTGATAATAATAGTTTCCAAACCCATATAAAAATTAAATTTTACTAAATAAGAATTATATAATCATTTATATTTGAACACCATTATTTAAAAATATTACTTTATTAAAATATAATTAATTTATGAATTCCATTAATTTATCAAAATTAATTCCTTAATTTACTTTCAATAATTATGAAAAGTGAATATTTATTTATTGTATCAAAATTAAAAACATTTATAAAGTAACAATAATATGATGGAAATATATTCATAATTACATAAAAAAATAATTCACATAATCATTTTTCTTGGTTCTTGATACACAACCCTTCAATAGAGCATCAAAATCGTTAAGTGTAATGTTCATAAATGTTTGAATTTGATTGGGTGGTTCGACATACATAGTATGTGCCATGATCATGATGAGATTGAACATCTCCGGATATTGGTTTTGATCTTGCTTAAGTTATTGGATATTATATTGGTAATCATCAAGGGAAACTCACAATGATGATATCTCCCTTAAAAGATCAGCTAAATGGGCTTCATAGGGTATGCTCGCATGGGTTTAGGCCATCACTTCCTTTTCTATGTCAATTGGATCTTTCAACATCCTATATTTATACTTGTCATATAATAACTATTAAATAGAAATATTATCAATTGTTGTGATGCTTAACAATATTTTAAATATAATATGATAGAATGAATTCATAGTAGTGGATTTGATCTATAATCATAGTACATAATAAGACATTCAATTTAAATCAACATGGGTATTTTATTTATAATAGTCTGTATTGTTACAATCTACCTCATTCATAACTTTTTCCCTCAAAAATTTCATTTTACACATTATAAAAGATGATGTTAAATCTATTTTTTCTTCACTTCCTCTGTTTCCAAGGTCACTTCTTCATACATTTGGTTTCTCCCCACACGTTGACTTGGTTTATTGTCTTATTTTATATAATTTAATATCTATAATCTAACATCATAAATGGATGCTCCTCACCAGAAATATCATCATCCAAGGATACCTCTTCATGATTGTGCACAAGTGAGGGGTCTGGTATGTGCTTACTCAACTTGGATACATGGAATATATCATGTACTTGAGATTTATTAGGTTTTAATGAAAGTCGATATTCCATTGATCTGATGTGACAAAGGATCTGAAATGGGATAATGTATATTTGACTAAGCATTACCTTCATTATAAATTTCATGAATCTATTCCATGGAAATATTCCAAGGAATACCATGTCTCCATCATCAAACTCTAGGTATCATTTATGTTTAACAACATATCTTTTTTCGACTCTGAGAAGACTTTACGTTCTACTGAATGGTCATAATCTCTTCCACTATTTATATTATCTTTTTGGGAATAATTATTTTTATTCCCAAAAAACATCCCATCATGTAGGTGTTTCACACCTCGTCCCATAATGGGCTTTATAGGGATCCATTTAGAATCTTACGTAGAAATTATAATTGTATGAGAACTCAGCCAGGGGAAGATACAGATCCCATCCATAGTTGAATTCAATCAAGAATTCTCTCAACATGTCCTCATGTATCAGGATATTCTTTTCAGATTGGTCATTATATTATGAATGATAACTACTGCTAATGTTCAACACAATGTTTAGACCATGTTAAAGACTCTTCTAGAACATACAGGTAAATTATTAATCTCAATTGAGTATAACGAATTGTATTGTTTCATTTATCCTCACCACTTATACAATGTATATCCTTTAAATTTGATCATGTTATAAATAATATTTAACCATAATGAACTATGTCATACTTTTAATAAGGACCCCCCTAACCCAGATATCATTATTCCCTACTGATGTCTTCATAAGACTAGTGACAATGTCCATAGTGATATTTTCCCATTTCAATGTAGGAATGGGTAATGGTTGCATTATCCCACTGGATTTTTTCCTTTTCAGGTTCACTTAATGACATAAAATGAATCTTGAGGTATATTCTATGATCTCTTTATTCATTTTTACCTAGAAATAGTGCTCTTAGATATCTCTATACATATTTGTGCTTTTTTGATGGATGGTGAATGTTGAAAAACATGCATCAACCAAAAAATCCATATTTATCATAGTATTTGATGGTACACATGAGAATTTCCTAAAAATTAAAACTCCTTACTCATTATCATTAAACATAAAGAAATTCCATTTTCATAATGTTTCCAATTTCTTCTGAATTACCACAACATTTCATTGAGAATCCATTATCCTATACAAAAGGGATGGTTGTGCAATAATTTGTGAATTCATTAATAATGTTTCTTTCTTTATGATTTCTAGGTCCATTCTTTATAAGTATAAGAAGATCAGATCATTTTATATTCCCATCAATGATAAAATTTCTATATTTTTTCTACATAGAGAATCTTACACATTATCCTCTTCCCCATGATGGCAGTGGATTGATCATTCATATTCATGGATAAGATCTAAATATCATTAATGGAACATATCTAGTTCAATCTATGTGAATTTATAATTTATGATTTTATGATCCATATATATTTCTATCCTCTCCCCATATAGATAATTCCACCATATTTATAATGTGAGAATCACTATAGCCAAATCGATATCATTTTTTCATTAGATCTATTTCTTAACATTAAACTTCCATGAATAATAGTCTATGAATTTATAATTCTATATTGAAACACAACTCAATCCCTTCTTCAAAGCATCAATGAATACAACAAAATGTTCTCTACATG
Source organism: Viscum album (assembly GCA_963277665.1). Taxonomy (NCBI): domain Eukaryota; kingdom Viridiplantae; phylum Streptophyta; class Magnoliopsida; order Santalales; family Viscaceae; genus Viscum; species Viscum album. The sequence continues at coordinate 361,851,107 of OY728155.1, read as the reverse complement.
TGGGTAGTGTGATCAAAAGGGCTGTTATAAGCCTATATTTCAACTACATGATGTTGTCTTAAAATTCTTTATTCCTCAAAAAATATGACTCCCTCAGGAGTTATCATTGTTAGAGGTTTTTAAAATCATGATAATGATCTCAACAACTGATGATGGCACCTGTCTAATACAGTGAATCTTTAAATATATGTGACATATGTTTTCCTCTACCTCAATTAATTGATTTTATTTTTTAAGGATACATAGATATTCCATTTCTTGTTTTGATATTTCACAAGAATGAGACATTATTCAACCAAAACTCACCTTTTTAGTACTTTTGATAAAGAGTCTCCTTTGGAAAGGCCTTTAATACAGTGCTCAGATTCTCCTCTAGATCTTCATTTCATTTACTATATATGTGAATATCAAATGTAAAGTTTACCAAAAAAATTTATAGGTAATCTATAAAGAATATATTCATTATGTCCATGAATATTTATGGAGCATTACTAAGTCTAAGATGAATTACAATGAACTCAATGTACATGTACCTTATATGAAAAGAAGAATTGGGGATACCTTCTTTCTTCACATTAGCATTGTAATATCCCAACCAATGATTAACCATTGATTACTATAGTGGTCTATATAGATGGAGCATGAAGTCATCAATATATCGTATTAAAAACTTTTTCTTTATCGTGATCTTGTTATGATCATGATAATCAATGGAATGGTTCATTGTCCCAACACTTTTCTTAACAAACAAGACTTGTGTACCACATTATGAATCACTTAGGTGTATGGAACCTTTATCCAGAATCTATTATGATTGTTTATTTAGATCCTTATTTTATACAATATCCATTCTATGTGGAGTCCTAGATAATTTTAATGAATTAGGTATAAGCTCGATTTAAAATTCAACTTCTCGGCTAGGAAGAAGACCATGTAATTTATTAATAAACACGCCTGCGTATTACCACACCATGAGCATATCTCCATGGATGATTCTTTCTATAGGAACAATCATTTAGTTTATATATTATTTATCATAGGGAAATGATATCCATTATTGAGATTTTGGTGCTAAATAATATTTGTCATACACCATGCACTTTTACAGAATCAGGGGTGGGTTCACGGTAAAGAGAGTGGTTTCCTTCTCAAATAATTTTATGTTGGCTCAATATAAGGATAAATATCTGTACATGTAATTGAATTAAATTACACATAAGTGAGTATGAAAATGATTTTTCATCATTTCTACCTAAACATTTTGACATGGGAGGAGTTATATACTTGTGATGAAATTATTTCCCCTTCTTCCATTTTCATCGACATCTCTACTTCCATGATTTGTGGAGGTGGTTGAATAGTTTTACTAAAACATTTTGATTTGAAGGAATTCATTGACCTAGAATAAAAATATATGTTATCTATTCTCAAATGAATAACAAGTGTACCACTCACAACTTAATTGTAAAGACCAACTTTAGTTGTAGTGATAAAAAAGACTATCCATTTCATCCATAGAGGTTATTTGTTGTCTTTGAAAACCCATCAATTAGTGCATTGGTTTTAAAAGTTCACTAGTTCCTTGAATTTGATGTAATGAGTAATGTTTTAAGGGTATAATGGAGTATTCATTTATTTTATCGTATTTGTGGGTTTTTCCTGTCGGTAATAATTATATAGGTTCTCTCACTTCCAAAATGTAATGCATTTATTTGGCCACCTTAAACAATTTCAGGGATTCTTCTTTATTTACCATTGACAAGTGGGTTCTTGAAATTTCATAGAACCATTTGATTTATCAATCAGACTGCAAGAATTAAACACCACTTTCTAATATTTATACCTATAACACACAATATATTTTCTAATCTAGATTTCAAATTTGAGGCCACAATAGAAAATTTCATCATAGATACTAATGTCTTAGATCAACATGTATTTTTAAAGACTAGGTTTTTTCCCATTGAAGAAGTGGTCAACCTTGAATTTAGGTGTAACGACACAGATAGAGGCATATTGAGAATATCATTTGATGTATTATTCCTATGGACTAATATATTAGTCATCTTTTTCTTCTTTTCGGAAAGTAAATCCATTTTAATTTAATGCTGGATAGTGCGAGGGAAATATTTATCCAAAAACATTTTTCGAATTTCCTTCCACCCCATAACTTCAATCTCTTGTTCATGCTTTATAATTTTTAAAAATGTCCACCACTAATCATATTCTCCTTATATATGATAAATATCTAGTAGTTCTTCTCTTTCCTGAAACAATGAATGATGGAGAATATCCTCTCAATTGAGTTGATCCATTATACTGTGATTAATGGACCAGATGATACATTGTATGTTAGAAGACTTTAGGGCATAAAGGTTTCAGTTTAATATTTTTATCCCTTAGGGAGATTTGGAAACTCCTCCCATTACCTTTTTCAATTTATAATCATATTCCCCAGAGAGTGTATCACTATAAATATTGTTAATCATTTACCCATCATGTTGGTAATCTCATTGGGGTAGTCATAACATTACCCTTCATGTATATTTTTTTACCTAATTCATCATATGATATACCATTGGATATAATAGAAAAACTAGGGATGATTTTTTTAATCTATTAATCAGATAAATGGGGATTCTAATAACATTAATGAGATAACATGTAAATTACATGAAATCTCTTGGATTATTAACATACGAGGTTCAATATATGTTATCCATGATCTATTTCCTAAGAAGTATATTTATGAGAATCATTATTCCCTTAATTATAGTTTTTAATTTTTTAGGAATTAACCAAATCATATCCCCTAGGAGTGTCAAACCAGGAATGAAACAAGGCATGTTTTCATGCACCAATTCCCAGTCGAGTCTCCCACAATGTGGTGTTTCTGGCTTATAAACCTATATACAACTATGCCAGATCCACAACCACTTGTAGTATCCATACATGGTTTTATTTTATGGATAAACCACCTAATATATTCATAACAAAATTTTTGGTGATTTCTTGTATTTTTCTTATCCCTAAGCATGTATCTAGTTTTTACTAATCAAAATCACAAAAATAGCTAAACAATACATTTGAAACCAACTAAAATGAACCAACTTTTTATTTAACATTAGTTTAGGATTTGTTACCCAATATTTCACTTCATACAACCAATAATATTGAAAATTATATTTTATTTTGGAAATATTTATATTACATACCAACTTAAAATGTGAAATACATCAAATTTATTCAATCTTCATTAACATGATGATAACATTCCATGAAACCTAAAACTGCATGGGATAAACTAGGGATATAATAAAAAAGGGGTTATCTATAAAGCATAGTTCTGGAATATAAGTAGCATAAAAAGAAGAATATAGTACATCTTATATATTAGTAATATCAATTGGGAATATGTGTGAGAATGATAAACATGATTATAGTGTCCTTTCATTTCTTACATTACTATTACATCATTTTAAAGATAGAAAGTATTATAGTGTTATAAAACCTAGATATAAATGATTAATATCAACATAAAATTAGTAAAAACCTAAATATATAAGTAATAAAATATAAACATTATTTAATTCCTTCTTCTCTATCTTCTTAGTGGCCCTCATATTTTTCTTAGTGGATGTAATCACCAAACGACATACATCAATGAATGAGGTGAGATAAAATCCTAATAAGAGGACAGATAATTACCCAAATTAATTTAACATTGGTGAGATTAATCAGTATCTTCATAAAAAAAATTTGGTATCATAGTTACAATAATTAGTGGCAACATTACATACATGCACAAAATGTGTGAATTCATAAAGATGAAACATAATGTCTTATTGGTCAAATATCACATGTACTTTTAACAATGAAATCATCACCTCCTCACATAAAATGTGCCCATAACTATAAAAAATCTATGCGAAAAAGGATAGAATCATTTTCATGAATGTTTAACCATATAACATGATATAAATAACATTACCCAATGCGTTTATGTGTTATATACTTACAGGTTCATCCTTCACATCATAACATTTACATAATCATGGATACCAAAAAGGATGTATAAATATATTGTCCAAAATATAACCCTTGAAAAAGAAATTTGTTTAATGAGAATTTAATAAAGAATAAAATCATGAATAAACATTTTGTTTCTCATTATAAAAAGTGAATAAAATACTTTTTATAATAATGATCAATCTTTAGTGAAGGAGAGACAATCCCAAGATGAGTTAAACATGTGTTTTCGAAGGAAGAGTTCTTTTGTAAAAATATTCTCATTTCACATAAAAAAACTTTGGAGAAATGTATATACTAGAAATGAAATTCCAATGAAAATGAAATTATGTTTTAATAATATTTTAATAATATCAATAAATAAATATGGTCTGAAATTTGAATTACCCAATCAAAAAGAGATGGGTTTTAAAATCCTTTGACCATACATCAGAATGATTTATTCCCATTAGTATGCTAGATAATGAAATAAAATTAATTAATTAATAAATAGAAAAATATTTTACATTTGTTCTATTAATATTAATTTAATTATATTTTTTAGTGTTTATTTTGATGCGTTAATGTTATATATTTTTATCAATTAGGAGTATTCATTTTCTTGGTTTTCATGATTGGTTCACTTGTATACATTTTTTGAGGATTATTTAAAATTTAGATAATTATCCAGAATTGAAATTATATGTTATTGATGAAGTTAAAGATGTTAAATTGGTCTTAAATAATTTTTTTCATAAAAGAGGACGATTCATTAGATAAAATTTAAATGATAATAATTCAAATTAATATGGTCATTTTCAATCATACTGAATATGTTTTGTTTTATTATTTGATATTATGTATATAATTTAGATCCATAACATAAAAAGGTTATAATATAAATTTTAAAATATTTTTCAACAATTATAATGGTTATAAGAATATTTTTTATGTTAGTTATGAAAAATTATGATTTTTTATCCTTGAAGACGATAAAAAAACACCTCACAGATGACATTTCCATTCTTATAATAAAATAGAGTGGAGAAGTGTTTGATGATGGATTATTCCAGAAAAAAATAATATTAATATATATAATATTTATTGGGGTTATCATGAAACTTGTATATTGGGACATGAGTAGATAAAAAGAAATGAAATTAAAAAGAAAAGAAATTACATGAAAAGAAAAGGGATTTTACCTCTTAATTTTCTCTCCTTGAGAACCTACTTTGGGTGATTAGTATTTATATATTTTAGAACAAATAATCTTAGAAGATGGAGATAAGCATAGAAATATTATTGGGAATAAAATTAATAATCTTTAATTATTTGGAGGTGTGAGGAGAATGGGTGGTGATGGTAGTATTTATAGTGGGAGAGAGGGGTGTTTTTTGTTTATTTTATTCATTAGTTTATTATTTTGTCACAAGACTATGCATAAAATGACCCTTCTCCCTAAATATAATAAAATAAAGTAGGATATTTTTAGATCATGGGATTACATCATTCATAAATCATATATGAATCAATAATTCATGTATTTTTTAATAACATAAATTTATATATTTTATTATTCACCAAAAATCATATATTTTAGAAAAACACAAAAATACACCATAACCATTTTTAAATTTATTAACATATAAAATAGAATATATTCTTGGAAAATAATTTTTTATATAAGATATATTTAGTTTCTAAATAAAATCCACATTTATTTGAAAAATACTTATTTTAAATTTATAACTTATTTTATGACAGTTTGAAAAATTACCTATGGTCTCATAAAATTATCATATCATCATAAGTAAACAAAATAATAATTTATGTATAAATATTATGATTATAATCGCTCTTTAAAATCATTATATTAATTATAAAATATCAATCAAATATATATATCTTACAAGAACACGAAAACAAAATTTTCAACTCTAAAACAATTTTATCTTATACATTGAATTGAATGTTTCATATTTTCATTTATAAGATAACCAAATTTTATAATACATTCCTTGGTTAGTATAATATTATATTGTTCAGATGACAATTCCCAATGGTCATATTTGTATTGAAATGTTCAACTTATTATTCAATTGGTATAAGTTAATTGAATTCTAGAAATGCCTCTTATTCCATTCATTTTTAATTTATAAATATTTTATTGTAGTTTATATGTGATTTTATGTGACGTAAACTATATGTAGTAATTAATATAATTAATTTTCCATTGGTAAAATTCTATTTTGTCATATTCTTCTCCCTTAGGAAATTTATCAATCAAAATTTATTTGTACACACCATGGTGAAAATAAGTGGGGGTACTTCTCTTTCATTGCATCATCCAAAATCCCATGTTTCCTCTTCATACTTATGGTTCCTCCATAGTACTTCAACCAGGTAATTAGTCTTGTTACGAAGAACATTTTCTCTATGGTCTAAGATCATAACCATTTATTTTTCATAAGAGAATTCATTTTACATTTGTACCAACTTTGGATTCAGTACGTGTGAGGGACTCGTATTAACATCATTAAGAAAGACACATGGAGTAAATAATGTACTTGAGACATGATAGGTGGAAGTATCAATTGATATGATGTAGCTATGACCTGATCAAGAATCATGAAGGGGTCGATCCACTAAGGACTCAACTATTATTTCTTCCCAAATGTCATGATCCTATTTCCTAGAGATATGAAAACAAATACTATGTCTCCAACCTCAAAATCTTTTTCATGTAGACAATTGTCTTCATTTCTCTTCTATTTACTTCGGGATGACATGATGTGATATTTAATGGTTTTTACATTTTATAGCATTTTATCGACCATTTATGGTCCTACATTCTTACGTTCACTGACCACGTCACAACATTTAGGTGTTTGGAATCATCTATCTTAAACGTATTAATATGGAGCCATTTGGTTTCATGAGTGTAACATATTGTTATAAGATAATTTGGACAGAGGCAGATGTTGGTCCCATACTCCTTTTAGGTCTATCGATCATGTTCCAAACCTCTTTCCACAGGATGCCTAGTATTCTCATATTGGAAATTATTTTGAGGATGATATGACCTACTGAAGTTCAACTCGGTGGTTATATCATACTGGATGATTTTCTAGAACATTGAGGTAAATAATTGTTCTTGAGCAGATAAAATTGATAGTAGTACTCCATACATCCTAACCAATTCTCTGATTTATATCTACCCTATGTTTTTATGCTGATAATTTCACTTTAATTATGATAATTTGGGATTTCATTGTGAGATTATCCACAACAACACATATAATATTATTTCCACTGGATGTCTTCTAATGTCTAGTGATAATGTCTAGGGTGATGGTTTCTCATTTCTAGGTTTGTATGGGTAATGATTGTATATTTCACATATAGTTTTTCCTTTAAACCTTCACTTTTTAGCATACAAGGATCTTTGATGTATATTTATTTATCTCACTCTTTATATTTCCACACCAGTTGTTTTGTCATAAATCCAAATAAATATTTATTTTCCCATTGTGAATAGAGAATATTGAGCTATGTGCATCACATATAATATATTTCTTTCTCTCTGGATTAGTTGATACACATAGTAATTACACAAATATTGCAATTCCTTCCACCTTAATTTTGACCTTGGAGTATATCCACTTTCTCATGTCTTCTACATTCTTCTGAATTTCTACATCATTTATTTGATCATCAATTATTTTATCATTGAGGGATGGATGGGAAATTATTTGAGAGCGGATTGATTATTTTCATTATATAATGATTCCCATGTCCATCCATTGAAAATCATATAATATTGTATCCTTTTGAATTTTCATAATTGATAATGTTCTGTGATTCTTTCTAATTAAAGTATCTTCATGATTGCTCTCTTTTACATGATAGTAGTGGATTGAGTTGTTACAGTCCTTAAAGAGATCTGACCATCTTCTCTAGTTCATTTTATGCTCTATCTGTGTGAATATTTATATTTTTGTCTCTTATGATCAGTACATAATTCACACTTCTCCCCATAGAAATAAGGATACATGATTATCAACATGAATATCACATCTTCTAACTCTAGATCATGCTTGAGATAGTTTTGATCATGAATTTTCATCTTACACGAGACATAGGCTATAAATTTATAATTTTCATCAGTATAGAACCTAATACATTCATTTAAGAATCATAGTATACAACAGAGAGTTCCCCACTTTTTTTAAATGTGACTACTAGTGTGGTGATAAGCCTCCTTTCTAATTATTCGATGCAGTCTTCACATTCCTTGATCCATAAAAACCTTTCTCCCTTCTGAGTCAACAGGGTTATTGGGTTTAAAAATCATGGAAATGTCTTTACAAATATCCATTAATAATTAGCTTAACCATGGAAGCTATGGATCACCATTATATATGTTGTCCTAGGTCAATATTTAATTACCTTTGTATTGGAAGGGTCTACAAATATTTCTTTTATTATGATAACAATCAAAAAAATGATATATCATCCTTCCTGAACTAAAATTTTCTATAATTTTCATAACTTTTAACCATTTTCAATGACATTATCATAGTATTCAAATGTCTTCTGGTTGTAAATAATAACATCCTAATCAAATACTACCACATATGTTTTCAAATAATCTTCATATACTCTAATAATTAAGTCCATGAATATTTCTGGAGTATTAGTGATTCATAAAGGAATCACTATGAACCTATAGTGTCCATACCTCAATCAAAAGGATGTCTTGGGAATATCTTCCATATTTACCTTTAATTAGTGATTTTCCAATCGAATGTCCATTATAAGAAAATACATGTCCCCACATGGTTGATCGAACAAGTCATCTATCTGTGTAAGGGGATGATTTTCTTTACTATGATTTTGTTGAGGTCATGATAAATAATGTAGAGGTGCATCAATACATCTTTCTTCTTGATGAAGAGGGCTGGTTCACCCAATAGTGAATCACTCCGGTAGATACAACCATTATCCAAATTATCTTTTAAACATTTATTCAGTTTTTCTAAATCAATGGTTTCCATTCTACAAGGTTTCCTTGTTATAGGTATATATTTCAGAACATGTTCAATTAGGAATTCAACCTCTTAGTCAGGAGGAAGAATAAAAAATTATTCATAGAAGAGATCAATGTAGTACCTCACGATAAGAATGTATTCGATCAGCATTATCTGATTTTTTTTCAATCATTTGTGAAAGATATTATTTCTGAAATGGAAATAATATTCACAATTGAGATGATGCTTCTGAAGAAGATTCAACTGTATCCTTACACTTATAAAAAATTTGATCATTCCTTGGGATGTTAAAAGTGATCTCTCTTTCCTGAAAGATGATGGTAATTTTGTATAAATATAGAAAATACATGCCCAATATAGCATCAAAAACTACTAAAGGAATAAAGAAAAGATTTTAATGGATGTTAATTCCAAAAAAATTAACTATGGAAATGTTATATAATTTAGATAAAATTATTTCCCATTTTTCTATTCTCACAAATAACCTAACATCCATTATTTTGTGGTGTTTTATTTGTTTTATTAATCTTACAAGATATTAATGGGTGTGTAGAAACAGAACAAATAGTATATTTTCAATAATATAATGAATAAATAGTGTACCTATGAAAACATCATTTCCAGGATCCACCTTAGCTATAGTGATGGGAAAATATCTTCCATGCTCCTTTGGCTTCGGTGGCTACTGATGCTGATTACCCCTGAGGACTCAATGTTTATTGCACTAGCCTACATATTTCTAATTCTCCTAGAAATTTAGGTGTTTAACCATAGGTGGTTCTATCCATTATTCCACCACATTGTACAAATTCATCTTCTCTCTTTAATATTCAAGAGCTTGGTGGTCTTCTCTCTTATACATGGAGCATTTTTTTCATCCCTTTTATACAGTTCCCATGATGCTTCTTCCATCATTTTTGACATGCGAGTGATTAATTTTTCTTTCCAACTTTTTAGATCCAACAACTTGAATATCCGTTTTTTTTATTCTTATATATTTCTTTGGGATCATTCTCCAAACACCATCTCTACTTTGAGAGCATGTCAGATAACATATTCATAACTCCCAAATTATTGAGTTTATGGAGCCTTTATAAGATGTGGTTTTCAAAAACTAATGAATATATCTATTTTTCTATTATTTTTTATTACAAAATATGAGGCATACCTTACAGGACTTCTGATATTTTATTTTTATGAAATTTACAATTCACATTTTTTCATTAGATATATAAATTATCTCCCCATATTTTGATAAATAAAGTGAGGTGAATAATTGGAAATTAACACTTTATTAACATCTTCCCACTCCATATATTTAATTTAATCATTTGTCTTAGAGTTCTTAATCAAAAAACCCAATTGAACAGCCTCTCCTTCTATGAGGTAAATAGATAGAGTCACTCTCTCCATCTCAGAACAGTGAAGAACATAAAAGTTCTTATCCATTGAGTTGACCCACTATTCCATGAATAATAGATCATAAGATCCACAAAAAGTCAGTGGACATTTTTTGTATAAAATACACGTTATCCAGTTTCTACCACTTAGGAAAAAGAGGATGTTCCAAAATATTCAGGTTATTGTTTATATCCTATGATAGATGGGTAAGCATCACTATGAAATTTTGACCTCCACCTCCTAATGAATTGTGGATTTCATTCAAGAAATCTCTACATCGTACCTTACAAGGATTTTTTGACATAGTATTTCCTCATTCCAATAATTTCATAAAATAGAAAGGGTTTGAATAACACATTATTCAACAAATTAAGAGTGAATAAATTATTCCTTTCTGAAATCAACTTTAATTTAATATCTTATGGGATCCTTATAATTAAATTTTTTCTAAAAAACCCTACATGGGTGCTCTCATATACATAGTCCACTACCAAGGGTTTTCACTATTGTTTTATAATCCTAATTCCCAAATAAACTAAACCATGATCAATATAAAAACTATTGAGGCCTTTATTTTCTTAAATTTATATTACATTATTTTAAAGATTAATAATATAATAATGTTACAGTACCAAGATCCAATGGTTTAGTGTCTTGGGAAAATTATGACCAAATATAAAATTTTAATAAAATAAAATAAACATTATTAAATTCTTTATTCTATATCATCTTAATTTCCATAATTTTATCCATTATACAAGTAATCACTAGAATATTTACATGAAATGATAGTTTGAGATAAAATACCATTAAGGGGATAGATAAGAGAATGAATTAGTATAACATGGGTGAGAAAACAATTATCCTCATAACAGAATAATTAGATCATAATAACAACCATGAGAGTAGGAATTAGATAATGTAATTTACTATAGAGATGGATAATGATTTAACATTGTAAAGTACCGGAAATTTCAAGGAATTTTTTTCTTAATTTCTTTGGAATTTAACATGAACGCGGTTTCTGTCAGTGCCAGATTCCAAGGCCCGGTGTTCCCATAATCATTTTCCAAAGATTAGCTCGGGTATGTTCAGTGAACGAACGAGCGGGTTTTTCTAACATTTGAACCGGTTCTCGGAATTGAAATCTGAAGGCACCGATGAAACTGCAGCGCTGGTAATTGCATAAGAAGACCCTTTCTGGAGTTTCGTTTTCTTAGAAGGAGTTGTTTAAAAAAAATTGAGGGATAAAAATATAATTTTTTTACAGTTATATTTTCTTTTCTTGTTAAGTGGATTAACTGTTGTGTCACAACACTTTATCCCTCTCTTATGTAGTTATAACCTATGTAAGGGAGTTAGGGGTGGGACCCACTTGTAGTTAACTACCCATGAGAGGATTAAAGGTGAGGTGGGGCCCACACGATCCCCACCCCTTCACATTCCTTAAACCTCCTCTAACTTCCACATTAAGTGGGTGACCTCTCATCTTCCATAACTTTTCCAACCCCCCTTGTGACAAAACCTCTCATTAATGATGCCAACTCTACTTAATTTAATTTTTACAAGATCAAGATTAATTAAGTTAAGTTAATTCAACGTTTTCAAATGTTTTGAAAATGCTTGGGATGGGTAATAAAATAAGAAGAGTCTTATTTTATTAGGGGTTGGATAGTTGTGTGGGCAATGGGAGGAGATAGAACTCATCTTCTTCATTGAAGAACGCGAAGAACCTCAAGAACCCAACAAAGAACATCGTCACCTCAAGGAGTGAATGAAGTTCTATTCTTCTTCCCTCTTCGCAGCCGGTGAGAGATGCCTTCGTCGAAGAACGACGACGCGCCACATCCTTCATTGGGCGAACACCGACGACGCTTAAGGAGCCTCGATCCGCGACGCCGTCTTCCGCGACGTTCACCTTCCAAAACCCGATGACGTGTGACGTCAATTTTGAGGTAGGGGGTTTGATTTTGGGTCATGAATCTTTCTTGACCGTCCAAGCATCATTTTTTCTTAATCTTCTTGATATCGGGTTAACAGGAGGAGGTCGGACCGTACGAACATGACCGACCCTCTTCCCCCTTCGTTAATGTGTTTGTCGCGGCTCGATCAAAGGGGGCGCAGTGTAATGGCACCGCGCCGAAACAAGGAGGATCATCGGAAAAGAAGTGCGGCACCATTGCACTGCGCCGTGGAGGCCGAACGAAGTCGCAGCACCGTCGCGCCGCTCCGGAAAACCACGAAGAGACGCAGTTTGTTTATTTGGCGTGCGGATCGACGGGCCATGGAGGAATGGGACACATGGGAAATTTAAAGGCTTTGCAGCAAAGGGAAGGTTCTGGGAGGACCGCAGGTGAAGATGGAATTTAAAACTGACCACCGGAGCAACTCCGGTGGTCCGCGTAAGGGCATGCCGGCGCGGTGGCGCTGGCGGCCGGAGGCGGTGGCACCCGGCGCGGCCTTGGAAAGGGCCGCTGCGGTTGAAGTCGCGGTGGCTAGCAGTTGGTCCTGTGACCTCACAGGACTGAGGGAGACTGGAATTTGTAATCCCCCGTGGTCAAGGGAGCGGCCCCCCACGTGGGGGGGGGGGGCTTCAATCCAGGGGGCAACCGCCGCCCCCCCTTTTTTCCGCAAATGGCACGGCCAGCTGGCCGTGCGGGTGTGCTCACGTCGGGCCAACTGGCCGCCCAGGCCGAGCCGGGCCGCGCAGGCCGGGTGGGGCCACGCAGCCGGGAGGGTCGGTGCCTAGCCAGGCCGAACCCGGACCCGGGTCGGGCCGACCCAGGGTGGATGGGTCGGGCCGGGCCGGGCCCAAACCCCCCATTTCAGACTGTTTTCATTCAAACACTCATAACATGGGTTACGGACCTCCAATCGATGAACCGTTAGTTGTGATGAAATCCTTGGATCGAGATGGGAGTTTCGGTATGTTAAACTCAAGGTTTCAGAGAACTTTGTGTGTGGCCAGGTTGGTTCGAACACGAAACCAATCGGGCCCTCGGAGTGGAAACGTTTATAACTTGAGCTCCAGACGTCTGATTGACGCGCCGTCGTCTTTGTTGGATTCTTCTTGATGAGACGGAACATTTTTCATACTTCTCCTGAGATTTGGACGTAGTTTGAGTTTGGCCGGGATGGATTGTACCTGAAATCCAACTGGGCCCCTAAAACGGAAAAGATGATAACTTTCAGACCGGACGTCCGTTTGACGAACCGTCAGCGAAGTTGGTGATCACGTTGAGAAACGGTCCCTATGAGTATACCCTATGAGAGTTCGGGGTACAGTTTAGATACGGACGGGTTGGTTCGCACACGAAACCAACCGGACCCCTGGGATGAAAAGGCTAATAACTCACAGACCGGGCTCCCGATTGACGCGTCGTCTATTGCATTGAGACCCCTATGACGAGGCGGTCCTTTGAGATACTTCTTCGTGGGACTTTCTGATACTTGGAGAATTGACCTGTTGCTTGTGGAGCGGACCCTCCCGGAGACGAGCGTAAGGAGTATGGAGACCGTGTAGCCGGCTGAAACCTGACGAATGCTTGACCGACTCAACTTAGGGTGAGTCGACTAGCCCAGTGGATGGAGCACTACTTTCAGTACTGGAAATTGGGCCTATACCCACGGTTTTGTAAAAAATCATGGGTATAGGTCCCCCCTATACCAACGGTTTTCCAGAACTGTGGGTATAAGATAGTATGGGAACCTATACCCACGGTTTTGTCAAAACCGTGGGTATAAGCCCCCTATTTCCATTGTTGTTGAAAAAACCGTGGGTATAGGTTTTTTTGTTTGAAGACCTATACCCATGGTTCTTCCAAAACCATGGGCATAGGTTTTTTTGTGAAGGCCTATACCCACGGTTTTTAAAAACCATGGGTATATGGGGTATTTGTTTCAAAGGCCTATACCCACAGTTTTTAAAAACCGTGGGTATAGGTTTCCCGCATTATGGCGGGGGAAAATGGGGAAAAAATTGGGCAGGATGAAATAAATTTTACGCGGGAACAATTTCTTAAATAATATAAATATACTGATACCAATAGTAATTAAAAAAAATTTGGAAGCCTAGTTGGTTCACCGCTGAATTATTTCCCTCCAGGTCGCGTGTTCGAAACCCTCAGGTCGTGTTTTTTTAGATAACAGTATTGGTATTAATATATTATAAAAAAATTATCTATATATACATGAAAATATTTCAGCTCGGTTGGTCCGCAATCGCATTGCGTTGCGGAATCCCTGCGTGTGGCACTGGTTCAAAACCCACTGCCCGTGATTTTTTGAAAATTTTAAAATCCCCACGGTTTGCAAACCGTGGGGATAGTTCCTTGCCACGCTGTACACCAGCATTTTGGTGTTTGAAACACCTATACCCACGGTTCTAAAAAACCGTGGGTATAGCTCAAGACCCCTATCCCGACGTCGTTCCAGCCGACGGTTCCCAAAACCGTGGGTATAGGCCATACCCACGGTTTTGGGGGCTATACCCACGGTTTTGAACCATGGGTATAGGTCAATTTTTTAGTAGTGTTTGTTTGGGTGAAGAACCGTGGCAGACAGAGCACTACTGAGTTTGGGTGCAGACCTACGGTACTCGTTCAGAGAGTACCTCTACAGGCTATTAGGGGGGATGCACTACTGTGTTTGGGTGGCAGACCCCGGCGGGAAGCACTACTGTGTTTGGGTGGATGACCCGCGGTACTCGACAGAAGGAGTACCTCAGTAGTCTTAGGTTAGTGAGCAGTACCACGGAGATGTGAAAGGATCACTGTACTCTCTAGAGACGGGGCTCTTCAGCAGTTACGGTTTCGATAATGAAAATCTGGGTTTGAGCTGAGACTATGACCATTGTGTCTACCTCGTGATTGAGATGGGTCACTTGATATCTTAGGTGTATGTATGGGCATATACCTAGGTAGTGGTTATCTTTTGATTTCATAAACTTATGATTCTTCATGATTGAGATGGGTTACTTGATAACTTAGGTATAAGTATGGGCTTATAACTAAGAAATGGTTATCTGTTGTGGTTCTGCTTTGTGGTTATCCTTGTTGGATTTAGAGAGACCTTGAGGGTCTCAGGGTACCTACTGAGTATCGTTATACTCACACCTGCATGGGCTATGCCCGCACCTCATTGTGTTGGTTGCAGACGACGAGCAGTGCAGACGAAGGCTGAGTGTTCGAGGACTGGATGGTAACCGGAGATGGACCTCACGACGAGTCAGTACCCAGAGGTGGACCTCACGATGAGACGATACTCAGAGGAGGTCGACGGGCGAGAGTGTTGAGGAGGCTATCTGTACCTACCCTTCAGGTAGGATCTGTAGTGGATGATCCAGGAGCTGCGCTATCTGTACCTACCCATCAGGTCGGATCCGTGGTGGATGATCCAGGAGCTGCGCTATCTCTACCTACCCTTTAGGTAGGATCCGTGGTGGATGATCCAGGAGATACACTATTTGTACCTACCCTTCAGGTAGGATCCTAGGTGGACGACCCAGGAGATGCTTCTTTTTTTCTAGCTGTTTGTCTTTCTGTTTTACTTCCTTTCAGTTGTAGCTGCACTTTTCAGATGGGTTTGTATTTTGGCCCACTTACTTATATGCACTTCCTTTTTGTACATAGTTTTTTACTTCCTCTTGTACTCTGTGGTGTTTTTTTACCTTTATAAAGGCAATGTCTTCCCAGTTTATCCGGATTTACGCCTTTGGTGCTAGTCGCCAGCCCCTGGCCTATGGAAGGTGGGCTTGGGGTAGTCATGACACGGGCCCCTAGGACGGGTCGTGACAAATTTGTAACATCCCCAAATGATAAAAGTTTAAATGACTAAATGATATGACTCATGTCAACAAGGTGCACCTTCCTTTTCAGAAGTCTGTCTGATTAGAACTCAATAGTTAAGCGTGCTTGGCCTGGAGTAGTGATCAGGATGGGTGACCTTCTGGGAAGTTTCCCAGGGTGTGTGTGAGTGAGGACAAAGCACACTGGAAAAGACATGTGTTGGCCTGTGGGGACAATCATTAGTCAGATGACCCATTCGGGCATGTGGGTGGACCCTAGGGTTGGCCCCATGTGTCTGCGGGGGAAACTGGTGGTACCTGGTAGGACAGGACCCGACGGCCATGTTAAGGCGGGGTGGTTGTGCTATAACTAGGACCCAGTTGTCACATTTGGTATCAGAGGTGGTACACACCCTTAAGTGTGGTGCACTGCCTGGGTTGAGATGTAGGGCCCACAACGAGGATGTTGTTCTCTAAAGGGGGGTGATTGTAACATCCCCAAATGATAAACGGTTAAATGAATAATGATATGACTTATGTCAACAAGGTGCACCTTTCTTTTTTGGGAGCCTGTCTGATTAGAACACCATAGTTAAGCATTCCTGGCATGGAATAGTGATTAGGATGGATGACCTTCTGGGATGTTTCCCAGGGTGTGTGTGAGTGAGGAAAAAGCACACTAGAAAGTACATGTGTTGGCATGTGGGGACAATCATTAGTCAGATGACCCGTTCGGGCATGTGGGTGGACCCTGGGGTGGGCCCCATGTGTCTGCAGGGGCAATTGGTGGTACCTGGTAGGCCAAGACCCGACGACCATGTTAAGGCGGGGTGGTTGTGCTGTCACTGGGACCCAGTTGTCACAAACATCATGTATTACGGGTCAAATACCTCTCATAATCGTGAATAATGATAGAATTATGTTCATGCATAACATATGTGCACAAGAACGACATCATCATTGTTAAATGACTAAATGATATGACTAATGTCAACAAGGTGCACCTTCCTTTTCGGGAGCCTGTATAATTAGAACTCCATAGTTAAGCGTGCTTGGCCTGGACTAGTGATCAGGATGGGTGACCTTCTGGGAAGTTTCCAAGGGTGTGTGTGAGTGAGGACAAATCACACTATAAAGGACAATGTGTTGGCCTGTGGGGACAATCATTAGTCAGATGACCCGTTCGGGCATGTGGGTGGACCCTAGGGTGGGCCCCATGTGTCTGCGGGGGCAACTGGTGGTACCTGGTAGGCCAGGACCTGACGTCCATGTTAAGGCGGGGTGGTTGTGCTATCACTGGGACCCAGTTGTCACAAACATCATGTATTACAGGTCAAATACCTCTCATAGTTGTGAATAATGCTAGAATTATGTTCATGCATAACATATGTTCACAAGAACGACATCATCATTGTCAAAAAATATAGCATCATTTTCACATATTTTTCACATTATTTCATGTGATTAATCACATTACCAAATGAATTAGAGGGTTATATAATCCCTGGCACACCCATCACATCATAACATTTACATAATCATGATTTCAACATTAAAAATATAACAATAGTTTCCATAATATAACCCACGGAAATGAGATTGGTTTGATGATAATTTAATAACAAAAACATTCATGAGTAAGCTTTTGGGATACCTAAATAAAAATGGAGTAATATTCTTTGTATAAGAATCATAAATCTTGAGTGAAAAGAAAACAATCTAAAGATAAGTTAAACCATTGTTTTGTTTGAAGGAGTTTTTCTTTTGGATATATTTTCATATATATTGAAATAATAATGGAATGATGTATAACATGAAATTAAAATGGATGAAAAATGAAACTATTTTTGATTAATATTATAAAAACATACACATTGATACTTATAATGAAAGGGGAATGACCTTATGAAAAACAGAAGTGTTTTAGAGTCATCTTCCTTTATGTCTGAATGATTTGTTCTCTTTAATAACATGGGTATTAAAATTAGATTTATTAATTAATAAATATAGACCCTATTCAACATTAATTTCATTCAATATAACTTTTTTATGTTTGTTTATGGACATTTTTATGAGTCTTAGTTTTCAATTTCATCATTGGAGATTTTTTGTTTTCTATAATATAACCCATGGAAATAAGATCGGTTTGATGATAATATAATAAATAAAACATTCATGAGTAATCTTTTGGGATACCAAAATAAAAATGGAGTAATATTCTTTGTATAAGAATCATAAATCTTGAGTGAAAAGGAAACAATCTCAAGATAAGTTAAACATTTGTTTTGTTTGAAGGAGTTGTTCTTTTGGATATATTTTCATATGTATTGAAATAATAATGGAATGATGTATAAAATGAAATTAAAATGGATAAAAAATGAAATTATTTTTGATTAATATTATAAAAACATACACATTGTACTTATAATGAAAGGGGAATAACCTTATGAAAAATAGAAGTGTTTTAGAGTCATCATCTTTATGTCTGAATGATTTGTTCTCTTTAATAACATGGGTATTAAAATTAGATTTATTAATTAATAAATATAGAACCTATTAAACATTAATTTCATTCAATATAACTTTTTTATGTTTGTTTATGGCCATTTTTATGAGTCTTAGTTTTCAATTTCATCATTGGAGATTGTTTGTTTTCTCGGTTTTCATGACAGGTTAATTTTTTTACATATGGGGAAGATAATGAAAAATTAGAATAATTATCCATAATTGATATTATATGTTATTAATGAACCTATATATTTTTAATTTGTATTACTTATTATTTTTCTTTCAGATGTTAAGAGGATTCATTAGTTTAAATGTTATTGATAATCATATAGATTAATTTGGCGTTTTCTTATCACAACGAACTCGTTTTGTTTTATTATTTAATATTGTTTATATATGTTAGTTACAGAACCTAATAAATGTTATAAAATATATTTTATAATATTTTAAACCATTTTAATGGTTTTATGTTTGTACTTGAAGGCAGTAAAGGAAAATGAAAATTTTTTGTTCTTGAAGGGGAAAAAATAACACGTCATGGATGATGATTCCATTTTTAGAATAAAAGGCAGTTTAGAAGATGTTTGGAAATAGATTATTCAATTTAAAAATTGAAAATAAATTATATATATTATTTTATAGTTATCACTACATGTGGATACAAAGATATGAGTATTTTATAAGAAAATAAAAGACAATGAAATGAAATCAAATGAAAAGAAATAGGATTTTTACTATTGAATTTGCCTCCTTGAGAACCTCCATATATAGATTGGTTTTAGTCTTTTTTTGAGACAAAATACACCTGGATTTATGTTAGGTTATTTGGAATATTATTTTGTATAAATTTGAAAAACTTCATTTCTTTGAAGGTGTTTGTAGAAGGGATGGTGAGGGTGGTATTTAAGGTGGAGGAGAGAGGTGTTTTGTGATTATTTTATTTATTAGTATGTTATGTTGGATGAAGAATATTTTTTTCACTACTACTAGGTATATTAAAATAATGAATGTGTGATTGTTTTTATGCGATTAAATAAGATATAAATCATCTATGGACCAATATTTTTGTATTTGTTAAGAACCGTAAATTATATGTTTTAACTAATCACAAAAAAATTAGCAATTGTTTTAAAAAAATCACTGCTAAAATTTTTTAATGTTTATAATTAAATAATATTCTCTATTTTATGTAAATAATTTTTTAAATATTATAAATTTATCTTTTCATGTTAATATCAATTTCTTCCAAAAATATTACCTTTAAAATTGTAAATCATTTTATTATACTTTGAAAAATTACATAATTTATAATAATTTTTTATAATGATCAGAATAATAATAATGATTTGAGAATGAATTTTATGAATATATAATTAATTTTAAATGATTTTATTAGTTATAAAATTGTAATTAAATATTTGTAACATACAAAAATATCGTCACATAATTTAGCAGTTAGAAAAAAATTATTTATATATACAATGATATATATATATAATATTTTAATTCATAAGATCTCAAAATTATATTTATACTTTCATAGGTTATGTTACTATTCTATTGGTTGGAATACTGTTCCAAGTGGTTGTATTACTATTCCAAAAGTTGACATACTATACCATTGGTAGGGGTTCCTTAACTTCACGAAATACCTCTTATTCCATTAATTATTCATTGATAAGATTTTTATTGTGTCCTATTGGGTTTTATGTGTTTTATAATATATTTAGTAATTATAATAAAAGAGTATACAGTGATAATATTATTGTTTGTTACAATGAACAATAAGGCATGATATGACATGATAACTTTGGGGAATCATGGAAAACATGGAAAACACATAATACAATTCATAATAAAAATAGGCCCCGGATAACTTACATGAAATCATTATGGAAGAATCCCTATAATAGAACCACTTTAATTTTCTATCCCAACATGATTTATCATGAGAATAAACATTACCCAATGCATTGGAATGCTATATAATTCTCATGGTTCCCGTCACTTTCATTTCACTCTCATGATGAAAAGTTCCATATATATCATAAAAAATGGATACATTCATAATCATATATTATTCCACGATAAAGGATATTCAAATAAATAAATGTATGTACAAATTAAAACATGTTTGATTTTATAAAGGATAACACCCTTAATAATAAATGTGTATGGTATTCTAAAAAATTATTTTTGGCATGGAAAATTGTTGTGAATTATCACATCATAACAACATCAATTAAAAATTCATAAAATTTGTTGATGAGAGAAAATGGGTCTCTCATTATTTTTACACAAAAGTTGACTTAATTAGGACATGGAATGACATATCCCAAAATTTGGAATTTGGAATAATATTTATAAGATAAGGACACAATTTTAATAAAGAAGAGAAGTTGAGGATCCATTACTTGAGTGTGTGACCCCAAATGCTTGGGAGAATATTATTGATATATTGGGGTAATAATTGGAGGACTATAGAGAAGGGATATAAGAGAATGAAATTCTTTAATGGATTTATATAGATGTTGAATTGGATATTGTGTGAGTTTGTATAGGAAATGAGTGGGTATTTCATTATTATTCCCCAAACATATATTTTGGACTCAATGCAACAAAATTAAAAATATAAAAAACCCTTCCCCTAGTTTCATCTTATGGATTATTCTAAATTCTATTTGTTTTAATTATTTTATTTGGGTACTCAAAAAAATTAATAAGATAACACCCTTGCTTTTGTGAAGGTGTTTATATTATTAAATAAATGTTTTCAACACCTTATAATATAATAATAGTTTTGGAGGATTCAAAAAGGCTGTATTAAATTAATAATATAAACATAAAATAAAATTATTCTAAAAGGAAAACATATTGTTTTTCATGTATTGTATTTATCATGTCACATTTGGGTTATTATGATGACAGAATACACAACATATATTTATATCATATTGATTTTTTATGTAAAAATTAGCAAATCTGATAAAATGTCAATAATAATAACTACTGGATAATTTAGATATTATGTTTCCTTAAATAATATTAATTATATGTTATTAATTTTATAAATATTTTTATTTTGACTTTTAATATAATAATATACCATTATTGAGAAATGTTATGTTTTTTTACAATAAAAATTTTCAAACCCTTATAAAAATTACAATGGTATTTCTAAAAATTATATGATCATTTATGTTGGATAAATATTATTTTATCAAAATATTTTATTTGATTAAAAAATCCATTAATTCATAAAAATAAATACATTATTTTTATTTTTATTTTATAAAAAAATACTAATTGTATTTGATATTATCAAAATAAAAAAAACATTTCTTAAGTAACAATAATAGAATTAAAATATAAATATAATTCTATAGGATATAATGTACATAATCATATCTATACAGTCTTGATACTTATCTATTTATTACACAAGAATATTCCCTAAAAGTGAGGTTTGTGATTGTGAGACTTTCATGGGGTGGTTCAGCATACATGGTTTGGGGCATAGTCTCAATGAGCTTAAACATCTCCAATAAGTATTTTTTTTATTACGTTTATGTTTATGAATCTCATATTGGAATTGCTCATGGGTAAATCCCAAAGATACTATTTCCATTGAAATATACAATAATTTGGATTCATAGGGTACAATCAAAATGGGTGAGGTCATCGCATCCTTTGTTTGTGTCAATAGGATTTATCAAAACCCTTTATTTGTACTAATCATAAGATCAATTTTATATGAATATAATATTAACGGTAATGATGCATAGTGGTATTTCAATTATGATAGTATATAATATAATGAAACGAGTTCATGTTTTTTCTATAACCATAATTCATAATAATACATTTATTGTAAATTAGATGTTGAATTTTATTTATAATAGTTTGGGTCATTTCATTATCATCCAAAAAAACCATAACAAAATATTTGTGATACATATGCCATAATTTATTAATAAATTCCATAAATATGGATAGATATTCTGTTATTACAAATGTCTTAAAAAGATATCCATAGTTCTCATAACATCTCAAAGAAGTGGTCATTAGGATATCATACTCGATAATATTTAGCTGGAGGTAACTAGGCTAAAGATAAATCTTATAGAAACACTTAGAGACTTTTAAATAGTCAATAAAATCATCAATTCAAGGAAATATGTAATTTTTTCTTAGCTATAATATCATTGATCTTCCAATAATCAACACCACCGGGAATATTTCCATCCATCTTCTTGGTGAAAAGTATTGATACTACCCAAGGAGACACACTAGGTTGAATGAAGCTTGGAACATCATGTCATCCAACTAATTATTATTTCCTTTAGTTCCACTAGAACAATATGATAAAAAGTAATAAATACTATATTATTATCTATCACTATGTTGATATATAATTCCACCGACCTATCAAGTGATAGAAAAGAAAAATGTGAAGGAAACACTTTTGTAAACTCTACAAAAATTAGAGGAAAATCATTACAAGATTCATCTTTCCCATGTTCACTAACATTGAAAAGATACCACCATAGCCTTATTGAAAACTTGATGTTTGAATGGACGATCCATCAGATCCCATTCTATCTGAAATATAAAAAACTCTTCTTCGATGGTAGTAATAAATGCATAATTATGATTCGTATTAATATGACCTTTCAATGCTACAAACTAGTCAATTATAATGAATCTCCTATAGATGATACATATTATGAAACAAAAATTCATATAATAGGTCAATATCTAATATTTTAAAATATACTAGTGTGTAATAAAATATCCTACCCTCTCTACATCCCATGATGTGTCAAAATATCATTCACATAAGGCATGAGATTCATAATAAGATTTAATAGATACCAAATGATGGTTGAAATGACATTATGTATGGTACTAAAATAAACTAAAACAATACACTTAATATGATTCCATAGAATCATTACCTTTTACTTTTAGAGGGCCTGAATATTTTCCAGTTAGACTCATAATCTACGTGATATAGCTCCCTTATTAATACCTAGGGCTGTAACCCCATTGTTTCTGAACCATGTGACAACACTTTTGATCCTCTCAATACTGATGATCTTTCTCTAATATAAGATGTGATTGAAGCATTGAAAAAACATCAAAAAGTTCTTAGTATTAATAAAAGATATATAAATATTTTTTTCTCTATGAAATAACACTTTATGTTTCCAACCATTACATATTGAAGTCAAGTTAGTGATATTTTACTAGAAAAAGTAGAAAGTTTGGAATAAGTCATTCATAATGGACAACTAACATTATATCCACCACAATTATCATTCAACTTCCTCTTAACCTTAATGGAACCATTACTTCGGCCACTTGGATGATGAAGAACACATTTCAACACAAATATAACATCCATGTTAATTTCCAATATTAGGTCCATTTCTAGAACATAAGTATATGATGTAAGCATCAGTATAAAAGACATTAATTTTATTTCTAATAGAGGATAAATATTAAATATCTAAGCCCTTGTCTTCCCATTCACCACCAGTTCAGGATAAAATTTAGAATGTTAGTTTTAATTTACCATCCAAACAACTTGAAGAGGGTTGATAAACATGATGGGATTAGCCAATACCATCAACTCGATATAGAAATACTTTTAAAAGTTTTTCATGAAGACTTCCAATCCCTAATTATGCTTAGAAAGAAATATAAAATACCACCATCTTCTACTCATACTCTCATGTTTGAATATGAAAAAGTTAACCATAATGAAATTTTGAATATATAAGAACTAAATTATTTATTCAATCATTCTCAAACAGTCCTCTTCTTATTGAGGGTTGTTAATTCCCTAGAAAGATGACAGTTTCTACAAAAAAAACTCTATGGAAGAATATCTATCAACATACCTTCAACATTCCACTCATATTTATGAAAATATCACATGTGTGGCCCCTTGGCCTAGATCTTTTACCAAATAACCTATAACCATTATAGTATTCTGGTTATATGGAGGGTTCTATTATTGTGGTTAGTTAGTTTTTCCCTTATAAATCTCATTCTAATGCCATATTTGGTGAATGGTGTTACACAAGATTAGTAAAAAATTGTAAAACATCACTTAAGATACGTATGGATATCAACATTATCAGTCAAACACTATTTGAGAACAGATTATTATATCAATGTTTTAGAAAATCCATGAATCAAATAAAACAATTACCTAATGATGCTTTTCCCTACAACCCAATGTAACTTAATTCTCTATATAATGAGAGTTGGTGAGGAACAGTATCATAATGCATCCCTTTAGTCTAGAAAACTCACATTATATACTGACATCCATGGTTATAATGAACATTTATTTAATACCAATTTGTAATAAACCAAAATATATAAATAATTAAACCAGAACATGAATTAGTCAAAAAACATTAAGGGAATTCTTGATACCCAGGGGCTGGAGACTATCACCTAGGCATAAAAATGATAAATCAGATAAATTTCCCCATAATTATAACCAAATTGTAATTATCAATAGAATTAACATGCTATTAGTCGGTTTGAAAAATAAATCATCAAGAGTAATTTACCAAGGGACATATATTTCCAAAACCTAAATCATTGTAATCTATGAAATAAAAAAACCAATGGTGACATAAAATCGGAGGCCTTCTTAAGATAGGTGTAACACCCCAAGCTTCTACGGTACGTTTCCCTTTGAATAATGCGATAGCGTGTGTTGTACGCAACCTCGAGTTCTAACACACACCACAACTAATTAAACTAGCCGTTGTGAATAGTAATACCTAATTTTTGAAATCATATATATTCTATATTTCAAAATGGACTTCATTTTTGGATTCGGAATATCAAAATTCGCCTAGGGTGAAATTTTGGTACATTTCGGATAACTTTCATATTTTGATGAATAGTGAAAATTTCTAAATTTTAATTAAAAACAACTTTTTTAATCAAAATAATTAATAGTGATAAATTATGAATTTGAGTGGTTTTAAAGTATATTTAGAATATATTTTTACCATTCAATTTAATGTTTATCATTGGACATAATTTTACAGTTAAACCGAACATAAACAAGTGTCAATCTTTTGATAGTTATTATCTCTTAAAAACACGCTTTTTGTTTTGACAGCGGGATTTAATTTTAAATTAATTTCTGCCACTTCTGTGTTTTGAATTTAGGAAAATGGATTCCATATTTGGAATCAGGATGTTCAAATTGTGTAAATAGGTAACTTTTATTTTTAGACATTTTGAATAATTACTGCGGTAAATATTTTATTTACCATGGTTAAAGGGTAAATCCGGTAAATAAGGGTTAAAAAAATAATATTATAATAATAAAAAATTACCCTAAAACGTGTCTTAACCCTATTGGTTGATACATGGTCGACCATGGGCATCCTTGTGTCAATTTTGGGACCCCATGGATCCACTTGTAAGTGATAATGACACTTTATTTTAATTAAGTTAAAATGAATACAAAAATGACACAAGCATATATCTTTTAGAACAACAATTTTTACATAGGGTTATACATGTTGGATTTTCGATTTAAAATATTCATTAGAAAGATAAAAAGATTTCCTACATAATGATATTTTATTTATAATTTTTAGACATTATATAATTTATTTTATTTATGACACAATGATGATGCAGTAATTACTAAAATAGTGAAAAATAAAAATAATTGATCTTATAAATACCCAAATAATTATAATATGAAACTTTTAATGAATTAAACTAATTTTCTATGATAATATGATATATTAGGATTGATTTAATTGACTTTGTTCGAAGTAATCAATCTGTTAGGAGTTTCACAAAAATCAACTATTGAATAGTGTCAAAATTGACATAAAAGAGTTCTTAAAACAAATATTATATTATTAATTGATATTAAATTCCTAAAAATCTAAGGTTCGGCCAAGAGACTTATATTATGATAGGTTCCTCATTAATGGACCACTTGGGGGTCGCTTGGATGTATATAGTAAGTTTATTAACCATAATATATAAAAATACAAAGAGACATTGTAAAAGTGAAACTAATTAACTTAGAGTTAATACTTAAAGATAAGGTTAATATAAGTACCCAAACCTGTCTAAATTCTATTGGATGAGTTGTTTTCGACCTATCCCCACATCATCCTTTGAATAGTCAACTTTGGAGCCTTTAGAAACCGAATATGAATTTATTATAAATTAATATTTCTAGCTTTTCCAAAGGTGCCCCTCACCCCTCTTATAAAAGGGAACTCCTCCTTCTCATTTCTTCACACCTTCAAAGCCTTTTGGTTCGGCCAAACTCTGCCCAAATAATCTCCCAAAATCCCTCACTACAACCTAGAGGCCTTAGTTTGATCAGAAAGCCAACCTAAGGAGCCCTTTTGATCAAATCAAAAGGAAGAACCCGAAGAAGAGGTAATGATTTCACCACCCTTTTCTAAGTTCATTTCTTCTTCCACTTCTTCTTCCTTTGTTCTTACCATTCTGAAATAATAACTCCAGTATCTCACATATACTGTGATGTTATTATAAATATGGTACAATCATATTCAGTATTCTATCCACCCTTTGAATAACATGTCACCATACGTGCGTACGTACGACTTACCGTCTCCACGTCGTGGTGTAATTGTTATTCAATATAATATTATTTGGATGGGTATAATAATGATGTGTAACTCATGTAAATAATAAATATAACATGTTAATGATTCTGTATATATGATATACCATCCATTTATATATTATTTTAATATCAAAAGAATGATATTGTCGCTCGTGCGTACGTACGGACTACCGTCTCCACGAACGCGATGAGATTAATTCTCCATCGTATCCATTCAAGTATAATTATCATTTGATGATTTAAAAATGATGTTTAAGGACTGTATATCATTCTGGATATGAATAAGATACAACAACCATGGCTTATGTAACAAAACATATAAAAGAAAATGAGTAAGTTAACACCCGAAACGATGATAATTCTAAGATATTATTAACAAATCAATGTTAAAAGATCATATATGATATCATATTAATATATATGATTCTTGTATAATTTAATAACAACTATTTCACCATTATACAGGAGGTTAACCTACCCCAACCAAGGAAAAGTACAAGGTAAGGGTTATTTCACAATCTCTTCATTATCCGAGGTTGTATTATACGTAATAATCTACTGGGATCTCTTTATCATCCACATCCATGTTTCTTAAAAATGTATTTCAAAACATTTTTACTATTTACAAGAATATGGGTTAAAGTCATTTATACCTTTTTTTGACTTTTTATAAGAGGTTTATAAAGGAATCTTTCCGTCGTTTTCAAAACAAGGTCCTTTTTAACCTTTTCGACAGAATTGAGGTAAGAATGTTTTTTTTAACTTATACGGCGGGTGCGGTTATTTTACGCCGTTATAAAATCTTCAAAGCTTTCCTTACAAGCTTATAAGAATATTTTCAAAGAAAATGTTTTATTTTATAAGGATCTTAAATGATTTCAAAATAAAAGGAGATATTTCTTTAAAAAGAATTTTGATTTCATCTATGTCAACATCCTTTGATGGATTTTAAGATTATTTGAAGTTGATTTATTATGATACAAAACTTCTATATTGTATTGAAGGTTTTGTGATATGTTTGACTGTGGATGTGCTATTTTTATACCATTCATAGTTTATTGTGAAAGTATTGACATTTCGTATGCCAGTTTTAATACGAATGTTTATGTTATGTTTAAACCTTTTCATATGGGAATGCATTGGACTTAATAAGTGACGGGTGGAGCCCGCTATAGCTCCTCGATGCATCGGTAGGTCTCATGAGACAAACTAGTGTCTTGGCACAAGGCCTTGACAAAATCTTATTTGTAGCCTTGGCACGAGGCCTTGGCTATGTGGTTATGATAGTCTGGCATTATGCATTCCAACATTATGAAAGTGGTTATTGATATTGCATGTGATTATTCGATTAGTAGAATATCCATGTGAATAAGTAAATGGCATTATTTCATTTTTATTTTTGCCATACTATGTTGAAGTTCAATTTTAAAAGGCTTTTGTTTTAGTAATTCATTACCTTAAATGTTTATGCTTATTATGAATGTTCTGCTATATTGTTATCCTTACTGGGCATTTGAGCTCACCCCTTTTCTATGTTTTATTTTTCCCAGGTAGTGAAGAAGTAATTTATGAATGACTTGCAGGGATATTATGAGGGGTTAATAGTGTGGATATGAAGACTTTGTTGTTGTAGTAGTTTTTCACTTTGAAATGTAATGTAAAACTTTATGATTATATCTAGTGTTTCCAAGGCTACTAAACCAATCGGTCTTTCGAGATTTGATCTTTCTTGTGATCATGCCAATGTTACGAAGTAATGCACCGACTCTAGGAAACTAGGGTCGGGGCGTTACAGTTGGTATCAGAGGAAGTTTAGTACAAACCTTGGAAGCTAGATTTAGATAAACTCTGATTAGAGCACGTAGACCTAAGATGAACTTTGAGGATTAGTATAGAAGAACTTCCTAGAATTTTGGTATTGTAGAGATTTTGTGAGTTTTTCGAGCAATACATCCCTGTCTGGATACGAGCAGGTAGAGGCGGCTCTGGCACAGATGTACCTAGGGGTAAAACCCGAAAACACCGCTTTGAGCTAGACTCGAACGGGAACTGGTGCACGACAACGGGCCTTGCTGCACTCTTGGTTACGATACTCCTGGGGGATATGCTTAGGATAACTCTCACTATCTTTACAAATCATTATGAAGGGTTTATGAGTATATACTTCCTCAAAGAAAACATTTTTATGATTATGGATTATATCCATAAATAGTTCAATTTATGTTAAGTGTTTTATAAGTATGGGATTATGTATTTTGATGCATAAACTGATCTAGTTTATGCCATTTTTTTTAGAAATGGCGCCTAGTGGAAGAAATGGAAACCGTATCAATGCACGCACTCCATGTAGGGATTGCCCTCCTGCTCAAGATAATTATAGTGGGGCTGGTGATGCAACTGGTGCTGATCAGCTAATCACCGTACTGGGACAACTTACTCAGGTTATGAATAATAACCTTACCCGTATGGAGCACCCTGATCCGCAGCGTGGAGGATCAATGTTAGATCGATTCATGAGACAACAACCACCAACGTTCAATGGGAGTACAAATCCCTTAGTAGCTGAGCAATGGATATTTTCCCTAGAGAAAATATTTCAGGCTTTGGGGAGTAGTGAAAGGGAAAAAGTTACCATGGCAGTTTACCGCCTCACTGGAGATGCTGATCAATGGTGGTCATTGATTCAAAACATGAAGGAAGATGATGAAGTATCAAACATGGAATGGAGGGAGTTCAAAGATCTGTTTTTAGAAAAATACTTTCCTCGCGACCATCGAGCAGATATGGAAAGGCAATTTCTGAGTCTGAGACAAAAGGAGGATGAGAATGTCACAAAGTATGAGGCTAACTTTACAAGGTTAGCGAGGTACGCTGGTGATTATATTCGCAACCCAAGAAGTAAGATTGATCGTTTCTTTGATGGGTTAAAACCATTTCTCCGTCGAGCATTAGTCTCACAATCCTTTTCATCGTACGAAGACATTGTCTCATGTGCTATCAAGACCGAAAAGGAATTCTCTAAGTCTTATGACTTTAAAGCAAAGCAAGAGAAGAAGAGACCTGCTGATCAATCTGGGAATGGAAATAAGGGGAAGAAGGGAAAGGTTGAATATCCATCTTGTGGTAAGTGCGGGAAGAAACACCCCGGTGCTTGCCTGAAGGGAATGGGAGTCTGTTACAAGTGTGGTGAAAAAGGCCACCAAGCTCATGATTGCAAGGGGAAGAAGGAAGCTACCAATGTTCAGTGCTACAATTGTAGGGAGATGGGGCATTATGCAAATGCATGCCCTAAGCATCAGGAGAACTTACCTCAGAAAAGGCCAAGGGATCAAGGCCAGGCTTATGCTATCACTACTGCTGAGGTAGAAGCTCCGAAAGACGTGGTGGCAGGTAATTTAATGGTTTCCTCAAGTTTAGCAAATGCATTATTTGATTCTGGATCATCGCATTGTTTCATATCTTCCCAGTTTGCTAAGAAAATTAGATATTTCCAATTTTATTTAATAAGGGAGTTGTCAGTTAAAACTCCTAAGGGAAGTATCGTTGCAACAAAGTTTTGTGAATCAGTCCCCATTAGAGCACATAAATTTTCTTTATCTGCTGATTTCATCGTCATACCTATGATTGAGTTTGATATAATCCTCGGTATGGACTGGCTTTCGGACTATGATGCGAAGATTTATTGTAAGAAGAAAGAGGTTACGATTCTTGATGATAATGATAAGGAGCACCTTATTTTTAGAGCAGAATCGTCACCACCTAATTCTTATTTAGATCCACCCCCTGTAGCTCAACTTAATTCAATTATCGGGGAGGAAGAGAATGAAATAACTGTCGGTGAGGAAAGGAATGTTCAAATGGAGGATGTACCTATTGTGAAAGAATTTGTAGATGTATTTCCGGAAGATTTACCTGGACATCCTCCAGAACGAGAAGTTGAGTTTTCTATTGATTTGATTCCTGGATCAAGGCCTATATCGAAGACCCCTTATAGAATGGCCACTGTAGAGCTAGTCGAACTAAAGAAACAACTAGAGGAATTGAGTAATAAGGGATTTATTCGCCCTAGTGTTTCTCCATGGGGAGCCCCTGTTCTTTTTGTTAAAAAGAAAGATGGATCTATGAGGTTATGTATCGATTACAGGGAGATCAATGCTATAACGATAAAGAACAAGTATCCCCTACCTCGTATTGATGATTTATTTGACCAACTGCATGGAGCTCAATACTTTTCAAAGATTGACCTTAGATCTGGATACCATCAGTTGTGTGTAAAGAAGGAAGACATTCCAAAGACAGCATTTCGAACCAGGTACGGGCATTACGAGTTTACTGTAATGCCGTTTGGATTGACTAATGCACCCTCTGTATTCATGGATCTGATGAATAGAGTTTTCAAGGAGTATCTCGATGAATTTGTGGTGGTATTTATTGATGATATCTTGGTATACTCCAAAACCTACGAAGATCATGAAAATCACTTGCGCATTATCTTGAAGACTCTGAGGAGGCATGAATTATATGGAAATTTTAGCAAGTGTGAATTCTGGCTTCAGGAGATTTCTTTTCTTGGCCATATTGTCTCTAAAGATGGAATCTCTGTTGATCCTTCTAAGACCAAGGCAATCCAAGAATGGCCAGCACCTACGAGTATAACTGAGGTACGTAGTTTTATTGGCTTGGCAGGTTATTATCGACGTTTCGTCCAGAATTTTTCCCGATTGGCTAACCCATTAACGAAGCTCACACGTAAAGGGGTTAAATTTGTTTGGACAAAAGAGTGTGAAGAATGTTTCGAAGAACTGAAGAGAAGATTAGTCAATGCTCCTATATTGACTCTACCATCGGGGAATGATGGGTTCGTTATTTATAGTGATGCATCAAAGAAAGGACTTGGCTGTGTCCTTATGCAGAATGATAGAGTTATTGCCTATGCATCACGACAGTTGAAAATTCATGAACAAAACTATCCTACTCATGATCTTGAGTTAGCAGCTGTGATCTTTGCTTTGAAGATATGGAGGCACTACCTCTATGGTGAAAAATGTGAGATTTATACTGATCACAAGAGTTTGAAGTATATTTTCTCACAAAAAGAACTCAACATGAGGCAAAGGAGATGGCTTGAATTACTCAAGGATTATGATTGTACGATACACTACCACCCGGGGAAGGCAAACAAGGTGGCAGATGCTTTGATTAGAAAAGACCATGGAGTTTTGAACAATATGAGAATTGAAAGGGATCCAATTTTCATGGATCTAGTGAAAATGGACATGGGAATAACCAGGGAAGGTGAAACATCAATGCTTTTTCAAATGGTTGCCAAACCATCTTTACTAGAAAGGATTAAGAGTTCTCAGACTGATGATGAAGAATTCCAAAAGAAGATTAAAGCTGTGAATGATGGGAGATTGAGAGACTTTGCGTATGAAGATGGAATTTTGAAATTCGGGAAGAGACTTTGTGTTCCCAATATACCTGATCTAAAAAGAGAATTGCTGGATGATGCTCATAGTTCCAATTTCTCTATACACCCTGGGAGCACCAAAATGTATAGAGATTTGAAGGAACATTTTTGGTGGGACAACATGAAGAGGGAGATTGCTGATTTTGTGTCAAGATGTATGGTTTGTCAACAAGTGAAAGCTGGAAGGCAACAGCCTGGAGGAGTCATGCAACCTCTTCCCATACCGGAGTGGAAATGGGACAATATTACAATGGACTTTGTCATGGGGCTACCAAAGACTCCTAGAAGGAACGATGCAATATGGGTTATTGTTGATCGTCTTACTAAGTCAGCACATTTTCTTGCTATAAGAGAAGATCTACCCCTGGAACGTCTAGCAAGACTATATATTAATGAAGTTGTGAGACTTCATGGAGTACCCCTATCGATTGTTTCTGATCGTGATCCCCGTTTTACTTCAAGATTTTGGAAAAGTCTTCAGAAATCCCTAGATACTGAACTTCATTTGAGCACTGCTTACCACCCTCAGACAGACGGACAATCAGAACGGACTATTCAGACCTTAGAAGACATGTTGAGATCTTGCTCACTTGATTTTCAGGGTATGTGGGATCAATATTTACCTCTGGTAGAATTTTCCTATAACAATAGCTTCCATTCGAGTATACAAATGGCACCATATGAAGCGTTATACGGAAAGAGATGTCGTACACCAAACTGTTGGGATGACGTTGGTGAAAGAAAACTTGTAGGCCCAGAACTGGTGGAGGAAACGGTGGAAAAGGTGAAGGTAATCCAAAATCACATCAAAGCAGCTCAAAGTAGGCAGAAGAGCTATGCCGATAATCGAAGGAAGGATTTGGAATTTCAAGTCGGTGATCATGTTTTCCTGAAGGTATCTCCGTGGAAGGGAGTCATACGTTTTGGTAAGAAAGGTAAATTGAGTCCCAGGTACATCGGACCTTTCGAAATTCTAGAACGAATTGGGGCTGTAGCTTACCGATTGGCAATGCCGCCAAGTCTCTCCAAAGTTCACGATGTGTTCCACGTATCTCTGTTGAGAAAATACATGCCTGACCCAACACATGTACTCACCTATGAGGAATTAGAACTGGAACCCGATCTTTCCTATTGCGAAGAGCCCATCAAGATTCTTGATACGAGAGAACAAGTGCTGAGAAACCGGACGACGCGTCTGGTAAAAGTTTTGTGGAGAAATCATAAAATGGAAGAGGCAACGTGGGAACCCGAGGAACTTATGATGAAGAACCACCCGAGTCTTTTTATGCAGTAATACCCTAGAAATTGCGAGGACGCAATTATTTGAAGGAGGGGAGAATGTAACACCCCAAGCTTCTACGGTACGTTTCCCTTTGAATAATGCGATAGCGTGTGTTGTACGCAACCTCGAGTTCTAACACACACCACAACTAATTAAACTAGCCGTTGTGAATAGTAATACCTAATTTTTGAAATCATATATATTCTATATTTCAAAATGGACTTCATTTTTGGATTCGGAATATCAAAATTAGCCTAGGGTGAAATTTTGGTACATTTCGGATAACTTTCATATTTTGATGAATAGTGAAAATTTCTAATTTTTAATTAAAAACAACTTTTTTAATCAAAATAATTAATAGTGATAAATTATGAATTTGAGTGGTTTTAAAGTATATTTAGAATATATTTTTACCATTCAATTTAATGTTTATCATTGGACATAATTTTACAGTTAAACCGAACATAAACAAGTGTCAATCTTTTGATAGTTATTATCTCTTAAAAACACGCTTTTTGTTTTGACAGCGGGATTTAATTTTAAATTAATTTCTGCCACTTCTGTGTTTTGAATTTAGGAAAATGGATTCCATATTTGGAATCAGTATGTTCAAATTGTGTAAATAGGTAACTTTTATTTTTAGACATTTTGAATAATTACTGCGGTAAATATTTTATTTACCATGGTTAAAGGATAAATCTGGTAAATAAGGGTTAAAAAAATAATATTATAATAATACAAAATTACCCTAAAACGTGTCTTAACCCTATTGGTTGATACATGGTCGACCATGGGCATCCTTGTGTCAATTTTGGGACCCCATGGATCCACTTGTAAGTGATAATGACACTTTATTTTAATTAAGTTAAAATGAATACAAAAATGACACAAGCATATATCTTTTAGAACAACAATTTTTACATAGGGTTATACATGTTGTATTTTCGATTATAAATATTCATTAGAAAGATAAAAAGATTTCCTACATAATGATATTTTATTTATAATTTTTAGACATTATATAATTTATTTTATTTATGACACAATGATGATGCAGTAACTACTAAAATAGTGAAAAATAAAAATAATTGATCTTATAAATACCCAAATAATTATAATATGAAACTTTTAATGAATTAAACTAATTTTCTATGATAATATGATATATTAGGATTGATTTAATTGACTTTGTTCGAAGTAATCAATCTGTTAGGAGTTTCACAAAAATCAACTATTGAATAGTGTCAAAATTGACATAAAAGAGTTCTTAAAACAAATATTATATTATTAATTGATATTAAATTCCTAAAAATCTAAGGTTCGGCCAAGAGACTTATATTATGATAGGTTCCTCATTAATGGACCACTTGGGGGTCGCTTGGATGTATATAGTAAGTTTATTAACCATAATATATAAAAATACAAAGAGACATTGTAAAAGTGAAACTAATTAACTTAGAGTTAATACTTAAAGATAAGGTTAATATAAGTACCCAAACCTGTCTAAATTCTATTGGATGAGTTGTTTTCGACCTATCCCCACATCATCCTTTGAATAGTCAACTTTGGAGCCTTTAGAAACCGAATATGAATTTATTATAAATTAATATTTCTAGCTTTTCCAAAGGTGCCCCTCACCCCTCTTATAAAAGGGAACTCCTCCTTCTCATTTCTTCACACCTTCAAAGCCTTTTGGTTCGGCCAAACTCTGCCCAAATAATCTCCCAAAATCCCTCACTACAACCTAGAGGCCTTATTTTGATCAGAAAGCCAACCTATGGAGCCCTTTTGATCAAATCAAAAGGAAGAACCCGAAGAAGAGGTAATGATTTCACCACCCTTTTCTAAGTTCATTTCTTCTTCCACTTCTTCTTCCTTTGTTCTTACCATTCTGAAATAATAACTCCAGTATCTCACATATACTGTGATGTTATTATAAATATGGTACAATCATATTCAGTATTCTATCCACCCTTTGAATAACATGTCACCATACGTGCGTACGTACGACTTACCGTCTCCACGTCGTGGTGTAATTGTTATTCAATATAATATTATTTGGATGGGTATAATAATGATGTGTAACTCATGTAAATAATAAATATAACATGTTAATGATTCTGTATATATGATATACCATCCATTTATATATTATTTTAATATCAAAAGAATGATATTGTCGCTCGTGCGTACGTACGGACTACCGTCTCCACGAACGCGATGAGATTAATTCTCCATCGTATCCATTCAAGTATAATTATCATTTGATGATTTAAAAATGATGTTTAAGGACTGTATATCATTCTGGATATGAATAAGATACAACAACCATGGCTTATTTAACAAAACATATAAAAGAAAATGAGTAAGTTAACACCCGAAACGATGATAATTCTAAGATATTATTAACAAATCAATGTTAAAAGATCATATATGATATCATATTAATATATATGATTCTTGTATAATTTAATAACAACTATTTCACCATTATACAGGAGGTTAACCTACCCCAACCAAGGAAAAGTACAAGGTAAGGGTTATTTCACAATCTCTTCATTATCCGATGTTGTATTATACGTAATAATCTACTGGGATCTCTTTATCATCCACATCCATGTTTCTTAAAAATGTATTTCAAAACATTTTTACTATTTACAAGAATATGGGTTAAAGTCATTTATACCTTTTTTTGACTTTTTATAAGAGGTTTATAAAGGAATCTTTCCGTCGTTTTCAAAACAAGGTCCTTTTTAACCTTTTCGACAGAATTGAGGTAAGAATGTTTTTTTTAACTTATACGGCGGGTGCGGTTATTTTACGCCGTTATAAAATCTTCAAAGCTTTCCTTACAAGCTTATAA
Organism: Viscum album; assembly: GCA_963277665.1. Classification (NCBI taxonomy): domain Eukaryota; kingdom Viridiplantae; phylum Streptophyta; class Magnoliopsida; order Santalales; family Viscaceae; genus Viscum; species Viscum album. The sequence goes on along the minus strand of OY728155.1, from coordinate 361,814,080 downwards.
GAATATTTTCAAAGAAAATGTTTTATTTTATAAGGATCTTAAATGATTTCAAAATAAAAGGAGATATTTCTTTAAAAAGAATTTTGATTTCATCTATGTCAACATCCTTTGATGGATTTTAAGATTATTTGAAGTTGATTTATTATGATACAAAACTTCTATATTGTATTGAAGGTTTTGTGATATGTTTGACTGTGGATGTGCTATTTTTATACCATTCATAGTTTATTGTGAAAGTATTGACATTTCGTATGCCAGTTTTAATACGAATGTTTATGTTATGTTTAAACCTTTTCATATGGGAATGCATTGGACTTAATAAGTGACGGGTGGAGCCCGCTATAGCTCCTCGATGCATCGGTAGGTCTCATGAGACAAACTAGTGTCTTGGCACAAGGCCTTGACAAAATCTTATTTGTAGCCTTGGCACGAGGCCTTGGCTATGTGGTTATGATAGTCTGGCATTATGCATTCCAACATTATGAAAGTGGTTATTGATATTGCATGTGATTATTCGATTAGTAGAATATCCATGTGAATAAGTAAATGGCATTATTTCATTTTTATTTTTTCCATACTATGTTGAAGTTCAATTTTAAAAGGCTTTTGTTTTAGTAATTCATTACCTTAAATGTTTATGCTTATTATGAATGTTCTGCTATATTGTTATCCTTACTGGGCATTTGAGCTCACCCCTTTTCTATGTTTTATTTTTCCCAGGTAGTGAAGAAGTAATTTATGAATGACTTGCAGGGATATTATGAGGGGTTAATAGTGTGGATATGAAGACTTTGTTGTTGTAGTAGTTTTTCACTTTGAAATGTAATGTAAAACTTTATGATTATATCTAGTGTTTCCAAGGCTACTAAACCAATCGGTCTTTCGAGATTTGATCTTTCTTGTGATCATGCCAATGTTACGAAGTAATGCACCGACTCTAGGAAACTAGGGTCGGGGCGTTACAATAGGTGTATCACATAACCCTCCTACCACCACCACAACCTGAAGCCTTTATAAAAATAACATCCACTCTATCTAAGAAGTGCATTCCATTTTCCTTAACCAATAAAATTAAATTAGACATTGAACCAAAGGAATATGTTGGTTGTGAGAGACAACATCCCAATAAGACCCCCCAAACATGTTCATAAGAAATAATTATAAAATAAGAAAAATATTTTTATATTATAATAAAACATAGAATTACAATAAAATCAACAATTTTGCAATAAAACAATATGCCCATATCATCTCAATAGAAAGTATGAAAATAAAACGCCAATAATGAAATAATAGTCATTTCAATCAAGCAAGAATGAATAATTCATTTTTTAAACATTTGAATGTATAAGCCTTTTTTATCAAATATCCATGGTTATAGGACCCTGTGATATTTAGTTATGGGCTCAATGATCATAAATCCTCTAAATTAAATACAACTCTAGTTGTACACACTTCCCATGATATTAAGAAAAGGTTAGATATAATTCCACAATAATTAATGAACTCTATTCCACATCAATTTTTAGTTTCCATTATCTCCATTAATCCATTTTTAGGTTGAAATAATTCATTCTCAATGTTTTTTTGTTGGATTACATATCTGACTAAGTAAAATCCCATATTCATCAAATAAATTAATAAATTTCAAAATAAATCTTCTCATATCATTTATATCATTCATTAGTCATGTATCCCCAAATCAAGATTCTATCATGAAATTTCCTTTTCGAATCAAATTGAAATGGATTTAGTCAAAACAATTTCCTATCAAAACAATTTACTTTATTTTAAATCTATAAAACATTTCATGAATTTATTTAACAAAATTCATCATCAAAATCACCCTTCGAATCATTAATTTCAATTTCAAATCATTTTATCTAATTGGTCTCTATCATTGAATACCTATAGTTAAGAGGTTCAACCAAAACAATTCCATTCCAAAATATTTAACAATAATCAATAATAACATGTTCGAAATCAATTTCAATTACAAATCATATAATAAAAGTAAAAACATTTATATTGATTGTAATTTAATTACAAAGACACCTATATCAATCATGGTATCATCAAACAATCAAAACATATCCAAATATGTAAAAGGGTTCCTATAATAGAATATGGAGGTCTATAGTGATACCCACATAACATTCATGAACATCAAACCACTAAATCACCCACACTGATAAAAAATAATGGGAACCAAAACTATGCAGTGAGAAACCAAAATAACAAGCACATAAGTTGTAATGTCAAAATTCTCTTCTGTGAATGCAGTCATTTTAAACTTCGTGCTAAAGGAATGATTAAATTATTTTGGTAGTGGTAAAATGATCTTATATACAAATTAAAACCCTCTATTAATATTTCACATGGCTAGAGTAACCATATTTAGATGACCAATTATCATTCATGATTTTTTATTTTCTAAACAATGTTGTACCATAACATGGTGGGGGTCACCATGCCCATGTTTTTATTTGTCACATCTCACCAATGGTCCTGACAAACCCATCGAAAACACCCAATCACTAAAACCCATAATGTTTTGGTTTTTCTATAGCCTACACCACACAGTGGTTATTCCCTATTAGCCATAACACATCAGGTGACAACAAGATAACCATTTATTAGACCACATGGTGCACATGCCATGGTGTCTCTTACTATGGTGGACATGTTCTACCCAGGAGAAAAGAAGAATTCAATATGTTTAGGTTCAACCCATTTTTCACAGGGAAGATCCAAAAAAACCTTTTAAAGAATCTAATAAATTCCAAAATTTCATGAACCTTGAATGAGATTCCCCAAATATAGAAAAATGTTATACCACATGGAGGGATGTAATAACTTATGATATATTCTCATTAATAATGATTTATTATTTTGTATTCCACACTCTTATGACATATTATTTTTTATGAAAAAAACATTATTTATTGATTCACGTATAATGATATTTTTATTAATTTGTATGAGTTTTTCTGTTAGGATTTTCTTTTCGAGCCACTATGCATATGGTAACATATGATCATTGATTTTTATTTCCAATTTTTAAACTTATTTATTAGATGAGGAATTTTTTTTATTTTCCCAGGTTAGGAATAATGGATTAATGTTGGTATATCTAACAAGTACATAATGTGATAATAATGTTGTGATGTATTTTGATGATATTTCATGAAATAAGAAGGTTATTTATTAAATTTTCCTGGGAAAAAATTTACATTCCTAACAAATGTTTTATTGAGAAATATATTAAATGTTCATCAAAAAATAATGCAACAATTATGTAAATTATGATCTGGTCACCTAATTTTCACCACTATCCTTGAGGGATATGTCGATTATTATGGTTGTTCTCATGCCACATTGAATTTTTTGTTATATTTCCACTTAGAAGGAAAATCATCACCATGCAATGTGGGAGTATATTAATGGGCCTATAAGGGAGGGATAAATAAATATGAGGAACATGACAGATAATTTTTTCAACCTGATTGGAAAATTAGCATTGGAAAATTTTGAGGTGTGGAACAATTGGTTGAGGGTAAAAAGAGATAACTATAGAAAGGATAGTGAATGGAAGTAGGGTACTATTCCTCTATTTTTTTCTTCATTATCCCCCATATTTAGATCCTTTAAAACCTCTCTATGGGTATTTTTGAGAGGGATTGCATCTCATTTTAGTTTCACAACCCGACTATCTCCAAGAGTGGGATTTTAGAATTATATACACATGACATTAGGCTTAAGGATGTGTGAATGTTTTTGAGCTTCATCAACACCATTTTGAACCAGATTAATTGGGATTATTTTGATCATATATATATTAACAAAGATCCATAAAATGTATCTTTATAGTGTATCCAACTAGGGGATTTTGGAAAAAATATTATCAATGGTTGTCGTGATCCACACACCCATCGATGAGTTGGCGATGTTCTATTGACTAGGGAGATACATGTGAAGTAAAACAACATAGTGTGGAGAATAAGGGATCAAAAGTGATCCACAAATGAGAACTTATATTGAATTGGAATAAATATATATTCCATATGATCCTATTTTAAAAAAGGCAAGGTGCACACCTTGAATTTTCTATTCATTGAACTATTTGGGATCATTTAATATATAGATCCTTCATATATTTCACTAGATTTTCATCCCCAAATCCACTTGTCCTACCATTCCAATAATGATGGTTCCACAACACAGGTGTGGCAGGTCTAGAGTAGATGTCTAGAATTGTTATTTTGTGAGTAGGTTTCTAGTGTATGTGGTAAGCATGGAACACTCCTCATATTGAAGGGATTAACAACCTATATAATTATCTAGTTATCCAAACCAATAACCTAATGGTTGAATTAATCATGCTCTTAAAGAACTTGTAGGATTACCCCACTCTCATCTCATTATGTATGTGTAATTATTCCATCCACTACACCATCAGATCTATAAAAGGGAATTAGGTTTGGTGGTATCCCCTACCATAGGATGTGAAAATCAACACTGATGGATCATGATGTATGAGGATTATTACATGAGGTAGTGTGGTTCATGACTACATGGGATGTGTAATCTTTTAATTTAATTTGAACTTTGGAAATTTTCACCCCCTTCAAGATGAATCTATAGATTTAATAAATAGCCTCTAGCCTTGAAATCATAAGAGTATAAGCATAGAGGCAATGGAAATTAACACAATTACTCTCAATGAGGCCCTACAAGGTGTAGGAATCTTCCCTTGGTCAGTCACTAACATAATTAATTACTGCAAGGGACTCATCAACATCTAGATGAATGTCCTCCATAATCAGTGGGAGGGTAAAAATGTTGTGGACTATCCTGATTCCACAACATTCCATGGAATATGAAGAACCATTTTCAAACATTTTAACTCCTTCCCTCTTGATAAAGTGATTCTTGTAAGGGTGACTCCCTCAGATTTCACTATATCACGCCTCCCTAACATTTTAGCAACAATATTCATGAATGGGATTTTATCTATTTTTATTAAGTTGAAAAATAATGATGATTGGTGTTTGTTAGGTTAACTAGGACTATATCAAAAAAATATTATATTTATTTCCTTTAAATAAAAATTATATATTTGATATCATGCTTTACATGAAACCCAATTTCCAAATTAATATATGATATTTTATACCTTTATAAAATAGATTTTGGATTGGTGGGTATGAATAGGTTTAAAATAATTTTTAATTAAATAAATAAATATTTTAGTATATTCACATTTACATATTAATACCTAATAATAAATATTATTTTAATTAAATCCATTAATTATTAAATGATAATTTGTTTAAATAAATGTATTAATATACCTATTATGTTTATTTATTTAAAAATATTATGGTGATAATTACTTATAAATTATTTAAATAAAATATATGGATAATTTATATGAATAAATAAATAATAAATAATGAATTTGTTTTCTTAAGGATTGGAATGAATATAAAATCATTTTTTTGCAAAAAGCTTAATTTTGCATAAACCTATTTTTATTATGCATAATGTCTTTTAATCAAAATAAATTAAAAAATATATTTTTTAATAGATTTCATTAAGTGTTGAGAGTATATATTGAATCATAATTTTAACATTCATCAGATTTTTTTGACTTGGAATGGATTGAAATAAATTTTACTTTTATGCTTAAAATCCATATTTCTAAAACATGTTCTCATTACGTCTCATGTGTGTATTTTAATATTAATTTTTTTCCAATTATAAAAAGATAATTATAAATAATTAATTATATATTTGAAATCATAATTTAAAATTTTTTTAATAAGTAATCATTTTGTTATTATATTAATAAATTGTATAAAAAGAAAAAACTTGTTAAAATGATTAACGTTAAAATGATATTATGGTGGGTGTTTCATAAACCATGAGATAATGGCAATATTACGATATAAACTTCTCTAAATACTATTTTATGGCCATATTTATTCCATATATTATCTCTTGATTGAATTCAATTTATTTTGGATCCATTTTCATGAGGAAGACATTAAAGTATTTTAATCTATTTAAATTTTATGTGTTCCCTCTCCCTCCTATAAAAGGACACCACCTCTCAGATCTTCTCCAATCATCATCAACCTATTATCTCACATAACACTTTCTCTAATACCATCCTAAAATCTTTCCTCGTATCTGAATTGTCTTGTTTTGATAAGAATACAATCCATCCAATGCTAAATGTGCCAACTAAAGAACATTTTTCAATAAAGATGTATAAATCTTATCCATGAACATTTGATTTTACTTCATCATACATGTTCGTTGTTTCTTTTTTATAACTCATAACATTATTGATAGAATATCATAAATTCACTAATATGATATTTAGATTCATAAAAATCTATTGTTTCTAATAAATTATTATGTATATTAAGATATTAATTAGTGTTGCATTAGGTTGTTTTTATTTTGGTATTATTATTTCAAGATGTTGACAACTAAGAGTGAAGAAAATTTTATAAATACAAAAACATATAACGAAATTCCATCAGAATTATAGCGTATGGGTTTTCACTTTTTTATAGTACTCAACTATATGAAGATTGAAATTCAGATAAGTACTCAACCATACGATGATACGATATACCATAAAAAGTTAGAGATGTACCTTAAGGAGATAAAATGTACCTTATGATGTTGGATGTTTGGAATTTATCAACCATAAAAAGGTCATATATACTATAATATATTAACCAAAAACCTTATGATGATAGAATAAACATTATGAATAACAATTCTAATCTTTTTAATAGTAATAAAACTTATGATCATCAAATGAACCATTTAAATATGATAAAAACTACAAGGACAAGGAACCATATGAATACCATGAACATTATAAAGCTAATTAATGCTAAAAAGATGATTAACCTTACGTAAAATTAGATAATTCTTTGAAAACAATGGGATTCAATATTTCTAATAAAATTAAAATATATTTAATGGGTTAGTAATTTTTATTGTTTCAATGAAATGTTATCTAATTGTGTATTGAATTACTTTTGTGATAACTTTTAAGGAAGAATTCACATGTCTAAATAGATAACTGATTTCAAAGAAGGATATGCACAAAACCTAATCAATGGATTGTTGTATATCTTATTTAATTGAATACATTTTTATATTATTTTAACATTGTTTGTTTAAGAAAATGTCATATTTTTTACACCGTTTTGATTATGATAAACTAGATACAAGACATATGAGAGTATAAATACATGAGATTTATATGTAATGAAGGATATCAAATTGTCTAACTCATTAAAAACAATGATCTTATAGACTTATAAAGAAATGATATGTTTTCTGTTCATTTAATAGAAGAAGAATGTGTTTTCCACTATTGTATTAATAAAAATATGATTACCATAGATGAATATTTATTTCAGATCAACACTTTAAAGACTTATATTTTCTTTATAATGGTTTTATTATATGTAAATTACTTATTCAATCTATATTCTAATCCATTGTTTTGTTTTTTTGTTTTTCATTTATATATAATGATTGAATTCCTTTCAGTATGTGTGGAAGAAAAATAATATTTAGTCCTATAAAGAGATATAATTAGAAAATAACTTGGGGGCTTATAATATGTTATAACCATTTTAACCCAACATTGTGAACCCTAAATAAATAATCTATATATATATTATGAAAATCACATTGAGTGTTGGTTTTGTGGGTTGGGGGAGGGTATGGTTACATAGAACCATTGTAAAAAAATATTTATTACCTAGTATTAAATTTCTTTTATTTTACAATACATAATAGTTTAATTAAAAAAACATATTTAGTTATTATATGGAATTTTTAATATGGTGTTAAATTCAAGAACTCAATTAAACCCACTCTTCAAACATTATGAATCACTATTGTGAGAACACTTGGTAACCAATATTCAATATTGATCTATCTTCTCTAAGTGGTTGATGTTCAATGATATATTTTTCCATTATATTACTTTCTGATTTGATAGATGGATTTTATATGGTTAAAAACTTATTTTTGTGTATAAAAAAATGGGTGTTGGATATCTATAATGGTTATTCATCTTTATAATATTTTATTAATTTTTTTATAAATGTTATAAAACCTTTCAAAGTTATAAGTAGAGATAAAAAGACATTAAGAGTAGACTAATAGTATTAATATGTTCTTAATTATAAATCATGGAATTAATATATTTAGGTTTTATGTCTTGATGTGTTCAATATTGTTTTTAGTACTATAGGACTCATGACATGTTCAATATTATAGTGATTTCTTATGATGGTATTCAGGTAATACAACTAAAATCAACTACCACCTTTTTTATGTTTAACCAAGGGAGAATCACTCAAATGGATGAAAGGCTTACTGGAATTGTGAATAATGTTTCTCATTGGAGAGAGGTAGTGAAATAATATGATTAGGATATAAAATTTTCTGGCTTTATTCCTTCAGGGTGTACTGGAGTCTCGGATGAGATAAGAAAATATATACTATTCAATGGCCCTATATTGAAAATTTTGATTTTGAATCATAAGATATTTGATATAGAAATTCATAAAGAATTATATGATTATAGATTATTTTAAAAGAATAATTATTACCCTAAATTATCTACTTAAAAATAAAGGAAAAACATTAAAGATGTATTATCTGATTTATTAGATAGAGGAGAATTTAACTGTTCTAATTCAAGATATTAAATTACTATGTTAATAAGGATGTTTAATTAATTTTTTAGGCAGAGAAGTAGAATTAATTAATATTTTAAGAATTTTAAAAATAATTAAGTGTCAATATAGTTAGATTTTATAATTTTAAAAATCATAGGTATATCTTTCCAGATTTCTCTAAACAGAATGAAAATGGGAAATCTAAGGAGTTTCAAATAAAATTTTATTTTAATAATAAAATAAAAATAGATATTTTGAATTATTTAAGTGCATAAGTATACTGTAGTGATGATTGAAATTCCTATTATGAAGATTAAAAATGTAACAAAATAACTAACATGTGTTTTTTTGGTTCGAATAGACATTGAAAAATATTTTTACTCTCCCAACCCTAATTCTAAATATAAAAGTTAGTTCATTCATTAAATAAATGAATAATGAAAAAAAATTTAAGATAAAAATAAATAAGTCCAAAAATGTATTTCAAAATATTATGATGTTGTTATTAATGAAAAATTTTATTTATTTAATCATATTTTGGATTTAATGTTTAAACAAAATAAATCGGGATTTAATTCTGATATCCTGAAATTAAAAATATACAGTTATTAGTTGAATATGAATACATTATGTTAGTTTCAAGTATGTTTACTGAGGAAAAGGTTATCTCAATAAAATCATTACTAAATTATGATAATAAATTAAAACTTGTAATTAAATGCAATGGAAAAAGGAAGAAATTATATGCAAATTACTATGTGACTAGATCATTTAGTAAAAGAAAGTCTACATAAAATATCTTCATTGTGGTATGTTTAGAAATTATACAAATGAGAAAATTTTTAATTGTTATAAATTTTTACAGTTAAATATTAATATACTTTTATGAACATATAAAAAATACTACAATTAATTATACTTCTTATATATAGATTTGGATTCAAAAATCATTATTTTCTAACATTTATTGAACCTATAGTATATGGGTACAAAAAAAATGTTCTAAAAAATTTTAATTAAAGAATCCATAGGAATAATAATGAAAAATGTTACATATAAACTATAAATTCAGGAAATATGAGGTGTTATTTCAACAATTTTCACTCACTATCAAACAATGATTTAGGTTATGTCACATTTGGAGGCAATTTAAAAAGGATTATTACTACAGTTTGATCAATTCAAAATAAGGATAGAGTACTTATCAATAATTTTATTTTGGATGATGGATTAAATTATAAACCTATAAATATTTATATACAATTTTTTATGGTTGTTCTACTTGTGTATCTAATAATACTTTTCTAATTTTGGATAATATATTTCATAATTTTGAATAACTTATAAATAAAAAAGTTTGTTCTTTATATTTTAATTCATTAGATATATATAATGTAAAATATTTTAATTCTTAATAAAATGAATAATTGATATAGAAGATAATACATTGACAAAAATATATTTACTCCTTATTAATGTTATTTAAGAAACTTGTTTTTTCATATTCTATTTATTAAGGCTAATATAAAGTGGCTATGTGATACATGTGAAATTGGAAAGAAACAAAAATATTATTTTAAATCAATCAATATGTTACCTAATTTTAGACAATTGAAAATTATCCAAAAATAATGTTTTTGTACCAAAAATAATATATATCCTTGTTGAAAAGCATTTTTATGTAATTTAATGATTTTTTATATATTCACATTGGTTTAAATTTACATATGTATGAGTGAATATTGTGATATCTTCGTGAATTTTTTAAAAAAATTTGAATGAAAAATATTATAAAAATATTTCATTGAGGAGTGAGTATATAAGTAAATTTTAAAATAGGGAATTTAAATCAATTTTCTCAAATCATGTTATTAAACACAAAATATAATCTTATTACATAACTCAAAGAATGATTTTGTTGAAAGGATTAATAAAACATTGTAAGAACCTTCTAATATAATGCTAAATGAATATAGATTCAAACCCAATCAAGAAAAAATATATTAACACAAAATTATATTTCATAAATTTATTTCTAATATGTATTATGTTAAAGAAAACACAGTATAAGTTAGTGAATCACAAAAAACCAATTGTTGGATACATCAATGTTTTTTGATGTAAGGTTTATAACTTGAACATAAAGAAATATTATGGAATGATTGATACAAACAATAATGATGGAATGATTCTAGGTTATTCTAATAAATATAAATCTTACAGTGTCTTAAATAATAATTCATGGTTAATATATGTAATAACTCATGTAAAATCTAACGAATATAATCCCACTAATCATAAGTAAAATAATAGTGTTGATCTTAATCTATATTTGGATAGCATGTTACTAGAATATCATGTTGGAAAAAAATTATGAAGAATTGGTTCTTAATAAGTTAAAAATAATATTGATAGGTAGAAAAATAATAATTCAAAAGTTTACTACCTAGAGATTCTAATATTTTAAATCACCACAATATAGAAATTATTATTAGAGGGGTTGGTAATGGTATCATGACACAAATTTGTGTTGTATACATTACATAATTTCATACCTTTTTGTCACATGTTAGACCTAAATATATATTTAATGCCTTATGCAATGATTGTTGGGTTTTATTCATTGTAGGGGGATTACATTTATTCACGAGGATTGTGATTTCAGAATGTTTTTATAGACCTTATAGTTTTAATGTTATATGTACAAAAATTACTTTTTTATATAAGTTAGATTATTTCTGAGTAATAATTTGGTAAAAGATATAAATAGTAGATAAATGTTACATTCAATAAGAATGTAATGATTATGTAGAGACATTTTCTCCCATATATATATATATTAAAAGCCATGAAAATATTTTTAACATATTCATCTCATATGGATTTTAAAATTATCTAGACATATGTCAAAATATATTTTTAAAATTTTTATCTTATGTGGGATTTTTATGTTGAAAAACTATCTTGTTTTAAAATTATCATTTTTTAAAATTCTAGGATTAAATATTCCAAATATTTATATGATATTAAATAATAAAAAATAGATTATTGTTGAAAATATATTTTATTTATATTTTAAAATGGGGTTTCAATAAGATTATAAGACCTTAATTTATTATGTAAAACTTATTCATCAAATATTATTCTATTTTAGATATCATTTGATATTGCAATCTTTTATTTAATAAATGAGATGTTACGTAATGAATTTTCCATAATTACACAAAAATATTTTTAAATGAGCATGTTTGGGGAGTTGAATTTATTTCATGGTTTTGATATCATTCAAATAGAATATATTAATGTTTATTATCAAAGGTTATACCTAAATGACTTGCATAAAATTTTTGGACCAAAAAATAATTAAATATTTGAAACACATATAATATATAATATTAAAAAATATATGGATGAAATAATGAAATAAGTTGATAGTAAGTTGTATAGAGTAATAACTGAGTGTTTTATTTATTTAACTACTAGTAGAATCAATATTGTGTTAGAAATTTTCCTTTGTTCTTGATTTCAAGAAAATCATATAGACTATCATATTAGAGTTTCTAATAGAATTTCAATATTTTTGAATGGTTCTATTTCTCTTTCATTACTTTTTCTAAGTACATGTATATTAGAACTTATTTTATATTGTGATGATATTTGTCTGGGTTGTAACTAAAATAGGAAGATCACCTTAGGACCATAGAAACTTTTTGGTGAGTATTATTTAATTATCCAATTAAGAAGCAATAATGTAATTCATTAAAAACTACTAAAGCTAGGTACATTGTATTTGGTAGTCATTGTACATTTGTGTTGTGGATAAAAAATAGTTTAGTGGATTATGGATTTAATTTTTATCATTTTCCAATCAGATATTATAACACAATTGCCGAAATAATTTCAAAAAACTAAAAAATACATTCTAGGATGAAACAAAATGACATTAAGAAACATTTCATTAATGCTGCATACTTAAAAAAGTGATTTATATATTTTATTTTTTAACACCAATCATTAGTTAATAGAATTATTCCAAAATACAATTCATACTTATAAATATGAATTTATTTAGCGTTATTTTATATTATTATAATTAAAATATTTTTTTATTTTCTATTGAATATTATTTTATTATTCCCTCATTCTGTTTTTATTTTTTTATTTAACCATCTTTTCAAAAACATTATTGTATCTTTTCATTTAATGAAGTTCTAATTTTTAAATTTGTTATTACTCAATTCTAAAATTTTCTTATTTTTCTTTGGATATTCTACATTAATAGAAACTAACTCAGTTGAAAACTGATCGAAATATCTCTTCCATAATTTCCAAACATAATCCTTTGGACATTAAACCATTATTGATTATGGGGAAGATGAAATAAACTAAGTATGTTGTGTTTGGAAGTGGAAAGAGAGATTTAATTTATCATTCGTATAAATGTTTCTTTTCAACTATGAAAATTATATTTACATGGATGAATAAAATATATTTTCATCTTTATAATGTTTATGAAATCAAGGATTGGAGTATTTGTTTGATAAAATTAAAGACAAGGCTATTTTTGAAAGATATTTTTTTGTGTTCGTATGACAGAAAATATTTTATATAATTTATTTTTAGATTTAATACATAAAATAATAAATTATATAATCCCATAATATCATGAAACCTTATGTATTTTGGAAATCCAGAAAATAACAAAACAACTTGTTATAAGAATAAAAAAATTATTTAAAATATCCTTAACATGATTCAAAAATTTCATTCCTCTTTTAGAACTACATGAGACTACCTAGGGACATATATGATGATGGAATTATCTATAAACAAACATATGGGAATAAAAAATCATATGATGAGGTTAATAATTACATTGGATTTAAGAGGAATATCAAGGAAACATAAGAGGGGTCAGAATCATAATCTTGAACAAATTGGTTATGATATAAAATGATAAGATAAAGGAAACATGTTTATGTGGAAACTACATTAAACATGATATCATAAACATTGGTCAAGGATAACCCCCATGACACGCTGATATGGTGGAAAATTTCCTATAATAGATTTGTTTTACTACCAAATCATGTACTTCTATTCTCATTAGACTAAATCATTACCAAACACATTAAAGCGCTATATGGGTATACTCTTCATTATCATATCATATATATGAATATGTATACAACATATACCATACAACATAAATATATATTTCATCAATTTGAACCCATTGATTTAGGAGTGATGTTTACTCACATTTAAATCTCCAAAAATTTAATGATAAATAAAAATAGATTAATACCTTTGAGTATAAATGTGGAGGAGTATTCCAAAAACAAAAGTTTGGAATGAAAAATCATAGTACAATTTCATCAACATAAGGTGGTAACTATAGATTTATTTGAGTATATAATAAGATTTAAAGAGGTCTATAATCACCAACAAAGTCACTTGGTCTCTCTAAGGGATGTGTGAAATCATATTCCAAGATGGCATTGGAACTTAAAGGGAAAAATATAATGGGTTTGAATAAATGAAGAGGTGACATGAAGTATTCCTTAAATTAAGATATATTTTCCAAAATCATGGAATAATCTTCTTACAAAATGGGGGAAAAATTGTGTGGGATCTAGAGAGGTATTGGTAATGTAATGTCAGTCCCCAAGGGTTTTTAGTGAAGAGGATTGAGTGTTCGGGAGGGTTTATATAGAATAAGAGTGGAGAATTAATTATTAATTTTCAGGAATTGTTTTGGACTCTATATGAAAACGTATTGAAAACTAAAAACCATCTCATCGGTTTTCCCATGGTTTCTTCCAAATCAGAGTGGTTTTCATTATTTTACAATTTTAATAACCTATATCATTAAAATAATACCCTTGGTGATGTATAAGTGAGTTATATTTAAAAATAAGTAATTTTTGAACAATAAAATATATAATATGTTTTGGATGATTCATTAGGGGTTTATAAAATTAATCAAATAACTATAAAATTAAAATTTTTAATGGAAAATATATTTGTTTGTATGGATAGATTTTAGGGAATAAATGACATCACTTTTGGGTCATTACAAAAAAATAATATAACCCATATATTTAAACAGTATTTAATTGTGTAAAAAAAATTTACCACCTTAAAAAATTATGAAATTTTGTTATGGAAACCATAATCAGACATATTTAAAAAAATTATTTTTTCCCAAATATTTATTTATGCATGATAATTTATATTTTATTAGAAAAAAATAATTATGAAAAAATGTATTTTATGAAAATAATAATTTTATAAACCATATGAAATTTGTATTTGAATTAATAAAAGTAATATTATTATTTATATTTAATAAACTATATTTAATAAAAATATCATTTAGAGTAAAAAAAATTTAAATTTTTAATCTACTGTTTATTGACTGAAACTATACATTTCCGGAAAATAAAATTTATTTTTGATAATATCAACATATTTTTTTAATAAAATTCATTATTTATAATTTATTATTTTAAAAGGTTATATATAATCATGATTTATTTTAATTAATATAAAAATTCATAATTTTTATTCAAGAAACATAGCCCTTTATTACACCAATGATTTCCCAAAGGGTAACATGTGTGATGGTGTGATTTTCTTTGGGTTGTATGCCATATATGGTTTGGGTTGTGATCTCGATGGGAATGAAATTAAACTGAAGAAGGTTCCTTATTCCATTAGTTGTTAAATCTCATATGGGGATTGATCAGTGTCAAATAAAAATTATGTTACCTCTATCGAATGATATGAATAGTGGGCGTCATAGGGTATGATCCATATTTTCAAGGAAATTCTTACTTTTATTTGTATCAATTAGACCTTATCATAACCCTTAATATACTAGTCATAATGGTCACTATACGGTGGATATATTTAAAATGTCTATGATGCATAATAGTATGATAAATTTGATAGAATATATTACGTATAAAAATATCTAAATCAAATAATGCGTTATATAAAACTTTATCACATAATTATTCATTTATTTATTCAAAAATAGTGAATTTAATTTATAAATTTTTGGGTAATTACATTATTCACCCCTCATAAATATCACCCTAGAAATTTTCATTTCATATAATAAAATAGAGGAGGCTAATCCAATTTCATCATCTCTTTCGATTCGCATGTTTTGCCTCAAATTTGTAACTGCACGATAACAGTTTGACTAGGTGAGTTTTTTATTCCGTTGAGTTTTATCTCTATAATCAATGATCATCACCATCTACTACTCATATGAAACATCATTTTCCAATGGTACCACAATTGAATTTAGTACATGTGATGGGTCTAGTATGTACTTCCCCAAGAGGGATACATAGAATAGATCATCTACTTAAGATATGTTGGTTTGGATTAACTGTTGATATTCATCTATCCGATATGATTAATGATCTCAAATGGGATGATGTATCAGTGAATAAGATTTCCCTATTCTAAAACCACATGAATTTCCTCTATGGTGATATATGAAGGAACAATTTATCTCTGGCCTCAAACTATAGATCTAATTTTTTATTTTTGCATAACATTTCTATCAACTTTTTACATATTTTAGATGAAGTTGAATGCTTTGAATCATGTTTTTTTTATTTCTTATATGTAGTAAATTCACATCTATTTAAACTCTCTATATTTATCCTAGCATGTTGGTGTCTGAAAGTTCTTCCCATATAGTGCCTCATAAGGTACCATTACAATGATACAGTTGAATGATTTTTTATAGGAGAACATCACCAAGGGAATGTGTTGGACCTAAAATCATTGGGAATTCATTGAACAAAATATCATCATATAAAAAAATTAATTTTCCTTTCAAAATAATCATCCATATGAAGGTGATATGATGTGTCGAAACCCAGTTCTATATCCAATGCTTACTGAAACCTTATAATGAACACTAAAAAAACCACATATATTAATCTAATATAATAGAGAGTGGATCTCTATTCAGTCTTACCACGTCCATTATATATATCATTGTGAGTTGATCAATAGATAAATCATCTTTGAAATAAATTAAATGAAAAGACTCGGTATAGTGACAGACCACCACCCTGACAGTGTTATTTCCTCTAGGTTTCTTATGGAATTATACGTTAGAATAAACTATTTTTCCAATAACTATACTGATATTTTCGAGTGTTTCATCATACCCATGGACTCCTTTTTCTACACCATGACTTGTCGATATACCAAGTATGAAGATAAAAACTATAAAATATCCCTATTCATGATATCATTCCATATGTTTTACATGAAATATCTATTAACCATAGTTTTTTATGGATTAATAGAGAATGATGATTTATTTACATCATCGACAAGTTCCCTCTTTTTTTCTAGTTTTTATAGGACATAGATTCGGGTTCCAAACCATATAACTCCATTTTCAAAAAGATTATCTCCCAAATATTAACTTCCTTATTCTATAGAAACTCCATATCTTTCACGGAATCTTTTATCCTCTAAATAAATTTTGGAGGATATATTATTTGATCATGTTCGGATAATTATATTTTTATTATTCCCATATCTATCCTATTCATGTATGATATAATTAGATCCCTTGAAATATTTATCATGGATATTGTTGTGAGGCAATTTATACTAAGATCTCATTCAATATTATTTTAATTGCATGAATTTTAATAATTGGATGATCACAATCCTTGTCTTTCTATAACCACCAACATTGGTGCATATAAACTCTCTTCTGTTGGAATATATTATTGAAGATTTCATGATACAAATATATTAGAAACATTTCTATATATATTAATATTTCCATATAGTAAATGAAAAGATCACTAAATCCAATTCTAGATCCAATTTTGGATAGTTTTTATCTTGTATTTTTAGTTGGAGGGAGGAATAGTCTATCACTTATTAATCTTTCAAAAGTACAGAACCCAAACCCCTTTTGGTTGCATTGCTATATATCCAAAATCATTCCCCAACGGCGGATAATTTTTTTAGGGGTGTATTGATTGTACACCACTTTAGATCTATAAATCATTTATCTCATTCATAAGTCTTATAAATCAAGACACCCTTCAGATTAAGATTGGTCAGTGGGCTTGATAATCATGATATGTTTATCATAATGGATGATAATACCCATCTTATGCAAGGAAAATTTGTATTTCCAGCACAGTTGCAGGAATAGACCGTTTGTCAAATGCCTTTATTTTTTATGGATTTATAGATATCACTTTATTGGTCAGAACATATCAAAATAATGTAATTCTTACTGACCAAAATTCATATTTTCTATAATTATCATAAATATTTTCATTCTACAATGTCTCCATTACAATATTCAAATTCTCCTCATGTTCCTCTGTAATTTTAGAGTTAATGAGAATATCATATATATTGAGTACAACACATATATTGCAGTAATATATAAACAATATATTCATCATGTACATGATGATTTCTAGAAAATTAGTGGGTCTAAATGGAATCTCTACAAACAAAAAAAGAAAGCACCCATTATGAAAAGTAGTTTTGGGATACCTTATTTTCCCACTTACTTAAACATATCCTGATTGAAGAACACCCCTTCAAGAAATACTAGGATCTTCATTTATGATAAAAAAAATTCAATAATATTTTCTATAAGACATTATTTTTATTTATCATGATCATTTTCAGCTCATGATAAT
This sequence comes from Viscum album, assembly GCA_963277665.1. Taxonomy (NCBI): domain Eukaryota; kingdom Viridiplantae; phylum Streptophyta; class Magnoliopsida; order Santalales; family Viscaceae; genus Viscum; species Viscum album. The sequence goes on along the minus strand of OY728155.1, from coordinate 361,795,638 downwards.
CTATTCAAGGGTGATATAACTCATCCTTCTTCATGAAAAAAGAGGACCGGAGCACCCATGGTGATGCACCTGTGTGTTTGAACCCTTTATATATATTCTACAATATTTACTTATTAAGCTCTTCTAGTTCAATAACAACTATTAAATATGCGTTATTAGATATTGGTAAATATCCTAGTATGATCTTGATTGAAAAATCAACCTCTCATATAGAATGAATACCACACTATTATTTGGGAAAAACATCACCATATATCATTATAATGATCACATCTCTATGGATGGTATTATACCTAGTCTCAATAATTAGAGAATGATACAGATTCTCATTGGGAAATAAAATCCTTTATTGATATAATGATACTAAATAAGATTCGTCTTCATCTAAACACTTGTATAGAAATAGAAGATTGTTCATAATAGGGAAAATTATTTTTGTATCACATAAATTTTTATTGGATATATATATATGTGTAAATAAAAACCATTCTCAAAATAGTTTCAAATTCTAGAATAAGAAGGATCACAAGGTTCACTGGTAAGTTCATCCCCAAAATTTTGACAATATAAGAGTTATATTACTTAAATTCAACAATTTAAACATTTATCGTATTCATAAATAATTAAAATTAAATGAGGTTTGTGAATAGTTATACACAACATTGTAGATATGAATGAAGGAATAAAACTAAGGAATGTAATAATTAATTTCAAAATTTTATTTTGGATCAAATCATTTAAATCATAAAAAATGTTTATATGGATGATTATTTTCAAAATATCATAAATATATTGAGAAAATATAAACACTAAAAGGATAACCCACAGATGGGAAATATTCATTATTCTATGAAATTATATGTTTCAATTTTTGTTTTCTATGTTATATTTCCTAACATAACATTTTATTTCTATTTTTTCACTTAATACTGTTTGTTAGGGATATTGTCAATTTACAAAGCATACACTCTAAGTGTGTCAAATATGGGGTTTAACAATGCCAGTTTTTGTGCAAGTGGTAATGACTGAGTCCATATTGATGTTCCATTTTTTGGGGTAATTACCCCTATATTCATTTGTGCTAGATCCAAATCCACTTGTAGTATCTACATAGGGATGTATATTTTTTGAAACCAATTAATCTATACTTTAACAAAATGTAGTAATATTTTATTATTTTTTGTGTTATATGTTATGCTTTTACCAATGTTTTGTAATCCTAATCCAAATAAAATAAAAATAATTTAATCTAATACCAACTATGATATCCCGTATTTTAATAAAATATATTTCATAATTTATTGTTGAAGGTACATATTATAAAATATAAAAATATCCTGAAGACTTGTCTCATTGGGATATTAGGTACATAACAAGTCATCTTGATACACAGATAAATCAATATTATGAAATGGTTCTTTTATATTTTCCTAAAATTAAATCTATCATTTAAAACTACACGGGATTAACATGGGACATAAATTATAAATGAATGAGATACAATGACCAATAAGGGAGTAAAAATAGAATAAGGTCAGAAAGTTCATGGGATCCAAGAGGTAGATTGATGTAAAAATAGAGGTACGAGAATAAAATTCATGAACAATAAGGCATGATATAACCTGACATCATAAAATAAAACATGTGAATATAGTGATAACATTAAACATTTCATAATAAACATAGGTGAATGATAGCCACAAATACATCATAACATTTAGGAAGAATTACCGTATTGTATTATTTTTATCCCCTAATTAAATTCTTGATTTCTCAAGAGAATATAATGTTTCCATATCTATTGGAGTGATAACTAGGTGAACCTATCATTTTCAAATCATGTTCACGTATATATGTTCTTCGATGATCATACAATATAAATATATAATTAAAAATATTTCAACCCATGATTAAGGTGTGTGGGTTACATAAATGTAAATCCCTAACCAATTATGGATAGGTATAACTAGGTGAATACAATTGAGTGGAAATGGGGATGACTGTTAATAACACAAATGTTTGGAATAAATAATTATCTAATAATTTTTGTACAATTTCATGGGTACAAATAAAATCATAGAAGGGATTAATAATTGTGAAAGGGGTGTCTCAAACATGTAAAACATAATTTAAGTATGTGGTATATGTGAAATCATATTCCAATATGAAAAATTAGAAAACGATGACATGTTATGAAGGATGTTCTTGAATAAGGTTGAGAAGGAATGTTTCCCTTACCATGATATGGTATTTCCAAAATCATTATAAGTGTGTGTTAAGATACAAAGAAAACCTTTTGGGGTCTCTAGAGAGTTAATTATAGAGTTCTTTCATGATATTAGGGGTATATTGAAGATAAATGGGTCGTTTCATGGGTTTTTTATAGAAAAAGAGGGTAAAATGTTTCATTAATTTCCAAACATATCTTTTTTATCTATATGATAATGAAATCAAATATAGAAATCAATAAATGGGTTTTAAAAGGTTATTTTTATATTGTAGTTGTTTTAATAATTTTTCTTGTGTAATAATTGATCACCTTAAAATATCTCCCATGATGAAGTGGAAGTGATTCATATTTTTTAATAATTATGTTTAAAACATGGGAATATAATGCAGGTTCTGGTATATTCATTATGATTATATAATACTAATACAATAAACTAAGAAAACAAATTATAAAAGCTTAAATGTATATTGTGCATAGATATCTCTTATAAAATATATTATACCTTTTTCCACATTAATATTTCATAACACACGCTATTTATTTACACCATATTTACTTTTTACCCAAAGTTTAAGCTTTCTCCAAAAATCATGAAAAAATAAAAATTGGATAATTATTAAATGATTAATTTAAAATTAATATTTTTTATATATAATTTTCTAAGTATGGTAATTATCACTTTTAAATGAAAAATATGCATTTATTGAAAAACAATCTTTTTTTTACAATAACTATTTTTTAAATGTTATAAAAAGTATTTTGGAATCATATAAGTATATTATAATTTATATTTAATAAATAATATTTATAAATAATATTTTATTAAAAGAAAAATTATTTAAAATATTCCTGAATTAATAATAATAGTTTGTCTTAATGGAATCTATATATCCCCAAAAAATACAATGTGTTTTTCATCATATCAAATATTAATGTTTTTTAAAATAATTATTATAAATGTAATACACAAAATGGATAACTATAATCATTTTATATTTATAAATTTTTTTAAAATTCATACTATTAAGATAATGATACATAAAAATTTATTAAACCAGTGTATTTCATAAGTGTAAAATATATTAGGGTGTGACTTTATAAGGGTCGTTCAGTGTAAATTGTTTGGGTTATGGTAATGATGAGTTTAAAATTATCATTTAAATAGATTAATTCATACTTTATGTGTTTAATATCAGTATGTGATTGATGAATGGAAAATCATGGGTTGTTATCTTCCTCAGGATATCTTCTAAATTGGATTCATTTGGTATTCATCTACTAGTCATGGACATTAAATTGATCATCTATATCAATTGGAATTTATTATAACCCTTAATTTTCTAATTTTAATGTTCACTATAAAATATTTATATTAACTATGGTTATGATGAAAAATATTATATTAATTTTAATTGACTATATAACTCGTCAAAATATCTAAAGAAGATCAGGTGTGTTCTATGACTTCATTACATAAAAATGAATTTATCTATAAAAAATTAATGTATTAAATTTTTAAATGTCTTGGTTGTTATAGTTCTATAAGAATTTTTTGTTCAGCTTCATGGGAAATAGTTATTTAGAAACATCATGAGTAAATGGAATGGATTTCACTATCTCATCTGAATATTTGGATGAGTATCTCCACTACCCTCCTTCAAAATGATTATTTTTATCTTAAATATGGAATGTGGTGATTCTATATCTGTCAATGTACAATGGATTATTTTTTGGAACATATAATGTTATTAATATCTCATTGATTGATTTTAGACTCAAGAAAAAAATAATATTTAATTTTATCAGTTAGGGACAATATAGAGATAAAATATTTTGAAAATGATCTACTTCATAATATGTATCTCACATATAAATGTTAAAATCAGAGATAGTTAACTTTCCTAGAAATGTGTTTATCTGCATGTATTTTTTTCCTTAATGATTAAAACATTTCAATTTTTATTAAATGTAGATGATAGATAACTATTTTGTTTGACATGAATGATATTGGGTTGAATTAATTGGACGATATTAATTGTTACCTTAGTCCCTCTTTATCGTATAGTAGCCTTATAAATAATGGATATCTTGGGAGGAAATATTTTATCTATATTTTATTTATTAGGTGGGAATCATTTTATGAAGATGAGGGAGTTAATACTAATGTAAAAGAGGATTTTTCTGTAAATTTAATTAATGAAATAAATGAAATATAAAGAAACTTTAATAAAACATACTATTATTCTAGAAGTTAGTATTTCTATAGAACTAGTTGAAACATAGAATGTGGTTCTAGATAAAGGGTTCATTAATGAGTAATGATCTACAATTGAATGTTCTATGGTTTAATAATCTAAATGGAATATACTATTTGAAAATACTATATATGTAATAAAATTTTATCAAGATTCTAATGAAAAATGTTTTGAGATTTGTTTGATATGGAATCCAACTAATATAGATTTAAACAATGCACCATATCCCTATATTGAAATATGTGAGGATAGTTTTAGATTAAATGATATTGTAAAGGCTTATCAAGTTAAATTATTTTTTGAATTATATTAATTGAATGGGGTTATATCACGTTTTAATTCTAAATTTAAATATTATAGTGAATAATTATAAAGATTAAAGGAAAATTCTATTTCAAAATAAAATTTTGATTGGATGAAATCTTATATGGTGCCTAAAAATAATTTTGATGAGATTAAAAAGATTCTAAATGATCAGTAAGAAATTATAAAATCCATTCAACCTATTGAAATAGATATTTCATCACATATACAAAAAAATAATGAATATTTTGAAGATAATATGAGATTTATTTCATCCAAACTAGTTTTGATGAATTGCAATTCTTATACATGGAATTTTTATACAATTAAATTGATTTTCTTTCCCTCATATTAAGAAATATTTCATTATTGAAATAAAATTTATCAACTCTTAATGGAGGAAGGATCATAAGGTCAATAAAATATCTATATGAGATATATATTCTTTTATTGGGTATAGTTTTGCATAAATAAAAGATACTGTAGTAGAAATTTATAACGACTCTTAGTGAAGATCCAAAAAATTAAAGGAATGATAGATTCCATTGAATTATAATTTCATAAGTTTTGATACTAAATTAAATTTCTTATTTACTATTGATGAGATATTTTCCATAGATTCAGAAACATTTTTTGTGGACTCTTAAAACCAAGAAGTTATTGTTTATTGAATTTTTCCGAAGGGAAACAATCCTATAGAATTCAAAGGTCCCCAGACAGAACATTATTTTTTTTACATTATTTATTACAATAAATTATATAAAGATTATTATTTATTTTATAGAATAAATTCAAGATACTCATCATTTTTCAGATGTGAAATGGTTTTATAGATTTCTTTTAATGGATGTATATTCAGGTTTTCCTGATTATTGGGAAATCCCACTATTAAACCAATGATTGGATAACCCCTTATACCTATTACTCTAGAAAGATGTTATGAATCAAGGGAAGAGATAAAAAAAATTTCTCCTCAAATAATTTTCATAGGTGAGGTATTTCATGATTATTCATAATAATAAGCTACAACGATCACTCTATCCAAACCTTCTATGTGAATCCCATTTCACTGTAACTAAAACGTATTATATGAAAATTTACAGGGAATTTCCAAGTAATATTATTTATAATACCAAAAAATCATGGAATAATTCATACATTTAATCTACTGATCCATAATATAGAACAACCTTCCTTATATCTATAATGTTATTCACATGTCTTGTTGATCTACATCTAGTACCACTTATTTAACAACCTTCTAAACCAGTATATAAAACTATCTTTGAGCCTCATGAATTTTACTTTTATATTTTCCAACATATTTTTATTATTAGTTATAATGATTCATTTAATTTATACAATTATGTTTTAATAAATTTATCCTAAAGATTCTTAAAAATTTGAATTATCTATTATGATAAATAATAATTTTTTTTAAATTATTATGTTCTATCTAGTATTTCCATTTTCATTTTGGATTCTCAAAAAGGGTAAGAACATGTCAAATAAAAAAATATTCCATGATATATATATATATTATTATATATTTATTTATGATATATTCTATAATTTATATTTATATTTGGTATACATTTTATTATTTGAGTCTTGCAAAAAGAGGGATATTTATTACATATTAATTTTCTTCAAACATAATACAATGTTATATTTTGTTTCAATCATCACAAATAAAATTTATATTATTTTACTGATATTTCTTGATGTTTTTTCAGGTTATTATTTATTTTTACTTTAATTTTTTTTGAGTAATTATTCAATGTTAGCCAGAATCTAGTTTAATATATTTTTAATATTTACCAAAACTTATTAAGATAACATATTAACCATACAGAGTAAAAATATTGTATTCTAAGAAACATTGTCAACATTACAATGATGGAAACATTTTATGATCTCAACCTTATGAATATTAAATATATATTATTATTTTTTATATGTACCGTATGAAGATGGAATGTACCTAATGGTCTTTAAAATTTAGTCAACTACTCAACCTTAAGAAGATCAATACACCTTATGATGTATGAAATGAAGCATATAATGATTAAATGACACATAAAAATATTATTCATGGACCTTATGAATATTATGAATCCATCGTATGGTCTTATGAACCCAAAAAAGATAATTAACATTTGAAAATCATAAAACAGACATATATGACGAACCTTATGAAGACGGTGAATATTATGAATAATGATAAAATGCATTGAGTATTTTTTATATCATTCCATAACCTGATTCCAAGCAATTTTTCACCCTTATTTCTTATCATGACATGATTAGTAATTTTTTTGAGTATATTTTGTTTCTCTTGATTAAATTTGGATGCTTTCATTACTATTAATAGTTAGTGCATAGATATTAAAAATTTCATTGTTTGGTATAGTCAATAGTGTGTCCATTGTGGCTCATCTAAGGGGGTAGTAGTTCATGGTTTTTAAAAATAATGGGGCCTCTCACTTCATATTGTGAACCCATGGGTAGTGGGGTTTAATTTCTTAAAAATTTTATTTTAACCATATCTCCAAACTATAAACATTTTCTGGAATCATTGAAAGGGTACAAAATTTGGGTGAACAATTACTACTAACTATGCTCCCCAATCCAAAAATATTGTGTGAAAGTTTTTCATCTATGAAAATTTTAATTAAAATCCTAGGACCCATGTTCTAACTTATAAAATCATTGTATTTGATGCTTATAATTTTTTATGTCTTTTAAATTCTATAGAGAGGATTTTCTTGCTCCTCAAATTTCATCAATTAAAAATTGAATCATTGGCGGAATATCAATATTCCACATTTTTAGTGATTTTTTCTTGTGGTTTGGGTTCTCTCCCTTTCTTCATTCCCTAAATTTTGGGGGTAATGAATCCTAACATTTTTTATATATGTGATCATTGATTCACTACATATTGATTCTAGGGTTTGTTCATTGATTTTAAACACCTTAGTTATTCATTGGATATTCCCCTTAAGGGTGTTTTTTATCACATGAATAAAGGTAGGTGGTTTTATAAGGCATTACTCTACCATAAAAACCATTAATTACTTGATTTAATTAAAATTTGTTTTCAATTTTTTGATAATTAAAAGATTTTAAATACTTTACTATTTTATTTAAAAAGGGATTAAAAATTATGATACCCCATATTTAATTGATATATAAATTATTTGGTATATTGGAGAAAAATGAAATATTTAAATAAGACTTTTTTTATTAAATAATTTTATGTTGATTCCTATGAAAATTTAATAAAAATTAATGATTATTTGAAATGAATAAATTAAATGAAAACCCATGATTAGTTTTTAAAACTGAAACTCCATATTGAAATTTTAAATGATAAATTTTACTTTAATGATGATGTTATTTGAAATTATTGATTTCCCAATGATTTATTGGTCGTTTTATAGAAGAGCATCTGAGCATGAGTTGCTAGTGGGTAATTAGGAAAGTCATACAAGGGCTGAAAACTCTTTCTAAATCTTTATTTTTTTTTATGATTTTCACTAATGGTATATTTATTGATTAGTCATATTTACTTGATCTGAGGGATGTGTGCACACAAAGATGAGACATGATTTATTATTTATTAGTGTGAGGATCATATAACATATCAGTAATGTAAGCCAGGGCGTATGAGCATGAGGCTATGTATTATTTTACATGGTTATCTATTTCATCTTTAAAAAATGTTTTACTAATTCTTTATCTTTTTAGTTATATGTTTTTGAAAAAAAAATTACATTATCTTACTTTTCTATATCATATATCATTTAATTTAATGTCATGTTTTGGATTAAAATATGTATATTTATTAAAATAAATTTTTATGTTAAATTTGAATCATAAATGAATAATTTGTAATGAAATTGATTGTGGAACACTTAGTGAGACCCAACTAGGATTTCTAGTTCAAACCATACCTTTTACATTGAGTACTTGTAGATTCATTATTCCAGACACATCCACTATGAAAGCTCCACAAAGAGGTGGTGCTTTTTCTTATTTAGTTGAACTCTTTACTGATGGTGGTGACTCTAAAGGATGTGTTCCAATTTTTTCATAATGTATTGGGAGGATATATCTTAATGGATGTTTTTTCCATTGATTTATTCATACTTTCATATATTTATATTTATACCTTTATGTAATTTTCCCTTCATAGGTGTTTAAAATATAGAATGGTTAATATTTTGCCTTACACTATTTCATATTAATGGTTTTTTCTTATGTAAAAAACATTCCCTTTGATGTTCTATATGATTCTAGGTTCTAGTAACCTACCCATGGGGATAAATAATTACATTTTGTCTATGTCTAAAATGAATTATGTATCAAAAAACCTAGGTATCCTAGTTGGTTTGTGATAGAGTTTTATTAGTGTATTTTTTGTGTATTTTCTTGATGTTTTTATATAGTTGTGGATGTCCTTGTATACATGAGGTGGTATTTTTAGAACATATTTGGTAGTTTTAAGTGAGTTTATGGAAAGATCTCATCATAAAGGGCCTTAATTTACCATGTGTATTTAGGAAAAGTATCTTTGAGGTATAATTATATATAATTATAGTCATTTTTTAGGAATTAAATTATTACTAAGAAATAACATATTTTGAACAGAGTGTATGACTTTGATGCTATTGTATCTCTTGATCGAGTTGATGATATGAGAATTTTTTATGAAATTTTTTTATTACCTATTGATTTTCTATAAAATCATGCCTTCAAGAAGAAATTTGAATAGGGATCTAGATCGAGAATCCATTGTCACTTGAAAATTGAACCATACAATTGGTTGGAACATCTTTAAGATAGTAGTGTATGATTTTGAAGATCATGGATAGGTTCTTACTCCCATTCACATTTGGAATCCAGTAATGGATACTCCTTGGTATGAATCATGAGATTGTGATCAAGAGTTTCTTTGATATAATGCACTATATTTACAAGAATAAAATGATCATCAAGTGTCTTAGGTATGGTTGAAAAATACTGAGAAAATGTTTCTCCTCTTGGAGACACCTTATTAAATAAAGGATATGTGTGATGTCTTCGATTTTGAATAAATTTGAAGGAGATGTCATGATTTAATCGTTACAAACAAGAATCATAAGATATTTTTGTCAATTGAATTCAGAGATCTTTTCACAAAGTAGTTATTTCTAGAAATGATGTCCTTGGAAAATTATATGGATATTCTTAGCCTCCAGCTTTGTGAAAGGATGGTGACTCAGTATGAAAACCTATTTGTTGAACAAGTTCAATTTTATCATGAAGATGTGATGAATTAAAATTTGAATGATTGAGGTTTTGATATCAGTATTTGATATGATATTGGATTTCTAGTTTTCATGCTATATATCATGGCTTATAAACATGTTTTTGAAATATAATTGATTTTTGAGCTTGAACTAACTTGTAATTCATGGTCGATGGGATTTCCTCTTCATCACAGTGGTCTATCGATTGGATCCTTCATAGAGAAAATAATGTGTGATGAGTATCATAGTGGGTTTTGATTGAATTCATCTTCCAAACCTGTTATATTTTCTGGTATAGGACCTTTGAATTACATCTAGTGTGGCAGGGTTAAGAATTTGAAATATTTTTTTAGGCACAGATGATCGATTGTTTTCGCATTCACTCAAGACACTTTTATAACATCTTCCATATATTTTATACCCCATATAGTGGAATATTATCTAGAGAACCTAAAATTTGTGTAGTGAAATAATATTCTCCATTTACTATGGTGTTCTAATGACTTCCACTAAAAAATGAATCATTGCCATGTTTTTTAGGAATCTTTAGTGGAAGCAGATGTGGGTCCATCGATAGTGAGAAACATAGTCACTAATACATATTCTTTAGTGACTAATTTACTTGATACTAGTGCATATAACATGTTCCTATTAACTCATGTTGTTAATATTCTATATATTAAGATAGATCTTACTTCTTATGTGATGGATATTGTAATTTCCTTAATAAGGAAGAGGGATATGGGACAATGATGTAATTCATTAATTTTATTTATATCATTGATTGAGCTTAAGTGGGAATTTATTGTCCATGACATAAAAACTTTGATGTAATTTTAATTATATTTTAGAGGATTGATCATAAGGCTTAGATTGAGTATTATTGACAACAAGTATATATTACAATGGATGATGGGTTATTCGAGGTTGTTAATAGAGAAAATATCCTGATGTCATGTAGGGTGGGGCCTTTATTTTCAATTTTGTTATAAGAAATATCATCTTTCTATTTTTATCCTAATTGAGATTATTTTAGTGGTTATCTCCCTCATGTTTTCACCAAGATTCAGGATGCCTTTCTATATGAATTTTCTAGTTTTCCACTAGTAAGGGTTGTACATTTTTACATTAATTTCGTATTTGGTACTCAATTGTAGCATATTACTTCCAACTATATAGAACTATTTGAATTGAAGGATTTGAATATCTATAGATTATGATATTAGAAAAGGATTTATATAATAGCGTGTGTCAAATGCTGTAATTCATATTCTTTTGAAAACAAGGTTTATCCAACTGATCCCATTGGTTTTGATTATATAAATTTAAATCATGTACATAAAAATAAAATATATCCATAGACACAAATATTAGATTTTATTGACTAGATGAATGTTGGTAAGTGGTCCTCAAAGAGTGATCTTCGATTTGGTTGTAACCAATTAATAATTGAAGATTATAACATCATGGAGACTCCAGTCATGAGTAAGTATGGCCAATATGTGTATCATGTGATATCATTTGGTCTAACTAATTCTCATGTAGATTTTATGGATATAGGAAACATGATATTCCATAATTATGTAAATGTGTTCATCGTGTGTTTTGTGGATAAAACTTTTGATTAATTCGTAATCATGGGGAGACCATGTGAATCATCTACTATAATTTCAAGAAGTATTGAGAGATCATCTTCTTTACATGAAGATCTGGAAATTTAATTTCTACATTTGGGAAGTGAAAAAATTTATGAATCATGGTATAAAGACATGGAATTGAAACCAATCTTGAGAAGGTGGTGGCTATTATAACATGTGACCAACAATATTATGTTTCTAAGATTAATAGCATCTTATAAATTATTTAGTATTACCAGAGATTCATTAGATATTTCTGAATATGGCTTCCCCAAAGAACATACTTACATGAAAAAGGGTTGAGGTTCTTGTGGGACTCAAAATTTTATAATTTTTTTATGTAGTGAAGTGTATTTTAAAATTTTCACTAGTTTAGACTCATGTATAGGTTGGGCATGGATATGTGGTATTTGGTAATGCATTTTTTTCATGTATTAGATTCTTTCTAATGTAGTTTTCAATTCATTGATTAGGAAACCTCATACCCATGTCTTGAAAGAATAATTACAATATTGGAATTTGTATGATCTCTTGAATTAGTTATAGTTGGTAGTCTCAAAAGATGTCAATGATATTAATTGAACAATTTTAATGTTCACGTCTTCTATTATAAATATTATTCTTCAATTACATATACTTAATTATGATTTTCATTCCATTATAGACTCTTTTAATTGTGTGGAGACCATTAAAGTTTTATAATCCTCTAGGGATTCCCAACGTTTACAGAACTCACAGTTCATACCTTTCCCATTGGGAAACGGCATGACTGGGGATTTCTATAATTACCGTGGGTGATTAACCCTAGTGTTATAGACCTTTTTTTGATATACGTCAAGGATTTTTATAGTCAAGTATATACATGATATTACTGACATTGTTTTTAATTATTTTACCTTCTAGAAGGTTAAGTCTAATCACCATAACCATTGGGTTTTCTTCATCTTCTTCATATACTGACTAGGAAAGGAGAAGATATTTCTATTTATTTCATGGTTTTATTTCCACGTACCTGCAAGTTAATAAATTGATATTGGTTGGGATTTTTTAGATGAAAAAGTGGCCAACTTTATTTCCATTTTTGATACAACCAATGTTGATGGCTTTAGAATATTGTATTTGAAAAAAAATCTAATTTCATGATGTTATATATTATATAGTCTCTGATAGAGATACCCATTTTAATTATAATTTTAGGGAGGAATCCATGAGGAGATGGTATCAATGGTCATATTGAACACAACATTTCATATGTATATGGATCTCTAGATAGATCTAGGTATACAAATCCTTGTGGATATGCTATTTTTTATCTCAAATATGGTGGTGTTTGGGATGTCCATTTTGGAATAGTTTATTATTCCTATAAAAATGACTACTAGAATGAAATTTTAATGTCTCAATCCAAGGCTTTTTTGGTATGATATTTTTGATATCCTCTTTGTTAGATAGAGGTTGGTGGAGCTTTCTTTAGAGGATTGAGACTGGTCTAAGTGTCAAGGTGAAATATTTAATTTATTTTTTTATAGAATGATGATGTCATAGGGATGGTAGATATATTGTGCCAATATTTTTATATTGCGTTTATAATTTTGAGTTGGTGAATAAGTGTTTTTCAATGTTTCACTATGGTTAGGTCACAAGTATCTTTGAAAATAGGGAAATATTTCATTGTGATTTTTGTGTCTTTTGATATTTCTGAGTAGGTTGGCTATGTGAATTACATATTAAACCCACTAATATAGTTAATATTGATACACAATGTGAAACTGGTAAATTGAAGCACCAATGGGAGATCATGATCCCTTTCCTATATGTTATTTTCTACCATGACTTCGATTTTATATCTTACATATTTCTCTCCACTATGAGGATTTTGAATCCAAACAACATTGATAGATTGTATTTTTATTTGAACGATCTGGATCCTAGGGTTTATTCCCAGATCTTTTTCTCCATTGTTCTTCATTAGCAGTTCCCATTTGTTAGTGTTGAATTTGATTTCATGAATAAATGTTGATAGTTCCATAATGATTTACCCTAAAATAAAAACCCCAAATTTCTTCATTTAAATAAAATGAGTTTTTAATATATTGAGAATATGTTGATTTGAAATGATGTGATATTCGATTGAAAAGGGGAATTTACATTATAAAAGACCCAAATTTTGATGTAACTGAAATTATTTGGTATATCAGTCAAAAATTATTTCATTAAATAAGAAATGTTTTGATGAAATTATTTGATGTTTACAATTGAGAAAATTGGATTAAAATTAATTTGAATTTGAATGTCATGATTTTTTGGAAAAACTAAGATTTTTTATTTGAAATTGAAAAGGAATATAGAAATTAACATTGGGAAATTGAACTATGAAAGATGATTTTATTTGAAATGATTTATTTTCCCATGATATAATGATAAATATATTGATCAAAATGAAAGCCTGGGTAGTTATTAAGTGAGTAGTAAAAGAAACCAAGGACTCTAACCCACTAGAAATGGATTGAAGATGAAAAATATGAATAAAAAATGATTGGAAGGATTTAACCCAATTGGATTTTGACTGATTATTCCATTTCCTAAGATGAGGGATCTCTCAAAAAATACTTGATTCATAATGGATGATTTGGTAGTGCAGAGATTAAATATCCATAAGCTAACATAACTCAGGGAATAGGTCCATCAAGCTTGGATTGATTTGTCTTGACTATACATGCCATTTTTATTGAACTATTTTGTTTATGATTTCATTTGTGTATAAATTTATTATTTAAAATATTCATTTAATATTATTTTAGATATATCAAACATCCTTTTATTTGAAAGAATTTTTTTGATTAAAATATTGAAATGACTTTCGATGATTACCTTTATTTTAATTTAAAGCATAAATAGATTAATTTTTACAAAATTGATTATGGAATACATGGTCAGACAATATAAAGATTTATATATCACACGCTACATTTCCATTCAAGAAATAATATAATTTTTATTATAGCCCTAGGGAAAGTGAGAGGGTCTTTTTTTGGATGCTGTATTACTTGATATGTGGGAATCTGGAGTGGTGGAGGTGACCAGAGGTGTTTTGGTTCATTCAATGTACCAGGTTTGGGAGACTATCTTATAATGGATGTTGTGTTTTCCTTTTGTTTATGTTTACCTTGGATGTTTATCTTTCTTATTTTTGTACATTTCTTTTTAAGGACTTTTACTAATTATTACTAGTCAATGTGTCATATTTTTCTTCAACATATTAATTATTTTTTTTGGTCCAAATATGTTCCCTAATTTTTTTCTATTTGATTCTAGGTTTTAGTCACCAACCCACAAAATTGTAAATTCAATTCAATCTCTGATAGGACTACCTTAGGTACCAATGTTCTATGGTATCATAGTTCATTTGTGACAAGATTTCATCCGAACATTTTGTAACTAAAATATGTTCGAGGATATAATATTTTATTTTATTTTTAAGAGATGATTTGACATCTGTTATTATTTCCTATTTGGAATATAATTTAAAGAGGTATAAATTAGATGAAATGAGTCAGTAAATTTAGGTTATACTAAAAACCAAATCCACTCAATAGATAGTTGAATATCATTTTTCATGGAGTATTTTATAGACCATTTTGGAACAAATTTTTTTCTAGAAAACTAAATTTTTTTCACAACCCTTGAAAAATATGAAATATATACGTGAAACAGGAGAGTTTTAATTTTGTATATTTAAAATAATAAAATATGTTCTTGAGTTTTATAACACATTTTGAACTACGGTAATCTTAAACCTCTTAGAATCAACCTATTTTATATTCATCCAAATTAATAATAAGAAGTATGTTGCTACTACTATCATGGTAATGTCATGATTGTAGCAGAATATTTCTTTTAGATATACAATTTAGAGGTATATATTTTTTCATGAAAGTGTTGTCTTTTTTCAATTGATTCTTGAAACTATATGATAATCTAAAAAATCCTTATTTCAACATTTAATTACTATATAATTATAAATATTCATATACTTATTTTAGAATGAAGATTTTTTACATTGTACTATAATGGGAAATCCTAGGAAAATATATTGGATCCTTTATAATATTAAAAACCATCTGGTACTCAACTATGAAATCCCTAGAAAAAGGATCAGAAAAAAAACCAATAACTAAAATAATGTATTGGTGGAGTTGAAATGGGGAAATTCTTATAGTACTGAGCCACTAAAAAAACTTATTGTATCCTTCTATTTACTTTTATTTAGTTTACGATTTATAAACACATAAGGAAAATGATTGAATTATTTACCTAATAAGTGTGATGTTTTAATTTGGTTAAAAATCCATGAACTCAATTATTCCCCCTCTTAAGCCATTATAAAATATTGATGTCATAAAATTATTGACATCGCCTATGGAATTTTAATATATCATATCCTGAAATAAGAATAAAATTAACACTAGAGGCACTATTTAGAATTAAAGAAGGCGTACAACATGTGAATAACCAATTATATATGTTGTATGAAACCCGATGTATGGTTGATCTATAAAGGAATAAGTCAATATGAAATTTTATATTTTTTTAATAAAATACAAACCCCACATAACATTTTCATGAGTAACAAAATATGGTTTCCCATTAATAACAAGACACTTATGTAAAACATAAATAGATAATTTTATATAAGTAACTTATTTCCTACCCTATAATATCCCAAGAACTACCAAGTATACATTGAGTGCACACCATATGATATAGGTGATAAAAAAGGCGAAACTATCATGAGTGTGGGGTAGGGAGGGAGACATAATATTAAACTAGTTGTTCACATGTGATTATTCATAAAAATGGAATGTTTTTTCTATTAACCCATGTATGAATACTTAATCATTTTACACTTTAAATTAAATAGAAAAACACACCTTGAATGATGTGATTGAACCATTCCCATACCGTTTGTTTTTAGTGATACATGATATATCGTATTAGATAATATGGTTCCCTATTTATTATAAAATAAATTACATATTCATTTTGATCATATGTTTTTTAGTTTTAAGAAATATATATCTTTGGTTTAATTTATTGATTTATAGGGATTATTTAATAAATAAGCATAGTTTTAGAATCATATAAGAAACCTAGATGTATGAATAACCATTCAAGAAATTGAAATCATGTATACACTATTAAATGATGATCATGGGTCACATTCACTATAAAGAGATACTCTAATATTTTATTTTTCCATGTATGTGATGGATATCACTCAAGAGGCATCCAAAATAAATCCCTTTTGGTACCCACCAGAGACTATGGTATTTATTTTATATTATTTTATTTTTAAAAATATTAATTTATGTTTTTATAGAGTATTTGATTGATTCTTGGAAGTGTTGTGTTTATCCTTGTATGAATTGTTCACACAGATGATTCAGAAGAAACTATGTGGATACCCATATGTGGCGGAAATTAGAGTTTATTTTTTTCTATGAATGTATTTTTAAGCATGAGTAGAATATGATTCCTTTCATACTATGTAGATACTAATAAAACCATGTGAGAATGTTTTTATGTACGGGTGAGGGTGAAAAACTTGTGAATGGTTATGTAAACCTTGTGATGGTGGTGATAATTGCCTAATCAATTTAATAATTCCATTTGAAATTGTTTTAACAAGGTTTTTTTAGTCATCCATTGTAAAACTGTAAATTAAGTGACAGAGTTTTGTCTTGCTATTATATTAGAAATAGTTGATACAGAGTTTGGAAAGCCATGTAGTAAAAACGTTTATCGTACGTAAATTAATTAAATGTGAAAATTTTTATTTCACCCCTCTTTGATTTTAACCCCTATACCAATATTTTGCACTCTTTATCACTCAAATTGAATTGGAACCCTTAGAGATATAACTTACCCTTTATCATCTTCATTGTTTTATAATCTACCATGGATTCAAGTGATTTTCTTCATGTGTAGCCTCTCTAAACCTATACCTCTCTTCTACTACTTCATGTTTTTGACTTCTAGTTTCTCCTAGGAACCCTAATATTGATTTATAGAAATTTTAGGTGTAGGTTTTGTCCAAATAATTGATACTTTAATAATATGGGTAATAGAGGTAACATCTTGGCTTGTTAGAGTTTTTTCCAATATTGGTTACAGCTTCTTGAATGCTCTCCATTGAACTAAGGGAGGTGATTTTTTTTCATATCATTTTGTCGCGTGGCATTAAATGAATCATTGTTTAGAATAGTTTTTCATTAAAATTATTACTATATGTGTGACCCATGTGGGGACAAGAATATTTAAAACCATTTGAAACCATGGCATGAGATGGGATGAAATGATAAAATTTTTCAAACATTCAAAAATTTATTATCAAAATATAATATATTTTTAAAACCATTGATGAGAACAAGATTGAGGTTTATAAAAGTGTTATTTTATTTGTTAAAATTAAAACTAATTGTTTGGTTTTTTTAAAGTGTTCAACTTTTTTATAATGGGATGTTTTATTTCAAGGTTTGTGTGAACACCTTCATTGATGTTGAAAAATTTTCATGACCTTGGATGATGTTTATATCAATGGTTTTAGTTTTTTAATTACTTTTAATGAAATTTAAAAGGTTTTGAGTGATTTAAAATGGGTGTGTTATACCATGGTGATTATATTTTGAAAATAATTGATGGTATTGAATGTTTTCAAATGTGGTTTAAAGGGAAGAGTAAGTTCCCATGGAGTATCAAAGATGATTAGATAAACCTAGAGTCAGAAGTAGAATCAGACATGATTTAGAAGTAGTGAGATTTGGATTAGTAGTCTAGGAATATCAATTAAATATTATACCCATTTATATTTATATAAAAAATTGGTATTCATAAAAGGTACACCTCCCTCATTATCACCTTGTGAATCTTTTATTCCCATGGAGACATATGATCTAATGAGGGGAGGTTAATTATTGGAGAATTAATATATGTTTCATGTGTTTAATGATTATGTGCTTTTCTTATTGTGTGGTTGTATAGATGTGAGGCATGTGTGATTTAAAGTCCTTTATATTGGATTAATATGATTATTGATTGTTATCACTTCTTTTGACTTATCATGATATAATTTTTGGAGGGGGGGTAGGTGGTATATGAAATAGTTATCTAATAATATGATAGTATTATTTGGGATATTGTCATAGGTATAAGTGATCCCATAAAGTGGATGTTCCGCCAGAAACAAACGATGCTCATTGGTGGTATGAGACCAAGAGAGCCTACGTAGGGATTGGGAGAGCCCAAGGAGGACCGAGAGAGCTTATGAATTTGATTTTCACATTTACTATCATAATGATTTATAGATATTATAAATCACAATGTCTCCTATTTAATATAGAACATATGAAAGCTCCATGAAACTAGGATCCTTTTTAAAATAATTTTTTGGGACTTATCTTTTATATCATTTATATCCCCTATTTTAAGAATAAATTCTCTGAACTTTTGTTGTGGGAAATGACAAGGTGTTTCTTTATTACATGATTATTTATTTTATAATTAATGTTTTACTTTTAATTTTTTTTAAATGGTTCCTAAATTATTTTTAATGTAGGATTGAGCATGCAAACTTTGACAATTCTTTCAATAGGTTTTTTAAATGTATTCAAAATGTTGGCTCTTTACATGTATAAATTTATATTCCAAATACTTTTTGATTATTTTGAATAAAAAACTATAGATAGATGGGTTTTGAAATTATTTTATAATATTGTGTTTTTAAAACAATTTTTTAGGGTAATTTTTCTAGTTGTATGATTAATTTATTTTGAAACAAGTATTCAGAAAACCAAGTGATTTTGTTGGCCTCTTCAGGTATTGAATCATGTTTATAGAAAATTGTACTTAAGAAATGGTTTTAATGTGTGTATTTAAAATTGTTTTTTTTTCAACAGGCATTGGATGGGGAATTTTTATTTCCACGTGATTAATTTAATTTAATGAGAATCATGGAAAAAGAGATTTAAGACACATTTAATGTGTTATTTTCCCTTATATAAATATTTATGGGTCTGATGTTTATTTTTCAATTTTATTTCAAACTATCAGGATTAACATGTAAAATGAATGTTTATACTTTGATTCTATAGGTCTTGGTGACCTAATAGGATGTTTTGATCATGTTTATATCTTACAGGTCTACGTATTTTTTAGTTGTGGAACATATTATGATTTTATAGGGGAGATATATAGTTAGATGGTGGTTTTAGGTCATGAGGAGGTTTGTTAATGATGGTATGAATTTGGTTTTTATATTTAGAATATTTTATTGAAGAGTTGGACCATTGGATCTTATTAAATATATTTTTTTTCAATGATAAATTGTTTTATGAATCAGTTGTATTTATTGTTTGGATTTTCAGTCATACTTATCTCCAATTAATTGATATTTTTTTGGCCCATTCTATCATATTCTCTATCTCGTAATATGATATGTTACGAATTTGAGTTTGTTAATTTTTTTAAATTTCCATTTAGTTTTATTACAAATCATCTATATTCTAGAGAAAATCATTTGGGTCTTGTGGTATATAATGATGAGGTTTCATGACTTTCGTATGTCTAGGTTATCCCCACAACAAGATGGAAAATATCTCCTAAGTTTTGATAGCTCCATTGGGAATAGCTTTAGTGAGTTTTGTCAAACCATGTGGGGTCTTTAGTTAAACCATATAAACTAACTAGATTCATTAAAAGTTGAAATTTGACTTCTCCCCTTTTAGTTGTTATGTATAAACCCTCTATTTCTCTCCCCTATGTTTGAATAAACAAGGTTCCATTTGGGTGACTTCATCCCCTTAACCCTCTATAATATTTTGCCTTATATCTTGAAATAAAGTGTATTTATTCATGGTAATTCATTATAAACCACTCCAAATCTTCTATTCCTTCTTTACCTTAATTATTAATTCCTCAAGTGAACCGTTATTGTGACGTGGGATGATATTATGGTAGTTGTTGGTCTGAATCAAAAGTTTTTCCCATCTAGGGGTTATAGAGGGCATGTATTATTTTTTGGGAGTGATCTCAAATGAAGATAAAAAAGAATACAAGGACACCATTTAAATGAGTTAGTAGGGTCATTTTCTTCATTATCTATTTCATACTATTAAATTCATGATGTTTTGGAAGTGGATTTTCAATGAAATTATGCATATACATATGTGTGATGAGGGGATAAGCTGATTTAAATTGATTTTAAACCATTGATTGGGATGTGATTCTATGCTAATAAATTTTTAAAATTAATCAATCGATTTTAAAGATTGTGTTTGGTTTTAAATGTGGTTTACAACACTAAATTGAGTTTATTAAAATTCTGTACATGTTTATTGATTTCCATACCAAATGTTTCAGTTTTTTAAATATTTAAAATGGGTAATTTAATTTCAATGAGATTAAATAACATTTTTATTGTTGTTGATACTTTTTACTAACCTTGGTTTATATTTATATAAATGGTTTTATGTTTTTATAATACATTAAAGTCATTTAAAATGGTTTAAAGTGACATGTTATTCCATGTGAATTCTATTCTGAATATTTTTTATGGATTTGAATGTTTCCAACGGTGGTTTAATAGGAAGTGAACGTTATCATTGAGTTTGAATAATTTTTTATTTGTTTTTTCTCAAGTGTTTTTGGAGGCTTGTTTTGGAACTGGCATGATCTATATCAATAATTGATTTTTTTTTAAATTAAATACATGTGTATCTTTTTATGAAAAATGAGTCTTTATTAATGGTTAGAGACCTACATGAGCCCCTTGTGAATCTTGTATTCCAATAGTGACTTTTGCTCCCGTAAGTGTATTTTTAATATTGACATTGTCATATATTATTATTATGCTTCATTTTAAAGGGATTATTTCTTTAGAGAGTGATAGTATGTGAGGAATGAGTGATTTAAAATTCTTTATATCTGATCTATATGGTTATTGATTATTTTAATATACATTATTTTATCATATTTGACCTTGGGGAATGTGTTTGGTGTAATAGATTGTTGATTACCTAAGATAGTTCTATTTTCATTATGAATTTTTTATTAAGATAGTGTTATTCCAATTGCGGTACATTCCCCTTATGATAGAGAGTTATCATGGGAGGTTTGGGGTAGCGAAATCCAATTTGTGGACCAAGAGAGCCCCCAGTGTACTGAGAGAGTATCCAAAAATATTTATTATGTAGTATCTTCCACATGGACCAAGTGTTATTCTATGTCTTTCTAACACCCATTTATTAGAAACCATTTATTGGATCCATTTTTCTATGATAATTTTTAGAATGATTTTGCGGGATTTATCTTGTCATTCAATTGTGTCGAAGGTTTCTTGGATTATAGTTTGGAACCAATTTTTTGTGACCTAACATTTTGGTATTTAACTATATTACTTATTTGATCATTATGTATGGTTTAATTTTCGAATGGCTTAAGAAGTATTTCTGAATGATCATAACTGAATAAATCCTAAAGTGAAACTTTAATGTCATATTTTCTTTTCTGAAATGGGTTATAAATATAATTTATTTCATTGTAAAATGTTTTTTCTTAATATATTTGAAATTATTTAAATTTAAATGTCTTTAAAACATGGTTTTTAAAACTCCATTATTCTTGGGGTTTGAAAATTTTCTTTTAATCCAATGTAATTAGGTTTATGAAAGGCTTGAGTTCAAATACATTTTTGGAAAACAATATGATATCAGTAACACTTTAAGTATTGAATATTATATTTTTTACTAATGTTCTTAGGAAATAGAATTAAAATGGAACCTTAAAATGATTATCTATTCAATTGGGATTACCTATGAAACTTTTTTTACTAGTGATTTATGTCATTTTATGAAAATACTTGAATAATTTTAATTACAAATTTTAGGTGTTATTGTTAATTTCCTAGAAGATTATTGAAAATTCGATTAATTCTATATTTTATTTAAAAACTATATGGTTATGAATTAATAAAAAATACACTACATTTATTCAGAAGGTTTTAGTGACCGAATGTGATTTTTATCTCACATCTATATTGTACAGGTCAAGATTTTTTCCAATTGTTTTTTCATATTCTATTTTTAGGGGATATTTGATGTTGGGTGATTATTGTGGATCATGACGATGTTTTATTAGAGGTGGTTTAGGGTTTTTCTTAATCATTGAGATATTTTATATTTCGTTTGGCCTATTGAATCTTATGATGTAGATTTGTAATTCTATTTTCACTATTTCCTTATTTATGTATAAATTTTCTATCGTCTTTTGATATTCAGTTCTCTTTTTCTACACTAGTTATTTTATTTTATTTTTTTATGATTTATTTTTACCATTTTATAGGGATAAATAATTACCAATATGATTATTTTTATTAATATAAATATTTTTTAAGCCTGTATGGATAATGATTTTTTTATATCCATGTTGTGAACTAGGATGAAGCTAGGATAAATCAACCTTATGGGGGCGGTTATATCCACTGTCAAAAGTGTTTCTATAATTTTCATGAATCACTCAAAATATGAGTGGGATAATATCAAAACACATGAAATTATAGTGAATTTCTCAAGTTGCGAACTAGAGATGAGATAATTGATGGGAAGATACAATATCTATAACATCTTTTGGGAGTCTATCAAAAACCCCCATATATGTGGTTGTGTGATTCCCCGGTTTCATTGTTGTAATAAATGCAATATAATATTGATTTATTTTATAATCCATTTAATTTTTTATTTATTTTTAGGTTTAAGATAATATAAATTAGAGTTATATGTATGGAAACATGTTTATAACACTATTATTATAAACCATGACCCCAAACCATGTGGTAGAGTGATGTGTTTTCCAATGTGGTTTTCATGGTTTACAAAACCATGTGTGATACCATGAAATCCATATGAAGTTATTTATATATGAGGGTAGATAACATGGTTTGATCATTTTTAAAGTAAATATTGTGAACACACCATGTTAGGTTCAAAGTTACATAGTATAGGTAACCATATGATTTCATAAACCATTCAACAACCATGTAGTTTTTACAATCACATAAAAATTATGAAATGAAAAATTTTCTCCTATCTGATTTAATATTTTTTTGATCCTCTACTATCATTTCATATTGACAGATCTAAAGGCATAAAATTTCCTTTCTCCTCCTCAAATCCTCTAATAAATGATATATCTAATAGCATTTAGTCATTGATGGTATATAAAATTTTCTTCCTCATTAAATCTTACTAAATTCATTTTTTTGGTTTCACATAATTCCATTAATAAATATACCCATGGTTATTATGAGAAATTTTTTTAATCATAAATATTTGGGTGTTTAGGAGTTTATATTTTTCCTTATTTGTGCATCCTCCATCAGAGGAAAATTATTCCCAATGATTAATTTAGGGGTTTTAATGAATGTTACTTTATTATACAAGTAATAAAAATATTTAATTATTTAAATTAATTATCCATAAATATTTATATATATATATATATATATTACAGTGTGTGTCTGGTAACCATCATAGATATAAAAAAATGCTTTAAGTTAATTTAACAAATTTTTGAAAAAAAAACATTCTTTAGTTTTCATGTTATTGGTTTCAAAGAAACACATATTGTTAAGCTTTTCAAATCATGGATTATATTATAGATGATATTTTTAAATGAATTTAAAATAAAAATAGTTTAAAAAACATTTTTTCTAAATAAAAAATTCATGTTTTAAAGAGGTAATTGTATATTTCAACGTCATTTGTTTTATAATAAGGTTGTCTGTTTGGATGATTTTTAATTTCCTTCAAACATTATGGCGATTTATAAATATATTCTAAATGTTTTTATGAGTTTAATTTTAGAGGATTTGATATAACATGCAATTACATGTATGATTTCTGGGGAATGTTTTAGAGTTATGAAAATAAATTTATGAATGTTTTGATTC
This sequence comes from Viscum album, assembly GCA_963277665.1. Classification (NCBI taxonomy): domain Eukaryota; kingdom Viridiplantae; phylum Streptophyta; class Magnoliopsida; order Santalales; family Viscaceae; genus Viscum; species Viscum album. The sequence continues at coordinate 361,770,916 of OY728155.1, read as the reverse complement.
CATTATCATCAAATTAATTTCTTTTTTGTTGTTCATTGAATAATATGTTATTTTGTTAAGGGATGTGGATCAGTTATTATGATGGGATCATTATATTTGTATAAACTTAATGAATTGGTTTATGTTTAATTTTTTTAGTATACCTCTTTGAATGGTCTTTATATAATATAAAAATTCTATTTCTTCTGTATGATCATTAGATTTGTTAATATAATATCCAGAGTGATGAATTTCTAGTTCTTTATAATGTCGATACTATAAATAGAGTGTTATAAATAGAACCATTTATGTGAATAGACCCTTAAGGCACCATCTTCCATCTTTATTAGTCATTTATGGTCCTTATGAAAAAATGGAGTGAGTAGAGAGATATTCAATTCTATAAAAATTCTTAATTTCGAGAAGGTAAAACCTATTGTGGGACTGCTTCATTGATTTAGTAGTGTCTTTCCCAAGATTGATGGAAATTATCACTCATGTGGTTATTCAGTTATAAGATTTATTCACCATTACTTCAAATAAATTTATTTATCTATATCAACATCATGTTAGAGTATTATATAAGTATATGTTAATTCAATTGGCGTGGGAAAGACCATATGCACCCATGCTTGAAACATGGGTTGGTGAGGATCATTTGTCTATGCATGTTGTTATTCTAATATGATAAAGAAAACTATAGTGTGTTTTTTTGATATATCCATTTGGGTTTTAAAGTCAACATTCTCGAAGATCTTTACACCTATATAAGAGGTAAATTTTTAGGTCATCTTCATAGGTCCTAGTTTTATAAATTTCATCTAAAAGAGTGTGTCTTAGGAATAGATGTAAAAATGTAGATTATATATTCTAAGGATTTAAAAACAATTAATTTAGATAGAATGATTATTTTCTATAATTGTAACATAGTGAATTACTAGGGTATTTTTAAAAATATCCCATGATTCTATGATAATTTTATACTTTAAATAAATTTTATGTCTCTGATAGCTTTCTTAAGATGAAAAACTAATTTTCAAAAAACATTAATGTACTATTGAAATATTAATATTTTTTATAACTATTATCATTTTGATTTTGTATTGGTCAGTATGATTTATACTAAGTAAATTATCAATATTTTTTAAATTGGTTTGAAATTAAATACTAAATAATTACAGGTAATATATTTTTCATTCTAAAATTTTGTTTATGCACACAATGTAGTTTTTGTAATAATGTTACATAACCTATACTAACGAGTGATTTTAAATAAATTTTAATATAATATATTCAATAAAATATCTTATCATTAATTTAATATTTTTTACATGTTTAGAAATAATATTATATTCATTTTTTTCATAAGAATGCATTTTTTGAAAAATGGTTCATGTTTCATTTAAAACAAATATTTTAAAATTAATTTCAATAGATAAATATAAATGTAATAGTGAAAAATGGATCATATATATGGAATCAAATAAATTAATAAAATTTAATTGAGAAAGGTTAATTTTTTTCATAGTGAATTGTAAATAAATTAAAATCTTATTAATATGCTTAAGTGTAAAACATGATTACCTAGGGGAGGTTTGGGGGTTGAACTAATAGATAGGAGTGAAAATGACACATAAACTTGTATAAATATTATTATATGATGATATTTTGACCATATATTATATTAATATTTAATTATGGGTCACTTTGTTACACCTTCATAGGAATGATAATTTATATTATATTAATAATTTAGGAAATTTTATTCGTGTCCCTCCCCTCACATATGACTGACAATCATTTTTTTTTATTTTCAAAAAACCTGTTTGAGGGTAGCCGGTTCCCTGCAGCCCGGTTTGAGGAGAACCGGAAACCACATCCATATTCCAACGATTACAGCGGGATTACAACGGGATAAAAAAATCTAAATTCAAACATCAGGGTGACCACATGTCCCCCCTTGAGACGTGAGCCCAGCACGCCGCTCAGACACCTCGAAACGCGTCACCACATACTGACACCTCGGTTGAACCGTCGCCTCAAAACGCGCCTCCAAGTCACCTGCGAGACACGCCAGACCGACTATCGATTCACCACCGGTAAACCAACCATCGTCGTTCACCGGCGACCGCCGACGTCTCCACCAGCCACCGTCATCGCCAGCATTGGCGAGCTTCGAGCGCAGTTAAAGAAATCACTGTCGGGGAAATCACCAGAATCACCGCGATAACAGAGGCGAGGCCTACATCCATCACCCCCATCTCGCAGAACAGAATAGATCACAGAACCATCGTGATAAAACAACAAAACACACAGAAAATTAAAATGAACAGGAAAACAGGAGAACGTCCCTGCCTCCATAGTAGCCTTAACAGCGGAACGCAACCATCCGATTCATCTCCAAAACAGCAACCCAAAGCCACAAAAAACCTAGATCCAGAACCAAAATCCATTAGAAAATGATAATTCCGCTCGTGTGTACATGTAGACAACCACCTCCATGAAGAGATGTGAATCATTATTTTTTTCCCCATTATGTGATTGGTTATAATGAAATAATTAAACAATATATATTGCATATTTATGAAATAATTATGATTATATAATGAAATATTATTATTATTATTTTTTCTGCTCTATCTATTTAAAAGTGAAAACATTACATGTGCATACTTGTGATCCACTATCAATATAATGTGATACAATTCATTTTTAATAACCTAAATTTATGGAATTTTATATAACATTATTTAATGGAAAAATGTTATTCTTATTTCTGGATTAATATTCTTTAGCTTATGATAGCACCACTAATGTTTGATTATCAAAACCATCGAATTGAAACATGTATAAAAAAGTTCATTTTTCACGAAAATGTTCATTTTAACGATCTAATTGAAAAAATAATATATAATATGAAATATAAAGGTTTTGAAATTTGTAATTTATATATTAATATATCTATGAAACATAACTAAAAAAGCAAAATATATTATATAATTATTTTTGAATGCATACGAAGAAAGGCATGATAAGGAGTAAGGGATTTATAATACATATAACCATTTTTAGGATTACCATTTACGAATTGAAATGGGGGGAAATTATATGGATTTTATCCGTTGAATTCCATTTATTTATTTCTACACTAACCATTCCAATATTATTTATTTATTACGACCTTTTTATTTTAATCTATATGTCTAGTGATCTGTAATTTTTTTATGAAAATAAAACCTTTTATCCTATTTTGATGATGAAATTTCACATCAAATTCCATGCCTTCAAAACAGATTCCTATGAATTTTGATATATTATATAATTTTTTCAAATTTTTCCTTTGAACTACCTTTGGATTTATTAACAATGTCTTAAATGGTATATTTATCAAATATTATTTATTAACATGTTGTTTTTTGTCTTTTTTCAAATTTATTAAATTTAAATACTTTTTTAATGTATATGGTATGAAAAAGAAGTGTAAAATCTCAAACAATGTTTTCATTTAGTATAAAATAAATATTTTACATGGTTATTTTCCATGTAAGTGATTTTCAAAATATTCTCATAATTTTTATTTAAATTGTTATCAGTATAAAAACATATTTTTCCTTTTTTCCAATGAATTGTTCTAATTTCCTTTATAATGTATTTTGTCTCTATCAACATTCTATAAGTATTTTTTTTGTTTTCCTGGGGATATCCTCTTATGATTCTATTGACTAATATAGATGACAAAGGATGGTGATGGTATAAATATGATTACATAAAGCATATTTCCTTAGCACTATTAAACTAAATAATGATGAGGTAATTAATAATTTTATAATACCGTCTAATTATATTAATTGGATGGAATATTATTATGCACTAATGATTTTTTTATGAAACATGTTTATTATCAATTGGTTATGGTTTTATAATTTGATGAATTTTTTGGGATATTGTTGTAAGAATATATTTTTTCATTATGTGATGGGAGAGAATGTAACGACAGTTGGTAAAGAATGAAATATCATGAGAAAATAATGACTATAATATTGGTGTAACATATTTAATAATAAACTATTTTTTGATTGATATTCTAGGGAGTAAACGTTTAATAGGGAACAGATGGATTAAGGAGCGAACCCAGTCCACAATGATATCCTTAGTAGTGCACCTTGACTAAGGAAATTATACTATATGTATATGTTCATGGAAATTACTAATGTCTTATAATTATGATTTTTTTTCATGGATCATGATTTATTATTTTCTATTCCACTATCCTATGAGTTATTTCATTACTTTTGAAAATACATTAATCCATTATTTAAGATTAACTTTCTCTGAATAATTTGGTATGAACTTTTATGTTATGATCATGTTATCATAACCGTATTCATAAACACCCTAATGATGATTGGTTGAAATATCCTATTTCAAAAATAACTTGTCATTTAATATCCCCATTTATTATGTTTTAATTTCACCAGGTTATGAGGAATGGATTGATAAAGGGTATGTATATGAATTGTGTAAATTGAGAAGAACATTATAGTGATGTTGAGGATATTTCTTGAAATATGATGAGTATGTATCAAATTAAAAATGTAACTAAATATCTATTGTCATATGAAATTTATTATTGTAAAATTTAATATTATTTATCTTAAATGACTATATATTTATATAAGTTATTCTTAGGTTTTGTTAGTTTGTATTATATAAGTGTTTTTTGTATGTAGAGTTTAAGATTATATAAATTTGTTTTTAAAAACTATGTATTTGTCCAAGAATATTATAACATCCAAAATCATGGGTAAAGTAGATATTGTCTGCTCTTCGTAGAAAATATAGGCAATATGGATACTAGAATGTGGATATCTCTATAGAATAGTTTCACATGGGGTAAAAAAATAAAGGGGTTTATTGGGTGTCAAATCAAAAATCACCATTTCAAGATGAGTTGGTATAAGACTTCTCACCTATAAAAACACTATCGAGGATATTCTTGAGTTAGTTATCATTTTCATTGTGAACCATTTTTATGAATGATAGTATAGAATAAAAAAAATTATGATAAAACATATTGATAAGAGATGAAGTGGGAGTATCAAATATTGAATGTATGATTTCATGATTTAGACATCTTATGAATATATATCATAAATATATAATTATACACAATGATTATTTTCTCTCACTCTATGATTTTTTGTCTTCGTTTATAGATGGAACCAGGAGGAGTGATGTTAATATTGAATGTGACACACAATGAAATGATTTTACTCATGAGGTATCATAAAAAATTAGTGTTATAATGGGAAATATTTTGATTATGACTAATTATCTTCTTATATATGTGATTGACAACATAAAATTGGGTGAGTTTTTAGAAAAACTTAATAAGAAAAAAATAGTGTTACATTAGAGTTTGGTTAATGAAGAACCTGAAAGAATGACAATTAAATTTAATATGCATCAATAATGTGGGAAGAATACCCAAGAGAACTATATCAAAGGAAATGGTAGAAGTATAGTATTTTTAAATGGAGGGAATATAGTATTTAATTACTAAGGAAAAATAAATAGTTCAATGAAGGGGAGTGAATTGCATCTTAGGGTTCCATTTAGAGTTTAATGAATTATATGTGATGAACTAGGGAAATATCCATATCATGTTTCTAATAAAAGGACTGTCTAATACACTAATGATGGCCTTATATCATGTTATTCTCTAAAGTGTATCATTATAATAATGGGGTACATATCCTATACTTGATATTTTTATGTGTTATAGTAATTTTGTAAGGATATTGCCTTTACAAATAATATTATTCTTCGTTTAGTGGTATTTATTGTGATTTTTTTCATTAATTTTTCGTCCCTTTATATATCCCATATTATCTTCTATGGAAATGATGTCACATTTAATATTATAAATGAACTTATGATTGTATATTTTTTTGAGGAACAATTTGATATCCTAGATGGAATTTATTCCATTTTACAGGCCTTTATTCTTATTCCAAAAGGGTGTTTATCTATGATTGTTTGGTATAATCTCAATATTGAATGTATTCATATTGTTCAGTAGTTTTGATGTATTTTATAAAGGCTATTATAGTCTTCCCATGATTCTTGGATCATTTTTTCAATATAAATCATAAACAGTGCTACAAATATTTCAATTAATCCATATAAAATACCCTTGATTAGGTTATAGGAACTGAAGTATAAAATGAAATAGAATCTTGATTATTTATTTATACACCCATGTGAATCACTAGGAGTTGAATATGATCATATTATAAAGAATAAATATGGGTTTATTCATATTTTCATTGATTATAAAATATATAAAAAGAAAAAAATCAAGATTAACAATCTCTTACCCTATATTAAATACTTGTTTGATCAACATTATATTGTGAAATACCTTTTCTAGACTGGACATTATCATTTATATCATCAATATAAGGTCTATAGAAAAGATACACCAAGTAATTCTAGTCTTTTTGGGCATTATAATTATGAATTTGTAGTGATTCCATTGGACTTATAAATTCCACATATATATTTAGGGATTTAAAGAATATAGTCTTCAAATATTACTTAATTTGTTTTTTGATATTCCATATAGATCGTATTATAATATATTATATTAGCAAGGAAGAGGATTAAGATCATTTGAAGTGTGTAATAATTTAATTGACTAATAATAAGATGTTTGAAAAAGTTATATAGTGTTAATTATATCTATGAAAAGTTGCATCTTAGTGTCCTATAATCTCATTAGAGGGTGTATTGGTCAATATATCTAATATATATGGTATTAAAAAATATCATAGACCAATGATAGTGACATAGATACACATTTTTCATATATTTTATGGATAAGACTAGTGATATTTTTGATATTTCTAATGGATATAAAATATAATAACAATGTTAACAAAGAATGGATCCACATTCTATTGGATAGATGAATGTGAGGAAAATTTCAAGGTACTGAGGAGAATATTGATTTGTTTGAATATAGTGACCCAATATTTATAGACATACATATTAAATTTTTTTATATGAATATTCATTACATTATAAAATTTTATTCCTAAGGATCATAAAGGTACAATGACTTCCAAAACAAGGAATCACATACAACTTAATCATAGTAGTTCAATATTATCACCCACATAGTAGCTCATAACTTGAAACATTCTTGGAAATATGACACATAATACCTATAATCATAACTAATGGAAAATAAACATATGAAGGGGTGATATAATATATTTAATTAGGGTAAAATGGAAATATATAAACATATTTTGAGAATAATGGTATAAGAACCTCAGAATAATTTATTGAAACAAGACCATAAATATCAAAGATAAAAATCATGATTCATGGAATAAATATTTGTAGCTCATAACACATGAATCATAATAAAATCAATTAACATAATGTATAATAGTATAAAATTGAAATAAGACATAGAATTTTAGCATACACATAAGGATATGAATCCATTTTAATTATTGTTAAGATTCATTTATAAGGCTATCATAGTGGAATGGGTGAACACCCAAAACCGTAAAAGTAGTCATGGTTCCTACCAAAGACTATTGAAGTGTAAATATTACCTTACCAAACTAGGTTAAACCCCATTTAATTCTTATGGGTTTCACGGTTTCTAAAACAAAACCCAATGTATTTTATAAAGATATTGGTTTCAAAAATCACATAATTAAATCCATACATATATATTCCGCAAGATCAAAAAACCCTCATAATATCAGAACCCATAAAAACAAATTGGTTTCATAGTTATTTCATTGGAGTATAAAATGTGGGAAATAAATGGATTTCATATTCTTTTAAGTATTTAATTATAGCATAACCCAAGGAAAAATTTGTGGGACTCACAAGTCTTTTATCATGGAATAACTCATGGAAGAGTAATAGAGTTCATAAATATGATTTTATCATAAAACCCCATTCATGTAAATAATAGTAATGGTATTATTCTATTATATATCTAGTAAATCATATGTTACATTAATGGATGTCTTATTTTATAGAAAATTATTTTGAGTTATCAGTGGAAACCTTTTTTTGATTAAAATTTCATTTTCAATTAAAAAATAACTTTTTTAAAGAGAAAATAATTTCAAAATAATTTTCATAGAAAATTAAATTTGAGACCTATAAAAGAATCCTTAAATATCATTAAAAAATTTCTATAGTAAAATATCCTTTCTTCTTTGGAAAAACCTTTTAAAAGATAAATCCATTCAAACAATGATTTTCTTTTAAAATATAATTGGAAACTTATAAGTGTTGGATCAATTATTTTTTAAAACATTTTATGAGGAAAATACCCTTTAAACATTAAGGATCATTTTTTTGAAATGTATAACATTTTCAAAATCCATTTCTTTGAAAATAACCATGGAAAATTTATAATGGATCTTTAAGGGTGATTTAAAATTTTCACAATGAAAATATCCTTTCCAAGTTGAATTTTTCTAAACATAAAATATTTTGAAAATAAATCAATTAAAATAACATTTGAAACATATAATGTAATATTTCAAATAGTAGGTGGTCATGAAAGTAGGGAAATATGTTCATTCTATAAAAGTTAAAACCAAGAGTCCTTTAACATTATTTTAATGAAAAAAGGTCCTTATTTGGAAACCTCCATGATGATTCATTTTACAATAGTATTTAAATAGTCAAAATGGGTAAATAATTATTTAATAAATATTTTTGAAAATAATAAAAGGGTATTGAAATATTTTTTTAGAAAATGTGGTTATCAAAAAGGGTTTTTGAATGAATAGAGAAATGAGTATTATTTTTCATTAAAATGTTATTTTGGTCTCTTTAATTAATTAAGTGAGGATAATGTAAGGAAACATATTATTATCTAGATATAATACATGGAGAATAATATAAATGTGCTTCATGATTTATGGATCATAATATATCATCATTAGAAGAATAGTCGTAAATAATCACTATAAATGATGGGATTGTAATATAAAACAATTGCCACATTGGTAACCTATATTCATACGCCCCATGAAATAAAAAATGAAATTTATAATATCATAATAACAAAAATATTAACTATATTACACATCAAATGGTATTAATATACACCTCTTAAATGAATATTGGTGCATAACATAATGCATGTCCCACAGAAGACAAAATGAAACAAAAATCCCTTAACCCTTTAATAATATATTAAATTAGAATTCCAATTAGAAGGTAACATAAAATAAAAAATTAAACATAACTAAATACTGATATTTATTTATATAAATATTATAATTTATTTTTATACAATACACATAATAAACTAGTTGTGAATTTAGAATAAGTCTCTAAGAAATAAAAGTGAGAATAGAAATACCAAACCTTAATTCTCAATTTCTTTTATACCCATTAAAAAACATGATATAATGAATATATGATTATTATATATATATATTATGGAAACATATATAATTATATATATACAAATATAACAACAAATATTAATTATTTTTGGCATTTTATTACTCAACGTGTTAATGAATTTCATGTCAAAATCACATATTAGGCAATAACTCCAGTATTTTTCATTTGTGATATGAATTTCTATTTTCCCCCCATAAATTGATCTTTATCCATATATATATATATATTAAACAAAGATATTAATATCATATATATTAAGTATATATGTATTTATAGTAATCCATAAAACTCTGAGACAAAAAATGAAAAGTATCATTCATAGAGAGGGAACTTCGTACGTATTCATGAACGTTGTGTACATTTTATCAAAAGATGAAATAAAATAAAGGTAAATAAAATATTTTCATTTAAGATTAATTTTTATGTCATATATATAACATATATCCATTAACTTTAAACAAATTTCATACAATTGAAAGTGTTATTGAGAAATTAAAAAAACTATTTCACGTAGTGATATTCCACCATACAAACAAATGATGTTATCGTATCCCCCACAGAATTGGAAGTATATAAGAATATATGATATAGTAATTCAATAAGTAAAATTACATTAAAAATATAATGCATATTTTTTTAATCTATCCTTATTACCATCATTTTAAAATATAAATAAAAACACATCACATTTGTTCGAGAAGTGGTAGTTTTCCATACAATTGAGTGAAATTATTATTTTCCAATTTTTTGGGAGGTAAGAAGGTAAGTATAGTATTATAATTAGAGAGAAACAAAAATATCAAATATATAGTATATAAAAATTTAATCTATAATTATATCTAGCTATGAGAGGTGGTGATTTATGAATAACAATATTGGTTTGTAAGGATCTTCCCACCACACACACAATCAACTGTTTCATTTACCATTTGATTGAAGAGGACATGGAAATAAGATATAAAATAAAATAAAATAATATTTTTAAATTTTTGATAATATGGTTATTATATTAACATTGTTTAAGAATATTTCACAGAGTTGGAAGAAGATGTAGAATAGAAATATAGAGTTTTAAACATACCACTTCTTCAAACTTCCTCTTTAGGGATATCATAAAGCATTCCTTGATTTTATTTGTAATCCTATGTAGGAATATAGGATCTTGGGAGATAGTTAAGGAAGTTAATTTGTTAAGTATTTTGTGAAATAAATTTTTAGGATTTTTGAATAAAAGGGTTGAGTGGGTGGGATTTTATAAGTGTGGGAGAGGAAACACATGGAATATATTTCAAATTTATGTGTACCCACATTTATTAATTGGAACAAGAGCTAAAAAATTTGACATTATAGAATTTTAGAGGTTATAAAATAAAAATATGGGAATACAATGAGACTTTTTCATGTTTACAGTATCATTTCCTTGTTATAATTAGTTTAACCCTTGTTAAACTAGAATAAACCCTTACTATTTTAAATAATCTTTAATGTTTTTACAATCAGTTTTGAAAAAAAAATTAACAAAAAAATGTTATGTAATCTAAATTATGGAAATAAATATGGAATAAAATTTTCTAAATTATATTCAAAGAAGTTTTATCTTTTAATTTAAAAATAAACATGTATATGTGATAAAACATTGGGTTTTCAAAAGGAAAATATAAAAATGTTTAAAAAGTTCTTATATAAAATTCAATTTCAAATTGATTCAAATAAACTAAATTTTTTTAGTTAATATATAATTAATGTAATATTACTTTTAAACCCACTTTTATACAATATTAACCTTATACATTGTTTAAATGATAAGATTGTTTCTAATAAAAACTAATATTTTTCACAATCATTTATAATATTCTGCATTTCAAAATGATACAAAAAATTCACCCAAAGAGAATTTTGACATTTAGATTTTATAATTTAATTTTACTATTTAAAAAAACATAATATTCAATAACATTCTTTTTTTATTTTTTGATAAAAACATCATTCTTTGTGAAATCTTATTTTCAAAACATTTAAACACTTTACTGAAAATTATGTACTTTGTTATCAATATGATTTATTTATTTGAAATTGTTATAGTCTATATTTTAATTTTTGTCTTTAGAAATCATTAATACAATTTTAATGGATAGTTAATATAATTTTTGTTAAAAAAATATTAATATTTTTTTATGGGATATTAAAACATGGTGTTAAATAAAACCCAAGCTATGAAAGAAATTAGATTTACTTCAAAATATAGGTTTCTTAAAATATCATTGTGTCATATTATACCCTCTTAAAAAATAAATTTTTCTCAAAATTATATATAATAATTTAAAAAATAGGATATGTTTACCGCATTACATCCACATGTTCCCACTTATCTTCCTCAAGGTGGATGTTTCGCTAGAGAAGGTTAAACATATTATTGGTCAGGTATCATAAAACATTATCTATAGGATATAACATCTCCAACGATTTTTCTCCTTAAGAAATATTGTTCTCCCATGGTATGACTTATGAGTTTAGTACATTTGATGGGTTATGTATGTACATTCTCATGAGTGATCCATATATTAAATCCTGAAACATAGAGATGCTTAGTGGTAACACCATGAGATAAGTTATGGTCTCAATACGATAAAAAATTTTAGGTGGAATGATATACTAAAGGTGTTGTTTTCCATTTTCTCAAAAATTATTACCTATTTCTATGGGTATATTTTTTCAGAAAACCTTCACAGAAACATCACATTACAGATCAAGTCAATGATTAACAAAATAAATTTTTTATCAAAATATGGTTACCCTTAGGTGCTGCTAAGTTTCAATTTCAGTATCTAACATTTCAAAATGTAGTTATGGCCCAAATATCGTTATTTTTGCAACAGCATACCATCAATTGGGTGTTTAATACATATTTCTATAGAGGTATTTCTAATGACCCAATTAAACTCTCGATTAAAATTTATTGTTAGAATAAAATTTAACTACAGGAATTTGTTGATACCAACCACTTTTGAAATACATAGATAAATATATAAAAATATCCTCTAGGGTTATATCTATTGTTTTTGACTGAAAATAATTATAAGGATAATATGTATTGTTAAAACAAAACTATAGATTAAGATATTTCTATAATCTTGTCCAGAACCTTTAGGTAAACCATCGATCCTATTAATGTACAATGTAATGTGGTACTTTATATGTAACTTCCCAATATGAACCTCCAAGTCTGAGCCAAAATAAAAAAAACCTCATTTGAATATCCCCATTCAGAAGAGGATACCAACTAGTAGTGAGGATTCTTGTTCAATAATGGGGAGACTCTACCCTCTATATCTTGTCATTTAGTAGGATAACAAATAATACTAATATGAAAATTAATAAAATAATAAGAGTAAATTCGTAAACCGAAGATAACTTGAGAGTTATATAGATAAGAGATCCCAAAGTAAAATGATATCTAGATTAATGAAGAGAATATGATAAAAATTTAACTACAGGGTCCGCCAGTGTCTGCCCTAGTCTACCCCACCACTATGCTCCACACGCTCTGTCATCAAGCACAGGGTCTGTTCCCTTCACCGATTCTATCCTAAAATATACAACGGCATAAAAAATACCATATATTTTATGTGTAAAATAATAAGTAAGACACCATAAATTCATCCTTAACCAGATGTTCTTAGGTATCCAAGTGCATGACATAATAATTATAAATGAAGGAAACAAAAAAAACATACAATCCAAAACTAAGTGGCAGTGCAATAACTAAGATTCAAAAACCCTCACCCATAAATAATTCATCACTATTCTAAAAGTTAACTTAATTTGTGATAAAAAATAAATGATCCACGACATAGAATCCTTGTGGTGTCGTGGAGATGATAATCATCATCATCTATCCATCAACTGGTCTATGTTACCCAGATCCTCTATATTAGAACAACTTGTACTCACATTGATAAGGATATCTTGTGGTGGATGACACATGGAATCATAGAGTCCTTTATAACACCCTCAACATGACACCATGGAATCCTTATAACTCTATCCAATTCTCAGGTCCATTGTCTATATGATTCAAAATAAGCATTCCCCGCCACTATGTGATAAATAAGCTAAGACATTCCACCTGTCTCAAATACCACTTACAACAAAAATGACATTTTAATACATATACAAGGAGTTAAAAAAAGTTGGAATAGTATATCAACATGATTATATAGAATCATAAACAATGATATTAGATAATAATCAAATATTTATAAAAGATACACATATATCACTCACAGAGTAACAATAGTTTTTATGGGCTACACAGGCACATCCAGTTACAATCATGCATGGTCAATGAAATTTTAGAAAATACAATTATGAATAAAAAAGTTCAGACACTATAGAATAAGGTAAGTGACTTCCTACCTCAAATTTTGGGAATACCTTTTCTTGGTTAAATTATCAGGAAGGGTGATACATCCAAGTCTCATGTTTTCGGCACATCAATGATCAAGATAAATCAAATGTTTCCAATAACCAAAACATCTATTTTATTTAATAAGGAAATAAAATATCACATGTGATCATATTTTATCTCTTTTAGATAATATCATAATTATCATATTATTTCAATGCTTGCAATGACAATAATAATGTCCAATAATAATTATAAACCTCACACGATAATTTATATCCCTAAATTAATTAGAAAATATAAGTGATATTCTAAAAAATTATTCTTTTTTAAAATATTTATTTATATATATATATGTGTGTGTGTGTGTGTATATATATATATCAAAATATCTATTAATTATGAAATTATTTTTTAATAAATATTTTCATTTTTCTGGTGAAAAATTGTTCATTAACTAACAATTGATAATTTAAAGCAATTATTGTTATATAAAACATCATAATTATCATTATATAGTTATAAAAAAATTCATTATTAATCCTTTAACATAATTTCTATTGAGAAATTGTGATATGTCATTATTTAATTCTTTTAATTAATTTATAAAACTTTGAATAAGGGATAATGAAGAGGGATTATGGAAAAATAAAAAAATACTGTAAGAACCTGTGAAATACATGGCACAAGTAGAGGAGAAAGATGAGGGTACCCACAAAAAGAAATATAACTGAAAAGATCAATGATGTATCCTAGTAACATCATTATAGACTGAGGTTCCCTGGACGTGAGAAGGTCTACAAAAAAATGTCTAAATCCTGGTTTATTTGAAACGCTTGTGAATTTCAAAAAAATCAACTTCAAAACCACATTTGATGATCCATTTCGACTTGAATGTTGGAAATGGAAGGTTTCCATATTTTCATTAAAAAATTTCTAATTTTAAATTATAAAAAATGGGTTTTTTCTAAGTTATTGATTTCAACATTAGTTAAAAATGGTGGTTTCCACATTTTTTTGGTGGGGGGGGGGATGGCTTACAGTGTTCATCAATTTCAAATAAATAAATAAATTTATTAAATAACATAAACATTAAATAATATCAAATGTCCATTAATCATAGAATTTATTTCATTCCAAGCATAAATATCATGTTTTGGACTCAATAGTGGTCTCATATTATTCATACGATGCACTATTTGAGATATATTGACAATTTATTATTTAAAAATAATTATAAATAAATAATAAATAAAATAATAATAATTAATCATGAGTGATCAAAAAAAATGTCCGATGATAAAAAATTTTATACCCCATCTAGGGTAAACACCACATTATGGAACCATCGGTTGATTCATCTCTCTCATACGATGCATTTTTTGGAGTTATTCAATTATTTTTTATATATTTGATGCACTTAATATTAGATATTTAATATCTTTTAACATATTTTTCTGAGGCTTTACGAGCCTCAGAATCTCTCCATAACTCAGTGTTTGACACCAAAAATATTTCATTGAATATTAAAATTCATTAACTAAGATTTATCTCTCTTTAATATCATTTATCACATTATAATTCTCTTTCGCTGATAAATCATTTTTCTACTTTATATATATATATATATAATTTATCATAAGGGTGGTTTTATCATTTTAAAATTCCAAATATTACACCATAAAACCTTAGTAAATCATCAATGCATACACTAAAAATTCCATCGAGGGAGAATTATTCTATGGTTGGGATAAAGTGATATATATTTTTATGGTGAAAAATTGGAACCATATAATATTATGTTCTTTAATTGTTTTTGGGGGTTTAATGAAAAAATCCATGGTTTTGTTTTCTATTATCCAATCTGTAATTTATAATGGATATAGAATCCCATTTATAAATTTTCCTCACATTACTAACTTTTTGAAATACCCAATATTGATATACACACTCATAAATATCTTGCTTCATGTTGTACCAACATAAGTACATTTTCACGTAGGATATTGGTTGGTGATACACCCTTGCCACTATTTGGTTGTGACTTTATGCCTCACAAACTTAATTTATTTGACATATTGTTCCCTATAATACAATTTATCCTTTCTTCAAAACTATATTTGTGTAATTTCAAGGATTAAAGAAACAATATTTACCTCAATTTTGTAGAAAAGTTAAACCCAAAAGGATACTGATACTATTATTCTTTTCTACAATATGAAATGTCATTCATCCTCCAAAAAATATTTCACTAAAAAATATTTGAAACCAAAGGCTTGAATTTCTTTTAATGTCTCTTAAAAATATCTTTAATCATGATAAAAAATCATCACATGAAACCTCAAAATGGGAATCTAAAACTTTGAACTCATGATCAAAATTATACTCTTAAACCCATTATGGTATACATAACTATTAAGTTGATCTTACATATAAACATATAGGTTTCCAAAATATATAAAATTATTAGTTGTTTTATAATTTATTAAAGAAAAATATCATTTTAAAATGATTTTATAGTGTAATTATTGAATCTAAATAAATAAAAACTTCAAACCTTTATTTATTAAATGAGATATTATTTTATAATCAAATTTATTTCGAATCATAGATTCATCCTTGAAATGATAGAATATCGAATGTGATTTCATTACTCAAGAGTATATGTAGAGGGAGTTGAAAACATAGAGAACCAATTGAAATATCACTAGGTGATAAAAAAATGATTTTTATAGGCCTCTTTCATACAAAATCAAATGTGAAATCCCCAATAAAGTAATGAATGATATATGTCCCCTAATTATCATGATTCACTCCATATTTAGTGATTTAATAATATTTCCCTTTATATAATATCATTATTGGTTTTTGTTTATTGTAAACCACTTTATCCCTTGGATTGGGACATTGATTCACATTATTATCAAAAACCATGCACATATATAACAAGAGTGTTGGCAGTGATTTCTATGGAGTCAACCCTCTATTTTCATTATTATATAATATAATGAAATTATTTATACATTCTAATTACAGTTGAACTTAAATTTCACACATGAATCATTAACAAATCCCTTTAATAAAATTCTTTCCATGATTCTTATAACACATATATCAAGAATAAAATCTCATCTTATTCTCTCCATGGTACTTACTATTACCTGTGAACAATGTATTTCATTTTTTACCAGCCTATGAGATTTATGGATCACCCTAATCTCCATTTACTCCTTGAAAACACATCTAGAAATTTACTCATAGCAATCAAAAACCCTTAAGGATAACTCTCGTAAGAGACATGGGTCTAATCCTCTAATGAATCAATTTACCTTACATTCAAGTTAGATGACAGTGCTTGAAGAGTCTCTCAAAATTTTTGTCAATGTTTTTGAATAAGTACCAACAAGTTCATTATCCACATACATTAGGTAAAGGATTTCCTTCTCTGTGCTCTAGGTTTTCATCATCGCCGCCGTCTACGGCGATATTCTCTTCTACGGCGTCGAGGGTTCGTTCCACAGAGGATTTTTTTGGCGTCGGGGGTTCATGATTGGAAGGAGTGGGTTCACTTCGGCGGAGCTTCACAATCGGAAGGAGTGGGTTCACTTCGGGGGAGCTGGTTGGAAGGCGGCGCTTTCAGATCTGGTCCAGATCTGGTTTCAAACCAGATCTGGTTGGACAGCGGTGCTTCAGCTGGCAGACTGCACCCTCACGGCGATGCAGCATTGGAGGTGTGATGGAGTTCGGCGGCGATCAGTGGCTCTATTCTGGTCAAGATATACTGATCTGGCTGGATCCGTGGGACACATCGTCGACGGAAACTGTGGCGGGCGGCGGGCTCTTCCGGCAGTCATTGCAAATCGAGCGGGTGTGGAGGTGCGTCGTGGTGGTCAATCGCAGATGCTGGCAGGCTTGAATTTGGTTTGGTCGGTCGATGGTGGGTCTCCCTCTCAGGAAGATCAAGAGGGTGCGGAGGCGCGTCGCGGTGGTCGATCGAAGGTGGCGGCGGGCTCGACGTTGGTTTGTTCGGTTGAAGGTGGGTCTCCTGCTCAGGCGGTGGTGATGTTTGTGGATCCACCAGTCAGGATTGGCGGCAGTGATGATACTCTCAGACGGCGGCGAATCACGTCACGACGGTTCTAATGACGTTGGTGGTCTCTCTAATATGCGGTTTTGGACCTCGTCGGTTGCGCCTTCGGGTTGTGTTTCCTCTTTTCAGGTGATGTTTTCACTTGTAATGGGTTTTCCCATTGGGATCTTCTATCGTTTGATGAATTGGGTGTGTGTCTCTGAATGGGCTTTGTCCCTCTGGGCCTACGGGCTTGTAATGGGTTTTACCTTACCCAACCCAAAAGGGATTACTGTCTTTTTTCTTTTTCTTTAATAAAGGGGCTAGACCCCAAACCTTTCTGATCCTTGGAGTCAATTTCATTTTGTTTCCCAATATTATTGATGATATTACACAATTGATTTGTTTCACTATCTAAAAGATATATATTAAAAATTACATTTTAATGATCAGAATACTAAAGAACAAAAAATATCTTTTCAAGGGAACTGATCTATTTCTAAAAAAATTATTGGATCCACATACCCAAAAAAAGAAGGGGGATGTTTCCTCATAAAGGAATCAACATATTATTTTTTCCACTATTGCTCCATTGGAATATCAATATAATTCATTGACTAAGATAGATGTATCATCATTGAAAAAAAAGGTTTTGCAGTCCACTTATCATAGCATTTGTTTTCATATTAGGAACATCATTAACATTAACATTGATCCTTTTACATCCATTGATTGACTAAAAAGTAATAGTTTTAATAATACTAATCATATTGGAAAACCAAATAATCCTTAAAAATCACTTTTATGATTTCTAAATCCAGAAAACTTATTTTCAATCTATGGAATATCAGGCTTGACCATATTCAATTATAGTCATTTTTATGTCCATCGTGACATTTCAAAAATAATTTTTGAATTTAGAAATAATATACTTTGGATGTTTCAAACTAGGTGTGATTTATAGCCCTTTTTAATTTACCATATAACCATCAATTAATGCCCCAAAATGACATTTTATGAATTATTACCCCAAGATAAATATGTGTTAGAAAAAAATATACTTGTAATATCCTGACATGAATTTATTACTAGGAAACCACATTCCCTATACTTCTCAAATACTCTAAGATATTTTCTTATACATAGGATTATACATATACTTATCTTTATTAAAATATATAGGGATCTTAAAATGGTTTTCACATATGAGTTTCCAAAGGTTAACTAAACATATCCTTAGATACCATCCATAGTGAAGTAGTATTTTCATTAACACAGAAATTTTTTGTTCTATTTTATTTTAAAAAATTATAATGAATATTATCATTTTACTAGTAAATAATTCCATATATTAAATGTTTTTTAATAAGTGGGAAATTTAATTTTAGTAGTTAAAACTAAATGAAGTTGAGTTATTATAGGGTTTAGTAATGTATAATATTATGATTATATTTAATTTGGATTTATAATTTTCAAAAATTATTTATGAAAGATGTGTTTGAACCATTATATATAATTTACCTAATATTTTAGGTGTTCAAAAAAATATTACCCAAGAGGACGGGTATCCCTCAACCAACCAAGACCTAGTCACATAGATGTAAATTCATAGGACTACCTAAAAAAGGCCCTAGTGGGAAGGCCATATATAACCACAAGAGTGCACGGGGCCTCAAGCTCATGCACATGGGCCTCATAAAGATCATACTGGTGGGGTCCATAGGTTGGTAAAATCCCATGTTAATTTTCATGTGGTGGTCAAGCTCTTACCACTATGGGATACAAGCTTCGTGGGGATTGGGTAGTCCATGATGGTGACTTGTGTCCGCCGAGACATGGAAAAATTCATTTACATTGAACTGAGAGGTAGTTTTTTAAAAGTTCTCACACACCCCCTAGTTATCCGAGGTCAGATGAATTTTTATGATTTATATTTTATTTTCTTACATAAATGATTCCATCTCACATATTCTATTCTCCCCACACCTCTGAGAGACTCATCTTCCGCTCATTTCCTTGATCCACCACCTAAGGCCACTAACATATGACTACCTCAATCAAAATCCACCATGACCACGCCATGAAACCAAAAATTCAAGCTGATGGCCACTTCCTACACCTGCGATCACCCCATGACCCTCAACCGACCTCGATAATGAATATTTTGAGCCCTTTCTGGCCACATAAAATGTTATATAGGAAGTGGATTCCTTCTATACATCCAAACCATGACCCACTCCTTTTGAACCATTTATGTGGATCATATACCACGTTCACATGCTCTCTATGCATCCCATGAAAGTTGTTTCCCTAAAGAAGCCACTAGTCAATTCCATCAAAATGGATTCTATGAGTACTTTAGTTTTTTTTATAATAAATAATTTGTGTTTTAAGGAGAGAAGTAAAAATCAGATCCCACTAGATCCACAAGATTTGAATTGAAGGAGGATGAGGCTCCACTAAGCCTGAAAAAAGAGTTTCTCACCACGATGTGGGATGGAGTTTGACAATAGAGGGAGATCCAGATCGAGGGAGCTGCTCAATGCTACCATTTTTGTTTTCTATTTTTTTATATTTTTTTATTTAATGTTCTTTTCATTCATCATTTAGTTTACTTCTGTAATTATTCATAGTATTAATATAACACATGAATTATTTTTCTTTTATGTTTTCCCCTTCCTCTAAATTACTTCTACCATTTTTATCCTTATTACTCTAAATTATTCATTCGATCTATTTTATATTTATTATATACTATTTATTATTATTATTTTTGTTTTAATATCATTTCTCTCCATCTCATCATATTCTATTATTTATGTTATTATTTACATTATTTTTTATTCTTTCTCTCTCTCATTCCAATACATTTTATTTTATTTTATTCAAATTGATTTTATTATAATATTCTTCTATCTATCCACCAAAGTGATCTGTTACACCCGATAATGGGAGGCTAACTCAAGGCATGGCCCGTGGGAGGCTAAGGATTTCTTGATTTTTTCTTAATGTTTATTTTGATGATTGTGGTATATATGGGTGGAATGCATGGGTTTTTACAATGTTCCCCATGACATAAAAATCAATTTATTTATATTTTTTAATCTATTTTAACCCTATTAATTGGATTTCTCTTCAAACGTTTTAGTTGAGAGAGAAAATGGATGACATGACATTGATATAGAAGGGTACTGAAAGATGGTACATCATAGAATAAGTTGTATCATCACACTTGATAATAAGAGGGGTGGAATTGAGAGTGCTTAATTAATTATGATTTCCAATTTTTTTATAAAAGGAATACTAATTCATCCTGAGATTTCATTTCTTTAATATTAAACTAAAATAAATGAAATATTGGATAATAATTTCTAAACCCAAAATAGATCCTAAAACCAAGTCTATTCTTTCTTATTTTTTTTTTAGAATTTCATGTTTGTTAAATTTTATAATATCTATATTTCATGTCTTCTTATTATTATATAATGTAATAAAGTACAGAAAAATATTTTCTATTTATTTCATAAAATATTTAAATCTATAACTAGGAATTTGTGTAGGTAAATTAAGTTAAGTGAGTGAATGAAACTAAGAAACTCATCATGTGAGATGAAATGGGTCACCCAACATGTTGTAGTAGGAAAATAAATTACTTAGGCCATGACCTATGATAGGAATGAGTCAAAAGTAGCATTATTACTATGGATTCAATCATATGTTTTTTTATAATTTTCTATTCTAGATTTATATAAATTTCATTTATTGAAAACCCCATGAAAAAAATGATTTTTGTGTTATGTATTAAATGAAAAATTCTTAAATTAATAGATTAATTACTCTTAGGTGAAATAACTAGTCTTTGAAAACAAATTATAAGTGGAACTCTTATAAAAGTTTAATAAACTCATGGGCATAAATTAGTTTATGTTAAATGGGAATAAAATCCAAATTTCAATTCATGGGCCAAAAATATTATTTATAAAGTCAAATTTTATTATAAAAAATTATGGATACGAAGAAATTATTACATGAGATAACCAATCTTACTAAATACATCAATTTGGTTGATGCACACATTAAGTAGTACCCACTTCTCAGCAATAAGAAGAGAAAAATAAGAAAATACCATAAAGAGAAAGAGTGGATTTATAATGAGGAAAACCAGCCTTCTGGGATGATTGTCATAGGACAAAAATGTATGGATAAATTATGAAAGGAATATGAGGTGCAATATGTTCATCATGATCCCTATAATGTGGAATATCTCATTCCATTTCATGTCAATCTATCCATTGGAGTGTAGGATACCACATCAGTGATGGAATTTAATGAAAATATAGATGATCCCGACTACCAGCATCCATCCATTAAGATCCAACATCAAGAGGGACTTATAATTTAGGTAGTGATATAACAAAAAAACTACTCTATGAGATAATCATTAATTGAAATATTTCATTTCTGATTTTATTCAATTGATTTAAGTACCACTAATTATTTTTTTGATTTTTAGGATTTGGTAAATTATTTCCATTCCTTTGAAAGTGATAAAGAAACCGGACATACACCTTTTTAAGAACACCTCTATCTCTCTTATTTTTTGTGAATATAAATTTTCTGTGTTCAATTAAAAAATCCATATAGATGAGCATGAGGAAATAAATATAGTGGTTGGATATGTTGAAAAAGATCATTTATATATTAATAATTAAAATTTAATTTTTAGGTAATTATATATATTTACTCTAATTTGGATCATTTAAATCATGAACCCATATGAATCTAGAATAGAAAAAATAATACATTTCACAAGTATAAATTGAAGAAGTGTAGTTCCATACTTCATCCATCCCCTGATATAAAATATGTACCTAATTGTAAAGGGGGAAGATCTGTTGTACTCTATTCATGAAATTGTACGAAACGAGAAGGAGGAATAACTATATGGGAAGTAAACATGTGGTGGTATAAGTCAAATAATATCCACTCACCCTTAGATTATGGATAATATCTAGTACTTCCCTATGGAGAAAGAAAAATTGTAAGGCCTAGTTGGAGGATAATATCAAAACTTACACCTTTACTTGATATCTAGAATTTTAGTTTTTAATTTCATTCTAAGGTTTATTCTAGCAACAATTCCCATTACCTATTGACTTTTTATTCATAAATGACATGATCCTTGTTCTTAATTTAAATAATTTCATTTTTAAGATAATGATAATTAAAGGATGTCCCATGTAGTGGAGGAATGAAGACTATGATTCACATTAGAATGGATTTCACTTTTATACTTGTCTTTTAAATATTCCACATTATTATACAACAACATATTTTGAACATCCAAATGGAAATTTCATTCCCACGGAAGCATTTATACGTTACATGACTTATCTAAGAGATATAGATTTTTAGGAAACATTTCATTCAATTTTGTATGTCTCAGTTTAGATAATATTGAATGAGTGAAATGTATAATTAGATGATTAAAGTGAAATATAGATATTAAAATTTAGAACTCCTAAATTGTGGGAATAAATTGATTAATTTAAATAAAATTTGCGTAAAATTTTTAATTTCAATTTATGAAATTCATATGAATTAATTTTTCATTTTTAATCATGCCTTGATTGATTGTCAATAGTTATATATCCCATTACCCATATTATTTCTAGACTAGTTATATCTTATTAATTCTTGATTGTATTTCTTGGGATATATTGGGACATGTCACTTGATATAAATTTCATTTGTACTTTACAATGATATGACTATGAAAAAACACATTTAAAATGATTTTTGAATCATTTAAGAAGCCCCATTCCATAAAATACATCTTTTTAATCAATTTTGATTAAATGAAAGAATCCATGAATTAATTTGTTTGGAACGAGAGCCTTGTTTAATTCCATTTTTATCCATTCATATACTCCTCTTATTATTTATATGATATTTGAAAGGTTGTTTGTGATGGTGAAGAGAGTCATGGTGGAATAGATGAAATAAATTATAATTAATAATTTTGGTGGTTCTTATAATGGGAATAAAATATGGTTGTTTATTCCTTCATCATACATCAATATGTTTCCCCTCTTGAATGTAAAAAATATAAAATGATAACAAGAACCTAAAAATATATTATGTATGGGTTGTGATTTGGGAAGACCAAAAATCACCTTAATTAGATCAATGATTTTTATCATATTTTATTTGGTGTTGGATGTCAGGATAATTCTTAAAATGAATTTTATAAAAGAAAATAAATGAAAAATTTACTTGAAAGAAAGTAATAACGGAGGAAAAAACAAATATCCAAGAGTGTGGAAAAATCATTCACTATGATTTACAATGATCGTTTCCTTACTTTGAGAATTCTAAGTTAGAATTGTTAGAACTTTTAGGGGTTAATTTCATTGATATATAAATTTTGATACCATGAACTTTACATTAGATATTAACCTCTTCCATGAGTTTTAATTTCTAATTATTACCAACCTTATGCTTCATATTCATTTGAACTGTCATTGAAAATCCTTCATGATTTTATGTGTCATTTGTATTCACAAAGAGGATAAATTATTTATTTTACAATAATATTGATAAGGAGCCTATTCTCATGATATGAATATAACTCTCGTTAAATATTCTCATTACTGAAGAGTGAAAAGATTAAAAATCTAGGTAAATAATGAGGTTTAAAGATTAATAATAATGAATTACTAAAGTTGAATGAATGAGAAATAAAGTTCCATAATTTTGAAAAGGGGAAATGTAAAAATATAGAATTTATTATTATTTTCAAATTGATCAATTATTTTTATATTTAATTTATAACATGAAAATTTTATTTATTCATTGATAGTTATTTGAATTTATTTTCAGTAAAAATATTGATAAAATTAGTGTTGTATGAATTCTTTGTTGAATTTTATACTTGAGGACAAAGATGGTATAGTTTTGGGGGTATTTAACAAAAACCCATTTTGGTGATTTTTTGTTTCATGACCCCTCCACATCTAGTGTACCACTCCAGTGCTAGAAATGGGATAAGAGAGATAGAGACACCTGAGTCTAGACTTCAGTAGGCCCCAACTGGGTGATTAGAAATGGGGGTATAATGAACCAGCATATACGAGGCATTACCCACTAAGAGAACACATACAAAAGATAGAGACAAGATAGAAACCAACCAAATACTACTCAGAAGACAATATTAATGAAATCCAATTTTCAAAAATGCAATAACATAAAATAAATAAAACAACCGAAATAAAAATTGTTTGTACCAGAAGAATGGTAAAGAAAAAAGTGACCATGAAGCCTAAATATCTCCTAAAAATATATAGATAGTAGTAACCATCCTAATCTCAAAACATCTATTAATGAACATTAAAATTATTTAAATATTTTTGGGGTGATTATAATAATATACTTAGTAGGATCATCTATAGAGCCTTCCAAAAAATATATAAGGAAAGAATGCTAAAGAAAATTGAATCAAAAAGTGAAACTAACTTATCACCTAATAAAGAATATTAAGTTCCCAACCTCACCATAACTACTTTCACCATGTACCACATAAAAGAGAATATAATATCATAAATAATATTAATGTTACCCTGCTACCTCTTAAGCACTATTTTTTCTACTCTATCCCAACATCGCACATCCTAAGCATCTTTCTCAAAAAAGGACATCCTGAATACACTTGGTAGATGCACCAGAACACACACATTGTAAAACACAGTAAAAAATCCATGTTACCGGAGGTAACTAAGTTTTTTTGAGATCTAACAAATCTTGTATAACAAGTATTATACTTTTTGTATTATACCTCAACCAATAATAAACCATACATTGATTAAGGATCCTCAGGCCATCACAACATATACACATTATACCTAGAGTAGTATGTAGGAAAATAAATATAGATTATGTGTGTGTGAAATTATCACAAGCCATTACATGTCATTACACAAATATATGGTTAAAAATAACCATTTTTCATACCATATAAAGTAACTACCAAAAGAAGTGATTCACACCAAAGGGGGTAGTCATCTATCAATCCTACCCTCGGGATATTGGGGAAAACACCCATAGGGCTCAAGATCCTTGGGGTGTTAGATTCCCTAGCTGATAGTGTAAAGTATCATATAAAATCACATGATGTAAATGATATAATATATATCCCAACCACACTATATGCATAATATAGTCTTATACTCAACTAAAGCTAACATCTCTTAGACTCCTGACTTCCACTACTAAGACAAAAAAACCTATAAAAACCAAACCAATTAAAGAGGTACATTCAATTACATTATTCCTTTTAATTAGTATCATTATATGTTAATTAAATATTTATACATTAATTGACCATTAACATTTTATACATTACATTAGAGTAGCATCACAAAAATATATCATGCCATACAAGAATAACTAAACCTAGTCCATGGTCTCATAATTATAACATAATCATTGTATCTCATCAAGATCCAACACTATCGTTTAAATATTTATTCATTTATTAACAAAATTACATTCCACATCACTAGGTTCTCTAAGAAAATATCTTGATAGAAAATAAAACAACAAACCAAACACATAAATCCACATCAAGTAGTTTAGAAAATAAAGATGATTAAAGAACATGGTTATTATCCAATCAACATATTGAAACACGAATCCAGCTTTCCTATCAATGGGTAAGCCTAGAATCATCACGTTCGGTCATCCCCAGTGTCCTCCCAGACACCCAAATGTATATCTCGCTGAATCTCACCATAAAAAGCATCAATTTTTTCCACACAAACCTGTCTTTCACACCCCACATACCAAAAAATCACACAAGGATCAACCAACCCAGGATCACCTCACATCCAGGTCTCCTTGCCCCACGTCACAAGTCCCATATCCATAGAAAAACACAAGAAGTAGGAAACTAACATAGAAACTGATCTCTTGGCCCTAAATCAGGTCATTTAGCATTCACACACATCTATCCCTCATGGATCTAAAGCACAAGGAACTCATCCTTTAGAAGTAAATGGGAATATAAGTCCATACAAAGGCATTATCATTTTATCACACAACCGATTCTTATTCCATATTGTATTAATCAATTAATTTTTGACAGTTTCCAACTACAAGAATCTTAATAAACAGAAAATAACATGCTATCCCAAAATAATCAAAAAATTAAATTTACACGAATTTAGTTCTTTTATTAACATGAATTATTATTCTTTCTGTTCATTAACCAATTTAGTTAATCATGCGTAGTTGGATCAATTTTGATCACCTCAAATTACAACAACAACCAAATTAATAAAAATATGTAATTAATCATTTTGTGAATTAATTATCAATTGCTTCTAGATTAATTTTATTTACCAAATTTCTATTATTAATAACATACTAATCCATGAAAGGTATATACATAACACTATATATAAGAATAAGAGGCTAAATATTGTCATGATACAAACAAAAAACATCACCATAAGAATGATATCAATTCTCTAATCTAGTTAAAGTAATTATTAGGTTAATTGCATTGAGATCATATATGAAATATCATGTTAAATTTATCATTTCATAACATATATAAATAGGTGACCATCATATCCCCTACCTCAAAAGGGTATCAATGTTCTTCTCCTGAGAACGTACCACACAATGGATCGCCCATCACCCCTCCTATAAGAACTGCAAGCGTCCATGGATTCTGTGGAACAACCACATGAACAAAAACCAAGATATGAAAAATTTGAAATATGGGTGATCATCTACCATTTCATGGAAAGAATAATGGGAGTAAAAAAGAGATAAATCAAAATAAATGATAGGAAAATGAAGAAAAACCCAAACTTAGAAGTACCCATGTCACCATATATCAATGATGGAAGCCTGATGATTGATCCCCATAAACGGTATCTTCAAAATGATGAAGATGGGTAATTCAAGTCCCCAAGAACAAGAGGTTGATCCACTATAGATAGGGGTTATGAATTATGTGAGCTGTTAAAAACAAATAAAATAGCATTACCGTGGGGAATTACAAGACTTGTGATCCCCTTCCACGTCCTGTAATCCTCAAGGTTTGGAGTTTTCTAGAAAACACATCACTTGCCCATTATATTTATTTTTATATTGCCGATTCAATAAATGTCATGAAACCCAGTTCCACATCGTGTAACTCTACTCGATGCAATGTCCTCCCTTTCTTCTATCTCTTATCCATAGAACTCGTCCCAATATCCTCTGAACCACCTCTGAGAACCTTAATATTCTGAAACGCACAATGGGTCAATCCACATAGATCGAGGTCCTTACATTTGATACCTCTCAAAAAATTATCATCATCGTGAATCTGAAACCATCCCATATAGGAAATATAAAATCTGTTTTATAGATTACCACCCCATGAGATACCTCTCAAAATATCTCACCACAATAAGAGAATAACCACCCCCATCCAAGAACAAGGGGATGAATATAGTGATTATATAAACCACTCATCGAGTCTTCTCCTCCTATTGTAGGAGAGTAGACCAATATATCATCAAAAATAAAAACATGTAATGCACATGGAATACCCCACTCTTCATCACATCCCATTGAAATATAGTAATACCCAAGTAATAATATAAAGGGACATCTAAAAAATAAAAAAGGGTATACAAACTCAAGATGAAGAATGTTACAAGAGAAGGGAGAAAAATTGAATAGTTGGGGTACTATATTCATATCTGTGACCCATGTTCCCAGGTATTATCCTCCATGCCACCGTACCACCACATGACACCAACCAAGGGGATATCGCAATAACACAAGAACATATCCTAGTTTTCTAGGATCTCTACAGGATTCTCCTCCAATTTCCCATCATCGTCAACATAGATCTCCCCCAATAAATGATCTGAGAGACTTCATAAGGATGATAATAGAGTTGTGACAAATGAAAAACATCATGTATCTATATCATCTATGAGGGAATATATATTTGATAGGCTAGGACTCCAACATAAGATATCACCTCGAAAGGACA
This sequence comes from Viscum album, assembly GCA_963277665.1. Classification (NCBI taxonomy): domain Eukaryota; kingdom Viridiplantae; phylum Streptophyta; class Magnoliopsida; order Santalales; family Viscaceae; genus Viscum; species Viscum album. Next base: position 361,741,948 of record OY728155.1, on the reverse strand, counting down.
AAAAAATATAGGATAAAGCTTACTCCCATTACTAAAACATCACTTATCATGATGGGGAGTCACCTATATGAATACATCATCCCCAACATCGAACTCCATTGGTCTCCTCCTTTGACCGGCATAGTATTTATAACAATCATGTGGTGCCTTCATCTTTTGGGGAATCACCTAAACTATCTCCAATGTATTTTTTACAAACTCTAGACCAAGAATTGAATACTCTCAAAGGTTGGACATAAGAGGCTTTGAAAAACACCATAAGGATGGTGGAATGAAACCTATTATTATTAGAGAACTCTACCAAGGGCATTTACCTCATCCAAGTCAATCTAAAATCAATGTCATAAGAGTGCAACATATCTTCAAGATTTTGGATGGTCCACTCTTTCAAACCATCCATTTAAGGATGAAATTTAGTGTTAAGGAATGGTTAAGAAAACAAATTATAGACACCTCTCCACAGTATGGTGGTAAAATGATTATCATGATTAGAAATGATCATCCTACAGTCTCCATGGAGTTTCACCACCCCCTCCATATACATCCTCAACAAAACCTCCACTCAGATCATGTCCTTGGTCACTATAATGTGGGACGATTTTGTCAAATAATCCACTACCACACGTATAGAATCATAACCTCTTTGAGATTGGGTTATTCCAACCAAAACCTCTAGTGAGATTTACTCCCACTTCCATTGAGGAATATATAATGACTGGGGAAACCACCAAGAACATGGTTCTCAACCTTCACCATTTGGTAGACCAAACATCGAAACACAAACCCCTACAACTGGAAGCTTCAACAAAGGCCACAAAAACTGACCTCTCAAGGATAGTTATATTTTTTTCATGCTAGGATGTAGTGCTAAAGGTGAGATATGTTAATCTCTAAGAACGGTCTCATCCATCACCAAAGGAACAATATCCTTCCCTAGTGATGTCTGGGATGGTGCTAGTGAAATTGGTGAATGTCGAACCATTCATATGCTTCTTGGTTGGTTTCATTGTTCATGGTGTCTTGGCGATCTCATGGTTCTTCATTGCAGAGCACTTTCGAGGAATCCCTCGCCATCGGTCATCCTCCTTCGAAGTCCCTTGTGCAGATTTTCTTCTAGATTGCTGTGTGATTTGTGTTGTTAGTGTTTCGTTCGGAAGGTCCTGCAATGTCTTCAAGGGTGGATTCCTTCGGAAAATTTTCATTTTCATATTTTTTTTGGGTTGGTTTGGCTTATGTTTAAATTTGTGGATCCCCTTGGACATGTTGTCTCTATTTGTTTAGATTTTTTAGTTCTCACATAACCAAAAAGTGTTTTTAAAAATTAAAAAACAAACTTTCAGTCAGTAATACCTCCACTTCAAGATCCCCCAAATAATATTACTCCACCTACCACACCAGATATGTCCCACCATCATCTGAAAAAGTAAATGTATTCTTCTTACTTCTCTCATATCTAGGGGAAATTATGAACGTTCTTCCATCAATATCTATGAAATACTTATTTCTCGCACTACATCACTGCATTTCTTCTGGGTTAGCACATCAGCTACAACATCCACCTTTCTAGATTTATAAAAAATCCTCAAGTCAAAACCCTATAACATATCCATCCACTGATGATGAATCAAGTTCATGTCATGCTAGGATAAAACAAACATAAGGCTCTAATGATTAGTGATGTCCAAAAAAAACTCTCCAATTAGGTAATGTGTCCATTATTTCAGGGAAAACACCACCATTTCCCACTCAAGATCATGGGTGGAATAGTTACACTCATGGGGATGTAACTATTTAGACCCATAAGAAATGACCAATATATTCTTTATAAGAACATATCCTGACCTAAGAATTGAAGTGTTACTAAAAATAGTGAAGTAAACTCCTTTTGTTGAATGAAAATGAACTAGAGAAATGACCATATTATTTTTTTGATATTAAAAATGATTCCTCAAACTGATTGGTCCCAAAGAGTACCAAATCCTTTCTAGCCAATTCCATCTATTTTGGCACAACTCTAGATAAATTAACTAAGAACCTTTTGTAATAGACTTAAAGGCCATGGAAACTTTTCACCTTTAACAATGTATTGGGGGTTACCAATGTACAACTTCTTATATCATCTATATATACACAACAACTTCTTACTAGGATACAACAGTACCATAGAAAGGAACTTCTAAATCCCAAAACACACACTTCGAATGCGTCCCAAAAAACTTCTCAGGATGAAGAACTCCCAAAACAGAATATAGATGGCTAATATGGTCCTCCTCAAATGTGGATTACCCAAGGATATCATCAATGAAAAGCACCGCAAAGTTATCTAGGAACATGTAGAACAAATCATTCATCAAACCCATCAACATATCTAGAGAATTCATAACACTGAACATCATCACCAAAAAATCATAATTCCCATGAAGGCAATGGAATGTAGTATATGGGATATCCTAATCCTTCAAACACATCTATTGATACCACAAATAAAAATAAATCTCCAAAAACAAACTTTCACTCTTTAGTTGATAAAATAAATCATCAATCCATTAATGGGATATTATTTCTTCACTGTCACTTTGTTCAAGCGATGAAAATCTTAAGACAACCACAAACATAAATAAACCTTCTAAACAAACAAAACAGGTGCACACCATGGTGAAAAACACGGTGAGAAAAAACCACACTACAAAAAGGCAATAAAGTTTTATACACAGCTCTCTTGACATAGAAGGAACCATCTTATATGGACACATGGAGATAGGATACATTCCTGGATGTAGTTCGATCTCAAACTTGACCTATCATCGAGGGGGTAACACTACAACCAGCCATGGAAAGACCTGAGGGTACTCTTCTATGACCCTCTAAAACACTGTCTGATGATTCTCTAATGAACTCGGCATTATCTCATACATCAAGAATGAGAAAGAAGATACGTTCCACTAACCCATATGAGGGTGTCTCTCACCAAAAAACACTACTACATGTCCATCAGAATAGATTCACATAACCTACCTCATGAAGAATTCCGTGATATCCTACAAAGAGTATAACCAATATATTCCAAGAATGATTTCATATGGTGATATCCATAATCATAGGATCTCATTACATTGTAGGTTCTAACCCATAACAATCTCAGAGTTTTTATATACATCCAACAAGCTGACTCGAACTTCAACTACTGTAGTAAGCACTAAGGGCACTAGAAGTCTCTCCACCTGAATTACCAAAGACAGGGGAAAGAGATATGAAGGATTGCATAAATCTTGGATAAAAAAGGCATGCAACCAAGTAAAGAATATATAATGGGAACCACAAATGATGTTTGGCTCACCTGGCACTAGAAATTGAAAATTATAAATCTGACCACAACTCGCTCCATGGCCCCTTTTTAACTAATGACGACCACCACCATGGACTTACTATGCTTTCAATGGATAGAGAGTGTCAGGAGGTTATCCTCTACCTTCCCAATATACTCTCTAATGATCATAAATTGGATGGACTTGTTATTACTAACTCATATAGAACATCCTTAGTTGAGGAACCAGATGTGGAACAACTATCCCACACAGATTTATCAAAATATCTAAGAACTCTCGATGATTATGTCCTCTACCTCTAGAAGAAAAACAAGCATCTGAACCCTTGGAATAATATTAAGAGCTGCTACCCCCATAGAAATGAGACATTAATGGATGAGACCAAACCCATGATAATAGGAAGCTCTTATATCTTCGAAACTGGGAACACTGGACCACATATAATCTTTGTGAGGAATCATGATGACTCCCCTCTCCTGTAGATCTAATTCTAGAAAACATACTATTGATGGCATCTGCTTTTTCCAGCACCTTGAGATACATCTTTAATATAATTTGTTTGAACTATAACTAATTCTCTAGATTCAATGCCTCCTTTAAATTCCTCTCATTGTCCTCCACATCCAAATATTTCTCAAAATCATATCACATAAGGTTTTTGAAATGGATCTTAAATTGTCGCACACTCAAGCTACCCTACAAAAGGGTAAACAACTCTTATCAATAGGACTCTTTTTGCTCGAAGAAAGAATGTCAGCTCTAAACTGATCTCATAACTCCTCCCAAGATGAATATGAGTCCTCATGATCCTAGTTGAATTAGAAAACTCACTACCTCACTGCCCCTTGTAAAATCCTAACAATAGACATTACCTAGTTCTCCTTTTTTTCACATAAGAAACCGAAGGCTATCTCAACCTCCTCCAGCCAGTCATCTATGACTATACCTAGAATATAATCCTTTTAATTTTGGAAAATAAAATTGTAAAACTCTCCATGTGTCCTCCTCCAAGTGTAATCATCATTAACCTTTACTCTGTGGTGATTTGTGGTGTCACTTGATGAACATCATCTGTGTGAACTAGATGAGGATGTCGACCTAGATCCTTGCCTACATAAGGAAAAAATTTATATATCCTAAAACTAGAATATTGAAGACTTCAACATTAATTAAATTTTTTATTTCAATCATTTTAAGGTAACTTATCGCATGTTATACCCATTCAAACACATGCATAATAATGAATGACACATGATATTTTCTTAGGTCTCTAAGTAGCAATCAATATCACCTTGTTTAGTAGCTGTTATAACCATAAAGTTCTATGCACCAAATCATGGGGGGGATAAATACCCATTCCTAATGTAGTTTCATCTATTTATAGTACTTTCTAAACATAGATGATATCATTTCCCTACTAGCCCACACAACCTCAGAAGTGCCTAATTCCAAACTCCATCCCATCCCTTAACCAAAATTTTTATTCCACTCTATCATGACCCCTACCCATAATGTGTAACCATACATGACTAAAAATGGGAGAATATAAATAGTGACACCATATTCATTCCTCATGTAGGAACTGGGTCAGCAACTAGCACTGAGGGAATAAAAACACCCTGATGGGAGGCATAACCCTCAATGATAACCCATGCGAAAGAGAGAGATAAGACATACAACAACCGTGTCCTTAATAGAAAAAAATGTAAAAGAAAACTGATGTTCACATATTCAATGTAATGAAATAACAAATACAACTAAAAGGAAAAGCTATATGTACTGAAAGAAAGGTAAAGGTGATAGTGAACATGAAGCACAAACAACTCCTGAAAAACCCCAAGCTAGTAATAACTAGCCAGATCTCCAACATTCTCCATTTGAATTAAAAATATTTTAATTATACGTAGGGTGTGTTTAATAGTATACTCATGAGGATCCACCCTAGAGTATCCTGTGAAAAAATATAAATAAATCATGCTAATGTATAGTGCATCAAAAAGTGAAACAGAATCATCACCTAAATAGGTATACGTTGTTCCAAACCTCACCATGGATACTCTCACCATATATAAAATACAACAGCATATAATATAGTAAATAATTTCAAGGGTAACCTAGTACCAATTCCCCATTTTTTTCCACTTTTCACCAAAATTACACGTCTTGAGCATCTCTCTTCAAAAAGACTATCCCGTAGACACCTATGTGAAGCACAACAATATGCACTACATGTAACAAACCACCACACCCACATAACCAAAAGTAACCAGGTAGTTTATGGGAGCCACCATAACCTATATACCATGTATCATAAATTGGGTATTATATGTCAAGCCATTGAAGCCCATACAATAAGAAAAGACCCTCAATCCATCATAACCTATAAAAATTATATTTTTAGTAGTCATTAGGAAACTATATCAAAAATACATGTGTGTGAAATAACAAAAAACCATTATCTCCCTCTAAAAACATATATGGGGATAACAAACCATCATACATAATAGAGAATGTAACAACCAAGAGATAAGAGTGGGGCCAAAGGATGTATTCATCCTTCCATCCTATCATTGGGATGTTGGGGAAAGAAACCCACAAGGCTCACAACCCCCAGGGTGTAAGTTTCCCAATCTAAAGGGGTGGAGTAGTGTATAGAAATAAAAAAAGATATGATATAATATAGTTCACAACCACACTATGGGAATAACCTTTTCTCAAAATCAACTGTAGCTAACATTCCATGGACTCCCATATTCCACCACTAAGAATAATTATCCTATATAAACACAACAAATTTAAAAGCAACATTAAATTACATTATTATTTTCCATCAATTTTACATTATGTTAATTAAATTTTAAAAAACAAATTAAGAATTAACATTTTCCAAATTATATTACATTAGTGTCACTATAAAGTTACATTCCCTATAGGAATAAGAAAATAGATTCCAAAGCTTCTAAGAATTAGAAAATCATCCTTTTATCCAAGAAAGATCCAACCCAATGGATTAACATTTATTCATTTATTAAAAAAATTAATTTTCATATTACCAGGTGCTCTTCGAAGACATACTAAGCTTCAAAAAAACCGAGAACATACATATATATCATGTGGTGGGGAAATGATAGATGATAAAAAACAACCTGGTAATTGTCCATTCAATAGATTAATACAAGAATCCAGATTTCATATTAATAGGTAAGCCCATCTTCGGCCGGTTTCTTCATACCTGGTGTCCTCCCAAGCAGCCAAAAGCATATCTTGATTCATCTCTCTATTATAAGCATCAAATTATTCCACAAAAATAGGGCCTCACCACCCCACATACCAAAAAATCCCTCTAGGATCATCGATCTAAGGCTCACACAACATATGGGCCACCACACCCACACCAGAAATCTCATATGCAGAGTACATCACACGTAGCAGGAAACAATCATACCAAAAAATCTATTAATCCTAAGGAGATGCATTCAGCCTTCACAAGAATAGATCCCTAATTGATCCAATGTACAATGCACTCAGTCATTAAAAGTAATAATGAAACTGAAGCCCTACAATATCATTATCATTTATCGCACAACCAAATATTATTCCCGCTTGAATTGACCAATTCATTAATCATAGGTTCCAAAAATATGAAACCTATAAAACAAGCTATCACAAGCTATAAAAAATTAATTAAAAAATGAATTTATCAAACCCTTAATTATTTTATCAATAAGAATTAATATGCTTCTGCTTCATTTTCCAATTCAATTAATCGTGTATACTTTCATCAATTTGAATATCAACAACTGAAAAAAAAAACATATTCATTAAACATGTATATTTAATCATTTGGGGAATTAATTATCAATTAAATGTGGAATTATGTTATTTAACAAATTTAAATTAATAAGAACCTACTAATCCAAGAAATTCAAATACATTGTACTATATATCAAAACAAGATACAAACCATTATCATGGAATAAATACTAAAATATCCATACGAATGATACAAATTCATTAATCTGGATCAAAATATTATTGGGATAATTTCATTATGATCCAAGTGGTTAAATCATGCTCAATCTATGAGTAATAATATATAAATAGAGTAGAACTAAATCCCATAACTAAAAAGTGTGTCAATGTTATTCACATGAGAACAAACCACAAAACAGATCTTCAATCACCCATCCAAAAAGAACTACATCCATTAGAACTGGTCGCGACACAGCCACATCCTCAATAAACAATAGAAACCCCATTAGTAACACAGGAGATCATTATCCATATCATGGATAGAAGAAGAGAATTAAAAATGATCAGAGTGGAAGAAACAATTGGAAAGTGAAGGAAAAACACACAATGGATTAACCCAGGTCACCACATATCAATAATGGAAGTCTAAAGTTCTATTCTGAATGAAGGGATATCCAAATAACTAAATAAGGGGTTATCGTGTCACCTAGAACAAGAGGGAGAGATGCCACAACCATTGGTTTTTAAAAATATTGAGCATCTAGAAATTATTTAAAGAACACTTTAATGGGGATTTACAAACCATGAAATCAACTTTCACATTTTGTAATCCATAAGGTTTAGTTTTGAATAAAAAAACACATTTCTTTTTAATTTTATTTATTTTTCTAACCTTAATCATTACCCTTCATGAAACCCATTTTCACATCATGTAACACTTCATGATGTGAAATCAAATACTTCAATCTCTTAGCATCCTAACTCTTCCAGACATCTTCAGATCCTTCTTGGAGCACTTCAATATTTAAAAATTCACAATGAGTCGATCCATGTGAATCATGCTCCTTACAATTTTTAAAGATATTATTTTTATATTTTTACTAAATAACCCTATATATATTTCAATGTATTATTTAGATATTGAAAATTTTCTTTGATATGTAAAAAATTATATAAATGGAGTTTATCTGGGAGTTGTATTTTTATGTTTATGATGGTGTTTAAATTTGAATAGTAATTATCAATTGTTTTATGGATGATTTTTTTAACCCTTCATTAAAATTTCCCCAAAAATTTAGTAGTTTACCCAAAACTAACCCAAGAGGCTAGCTATCCCTCAATAGTATAATGCCATGTCTCATAACCGACCCTTCAAAGGGATGATAGACCAATGGCCTAGTGGGAAGGCCACCTCTTAACATAGGGATACATGATAGCACTATGCTCATGAAATGAGGACCCAAAAGGATCAAATCTATTTGGTCCATAGGATGTCCAAATATCAAGTGCATGAGCATGTTGTGGTTAAGGCCATACATCAATGAGATGAAATATTCTCTATGATAGGGTACTCTATAGGGTAAATGAGTGTCCTTTGACACCCAAAAATATACATTGATGATGTGGTGGGAGAAAATTGTTTATAATAACTCGCCTTCCCTCACACCGTCTCAATGTGGGGCATTCTTTTACATGTTAGTGTTATTTCTTTACATAAACCACTATGTCTCACATTAGCTGCACTTCCCAAACCTTATACAGAATTAGTATCTTCTCACTTCCTTTATCTGCTATGTGAGACCACCTCTTTACCATTTCCTATATAGTAATACACCATGGACACCCTGGAAACAAAAAATTTGATCATGATGTCCATTACCATGACATTTAATCGAATCCAGTCCCTAGGTTGACCTCCATAATGAATATTTAATGATCACTCCTTAAACTTAAAAGGATTGTGGGAATGATCACTCCTTTATTACCGCACCATAAAGAACCACTCCATTCACCTTGTCTACATGGAACAGCTGCCACATCCCCATGCCAACCAAGAATCCCATGAATGGTGCACCCTATAGGAAGCCATAGTTCCATTCCAGAAAAATGGAAACCCTGAATTGCTTAGGTGTTTTAAAAATCAATAATGTAGGTTATCATCAGAAAATTAAAAATGAGAATCCAAATGATTTTTAATATTTTAAGAGGATGATTGCAAGCCTTCTATGAGCCTATGAAAAGAGATCATCACCAATATGAGGAAGGGATTTTAACATCAGAGGGATAGACCGACCGGGATAGCTCTCGATGCTTCCATTTTTGTTTTCACTTTTTTTATTATGATTTCATTTGTAATATAATGTATTAATGTATTTTTTTTTGTTTGGAAAATAAGACATGATTTGTTTTTATTATAATTATTTCCTCTTCCACAAATTAACTTCCACCATTCATCTTATTCTTATTCTATAATATTCATTAATATATATATATATATTTTATTTTATGATACATTTTTCTTATTTTTTAGTCATATATTCTCCTTTATATATTTCTTAATTTATTTTATTTTTATTGTTCTTCATTTTTTATATTTTTCTATTATTATAACACCTCCCTCCCACTCTGTTATCCCAATTCTTATTGATTATTTCTATTCTATTTTATTTTATTTCATCATATCATCTACCAATATACTATAGAGTTCTCTTACTATCAATAATGGTTAGTAGACCCTGAGACTTAGAATGGGTTATGTCAAGGTGTTCTTGAATGATTCTTATGGTTTATTTTGTTTTTTTGTGTATGGTATGAGTGGAATGCATAGGTGTGGATAAGTTCTTCCCTGAAATGAAATTCAATATATTTCAATTATTTTTTATTATCATTTCCCTATAATTATTGGGTATCTATTGACATTATGGATTTGATAGAATAAATGGGAGAAATAACATTTATATAGCCTAGTTCTAAAAGATAGAACACCCTAGACCAAGGTGTATCATTAAAATTTATTATAGGTGGAGGTTGAATTGAGAGTGTATAAGGAATTGGAGAGTTCAAAATTTCTAAATAAATCATTAAAGAAAGTCATTTTCAGATTTCATTTTTGGTTTATCAATCTAAAAGAAAAAAAATATGTGAGAATAATTATTGAACCCAAAATAGATCCTAAAATAAAATATGTTCTTTGTTAAATCATTATATTTAGAATTTGATGTTAGTTTTAGTTTATAGTTTCTATATTTCCTAAACTATATTTATTTAATAAATTAATCAAAACCAAAAAAACTGTTATTGTTTTCAATATAGAATAAAAAACAACAATAATTAGTTTTGTTGGATTATATTAACTAGGTGAATAATATTGAGAAGCTCATAAAGTGAGAAAACCCATGTCATCCATTGTGCTACACTATGAAAAATAATTTTCATTTTTCCATTCTGTACAAGAGTCATGCGCCATTCATACATAGACATTTCATTATTCTGGATGAATAATAAATAAATTACATATTTTGATGCCTATGGATCAAAAATGTATAGTGTCATCATAATCATGGAAACCTAAATAACTCTATCAATATATTTATGAATTTTACCATACTTATTCCATCATTATTATGAACCTTCTTAGATCGATCTAATGTAATATTTAAGATAAGAACTAGGGGAAAAGAAACATTTGAAAGGGTGACTATGGATGCACCATATGGGTAAACAAGAAAAATATGTAAACATAATTTGAAAATTACGGAATAAGAACACGAGCATAACATATGTGATCCATACAATATTTTTCAATGATCAAAATATTGAGTCATGGAATAAATATAGGTAGTTTATAATACATGGATCGTAATAAAATCAATGAACATGATACATGAGACCATAAAATTGGTATAATAGTTGGAATTGTGTTATAAAAATAAGTATTGGAATTCATTTCATTAATATTCAAGACTCATTAGATATGCTAAAAATATGGAAGGCATTCACTCCCCAAACCATTATAGAAGTCATGGTTCACTCTCATAACTATCCAATGGTCAAATTATTTTACTGATCTAGGTTCATTCTTCATTCTAGTCTTGTTTATCTCATGAGATATAATGCTTTTATCAATATATAGTTGGGTTATATTGATTCCACTCACCATATAATGAAAATTATACATATATGTGCCACAAGATCACACAAAAGTCATCATATAATATCCCATGAATAGAAATGGAATTCAAAAATATTTCATCATTGAATAACTTATGTAAAAGGAATATGTTCTATAATCATTTCAAAAAAATTTCAAAGCATAACTCATAGAAAATTATGTGGGTTTCATAATAACTTTTTTATTCTATAACACGTGTAAGTGAAACATGTTTCATAAAAATATTTTCCGCATAAAAAACATTCCAAAAAATCAATAATAATGGAATCCTTGGATCATATCCCCAGTAAGTCATATGAAATATCAAATGATGACATCTTAGATGAAATAAAATATTGAATGATCACTAGGAATATTTCTAGAGAATAAATTAGATTTCCACTTTGAAAATTAGTTTTAAAAAAGTAAACATATTCAAAATCATTTAATTTTAAAATAACTACAGATACATTCAAATGAAACAATAAATATAAATTAAAAAGGCTCATGATTAAAGTATCCTACCCACATTGAAAATCAGCTTTTAAAAATAATTTCATTCAATAATTACCTAGGAAACCTACAATAAAACCATTAATGATCATTTATAAAAATTCATCAAGAAAATAGACATTTAAATATGAAAATAATTTTTTGAAACATAAATCATTTTCAAAATTCTTTTCATTAAAAATAACCATGTAAAACATAAAGATAATTTAAATATCATTTAAAACATTTTTTGGGGACAATATACTTTATGATTATTTTTGATAAAAATTCTAACATTTTTTAAATCTATTTTAGTGAAAATAACCTTTCAAATAGTTATAGGAATATAATAATGACTTTTTGGTCATGAAGGTGGTAAATTACATCCCTACCATACATGTTAAAAAACTTAATCATTTATATATTTTTTTAAATCCAAATGGGACTTTTTTAAAATGATATGAATATTACTTCTATATAAAATTGTAAAAATTAAAAAATTAGGAAAAACTTATTTAATAAATCGTTTTTATAATGTTAAATCATTTATGAACATGTATTTATAAAACAATTATATGAAATGAAATATGGTTTTCTACCAAAGGGGGAAATAATGATGATTTATCTTATCTAAATATTCTGATAAATTCAATTTATTAAGAGAGTAAAATTAAATTAAAAAATATATTTTCTATAAATATTCATACTGAATGTACATAATTTTATTTACCTATAGATTATAATATTTTATCATTGAAATCATAATCAAAAAAATTCCAATAAATGATGATAAGGTAACATAAAACCCTTACCCAATTGGAAATATTAAAACAAAATCCACATGAATGAAAAGAATAAAATTAAACATATAATATTATTATAATTAAAAAATTCATGATTTTACATATCAATGGGTCTATATGTACAGATATTAAGTGAACGTAGGTTAATAACATAACATATGTTTTAAGGAACACAAATTGAGTCAAAATATCCATTATTGGTTTGGTAATATTTTGAAAAATAATCCCCATTAAATAATAACAACACATGATATGTTAAATATTTTAGAAATAAAGAAATTAGAGATATATCATTTCAATGGGGATGTGTATGTAACACCCTGAGATTTTATAAGATATATTCTTTTTAATTTCTTTCATATCTTCTGTTATATGATACACCAAGATTATCTTGTGCTATACACAACACCATATTAGCTTGCAGTATACGCAACACTAATCTTGGATCGTGTTACACAGAATTTCAAGTTTGTTTGATAGAAGTTATTCTACGCAACATTGAGTGTACATATATATATATATATATATTCAATGTATAAATGAAATATGGAAGGATTCTATTATACACAACAACAAAGGAATCTTGCACTACATGCAACCCTGACATGGCTTGCATTACACGCAATCACAACCTTCCATGATAGCATGTGTTGTACGCAACACCAAGTTTCACTAAACGAGATATTATTATAATATTATTATGAACTAACCGTTATGAAAAGTAATACCCAATTTTTAAAATTTTATTTTTCAAAATAGACTTCATTTTTGGATTCAGAATATCGAAATTAGCCTAGGGTGAATTTGTGGTGTTTCTCTGAAAACTTTCAATTTTTGATGAATAGTGAAAACACTAGGTTACTATTTAAAAACCGAATTTTTATATAAATAATTTTTTTTTATCTAAATTTATTTTTGGTCAAAATTGATACATAATACCTATATAAGTTCAATGTAATTCATTGGAGTCATTTTATAATATTGTTAGATATATAAAAAATTTATTAAACTTTTCACCGTCTTTTACCCACCTCCTAGGAGAATTTGAAAATTTACATAAAACATAATTTTACTTCTTCAGTGAGTGGAATTTCTAAAATCCGAGAGACATGGTTAATATCAAGGATTAAAATTTGGTTCAATAAGATAAAAATAATTTTTGGTTAATAGTAACCTTTTACTTTTATTTACCACAGTTAAAAGTAAATATGGTAATTAAGCATAAAAATGATATTACTATTACCCTAACGCATGTCCTAATTCTACTGGATAAGTTTAATTAGACAAAAAACAACCTTAAGAAAAAAAATATTACCCTTTAGGTCCACATTGATTAGATTAGGACATTTATTATTATTTTATTTAAAGAAGAGTTAAAATAGTTAAAATCAACGTTTAATAACTAAAATTTTTTTAATATAGGGTTATACATAAGACAAATTCGACTTTAAAGATTCATTAGAAATATAACACTATTTAATACATAATTTTATTTAATTTATAATTTTTATACATTAAATAATTTAACTTATTTTTGACACAATGATGATGTAGTAATTACCTTATTAATGAAATATTAACATAATTGATGTTATAAATACCCAAATAAATGTAATTTGAGAATTTTTATGAATTACACTAATTTTATAGGTTAATATGACATGTCAGTATTGATTTAATTAACTTTTTTAGAACTAATCATGCTGTTATGATTTTCACAAAAATAAATTACCAAATAGTGACAAAATTATCATAAAATAGTTTTTAAAACCAATATTATATTATTAATTGTTATTTTATTCCTAAAAATATAAAGTTTGGACAAATGACTTAGATAAGGATATAAATATTAATAATGAACAACTTGGGGTTCGTTTTTCTTGTTATAGAATGTTTATTAACCATATAGTGTAAGAAAACAAAAAGGCACGGTAAAAGTTAAATTATTTAACTTAGAGTTAAATCTAAATGATAAGGTTAAAATAGTAATCTAAACTTGTATAAAACCTTTTGGTTGAGAGGATTTCAACCCATCCCCACTTTATCTTTGAAATAAATCAATTTATAGCTATTATAAACCGAATATGAATTTAGTTTAAAATAATATTCTATGTTTTTTCAAAGGTGCCCCTCTCCTCCCTTATAAAAAGGGCACCCCTTCCCTCTTCTCTTCATACCCTTTTCAGCCTTGAATCTCGGAAAAACCCTGACAATTCCACTTTTCAACCTCTCTAGTTATATCATAGAGGTTCTGGTCTTCTCAAAATACCAACTCTAGTGCCCTAAGAAGAAGTTTATAAGAGTTGCGTCGAAGAAGAGGTAATCTCTTCTACCGATTCTTTCAAGTTTTCTTTCTTCTTCAAATTCTTCTTCTTTAGTTGTTTCATTATAAAGTAATAACATAAGTATTACATATATACTGATATGATATTATAAATATGAAACAACCCTTTTCAACTTCTATCCATCCTACGGAAAATGAAATCACCGCGCGTGCATACGTACGAAATATCATCTCCACGCCGTGGTGTAATGAGTTCTTCCACCACCACCTTACTTCGATGGGTATAATGGTGTAAAGAATAACTATATATGGTTATTATAAAATCATACTGATTATGAGTTATTATATCATCTACTCCAATTCCATTTAATAATTATGCGAACGATATCATCGCTCGTGCATACGTACGGATTACCGTCTCCACGACGCGATGAGATTCATTCTCCATGTTAACTATTAAAGAATTATTATAAAGTATATATAATGAATAATAATGAAATATATGACATAATTAAGCTAGTGAATTTATGTATATATATATATATATGTCATCTACTTACTTCCACTGAAGTGAATAAGGAAAGAAAAACAGTGTTCATGCGTACGTATGGCCTATCGTCTCCATGAATGGTGTATTTCATTTCATTCATATATCTATTATATATATATACTGAATATATATGACATATAAATCACGATTTACATTCTGTAAGAAATTAAATCATGATATAAGTAATAATAATATCAAGAACAACAAGTCCAAACAAGTACGATAAATAAAACAATGTTACCCAAAACGATGCTTTAACATGGAATTTACAAAAGAACGGGTAATATAAAGTAATAAGTGAACCATATATGATATAATAACAATGAATATGATTCTTTAATAAGTCAATGACTTTATTTAAATCGTTATACTGGTGGTTCAGATACGTACCAAGCATATCGTACCTAAGGTAAGGGATAACTTTTTCAATCTCATTTTTATCCGAGATTGTTTATTCGTAAGTATTTACTAGGGTTATATTTTTCATTCATGTCCCTGTTTTCTAAAAATGGTTTCATGTATGTTTAAATTACTTTTTACCCATTTTTGACTTTTACTACATGGTATTTAAAGAATCTTTCTTTTGTTTATGATACGAGGTACTTTTTTTACTTTTCCAGCAAAAGTACGAGAGGAATATTTTTTAACTTATACAGAATGAACGGATTTTTACGGTTTTATAATTCCTTATTTTCATGAAGATTACTCTACAAAATTTCATGACTATTTTAAAAAAAAAATCATTTTTTGTTAAAAGATTCCTGGCATTTTGTGAAAAGGAAATGATTTTGAAGAAGAAAGGATATTTTCCTCAATAATTCATTTCAAGTGTTTTATCAAAATCATTTTCCATCTAAGATGTCTTTATTTTATATTTGTATGTTTCAAGTATAATGTCTTCATGATTTACATTGTTTCACTT
The DNA here is from genome assembly GCA_963277665.1 of Viscum album. Lineage (NCBI taxonomy): Eukaryota > Viridiplantae > Streptophyta > Magnoliopsida > Santalales > Viscaceae > Viscum > Viscum album. The sequence goes on along the minus strand of OY728155.1, from coordinate 361,725,668 downwards.
TTATTATGATGAAATTATATCCCTTTTTGTATGGATTATGTTATGATGGGATGATATTTATGAAACCCATTTTATACTTTGTGTAATGATGAATGATTTATGTTCACGTTGTAGCACAAGTAAGAATTATTTCATCATGAGAAAGGTGGGGCCTATATATCCCTAAAATTCATTGGGTAATGATTTATATCTCATGAGATAGACATGGCTGGAATGGTATGTTAATCTGGTTCAGTGTTACAGGATTGGAACGAGTTGTGAACTCGATTCAGAAAGGGACTTTTTCCACTAAGATGGTCTTGGAAGCAATTCCTTGGCTACTATGGAAGTCATATAATGTGCTAAATGGTTTTACACAATTAAATGTTATATTCCCATGATATTTTATCATGATTGATGTTCCTTTATGACCTATGATTACGTACTATCAAGATTTATTTCACAACTCAAGATTTTGATGTGTAAACTTTATGTTCATGTTTTGAGGATCAAATATATATGGTTTGTTTTATTTTCTCCATGCTTACCCTTATTGAGAATTTGAAATCACCATTTATATGTTTTCTTTTCCCCAGGATTTAAAGAAAGGTTTTAGTTATGAATATAAAAGGGGAAGATCTTTATGGGAGATGTTGAAGGTCCTTCACCATGATTAGAAGATTATGTTACATGTTTCCAAAGACACTAAACTATTACGGTCCTTTGGTTTCTGTTTTTGTTATTTATTAAGTATTCTGCAAAATTAATATAATGTCCATGTATATCAAGTTATGGGTCTCTACAGTTGGTATCATAGGAAAGGTTTAGTTAACCTTGGGAAACTAGGATGCGAAAACATTAGTGAGATCCCTAGAGATATTTCTAAGGTATGTCTAGGGATGTCCCTAAGGTTAAGTATAAGTATAGGTTATAGTCCTAGAATTATGGTAACGATATTAGAGTTAATCCTAAGATGTTAGATATTGAAGTTACTTCCCCTTGATTATGATTTTGGCCTATCACACTAATCTTTTTGGGTTTTAGAAAATTGCTGGAAACAAGAAGATTCACGATAATGGAGGATATGATGGACAATGGAATAATATTATTCATGAGAAACCAAATGAAATTGGATCTGGAAGTCCACATATCGTTATTGTACCTAATCAGCAATCTCATAACATGATCAATATTCTCAACTTTTGAACGTTTCCCAACTCAGATAATAAGAGAAAGATGGATTTTCATGATGATCATAGAGGAAAGAAAGTTCAATTTATATCATGTAAATCCTGTGGGAAGAGGCATCAAGGAGAATGTTTCAAAGGAACTGTAAGATCCATTGGGTGCAGAAAAGAAGTACAAAAATCAAGTAAGTGAAAAGGAAAAGTTTAAATTAACACCATGGAGTTGGATAATGGTATTGCTATGACATCCACAATGATTAGATGTTTTAAATGTGGAATGTATGGGCATTATGAAAACCAATTCCCTAAGGGAAAATATCAAGAAGAGAACTAGCATGGTCATATGGGTAGTATTTATGTGGATGATGATTAGGTTACTACAAATGATATATGATATAAAAGAAGTGTTGAAGCTTGGTCAATGGTTTAAGAAGGTAGTGGAATGATTGTTTGTTTATCAAGAGTTATGTTGTACAGGTAATTTAATGGTACTATGGAATAAAGAAACATATAAGGATTGTTACACTATTGTTTTTTAAAATGTATTTGAAATTATATGTTGAATGGTATTAGTAACCATGGAAGGTTATTCAGATATTTTTGGAAAGAAGATGATATGCGCATAATGAAGGGATATAGAGAAAATGAAATTTTGATAGTATTCATGAGCTCATGAGTGATATAAGGACAAAGTGATATCATGGTTTGATTATATAGAAATTTTGGGATTTTGGTATGTGGAATGAGTTAACTTTTGACAGCATTCATTTTTTCACTGAGATTCTATGGTAATTCATGTTTCAAAAGAATACATGATTAAGGTATTCACATGTTTGGAATGTGACCAATAAGTTATATCTTATGATATATGAGAGATAAATGATGGTATTTACATTCTTGGTATATGACCACTCTAGTAATCATTTTATTTATACCATGATATTGGAAAGATGTATTTTGGATAATCCTAAATATTGGAATGGATTATGTTGGACATAAGATATTATTATTTAAAGATAGAACTTTTTTTCGATATTATTTAAGGAATGTTATAATAGTATAGTTTTAGAAAAAGGACCACCCATAAGAAGAGCGAAAACCCATCGCGTTGGACAAGTATGTGGGAATTGAACCCACAACTGAAGTGAGAAAGGCCTTTATTTCCTACCAATGGCCTATATGAAGTCCCTGGTTAGTAGAAACTAGTTTTATTAATTAGTATGATAGATGAAGTATAAGTCCATTTTTGGAATCATATACGATTAATCTAACAATTGATGGACTTATGTATATAACTTTTGCTAACCATATGTTTGAGACAAATGGAATGACCTATCATTCTATTGCATGATCTAATAACACTTCACAGAAGACAAATTCAACTTCATTTCTTTAGGAGATGAAGTGGAAATTGTTCAAGGAACTACCAACGGTGAGATTGTACCAAAATCAAGTAAATGTTTCTTTTAATTTAACAATTATTCAACTTTAGGGAAATGATCTTGAAAACAAAAAATGTTGTCCTAATGTCCTTATATCCGATGAATCATATTGTTTCGTAAATCATCACAAATTTATGGCTTTGTGATTGTTGTATTTTTTGTAGCCATGTTCTCTACCACTCTCCATCAGAACATGACGGTTAGATTTCTCTTCTATATCCATATTTTCACATATGATATCCTATGAGGGAATACCAGTGATGAGGTGCTTTGGGTATCTGTTTTGGTTCTAATGTTCATTTTTAAATGTATGTTTTAGTATTCCTTTTTACAATGTGGGTTTCTATAAAAGAAACTCTCATGTAATAAACCACTTATAACCCCGACGAATTTCATGGGAGAAATTCATTTTAAGGGGGGTAGAATGTAACACCCCCAGATTGTATAAGATATATTTTTTTAAATTTCCTTTATATCTTCTATTATATGCTACACCAAGATTATCTTGCGCTATACGGAACACCTTATTATCTTGCAGTATACGCAACACTAATCTTGGATCGTGTTACACACAATTTCAAGTTTGTTTGATAGAAGTTATTCAACGCAACATTTAGTGAATATATATATATATTTTCAATGTATAAATAAAATATGGTTGGATTCTATTATAATCAACAACAAACAAATCTTTCACTACACACAACCCTGACTTTTCTTGCATTACACGCAATCGCGACCTTCCACGATAGCGTGTGTTGTATGCAATACCAAGTTTCACTAAATGAGATATTATTATAATATTATTATAAACTAGCCATTATGAAAGGTAATACCCACTTTTTGAAATTTTATTTCTCAAAATGGACTTAATTTTTGGATTTGGAATATCGAAATTATCCTAAAGTGAAATTTTGGTATTTTTCTGAAAACATTCAATTTTGGATTAATAGTGAAAACACTGGGTTACAATTTAAAAACTGAGTTTTTATATAAATAATTATTTATTTTATTTAAATTTATTTTAGGTCAAAACTGATACAGAATACCTATATAAGTTCAATGTAATTCATTGGAGTCATTTTATAAAAAATTTTGATATATAAAAATGTTATTGATCTTTTCACCGTCTTTTACCCACCTCCTAGGAGAATTTGAAAATTTATATAAAACTTAATTTTACTGCTTCTATGAGTAGAATTTCGAAAATCCAAGAGACATGGATAATATCAAGGAGTAAAATTTGGTTCAATAAGATAAAAATAATTTTTGGTGAATAGTAACTTTTTACTTTTATTTACCACGGTTAAAAGTAAATAGGGAAATTAAGGGTAAAAATTATATTACTATTACCCTAAAATATGTCCTAATTCTATTGGATAAGTGTAATTCGACCAAAAACACCCTTAGGAATAAAATGTTACCCTTTAGGTCCACTAGGATTAGATTAGGGCATTTGTTATTATTTTATTTAAAGAAGAGTTAAAATAGTTAAAATCAAAGTTTAATAAATAAAAAAAATTAACATAGGGTTGTACACTAGATAAATTTGACTATAAATATTAATTAGAAATATAACAATATTTCCTACATAATTTTATTTTATTTATAATTTTTAGACATTAAATAATTTAATTTATTTATGACACAATGATGATGCAGTAATTACCTTATTAATGAAATATTTACATAATTGATGTTATAAATACACAAATAAATGTAATATGAGGCTTTTTATGAATGAAATTTTTTTTAGGTTAATATGAAATGTTATTATTGATTTAGTTTAATTTTTTAGAACTATTTATTCTGTAATTATAGTCACAAAAATAAATTACCAAATAGTATCAAAATTGACATAAAATAGTTATTAAAATAAATATTATATTATTAATTGTTATTTTATTCCTAAAAATATATGGTTCGAGAAAAATAACTTAGATAAGGATATATATATTAATAATTAACAACTAGGGTTTCTTTTGGCTTTTTATAGTAAGTTTATTAACCATATAGTGTAAGAAAACAAAACGACACAGTAAAAGTTAAATTATTTTACTCAGAGTTAATTCTAAATGATAAGGTTAAAATAGTAACCTAAACTTGTCTAAAACCTATTGGTTTAGATTATTTCGAACCATCCCCAATTTAGATTTGAAATAAATCAATTTGGAGCTATTACAAGCCAAATATGACTTTATTATAAAATAATATTTTATGTTTTCCCAAAGGTGCCCCTCTCCTCCCTTATAAAAAGGGCACCCCTTCCCTCTTCTCTTCACACCCTTTTGAGCCTTGAAGCTCAGCCAAAACCTAGAAATTCCTCTTCTAAACCACAATAGTCATATCATAGAGGTCTGGTCTTCTATAAATACAAACTCAAGTTCCATAAGAAGAAGTTTAAAAGAGGTGTGTCGAAGAAGAGGTAATCTCTTCTACCGATTCTTTCAAGTTTTCTTTCTTCTTAAACTTCTTGTTCATTAGTTGTTTCATTATAAATTTATAACATAAGTATTAATTATATACTTATATGTTATTATAAATATGAAACAACACTTTTTCACCTTCTATCCATCCTACGGAAAACGAAATCACCGCGCGTGTGTACGTACGGAATACCGTCTCCACACCGTGGTGTAGTCAGTTTTCCACCACCACCTTACTTGGATGGGTATAATGGTGTAAAGAATAACTATATATAGTTATTATAAAATAATAATGATTCTTAAGAATTATATCATCCACTACAATTTCATTCAATAATTATGGGAATGATATCATCGCTCCTGTATACGTACGGATTACCGTCTCCACGTCTATGTTAACCATTCAAGAATGATTATAAAGTACATATAGTGAATAATAATAAAATATATCACATAATGAAGCTACTGAATTTATATATATATATATGTGTGTGTGTGTGTGTGTTTTTGTGTGTGTGTGTCATCTAATTACTTCAATTCAAGTCAATAAGGAATGAAAAACAGCACTCATGCGTACATACGACCTACCGTCTCCATGAATGGTGTATTTCATTTCATTAATCTATCTATTATATATATATATATACTGAATATATATGATATATATATATCATTATTCACATTATATAAGTATGTAAATCATGATATAAGTAATAATAATATCACGAACAACAAGTCCAAACAAGTATGATAAACTAAACGAATTTACCCAAAACGCTACTTTAGCATGGAATTTACAAAAGAACGGGTAATAAAAAGTAATAAGTGAACCATATATGATATCATACCAATGTTTATTATTATTTAATAATTCAATGGAATTATTTAAATCATTATACATGAGGTTCGGATACGTACGAAGCATATCAGACTTAAGGTAAGTGATAACTTTTTCAATCTCGTTTTTATCCGAGATTGTTTATTCGTAAGTATTTACTGGGATTATATTTATCATTCATGTCCCTATTTTTGAAAATTTGTTTCATATATGTTTAAAGTCCTTTTTAACCATTTTTGTCTTTTACTACATCGTATTTAAAGAATCTTTATTTTTTTACCATACGAGGTACTTTTTTTACTTTTCCAGAAAAATTACCAGAAGAATGTTTTTTTAACTTATACGGTATGAACGGATTTTTACGGTTTTATAATGCCTTATTTTCATTAAGAGTACTATAGAAGATTTCATGAATATTTTCAAGAAAATCATTTTCTGTTAAAATTTTCATGGCATTTTGTGAAAAGAAAATGATTTTGAAGAAGAAATGATATTTTCCACCAGAATTCATTTTTAGTGTTTTATGAAAACCATTTTTCATCTAAGATTACAGTATTTCATATTTGTATGCTTCAAGTATAATGTCTCTATTATTTACATTGTTTCACTTTTATTATGATAACATGATATCCCTTTTTTGTATGGATTATGTTATGATGGGATGATGTTTATGAAACCCATTTTATACTTTGGGTAATGATGAATGATTTATGTTCATGTTGTGGCACAAATAAGAATGATTTCATTATGAGATGGGTGGGACCTATATCTCCCTCCAATTTATTGGGTAATGATTTATATCTCATGAGATAGACATGGCTGGAATGATAAGTTAATCCGGTTCAGTGTTACAGGACTGGAACGAGGAGTGAACTCAATTCAGAAAGGGACTTTGTCCACTAAGATGGTCTTGGTAGCAATGCCTTGGATACTATGGAAATCATATCATGTGCTTAATGTTTTGACACAATTAAATGTTTTATTCCCATACTATTTTATCATGATTTATGTTCCTTTATGACCTATTCTTACGCACTTCCAAGATTTATTTCACAACTCAAGATTTTGATGTGTAAACATTATGTTCATGTTTTAAGGATCAAATGTATATGGTTTGTTTTATTTTCTCCATGATTACCCTTAATAAGAATTTGAGCTCACCCTTTATATGTTTTCTTTTCCCCAGGATTTAAATAATGGTTTTAGGTAAGAAAATAAAAGGGGAAGATCTTTATTGGTGATGTGGAAGATCTTTCACCATGATTAGAAGATTATGTTCCAAGTTTCCAAAGACACTAAACTATTACGGTCCTTTGGTGTCTATTTTTGTTATGTATTAATTATTCCGACAAATTAATGTAATGTCCATGTACTTCAAGCTATGGGTCTCTATAGTATACAACCCACAAAAAATAATCTAGTGGGTAAATTTGTGTAAGTCTCCCAAAAATAAAAGCGACACTAGAAATACCCTACCTAAATTACCAAATTCATTAATAAAAATTTAATACTCTTATACAATAAATTTAAATTTATTATAAATATATTATATTACCATAATAATTTTTATATATATCATACCATATATTATTTACTTCAAGCATTTTATTAACTATTTATTAATAATTCCATTGTAAAATTGCTTTTTTTGGAAATAACTAATTTATATTCCATATATGTATTTATTTATTAAATTCAGTACTCTAAAATTGACCATGTTTGTATAATACAAATAATTATAACTATTTTATTAAAAACATATATATTCATTATATAGGTATTTAGAGTAATCCATAGAAGTTAGATATAGAAAACAAAATACAATGTTCTTGGAGATGGTAGGTCATATGTATGAATGGACTATGTTTCCATTTTCATGAAGGATGAATGATAGAAAATTATATAATATAATAAATTTTTAAGTTTATTTTTATTTCATATATATACCATATATTTATTAAATTTACCCTAATTACCTTCCATGAAAATAAATAGTGAAAAAACAAATCACATCACCTCATGAGGTTGTAATCCACTATATACCCAAACAACCTTATTGTATCCACCATGGAATAGATTTTAAGAAGTTATTTTCGATATAATAATTAAAAAAATGTGTAATTTTTTTAATAAATATCATATTTATTCTCTTAATATATCCTTATTAACATATGTGTACAATAGAAATGAAAAATCCACCACATCGGTTTGTGAGGCGGTAGTCCACTGTACACACAAGAGACATTATTGTTTTCCAATGATTTGTGAGGTAATTAGGTAAATGTGTTAATATAATTAAATACTTATAATATTATCATAAAAAATATAAACATTATATAAATCATTATATCCATCCATGAGAGGTGGTGAAAGAAAACGTATAACTCGATTCGTGCGTTCGAAGTCTGATATAAACACGAGAGACAGTTTAATTTTCTATTTTATGTAATAGTATTTCTATATACTACTTGAAATTAACATAATAACATATAATTATATTGTATATACTAGTGTTATTGAATCATCAGAATTTAATAACATATTAAGGATTCATAAGAAAAAATAAAACAAAAATGCATTGTTAAAACCTTACTTCTTCTCAAGAAAACCTCTATAGGTATAAACTAATGACTTCCAATATTGTATATCTGGTATCAATAATTACTATAATATTTTGGGAGATATTTATAAAAGACATGGTATTATGTATTTTCTTATTCAAATAATGTTTGATGTATGAAGATGAGAGTAGTGGGGGTGACTATTTATAAGTGGGGGAGAGTACACACATGGAATTTTTGAGAAGAATAAAGGGTACCCTTGTTTTTAACTGAAAAAATAACTCAAATGGTACATTATAAAACCATATAGGTTATAAGGTCTATATATGGCTATATAATTGGTTTTTGACAATATTATTGGTCATTTTACACCTTTTTATTTTTGTTTAACACATGGTAAACTTGTTTTAACATTTACAAAGGTAATTAATATTTATTGTTCGTAATAATAACATTTAAAATAAATTTTGTTGAACTTATTGTATAATATTAATTATTCTAATTCAAAATGTTTAATCCATTTCCCCAAATTACATACATATAAGATAAAAAATAATTTAATATTAATCTAACAAAAATAATGAGAAAGTAGTTTTATTAATAGTAAATGTTCATAAGATTAAGTTTTTTTAAAAAAATATTAGATATTTATATGATTAAAATGAACACAATTGGGTTAAAAAATATATTGTTTAACTAATTTTACTTTTAATCCAATTTTAAAACATATGTAACCTTATACATTCATTAAATGAATGATTATTTTTCAATGAAAACTAGTATTATTCAATATTCATTAAAAAATCATCTTTTCACAAATATTCAGAAACCTTCACCCTATGAAAATTTTTAATAATAGAAATAAAAAAAATAACTATGTAAATTAATTTTTCTAAATTTAATAATAATTAATATCAATATTTGTTCATATAAAGTAATTGTTTGGGGAAAATAGTAATTTTGAAACATATAAAAATATTTCCAAAAACTAACTATATTTTTACCAATTTTTTTTCATTATTTAAAACAATTATACATAATATTTTGAATTTGTTTTATTCCTATTCATGATACCATGTCTAAAAGATAGAAAATAATTGTCCTGTTTTGATAATAATAATATTATTTTTCCATTGTTCGTTAAAACCTAGTTTTTTCATAAAATACAGTCAGTCGTAGAAATTAAATTTAGTCGATAAAATATTCCATAAAATCTCAGGGTGTTACATTAACTTTGATAAATTTAAACTACAAATGATAAGTATTTATGGTCAATATTTATTTTCTAAGGTAGTAACTGTGATGAATACATATCAATGTTTTTTTGGTGATCACATATGCGTTGAACCAATTAAAAATTAAGGATAAATAGTTCTTCACTCATGATTTGTAGTTAGCGTAGTAATTTTTCATTGCAATTGTTGAGGTATAATTTTTTTAATTGAATAATGTTTTTTATATATTGATTATAAAATATTGAATTATATATTCAAATATAAACCATTGAATATGTTCAAAAAAAGATAGAAAATGTTAATTATGCATTATCACTACTCAATACTTTGCCATCCTCAGATAGCTAAAAATATGAATGATTATATGAGTAAGAAATACCATGGTATTATTAATCAATGGGTGTTGAAATATATTATAAATTTATGGATTTTAGGATGTTTTATGTCGAAATCATGAGGAAAGGGGATATATGATATCTTTATTAGATGAATGTTCAATCATTTATCTTTGTGAGGATTAAAGTGGAATAGAAGGAAGATGTGGAACTATAGAAAATGTCTATGAATATTCATAAGTACAACCAAAATTTTGATGGAATGATATGATTTTGGAACCAATAATGTGTTCTTATAGTATAATATTATTAAAAGTTATTGGAATAATCCTTTAGTTTATCATACAATATTTATATTATAATTTTGTATATGTATTGATACATGAAAGAGTATTTCATGTGTGATGACATACAAAGTTGATATTTTAGGGTATATATCTTGATGCATAGTACCTTAATCAATTAATTCATAGGGATATATTTCTGAGTGGATGTAATAAATATCAACCAGTTTATAATGGAAATGGGAAAGCATCACCATGGATTTCATCATTGGAATTATGAAAACATATAATGGACCTAATGTTATTTGTGTTTATAGTAAATTACTGAATGAATTCATCACATTTCATTAAAATATGAAATTTTATATATCATGAATATATTTCAATGATATACGTTAAATAATTGGTAAGGTTACATAATGTTCTACATTCTATTTTATATTATAGTAAAATGAGGTTTAACTCAATGATTTGAATGATTATTTAGGAATATTTGAATATGGTGTCAAATATTAGGACTACATATCATTATTTAAAAGATATCTAGTATTAAATAACCATATAAAAATAATAATATATACTAATATTATTTTAAATGGATTTAAATGGGGGTTTGTATTGAAACTTTCCTCTAGTCATGATTTCTCAAAACAATAACTTTCCCTCTAAATTTCAGATTAGTCTTTATAAATCCCTATGTGGATGGAAGTGAATTAATCTAATTTTTGGGTATGTACCTAGTGGAAAAACTATTTTAGAACTTAAGATATTATAGGGTATGATTGATAATGTGAGATCGATTCAATAACACAACAGTGCTTCTGAAATTCGCTTGAAATTTTTTGAAAACAATCATGAGAGAGATAAAGATTTTTTTGTTAGTTCCATGTTATTCATTTGAATATATCTTTTAATGAAGTTTTTGAAATCTAATATTAATGGAAATATTAAACCTAGATATATGAGACCCCTCTAAATTCATTATTATAACCGGATGGTTTTTTATCACTTGGAACTTCCATTGAAACAAAATTAATTTCTTGATTTGTTCCATGTATATCTCTTGTGGAACTAAATACATGATCATTTTCATTTATTGAAATAATATATGATACAACTAGTTTCTGATATCACACATGTGTTTCTACAAGTATAGATTATTTATTAATGTGATTATGTGAAACAGAATAAGATCACTCACTTAGTCAACGTTTTTTGATAAATCCATAAATACAAAGAAGTTTTGTGGGAATTTTAAGATGTAATGCAGAAAAAATATCCTTAACTATTTGTATGAAAGTGATGTATTTTATTTGGAAAATATTATTATTAGGGGGTGAAATGTAAATACATTTGGTTTTATAATATATTTTTCTTTATATAAATTTTATTTCTTCGACATATTTCTTTACAAGTAACACCATGTTTAAACGATATATGATATATTATTGAAATATAATTATTTATTTTTAAAAATTATATCATATACATTATAATGGAGGGTGTGAATATGAATAATTAAATTATGAATTTGTTTACATAGTTATGAAATTAATTTATTCATTTTCAAATTTTTAGAAATTAAAATAAAATCATTTGATGCTAAAACGTGGTCTTTTCTAAATAATTATTTTTATGTGCACAATATTTTTTAATATTTAATAATTAAATTAATCTCAAGTTATGATTGAATTTAATAATTTTTGTATCTAATATATTAAATTAAATATATTATCATCATTCTAATATTTTTTAATTGTGAAGGAATATGAAATATTTCAGTTTTCAGCTTAAAAAATAATGATCATAAAAACATTTTTTTTATTTGTGGTTATTTAAAAATGAATTTATAGAACTTATAAAATAAAAAGAAATTAAATTGTGAAAATATTTATAATTATTATAATTAATATAATATTATATGGTCAATTTAATTTTTCGGAAAGTGAATAGTAAATTTTTTAATCATTTGTTATCGCAATTTGGGTTTGAACGTGTGTACTCGGGGGGGGGGGTAATGATGAGATCAGTGTAAAATTTCCAAATTTAAATGTCCAAATTTTATTTTTTGAAGCTAGTTGGAAGTTATATTATATTAACTTTTATTTCATGTCTATTTGGTTTCATCTGGACAAGAATTTGACTTTACATTAAATAATTCTTTTGTGTTATTAGATGTGTGTCCCTCCCATCACATATAAAAGGGGAACTCTCATCTTCTCATATAAAATATATTTTAAACATATTTATAAGTCAAAAAGTACCATAAAAATTATATTTTCATTCCCATTGTTATTTAGTGTTGGTATTACCTATGAAAATCCTATGATGCATTATCCGGGTAGCCAAATGTGGTCTCCCAAGGAAGAGTTGACCTTACTACCTGACCCATTTGAAGTATATTACTTATTTCACATCCTCTAAATATATTTTATCCATACTAACATAAGGAGGAAAATATTATCAAATATACTTATATATTATTAAGAGTATTGGAAACCCATTTTGTATATCCTTCACATCCATTACAAAATGATAATGTCATTCGTTCATACATTTGATCTACCAATTCCACAAAGCGATGTGAATATTTTTCCATTTCAGGAATAATTACGAGACCAAAAGGATCGATTTAATTAATATATATAATTTTTACATAATTATGATTAAATAAAGGTGAATTATTATATACATTTATTTATTTCTATCTATTGAAAAGTGAAAACAACACCTCCGTATATGTGTGGACTACCGTCTCTATGATGTTATGTAATTTAATTTTAATCAATAATTTTTTATGAATGGTTACAAAATAATATATAATGATAAAACATTATAATTATGTCAATATTATTACTATTTATATGTTGAAACCATGAAAAAGGTGCAAGTACCTAAACTAAAAACCCGATTCATGCATTGAAAAAGGACCAGTTTTTACCCGAATGTTTATTTTATTATAAAAACTGTTAAAAAAGATAATTGGAAATTATAATAGAATTATAGATAGTATTTTTTCTGAAAATGGTTCTATAATATATTTATAAGAAATCTATCATTATTATGACTAATGATTCAATTCATATGATGAAATATGTGACTTGGGGTATGAAATTTATGTTACAATCTCATTTAATTTCAAGATTGGCTATGAAAAAAAATTATCTAAGAAATTTTATGAAAATTATTCTTTAATAACAATCTATTTCCATATCCTCTAGCCATTCGAAAAAAATTTATGTAGTTTTGTTATCTTCCCACCTTAAATATATAATATTATCAACGATATATTTTTAATGTAAATACAACATTTTTTCCTCTTCAGTCAATGAATAATTTATTCCATTTTCATGCTATTAAAAATTATTTTAGAGAAGATTAAACCTATATTAAAATAGTTTTATAAATTTTTTAACTTCATTTTAATTTATTAATTTTTTTATATGAATCTATTTAGAAAATTTTTTTTGAAGATGGCATTTTTTTACATTTTTAAAAACTAAGGATTTTTTTTCTATTTTATGTTATATGGTATGAATGTTTTTTTTCACCTTAAAAACTTGTCATTTATTTCATATTAATTAACAAGCTTCAACAGTTATTAAGAATAAAAATATATTTTATAAACATTAATTATTTATTTATTAGAAAAAGATACATATAATAAAATCCCATAAGACTAAGAGGCCAACTATATTTGTAAAATTTGAATCCTATCATAGTAACATGAATTTGTGATAATATGATGTTATTAAAAAAATATAATTCATGACTTTAAATTCAATTAACCTTATAATACTACACTAGACAACCTGTGGACATACATAACACATGGGTGATCTATAATCCCTAGTAAGGGAATAATCAAAGCATATCATGATGTAAACCAATATATTTTAGTCAAGGGAAATAACATGGTGAAATTAAAATAGAAGAATTGAAATTATGAACATTGAAACAAGGAAATAGATTTAAAAAATCATAGAACCAATGCAATATGGAAACAATAAAAAATTAGACATCATAAAAAAATTCATGGATAACCACTAAGACATCATAACATACTATGCATATGCCAACCACCCATGAACTATACATGGTATCTTGTAAGATACAAACATTTCTTTATATATTGAGGGACTATTTAATTCTGTTCCTACCCATCAATATGATATAATGTAAATGAATTAGGGTTTCAAATTAATCAAACAATATATAAACTTGTTTCATAAAATTTAATCCCATTAGTATGGAGTGTGAATTTCATATATGGTTGTCTCTTATCAATTGAGTATAGTTAAATCCTTGTAAATACCCTTTATTGAAAATTGATATGGGAATTCACAATGAAAAATATTGTCATGGAAAACAATTTGATATTTTTGGAAGCATAGAGTGTGTACATAAATGTTTATAGATGGTATTATTGAGAGTGAAATTTACTCTGTCGTTACTGGGATCAAAAAGAAACTAAAGGGATCTGTGAAAACATATTCTTACATCTTTTATTACAAATAAAAAGGCTAAAAAACAATATTCTTGAATATAATTGAAGGGTGGAGATATCCTTTACTGTATCATAGTAATGAGTTATTTAAATGATATAATGAGATTAGATAATTATTATTTCATTATTTGAAGATTAATTTGATAGAAAATTGATATATATAGATAGAAGAAAACTAAATATATTGAGATTAAAATTGATAAATAGAATTGGATTGCTATAATGAAGGGGAAAGGGAAGAGAATACCTTACGTGAGAGGTTTCTTCTAAGAGCTTGGTTGGTGATTATTAATAAGTTTGGAACTCATTGTATTTTACACAGTGATGAAAAGGGAGATGAAATTCATTTTCAAAATGTTTATAGAAAACATTAATAGTGGAATATTGGGTATTTAAAACAAAATAGAGTGTAATTATTTATTTATTTATAAACATAGGTTTTCGACTCTATGTAATAAAATAATCAAAACCACAAACCTTCCCATGGATTTCCACATGGGTTATTACAAATAGGGGTGGTATAATATATTTTATTTTTTTAAGAACCAAAAAAATATAAATAATACATTTCATGATGTATAAGTGAGTCAAGTTCATAAATAATTATTTCTAAACCCATAAAATATATTATAATTTTTTTGACGATTCATTATATCTTAATAAAATTAGTCAAATAATATAAAAAATAATAATTTAATGGGAAACTCATTTGTTATTGTATGAAATATTTATTATTTAATATATAATATTTGGGATATTAATATGTCACAATACAAATGTTATATTTATATTATATTAATTTTTACCCAAATACACATTTTTCTTAGAACGTAATGAAAAATAAAATACTAGATAATTTTGATTTTCTGATTTCTAAAATGATATTTATTTTAACAATATATTTATCTAAATATAAATATTTTCAAATTTAAATAAAAATAAAAATTTATTGAAAAATAATATCCTTAATAAAAACAAAAACATTATGACTCATAAGAATCAAATGCGTATTTATTAGCTTAAATTGTTTTTTATATTTATATTAATATTATTTAATATGTCTACTTCATGAAAATAAATTTTATTTCAAAAATATTTAATCTATCAAAAAGTGTACATAAATTATATATTTCACAAAATATTATTTTCGTTATTCTTATTAAAATATAATTTTTGTATAACTAATTATATACTCATCTGTATATATAATGTAATATTGAACGTGGATAAATATAATAAATATTTTATTACAAAAATGAAAATATAAATATTCAAAAAAAACTCTCAAGATACATAACCACTTAATAGATCTGTGTTCTCACTTTTTTTAAAGTGTTCAATGGTCGTATTTTGTTGGGGTGGTTTTTAACGATTTTGGTTTGCCAGGTTATCCCTATAACTTGAACATCTACCATAAATTTTTTTGGTTGCGTTACAGTTTTTGAATCTTGGCCTTGTCTTGGTAAATTGCATAACCCAATGATTCCATATCCCAATGATGATTTAATAGATGGCTTCCATAGTGTATGATTCTTCCATATGAGGAAAAAAATTCTTAATTCTGTGTTAGTTAAATTTTATTCTCTATGTTAAAATATAAAAAATTAACAGTAACTATAGAATGGCTTTATTAACATTAGTTATGATACGCGACTATATTTTCATCTCAACAGTCAAGTTATTGATATGTTTTAGGATCTTTTAAAATGAAAAATGTAATTTAGTGTTTGTCTTTTCTATTACAAAATAACTTAGTATGGTATATATTAATTTATAAGTGAATTTAATTTTTAAAAGTATACATCACTACATTTATTCCTCCTCTAGAAACTTCACCATTGGAATTTAATTTTAAACAATAAAATAGAAGAGGTTATTTTTGTTTAATTTCTTCCTTTGGTTCCCATGATGCCTCCTCAAACTTGTGGTTCCACCATAGTAATTTGACATGGTGAGATATCTTGTTTCATATAACTTTTTATATTAATCAAAGATATTCACCTGTTTCTTCGTATAAAAAATATCATTATCCCAATGAAAGACTAATAGAGTCAAAAAAATTAAGGGGGTTTTTTTTCATACTTCTTTAATAGGTTTAAATGAAACACATCTTGTACATTTAGATAGTTTCGGTGGGAGTTATATTTGAAATTACACAACACCAATGTGAAGAAGGATCCCAAGGGGTCCAATGCATCTTGGTATAGGTTATTCCTTTTCCCCAAACCTCATGAAAATTATTCAATGTTATATACGTAGGAACAACTCATCTCTAATTTAGAAATCTAGGCATCTTCAAAGATTATTTGTTTATTGTTTTTGTTGAACTTTTGTATATTTTATATGATTATGAAGGTCCATAACATTATTTTTACTATATTGGATATGATCCAGTTCAATCAACATCCATTCTCCAATATTCTTTCAAATATTTTAGTGTTTGACATGTATTACCACATTTAGCCACATAATATATAATTCTAATTCTTGTACAGAAACTATTGATCTATAATAACTTCACATGGAGATTGGGATGATACTAAGATTCATAAAAATATATTGGACATTATCATATCATATACTATAGAGGATTATAATTTCTCTTAGACTGATTCCATATAAGGGTGATAAGAAGTAATGAAACTCATCGCTATATTCAATTTTAGTGGAATATATCTCTTGTAGCTCAAGGTAATTGTTATATATAAATCAAATAAAACTATGAGTGGTACTCCATGAAATAATACCAATACTTTATTGTATATATTGGAATGTTAGACAAAATATAAATATGAGTAAATATAAATAAAATACATTGTCTTTATAAGAAGTTTGACTAAACCAAAATGGTGTTACAACCATTATATGTCATAGGGATTCCTATAAAAATATACATGGTTATGTTTTTTCATTTTTCTACATGTATGGGTCATAGTTTAATCATACAATTAATATAAATCCTAGGACTTAAACCTCACATAATATTGAATTAAATGAATAATTCACATTGAGGATCTTTTCAGGTTTAGAGTTTTAGATAATTAGATCATAAATCATGAATTACATTCCACATTTAAAAAAAGTGGTTACATAAAAGATAGAATTCGTTTTTTCCCATCAACGGAAACATATTTAAAATAAAACATGGATTTTTTCTTGACACTTCCTTGACACTATCATCATATCATGCACCTTTCCCTGAACCTGTGAAAAACATTTCAAAAACATGGGATGAACATAAAAAGCTCAGTAAGGGATATAAAAGCATGAAAAGAAAACATGAGTCCATGTATGAAATCATACTTTACTCGTAAAACATAAGAATTTTAACATACCTCATCAAATGATGAATAAATCATAGAAATCATAAGTCATAAAGGTAACTCGAGGCATTCATAACATTCTTACGTAGGGAGTAACCCTCATTGTTACGTTTGGAATACCCATCACAGTATATTCCCTAAATATCTTCGGAGAAACCTCAACGTTTAACTCCTTCGCGTTACCCAATGCATTGGAGAGCTATATCGAGCTCACCCTCCCTTAGTTTATCACAGAACCTCCCATCTTCATAATAATTCCCAAGAACCATTACCTAATCGTATCACATAAAACATGCATAAAGTAAACATAACATTTCCACTTTTCAATCACAATATATCAATACAACACATTGATATAAAAACATTATGAAACCCATTTTCAATAAAAAAATAAAATAAAAGTAAAACATGGTATTTATTTTCCATTTAAAAAAAGGTATGGCTTGTAGAGGAAGTCGAAACTCGAATAATGGTCATGGCGGCGGAGAAGTCGTTGTCACCGCATACGTAAGACAAATAAACATTCCCTTTTGTCATTTAGTAAAATGATTCGTATACAAATATTCCTTTTGAATAAATGTAAAATTCAAAGGGGTTTATACACCGTATAAAAGAAAGTTGTGTATAAAACAAAATATGCCTCATTGAAAGGATATTGAGACGATGTCCCATACAAAGACGGTATCCTTGGATTAATGATAAATCAATTACATAATTATGTGTGACAAATGAGTACACAAAATATAAGTGGATATTAATTGTAAAACAATTAGATTTTATTCACACATATTCATAGAACGACATATTCAAAGTGTACAAGTTTATCCCAAATAATCAAAATTTGTTTAAGAAGTTCCCTTGCAAAAATTTGACAGCCTAACGGCGTCACTTCAAAATTCAGAAAAAGAGTTGATGAGAGATAAAAAGGGTATCTCATCACTTGGACATAAAATTTACATCAATAAAGATATAGAAGAAAATATCCCAACATAATAGTATGTAAATTAAAATACATAACAAAAGAAGTCTTTTAAAAAGATGAGGGTGAAAGATTCCCTTACTAACTTGGGTAACTTTCAAAACGTACAACCCATTGAAGAAGGGTCAAACAATGAATATGTAAATACCCATAAATGAAATTATATTACAAAAATATTATAATAATGGGAATTACATACACCACTCAAAAGAAATGGTGGAAAATGTAGCATAAATCTCACGGGACTAAAAGTGAGATGAAAAATCCCTTACGAAAACTCTGCAGCCTAACGGGGCCACTTAAAATATCCAAAAATGGATTGATGAGATCAAATAGGTTCTCTCATAATATTAACATAAAAATTAAAGTAGTAGTAATATAAAAGAACATCCCAATCATAAGAAGGATGAACTTAAAAGTAATGACATAAAAGAGTTTACTTAAAAAGAAAGAGAGGGGTAGGATCCCTTACCTCGTGTCGGACATGACTCGATCGTTCTTTAATCTCCTGAATAATAAAATTTGGTCAATTTATAATTTGTTAAGGAACTAATTTAAATATTATTATTCATTTAATATTAAATATTATAATGTTATAATAATTGGTTAATAAAGTGAGTTCATATCTGACGTATTTGTCGATGTTCGGTACATGAGTAAAAATGGAACTTGTTGGAAAATAATTTTCCATGTAGTTATAGGTACATAATATAAAGAATAGTATTGATGTTTTAAATATCATATATATCCAGTATATATTCATTTTATACTATTCCATATCATTTAGAGATAAAAAATTAAAAGAACCGTTCATGGAGACGGTAGGTCGTACGTACGCATGAACGCTACTTTCATTTTTTGTCATATTAATGGAATTAAAACAAAATGAGAGAGATATATATTATAATTCCAGAATTATATCCATCATTTAGATGTAATATATTACATATATATCCATTATATATATGTACATATAATAGTAACATTTGGAGATAAGAAATGAAATGTACCGTTCATGGAGACGGTAAGCCGTACGTACGCATGAATGCTACTTTCATTTTTTTTTTGTATTCAATGGAATTAAATAATAATGATATAAAGGTATATTATTATTCCAGTATAATATCATATGTATTACCATTAATTCCATCCTTTATACGTCCCACATATGGCATTAACGAATCAAATCACTTTGAGGGGGCGGTAGTCCGCACTTCCTAAAATGAAGATATCATGTTTACCCATAATGGAAACCATAAAAGTATGCCATAAATGAAAAATACAGAATCTTAAGGAAACCATAAACATATTATATATCATATATAAATATAGTGACATCTTAATGGCCACCTTTTAAGGTGTTAAATTAATATTGAACAATCATCGTTTCGTGAGGCAGTAATTCTCCATCCACAGAAACAGTATGTTCTTTAACCATTAGACGGAGGTGTGTGAATGTGTAGATCTAATACTTATTATAAAAACATCCTAGTATTTTTAAGATACTTTTTTGTTACAAAAAAAGTAATAAAAAGAGTTTAGGGGTTAGGAGAATAAAAATAAAACAAAAGAACACAAGGAAAGACATTACCATTAAATCGGGTAACTCTCTTTGATTTGAGCTCAAAGGCTTCCTTGGAAAGGATTCTGCCCAAAGTGAGGCTTCAATAATTAATATAGGGATGTGGAGAGATGAAATGGGAAGGGTATGGCTGAGCCAAACGCTTCAGAGGTGTGTTTAAGGTGGTAGATGTGGGGGCCTTTTATAAGAGGAGAGGAGGGGCACTCTTGGAAAGTTATAAAATATTAATTTATTATAAAATGATTTTTGGATTTAAAACGTCCCAAAAGGATATATTTTGACGATAAGGTGATACGGTTTCTAAATCTAGACATCCAATAGTTTTGTGACAAGTTTATGACTTAGCTTTCACCCTATCTTCTCATTTTATTTAAATCATTCATTTATAAGGTTATCACTACATCATCACTGTGTCATAAATTAATTAATTTATCTAATATCTAAAAATTATAAAAAACTTTCATGATGTAGGAACTCTTTTTAACTTTCTAATGAATATTTATAGTAAAAAATATGACTTTTATAACCCCATCTAAAAATTGTTATAGTAAAAAAACACATGTTTGTGACATTTCAATTTTAACTTTAAATAAAAAGTTATTAATATCATTTTCCAACCAAAGTGGCTCCATGGGGACCCCAAGTTGACCCCTGGATTGTATTTGTCGGAAATTACTCATACAAGAGGGCAGGACATGTTTCCAGGTCATTTCATATTATTAAAACATTATTTTTACCTTAAACTACACTAATTACCTCTAATCGCGATTAAAACATAAAAGTTACTATTCATCAAAAAATTATTTTAATCCCATTGAACCACATTTTACTTCATAATGACAACCATGTATGTCAAAATTTTGAAATTAAAAACACAGAGGTGGTAAAATTTCATTTAAACAAAAAATCGGTTTTTTAAGTACCACTTAGTGGTTTCACTATTCATCAAAAATTGAAGTTTTCTAGAAGAATACCAAAAATTCACCATAAGCTATATTTGATATTCTGAATTCAAAAATGATGTATATTTTACCAAATTTTAAAAAATATAATTTACATTAATTAATTTAATAATTAATTCCCACTATCAGAGCAAATAGCGTGTTTTTATGAAACAATAAGTATCAAAGGATTGACACTAGTTTAAGTCCAATTTCAAGATGAAATTAATTACAACGACCACTATTGGATTAAATGGTAAAAATATATTCTAATTTCACTTTATACTGAATTCAAAATATAATCTAATAATATAAATAAATTATATTAAAACGAGGTTTTGAATTAAAATACAACATTTTTCACTATTCATTAAAAAATTGAACTTTATCGGAAAAATACCAAAAATTTACACAATGTAAATTTTGATGTCCCGATTATAAAGAAGAATTTTATTTTGTCAAATATAACACATAAAATTTTCAAAAAGTGTATTTAAAAGAGGTTCGTCATCAAAATGCGGTTAATCGACCTTTTAAAGAATATTAGAATGTTTACGCTTAGAATTGCATTCATTCGCATTTTTAATCCCCTAACATTTATTGTATAATGTAAAAAATATTTGACAAACATATATAACAATTTTGTAGTTAGTTCTGTTCATTCCCGCCATTACAATGTCTAGGAGTTAACTACAATTTAAAATAATATTATTTTATTATTATAGTGCAACGTAAGATTCCCAAGAAACTCGTTGTTGCGTATTGGGTACGCCATCGAGCATAGCATCCTCTTTAAAGTTATATTAATATTTTATTCACAAATATGGATAAATGTGATAATGTCATATTCTTTATTTACCTGGGGTGTTACATCTTTCCCCCCTTTTGGGAATTGCATCCTCGCAATTTTAAAATTATGCTTGGAAACTTCATTGAAAATCTCACATCGGAACAAGAGTCAGTAAAACAATCACTTTAAAATAAAGAAAGAGAAGTACAAAGGTCACCCGAGTTAACCCATACTAGGATTCCATGTAGGAAAACATGGATATGGAGGAAAAAACAAAGTGTCATGTTCTGACAGAGAGTGATAGTGAACATGTCTAGGAGAAAGTTAACCATAAGAAAAATCACAAACTTGTGATGGGTTAAAAGGTATTCGATTCCCCAGTAGGAAAAGTTAACAGACAACATTTTTGTTTTAAGTTACTCTTCATTCAGGAATTTATTTTTGAGCTTAACTAAATCATAATGAAACATACTTACTTGTCATGTAGAATTTAATCTTTTACTAGATTCCTTAATCAAACTCATATTTTCTCCAAAAGATGAGTATTTAGGAAGACTTGTTCACATTAAGAGTACTATAATCAACTTCTTGAGAATCACCTAATCCAAAAAAGAGAACAATATATTTTCCATGTCTTTAGACAAAATCCAAAACCAAAATTGTTAGTATGAGATCAGATAATCCACAAAAGTATAATCCTTTATAAAAAGAAAATCTATTTTTAATCTACAAAATTTGTCCAAAAAAACCAAAGTGAAACGAAGACCATTCAATAAACAATTTTCCTTAAAATTCTTCAAATTAAACCAAACTAATATTGAAACCCAAATATTTGAAGGATTTAATCACATAGTCTTCCAAGGTACAAATTAACTTTTATCTCCAAATAACATCAGTTGCTCTTAAATTCTTATATTGAAAAGTAATTAACCTAATCACATATCCTCGATGATAAGATAATAATTTCCATAGATAACCCAAAATAAAATTACTCTTGATTACTAAAATAATCTAACTAAAAATAATTAGTCAAACTAACTAGGGGCTTCATGTAGTCCAGTGGTAGGAGATAAATACCCGTCGCACTTTGTTTGTGGGTTCGATTTCCGTAGCTTTGTCCGACGCGATGGGTTGTCACATGGTCTGTGTGTTGTCCTATTTCCAAAACTATATAATTCTTAAAACATTCCCCAAAACTAGATAAAATCTTCAAAAATAATCATAACATATTTTAACATCATGTTTATCTCATGCCTTTCATTTTCCATCATAATATATAATAACCCATAATTACCTCAAAAGTAAGGATCATATAAACCCTAATGGTTACCTTTATAATTATTACCTGAACATCCACATCGATTGGTAATCTCGTACATAATGCATTATAGAACATACCAAGGTACAAGTGGTTGATCATGACTCCTTGATAGTTGGTTTAGAACAACCACGAGTTTCCTCATTGAATCCCCCATTTCATCCAGTCTCTTAATCCGAGAACCACCACAGTTTCCTTCAAACCTATTGTCACTTTGGTGCCTGGTAGATCCATCCATTCACTAAAAAAAGAAATGTCAGTGTGAGTATATCAACAAAACCATCATGTAAAAATGAGGAAGATAAACACTAATATATACTTACTCATTCACTTTATCTAAAACAAGGACTCTTTATGAAATCCTAACCATTATGGTAATGTCACTTATGCCTAGAGAACACCCTAACCACTAAAGTTATCTAAACCGCCCTCTGATACCAACTATAAGGCACAGGCCTTAAACCTTACTTAATATTGAATTAAATTAATAATTCACATTTAGGATCTTTTTAGGTTTAGAGTTTTAGAGAATTAGATAATAAATCATGAATTACATTCCACATTTAAACAAAGTGGTTACATAAAAGATTGAATTCATTTTTTTCCCATCAACAGAAACATATTTAAAATAAAACATGGATTATTTCTTGACACTTCTTTGACACATTCATCATATCATGAACCTTTCACTTGACCTGTGAAAAACATTTCAAAAACATGGGATGAGCATAAAAAGCTCAGTAAGGGATATAAAAGCATGAAAAGAAAACATTAGTCCATGTATGTAATCATACTTTACTCATAAAACATAATCATTTTAACATACCTCATCAAATAATGAATAAATCATAGAAATAATAAGGCATAAAGGTAACTTGAGGCATTCATAACATTCTTATGTAGGGAGTAACACTCAGGGTTACGTTTGGAATACCCATCACAATATATTCCCTAAATCTCTTCGGAGAAACCTCAACGTTTAACTCCTTCGTGTTACCCAATGCATTGGAGAGCTATATCGGGCTCACCCGCCCTTAGTTTATCACGGAACCACCTATCTTCATAATAATTCCCAAGAACCATTACATAATCGTATCACATAAAACATGCATAAAGGAAACATAACATTTCCACTTTTGAATCACAAGATATCAATACAACACATTTATATAAAAACATTATGAAAACCATTTTCAATACCAAAATAAAATAAAAGTAAAACATTGTATTTATTTTCCATTTAAAAAAAAGGTATGGAATGTAGAGGAAGTCGAAACTCAAATAATGGTCACGACGGTGGAGAAGTCATTGTCGCCGCATACGTACGATAAAAAAACATTCGCTTTTGTCATTTCGTAAAACAATTCATATAAAAATATTCCTTTTGAATAAATGTAAATTTTAATGGGTTTTATACCCTATATAAAAGAATTTTGTGTATAAAACAGAATATGCCTCAATGAATGGGGATTGAGATGATGTCCCATACAAAGATGGAATCCTTGGATTAAGGATAAATAAATTACATAATTATTTGTGAAAAACGAGTACACAAAATATAAGTGGATATTAAGTGTAAAACAATTAGATTTTAATCACACATATTCATAGAATGACATATTCAAGGAGTACATGTTTATCCCAAAGAATCAAAATTGGTTTAAGAAGTTCCCCTGCAAAAATTCGACAGCCTAACGGCGTCACTTCAAAATTCAGAAAAAGAGTAGATGAAAGATTAAAAGGGTATCTCATCACTTGGACATAAAATTTAAATCAATAAGGATATATAAGAACATATACCAACATAATAGTATATAAATTAAAAGGAATAACAAAAGAAGTCTTTTAAAAAGAGGAGGGTGAAATGTTCCCTTACCGACTTGGGTAACTCTCGAAACGTACACCCCATTGAAGAAGGGTCATACAATGAATATGTAAATAACCATAAATGAAATTATATTACACAAAGAGTATAATAATGGGAAGTACATATGCCCCTCAATGGAAATGGTGGAAAATGTAGCATAAATCTCACGGGACTAAAAGTGAGATGAAAAATCCCTTATGAAAACTCGGCAGCCTAACGACGCCACTTAAAACATTAAAAAATGGATTGATGAGATCAAATAGGGTCTCTCATCATATGAAAATAAAATTTACAGTAGGATTAATATAAAAGAACATCCCAATTGTAAGAAATATGAGATTAAAAGGAATGGCATAAAAGAGTGTACTAAAAAATAAAGAGAGTGGTAGGATCCCTTAGCTCGTGTCTGACAAGACTCAATCGTTCTTTAATCTCCTGAATAATAAAATTTTTTCAATTTATAATTTCATAATGACTTACTTTAAAGATTATTATTAAGTTAATATCACATATTATAATGTTATAATAATTGGTTAATAAAGTGAGTTCATATCAGACATTTTTGTCGATGTTAGGTACATGAGTAAAAATCGAACTTGTTGGAAAAGAATTTTCCATGTAGTTATAGGTACATAATATCCAGAATAGTATTTATGTTTTAAATATCATATATATCCAGTATATATTCATTTTATAATATTCCATATCATTTTAAGATAAAAAATTAAAAGCACCGTTCATGGAGACGGTAGGCCGTACATACGCATGAACGCTACTTTCATTTTCTGTCATATTAATGGAATTAAAACAAAATGAGAGATATATATATTATTATTCCATAATTATATCCATAATTTAGATGTAATATATTACATATATATCCATTATATATATGTACTTAAAATAGTACATAACATTTGGAGATAAGAAATGAAATGTATCATTCATGGAGACGATAAGTCGTGCGTACGCATGCACGCTACATTCATTTCTTTTTTTTTTGTATTCAATGGAATTAAATAATAATGATATAAAGGTATATTATAATTCCAGTAGGATATCATATGTAATACCATTAATTACATCCTTTATACGTCCCACATATTGCATCAACGAATCAAATCACTTTGAGGGGGCGGTAGTCCGCACTTCCTAAAATGAAGATATCGCGTTTACCCATAATGGAAACCATAAAGGTATGCCATAAATAAAAAATACAGAAGCTTAAGAAAAACATAAAAATATTATATATCATATATAAATATAGTGACATCTTAATGGCCACCTTTGAAGGTGTTAAAATAATATTGAACAATCATCGTTTCGTGAGGCAGTAATTCGCCATCCATAGAAACAGTATGTTCATTAACCATTAGATGGAGTTGTGTGAAATTGTAGCTCTAATACATCTTATAACAACATAATAGTACATTTAAGATACTGTTTGGTTTATAAAAAAAGTAATAAAAAGAGTTTAGGGGTTTGGAGAATAAAAATAAAACAAAATAACACAAGGGAAGACATTGCCTTTAAATCGGGTAACTCTCTCTGATTTGAGCTCAAAGGCTCCTTGGAAACGATTCTACCCAAAGTGAGGCTTCAATGAATAAGATAGGGATGTTGAGAGATGAAATGGGTAGGTTTTGGCCGATCCAAAGGCTTGAGAGGTGTGTGTAAGGTGGTAGAGGTGGGGGCCTTTTATAAGAGGAGAGGAGGGGCACTCTTGGAAAGTTAAAAAATATTACTTTATTATAAAATGATTTTCGGATTTAAAAGGTCCCAAAAGGATATATTTTGAGGATAAGGTGATAAGGTTTCTAAATCCACCCATAAAATAGGTTTGTGACAAGTTTAAGATTTATATTTCTCCCTATCTTCTCATTTTATTTAAATCATTCATTTCTGAGGTAATCACTGCATCATCACTGTGTGATAAATAAATTAATTTATTTAATATCTAAAAATTATAAAAAACTATCATGATGTAGGAAATAGTTTTATATTTCTAATTAATATTTATAGTAAAAAATATTACTTGTATTACCCCATCTAAATTTTTTTTAGTAAAACAACACATCTTTGTTACATTTTGATTTTAACTTTAAATAAAAAGTTATTAATGTCATTTTCCAACCAAAGTGGCTCCATGGGGTCCCCATTTTGACCCATGGCTTGTATTGGTCGACCATGACTCATCCAATGAGGGGAGTACATGTGTCTAGGGAATTTTATATTATTAAAACATTATTTTTACCTTAAACTACACTAATTACCTCTAATCGTGATTAAAACTTAAAAGTTACTATTCACCAAAACATTATTTTAATCCCATTGAACCACATTTTACTTCTTAATGACAACCATGTATGTCAGATTTTTGAAATTCAAAACATAGTGGTTGTAACATTTCATTTAATCAAAAAATCAGTTTTTTAAGTACCACTTAGTGGTTTCACTATTCATCAAAAATTGAAGTTTTCCAGAAAAACTACCAAAAATTCACCCTAAGATATATTTGATATTCTGAATTCAAAAATGATTTCTATTTTACAAAATTCAAAACATAAAAGTTACATTAATTAATTTAATAATTAATTCCCGCTGTCAGAACAAATAGCGTGTTTTTATGAAACAATAAGTAACAAAAGATTGACACTAGTTTAAGTCCAATTTCAAGATGATATTAATTCCAACAACCACTATTGGATTAAATGGTAATAATATATTCTAATTTTACTTTAAAACCAACTCAAAATATAATCTAATCATATAAATAAATTAGATTAAAAAGAGGTTTTGAATTAAAATACAACATTTTTCACTATTCATTAAAAAATGAACTTTATCGGAAAAATACCAAAAATTTACACAAAGTAAATTTTGATGTCCCAATTCTAAAGAAGAGTTTTATTTTGTCAAATATATCACATAAAATTGTCTAAAAGAGGATTTAAAAGAGGTTCATCATCAAAAGGCGGTTAATCGACCTTTTAAAGAATATTAGAATGTTTACGCTTAAAATTGGATTCATTCGCATTTTTAATCCTCTAAAATTTATTGTAAAAATCAAAAAATATTTGACAAACATATATAATCATTTTGTAGTTAGTTCTGTTCATTCCTGCAATTACAACGGCTAGGTGTTAACTATAATTTAAGATAATATTATTTTATTATTAGAGTGGAACGTAAGATTCCCAAGAAACTCGTTGTTGCGTATTGGGTAAGCCATCGAGCATAGCATCCCCTTTAAAGTTATATTAATATTTTATTCACAAATATGGATAAATGTGAAAATTTCATATTCTTTATTTACCTAAGGTGTCACAATTAAACTATTTTCATTCAGAAATAACTTATTTTCATGTCATTCATCAAGAAAAAAATACTGGAATTTATATATTCATGTTATCAAACTATGAGTTTTAATATATATATATATATATATATAAATTTTAGTGGGTCTAGGTTTAATAGGGAAATAATATCTATGAAAATTAGGAATAAGTTATCCATTCAGTTTTGTTTTCATGTTAACGATATATGTGTTAAAAACTTATAAGTCTTTGTTTAACAATGGTGAACTATGGAATATTCTATAACATTTTGTATAACCCTTGATTTCCATTCTTAGTGTTGAAAAATTCATCCCACTCATTACACGGAATCAACTCTATGATCATGGAAATCCACTTACCGAAAGGTTTGAATGACCCTCCAAGTCATCTCAAAATTGTCATTCACAAAATGATCCAGGTCGTGGGTGCATCTCCACATCTACACCTCCGCGAGGGGCTCCACAGCCTATTAGCATGGAACGAGTCTGAAATCGACCGAAGCCACTCTGTGGAATCATTCCCCTCTACAGCCCACTCCATGGCAACTGGGTCGAAAATCCTCTAAGCGGCATCCCACATCATCCACAAGGCCAACTCCGGCCAACAGAGTATGTCCTCTATACGACATCACCCATCTTTGTGGTGGCTTCTGTGACCCAACCAATGGTTTTTTCTTATTAATAAAAGGATCACCCCCTCTTCCAAACCATTATGACTCCGCCCTTTCATCATCCCAACACCCATTTCACATAGACCTTTATGAAACCCTCCAATGTATCACCAAAGGTACATGGCCTCTACGAGCCATACCCCATTCCATTCTTTTCAACCTCCAACTATTGGAGATATTCCCTTCAAAAAGGAATATTCCCTTTGTGGCGGAAGGTTCCCTTTCGGGGTGCTCGAGGTTTCAAAAAGTTTAGAGTCATCGAGAAATTCTTACCAAACAAAAATTTATTTGTTAAGGTGAAGCCCTAGTCCTTTAAAGGATTAAATTCACGAATCCTTATCCTTTCACGAAAACCCCCTCTTCACAAAGCCCCTCCTCTTTGAGTCATTCTTTATCTTTTTGAGGGCCAACCTCTCTGTGAAGCATCCATCCTTCGTGAATCCCATCTTCTTCATGAAGCACCACTTTCTAAGACTGAATGCCTTACACATCCCTTTCATGTATGGCCCTCTAGGCTCCAATAAAGTGATTTAAAGGTCTCTTGGGTGGTGCTTCATGTTTTTTTCTTATCCTCATGCTTCATCAAATAGGAACCCTAAAAACTAATGGTTCTTATCATAGCCAAACTAACATGATCCCCTGAATGGATCACTCCACAACACCACCTCCCGATGACATTACTGATACCTTCCCTTCCATAATGGTGGGTTTGTATCAATTATATATATCTTAGGGGTGTGTAGTGAACCCGCCTCATCCAAGCCACAAGATGTTAAACCACCATGCACAGTCATCCTTAACACATGACGTTAAACTGTATCATTTCTTCATGAAATAGATGCATGGAATTCCACCTCTGACATTCTCTATTCTGACAGGTCTCTATAGAAGTGAAATCTTCCTCATATTGAATGAGATCCTCTATGTCGGAGTGGCGACTATCCGCAGGGAAGGGAAACCATCCTATTGTAATCCCCTAGGCTTTCTTGCCAGATGTAGTGTCCCTGCTCCTCCTCTCTTCTTTAATGCTCAAAGACTATAGGGGAGATGGGTACCGGTACCTTTGTTTCCCCATCCCTCTCCCTCTATATTTATCACCATTGGGCCTCCATCAGGGATTATGTCCCAATAACCATCTTTCTCTAGGCCTCCAACCAAGTGTAATCCCATGTTTCCCTTTTGGGCCGTTAACCACACATATTCCCGAATTCATTCCATGTGTACGCACCTTTCATGACGTGATCTGTAGGTCTTTTCTACATCTTATTTATCACACCAAGATTTACCCATATGGTCTAAGAATAAGAATTGACCATGGAATCCTTATTGGGATACCTTAACGCGTAATACCAAATACCTCATCTGAAATTCGAGGACTTTGATTATTTCTCTTTCCATGATAGGTACATAGGAATCCTCCATGAGGTTCATGCCCAATACCTACATGTTGTGACCCCTCCATGTCGGGTCACCTATGTCCCAAAAGATGTTAAAATGTATCTTCTCTTCTGAACTAGGTGGACTTTTATCCTTGATCGTTTTAAGAGAGGTATATAGGAAACCTCTTTGAGGATCTAGCCCATCTCCCATCAGTCCCAACCACTTCACATCGGTTCACCCTCATCTTGCAAGACATTAAACTATATGCTCCCTTTTTTTCAGAACAAATGTTAAACTGTATGTATTCTAAATATGTGGGTTTTGATTCATGCCCCTATAGGATACATAGGAATCCTTTATGAGGTTCAACCCCAACCAAGGGTAGTCCATTGAACACCAACTAGTGATAAGCCATTGTACCCCAACCAGCGGTAATCCATTATACCCCAACAAGTGGTTAGTCTTTGTACCCAAACAAGCATTAAGTTTTTGTACCCAAAAAAGTTGCAATACATTGTACCCCAATGAGAGGTAAGCCATTGTAACCCAACCAATGGTATGATGTTGTACCCCAACCAGCAGTAATCCATTGTACCCCGATGAGTAGTAAGCCCTTGTATCCCAACCAGTGGTAATTCATTGTACCCCAATCGACGGTAAGCCATTTTACCCCAATATATGGTATGCTAGTGTATCCCAATCAGTGTCAATACTTTTTTGTCCGCAATCAATGGAAATCCATTGTAGTCCCCTATATTGGGGACCACATATCTGGTCCGCCACTTAGGCATAAAACCTACCCAGGATGCTAACCATGTGTAAGACCTATTATATCATCGGGTCATTGTCCTCTATATATACCCCAATTCTATGCCTCGTCCCGAACTACGTGGACTTTGATCCCCTCCCATGGGGATATATAAAAAGCCTCTCTAAGGCTAAATCCCAACCCTTATTTCCCATCATGGTCTCTCCCTCGACCCCCTATGTTCTAGGAAGAACATGCCTTAACCCAAAGGGTTTCTTTCATTTGAGTATCATCCATGCATCCATTCCCATGGGCCGCCTCCTCATGTTTCTAATCTCCCCACTAAACATTGTGGACAGTGATTCCAATCCATAGGGATACATGGTAACTCTCTTATGGTCTCAATCCCAACATCATCATCACCCTCATTCTAGTTCCATCTCATTATCCATTGACTTCTCTCAACCATGCATCATCCATACTTATTTTACCCGGTCTGAGACATCCCGGTGAGATCATTTCACCCACTTTCTCACTTATCATTGCAGCACTCAGGCCACTAACCACACATTATCCTCAACTTTTATTTATCTCTTTTTCTTCTGTTCGCACCCTGATTCATCGCTCATTCGAACAACATGGGTTTTAATCCCTGTCTACTAGATAGGGTACGTAGGAAATCACTCTAAGGTTCAATTGTAGCCAATGGAAAACCAGGGTGTCCCCATCATAGGGACCCATTTATCCTTGTATTACCCTTCATTGGGCATATTTATCTACTCATCTAGTAAACCCCTCAAGTGCGCCCTCTCAGGGATGCACCCATATGATCCACATACTTTATTTTTTGATTAGTCTAATCTGTCTCCTCTAGACATTAAACTCATGACGTACCTAGTGTTAAACATGTGAAGGTGAGAAAAACCTCAGAGACATTACTATAGATTATAATTCCCCACATTGGACATGGGTGCCTCATGATTCCATGCCCTCGAGAAGCCTTGTCCTGAGAGGAATAAATCTAAATGCATCAGTGTTTCAGTATCTTGACACGCCAGCGATGTCCAATGAGACTACTCCCCCGATCAAAGGTTGTTGCCCTGTCATTTCCCCTTGGATGTCCAGAGAGAAGCTGTGTAATTAACCGGAGTCTATGGAGATATGCACTAGAAAGAGTTTCACGAACAATGTCTTAATCTTTATGGGATACCTAGAATAGGTGATGAATTCTGAGGAGAATTCCACAGAAGGAAGAACTGAAATCCCATCACCATTTTTTGTTGAAGGAGAAAACATTCTTGAATAAGATATGGATTCCGCCTACCTTTGGAAGGCAGGAATGCATGATAATAGATTAGTGCGTCCTTGAATGGATTAATTTGTGCACTAATAAAAACAACAGAAACATAAATGGTGAACCGTATGTCACCTTATTCTCCTCAATGTGGGGACTAGTAACATTCGAGACATTAGTGGGTTAGTGTGCCACGAGATCCAATTATCCAGTGCCAGGCCCCACCATGAAAATAGTGGGACTTACATGAAAATCACAAGAGATTGGGGTTGTTGAGTTTTGGAAATCTTGGTTTGTGATGTTGTTAGCATGGAACCTTCTTACCAATAATGGGAGAAAGGATAGAACAGGGTACTAGTCATCCATTTCCTTCATTCAAGAACTAATGGTAGAATCTCTTTTCTTTTTAGGATACAAGCTTTCACATGAAACTACTCACCACCCACCCACTGACGCAGTGTATGGGCAAACATCAATTCATAAATCCTGCACAGCCTAATAACATATGCTACAACCTCCACATCCACAACTTCTGGGAGCCCCCGCCCCATCTCCCCTTATGAACTCATACCGAGAAGGGTGATTAAGGACCTTATTCAATGTTACGAGGATAAATGGATTACCCTAACCCAGTATGTGGCCGGAAAGGACCACGAGGCTTCTATTCCTTGTTGATGTCTCCACCCCCAAGGGCCATGTAGGGAGAAATGCTCCCTAGTACAACCTATAACTATTTTGGGAGCCTCTCCCAAGAACACATCAAAGATTCCCTCCCCTACGCCAATGAGGTGAGGAAATTTTGGTCCAACCTTGAGGTAGCCCCATCTCAGGGGACATCAAAGAGGGCTCCCACTAGGATGTGTGAGTGCCACCACCCGACCCTGCATGGTGACTATCAGGTGAGTTATACACCAGTGCTACTGGCCCTAGTCCAGTTAACCCAATGCCAACGTTGCGCAGAAATTGTGGAGGATACCTGCCAGGGGGGCATCATCATCAACAAATACTGAGGCCCATACCACCACTTCCATATTCCGGTACTTACCCATTTACATTGAATAGGTGCACTTATATTCCGAACTCGAATTGGGGCCCCAACAAACCCCGCAGGTAGGTGGGGCCGACTCTCTTGGTCGCTGAAATAGGTGGAGTCTATCACAAGAAAACCTATAGCAATGACATCTAGTATAGAGGTCCTCCCCATGCGACCACCAATGAGATTTCAGGTCATCCCCACTCCCATGATCTACATAGAGGTCCTACCCTTGCGACCATAAATCAGATTGAAGGTCCTACCCACCGCATTGACACCCAATACAAAAGCCTCTTTCACACCCATGACCCTAGGTATGGAGCCGTACCTCCTGCCATAGGTCACCTATGTGAAGATGCTCCTTTTCCAGTCATTCTTTAGCAAGGGGTATTCCCGATGTTCTTACAGAAGCAGAAAAAGTTCCTCCTTGTCCCGGAAATCAAAGAATCGGAGGTCTTCCTCACTTCATTGTCTCACAACATGGAGGTCTTACCCAGGTTCAGTTTGACACATATGAAGGCACACCTCATACCATCACTACTATGGGGAACAAGAATATAGATATAGACCATGCTATTACTAGTTCCAGTGGACGACAAACCCACTCCAAAATGTCCCATGTTGACACCCTCTCTGCGTCATCTAGTAGAAATGGTGGTCCTCCCCATGTTTCCTTTTAAATTTTACCAGGTGGTCATCACACCCCACCTCTCATAGGTGGATGTCCTCTCTGCCCTAGTATCAGTTCGGCTAAAGGGAATTATGAGCCAAAAACCTTCCCTATCCAAAAGATCCATCCTGGAGTAAGAGGGGAGGTTTTAGATTCCATAAGAAGAACATCCAGATGTTTTACACTGCGGTTAATCCCACATACTTCTCATATTCTGAGGAAGAATTTGATTTAGCAATGGAACCATCACCTAGGTCTTCTATGTCAGGGGCCTGGGTAGGAACAAGGCATATAAGCCTCATCCTTAAAAAATGTGAGGTCTACTGGATTCTTCCCTCCCTCCGCAGATACATCGAGGAGGAAGAGGATTTGGACTACTTCTAGGACATGTCCATGAAATACTCCTTATCATCAACAGGGTCATTCTCTACCTCAACTAGAGATCACGGAGAGTAAATATGAGGACCGATAGAGGATGAACAACAACATTACCCACCAACAGTAACTACAACCAATGCATAGGAGGATGTGGCCAATATCCCATCATACCATGATGTAGGGGCCTAGTCGTTGAATTATTCCTAGGATAGCCTATGATGTGGTGGGTTATTAGCTCGCTCATCATAGTTTCCATAGGTCTATATACCGTCCCAATGATCTGATTTAGTGTCGTTACCATTCTCGCAGCTACCCACAGTTGACGAGTGGGGAAACCTAGGGCTGGATCCTGAGTCTGATTTGAGGAGCTTGTGGGACACCCTTGCAGTAGACCATTTCTCAGAGATGTTTTGGCTAGTTTTAACTGCAAACATCAGTGCACCAGAATCACTTATCCCAGAAGAAGTTTCATGTTTTCTCCAAACCCTCATTATGACGCACTTCTGTCTCTATTATCAGTCGTTGGCTTACCTGAAGATTCAGTAATACGTTGATGATATTTTCTAATAATTTTGTATGGTCAATATGGCTTCACACCCAGTGGCCCAGCATCTTGAGTCACCTGATCGCTATTAGACCCTCTAATAACGATTTGTTCAGAGCATTGATGTTCTCCATAGAATTATCAATGAGGATTCCCCCAACATTTAATTCTGTGGTTGGGTGCAGTATGCATCCCTTCATTTCAGTTCTACCTACCTCCAATCCAACTTTCCTGACGATATTGTGGATATGACTCCATATAGAGTCGTAGTAAACATAGATGACCCATCAGAGGAAGAGAATGAGGCATAAATCATTGAGGAGAACATACCCTCTATGGGAGTTCCCCAACTATTAAATCCATTGGGAAGTGTTACTCTCCAGTAGAAAAATTTAATGGGCCTTCCCATACCCAATGAGTCATTAGTCCTCATCCAGAATCCCAACTAAGGTAAATAGAATCCTGGGGCCATCAAACCCTCTGGCCCTTCTGGAAAGGTGTAGAAGAAGAAAGATGATCATGAAAAGTCCATGATGCACCAACAACTCATGAATCACAAGAACATGGATGATGAACTCCTTGCTGAACATTCCACAGAGTGGTGACCAGACTATGGTGATCCTTGACCGGGGCAGTGGGGACATGTAAAATTTTCACTCGGCGAGTTTACTTTGCGTGACCATGACCATCCTTCCCACATAGATAGGATAGAATCTGAATCTTATGGAAATAGGGTGTGGTATGTATCACAAAAACCACCCGAGCGGCGTGATGATCCTCATGACCAAGCTCAGGTTGCCCCGTCCACTCCACATGTCATTCCCCTAGAAGTCCTGCATGTCATCCCACCAATCGTTCCAAGATCCATCAGGCCTACATATCATGTTGAATAACCTTCCAACACACCGATAGTAATGGATCCTCATCAAGACCGGAACCCCCACCTAGATGATCAAATGTCAATGATCATTTCTCCCCTCGAGGCATTGGAAACTTGACAAGTAGAAATCCTGCCTAATGGAAAGCCATATCCAGCATGGGGTGATGATATTCCAACACCTCCTCGTTTCAATAATCCTACCTTTTTCCCCATTAATAGGATTAGAGATCTATTGCAGAATCTGGCCCACTTCATCTCAAGGTGTGGACTCATAACAGAAACTCCAGTGCACCAAGAGGCTTCAAAACATTAGTGTTTCGTACATACATTATAACAAACCATGTTTTTATGGTTCAACAAGATACCCATTGGTTCAGTAGCCAACTGGGAGGGTCTTTGCATATTGAACAATTACTAGTTAAGATCTACCTCATGGAAGATGAGTATGTCATACCTATTAAAGTGCATTTAGAGGCTTGACAAGCGCGTCACTGACTTTGTCGCCAGATGGAAAGGCCTCAGCTACTCCCTGAATATGCTGCTGACTCATGAACAACTATTGAAAATGTTTATGGGGAATGTAAAGACTAAACTGTTCCCCTATCTCATAACCCAAAAATACCATGTGGGTTCTGTGATTTCTCTTATAAGGCCCATCGTATAGACTAATCCTTACAATAGGCACATCTGTTGCCTCCTATAATTCCTGCATGAAGGGCTGTAAAGACTGAGACCGTCGGGTTGCCCAAATAGAGGCCACCAAGAAACTAGATTTATTACTAGTAGATCCACCACCACAAACTTGCATAGGCCCACCACCTCAGTCTTAGCCTTCATCCCAATAGTGACCACCCCATAATCGGTAAGCACCCCTACGTAACGTGCCTCCACAACCTTTGAAAGATAACTAAGTTCAGACTCCTCTGTAGGATCCTACAACCCCCCCCCCCCCCCTTCAGGGTTACTCTACCAAATCCCATTTCTGAAATATGATGGAAATTGATCTACTCATTTAGTGAAGCCTAGTTCCCTATTTATTTCCAAATTTCATTGCAATATGGAAATTTGCGGTTACCAGATTGTAGGAGTCTAGACAAGGCAGATCTCACCGATCGCCCAAATTACTTCCCCTATCACCAAATCATGGGGGAAGACCCTCAAGAAGTTCTATCATTATAAATACTCTATCTAAGACCAATTCGATAAAAATATAGTCAGGATAGGCCCAAACCCATTATAGGTTTCATGTGTATTCATATAGCTTGATAGTGACAGTGACAACGAATGTGAGTGGTAGTAGGTTCCTAACTGTGTTTCCCAGAAATATGATGAATGGATGTCCTGTGAGGAAGTAACCCATTACCCCGGTATTCTATGTGCATGTATGAATCAACTCGAGCCTTCATAAGTCATCGTGTCACCCGCAGACACTACTTCTGACTCAACATCCAAACCTTCCTTTTCCCAAAAGGGCAAGCATCAACGATGCAAGGGAAGACAAAGTCCCCCGCTGATGCCATCATCCTCCCATACTCTCAGATACTTTATTCTATTGGAGATGGAAATTCCCCCTAGGATCCATCCAATGGTGGGGGACTCTTCGAGTGACGATCAAGATTATTCTTCTTTTAACATCGTAGAACTGGTAAAACCATATATGGTTCCCGATGATGAGGAGCACTAGACAGATAAACTAACATCCCCAAAAATCACCAGAATCGACAAAACTATGGTTATGTGAGTCATTAGAATTCCTTGATGAGTGATTCTTGTCAGGATATGCATGCCACAGAATCCAGACAATGTACCCAACATAGAGCTTCACATGTGAAGCCTTCTCATCATGTTTCACCCATTTTTCCTTCACCACTATTTGTACTGCTTGATCACGTGGAGCCAGTACAGTCATTCTATGATCATCCACATTTTGTTATAAAATATCCTCCCCCTTCCAGAACTCATCTAATTATAGCTCCATAGGTTATTACTTGTGAGCAGTGGGACATTCCTAGCACAATGTGGTCTCCGTTTCAATAAGACAGGACCGTTGTGGCTTCTGCCACAGAACAACCTTCTATCAGTAGATGTTCACGCTTGGCACAGATGTATTAAATTATCTAGCACTATCCTAGTATTCTTCTAAGACTCTCTATACTTGATGATCTTCTTCTTTCAGTGGATATGAATGAATCTATTATCAAGGCTTTAAGAAGATCCCTCCAGTTCAAGATGGAGGTAGCATCCATAAAATCATTCCATTCAGAGATAGCCAAACATGAAGAATGCAAATTCATAATCTATTTATTAGGATACGATGAAGGATCTCCCATATAGGGTAATATTTTCCCACTGTACATCACTGTCCATTTCTACGATGTGGATGTTTGTCATTGTCATATCGAAAAATGCTCTAGGATCAACCTTATCATGACTCAGACACTTTGGAAAATGGGGCTGTTTGAGGATGCTCTGAGTCCCTATGACCTGAAAATTCAAGGTAATAACATGAAGTAACATACACTAGTTGTAAATATCCATATGAATACATAGTTTGGTGGCATGGTAGCCAACACCAAGTTCATGGTTGTCTCGCAGGACACCGCTTACAACATGTTGATGGGTAGGCCATGGATCCACCTGCAAACTGCGGTCCCTTCATCATATCACCTATGAATTAAGTACTCTCTTAATGGTCGAGTAAGAATAATCCATGGTGATGCATTACCCTTAGCCCCTTGTGAATCCCGCCACCTGGATGCCGACTATTATAATAGAAAGGATAGTCAGACATAGGTTTGCAGGGTTGAACCCATTTTGGTTGTGACAAACCCATGGACAGGCGTAGATGATGCCTACATCTTTCCAATCCAACAATTGGAGGCCACAAATCTATATTTAAGGTAATTATTTTTTGTCTCTAGAATTAGGGTGAGATATATTTCCATGTTTAATGGATTTCATAAGTTAACCTCATATTCATATACAAATCTATCTTTGGTGGTCTCAGAGCCCCCTAGTCCCATATTGAATTGGGATGTCCGCCCCATGGAAACAAAAATACATCATAATTTCTTATTTCTCCAGGCTGGAAAAAACACGATAAGACAATTCACCACTATTGATTTTATATCATCAAGATTGGCTCATTACGTAGAAGGCCAAATTGGATTTGGTCCACAGCTTTCATCGATATGGTTTTAGAAGCACGGGAGTCCCCTGATGCACTGTCCATCACCACTGAGCCTGGCACCAGTTCTCTATCAGGATCTATTAAATTAGATAAATCCCTTCCCATCGAGGTTTATTCCTCCATGAATGAAGAGGAGGATTGGGGTGAACCCCCCCCCCCCCCCCCCGCATTCTAAGAGGGTGTCTCCACCATGGACGATGAATTGGTACAATGAACCTAGGTAACGAGACGGATCTGGAACCCAAATTGATCAGTGTCAATATGACTTTGGAAGAGAAATAGCAATAAGTAAGCTTCCTGAAGTAAAATCATGATGTGTATTCATGGTTTTATGACGAGATGATCAGACTAGATCATCATTTCGTTATCCACCACCTTGGTGTCGCAAAAAAATCATTATTATTTCAAATAGTCTCCCAGAAAGATGCAATATTCCCACAGTGCCAAGGTTGAGGCTGAGGGTGATAATCTCATCAGAACCAACATTGTAATGGAGGTCTAATACCTCAAATTTACAGCCAAAAATATTCCCTTTATGAAGAAAAGGAATAGATAATAGTCTTCATCAACTTCAAAGTTCTCTACTGTCATTGTCTGAAGGATGATTTTCCCCTTCCTACTAAAAAACTATTGATTGATGCCACTTTTGAGTTCAATGACGTCTCTAAATGGATAGATTTTATGGGTATAACCAAATTCGAATGGCTCGTGAGGATGAAGAGCCTACAACATTTAGGGAACCACATGGTACATTCTATTACATGCTTATGCTTTTCAGTTTATAGAATGCATGTTCCACCTATCAGAATGACATGAATCACATATTTATGCCGATCATAGGAACATTGGTGGAATGAAACATAAATGATCTGGTGGTAAAATCTTTCCAGTTCATGGACCATCTCTAAGATCTTGAGATAGTGTTGGGTTACCTTCGATCCCACCATCCAAAAATGAACAACTAAAATTGTTTTTTCAGGGTCACCTCTGGAGATATTCTATTCATTGTTGTCCGATATAGAGGCATCAGGATAAATCTATAAAAGATCTAGGCAATCTGTCAGATGTCCCCTCTGAGAAACATAAGGGATCTTTAAGGAATTCAATTCCACATTTCCTATGTACACTGATTAATTGTGAATCTGGGTGGAAAGTGTATTCCTGTATCCTGAATCATAAAGAATGGTGTTGATTTTCAATGGGATGAGGACTCTCAGACTTTTTTGAGGAAATCTGGAATTACCTATGATATCCTCCAGTCTTGAATCCACATGTTCCCAGAAATCTGCTGGTCCATTATGTGACAACTCTGGAGTGATCTATATGAGCCCTTCTCACCCAGATGAACAATTAGCGAATGGAGAATAGTTTATACTATCTCAGCTACATGACTCTCGATATAGAGACCAGATATTACAATATCGAAAAGAGCTATAATGTGCTGGTATTAATTGTACTGAAATTGAGACACTACTTTCAACATCATGATATACATCTAGTGTCTTTTGTGGATCCACTGAAGTACATCTTGAACCAACCCATATTGACGGTCCATCTAGCATAGTGTGCAGTGATCCTCCAGAAGTTCAACATCAGGTTTCTGCCCCACAATCCCATTAAGGGATACAAATTGATAGACTTCGTTTCCATCCATACATCTCCCGCAAACCAGCCACTAGATCATTATTCTCTTGATGAGGCAATTCTCTCAATAGACCAAGCCACTCTATGTTGAAAAATGAACATTGATGGTGCTTCCCAGAGTCCTATAGGAATATTATTCAATGATCCTAGACTCAACAGGGTAGGCCAAGGTATCATATTTATCATGAAAGCACTAGATGTTCAGACATATTCATTTCTATTGATAGAAGGTTGTACCAATAATGAGGAAGAGTATCAGGCTCTCAATACATACCCCAAGCTGGCCCTCGAGATTGATGTTCCCCACATTCATGGGAAAGGGGACTCCGAACATGTCATCAAACAGATCAACGATGACTACATCATTAGGAAGCTGGAGCTCATTCCATTGTTTCAACATACCCACAAGTTGATGGCTCGGTTTCCATCATATCTAGAAGTTACTCATGTCCCTCGTTCGCAGAAGTGTTGGGCCAATGCCTTGGCCAGCTGGGCTGCATCACTTGTAGAACCCGACCAAGATTATTTGATTATTTATGCAGTGCACAGGAGAGTCGTTGATCTCATCAATAAAGACAACAATTATAGCCCATAGGTAAGACACCACACCACCAATGCCTTCATGTCAGGACTCCTAGGTCCCCCCTGCTGCAGTGTTGGAGGTGACTCCCAACTGGAGGACCTCTTTATTGAGTATCTCTAGCACAACAGTCTCCTGATAGATCGAGCCGATTGAGAGAGATTCCTACATCATGCATTACATTTTACCCTCCAGAGTGGCCTCGTTCATGAGAAGGTCCTCTTAAAACATGGGCTTGATGGAGTCCTCCTCCATTTCATTCAATGAGGAAAGATTTGTCAGGTCATTTAGTGGGTTCATGTCGGTTTCTGTGGGGCTCATCTGACTGGCCCAAAACTATAACATCCCAAGATTTTAAGACGAAACACTATGTGCTTAAATTAACTAATGAGTATTATGTAAAAATTATAACCAAGCTGTTAAACTTATGTTTCTCACTTCGGTGTTTTGAATTTCTAAAATCCGACACACATGGTTGTGTTCAGTAAGTTATTTGGAGTTTGATTGAACCAACATGTTTTTTTGTGAATAGTAGCATACCCTTATTAATAGTAATATGAATGGTAATATGGCCCTAATGAATAGTAAATTTCATTATTATTTTATTTTATTATGGATTTATGATAAGTACATCTTGGTTAACTCTCAATTTAATATAAAAGGAGTTATAGAATTAGAATTGTTAATTTTTTAATTAAGTACGATTTTATTTAAAAATTATATTAATAATATTTAGAAATTATTTTTCAACAAATGGAGTTATTTTTTGAATTATAAGTGTTGAAAAATTGTAAGGGTGAATTTTTTTGGTTTTTCTGAAATACTTAAATTTCTAATGAATAGTGAAATACCATAATTTACAAAATAAGCTAAATAACAAAATTATAGAGTCATCCAGGATATTATGCTATTATAAGCCCAATTGGTTTGGATTCACATGAAAACAATACTTTTCTTGGTCATGAAAGACTCACTATTCCTTTTTTGGGAAATAATAAATTAATGGATTTTATATTGAGAAATCCCCTCTCCCCTCCACTATAAATACCACCATTCACACCCTCATGTCCTCACACCTCTAAAGATTCAAGATTTGTAAAAAATAATCCCATGAATCTTTCCTAGCCCCTCCACCACGTCTAAGAGCTTATTTTCTCATCAAATGTCAAATCCTAGGCCCCTTAAATAGGATCTCAAGAGGATGATTCAAGAGGTAATTTCTATGCCTCTTTACCATTAATTTCTTGTCAATTTCAAATTATTTCCTTATTATCTCCCAAACTATCTTCATCTAAATGGTATGGTATCTCCAGTATCATAAATATACTATAGTTTTATGATATTAATGGGATATTATACCATCCAACCCCCTTATCAACTTTTATTTTATAAAATAAAATTTTATTCGTGAGGTGTTAATCTATCACCTTCAAGAACGACATGATTTCAATTTTCATTAATGCTTTCAGATATGGTCATGAAACCGTTTTAATGATGGAAATAGATTATATTATTTTTATTATATCCTATTTCATGTTCTGTGACTAACTTATACACATATTACTAAATGATTTAAAAAAACGAGTTCGTTGGGGTCGAAAAATCGCCCGAATTAACCCCAACGATCATCATTAATGTTTAAATAATGATTTATCCACATTGAATATAACATAATTCTATATAAGATCATTTAAAATATTGTAATATAATTTGTAACATGTAATATTAGTTCAGGATGTTTACCCATGTTCTTCATGAACTTTTATTCAAGAATACAATAGAATCGTTCTAGAAAACCATTAAAACAGACATTCATGAACAATGGATTTAAACCCTATAACTCATCCAAAAGCACTAAAAATAACATAATGAAACCATATTAAACCATATTAATGTAAAAAATGGTTATTTAATTGTTAATTAATTAATTTAATGTAGTTATACAGGACATTAAAGTGAATAAGAATTCAGATACAAGGTAAGGGGATGTTTTCGAATCCAACTTTCTTTCTTTGGGTTCTCCCTCTTTCACTCCATTTTTGGGATTTTCACTCATTAAAAATAATTTATTCATAATTATCTTACATTTTCTGGGATATTCATATTTTCCAATGGAGTTTATTTCAAACAAATGTTTTCCAAAAGAACTCTTCTTCCAAAAAACACACCTTTTATTTCTCACTCAATTTTAATGGTCATTGTATCAAGTATGATATTCCAACTTTATTTTGGGAACCCAATGTTTATGAATGTTTTCTTATTAGATAAAACCCATTTAATTCCAAGGTTTATTTATGTTCATATTTGATATATGATCTATGAGGCATGCATGATAATGATAATGTTATGATGTGACAGGTGTGCCCAGAATTATATAGCGCAATATGAATGTTTGAATGTGACGGATGCACCCAAAATTATACAGCACTCTAATGCATTGGGAAAAGTGATTAATATCATGA
Organism: Viscum album; assembly: GCA_963277665.1. NCBI lineage: Eukaryota > Viridiplantae > Streptophyta > Magnoliopsida > Santalales > Viscaceae > Viscum > Viscum album. The sequence continues at coordinate 361,681,263 of OY728155.1, read as the reverse complement.
GTTAATGTGAAATGATGTGTGAAAATGATTCTAGTAATTTTCACAAGTATGTGAGGTAGTTAACCACTAAGACATGATGTTTCATTTTTTATGCGTTGCCACATTTCAACTATTTTATTAATGGTTTATCTATTGTTAATGTTCCTTTACCTATGTTATGATTGTGATAACCCATTGTTATATTGTTCTTATCTATCCTATTATTGGAATTTAAGATCTCCCCTTGTTCATGTATACCCTCAGGTGATTTTGTGTACAAAAGTGTTTTCAAGGGATAATAAGAAGCTCGATAAGAAAGAATTAAATAAATGTAAATGTTTTGTGTTATAAATGTATTTGTTTGGTTTGTATAATCCTCAAAAACCTATACCAGAAAAGGTCATCAATGTAATAATATAATTTGTGTTTTACTGTTATCCTTTATACAAAAAAACATTGCATGGTTTATTACTAAATCCTGATGTGTGGGTTCAGGGATTTACAATTGCTATCAAAATAACGGTCTACACAACATTTCATATTACACATTTTCAATTTAAAATTTACTTTTAAACTTATAGTTAATTAGGTCCACATAAGAAAATAGTTTTTCTAAATTATAAATATATAAATTCATAATTATATGTACAATGAACGAACTGTGATGGTGTAATTCATTTAAGGATGGATGAATGTAACTTCAGAAGATTTTAATAAGAAACACTATGTTCTTAAATGAAATATGGATTGCAAATATGAAATTTATAACAATTTTTTTAAACATATGTTTGACATTTCTGTATTTTGAATTTTGAAAATCTGATATACACGGTTTGGTTCAATAAGTTATTTAGAGGCTGATAGAACCAACATGTTTTTTGGGTGAATAGTAACATACCCTTATATATATTAATATGAATAGTAATATGATCCTAATGAATAGTAAAGTTTATTATTATATTATTCTATTATGTCTTTATGTTAATGAATCTTGGTTAATTATTCGATGTGATATAAAAGTAGTTATAGAATTAGAATTGTTAATTTTTTATATACGTATGATTTTATTTAAAAATTTAATTATCAATATTTAGAGAATTATTTTCGAAAAATTGAGTTCATTTTTGAATTCTACACATTGAGAAATGGTACAGGTGTGTTTTTTGAAGTTTTTTGAAATACATAAATTTTTTATGAATAGTGAAATACCATAATTTACAAAATAAAATAAATAAGCTAACTATACAGTCACTCGTGATGGTCGGCTGATGTAAGACCAATTGTTTCAGGTTCACATTATAAAATTAATATTCTTAGTCATGGAAGACTCATTATTCTTTTTATTTTGGGGAAATAATAAATTAATTAATTTTTATTGTGAAATCCCCTCTCCCTACACTATAAATACCACCCATCACACCATCATTTCCTCACACCTTCCAAACATTATTCCTTTTCTAAACATTGCCCAAGAATCATCTCTAGCCCCTCCCCCATGTCCAAGAGCTTCTGGTCTCATCAAATTACCTATCCTAGGTCCCCTAATAAGGATCTCAAGAGGAGGATTCAAGGGGTAATTTCTCTCCAACTTTTCCTTTAATTTCCTTTCAACTTCACGTTCTTTTATTATTCTATCCCCACATATTCTCATCCAAATATTATTTTAATTCTATTATCATGAATATAATATAATTTCATGATACTAATGATATATTATACCATACAACCCCCTTCACCACTTCATTTCATTTTATAAAAGAAAACGTTGTTCGTGAGGCATTAATCTATCACCTTCCAGAACGACATGTTTTGAATTTACATCAAAGCATTCAGATATGGTCATTAAACAATTTTTATGGTTGAACCATATTATACTATTTTTAATATATCCTTTTATCATGTTCTATAAATAAATTATGTACAAATTACAAAATTATTAAACAAAACGTGTTCGTTGTGGTCGAAAAATATACTGAATTAACCTAGACGATCATCATTAAATTTTCACTAATGATTTATCAACATGGAATAAAAAATAATAAAATATAAGATCAATTAATATCATATAATATCATTAATAACATTTAATATTAGTTATGGATGATTACCCATGTTCTACACGATCTTCCATTCATGAATACAAGTGAATCGATCACGAAAATCATAAAAATAGACATTTCTCGAACAATGGTTTTAAACCCTGTAACTCATGCAAAGGTCCAAAAAATAACTTAATGAAACCATAATGAACCATATTCAAGTATAGAAGGTTTTTTAATTTTTAATTAATGAATTTAATGTGGTTATACATGACATTAAAGTGAAGAAAGCATTTGGATACACGATAGGTGGATGTTTTCGAACCCAACATTCATTATTTAGGATCTCCCTCATTCAATAAGTTTTTGGTATGGTCACTCCATAAAAATAATTTGTTCATATTTATCTTACCATTTCTGGGATATAATGTTTTTCCAATAGATTTTATATCAAACAATTTCTTTCCCAAAAAACTCTTCATTCAAAAACACACCTTTTATTTCTCACTTAAGGTTGATGGTCATTGAATCAAGTATGTTATTTCCAATTTCTTTTGGGAACCCAAATTTTATGAATTTTTTCTTATGATATGAAACACATTCCTTTATATGGGTTTTTTATGTTCATATTTGATATATGTTCTATGTGGTATGCATGATAATGATAATGTTATAATGTGTGGGGTGCGCCTAGAATTATATCTCATAATATGAATGTTTGAAGGTGACGGGTGAACCAGGAATTATACAGCACTACAAGGCATTGGGTAAAGTGATTAATCTAATCAGTTAATGTGAATTGATGTGTGAAAAAATTCAAGCATTGTTCATAATTATGTTTTTTAGTTAACCACTAAGACATGATGTTTCATTTTTTATGCATTGCCACATTTCAAGTATTTTATTCATGATTCTTATCATGTTTATGATCCTTTCCCTGGGTTATGATTGTAATCACCCAATGTTATATTGTTCTTATATATCATCTTACTAGACTTTTTTCTCACCCCTTTTTAATGTATACCCTTAGGTGATTTTTTGTAAAAAAGAGTTTTAAAGGACAATAAAAAGCTAGAGAAGATGGAATTAAATATATGTAAATGTTTTGTGTCGTAAATGGTTATGTATGGTTTTTTTAATCCTCCGGAACCTAGACTGGGAAAGGCCCTCAACTGTATAATGTACTGTGTATTTTTTTGTTATCCTTTACACAAATAAAAAAATACACAACATGTTTTAGTACTCAATCAAGAAGTGTGGGTTCAGGGATTCACAATTGGTATCAAAGGAACGGTCTAGACAACATTGGATATTAGACATTGTCATTTTAAAATTAACTTTTAAAATTATGTTTAATTAGTTACCCATAAGAAAATAGTCTTTATTAATTATAAATATGTAAATTCAGAATTATATGTACAATGAACGAATTGAGAGGGTGCAATTCATTTTAGGGGAGAAGAATATAACATCCTATGATTTTAAAAGGAAACATTATGTACTTAAATGAACTACTGAGTACTATGTGAAATTTATATCCAATCTATTAAACTTATGTTTTTCACTTCTCTGTTTTGAATTTCAAAAATCTAACATGCATAGTTGCCTTCAAGAAGCTATTTTGAGTCAGATTAAACCAACTTGTTTCTTTTGTGAATAGTAACATACCCTTATGAATAGTGATATTAATAGTAATATGATCCTAATGCATAGTAAATTTTATTATTATTTTATTTTCTTAATTATTTAATATAATGACATCTTGGTTAATTTTTTAAATTGATATAAAATGCAGTTATAGAATAAGAATTATTAATTTTTTAATTAAGTATGATTTTATTTAAAAATTAAATAAATAATATATAGAATTTTTTTTCAGAAACTGGAGTTCGTTTTTGAATTCATCATGTTGAAAAATATTAAGGGTGAGTTTTTGGTTATTTCTGAAATACTTGAATTTTTTATGAATAGTGATATACTATAATTTACAAAATAAGATAAATAAGCTAATTATAGAGTCATGCATGATGTTCTACTGATGTAAGACCAATTTTTTCATGTTAACATGATAAAATTACTTTTCTTAGTCATTGAAGTCTCACTATTGATTGTCTTTTGGAGAATTAATTAATTAATGAATTCTATACTGAGAAACCCCCTCTCTCATCCACTATAAATACCACCCTTCACACACTCATTTCCTCACACCTCTCAAGCTTCAATCCTTGCCTAAAATATGCCCCAGAATATTTCCTAGCCCCTCCCCTATGTCCATGATCTTCTGGTCTAATCAAAAGACATATCCTATTTCTCTTAAGGAGGATCTCAAGATTAGGATTTAAGAGGTGATTTCTCTCCCTGTTTTCCTTTAATTTCCATTCAATTTCAAGTTCTTTTCTTATTTTCTCCCCACCTATATTCATCCAAATTGAATGTTCAATCTATTATAATACATATACTATAATGTTATCATACTAATGGAATATTATCTCATACAAACCCCTTCTCCTCTTCCTTTTATTATATAAAAGAAAATGTTGTTCGTGAGGTGTTAATCTATCACCTTCATGAACTGCATGTTTTAAATTTCATTTAAAGCATTCGCATATGGTAATTAAAAAAAATTTATGGTTTTACTAGATTATATTTTATTTAATATATCCTATTTCATGTTATGTAGCTAAATTATGTACATACTACAAAATTATTAAACAAAACAAGTTTCTTGTGGTCAAAAAAATCGGCTGATTTAACCCAAATGGTCATCATTAAATTTTAACTAATGATTTATCCACTTTTTATATAACATAATTCAACATAAAATAATTAAAAATTCTTTAATATCAATAAAAACATGTAATATTATTTCAGTATGTCTACCCATGTTCTTCATTAACATCCATTCATGAATACAAGTGAATCGTTCAAGAAAACCTTAAAAAAGGACATTCATGAACAATGGATTTAAACCATATAACTCATCCAAAGGCCCAAAAAATAACTTATTGAAACCATAATAAGCCATATTCATGTACACAAGGTATTTTAATTATTAATTAATGAATCAAATGTGGTTATATTGGACATTAATGTGAAGAAAGCATTCAGATACAAGGTAACTGGATGTTTTCAAACCCAACATTCTTTCTTCGAGTTCTACCTCATTCACTCAATTTTTTGTATGGTCACAAAATAAAAATAACTTTTTCATTATTATCTTACCTTTTAAGGGATTTAAATTTTTTCCACTATAGTTTATGTCAAAAAAAATTTCAAAAGAACTCTTCTTTCAAAAAAACACATTTTATTTCTCACTCACGGTTGATAGTCATTGTATCAAGTATGTTATTCCCACATTATTTTGGGAACCCAATGTTAATGAATGTGTTCTTAGGAAATGAAACTCATTCCTTTCCATGGGTTAGTAATGTTCAAATTAGATATATGTTCTATGTGGCATGCATGATAACGATAATATTATGATCTGACAGGTGCAGCCATAATTATATATAGCAATATGAATGTTTGAATGCGACGGGTGCACCTGTAATTATAAAGTGCTCTAATTAATTGGGTAAAGTTATTAGTCTCATGAGTTAATGTTAAATTATGTATGAAAAATAGTCTAGGATTGTTCAAATGTATGTGTGTTAGTTAACCACTAAGACATGATGTTTTAGTTTTTATGTATTTCCACATTTCATGTCCTTTGTTAATGATTCTTCTCCTGATCATGATTCTTTACCTATGTAATGATTGTGATCACCAATTTTTATATTGTTATTTTCTGTCCTCTTAATAGTCTTTTAGCTCACCCATTTTTGATGTATACCCTCATGTGTATTTTTTTACAAAATATTTTTCAAGGGACAATAAGAAGCTAGAGAAGATGAAATTAAAAAATGTAAATGTTTTGTGGTGTAATTATTTATGTATGGTTTGTCTAATCATCAAGAACCTAGAACGAAAAAGGTACTCAAATGTACAATGTACTCTATATTTTTCTATTATCATTTCTACAAAAAATACAAAGCATGTTTTAGTACTGAATCTGGAAGGGTGCGTTCAGGGATTTAAAGAAACTATCTCACCAGATCTAGAGACCAAGGTATATTTGGCCTGCCATAATCTATGACTGTATAGAGTTTTCCAAGAGCTGAATGGCATGCCAAATCAATGCCAATTTCATTAATTGGCCTCCAAATCCTCTCCACACTACTAGATACTCTTGGCCCTTCACAGTATGGGGATTTGCGGTTGTGGGACCCTATCCAACGGCGATAGCCCGCCAAGGCATATTCATCCTGACCGCTACGGATTATTTTCTCTAATGGGAAGAGGAATTTCTTCTCAAAGTGGTCAATTACCATTTTATCATTGATTATATGACCTCCAATATCATCTACCAATTCAGAGTCCCACATGCCATCCACACTGATAATGACACCATCTTCCAGGAATTCGAACTGACGAAGTTGTATGCCAAGTAAAATATTCATTCTAACCATACCTCCCACTATCACGCACAAGATAATGGGAAGATCAATCAACTCAACAAAATCATCTCCAACATTATCCAGAAGGTGGTTGTTTAGAAAAATAAGTGTGGTCTAAATAAACACCACAATTCACTAAGGTTTTATCAGACGATGACTCATAATTCCACTCATGTTACCCCATATTCTCTAGTTGTAGGTAACAGAGGTGGTCCTTACCATCAAGATTCAATTTCCCTCATTACACATAGTTGTCTATGATCAGCAAATAGTAGATAAGGTAGCTGAAATCCAGCAGGCTGAATTGGAAGCAGTCGGCAAGAATAGGCTTTGTGCCTACAGAATATGGAGAGGCATCAGAACAATATATATAGAACATTTAACATGAAAGTTCTCATCTTATATTTCATAAAAGGTTACATGGAATTGGCATTGATAACGCCAATGATACCTGGTAGGAGACCACCCAAACTAGAGCCTAAATGGTAAAAACCTTACATTATTCACAAGGATTACCCCAATGGAGAATACTCCCTATTTACCTTGGATGGATAGCATATAACTCCACCCACCAATGCCAAATTACTCAAGAAGTAATTTTCTTGAGTAAGTCTGTCTCAAATGACATTAAATTGTATGGCTTCCTATAAGATGTTAAAATATATATGGTCTTACATGACCTCAAAATGTTTCATCTTTACCACACGATGTTAAAATTCATGATCCATCCTAGCAAAAAAATGTTGCACTACTCATTACCCGTCCTGCATGACGTTAAACTATGTGTGGTAGATATACTGTTACAGTCCAAGATCTATGGCCATAAACTATGGTCTACTATTTCCTTGTTGCAGGACGTTAAATTTCACGACATCTAAAGAACATTGTATGGCCTGACTTCCATCCTCTTGGGATATGTAAGAATACTCAGAAAATTCATCTTAGAGTCCATCCCCCAAATCATTCTTATTGACTTCCCCACTGGGTCTACTTCCCTTGGATGACTGCACACAGTGTCATGTAGACTTCTTTTTTCCCCATTTAATATAGGATTATGATGATCACACCATGTTCCCCTCCTATTCGTCTATCCTCCTACATCCTTAACGGATGATGTTAAACTGCATGGCCCCTTCATAACTATGTTTGGATTTATTCCCATCCCCATGGGATACATAGGAATGCCAAGAAATTTCGTCCATAGGCCCCACACCGAACTACAAGATCTCCCGTTATGTCCATCCCCTTCACCCAGATGCTTCTCAAAACATATGGTCAGGTGCAGGCTTTGTTTTCCTTTATTCATGTCAGGTTTATCATGATCACACCATGCATCCTCCTCCTTATAGATCTCCACCACTTTCTCCCTTGACATTAGACCATATTCATGTTCATGCTTCATGCATCTCTTTTATTTGGTTATTCAACATCTTTCACATTCGAATGGACCCCCAAACAACATGGATGAAAGGTCTCATTACTCTCCAACAAACTTGGGCCAATGTTCCTATGAATTAAAAATGCCAAATTGATAGAATTCCCACATTATGAATATGGTCAGTGATCAGTGCCCATTTTTTATTCCTATTTTAGGTCTCATTATATGAATGATGTTTTTTGAATAAAATCAGTAACCTTCCTCCATCATTATCATGACCCCTATATATCCCAAATATTGGGTGACGTTATTTAGTTTTCCCTTCTATCCCTATGAATGTCAGTGTGCCTAAGGTAGGTATGTTGGTCTGGGTGGGATCGACCTCACCCAATATCTTCCCTTTATTATCGTACCATTTTATGCTGGGGAGAACCTATTTCCATTCCTTGTTTCCCACACCGAGCATTTCTCATGATGGCTTAGGATCTTTTGTAAGGCCACACCTACATAAAGGGTCACACAACCAATGGTCCTAGCTCTATGGAATTAAACTGAGATCTCCATCGTCCTCATTGGACATTGTTAAACTACATAATCCATCCTTCACTAAGGGACGTAAGACCCCTCAGCCCTCGTCCAACATGACGATAAACTACAAACTGGTTGTGACACTCTGTTCGTGGACCAGCCTCAGGTCCCTCAAACATTTTTCCCATGGCTCTGCCTATGATGGTGTGGTGTGGTGTGGGATTACATCCTCATTCACGTCGGGCTATTTTTCAACGCTGCATACATCTCTTCAATACACATCTCTTATCTTTGTCCTTACTTCATTCCATTAGAATGAACGACATCTCCAAAACTACAATTGGATTGATTCCCATCCTCTTGGTGTATGTAGGTATGCCTGGACATTTTTTCATCAGGTCCAACCCTATTTCTAGGAAACCTCCTCATCTCTCTATCCCCTTGGCCCGAGTCATCTATGAGGAGGGTATGCGGTGTGGTATGGGCTTATGTATTCATTCATGCCAGGTTTGTTACATTTACACCACGTACCTCTACCTCTTAAGATCTATTCCTCCCATTGTTCTCCACTCTTATTTTCGAGTATGATGTTTTTTAATTAGGCCCCAAGACCCTCTTTGGCAGTTCAGTAATGCGCACAGGAGCACTCTGGATCTGAACTAAGGGTGTTGGATTCTATAGAGACATGTTATCATCCATTTTCCTGCTGAATTTTCCCATTATATTAGGATTTCATCATCTTTCACATTCCAAAGGACCCACGGATTGCATGGATGCTTTCCCCTAGTGCTCTCCAACCATCTTGGGTCAATGTCTATGATAATTTTGATTGAAAATTTGATACATATCCCACATTGTGAAGATGTTCAGCAGTCAGTGCTCATTTTTTTCCAATTTCAGTTCACATGGTGTGTATGTTTTGGTTCAAATATAGTCAATAGTTATCTTCCATCTTCACTCTACCCTCATCAAGCCCTAAATTTTGGTTTCATGATTAACATCTTTTTCCATTCCATCATATTCATGCATAATTTAGACAATCTTGGTGTTATTGCTCTTTGAGAATTTTCATGTTTAGAGGACAAGGAATATATAAGGAATCATTTGAGGATCCATACTATTTTCACCATTTCCAATATCCAACACTTTACAAAGACCTTCTCCGCCCTTTTTTCCCACATTGCGCACAACTAGTGTGGGCTTAGGAATTTTTTCAAGGATTGCACCCATTTGGAAGAGTTTCACATGTTCCCCACTCTAAGACCTTATTCTATGATCTCTCCAAATAATTTCTTTAAGACTTTAAACAACATGACATCTTTATGAACTACACATTGATTGACTCTCATCCATATGGGATATATTGGAATGCCCGAGAATTTTGTCTTCGAGTCCAGCTCTGGCTCCACTAATTGTGTCTTATATTTGGCCATTTGGCCCTGACTTTTATTAGATTGAATTGTGATTCATATGTGATATTTTGTACTCATTCTCATCAGGTTTGTAATAGTCGTACAATATACTCCCCTTCTAGGAGCTAGGTATCCTACCTCTTGTCAAACATGATGTTAAACTACACTCCCAAAACTATGTATGGCTTGATTCTTTCCCATAAATCATACATAGAAACACCATGACAGATTTTCCTCAGGTTTAGACCCATATTCTCGGACCTTTTCTAGCCCCTCAGTCCAAGGATTCATCTTTGAAATTTTACGTGGTTTGTTTTGGACCTCTTCCCCTTTCACATTAGGTATACTTTATCATGACATGTGAATTCCCCTCTAAATCTCATTTCTTCTGTAGGTGTCCAAGAAATATCATGATTCCCGGTCCAACATGACTTTAATCCATTGCATATTTACTACATGACGTTTATATTCATGGGTTGGTAATATAATAAGGCCTTAAACTATGACATTATCATCCTGGCCACACGACAAAAAAGGGCATTGCATTGTGATGTCCTAAATCGAGGGTACATCATGTTTGGTATCATTCTTCTACCAATCCATTTTTCAAGGCCTCCATGTAGCTTGAATCCTATAGTAGCACTTGTATTCCCCATCCTAGGTTTTTTACTTCAAAAAAAACACATCCATCTTAATGATCAAACAAGATCTGTCAAATGCTGATTGTTTTGGTGCGTGAGCTAGACCCGCACGACAGTGTTTTCCCTTCATTGATACCCTACCATTAATCTTCTAGAACTATGTATAGATTGATCCCATTCATGATAGTGTCTGTACAAATTTCCATGCACTTTTCCTCAGTCCCAACCCAACTATCATTTTCTGTCCCTCAACTTAAAACATTTGCAGGGAGCACATGGTGTGGTATGGGCTTACAAACTCATTCATGTCATGTTTTTTAATTACAACTACAAATGTCGTTTTCCCTATTTACCATTTATGGTATGAGCTATATTCCCTTAAAACTATGATCCAGATATCCTTGTTGCAGGAGAATAAATTGGACGACATTTTCTAGAACTACGTATGGATCGATTCCCATCTTAATGGGATAAGTAGGAACATGTAGACATTTTGTCTATGGTTCCAGCCTAGGGAATCATAAATCCTTCAAAATTTCCATCCCCATGACCCAATCTCTTTTGGGGTCATGTAGTGTGGTGAGTACCTCTTGGGTTCTCATTTATGGTAGGGTTTTCCACAACCGCACCACGTGTCTCCCATGTCTCTTCCCAACTTGGTCCATATTCTACGACCATAAACTAATATCTCCCTAAAGGAACTACGCATTGGTTTTTTCTACATCGCCACCATATGCATATTCCATTTAACCAAGACCCCTATTAATGCTCCACTCTATGACCTTACTCTATGAGAATCCGAACCCAGGACCATTGTCCTTAGAAATGGATTCACCTTCCTCTATTTGACACCTCTTATTAGCATAATCAAATTCATCATGTCAAATAACACAATTTGTGGAATTTTCATGTGGAGATTCCCCCATTTTATGTCCATGCTACATGATTTTTTAATTTGTATCTCCACCCCCTTCCATGTCTGAAGGGACCCCTTTTACAGCCTGGTCTCATTCCATATTGACTCACCTACCATCTTAGACCAATTCCCCAGAAGTACATAAATGAAATCTCACGATAGGTCCCATGTTTCTAACATGGTCAATAATAAACCATCATTTTCTTTTTCCCATTATAGGATAATGGGAAACATATGATGTGTTTTGAACATGGTAAATAGAAATCTGTTATCATCATGCCACCATCATTGCGATCCAAATCTGAGGCATTGTGATTCAAATTTTTCAACTCACTTATGTTTAAATGGAATCCCAACACACTCGTTTTTACCACTTCATGCATTTACCTTCAGTATGTAGGGAGATCGGTAATATTTGGACATTATTCATCTAACATTCTATTGATCTTGATGTGTGCCTCCTTTTACCAAGAAAATACTATCATTGGCCCTTATTTCTTACACTGAGCACTATTCACATGGGATTAGTTTTTTTGTAGAACGTGTACTGGTGATCCCATTCCATACATGCCTTTATCATCCTACATGACGTTTAACTCAAACCCAGACGTACATATGGCTTGATTCCCATTCTAATGGGGTATGTAGGAATGCCCGAACACTTTTCTTTGGGTCTATCCCCAAGTAAAGAAAATTCTTTTCTATGGAAAAAATAATCCAATTAGAGACACGTTTTGTGGTGTGGACTGCTTATGTCCTCATCACATAAGGATATGTACCGCACCACATGTTTTTTTGGGTAACCATGTCCCTAATTCTGGTCTTTAAACATTGATTATACCATGAATAGGTTTAGGATGCCCCATGATAACTATGGGATGCGTGAACTTCCTCACTAGAGAGGATTTCCCCTACCATATTAGGTCACTAAAAACACTGTTCTTAAGAACTATGTATGGATTGATTCTTATCCTTATGGGATATGTAGTGATGCCCATACATTTCATGTTGTGCCTAGTACTAGGGTCATTAACCTTTCTAGCCCCTGGCCCTGATTGTGGTCCAGTCTCCCTAACCATAAACTAAGAGCCTACAGTACATGCAAAATGCTGTTAAACTATTATCCTTGGTCAATGAAGTATTACCCTAAAAATATGTACATCGTCCTTACTATATGATGATAAAACGTGTCACTATCATCTTCATTGGTATGATGTACTATTCCGAGTCATTCTAAGTCCTCACCATAGATGTTTTTTATGAATGTAGGTATCATCCCAAATCAGACCGATGTACTCCCCTAATATGTTTCCACCACAGTGGCATAATTTCTAGAGTGTTTGAATTCCTTTGAACAACATTTTACTCCACCATTCATGAATTGAAATCCCTTTATTTGGATCCTTATCAGCATTCATGCCTGAAAGAACCCCCTAATAGTATGAATGCTCAGCCTAGGGCTCACCTATTGTCCTGGGCTAATATTCCATAAGACTAATGGAAGAATTCTCTAGTTATGCCCCATGTTTTTAACATGGTCAGCAGTCAGCCTGCATTTTTTATCCCCATATCAGGCTAACAAATTAAGGATACTTTGTTTTGAGCACGTTCAATAGTTATCCTTCATTGTAACTCCATCCCTGTAGTGTTTTGAATTTTTGGTATCGTGATTCACACATTCCACTAACATCTGTTCGGATCGATTCTAACGCCCCTGGCATTACTCTTCTTGTACACCATAGCACATTGGGAAAATAATAATTTGATGGTTCTAAGAACTTCATTCTCCATTCAGGCCTCCCTCTTTCTTCCCAGAAGCCCAGATTGGTCATTTACAACCCAGATTCCCGAAGAATAATTGACACTTCCACATTCAAATGAATTGACAATGCAGTCATCCCCTGTTTCTCACATTGCGAAAGACCCACATGAGAATATAGATTGATTGATGGACACTTCACAGGTGTGATGGAAATGCATTAATTGAAACAGATAATAGTGATCATTCACGTGAGAAAAATAAAAAAGAAAATATGAATGTGTGCTTATGAGTATACACAAATTAACACACCTAGTGGTCATCCCCTCCCATGGATGGGTTTACCTCCTCAACAAAGTGTTTCATCTCCTCTATTCACTGGCTTATGGAATCCATGGTCTGTTTTCTCCTTCTACTCACTTACTCCTCCTCAAGAGAAATGGGGTGTACTTTATCATCCTTGATCTAGGATCGACCCTCATCAGCTCATATAAGGTCCATCTCTTTGGAAGATTTCCACATCTATTTTTCAAACTCTTCCACCTAGGCCTTCAGGTGCGATATGTGGTTCATATTGTGACCTTGTTTCCATGAAGTGGCCCATGTATTCAAAAAATTATATCCCTTTTGTGTCCCAAAATAACCACCTCTCATTTTAAAATGACATGCCTCCTATGAACTGTTATCCTCCCACTAATTACAAACCTCCATGAATTAATTTCACTGTGTGGTCCACATAGTGAGCTTCGCTTTTCGCAGAGAAATACTATGATGAAATTCATACTTTTATGACTTCCTTCTCAATTACATGTACACCCACTCTAGTCAATTAATTATGACTCACTGTGTGCTTCTCAACACCAACCATACGAGTTCGCAGTCATCTGGATTTGTCAACAAACACAATCACGGAAAAAAAACCAAGAGGGTGCCTTGAGGAATTTTAGCCCAACAATGTTGGATTAGAAAATTAATTTCATCCATCTCAGGGTTCAAAAAGTTTTGATTGCTAAAACATTCCTGGTTTTATGGAAGAAATTTTCTCTTCCTGGTACTCCTTTTCAAGATCATTAAGCCACTGGTGCTTCAACAGTCATCATTGGTCCATGGAAGGTCATCATGGGTGTCAATCCCCATGGGTGGTGGTCTGAGTTATTCTTCATGAACTCCCCCTTCATTTCAATAACCCCAACACTCTATAATAGATTAAAGACACCCTAGTAGAGTTATTATATGTTGATGAGCAATCATTGAATCTCTATGAGGCTTCATTCACCCTGATCTATGTTACAATGGACATCTCTTAAGAACAACCATCTAATCTTCTAATCTACATTGAAGGATTGCTTGACTGGAAGATATATTCTCTATCATAACTATCCAAAATTCCACTCATTGTGTTGCATCTATTTTCACACATTATTATCCTAAATATTAAAAGGAAAAATTGTAGAGATTTGCAGGAGCTGGATCCCATAAATGTTGTTGGACTATCTCCCACTTCATTCATGGACTCTACTCCTCTAGGAATCCCAGATTCGATGGTATCAATGAACTATGGGGTAACCTCATTTATTTAATCTCCATAATTTTAGTATTATATTCCAAAATTTATTTTCCCATACCATGAATGTCCTTATTTTAAATTCAAGAGGAATCAATTCATGGAGCTTATTCACATTAAGCCTCTCCTACTGCTAGAATTTCCTAGAGAACGGGTCCCCATCATTACAGTGAACATTGGATACTCACTAGTTAGTGTCTTGGAGATAGTCTCCATCACCCTTGGACTTTTATCATCTTCTCTAGAATCCTATTAGTCTAAATAAGACTGATTATTTTCCTATGGATCACACCATTACATATTTTCTAGAACAAATGGAGTCTACTAAATTATGTTATTTCCCTAATCCAAAACCTCAACCTACATCTCTAGTTCATACTAATAACTTCTTTAGAAAATTATTACATGTATTAGTGGATGATTTTTTTCCTTCTTCTACTCCTACCCTAACGCCTTATAGTGTTTGTACCTGTTCACATTCCAAGCAAGGGAATTCATGTCCTTATCATCAGTTAAAAAGTGGATCAAAATGGGGTATGAAACATAGGCTATACTCCTCCAATGATATCATTCAAAATTTTAAATTCCCATGGACATAAATATTTGTAGAAATTAAAATTATTGTTGAGATAATTATCTAGGAACAATAATTTCATTTTCTCTATTTTTAAACTAAAAAAATTGTCTTCCAAGATTGAAGCCTTTTCTCTAAGGGGATTCATACTTTCATTCATGAAGACCCACTGTATCACCATATATTGGATTATTTGGAGAAATAATATATTAAATGATATTATAAATTCCATTGAATAACATATTATTGTGAAACTTGTTCTCGTGAATTCCATGTGTTTTTATTTTTTATGTATCTCATGTACAACTTGATGCTTCGAGTTTGTCTCTGGCATGACATAAAATACATTGATCCTAGTAACATTTCTTGGTTTATTAGTGGAGACTTCAATCTTATCACATATAAATGAATGAAAAAAGTTGTAAGGGTATTCCATAGGAATGAAATTCATGATTTCCTAGAGTTCATGGTGCAGAAGGGATTTGTGAAGTTGGGTTTCTCTGGGGAAAAGTTCACATGGTGTGATAATCAAAGAAGTTTTTTGGGATGTGGTTCTGTCAGGATTTTTTATTATAAAACAACTACAGAATCTCTTCATGTCCAAATTACATTGTGGATCACTTGGCACATGCATTTCCCAACCACTCTTTACTTCTAGTTTGTATGTCTACAAATTAAGGCCACAATAATATATTCTTCTTATCAATTAAATGGAAACTGAATCCAATTTATTTTTCCTTGGAACAATGGTCATAGATAAAAACTATGATTGATCTCTATGGGTTGTATTTCACAAAAACCTCAGAAGGATGAAAGAAGATCTTCTAGAATGGTTCAAATATCATCTTTTGAGGTAAAATGATCTGGAGTATGTGAAATATGATATTGAACATGTGGAGGCTATCCTGGAAGGTAGTTGTAATAAAAAAAAATTCTCAAATATATTGACATGAAGAACATCCTATCATACATTCTTCCAGAACAAGAGCAATTTGATTTGGAGAAATCTAAGTAGACCTGGTTAAATCTCAGTAATAAAAACACAACCTTAATTTTTTGTATCCTATAGAATAAGAGGGTTGTGATTCTCAACTTCTTCCTAGATGATGCTTAATTTACTAATGATCTATCTTTAGTATGAATTATGGTGAGTGATCATTTTAAATATTTAATAACCAATATCAATCTAGATATACAGGAAGTCTACACTAAGCATATGTTGTTTTCATTGTGAGGAAATTCATTTAGTAGGGATTAAAGCTGTTAACTCGGTTCTTGTGATAATTACAGAGGAGAAGGAGGGTTGGGAAATTCTTAACTCTTTAAATTAAGAATGTGCACTAGGACTAGATGGACTTCATGGTTCCTATTTTACGGCTTCCATGGATCTTGTTAATGATGAAATTGTAGCAAAAAATCAAAAAAATTATGTTGGATAAATCTTCCACAAGTGGGATGTGAAATTTATCTTATCTTTATACCAAAGGATAAGTACCATACATCCTTTAATAGGTTGTTTTTAGTATAGGTACCCGAGTTGATTTCACAGGAATAAATAGTTTTGATAGAGGGAGGTAAATCTAATCTTCTATCTCCAATAGTGAAGGGATGATTGGTTTCATTAAATGGAAGAAATTAATCTATAATATTTTGATTAAAATTGATATGGAAAAGGCATATGACATACTTGAATGGGGTTTCATCTTAAAGGTGATGGATGGTATGGTGTGTTCGTCCTGGGATTTTTATATTTTCATTATATGTTGTTGTTCACCCTAGATCTCATCGAATTTCATTGGTAAGAGATGATACATTTGAAAATTTGTGCATGTCCTGATGAAAGGTGACCCAATATCCACAAGTCTCTTCATAATGACTCATAACTACTTTAGAGAATTTTTTTTCTATCATAAATGATAAATGGTTCCTCCCTTATAGTTACATGAGTCATTTTAAAGGTTTGTATCACCTCATGTTTTCTGATGAAATTCTACATTTCATTAATTGTAATATGGGGTATGTATAAGGAAAGATTAATGATTTGAAGTAATATTACAAGTTTAGTTGCCAATATATTATTTATGGAATAGAAGTATTTATTTTGAAAAATCATGCTCTTATCATTGTCAAAAAATGATCAAGGACATAAAGGAAATAAATAGAAAATCAATTCATATGGATTACCATAGGAATATGATTACTCCATCAGGCCTTCACATTTAGAAATATGATATCCTAGTCTCTTGTATTATATCTCAAATTGTTAACAAGAATAGTTACTTTATGTCCTTTTGGGGTCATATAACATTTTTTAATTTCATTCATACATTCAATTCTATTGATGTAATTTATTTTCCTAATGCTAAAAAATCATTGGTCTATAAGATTAAAAAAAATTGTGATTCCTTTCTCTGGGACTCTCATATGGAACATAATTTCCATTAGGAATCTTGAGATCAAATGGCCATGCTAGTATACTCTAGAATTATTGGACTAAAAAATGTATTAGAAAAAATGAATCTTTAATATTAAAAATTGTCTTGGGAGGTTCTAGATGGCTAGTCTTTGTGGGATCATTTTTTTGTGGGAATGTATGGAAAAGATTTTAGCAAACCAAAAGGGCATGTGTCCACCCCATTGAAACTGTAGTGAGGGAACATTCCAACTATCCAACAATGGTTATGGTGGATTGTAGTATTAGGTGAATAAATATGTTGGAAACGAAACTAGGTGGTCATTCCCCAAGTCCTTTCAGGCTGCCCCATGCCTAATATCATGTTTAATCTAGCTCGTGCTTTCACAGTGTTCACTAAGGCTTTGATTAACCCTAAAAAAACATGGGGTCTTCAAAAAAATACAGCTTTCCTAGGAACCATATAATGTAGTTTTAATTAGAGATTTGTTATGGGTTTTATCAATTGAGGTGTATTGTATGGTACTCTAGGTTAAACCGTGGTTAGAGCGGATGACATTATTTACTATCAAGATATTCTGATCAAGTATTTCTCCAAGGTATGGTGGCTATAACATTGGTCAGTTACTATTGAAGATCTAATCCAATGTAAAGGTGTTATTATTGTATAAAAATTCATATAACACCCAGAATCCATAGAAGAAACCTTTTATTTATTTCTCTGTGACAGTTATTGGGCCATAGTTCTATGAAAATGCAAAGGGAATGTCATTCGTATCGAGTTTTCTGATGTGAATGCCATTAAATTTTCCAAGGTGTGGTTTATTAGGTGTGGGAAAACATCAACGAATGTAAGGAAAGAGAAACTCTAACATTGATTGGATGATGGTCTATATTAAATTTTTGTAATAGTTCAAGCATCAGAGGATACATGAGCTTTGGGTTTTCCATGCCATCTCAGTCTAGTTATTTTCCCACCAAGCTTAGTCATCTTGTGAATCATTGAAAAAATGATCATTCCTTGATGATGGTCACGGATGGAAAGGCATATGAATCTAAAAAATAGATGATAAAACCTATAGGTAGATGGATTCAGTGTATTTCCCTACATATAGGTTCATGATCAACTGTGATGTTTCTTGTAACCCTGGAATTTTGAGATGGGGAGGTGTTATTTATGAAAAGAACGATTCAATGTTTCTATCTTTTAAAAGTTTCTATTTTAAAGGAGTCTCTATAATCATTGAGTACGAATATTTAATGAATGGTATAGAGGGGTGTCGGTATTGAAACATTACCACATAGGTAGTTAAAATGGAATCCATTGAACTCTTAAATTCATTCCAAGGAAAGTAGGACACTTCATGTTCCATTATCTATCTCATTCAATGATGAAATTCCTATACTGGTCGTTAAAAAATAGCACATACTTGGATAAAGGTAATCATGTTGCAATTTTTTTGTTTCCTAAGGGTACCCAAGATGGATCTCTTATTATTTATTTGTCCATGGGTTACTTACCCAAAGAGTGCGATTCTTTTATTTGGCCTGATTCCATGGGCCTCTAATATTTTTGGCCTCACTAATTTTTTATTTATTTCATACTTCCTGTAATTCATGTTATCTATTCTTTTATGATTAATAAAATTACACACATTGAATGAATGAAATATCTATAGTCCTTTTACAATAAAGAGGTTCCAAAATATCAAATCAGCAACAATTTTGATGGATTCACCATTATCACCGTAATGAAGAGATAAATAATAATTTTATGTTCAATAATAGATACATAGTTGTATTGAGAAAAATGTGATGTAGGATTCATTCATGATGATGTATTCATACTCCTCCTTTATGAGGCCAATGAAATCCCTTTTCATTTTATGTTAGTGAGTAATAGGAAAATATTTATTTAATTTTTTTCCATAATTATCCATTCCCCATTTCATTAAATTAATCCGTGGGATTAAAAGGATTTTTAATATAATAGTATCAATTAAAGAATTCACTTTATAAGGGTGTTGTGGTTGTTCCAAATAATTCATGTTTTTGTTCAATATATGAGTTAATTGGGTAAGTATTTTCTTAATGATGATGAAACATCTCCCATCATTCTAGGTTTCTTTGTTTGAAATCTCTCACATTGGAAAATACATTGATCTTTGACAGAATTCCACTTATTTTTAGTAATTGACCAAAAAGATAAATTATTGTTGAGAATTTTGAAACTATTATACATATAAAAGTGAAACTATAACATTTATGGAGTATCACTTAAATTACATGTTTTTATTAACATATAGACTTATGGATGATAAAATAATATATCAATGGTCAATTTTATATAATTATAGTTCATATGATTTTTACCTTAATAATGGTTTTATAAAAACATGATAAACACCGAAGAATAACCCTAGGGAGGGTCCGACCATATGTGTAGTAGAAATATTTTTAATACACTGGGTATAGGTTATGTTAATATGAAATGATCAATTTCATTGATATTAACCCTTGAAACATAGTTTACATTGGCACATACACTTTTTAGTGTCCAATTTGGGGTTTATTTTCATAGAAAATAAACTATTATAAACATTAACAATAACTAGGGATGTTTTCCTATGTTTAGGATTATCAATAAGGACTTCAGAAATATTATGTAATATCAATCCCAAAAAAAATAATTATAACCTCTTCCGATACCATTTATGAAAACCCATATCTTTTATAAACATTATATCAGAATATATTTCATAAATAAACACATGATAAAATAAATGATGTCCCAGGGTTCTTGTGTATTTTTAAATGTGATACATATCATAATAAGATGAAAATAGATATAAATAAACTATTTAAAAACTCTTTAACATTCCCTTAAATAAAATTGAGATTCATATAACGCATGGGATAACCTTGAGATATACACAAGAAAGGGTTGAGATAAAAAGCCTATTAAGAGAATAATCAAAGCATAAAATGAAATAAATTTGTAGATGTGATTCAAGTAGAATATTTTATTGGGTTAAAATACTGAGAATAATTTTAATGAATATCAATTTATGATAATAATTTTAAAACATCGAGGAATCATAGGAATATGGAAACATCATAAAAAATTAAATCATTATCACGAGTCAAGGAACACTACCATTTAATCATAACATAATATGATTAGTTTTACTTATTATTCAACATACATGGTATATACAGAAATTAAATAATTTTTAAATTAATTGACGGGATATAGAATTTTATGTCCACCATTAATAATCATATCTTGTATATTAATTTTTGGAACACATTTATCAAACAACATATGAACATATTATTCACTTATAATACATCAATTATGGAATATGGGTTGAATATAAATAATTACACAATCTATTAATTGTAATTATATCTAGGTGAATACCTTTGAATGAAAATAGGGATGGGTACTCACATTAAAAATGTTTGTAATAAAAAAGCATTAGATAATTCTGATATAAATATAGGTGTAAATAAAGGTTCCTAGATGGAATTAATGAGAGTAAAATATTGTTCTCTTAATTAGGTAATAATAACGACAATAGAGATACTTTAAAAAAAATTAAATATTAAAAATTTCAATTCAAAATGAAAAATAAAAATAATTTTCATGAATGGAAAAGAAGGAAGAGAGTGATCCCATATTTCAGAATAATAACAACTTAGGTTAACGTTTAATGTTAGTGAATAGAAAGACTCTAATTATTAAAACTTAAATTAGAAAAAAATGATATTTAAAGACACAATAAATTATAATAAATTTATATTAAAAAGTAAAAAATAAAAGTATTGTCTCAAATCGGGAAGAATGAAAAGATAATACCTTACTTGATAGGTTTCTTGTAAAATCATATGAGTATTTTTTTAATAGATTGTGAACACATTATGAGGGATTTATAGGGGTAGTATGAGATATAATTCATGATAAATAGGGGTTTAGTGAATAAGAATGAGATATTAGGTGTATATTTATAAGAAAAGCGGGTTTAGTTTCTTACTAATTTATAAACATATATTTTGGACTCTATGTAAAAATAATAATTATAACTGAATATTTCTGATGGATTTTACATGTGGTTTCTGCCAAAGAAGATAGATTTGTAAAAATTTATTAGGATTGAAAAAAATACTTAACTTAGTCAAATTAATGATGTGGAAGTGAGTCATGTTAATAATTTTTTAATACATTAAATTTTAATAATGGTTTTTGGAGTATTCATTATAGGTTTGTAATGTTAGTAAACTAAAATAAAAAAGAGATTATTTTAAATGTAAAATCTATTTTTGGGCAGAGATTCAATTTAAATTTTTTTATTAGACAACATTATGGAAATAATGTTTTAGTAATCTATATTATATATTTATATTGTATTTAATTTTCCATAAAATTTTACAATGACGACCTAACCCCAATATCCAAGAACTCGTGTATTATTTTATTAGTTTGGCATGAATACAAGGAATCAAATCCCGAAGGACCATTCAGTTTAGTAGTCTTGGAAATTCATATTAAATAGATTATAACCATAATACATTGTGAAATATAAAATAAAAACATTATAAGTAAAAAAATGAAATAAACCTCATCCATTAAAGCTTACTCGAAGGATACCATTCCATAACATGGGGAAAGAAACATAACAAGGGTGAGGTCAAATGCCTAATAAGGGTAAGTATAGTGGAAGTAATAACGAATTAATAAGAATAAATTAACATTGTTTGGTATATAACTGATAATGGGTCCTATTAAAATAACAGGATAATAACATATCAATATGGTAAGGTATGAAACTGAAAATATATTCTATTAAATAAATTAGTTGAAAATTAAATTCATACAAAGATATGTCGACACCAAATCTCATGGATAAATAATAACTAAATTCTAAATAAATGAAACTTTTAACTATATGACATCAATTTTCCCAGACCCATGATACCTTTACCATGAAGAGATAGTCAAAATTATTTGGCCAACTATTTTTTCCCCAAGACCACTGATGTGTTGATGAGATTTCATTAGTTTATCCCCAACCCACAGTGTTTTCCTTACATGGTACCCTACACATGTTTTTCATGTTAAAATCATTCCTCATATATGAAATAAATAATTTACCCTACCAAAAATACATATTTAATAAATAATATTTATATATAAATATAACCTCATAAAAGGATAAGTAACAAAAAGGGTAGTTGAAATTAAAATATTATTGATGAATTTTATTTAACATTCCAATGTGTCCCATACCATATTGAAACATTTAAAACATATTTCCCTATGAATTTAATGGAACTTATAATATAATTAGATAAGTATATTTCTGATATATCATATCACATTGTAGAATATATCCCAAATAAAATTTAATTGGTGCATGAAAAAGATAAGTACCAATAGAATATAAATTGTGACGAAATCTTACACTACATGTGTATATTTTGAATCATGGGACACATAAAAAATTAATAATTAATTTAAATGTCTAATATATTTAAATTAAGGTAAATAATGATATAATATATGAAAATGTGAAGTAGGTATACCACAAAAAAGTAAGTGAGTGGGGAAGATGACATTTATCTCACATGTGTAAAAACCGAGAAGCAAATCATTTACCTTAAACATCCTTTTGTAGTGGGGTCCTTATCCTACAATATATTGGTTTAAATTATATCACTATGTTTTAAAAAATCTATAATTATGCTAATAATATCATATATTATTGTATTACAATATTTTTTTACTGGTTTGTTAACAACCTTTTATTATTTTAACTATTTCATGTGTTAATTGCCTAGTTTTATCATGTATGTTTTGACATGTGATTTGTTTTTTATATTAATCATATCTTAATTTATTAATATAAATAATTTAAAACAATAGTAAATTATCTTATATATTTATTAAATATGTATTTAAAAATTTCCATAATATCCAGAGATTAGAAATAAAGTGCATAGTTCATGGAGACGGTAGGTTGTACGTATGCATGGATGTTACGTTTAATTCATTGTTGCATTAAAATAATGAAAAATAAATTATATGAATATATATTATCATTACATAATTATATATATGCTATATATGTTATGTTTTTTATTAACAACAAAATTTATACGTTCCATGTATATCATGAACGAGCCATGTCGCTGTGAGGAGGCAGTAGTCCACACTTCTTCAAATGAAATTATTGTATTTAGAAAACATGGAAAGAAAAAAGTTATGTTCTTAATAAAACATATATAAGAATAAAGACACTATCAATTTCATATATATAATTTAATAATGTAGTTTTCATCATAATGACCTCTATGAGAGGTGGTAGGGGATATATAATAATTATCTTTTCGTGAGGTAGTAGTTAGACATTCATAGAAACATCATGTTCATTGCCCATTGGATAGAGGTGTGAATAATTTTAGGTTGAAAATTTACTATAAAAAACATAATATATTGAGGATACTTTTTTTGTTAACTAATAATAAAAAAATAATATTAGAAGGAGTGGATAATGGAAATGATTCTACAATGCTTGAGGGAATGTGTTACCTCTTAATATGGCAACTTATTTCGGTTTATACCGAAATATTATGTGGATTTAATACTTCTTAAAGGGAGGATTCTAGGAATAAGGGGGGATTCTAGGATACTATTTTGGCAGAATTTGGATGAGCCAATGTGTCTTAAGAGGTGTGAGGAAGGGGTATAGTTCTTGCCTTTTTATAGTAGTGGGGTATTGTCACTCTTGTACAAATCAAAAGGTATTCATTAATGTGTGGTCTACCATAACTCCAATGACTCAAAATTGGACACATAATATAGTAATGGGGAATCATGGTCGATTAAATCCTCTGTAACAACCCGGACTTGAATAGCCACCCGAACAGTGCTAAACAGGTCGGGTGTTAATACCTTAGGCACACATCCTCGAATTCCAAAGGGTTCCGACTAGCAGTGAGGATCTGTTAGGTATAGTGGGAAGGATATACGCTCTCGGAGGATAATAATAAGGGTAATGGTCTGAGTATAAAAATAAATATGCAGCGGAATGAAAGACTCAATAGAATCAAACCAGGCCCATAGAACGGAAGCATAACTGATATAGATAAACATTAGAAGTAGTAAATATAACAACAACAGTGGAAATAAACACAACAACATGCTAATAACATGTAACTACTATTGAACAGTAAAATATGCATCCAAAGCAGGTCATACAAAACTGAATATAAAAAGGGCACCAATGGATAACCAATCAGTAACTACATCAAGTAAGCATAACGATATAGAAAAGTAAACAGAACAAAGTAAACCTCATCTTGGAATGAACTTGAGGTCCATACCATCTCCACACAAAAACTAATGTAGCCCAACTCTTGAATCTGGCCACTTTCCAGCACGTAGATCTATAAAGTTTGCACGTGTCCTGAAGGGCCCATGTAGGGTGTGAGACAAGTCTCAGTAGGATACCACCCAACGGTGCATACCAAATATATGTGTTTAAGCAGTCATGCATTTACAAGGAAAGCATTAAACAATACAGTGCACAAGTAAACACAAACTCCACTTGTGCTCAACAGCCACCATGGAGTGTCACATGCTTCAGCCAACATTGGAATATCTGTCGTGTAACCCGGCACCATGTGCCACCTGACATCTCGTGTCTCATGTACCGACGTCCCAAAGGCATGCCCAAGAATAGTATTTCGGCTCCATGTGCCTCATGACACCTTTTGTCTCAAGTACCGATTTCCTGAAGGAATGCCCAAGAAGTCACCTGGAGGAACAGTGATGTCTGCCCTCTATTCACGGCGTGCCTCATCCCCTAACCCGATAGTCTCAATGCTATCCCCTGAAGGCTTCTCACCTCCCATGTGGATTTCTATGGCAAGCACCCCCTACCAAAATACCTAACCGCAACTATGGGGGCCTCTACCCACACAAGTGGTGAAAACCACCTCATCATGGAGTATCTCTATGTGCACACTACTCAAAGTCCTGGGTGAGCATTAATAACCAAATATAGTACCTAACCCACAAAAACATCTGACACCTCATGTCCATGTGACCATGCCGCTCAAGTCTGATGGCATCGTCATCCTAGTAACCTGGGCCATGCCCAACCTGACACTTGTACCACCTCAAAAAAACGTCCATGACGCCCAATCTCGTTGTCAAAACCACCCAAAGTAACCCTGTCCAAGCCCAACCTATGATCAACATCACTCAAGCGTAACCAGGCAAAGAGAAACACAACCCAAAGGGTCCAGCATGTGCAATTCAGAAATTGCATATATATCAAATTCAAATAGAACTCAAAATAAGAAAAAAAAATTAAATAGTTAAATTTCCCTAGCCCAACAGCTATCGAACAACAACACTAAGGTCTTGAATGCCTCTAGCAACTCATAACAGGATATCATAAATTAAACTCAACAGGTTATAACAATATAATTCAATTTTAACCATTTTGACATCCCCCAACCAAAATGCCCCAATGAGCTATGACCGCTCACCCGGCCCTGCTCACGCAAACTCGTAACAGGGAATACCCAAAGGCATCCCATAGGTCCAACAAGCAATTCAATATGAAACAACAGATAAAATGGGTCCCGCTCAAAATACCCGAAAACGCGTCGAAGTCCGCATCACCCAAAAAACCACGAAAACACAAAATGAGGTATGAAACACCTACCTGAGACTCGTACGACGCTACTACTCCGGTAACAGCCGCCAATTTGGTCCAAAACTTGGAAAATCTATAAAAGATTCAATACCATTCAAACACCTATAACTCATTCTAGAACTAAAATCAAACAAAACAGCCAAATAGGAATCGAGTCCTTACCGAGGGGGTTCCAACGCATCTATTAGCGATTGAATTGAAATTTAGATGGATGATCGGGAGAAGGAACAAGGTTCGGCTGGCTTGGTTCGCGAAACCGGCGTCAAAAATAGAGGTTCAGCCTCAATACGAGGCTGCAGCCCATTTTAACAAAAAAAATAAAGTACACAGTGTGTAATGCATGACTACACACCATGTATATATTATTTAACTATTCATAAGACTGCTGAATTCTGCCGCCTTACTTTCCAGACCTACCGACATGAGTACACGGCGTGTACCTATGGGTACACGGCGTGTATTTGTGGGTACACAGCATGTACATGGTTTCACTTATGTTCCTTTCCGACTTACCCACACGACATTTATATCTCTCATACACGGCGTGCCCAAGGGGAACACGGCGTGTACCTGGTTCTATCCGTCCAACAGGCTTACACGCCATGTATGGCCACTACACTATCGCAGGTATATGGCATGTTTAAAACTACACACCTTATAGTAAGAAACTTCTACACGGTCATCGCACAACATGTACCTGGTGATCACACGGTCGACAGTCGCTTAAAATATACATGGCTTGTACTTAAAAGTACATGGCGAGTAGTCTTGAAATTTCCAGAAACATCCCATTTTCTATAGTTTCCTCAGAAAACAGTCAAAAATTCAAATAGGGTCAGGATTTTGACTTCTTCTAAAAATCAGGGTTCTTACAATCTCCCCACCTTAACATATCTCATCCCCGAGCTATTAGACGAAACCGGGAGATGCCACCATACATAGCACTCCGTTCAAAGTAACCCGGACTTCCCTAATCTCAAGGGTCCCAACTGACTCTTCAAGGGGGCTCCCCACCGTAGGAATCACCTAACTCGGTCTCAACCCAATAAAACTCAAAACAAACATGGTTTTACTAACCTGTTTCTAGATGCATAGTTCTCCCGTGATGCATCGTCACCCCTGCACCTCATTGGTGCTCTTATGTGGCTTCTGACACCCAACATAACCCGCACCGCATCGGTGTCCGCCTCCACGAGGTCCTGGTTTCTAGAACCTCAAGTAACCCTCATCCTCGATGCCTAAGGCACATCAAGTAACCCAAATCCTCAATGCCCCAATGCCCATGGCACCTCATGTAACCCGCATTCTCAATGCCCTGATGCTACGCATCTATACACACATATATATAATATATCACACACCTGTTATGGTGTCAATCCCACTAACTAGAATCTAGTCAGTCCACATAGATCAAGTGCACCGTGTGCACTCAAAACATAAATTCCTCCATAGGTCATGCCAAAAAGGAAACATGGAGATCATGGCCACATTGCAGTGTACCTCTAACTGTCGTTGGCTCACCAGCCTGCTCAGACCCTTCCAGCTTCAAGGCGAGTACCTAGCCTAAAACATGGTTATCTGACACCTAACCACCCTGCGATGCTACCCCAGTCACCAGCCACTGACCCCTCAGTTGGGTCCCACCATATCTATCACAACCTCCGCACACAACTGAACCTCAACTTCCCTCTCCAGGTACCGAACCTGAAACAACTTTAGACACTACAGTCTGTCCCGGTCCCTGCCTGACGGCTTTCTGAGAAGGTTGCCAATAAAACATCCATATATTGTCGTCCTGTCCACATGCCCAGCCCTCCTTCGGAAACCTATCTCACTATGCCCGAACATGTCCTGGTTTTCCACACTGAAAGAAAATCACTGAAGAACTACCACGTGGGGGTCTAGTTGAATCCCTGTCCTAACTGTCCTCCTGGAACTCATCCTGTCCTCAATTCCTACTGTCTAAAACATCACCTGAAGTTATTTCCCTTCCCAAGTGAGAATTTTCTCTCTTGTTTCCCTCATCTATAATCGCCTGATTAACCACCTTGGAGAAGGAACCTAGCCTGAAGATGTTCACTTGGACCTGAATGGCGTGTCTTAAGATATCCTCGAAGTGCCTCACATGAGTTGCATCATCACTCACCATACTAGGTGCAAAGAGAGACAACTCTGTGAAGGTAGCTGTATAGTTCATGATAGAAATATCCCCCTACTGAAGACTCAAGAACTCCTGAGCTCTCTCTTCCCTCAGTGTCTTCGAGTAGAAGTGCTCAAAGAACCTGTCCTCGAAATCCTACCATGCCAGTCCCTCGTGCCTACAATCCTGAACCTGTACGTCCCACCAACGCTTCACCGGTCCTCTCAGCATGTATGTCGCGACCTTGACCCTCCGCCATGGAGGCATCTCGAGATGCTCAAAGATCATCTGCATACTCTCTATCTAGTTCCCAACCGCCTGCAGACCACCCTCACCCTGATAAATCGGCGGCTACTGCGACTGGAACTCCCGCGTCCGATATTCCATAAAAGGCTTTGTACCCTATGTGCCTCCGTCAATCCCCTATAAGTCACATACCAGGAAAGCTCATTGCTTCTCGTCAAGCCATGGTACGAACGATGCCAAAACCAGCTGTTGTCCTACCTGCACTGGATCCTAAACTTGATCATGTCCCTGAGCCTGTACCTGCGGCTCAATTTCTGCCTGTACTGAATTATGACCCTGATCTTGCGACATAGTATCATCTCCTACCTGACGGTCCATCGAGTCGTGAAGGAGTAACCCACTGAATACCATAAATGGTCAGACATCCCACACATATATATAACAATATATTCTACGCCAATAATGAAAGTAGTAAAAGGCAGTGTATAACAACTACCCTTACACCCCCTTATTGCAACCCATGCCGCATGGAATCCCAGCCTCATGTAATCCTTACCCGCCCTCAATAGATCCAAGTATCAAAAGTACCTCTGTTCATGCCCGTCCTGACAACTCACATTGCCTCAAACAGACGACCAATTTGCCTAATCATGACAGTTACACTGCCTCAACCATAGTACATGCCTTCTCTCATAATATCCAGACCCAAAATCCTGCAACATGTAATTCTAAAAATATATAAAGCATGGAACCTCACATTGCAACAACATTCAATTCTATCAAGAATTTCACCAATTCACATTTCAAAGCATATAAAGCATTGCAATTGATTTTTATTCACATGGCATTATCACTTCACAAAGAATACGTGCAATTATGAAATTGAAATACTATAAGAATGTGCCTATAAAAATCCAAGCAAGGTAGCCTCACCATACCGGGCTGAGGTCCAATTCTACCTTACCACACCGGGTCAAGGGTCACATATCACAATCAATAACATCACACATAAAGTGAGCCACCGAGGTGGAAATCATATAAACTATAATCCGAGAAAGAGAAACCTACAAATTCCCACCCATGGTAACTTGTTCCATCCCTCGTACCTGGGGCTGTAGGCACCCACGTACAAGTTAGAAACCCAGTTCCAGTAACAACCTATCTCTGGTCTACCATATCCAAAATAGTAAAATCATAATAAATAAATAAAAAGTGTAAAAATAATTAGTAGTCAACTGATACTAAATCTCTGTCAAGAACTCCTCTGATGCCACTTTGTAACGATCCGGACCCGAACAGTCACCCGAACAGTGATAAACGAGTCGGGTGTTACTACCTTAGGCGCACCTCCCCAAAATCCAAAGACTTCCGACTAGTAGTGAGGGTCTGTTTAGTATAGTGGGGAGGATATACCCTATCATAGGATCATAATAAGGGTACTGGTCCGAGTATAAAAAAAATATGCAGTGGAATGAAAGACTCGGCAGAATCAAACCAGACCCGCAGAGCGAAAGCATAACCAATATAGATAAACACCAGAAAGAGTAAATATAACAACAGTAGTTGAAATAAACACAACTTCATGCTGATAACATGTAACTACTACTGAACAGTAAAACATGCATCCAAAGCAGGTCATACACAACTGAATATAAAAAGGGTGCCAATGGCTAACCAATCATTAGCTACAACAATTAAGCAAGCCGATACAGAAAAGAAAACAGAACAAAGTAAACCCTATCTAGGCATGACCTCGAGGTCCATAGCATCTCTATGTGACAACTAACGCATCCCAGCTCTTGAAGCTGGCCACTTTCATGCACGTAGATCCATAAAGTTTGCACCCGTCCCGAAGGGCCCGTGTTGGGTGTGAGACAAATCTCAATAGGATACCACCCAACGGTGCTTACCAAATATATGTGTTTAAACAGTCATACATTTACAGGGAAAGCAGTAAACAGTGCAGTGCACAAGTAAACACAAACTCCACTCGTGCTCAACAGCCACCATGGACTGTCACCTACTTTGGCCAACGCCGGAATCTCTATCGTGTAACCCGACACCATGTGCCACATGACACCTCGTGTCTCTACTACCGACGTCTCTAAGGAAAGCCCAAGAATATTAACCTGCCACCATGTTCCTCTAGACACCTTGTGTCTCAAGTACTGACATCCCAAAGGCATGCCCAAGAAGTAACCCAAAGAAACAGCGATGTCTACACTCAATTCACGGTGAGCCTCAGCCCCCAACCCGATAGTCTCAATGCTAACCGTCGAAGGCTCCTCACCTCCCACATGGATTTCTATGGCAGGCTCCCCCAACCAAAATACCTAACCAAAACTATGGCGGCCTCTACCCACATGAGTGGTCAAAACCACATCATCACAGAGTATCTATATGTGCACACTACTCAATGTCTCGGGTGAGCGGTAATCACCAAAAATAGTACCTGAGCCACAAACACATCTGACAACACATTTCCCTGCGACCATGCCGCTCAAGTCTGATGGCATCTCCATCCTAGTAACCCAGGCCATTCCCAACCTGATAGTTGTACTGCCTCAAGCCGATGTCCATGACGCCCAATCCCATGGTCAAAACTAGCCTATATAACCTAGGACAAGCCCAACCTATGATCAGCATCACTCAAGTGTAACCGGGCCAATCCCAACACAACCCAAAGGGTCCAGCATGTGCAATTCAGCAATTGAATATATATTAAATTAAAAAAGAACTCATAACAGGAAAAAAAATTTAAACAGTTAAATTGCCCCAGCCCAATGGCTATCGAACAACAACACTGAGGTCTTGAATTCCTCTAGAAACTTATAAAAGGATTTCATAAATTAAACTCAACCGTTTATAGCAATATAATTCAATTTTAACCATTTTGGCATCCCCCGGCCAAAATGCCCTGATAAGCTACGACCCCTCACCCGGCCCCGCTCACACAAACTGGTAACGGGGCATACCCAAAGGCATCCCATAGGTCCAACAAGCAATTCAATATGAAACATCAAATGAAATGGGTCCCGCCCAAAATACCCAAAAACGCGTCGAAGGCTGTATCACCCAAACAACCACGAAAACACAAAATGAGGAATCCACCACCTACCTGAGACTCGTACGACGCTACTCCTCCAGTAACAGCCACCAATTCGGTCTAAAAGGCAGTAAATCTACAAAAGATTAAATATCGTTCAAATGCCTGTAACTATTTCTAGAATGAAAATCAAACAAAACCGCCAAAGATGAATCGAGGCCTTACCGAGGGGGTTCCAACGCATCTATCACAGATTGAATCAGACTTCAGAAGGATGATCGGGAGAAGAAAAAATGTCCGGCCAGCTTGGTTTGCAAAACCGATGTCAAAAATGGAGGTTATTCCTCAATACGAGGCTACTTACCATTTTAATGAAAAGAAAGAAAGTACATGGTGTGTACTTCATGACTATACGCCGTGTATATATCATTTAACTATTCATAAGACGACTAAATATCACCGACATACTTTCCAGACCTGCCGACATGAGTTTACGGCCAGTACCTGTGGGTACACGGTGTGTACTTGGTTTCTCTTCTCTTCCTCGCTGACATACCCACACGCCATGTATATCCCTCATAAATTGCTAGACTACACGGCGTGTCCAAGGAGAACACGGAATGTACCTGGTTCTACCTAGCCAACAGGCTTACATGCCATGAATGGCCACCACATGGGCCCTGGTACATGGTGTGTTTAAAACTACACGTTGTGTAGTAAGAAACTTCTACACGATCATCACACGACATGTACTTGGCAAGAACACGGCCGACACATGCTTAACATATACAGGGCGTGTACTTAAAATTACATGGCGTGTAGTCTGTAAATTTCCAAAAACATCCCATCTTCTCAAGTTTCCTCAAAAACCAGTCAAAAATTCAAACAGGGTCAGGATTTTGACGCGTTCTAAAAACCCAGGTTCTTACATCCTCAACCAAAAAAAATATGTGCATTTTAATAATTTGGTTCTTTAAATTCTATGATTACCAAATTTAATAATTTTATTAAATCATCGGGTTTTATAATTTTATTAAATTAACCATTAAAAATAAACTAATGTGATATTTATTATAAAATAAATATCCACTTAATTATTAATATTATATATAGTTTAATAAAATAAAATCTCCATGTGTTTTGAAAATTAATTTTAAAACAACATCATGTGAAAAACAAAAACACTACTTAAACCTGTACAATGTGAACAACATTTTTACAATATATGTGTAAATATGTGTATTATAGAAATGTAATTTTTCTATTAATATACTTTATTTAATATTTCTTAACACATACATATCACATGGAAAATTTTAGGATTTTTGTTAATTTTAAATCATTCAATAAAATTTTATTTATTGTTAAATAACTATAATATAAAATTTTATCATTGTATACTAAATGTTATTTTATATTATTAAACTAATATTTTAATTCATATATTTTACCTCTACAGATTATTAACATGATATATTCATTTAAAAAATAAATAAAATAAATAAATTATTATGATAAAAACTAATACCATGTATTTAAAAATTATATTTATAACCTAAACTATGATGTTTTTTACATATCTAAAATTTTATAAATGTTATAGGTAAGTAAAGTTCTAATTTTGTCATTTAACGTACATAACCTTTTATATAATGAGATTCCATTTTATAATATCTCAATAACCCATAAACTTCATCCCAAGTGAGGATATTATCTAATTATTATCATCCAATGGATTTTGATCAATTTTTCAGTTAATTTGTCTCCCAAAAACTAATTTTTAGTCCCTTATAATGCTTAATTTTACCTTAGTTACTGTAATTAATGTTAATCACTTTTTGTAAAAAAAATTGTTAAACATTTATTTAATATTATTAGGCCAATATTATCATACTAATTACAATAGAGTATATCAAGTTTTCAAAATTCAAATCATTGAAGTGGGAAAATTAATATTAACTATAATCTTTCATATAGGCTGAAATAACAGGTTTTAAAAGTATAGAAACATTTTAAAAGTTTTTTTAGTTTTTATATTCAATCTCAATGTCAAAATGATTATAATGAACATAATTGTATAAATAGTTGTATAATTGATCTAATGTGACTCTAAAAAAATTTAAAATATATTTTAGTAGTTATAATTATTTAATCAAAGAAAATATTCTTAACTAAATTATAGCAATTTTTTACTATTCATCACAAAATGAATTTTCTTAGAAAAATTCAAATAAATCACCCTAAGATAATTTTGACAATATGAATTGGAAATGATGTAAATTTTTAAAAATAAACTTCATAAAAGTTTAAAATTTGGTTTTAATATATGTTCTCCAATAAAAGGTTATAAAAATCAGTCTTATGTGTAACACAAGGTAATTCAGTGTTGTGTGTAGCATAAGATTAAGTTTTTGTATAAATCATGTGACACGTGCCTATCGTGGGGTATGTCAAAAACAAATAATACCTAAGTTATAATTTATTAGAGTGATTAAACTAAGTTTTCTCCAAAAAGGAGTGCACAACGAATATTTTTTCACTTAAATTTATGAAAGAAGAAAAGGTTGTTTTTGAAATTCTTTGGGTTGAAAAATAAAGCAAACAATAAAAAGAAAGGTTGAACACTTATAGATGAAGATATTGATGGGGTCAGTGTTGGATTCACTTTTCCAATTTCATCATAGTAATAAAGATCATATTCCCTCTCTTCCTTTTTAATAACAAATGAAAGGCTCCTCGATTCAGTTATTAATCACCCTTGGTTAAAAAAACAAATGAGACTCACTCCTATATGCATGAAAGTTCATAAAAAATACCTAAACAACTAAGGAAAGTCCTGATCGGGAATTTTTTCTCCTTAGAACTCTAAAAAAAGTTTAATAGTTTCACACATGTGCCAACGATCGCTAGACACTCACCACCTAACACAATCTGCTCGATCAAGAAAAATTGCACTAGGTGGAGGGAGATTAAAAGTATTTAACCAAAGATACTAACAATTAATACACCAAACTCAAAACATGATCTCATTAATATAATTAGGAAACATTGACAATATAATTCATTCAAAAGAAAAATATGATTTTATATTTAAGCACAAAACTCTGATATTACCAAAGTGAAACTTCCCCTTCCCCGATCACTCAAAGGTTTTACCCCTCCATGTGAAAGGTAATAGAGTTAAAAGGGGAAGAAGAAGGCATTAAAAAAATAAAGAAAATAAATAAATTAAAAATAAATGTGGAAGAGTTGCGGCCGGCCTCCCACGGTGAAGATCTCCTCCTTGGTGCCTTGAAGGAATGGAATGGAGAATGGGATGCTTTGAGAGAGGGGACCTCTCCTCCTTTTATAGAAAGAATTATTCATCCGGATAATGATGCGTTTTATCCTCAATAAATGGCATCTTAACGCATTTCACCCTTATTTAATGTTCTTTATAATTCCCTTGGGAGTTTTCCCTCAAAATCTCAGCATATTTAGACAAGTATTGTAACGACCCGAAATTTTTTTAAATTTTATGTGTTATTGTTATACTCAACAAAAATGTTTTATT
This sequence comes from Viscum album, assembly GCA_963277665.1. NCBI lineage: Eukaryota > Viridiplantae > Streptophyta > Magnoliopsida > Santalales > Viscaceae > Viscum > Viscum album. Next base: position 361,645,850 of record OY728155.1, on the reverse strand, counting down.
TGATAAACATGATTAAAATGAGATCAGTGGGTTTTGACTATTATATAACCATCGGTCAACATGACCGCTGTGAACAAAATGTTTTGATTATTGTCTCTAAATATAAGTAATCTTGGTTAATTATTATAGAAAGAAGATTTGATGGCCTCACCTAGTAGTCTTGGACCGATCGAAGCCCATCTAACAGAGCTTGGGAAGGAGGTAGCACCACTGGGCTTTGCTCTGGATCAAATCCAAGCCGAACTTCATCATGTGAAGCTGGAACGAAATCACCTTCGTGAGAAGTTCAAACTGATAGAAATTACTACTCGGGCAATGTTGACTGAGCCACCCCAAGCTTCTATCACCCTAGCACACCTTACTCTTAGGTCCTATGCTGGTATTATAAGGGGTTATGTAACGAGACCGTAACTACCTTCTGTAATCCTTGTTTTAAATAAAAATTGGGATTTCTTCTTATGATGAAGTTTATTAATTTTGAAATGACCGGATAAATATAGTATGCATATTTTTGATGAATTTTAGAAAAAGGATATTTTAAATATGTTTATGTAAACCCTAAATAATTAAAAATGTGTAATGATTTTCAAAAAATGGTCTTCTTCAATTATGTTCAGTACTAAATTTAGAGTCTAATAAGATCAACTTGATTTTTGATGAATAATAAATTATGAATAGTGATTTTATGATTAGGATTAGTAATATGACCAAATGGATTAGTAATCTCACTTAAAGAAAGTTTTAAAATAATCTAGGCACCTTGATTAAGTAATGTGATTCAATAAAATAGTTAAATAACGGTTTCATTAATTATTATTCAAGTATTAGTTTTTTCGGGTGAATAGTGTTTTTTAATTAAAAATTTAATTAAAAATAATTAGAAAATTATTTTTATAAAAATGACCTTATTTTTGAACTCAGAGCATCGATATTATGTTATGGTAATTTTTGGGGTTTTTTCTGAAAAAAATGAATTTTCGATAAATAGTGTTTTTATTTAAAAATTAAATTAAAAATATTTAGAAAATTATTTTTATAAAATGGATTTCATTTTTGAAATCAGAGCATTGATATTTGGTTAATGTGAAATTTTGGGATTTTTCTGAGAAAGTTGAATTTTCAGTGAATAGTAAAAATACAGTTTTAGGGTTTCGGTATGTTTAATGACATCATAACGGTGTCATGATGATGTCATGAGATCTTTTGAGGGTTGGCCGGCCAAGGGTGATGAATTATTGTTTTTGGGGCCCCATGTGGCCTAACTCCATGATAAATGACAAGGGAGAGAACATGGGTTTGAGAAAAGCACATGTGAGGTGTCCCTTGGCCATTAATGGCTTGTCCCCTCACTTTCCCTATAAATACCAAGCCCTCCTCTCATCCATTCGACTCCCCACTCATTCCCAATGAATTTCTGGTCTCATTACCTCCCAAGGAGTCCTCCCAAGGTGCCCCCAAGCCCTCAAGGTCCCAACCTTTGAGGTTTAAGAGTTACATTTTAAGGTAAGGGATCCGACCTCTCTCTTTCTTTTCAAGTAATCTCTTTTATGTCATTTCATTTATACTCCATGTTCTTATGTTGGAGGATGTTATTTTATATTCGTCCTACTTCCTATTTCATGTTCATATGATGAGAGACCCCCCTTGCTCTCATAAATTCGTTTTAAGAATGTTTAAGTGGCGCCGTTAGGCTGCCGAATTTTTAAGTGATTCTTTCACCTTCCTCGTTTTCAAGTTCTATTTTCATTCAAGTCTTTCATGTTCCTTTTTATTATGTTGGGGTATGATCTCTAAATTTATCATACTGGACTCTTATTTTCATATGATGAGAGACCCCATTTGATCGCTTCAATTCAGTATTTTGAAGTTTTAAGTGGCGCCGTTAGGCTGCCGAATTTTTAAGTGGTTCTTCACCCTTCTCGTTTTGAAGTTCTACTTTCATGTCAATTATTTCAAGTTCCTTTTGGTTATATTGGGGTATGATCTCTATATCTATCATACTGGACTCTTATGTTCATATGATGAGAGACCCCATTTGATCGCTTCAATTCAGTATTTTGAAGTTTTAAGTGGCGCCGTTAGGCTGCCGAATTTTTAAGTGGTTCTTCACCCTTCTCGTTTTGAAGTTCTACTTTCATGTCAATTATTTCAAGTTCCTTTTTGTTATGTTGGGGAATTATCTATATATCCATCATACTGATCTCTTATTATCATATGATGAGGGACCCTATTTTATCTTGTCAAATCATTTTCTTTTGAAGTTAAGTGACGCTGTAAGGCTGCCGAATTTTCATAAGAGAAATCTAAACTTTTTTTTTCTTCCATGTTTTTCATTTCAAATGGTATGTCCCTAAAATTTCATTACCATGTCCATATTTCCTTCTTATTCCTTCACCCTACTGTTTTATGGATCATTTATGAGTGGGTGACCCATGTCCCCTCTCATTTCAATGTTTTCTAAAACCCCGAAACTTAGCCGTTATGCTGCAGAATTTTCCCCTCAAAATGCCTCTCTCTTTTCTCAAAAATTATTTTATGTTATAAAGTGAATACTCAAAGCTCTTATTTATACAAGGGTATTCACATATATATCAAAATGTTCCATTTTAAATTCTGGTATTTACATACATGAGACCCGCTTTCCCTTTCCGTGGGTTTAAAGTGACGTAAAGATCATGTCTTTAAAGCAGTTTTTAAAACGTTATGATTATGAAATGAAACCCATTTATTTTATGCTATGTGGGTTATTTATGAAATGTTTGATGATGATATATGTGGCTCACATGATAATAAAGGCAAATTTAAGGGTGCGCCCTGATAGCGCTCCAATGCATTGGGTAATGATGTAACCACTAGAGATTACAATTTTCACGATACCTTGGTGAATAACCTTGGTAATTTTAGAATGACACCTTGGGGATGGACCTTGGTGATATGTTCATGATTGTCTATGTTAAATGATGTAGCCACATCTTCAAGTTATGAAAAAGTTTTATTTTTATTATGATATGCCTTATGATTTCATTTTCATGCCTTAAAGTTCTTTTCATGACTTTATTGATGTATCTCAAGTTCATATGTAAAATGTTTCACTTGTTTCCCTTGCTGGGCCTTCTGCTCACCCTTCCTTTTGATGTATGTCCCCAGGTTATGAGATGCAGTAATGAGCCTAGGATGAACTTGAGGAGAAGCCTTTCAAGTGTTTAAGAAGAATGTTTTTTTTCATTTATTATGTTCCTGGTTTCCAAGACACTAAACCTTAAAGATCCTCGGTTTTGTAAAATGTAATGAAAGTTTATGTGATAAAAAGGCGGTATGCTATAGTTGGTATCAAAGGATGGTTTAGTTATTTGTGGAAATTAGGATATGAAAACTCTAGGAGGAACCCAATAGAAAAGTTTAATATAGGAAATCTTCCTGGAATTTTGGTGAGTATTGAGTAAGGGGTTGCCAAGAAAATACATCCCTGTCTGGATACGAGCAGGTAGAGGTGGCTCTGGCACAGATGTACATAGGGGTAAAACCCGAAAACACCGCTTTGAGCTAGACTCGAACGGGAACTGGTACACGACAACGGGCCTTGCTGCACTCTTGGTTACGACACTCCCGGGGGATATGCTTTGGTAAATTCATAAGCTTGGTATGAACCATTGTTAAAGGAACAAAGATAAAATAAAATAATGGTTCACATAAGAATATATGATCATTCATAACCTAGATGGGAACCTAGGAGATCACAAGTTAGGGTATACCTTTCATATACAAGTTATCCTTATATGCCTTCAGTTCCTTTTCATGATTATTGGCTAAGTATTTAAGCCCTAATTATAGTTTCTTTTCTTAGTTAATGGCGGGAAATGGAAGAAAATGTCTCAACAACCAATGTGATAGGAAATGCTACGATTTCCGTATTAATATGACAGAGATGATTAGGGGATTAAAATATTATTATTATTTTGGAAGACGTTCATTATTTTGGGAACCATATTTGATCAAGGTAAATAGATTACTACGGTATTTTCATTGAGGAGTAAGGTTGACTTATATTTTGAAGAATCGATGAATTTAAGGTGAACTTATAGTAATTTAGGTTACTTATGGGAATGACTAACCTATCTTGGGTAAAATATGTTTAGGTTAGCTACTTTTTATAAGTTGTTAGGAGTGGTTGATGTTGTCTGAAGATGAACAATGAAGTTGTTTTGGAGGACTATGTTATCAAATCCTTATTGTATTTGGGTTTCAATCTTAGTTTGGTTTGTTTTGAGGAATTTTAAGGACTGTTATTTATGGAATGGTCTGTGATGAACTTTGGGTAGTACCATGGAACTTTGATGATTTAAAAGTAGTTTCCATTCCTATGGGATTCTTTCTTTTTGAAGAGTTGTTTTACCTTAACCTTTCTGTTTTTGGGATAATGTTTAAAGATAGAAGAAATAGATAGTTAATCTTTTGTAGATTATGTGATTCTATAGAAGATGATTCTTGTGCTTTTATGAGACCAAGTGTTTTTGAATTCTCATCATTTGGAGAAAAGATTAGTGTTGGTAGGGACTTGTTAAAGGATGAAACTCTACTTGAAGGTAGGTATATTTTCTTATGTTTTTGTTCTATGTAGTAAATGAAATCCTCAAAATTATGAAAAGAAACGTAAAACAAAAATGTTGTTGGTTTACGTTTCCTACTAGTTAATCAAAGACCGTTTACACACATCATAAGTTTGGGATTTTCTCATGGTTAAATTTCTCCTAATCATGTTCTCTATCACTCTCCCTCAGAACTTGACCCTTTTTTTTTCCTCCATGTCCATGTTTTCCTACATGGAACCCTAGTGTGGGTTAACTCGGGTGACCATTGTACTTCCCTTTATTTGTTTTAAAGTAATAGTTTTACTGACTCCTTTTCCGATGTGGGACTTTCAATGAAATTTCAAAACCCAATTTTAAAATTGCGAGGACGCAATTTCTTAAGGGGGGAAGATTGTAACGACCCGAAATTTTTTAAAATTTTATGTGTTATTGTTATACTCAACAAAAATGTTTTATTTGATAAACATGATTAAAATGAGATCAGTGGGTTTTGACTATTATATAACCATCGGTCAACATGACCGCTGTGAACAAAATGTTTTGATTATTGTCTCTAAATATAAGTAATCTTGGTTAATTATTATAGAAAGAAGATTTGATGGCCTCACCTAGTAGTCTTGGACCGATCGAAGCCCATCTAACAGAGCTTGGGAAGAAGGTAGCACCACTGGGCTTTGCTCTGGATCAAATCCAAGCCGAACTTCATCATGTGAAGCTGGAACGAAATCACCTTCGTGAGAAGTTCAAACTGATAGAAATTACTACTCGGGCAATGTTGACTGAGCCACCCCAAGCTTCTATCACCCTAGCACACCTTACTCTTAGGTCCTATACTGGTATTATAAGGGGTTATGTAACGAGACCGTAACAACCTTCTGTAATCCTTGTTTTAAATAAAAATTGGGATTTCTTCTTATGATGAAGTTTATTAATTTTGAAATGACCGGATAAATATAGTATGCATATTTTTGATGAATTTTAGAAAAAGGATATTTTAAATATGTTTATGTAAACCCTAAATAATTAAAAATGTGTAATGATTTTCAAAAAATGGTCTTCTTCAATTATGTTCAGTACTAAATTTAGAGTCTAATAAGATCAACTTGATTTTTGATGAATAATAAATTATGAATAGTGATTTTATGATTAGGATTAGTAATATGACCAAATGGATTAGTAATCTCACTTAAAGAAAGTTTTAAAATAATCTAGGCACCTTGATTAAGTAATGTGATTCAATAAAATAGTTAAATAACGGTTTCATTAATTATTATTCAAGTATTAGTTTTTTCGGGTGAATAGTGTTTTTTAATTAAAAATTTAATTAAAAATAATTAGAAAATTATTTTTATAAAAATGACCTTATTTTTGAACTCAGAGCATCGATATTATGTTATGGTAATTTTTGGGGTTTTTTCTGAAAAAAATGAATTTTCGATGAATAGTGTTTTTATTTAAAAATTAAATTAAAAATATTTAGAAAATTATTTTTATAAAATGGATTTCATTTTTGAAATCAGAGCATTGATATTTGGTTAATGTGAAATTTTGGGATTTTTCTGAGAAAGTTGAATTTTCAGTGAATAGTAAAAATATAGTTTTAGGGTTTCGGTATGTTTAATGACATCATAACGGTGTCATGATGATGTCATGAGATCGTTTGAGGGTTGGACGGCCAAGGGTGATGAATTATTGTTTTTGGGGCCCCATGTGGCCTAACTCCATGATAAATGACAAGGGAGAGCACATGGGTTTGAGAAAAGCACATGTGAGGTGTCCCTTGGCCATTAATGGCTTGTCCCCTCACTTTCCCTATAAATACCAAGCCCTCCTCTCATCCATTCGACTCCCCACTCATTCCCAACGAATTTCTGGTCTCATTACCTCCCAAGGAGTCCTCCCAAGGTGCCCCCAAGCCCTCAAGGTCCCAACCTTTGAGGTTTAAGAGTTACATTTTAAGGTAAGGGATCTGACCACTCTCTTTCTTTTCAAGTAATCTCTTTTATGTCATTTCATTTATACTCCATGTTCTTATGTTGGAGGATGTTATTTTATATTCATCCTACTGCCTATTTCATGTTCATATGATGAGAGACCCCCCTTTCTCTCATAAATTCGTTTTAAGAATGTTTAAGTGGCGCCGTTAGGCTGCCGAATTTTTAAGTGATTCTTTCACCTTCCTCGTTTTCAAGTTCTATTTTCATTCAAGTCTTTCATGTTCCTTTTTATTATGTTGGGGTATGATCTCTAAATTTATCATACTGGACTCTTATGTTCATATGATGAGAGACCCCATTTGATCGCTTCAATTCAGTATTTTGAAGTTTTAAGTGGCGCCGTTAGGCTGCCGAATTTTTAAGTGGTTCTTCACCCTTCTCGTTTTGAAGTTCTACTTTCATGTCAATTATTTCAAGTTCCTTTTTGTTATATTGGGGTATGATCTCTATATCTATCATACTGTACTCTTATGTTCATATGATGAGAGACCCCATTTGATCGCTTCAATTCAGTATTTTGAAGTTTTAAGTGGCGCCGTTAGGCTGCCGAATTTTTAAGTGGTTCTTCACCCTTCTCGTTTTGAAGTTCTACTTTCATGTCAATTATTTCAAGTTCCTTTTTGTTATGTTGGGGAATTATCTATATATCCATCATACTGATCTCTTATTATCATATGATGAGGGACCCTATTTTATCTTGTCAAATCATTTTCTTTTGAAGTTAAGTGACGCTGTAAGGCTGCCGAATTTTCATAAGAGAAATCTAAACTTTTTTTTCTTCCATGTTTTTCATTTCAAATGGTATGTCCCTAAAATTTCATTACCATGTCCATATGTCCTTCTTATTCCTTCACCCTACTATTTTATGGATCATTTATGAGTGGGTGACCCATGTCCCCTCTCATTTCAATGTTTTCTAAAACCCCGAAACTTAGCCGTTATGCTGCAGAATTTTCCCCTCAAAATGCCTCTCTCTTTTCTCAAAAATTATTTTATGTTATAAAGTGAATACTCAAAGCTCTTATTTATACAAGGGTATTCACATATATATCAAAATGTTCAATTTTAAATTCTGGGATTTACATACATGAGACCCGCTTTCCCTTTCCGTGGGTTTAAAGTGACGTAAAGATCATGTCTTTAAAGCAGTTTTTAAAACGTTATGATTATGAAATAAAACCCATTTATTTTATGCTATGTGTGTTATTTATGAAATGTTTGATGATGATATATGTGGCTCACATGATAATAAAGGCAAATTTAAGGGTGCGCCCTGATAGCGCTCCAATGCATTGGGTAATGATGTAACCACTAGAGATTACAATTTTCAAGATACCTTGGTGAATAACCTTGGTAATTTTAGAATGACACCTTGGGGATGGACCTTGGTGATATGTTCATGATTGTCTATGTTAAATGATGTAGCCACATCTTCAAGTTATGAAAAAGTTTTATTTTTATTATGATATGCCTTATGATTTCATTTTCATGCCTTAAAGTTCTTTTCATGACTTTATTGATGTATCTCAAGTTCATATGTAAAATGTTTCACTTGTTTCCCTTGCTGGGCCTTCTGCTCACCCTTCCTTTTGATGTATGTCCCCAGGTTATGAGATGCAGTAATGAGCCTAGGATGAACTTGAGGAGAAGCCTTTCAAGTGTTTAAGAAGAATGTTTTTTTTTCATTTATTATGTTCCTGGTTTCCAAGACACTAAACCTTAAAGATCCTCGGTTTTGTAAAATGTAATGAAAGTTTATGTGATAAAAAGGCGGTATGCTATAAGTATTTCGAGAGTTATGCTCATTTTACTCTTATAATTTATTTTTTCCAGTAAGACTCTCCAAATCGCAAACCTCCAGATTAGGATGCATTAATGACCATTAAAACGGCCTATTTCTGTGGCCTTTCTTTCATAAAAGATGTTAAAAAATGTCTTGGTTGTCTCCCCTCAAAATATCAGCGCATTTAGCCAAAGGACGTAGGGGTTATGGAATTTTCTTTGAATAAGAATTTTTTGGGCCGAAATTTCCAGGAAGCATACATTAAATGTATAACAATCAATATCCACCATAATGGATGAAAAACTCCATGTAAATTGATGGTTGATCTCACCTATGAGTCCTATTTCATATCCTGGTTGAATCACCTAAAATTTAGTTGTGGTGACCGAATTGTGTATTTTTTATGGTGGTGGTGTCCATGATGTCCACCAGAAACAAATTTCCAACATCAATGAATTTTTAGGCCCTTTAGATGATGAATCAGCTCTTGGTCCTGGGGAAAGAATTGGAGGAAATAAAATCATGATTTTAAAAAAAAATCACAAAATTGGGATTAATATGTTGCATGAAATGAAAAAAATACCCTTGATGTAAAAATCTATCTAAAATCCAGAATTATGCATTTTCACCATTTTTCTCAAAACACATCATAAATCCAAAATAGATTCATATAAGCTCAAATTGATTATTTTGGATGCTTAAAAAAATTTAAATACATACAAAAAATGTGGAAAATATTAGATCTATCATCATTCCAATAAAAAATTATATTTATTCTAAAAGGAAAATATTCTACATTATTTGTTTGTCGCATTCTACCCACCTTAATTAAATTTCCTCCTATAAATTTAAATTTTATCATGGTAATATAGGGATTAAAAATATACTATTGTTGAAAGACCCACATCATTAAAATGGTTAATACCACATATTCGTAATAAGATAGAAATGAGTGTACAATTTTCATGTAATGAGGTTACTTAATAAGAGAACATTGGTGGAAAATAGAGACATGTATACAGAATAAAAATTCCAAAAATCATGTTATGATAAAGAGTGATATAGAACCTGTTTAGATGAAAGATTCTAAAAACAAAACCATAAACAATAAGTGTTATTAAATGACTTTTATATTATAAATAATTATAAAAACAAGGAGGAATTTTATTTTCAAATCCATTTTTTTGTCAAATAATTATTTCACTCAATAATAATTTAAGTAAATATGTTTCCCTATAACAATAATTGTTTTTATTACACCTTAAACTATTTCAACATTTTCTATTAAAACATGATGCATCATATGCTGATGTTATACATTAACTACCAAAGTCTCTACCTATTATCATCAAAAACCATTTTTGAAATTTACAACCATTCCAAAATATCATAGACTAATCCCTTATGAAGGATAGTTACTAAATTTCTAACATGAAATTATCATTAGACATTAATAGACATGATGAATCCCCACATTTTCAAATTGAAAAAATGTAAATAATTTAATCATGATTCTTTTTTAAATATGGTTATCACTCATACTACCACAAAACCTTATTGAAAACATGAATTACTCCTTATTCCATAAGTAAGATACATTTTATTGAATATATCACTTAAATCCCAAATTGCTGTAAACTTCGACAATGATAGAATAATCCACTTTTCGTCCATTAAATAATCAATTCCAAGGAAGTCATCACTTGTCCACATATAAATTATTTACAACATTATATTAACATTAGAAGAATATTATGGTTTAACTTTCCCTTAATCATGATTTTTTCTAAAACATTTTACTTTCTACCAAATAACATTTATTGGTCTCGTTCGGCATATGATCTCAAATCATTATTGAAAACGTACTATAGTAAAATCCTTACATATTTCATAATTCATATAACCAGTACATCTTGAATAAAATATTCAAATGAAAAAATTCTAGAACAATAATAATAATCATCCTATTTATCTATGGTAGTATCATAACATCATCCCTATCTAATAGAATCATTTTCGGTATATTCATTTAACATGCTTGGGACATTGATTCCCATAGTGTCTTATCTCCTTGAAGATTAAGCATTGTAAATTGTAAACATTTTTCATGGCCTTGAAATAACAAACATGGTGACCTTTTTTAACACACTTATCAAAAAATCACATTTCACTCAATCAAGTACCGAAGTGTTTCTTGCCACAAATATCACATGATTAAAAATAATTCTTCCCATTATTCTTCTTTAATTCATTCCCTTTTTCATGGTTCTTAGATGACCTCTGCTTATATCGACTTCCATCAAAAGAATGTGACTCAGATAATACATTATACCTATCATTGTCACATTATATTATGTCATCATATAATGAGAATATTGGGGATACAATTTCCCTTAAAAATATTGGATTAAGGTAATTAATTGGTTGATCTTTCTTACTCTTTGGATAATGTGCAATGGTGAGGTTCACAATCCTTCAAATAGGTTCCATTTCTATAAAATGGAATATTATAGATTAAATATTAACCTAAATTATAATTCCAAGTATGCAATTTAACATAATTTATGCCTCATGAATCCTAAAATCTTAAAAATTTGATACTATAGGGAAATCACTAATTCTAAATCTTTTATATTGGTAGATAAATAAAATGTGATCTATTCTATGTGTATCCCCCATCGGAGTAAAACCTGGTTCATAGTATGAACCATTGTAATTTTCCAGGTAACCCTGAGTCCGGCCCAGAACACATTTTCAAAGTTGTTACTCTGAGGTATATATATCAAAGAACCCCATAAACTTATAGTATTTAGATAGGGATGTATTGCTATGAATACCCACATAATCACTACATTACCCATATTATAAAATGTTCTTATATACATATCCTTAATTTATTTCATTGGGTTGTTTTCTGGATTCTAGTTTTTTTAAATCTTGTTTAATAGGGTGTTTCTAAACTTCCTTTGATTTAAATAGGAATTCTCTGACCCAAGAAGCCCATAAATTGTGCATTATTTTAATTTATTGGCATTAATACAAGGAATCTAATCCCGAAGTACCATTCATGTTAGTATTATTTGAAATCCAAATTACATACATGACACCCATAATACATTGAGAAATTGAAAATAAAAACATTATACATAACAAAATGAAATAAAAAACATCATCGAAATCTTATTCAATATATACCTCTTTATAACATAGGGGAAGAAACATAATATGTTTTTTCTAAAATTATTAGTAAGAGTAACTAATGATGAAGAAACAATTAATCAATAAGAATAAATAAAAATGTAACGTTAAATAATGAGTAATACATTCCATTCAATTGAATAGATTAGGCAATATCAATATGGAATGGTATGAAACTGAAAACACATTCCAGTAAATCAATGAACTGAAAATGAAATGCATCCAATGTTATGTCAATGAAAAATCTCATGAATAAATAATAACTAAAATCTATATAAAATAAATGAGGAAATAAAAAATGTAATGTTTCCCAATAATGTGATAATTTGACCATAAATATATAGTTTAAAATACTTGAATAACTAATTCAACTCATGTGACTATCGATGTATCGAGTGGCTTTCATTATCTGGTCCCCAAAATGTCGAGCTTTCCTTAAATGGCCTCTAAACCTTGTATTGCATGTCAAAATCATTAATTATATATAAAAATAATATCTTTCCATGTCAAATATACTTATTTAATAAATAATATGGATATATAAATAATACATTATAATAAGATAAGTAACAATAGGGGTTGTTGAAATTAAAATATTTTTGATGAAAAATAATATTTAAAAATCCCTATGTGTCCCATATAACATTGAAACATTTTAATAATAATTAACCATTAGTTAAATGAAACATATATAATAATGAGAAATTTAAATTCCTAATATATCATATCATAGGGTAGCATATACACCAAATAAAAGTGAATTGGTGCAGAATAAAAATAAGCCTCAATGGAATGTAAATTATGATGAAATCCCTTACTACATGAGTAGATTTTGAATCATGGGATCCATTAATGATTTGTAATAAACTTTAACATTTAATATAATTAAATTAATACAAATAATGATATAATATATGAAAATGGGTTGTATTTATACCCAATAAAATGTGAGTGGTGAATATGACATTTATCTCACATGTGTAAAAAGTGAGATGAAAAATACCTTACCATAACATTCATTTTGTTGTGTCGTATTGTTGAAATCACCTATTTTGATAATCCCAAATCATGTTTAAATATTGATCATGATATATTAAGCCATTTGCTAACCCTTTTATAATCTTTATTTATATTTTTTATCCTGAACAATTTATATTCTTAGTCTCGTGACTTTTTTGCATCATCTTACAGTTTACATTTATCTAAATATATGTTCACTATTAAAGGATACTTGTAAGAGCCTTCTGTTCAAGGTCACCGTTATAGCTCACTGTTTCTCTAGGTCACTGATACTAGAAGGTTACTGTTGAATATCTACTGTCACTGATATAAGCTACCGGTAAAAGGTCATTGTCACAAGTCTATCGTTGATCTTCTTATCAAAGCATACAGATAAAGAGTCACCGTCACAAGGTCACCACTGTGACAAGGCTTCTATTAGAAGTTCATTGTCAGACTCTTTCTTAAGTCTTCTTTTGAGAGCTTCACTTTTCAATTCTATAGTTGGACACGTCTACCGTTTGTAGAAGGCTACCGCTAGATAACTCCTACTGTCAAGATAGTCGACTGTTGTTCAAAGTCTACTGATGGACATACTCCACTTTTAATGAAATTACTTGTTGAGATAAGTCTACCATTGGAAATGTCACTGTTTCAATTGTGTGATGTTACAGAGCTACTGTTAGAAGCTTACTGTTGAAGTCTACCAATGATCAAACCTACTAGATGAAGCCTACAGTTAAAGGTCTACTGTTGAGCCTTCCGATGAAGTCCACTGATAAGGATCTAATGTTACAGAGAGTAATAGCTACCGATACAAGACATCCACTAACACAAAGTCCACCATTACAAGCCTACAGACAGAGAGTTGCCGATGGAAGATGATTGTTATCTAGTCACTGCTACTCAAACTCAATACCTTTTCAATATTATTAATATTATTAAATATAATGATAATGGTTATTTTTTATGCTTTTAATGCACGTGCTAGTAATTAATGATGTTGTTGGCTTTTCAAGAACCGTACCTAGTACCTATAAAAAGGTAATCATTCCTATTGACCGAAGATGAAAATGTATAAAAGGAAACCTTGAAGATGAACAAAAGAGTAGAGAAGAGAGAAGTATTTCTATACACACACGAACCAACCTGTTGATACAGAAGACTTTCTACATACTGAATTCAAAGAACCTGAACATTCAATGAGCAAAAGAGCTTTTAACCCAACAAGCTGATTATCTCAATCTGAAAGTCAGAACATGGAAGTTGCGACACTTTGTTTTGGAAACAACTTGTAGAGAAGGACCAAAACTTCATTCCCTTTATTCCAATAAGTCCAGATCTTATTTTCCAACATATAGAGCTTTCTAAACATCTTTCAAATATATTTAGCTTTATTGTGTTTTAGTATTTTGCATTTTTGAGCAGTGTGTTTGTGTTACACACACTGACTCTTGTTCTTGAACTGAGGGATACTGTAAATCCCCATACCAAACTCTCTACATTTGTTTCCCACACATAAATGTGGAATAAGCTTAGTTTGGCTTGGTAGTTTTTTTCCCACGTATAACTGTGGTAGGTGTTTCAAAACCTAGGTAGTTTGTGAAAACTGTTGTAATGCCCGATACAGGCTGTGTATCAATTTTTAATATAATTGATTGGGGGAAGGTTATCACCAAGTGAAGAGTACTATGACTTGGCTTAAGACTGGACCTCTTGTTTAATTTGTTGTCTTCATCTTTCACCTACTCTGTTTTATACTTATTTGTTGTTCTTATATTTGCAAAGACAGAAATATGTTTTTACATTCACTCTGATTTTTATTTTTGGTTGGTGTGTATCTATGATTCATTTAGTAAACTTGTTTCAAAAGTAGAATTAGTTCTCATACTGATTTAACTGAGGAGTAATCAACCTTTGATAAACCTATTGAACAATAAGTCACTTATATCTCTACTGCCATAATTTACTAGGCTGTTTTAATTTGGGGGATTTTAATCCTAAATGTTTTTAACAGAAATTTTAATTGTAACTCAATTAACCCCCCCTCTTGAGTATCCACTCTGACCAAAATTTGGTATTAGAGGTTTCTTTATTCAAACCATCAAACCAGTTTTTCAAGATTTTCAATTTCTTTTCAACTATGATTTTAGTTGTTTCTTAAATATCTCAAAATTTCTGTTATATCTAAATTTTTAGTACTTTAATCCTTTAACTTTCTATGGATAACCGAGTTGAGGATGCTGCTACTAACAGACCACCTTTATTTAATGGTAATAATTATGGTCAGTGGAAAATGAAAATGAAAATGAATCTTGAATGATTAGGACCTGAAATATGGGACACAATTGATGAAAAACATGTATTACCTAATACTGCTAGGGAAACATGGTCTCAAGTAACTACACCTATTTATAATAACAATTGTAAAGCAATGAATGCCTTTTACTGTGATTTGGGTGATGAAGAATTCAATAGAATATCTTTCTGTTAGACTGCTTTTGATATTTGGGATACTTTGGCTATTTCTCAAGAAGGAACAACCAATGCCAAAGAAATGATTTTAAATACCTATACTATTAAATATGAACAATCTAAGATGAAGCCTGATGAATCTATCTCTAAAATGTATCTTAGGTTCAATGAGATAGTTAACACCCTGAATCTTCTTGGGAAACGAGTGGCCAACAAAGACCGAATCATGAGGCTGCATAGATGTCTGCCTGACAAATGGAGAGGCACTCCTGTATCAAATCGAGAATCATGTGACATCATCAAGCTACCTTTAATGGAGATAATTTCCAAACTGATGATGTATGAAGAAGAGATCAAGGTAAATCAAGAAATAGAAGAGGAACCAAAAATGAAGTCAGTAGCATTCAAGACTTCTACCTCAAAAAGAAAATACAAAGAAAAAGTTCAAGTACATGTAGACAGTTCTATAAGTGAAGAGTCAAACTCAGACAGTGATAAGGAAATAGAACAACATTCCATAAGATTCAAAGGATTCTACTGAAAGAAGAAATTGTTTAGGAAGACAAACTTCAAAGGAAAATATGATCATAAAGGATAGTGGAATAAAGATAGGAAGTGGAATGAGAATACAAGGGAAATAGTGTGCTCTGAATGTAAATGAAAATTTCATGTGAAAGCAGACTGCCCCAAGTTGAAATTGAAGAGAAAATATGAGGATAAGGGAAAAAGATATAAAAAATTCTATGAAAGAAAATTTGAGTGCTTCGGAAGACATTTCAAGTGAATCTGAGGCTTCAGACTTAGAAAATAACAAGCATTCCAATCTATGTTTTATGACAGAGACATCTGAGGAAACAATTAATTCCCTTGTGCATAATACTTTTTATAACAAAGAATCTCATAATGATGAAGATATGACTAAGGAAGAATTATTTGAATATTGAAAAAATGCTTCAGGACACTTTTAATGAACTCATGTACAAATATAAGTCATTAAAAAGACAGCATGCTTTAAATGTGAATTACAAGTCAAATCTGGACATAGAAAAAGAGAAATTTTCTAAACTTCTAAAGGTAAATACAAAGTTAAAATTATATAATGAACAATTAATAAAGGATATTTAGAAGTTCACTACTGGTAGGGATACCTTGAAACTGTTTCTAGGAAAACATATTGCTCCTAAATATACAACTGGTCTTGGATATTAGCCTGGACATAGACAAATTATCAAAACAAAATTTGTTCCAAAATCTAGACAGTTTACTACTAATTCTGCACCATCTATTGAGAAACCATTTTCAAAAGGACCTAATAATTTATTTATGTCTAAAAATATGTTTTTTGATTTTAGAAAACCTATAAAGAAAATATGGGTTCCCAAAGTTTTACTAGCTAACCTCTATGGACCCAAGAAGATCTGGGTACCAAAATTACCCCATGTTTAATCTGTTTTGTAGGAAAGTTGTTTAAAGAGCTCCTGTAAGACCCTATGGTACATGGAAAGTGGATGTTCAAGACATATGACAGGATACTATTCTTTCTTCCAGAGTCTAATTAAATTTGATGGTGGGCATTTCATATTTGGTGACAATGAAAAAGGAAAAATCACCAGCTTAGGCCAGATTGGTAACCCTGATACAATATTAATCTCTAAAGTACTTTTTGTTGATGTATTAAAGTACAATTTACTTAGCATATCTTGGTTATGTGATTATGGCTTTAATTTTATGTTTGAAAATGATGCAGACCATGTTTTTAACTCAAAAAATGATTTAGTTTCTACTACATGTAGAAATGAGAATGTATATGCTGTCTATTTAAATTCCTTAGCCAAACAAAATGTTTCCTGATTAAATGCTTTTCATAAAGAGTCTTTGTTGTGGAATAGAAGGTTTGGACACTGTAATGTGCACTCAAGTAGGAAGATATCTATGAAATGTTTAGTTATAGAATTACCTAAATTAGAATTCCCACTTGAAAAAGTGTGTAATCCTTTTCAAAAGGGAAAACAACACAAAGTTTCATTCAATCCAAATAAAGAAGTTTCGATTTCTCAACCACATGAGTTGGATCACATGGATTTGTTTGGACCATCAAGTGTTTCATGTTTAAATATAAAGCACTATGTTTATGTTCTTGTAGATTACTTTTATAGATATAATTGGGTATACTTTCTAGCTCACAAAAGTGAAGGCTATTCTTACTTTATTAAATATTCAAAATCTGTAGAAAATCTTAGTGGACTTAGAATTAAGAACCTGAGAAGTGATCATGGCCGTGAGTTTGAAAATCATGAGTTTGAATCTTACTACTCACATAATGGCTATAATCACAATTTTTTTCCCCCAGGACACCTCAACAAAATG
The DNA here is from genome assembly GCA_963277665.1 of Viscum album. NCBI lineage: Eukaryota > Viridiplantae > Streptophyta > Magnoliopsida > Santalales > Viscaceae > Viscum > Viscum album. The sequence continues at coordinate 361,628,442 of OY728155.1, read as the reverse complement.
GAGTTGTAGAAAGAAGAAATACGACCCTTCGAGAGATTTCTAGAACAACGCTTAATGAGTTTGACTTACCTGTTTATTTTTGGGCTGAATCTGTAAATATATCTTGTTATATTATCAATAGAGTTTTAATTAGACCTGTTCTAAAAATTACCCCTTATGAGATTTGGAATAATAGGAAGCCTAAGATTAATTAATTTAGAGTTTTTGGTTGCAAAGTCTTTATTCTTAATACTAAAGATAATATTGAAAAATTTGCTCCCAAAAGTGAAGAAAGAATTTTCCTGGGATATTTTATCTCAAGTAAATCCTATAGAATTTTAAATAAGAAAACCAAATGTTTGTAAGAATCAGTTCATGTCACATTCAATGAGACTGATCCACATGATCCTAAAACCTCTCTTGAACATCTTGAAGAAAATTTGTCAATTTTGAACCTTAATGATAAAGATAGTAAATCCCCTATAAATGTATCCAGTTCTGGAAATTTTCCAGAATCTGAACCTATTGATTCTGAAACAACAGACAATAATGAAGAATCTTGTTCAACCTTTTCTAGAGGTATTAGGACTCTCAAGAATCATCCTCTAGATGCTGTTGTAGGTGATTTAAATATAGGATCAAAAACTAGAGCTTATCTAAGAAACCAGGTTGAACATAAATCCTTTCTTTCACAGCTTGAACCCAAAAATATTAATGATGCTATCAATGATGAATTTTCGGTAATGGATATGCTAGAGGAACTAAATAGTTCGAAAGAAACAAAGTTTGGGAATTAGTGGAAAGACCTAAGGACACATTGACTATAGGCACTAAATGGGTGTTTAGGAACAAAGTTGATGAGTCTAGTAATATAGTTAGAAATAAGGCCAGGTTAGTTGCACAAGGATACAACCAAGAAGAAGGAATAGAATAAGAGGAGACATTTTCACCAATAGCTAGACTAGAAGCCATTATGATGCTACTTGCTTATGTCACTCATCTGAATTTAAAAATTTATCAAATGGATTTCAAAAGATCTTTTCTAAATTGGTATATAGTTGAAAATGTGTTTGTTGAACAACCTCCTAGTTTTAAAAATCCCCATCTTTCAAATTGTGTTTTTAAACTTTCTAAAGATTTATATGGATTAAAACAAGCTCAAAGAGCATGGTATGATAGGCTCAGCTCTTTTCTTATTTAGAAAGATTTTACCAAAGGGATAGTTGATCCTACTCTTTCTATTAAAAGGATTTACAAAGATGTTTTTATGGTACAAATTTATGTGGATGATATTATTTTTGGATCTTCTATAAACTATTTATGTGTTGATTTTTTAAAAAAGATGCAAAATGAGTTTGAAATGTGTTTATTGGGAGAACTCAAATTTTTTCTTGGATTTCAGATCTTTCAAAATAAACATTGAATTTTTTTGAATCAAAGTAAATATATTAAGGATCTTCTGAAACATTTTGATTTGGATGGTATTAAAGGCAGTGACACACCTTTGATTACCACCTATAAGTCAGATACTGATGAAGCTGGAGAACCAGGGGATCAAACCAACTATAGAGGTGTGATAGGGAGTCTACTCTATCTTACAGCTAGAAGACCTGACATTATGTTTATAGTATGTATGTGTGCTCACTTTCAAGACAATCCAAAATAATCTCATTTTACTGCTGTTAAAAATATTTTTAAATATCTCAAACAAACTCTCAACTTAGGACTATTTTATCCAAAAGGAAAATCATTTGATATGTTGAGTTATTTTGATTCTGATTTTTCGGGTTGCAAGATAGATAGAAAAATACCCTTTTAAGACATGTCACATTTTAGGAAAGTCACTAGTATGTTAATGTAGTAAGAAGCAGAATTATGTTGCATTATCCACTGCTGAAGCTGAATACATAGCTGCTGGTAGCTTTTGTGCTAAAATTCTGGGGATGAAACACACTTTACTAGACTATGGATATCAATTCAAACATGTCTCTATAAAGTGTGATAATACAAGTGATATTAACATTTCAAAAATCCAGTATATCATGCTAGGACAAAGCATATTAATGTGAGACATCACTTTTTGAGAGATCATTATCAAAAGGGTGATATAACTCTTGAATTCATTTGTACTAAACATCAATTGTCTGATATATTCACAAATCATTTGAATTATGAGAGGTTAAATTACATAAAACATGAGGTAGGAATGATTAATATCAGTATAGGAAACCTCAAAGTTAGACCTCACCATTAGACCTCACAGTCAGACCTCACCATTAGACCTCAGAGCCAGACCTCACTATTATATTTCACCATTAGACCACACCGTTGGACCTCACCATTGGACCTCACTGTTAGACCTCACAGATAGACCTCACAGTTGGAACTCACTGATAAACCTAACTGTTACACCTCACTGTTGCACCTCACTAGTGTACCACACTAGTATATCTCACTATTGGATACCTCACTGTTTGTTTTTATTTTATGTAGGAATCCAACCAATTTTATTCCTATTTATATTTTGTTTTGTTTTAATCCCTAAATGAATAAACTAAAGGCTACGAACATATATCAATCCACCTTCCTTTTTCAATATCGAATCTTTCTCCTGAAATCCCAAAACCCTAACTCTTCATTTGAGCCCTCTAATCTCTCTCAATATCCATTGCAAGAACCAAGTGACCCCGACTATCAATGAAGATGCACCAAGGCCAAAGAGAACTTAACCGAATCCAGTGGCACCAGTAATACCCCAATGGGACCTGTCAACCCACATCTGACCAAGAGAGAAATCATTGCTGAGAAGGAGTTAAGTGAAAAATAGCTTCTGTCGAGCAAGGCATTAGTACTGGAAGCACTAGATTCCCAAGGATGAACCGAATGCTTTAAAAATAACAATGGACCATACTACCTGAAGCTTGTGAAAGAATTCTATGAATATCTGACGTTCGAAGAGTAAGATGATGTGCATAGGCTAATATCCAGAGTCAATGAAAATGAAGTCATCTTCCCGTCTGCCGAGTGGGCTACATGTTTGAGAGTTCCTCATGAAGGAGTATATGATTACTACTCTGGGGTGTCTCCTCTAGACAATTATTTTTATGAGTATGAAAAAGCTCTTGAAGAACTAATAGGAAATGAAAAATCAAGGAAGATCATTGCAGCTGAGATGAATAGAGAATATAGGCTTTTGTTTAAGTTTGTCCAGCATGTGATTAGTCCCAGGAGAGGGGATTTTGCAGTGCTGAAGTATCATGGAATATTCCTGATGCACTTAGAGAAGCTTGGAAAGAAGATTAACATATGTAGGTTACTAATGTCACAATTAGAGGATATGAATAAGTCAAGCTCAATGTCCAATTCCTTATTCCATACCAAGCTAATTTTAGTAATGCTAAAGGTAAAGATTGTGGGAAGAAAACAAGAAGAGATGATAGTGTCTAAGAATAGTGTTTTTATCTCCAAGGTTATTTTCAAATTTATGGAAATTAGCTGGAATCCCTAGAAGGAGGAATGGGTGAATGATGAAGGAAAGGCATATGAAAATTTTGACCCTACTACTCAGCCATATAGGGAAAAAGATAAGAGAGATCTAGGTCTGAAGCCTGATGAGCCAGAACCAGCTTATTTAGATGAAGAGGAGGAAGCTAAAGGATCTATGGACCCTGAAAGAGAGAACAACCCCATTGATGATGGGGGTGATTCTGATTTTCCTAACAGCCCTGTAAGGACAGTAGCTATCGGAGCAGCTAGCCCTCCAAATGAACTTCCAAGAAGATAGAATGTTCTGAAGGACAATGATACTGAGACCACTGAAGAAGAATAAGAATCGTAGAATATTTTCAAAGACACCACTGAATAGGATGAGTGTACCAAGTTATATCATTTTGCTCATGAGGTAGAGGAGGATTGTGATAAGGATGAAGGAAAGGAGGTTGTTTCTAAAGCTGATGATGAGGACAATGAAGAAGAGGAGCTCAGTTTGATCCCTATGATAGACAATACAGTCAAGACAGTGTCTGATCAGGAAGCATGAGTGGAATCTACTGCAATTGATATGGAAGTCATTGATGACTCAGTGGAGGATGATACTCACCCCACTGGTGAACCAATAGAGCAGACAGTTATTGATTCTTCTAGAGTTGTAGTGGAGTTTGTGAAATTACCTGGCACAAAACAGATAGAGAAGAATTATCAGGAGGGATATGTAAGTGAGGGGGAGAATTTTGGTTCTGTATCTGTTCTTCATGACATTGAAGAATGGTAATAATATCTTGGATATCTGGTACTTGTGATGGATTATGATGATTCAAATTGTGATATGACAAGAAAAAGACATTATGTACCTGCTATTTTGGACCCTCTCGCAATACCTTTAGTGGTTCCCCTTCCTGAAAACCTTGTCACAAAGCATGATCTCGAAAAGCTGAAAACCAATCTGCACCAGATGTTTGATAACAGGGATTTTAAAATGGAAAAGGAAATGGGGTAATTTCAAGAGGTGATTGTCTCTGAGATGGTTAAAGTTCAATATTCCATTCAAGCCAGTTTATCCAAAGAAATATCTCAATGCTAGAATCAACTCAAGGATGTTTATCAGTCTGTGGAACTTCTCATATAGTAAGTGGTAATCCCAACTACTCTTATAGCTTCTAAGGTCTAAACAGACAAATACATTCATTACATCAAAGGTGTGGTGCAACAGATAGTTACATTATTTGAAAGTTTTAAGGATTCCATGAAAGCTCATGTGAAGGGATAGGATGAAGATGTAAAGAAGCTTATCAGTGGGTTGACCAAGTCTTTTAAAGAAACAATTGCTTTCTCTATAAAGCCTTTGTATGTCTCTTCTTTAACCTCTAGTGCACCACCTGTGGACCTGTCAGCTTTTAAGACAGTGATCACTGAAGATTTAGGCAATATTTTTGGTGTTACTGCACCTAATCCTCAATCTGTGACTCAGATTATCTCCACTACCAATGAAGTTCAGAAGGTAGTAAGTGACTTCATGCGAGAGGCTTCCCAGGACCAGAAGAGTATAAAGGAACAAATTAATTTTTATTATAAAAGGATTTACTCCAAGAATCAGATGGATGCTCATTTCATGCTTCTGTTGGAAAACCACAAGATTCCACCTGTCACAAGAGCCTTTAAGCAACAAGTTACTCAATTGTCCAGTTGACTCCAGCCTTGGAAAAATTTATGGAGAACAACGATGATTTAATATCAGCTATGGAAAGTGGAGGAATCATTATTATGGACTTCAGAAACCTTCTTCTACCCTTTATCCAGGTTGACTGCACCCCTGTCATCATCTCTCCTGCCTTACCTGCATCTCATCCCAGTAGTTCTTCCACAATTTCTTTTCCTGAAGCCATCAAAAGCCTTACTCTACTGATACCTCAGCGAGCTATCCACTACAGACCCACAGAAGCTTCTATTGTTTCCCCTCCAGTCATTTCTTTAGAAATTCCCAAACCTACTGATCCACCTTCTCATTCTACCTCTTCTTCTTCCAAAGGGAAAGTCCACTTTCCCGAGACTGATGTGGATTGAGTTTGTTTGTGTCTTTTTGATAGGGGGTGTATATTTTTTTTGGATCATGTATTGTCATTTCATTAATAAAAGCCTTTTATGTTCTCTATATTTATGTTTCTTTTTGCTAATCACTAAGGGGGATAAATACTATGATAATTCTAGACTAATCATGTGATTGGGGAGAAATGTGCTAATAAATAAATATGATCCTATGTACAATCGTTTCTTCCTTTCTCTCTGATACCATGTACCAATATTTTCTGGTTTTACAATTTTATTAATCTCTGATACTTGAGACATTTTTGATATCTCTTTAGTAACTGTATTATTTGTGACATCTATATTTAATACATTCTGGAATAATTTGTGATTATAAAAAATAGGGAGATTGTTGGACTCACCTGTTTTGATAATCCAAAATCATGTTTAAATATTGAACATGATATATTAAGCCGTTTGCTAACCCTTTTTTAATTTGTATTTATATTGTTTATCCTGAACAATTTATATTCCTAGTCTCATGACATTGTTGCATCAGCTTACAGTTTACATTTATCTAAATATAAGTTCACTGTTAAAGGATACTAGTAAGATCCTTCTATTCAAGGTCACCGTTATAGCTCACTGTTACTCTAGGTCACTGATCCTAGAAGGTTACTATTGAAGATCTACTATCACTAATATAAGCTACCCATAAAATGTCACTTTCACAAGTATAATATTGATCTAATTATCAAAGCATACAGAAAAAGATTCTTTGTCACAAGGTCAATGCTGTGACAAGGCTTCTGTTAGAAGTTCACTGTCAGACTCTTTCTTAAATCTTCTATTGAGAGCTTCACTGTTCAAGTCTACATTTGGACACATCTACCGTTAGTAGAAGGATACTGCTAGAAAACTCCTACTGTCAAGATAGTCTACTGTTGTTGAATGTCTACTGATGGACATACTCCACTGTTAATGAAATTACCTTTTGAGATAAGTCTACTGTTGGAAAGGTCAATGCTGTAATAGTCTGATGTTACAGAGAAACCATTAGAAGCTTACTATTGAATTCTACCGCAGATCAAATCGACTGAATGAAACCTACAATTAGTGGTATACTGTTGATCCTACTGATGAAGTCCACTGATTAAGATCTACTGTTATAGAGAGTAACAACTACTGATACAAGACATCCACAGACACAAAGTCCACCGTTACAAGCCTAAAGACAGAGAGCTACTGATGGAAGATGACTGTTATCTAGTCACTTCTACTCAAACTCTATACCTAGTAAATATTATTAATATTATTAATATAATGATAACGGTTATTTTTTATTCTTTTAATGCACATGATAGTAATTAATTATGTTGTTGTCTTTTTAGGAACCATACCCGGTACCTGTAAAAAAGTAATCATTCCTATTGACAGGAGATGAACATGTATAAAAGGAAACCTCCAAGATGAACAAAGGAGTAGAGAAGAGATAAGTTTATCCATACATACACGAACCAACCTGTTGATACAGAAGACTTGCAACATACTAAATTCAAAGAACCTGAAGATTCAATGAGCAAAAGAGCTTCTAACCCAACAAGCTGATTACCTCTATCTAGAAATCAGAACCTGGAAGTTGAGACACTCTATTTTGGAAGCAACTTGTAGAGAAGGACCAAACCATCATTTCCTCCATTACAAAGAGTGCAGTGCTGATCTACCATCATATAGAGCTTTCTAAACTTCTTTCAAATATCTTTAGCTCTATTGTTTTTTAGTATTTTACATTTGTGAGCATTGTGTTTGTGTTACACACACTGACTCTTGTGTTTGAACTAAGGGATACTGAAAATCCCCATACCAAACTCTATTTACATTTTTTCCCATGCATAAATGTGGAAGAAGACTAGTGTGGCTTGGTAGTATATTTTTCCCACGTATAACGATGGTAGAGGTTGAAAAACCTGGAAAGTTTTTGAAAACTGTGGTAAAGACCGATACAGGCTGTGTATCACTTTCTAATATAATTTCTTGGTGGCGGGTGATCACCAAGCGGAGAGGAATGAATCTTGGATTAAGACTAATCCCCTTGTTTAATTTTTTGTTTTCATCTTTCACCTACTCTGTTTTATACATATCCACTGTTCTTATATTAGTAAAGACATAAATCTATTTTTACATTCACTCTGATAGTTAGTTCTGGTTAGTGTGTATATGTGATTCGTTTAGTAAAATTGTTTCAAAAGTCGAATTAGTTCTCATACTGATTCAACTGAGGAGTAATCAGCCTTTGAGAAACCTGTTGAACAATACATCACTTATATATCTACTACCTTAATTGACTGGGCTATTATAATTTGGGGGATTTTAATCGTAAAAGTTTTTAACAGAAAGTTTAATTGGAACTCAATTCACCCCCTCTTGAGTATCCACTCCGAACAACACGTATTAATCCTCTTGTATAGTGGATGAAAATATTTTAATAACTTATACAATAACTATAATAATTTCAATAGTATTATACATTAACTTACTAAAAAAATTTATTACCCATTTGTTAAAACTCTTTTATTATTTTGACATTTTTAGGTGTTAATTTCCTAGTTTTTTGAAGCATGTTTTGACATGTGATTTATTGTTATTATTAGTTAGATCATGATTATGTCATATAAATAATATAAAACATTAATAAATTATCTTATATATTCATTTAATATTCATTTATAATAGTCCATAATATTAGGTGATTAGAAATGAAGTGCATTGTTCATGTAGAGGGTATGTCCTACATAGCATGAATGCTACTTTAATTTTACAATGGTACTAAATGAATTAAAATTAAAAGATACATATGTATATTGTAATTATAGGACCATATATAAGTTATATATTGTTATATAATATTATTAACACCAACCTTTATACATTTCAGGTATTTCATGAATGATTCATATAGCTTTGAGGTGGAGGTAGTCCGGACATCCTTAAATGAAATTATCATATTTACAAAACATGAAAGGAATAAAGATTTGTTATAAATAAAAATTTATTAATAATAAATATGTTATTAATTTCGTATAAATCATATGTAAATATAGTTTCATAATAATTTCCACCTTGAGAGGCGTTAGGGGAAAAATAAATAATCATTGTTTCGTTAGGAAATAGTTCATTGTACACAAAATGAGTATGTTCGTTACACATTAGATGGAGAGGTGTGTATGTGTCGGTATAAAAAAATAGCTTAAAAATTTTATAATATTGGGTATACTGGTTTTTTTAATTAATCATATATAAAGGATTTTATAGGTATTGGATAATGGAATTTAATCTAAAATTCTTGAGAGAAGGTGTTTCCTCTTAATCAGGTAACTTCTTTTGGATCATACCAAAAGATTACTTAGATTTATTCCTGACTAAAGGGAGGTTTTAGATATAGTGTAGGGATGTTGGAATTCTATATTGGGTTAGGTTGTAGGAGAAAATGTGACTTGATATGTATGAGGAAGGGGATCATTTCATTTCTTTTTTATAGTGGAGGGGGAGTGACACTATTGTAAATACCAAAAGGTATTCATTAATGGGTTGTCTAACCTTCCTAAAGTGACTTTAAAAAGTTTAAATAATGAATTAATTGGGAATAAATGTTTATTCCAACACACAAAACACAAAAATATGTTCATTTTGGTAATTTGGATCCTCAATTTCTAAAATTCCAAAATTTTATCACTTTGGTTTGTATTAAAGCCTATAATTTTCTAAAATAATTAAATTAACAATTAATTCTTAAATAAAGAGATATTAATAAGAAAATATTAAGCCAAAAAATTATTAATATTATATATAATTCATAAAAATAAATTTCCCCTTTGTTTTGGAAATTAAATTTAAAACATTCGCCTGTGACGTGCTAAAACATTGCTTAAACCCAAACTGTATGAACAATGTTTTTACAATATATAGGTCTATCTGTAAATTATAAAATATTAATTGGTCTTATAATATACCATAGTTAACATTTATTAACAATTAAATGTCACTTGGTATAATATAGTATTTTTATTAATTTTAAATAATTCAATAAACTTTGTTTTATTATAAAATTACAATAATGTCAACTTTGTCATTATTTATTTAAAGTCAATTTTTGAATATTAATATATCATTGGAATTAAAATATTTTTTTAAATATGTTTCAAATTTTAAATTCAAATGAAAAAAATTGAATAATTAAAATAATTATCTTCAAATAAAATACATATAAAACATTTATTTTTTATAATTATTAACAAAATAATCCCTACATTGTAGTTTCTTAAGCATTTTTAATAAGTAAAAAATATCTAAAAATTATTGATAAATTATTATGATTAACAATATACCATCTATCTTACAAGGGGATATGTATAACCAAAAATCGGATGTTTTTACATATCATATTGTTTTATAAATGTTAAAGTTGAGGAAAGTTCCCATTTTTTCTTTTTACTTACTTAAAATTTTATATATGGGAAATTCCATTTAATAATATATGATTAACCCAAAAATCTTTAACCAAGTGATAATATGGTATAGTAATTGTCATCTAATGCCTTTTTTGACAAGCTTTCAGGTCATTTATGACCTAAATATTACGGTTTTTTACATTATTATGATAATGTTTACATTAATAACCGTAATAAATTATAATCACTATAAATAAGTGTTTCCTCAATAAATAAGTTGATCTTATTAGTCCAAAAATATCAAACTTATTATAACCATATATTTCAAATTTTTAAAATTAATATCACAGAATTGGTAAAATTATGATTAACACAAATCCTACAGATGGGGTGAAATAATTGATTTTTAAAGGGTATAAATATTCAATGGTATATTATGTTTTTATATTCAATATCAAATGTAAATTTATTATAATGGAATTAATTATATATATATATATATAATTTATCTAATGAGACTCTAAAAAAATAGGAAATATAATTTAGCTTGAATTATTATTTATGACATGAGAAAAATTAAAACTCGTATAAAAATTACATGAAACTTAATTACATTATATCATCATTTATATTTTTAAAAATATAATTTAATATGTCAATTAAATTAAAAAATTGTTATTAAAAAATATTTGATTCATCAATAATATTGTATTAATAATATATTTATTTAAAATACAATGTTTTTTACTTCATATTTTTTTATCAAACTCATTACAAAATCATGTATATATATAATGTAATAATGAAAATCAATAAAAATAAACCTTAATTTATTACTAAAAACAAAATATAAAAATTCTCACTTATAGGCTCTAACACATACCCCTATGTGTAAGATATGTGATTTTAGTACTTTCATGTGGTGATTTGATGCATGTGGTTTTAATGGTGATATCTATAAGTATTAAATTTTATTGGAAATTAGTTTTTTGATGTTTTTGTTGTGGAATAATGAGTTTGGAATGGTCAAGGAAAAAACCTAGGGATTCTGTGTCCCTTTGATGTTCTGATAAATGGAATTTATATGGTAGGATTCGTCTAGATAAATACATCACTACTTAATTTTATATTAATTATATTTTATTTTAACTCTAAATATTTACTAATAATAATAATTAAAAGTGAATGAATATTAATTGAAATGAGGCATAACAGTCATTCAATATAAATATTCATTTTATGGACCTATATTTTAATGGTCCAAAAAAATGAATAATCGAGCATGTGTTTTATAAAACTGCATTTGGTAATAAAGCATTTAATCAATCAGAATGGAAATAAATTTTTAATATTCATGGTCAATATAATTATTTAAAGACATAAAAAAATTTTACAATATTTTGTTTTATTTTAATTAAAATGTATACAATAGAATGGGTATTTTTTCTCATGTTTTCATAGAAAGGATAAAATGATCTTTTAATGGTGTTTTTTATTTACATCCAAATGTTTTATGTATTTTTATGTTTCACTTAGAAAATTCTATTAGGATTCCATCAACTTTTAAGCATTACTTGTTATGAAGATGATATTATGATGATTAAATGAAACCAATTTCTTTCTCATAAGTAAATTAAGATGCAATTAGATGTTGAATGATATTTTGATACTATAAAATCCTTTATATAGCTATATTAGGATTTTATGATGGTGAAATATTTATGAAACCAATTTATATTCTATGGGTTATTATATTATAATATGATTAATCTTTTAGGGTCTTCTATTACACATATGTGTGGTTTTTTTCTATGATGGTTGGGCCTAGAATTATATAGCACTCAAATGCTTTGTGTGAAGACTGATATTTCAAAAGATAATAAGGAATAAAATTGGTAGTGAATCTAGTTATGTAATATTCTCTATCCCCCATGATAGTCATGGTGATGAACCATGATGAATGAAATGACTGAATGGGTAGTTAACCCAATCCCATTTGATAGCCTTGATAGTGAGCCCCGACTAAGAAAATTATTTCCTACAATATGAGTACTCTAAAATCTTATGTCTTATGATTTTTTTTCCTGGAAAAATCCAGTTAAATAAAAAATATGGAGTGAGAATTAGTCCTTAAATAACCCTATGGGGGTTCTTGATCCCCCAAATATTGATACCAACTCATAGGAATCACTAATGATAAAGGAATAATGATTTTACCACAAGTATAACCAACCAAATACACATCAATGAAAATAACCCATTACTATTCAGTGTGCCAAAAAAATCATTTTGTGTTATGTACTACATGATATAAATTTATAAAACATAGACACCACAAAGAATGAAATTATAAACACCATTGATTACATAAAATGATAGATCTTCTCAAGACATGTGGTTAACATACCATACATATTTATGACACACCGCAAATCCTTATAATAAAGAAAACCCAATTACTCTAAACAATGAATTACCTTTTCAGAGAACCAAAACATATACTCAATATATGAATAATAAAATATATAGGGTTTTAGAATTAGTATCCCAATGCTCTCTGATAGATTTCATAATTAGTTAATATCAAATAAATAATTTTTTTAATTGGAAATAAATCAGGGAATGGTAATCATTTATATAATTTTATGAAAAATATTTCTTTTCTAATCATTTCAGTGGAATGTATAAAACACTTACCAAATATGAATGTAAAATACATACATTAATAAATAATTTAATCAATTTTTGAATGTATAAATCATTTTCATTCATTGAACCATGTTTACAAACCTTAATGTTAGTTAGTTCATAGATAAATGATCCCCACAAATCAGGGTGAAATATAGTTATAGGTGTCCACACTTCCCAAGATCTCAATCCTATTGGAAAATATGTCCGACTCCAATGAATAATATCTTTTCCATCATTAATGTTTAGTGTACATTGTTTTAATCAATCCATTGTGTGGTAGGGCTAATAAATTCTTAGTGTGTTTGTCTTATACATCCCATATTTATTCACAAGTTCACATGTGCTATTAATAAATAAATCAAGGTGAAAATCATCCATCTCAAATCAGATTTATCATTAATAAATTTTTCATACACAAATCTACATTTCAAAATTCTATTTCATTTCAAATAATAAAATACAATGATTTTTTTTCAAAAAAATAATTTACCAATAATTAATTTCATTAAAAATACTGAAAATATTTCTTTCCTTTATGTTTCAAGAATAATCATCAAAATCATACTTCAAATAATTCATTCCAATGTCAAATCATTTTTTTGAAATTAAATAATAATTTTCAAATCCATAAATAAAGAGGTTCAATACACACCCCAACATTTAGAAATAGTTATAGAACATGAAAAATCGTTATTTGGAAATAATTTGGTATTCCATTTAAAATAATGAAACTAAAAATAGTTTCAATTGATAGGTATTGCCTTAAAAAATTACCCACCTCAATTACCATATCATAAAATACAAAAATGGGATCCACAAACAGTGGAAAAAAAGGTATTCTATAATATTAAGAGGTTGCCCGTAATGATCCCAAAGCAATAAGCAAGGAATGAAAACCTCTAAATACCTTCCAATGATCTCATGTATGGAGTAATGATAACTAATTAGTGGAGAATGAAAACATAAATCCAAGAATCAAGAATGCTAAAAAACTCTTCCCAAAATACATTGAATCAAATATTTGAGGCAAATAATGGAGAAAGATTGTGTTAATCATGTAAAAAAAATTCAATAGACACATTAATACCTTTAATTGTGATTTCCCATGGTTAGTGTAACCATAAATGGGAGATCAAGACCTATCCGTAATTTTTTAATTTCCAAAAAAGGTTGCACAATGACCAAGTTTGGGTTCTCCATGTTCGTGGTAGTCTCTATCACTTATTATAAGGGGTATTTGCATGCCAACTTAACATTCCACGAACCTAAAACATGGGTTGTTTTAATCTATCCAAAACCTCCACAACAATGTGTTGAGACCTTACTGTTCATAGTGTATAGGATTACCACAAACTCACCATGGCCTATAAAACATCCTAAACTAGACATAGTGGCTCTACCCATGGTTCATAGGTTCCTCCAAGGAACAAAACAACTTAAATCAAGGTATTGTATTGCCTATTTTAACTAGAATAAAAATATTTTGAAGCATCCTAGTATTTCCCAATGATTCTTAAGTGCATAAGGAAACATCCAAAATAGGAAAAAGAAATTACTGAGGCTGAGATGTCAGAACATGCACAACATAGAACTATCTATCCCAATAAAGTCACATGGAATATATAATATACTTAAATATAAGACGCTATTTCACTCTCATCATCTACTCACACTCCTACGTATCATGACCATCAACACGATGCTAACATAGAATCTAGACGAAAGGTATAGAATCCCCTTGGATAAAATTCATCATAGAATCATCAATCTAATCTAGATACTCTGTCATGTTCAAATCATGTTCTACATCAAGGTACCCCAGTCTAAAAATTATATGGTTATAAAATACATTCAATGAGTTTTGATATGTCAAACACATTATCGATCAAATACATCTATGGTAGAAATTTCAATCTGTAATACACCTTCTCAATCCACTCAATAATCCAAAATGGCCACATATATCTCATTGAAAACTTCCCTATTTTACAACTCTTTAGTAACCCAATAGAGGAATGACTCTTAAGAAAACATTTTCCCAAATTGATAAATTCAAAGGACATCCGGAATGATCCATATAAGAATTAGATAAACTACATGTATTCATACACCTATAATGAAACATTTATATTGAGAAAATCATATCCTAAACCAAACTAGGTTCCAAATGGGAGTGTTAGAAATCCACGAACAACATAGTAGAGATTTAAATGGAAAATAATAGTTCACCTCAGAGGGATTAATTTTAATTGATTATTAGTAGCTATTATTATATGAAAACATAACAAGACCAAAATGGAAATCTCATTCCCCTTTATAATGAGGGATTCCAGAATGAATCATGTATTTAAGACACTATGTATACTATTCCTTATAGCCATCTGATTGAGGTTGATATGCTATGATAAATTTTAATATAGATCTCTTTACCTCTTTGAGGCCTCTCCAAAATTGATATTTGAACTAAGGATTCCAATAAAAAAATTGTAGATTCAAAATCATGCAGTTCTAATGTCACCCACATATATGAATATCATGAATCCTCAAATT
The DNA here is from genome assembly GCA_963277665.1 of Viscum album. Taxonomy (NCBI): domain Eukaryota; kingdom Viridiplantae; phylum Streptophyta; class Magnoliopsida; order Santalales; family Viscaceae; genus Viscum; species Viscum album. The sequence goes on along the minus strand of OY728155.1, from coordinate 361,613,254 downwards.
TAGTGGTGTCGTAGATAATAATATTGTTAGCATATTTTTAAAATGTTCAATCACCACCCATATTGTGTTCTTTCCACATGTATTTCACATAATCCTAACAAAAAATTCCCTCAATATCTCATCCCATATATATTTTGGTATATTATGGGGTCAAAATAGGTTAAAGGGATTCTAATTCTTAGCCTCAAAATTGGAATAAGTATAACAAAGAGAATAAAATTGAAAAATAAATCATTTCATACATGGAAACCATAATCGATGGATTATTTTGCAAAAACATTGTAGTTTTCCTTGGGTGAACCACCCATTGGGAAAGATTAAAACCCCCCCTACACAACTGTTTCATTGGAGAAAAAAATATAATAGTTCGTAAAATAATGGATTACAACTTGAGAGAGAGATAATTATCCAATGGTACCACACAATATAAATAATTCTCAATGCCTTAGTACTCATCATTGTGATATTTCACATATAGGATGATGTTAGTAAGAGGTGAGTTAAACCAAAAACTTTCTAGAATAACCCATATGTTATCCTACAATAATAAAAAATTAATTTAAGCAATTGATACATTATATTAAACTCTTTTTATGATTCCTTAATTTCAAAGGATGTTTGTTTCCTTTTTATATAATCAGAAAAGAATATCCCCTACCAATGTGTGTAAGAAATGTCAAATTAAAAATATTACAGGTACTCCATCCATCACCTCTATTATTGATCCAAACCATTCTATGAAAATAAATTACTCAAGATCTTGTGATCTGATTAGACTCTGAACCATTCTAAAAAATGGTAGTCCAATTATCCCTTAAGATCATTCATCACAACTATTATTTTTCGATTGTGACTGGGATAGTTCTTCCCAGGTTGATGAAGCTGAAGAGAACCAGCAATAACCACATGATCAACATGAATAAGACCACAACCCAAACCAGAACATAATGTATAAAAAATTCAATGTATCCCTAACTAAATTTTGGAAGAGGCAACACCATATTTGATGTAAGATGGTGCATTTAATTTTTTATGGAAGTATTGCCTTTCAAATATAAAATTAAATTACCTCCCTATCATGAGATAGATTTAATTAGAGAATCCTACTTAGTGAAATATTTCACAAACCTATGATAGTACCTAGAAGAACCCACGAAGCCCTCAATCTCAAATACATTCCATGTTTACTCCCTTGATATAAAAGACTTCATCAATTGATTTTCAACAAAGAGACCTTTGAGAATGAAAACATATTTCAACAAACTCACTTATTGAATATAGTATTTCAACATTGATATCATGGCATAAAATTATTTATTCTTGAATATGTATAAAAGTAATATCAAATTTACCACACGATCCTCCTCATTTTTTGAATAAAATAAGATATCATCCACGAAATCCCTAAAAAATTAGTTTTGATAGTATTGAAAAATTATATTAATAAATTCCATAAATAGGGAATGAAAATATGTTGATGAAAATGTCCGAATAATATACTCATAGTAGTCATAGAAACTCCTAAAAGTTTTCATTGTGTATCATACTACTTAATCCTAAGAAAGAGGTAACCTAGGAGAATATTAATAATAGAGGAACACATTGACCCTTTTAATATATAAGAAAAAATCAATTTAATGAAACTATTGGCACCAGAAAATGATTCCCTAAAATCCTATAAACAATACCAATGTTCATCTATGAGCATTGAACATTTTTAATTCTTTGTTTTGGTTGGTTGTGGAGAAAAAATGGTGTTACGGGTAAGAAGGTTTGAAGTCAGACTATCAAAAAAGGATATCTAGGAAGATTTTCGGACAATATTGGGACTTGCGTGTAAAAAAGAAATCTTTCCTAAAAAAATGGAATCTTATGTAGAAGGATGCATGTTTTTCAGATAAGAAATTAATTTTGGGCGTAGTTCCCATCAAGGATTCACCAATAAAAACATTTTTAACCCATAATTTCCAAGGGTCTCTAGTGGTCGGCTGCTGCTTTGATATGCATAATACCTCCTCTTTCGTGCCTCTGGGAAAAAAATCAATGTTTTCATGCAAAACATCAATTTTGGAAGAAAAACATCCCCCTTTTATGACAGTGTACAAAACCTCTATGTTTTTTACAAAACCTCCATCTAGTGAGAAAAACCTCCAATTTGGCATGAAAATCAACAATTTTGCACACACCAGTCCTTCAATGCCCAATTTTTCACACACCTATACCGCACTCCCAATCTTGAGCACAACCTATCCGGTGAGTAAACCATATTATGCACTACAGTATCTAGACCTTCGCTCATAGGTCTATATTGTGGGGGTGTGCCCCAGTACCCCTACTCGGGTTCACTTATGGGATTTAGTCCCGGTCCTCCAGGCCAGTCCCTTCACTACCATCACTGACCCCCTTCAAAAATAGAGAGTCACACCCCAAAAATTTTGGGATGGTTCACCGATATTTTTACCTTGCGCAATAACATTCCATCTAAGGAATAACATGATTTGAGATAGTCTTCCACACTCCATGAAACACCTTGAGTAAACATATACCTCTTGGATCCATTATCATGTTGTGAGTTGAGATTCTCATCTTCCTTTCCCTGAGTACCTTTAGTCAAACCATTTCTTAAGAAACTCCTCAAAACCCCAACACCTATATCCAATATTGGGTTTAACCTGAATGGGATGCTATTGAATAAGTCCAACACATGATATTTCTAGGGTTCTTCCATATAGTACTCCTCATTACATGAGATTAAACTATAGTACGCCCTATTTGACAAACATAGGATTCCCCTTGTTAAATAAAATATATACATTATGCGCCATGTATAAGATGCTAACGGTCCACACTACATGACCTTAAACTATATGATACCCTATCCTTAAAGAATATGATACCTTATGAATCAAACATAAGATGCCTCATCATGAAATTAATAAAAAACAACTACCAAGGGACTCATCTTAAAGTGTAATCCCCAAACTATGTTCCCTCGACCAATAATCACGTCGAGATTCCCTCATGGCCTATGACACGGAAGACAAAACATGAATCTCATTGCACAAGCCCTACACACCTCATCCATTGAAATGATGTCAAATGGAATTCTTACCCCTTGCAATGCATATGGGTTGACCTCATGTCCTGACATGTGGAAAATATTACAGGTAGCTTCCACACGTAATCCCCATACACCTTTGTCGCTCCATAACGGTACCTGGGCTACTTCCACGCACAATCCCCATACACCATTTCTTCTCCATAAAGGTATCTAGTCAACTTCAATGCATAATCCCCATAACCATTATTGCTCCATAGTGGCACCCAGGTATCCTCCATACACAAGCCCCCATAGCAGTACCCGAGCAGCTTTTACACGTATTCACCATACACCGTAGTCACTCAGTAGTAGCACCCAACCGGCTTCCATGTGTAAACCCCATACACAATTTTTTCTCCACAGAGGAACCTAGGTGACTTTCTCACGTATGCCTCACATATCTTTGTCACTCCATAGTAGCTCCTTGGCAACCTCCACACAAAACACCCATACACCTTTTCCACCCCTTAGTATCTCCCAGGAAACTTCTAGGTGAAAACCCCATACAAATTTTCCCCTCCTTAGCGGCACATGGGAAGCATCCACGTGTAAGACCCATACACCATTTCCCCTCTGGCGCTACACCTGGGTAGCATCCATGTGTAAGCCCCTTAAACCATTGTCTCTCTATAGTGACACCCAGGCAGCTTCCACGTGTAAGGCCCACACAACGTTTTCGGTCCACAACAGCACCAGAGTAGCTTCCACACATAATCCCCATAAACCTTTTTGGCTCCTTATAATCTCCCATTCCACTTCCATGTATATTCCCCATAAGCCTTTTCTGATCCTGCAAGTCACCGATGAAGCATCCATAAGTAATCCCTATTCATCGTTGTCGCTGCATAGCGGCACCAGGGTAGCTTCCATGCATAATCCCTAGACTCATTTTCCCCTCCATAGAAGCACCCATGAAATTCCACACGTAAGCCCCATACATCATTCCTCAACCTTAGCGGCACCTGAGAAACTTCCACAAGTAAGCTCAATACACTACTGTCGCTCCATAGTGGCACCCGAGAAGCTTCCACATGTGAGCACCATACACTTTTGTCTCTCCATAACGACACTCAAGCAGCTTCCCCACATAAGAACTATACCCCTTGTCCTCTCCATAGAGGAACTCGGTCCAATTCCACACATAAGCCCCATTCACCTTAGCTGCTCCTTAGCTGCACCCGGGATGCTTCCACGCGTAATCCCTATACACCTTTTCTACTCCTTAGCGGCACCTAGGAAGCTTCCACGCATCAATCCAATACACTTTTCTTCTCCTTATAAATAGTTGGGCTGCTTCCATGCGTTATAACCATACAAACTTTTGCTCATTAGAGGATACCTTGATGCTTCCACACGTAATCCCCATACACATTTTTCCCTCCTTAGTGGCAACCAGGCCACTAACCATGTGTAAGCCCCACACCAACCATCATGACCACACCTTTCACTACTCAATCATCAGGTCTACTTCTTCCTCTAGTTTCTCGCATAGATCATGACTCACATGGGCTTTTTAACACCCCAATCTTCCACGGTATGCTTCTCTTTAAATAATATAGTAGCGTGTGTTGTATGTAATTTCAAGTTCTAACACACCACAACCAATCAAACTAGCTGTTATGAATAGTAATACCAAATTTTGATATTTAATAAATTTTATCATTCAAAATGGACTTCATTTTTGGATTCAGAATATCGAAAATAGCTTAGGGTGAATTGTTTTTTTTTTTCTGGAAACTTTCATTTTTTGATGAATAGTGAAAAAACACTGAGTTATAGTTTAAAACCGATTTTTTATTTAAATAATTATTTATTTTATTTAAATTTATTTTACATCAAAATAGATACATAATACCTATATAAGTTCAAAGTAATTCATTGGAGTCAGTATATAATAATTTTAGATATATAAAATGTTATTGAACTTTTCATCGTCTTTTACCAACCTCATAGGAGAATTTTCAAATTCACATAAAACATAATTTTACCGCTTTTGTGAGTCTAATTTCAAAAATACAAGAGAAATGGTTGATATTAGTAAGTAAAATTTTGTTCAATAAGATGAAAATCATTTTTGGTGAATAGTAACTTTTTACTTTTATTTACCATGGTTAAAAGTAAATAGGGTAATTAAGGGTAAAATGATATTATTATTAAACTAACAAAAGTCCTGATTCTATTAAATAAGTATAATTAGACCAAAAACAACCTTAGGAATAAAATATGAACCTCTTTGGTCCACTTGGATTCGATTAAGACATTTATTATTATTTAATTCAAAGAAGAGTTAAAAGAGATAATATCAAAGTTTAATAACTAAAACATTTTTCATATGGGGTTGTACATAGGATAAATTTGACTATAAATATTCATTATAAATCTAAAACCATTTCATACATAATGATAGTTTATTTATATTTTTTATACATTAAATAAATTAATTTATTTTTGACACAATGATGATGCAATAATTACTTAATTAATGAAATGTTAAAATAATTGATATTATAAATATCCAAATAAATGTAATTTGAGACTTTTTATGAATTCCACTAATTTTATATGTTAATATGACATATTAGGGTTGGTTAGATGAATTGTTTCTAAGCAATAATTCTCTTATGAATTTAGCAAAATCAAAATACCAAATATTTCCAAAATTGACATAAAACTGTTTTTAAAACAAATATTATATCATTAATTGATATTATATTTCTAAAAAAACAAGGTTCGGCCAAAATACTTATATAATGATAGGTGTATCATTAATGAACCATTTTGGGTTCTCTTGGAAGTATATAGTATGTTTATTAACTATATAATATTAAAATACAAAGATACATGGTAAATGTCAAACTATTTAACTGAGAGTTAAATCTAAAAGATAAATTTAATATAGTGACCCAAACCTGTCTAAAACCAATTTGTTGAGTTATTTTAAACCCATTACTATCTTATCCATTGAATAATACATTTTGGTGCTATTAGAAACCGAAAATAATTTTATTATAAAATAATATTTCTAGCTTTTCTTAAGGTGCCCCTCACCCCTCTTATAAAAGGGCACTCCCCCTTCTCTGTAATTCACACATTCAAAGCCATTTGGATCGACCAAACTCGGCCCAAATACCCTATAAACTATAATCCCTTCATCATTGTGGTCTTACTTTAGTCAGAAAGCCAACATGAGGATCCCTTTTGATCAAATCAAAAGGAAGAACCTGAAAAATAGGTAAATATTCTATCACCTCTTTCAAGTTCCTTTCTTATTCCACTTCCTTTTTCTTGGTTGTTTCCATTATAAAATAATAACCCTAGAATATTCTCTATAATATTATATTATTAAAAATATGGTACAACAATATTCATTATTCTCTCCATCTTTTTAATGACATGTCACCATACGTGCCTACGTACGACTTACCGTCTCCACGTTGTGGTGTAATTGTTATTCAATACATTATTATTTGGATGGGTATAATAATGATGTATAATTGGTGTAAATAATAAATATAACATGATAAGGATTCGGTATATATGATATACCATCCAATTATATATTATTTTAATATCAAAAGAATGATATTGTCGCTCGTGCGTACGTACGAATTACCATCTCCACGGACGCGATGAGATTCATTCCTCATCGTATCCATTCAAGACTAATTTTTATTATATGATTAAAAATAATTTTTAAAGACTTGATAAAATTATGTATGTGAATAATATACACCCCATCCATAACAAATATGACTCACAAAACAAAGAATTTAAAGAAAAACAAATTCGTTAACACCCGAAACAACGATAGAACTAAGATATTATTGACAAAGAAATGTTAAAAGATCATCTATGATATCATATTAATGTATATGATTCTTGTATAATTTAATAACAATTATTTCACCATTATAAAGGATTTTAACCTACCCTTGACCAAGTAAAAGTACAAGGTAAGGGTTAATTTCACAATCTCTTCATTATCAGAAGTTGTTTATATTATCAACTGGGACCTCTTTATCATCCAAATACATGTTTCATAAAAATGTATTTCAAAACATTATTACTATTTTATAGACTATGGGTTAAAGTAATTTATATGTTTGTTTTAATTTTTATAAGACTTTTATAAAAAAATCATTCTGTCGTTTTCCAAACAAGGTTCTTTTTAACCTTTTCGACAAAATTAAGGTAAGAATGTCTTTTTTAACTTATACGGAGGGTGAATCTATTTTATGCCATTATAAAATCATCAAAGCATCCCTTACAAGCTTATAATAATATTTTCAAAGAAAATGTTTTATTTTATAATTATGTGACTTTTAAATGATTTCAAAAAAGAGAGATATTTCTCTCAAATAGTTTGATTTCATCTATGTCAACATCCTTTGATGGATTTTAAGCTTATTTGAAGTTGATTTATTATGATACAAAACTTCTATATAGTATTCATGGTTTTGTGATATGTTTGACTGTGGATGTGTTATTTTTATACCATTAATGGTTTATGGAAAACTTATTTACATTTCATATGCTAGTTTTAATATAAATGTTTAGGTTATGTTTAAACATGTTCATATGAGAAATGCGTTGGACTTAGTAAGTGATGGGTGGAGCTCGTTATAGCTCCTAGATGCATTGTTAGGTCTCATGAGACAAACTAGTGTCTTGGCACAAGGCATTCAAAAAATATTATTTGAAGTCTTGGCACAAGGCCTTGACTATGTGGTTATGATAGTCTGGCATTATGCATTCCATCATTATGAAAGTGGCTATTGATATTGCATGTGATTATTCGACTAGTATAATATCCATGTGAGTAAGTAAATATAATTATTTTATTTTATCTTTGCCATATTCTTCTTAAGTTTAATGTTTAAAAGGCTTATATTTTAGTATTATACATTGCATTAAATATTTAAGATTATTTATAAAAGTTTCTGCTATATATTTTTATACTTACTGTGATTTTGAGATCACCCCTTTCTATGTTTTATTTTTCCCCGGATGTGAAAAAGTATTTTATGACTGACCTATAGGGATAGTCTGAGGGGATATGGGTGTTGAATATGGAGACTATGTTGTTTTATTTTTTCACTTTATCAGGTAATGTAAGGCTTATGAATGTATCTAGTGTTTTCAAGGATACTAAACTAATTAGTGTTTTGAGATTTGATCTTTTGTGATCATGCCAATGTTATGTAATAATGCGCCGACTCTAGTTAAATGGGGTCGGGGTGTTATATTTTGTATCCGATGAGGTTTAATACAAACCTTGGAATCTATATTTAGATAATATTTGATTAGAGCACATTACCCTAAGATAGGATTTGAGGATTAGTATAGAAGAACTTATTAGAATTTTGTTATTGTAGAGATTTTGTGAGTTTTCCAAGAAATAAATACAAGTCTGGATATGACCCGGTAGAGGTGGCTATGGCACATATGTACCTATGGGTAAAACTCGAAAACACTATTTTGAGATAGACTCGAACGAGAACTGGTGCACGACAATGGGCCTTGTTGCAATCTTGGTTACGACACTTCCAGAGGATATGCTTAGGATAATTATTATTTTCTTTAAAAACCGTAATTAAGGGTTTATGAGTATATACTTCCTTAATGAAAATATTTTCTTATGATTATGGATTATATTCATAAATTGTTCAATTCATGTTACGTGTTTTACAAGTTTGGAATTATTTATTTCGATTCATAAACTAATCTGGTTTATTCCATTGTTTAGAAATGGATCCTAGTAGAAGGAATGGAAACTGTATCAATTCACGCACTCCATGTAGTGATTTCCCTCCAGATCAAGATAATTATAGTAGAATTGGGGATACAACTGGTGCTGATTATCTTATCACCATATTGGGACAACTCACTCAGGTTATGAATAATATCCTTACCCATATGGAGCACACAGATCCACAACATGAAGGATAAATGTTATATCTCTTCATGTAGCAACAACCACCAACATTTAATTGGAGTACGAATCCATTAGTAGCTGACCAATGGATAATGTCCATAGAGAAAATATTCCATGCCTTGGGGAGTAGTGAAAGGGAAAACGTTGTCATGGCAGTTTACCGCCTCATTGGAGATGCTGATCAATGCTGGTCATTGATTCAAAACACAAAGAAAGATGATGAAGTATAAAATATTGAATGGAGGGATTTTAAATAGCTTTTCATAGAAAAATACTTTCCTTGTGACCATCGAGTAGATATAGAAAGGCAATTTCTGAGTCTGAGGCAAAAGGAGGATGAGAATGTCGTAAAGTATGAGGTTGACTTTACAATGTTAGCGAGGAATGCAGCAGATTATATAAATAACCCAAGAAGTAATATTGATTGTTTCTTTGATGGGTTAAAACCATTTCTCTATCAATAATTAGTCTCACAATCCATCTCATCATATAAAGATATTTTCTCATGTGCTATCAAGATAGATAAATAATTCTCTATGTCTTACAACTTTAAAGAAATGAAAGAGAAGAAGTGATCTTATGATCACTCTAGAAATAGAAATAAGGGGAAGAAGGGAAAATTTGAATATCCATCCTATAGAAAATGTGGTAAGAAACACCCAAGTACTTTATTGAAGGGAATGAAAGTCTGTTATAAGTGTGGTGAAAAATGCCACCAAGCATGTGATTGAAAGGGGAAGAAAAAATCTACTGATGTTCAATGCTATAACTACATGGAAAATTATAAAAATGAATTTACTAAGCGTTAGGGTAACATACCTCAAAAAAGGCCAAGGGATCCAGGCCAAGCTTATGTTATCACTACGGCTGAGGTTGAAGCTCTTAAAGACATAGTGGAATGTAATTTAATGGTTTTATCAATTTTAAAAAATGATTCATTTGATTCTGGATCATTTCATTATTTCATATCTTCCCAGTTTTCTAAGAAAATTAAATATTTATAATTTTATTTAACAAGCGAGTTTTAAGTTAAAAATCTTAATGGAAGTATCATCACAATAATGTTTTGTGAATCCGTTCGCATTAGAGCATATAAATGTTCTTTATCTGATGATATCATCATCATACCCATGATTTAATTTGATATAATCCTCGGTATGGATTTTCTTTCAGACCATGATGTGAATATTTATTTTAAGAAGAAGGAGGTTACGATTTTTGATGATGATGATAAAGAACACCTTATCTTTAGAGTAGAATCGTCACCACCTTATTATTATCTATATCTACCCCCAGTAGCTCAAGATAATTCAATTATTGGGGAGGAGGAGAATTAAATAACTCTGGTTGAGTAAAGTAATGTTCAAATAGAGTATGTACATATTGTGAAAGAATATGTTGATGTGTTTCCGGAAGATTTATCCGGACATCCTCCAGAATGAAAAATTGAGTTTACCATTGATTTAATTCCAGGTTCAAGGCCTGTATCGAAGACCCCTTATATAATGGCCACTGTGGAATTAGTGGAACTAAGAAAACTATAGGAATTGAGTAATAAGGGATTTATTCACCCTAGTGTTTCTCCATGGGTAGCCCCTGTCCTTTTTGTTATGAAGAAAGATGGATCTATGAGGTTATGTATCAACTAAAGGGCAATCAATGCTATAATAATAAAGAACAACTATCCCCTACCTCACATTGATGATTTATTTGATCAACTACATGGAGATCAATACTTTTAAAAGATTTAACTTCAATCTGGATACCATCAGTTGTGTGTGAATAAGGAAGACATTCCATAGACATCATTTCAAACGAAGTAAGGGCATTACATGTTTACAGTAATGCCTTTTGGATTGACTGATACACCCTCTATCTTCATGGATCTAATGAATAGAGTTTTCAAAGAATATATATATGATTTTATAGTGGTATTTATTGATGATATCTTGGTATACATAAAAATCTATGAAGATCATGAAAATAACTTGTGCATTATCCTGAAGACTCTTAGAAGACATGAATTATATGGGAAGTTTGGAAAGTATGAATTATGGCTTCAAGAGATTTTATTTCTATTCCATATTATCTTTAAGAATGTCATTTTTGTTTATCCTTCAAAGACCAAGGAAATCCAAGAATGGCCAGTACCGACAAGTTTAACTGATGCACATAGTTTTATTGGTTTAGTAGGTTATTATCGACATTTCATCCAGAATTTTTCCTGGTTGGCTAACCCATTAACAAAGCTCACACATAAAGAGTTTAATTTTTTTTGGACAAAAGAGTGTGAAGAATTTTTTGAAGAAATGATAAGAATATTAGTCAATGATCCTTTATTGACTAAACCATCGAGGAATGATTGGTTTGTTATTTATAGTGATGCATCAAAGAAAGGAATTGGTTGTGTCCTTATGCAGAATTATATGGTTATTGCCCATGCATCATGATAGCTGAAAATTCATGAGGAAAACTGTCATACTCGTGATATTGAGTTACCAGCTATAATATTTTCTTTTATGATCTGGAGACACTATATCTACGGTGAAAAATGTGAGATTTATACTGATCACAAGAATTTGAAGTATATTTTCTCACAGAAATAACTCAACATGAGGAAAATGAGATGGCTTGAACTAATCAAGGATTATGATTGCACGATACAGTACCACCTGGGGAAAGAAAATAAGGAGGAAGATGCATTGATTAGAAAGGATCATGGAGTTTTGAACAAGATGAGAGTTGAAATGGATCCTATTTTCATAGATCTAGTAAAGATAGATATGTGAATCATCATAGAAGGTGAAACATTAATACTATTTCAAATGGTTTCCAACCCATCTTTACTAGAAAGGATAATGCTTTCTCAGACTGATGATAAAGAGTTTCAAATGAAGAATAAACCTATGAATGATGGGAGATTGAGTGACTTTGTGTATGAAGATGGAATTTCTAAATTTGGGAAGAGACTTTCTAATCCCAATATACCTGATCTAAAAAGATAATTGTTGGATGGTGCTCATAGTTCCAAATTCTCTATACACCCTAGGATCACCAAAATGTATATTGATTTGAAGGAACATTTTTGGTGGGACAACATGAAGAGGGAGATTGTTTATTTTGTGTCAAGATGTATGGTTTTTCAACAAGTGAATGCTGGAAGGCAACAGCCTGGAAGATTCATGAAACCACTTCCCATACCTGAGTGGAAATGAGATAATATTACGATGGAATTAGTCATGGGACTACCAAAGACTACTAGAATGAACGATGTAATATTGGTCATTGTTGATCGTCTTACCAAGTCATCACATTTTCTTGCTATAAGATAAGATTTAACACATGAATGTCTAGCAAGGATATATATTAATGAAGTTGTGAGACTTCATGGAGTACCACTATCAATTGTTTCTGATCATGATCCGCATTTTACAACAAGATTCTGGATAAGTCTTCAGAAGTCCATGGATACTAATCTTCGTTTGAGCACTGCTTACCACCCCCAAACTGATGGACAATTAGAATAGACTTTTCAAACCTTAGATGGCATGTTGTGATCATGATCACATGACTTTAAAGGTATATGGGATCAATATTTAAATATGGTAGGATTTTCCTACAACAATAGCTTCCATTCAAGTATTCAGATGACACCATATAAAGCATTATACGGAAAGAGATTTCGCACACCAACCTGTTAGGATGATGTTGAGATGTCGCACACCAACCTGTTGGGATTAGGTATTTATATTCATAAACTAATCTAGTGTATGCCATTTTTTTGAAATGGCGCCCAGTAGAAGGAATGCGAACTCCAACAACACACATGATCTAAAGAGTAAGAAAAATCATATATTTCATCTGATTAGGACAAAATTTAGAAGGGGAATAGTCTCCCACGTATTAGCATCATATGAATAAATAGAATCATGTGTTTATAAGATAAGTAATGCATTTTCAAAGTCCTATGGCTTTGAAGGGAAGCCATAGAAGGAAAGGATGGTAGAGAGAAGGACAGATAAAGGGAATAAGGTAATGAAGGATTTTCCCATATGTGATAACTGTGGAAAGAATCACCTTGGAAAATGCTTGAAAGGAATGGGAGTATGTTATAAGTGTGGAAAAAAATGACACCAACTACGTGAATACAAGGGTAATAAAAAGGTTTAAAACGTACAAGGATTCATCTTCAAGTTGTTTGGACACTACCAAACCAATGTCCCAGTCATGAGACTATGCTGCAAATGATGCTATTGGATAATAATCAAGTAATGATACTACCACTGATGAAGTGGAATGACAAGTGTTCTTATGTTTTTATTTTGGAATTATTTCATTTAAGTGTTGTATCAATGATGTATTGGAAATAAATAAGGATTGTACTGCATTACTATTTCATTGAGTATTTGAGATTTTACGGTACTAAGAAATGTGACTCTACAATGAGTTAAACTTTTTGGAAATTACATGTTTGAAGGAAAGATAAACCTTAATATGGTCCTATTATTGAAATACTGATTTTGGAATAACACATGATTGATTTGCATAAATAATATTGGATATTCTTGACTACCAGGAAAGTGATTAATGATTTGTACATTCCATCATTGTTTGAGTTTACAACATTTTTATATAGAAGGACTATATCCAGTATTCTATAATGAATAAGGGAGCATGAATGTAATCAATAAGGTTCTATGGTAATTAAGGATGTTGCAGTGTTTTAAAAGAATACACGATGAAGGTGTTCACATGTTATTACGTGGAAAAAATGATCTTCATTTTGTTTACCTTCCCTATAAATTTTGGATTGTGATTTTGGATAGAAGTATTTTGGATAATTCTAGTTTGAGATTATTTTTGGATTTCTATAAAAAAAGGGAAACCTACGGGTCGGGCGATAACCCGTCGCGTCGGACAAAGCTGTAGGAATAGAACCCACAATCATAGTGCCACAGGCCATTATTACCTACCAGTAGCCAACAGGAAGTCCTTGGTTGTTACAAAATAGTTTTCATCATTTAAATGGTATATGTTTGGAACCCTATATGATTAAGATAAATAGAGTATTTTTTAGTTGTATTATGTTTTGGAGTGAAAGATGAGTTTGTGGTAGAAATTTATTAATGGATAAAACTCTAATTATAAAGTAAGTATATCTCCTTATGATCTTAGCCAATATCATAAATTAATTCCTCAACATTAAGAAAAGGAACTTAGAACAAAAACGTTTTCCTAGATAGCACCTTAGATCATCACAAAATTTTTGGCATTGTGATTGTTGGCTTTTTCATAGCCATGTTCTCTACCACTCTCCATCAGATATTGATGGTTATATTGCTCTTCTATATCTATGTCTTTCTACATGGAACTCTAGTATGTGTTATTTTCAGTAACATTCATGCTTACCACTGTTTATTTTAAATAGAGGCCCCATTAATCCATTTTTCGATGTGGGATTTCAACTAAGATATTTTGAAATGTCAACCCCAATATTCCAATACCGAGCATAAATGGAAAGGATGCAATTTATTGAAGTAGGAGAGAATGTAACACCCCATGCTTCCACGGTACACTTCTCTTTGAATAATACAGTAGCGTGTGTTGTACGCAACTTCGAGTTCCAACACACGCCACAAATAATCAAACTAGCTGTTATGAATAGTAATACCCACTTTATGAAATTTTTTAATTTTATCCTTCAAAATGGAATTCATTTTTGGATTCGAAATATTGAAATTAGATTAGGGTGAATTTTTTGGTGTTTTCCTGATAACATTCATATTTAGTGAATTGTGAAAAATACTGTATTTTAACTGAAAACAACTTTTTTAATAAAAATAATTTATATTGTTAAAATATACATTTTAATGGTTTGGAAGTATAAATAGATTATATTTTTACCATTTAATCCAATTCTGGAAATTTTAAGTAAATTTACATTGGAATTGGATATAAAAAAGTGTCAATCTTTTGATAGTTATTATTTCATAAAAATACGCCTTTTGGTTTTGACAACGGGAATTAATTTTAAATTAATAAATGAAACCTCTATGTTTATAATTTGGTAAAATAGACATCATTTTTGGATTCAGAATATCAAAATTAGCATAGGGTGAATATTTGGTATTTTTCTGAAAACATTCAATCTTTTATGAATAGTGAAAAATACTAAGTTATTGTTTAAAACCGGCTTTTTATTTAAATAATTATTTATTTTATTTAAATTTATTTTAGGTGAAAATAGATACATAATACATATATAAATTCAATTTAATTCAATGGAGTCAGTTTATAATAATTTTAGATATATAAAAATTTATTGAACTTTTTCACCGTCTTTTTCCCACCTCCTAGGAGAATTTATAAATTCACATAAAACTTAATTTTACCACTTCTGTGAGTTGAATTTTAAAAATACAAGAGACGTGGTTAATATCAAGGATTAAATTTTGGTTTAATAAGATAAAAATAATTATTTTTGAATAGTAACTTTTTGCTTTTATTTACCGCGGTTAAAAGTAAATAGGGTAATTAAGGGTAAAAATGATATTAATATTACCCTAAAAAATGTCCTAATTCTATTGGAAAATTGTATCTTGACCAAAAACAACCTTAGGAATAAAATATTATCATTTAGGTCCACTTGGATTAGATTAGGACATTTATTATTATTTAATTCAAAGAACAGTTAAAAGTGTTAAAATCAAAGATTAATATCAAAAACATTTTTAATATCGGGTTATTAATAAGATAAATTCAATTATAAATATTCATTAAAAATCAAGAAAAATTTCCTACATCATGGTATTTTATTTAAAATTTCTAGACATTAAATAAATAATTTTATTTATGATACAATGATGATGCATTAATTACCTTATTCATAAAAGAATCAAATAAATGGTATTAAAAATATTAAAATAAATATAATTTAAACGTTTTTATGAAATACATGAAATTTTTAGGTGAATATGACATGATAGGGATGATTCCATTTATATTGTTTGAAGTTATAAAGTTGTGATGACATTCACAATAACAAAATACCAAATAGTGTCAAAATTGAAATAAATTAATATTTAAAACACATATTATATTATTAATTGATATTATCTTCCTAAAAATCAAATTTTTGACCAAAATACTTATATAATGATAGTTGTATCATTAATAGAACAGTTGGGGGTCTCTTGAAAGTATATAGTAATTTTATTTACTCTATAATATAAAAATACATAGTGACATGGTAAATGTCAAACAAATTAACTAAGAGTTAAAACTAAAATATAAGGTTAATATAATGACTCAAACCTTTATAAAATCTATTGGTTGAAATTATTTAGACTCATACCCACCATAGAATATTAATAATACACTTTGGATCCATTAGAAACTGAATATCAATTTATTATAAATTAATACTTTATGTTTTTTTAAAAAGCTCATCCTCCCCCTTATAAAAGGACACCACTTCTAACCAATTATTAATATGTTCAAAGCCTTTTGGATAGGCCAAAATCTGAAAAAAAATCCTCCCAAATTCCCTAAATTCAACCTAGAGGCCTTAGGTTTTTCAGAAAGCCAACTTAAGTATCCCATTTGATGGAATCAAAAGGCAGCACCCGAAGTAGAGGTAATAAATTCACCACCCTCTTTCAAGTTCTTTTCTTCTTACACTTATTCTTTATTTTTTATTTCTATTATAAAATAATAACTCCAGTATCTTCTATATAATTTGATGAAATTATAAATATGGCACAAATTTATTCATTATTCTATCTATCTAATGAATGATAATGTCACCATTTGTGCGTACGTACGACTTACCGTCTCCACGTCGTGGTGAAATTTGTTATTCAATAATATGTTATTTGGATGGTCATAATGACGTGTAATATTTATATAAATAATGACAATAACCTGATAATATCTCTGTAAAATTAATATACCATCAAATTCCACACTTTTAAGGAAATGATATTGTTGCTCGTGCGTACGTACGGATTACCGTCTCTACGATGCAATGAGATTCATTTCCACGTTCACCATTCATTGACAAATATATATATATATATATATATATATATATATATATATATATATATTAATAATAAGTATGTCATATATGACATAATAATTCAACTGGATATATATATATATATATGTGCTTACATATATCTTATTCACTACGATATGAAAATAAAAACAATGTTTATGCGTACGTACGGACTACCGTCCCCATAAACGATGTTTTTCATTTCATATATATGTATATTATACATATTTATATTCTATATATATATATATGATATATAAATCAGGTTTCATATTCTAGAAGTATTTAAATCCTGGTCTATGTGATACAATCAAGAGTAAGAAATTAAAACATGTACGATAAAGAAAGCGATTATTACCCAAAATGTTAATTAAACAAGGAAATAATTATTAAATAGGTTGTATAAAGTCATAAATGAATCATGTATGATATAATAAATATTAATATGGTTCTGGTGTAATTTAATAACATACTACTATCTTCATACAGGAGGTTAAACATACCCTCGACCAAAGGAAAGTGCAAGGTAAGGGTTAATTCTTCAATCTCATTATTATCTGAGATTGTTAATGTGTATGTATTTATTGGGACATTTTTATCATCCATGACCATTTTTCAAAAATGTGATTTCAAAATGAATATTTTAAGGATTTTTGAAAGGTACTCTTTATCAAGATCAGAATTTTAAATTTTTATCTTTCTAAATATTTTTAATTAATGTCCATGTTTTCAAAATGATTTTATGGATTTATTTATATAGACATGAATGTTTTGAAATGATAATTCTTTTAAAAAGTTTCAAAGTGGTATGGGACACTTTGATTCAAAAATATCTTTTAAATTTCTTCCTTTATAAATGTTTTACTTTTAAATGATTTTACAAAAAGGTTATTTCTCTCAAAAAGTTTTACTCATCATTTTCAACTATTTCAGAATCCTTTACTGGATATTATTTTTAATTGAGGTTGATTTATTATAATACAATCTTCCTTGTTGTATTGAATGAGTTATGATATTTTTTACTATGGATGTTCTATTTTTATATCATTAATTGTTTATGGTTAATGTAATGACATTTTGAATGCTAGTTTTAATACGAATGTTTATGTTATGTTTGAACTTTTTCATATGAGGGATGCAGAGGACTTAGTAAGTGACGACTGGAGCCCTCTATAGCTCCACGATGCATCGGTAGGTCTCATGAGACAAACTAGTGTCTTGGAACAAGGCTTTGAGAAAAAATTTATTTGTATTCTTGACACGAGGCCTTGATTATCTGGTAATGATGTCCAGTATTAGGCAATATCTCATTGTGAAATTAGTTATTACATGTGATTATTCGACTAGTAGAATATCCATGATCATGTTTATATGGTAATGTTTCATTTATTTTTACCATATTATGCTCAATTTTATGTTTAAAAGGATTTTTTATTACACATCTTGCCTTAAAATTTTATAGATTTTTCTAAATTATTTACCCTTACTTAGCATCTGAGCTCGCCCCTTTCTTATGTTTTATTTTCCCAGGATTACAAGAATTGTTTTATGATTGATATGTAGGGTTAAGATAAAGGGAAAAATTGAATTCTCAATGAACTATCTATGATGTGTTTTATGTTTCAAGTTGTAATGTAATGTTAATGTATGTAATCTATTATCTAAGAATGCTAAACTGATCGGTCCTTCGGGACTTGATTCCTTATAATCATGCCAATGTATTAAAATAATTCACCGGCTCTGTGTAACTTGGGTCGGGGCATCACAGAAGAGCCTCTATAGGTTCTTGATATAAGAGAACAAGTGATGAGAAACTAGACGACTCGTCTGGTAAAATTTCTATGGTGAAACCATAAGATGGAAGAGGAAATGTGGGAACCCGGGGAACATATGATAAAGAACCACCCGAGTCTTTTCATGTGGTAGTATTCAAGAAATTTTGAGGGAAGAATTATTTTAAAGAGGGTAAAATATAACACCCTAAGCTTCCACAATACGGTTCTCTTTGAATAATACAATTGCATGTGTTGTACACAACTTCGAGTTCTAACACACCACAACCAATCAAACTAGCCGTTATGAATAGTAATACCCACATTTTGTAATTATATAAATTATATCATTCAAAATGGACTTCATTTTTGGATTTGGAATATCGAAATTATCTTAGGGTGATTTTTTGGTATTTTTCTGGAAACTTTCAAATTTTGATGAATAGTTGAAAAACACTGAGTTATAGTTTAAAATTGAATTTTTATTTAAATAATTATTTATTTTATTTAAATTTATTTTAGGTCAAAATAGATACATAATACCTATATAAGTTCAATTTAATTCATTTGAGTTAGTTTATAATAATTTTAGATATATAAAATTTTATTGAACTGTTCGAAGTCTTTTAGCCACCTCCTAGGAGAATTTACAAATTCACATAAAACATAATTTTACCACTTATGTGATTGGAATTTACAAAATCCTAGAGACACGGTTTATATCCATATGTAAAATTTGGTTCAATAAGATGATTTTTTTGGTGAATAGTAACTTTTTTCTTTTATTTACCACGGTTAAAAGTAAATAGGGTTATTAAGGGTAAAAATGATAATATTATTACCCTGACACATGTACTAAATATATTGGATAAGTATAATTCGGCCATAAAAACCTTAGGAATAATATATGAACCACTTTGGTACATTTGTATTAGATTAGGACAGTTATTATTAATTAATTCAAAGAATAGTTAAAAGTGTTAAAATCAATGTTTAATAACTAAAAAATTTTAATATAGCATTCAACATAAGATAAATTCGACTATAAATATACATTAGAATGATAAATCTATTTAATAAATAATGATATTTTATTTATAATCTTTAGACATTAAATAATAGAATTTATTTTTGACACAATGATGATACAATGATTACTTAATTAATGCAAATTTAAAATAATTGATATTAAAAATATCCAAATAAATGTAATTTGAGACTTTTTATGAATTAAACTAATTTACTATGTTAATATGACATATTAGGGTTGGTCATATGAATTGTTTTCATTGAAATAATGCTGTTATGAATTTAGAAAAAACAAAATACCCAATAGTGTCAAAATTATCATAAAGGAGTTTTTAAAAGAAATATCATATTATTAATTGATATTATATTATTAAAAATCTAAGGATCGAAAAATTGACTTATATAATGATATGTGTATAATTAATGAACCATTTGGGGTTATCTCCAAAGTGTATAGTATGTTTATTAACCTTATTATATAAAAATACAAAGAGACATGGTAAATGCCAAACTATTTAACTCGGAGTTAAATCTAAAAGATAAAGTTAATATAGTGACCCAAACCAGTCTAAAACCTATTGGTTAAGTGTTTTTGGACCCATACCCACCATATACCTTAAATAATCTATTTTGGAACCATTAGAAACCGAAAATTATTTTATTATAAAACAATATTTCTAGTTTTCCCTAAGGTGCCCCTCACCCCTCTTATAAATGGTAACTCCCCTTTATCTCTAATTAACACCTTCATAGCCATTTCGTTCATCCAAACTCTTCCAAAAAACCCTCTCAACTATCCTACCTTCATCTTAGAGGTCTTACTTTATTCATATATCCAACCTAAGGGGCCCTTTTGGTCAAATCAGAAGGAAGAACCCGAAGAAGTTGTAAATATTCCATCACCTCTTTGAAGTTCCTTTTTTCTTCCACTTCTTTTTTCTTTATTGTTTCCATTCTAAAATAATAAATCTAGTATATTTTATATAATGTGATTTTATTATAAATATGGAACAACCATATTCATTAGTCTATCCGTCTTTTGAATGACATGTCACCATACGTGCGTACGTACGGCTTACCGTCTCTACGTCATGGAGTAATTGTTATTCAATACATTATTATTT
This sequence comes from Viscum album, assembly GCA_963277665.1. Classification (NCBI taxonomy): domain Eukaryota; kingdom Viridiplantae; phylum Streptophyta; class Magnoliopsida; order Santalales; family Viscaceae; genus Viscum; species Viscum album. Next base: position 361,592,235 of record OY728155.1, on the reverse strand, counting down.
GGATGGGTATAATAATGTTGAATAGTTGATGAAAATAATAAATATAAAATGGTAATGATTCTTTATATATAATATATCATCCAATTATATATTATTTTAATTTCTAAATAATGATATTGTAGCTCGTGTGTATGTATGGATTACCGTCTCCACGAACGTGATGAGATTCATTACACATCATATCCATTCAAGAATAATTTTCATTAGATGATTAAAAATAATGTTCAAAGACTTGAAATTATTCTGGATATGAATGAGATACATCCCATCCATAACAAATATGACTCACATAACAAACAATATAATGAAAAACGAATCTATTAACACCTGAAACAATGATAATACTAAGATATTATTAACAAATCAATGTTAAAAGATAAAATTTGATATCATATTAATGCATATGATTATTTTATAATTTAATAACAATTATTTCACCAATATATAGGAATTTAAACTAACATCTACCAAGAAATGTACAAGGTAAGGATTAATTTCACAATCTCTTCATTATCCGAGGTTGTTTATATTATCCACTAGGACCTCTTTATCATCCACAGCCAGGTTTCTTAAAAATGTATTTCAAAACATTCTAAATATTTTTTATACTATGAGTTAAAGTACATTATACCTTTTTTTTGACTTTTTATAATATGTTTATAAAGTAATCTTTATTTCATTTTCCAAACAAGGTCCTTTTTAACTATTTTGACAAAATTAAGGCAAGAATGACTTTTTTAACTTAAACAGTGGGAGAAACTATTTTACGCCATTATAAAATTTTTGAAGCTTCCCCTATAAACTTATAAGAATATTTTCAATGTCAATGTTTTATTTTATAAATATGTGACTTTTAAATGATTTTACAAAAAGATATATTTCTCTTAAATAGTTTTGAATTCATCTATGTCAACATCCTTTGATGGATTTAAAGCTTATTTGATGTTGATTTATTATGATATAGAACATCCATATAGTATTTAAGGTTTTGTGATATGTTTGACTGTGGATGTGTTATTTTTATACCATTCATTGTTTATGGATAAATTATTGACATTTTGTATGCTAGTTTTAATAAGAATGTTTCTATTATGTTTAAACCTGTTCATATGAGGAAAGAATTGAACTTACTAAGTGAGGAGTGGGGCCTAGTATAGATATTCGATGCATCGGTAGGTATCACGAGACAAACTAGTGTCTTGGCACAAGGCCTTAACAAAATCTTATTTGTAGTCTTGGAACAAGGCCATGACTATGTGGTTATGATAGTCTGTCATTATTCATTCCATCATTATGAATGTGGGTATTGATATTTCATGTGATTATTCGACTAGTAGAATATCCATGTGAGTAAGTAAATAGAATTATTTGATTTTATCTTTTTCATATTATTATTATGTTTAATGTTTAAAAGTCTTTTTTTAGTCCTATACATTTCCTAAAATGTTTATTCTTATTTATGAAAGTTTTCGCTATATTGTTATTCTTACTAAGCATCTGAGCTCACCCATTTCTATGTTTTATTTTTTCCAGGATGTGAAGAGGTATTTTATGACTGACCTACTGGGATAGTATGAGGGGATATGAGTGTGGAATATGGAGACTATTATGTGGTAGTTTTTCACTTTATCGTGTAATGTAAGACTTATGAATATATCTAGTGTTTCCAAGGCTACTAAACTAATAGGTATTTAAAGACATGACCTTTTGTAATCATGCCAATATTATGTAATAATGCACCGAATCTGGGTAACTGGGGTTGGGGAGTTATAGGAATAGATTACGCATCGACCATGAAATCCTCTCTAGGTAGCTAATCATGAGTATGCCCCAATCCCCTCCTAACCGAACTAAGTAGAATTTTATCCTTTCCCCTTTTGGGAATGGTATATAGGAATCCTTCCTGAGGTCCAATCCCATCACCCCATAATCATCTTTTTTGGCCATTTTACGTCGGTTCACACTACTCATCCCACATGACATTAAAATGTATTCCCTTTTGAATTAAGAGGTTTTTGATCCAATTCAGTTATGTAATAGTCCCCTTTCAGTATCAATCCTAACCCATGGTAAACTATGGTTCTCCCTCCTAGGGATGTACCCTCCTAATGTGACATCTTCTATCTTTTGGAATCATCACCCAAATCCTCTTTCCTGAGGTGTTACTATTCATCCATTTGGGTCGGTGTCTTTCGTGTACACCCCAAACACACATATTATATTTCCTAGAATCTAACCAAGCTTAATCCCTACAATCAACCCATATACCTCTAACAAAAATTTTCCCTCTTTTGATCATCTACTAACCATGAAAAACTCCATTAAAGACTTTGGGTTGAGTCCCTTTTCTTACACTTTGATTCATTACCCCATTGCAGAACTTTGTGGACATTGATTTCCCACCATAGGGATATGTAGAAATCCTCCCTTAGGTTTTATCCCATCACCCAATTCTCATTTGGCCTTTCCTTAAAGAGTTTGGGTTTTGAGAGGGTTCTACACCATCTTGGTGGTCCTTCATCCTTTGGGTCCCATTATTTCATCCAATCATCATGATCCACCTCCTGATGTGTCTCATTTCCCCTTCCAGAACTATGTGTACTTTGATTCTCTTCAATTAGGATATGTAGGAAACCTTTATGAGGTTCAATCCCAACTCCCCTAGTATAAAAATCCATTATATTAATTCCATCCTGATTTTACTCGGGCCTCCACATCCCTGTGGAATCATGCCTCCCCATGCACATCATCACTAATCTGAGAAGCACTCAATCATCTAGCCATGTGTCGGCCCTATTTCATCCAATGGTGCTCCCTTTTTGGGATGCACCCTTCTAGTGTGACTTATTCCCTTTATGGGACACAACACATTACGTCTGCTCTTTTTTGGTGTTCTAATCCATCTATCAGGTACTCCAATTTATGAAGGAACCTTCACAATGTAACATCATTGCTTGTTGGGACACATAGCCTTCTGTCCACTCTTTTGGGCATTCTGATCCATCAATCCATTACCCCATTTTTGGGATTTACATTCCTAATGTCACATCTTCCCTTTATGGGACACACCACCTTGGGTCTTCTCTTTTTGGGAATCCCAGTGCATTCATTAGGTTCTCCCTTTTTGGGACATACCATCCTAGTGTGAAATAATCCCTTTATGGGACACATGACCCTCAGTCCTCTATTTTTGGGTGATATGATCCCTCCATTTGGTAATCCCTTTTTGGGAAATACCTTTGTGATGTGACATATTACCTTTATGGGACACACCACTCTGGGTCTGCTCTTTTTAGACGTTATAATCCATACATCTAGTACCCCCTTTTGGGACATGCGTTACCAGTGTTACATCTTCCCTTTATAGTACACACCACCATGGGTAAACTCTTTTTGGTCATTTTGATCCATCTATCTGTTACTCCATTTAGGGGATATACCTTCCAGGTGGGAAATCTTCCATTTATTGGACACACCACCATGGATCCACTCATTTTTTGAATTCTGATCCAAAAATACACTACTCTCTTTTGGTATGTACTAGCATGGTGTTCCATATTCACCTTATCAGAAACTCCACCCTAGGATTGATCTTTTTTGGCATTCTGATCCGTCCATCGGGTACCCCCTTTTTGGGACTTACCTTCCCAGGGTGAAGTCTTCCTTTAATGGGGCACACCACCTAGGGTCTGCTCTTTTTGGGCATTCTAATCTATCCATCTAGTACTCCCTGGTTAGGAGGTACTTTCCTGGTGTGACATCTTCCATTTATGTTAAACACCAAACCTGGGTCCTCTTTTTTTGGGAATTCTAATCAATAAATAAATTAATCCCTTCTTGGAATGTACCTTCCCAATGTGACATATTCCCGTTTATGGGGTGCACCACCCTAGGTTCAATATTTTTGGGATTTATGATCCATTAGTACTGTACTCCATTTTGGGGACATACCTTCATGGTGTGAAATCATCCCATTATCTTAGACACTGCCCTAGGTCCTCTCTTTTTAGGCGTTCTGATCCACAACTTGGAAAACCTTTTTGGTACCACCTCATAGTGGTGCACTCCCAATATCCTCCCTCTGTGGTGTCCAGATCAATAAGTTTTCATCATCTCAATACATTAAAATCATGGCCTACCTCATGTTAAACATGGGATGTCTGAAGAAAACATTAGTAAATATGCATTTGGCATCTGTCTTTTCAAGACGTTAATCCCACGTCCTACCCCTTGTTAAATATGGGATGTCTAATAAAGACCTCACAAGGTATTTATTTGGCGAAACTATATCTTCCATGTGTTAAACATGTGTAATAACCCAAGTTAAACATGGGATTCATGAAGAAAACTATAAAATCCCAGAATTTCCATGTACTTTTTTTAATATAAGTGAATTTTACGAGCCCACGAAATCTGACGGTGCATGATTCCGAGGCCCGGTGTACCCGAAATGAATTTCTGAACTTTGTTTTTCTGGTATGCTCAATTAACGTACGAGCGGGTTTTTGTAACATTTGAACCGGTGATCGGAATTGAAATCTGAGGACACCGTTGAACTCACAGCACTGGTATTCTCTTAAGGAGATCTTCACCTCAACCACAGTAGGTCGAGGATGTAAGATAGTTTTTTGTGTTTTTCATGGAATGGAAAATAAAATAAATAACATTTAATTTATTTCTATGAAACCTCCCATGTGAAGCCTACAGAGGTGGGGACCATGAGGGGTTAAAACCTCCCAACTTGAATGCTTAGTGGTAGGGACCACTTGAGCTAGTACAACCTCCAATTCAAATCTTGGTGGTGGGGACCACCCTAACCACTCATTATGGGAGGAAACCCTCTTAACTCCCTACATTAATTTTGCCTACTCTCCTTTAATTAATTCTGCCAACTCTCATTTAATTAATTAATCCAACCAATTTTGTGCCAATATTAAATTAATCAACATATTCTATTATGTTGTCTAATTTTCATTTTGGTGGATTTGGTAGAGGAGAACCTTTGATAGGATTACTCTCTCCAACGAAGAACACATTCTCCAATGAAGAACATGCTCCCCAAAGAAGAACGCTCATGCTGACAAGGAATGTCTTCGATGACAACGAACCGATGATCGGGGAAAGTTCGATGTCACCAACTTTACCCCTTCCAATATAAAAAATAAATCAAGTTAGGGTGGTTGTTTTAATTTCTTCCCCTTACCCGTTCTTGATGATTCATCGTAAATCAGGAAGAGATTATAGCCACTTGCTACTGCTATAACACAGAGGGTTCAGGAAAAACAAACATGGCCTGATCTCTCCGCAATTCTTGTAAAATTTTTTTGTGTTCTTTGAAATAGAGGAGGATGGAAAAAAACCTCAGTGGGGGCATGTGAATAGTGGCTGGCACCACATCCGGCTGTGATGATGGAGAAACATGGGGGGCGAAAGTTAAAGCAAGCCACCAGTGAAGGTATGGCATGCGACCGTGCCGCAAGACCCTCCCCGACAAATCGCTGCCCAGTGGACTCCCCGTCCACTGCCTCCGCTGCCCCACGGCCACTACCGCCCAGTCACACGACATCTCCAACCATGGCCTCCACCGCCCTGCAGTCTCGACATCCTGTGGCCGCCACGGCCCCGCGGCCCTCGCGGCCTCGCCGCCCCACGTCCTCGTGACCCACGTGGCCTCGCCTCCCCATGACCTCACGGCCCATGTGGCCTCCGCACCTCCAAGGCTGGGCCACCCAGCATGGGTCGGCTCATACCCAGTGGGTCGGGCTGGGTCAATCCAAACCGGGAAGGCCTAGGCCAGGTCGGACCGGACCCGGACCCACTTCGACCCATTTATGCTCTTTTGGCCATAACATTGGCACCAGACGTCCATTTGACGAACCCTCTACTGTTCTAGAACCAATGGAGAAAAATGGTAACTTTAATATACCCCACTAGAGTTTTGGATTAAATTGGGGAACATTCAGGTTGGATCGAGCACAAATCCAACCAGGCCCTTGGGACTAAATGGCTAATAACTAACAGACCGGGTGTCCGTTTGATGGAATGTCTATTGTGTTGAGACCCCTATGATGTGATGGTATTTTGGGATCCTTATTCATGGAATTTCTAGGCATTAGTATTATCAACCAGTGGTTTGAGGAGAAGACCCTCCCGGAAACAAGCAAGCCTAGTGCAGGAACACAGTAGCTGGCTTTGACGTGAAGAATGAAGAGCGATCCTGTGTGAGTCAGCACTGAGAGATCATGTGTGGGTCAGCACCAAGAGATCCTATGTGGGTTATCACTTTGGGATCCTTGGTGGGTCTTACTCTTAACAGAGTAAGATGATTTAGTATTTACTCCTAATCATCTCTACTACTATACCTAAGAAATACCTAGTTTGAGCTGAGTTTGTACCTGTACGGTACTTTTTTTCCTGGTAATACCTAGGCGGTATTCCTCTATGTGGAATACCTTTTTGGTACTTTACTTCCTTGTATTCCTTACTTTGTAGAACAATTGAGCTTTGGGATTTGACTTGGACTCTTTTTTTCACGATTGAGATGGGTATACTTGATAACATAGCTATATATATGGGCATATACCAATGTACGGTTGTCAGTTTATTTCATACTATGTGGTTTATCCTTGGTGGATTTTTTGAGACCTTGAGGGTCTCTGGTTCCCTACAGAGTATCGTTATACTCACCCATACAGAGGCTATGCCTGCACCCTATTGTGTTTGGTGCGGACGACGGACATGGCTGATTGAGGATGAGAGTACCAGGACTGGAGGCGGCTCAGAGGTGCACGTTAGACGAGGAGACCTACAGAGATGGCTGATTGTGAGTAGTACCTACCCTTCATGTAGGATTCATGGTGGATGATCTAGGAGCTGCTTTTCACTTATCACCTGTCTTGTACTTTCCAGTTTTCCTTGTACTTTCCAGTTGGTCTTGTATTCTATCCCATTTTTAATTACAGTACTCACTCTGTTTACTATTCAGTTTACTTATGTTTGTATCTCTCTTGGTGCTTGGTTGTGTGTGTTACAGGTTATAAAGGCAATGCTTTAATATTTTTATGGAATATTCCTTTGGTACGAGTCACCAGCCCCTGGCCTATGAAGGTAGGCTTGGTGTAGTCATGGCACGGGCCCTGGGGGATAGGTCATGAAAAATTGGTATTAGAGGAGTCGATTATACCATAGAACAAAGGACTCTGATGTTTTTAACAACCATAGTGTTATATTTAGTGAGTGTGGATTTCATTTTAGGGAATCCAATGTTGGTGCGGTGACCGACGTATCCATACACCCAGACCCGACTTCTGATTTTTGACTTAGTGCATGAAAACATTGACTGTGTGTGTGTTTTTAAGTGTTTCTTTTTGATCTCTTGAGTCATCTCACGAGTGATAACTTTTTGACCGTGGTGCACCTATTTCTTTTCAGGATGCCTCCATGCAGGTATCCAACTAGGGTTCTGGATATAGTATGCACTGACTCCCCACCAAGCGATGATGCCTCAGTACAGGACCCTATTCTAGTAGAGGTACCAGTGGAGGCACCAGTGGTACCATTACCCATTGGGGCACTGCTGTCACCATCACTAGTAGTAGAGGGTGCACACCGCTTGAGAACATTTCACGAGTTCCTGTGCCCTTGTCCACCGAGGTTTAGGGGAGAGACGGACCCACATGAGGCTAAGGATTGGTTGGATGCTGTGATTATAGTCTTCTGAAAAGTAGGTACACCAAACAATCTCATAGTGATCCTTTCCACCATTCTTCTATAGGCAGCAGTAGGCAGATGGTGGAGCTTGATACTCTAGGCTCACAACGTGGTGACGCTTCTCTGGGTAGACTTCGAGAGCCTGTTTCAGGTAGTGTTTGTTACAGCAACTCTTTAAGAAGTGCGCAAATAAGATATTATTCACATATAGTAGGGAAACATGATTGTGGCTTAGTACTCAGTGAGGTTCCTCAACCTCTCATGCTACTCCACTGATATGGTGCGGGACCCATTATTTAGGTCACATACATTTGAGCAGAGAATCAGACAGGAGATCAGTGCTTCAATGATCTCACTCAGCATCCCGTCGCAGGTGGGGGTGTTAGAGACAGATCCCTCTTATTGGAGAGTTTCCTTGATAAGAGGTCAACGGCAGTGAGACCCACCACCAGTCATCACATAGAGGAGTATATTTTAGCTCGCAGGAGATAGATGTCGTAGAGGTCCAAGAGGACCAGACCTACAGGTGGACAACCACAAGATTCAGGGTCAGTTGTGCGGGGAACCTGAGGCAGAGCTAGTCATACCAAGAGCATGCAATGTTATGAATGCGACGGGCATGGTCACATGGCTCATGACTGTCCGACCCGCCATACAAATGATCAGCAGACGGTCTAAGGACCCCCCAGGCAGAGACATAGGTTCGACCAGGAAGGTCCGCAGGGAGCAGGCGGACATTGTAGAGGAGCTGTCCGTGCAACATGCAGTGGGAGCTGATTAGATATGTCACTGCCACCACCACCAGGTGGTCTACCCAAACCACATGAAGCAAGAGGACAAGGGTGAGATCAGCTCTAGGAAGTTTAGGCCGACGATCATGGCCCTCCGGGGATGATACGAGGTACGATCTGTGTCTACTCCACCTTAGATTCAGTACTTATAGACACAGTTTCCAGTCATTCTTTTACTGCCACTACCCTCATTCGGATCTTGGAGATTTTTATGGAGCCATTGGATCAATCCTTACGACTAGAGACTCCTACTGGAGTGGATTCGACGATTATGCACTGGTACCTGCAGTGCGCGCTTACCCTTGGAGGCGAGACCTTCAGCTGGGATCTCTTAGTAGCAGTATTGAGGCCTTATGACATCATCTTGGTTATAGACTAGTTATCTACAGTCCATGTTCTGATAGACTATATTAGGTGAAAAGTGAGGTGTGTCCGCACATATGGGACTAGGTTTAACTTCACCGTCGAGAAGGGAGCCATTGTAGCACAAGATGGAATTACCTAGAAAAGAGTGCAGCCAATCACTCATCTATTGGCTATCCTTACCCTCAGAGCAGTTGATGTGGAGAGTCCAAGTTATACTGTAGTGGTGGACCGGTATGTTGATGTCTTCTCTGATGATGTTCCGGGTCTACCTCCTCATAGTGAGGTGGAATTTTAAATTGAATTGTATCCCAGGACGGCACCGATATCTACACCAGTGTATTGGATGGCTCCTGCGGAGTTTCGTGAGCTGCAGGTACAGCTGGAGGACTTATAAGGGAAAGGGTTCATACGACCTAGTTTTTCTCCTTAGGCAGCCCTGATTTTATTTTCCAAGAAGGCAGATGGGATCTTGAGGATTTATATTGAATATAGGCTCCTAAATCATGTGATCGGGAAGAACAAGTACCCACATCCAAGGATTGATGACCTCTTTGATCAGCTGAAATGAGCACTGTGGTTCTCGATGATAGACCTTAGATCAGGCTACGACCATCTCATAGTACGAGATGAGGATGTTCCTAAAACGTCTTTCAGATGTTAGTATGGACACTAAAAGTTCATGGTTACACCATTCCGCAAGAACAATACTCCAGCAGTGTTCATGGGACTCATGAAAAAGATCTATTAGCCATACATTGATCTATTTATAGTAGTCTTCATCGATGATATTCTGATCTACTCAGCTACTGAGGAGGAGCATTCCTATCATTTGAAGGTAGTACTGAACAGACTCCTATAGTTCTAGCTTTATGGTAAGCCTTCGAAGTGCCAATTCTAGATCCGAGAGGTTCACTTTCTAGTACATTTCATCTCAAAGGATGGAGTTGCAATGGATCCATTGATGATCGAGGTAGTACTTTCTTGGGAGCCACCCAGTAGTGTGACAGAGGTACTGAGTTTCTTGGTTTTTGCTAGATACTGCCAGATATTTATGCCAGATTTCCCCAGAGTTGCAGAACCTTTAACAGTGTGGGTGAAGAAGGGATTCGTGTGGTTGAAGTGATGTCAGCAGAGTTTTGAGGAGCTGAGGCAGAGGATGACTTGTTCCCCCCTCTTTAGGCTTCCAGAGGAGGGCGTAGGGTATATAGTCTACTACGACAAATCTGGGACTGGGCTCGGATGTGTCCTGATTTAGGATCGAGCAGTGATCACTTAAGGTTCTCGACAACTTAGAAAGCATGAGCATAACTATGCTACCAATGATATGGAGTTAGAAGTAGTGGTCTTATCCTTGAAGATTTGATGACATTACGTGATGTGATATCATTTTATAGTGTACTCTGATAATAAGAGTCTTAGCTATATCTTCTCTCAGAAGGACCTTATCCTGAGACAGTGATGTTGTATGGAGTTCCTCTAGGAATATGGCTTTGAGATAGTCTATACTTCTGGGATGGGGAACATAGTATCATATGAACTCATCAAGAGGTCAGGTATACAAATCCAAGGTGAGGTAATAGAGTAATTGGTCAAATTGTAGATATATTTTGTGGATCGGGATGGAGCATTTTTTTCTTTAGTCTCTTACAGTCACTCCCCCACTTCTTCAGCAAGTGAGGGAGGCACAACAATGGGATGCTAATTGTGATGATCGACATTCTCAGATATCCACATGGTAGACACCTGATGGATTTTCTGAAGGTGGGGAGCACATCATCATCGTTAGAGGATGTACCATGGTTCCAGTGTTACATTGGGAGTAAGTGTTGAGGGAGTTCCACACATCCCCTCTTGCGGTACACCCAAGAGTGGAGAAGTTGTTCCAGGTTCTCCGACGATAGCACTGGTGGCCGGGAATGAAGAAAGAAGTTGCATAATTTGTCTCTCGGTGCCTCACTTGTCAGTTTTTGAAGGCGAAGAATCAGGTACCACTAGGCTTGGTTCAGCCTTTAGAGGTCCCAGAGTGGTTGTGGGATGGGATATAAATGGACTTTATGACAAGAATTCCACGTACATCTAGAGGTAATGACTCTATCTGTGTGATTTTTGACCGACTCACCATGTCGGACCACTTCCTACCGATTAGAGAGCAGGGTTCAGTATAGAGCATGGGACACCACTATGTGCAGGAGATTGTGCGGAAACATGAAGTACCTGTGATGATTATTTCTGATCATGATACACGTTTTACTTACCAGCTATGGAAGGGGTTACAGGAGGATTTCATGATGCAGCATCGATTGAGAACCACCTTCCATCCTCAGAAGGATGGCTAGACTGAGTGGACCATTTAAACCCTCGAGGACATGTTGTGTGCTTGTGTCCTCAAATTCGGTCACAGTTAGGAGGATCACTTTCCTTTAGTGGAGTTTTAATACAAAAAACAGACATCACTCCACCATTGGGATGGAAACTCTTGATTCGTTGTATGGGAGACCTTGCATATCACCATTGTGCTGGACAGACCTAGGGGAGTCAACACTCATGGGACCAGAAATGGTACATGCTACCACAGAGAAGGTGTAGATCATCGAGGTGTAGATGAAGACTGCACAAAGTGGGAAGAAGTCATGTTTCTAGAGGAGAAAGAGACCTCTGGAGTTCGAGGATGGCGACTTTGTCTTTCTACAGGTCTCATTTCGACGAGGTTTGTAGAGATTTGGCTGAGGTGGCATGTTATCTCCAAGATTCATTGGACCTTTTCAGATCCACAATAGATTTGGCGAGGTGGTATACCACATCGATCTTCCACCTCAGTTGCACCGGGTGCATGACATCTTCCACCTATCCCAGCTGAGGAGTAATGTGCACAACCCTTCCCATGTTATCGACCACAAAGAGTTGGAAATCAATGATGGAGTGACTTTTATGGATGTTCTAGTTGAGATTTAGGATCGATGGGATCAGGTCCATCATGGGAGATTGATACCTCTGGTTCACGTTCTTTGGCAGCATGGGAACCTCCAAGAAAGCACATGGGAGTGGGAGGCACAAATACATGATCAGTACCCCCACTTGTTCTCTTAGTTTGAGTTGTGTCTTACTGGGATATAATCAATGGTCTAGGTAGAATGTAATGATCAATAATTTCCATGTAATATTTTTAATATATAGGAATTTTACGAGTCCATGAAAACTGATGGTACGTGATTCCGAGGCCTGGTGTGCCCATAATGAGTTTATGAAAAAAAAATCGGGTACGTTCAGTTAACTTATGAGTGGGTTTTTGTAACTTTTCAACCGGTGCCGGAAATGAAATTTGAGGACACCTTTGAACTCACAGCACTGATATTCTCTTAAGGAGACCTTTACCTCGACCGTAGATATTCGAGGGTAAAAGTTAGTGTTTGGGGTTATTAGTGGTATTGAAAAATAGAATAAAATAAACTTTTATTTTATTTCTAATAAACCTCCCATGTGAAGGCTATGGAGTTGGGGACCACAAAGTGTTAAAACCTCCCAACATGAATGCACCGTGGTGGGGACCACCGGAGCTAGTAAAACCCCCAATTCAAAGCCTGGTGGTGAGGACCACTCGAACCCCTAATTATTGGAAAAAAACCACTCAACTCCCCACTTAAATTATGCCAACTATCCATTAATTAATTATTCCAACTCTCCTTTAAATAATTAAGCTAACCAATTTTGTTCCCATATTAGATTAAATAACATATTCTAATATGTTTGGTACTTTTCATTTTGGTGGATTTGGGAGAGGAGAACCTTTGAGAGGAGTACTCTCTCAAACGAAGAACATGTTCTCCAATGAAGAATGCACCCCCCAATGAAGAACGCTCACACTGGTGAGGAACATCTTTGACGACAACAAATTGACGATCGGGGAAACACCGACGTCACCGACATTACCCCTTCCAACATCAACAAGCAATCAAGGTAGGGTGGTTGTTATAATTCTTCCCCGTACCTGTTCTTGATGATTCATCGTAAATCAGGATGAGATTATAGTCACTTGCTACTACTCTAACATAGAGGCTTCTAGCCAAAAAACATGGTCCGACCTCTCCACAATTCTTGTGATAAATTGTTTTGTTCACCACGATAGAGGATGACGATAACCTACCTTGGTGGGGCATGTGATCAGCGGCCGACACCACCACCGGCCGCAACAAGGGCAACAAACGGAGGGCGGCCGGTCAAGACGGCCATAGGTGAAGTTATATTGCATGATTGCGCCACACGACCCACCATGTCGGATCACCGCCCTACAGCCACCGCCGCTCTGTGGCCTCGCCGCGCTGCCGTGCTGCCTCACTGATTATGGCCTCGCCGCCCCGTAGACTAGTCGTGCCGCCCTGATGCCTCACCGCATGCAGCGGCGCCGCCCCGCTGCCTCGCCGCTCGTTGCCTCACCGCCCGATGCCTCGCTACCTGCGGCCGCCGCCGCCCATGGACCCCGCTACCCTGCGGTCCCCACCGCCCTTCGGTCTCGCCGCCCCGTGGCCATCGTCGTCTGCAGCCGCCCCCGCACTATATTCATGGGCTGCCCGATGTGTCACCTTCTCATGGTCCCGCGGCCCTCAAGTCCTCACCGCAAAATGGCCTCATGGGCCCCGTAGCCTTCGCACCACCTCGCACCACCCAGGCCGGGCCGGTAGGCCGAACCACCAATCATGGGCAGGGCCAAACCCAACGGTCCGGGGTGACCCAAACTGGGTCATCCCAGGCCGGGTCAGACTGGATCCAAACCCACTTTGACACATTTACGCTTTCTGGCCATAACATTAGCACCAGACGTCTGTTTGACAAACCATCTTCGGCCCCAGAAACCTTAGATCAAAACGGTCCCTTTTGTATACCCCAATGTATTTTGGGATTAAGTTAGTGAAAATTCAGGTTGCATTGAGCACAAATCCAATCGGGCCGTCAAGACTAAAAGGCTAATAACTAACAGACTGGGCGTTCATTTGACTAGTAACGCAAAATGAGCAAGCCAGGGTGGTGCGGGCCAAGCCTGCACGGGTTCGAGCCCACTCGAGTTTCTCTGCAAAAGCCCGCATATAATGAGAATAAAACATTTCAAGCCCGCCCTGCCCCGCATAAACTCGCGGGTTTCCTGCGGGTTTCCTGCGGGTTGCCCGTGGGCTTACCCATATTTACAAAAAAAAACTATTTATAATCATTTAAATATCATATTTTTTTATCATTTTAAATGTATTTGTGGGGTGAAGTATAAATTAACAATAACTAGAGTTTTAAAGGATGTGATGGAACATTTATGTGTGGGTTAACGATGGCATGCGGTAACACCGATGTGGTGGTGTACAATTACAATAGAAAGTAGGTGAGTGATTGGTGAGGGGTAATGAATGATAATGATGGTAGTGCGGTGATGTGAACAATTAAATATATGAATGAAGTCTCTCTAGGTAATAATCAGTTTCAGAGGAATCTATTAGTGTTTTCATGAGGTTCTATCAAATTATCTTAATAACAAAATAAAAATAAATAATAACAAAATTCAATCGACCTAAAAAATATTATGATTATAATAACTCTTATATAATTGAAACCATGCACCGGGGCGATGAGTTCTATTTTCGAGAGATGGGTTGACACACCATGTGTATATAGTTAATAATTACTATATAAATAATATAATATCAAATTAAAACAATAAATATATGACTATATAAAATTCAAAAGGGAATAAATGGTGAATTAATATGACCCTTATAGTGAGAAATCATATGTCGGCATTTAACCATTATTTTTTATTAAAAAATATAATAATTTAAAGAAACAAATATTGTAAAAATAATATATAAATTTTTAAATTAGGTTCGAGGGTATGCCTGCACCCGCGCTGGCTCAACCCACCTTGGCACACACCAGTGCGGGCTAAACCTGCATTGTCCCACACTCTATATAGTCAAAAAAATTAGGCACTCCCCACCCCACATCCTCCCCAAACCTGTAGAGCCCGTGAGCCGTGATCCCGCTTTGCATCTCTATGTTTGACGCACCATCTATTGCGTTGAGACCCCTATAATGTGGCGGTCCTTTCAGATACTTCTTCATGGGATTTATAGGTAGTGGAGTATCGACCAGTGGATTGAGTAGTGGACCCTCCAAGAAATGAGCAATCCCAATGCGGGAACCCAGTAGCTGGTTGTGATGCTAAGAATAAAGAGTGATCCAATGTGGGTCAGCACTGAGATATCCTATGTGGGTCAGCCTCAAGCCATCCTGTGTGGGCCAGAACTGAGCGATCCTATGTGAGTCAGCACCTAGATATCCTTTGTGGGTCAACACCGAGTGATCTTGTGTGGGTAAGCACTGAGAAATCCTGTGTGGGTCATCACTTAGGGATCATTTGTGGGTCTGCCTCTTAATAGAGTAATATGATTCAGTAGTTACATCTAATCATCTCTACTACTGTACCTAAGAATTACCTTGTGTGAGATGAGTTCGTACATGTGTGGTACTTTCCTTCATGGTAATAACTTGGTGTTATTTTTCTGTGTGGCGTACCTATGTGGTACATTCCTTCATGGTATTCCTTCCTTTGTGGAACATCTGAGCTTTGGGTTTATGTTGGACTATGTGTTTTCATCAGGATTGAGATGGGTATACTTGATATCTTAGGTATATGTATGGTAATATACCTAAGTAGGGTTTTCAATTGATTTCATGATGTGAGGTTTATCCTTGGTGTATTTTGTGAGACCCTAAGGGTCTTGGGGTCCCTATTGAGTATAATTATACTCACCACTACACGGGCTAAGCCCGCGCCCTATTGTGTTTGGTGCCGACGACTGAAAATGCTGACTGAGGATGAGAGTACCCGAAGTGGAGGTGGTACGGAGGTGGACGTTAGATGATGTGAACCATATAGACGACTGTCCGTGAGCTCTACCTACCCTTCAGGTAGGATTCATGGTGGACAATCCTAGAGATGGTTTTCACCTATCATTTGTCTTGTACTTTCCAATTTTCCTTATACTTTCTAGTTGGTCTTGTATTATGGCCCCTTTTTACTTACTATACTCACTCTATTTACTATTCAGTTTACTTGAGTTTGTTTCTTGATGTGTGCTTTATTGTGTGTGTTACAGGTTATAAAGGAAATTCCTTCCCAGTTTTAGGAAATACGCCTTCGGTTCTATTCTCCACCCTCTGTACTATTGAAGGTGGGCTTGGGGTAGTCACGACATGGGCCCCAGGGGACGGTTCATGAAAAAACCATAGAATACATGACTCTAGAAAAAGATACCGCACAATCAAAGTAGGATTCCTTAGGTTTTGAAACATTGACAAGACCTCTTATGAGAAAGAATATAGTTGAACTATGTGCTAGAAACCTAAAATGCATCAAAATTCTTAATGATACTATCTACTCCGACTGAATGTTGCATTCCTATCACAACCCCTTGGAATTTCCCAAAATAAGTTCCATAATTAATCGGCACCCACAAAGATATGGAACTAGGAATGAGATGCCTGAAAAACAACACCAATATATGTGGGCGACCCAAACTAGGTGATGATTTTCTATGAGGAATACCAGAGGGAGAAATAGAAATCCCATCATCCTGTTTTGATCAAGGAGAAAATGCTGCTGAAGAAGTGATAGATGATTCATGTATTTGGAAAGAGAGAACACGAGGCTGCATACATCAAATCTCCATGATAACAATACTCGTTCTAGCTATAGAAAGAATTGAAAACAAAAACATATACTCATTTTTTACCATAGCATTATTGGGAGTCCATTAATCTACACATAGGAAATTGTTTCCATCAACCTTCTTGAAAAAGGTGCTACTTCCACCCAAGGGTATATACTAGTTTGATTCAAACATTGATCATCAATTCATATAACTTATCATTTTTTCCTTTAGTTCAACTAGTTTTATATGGTAAGAAGGAATGAATACCTTCATATTATCTTACAAAAAGTTGATAGTAAACTATAACTCCAAATCTAGTGGTAGAGTAGAAAGATATTATGGAAACACTTTCGAAAAATCTATAGCCACAGGAGGAATATCATTACAACAATATCATTTACCATGTTTAATATAATTAAAGGATATAATCATCCCTTTTCCATAACATGTGTTTTTGATTCACTATCCCCAGATCTCATTCCAATTGAAAAACATAGAACTACCATTAGAGTGATGTAAAAGAAATCTATTGATAATGACATTTAATCTGGTCATTATGAGCCACTAACAATCCCAATTAAAAGAATACCCTCTAAAGAAATCATCTCAAGAACCAAAAAGTCCCAGAATAGCTCAATATCTAATATAGTGGACACAAGATAGGGGAATTATAAACCCTACCCAATAAACATTATATGAGGTGTTGATATTTCCATCACATAATTTAATGACCATGATTTTTCTAGAAGTTTATTTTTAGAAATGATTTGGAAATGTTCTGATACCATGCACTGAGAGAGCGTGTGATTTCGAGGCCCGGTGTGTGTGAAATAGTTCGTTGAAAAAATGATATGTTTTTAACTGTACACGCAAGAAGATTTCTAGAAAATGTAAAATGACTCTTAAATGGTTTCCCAGATCAGAATTTTGATGTCACCATTGCCTCCAGAGTTGTTGATTTACCTTATGTGAATCCTAACATCGGCCGGCATGGGCCGACTTTGAAGGATAGGTCTTCAACAGAATAGTAAATAAATAATTTTAAAAAAATTAATTTTTTTTTGAAATCCTAAAAATTCATGAACAATGACTAGGATTGGAAATATGATACCACTTTTGAGTTCATAATGTGGTGTTTTCCATATGCATGACATAAATTTAATCGGCTCAGGTCTTTTTTGGAAAACCCTGAAAAGAACGTAATCATCAATACAAAATTTATAAATAATTTATTTTGGTGATGAATTGATGATCTCATTTTTAACATAATCCTTATGTATAATACCTCGAGATATCCACATAAACATGGGAATTCTATAGAATCATTAGAAAGATCATGGAAAAGAATCCTTTTGAGCGAACGAAAAAGGGTCGTGGATCATTATGCCAACAGAGATGGAGGATCTTGTCAATGATGAAAACACAAAAATTACTCGTCAGAAAACAATCAACACATGAAGTAGGGATTTTGAACTCATGGTAATTTTATTACCATTTTTTATATTCAATAATGAATAAAATCTAACCAAAAAACAGGTTGATTCGCAGTTCGGTAACTCTTGAAAGATGGTTAAATTGCTGGGATTTGATTGAAGATAGATCTGTGTGATTGTTCTATTCTTTGATATTCCTTATAATAAGAATTAATTGAGGATGAAAAAGGAAAATTTTAATTCTTTTTGAATTCATGTGAATTTATTTTTTCCCCTCAATCTCTCACGCTCTTCATGCGTTCTTTGTCTCCTTCCCACGCTTTGAAACCTATATTCGAATGATCGATTATTGTACCCCAGATTCATGGAGCAATGTTCCAATATCAATGTTCTAACCCCATAAAGTCCCTATGGAGGTGCCACGGTGATGTAGATTCATGATTTACTTAGGAAAACAGTGCCTATCAGGGAAACTGGTGTCACACAATGTAGGATTCGGCTGGTTTAGGAGAGGTGGTCCGAGTCCAGGGGGTCGGTCAACACATTCAATAGAATTCCAAAGGAGGCAGCATTGTGGATGGTTTGGCTAGAGGTAGTGGTCCATGGTAGGAGGTCGTGGTGTAGACTAGTGGACGCGATGAGGGGAGGCCTCGTACGTGGCTCCCAAGTGGAACTTGGATCTGTGCCACATTAAAGGATCTCGCAGTGGTGAAGCCATGGCAATGGTGGGGGTGAGGTCCTACTGCATGAAATGAATCTTTTCACCATGTATACATGGGAGGAATGCAGTCAGGTGGATCATGTGTTGTGTAGAGAACCAGCCCGCAGCGTAGGCCATCCTAGGGTGGAGCTGGATCACTCATGAGGGCTTGGATCAATGGCTCAGCGAGTCGTATTCTAGCAACCCCAGAAGTCAGGGCAGGGTCGGACCGGATTGGGCCAGGTCAGGTCCGACTGGGCCTAGTCGGGTATGATAGGGAAAGTTTTGGTAAGACCGAACTGGGTTGGGTCGGGTCAGACTGAACCAGATTTGGTCTGTCAGATCTTATCGGGTCGGGCCGGCCCCGAGTCTTACATTTTTACAAAAAACAAATGTAAATTTCAAATTATGTGTTCCTTTAGTAGGAAATTTGTTAATTTGAGACCATTGTGATGTAACGTTCCTTTTGAGATATTCAATATGAGTCTTTTTGGATGTTGTATTATGAACTAATGAATTGTGGTATAGGTTCTCCAAGTAAGAGCGCACTATGAATATAATCTTTTGGATGACTGTGATCCTGAGAAAGTGACTTGGTTACTACATGATATGGGGATTGCATGAACTATATAAACTATGTGTGTTATCGACACTCTATGTGTTATAGACACTCTGTGTGTTATTGACACTCCTTATCTTACCAAGACTGGGTTTCTTATGAAGACTTGTTGTCTTTCCGAGAATGTGTGTATTATCATTCTGGAGTAGGTGCTACAGTGAAGATGGTGCTCCCTCAAATTTCGTAAAAAGTTACTATGAGTAGACCCATTCACATTATTGAATGATAGCAAGATAGGATTTAGAGGTACCTCAACATACTGAGGAGCGAACTACCCCATTCAGGAATGATAGATGTTTTATGGTTTAGTAAGGGGAAACACTCCCTTGATTATAGGGTAGTGGAAGGGTGTGTGTCCCTCTTATCACTCATACTATAGAGGATGCATTTGGTGCATAGTTTTGATTATTTAGACCTAAAATGTGTGTAGTGGTAAATGGAGGACCTCTTCAATTGGGTTTCATATCTTGGTTTGGGTACAAGGCAGTTATGACTAGACCCCATGTGATGGTACTAGAGATAGACCTAGTAAAATTTTCTCGATTGAGTGCATCTCTCAGAAGGGTTTCATCTAATATGGAAAAGCTCGTGGAGTGTGTCCTCTTAGTTTCTTTATGATTTGATCCTATGATTAGAATTCTGTTGCTGACTATAAGGTGGGAACCTTATAATACTCAGTGTCTAGGATGAGTATATCTGGATTTTCATGATATATGCACCATTGAAATATATCTATGTGATGTGTACTATATTTATTTTATTTCTTGTGGGATACTTCATGTATATATTAGTTTTATTCCATATTGTTTTCATAGTGTCCTACTGATTATTATTTTTATTCACACTACATGGGATTTTTCCTGCACCTGTCATGTCTTATGCAGAAATTTGATGCTTTGATAGAGTCCTAGGTGGAAAAGGTCTAGTTCTTACTTAGAGAGATAAGACAAATGAGGTGTGCATATATGGATTCAGATATCTATCCTACAACTTCCCTTTAGGTAGGTTTTGTTCTGGATGAGATTCAAGAACATGTGCATTCACTTTGATAGACTCTTAATTTTAGTGGTCTTGTATTTTGACCCAATTTAATTTATAGTATTCTACTAAAATACTCTAATATTGGTGTCATAGTAGTATTCAAGAATTTTCACACACTTTTCTTACATTTCCTCATTTTGGAATTGGAATTTTGTGTTTTTTTGTGCAGGTACATAGGAGAATGCCTCCTATATGTAGGATATTCCTACTCAGTTCTAGTCACCAACCCCTAGCATATTAGAGGTGGTATAGGGTAGTAACAGAACCAGCCCCTCTAGGATATTTCTTGATTGAGTGTTATCAATGGATTTTGGTTCAAAATATGTACTAAGAGTCTGTGAGGTATGTTTGGGAAAAAAGTGTTATGTATTCCAAGTTTCGATTTGAGGATTGGGAATCTATTGTTGATGTAGTGACTAACATATCCATACACCAAGACTCCGAATTTTTCTTTTCAACTCAGTACATGAAACTAGTAGTGTAATGGAAAAATAATGGTACATGTATCATATAGGATTTGGGTGTGTTGTAATTTCCTTCCTGAGTCATCTCCCGAGGTATACTCTATTTATCATGGTACATCTTGTTATATTTCAAGATGCCTCTATATAGATAGCTGGCCTAGATTCCACCACCTGATTGCGAGGATGACCTGTCATGTGAGAAGCCATCGACATAAGTAATTTTATCGATTATATCACATCAACATGGTGCACCAGTTATACCCCAACTAGTAGAGAATCACATGGTACCTATAGTACTAGAGAATGAGGAGTGTAGGATGAGAGCACATCATGAGTTTCTATGATAAAGACCCCAAATGTTCTGAGGTGATCCTGATACACAGGCAACCAATAACATGCTTGATGTGGTGATATAAGTTTTCCCTCTAGTTAGGACATCATTGGATTTGATGGTGGTCATGAAACCAAGCCTTCTACATGGCTTACTTTGGATATGTTGGGGATTGGATACTCGATCATGTGATGAGGCAACTTTTCAATGGATATATTTTTAGAACCCTTTCATAGGGGATTTGCAACAAATATTCTATGGTCTATTCATGTTTAGGATGTTGGAACCATGACCGTTCTATGTATGAATTGAAATATGGTTTCTATTTGTTTGCAATCCTTAGTAGAAGTTCAAAATGTGTTCCATTAAAGAGATCATACAGTTCCATCATACAATGGTATAGAAGGTGGTGCTATTCTCCAGTGTTTACCAATTTTTTGGACCTAAAAATCGGAAAATGAAGAAATAAGATATTGGAAAGAGGAGGTGCGCGCAAAAAAAAGTGGTGCATGAAATAAAGGAGGCTTGCATGAAAAATAGAGGCGTGCGTGAAAAACAGCGTGGTGAATGAAATATTGGAGTGATAGTTTTCACACAAATAGTGTTTTAGAATCAGAACATCGAAAAATGGAAAAGGCATGGGATGCGCGAAAAATCTGGAGATGTGGGCAAAAAATGATTTCTGCACGAAAAGTATTGCGCGCTGAATGAGAGGTTTTTCACGCCAGGATGGGTTTTGCATGCGGGGGTCTGAAATTCCTATAAATAAGAGGTGACCCCCCTCATTCTATACGGTTGAAGACTCAGAGAAGATCCGAGGTCTGATGCGCGTAAAATGTTCTCATAAAGGGAGTTGTGCGAAAAACATAGAGATTGCATGAAAAATATTAGGTTGCGTGGAAAACTCTGAACTTTGTAGAAAATCCCAAGTTGTGTGGAAAAGGTTCTATGCATAATGCAACGCGTAAAGGAGGTTGTTGTGCAAAATATTTTTCCACGCGAAAATAAAGTATTTCACGCAACAATGAGTTATTTCATGCAAAGGGTTGGTGTTGCATGAAATCATCATTATAACCTTTTTTCACATTTTTGATTATCCGGTTCAGTGGTTCACTGCATTCAAGTGCATCATTTCTTGAATTCGATGCAAACAGAGTCTCGTGCTAAGAAGAGGAAAATACTTCAATGAAAATCTATTGAAGAGACCTCCACATCTATAAACTGACTGGGACTTCACCAAAGGCAGTGAGATAGGGGGATTAAACAAGAGTGTCCTATGGAACATAGTGGTCTATCCCTGAATAATTGTAAAGGAAGTGAGGTTGGGATAGAGTGACTATTCCCAAACTTCTGTAATCCACAACTATTGAAGAATTATGGAATTTGGTACGACCGAAAACCTGTCAGCCTATTCTCCTTGGACGTAGCCCTTGGTGGTGAACCAATTAAAAACTGTTGTGTCATCTCTTTGCATGTGAATGTTTGACTACTTCTCATATCCATCATACTGGTTAAAATAGTTCCTACCGATGTGGGAACATGATCCATCAGTTTAAAAGAAAAAGTTGACACCCTAATTCACCCTCCTCTCTCATGGTGTCCCAGGGTCTTACATAAGAGATTTTACAGATTTGATTGATCAACATGTTAGTATCTGAGTATTCATCAAGGAATACCAACCATTATAGGTAATCAATTGATATGATACATGAGAATTTAATTAGGGCTTGAAACGTTGAGGGAGGTCTATGTAGAGACATTTGATCCATCAATATCCCTTTGTTCCTTCCCACATAAGAAATGGGGAAAGAGTGATCCTTTGTGGTTGAGATTTCCTTGGCTGGGCACACACAGCTGAAGGTAGTCCACAGTGGTAAAGTAGAAACATAGACCACAAAACCCAGAAGATAACATCAGTATCTGATACATGGACATGTGAAACATTCTGATTAGATGTCCCTGGATAAGGGATCTACAACTCTAGGCTCATTGTGTTAGTCCAGCCGGCCTAGAGTGTGGAATTTCTTTTCACGTGTCTCCTTGGGACAACTTTCTATAGACTGTCCATCCCGTCAAACTACTAATATGGAAATGGTGGATGAACCACTGAGGTAGAGATAGTGATAAGAACTGATGGGCATGTAGGGTGGAGGACATGGAAGAGGAGCTGTGAGAGAAGATAGAGGTGGTATACAGTTTTACATGTTACAACAACCTCCTCCAGAATGGGAAGGGGACATCTTCATGCGGTCAAGGTGTATGACCCATGGGATCCATGAATGATTTGAGGTATGTTCTAGGTTTATTCTACCTAGAATATTTCATTGATAGAAACATGTGATAATCATTATTTTAATGTGAAGAATCTTTCTTGAGACATAGAGATTCAAGTTGAACCGTTTACTCACCCCTCCCCCTTGGAGACACATACTCGAGATGGCCTAATGATAACACACTGGTAGGAATAGTGAGGCCTAAATCGCAGAGTAAAATGTTTTGGTTTAAATATGTTGGAATTAGTGTTGAGGCCTAAGGACGTAAATGTTGCTATAGACTAGTTACCTATTTTTCATGCTCAGATTGACTATTTTAGGAAAATAATGATGTGTTTCCGCAGTGGTGGAATATGGTTTTCCTTTTTGGTAAAAAGGAATACCATGAATGATAGAATTGACTAACACAAAATAAGGTTTTTCCAATTTCTCATAAATTGGATAGCCTATCTTTAGATAGATTGGGCATTATGTGTCCTCAGTTTTTGCAGTGGGTGCAGAGTTACAAAAGATCTATCAAATGTCAAGATAGACTAATTGGATAGAGTTACACTATGAATAAGACTTTGAGTTTCTTTATACTCGTGGGAAGGGGAATGTGGGGATATATTCTCATAGAATGATATCTAGTTTACAATTTCTAAATGAGGCATGGATTCAGCTAGCTTGGTTGCAGTTATCATTTATTGGTGCAGATAGAGAAGCATACCTCCAATCGATGGTTTTCACCCTGACACACTTTAGTGATTCATGGAGGCATAGCTCAGAGATACCTAATATGAGACTTTATATGCTCATATTTCAATAGTTCAAGCCCCTAATGAATATTTGAATCATGGGTAGCACATCTTTCCTTTTTTTGGACGCACAATAGTACCAGTGGCGTTACAAGAGGTGGTTTTGAGGGAGTTCCCTATGTCCCCTTTGGAGGTACATCCAGGTGTTTTAGATATATTCTAGGACCTCCAAAAATATTTTTGGTTTCCAAGGATAATTATGTGAGTTACCAAGTTTGAATCATGATGCCAGACTTGTAAGAAAATGAATATTGATCCCTAGGATTCAGCTCGTTTGACTCAATAACTCAAAGTGCCAAATTAGATGTTCGATGCGATATTAATGGGCATCGTGACGGGTCTACCATGTTCATATAGGTGAAATTATACCATCTAAGTTATCATTGAAAGACTAAATTTTTTTTCCCAATTCCTAGTATTTTAGTAGAAGAGTTTAGTAGAGAGATTGAGATTCCTCTACGCGCCAGAGACAGTTCAACTCCATAGAGTCCCATCGATGACAGTTTTGGATCTTAATGATCACTATCCATCCTTCTTGTAGAGATGAAGTATTGGATGAAGAGGTTCCTTCATGGATGGGTGATTCCTTTAGTATGTGTTAGGTGGTAGTACAAGAATCTCTAGAAGAGCACATGGGAGTAGGAGACGCGGGATCAAACTTAGTATGATCATCTGTTTGGGTAGCCCTTGGTTTGAATTCCGAGGATGTAAATCCCTTTGGTCGGGTGAATTTAACAACATGGATATTCCTAAAAATTATTTTTTGAAATTATTTTGGAAAATTCCCAGACCAGGTGTTGAGAAGGCGTACGATTCTGAGGATCGGTGTGCTGGGAATAGTTCACTGAAAAATGTTATTTTTTAATATCACATGCACACTACATTTATGAAAAAGTGGAATAACTATTTAACTGGTTCCTAGATTAGAAATCTGTGTGCACCATTGTTATTAAAGTAGTGGCATCACATTAGGCGAGGTCTAACATCGACTAGTGAAGGATGATTGTGAAGGATTGTTTATGGATGTGACCATAAATAAAACAATTTAATAAAATATATTTTATTTTAAAAACCTAATTACCCATTAACATAGGATCTGATTGGAAATCTAATTCCACCATTGATTTTTTAATATGGTGTTTCAACTAGGTGTGACTTAACTTTAGTCGGTGTAGGGTTTCTGAAAAAACCCAAAAAAGGACGTAATCATCATTAAATAATTCAAAGATAAAATTTTTTTTCGATGTAGTAAAAATATACATTAAAATAAAATCATTATCTATAAATCCTAGGGTTAGCCATATAAACCTTGGAACACCGAATAATTACTAGGGAGAGGTTGGAAAAAAATCATCTCTTCCAATGATAAACGATCAGAGATCAGACCATGGATCATCACGCCAACAGAGTAGGAGGATCTCATCAATGGAGATAATGAAACTGTTCCTCGTCAATGATCTATCCAATCATGATGTAGGTTATTTAAACTATTTGTGATTTCCTTTCCAGGTTTATATTCAATGATGAATGTGTACGATCCAATGAATAGGTTTATCTATGGTTCGGTCCCTCTTGCATGATGGTTAAATTTTATGGATTTGATGGGAGATAGATATTTCTAATTGTTTTATTCTTAGTTATTATTTCTAACATTGATGAATCGAGCCTAACATGAACAATGGCTATGATTTGTTCTTCGATCATTCATGTGCATTTATTTTCTCCCCTAAATATTTCATTATCTTCATGTGTTCTTCATCTCGTTCCCATGATTTGAAAATCCTTTGAGAACAACTTATCATTGTGCCCTCGGTTCATAGCATAACAATCCAAGATTGATGATATGACCCTATAAGGGAACTGTGGAGCTGTGACAGTTAAGGTGGAGTGTGATTTGGTCGGTAAAATTGAACACAATAGGGAAAGCAGCGACACACGATGGTGGCTCCAACCATTTCAGGTGAGGAGACAAAGTTTTTGGGGGTAGTCAAGGCAGATAGTGAGTAGTATGGGAGAGGCCTCCATCAGGACCATTCTCCATCGGTAGAATGAAGAAGGAGGCTGTGTCGGGGATGGGGTGGCTGGTGGGAGCAGACCGCAGTAGGAGGACGTGGCGTTAACCAAATGATGTGGTTTGGGGAGGCTGCATATGCAGCTTCGAGGTATAATGTGGCTTGGTTATGCATTTGGGGGACCCATTTTGATGATGTTTTGGGGAATTTGGTGCAATAGGATGGTGTGTCAAAACTAGCTCGACCCCATGTCTGCATGAAAGGCCTGCGGTTGGGGCAGACCATGTGTGGCATAGTGAACAGGCCCATAATGTGGGCTGGACTAGGGGGAGACTGACAACTCCAATGGCCTAGCTGGCTAGACCTAGTGGCTCAGTAGGCCATGGTCTTGTAGGCCCAGCATGGTAGGCCAAGTCAGACCGGACCAATCAGGGCCAGGTTAGGTTGGTCAAATCATGTTGGTTCGGGCAGGTTATAATGGTTCGGGTAAGACCCATAGCGAACCGGGACAAACCTTTTAACCGAAACATCCATTATATTCAAAAACTTATATCCATTTGACGAGAAATTTTCATAGTTGGAACCCTTGTAAGGATACAATCCTTTTAATATACTCTAAGTGAGTATTTTTTGAAGATGGATTAGGACTTAAGGGCTTGAGGAGTAGTTTCTCTGGGTATATGCATGCTACCTATGGAATCCTATGGCTAACAATGATTTTGAGACTATGATATTGAGACTGGGACTTGTTTACTTTGTGATTTGGGAGATGCATGACCTATCGACACTATGTGTTTCTTCGAAACTTTGTTTGATATCGACACTTTGTGGGTTATCGACAATCCCTGTGTTGTTGAAACTCCCAGTGTTATGGAAACTATGTGTCTTATCGAGACTGGGTGTCTTACTGAGACTATTTTTCGTGTCATGTGGGAGTGGGTTATCCATTAGAGGTAGAGTTTCCTTGGTTATTGGATATAGTTACAAGGATCGGACCCATTAACATGGTGTGAACTATTACTAGATGGGAGTTATAGCTCCCTCGATGGACTGAGGAATGGGATACTCAATTTAGGAGTGATAAAAGATTCAACGGTTAGTTAGGGGTAGTACTCCACCAACCATGGAGCAGAGGCGTGGTGTGAGTCCCTCTGCTATATCCTTCTATAGAGGATTCACATGGTGCATGGTTTGGAGTAGTACTCCCTCAATTGTGTGTAGATGTTTGTGGAGGACCACTTCAATTGGGTTTCTTAGCATGCACTAGGTGCAAGGAGGTGATGACTGAACCCGAGGTGATGAACACTAGAGTTGGACAAAGTAAAATGTTCCCAATGCAGTGATTCTCTCAAGTGGGTTCTGATATGAGATGGGTGATCTCGTGTATTGTGACCTTCTAGTTTTTGTGTTACGATTCGATCCTATGATGAGAATTCTATTGCTGGATATGAGGATGGAACCTTATGATACATTGTGTCTGGGATAATTATATCTGGATGTTTCTAATATAACTGTCATATACATATATCAATGTGGAGTAGATTGTACCTCATTTATTTTTTGTGGTGTACTTCATATATTTCATAGTTGTATTCCTTTGTGGTTTCAAGGTATCCTATTGAGTATTGTTTTCTCTCACCCCTACATGGGCTTTTCCAGCATGTGTCGTTTCTTGTGCCAGTGTTCAATGATTTGATGTAGTCCTAGATGAACCAGGACTAGGGGGGTCCTAGAGATATCAGGTAGGAAAGGTGTTCTTGTATGGCTTCAGGAACCTATCATACACCATCCATTTAGGTATGGTTTTATTTAGATGAATTTTGGGAACTTGTGCATTAACTTTTACAAACACTTTTGTTGGGATTTTATTCTTTCCTAGTTTACTTTCTAGTTTCCAACATTCTTACTCTATTGTTGGCATCTTAGTAGTATGCATGCTTCTTTACATAGTGTTTTACATTTATGATTTTTACTCTTGGAGTTGTGTGTGTGTGTATAAGTACATAAGAAAATTCATCCCTTGGTGGGATAATCTTACATAGTTCTAGTCACTAGCCCCTGGCCTATTGGAGGTAGGATTGGGGTATTCAAGGAATGGGCCCCTATGGGATGGTTCATGTCACATAAGGCATGAGGTTCATAAGATAAATCAATAAATAAATAATGGAAGAGGGAATGAGAGTATGGTGGCAGCAATATCAAAAAAAGAAGTCAATGAATATGTACTAATATAGTTAGTTCCTATCACTTTTTCAGGACATTAATCATTCCAAATTAGAAACTCTCCCACAATGTGATGTGACATCCTTCCTAATACCTATTGATAGATCCCCATTATTATTGTAGCCTGATACTATGATGTATATCCTCTCAGTATTGACCATACTAATATACTATGTCATGTAGTAAAATCATGGATAATCCTCTACAATTCTCTTGGATAAAATCTTGAGCAATAAATATTTTCAGCATATTTCAATTTCTACCATCAAAGTCCCATCTATAACATCAGAAAAAGAGGCCAACATCTGACTAAATACAAGAGATTGTATTTCAAATTGATGAACAATATGAATCCTCTAATCCCTTGTATTACCATTCATCACTACCTCAGGTGCTAAATTCTAAAAATCTTGAAAACTATTGGTGTACTGAGTCAACATCCAATAAGAATGACATTGGATGATAAAAAAAATGATCTTAGTTAAAGCATCAAATATTGATAGAAGTCCTTCATACAAAGGGTCTTGATGTTGTTACAATCTAATCTATCACAAATTTAATTTATAACAACAACCTGCCATCTCCCTCTCATCCCCTCATTTATGTAGATAAAACACTTCACCTTAATGGAATTTGTCATCTCTATGAATTCAAAGAGTGATTCAATCATTCCAAACCAATCGTCTTCCTCTTAAGGAGTATTTATTACGTAATTAGATTCTAGTTTATATGGAATAAGGTTTTGGGAACCATATGCATCATCATTCTTTCAATGTTTCACTCTATTATCAAGAACAAGTAGGGATGCATCCCCATGGCACAAATCATAGAATAAATACACCACTATCTCTATGATGTTCTGATTAGTAGGAGTTATTTCATACTATTCTTCATCATCAATTACCTTCTAAATCATGTTTTGATTCCTTCTTAGGGGAAATATACTACACAATATCAACATAAAACAACAAAACATCAGTCAGGACACATGAAAATCAATACTATCAGTCAATCTCTACTTGAGAACACATATTTCAAAACATTGTTTCGGGAAAACCTAGAATAAAATCCAAAAATTACCCAATGATTATTTTCTCAATCACCCAAGGTATCATAATAATCCCTATGATGTAATTTGGTGAATAACTAACTTGTAACCTATCCATTAATTCTATACATCCCAAACTACACACAAACATCCTATAGTATACAAAACCCCCATTGAATCCAATTTTTCCTGAACCAACCCATATAACCAACTAATGATGAAAATGAATTATTATTGGAAAGACTAATAGTGTGTTATTGATCATCATGTCATAGTGACTAGAACTTATAAATTAAAAAAATGATCATGGGGCAACAATTTCCTTAAAAGTATAACTAAATAGTATTTTCAAAAGAATGAATCCAATACAAGTTTCTTTTCTAAAACCATCCTCAAGGTTAGAGTAATAATTGAAAGGTATGAACAAAATATGAGTCATTAGACACTGATACATCATAAAAATGAAATAATACACCAAATATGAGGTCTTCGTGAGGTGATAGTGTCATATACCACAACTATCATCCCCACAACTCAATGAATTACAATCAAGAACACCTGCTGTATATAAAAAGTGTTTTTCATTTTAAATAACCTAGTTAATTAAATTCAACATAGACCCATTGGAATATGTAGGTTGTGAGAAACATTATCCTAGTAGGATCCAACATAATGATTTAATAATCAATAATTAACATATAAATCAAATATATTTAGTTAATAATAAAATATGAAATTATAATATTTCCCTCAATTTTATAAAAAATATAATATTTTAGAGAAAATTAATAAAAAAATAAAATAAAAAAGGAATGAATGTACATTTTCATCAAAAAATCATGAATAAACCATTTTCAACATTTTAATGAATAAAACATTTTTTATAATAGATCCTTGGATAAAAACGATTGGTTATTCTGTTCCATGATCAAGGATCCTCACACGTCTTGGTGAAATAAAACTACAATTTTGAACACTTCCCAAGATCTTAGGCCTTAGGGGAACCAATTTCCACCATAATAAATGATATCCATTCTCTAATAAATGTTTAGTTTCTATTTTTGTCATCCATACAATTTTTATTAGAGCTAATACATTAGCACGATACATGTCCTAAATTACCCATCTATCAACAAAAGTTCACATGAGTTTACTTCCCAAGACCTTAGGCATAAAGGGAATATATTTGTACCATAATTAATGAACTCATTGATTTCATCAATGTTTTATTTCCATAATCATCATCAAACCATTGTTTTGTAGAGCTAATACATGCCCATAGATCTTCTCCTAGATTACACATCTAACTACATAAACACCCATGTGTTTGGAAGAAATCAATAAATGCTGATATAATTCATCTCAAATCAGTTTCATCGATCATTTCTCAAGAAGACAAAGATGAATATTTCACCATGACATATTATTTTGTAAAAAACAAATGGTTTTAACAAAATCTAATGAGTTTAAAAAATAAAATATAAATTATATAAAGTATATCGTGACATTATTTCTTCAAAATAATATTCAAAATCATCCTACATGTCATTCATTTCAACTTCTAATAATTTTATGTAAATAAAATAATTATTTAACAATTAATAGTAAATGTTTTCCAACCAAATCCATGCTATTTTAGAGAATTTATTAGGAATCCTAACTCATTCTTTTGAAATCAACTATAATTCCATATCAAATCATATAATTATCAAAAAATTTAATTAAAATTTATTGACATAAAAACCATCAACATCAATCACGGTATTTTTAAACCCCCAAAATGGATCAATTACAATTTAGAAAGAGGGATCCAACCTTATAATTTGGATGTACAAAATGATCTCTGTGAAATAAACATGGAAATAAAAACCATATATTTAATACATTGATCTACCTTATGGAATAACAAGAACTATATAGAGAGGAACCAAAACACCAATCAGCGAAGATATAATGAGTGTAATGTCTCCCTATAATGCACTGATTATAAATTCCTAGTTAAAGGAAGGAGAAATATTTTTTTATAGTAGAAAATTTACTTTTGATACACATTAAAAAACCCCATTAAAAAGTAATATGGTCAGCGTATCATTATTTGGATATAAAAAATCTTTCTGAAATTGGGAATTTATAAACTGAGTGGTACCACAACATGGAGGGGGTTCACTAAGACCATGGTTGTAATGGTAAAATATTTTAATGTTTGTTGGAACAACTATAGAACACACCCTAACCTTACAATTAATGATTTTTATTTTCACAACACAGCTTCCACCAAACAGTGTTGTTGACTTATTGGTTGTAACACATACGGTGACCTCCAAAATAAAACACCCTAAACCACATGCTTCACTTTTCATGGTGGTACTACTCATTGGGTATATTCTCTATCATGGAGAAAAATAGATAGGACAAAGGCATGGCTGAACCTATTTTTCACTAGGAAAATCCCAACACAAATTTAAAATAACCAATCCATTCCAAAATTTCTCAAACAAGGAATGAGATATAACAATTATAAAAAATGAAATACCTCAATGATGGATGTTATAAAATATTATATATTCTCATGGATGATGATGGATTATTTATTCCTCCAAACTCTAATAACTTAATTCATTTTTTAATGATAAAACATTATTCAATGATTTGTGATTAAATATATTTTCTCGAATGACAATGGATTTTTTATGGTATGATCATGTTCTCCAACCATTATGCTTATGAACACTCATGATCATTGATTTAAATCTCCAATGTTTACCATTACTGATAAATTTATGTCGCCATTATTATTTTATCAATTTCCAAGGCTAAGAGAACAGTTTTATGTAGGGTATTTCTAACAAGTCTATAATATGAGAAGAACATTATTGGATATTTTATTGATCTTTCTCGAAATAAATGACAATTTATCATATTTACAAAGTCATGAAAAATTTAAATCCCATGAACATGTATTATTGTGAAATGTATTAATTATGAAAAAACATAATGAAATATTTATGAATTTTGAACATGTGTCACCTCATTTTCTCCATTTTTCTTTTGGAGAGGTTTAGATTTATATGGTTGTTCTCATAAAACATTGATTAATTTTATCTTTGGATGTTGGTATATGTTGTTAATTATTTTATGTGATTGAAATATTATGATTATCAAATGCATATATTTGGGTGTGTTAGGTTATTTGGGGAAATAACACATCAAGATTTTAAATGTACTTCCATTGAAACAAAATTAAATTATTCGATATCTTCCATTATAGGAAACCCCAAGTATAAATGAAATTATTATATAGTATACATTTATAACATAGTTTTTGGATTGGCCGAATTGATTAGGATTTACCTAATTGGGAAATTAAAATTTAAATATTTTCATCAATTCATATTTCCTTAATAATAACTATGTATTTATATTTAAAAACATTTATAAAATTAATTAATGATTAAAAGATAAATTATTTTGAATAAATTTATTTTTTTACATTTTATATATTTTTATAAAAAATTAATATTGATAACAACTAGAAAATTATTTCAATGAATTATATTAAAAATTTATATAAATAAACGATTAATAACTCAACAATTAGTTTTATAAATGTATGGAAAGATAAAAAAATAAGTAAATGTTAAAAAAATTTATTTCCTATAATTTTTTTAATATGGGTAATGTGTTTTTATCAAAATGATTTAAATAAATCATTATTAAAATATTGATTTAAAAATATTTATAAATTGTATATTAAATAAAATATTTTAACATTCGTTTGATTTCTTTTGATATGCATGGAGTGAATGAAAGTATACATTTATGCTTAAAACTCATTTTATCAAAATATAGGTTTTCATTGCATCTCACACACTTATTTTAAAAATAATTTATTTAACATATAAAATTTTATGTTGATAAATTTTATTATAAATTTCGAATCAAAATTTTAAAAAAAATTAATGAGGAAACATTCAGTTTTGCACATAATGAATAGTAAAAAAGAGTAAATAATTTTAACAATGGTTAATGTTTAAATTTCATTTTAAGAGGTGGGGTGTAATATAATAAATAACAGTAATATTTCCATATATATTTTCTAAAATAATTTTATTAAAATATGTGTACCTTATATTATATTCTAGTTGAATATAACTTATTTTGGGGCCATTTTTCTTGAGTAAGACATTAATTTTTTAATCTTTTTAAAAATTCCATGTATTACCTATCCATAAGATAAAAAAGGGAAATGAATCTCCTCTCATCTAAAAACATCAATATCTCATTATCTCATTTAATTCCTTCTCTAATACCATACTAAAAACCCTCCGCACATCCTTGGGGTCCTGTTTTGATAAGAACACCATCGTTTAAATAGAAAAGGTGTATGCGAAATGAAGGTTCTCAATAAAGATATATAAATATCACCCAATATCCTTCAATTTTATTTCTTCTTACACATTATCGAAACGTCCTCTATACCTCAGAACAAGATTAATACAATATCATAAATATAGGGAGATGTTATTGTGATGATTTAAGAAGGATTTTACACCACATTTTAATGAAATATGAAATATGTTTATCACTCATGTTGTCATGACCTATCCAAAAAGGGCCCATGTCATGACTACCCCAAGCCTACCTCTAATAGGTTAGGGGTAGGAAAATATAACTGAGTATAAATATCCAACAAATGGGAGGAATTATCCTATGTACTTGTATGGATGCAAACACAAATCTCCATGCCACAAATGATAAAATGTAAAAAAAAGTACACAATTCATGAAAACAACTAAGATCCAAAAATAGAGTATGCCAGGATGTACATTAAATTAAATAGAACCAAAATACAAGCCCACTAAAAAGGTTCTATAAAAAATGTCAAAAAAACATGTTTTTGTGTTGCTCGCAATATCCCTGTCTAAGAAAGTGAATGCACAAGGTCCTTAAAGTCATCCACAGAGAAGACTACCATATCCAACTTTAAGTCAATGGTATTCAGATTTTTATCGAAATTCACATGTGAACAACTCATTTTTATAGTCTTTCTATGCCCTTTATAGTCGCTTTATTCCTAGAACTCTATCAAAGTGATGATCATCTACACAAGACGTGGCACTTACAGGAAAATCCCGTGCATGGGTGAGTATAACAGTACGCAGTAGGACTCCCCAAAAACCAAAATGGAAATACCTTTAATGAAATAACACAATGGGAATATGAAAAAGTAAATTATAGTTAATTCCACATAGTTATATGTCCACATGACATATATCGAGGAAATTTTAAAATACTCATGAGAATCATTATTCCATCGGGTGGTCTAATCTAAGTGACAGCCATAGGGTTTTGGTCGAATAATGCTCGCCCCAGGAGATCTCACTCCTAGAGTCATGTTATCATAAAAGGAACTCATAAAGGGGGATATCTTATTTTGGGCCTTCCTAAATGAGAATGTATTGGTCAATTAATATTATGATATCGTAGAGAGCAGGTCATACACAAACTTCCTCAAGGATACCACCGACCCAATCTGGATCAATTTTCAATGTAGGGGATCTAGGCTAGTTACACTGGGGGATACCACAGAACCTAATAATGCATCCCACTAGGTGTGGGATCATCACTCTACTCACAGTGGTTACATGATTTCACATACTCTACTAGGGGTGATAGAGGATCGCACTCCCCTCATAGGGAGGGATTCTGGACTCTATATGGGAGTTGGCCATAAGAGGGGATTATAACCCTGTGATTTAAATGTAAATCTGTACTAAAACCTCATGGAAAGGACTAAGTGAAACTCTCTCACCCTATACTGGTCCAAAAATAAAAACTCAACACAATATTCTAAAAGTAATTTCTCATCGTCAGGGTCTCAACACCATAGATGGCTGGTCCAATGAACATACATTTTTAATGTTATAGGGGTTTGATGTTTTAGAAGGGGGTAATTTTTCCTATAGAAATAGTCATGGTTGGACCACTAAACCTGGTGGTTGACCTCCAAGAAATTCTTCCTCATGGCTATCATGGTCAACTGCACCACCTTGTTGCCACAACAACAAGGTACCTCGATCGACTATGGCTGACAGTTGACCAAAACGATAGATTGTGGCCTAGCTCTAGATCGATCTTCCTGGGTATGACCTGGACCACTTGGTCGGACTAGGAATGATGTACCCAACCTGGCTAGGTGGACCTGACCCTGTCACCTCGGCCTAGCCCATTCACACTACTTATCTCGGTCTACCTAGGCCGATCCGTCTGAACCACCTAGCCCACTGGCCCGCATCACTCAGTCTGCCCGGCGCCGTAACAACCTAAAACCCACATCCCATGACCTTGTTGCTTCCTACGGCCACCACATACAGATGCGTCTATGATCAACATGTTCTAGACCCATCATCTCATATGTGGATTCCAATAATTCTCCATGCCATCGATGTAACTTCCGACTCCGATCTCCGCACCACCATGCTCCCTCACCAACTCAATGAATCATTGTGCTGGAACCATACTAGTGGTCCCTTGTATAGACCATCAAGCCAAATATGATTCCCAAATCTCAAAATTGACATAGATCTTGGTTTTTCAAGTCTCTATGTACACATATATGGCCTCTTTTATCAGGTTTCCTCTAATCTAAGGGTCTGATCGCGTTCAGACTCACCCATCAAGTCAAACTGTGGACACATGAGTCCAACGTGACGAATGCGAAGAACATGGGAGACAAGAGAACAATAAAACATATAAAAATTAACCTTGGAAATCTTTGTACCATCCTCAATACATTCTAGTTATACGAGTAATGATGAGCGTAGATCCAAATAAGGAAAATCGTCGAAATATACCACAAAATCATAACCATCCCACAATGATCAAACCATAGATCAATCAATTCATGGTTTAACCCACATTTATTGTAGGAATATAGAATAAGTCATGATAAAAAATAAATTACCTCCTTACCTCAATTCATATTAGTCACTAATGAAGGATCTTTTCATTATCTTCCTTGTCTTCACGATTTCTTCAAATCGGCTGCACATCAATCATTGACCCACGACCCATCACCATTTGTTAAGAGAATTTTTTTCTATTTCATAGAGGAATTCCAAGTTAATGGTGATAAGACTAAATTTCTAACAAAGTCTTAATAAAAAAATGAATTTTTTTCATTTCAAAATAATTTTTTTAATTAAATTTTAAAATGACTTGACGTCTTTTCTAGTTTTTTTAGTAAAACCCATGCTGACCAAAGCTATGTCACACCATGGGTAAATTAATTATTCAGATCTCAATAGTGCCATCAAATTTCCAATCTCAGAAAATATTTAAGAGTTATTAAACATTTTAAGGAAATTTCTTTATGCATTCACTTAAAAGTATAATATTTTCAAACAAAATGCCTGGGAAAATTGGGCCTTGGAGTCGTATGTCGTATCCATTTCTATTCTCGTAATCAAGCCATATAATTTTTATAAATAATAAATGAAAAAATACAAGATGTTTCATTCTCCCCACATTGTGGTTTTACACCCCCATAATACAAAACATATACTACAAAAATATATGAGGGTACTGAGTAAGAATGTGAGCCTCCCACTCTCATGTGTTCTAATAAGGATTCCCATGATACCACCAGACATGCACCAAATTATTCTATGACCCACAAAGGATCCTCTACTTCCTATCCTTGATCTGCACCTAGTATATAGAAAAACTCCCTTCATTTGTGATGTAAAAACCACCCCAGTCAATAATGTGTGATGGGTCATGCATGTACCTTCTTCAACTATGACACATGGAAGATTCTGTTTACCTTATCTAATTATGTTAGTGGAGCCAAGTTGTATGCCACCTCTAAAAATATTCACAGTGCCTAGAATGGGATGATGAATCTCAGTGCTATCTTTCCACCCTGGGAATATATCTTTAATCCCCTTTGAGGAGATACATGGTGGAACACATGGTATCCTCCCTTGAACTCCAAAATCCTCTGCAACCAATTGACATAAGTCATTTGTTTGATCTATGAAGTCTTCATCCACTCCTAGATGATCTTCACCTTTTCTATAGATTCTTTCACCAAATTTTGGCCTAGGAGTGCTGACTCTCTAGGGACCATTCAACAATGTGGAGACTCATAGGGTTTTCCGTACAACGCCTTGAATTCTGTCATAGCAATGGTTAGGTGATAGTTATTTTTGTACGAAAACTACACTAGTGATAGGTGATCCACACAATTATGAACAAAGTCCAATATGTATGGTGACAACTCTTCCACCGAAACCAGAATTTTCAAATCAATCCAACCATCCATATGTGGGTGAAACACTATGCTGAAGCATAACTTTGTGCCGCACACCTCATACATTCCCTTCCACAACCATTATTTAA
This sequence comes from Viscum album, assembly GCA_963277665.1. Classification (NCBI taxonomy): domain Eukaryota; kingdom Viridiplantae; phylum Streptophyta; class Magnoliopsida; order Santalales; family Viscaceae; genus Viscum; species Viscum album. The sequence goes on along the minus strand of OY728155.1, from coordinate 361,554,333 downwards.
GAAAGCATCACGATTTGAAACTATCACCTTTGTAACTCTATGAAGTATAGTAATCTATTGAATACTAATGTGTCCCAAGATCTCTAATAAAGTCTATTCCCAGAGAGATAGAAAGTGGACAGACTTTTTATGTCATTAAACAATCACCTAGATAACATCGTGTCCCCTAGACATATGTGGTAAACCCGTCAAAAATATCATTGATATCCCATCACAATTACATTCATACACCTCAAGGTGTTGAGATAAACCCAACAAAACCAGGTGCCCATCCTTCATTTGATGACAAGTTAGGAATTGAGAGTTGAACTCTGCAACTCACTTCTCTATATGAGGCCAACAAAACTAATATGGGAGGTCCTTATACGTCTTCACCACATATAGATGTACCTCCAAAAGGGATGTGTGGAAATACATAAAAACCTCATCCCACAACGCCACTGATACAACTGTGCACCTTATGAAAATAATTACATGGTCCCAACTTTTCAGATATCCATAAAGAGAATCCCTTGTGGACAACTGATCATATAGGGTCCCAAAGTCAGTATCCACAATTTGTTCCACCCTGAATCACAAGAAGAGATAAGGGGTTACAACTATCAACTATAAGTAATCTACTCCATCTCCATAAAACAAAGATAACTACAACATGGCTAACTACTCGGACACCTCATTTAGAAACTGCAAGATGGATCTCCTATTAAGAGAATCTTCCACTGAGTTCACATTACAATTAGGATAAACAATATCATTTTCATAGTCCTGGAGAAAATATAGTCACCAAATCTGTCTCTTATTCTATTCTTTATTAGAGAAAAAATACAAGAGACTCTTGTGTTCATAGTTGATGATAAACCACTCACCCATCAGGTTGGGTCACCATATAATCAATGTGAAGACTAAAGCTACTAGCTCAATATCAGTGGTCATGATTTTTTTCTCAAGATGACTGAACAGATGTAAACCATAGGTAATAACCACTTACCACTACATCCATACAAAACCACGCCTGATCCCAAATGAATCACAAAACACCATGTACTTGAGGCCCTCCTCTTTCAATTTTATGATGGGATCACTCATCAATCGGTGCCTCTACTATTGAAATCAGTGATAACACTTCTCTGTCCACATGAAAGTATTTCCCATTGAGTTCAATTATATAAATGGTATTCTATACTAGAAAATTTTGTTCCAAACAACTAATAGTACACTACCAATCCAAGGAAACCTCATACCTTAGTAACACTCTTGGGTGGAACCCTAGTAAACACTACCTCTAAACCTTTATTCGATCCACTAAAACTCCATCCACCAAGATAAAATGCCCCCAAAAATGGAACTCTCGAATATATAACTGAAACATAAAGAGAATCCCATAACATTGGTGCACCTAGAGTAGGTCTAGTTCTACCCTCATGTTTCTTGTGTCCTCCTCCTCAGATGAAGAGTTCACTTGGATTTCATCATTGATGACCACAATAAACATATCTATGTATTGATGAAATATCCCATTCATGAGTCCCATTAACGTTTCTTGGGGGATCATCATGAAAAAAGACATCAACAAGTACTCATAGTGGCTATAATGACATACGAAGGTTGTATTCCATATATCCTCTACTCACACTCATAATTGGCGATAGACTAATCTGAGTTCGATCTTTGAGAACCATCAATCATCATTCAACTAACCAAAGAGGTCGTCAATCCACAATAGTGGATACTAGTTCTTTATGGACACTTGGATAAAGTGTCATAAATCTACACATAACCTCAAGCTTCCATCTACCTTCATGGAAAAAACTATGGATACCTAGGGTGAAATAGTGTGTCTCATGAATCCCTTCCTCTGTAAGTCCTCCAACTACACACTCATCTGGTGAAGCTCTGTGGGATAAATCTGATATGTAGGTGTAGATATAAGAATCATATCAGGTTTTCATTCAATTAAGAAGTCTATCTTCTTATGGGTAGATAAATATAGAACATATTCCGAAAAGACTTTTTCATACTCCACCACCACTGTACGAAACAAGGGACTCATATCATCTACTTAACTGAGGGTGAGGCCATCCAAATAATGTTTTATAGGTTATACCCTATTACGTGTGATTATATACCATGTTTTATATGTTTAATTTTCATTAAAAAAGGGAAACAAGGTTCCATCACTACAGACACACCACACTCTATGCCTAAAACTGTCAATCTAAGCATGAACAATGTATATACTGTCTATAAAATGAATGAAGTTGTAATGCCTCAATGAAACTACTAATGGATCCCAAAAAAAATTATCACCTCCAAGTGTTTGGTCACATTGTTGTTATTGGTGTGTGGTTATAGAATAATCTCTTGTAAGAGTCTCTAATTGTAAGGGTTGAGTCAATGGTTCATCAAAAATCTCTGAGTCTGAAGCATGTTTCCTGGAATGAAAGAAATTACAAGAAACTATGTCTATCAAAACTAAATAAAATGTGGATAAGAAATATCTCTTACCTAAAATAATCTCATGATTTTCAGGGTCATAATGTTCCATCTCCTACAACATGCCTCATCCAGGACAACCAGCTACTTGAGCCAGGTGAGGACCACCTAAGGGTTGTGGCGGTAATGGGTCAAACCTCAGACCAACACATGCTTCCCTACCTACTCATATTCAATGTTCTCAAAATTATAGACCACCATGCTCCTATATATACCCATTCCATGGTGGTCCCTTGATCATATCTCGATCTGTTGTATGGCTGGTTGGGCAATCTCATTCCAAATGTCCCTGACCGCCACTTGTGTAAGAATTTCTATCTTGGGACTTACTTGATCCACAACGGGAGCCCTACATTGCTGACCCAACATAGAAATATTTTCCCTTGAAGATCCTGACCTTCTTCGAACACTATGACTATTGTGGGTTTCTAGCTACATGGGTCACAGCTACCTGATTTCAACAGTTAGCTCCTACTACCAGTGCATTCTCATCGAGAAAACTCTACAGCTAGAGAGATCACCCTATTACCCCAATATAAGTAAGAATTATAAGGTATTGAAATGATTCCCTAATGTCCAAACGTAATACATAATCAATGATTTGAGCCTTGAAAACCTTATCTCATATCATGTCCATGAATTAGTGTGAATGGTCAATAAACTACACCAAATAGTCCTCCATGGTCATACTACCCTACCGAAGATTCCAAAGTACCTATATGCACACTAATTGAAATGTGGATAAATAGAACTCCTCCTCACAAAGGTAATCAAATTCTTTAATAGAGATATATCTCTCTATGTGAGACTATGTCACCATGATCCCTCATCATCCCATGGATATCTAAAGAAGGATTTCATCGAGGACTACCATTTGGTCAGCAAGCATCCTCACACGGTGGAAAACATGGGAGGATGACTCTAGCCGACCTTCACCCATATAGGGTCCTATATCACCCTTAGACATATGAGGTCACTTCCTCTAAAACTTGTTCAATACTCTTATCTTATGTGAGTCTTTAGATGCTTGTGCTACTAGTAGCTGTTGTAGGATGGGTGATGGTATAGCTAGTAAACTACCTAGAGGTGAAACCTCTAGTAAAGGCCCCGATACCGACTCCATGTCCCAAGGTGGATCATCCTTAAGATCTCGCAGTGGAATCCAGGATGGCTGTCTTCATTGAGGAATCCCAAAATAAAACATGATGTACCATGGTCAATATAATATCTTAGAAGAGTTGAATCAAGATGTAAATGGAAAACAAAACCAATAGTATATGATGCATGTACCATAATTGTTTCATGTAACCAGTGTTTTAATGTATCGATTCGAAAAGAAGGTGCTCAGTGTCCTAGTGTATGGATACGTCGGCCTCCATAATTACACTAGATTCCCTAGCCTGAAATCCAAACACAGAACACATAACCACATTTCCCCAAACCAATATTACATACTCTTCATCTTAAAGTAAAACAGACCCCTCTAATACCACTCTGTTATAAACCGTCCAATAGGGGCATGTCCTGTGATTACCCAAATCCCACCTCTAATAGGCCATGGGCAGGTTACTAGCACCGAATTGGCATATCTTACAAATGGGAGGCATTATCCGAAATACCAAAACACAAAAACACACATCTTCAAGATATAAAATCTAAAATATAAAAAAAGTAAGTAAACAAAGGATGAAACCCACTAAGATACCGTAATAGTGTATGGTAGGAAGTACAATGATGTAAACGGGGCTCGAATAAAATCCCCCCAAAATGAGTTTGTAATCATGTAGAAAAAAATGGTGTTGTGTTTCCCACATCATCCCAGTCTAAGAATTCGATTGTATAAGTTCTTGAAACTGATCCATAGAAAACCCTACTTGATCCAACATGAATGAAATGGTACTTGAACTACGGTCTGAAGCTGTAGGAGAACACCTCATTTATTTGCCCTCACTATGCACCACATGGTCCTGTTCCGTCGAGGACTCCATCAAAGCATCAATCGTATACACATGACACAACACATGTGTGAAAATAAAATATAGGGGTGAGTATAAAAATACCCAATAAGAAATCCCGAAAAACAAAAAGTAAATACCATAATGGAAATACTATAAAGGAAATACCAATCATCTCCATATAGGTATATTTCCACAGCACATATACTGAGGAAATATTGAAATAATCATGAGAAACACCATTTCATGAGGCGGTCTTACCTAATTTTCATCCTTATGATTACACCTAAATCATTCTTGTCCCGATATATCTCACTCCTCGAGACATGTTATCATTAGACACACTCACAAAGGGTTCTGGATCGTTTGGGAGCTACCCCAATGAGAACGTATTGTTCAAGGATGCTTATGTTACCCTAGAGAAGAGATAATATCCAAACACAATGGGGGATAACATAACCCAATCTGGATCAATTCAAAAAGTTGGGGATCATGCCCAGTCCCAAGGAGGGACACCATAGACCCCACTGGTGTGGTCTGCTAGGATAAAGATTAGAAACCCACCCATAGAGGTAACACGATTCCACATACTCTACTATGGGTGATATAGGATCACACGCTAGTTGCAATGAGGGATGCCTAACTATATATGGTACTGATCCTCTGAAGGGGATTATAATCTAGTGATGTATAAATAATACCATATTGAACACTAGAGAAATGGACCAAGGGAAACCCTATCTCCCTAAACTTGTACAAACTAAACACTCAACGCAATATTCCCGAAGGACCAACTCATCATTATGGTCCCAACACCAAATAATATTCGTGAAATAGACGTATAATTTCAATGTTATGTGGGTTTAAAGTGTTAAAAGGCGGTCCATGGGCCTATGGACCAACTCATGGTTAGTCAACTGACCGTGGCGGTTGACCGTGCCCCCCAGCTATCATGACCATGGGATAGCTAGATCGACAGTGGATCATGGTCAAATGTGCCCTAGCTTCAATTCAATTGCCCCAACTCTGACCCAGTCTGCTAGACCCTACCCACCCTGTTGGGCCCAACCCAGTTAGTATGGACCAACCCTATCTACCTAGCCTGCTACACTTAACGTGCTCTACTCAAACCGCCTGGCCTGGTCTCACCCACATCCCACATCCCAGGTATCCACCCCCCCACATCCCATGGAAACCACCCATGGCCTCCACCAGGGTTCAATTCCTCGAGTCTCTACGGATCCTATGCGGTTACCCACCATGCTCCATGTCATCGACACCACTATCACCTCTGATCGCCGCACTGCTACGCCTCCACACCGGACAACCACATTGCCCTACCATACCATCGTGCTTAACCCATGCCAGTGGTCTATTCCATAGATCTATAATCCACCTATGATGCATAAATTTCCAATTTACCATAGATTTGAATTCATCGAGTCCTGATCTACACATATCAAATATATGCTATCAGTTTTCATCCATTCTAGGGGTTTGAGCTTGTTAGAAGCTGCCCGACAAGTCGAGCCGTGTCTATGAGGGTCTAATCCTAATGAATGAAAAGAACATGGGAGAAAAAATCACCAGAAAACCCTGGGTAATAATGCTTTTCCTTATTCATGATGGCCTCAATCTGTTATCGTTAGATGTGGAACGAACAACGAAGAACCAAATATAAAAACTTCGTGAAATAAACCAAAAAAACAAAATAATTCGAAGATGATTGAACCGAAGATCAACATATTCGTATATTGACCTGATTTTATCATAAAATAATGAAATGTGAATGATCACAAATAAATGACCATTTTAACTCAATTCGGATCAGTTGCTGATGAAGGATAGGTGCATCATCACAATTGACCACTTTGATAGTCTTTTGAATCGATTGTGCTTTGATTGTTGATCCACGATCCATCGCCGTTATCCAAGAGAGTTTCTCTCCACATATCAATTGAATTATAAATTTATAATTATAACCTTTAATTCTTGAAAAAAGGATTAATAAATAAGTAAATGGTGTTGCTTCAAAATAAATTATAATTTAAATTATTTAATAAATATTTCATTCTTTTTGTGTTTTTCAACAGAAAAACCACGTTGATAGATGTTAAGTAATGCCTTGTATAATACCTTATATCTAAACATAATGGTGCCCTTAGATTTCTGATTTATGCACCCAAATATGTGTAATTACACTTTTTCAAGAAAAAAATTTGGGCATCCTATTAAAAGTTTAAGATTTTCACTTAATTGTTCAGAGAAATGTAGAACTTGGAATAGCACATCGTTTCAGCACCTAGTCTCTAAAACAATCCATAAAATCTATGATATTAATTCAATGAAACATCATAGATGTTACACATGCATATGTGTGGACTACCGCTAACACAAAGTGGTATGATTCATTTTCCATCAGATCCCCACATAAATATTAACAATATTTTATTTAATTAATCTATATGAAATTTTTTATATAATTTTTTTACATTATAATGATGAAATATTATATATATTATATTAATTATTTTCATTTGAAAATGAATTGAAAATTCATGCCTATATACAGACAACAGTCTCTAAGAATGATGTAATTTTTTTCACATATATAACATTTTTGGATGGTAATAAATATATATAAAATAAATATATATTCTATTTAAATCACTATTAACATTACATAGTTGATATAACCATAAAAAGTATACAATAAACATAATATTCAAATCACATGTCTAATAAAAAAAACACTTAACACTAGAATGAGATGATTTTAATTAATAATTATTAATATATGGTTATTGAGATTTTATATATTGATCATATATGATATTTTAATTATGTATATGGTTGGGATATAGAATTATAGTAAATTTCAATTTATTATACATGATTATAGAGATTTTACAAATCAATTCGAACTTGAGATAAGGGTTTTACATTATAATCTCATTTTCATCTTGATTATTAGTCATTATATTTATATTGATGAAATTATATGCTATATTAATTAGATGAAACATTATAGAATATTATCAATGGAATTTAACTTCTTGTAATTTTATAATATTTAATAATATAATATAATGAACAAAAGCCATAATTGGTTCATAACAATAAAAAAGAAGACATAATATTAGATGGGGGTTTTGGTGAATTTTGTTCCTTTTAAAACATGACGGAGAAAATAATTCACTAATAAGATGAATTAATAATGTGATTATGTCATAAAGATGACTGATAAGTTGGAAATAACTAAGGAAAATGGCATTACACTATGATTTATAGTAGAGTAAGGAATAGTAATCCCCCAGTCTACTCCTCTAATGATCTTTCCAAGTGATTGGTGATTTTCAGTTGTAGGTCCTTTTTAGGGAACTCTACAACCATGTGTAGGTAGTTGAAATATTTACAACAAGAAATTTATTTGTCATTATCATTATTTAATGGGGAACAAGGATATCCACATATTATTCTGAGAGGAAAAAGCGACATTACAATTGAATATTAGTAGTCGATACTCCAACAATAAATAATTGATATCGATATTATTTTGATATTGTTTTATCTTCAAGTTACTGCAAAAAACTGAAAAATGTAGATGACCTTCAATAAATCACAATAGTAAAACATTAATCTTTAATGGAAAAAAATTCCCTTTGGAAGTTATTATATAAAATAATATTCATAAGATTAAACATGTATATAACAAATATGTATCTCTGATAAATTATTTAATGAACAAAAAAACATTTACAAAGAAATACAATAGCAATAGTAGGTTGATCCAATATATAAGAGTAAAAATGGCATGTCTCCAAGTTGTATCCCTTTAAAGAAAAATATATAATGACATAATATTATTTTTAAAAGTAAACCTATTTAGATATTTTGATTAAAATTATATATTAGTATTTAACAAGAAGATCAATTTTATTCACACCAAACAACTCCAAAAACATTATAGGATAAATCATGGCAGTCCAAGGTCAAAAAAATCAATTAAATGTGAAATTTACCTTTAAAATTTGAATTATTTAATATGTTGGACATGGTCCTTTGAGTGATTCATTAAATTACCATAAAATAGATAATTTATTCCAGTTATACTATTGTAAAAATCATGAAAATAATCAATAACGTCAAAACTCAAAGGTTTACAATGTCAAATATAGTGCAACTATGTCAAGTTATAAATATAAAATAAATGGTTGAAAATATATACATGATTAAAAAAGTTTGTTTGACATACTATATATTTGTTCCTCAAACATTGGGTTTCATATAAAAGTAGGGTCCTTGGTCCATATGTTCACTTAAAATGTAAAGTACAACTGTATGGATCCTTATGGAAAATAGTCTTCGAAAAATATAACTTTGGATAAAAAGTTAACTTATAACCAATGATTCTATAATTCATTGAAATGATATAACTATTGATAAATAAAATAAACTCTCATTAGAATAATTTCTAAAACATGATTATAGGATAAAAAAATTATTCATGTAATAATTATCCTTAAATTCAGTTAAGTTAACATTATTTATAAACTATATGTCGCTATATGTGAGCATAAAAATAAAAAATAAATTAAGAAAGTTATTGGATCAACACATTGCTAAATGTATTCCCCGTTTTTGTTCAAAAAACAAATCTAAACAATATAAACATAGACAAGAAATATATGTCCTATATAAATAATTAATATAATGGAGATAAAAATGATTGTTTTATAAAAAAATAGACAATATAATAAATGGAATATTACAAGCCCAAGAATTATTAAATTTCAATAAATTTTAAATGTTGGGATATTACACAATATTTTAACAAAAAATAATTATAATGATATTTCTCCCTAATAAAAAATATTTTTAAAAAAAAATTCTCCCTTATATATTTTCATCCATTTTATTACAAATTAAATACAAGTTATTTCAAATATACAACTATTTACATATTATTCTATAAATTTACCCAATCATATATTTTTCATCTCCCCCTAGTAATTTCCCCTATTTTATGACATTAAAATTTAATCAAAAAATATATTAATACATATTTGAAATAATAACACTTATAAAGAAATAAATAATTTAGAGAAAAATAGTTATATAAAAAATGAAATGATAGAAATATTTTATTTTTTAAACATCCATCATTTATAAGAATGAAATTGAATTTTATTTTAGATAATTAATAATTTCATAAAATAATAAATATATTCATATTGCTATACAATTTTCATCTTCACACTCCCAACATTGAACACTTTTACCTACTATAATTATAACTCTTGATAGTAGTTTTATTATTACTGGAATATAAGATGATCATTGATCCATTAAGGAATATGAAAACAACATAACTAAGAACTCTTTATTCTCATTTTGATATGATTTATAATTCTATTTTAATCTGATATTCTATTATTTATTTACCATTTTCACATTAAACGAATTAAAATATTCTCAGTAAATTGATAGTTTTTAAGAAATTTGATACTTCAATTGTAGAGAAACCAAGCCTCTTTTATTTATATAATTGTTTATTATTAGCTAAAATGTTTTTCCATACCTTTATAGATAATTCAGATACTAAAAAAATTATTCTTTTATAGGACTCTATATAGACACCAACAATATAGTGTGTATTCTACCATGAGCTATTTGAGATTATTGCACCTCTGATTATTTATAACAAATGATTTCTATACCAATACGAAAATATTTTTTATGGAATATTCAACAATATAAATTGAATATTATATAAATAAATCATTCCTAGTATTATGAAAATAATTGTGTTTCTTAGCAAATTATTTAAATATATATAATTAAAATATTCTAAATAAATAAAATGAATTTAATCTTCCAGAAATTGAAATGTTATTATTTTAGAAAAACATTTTATTGGGATTGAATTCACAAATCTTTTTTGGATTATTGTACATGATTCATTATAAACCAGTTGGTTTAGAAATTTAAAGAATAAATATGAATGTATTGGGAGGTATTAAGAATGAGTTAGGGTTCTAAGGTGAATGAATAATTATTTTACCTTGATGGATTCTAGTTGATGGTTCATATTATTGAATTAAAGGTATAATAATATAATATTTATCAATCTAAAAGACTGATTTATGTAATAAAATGATTTACCACATATAATTTCAATTCAATAAATACAATTTCTATGAAGATAATATTTTTCATTGAAGGTGTTTTAAAAAATTTAAAACAATATTTTCATTAAAATTAAGTATATCATTAAATATAAGATTAAGACAAGAAATAATACATGACAACCCATAATACTCAACACATAAAATAATAAAGAGAAAATAAAAAATATTATAATCATACCAATAAATAAATGTAGAGGAAAATGACAATTTTTTAAGGTTTTTATCACACAATATAAAGTAGTTTATACATAAATTAAAATTCATCTTGGATTTTAACAGATTCATAATTACTTATAGAAAATACACTACATTTGACATGATTAAAATAACAGAATATTTATTCATTTTCCAAAAATAAACTTATAGATATATCAATGGAGTTTAGTGGTGTATATATGTAATATATCAAATAGTGTATACTTTATTTATCCATATGCTTTTTCTTAGGGAACTATAGTAACTAATGATTTTGGAAATCAAATTATATTTATTTGGGAAGAGACTTCATAATTAAATATAGATAATTATATTGAATAAGGAAAATTCATGAGACCACAAAATTTAGGTTTTCTTAAATAATATCCATTAGCATAATGTAAATTTATTCCACATGATAGCATTTTACATTATTTATGTCTATAATTTTTGAACCATGATCTCAATAAAACTTGCATAATTTTGGGGTTTTCCTCATTTAATACCAGTCTACGGATGCCCTTATTATTAGATTTATTTTCACTATGAATTTAATTCAAATATATTTATCCCATAATATTAATGCTAGATGACTGATTTAATGTTTTAAATTCTTCTTACAGTTCCTCAATTTTATTTTCATGAAATGTAGAAGCGCTTTTGGAAAATTAGATATTAATTCTTTAAAAAAAATTGAAAAAAATTATTTATGAAAAGAAATAGAATCATGTTATTTTAAATTTTTAATATGTTCATTATTTAAATAATGAAATTTTTCCATGAAAATTAAAATAAATATATATTTAATTTATTATGATACTATTTTTATGAATTTGAAAATTATGGGAATTATGATTGTACCTCATTAAAATGAGTCATAAGACATTTATTTATGCTTTGATTTTGATTCTTAGCAATAAGATTTGAATCAAAATACTCATCCATATTAAATTATCAAACAATTATTTAGACATATGATTTTAGACATATTCTTACATCTCAAATTAATACATTATCAAGTTGTGCATCATTTCATTCATCTTTATCTATTTTATTGGTGTGTATTGAAAAATTTTAGTAGATATCAATTTCCACATAGAAGGTAAAACTCTATATTCCTTTAATGAAAGAACTTGTTTTCAAATAAACTATTCCATGGAAGAAAATTTATTAAATACATCTCTAATTATCCCATTTTTCTGAGTGATTATATCATATTTAGTCACCTTGAAAGAATATAATATCATTTTTTAGAGTTTTACCATAAATTTATGATATTATCAGTTCATTCATGTGAAACAGAAATGTTCTACACCATCTCATATGAAATTGTACACTATGAAATGTAATTAAATTCATCATGTACTAATCTAATGAAAATGTAATTCATAACTCTTAAATTATGAATATAATATTTATATTAAGAAGAAATCAAATTCTATATATCTCGATATAGAAATTCAAAGGGCATATATTTTCAAGTATACTCTTATTCCATATTTTTATGTAAATAATCATATTTGATTTTCACTCTACATAATTATCATCATTAAAATAATATTATTGGATAATACACATAATTTATTTAAGATATACCATTTTATATTGTCAAAACCCATTAACTAGGAATTTTCATATTCAAACAAAATATAGACACATGAATTATACATTTCAATAAAAATTGATGAAATTTAAAATAAATATATCCAATACGACATTTCTTCTAATAAATTTATTGGTATTGAAAAAATCAAGGACTTTTATAAAGATAAATATAGAAATAGATCAACTAAATATATTTAGATATTTTGTATCAGAAATAATCTATATATATATAAAGATAGAGAAATATAGAAATAGAGAATCTCATCTAATACCAATTTTATTGTAGGAATGTATGATATGATTACACCATGGGGTTCATTTTGTTCCATAATAACATGATATAATGAATGATTACCTATTTATATGAATCTATTATTTACTTATCTCTTAATTGTGTGTGAGAAATGGAAAATAAATAGTGGAAACAATAGAACACTGTGGTGTATAGTTGTTAGGGGGAATTGTAATCCCATAGTCCACTCAACCAACTATCTCTCCATGGGAATGGAGATTTTTACTAGAAGTTACTTTTTCTGGTGACCTCTACAACCAAGTGCAGTTATTTGTTACCATTATGATGTGGCTTTGATAGGGCCTTCTAGTTACTTTATAGGGAACCGAGAAACCGACATCCTAGTTTGAGTTCCTAAAACTCCTCTACAATTGAGTATGAGAAATTAATAGTCCTAGAAAAAATATATAAGATATAGGTTATAGTGAAATGGGTTTAGTATAATGTTTCATCAGTAACTATAAAATGATAATGATCTACAATATGTCACTACAAATAAATTATAAATGACAAATAATATTCCATTAAAAATTAGTAGAGAAAAAAAATATGTAGATAATGAAACATGTATTTTTATCCAAAGTGTGTATTTGATAGATTATTTCTCAAAATTTGATAATATATTAAAATATTAACACCACATCCATAGTAGGTCAATCATATATGAAAGGATCAAAGAATATATGTCTCCAAAGTGTATATATTTATAAAACCAGAGATGATGACATAGTTTTAAAATCAAATGAACATCTATCACTATATTTTCAAAATAAGAAACATATTTTATTTAAGTGGATTGTCTAATTTGTTCATGTAAAAAATATAAAGAAAAATTTCAAGATAAATCATGAAAATTTAAACTCCAAAAATCTAATTAATGTCATTACTTCCATAAATATATGATCAATTTAATCACATGAACATGAGACATTGAATTGTTCTATAAAAAAATTAAAGTAGATCATTTATTTTATTAATACTATTAAAAATATCATGTAAATAATATATATTTTTAAAACTCAATGTTTTAAATAGTCAAAGGTTGGGTTCATATGTGTAGATATAAACATCAAAAGTATGGTTGATAATGCAAGGTTGATTATAAAAGTAGGGTTGATGAAAAAAATGATTATTCCTCAAATGTAGGTTTTCTTCCAAATATAGGGTTCCTGATCCATGTGTTCACATAAAACATTGAGTATGAAAGTATTATTTATTACTAAAATAATTTTTCATAAACCATAAATTCCATAAATAAACATACTTATAAAAAATGTGTCATGAATCCATTTAAATTGCACTAATACATGAAAAATGAAGTAAATTCCCATGGGATTTATGCCTAAAAAATATTTATAACAAAGAGTCGATATTTTAGTAATAATTATCTTGAAATTCACTTAATGTAACATTATTTGTAACATATAACTCAGTGTACCAAAAAATTGAAAATGAAAAATAAATAAATTACATTTTTGGATCAACACATACCCCATTACCACATTATTAAACCAAAAACATTTTGTTATAATAATATAAAATTTTAAATTAGTGATTACATATGGAAATAAAAATGGAAGTATTAAAATGGATCCTATGATAGAAAATAATACAAAAATACATCAAAATTTTTTTGATATGTTTTATCTACTAGAATAATCAATAACATCAAAAACACTACAGAAAGGAAGCAGAATCTTTGTATTGAAATATTTATATTGAAAAATTATTCAGCCAGATGATAAAAAAAATATGCAATAAATATTTAATGAAATATGATGTATTTATAGAAAATAGAGATCTCATATAAAAATTAAAAACAATACCATTATAAAAGTAATTTAATCATTATAAAAGTAATATGATCGTTGGAATATTTACATGATTGTTGGAATAGTATTTTGACCGTTATAAATAGGAAATTGATTGTGAGAATTTTATACTTTCTTTTTTATGTGTTGAATAATAATTTAGCATCATATAAAATGTGAATATGACATATTTATATCATGAAACATGTAAATAAATGTTTTAAAAATAATAAATTTACTTTTCTTAATAAAACATAAATATTTAAATTATTTTTTTATATATAATGATATAAAAAAAATTTGTGTTTATAATATCGGTTTATACATTAATATTATTTTTTATTATAATGATATTATAATTTCATGAGACCTTATTAAAATTTTAAATTTTTCATAAAATTTATCATAATATTAAAATTGATATTCTTCAAAAAAATAGGATATTATTTAATTTTTTAACATATTTAGAAAATGATTTTCAAAAAATGGATTTAAAATTCATAACATAAATATAAAATATCTTAATGTGTTTTATTATTTTTATAAAATAATTTATTTTTTGTGATGCATGA
Source organism: Viscum album (assembly GCA_963277665.1). Lineage (NCBI taxonomy): Eukaryota > Viridiplantae > Streptophyta > Magnoliopsida > Santalales > Viscaceae > Viscum > Viscum album. The sequence goes on along the minus strand of OY728155.1, from coordinate 361,539,219 downwards.
AATATAGTATTATATATTATAAATTAAAGGGCTTAATTTTTGAGTTGTGGATGTTGTAAGTACACATAAGGTCAAACTCATATGCCCCATATATTTCATAAATTTATAAAAATTAATTCTATTGATAATCCTAATTCAGAATAATAAACATACGATTATAATTTTAAAAAATGACCCTCTCCCCTGTAAATATCACCACTTAGATACCCTTATACTCATACCATCAATGACATGTAGATTTCTAAATGTCTACCCTAATATCTTCAAAAAAATCTCCCCCATGTCCTTTTGATTTTGTTCTCACAAAATATCAAATCTAATGTGCCTTAATATAAATCCCAAGAGGATACATCCAAAGGATAATGTAATACCCTCAATCGTGTTTTTTAATTTTTCCTTCCTCATTATGCCACAAAACAATCCATTAGACATGGAGTAATAACCCAATAATAATATATATCATACAATTGTATTATTTTAGTGGAATATCTATAATCCACTATATTCACTTCTCCTATTATTCTATAATTAACATTGCATATATTATGTTTTCCCATCACCTCTTACGATGAGGAGTCTTTGTTTTAAATTAAATCATTCAAGAATGGTTTAAATTATCCTAAATTTTAAAAAAAGTCATAAATATCTATATGATATTTTATTACATATATGTGAAATAATATATGGCCAAAATATTAGATAAAATGAAACTAGTTCCTAATGGTCAGTAAAAACACCAAAATAAAGAATGCATGAAACATTAACCTTTTACTAAATTAATTTTCATTATTTTGGAACAAATATGGATACATGGAACTATTTAAAAAAAATTTATTTCATAAATACCATTTCATTTATCTTCAAATATTCATGTATTACTTCTAAATAATATCATTAATTGTCTATAAATTTCACATCATTGGGACCATGAAAACAATTTCGTCAGAATAGTTATATGAAATATTATTTATTCTATAATTTCTTATAAGAGAACATAATAAAATTAAATTAAATAAAATGTACGTATAAAATAATATGAATTAATTAATTAATTAATATAATTTTATTATATTGAATGTTATGTGAAACTAAAGTGCAATTTTTGAACATATGGTATGTGATCTCTATGAATCACAATTTTTCATTCGGTTATCAAAATTTCACTCTACCACTAATATCATTCACTCTTTGATATTATAAAATTATTCAATTTGATTTTATTATTTTAAGTCACATATATAACAAGATGAATAACCCTTCCTTTAATAGGGAAATAGATTCCTTAAGTTCATTTCACAAATTCAATATTTGAAATCAATCCCGAGGAAGGGGAAATTTTCAATCCCTTATTTATTTACGAAACACTATTCTAAAATATTTTTTCCAAAAATTTAAAAAATATTTATGTTCTTATTCGTATATAATAGGATGTGAACATTAATAATAATTATTAAATTATTCTCCTTAAAACCTTTATAAAACAACTTTTGCTTCATATTTTAAACATGTTTTTGAAACCCATTTGAATCCTTAAGTAATAATTCTGTTTTGGATATAAGATAGATTTCCTTTAGTGGAAGACATAATTATATTCATGTTATGTTGGGTGAACACAAATAAAAATCCTATGTTCTAGGAAATTTATTTGTCTCCTGAGATACGATGTACAGGATTAGAGAGAAATAATATTCCATAATACATCTCTATCCTCCTTATGATGTTGTCATTACTGTCATCCTTAACCTATGATTATATAAAGTTACATATATATTTTTCCAAATTCCTATAATGATATGATATAATGATTATAGGTTTTTTATATAATGCATCATTTTTATCATTAATGATCATTATTTTATGTGATCATGTTATTCTATTTAACTGATATGATATCCTTCATTACAACTTTTAATCTATTACTGGTATTTATAGCTCCCCAATTTATTAAATGTATTACCAAGATTATCAAATGATAATTTATAAGATAAAATGGATTTAAGAGTTTATTTTCTAGATTAAAATATATATGTTTAATTTTATCTTAATGTTGATGTTTTATAAACCCTATCATCTAAAGACACTAGGCCTGGAAATCTTTATGTTGGAGTTATTGGATGTGAATTAAAAAATTTATTATAATATGATTTAAATTATTAGGTCATTATATTTGGTATCCAATATAGTTATAATATTATTTAGAGGAAATTATAAATAAAATAATTTCATGATAACTCTTAGAATATTTCTATGTATCATAAAATATCCTAAAATACATGGAAATTATAGAGTTATTTCTTTAAATAATATTATATCCTTATCTGGATACTAAAAGTGTATATGGATATGGGATAATTTTACACTGGGTTAATAACTAGGAAAATGGTGTTTGTGGAATTAAATTAATCATTTCCTGGGGATTGAAAAAGATTACTTTCTGTATACATGTCTTGAAAATTAAGAAGGTTCTTATTTAGAAAATTCAGAATTTTTTTATGACCCATTATAAAGGGATTTAATATTTTTTATGTTAAAAAATAATATAAATGCCAGTACGTATATACTAGATTGTATCTTAGATACATGGAAGTTATGATATATATTTAATTTATATTTTATTCCTTATATATATAGTTTCCCTTTTATTGGTTTTTAGTTAGTTTATTCTCATACCATTTTCTTTAATTTTAGTTAATTATGGAAAATAGGAGGAACCGTCACAATAATCAATGTTATAGGAAATGTGATAATTTATATAATGATATTCCGAACTTAATAGGAGTGGGAGATAGATGTACTGGCATAGCTAGATCATGATTTGAATAATAGCATAAACCATTTGGAATGACCTCCTTCTCTTGATAAATAGAATGTTGAGATTTATTCATTCATGAGACAAATACATCATAACTTTAGTGGATCTTTTTATAACATTATATTATAATTATGGATTAACTACATTGAAATGTTATTCTCTACCCTCTACTTCTTAGAGTAAGAGAAATCCTTGTTGGATGTCTATTTCCATGAATGATTGGATGATTATTAGTGGAAACTATTCTAGGAAATAAAGTCCAAATAGAAAATTAATTCAATAGAATAAGAAGGATTCGAGAAAATATTATTTAAAAAATATTTTCCTTAAAAATTATATTTTTTAATGGATTGGGAGTTTATAATATTGAAAAAATAGATGAATAGTCTATCAGTTCATATGAGGAAAACTACACAGGGCTTGCAAGATATGACTCAGAATTGTTTATAAACACAAACATATAAGGTGGAGTATTTATTTAGTGGAATGAAATCTTGGTTATTAAAATTATTTTTGATTTGAACCATTGAATTTTATGAAAAAATAGAATGTTTTCTTCTTGAGTTTTATAATGATATGAGTGTCTATAAATAGTCTCACAGACCTAGATATGAAAAGAATAAATGGTAGATATTTATTTTGTATCAATGGATAAATCTCATAGTGTAAATAAAATGTAACATCCAACATGTCAAAATATGGGAACAAGAATCTCAAAAACTATCATAAGTAAATTGAGAGATTCTTCATGTTTTTGAATAATAGTCTTAATGCTAATCAATGTTGATGGTATATGGAGAATAACATTAATGTGATAGAGGAAAATATGTTTCAGATCAATACTCAAACATTGGTATAGTGTTTTAAATTCATGGATCATAGAACTTTGGTAATTAAAATACCTAATCCAAGGGTTATTGAATATAATCAATGAAAAAACCTCTCAGGCCTATTGATAAATGGAGTAAATATTCTATCACTTCAACTGATATAGATCCTAAAAAAGTGTGGTGACAATTATGATAGTTACTCATTAATGTATAAAAACAATATTCTCTTCATTGGTTCTAAAAATTATTTTATATATTTAGATTTTAGTATAAAAATTCAATCCCCAACTAAAAATATGCGGGTTGGGCTATCTATGAGGATATAAAAAAAGAAATTATTTTATACCAAAAATTAAACTCCCACTACCCAATGCATGTATAATGAACCTCCCAATCAAATATTTCCCAAAACCATTCAGTAGATTTTGATGATATATTGGGACCACATTTTATGTCCTTTTATAATTTAACAAATCAATGGATGATAGAGGGATATAACTCTTCACATCCCATGTTATCTTCTGATTATGTAAAAGTGTAATAAGGAAGATTAATCTCTGTTGAAAAATTCTTCTCATGTATGTGTAATATTGATTTATGAGAAATAATATATTTACCAAATTATTATGAATAAAGATATAATCAAGCATGAATACATTACCATTATGTGGGATTATAATTATTTATTCCCTAAATAAATTTTTTAGACTCCCACTAGACAAAGAGGTCAAGCTCTCAATTATGCTCTCTGATGATCTCGAGTTCCTTTATAAGCTAACATGGTATGTACCTCATTACATGCATGTGTGGGTTGGATCATTGGATTCTAAGAACCATTTTAGTATATTAAAGGTATATCCAACATCTAATAATGTCTACATTAGAATTATTATGGGCATGTGATTCCATACATATAAAGAAGTATTAATTTAAAGGTATATATTTTTTACATTATCTTCCCAATAATAAGTTAGCTGAAATTTGGGATGTATTTTTGCTAATATATCATACTATGATTTTGGATCAGATGATAACTGGATTACTGCTGGGAATTTCTCCTACACACATTCACTTATATCTCATGGTCTACAGTTGATTATAATTCTTAGTTATTTAATGGCCCCCAGGGAGGTGAATCTGAAATTTTTTTATTGAGGTTGGAATGGCTAGATTAGGATGATACTATAAAGTATAATCCAGATCAAATGTAGCTGGTGTAGTGTCGATGATCTCCCAATATTATTCATTTCCACATATTGAAATAAATATTTCTCATGAATAGTTAGTATGCTTTTTGATAATTTTTTTACTCATTTAATTTTTTATTATTATAAGGTGGTTAGTGTGAAGAGAATTTCTATCAATATTACAGTGAATTATAGTCAGCATCTAGAGGCTGGATTTTTTTTCATTTTTGGACTTTGTGTATTATAGTTTTGATTTCATTTTTTCTAAGATGGTGTATACTCTTTACACGTCCTTATCACACTATATCCTTCTTATTATTTCATAAATTTTTTAAAGTGGGGTTTGTGAGTCCAACTCATATCCCTATGTGTGTTAAAAAACATGTTGTTTTGTTATTCCTTTGGGATTAATGTTAAATTATAATTTTCCTGTTCAATGAGTTGAATTTGGAATAATAGATTCCATATTTGGAATAATATTAACATATAATTTATAATAAGGGTGAATTAAGTTTGGAAAAAAATAGTATTGAATGCTATAAAATTATAATTACCACCATTAAATAGAAAAATAGTTCACTGTGGGGTCAAACTAGATTGATAAGAATGAATATAACCTCAATAACTTACATAATTTTTATAAATGAATTTATTTCTACATTTTAAAATAGTATCAATGAAAAATGTAAATTTGAGGCCAATTTCCTTTGAATATGACCCATATAATAATCTATGTAAAGAAAAATATTAAAAAGTTACTTTTCATCATTTTAACACCAACAATGCTTTGAGATAAGGAAAAACAATAATGGTTTGATTTTAAAAATTATTTTGAAATATAAATGAGTTTTTTTATTATAATAATTTGGCAAAAAATTTTATAGTTGGAATAATTACATATATTTTTTATGAAATGTCAATGATATTATTATGTTGTTAGCAATTAAGTGAAATAAATTATACTAAAAATAAAAAAATGAGGTAAATTGGGTGAATTTTATGTGTTACATTATTATTTTTTGAATAATTCATGTTAAATATGTGTGGTAATAATAGATCATATTCCATCATGGTATTGCAATTTTTTAAATTAAAATTAAATGATAAATGATAAAATTGACATTAATGATGTAAAATAATAAATTATATTTCATTAAATGATTAAAAAGTACAAAAAACATATGTTTTATAAAGTGTGTTGTAAATTTTAATAAATATATACTAATTACCATTAACAGAAAAATATTTCTTTTAAAATGAACATATTAAACCCTAATTATAAATACTCTATAATTACAGTTAAGGTTAATTGATTTTTTGTCACTTTACTTGTGCTTGTATTAAAACGAATTTTCGAAACACATAATATTTCAATTTGATAAATTTTATTTCATTTTTAAAATCAGTGTGTTTGAATATTTTATAATTATAAATTTAATTTAGTATTAGAGGATATATTAACTTGGTTAGAAAACTAGTAACTGTAGTGGAATCCAATAATGGTAAAAAGTAGGAAACATAGTTGTTATAGAACTAAATGGTTCAAACATATATTTAATTTAGTTGTGGATGTTTATTGACCATATATTACCTCATAGACATTAATTATCAATTTTAATGAAAATTTTGGTTATGTTTACCTCCTAATATTGAATACTCTTTAGTATTTACTAGAATTCAACTCCTCCGGAACTATAAAAGAGCACTCAGTATCAACCCAACTTCACACATATCAAGCCATTTAGATCATTCATAACCTAAAAAAATAATTTCCCAAATTTTTTTTCCTCATCCTCTATTCCTTATTATTTGAATGAATCCAACAATTAAATTATTTACTGAAAACATAAGGATACATATAGAATAGAAAAATATATTTCATATCCATATTTACATTATTTATTTCTCCACCTCCATAAAATCATATTATAAATTGATGATATAAAAAACTCAGTATAATATGAACAATGATATATTTTAAAGTAATTTTCATTGCATAATACCACACAACAATCAATCAAATGGGTTTGGATACAATCATTCATTTGTACGATGGACTACCATCTCTCAAATTGATGTCATTCATTTTTCCATCACCACCTATAACAGTATTATATGATGGTGGTTATAATGTTTATATATGATATTTATGAAATTTTTATATCCCTTTTGTCATTATATCATTTATAAGCTTATTATATTCTGTTATGTAAGGGATATGACAACATCTCTCTTGTGTACCGAGGACAACCACCTCATGAAGAGATGTTATTCATTTTTCAATAATGTGGTACATGGAAGGAGATAAGGGAAAAGATAATAAATATATGAGATATAAATGAAATATTTATGATATTATTTAAATATTCATCATATTTAAATGTAATATATGATTTTATTTTTATCTTTCACTCATTGATAAAAATGAAAACGTCATTGGTGGATCTGTGGACTACAGTGTCCTCGAAGTAATGTGATACCTTTTTTCATCACCCCATAATTTGAATGACATATATAAAAATAATTTGATAAATTATATTGTATTTATGATATCATTATCACTCTTTAAAGGTAATATTTACCTACAAAATTTCTATAATCATCACTAAAAAGGGAAATGTTACTAAATAATAAGTGTGTCCTACCGTTTATATGATCATAATATTATAAAATTTATCATTACTATAATATTTGATTGATATTAAAAATATAATTTATGTATAAATATGATAATTATTTCCTTAATATTATTTTTGTATATTTTTAAATTATATCCTCTTTGACCATATTCAATACACCTATGTCATTTTTGATGCAAAAGTCCAATATGGTCTGAACATCCAAAGTTCACTAAATAAATTAAGTAATTCTATATAGAATTTTATCAATTGAAATAAAATTAATTATAAAAATATAAAATGTTATAAATAATGTAAATAATGAAAATAAGTATATTATTTAAGAAAATTGTGACACATGTGTCTTGTAGGGCTCGAGGTAAGGGTTTTCCGGTCTCACTATTATTTTTGTGAGACATATTCCATTTCCAATACTTATTGTTGTGTGGTGTATATAATTTCCAAAAATTTAATTTTTTATTCTTATTAATAATTTTATGGGTATTTACATATTTTTATGTATATCTCTATCATGGGGATTACTGTCTTATAATTTACAATGAAATAATGGGTTTTTGTAATAATTTTTCATATTTGAGAGTGTTGTCAGGTTATTCCCCTAGATTATTTTACGAGAGGTATTGAAAATTTATATCCTTAATATAAATATTTTATGATCCTATAAGTTTTATTTAATGGTATTCTATTATGATTATTATGATTCAATGTTACCAAACTTGTAACAATATTTTTCTTATAATCTTGTCATTTATCGTGATTGTGTGTGATTAAGCATCCAAGGATGAATTTCTATAATCTAGTTATTCATCCTATTTTAATGTAAGATAACCATTTCCTCTAATTTTTACATAGAATAATTTGGTTTTTTTTAATTTTATCATACATTGATTCCTTATTCGATCTAAAATATGTTTTCCTACAAAACCATGTATTCTAAAAATGGATCAAACATTGTTTTCCAAAGAGAAATGGAATTTTGAACTTTATCGTTTTAAAAAAACACAAACTAAATGTTTATGTGGTTTTTTTCAGGTTAAATGATTTTAAAAATGATTTATGTTTTGAAAATTCATTTTCAAAATGAAAAGGTTATTTTCCTACAAATATTTAATAATGATATATTAATTGAATATCCATTCCTGAATGTCAAAAATGCATTTTTTTTAATTATTATTTGATGGGGATATTTTTTAATACTACCATTATAATTATTTCTCTATATTTATTGTTTTTTTTTCAGTGAGATTATTATGGAACCAATTTCCCTTCTATGAGTTAATCATTGTTCAAATAGATTATTATGGAACCTATTTATTTTCCAAGGGATAACCATTTTTGAATGAGATTATCATGGAATCAACTTAAATTAAAGGATTTAATCAAGCCCTAAAAAACTATGAATTTTATTTAAATGATTTATGATGAAATTAATTCTATATGATCTGTATTCATTATTCGGTCTTAGACATTTTAAATGAAGGGTGTTCCCAATTAACACTAGGTGAGCCTGTTATAACTTATATGATGGGTTCACCCACAAACAATTGAATTAATTTGTAAAATATTTTGTAATTTGAAGAATTATATTGGATGTTTTTCATACAAAAATTATAATATGTATGGGTTTTAATTTTTTTCTAGGAATATAATTTTCAAAGATACTGTCATGTTTTATCAATGCTTGTTATGGGATTTTGATGTTTCATTTGATCAAAATTGATATCATGTGGCAAGTGATTTTCAATTCCTGTGACAATTCCCTTTGATGAAGCCATATTTTATGTTATCGTGTATGATGATATGTGTATTGATAGTTTTGGATATTCTAATGTAATAATCATGCCCATTTTTTATGTTATATCACAATTATGATCTTATTATTCTCAATGATGAAATTAATTTTTAAATTATTATGTTGTCCATTATAGATAATTTGAGCTCACCCTTATTAGTATTTTTCCATTTTTTATAATTAATGTGTTTTAATGAGTTTTTATAAAATGTGTTTCATGTAGAAGATGATGAATACTTATTGTGAAATAAGAAAATCCAGGTCAAATGGGAGAAATGTTCATTAAAAGTCATGGTAATTGTTTATATAGTAGTTTTTAATAAATATATAATAGTGAAAATTGTTAAGGTATTCTAGAAGGTAGGTTTCATTTTCATTTTGATGTTATCTATTTTTTATCAATGAAAATTAGAAAACAATTATAATAATCATAGTTATAAATGTAAAGTTTTGGTTTTCAACATCGAATCTGGTAGTGTGGGTTTTGGGCTATTATTGTTGTTATAAAATGAATGGTATAGGTAACTTTGGGGAACAAAAATTTTCTTTTTAGGATATTTTAATAGTTATGGATTTAATCCTAGATATATAACATTATGATGGATTATAATTTAAATTTCATTTACACCTCATTTGTGGGACATAAGTTTAAAATAATTTAATGTTTTAACTACATTTTTGTTGAAATATTGTTAGTGTTTGGTGTTAGTAACCACTAGGATAAATGTGAAATATCATTTAGAAATTAATTATTTTTCATGATTAATGAAAAAAGGGAATCTCTTATGCTGGGTGACAACCCATCACATCTATTAAGATGGTGGGGCTTGAACCCATGAGTGAAGTACAATGAGGGTTTAATTACTACTAATGGCCTACATGATATCTTATTTAGTATGAAAATTTTAAATGTAAATGTTATGTTTTTTAATTATAATAATGTATTTTTTTGAGGAATAAATCTTGATTTATCTTGGAAATATATATGATCGAATCATTATAATGATTTTGTTTTGAACATAGTCAGGATATGTTTGAGGAATTTTTTAAAAAGTTATCTATTTAAGGATACTATTTTAAAATTGGGTATTACTATTGAATTTTCATAATTATTTTTTCATATAATGGTTTAATGATTTTTTGGATTATCTTAACATGTATTAACCAATTTTTTGGGTTAAAATCATAAGAAATGAGAAATAACTTTTTGTCTCTTTATGTTAATGTTGTCTTTAAAATTTTATTTTTTTTCTTAAGGAATGAAAAATTAAACATGAATACTCTTCATCTGGATAAAAAGATGATATTTTGGATAAAATTGGAAAGTGGATGAAATTCTACTCAAAAAGTGAGTATATTTCACTAGGATTACTATATCGATATCGATATAATTTATCAACGTGACGAAAAGGAAATTTAAAAAATTAAAATCCTTGTATATTTACATCTGATGAATTAGATGGTATTTCAAAGCAACATAGATTTATGTTTTTGATAGACTTATCCTTCCATTGATCTTTAACATTCTTTTGATCAATGACATCAATCACAGTTTAAAAATATTTACAATTTTCCCATTTTCCCATCAATGTTGTAGTATTTGCAAATAATGTGTTGTGTTACTAAATATATCCCCTTAATAACCATTATTTTATATTAATAGGATTTTTCACCCTTTTTACAATTTGTGTTTACTAGAAAATTATTTTGAAATGTCCATCCTTTTTTAAAGAGATAAATATAAAATTATGATGAAGTAATTTATTAAGGGGTTGGGGATGTGACACCCAAATATTTTAGATGAATAAAATTATATTCAATATTGAAAAAGACATGAAACACTAACTTATATTGCAATACATGAAACAATGAGTTTCTTGGATATTTTGTGTTACATGCAAGACAATGTTTTACTGAAAATAAATAACTCATGATTGATTTTTATGTTATTACATAGCCATTAAATTTGTGGGTATGTATAGTATAAAATAATCTTTTAAAAAATATAAATAAAAAAATTATTAATCAATATAAATTTTCGATAGATTTTTAGTAAATAATTATGCAATTTTTAGTAAAGTGATTTTACTCTTCAAATATATGTTTTCTACAAAAAATATTATCATTCATTTTCCTAAAATAAAAATTATAAATATTTTTAGAGAGATATTAGAAAATTTATTTTATACAAGTTACTTCATTTTTGAATATAAACATCAAAATTTACATTGGGTGAAATTTTATGATTTTTTAGAGACTATTGATTTTTTGATGAATTGTGAAAATAGAATTTTTTGTAAAAGTTTTATTATTTTTGATAAATTAACTAATATAAATGTCACAATATTTGTTTGAATATGTTTTCAGGTATCTTAATTAATATTTAACCCAATTAATTAATTTTTTCATACTTATATTAGTTTTTAGAATATGTTTATTTTTATGTTTAATAAAAGATTATTCTAAAGACCATTTTAAAATGAACAATTTTTCTACATTGGTGAATGGTTTAAATGAAATTTATAGATTATATATCAGTAATATTTAATTTACTTTCACTCAATGATTTTTATTATCCTTAGAGTAAATATAGAATCATATTTTTTTTAAACTAAATATTTTTAAAAAAATGATTCTCACAACATCAAACAGATTAATGTAAATTTAAAATTTCCTAGTTTCGTAAACTGAATTTTTTAAAAATTATTCAATATAATGAATTATTTATTTAATTTAATCTAATTTCAAATTATATTTCGACAAAAATGAATAATTAATACAGTAAACATTTATTACCATTGTTATGGTAAAAATGAGTTTATTATGAGGTTAAAATAAAATAATTAGAGTGTAAATAATATAAAATATTTTATTAATTTTATTTAATGAATTCATTATAAAATTGGTTATAAAATTCAATAAAATATGGAAATTACTTTTCACTATCCTTTAATTATGACCCATAAATTATGTTACGTTAAGAAGAACGAAAAAGACAATTTTATTCCTTTCATTATCTATAAGTGTTTGGGATAAGAAAAAAATATTAGATATATTATAAATATTATTTTTAAAGATAAATATTTTTTGTCATATTTGTTTAACTATAGTTTTTATATATGAAATAATTACTTATAATTCTTAAAAAATTCAAAAACAATAATAATTTAGCTGGAAATTAAATCAAATAAATTACACTAAAAATTGTAAAAGTGAAGTAAATTGAATGAAATATTATGTTAAAGTAATTTTATAGATGAATATATCATGTAGAAAATGTTATAACTTTGTATATTTTAATTCAATCATTTTATTGATATTTTTTAAATTCATATGAAATTATTAATTTTAAAATTTTCATTAATGTTATTTTATAATAAATTATATTATAAAAAATGGTTAAACATTAATAAAAATATTATTTTTTAAAGTGATTTATAAATGATAATAAATTTCACCTTTGTAATATTATTGGATTGGTATTTCATTTATATAGATTATATCGACCTTGAATTAAAAAAATCTGTTAGTGTTGTTTTAGTTATAGTGGTGTTTCTAAATGACACTTGTGCTTGTGTAAAAAATAATTTTCATGAACCATTTTTTTCATTTGATAAATCAGAATTAATATTTATAATAATGTTTTTTAAAATTTCTGATAAGGATAAAATTAATTTATTCTTAATGTATAAATTAACTGGGTTAGAAATCAAGTTACTCTAGTGAAAACCCAAATTGGTAATAATAAGAAAACATAGATGTGAAGGAAGAAAATGTTTAATAATGTTTTTAATTGTATGGTGGCGGTACTTAATGACAATATAATCCTAAAAATCCTTTTATTATAAATTTTTTGAGGAACATTAAGTAATATTGACTCCCTAATAGTGAGTACTTCTGAATATTTACAAGAATTACACTCCTCTTAAACTATAAAAGGTAACTCACTCCCCTAATTTATTCACACATATAAGGTGATATATAACATCCAAATAGTATAAAAATAACAAAACATAATACCTCACCTAATCTTATAATCCTTATATTTGAAATTAAATCCTTCTCTTTAACGATTTAGTTCAAAATTAAGGTAAATACTTGAAGAATAGGCAATGTACTTAAATGAACATCTTACCCTTATTTATAACTCCACGTCATTAAATAATTATTATAGAATGAGGAATATAATAAAATGGGTATAATTAATTTATCTAGATGTAGGTATTTTTAGGGTAATGCCCAAATCCACACAAATTTTCATCAAATGGGTTATAAAACCATTATTTGTATGTACAGAAAACTACCTCCTTGAGAAACGGTCGTATTCATTTTTTCCATTAACACCTTTCACAGTTGGGTGTGACTATGTATTTAAAGTTTATATATGATATTGATATCATAATTGAACCTTTATATCCATTATATCATATATAATATTTTTATATTAAATTCATTAAGGGATATGGTAACATCCTACATGTATACGGGGGAATACCTCTTGTCTAATAGATGGGATTTTCCTTTTCATCAATGCTTTAAATGAAAAGAAATAAAGGTAATGATAATTAATATATTCAATTGAAATGAAATATTTATGATATTAACTACATATTTATCATTATTGAAATAATAATATATCATTTTATGTTAACATTTCAATCAGTGAAAAACTTGCAACATCATATTGGACCTGTAGATTACCACCTCTTCAAAGAGATGTGATTCCTTTATTTTCATCACCACATCACAATATTGATATTTATATATATAAGAGAATATAATTAAAATATATGGTATTTATTATATTATTATCATTCTTTGATGATAAAATTTACCTACCATCCTTCCATAATGATCATTAGAAAATGGAAACGTTACTTATGCCTATATACGACCTACCGTGTCCACGATCATATCATCTGGTCATTTTTTTGTTAACAATTTGTACTGATTAGTTTTATAAGCATAATTATTGTATAAATATGATAATTATGTCATCTTATTCTTTTATGCACATTATTAAATAGTTATGTCATTACCCATAGTCAACCCACCTATGTTGTTTTTGGCATTCAAGCTGGATATGGTAAAAAAATCTAATGTAGACCTAATATCTTAATTAATTATATGTCAAATGTTAATAATTGAAAAAAAAATGAAATTAAAAACATGAAAAAGGTTCTCAATAATTTAAATAATTAAAAAAATATTGTTATTAAATAATATAAATACTCATGTTTCAAGACATAAATGATGTTTGGGTTTTTTGTCTCTGTTATATTTCTGCCTAATATATTCCATATTCAGTAATGATTCTTTTTGTGTGGTTTATATTATTCCAATGAATGTATGTTATTTTTATTTTTCATAAATTTATGTGGATTTTTATATCAATTTTTTGATCTATTATTTATGGGTTATACATTTTCAATGTTATGAAAGCGATAATAAATTTTTGGGACAATTTTCCATCTGTGAAACTTATTTAGTGCTATTCACATGCCTTATTTTTAGTGGTGTATTTAAATTATATTTGATATGTTATATATTGAATATAATTATTTTCTCAATATTATAGTTTAATGTAATTTTTTTTATTCAAATGGATTATGATTCAATGTTAATAATGTGGTAAGATTCTATTGTCACAATCTCATTGTATATTTGGATTATGTTTGATTAAGTCCCCATTGTTAAAATATTATAAATATAAATTATTTTCTTATAATTTTAATATTAATGATATTTTATTGTAAAAATAACATTTTAGCACTATTAGGTAGTCGTTATAATTGATAATTTATTTTAATAAAATCAGACATTGTTTCTATCTTCGATCGGGAATATGTTTTCTTTTAAATCTATGTTTTATAAAAAACATTTCAAAAAAAAATTATGTTTTGTTTTTCAAATTTGAAAAGAAATTTTCCACATGAAAATTATTAATTTTTTATATTAAATTTCTTTATATGTTTATAAGGATCTATTCATTATAATGGATTTTAAACATGTTATATGTCTTTAAATTGATTTTCAAAATGAGAAGGTAATTGTTTCCAAACATTTATAATGAAATCTTAATGGTGTTTAAATTTATAAAAAGAAAACTAAAATTCATTATACATATGCTCAAATGGAATATTATTTAATGATTAGTATACTCACTCTCTCTCTCTGAATGGATTAAGATTGTCTCAATGATATTTTTATAGAACCCATTATATTTTTAGGGATTAATAATGATTGAAAGATATTGATATGCAACTTATTTACATTCCACATATTAACCATGTTCAATGTATATTTTTATTGAACCAGTTTCCTTTATAAGGAAAAATCATGTTGTGAAATGAAGAAAGGTTTTTTCAATGAGATGTGATGAAATTAATTATATGTGTTCTTTATTAAATAATTGGTTTTGGGACATTATAAATGATCAGTGAACACAAATAGAATTATGTCACCCTATTATATCTTATAAAATGGGTATGATTAAATAGTACCCTAATTCAATGGTTAATGATTATGTTCTATAGAGAATTATATAGGAAGTTTTCCACTTGGTAATTTAATTGTGTAAGGTTTCTGTAAGGGTTCTATAAATGTTATTTGAAGATGATGTTCCAGGACACCAATATGTTTTATCTATTAATTCTTTAGGATTATGATGCTTATTTTAGAAATATTAGTATTACATTCCTCATGCTAATATAATTTTAGTACTACTTCTTCTATTAAATATATATTATATGTTTTAATTTTTGACGATCTTGGTTTCTATGGGTTTGAATTTGTTTTTGTAATAATCACACACATTGATTACGTCATCACACCCTTATAGTATTCTCAGGTTCACTAATCAAATTTAGTTGTTAATTATTACTTTTTGTCCTACTGGAAATTTTAGATCACCCTTCTTATGTTTTATTTTCCCCATGTTATAAGGAATTATGTTGAATGAGTTATTCCTATAATGGAATTCATATCAAGTATGTTGATGAATAAATTTGAAATAATAAAATATTGTTCAAATTTTTGAAATGATTATTTATAGTCATGGGAATTGTTTATATAGGAGGTTGACCTAATTCTAAAAAATATATAATTCTCAAATGTATCTAAGAGGTTAAGTGATCAAATTTATCCATTTTATGTTTTAAGGTTTTTATGGAAAAATTTGGGTCACCATTATTGACATAAAAGTAATAATCATAATGTTTATGATTTTAATACTATATACGGGACTCTGTGATTTTGGATTTTATAATTAATGATCTAAAATAATTATTGGCATAAGGAATAAAGAATTTAGAGACTACCTTTACTAATTTGAGGAAATATTTATCATTATATTATGATATAATCCATATGCAAGTGGGATAATGAGGGGAATTTGAATACTACACTAGTGAAAATTAGAAAGGAGAAGTTATCATAAAAGTACAATAAATATGAGTTAGGTATAGAGAAATTAACATTTTTGGGGCATTTAATCACAAGATAATGGGAATATATAGCCCCTTATAAGAAAAATCAAATTAGTGAGTGACCAAAAACATCATATGTAATAGATACCCATTGTTTCTATAGAAAAACCATATATTCCACATGTTATGTGAAAAAGATATTTTTATTTTAATACCCACTTAGCACGATGAAACAAAAGTGAGTGTAGTTTTATTGGATTAATAAATTCAATGGGATATCCATGTAATTGAGATAGGTTCTTATGAAAAAACCAGTTCATTCCCTGACTCATCTTAGTACCGTTATGTGGTAATATGTGATGCTTTAAATAAATGTTTCAGTTATATACAAATTCTTACTCATAAAGTAATATCCTAAAACTCAAGGAAGTTGAATGTTCGATAGATGAACTATCCAACATAAAATATAGATTCAGGTATAGTAATCATAACGTTATAATCTAGGGGTTTTATATATATGTAGAGATGTTTGAGAGATATAAACATAATAAGAGCCTCATATATATATATATTCACACATAATAAGCTAAATATTTTCTGGTGAATATAGTTATAACTAATTAATCAATATAATTAAAAAATCTACTACCATCAAAATAATGTCTATAATGAGGAATATTCTCCAAATATAAATGATCATGTGAAATTATCAATGCTAAATATAGAGTGTTATCCTACCATCTTAGACAACAAAACTATAGTCATGGGAATCATAAAGGATGGAACATCTTATTTAATTTCCCAAATTATTGCTCTACTATCACTTCTATAGAGGATAAAGGGTGAAAAAAGAAATAATGGGGAAATATATAAGATTTGAGAAGCAATAAGAATATTAAAAACCTAAATGTTTATAATGGAAAGACAAATATTTTTAGGATTTGGGTCGTTACTATGTTCACTATAAAATACTATCATAACGATGGGGATGTGGAATTATTCACATAAATAAAATCAAATATCAACCAAGTGATAAAAATGATGTATCAAGATCTCTAAAAGAACTATTGGTTGGAAAATATAAAGATGGAGTTCGTAAAGTATACATAAAAATTCTTGGTATGTTATTAGTTGAGTGATGAAAGAAAAAAGTATAAGGTGATGATGAAATCAATACCCATACCTACATGGAAATGGGAAAAATCATCAAGAACTTTATTAGTAGTATAAAGACGACATAAAAAATAAATAATGTTTTATTCATTATGTTTTATCATCATAAAAATTAAAAAATGTCAGATATAATTTAAGAGGACTTCTAACATGGTCCACATACAATGATATGTGTTAGAGAAGTGGGGAGGCTGTTAAGAACACTATTATCAGTTATATCCAATCATGAACATTTATTTACCACCATGTAATGTAATAGTGTATAACATAATCTAAAAATTGATTTGAACTTTATTAAAACTTATCAACCAAAAAACAATGTTTAATCTGAGTGAAATATCTTATCCCTAGAAAATATGTTCAGAACATCATCGATGGACTTTAATGGAGAATTAGATAAGCATCTTCCTCTAGTTGAGTTCTCATAGAATAATATTTTTCACTAAAGAATACCAATGGATCCATATGAATCCATTTATTAGAATAATTTTAGAACCCCTACATGTGGGAATGATGTTAGAGAAAACAATATTCCAAGTCCTAAAATGGTTAATAAAAATGTTGAAAACGTCTAGATCATTTAGCAGTGAATAGGAGCTGATAATCATCGATGAGACCAAGACTCAAAGGTCCGATATAACATGATAATCTATATATTTATATATATTAATGGAATGGAGTATTGATATTTTTAAAATTGTAAATCTATGTTGCAGTAACATTGTATCCTATCTAATTCTCAATCCCAACAATGCGATTGGCTATGGATTAGCACTACCAAAAATTCATTATCATGTACATGAAATTTTTTCATATATCCCTCTCGATGGAGTAAATACCTAATCCATTACATGAACTAAATTAATAGGTGGTATACTTGTAAAATTATCTCTCTTACAAGGAGGAACAAATGATGATATTGTATAGTAGAGTTAATGTTTTTCATATCAAGAGGACTCACCTAGTGAATATATTATGACAAAACCATATATACGAGGATAAAATATGAGAACTAGAGGAATAGATGAATCATAAGTACCCTCATGATTTTTCAAATTACTATTAGAACAAAAAAATTATATGGAAAATATCATATGTGGGATGAATGTAATGGCCTATAATTTTAACAATTGAATTTCCCTTCTTATAATTGTTTCATATTTACTAGTTTATTATAGTGTAAAATAACCAAATAAAAACAAAGAAAATATTATATTAATTTAATAATTAAATTTAGTCTATTAATATGTCCATAAAAATATAATGTTTAATAATTGGTAGAAATAAGAAAATAAAACAATAATTAATGGAAAATTTAAATCCTATAACTCCCCTGAAATAATCTCACTCATGAATAAACATGTTCAAATTGTGTAGAATTTTAGAAATGATATACATATTTTTAAAATGAAAATTTACATTAAAATAACAAATAATTGAATTATTAATGAATTAAATATTATTTATTTATAGAAACAAACAATCCCATATGACCTTTATCTACCTAATAATTAGAATAGAAATTGGATAATTAGAATATTAATATAACATTTAAGGATAGTAACTTGACCATTACCATTAATTCATTCACCTATCTAAGTGTAAAATTGCATTTTTATTTCTAATATAATAAAAATATGTCAAATATATATCAAAATAAAAGTCAATAAATGTTTTAAGAATGATAAATTAAGTGTGTGTGTTTTTAGAAAACATAAATGTTTCAGTTACACTTATAAAAAAATTTAATTGTTTAAAAGGATGTTTATTCACATAAAATGGGTTTCTAAAATAATAATATTTTTTATTATAATGATAATTTGGTTTAATGTGACCTTATTTAATTTTCAGAAGGGTCATAATGTTGATCTTAATATTAAAATTCACATTTATCAATTAAATGAATATTTTATTAAAAAATTGAATCTTAGATAATTATGAAAATATTTTAATAAAATGGAATTGATTATTTGAAACTAATTTTTAAGAAATGGGTTTCGTGATTTTTTTTATTTTTCTAAAATAGTTGAATTTTTTTGAATAGTAAAATATGTTCTACTTATATTTAACATTATAAGGTAAAAAGATCAAGTTTTTATTCATGGATGATGTCTGAAACAATTAGTTTGGACTCCCATGTGCTGCTTACTATATATATTCACAAGAATCAATATTATTGATAGTCTTGAGATAAAATAATATTATAATAATTATAATATTAAAAAAACGCTCTCCCACCCTTATTAATAGAACCCCTCACAACCCCTTCTCCTCACAATTAATAAGGCATATAGTTTTCCAAACATTCTTATAAATCATCACCACCACTTCCTAGTGCAGTTTTACTTTTCAAAAGATGAATCCCATGTGTCCTAAGTATAATCCCATGAAGTGCCATCTAAATGAGTTGAAAATACCATCAATAAAGTCTTTTATTTTTCTTTTCCTTATCATTCTAAATCAAATCAATAATACTTGGAGTAATGAATCTTGAATCATATATATGATTCAATGTTATTTTGATAATGTAATGTCTATAATCCATCACCTTCACTTCTCCTCATATTTTTTGAAAAAATATCATCTATATTATGGATAATGAGTTTTTGTATTCTATTTAATAATTCATGTAAGGTTTATATTAACATATAAATATTTTAAAATGAATAAAAAAGTGAATTAAATTTCATTACATTAAATATTAAAAATATAGATTTAATATTAAATTAAATGAAACTACTTCATGATGGTTAGTAAAACTACCAAAATATTCTAAAAATATTACATTAACATTTTAGTAAATGAATCATCCATACAATAGAATAAATATAGAGACATGGGGTAATTTCAATTTATATATGTCAATGAATACCATTTTATTCCACTATTGTAATTGTAGACCCTTTTTACCGGAACTTCAATATCTATCCATAAGTGATCAAAAATTGGAACCATGAAATAAACAGTCACAGAATAGTGAAATTAAACATTATATTTTATATAAATTGTCAAAAATGAATATAATAATATTTTTTAAAATAAAAAAATATATAAATGTTTTTTAATTAAGTAATTATTTAATATAATTTTATAATTGAGGAAATTATGTGTAATTGTAGGGAAATTCAAGAAAAAAAAATTATGGATCTATCCAAACCATAATTATTGATTTTTTTATAGATATTATCTCTCAAACAAAATTTATCAATATAATTAATGTTATATAATGTTTCTATATTCTATATATATTCCTCTTTATTATATACAAATTTGTTTTATGTTTGTTTTTATTTTGATTGATTATATATGTTTTTTTTTAATTACTTTCCCTTTGTATTTAGTTGATATAGCAAACTATTTTTCTGATTTGTGTGAATACAATCATGTTTTATTGATAATAGATTTATATAAACATCATTAGTTTACAATGGTTTTTAAAAATTATTTTCTTGTACTCTAAAAATTCAATTAAGTTTCTATTATTGTTTTTGTGATTCTATAGTGTATAGTATTTAAAATATTCTTTATTTATTTTACTAAAACATCTAATGATATTGGATTCTCATGACACATAAATTTTTATGAATAAAACATGTTTATCTTTATCCAATTAGTTCACATTAAATTCTAAAAATATCATTGAATAGTGAATAAAATGTCTCATGTTATTCTTTGATTTGTTTGAACTACAGTTTTCCAAAATATTGTTTCATTTTTTTTATGATGATATTTAGAGTAGTAGGTGTAGAATTTATTTTATTCTTGATTCATTAGAAACATAATATGTTTTTCTAAAAATAAATTTGTTTTACCAATGTTTAAACGTACTATTTAGCGTCCTTAAAAATTTATTGATGTTTGTTAAAGTAGATTTTTCAATTTCTCACAAAGTATGGTTTGAAAACCCTACATTCACTACAATACAAAGTATGGTTAGAAAACCCTATATTACTGTTCATACCCAATAATAAAATACATTTCATTCCATGCTTTTATGTTGAAAATTTATTATATATATATATGGATTATTTTCAATGATATTTATACTAGATAAGTTCCTATTAAATATAAGGATTATGATCGAAGTGTTTCTAATTACTTTCATGAAATATTTAAATTGAAAAATTAAAAAATTATTTCAATTTTTTTCCAATAAATTTGGAGAAATCATGTTTAAATTCAAATTTTTTGATTTATAGTCATATTGTACTACTAATATCCAAGAAGTATTTTTATAAAATTTAAATAATCTTGAATAGATTTAAACATGTGTTCTAAATCATTGAATTCTACTATTATGTTGGAAATTTTATCAAATGTCTTATTCAAATTTTTATTGAATGATTTTATTAGAAACTTATTCAATAGGATAAAAGAGGAAACTATGATGAAATGTTTATAGAGATATTTATAAATTTTCTTGACTCAATTAATTTTTAACTTCTGTAGGAAACAGAGCAGCTAAAACTAATGAAAATTTATTATATATATATATATATGGAGGGAAAAAAATACATATATATTGGATAAAATAATTGATACTTCATTTTTGAAATAGAAATTATTCCGATCTATGAACCTTCTGTGATGTTTTGCAACATCCAGTGACACTTTGCTTCATCACATGTACGTTATCTCAAGTGCCTAATTATTTATACTTAGACTACAATTTCCTTGATGAGACAATTTAATATAATCCTCAACAACTAGTACATGTGATTTCATTTGTTATTATCTTTTATCTAGTTTTGATTCTGTAACATTTTTTTCACATCTCAAACATGCACTCTATTTTTCTGTTTATACTAATATACACATTTTATTTTATTATTTTTCATCAGCTTGTGATTCATAGATTCTAATGTCTAGATCTTAGGGTTTTGACTCCTTGTATCTAAATTCATGAATATTTGGGTTCTGACTCCCTATGTCTAAAGTAAGGTTGTAAGTTTTGTGACTACCCATGCAAAATCAAATGTCATGGTTATCCCTCAACTAGATAAGGGGTTTGTAACTGAATTATTATTCCCCCATAAAAATATTTTTTTAATTCACACATATCTATCACAGATTATAGATGTATTAAATTAGTGTGGGCTCACTTTAGAACAAACTACATCAAATTACATCCATATGTTATTTAGATTTTATAGTAGTAATTAACCTTAATAATTTACTTTTGTTACTAATTTAATGGATCAATTTATTTGTTTAAAGTTTTTAATCTTGTATATTGACTCCACTATAGACCATCTACCATTACCCTATATGTCCTTACAATACCTATATTCTTCTCTATTTTTTGATTTTTTAATACATGACTTGGTTAATTAAAATCAAATATTATTAAGGAGAAATTATTTAACTCTTAATCGATTCATGTAATAGGTTTTTTAAATTGCTTACTCCCAAATGAAAACTATATTTTTAGACCTAATTTTTTTATTAAAATATGATAATCAATAATATTTAATTACTTTACTATTTATAGACTTTATGAAATAATCTTTTATTATGGTATGTGGCATGATTAGGTGACCCAATACTTTTTGTTGGTAATTCTAATGTTTATGATTATGAATGATATACATTTGTGAACACAGAATAATTATATTTTTATGTTGGGGGAAACCAGATATCACTCCAATGCATTGGGTAATGTATATGTCTCATTAGACAATATGTACGGTATTATGGAGTAAACATAATCCTGGATGGGGCTGTGTTCACCATATGATATTGTCCTAGTCATTACTCTTGACTTATATTTATGTCTTGTTATATATTACTGAAATGTTCCTATGTTTACCTAATCCGATGATTCTATGTTCATTATATTATTCATCCAATTGATTATTCATGATCTATGTATTTTACATGAATGTAATATTCTCTGTGACTCATATGTTATCCTTCATTACCATTTCTATTAACCTACTTGAATTTATATATCACCCCTTTTTATTATATATTCCTAAGGTTATCGAATGTAGTTTTAGTTTTTTATTGATATTATGTTCTAATTATTTATATTAAAATAATTTGGTTTATTTTTTTACATTTTGATATTTTATGAATATAGTATTTCAATGAAATTAGGCCTCATTAATATTTTATGAATATAGTATTTCAATGAAATTAGGCCTCATTATATTTGGGATTTATTTTTTTGATTCTTATGTCATAAATTATTAAACAATATATGTAAAAGGATTTTTTAGCAATCTCAAAATATCTTGAATTTTCTTATTCTCTAGTTATTTAAATAGGAAAAACGTTTTCATTTCATTTTATACTCTATGGGAACTCTAAAGATAGAAATGATGTTTTTATAGTAAAACGACATTATTTTGAACTCATACTGGGAATATATATATCATGTGTCTGTACCCTATTTAAACATTTTAATAATATTTTTGCAATTCTAAAATTTTTTATAGAATACGTTTTTATGCATATTTTACTATTAATAAAACATTCTAAATGAAAATTTTTTATTCTATTAATGAGGCAATTTTTATAAAAAAGTTTTAAACTAATCAGAGTTTTAAAATATTCCTCATTGATTAATTTTTCATAGCTATAATTACTTTTTTAAATTGAAGATGACTTTACAATTTTCCATGGTTCTTCTCAATGAAAAATATTTAAAAAATATTTTTGAAATATTTAGATTTTAGATTAGTTATTTCAAAATAAAAGGTATATTTTACTTGATAAATTTCTCGATGACACTTTAAAGATATTTCCACATATGGAAATATCTATTGATATTATATATGTTTCACAATGGGTATTTTCCAATTATATTATATTTGTTAATTTTTTGGATAGTTAATGAATACGATGAAGAAATATTGAGGAGAACCATTTTATATTCCATTGGATAAGCTAGTTTGAAATGGTAAATGTATAGGGTATTTTCAAAATAAATATGTAATTACATGACACTTGTTGCCCATAGTCAGTGCATAATTTCTTGTTACTTTGGCACGATCACAATAAATTAATCCTCAAAGGACCGATTAGTTTAGTAGCCTTGGAAAGACAATATATAAACATAAGTTGTACATTATATATTGAAATTAAAAACATCATAGAAACTACATTGAATTTTTTTTTATTCCCTTACTTCATCCCTATAAGTCATTCATAATATATTTTTTCAAATCTGGGGGAAATATGAAACCTAAGAAAGGGGTGATCTCGGATGCTCAGTATGGATGCCAAATATAGTGGAAGCAATAATAAATAAGAAAAAACCATTAAGGTAGTGTATAAAACTTAAGAAAACAATTTTAAACATAATCATCAGCATTATATTGAAATAATAAATCAAATAATTCTATTTTGTCATTCACATAAGTATTCTACTAGTCGAATAATCACATGTAATATCAATTACTATTCACATAATGATGGAATGCATAATAGGGAGAATCTTAATGTTTTATTCAAGGCCTCGGCTAAGACACCATACATAATTGCGTAAAAAATATCCCAAACCCAGAAATAATTGTCTCATGGAAGCTTACGATGAATCGAGGTGCTATAGAGTCTCCAAATCGAGACTTACAATGTCTAATTCATTCCTCTAATGAAAGTGGTAAAACCTAACCCACATCAACATTTTTATTAAAACTAGCATATAATATATCAACATTTAAACCATAATCTATAAATTTTATCAAAATAACACATCTAAAGTCAAAAATATTATAAACCATTAAATAAAATATGTGGTACTGTATCATTATAAATCATCCTCAATTGAATGAAAAATCCAACAAAGGATGTTGACATAGATAAAAATTATCTAATAAAAATCATTAAAACTCATTGAAATAAATATCCCTTTATTTATTGAAATTCATTAATAATATTGTGTAGTTATAAAAGGAGACATTTCTTTTTAAAAAAAACTTGTAATCTTGTAATGTAATCTTCATAATGTTAAGGTGTCATATCAGTAGAAAATATCCACTCACACCATATAATTTGAATAAAATTCTTTCCTTGATTTGTTGAATATTCAATAATGTACATTTTTTGGAAAAATATTTAATGATTACTTTACAAATGTTTTATATAAAATTACAAATATGGGTGAAAATTTATTTTAAAAAATTTTCATAATATTTTGGATTACATTTTATGAAACATGGATATAGATGATAAATATGTCCCTATAGATACTTATTTATAAACAATCTCAGATAATAATGAGATTGTTAAATTTACCATTAACTTATAATTTTCATTAGTTAAGGGTGTGTCAAAATACTATATTATGGTTTAATCATGTTATTAGATTTTACTATAACCATATCTATATTTATGATATAATATATGATCTTCTTATGTAATTTTGTTATCAGTATTTCATTATTATCATTATTCTTGGTGTTAACTTTTTCATTTTCCCATTCATGGTTTCTCATGTAAGTCATGTTTTGTAATGCGTATGATGTATTTTATTCATATCCATAACGATATTATGTTCATAATAGTTATTTTTACTCATTATATAAATATTGTATTCATTCTTGAATTGTTAACATGGAGAATGAATCTCACCCCATCATGGAGATGGTAGGTCCTACGTACGCATGAGGGACGATATTATTCGCTAGATTGTTAAATGGTAAGATTCAGATAGTATATTAATTATAAAAATAATTATCATGTTATATTAATTATTTATATCCATTATACTCATCTTTATACCCATTAAAATAATGTAGTGTTGAATAACAAATTGAACAACACCAAATAGATGGTATGTCTTACGTACGCTCACATGGAGATTTTATTATTAATAGGATAGATAGAAGGAAAAATATGGTTTTACCATAATAATAAAATCTATGAATTTATATGATACTAGATTAATTAATTTATTATTTATGAAACATTTAATTTGTAAGTAGTAGATGAAAAGATCCTTGAAACATTTGATAAAACGATTACCTCTTCTTCATGTATATATAGTTTATTTTTAAAAAAATACTATTTGGTTTGATTTAAATAAATATTATGGCCACTAGGATGATGAGAGGGAATTCTGGAGGGGAAATGGGTATGGTTTGGTCAAAATAAAGGGCTTTAGAGTTGTAAATATTAGAGAAGGAATTGTGCCCTTTTGTAAGAGTAGAGAGGGGAACTTTTGGAAACCACAAAACTATTAATTTATTATAAAATGATATTCAATTTTAAATAGTTCTAATGTAATTTATTTATAATATAATATGACTAAGGGTCGAAATAATCTCAACCAATTATTTTTAGATAAGTTTTCATCATAAAATAAACCATATTTTTTGGATTTAACCCTTCGTAAAACAATTTAAATTTTACCATGTTAACTTTAAATTTTATAAAACAGGATTAATATAGTTACTATAAAATTCCCATATAACCCAATTTTATTTTCAATTATATATATAAAATTACCCTAGTCATTTTTCCATGTCTTATAATTTTATTAAATTTAAAATATTGAATAAAATATTATTTATTTTAAAATATCATTTGTGAAAATTTTGAAATTATTCAATATTTTTATATAAACAAATATGAAACCAACATTATAACTTCAAACCAATGATTAAAATATATCACTAACATTTCTATTTTGTCTATAAAATTGGTTTATGTTTTTAATTAAGTAAAATTATATTTATTTTAATATTATAATATCATCTATATGATATTTATATTAATAAAACAATTTCTACATAACTGTTGTGTCATCCTTAATGGTAATTATTTAGCCACTAAAAAATATAAATTAATTTTATGTTTTATCTAACATTTTTTATATTTCCTAATATTATTTATTATTTATTTTAACTCTTTGATATCACTATATTAAAAATATTATACTTATAAGAAATAAGAGTGACATTTTGTGAAATTCATTAAATATAAAAATATTTAGGTCATATTCACACTACTGGGCCCATTAAATGATTAAATTTCAAACTATATGTTATAAGAGTCAAATTTAGTCATCCAATAGGATTTTTACATGTGTTAGGGTAATTTTATATTATTTATTTTAGCTTTAATTACCTAAGTTATCCTTAACCGCGATAATAATAAAGTTCTAATGTTACTATTCATAATATCCAAAAAAATAAAATTAACCAATTAACATAATTTGGATCTAGTAACCCCAAATATGGAATCCATTTTCCAAAATTAGAAACACCAAATTTTTATTAATTAATTTAATATTAATCCTCATTGAAAAAAAGAAAAAACCAGGTTTTTTCATAAGTAAAAACCATCAAAACAAATTCATGTGTTTATATATAATTTTAATGTGAAAAAAAACCAATTGCCAAAATTATATTAAATGATAAAAAAATTATCTAATTATACTTTTAATCCAACTAAATGGATAATATTTCAATATAAATAAATTAGATGAGAATGCGGTTTTGAATTAAAATGTTGTATTTTTTACTATTCAATAAAATAAGAAAGTTATTCGTAAAAACCATAAATTTATCGAGAATAATGTTTTTAGATCTCAATTATAAAGGATAAGTTTATCTTTTAAAATTAAATATATAAATGTTTAAAATAATGTTTTCAAAAATGGTTTTTCCTAAAAAGTGGTAAAAATTATTTTTAAAAAAAAACTTCTTTTATTTGAAAAATTGAATTTGTTCTTATATCATGCACAAGAAGAAATGAGATAAATATTAAAATTATATGGAATATATAAATTCAAAATTTATTTAATAATATTCAAAACTTATTCTTAAATGGCTATTCATGGGGCCCTCTAACTCAGTGTTTCATGCAGTGAAAGATATTGAATTATATAAAAAGAAAAATACCCTGTAATCATGGGATGTTACATTATTTCCTCCTTAAAATAATTTTATTCTCTAAATTTATAGATTATTCAATCCATAAATATATTTTGTATGGTTTTAATCATAATTTCCTCAAGTTCCCCTGTCACATCTTCAATTTAATGGTTTCTCCAAACCATTTTTACCAGAAGAGTCGTCCGGTTTCAAAAACACTTGTTCTCTATTATCAAGATTCTTGATGGGCTCTTCATAATGAGATCAACCAGGTACCATTTTTATTTTCTCATAGGTGGGTACATGCATTGGTTATAGAATGTATTTCCTTAACATTAATATGTGGATCACTTCATTATCTTCGGAGAGACTTGGTGTCATTTCCAAATGGAAATCTATAGCTCCAATTTGATCTAGAATTTCAAAAGGTCTAATGTACCCTGTACATTACATACCCTTCTCACTAAGTTGTATAAAACCCTTCATTGGTGATACATTCAAGAAAAAATGACCTCTAACTTGAAATTCAAAATCCTTTATTCTATTATCAGCCTAATGTTTGTTCCTACTTTAAGCTATTTTTGATATGGGTATGATTAGTCTTTACCTTTTCCATTTGTTCCTAAACATGTTCTAGGCCTACATGTTTCTTTTCACCAATATCATCCCAACAAGTTGGTGTTTGAAATATCTTTACATATAACTCTTCCAATAGTCTAATTTGAATACTTTATTGGATGTAATTGTTATAGGAAAGTACTACCAAAGGGAAATACTAATCCCACATACCTTGAATGTCATGTGACCAAGATATCAACATTTAATATATGGTTTAAATAGTCTTTTATGAATGTACATCAGTTTGAGGGTTGTAGGAGTTTCTTAAATGAAGCTGAGTGCCTTGGGAATTTTGAATACATATCTAATATTTTGATGTAAAACTAGTATCATGATTAGAAACAATCAATAGTGGTGCACCATGAAGCCTTAACACATCATTAATATATGGTATTTCTTAACAATGAAGTGGTAATTATTCATTTATAGTAGGAAAATATGATGATTTGGTAAGATGATTGACAATAACCCCAATCACATCATTTCTTATGGGAGTCTTTGGTAGCCCCATGAAACATTCCATCATAATATTATCCCATTTATATATATTTATAGTAAAATGTTTCATGAATCCTCTAGGACATTGTCTTTTAGCCTTCACCAATTGGAAAACCAAACATATTGACACATAATGAAAAACATCTCCCTTCATGTTGTCCCACCAAAAATGTCTATTCAATTATCTATACATATTAGTTATTCCAGGGTGTACATAGAAATTGGAAGTATTAGAATCATCCCATAATTTTCTTTTTATCTCAAGTATAGTAGAAACATGAAGTCTTTTCCAAAATTACAAAATTCTATCTGCATAAAAGAATTCAATAAATATCTCATCAATCATTGATTCAATTTTAATTGGAAACTCCTCATCACAAGTTTGAGAACATATTTCAATTCTAGTAAATATTATTTTTAATCCATTTGAAAAGGTGTTGATGTATCATGTTCCATGATAATTCCCATGGTTATATTTACTAGATCCATGAACATAGGACCCCTTTCAACTATCATCTTGTTTAGAACTCCACGGTCCTTTATACTCAAATCATCCACTAATTTATTTTCCTTACCTGGGTGAGAGTATATTGTGATATTGTAATCCTTGAGTACCTCAATCCATATCTTTTGTCTCATGTTGAGTTATTTCTTTAAGAAAATATATTTAAAACTTTTTTAATTTGTATATATCTCACATCTTCCACTGTAGAGATAATGTATATATATCATCAGAGTAAGGATTACTGATGTTATCTCCAGATCATGGTTTTGGTTTTGTTTATGGGTTTTTAATTTCCATGATGCATAGGTAATAACTTAATCAATCTACATTGGATGAAAACCATTTCCATTCCTTGATGCATCACTATAAATCACAAACACATCATTTTTGATGGTAAAGTCAAGATAAGAGCATTGAATAATCATATCTTCCATTATTCCAAATAATCATTACACTCTGTTTTTCAAAATTATTTTATCCTATATATGTGTGAACATTGTTAATGGGTTAGACAATCGAGAAACATTCTTGACAAAATTCCAATAGTAACCTTTAAAACCAATATAATTTCATAAATAGGATATACTCATCAGTTGAGGCCATTTATGGATATCTTTTTTCAATATAGGATCAATAGAGATTCCATAATAGGAGACAATATAGTCATGAAAATAAATTTCCTAAATATAGAATTCCAACATAATGAACATCCGTTATATTTAATTTATTATATGTGTCTTCAGAAAAATATCCAAGTGGCTCTCATGGTCTTCATATTTTAGTGTATACCAAGATATCATTAATAAATAATATGAAAAAATAATCAAGATATTCCTTGAACACTATATTCATTAGATCCAAGAAAGCATAGGGTGCATTAGTCAGCCCAAATGACATTACTATAAACTCATAATGTATACACCTTATTCAGAATTCTATTGTTGAATATATTCCATCTTTACACGAAATTTTTGATATCATGAACAAAGGTCAATCATTGAAAAATAATGATCTCCATGATGTTGATCAAGAAAATCATTAATACGAGTTAGGGGATACTTTTCTATTGTAAAAACAATGATTTCTATATATTCAATGACTAGCCTCATTGATCCATCATTCTTGATATAAAAAAGAATTGGGGATGCCCATAGAGAAACAGTAAGGAGAATAAATCCCTTATCACACAACCCATCTAGTTGTTTATTCAACTCAACTAATTCCATAGTGGCCATTATATAAGGTGTCTTTGTTATAGGTCTTTCATCAGTGATTAAATCAATAAAAAACTCAACTTCTCACTCTGGGGGATTTCTAGGTAAATCTTTGGGAAAAACATCAATGAATTACATTACAATAAGTACATCCTAAATATGAATATTTTATTCTTCATCCTTAGTTGTTACTTCCCCTTTATCCCAAATAATCTCATTCAGTAAAGCTACTTTGGATGTGTTTTGATAAGAATCGAGTGATGATTTTTTTTATCTAATGATAATGGATTCTACATGTATTTCCCAATTCAAAATTTCCTTATTATTGCAAAAAAATGTATCATATTTTGATAGTCAATCCAAAGCGGGGATTACATCCAATTCAACCATAGGTATGATGATAATGTCAGTAGATAAACCATGTTTATATTCAATAATGGGAACTTCCTAACATATATTTTTTTCATTAAGGATTCCCATCGGGGTTTTGACAAACAACTACCTTGTTAATACGAATTGGAAAATATAATTTTTAAAGAATAATGGGATGATATAAAGGAATTATAGGATCTAGAATAAAATAATTATTTAGATAAATTAGAATAAATGATAAAAGTTCTAACCACCACATCATTAGGAACTTCAACCTTAGTAGTTCTGATCACATAATCCTAGCTTTACTCTCATCACTTTTTTTGGGATAAATTTACTTGACTCTTATGACATTAATGTGAATTGTGTCCCTTCTCTATACAATTGAAGTGCTTCACTTTACCATATTATTTATTTCCCATGAAATCAAAATATTAATGTCCTTTTTCACTACAATTGTAACAGGATCATTCCACTAATAAAATTGTTCCAAGATATTTCCTTCCATATTTATTGCAGGATGGAAAATCAACCATTCCATTCTTTACATTTACTTTGTTTCCTTTCATAGAATTCTTAGAATCCCTCTTATTCTCCTACATCCCTTTAAATTCATAAGACATATATAATTCTATTCTCTATCTATTTGAAACATCATATTATATATTCATACGATGATAACATTTGGGAGGCAATTACCCCTCAAAGGACTGGTTTTAACCCATCAAATAATTGATCTATCTTACTTATTAGGTAATGTATGTAGTTTTCCACATGCATTGATAACCTTGATAAGTTACCCTCATAATTTGAAACTTTATCATCCTCTTTTTTCCTCCAACTTATAAATTTACATTAAATACTTGATTTCTATTAACGAGGAAATTATATTTCTAGGGAAATATCTTTAAATTCAGTCTATTACATATTTTCTACTTATTTGTCCTAATTTGTTTTTTAATTAATGACCACTATTGATCTGCATTTCCGGAGAGATGATAAACATCCATGACAATTTTTCCACTTTCATTACTTCCCAATGTAAGAAATATTTTTTTAATGAACTTTTCTATTACACATATACATGTGGATTTGAAATCACATTGAATGTTAGAAGTTGTTGTCTCATGAAGTAGTCTAACATTGATCATCCACATTGTGGATAATGAGTCAGCTGTCCCTATATGGTTATAAACTATTATTCACCAATTATATCCTCATCTCCAATATCATTATCTTACATAGGAGGGATATACCTACATGAATTGCATGCATTGATACAATTTTCATTCCTTTCTCTAGGTTCCATTTTAAAATAATGGAATACACTAGATTAGGTTATGACTAATATTGAATAATTCTAAACTAGTAAAATACATAAGATAAATTGAAATTTTTATGCATATCCATTCATATAATCATAAAAATTGTTTCTTTGGAGACATATTTACTCATAAATCCTTCATAATTGTTTGTAAATAAAATGTGAATTATCTAGAGCATATCCTCTGAGAGGATCAAACCTGGTGCCTTGTACGACCTATTATCATATACCAGGTTAGCCTAATTAATTCTCGGAACACCATATTAGAGTAGTTACTCCTAGGAAAATCTATGTTAGAACCACACCCACTTGTAGTATCCAGACATGTATTTAATTCTTATAATAATAAAATATTCTCTACAATACAAAAATTCTAGGATGTTTATCTATACTTATCATCAACGTCTACCTTAGGGAAATGCTTACTCATCAATGTATTTTATAAATATATTATCCAAGGGTTATATTAAAATTAATATGATAAAAACTATAATTACACTACCACAGTATCTAGAGTTAGTGAATTATTATATTTAATATTTGCAAGATCAAAACAAATCGAATCCCAAAGGATCAATCAGCTAAGTAGAATTGGAAAGACTAGATACAAACATAAGTTTTACATTACAACTTGAAATGAAGTACCACAAAGAAACTACCTTTAAAACATTATTATTCCATTTCATAATCCATATAAGTATTTCATAATATAATTTATCACATCATGTGTAAAAATGAAACATAATAAATGGGTGAGCTCAACTATATAGTAAGGATAAACAATATAGAGGAACCTATCAAAAATAAACATAAAATTTTAAATAAATGTATAAAACTAAAACATTAGACTTTTTAACATAATATTAAACAAAATATTTAAATAATAAATCAGATAATTATATTTATAATTTATCATAGATATTTTAATAGTCAAATTATCACATTTAATATCAATAAATAATCTCACAATGAGGGAATGAATAAAACTGGAAAACATAATCATACATTCAATGATATACCTGAGACCCCATACATCATTGGGTAAGACATATTCCAAACCCCAAACATAACTAACTTATGAGACCAACCGATGAATCGAGGGGATATAAGAGGCATTTCCCAACACATAAAAATTCTAATTCATTTCTCTTATAAAAGGGTCAAAACATAACTAACAAAAACATTCGTATTAAAACTAGAATACAAAATTTCATTACGTAAAACATAAGCTATGAATGGTATCAAAATAGAATATGTACAATCAAAGATATCATAAACCCTTCAGTAAAATATGGATGAATTTACCAAAATAAGTAAAACTCAATTAAACATAAAATCCAACATTGGGTGTTGACATATATGAAAATAATCCAATAAAACTGTGAAATACATTGAGAGAAATATCCTATTTTTCATTGAAATTAATTTAAAATCCTATGCATTTATAAAAGATTTTTTAAAACAACATTGTAATATTGTAGGGGAATATTCATAATTTTATGGAATCATAACCTTGGAAAATAACTTCTCGCACTATATATGTTAATAAAACATTATTTCCTTAATTTTATGAAAATATCATAAAGTACCTCATTTGGAAAATGATGGAATGATTCCTATCAAAACATTTTATATAAAATGTTTAACATGGGTAAAAAAATTTAAAATAAATGTTTATATTATTTTGATATACATTTTAAGAAACAAGTACTTGGATGATAAATTTGTACCAATAGATACATAGATATAAACTATCTCAGATAATAATGAGATTGTAAAATTAACCCTTATCATGTACTTTCCTTTAGTTAACTGTGTGTTGACCTCTTCTATAATGGTTAAATAATGAGATTAAATTATATCTATAAAATATCCATATTTATGATATTATATATGATCATCTTATATCATTTTGTTAGTATTATTTAAGTATTACCATTATTTCAGGTGTTAACTACTTCATTTTCCAATTCCGGGTTTTTCATGTAAGTTATATTTATTATGCATAAGATATATAATATTAATTTAAATAATGATATTATGTTTATAGTTTTTATTTTTTATTTTTTACTTATCATATAAAGTCTAAAATAAATATTTTATGGTTAATGTAGAGAATGAATCTCACCTCGTCGTTGAGACAGTAGGCGGTACGTACGCATGAGTGATTATATCAGTCCCTTGACGGTTAAAGGGTAATGAAAAAAATGTAAATTAATTATAAAGAGTAATTTTCATGTTATATTAATTATTTATATCAATTATAACCATCATTATACCAATCCAAATAACGAATCGTTTAATAAAAAATTACATCATAGCGTGGAGACGGTATGTCGTATGCACACATGAATGGTGATATTGTTATTTGTAGGATGAGTATAAAGAGGAATATGAGTGTACCATAAAAATAATAATATCTCAGAATGTTGATGATACTAAATTCATTACTTTATTGGGGAATAGACATATGATGTGGAAGTATAAGAATAAATGATCTTTGAAAGAGTTGATAAAATAATTATCTCTTCCTTGGGTATCTCCATTTAATTTTCACAGACGGGATCCATAGGTTGAATTTATTCCAAAATCCTGGAATATAGATTGAATTAATGGATGTTTAGTAGAGTAATGTGTATTTTTTTCTGAACTAAAGGGGTTTAGAGGCGTTAACTAAAGAGAAAAAAGTGTGCCATTTTATAAGAGAGTAGAGGGGAACTTTTAGAAACACTAAAACTATTAATTTATTATAAATTCAATTTCAATTTCAATATTCTCCAAAGTGAGTTATTTAGATTATAAGATGATTATGGCTCTATATAATCCCAAAAAATATTTTTTAGAATATTTTAAGTCACAAAAACAATATTATCATTTGAATTTATTCCCTAGTTAAACAGTTTAACTCTTAACATGTTTACTTTTTTTAATAATATTCGGTTAATATATATACAATAAAATTACAAAATAACCCCAATTTTATCTTTTATGATATATTTAACATTATACTTGTTATTTTTCAGAACCATATGTTTTTATAATTTTTTTCATTTAATAAAAGATTATTTAATTTAGAGTTTCATTAATGTGAATTTGGATAATATTCAATATTTTCATTTTTAAAAATTTACAAACAACATGATAACATAAAAAATAATTCCTATTTGTCATAAAAAGAATATGTTTTCTATAAAATTCTTTTATATCAGTAATTAATTCATATTATATTTATTTTAATATTTTATTATTATTTATTTTTATATTTCTATTAATGAAATAAATTATGTATCACTATTGTGTCATCATTAATGACAATTATATAATACATGAAAATTATAAATAAATGAATATGATATAGGTAATTATTTTATATTTATAAAACTATTTTTAATCAATTTTATCTCTTAGATATCTCAATATTTAAATTATTATACTTATAAGAAATGAGAATGTGATATTTTATCACATTAATTAATTTTAATAATATTGATGTCGTATTCATGGAAAAGGGCCCATTAAATGATTCAATTTCAAAACATAGGTGAGTCGGGTCAAATATATTCATCCCATAGTATTTCAAGAGGTGCTTGAATAATTTATAATATTTTTACCTTTAATTACACGATTTACCCATATCCGTAGTGATAAAAAATATTAAAGCTACTATTCATAATATCTGAAAAATAAAAGTTACCTATTATCATAATTTGTAACCACCAATTTTAAATATGGAATCAATTTTTCAAAATTTAAAACATAGAAGTTGTAGTAATTAATTTAAAATTAATCCCTACTGAAAAATGAGAAAAACGTTTTTTCAAATGTAAAAAGAATCAAAATATTGGCATGTGTTTAAATCTAATTTTAATGTGAAAATAATAAAAATGACCTAAATTATATTAAATGATTAATAATTAACCTAATTATTCTTTAAAAACAGTTATAATTATAATCTATCAATATAAATAAATTATATGAAAAAACATAATTTTTTACTATTCATCAAAATATTAAAGTTATAAGAAAAACACTAAAAAGAATTACAAACTAAATTTTAATGTACCTATTATAAATAATAGTTTTTTTCAAAATTAACATATAAATGTGTCTAATATTTTATTTAAAAAGTGTTCGCCATTAAAAACCAGCAAAGCTGCATTTTTTGAACAATAATTTCTTTATTTGAAAAAATGAATTTGTTCTTATATCAATTCTAAGAAAGAAATGACATGGATATTAAAATTAAATGGAATATATTAAATTCAAAATGTGGTTAGTACTATACATAATCACTTTTTAAATGTCTTGTCGGGGTGCGCTTGAACTCAGTGTTGTGTGTTTCATAAGATATTAAATTATTTAAAAAGAAGCATATTGTGGAAGATTGGGGTGTAACAAATTATAAACATATTACCATTATATAATGGTATTTAGTTTATATATTTACAATTAATTGAGAAAATATTAATTTTCTATGAGCTTAAAGGGTTCAATTAGAGTTATCCCAATCCAAAAAATAGGCACAGAGGTGGTTATCCCGAGTTAAAAAATGTAAAAATGTGGTTAGCCCAATCATAACATGTGATAAAATCATTGTGGGTATCCTTGATATAAAATTTCTATTATTTAGTAAAGGAAACACTTTATCCCACCCATTAATATCATGGTTTTAGACATAAGTTATACTCTCATAGATTATGTTTTTTCTCATTATTTTATTCATTTATTATGAATACCTTGATTTATGCTTTGATTCATGATTATGATCTTGAAATTGATAGGTATGGTATTAAAATGTTAAGATAATGTTATCATAACCATATAATCACGTTATTATTGAATAATGATTGATATATATCATGTTTACCCTTTCTTTGTATATGTGCTCACCCTTTATTATGTTTCATTTTCCCCATGATATGAAGAATGTTTTTACATTTAATAATTCAATGAAGGGTTATAGTTATAATTATACTAGTGGGTGATAATATGGATATTTTATTCAATATATGATTTTTAGACATGTTTTTATATACACTAATCCTTTCCAATTCTGGAACAGATCATAATGCCTTTTAATGCATTTTATTCTAATAAGATGTAATATTTTATTATGAAATATTTTGGTATCTTACGTTTTAATAAATATAAATTTTAGTTGATTATGGAAACTATGATGATGAAGATTTAGTGAGAACCCTTAGGATAAAAATAAGTATAAGATAACATCCTATGTTTTGGTAAAAATTTATTGTAGTTTTCTAGGGAAAAATGACTATCTTGATACCAGAAATTGGATGATGTTTTGGTACATATTAACCAAGGGGTAAAAACATTAAAAGGGTGTATTTGGAATTGAATCAATAATTATTGGTTCATGATGACTAGGGATATGACATTACAACAGAAACAACTCTACTATTGGATATTCTTGAGAAAATTCACATTTTAATTATAGACCATTATGAAGGATTTAAATTGATGAAAACAATATATGATCACGATTAAGCCTAAGGATTCATAGATTGAAAATAATGTGTCAGTATTTTCAATAAAAAAATGAATTTTCATGATTATATGGTTTCTCACTATGGTTATTATTGTTTACACTACATAGTTTCTATTTTTTTCAATTTTGTGTACCTGAAAAAACCATGTTTTTGTTTATTGTGATATAAAATGAGATTATTTTATACATTATTAACTACATATTAGGGTAGATAGAATGAAAACTATTTTTTTTATTCTTATTAACCATTTTCAACCCATTATTTAAACTTATATTCGAAAAAAGTAATGGGGTAACAATATTCTATTGATTCCTTTATGAGGGAATATCCAACATATTTTAGTGATACCACTAATCAAAAAAAATTTGGGAAATGTAATAATATGAAATAAAATATATTTTATGTTATAAATTAGTTGGAGAATGAAAATGTTTTTTGGGATGTTTAACATTTGGAAGTGGAATTAGGTTATTGGAAGATTCTTATTAGGAACACAAGGAAACAATTATAAATTGAATATATTGAGTGGGATGAGTTTAAAATGTTATTTTTTAACAAGTTCAATAATCATATTCTTCATTGAAAAATGGTGACATAATTCCTAGAGAAATTGTCGAAGGGTTATAAATCCTATAGTACCTATGAATAAAACTTATGCAAGACTTTTTTGGAATGTTTCTTGTACTTTCATCCAACTAGAATGTAATATTTAGCGATTCTTTAGAATATTAAAGAAATGATTCTAATTAAAATTTTCTATTAAAGGCTTTAATATAAATGAATAAATTATTTAATGAAATTTCATTTTTGAAATAGATATCAGATACATCTTTCAATCTTTCCATTGTTACAAGAAAAATAATGCTTTAATTCAATGGAAATTTTAGTAACAAAAAATCATTGAGGGAAGAAGAAGAGTCTTCCTTTATGATATAAGTGTAAAAAATATATATGAAACATCCTTAATGGGAATAGTAAATGATTTATGTGTGGAATTAAAGTCCATTGTTAAATAAAATAGCAATGTGATTTAAAAATCAGTTAATGATGAGAATGGATAAAAAAACTCTATTTAAAGAACCATCGACACTCTAGTGTTTCATATTAAATGATTATAAGAATTATTATTAATACTAAAAAAAATATGATAGATAATTATTATGACAATTTTTTCTAAACTACTAGGCCTAGAGACAAATATATGTACTATTAGATATATATTTCCATTTTGGAATACAATAATGAAGTTGTGAAAGGTATATTTCTCACACTAATAGAGAAATACCATATACCCACATTTTGGAACCATTGGTATAGGTATCCAAACTGTTGGTATAGCCTATACGAATGGTTTGGAGAACCATTGGTTGTTTGGGCATTAGGATAGGTCTATACCAACGGTTCTAGGAAGACTATTGGTATAAACATATACAAACAGTTTCATAAAACCATTAGTATAAGTAATTCAAAAAAACATTCGACTCAGTTTTGATCCCAGCACCTCCCATTTATAATCCAATGACCTAACCACTAACCTAACATGAATTTAGGGAAAAAATTCATAAATATATTTTTTACATTCATAAGTATTTTAACTTTTGGTTTATTTAATGTTATTTGACAAAAGATTCCATAAAAAATATGTGTACCAATACCAACAATTTTGGGAATTTATTTTATTTTTTGATCTATACCAATGATTTTGGAGGAACTATTTTCATTGGGTGGATCTATACCAATGGTTTAGCCAAAACCATTGATATATGGTCGCTAAAATGGATTTATACAAATGTTTTGGCCAAAACCATTGGTATTGGGTCACTTTATTGGACATATACCCCCAGTTGTGGCCAAACCGTTGGTATAGGTCTTATTTGTAGTAGTGATGAAAAGTAGAAATAAAAAATTCATATTTGATTCAAATTATACTCAAACTTTTATATCTGAATAATTTTATAATGGTGTCCCATTACCAGCACAATGATTATAAATTAAACTAGAAATGAAAACAAATAATGGTATGATGATCACAACTCCAATGTATGATTGTTATCAAATTTATGTTTATGATAATTTAATTACTAAAAACCTCATTATTCTCCTACTAGATGATTTTTTTTCATGTATTTTCTTTCATTGTATAAAATACTATATCAATTTATAAGGTAGGGAATTCATATTTGATATTAAAAATACGAATTCTCATCTATTAGTGAGAAGATAAATATGAACTCCAAATATAAATTTAATCCAATATATGGTCCTTGATTATAATTAAAAGGGGGTATCTTTATTAATTGGTTTGGTAGAAACTCAACATTAATGATATTACTATTGTCAATGTGTATTTTATATATTTGTATTATATTTTCTTAATATTTCTCTAAATTATTATGTTTTGTTTTTAGTAGAAATCATTTCAGGTGCTAAACCTAATCTGAATACTTCTTATATAATGAACATTATTTATTTATAGTTATTAAATAATCTTGTCTATGGGAATATTTATTGGCGATTTATTAATCCATGAGATCATCATGTAGTGAACATATTACCTTTATTAAGAATAATGATGGAACAATGAGATTTTACCTTGATTATCAGTAAAATAACATGATTAATATCATTAATAATTATACTCTACACCATATTGATCATTTCTAAAATAAATTTTCAGATGATTGATATTTTTACAAGAATGATCTTTGATTAGGATATTAGTAATTGGGTATCAAAAGTTAAGACATTCAAAATACAACCATTCATACAAGTTATGTAAACTATACATTTATAGTGATTTCATTTGGTCTTACTAATTCCCTTGATATCTTTATGTATATAATTAATAAATTCATTAGATACTACCTTTATAATTTCTTAGGTGTATTTATATATTTTATTTTTATATATCCCTTCAGAAAATATCATCGTAGATTTCACTTGTGGATTTTAATGAAGCCCCTGAGGAACGAAATGATGCATGCACAATTTACAAAGTGTGTATTTAAGATATAGAAAGGTTCACATTGGTTCATATAATATTTAGTAGGTTTATATTGGTGGATACATCATTTATGAAATTAATTGAACATTTTCCTAGACTAACCACTACGACTAAGAGCCATTTTGTTTTTAGATTAAATTGATGAAATTAATGATTTTTTAAAAATTTATCAGGGATATATAATCTTTCCACAATTTTAAAATATATGGGATTAAATTTTCATTGGAACAATTAATGTTAGGAGAACATCAATGAACAAAAAAATCGTTCATCGGTGCACCTAATCTCACACTACCCTGAAGTGCAGAATAGTTTCCACTTTATTGTGGTGCATCAATGAAGGGGATTTGATGTGTTTTTATTAAAAATTATATAGTTATAACATAAGATTCACACTAATTGAATTTTCATGATAATATTTACAAAACATGTAATATTTAGTTAGTAGTGGTAATATTTTCATTAAATATATTGTCACATTATCATTATATAGAATGGTGTGACATTTATACAAATTATAACATTTTAATATATATATTCACCTATAATTAGTTGAATGTTCTATAGATA
Source organism: Viscum album (assembly GCA_963277665.1). Taxonomy (NCBI): domain Eukaryota; kingdom Viridiplantae; phylum Streptophyta; class Magnoliopsida; order Santalales; family Viscaceae; genus Viscum; species Viscum album. Next base: position 361,496,921 of record OY728155.1, on the reverse strand, counting down.
ATATGGTTAGAGTTTATTAATCATTATGACATATCAATAAATTACCATAATTAGATAGAAAACAGGGAGGAAAATTCCCTAAGTTGAATACATCATGCTTAAATATTAATGATTAGGATTATAAAATATGCAATATTTTTTTATTTCCGATGGGTGGACATTGAAATATATAAGTAAAGGTTGAAATTTTAAATTAGAAATGTGAATTGAGGAGCTTACTAAGTATATGATTTGGAATTAAATTTAAATGAATAGTAAGATTCATATCTGTATTACCCTTTACCACATTAATTGAAGGTAGTAGAATGAACCTTGAATGTGGAATATTCCTGAAAATTGATTAAAATGGGTTTAGGCTACTTTTCTGTATGTCACTAATGAATGAAAAGTCTTGAACCAATTGACTTGATAATAAGGTTTCTTGCTACATGACCTTATCACAATAATGAAAGGGATGGATTTAATTAAATTATATATTACATGAATTCATAATTAAATAGTAATGGCTTGACTCATGATCACTTGGATTCTGATAGGATAATGACATGAGCACTTGGGAACCCCATTCTAATTCATGGATATGACTTTCATAGGTAGATACCCACATATATCATGATCTGGTTCGGTTATTAGATTCTTGGTATGACAATGTAGGATCCTTTCAAATTATCCCAATATTCCTTAAATAAACTCCTTGGATGAAACATTGGCATGTAGGTTTCATGGTTACATCCCATATAGGGCCTTATCTATGCTTAGCTCCAATTTACCTTAGACGATCACCTTGGATTCGTTAGGAAACTTATTGTGTATTTCCATGGAACATGCTCCATAGATTACACGGTAACCCATACCTGACAATAGTTATTAGTATGTTGGAATCCATTTAGTTCTACATCACCATTTTTATTACCATGGGACTTCACTATAAGAGATAATTATTGGTTTCCTTGATATATCTTAAAACTTTCATTATTTATATTATCACAAGGTGATATCGCTGTTGGATATTCCTAAAATAACCTATCAATCTAAAATTGGTAATACCTTAATTAAAAGAACCGGTTACATGTTCAGACCCCTACCGAGGGATGGAGTAGGTACTTGGGTATTTAGTTACATTGTAATGATTTAATTTATATACGAATGCTTGCACACTATTACATTTCCATTAAATGGGTGAGATGTTATAGACACCATTGGTGGTGTTCCATTGATATTTATCTCACACCCTCTCTGGGTGCTGTTTGGAATGTGGGGCCAATTAAATGGTTTCAGGTGTTGACAAAGTGAAGCATATAGCTTTGAACACTTGATTGGTTTCTATTTAGTATGGATCTTGATATTATAGGACCGAGTTGGTACTTAGGATTCTTGGGATAGTCTTTGATTTCCGTTATACATTGTAGAACATCTTATGCCTATTTTTTGTATCTATGTATTCCAACTTTCTAGTACATGACATATTATAATCTTTTTTGAATGTAATTACAGTTGTTTGTGTTTTTATTACTGTATTCTCTACTTTTCTGATGTACCTTATGTTTATTTATATTTCTTTTTCTATTTAACTATGTTTACCTTATCCTCCTATTCTATAATTTGGTAATGCTGGAATAGTCTCTTAATGATCACACCATAATCCATGGCTTCTAGTTATCATCCTCTGGTGTTTAGGGAGAGGTGCTTGAGGACATGTGACCCACTAGGCTCGAGGAACCCTAAAGTGGCATCTGGCTCTGGGATGTAACAATATGGTATCATAAGTGGTTTCCTTTATTTATTTACTATTTAGGGAGAATATATTGGATATTATGAATTCTTGGGATTAGGACATAAGTCATTCTTGGGCATCGTGAACCCCTGTTCGTGGTAAAAACCATGTCTCATAAATTATAATTTCTTTTATGTTTATTACTATTACAGTTGATATAATTTCATCATTAGTAAACTCATAGGTGGTGTAGAGTTATTGATTATTAAACTATTTGATGATTTTATCTCATCCTTGGCCTGATGATATGAGGGAAGCGATCATTGTTACATGCATCATTATAGCCACCAAGATTTCACATGTCATGCATATTTCCATGCCATATATATGCATTTCACTAATTTTCATTGCTTGATATGACTATGATTGTTGAGTGATAATGTGATTGTTATCTTATGATTGTATTACCCTTTCTTGAAATTGAGTGATTTACTATCTCAATTAATGAGGTGTATGGGACCTCATGAGTTTGGATGAGTAATTTACCAAGTCGATCCATTCTATTATAAATAAATGGGTGTCATTTCTTGTGATAGTTGTATGGTCAGTAATTTATTGGAAATGACATTCCATTATAAAGTGAGTCATAAAATCTAAAATTAAATGGTTACACGTCCTTATCCCACATTTTCATGTTCATCAAATGTAATGGAGTGAACCTGGTAATGAAATGTAAAATTAAATGAAAATTATTCTTGAGCACATATTGATACCTGGCCATCGAAGCAGTTAGCTGGGGTATTATGCCATGGGTTGTGAGTTTTCTTACATTTAGATTATGCTAGTGATGCTTTCCTTATTCATAATCATGTTCTAAGGTGTGTGTTTGTAAATTATATATCAATTCTTCCACAACTTCCTCATATCGTATGCGAGTAGGGTGGTGATAGCCATGCTCCAAACATAGTGGGCCCTGAGCATCCAATCTTACCTCCAAGAGTGACACTTGAGGAACTGCCTACTATAACTACTTTGGGAACTGATTCCCATGTTCATTATAGTTTCTTACCTCTGATAATTTATAGTGTCCCTAACCTTTTACACAAAACATTACATGTTTTTAAGAATAAATATACATTAGAGTACAAGCTAAGTATCGTGGAGTCTAGTGGTGTTAGAGACCCGGTACATAAAACTAAAAACATGGGACTAAAAAACATTGTTACTTAATCCTAAAGAATATCTCATAAATCCCATTGTTCTTATACAAATTCATATTATAACCTATGGATAACATGAATAAATTTATGGGCTAAAAATCCTAGGAAGGGAGAAAACATAAGAATAAATCTTTTTCATATTGGTTAGAAGTCATCACATGATGACATAAAAAACACATGTAACATATGGAATCATAATATAGACACATGGTACCATAAAAACATGAATTCATTGAAATGGGTAATCAATATAAAAAATGAATTTATCACAATTCATGGCTAACCGCCAATACCATCGCACATGGTAGCACATGGAAAGGAAAACCACCACGATCGTCGCACATGGAAGTACAAGCCAAGGCTGACCACCAAGATCGTCTCACAAAATGTCTCATGAGACTCAAGATTACCCAATGAATTGGTGCACTATTTGGGGTCACCCATGTTATCTTTTCAGTAAAATGGTTCCATATAAAGAATCACACATAATCAATCTTACATAAACATAATATTTACCCATGGAAAGAATTGGGTTTCACAATCATGTCATAAAGCATAAATAATGGTCATATCATTAATGTGTCCATCAAAGAAAGGAATTAAAATATACATGTATATTCAAAATGGAGAATAGGCATTTATCATGGTCAATTATTTCATGAATAAGTAATAATATGTAAGAAATGTATTTTGAAATTTTAGCATTAAAACATTTTTGTGTTGTATTAAGGAAAATACTACAGAGCCTTTAAAATAGAATGGAAAATATCATTTATATAATACCAATATTGATCCAAGAAGGTTCTCATAATAAGAATACTACTTTTCCAAAGACAATGGTGGAATAAAATAGAGGATTTAGTGTACTTGAAATCATGTAAGAATTCGAGAAGTTCCCCTAAAACAAGTTTTCTTATCAAGAAGTATTGAGGTGGGAATTATCTAAAAAATGAATATCCACAAAAAAGAATGTGGGATGGATCTTGAAACATGAGTTTGGAGCATATTAAAAGTAGGTATACATTGTAAAAAAATGTAAAATACAACATTCATTGGGGAAAAGGAAATTTAGAGCAATCCGAAGGAATATATGAGGTTCGGGTAGAATCCCTTATAGAATATCGGGATGGTATCAGCTATACTTAAGAGGGAATGATGTGAGAGAAAGGGGGTTAACATATTTATACATCATGAGGGAAGTATGTGGTAGGTGAAAAAGCATACCCCATCATTTTAAATTACACATAAAATGGAATAACATAGAGGATATTCTTTAATAAAATTGAAATAGAGAGGATCCTTTACCTTATGTCTGATAGTGTTATCTAGCTGATATTAATTATCTAAACAATCAAATTAGGTTCATTAATTAATAACCCTATAATCTATTTTATATGTAAAAGAATTATTATAACATTTTTATGTTCATCCAGGACCATGTTTATTTGTTATGTTGTTCGATTCCATTATTCGTGTCTATTTTCTTCCGTAGTTTTATTGATCAGTTCACTTATTCATGTTAGGACACACATGTATGATTAGAGTAGTTTTCTAGAATTGGAGTTATATTTTATTATTGAACATACAGAAAGTAACATCATTTTAAATTTAATTTTTTAACTTTGAGTGAAGTTGAATCATTATATAAAACTATAGTGACAACATTTTGGGTTAATTTCTGGTTTTTGACCACAATGAACACATTATGTTTTACAAATAAAAACCAAGTGTAAAAAAAGATTCCATAACTATAGATGATACATAATGAATATGTGATGGTATGGATTAACCATGTAAATTTTTTCATGACCACAATTGAAGATGTTAACAGAAATTGAAAACCCGTCGTCCTTGAATGTGGAAAATTAACACATCTCAGATAGTGTATTTACTACAAGTATAAAAGAAGTTTAAAAGAGAGATGAAAATAAATTATCTAGTTATAATAAAAAAAAATTATTAAATTATTTTTATTTGAGTTTTTATAACATTTTAATGAGAAGGGGTAATGATTAAAATGAAAAGAAATGAACATGAAAAGAAAGTAAAAGAATTTAAAAGAGGAATCTACCTCTTGAATCAATATTCCTTGAGATCCACTTAAGGGGATAGGATTTAGTCTTTGGAAGTGAATAAGGGATTTCAGATGTGGGGAAGGATCTTTGTAAGATATTTGGGTATATTTTAGGTATGTAACAATTCTTGAGAAGAGTGAAGGGAAGAGGGAAGTGTTGGTAGCATTTATAGTGGAATAGAGGTGGGTTTTCGTAATATCTGATTCCTTAGTTTATTAATTTCCCACAAGTCTAGTAATAGCGATGATTCCCTTACCAATAATAGAAATATGTGTATATGAGTTCGAGATTTGTGTTCTTACGTCACATATGATGTTAGGAATAGTGGTTTTATGTAATAATGTATTTATAAGGTAAATTAATGTATTTTACTATTAACAAAAAAATCAGGAATTTCAGAGAAATACCAAAAATCAATCTAACTATTTCTAAACTTATAGAATCCAAAAATATAATCCATCTTCTAAAAAATAATGTTATAAATATGATTAATTTATTTTTTAAATAAAATCACAATTTACATGAAATATATTGATTTTATTATAATACCAGATTTTATAATGCATTCAAAAATTACATAAGGTATTATAAAATGAGGTTAAAGACATCAGTCATAAAATTGATAATTTATAATCACCTTTTAGGATAATATATTTTCTTTCAAATTAATTAAATAATTTTATTTAATTATTTATGACTTCCCAAAATACCAATACTTTTACTATGGTCATTTTATCACTTATAATATGCCCAAATTATATTTACACAATCAAGGGTGAGGTTACTATTATTATTGAAGATATATTATTCATAAGATTCATATTAGTATTCATAAGGGTAGGTTACTATTAATTAGGGTAAGTTACTATTCAAAAAAATGGTTTATCTTATTAGGATCCAAACATCTTACTAATCGCAGCTATGTGTGTCCATTTTTGGAAATTCAAAAAACATAAGTGTCAAAATAATGTTTAAAGGTCACATAGTACATAATACTTCATTGTGTTCAGATTTCATGTGATTATATTACATATTTATAAGAATTTAATTTCTATTGATAAAACATTGGGTCATTACATTATTCCCCCCTTGTGAAATTTTTCCCTCGACATTTCGATTTACATTCAAGGACATAAACTGGTGCATTTACTTTTCCTTCATTACCTCCTCTTGTTACCATGTTTCCTATTAATAATTATGGTTCCACCAATGTACATTAAAAAGGTGAGTAGTCTTGTTACATAGAACATTATCTCTAGGATCCAATATCTTCACTAGACGCTCCTCGTTAGAAAGATCACTATCCAATTTTACATCCCCTTAATAGAGTACATGTGAAGGATATGGTAAGTACTTTATTAATAGGGGTACATGGAAAAAATAATGTACTTTGTCCATGGTAGTTGGAAGTTCTAGTCGATAGTCCACATCCCCAACACGATCAAAAATCTCAAAGAGGCTAATGTACCTGGGACTTAATGTTCCCTTCATCCCAAACCTCATTCCCTTTTTCCATAGTGATATGTGTAGAAATATCATGTCTACAAATTTGGACTCAATGTCTCATCAACGATTATCTGTATAACCCTTCTGTCGACATTCAGATTCCTTGATGTGCTACTGAATGGTTGTCATCTTCTCCACCATTTCTTCAACAATTTTTGGTCCTAGATGCTTACGCTAATAGAATTCATCCCAACACGCTAGTGTTTTTCACCTTTTACATAAAGGGATTCATATAGTTCCATTCAAATGCTTTAGTGGAGACTATTTTTGTAAGAGAAATTGACCAGTGGATGATGTTGGTACCATCCCCTATTGAATTACTTTGAACAGCACTCAACATAACTTATAGTTTCTAAATTGTTCACTAATATTAGCCATCAGTTTGTGTATGATATGTCATTCTGAAGATCATTTTAGTGCTTAGAGATTGTGGGGAATTTTCTAGAACGTCGAGGTGGATCTCAGATCTTGATAAAACACTATATATAGTGGTAATCTATAAATTTTTACTAATTCATTAATATATATCCATTCAAGTTTATCCAATGATTTATTCTCTCAAAATGTGATAAAGTGAGTTATCATTGTACGATGATTCACAATAACCCATATAGCATTGTTTTCTCTAGATGTCATTGGTAGTCTAGTGAAAAATTCCATAGGGATGTTCTCCCACTTTCATGTTTGTATGTGAAGTGGTTTCATCATCCCCTTTGACTTTTGTCTTTCATCTATCAATTTTTGACATACCAAGCACTTTTATGTATACTCAGCAATCTCCTTCATCATATTGACCCACCAATAGTTCTCTTGGAGAACTCATTACATCATTGGGATCTCTAGGTGGATATATAAGTTGGATCTATTTGTGTTATTCATAAGTTCCTTTTTTATATATGGATCGTATGGTACACATAATCGTTACCCAAATATTACAAATCCTTCTTCATCAATCATGAACTCAGAGGATTTCCCATTTCTATTGGCTTCCACCCTTTTCTGAATTTCCACATTTTTCATTGAACTTCCTTTATCTTCTAAATAAGTGATGGTTGAGAAATCATTTACGAAAAGACATATGTTGTTCCTCCATTAATTATTTCCATGTCAACCCTCTAAAAATCTATGAAGATCACATCCTTTTCATTTATCATCATTGATAATGATGCATGATACTTTCTACTTAGAGCATCTTCCACCATATTTTCCTTACAGGGATAGTAGTGGACTAAGAAGACACAATCATTTATTATATCCATCCATTTCCCTAGTTTATAGCTCTTTCTATGTTAATATATATTTTAGACTCTTGTGATCCATATATATCTCACACTTCTCCCCAAAGAGATAATACCATAATATTTTTAATGCAAAGATCACACCCACCAACTCCATATCATGCGTAGAATATTTTTCTCATGTATTTTCAGCTTCCTTGAGGCATAGGCTATCACATTATCATTTTCCAATAGTAAATGTCATATTTTCTTCTTCGAATCATCCATGTACACCAAAAAGAGTTCTCCACTTTTTGGGAGTGTGAGTACTGGTGTGGTGATTAGACTCTTTTTCATCTCTTTAAAATAGTCTTCAAATACCTGATTCAAGACAAACATTAATCCATTCCATGACATCTTGGTCATTGTGTTTGAAAATCATGATATTTGCTTCACAAATAGTCAATAATACCAGGCTAGACCCACAAAGATATGGATTTCCATTACAGATGTTGGCCTAGTCAACTCTTCTATTTCCTTTGTCTTGGATGAGTCTATAGATATCCCTTTTCTAGTGATAATATTCCCCAAGAATGATACTTACGCCATTCAGAACTCACATTTACTGAACTTTTCATACATCTTATCCCTTTGCAATGTCTTCAACATAGTATTCAAATGCTCATCATGTTCCCCCTTTCCCATTGAATATATATCAGAATATCATCAATAAAGACTGCCAAATTGTCTTTCAAGATAATCTCTAAAGACAATATTCATTAAATCCATGAAAATTTTTGGAACATTAGTGAGTCTGAAGGGAATAACTGTTAACTCATAATGTCAATAACTCATTCGAAATGAATTATTCAGAATATTTTCCTTCCTCACCATTAATTGGGTATATCATGACCAAACTTTCACCATAGAGAAATAACATGCCCCATGATGCTGATCAAACAATCTATCTATACGGGGTAGGGGATACTTGTTCTCTATCATGATTTTATTGAGTTTGTGATAATCAATCTAGAGGCGCATTGAACCATACTTCATATCAATTAAGAGGACTGTCGCTCCCCATAGTTAATAACATGGGTGAATAAAACCCTTCTCCATATTCTCTTGTAACTACTTATTCTACTCTTCCAGATCTATAGTGGTCATTCTATAAGGAGTAATTGATATAGGTAGAGATCTAGGAACAAGGCCAATTGAGAATTCAACCACTCATTCAGGAGGAAGATCAGAAAACTCTTTGAGAAATAAATCAATGTAACCCCTCATGATGGGCATGTCATCAATCATGGTTCCCTCCTTTGTCTCAATAATTTGATATAGATATTCTTTCTCAAAAGAAATAAATTTCAACATTTGAGAAGATGATTCTAATGTATATTCAACTTTCTCCGTACAATTACAATGAATTATAGGATTTTTTGGGATGTGGAGGGTGATCTCCCTTTCTGGACAGTTGATGTAGGATTTGTATAAAGATAGCCTATCCTTCCCAATATTACATCAAAGTCCACTAAAAGAATTATGACAAAAATATATAGGAGATTCAGTCCATAATCATTTACTAGGTAGGAGTTATAAACCATGGATGAAAAATTTTCCCCATTATCTATTCTCACATATAATTTTTCCTCAAAATTTTGAGGATATATTTTAATTGTTCTACTAAACTTTCATGATATGAATGAATTTGTAGAACTATAATCTAATAGTATGTTCGCTATTATTGAATTAATAACTAGTGTACATGTCTCAACATTGTTTTCCATATCCACCTCATCAGTAGTGATAACATAAGTCATTTCTTATTTCCTTGGAGGTTTTTATTGATTGCTTTTAACAACCCTCAGCTTAAGAAACTTTTTCACATTATTTTTAGGGTCCTTGTAGTTGTAACAGTGCAATATAGGCTGATTTTTTATCTGAACCATCCTTTATTCTTTAAAATTAGCAGGATTCTTCATATCTTATCTACTGTTTTTTGAAAGATGTCCCAACATTCCATATTTGAATCAATTCCTTGTTCTTTTTAGACAGTTCATGGGATGATTCTTCCAATAATTTTTACACGTGGGATGATAAAGATACATTCCATCATGGAATTTATTTGCAGAACTACCCAAATTAAATTTCCTTTTACTCTTGTTTACACTAGGACAATGATACCACTAAGAATCTCCTATATCCATTTCGATATTGAGGAAAAAATTTACAATATCCTCATAACTGTCAAATATCAAATCTCTAATTATCTCTATATTCTAGGCTTTAGTCCACTAAAGAATAGATCCACTTTCCTTTCGGTGTTCATGTTAATTATAGAGGTGTACCTTAGAAACCTTGTGATGTTTGTTTCATACATCTTGTTGGACTCATATAACTTCTACTCGAGTATGAGGATATCTCATTCAATCTTGGGATGGAGGGTTAAGGGAAAATATTTATTGAAAAAACATTATCTTTAATTCCTCCCAATCTGTGCAATCAATTTCTTCTTGGGGTTTGAATTCTTGATCTGTGTCCTCCACTGATCAGCTTCCACATCAAAACGATAGACCACCAGCAAAGATTTTTCTTCTTCTAAGCATTGGAGGACAGAGATTATCCATTAAATTGATTTAATTAGTTGTTCTATGATGAGGGGATCATAAGATCCACTAAATATGGGTGGCCTCTTCTGCATGAAGGATTTAATGGAAAATTTCCATTTCCATGGAGGAGAAGGGTGTTCCACCTGATTTAAGATATTATTCACAACATGAGATAGTTTTGAAAGTACTCTCATGATGTTGTGAACACCCATTCCCGTCATATTAGGCATATCATTAGGAAAATCATCACATTCCCTATCATATTGATTTTTGGAACGTGTTCTTCGATTTCCCTTCATTACCAATGAAATTAAATGTACAGTTAGTGGGCTTGAATACTTAGATATTGAGAATAAAAAGGAAACATTGGGAAAAAAGTATAAACTTGTATTGGAGAAGTATATCCTAACTTTTGATTCCCGATGTTTCAATATTTTTTATCCTTGATCTATTTCATAACATATATTCTTATAGGATTTCTTAATCTGTTAATAATGGTTTGTACCAAGCTCATTAATTTACTAAAACATATCCTCTATGAGTGTCAAACCAAGAGTGCAGCATGTCCCATTATTGTGCACTAGTTCCCCTTCATGTGTAGATCAATGCTGTGTTTTTGTGTTTTACCCATAGATAAATCATTGTCGGAGCCACCTCTATTGGTTATTATCCATATAGGGAAGTATTTTCTTGATAATCCACTTACTCTATACATATGAAAATATTGGGATGTTTTCTTATACGTAGTCTCAACCATCAGGTTCTTACTAAAGTTATCTGTTAATAATATTCAAAAATAACTAGACTATCCTCTGATACCAACAATAGTGACCCTATCCTTTGAGACAAAACATTACCTAATTTTAAGCACAATTACACATCAATGTACAAGCCAAGGATCATGGAGTCTAGTGTCTTTGAAGACCAGGTACATAAAACTAAAAACCTAGGACTAAGAATGTAACACCCTGACCCCTTTTACCCATAGTCAGTGCATTATTACATAAAATTGGCATGATCACAAGGGATAATATCCCGAAAAACTGATCAGTTTAGTTGCCACAGAAGTACTAGAAACATTCATAAGTTTTAAATTAAATCATGAAATAAATACATCAACAACATTTTTTCCACCTTTGAACACACTTTTATCCTTAGCCTGTTACTATAGGTCAACCATAAAATAAATCTTCACATCCTTGTAAAAATAAAACACAGAATGGGGTGAGTTGAGATGCTCAGTAAGGATAACAATATAAAAGAAACTTTCATAAATATTCTTAAACATTTAAGGCAATGTATAAGACTAAACCCAAATCCTTTTAAACATAATCTGTATCCTAATAAGGTGAAGATAAAATCAAATAATTTCATTTACTTATTCGCATGGATATTCTACTTGTTGAATAATCACATGCAATACCAATTGCCACTTTCCTAATGATGAAATGCATAAGGCCATATATCATAACCACATAATCAGGGTCATCTTCCAGGACTATAAATAATATTTTTTCAAGGCCTTGTGCTAAGACACTGGTTTGTCTCATGAAATATAACGATCCATCGAGGAGATATATTGGGCTTCCTCGTCACTTACTAAGTCTAATTCATTCCTCATATGAAGAGGTTTAAACACAACATAAACATTCCTATAAAAAACTAGCATATAAAATGTCAATACTTTATCCATAAACCATGAATGGTGTAAAAATAACACATCCATAGTCAAACATATTACAAAAACTTCAATACAATATAGATATTTTGTATTATAATAAATCAACTTCAAACAAGCTTGAAATCCATCAAGGTATGTTGACATTCATAAAATCAAAACTTTTTAGAGAAATATCTCTTTCTATTTTGAAATAATTTAAAAGTAATATAATTATAAAGGAAAAAATTTATTTTGAAAATATTCTTATAATATTATAAGGGAATCTTCAATGATTTTAAAATGGTGAAAAATATACACACCCTCCATATAAGTTTAAAAAGGCATTCTTACCTTAATTTGTCAAAAAGGTCATTAAGTACCTTGTTTGGAAAATGAAAGAATGATTACATTAATTTTTTTTATAAAAAGTAAAACAAGGGTATAAATGAATTTAACCCATATTATATGAAATAGTAAAAATGTGTTGAAATAAATTTTTAAGAAACATGGATGTGGATGATAAAGAGGTCCTAGTAGATACTTACGTAAAAACAACCTCAGATTATAAAGAGATTGTGAAATTAACCCTTACATTGTACTTTTCATTAGTCGATGGTATGTCAAACTTATGCATAATAGTTAAAACATTTTTATTAAATTAATCAAGAACTATATACATAAATATGATATCATATATGATCTTATAATATTACTTTGTTAATAATATTTCAGTAGTATCATCATTTCGGGTGTTAACTGATTCATTTTCCAATGTTTGGTTGGTTACGTAAGCCATGTTTTTTATGGATAAAGACTGTTTGATTAATATAAATAATGATATTATGTTCATAAACATTATTTTTAATCATAAAAAGAAAATTCTTCTTGAATGATTACGATGAGGATTGAATCTTATCGCATTTGTGGAGATGGTAATCTGTACGTATGCACGAGCGACAATATCATTATATTGATGGTGAAATCATATGTAATTGGATGTAATATCATATATACAGAATAATTAACATGTTATATTTATTATTTACACTAGTTATTCTCATTATTATACCTATCCAAATAATGTAGTGTTTGAATAACAAACTACACCACGTCGTGAGACGGTAAGCCGTAAGTACACATGTATGGTGACTTTTTCATTCATATGATGGATAAAATAAGGAATATGGTTGTAAAATTATTATAATAACATCAAAGTATATAAAATATACTATATTTATTATTTTATAATGTCAAAAACAAAGAAATATGAAGTTGATGAACAAAAGAACTTGAAAGAGATGATGAAATATTTACCTATACTTTAGGTTCATCCTTTTGATTTGATAAAAAGGGCTCCTTAGTTTTTCTTTTTGATCAATGTAAATATTCTAGTATGAAGGTAGGAATGTTGGGTGGATATTTGGCCATGGGTTTGACTAGCCAAATGGCTTTGGAGGTGTGAAATTAAGAGAAGGGTAAGTACCCTTTTATTAGTGAGGTGAGGGTCACTTTAGGAAAAGCTTGAAATATTATTTTATAATAAAATAATTTTCAACTTCTAATGGCCCCAAAATGAATTATTTCAAATATAAGGTTGTTCTGGGTCAATAAAATCTTAACGAATAGGTTTTATACAGGTTTTGGGAACCATATTAACCTTAACCTTTTTATTTAAGTATTAGTTAAATAGTTTGACATTTACCATGTCTCTTTATATTTTTATATTATATGGTTCATAAACATACTATAAAAATTCAAAAGAACCAAATTTCGTTCATTATTAATAAATATAACCTTATCTTTGTCCTCTAGATGATCCTTATATTTTTAGTAATATTATATCAATTAATAATATAGTATTAGTTTTAAAAACTCAATTATGTCAATTTTGATTCTATTTAGTATTTGGTTTTTTTGAAAATCATAACAGCATGATTACTTCAGAAAAAAATTATTTAAAAAACCTTAACATGTCATATTGAACAATTAAATTATTGGAATTTATCAAAAGTCTCAAATTACATTTATTTGGATATTTATAGTATCAATTATTTTAATCTTTCATTAATAAGGTAATTAGTGCATCATCATTGTGTCATAAATAACTTGACTTATATAATGTCTAAAAAATATAAATAAACTACCACAATGTAGGGAACCTAATTATATTTCTTATGAATATTTATAGTAGAATTTATCTTATGTATAACCCTATATTAAAAATGGTTCAGTTATAATACATTGAATTTAACTCTTTTAACTCTTCTTTAAATAAAATAATAATAAATATCCTAATCTAATCCAATTGGGACAAAAGTGATAATATTTTATTCCTAAGGATTTTTTGGTCGAATTACATTTATCCAATACAATAGGGACAAGTGTTAGCGTAATTATAATATCATTTTTACCCTTAATTACCCAATTTACTTTTAACCGTGGTAAATAAATGTAAAAAGTTACTATTCCCCAAAAATTATTTTCATCTTACTGAACCAAATTTTACTTACTGATGTCAACTATGTCTCTCAGATTTTTGAAATTCAACTCACATAAGCTGTAAAATTATGATTTATGCAAATTTGTAAATGCTCCTAGGAGGTGGGTAAAAGAGGGTAAAAAGTTCAATAAACATTTTATATGTCTAAACTTATTATAAAATGACTCCAATGTTTACATTGAACTTATATGTGTATTATTTACCTATATTGACCTAAAATAAATTTAAATAATATATATAATTATTTAAATTAAAATTCTTTTTTAAATAATAACTCAGTGTTTTTCAATATCCACCAAAAATGAATGTTTTCAAAAAAATACCAAATATTCACCCTAAGCTAATTTTGATATTACAAATCAAAAAATGAAGTCCATTTTGAAAAAAAAAGATTTATAAAATTTACTAAAGTGGGTATTTCTATTCATAAGGGCTAGTTTGATTGGTCACAGTGTGTTAGAATCTCGAAGTTGCGTACAATGCAATCTATTGCATTATTCAAATGGAAACATACCGTGGAATCTTGGGGTTTTACATTTTTCCCACCTTCAAATAAATTTTTCCTTGAAATTTCTAGAATATTAATGTATAAAAAGAATCATGTGGTTCTTCATCATATGTTCCTCGAGTTCCCAGGTTGCCTCTTCCATCTTATGATTTCTCCATAGAACCCTTACCAGACGTGTCCTCCGGTTTCTCTACACTTTCTCTCTGGTATCAAGAATTTTGATAGGCTATTCACAATAAGGCAGACCAGGTTCTAGTTCAATTTCCTCATAGGTGAGTTCATGTGTTGGGTTAGGCAAGTATTTTCTCAACAGTGATACGTGGAACACATCATGTACTTTGGAGAGACTTGGAGGCATTTCCAAAAGACAAGCTACTACTCCAATTCATTCTACAATTTTGAAAGGTCTGATGTACCTATGACTCAATTTACCCTTCTTACTGAAACGTATAACACCCTTCCATGGATATACCTTTAAAAAAACATTGTCTCATTCTTGAAATCCCAAATCATTCCTTCGGTTGTTGTTATAGCTCTTTTTCCTACTTTGGGCTGCTTTGATGTGGGTTTGGATAACCTTCACCTTTTCCATTGTTTCTTTAACAAGTTCAGGGCCTATGAGTTCTCTTTCACCAACATCATCCCAAAAAGTTGGTGTGTGACATATTGTAAAATATACCGCTTCATATGGTTCAATATTAATACTTTAATGGAAGCTATTGTTATATGAAAATTCTACCAAAGGTAAATTTTGATCCCACATACCTTTAAAGTCAAGTGATCAAGATCTCAACACGTATTCTAAGGTTTGAATAGTCCATTATAATTTTCCATAAGTTTGAGGGTGGTAGACAATGCTCAAATGAAGTTCAGTATCTAGGTCCTTCTAAAGTCTTTTCCAGAATCCAGATGTAAAATGGGGATCACGATCAGAAACAATCGATAGGGGTACTCCATAAAGTCTTACAACTTCATTAATATATAGTCCTGCCATACGTTCAAGCAGTAAATCTTTTTCTATAGAAAGAAAATGTGATGACTTGGTAAGACTTTCAACAGTGACGCATATTTCTTCATTCATTTTAGGAGTCTTTGGTAGACCCATAAAAAATTCTATCATAATATCATATCATTTCCACTCAGGTATGGGAAGAGGTTTCATGATTCCTCCAGGCCATTGCCTTCTAGTTTTCACTTATTGAAAAACCATACAGCTTGATAAAAAATCAGAAATCCCCCTTTTCATGTTGTCCCACAAAAAATGTTCTTTCAAATCATTATGCATCTTGGTGCCCCCATGTTGAATAGTGAAATTGGAGCTATGAGCGTCATCCAACAATTCTCTTTTTAGATCAGGTATATCGAGAACACAATGCCTTATCCAAAATTTAATAATACCATCTTCATATATAATGTCACTCAATCTCCCATCATTCATAGCTTTAATCTCCTTTTGATACTGTTTATCATCAGTATGGTAACTCCTTATCCTTTCTAGTAAAGAGGTTTTGGAAACCTTTTGAAAAATTATTGATGTTTCACCTTCTACGGTTATTCGCATATCCATCTTTACTGGATACCTGAAAATATAATCCCTTTCAACTCTCATCTTGTTCAAAACTCCATGATCATTTCTACATAAAGAATCTTCCACCTTATTTACCTTTCCCGGGTGGTAGTGTATAGTGAAATCATAATCCTAGAGTAGTTCAAGTCATCGCCTTTTCCTCATGTTGACTTATTTTTGTGAGAAAATATACTTCAAACTGTTGTGATCAGTATAAATCTTACAATTTTCAGCATAGAGGTAGTGTCTCCATATTTTTAGAGTAAATATTATAGCTACTAACACAATATCATGAGTATGATAGTTTTGCTCGTGAATTTTTAGCTTTAATGATGCATAGGAAATAACTCAATAATTCTTTATAAGGACACAACCAATTCCTTTCTTTGAAGCATCACTATAAATAACAATCTCATCGTTCCCTGATGGTAGAGTCAAGATAGGATCATTGATGGATCTTCTCTTCAGTTATTAAAAACATTCTTCACACTATTTTATCCAAACAAATTTAACACCTTTACGTGTGATCTTGGTTAATGGGTTATCCAACAGGGAAAAATGATGGAAAAAATGCCGATAATATCCTGCAAAACATATAAAATTGTGTACCTCTTTTATACTCGTCCGTACTGGCCACTCTTGATTTCCTTGGCCTTTTAAGGATCAATAGTTCCATCCTTAGAGACAATATATCCATGAAAAGAAATCAACTAAATCTATAATTCACACTAGCTAGATTTCCAATATAATTCATTTTTATAAAAGTACTTAGGATAATTCCCAAGTTATTTTAATGATCTTCGTAACTTTTGGAGTATAACAAGATATTATCAATAAATAACACTATAAAGTCATCAAAATAATTCTTGAAAACTCTATTCATTAGATCCATGAAGAGAGAGGGTGAATTAGTAAATCTGAAAGGCATTAATATAAACTCATAATGCCCGTACCTGGTTTAAAATGCTATTTTTGGAATGTCTTCCTTCTTCACCCATAACTGATGATATTCAGATCAAAGTTCAATCTTGGGAAAATATTGAGCTCAATGAAGTTGGTAGAATAAATAATCAATGTGAGGTATGGGGTACTTTTTCTTTATTGATATATCATCGATCTCCAGGTAGTCAATGAACAACCTCATAGTTCTGTATTTCTTTTTAATAAAAAGGAAAGAGGCTCTTGATGGAGAAACACTGGGGTGAAAAAATCCCTTATTACTGAATTAATCTAATTCTTTAATTAGTTCCACTAATTCCATAGTGTTCATTCTATAAGGGGTCTTCGATATGGGCTTTGAACCAGGAATTAAATCAGTGGAAAACTCAATTTCTCATTCTGGAGGATGTCCTAGTAAATCCTCTAGAAACACATCAACATATTCTTACACAGTTGGTACATCCTCTATCCAAACATTCTTTTCCTCACAAATATTTATTTCATTCTCTTATTCCCCAGTAATTGAATTTAGTAGAGCTGTTGGGGTGGTTTTAGATAAGAATAAAGTGGTGATGCTTCGAGTGGCTTGGACCCTCTACTTGAGGCCTCTCATGGGGGTAGTGGGCACAACCTAGATGGGGTACTAGTAAAGGGGGATGAGGGAGGTCATAAAACTCTATCAGGCCCTTGTTATTCTAAGGTGGTGCGCTTAAGGATATCAGTGAAAGTGGCCATGCAGTGGCTCGTAATCCCACTACAGGTTTCAAGTCCCTGAAACAAGATGTAGGGGGTGATACCTTATTCAGGAAAAGTCAAGTGGAAGGCCTAGTGCTGGGTAATTGTTTTGAGCTTCTATCCTATGATGATCTGGTCCATGTCTCTACAAATTTTGTCCAAATCTCCATGGATGATATGGAGGTGAACAGGTCCATTGATGAATTTTATAGCTCCTATACAGGTGACACAGAGGATGGGACTCAGGGCAGTAGGAATCTAATCCCTAAGGGATGAAAGAGCAGGAGGGGAAATCGTAAAGTAAGGAAAGACTACTCATATTTATTTTTACCTATGGAGACCCAATATGAATAGAAGATGAAGGTCAATAAGATGGAAAATGTCCTCGTCCACTCCATATCATCTTTCCAGCATTGGAGGTCTGATGCTATGATTGAACACCCTCTGAAACTACTTATGACCTCGGAGGAGTGTGTGGCAGAATCTATTCTGACAATTAATGCTACTACTAAAGAGGATGAAAGAATGACGAAAAGGGTTATAATGGTTCCTGACAATAAAGAATAGTGAAACTTGATTGGTAAACTGGATCTCATCCTAATACTAGGATTCAACAACGGGATAATTAGTATAGAGGAGTATATGTAGTCTTGGGACAAGCTGGATTTTCAGTTCGAAGATCTCCTAACAAGGGAACTAGACACTCAGGTGGACACTATCTCTTGAAAATTATCTAGGGAGACTAAAACAGGTAGGCTGAACTTTTATTTTCATGGCTTTGTAACTTTCTTTTCCACTTGAACTTATGGGTTTTCACTTTTTTCTTAAAAGTGATTGATAATAAAAATGTAAAGTTGGAAGGCGGTGACGTTTTGGATCTAATGATAAGGTACTCCTTATCATCATTGAAAATTGTAACCTCTTTATTCTTAAAATATATTTTCACATCATGGTTCAAAATCCAATCAATACCAAAGATTATATCAAATTCAATCAAGGGTTTGATGATCTGATCAGCAGATAAAAAACATTTATATTCCCTAATCGGAACTAATTCACAAAACATCATTGCAATGACACTTCCCCTAAGAGTTTTGACTGACAACACCCTTGTTAAATAAAATTGTAAACATCTAATTTTCTTATCATACTGGGAAGATATGAAACAACGAGATGATCCAGAATCAAATAAATCATTATCTAAACTTTAGGAAACTATTAAATTACCTTCCACTATATCTTTCGAAGCTTTAACCTTAGCAGTAGTGATAACAAAAGCTTGTCCTTGCTCCCTTGGCCTTTTCGAAGGCAAGTTCCCATGGCTCTTATGAAATTAATTTTCATAATGCCCCATTTTTATAAAATTGGAGACTTCAACATTGATAGCCTCTTTCTTCCCCTTGCAATCACGAGCTTGGTGGCCTTTTTCACCACACTTTAACAGACTCCCATTCCCTTTAGGATAGTACTGGGATGTTTCTTCCCATATTTACCGCTGGATAGATATTCAACTTTTTCCCTTCTTCCCCTTATTTCTATTTCCAGAGTGTTCATTATATCTCTTTTTCATTTACTTAGCTTTAAACTCATAAGACTTAGAGAATTCTTTTTCTATATTTAAAGCGCATGAGACTATATCTTCATAAGATGAGAAGGATTGTGATACTAATTCTTGATAGATAAATGGACATAACCCATCAAAGAATCAATAAATATTACTCCTTGGGTTATGTATATAATATTATTTATGCCTTTCTATCTATGTAAATTTAGACTCATACTTTGCGACATTCTCATCCTCTTTTTCCCTCAGACTCGGAAATTGTCTTTCCATATC
This sequence comes from Viscum album, assembly GCA_963277665.1. NCBI lineage: Eukaryota > Viridiplantae > Streptophyta > Magnoliopsida > Santalales > Viscaceae > Viscum > Viscum album. The sequence continues at coordinate 361,476,834 of OY728155.1, read as the reverse complement.
CACTCGATGGTCATGAGGAAATTATTTTTAAATAAAAATCACTTTAAAATCCCTCCATTCCATGTTCTATACTTCTTCATCTTCCATTGTTTTTTGGATTAATGACCACCATTGATCTGCATCTCCCATGAGGCGAAAAACTGCCATCACAAATTTTTCCCATTCGCTACTCTCCAAAGCATGTAATATTTTCTCTAAGAAATTTATCCATTGCTCAGATACTTATGGATTTGTAATCCCATTGAATATTGGTGGTTTTTTCTTCATGAATCAGACTAAAATTTTTCCTCCTAATTATGGATTAGGGTAGTCCATACGGGTAAGGTTATTTTTCATAGCCTGAGTGAGTTGTCCTAGTATGGTGATAAGCTGATCTGCAACAGTTGCATCACCAGCTCCACTATAATTATCTTGAGTTGGAGGGAAGTCCCAATATGGATTACATGGGTTGATATGGTTTCCATTCCTTTGACTAGATGCCATTTTTAAACAATGGAATACACTAGATTAATTTATGAATCGCAATACATAATTCCAAACTTGTAAACAGTTAACATAAATTGAACAGTTTATGGATATAATTCGTAATCATAAAAAAATTTCTTTAAGGAAGTATATACTCATAAACCCTACATAATGGTTTCTATAGAAAATGAGAATTATACAAATCATATCCCCTGGGAGTGTCGTAACCAAGAGTACATCAAGGCCTATTGCCTTGCACCAGTTCTCGTTCGAGTCTTGCTCAAAGTGATGTTTTCAAGTTTTATCCCTAGGTAAATCTGTGCTAGAGACGCCTTTATCTTCTCGTATCCAGAGAGGGATTCATTGCTAGTAAAACTCACAAAATCTCTATATTACTAAAATTCTTTGATGTTCTTCCATACTAATCCTCAATGTTTATCTTAGGGTAATGTTATATAATCAGAGTTTTTCTAAATATAGCTTCCAATGTTTGTACTAAATATTCTCTGATACCAATTGTAACATCCCCAACCTCTTTTACCTAGATTCGGTTGATTATTACATAACATTTTTATGATCACAAGGGATCAAATCCAGAAAGACCGATAAGTTTATTAGCTTTGGAAGTAATAGATACATTCATACGTTTTAAATTACATCATGAAAAAAAACATCAAAAACATTTTGTCCCCTTTTAAACACTCATATATCCTTAACCTATCCCTATATGTCAACCATAAAATAGTTCTTCACATCTTGGAAAAAATATAACATTGAAAGGGGTGATCTCAGATGCTCAGTAAGGATAACAATATAGCAAAAACTTTCATAAATAAGCATAAATATTTAAGGAAATGTATAAGACTAATATAAAATAATTTTAAACATATATTTCAGCATATTATGGAAAAGATAAAACCAAATAATTCCATTTTCATATTCACATGGATATTCTACTAGTTGAATAATCACATGCAATATCAATAGCAACTTACATAATGATAAAATGCATAATTTCATACATCATAACCACATAGTCAAGGCCTTAGGCCAAGAATACAAATAATATTTTGTCAAGGACTTGTGCCAATACATTAGTTTGTCTGATGAGATCTAACGACACATTGAGGAGCTATAGCAGGCTTCACCCATCACTTACTAAGTCTAATGCATTCTACATATTAAAGTGTTTAAACATAACATAAACATTCGTATTAAAACTAGCATATGAAATGTCAATAAATTATCCATAAACCATGAATTGTGTAAAAATAAAACAGCCACAATAAAAAATATCACAAAACCTTCAATAAAATATAGATTTTTTGTATCATAATTAATTAACATCAAGAAATATTAAAATCCATCAATGTATGTTGTCATTGATGAAATCAAAACTTTTTAGAGAAATATATAATTGTATTTTGAAATCATTTAAAATCCATATAATTATAATAGAAAAAATTTATTTTGAAAATATTCATATAATCTTGATTGGGAAGCTTTGATGATGTTATAATGCTGATAAATAGCCACACCCTCCGTATAAGTTAAGAAAAGACATTCCTACCTTAATTCGTCGAAATGGTCATAAAATACATTGTTTGGAAAATTACATAAAGATTCCTTTCAAAACATTATATAAAAAGTAAAACAATGGTATAAATAACTTTAACCCATATTATATGAAAAAATTAAAAATGTTTTGAAATACATTTTTAAGAAACATGGATGTGGATGATAAATAGGTCCCAGTAGATTCTTACATAAAAACAACCTCGCATAATAAAGTGATTGTGAAATTAACCCTTAATTTGTACATTTCCTTAGTAGATGGTATGTTAACCTCCTTTATATTAGTTAAATTTTTTTATTAAATTATATATGAACAATATACATAAATATTATATCATATATGATCCTCAAATAATGCTTTGTTAATAATATTTCAATAGTATCATCATTTTGGGCGTTAACTGATTCATTTTCCATTATATGGCTGGCTACATAAGACTTTTTTGATAGGGATAGGATTTATTGTATTCATACATATAATGGTATTATGTTCATAAACATTATTTTTAATCATAAAATAAAAATTATTCTTGAATGATTACGATGGGGAATGAATCTTATTCCGTTCGTGGAGACAGTAATACATACGTACGCATTAGCGACAATATCATTATATTGATGATGAAATTGTATGTAATTGGATGGTATATCATATATACAGAATCATTAAAATGTTTTATTTATTATTTACATTATTTATACTCATTATTATACCCATTCAAATAATAATGTGTTTGAATAACCCACAACACCACGACATGGAGATGGTAAGTCGTACGTACGCACGTATGGTGACTATGTCATTCATAAGATGGATATAATAATGAATATGGTTGTACCATTTTTATAATAACATCACAGAATATAGAATATACTAGATATAATATTTTTTAAAGTAAAAAACAAAGAATGTGTAAGTGTAAGAAGAAAAGAACTTGAAAGAGGTGATGAAATATTTACCTCTTCTTCTGGTTCTTCATTTTTATTTGATCAAAAGGGCTCCATAGGATGGATTTATGACAAAATAAAGGCCTATAGGATTAAGGGAGGATATTTGGGAGGATATTTGGGTAGGCATTGGCTGAGCCAAATGGCATTGAAGTTGTAAAATTAAGGGAAGTGGAAGTACCCTTTTATAAGAGAGGTGAGAGTCACTTTAGGAAAATATAGAAATATTTTTCTATATTATAATAATATTCGGTTTCTAATGGCTAAAAATGAATTATTTTGAGGTAAAGGTGGGTATGGGTAGAAAAAATATCAACCAATACGTTTTAGATTGGTTTAGGTCACCATATTAACCATAACATTTATATTTAACTCTTAGTTAATTAGTTTTACATTTACCATGTCTCTTTGTATTTTTATATTATATGGTTAATAAACATACAATAACAAGACAAGAGAACCCCATTTTATTCATTATTAATATATATAACCTTATATAAGTTTTTTTCTGATCCTTATATTTTTAGGAATTTTATATCAATTAATAATATAGTATTTGTTTTAAAAACTCAATTACGTCAATTTTTTTACCGTTTTGTATTTGGTTTTTGTAAAAATAATAACAGCATGATTAATTAGAAAAAAAAATTATTTAATAAACCATAACATTTCATATTAACCATGATAATTAGTGGAATTCATCAAAAGTATCAAATTACATTTATTTGGATATTTACAATCTTAATTAATTTAATCATTCATTAATAAGGTAATTTATGCATCATCATTGTCTCACAATAGAATTAAATTATTTAATGACTAAAAATTATAAATAATATACCATTATGTATGAAATCATTTAATCTTTCTAATTAATATTTATTTTATAATTTATCTTATGTATAAACCAATATTAAAAATGGTTTAGTTATTAAACTTTGAATATAACTCTTTAAACTCTTCTTTAAATAAAATATTAATAAATGTCCTAATCTAATAAAAGTGTTCCAAAGGGGATCATATTTTATTCTTAAATTTGTTTTTGGTCTAATTACACTTATCCAATAAATTATTACAAGTTTTAGGGTAATTATAATATCATTTTTAACATTAATTGCCCTATTTACTTATAACTGGGATAATAAAAGTAAAAAGTTACTATTCACCAAAAATTATATCTATATTATTGAACCAAATTTTACTTACTAATATCAACCGTGTCTATAATATTTTTTAAATTCAACTCACAGAAGCGGTAACAATAAGTTGAATGCATATTTTAAAATGCTTTTAGGCAGTTGGTAAAAGACAGTAAAAAATTCAAAAAAAATTTATTTATCTAAACTTATTATAAAATGACTCCAATTAATTACATTGAACATATATAGGTATTATGTATCTATTTTGACCTAAAATAAATTTATGTAAAATAAATTTAAATAAAAAATTTATTTTAAATAATAACTTAGTGTATTTCACTATTCATAAAAAATTGAATGTTTTCAGAAAAATACACAAAAATTACTCTAAGATAATTTCGATATTCTGAATCCAAAAATGAGTTCCATTTTTAATGATAAAATTTATAAAATTTCAAAAAGTGTTTATTAATATTCATAATGGCTAGTTTTATTGGTCGCGGTGCGTTAGAATCTCGAAGATGCATACAATGAAACTATTGCATTATTCAAAGGGAAATGTACCATGGAAGATTGGGGTGTTACAAAGAAAACACTTCATTATTTAATATTCAAAAAGAGCTCCAAATCACATCGTTTTCATAAATCTTCATATAATAACCTGGGGATAATATGTAAAGATGATTGATATAAAACCCAGTAAGGGAGTAAACATAAGAATAAAGCTTTAGCACATTAGTTAGAAGGCATAAAATGATGACATAAAAAGGATATTAACAAATGGAATCATAACATATATACATGGAATCATATAACCATGGGGTCATAGTACTATGTAAGAACCATAAAACATGACCTTAGCATGATTCAAGGCTAAACTCTAAGAACGTTTCACATGGTAGCACAAGCCAAGGCTAACCACCAAGACCGTTGCACATGGTAGAACAAGCCAAGTATAACCTCCTAGATTTCCATACATAACGTCTCTTGAGACTCAACATTACCCAGTGAATTGGAGAACTATCTGGGTGCACCCATATTTACTATTAACTAATATTTTTTCCATATAATGATTCATACACAATTAATCTATCATAATCATAAGAGTTACCCATGGAATGAATTGGTCATCAAATCCATGTAAAGAAGCATGAAAAATGGGTGTATCATAAAAGTGTCCATGAATAAAGGGAATAAAAATATAAATGGAAATTCAAAAGGTAATGTAGGCATGTATCGTGTTATGTGATTTCATGAAAAAATGAAATCATTGGAGGTCCATCCACTCTTTCATTCCTGGAGATTCTGACTCTCATGATTTTATATATTTTCTTAAAAGGAGAATGGTTGAATCCCCATGAAAGTCAGGCATAAGCGAGTATTTATAGACCCAATATAGGAATATTCAGTAGTTTAGAAATATATGTTGTATTTAATGAAACTTTATGGGATATATAAATCTGTAAGGGTTCCAAAATACTAATTTAGGAAATATAGAGGTTACATTCGTAGACTCACATGATAGGGGATCTTCGTAGAATGGTGTTGTAGGAGCTGGAAATATGCTGCGTAGAGGATACCATCAATCCTATTCATGTTCTAGGATTTTACAAGTTGTGTTAACTCATTATGGTTGGGAAGTTATCATATCATATCCCTTATGTGGATTTGTGGGGGAATTCTGGCTTGTATTTTCTCTAAATCAACAATTCTTTCATCATCATCTCTTATGAAAAAAGTTTTTTTCATAAAAAATAATGAGGATCTATAAGGGATTGATGGGGAGAATATACCCTAATAAACAATGTTTGTGACATTAAAAATATAAAATGGTAAATAATAAAAAAAAATTTCATGCAACAGAATAAGTCCATCTACTACTAGAAAAATACCCTATAACAACGGTTTGAAACTGTGGGTATAGGCCTCGAAACTGTTGGTATATCCTATACCAATGGTTTGGAGAACTATTTCCAAGTAATCCATGAGGATAGGTCTATACCAAAGGTTTTCAAAACCATTGGTATAAGTAATATGAAAATTCTATAGCAAAAGTTTCATAAAACCGTTGGTATATGTATTTCAAAAAAGAATCATTCTGTTGATTTTGATCCCAGTACCACCAGTTTATGATTGAATGACCTAACCACTAACCTAACATGACTTTTGTGAACATAATTTCATAAATATATATATGTATTATCATAAATATTTTAAATTTTTATTTATTTAATGTTCTCTGTAAGAATATTCCATAAAAATACATATAACTATAAAAATGGCTCTCAAAACCGTTGGTATAGATTATTGGATTTTGGGACCTATTCCAACAGTTTTGGAAAAACCATTTGTATGGGGAGGACCTATACCAACGGTTTGGGGAAAAACGTTGGTATAAGTCACTTATATGGAACTATGACAACAATTTGGAAAAAACTGTTGGTATATGTCCCAATTAGTGACCTATACAAATGGTTTTGGTCAAACCGTTTGAATAGGTCCATATAATTGAACTATACCAATAGTTTTCCAAAAGTCGATGGTATATATCTAATTTCATGTAGTGATCATCTTGATACTATAAATAAGATGGTAAAAACAATATCCAATAACATAGAAAACATATTATGATCATTCCATTCAATAAAAAGTGAATAAATATGATATATTTTATTAGTAAAAGACAACATGATTTACAAAATAGGAAAAAAAGACTAAAACTTATCACTCATAGCCTTATGTGAAAAATCTTATTCCTCAACTCTTTTACCCCTTCTTAGTATACATAATTTTAGTCATCCATACCAGGATACTTTACTTTACACCTACCTATATAAATGATATATTTCTGGGTACCAATAAATGGCCCACCTAGGGATTGAGATATACTTAAAAGGCCACAAAAAAAAATTTGTAATTCCATTTAGTCTATTTATATATAAATAATACGTTTACAGGTAATAAGGAATATAAAAAATGAAACTACATAATCACATATTGGACAAGGTTCCAAACAAGACACCTCTTAGTTACCACCCAGATCAGCTAAAATCTCAATTTATCTTAATGTATTCCAATATAAGATTTTATTTATAAAAGAGCCTTTTGAACCATCTCATCACCATGGAATCCATTTTAGATCATATTTTCCTAAGTGGTGAACCTATCCCATAGAAAATACAACTGTAAATGGAAAATAAAAGGATATTGTTGTACTTAATGCATTGACTAAATCAAAGAATATTGTTTTAATTAGAAGCCTTTCCACTTAAATCAATTAATTAAATAATCTATTGGAAACAAGTTTCTATACAAGGTGTTACATATGAGGAACAACCAAATCACTATGGGTTCTCTATGAACCCATCACCTAAAAATTTTGTCTATGGAAATCCACATAAGATTCCAAGTATCTCTTTATGTGTGGTATAAATTTTTTATCTCTGAGGGAATCCTTATCATTCTTGTAAGGAAACCATGTTTTTATCTTATCATTATATAAATAATTTTGTTTGGTTTCCATCCTATGAATTACATGTGAGGAACCCTATTATGTTACATGGAATAATAATAATTAGTTTCCTCTTATCCAATAATTTTAATTCCACGTAAGGAACCCAATTTTCACTCCTAGTATAATATAAATACATAATTCCTATTATTACCATCTATATAATTCAAATTATTACCCATATATCACTCATTACATGATTAATATTTCATTTAATAATTCATCTCATTTCAATAATCATGGTGCATCCGTCTATGATCTTCCAATATGGAACCTATTTTTCACCCATATCATGGAATAAAGAATGATTATGGTCTATCTATCAAACCATAACATTTAATTCAATTTACGATTTCATTTATAAATAATAATTAAAACACACCTCATAAGGTAGCTCAATTTCATATCATAGGATTAGATTTCATAGATTTGATCAATCAATCAGAATTAATTAATTAAATAGGCTCATTTAATTATGTATAATGAAATTATTATCGGCTAAATAAAACACCTTAGAATGTAGTTCAAAATCAGAAGCAACATATTATAGTTATTTTAAATTTAGAAACACATCAAAAATGATGGCTCAATTAATAGTCCTCTACCATCATAGGAGACTTCCTGTCTTAAAGGTCATACAAAAAAAGGACCACAAGTTTAATTTAAGAAAATAATTAATTAAGAAGAAACATTGAAATTGATTCATGCACGAAACAATGAAAAAATATAAATACCAATAAAAATAAAGTGAAAATCATGAGACAATATTCCTTAGATGTGTAATAAATTATATTTATGTTATTAGCCTCTAAATTTTTATAGATTTGGTGAAAATTATAAAATTAACATAAGACCTACAAATAGGGAAAAATCGATCACTTGAATTTAGCGTTCTAAATGCCAATGATAAATTTAAGAATGTGGAAAGTGGTTTAGAGGGAATATATGTATAGATCCATGATTAAAATTTGTTCTTTTACTGGTGTCTAATTAAACGATAAACCTTAATACCTAGTTTGAGGTGGAGGAATGTGCTCCCAATTGTGATGGAGTTCTATGCATTAAAATTGAGGGGAAAAGAAAAGAAAATTAGTATTTATTAAAAAATGAAAAAGTAGTCTTTTAACCAATATTTTAAAGGGTGAATAGTCTAGAAACATGGATTTCTACACTATATACCATCTCTATTCCCACAATATCCATGGGAGGTACCCCCTCTCACAATTAGGTGCATAGTTAGTCAAAAAAGGAACTAACCATGAATATCAACTCAGCTAAAGATATTAATTTTATATCATGATAATATAGACTATCCTACATCATTTACCAATCTTTGTCTTCCTCATTTAAGGATACATGGTTGAGCTACATGGTTACTTCAAACCATCCAAAACTATGCACCAACGATGTACAATTGATACACCCCAAACTTAGATAGTTTAATAGTTTTAAAAAATAGGTTCTAATAATTCATTTTACCATGGAAACATGAAATCATTTTCTCATACTAGAATTTGGACACCATGAATGGTTTACAAACTTTGATCATACTCTTACATGGATGGATGGGTAAGCCACATGATTACTACTAATTGTGAGCCTACCATGTTCCATTACTTGTTCATCCATGAAATAGAGCATTGTTCTTATAAAGAGAACAAAAAATCTCCCAAACACTTCTTTAAACCATTAATAACATCCATGAAAAGGAAATAAATGATTTAGTCTGACATTTTATTGGATCATACCTCATTATAACAAAATGTATTTTAGTGACTATTGAGAAAAAATATGTAGAAACCCAATGAATGAATTTGATGAAGATTTATGAATTGGGTGATGTTTTTCCCCTATTATGAACACTTCCTAGTTTATCCTTTCTTCCACATCGATTCAAATATAGGAAAGCCTATTTTTAATTACCAAAAATGTGGCATATGGTTTCTATGTTAATAGATATGGACCACCCTATATGGATGCTAATACCTAGTTACTTCACTAACCATGTGATTCAATCTTTACAAATATTCCTTCATGTGCTGAAACAAGATACCCTCTTACATACTCTCTACTAGCAGGAAAAATATGATAAAAAAATAGTAGATCAAAAAATATATTTCTATAAAGTGTCATTATTCATGGAACTAGCGACTTCATCTGCTTTTAGAAGTTCCAACTCATGATATTTAACAAGAATATTGAGTTTCTTCACATCAAATAGAGGCAAAAATAATACATGATAAAACCGTAACATTTTAAAGCATAAAATATGTTCGATATTTGAAATTAAATTTTTATTGAACTTTTTTACTTCCTTTAGATGAAGAAATGATTTTTACATTTAAAAATAGTCTTTGATGGTGTATTTGAATAGACTTTAATAAGATATTTACTCTTGAGAAACCATTATAAAATTAATTTAAATACCACATAATTTAAATCTTTTAGATGATCAAGTCAGGCATTGGGTTTCTCTAAATAAGATATAAACAATGGAGTTGATATAAAATAAGGGTTTATTCTCAATGTTGGGTTGAAAATCCAAACATTAATCATTAAAATTTAGAGATTGATAAAAATGTTGGTTCGTGAAACCTATTTTTTGTCCAACCATAAGGATCCCAAAAATAATTATTCCTCAAAAAAATTGGGTTCATTATATGAACATCTATAAAATTTGGGTTTTCCAACAATGATTCTAGATTTATTAAAAATCTCTAGAATACTTAAGAAAAATAAAATTCAATATTATTTAAATGAAAGTGAATATAGAATAAAATAATTATTCCAGTAAATATTATTCTATAATGAATGTAAGTATATAGCCTGTATGAGACATATATGGGTGTTTTTTAGCATCAACTTCTGGGGGAAAGTAATTAAATTATTAGATCAACACATTCACATACATATCCCATTTTTTGGGTAAAAACCCCATAAACATATTTTTATTAATATAAACACACACAAAATATTTAAAATAAATATAAAATAGAAATGATGTGTTTCATAGTTATATAGATTTTTATCAGAAGTGGGTGTTTATCCAAATTTCTCGTCCTTTTTTGATATTAAATATATGTTATGAAATAGAGTAAAAAGAATTTAATTTAGTATATAACTATAGGTTAAGTCAAATAAATGTTTGATGTGAAATGATCAAGTTCAAAATCTGACTGACTGAAAACTACCATTTTTTTGGAATAAAATCCATAGTATAAAAGAAACACAAAAAACACATCAAGGTGGTCGAATGTAATGCAAAAGCATATCATCATTGGTCACAAATTTCTTCCCCTCCTTAGGAAACACACCCAAGAAAAAGAAATATAATATCCTCTGATATGAGGAAGCCATGGATGCTAGATAATCCGCCACCATATTCCCCACCCGCCATGTTTGAGACACCATCATATTGCTACCCCTGAATGCGTTGCATTTTCTAATGGTGTATGAGATATGCCAAGGGATATTACCCTTTCAAATAATTGCATTACAAAGCATCAAAGAGTCAGACTCCACCATTTTAACCTCAAGTTAACTTTGACTACACATTTCTAGCCTCGTGACCATGGCCAAAGCCTCCGCCTGCAGCACATCACCTCGCCCAAAGAAACTCGTGAATGCTGCAACAATAGAACCCCTATGATCTCTTTCAACCCCAGCCCCAAACATCTCCCCCCAATTAGAGACCCATCCGTGTTGAGTTCCAAACCCTGTTGAAGGGGAATCCAACGTATCCCGGAACCCTGTTCGGGACATCCAGACCAAGGTGCGGTTGGAAGAAAAGGAACAACTGAACTTGCAAAAGGAGCATGATGATTGTCTGGACAGAGGCGTAGCAGATTGAGCATGGTATTCTTCATTTTTAAATGAATTCTTACTTGAGATTCTGGTGCATCATTGTGTCGCGCCCCATTCTGAGCCTTCCATATCATCCAGCAGCCTGCAATCAGAATAAAATATATGATCTTCCTCTCCGCGTCATGGGAGCCTGCTCCTCTAAACCACAATAACAAGAATTCCTCCTGCTCTCCTCCATATGGAACACAACCGAATAAAGACCCAAAAAATGTCCAAATATCGATAGACCATTCACTCAATTAAAAAATATGCTCCATTGTTTCTTATTTTGGGAGCCTGCAGCACCAGCACCTGGAAGTCAGATTCATGCACATCTGCTTCAAATTCTCATCAGTTGGCAGAGCCTTATTCCTCACTCTCCATAAGAAGAAATTGTATTTATATGTAATATCCTTGCACCATAGTTGAGTCCCCCACTGATATTCACCTGAAATATCCCCCATGATGTGCATAAAATCATTGATAGAGAAGATACCTCACATAGAACCTGTGAAAATAAGTTTATCTGGGACATCGCTGGAGACAATGCTATTGAAGATATCAATTTGATCCTCATCAAGAATAGCCTGAATAAATCTGGGATGACTACTAGCCTCTATGAAGGACATGTTCGGGGTGGGGTACCTTGGGATGTAAAGTCTCCCTTCCCCCAAATCTTGTTTCCAGAAATTGATATTCCCTTAACCCACTAACCACCTAGAATGATGTTGTAGAATCTCCATGTAGGGGTGAATCACCTTCAAGATCCCAGAGAGTCTCGATCTCTAGGCACAAATATCCTACAAATACATATCCTGTATAGTCCTTCCCCAAAGGGATATGACTTCCAAAGACTCCCATGCTAGATTGGCATGAATTCCCCTCATCACTGAGAAAGAACTCCTCAAGACATGATCAGCTTCACGACATGGGCCGTTGTACACAGGCAGTACCCGGGGTCGGACAACAGGGTGTGTATCATTCCTACATGCCGTGTAATTTTTGGAAAATGGCTTGGTCCTTTTGTTCACCGTGCCCTGGACATCTTTTGTTTGGGTTAGTTCCCTTTCGTTTGTTCCCTTGAAGGTTAGGCGTCTTTCCCTCACACAGGATTATGATCCCTTCAGCAGGACTTTCTGTGATAGAGTTAGGCATCCATCTGAGAGGCCCAGATCGAGATCCCCTATCCATTCCAGACCCTATGTAAAGTCAGGCATCGACGTGACCAACTCTATCGAGCGCCGATCCTCAATCTAGTAGTTGAATTCCAGATGAGTCGTGGTATCCGCCATGGCCCTGGCAGTGATACTCATCTGTGTATTGAGATCTTTCCCACTCAGGAGTGTGTCTCCCATAATGAGTGATTCTATCTATCGTAACCCTTACACTCATGAGTGTGTCTCCCATAATGATGGTATCCATCTCTCGTAATGGTTCCTGACGAACAGAACATCTCGGACGGACGTCTTCAGAGCTATAAGACTCGTGGATTGTGTTCTCCCGGAACGAGCGCATCATGGAATTTTCGAACAGAATCCCTTATGGGGATATGTAGTTGTGTGACTTGTATCTAGACTATGGTTCTGGGTTTTGAGTATATATGGTTTCTCTTATATGTTTTGTAAACATATACTATGCACATCTGACTGTACCTTTTCTTTGTATTGCTTTGTGGTTTTTGGGGTCCCCTACTGAGTATTGTTATAATCACCCCTGCACGGGCTTTGCCCGTACGTCTGGTGTCTTGTGCAGATGAACAGCCTTTTGACAGTGTCCAGGGTGGACCAGGACAGGACCGAGCTTTTTTAGTTCCCTATAGGCTGAGGCGTCCCTACAGCTACAAACGGAAGTCCCAGTACATTTTGTGCTTACAGGTTGGATATTGTAGTTTCAGAGTCTTGTTTGTTTTCTTTTTGGTGGGATTGTATTTTGGCCCAGTTTACTTTTATAGTACTCTACCTTTTGTCGTACACTGTTGGTTGGGGTTTAGTTGTATGCATGCATTTTGTTCCTTAGTGTTTTACATTTCAGCTTTTGTGGGCTTGGAGATGTGTGTGTGTGTGTACAAGTAATTAAGAAATTCCTCCCATGTTATTGATATGCATACTTGGTACTAGTCACCAGCCCATGGCCTATTGGAGGCGGGCTTGGGGAGTCATGGTGTGGGCCCCACTGGGATGGGTCGTGACAGAATCTTTTTTTCCAGTTGAGAATACAACCCAAAATTTTGTTGATGAGCTTATCAAAATGATGGACCCTTAGGGAAGAAGGACTAACCGGAGCCCCAATATATTCAATGGGAAATAAGCCTCACTCCATATTCATAATATTCCCCACATCCCCCACCCTTCATTCTGACACATTCCTTGATATGTAAAAGGTACTTTCCTCTTTATTGAAAACATTTCCACTCCACTTGCAGTATTCACCTAAAAAATCATTCAAACCTTGCACTGACCGGCTACTGCCATTAATAAAAATTATTGTGTCATCTGTTAACATAAAATGCGAGATCCCCCCGGTGGCCAGCCTATTATGATAGTGGAACATTGTCTCCGTGGTAAGACCTTGATTGATAAAGCCGCTGAACACATTTTGGGAGATAATTAAAAGAGTGGGAGAAAGGGGATCTCCTTGACTAAGACCATGACAAGCTTTGAAAAAGCCAAATTGCTTACCCATAAATGAAGAAGAAATCCAAGCCAAGATAAAGCACTTGAAGAGTATGACAGAAGTCCATGTTGAAAACCCCATTCAATTCAAGACTCTGAGCACAAAGCCTCATTCCACTCTATCATAGGCCTTGCACATATCTAGCTTAACCACTACATTGCCCCCGAATGACTTGTTATTAAATCCACTTACCATTTCTTTGGCTACTCCAATATCACCCTTTATCCCATATTATATTTATATATACATTTTTAAGAACAATAAATTGATATTTCTATTAATAGAGTAATTATTGCATCAATTTTGGGTAATTATTTAATGTATATATATATATATATTTGTGAATAAAAATAAAAATAAAAAAAATAATATGATAACTCTTCTAGATTTAATATGACTATTAATATTAGAATATATATTCTATGAAATTCATCATTAAAATGTTATATTTATTTAAAAATTATTGTGACAACTATAACATAACATTAAATAAACAATTATTAGTGTCATAGTATTGTCAATGTGGCTCAAAAATGCCAATAATTAAAGCCTTGGATTATTATTACTGATATATAATGGACCAGTAATATTTTTTCATGTTTTTTATTCTTTTACTTGTTATTATAATTTCAATTAATATTGTTTTATTGATTTTCAAGCGATTAAATAATTTCTACATCATCATCGTATAATCCTTTAATGTAATTATTTATATCATAAAAATAAAAAAATTAATTTTCCATGAAAAAAAAATTCTTTAAAATGAGTACTTATAGATCAATTTATCTACTATATATACATATATTTACAATGATATAAATTTTAAATTTTCAGTAAGATATAATTAACATTTCATTAAAAGAATATATTAAATGTCCTAGTCTAATCATAGTAACTTACAATGGATACAATTTTGACCCAATGATAGTTTAGGTTGAAAAACACTAATTAAATGGTAATAGGACATGGTTTAGGGTTATTTTATAAAACTATTATTACCCTCAATTACTTGATTTATTATTTTATTGTATTAAGGAATTAATGATTTTACTATTCATAGTGACCAAAAATAAAATAAAGATATTTAAATAATTTATACCCACTGATTACAATTATGGAATCCATTTTTCAAAATTCAAAACATATATGTTACAATAATTAATTTAAAATAAATATCGTTGCTAGAATGAGAAAATTGGGTTTTAATGTTAAAACATGAAAAAGATTAAAATGTTGTTACTTCCTAATTCAGAGTAAAATTAATTCCAAAGAACAAAATTATATCAAATTATTAAAATATAATATAATTATACTTTAAAACCATTTAAATATATAATTTAAATGCTATAAATATTTTTGAAAAAAATATTTCAATTAAAATGCATTATTTTTTTTACTATTCAACAAAATGTGAAACAGATCATAAAACACCATAACATCATCCAATGTAAATTTTGATAATTCTAATTAAAATAAGAAATTATAGATCATCAAATATATTATAAAAATTTCTCAAAAAATAGATTTAAAATGGGTTCACCATCAGAATAAAAAAAGATATATTTTTTTTGAAAAATAATTCTTTTATCCGAAAAATTGAATTTGTTGGTAAATCATGTCTAGAAAACCTATAATATGAATTTTAAATATATATATTTCATTAAAAATATCAATCATGTGTGATTATTATTTTAAAAACTCACTTATTTTAATTTAAATAGTTTTTCAAAGACATTTCCAATTATTTAAAGAGGGTTTTATTTTAGGATGATACCTTAAGGTGTGTTACAATGAGAGGGGCACCCTGAGAAGATTAGGATCCCATGATACTTCATCTGCCTCTCTTTTCCCTCGTGGCGGTGATGGATTTTTTTGCCCCCCTCAGCTTACTTATCCCTTTATGACTCCCCCACATGACATCTATGAAGATCTAGCTCTATCGTGATGAGAATTCTATGGATATGGTCCCGAGTGTGCTTGATGGTTGTCATTAGGATATCAGATGGTTAGTTTCATTGATGTCTAAAATTATTAGGACCTTCATCATCTTAAAAATCCATTATGCATTTGTAGATAGTAATTTCAGCAATTCCAGGTGATGGGCGAATCCCTTTTTTTATTCCTCTCTTGATCGTTATCGCCCACTACGTGCTTGGTTGTAGGTTTTTCTTCCATAGTCCCCCATTTTGGTTTCTCTTTCATTGTGGTTCGTTTGGTGTGGAGGCCTATAAATTACATCCTCCAGTAGGTCAATTTATATTATGGGTGGCCCATTATCAGGGGTATAATGGCCAATAATCATCTTCCTAGGTGAAAGGATCTCTGTATAGGAGATCACATGTGCAGATCGAAGGTAGATTAATGGTGGGGTCTTGGTAGCACCCATCCCAACTCTGGTGTGGATGACAAGGCGTTGGCGATTGAAGGTTCATGGTATTCTGGTTTTCTTATTCTTGGATATGTTGCGGTTGGAGACAAACATCTGAGGTCTATGTGATTTCTTTTGGGGTTCGAAGGAATCTCAATGGCGATGTAAATGTGGTTCCCTACCTGGATCTGACATGGATAGTCTGGAGTCAGCAAGATGGCATTGTGTCCTAAGGCTTGGTGATGTATTTGTGAAGCATGTGTAGTGAGGGGCAGAAAAGGGGCGTCTTTCATGGCCCATTTCATCCCTCTGGTTTTTGGTTGGGTCTAGTCTTGGGTACGGATTCTTGAACTACCTGCATATGCTTGTTTTTTTATCTTGATTTGGTTTTTTTTCATTCTCACATAACCATAAAAAAATTTGAAAAAAAATGAATTTTCAATCAAGTGGGTTTTATTTTCTATTAAAAATTATTACTCAAAAATTAATTAATTTTACGTACCTGTATAAATTTTTTTTTCATAATTTAGTTACAAATTTCATACTTTACATCATAATGGGAAGGATATAAGGTAACATAATATAATTTAGTTGTCTGTGTAAACGTGGTATTACATGAAATGAAATCTATCAAAATAACTAGAAATTTTTTGTAACACAATTTAAGTATAGTTTTTTGTATACCGCAAGCTAGATGGTGTTGTGTATAGTTCAAACTTATATTGGTGTAGTGTTAAACCAATGATATTGATAAAATTAAAAATAATATATCTCGTAAAAATATCTGGGTGCTACATTCGTTCCCCATTAAAATGAAATTCCCTTTCAAAATTCTTCTAGGTTATAAAAGGATTGATATATGAATGTTTCATTCACAGAAACCCACATCATAAAAATGAATACTAAAATCTATTTTTAAAAAGTAATGTTAGAACCTTAATGGAAACCCAGGGTAACTCATCACGTGGTTTCTATATAGGATAAAATAGATGAAAAGTGAATTTTTTTTAATGAAGATAAATAAAACCACGATGTCTTAATGAAGATTGATAAATAACATGGTCAATACAATGTAAAAAATCACAATGCCATAAATATGCAATGATCTAAGTGGCCATTTTATTCATCGAAAAAGAAGTTAGTAGGATAAATTTTTTAGATTCATTATCATTTCACTAAAGTTGAATAAGATTCCATGAGAAGAAATAATAACTTGATTTTAGAATAATATCATCGTTGATCATGCCATGAAAAATTTCCACTTCATCTCTTATTTAGGAAATGAAGGTGAATTTTTTCTTTCCTAAAGCACTAGAAAATCACGATATCCATAAATATATTGAAATTTCATTACATATATCTTTACCACAATAAAAATATTAAAATATTTATCAAATATTCATAAATCTTTATATGGAGGCACAAGAGCCTCAGTCCAGTTGTTGAGGACTCACTAGGTGCATCTAAGAGACCATAGATCAAATCAGGGCGGAGGAATATTTTTGGGTACTGTAGTAGTACTGTAGCAGGCACTATACGGTACTGTAGTAGCTAGAAATATTCATCTATCTGGGCCTTCGGGCCACTGGTTTGGTCCTCGGGTCCTGCATGGATTTCGGGCCACCCAAGTCCTTTGGGATAGTTTATTCTGAAGGCCTTCGGGACACCTTAAGGCCTTCAGGCCACCCCAAGGCATTCGGGCCACATGAATGCAGGCCCCAAACACACTACATAAAAGGAGCAGCCCTAGATGAGGATTTAGAGCAGGTGCACTCACCAGATTAGAGCCAAATGGATTTTCAGAATGAGAGGGTATGGTTATGCCATCGGTAACAGCCTGTGCTTGCACGAGAAGCTTAGCCAGACGGTCATGAAAAGGTGGAGAGCTATAATAAAGATGCAGATGTTGTGGAGGGGCAGTTCCTTGTAGATAGTCTGGTTTGAATTCCCTAAGACCTTCGGGTCATGTAATCTCCTAATCCTACGGGCCATGTAATCTCTGAGCCTATGGGCCTTTTAAGGGTTCCCCCTCATCCCTTAATAGGGGGGCTATCAAAAAGAAATAAAAAACGAAGGCCATCAATCCATTCAGGATTATATAAAGATATCATACTTTGATCTCCAAAACCTCATCCGACGTTTAACTGAAACTGTTTGAAATTTGAATGACCGAAACCATAGAAATAAATTCACTAAATTTCTAAAAATTATATTTTCATTTATCCCATGTATATAATAATGTATCACTTATTTTTTTAAAAACAAACATTTTAAAACTATTAACATGTATTCTTTAGAAACAAGTTAGCAACCTAAATACTGTAAAACTTTAGTGAAAACGTGCATGATTTAAAAAATTAACTCTTTTCACATTCCATAATTAATAAATATTATATACACTAAAACCATGATATAATAAATATATTTTTCATCATATCAGTCTAAATTTCAATCATACTATCAAACGTCTCATTATTTTCTGATCCCAACTTTATGCCCATATTAAGGGTTATCTTTCCCGTGTTGTGTCTTCCAAAAATATCTAAATCAATTTTCATGTTAATTTATAGCACTCAGTATATTCTCTCAAATCCTTAAGTAAAAAATATTATGTACCAATCCATAGATGGGTTATTATTCCATAATACCAAAAACGTACATATATAACATTATTGTTGAATAGCAATAAAGGGACTCTGAATCATTGGAAATTACTATGGTTATACACCACATTCCCAATAGTTGTCACATGATATTTCCCTTATTGTTTAGACATAAGAAGTTTATAACCTCAATCATCATTGTTTACCATTGGATTTGGAAATTGGTTATCATTATTTCCATTTTTTTGGTACTGGAAACACTGTTTTGTATTAGGTTCACTCTTTGGAGATTTCTTTTTATTCCCATTAATTTGGGAATAAAAGTATCAATGGACTTCATTCCAACACATAACACACTTATTAGTTCCCTTAAGATAATTCCCACCATGTTTACTTACACACTTTGAGAATAAAGTAGATTTAATCATATTCTCTTCATATTTTTTAGAGATTTCTTTGAATTCTATACTAATGTTCTTATCATAAACATAAGGAAAACTCCAATCTCTGTTTCTGAACCTTGGATACAAGGAATGTAATTACTAAAAAATAAGTTAATGAACCAATTCAAATTTATGGAGTCTATTTTATCTTATTTCCATGTATTATTGATAAAATTCCACCATCAATATTCTTCAGTTTCCATGAAATAAGTTCCCTACACAATTGATTTACATTCAGAATAGCAGAGAATGAAAAAAATTGTTTCAATGGAATAGATGCATTTCTACACAACTATTGGATCAATCATTCCCATAAATTATCGTTGGTGATTTCATATGAAGGATTCAAGGAAACAATTTTCCATCCTTTGGTAATTTGGAGGTGCAACATGATTCATGGCTTGATAAGGATTTGTGGTCATAAAAACATGGGTTTTCATTCCAGTTCCCATAACATGTGGTCTCGTATGAGTAAAATTGTTTCATTTACAATCACATTCAGTATTAAAATGACCCCTTTTTGTCTCATCTGTTAAATAAAACCAACAATAAAATGTGATAAATACTAATAATAGTGGGGAAACCACATAATCAAGGAAATGTACATTCATTTGATAACATCTTTGTTTAAATCCTAGGTTTTCCATGGTCATTTCCAAAATTATAGTATCATTAAATATTCTTAGACTTATATTTAGGTAATTCCCTATATATATCCATAGAAATATATCTAGGGATATTGCTTATGTTTTTGTATCCTAGTTTCCAAATGTTGACTAAACCATCACTCTAATACCAACTCTAGAGACCAATTCTTGATGTACAGGGACATTACATCAATTTTATAGAATAATTTATACATTATACAAAATGTTTCACAAATATCGTATTAGTTTAGTGCATTTGGAAATATGGAACAAAAATATATAGTTTATTTAAATATCTTCAATGATTCCCACATAGATATTCCCCTTTAGTACCCATACATAAAACCATTATTTATATCCTGAGGAAATGAACAAATAAGAAAGGGTTTGTTCTAATGATCGGTATGGATAAAAAAGGGAGTTATGGAACAAAATATAAACATAAGGGTGTTAGAATATGATAATTATACCCTACATATCAAAAATCATGAAATCCTGTAATGGGATAAATCATAGATGTTCAAGAAAGAATAAATTCTAAGAGAGAATAACATAATAAATGGTATTTTTGGAAGAAATATAATCATATAAATCATTTTCATATTAGACTAGGTTAATTTACAACACCATCATAGTGGATATATTCATTTACTATACAGAGGTCACACTTCATTCCATCCCTGTATTACTGAACCAGGTCTACCTTCCGTTACAATTATTTATTACTGAACCAAGATCATTTCCTATTATATTCCTATCTATCTAATGCATTATAATTATTAACCCAATATATTGGTGGAAGATAAATGTGCCTCCCATCACATAAAGAAAACCATATGATTTCCACAATAACATATTTTGTTAATCATATCTTAACCCAGGAAATAGAATGGGTTTTAAAAATATCATTCAATCATAATCATAACCCATGGAAAACAAATGGGTTTAAAAAATATCATAAACATAAAGAAATCATCATTAAAGTAGTGATAACATATATGAATAAATATCCCCATTAAAATATAAGTATCATTTGAGATATCATATGAAAATAATTAATGGTAAAAATATCCTTTCTTCATTCAAAAACATTTCTTTACCTTAAATGTCATGAAATTTTAATAGAAATAATCTTATTTGAAAAAATCCTTGTAAGATTGAAAGGAAACATTTGAGTAAATAAGGCTAAATGAAGGTGTAAAAACCCCATTACTTTTATATAAGTTAAATGAAAACATTCTTCATGTACTTTTACAGGATAAGTCAAAACGTACCTATATCAAATACAATAAAAAGATTTCTTTAATAAAATTATTAATAATTAAAAAATTGGTAATTTTGAAATTAAAATATTTTAGGAGAATATAAAAAAAATTATAATAGATATTAAGGTTAAATGGTCTTTTATTATATATATACCCCTGTAAATATAGACATTTAAACAATATCAGATAATAATTAGATTGCAAAATTATCCCTTACCTTGGGTCGAATTTAATTTTAATGTATTTGAACAACTTATATAATGATTTAAGTAATTCCATTAACATATTCTATAATCGTAGTCTTTTTTATGATGCCACATATGATCATATTTCCACCTGTTCGTTAATAAAATTTCACTATTACTCATCATTGTGGTATTAACTGCTTCATTTTCTTATTCATGTTTTTAAATGTGTTCTGATTATTGTTCATAGGTTATGGTTATATAATTTCATGAATTAAATTAATATAATTTATATAATATTTATAAAATATATACATTTATATAATTAATTCTATAAATGAGATCATTTATAATCTATCACATCACACTGTTGAGATTGCAAACCGTACATACGCACGTGCGATGATGTCATTCCCCTAATTGTGAAACAGTAAAGAAGTGGATTTTATATATTCTGTTACGTGATCAATATAAAGTTATAAAAATTATATATTTCAAATATTTCCATTGTTATACTCATCCATGTAATGTGGTTGTGAAAAACAGATTACAGAAAAACGTGGAGACTGTAAGATGTATGCATGCATGCGTGGTGATTTCATTTTTCATTGTACAAAAAGAATGTAAAATATGGGTGTTCCATTATTATAATAACATATCATAATATAATTGATATTATAGTTATTTATTAATAATGTTAAAAATTTATGAAGATGATGTATATAAAGAAATATGATTGAAATACTCTATAGAGGAGATTACATTTTCTTTGATGAGCTCCCTCTATATCTTCTATTAAATCCAATATAGATGGTATTTTGAGGGGACCAAAACAACTGTAATGTTAGTAATTATGTTTAGATGGGCAGTTGGTGGGGAATATATGAGATTTATGGCTCAATGTTATTTGAATAGGTGAGGGAGATGTTCCATTTTATAATTGATGTGAGGGGCACTTTTGGAAGCCCAAAAAACATAATTTTATTAGAATTATTATATACCATCCATAAATAACCATGATTTAGTATTTTATAATATGATATGACATAGGGTTTTAATCTCAACAAAAAATAAAATTTAGAATTGTTTTTATATAAATGTATATTTTAACAATTTAATTACCCCAAATTTATTATATATTTTTTAGAAAAGGTAACAATTGTGTCTATATTAAACTAGTGTAATTTTTACTAATTTTATGTCAATTATACCATAAATGATAATTTATAATATCTTAACCATATAATAATTATATTATATTTTTTAAAATATTTTTTGATATTTAAATAATTTAATAAAACATTATTTTTACCAAATATCAATAGTTTCACCTTGGACGCTATTCAATTATTCAATTTTTAAAAATATCAAGAAAATATGTCATCCTAAAAAAATATAAAATCCCAAATTGGTCAAGGTTATATTTAAAATTAAATTGATATATTAATTATAGAAATTTATTTTTAGTTTAATATTTTTAATAACATAAATTCGATATTTCAATTAATTAAATAATTAATAAATAAATTTTTTTTAATTACTTAATATTCATATTTTTTGGGTAATAATTAAAAATAAAATATCCTACATAATATAACCCTTCTAGATTTCATAGGAAATTTTAAAGACCAATATATATTCTCTAAATCCGATATTAAAAATGTTATGTAAACCAAAAGATTAATGTGAAAACCTTAACATCACTTTAAATAAGATATTATTAGTGTCAAAATCATTTACATGTGAATAAAAATGGAATATAATTAATCTCATAGATGATTATGGTCTAGATATAATTGAAAAATATGATTTGGTCAGGTGCTTTCATCTTTTAATGGTTAATATCATTTTAATTAAAATTACTTTGTTGATTTTCCATCAATTACATAATTTCTATATCATTATTGTATAAGACTTTAAGGTAATTATTTATGATATAAAAATTAAAAATAAATTAACATGAAAAAATATATATATTTAAAAATATATATTTATATTTAATTTGTATTCATTATAACCTTATATTAAATATGATATAGTTTTTAAAATTTGAGTAATACATATTTACATTTTCTATAATAAAATATATTAAATGTCATAATCTCATCAGAATTGATTTCAAAGGATACCATTTAAGTTTAATGATAATTTAGGTAGAATAAAGCTGTTCAAATATTATTTGTACAATTTTTATGGTAATTTAATAATATTATTGTTACCCTTAAGTAACTGATTTAGATTTTTATAGTATTAAAAAATAACTAAAGTTAAAATTCATAATGCCCAATAATAATTTAAAGTTATATATATAATTTTTACCCACTGATTCCACATATGAAATCCATTTTAAAAAATTCAAAATAAAATAATTTTTATAAATTAATTTAAAATTAATATCATTGTCGGATTGAGAAAATGAGTTTTAAAAGTTAAAACGTAAAAAAATATTGAATATAATTTACATATAAATTTAATTTAAATTGAATTCCAACGTGCTAAATTATATTAAATTATATATATATATATTCTATTTATCCATTAAAACCAATTAAATATATAGTTTAATGCTATAAATAATTTTCATGAAATATTAGTTTTCACTTAAAATGAATTATTTTTTTAACAATTCATTAAAATATGAAAATTATCATAACATTGCTGAAAATAAAAAAAAAGTAAATTTTGGTACTAAACATTCAAATAATAAGTTCATTTTTACCAATATAATATAAAAAGTGTAAAAATAATATATTTAAAATGGGTGCAACATCAAAAGGTGGAAAACTGCATTTTTTCAATAATACTTCTTTGATCCAAAAAATTGAATTTGTTCTTATATCATGTCTAAAAAACATATAATATGAATTTTAAACATTTATATTTCCTTAATAAAATCCATCAAGTGTGATTTTATTACTTTATAAAATAAATTATTTTCATTTAAATATTTTTTTTTTAAAAAGTTCAGTTTTATTGAAAAAGGATTGAATTTTAATTTATAATTATTTTCTCCCCAAATAATTAATTATATATACTTTTGTATTGAATATTTTAATAATTACATAAATATTTTTCACAATTTCCATTATAATGGATTAGCTATATGGTTTTATAATAATATTTATTTTTTCACTTAATCTATGTCACGTGTGTAATGAAACATGTCAAAAGAACTCCAAATTGTGTGAATCACATTCCAAGAATAGTGTTGGGTATACTACAAGATGATTTAGTGTTGTGTGTAGAACAATTTTGTCACTGTGTATCATATAATGGAATAAATCGGTGAATTTTTTTTTAAAAATATATCTTCGAAAAATGTCAGTATGTTTCATTCTACCCCTTAAAACAAAACACCCCTTCAAAATTCATCTAGGTTATAAATGGATTAAAACATGAATGTTTCTTCCATAAATACCCACATTTTAAGAATCAATACCATAGCATATTTTTAAAATGTAATGTTAAAAACATTCTTGTTACCGAAAGTAACTCATCACTTCAATTCCACATAGGAGAACATAAGTTGAAATAGAAAAAGTTTCCATGGAAGAGAAAAAATACCATCATGTTCTAATGGAGAGTGATAGAGAAAATAATAAGGGGAAAGTAAACAAGCACTAATCCATATATCCCCGATGATCTAAGTGGCAATTTGATTCATTAAAAAATATGGTACTAGGATAAATTTTTTCATTTAATGATATTTTCGATAAAGATGACTAAATTTTCATGATAAGTAATACATACTTGATTTAAGTACAACATAATTATTAGTTGTGACTTGAACAATTTCAACATCAATTCTTATTCGAGAAATGATGGTGAACTAGTCCTTATTGAATCATTGATAGATCATAAGATCCATAAATATAAGGACATGTCATTGCATATCTCCTAACCATAATAATAATGTTGTCATGTGTTATCAAATATAAAAAAATCCATATATTGATAGATAAAAATTTAATATCTAAAACCTCAACCAATTTTTAATATAAACTATTCCATCAATGGTTAACCTTAAAACACTTCTAAAAGATGTAGTCAAAAGTTTTAGAAATAAGGCCACTAAATTTCTCCAATAAATGTTATCATTGATCCAATGTATATAATAAAGTAGCACTTATTCTTTCATATACCCAACATGGGAAAACTATTGCCATGTATTATCTTGAAAAATTTTAATTACCTAAATTACCATTAAACATTAGTGAAAAAATTCATTCATTCAAAAATTAACACTTTTAACATAACAGAAATCCAAAAAATTCTTTATATACAATCCTTGATATCATAAATCTCATTTTCACCATATTAGTCTCGAGGTCATTAATACCATCAAACATCTCTTTAGTTCCTTATCCCTACATTATACACATATTCAAGGTTATACATCCATTAATATGTTTTCCAAATATATCTTAATTACATTTCGTGGTTACTAGTACCACTCATTATATAGTCTCAAACTCATAAGGAAAGACTACAGTGGACCAATCCATAGATGCTCCATTATTCCTTAATACCACAAAATTAATTCTATAACATTATTCTAGAATTCCAATACCTAAACACTCAATCATTTCAAAACATCATGGTCATACACCACATCCCCAATAGAAACCTCATAAGATTTACATTTCATATTAGAATTATTAGTTTCCTTTTATTGATCATTCCCTTTATCCCTTGGATTTGGGAATTGGTTTGAAAAATTCAAATGTTCCATGGCCATGTAACACTATTTTGTGGGAGGTGCACTCTTTAGAGCATTCTTTTTATTCCCATTACTTTATAAATAAAATTCCCAAAGACCATATTTCCCACACTTAAAACATTTATCTGTCTCTTTAAGATAATTTACTCTATGTCTCCTTCCACACATTGACCATAAAGTAGATATAATCATATTCTCTCTGTAGTTTACAATTTTTCCTTTGAATTAATCCATTTTTTCCTCATTATAACCATAATATTGATGGGTAAATTAAATATAAATTTTATCAGAATAATATTTGGATGGTTCTTACTAAAAAATAATTTCTTGAACTCAGCCAAATCTATGGAGTAAATTTTATATAATTTCTTAGTATTCAAGTTAATAATCCACTAGTGATTCGCTTCTCCTTCCAAGTGATAAGTTCCTAACATAACATTTTCATGATATGAATGTCATAGAATGAAAAAGATCATTTAAATTTTATAGATTCATTTATAAGAAAATATTGTATCAATCATTCCAATAAAAGAATGTGAACTTTTCGTTAATATTGATTCAAGATACCTTGTTCCCTCCTTTGGTCATGTAAAAGTACAAAACAATTAATGGATTGATAAGGTTGTGTGGTCATTGAAATAATGATTTTCATTCTATCTCACATAACATATTGTTTCTCAGGAGGACAATAGTTCCATTTCCCTTTGTATTCAGCCATAATAGGGTCCCTTTGGGATCAATCCGTTGACTAAAACCAACAAAATTTGAGTAATAATAAATATACAGATAAAATCACATAATCAAGGGAAATTACATTCAATCCATCAAATATTATGTTTAATACTACTTTTCCAATGTTCATTACAAAAATTTGACAATAGTAACCTATATATATACATAGCGTTATGGAAAAAGCTAGACATGCCCTTAAAAATATCAATAAGGATCTCACTTATTCTTTTACATCCCAATTTCTAGTGGTTGACGAACCCTTCATTCTAATCCCCACTATAGAACCAAATATTAATATAAATGGAAATTACTTTTTTTTTAAAATATATTATAAATTTTAAAAAATTATTCACAAAGGCTATATATGTTTAGTTCCAGGGAATCTTGAAACATAATCATATAGTCTCGTTAAATATCTTTACTGTTTCCCCTAATGATATTCCAATTTTGTACTCGTATCTATTTTTTTATAACATGAGGAAAATTAATATAAAAAACAATTATGTCAAAAGATATGTTAGGGTAAAAAAAGAGTTATCAACCATAACATAACCAAGGTTTTATGAATATGAAAATTATACCCTACATATTAAAAATCTTGAAATCTTATAATGAGATCAATCATAGATGTTTATCAAAGAACCTATTTCCATGAATAATAACATAAGAAATTTTTTATGTTGAATACCTATAAACAAATAAAAATATTTCCATATTATCCAATGATCATTTCCAAGACCATCATAGTAGAAATAGTCATTTACTGAACCAATTTCACTCATCATTCCAGCCCTGTATAACTAAACTGAGTTTATATTATTTTAATGCTCAGTATTACTAACCCGAGATCATTTCCAATTATATTCATATATATATCATGAGATATAAAGATTTACCCATTTAATTGGTGGGAGATACAGGTCCCACCCATCACATAATGAAAACCATACATATATTTTTCATAAGAACATAATTAATTAATGATATTAAAAACCAATGAAATAAAATGGGGTTCATAAACTTATTTCAATTATAATCATAAACCATAGAAAATAAATGGGTTTCATATATATAATAACAAAAAACAACCATTGGTAAAATAGTGACAACATCCTTGAAAGAATAACCCTATTAAAACCTAAATAGAATTTGAGATACCAATTGAAAATAATTCTCATGGAATATGTCATTTCTTCTTTAAAAAAATACATTACATAAAATGTCCTACAATTTTAAAGGAAAAATTTTTATTTGAAAATAACCTTGTATTATTTTAAGGTAATATTGAATTAAATATGTCAACATGAATTTGTAAAAGTTTATTCATTAATTTTAAGTTAAAATAAAATATTCTTCTCATAATTTTTTTTGTATAAGTAAAAAAACCCATATCAAAAAAGAAACAAATAATCTTTTATATCATTTTGTAAAAATTAAAAAATGGGTATATTGGACTGCAAAACATTATATTATAATAGAATAAATTTTATATAATAAATTTTTATGATACATGGAAATGGATGATAAATATACACATATAAATTCTTTCATATAATGAACCTTGAATAATAATGGGATTATGAAATTATCCTTTACTTTGGGACCGATATAATTTTTTATATATTAACGTAGTATAAAGTGATTTAAATAATGTAATCAACTTATCATATAATTATATTCATTTTTATGAAAACATATATGATCATACGAACACATGTTTGTTAATATAATTTCATTATTACTCATCATTCAGATATTAACTCGTTCATTTTCTTATGCATGTTTTGTCGAATAAGTTATGATTTTTTTCATATGTCATAGTTATATAAATTTGAAAATTATATTAATATAATATATATATTATTTATTTATTCTATAAATTTATATAATTCATTCATTAATTGAGACATTTGTAATGAATCACATGGCCTCATGGAGTCATTATACCGTATTTACATAGGAGCGACGATATCATTCTTATAATTGTGAAAAGGAATGGAAGTGGACGGTATATAATTTTTATTAAAAAAATAAATATAATGTTATAATAATTATATATAGTTACTATTGACATCATTATACCCCTATAATTATTGTGGTGGTGGAAAATAGATTACACCCCAATGTGGGGACGGTAATCCATACATACACAAATGTAGTGATTTGGATTTTTGTAAGATTGATAGAAGGTTAAATATGGTAATTAAATAATTATAATAAAGAATATATATTATACTTTATTAAATTATTTATAATGGGAAAAACTCTAGAATAGGAAGTAGGAGAAGATATAATTTGGAATAAATCCATACATCAGATTACCAATTTTTCAATGGGCTTCCTCTAGATCCCCTCTTGGAGAGACTAGAGTTGGAATTTTGAGAAGTCCAAAACCTCTATAAAGTAACATAGAATTTTTATAAGGGGAAAGTTTCAAGTTCCAACTAATTAATAAGGCTCAAATTTAAGTTAATATATTATTGAAGAGGTTCCCTTTTATAATTGAGGTGTGGGGAACTTTTGGAATCTCCAAAAATTTTAATTTCTAAATTTAATCAAAGCCCATATAAAAACCTCCTAAATTTCATATTTTTTTAATATGAGATGAGATATTTTAATAATATCATCATATAAAAAATTTTAGTCATTTTTTCTATAAATTTATACCTTATCATTTTTATTAACCCTTAGTTATTTTATATTATGTTTAAGAAAAGAAATAAATGTTTCAATGTTAAAATATAGTAATTTTGAGTAATGCTATTTTAATTAGAACAAAAATGAAAAGTTATAATGTTTTAGACCTTGTATAAATTATTTCGTATTTTTAAAAATATTTTATGATATCTAAATATATAAATAAAACATTATTTTGTCAAAATATCTATAGATTCTATTTTGACACTATTAATTTCATTGATTTTTAAAAATGCCACGATATGATTTCAACCTAGAAAAATATATTTTATTATATACCTAATTGGTAAAGGATGTCTATAAATTTCGTTAAATCTATTAATTATAAAAAATATTATTTATTTTAATAATTTTAATAACAGTAATTTAATATTTACATTTCTAAAATTATTACTACATCAGTTTTATTTAATTATTTAATATACAAAATTTCATGGGAAAAAAATAATAATAAAATACCATCACAAATATTAAACTTATATATTTTGAAGGAATATTTATAATAAATATATCTTCTATAAAATCTTAAATTAAAAAACCTAAATTTATTAAAACATGAATGTGACATCTTTAATGACACTTTAGATAAAGTACTAAAAACTTCATAATAGATTACATGTGGCCCCAAATGGTCACTAATATGACCCTTGGAAAAATATTCTAATGATATACTTGAAAAATAATATTTGGTAACGTATTTTGGACTTTTAATGGTTATTATCTTTTTAATCATAACTATTTTATTGATTTTTCTTCAATTAAATATTTTATTCATCCTTTTTGTATAATCCTTTAAGGATATTATTTATATCCTAAAAATAAGAAATAAATCGCAAGTTTATAGGAAAACATTTTATTCTTAAATTTATTTTTTATAGTTTTATTTATATATTATATAAAATTATATTAAGAATTATCTATTTATTAAAAGTTGAGTAAGAAATATTTTAGTTTTTTTAAATAAAATATATTAAATGTCTTAATCTGAAACAAGTGGCTTAAAGGGATCAAATTTCATCCCAAGGTAAATTTATGATGAAACAAACTGATCAAATGATGTTATGTCAATTTTTCGTGTAAATTTATAAAATAATATTACCCTTAATTCTAGTATTTACCTTTTTACCTTTTGAAACAATTACTAAGGTTACTATACATAATTCCAAAAAACATAATATAGATATTTACGTAATTAAAATCTAACTATTCTAATTATAGAATACTTTTTTAAAACTCAAAATACATAAGCTGTTGTAATTAATTTTAAATTTATCATATTTCTGGAATGAGAAAAATGTATTGAAAAGTTAAAACATGTAAATGATTGTAATGTTTTTACATATAAATTCAATTTAAAATTAAGGAAAATGACCTAAATTATATTATATTATAAAAATATAATATATTTATAATTTAGATCCTTTCAAATATATAATTTAACACTATAAATAAATTTTAAGAAATAGTAGTTTTCACTTAATATGGATTATTTCTTACTATTAATCTAAACATGAAATTTATCAGAAAATAGAAAAACAAAAAAAAAGTAAATTTTGATACTCTTACTTCAAAGGTATATTTTATTTTTAAAATTTGAATATAAAAACTTTTTAAAATCCTAATTTAAAATGGGGTCACCATCAAATTGTGTAAAAAACTACATTTTTTTAAAAAATACTTTTTATATATGAAAAATTGTATTTGTTTTGATATCTTGTCTAGAAAAAATTTAAAATGAATTTAAAATATAAATATTTCATTAATCATAAACATCAATTATTATTTTATTATTTTGTAAACTCAATTTTTTTAATTTAAAAAGTTTTTCAAAAAAAACATTTTCCTTTATTTAATTTTTTTATATTTTCATTTATAATTAAATGACCACCAAAAAATTAATAATATATACATTTGAAAATAGTATTTTTATAATTAATTTATCATTGTTAAAAATTTCATTTTTAATCGCTATGTTATGCCGTTCTCTTAAACTCTACATTATGTGAAACGAATTACATCCAAAGAACTCTATATCTTTTTTAGCACAAGCGAGGAATAGTGTTACCTATATTTCTAGATGAGTTGGTGTTACGTTTATTACAAGATTATCAGGGTGTATCATACCATTCAATACATCAATGAAATTAAAAATAATTATCTCCTAAAAAAATTTGTGTCTTACATTTATTCACAAATAAGAATATTTATATCCTCATTATATTTCTTAAGATTTATACATAAGAATACATAAAATTATGAAACTGACATATTTATAGTAAAATTATTTATTCGATAGAAGATGGATAACATTCTCACAGAATTATTTTGATTATTTAATATTTAAATTCTATGATATTATATTTTTAGAAATTGTTTAATAACATGAAATCTCAAAACTTTTATCAAGAAGATATTAGATATATAAATGTGTTCCAAGATCACATAATTTTCATAAATCATACATCTTTCATAACAATAGGGGTTTAATAACTTCATTCCACTTATATTGGCTTCATCTGAAGATATTGAATTTGAAATTAAAAATAACAATTAATGGGGTTAAGAGAACTTGGTAGGTCTAAAAGGTTTAAATTTTAGGGTATAATATATGGATTATTTTTTAATTTGATAGTTTCTAGATGAAAAATTGAGTTCATAAGTGAAAAATGCATTGTAATAATTTTCATTTTTAAATTGAAAATTAAATATTTCAAAATTTATTCCATAAAAAAATGATATGTTAATGTATAAAATATTAATTCCTAATAATTGTATAATTAAAAACTCCACAATAATAAATGATTTATTTAACAATGTTAAGATATTATACTTTGGTAGAAAAAGATGAAGGAACAAATAATTAGTGAAAAGTTAACTGATTATAAGGATTTCATATATTTTTTAATAAAATTTATTCCTGAAATTAAAAAATAAGTAATCACATTTTATATTTTTTTAGATAATTCCCCATGATTCCGGAGAATATATATTTAAGATTTTGATGAAATTTATAGGATGTTTAAAGAATTATAATGTTACATATTTTTTCACTTTTTATTAATGAAACATGTATTTTTATTTAACAAGGGAAGATTTTTTAATAAATAATAAAAGATAAATATATAACATGAATCCTATTTAAATTTAATGATATTAAAATACATGAATCCTTGAGAAATAAATTTTCAGAAAGAAAACAAAATTTTAATGATCTTTCTTGACGGTCATTTTTTAGAAAAAAATATAAAATAATTAATTCATTACATAAAATAGTTTTGTGTGTTTAGATATTACTAATTAAGAATAATATTATTAAAAATGATTACTAAACCAATATAAAAAAGTTAGTTAATATTAAAAATATTTTTAAAATATAAGAGTAACGAAATAATGTGAGTATTTTAGGAGAGCCACCTGTAAGAATCACTCCTTTTAAATATATAAATATATTATAGTTGGATGACCTTTTAAAAATAACATAAATCATAAAATATATTTCATGATTCCAATTAATAATATAACTAGCATGTTTTGTGGTGGTAATATATAAAATATCAAATAAATTCCCTTTCTGGTGACCATATGCTTTGGGATCTGGCAGTGTGAGAAATAAAAGACATAGGAATCCAAAAAAAGTTTTTAGTTGAAATTTCAAATTTAGATTCACATAATTCTTTTTAATAATTAACAGTATTGACATGAAAAATATTCAATTCCTAAAATAGATATCATTAACATAATTTATTTTAATACCACAATGAAAAAATCTAATTGTAGAAAATAATATTCAATTATATCCATGAACACAATAATTCCAATATAATTTCATCTTTTCACCCATACTATAAATATCAATCCTTATATAATTAATTTTATTCTTATCAGGGTTTTGATTTATATAATATTAAAACTTAGTAAGAAAATTAATTTTTTTAAAATCAATAAATTCATCCAATAATTATTAAATTTTATTTTCATTAAGAGAACTTAAATTTGTGAAAGAATTCGATCTTAAAGCTGAAATCTAATTAAACCTCATCTATATGAGCCATTACCCATATGATTTAGTTTGTGAAAGAATTAAATCTTAAACATTGAAATAATTATGATTCAACCTCATCTACATGAGCCATTACCCATATGATAACTTTTTTTATTTTGATGCTTAAATTTTGATATTGATGTAAATATACCACCTGACTCTTCAAAAGCACTCCAAGTGCATATAATGACATTATTACCCTTATTTTATAATTTTATATCATTCATGCATTATGAAATTGATACTAATGTCTTAAATTAACTTTCTTCATACACTCATTGAAGTTTAATTTCATCAATTTATTCATCTATAATTTCTCATTTCTCATTTCATTTATCATTCTTAATTTTTATTAATATCTTGTAGCTCATAACCTAAAAATGAATGGAAGAAATAAGAATCGGAATATTCATCCCTCAATATTTTTTAAAGGTTTTCTATTCTAATAGAAATATAACATTTTTATTTTTTTCGTCTGTTGTATCTTTATAAATAAAAAATATTCTGATGAATTATTCCAGCATTAATTATTAAATCAGTGTAGACTGTCAAATATTAGAATGTAATATATTCCATATAGATTGAAAAAATATAAAAATAATTGATTCCAAATTTAGTTTCACAATTATAGTTTATAAGGTATCAATACCATTGAGAGCCTCTGTCAATCTATTAGCCATCTGAGTGGTGGTTTTCTAATTTGAAATTATAAATATATTGAATTTATGATTATAGGTATTGTAAATACTTTTTCATAAATTATTTTTTCTTTCATGGGAAACAAAAATGGTTTTAAAATTTTCATAAGTAATGAAAATGGGGAATCTTGATTAAATTCATATGTTTATAATCTAAAAACAATAGTATTCATAGATTTTATATTTGGATCATATTTTGTAAATTGAGAGACATTCCAATTATTTGGTCCCCCATTAGGAATTTTGAATATCATTTATTAATTCAAATAAATTTTTATTTCTTTATTGTTTAAATAAATAATCAATCATTATTTTAGAATCCATAATTTACATCATTAAAATAAGGAGTATAGATCCTAGATATACATTCTTGAAGATCATCCATTAAACTTTTTATTAATATGGATATTTAATTTAGGATTTCTATTAACAAAACTGTATTTCCAGTAGATCCTAGATTCTTATACCAATTTTTGTATCGAAATTAAAATGAAGAAGAATCAAGAGGGGTATGTTGGTTTATGGTATTGATATCCCCTAATCCACTCAACCAAAAAATTATCTACAAGCTCAGTAAATTTACCTATGAAGGTGTTTTTCTCTTGATACTCTATAATCGAGTCCAAGTAGTTGATACTTTCCAATAAATCATGTTATTTAACAAGGAACCTTGAAATAAAAAACATATTTCAAGAAGATGAAACAAAATCATTACTAAGAATAATAAATCAACAATTAAGTATAATATTGATGTTGAATACTATTTTATCTCATTGTTTCATCAAAAAATGAATGATGTCAGTAATATTCATCTATGAACACAAGCATAAAAATAACATTAAATGTTTTACATCCTTAATTTTCAATAAATAATAGGAAGATGATTTTTTTCTTATTTGGAACAAGATATATTTTTATTTTTTTTCTCTATATAGTTTTAGAATAATAGAAATCAATAGTATTTATATTCTCTCTAAAAAAATTAAATTGTATAATAAATATTTTTAGTTATTTTTTCTTAAAATAATTATTATATTCACTTATAAGAAATATATATATATATATATATATATATTATTCATGATTCTTTTGTGGCATTTCCTTCATCGGATTATGAAAATAAAACCAACTCGAGATATCCCAAAACAGTCCCTATGAAAATTGTAGCACTTCTTCACTATTTTTTTATCTGTTGTATAAATATTGAATAAATGAATTCAAAATAATTAGAATTATTTTTTAAAAAATATCTCTAAAAATTAAATTCATTTAATATATCCATCATTTAAATATAAGTTTTTATATATAAGGAGAATTATTCTGAATTGAAAATATTAGACTAAAATATGTATGTCTCTAACTTGTCGATCTTCATAGAATAAGAGACTTCGTCACTTTTAAAATTACATTAATCATGGTATTTAATTAGAATATTTATTTTCTTTAGGTTAAAATGAACTAAAAAATGCCATATAATATATGGTCATTCTAAAACACAAAGCATATTTGAAATAGAAGTTTAAACACTTCAAGAAAATGTTGACTTACCTTAAAAATATAAATGACTTATTTTTTTTAATTAGTGCCTTTTATTTTTATTTTAATAACCATTAATAATATATTTAATTTAGAAATACATTATATAATCATATAAATAAATTATATTTTAATTATCATAAATAGAAGCGATAAATTTTGGATTTCAGTGTGTAAGGTGTAAAATAAGAATTTGACGTCAAATGTTTGGTTGATTACAAACATTGTGATGATTCTAATTTTTGGTTTAGATATAAATTTAGTCTTCCCATAGATAACATTTAATCTAAACATAAGGTTACTGAAAATAATTATTCATTCTAAATGTTGACTTCATTTTCCTAGCATTTATTAATTGTGTGGTTGTGATCTGTGATTCCAAATTTCATCAAAATGTATAGAATAATTAAGAAACATAATCATATCTTAAATTAAATCTAATATTATTCCAGAATAAAATAATTATTAGAATAAATATTTTCCTAAAATAGAGTTAACATAACCTCATAAGAAACACAAATGTTTTCAAGCATCATACATAATGAAAAATTAATGATATTGTCGGACAAACACAACTGCCATAATTTTCTGTTATGGAATCTATATTCATTCTATATTATCTTTCTCAATATGTCTGTAGAGTAGTTCTAGATTTTTTCTTTTGGTTCAACTTCAGTGGTTTTAGTATGAGATAATTCTAATGAATGGGAAGTCTCAAGCATAGTTAATTCTTGGGTGATTATATATTTTAAGGAATCATGTGCAATGGGTTTAGAGCTAGATGTGATATAGGGTAATTATTTCTTATATAATTCCTTGTGAATTTACTTTATTATTATATTGTAGTGGTGTTTAAAATTATTCTTTCACTCGGGCCTAATTACATTTTTTTCTTATAAAAGTTATATTTAAATTTAAACATGTGATTAATTGGGATATTATGAGTTTGACATGGGTATATTTTTGTGTGACCAGGTAACTAGGATACAGTAGTGGAAAATGAAGACATAACCATAATTTTCAAAAAAAAACTACTATTATAGTTTACCCCAATTCTAGTAGTTATTTTAACCATGGGAAATGTGTTTTAGGTAAAAAATATATTTTTCTGAGAAGGAATTATACCCATGGTTCTCTGGAAAATATTGGTATAGGGCATCCATATACACATGGTTGTTAAAAACCATGTCCATAGTAACAAGGAAAATAAAATTCATGGGAAGGAATTATCTTGACAGTTCCCCAAGTACCATATGTATATGTCAACCCTATACCCATAGTTTTCTTAAACTGTGGAAATATGTTGTGGTGGAATTTTCTATAGGATGCATAGGTGAAAACATAAAAGCATGGTTTTACTAAAACATGGTTATATGTTGGACCATTATTATTAAAAAATAGATAATTTAATATAAATATATACATTTATATTCATATATTATTTTTGAGTATAAGAAGAAAAAAATTTGTAGAGAATTTTAATTTATGTTATTATTAAGTGAGCTCCAATATCATTTTTTACATAATAGTGATTTTTTCATTATTACTGGTCTTTGATGGATGTTCTATGATGATTTAATACTGGATTCTTAGTTGTTCCCCTTATACCCATTTTCATTTTTAGAGCCATGAATACATTATTGTTTAATTTTTTAATGCTTTATTGATATTGTTTTTCGTAATTAAATTATGTTTCTATTTTCTTATAGTATAATTTTTCTATAAATTAGTTTTAAAGGTGGCTTTGAATGAAATATTTCAAAGGAAAATTCTTTTATATTTTATTTATAATGACTTATAAATAATTTCCAAAATTATTTAGAAGAAAATTTGGTTTCTAAAATTTTTATTTTTCAAGGGTTGATTAAAAAAGGTAAATAAATGAAGTTCATATTGAAAAAAATTTCATATATTTTTTTCATTCATACTATTGTGTCATTTTATTGGGGGTTTTAATGATTTCCTTAATTTAGTGGTTCCTAGATTTTTTGGGTTTAATAGATGGGTGATTTATAAAAAGGTAAAATCATGTTACTTTTTATTGACATTTACTCATGTTAGGATCCTACTTTATATATGTTTAAAATAAAATATATAAATTTTTTATAAAATGAATTGAGTGTACCATTTAGTGGAATAATTTTCAGATTCTTCAGTATATATCCTATATACAAACAATTCTGTGTGTGTTTACAGCTCCCATATTTTATTATATAGGATCCTAGATATCAGTATTTTGTTAGTTGTAAGTGCATGATATTCTATTGATTGATGTGTTTCCCTTCAGTCACTTAATAATTGTCACATATAGATGTTCTGATATAATTTGGATATTTTTTATATATTTTTTATTATGATATTTCTATATATTCATGGTGTATTTTGTACAAATTTATTATTCATTTCTTTTTCGGTTGTGTATTAGTAATGTATACAGTTTTCCATATTTTTTATACATTATTGAATAAGGGTAGTGAATTCTACGGATTAAGTATCATATTGATATTTTTATTTTTATTTTTATGTTATGTTAATTCATTTATTTGAATCTTTTTATTTTACATGATTGGATGTCAAAGATATAGAACCAACATGCCAGATTCTCAGTTATTTTCATCTGATTATTTATTTTAATGTTTTGAGATAAATATTTCCCCAATTTGTATATTATTTTAATGGAATATTTTCTTATCCCATGGGGAATTAGAGCTCTCTTATGGTGTTTTAAAGGATTATCTATGGTGACACAATTGGTCTACCAGAGCCTTTATTATAAGGACCCCTGTATATTCCATATATAATGAAGACATTTGTTTATAATGTATGAGTTAATTCTACTACCAAAATATTCATTCATCTCCAAAATTTATTGAATCCCACATGGTTAATCTTATTAAATACTAAATTATAATGATATATCACATTGATGATCACTCAAAATATTTTTCTATCAAAATTTTTGGGGTATTAATATCATAGTATCATTGGAAATGATATGACAATATTGCACCATATGATATGCATGAAACCCATCATATTTGTTTACGAAATTTTGACATATATATCCTTAAATGTATATTATAATTTTCCGAACATATTACCCAAAACTAAATACCCAATTATATTCACAAAATTGATTTAATAACATACATCAATCTACAGAGCTTTAATAGTACATCTGAGGGACCAACCCTAATTTTGGGGAATGATTTGAACACAATGATAGAAAAAAAAAACTATATAAATCTATGATTATTTATTTATTTTAAACCAAAACTATCATTATAAGTATTTTCTTTAGGAGAAACAAATTACTAACATAAATGGAAATGTTATAACCATGTTAATACATGAAAAAAACATATACAAAAAAATCTATCCATTTTGGATAACCATAATACCTTTACTGAAACATGGGAAAAAACAATCACACACCTTCATGAATATACCTCTTATAATGTATTTCCTATAAAAAGGTTACATTCCTTTTACTATATCAAAGAATAATATGTTCATTGATAGACAATGGTATATGTTTATGGCTTAGTTACACATTAATCCGAAATATTTTCATGAAAAACTCTCAGGGATTTATTTGTATGAATTACTAAAAACCATGTAACAAAAATAATTTGAAAAGAAATTATATTTTGTAGCATAATTATTCCATATTTCATTATATTAATATAAAGAATAAAACAATTTATAATTTGGGCCATCTTAAAAATTATTAATGTAACATACTAAATATAAAATATAAAATTATGATAATAGTGTATCTATGATTAATTATAACCAACCCAGATAAATACATAAAGGTATATCATCCTAGAAACCATAGTACATCTATTTATTCCTCTATATTTTTAACTCACTTATAGAACCCCAATTCTCTTTCCATTATATTATTGTAAAAAAAACATTATATTTTGAGTATTATTCCCCATGAATAAGAAATATAAACATGAAATAAAAAAACATTTCTACTTTAATAAAATATAACAATTTTCAGAAATATAATCCCTATATTTTGAATATGTATTTCATTTATTTCGATAAAAAATTACCTTTTCCCATTTATCAAAATAAATTTAAAATAATTTTTTATCAAATTAATGTAAAAAATTAGATAATGATACCACTATTTTAATAATTAGTTTAAAATCATATCAACCAAAAGATAGTAAATAATTACCAACCATGTATGGGATATGAAGAACCTACTATATATGACTTCTTAAATTATTAAACACATTCATTATATTATAACCAAATAAATAGTATATTCAGTTTAATCATTTAAATCCCTTGTAAACCATTACTAAAAAACAAAAATTATTCAATTCATATATAATGTGTATATTTATGCTATACATAAATTATTATCACCCCCATTACATATTAATAAGGAACATTCCATTTTGAATGGTCCCCATGAGATAGTCTTGATCAGATCACAGGACCAATAATATGTTTCTTGACCCTTTTTCAAAATATATAAATCAATTACCAATAGATATTATATAAAAAAAAGATAAAAAAGATTCTTTTTCATGACAAAGGATTTTAATACAATTAAATTAAAACATTAATAATATATATGTGCTTTGAAGTACACATTGCATATATATTTTTCTTTCATACAACAATTGGTTCTCCACCACATTCCACTAAAATTTCCACCCCCACAACTAGATAAGAAAATAATCATTCCAAAGTGTTCATTTAGAATAGTAGGATTTCTATTAATAAACAATATTATTCTATTCACTAAAAAAATTATCTATTTAAATATTCCACCATATATGAGTCAAATATATTTACAACCCCCATAAAAAAATCTCTCTCCCTCAACCATAATTACCTTGATAATATAATTTATTCTTTACATTTCTCCCATAATAATATCTTCGATTTAAAGTCAAAAAAATTCTTTAATTTAACAATATTAAATCTATTATAACATTTCCAATAATTTTTAATAAATTAATTCATTCTAAATTCATTATGTAAAATATAATGTCTATATTAATTTCTTTTCCACATGAATATCTAAATTGACATAATTCCCATGATATAAAAATATTATCTCCAACATTACCTATTCTAAAAAAAACTCTACATAGTTCACATGATATTATATATACCATATTTAAATCATAATATAATTTTAGGTGTATTTTAATAACATAAAGAAAATAAAATATTAAAAGTTAAACTGAAGAGTATCATGATATTAATAAATTAAATTATAAAGGCACAAATTCTTCAAATCAATAAACTATAGAAATTATAATCACTAAATATTTTCTGGTAAATATTTTACTCAAATAGATCTATTTATTGTTACTTCATGAGATCAGAATTCTACTAGGATTTTTATTTAAGATTCCCATGTTTCTACTACACTCCTACCAAAGTTAAAAATATTACACAAATATATTCCATTGAATTTTAAAAATCTGCATTGGGCTTTCTATAATGTACATATCTATTTTCAGATGAAAATTTTCCCAATAAAAAACATGATATGTGTCTATTTGTTAATCCTTAGTTGTTTTACAAGAAATCCAACATGGTGTACTCATATTTTGGGGAAATATTCAACCATAAAATGTGTATCTCATTTATTAAATGATTTTAAATGGAAAAACATATTTAAGTGATAACAATTCATTCTCTATTATTCATTTATTATTAAGTCATGAATACACACAAAATATAAAAACATCATTAACCCTAAAAATCAATGGTTTTTTTATTGGTTATTATAATAATTTCTCAAAATATGATTTATAATCAATATCTTCAAAATTTTATAATTAATATTTAATAGCTCTTAAAAAATCAGAGTCATAAGAGAGACCTTTCTCCCTTATTATCCACCAATTATAGAGATTGATATGTTAATCTATTGGATGACTGGAATATATCCATAACAAAAAAATTCTAGTGGAATATTTGGATAATATATGTAACATCCCAGGTAAATAAAGAATAAGACATATTTCATATTTATTAATTTTTTTGAATTAAATAATAATTTTACTTTTAATGTGTTACTATATTCGATAGCGTACCTGATATGCAACAATGGGTTTCTTTGAAATCTTACCTCGCACACTAATAATATAATATTATTATTTTAAATGGTAGTTAACTCCTAGCCATTGTATTGGTGTGAATGAAAAAAA
Source organism: Viscum album (assembly GCA_963277665.1). Classification (NCBI taxonomy): domain Eukaryota; kingdom Viridiplantae; phylum Streptophyta; class Magnoliopsida; order Santalales; family Viscaceae; genus Viscum; species Viscum album. Next base: position 361,434,550 of record OY728155.1, on the reverse strand, counting down.
CTAACTAAAATATGATTAAACATGTTTTTTAAATGTACTTACATTTATCCAATAAAAGTTAGAGGCTTAAAATGATAATGAATCTAATTTGAAGCATAATTTACATTAAAAGGTAGGTTTACCGCCTTTTAATGGAGAAACTCATTTAAATCTAATTTTGGTCACTTTAATACATTTTATTTGGCCAAATAAAATCCTTTTTCAAAATTGTGACATCAATGTTTACTTTGTGTATTTTTTTGGATTTTTTTTGATAAAGATCATTTTCTAATGAATAGTGAAAAATATTGTATTTTAATTCAAAGTTGTGTTTCAATCTAATTTATTTATATGGTTAGATTATCTTTTTAATTGGTTGTAAAGTTTAATTATAATATATTTTTACCATTTAATCCAATCTTGGTCATTTGAATTAATTTCACTTTGAAATTGGACAAAAAAAATTTTAAATATTAGGCTGAATTTTTGGTATTTTTTCTAAAAAACTTCAATTTTGATGAATAGTGAAATCACTTAGTAGTCGTTAATAAAAACTAACTTTTTCATTTAAATGAAATTTTACCACTTCTGTGAATTTAATTTCCAAAATCCGACATACATGGTTGTTATAACGAAATAAAATGTGGTTTAATAAGATAAAAATAATTTTTGGTGAAGAATAACTTTTGACTTTTATTCACCACAGTTAAAGGTAAATAGGGTAAATCAAGGTAAAAAGAATATTGTAATAATTCCAAATTACCATAACATAGGTCCTAACCTTATTGGATGAGCAGTGGCTGACCATGGTCATATTTAGGTATATTTTGGGACCCCATGGAGCCATTTATGAAACATAATGACACTTTAGATTAATAAATTTAATGTAAAGGAAAAAATGACATAAACAAAAATCTTTTAGTAAATTAATTTTTATATGGTGTTATATAAATTATATTTTAGACTTTAAATATTTATTGAAAATATAAAAATATTTCCAACAACATTGTTTTTTTAGACATCACATAAATTAAATTATTTATGACACAATAATGATATAGTATTTACCTCATTAATAAAAGATTTAAATAAATAAGATTATAAATATTAAAATAACATCCAAAACCTGTCCAATTCCTATTGGATGATATTATTTCGTCTATGAGTCATCTTATCTTTGATGATAATTATTTTATAACCTTTATAATTCGAATATCATTATATAATAAAATAATATTATCACACATTCCTAAAGAGCCCCTCTTCTCCCTTATAAAAGGAGACCACTTCTAACCAATTCTTCCCACCTCTCAAGACTTTTGGATCATCCAAACTCTACCCAATTAATCTCCCTATATCCATCTCCTCCTCCTAGAAGCCATACCTTAGTCATAATTCACTTCAAGAAGTCCTTTGTTTCAAACCAAAGGGAGTTACCCAAATTAAAGGCAACATTTTCTCTTAAATTGTTTTATTTTATTTTTATTCTCCAACCCCTAAAATATTTTTATTACTTTCTTTTGTAAAAAAACCAATATCCTTAATATACTAGGATGTTGTTATGAGATGTATTCTGACTACACTTACACACACATTCATCTAATGGGTGAAGAACATAATGTTTCCGTGTATGGAAAACTAACACCTCATGAAACGATGATTGTTCAAATATCTCCAACCGAATCTCATGGTGGCCATTATGATGGCACTATATTTATATGTGAAATATATTATGTTTATGTTTTCTTTATGATTCAGTAATTTCAATTTATATAATGCCTTTATGGTTTACATTATTGGTAAACACGATAATCTCATTAGAGGAAGTGCAGTCTACCTCCCCCTCAAAGTGATATGACTCATTAATGCCATATGAGGGATGTATAACGGATAGAGTTAATGATATTATATATTATATTATATATGAAATTATACTGTAATTATAATATACCTATGTATCATTATGTTTTAATTACATTAAAATAAGAAATAGAAATTAAAGAAGCGTTCATGCGTACGTATGGCTTACCGTCTCCATGAACGGTACATTTCATTTATTACCTTCAAATGATATGTACTATTATAAATATATATATATAATGGATATATATTATATATATTATATATAAATAATTAATTTCATTTTAAATATAATGGACTATTGACCACATGGAAAACTTGTAAATATAAGGTGTTCTTTTTTTACTCAAGTACCAAATATCGACAAAATGACCATTATTAACTTAAATGATTACATAATGTTTATAACATGGTAATAAGTGAAATAAAATGAATTAAAAACCTTAAAAATTTTCCTAAGAAACTAGAAATTAAAATTAGTTTATTATTCAGGAAATTAAAGAATGAACGGGTCAAGTCGGACACAAGGTAAGGGATTTTCTTATCTCACTTTTAATTCTGTGAGATTTCCATTCTTCGCCACTTATTTATTGCATGTGGTATATTATGTACTGTCGTTTGATATAATTTATCATTATTATCTTATATTCATGGTATTCTGTGATTCATTTGATGGTTATTAACTTTTGATCAAATGACTCATTTGATTACAACGAGGTAAAGGGTTTCATCTCAATTTTATTCCTGTGAGATTCCTGCTATATTTGCCACTATTTCATTTTGTGTGGTGTATGTACTGAAAATGATTGTAATTTTTTGTAATATAATTTTATTTATGAGTATTTACATCTTTATTTTATGATCCTTATTTCATGTGGCATATTTTTTGTAAGTTACCAAATCGGTAAGGGAACCTTTGACCCTCCTCTTTTTAAAAGACTTCTTTTTGTTATGTATTTTAATTTACCTATTATTATGTTGGGATATTTTATCCTATATCCTTATTGATTTAAACTTATTTCCAAGTGATGAGATACCCTTTTATATCATTAAATCATTTTCTAAATTTTAAAGCCGTTAGGCTGTCGAATTTTTACAAGGGAACTTCTTAACCAAATTTCAATTCTTTGGGTTCAACTTGTACTTATTGAATATGTCATCCTATGAATATGTGTGATTGACCTATGATTATTTTACACTTAATATACACTTATATTGGGTGTATTTATATTTTTCACACATAATTATGTCATTTATTTATCTATAATTTAAGGATATCATCTTTATAATGGATTTCATCCCAATTTACATTTCCACTGAAACTTCATTGTTGTTATGTACAAATTCACTCTTATATGGTGTATATACTTTCCATTGACATATTATATCATAAATCCCTATATTCTAATGATATTATAAAGTTATGATTAAAATTTATTCTTCAATTATTTGTATTCAAGCGTCTCTCTTTTTGTTAAAAAACTTTTTAACTAAAATATAATTTTAAATGTTTTAAAGATTTCTTCTTATAAATCTTCATCATTAATGTCCATGTTTTAAATATGGGTTTTATGATTTATTTATATGGACATTAATTTCTTCAAATTATAATTCATTAAACGCTTAAAAGTGGTATGGGACACTTTGATTGAAAAATCTCTTTTTAAATGGTTTTGTAAATGATTTGATGAAGCATTGTTTATTTCAATATCTTGATTTGATATATTGGAATGTGGAAATGTTATCTTTACTTTATACTTGTGTTATGTGTTATGATTATGTTATGGTTATTGGGAATTTTTTATGTATACGGGTGGTTCTGTGATAAACCTAGGGAGGGTGAGCCCAAGATATCTCCCCGATGCATTGGGTAACGTGAAAGAGGTAAACGTGATGTTTCTCCTAAGATTTTTAGGGAATATAGTGTGATGGGTATTCCCAGTGTAACTCCCTATTTAGCTGTGATAGCTACAATGTATGTCTGATATGGATTCCATAATTAACCTTTATGATTTATTATTTGTGTGTGTTATTCATAAATCTTATGATTTCATAAGGTATGTTATGATTGAAAAATATAGTTTCATTGATTTGTATTTATTGATGGGATAATGTTTTCCATCCTTATTTTATAACCCTTACTGAGCTTTTTATGCTCATCCCATGTTTTTGAAATGTTTTCTAGAGGAATTAAAGATGAATAGGGTTAATGAAGGGATCAAGGAAAAGTCATGTTGTCTAAAATATGGAACAAGACATGTTTCTTTTCAAGAGTATTAAAAAATAGACACTGAGTAGTAGTGTCCACTTGTAATATTAAAGTTGTTATGTAATAGTTATGGCCTAATTTTCTAAAACACTAAACCTGAAAATATACTAAATGTGAATTATTCATTTAATTCAATATTATGTAATGTTATAAGGTCGGGTCCTTATAGTTGGTATCATAGGTCTATTTGGACAACTTTAGGGATGAGAAGTTTTTCTTAGACACATGGTTAGTCCCTATGTCTATTATTTCAGTTAAATCCTTGTTTTATAAATTTTTCAGATCAAGGAAAGTAAGTTACAAATGGAAGGAGGAGGATCTCAAATTACATTCATATCTCATCCTAATTATATACTTGCAATAATTATTGAAAAGACATGTTCAGATGATTTTGAAAATTTTTCTAGAATACAAATCACTTGAAAGTCGTTGTTTGAGATATCAAACACTTTCCCTATACCTCGTTGTCATTGTGGATCATGAGTTGTATTTAGACAAATCCTATTTTCAAAATATTCTCATATTATCAATAAATGTAAATATTATCCAAGAACTTTCAAATATTTTACCTTATCATGAGATTTTGAAGCATATTATGATTTTAAAAAAGGTACTAAAGAAGGAGACCCTTGCACAACCTATTTATGTTTTCTTTTACAATATAGTCTCTCAGCACATACCTATGGTATTTTAAAAGGGATATTAATTGAAAGTTTCAACTCAAATTTTGTGGGACTATTTTATAGAAATCGTGTTTTATTAGATGCTTTGAAATTATGTACCATACAAGAATATTTTCTAAAACTATTTTTCTGTGAACACCCATATGACCCAGGTTGTACAAGGTGTATTTGGATAGAGGAAGAAAATGATTTTGAAGGATATCTAAATAATTATTGTGAAGCATGGACCTTATACCTACGTGAAAAATATGACGATGAAACCAAATGGACACCATGATCAAGGTATGATGTTCTTAATTTTGGGGATCGTTTTATTTTATCATATGGTGGTGAAATAAGACTTCAAGAATTAATATGTTGAGATCATAATGAATTTGGATGAAAATTAGAGGTATAAGGAAACCATTAAGGTTAAAATATGTTCGGGTTATTTTTGAGTTTTATTAAAAGGACCACACATAGGATGGGTAACAACTAGTCGCATCCAGCATGGCTGTAAGAATCGAACCCACAACCGAAGGGCGATAATGGTGCATCGCCTATCACTAGACTACTTGAAGTCTCTGGTTGGTATTATTTATTATTTTAGTAAAATGTTTTTATGGAACAAGAACTAGTTAATTTTTGAAATTTATGTTTTATCAAAAAGATATACTTAGTATAGAAAAATGGTTTAGTGATTAAGTGATAAAGGTTGTTGAGGAAGATGTTCTCTCTTTTGAGGAAACACTATATGCCTAAAGAAGATAGAATACTATGGGGTTTCAATGGTGGAATAATGGTTGAAATTTTAGTTTGTAAGAATCTATGTTTTTTTGTAGACATATGATGATTTGGTTTATTTATGAAACAGATTGAACTATCATGGAGAACATGTGATTTGGTTAATTACATTTCAATATGAGACTTTGTGAGTGACTATTGTTATTTAGAGATAAATGTTATATTGGAAGACTATGTTATTAAATCCTTATGAGATTTAGGTTTTAATCGTAGTATGGATCACTTTTAAGAATTTTACAGAAAGCTTTTTTATTGGTCTTTGTGAAACATTGGTTTTTGTTTGAAATTTTATAGAGATTATCAGTAGTTTTTCTATTTGTGAAATATTATACTTTTAGGGTGTTATCTAATCTCATACTAACAATTTTGGATTTATTTGATGTCTAAAGACAAGGGAAATATATAGTTTATCTATTTTGAATTATTTGATTATCAAAAAGATGATTCTTGTGCTTTTGATGTGACCAAGTCTTTTGGAATTCACTTTGTTTGGCGAAAAGATAGGTTTTTAGTAGAAAATTATTATAGAATGAAACTCTACATAAAGGTAAGTATATTTCCTTTTGTTCTTATTCTATGTAGTAAATTAATTTCTCCAAATTAAGAAGAGTAATGTAAAACAAAAATGATATTGGTTTATGTTTCTTATTGGGTAATCAAAGACCGTTTAACACATCATAAGTTTGTGATTTTCTGATAGTTAACTTTATCTTAATCATTTTTTTATCACTCTCCATCAGAACATGACCATTTTTTCTCTCTTCCATATCCATGTTTTTATACATGGAATCCTAGTATGGTTTATCTCGGGTGACCATTGTTCTTTTATTTCTTTCTTTTAATGTGATATTTTTACTGGCTCTTTTCCGATGTGGGATTTTTAATGAAGTTTTCAAGCCCAGTTTTAAAATTGCAAGGACACAATTCTCAAAAGGGGGGAAGGATGTAACATCCCAGGTAAATAAAGAATAAGACATATTTCATATTTATTAATATTTTTGAATTAAATATTAATTTTAATTTAAAGGGGTTTCTATGTTCGATAGCATACTTGATATGAAACAACGAGTTTCTTTGAAATCTTTCATTGCACACTAATAATATAATATTATTATTTTAAATGGTAGTTAACTCCTAGATGCTGTATTGGAAATAATGAAAAGCACTAACTAAAATATTATTATAAATTCTTGTTAAATGTATTTACATTTATCCAATAAAATTTAGAGGCTTAATATGTGAATGAATCTAATTTTAAGCATATTTTACATTAAAAGGACGATTTACCTCCTTTTAATGGAGAACCCTCTTTAAATATAATTTTAGCCACTTTAATACATTCAATTTTACCAAATAAAATCTTTCATCATGAATTGGGACATCAAAATTTACTTTGTGTAAATTTTAGTAATTTTTCTGATAAAGTTCATTTTCTAATGAATAGTGAAAATATTGTATTTTAATTCAAAACTGTGTTTTAATAATATTTATTTATATGGTTATATTGTCTTTTTAATTGGTTTTAATGTGTAATTATAATATATTTATACCATTTAATCAAATTTTTGTCATTGGAATTAATTTCACTTTGAAATTGGACATAAACAAGTGTCAATCTTCTGATAGTTATTGTTTCTTAAAAACACGCTATTTGTTTTAACAACAAGAATTAATTTTAAATTAATTAATTCTACTTATATGTTTTGAATTTAGAAAAATAGACTACATTTTTGAATTTGTAATATCAAATAAATATTAGGGCGAATGTTTTGTATTTTTCTGAAAAACTTCAATTTTTGATGAATAGTGAAATCACTTAGTAGTCGTTAAAAAAACAGACTTTTTCATTTAAATGAAAATTTACCACTTCTGTGAATTTAATTTCAAAAATCCAACATACATGGTTGTTATCAAGAAGTAAAATGTTGTTCAATATGATGAAAATAATTTTTCGAGAATAGTAACTTTTGACTTTTATTTACAGCAGTTAAAGGTAAATAGGCTAATTCAAGGTTAAAAGAATATTGTAATAATTCAAAATTACCATAAAACATGTCCTAACCTTATTTTATGAGTAATATCCGACCATGGAAATCTTTGGGTCTATTTTGTGACCCCATAGAGCCACTTATGAATGATAATGACACTTTAGATTAATTAATTTAATGTAAAGGAAAAAATGACATAAATAAAAATATTTTAGTAAATTAATTTATATATGGTGTTATATAAATTAAATTTTAGACTATAAATATTAATTGTAATGCTAAAAAGATTTCCTACATCGTGGTATTTTTTTAGACATTACATAAATTAAATTATTTATGACACAATAAGGATGTAGTATTTACCTCTTTAATAAAAGATTTAAATAAATTAGATTATAAATATTAAAATAACATCCAAAACCTGTCCAATTCCTATTGGATGTTATTATTTAGACTATGAGTCATATTATCTTCTAATATAATTATTTTTGGACCTTAAGAAATAGAATTTCATTATATAATAAAATAATATTATCACACTTTCCTAAAGAGCCACTCCTATCCCTTATAAAAGGAGCCCACTTCTATCCAATTCCTCACACCTATCAAGCCTTTTGGCTCATCCAACCTCTACCCAATTAAGCTTCTACATCCCTCTAATCATCCTAGAAACCTTATCTTAGGCAGAGGGCACTTCAATAAGTCCTTTGGTTCAAACCAAAGGGAGTTACCCAAATTAAAGGTAATGGTTTCTCTTAAATTGCATTCTTTTATTTTATTTCTCCAACCCCTAAACCCTTTTCTTCCTTTATTTTATTAAAACACCAGTATCCTCAATATACTAGGATTTTTTTGAGAAGGAATCAAGCTACAGTTACAAACACCTCCATCTAATGGGTGAATAATATAATGTTACTGTGGATGGAAAACTAATGTCTCACGAAATGATGAATGTTCAAATATCTCTAACCGCCTCTCATGGTGGACATTATGATTGAACAATATTTATATATGATATATATTATGTTTATGTTTTCCTTATGCTTATTTAATTTAAATTTATAGCATTCCTTCATGGTTTCCATTATGGGTAAACGCGATAATCTCATTAGAGGAAGTGCGGATTACAGCCTCATCAAAGTGATATAAATCGTTAATGCCATATGTGGGACATATAAAGGATGTATTTAATGATATTATATATGATATTATATATGATATTATACTAGAATTATAATATACCTATATATCATTATGTTTTACTTCCATTAAAATATGAAATAGAAATGAAAGTAGCATTCATGTGTATGTACAGCTTACCGTCTCCATGAACGGTGCATTTCATTTCATACATCCAAATGATATGTACTGTTATAAATAAATATATATAATGGGTATATATGATATATATGATATCTAAATAATGAATTTCATTCTGGACAAAATGGACTATTGACCACATGGACAACTTGTAAATATAAGGTGTTCATTTTTGACTCCAGTACCAAATATCGACAAAACGATCATTATTAACATAAATGATTGCATAATGTTTATAACATGGTAATAAGTGATAAAAAGGAATTATAAACTTTAAAAAGGTTCTTAATCAGATAGAATTTAACATTAGTTTATTAATCATGAGATTAAAGAACGAACAGGTCAAGTCGGACACAAGGTAAGGGATTTTCTTATCCGACTTTTAATTCTGTGATATTTCCATTTTTTTCCACTTATTTATTGCATGTGGTGTATTATGTACTGCCGTTTGATATATTTTATCATGATTATATTTATATTTATGGTATTCTGGGATTCATTTGATGGTTATTAACTTTTTATCAAATGAATCAGTTGATTAAAATGAGGTAAAGGGTTTCATCTCACTTTTATTCCCGTGTGATTCATGGTATATTTTCAACTATTTCCCTTTGTGTGGTGTACGTACTTCCCATGATTGTACTTTTGTGTAATATAATTTCATTTATGAGTATTTACATATTCATTGTATGGTCGTTATTTCATGCGGCATATGTGTTGTAAGTTACCATATCGGTAAGGGAACCTTTGACCCTCCTCTTTTTAAAAGACTTCTTTTTGTTATGTCTTATAATTTACCTCTTATAATTTTGGGATATGTTCTTCTATAACCTTATTGATGTAAAATAAATTTCAATGTGATTAGAAACCATTTTTTATCATCAACTCATTTTCTGAATTTTAAAGTCGTTAGGCTGTCGAATTTTTACAAGGGAACTACTAAACCCAATTTCTATTATTTGGGTTCAACTTGTACTTCTTGAATATGTCATCCTATGAATATGTGTGAATGAACTTTTATTGTTTTACACTTAATATACACTTATATTGGGTGTATTTATATTTGACACAGATAATTATGTGATTTATTTATCCATAATTTAAGGATACCATCTTTATAAGGTATTTCATCCCAATTTACATTTCCCCTGAAACTTCATTGTTGTTATGCATCAATTATCTATTATATGGTGTATATAATAACCTTTAACATATTATATCCTGAATACCTTTATTCTAATGATATTATAAATCTCTGATTAAATGTTATTCTTCAATTATTTGTATTCAAGTGTCTCTCTTTTTGTTAAAAAACTCTTTAACTAAAATATTGTTTTAAATGTTTTAAAGATTTATTCTTATAAAGAGTTATCATTAATGTCCATGTTTTAAAAATGATTTTTTGGATTTATTTATATTGAAATTAATGTTTTGAAATGATAATTCATAAAAATCTTCAAAGTGGTATGGTACACTTTGATTCAAAAATCTCTTTTTAAATGGTTTTGAAAATGATTTGATAAAAAATTGTTTATTTCAATATATTTATTTGATATATTGGAATGTGGAAATTTTATTTTTACATTATAATTGATTATCCACTAAATGAGGCTAATATTCATTGGTAATATATATAATATTCATGTTCTTTATTATTCATAAACACCATTTTAGTGAATTGTACACTTTGAACATCATTTCACATTATGATTGTAATACCTTCTTAAAATGCACTATTATGTGGTACATTTTTGAACATCATTTAAAGTACCAAATGATTCATCTGATTATACATATTTTAATTTTATAATTTATCTAAACTCCAATATGAACATGTTTTATTCAGGGATCAATGGAGAATTCATGGAGGATGATGGAGATATTTGGCAATGAAAGGAAGCAATTCTGGAGAAGGCAGATTGGACATCAGCCCACTGATGAGACTGTGGGGCCCAACATACAGGTCCAATTAATCCAAAATTTAGTGGGATGCTATAAGACATGTATAGTAACAAATCACTCTTCATGAGTTAATGCTGATTCGTCCTCCATTGTGGTCATTTAGGCGTCCCAAGTTAGAGATACAATTCTGGGCCAGATTCTGCGGCCCAGAAAAACATCCAACTAATTTGATCATATCTCGGAATAAAAAACTCCAAATGGGCCCATATTTTATAGGAGGTTAGAAGACATCCTGAGATCCATTTTCTTATTATATGGCCCACTCTGATTATGCTTTCTAGAAGGTCTTCTAGACGCGTCTGTTCGGTGGATGAAAACTGGCTGCCACCTCGGGTCAAACGTGGAAAAGTCCAAATTCCACAAGATTTCCACCACCTATAGCCTACCAAAATTAATTAAGATTCTTTGTACTGTTGGTGGCTCGACCCAAGGCTCCAAAAATGCCTATTTAAGGCAGTGGTGGTGAAGGATTTTAGAATCTTGGATGCTTTGTTCAATTGTAATGTTATGCTGCATTTTTGTTGCCTCAATTTTGTCTTTCACATGTAAGTTGTTCAATTCACTTTAGTTTCTTAATAAAAGTTCTTCTTCTACTCTTATTCTGTTGTTCTTAATATCACTTTAATACCGTTGGATCAAGGTGTGGATTTATTCACACCAACCCTTGTGAAATTATTCACACAACGGTGGAGTGATCATTTTATTTTTGTTGTTTTCTTTACTTCTCCATTTCCTCCCTCATGAGTCTACTTTCCGCTTCCATTGAAACCATGGGATCAATGGAGGGCTAACCCACTTATGGGTTGATCCAAGGGAGTAGAAAGGGGCTGGATTGGATGTTATTTATCACCTAATTAATTTATAATCACTTCTTTAATTGGGATTTTTATTTGATGATTTTTAAACTTCATCGTCCTTGTTGAATTTAAGGCCACACACATCAAGTACTAATACGATCCTTTACCTTGAAGTGCTCAAAACTTTGATCCTTCAAGTGTATAGGTGATTAGTATTAGAGGGTGTAGGCATTAAACCAGCAAGTGATTATGTTGTTTTATCTCCTTAAATAAACCCATCTCAAATTTAAGAAATTGAAATCATTAAAAAGAAAATACGTCCAATCCACCCCGAGCGATAACCTAGGATCAACTCATTCTTTTAAATTGAATCCAATTAAATTTATTAGATATCTTTAAAACCCATCCAAAATAAATCCAAGTTGGCCACTTCATAGCCAAAAATCCATCCCTTAGGTTGTGTATCTTAGGTATCTTCTTAGGTCTCTGTGGAATCGACAACCCAAGCTACACTACAAGGACCGTTCTACCCTTCTTCTCTTGGGTAAATTTGGGCGTGAACCAAATTTTGGCGCCGTTTCCGGGGACCAAGTAAGTACCTTAGATCCAAAAAAAACATTCTTTCCTCACCTCCATTCTTCTACTCTCACCCAAGATCTCTTATCTTGTCCCTTTCTCGCTTTTTTTTGGCGCATGTCCGCCTACACCCGCGATTTCTCAAACAGACTAGTTAGGGTGGAAAGTCCTAGGATAGGGGAGTCAAGTTCACATAAGGTATTGTTTAAATAAGATTCAAATATTCTTGAAATCCCAAAGTCAGAACATGAAACAAGTCCAATGGAGGGTCATCCACAAAATCAAATTGTAAACCCTGGGGGGAATCAAATGGGAAACCAAAACCAAGAAGCTCCAAACTTAGGGAATGTAGTTGATCAAACCATGAACGACTACCTCACTCCAGCTTGGACCAATACCCCCTCATGCATTAGACATAATTCCATAGGAGACACCAACTACATATTCAAACCCCATGTCCTAAACCACCTTCCAACCTTTCATGGGATGGAGTCAGAAATGCCATACCTTCATGTCAAAGAGTTCAACGACATTGTTGAAACCATGTGTCCCCCACATCAACTAGAATCCTCTAAGATGAGCCTATTTCCTTTTTCATTAAAGGATCGAGCTAAAAATTGGATAAACAACTTGAGACTTGCATCAATCCACTCTTGGGACCAACTGCAAAGAGAATTCTACAAAAAATACTTCCCTCATCACAAAACAATTGCACTTAAAAAGAGCATCCAAAACTTTTTTGAAAAAGAGGGAGAGTCATTATATGAAACATGGGAGAGGTTCAAAGACACCCTAAACATGGTTCCACACCATGGGTTTTCCATACCTGAACAAGTGAGAATTTTCTATGAAGGGTTGGGTCCGGGGAACAAACAGTTCATTGACATGATGTGTAATGGAACCTTTAAAAACAAGGCCCCAAATGATGCTTACGAGTATCTCGAAAGTCTGGCTGAACAAAACCAAACTTGGGGAACTTCACCTTATTCTGAAAAGCCACAAAGAACCACTGGAATTCATACACTTAGAGAAGAGGAAAGCCTTAGGGCTAAACTCGCAGCACTCTCTAGGAAGGTTGAAGAGATAGACCTTAGGAAAGTCCATGAAATCCAAAATGTAGACCTTGTTTGCACAATTTGTGACAAACATGACCATAAAACAGACAACTGCCCAACCATTCCATCCATCAAGGATGTTCTTCTAGGAGGACCCCCAGCGGAAGTCAATTCCCTAAACTTTCAAAAGCCCCAATACCAAAACACCTTCAATCCTAGGTATAATGACCACCCAGGCTTCCGATGGAAGGATAACCAACAACATAGCCAACCACAAGGGCAAAATCCTTACCCTCAACAGAACTACCAAACCCATAACCAGTTCCAAACCCAACCTATCCAATACCAATAGCCATCGGTCCATTTTCAACAAACCATCCCACCTCCAAAATATCCCCCTGGGATAAACCAACCTACTCAAGCACCAACCCAAACTGTTACACAAAGACTACTTGAACAACTATGCAAACAAATGGAGAGGATGAACTCAGAAGTCTCTTCCCTAAAACAAGAACTTAAAACCATCAAAACAGGAAAGGCACCCATGCCTACTCAGGCGGTGCCATCCTCAACTTCAAGGGGAGAGTCAAGTTGTGCTCAAACAACTCATGAACAACTAAAGGTTGTGACTGTTTTAAGAAGTGGGAAATCAATTGAGAAACCTGAACAACTAATTCAGAACCCACCTGAAGATTCAAACTTGGATGAAAATTTAAATGAACCACAAGATCAAACTGAGGAAACTGATAACAATGTGAAAGAAACAACTCTTCAACAAACAACCCCACAACCTGCACCATTTCCCCAATGCATGAGGGGGAAATCCAAGCCTTAACTGAGTGAAAAGTTGAGGGAAATATTTTCACAAGTCAAGTTGAACATACCCCTTCTCGATGCCATCCAAACTATAACTGCCTACTCAAAGTACCTTAAGGACTTGTGCACTTTTAAAAGAAAATTTTCACATAAAAACCAAGTCCTTTTGGCTGCTAATGTGAGTACCACCATTCAAGGGACCATTCCTCCTAAGTTGAAAGACCCAGGTTTCCCTTACATCAATGTTGAACTAGGAGAAAGAAAAGTTGTCAAGGCCTTGTGTGACCTAGGTTCTAGTGTCAATCTCATACCATATGTTGTGTACTGCCAGTTAGGCCTGGAAGAGCTCCAACCCACATCTGTCACACTTCAGCTTGCTGATCGTAGCATTAGGGTTCCAAAAGGGATTTTAAAGGATGTTCTGGTAAAGGTTGAAAACTTCATCTACCCTGCTGATTTCATTGTCCTTGACAACCATCCAAATTTAGGAAATAAGGAACAAACCCCAATCATCCTTGGTCGTCCTTTCCTTTCAACAATCAACTCTGTTATTCGAGTCCGAAATGGGAACATGACCATCACCTTTGGGAACATGAGTCTAGACTTGAACATCTATAATGAAAGCTCAAAAATAGGGGATGATGAGGATATTCATGAAGTAAACATGATAGGAAGCATTGATAATGAATCCATGGAACATCAAGGAATATTTGATGAATGTTTAAGTCAGAATGAGATTGATTTCCTTTGTTCATATGAAGGAAGTTTATCTCCTTGGCTTGAATCATTTTCAAATTTCTCTTATGATGAAGTCTTAAGTCCAACAATCAGTGAAACCTTTCAAGAAACCAATTTCATAGAGACCCCTCTAAATTCCTTCCCTAAATATGATCAAGCCAATCTAGTAGCTGCAACTTCTACATGTGAGGAATCAATCCTATCTGAACCTCTAAAAAAAGAAATTGATCTTGATCCAATGTCCCAATCTTCTGCTGAAATTTTGAACCAACCTGATCTTGAATTGAAGGAAATTCCTGCTGCACTAAAGTATGCCTTCCTAGGGGAAAATCAAACACATCCTATTGTCATTTCTTCTTCTCTTGAAGACAATCATGAGAGGATGCTTCTAGATGTCCTTAGGAAGCATAAGAAAGCCATTGGTTGGACCCTTTCTGATATTCCTAGGATTAGCCCACTTATCGGGACTCATAGGATTGTTCTGGAATCTGATTCAAAGCCATGTCGTCAACCTCAAAGGCGACTCAATCCTAATCTCATGGAGGTAGTAAGGAAGGAACTTCTGAAATTGTTGAAAGCTGGTATCATATATCCCATAGCTGCGAGTGAATGGGTGAGCCCAATCCAAGTGGTTCCAAAAAAGGCTGGAATCATAGTGATAATCAATGAGGATGGAGAGATTTTTCCAACAAGGGTGAGTAGTGGATGGAGGTTCTGCATTGACTATAGGAAACTAAACTCATTCACCAAGAAGGACCATTTCCCCTTACCATTCATTGAACAAGTCCTTGAGAGAGTGGCAGGTCATGCCTTCTACTGTTTCTTAGATGGGTACTCGGGGTACAATCAAATTGAGGTCTCCCTAGAGGATCAAGGGAAGACTACATTCACATGCCCTTTCGGTGCCTTTTCCTTCAAACACATGCCCTTCGGGTTATGCAATGCCCCTGGAACCTTCCAGCGGTGCATGATGGGAATCTTCTCAAACATGGTAGGGGATTTTCTTGAGGTCTTCATGGATGACTTCTCTGTGTTTGGGGATACTTTTGAGGGATGTCTGCAGAATGTGGAGAGAGTCTTGTCAAGATGTGAAGAAAAAAATCTGGTCCTAAACTGGTAAAAATGCCATTTCATGGTTAAGGGGGGACTTGTTCTAGGCCATCTGGTCTCGAGTAGGGGGATTGAAGTTGATAAAGCAAAGGTTGACATCATTCGTCACCTTCCATCACCCAAAATTGTCAAGGAAGTGAGGTATTTCTTAGGACATGCTGGTTTCTATAGAAGATTCATCAAGGACTTTAGTTCAATATCCCGTCCCCTTTGTGCTCTCTTAGTAAAGGATGCTCCATTTGTTTGGACAGAAAGCTGTGAGGGTTCATTCTCAACCCTCAAATCCTCTCTCACCTCTCCTCCCATTATGAAATCTCCAAATTGGAACCTTCCTTTTGAACTTATGTGTGATGCCAGTGACTTTGCTGTTGGAGCTGTGTTAAGACAACGTTGTGATAAAACTCCTTATGTCATTGCTTATGCAAGAAAATCCTTAAATGATGCCCAAATCAACTACACCACCACTGAAAAGGAGTTACTTGCTATTGTGTTTTCCTTAGAGAAGTTTAGGTCCTACCTATTAGGATCACCCATCACTGTGTTCACTGACCATTCTGCACTAAAATACCTCTTCCAAAAACAAGATGCTAAGGCTAGACTGATTAGGTGGGTCCTTCTCTTACAATAATTTGACCTCACAATCAAGGATAAAAAGGTAGTTGAAAATGTTGTAGCTGATCACCTCTCTAGGATGGAATTCAAAGACAACTCAAATCACCTCTCTGTGTCTGATTCGTTTCCTGATGAACACCTATACTCTGTGAGTGACTGCCCTTGGTATGCTGACATAGAAAATTTCTTAGTGACAGGAGTCATTCCAAAATTCTTAGGGACTCAAGCTAGAAGGAAATTTCTTTCTGATGTTAGACACTATATGTTTGATGATCCTTACCTCTATAAGTTCTGCCCTGACCAAGTCATTAGGAGGTGTGTTCCAGAATCTGAACAAGAGTCCATCCTTAAATTCTGTCATAGTGAGGCATGTGGAGGTCACTTTTCCTCTAAGAAAACATCTGCTAAGATTCTTTAATGTGGTCTTTTCTGGCCCACCCTTTCAAGGGACTCCTACACATTTTGTCAAAGCTGTCCTAGGTGTCAACAAGTAGGGTCCATCACAAAAAGGAATCAAATGCCACTCACTCCCATCTTAGTGGTTGAAATCTTTGACTGTTGGGGAATTGATTTCATTGGTCCCTTCCCAAACTCTCAGGGATACCTCTACATACTCTTAGCTGTTGATTATGTCTCAAAATGGGTTGAGGCCATTCCCACAAAATCCAATGATCATCAAACTGTGATTAGATTCCTAAAAGAAAACATATTCTCTAGATTTGGAATTCCTAGGGCTATCATAAGTGATCGTGGAACTCATTTTTGCAATCGTCCATTCTCATCACTCATGGAAAAATATGGAATTTCTCACAAAGTGTCCACTGCTTACCACCCACAGACCAATGGTCAAGCTAAGTTGGCCAATCGTGAAATTAAGAAAATTCTTGAAAAACTGTTAACCCATCTAGGAAAGATTGGTCTGAGAAACTCTTAGATGCTCTTTGGGCCTATAGAACTGCATATAAAACCATTTTAGGAATGTCCCCATATAGGTTGGTTTATGGAAAAGCATGCCATTTTCCAGTGGATATTGAACATAAGGCCTTTTGGGCAATTAAGAAAATGGATTATGACCTCTCATTGGTCAGAACAAAAAGGAAATTAGATCTCAATGAACTGGAGGAACTAAGGATGGAGGCTTATGAAAATTCAAGGATCAATAAAGCTAGAGTTAAAGCCTACCAATCTAGGAATATCAAGGTCAAACATTTTGAACTGGGAAAAATTGTGCTCTTGTATAGTTCAAAACTTCATTTACATCCGGGAAATTTAAGGTCTAGATGGTCAGGACCTTTCATAGTGCATCATGTATTCCCCCATGGGGCAGTAGAGATTCAAGATCCCACAAGTGGTCACATTTTCAAGGTCAATGGTCAAAGGTTAAAAACATTCATTGAATCATTCAATAAAAAGGAAATAGATGTTGAGTTAATTGATCCAATCTATGAACCAGGAAAAAAATTGATAAATTTGGGATCTATGTCGGGCTAACGACGTTAAACAAAGCGCTGCACGGGAGGCAACCCGTGGTTTTTATGTTTCTAATCTTTCTGAATCATCTTTATTTTTTAAATAATATTACTTAATCATTTTTATATTTAAAAATAAAAAAATAGACTTTTGACATGTTCTTCTATTATGAGTATGGATGGGTACGAAAGAGGAGCACCATATTCATCCGTGTCACGTGGTGTGATCCTTGAGTAATACCTTACCCAGAAATTTAAAAAGAAGACAATGTATCATCAGTTTATTTTGTTTTTATTATTCAATAGGTTAAGAAAAAAAATAATAATAATACAAAAAAAAAATTCCACGCCATAGGCCGTGGGGCAAACCCCGTCACAACCGGCGAAGCCGCGGGGACTCGAACCTGGGACCGAAGGGAGACAGGGGCGCGCGCTTACCACTGACCTGCGGCTTCTTGTGCTACCTTATTCTATAATTTTTATATATATTCTTATATTTTACTTCCTTTATTATATAAATATATATATATATTGTTTGTTTTTGTTTATTTTGTTTGTTTTGTTTGTTTTGTTTTTTCCTTTTT
Source organism: Viscum album (assembly GCA_963277665.1). Classification (NCBI taxonomy): domain Eukaryota; kingdom Viridiplantae; phylum Streptophyta; class Magnoliopsida; order Santalales; family Viscaceae; genus Viscum; species Viscum album. Next base: position 361,415,949 of record OY728155.1, on the reverse strand, counting down.
CCACTAGGGAACTTTGCAAGCGACATGTATATCAAAGGAATAAATTCGAGCGGCAAGAAATTCAAACTTCAACCACCAGGTGACTTCATTCCATAATCCTCATTTTCAATTTCCTTTTTAAATTTTTATTCCCTGCCTCTACTCCTTCTAATTTTTCATTTCTTCAAACACTGGGGACAGTGTTGTTTTAAGTTGGGGGGGAGATAAAATAAAAAAAAATGCTTTTGTGTCAAAAACAAAAATTGAATGATTTGAAAAAAAAAAGTAAATGGAAGGAAAAATTCCTTTAACTTTGAACATGGTAATACACATTGCACACTTTGAAACTGAATATCAAATAATTTAGCATGCCCTGATTCTGATTTTAATCCTTGTATAATTTCATGAGCATAGATTTTGGAAAGTGTGGCTGTCCAATGTGATATTTCATCGTTTATATTTTCATCCAAATAAAAAAAAATGCCACAATGCACGTCCTCTAGAATGTGGGGTACTAATTTGAATTTTTGGGGTCCCATAATAAATAGCATAGGATGTTTTTATTTTTATGAATAATATGAGTATTCAAAAAAAATTAAAAAAAAATTATTTGCGTGTAGAGCAATGGATTGATAAAATGTGAGGCTTTCGGCACTTGGGGATCGTGACTCCAGAGTTGTCTAGCCCTGAGTTTTTCAATCTATCTCTATTTATGGTAATATGACTTTGTTTTTATTAAGTTAACTCGAGACGATGCCCAAGTATGTGGGCTTCACTTGGTGCCCTAATGCCTTTGAGTCTGGGATTCATCGGCAAAGTCTTGCTATATGGGTTAATTTGATTAATTGCAATCTCAATTGATATAGAAATATTGCAAAAAAAAACAAAAAAAAAAGAGGGATGAAGAATACTCATATTAGGATTAAATGTGATTCCACCTAGCACTTCCATGATTTTCCCCTTGAATGAAAATAAACCCCCATATCTATTATGATTCACAACACATCATTACACTTAATTGAGATGGATGAAGAATGATGATAGATTTGATCAAAGGAATGGGCTTGGGATTGGGATCTTCTTATGAAACTATCTCGTATTAAAATATTTTGATGGGTTTCATGATTGTTTGGTATAAGGTTTTTTGGTGATCATTGTGTATTAAAATGTTTTTGGAAAAGGGAATTCGAATTTCATTTTTGATGAGATATATTTTGCTCGGGACTAGCAAAACTCAAGTTGGGGGGTGTGATTAGCCACTAAATGAGGCTAATATTCATTGGTAATATATATAATATTCATGTTCTTTATTATTCATAAACACCATTTTAGTTCATTTTACACTTTGAACATCATTTCACATTATGATTGTAATACCTTCTTAAAATTCACTATTATGTGGTACATTTTTGAACATCATTTAAAGTAACAAATGATTCATCTGATTATAAATATTTTAATTTTATAATTGATCTACACTCCAATATAAACATATTTCATTTAGGGATCAATGGAGAATTCATGGAGAATGATGGAGATATTTGGCAATGAAAGGAAGCAATTCTGGAGAAGGCAGATTGGACATCAGCCCACTGATGAGACTGTGGGGCCCAACATACAGGCCCAATTAATCCCACATTTAGTGGGATGCTATAAGACATGTATAGGAACAAATAACTCTTCAGGAGTTAATGCTGATTCGGCCTCCATGGTGGTCATTTAGGCGGCCCAAGTTAGAGATACAATTCTGGGCCAGATTCTGTGGCCCAGAAAAACAGACCACTAATTTGATCATATCTCAGAATACACAACTCCAAATGGGCCCATATTTTACAGGAGGTTAGAAGACATCCGGATATCCATTTTCGTATTCTATGGCCCACTCTGATTCGGCCGTCTAGAAGGTCTTCCAGATGCGTCTGTTAGGTGGATGAAAACTGGCTGCCACCTCGGGTCAAACGTGGAAAAGTCCAAATTCCACAAGATTTCCACCACCTATAGCCTACCAAAATTAATTAAGATGCTTTGTACTGTTTGTGGCTCGACCCAAGGCTCCCAAAATGCCTATTTAAGGTAGTTTTGGTGTAGGATTTTATAATCTTGGATGCTTTGTTCAATTGTAATGTTATGCTGCATTTTTGTTGCCTCAATTTTGTCTTTCACATGTAAGTTGTTCAATTCACTTTAGTTTCTTAATAAAAGTTATTCTTCTACTCTTATTCTGTTGTTCTTAATATCACTTTGATACCTTTGGATCAAGGTGTGAATTTATTCACACCAACCCTTGTGAAATTATTCACACAACGGTGGAGTGATCATTTTATTTTTGTTGTTTTCTTTACTTCTCCATTTCCTCCCTCATGAGTCTACTTTCCGCTTCCATTGAAACCATGGGATCAATGGAGGGATAACTCACTTATGGGTTGATCCAAGGGAGTATCAAGGGGATGGATTGGATGTTATTTATCACCTAATTAATGTATAATCACTTCTTTAATTGGGATTTTTATTTGATGATTTTTAAACTTCATCATCCTTGTTGAATTTAAGGCCACACACATCAAGTACTAATACGATCCTTTACCTTGAAGTGCTCAAAACTTTGATCCTTCAAGTGTATAGGTGATTAGTATTAGAGGGTGTAGGCATTAAACCAGCAAGTGATGATGTTGTTTTATCTCCTTAAATAAACTCATCTCAAATTTAAGAAATTGAAATCATTAAAAATAAAATACGTCCAATCCACCCCGAGCGATAACCTAGGATCAACTCATTCTTTTAAATTGAATCCACTTAAATCTATTAGATATCTTTAAAACCCATCCAAAATAAATCCAAGTTGGCCACTTAATAGCCAAAAATCCATCCCTTAGGTTGTGTATCTTAGGTATCTTCTTAGGTCTCTGTGGAATCGACAACCCAAGCTACACTACAAGGACCGTTCTACCCTTCTTCTCTTGGGTAAATTTGGGCGTGAACCAATACTTGTGTTATGTGTTATGATTATGTTATGGTTATTTGGAATTGTTTATGTATACGGGTGGTTCCGTGACAAACCTAGGGCGGGTGAGCCCGAGATATCTCTCCAATGCATTGGGTAACACGGCAGATGTAAACGTAATGTTTCTCCTAATAGATTTATGGAATATAATGTGATGGGTATTCCAAGTGTTACTCCCTATATGGCTGTGAAAGCTACAATGTATGTTTTATATGGATTTCATAAGTAACCTTTATGATTTATGATTTCTGTGTGTTATTCATAAATATTATGATTTCTTAAGGTATGTTATGATTGAAAAATATAGTTTCGTTAATTTGTATTTATTGATGGGATAATGTTTTCCTTCATTATTTTTTAACCCTTACTGATCTTTTTATGCTTATCCCATGTTTTTGAAATGTTTTCCACAGGACTTAAATATGAATAGGGATAAGGATGGGATCAAGGAAAAGTCATGTTGTCTAAAATATGTAAGTAGACGTGTTTCTTTTTAAGAGTATTTGTTTTATGAAAAAAAATGGATACTGAGTAGTAGTGTCAACTTGTAATATTCAAGTTGTTATGTAATAGTTATGTCACAATTCTCTAACACTCTATACCTGAAAAGATCCTCAATGTGATTTATTCATTTAATTCAATATTATTTAAGTTTATTAGGTTGGGTCCTTATAGTTGGCATCAGAGGTTGGTTTAGAAAACTTTAGGGATTAGGAGTTTTCATTAGACACATGGTTAGCCACTATGTCTATTATTTCAGTTGAATCATTGTTTTATAACTTTTTCAGATCATGGAGTGACAATTACAAATGGAAGGAGGAGAATCTCAATCGACATTCCTATCTCTTCCTGATGACATGTTTGCAATAATTATTGCAAAGTCATGTTTGGATTACTATGAAATGTTTTCTAGAATACAACTCACTTGCAAGCAGTTTTTTGAGATATAAAACACCTCTACTATACCTTGTAATAATCTTAAAACATGGGTTGTATTTAGACAAATCCCATTTTCACAATATTATCATATTTTCAAGAAAGGTATATATTATCAAGGCATCTAAAAATATTTTACCTTATCATATGATTTTGAAGCAAATTATAATTTTAAAATGGGTACTAAAGAAGGAGACCCTTGTGAAACATATTTATATTTGTTTTTACAATATAGTATCCCAGCATATACCTATAGTATTTTTAAAGGATCATTAATTTAATGTTTCAACTCAAATTAGGTCCGAATATTTTATATAAATCTTGTTTTATTAGATGTTTTGAAATTATATGTCATACATGATTATTTTCCAAAACTATTTTTTTGTGAACACCCATATGACCCATGTTTTACAAGGTGTATTTGGATGGAGGAAGAAAATGATTTTGAAGGATCCCTAAATCATTTTTGCGATGCATGGAATTATACCTACGTGAACAAGATGATGATGAAACCAAATGGACACCATGATCAAGGTATGATGTTCATCATTTTGGGTATCATTTTATTTTATCACATGGGGGTGAAATAAGACATCAAGAATTAAGATGTTGAGATCAAAAGGAATTTGGATGAAAATTAGTGGTATAAGTAAACCATTGAGGTTAAAACATGTTAGGGTTATTTTGAGTTTTATAAAAAGGACAACCCATAGGATGGGTGACAACCCATCGCATCCGGCACGACAGCAAGAATCGAACCCACAACCGAAGGGCGACAAGGGTGAATCGCCAATAACTAGCCTACTTGAATTACCTAGTTTGTATGAATTATTATTTTCATAAAATGTTTTTATAAAACCAGAATAAGTTGATTTTTGGAACTAATGTTTTATAAAATGGATATACTTAGAGTATAAAAATGATTTAGTGATTAAGTGATAAAGGTTGTTGTAGAACATCGCTCTTTTGAGGAAATACTATATGCCTAAGGAAGATAGAATACTATGGGATTTCAATGGTGGAATAATGGTTGAAATTTGTGTTTAGAAGAATCTATGTTTTTATTGTGGATATATGATTATTTGGTGTATTTATAAAACTGATTAAACTATCCTGGAGAACATGTGTTTTGGTTAATAACTTTTCAATATGAGACTTTATGAGTAACTGTTGTTATTTGGAGATAAATGTTATCTTGTAAGACTATGTAATTAAATCCTTATGAGATTTGGGTTTCAATCATAGTTTGGAACACTATGGAAGAATTTTATGGAAAGTTGTTTTTTTATTGGCCTTTTATGAACTTTGGGTTTTGTTTGAAATATTTTGGATAATAAGATTAGTTTTCCTTTTTGTAAAAGATTATCCTTTTTGGGTATTATCTGATCTCACACTAACAATTTTTGTTTTAGTTTATGTCTAAAGACAAGGAGAATATATAGTTATTCTTTTTTGAATTATGTGATTCTCATGAAGATGATTCTTGTGCTTTTGATGTGACCAAGTCTTTTTGAATTCTCTTTGTTTGGAGAAAAGATAAGTTTTTGGTAGAAACTTATTATAGAATGAAACAATACTTGAAGGTAAGTATATTTCTTTATGTTCTTATTCTATATAGTAAATGAATTTATTCAAATTATGAAAAGGAATGTAAAACAAAAACATTTTTGGTTTATGTTTCCTACTGGGTAATCAATGACTCTTTAACACAACAAATGTTTTTGATTTTCTTGTGGTTAACTTTCTCCTAATCATGTTTTCTATCATAATCCCTCAGAACTTGACTGTTTGTTCTCTCTTCCATATCCATGTTTTCTTACTTGGAATCCTATTACGGGTTTTCTTATGTGACTATTGCACTTTTCTTTCTGTCTTTTAAAGTGATAGTTTTACTGACTCTTTTCCGATGTGAGACTTTTAATGAAGTTTTCAAGCCCAATTTTAAAATTGCGAGGACACAATTTCCAAAAGTGGGTTAGGATGTAACTTCCCAGGTAAATAAAGAATAAGACAAATTTCTTATTTATTAATATTTTTGAATTGAATATTAATTTTAATTTAAAGGGGTTGTTATGTTCGATAGCGTACTTGATTCACAACAATGGGTTTCTTTGAAATCTTACGTTGCAAACTAATAATATAATATTATTATTTTAAATGGTAGTTAACTCCAAGCCATTTTATTGGATGGAATTAACAAAACTAACTACAATATGATTATTCATGTTTTTTAAATTTATTTACATTTATCTAATAGAAGTTAGGCTTAAAATATGAATCAATTTAATTTTAAACATAATTTAAATTAAAAGGCCGATTTACCACCTTTTAATGGTGAACCCTATTTAAATATAATTTTGGTCACGTTAATACAATATATTTGACCAAATAAAATTCTTATTTATAATGGGGACATAAAATTTTAATTTGTGTATATTTTTGGAATTTTTCTGATAAAGTTCATTCTCTAATGAATAGTGAAAAATATTGTATTTTATTTCAAAAATGTGTTTTAATCTAATTTATTAATACGGTTATATTATATTTTTAATTGGTTTTAAAGTTTAATTAGAATATATTTCTACCATTTAATCCAATTTTTGTAATTAAAATTAATTTCACTTCAAAATTGGTCATAAACAAGTGTCAATCTTTTGATAGTTATTGTTTCTAAAAACACGCTATTTGATTTAACAACAGGAATAAATTATAAATTATTTAATGCCACTTCTATGTTTTGAATTTAGAAAAATAGACATAATTTTTTAATTTGGAATATCAAATAAATCTTAGGCTGAATGTTTAGTATTTTTCTAAAAAACATCAATTTTTGATGAATAGTGAAATCACTTAGTAGTCGTTAAAAAAACTGACCTTTTCATTTAAATGAAATTTTACAGCTTCTGTGAACTGAATTTAAAAAATCTGATATACATGGTTGTTATCAAGAAATAAAATTTTGTTCAATAAGATGAAAATAATTTTTGGTGAATAGTAACTTTTGACTTTTATTTACTGCGGTTAAAGGTAAATAGGGTAATTCAAGGTAAAAAGAATATTATAATAATTCAAAATTACCATAACACATGTCCTAATTTTATTGGATGATTAATTTACGACCATGAGAATCTTTGGGTCTATTTTGGGACCCCATGGAGCCACTTATGAAAGATAACGACACTTTAGATTAATTAATTTAATGTAAAGGCAAAAATGACATAAACAAAAATCTTTTAGTGAATAAATTTTTATATGGTGTTATATAGATTATATTTTCAACGACAAATATTTATTGTAAAGATAAAAAGATTTACCACATCATGGTATTTTTTTAGACATCACATAAATTAAATTATTTATGACACAATAATGATTTGGTATTTACCTCCTAAATAAAAGATTTAAATAAATAAGATTATAAATATTAAAATAACATCCAAAACCTGTCCATCTTTTTTTGGATGATATTATTTAGACTATGAGACATCTTATATTTGACATTAATGATTTATGGACCTTTAGAAACCCAATATAATAATATAATAAAATAATATTATCACACTTTCTTAAAGAGCCCCACCTCTCCCTTATAAAATGAGACCACTTCAAACCAATTTCTCACACCTCTCAAGCCTTTTGGCTCATCCAAACTCTACCAAATTAATCTCCCTGCATCCCCCTCCTCCTCTTATATGCCTTACCTTAGGCAGATGGTTCTTCAAGAAGTCATGTGGTTCAAACCAAAGGGTGTTACCCAAATTAAAGGTAAGAGTTTCTCTTAAATTGTATTCTTTTATTTTACTTCTCCAACCCCTAAAATCTTTTTATTCATTATTTTGTAACAACTCTAGTATAATAAATATAGTAGGATGCTGTTATGAGAAGTATTCGAACTATCCTTACACACACCTCTATCTAATGGTTGAAGAACATAATGTTTCTGTGGATGGAAAAATAACGCCTCACGAAACAATGATTGTTCAAATATCTCAAACCACCTCTCATGGAGGCCATTATGATGGCACTGTATTTATATATGATATATATTGTGTTTATGTTTTCTTAATTCTTCTGTAATTTTCATTTATAGCATTCCTTTATGGTTTCCATTATGGGTAAACGTGATAATCTCATTAGAGGAAGTGCGGAATACCGCCCCCTAAAAGTGATATGACTCGTTAATGCCATTAAAATATGAAATATAAACGAAAGTAGCATTCATGCGTACATACGACTTACCGTCTCCATGAATGATGCATTTCATTTCTTAACTCCAAATGATATGTACTGTTATAAATAAATATATATATATATATAATGGATATATATGATATATATGATAAATAAATAATGAATTTACTTCTATATATAATAGACTATTGACCACATGGACAACTTGTAAATATAAGGTGTTTATTTTTGACTCAAGTACCAAATATCGACAAAATGACCATAATTAACTTAAATGATTACATAATGTTTATAACATGGTAATAAGTGATATAAAAGGAATTATAAACTTTAAAATGGTTCCTAAAAAATTAGATATTAACATTAGTTTTTTATTCTGGAGATTAAAGAATGAGTAGTTCAAGTTAGACATAAGGTAAGGGATTTTCTCTTCCCACTTTTAATTCCATGATATTTCCATTGTTCGCCACTTATTTATTGCATGTGGTGTATTATGTACTACTATTTTATATATTTTATAATTATTATCATTATATTCATGGTATGTTGTGATTCATTTTATGGTTATTAACTTTTGATCAAATGACTCAGTTTATTTCAATGAGGTAAAGGGTTTCATCTCACTTTTATTCCTATGAGATTCATGCTAGATTTGCCACTATTTCCATTTTTGTGGTGTATGTACATCCCCTGATTGTACTTTTGTGTAATATACTTTCATTTTGGATTATTTAAATCTTCATTTTATGATCCTTCTTTCATGTTCCATATGTTTTGTAAGTTACCAAATCTGTAAGGGAACCTTTGACCCTCTTCTTTTTAAAAGACTTATTTTTAATTATGTCTTTTAATTTACCTCTTATTATAGTGGGATATGTTCTTATATATACTTATTTATTTAAACTTTATTTCCATGTGATGTGATACCCTTTTTATCTCATCAACTCATTTTCTTAATTTTAATGTCGTTAGGGTGTCAAATTTTTACAAGGGAACTTCTGAACCCAATTTCAATTTTTTGGGTTCAACTTGTTCTTCTTGAATATGTCATCCTATGAATATGTTTGAATGACCTCTTATTGTTTTACACTTATTATCCAATTATATTGGGTGTATTTATATTTTTCAAACATAATTATGTGATTGATTTGTCCTTAATTTAAGGATACCATCTTTATAAGGGAATTCATCCCAATTTACATTTCAACTGAAACTTTATTTTTGTTATGCACCTATTCACTCTTATATGGTGTATATACTTTCCTTTGACATATTATATCATGAATACCCTTATTGTCATGATATTATAAAGTTATTATTAAAATTTATTCTTCAATTATTTGTATTCAAGCGTCTCTCTTTTTTTTAAAAAACTCTTTAACTAAAATATCGTTTTAAATGTTTTAAATATCATTTCTTCTAAATATTTATCATTAATGTCTATGTTTTACAAATTGTTTTTAGGATTTATTTATATGGAAATTAATGTTTTCAAATTATAATTCATTAAAAGCTTCAAAGTGGTATGGGACACTTTGATTCAAAAATCTCTTTTTAAATGGTTTTGAAAATGATTTGATAAAGCATTTTTTATTTCAATATCTTGATTTGATATATTGGATTGTGGAAATGTTATCTTTAATTTATACTTGTGTTGTATGTTATTATTAAGTTATGGTTATTGGTCATTTTTTATATATATGGGTGGTTCCTTAATAAACATAGGGCGGGTGAGCCCGAGATAGCTCTCCAATGCATTGGGTAATGTGATAGATGTAAACGTGATGTTTCTCCAAAGAGATTTCAAGAATATATTGTGATGGGTATTCCAAGTGTAACTTCCTGTGTAGTTGTGATAGCTACAATTGAATTTTTATATGGATTCCATAAGTAACATTTATTATTTATGATTTGTGTATGTTATTCATAAATCTTATGATTTCGTAAGGTATGTTAGGATTGAAAAATACAGTTTTATTGATTTGTATTTATTGATGGGATAATGTTTTCTTTCCTTATTTTATAACCCTTACTGAGCTTTTTATGCTTATCCCAAGTTTTTGAAATGTTTTCCACAGGACTTAAAGATGAATAGGGTCAAAGATGAGATAAAGGAAAAGTCATGCTGTCTAAAATATGGAACTAGACATGTTTCTTTTTAAGAGTATTTATTTTCTGAAAAAATGGATACTGAGTAGTAGTGTCTACTTGTAATATTCAAGTTGTTATGTAATAGTTATGGCGTAATTCTCATAAAATCTAAACCTAAAAAGATCCTCAATGTGAATTAATATTTTAATTCAATATTATTTAATGTTATAAGGTCAGGTCCTTATAATATAACCCCACCAAATGGACATGATCATTTGATGATCTAATGATATTTCAAATAACTGATCCAAACATTCCCCTTATGGGTGGAATATTAACTTTTTATTTCACATATTTCTTAGTATATTCTGATGTACTCATTATCAATTGGGTTCTAATGACATTTTAAAATACCCTCAAAATGCAAAAAAAATATAAGCTTCATTATATTAAATGATGGATTATAAAACTACATAAAACATCCATATAACCTTCATATATAACAAATAGAATAAATTCTAAACAAATGTCTCTCAAATGGTTAATAATTCAGTTGATTTCATAAGATTATAACTAATATGAATGATAGTGGTCTGATTTCATGGAGAACATGATAAACCAAATATATAATTGTTGGTCAGAGTGGATACTCAAGAGGGGAGTGAATTGAGTTCAAATAAAAAAAATTAAAATGATTTCTCTTAAGAGCCCCCAATTTAAAAACAAAGTTAAACTGTAGTGAATTTATACATATTGTAAATGTTCAATTAGATTCTTAAAGATTGATTATATCTCAGTCAGTTTAATCATAGGATTAAATTAGCTTTTGAAGCTAATTCACTGGTTTACAACAAGCATAAACACTTGCTAATTTAACTATTAATGTAACTTTAAAATAGTTATGTATTTAAATGTAACAGTAGCAGAATAAAAGATACATGTATTATACTTTAACTTATACTAAAAACACAGAAGATATAACCAAGAGGATCAGTCTCAAGAAGATACTTAGTCCTCTCAAATTTATATATAAATTTGATCAACACCCTAGATCGGGGTTAACAATAGTTCAATACTGTCCAGGTCCTAAGACCTCTACCACAGTTCTTCATGGGAAAACAAAGACAACAACACACAGGCTGTCCAGGTCACACATGACCTCTACCACTATCCTCAGTGGGATACAGTATGATTTATTGACTTTTGAATGATGATTTAGTATCCTCCAGTTCATCACAGGGGACATTGTGTGTGTAAAAGATATACAGAGTAAACACACTGCTCAACTGTAAATAATAATTCACTTAGAGAGAGTATATGAAAGTTTATAAATCTCTAGTGATCGACAGTGCAGCTTTGGACTCTTTGGATTTAGTAGAGATGCTTCTGAGTCCTTCTGTGGGTTTTCTGTTGAAAATAGAGTATCGTGGTTCAGCTTGATGTCCTTTACAAGTGAGTGTGTTCTCTGATTTCTAGTGTTCTTTGTGTGTTCTTTTGTAGTGCTGGATTTCATGCATGAGATTTCTTTTAAGATCTTTCAAGTTCCCCCTTCATGTTTTTGGTGTGTTCTCCCTTTTCGTAAGTATATTCATGGAAGAATTATGTCTCTATGCCTTTTCACGCACTCTCCTTTTTCTACAGCTTGATCTTCCTTTTTATTCCACATGCTCCGGCAATGGGAATGATTACCTTTTCATAGGTACGAGGTACGGTCCCCTGACATGCCAGCAACTAACATTAAATATCAATAATTTCATTAAAAACATCAAATATTACCATTGAAATTAAATAAGAGTTTATAGAAATTAAAACAGTTTTCATGACTATTGGTGAGTCATGAGATTGGTGTGTCATTTTGAATCTACATCAGTTTTGGTAGCATCAACATCGGTAGCTCATTGATCATCGGCATAGGTGGATCATGATCATCAGTAGCCATCGGTGCGACCGTTGTCAATGGTGCGATCAGTCATCATCGGTGCGATCGTTCATCACCGGTGCGACCGTTCATCATCGGTGTGACCGTTCTTCATCGGTGCGATTGTTCATCATCGGTGCGACCGTTCATCGTCGGTGCGACCGTTCATCATCAGTGCGACCGTTCATCATTGGTGCGTTAGAATATAACTAACGGTGAGTCAAGATATGAAATTCTCACAAAGTGTTTGTTCAGTCCAGAATACTTTCAGGTCACCAGTAATACATAATTTAACATAGATAAACATGTGTAAACATGAATTAAACAAATATAAACACATTTAGAACAATTTAAACAAAAGACTAAAGTGTCATACATACAATAATGATTTGGGATTATTTAAATAACCATCTCACAGAGTGTTCAACAATCTCCCCCTTTTTGATAATCACAAATCAATGGCACAAAGGAAGATAGAATATAGTAGGTCATTCAGTATGATCCCACTATAAAAAAGAATATATGCCAAAAGATAAAACATGGTTACAATAGAAAACAAAACTTATATAACTGAGTCATTCACCCCATATAATACAATTCGGATACGTCATTTATCCCCCTATGTATGCATGCATGTAGTAAAAAGCCATCATGGGATCATATGCACATTCAGTTCACCCACTCATATGCATGAGATTCCTGATTTATCCCCCTTTGGGATTATCAAAAATAAGAGAGAGGGTAGATAAGCAAGAAGATTCCATGGAAAAATATGTTTTGAAAATTATTAGTAATAGAACAGACAAAAGTAACATGTACAGGAAATAGATACCCTATCAACAATAGACAGAAACAACTATTTCTCGGGTTGCAAGGGAGCTTTGCCTTTGGTAGTTGGAGGAATGGATGGTCCAGAAGGTGGTTGGGTGGATGGTTGAACTGGCCGGATGGAGAAAAAAGGTAGTATAATGCGAGCTGGATGAATTTTGGGTTTCAAGGTCACCTATATCGGAGAAGATCTTTCTGAAGGAGGTTGTTGAAAGACTAGTCGATTACTGGAGAGAGCTTGAGAAACAGACATCTGACCGGGTGCAACATATGATGATTGAAGAGAATCAGCGGTAGCAAAAACAATGGTCTTAGCTTGCACATGACGGTAGGGTTTGAGAAAATTGATGAAGTCCTAAATTACTTCTCCACCGTACTTCATATCCTTTTCAAAATCATCCTTATTCTACATGAAATTTTCTAAATTAGGAGTAAAATCCTTCAACTGCTGAACTTGAGCTTTAAAATCTTGAGTAACTAGAGGGAGTCTCAAATTATCAGTCAGTACTTTAAAATGATGATTCAACTCATGATTGGTGTACATCTTAGAGAAATAATGTCCCACTTTCTACTTGATCTCTTTTTGAGCCTTGGTAGCATCAGTTGAATATAGCTGCACCATCTTATGAATATGATCACTATGTTATTTTATCTTTTTCAAAGAATCTAAATACAAAATCATTCCAAGAGCTGCCAGATCTTCTCTAACAACATCTTTTAAAGTATTATTCTCATGACTAGTAATCTTGGTTACTTTTGAAGAACTAGCCTGAGCAAAAACTTATGTGATCTCAGCTTTCAACTTCCTCAAATCTGCCTTCTTCAAATGTTCTATCAGATTTCTTAATACTTCCATCATACCAGAGATGGTTGTTCTGAAATTTCCAGACAGAGAGACTAGACTGCTACCCAAATCCGTGAGTGTTAGATTCAAAGAGGTAATGTGCCTTCCAATAGACTCACTATAATTGCACAGGTCTGGTTTGATAAGGCTTACCACTCTTTGAGCTAAATCATCCATAGCAGCTTTAGATAAAGTCATAGGAGCAGGAGCAAGAATATGAGATAACTCATCTTTCACAATCTCCCTAACAGCTTGAATCAATTCATCCTTAAATTTTTCATAGTTTGATTTAGAAACTACAGGACCAGGTCTAGCTTGATACACTAAAGAATAAGGTTGGACATCTGCTCCTTGCAAAAACACTTCAACTAATTGATCCTTAACTGAATCACTTATACCTGCAAGATACACTTCTACACCTTCCTCTTCCTATGGATAATATAATCACAAAACAAAAAGACCTGGATGTTCTTCCCATGCAGCTTTGTATGAAGGATACATAGGTTTCACAAACTGAGCTCATCCAGAATTTTCAAGAAGGACTTCCCCGTGCTCATCACTCTCCAACTATTTTGTCCTCTCAGCCTCAGGGACATTTTCTTACTCAATTGGTTGGGATTGAGGATCAAATTGGATCACATTTTGACCTTCTATGGGTCGATCATATGCATCATCAGCATCATCATCATCACTATCACTGCCACCACTACCACCATCACCATCAGCATCACCCTCATCAGCACCATTTCCTTCATCATCATCATCATCATTATTATTATTAACTGATTTCCCACTTGAACTATCTTTACTTCCGGATTCATACTTCTCAGAGTTTGATTCATCAGTATCACCTTCCTCTTCATCATCTAAAAGAGCTTCAGTCTCTGTTATGTTGAGAGGAGGGCTTTCCGAACCGAATTCCATTTTTCTTTTCATCGGGCTAATAATATCAGGATCACTCCTCTCATCAGGAGATGATTCAACCTCCTCTTCAGCATTCATATTATCATCAGATTCTTCTTCTTCTGTTCCTTTCTTACTAGATTCACCAGTTTCCTTAGGAACTATTGCTTCCTCTTCCTCCTCTAAATAAATCACTTCCTCGCCAAGTTTTAAACTTGGATCTCTTATCTTATTTGGTCTCCTTGGATGATCAGTAGGATTGAAGGACTCATATAACATTTCTTCATCAATAACCCAAGATTTCTTACATGGGTTCCAATTTATTTTCATCCTCTTACAAATAACTTTGTTGAAACAAAAGCTAATTGATGAGATACACTCTTCTCCATCATCCACACAGCCCAAGAATTTCAGCATTACAGAATTCTGTTTAGAATAAAACAGAGTAGTAGCTTTCTTTGAAGGTTTTATCATCTCAACAATATGTTCAGAAAAATATATACAATGATTTATCTTTTGACCATTCAAAAATAAAAAAAAACATCCTGATACTTCACTGAAGAAAAATCACATTTTCTAGGACATATTTGATGTTGAATAAATTTAAATAGGATTCGATTCTCTCCATCCAACTTAGCAGCAATTATCCTTCATGATTCAGACATCCCAGTCAATAACTCTAGGGCTAGATCATAAGAAAAGTAATTAGTTGTGGGAGGAATATTACCAGAATAGTCCTTGTATCTTCCATTGTGAGGTACTCTCAAACATCCAGCCAACTATTTCAATGAAAAAGTAATCTTTTCCCTTTGATAATAGAAGACAATCTCATAGGATCTACTCCATCCCAAACTACATCCAGGTTCAAATAGAACACATGCACCCGCTTTGAGTAAAAGACCCTATCATTATGACTGAACCAATTCTTCCAACGTTGCATTTCCAATACTTTCAAGAGAACGGAATTTCTAGATAAAACCCATTCTGAACATATTTCTTTTTCAGCTATAACTTCCCATTTTCCTAGCTCCAGGTTCACAGACCCTTGCGTTGTAATGCTCGATTCACCTCGAGCATGCTTGATAGGTGAAGTTCCTTAAGATTCCTTGCCCTACCTTTTTTTATTGGCCATTCTGAGGTTTGAGACAATCGAGAGGCATGGAAAGATTCAAAAGGCTTTGGTTACAGAAAAGAGAATAGAAATTTCGGTGGGAAATGGAAGGTCAACATTCTTTAGAGAATGAAATAGTCACGTGTCATTATTTGTATCATTTAGGGTTACAAATTAATAAAATATCGATTATGTAAAACAGTGTTGTTTTAAAAAGACAATAATGATTTTAAAAACATAGTACAACACAATTGGTAGCACTAATCAAATTGAGAGATCAGTCTGACAGTTCGGTTTGACAGATCGGTTTGACAGAGCGGTTCGATAGATCGGTTTGATAGATTGGTTTGACAGATCAGTTTGACAGATCCGTTTGATAGATCAGTTTGACAGATGGGTTTTACAGATCAGTTTGACAGATCGTTTTGACAGATCGGTTTCACAGATCAGCTTGACATATCGGTTTGACAGATCAGTTTTACAAATCGGTTTCACAGATCGGTTTGACATATTGGTTTGATAGATCGGTTTGACAGATCGGTTTGACAGATCGGTTTGACAGATCGGTTTGACAAATCGGTTTCACAGATTAGTTTGAATGATCGGCTTCATAGATCTATCATACCCAACTCTTATTTAATCAAGTCTATCCTTTCAGAATTTAAGGGCTTGGTGAAAAGGTCAGCTAATTGATGTTCAGTACCTATAAACTCAAGAGTAATATCACCTTTTTGGTAGTGGTCTCCCAAAAAGTGGTGCCTTACATCAATGTGTTTGGTTCCACAGTGAGACACATGGTTCTTTGAAATGTTAATTGCACTAGTGTTATCACAGTTGATTGAAACATGCTTAAAATCATAAACATAGTCCAAAAGAGTGTGTTTCATCCACAAAATTTGTGCACAGAAACTACCAGCAGCTATATACACTGCTTTAGCAGTAGACAATGGTACAATGTTCTTCTTTTTACTAAACCAAGATACTGAGGGTTTTCCCAATAAATTACATGTTCCAGATGTGCTTTTTCTATCCAACTTGCAACTAGAAAAGTCAGCATCTGAATAACTCATTAACTCAATGGATTGTCCTTTTGGGTAAAACAAACCTAAGATTACAGTATGTTTAAGATATTTGAAAATTATTTTAACAGAAAGCAAATGAGATTCTTTTAGATTAGTTTGAAATCTTGCACACATATATACACTAAAAATAATATCTGGTCGACTAACAGTAAGGTAAAGTAAGCTTCCAATCATACCTCTGTAATTGGTTTGATCCACTTGTTTCTTAGCTTCATCTGCATCCAATTTACAGACTTTACTCATAGGAGTATCACTTTCCTTAATACTATCCAATCCAAAAAGTTTTAAAATATCCTTTGTATATTTACTTTGGTTCAAAATAATACCAATTTCATTTTGGAAAACTTGAAATCCAAAAAAATATTTGAGTTCTCCCATTAAACTCATTTCAAATTCATTTGGCATACTCTTGGAAAAATCAGTACATAAGGAGTGTTTAGAAGATCCAAAAATAATATCATCAACATATATTTGTACTACTAAAACATCTTTAGAAATTATTTTAATAAAAAGAGTTGGATCAGTAATCCATTTGGTAAAACTTTTTGAAATAAGAAAATTACTAAGTCTATCATACCAAGATCTTGGAGCTTGTTTTAAACCATATAAAGCTTTAGCATGTTTAAAAACTCGATTTGAAAAATGAGGATTAGTAAATCTAGGTGGTTGTTCAACAAAAACATCTTCAACAATAAAACCATTTAGAAAAGCACTTTTAACATCCATTTGATATAACTTGAAATTCAGATGAGCAGCATAGGCGTGTAGAATTCTAATAGCTTATAATATAGCTACAGGTGAAAAGGTTTCCTCATAGTCTATAACTTCTTCCTGACTATATCCTTGTGCAACAAATCTAGCTTTGTTTCAATCTATGTTTCCAGACTCATCAACTTTGTTTCTAAAAACCCATTTAGTGTCGATTGTTAAAGTGTCCTTGGGTCTATCAACTAATTCCCAGAATTTTTTTCATTCAAATTGATTTAACTCTTCTTGCATATCCATTACCCAAAATTCATCATTGATAGCATCATTGACATTTTTAGGCTCTAGTTGTGAAAGAAAGGCTTGATGTTCAACCTGGTTTCTAAGAGAAGCTCTAGTCTGTGTCCCTCTATCAAGATTACAAACAACAGCATCTAAAGGATGATTCTTTAGAATCCTAGTTGATCTAGTAAAGGTAGGACTAGAAATTTTTGGTTCGTCTCTAAGTTCGGGTTCAATAGAAGAAGATTCTAGAATATTTCCAGAACTGGATATTTTTACAGCATGTTCTTTAGTTTTATCATTAAGGTCCATAACAGTCAAATCTTCTTCAATATTTTCAATAGAGGTTTTAGGCTCATGTGGATTAGTTTAATCAAACTTGATGTGAACAGATTATTCCACAAATTTGGTTCTTTTGTTAAAGACTCTATAGGATTTTCTTGTTAATGAATAACCAAGAAAAATTCCTTCATCACTCTTAGAAGTAAACTTGTCCATATTATCTTTTTTATTGAGAATAAAAACATTACAGCCAAATACTCTAAAGTGGATTACATTAGTTTTTCTTTTATTCCATAGTTCATATGGGGTCTTCTTAAGAACAGGCCTAATCAAGACTCTATTAATAATATAACAAGTTGTATTCACAGCTTCATCCCAGAAGTAAATAGTCAAGTCATACTCATTAAGCATGGTTCTAGCTATTTCTTGAAGGGTTCTATTCCTTCTTTCTAATACACCATTCTGTTAAGGTGTCCTTAGAGCAGAAAAGTTATGACTATAGCCATTTTGTGAGAAATAAGATTCAAACTCTTGATTTTCAAACTCACGGTGATGATCACTTCTCAGGGTTGTAATCTTATGTCCACTAAGGTTTTCTACAGACTTGGAGTATTTAATAAAGTAATAAAAAGCTTCACTTTTGTGAGCTATGAAGTATACCCAAGTATATCTAGAAAATTCATCTACTAGGACATAGACCTAGTGCTTACCATTTAAACTAGAAACTCTAGAAGGTCTGAAAAAGTCTATTTGAACCAACTCAAGAGGTTGAAGAGTTGAAACTTCTTTCTTTGATTTAAAAGAAACATTATGTTGATTTCCCTTTTGACAGGGATTAAAAACTTTTTCATTTGGGAATTAAAGTTTGGGTAGGTATCTAACCAAGTTCTTCTTAGTCAGTTTTCTGAGTGAATGTATATTGCAGTGTCCTAATCTTTTGTGCCGAATCCATGACTCTTTATGAAAATCATTTAAGCAAGTAACATTTTTTTTGGCGAAACAATTCAGATCAACAACATAAACATTTTCATTTCTCAAGGTAGATAACACTAAAACATTTTTAGAGTTAAAAAAATTACAAGAATCATTTTCAAATTTCACATTATAGCCATCGTCACATAATTGAAAAATAGTTAATAGGTTATACTTAAGTCCATCAACACATAAAACTTTAGAAATCAAAACTGAATCAGTGTTACCAATCTGGCCTAGGCCGATGATTTTTCATTTAGAATTATCACCAAAGGTGTCATGGCCTCCATCAACCTTTATTAAGCTTTTAAAGCATGAATAATCTCCAAACATGTGTCTCGAACATCCACTTTCCAAATACCATACCTTCTTGTGAGAACTCTTCAAACATGTTTCCTACAAAATGGATTTAAATGGGAAATGATTTTTGTACCCAGATCTTCATAGGACCAGAAAGGTTAGCAATCAAAGCTTCAAGTACCCATATTTGTTTTATAGGTCTCATATAATTTACAGAATCAATAGATTTTGAAAGATAAACTTTATTTAATCTATAACCATATGAATAACTAGTTGAAGCATACGAATTTCTAGAACTCGAACTAGAATAATTTTGTCCAGATTTAGGAATAAATCTAGTTTTAGTAAGATGTCTTCTTCCAGGTTGGTATCTCAAACATGTAGTATATTTTGGTGAAACTTTATTTCCTAACATTTGAGTTAGAGTATCCTTTCCATTTTGTGAATTTTTCTAATTCCTTTCTAAGTTTCTCATTATACATTTTCATTTCAGTATTTTCCTTTATCAGTTGAGCATTCTTTTCCTTTTCAATATCAAACGCAGATTTAACATTGGAAGTGAGAGCATGCTGTTTTTTATGGCTTTGTACTTGTCCTTAAGTTTATTACAGGTTTCTTATAGCATGTTACAATATTCAAATAGTTCCTCACTAGACATGTTTTCAGATTCAGAATCAGTTCCAGAATAATAATCTTTCAGTATAGGGGAAATAGGTACCTCAGAGGTATTGGTCATGAAGCACATGTTGGCATGATTATTTTCAGAATCAGAAACTTCAGATTCACTTGTGATGTCTTCTGAATCACTCCAAGTAGCTTTCATGGATTTCTTGTACTAATTGTTCTTGTTGTCATATTTTTTTTGAACTTCAATTTTGGACAGTCTTCTTTAATGTGACCTTTCCTTTTGCATTCATACACTACTGGAAAATGGGTCTATACCCACGGTTTCAAAATAAACCGTGGGTATAGGGTACCCTATACCCACGGTTTTGATAAACCGTGGGTATAGGGCTAGTAAGGGACCCTATACCCACGGTTTTCTAAAACCGTGGGTATAGGTGACCTATACCCACGGTTTTCCCCAAAACCGTGGGTATAGTTTTAATTTAAGACCTATACCCACGGTTTTGCATAACTGTGGGTATAGTTGTATTTTTTTTCAACACCTATACCCACGGTTTGGCCCAAACCTTGGGTATAGGTTATTTTTGGAAGATCTATACCCACGGTTTTAAAAAACCATGGGCATTGGATATATTTTTTTTAGACCTATACCCACGGTTTTTCAAAACCGTGGGTATAGCTTTCCCGGGTAATGGCGGGAAAAAATATTTAGGCGGGAAGTGGAAAACAAATGGGCGGGAAAAAAATTGGCGTTCTGTTATTATATATTTATAAAAATGTAAATAAGTTATAAGAAAAATATGGTAGGTCAGTTGGTGACTCGCTACGTTACTGTCCAGCATGTCTGCTGATCGATTCCCACCCCCGGCATAATTTTATTCATAGCGCGTTGCATATATTTTAATATATTTAAATAAACGTTAATTTATATTACTAAAATTCACCGTAGCCTAGTTGGTCAGCAACACGGATTCCTCAAACAGACTCAGGTTCGAGTCTCCCCGGACACCCTTTCGGTTCCGATTTTTTGATTTTCAGATAATAGATAAGATTAATATAATTATCAAAATATATATAAATATAGTAATAAGCGCTTTGGGTGAGTTGGTCGTGGAGTGCCCATCAGCACGCTGCTGGTCGGGTGTTCAAATCCTGATGCGGCCAAAATTTTTAAAACGAAACTGAATTAAAAATTCCCACGGTTTGAGAACCGTGGGGCAAGGTGGTGAGCCACGCTGGAATGTTTGATGACACACAGTATCCCCCTATACCCACGGTTTACCCAAACCGTGGGTATAGGTCAAGACCCCTATCCCGACGCCGTTGTAGCCCACGGTTCCCAAAACCGTGGGTATAGCCTATACCCACGGTTTTGGAGGCTATACCCACGGTTTTGAACCGTGGGTATAGCTCGTTTTTCCAGTAGTGATAGCATACAACTTCATCATTCATGTCAGGATTTTTCTAATCCTTTTTCCAATGTCCCTTGTTGTCATACTCTCCTTTGTAGTTTGATTTTCTAATGAATCTCTTCTTCCTATAGAACTTCTTGAATCTCCGTTCTATTTGAGACATCTCTGCATCACTGTCAGAGTCTGAATCTTTACTTATTGAACTTTCAGTTTGTATTTGAACTTTGTCTTTGACCTTGCTCCTTGAAGTAGTAGATTTAAAAGCTACAGACTTCCTTTTAGTTTCATCATCTTCTTCTTTATTCACCTTGAGTTCTTCTTCATACATCATAAGCTTACCAATAAGATCCTTGACTGGTAGTTTACTTATGTCACATGATTCTATAATTGAGATAGAAGTGCCTCTCCATCTATCTGGTAGACATCTTAATATCCTCATGATTTTGTTCCATAGTAGTGACATCTCTTCCAAGAGTGATCATTGTATTGACAATCTCATTGAACTGGAGATACATGTCAGATATAGGTTCATCATTCTTCATTTTAAAAGTATCATATTTAATAGTATATTTATTCAATGTCATTTCATTAACCTTAGTTGTTCCTTCATGAGAAGCACTCAAAGTATCCAATAATTCATAGGCAGTTTTATAAGCAGATATTCTATTGAACTCTCCATCTCCCAAAGCACAATACAGAGCATTCCTAGCTTTACAATTATTATTGTAAGCTGTCTTAGTAGTTTCATCCCAATTAGTTCTAACGGTAGCTGGAATCTTATATTCAATTTCTATAGCAGTCCATATATCAAATCCCATACTTTCTAAATAAAATTTCATTTTCAGTTTCCACTGGGCATAATTTGTACCATTAAAGAAAGGTGGCATGTTGGTAGCAGCACCTTCTAATCTATTATCCATAACTAGAGTACTAGAGTTTAGAAAATAACTTTATGGAGATAAAATTTAGAACTAATAGAAATTTAAGATCTTTAAAATATAACTAAAATCACAGTTGCAAAACAGATTATTTGAAAACTTTGATAAAAAAAGAACCTCTGATACCAAATATTGGTCGGAGTGGATACTCAAGAGGGGGGTGAATTGAGTTCCAATAATAATTTTTGTTAAAATGATTTCTCTTAAGATACCCCAATTTAAAAACAATGTTAAACTGTAGTGAATTTATACAGATTGAAAATGTCCAATTAGCTTCTTAAAGATTGATTAGATCTTAGTCAATTTAATCACATGATTAAATTAGGTTTTGAAGCTAATTTACTAGTTCACAACAAGCATAAACACTTTCTAATTTAACTATCAAAGTAACTTTAAAAGAGTTTTTTATTTCAAAGTAACAACAGCGGAATAAAATATAAATGTAGTATACTTTAACTTATACTAAAAACATATCAGATATAACTAATAGGTTCAGTCTCAAGCAGAGACTTAGTCATCTCAAATTTATATATAAATTTGATCCACACCCTGGATCGGGGTTAACAACAGTTCAATACTTTCCAAGTCCTAATACCTCTATCATAGTTCTTCATGGGAAAAAAAGACAACAACACACAGGCTGTCCAAGTCACAATTGACCTCTACCACTATCCTCAGTGGGATAAAGTATGATGTATGGAGTTTGGAATGAGGATTTAGTATCCTCCAGCTCAGCATAGGAGAAAATGTGTGTGTAAAATATATACAGAGTACACACACTGCTCAACAGTAAATAATAATTCACATAGAGATAGTATATGAAAGTTTAGAAATCTCTAGCGATCATCAGTGTAGCTTTGGAATCGTTGGATTTAGTAGAGATTCTTATGAGTCCTGTGGTTTTGTTGTTGAAAACAGAGTATCGTGGTTCATCTTGACATCCTTCAAAAGTGAGTGTGTTCTCTGATTTTCAGTGTTCTTCGTGTGTTCTTCAGTAGTGCTAGATTGCATGAATGAGAGTTCTTTTAAGATCTTGAAAATTCCCCCGTTCATGTTTTTCGTGTGTTCTCCCTTTCTGTAAGTATATTCATGGAAGAATTTTGTCTCTATGCCTTTTCACACACTCTCCTTTTTCTGCAGCTTGATCATCCTTTTTATTCCACATGCTCTGGAAATGGGAAGGAATACCTTTTCATAGGTACGAGGTATGGTCCCCCAACATGACAACAACTAACATTAAATATAATTAATTGCATTAAAAACATCAAATATGACCATTGGAATTAAATAAGATTTTATAGAAATTCAAATAGTTTTCATGACTATTGGTGAGTCATGTGATCGGTGAGTCATTTTGAATCTACATCAGTTTCGGTAGCATCAGCATCGGTGGCTCATTGATCATCGGTATGGGTGGCTCATGATCATCAGTAGCCATCGGTGATACCATTGTCAGTGGTGCGATTGGTCATCATCGGTGTGACCGTTCATCATCGGTGTGATCGTTCATCATCGGTGCAACCGTTCATCATCGGTGCGACTGTTCATCATTTGTGCGACCATTCATCATCGGTGCGTTAGAATATAACTAATGGTGAGTCAAGACATGAAATTCTCACAAAGTGTCTGTTCAGTCCAGAATACTTCCAGGTCACTAGTAATACATAATTTAACATAGATAAACATATGTAAACATGAATTAAACAAATATAAACATATTTAGAACAATTTTAACAAAAGACTAAAGTTTCATACATACAACAATGATTTGGGATTATTAACGTAACCATATCACAGAGAGTTCAACTATAATAAAATATGATATTATCTTATTCCACATCATTATGTGAAAATACTATAGATGTCCAAATCGTCAATAACACACGACCTTTACCTAATTATCAATCATTGGTGAAGATGTAAAATTTTCTATGTCTTTCACCAATATTTCCCTATATGAAATTAAGGTAATGTGATGATATTTCATCCTCATAATAGTATTTGCGGATATGTAATTCATTCTACAGGGACCATTTAAATATGTTTTCTCTCCAAATACATCACATTTTCTAACCATGGTTGTCTCACAAGTATATGTTTCTAATAAATTACCAATATTCATCACTTTATTATCATATAAAGTTACTAATATATTGAAAAAAGGGAAGTATAGGTTTTTTAGTTTTTTTTACTTCATGAAATATAATGAATGTAAGAAAGAAAAAACAAAAAATAACCAGGAATGGGGAATAATTCGATTGTTTATATGAATTCATTCATATTAATATTTATTTAATTCTATTAATTTAAAAAAAAGATCAATACCAATAACTGATTTCCCAATTTCAAGAAATTATGTGGAATCTTAACACCTATTGATGAACTAGCATGTATAAAAATTCATAATAACTCTTTAATAAAAGGGTAGGGAACACCTCAGTCAAGAGTGTAAAATATTTAAAAAATACGACTCCATAAAATTCCATTCATACATTTAACAATCAAACTCTACTGTATGAACTGATGGTTAGGATATGTGGGGAGAGTAAATAATGGAATGCAGAGAGAGTGTGGGTGATCATTTAATAGTAAATGGTGATAATCACCATCCAAGATGCTCGCAAGTACATGCCTTACTATAAAGGAAGAAAATACAAACATAATGATGAAATAGTTTATGGAGATCCTCATCTTACTAGGGGATAAAACCCCATTTTTATCCTAATTAAATAAATAATAAAATCATTGTTAGGTAAAATATTTCATGAAAGGGTTGGAAGAATAATAAAAAATATTGTATAAAAAATGAAACTAATATTTTTTAATGTAAAAGATAAATTTAAATTGAAATGAAACATGGAAACCTATACTTATGTATTAATGGTTGATGGCTAATTGAGTGAATATAGAGTCCAAAAAATAGATCAGATGACCTGATTTTATATGAAATTTCTTCACCATTGACATGAATGGATTCTTTATACACATCGTTACAATAATTATGGATTTATCCTTGTCAATGGTCGACTTCACATTCATCCCCTACAAAACATTATCCCATGGGCCCTTTCCTCATATTCATATAGGATAAGAGCATGTGGGGGGAACATTAATGCAATATATTGATTTCATTCTAACAAATATAATTAAAATATTTATTTGCATATGGTATCACTTGTAAGGATTCCATTAAATTTTTCAATTAATCCATTACAAAAAAATTATCTTTTAAGAATTTTCTTCATTTTACCTTGTGATCCCCACCATCCTATGTGTTATGAGTAATTTTTATATGGAAAATTATTTGACATTATAATGGTGGGTAATGGATTCAACATTAATTTCAATATATATGTTATGATCTAATGTATCTTACATCATGCGTACCGAGAGTGCATTGTGATGTTGAAAGAACTTACAGAAGGTTTTTAGAATATAATACTAATAGTATGGATGTAGTATTGACATGGAAGATGGTTTAAAAATAATAATCAAAAAGTTTTTATGTCGCATTTCAAATGTTTTTTGTGTTGGGTTCCTACACTTACATCAAACGGATGATGTAATATTCTAGTATAAGGGGGGATCCATTGGATAAGTGACACGATCTATATTAGACCATGATATTTTATTATGGAATGGACACTATACCTATCATGTGAATGAAATATCCATTGGATTGTAGGATTAATTATGGTTTGAAACCAATTATAATTGGTGAAAAATATTTAATGCAGCTCTTCTATAGAAATATGATGTAAATATACTGTTGAATCAGGTACTTCTATAATATAACATTAGCATAGGGTTACCTCATATGGCTTTTATATAGGGATATATTTGTTGGATGATAGATATTTTTCATCCCAGATTCATATAATTCAAATACGTATATTTTAATTATCCATCAAATCATGTAATCATAGATTTTGGTCCCTTATCAATGATATTATTCTATGAGGGTGTTTATTAAGGTAATATATATTTTAAATCATAAATACCTTGATCAAGATCATGTTATTCAAATGTTAGGAACACTCCCATGTCTCCCTTACATTTCTATATGACTGACTGAAGGAAGTAAAAAACACCAGAAATTTTATATGGTTCATAATAACTAGGCTAGTATAACAAGTGTGAAATAGAAATGATACATTGTACCAAAAAAACAATAGTGGACTACTAATGCTTGGGTTAAGAAATTAAAATTTATCATTTTCCATCCAAACTCACAATTTAGGGAAAATAAAAATATCTCCACCTCTCATCAATAGGGAGATTTAAATTATCCATCCATGACAACAATAATCTACATCACAAGAAAATTATTTAAATATAGAAATTTAATGATGTGTAATTTTTTCGAATATAAGGAAATTATGGAAAGAAATGTTTCCTCTAATTTCATATTCTATTTATTTACATCAATATTCGAAAATACCTTTAAATATTCTCTAAATAATTTACCACTTCACATATCGAAAATCTATTTTGGATTACATACCTCTAACACTATCCAGCTTCCATATATAGTTCTAGAAAATATAACCACTCTAATTTTTTTCCAAGGGTAGCAATCAATCAATTCATCCACTTTCATAAAAGGTTATTTCCATGTGTACATCACTTATAAATGTCATGTTTAATGAATGCTATATTTTCCTGAATCCTCAAAAATTGAGCATAAATCCTCACTAAAACATACATCAATATATGTAATTTCTCAGTTGTTGTGGGTATACACATTATATGGTTTGGTATCCTCCTACCAAAGTAACACCAAAATGTGACCTTCAACATTGAATCACATAAGAGTGATTCAATTAATTTATATAGTTGTGGTATCTAATTCTGATGCATGCCCTCTTCATTTGACCTAGTCCATAGAATATATTTAAAATTCATAGTACACATGATCTCCTCATGAACTTGTTAACTTTTTTGTTCAAACATTATTGAATGACTCAAGTGTGATCATCTCTCACATGATTTTGGAACCTATTGAATTTGAGATCCCTAAAAACAAAATTTCATTAGAAAATATATGGTAAATATGAATTTTACATTAATGTGTTTATGAGATATGGGGATTCTCCCTGATGAAGGATAGGCTACAATGTATAGATAATGAAGTGAAAATTCCCACATTAGTGCAACCAATTACGTTGTGGTGGTATTAAATTAAAAAAGGATTGGTGTGGGGTTAGGGATATAAAATTAAATATATTATTATATTATAGGAGAGTGGGTAAAAATTGAGGAAGCCATGTTTGTTTGAGGGGAATGTTAATATTGAATTAGGAGATCATGCGTACATTGCATTTAAACATGATTTTTTGGATTTGGTCAACCACAAGGTGACATGATGCCAAATTGGATACCACAACCATATAAATTGATTGACTCCCACTTATGTTCTATAATTTAGAAGGATACATTTTGTTGTTTCTTTGGTAAGAGGATTATACACCATAAAATGTGTATTCACACCGCAACCGAAATATATTAGTCACATTATCCATCATTTACGTCATCTGAATAGGTCGTGTAAGTCATGTACACTTATATATTTTCAATGGAAATTACATTAAATAACAGATTGTCATCACCTTATATGACATGGATTGTTTTCATGTAGTAAAAGATTCACTAAAACAATACATGCCTCATGATTGGATCTAGAACATTGATTCTATCTCCCAAGTAGAGCTATTCTTATAGTTTCACTAATTATTATGGATCTATTGAATTCATAACAATCATATAAAAGGTTATAGAAATATAACAACTCAAACACAAAGAAAGGTTATTTAAAAAACTAATCTTGATAAAGTCTAATGGGATTTTCTGTAATAATCACATATATTATATTGATTACATTTTTATATTAATATAAAAGTGAAAAAATATCATATAGAATTTATTGATAATTTCATAGCTAAAGTCACTTGAACAACTTGTTGTGATTTGACCTTCAATGAGTTCATCAATGATCCATAAATCATAAAATATAATCTCTCATGATTTATGGATCAATGAATGGATCAAGAGTTAGATAAAATAATACTCATAAAATTACACATCATTTCACAAAATGCATCAAACCATCATCAAATTGTAAAACCGTCAGCCACAAAATATAAAAACATATACACTCACCCATTACAGAATCTTTATTCTAAAAATTCTCCAGGAGAAATATCCATAATTATCCCTATTTATCAAAAATCATAAAATGACTTCCATGATGATAAATAAGATATTTTTAGACAGATAATAAAAGGATTGAGGAAATAAGACTTATATTTATAAAATTGAATCATTCATAGGGAGTGGGGGATTTGAATACATTTTCATATAAAGAGGTGGATTCGGTTGGACATCATGTTCTAATGGACTCTATTTGAAATATGGATTAGGAAAAAAATTCATTATATACGCTAGTTGATTTTGTATTGGAACATACTCCATATTTATATAATATTTGTTCACTTTCTCCTTTATTAAATGATATTTAATATTAATATGATTCATCCTCAAGTGTTTAATAGTATTTTTGTTAATTTTTATCATTGTTGAATTTTTACACATGATTAGAATAGGAGACACATCTTAAATAACAATTTATTCAATATGTTGTTACATACATATAAACTAAGTAAAATCTTGATTATCATTGAAATATTAACAATCTATTGAACATAATTAAATAAAATATTTATTCTTAACAATTTAAATAAATATTAGATATTCGTATAGAGGAAATTTTTCGTGAAATTTATTTTTAGTCATCAACAGAACCTTCCCAATTAGTATTAATATACCCCACCAATTGATATTATAATTTTCTAAAATAATATAGCCCAAAATTGACTATTTATTTAATATAATTTATACCCATTATTTTAAAAAAACTATACTATGATGGACTCTTGGAAACGGTTGTTTCCGGTAGGGTATGGAAGACTAGAAAACAATGGTGATAAGGAAGTAATTTGAGTGGACATTGTGGCTACCGTGGATGTGGTGGAAGGAACCAAGGGGAGTGGTGTATTTCTTCTTGGCTCTTTTTTCACTTGTACCATGCCCCTTTTTTCTTGTATGTGTACTTTTTCTTTCAATAATATTTTTAGGGATCATAGACTCACCCCATGATTCGTAGTATTTGGTATATATACTATTTTTTGAAGTGTTATATGATAAAATGATTATGAATTTTAATATACTCAATTAAATAATATATTATGATCTTTTTGTTTAAATCATATCTTAATTATTAATTATTATATGAATATTAAAATTAACAATTTGTATAATAATATCATTTATTTTCATTAAATCAACTAATTTAATATACCCATAAGGAATTGAATTTGATAGTAAATTAAATTTAGTTTCCAATAATTATAAATAATCTAATTAATTATAAATCGATCAAAATTACAGTTTCTTAGGGAATTAGTTCATTTTTGGGCTTAAACATACTTTTTTTTGAAAACTTCTTTATGTGTATTATATTTTATTATATTTATTTATTAATTTGAATCACTTTTTATTAATCTATTTAGTAAAATATGTATATTTAATATTTAATAAAATAATTTAGAACTCATTTGACAGTTTTTAATAGGAAATGTATAAAGGAAAATTTAGGCTTATGCATAAAAATTCATTTTAAAAACACCAGCTTTCATTGCATTTCTCGCTGTAATATTGAAATAAATTTCTCCCACTAATAGAATTTAATATTTTTAAAAGTTAATATATTTTTTTTATCATAATTTATATATTTTGTAATGAAAATACTTTCATTTTTTTGGAACTATGAATAGTAAAATGTATAAAAACTGTTTCCACCATTACAGTTATTATAAGTTTACCAATAATGATAAACTATGTGAATAAGGAAATATTTATACATAATGGTAAATACCCAACATCTAAATATATAATTTACATGAAATAAATATTTTTTTATGGTTTTATTTGTAATAAAAACCAAACAAATTTAAGAAACCTTGATATATTTTGATAATTAAATATGACTATTAAATATTTACCAATAATTAGCTGGTATAAATTAAAGAAATCATATCAAGAAAACCTATAAATATTGTAATAAATAATTTAATCATTAACAAGGATTATTCCTTTTGATTCTCAATTATCCAAACTGAGAAGGGAGGTAACTTTTCTAAGACATTCTATAAAATAACCCAAATACTAACTTGTGAAATTATAGTTACTGTAAAATGTTATATGGGGGAAGTTCATGCTCATATAGATTGATAAAAGAAACAGTAATAGATGAACGACCACCTAAAATAACAATAAGAACTTATATTATTATTAGTTATTTAAAAAATACCATATGGCGATATTTATGTATAAATTTGGATAATATAAAAATATAATAAAATAGTTATATGCATTGGTATATCAATAATTTTTATACTTTTGGAAATTTAAATTTTTCTAAATTCTCATTATTATTATAAAATGTATTTTAATGAAATTTGAATTTTATTTTTTGAAACTTTGTTTACATTGATTGAATAAAAAAATATTAAAAAAATATTAAAAACTAATTAAAAAAGCCACCATACCAAAACATTTATTCCTATAAAAATATTTTTTGAATGGTTTTTGTTTTTAATAAAAAATAATTTTTTTAATATTAGGTAGTGAATATGATAAATGTACCATAATGATTCATATATCATGACTATATTAGCATAATATAAATTTATGAGCATTTAAAAAAATTAGTTTTATTTAAATAATACCAGATTTATGAAAATATATAATATCCATGATTTTATCAAAATTTAATATTTACCAAGAAGATTTAAAAACCATAAATTTAATAAAATATCAAAATATATAGTAACATCATGCATTGTGGAATATAATTTGTATTTATAAATATTAAGACAAATATTTTGTATAATAAATGTAAATTTTACATTAATATACAGAAAACTGTTTTTGGTCTTCATTGTCAATTATTTTTAAGGAGATGATTGGTTTTTTATTTCCTTGGAAGCCTCAGAATTTTTATATTATTAAAAAAATTTATGTCTGTAAAATTAATAACAATGAAATTATTTTCTTATATTATATAAAAATCTTCATAAAATTATATTTAAAAAGGTTTTATGTGTTAAAGTATTTTTATTTAAATTTAACTTTTCATAACTGTTGAAATTTTATTTGATAAAATTGTTTTAATTTTTAAATAATAAGGTAAAATTTTAGTAACAAGACCAATTTTAATTGGGCACATTAAAATTAGTTACTACAGATAAAAACTGGTAAATCTAATAAAAAATAAAAAATGGTAAAATATATTTTATTATAGGGGATTGTAAAAAATCAGAAAAACATGTGAGAAAATTTATGGTTGTGGTTTTGATCTACCATGTCATAGATTTTTTCCCTTATGTTATCCCTTCATCCTTTAATGTTGAAATCATATTATTGAAAATAAATGAGTATTTTGAAAACTACCATTATCTTCACATATAAAAGGGTAATAACTTACCCACTTAAATACTCACTTATCTTTAGAATTATTGCTTTAAAATATTC
Organism: Viscum album; assembly: GCA_963277665.1. NCBI lineage: Eukaryota > Viridiplantae > Streptophyta > Magnoliopsida > Santalales > Viscaceae > Viscum > Viscum album. The sequence continues at coordinate 361,383,956 of OY728155.1, read as the reverse complement.
CATTTTACTCTCCCACTAACATAGTCCCCTAGAAACACATAGTTAGTCAAATCCATTCAATTTCAAGGAGTCTTCAAAGGAACAATCAGGTCTCCAACATTAGTATAATGTCCTTATTATGTTTTCCATATTAATTGTACTCTACTGAATATCAAAACATAATAGTAATATGATAAATTAAGTATCAATATTATTCTTTTATATTGTCATATTATTACTAAAACCCAAATATTTTCATTTTAATTCATTTATAAAAAAATACATGTTAATTATGCTTGTTTATTAACTACTGCCTCCATAAAGAAGCATTTTTCTCATCTAGTTTTTTATTATTTATTGAAAAATAATAAATTATTGTTCCAACTAAAAAAATAAAAATAAAATAATTATTCACCCCTAATAATTATATTAATTATATATAAAAACCTCTTTAACCATACTCATTCATCAAGTTAAATCATGATAAATTTTGGGTTGATTTTACCATCTACATGAATGATGATACAAAACACTATCATGGGTGACTATGGGATATTTAATAATTGTATTTTTATATTTTTATATGAAATTCATTATTGTGATTTGGATATAAAATGGTTATACAACTATTTTAACATATTTTTATAATATCGTATCATGTCACAAGGGATAACAAAATAAGCCCACACTAATGCAATGTTCAACCAAACACAAGAAATTAAATATATTATATTAATATATTTTCATGATAGTTTATCCATATAAAATTCAATATAATATAAAAAATTTACTAAGGAGGTATCTAAAAAAATAATTTTATTATTTAGGAATTTAAACATGTGATAGGAACAAATCATGAATAGGTTAAGAGTTTTTTGACACATTTTGTCTTCCATGTGACATTTTTTAATGTTATACACCACTTTGTTTATTTATATAGTTTATATACATCCAAATTTTTTTATTGAAATATCATTTATTTAATGAAATAAAATTTTATACAATTAGATTCTTTACCTTCAAATTTATTTTTATCCAATAAAATTACATAAACAAAAATGGATTTTTTCTCAAATTCATTTTGTTGAAAAATTTTGTATTATATTATGAAACTAGTTTATTGTATGTTTTTTATATACATACTAATTGAGTTTTTTATTATTTAGTACCTTTTTGGTGATATTTTATTCTAAATTATATGATCTCTATCATTTGTGCGGTTTTCATTAAATTTCCCTCAAGCTGTAAGGTTTATATTTTAAATCAAGTAATAAAATTGAGGCCTGAAAAATATGATAACCCATCTATGGACATAAAATAGAGTTTAAATATATGATGAATATAATTTTATCCTCCTATATATCTTCATTGTGATTATTTTATTTTTCCTCTTTTTTAGATAAGATGTTTTATAATATTATATACATTCACTTTTTAATACAATATTTTTTATAATAGGGAATTATTTTTTTATAACAATAAAATTTGTTAGAATATCCATAAATCTAGTTCAAAATTTGAAAAAGTAAAATTTTAAATTAATATATATTCTATGAATTTTTTAATGGAAAATCATATAATTTTCTTAAATTGGTTGTTTCTAAGAATGTTTTTTCTCTTTTTATGTTTTTATGTGAATGTATCATTTCTCTATCTTTTTCATTTTATATGAAATTTAAATTGTAAGTTTAATATATTTATAAGTGAATGTATTTTTTTATTTCCTTTACAAAATAATTCATTTTAATTTTTTAACAAATAATGGGAATTTCTTGTTTCAAATATGTGTTTATTTCTAATACAATATATAAATATTTTTCAATTTATTCAACATACATGGATATGTCATAAGTTTGATACACTATATTCATCAAAAGATAACATCTATATAATTTCTCTACATGGATTAGAGATCGATGGGCTCTATTGGGGGAATTATGAATCATTTTATTTTTCGTACAACATCATTTTTATGAATAATTTTAATATTTCTTCCAATGTATTTCATCTATTAATAACATATCATTGATTCCATTAATTGAAAAATATTAAATGAGATTTCAAAGAACTATTAAAGAAAAAATTATTATATTAAATGAATACCATATTTATATATAGTGTAAATTCTACATTTTTTATAATCCCTGTTGAATGGTATTTAACTAGAATGTCACTTTATTTCATTGGATACCCATTCATTTTCCATGATATTATTATGTTTTATTAATTAATTAAATTGTTAATGTTTCTAAATGTGATATACTACACAATTTAATTCAATGGGTTCTATATGATGTGTTAAATGAAACCCTATTTCTATTCATGGGTTATTTATGATATGTTGAAGGATTTATTTCAAGTGGAACTCTTATGTAAGGATAATTAAAGTTGAGGACCAATATCTTCCTCCAATTAATTGGTTATGGTTTCATAGAACATGAGATGATGAAATGAGGCATGGTGGAGATGTGGGAAGAATTTTTCATAGGTTTTTTATGGGAATGATATGTAGGAATGGTTTTTAACCAGTTCATTGAGAAAATGAGGGTAAGGAAAAAAAATTATATGTTCTACAATGTGAGTTTGGATGCATGGTTAAAAATACATTCACTTATTATGATTGTGCCACATTTGCTTGTGGTTTATCAGGTTCTTCTAAAAAAATTTTGATTCATTTCATTTCTATGAAATGTCATGTTTTCATCATTATTAATTATTATAATGTATAGAAACAATTTTATAGTACTCTCATGTTTTATGATGGTTGATTTGTATTATAAGACATTCAATAAATTTTCATGTTTAGTAATGATCTAGTAATGATCTTGTTTTTTATGATCATCATTATGTACATATGTTATTTTATTATGATATTTTTATCTTCTTCATGATATCAATAATTTTTAAGATCTAAATCAATATGATATGTTTTTCTATTACTGGAAATTTGTTCTCACCGCTTTCTTATGTCTTCTATTCCCCATGTTTTAAAGATCTTTATAATTTGTGTAAAGATTAGTATAGAGTCTATATGAGTTTTATTAAGGAGAAAATATTATTAACTATGATTATTTTTTAGTTAATCCCCAATAATCAAAACAAATTGATCCATGAGTTTTGCGACTATTTATGTGATTTTTTGATTAAATAATTTTATTATTTATTTATTTTGGTAAGTATATCAAGTGGAATTATTACTAGTATCAAAAGAAAAAGTTCATTATTTTCTAAGATGATGTTCTGTGAGATTTTGAAAATTGAACATTACTATAAACCCTCAAAATAATCATACTCAAAATAAAAGATTATTACATTTTGTAAAGGAAGATATTGGATGGTTCTAATGTTGATTCAATCCATTATGGATACACCTGGAAGATGTGGTTTTATAATTTATGCATCTAGTGGTAAAAATCATGAAAAGGATGTGTTTGGTATTAATTGAATCATTACTTGCACAAAAAAGAGGCCTAACTGCACACCTGGTTTGGCATTCCATAGGGATGTTGTTTTTTTGATCATATGATATTTAAGAAAAAGGATGATATATTCATTTCCAATATACCTTTAGTAGAGTAATATAATTGATGTGGCAGTGTTATCACACTCTTTGCCACATCCTTTTTATATTCTTATTGAATTTTTTATATCAAAATGTTGTATTTATTAAATAATTGAAAAGTGTTGTGTTTTTGTAATTACTGTGTAGAATAATCAGTTTTTAGATTAAAACATGCGTTTTAATGTACATTAGTGTCATTTTAAATAATTCTTAAATTAATTTACGCTTGTGAATTATATTTTTAGTTATTCATTCGTTTATTTTTATATTTTCTCATTCTAGTTAGTTTATTAAATCATTTATTAAATTAATTAATACATTAATCTTTAAATTGAAAATAAATAACTCATTTATTTTTTTAGTCATTTAATAATTAAATTAATTTTTAAAATTTAAACTTATTCAATTAATATTTTTATTCTTTAATTAAATTAGTTATTTAATTAATTGGTTAAATAATTTGAGCAAGTAATAGTATCATTCTAATTTGTTTTAAATTATTTTATTAAACCCAAATAAATAGATTCATTTAAATAAAACACAATTAATTTTATTTTCTAACTTTTTTTTATTTATTTAGTTTTTAATTCTATTAAATTTAATTTGTTAAACCATTTTTTAGTTTTCATAAAATTTTAGTTTTAATTAATATAATTGTTGTGTTTATTTTGTAGGTGTTGGTGTGTGTCGTGGTCTCTTCACGGTCACAGTGCCACCGTATCGCCTCAGCTTCACTGTCTCACCATGAGCATCACTCACAGTGGCACACCCAAATCCAGCCACCAATCATCACGATGCCACAGTTCTTTTGCTTTCATGGCTCCTTCATCACCCATCATGGTTCCTGTGACACCTTTTCCTCCCTCCACATCACACCATTCCTTTCGACTTCCCACCGTTTCATACCTCACAATCACGGTGTCTCCTCCCTGCTTCGCACCACATACCATATCCCCCACTTCACTCAGCCACCTTATTCCTACCACTATCACCCCTCCTTTGTTACGCCATTTCTTTCACGCCACCCTCTTTATTATTCCACACCCTACCTCTCCTCATGACACCATTTTACAAACGGTGAAATAATTACTGTATCATTGTATCCTCCAAACTGTGGCACCATTTCATCAAGGTGCCAGTTCCACCGTATTTCCACTCCTACTGTTCGACACCTCTGCCACCATTCCACGTCTCTGCCACAACATTTTCACTCTCATCGTCAAACAACAACAATTCCAACCAGCAGTAGGAAATTTGAATGTAGCGACACAATGAAACACAATAACAACAGTAACATAAATATCATTGCATCAAGAAAATCCAAAACGACAACACATTAACATCTAAAACACGAATAAAATTTCAATTCCACAACACAAAATAACCAACCTAATAAAGAACCATGCAGCTCCACGAACCGTCTGCCCTAATCAAACTGTGACCAGTCGCCATCCCTCTTCTCTTAAACCGCATCACCCATATCCCACCACACCACTGGAATTCCTGAGTCGAACCCCCAACCTGACCCGTTGAACCCCTACTCGCTGCACCACTATGGTCCGCCGCTGGAAGGAGGAGAGGAGGTCGCCGCTCTCCCTGATACGCACCTGACCACCGCCTCAAGCCCTTACCACTCTTCATATACTCCGCTGCACAAAGCCGAGACTCCTCAACCCTCCTTCCCCCTTTCTTTCCACTTTTTCACTCCTCCTGAAGCCCCCTGCCTCCTCTCTATTTATGCCAGCCGAATCCTCTACCCCCCCTTCATTATGTTTTCATATTTTTTTTCATATACTATAATATATAATAACATTTATTTTGTATATATTACATATATCAACATATATATAATATAACTATTATAACATATAAGATAATATATTACATAATATATATTTTTCATATACTATACAATAATAATTATACGTATATTAATAATAATAAATAATCTTATATATAATATTAGTATATGATAATAATAAATATAATAGTCATTAAACATATAATAGTTATAATAATATTTATTATTATATATATATATATATATATTAATAATTAATTTTATTTAAGTAATAATATTAACATATAATAGTTTCATTTTATTTTTTATTTGATTCACGTGCATTTTTTGCAGAGGATGGATATCTCGTGCGCGCACATCAATTCATTCTGTTAAGAGTAACTGCTCCGATGACTTGCGTAGGATAGAGCAGCACAGTGAAAGTGACTCATGGAGGCTAGGGAATACTTTAGATGATATTTCAGAGACTTTGACTGGGTGATGAATGGGAAGAGGGAGAGAGAGGCATTGAACTATCGAGCAGAAAAGCGCTGGAGGAGATAGTTCAAGATAGAGAGAACGAGAGGAAAAAAAGAGAGGCTTTGATCCATACCGGGAGAGCAGCATATCATTTCATACCTCGATTACCAGGGTGGTACATTGAGAAAACTCCCACATCCCATTCACCATTGAGCAGTAGGAATTAGTACTTGCAAGATAATAACATTAGTAGGGAGTTCGAACATCTTACTTTTCCTTGTGATCTGTTTTTCTGAAACTTTTTTCAATATGAATTTCATTGATCTTAACACTAATATTGCATTAAAACCAACCACAATGTCCAACTAAATTCCTTCGGGGGGGATAAGCTGGTTGATTTGATTTGTTTAGTCTTATTCATGCACTTCATCATTTTTTATCATGTCAAAGCTGGAAATTACAGAACCAATTTCCGAGGATGCTTTCAAGGGCTTGCAGGAGATTGATCTTTCAAAGACTAATGATGCTGGGAATTTCTTTGATTATCTTTCTTTCCCAGATTTCCATTCTATTGATTTTTCTTGCTATAATTATTCTAATGATTTTTCAATGCTTCAACAGTTGGAACCAGTACATGACATTATATCATTCTCCTTGGAAGACTCAGTAAGTGAGGTGGTGTGTTTTTAAGAGTGGCTAGAGGAGGTTGACTACCTTGCTATTTCCCCAAACCCTCTCCCAAGATCACTATTCTTTCATGAGGAGGAACAAGCACCACTGATAAAAGGAGTTGACGATTTAATGGAAGAAGCTTTATTTTTATTCAACATGGATTATATTAAAGTTGATTTTAATTAAGTTTCTCCCAGTGTAGGTTTTGAAGATGCATCCAACTTTTGTGAATTCCTGGAGAGTGAGGAAGTTGAGGTTGAATCTGCTGAAGAGTTTATGGAACTTCTAATTCTGGATGACACTTCTAGTTTGGGAGTTATTTTTGAAGATGCATTTTTAGAGTTGTACCCTAAAATAAAAGTGGATGATGACATATTAATTGATCTCCAAGAGGAAATGTTTTATTGGAATGAACCAGAATACAAGTCACATCCAAGTTTTCCAATATTACAACTTGTGCACACTCAAACTTAAGAAGAAGTAGGGAAGTAAACCTATATCCTATCTTCCCCTCCACCATTCAACATGAATTACATCACTTCCCAGGAGGGGAATTTGGTTGATGTTTCACATGGGGTATTCCAAAGATGGAAAGTGAATGAGGTTGGAAAGAATCACATCTGGTGGTTCTTATAAAAGATGTTAAATCCCCAATCCAACTGGGGTTGATCGGAGGAATTTCCAGTTGTCGACTGTCAAACTACAGCACCCCCTGGGGGTTTATCCAAGGATTATCCTCTTTAATTTCCTGCTTTACTTACTTATTGCATGCTGTTTTTTAAATTGAGATTTTTAGACAATAAACAGGCAGTAGATTCCACGTGTCTGTCATTCAAGTCTCACGGGTCAAACTCACTAGAATAATGGATAACACTCCCTAACTCACAATTTGTAGCTACTTTTTATTTGAACTTAAAATCTGGAACATTAATGTCAAATTGTTTCATCATATAGGTGCCAATTTAGAGTATCCAGAGTCCCTGTACAAGGAAATTAAATGGAGACATTCAAAAAAATATGAATTAAAGCTTCCATTCAGGGAAGGAATGTTTTAAGTTTACAAGTTGTTTCAATATACTCATTCATTTTGTGTGCTGCTTTGAATTAAGTGTGCGGGAGTCCCCTGATTTTCTATGAAATGTAAACCGTGCTTATTTCTTAGGTGTTAGCTTGCTAATATCTACTTAGCTGAAAAAGTATTTTGAGTTTCATTTTTAATCTTGCTACACCCACTATTTTTATATTCATTATGTTACTGTTGCACATCACTGTTAATCATGCTACTATTTGATATTAACAGATTCAATATTTTTTCTTCTCACAATAATTCAAAGCATGAACATTTTAGGAATAAAAATTCAATTGGTTTCTGGTGATGGTTGGTGGGGTTGGGTTCTTCTGATTTTTTTGGGTTTTTATTTTCTTTTACTTTTTGTGCGGTAATGAAAATTTTTGAACTTCATTGATACCCCTCCATATCCTTTTTTAGCTGAAATGTCAATCTATTTTTAACATAAACTATCTTCCACCTTAGAATACAACATTGAGAACAATGTTTCCTCCCCGGCAACGGTGCAAAACTTTACATGCTCTCACGTCGTTGGCTATGGGTGACAAACTAAAATTTATAACCTAATTACTACTTAGGAGAGTGGAAAGACAGGTTCGAACCACATGGAGGCCTCATGTTGTGTTTGGCATTCTAAAATATGATAAACTAAACAAAAATAAACATGCAAAAAACAAGAAAAAAACACTTGGTGGTGGTGAAGTAGAGTAAATGAGATTTTAGTGTGTGAATAATTGAGGGTAAGCTAGTGAGTTCTTGGTGAGTAGACAGACCAACAAGAGAAATTGTGGTGTAAAGAACCAATAGATGAGCAGTGGGAAAGTTCACTGGCCAATTTGATGTTGCTCAGCCTTGTTCATGCACTGAGATTTAGAATTATGGATCTGACTAAAAGTGACTGGCCAGATTTGTCGTCTGGTCAGTTTGTAGTGAAATAGCTCTGGCAGTCCTTCAACTGTAAAAGTCATTCCATCCATTTGTGAAAAATTGTCAGATGTCACTGGGCTCAACTTGTCAGTTGATTTCGGTGTGTCTCTCTCATTCAATTACAACTCACTTTTCAGTGAGTTCACCAAATTAAAATTCAATCAAGATTGGTTTTCCCTCGATCCTGTTGTTTTGAAAATAAAATCCGATTGAGAGAGAGACATGCCAAAAAAATGATTCAGCACACGAATACGACTAAACAAATCAAATCAACCAGCTTATCCCCCACACCCCCCCCGCCCCGAAGGAATTTATCTGGACATTATGGTTGGTTTTAATGAAACAATATAGTTAAGAGAAATGAAATTCATATTTAAATAAGTTGCTAGAAAACTGAGCACAAGGAAAACTAAGATGTTTGAACTCTCTGCTAATTTAATACTCATACAAGTACTAATTCCTGCTGCTCAATTTTGGATGCGATGATGGAGTTTTCTCGATGTCCCTCTCTAGTAATCGAGGTATGAAATGATTTGTTTCTCTGGCGGTCTGGATCAAATCCTTACTGCTTTTCCTCTCGTCCTCTCTATGTTGAACTATCTCCTCCTGTGCTTTTCCGCTGGATTTTTCAATGCCTCTACCACCCTCTGCGCATTCATCACCCATTCTAAGTCTCTGGAATCTCATATAATGTGTTCCCTAGCCTCCATGTGTCGCTTCCACAGTGCTTCTCCCTCCCACGCTAGTCACTAGAGCAGTTACTCTTAACAGAGTGAATTGATGCGCGTGCGAGCTATCCAACCTTTGCGAAAAATGCAAGGGAATCAAATAAAAAATAAAATGAAACTATTATATGTTAATATTATTGATTAAATAAATATACTTATTAATATATATATATATATATAATACTTAATATTATTATAACTATTATATGTTTAATGACTATTATATTTATTATTATCATATACTAATATTATATATGAGATTATATATTATTATTAATATAACTATAATTATTATTGTATTGTATATGAAAATATATATATTATGTAATATATTATATTATATGTTATAATAGTTATATTATATATATGTTAATATATATTATATATATTAAATAAATGTATTATATATTATAGTATATAAAAAACTATGAAAACACAATGAAGAGGGGGTAGAGGATTCAGCCGACGCAAACAGAGAGGAGGCAGGGGGCTTCAGTCAGAGTGAAAAAGAGGGAATAAAGGGGGAAGGAGGGACGAGGGGTAGAAAATTTATTAGCATAATCATAAAGGCCAACATTATTGGCCCACTCTCTTTGATGGATGCTCCTATCCCGTGACGGCGACGGCCCTCGGGCCGGTTCCTCCTCCGATGGAGGGGGGACCTTCGCTGTCCTCTGAGGGGGCGACATCCAGGACCTTCTCCCCCATCTCTAATCCTGACCTCCTCCCCTATTTCCCTTCAATCCCTCTTTCCCCTAAGGTTCCGGATTGATTTGTTGGAAACCATAACCTCCCGATTTTTCTCTCGGAATTCAACGCAGCGTTGGATCTCCAGAAATGTAGGCTGGTTGCTCACTTCAAGCAGAGGCGTCCTTCAGTGGACTTGTTCGATCGTCTTATTTTCGGGCACTGGGTCTGCAAGCGAGATCGACTGTAGGCTTGCTCGATAATAAGCATTTGATGATTCAGTTCTAATCAGAGGTGGACTTGATCAAGGCCTGGTCCAGCGCAACCTGCTGCTACAATGGATCTCGGTTCTTCCTTTTTCAGTGGTCTTATGACTTCCACATGAAGCGCGACTCCTCTTCGGTTGCGATTTGGGTTAGTTTCCCCCATCTCCTGCTTCCATTTCAAACCCCTTATATTTTGAGCAAGCTTGGGAATCTCATGGGTAGATTTCTTTGCTTTGATAGTAGAACACATGCCCTATGTCACTCGGTTCATCCGAGTGTCTGTATAGAAGTGGATGTATCGATTTTGCCTTCTGAGTTTGTCTGGATCATAGTGGGTGAGGAATTCTGTCGCAAACATCTCGTGATCTACGAATCGTGGGTCAATTTTTGTTCCACCTGTAAGAAACTGGGTCACCTGAAGGCTTCCTATAGGCGTGGTCCAAGGAGACTCACTGCACCGGAGGGTGTGGGCTTAGACACCAAAGGTCTTGAGCCAAGTGTGGATGGCCCCCCTTCCCTGCATAATCTGGTTAAGAAGAGACCTCAAGACCCGAGATTGGATGACATTTTTGCTAGATTTTTTCATGATCTTGGTGTGCCAAATCCGACAGAACAGACCTCAGGAGGTCCCTGCTCCTGTTCTGCTCCATCTTTTTCTGAGACTGTTCAGGCTAGAAGGGGGTTTCAACCTCAGGATTCTGATCATCCATCTATTCATGGGGGTGCTGACCCTCATGATACTGCTAGGGTGCTTAAGGATTCTCTAGTTTCTAACATGTATGAGGCAATGTCCCTGAGTCAGCGGGTTCCTGGTTTAGGCAAGGCTGCAAAGCTAACCCCAGTGCACAATCACTTCTCACCCCTGAATTTAGAAGGGAAAAAATGAGGACCCTGAAGGATGGAAAACTTTCATCCCAAGATGGAAATGAAAGAAGGATGGATATCGACAGCCAGAAGATGAGGAGGTTAGTGTTCATGATGGGGTTTCCCTGAAAAGTTCGGACTATGAGCATGAGGCTCTGGTTCGACCTGGATCAAGGAAAGGGAAGCAAGGGAACCTCTTGACTGGAAATCTCCCGTTTCTCAAGTGTGGGAAACAACCAAGACCCTATAAAGACTACTTGAATATTCCAAAGACTATAGTAACTAGATCGGCATGCAAGGAAAGGTGTAATGGCTTAAAGGTCAACTCTGTGGCCCCCTCTTTGAACACGAATATGGATTTGGTCTCTGGTAGATTGGAGCAGATCCCTTCTGAGGGTCGTAAGTCTCTTGTGGGTGAAGTAGAGGTGCTAAAGAGTACAGTCTCGGATGCTGACAGGGAGGAGGGGATACACGTGTTATCTAGAGCGGAGGCTGCATTTGCTGAATATCCACTGTTGAGCATGGAAGATCCACATCTGTTTGTGGATGCAGTGGCCAAGGAAGATTCATGGGACCTCCTTATGCATTCCGAGGAAGAAATTCTGGATATAGTTTTGATTATTCATGCTTCCAAGGAGGATGTAGAGAGGATGAACGGGAGACCCATGCAGGTGGATACCATCACCGAATAGAGCGATTGGATTAACACTCAGCATTTAATTTTGACCAGAGGGTACAATGAGAAGAAGATAACACTGGAGAACTTCTTGCAAGCATGGGACAAATTGGATTCTCAATTTGAAGTGAGAATCACAACAGAACCGGATAGAGAGGTAACAGATTTTTCTTGGAAATTATTTAGGGATGTCTCATCTAACTGCCTTAAGTTGGTCTTTAAGAATTATGTTATATGCTTTAATTTCTGATGTATGTTTGGACTTGTTGGTTTCTCACTTTTTTCCAAAAAAGTTTGGTTTTAATAAAACTTTAACTTTAGTAGTAGAAGGGACAAGGAGTCTCAACTTTGTCCAGTGGTGGAGATGAAGAGTGGTGAGGGATTGAGGTGGGGGACGGGTGAGAATCAGGGAGAGTGGTGGCATCCTCTCCTCCTTCCAGCGGAGGACCACAGTGGTGCAGAGAGTAGTGGTTTGGCGGGTCAGGCCGGGGGTTCGACTCGAGAATTACAGTGGTGTGGTGGGGTTTGAGTGATGTGGTTTAGGAGAAGAGGGAAGGAAACGACTCATGGTTCGATTAGGACAGACGGATGGAGGAGCTGCGCAGTTCTTCATTAGGTTGGTTGTTTTGTGTTGTGGAATTGAAATTTTATTTCTGTTTTAGATGTGAATTTGTTGTCATTTCAGATTTTCTTGATTTGATGATTTTTCTGCTGCTGCTGTAATTGTGTTTCACTGTATCGCTGCATTCAAATTTCCTGCTGCTAGTTTGATTTGCTGTTGTGTGATGATGGAAGTGAAAATGTTGTGGTAGAGACTTGGAACGGGGGTAGTGGTGTCGAACGGTAGGAGTGGAAAGACGGTGGCACTGACACTTTGATGAAACGGTGCCACAGTTTGGAGGATATAGTGATACATTGAGTATGGCACCGTTTGTAAAATAGTGTCACTGGGAGAGGTAGGGTGTGGAATAATACAGAGGGTGGCACGAAAGAAATGGCGAAACAAAGGAGTGGTGATAGTGGCAGGAATAAGGTGGCAGAGTGAAGTGGGGGGATGCGGTATGTGGTGCGAAGCAGGAAGGAGACACTGTGACCGTGAGGTATGAAATGGTGGGATAGTCAAAAGGAACGGTGCGGCGTGGAGGGATGAAACAGTGGCACAAGAACCGTGATGGATGCAAAGGAAGTGTGGCACTTTGAAGATTGGTGGCATGAATTGGGTGTGCCACCATGAGTGATGCTCACGGTGAGACAGTGAAGCTGAGGCGATATGGTGGCATCGTGACTGTGAAGAGACCGCGGCACACACCAACACCTACAAAATAAACACAAAAATTAAATTAATTAAAACTAAAATTTTAATAAAACTAAAAATCAATTATCAAATTAAATTGAATAGAATTAAAAACTAAATAAATAAAAAAAAGATAGAAAATAAAATAAAATAATTTTTTTTAAATGAATGTATTTATTTGGGATTAATAAAATAATTTAAAACAAATTAAAATAATATTGGTACATGCTTAAATTATTTAACCAATTAATTAATGTACTAATTAAATTAAAGAATAAAAATATTAATTGAATAAGATTAAATTGTTAAAATTAATTTAATTATTAAAAGACTAAAAAACTAAAATGAGTTATTTATTTACAATTTAAAGAATAAAGAATTAATTAATTTAATAAATGATTTTACAAAACTAACATGAATGAAAAACAACAAAAATAAAAGAATGAATAACTAATAGTCTAATTTGCAAGAGTAAATTAATTAAAGAATTATTTAAAATGACAGTAATGCACATTAAAACACATGTTTTAAACTAAAAACTATTTATTCTACACAGAAAGTAAAAAAACACCACTTATCAATTATTTAATAAAAAACAACATTTTGATGTAAAAAAGTCAATAAATATGCATTTATATATAATTATAGTATTCCCATTTTTCGATTTCTAACATGTTTTTGTGTTTTTCAATGGTTCTACACAGGGGGAGTTGGGCGTGCAAAGAAAATTGTGGGCACTTCGCGGGAAAGACACGAGAATATTCGCGAGGTGGTTGTTGGGGAATTGTATGCACTCACTTGAAGTTCTCTTGGAGCGAGTGATGAGCGCACTTAAAGCTCACCACATGGATATATACTTCCTGTTAGATTAGTTTTCTATTTTCATCTATAAGTAAGAGGGCCCTCGACTCCTCTCCTCAGGGGCGACCAAGACAGGGGGCCAAGAAAGGGGGGCAAGATAGAGGAGGCCAGGGCCGGAACAAGGACCAGGGGGAAGAGAATCATTCCACAGAGGGAGGAGGAGACTCCATCCCAATTCACACATCCATTTCATCCACATCTCATGGACATGGATCGTCTTCATCCTAGAGATGGGACCTGCTCCTCCATTCTCCGCCTCACCCCCGTTGCTCTGTTCTAGTTTTATTTTCAATTGTGTCTGTACATATTGGTGTTGCGTGTTTTGTAATTAGAATAGGGATGTTTGTTTTATTTGTCTTGTGTCGTTCATTTAGCCTCATTTCGTTTTGTGATCTCGAATCTCCCGAAATGGAGATATAATTTGTGGGGTAAGAGCCAGGTTATGAAACCCAACATGATCTGGAGATCCACAGATCAACACGATCACATTATTTTTATTCACCTTGGTAGATCGCGTCTGCGAATTAGATTAAGTGAGAGAGAGATATTGTGTAGGACGATTTGCCACTTTCATGTTTAATTTCTTCTCCCCTTCCTGCCTTGATTTCTTAAACTGAGAATCAAGCTTGGTTGTGCAATCTGACTATCTTAGCAGGATCATTTCGCCGAGTGACAATCTTTGGCTGGTAAGACCTTGCTTGTAACACCCCGAGATTTTATGAAAAATATTCTTTTAATTTCATTAATGTCTTGTGTTGTATGCTACACCAAGATTACTTTGCGCTATACGCAACACCGTATTAGCTTGCTGTATACGCAATACTATTCTTGGATCGTGTTACACACAATTTTGATAATAGTTATTCTATGCAACATTGAGTATATATATATATATATATATATATATATATATATATATATATATATATATACTCAATGTATAAATGAAATATGGTTGAATTCTGTTATATGAAAAAACGAAGGATTCTTGCACAACATGCAACCCTGACTTGGCTTGCATTACACGCAATCGCGACCTTCCTCGATAGCGTGTGTTCTACGCAATACCGGGTTTTGCTAAACAACGATATATTATTATAATATTATTATGAACTAGCCATTATGAATAGTATTAACTAAATTTTGAATTTTATAACATTATTATTCATCTTACACATTTTCTAGAACATGGTATAAGAACAAAATAAATTTTTCAGGTAAAATATGTATTTTTCAAAATATGCAGTTTTGCTGCCTTTTGATGGCGCACCCACTTTAAATCTAGTTTTTGACATTTTTATAAGTTCAATTTGACAAAATAAAATTTTTATTTGGAATCAAGAAATAAAAATTTACCTTGGATAAAATTTTCATACTATTCTGGTAACTTTCATATTTTGATGAATAGTAAAAACACGCTATATTTTAATTAAAAACAACTTTTTTCATCGCAATAATTTATATGGTTAAATTATAATATTGAATGGTTTTAAAGTATAAATAGAATATATTTTTACCATTTAATATAATGTATGTCATTAGCATTGATATTACATTAAATTCATAGGTTAAATAAATTCTTTTGCAATGTTTTAATGAAAAATCCGTTTTCTTTCGACAACGAGATTAATTTAAATTTAATTTCTGAAACTTTTGTGTATTGAATTTGGAAAAATGGATTACATATTTGGAATCCGTGGGTCCAAATAATGTTAATAAGCTACTTTTTATTTTTGGGAATTATGAATAGTAACTACGGTAAATTTTATTTACCATAGTTAAAGGTAAATCGGGTAATTAAGGGTAAATATAATATTATAAAATTACCCTAACACATGCCAAAATTATATTGGATGACTAAAAGTAGACCCATATAATCTAAGGGTAAGATTAAATTTATTTTATGGTCTTTTGACCATGAAAATAGTTTAATTATTATTAAAACCAAAGAATGTGACAACATGTCACTCACTTAAATCTTATAAGTATAATAATTTTAATTTAGTGATAAACATCATGAAACTTAGAAACATGAGTATTCTCCAGAAATCTCATAAAATTATCTACATCATATTAATTTATTTATAAATTTTAGGGATTAAATAATTGTCATTAATTGTGACACAATAGTGATGTAGAAATTGTTTATCTAGTGAAAAATCAAGAATATAGTTTTTATTAAACTAATAGTGACCATAAAAGGCCCAAAACTCTGACCAAAACTTATTTTTCATGTAAATGTAAACCATAATCATCCAATTGTCTAATATTCGACCATTTGGAGCCTTATAAAAGCGATTCTGACACTTATATTATTTTATTTTAAATGATGCCAAAGTTTTCACCTTCATAATTTAATAAATATAACAATTTAAATATTTTTATTTTAAGAGGATAAATTCGAGTAAAAGTATTATTATGAAAGTTAATATATTTAGCTTCATCATAGGATTTTATTTTAATTTTTATGCAAAAAATAAGTATATTAAATAATTATACAACAATTTTGTTGTATTTATTTTATTAAGAGATAAACCACATAAATGGTTTTAAAAATAATAAAATAAACATTATATGAACTATTTAATGTGCTAAACTAGTTTTATAGATACATATGACCTTTTATGAATCTATTAGATATTTTAGATCGAATATATCCTCTATTTAGATTTTATTTAAATTCAAATAAATGAATTGTGTCACAATTGACACTATTGTTATATTATAAAAATAATATATTATTAAATTGTGTAAAAATCACAAAAATATTTAAAAATTATAAATTTAAGTATATATGGTCTAAAATGTTATAAAGTATCCAATTATGGAAAATTCACAACAAAGATGTAATTATTTTTTATAATTTAAAATTTAGAATGTTATTACCACAAATAAAATTAAATTGATTAAATAAGGATAAATCAAGTTGATAATGTTTAAAATAAATTCCTAACATGTCTAAATTTTATTGGTTGATTGGATTACAACCATATCTCATCTAATATTCGAATATGAGTCATTTTTGGAGGTTTTTATGTGGGGTTAGATTTATTATAAATTATTATTTTTAGGATTTCCAAAGGTGCCCCTCTCATCCCTTATAAAAGGGCACCTCCTTCCTCTCCTCATCACACCAATTTGAGCCTTCAAGCTCGGCCACCCCTGCCAAATTATCTTCTCCACTTCCCTAGAAACATTCTAGAGGTCCTGGTCTACTTCAAAGACCAATCATAGTGCCCTAAGAGGAGGTTTCAAAGAGGCGAGGTAATTTCTTCTACCGATTCTTTCAAGCTTCTTTCTTCTTCAACTTCTTATTCATTAGTTGTTTCATTATAATGTAATAACATCAGTATCACTAATATACTTATATGTTATTATAAATATGAAACAACCCCATTTAACCTTCTATCCATCCTACGGAAAACAAAATCACCGCGCGTGCGTACGTACAGAATACCGTCTCCACGCCGTGGTGTAATCTGTTTTTCCACCAACACCTTACATGGATGGGTATAATGGTGTAAAGAATAACTATACATAGTTATTATAAAATCATACTGATTATGATATATTGTTTCATCCACTTCAATTCAATTCAATAATTATGGAAACTATATCATTGCTCGTGCATACGTACGGACTACCGTCTCCACGACGCGATGAGATTCATTCTCCATGTTAACCATTTAAGAATGATTATACAGTATATATAAGCAATAATAATGGAATATATGACATTATAAAGCTAATGGATTTATATATATATATATATATATGTATATATATATATATGTATGTCATCTACTTAATTCCATTCAACTCAATAAGGAAACGAAAACATCGTTCATGCGTACGTACGACCTGCCGTCTCCATGAACGGTGTATTTCATTCCTTTTATCGATCTATAATATATATGTATATGATGAATATGTATTATATATAAATCATGTTTTAAATTATGGAATTATTTAAATCAGGATATAAGTAATAATATCAAGAAACGACAAGTCGAAACACATACAATAAATGAAATGATTTTACCCAAAACGCTACTTTAACATGGAATTTACAAAAGAATGAGTAATATAAAGTCATAAGTGAAACACATATGATATCATAACAATGAATATGATTATGTAATAAGTCAATGACATAATTTAAATCATTATACAAGAGATTCAAAACCATACGAAGCATATCGGACCTAAGGTAAGGGATAATTTTGAAAATCTCATTTTTATCCGAGATTGCTTATTCGTAAGTATTTACTGGGGTTATTTATATCATCCATGTCCATGTTTTATAAAAGTGTTTTCATGTATGTTTAAAGTCCTTTTTACCCATTTTTGACTTTTACTACATGGTATGTAATGAATCTTTCTTTTGTTTACGTTACGAGGTAATTTTTGAATTTTCCGAAAAAAGTACGAAAATAATGTTTTCTTTAACTTATACGGCACGAACGGATTTTTACGGTTTTATAAAGCCTTATTTTCATGAGGCTTCCTCCAAACTATTTCATAATTATTTTCAATAAAATCTCTTTCTTTTAAAATTGCATGACTTTTTGTGAAAAGAAATTGATTTTGAAGAAGAAAGCATATTTTCCTCAAGAATTCATTTCATGTGTTTTATCAAAAACCATTTTTCATCTAAGATGAAATTATTTCATATGTGTATGTTTCAAGTGTAATGTCTCTATGATTTACATGGTTTCAATTTTCTTATTATGAAATGATATCCATTTCTTTTATATGGATTATGTGATGATGGGATGATGTTTATGAAACCCATTTTATTCGTTGGGTTATTATGAATGATGTATGTTTTGTGGCACAAGTAAGAATGATTTCATTATGAGATGGTTGAGACCTATATCTCCCTCCAATTCATTGGCTAAAGATTTATATCTCACGAGATAGATGGCTGGAACAGAAAGTTAAACCGGTTCAGTAATACAGGACTGGAACGAGGAGTGAACTCGATTCAGAAAGGGACTTTGTCCACTAAGATGGTCTTGGCAGCAATGCCTTGGCTACTATGGAAATAATATCATGTGCTTAATGGTTGACACAATTACATGTTTTATTCCCATGCTATTTTATCATTATTAATGTTTCTTTATGATCTATGCCTTACGTACTTCCATGTTTTATGTCACTACTCAAGCTTTTGATGTTTAAACATTATGTTCATGTTTTTAAGTTCAAATGTATATGGTATGTTTTATTTTATTCATGCTTATCCTTACTTAGCATTTGAGCTCACCCTTTTTATGTTTTCTTTTCCCTAGGATATAAAGAAATGTTTTAGGTAAGAAAAAAAGGGAAGATATTTATGGAAGATGTTGAAGATCTTTCACAACGATTAGAAGATTACGTTCCATGTTTCCAAAGACACTAAACTATTACGGTCCTTGTGTGTCTGTTTTTGTTATGTATTAAGTATTCCGCTAAAGTAATGTAATGTCCATGTACGTCAAGCTTTGGGTCTCTACAGTTGGTATCAGAGGAATGGTTTAGTGAACCTTTGGAAACTAGGATGCGAAAACGTTAGTGAGATCCCCAGAGATATTTCTAAGGTATGTCTAGGGATGTTCCTAAGGATAAGTATACGTATAGGATATAGTCCTAGAACTACGGTAATGATCATAGAATTTAACCTAAGATGTTAGATATTAAGGATACTCCCTCTTTACTATGTTGTTTTCCCTAGCATGATTTTTTCCTCTCACACTATTCTTTTTTGGTTTTAGAAAATGGTTGCAAACAGGAAGAATCACGATAATGGAGGATATGATAGATAATGGAATGATTTTCTTCATAAGAAACCAAATGAAACGGGATCTGGAAGTCCAAACATCGTTATTATGCCTAATCAGCAATCTTATAATATGATCAATAATCTCAACTTTGGTAAGTTTTCCGACTTAGATAATAAGAGAAAGATGGAGTTTCATGATGATCATAGAGGAAAGAAAGTTCAATTTCCCTCATGTAAATCATGTGGGAAGAGGCATCAGAGAGATTGTATCAAAGGAACTGGAAGATGATTTGGGTGTGGAAAAGGACACAAATCTAGTAAGTGCAAAGGAAAAGGTTCAGTTAACACCATGGACAAGGATAATGGTATTGCTACGACATCAACAATGATTAGATGTTTTAAATGTGGAATGTACGGGCATTATGCAAACCAATTCCCTAATGGAAAATCTCATGAAGAGAATCAGCATGGTCATATGGGTAGTATATATGTGGATGATGATGAGGAGACTACAAATGATATATGAGCTGAAAGAAGTGTTGAAGCTCAGTCAGTTGTTTTAGAAGGCAATGGAATGATTGTATGTTTATCGAGAGTTATGTTGTATAGTTACACTATTGTTTTTCCTAAAAGTATTTGAAAGTATATGTTGAATGATACCAGTAACCATGGAAGTTTATTCAGATATTTTTGTAAAGTAGATGATATGCGCATAATGAAGGAATAAGAAGATAATGAGATGTTTGATTTTATTCATGAGCTCATGATTGATATAAGGACTAATTGATATCATGGTTTGAGTATATAGAATTTTGAGGATTTTGGTATGTGGAAAGTGTTAACTTTTTACTGCATTCATGTTTTCACTAAGGTTCAATGGGTATTCATTTGTCAAGATAATACATGATTAAGGCATTCGAATGTTTGGAATGTGACCAACAAGACATATCTTATGATATATGGGGATCAACGATGGTATTAAATCTCTGGTAATCGTTTTCACTATATTATGAGAGTGAACTGCAGTATTATGGATAAACCTAAAGATTGGAATGGATTATGTTGGACATAAGTTAGTATTGTTTAAGGATAGAAGTTTTTTCGATATTATTGATGAGATGTTATAGTAATATAGTTTTAGAAAAAGGACAACCTACAGGACGGGCGACAACCCATCGCGTCGGACAAGGCTGTGGGAATCGAACCCACAACCGAAGTGTGACTGGCCTTTATCGCCTACCACTGGCCTACAGGAAGTCCCTGGTTAGTAGAAACTAGTTTTATTTTATTAAGCGGTATGATATATGAAGTATAAGTTCATTTTTGGAACCATATACGATTAATCTAACCATAAGATGGACTTATAACTTTTGCTAACCTTTTGTTTGAAAGAGATGCAATGACCCATCATTCTATCACATGATCTGCTAACACATCACGAATAACAAATTCAACTTCATTTCATTAAGAGATAAAGTGGAAATTGTCCAATTCACGAAAAACAGTGAGATTGTACCAAAACCATGTAAGTATTTCTTTTAATTCATCAACTTTTGGGAAATGATCTTTAAAACCAAAAATGTTGTCCTAGTTCCCTTATATCCAATGAATCATATGATACCTTAGATCATCACAAATCTATAGCTTTGTGATAGTTGGCTTTTTCATAGTCATGTTCGCTACCACTCTCCATCAGAACATGACAGTTAGATTTTTCTTCCATATCCATATTTTCAACTATGTTCTCCTACGTGGAAACCCAGTGATGAGTTAATTTGGGTAACTGATACATTTCCTACTTTAGTTTTTAAAGCCATGTTTTGGTATTCCTTTTTACAATGTGAGTTTCTATTAAACAAACTTTCGAGTAGTAAAACATTTATAACCCCGACGAATTTTGAGGGTGAAATTCCTTTTAAGGGGGGTAGAATGTAACACCCCAAGATTTTATAAAAAATATTCTTTTAATTTCATTAATGTCTTGTGTTGTATGCTACACCAAGATTACCTTGCGCTATATGCAACAATGTATTAGCTTGCAGTATATGCAACACTATTCTTGGATCGTGTTACACACAATTTTGATAATAGTTATTCTTCACAACATTGAGTATATATATATATATATTCAATGTATAAATGAAATATGGTTGGATTCTGTTATATGAAACAACGAAGGATTCTTGCACAACATGCAACCCTGACTTGGCTTGCATTACACACAATCGCATCCTTCCTCGATTGCGTGTGTTGTACGCAATACTGAGTTTTGCTAAAAAACAATATATTATTATAATATTATTATGAACTAGCCGTTATGAATAATATTAACTAAAATTTGAATTTTATAACATTATTATTCATCTTACACATTTTCTAGAACATGGTATTAGAACGAAATAAATTTTTCGTGTAAAATAAGTATTTTTCAAAAAATGTTGTTTTGCCGCCTTTTAATGGCGCACCAACATTAAATCTAGTTTTTGACATGTTTATAAGTTCAATTTGACAAAATAAAATTCTTCTTTGTAATCAAGAATAAAAATTTACCATGGATAAAATTTTCATATTATTCTGGTAACTTTCATATTTTGATTAATAGTAAAAACACGCTATATTTTAATTAAAAACAACTTTTTTCATCGCAATAATTTATATGGTTAAATTATAATATTGAATGGTTTTAAAGTATAAATAGAATATATTTTTATCATTTAATATAATTTATGTCATTAGCATTGATTTTACATAAAATTCGTAGGTTAAATCAATTCAATCTTTTGCAATGTTTTCAAGAAAAACTCGTTTTCTTTTGACAACGAGATTAATTTTAATTTAATTTCTGCAACTTTTGTGTATTGAATTTGGAAAAATGGATTCCATATTTGGAATTAGTGGGTCCAAATTATGTTAATAAGCTACTTTTTATTTTTGGAAATTATGAATAGTAAATATGGTAAATTTTATTTACCATAGTTAAAGGTAAATCGGGTAATTAAGGGTAAATATAATATTATAAAATTACCGTAACACATGCCAAAATTTTATTGGATGACTAAAAGTAGACCCATATAACCTAAGGGTCGGATTAGATTCATTTTATGAACTTTTGACCATGAAAATAATTTAATTATTATTAAAATCAAAGAAAGTGACAACATGTCACTCTCTTAAATATTATCAGTATAATAATTTTAATTTAGTGATAAACTTCATGAAACTTAGAACATGAGTAGTCTCCAGAAATCTCATAAAATTATCTACATCATATGAATTTATTTATAATTTTTAGGGATTAAATAATTGTCATTAATTGTGACACAATAGTGATGCAGAAATTGTTTATCTAGTGAAAAATCAAGAATATAGTTTTTATTAAACTAATAGTGACCATAAAAGGAACAAAACCCTGACCAAAACTTATTGGTCATGTAAATGTAAACAATAATCATCCAATGGTCGAATATTTGACAATTTGGAGCCTTTTAAAAGCTATTATGACACTTATATTATTTTATTTTAAATGATTCCAAAGTTGTCACCTTCATAATTTAATAAATATAACAATTTAAATATTATGATTTAAGAGGATAAATTCGAGTAAAAGTATTATTATGAAATTTAATATATTTATCTTCATCATAAGAGTTTATTTTAATTTTTATGCAACAAATAAGTATATTAAATAATTATACAAAAATGTTGTAGTATTTTTTTAAGAGATAAACCACATAAATGGTTTTAAAAATAATAAAATAAACATTATATGAACTATTTAATGTGCTACACTAATTTTATAGATACATATGACCTTTTATGAATCTATTAAATATTTTATTTCGAATATATCCTCTGTTTAGATTTTATTTAAATTCAAATAAATGAATAGTGTCGAAATTGACACTATTGTTATATTATAAAAATAATATATTATTATATTGTTTAAAAATCTCAAAAATATTTAAAAATTATAAATTTAAATATATACGGTCTAAAATGTTATAAATTATCCAATTATGGACAATTCACAATAAATAAGTAATTATTTGTTATAATTTAAAATTTAGAATATTATTACCACAAATAAAATTAAATTGATTAAATAAGGATAAATCAAGTTGATAATGTTTAAAATAAATTCCTAACATGTCTAAATTTTATTGGTTGATGAGATTCCAACCCTAGATCATCTAATATTTGAATATGAGTCATTGTTGGAGGTTTTTAAGTGGGGTTAGATTTATTATAAGTTAATATTTTTAAGATTTCCAAAGGTGCCCCTCTCATCTCTTATAAAAGGGAACCTCCTCCCTCTCCTCATCACACCAATTTGAGCCTTCAAGTTCAGCCAACCCCTGCAAAATTATCTTCTACACTTCCCTAGAAACATCCTAGAGGACCTTTTCTACTTCAAAGACCAATCGTAGTGCCCTAAGAGGAGGTTTCAAAGAGGCGAGGTAATTTCTTCTACCGATTCTTTCAAGCTTCTTTCTTCTTCAACATCTTCTTCTTTAGTTGTTTCTTTATAAAGTAATAACATCAGTATCACTAATATACTTATATGTTATTATAAATATGAAACAACCTCATTTCACCTTCTATCCATCCTACGGAAAACAAAATCACCGTGCGTGCGTACGTACGGAATACCGTCTCCACGCCGTGGTGTAATCTATTTTTTCACCACCACCTTACATGGATGGGTATAATGGTGTAAAGAATAACTATACATAGTTATTATAAAATCATACTGATTCTGATATATTGTATCATCCACTCCAATTCAGTTCAATAATTACGGAAATGATATCATCGCTCGTGCGTACGTACGGACTACCGTTTCCACGACGCGATGAGATTCATTCTCCATATTAACCATTTAAGAATGATTATACAGTATATATAAGCAATAATAATGAAATATATGACATTATGAAGCTACTGGATTTATTTATATATATATATGTAGGTCATCTACTTAATTCCATTCAAGTCAATAAGGAAACGAAAATAGCATTCATGCGTACGTACAACCTACCGTCTCTATGAACGGTGTATTTCATTCCTTTTATCGATCTATAATATATATGTATATGGTGAATATGTATTATATATAAATCATTTTTTACATTCTGGATTTATGTAAATCAGGATATAAGTAATAATATCAAGAAACGACAAGTCAAAACACATACGATAAATGAAATGATTTTACCCAAAACGTTACTTTAACATGGAATTTACAAACGAACGGGTAATATAAAGTCATAAGTGAAACACATATGATATCATAACAATGAATATGATTATGTAATAAGTCAATGACATTATTTAAATCATTATACAGGAGGTTCGGAACCATACGAAGCATATCAGACCAAAGGTAAGGGATAATTTTACAAATCTCATTTTTATCTGAGATTGCTTATTCGTAAATATTTACTGGGGTTATTTATATCATCCATGTCCATGTTTTATAAAAGTGTTTTCATGTATTGTTAAAGTCCTTTTTACCTATTTTTGACTTTTACTATATGTTATGTAAGGAATCTTTCTTTTGTTTACATTACGAGGTACTTTTTGACTTTTCCGGCAAAAGTACGAAAATAATTTTTTTTAACTTATACGGCACGAACAGATTTTTACGGTTTTATAAAGCCTTATTTTCATGAAGATTCCCCCAAAATATTTCATGACTATTTTCAATAAAATCTCTTTCTTTTAAAATTGCCTGACTTTTTGTGAAAAGAAATTGATTTTGAAGAAGAAAAGATATTTTTCTCAAAATTCATTTCAAGTGTTTTATCAAAACCATTTTCCATCTAAGATTAAATTATTTCATATGTGTATGTTTCAAGTGTAATGTCTCTATGATTTACATGGTTTAACTTTTCTTATGATGAAATGATATCCATTTCTTTTATATGTATTATGTGATGATGAGATGATGTTTATGAAACCCATTTTATTCATTGGGTTATTATGAATGATGTATGTTTTGTGGCACAAGTAAGAATGATTTCATTATGAGATGAGTGAGACCTATATATCCCTCCAATGAATTGGGTAAAGATTTATATCTCATGAGATAGACATGGTTGGAACGACAAGTTAAACCGGTTCAGTAATACAGGACTGGAATTAGGAGGGAACTCGATTCAGAAAAGGACATTGTCCACTAAGATGGTCTTGGCAGCAATGCCTTGGCTACTATGGAAATCATATCATGTGCTTAATGGTTGAAACAATTACATGTTTTATTCCCATGCTATTTTATCATTCTTAATGTTTCTTTATGATCTATGCCTTACGTACTTCCATGTTTTATGTCATTGCTCAAGCTTTTGATGTTTAAACATTATATTCATGTTTTTAAGTTCAAATGTATATGGTATGTTTTATTTTATCCATGCTTACCCTTACTGAGCATTTGAGCTCACCCTTTTTATTTTTTTCCCCAGTATATAAAGAAAGGTTTTAGGTAAGAAAAAAAGGGAAGATCTTTATGGGAGATGTTGAAGATCTTTCACCACGATTAGAAGATTACGTTCCAAGTTTCCTAAGACACTAAACTATTACGATCCTTGTGTGTTTGTTTTTGTTATGTATTAGGTATTCCGCTAAAGTAATGTAATGTCCATGTACTTCAAGATTTGGGTCTCTACAGTTGGTATCAGAGGAAAGGTTTAGTCAACCATTGGAAACTAGGATGCGAAAACGTTAGTGAGATCCCTAGAGATATTTCTAAGGTATGTCTAGGGATGTCCCTAAGGATAAGTATACGTATATGATATAGTCCTAGAACTACGGTAATGATCATCGAATTTAACGTAAGATGTTAGATATTGAGGATACTCCCCCTTTACTCTGTTGTTTTCCCTAGCATGATTTTTTCCTCTCACGCTATTCTTTTTGGGTTAAAATGGCTGGAAAGAGGAAGATTCACGATAATGGAGGATGTGATAGACAATGAAATGATTTTCTTCATAAGAAACCAAATGAAACGGGATCTGGAAGTCCAAACATCGTTATTATGCCTAATCAGCAATCTCATAATATGATCAATAAGCTCAACTTTGGTAATTTTTCCGACTCAGATAATAAGAGAAAGATGGAGTTTCATGATGATCATAGAGGAAAGAAAGTTCAATTTCCCTCATTTAAATCATGTGGGAAGAGGCATCAGAGAGATTGTTTCAAAGGAACTGGAAGTTGATTTGGGTGTGGAAAAGAAGGACACAACGCCTGTAAGTGAAATGGAAAAGGTTCAGTTAACACCATGGACAAGGATAATGGTATTGCTACGACATCAACAATGATTAGATGATTTAAATGTGGAATGTATGAGCATTATGCAAACCAATTCTCTAATGGAAAATCTCATGAAGAGAATCAGCATGGTCATATGGGTAGTATTTATGTGGATGATGATGAGGAGACTACAAATGATATATGAGCTGAAAGAAGTTTTGAAGCTCAGTCAGTTGTTTTAGAAGGTAGTGGAATGATTGTATGTTTATCGAGAGTTATGTTGTATAGTTACACTATTGTTTTTCCTAAAAGTATTTGAAAGTATATGTTGAATGGTACCAGTAACCATGGAAGGTTATTCAGATATTTTTGTAAAGTAGATGATATGCACATAATGAAGGAATAAGAAGATAATGATATGTTTGATTGTATTCATGATCTCATGATTGATAGAAGGACTAAGTGATATCATGGTTTGAGTATATAGAATTTTGAGGATTTTGGTATGCGGAAAGTGTTAACTTTTAACTGCATTCATGTTTTCACTATGGTTCAATGGGTATTCATTTTTCAAGAGAATACATGATTAAGGCCTTCGAATGTTTGGAATGTGACCAACAAGACATATCTTATGATATATGGGGATCAACGATGGTATTAAATCTCTAGTAATCGTTTTCACTATATTATGAGAGTGGACTGCAGTATTATGGATAAGCCTAAATATTGGAATGGATTATGTTGGACATAAGTTAGTATTGATTAATGATAGAAGTTTTTTCGATATTATTGATGGGATGTTATAGTAATATAGTTTTAGAAAAAGGAAAAACAGCAGGATGGGCGACAACCCATCACGTCGGACAAGGCTGTGGGAATCGAATCGACAACCAAAGTGCGAATGACCTTTATCGCCTACCACCAGCATACAAGAAGTCCCTGGTTAGTAGAAACTAGTTTTATTTTATTAAGCGGTATGATATATGAAGTATAAGTTCATTTTTGGAACCATATACGATTAATCTAACCATAAGATGAACTTATAACTTTTGCTAACCTTTTGTTTGAAAGAGATGGAATGACCCATCATTCTATCACATGATCTGCTAACACATCACGAATAACAAATTCAACTTTATTTCTTTAAGGGATGAAGTGGAAATTGTTCAATTCACGAACAACAGTGAGATTGTACCAAAATCATGTAAGTATTTCTTTTAATTCATCAACTTTAGGGAAATGATCTTGAAAACCAAAAATGCTGTCCAAGTTCCCTTATATCAGATGAATCAGATGGTACCTTAGATCATCACAAATCTATAGATTTGCGATTGTTGGATTTTTCATATCCATGTTCTCTACCACTCTCTATCAGAACTTGATGGTTAGATTTTTCTTCCATATCCATATTTTCACCTATGTTCTCCTACTTGGAAACCCAGTGATGAGTTAATTTGGGTAACCATTACATTTCATACATTAGTTTTTAAAGCCATGTTTTGGTATTCCTTTTTACGATGTGGGTTTCTATTAAACAAACTTTCGAGTAGTAAACCATTTATAACCCCGATAAATTTCGAGGGCGAAATTCATTTTAAGGGGGGTAGAATTTAACACCCCGAGATTTTATGAAAAATATTCTTTTAATTTCATTAATGTCTTGTGTTGTATGCTACACCAAGATTACCTTGTGCTATACGCAACACCATATTAGCTTGCAGTATATGCACCACTATTCTTGGATCGTGTTACACACAATTTTGATAATAGTTATTCTACGCAACATTGAGTATATATATATATATATATATATATATATATTCAATGTATAAATGAAATATGGTTAGATTCTGTTATATGAAACAATGAAGGATTCTTGCACAACACGCAACCCTAACCTGGCTTGCATTACACGCAATCACGACCTTCCTCGATAGCGTGTGTTGTACGCAATACCAGGTTTTGCTAAACAATGATATATTATTATAATATTATTATGAACTAGCCGTTATGAATAGTATTAACTAAATTTTGAATTTTATAACATTATTATTCATCTTACACATTTTCTAGAACATTGTATAAGAACAAAATAATTTTTTCGGGTAAAATAAGTATTTTTCAAAAAATGCAGTTTTGCCGCCTTTTGATGGCGCAGCCACATTAAATCTAGTTTTTGACGTGTTTATAAGTTAAATTTGAGAAAATAAAATTCATCTTTGGAATCAAGAAATAAAAATTTACCTTAGATAAATTTTTCATATTATTCTGGTAACTTTCATATTTTGATGAATAGTAAAAACACGCTATATTTTAATTATAAACAATTTTTTCATCGCAATAATTTATATGGTTAAATTATAATATTTAATGGTTTTAAAGTATAAATATAATATATTATTACCATTTAATATAATTTATGTCATTATCATTTATTTTACATTAAATTCGTAGGTTAAATCAATTCAATCTTTTGCAATATTTTAAAGAAACACCCGTTTTCTTTCGACAATGAGATTAATTTTAATTTAATTTCTGAAACTTTTGTGTATTGAATTTGGAAAAATTGATTCCATATTTGGAATCTGTGGGTCCAAATTATGTTAATAAGCTACTTTTTATTTTTGGAAATTATGAATAATAACTACGGTAAATTTTATTTACCATAGTTAAAGTTAAATCGGGTAATTTAGGGTAAATATAATATTATAAGATTACCCTAACACATTCCAAAATTCTATTGGATGGCTAAATGTAGACCCATATAACCTAATGGTCGGATTAGATTCATTTTATGGACTTTTGACCATGAAAATAATTTAATTATTATTAAAACCAAAGAAAGTGACAACATGTCACTCTCTTAAATCTTATAAGTATAATAATTTTAATTTAGTGATAGGCTTCATGAAACTTAGAACATGAGTAGTCTCCAGAAATATCATAAAATTATCTACATCATATGAATTTATTTATAATTTTTAGGGATTAAATAATTTTCATTAATTGTGACACAATAGTGATGCAGAAATTGTTTATCTAGTGAAAAATTGAGAATATAGTTTTTATTAAACTAATAGTGACCATAAAAGGCACGAAACCATGTCCAAAACTTATTGTTCATGTATATGTAAACCCTAATAATCCAATGGTCTAATATTTGACCATTTGGAGCCTTATAAAAGCGATTATGACACTTATATTATTTTATTTTAAATGATGCCAAAGTTGTCACCTTCATAATTTAATAAATATAACAATTTACATATTGTGATTTTAAGAGGATAAATTCGAGTAAAAGTATTATTATGAATTTTAATATATTTATCTTTATCATAGGATTTTATTTTAATTTTTATGAAACAAATAAGTATATTAAATAATTATACAATATGTTGTAGTATTTATTTTATTAAGAGATAAACCACATAAATGGTTTTAAAAATAATAAAATAAACATTATATGAACTATTTAATGTGCTACACTAATTTTATAGATACACATGACCTTTTATGAATCTATTAAATATTTTATTTTGAATATATCCTCTGTTTAGATTTTATTTAAATTCAAATAAATGAATAGTGTCAAAATTGACACTATTGTTATATTATAAAACAAATATATTATTAAATTGTTTAAAAATCACAAAAATATTTAAAAATTATAAATTTAAATATATATGGTCTAACATGTTATTAAGTATCCAATTATGGACAATTCACAACAAATAAGTAATTATTTGTTATAATTTAAAATTTAGAATGTTATTACCACAAATAAAATTAAATTGATTAAATAAGGATAAATCAAGTTGATAATGTTTAAAATAAATTCCTAACATGTCTAAATTATATTGGTTGATGAGATTAAAACCCTATATTATCTAATATTCGAATATGAGTCATTTTTTGAGGTTTTTAATTGGGGTTAGATTTATTATAAATTAATATTTTTAAGATTTCCAAATGTGCCCCTCTCCTCCCTTATAAAAGGGCACCTCCTCCCTCTCCTCATCACACCAATTTGAGACTTCATGCTCGGTCAAACCCTGCCAAATTATCTTCTCCACTTCACTAGAAATATCCTAGAGGTCCTGGTCTACTTCAAAGACCAATCGTAGTGCCCTAAGAGGAGGTTTCAAAGAGGCGAGGTAATTTCTTCTACCGATTCTTTCAAACTTCTTTCTACCGTGGTGTAATCTGTTTTTCCACCATCACCTTATATGGATTAGTATAATGGTGTAAAGAATAACTATACATAGTTATTATAAAATCATATTTATTCTGATATATTGTATCATCCACTCCACTCCAATTCAATAATTATGGAAACGATATCATTGCTCGTGCGTACGTACGGACTACCGTCTCCACGACGCGATGAGATTCATTCTCCATGTTAACCATTTAAAAATGATTATATAGTATATATAAGAAATAATAATGAAATATATGACATTATAAAGCTACTGGATTTATGTATATATATATATATGTATTTCATCTAATTAATTCTATTCAAGTCAATAAGGAAACGAAAACATCGTTCATGCGTACGTACGGCCTACCGTCTCCATGAACGGTGTATTTCATTCCTTTTATCGATCTATAATATATATGTATATGATTAATATGTATTATATATAAATCATGTTTTACATTCTTGAATTATTTAAATCAGGATATAAGTAATAATATCAAGAAACGACAAGTCGAAACACATACGATAAATGAAATGATTTTACCCAAAACGTTACTTTAACATGGAATTTACAAAAGAACGGGTAATATAAAGTCATAATTGAAACACATATGATATCATAACAATGAATATGATTATGTAATAAGTCAATGACATTATTTAAATCATTATACAGGAGGTTCGGAACCATACGAAGCATATCGGACCTAAGGTAAGGGATAATTTTGCAAATCTCATTTTTATCCGAGATTGCTTATTCGTAAGTATTTACTGGGGTTATTTATATCATCCATGTCCATGTTTTGTAAAAGTGTTCTCATGTATGTTTAAAGCCCTTTTTACCCATTTTTGACTTTTACTACATGGTATGTAAGGAATATTTCTTTTGTTTATGTTACGAGGTACTTTTTGACTTTTCCAGCAAAAGTACCAAAAGAATGTTTTTTTTACTTATAAGGCACGAACAGATTTTTACGGTTTTATAAAGCCTTATTTTCATGAATCTTCATCCAAAATATTTCATGACTATTTTCAATAAAATCTCTTTCTTTTAAAATTGCATGACTTTTTGTGAAAAGAAATTGATTTTGAAGAAGAAATGATATTTTTCTCAAGAATTCATTTCAAGTGTTTTATCAAAACCATTTTACATCTAAGATGAACTTATTTCATACGTGTATGTTTCAAGTATAATGTCTCTATGATTTAAATGGTTTCAATTTTCTTATTATGAAATGATATTCATTTCTTTTATATGGATTATTTGATGATGGGATGATGTTTATGAAACCCATTTTATTCGTTGGGTTATTATGAATGATGTATGTTTTGCGGCACATGTAAGAATGATTTCATTATGAGATTGGTGGGACCTATATCTCCCTTCAATGCATTGGGTAAAGATTTATATATCATGAGATAGACATGGCTGGAACGACAAGTTAAACCGGTTCAGTAATACAGGACAGGAACGAGGAGTGAACTCGATTTAGAAAGGGACTTTGTCCACTAAAATGGTCTTGGCAGCAATGCCTTAGCTACTATGGAAATCATATCATGTGCTTAATGGTTTCCACAATTACATGTTTTATTCCCATGCTATTTTATCATTATTAATGGTTCTCTATGATCTATTCCTTACGTACTTCCATGTTTTATGTCATTGCTCAAGCTTTTGATGTTTAAACATTATGTTCATGTTTTTAAGTTCAAATGTATATGATATGTTTTATTTTATCCATGCTTACACTTACTATGAATTTGAGCTCACCTTTTTTATGTTTTCTTTTCCCCAGGATATAAAGAAAGGTTTTAGGTAAGAAAAAAAGGGAAGATCTTTATTGGAGATGTTGAAGATCTTTCACCACGATTAGAAGATTGCGTTCCATGTTTCCAAAGACACTAAACTATTACGGTCCTTGTGTGTCTGTTTTTGTTATGTATTAAGTATTCCACTAAAGTAATGTAATGTCCATGTACATCAAGATTTGGGTCTCTACATTGCTGAGTGAATCACTTGTATTTCGTAGGAACACTTGAGTATTGAAGAAATTCGATACTTAAGTGTTTAATTTCGAGGAGAGACTGGTGTGTGATCCGAGACATCGATCATGCACTGTGCGAATTTGAGAATTGTTCATGTTAATCTAGGAAGGTGAGTAGGGGGTGGATTAACCTGGGTCTGACCTTGTTCTCACTGACATTCTTCTTCTATGTCTTGGTGTCATTTGGTTGTCCAGGTTTTTGTCCTGTGTCTCTACATTTTTTCACTTTTTAATCACTATTTTCCTCTCCACTGTGCTTTTCAGAACAGATTAGTGTTACCTAAAGAGTGTGTTTTTATGTTTTCAATGTATTTAAAAATAAATAAAGATTTTCGGAATGAACATTTAGGCTCTTTACACTGCTTCTTTGAGAGAGACCCCGAGGTTAGCCACTGTGTTATATCTGGGGTATTTATAAATGTAAGCTTGACCATCCTCGCGACAAGGACGAGTCGTCAAATTTTGGCGTCATTTCCGGGGAGGCAACGAGTGTCTCATTGGTTTATCCAATTTTTATTTTATTTTAAAACAATAAAAAACATATATAAAAACACACACACACAGAGATGAACTCTAATGAATCTGATGTAGTGTCACTTTTTGACCCTGTTCAAGAGCTTTATCAAGCTGTTGCTAAGTTTCAATGTTGGATACATGAAAGACAGCATCAAGAACTTACTGATGAGGAGACAGCTTATTCTCATGAGATCATGCAGTTGATGCAACAATCCATGGATAAGGTCAAGGGATAAAAAGAAGAAAGTGCAGTAACGCCACCTCCCATTGAAGCCCAACATTCTAGAAAACTGTTGAGAAGGAAAGAGAAAAGAAACAGAAGAACGAAAAAGTTTGAGTTTCCCAAATTTTATATGGATTTGTTCCTGGAGTCAAAGATGGAAATTTCAGAACCAATTTCTGAGGATGTTTTCAAGGGCTTGCCAAAGATGGAACTTGAAAAGA
Source organism: Viscum album (assembly GCA_963277665.1). Lineage (NCBI taxonomy): Eukaryota > Viridiplantae > Streptophyta > Magnoliopsida > Santalales > Viscaceae > Viscum > Viscum album. Next base: position 361,349,887 of record OY728155.1, on the reverse strand, counting down.
CTCATGATGCTAGAAATTTATTTGATGATCATTCTTTCCTTGATTTCCATTCTATTTATTTTTTTGCTATAACTATTCTAATGATTTTTGAATTCTTCAATAGCTGGAACCATCACATGACATTATATCATTTTCCTTAGAAGACTCAGCATGTGAGGTGGTGTTTTTTGAATAGTGGTTGGAGGAGGATGACTACCTCGCACTTGCCCCAGACCCTCTCCCAGAATCACTATTCCTTCATGAGGAGGAAAAAGAATCACTGATAAAGGGAGATGAAAATTTTATGGAAGAAGATTTATTTTTATTCAACTTGGATTATGTTGATGCTGATTTTAATTGTGTTTCTCCTTGTGCCAGTTTTGAAGATGAATCTCACTTTTGTGATTTCTTGGAGAGTGGGGAAGTTGAAGTTGAATTTGTTGAAGAGTTTATTGAACTTCCAATTCTGGATGACACTTCCAGTTTGGGAGTTATTTTTGAAGATGAATTTTTGGAGATGTGAACTGAAATAAAAGTGGATGATGACATATTAATTTCTTTCCAAGAGGAAATGTTTTATTGGAATGAACCAAAATACAAGACACATCCAAGTTTTCCAACATTACAACTTCTGCACACTCAACCTCAAGAAGTGGTAGGGAAGTCCCACTATATCCATTTTTCCCCTCCACTATTCAACATGAATTACTTCACTTCCCAGGAGGGGAATGTGGTTGAAGCTGCACATGGGGTATTCCAAAGATGGCAAGTGACTGAAGTTGGAAAGAATAACATCTGGTGTAGCTGCATTTTATTTGAACTTAAAATAATGGATAACGCTCCCTAACTCACACTTTGTAGCTGCATTTTATTTGAACTTAAAATCTGGAAAACTGAGTTCAAACTATTTCATAATATAGGTGCCAAAATAGAGCATCCAGAGTTCATATGTAAGGAAATTAAAGGGAGACATTGAAAAAATGAATCAAAGCTTCCATTAATGGAAGTAATGTTTTAAGTCTACAAGTTGTTTCAATCTGCTCATTAATTTTGTCTGCTGCTTTGAATTAAGTGTGGGGGAGTCCCCTGATTTTCTGTGAAAAGTAAATTTTACTTCTTTCATGGGTGTTAGCTTGCTAATATCTACTTTTTTGAAAAAATATTTTGAGTTTCATTTTTAAACTTTCTACACCAACTATTTTTATTTTCATTATGCTTCTGTTGCACATCACTATTAATCATGCTACTATTTGAAGTTAACTGATACAATATTTTGTCTTCTCAAAATAATTCAAAGCATGAACATTTTAGGAATAGAAATACACTTGGATTCTAGTGATGGTTGGTGGGGGTTTGGTTCTTCTATTTTTGATTGTTTGGGTTTTTATTTTCTTTTACTTTTTGTGTGGCAATGAAATTTTTTGAACTTCATTGATACGACTCCATATCCTTTTTTAGCTGAACTGTCCATCTATTTTGAACATAAACTGTATTAAACCTTAGAATACATCATTGGTAAGAAGGTTAGATTTTACATGTGTTGGAGAGGGGTCATTCTAGTGTCATGTTAAATTCCCCCTTGTTAAACTTGAGTTTGTGTTAGTTAAAAAATGGTCAATTTTTTTTAAAAAGAAGGGTTCAAAATTCCATCAAAATTTCAATGGTTTTTCAATCATGTCTTGTTTAGCGGATAAGTGTTTAATGGATGTTGAGAGTGAAACATAGTCAGAAACTGTTAATTATGAATGATTGCTGAGTGAAATAGTTCACTATCTCTATGGATCTGTCTGTTTAGGAACTGAGGATAAGAGTATGACATGATAGGTTTTGTGGGATGATGATCATGACAAGGAGTAACTTGATATTATCACTAGAACCCAGGGGACTCACATTTTTATTAAATAATATTAAATCACTTTGGAAGTCAACTTGAATGATTTTTAATTAAGTCCTTTGTTACTAGAGTAAAATGGGCAAATGAGATCCCACAGTGAGTATCTGAGACAAGGTGCACTGGGTTCTTTTTGGTGAATAAATGAAGCCAATTTAAATTTTAATAAGTGCTATGAACAGTTCTCTGCACATAGAATATGGCAGGGAAATATTAAAATAAAGCGCCCTTGTCAAAAATGAACTCATTAAGGTGAGGGGAATTTTGAACCCAGATGAAGAAGGGAGCAATTGACTTGGTTAATATTCATTTGAGTTGAATCAATAAGCTGATCAATTTAATGGACATTAATTTTTTGAACTTAGGGGAAGGAGAGAATGGAAGGTTCACTAGGTTAAGTTTGGAGTTCCACTTCATCTAACCTGTCAACACTCCTTGAATTAGAACTTGAATTGGATGGTGAAGTAGGATAGTTAATGAATACACATAAAAGGCATGACATACTTGACAGTGTACAAATTTGTGATGCTCTTGACTTCCAGTGGGTTTTTGAAGCTAAGAAAGACATCATTTTTGAACACCTTTGAAATAACTAACTCATTTTTTAGTCTTGATCCTTTGAGTATTAGCGTTTAATCATGCACTTTTTGAAATGGAACCCTTAAATCTTATTTCTGTATAATGTTAAAGGCATGTGCTTGTTTGAGGACAAACAAAGTTTTAAGTGTGAGGGAGTTTGATGTGGCACTAGTTTTAACACTCTTTTCCACATCCTTTTTATATTTTTATTTACTTTTTTACATCAAAATGTTGTTTTTTATTAAATAATTGATAAGTGTTGCGTTTTTGTACTTGCTATGTAGAATTGTCAGTTTTTAGTTTAAAACATGCGTTTTAATGTGCATTAGTGTAATTTTAAATAATTCTTAAATTAATTTACTCTTGAGAATTAGAATTTTAGTTATTCATTGCTTTATTTTTATAATTTTTCATTCTAGTTAGTTTATTAAATCATTTATTTAATTAATTAATTATTTATTCTTTAAATTGTAAATAAATAACTCATTTCAGTTTTTCAGTCTTTTAATAATTAAATTAATTTTAACAATTTAATCTTATTTAATGAATATTTTTATTCTTTAATTTAAATAGTTCATTAATTAATTGGTTAAAAAATTTAAGCAAGTAACAATATTATGTTAATTTGTTTTAAATTATGTTATTAAACCCAAATAAATACATTCATTTAAATAAAACACAATTAATTTTATTTTTTAACTTTGTTTTATTTATTTAGTTTTTAATTCTATTCCATTTAATTTTTCAATATATTTTTAGTTTTATTAAAATTTTAGTTTTAAATAATTTAATTGTTGTGTTTATTTTGCAGGTGTTGGTGCATGCCACGGTCTCTTCACGGTCACGGTGCCACTGTATCACCTCAGCTTCACTGTCTCACCATGAGCATCACTCACAGTGGCACACCCAATTCCATCCACCAATCTTCATGGTGCCAAGGTTCCTATGCTTTCACATTGCCTCCATTACCCATCACGGTTCTTCTGCCACCGTTTCATCCTTCCACGTCGCACCATTCCTTTCGACTGTCCCACCATTTCATACCTCAGGGTCACGGTGTCTCCTCCCTGCTTCACCCCTCCTTATTCCTGCCACTATCACCCCTCCTTTGTTCCTCCATTTCTCTCGCGCCACCCTCTGTATTATTCCACACCCTAACTCTCCCAGTGACAACGTTTTACAAACGGTTCCATACTTACTGTCTCACTGTATCATCCAAACTGTTGCACCATTTCATCAAGGTGCTAGTGCCAATGTCTTGCCACTCCTACCGTTCGACACCTCTACCACCATTCCACGTCTACGCCACAACATTTTCACTCTCATCGTCACACCACAGCAAATCCAACCAGCAGCAGGCAATTTGAATGCAGCGACACAGGGAAACACAATTACAGTAGTATTGTAAATATCATCACATCAAGAAAATCCGAAACGACAACAAATTAACATCTAAAACACTAAAAATATTTCATTTCCACAACAAAAAATAACCAACCAAAGGAAGAATCGCGCAGCTCCACCATCCATCTACCCTAATCGAACCGTGAGTCATCGCCTTCCCTCTTCTCCTAAACTGCATCACCCAAACCCCACCACACCGCTGGAATTCCCGAGTTGAACCCTCAGCTTGACCCATCAAACCGCTACTCGTTGCACCACTATGGTCTGCCGCTGGAAGGAGGAGAGGAAGTCTCCTCTCTCACTAATCCACACCCGACCCCCGCCTCAAGCCCTCACCACTCTTCATCTCCACCACCGCACATATTCGAGACTCCTCGTCCCTCCTTCCGGTTTTCTTCCCACTTTTTCACTCCACCTGATTCCCCCTGCCTCCTCTCTGTTTTCACCAGCCGAATCGTCTACCGCCCCTTCATTGTGTTTTCATATTTTTTTATATACTATAATATATAATAACATTTATTTAGTATATATTATATATATTAACATATATAAATTATAACTATTATAACACATAATATAATATATTACATAATATATATATTTTTCATATACTATACTATAATAATTATAGGTACATTAATAATAATATATAGTATTATATATAATATTAGTATATGATAATAATAAATATAATAGTCATTAAACATATAATAGTTCTAATAATATTAATTATTATATATATATATATATTAATAAGTATTTTTATTTAAGTAATAATATTATTATATAATAGTTTCATTTTGTTTTTTATTTGATTCACGTACATTTTTTTGCAGAGGATGGATAGCTCGTGAGCGCGCATCAATTCATTCTATTAAGAGTAACTACTTTGGTGACTAGCGCGGGAGGGAGCAGCACAGTGAAAGCGACACGTGGAGGCTGGGGAACACTTTAGATGAGATTCTAGAGACTTCTACTAGGTGATGAATGCACAGAGGGAAGAAGAGGCATTGAACTATCAAGCGGAAAAGTGCAGGAGGAAATAGTTCAAGATAGATAGAACAAGAGGAAAAGCATTGAGAATTTGATCCATACTGGGAGAGCAGCAGATCATTTCATACTTTGATTCCTAGGGTGGTACATCGAGAAAACTCCAACATCGCATCCGCTATTGAGTAGCAGGAATTTTTACTTGCAGGATAATTTAATTAGAAGGGAGTTCGAACATCTTAGTTTTCCTAGTGCTATGTTTTTCTGCAACTTATTTCAATATTAATTTCATTTCTCTTAACTCTATTATTTCATTAAAACCAACCACAATTTCCAGCTAAATTTTATTGGGTGGGGGATAAGATGGTTTATTTTATCTGTTTAGTCTTATTCATGCGCTGCATCATTTTTTGGGCATGTCTCTCTCTCACTAAGATTTTATTTTCAAAACAACATTATCTAGTGAAAACCGATCTTGATTGAATTTTAATTTGAGGAACTCACTGACAAGTGAGTAGTGCTTGAATGACAGAGACACACCAAACTCAACTGACAAGTTGAGCCTGGTGACATCTGACTATTTTTCACCATGGGATGGAATGAGTTTTACAGTCGAAGGACTGTAAGAGATATTTCACTACAGAATTACAAGACGACAAATCTAGACCGTTACTTTAAGTCAGATTCATATTTCTAAATCTTAGTGCCTGAACAAGGATAAGAAACATCAAATCGGCCAGTAGACTTTCCCCCCAGCTCATCTATTGGTTGTTTACACGACAATTTGTATTGTTGGTCTGTCTACTCTGCTGGAACTCAATAGCTTACCCTCACTTCTTCACACACTGAAATCTCATTCACTCTACTTCACCACCACCAAGTGCATTTGGCTTGTTTTTTCATGTGTGTTCTTGTTTAGTTTATCTTTTTTTAGAACACCAAACACAACATGAGGCCCCCTTGTGGTTCGAACATGTGTTGCCACTATCCTAAGTAGTAAGTATGTTATTAAATTTTAATTTTTCTCCTGTTCCCAACGATGTGTGATCATGCAATAACCCATATCAACGTAAAAATGAAAAAACTAATAATGATATATGTTTAACTAAAAGAATAAAGGGATGGTGTGAAAATGTAAAATAATACTTCTTTTTAATGATTAATTCCATTTTATTATTATGATAATAACCCCATATTATAAATGGATCTTCACAAGTTTAACTATTTTTTATACAAACAGGTCATAAGAGAAGGAACCAAATGTGTGGGGGGATAAATTTAAGATTACCTCAATGAACAACCAATTAGAATTAGAGTTGGAATCAGAAAACCCATGATTATACTAAACCGTCTATATCATAATATGGATAAAAATGTGAACAAATTCTACATCTCAATAATCAAAAGAATCGAAAAGGTGGAGTATCATGTTTTTTCAAGTAACAAATATGTTGAAGGGAATACTTTTTTAGTTTCCTTTATGTGAAAAAGATTGAAGAAACATGAAGTAAATTTTATAAAGGGGATTGGAGGAACATTTACTTGTTGAAAAGTGGGTCATCGATCCTGAAAATATCATATTAAAATTGAGATGTCGGTTAACATATTTGGATTGTAAGACATGAATAAAAATGATAAAATAATGGTCATTTTTATTAAGGGTGGGAATCTTTGATGTTACCCACATTTGTGTCAAAACATGGAGGATAAAAATGTTTGGTTTGAAGAACCCCCACACCCATGGGAAAAAGATGTATCTAGTTGAATGAATTTTCATGAGGTGGATTGTGATAAATAATTTCCCCATATAGAATTTTCTATATGGGATCATTATTTTATACACTCAATTTTTTTCAGATTGTTGCACCACCCTAATTTTGGTTTACTAAATAAAATATATATTTCTATGATGGTTTTTTTGAGATTTAAATTGATGACAATATAGATAATTTTATGCGTCCTTTAGAAATATTGGTTCTAATTGATTTAGTTTTTCAAAATATACTTTATATATATCGACCATGGTTATACAACACAAAACATGATCACTATTTTAGATGGATGGGGTGGTATTAACAACTATCAACCAATGTAGAGTGTTCATAAAATAAATAAAATTAATGATAAGACCATTGAATCATATTCATCATAATCATTCAATACAACATTACTTTTCGAAGGAATAAATATATCCAAATAAGATGGAAGAACCATTCCAATGAAAGATGTAGAAGGCAATACATCTCTAGCACAAAAAGTGCCACAATACATAGTGGTTAGGTGAATAAGGAGCTACACAATGATCATTAGTAAGTGAGTAGTTTGAGAATATAAATGGAATCCCTAGAACATGTGTCACCATGTAGAAATTTTTGGGAAATAGTTTGGTTTATTGAAGTCCTTATTTGGAAACAAGAAATTCCACCATGTTCTGATGTGGTGAGGCACTCATCCCCCATCTTTTTTTCACAATTTTGTTTTATAAAGTGGGAACCACTAGAACTGGTGCAATATTTTGGTGAAGATAAGGGTGGTTATCAGATGAATTTGGAATCACAAGTGCAGATATAATAGAGTGGTAACAAGCTTATCCACGGGACATGAAAACCCCATAAAGGGTTGGTAACTATCTGATCTATAACATTAATGATTCTTAAATGTAGGAGGATAATTTTTTATTTACATCGTTATTTTATTAAAATTTTATTTTTACACCACCACATTGAGTAATCCTTAAGGAAAAGATATTAGTTTTTATAGATAATCTGTTATATAAAAATAGAATCAGATTTCATTAATTAAAACCAATTTATGAAAATGTTTCACTAGAGGTATGAACTGTAAAGTAAATGGAATATAAAATATGTCTTAACACCAAAATATTTGTGGTATTAAACCTAAATGGTATCGAATAATGAATTATTAGGATTCTTATTTTCCAAAATGAAGAAATGTGCGAGATACATCATGAGAAAATAAATTAAAATGTTATAATATAGAAACCATTAGATGTCTTCGTTAGTATGTTATAATTAAAATTAAGAGGATTAAATTTATTTATGTGGGGATGAAAGAACCAAATATTTAAATATATATTATATTTGAATAAATATTTTGTCAAAAATATTTTATATGAAAAACCAAAGTAAAGATAAAATCCATGATATAATTTGAATAATATATTTATGTTTTGAAACATTAATATTAAATTAATATGTATAAACTTAATTAAACATAGTACAAAACCTATAAATAATGTCAAAACACACTGAAATTAAAATTTTATTTCTTCCATTCAAATATCATTTATCCATACTCATATGGGTGGTATATTCACTAGGGTTTTCCCTTGACCAATCACTAGATAAACTAGAGATACTATAGTTTGATAAATATTTTATAAGGGAGAATGTATAGATCGTGGAGTATAACACAACATACATTGTGTTTAAGCCATAAACCAAAATAGTAACAAGATATTCTTGGATTATTAGGTATTATACAGTGATCATAATGTGATTTTTAGGTATAATTTAGTAATATCTCGATATGTAAATAAATATTTATATGTTTAGATATATCATTAATTTATATACTTATAGAAATTATTTTTTATAGATTAATTTTATGAATTTTTTTTTCTAGAATTTGTATTTTTATTTTAGGAAAAAATTTTCAAGTGATTTAATAATAAAAATATAAATAAAAATATTATTAGTGAGTAATTTATAAAACATATAGTCAGTAAATAAAAACTCGTATTTCTATGAAAACCAATTTTTTACATTTTATGTTTTAAATTAAAAAAAATTATAAATTTCAGATGTTAGTTTGAAAAAAAATTAATTTTAGAGTTCTGAAGTATATATTATCATATGATTAATATTTCATCATTTTCAAATATAAGTTTATTTTTTGTAGAAATATAAAAGATGTTGGAAAATAATAATTTTCATAATTTTCTAACTTTGTAATAATAAAATAAAATATTTCAAACCCATTAAATAAAGAAAACATAAAATTTAGGAATTAAATTATTTATTTTCAAATATTAATTAGATATATAAAATATATTCAAAATATTTTAGGAACTAAAATATATAACTTTAATAAAAAACAATTTTTTTTCTTCTCTTTAATTCAAAATTAATCAATATGAGGATCGATGTTAGATTTCTTTATAATCCCCATATATTTTATTTAATTCATAATTAATCAATTTATAGTTCTAATATTTTAATCCCTGAAAACATTATCATATATAAATATAAAACCTTAATAAATTGATTTAAAAAATGTGTTTACACATTCATGTGTATTTATATTAAAATTAACATTTCCTAAATGAAAAAAAATATTTGATAAATTGTTTTTAAAATAAAAATTATAATGTTCAAATTAGTTATTCGTGTTAATTTTAATTTTTTTAATTTTTTTTACTATGGATTAAAGTTAGTTACCTTAATAAATAAATTAATAATTGTTAAAAGGATTTTATTATGGGAAAATTACAAAACCTGAAAAAAAATGATTCCAAATGGTTAGTTAAGGTAGAAATCAACCAAAAATTAAACCCTAACCTCCTTTTTCATTTTTATGACATTTACTATTAAATAATTAAAATAAATTATTCATATTCCATGGGAATTTCAAAAACTGGCCTTCATTTAACTTATAAAATGGTAGTATCTTCACCACTTCAAGACTCACATAAATTTTTTATTAATCCTTATAAATTTTTTATTTAATCTCCCATGAACCATATTTAATGAATATAGTACCATGGAAAATCATTTTAAGTCATGTCCCTTCAATTTCCTAGAGATTTTCAAATATATATCAAGTCTCCAACTTAAGTGTTATCTCATTATTTTGTCTTCCTTCTTAATATTACTATCCAAAATATTGTATCCATATAATAATAAGATAAATTAGTTATTAATATTATATTAATATATAGTTTTATTAATATTATATTAATATATAGTTTTATTAATATTACCACTATTATATTCTCATTTCCATATTTCTAGAAAAAAATTTCATGTCAATCATGTGTGTGTGGAACTACCACCTCCATAAAGAATTGGTTTTTCTCTTTTCATGTAGTTTTAATTATTTACCCTGAATTATTTAATTATGTTTTAGAATCATAAAAGCTCATGTTAATATCACTGTTATCCTTTAATAATGATAACATCTATAAAGAAACACCTCCTCAACCACACTCACCCATAAATCTATAACGTTTCATGTTTTTGGTGGTTTAATAATGGACATGAATGACGATATGAGAATAAAAAATGGATGAAAATGGTATATTAAAAAATAATATTCATATAGTCCAATAAGCAGTTAAATATTTTATATTTTATTTATAGTGGTTATTATATTATTTTAACTTATTATTGAAAAATCATCTTTATTGTAATGATAACTACAATAATTATACACGAATTCAATTTTAAAGGTGAAACAAGGAAAATAAATATACAAAATTAATAGAATAAAATGATAAATGGACCATATTAAATTAAATTTATAATAATAAGGTTTCTATGTAGTTATCTAATAATTAAAATTTTATTATTCATGTAGCTAAATGTTTTTTCAGAACCATGTTGGAACAATATAATGGTTTTTCTTATCCATTTATATTCATCGTGACTTTTGTTAATGATTTTCACCAATTATATATATATTTTTATATATATTTTCCCATAAAATATTTTAGAGAATTCATATATTTAATTCATTGTGTTTTTTGATCCATATGATATGTAATCTACTAATGAAATTTGATTTAAAAAATTTACCAAACCCCTAGTATTTTTTCATTTATAATATTTTTATTTGAGAATTGTTTTGTAGTTTGAAACTAATTTATTAAATGTGGTGTATATTATTCTTAATTTATATTGTTTATCTTGAAATAACATTTATTAATTGTATATAATGATCAATTTTATTCTTTCTCTCATAAAATGTGTTTGATTTGAATGTCACTAATGATGATATGATTCTATTTTGAACCATATTTTAAAATTGGAAAACCTCATATATGTTAAACCTTATGGTGAATTTGAATATACGTTCATTATGTAATAAAAATCTTTTTACCCTCATATTGTTATCCTTGCAATGATTTTCATTCTTTTTAAATTTTATTAGAATGGATGTTTTATTATCCTTTAAGGTAATTTGTTTTTTGAAAAATATTTTTAAAAAATTTAATTCAATTTCTCTAAAATTGATTTTTGGGACATCTCGGAATCTATTTAAAAAATTTTAAAACAACATTTTCCACTACCTTTACATTCTATAAAAATTTCTTATTTGAAATTCACTTAATTTATTTCATATGTGTTGTTTCTAATAAAAAATGTCTTTTTTACGTCTCTGTGTAAACGTATCTTTCGACCATATCATTGTCATTTTATATGAAACTAAATTAATATGTATTCATGTTTTAAAAAATAAGATATTTTATCATGTTTTATAAAATATTTCTTTTAATGTTCATTGAAAATATGATAGATATTTTTTATTTCCAAATTGACTTATTTTTAATACTCTTAAAAAATTATTTTCATCTATATCAATATCCCTTAACATATATTATTCATGATTGAGGATATTCATTAAATGATATCATATGCCTTATTTATAAACATATATTATGTATTTATCTTATATATTAAAGTAATTTTACATCACTATATTTTCCTTTTTGGATTATTTTCTATGTATAAAAATAATATTTTCTCAAATGTTTTCTAGTATGAATACCCCATTCTTAATTCCACATATTTATGTGTGTTCATGTAGATTATAGACATCATTTTAATATGGAAAATAAATTTCTAATATTTCTAATATTTATCTATATGGTGTAGATACAATATGTATTATAATCACGATTGAATGGTATTTATGTAGATATTTACCTAACCCTATTGGATGCCCATTTATATTTCATGGGTTTATCAAGTAATTGTAATTGATGTAATTAAGAATGATTTAAAATGGTTATGAATCAAATTCTTGTTCCATGTTTTCCTCAAGATTTCATTAATGAAACCCATATTCCTTTATGGGTTCTTTATGATATGATGAACTTCTTATTAAAGTGGCTTTCATATAAATGGAAAATGAATGGTGAGGTCATATATATTCTTCTAAGGTATTGTTAAAGGTTTCATATCTCTTGGAATGATGAAATGATTCATGAATGAGATGATTAAAATGTAGATCTTTTTTTAGAATGATATTTGGGATTTCTTGATGAAAATTTTGGTATGTGAATGATATATATTATGATTTTTTCATATGATTCATTAAGATGATTTGAGTATTATTTTTTCAAATAAATCCTATAAGTATGATTATTCCAAATTTCATGTTCATTATAAAATTATGGAAGAAATTATAGATAATTTTCATTTCCATGAAATTTTTTATTTCCATCATTATTCTATGTTGTCAAGTGTTGTGCACATTTATATCATAATAATATTTTCTAGGATTGTTAATATGTATTTCGAGAAATAGTATAACTTTAATGACTCATAGTTTATCATGTGATTATATAATTTTAAGGATTATCATATATAGTTTAGTGAACATTTAGTAATATATTTTTGAGTTCCATATATTTTACATCATTTTTAAGATTTGTCCCATTATAATGTGTTCTTTCCTTACTAAGAATCTGAGCTCACCATATCTTAGGTTTTACTATCAATAGGTTTTGAGTATAGGTAAACATTTTGTAATCAATATAATGGAGTCTATAAGAGTTATATTATAGAGAAAATATTGTAGATTAAAATTATTATGCAGATAATTTCCATGACACTAAACCTATCGATCCATGGGTTGTGAAAATATTTTTGATATGTATTAATTAAATAATGATATTAATATATTATTTATTCATTCTTATATAGATATTCTATAAATAATTTTTTAAATATTATTTTATGAAGATATTTAAATCTTATATTATCCTCACATAGAATAAATGGCCATTTGGTATCATTATACAGGATAAAACATCAATTTTATTTAATTATTTTTAGTAATTCTAAGTCTATCATCTCCCTCACATATAAAATAGAACCTCTGGTCATCACATGTTTAATAATTTTTCTCCTCCAAAATTTTTTATGTCCTCAAATTATACTTTAATATTTTCCATTCATTAATCCAAGATCATTAAGTCTTTCAGTGTGACCAATATTTCATGGCTTAATGAGTATAACAAAAGAGGTATCTGAACGAAGAGGTATAAATCATAACCATGTTATTTAAAATTTATTTATTATTATACCTATGAAAATCATTTATATCCATTATAATGTTATGAATAATTTATTATAAATATTTTAAGATTTTACAATTATGATGGAACAATCATTTTACACATCCTCTCAATAACATGGGAAATCATAGTACAACTTATTAGTAAGTGTAGAGTACCACATCCATGTAGAGATATAACTCAATTTCCCTAAGATCCTCACATAGGTGGTTATAATGATTCATAGTATATATATATATATATATATGATATTTATCATTTAATAATTATTTTTTAAAAACATATTTTTATTTATCTTTCTTTCCCATTTTAATATTAAAAGACTGGTCCTAAATATGTTCATATTACCATCCCCAAAAATGGTATAATTCTATTTTCTAATTATACCTTTTATGTATGGATATGAATATGTATAAAATGAATATATAGGATATTTATTTAATAAATAATATTTAATTAATGATTAAACCATGATCAATATTCAAGGAACAAAATTTTCTAACAAACACTAAAATAAAAATAAAAAATTTATCACCCAAAAAATGACGATTTTAATATTAAAATGTTAATAAGAGTGTGTTGAAATTTTATCATATTATATATGTTATTATAAGTATTTATATAGATATTTTTAATAATTTTAGTAAATATAAATTTAAAACATAAAATTTTTATATATTACAAAGCTAGTTATACTTGAGGTATGTGTATTATGTTATCATATCATTTTTACAGTGATTTATTACGTATAAATTTATGATGATGAAATTATGTTATATTTCACTAACAAATGTTATATATATTTTTTTCTTATTTTAATTGATGTAAATTAAATTATATCCATTACATTTACTCTATCTATGAATATAAATATTTTAATGTTTGAGTTGAAAGAAAATCAAAATTATTTTTTCTATAATGAAGAAATATATTTCAGGTGTTCACATATATTCTTAAAAATGTTTTCAATGTATCTTTCACCATTATCCTATGATTTATTGATATTATTTATAATTGTTTTCACCTTTAATAAATTGGTTTTAAATAAATATTCTTATTGTTTTCTGAAAAAAATTACTTTTAAGAAACATATAAAGCTAATCATTGTTTTGAATATCATAACATAAAAGGGATTTAACTCCATCATTAAATATCAATGAATTATAGATTACTTAAATTTATTCATTATTATTTTGGAAGAAAGTTTGTTTCTAATATTATGGTAATTTTTACATTTTAAATAAATTATGTTAACATTATAATGGAATTATCATGAATAAATGTTCGAGTGATATTTTAAATTTATATTCACTAACGAAAAAAACATAGATATTATTTATGATAAAGTAGGGATATATTAATGGATTATTATGACTTAAATTTTTGATCCATTATTGCCCACGATTTCATGGGGGTAAATTTTAAGGTTTTTTGTATCTTAAAGGGTACACATGAGGTTATACAATGCCCAATATAGGGTGAAAATGAGGTTATCCAAATCTTAAAATATATAAAAAGGGAGAATATACCTTGTTTGGTGACTGTAAAATGGTTTCTAACCTAATCCTAACATATTATTAATGACTTTGTTGGAAGCCCTGACAAAAGATTTATACAATTTCGATTATTCCACACTCTATTACTCTATTTTATAATACGATCCTATGAAATGTTATACTCTTACAGTTCATGTTCCTCATTGTTTTTATGATTCAAGTCAAATGAATTAAAATATATATTCCATGACTCATCATTATTTGGTATGAATTACCATTCATGGTTTTCAAATGGTATGTTATTGTTTTCAAACCCCTTTTATCTTACTATGACTAAATGATCATTGATATACCCATTTTTTACCATCACTCATCACATGAGCTCACCCTTTTTATGTTACATTGTCCCCTGGATATGATGATTTCTTATGTATGAAATATTTATATTTGAAGGGTTCTACTTTTTTATTACTCAAAGGAAGATTATACAGATATTTTATTTACCTATTTTTTATGTATCAATGCTTCTAGAAAAAATAAATCTTAATTGTTCTGGAAAGGATCAACATGATATATCCGGGATATTCATATAATAAAATATTATATCTATGTATCAAATATTTGGAATTACACATTTTCTATGAGAGAAATGTTTATTTATTTTCAAAAACTAGGTTGAGAAAAATTTAGTGAGAACCATTTTGATATTCCAATGTACTATATGACATCGTATGTTATAATAATAAAAGACAATGACTTCCCATTAAAATAAATCTCTGTATAGATACTAGTATGTATATATTTTTGTAGATCAAATGCACAGTGTGGTAAAAACTTATAATAAATTTAATTAGTTATTTACTCGATTATAACTTTTTCACAATGAGTGGGAAAAATATGGGACACTAGGCTAGACACTGGAAATGAATATTCTCTAGATAAATCACATTTTCATAATGAATCAATTAAAGGATTTTAGTGTATGATGGCTATTGACATAAAATATAAAAAATAAAGGTGTTATATATTAAAAATAAATTTTCATTATTAACACATTAATTAAATAAATTTTAAGGATCTCATGATTACTCACTATGAATATTATGTATGAAACAATGTTTTTTTTTGTTTTTAGTTAATGGCTAGAACTCAAAGGATTCATGTTATCCTTGAATTTTATAATGACAAAGTGATTATCATTATGATCGAAAAAATGAAATGGGGGATGGAATGCGATATGTATTGATTATTCAAATGTAGTTATCTCAACATATGGTTAATAACTAAATCATATTCATGTTTCAAGATATTTCAAATAAGAGAAAAATGGGGTTTCATAAAGGTAATTGAGGAAAAAGTTTTTGGGTTTTTTACATGTGAATATAGTGATAAGATGTACCTTTTCAAATTTCTAAAAGTAATGATATATGTTTTATGTGAGGATAAGAAGGGAATAAAAAAACTAATTACCATGAAAAAATATATTGTTTAAAAAATGGAGATAAAATACCTCATATAGAACCATTTATAAATAAATGTGTATTGTGTGGAAAATAATGGAATTATTTTTTTTTAATTACGTAATCTAGGTTATAACTATAATACAATAGGCAGATCTAATTATAGGATAGTCACTGAAGTGAAATAATTCAACAGTTGATGTATTGGGATTCATGAATTATATTATAGAATATTTTTATCAATATTAATATGGTTATAAGAATAAATAAATATTTAACGATTGTTATATTATAGTTTTAATTAATTATTCCCATGTATATTTTTAATTATACTAACAACCTAGAATAGTTATTCTGTGGTAATTTTATATTAAATTGAAACACATGATTTAGGGATTGTTAAAACATAATATGTGCATGATAATGAGATAATAAAATTTAATTGTGATAAATTGATTAATTATATTGAACATTTAAATTATATAGTATTGAGGATCTTTAAATTGATTAGTGACTTGACAAAGAAGTTATTTACTTTATCTTTGGAGAAGTTTGTTTAATGTTTTTATTTATAAATTATATTTAATACTTTGTGATATAATTTATAAACTATGTATATATATATATATTATATAGGAATTTATATCTTAATGGAGTGTTTATGGTGATTTTTTAAAATTAATTCTTATATTTTAGGAGAATGTGTCATAATGGTGCTAACTTCATTCATGTGAGAAATTATGGGTTACTATATATAGTTTGAAAAAAAATTATATAGTTGATCTTGGAAAGAAATATTTCATCCAATAATTAGCGATTCTTTCCATTTTGGAAAATTATTCGTCATATTTTGGGGGATTTTTAAGTCTAACTATTTATAAAATAGTTTTAAATGAACTTCTGGTTTTACTTATTAGGTTTTTCTGATTAATGTATTATTTAAAAATATGATTATTTTTCTGGATTAGATAACTTGTGTAATCAATTTTGGATTTTTTGTAAATATATAGATATAGATTCATTGATTTTTAATTTTTTTTAATATATAGTAAGATATGATAAATGTTAATTTTTGGTTCCTTGGGGATGAGAAAATTCTATTGAATATTTTTTTCCTGAAGTAAGAGATGTGATTGAATTGGAAATTGATCAATGCATAAGAAATGTCTTAAATTATTCTTATGGAATTGAAATAATTCATGTAATTATATTTTATATTATTCCACGTATTGGTTATAAAATAATCCCTCAACTATAAAAATATTTTATTGAAATAAAAATGTAATCTATTTACCTTCATATCGGACGAATTTGTGGTCTTCTTTATCTATTGTTCATTTATGTTTTTTTGGTCATTAATTTTCATATGATCATGTTATCTATCACTCATTAATATTCAATGAATGGTCTTTTTGACTTCTATGTCTATATTTTAAAACTACCCAAATTGTCTCTTTATCTAGGAACCAGATTATATGTTATTTAAGGTATCCTTTATCTTTTACACATCACCTTTCTAAAACAAGGTTTTATTATCACTTTGTATGATATGGGATTAAAATAATGGTTTTTAAAAATATCAAGGACATCATTATTGATATAATAATTATGGGGATGATATTTATTTAATTGGTTGAGAATATAACACCCTAAATATTATTTAAAAAATAATAATTCTTGATAGATTTATTAACACACAACACCGAGATTTTATCATACTATGATACACTATAATAATATTATTTATATATGAATGTTATAACATAGTTATTAAATTTGAGTTATGAATTAAAATGAACCAATTATTAAAAATGTTTTTAATGTATTTATAAAATATATAGGAATTTATTTAATCCTAATAAATAAATCCATAATGTTTAGTAAAGCAATTTTATGTTTCAAAAACATGTTCTTATCAAAAAAGGGGTTTTATTCAATATTGTTCAGGGAAATTATTCTTAATTTAAAAAATTTCTAGAAAATTTATTTTTATGAAATTTTTATAATTTTTGATCTCATCAAGTCAATATTTTTATAGGATGATTTTTTTAACTTTTTTGATGAATATTTCTTTTTATGTGAAAAGTGAAAATACCATTTTTTGTATAGTTGAAATCTATTTTATTAAATAATTTTATTTAAATGATAAATATATGTTTAATATGATATTAATGTAAAATAAGACTTATTTTATTATAAATAATCTAATTAAATAACTAGGAGTCATCATTATACTGGATTTTTCTATAAAATCATTTTTGGGTTTCCAAAGTCATTTTTCTAGAAATTTTTTTTACGTGGATGGTGTGGTTTATCTTTATTAACTACATAAATCACTATTGAATGATTATTTTAATTATATATATATATTATTCAATTAAATATTTTTACATTAATTTTATTGTTTTTAATATTTAAGGAATAAATAAAAATTCAATTTTATACTAAAAATTGAACTTTATTAAAATGAGTTTACATTTTTCTTCATATGATCTTGTTAAATTTAATTTATGTTTGTCATAGTAATAAAATTTTTTAAACGGATTCCCAACTTGAAATCATAATTTTCAAAATTTGGTATTGTGTCCACTTTCATTATTGATGTTAATGAATAGTAAACCAATAAAACTTTGTTACTATCGTAATGGTTAATAAGATATTACTCAGAGGTAAAACATATATATAAGGTTAATACATATACATAAACATTTATAATTATTATTGGTTAAATGTATTTCAATCCCATATTATCTTACCTTCAACTATATGGCCATTTGGAATCCTGGTATATAATAGCCTCAGACCCGTGATCTGAGATATGGTTCCAAACCACAGTCTTTATATATTTTTTCATTAAACCCAATATCTATGAGCCAATTTTATCTAAAAAAATGAAACATAAATATGAGATACTTGATCAATTATAGAGCCATTAAATTTTTAGGTTTTTCTTTTTAGAGATGCAGCTCAAACAGTTAAAAAAAATATGGATACATAAGTAAATATTTCATAAAAATTTATATAACATGTAACGATGTTATTCAAATATAGTAACCTTATTATAGATAAAATAATTAAAACAATTCTTCACAAATTGGTAAAAAGGAAACATAAAATGTGTATGCTCAGTCATCCATTAAGGGTAAACATAAGTAATATCAATTGAATGTTATCAGTGTGCATAAGATGAGTGTAATGTTATGGTGAAATAATCAAAGTGAATGAGAATACCATTAGAAAATTCATACCAATAAAAACCTAGATCATAAATCATTAGACGTAGAATAATTATTTCACAAATTCTATAGTCTTATGAATTAATCATCACAAACCGTGTGATATCAATATTTATCGAATTAATCATTAAAAACTGATAGGAAGTATAAAGAAAACATATTGGAACGATATTATATTATCATTGTAGAACACTTAAAAGAAACATTATGAACAAGATAAAATGATGTGGTTAATATCCATAATATATTAAGAGATACTTGATAACCGGTTAATGTTGTCTTTTCAATGGAGTTGCATATATTCAATCAAATACCTCTTCATTACCTAAGTAGTTGGATAGCTATATCGAGATCACTTATAATCATGTTTTATATTAAGATAAACAATCACTATAAGAAATTTCTTAGAACTATAATATAATTATTACACATTAAATATGACATTTTTTTCAACAATACTATAACTATTTTTCTCTCATAGTTGGATTTGATCATGGAATAGAATGGATTTACATTACAATTTCTCCAAAATAGTCATAATACATCCATATATTTAATAAGGGTTGAATAAATATAATATATTATTAGTGAATAATAATTCACATCAATTCATTCATTCATTTATGAATATAAAAACCTCTAAAAGATCATTAAAACATTCATCAGAAAAATAAACTTTAGACATAGAAACTGACTTTTAAAACAAGTAATTCACTAATTACGTAAAGAAATTTCTTTTCAAGTATCCATGGAATCATATAAATGAGTCATTAATTATGAATAGGGTCTTGATATTGGGAAAATAAATTCATGATTAAAGCATTAAATATAAAAAATCTTTATATACTTCATTAAAGAGAGTCCACATTGACAATGAAGAATGCTTTATGAAATTTAGTTTTCATATATTTTAATATAAGTTAAAATATAATATAAAATAACATTTGGAAATGATTTATGGTTTGAAAAATAAATTCATGAAATCATGTTAGAAAAAATGATATGGAAGAGAATGACTCCCAATATAAAATAAAATACAACATTGGAATCACTTATAAATAACATTCTTATTGATTCATTAATAAATAAGGGATGAAATTGAAAAACCATGTAAAACTCATTAATACCCATATTAGAATACAATAGAGTTTTTTAGTAAAAATAGGATCATATGATTTCAACAAAGTATCCTTGATCGTATATACTCTTGAAATGAAATGATATTGTAATACAAATAATATCCCTCTTTAGTAAAGTTCAAAATAAAAATTTATTGAAAGAAATAATACGATGTTGATCTTTAAATACCATAAATTAAATAAATTAATAATTTAAATTTCATTCATTGGAAATTAATTATAAAATTCATTAAAACCATGGTGCATGATATAAAACATATCTCTGGAAAATAAGATTAAGATTAAGAAAACCCTTATAATGATCATATCTTCTGAAGTTTGAATTAGATATTTAACTGATTATGTGAAGATATTTAAATAAAAATTAAACAATTTTAAACAAATATTAAAACATTTTATATATTATTTCACACATAATCATGCAATAACATATTGAATAAAATAGTTTTACAATACAATGAATAAAAATTGAGCTGTGAAACCACATGATGCTTAGAAACATTCATTTAAAATAAAAAGGGTTTAAATAATTTGAAATTAAAATTAAATTTACAAATTTCATTAATTATTAATGATATTATAAGACCCCAGCCTTAAACCTTAATTAATCTTGAGTTATTACAAGATTACACATTGACGATCTTTTCAGGTTTAGGGTTTTAGAGAATTAGATCATAAAACTTGCATTACATTCCACATATAAACAAAGTGGTTACATAAATATAGTATTCTTCTTTCCCATCAATGGAAACATATTTAAAATAAAACATGGATTCTTTCTTGACACTCCCTTGACACTATCATCATATCATGTACCTTTCCCATGACCTGTGAAAAACATTTCAAAAAAACTTGGGATGAGCATAAAAAGCTCAGTAAGGGATATAAAATATATATGGAAAGGAAACATGGGTACATATATACATAAGAATGATATCATACTTTTCCCATAAAACATAAGAACTTCAACATACCTCATCAAATCATGAATAAATCATAGAAATCATAATACATAAAGGTAACTTGAGGCATTCATAACATTCTTACGTAGGGATTAACCCTCTTGGTTACGTTTGGAATACGCATCACAGTATATTCCCTAAATCTCTTCGTAGAAACCTTAAAATTACACTCCTTCGCATTACCCAATGAATTGGAGAGCTATATCGGGCTCACCCGCCCTTAGTTTATCACGGAACCACCCGTCTTCATAATAATGCCCAAGAACCTCAACATAATCGTATCACACAAAACATGCATAAAGGAAACATAATATTTCCACCTTTCAATCACAAGATATCAATACAACACATTGATATAAAAACATTATGAAAACCATTTTCAATAACAAAAGAAAAGAAAAGTAAAACATGGTACTTATTTTTCTTTTTTAAAAAAAGGTATGGCTTGTAGAGGAAGCCGAAACTCAAATAATGGTCACGGCAGCGGAGAAGTCACTGTCGCCGCATACGTATGAAAAAAACATTCCCTTTTTTCGTTTAGTAAATGATTCGTATAAAAAATATTCTTTTTGAATAAATGTAAAAGTCAAAGGGGTTTATACACTGTATAAATAAGGTTGTGTATAAAACAAAATATGCCTCAATGAAAGGAGATTGAGACGAAGTCCCATACCTCGGGTCCGACTTGACTCGGTCATTCTTTAATCTTCTGAATAATAAACTTGAGTTAATTTATACTTGATTAAGAACCTTTTTCAAGTTCATTATTCCTTTTATATCACTTATTTCCATGTCATGAACACTATGTAATTATTTAAGTTAATAACTGTCTTTTTAACGATCATTGGTAATTGAGTCTAAAATAAACCCTTTATAATTACATGTTGTTCATGTATCCATTATATCCAAAATTATAATCATTATGTATATATAATATGTATCTAGTATATACATGAATTAATAATATTACATAATCATTTATAGGTAAGAAATGAAATTCACCGTTCATAGAGACGGTAAGCCGTACATACGCATGAACGCTACTTTCATTTATATTTCATATTTTATAGAATTGAATCATAATGATATAAAGGTATATTATAATTCCAGTATAATATCATATATAATATCATAGTTACATCCTTTATATGTCCCACATATGGTATTTAACGAATCAAATCACTTTAAGGGGGCGGTAGTCCACACTTCCTTAAATGAAGATATCGTGTTTACCCATAATGGAAACCATAAAGGTATGCCCAAAATGAAAAATACAGAAGCTTAAGGAAAACATAAAAATATTATATATCATATATAAATATAGTGACATCTTAATGGCCACCTTTGAAGGTGTTAAAAGAATGTTGAACAATCATCGTTTCGGGAGGCATAAATTCACCATCCACAGAAACAGTATGTCCTTTAACCATTAGATGTAGGTGTGTGTAAGTGTAGCTTGAATCCTTCTTATAAAAACATCCTAGTATATTTAGGATAATGGAGTTGTTACAAAAGAAAATAATAAAAAGAGTTTAGGGGGTTGGAGAAGCAAAATCAAACAAAAGGACTCAAAAGAAGACATTACCTTAAAATCGGGTAACTCTCTTAGATTTGAGCTCAAAGGCTTACTTGGGAAGACTTCTGCCCAATGTGAGGATTCAAGGAGTAAGAGAGGGATGTGGAGAGCCAAAATGGGCAGGGTTTGGCCGACCCAAAGGCTTTGGGAGTGTGGGTAAGGAGGTAGAGGTGGGGGCCTTTTATAAGAGGAGAGGAGGGGCACTCTTGGAAGGTAAAGAAAAGTCACTTTATTTTAAAATGGTATTCGGATTTAAGAGGTCCCACATTGATTTTTTTAGAGGATATGGTGATAAGGGTCTTAAATCCACCCATACAATAGGTTGTTTCCATGTGTAGATCTTAGATTTTACATTATCATTCCATTTTATTTAAATTGTTAAATAATGAGGTCATCGCTGCATCATCATGATGTCATAAATAATTTTATTTATTTAGATTTTAAAAATTATAAAAAAAAACTACTATGATGTAGGAAATATTTTCATCTTTCCAATGACTATTTATAATAAAAAATATGATCTTTATAACCCCATGTAAAAATTATTTTAGTAAAACACTTCATGTTTGTGTTATTTTTACTTTTACATTAAATAAAAAGTTATTTATGTCATTTCCCAACCAAAGTTTATCCATGGGGTCCCCAAGTTGACCTATGGATTGTCTTGGTTGGCCATGACACATAAAATGAGGGTAGGACATGTGTCTGGGTCATTTCATTTTATTAAAACATTATTCTTTCCTTAAACTACACTAATTACCTCTAATCGCGATTAAGAACTTAAGAGTTACTATTCATCAAAAAATTGTTTTAATCTCATTGAACCACATTTTACTTCTTAATGACAGCCATGTGTGTCGGATTTTTTAAATTCAAAACACATAAGTGGTAAAATTTCATTTAAACAAAAAATCAGTTTTTATAAGTACCACTTAGTGGTTTCACTATTCATCAAAAATTGAAGTTTTTCAGAAAAATACCAAAAATTCTCCCTAATCTATATTTGATATTCTGAATTCAAAAATGAAGTCTATTTTACAAAATTCAAAACATATAAGTCACATTAATTAATTTAATAATTAATTCCCGCTGTCATGACAAATAGTGTGTTTTTATGAAACAATAAGTATCAAAAGATTGACACCAGTTTAAGTCCAATTTCAAAGTGAAATTGATTCCAATGACAACCATTGGATTAAATGGTGAAAATATATTCTAATTTCACTTCAAAATCAATTCAAAATATAATCTAATCATATAAATAAATTAGATTAAAAATCAATTTTGATGTAAAATGCAGTATTTTTCACTACTCATTAAAAAATGAACATTGTCTGAAAAATACCAAAAATTCACACAAAGTAAATTTTGATATCCCAATCATAAAGAATAAGTTTATTTTGACAAACATAGCTTATAAAATTTTCAAAAGATGGATTTAAAAATGGTTTTCCATCAAAAGGCAGTAAAACAATCTTTTAAAAATATTAGTGTATTCCATGCTTAAGATTGGATTTATTTTCATTTTAAGCCTCTAAAAAACTATCTAATTCATTAATAGACATAGATAAAAATATCTATTATTCATTACTTACTTGGGATATTACATCCTTCCCCCATTTTGAAAATTGCGTCCCCACAATTTATTTACTTATCGAATAAATGGGGGTACTTATCCCTCATTGCATTTTCAGATTCCCATGTTGCCTCTTCCATCATGTGGTTTATCCACAAAACCTTTACCTGATTAATCACCTTATTCCGTAACACTTTCTCCCTGTGGTCAAGAATCTGGATCGGTTGTTCCTCATATGATAGGTTCTCTTCTAGCTGAACTACCTCTAGACTCAAAACATGAGATGGATCTGGCATATACTTTCTCAACATCGAAACATGAAAAACATTGTGTACCTGAGATAAACTTGGAGGTAAAGCCACTCGGTAAGCAACTAATTCAACTCTCTCTAGAATTTCATATGGTACAATGAACCTTGGACTCAGCTTTCCTTTCTTACCAAATCACATCACACTTTTCCATGGTGATACTTTGAGAAAAACATGATCACCTACCTCAAAAGATAGATCCTTCCTCCGGTTATCCGCATAACTCTTCTGCCTGCTCTAATCTATTCTCATGTATTTCTGAATCAGCTGAACTTTTTCTGCCATCTCTTCTACCAATTCTGGTCCCATCAACTTCCTTTCACCCACTTCATCCCAGAATGCTGGAGTTCGACACCGCTTCCCATATAATGCCTTAAATGGTGTCATCTGTATACTGGAATGAAAACTGTTATTATATGAAAATTCAACCAAAGAAAGATGTTGGTACCAACTTCCCTGATAATTCATAGAGCAAGAACGTAGCATATCCTCCAATTTCTGAATTGTTCGTTCTGATTTCCCATCTAATTGAGGATGAAATGCTATAATAAAATTTAATTCAGTACCCAACGACTTCTGAAGGCTTTCCAAAAGTTAGAAGTGAACCTGGGATCATGATCAGATACAATGGAGAGAGGAACTCCATGTAACCTGACTATCTTTTTAAGATACAAACAGGAAAGTTGATCTAGGGAAAAAGTATCTCGTATAGAAAGGAAATGAGCAGAGTTGGTCAAGAGATCAACAATAACCCATATTACATTATTACCTCAAGATGTCTTCTGTAATCCCACAACAAAGTCCATGGATATATTCTCCCATTTACACTCTGGCACTGGTAAAGGCTGAAGAATCCCTTTCGGTAACTTCCGCTCTGCTTTAACCTGCTGAAAAGTCAAACACTTCATAGTAAAATCAGTAATATCTATTTTTATTCCATCCCACTAGTAATACTCCCGCAGATCTCTGTACATCTTAGTACTGCCAGGATGAACTGAAAATGGAGAACTATGAGCTTCACATAACAACTCTCTCTTCAACTGTGAATCACAAGGAACACATAATCTCTTCCCAAATATCAAAACGCAATCATTATCAATATTGAATTCAGGCAACTTACCTTTCTGAACGAGCTCTACCTATTTCTGCAACTCACTGTCTTGCTTCTTTGCTTGCTTGATTCTATCTGATAGAGATGATCTCACTGATACCTGAAACAAAATAGAAGAACCTCCTGCACCAACAACTTCTATGCCAAATTTCATCAAATCCTTAACCAAAGGATCACGTTCCAAATGCAACATTTCTAATAAAGCATTACTTTTTTGACTCAAAGCATCAACCACTTTATTTTCTTTTCCCGGATGGTAATGAATTGTAAAATCATAATCCTTGATTAATTCCAGCCATCACCTTTGTCTCATGTTTAACTCTTTCTGAGTGAATATATACTTTAATCTTTTGTGATCTGTATATATTTCACACTTTACTCCATACAAATGATGCCTCCAAATTTTTAAAGAGAAAACAACAGCAGCTAATTACAAATCACGTGTAGGGTAATTTACCTTATGAGTTTTCAACTATCGTGAAGCATAAGAAATTACCTGATCATTCTGCATTAGGACGCAACCAAGTCCTTTCAATAAAGCATCACTGTATATAACAAACTCACCATTCCTGAAAGGTAGTGCCAAAACTCGAGCATTCACCAATCTTCTTTTCAATTCCTGAAAACAATCATCACATTCTTTTGTCCAGATAAACTTAACACCCTTACGAGTTAGCTTAGTCATTGGACTAGATAACCATGAAAAATTTCTAACAAACCTTCGATAATAGCCTGCCAAACCAAGGAAACTACGAATCTCTGTTACATTTGTGGGTCTTGGCCATTCTTCAACAACCTTTGTTTTTGCAGGATCAACAGTTATCCCATCTTTAAAAACAATATGACCAAGGAAAGAAATTTGTTGCAACCAAAACTCACACTTGCTGAATTTTCCATACAGTTTCTTTTCTTTTAAGGTTTGCAAGATAACCCTTAAATGTATTTCATGCTACTCTTTACTTTTAGAAAACAACAAAATATCATCAATGAAAACCACAACAAACTTATCCAAGAACTCATGGAAAATTCTATTTATTAAGTCCATGAATATAGCAGGTGCATTGGTTATCCCAAAAGGCATTACTACAAATTCATAATGGCCGTATCTTATACACAACGTGGTCTTCGGAACATCTTCTTCCTTTACCTTCAGCTGATGGTACCCCAATCGCAAGTCAATATTTGAAAAATACTGAGCTCCCTGGAGCTGATCAAACAAATCATCGATATGAGGAAAAAGATATTTGTTCTTAACAGTGATGTTATTCAAGGCTCTACAATCAATGCAAAGTCTCATTGACCCATCTTTCTTTTTAACAAATAAAACAGGAGAACCCCATGGTGATGTGCTAGGTCAAATGAAACCTTTCTATAATAAATCTTGCAATTTCTCTTTCAACTCTAAAAGTTCAATTTGAGCCATTCGATAAGGGGATTTTGAAATTGGCTTAGCATCAGGAACTAAGTCAATAGTAAACTCAACTTCCCGATCTAGTATTATTCCAGGCAACTCATCAGGAAAAACATCAGGATACTCATTTACCACTGACACATCATTAATCTGAACAGTTCCTTTATTTTCAATGATGTGTGAAAGGAAACATTCATTTCCATATTTTACAAGTTTCTTGGACTCTTGATAAGTTATCAATAGTAAGGGTTCATTCTTGTACACAAACTGAAAGTCTTTTTGAAAAGAAACTTCTTTAGCTCTACAGTCAATCTTAACATGGTAAATAGAGAGCCAATCTATACCCAAGATAACATCAAACTCTACTAGAGGCAGAACAATAAGGTTTGCAAGTAGGTTCTTTCCACAGGAAGATTCTTATAAATTCTTTTTTCCTCAACATTTCCCCCAGGTGTTTTTACCACAATTTTAGGAGTCATTTCTTGAGATGGTATTCCCATTTTACTAGAAAAGTTTTCAGAGATTAAGGAATGTGTATACCCCGAATCAAACAACACATTGGAATAATCTGAAAAAACAAACAAAGTACCTGATACAACTTCATTTGATGGCCCGACGTCTGCTGAAGTAGTTGCAAAGGATTTCACCACCCCTTTATGCTTGTATTCTAACTGCTTCCCATCACTCAAGATGTTTTTCGGACACTCATTTTCATAGTGACCCATCTCATTGCACTTATAACATTTCACTAACTGTAAATCAAATTTGGTCTTACCATCACCCTGATCTTTTTTAGTGCAATCAAGAGCCTTATGTCCCATCTTACCACATCGGTAGCACTTTCCAGAATTCAGAAGACATTCCCCAGCATGCCTTTTGCCACATTTATCACAAACTGGAAACGTAGTTTTCTTACCATCAGACTTTTTTGAAGAATTCTTACTTTTCCCCTGCCACCTCGATCTCTTCTTCTGTTGGTTGTTATAGAACACTTGATCATCGGCAAACTCTATTTCCACCATCTCAGCACATCGAACTAGCTTTTCATAACTTTTAAACTCACAAGAAGCTAATGCCCTTCGATATTTTGGCTTTAATCCTAAGTAAAAACGATTGATTTTACTATCAAGGTCTCAGATAAAATTTGGAGCATACCTTGCCAATCGAGTGAACCTTTCTTCATAGGCAGCCACTGAGTCTTCCTCTTGCCTCAATTCCAAGAATTGCTTTTCCATCCTAAGTCAAACAGCCTTAGGAAAATACTTCTCATGAAACATAACTTTGAATTCATCCCAGTCGAGAGCATCAATCTCATCAGCGTCCCTGATATTTTTAACCATCGACCACCACTGATCTGCTTCACCCTCCAAATGATAAATAGCAATACTAAACTTTTGATTGTCTGAAAACCCCATGACATCAAAAATCTTCTCCAGTGCTTTAATCCACCCTTCAGCTAGCACATGGTTAGATGATCCACTGAATGATGGGGGATGTTGCCTCATGAAATGTTCCACCACTTACATGTTCCTCTGCGGTTGATCTGGCTGATCTCGTGCATGGATACCACCGCTATTTATCGCTTGAGTCAACTGAGCCATTACTGCAACAAAATGTTCAGTTCCAATTCCGACCATCTCAGGATGCTGATTCGGAAGGTTATTTCCCTCTGCATACCTTCCTAACACTGCTTCCCTGTTTCCTCTGCGAAGAACCATTCTGAACAAACATGTCCTAGATGAAGCAACATGGTAATATTCAAATACTATATCACTTTAATTTGACCATAAAAAAATATTTTTGGATAATCATTTAATAGAATTCAAACTCCTAAAGTTATCTAGACCGACCACTGATACCAACTATAAACCCCAGCCTTAAACCTTACTTGATCTTGAGTTATTACAAGATTACACATTGAGAATCTTTTCAGGTTTAGAGTTTTAGAGAATTAGATCATAAAACATGCATTACATTCCACATATAAACAAAGTGGTTAGATAAAGATATTATTCTTCTTTCCCAAAAATGGAAACATATTTAAAATAAAACATGGATTCTTTCTTGACACTCCCTTGACACTATAATAATATCATGTACCTTTCCCTTGACCTGTGAAAAACATTTCAAAAAAACTTGGGATGAGCATAAAAAGCTCAGTAAGGGATATAAAATATATATGGAAAGGAAACATGGGTACATATATACATAAGAATGAAATCATACATTACCCATAAAACATAAGCACTTCAACATACCTCATCAAATCATTAATAAATCATAGAAATCATAAGACATAAAGGTAACTTGAGGCATTCATAACATTCTTACTTAGGGAGTAACCATCTTGGTTACGTTTGGAATACCCATCAAAGTATATTCCCTAAATCTCTTCAGAGAAACCTTAACGTTACACTCCTTCGCGTTACCCAATGCATTGGAGAGCTATATCGGGCTCAACCGCCCTTAGTTTATCACGGAACAACCCTTCTTCATAATAATGCCCAAGAACCTCAACATAATCGTATCATACAAAACATGCATAAAGGAAACATAATATTTCCACCTTTCAATCAGAAGATATCAATACAACACATTGATATAAAAACATTATGAAAACCATCTTCAATACCAAAATAAAATAAAATTAAAACATGGTATTTATTTTTCTTTTTAAAAAAAGGTATGGCTTGTAGAGGAAGCCGAAACTCAAATAATGGTCACGGCGGCAGAGAAGTCGTTGTCGCCGCATACGTACGACAAAAACATTCCCTTTTATCATTTAGTAAACGCTTCGTATAAAAAAGATTCCTTTTGAATAAAAATAAAAGTAAATTGGGTTTATACACCATATAAATAAGGTTGTGTATAAAACAAAATATGCCTCAATGAAAGGAGATTGAGACGAAGTCCCATACCTCGGGTCCGACTTGACTCGGTCATTCTTTAATCTCCTGAATAATAAACTTGAGTTAATTTATACTTGTTTAAGAACCTTTTTCAAGTTCATTATTCCTTTTATATCACTTATTTCCATGTCATGAACACTATGTAATTATTTAAGTTAATAATGGTCGTTTTAACGATCATTGGTACTTGAGTCAAAAATAAACCCTTTATAATTACATGTTGATCATGTATCCATTATATCCATAATTATAATCATTATGTATATATCATATGTATCCAATATATACATTCATTTATAATATTACATAATCATTTATAGGTAAGAAATGAAATGCATCGTTCATGGAGACGGTAAGCCGTACGTACGCATGAATGCTACTTTCATTTCAATTTAGTATTTTATAGAACAGAATCATAATTATATAAAGGTATATTATAATTCTAGTATAATATCATATATAATATTATAGTTCCATCCTTTATACGTCCCACATATGATATTTAATGAATCAAATCACTTTGAGGGGGCGGTAGTCCGCACTTCCTTAAATGAAGATATCGCGTTTACCAATAATGGAAACCATAAAGGAATGCCCAAAATGAAAAATACAGAAGATTAAGGAAAACATAAACATATTATATATCATATCTAAATATAGTGACATCTTAATGGACACATTTTAAGGTGTTAAAAGAATGTTGAACAATCATCGTTTCGGGAGGCATAAATTCACTATCCACGGAAACAGTATGTCCTTTAACCATTAGATGTAGGTGTGTGTAAGTGTAGCTCGAACCGTTCTTATAAAAACTTCCTAGTATATTGAGGATACTGGAGTTGTAACAAATGAAAAGAATAAAAAGTATTTAGGGGGTTGGAGAAGCAAAATCAAACAAAAGGACTCAAAAGAAGACATTACCTTAAAATTGGGTAACTCTCTTAGATTTGAGATCAAAGGATTCCTTGGGAAGACTTCTGCCCAAAGTGAGGATTCAAGGAGTAGGAGAGGTTTGTGGAGAGCCAAAATGGGCAGGGGTTGGCCGAGACAAAGGCTTTGGGAGTGTGGGTAAGGAGGTAGAGGTGGGGGCCTTTTATAAGAGGAGAGGAGGGGCACTCTTGGAAGGTAAAGAAAAGTCACTTTATTTTAAAATGGTATTCGGATTTAAGAGGTCCCACATTGATTTTTTTAGAGGATAATGTGATAAGGGTTCGAAATTCACCCATCAAATAGGTTTTGGCCATGTTTAGGTCTTAGATTTTACATTATAATTCCATTTTATTTAAATCGTTAAATAATGAGGTCATCGCTGCATCATTATGATGTCATAAATAATTTAATTTATTTAAAGTCTAAAAATTATAAAAAAATAGTATGATGTAGGAAATATTTTTATCTTTCCAATTACTATTTATAATCAAAACTCTGATCTTTATAACCCCATGTAAAAATTGTTTTAGTAAAACATCTCATGTTTGTGTCATTTTTACTTTTACATTAAATAAAAAGTTATTTATGTAATTTCCCAACCAAAGTGGATCCATGGAGTCCCCAAGTTGACCCATGAATTTTAATGGTCGGCCATGACACATAAAATGAGGTTAGGACATGTGTCTAGTTCATTTCATTTTATTAAAACATTATTCGTACCTTAAACTATACTAATTACCTCTAATCGCGATTAAGAACTTAAGAGTTACTATTCACCAAAAAATAATTTTAATCTCATTGAACCACATTTTACTTCTTAATGACAACCATGTATGTAATATTTTTGAAATTCAAAACACAGAGGTGGTAAAATTTCAATTAAACGAAAAATCAGTTTTTATAAGTACCACTTAGTTGTTTCACTATTCATCAAAAATTGAAGTTTATCGGAAAAATACCAAAAATTCACCCTAATCTATATTTGATATTCCGAATTCAAAAATGAAGTCTATTTTACAAAATTCAAAACATATAAGTCACATTAATTAATTTAATAATTAATTCCTGCTGTCATGACAAATAGCGTGTTTTTATGAAACAATAAGTATCAAAAGATTGAAACCAGTTTAAGTCCAATTTTAAAGTGAAATTGATTCCAATGACCACCATTGGATTAAATGGTAAAAATATATTCTAATTTCACTTAAAAACCAATTGAAAAGATAATCTAATCATATAAATAAATTATTTTAAAAACCAGTTTTGATGTAAAATGCAGTATTTTTCACTATTCATTAAAAAATAAACATTGTCTGAAAAATACCAAAAATTCACACAAAGTAAATTTTGATATCCCAATCATAAAGAATAAGTTTATTTTGACAAACATTGCTTATAAAATTGTCAAAATATGTATTTAAAAATGGGTTTCCATGAAAAGGCAGTAAAAAAATCTTTTAAAAATATTAGTGCATTCCATGCTTAAGATTGGATTTATTTTCATTTTAAGCCCCTAAAACACTATCTAATTCATTAATAGACATAGATAAAAATATCTATTATTCATTACTTACTTGGGATGTTACAGATATAACAAGTACAAATGGTAAACATATACACTATTTAAAATAATTTACATGTATAATATTAAAATTGAATAATTTAAGGGAAATGGAAATGAAATCTATTAAATCGAGTCCATACATTCAATTTTTATATATTAAATAATGTAAAAAAATTAATAATTATATTCATATCTATGAACCGTGTACATATTTTATACTTTAGTATTAAATCATTTTCTAAATTTATTAAAATGAAATATTTAATTTCCTAATTAGTTATATCCATACCACTGCTTTTCCAGATGTTTTGTTAATAATTTCTAAATGAATTTAGTATATTGACCATGTTAAAAAGTTAATTATTATATAATCTCTAGAAAAATAATTCTATAATAATGAAATTACTTATCTACTAAACATTAAAAATAATATTAAATAAGGTTATGAAAAATTAATTACGATATAATCATGGAGATTGTAGGTCATACATTCACTTTAGTAAAATTTCCACTTTTCAATGAATATGAGATGAAGAAGATATGTATTATCATAACTTTACATAATTATTGTTATTTCATAAATATCATTTTATCTCTTCAAATACTTTATGTACACGGTACATCTGATGTAGTGATGGAAAACGAATCACGTCACTTTATGGAGGTGGTAGTCCTTATATACGCTAGAATGATCTTACCAATTTTCAA
Source organism: Viscum album (assembly GCA_963277665.1). Lineage (NCBI taxonomy): Eukaryota > Viridiplantae > Streptophyta > Magnoliopsida > Santalales > Viscaceae > Viscum > Viscum album. The sequence goes on along the minus strand of OY728155.1, from coordinate 361,316,335 downwards.
TAGATGGAAATGTAATATAATATATTACATATTATATTTAATAATTATAATAGTTTTATTAATATCATATTTATACATTGATTATATAATTATAAATATCTATGAGAGGTTGTGATGGAAAATGAACCACATCTCTTTCTGGAGGTGGTAGTCCATATGTACACATGAATGATGTTGTTGTTATGAATTAATAGGTAATGAATATTTATAATGGTTGAAATATAGTCCTAGTAACACTTTATTATAGATAATATTATAATTCTATTATATAATCATGGATTAAAAAGTTATAATGGGGATGAAGAAGAAATAAATTGGAAAATTTCGAGTTGGATGTAAACACTTTTTTGGTTAACCTCCATTATATCCAATAATAAAGACCTTTTAAATGTTTTTTAATAGGAAAAACACCTATAATTCATGGATATTGAATTTTAGAACTGAATTGGGTTAGTTTTTGTAACCACCCAAAGTTTGATTAATGGAAATCCCTCTTGATCTAATTAAATGTCACTTTATGTTTATATAAAGTGTCAACTTCATTGGTTTTATGTTGAGAATTTTTACCATTTCTAATATAGCAGTTGAACAATGATCACATGATTAGTATAAATATAAGACTTTAACAAATCCAGTTTACTCAAACAAAAGAAGCGATGGCCTCGTCCAGTAGAATTGCTCCATACGAAGCCCATTTGTCAGAGCTCAGAAAAGAGGCAGAATCCTGGGGCTTCGCTCTTGACCAAGCCCAAGCTGAGCTTCATAATGTCAAGCTCGAACGTGACTGTCTACGGGAAAAGTGGAAGTTGATTGAAATTACCACTAGAGCGATGTTATCTGAGCCACCCCAAGAGTCTGTCCCCATCGCACACCTTACCCTTAGGTCTTATGCGACTGTTTTAAGGGGTTATGTAACAAATAAGTAGTACTATGTTCATGTACATTATTTTTGTATATAATAATGAATATAATTTCCTGTCATTTTTTTTACATTGTAAATAGTTTTTAAAGTACAAATGGCGATTTTAGTTATTATTTAATTAAGAAATATATTTTATTAAATTATGGGATTTTTGAATTAAATAATAATTTAATAAAATAATAATAATATTATTAAATTAATTTTTATTAAATATAAATTATCTTATAATTTTATGAATGCAATTAAAATATTTATTAAGGTTTGAAATCCATTTCTGTCAAAACCCGTGAATTTTTGATAAATGTTAGTTTTTATTTTAAAAGTGAAAATTAAAATATTTAGAAAATTATTTAGATAAAATAAATGTTATTTATAGAATCAAGACATCTAAATTGTCCAACGGTGAATTTTTCATAATTTTCTGAGACTATTAAATTTTTGGGTAAAAATTAAATACCGTTTAAATATATAATGTGTTTTATTACATCATAATGACCCAATAGTGATGTAATAAAATACTATAAGCTTTATGTTCGGATAATATATGTTTTACCATTAAAATAAAGTGATTTTGGGTTTTTTTGACTTATTTTTCAAATCATTAATGGACCCCACAAAACTTATTCAACACTTTGCCTTTTTAAATTAATTTCCATGTGAGTGTGACTCACCTCCACATAAGAAACCTTATTATTTTAATAATTTAGGACTTTGGACTTATAAAATAATGTTTTCCTCTTCCCTTTTCCAGAAACCATGGGCAAAAACCATGGGATGGTTTTTGGTTTGGATTAATTTAATATAAGGGGTCCCAAACTAAAATAATAAAGAATTCCCTCACCTTTCCTATATAAACCCACCCATGCTCCCACTTTCTCCTCACTCAAAGCCCTTGAAGTTTGTCCAACCTCTGCCCTAAATTCTCTAGAATCCTAACAAGGTTTTCCAAGCTCCCATGAAGCCTCTCACAAGCCTCTCTCTAGCCTTTGGAAGCACACTTCCAAGTAAGGGTTTTTTCTTCCTTTCTCATTTTTGTCCAATTTTCTTTAAGTTGTTTTGCCCTTTTAATTTAAATTATAAATGTTGGGTTATGGTTTCACACCTCCCTCATACTTCCCTCTTTATGTTTGAATTATGGGATACCATTTCTCTCTCATTAAATGCCTCCCATGTACACCCGTTACTATGCCGAAATTTCGAAAGGAACTTCTCTCTCCTCTTTTACATTCAAGCAATACTTTTGTATCATGAATCTAAATTCCATTACAATTGTTGGGAAATTTATATATATGAACTCATTACTCTCCATTACATGTAAATATGATGAGGAACTTTTTTCTCTCTCATCAACCTTTTTTATGAATTCTTATGTCCTGCCGTTACGCTGCTGAAATCGCATAGATTTTCTAAGCCAATGTCATTGTGTAGTGAATACCATGCCCATTCCTCCATCAAGGGTATTCACCTTTATGAACATTTACATATTGATTGTAAGGTTTCATGTATTAATTCCACATTCCTTTATTGTGGAATAAATGATTATGTTTTATGAATCCATGTTTTATGATCCATGTGGCACACTTATGCATGAAATGAAATGTTTAAGAAGGGTGCGCCCTTATAGAGCTCCAATGCACTGGGTAAAGTATAGAATCCGGATACGTCATGTGCAATGAGTGTTGACTCATGATAATTCAAGTGAAATGAGGGTTTACTCGTGCTTTATGTGTAATGAGGATTTACTTATGCTCTATGTGCAATGGGCTTTGGCTCATGCTAATTCCATGTTAAGTGTTGTTGCCACATTTCCATGTTATGATTATAATGCTTTATCATGCCTTTATGTTAATGTTTTTCATATTCTCTATTGATATGCCTATTGTCTAACATGTATTTTACTCCTCAGGTTATTCCATGTGTAATCCCTTACTGAGCTTTATAGCTCACCCTTTTCTTATGCATGTCCTGATGTTATCCCATGCAATGCTAAGTACGAAGGAATATAGTGGTCATGTGAAGGAAGTTTTTAATAATGATGTTGTATTTCATGTTTTATGTTTTTATATAATGATCCTAAGCCCCAAAGACACTAAACCTCTCAATATTCTTTATTGTATCAAGTGAAGTTTTATGTAATAAATCATGTTTAAGTTGTAATAAAAAGCAGGGTTGTCACTGTTGGTATCAGGGGATAGGTTTAGTTATTTTTGGGATTAGGAAACCCTAGTAAATCCCCAGATACAAGACTAAGTATAATAAAAATATCCCTAAGTTTTGGTGAGTATTGAGTAAGTGGGTTATCAAGAAAATGCATCCCTGTCTGGATACGAGCAGGTAGAGGCGGATCTGGCACAGATGTATCCTAGGGGTAAAACCCGAAAACACCGCTTTGAGCTTGACTCGAATGAGAACTGGTGCACGACAACAGGTCATGCTACACTATTGGTTACGACACTCCCAGGGAATATGTTTTGATAAATTCAAAAGCTTATTATGAACCCTTATTATGGGAATTAAAAAAATTCCCCTAAGAATATATGTTAGAAAGAAGATCATGAAAAGCCTAGATTGAAGCCTATAGAATCATGAGTTAAGGAAATGAAAATTTATTTATAAGTAATCAACTTTTTTCTTTGGATTACCCTTTATGTGTTACCCCTAACTGTCCTTTTATTCCAACCAATGGTTGGTAATAGGAGGACTCGGGCTAACAACTGTTGTGAAGATCAGTGTGATGACTGTACTAATGAGATGTCAAATCCAATGGCAGTGGGAATCATGAACTTTGCCATGCTTCTCTCTCAGCTAACTCATGTTTTGAATAGAAACACGGGTCAAGAGGAACATTCAACCCCCCCTAAGAAAGAACAAGTCACTATCGAGAGCTACATGAGACAAAGGCCTCCTACTTTTAGTGGATCATCCGATCCCACGATCGCTGAACAATGGATCAACTACATTGAAAAGATATTATCCATCCTCCAATGTTCTGAACAAGAGAAGGTTCTCCTAGCGGCTTGTCTTATGGAGGGTGAAGCTGATCAATGGTAGACGTTGATAAAAAATATGAAGCTTGAGGAGGAGATCGAGGCATTGCAATGGATGGATTTTCAAAAGATGTTTTTCAATAAATATTTTTCATGCACCCTCCGGCTTAAGATAAAAAGGGACTTCCTTTCCCTCAAGAAAAAAGATGAAGAATCTATTTGAGCATATGAAGAAAACTTCACAAGGCTTGAATGATATGCTTCCGGCTTTTTCGTTACCCCTGAATGCAAGGTTGACCGCTTCTTTGGTGGGCTGAAGCCTAGCTTGCAGAAAGCATTAGTGTTCCGTGACTTCGACAACTACAAGGAAATTGTCTGATGTGCCCTCAAGGTCAAAATTTAGATCAGGGAATCACAGGGGTATCATGGGGATAAGAAGTTTAAGGTGGACTTCAATGCTGGTGGTCCGATGGATAAATCCAATGGTGCTAAGAAGATCCATCACCCCACTTTACAAAAGTGCGAAAAGAAGCACCCTGAAATTGCCTTAAGGGGAAGAGAAAATGCTTCAGGTGTGGAAGAGAAGGGAACCTAGCTGTTAACTATCGGCAAGAAGGACCCACGGCTGCGATAGAGGATAGGAACACTCCGTTCGAACCTCAACGCGTTTTTAATGCTACAAATGCAAAGAACCAGGTCATTTTGCAAATCAGTGCCCTAATCCGAGGGTTATCAGAGGCATCCAACAACCTCCAAGACAGCAAGGAAGATATTTTGCCATCACTTATGCCAAAGTGAACCCCGGCAATGATGTGGTGACAGGTATGCTAGTTATTCATTCATGAAAAGAGAACATACTTTTTGATTCAGGTTCTACACATTCTTTTATATCTCGAATGTTTAGTAGAACAATCCCAGCACCACAAAAAATCATGGAAAGATGTCGGTGAGTACGGAAAATGGGAAAATCATTGCATCCCATGAATATAATTCCTCCCATGTTATAATATATGGATTGAATTTCCCGGAAAACCTCGTCATACTCCCTCTGGTAGAATTTGATGCAATTCTTGGCATGGATTTTCTTTCCTTATATAGAGCCAACAAAAATTGTCGGGAGAGGGAAATCACACTCCATATGGAGAATCGGCCTCCGATTATTTACAAGTGTTAGGATGAAGATGAATCTTCTTAGCTCTATCATCTCAAGCATGGATATTACTACATTATGAGAACGCGTATCTGGCTCCGATGATTGAGTCCAATGAAGAAACCATCCTTGAAGAAATTCCTATTGTGAGGGAATTTGCTGAAGTGTTTCCCGAGGAACTTCATGGTCTTCCTCCAAGAAGAGATGTTGAGTTCTCAATTGAACTTATACCTGGGGTGCTACCAATATCCAAGACTCCATATATAATGACTATTGTTTAGATTGAAGAGGTGAATAAACAACTTCAGTAGAATCTGGATAAAGGGTTTACACGACCAAGTGCTTCACCATGGGATGCACCAGTTATATTCGTCAAGAAGAAGGATGGGTCAATGCGACTTTGCATTGATTATCGTGAACTTAACAAAATCACGATAAAGAACAAGTATCGCCTCCTAAGAATTGATGACTTGTTTGATCAGATGTGTGGAGCATAATAATTCTCCAAGGTGGATTTTCGGTCAGGTTATTATCAAGTAAGGGCGAAGAAGGAAGATGTCCCCAAGACTGCTTCTCGTACAAGATACGGGCACTATAAATTCATAATAATGACTTTCAGACTCAACAATGATCCAGAAATATTCATGGACTTGATGAATAGAGTCTTTAGAGATTACATTGACAAATTTGGGGTAGTCTTTATAGATGATATTCTAATATACTCTAAAACCAAGGAGGATCATGAGGAGCATTTAAAAACTGTACTAGAGACTTTGCGCAAGGAGAAGATCTATGAAAAGAATAGAAAGTGTGAGTTCTGGTTGAAGGAGGTATCATTCTTGGGCCATATCATCACAAGCAATGGGATATCTGTGGACCCCTCTAAAATAGATGCAATTGAGGGATGTCCGAGGTAAACATCGGTAACGAATATCCGTAGCTTCTCGGGGTTAGATAGATATTATCGACGATTTGTGAGGAATTTCTCACGATGTTCTAACCCTCTTACCAAGCTAACTCAGAAGGGAGTAAAGTTTTATTTGAGTGATGAATGCGAAGAAAGCTCCAAGGAGTTGAAAAGGAGGCTTGTCACTACGCCTTTGCTCACTTTACCCACAAGTGGGGAACTTTTTGTGGTATTCAGTGATGCTTCAAAGAAGGGATTAGGCTGTGTGATGATGTAGAATGATAAAGTGATATCCTATGCGTCAAGGCAGTTAAAAATCCATGAGTGAAACTATCCAACGCATGATCTGGAGTTGGCGGCGGTGGTCTTTTCATTAAAAATCTGGCGGCATTATCTCTATGGAGAGAAATGTGAGATATATAATAACCACAAGAGTCTTAAATATATATTCACACAGAAAGAGCTTAATATGCACCAGAGAATATAGATAGAGCTCATCAAGGATTATGACTGTTCAATACATTACTACCCTGGGAAAAGCGAACAAGGTGGCAGATGCCCTAAGTAGAAAGGACCCATCAATTCTATCAATGATGAGAATTGAGAAGGATCCAATCTTCTTAGACTTGATGATGATAGATGTGGAAATCATAAAGAATGGAACATCATCAATCCTTTCACAAATTTTTGCTCAACCATCTCTTTTGGAAAGGTTAAAGGATGCTCAAAAGGATAATGTGGGAATTCAAGAAAAAGTGGAAGCTATCAAAAAAGGGAAATCCTCAGAGTTTAATGTTAATGAAGAAGGAATTGTGCAGTTTGGGAAAAGACTATGTGTTCCATCAAGTCCAGAGCTGAAGAAGGAACTTTTGGATGATGCACATAGTTTAAATTTCTCTATTAACCCAGGGAGCACAATGATGTATCGAGATCTCCGAGAAAACGTTTGGTGGGATAATATGAAGAATGAGATCGCTAAATATACATCAATGTGCCTATTATGTCAGAAAGTGAAGGCAGTGAGGCAGAAGTCTAAGGGGATTATGAAACCATTTCCCATACCAGAATGGAAATGGGAGAACATCACCATGGACTTTGTCACCAGACTTCCAAGGATATCCAAAGGCAGCAATTCAATCTGGGTTGTTGTGGATCGTCTTATAAAGACTTCACACTTCATTGCTATTTGGTAGGATTTATCATTGTATCAAATCGCACAGATATATATCAGGGAAGTGGTAAGGTTGAATGGAGTACCACTATCTATTGTATCTGACCAAGATCCAAGATTCACCTCTATGTTTTGGAAGATTCTTCAACATGCTCTGAATACTGAACAGAACTTCAGTACGGCCTATCATCCTCAAACTGATGGCCAATCCGAGCGGACTATCCAAAAACTTGAGTATATGTTGAGAGTGTGATCAATGGACTTTAAAGGAGGATGGGATCAACATCTTCCTCTGGTCGAGTTCTCTTATAATAACAGTTTCCACTCGAGCATCCAAATGGCACCATATAAAGCCCTGTATGTGAAAAGGTACAGAACAACGACATGTTGGGATGAGGTCGGTGAACGTAAGCTGCTTGGACCAGAAATGGTCGAAGAAATGGTGGAGAAGGTGAAAACCATTCAGCAGCATATCAAGGCTACCCAGAGTCGATAGAAGAGTTATGTAGATAATCGTCGATCAGACCTTGATTTTAAAGTTGGAGACATGGTGTTTCTACGCATATCTCCGTGGAAAAAGGTCATGAGGTTTGGAAAGAAGGGGAAGTTAAGTCCAAGGTACATCATCCCCTTCGAGATTCTTGATCGTGTCAGGGCTGTGGCCTATCGACTAGCACTTCCACCTACTATGGCCAAAGTACATGATGTCTTTCATGTATACCTCTTAAGGAAGTACATACCGGACCCTTCACATTTACTCTTTTCTGAGGTGGTACAATTGGAAGACAATCATTATTATGAGGAGAAACTAGTGAAGATCTTAGATTGTAGAGAAAAGTACTACGAAATAAGACAATGCCCCTTGTTGTGGTGTTGTGGAGAAACCACAAGTTTAAAGAAGCGACTTGAGAATCAGAGGGTATGTTGAAGCTGAGTTACCCACATTTTTTTAGTGTGGGAAAAGGAAAATTTCGAGGGAGAAATTTCTTAAGGGGGGAATATTGTAACGACCCAAAATTTCATTAATGGAAATCCCTCTTGATCTAATGAAATGTCTCTTTATGTTTATATAAAATTTCAACTTCATTGGTTTTATGTTAAGAATTTTGACCGTTTCTAATATAGTCGTTGAACAATGATCACATGATTAGTATAAATATAGGACTTTAACAAATCCAACTTACTCAGACAAAAGAAGCGATGGCCTCATCCAGTAGAATTGCTCTATTCGAAGCCCATTGTCGGAGCTCAGAAAAGAGGTGGCATCCTTGGGATTCGCTCTTGACCAAGCCCTAGCTGAGCTTCATCATGTCAAGCTTGAACGTGACCGTCTACGGGAAAAGTGGAAGTTGATTGAAATTACCACTCGAGCGATGTTATCTGAGCCACCCCAAGAGTCTGTCACCATCGCAAACCTTACCCTTAGGTCTTATGCAGCTGGTTTTAGGGGTTATGTAACTAATAAGTAGTACTATGTTCATGTACATTATTTTTTTTATATAATAATGAATATAATTTCTAGTCATTTTTGATACATTGTAAATAGTTTCTAAAGTACAAATGGTGTTTTTAGTTATTATTTAATTAAGAAATATATTTTATTAAATTAAGGTATTTTTGAAATAAATAATATTTTAATAAAATAATAATAATAATATTAAATTAATTTTTATTAAATATAAATGATCTTATACTTTTATGAATGCAATTAAAATTTTTATTAAGGTTTGAAAGCCATTTCTGTCAAAACCCGTGAATTTTTTATAAATGTCTGTTTTTATTTTAAAAGTGAAAATTAATATATTTAGAAAATTATTTAGATAAAATAAATTTTATTTCTGGAATCATGATGTCGAAATTATCCAAAAGTTAATTTTTCATAATTTTTTGAGACAATCAAAATTTTGGGTAAAAATTAAATACCCTTTAAATATATAATGTGTTTTATGACATCATAGTGACCGAATAGTGATGTAATAAAATACTATAAGCTTTATGTTTGGCCAATATATGTTTTAATATTAAAATAAATTGATTTTGGGTTTGTTTGACTTATTTTTCAAAGCATTAATGGACCCCTCAAGACTTATTTAACACTTTGCCTTTTTAAATTAATTTCCATGGGAGTGTGACTCACCTCCATATAAAAAACCTTATTATTTTAAGATGTTCGGACTTTTTCCTTATAAATTAATTTTTTACTCTTCCCTTTACCAAAACCATGGGCAAAAATCATGGCATGGTTTGTGGTTTGGATTAATTTAATATAAGGGGTCCCAAACCTAAATAATAAAGAAATCCCTCACATTTCCTATATAAACCCACCCAATCTCCCACTTCCTCTTCACTCAAAGCTCTTGAAGTTCGTCCAACCTTTGACCTACTCTCTCTAGAATCCTCCCAAGGTGCCCCAATCTCCCATGAAGCCTCTCAAAATCCTCTCTCTAGCCTTTGGAAGCACACATCCAAGTAAGGGTTTTTTCTTCCTTTCTCATTTTTGTCCAATTTTCTTTAAGTTTTTTTCCTTTTTAATTTCAATTACAAATTTTGGGGTATGGTTTTTCACGTCCCTCATACATCCCTATTTATTTTTGAATTATGGGATACCATTTCTCTCTCATTAAATGCCTCCCATGTACACCTGTTACTATGCCGAAATTCCGAAAGGAACTTCTCTCTCCTCTTTTACATTCAAGCAATACTTTTGGATCATGAATATAAATTACATTACAATTGGTGGGACATGTATTTATATGACGTACTTACTTTCCATTAATTGTAAATATGATGAGGAACCCATTTATCTCTCATCAACCTTTTTATGAATTCTTATGTCACGCCGTTACGCTGCCAAAATCGCACCGATTTTCTAAGCCAATGTCATTGTGTAATGAATACCATTCCCATTTCTCCATCAATGGTATTCAACTTTATGCACATTTAAATATTTATTGTAAATTTTCATGTATGAATTCCACATTCCTTTATCTTGGAATAAATTATTATGTTTTATGAATCCATGTTTTATGATCCATGTGGCACACTTATGCATGAAATGAAATGTTTATGAAGGGTGTGCCCTTATAGAGCTCCAATGCATTGGGTAAGTATAGTATCATGATACGTCATGTGAAATGAGTGTTTACTCAAGCTAATTCATGTTCAATGAGTGTTTACTCGTGTTTTATGTGCAATGAGGATTTAATCATGCTCCATGTGCAATGGGCTTTGCTCATGCTAATTCCATGTTAAGTGTTGTTGCCACATTTCCATGTTATGATTATCATGCTTTATCATGCCTTTATGTTCATGTTTTTCTTATGCTCTATTGATATTCCTATTGTATAACATGTATTGTACTCCTCATTTTATTCCATGTCTAATGCCTTACTAGGCTTTATAGCTCACCCTTTTCTTATGCATGTCCTTAGGTTATCCCATGCAATGCTAAGTATGAAGGAATGTAGTGGTCATGTAAATGAAGTTTTCAACAAAGATGTTGTATTTCATGTTTTAAGTTTTTATGTAATGATCCTAAGCCCCAAAGACACTAAACCTCTCGATCTTCTTTGTTGTATCATGTGAAGTTTTATGTAATAAATCATGTTTAAGTTGTAATAAAAAGCAGGGTTGTCACCGTTTTTATCATTCTAGATGGCTTAATGTTGTGTGACGAATGAAAAGGAGGGGTTTCTTTTTATAATGAATGAAAATAGATTTTTGTTAGTTAATGAAAAAAATATAATGTAATATGTTTCAAAAACATATAAAATAGTTCAAAAATTTAATATAATTGACTATAATTATTATACGATATTAATATAATCATCCAATCATAATTATATTGATTTAGATATCATTTTAAAACTTTTATTTTCTAACCCCTTAGTTAAAGAATTTTAACATTTACAACGATAATGAATTATTCAATAATAAAAATCTATAGTTTCACATATAAGTTAAATATTGGATCTTAAATGGGAATGATTTGAAATTCAAGAAATAGTCTTCTATATAGATTTTTATAAATTTAAATAAATTTAATAAAATATTTTTTAATAGTAAATTCAATGAATTTCTTTATTGAATATATTCATTTAATATAAATTTACTATCATCAAGAAATTAATTAGAATACATACCAATTAAATATCCCTAATATTTCATATTGATATATAAAAGTTGTGGAAAAACTATAACTCACCTAAAAATATTACTTTTCTAGTTTTTTAAATCAGTTGCTCGATTTTTCTAGTCCTTGAAAAATCACTATGTTGGTATTAAATAAGAATTTAAATTAATTTTTACCCGATTAAATGTTAATTAAAATTAATGATAAAAAATAAATTATCCTTTATTTAAAAATTTATTATGTAAAAGAACAGATTTTTATCAATTCCAAAAAATATTATTGATATTTTAATAAAGAGAGATAAATTTTGACCATTATCCTAAACTTAAAATATTATCCAGGTCTAATATAAAGATAAAAAGTAATAAAATGTCATATTGAAAATGTTGGATGATTATGGAAGAACAAGAACCCTAAAAATAAATTAAGGCTTGTTTCTTAAGTAATTTTGATACTTATAAAATTAGTTTTAACCCCACTAAACCCATTTTACCATTATTGAGGATACACAAATTTAATATGGTCACAATTAATACTGAAAAAAATTAAGATGATCTTATTAACTAATATAATTTTTTTGGATACTAAATATAAATTCAATTTTACTAAATTAAATTAAAATAAGTGGGGTAATATAATTTAAAATTAATCATGAAAAATGCGATGAAAATAAATTTTATAGTAAAGTTACTATATATGTATAAAAATATTCTCATTTCAAACCAAAGTATAATGTTGATTCAAATAAAACAAACAAGGTGATATTTCATAAATATGTTGTAAATATAATTTAACATTAACATAAGTTTGACGTTATTAATTTATAAATTCCATCTTTTTTATCAAAACAAATTCTTAAATTTCCATAAATAAGTTATTATATTCACCAAAAAAATAGAAATGGAAACCATTAATTGTGGAAATATATGTTTTAAGAGTAAAATGTCACTACTGAAAGATGAGTGTTTATTTATTAATAATAAATTAAGAATATTTTATTTAATATTGACTATATTTTTTGGATGATTTTTTAATCGTATTTGTACCTAGAAATTTAACAGCAATGTTATTTGTTTCATATTTAAAGAATAATAATTTTTTTTATTTTCACTCAGTGTTGTAAGTCCTATAAAATATTGAACATACCCATTTTTTTAAATACCAGGATATTATATTATCTATTCAAGATCAATCATGTCATATGAGGAATGTATTAGTGAGTTTCATTGATATAATGTTTCTATGATTATGATTTGTATACATTATATTCTACTCTTCTAGAATGTGATCATATGACAATGGTATCCTATTATGGATCTCATTATTGGATTAATTTTAATTAATGTCTTATGAATGAACTTGATTTATTCTGACAGTGATAATTATGATTTATGAATTTCTGGGTATGATTTTAAAATGATAATCTCACTTCTTAATTTCCTTGTTCTCATGTTATGGTTAAATGATCATTGATATATTTCTTGTTCACCCATATGGAGCAACCAAAATCCTCAATTTTTTATGATCCCTTTTCCCCAAGATATGTTTAAAGGATTTTATTATGATATCTCCAACTAGGGATATATTTACCAAGAACATATTGGAAGATGATGTAGTTTTTTTATATACCTCTTTTCTATGTGTAAATGTTTTCCAAAACACAAAACAGTTATAGTTTCGGTGTGGATCGTAATGATATTTTATTATTATTAATATGATAAGATGTAATATATATGTATGAAATTATTATATTACCACATATAAAATAGTATCCAACTAAATTTTTCATGAGAAATTCTAATGAATAATCCTGATATCCAGAAGCATGATATGTGGAAAAAAATTCATATGATTATGGCTATCATGATATAAAAACTAAAGAAAATTTTCTAATAATTATTCTTGTAATATTTTATACCTTCACCTTCCTTTAAAATTTTCATTCAGATCACCATTGGAGTGGATATCAGACTTTAATTGACCATCATAACTTTCTTTTGCACTTTCTCAACATATATAGATTGCAAGATAAATGTACCACCCTTTCAATGAATCACATAAAAATTAAGGAAAAAAGGACAATTCATAGAATATATACATCGTGAATATAAACCTCATTAGTTTCAAAAACATATTTCGTGATGTTTTATCAGAACCTAGAAATATTATATTATCAATGTAAATGAGGACTACCATCATCTATCAATTGTTTATCTTGATTTGGTATTTATAACCAACCCTTCTATATGAAAAATGATCACCCCAAGTTATAGATCAAGAAATGTTAACAAGGAACATGGTTCTTGATTCATAACATAAAAAATATATTTTTTCAATCAATAAATTTTTCTCTCGTCATTATTAATAAAAAATATATCAATCTTCTATAAATTTTCTTCCCCTTTAGGAAACAAATTTATGAACACATATTCGAAATCCATATAACTAAAATTGAAACCCTTTTTAATGTCCTAGTATAATGAAATATAATGGATAAAATCATGGAAAATTTTAATTTAATTTTCAGAAACATCAATTCCATAAATCTAAAAATAACAATTTCATACGATAAATTACTTTTTTGTTTTCACCATTCCATATTCATTGAGCATGTTTCAAAATAACCATTTATTTATAATCTGGTTATTTTTTAACATGAAAAAATTTCTAATGTTTTTTCTTCTCAATTTTGTCATTATCTTTAATAAAAACATTCAACTATATTGGATACCTATAATGATTATCATATATTTCTGATTTAATATGGTATAATAATTAGGTTTTTTTAACAACTTCATTCTTCATATGTTAACTAGAATTATCTGATTACCCTTGATATTATTATTTGTGTCTTCTCCCCTATTGAACCATCTTCTTGAACATGTTATTCGTATATAATTTCCATAATCCTCAAATCTATCATTATGTTTATTTCATCCCTTTGAACATCCACTGAGCTGGACTTAACATCATCACTATATTCCTCAAAAAATTAAATGATTATATAATAATTAAGAATATTTTAAGCTAAAATATTCTTGTATGTATTAATATTTTTCTCATATTCATCCAATAAAACATCATGGATTTCAACTATATTTTCTATAATTTATTATTTTAAAGATAAGTTGTTCTCTACGATTAATTTGTAAATAATATATCCTTCTATAAATTATTTAAACATTTTATTACTCTCTTTGTTCATATTCAGAAAAATAATTCTAATCACAAAAAATTATTTTACTGGGGGTTAAATCCCTAAAAAACATTTCTAGAGTATTTCTTTCATTTTGATATAAAACTAACCAATTGGATATAGAGATCATTATAGGAAAATCTTCTTCCTAATACTTATTCATAAATTAATTTTCAAAAAAATTTATATCGATATTGTTTATTATGCAATTTCTTCTCTCAATAAATCCATTATATTGAGGAGATATTACTAGATATATTTTTCTATCAATTATATTAAATTTTCAGAGTGAATCTAATTGATTTTCATAGTAATCATTTATTCATATTATCTTTAGTATTAAGTCATGCACGTGTACACTTCTATTTTATGATTGATCACAATTAACAAATCCATTCTATGGATATCATCAAAAAACCCATAATACATTTTCATAACACATGATTTATGGGATAATGGCCCACAAAAATTCTTAAGAATAGAATCAAATATACTTAATGGTAATCCTTTCATTATATTTTAATCATTCTTAATAGAATTCCCTATAGTAAATGAATCCCATGTTTGTGTGTTGTCACATGTGAGTTTTGGAAGTCTGAACCATTATTAACAATATTTTCCATTAATCATTTGTTTAAATTAAAATAACTATTATTCTATATCCTTTTTTTTAATTTCAATTTAGAACATGCTCTTATTTTTCTGAAGAGTTATATATAATTTTACTTAGTCTATCTTTCATATAAATATGTGAACTAATTATATATTTAACAGTGTACTGTTGGATTGATAGTATGATAGATATGATATTGATTGTAGTATAGAACTATGATATAGATACTCAATATACAAGAGGGGGGGGGGGTGAATTTTATACTTTAAAAATCCTTAAGAAAATTTTTTATAATCAAAATTCAAAACACCTCTAATCTCTAATAACTTTCATGATTCCGAAAAATTGAATCTGGAAATGAAACTTAACAAAAGCTTACAACAACTAAGATTCTACCTTAAGGCATATATAATCATATTTAATCAGAGTACAAGTCTAATGAAGTATATGAAAGTTATACTTTCCTCAAAAACTAAAATTACAGTGGAAGACAAAATTGAAACACTACAAGTAACAAGTAGTAACTCTTTTAACCCAAAGAGAAGGGTATCCATCAACCCTGGATAAATGTCCCTTGATTTATACTTTCAAGAATGTCTGTATTACCCAAACCCAGGTAAGCCCTCAATCCAAATATCGGTATCTGCCTTGCAATCCCTACAAGAGCTCGATTTATAAGGAAATAAGCACCTCTAACCTCACAACCCGATGTCTCTGATTTCAAGGAATTCACACCTCTCCACAAAGAAAATCTGTATGAAGCAAAGTTGAACAAGCCATTAAAACATTCTAAACAAAGACTGATAGTTTATAAGATCCTATCTCTCTCTATGAATCACTTCAACAGAATTTATGCGAAGTTGTAGAAGTTCAGTTCTTCCAAAGTCAAGTAATGATCTCTTTCAAATGATCTCTTATTTATAGGCATGGATTCAATGGTTGGCTCCCTCCTCCAACAGTCATATTTTCACTTGATTTTCAGAGGGACCTATACACGTGTCACTTAAACAGTAGTTAGTTAGTAACTGAAGTCATGAAATCGTTTTATAACAAAAAACAAGTGTAATAAAAAATATGGTTACTTAAGAAAGTTCATTTTTTGGAGTGTAAGAAAAAATTAATGTTTGGGGTCAAACCAAAAATAAATTCAATATCAATAATACAAGTATATTCAGATTCTACTTTCCAAGGAATTTGGACCCTGAATTCTATAGAATTACGGTGTTTAAATTTCAAGGAAATTTGGAATCTGGATTCACAATAATTCAGAGACTCAACTCATAAGAGTTCAGAGTCTGAATTCAGAGAGCTCGGAGACAGAACTCATAAGAGTTTAGAGTGTGAATTAAGAGAACATGGAGTCAAAACTCAGAAGAGTTTGGAGTCTAAATTCAGAGAACTCAGAGTTAGAACTCATAAGAGTTTGGATTCTAAATTCAGAGAACTCGGAGTCAGAACTCAGAAGAGTTCAGAGTCTGAATTAAGAGAACTCAGAGTCAGAACTCAGAAGAGTTCGGAGTCTGAATTCAATGTACTCTGAGAGAAAACTCATAATAATTTGGAGTCTGAATTTAGATAACTTGGAGTCAAAACTCATAAGAGTTCGGAGTATGAATTCAGAGAACTCGGAGTCAGAATTCATATGAGTTTGGAGTCTAAATTCAGAGAACTCGTAATCTGAATTCAGATCTTGAAAATAGTATGCTTTATATCTAAGTACTATATGATTACGATGTTTTGGATACTAAAATGAATTTTATACTTAGACAAAATAAATAACGAAAAACATGGTAAGGATAAATTTTCTTTGGGGAAGGAAAATTTTTATAATGAAAGTAAAACATAGGGTAGAATGAAAATTTCCTTAAGAAAAGGTGATTGTGATTTTCAAAACAAGAAGGAATGGTAAAGCCATAAAAAACATTGTTGACAATTAAATCTCCTCCATGTATGAAGTAATGGAAAATTCATAAGGAAAACCTTATTGACTCAACAATATCACCCTTTTTGTAAGGCACAAACATCCTTAAAAAATATATAAAGGCATAGAAAATATTTTTCTAGACTTTGAAATAAATATTATCTCCCTTTAAACATGAACAATGATGAATACGAATAACTCCCCCTTAGGTTTTGGAACTCTAAGGATCGTATTCTAGATTTCCAGAATGAGATTTTTCATTATCTAGATTACAGAAATATCCATAATGAAAACCCCCCATTAGATAAACACCCCCTTACATAGGTATATTTCTTCTTTAAATAGAATTATATTTCATTTCTCCCCATTTGTTATTTTCAAGAAGAAATTGAGGGAATGGAAAAGAAATTATGGTACCTGAAATATTAGTATAATATATGAAAAATACAACAACCCAAAATTTCAATATGATTAGAAAGAATTTGTACATGGAAATGAATATAACAAAAAAATCATATTGGGTCTATCATCCGTTCATTTCCTTGGAAATCAGCTTCTTCACTATAGTCTTTAGCTTCTTGAGATCCTTATGATCTTCCTCTTCTCTCTAAAGAATATGTTCGTGATCCTCATTTTTCTTCTCTAATGCTTTGATTCTTTCTTCATAAGCATTGAGAACCTTTTCCTGAGCCTTCAGGACTTCTTCCTGTTTAACAAGATTTTCTTTAATCTCAATATAAAGATCCCATTATCTTTTCAAGATTTGGGAAATAGAAATCAACTTTCTATTCAAATCCATTACTTCTTGATTCCAAGTATTCTGCTCAAGAGTTAACTTTTCTTCAAAGCTGGTTGTAAGATCCTTGATCCTACCAAATTTAATATCAAAAGCCTCCTTTACACCATCATGGAACTCATCATGTTCTCTCATGTATTCAATTATCTTCTTTGACTATCCAACCATTTTCTCACATGACCTCTTGTGGGCTTCGTAGTTAGTGAAGAGATTATTCAAATCAGCCTCGAGCTTGAAACACTTGTCTATCACCATGGACACTGAATCCAATTTTTGGTTTAGAGTGTGTTGAAGCATTTGGCATCTGGAGTCTATGCTTGGAAAAATCAAAATGGTTCCAACCTGCTTCTTCAAAGACTGAACATCAAAATTAGGTCCAAGGGACGATGATTTCGAATATGAAATTTTGCTAGGTGAAGGATCTTTCTCTAATTCATGAAGTTTTATCTTTGAAGATTCACCATCTATCATATTGTTTATTGAAACTTTAGTAGGTGTATCAAAAACCACTTGTTTAACTTTATCATTTTTCAGAACAGATTCATCATCCAGAGATTCATGTTCACTATCAGACTTCTGAAAAATTATATCTTCATCTATTTTCCCCTTCTCACCTTCTACCTCAGCATCTTTAGGATGAATAAAATGATGATTATAACTTTATTCCTCAGACAACTTGTTCACTTCATATTCAACCTTGTCATCTATTCCAGGAGTATCAAGCTTTGATGATTCATCTTGAGAGGTTCAGATTGACAATTTCATAGATGGGCTTTACTTCTCATGAGAGACCTCCGCTTTCTTAATCAAATCAACTGTGTCACAACTGCATTAATATTCATCTTCAACTTCTTAGATAACTTCTTTTTCTTTAACAACCTTATCTTGGTATTTTTCCAGAGTCATGAACTTCTTCCCCGGACTCTCAGGTAAGGGTTCTACTAGGAATGATTCTGGTACCAAAGATTTTTCATTAACTATTTTCTTTATATTGCTTCTCAATCTCATAAACTGTCTTCTCTTTCAAAGCCTTGGCTTCTATAGGATCCTTGACAAACTGTGGCTCTCCATCCATCCAATTTTTATTATCTTCCCTCCACTTGGCTACAACCTCATCTAGATAAGCTTTTTTCTTCGTAGGTTTTGGAGGAGTGGATTGGGCTTCTAAAGCTTTTGTGGGTTTTTAATCTTCTTCAACTTCCATAAACTTTCTCTTTATTTCCAAACTTTCTCAAAGGTTCAGCCACTTGTTTCTTAGATCCAGCTTCCTCCTTAGGTTGGTCATAAAATTCTCCAAAGTCATTAGAAAATCCAATGTTCATTCTTTCCAAAGTATCATCACTGACAAGAATAACATTAGAGTTCCTCGGATTCAAGATGCAAGGGATTTTAAAAGATTCTAGACACCTAACAACCAACTTAGAAAGAATAGATGGATACATGATTATCTGTGCCTTCAAATTTCTATTATTAATATTCTCAATCATAATGGGAATATTCTTAACTAGATTGATATTCCTTAGATTCATCGGAAAATCCAAAATATACATATTACTATTCTTCAAGGTGTCCTTGTCACCTTTTCTTGAAATGAAAAATCCTTGCACCTAGAGTTCAGGGATCCGATTATTTGTAGAGAGTTGAGAAATAATAGGATTCTTGACATCAGTATGACCAAGGCACTCCATAGATTTTCCCTTTAAAAACTTCCTTTAACATCCGGTGGCTTGTGAGAACAGAATTTAGCTTCCCCTTCATACGACACCCCAATCAAACTTGATGCCTTGGTGTATGAAAGAGAATAGGTCTTTCCATAGCTTTTGAAAGAAAACTTATCTCTACCTTATTCTTTAAAGAAACTAACTGATTCATAAAACTCTATCACGAGATTCAGATACCCTAAGTCTTGAACCCCTGGATTTGATATGCATACACACTCTCATCCATTAATCTTGATGTTCTTCGAAATTATTGAATCATACTTGTTGATTAAATTCAGATGCACCAACCTCTCTCTATATACCTACCACTATGAAATTGGCTTGATTATAGACATAACTTTCTGAGAGGATTCTTCTACAGACATTCAGAATTGAGAAACTCTGTGACGCTCAGAGCGGGCTTAAATAGAATGTTAGAACTTCAGTACGCGAGAGCTGGAGATCTATGTGGGACAACCCTTCGGGGGTCCTTTATATAGGCGTTGGAAGTGACAATTCATCTTCCAAACTCAATACAATGGCTGAAAATTCTTGTCATGAGATCTGATGGTTGATATGATACCCGTAGGGAAATATTTATAGGATCCGATCATTTGAGTTTTTTAAAGGAAAGAGTTCAGATTTAAGGAAACAATCTGAATTTTTTTAAAACCAAATGAAAATTACCGCAAGTAAATGATGATTATGAAAATCTATGAAAGGAAATGTGCCTTTCGGATTTCTAGGAAGATTATTCGTATCAAGGAAAAAATTTTCTTGAAGAACATTAGATTCTGAAAAAAAATTGATTACAAAAAATTTGAAAACTTAATTACAAATAATTTTGATAACATCATTATGAAAATTTTGAAAACATTTCTATGAAATATTTTGAAATCTTTATTACGAAAATTTTACAAAACTTCCTTATGAAAAATTTTAAAAACTTCATTATGAAAATTTTGAAAACTTCATTATGAAAAATTTTAAAACTAACAAACAAATGTACTCCCCCTATGAAAAGAAGTTTATTACTGTAAGGATATTGGTTTCAACAAAAAGTTAATAAGGAATATTACCCTATGGTTATCATTCCTAACTTCTGTTTTATGTATTAAAATCTATCGGAGGGTAAAGATTTTGTGAAAATATCAGCAAGTTGATCTTTTATTCCGATAAATTGAATAATTTTATTCCCTTTTGTGTGTGATTATTAAGAAAGTTATTCCTAATATCTATGTGTTTTTCATGAGAGTGATGTGCAGGGTTTTTAATTAAGGCAATGGGACTACTATTATCACACAAAATTTGTGTTTTGGAAAAACACATACCATAGTCTGTGAGTGTGTGTTGCATCCACAACACTTGAGCACAAAAACTTCCAGCTGCTATATATTTAGCTTCAGCAGTGGAAAGTTCTACTCAGTGTTGATTCTTTCATGACCAAGAAACTAATGAATCTCTTAAGAAATGACACATTCCAGATGTAATTTTTCTATCCATTCTACATCCACCAAAGTCAGCATCCAAAAATATTTTCAAAATAAAATCATTTCCAGATGTATAAAAGAGTCCTAAATCCATGGTTCCCTTTAAGTAGTGAAATATTCTTTTCACAGTATTTAAATGAGATTCCTTAGGATTGGATTGATATCTTGCACATAATCATAATGAAAACAATAAGTCTGGATGACTAGCTGCCATGTAAAGTAAGCTTCCTATCATACCTCTAAAATATGTTTGTCTACTGGTTTCCTAGATTCATCAAGATAAAGTGTGTTTGTGGTACCCATGGGAGTACTAATACTCTTATTGAAATCATATCCATACTTTTTAAGAATATATTTAATATACTTATGTTGGGATATATAGATTCCTTTTGGTTTTTGAGAAATTTGAAAAGCAAGGAAAAATTTTAACTCACCCATCATACTCATTTCAAATTCAGATTTCATTAGATTTGAAAACGAATCAGTTAAGGATTGTTGAGTTGAACCAAATATAATGTCATCAATATAAATTTGAACAATCAAAAAAAATCTCTTATCATTTTTTATAAAAAGGGTTGGATCTTCATTTCCCTTACCATAATTATTTTGAAGCAAAAATCATGTAATTCTATCATACCAAGCTCGAGGAGCTTGCTTAAGTCCATACAAAGAATTGGTATGTTAATAGAAATGTTTGGGATGTTTTGTATCTTCAAAACTAGAAGGTTTTTCCACAAAAACTTCCTATTTTACAAAACCACTAAGGAATGCACATTTCACATCCCTTTGAAAAAGTTTGATGTTGAAGAATGCTATAAAGGGAAGTAAAATACGAATAGATTCAAGTCTAGCCACTGGAGCATAGGTTTCTTCATAGTCTATTACTTCTGGTTGATTATTGCCATTATAAACTAATATAGATTTATTTTTTACTATGATTCCATTTTCATCACACATATTTCTGAAGACCCATTTTACTCCAATAACAGAAGTTTCCTTAGGTCTTTCAACTAAGGTCCAGACTTTATTCATTTCTAATTCATTCAGTTCATCTAGCATAGATTTTATCCATTCATCATCACCTAAAGCTTCATTAGTACTTTTTGGTTATTATTGGGAAAGAAATGCTAGATGTTTAACTTCATTACTTAAGTAACTTCTTCTCCTTACAGGTTGATTTACATCACCAATGATACTAGAACTAGGATGATTATTAATAAATGTCTTATTTGAGTTTTTTAAAACATGTTCATCAATATAGGGTAGAAAATATTCTGGGGTAAATGCTTCAGAAGAATATTTTTGGACATTTTCCTTATCATAAGGATCTTCTAACAAAGGATGATAATCGATTTTTGAAAACAAATCTGAAGATATTGGTTGGAGTTGTTTAAAAAAAAGGGATCTGGTTCATCATATTTGACATGTACTATTTCTTCAATAGTACAAGTTTTTTTATTAAAAACTCTATAAGCCTTAGAAGTTGTGGAGTAGCCTATGAAAATTCATTCATCAAATTTTGGTGAAAATTTGTGTAAGTTATCTCTAGTATTAAAAATGAATACCCTGCAACCAAAAACCTTGTAGTAGTAAAGTCTAGGTTTTCTACCATTCCATAACTCATAAGGGGTTTTATTAAGAAAAAGGTCTAATCAAAACACAATTTATAGTATAACAAGCAGTACTTACAGCTTCAACCCAATAATGTTTGGCTATAGAATATTCACTCAACTTGGTTCTTGTTATCTCTTGAAGAATTCTATTTCTTCTTTCAACAAGACCATTTTTTTGAGGTATTCTAGGTGATGAGATGTTATGAGTAATTCCTTTTCTACTAGAAAAAGGTTAAAAATAAGAATTTTTAAATTCTCCTCCATGATCACTATGAATTGTTATCAAAGTAAGGTTTCTCTCATTTTTAACTTGGGATCTAAAAATTTTTAAATAATTTTTTTTTGATTTCTTTGCTAGAAAATTGACCCACGTAAATCTAGTGTAATCATCAACTAAGAAAAATACATAATATTTACCTCCAATGCTTCTAGTTTGTGTTGGAACAAAAATATCCATATGCACCAACTGTAATGCATCAGTGGGTGAGAATTCACTGACTGATTTAAAACATGATTTATGTTTCTTTCCATATTGACAAGGATCACAAACATTTGAAGAAACAAATCTATGAACTGGTATATCCTTAACTAGTCTTTTCTTAGAAATTTTACATAGGTTCCTAATTTTATAGTGACCAAAACTTTTATTCAATAACCAAGAATGATCTTTCATTGCACTATGGAAAGGTATATCGTGGCTCCTACGATCTTCTATGTTCAGTGTGTAAACATTATCTTGCCTATAGGTAGAAAAAATAAACTCTTACTTGTAATTATGTACTAATCACTTATAATTCCTAAAATTCACAAGGTAACCTTCATCACATAATTGACTTATGCTAATGAGGTTGTGCTTAAAACCCTTAACAAATAAAACATTTGAAATCAATGTTTTTCCAAGAAGAATGATGTTACCAATACCAATAATATCTCCTTTAGCATTATCTCCGAAAGTTACTTTTCCTCCTTTCATCTTGATAATATTCTCAAAGATGTTTTTGTTAACAGACATATGTCGGGAACATCCACTATCCATGTACCAAATATTGCAGTTGGTACATTCTTTATTTTCCTGAAAATAAGAAAGTTAGACTTTCAGAATCAAAACTTCCTTGGATCCGGAATTGTTAAGCAGAAAATTTTTTAGTATCCATATTTTTTTGGAAAAAATAATCTTTATGAAAACCAAGTGATTGAACATTATTCAAGGAGCAATTTTTCTTCCAATTCAAACCACTTTGGAATTTATTACAAAATGGGCTCTAGATGGAATAAAATAGTTGTTTTTAAAAACAGGTTTGTGATGAGTATAACATACTCTAGTAGTATTTCCTTGAGGTTTGATTTGAGAATACATCTAGTAAAAATTTTCCTTACCAGAGGTAATGTTTGAAAGAAGTTTCTTAAGGGAATAAATTTTGGATATTAGTCTTATGACTAATTTCATATTCTCAGTAATTATTTCCTTAGAGTTATATTTTTCCTGAAAAACAATTATTTTTGAAAAGGTATTCTTAAGATATTTAAAAAGTTTTTTATTTTTCAGAATTTACTTCCTTAATATCTTTTTTATGTTTTTCTAAAAGCTCATCCTTATCTTTAAAATCTCTAGAGAGGTCTGAAATATCTTTTGTAAGAAATTATTCTCTAGTATTTTTTATGTCCAATTTCATAGAAATTTTACAATTTTTCGCTTCTAGAAACTTGTAAAATCTAGATACTTCTTCATATGAAGGTATTTCTTCATTATCTGGAGATTAAGTATCTTCATTATAAGTAATATCTCCAGAATAATAAATATTATTAATAGATAAATTTGTTAAAGCCTCCACAGAGCGTACCTTGGCCATAAGACATGTATTAGGGAAAGAAGTAGTAGCAATGAATCCAATATTTTTTTATGCTGATGATTCATATTCAAAAGATTCACTTCCCAAAGAGTCTCCAAAGCTAGCACTCCAAGTATCCTTTGCTTTAAGACATTTATTGTGCTTAAAACAATAGAACTTCTTCTTGTTTATTTCTTAATTCCTTCCCTAATTTTCCTTCTTTTTCAATAAGGGGAAATCAGATATAATATGACATATTCTTCAATATTCATATGAAGTAACATCCCCATAATTCTTATATATATATTCTCTCATCTTGTAATTATTATGATAGTTCGTTTGAGCTACTATATTGTTCATTCTCTGAGAAATATTAGCTAATTCATTCTCAGAATTTTCTATATCACTATATTCTAAATGAATAGTAACTTTCATTGACTTTGATCTGGTTACTCTTTCTAGAGTCTTGGATTTCATATGTTTAGAAGTAGTTGTAAAGGAAGATCCTCCATTCCCATTTTTCTTTTTAACCTGACCAGAAACTCTCTTTATTCTAGTCTCATACTGAAGAAGAGTTCCAAACAACTCATCTAAGGAAATATGGGTAACTTTCTTGTTCTCATCAATTAATGTCATCTTGGAATCCCACTCATATGGAATGATTTCTATGATCTTATCTACAAGAGCCTCATCATCCAAACCTATTTCTACCATAGACTGTAAGATATTCACAATAGTCATAAAACTTTGTTGAACTTTGCTTATAGGTTCCCCATAAGGAAAGTTAAAGCCATGGTATTCAGCTCTCAACATAGCTCTTCTTGTCTCTATGACTTTAGAAGTACCAAAATTTGTAATTTAAAGTTTCTTACAGATACTATTTGTAGATTCAAATGAAGATATTTGGCTATATATGTTCCTCTTCATTGAACATAACAATATATTTATGACTCTGAAATTTTCTTGGTATTCTGATTTCACCTGATTAGTAAAATTTCTCAATTCTTAATCAAGAATCTTATAGTCTCATGTCAGCATTAGGTAGTTATCAACTCCAGTGTTAATAATAAATGTTTTCATCCTATCTCTCCAGTACTCATAATCATTTCCTTAAGAAATAGGAGGTCTGGTAGGATTTATATTGTCAATAGTCACAACATGTAAAACCTCCATCTTAAGGAAATTCATTCCACAGAAACTTGTTAGTAATAAGAGTTTGTAAACCAAAGAAAATACCCTAAGAAAAAAAAATAGAAATATAGTATCTCTAATAAAAAATGAATCTAAACTTTATGGATCTGAAAAAATGATTCCAAAAAAGTGAAGAAGAAGATTTCTCTTCAGAATCTAATCATGAGATTAATTTAGATTTAATCAAAATTATGAAGAAAATTGTTAGATTGGTTCAGGATTCAAGGACACCTCCTCTGAAACCAATTGTTGGATTGATAGTATGATAGATATGATACTGATTGTAGAATCAAAATATGATATAGATACTTAATATACAAGAGGGGGGAGGTTTAATTGTATACATTAAAATTCCTTAAAAAAATTATTCATAAAAAAAATTCACAACACCTCTAAGCTCTAATAACTTGCTTGATTCTGGAAAAATGAATCCAGAAATAAATCTTAACAAAATTTTACAACAACTATGATTTTACCTCAAAGCGTATAAAATCCTATTTAATCAGAGTAAAAGTATAAGGAAGTATATGATAGTTATAATTTCCTCAATAACTAAAATTACAGTGGAAAATAAAATTGAAATACTACAAGTAACAATTAGTAACTCTTTTAAACCAAGGAGAAGGGTATCCAACAACCATGGATAAAGGTCCATTGATTTATAATTTCAAGAAAGTCTGTATTTCCCAAACCTAGGTAATCCCTCAATCTAAAGATCAATATCTGTCTTGCTATCCCCGCAAGCCCTCGATTTGTATGGGAATCAAAACCTCTGACTTCACAACCTAAAGTATATTATTTCAAGGAAATCACACCTATGCATAATGAAAATCTACCCGAGGATGAGTTTCAACAAGCCATTCAAATTTTCTACATGAGTCCTTAGAGTTTATAAGAGCCTCTATCTCTAGAAATCACTTCAACAGCATGTAATCCATGTTGAAAAAGTTCAGTTCTATAAATTTCAAGTACCGATATCATTCAAATGAGATTCTATTTATAGGCATGGTTTCAATGTTTAGCTCCCTCCTCTAAAGGTCATATTTTCCCTTGAATTTCGGAGGTACCTGTACACGTGTCACTCAAACAATGGTTACTTAGTAACTAAAGGCATTACATCATTTTATAACAAGAAACAAGTTTAAGATAAAATATGGTTACTTAAGAAAGTTCATTTTTCAGAGTGTAAGAAAAATGAATGTAGGAGTCTAACAAAAAATACATTCAGTATCTATAGAACAAGGATATTTGGATTCTGTATTCCAAGGAATTCAGAACCTGAATTCTATAGAATTCCGGAGTCTGAATTTCAAGAAAATTTGGAATCTAGATTCACAAGAATTTAGAGTCTCAACACATAAGATTTTGGAGTATGAATTCAGAGAGTTCGGAGTCAGAACTCATAAGAGTTTGAAGTCTGAATTCATAGAACTTGGTGTCAGAACTCAGTAGAGTTCGGAGTCTAAATTCATAGAAATCAGAGATAGAACTTAAAAGAGTTTGGAGTCTGAATTCAGAGAACTTGGAGCCAAAACTTATAAGATTTCAGAGTATGAATTCAGAGAACTCTGAGTCAGAACTCATAAGAGTTCGAAGTTTGAATTCAGAGAAGTTAGAGTCAGATCTCAGAAGAGTTCGGAGTCTGAATTCAGAGAACTCGGAGTCAGAACCCATGAGAGTTCAAAGTCTGAATTCAGAGAACTCAGAGTTATAACTCAGAAGAGTTCCGAGTCTGAATTCATAGAACTCGGAGTCAGAACTCATAAGAGTTCAGAGTTTGAATTCAAAGAACTCAGAACCTGAATTCAGATTTTGAAAACAGAATGCTATATATATATGTATTATATGATTCCAAGGTTTTGGATATGAAACAGAATTTTATACTTAGACAAAATGAATAACAAAAAACATGGTAAGGATAAATTTCCTTGGTTAAGGATATTTTTTCTTATGAATGTAAAACATAAGGTAGAATGAAATTTTTCTTAAGATAAGGTGTTTGTGATTTTTAAAACAAGAAGGAATGGTAAATTTATAAGGAAGCTTTATTGACTCAACAATCTCCCCCAAGTATGAAGTAATGGAAAAGTCATAAGGAAAACCATATTGACTCAACATGTACCCCTTCATTCCAAATAAAACAACATGTCATATTTCACAGAATTAGATCATTATTAGATAATTTTTGTGAATTCATTAAACCAAAAGAACATATATATTTATAAGATCACTTCATATAACATTTTATATACAAGATCCCAATGTTTTTAGTCCCTTATCTATACCAAATCTCAATAATACACCTTTTTCATATTTTCTTTCTAGGATAAAATCGTTATTATGGGTATTGTGTGAGGTACACCTGCTATCCAGAACCCATAAACCAAAACATTATTTTACTCTTAAATAAATATCATCTATATTTTATTTACCATACTATTGGTCTTTCTATAATACCATTGGGGAACTTATTTAGATGAATTTTATGCCACATACTCCCCATGTCTCATAATTTTTTCTTCAACATGAAAAAATAAAAAACATGTTTCATTTTAAATTGTGTTTATTAATATTCCCATATAATATTTCCCCCTATTATGAGTCCCATTACTCATGACTAATTAATCTAATGAATCAAAATTGTATTATTACTTTCAAAAAACATCCCTCCAAAAGTAAAAACCATTATTACAATAATATGTAGATGGAAAACTAATTTCATATCTATAGTGTTGAAGCTCTCTGAATAGAATTATCACAATGGGAAGCACATATTTAATGTGACTTAATTTTAAAAAGGAATAACACCTAATTTTATGTGTATTTTTATCTCCTTTATCTCTAGTCCAATAGACTTTTGAGATTATTAGTAGTACAGTTTCCATCTTGTGGTTGATGCTTGTGGATAAGAATAAGACATGACTATCTTCTCTATATAATCATACACTACAATAAATTTTCCATTTCTTTTAATAAGATACACCTATGGGATAGGAAAACTATATTTGGTATTGATCCCTCAAATACAAATGGATTAATTTGAGTATAATTTCATATAACAACCTGATAGAATGATGTGCGTTCAGTGACTTTCTTGTTCAAAACTCTTTCTCTTCCAAACTGCATCTTATTCATCAATTATATGTAGTCCTATTAACAATTTTCATCATTTTAATTTTCATAAAAGCCATGGTTCTTGTATGTTCTTCTACATCGTTTATAAACAATACATATATTTTATAGTATCTAGAAATTATATATTTTAGATTTTGAAAATACTCTTCCAGTAATGGATTCTATTCTTTTAATTATGGTATATATTTATTTTATCAATGAAAAAACTCATTTTCATTCTTGGTTTTATCCAATAATTTTTTATGTTTGTGACGAGATACCACATGATCAAAAAAATAGTTAAATCCTCTCATAGAAATATTTTTTTATCCTCTCAATCATTAGTATCTATTCTATCATAAAAAAATATTTTCATCTTCACTAAGGTCCCTACAATCCTCATCTTATCCCACTTCAGAATCATATTGACATTAATCATCATTAGATAAAGGATCTTCTAATTGGATAATTTCCTTTGTTCTATTCTATAGATTTTATCATCTTTTTATGGATTCATTGATGAATATTCATCCTCAACATCTTGAATATTTTTAAGATACATATTTGTGAGATAGCCTAGCTTTTCACATAAAATTATATCAATTGGAATCAATCCTTTGAAGTTTCTTTTTAACTTATTATTTTCAGATTAATGGATATCAATTAACAAATTTAATACATCTTTGTCACGATCTTAATTAATTTAGAGTTTATTTATTTTCTTCTATATAACCTCTTATGATTTTTTATTCACCTTGAAATTATTTTCACAATTTCTCATTTCATATGCAATAAGAGTACTATGAAGTCTATCCATAAATACTTATTTTTTGTCCTTATCATCATGCATAAATACAATTACATTGATCCTTAGAAGTATTCCCATTAGGAATAATATTAAAATTATTATTGTTTTCTCGAAGACAACTCATATCTTCAAGAAGATAAATTATATTATCAAAAAAAATAGTTTCAACTGAAGTCCTACAATGGTTTTAATATTTATACCACAACACCGGAATCATTTAATCTCATACATTGGAATCAACATAATATGTATTCAGGATATATTTATTATTATATATATATGGTTTTTAAGAAATTACCATGGTATATATTTAGTTTTTCAAACTTCCCATGTTTCCTTAATTACTTTCACATCCTTGACAAATTACTTATTCTATCTCTCTAATAAAACTATAAATTCCATGTTTACTAACATTAGATGAATGGATTCAATCTAAATGTCATGACCCGTTCCCTAGGGCCAGTGTACTGCCTACCCCAAGCCCACCATCTATATGCCAGGGGATGGTGACTAACACAGAGTTGGAATATCCCAAAAGGGAATGCATTTTACATTAAACCTATACACACACTCAAAGCTCAATTTGAGGAATATAAACCCAAAGTAAAACAAAACTATCAATGAAACAACTACAAAGCATATAGTATAATCTGAAAGTAGAAAGGGGCCAAAATACATGCCTAAATCCAAAATGGAATGTACAACTAACACAACTCATCTACTCGTGACACTTCCTAAATGGTAGGTGAAGGGTAAATGTCTATAGCCTTAGAAGTATGCTTGTATGTCATATCTCAATGAGCACCACCTGGTCCCAGACCACCAAGGTCTCCATTGAAGCATCGATCACCAGCATGGGACATGACACGTGTGAGCGAATTCCATGTTTGGTTGTGTAACACAACACTCGGTGGGGACCCCAAACCAAAAAAGAATGCCCAAAAGTAAAGACCATATAAAAAACATTTAACACCAGTTATAACTCAAATGTATGGAAATCAAGACTTTCATATGTGACACTGAACACCTTGGACTGCTATGGTACTCATCCCTGAGGAGTATTGTGGTTCTTCTGGGTCACATAGAGCTTCTCCTCACCATGGGTCATACACGTCACATAGAGTATCTGCCCACTTAGGCCATCACTGTTTTTCCACATAGGGTCGCTTATAGATGGTCCACATAGGGCCGCTTATAGCTGGTTCGGACAGATCCACTTGTATATGGTTCATATAGAGCCAATTGTTACGGTTTCACATAGGGAAGCATATCATTCCAGACTATAGGGTCACATAGACCTTCTTTTCAGCAGTCTTCGGGTCTCATTCAGCAGTAGCATTCCCACACGTAGTGTGCTGGATTATGAGATAATACACTCCTTAGTTCATTTTTCATGTTTCTACTTCAATTAATACCTCTTTAGAGCATGTTAAAAGCATCCTTTCATCGCAAGGGTTACAACACAAAAAATAGCTCATCAAAAAGACACTCGGTCTAAAAGCTATTGGAATTTTAGTAATCCCAGGAATGTTACATCTAGACCCTATCCGATATGGTCAGATAGACCCTCCCAACTCAGCTAGGGGGTCCGTCATGGACTGACCCATTTTGGCCAACCTGGTCCAACCTTGCCCATTGGGGGTTTTTGGATCCGTCCTGATTCAGATGTGGGTCCAATCCACTGGCTCTCCAAACAAACCAGTCCAATTCCTCCAGCCTAGTCTGAGTTGGTCGGACCGATATGGCCCTACCGGGCCATCTAGTGGCCCATTTTACCCATCTGGCCGAGCCCACTTTTGGGGGGCTAGTTTTTCCTCTAGTCAGGACAAAAAAGAGAGGCCCTACTCTATCTTAGCTCGACCCAGTTGGTAGGATGGCATGGAACAAGCATAGACGCCCACCTAGGCATCTTTTTCGGTAGCACGTGGCTAGTAGGTGGCTGGACACTCCTCCACATGCGGTCCTCAACCACAAGCCACGTCTCTCCAATGATCAACCCACAAGATGATCGGTCCGATGTGGTTCCCCACGGACACAACGTGCATCCTCCTCCATGAACCAAGATGGTCACAACCTCTACCGCTTTGGCATACCTCCTCCCGCCAGTTGCCGCTGTGGCCTGGTGTCCCCACTACGGCTGGGTTCTTTGATCTCCTAACTCCATTGCGGCCTTCTACCCCCACCGTGACCTCATGTTTCGGTCTCTTTCTACTTTCACTTCCTTGTGTCGTGACCTTTTGTCTATTTCCTGACCCACCTGGCTTCAACCCTTCTCCACTGGCAGTGTAGGATGATGCACCGCTGATCATTGCACCATGAAGAATGAGAAGAAGGTAAGGAGATGATAGGGGATGGTGTTGAACATAAGAACGCCCAAATAATGATCTAGGTATTTTTCTATATAGACCTCGATAATTTCTTGTTTGTAGGATCACGAGAACCATAAATGGGAGAATAATACCTAAACATATATATCCCCTTAATTCATAAATTATTAACCATCTCTCATGAACGATCAATCTGTGGGTTATATTATTCGTGATTTAATTCATGTTCTTCAATTAATAAGAAGAATGGGTAAAATAAAATCAAACAAAAAAGCATCAAACCCCAACCTGGGATAGAAGATTTCTCGAGGATGATCATTCATCATTTTTTTGTCAATATCCAGTTCCAAATCTTCTATCCAAGGGTGTCTTCACCATCATCTAATTCATTGGAATTTTTTATAAGGGAGTTTGTCCATCATCATTCATCGTCACCAGCCACCAAAGCCTTTGAGAATTCCAACGATTATTCCAACAATACTTCATTGATTCT
This sequence comes from Viscum album, assembly GCA_963277665.1. NCBI lineage: Eukaryota > Viridiplantae > Streptophyta > Magnoliopsida > Santalales > Viscaceae > Viscum > Viscum album. Next base: position 361,283,975 of record OY728155.1, on the reverse strand, counting down.
TAGGCTATTAATTAATGAAATGTGAATCATCATTTCTTTTATGAATCATTGCAGCATCTTTACACTAAATCATTAATGAGGTTCATTAATAAAATTCATTGTTACCCCATCACTACACCACAGTGGTGACATTCCACTTCTCAATGATGAATAAAAAAATAAAAATATCTGTTTATATTAATTTATTTTTCTTCTTAAAAGTCCAAAAATTGAAATTTTCCCTCAATTTGTTCTGGTCGAGGTTAAGTCCTATATTATGAGAAAATCTCATTATAAACTCAAAAATTGTCTAATATTTTTAATTCGAGTTACTGTTTTGATGTCATTAGGATTCAAACATAAAATAACGTTTATTAAATTTTTTTATTTAAGGTTACATCATAAAAAAGAAATTTCACTGTTGGTCTGTGCCGACAGATGCTAGTCTCCTCTAATGGGAATAATACTCTCAAGAACACAATGGTACTTTAGTATTTCTATTCCTATATACCGTATATTAGCTATAAGAATTTGAAAATAAAATAACCTTATTGAATTATTTTATTTACAGAAAAAACTGCATTCGATGATTGACCCATGTCGACCGATGTTAGGATTTATCTAATGAAATAATACCCTCACGAACTCAATGGTGGTCTAGAATTTTCAATTTGAGACACCGTTCATGAGTTATAAGGATATGAATAATAAAATAATTTCATTTAATTATATTATTTATGGTTATTCTATTTTTAGGTTTTATATCTTGAGGAAAAACTCATTAAATGTATGTCGTGACTATGGTAAACTCACCCTCTTGACCACAACGATGTCCTCAAGTTTTTATCTAGACAAAAACGTAATATTTATTCCACCTTTTCAAGAAACCGGTCACACATACTATTTAAAACATAACATTCTTCGAAAAATTGTTCCAGGTACTAAGGTCCTTTGAATTGCAAACCATCTCGGCACCTCATCTCGAAATAATCCCATTTACATTTCAGTAAAAATCATGGAATTCCATGTTTTACATTACTCCATCATTTTGGGATTTACATCCTTGTAAGACAAAACCTAGTTAATCAAACAAATAATAATAGTAAGCATGAATCTAAGCCTCCTTCCCCAACATGATCTCATGTAAGTTCCCTTGCTCCCAATAAACATGCTCTAAAGGAATCTATCATCCATGAAGGATCATATCATATCGATCCTCTATCTACATCACGTACCCCACGAATGTCGCATCATCATCAATCTCCAACTTGCTGTGGTCGCTGACATGAGAAGGGTCGTGCACGTATCTCCTTGGCTGGGATACATGGAATACGTCATGCACCATTTCTAACTATGCTTGTAGAGACATGTGGTATTACACCTATCATACTCTACACAGTATAAAGAATGGTTTGATGAAACTCTGAGATAACATGCTACTCTGGCCAAATATCCATATCCCTCAACGAGAAAAGACCCATAGAAACTCAATGTCCCCCACTTAGAACTCCAAGGGACTCCATCACCTATCAGCATTGGACTTATCTCAGCTTTATAAAGTCTTCATCTACTCTCATATTTCCTACACTTCTATGTGGTAGAATGTACCATCACTGGACCCATGAGTGTTGACTCCCCTAGGTATGTCTTGCATATTAGTGACCTACATGGTTGTCTGTAAAGTGCCTCAGATGGAGTCATACTAATGGTGGTGTGGTAGCTATTTTTTACTCAAACTCCACCAGTGGTAGGTGTTCCTAAAAACCATGACCAAAAACAAGAAAGAAATCTTTAAGATGGTCCTCCAAGGTCTGTATGGTCTGCTCTGTCTGACCATCCATTTTTGGCTGAAAGGCTATTCTCAAGAATAGATGAGTCACAAACGCCTCCTGTAATCCCTTTTATAAATATGATGTAAGTCATGCAACAATATTTGAGACTACCGTAGATAGGACTCCATGGCGTTGAACTATATCTTACATGTAGAGGCATCCCAATCTCTCAACTGAACCCTACTCTCGAATGGGTAGGAACTGGGTCAACTTGGTGAGTCAACCTAGGATCAAATAGATGGTATACTACCCCTAGAGGTATGTGGTTAGCCTATCATGAATTCTTTTTACATCTGATCCCACTTCTACTCTAGTACCTCGAGGGGTTTTCTCAAACATGCTGGAACCTGGTGCTCTGCCTTTACATGATGACAACTGAGGCATATTGAGAAAAAATATTCCTTTTCTTCTTCATCCCCATACACCTGTACAAATGTTGGATCTCCTGGTATATCTTCAGCACACCTGGATATACCTCCAAAGGGGTTATATGTACCATCCTGAACACTTTATCCCGTAATTACATTGGTAAAACGATGCATCATTTTAAAAAAATAATGTTCTCCCTACCTTTAGAATATCCATTAGGGGAATGCCCCGTGAACATTATGGAATGTGTGGTCTCATAGCTAGAATCTCTATGTTCACCTCCCAGACTCACTGAAAGAGTGGACAGGAAACAACTATCAACTGAAGATAATCCACCTCATATCTATCCACAAAGGATATATGAAGTGAGGTTAACTACTCAGAGGCCTCATTCAGTAGTTGTGAAGTCGATCTATTACTGAGATCATCTTCCTCCAAATTCCCTTTCCCAGAAGTATAGACTCTCTCAAAGTCAAATTATTGGAGGAACCCTATCCAACATCGATTCCTCACATTCAGTTCCTTTTGAGAAAATATACACTTGAGACACTTATGGTCATATAAGACGATGAATAGGTCACACATAAGGTAGTGTCTCCACATATTTAGTGTGAAGACTACTAGTTCCAACTCAAGGAATTAAGTCACATAGTTCATCTCATGCAGTGTCAACAATCAGGAGCCATAAGCAATCACTAGTTTCCCCTACATCTTTACACAAACAATATTGGTTCATGATGAGCCATAAAACACTATATAGTTGGGGCCTTCCTCTAGAAACCTCAATATAAAATCAGTCTTCAAGCTCTATTGGCATCCTTCTATCTACATGAAGGGGGTTCCCTTCTTCATCAATGTCATCATGGGTGTTGCAACTATGAATACTTCAGGTAAAAATCTCTTGCAGTACCCAGCCCACAGAAGGAAACTCTAAACCTTGGCAACACACTTGGGAGGCTCTAAAGAAACAACTACCATGATCTTTACAGGATCTATCACAACTCTAGCTTCTAAGATGACATTTCCTAGGAAGTGGACCTCTTGTATCTAGAACTCACACTTTCAGAGACTTAAATAAAGCTGGTGCTCTTATAGTGTGTCCAGAACCATCCTCAGGTGTATCACGTGCTCCTCCTCTGATGCTGAATACACTAAGATGTCATCAAGGAAGACCATTCCAAACCAGTCTATGTATGGCCAGATGATCTTGTTCATAAGTCCCATGAAAAATTCTGGGAAGTTTATCATGACAAATGGAATCACTATGTTCTCGTAGTGGTTTTATAGGCAACTGAAATCCACCATAGAGATGTCATCATATCGTAATTGAAACTAGTGATAGCTTGATCTAAGATATATTTTTGAGATCTATCCTTATTCATACAGCTGATTGAAGAGTACATGAATCCTAAGTAGAGGATACATGTTCTTCATAGTCACCTAGTTTATGTGACTGAAGTCTATGAATAACCTCAAAAATTCATCTACCTTTTTGGAATACAACACTAGGGATACCAATTGTGGAAAACTATGCTATATGATCCCCTTCCTCTGCATGTCCTCCAACTGTACCCTCAGCTCCCAGAGATCTGCAAGATCCATTCAATGTATAGTTGTAGAGATCAGTGTCGTCATAGTTTATATATCAATTCATAAGTCTACCTATCTAAGATTATTTAGTCCTAGAACATCCTCGGGAAAGACTTCCTCGTACACGTCCACCAATGCAGGAAACTATGGACTAGTCTCAAAACATCCACTGCTACATGGGTAACGATGGCCTCTTGTAGCTACCCCATTCCCTATCCTCCAACTCCCCAAGATGGGTGTGGACCACATTGGGGTGGTGGTTGTAACATTCTTAAATGTATACCACCTCTTACAGCACTCCTAGCTACTCTGCAATGTTTGTCTCCCTGATGATTAATCTATTCCTGTATTCCCACTACTAACATCCAGTGGTCGTATCAACTCCCCCAAAGGACATTCAACAACAAAGGATCTCTCTTGTATCCTAAAATAAGGAGGAATTCATAGAGGAATATTGCTATCTTGGATTTCTATAAACAAATCACACCGAGTGGTCTGAGCCCCGTTGCACTAGTCATATCTTATTCATTGAGTACCTGGAAGGGTCGGTATACCTCGATGAACACTCAACTACTAACATGTCCTGTCACCAAAGTTGAAAAATTTTGTTGGTATGCATAGACCTAAGAATTTATGGAAACTTCCCCTTATCTAAAATATGTCCTCATGATCTATCAAAATAAAAGTCAACTCATCATATGATCAGGTAATCTTAACCATATCATCGTACTGGTAAGACACATATAAGGCCCACTACAATGACTACCATATAGTCAAGTGTTATCCTCACTATAAAGAAGACTCACGTCACCACCTCCATATAATCCTCAGTGAACATAGGATCTATCAATAACCTAAACCTATGAGTTCTATATCTATGGGAATCTTGTAAGGCGCTAAGACTATGTTCGTCCTCTATTGATATCACCAGTAGTAACTACAGATCAATGGGCATCAGTATCACTAGGACACCACCCGAAGGTACCATCTCAGGCAACAGTCACTGTACAGAAGCCTCATCACACTGTGGGACTTCCTCATGGTCATGCACTATAATCCTAGCTGGCATTCTATGTGGAGGCATCCTAATGGGTTTCCAGATGAATCATGATGAATAGATTATACCGGGTGAGCTGACACTGACATAGAATGATCCTGAAAAAATATTAAAAAATGCATGAATCTTGTGTTTTCATGTAACAAGTCAGAGAAAATAATTCATCCCAATGTATGGATATGTCGGCCACCACACCAATACTAAACTCTCTATCCTATCCAGAAAAAAACACTTAACAATATTTCCCCCTTAAAAAATTTACAAACTCTTAGTTCTTCTGGTAAAACCAACCTGCTCTGATACCACTTTTTCACGACTCGTCCCCCATGGCCCATGCCATGACTACCCCAAGCCAGCCTTCCATAATCCAGGGCCTAGAGGCTAGCATCGATTAGGCATATCCCACTATGGAAGGCATTTTCCTTTATCCTTATACACATGCACAATGCTCAAACTATGGAATGTAAACACAAATTAAACAACAACTATCCATGAGACAATCATATAGAGTACAATAAAAATTGAAACAAAAAATGGTCTAGAATAAAATACCAATACCAAGAAAAATTACTACTTTCATGTTCCATCCACTTGAGACCTTTCCTGAAGGGTAGGTGAATGGTAGCTTCCTGTAACCGTAGAAGTACCCTAGTTCATCACATCTCACTAAGAACCTCATGGTCCCAAATGACCTAGGTCTAGATTAAAGTATTGATCAACATCATGGGGCACGACATGTTTGGATGAATCCCTTATAAGGTGGGTAAAAGAATACTCAGTAGGGTCCTCAAACCACAAATGAAAGACCATAAGGAAAATACCACATAGAAAAAACAGCTCACAGTATGTATAACTCACAATTATCGAAAGAAAGACTATCGGCCATAACACTACACCCTTGGACTACTACGGAACTCAAACTTGATGAGTTCCATTATTCTACTGGTGTAAAGTCCCTTGTATTTTTAACTAGGTTTAAATTAATAACATTTTTAAAAAAATTCCATTTATCGACAGGTTGGTTTTTAAACCGAGCTCTAGAACATTATTATCATTGTTGGAACCCTTAAAGGTGTTGTTTCTGGACTTGGGTTAATACCCTATAATTTTCATGGGTGATCTGATAAGTCTCGGTGGAACATGATTCCAAAAAGTCCACTTTAATGGATCTATAGTGGCGATGCCCGGTTGCGGTCCAACCCATGCAGCTTATGTTGTTTAATATTTTATTTATTTTAATTAAATAATATTAAATGGTAGATTTTTTAAAAATAGAATCCTATGTCCGTAATAATAATAATAATATTATTATTATGGTTTTATAATTTATTTGGATGTTAGAATAAGTTAACTCCATGATTAATGTGGTGTAGCATTTATGTTAAAAGATTTTCATTGAATGATTAATTCGATTTAACATTTGTGTGAAATTAATGTGTCTTTTGGGTATCTCAAAGAAAAGTTTAATTAATTATGGATTAACATTTATGTGAAATTAAATGAGGAGTTTCAGATTTAATGAAGATGTGTATAATTAAATAAGGTGTTTCATAATTAATAATGAAGTGTTTTTATTTAATAGAGGTTTTGGGTTTTATATGAGGTTGAATAATAATAAAGTGATTATTATTATTATTGTTTTATGAGTATAATTATTAATGTTAATTAAGATTATTATTATTATTATTATTATTATGAAAAATAATAATGGATTTTGGGTATTTTAATTAAATCCATGGAAATGGTTTAATTAATAAATTCTTGCGAAACAGTTGTTTTATTTAACTAAATTGAGTTAAATGGAACATAATTAAATGATTTGTGGTGGGTATATTTGGGTTTTATGAGAGAAGTATTTTATTAGATGATAATAAAAATGAGGGTTGTTATTATGGTAGTTTTATTTATTTACTTAGAGATTAAAATGAATTAAATTAAATGAGTTATTGGGGGTTTCATTTAATTAAATTCTAGGTCAATAAGAATTTAACTAACTATTTTGATGTGGAATTCTTTTTTAATTGAATCATGATGAGAGAATTTATTAAATAATGATGATTTGGTGTTTTTAATTTAATTAATTTGTGTGGATAGAATTTAATTAAATAATATAATGTAGGAAATATATTTAACTAAATATTATGAATGAATTTTTATATATTGTGTTAATGATGAGTTAGTGGTTTTCAATGAAGGGTAATTTTAAAAGTCATGTAAATTAGGAGTTGGGTGTTATCAAAGAGGGGTAATAATATATGGTAATTTTAAATGAGGTATAAATTTGGAGTTGGGATTAATTTAGGAAAATTCAAGGTAATGTAGAATTTAATTAATTATTGTGAAATAGAGGTTTTATTTAATTAAATTTATTGTTATTCTAAATTTGGAATGTGCATTAGGACTATTTTAAATATAGATATCAGATTGTACATAATTAGTCGAACAGTACGGGTCACCTACGCTTTTAGCCAATTTTTAAAATGTTTTTTTATTTAATTTACTTTAAAGAATGATTTAATAATAATAATAATGTTATAATTAATATTGTATTTATTTAACTAAATAAATGTTACAATAATTTAATTGGAAGTTTAATGGGGGATTTAGAATAAATTATGAATCATTTATTAAAAGATTACATAATGAAGAAACATTATATTAAATGAGTATAATAAATGATATTTTTATTACAATATATATATAAGTTTAATAGGTTGTTAACTGGTTGTTTGATATATAATTAAAAAGGAGGTGCACTGCTGGAGCGGTGACAAGAACCAGGCCCTCATCCCCGTATGAGGTATGCTACACCCCCTTATCGTCTCCTCTTCGCGTGCTCAAATCCTCTCAATGTCTTCACGAATATTATTTTCCTCATCAAGGGATGTGTAATTGGCTCATGTAGACCCATTAGTCTGTTTTCCAACTACCACTACCAAGGTAAAACTGTTTACGCTCATTTTTAGCTCATTACTAACATATTCGGGTAAGGTTTTAATCAATTTATTTGGTTTCGAACCCCATGAAATGGATTCTTATGATTTTTTTGCGTTTTGGTTAATATTTTGGGTGTGTTTTTGTCCCATATGCTATATTTATGGGTTCAAATTAATGGTTTTTATGTGAGACTGCATTCCAATAGCAACTGTTTGCTGCCAATTAAATAAAAGGGTTGTGTATTCAATATGGTTCCACCTTGATGTAGGGTCCCTTTCTGAGTCTTAATTTTAATACATGCATTAATAAATTGCTCACTTTACTTTTATTTGAAATTTATTCCATGCAGTGAAGTCTTTATGTTGAAAGCCTCTTAATGAGAATTTATCATGATTAATAATTTACAATTCTAAAAGTCATAAGTGTTTTGTGTGATAAGTAATATCAATATTTTAAAGTAAAACCCATTGATCTAGGTGTTCTACCTTCAAACAAAAATTTTGTGGTATTTTTATATCAATTTTTCTTGTGGTTTGAGTTTTCCATATATCATTATTTTAGTACAAGTATTTGAAGGGTTGATTCCATGGAATGAATATTTGATTGTTGAATTAATAATGGGATGTTGAGGATCTTAAATAGTGATAATTCATTGATTGAACTAATTAATGGATGTTGACCTTGTTGAATCATGTTATTTAATAGTGAATTAACTCAATGAAAATTATATGATAAATAATTTTTTTTAAAAAAAATTTCATATGTCATTTGGATAAACTGACGTTATTAATGGTGAATTAATTATGAGATTTTGTAGTAATTGATTTTAATAATTAATTGTGGAAATTAATTAGGAAGAGTTGAGATTTAGACAGAGATAATTAATTTTTTTTGGAAAATTCATTATGGGTTGTGATTTTTTTGATGATTAATTAGTTAATGAATGAATTAATTAAAATTTGTACTTAGATAATTGTTACAATAACTAATAGTAATGGTATATTTAACAAATTAGTGGGATAGTTAATGGAATAAATATAATTTATTTGTAAATTGAGTAGCATATTTTTTGTTAAAGAATTACGATAATTAAACGTTGAGATAATAAACTAGTTGACTTGCTTGTGGTTAAGAATGATTAATTGTTAATAATTTATTAATTATTTTGATGTTGATTGGTTAATTAATTGTAGAATTATTTGAAGATAGTTTTATGTTTTTTATAAGACGATTAATTAATTAAAGAAATTTATTAGTTAATTTATGAATTAGTAAATGGATGGTTTTGGTGTGTTAGATATGGAGTTCTACAAAAATGAAAAATTTATATGTATGACTGATAAACGGGTTATGAGACAGGGACTCACTCTCCAAATAGTCATGGGGTGAAATACGTGGAATTTTACACCCGGATTTCATGCTAATATATTTTTAAGGGAAAGGGACTCATGCTCCAAATACCCATAAGTTGTGAGATAAGGAATAATGCTCAAAATACACACAAGGGTGCTAGACATGATGTTCTACACCCATTAATTAACATTGGACTATGGGATCAATTTGTCATATATGAACTACATTAAATTGTTAATGAATGCCAGTGTGATGTAAGTATTTTTGATTGAATATGGAAAATGTTTCTGAACCCAGAACGATCGAGTTAGGTATTGAGATACAGATGTAGGGGAACCAATGGATTTATGTGGATAAATAAATAATATAAATTAATGAGTCTCATATAATTGAATGAGTCTTGAATAAATTATAATTGAAAATGAAAGTGTGATGAATTTTTTGTAATCATAACAAATTTATAATATAGGCTCAGACACAGATGAGGGCTAAAGTAGGAACTTGGGTAAATAGCTGTATTGTATTTATTACTTAATTTATCCATGCATTCACAATGTTTAAATTATTTATTGAATGAATCGATTTGGGGTAGAAACTGGCTGTATCGGCCTATTGAGATTTATATCTCACACTCTACTCAGGTTACCACTGCACTAGGGTACTGAAGTAGATTCGATTTCATTTTTGGATTTTGTTGTTCCCATATACATGGGAGATAGGAGCATAGGACCCAGTGGAAGCTCTAGATTCCTGAGGAGATCGCCCTCATGGCTATGAGTAATTTTTATCTATATCATTATTGATATGTAAATCATGATGTATTGTTTATCCCTTCTATAGTTGTACCATTATAAGATGAACCCATTGTATAACATTGGTGTATGTGAGTTGGTTTTATAAAAGATTTAAAAAATTATGTCCTCTTCTTATTTATCATTATTTACACTAATTTAGACATTTGCTAATATTGTACATGGATTTTAATCTTACAAGGGGGTATAGTCTCCCCCACTAACTATCCATAGAACCTCACTACTAGTCGACAGCCTCAGGAATATGGAGTGATGTTCTTGAGGTCATGTTGAGATCGGTCTAGCCACTAGTTTAGTGGTGACCTGGGTCAGGATGTTACAGTTGGGTCACAAAGAGATGCTCCCCACCATGGGCCTATCGGTTCACAGAGAGCCTCTCCCCACATAGGTCATCATAGCTAGTCCATAGAGGGCTCTTATAGATGGTTCAAATAGAGACGTATGTAGTAGGTGGAGAAAAAACACTTATAGATAGAACACATAAGGCCTCTGATCATTTAGGAATGCAATGTCACTTAGACCCACTCCATAGCAGTCTTCGGGTCTCATCTAGCCGAAGGATTCCTGAACATCGTGTGCATGATTCTGGGAGAATCCAATATTCATGCAATTATTAGAATATAAACATCTATTAAATCAACCTTATAGAATTTCAAAGGAACAATATCGTCTCAAGGGTTCCAAATCCACAAAAATATCATCAATCACACGCTCGTTCAAAATGATATTGTCGTTTTAGTAATCAGGGGTTGGTTCCATCTGGACCTGGTTCGACTTAGTCAGATAAACCCACCAACATGGCATGTGGGTCCCGCATGGCCCAACCTATTTCTGATGACTTGTCCTGGTTGGGTCTGGGATGACCTGGTTTGGCCAGCCTAGGACAATTGGGCTTTACTCGACCAGGCCCGGTTCAGCCGTTGGTCCAACCTGTTGATTCGCCCAACAACTCGGTCCAATTACTCTGTCGATGTCTGACTTTATCGGACTGCTACTGCCCAATTGGCTCATCTAGTGGCTCAATTATCCCATCCAACTTAGCTTCCATTAGTGGGATAGGTTTTCCTCAAGATAGGCCATATGAGCAGACCAGTTCTATCACAGCAGGTCGGGTTGGCATGAATCTTGGAATGGGATGGGACGCCCACAATGGCATCCGGCTCTGTAGTACAAGGTTAGTAGACAGCTAGCCACTCCTCTACACACGGTCCCTGACTGGGTGCCGCAACATCTACACGTTCAACCCAAGGGTTTACTGGTCAAACACAATGCCCCTCCATCACCACACACATTCGTCACTACGGCCCTGGATGGCCATGACCTCTTCCTCCTCAGTGCGTTGTCGAGGCACACCACCTCCTACCTGGTTCCCCCACAGCCTGTGTGCCGCCGCCATGGCTAGGTGTTGCAGCCTCTTACTGCCTTTGCAGCCTCATTCCTCCATAGCATCCTTGTGTCGTGGTCTCTTTCGGTTGTAGTGGACTTGTGCCACATCCTCTTGCCAATATCGCAGCCCACCTGGCCGCAACCCTTCTCAACTGGCTGCATGGGCCGATGAACCACTAATCATTGCACCACGAATAACGAGAAGAACTCACAGAGTTGAGAGGAGAATCATTCACAATAAATAACACCGAATGAATCATCAACTTCCTTATTTGTATAGATCTGGGTACTTTCTTTTTAGTAGGATCATGAAAACCATAAAGGGGGAATAATCACAAAACATAGATTTCCCCTTTCTTCCCATGTTATTAACCATCCCGCATGAATGATTGATATGATGATTAAGTTCTTGATGAGTTATCCTTTTTTCAACATTTAAAAGAGATAATGGGGAAAATAAATTCACACAAAAAAAAATCATCAAACCCGTACATTAGAAAAGAGATTGCTCAAGGATGATTGTATGTCATTGTCTGTCAATCTCCAGTTCCAAATCTGCTCTCCAAGGGTGTCATCATTATTATCTGATTCCATGACATTATTCATTATAGTGGTTTTCCTTTATCATTCATCGTCTCCACCCATAAATGCCTCACAACAATTCCTTGATTATGCCAACAATCCTTCATTTCGTGTTATGTTATTAATGGATGAAATACAAATCAATGTTTCTATTATGCTGCATTGCATCATCATTATCCTAACTTATCAATGAGGTTTATTAATTAGATTCATTGTTTCATCGTCGATGCACTGTATCACTGACATTTCTCTACTAAACAAGGAAGAAAACAATTAAAATAAATTTTTATGTTATTTTAATTTTCTTCTAAGAAGTCTGAAAATTAACCTTTTTCCCTAGATCCATGCCAGTCAAGTTTAATTCCTTCCTAAGGAGAACATCTCATTAAGAACACAATTGTGGTCTCATATTTTTAATCCAATTTACCATTTCTGAGTAATGATGATTTGAAAATAAAAATACATTTCTTAAAATTATTTTATTTATGGTTACGTTCCAAAAATATTCTTTTATAGCTAGCATGTGTCATCCAATGTTAGGCACCGCCTAAGGGATGAATACCCTTAAGAACTCAACAATACTCTAGCATATCGAATACATGTTACCATTTATGTGTTATAAGGATTTTTAAATAAAATAACTTTATTAAATTATTTTACTTATGACCAAAAACTAATTTCCACTGTTCAATTTCCCCGACCAATGTTAGAATCCATCTAAAGAAATCAAACCCTAATAAGCTCAACCATGTACTCAGATTTTCAATCAGATTCACCATTCATGAGTTATATGGATTTTAAAAACAAAATAATTTTATTTAATAATTTTATTTATAGTTATGCCATTGTCAGGTTTTCTCACTGGAGTCCAGTACCGACTAAACATAAGTATCTTCATGGTTAAACCCGATATATTGAACACAAAAAAGCCCTCATATTTTGAATCTAGAAACCAATTTAAGATATATTACACTTATTTATAAAAAATTCCCAGGCATGCTATTTAAAACTTATCATTATTCAACAAATCTTTCCAAGAACTATGGGTCTCGAAATCGCACATCGTCTCAACACCTTGTCACGAAATAAATCCATTTAATTTTTAAAAATTAAATTTATTGAATTTAGGGGTATTATAGTAAATTTTCATTCCCAAAGACAATATGTATTGTTGCATGATGTTCTTCCATAATTGGAAATTGATTATTTCAAAAAATGGTTTTTCTTTTTAGTTAAAAATAATAACCACATACATTTTTTGAGAGTGAAAATGTCTCCCTAATAACCTCACCCTGATGATAATTATTATTTTCTTACCAAGGATATTACACTGAGAGGTGACCAATTAGGTTAATATATATTTTAGAATATAAATATCATCTTTCTAATCATGTTCTGTAAATGTGAGGAACACTCCTATATCATCCACTTGATCTCTCTTTGAGGTACTAAAATTACTATAGCACATTGAGAGTTTTTATTATTTCACCCTATCATGGATACTCTAAAGAGAATGGATATTGGTTTTTCATATTCATAATAAACACTATGATTCCTTATGTATATTTGGAATTGATAATTGGGTGGTCTCACTAACCCCATGAAGTCACTATTCAAAAAATAAAATAAAAAATCATCACGAATCTTTTCATAAGAATGACCTCACGTATAAATCTAGAAAAAACATTTTCTTGATCATGAGATAAGAATGGGAAAACACAGTTTGAGTAGGGTGTTACTTCTTCCCAATATGATGATATTATATTGAGATCATTCTCTAAGAATTTCCATACCCTATTTTTAATGTTCAATATTCTAGAAAATGTCGAAATATTATCTCTAAAACATATCTCTTAACTACTATAAGAACTTATTGGGATTATATATATATAAATCTCTCCAAATACTCTATGTAGGCACATAAAATAAATTATCTCTAGTTTAATATAAGGGTTTTAATCAATAAAATATTCTCATTATACAATTGGATAATTCCATGTATCCCTCTATATTAAATGTCATTTTTTAAGCTCCATTAACTTCACATAAAATACATAAATAATGAAGAGGAATTATATTTAAAATGTATAGTCTACGATGTATTAACTGTTTTGTGGTATAATTGAGCCTTATATACCCTAGAATCCTCTAGCCTGAGAAAGATAAAATGAATCCATATACAATGAATCATAGAAGAGACATTAAATATATTTATATGGTCATGGTCTTATATTCTTTGAAATGGGATCCTATAATAGGATATATCTACAAAATCCAATTTTGATTTTATGAACCCATGATATTCAAATTTTTTCTTCCTGATGCCCTTAAATTTTCACTGAAACATACAAAATTCTTATAGAATAAGCCTCTATTCTAGAATGTATTCCCTCAAACAATTTGATATCACTAATAAATCCATTTTAATTGAATTTTTCCCTCTATAAAGTCCCAGTTTCGAAATCCACCCAGAGGCGCCCCATAATCGATTGGTCACATGGACTCAAGAGCATTTCCTTGATCATTAGAGGCTGCCGATTAGCAGAAAGGGCATTGGGTGTGATAGTAGGGAAACTATTCCCTCCTTGGAAGAGTACACAGTAGAAGTAAACAACATGCACAACAGCTGAAGTAGTAAATAACCAACAATAGTAAATAGTGGATGACTGGAATAATAAAACAACTGGAGCACATATATATAAACGATTCATGAAACATATGTATAGGAAAGTATCCAAACAAGTCTCAATTATGGAATACAAAAATTACTAAACCAGATTACAAAATAAAATATAAACAGCTCCTCAACATTGCAAGAACATGCTTGGTCGCATGCTCTGCAGCTCCATAGCAAGTCACGTACCTGAAGTGGAAGGGCGCTTTCCCTTATCTATACCTGCAACAACATAATATGTTTGAGCCCAAAAGCATGGACCAAACAGGGTGTGAGACCAAATCCTAGTAGGCAACCACCTGAAGATATGTGCCTATCAATTAGTGACTATATTGCAGGGAAAGGTACAGAAAGTAGTAAACAGGAACATATGGAACATTAAAAAATCCACATTTACAATATCAAGAAATAGCTAACAAGAATCTAAGCACAAACAGGTAACCCTCTAGGGAGTACTCACAACCATTCCCTATGGTCCTACCTAACAAGTACCAACAACCCTCTGGGAAGTACACTCAGCCTAACCTCTATGGTTTGGTCATATAAAAATTGTAAGACTCTCTGAGGAATCTCATTAGATCAATTCCCCTTATAGTCTAAGGTAGTTAGGGACTCTCTGAGGAATCTCACCCAATCAATTACCCTTATATTGCCAAGGTCAAAGACTCTCTAAGGAAGCTCACTCGGTCAATTCCTCTTATAGACCAGGTCATTTAAAGACACACTGAGGAAGCTCACATAGTCAATTCCTCTTATATTCTAAGGTAAGCATGATAATTAAAAGTAAAAAAAAAGACTCTCTAAGGAAGCTCACACGGTATATCCCCTTATAGTCTAAGAGGTCAAGGACTCTCAGAGGAAGCTCAAACAGACAATCCCATTATAGCACAAAGTAATACTAGGATCTCTAAGGAAGATCACACAGTCTATCCCCCTATAGCTGAATGCTCAATGACTCTCTGAGGAAGCTCACTCGTTCAATTCCCCTTATAGTTCACTACACCCGGTTATCACGGACCTTGGTAGGATAATGACATAGAAAAGCAATCAATCCAATGAAAACCAACAGAACTACTTCGATAAACAGTCTACAACATATCAAGCATGCCAGGATTCAAACATTCCATCCTACAGTAATAGGTATGGAAAACATGCATGGTGGCCAAACGAGGTAAACATGACCAAATGGTCGTAAAAAGAACATGCATCAGAAAAAAATCCAATTCATAGGAAAAAACCCTATTATTATCGATTCAACCTCTACACAGGAATACAAGTATGGTAGGAAGACAACTTGGGTAAAATGGTAAACACATAATACCCCGTTCAAGGGTATTTGTGGAAATTGCACATAATACTCAATGTTTTTGAACGAAAAGGAAAAAACCACCTACCTTGGCATTAGTTGATCGATATACTTGAACTTCAATGCTTTAATCACCATATAATATCATAGATCTATGAAAATGAAAAAAAATGTTCAACCCACAATAACTTAGAAAAGAGGATGAATTGGAAAACGATTCTCTAGGAGAAGGAATGACTCACCGATGTGATTCCAACGCAACCACCAGTGTTAGAATCCGAGGACGGACAGAGTCTTGTGGGCCCATATATGATCTGTGGCTGTATGGGTTCGATCAGACAAAGAAAACCTAGAAGAAGTGAGTTCTGTCTGTCAGATGCGACCCTGGTGCGTTTAATGAAAAAACAAAATACACGGCGTGTACTTTTGGTGTGTTCATGCTGTTTCCGTACTCATCATTAGGCGACCTCCATGTCACTCCCACACTACCGTGTGTGTGGCCACCACACGGACAGAACACGACATCATGTGGTGATAAATTACATGGTGTGTACTCATAAAGTGCACGACGTGTATTTTGAAAATTTCCAGAAATTCTAATTTTCTCTAAAAACATCTATAAAAGAAAAACATACCTGAAAATAAGGTCTGTGTTCTTAAAAAATTCTCCACATAAATAAATTCTTCCCTGAATTTCCCTAGCGCGGTGTAGATGAAGAAACCCTGAATAGTTCCGGCCACTATGCTCGCACATCGGCCCCCCTCTCCCAAGTCAAGTCCTGCACCCGCCCGTGCTTCCATAGCACTCGTACCAGAGGAACATACCAGCCATGGAGAATCATTGTACTATGATCCAAAATCTAGATATGATGATCCTCAAATGGAACATCCACTTAGAACTCAACCTCCTCGAGTTGAAAGACATGAGACGGGTCTGAAAAGTAACATTGGAGCTGAGAAACGTTTGAGATATCATGCATATCTTGGAACCTATGAGGTAACTGAAACTGATAGTCAACCTTCCCAACTCTCTCATACACCTCAAATGACCTGACGTACCTCAGTGAAAGCTTAAAATATCTCCTAATCATCTTGTGTCCCATCCTCGGTGTGACACACAAGAAAACCTGATCCCCAACCTCAAAATCTAGAGGTCATCTCCACCAATCAACAAAATAATTCTGTCGAGACTGGGCAGTAGCCATCCTCATCCTAATCAACTCTATCTGCTCTGAGGTATCCTGAACAAGATGAGGTCCTATAAAAGCTACCACTCATACCTCCAGCCAATATAAGGGTGATTCGCATAGCCTACCATACAAGGGATCATAAGGTGCCATCTGAATAGTTACTTGAAAACTATTGTTGTAGGTAAACTCCACATGTGGTGTGTGCTTCTCCCAAGAACCTCCAAAATCTAGAATGCATTCTTGGAGAATATCCTCAAACACTAGAATCATACGCTTGGACTGGAAATCTGTCTGGGGATGGTAAATGGTACTCAAATTTACCTGTGTACCCAAATCCTTCTGAAGCCCCTGCCAGAACCGAGAAGTAAAACATGCATTCCTGTCTAAAAAAATGGAGTGTGGAACTCCATGCAGATGTATAATCTCTCAGATGTACAACTATCCCAGCTCATCAACACTAAAGGTATCCTTGGTCGGAAATAATTGAGAGACCTTCATAATAATATCAATGAAAACCCAAAACAACATCATTTCCCTGAGGTGACCTTATAAACCAGTCATGAAGTCCATCGCAACGTCATTCCACATCCACTTGGGAATGGGTAACTACTAAAAAATCCATTCTAGTCTCTGATTCTACGGCTTCACCTGCTGAAAATTGGAACACCTCATGACAAAACTAGCAAAATCCTTCTTCATACCTGTCCACCAATATTGGCGGTGTAGATCACGATAAATCGTGGTGACACCAGGATGAACTTCCCAAACCGAGGAGTGAAAGTCCCACATCAGCTCCTTGCGTATGTTTGCTAGCACCCATATGTTCTCCTGGAAACTCAAGATCTCATCCTCTCCTATAGTCCATCCAGGAATAGGGTCCTCTCCTGACACATTCTCCCTTAGGACAAGAATTTAAGAATCTGATAGCTACCTCATTTGAAATCGATCGATAAAAGTAGAGGTAACAACTATAGAAGAAAGATACATCTGCCCCTGACTATCTTGCACCGCCATGTGAATCTCAGATAACACAACCATAAGTTGACACTCATAGATGGCCTTCTGAACAGAATGTATCTGAGCCCTCCTTCTCAATGCATTAGCCACTGCGTTTCCTTTCACAGGCGTATAGGCAAGCCCAAAGTCAATGGACTGTAGGTACTCGACCCACATGCACTGTCTCAAATTCAGATCATGCTGATTGAAGATGTACTTGAGACTCTTGTGGTCGGTAAAAACCACAAAGTACCCTCCCAGAAGATAATGTCACCAACAGCGTAGGTCATGAACCCCAACTGCCAAGTCCATATTGTGTGTCAAACAGAAAAGACTGGAGTCTTAGACTCGATGATTCATTATGGGCGTACGATACTGCATTCAAAACTCCAATTGGCATGTCACCATATCAGATAGTTTTTGGGAAGAGTTGTCACCTCCCTGTTGAGGTAGAGCACTGGGCCTACTGGGCTATTAAACAATGCAATTCTAATCTTTCTGGTGCAGGTATTCAAAGGAAGTTGCAGATTCAGGAGTTGGAGGAAATGCGAAGAGATTCATATGAGAACTCCCGAATTTATAAGGAGTGAACCAAGGCTACCCACGACCGTCTCATCCTTCATCGTCAATTCCACATCGGGCAGAAGGTCCTCCTCTACAATGCAAGGCTAAAGTTGCACCCTGGTAAGCTTCGTTCCCGTTGGTTTGGACCTTACATTGTTACTAATGTCTCTCCATTTGGTGTTGTCCAGGTTCAAAACGAAGACACCAAGAAAACCGTCACTGTCAATGGGCAGCGGCTGAAGCACTTCCATGAAGCCATTCTAAAGTCCCCAATGGAGGAACTCCATGTTCAAGAAGTGGTCTATGAATAACACTCACCAGGTTTTATCCTTCCTTCCCACAGTCTCTATTATTACAGTGAGGACACTGCATTCTCTAGGTGTGGGGGGGTAGATACATTCCTGGGTTAGTTAGGATTTTTCATTGTTTTCTCCTTTTGTTTTATCTTTTTGGCCTTCTTTATGGTATTTTCATTTTTACCCATCAACAATTTCGAAGTTCCATGATTTGGAGACCATAATGTGGGGAAAGTAAAAATACCATAACGAAGGCTAAAAAGAATATTTGTATGAATTTAACATCAGGGAGTGATTTTTAGTGAATTGGTTTTCTATCAATGATATAAATGGTCGTATCTATGTGAAACCTTTGAGATGATTGATGCCCATTGTGTGAGTAGTTTTTGGGAAAACTGTTTCACTAATATCTCCAAAATGTTTTGCACCAAACCACAAAGTGTGATTATTTCTTACTTAATATAAGGTAAATATATGTTGGGTTAATATTTTTCAGCTTTAAATGATATTTCCATACGTTTGTTCCTTATCCGATCTGTTTCATTACTGTACCAGATTGACCTATGCGTTTGTACCTAATGTCCGACTGTTGTACGACCTCAAAAAAAATTGTTGTGTCTTGGGCAGGTCAAAAACCACTCCTCCTCAACCTTTGATCTTGTTATAACTATTGCAATTAGTGTCGTGAGGAGATCAAACAAGGGTTGAGAGATGAATGTGAGATTTGTTCCAATTGCGACTTCAAAAAATAAAAAATAAATGAGGGGAGTGATGAAATGTGCAACATATGGGGATATCTAGGTTAGGAGCTTATGGTTTGACTTCTGAGAATGCTTAAATGAGTGGGTCTTGAAATATGATTGCAAAGGATGTAGGACAGGTTCGGTGAAAAAATCATTTAAACTGAAAAATGTTAAAATAACATATATTTATTGGATAGTAAGTGGAAAAAAATAGCATGGAATGGTTTTCACACACACACATGGAGAGTTAGTGTCATGGTTTACTTATTAATTCCTTTCTTAATTGGGTATCATGAATCTTTTTGAATTTTTCTATGATATGATTTATGAGAAAACTTTTTCTATTTTCACTAGGAAGAACTCCTTGGTGTAAATAAACTTTCCACAAATGATAAATCTTCAGGATGTTGATAATGTATATATATATATTCATCAATGTATTTGGATATATGACTTTTCCCAGGAGTTCAAATGTTTAGGTGTGGGGGTGTGATCGTACCACGATTCACTGTTTCATTTTCACCCTTACACCGCTGTGCTAAACATATTTTGTATTAAAAATTATAAAAATATTATCAAATTGTGATTCATGTTTGATTCAATAATTTTTTTTATCACTTTTAAATAGGGCAATGATACTTGTTTTGAAAATTACAATGTAGGTGGAAGTGATTTGGAGGGCCCATGATGAAGTCCTTGAAAAATGGGCCAAACTGCGCATGATCCAAGAAGTTCAGTGGACTAAAATTCATACTGATACTAAAACGTGCATCAAAATGGGCTGAAATTTTGTAGGATTATCCACAACGCATTGGGATACAACTTTCATTTAATAACCCAATAGAAATGCGTCCATTAAGGGGCCCAAACGAACTGATCTGTCCAAGCCACCGAATTTGGACCAAGTCAAATGCGATGTTATGTATTTTATTAATAACTTGAGCTGTAGTTGTCCAAACGGTTCCAAACATTCGGTGGAGACATTCAAGAGGTAGGGCTACAACTTTTCTATTTTCTCCAAAGCGAGATAAGACTGTCTGAAGGCCAAAACGCGTCGTGCAAGTGGATTGATGAAATCTGTGTGCCCAAAACCACCTTCCACATTTCCTATAAAAGGGCACCTTGGGATCCTCATTTTTAAGTTCGGCCAAGGAGTGAAGTGCTGCCAATTTAGAGTCCTAGAGGAGTCTCCTAATCACCTTGGAGGTTTTGGAGGCCCCTATCCTCATAGGGGGATCAACAATGAAGAAGGAGTTCAACCCGAGCTTCCTCCTCCTCCCGATGTCGAGCTAAAAGTTGGGTGTTCGTTGTGAGGGAGCTACACACATGTCAAGTGAGTTCCGATGCATAAACTAGCTAATAGTTTGGATTAATTTGAGTGTTTAAACATTTAATTTCATGTATCTTATTTTATTTCAGATTTTAATGCGTGATTTGATACATGTGAGTGTTATGCTCTTAATTTCAAACCGATCGGTGTGAGGTTTTGAGTGCGTGACTTATGTTGTTCCGATTGGACATCAAAAGAATACTTTTCTTACCCAACATATTGAGATTTCAATATTCTTTGGAAGCTGTTATTCCATGAATAAGTACTGGACCTTGAAAATACGATTGTTACATCAAGGTTTAGTCCTTAAAGCATAGAAATAAAAGCTTAGGAATTAATCGGGATTCCAATTAATTCCAACCAAAGAATTACTCTAAACCTAAGATGAATCTCTATGAACAATGAACTTGATATGTTTGTAGTGAAATCACATCGAAAATTTTATCTCATATTTCTCAAAATCCACTTGGGCACTCATCCTTTAAGCTATTTCAACTAAGTCATTGTTTTAAACTGTTTTCAAAACCACCCCCTCTCTTAGTCATTTTTATTAAAAATACACACTCTAAACCTACCAACGCTCCTTGAGAGATGACCTAGGGTTTACCCTAGACTATAAATCAACCTTAAAAATATAATCAATTTGATGTGTCATGACAACGCGGTCAAATTTTGGCACCGTTTCCGGGGAGCGCTTTGGTTTTTTGTGCGTGTTTTTGATAATTTTTTTTGTAATTTTTGTGAATATTTGTTTGTTTTATCTTCTACCTTTGAATTTGTTTTTGTGTTCTAATTTATTTATTTTTTAGGTTCTTTGTATGACATGTTCTACTTCGGGAGACCTACAAACTTTTGAACCCGAACCGGAGAGGATCCTACATCAATGAAACCGAGACACACAAGACCACACTTTGAAGGAGGGGACATAAAATATTAAAATTCTTCTTGATCCTTCTTCTTCTTCTGAAACCAAAGTTAAAACTGAACATAACTTGTATATCATGGCTGAAAATAATCGAACCTTAAAAGAATTAACCTCACCTGATGTTGATATCCAACCCACTTACATTCAAATTCAAGGCGAGGCACCTAATTTTGAATTAAAATCTGGTTTAATCCATTTGTTACCAAGATTTCATGGACTGCCTGGAGAAGACCCTCATAAGCACTTAAAAGAATTTCATACTGTTTGTTCAACATTAAGACCTACTAATGTTGATGAGGAACAAGTAATTCTTAGATCATTCCCATTTTCTTTAGAAGACACTGCGAAAGATTGGTTGTACTATGTTAATTCACCAATAAGAGGCTGGGTGGACATGAAGAGCCTTTTTCTTGAAAAATACTTCCCAGCCTCTCGAACTGCAACTATAAGGAAAGAAATATGTGGTATAAGACAATCTCAAGGGGAAACACTTCATGAATATTGGGAAATATTTAAAAGGCTTTGTTCAAGTTTCCCACACCACCAAATAAGTGATAAACTTTTAATTCAATATTTTTATGAAGGTTTGATTCCTATTGATCGAAGTATGATTGATGCTGCTGTAGGTGGTGCATTGGTAGATAAGACCCCAATTGCTGCAAGAACCCTCATTGAGAACATGGCATAGAACACTCAACAATTCGGTACACGGTCCAGTGTTCCCATTCGAGGTGTCCATGAGGTGAAAAGTACTGAGTTTGAGTAGAAGGTGGACACGAAGTTTGAAGAGGTAAGTACCCTTCTACGACAACTTGCTCTCTCCCAAGGAAAATTTCAATCTCCTCCTCCCATCCATTGTGGAATCTGCTCTTCTGACACCCACTGTGCTGACCAATGCCACCAATTGAGAGAAACTTCTGAAAGTTGTGAGGCAATATTTCCAGGACGCCCCTTTAACCAACCCTTTAGGCAAGAACCATACTATCCATCCAAACAAGGGTGGAAGGACAACCAAGCTTATAGGCAAGGGGGGTATTCAAACCAACCTCAAAAGTAATGGAACCAACAGGGTCAGAGTAGTCATCCACCACCACCCAGAAATCCTCAACCACCCCAAAGGCCATTCCAACCACCCCCTCCAAAAACCGATCCTAGACTAGAAGATATGATGAAACAAATGGATGCCAATAATCTCCAATTCCAACAAACCACCCAAGCAGCCATACAAGACCTCAAAACCCAATTAGGACAACTAGCTAACTCAGTGGGTGAAATCAAAATCCATGGGTCTGGTAAACTACCCTCTCAACCACTTGTCAACCCTAGGGATAAGGGAAATGTTGGTGCCATCACACTTAGGAGTGGAACTCAACTTAAAAGCCAAATGAACCCTCCATTAGAGTCATCCTTTATTAAGGAAACCACCATCCCAACCATTGAAAAAAGTTCAAATGAGATGGAACCTTGTCTTGAGAGATGTCCTACCAAAGGAAAGAGTGTGGCTGTTGATGAGCCACCTATCCCAACCATTCCTCTTCCATTTCCTCAAAGGGCTTCCCAACCTAGAAAACAAAAAGAAACCGAACTTGATAAAGAAATCTTGGAAACTTTCAAGAAAGTACAGGTTAACATTCCTTTGATTGATGTCGACAAGCAAATTACAAGATATGGAAAGTTTCTGAAGGAGATGTGTACCCACCGAAGGCAACTTAGAGGTGATGAGAAGGTGAGCTTAGGGAGGAACGTCTCAGCATTGATACAACCATCACTTCCCACCAAGTGCAACAATCCTGGAACATTCTCGATTCCGTGCACCATAGGGGAGTATTCATGTTCCAATGCTATGCTTGATTTGGGTGCTTCTATTAATGTGATTCCTCACCCTATTTACTCTTCATTACAGGTCGGTGAACTGAAGCCCACTAGTATTGTCGTTCAGCTAGAAAATCGGTGTATAGCACACCCCTCTGGTGTGCTAGAGGATGTTCTTGTGAGGGTGCAAAATTTAATTTTTCCTACTGATTTTTACGTGATTAAAATGGAATATGATAGGATGAATGGACATGCCCCAATTATATTGGGGAGACCTTTCTTGAAAACCGCCAAAACCATAATTAATGTCCATAATGGTACATTATCTATGGAGTTTGGTGGTAATATTGTCCACTTCAATATCCTTGATTCCATGAAGCACCCCTCAGAAGAACACTCCTCTCTCTCTGTCAATTCAATTGATGTTCTCCCTTCCCCTGAAACAACTTATTTTCATTCACCTGATCCCCTTTCTGAGTTTTCTTCATTGATTGAAATGTTAGTTAATGAATCATGCATTGATTTTTGTAGCGGTCTAGAGAAATGTCATGCATGTTTGTTAATTGATGATTTCTTGAACACAGAGGATCACATGACCATCGATGATACTGCTAAGCTTGTAAAAGCTCATTCCTCATCTGAGGATGTTACCATTGAGCAGTTAGATGAGATCAGTGACTTCTCACTATCAAACACACTTCCGTCAATCCAAAATCCCCCAGAATTGGAACTGAAATAACTGCCTCAAGATTTAAAATACTCATATCTTGATAATGGAAACAAGTTTCCCATCATCATTGCTAGTTCACTCCCTCCTGAGCATTAATTGCGACTGCTTGATCTTTTGAGGGAGTATAAACAAGCTTTGGGATGGAAACTTGCTGACATTCCTGGCATTAGACCATCAATTTGTACACATCATATTTTATTAAATGATGAGGCTAAACCAGTGAGGTAGTCACAACATCGACTGAACCCAAACCTACTTGATGTTGTTAAAAAAGAAGTAACAAAATTGTTGGCTGCTGGAATCATTTACCCTATCTCTGACAGCCAATGGGTCAGTCCCATTCAAGTAGTTCCTAAAAAAACTGGCCTTACTATAGTTAAAAATGAAAACAATGAATTGGTTCCAACTCGTGTGCAGAATAGTTGGCGTGTCTGTATAAACTATCGCCGACTAAACCAACACACTAGGAAGAACCATTTCCCATTGCCATTCATTGACCAGATGCTAGAGAGGCTAGTAGGGAAGTCCCATTACTGTTTCCTTGATGGGTATTCTGGATACTTTCAGATCCATATTTCCCCTGAGGATCAGGAAAATACATCCTTTACTTTCCCCTTTGGTACATTTTCTTATAGAAGGATGCCATTTGGATGTGCAATGCTCCATGTACTTTCCAACGATGTTTGGTTAGTATTTTTTCGGATTACCTGGAGAATTTCATGGAGGTTTTTATGTATGATTTTACTGTTTATGGATCCTCTTTTGATGAATGTTTGAGTAGTCTTGCTTCTGTCCTACGTCGCTATATTGAAAAGAATCTTGTATTAAATTATGAGAAATGCCATTTCATGGTGCGACAAGGCATAGTCTTGGGATATGTCATTTCTGGGGAAGGTATCCAAGTGGACAAATCAAAAGTAGATATCATTTCCACACTACCATTCCCTAAAAATATTCGGGATGTGCGGTCTTTCCTGGGTCATGCTGGATTTTATCGTCGTTTCATTCATGACTTTAGTAAAATTGCACTCCCCCTCTCCCGATTACTCCAAAAAGAAAAAGAATTTGTTTTTGATAAAAAATGTGAGGAAGCTTTTAATAAATTGAAATGGAGTCTCACGTCACCCCCAGTAATCCAACCACCTCGGTGGGATTTACCATTTGATCTCATGTGTGACACCTCTAACTATGCAGTTGGGGCAGTCTTGTCACAAAGGGTTGATCGAGCTCCACATGTCATTGCCTATGCCTCACGTACATTGGACCCTACCCAAGCAAACTACAGCACAACTGAAAAAGAATTTCTTTCCATTGTGTTTGCCATGGATAAATTCAGGTCATACCTTTTAGGGTCCAAATTCATTGTGTTCTCAGACCATGCAGCCCTCCGGTATCTCCTTAAGAAACCAGAAGCCAAACCACGTCTCATTCGCTGGATGCCCCTCCTTCAAGAATTTGATCTAGAAATTTGGAATAAAAAAGGAGTAGAGAATGTAGTTGCTGACCATATCAATAGGATTCTCCCATACTCGGACATTGAATCATCTCCCTATATTCCCATAAATGAATTGTTTCCTGATGAGCAATTGTACCGAGTGCAAGATGCTATTCCTTGGTATGATGAAATTGTAAATTATTTGGTAGCATCTTGTATTCCTGCTGATTTCACCAAAAACCAGGCCAACCGTCTAAAACACGAGTCTCGTTGGTACATTTGGGATGACCCATACCTCTGGCGCACACATAGTGATCAAGTTATTAGGTGTTGTGTTCCCGATAGTGGGTTTCAGTCTGTCTTTAGGTTCTGCCACACACTTGCTTGTGGGGGCCACTTTGGTCCCCAACGGACTGCTCGCAAGGTCTTAGATTCTGGTCTCTTTTGGCCCACATCATTTAGGGATGCCCATGAATTCTGTAAATCTTGTCCTCGCTGTCAAAGAATAGGGAATGTATCTAAAATAAATGAGATGCCTCAACAACCCTTGCTCTTCCATAACATTTTTGATGTTTGGGGCATTGACTTTATGGGACCATTCCCCAATTCATTTGGGAACCTTTACATTCTTCGGGCAGTGGATTATGTTTCAAAGTGGGTAGAGGCACGAGCCACGAGGATAGATGATTCCAAGACAGTTGTGGAATTTTTGAGAACCCAAATATTCTGTAGGTTTGGATTACCTAGGATTATCATCAGTGATCAGGGTTCTCATTTATGAAACCGCACAATGAAATATCTTTTGCGCAGGTATGGGGTTGGGCATCGAGTGTCTACTGCTTATCACCCACAAACAAATGGTCAAGCCGAAGTATCAAATAGAGAGGTAAAACAGATTCTTGAGAAAACGGTTCAGCCAAACAGAAAAGACTGGAGTCTTAGACTCGATGATTCATTATGGGAGTATCATACTGCATTCAAAACTCCAATTGGCATGTCACCATATCGGCTAGTTTTTGGGAATAGTTGTAACCTCCCTGTTGAGGTAGAGCACTGGGCCTACTGGGCTATTAAACAATGCAATTCTAATCTTTCTGGTGCAGGTATTCAAAGGAAGTTGCAGATTCGGGAGTTGGGGGAAATGCGAAGAGATTCATATGAGAACTCCCGAATTTATAAGGAGTGAACCAAGGCTTCCCACGACCGTCTCATCCTTCATCGTCAATTCCACATCGGGCAGAAGGTCCTCCTCTACAATGCAAGGATGAAGTTTCACCCTGGTAAGCTTCGTTCCCGTTGGTTTGGACCTTACATTGTTACTAATGTCTCTCCATTTGGTGTTGTCTAGGTTCAAAATGAAGACACCAAGAAAACCTTCACTGTCAATGGGCAGCGGCTAAAGCACTTCCATGAAGCCATTCCGGAGTCCCCAATGGAGGAACTCCATGTTCAAGAAGCGGTCTATGAATAACACTCACCAGGTTTTATCCATCCTTCCCACAGTCTCTTTTATTACAGTGAAGACACTACATTCTCTAGGTGTGGGGGGGTGGATACATTCCTGGGTTAGTTAGGATTTTTCATTGTTTTCTCCTTTTGTTTTATCTTTTTGGCCTTCTTTATGGTATTTTCATTTTTCCCCATCAACAATTTCGAAGTTCCATGATTTGGCGACCATAATGTGGGGAAAGTAAAAATACCATAACGAAGGCTAAAAAGAATATTTGTATGAATTTAACATCAGGGAGTGATTTTTAGTGAATTGGTTTTCTATCAATGATATAAATGGTCGTATCTATGTGAAACCTTTGAGATGATTGATGCCCATTGTGTGAGTAGTTTTTGGGAAAACTGTGTCACTAATATCTCCAAAATGTTTTGCACCAAACCACAAAGTGTGATTATTTCTTACTTAATATAAGGTAAATATATGTTGGGTTAATATTTTTCAGCTTTAAATGATATTTCCATACGTTCGTTCCTTATCCGATTTGTTTCATTACTGTACCAGATTGACCTATGCGTGTGTACCTAATGTCCAACTGTGGTACGGCCTCAAAAAAATTGTTGTGTCTTGGGAAGGTCAAAAACCACTCCTCATCAACTTTTGATCTTGTTATAACTATTGCAATTAGTGTCGTGAGGAGATCAAACAAGGGTTGAGAGATGAATGTGAGATTTGATCCAATTGCAACTTCAAAAAATAAAAAATAAATGAGGGGAGTGATGAAATGTGAAACATATGAGGATATCTAGGTCGGGAGCTTATGGTTTGACTTCTGAGAATGCTTAAATGAGTGGGTCTTGAAATATGATTTCAAAGGATGTAGGACAGGTTCGGTGAAAAAATAATTTAAGATGAAAAATGTTAAAATAACATATATTTATTGGATAGAAAGTGGAAAAAAATAGCATGGAATGCTTTTCACACACACACATGGAGATTTAGTGTCATGGTTTACTTATGAATTCCTTTCTCAATTGGGTATCATGAATCTTTTTGAATTTTTCTATGATATGATTTATGAGACAACTTTTTCTATTTTCACTAGGAAGAACTCCTTGGTGTAAATAAACTTTCCTCAAATGATAAATCTTCAGGATGTTGGAAATGTATATATATATATTCATCAATGTATTTGGATATATGACTTTTCCCAAGAGTTCAAATGTTTAGGTGTGGGGGTATGATCGTACCACGATTCACTGTTTCATTTTCACCCTTACACTGCTGTGCTAAAAATATTTTGTATTAAAAATTATAAAAATATTATCAAATTGTGATTCATGTTTGATTTAATAATTTTGTTTTTATCACTGTTAAATAGGTCAATGATACTTGTTTTGAAAATTACAATGTAGGTGGAGGTGATTTGGAGGGCCCATGATGAAGTCCTTGAAAAATGGGCCAAACTGCGCATGATCCAAGAAGTTCAGTGGACTAAAATTCATACTGATACTAAACCGTACATCCAAATGGGCTGAAATTTTGTAGGCTTATCCACAACGCATTGGGATACAACTTTCATTTAATAACCCAACAAAAATGCGTCCATTAAGGGGCCCAACCGAACTGATCCGTCCAAGACACCGAATTTGGACCAAGTTAAATACGGTGTTCCGTATTTTATTAATCACTTGAGGTGTAGTTGTCCAAACAGTGCCAAAATTTCGGTGGAGACAGTCAAGAGGTATGGATACAAATTTTCCATTTTCTTCAAAGCGAGATAAGACTCTCTGAAG
The DNA here is from genome assembly GCA_963277665.1 of Viscum album. Taxonomy (NCBI): domain Eukaryota; kingdom Viridiplantae; phylum Streptophyta; class Magnoliopsida; order Santalales; family Viscaceae; genus Viscum; species Viscum album. The sequence continues at coordinate 361,254,834 of OY728155.1, read as the reverse complement.
TCTGAAATGCGTCGTGCAAGAGGATTGATGAAATCTGTGTGCCCAAAACCACCTTCCACATTTCCTATAAAAGGGCACCTTGGGCTCCTCATTTGTAAGTTCGGACAAGGAGTGAAGTTCTGCCAATTTGGATTCCTAGAGGAGTCTCATAATCATCTTGGAGGTTCTGGAGGCCCCTATCCTCATAGGGGGATCAACAATGAAGAAGGAGTTCAACCTGAGCTTCCTCCTCCTCCCGATGTCGAGCTAAAAGTTGGGTGTTCGTTGTGAGGGAGCTACACACATGTCAAGGGAGTTCCGATGCATAAACATGCTACTAGTTTGGAGTAATTTGGGTGTTTAAACATTTCATTCCATGTATCTTATTTTATTTCAGATTTGAATGCTTGATTTGATACATGCGAGTGTTATGCTCTTAATTTCTAACCGATCGGTGTGAGGTTTTGAGTGCGTGACTTGTGTTGTTCCGATTGGACATCACAAGAATCCTTTTCGTACCCAACATATTGAGATTTAAATATGATTTGGAAGCTCTTATTCCATGCATAAGTACTGTACCTTGACAATACGATTGTTACATCAAGGTTTGGTCCTTAAAGCATAGAAATAAAAGCTTAGGAATTAATCGGGATTCCAATAAATTCCAACCAAAGAATTACTCTAAACCTAAGATGAATCTCTATGAACAATGAACTTGATATGTGTGTAGTGAAATCACATCGACACTTTTATCTCATATTTCTCAAAATCCACTTGGGCACTCATCCTTTAAGCTATTTCAACTAAGTCATTGTTTTAAACTGTTTTCAAAACCACCCCCTCTCTTAGTCATTTTTATTAAAAATACACACTCTAAACCTACCAACGCTCCTTGAGAGACGACCTAGGGTTTACCCTAGACTATAAATAAACCTTAAAAATATAATAAATTTGACGTGTCATGACAACTCAGTCAATGATGCTCTGGTCCCACTCTGCTCTCCTGGAAAACCCACTCGCCATTATGAAGAAGATATCAACCCTCTGGTGATACAAAAAAACCCCTATGGTGATAACAATCGATGACTGCCTGAAGGGAACTAGCCAGTCCATTCCAAGAATGACATCATATCTCATCATTTCTTGGACATATAGGTCCCATAAGAAGTGACATCCACCAACCACTAATGGGAACTCGTTTCACTAACATATGCTATATTTTTTCTTCCCCAACGGTGTGTCAAGCGTCAAAATATTGGCATAAGAAAAGATGCAGGGCCCAAGGCTCTCCACAATAGCAATAGAGATAATCATATGGGAATCCCCTATATCAAAAAGATTAGATGCTAAGACTGAGGATAATAATATCTTACCTCGAATGATGGAAGGTTTGGGAACCTACTCTTGCTGGGTCTGCTCCACTGCAAATTTCTGGCCCGCTCCATGGCCCTGTGACCATGCCTGACCGCTTGGATCGGATCCACCCTACTGTCATTGCAGGACCGGCAACTGACTACCCCAACCCCGACCTCCACCTCGGCCTGAACACCCAGAAGAACTATAGTTCCCAGACCGGTGAGAAACAGGTGGTGATGATCCTGAACATGGGGTCATATAAGTACCCCTACATCCAGCAGCTGGAGAGAAAAACTGACAGAAACGCTAGAGATGGCCCATCTTGCCGCAAGATCGGCACTCCATCAGGTCTCTTGTGCAATGTGGCCTCATATGCCTGCTCCTCTTTCACTGGTATCACACCACGTGGCTACCATAAGGTCCATCCCGCCTAATCTGATCTCCCCATGTAGTCTCCATGTGGGTCATCCTGCTATTAGTTGGAGGAACACTAACTCTAGATATCAAGCCTACCTGTCTCATAGCTCTATAATCCCTTAGATTTCACTCAGTAATCAGCACCTTGTTGATGATAGAGGATATAAAAGTCAACCTAGAGATGTTCATTTGGTAATGGATCTCCTGCTTGAGATCGTCCAAAAACATCCAAGTTAGGAACAACTCTTCACCTACTGGAATAGGCATGAAATGCTGCAGCTCCGTGAAGCGAGAGGAATACTCCATCACAGAAAGAGTACCCTGCTCTAGGCTCATGAACTCCCGGGCTTGATCGGCCCTAAAGGTCTCCAGGTAGATGTAATTGTAAAATATATGTTTGAACTCTTCTCAAGCCATATTCTTGTGGCGTCCCGCATGAGAGATGACATACCACCACCTCTTGGACTAGTTTCAGAGCATGTAGGTCGCAAGCTTCACCCTCCTCTTTGGTGGTACCTAAAGATTCTCAAATATCATCAGCGTGGATTCATGCCATAACTCTACATCTGGTGGTCCTCATTCCCTTGAGAAGGTGGAAGGATGTTATTGCTGGAAATCCCGCATCAAATATGCCATCGACAGGGCAAGAGGCGGTTCTCCATGGAAGGTATTCATCATCCTCATAAAACCCTCCCTAAACTTTTCATCGACACCTACTACTAGTATTACTACTGGTTCCAAGGCTGGCACAATAGGTGGATCTACAAGAAGTCCCTGATCAGCCATCTCTGGCTTCTGATCACTGCCCTGAAACTGGTGGTCAATCGGAGGACGTCTAGGTGGCATGACTCTGTAAGGTAAAATGCACACTTAGATTCAAGATTATGAAGGACCGAATACTGAAGGCACAAGAAAAAAACCGGAGAAAGAAAGCATTAATGTTAAGCAAAAAATGACTACACGGTGTGTATTTCCCCTACACGGCTTGTTCCCTTAAGTCATTTACATGGGCGTGTACTCCCACCACAACTGGTCGTGTAACACCCCAAACCACATGGCGTGTTGTCCCAGAACACGACATGTACCTAAATACCCTTTCCTTGCCCGGTTCCTTCTACACGGTTAATCCACATGGATCTCCTAAGAAAAGACTACATGGAGTGTTTATGGGAGACACGAAGGGTACTATAAAAGCATCACCTAGCCCATGTTGTTAGTGACACAGATTGACAAATGGCTGACACTACACGGCGTGTTCCAGGCGGAAACAACGTGTATGTGAAAGGATAACACCGACTCATGTTGTTTGTGACATGGATGGGTACCTAGGTCAGACCAAATGTCATGTAAAACCCTGACACGACATGTATGTGAAAAGAGAACACCGACCCGTGTTGTTCATGACACGGCCTGGTACCTAGGTTAGACTACATGGCATGAGAAACTAGTACACGGTGTTTTCCTACATGGAATTCCCCATACCGTGTCTCTTCCACACGACCTATGAAACTGTCAGTGATTACACAGAATGTACATAAGGTACAGGATGTGTACTTAAGAAAACTGTTTCTTCCCGAATAGAAGAACACATGGCATGTAGTCAAAACTACACGGCGTGTATTCTAGGGTTTTTTCCGGACTTTAAGCATCATGAACTACTCTAGTGCCTAGAGAAACACAGAAATGAGCATTAAAGGTGCCAAATTATGATCCATGAGGGCCCATACTCCCTAAGGATCGAATCTTGGCATCCTACACAAGTTATAATAAGACAAGAAAGTGACGATTCACCATATTCCGGTCTATGAGGGTCCATAACAATCCAAGAAACAATGTTTGGTGTTCATCAAAACAAATCCTTACACAAAAAATACCTCAACAAACAACAGGTATTTTATCAAGTCATCTATCACAACAACATGCATATTCTACACAAAATCTATCACAACAACATGAAATTGATAATGCATCCTAGATGGAATGGAAAGAATGCATGACATCTGATTTCTATCATGTACATATATGATGCATGGGATGGAATACCCTCATCTAATCGAGTTTCGATAGAAATAGAATCTCAATATCATCAATAGTAACATCACAAAACATGTGAGTCACCCAAAGGTGAAAATCAAATCAACTGTAAAATTTCCAAATTAGAAAAAATTGCAACTAAACGAGGTAGATTGGCTTTTCCCTGTACACGGGTTAGCTACTCATGGGAACAACTTATTACCAAGTACCCATTCCGTCCTATCCCTAACTAAAGGCTCTAAACAGTATGTCAAGAGAAATGAAATCCTTTGATACCACTTTGTAATGTCCCAGTTCCGGAAGGCACCTAGAGGCACCCCGTACTCAGTTGGTCACATGGACTCAAGCGCATTTCCCCGAATGCTAGAGGCTTCCGAATAGCAGTGAGGGCCTTGGGTGAGATAGTGGGGAAACTATTCCCTCATTGACAGAGTACTCAGTGGAAGTAAAAAACATGTACAACAGCTTAAGTAGTAAATATCCAACAAGAGAAAAAAACAGAAGACTGGAATAATAAAACAACTGGGGTACATATATATAAATGATGAATGATACATATGTCTAGGAAAGTATCCAAACAATTCTCAGTGCTGGAATACAAAACGTACTAAACCAAAGTAAAAAATAAAAGATAAACAGCTGCTCAGTATCGCAGGCAAATGCTTGGTCCAATACTCTCTAGCTCCATATAAAGTCATGTACTTGAAGTGGATGGGTGCTTGGCCATATCTATACCTGCAACAACATAATCTGTTGGGGCCCAAAATCATGTCCCAAATAGGGTGTGAGACTAAATCCTAGTAGGAAACTACCTGAAGATCTGTGCCTAATAGTCAGTGAATATATGATAGTTAAAAGTACAGAAAGCCGTAAACAGGAACATGTGGAATAGTAAACAATACACAGTTCCAATATCAACAATAAATAACAAGCAGATAAGCACAAAAATGAAACCCTCTAGGAAGTACTCTTATCCATCACCTCTGGTCTTAACTAACATGTACCAACAACCCTCTAGGTAGTACACTTAGCCTAACCTCTCTGGTTTGGTCATATGAATATTATAAGACTCTATGAGGAAGCTAACTTGGTCAATTCCCCTTATAGTCTAATGTAGTCAGGGACTCTCTAAGGAAGCTCCCTCAGTCAATTCCCCTTATATCCCCAAGGTCAAGGACTCTCTGAAAATTCTCACTCGGTTAATTCCCCTTATAGCCCATTTCATTCAAAGACTCTATGAGGATGCTGACATAGTAAATTCCTCTTATAGTCTAAGTTAAGTATGGTAATTCAAAGAAAAACAAAGACTCTACGAGGAAGCTCACACGGTCTATCCCCTTATAATCTATGAAGTCAAGGAATCTCTGAGGAAGAACACACAATCAATCCCCGTATAACCCAAATTAATCCTCGGCTCTCTGAGTAAGCTCACATAGTCTATCACCCTATATCCTAATGATCAAAGATTCTCTGAGGAAGCTCACTCGGTCAATTAACCTTATAGCTTATTACACCTGGTTCTCACGGCCCTGTGTAGGATAATAACATAGAAATGCAATATAGACAAAGTAAAACTACAAAACTACATGGATAAATAGTATACAACATATCAAGCATGTCAGGATTCAAACTCTCCATCCTACAGTAATAGGTATGGGAAACAGACATTGTGGCCAAACTGGCTAAACATGACCAAATGGTCATAAAAAGAACATGCATGTGCAAAACATCCAAGGCATAAGAAAAAAACCCTATTCTTATCCATTCACCCTCTACACAATAATACAATCATAGCATGAAGACTATAGGGTTAAAACGGTAAACACGCAATACCACGTTCAAGGGTATTGGTGGAAATTTTGCATAATACTCAAAAAGACCTTGAACGGAAAGGAACAACCCACTGAACTAAGCATTAGGTGATCAATATACTTGAAACTCAATGCTTTAATCGCCATAGAATGTCTTAGATATATGAAAACGTATAAAACATTCAACCCATGATAACTTATAAAAGAGGAGGAATTGTAAAATGATGCTCTAGGAGAAGGAAGAACTCACCGATGTGATTCATATGCAATCACTAGTGTTCGAATTAGAGGAAGAACAGAGGCTTGGGGCCCGTCAATGATCAGTGGCCATACAGGTTCTATCGGATGAATAAGACCTAGAAGAAGTGAGTTCTGTCTGTCAGACGCGACCCCAGTGCGTTTAATGAAAAAAACAAAATACATGGTGTCTACTTTTGGTGTACACGACATGTACTTGATATTTACATACACTGCATTAGGTGGCCTCCAAGTCACTTCCACATGGCCATGCGTGTGGACACCACACAACCATCACACGGCCTACTAAAACAAGAAAGTACATGGTGCATACTCAATATGTACACAACATGTACTTAGAAAATTTCTAGAAATTCCTCTTTTCTCCAAAAACATCCAGAATGGAAAAACATACATGAAAAGAAGGTACGAGTTCTTACACCCTCCACAACAAATATAATATATTTAGACCATAAATATCCACTTCATTATATATATTTCAGTGACTATCCTATATATTTAAGGAACACCAATTCCTCCAATGTTAACGAAGTTCACCTATAAAAGACTTTTATGGCATGATCCATTAATTTTCATAATATCCTATAAGGAAGTTCTCCCTCATCATATTTTCCTCTAGAATATCCTGTATTAAAAAGGATTTATATATCTCAATTTCACAATATATTTTTATTGGAGTCATCTCTCACATGTATCATCATATTATGATCATTATATGACAGGTTTAACATGTATTGTCATGGTTACCATTACATCATGGATTATGTACACACAAAGTTGTTCTTTCACTCATTGGTTCTCACATACACACCACTCTATCTTCACTCAAATTTTAGGTGTGTGATCTTTTCCACCATCATATTTGGATGTTTCACATGTTCTAGACTTGATTGGGGTTGACCATATTTTTCATATCCTACCTCATTTAATGTATCAAAAAAAATCCCTTGAATACATAGAATCTTGTATCTTGATATTGAAAATATAATTACATATGAATCTTTGATCATAGTATACAACATGAATAGTTTTCGTGGGGAAACAATTCCTATTACACAAAAATCAATGGTGAAAATATTTTTAAACAATAATGATTCGTTTAGTATGATAGAGCTATACTTCCAACATTACTTCTTTTTAAGGATTTATTGAATCTATAAAAATTATTAAAAAATAACCATGAATATAAATCATTAAAAGATAATAATTTTTAATGAAAAAAATCACAAAAAACTTCCAAATGTATTTTTCTATCAATATATAGATAATATTGATTTTAAAGTCCATATTTAGTAAATTTTAACATTAAGCTCAAATTTTTCTCTATAAAACATAAATGATATTGTTTCCAATATTTAACATAATATTTTTTCTATTTATAAAGGATCTATATATTTAAATCATGGAAAAATATGGATGAATCACTCATCCACACTTGAATTATTCATTATGTTTAGGGGATTTCACACAAAGTGATTATTCACAAACTATAAAACTCTTCTCCAGGTTTAGTCAATAAACAATGAATATTAATTATTATGAACATAAGTAAATATTAAAAATAACATTCCATAAACTTTTTCCATTCCCAATTATCTAGTTTTATTATCTTAATTCCCAATTTCACAGTCATCAATACATCAATATGAAATTATATTGGTAAATTTAGTATCCTCTTATTCATTTATATTCAGTATTCCGCTTTCATTTTATCTCCCTTAATAACCATGACTATATTCACATATTTATTAATTCCATAAATCGTTATTGTAATTTATCATGAAAATATCATACCATATTTTTAAAAAAAATCCTTATAATTAGTATGTTAACCCTATGGTTATTTTTGATAACTGTGGTATGTAAGAAATATTTGGACAAATAGTTCGTAATTTTTTTTACAATATCTATGGGGCTTTTATTTTTCACACATAAACAAAATATTCTTTAGAATCATTCAAATACATTTTTTCGATACCATTTATTAAAACTATTATAGTTTAAATGATATTTTAGTAATTGTTTTAGATGTGAATATATCTACTCAAATAATTGATTCTTTTTTGAGTTTTTTATTTTAAAATTTCGATCAGCCTAATTGATTTTCCAAATATAAATCAATAAGATAATTTTCAAATATAAGAATTCAAAATTTTTATTAGTGAATTAGGAATCCCAAATAACTCAAATGATGATTTAATAAGATGGAAAAAATATTTAAACTAAATTAATTCAATAGAAACCAATGAATGAATAAAAACACTATAAAAAAGTCATCAGGTTTTATATCCCATGAAAAAGCAATTAACTAATCTATATTAAATAAAAATATTAAATATATGGGTGAATTATAAAATAAATTGGTTTATGATGAAAAGAACATTTTTCCATGGTTTTAATATATATTTCTTTCAACTACAACATATTTCTTCCTATAAAACACATAAGACATTGAGAATTTTATTCAATGAATATTATAATTAGAAATAGCGAGAGAATGAGGTCCTGTATAATTACCCCATGTGGGTGGTTTTCATTTTATACATATAACCAGAGTTTATTTGTGAAACCACAAAGTATATTTTTAGGTTCCATTTTATGTAAACCAACTCATTTTTTTTAATTTTCATCTATGTGGGCCTTGAGAGTTGGAAAACCAAAATGAAAATAAAAAAAATACCCTGTCATATTGTGAGATAATAATAAAATAAAATTTTAAGGGTTGGTGAGACTAAATATTTACTTTGGTATTATTGATCCTCTACCACAATATTTTTATGATATTTTGGTAGAGGTTAGATATTTACTTAATTTCCTAGAATATTTTCAACTGGATGTACTACATCATCGGTGGATTATTATTCTACTTCTATCACTTTCATTTACATGATTGGTGGATTTCATTCATATTCATTATATTCAATCCCTCAAAAATAATATTTCCATGTTTATACAAAATTATAAATAAAAATGATATTGAATGTTTTCTATACAATGAAAAGAAAAAACAAAAGTGGACTAAGGAAATTTGTAATCCCTTGATTGATATAGCATAGAGCTCATGTTCCACATGTGATCAATGGGATAAATATATATAATTTGAAGGTCTGAATTTTTATTCAATATATTACCAACCTCCCCAATGTCTTATTTGAATGTATGATGATGTAGTGACCCCACCCAAGTAGTCTAAATCTTGTGCCTTCTAACTTTACAATCCCGTATAATTAATGTAAATCTCATCCCAAAAGAATAAATATTTTAGTAGTACAATAAAGTAGATCGATATGTTAGTATTGTATTTAAATTTAATTCACTACTTATAAAAGATGTTTATTTTTTTGCAATAACTTTATTCCATCTTTTATAGCCTAGTATATCAGCCATTTTAATCTTAATGGAATCCAAAGGAATGAAACAGAATAAGGGTGATCTAAAATGATCGGAAAGTTTTATGCACAATGAAATATATCATGAATGAATAATGAATAATCAATATGGAAAAGTAAATTATCTTACAGACATTACATTAATATAACTGGAAAATTCATAATCAATAAGTAATGTTTATTAACTGAAAATAGATGCCATTAAAATAACAAGATAAAGAAAACATAATTGAGAAATGTAAAAAATTATAAATAATTCCATTTAACCAATAAAAAGAGAATGAAATGAACCAATATTAATTTATTGTAGATTTAATGGATATTAATAATGAAATATGAATGATGAAATTCATAATTATTTGATTCCTTGTTTCCCAGGTTTATGGTACCATTACTACCATGGACATTCACAAGATTGTTTAAAACTGATGTGTTGAAACCCATTTAACTATAACTAACCAACTTATTCATCCCATGACACTACTAATTCATCAAGATGTTATCATTAATAAGGACACACCCGTTTCATTAAGTCCAAATTATTACTTATATAACAATTTATTGAATTAATTTACAATCAATATGGCTTCTAATGTATCTGTATTGGGTATGGAATATAGATTTTTCAATATTTTTCCTGATAAATAAATAATAGTCAAAGTATTCATAAAATTTAATAATGATATACAATTTTAGAAGTGATCAAATATATGATAAATAATTTTTTTATGTTTTTGAAATTTATTTTTCAATGATCACAGGTATGTAAATATGTATAGAGGAAGTTATTTAATAAAAAATTTATTCATGGATGTGGATTCAAATAATTCCCTTGGAAAATATAAATGTAAACCATCAAGAGGGAGATTAATTATGGTATTAATTTGATGTATATAAATTGGTTTAATAATAAGGTTTGTTTCCATTGATGAAAGAAAAATATCAATAAAAATTTATTGAGGAAAACATTTATTTCATTTTGAAAAAAAAATTAAAAATGATTTTATTTGAAAATTTCATTTGATGATATTATCTTTTAAACAATTCATCATCAAATTTAATAGGATGATTGAATAAAATTATGGTTACTAATTTTTTACATGCCATAAAATTTAACCACATCCCGTTTTCATTGAAAAATGATAGTAATGCACCTTGTTCAGAACGAAAAAAATAGATTACATTGAAAAAATATCTATAATAAGAAATAGGAAAATATATATTTAATATATTATTTTATAGAGTTTATAAAAAATTGATTTTTCTAGAAAAGCATGATTTTGAGAAAGAACATATTTCCTACAAAAGATATAAGTGATGTTGGGTTTTCTTAATATCATATTATCAAAACATTTTTTGTTTAAATAATTGGAAAAAATATCACATAACATGAAAATAATCATTAATAAACATATTATAATAATATTAAATAATTTATTAAACAATAATAAAAAAATTTCTTTATAAGGAAATTCATTTGTAATTAATCCTTATTCAAATGAGTTTGTGAAGTAAACCATTTAAAAGATCATAATGTTATAGTGAGAATGATAAAATGAAATTATTATTTCTTTTAATGTTAAATATACATAAGGAAATTAAAAATACAAAAAATATATAGTGACATTTCAATCACGTAATATTAGAATAATAATGACACTAAGGAAGTGATATAACCCAATGGGAATGAATTGGTTTATGAAATTCTATACCAGCTTGTAAATTTTAATTATAATCCACATAGATAAAATAATTCATAATAAACATAAAATATCATTAATAATGAATTATTATTGATATTTCATGTCAAGGGGAAGTATATACACTAAATATATTTAATTAGGTTCATAATATTCCAATATTCCTCAACAAAATATAATTGAGAATAAATTCCCTTACCTCACACTTCCCTTTAGGTTGTACCTTATTTATCCAATTGTATAGTGGATTTAAAAAAAATTAACATATTTTATAACCGTAAAATAATATATGAAACCATATGTGATATTTTGGTAATATATTATTACTCTTTCTTTAATAATATTTCTTTATTTTTACCAATTAGGGTAATATCAGTCTTTTTTCTCGAGTATGTTTTGACATGTTCACTTTTTTCTATTAAATTAATAGTTATTTAATAATATAATTAATATAAACCATGTATAAATTATCATAAATATATGGAATATATATTTTTAGTGTAATCAATGGAATTTGGTAATATGAAATGTAATGCACCGTTCATAGGGACGGTATGCTGTACGTATGCATAAACATTGTTTTCATTTTCTCTTGGAAATAAAAGAGCTAAAAGTAAATGATATATATATATATCATTATTTTATTATCATTATTATTTCATATATATCAGATATGTTTTTTTAAAAACATCCTTAATAAATTCGATGCACATCATTAACAAATAACATCACTTCACGAGGTGGTTGTATGTCGCACAAATGAATGACATTATCATATTCCACAAAAATTTAAATCATTAAATTGTGTCTAATATAATAACTGGAGAATCACAAAAATATCATAAATATATTATATAAATAGTTTTTACATTATCATATAAAACCTTCAATGCAGTCAATGGAAAAACCCAACAATTTCAATTCACGGTGTTTCAGTCTATCATACAGAGAGACAATGATTTCATAACCCATTTGATGGAAGTGTTTGAATTTTTAGATTTTATAATGATCATAAAAATATCTCACTATATTTATGATACTGATATTATTATATATTCATGGTATAAAACTAAATGAATGGGTATATTAAAAATTAAAATAAAAAACAATAGTGGATGAATGTAACATATTCATCGGGATTCACCATTTTGATCCACCAAATTACTTCTTTATATCAAATTATAACTAATATATTGTTATATGATGAGGGTAAGTGGTTTGGTAATTGCCATTGGTAGCTTTATCGGGGACCAAAATATCGTGGGACATTTGAATATGTGAGGGGTGTGGGAACCCATTAATAGTTGAGGGGGAGTTGCATTCTTTAAAATACCAATCATTAAACGGTATTAGAAGGTCCCCCTTACCTCATGTTCCACCAAAAATGAAAAATATATGGTAAAATATATGATAAGGTCGAAATATGGATAGAAAATTTGTGTTGGACATGTTTGTTGGTCACATTCCCCATTTTTGAAAGTTTATTCCCTCAATAAACTTGTTTTCTTCTTAATCATAGTAAAAAAATTAACTGGTTTAACTAATCATGTTGGTAAAAAATTAATTACAACTTATTAGACATTTTAAAATATTATTATTCAAAATATTTAATACATTTTTCTATATTCACATCATACATGTTTTGTAACATAATTTAAAATTAATCTCATGGATAGAATGACAATGATGGTTTTAAAGTGAAACATATCAAATGATTAAAATGTTTTTATATAAAAATATAATCTAAATGATATTATAATGACCTAAATTGGATTTCTATATGTTTAGCTGGTCTATTTTAAATTTATTTCTGATTCAAAATATAATTTATCTTTTTAAAATTTTTAAATGAAATAACACATTTCAATTAAAATTAATTTTTTTCACAATACTTTGGAAAAAGTTACTTCTCAAAAAAAATCTAAAAACTCGATGTAAAATAATTTTTTTAAATACTCATTCAAAAATAAATTTGATTTTTTAAAATTTTGTTTATAAATGTGCCCAAATTTATTTTTAATGAATGTGTTTCATTAAAAGGTGTAAAAACTCCCTTTAGTAAAATAAAAATTTTATGCATAAAATTATATTTTTTTATTTATATTAAATATATTGGATGATTTTTAAAAAATATTTATTGAATATATAATATATAAATTTCATTAATATCATCCATTAATAAATACTAATTTAATTTATTATTATTATATGCCTATGGGGATTAATTATTGTTTTTTGGTAAAATTATTTCCATTACATTCAATTGGTTTTTATAATAATTTCTAATTTATTGGTAACCAATGAATCCGAAAATATATTTTCATTAGTCAGATAATACTATTTATAAATTCCAATAAATTGGCTATGAGATAATTTCCATTTTAAATAATAATATTAATTCCATTTTTTAAATCTCGATCTGTCATGTAATGCTACAAATCTAAGAAACTTGTTGTGGATTGAAATGAAAGCTATATCATTATTTTGTGATTGAAAAATATAAAATGTATTTAATTTTTTCAAAATAGTAAATATATTAGATATTATTTAGTGGTTATTTCACTTTCCAAGATTGTTGTGTAGTTTCATAAATGATATAGAATATAATATTGATACTTGAAAATTTTATGGTTTTATATTCCCCCAACTTTGAATGAATTACTTGCTAGTAATTTGAATATAATATCGGTAATATTGGGTTATATTTTTCAAAATTTATTTTCTCAATAACCAATTAATAAGAATTTTTTGTTTAAAAAACCATAATAACAGAGAATTGGGAATCCAAAAGTGAAATAGAATAATAGATAACTGGGTTTCTAAGTTGAATAATATTAGTTGTGTGTGAAGATATGGACAAGGAAGAAAAACAAAATTTTTTTTAGAGAGCGATTGTGTTCATTCATCACAAATATGTGAATTATTTATTGTATTTTTAGGGGTTATGAAATTTAATTCTAATAGTTGTTAAATGATAATTGATATCATCAAAAATAATGGTAATATGATAACATTTTATTTCCAGATCAGTTCTTCTAATTTGAGGACTTCATTCACTATATAATAATATATATAAATATGCTTACAATATTTTTTATTTAGTAATAATAATTTCATCCTTTTCATATTCTTTAATAAATTTCCATTTTATCCATTTTAATATAAAATTAATATCCATAAATTCTTTTTTTAATGATTTAATTAAAAAAAATAATATTGAATAGATCATAAGATACATAATGTGGGATTGGTATTTCCATGTGTCTTTAAATATTCTCCACAACTAATACGGTTTTCTTATGTTATAAAATTATATAAAATAATATCTAAAACTCAGAAGTATATATAATAGTTAACCATTGAAATTTATTCATCAATTTTTTTAACCAAATCAAGGACATATTAATTAGGAAATTGTGTAAATCAATGGTTGGAATTAAACACTTATTATCCTTTAATTATGGGTTCAAGAAAAATTTCCTTTCTAGATATTATGGGTTTACCTCTAGAATATAGGATTTATTTTTTTGAAAATACATTAATATAATTCCAATAATATTTCAAAAAAGATGATGCATATCCTTAAAATAAATTTACATATTAAACATCCTTTTTAACTATGGTTTTCAATAAAACTATTATAATAAAACTCTAAAAAACATATTTAAATATTTTTACAATTTCATTAATTATCATATTAACACTAAAGTTTATCAATACTAATGAAATAATATCTTTTAAATGTAATTTATTTATTCATCAAATAACATTTCCACAAAAATATGTACTTGTACTAAATTTCTCCCCTATCAAAACATAATCTTCATAGACAACCATCACTCAAAATCCAATAGTTTTGTTTTAGACTTTATACTCATAAATAGTGATGGTATCCATATCATTTAAATATAATGAACTAAAAATTTCTTAAAAAATTTAATAGATTCCTTTTATGTTTCATGATTCTTATAATTAAAATAATATTCGAAATACATTTAGATAATTTTTTTCTTGAACTCCAATAATTCATCCTCTTTATTTCAACATATATTAATCCTTGGTCTATGGTTATTACTAGGTCATTAATTTTTACTATCTATTCTAGTCAAACATAATGGTATATAAATAAAAAGTGAATTATCATAGGCATATCACCTAGGAGTTTCAAATGAGGTACATTGTAAGGCATGTTGTTGTGTAATAGGTTATGATGAAGTCAAGCTTATCACACCATATTCAAAGTAATTTCCCCTATGTACATGTGTTCTTGAACCACATCGACCTATAGTATCCAAACTGTGATATATTGTTAGGAACACCCAAACAAAAACTTCCATACCAAAATTCTAGGATGTTCTGACAAAATTATCCTCAAATTCTATCAATGCCTCATGTTCCTTAATCTATGTTTCCTTAAATTTAGTTCACATGTTGGCCAAAAAATATTCTCTAGAATCAATAATAGAATACAGACCCCGAACGCTAAGAGCTAATGTCTACTAACATTAAATTGGCATACAATACAAGGAAATAAAACACCAAAGGATTAGATAATTTGGATTCCTTGTAAAAATAGAAACATAAATAATTATGGTATAAAAATTGAATAAACATATTAAAAAATAATTTTTCTTTGAGAATTATTTTATTCCATATAAAATACCATTATATATATATCACATTATTCTATAGAATATTTAAAAAAGTATCCAAAATAAGGTTAGTATAAATTACATAGTATGGGATAATTATCGAAAAATATATCATGAATCATTAATGAATAATAAATATGGAATGGTAAATACCTGAACACACACACCATTTAAATAAATGGACTTGACATAATCTATATTACATAGAAAATAACTAATAAAACAATCCATTTAAATATTTTTATAAGGAATATTAAATATAAAAATGTAGATAACTAGAATCCAAGCCAGTTAATCAATTAATTGAAAATCTAATACATCTATATATTTCGTCATAGAAAAAATATATTTGTTCATAATACCTAAATGTGAATGAATCAATGATTAATTATTTGATTCCATGATTCCCTCATATACGGTATATTTAGAATTATGACTGCTAATAATATGGGAAACAATTGATGGGTGGAATCCTATTTAACTAAGGCTATCCAACTAATGTATCCCATGAGACATTCAATTCATCTAGGGACTATCATTAACTGGGTAGTAGCCAAATATTTATGTTCAAGTCATTCCTCACATATTGAACTATCAATTTACTTTATAAAAATTTTTTCCTATCAAATATATATATTTATTAAAGAATATAGATTAAATTTTTTTTTGTAGATAATCACGTAATTATATATTTAAACACTTTATAAAAAAATTGTATTTGGGTTAGGAAGTGAACATATACATTATAATTAAAATTTACTGTCTAATAATCATAGTAAAGGTGTCTTTTCAAGGGAAATTTATAGACTAATAACTGTAATCAACAAAGTGAATTTTAGTAATTCCATAGATCAATATAATCATAAACCAACTGGAGGCTGAATAATGATGGTAAAAATGTTAAATATACCCATTAGAGTATGTATAAGGTTTTTTAGTCTTTGATGAAAGAAAAAGTTCCATAAAAAATTCTTGAGAAAAATAACCCTTTAATATTGATATTTTTTTTAAAATAATTTTTTTGAAAATGAATTTTAAGTAAATTTTCATTAAAAATATTTTCCTGAAGATGAAAAAGGTGAGGAAAAAATGAGGGTGGTTATGTATACATATTCCATAGAAGTTAAAATTATATTCCATTTTAAAACCATCCTTATCATATTCCATGCAAATTATTCCAACAAGCATGTACCCTAGTGATACAGGCTCCTACTTGGCATCCAAAACACCCAGGATCAAATCCGAGCATGGCCTAATTTCTAAGTACTATAGTCACACTGTAGCACAATGACACTATAGAGGCGGAGGAATTGTAGTAGGAATATTTGTGTTGGTAGTACTGTAGCAGGTATTGTAGCATCCCGGGACTGTAGAAATACGTTTCTCCAAGAGGCCCTTTGGGCCAAAAAATTGGGCTTTCAACCCTTGTATTTAGGCCACTTGGCTTTGGGACTTCGGGATATGTAATGGGTCTCCCTATACAAAGTCTAAAGAGGTATTTTTATTTAATAATAAAATGAGGCTTCAGCCATAACCATTAAAAAACATTCCATGCAAATCATGAATGAATCACATCAGTTCACGTGGCGGTTTCCCACTGTTCACACAAACGATGCTATCATATTCATGAAAAATGAAAAAATGATGGAATGTGTTTCATAATTATTAAATAGGCATAATTAAATCATAAATATAATATATAAGCATTATTTTCATCATTATTCCAAACTATGAGTATTGGTAATGGAAAATAGAAAACAACGATCTGCGAGGTTGTAGTACACCGTACACACGAATGATAATTTTGAAACCCTATTGATTAAATTGTGAAATGTTTTAAGTCATTACCATAACGTAAAAAATAATAATTTTATTTATGTTACTTAGTATATTATATATTAAATATATAAAAAAGATGTGTTTTGAGGAGTAAATAAAATAAAATAATTCATTTTGAAATGTTACATCTTCTAGAGGAATTTTCTATTCGTTTGTAGTAATGGTCTTCCTTGGTTTTTATTGTTCAAAAAAATTTATTAATTTACGGTTAGTGTAGGGGTGTTTTTTAGGTTAGTTTTGAAGGGTTTATAATATATAAATAGATTTTTAGGTGTCAATAAGTGACAATAGTGAGTTTTTTTAAAAGTGGTGGAGTAGTAGAATTTGTTTAAATAGAAAAACATAATAACTATTGGGAGGTATCCTTTGCCTCAAATATATCCTATAATGAATATTATTTTCATAAAATAATTTATATGATTGAAATATTTCAAGCGAATGAGTATCGAACAAGTTTTTAAGTCATATCCCATTAATTTGAATTTTAGTCCCTTGATAAACTCATTTTTCTCTTATTCAATTTAATTAATTTAAACTGTTTTCACTATTAATTTTGTTCAAATATTATGTTCAAAATATATTAAATAATAAATAAATATAATTGAAAATATTTAATCCTTTTTCAAAAATGGATATCACATAATTTGATGAAATTAATTAAATAATATTCACGCAAAAGGAATGAGAAAGTGGGATTTAAAAGAGAAAATGTTGAATAATTTTCCATTTTTCAATATCACAATTTAATATATAAATGATTCTAATAATTTGGATTTTTAATATATTAGTAATTTTTCATTTATTTCATTAAAACTGATTAAAAATAAATTTTCATTATAAATTATTAATGCAAAAAATTAGTTTTCAATTAAAATTCTGTAATTTTTATTGTTCAATAAAAAAAATGAAACATCTAAAAAAGATACAAAAAACACAACCTATGGAAATTTTGATTTACCTATTTTAAAAATTAATTAATTTTTTTCAACTAATTTTTTTTAAACTGACCAAATTTACTTTTGAAACAAGTGCACTTTTATATTCAATTGGATTTTATGTTAATTTCTAATTATTTAGTAAATAATTAAATGAAACATGTATTTTCATAAGTTAGTTAATCCAATTAATAACCTATAATTTTATATCTATGAGATAATATTCAATTCAAGTAATAATATTAATAGTATTCATTAAATCTCGATCTAGCGTATAAAATAAACTATTGAAAAACCATGTTGGTGCGTACGATGCAAGATAACTCAATATTTTGTGTATTTCAAGATATAAAATGTATTTAATATATTTTAAATAGTAAATATTTCATATTTGTTTAAGAGGTTATATATATTTCCTTTCACTATTATTTAGTCATACATTATAATGAACATGATATACAGATTTTACAATTTTAGGGTGTTATAGATGAAATTAAGGACCCATTTATTCCTTGAAAATTAGTTGATTATATTTAGGAAAGTATTCTTTGAACTCATCAGGATCATAGCCAAAAGATATGAAGTGTAGTTTTTTTATGTTTTCTATGATAAACAAGGTGCACTCTCTAGATACCTGTTCACCACATCTCATACTCTATACTTCCCTCACATTCTTAGGTAATAGAAACATATATTCATCCATATAAGCGGGCGTATAAAACATGAATTCCATTTAATTATTTTTTAGATTAAATTCACGAAACCAAATATTTATGAAGTGGAAATAATTATTATATTACAATATTGTATCTTAATAAATGGTTCATGTGATTGATGTCCTATCATATGGAATAATAAAATAAAATCATATATTTATCCTTATGAATCATAATAGCTAACTCAAGTGACTCTTAAGAGACATCTTAAAATCAATAACCTGTCGAATTAAATTATTTATATTTTTGTGTTTTAATATATTTAAAAAAACTTAGTTGGGGTGTTTATTGTTCTTGTGATTTCATTAAAATAAATAATGTATAATATAAAATTGGAAACATTAGTGAAAATGATGAATGATTGAAGTTTTCCTATGTATTATATCACCGTAATCAAATGTAATGTTAATTTATCTAAAACACATAGTATAAATTTCTAATTTACCCAATTTGAATGATTTTTAAAATATTAAAATACATGGAAAATCTACCACACATATCAAGAACCAGCTCATCTATAATTCAATGTAATAACACAACATAACCTATAACATGACACCTTATTAACATCCAACATTGTCATATTCCATTCATATCATGACTAGACAAAAACATCATATAAAGGGCTATCGGAAATAAGGGAGATATAATAAATGGTGTAAAATGAGAGTAAAGATCATCCATTAGGTTTTTTGTGTTAATATCACATAAAACCCTTTATATCCTTAGTAACAAATATAATGATGAAGATAATATAGGAAAAAATGGATTTATGAGACCCACAAATTCCCTATGCTCCAACTCCTATGTCATTTTTCATCTATCAAGATGTAATATAACGATAGTCTTGTAAAAAATAAACAAAATGTATAAATAATAATACTGAACTACATTATATAAAAAAGGGGCGACTCTATTTAAAAATCATGAGATAAATGACACTGGAAATTTTAAAATAGAACCATATACTTCTGGAGACATGACTGTTGGAAAAGTGAGAGAACAATGAATAATAAAAAAGATTGGGGGAATTTAATTTATTATCAGTATAATTTCCTTGAATGCGAATTATTCAAACAATATATCACTATTCAATATGAGGTTTTTCAATGTTGAAGGATACCATAGTCTCCTTCAACTCAATATTCTTGTAGGGTCCCTTATTTTTTCTTCATTTAAGTTTAGATAGTGTAACATCACCTAAAGTAAATTTCCTAATATGGAGTAACAAAATAAAAGAAAATATTCGGTTACATATGAAATCAGATGGCGGACTTCACTTTTAATTGGTGACGAGTGTATGGAAGAAAATTTTCTTTTGGAAGGATTGTGGTTTCCCCAATGAAACCCCCTCATTTAAATATGTTTTTATTAATTTGATATTTCTATGATCTTGAAATTATGTTTTTGATGGACAAATTCTTCATTTCCAGATATGACAAAATTTTGGACTACTTTAACTTTTTTCATTAGGAAAAATTATGTGTTGTGTAATTGTAAAATCATTACCCATTATAAGAATATCTTTTTTTTGACA
The DNA here is from genome assembly GCA_963277665.1 of Viscum album. NCBI lineage: Eukaryota > Viridiplantae > Streptophyta > Magnoliopsida > Santalales > Viscaceae > Viscum > Viscum album. The sequence continues at coordinate 361,234,211 of OY728155.1, read as the reverse complement.
AAATATATGTTGGGAAAATGGTTTTATTTTTCTAAATATGTGATTTCAATGCATTTCACTTTATGATGATAATAGTTCACATCTCACTTCCCATATACTCCTTCATGAGGATGGTAGATTATTTGTGTATTGGTAAGGTACTTATTAGAAACTTATATAATCTATATTTTAACAAAATATTATGTTACCTCATAGATGATTTATAGAATAATATAAACATAATCCATCATATGTTAGAATAAACTATTTCTTGAGTATGGAATGTGCTGGGGAAGTGACATATTTTGAGGTTGATTTATATATGTACATTGGTATCCTATTACAACCTCGAGTTCATATATCAGATGGAATTAGTGTCTTACTACCACCTCCGTGATTCCCATGTAATTATGTTGATATTCATAGTGGTGTTTCATCTACATAATTGTCACTAAACACACACATAAATTTTTTTAATAGTTCATTAAACCCAATTAGACACAAAATAATAAGTCGTCATTACAAATATATATTTAGGATTTATTCACGTTAAAATAAACTATCTAACTAAAAACATAAATATTTATTGTTTATTATATTTAAAATAATATATATTATATTTGAAAAGGAATTTTTTTACTAAAAATATATAGATTTATATACGAATCACAGTGGGAAACTAGTGTTATGAAATTTATTACCTTTTATAGACAACATAGAAAAACCACTAAAATATAATTAAAGTAAGGCTTATAATCCATTTATATACCTCAATCATAAATGGTCTTCAATTCATTTAGTGAATCATTAATAATATTATAAATAATATTAATTATTTTCCCCATATTTACATGATCTAAGAGAATCAACGTCCCATCAATTTGATATAGCACCTTAACCACCTTATTAAGACCCTATAAATTTATATCCTCCTTCGAACTTTTAATATTCCACTAAAACGTAATTCCTTCCTTCCTTGAGTCATTCTGATCAAAGAATATACCATTACATTGATCAAACATACTGTATAAGGCTAATCAAATTATACATATTATAAAAATCCAATAACATTTATTTTTATAAAATATTTATATTTTAGGGATATAATGAGAATATGGATTTTGAAACATGTAAATACAATAAATATATCTCTAAATAGGTAATTCTTAAAAATCATCAAATATAGAAAAAATATTGGATGATGTAATTAATTCAAGGGAAAATTCTTCTCATTTAGGATAAAATTATCTCAATTCATACACTTTTACATTATTGACTTTCATGTTCTTACATCCTAAAAAAGATCCTCATGTATAAAAATAGACAGATCACACTTTTTTGGTTTTAATTATGATCAGTACATTTGAAGAACTCAACCTTATATTTAAAAAATCAAAATCATTTAGGCATTTCTCACCACACCGAAATTTTAAATCCTTTGGATTAAACTACATTATTAGGGATTCCAACATCTCGAATAATTTAATAAATGTTCAATAATATCCAACCAACCTAATAAATAATTTAATGTCACTTAATATACCACTTCATCATCATTTTATATGTCAATAGAATCACTATTTCAAAAGGTAACATGTCTTAAAATATACATATTGAATAAAAATAGAACTTTTATTACTTTGTTACACTTTTTCATTTGAAATATCTCAAGGAAACTAATTAAAAAATATCATGTCATTAATTTGATTATGAGTAAATCAAAGTATCAACCATAAAAACTTACAGATAGAATCTAATGAATTAATAAATAATAAATTTCATTTGGTATATATAAATTGTAAGAGTATAAGTATCACCAAAATATAGTACCAAAAACACATAATGCATTCACCATCACCTAAAATCTATATTCAAAATATCCTTTATATTCACTCTCATCTAGAGATATATTCAATAGAATTTAATATTCAAAATATTAATATATCCTCTCAATTGATTAAAAACACATCAATTTATTTTAATGGTTATATATTTTTCAATAACAGTTGGGTCAACTTCTAACAATGAATCGAAAATCACAAACCACCACCAAAAATCATAGAAACAAAAGTTGATGGCTACCAAGATGAAACACTTGGTTAGAAACACCCCATTCATTTTAAATATTCTAATGGCATCTCTAGTTATCACAAAACCATATGTACCATTTTATATGAAGATATATATATTTAAATTATTCTATTTTATAGGATAATAGATAACTATAAAAATAAATATATAGGTGGTATAAATAATTATTTTGGATTGATGTAAAAGAAATTCTCTAGTACCTCTTTAAAAAATGTATTATTCTTTTAATCCATTGATCCAAGAATCTATTAATACAACTAGTATGATAAATCTCCAATTATTTCTAATAAGATATTCTTTATGACTAACATAAATGTATCTCTTCCCAAAAAGAGTGAAAATACCATTTAGTGATGTAAAATAAAAATAATTCATAGAGTAAACAATATAATCTCTAAGAAGTGTTATCTAATACATCCCTATTATGAGATCATGTGTGATAATATATATGTTCAAAATCAACTAAATGTCTTATATACGATATATTATAAAGAAAGAGGAATAATTTTTGATTCTGTGTACTATTATTAATGTAGGAGGTGTCATAGTATTCATTGAATAAATCATTAATTCCTAAAAGAAATCATTTGAACTAAAACTGATGTTTGTATGAATGTATTATATGAACCCACAAACAAAATTATATATCAAAATATATGTAACGGGAATGGTATATTGGTCTATTACCATTCATTCTTCCATTTTTTCTATAACATGTCCCATAATGAACTATTACACCTTATTTTTTCAACTATCATTATCATGGATTACATCAAATCATCAACATTGATCCCAATATTTCATACATTGTATTATAAATAAGAATCCTTGACCAATATAATTTATTAAAATTAAAACAAATATAATAATTATAAAATCTCCCACAATGTCCTATATTTCTACACCAATGACTCTATATGGTTTATTATGAAAATATCACTTTATATGTGTCTCTTGACCACATTGATGAAACCTGAGATGTCTCATCCATTAAATTTAATCCAATATCACCAAAATATTTTGGAAACCACTTTTACCTAGGACCTTATATTTCTTATTTGATTCACAATAAAAAAATATTTATTTGATTATATAGAGGAATAAAAGTTTCTACAACATTATGATTCAGCATATTGAGTTCCACATATCCACTATATGTACCACCACAATATAGATACATAGTTTTAATAATATTAAATTTATCTTAATATGATGTAGAATATATATATATCTAATATTAATGTTTTAATATTATTAATTATAAAATAATCTTGGGAATAACTGAACAATTCAACATAATCAGTATCGTACTTAAACACATTTATATTTCATTATTCCGGAAAAAATCCAACAATAATCTTAGATTTTAAATTTAAAGGTATTATTTTTATATAACAAAATTTTTAAATCGAACAAATTTTATATCCTCATTAATCACTTCATCCATGGATTTATTGAACCAATTAAAATATTTCCATAGTTAAATGTAAGAAGTTATTTCACCTTTGATGTATATTATTAACTAACATAAATATTTTATTTCTTATTTTCGACCATTATTTTGATTTCTATACTTTAATATTACCATTAAATATAGAAGGATTATACTTATGGAATTTTGAAGCTTCATTTAATATATTTGGACTCTTACCATTTAGTCATTCCCCATGATATTCATTCAATTGGACAAAAAAATTCTACAAATAATGAATTATTTCCATGTTCTGTGATCCTTTCTCATAAATAGGTCCCATAAGTTTCTTCATTTCTTCAATTTCGTAAAAAATAAAAAAATTCCAATTCCCTGATAAATCATACACGTCTCTATCACATTATATTTAGTAGTATAAAATCGATATTTCCATTTATGCATGAGTATATCAATTAATGTTCTATTAACTTATTTCATCCATATTAACAAATAGAAATAAATTTTAATCTGGAAATAAATTATTTTTCAAAAATAAATTAATTAATGGTTGATAGAAATAATTTATAATCAACTTTTTGATAGCTAAATAAATTTTTAAAAATCACATAATGAAATATATTGTCTGTATCCTTATATTTAATGATACCTAATCATTTTTCTCATTTAACCCGATATTTTTTATTGAAACGTATAATATAAAACAAGATATAACATATCCTCTAATACATCTTTAAATCTAAACAATTGTAAAGGGAATTCTTCACAGTAAAGTTGTATGTTATGATTTTTTATAGGTAAAAAGGAGTTATAACCTCCCTAATATCCATGCCCACCCATAATCACTAAAATAATATTTAAAACAACACTTTGGTACCATTTTTTAATACCCTGAACAATATTCTAAAAACATATATCTATTATGGATAACCTTACGGGTTCAAATATGTTCCCTAATGTAAGACCCCGAGATTTTATGAAAAATATTCTTTTTAACTTCATTAATGTATTGTGTTGTATGCTACACCAAAAGGAGCTTGCATAACACGCATCTCTGACTTGGCTTGCATTACACGCAATCACGACCTTCCACGATAGCGTGTGTTGTACGCAATATTGAGTTTCGCTAAACAACGATATGGTATATGAACTACCCGTTATGAATAGTATCAACTACATTTTGAATTTTATAACATTATTATTCACCTTACACATTTTCTAGAACATGTCATGAGAACAAAATAATTTTTTTGAGTAAAATAAGTATTTTTCAAAAAATGTAGTTTTGCCGCCTTTTGATGGCGCACCCAATTTAAATATTTTCTTTGACATGTTTATAAGTTAAATTTGAAAAAATAAAATTCTTACTTGGATTTGGGATATAAAAATTTAATTTGGATAAAGCTTTTATATTTTTCTGATAACGTTCATATTTTAATGAATAGTAAAAACACGCTATATTTTAATTAAAAACAACTTTTTTCATCGTAATAATTTATATGGTTAAATTATAATATTTAATGGTTTTAAAGTATAAATAGAATATAGCTTTACCATTTAATATAATTTATGTCATTATCATTGATTTTATCTTGAATTTGTAGGTTAAATCAATTCAGTCTTTTACAATGTTTTAAACAAAAATCTGTTTTCTTTCGACAATGGGATTGATTTTAATTTAATTTCTGCAACTTTTTTGTATTGAATTTTGAAAAATGGACTCCATATTTGGAATCAGTGGGTCCAAATTATGTTAATAGGATACTTTTTATTTTTGGGCATTATGAATAGTAACTACGGTAAATTTTATTTACCATAGTTAAAGGTAAATAGGGTAATTAAGGGTAAATATAAGATTATAAAATTATCCTAACACCTTCCAAAATTCTATTGGATGACTAAACGTCGACCCATATCACCTAAGGGTATGCTTAGATTCATTTAATGGACTTTTTACATGAAAATAATTTAATTATTATTAAAACCAAAGAAAGTGACAACATGTCACTTTCTTAAATCTTATAAGTATAATAATTTTAATTTAGTGATAAACTTAATGAAACTTCGAACATGAATAGTCTACAGAAATCTAATACAATTATAGATGACATAGGAATTTATTTATAATTTTAAGGGATTAAATAATTATCATTAATTATGACACAATAGTGATGTTGAAATTATTTTATTAATTAAAATATTAAATAAATGGTTTTAAAAATATTAAAATAAATATTATATGAACTATTTAATGTGATCCACTAATTTTCTAGATACATATGACATTTTATGAATCTATTAAATCTTTTATTTTGAACATATCTTCTGTTTATATTTTATTTAAATTCAAATAAATGAATAGTATCAAAATTGACACTATTGTTATTTTATAAAAATAACATATTATAAAATTGTTTAAAAATCACAAAAATATTTTAAAATTATAAATTAAAATTTATATGGTCTAAAATGTCATAAAGTGTCAAATTATGGAAAATTCAAAACACATATACAATTATTTATAATAATTTAAAATTTTGAATATGATTACCACAAATAAAATTAAATTGGTAAATACGGATAAATCAAGTTGATAATGTTTAAAATAAAATCCTAACATGTCTAAATTTTATCGGTTGATGAGATTACAACCCTATCTCATCTAATCTTTGGATATGAGTCATTTTGGAAGTTTTTAAGTGGTGTTGGGATTTAATATAAACTAATATTTCTTATATTTCCAAAGGTTCCCCTCTCCTCCCTTATAAAAGGGCACCTCCTCCCTCTCTTCCTCACACCACTTTGAGCCTTCAAGCTCAGCCAAACCCTGCCAAATTATCTTATCCACTTCCCTAGAAACACCCTATATGTATTGGTCTTCTTCGATGACCAATTTTAGTGCCCTAAGAGGAGGTCTCAAAGAGGTGCTTCAAAGAAGAGGTAATGTCCGTTACCGATTCTTTCAACTTTATTTCTTCTTAAACTTCTTCTTATTTAGTTGTTTCATTATGAATTAATAACATAAGTATAACTCATATACTGATATGTTATTATAAATATGAAACAACCATATTTCACCATCTATCCATCCTACACAAAACAAAATCACTGCGCGTGCGTACGTACGAAATACCGTCTCCACGCCGTGGTGTAAACTATTTTCCACGACCACCTTACTTGGATGGGTATAATGGTGAAAGTAATGAATATATATGATTATTGTAAATTGATATTGATTCTATAATATTATACATACACTTTAATACAATTCCACGATCATGGGAATGATATCATCGCTCGTGCGTACGTACGGACTACCGTCTCCGCGACGCGATGAGATTCACTCTCCATGTTAACCATTCAAGAATGATTATAAAGTATATATAATAAGAAATAATTAAATATATGACATAATAATTCTACTATATTTATGTATATATATATTTATGTCATCTACTTAATTCCATTCAATTCAATAAGGAAACGAAAACAACGTTCATGCGTACGTACGACCTACCGTCTCCATGAACGATGTATTTCTTTCCATTTATCGATCTATTATATATATGTATATTCTGAATATATAGTATATATAAATCATGTTTTAAATTCTGGATTTAAGTAATCATGATCTAAGTAATCATATGAATAATTACAAGTTAAAACACGAATGACAAATGAAACGATTTTACCCAAACCGCTAATTTAACATTAATTTACAAAAGGACGGGTAATATAAAGTCATAAGTGAACCATATATGATATAATAACAATTAATAAATTTTTTTAATAAGTCAATGACATTATTTAGATCATTATACAGTAGGTTTGGATATGTACGAATCATATCAGGCTTAAGGTAAGGGATAATTTCGTAAATCTCATTTTTATACGAGATTGCTTATATGTATGTATTTACTGGGGTTATTTTTATCATCCATGTACATGTTTACTAAAAGTTTTTTTATGTATTTTTAATGTATTTTTACCCATTTTTTACTTTTACTACATGGTATGTATGAAATAATTCTTTTACAAGGTACTTTTTGACTTTTCTGGAAAAAGTACGAGAAGAATGTTTTTTTAACTTATATGGCACGAACGGATTTTTACGGTTTTTTATAAAGCCTTATTTTGATGAAGCTCTCTCCAAAAGATTTCATGAATATTTTCAAAAAAATCCTTTTATTTTAAAATTGCATGACATTTTGTGAAAAGAGAATGATTTTGAAGAAGAACAGATATTTTCCTCAAGAATTATTTTCAAGTGTTTTATCAAAACCATTTTTCATCTAAGATGACATTATTTCATATGTGTATGTTTCAAGTATCATGTCTCTATGATTTACATGGTCTCCATTTTCTTATTATTAAATGATATCCATTTCTTTTATATGTATTATGTGATGATGGGATGATTTTTATGAAACCCATTTTATTTATTGGGTTTTTATGAATGATGTATGTTTATTTTGTGGCACAAGTAAGAATGATTTCATTATGAGATGGGTGGGACCTATATCTCCCTCCAATTCATTGGGTAATGATTTATATCTCATGAGATAGACATGGCTGGAAGGGTAAGTTAATCCGGTTCAGTATTACAGGACTGGAACGAGGAGTGAACTCGATTCAGAAATGGAATTTTTCCACTAAGATGGCCTTGGCAGCAATGCCTTGGCTACTATGCAAATCATTACATGTTCTTAATGGAAGCCACAATTACATGTTTTATTCCCATGCTATTTTATCATTAATAATGTTCTTTTATGATCTATGCTTTATGTACTTCCATGATTTATGTCTTTGCTCAAGATTTTGATGTTTAGATTTTATGTTCGTGTTTTTGCATTCAAATGTTTATGGATTATTTTATGTTCTCTATGATTACCCTCACTGATCATTTGAGATCACCCTTTTTATGTTTTATTTTCCCCCAGGATTAAAAGAATGGTTTTAGGTAAGGAAACAAAAAGTGGAATATCTTTATGGGAGATGTTGAAGATCTTTCACCACGATTAGAAGAGTACGTTTCAATATTCCAAAGAAACTAAACTATTACGGTCCTTGTGTGTCTGTTTTAGTTATGTATTAAGTATTCCGGAAAAGTAATGTAATGTGCATGTATGTCAAGATTTGGGTCTCTACCGTTGATATCAGATGAAAGGATTAGTCAACCTTTGGAAACTAGGATGCGAGAAATTTAGTGAGATCCCTAGAGATATTTCTAAGGTATGTCTAGGGATGTCCCTAAGGTTAAGTATAAGTATAGGTTATATTACTAGAATTATGGTAACGATATTATAATTAAACCTAAGATGTTAGATATTGAAGGTATTCCCCCTTTATTATGTTGTTTTCCCTAGCATGATTTTTGCCTCTCACACTATTCTTTTTGGGTTTTAGACGATGGTTGTAACCCGAAGGAACCGTGTTGATCAATGAAATGGACAATGCAATGATTGTCATATTGAACTAAGAAATGTTATGGGAGATGGAGTGAAAAATATTTTTGCTATACTTACACAAGCTATGAATCATTCTGGACTTCCAAATGAGCAGAAACGGGAACAATATTCCATTGAGTCCTTCATGAGGCAACGCCCACCTTCTTTCAGTGGGTTTTTTGATCCACTTGTTGCTGAACAATGGATCAGTACCACTGAAAAGATATTTTCAGTTCTTCAATGTTCTGAACATGATAAATTCATCTTAGCAGTATATCGTTTGGAAGGTGAAGCTGATCAATGGCGGAATCTTATCAAGAATACGTGGCCAAGAGATGAAATTGAGTCCATGGAATGGGACAAGTTCAAGATATTATTTTTCAATAAGTACTTCCTTTGTATTATTTGAACAAATATGGAGAAGGAGTTTCTTGAACTAAAGAAAAAGGATGATGAATCTGTTGGTGTATACGAAGCGAATTTTACAAGGCGTGAAACATATGCATCTGGCTTTATCATCCAACCTGAAAGTAATGTTAACCGATTCTTCAGTGTCTTAAAACCAAATCTTCAAAGGGCATTAGCTATAAGAGACTTCACTAGCTATGAAGAAATTGTGCATTGTGCTATCAAGGTAGAAATGGAAGTTGGTGTTACTTATCCATCTCATGGTTTTGACAAGAAACGAAAGATGGAGTTGAAGGAGAAATCTCAGAATAATGGTGAAAAGAAGATGAATGTTCCCTTATGCTCTAAGTGTAGAAACAAGCATGGTGGAGATTGTCTTTAAGGGACTAGAAAATGTTTTAAGTGTGGAAAAGAAGGTCATCAAGCAGCTGAGTTTTGATGTAATGGAAAAAGGGTTTCTAATGATGTGAATAAAGAAAAGACTGCAGAGAATGCACCACCAACACTTCAATGCTTCAAGTGCATGGAAATGAGGAATTATGCTAATAAATTCCCTAATCCAAGGGTTAGTGATGATCGACATGAGCAACAACTTAAGGAAAAGGACAAAGTGAAGTCACATGTGATCACTATTGGTGATGTTGAATATAACAATGATGTGGTGGAATGAATAAATGTTTATGTAATGGGATTCCAAAATAATGTTGTATATAGTATAGTAGAATATTGGAATATTTATGTATTGGTCTATTGTGGTTTTCAATAATTTTATGGTACCGGTAACCATGGAAAGTGATTGACATATTTTTGAAAAAATATGATATGCACATAATGAAGGGATAAGGGGAAAATGAAATGTTTGATAGTATTCATGAGATCAGGATTGATATAAGGAAATAGTTATATCATGGTTTGAGTATATAGAATTTTTATTTTTTGGTATGTGGAAAGAGTTAACTTTTGATAGAACTCATGTTTTCATTAAGATTCAATGGGTATTCATTTTTTAAGAGAATACATGATTAATGTATTCACATGATTGGAATTTAACTGACAAGATATATGAGGGATAAATGGTGGTATTCACATTCTTGGTTGATGGCATTTCAATTAATCGTTTCTTTATACTATGAGCTTAGACCAAAGTATTTTAGATAAGCCTAAATATTGGAATAAATTATGTTGGAAATATGTTATTATTGTTTAAGGATAGAACTTTTTTCGATATTATTGATGGTATGTTATAGTAATGTAGTTTTAGAAAAAGGACAACCTGCAGGACGGGCGACAGTCCATTGAGTCGGACAAGGCTGTGGAAATTGAACCCGCAACCAAAGTGCGACTGGCCTTTATCGCCTACCACTGGCCTACAGGAAGTCCATGTTTAGTAGAAACTAGTTTTATTATATTAAGCAGTATGATATATGAATTATAAGTCCATTTTAGGAACCATATATGATTAATCTCACTATAGTTGGACTTATTTATTTTTGATAACATTTATAACCTTTTGTTTGAGACAGATGGAATGACCCATCATTCTATCACATGATCTACTAACACTTCATGAATGAAAAATTCAAATTCATTTCATTAAGAGATGATGTGGAAATTGTCCAAAGAACGACCAACGGTGAGACTGTACCAAAATCACGAAAGTATTTCTTCTAATTCCAATTTCATCCACTTTAGGGAAATGATCTTGAAAACCAAAAATGTTTTCCTAGTGCCCTTATATCCGATGAATCAGATGGTACCTTAGATCATCACAAATCTAAGGCTTTGTGATTGATGTATTTTTCATAGCCATGTTCTCTACCACTCTCCATCAGAACTTGATTGTTAGATTTTTCATCCATATCCATATTTTCACCTATGTTATCCGACATGGAAACCCAATGATGAGTGAATTTTGGTAACCGTTAAGTTTCATAATTTAGTTTTTAAAGCCAAGTTTTGGTATTCCATTTTACAAAGTTGGTTTCTATTAAATAAATGTTCGAGTAGTAAACCATTTATAACCCCGACGAATTTTGAGGGCGAAATTCATTTTAAGGGGGGTAGAATGTAACACCATAAGATTTTATGAAAAATATTCTTTTTAATTTTATTAATGTATTGTGTTGTACGCTACATGAAAAGGAGCTTTCACAACACGCATCCCTGACTTGGCTTGCATTACACGCAATCGCGACCTTCCACAATAGCGTGTGTTGTACGCAATATTGAGTTTCGCTAAACAACTATATGTTATATGAACTACCCTTTATGAATAGTATCAACTAAATTTTGAATTTTATAACATTATTATTCACCTTACACATTTTTGAGAACATGTTATGAGAACAAAATTATTTTTTCGAGTAAAATATGTATTTTTCAAAAAATGTAGTTTTGCCACCTTTTGATGGCGCACCCACTTTAACTATTGTTTTTGACATGTTTATAAGTTAAATTTGACAAAATAGAATTCTTCCTTGGATTCAGGATATAAAAATTTAATTTTGATAATGTTTTGATATTTTTCTGATAACTCTCATAATTTAATGAACAGTAAAAACATGCTATATTTTAATTAAAAACAAGTTTTTTCATCGTAATAATTTATATGGTTAAATTATAATATTGAATGGTTTTAAAGTATAAATAGAATATATTTTTACCATTTAATATAATTTATGTCATTATAATTGATTTTACCTTGAATTTGTAGGTTAAATCAATTCAATATTTTGCAATGTTTTAAACAAAAACCCGTTTTCTTTCGACAACGGGATTAATTTTAATTTAATTTCTTCAACATTTGTGTATTGAATCTTGAAAAATGGACTCCATATTTGGAATCAGTAGGTCCAAATTATGTTAATAGGCTACTTTTTATTTTTGGGCATTATGAATAGTAACTACGGTAAATTTTATTTACCACAGTTAAAGGTAAATCGGGTAATTAAGGGTAAATATAAGATTATAAAATTACCCTAACACCTCCCAAAATCCTATTGGATGACTAAAAGTCGACCCATATCACGTAAGGGTTGGATTAGATTCATTTAATGGACTTTGTTCCATGACAATAATTTAATTATTATTAAAACCAAAGAAAGTGACAACATGTCACTTTCTTAAATCTTATAAGTATAATAATTTTACTTTAGTGATAAACTTAATGAAACATCGAACATGAATAGTATCCAGAAAGCTAATACAATTATCTACATCATAGGAATTTATTTATAATTTTTAGGTATTAAATAAGTATCATTAATTATTACACAATAGTGATGTTGAAATTATTTTATTAATTAAAATATCAAATAAATGGTTTTAAAAATATTAAAATAAATATTATATGAACTATTTAATGTTCTCCACTAATTTTATAGATACATATGACATTTTATGAATCTATTAATGCTTTTAGTTTGAACATATCTTCTGTTTATATTTTATTAAAATTCAAATAAATGAATAGTGTCAAAATTGACACTATTGTTATTTTATAAAAATAACATATTATAAAATTGTTTAAAATCACAAAAATATTTTAAAATTATAAATTAAAATTTATATGGTCGAAAATGTCATAAATTATCAAATTATGAAAAATTCACAACACTTATGTAATTATTTAAAATAATTTAAAATTTAGAATATGATTACCACAAATAAAATTAAATTGGTAAATAAGGATAAATCAAGTTGATAATATTTAAAATAAATTCCTAACATGTCTAAATTTTATTGGTTGATGATATTACATACCTATATCATCTAAGCTTCGGATATGAGTCATTGTGTAAGTTTTTATGTGGTGTTGGGATTTAATATAAACTAACATTTCTTATATTTCCAAAGGTGCCCCTCTCCTCCCTTATTAAAGGTCACCTCCTCCCTCTCTTCCTCACAACACTTTTAGCCTTCAAGCTTAGCCAAACCCTGCCAAATTCTCTTATCCACTTTCCTAGAAACACCCTAGAGGTGCTGGTTTTCTTCAAAGACCAATTTTAGTGCCCTAAGAGGAGGTCTCAAAGTGGTGCTTCAAAGAAGAGGTAATGTTCGTTACCGATTCTTTCAACATTATTTCTTTTTCCATATCTTATTCTTTAGTTGTTTCATTATGAACTAATAACATAAGTATCACTCATATACTGATATGTTATTATAAATATGAAACAACCATATTTCACCATCTATCCATCCTATGGAAAACGAAATCACCGCGCGTGCGTACGTAGGGAATACCGTCTCCACGCCGTGGTGTAATCTATTTTCCACCACCACCTTACTTGGATGGGTATAATGGTGAAAGTAATGAATATATATGATTATTGTAAAGTGATATTGATTCTGTAATATTATACATACACTTTAATACAATTCCACGATCATGGGAATGATATCATCGCTCGTGCGTACGTACGGACTACCGTCTCCACGACGCGATGAGATTCACTCTCTTTGTTAACCATTAAAGAATGATTATAAAGTATATATAATAAGTAATAATGAAATATATGACATAATAATGCTACTTTATTTATGTATATATATATTTATGTCATCTACTTAATTCCATTCAATTCAATAAGGAAACGAAAACAACCTTCATGCGTACATACCGTCAACCATCTCCATGAACGGTATATTTCTTTCCATTTATAGATCTATTATATATATGTATATTCTCAATATATATTATATATAAATCATGTTTTACATTTTGGATGTAATTAATCATGATCTAAGTAATCATATTAATAATTACAAGTTAAAACACGAATGACAAATGAAACGATTTTACCAAAACTGCTACTTTAACATTAATTTTCAAAAGAACGGGTAATATAAAGTCATAAGTGAACCATATATGATATAATAACAATGAATATGATTCTGTAATAATTCAATGACATTATTTAAATCATTATACAGGGGGTTTGGATATGTACGATGCATATCAGACCTAAGGTAAGAGAAAATTTTGCAAATCTCATTTTTATACGAGATTGCTTATACGTAGGTATTTACTGGGGTTATTGTTATCATCCATGTACATGTTTTCTAAAAGTTTTTTATGTATGTTTAATGTCTTTTTTAACCATTTTTTAATTTTACTACATGGTATGTATGAAATATTTCTTTTACAAGTTACTTTTTGACTTTTTCCGCAAAATTACGAGAAGAATGTTTTTTTAACTTATATGGCACGAACGGATTTTTACGATTTTTTATAAAGCCTTATTTTCATGAAGCTCTCTCCAAAAGATTTCATGACTATTTTCAACAAAATCATTTTCTTTTAAAATTTAATGACATTTTGTGAAAAGAGATTGATTTTTAATAAGAAAGGATATTTTCCTCAAGAATTCTTTTCAAGTGTTTTATCAAAACCATTATTCATCTAAGATGACATTATTTCATATGTGTATGTTTCAAGTATCCTGTATCTATTATTGACATGGTTTCACTGTTCTTATTATGAAATGATATCCATTTCTTTTATATGGATTATGTGATGATGGGATGATGTTTATGAAACCCATTTTATTTATTGGGTTTTTATGAATGATGTATGTTTATTTTGTGGCACAAGTAAGAATGATTTCATTATGAGATGGGTGGGACCTATATCTCCATCCAATGAATTGGGTATAGATTTATATATCAGAGATAGACATGGCTGGAATGGTAAGTTAATCCGGTTCAGTATTACAGGACTGGAATGATGATTGAACTCAATTCAGAAAGGGACTTTGTCTACTAAGATGGTCTTGGAAGCAATGCCTTGGCTACTATGGAAATCATTACATGTTCTTAATGGATGCCACAATTACATGTTTTATTTCCACGCTATTTTATCATGAATAATGTTCTTTTATGATCTATGCTTTATGTACATCCATGATTTATGTCTTTGCTCAAGATTTTGATGTTTAGATTTTATGTTCATGTTTTTGCATTCAAATGTTTATGGATTATTTTATGTTCTCTATGCTTACCCTTACTGAGCATTTGATCTCACCCTTTTTATGTTTTATTTTCCCCCAGGATTAAGAGAATGGTTTTAGGTAAGGAAACAAAAAGTGGAAGATCTTTATGGGAGATGTTGAAGATCTTTCACCACGATTAGAAGATTTCATTCCATGTTTCCAAAGACACTAAACTATTATGGTCCTTGTGTGTCTGTTTTTGTTATGTATTAAGTATTCTGCAAAAGTAATGTAATGTCCATGTACGTCATGCTTTGGGTCTCTACACCTAATTCCAGATCCCAGAAACTAGCATCATGGGTTATAACTTAATCTTTTCATAATGATTTTGAATCAAATAAAAAAACGATATATTGATTTTTTTATTTTAATTTAATCTAATATAATTCATTGAAAACAAACACCAAAATATATGACAACATGAAATTTAATAATCTAACAAATATTATACATGAAATATCAAAAAATATTTATCCAAAAATCAATAAAATTGGATTTCCACAACTTCTTAAAAAATGTCATGTACTATGATGAATATAAATATTATAATGTATTATCTATGAACATTTTGAATAATCATTTTATATTCATGATAATCAATTTCTAAAAAAATAGACAGAGATAGATATGTGGATAATAGTGGGTAAAACATTACTCACTATTAGTTCCCCAAATATATATAAAAAATTATAATATTTGATTTATTTCAATCCATGACGCTAATGAAATTTGTAATGATAAAAATATTTCCAAATTTAATAGCTTTTTAAGACCTGTTAAGAAAGAGTATATGAAATACCATCATTCCAATCCATTGAATCTAGAATTCTATAAATTAACCCACTATGGGGAATATAAAAGTTAGCTTCCAAATTTATAACACCGCATATTTGATCATTTTGAATACATAATGAGTCATCACCCATCCCAATGAAACTTCAAGTGTTAATATTCCAACAAATAATAGTTCATCTAAAAATGAATCCTCTATTACTACGAATATAAGGATCCCCGTGGCAGATTCATGTTGATAAGTTTCTTAAACGTCATTTTTTATTCTAGAAAATATATTCGAGAATAATTTTAAAATATAAATATATTTAATTAAAGTCAAACTTTTGATAAAATACTTATTTTCTGAAATCAGTTAAGAGGATTATAAAATCATGCGATTTATTTTCTTCCAGAAAGTTCTAATTTACTATTGACCATAATATATATACAAAATTTTAAATGAATCAATTTTTTTTCAAAAACCGAATTTATATCAATGAGTAGAAACACACATCAATAAAAAGTCAAAGGAATTATAAAAAACCGATAATGAAATATAATTCACCTAACATGGATGCATTCGTAGACTAATCTATAAGTTATTGATCTAATAAACTAAATATAATTATTTAATGAGTACTAATTTTAAATTCATTTTAAAACCAAAATCATAAATATATAGAACTACACTTCGAATTTAATGGTAATGGGTAAAACCCAAGTAATTTTAGAATGAACCACTCCAATATAAAGAAAAACAGATACCATTTTGTAACAAACACCATTTGAATTTAGGGATTAGATCACGTAATGTTTTCTCAGTCACATAACCCTAGTTCCATTTAGAAAGGCATAATTCCAAAAATATATTAATCCATTTCTAACACATTTTTGATATTAAATGGTGAATTATGGAGTTCTAGGTCATGAAGACGAATTCAATTATAAATTAATTATCTCCTTGAAAATCAATAGTGATTTTCAAATACACCTAAAAATCTATCAATATTATGTCTAACCCAACATTCTCTAATCATTTTCCATCGAAATATACACTACCACTGATAGAGAAAAATAATTCTATTTAAAATATGTGATTTATCTAGGAATCATCTCTAATTATAAATCATATTTTTTTTATTTCTTGTCATAAATTCACCAAATGAAATTCCAATATTTTTTTTTCAAATATCTCTATATATCTTCTATCATAATTCCTCATGTATTCATTATAATCCCATGGTAAATCTATATTATTTTAAATATTTTCCAATATAATATCAATTGATTCAACCCTTTAAAATTATTTTATTAACCACTAATAATCCTTCTTTACTATTATCAAAAATAAAATTATTCTAATTGACTATAATTAATTCCTAAATTGACATGATAAATAAAAACATTTCATTTTTTTATTTCTCATATACATTTAACCTAACACCAATAATAGTCTATGAAAACATTACCTTTAATATTTTCCATTTCAAAAATAATATTCTTCTATTAATCACATGACAATAAGTAACCAATAATTAAATAATAATACAGTAATATGGATAGTAATATTATTTTAGGGAAATGAAAAACAAATAATTTAACTATGTAGTATCTACAAATAAATTAATTAAAATTCAAAATTATAAATGTTAAAATAACCAATTACTCAATCAATAGTGTTGAATAAACTGATATTATATTATTAACATGGTAAAAACTAAGTTTTCTTGTAGGTTTAGAATAAAAAAATGATCCACTTAAAATGAAAAAACTAACAAAAAACAATTTATGATACATAATATTTCTCTAGAGTATATTTTTATATTAAAAACATATATTGGACTCTCACACATAGGTGGTTTACTAAACACATTTCTTCTTCTATTGTACTAAAACCAATTGAATAATATCTTACTCAAAACCTTTACCGAATAATTTTAAATATCAATCAGATATTATAACTATGTAATATATTCCTCTTGATATAGTCTAAACAATTCAATTATGTGACAATGTATAGGTATGTACAATATAAACTGTGAAATATTGAATACATTATGAACGATATTTTATAGAATGGTGAACACCAATAGGTAATTCTACTCAAGAACCCATATAATAACTTAAAAGGGCTAATAAATTTTGGAGATAATATATTGAATTAACAAAACCATCATTTTACTTCTAAAAAAGAATATCTGGGAAAGAATACTAATTCCAACATTGTGTCATCCTCATCTACTCTCATCACATATATATATATTCATAATCATAGAATATAAAAAAATAAAAAATAGTTAGAACCTCAAAAATATATACAAATGATAACCATGACTGAATAGGTGACTCATACAAATCCTCAAATAATTTCATTTAAATTGATTGATGGAAAATATTATGGTATGAGAATTCTAGTAAACTTAAATAGTTTACCTATGATCTCAAAAAATAACGGACTATCTCCTCAGATATATTATTTACAATCAGGGTCATCCAAATATTTTACCATCTATGTATAGACTAATTGAAGTGTTCACAGATAAGTAGGTGATGAAAATATTTTTAAAAACATTCAAAATCGATGTTGTTAATTTAATTTCCTTATTAAATGAAAGAAATTGGGGAAACATTTAAAATATTACTCTCATTTCATATATAATCATTCCAAGGTCTCCTTTCAGTATTTATGTCCAATGGTAAAAAAGACATCCAATTTCTTCAATTGATGTGCCCTTATGAAAATTAATTAATAACACATAATTGAATGCATCAACTAGGTCACGAAGTTCTTGTATTACTCCTTTCATTTCCATTATGTGATCAACAATGGCTATAAAAACATTAAAATAATTATGATCTCCCTTAAAATACTAATTCGTAATAAATTTTGTTAAAAAATCTACAATAAGTCTCATTAATCATGAATATTCTAATTTTATTTTTAGAGTGTTGTATATGTTTTGAACTATTCGATACTCAACAAAAGGATAATTAATAAACATCAATAAAACGAATTAAAACATTAATTTTGGAGAAAAAACCACAATTGAAACAAAATATAGTGTTTACCACCTTTAGAAAATCATTTTTATATATTTATGATGATTCAATAATTCCACAAATCCTCATATAGATCCCCCAATTTGTACGTGATATCTTAAAACATAAAAAAAAATTCATTGATATATTGTACATTAAAAAAAAATCATTCCACATAATAATTTTTTATATTAATAGAATATAAAACCTTTACTTTACACTTCACTATAATAGTTTCCCAAACTATATAGGTATAATATTTTTGACATAAGGCACATTTGGCATACTTACCTTTCCTGGGGTATATACAATCCATAAATATTAATCCACAAGTAACTCAATCCATACTCTATGAAATAAATTAAAATATCCATATGAAAATATTTTACAATAATAACTTATGATCCATGATGATTGTGTAATATTAAAATTGAATAAAATAAATACACATCCAAACCTAAAAAAATATCACTATTTAAATAATGTTTTGTGCTATATAGTTATTCTTATCATAGTGTAATTATGAATACCCACAATCAATAGATACATATTTTGTTGTTAAAATATTTAACAATCCTTTTTTGAGGTATCATAATAAAAATAATATCAAAAAAATTGATTCAATTACAGAAAAACATGTCAACTAAACAAAATTCCATTCAAAATAAGAATTTTTTTAAACTTAATTTTATTAAAAAATTAATGAACATTCCAGATCATGATTTATAAAGTAGATAAAATATTATGAATGTTGAGTAAAAAAATTCTATTAGAGATTGATAAACTAAGAAAACTATGCACAATATTATCATTGTTGGATGGACACAATTTTAATAATGACTCTATTATTATTGGGTTTACAACAACATAATTTAAAAACCCACAATATCATTAAAATGTATTTATTTGTGAAATCATTTATCTGTTCAAATTTAATTGTACTTTGGGTAAGGAATTTGGAAATTCATAATTTTTTTTCATATTTTTGATTTTAATAAATATTCTCATAAATAATTCAAGGAAAACATACAATAAAAGAAAATATAAAATTTATAATTTCATTATCCCATGAATAGTCTAGGATAAAATTATTTTCTATAATGAATCATTTTAAAACCTCAAAAATTCATTCTGGAAAATATATTAATTAAAATTTCCTATAAATAATTTTTTATTTCCGTTTTTAATTTACTAGTGGTATATTTATGGTTATGATTCCATTCAAATTATATTTTTAATATAATTTTATGTGATTTACATGTGGTCCCTTAGTAAAAACTCAATCATATATATTCACCTCTCTCCCCACTTCAACCTTCCACTTTTTATTTTTATTTTTATTTTTATTTTTGTTTTTATTTTTTTTCTTCCACGTTCCACTATTAATATTCTATATCTATCGTAATTCAGTATAGTTATACCATTGAAACAATTTTTAAAAATATATTATTATTTCATGGATGAGGATACAATATTTCATACCAATAATGTTTTTATTTATAAGCCAATAACTTCACAATCGTGAGGGTTCAAACCCATGGGAAGGAGGGTGAGTATTATAAGATCTTTATTTATCACTGAAAACATATAAAAATGAAAATAAGTTCTTTTTGAGTAAACTTTTCATGAACATTAAGGTGAAATAATTAGATATGACAGAATAAGTGAGTATGTGGTTTTAGAAAATAATTTTTGGAGTTAGATAAATTCCAAAAGATAGTTTAGGGGTTCCTAATATATTTAACTTCACAAGGAAATGATTCTCATGAGAATTGGTTTAAATTTATTTTGTAAAATCTTCAACTAAAATTACTACTATCTATATAAGGAATTTTAAAGAATACTGTACTTAAACATGTTATTTTTTATAAATATTTTCTATATTGAAATGAGAAAAAAATTATTCATGATGTCATTCATTAAATAAATTATTATTCATATATTAATTTCCACTAAACAAATACCATATACTCAATATGTATACTTATTAAAATAGGTAAAATAATTCAAATCATCTTTAAAATATATTACAATTCATTTTCTGATGAATCAAAATTCGGAATTTAATCAATAGATAAATGGAAAAGAAGACTAGATTTCAGTTTTAAAGGATGAAAAATAAGAACCTAAATGAATTAAAAAAATGGAAATAACATAACCTTAATTAGTTAACCACAAAGAATTATTTTCTTTAAAATTATATCACATGAGAATAACATAATAGAGATATAAATGAATAAAAAATAAATAGTAAATGGATCTTCTCTATTTTGTAAAATTATCCCTTTCATTATTTCACCTTGGAGTTTTTCTCTCCCAAAAGTTCCATATAACGCATCCATAAAATATATTTTCCAGAATTAATTCAGGAAAATGTTTTTATCCTAATCTATTGGATTTTTTTAATCAAATAGTGAATATTATATTGAAGTTATCCCAAAAATATAAGTAGGATTCCAACACATTCCTCACAACCAATGGTAATATCTATTCATTTTTGTGGGGAAATTTTAGCCATCACTCTTTATCATTATATCTAACTAACATGAGAAATAACGTCATAAAAATAACTCTCCACCACATTTACCTATATTTGGTTCCTTTAAATCAATATCTATTTATGTTTTCAAAATGATACTTTTTTATATTGGTCTTCATTACAATATCTTTTATCACTATTAAACACATCCAATCAAATAAAGGCTCTTACTTATTAGGACTTGAGTTGGGGTATTCAGGATCCTTCTTCTGAATCCTTCTATTTCACAGACATTTTGGACTTCCTCAAGGTCGAGAGGTTTGAATCCCACCATTTGGTGACTCCTAGTAAGTATTAGATACCCCATTTTCAAGAATCAGTCGCGCATGTACATAACGACGATACCCCTAAAGAGAATACATCCACCTGACCTTTATTTGGTAGATTCCAAGGGATCTCAAATCTGTATGCACTGAAGTGCACTGATCGAGGAAAAAAATTACGTTGAATCCTACTTTTGTAAAGCAACTTGATGATGGTGGGTTCTTCATGGGAGCAGATCCAGATGCTCTTCATCAATGCACGCAAATGAGAAAATTATCTGTCATGGGTTGTATCTCCTACCTTAATGATGATCATCCTTGGCCTCTTTCTGAATTGTATACATGTATTTCTCATTATTTGAGTGTTTTGAACTAGAAAATAATTTCAATAGTGAAAGGATACTTTCACATACTTTTAAATTCACAAGATGACTTAGAGAAGGATTAGAAGACTGGAAACATTAATCTAAAGCTCGGAATGCTTTGAATTTTTAACTAGGACCCTACTTTAAATCCGCACACATATAGAAATAAAATGGTAAAAGTTTTAGTTAAACATCATGGACTTAATTTGTTCTTTTAGCACCCAAAAATAATAAATGAAATTGTTTCATTCATAGAGACTCCTCTGACTATTGAGCGCTAGAAATTTAAATGCAGACCCAGAGATTTTTTCTATAATTATGGTGGAAATTAAATTAGATTCAATGCTCCCTAACACAATCAACATCATTGAAAATGAACAAAAAACTGAAATTCAAATTGAATATGAGAGGAAACCACCCTTTTCTGACTTCTGTAAAATTATTGGTCTCACAATATCTTATTGTAGTGTGATTAAAAGGCAAGTAATCCAACCAATTTAGAATGATTGGATGGAAACAATGATAAATAAAAAATATAAAGCTCTCAAGATAGAGATATCTGAACCTCCAAAAAAAAAGCTGAAATCTGGGTAAAAAAACACAGTATAACACACACAGGTTGTAACATCCCAGGTAAATAAATAATATTATATTCTAATGTTTATCAATATTTGTGAATAAAATGTTAATACAACTTTAAAGGGAATCCTATGCTCGATGGCGTACCAAATATGCAACAATTTTTTTTTGAAATATTACATTGCACACTAATAATATAATAATATTATAATAGTTAATTCTTATCCATTTTAATGGAGAGAATGAACAAAAATAACTAAAAAATTATTACATTTGTTTGTTAAATATTTTTACATTTATCCAATAAATGTTAGAGGCTTAAAATGAAAATGAATCCAATTTTAAGCATAAATCTTCTAATATTCTTTAAAAGGTCGATTAAACGCCTTTTGATGGAGAATGATTTTTTAAATATACTTTTGAAAATTTTATAAGTTTTATTTGACAAAATAAAATCCTTCTTTAGAATCTAGACATCAAAATTTACTTTGTGTAAATTTTTGTTTTTTATGATAAAGATAATTTTTAGAGAAAATGTTTCATTTTAATTCAAAAACTCATTTTATTTTGATTTATTTATATGGATAGATTAACTTTTTAATTTATATTAATGTTTATTTAGAATATATTTTCACCATTTAATCCAATGGTGGTCATTGGAATTAATTTCACTTTGAAATTGGACTTAAACTAGTGTCAATCTTTTAATAGATATTGTTTCTTAAAAACAAGCTATTTGTTTTGACAGCGAGAATGAATTATTAAATTAATTAATGAAGCTTATTTATTTTTAATTTTTTAATATAGACATAATTTTTTAATTCAGAATATCAAATATATCTTAGGGTGTATTTTTGGTATTTTTATGAAAAACATCAATTTTTATGAATAGTGAAACCACTAAGTGGTAGTTAAAGAAACTGATTTTTCATTTACATAAAACTTTAACACTTATGTTATTTGATTTTCAAAAATCCTACATACATGGTTATAATTAGGAAGTAAAATGTGGTTCAATGAGATTAAAATAATTTATTGGTGAATAGTAACTTTTAAGTTTTATTAATCGCGATTAGAAGTAATTAGTGTATTTAAGGTAAAACTAATGTTTTAATAATATGAAATGACCTTGACACATGTACTACCCTTATTGGATGTGTCATTGAAGACCAATAAAATCCATGGGTCAACTTGGGGACCCCATGGAGCCACTTTGGTAGGAAAATGAAATTAATAACTTTTTATTTAATATTAAAATTAAAATGTCATAAACATGTGTTGTTTTACTAAAACAATTTTTACATGAGGTTATACAACTAATATTTTTTATTGTAAATATTAGTTATAAATATAAAATGATTTCCTTCATCATGAATTTTTTTATAATTTTTAGACATTAAATAAATTAAATTATTTATGACACCATGATGATGTAGTGATTACCTCATTATTTAACGATTTAAATAAAATGAAAAGATAATGTAAAATATAAAACCTACGCTTGTAAAAAACCTATTGGATGTGTGTATTTCGAAAAATAATCACCTTATCCAAAAAATATGTAATTATGGGCCCTTTAAAATCCGAAAAGCATTTTATAATAATGTTACTTTTCAAGACATTTCAAGAGTGCCCCTCCCCTCCCCTTATAAAAGGCCCCCACCTATACCACCTTACCCAAACCTCTCAAGCCTTTGGATCGGCCAAAACCTACCCATTATTTCTCTCCACATCCCTATCTTACTCCTAGAAGCCTCACCTTGGGCATAAGTCTTTCCAAGGAAGCCTTTGAGTTCAAATCAAAAAGAGTTACACTATTTAATGGTAGTGTCTTCTCTTGTGTTATTATGTTTTATTTTTCTTCTCCAACCCCCTAAACTCTTTTTATTAATTTATTTTGTAACAAAACCAGTATATTAAATATATTATGATGTTTTTATGAGAATTATTAGAGCTACACCTACACATACCTTCGTCTAATGGTTAAAGAACATATTGTTTCTGTGGTTGGCGATTTTCTGCCACACGAAACGATGATTGTTCAATATTCTTTTAACACCTTTAAAGGTGGACATTATGATGACAATGTATTTTATATATGATATATATGGTATTTATGTTTACTATATGTTTCTTTATTTTATATTTAAAACATACCTTTATTCTTTTCATGTTGTGCAAATGCGATAATTTCATATGAGGAAGTGTAGACTACCGCCCCCTCAAGTGATGTGACTCGTTCATGCAATACATGGAATGTATAAAGAATGAAATTAATGAACATATTTGACCTATATAACATATATATTATACTGGAATTATAATATATATATGTATCATTTATTTTTAATTTCATTAATATGAAAAAAATGAAAGTAGCGTTCATGCATACGTACGACCTACCGTCTCCATGAACGGTGCTTTTCATTTTTTATCTCCAAATATTATGGAATAGTATAAAATGAATATGTACTGGACATATATATGATATTTTAATCATTAATACTATTCTGTAAATGATTTACTTATAACTACATGGGAAATCATTTTCAAACAAGTTCATTTTTTACTCATGTACCAAACATTGGCAAAAACGTCTGATATGAACTAACATTATTAAACAATTATTATAAAATTATAATATGTGATATGAACTAAATAATAATATTTAAATAAGGTCCTTAAGAAATTATAAATTGACCAAAGTTTATTATTCAGGAATATAAATAAACAAACAAGACAACTCGAACTTGAGGTAAGGGTTCCTACCCCTCTTTATTTTTAAGTACACTCTTTTATGTCATTCCTTTTAAAATCATCTTTCTTATGATTGGGATGTTCTTTTATATTAATATTACCATAATTTATTATGTTCATATGATGAGAGACCCTATTTTCTCTCATCAATCCATTTTGGATGTTTTGAGTGGCGCCGTTAGGCTGCCGAATTTTTGTAAGAGATCCTACCTATCTCTTTCTTTTTAAGTACTCTCTTTTATGTCGTTTCTTTTATGCTCCTATTTCTTATGTTGGGGGGGATGTTCTTTTATATTACTATTAATTTATTTTATATGTTCATATGATGATATAACCTATTTGATTTCATCAATCCATTTTTTGGATTTTTTAAGTTGAACTGTTAGGCTGCCGAGTTTTCGTAAGGGATTTTTTCATCTCACTTTTATTCCCTTGAGATTTATACAAAATTTGCCACTATTTCCTTTGATTGGTTTATGTACTTCCCATTATTCTAATATTTGTGTAATATAATTTCTTTTATGTGTATTTACATAAATTTTTTATGGTCCTTCTTTCATGGGGTGAACGTTTTGAATGTTACCCAAATTGGTAAGGGAACCTTTCACCCTCCTCTTTTTAAAAGAATTATTTTGTTATGTCTTTAAATTTACATTTTTTTATGTTGCGATATTTTATTCTAAATCCTTACTGATGTAAATTTTATTTCCAAGTGATGAGATACCATTTTCTCTCTCATCAACTAATTTTATGAATTTTAATGTGATGTCGTTAGGATGTCAAAATTTACCAAGGGGACTTTTTAACCCAATTTTGATTTCTTTGGGTTCAACATGGAGTTATTGAATATTACATCCTATTAATATGTGTGAATTACCTATGGTTGTTTTACACTTAATATCCACTTATATTGGTTGTATTTATATTTTTCAAACATAATTATGAGATTGATTTGTCTTTAATTTAAGGATACCTTCTTTATAAGGGATTTCATATCATTTTACATTTCTATTGAGGCTTAATTGTTGTTATAAACCAATTAAATTTTATATGGTGTATACACTATCCTTTGGAATATTATATCATGAATCCATTTATTCTCATGATATTATAAAGTTCTGATTGAATGTTATTCCTGAATTATTTTATTCAAGTGTCTCTCATTTTGTTAAAAACCCTTTAAATAAAATAACATTTTAAATGTTTTATTGATTTATTCATATAAATATTTCTCATTAATATCCCTATTTTCAAAATGGTTTTAAGTATTTATTTATATAGATATTAATGGTTTAAAATGTTAAAATCTTCAAAGTGGTATGGGACACTTTTATTCAAAAATATCTTTATTAAATGTTTTAAATGGTATTGAAAATCGTTTTTAGAAGGGATTCATTATTTAAATATCTTAAAACGTTATATTGTTATTGCAATGTGGTAATGTTAAATTTCCTTTATGATTAAGTTATATGCTATGATTATGTTATGGTTCATGGGAATTTTTTATGAAGATGGGTGGTTCCATGATAAACTAAGGGCGGGTGAGCCCGTGATAGCTCTCCAATGCATTGGGTAACGCGACGGGGTTAAATTCTATGGTTTCTCTGAAGAGATTTAGGGAATATACTATGATGGGTATTCCAAACATAACCCTAAGGGTTACCCCCTACGTAAGAATGTTATGAATGCATCAAGTTACCTTTATATCTTATGATTTCAATGATTTATTCGTAAATCTTATGATTTCATGAGGTATGTTAAATTGATTATGTATTATGAGTAAAGTATGATTTCATTGATTCTTATGTATACATGGAGTAATGTTTTCTTTCCGTATTTTTATAACCCTTACTGAGATTTTTATGCTCATCCCAAGTTTTTTTAAAATGTTTTTCATAGGTCATAAAGTTGAATAGGGTCAAAGATGGGATCAAGGAAATGTCAGGATGTCTAAAACAAAGAACTAGACATGACTCTTTTGTTCAAGAGTTTTTATTTTTGTGAAAAAATGGAAGCTGAGTAGATGCATCTACTTTGTAATATTTGAGATGTAATAGTTTTGTACTAGTTCTCTAAAACTCTAAACATGAAAAGATACTCAATGTGAATTATTAATTTAATTCGATAATAAGTAATGTTTTAGGCCGAGTCCTTATAGTTGGTATCATAGGATGGTTTAGATATCTTTAGAGGTTAGAGTGTTAAGTGACAAGTTGTGTATAACCACAATGGTTATTATATTAGATATAGTCATTGTTATTTTTGAAGTTTGGAATGAGTTTGAGATAACTTGGATAAGTATATCTTAGTGTTTATATTCCTCTTTAGTACATAATGATTTTTTTGATATACTCACACTGACATTTCTTGTTTTAGTAAATGGATGGATCTAGCAGGAACCAAAGTGTCAATGGGTTTTAAGGAAACTATGGTGGTTCTCTGATTAAGAGACTGGATGAAATGGGGGATTCAATGAGAAATCTCGTGGTTATTCTAAACCAGCTATCAGGAGTCATGATCAACCACTTGAACCATGGTGAGTTCTCTAATGCATCATGTATGAGAGAACCAACTCGACATGGATGTTTTGGTAATAATTATAAAGGTAACCATTTGGGTTTATATGATCCTTACTTTTGAGGTAATTATGGGTTACTATACGTTATGATGGAATATGAACGACATGAGATAAAATTGATGTTAAATTATGTTATGGTTATTTTTGAAGATTTTATCTCGTTTGGGGAATGTTTTAAGAATTATATAGTTTTGGAAAAAGGGTAACACATAGACCGTGTGACAACCCGTCGCGTCGGACAAAGCTGCGGGAATAGAACCCACAACCAAAGTGCGACTAGTATTTATTTCCTACCATTGGACTATGTGATGTCCCTAGCTAGATTGACTAATTATATTTAATTAGATGATTTTATGAATCAAGAGTAATATTATTTTGGGTTATCTATAGAAATTATTAACCTATCATGGAGAATATGTGATTAGGTTAATTAATTTTTAGTATGAGACTTTAAGAGCAACTGATGTTATTTGGAGATAAATGTTAATTTTTACCTTGGGAAACTATGTGATTAAATCCGTCAAATATTTGGGTTTCAATCATAGTTGGGTTTAATTTGAATAATTTTATCGAAAAATTGTTTATTTAATGGTCTTCATTGATCTTTGGGTTTTGTTTGACAAATTTGGGAGATTAGGAGTTGTTTTTCTTTTTGTAAAAAAAATTATCTTTTTTGGGTATTATCTGATCTCGTACTAAACTTTTTGGTTTGGTTTTGGTTGAGATCTAAAGACATGGGGAATATATAGTTCACTTTTGTGGATTAGGTGATTCTCAAGAAGTTGATTATAGTACTCTTAATACGAACAAGTCTTCCTAAATACTCATCTTTTATAGAAAATATGAGTTTGATTAAGGATTATAGTAAAAGTTGAAAGTCTACGTGACAGGTAAGTATGTTTCATTATTATTTAGTTAATCTCAAAAATAAATTACTCAATTAGGAGTAACTTAAAACAAAAATGTTTTCTGTTAACTTTTCCTACTAGGGAATCGAATACCGTTTAACCCATCACAAGTTTGTGATTTTCTTGTGGTTATATTTCTCCTAGACATGTTTACTATCAGTCTCCATCAGAACATGAACCTTTGTTTTCTCATCCATATCCATATTTTCATACTTGTAATCCTAGTATGGGTTAACTCAGGTGACCATTGTACTTCTATCCCTTTCTTTTAAAGTGATAGTTTTACTGACTCTTGTTCCGATGTAGGACTTTCAATGAAGTTTCCAAGCCCAATTTTGAAATAGCGAGGATGCAATTCCCTGAAGGGGGGAAGGATATAACATCCCAGGTAAATAAATAATATTACATACTAATGTTTATCAATATTTGTGAATAAACTTTTAATAAAACTTTAAAGGGAATCCTATGCTCGATGGCGTACCCAATACGCAACAACGAATTTCTTTGAAATCTTACGTTGCACACTAATAATATAATAATATTATAATAGTTAATGCCTAGCCATTGTAATGGCGGGAATGAATAGAAATAACTAAAAAATTATTACATATGTTTGTTAAATTTTTTTACATTTATCCAATAAATGTTAGAGGCTTAAAATGAAAATGAATCCAATTTTAAGCATAATTTTTCGAATATTTTTTAAAAGGTCGATTAACCGCCTTTTGATGGAGAACCATTTCTAAATATACTTTTGACAATTTTATATTTTTTATTTGACAAAATAAAATCCTTCTTTATAATCTGGTCATCAAAATTTACTTTGTGTAAATTTTTGTTTTTTTTCCGATAAAGATCATTTTTTGTGAAAATGTTGCATTTTAATTCAAAACCTCCTTTCAATATGATTTATTTATATGGATAGATTATGTTTTTAATTGATATTAATGTTTATTTAGATTATATTTTTACCATTTAATCCAATGGTGGTCATTGGAATTAATTTCACTTTGAAATTGGACTTAAACTAGTCTTAATCTTTTAATAGATATTGTTTCTTAAAAACACGCTATTTGTTTTGATAGCGGGAATGAATTATTAAATTAATTAATGAAACTTATATATTTTGAATTTTTTAAAATAGACATAATTTTTGAATTCGGAATATCAAATATTGCTTAGGGTGAATTTTTGGTATTTTTCTGAAAAACTTAAATTTTTGATGAATAGTGAAACCACTAAGTGGTAGTTAAAAAAACTGATTTTAATTTAAATGAAACTTTACAAATTTTGTGATTTGATTTTAAAAAAATACATGGTTGTCATTAGGAAGTAAAATTTCATTCAATGAGATTAAAATATTTTTTTGGTGAATAGTAACTTTTAGGTTTTATTAATCCCGATTAGAGGTAATTAGTGTAATTTAAGGTAAAAATAATGTTTTAATAATATTAAACTACCTTGACACATGTCATAACCTTATTGGATGTGTCATGGCAGACCAATAAAATCCATGGGTCATCTTGGGGACCCCATGGAGCCACTTTGGTAGGAAAATGACATTAACAACTTTTTATTTAATGTTAAAATTAAAATGTCACAAACATGTGTTGTTTTACTAAAAAAAATTACATGGGGTTATAAAAGTCATAGTTTTGACTATAAATAATCATTAGAAATATAAAAAGATTTACTACATCATGATATTTTTTTTATAATTTTTAGACATTAAATAAATTATATTATTTATGACACCATGATGATGCAGTGATTACCTCATTATTTAACGATTTAAATAAAATGAAAAGATAATGTAAAATTTAAGACCTAAACTTGTCAAAAACCTATTTGATGTGTGGATTTAGAACTATTATCACCTTATCCTATAAATATATAATCGTGGGACCTTTAAAATCTGAAAATCATTTTATAATAATGTTACTTTTCAAGACTTTCCAAGAGTGCCCCTCCTCTCCTCTTATAAAAGGCCCCCACCTCTACCACCTTACCCACGCCTCTCAAGCATTTGGATCGGCCAAAACCTACCCATTTTGTCTCTCCAAAACCCTCTATTACTCCTAGAAGCCTCAATTTGGGAATAAGTTTTTTCAAGGAATCCTTTGAGCTCAAATCAAAAAAGAGTTACCCGATTTAAAGGTAGTGTCTTCTCTTGTGTTCTTATGTTTTATTTTGCTTCTCCAACCCCCTAAACTCTTTTTATTCATTTCTTTTGTAACAACAACAGTATTTTAAATATACTATTATGTTTTTATGAGAAGTATTTGAGCTACACCTACACAAACCTTCATCTAATGGTTAAAGTACATACTGTTTCTGTGGTAGGCGATTTTCTGCCTCACGAAACGATGATTGTTCAATACTTTTTTAACACCTTTAAAGGTGGCCATTATGATGTCACTGTATTTTATATATGATATATATGGTATTTATGTTTACTATATGCTTATTTATTTTATATTTAAAACATACCTTTATTCTTTTCATGTTGTGCAAATGAAATAATTTTATATGAGGAAGTGTGGACTACTGCCCTCTCATTTGATGTGACTCGTTCATGCAATACATGGAGTGTATAAAGAATGAAATTAATGAACATATGTGACCTATATAACATATATATTATACTGTAATTAAAATATATATATATATATCTCATTTATTTTTATTTTCATTAATATGACAAAAAAAATGAAAGTAGTGTTAATGCGTACGTACGGCCTACCGTCTCCATGAACGGTGCTTTTAATTTTTTATCTCCAAATATTATGGAATTTTATAAAATGAATATTTACTGGATATATATCATATTTTAATCATTAATACTATTCTGGAAATGATTTACTTATAACTACATGGGAAATCATTTTCAAACAAGTTCATTTTTTACTCATGTACCAAACATCGGCAAAAACGTCTGATATGAACTAACATTATTAAACAATTATTATAACATTATAATATGTGATATGAACTGAATAATAATCTTTAAAGGCGTTACTTAAGAAATTATAAATTGAACAATGTTTATTATTCAGGAATATAAAGAAACGAACATGAAAAGTCGGACTTGAGCTAAGGGTTCCTACCCCTCTCTTTCTTTTTAAGTACACTCTTTTATGTCATTCCTTTTAAGCTCATATTTCTTATGATTGGGATGTTTTTTTATATTAATATTACTGTACATTTTTATGTTCATATGATTATAGACCCTATTTTCTCTCATCAATCCATTTTGGAAGTTTTGAGTGGCCCCGTTAGGCTACCAAATTTTCGTAAGAGATCCTATCTATCTCTTTCTTTTTAAGTAATCTATTTTATGTAATTTATTTTATGCTCCACCTTCTTATGTTGGGGGATGTTCTTTTATATTCATATTAAAGTATTTTATATGTTCATATGATGATATAACCTATTTTATTTCATCAATACATTTTTTGGATGTTTTAAGTGGTGTCGTTAGGCTGCCGAGTTTTCCTAAGGGTTTTTTTCATCTCACTTTTATTCCCATGAGATTTATACAACATTTTCCACTATTTCCTTTGATTGGTGTATGTACTGCCCATTATTCTAATATATGTGTAATATTCATTCTTTTATGGGTATTTACATCAATTTTGTACGATCCATCTTCAATGGGGTGAATGTTTCGAAAGTTACCCAAATCGGTAAGGGAACCTTTCACCCTCCTATTTTTAAAAGACTTATTTTGTTATGTCTTTAAATTTACATATTTTTATATTGGGATATTTTATTCTATATCCTTATTGATGTAAATTTTATGTCCAAGTGATGAGATACCATTTTTTCTCTCATCAACTAATTTTATGAATTTTAATGTGACGCCGTTAGGCTGTCGAATTTTACCAAGGGAACTTCTTAACCCAATTTCAATTTCTTTGGGTTCAACATGCAGTTATTGAATATGTCATCCTATGAATATGTTTGAATTAACTCTGGTTGTTTTAAAAATAATATCCACTTATATTGTTTGTATTTATATTTGTCACACATAATTATGAGATTGATTTGTCCTTAATTTAAGGATACCTTCTTTATAAGGGATTTCATATCATTTTACATTTCTATTGAGGCTTCATTGTTGTTATGCACCAATTCACTCTTATATGGTTTATATACTGTCATTTGGAATATAATATCATGAATCCATTTATTCTCATGATATTATAATGTTCTGATTGAATGTTATTCCACAATTATTGTATTTAAGTGACTCTCATTTTGTTAAAAACCC
Organism: Viscum album; assembly: GCA_963277665.1. Lineage (NCBI taxonomy): Eukaryota > Viridiplantae > Streptophyta > Magnoliopsida > Santalales > Viscaceae > Viscum > Viscum album. Next base: position 361,200,792 of record OY728155.1, on the reverse strand, counting down.
TTTACCTAAAATATCGTTTTAAACGTTTTAATGATTTATTCTTATAAATATTTCTCATTAATATCCATTTTTTCAAAATGGATTTAAGGATTTATTATATGGATATTAATGGTTTAAAATGTTAAAATCTTCAAAGTGGTATGGGACACTTTGATTAAAAATATCTTTATTAAATGTTTTAAGTGGTTTTGAAAATGGTTTTTAGAATGGATTCATTATTTCAATATCGTAAAATGTTATATTATTATTGAAATGTGGTAATGTTGTCTTTCCTTTATGCTTAATTTATGTTCTATGATTATGTTATGGTTCTTGGGAATTGTTTATGAAGACAGGTGGTTCCATGATAAACTAACGGCAGGTGAGCTCGTGATAGCTCTCCAATGCATTGGGTAACGCGAAGGGGTTAAACGCTAAGGTTTCTCCAAAGAGATTTAGGGAATATACTATGATAGGTATTCCAAACGTAACCCTAAGGGTTACTTCCTATGTAAGAATGTTATGAATTCCTCATGTTACCTTTATGTCTTATGATTTCTATGAGTTATTCTTAAATCTTATGATTTCACGAGGTATGTTAAATTTCTTATGTTTTATGAGTAATGTATGATTTCATTGATTCTTATGTATACATGGACTGATGTTTTCTTTCCATATTGTTATAACCCTTACTGATCTTTTTATGATCATCCAAAGTTTTTTTGAATTTTTTTCACAAGACATAAAGTTGAATAGGGTCAAGGATGGGATCAAGGAAATTTCAGGATGTCTAAAACAAGTAACCATACATGAATCTTTTGTTCAAGAGTTTTTATTTTTGTGAAAAAAATGGAAGCTGAGTAGATGAATCTACTTTGTAATCTTTTAGATGTAATAGTTATGTCCTAATTCTATAAAACTCTAAACCTAAAAATATCCTCAATGTGAATTATTCATTTAATTCAATAATAAGTAATGTTTAAGGTCGGGTCCTTATATAGGGGGCACCTCATGTATAAACTGGGTAGATGTTTCTGAAGAGGAAGACACCTCTATTAATGACCAAAGCCTCTTGTAAGAACTATAAAATCTTGTTTTAGACACTGTATGGATATATAATGAGAAGGAAGAATCTGGTCAATCCTTAAGGCCTATCATAATCCAAGATGCAGATCACAACCTGGGTAAGAGGAATAAGTCACATGAACAAGTCAATTGCAATAATTAAAACACATATATTACAAATCTATATATGGATGATTGCCCTGAGATTTTTGAATTCCAGATATAGTGAAACACAGATAGGATTTGTGTGTTAGACAGGTCCAGAATCCACATCCTGTAAATGACTTTGATATTTCAAAGATAAAGACTGAATCCAGCAATGAAAATGATAATGTAGACTCTTTTCCTCGCACTCAAGGCACATCTGTTATTTGCTCTAAAACTCAAAATTCCACAAGACACATTTCAGAATCTCGTAAACTTATGACCACCCAGAAAGAATTTCTGGACACAACATAATCAATTACTATTCGAATGAATAAAACTATCACAAAAAAATTGTAATATGTCAACCCTTTTAAGGGACCTCCACCCTCAGTACAGGTTCCTACACAAACCCAAAACATCACCAGTTTCAAAAAGTATATAGCAGTCGAGAAACCTGGGGTGTAAAAAGATCTTGATACATGCATATTCACTGTTACAAATACATTTTCTAATGGGTATCAACTAGTCTTAAGTAGTGTTAAAATTGATTCTATGATGTCTTGTAACATGGAACCTATAGCTCCAAACCTTAAGGATTCATCAATAAAACCTACTAACAAAGGTACCTATCAAAGCCTAAATAATAAAATTAGAATGAAAAATTATTAACCAGTTTCTGTTTTCCCATCTCACTCTAATAATATAAGCAATCCTTCTATTTTTGGGTTCACTAAGACACAAAATAAGCCATGTAATACTACTGTCATGGAACCTGAATAGGTTAATCATAGTATCAAAATATCATTACATGAAACTAAGCCTATGCAGGTTATGAATTTTTTTATGCAGAAAATACAGTGCATTCCATATATATATAAAATAAAGAAATATCATGTAGTTACATCACAGGTGCTAGGTACAGCTCTTTCCCTGCCTGTAGATAGTTAGGATTGTGCTATAAAAACTGGTAATTATGTTTTGAATCATATTTCCAAGGTTTTGCTGCAGTGTTCTAAGAAAACCAAAGATTCTACTATGAGTAATCTAATACCCGAACCTGCAATGAAGAACCCCAAATATACAAAAATAATCAGGAATGGACCTCTCTTAATTCGGAAGTTATAAGGTCTTCCAGAAATAAAGGCTTTGGAAAAAAGAAAAAGGGTGTTTCTACCCCAAAAACTAGATTTTAATGAAGATCCTTTTCTAGAATTTTTAGGGGATTAGAAACTCTTACACCTTTATTGTGTTAATGTAAATGACTGACACTCACCATCCTCTATTATTTGCTATTGAGGATCCAAAAACTAACTACACCTCTAAATACTCTAATTTATTTCAAAACAATTATGTTTTTACTGGTGTAATCACTAATAATCTCAATATATAATTTTTATGGATTTTCTCACACTTCTCTTTAAAAAATATTAGTGTATAAAATGTATCTGATAAGATGTTTACTTGTAATTATAATATTGATGAAACATATATTTTCTGATCATTTTTTTAGGTTAAGATTAGATTCCATGAATTAATAAATCTTGGGAATGACCTCTCTTACATTTGCATTAATATTAATGCATGCTTGTTTATTATGGGTGATTTTAATGCCATTCTAAACTCAAGAGGGAAAATTGGACCCCGGTCACGCATCTATTTCCACGAGAGAATTTAAAACCTCGGAAGATGACTACAAACTCATAAAAATTAATCTCACTAGTGAAAAATACACTTCGTATAGAAGGAACTACAACAAAGTAGTTTCCTCTATGATAGATAGAGCCTTCATGAATGTACAAGGTTTAGATGAATGGGACACAATCACTAGTATTACTCTTCATAGGCTGAACTCTGATCCCCAACCCATCCTGGTCAGTGTCTCCGTAAAAGACATGAAACATCATATGCATTTTAGATTTAACACTTCTTGGTTCTTTGATGAAGTGTGCTCTCATATCATACAAAACATTTGGTCCTCAATGTCTTGTACCAATGATTCCCTTGACTATAGTCTCAAATTAAGACTACTAAAATAGACTCTAAAAATATGGTTCAGCTCTAAAGCCAAAAAAATTAGTAATAACATGATGATTCTTGAGAAAGATATCAATGAGTTTCAAAATACAAACACCACCTATGACCTCAACATTGATCATACTCAATAACTAAACATTGTAATCAAACTTAGATCTCTTCTCACTTTCAATGAAAATAGGAGAAAAAAACATTTAAAACTAAATGGTTAATAGACAGTGATAAAAATACTAAATTTTATAATTCTATTCAAAGAAATAGGATGGAATTTAGGCCGTTAACCATTTTAATAGATGGGGATAGGCTCCTTGATAATGAGAATGACATCACTCATCATATTGTCTCCTACTATGAAACCATTTTCAATGGTCCTGATATAAACAAAATACTCTTACTTGAGGTCATTCCCATAGTGATCAATGATTTAGACAAATCCTCCCTTCTCAACACCATGATGGATCATGAAATAAAGGACATTATTTTTAGTCAGAATCTTGATAGTTCTATGAGCCCTAATGGCTTCATCAATGGTTATTTCCAACATTATAGGGATGTGATTCAGATTGATGTTTATAAAATTGAAAAAACCTTGTTCATCAATGGGGTTCTCCCTTATGCCATAAGTGCCCAGTTTTTGACCTAGATGTCAAAAGTGGATAATGGTTCTCAGATTCATCTATTTAGACTCATTTCTATTATCAACACTCTTTTAAAAATTATGAAAAAAATCATTTCCAACAGACCATCCACTCTCACGAACAAAATTGTCTCTTGGAAAAAAAATTGGTTTTATAAATGGAAGATCCATTAAAACATGTATTTGAATCACCACTGTGTGTGTCAATAATTTAAATAATACAAATATGGGAGGAAATATAGTGATTAAACATGACATCAGAAAATCTTTCAACACCATGGACTATTTTTTTATCTTCAATGTCATTAAAGGTCATGGTTTTAACACATCTTTTATCATTGCAATTAGAACCCACTGCAACTCTGTGTCTATCTCCATCATGATCAATGGCTCGCCTAAAGGATATTTTAAATGTAGTAATGGTGTCAGGAAAGGTGATCCCCTTTCTTCAATTCTCTTCCCGATAGTAGAAGACTACATCTGTCTTATGATCATCTAGCTAGTGGATGAGAACAAACTAAAGCCCATTCATGTCTCTAGGAATGTGAATTATCATACACATATATTTTAAGATGATGAAATCATCATTTTCCTTCAGGGGGATAAAAGAAACATTCTTAACCTCAAAAATTCACTCTCACATTATGAAGAGGTTTCTAGTCAAAAAAATAGCGTGAACAAATCATACATCTTCTATGGGAAGAATTTCCCTCCAGATAGAAAATATGACATTATTAGTGACCTGGGTCTGAAAGAAGGTGTTATCCCTTTCACATATCTTGGTGTTCCCATTTTTTGGGGTAGACCCAAATCGTGTCACTTTGTGACTATTATTGACCATGTTTTAAATCAGCTACCTTCTTGGAAATGTAAATATCTCTCTGTGGAAGGAAGAACATTCATTATTAAATACATTATAGTCTCCAACATGGTATATTAAATGATGGTCTATAAATGGATAGTTGGCCTCATTATAAAAATGAACTCTTCCATAAAGAAATTCATCTAGACTGGTATCATTCTAGAAAGAAAACTTGTGATTGTACCTTGGTCAACTTGTTGCAAGTCCATTGAAAATGGTGGTATTGGTTTAAAAAATATCAAATACTTTAATGAATCCCTTCGTGAAAGACTCACATGGAACCTTTTTCACAATACTTCTGAAGCTATTACCTTTCTCAAAAATAATTTTCTTGACAAACTTAAAATGGGCAATTTCGGACTTCATTAACGCATCAATATGTCCTTCCATCAAATACTCCTTCACCAATATTATGAATAACTCTATATGGATGGTCTCTAGGGACTCCTCTATGAAATTTTGGTTGGATAACTAGAATGTCTTGCCTTTAATTTCCATGATGCCTACTGATCAAACCCCTGATAATACCAACATCTCTATTAGAGACATCTTATTCTCTCAACATGATCACCTTCCTGAAACTATTATAAATGTCATTGAAAATTAATCTTTCCCTCACTACAATGATTTCTTAACATGGGAACCTGCTCACAATAGTATGCTCAACTAAAAAAATTTCAAAAAATTGTATTTTTGTAACTCTGAAAGTGACTATAGTTGGTTAAAGAATTTCAACAAGCCTCATATAAAACATTCAAGATTCAACATCATATAGTGTCTTTCTCACAACAGAGTGACCACTGAACCTTGCCTCCTATCTATTGGAATCGATCTCTCCTATAAATGAATAATCTGTAATCATAAAAGTGAATATGCTAACCACCTCTTTATCTCTTGCACTACAGCTTCTGCCCTCTGGAACTATATTCTTGAAATGTTTGACTGAAAATGGTTGAGTCTTAACTTTATCAATGCTGAAATTAAAAAATGTGCAGAAATTAATGTCTCTCAGAAAATCTAGAACCACTTCCATGCTACGGTTGCTGAGATCCACCATGTGAACTAGTATTATTGGAATTTAATTACTTATAATAATTACTCATTTAATCAAAATGCAGGTAGGATGAGGATCCTCATTTCCATACAAAAAGACGACTCAATTTAAAAGGGACACAACCACAACTTTGTGTATGAAATTGTGTTCCTAAGTCATCTAAGGTTTAAAGGAAATTTCTGTTAGTTGCATCACACAATAGAGGTCTTCTAGAGAGCCCCCATGCCTGGATAGATCAAGGTCAATATTGATGGCGCCTCCAAGGGAAATCCGGGACCTAAAGGGTGTGGTGTTTTTTTTTCAGGAATCACCTCGATCAGATCCTTTGATGCCTCAAGGGTAAATGTGGAATTTATGCCTCCATTGATGCTGAGATGCTAGGCTTGGTACAAGCTATTACCTTTTCCAAACTCGTTGGTGTGAATAACCTTTGGATCGAAAGTGACTCGATGACTATTTTCCAAGCAATTTGGAATGGCATAATCCACCTTGCTTGGTTGATTACTAATTGTTGTATGGAATACTCTCATTCTCTTATCAATATTAACTATATCATCATACATGTTTATCAAGAGGAAAACATGGTTGTAGATGGTCTAGCCACATGGGAGTCAATCAGGACATTACTTGGTTTGAATACCTTCATATTTCTCTTCATTCCTTTTATGAAAAATATTGTTATATGGTCCCATTTTTTATACTCTTTTAATCATTCATTTTTTAATATTATTTTTTCTTTGGTCATTTTTGACCAAGGCATGAAATTTAAAATAATATATCACCTTCTCTAGAGAAAATATATTTCTAAACACATTCTCAATATTTTTATCAGATGAAAAATTCTATGTATTAGTTTATCTATTAAAAAAAATTTATGTATCTGTTAAATTCATCCAAATATTATCTTATAATTAATCATTGATTGGTAAAATATCTTATATATTAATATTTAGTGTAAGTTTTCCTAATTTCTCTATGTATATAATATTATAAATTCACCTGTATAGATGATTAAATATTAACTATAAAGAAGAACTTCTTCAAATACACTATGTATAGAATATTATTCTTCTCCCAACCATAGAATGGGAATCACACATATGAATACATAGGAAATATATTTTATAAATATTTCAATATTAATTATAAAAAATTGATTCATTATAAGATAAATTTAACATGTATTACAAAAAATCATATTAAAATCATATTCAAATAATATTGGAAAAATAAAACCCAAAACAGACAAAAAATTGTTTAAAATTCAAATAAATTTAATTTTAATTATGAATCCTCCAAAAGAAAAAAGATATTGTTCTTATGAAATATTGAAACTAATGGAAGGAAAATTTAACAATTATGAAGAATAAATAAAATTTATCAAAAAAAATCACTGGATTACTTTTTTGAAACATATCCAATCAATCAAAATTATTTTCCAAACAATAACATTAAAAGAAAAAAATTATAATTTGATAAAATATATTTAAAAATATGTTTCAAAATAAATCCACAAGAATTTAAATAAAACTAAATAAATTTAATTTAATCAATAAATAAATTCTGTAAATGCAATGAATGATATTTAATGCACCAAATTAACTCCTATTTTTTCTGGACATATTCATTCAAATTTTCTTATAAAAATAAATTTTCCCTGTAGTGAACGTACAAAAACTGAAAATCCTTACCTCTAACATTGAGAAACATCATAAATATACACAAAACATAATGTATGAATGATCAAAAACTATAATTAATAAATCTATAAAATTAAATTTGTCCAAAAATTTGAATAAAAAATTCCTTAATCATGATTAAATTTTTTTTCATACCATTTAAATAAAAATATTTTCTTTTTCAATCCAACATTGAATAATAAATTCCATTGATAATTTAAAACATCATCTAACAACATTACAAAGGATATTTATTTTAATGTGATAATTTAATGGTTTTGATTTATTAACTTTTGTATGAAATTAAAATTATTAACCACATCAAATTTTAAAAATAATCTATAATTAAAAACAAAATTTAACCACATAAAACAAAAACTGATACCAAAGAAATAGTATATTTTAGGAATTTTTAGGGAATTTTTATTTGATCTCAATGACATAAATTGTATAAGACAAATCCCTCCTACAATTATAAAATTAATAATTTTCCCCAATTTTTAATTTATAGTTTGAATAAATACATAGTAAATTTCTTTTTAAAAACATGTTTTTAAATCAGCTTCCAAAATCAGGAGAAAAAGTTCACAATAAATATATAAAAACCATTCCTTCCTCCAACTCTCAATTCAAAGAAAAAATTGTTTTCATTTCTTTATTTACCTAATAACACATTATTAATTTCTTTAATGATCTTAAAAACAACATTATAAATGAATTCCTTCATGGAAGAAACAATTTAAAAAATATATAAAAATTGTTAAAAAATATAAATGGTTTCTAATGGTGTTAAAATATATTTTTATATATTTATTAATAATTATTTTCAAAAACATAGATTCAAAAAAATATAATACACATTAGTTATGACACATTATTGAGGAGAAATTATATTCAGTGGAAACTGAAATTCTATTTTAGGAAAAAAAAATTTTAATTGAAACAAAAATCACCCAGATAATTGGGATTCCAAATATAATATATTTAAATCCATTCAAACAAAAATAATAACACTTGTAAATGATTATACTATTAGAGTTTCATTCAATAGATTTAGCAATTATAAATGATAGATTCAATAATTATATATTCAATAAATAATAATAAATGTTATTATGCCTTTAATGGTTGGTGTTAATTTGTTGGTGAGTATCTAATTGATATGTCTTCAAATACGATTTCCTGATATTATTAAATTTTACCATCAAATAATCCATGATTTTATAAAAAATTATTTTTAAATTCAATCAATATAAATATAGAAACTGAAACTATGTTAATGGTGATAGAATAAGCGAGTGAGGCTCTTGGCACCAGGTTATATAAGAAATGTTGTAGTTCTATACTGTATGAAATTATTATATATAATCTCCAGGATAAAATTAATAGTGGTTACTCCCAAATGAGAATGATTATGGGGATACTTTTATTAAATTAAGTGAGGATTATTTATAAAAGGAAAAACATTGATTCAATAATCCATAGATTTCCTCTTAAGAATTTCTCAATATAATGTCTTGTTTAAGAATATCATAAGGAACTATACATAATCACTATTAATATGTAGTTTCTTATACATTAAAAATCATATATTAATATTTATGATGTTTTTAAGATAATGTTTATTTTTATGGGATTCAAATCCTTTATAGAATCTTTCAACCCCGTTTCAGCACACAAGGCCCCTTAGAAACATCCATTGATGTTGTTTAAAGGTGTAGAAATATATCCTAGTGGAGTCGAATAAACCACAAATATGTCATCCGTATTAGAGTATTCTAGAAACATCCACATTGGTAAAGAATTAGAGACTCCCCCTTCTCTAAAAAGATTAATTTATTCATAGAAACAGAAATTAACTCCTTAGAAAAAACATCGAATCTAAAAATAACAATGTTCAATTTTAGTTTTGATTATGGATGGGAACATTAAAAAATATCATGAATGGAAAAAATATTCATTTTATTATTAAGGGAATCAAATTATATTTCTAACTTCCTTACTCATTTAAATCATTTATTTAAATAATACAAAATATGAATATTGTTCAGTTTTGTAAAAAATGTATTAAGATTATTTTAAATGAATCATTGAGTAGTTTTCATAAATATTTTTTATTAAAAATTAAACCCTCTAAAATATTTATAAAATTCCATAAGTGAAATTATGCACCCAAATATATATGGGAATATAAAAAATAACACGATAAAATTTTTTATGTTCTTATTCGTTTATATTTCTAATTTTTTTATTATGCACAATTGTTTGATTATGATTTTCCTCAAAAAATCATCAACTATTAAAAGAAAACCTATTATCATTACATATGAATTTTTTATATATATAATAATATTTTTGTCTTAAAAAATTTCATAAAACAAAATTTACAAAACATTATAAACAATATAAAGATTATTTTATTGATTAAATAAAATTTTAATAGGGAAAATTCCAAATATTTTATAATAAAATCATATTAAATAAATTATAGATTAAAATTATTTTATCTAATAATATCAAACATGATTTTTTTTATTTTAGTATACCTAAATAGAAATCCTAATTTATAGTATATGGTAGTGACCTCCAATTAATTAATGATTCTTAAAATTTCATTTTCTCATCCTCTTAATTAAGAGGATATTAAAAATTTTCTATGTTAAATATTTTTAAATATGGAAGATCACATTGAAATGGAGTTTTAAATTTTAAAAGTTAATATTTTTGTAATTTATGATTTATTCCTTATATTATACAACCCCCATCTCTAACTCATTAGTCATGATTTTAGAAAAACATATTGAAGAATTTAAATTTCTATACCCTTATTGTTTTTTTTATTTTCCTCCCAAGATTAAATATTCTAAAAAAACATTAATATTATGGTTTATTTCTATTTCTGGTAATAAATAAATGGGGTTATTTCACTTATTCTACCTCTAAAATATTTTTAATCAATTTTAAAAATATATTTGGTTGAAAATTACATCATTATTATATTCTATATTATTGTTTAATTCTTCCTCCTTACATTCCACTACACACTAATTATAATTGTCCACTGAGTCCTTTTTATTATGAAATTAAATTTCTTTCTCCTACTATTTTCTTCTATAATAACTAAAAATTTTTATTTTTAAACTATTCACTTATATGTTCCTTGAACTTTAAACATTCAAATTGAAATTCAATATTTTGGCTGGGAATAACACAAAACATCATTATTAGTTTTTCGATGATTGATTGATCATTATGTTTAATGAATTTTTTTTGGTTTTAAAAAACATTAGGGGTTACAATAGATGGTTGTTAAAACAGATTATAGAATTATAATCATAATATCCTTAAAATTGAAAAGCAATTTCAACTCTAAATATCCCAACCAAAAAAATGGCCACTCCTTTACAATATTCGAATAAAAGTCACATTTTAGTAACTTAAATTAACATATTCTATATCATAAAATAAAAAAAAATATTAGAAAAAATCTTTTTTTTAGTTCTAAAAATAATAACAATTAGTAATATATTTTATTATTAAGTAATCCCAATAAAAAATATACTTTTCAACCTCAAACTCACAAAATAGGTATATATATTGAACATTATTTATTTTGAAAATAGAAATAGAATAGTGGATAAACATATTTTTAATGTTTAGGTAATTTTTATGGGATTCATATTAGAAAATTTTAAACACAAATACCCAAAACTTTATCTATTCCCTAGTAAAGATGCCATATTTTGATGTGTTTAGAGGGTTTGGTAGCTATTACGATGTCATTTGAAAACCTAAATCAACATAATATTTCGTTTTAAAGCCTAATATGATGATGGTGACTGTAATAAGTGATTTAATTTTCAAAATATTTTAAAAAACACAGACAATAATATGAGTTAGAGAGAATATTATATACATAATTATGGTGAATAAAATTAGAGATGGCTAATATAGTGAGAGTGTGGGGTTAGAAAAATGGTTATAGAGGAGGATACATAATAAAAGATAATTAAGGGGGTGTCTATTAAATGCATGTTATTTTGGAAATTATTCTCTTAAATGTGGGTTAAACTATACTATTAAACAACATTATTAAGATATATATAATCTCCATTGAAAATTATTACAAAAAATTTACAATAAAGACCGTATCGATTAAGAAGGGTTTTTATAGAGTAGTTAGAAAAGGATGAGATTACTATATAATTAATTAAATTATATTTTTGTCTTATATTAAATACCATTTATGTAATTCCATCTGCAAAATTAGTTAACATACACAACTAGAAAATAATTTTTTTATCGGGATAATTTTGAATGGATACCAAATCAAATAGTAAATTGCTATGGGATCCCATCCTAATTATTTGAGGGATAAAAATGGCATCAAATAATTATTTTTTATAGAACATTAAAAAATTTATTAAAAAAATGATAATAAATACATAATATAAAATTAAAAAGAATATTAAAAACAATTGAAAAAATGAAAATTTAATAGTTATAAAAAATTATAATACTAATATCTAAAACTGTATATATATAAATGAAAAAAATGTATAATGTAATATATGTTAATTAAAATATCATTATAATCTGTTTGAAAAAAAACATATATAAATAAACATATAGGAGGTGGGTCATCCAGAGGACCAAGAGGAGGGAACTCCATCACTATACCCAACATCAATCATGGATTGTAATCCATGATCTTACTATATTTTTTCTCCCTCCATTGATGTTGATTCTCCTCTAGCTGCAACTGGTGTGGACAAAGCCGCTAAATATCCCTATACATGGTTTTTATAAATTCCTTATGAGATATTGTCTTCTACTCATATGTTATAGCTGATGATAATAACTCTTCATAATGTCTCCTTGAGCTAGATGATGAGCACATATAATTGACAGAAAAACCTAAAAGTTTTAATCAAGAATTTATACCAACCACTTGACTATTTTTGAATGAATAATGAGTTTGAGTCTTTTGTGTGGTCTCATTGAATTCTCATAAAAATTTGTTCTAACAATCATTCTTAGACTAAATCTCATATTGGGTTTGAGATGTTGTGGCCTCAAATTCCTCCTTCAAATGAAATTTAAAATTGAAATAGTAATACCCTTTTTAACTATTTTTTAAATAAATTATATTTAGCACAATAAACTACCTTATTCAACCATTAATATAACCAATATTAGGATCAGTTCCCATCCTCATAGAAACATCAAAATCTACAACAAGAGGATTATCAAATTTTAATGTGAATATAAAATAATAATTATACCCTTAATGATTATATAAATTATTAAAAAAATTATTTATGAAATTCCATTGATGAGTAACAATTTTTGACTAAATACTATACATCTGACCTCCTTTCTCAAAATATTATTTTATTGTGTTGATGATCTCATATTAAAACTATATACCTTCTAGTAGGGGAATTGTTCATCCTAAACAATAGATAAGATGTAATCAAAATTATAGGTTCTACAAGACAGATCAAAAAACTTTTCACGAGCCTTCTCAATTTATCTGTTCCTAAAATTGTGAAAATATCATTGTTCTGATCACACATATTGATATCCTAGGTATTATAGACAAAACTTATCATTTTATCTTCAATTTTGTACCACAAATCCCAAAAAAATTAATAATACCATGTCAATAAATAAATAAATTTCAAAATATGTATTGTTTATTTACATACCGTAAAATTATCAAGCATATTATATAAACATCAATGAGAATATGATCTCACATCACCCATGTTCCAAACAAATAAATCTGTAGAATCTCTCTTATAAGGACCTGAGCTTTAAACATTACATAATCTTGAATTAAATGAATAATTCACATTAAGGATCTTTTTAGGTTTAGAGTTTTAGAGAGTTAGGCCATAACCAATACCTTTCAAAATATTACAAAGTAGAAACTTCTACCCAGTATCCATTTTTTTACAAAACACGAACACATTAAAAAAAGAGACATGTCTAGTTCCATGTTTAAGACAGCATGAATTTTCCTTGATCCCATCCTTGACCCTATTCCACATTATGTCATGTGAAAAATTTTTTAAAACATTGGATGAGCATAAAAATCTCAATATGGGAAACATAAAGAAATAAAACTGTAAGTTATTCAAAACAACAAGTAATCCATGAATTCTTTAACATAAGTAATACTTTTCACCTTTATGAAGTAGAAAATATTCTTCACTGAATAAAAGATCATTACTTACCCTTTTGTAACCAAAAGATTACCATAAAACACATATAAAGAAAACTTAAATTATAAAGGTAACTTGGGACATAAACATACTTAAATGTAATAAACATACGGTTGACTTACACCTATATCACTAAATGTAATATCCATACGGATGACTTCGATACCTAATGCATTGGAGGTTATAACGTAACCACCTATCCTGGTATTCACGACACCACCCGTCATATGGTTAATCATGTAACCATCCTTCAAATGTCCAAGTACCATTATAAAATCATAGCACATAAAATATCTTAAATACAAACATTTTATTTGGAATCAAAATATATCATTTCAAGATATTGACAAAATCAATGCTTTATCAAACCATTTTCGAAACCATTTAATAATGAGATTTTTATGAATCAAAGTGTCTCATACCACATTGAAGATTTTAAAGGAATTAAAATTTTAAAACAATAATGTCGATATAAATTAATCCTTAAAACAATTTTTAAAACATGGACATTAATAATAAAGATTTTTAAGAATAAACATTTAAAACAATTAAAATGATATTTTAGTTAAAGAGTTTTTAAAAAAAATGAGAAATGCCTGAATACAAATAATTGAAGAATACCATTTAATCAGAAAATTATAATATCATGAGATTAAATGGATTCATGATATAATATGTCATAGTGAATTATATACACCATATAAGAGTGAATTAGTGCATAACAACAATGAAGACTCAATGGAAATGTAAATTGAGAAGAAATCCCTTATAAAGATGATATCCTTAAATTAAGTATAAATAAATCACATAATTATGTGTGAAAAATATGAATACACCCAATATAAGTGGATATTAAGTGTAAAACAATAATATTTCATTCACACATATTCATTGCATGACATATTCAATAAGTACAAGTTGAACACAAAGAATCGAAATTGGGTTAAGAAGTTCCCTTGTAAACATTCGACAGCCTAACAGCGTCACATTATAATTAAAGAAAATGTGTTGATGAGAAGAAAATGGTATCTCATCACTTGGAAATAAAGGGTAAATTAATAAGGATATCTAAGAACATATCCCAACATAATAAGATGTAATTTAAAAGACATAACAAAAAGAAGCCTTTTAAAAAGAGGAGGGTGAATGGTTCCCTTACCGATTTGGTAACCTACAAAAAATATGCCATATGAAAGAAGGATCATAAAATTATGATGTAAATACTTATAAATTAAATTATATTACCCAAATATTACAATCATGGGTATTACATACACCACACAAAATCAAATAGAGGCGAATATACCATGAATCACACAGGAATAAAAATTGAGATGAAACCCTTTACCACGTTGTAATCAATCAAGTCGTAAGAACAAAAGTTAATAACCACCAAATGAATCACAAAATGCCATGAATATAAAAAGTATCGTGATAATATATATCAAATGGCAGTATAAAATACCCCATATGCAATAAATAATTGGTGAACAATGGAATTCTCACAGAAATTAAATGTGAGATAAGAAATCCCTTACAAATATTCGGCAGCCCAACGACACCACTTAAAGATTATTAAAATGAATTGATGAGAGTAATAGGGGGTCTCTCATCATATGAAAATAAAAATTAAATTATGGTGAATATAAAAGAACATCCTCCAACATAAGAACACGAAGCATAAAATAAATGACATAAAAGAGAGTACTTGAAAAGAAAGACAGTGGTCGGATCCCTTACCTCGTGTCTGACTTGATTCGATCATTCTTTAATATCATGAATAATAATCTAAAGTTAATTTATACTTTCTTAAAAACCTTTTTCAATTTTATTATTCCTTTTATATCACTTATTATTATGTTACAAACATTATGTAATCAATTAAGTTAATAATGTCCCTTTTGTTGATATTCGGTACTGGAGTCAAAAATGGTCTTCTTATAATCACATGTTGTTCTTGTGGTAAATGGTTAATTATATCTAGAATTATATTCATGATTCTGATATCATATATATCATATATATCCAGTATATACATGTATTTATAATTTTACATAACATTTAGAGGTAAGAAATGAAATGCACCGTTCATGGAGACGGTAAGCCGTACGTACGCATGAACGCTACATTCATTTCTATTTATTATTTTAATGTAAATAAAACATAATGATACATAGGTATATTATAATTCCATTATAATATCATATATAATATCATTAACTCCATTCTTTATACATCCCACATAAGGCATTAACAAATCAAATCACTTTGAGGGGCGGTAGTCCGCACTTCCTCAAATGAGATTATTGTATTTACCCACTGTGGAAACCATAAAGGTGTGTTATAAATGGTAAATACAGATTCATAAAGAAAACATAAACATAACATATATCATATATAAATACAGTGTCATCATAATGGCCACCATGAGAGGCGGATGGAGATATTTGAATAATCATCGTTTCGTGAGGCGTTAGTTTTCCATCCACAGAAACATTATGTTCTTTATCCATTAGATGGAGGTGTGTGTAAGTGTAGCTCAAAAAAATATCATAAAAACATACTAATATATTTAAGATACTGATGTTGTTACAAAATAAAGGAATAAAAAGATTTTAGGGGTTGGAGATATAATATAAAAGAAAACAATTTTAGGGAAACCGTTACCTTTAATTTGGGTAACTTCCTTTGGTTTGAACCAAAAGTACTTCTTGAAGTGCCTTATGCCTAAGGTAAGGCTTATAGGGGTAGTATAGGCATGTATGTAGCTTAAATGGGTAGATTTAAGATGAGAAAAATGGCTTGAGAGGTGTGAGGAATTGGTTAGAAGTGGTCTCCTTTTAAAAGGGGGAGGAGGGTCTCTTTAAGAAAGTGTGAAACTATTATTTTATTATATAATTATATTCAGTTTCTAATGGTCCAAAAATCATTAAAGATGAATATAAGAGGACTCATGGTCGAAATAAATTCTTCCTGTAGGAATTGGACAGGTTTTGGATAATAGTTTAATCATTATAATCTTATTTATTTAAATGATTTATTAATGATGTAAACACTGCATCGTTATTATGTCATAAATAATTTAAAATATTTGATGTCTAAAAATTATAAAAGAATACCAGGATATAGGAACTCTTTTTATATTTCCAATTAATATTTATAGTCGAAAATATAATTTATATAACCCTTTCTAAAAATTAATTTACTAAAATATATTTGTTTTTGTCATTTTTTCCTTTACTTTAAGTTAATTAATCTAAATTGTCATTTTCACTCCCATGTGGCTCAATGGGGTCCCAAAATCGACCCAAATATGACCATGGTCGTTAATGACCCAACAAATAAGTTTTTAACAAGTTTTAAGGTAATTTTGAATTATTATAATATTTTTTTAACCTTGAATTACTCCATTTACCTTTAACCACGGTAAGTAAAAGTCAAAAGTTATTATTCACCAAAAATTATTTAAATCTTAATGAACCACATTTTAGTTCGTGATAACAACCAAGTATGTCATATATTTGAAATTAAATTCACAGAAGTGATAAAATTTCATTTAAATGAAAAATTCAGTTTTTTAACGACGACTAAGTGATTTCACTATTTATCAAAAATTGAAGTTTTTCAGAAAAATACAAAACATTAACCCGAAGGTTTATTTGAGATTCCAAATTAAAAAATTATGTCTATTTTTATAAATTCAAAACATAGAAGTGTCATTAATTAATTTAAAATTAAATCTCGTTGTGAAAACAAATAGTGTGTTTTTAAGAAACAATAACTATCAAAAGATTGATACTTGTTTATGTCCAATTTCACTGTATAATTAATTCCAATGACCAAAATTGAAATAAATGGTAAAAATATATTTTTATTTCACTCTAAAACCAATTTAAAAGATAATCTAACCATATAAATAAATTTGATTAAAAGGCACTTTTAAATTAAAATACAATACTTTCCAATATTCATTAAAAAATGAACTTTATCGGAAAAATTCCAAAAATTTACACCAAGTAAATTTTGATGTCCCCATTATAAGGAAAGATTTAATTTGGTCAATTAGAAAGTATTAAAGTGACAAAAACTATATTTAAAGAGGTTTCACCATTAAAAGGTGGTAAATCACCCATTTTATATAAATTATGCTTAAAATTAGATTTTTTCACATTTTAAGCCTCTAAAATTTATTGGATGAATGTAAGTACATTTAACAAACATGTTTAATCATATTGTAGTTAGTTTTGTTTATTCATGCCAATACAATGGATAGGAGTTAACTACCATTTAAAATAATAATATTATATTATTAGTGTGTAGGATAAGATTTCAAAGAAACTCGTTGTTGCGTATCAGGTACGCTATCAAACATAGCATCCCCTTTAATGTACAATTAATATTTAATTAACAAATATTAATAAATATGAAATATTTCATATTATTTATTTACCTGGGATGTTACATCCTTCCCCCCTTTTAGAAATTGCAACCTCGTTATTTTAAAATTTGGGCTCGGAAACTTTATTGAAAGTCCCATATCAAAAAAAGGAGTTAGTAAAACTATCACATTAAAAGAACGAAAGAGAAGTAAAATGGTCCCCTGAGTTAACCCATAAAAATATTCAATGAAAACATGGATATGGAGGAGAAAAAATGGGTCAAGTTCTGATAGAGATTGATAGGAAACATGATTAAGAGAAAGTTAACCACAAGAAAATCACAAACTTATGATGTGTGTAAACGGTCTTTGATTAACCAGTAGGAAACATAAACCAAATTTTTTTTGTTTTATGTTCCATTTCATAATTTTGAGGAATTAATCTTCTACATAGAATAAAAACATAAAGAAATATACTTACCTTCATGTAGAGTTTCATCATTTAATAAGTTTCTACCAAAACTAATCATTTCTCAAAATGATGAGAATTCAAAAAGACTTGGTCACATCAAAAGCACAAGAATCATCTTCTAGAGAATAACATAAACCAAAAAAAGAGAAATATCTATTTCCCATGTACTTAGAAATCATCTAAAACCAAAATTGTTAGTACAAGATCAGATAATCACCAAAAGGATAATCCTTTATAAAAAGAAATACTTCTCTTAATATCCAAAATTCAACAAAAAGAACCCAAGGTTCAAGAAAGACCATTAAATAAACATTTATCCATATAATTCTTCAAAGTAATCCAAACTAATATTTGAAACCCAAATCTATGAAAGTTTTTAATCACATAGTCTTCCAAGGTAAATCAAAACATTTATTTCCAAATAACATCAGTTACTCGTAAAGTCTCATACTGAAAAGTAATTAACCTAATCACATATCCTTCATGATAGGTTAATAATTTCCATATATAACCCAAAATAAACATATTACTAATTCATAAGATCTTCTAACCAAAAACAAAATTAGTCATACTAACCAGGGACTTCACATATTCCAGTGGTAGGTGATAAATACCAGTCTCACATTGGTTGTGGGTTCAATTTCTACAGCTTCGTACGAAGTGACAGGTTGTCACACAGTCTACGTTTTGTCCCTTTTAAAAAACTATTCAATTTTATATCATTCCTCAAAAAGAGATAAATTCATCAAAAATAACCATAACATAATTTAACCATGAAGGTTATCTAATAACTTCCATTTTGCATCCCAAAATGTATTAACTAGTAATTGCCTCAAATTCAAGGATCATATAAACCCAAATTTTTCATTATAACTATATCCACAAAAGATAAGATAATTATTACTTGAATAAAATTTTCATATATCATACATCAGGGTTACAGATACTATAAAAAGTCTTCTAATGTAATCCCATCATCAGAAGAAACTTAATACTTTTAAGCATTTTACCATCCTAAATTCAACCATAACTCTTCAATCCATTATATGTTGACTTCATACTCATTCAATATTATTCATGATCTATTAACCATTCCTTTCATACTTATTCTGAAATAATTTTTTTCTACAAACATAATCTTGAATCATATCCTAAGATTCAATAATATCAAAACATATGTTATGAAATAGTCCATACCATTTATGGGTCGTTGTCGGTTTCTTCATCCTTAATTGGAATGACATTAGTTATTGGTAAATGAATATTTGTATGATTCTGGTGATCCCATTCCAAAAACATCTTTGTAGGACATGTTTTTTCATAATGACCATGCACACCACATTAAAAACATTCAATTAATCCCTCGTAAAAGACTTATTTCCCTTTCCTATAGTCAACTAGATGCTTCCTTTTTCCATGGTAGGTTCTTGCTTTATGACTTTCATTTCCAAATCTATAACATCTTTCTATTGCTTTGAAACATTTTCCTAGGTGTTTCTTTCCACATATTTGACAAACAGGTTTTTGAACACACTTCCCTTTGTGATTATTATCTGAACTTACATTAGGATTTGTTTCTCACATATATAATGCCTTTTAAAGATCACTAAGGTTTTGGTGGTCAATCATGTCTCCAGATAGTTTTTTGAGAATAACCACAAGTGTTCTCATTACAGCTCCCAAATCATTCAGTTGCTTGTTTATAAAACCGCCATAGTTTTCTTCACATCGTATGTTACTTTGGTTCCTGCTAGATCTAGCCATTTACTAAAACCATAAAGGTCAGTGTGATTATATCAGAAAAATCATCATATAATATCTTATGAGGAGGGTAAACACTAAGATATACTTATTCATGTTATCTTAAACTCATTCACTTTATCAAAAAAAACTATGACTCTTTCTGAAATCCTAACCACTATGGTAATGTCACTTATGCTTAAAGAATTCCCTAACCTCTAAAGATATCTAAACCGACCTCTGATACCAACTACAAGGACCCGGCCTTAAAACATTACATAACCTTGAATTTAATGAATAATTCCCATAGAGGATCTTTTCAGGTTTATAGTTTTAGAGAGTTGGGCTATAACTATTAAATTTCAAAATATTACAAAGTAGAAACTTCTACTAAGTATCCATTTTTTTACAAAACATGAACACTTGAAAAAAAGATTCATGTCTAGTTCTATGTTTAAGACATCATGAATTTTCCTTGATCCCGTCCATGAACTTATTCCACATTATGTCCTTTGAAAAACATTTCAAAACTTAGAATGAGAAGAAAAAGCTCAGTAAGGGAAACAAAAAGAAGTAAAACTATTAGTTTTTCAAAACAACAAGTAAACCATGAATACTTTTTACATAAGTAAAAATTTTCAGATTTATGAAATAGTAAATAATCTTCATTGAATAAAAGATCACGACTTACCCTTTTGTAACCAAAAGATTACCATAAAACCCATATAAATAACACATAACTTATAAAGGTTACTTGGGACATAAACATACTTAAATGGAATAACCATACGGTAAACTTCCACACATATCACTAAATGAAATAGCCATACGGACGACTTCCATACCCAATGCATTGGAGGTTATAACATAACCACCCGTCATATGGTTAATCACATAACCACCCATAAAATGTCCAAGTACCATTATAAAATCATAGCACATAAAATATTTCAAATACAAACATTTCACTATTAACATTTCATTTGAAATCACAATATATCATTTCAAGATATTGAAAAAATCAATGCTTTATCAAACCATTTTCAAAACCATTCAATAAAGAGATTTTTTTGAATCAAAGTGTCCCATACCACTTTCAAGATTTTAAAGGAATTAAAATTTTAAAACAATAATTTCCATATAAATAAATCCTTAAAAACACTTTTAAAACATGGACATTAATGATAATGATTTAGAAGAATAAATCTTTAAAACAATTAAAGTGATTTTTTAGTTAAAGAGTTTTTTAACACAATGAGAAACACTTGAATACAAATAAATGAGGAATAACATTTAATCAGAAATTTATAATGTCATGAGAATAAAGAGATTCATGATATAATATTTAAAAGTACAGTATATACACCATACAAGAGTGAAATGGTGCATAACAACAATAAAGTCTCAATGGAAATGTAAATTGAGATAAAATCCCTTATAAAGATGGTATCCTTAAATTAAGGATAAATCAATCACATTATTCTGTGTGAAAAATATAAATACACCCAATATAAGTGGATATTAATTGTAAAACAATAATAATTCATTCACACATATTCATTGTATGATATATTCAATAAGTACAATTTGAACCCAAAGAATCGAAATTAGGTTAAGAAGTTTTCTTGTAAAAATTTGACAGCCCAACGACGTCAATTTAAAATTAAGAAAATGAGATAATGATAAAAAAATGGTATCTCATCACTTGTAAATAAATGTTACATCAATAAGGATACATAATAACATATCCCAACATAATAAGATGTAATTTAAAAGACATAACGAAAAGAATCCTTTTAAAAAGAGTTGGGTGAATGGTTCCCTTACCGATTTGGTAACTTACAAAACATATGCCACATGAAAGAAGGATCATACAATAAAGATGTAAATAATTATAAATGAAAGTATATTACACAAATAGTACAATATTGGGTAGTACATACACCACAATAAAGGAAATACAGGCGAATATAGCATGAATCTCACGAGAATAAAAAGTGAGATGAAACCCTTTACCACGTTGTAATCAATCAAGTCATAAAAACAAAAATTAATAACCATAAAATGAAACACAGAATACCATGAATATACAAAGTATCAAGATAATATATATCAAAAGGAATTATACAATACACGACATTCAATAAATAAGTGGCAAACAATGGAAATCTGACGAAATTTAAAAGTAAGATAAGAAATCCCTTCCAAAAAATCTACATCCCAACAACGCCACTAAAAAATTATTAAAATGAATTTATGAGAGTAACAGGGGGTCTTTCATCATATTAAAATAAAAATTACAGTATGTTGAATATAAAAAGAACATCCTCCAACATAATAACATGGAGAATAAAAGATATGACATAAAAGAGAGTACTTGAAAAGAAAGAGAGAGGTCGGATCCCTTACCTCGTGTTCGACGTGACTCGGTCGTTCTTTAATATACTGAATAATAAAATAAAGTTAATTTATACTTGATTAAGAACCTTTTTTAAGTTTATTATTCCTTTTATATTACTTATTACCATGTTATAAACATTATGTAATCATTTAAGTTAATAACGTCCATTTTGTCGATATTTGGTACTGGAGTCAAAAACGGACTTCTTATAATCACATGTTGTTCATATGGTCAATGTTTCATTATATATAGAATTATATTCATGATTTTTATATCATATATATCATATATATCCTTTATATACATGTATTTATAATAGTTCATAACATTTATAGGTAAGAAATGAAATGAACCGTTCATGGAGACTGTAAACTGCACGTACGCATCAACACTACTTTTATTTATATTTCTTATTTTAATGGAAATAAAACATAACTATACATAGGTATATTAAAATTCCAGTATAATATAATATATAATATCATTAACTCTATCATTTATACATCCCACATAAGCCATTAACGAATCAAATCACTTTGAGGGGTTGGTAGTCCGCACTTCCTCAAATGAGATTATCGTATTTACCCACTCTGGAAACCATAAAGGTGTTCTATAAATGGAAAATAAAGAAGAATAAAGTAAAAATAAACATAATATATATCATATATAAATACAGTTCCATCATAATGGCCACCATGAGAGGTGGTTGGAGATATTTGAACAATCATCATTTCGTGAGGCGTTAGTTTTCCATCCACAGAAACATTATGTTCTTTATCCATTAGATGGAGGTGTGTGTATGTGTAACTATAATACTTATCATAAAAACATTCTAATATATATAGGATACTTATTTTGTGACAAAATAAATGAATAAAAAGATTTTTAAGGGTTGGAGAAGTAAAATAAAAGAAAAATTTTTAAGGGAAACTATTACCTTTAATTTGGGTAACTTCATTTGGTTTGAACTAAAAGTACATATTGAAGTGCCTTCTTCCTAAGGTAAGTCTTTTAGGGGGAGGATAGAGATTTAGTGAGATTAATTGGTCAGAGTTTGGATGAGCCAAATGGATTGAGATGTGTGAGGAATTGGTTAGAAGTGGTCTCCTTTTATAAGGGGGAGGAGGGGCTCTTTAGGAAAGTGTGAAACTATTATATTAGTATATAATTATATTCGGTTTATAATGGTACAAAAATCATTAAAGATAAATATAAAAGGACTCATGGTTGAAATAAAATCATCCAATAAGAATTGGAGAGGTTTTGGATAACAGTTTAATCTTCATCATCTTATTTATTTAAATGATTTATTAATGATGTAAACACTGCATCATTATTATGTCATAAATAATTTAAAAATATTTGATTTATAAAAATTATAAAAAAATAAAATGATATAGGAAATAGTTTTATCATTCCAATTAATATTTATAGTTGAAAAGATAATTTTTATAACCCCTTATAAAAATTAATTTACTAAAAGATTTTTGCTTTTGTAATTTTTGCCTTTACTATACGTTATTTAATCTTAATTGTCATTCTCACTCCCATGTTGCTCCATGGGGTCCCAAAATTGGCCCAGAGATGAACGTGGTCTTTAATGACTCAAAAAATAAGTTTTGAACATGTTTTAAGGTAATTTTGAATTATTATAATATTCCTTTAACCTTGAATTACCCTATTTACCTTTAACTGCGGTAACTAAAAGTCAAAAGTTACTATTCCACAAAAATTATTTTAATCTTAATGAACCACATTTTAGTTCTTGATAACAAACATTTATGTTGGAATTTTTAAATTCAATTCACATATGTGGTAAAATTTTATTTAAATGAAAAAGTCAGTTTTTGTTAACTACCACTAAGTGGTTTCACTATTCATAAAAAATTGATGTTTTTTCGAAAAATACCAAAAATATAGCCTAAGCTATATTTCATATTCCAAATTCAAAAATTATGTCTATTTTTCAAAATTCAAAACATATAATTTTCATTAATTAATTTTAAAATTAATTTCTGTTATCAAAACAAATAGCATGTTTTTAAAAACCAATAACTATCAAAATATTGATACTTGTTTACATCCAATTTCAAAGTGACATTAATTCAAATGACAAAAATTGGATTAAATGGTAAAAATATTTTTTAATTTTACTGTAAAACCAATTAAAAAGATAATCTAACCATATAAATAAATTATATTAAAATGCACTTGTGAATTAAAATACAATATTTTCCACTATTCAATAGAAAATGAAGTTTATCGGAAAAATTCCAAAAATTTACACAAAGTAAATTTTGATGCCCCATTCTAAAGAAAGATTTAATTTTGTCAAGTAGAAAGTATTAAATTTACCAAACCTATATTTAAATAGAGTTCTCCATTAAAAGGCAGTAAATCGGCCATTTAATGTAAATTATGCTTAAAATTAGATTTATTCACATTTTAAGCCTTTAACATTTATTGGATGAATGTAAGTACATTTAACAAAAATGTATAATCATATTTTAGTTAGTTTTTTTATTCCTAAAAATACAATTTCTAGGAGTTAACTACCATTTAAAATAATAATATTATATTATTAGTGTGCAATGTAAGATTTCAATGAAACCCGTTGTTGCGTATCGGGTACGCTATCGAACATAGCATCCCTTTTAATGTACAATTAATATTTAATTCACAAATATTAATAAATATGAAATATTTCATATTCTTTATTTACCTGGGATGTTACAGATCTCCCTTGTCCAATATCTAAATGTGAAAAAATACGGGAAGAAATAATAAAAAAATATTACATATTTAAATTAATGAATGTTAATGTTAATTAGTGAAAAATAATTAAAATATAAAATTACACATAATGCATCTTGTGTTGATAAAAATCAATATGTTGAAGTTTTCTCTAGAACATTCTTAGTAATAACCAATTTCATCAGACCACGTCCCCTTTGAGACTGTGATGAACTAGCATAAAAATATGGGTATAATGATAAAGAATAGAGTTGATCACTTGGTAGAACAACATCATTGAGGCTACGAAACATCACCTCAATATCATCTCCCACCTGTTGAATCATGAAACGATTGTTTCAAATAAATAATGGATAACGATAATTATATATGATGTATGACTATATATATGTTCTAATCATGTTATTATTCACATCATCGACATATTCTAAATAAATGGTGTCAATATCCTCATATTCCACATTTGTGTTGCCAATTTTGATTAGATATACAACTTCACTGTATCACTCTATTTGGAATAAATTTTTTAAATCATCAAATAATCATCACCATTAACCTATAAATTTGTGGTCACATCATTTATAGTTGATTCTCTTCATTGAAAATAAATATTTGGAGGAATAACTTTCACAATTTTCATTCCCTTAACTTCATTATATACAATATCACTTTTCATAATGTAATTACCATAATATTTAAATATAATAATGAAATACCAGTTAATTAGCCCTATTAAAGTAGTACAATAATTTGTAGAATAAACATTATGTGAATGATGATCCATAAAAAATGGTATGTTTATTCCATGAAGGATTTTATATTTAATTCCAATGATTCCACAGACCATATGAACACACAAGAATTTATGAGTTTCAACACATTGTAATTTAAATATCATTTCATAATTTGATTCTAGATAGACGATATTAATTATTTCAACAATCATTCCATAAAACTGAAATCCACTTTTTTATGATGGGAACCTCTCAAACAACCACCACTATAATTTTTTATGATTCACCATATGAATTTGTTTGAATTCAAATAACATTATACATATATGATTTATATTATTTATTCATTAATAATAGTGGGTAACTTACTTCATATAATCAATTACCTATCTTTTCCTCATGTAGTGGTAAATAGAAATTTTAAAAATAATAATTATTATTACAAATACTATATTTATTTTATATGTTAAACCTAAAACGATAAATTTCTAGTTTTTGAAACTAGTAAGAAAAAATATGTAACTAATGTTCTTTAATAGAAGCTGGTGTAATTTGTGTAAATTTTTCCTTATATTTATCATCATATAATCTATGAATTTATATCTAAAACATATAATGAATATGTGAAATTTGAACCTACTATAAAAATAATTAAATTTATTAATAGTTGAGTAGAAAATATATATTATTTTTATGAAGATCACCATGTAAAATACATAATTCTTGAAATCCACCAAACCTATGTTTAGAATGATCAAAATTTGATAATTTAATCTTCATTGTATCGTCTGTATTTTCCTCATTATGTCCACTTCAGTTATATTTTCAGTAATATCCAGCTTTAAAATAATGGGGCAAGAAAAACAAATTTCCTCCAGAAAATAATTTTTTTCAATTGACCATTTAACTGATGATTTCTTATGTACTTTTTTCTATAATATAAGTATGTTTTTATCATATGAATTCATCCATTAGAAGTGTACCAGTAATCCAAATTATTTATTATATCAAAAATATAATATAAATTTTCTCATTAAATTAAATAAAACAACTATAATATGATTTCTAGTTTTGATTAATTAATGAAACATCAGCATGTATCCTAATGAGGGAATTGATTACTATATTAGAAAAAAATGTATCTAGAAATATCTGATTTTTCTTATTTTTCCCATCAAAAAATGAAGAATAAAAAAATTTAATCCAATCATTTTAAGTATTATTTCTATAACAAAGTAATCATAAAATTTGAATTTAGTAGATTGACCATTTTTGACACATATAGACTAATATTAAACTTATCAATTTTCAACCCTCAAATATTCAATCCACTGGAATAATAAAATATTATTGTCTTTTCAATCTATGTATGAAATTGTTTTATTAATAAACTTCTAGGATTTTTGTTTTTCAAATAAATCAATTTCTATTCACATATAAATTTTGGAAAGATATAATTGAGCCCTTATATTAACTTTAGTCTTACATGGTGCATCTAAAATAATATAAAATATATTTTAAGAATATATATTTTATATATTCCTAAAATAGAACATGTGATTGAATAAAAAATCATCCCCATATAGCGTATCAAAAAAATATTCCAATTTTACAAATTGGGATATCTCCAAAAGCCATATATATTTTTGGTTTATATTTAGTCTAAAGATAATGAGATGTAATGAAGAGAAAATATATTGTAGATCAATATTTGAGATCATAGTTAGAGGTTCTTCTCTTTCAATGGTATCTTTTTTAAAACATTTTTTGTTAATATATGATTAATAGTAGGATGAAATTTGTGATGATCATAAAAAATAATTTTTTCCATTAATGAACATAAACACCTATTTTTCATATGTACAATTTGGACTAGATTTTGGAACATGTGCACTCCAACTAGATAACTATTAGATCCAAACTATTTCTAGAGTTGAATTGGGCTTGTTTTTAGGTACACATTTTTCAGTATTTGAGTACTTTTTGGTTAGGATATAACATAGATGTGTATGAGTGTAATATTGATAAAAGAGAATAAAAAGGGATGTTTATGGTTGGTGCATTGTTAGGGAAAACAATTCCCCAAAACTTGAAAACCATGAATCCCTAAGCAGTGGGGGTTTTCAAGGCTAGTGCACAGTTTTTAAAACAAAACTACCTAAAAGGAGAAACCATGAACCCATACAATAATCAATTTATGTTTGGCTCATAGTTTGTAAAAATCATATTCCATAACCTAGCTAACGTCGTATGGGAATTAAATTTTCTGAATATTAATTTTAAAAATTATAGAACCCCTTGAGTAAGCACAAGTCTCCCCCCATTTGTCCTCGGGTCATATTTCACAATTATGGATCCATCTGGACTATTCTCAAGCTATTTAGACCTCCTTCCTTCATGATTTCAATCTAGGATCTATGAACATCCCCTTTCCTGGTAAGTGGACCCTTTCCCATTTCTTTCACATTCAACCATCTTTTTCCCCCATTCATTTAGTATGATTCTATATACTCTTTTTCTATATATAGATCAAGATTTTGTGAATCTAGATTTTGGATTATGAATGTAGGTATAGGATTAATATATTTTGAATTTGTTAATCCTTAATTTTGGTTTTGAGTTTCATATCTAGACCTATGATGTGGTGCCACTCAAATTTTGATGATTTTCATTGGGCAATCGTTCATCAACAAATCCAGATATGTGGACTAATCTACATTTACTATAGTATTGATTTGGATTATGTGTATGTAATTTAATAATTTCATCAATTCATTAGCAATTAAAATTTCAATATTGGGATAATTAATGTAGAGAATTGATTAAATTAATTATCATTAAAATAAAAAATTAATTTGGGAATTAATTATGGGATTTAGGGATTGTTATTTAGACAATAAATTTCATAGTTAAATATGATATTTTGATTTTATAGATTTAAATAATTAATTTTAGAATTAATTATTAGATATTTGGGTTATTTATTTGATCTAATTAATTATGGAATTAATTATGTGATATTGAGATGGATGACTAGAGATGATTAATTGATGAATTAATTAATTTATTGGCATACATAATTATTTGAGGAATTAATTAAGGGTATTTATGTGATAAAATATTTTTTTAATTATTAATTTAATTGAGGATGAATAATTAATTGATTAATTAATCATGTATAAAAGGATGGGAACATGATCATTATAAATTGAGAAGCATAAATGGAAACATGGTCATTGTAATTATGGGTAAACGAAAGGGAACATGGTCATTCAATTATGAAGTATAAATGGTAACATTATCATTTTACTTGTGAGTAATGGAATGGCTACAAGATCATTATAATTGGAAGTTATATTGGTAACATGATCATATTACTTGTAAACATTATATTGGTAATGTGGGAAAATAAGTGTTAATTTAATTATGGTATCATTAGAATTCAAGTAACAATTATTGAACTAAAAAGGCACTACAAGATATGTCATCACATGAGAATACATTAGGTTTTGGCATGACCTGAAGTATGTATTAAGATAAGATATCAGCATTTAATACTTCCGGATATAGAATGATCTAAAGCATGCATTAAAATATGGTATTACCTAGAAACAATTTTTCCTCTGACATTATACAAATAATACATCGATGTACAAGTGTCCTTGTGAAACCTATAGTTTATATGGTTATGTTTACATTAATTTTATAACAAGGTAAATGTTTATTGATTTGGTTTACTTCTTTTTTTATATAAATTCATATAATGTTGACATGATTTATATTACACATTGTAGGTGGTGGTCTACTGAGTCATAGTCAAACCCAAATTATATAATGTGAAAACTGTTTATTAATGCATTGTTCTTATTTCTTTTTCTAACAAAATACACTATTGACTAGATATTTATTAGACTACATTGGTGGTGGCCTACTGATTCACACTCACACCCTACTTTGGGAAACCTGATCGAAAACTAAATAGACATTATTGTTTCATGAAAGGTTAAGGAAAAATTCCTTATATTTGATGGAAAATTTTGGGATAGATATTTAAAGAGATAACTTTCAATGGTTCAAGAACCTATTTGTAGTTTTAGTGTCTTTATATTTTGTTTTCTGTTAGGACCAATAGGGGCCTATATACCCTGATAGTGGGGTGAATTAGGGTATGAATATTATTTTTCAAAGTTCTTCCTGCCCCACTGGATCTTGACCTCTTATTACAAGGGTCACTTTGTTTGAACTTGTGTGTTTATTATGATCACTTATTTTCTTCTTTATCAGATGATGAAGCTTCAAATGTAATGCAGGGAAGTAAGCAGGCAGACACTGAGATTTTTACTTGGTTCACCCCCACTGGGCTACATCCAAGGAGCATACGCTGACAAGTTTTTGGTTGTACCAAATTCCACTATTCTTCACTAGATGTGGATTACAAGTTCGGGTACTATCACTATGTCTCAATATCACTGCCTTTACAAGGTTTAGGGTTAGCTCACTACTTTCCCAAGGTTCACTCCCTATTTCTCTCTCTCTGGCTCACTACCGGTGGAGTGGATCACCTTCTTCCTCTTCCTTTGCTCACTACTCTGGAAAGGATCCACTCACAGTTTATAGACATTTAGGTCTCTTCATTATCATTAATGAATAAAACCACTTTTGTGTATGGATGCTCTGTTGAAGTCCAACTTTCACCTGTAGATGAATCTCACTTTGCACCGAAGGTATCGGGCAATCTTCCAACTTTCACGTGGCCCTGAATCTCTACCATGAACCAACCTTACATGGTGCGCAAGTCCAATCTGGCACGCAATTATCGGTGTTCAAGTCACAACTGGTGCATAAGTCCACCTCAAATACTTGTGCGACACAAGCTTCTCCAACTCCAAACTTGCGTGACTCGCTTACCTTTACGCCCAAACCAATATTGGCGCACAACTAACAACAACTGCGTTTCTTCAAATCTGGCGTGAAAGTCCCACTTGTGCGATACACCACCACTTTCACGACCACCACATCTGCGCGACGGGAGCTATGATTTCTCAAAGTGTTGAACTCCATTGAGAAATGAGGATGGGTGGTCCAGTATTTATAGTCAATTCGACCACCCTGCGTGACGGCGCGCAAGCCAACCCTCGGCGTGCATGTCTCAGTGCACATGTCTCTTCCCCTTCCAGTCACTTGCATGACCCACTTCGAAACTTGCGTGAACCTATTTACTTAGCCATATTTTTAATTTCTGATCTTTAAAAACAATAGGCGCACAAGTTTCCAATCCTTCTAGGCACTAGTGCACAAGCCCTTTCTCTTGGCGCGCAAGTCACCTACGCGACCAACTCAATACTTGCGTGACCTTTATACATTTTATATATTTTGATGATCTGATCTTGAAATACATATGGCGGGATTGTTTTCAATCCATCAAGTATATGGCGCACAAGTCCCTTTTCCAAAAACCACTTGCCTTTATTTGACGATTTTCTGGCCCAAAAATTTGGCAAACACTGGAAAATGGCGCCACTTTGTATCTATTCTTTTTGTACCTCCTCTAGATCATCCATTCCATTGTCGAGGTTCTTGAATAAAAAATTTATCATTAACCACATCTCTTGAACTCAGCATGCCACTATGAAATCCCCTTTGACAAAAAAATAGTATGTCATGGTTTTCTTTGTCAACAATCACAACACAATTTTCCACTTTGTCAATAAACACAATCACCTCAAAAATGATTCAATGATACCTTGAGGGATTTTTGACCAACATTTTCATTTTATACAATTGAAACATACATTATCATGACATGTTTTAATTTTTAGTTTGTTTATTTTATTTCATATATTGGATATCTTGAGATATAGGTATTATTTAAGGTTATTTATTCTTTGTATATTGTGTATTATTTCTATTGGTTTTTACTCTGATAAAAAAATTTAAATTATCCCCATGATTGACTTATCAAACCCTCTCTTATTTTCGGTAGCCGGTAGCATATGTGGAGGTTCATTTGAGTTCATGAGACTAGTTATCTAGGGGAATAGGTATGTGGAACCTAGGTCAAGATGTTAAAATGGTGGATTAGTGGATATTTATTTCCATTTTGTCTTATCATAATATATGGTAATGTTAGACTGGATAATTGGATGAGTAGTTAATTTTACATGATCTCGTTCTTGGGAGTTTCAAACACATGTATATTAGAAAGTCAAAGTACAAATAGGGGGATTATTTCTATTACTGTTTTCTATTGTAGTTGATTATCACTTCACCTTGGGTGACACACTAATTGTGTGATGTGATTTTTTTTGATATTTTTTTAGAATAAAACAATAGACCCAAATAGAATGATAATCCAGTTTGTATACATCATGCTATAAACAAATGATTGTTGTTAAATGAATCATTTTAGGCACATAAGGAATATGGTATTTGGGAATGTTGTTGAAATTTGATTGTTGGTCAATTCATGTGAAATTGTAATGAAAATGATGCCAAATATGAAATTGAACATGGTAAAATGATTATAGATGAGAGTAAATGTTTGTATAATGTAAAAAAAGTGAACACTGAAAATGATAATACCCTTTGATAACTAATAATTTTGATGTAGTATGGTTATGTATAGTGATAGAGCCTCAGTTTTTAATTTATTGTGAAATTTATTTGAAATACTTGGTGTGTCTTTAAATATTTTCTTATAATGTATGTTTTCTAATGATGTGTTTTGAGTCTAAAGATGTGTGTTTTTAAATTGTAGAGAGTAATATTCCAACATGATTCTAGTTGAGGGGTAGAATATGTGGCATGGATTAGAAAGTTCCTCTTGCGATGGAACCTTAGTCACCGATTGTGCCGAGTATAGAAGAAGGGGAACATTTAAGTGGGATGATTTATCACATCATGTGATTCATTGGAAGAGACCCAGGGTGGGTTGAGATAAGATATTATGACTTGAAAAGAGATTTTCACTTGAAGCGACCTTTGAATTTCCCTAGAGAGGGTGTACCTGGGGAAGAGGAATTCCCAGTTGAGTACATTGGGACGATACATAGCCATCAGGATTCTCATAGAGAGGAGGGTCAAATTGGATGCTTATCTGATATAAGGACCACCCATATGCTGATGGAAAATTATGGCTTGGACTAGACAGACTAATGGATTGTTAAGGAAGGAATTCATGGAGATGTTCTTGGATAAATTCTATCTAGAAGTGGAGATCTACAATAATTGTCTCAGGATTTAGCAGTAGATGAGACAACTGCGTCGAGAAATGGAATATCATCAACAACTCAGTTGTTTTCTATATACCTTGTCCATTCAGAAATGGAATTTGGATAAAGAGGCCTTGTATATTGATGTTGGTCTTTAAAATACACCAAGGAAGAATGAAATTATTTAGGTTATTATGGATAAAAAGAAAAAATATTCTCATTTAATGACCAGATAAGAAACATTCTCAATTGATAATAAAGGATATTTGAATGTTCGAGAGATTGTCTGTCTGTATAGTGTTCCATATACTTTAGTTTTATATCATGATTCAAGTGTTACATCATAGTACAGGTAGATCATGCATAATGTTCTTGGTACATAGGTATTATTGACTTTGTATTTTTACCCCCATAATGATGGGAGGTCAATGTATACTATACCAGTTCTTGATGATATGTTGTGGGAATTTGTTCTTGACATCAGTGAGTCTTAAAAGAAAACTAGGATTTAGTGGATTATTAATATAACAACAGCTACCAGGAAACTATAAAAATGGAATCATATGTTGAAATATGTGGTATTCCTTGCATATCACAACTAGGGTGGATAAAGGTTGGTATGTCATATTTATTTGGACCAAGTCTCATGCAGGAGACATCAAAGCATGAAAAAGAGATTAAAAAACATACAAATATGGCCCATATTAAAGAAAATCATATGATGATAGGTGAATATGACCCATATAGTATATATAATGTGTTAATGTATTTCTTCTAGTATCTCCTAGGTTGTGACATCATAGGATTTGTATAGAGGGAAATTTAGTGCAGAGGTTTGATTTAATATTTGAGATTATTTAGTGAATCAGGCTAGTGGCGTAACTAATTTGTCTACCATAGAAGTAATGTGATATGAATTTCGGTATATAATTTTCATAACTTTGGAATTATCACCCCAACCCTTCTCATGTTATCGATGTGGGTGATTTTGTGCTTGATATAGATGCATCAGTTGATGAGCATCAGATGTGTGTGTTGGATCGCATTGAGAGAATTTTTAGGGGAAAGAAAATGTTGTTATTTTCATGTATTATGGAACCATGGACATGTTTAAGAATTAGCATTGGAAAGGAAATTAGATATGTGGGATTAATGGCCCAGTCCATTTGGATTGGAATCGTAGAGATGCTTGGGAGTGAATCTTTAGGATAAAATGTTATAAGGTGGGAAGATTGTGAGAGCTGAATCATTTTGCAGTTAAATCAAGTGCGTTTTTAGGTAATCATTTTTTCATTATTTGACTAAATTTGGTTTTGGTCAAGACATGGGGTTTGTTATGATTTAATTTTGATAAAAGATAATGAAAAAGGGTTGTTCATGGTTGGTACTAAATAAGGGTAAATTGTGTTGAAATCCTGCAAAACATACTACCCAGGATAGTGGGAGTTCGCACGATTGGTACATAGATTGTCAAATTCAGCATCCAAAATGAAGAAACCATGCACCCCTAAAATACTATGATCAAATTTTTAGCACAGTTAGGAAAAAATGTGCGACCTAACTTAACTAACCTTATATGGGGATTAATTTCCTTGAAATATTAATTTTAAAAATTATAGAACCCCATAATTTACCTCAAATTTACTCCCATTAGACCATTGGATTTCTTTCATGAGTTGGAAGACTAGTAGGTTAATTCCAAGCTATTCCTACTTCTTTTATTCATGATTCAAAACCTGGAACAAAGTTATTTTCTTTTCATAGTAAGTGGAGCCTATCCCATTTCTTTATTGTCCATCCTCCATTATTACCTCATTATTTTAGTAGGATGTTATAACTTATTTATAGACCTAGATCTCATATTAATATATCCTTAACTGTTTAATATTTATTTAGGGTGTTTAGTTTCAGAACAAGAGTTATGTCATAGTGTTGTTAATATTTTAGGTATTTTATTTGGATGATCGCTCATCAGCAAATCATTATATGTGATATAATCATTAATTATCACAGTCATTATTTGGATTTAATGTATAAAATTTTAAAATATATATCATTATTTAGAAATTTAAATTAAAAAATTAGGTTAATTAATGTGGCCAACTAATTAATTGAAGTACTGATAAAATAAATAATTAATTTGGGAATTAGTTTTGAGATTTTGGGATTGTGAGTTAGATTAATAATTGTGGAATTAATTAAGTTCCCTTGAATACTGGGAATTGAGTTATTAATTTATGAATTAGTTATGAGATATTGGGCTTATTTCATTGAGATAATAAATTTAATAATTAATTATGTGCAATTTTGATGGTTGATTCGAGACAATCAATTGATTAATAATTAATGGATTAACATACTTAATTAAAATGGGAAGTAAATAATTGTATTTATGTTATAAAATAACCATTTAATTATTAATGAAAATGATGGTTAATAATTATTTTATGATTTAATTATATCTAAAAGAATAAGAATGTGATCATTAAAAATTGAAAAGTATAAATGCTAAAAAGGTCATTGTTATTGTGAGTAAAGGAAATAGAATGTAACCATTCAATTGAGAAGTATAATTGGTAATATGGAATTGTACATGTGGGTAAAGTAATGGAAACATGGCCATTTTTTTGAGAAGAAAAAATGGTGACATGGTCATCTTACTTGTTAATTTAATATTGGTAATGTGGGAAAATGAGTATAAATTTAATAATAGTAACATGCTTATTAAAGTTTAAATTAAAGAAATAATAACAAAGACACTCCAAGATAGGAAAACTCATGAGAAGACATCAGGCTCTGGCATGATCCAAAGAAGGTATTGAGATATGATATCACCCTTTAATACCTTGGTATATTGTATAAGCCGATGCGGGTATTAAGATTTGATATTACCTAGAATCACATTTGTCTCTAACATGAGCTGAAGCTGACATTAGGGTACCAGTTTCCCCAAGAACCCAAGGGTTTATGAGGTTAAATAAATATTGGCTATATAATGTGATTAATTTTTAATAGTGAATTTTATTTATATATAAACAAAACCACATACATTATTGACTAGATTTATATCAGACACTATTAGTGAAGGCATGCTGATTTATACTCTCACCCAACTCAGGCTGGCTAATCTGTACCTGAATAAACTTTATTATTTCAAGATGGGATAAAGTAAAATTCCCCGCGTTAGATGGATAATTTAAGTATAGAGATATATGGAGGGAACTAAATGTGGTTTGAGGCCCTCTAATGAGTTTATAGTGAATTTATTTTTAGTTCACATTTTAGTCGCTTAACACATACATTAACTTAATATATATTTTCATTAGTTTGGATATTTTATATCCTATAATGGTTACTTTGATATATTTGAATTATCTATTGTTATTTATTCTTACTCTATTGTTCATTAATTTTTCTAGTGTTTACTCTAATAATAGATGGTATATTATCCCCATAATTGACTTATTAGACAATCGCTTCTAGTTGGAAGCCTCTAGCATATGTGGAGGCATGCTCTAAGTAATATGAATGACTGGATCAGGGAACCTACATGTGGCACAAGGGTCGAGATGTTTCAATAATGTTCTATATGCTCGGAATTAACTAGTTTCACATATTAATACCACATTCATTATGATTTGTTTCTAAAAAACAACCTATATAATGACACAATTACAAGAAAATAAATTGCATTAATCAATTAATGGTTTTAGAAAATAAATATTATTTTTGGATTTCCATAAATTAATAATATAAAAAACATATATTGTTTATTCATAGACATATAATTAGGTATGTTTAATGAGTTATAATGAATGGATAATAAGAAAATTGACTATTTTCATAACCACTTTTATAGAAACTGTCAGTATAAAGATCCAATAATATATTAAATGAGTTTTAAGAAATAGAAAGATGCACCTTATAAAATTGAATCCATGAATTTTAGTTATATGAAAGACTTAATGTTTTATTTGTTGAAATATTGGATTTATGTGATGACATCCACGAAATTGTGTTCTGATA
Source organism: Viscum album (assembly GCA_963277665.1). Lineage (NCBI taxonomy): Eukaryota > Viridiplantae > Streptophyta > Magnoliopsida > Santalales > Viscaceae > Viscum > Viscum album. The sequence continues at coordinate 361,163,389 of OY728155.1, read as the reverse complement.
CAAAAACAAACACTTTGATCTAGGAGTGAGTAGGAACTAATACAATTGTTTAGTGGGAACCAATATAGAAATCAAATCTTATGCCTCATTAGACATAAAATTTCCAAAGGTAGGATAACTAAATGATGTCTCAATTTCATCGTAATGTAGGATACATACATTTGAAATTGTATGATGATTATGGTAACCCAAATGAAAATTACGGACCAGTATCTTACTCTCATAGAAATTTCTTTTCAACACAATTACATTAAGAAAAATTGAATTTACCTATTAGATGACCTGATCAAAATAAATCTGTTAAATTTCATTAATTTAGTTAATGGTCATAAATTTATTAATAGATTTGGATTTTATTATATTTCAATTAAGATATTACGATTCAATAGTGAACATTAAAAAATCATAAAATCAAACCGTTTCTATCTCAAAAGTTCAATCATCATTCAAATTTTTTAATATTTGAAAAGGATGACCTAAAACATCATGAATGAAGGTTTTGGAAAAAAATTATTAATATCCTCTCCATAGCTACATGATCTGTGTTCCTATAATGAATATAATCATTCTATTAAATAAAATCCAATAAATGACCCCAACACTATAAAAATTTTCAAATCACCGTAGGTCACATTTCTTAGATGAAAAATTAATCGTTCCATAAAAAAACAATTCTTGTTATTATGATAGAAATGATAAACAAGCATCAACAAACCCAATATATATAGGATTCCAACCAAAAATGTTTTCATTATTATAATGATTTATCTAATAAGGATCATGTAATTAAAACTATTTTCAATTTAAACATTATGATTAAATATTTCTAAATATTGACATCTTTATATAAATAACCAAATATAAAAAATTACTAAAAATTTCATTTTTATTTTTTCATTCATATAAAATTACAAAAATGTTTTACAATTACTGCAAATTATTATTAATTTTTTCATACCCTCAAATATATTTTTTAAAATTTTCACATATTGTCAAAAATGTCTACTAACATATGATAATGTTTAGTTATTAAAAATATTTTTAACTATTTTTAACAAATTGCTACAAATTTTTACTAATTTTTAATAATTAATATTAATTACCAATAATTTAAACTAATTACAAGTTATTGTTTTAATATTTTTCAATTCTTTAAAAAATATTTCAATTTTGTACTAATTAATACTTATTTTGTGCTAATTTAAATTATTTTCCCATTATTTTGGATATTTTTTACTAATTGCATCTAATATTATTTAATTGAATTTAATTAGAAATAATAGTATCTAATGACATTAGATATTTACTAAATTGCAGATAATCATTACTAATTACCAATAATTTTTCCTGATTTTTAACAATTATCACCATTTTTTATAAATTACCTCAAATTTTTAATAATTTAAACTAGTTACCACTATTGATTTCATATTACAGCTAATTACCAATAATAATTACTAATTACTACTAGTTATATATAATTATTACTATTTAAAACAATTTATTCTAATTACATCTAATTTTTACTCATTTTTACAAATTGTAACTATTTATCGCTGATTTTTAATAATGTTTTCTAATAAGTTTTTATTTTTTGTATTTTTTTCTGATGAGATCTAATTTTTTATAATTACCTCAAATTATTTCTATTTTCTAATAGTTTTTACTAATTAGCACTAATTGTCACGAATTATATCTATTTTTAACTAATTTGTTTTAATTTTCACTAATTACCACTTAGGTTTTTGTAATTTCCCATAATTCACACTAATTTTTACTAAATGAAGATAACAACTGTTAATATTTACTATTTATTTCTCATAATCTCTAATTTTTACTAATAACCACTGACCATTACTAATTTTCACTGAATTTTAGTAGCAACTATTAATTTTTAATTATTACCCCTAATTATTACTAATTACAGATAATGTTCATTAATTACCACTAATTTATAAAAATATTTAGAAATTACTATGATATTATCCTAATTACTTATAATTTCAAAATTACCACTAATGTTTAAAAATTGTCCAATAATTTCTGTTAGTTACCATTGATTTTTAATAATTACCACAAATAACATTAATTTTTTACAATACATCACTCATTTTAGTAACACGATCTTCTTTCTTACTCATTGTTACTATTTTTTTCTTAACCACTAATTTTAACTAATTTCTACTACTTTATGCTGATTTTTACCAATTCAAAATATTTTTTTCAATAATTGTTAATTTTGACTAATTAGCACTAATGTTTACTATTTTTTACGAACAACTACATGTTTTCACTAATTATGACCAATATTCACTAATTAATATGTTTTTTATTAATAGTCACTATTTTTTTCAAATTACATATAATTATTTCTATTTACCAATAGATTTTAATAATTACCACCAATTTCACCTACTTTTTACAAATTACTTCTCATATTTAGTAATTAGATATAATTTTTTACTAATTTTTACTAATTGTTTTTATTTACCACAGATCTTTTAAACTATTATATAACTTGGGTGAATTAATGATTGTTTTTATTAATTTGTGAAATATTTACTATTTACTACATATCTTTTCCTAATGACTATTAATTTTTACTAATTATTCCTAGTTATGACTTGTATTTTTCATAATTATCGCTAATTGTTAATGATTTCTACTATTCACAGTGTGTTTTTACTAATTAATATTAATTTTTATTAATTACATATAATATTTACTAATTGTAGCGAAACAATACTATGTTTTGATTGATTTTAAAAAATCACAATTTTTTATAACTTTTACTAATTCATGGTATTTTTAATTTATTTACACAAATTTATTATAATGCCTGCAAATTCCCTCTAATTTTTACTAATATTTACGATTTTTACAATTTACCTCCATATTATTCTAATAACTACTAATTGTTTTATAATTATTTCTTATTCATCTCATTAGCTCTAATTTTACCTCATTACAACTTACTTTTCTAGTTAATATTATTTTTTTCTATTTATTACTAATTATTTTTAATTATAAATTATTATGGTTAATTATTACTATTTAATATTAACTTCTACTAATTATCATGAATTTCTAATAAGTATTCATAATTATTTAATAATTTCTTTAATTATTAATTATTAATAGGTAATTACTTATAATTAATATCAATTACACGAAATTACTCCTAAATAAAATTACATATTAGTAATTATTAATCATAAATAATCAAATTAATTAATTTTAAAATAAAAAGACTTCAATATATAACTAAAAATTATTCTTGTAAAGAATTAAAATACTAATTTTATGGTCATATAATTAGATCCCTAAAAAATAGAAACATTATATAGAGAAGGGAGATAAAATATGGAAGTGAATAATTTGTGCACGCAATATTCTATAGTAGATGTATATTTAAGAATGATTTGTTTCGAAGGGTCTATTAATGATGAATCTAGTTTCAAATATCCCTTGGTATAAATTAGTTATGGAGTGTTTTGAAACTATTTATCCTAGGTTCTATTGCAAAATGACTTACTATAGATATATAATTTCCTACATGAACCGACATAAATAGTTACTACAGTGATAAAATAACTTTCTATGGACATGGGCATAAATAGTGATCATGGTATAAAATAAATATGGCTGGATCCATCATAAATTTTGTTATATCTAAATTATTAATGATGAGAAACTATTTCTTATCACATGTGTACTTCCAACAACATGGCATATAATGCGCTCAAATGTATTTTCGACAGGAACCATAATACCCTAAAAAAATTAAAAATAAATAGTTATTTTACAAGGGAATAGACACATGACATGAATAAGTCCATCAAATAGATTTTTTTCAAAGGGGTATCTTACCATCCCAAATAACCCATTACAAATACCACATTTTACAATAGTGTTATTAATGTGGGTCAAATATATTAAAATTTTCATTACATTTATTCTCATCGAGTGACACATAAAATCAAATCATGAACTAAATTGAAGGAAAAATACCCCATAAGAATGAATTTATGTTTTTATTAAAGAAAATATGAACATTGATGAATTAATATATTAAAAAATCAAATAACTTTAACAGTTTAACAAAATAGCATAATTTTAATCAAAATGATCATGTACGGGAACTCCATAATCAGTCTCCAAACGTAGAAAAATATGCAAATGGTGGTGGTTATAATATTTCAGTTGAATTCCTCTCACTACTTTCTCCACATTTAAATTCCCATGTCATTGATTCTCATGCTTTTACTTTCCTTAAACCAACTCTCTAGAAGCTGTTCATACCAAATCAATCTCTTCTTTTATACTAATATGTATATTGTTCAATGAATGACAATGAAAATGAATTCATCACTTGAATGTAATCTAAACCCTAAATCATTCATCAACACCCTATTTTCATTTGATTATATAAGATCTACACACCTGGTGTCTATCACTTTTCATCATCTTCTCCAAAGGACAATAGAATTTTTTTCAAAATGTCAACACTCAAAAACAAGATTCCAGTTTGATCTCTTTGAAATATGCACCTTGAGGTATTTTCTCTATCATACATCGTCTTTCATTTTCAAATTAAAGTCTCTAGTATTTTCCTAATAACTATGATCGTCTACTCAATCCCCTACATATTTAATTTTGAGTTATATAATTATTACTCCATGTGTATTTATTTAGGATTAAAAAAATTCTAGAGAAAAAGAATTAAATTTGTAAAAACAAAAATTATTTCATATCGCCTTATCTTGAAAAAAGTATATCATGTCACATAATTTCTAGGATTATTAAAATGGGAAATTATTAAATATAAGTCTATCATTTCAAAAAATATTTTTTATCAGCTTCTTTGAATGAAATGTGTTATGTATGAAGAACAAATAAATTTTAAAGTATAAAGTCATACAAAATAATTTCCTCCCTTAAAAAATTATCTTTTGTATCATCTCATGTGTGGGAAATTAGACTAAATTTAAAAATTTATTGTTGGATTTTCCTATTTTCCCTTCTATAAAATTTCACAATTAATAATATCAATTATAGAAAATTCTACATATCAAGAAAAACATCATTAAATTCACATATTAGAGAATATTACAGATATCCTAGCCACAATGAGCCAATATTACACACAAACACCAATAAAATATATTTCAATGACATAGCTATATTTTATATAATTATACACCTCAATGGAGAAAAATGAAAAGTTTTTGACAAAAATATATCTAAAATATAATCATTGAACATAAAAAAAATTAAATCAAAAAACCAAATACAATTTAAATTTCTATGAAATTAAATTTTAATTATGATTCCACCAAAATAATAAAAATATTTATTCTTAAAATATATTGAAATTAAATTCAATTACACTAACCAATTAATCATGAAAGTTCCAAATTTTCCAACAAATATTCAAATAATTACATTTCTAAAAAATATGATTAGTCGTCAATTTGTTTACTAAAAAATAACATGAAAGAACATAAAAATTAAAGTTTCATAAAATAGATACATAAATTATACATTGAAATAATGTCAAATTATTTACCCGAAACATAATCCATTTCATGTTCTGAAAAAATTAATTCACTATACCCATTGAATTCTAACAAATCTAAATGGAATATGATAAAATAAAAAATTTCATTGAAATAATTCCCTTATAGATTATTTCACATAAAATCATTGATTTCTTCAAAAATTATAATTATTTAGAAAAATATGGTTTTCAGTTTTTTAAAAAAATGATAATATTTGAAAAAAATAGAGGTGTTTATCCAACATTAATTTTTATTTAAATATACTTTAAAACATATAATTTTTAGAATGAAGAAAATGAACACTACCCAAATTTTACAAATGACTTAGAAGTAAAAAAATTAGAAAAAAAAAATAATTCATGGGTAAGAAAATTAATAAATAATTGCTCAAACTAATTTGGATCATCCAATAGTTTCAATACAAACAACTCATCTATGATTATAATTTAATTTTTAGGCTAATTGAATAAAAAAATATATAATTTTATTATAAAAAACATTTTAAGTTAAATTTTATAAATAAATATGACTCCCAAATTTTTTTAAGGAAATTTTATTTCATCATTGGAATGAAAGGGTGTTTCCATATTGAATCTAGGTAGAAATAAAAATTATTAACCACCATATTGTTTCAAAATAATATACAACTTTATGGTGAGTATTTGACCACTGAATATGAAAAATGAATCCCAAAAAATATTCAGTTTTGAACAAATTTTATGTACTTTTCATGTAATCTCAATGAAAAACTATTTATCACATAAAATAACCCTCTCAAAAACATAATACCCAAAATTTTTCTAAATAATGAAATTCATGATAGGGTAAATTCTAATGATTTTATGATCAAAGGATCTTAAAACCACAAGTAAGACCATTTATTAGATTCACAATAAATCTAAAATTATCATATCTTCATACAAAAACTATAAACACTTACAAAAAAATTATAGTCAACATGAGTTTTATTTATGGGAAGAACAACTGCAATTTCTAGAAATATCAAAAAATAACATGTTAATAATAATATCCAACATGCAAGAAGAAAATTTCAGAATCTTCTAAAATTCATAAAAATTAAAATCATTATTTAGGGTTCTCTAAAAATATTTCAACTGACATCATAATGATATTAAATAACATTTATTTAAGAAAATAGAACACCCATCAGTTGTATTATTTTTTCAATATGAAATCACACTCCAACAGTATTTGAATTCAATTTTAACATTTATCGTGGGATATATTTTCATAAAATACAATTCTCTTACATTCTTATATTTTGACATATAATACATTTAAAAAAAATACTTAGATAAAAATATAATTTTATAAACTAATAAACTATAAGGGTACCATGAAACCAATTCTAATATTTAAATTTCAATACTTAATAAAATGGTTGAAATAATCCCTCCCCAAATAGTATGTTTTTTTCAATTGGTTCCCAATCAAAATATCACTATCCAAAAAGAACATATACTTTCTCATGTTTTATCCCAAAAAATAATTTCAAGAGAAGATAAAATTAGTCAATAATTATAATAATTAAAAAAAATGAAACCAATTAAAATGTGATAGAATGTGTGATTGGGGCTTTAGTTAATTGATAAAAAAGGTTAAAATAACTGATAAAGTGGAATATAATGATTCCATTTTTTCTTAGTTAATAATTAAGAGGGGGTAATATTCCATGTAATAAAATGTGAGGCTAGGGAAATAAAAATGTTGATGTATTTTTATTTGAAATAAAATAACAAATATTTATTTATTAAAACTATTACTATCCTTTCATACATATCTATATTTATTTTCTTCATGCATACATACAATTAAAAATATCCATATAAACGAGTATCAGGCATATTTTTTAGTTATATACCCATTTATATTAATAAGGCATATGTTTTAGGTGAATTATAATTAATTTTCACTTCTAAACCTCTATGAGAAAATTCATCCCCCAATATAGATTTCAATACCCAATGAAATATCTATTGATAATGTTAGGATATCCAAAAACCTATTACAATATAGGAGAATAAACCTCAAAATATTTAGTATTATTGGTATCTAAACTCCTAGAAATAGAATAAAATGATGTGATTCCTTCATGCTTTAAATTGAATCATTTCAGATAAAAAATTGATAAATTATCAACAAAAAATAATTCATTATTAGTAAAGTAGGTATATTGACTTAGTCTTAAATTTATTTAGTGTGAAAAAATATTAAAGATTTTTAAAGCAAAAATAATGTGAATCTTGTTTAATAAGGTTGAGTCTTGATCCTCGCATCTCTCTTCCTCATTTAAAACCTATCTTTTATTGGAATATTTTAAACAGAAACATTTTGAAAATATAATTTAGGGATGAGAATTTTAAATTATGTTTTGAATAATTTTTAATTCTTTTATAATCAATAATAATTCCTCTTCCTAATTAAAATAATATACTAAGGGTAATTGAAACCAAAAAATAGTTTGGGTAATAATTAATGAACTATTAAGAATTTATTTATATTTATATTTAAAAAATTAAACATTAGGTTTCATTAAATTATAATTTTATTCTAATAACTTATGAACTATTATAAGTAACATGTAAATTACTGATTCTTAACAATTTTATCTACATCAACTAACTAGTAAAAGTTAATCTTGTTCATTAAGTTCAAATTCCAAAACATAATTTTCAAAATAAATGTTATTTGAGTGTTACAATTCAATTTAGTGGAAGAAATTACATGTTTATTTCTGTGAATGTCACTGTTAATTGATTCAAGATTAAAAATACATTCCAAAATATGATTGAAACTAATTTTCATTTAATTGACTAGAATATTAAAGAAATCATTACTTAGAAGATATAGAAGAATGTGCCCAAAAATTAATCTTTCTTCAAAATTGCTCTTCTTGGTACAATTATCAAAGAGTTAGTTGAAACATCAATGTTCTAAAATATTTTAAACATGGAAGATCAAAATAATGTTCATTTTAATAATGTTCAATATTAATATTTTCCTAATTCAGATTTTGGTTCTTAAATAGCCTTTTATACCACTCTATGTCACTAATAAACATTTTTTAATTATATGTTTAATTGGTTTTGAAATTCAAAAACTATTTTCTATATTGTTCTACAATAAAAGAAATAATACCATAAGAAGTACTAAAATAATAACACTTTTTCTGTTTAGGTGGATGGATATTAATGGGATACGCCTTATATTCTACCTCTAAAACCTTTTAAATGAGTTATAACACTCATTTATTGATAATTAAATCATTATTAGATTCAATTTAATATCTTTGATCATTCTCCTCAATTTCTAGAAGACAATAGTTCTAAATGTACACCAACTCTTTTTCATTATTATCAACTTGATTTTCTCTTTTTATTAAATCATCCCAAATAACAACCATGAGAGGTTTTGTAAAATTTTAAATTAGTGATAATTATTTTATAAACATTCAAATAAAAACTCTTGGATTTAGGAAGTCATAATAGAAATCCATATTGATAGTTCCTTAGGTTTGACAGGCCTTTAGCTTTGGGCTCACAATATTGTTTCTTTTCATAAATTGTAGTCGCTTTCATTGCTGGTTGTATAAACTATGTATCATAGAATTGCATTACAATAATAACATACTATATAATTTCCAATTTTATATAATAATAACAAAAAAAGTCCATTATTAGCCATCATAAAAAAAACTAAAATTTAGTACATAAACAATAATAGACTAATCATAAAAAGAGTCGTAAATTGAAATAATTTTTGATTTTGGTATTTTTTAAAAACATAGTGATCTTTAGGTTATTTTTAATACTACAAAAAATAAAATGAAATAACAAAATTTATCTTAAATAAAACTTAACCATGGAGTTTTTTTATCACACTATCTTTAGAGAAAAAAATTATAGTTTTGAAAAAAAACATATAATTTTTTGATAATTTTATTTTTTACCTTAAAATAATAAAAATTTACAAGTGCTTCCTAATAAAATAATAAAATTTAATTGTAGTGGGGATTATCAATTATGTTAGAATGTCATTTATAATCTAAAACTTTCATAGACGGAAGGGTTGAACCGATGATATAGAGGGAATATATAATATGGGGGGTTTATTAAAGAAGCTATTGAAAATGGGGGTATGGTGATGGTTTGAGAGAACAATGTATGAATAATTCAGGTGAAATGAATTATTGGGGAGTGTAGAAGTAAGTATTCTTTTTTGAAAAAAAGAATTATTTAGAATGAGACATATTAGAAGTTAGCTGACTAGTTTTCTACTTGATATTTATTATTTAAAAAATTATGCTCTATAAAATGGGTTTAACATGAATAGGAAACTGAATATCTATTTTTTTTAATTTTCATTGGTAATTTTAACTATTTTTTACTAATAATCAAACTATTTAAAGTATGGGTTTTTACAGAAGTGATAAAAAGAAGTTATTTGTGATTAATTAAATGAATAAACTATCATTCATTAATGAATTAATAATAAAAAATTTCATACCCACGAGTCCCTCAACATATTATAGTTGGTAAAAAGTTTCAAACAATCATTATTGAATTTTATCTATAGAAAAATTAAACAATATTATTAATTAAAATAAAAAAATGTTAAGAAGTATTAATAGTATTAATTAAGAAATAAATCATATTCATAAATAAATTATAAAAGTATATAGTTATATATACCAATTATTTAAATAGAGGGAAGATGTTTATCACAATAATATAGTATGATAAAAAAATAATATTGATAAAAATGGAATAAAATAATGAAAAGTTATTGGTTCTTCAATGTAAAATAATATTATATCTCACAAAGCATCATTGTTCACTTTATCTCTCTTTGAGTCTTCTTATTATGATTTTCTATAATCTCTTATATGAAAACTTTTTGTGATGAATTCTATCTCTCCCTCTTTCATAATCTATATATTAATCTATAAATTATCATTCAAAAGAAGCCAACAATAGAATATAAGAGGGGTCCATGATCTTTCCTCATAGCCTTATATTCAATATATCTTCATAGAATTGGGCTCATGGAGGTCTTCATAATTTATTGTATTCTATTGGAAACTCAAGAAAATCCTTCTAATAGATATAAATCTCCAACATTATCCATGTTTTGAATCAATAGAATCCCAACCTAGTCTTATATGAAATATAATATTTCCTTTGGTGTATTTTAATAGATTTATTATATAACTTCCCAAGAATTTATCTTGTTGGTTATAACACTTAATTGAAATTATTTTGAGTTATGAGATTAGGGATCCAAAAGTACATATAGTGATTTATTTACAAGAATCATGTCTAATGTTTTCGAATTTAAAAGACATAAAAATATTTCATATCAAATTATTTGTAGATAATATCATTTTCATATATTTTTAAGATTTAATGAAGAGATATAATGTTGTGTATCAATATCATTTTTCTAAAAATATTACTTATCATACTTTTTTTTTAAAATTTTCATATATATGAACCATCTATGAATTTGAAATGCACATAAATGTTACAAATCAATCATATTTATCAAGAATTTATTATATATATTATCTATTGTTCGGAAAATATTTTTATATCAACAGCCAATAGAAAATTTTCAAATTTTGCTAAATACAAAATGATACTTATTCGCTTCTAAAAAAGATAAAATGATACATATCGAGCATCTCCTTCAAAAATTATAGAATATTAAATACTTTCATTCATAAATAGGGGATAACAAAATATGAACACCTACATAAAAATATTAAATGACATGCCTATATTGTTGAATAATTTATTTATTATTAATATATAAATAAAATACACTTAAAACAACACATATTTACAATGCAAGCATGGACCATTAATGAAATTTAACATAATAAAACATAAATATTTAAAATTATATAATATAATGATTCAATTAAAATTATTCTAGAAACTCCCAAAAATGATTTCCTTTAATATTTGGAGATTGTTTAAAAGAATAACGACCAATTAAAAAAATATTAGAATTTTATTAAAATATTAAATGATTTAAATTTCAATAAAAAATTCATTATAAATTATTTTCCAATTAATGAACATTATTATTAAAAATAATTATAATTTCATAAAACAAATTTTCAAATCATATAAAAAAATAAATCAATATTAGTCAATTTTTTTAAAGGGAAATTCAGGTAAAAATATTTTTTATTCCCTTAGATATTATGGAAGCCAATATTGATTGACATTAGTCTATAGGCTTGTCACAATCCATTTTAAGTAATTTTTCTAGATATTCTAATAATTATTTTACAACTATTTTTTGAAATATCATATCCTACAAAATGGAATGAAAGTATGAAAAAGTTTTCATAAAATTATAGAATAATATATTCTCTAAAAAAATATTAAGGGAACCATCATATAATTTTTATACTCCTACCCTAATATGAGTTGTTCTAGGATATCATCAATGTTAATTACCATTAAATTTTAATGATTTTACTATATAATCCTCTTTTTCAATCCCTTAAAAAATTAAGTCATGTTATTAATTTTTAAAAAATAATTATATATTCATAATTAAAATATCTATATTTAGTGTATTATTTTTTAATTTACGTGTGGCGACCCCAGAATGAAAAATAAAGAACTCCAAAATCTATCTCACATTAATTTGATCACTGTGGTCACCAATCACCAGTGAAGGATAATGTCTATTAAATTTAACATGGTTTAACTAGGGTTATCAACTTCACATCCTTAAAAATTCACCCAATTTATTGGTTAATAAAACCAAAACTATACATAGTAACATTACATGAATAATAAAACATTGGTATGAAACATATTGAACATTATATTGATTCCAAAAGGCCAAATAATGGAATAAATTATAAATGAAATAATTTCTTCAATATTAGTATACATTTAAATATCAAACTATTACATAAATTATTTAGATAAAATAAAAAATATCCTTAAGAAAGAAAATAAATAATTAATAATAAATTTAATGAAGTGAAAAAACTCACAATATATGATGATATATAAAAATATGGTAAGTGATGAGTGGTAATTTAATGGTCATGTTTAATAATGATTGTTGGAATATTACCACATAAACAATTGAAATTTACACTTTTATGATAAAAAATCATATAAAATGTAGTCATTGCATTTTAAAAATTTAATTTAATTCTTGAATTTTGACCATGATAGGAACCCAAGATAAAATATACTCCCCAATGCCAGCTCAAATCCTCGAAAAAATTAATTAATCTAGAACACCACCCATTTGATATTAATAAATACATAGGTCCTGGAGAAACAATAGTATATAAAATAAAGTGTCCCAATGTATCTATAAATGAATGAAGGAAACTCACTAATTTATATCATTCTTGAAGTTAAATAAGAATTAACAAAAATATAACCATTATGACCTCAATAACATCGCTATTAGTAATATCAAACTCTTGATAAAACTCTATGAAAAATGCTCCGTTAAATAATTTTTTTGTAGTGTTATATCATAATATTATCTTAATAAAAATTTTATTTTATATTTTATATTATAATTTAATAATAAAAAACAATGATTTCATTAATTTTTTGTTATTTTTTATGAGTTATTATTTTTTGGGATTTATAAAATTATGACTATGTATTTTGAGTTGGTGTGTTGACTTTGTTGTTTTTGAGTTATATATCATTCGTAGGATGATGTTGGGGAACACTAAGTACTTGATAGAATTAGACCATGCACCCACTGATTAAAATATAGGGGTAGTACAAACCAGATTACAATTTTTGGTTGATGGACATCCACCATGTACACATCAATGGGAGAGGTAGAGTATTTTTATCCAGATCCTCATTTCTCATTATTATTCATTATTTTCTCTTTCCATATTTATAGTTAGGGGCAGTTTTGGTTCTATTAAGTCACCTAATAATGTTATCCCCCTAAAGTTTCCCTCTATACTTACTCTTCTTAACATAACTTTAGGTTTATATTAATTGGGTTAGGGATGTCTTAATGGAATTTTCCAGGGAATAATAAAATTCATTTTTTGGTTGATGTGGATTTTTATATCATCGATAAAAGAAGCATAGGGAGATGGAATTTAATTCATTAATGTGTGTCTTAATGTTATATTTCCTATAAATTGGCCTCATTGGGAATTTTATAGTGCATGATCTTCCTTATCTATAGAAGAGATATAATGCCTCCCCAAGATGAATCATTTAGGCCTCCAACATGTCCCCTAGCTAGCTTAAGGTATTTTAAAGTAATTGAAATCATATATTAGATTTAATAATATGTAATTTAATGAATTCAGCAAGGAGAACCAGCATGGGAAGAATTTACCTTGGAGACCCATTTCCTTGGTCATTGTATTGAGGGACCCGTCAACCAATGCCTTCACCTAGGAGACCCCTCATCCGAGGCCTCCAAAAAGGTGACTAATCTCAATGAGTATTAAATTTGGTGGGCCATAACCTATTGATACACACCCAATAAAAAAACTATCAACGAATGATTCTTCCATAATATTTCACCATCCACAACCCATGACTCAAATTTGGTAATTCATTAATTAAAGAAACCCTAAATTCCACCTAATTAACATTAATTTCTTATAGGGATGTCACGACCCGTCCTCGAGACCCGTGCCGTGACTTAACCATGCCCGCCTCCCATAGTCCAGGGGCTGGTGACTAGCACCAAAGGCGTAAAACCCGATAAAAAGGGAAGGAATTGCCTTTATGTAAGAAAAAAAAAACCACAGAGTACGCAAGAAAAATTAAACACTAAGAAAACAGTGTACAAATACAAGTGCTGGAAAGTAAATGGGCCAGAATACAAACCCAAATGAAAGTAAAGTACAACTGAAGAAAGTACAACAGCAGGAAAGTAAAGCAGCAACTCCGAGCCACCCTCTGGAAATCCCACCTGAAGGGTGGGTACCGATAGTCTCCTCTGCTCCTCGACTCAAGCCGTCCGCTCCGAGTACATCCCGTCGAGTGATCCACCTCCAGGTACCGTCCAGCTCCACGTTCTCCCACCTCAATCAGTGTTGTCTTTCGTCTGCATCCAACACAATGTAGTGCGGGCATAGCCCATGAAGGGGTGAGTATACGCTACTCAGTAGGGACCCCGAGACCCCGAAGGTCTCCCTGAATCCACGAAGGATAAACCACAATGGAAAGATATAATCACTAAGTAACAACCAACTCCACATAGGTATATGCCCATACATATATACCTAAGGAATAATTACCAGCTCGGCTCCAGCACACGATCCCAAGTACAACCGAGTCCACATAGAAAAAACATAACCCATAACACATAGGAATTCACAACCCAATCCACATAGGAAAGAACAACCCAATCGACACTGGAAAGCACAACAATCATATCGATGATATTGATTGTATGTTAAGACTCAGCTCACACTAGTATACTTATTTGTAAGGCATTAGAGATGATCAGATGTAGCCACTTATTTATCTAAGCTGTTAGACCCACATAGGATACAAGACCAGCTAAGCTGTCAGACCCACAAAGGATACAAGACCAGCTACTCTGCCGGAACCACATAGGATACAAGTACAGAGTCATATACTACCGGACCAATATATGAAAAAATAATAGTAGTCACATACTGCCGATCCCACATAGGATACAAGAACAGTATTCATCTTCGTCGAACCCACGTAGGATTTCAGTACGGTCTTCATTGCTGCCGAACCCACAGAGGATTCTAGTACAGTCGTCATCATCATCACAGTTGCAGCCAGGTCTAGGGTTCCCACACATAGCAAGCTCGATTCCGGGAGGGTCCGCTCAATGAGCCAAGAGGGGTCGATACATCAACTGACATGATGTCTAGAGTTGATGTATCCCAAAGTTCCGTCTCGTAAAAAGGAACTCATCGCGACAGATGAGCCGATCTGAGAGTTATTGGCTTTTTCGTCCCAGGGGCCCGGTTGGTTTTTATCTCAAAACAAACCCGACCGTACTCCAACTGCATTCAACCCTCGAGTGGAGTAAGCCAAAAGAACTGTATCACTAAAAGAAATCCAACAAAGTCGACGACATGTCAATCGGATGTCCGGAGCTCATGTTATAAACGTTTCCGCTCCGAGGGTCCGGTTGGTTTCGTGTACGAACCAACATGGTCGTACCCAATGTTCTAGGAAAACTTTAGTGTAATATACCAAAATTACCATCTCGATCCAAGGATCGCATCGCAACTGACGGTGCATCTATTAGAGGTCTGTAGCATAAGTTTCGGGCATTTGAACGAATCTTTGAGAATTTAGGGTGGTTTGGGCCCGGACCGACTCGGCCCAAAACCCCCAGGGTCGGCCCGAACCAGGTTGACCCGTCCCGGGTTCGGGTCCGGCCCATTAGGGCATGGCGCGGCCCGGCCGGCACAGCCTAGACCAGCGCGGGTGTCCCGCCCAGCGTGGGCAGCCCGGCCCAGCGCGGGCGGTCCAGCCCGGCTCAGCCGATCCGGCTCAGCGCGACCGGTTAGCCTGGAGTGGGTGCGGCCCGCGTGGCCAGCATCTCGGTCATTTCAGCCGAGCGGGAAATGGGGGGTGTTTCCCCCCTTGACTCGAAATGGTGGCCTCCCATGTGGAGGGGGCCCGCCTGTCTACCGCCGGGGGTTACGACCCCTGGCCTCCTCCGAAAGGTCAGCCCGGTAGGCCGATCGGTGCCGCCGCAGCGGGACTCCGCGGTCCAGCCCTTCCAAAGTGTCGGTGGCCGGATTTCCGGCCACCCCTCCCAGCACCACCGCGGCCTTAGGTCATGGCCATTTTCCGACCGGTGCGGTGCGACGGTGCCGCTCCCCTCCACCGCGGCCCGACTCCGGCTGTAGCTTCTTTCGGCCTCAACGACGCAGCACGATAGCGCTGCGCTCCTTCGCCACGTGATATTCCTCATTCCAGCGCGGTGCCGTTGCACCGTGCCGCCTTCATTCCATTCCACAATGGTGAACATCAACAAAGGGGGAGGAGGATCGGCCATGTTTGTGTGGTCCAACCATCCCCCATTAATTTGATAATAGGTGGCTAAGAAAAATTAACAATGAATGAAAAAACAAGCCATGAACATAAAATTATCCCATACCTCGATAACGAGTTGACGAACGGTGAGCGTTGTAGAAAATGAAGTCACGGGGTGAGGCTCTGTACACGTTGACAGAGATCGTCCGAGGTGGAGTGGTGACTCACACTGGCTGTAGAGAGGAGAAGAAAGGCACGACGATCTCTCCTTGCGGTGGCTGCGTTCTTCGTCAAGGTCTTGACATTCCTCGCATTCTCCAACGAAGAAGATGAAGATCCCCAAGGATTGTGAATTTTCTCCCAAATCTTCTCACACAACAACCCCCAAATAAAACAAGTTTCACCCTTATTTTATTAATCCCAAGCCATGAATTCAAAAATCAACTCTTAATTAAATACATAGATAAAATTAATCAAATAATTGAATGGGAGAGTTGAATTGTAATTAAGAGCGGGAGAGGATGAGTTAGACATTAAAGCTAGAGGGAGGGGGGGGGGTTACTGGGGTGTTAGGAAATTTAAGGAGGTGGGGGCTTGTGTGGGCCCCACCTCACTAATATCCTACCAAGTGGATTTAAAATTTGGTGCATCCCACTCAAACTTCCATGCATAGGTTATAACTACTTAGAATGGAAATAAAAATTGTAGCAGAACTTTTTATTTCACTCTTTAGTTAACCCAATTATTAAACAACAACACCCGAGAAAATGCAACTCCATAAAAGGTCTTCGTAAGAAATTACCGGCGTTGCGGTTTCATCAGTGTCCTCAGATTTCGATTCCAAGCACCGGTTCAAAAGTTAGGAAAACCCGCTCGTTCGTTCACTGAACATACCCGAGCTAAACTTCGGAAATTGATTCCGGGCACACCGGGCCTCGGAATCAGGTGCCGTTAGAAACTGCGTACTCGTAAAATTCCAATGAAATTAAGAAAAAAAATTCCTTAAAATTTACAGGACTGTACATTACTCCCATCTCAGGATTTACATCCCCATAAAGATACATCACAAACTAGGGGAACAAAAGAGGGTACTGAGCACGCATCTGAGCCTCCCGCTCCCAAGTGCTCTCATAGAGGTTCATGTGCTTCCACCTGATGTGAACTAGAGGAATCGACCGCCCACGTAGGACCCGCTCCTATCGATCCTCGATCTCCACTGGGACCTCCACAAAAGAATCCCCATCATCAATGTCCATCTCCCCATGGTCGTTGATATGCGTCGGGTCATGCACGTATCTCCTCAGCTGAGATATGTGGAAGACGTCGTGCACCCGGTGCAACTGAGGTGGTAGAGCCAGGCGATAATCCACCTCGCCTATCTTGCTGTGAACCTGGAATGGTCCTATGAAGTGCGGAGATAACTCACCACCCTATCCAAATCTCTGTAATCCATTTCTAGGTGAGACCCACAAGAAAACGTGGTCGCCATCCTCGAACTTCAGTGGTATCTGCCTCCTGTCAGCATAAGACTTCTGTCGGCTCTGAGCTGTCCTCATCTACTCTGGGATGACCTGTACCTTCTCTGTCATGGCATGGACTATCTCTAGTCCTAAAAATGCTACTTCCCCAGGGTCTGTCTAGCACAGAGGTGACCTGCAAGGTCATCCGTACAATGCCTCGTATGGTTCCATCCCGATGGTGGAGTGGTAGCTGTTATTGTACGCAAACACCTCCACGGGTAGGTGATCCTCCCAGATGCGACCAAAGTTGAGGACACATGCACGGAGCATTTCCTCGAGAGTCTGAATGGTCCTCTCCGTCTATCCATCCATATGAGGGTGAAAGGCGATGCTCAGGTGTAGCTGCGTCCTGAATTCCTCCTGCAACCCCTTCCAATGCCGGGAAGTAAAGTGAGCATCTCGATTTGAGATGATAGATGATGGCACACCATGGAGCCGTACAATATCCTGAATTTAGAGGCGTCCCAAGCTCTCCACTAAGCCCTACTCTTTGATGGGTAAAAAGTGGCCTGACTTGGTGAGTCAATCGACAGTCACCCAAATGGAGTCGTGATCTCTATAAGTACGTGGAAATCCAGTCACGAAATCAATAGATATCCCATCCCACATCCACTTCGGGACCTCCAAGGGTTGTACCAAACCTGCTGGTACCTGGTGCTCCGCCTTCACCTGCTGGAAAGTGAGGCATCGAGAAACGAACTCTGCCACACCCTTCTTCATACCCAGCCACCAGCTCTATAACCTGAGATCCTGGTACATCTTCGCCACTCCTGGATGTACTGCTAAAGTGGAAGTGTGAAAATCTCTCAGTACCTCCTCTTATAAAGCAGCTGGTACCATGGTACGTCCTCTAAAAATGAAGATGTGCTCTCCCCCTACGGAGAATCCATCAGGTGCCTGTCTTTTGGAAATTTATTCATGCCACGTCTCACAGTCAATGTCCACACGCTGTGCCTCCGTGACCCTCTGGAGAAGTAGAGGAGTGACTATGAGCGACTGTAGAAAGGTTGCTCTATCTATATCTACAAAGGATATCTGTAACACGACTAGATGCTCTGTTGCCTCTCCATGTAGCTGAATGCTCGTCCTTTTGCTGAGAGCATCAGCTACTATGTTCCCCTTTACAGGAGTATAGAATATCTCAAAGTCATAGTCCTAGAGGAACTCAAGCCATATCCGTTGTCTCAGGTTCAGGTCCTTCTACGAGAATATATACCTGAGACTTTGGTGGTCAGTGTAGACTGTAAAGCGCTCTCCCATCAGATAGTGCTGAAACATTTTCAGAGCGAAGACCACTGCTGCTAACTCCAGGTATTGGGTAGCGTAGTTCTGATCATGCTACCTCATCTGTCGTGATCCATAGGCGATCACTGCCTGCTCCTACATCAGGACATACCCGAGTCTGGTCCGTGATGCATCACAGTAGACTACATACCCTACTCCCTCCTCCGGTAGCCTCAAGATGGGTGCACTGGTCAATCTCAGTCTCAGCTTCTGGATGCTCTGATGACATCTATCTCACCACACGAAGGGTCTCCCCTTGTTCTTAAAATCTGTAAGCAGTGCTGAAACTCTAGAGAATTCTGGTAAAAATCTCTGATTGTACCCAGCCAATCCTAAGAAACTCTACACCTTTGTCATGCTCCTAGGTGGCTCCCAAGCTAGCACTGCCTTGATCTTCATAGGATCCACCACAACTCCCGCCTCAGAGATGACATGTCCCAAGAAGTTGACCTCACATATCCAGAACTAACACTTTTAGATCTTACCACAAAGCTGGTGCTCTCAGAGTGTATCCAATAAAACCCGCAAGTGGTAGGCATGCTCCTCCTCAGTGGTCGAGTATATCAATATATCGTCGATGAAGACTATGACAAATCAATCGAGGTAAGGCTGAAGGATCCTATTCATGAGACTCATGAACACTGATAGAGCATTAATTACGCCGAAAGGCATAACCAAGAAATCATAGTGTCCATATCGACATCTGAAAGCCATCTTCTGCACATCCTCGTCTCGAACTCTGAGCTGATGATAGCCTGACCTGAGGTCTGTCTTCGAGAACCACCATGCTCCATTGAGCTGATCGGAGAGGTTGTCAATCCTCAGAAGAGGATACTTGTTCTTCACGGTCACCAGGTTCAGGTGACGGTAATCGACACACAGTCTCAAGCTCCCGTCCGCCTTCTTGGCGAACAAAATTAGGGAAGCCCAAGGAGAAACACTAGGTAGAATGAATCCCTTGCCCTGCAAGTTCTCTAGCTGTACCCGTAGCTCTCGAAGCTCAGTGGGAGACATCCGATATACTGGATTAGATATCAGGGATATCCCAAGGTACTAGTCAATATAGAATCCAACCTCTCTACGAGGAGGTAGTCCTGGAATGTCGTTAGGGAAAACGTCTGCATACTGATCCACCACTATAGGAAAACTCGGACTCCGCACGTCAACTGCTCTTAGGATGAGGCTAGCCAAATGATGAGTGATTGGTTGTCCTCTCTTCTGTGTGAGTCCATCCTGCACTACAAAGGCTCCCTTCTCACTGGTGAAGATGAACCTGCTCTCATTGGTGCGAACACACCGCACCTTGTGCCTAATATAGTCGATCTGAGAATGGACCGTAGATAACCAATCCATGCCAAAGATGATGTTGTTAGGCCTCGAAGCCACTACAAGAAGATCCCAGCTGAAGCTATCACCTCCTAGAGTAAGCTCACACTGCCGGAACCAGTGCATAATCGTCGAGTCTGCTCCCATATGAGTCTCTAGCTATAAGGATCGAGCCAACGACTCCATCAGAATCTCAGATCTCCGAACAAGGGAAGCAGAAATGAAATAATGACTCGCTCCTGTGTCATTTATGAACTGTAGCAAGGGTGGAGTAGACACAGATAAACCTCGAATAATCTCTGGTGCACCATGGTCATAGGCCTCCGCTGCCTGAAGTTGAGCCTGCCTCTGCCCGCCATCTCCCTATGGTCGGGGTGGACCTCCTGTTGGTGGTGGTGGTAAAGCCTCAAAGCGTCGCCCACCTCCTGCTTCTCGACCAGCTCCTCTTCCTCATCCGCCTACTCCCTGAGGACCGCCACAGTTGAACCTCTGCCTCTACCTGAGTGGTCCCTCAATCGTCTGCTGCTCCTATGCACAACGAGTCAGGTAGTCACGGGTCATGTGTCCCTGCCTGCCGCATGCATAGCACTGTATGCTCCGCGTAAGACTGGATCTACGTCATGTGCCTCGAACCTCTGAGCCAGTGTCCTGAGGTCATCTGCCTGATGGGCTGGTCCGCTTGGACCCTTGTGACATCCATCGACCGCCAGCTACAGAAGACTCTGCTACGTGACTCCCTGTGGTAGGTCTCGCTACTGGTGTAGGCTCAACAAGAAAAATCTCTACAAGAAGGGCTCTCTCTAGTACTCATTCCTGCATTGGAATGTTGAGGGAGATCATCGATGCCCTGATCTCATGCCTCAGTCCCTACTCGAAGGTCCAGGCCCAGAAGAATGTTTCCTGTACCATGACAATGGAATTACCAGAGAGATCGATAAATCTCTCCGAGTATTGGGATATCATCATCCTGCCCTGTCGCAGCTGTAGTAGCACTAGAATGCGCACTACATAGAGGGTGACTGGGATGAACTCCGAGAAAAAGAGGCTCTCAAAGTCCGACCAAAGGAGAGATACATCGTCGTGCACCTTGAGCATTAGGCTCCACCATATGCCTGCTTCCACGTGCAAGATACTTGCTGCAAGGATCACCATGAGGATAACTAGTGTCTCCACTAACATGAAAACTCGTACAACAGCCTCCAGCCAATCCTTGGCTACCTAAGGGTCCGTCTACCCACAGAACCAGGGCGGCCTGTAATGTTGAAAATCATGCAGTGCACTAAGGAGATGTGCACTCTCAACGGCTGGGGCTGGTGGCATCGGTGGATCGGAGGGTAGAGGTACTGCTGGTGCCTCCACAATAAAAGGGCTCTTCACCAAGGCATCATCGCTCGGTGGGCTGTCATCTCGCACAAAGCTCGGAACCCTAGCTGGCTACCATCGTTTGGCCATACTGAAAAGAAATAGATGGAACACGGTCAATACAGTATACCTGGTGAGCTAGCACAAAGTAACCACAAAGAAAACTTTTGAAACACACATGCAATCAATTTTTCATGCACTGAGTCGGAAATCAGAAGTCAGGGTCCTTGGCACCAACACTGGACTCCCCGAACTGATAACCACACTCAATACCCTTAACATTATTGCTTCACATAGAAGGAAGATCAGAGTCCTGAGTTCTGTGGTAGAACTGAACTCCTCTGATACCAATTTGTCATGACCCGTCCTCAAGACCCGTGTCGTGACTACCTCAAGCCCGCCTCCAATAGGTTAGGGGATTGTGACTAGCACCAAAGGCATAAAACCAGATAAAAAGGGAAGGCATTGCCTTTATGTAAGAAAAAAACACCACAGAGTACGCAAGATGAAATAAACACAAAGCAAACAGTGTACAAATACAAGTGCTGGAAAGTAAATGGGCCAGAATACAAACCCAGCTGAAAGTAAAGTACAAATGAAGAAAGTACAACAACAGGAAAGTAAAGCAGCAACTCTGATCCGTCCTATGGAAATCCCACCTGATGGGTGGGTACAGATATTCTTTTTTGCTCCTCAGATCCAGCCGTCTGCTCCGAGTACATCCCGTCCTGTGATCCACCTCCAGCTACCGTCCAGCTCGACGTGCTCCCACATCGATCAGTGCTGTCTGTCGTCTTCATCCAGCACAATGTAGTGCGGGGATAGCCCATGGAGGGGTGAGTATACACTACTCAGTAGGGTCACCGAGACCTCGAAGGTCTCTCTGAATCCACGAAAGATAAACCACAAAGGAAAGATACAATCACGAAGTAAAAACCAACTCCACTTAGGTATATGCCCATACATATACCTAAGTCATCATTACTAGCTCGGCTCTAGCACACGATCCCAAAACAACCCAGTCCATATAGGAAAAACATAACCCATTCCACATAGGAATTTAAAACCCAATCTACATAGGAAAGCACTACCCAATCCACACAGGAAATAACAACAATCATATCAATGATATTGATTGTAAGTTAAGACTCAACTCACACAGGTATACTTATTCGTAAGGAATTAGAGATGATCAGATGTTTCCACTGATTCATCTAAGCTATCGGAACCACATAGGATGCAAGACCATCTAAGCTGTCGGGCCCACAAAGTATACAAGACCAGCTACTCTGCCGAACCGATGTAGGATACAAGTACAGAGTCAAATACTACCAGACCCACGTAGGATAGAAGAACAGTAGTCACATATTGCCGGAACCACATAGGATACAAGAACATTAGTCATCATCGTCAAACCCATGGAGGATTTCAGTATGGTCGTCATCACTTCCAAACCCATGGAGGATTCCAGTACAGTCGTCATCGTCGTTGCAATTACAGCCTGCTCTTGGGTTCCCGCACACAGCAAGCTCAATTCTGGGAGGGTCCGCTCCACGAACCAAGAGGGGTTGATACATCAACTGACACGAAGTCCGAAGTTGATGTATCCCAATGTTCTTTCTCTTCAAAAGGAACTCATCGTGACAGATGGCGCGTCAATCGGACGCCCAGTCTGAGAGTTGTTGGCTTTTTTGTCCTAGGTGCCCGGTTGGTTTTTAAGTCAAAACCAACCAAACTATACTCCAACTACATCCAAACCTCGAGTGGTGTAATCCAAAAGAACCATCTCACTAAGACGAATCCAACAAAGTTTACGACACGTCAATCGGACATCCGAAGATCAAGTTATATGGTTATCTACTCAGAGGGCCCAATTGGTTGTGTGTTTGAACCAACCCGGACATACCCAAAGTTTTCCTAAACCTTGAGTGTAAAATACCAAAAGGACTTCCTAGATCCAAGGATCACATCTCAAGTGACGTTTTGTCGATCGGAGGTCCGTAGCCCAAGTTACGAGCATTTGAACGAATCTGTCCGATTTTAGGGGGGTTTAGGCCCGGACCGACCCGGCCCAAAACCCCCAGGGTCGGTCCGAACCAGGTCGACATGAACTGGGTCTG
This sequence comes from Viscum album, assembly GCA_963277665.1. Classification (NCBI taxonomy): domain Eukaryota; kingdom Viridiplantae; phylum Streptophyta; class Magnoliopsida; order Santalales; family Viscaceae; genus Viscum; species Viscum album. The sequence goes on along the minus strand of OY728155.1, from coordinate 361,139,189 downwards.
GGTCCAGCCCATTAGGGCGTGGCCCGAATCGGCTGGCGTGGCTCGGCCCCACAGGCGTGGCCTGGCCCGGAGCGGGGGTCTGGCCCAGCGCGGGTGGTCCGGCCCGGCGCGGCCGGTTGGCCTGGCGTGGGCACGGCCCGCGCGACCAGCAACTTGATCATTTAAGCCGAGCGGGAAATGGGGGGTGCTGACCCCCTTGTCTTGAAACGGTGGCCCCCCATGTGGAGGGGGCCCTCCTATCTTCCGCCGGGGGTTACGACCCACGACCTCCTCCAAAAGGCCGACTCGGTTGGCCGGCCGGTGCCACCGCTGCGGGACCCCACGGTCCCGCCATTCCGAAGCACCGACAGCCAGATTTCCAGTCGCCCCTCCCATAACCTCGACGTCTGGGGCCCTCCATGGTTCTCCGGCGCGGCACGATGGCGCCTCCCCACTTCACCGTGGCCCGACTCCGGCCGCGGCTTCTTTCAGACTCAACGGCGTGGCCCGGCGGCGCCACGCTACTTCGCCGCGTAATATTCCTCATTCCCGCACGGTGCCATTGCACTGCGCCGACTTCATTCCATACCACAACAGTGAACATCAAAAAAGTTGGAGGAGGATCAGTTGTGTTCATACGGTCCGACCTCCCCCCGTTACTTTGATAACAGGCATCTATGAAAAATTAACAATGAATTCCAAAACAAGCCACGAACATAAAACAATCTCCTACCTCGATAACGAGTTGAAGAACTGTAACGACCCAAAGTTTCATTAATGGAAAATCCCTCTTGATCCAGTTATATTTTTTATCATTAAAATAAATTAGGTTTTGGGTTTGATTGACTTACTTTTCAAAGCATTAATGAACCCCTCAAGACTTATTCAACACTTTGCCTTTTTAAATTAATTTCCATGGGAGTGTGACTCACCTCCACATAAGAAACCCTAATTTTTTAATAAGTTCGGACCTTGGCCTTGTAAAATATTTTTTTCCTCTTTCCTTTTCCAGAAACCATGGGAAAATACCATGGGATGGTTTGTGGTTTGGATTATTTTAATATAAGGGGTCCCAAACCTAAATAATAAATAATTCTCTCACCTTTCCTATATAAACCCACCCAAGCTCCCACTTCCTCCTCACTAAAATCCCTTGGAGTTCATCCAACCTCTGCCCTACTCTATCTATAATCCTCCCAAGGTTCCCCAAGCTCCCAAGAAGCCTCTCACAAGCCTCTCTCTATCCTTTTGAAGTACACTTCCAAGTAAGGGTTTTTTCTCCCTTTCTCATTTTTGTCAATTTTCTTTAAGTTGTATTGCCCTTTTAATTTCAATTATGAATTTTTGGGTATAGTTTAGCACCTCTCCCATACTTCCCTCTTATTGTTTGAATGATGGGAGACCCCTTTCTCTCTCATTAAATGCCTCCCATGTAAATCCGTTACTATGCCGAAATTCTGAAAGTAACCTTTTTCTCCTCTTTTATATTCAAGCAATACTTTTGTATCATGAATCTAAATTCCTTTTCAATTGTTGGGACATGTATCTATATGACCTAATTACTGTCCATTACATGTAAATATGATTAGGAACCCCTTTCTCTCTCATCAGCCATTTTTATGAATTCTTATGTCACGCCGTTACGCTGCCGAAATCACACCGATTTTCTAAGCCAATATCATTGTGTAGTGAATACCATGCCCATTTATCCATCAAGGGTATTCACATTTATGCACATTTACTTATTTATTATAAAGTTTCATGTATGAATTCCACATTCCTTTATCGTGGAATAAATGATTATGTTTTATGAATCCATGTTTTATGATCCATGTGGCACACTTATGCATGAAATGAAATGTTTAAGAAGGGTGTGCCCTGATAGCGCTCAAATGCATTGGGTAAAGTATAGTATCATGATACGTCATGTGTAATGAGTGTTGACTCATGCTAATTCAAGTTCAACGAGGGTTTACTCGTGCTTCATGTGCAATGAGGGTTTACTCATGCTCCATGTGCAATGAGCCTTGGCTCATGCTAATTCAATGTTAAGTGTTGTTGCCACATTTCCATGTTATTATTATCATGATTTATCATTCCTTTATGTTCATGTTACTCTTATGCTCTATTGATGTTCCTATTGCCTAACATGTATTGTACTCCTCATGTTATTCATTGTGTACTCCCTTTCTGTGCTTTATAGCTCACCCTTTTCTTATGCATGTCCTCAGGTTATCCCATGAAATGCTAAGTACGAAGGAATGTAGTGGTCATGTAAAGGAAGTTTTCAATAAAGATGTTGTCTTTCAAGTTTTATGTTTTTATATAATGATCCTAAGCCCCAAATACACTAATACTCTCGATCTTCTTTGTTGTATCATGTGATGTTTTATGTAATAAAGCATGTTTAAGTTGTAATAAAAATAAGGGTTGTCATAGTTGGTATCAGAGGATAGGTTTAGTTATTTTTGGGATTAGGAAACCCTAGTAAAGCCTTAGATACAAGACTAAGTATAATAAAAACATCCCTAAGTTTTGGTAAATACTATGTAAGTGGTTTATCAAACAAATACATCCCTGTCTGGATATGAGCAGGTAGAGGCGGCTCTGGCACAGATGTATCCTAGGGGTAAAACCCGAAAACACCACTTTGAGCTAGACTCGAACGGGAACTGGTGCACGACAACGGGCCTTGCTGCACTCTTGGTTACGACACTCCCAGGGGATATGTTTTGATAAATTCACAATCTTAGTATGAACCCTTATGAAGGGAAAAATGCCCCTAAGAATATATGTTAGAAGGTAGATCATGAAAATCCTGGATTGAATCCTATAGACTCATGAGTTAAAGAGATTAAAGTGTATTTATAAGTCATTAACTTTTGTCTTTGGTTTACCCTTTATGTGTTACCCCTAACTTTCCTTTTATTCCAGCCAATGGCCGGTAATAGGAGGACTCGGGCTAACAATCGTTGTGAAGATCAGTGTGACGATTGTACTAATGAGATGCCCAATCCAATGGGAGCGGGAATCCCGATCTTTGTCACTCTTCTATCTCATCTAACTCAAGTTTTGAATAGAAACACGGGTCAAGAGGAACGTTCAACCCCCCCTAAGAAATAACAAGTCACTATCGAGAGCTTCATGAGACAAAGGCCTCCTACTTTTAGTGGATCATCTGATCCCACGATCGCTGAGAAATGGATCAACTCCATTGAAAAGATATTCTCCATCCTCCAATGTTCTGAAAAAGAGAAGTTTCTCTTGGAGGCTTATTGTATGGAGGGTGAAGCTGATCAATGGTGGACGTTGATCAAAAATACGACGCCTGAGGAGGAGATCGAGGCTTTGGAATGGAAGGAATTCCCGAATATGTTTTTGGATAAATATTTTCCGCGCACCCTCCGTCTTAAGATGGAAAGGGACTTCCTTTCCCTCAAAAAAAAAAAAGATGAAGAATCTGTGGGAGCGTACAAGTAAATCTTCACAAGGCTTGCACAATACGCTTCCGGCTTTGTTGTTACCCCCGAATGCAAGGTTGACCGCTTCTTTGGTGGGCTGAAGCCTAGTTTGCGGAAAGCATTAGCGATCTGTGACTTCTACAGTTATGATGAAATTGTCCGATGTGCCCACAAGGTTGAAATGAAGATCGGAGAATCACAGGGGTATCATGGGGACAAGAAGCATAAGGTGGACTTCAATGCTGGTGGTCCGATGGATAAATCCAACGGCGCTAGGAAGTTCCAGCACCCCACTTTCCAAAAGTGTGGAACGAAGCACCCTGGAAATTGCCTTAGGGGGACGAGAAAATGCTTTAGGTGTGGAAGAGAAGGGCACCTAGCTATTAACTGTCAGCAAGAAGGACCCGCGGCTGCGACAGAGGAGAGGAACGCTCTGTTCGAACCTCAACACATTGCTCAATGCTACAAATGCAAAGAACCGGGTCATTTTGCGAATCAGTGCCCTAATACAAGGGTTATCAGAGGCAACCAACAACCTCTAAGACAGCAAGGAAGAGATTTTTCCATCACTTCTGCCGAAGTGAACCCCGACAATGAAGTGGTGACAGGTACGCTAGTTATTCATTCAAGAATAGCGAACATACTTTTTCATTCAGGTTCTACGCATTCTTTTATATCTCGAATGTTTAGTAGAACAATCCCATCACCACCACAAATCCTGGAAGTAAATATGTCGGTGAGTACGGAAAATGGGGAAATCATTGCATCCCATGAATATAAGTCCTCCCCGGTTATAATCTGTGGATTGAATTTCCTGAAGAACTTCGTCATACTCCCTTTGGTGGAATTTGATGCAATTCTTGGCATGGATTGACTTTCCTTATATAGAGCCAACATAAATTGTCGGGAGAGGGAAATCACACTCCATATGGAGAATCGACCCCCAATTATTTACAAGTGTCAGGAGGAAGATGAATCTCCTTTAGCCCCATCATCTAAAGCATGGATATTACTGCCCTATGAGCATGAATATCTGGATCAGAAGATTGAGTGCAAGGAAGAAACCACCCTTGAAGAAATGCCTATTGTGAGGGAATTCGCTGAAGTGTTTCCCGAGGAACTTCCTGGTCTTCCTCCAAGAAGAGATGTTGAGTTATCAATTGAACTTATACCTGGGGCGCTACCAATATCCAAGAATCCATATAGAATGGTTGTTGTTGAGATTGAAGAGCTGAAGAAACAACTACAGGAGAATCTGGATAAAGGGTTTATAGGCCCATGTACATCACCATGGGGTGCACCAGTCCTCTTCGTCAAGAAGATGGATGGGTCACTGTGGATTTGCATCGATTATCGTGAACTTAACAAAATCACGATAAAGAACAAGTATCCTCTCCCAAGAATCGATGACTTGTTTGATCAGCTTCATGGAGAACAATAATTCTCCAAGGTGGACTTACGGTCGGGATATTATCAAGTAAGGGTGAAGAAGGAAGATATCCCCAAGACTGCTTTCCATACAAGGTATGGGCACTATAAATTCATAGTAATGCCTTTAGGACTCCCCAATGATTCAGCAATATTCATGGACTTGATGAATAGAGTCTTTAGAGATTACCTTGAAAAATTTGTGGTATTCTTTAAGAATGATATTCTAATATACTCCAAAACCAATGAGGACCATGAGGAGCATTTAAAAACTGTACTAGAGACTTTGCGCAAAGAGAAGCTCTATGAAAAGTACAGAAAGTGTGAGTTTTGGTTGAAGGAAGTCTCATTCTTGGGCCATATCATCACATTCAATGGGATATCTGTGGACCCCTCCAAAACAGATGCAATTGAGGGTTGGCCAAGGCCAACATCGGTAACGGATATCCGTAGCTTCTTGGGGTTAGCTAGATATTATCGACGATTTGTGAGAAATTTCTCATGATTTTCCAACCCTCTTACCAAGCTAACTCAAAAGGGAGAAAAGTTTTCTTGGAGTGATGAATGCGAAGAAAGCTTCAAGGAGTTGAAAAGGAGGCTTATCACTACACCCGTGCTCACATTACCCACAATTGGGGAGGTCTTTGTGGTATTCAGTGATGCTTCAAAGAAGGGCTTAGGATGTGTGCTCATACAGAATGATAAAGTGATATCCTATGCTTCAAGGAAGTTGAAAATCCACGAGTGAAACTATCCAACGCATGATCTGGAGTTGGCGGCAGTGATCTCTGCCTTGAAAATCTGGCGGCATTATCTCTATGGAGATAAATGTGAGATATATACTGACCACAAGTGTCTTAAATATATATTCACACAGAAAGAGATTAATATGCTCTAGAGAAGATGGATAGAGCTCATCAAGGATTATGACTGTTCAATACATTACCACCCTGGGAAAGCAAACAAGGTGGCGGATGCCCTAAGTAGAAAGGATCCAGATATTCTATCAATGATGAGAATTGAGAAGGATCCAATCTTCTTATACTTGATGAAGATGGACGTGGGAATCATAAAGAAGAGAACATCATCAATACTTTCACAAATGATTGCTCAACCATCTCTTTTGGAAAGGTTAAAGGATGCTCAAAAGGATGATGTGGGAATTCAAGAAAGAGTGGAAGCTATCAAATAGGGGAAATCCTCAGAGTTTAATATTAATAAAGAAGGAACTGTGCGGTTTGGGAAAAGTCTACGTGTTCCATCAAGTCTGGAGCTAAAGAAGGAACTCTTGGATTATGCACATAGTTCAAATTTCTCTATTCACCCAAGGAGCACAATGATGTATTGAGATCTCCGAGAAAACTTTTGGTGGGATAATATGAAGAAGGAGATCTCTGAATATACATCAAAGTGCCTGGTGTGTCAGCAAGTGAAGGAAGAGAGGAAGAAGTCTAAGGGGATGATGCAACCATTTCCCATACCAGAATGGAAATGGGAGAACATCACCATGGATTTTGTCACCGGAATTCCGAGGAAATTCAAAGGGTACAATGCAATCTGGGTTGTTGTGGATCGTCTTACAAAGACTGCATACTTCATTGCTATTCGAGAGGATTTCTCATTGGATCAACTGGCACTGATATATATCAGGGATGTGGTACGGTTGGATGGAGTATCACTATCTATTGTGTCTGACCAAGATCCAAGATTCACCTCTAAGTTTTGGAAGAGTCTACAACATGCTCTGAATACTGAACTGAAATTTAGTACAGCCTATCATCCTTAAACTAATGGCCAATCCGAGCGGACTATCCAAACACTTGAGGACATGTTGAGAGCGTGCTCAATGGACTTTAAAGGAGGATGGGATCAACATCTTCCTTTGGTTGAGTTCTCTTATAATAACAGTTTCCAGTTGAGCATCCAAATAGCACCATATGAAGCCCTGTATGGGAAAAGGTGTAGAACACCGGCATGTTGGGATGAGGTTGATGAACGTAAGCTGCTTCGACCAGAAATGGTCGAAGAAATGGTGGAGAAGATGAAAACCATTCAGTAACATATCAAGGCAGCCCAAAGTCGACAGAAGAGTTATGCAGATAATCATCGACGAGACCTTGAGTTTAAAGTCGGAGACATGGTGTTTTTACACATATCTCCATGGAAGAAGTTCATGAGGTTTGGAAAGAAAGGGAAGTTAAGTCCAAGGTACATCAGCCCCTTCGAGATTCTTGATCGTGTTGGGGCTATGGCCTATCGACTAGAACTTGCACCTACTATGGCCAAGGTGCATGATGTCTTACATGTATCCCTCTTAAAGAAGTACATACCGGACCCTTCACATGTACTCTCTTCCGAGGTGGTACAATTGGAAGATGATCTTTCTTATGAGGAGCAACCAGTGAAGATCTTAGATCGTAGAGAAAAAGTTCTACGAAATAAGACAATGCCCCTCATCAAGGTGTTGTGGAGAAACCACAAGTTTGAAGAAGCGACTTGGGATTAGGAGGATATGATGAAGCTGAGTTTCCCACATTTGTTTTAGTGTGGGAAAAGGAAAATCTCAAGGGAGAAATTTCTTAAGGGGGGAATATTGTAACGACCCAAAGTTTCATTAATGGAAAATCCATCTTGATCCAGTTAAATGTTTCTTTATGAAAAACATTTTTATAAGATGTCAACTTCTTTGGTTTTATGTTAAGATTTGTGACCGTTACTTTTATAGCTGTTGAACAGTGATCACATGAGTAGTATAAATATATGTCTTTAACGAACCCAATTTTACTCAGACAAAGGAAGTGATGGTCTCATCCAGTAGAATTGCCCCATACGAAGCCCATTTGTCGGAGCTCGAAAAAGAGGTGGCATCTTTGGGCTTCGCCCTTGACCAAGCCCAAGCTGAGCTTCATTATGTCAAGATCGAACGTGACCGTATACGGGAAAAGTGGAAGTTGATAGAGATTACCACTCGAGCGATGCTATACAAGACACCCTAAGAGTCTGTCACCATCACACCCCTTACCCTTAGGTCTTATGCAGCTATTTTAAGCGGTTATGTAACAAATAAGTAGTACTATGTTCATGTGAATTATTTTTGTATAAAATAATGAATATAATTTCTAGTCATTTTTGATACATTGTAATAGTTTTTAAAGTACAAATGGTGTTTTTTGGTTATTATTTAATTAAGAATTATATTTTATTAAATTAAGGGATTTTTGAATTAAATAATATTTTAATAAAATATTATTATTAATATTAAATTAATTTTTATTAAATATAAATGATCTTATAATTTTATGAACGCAATTAATTTTTTTATTAAGGTTTGAAAGCCATTTCTGTCAAAACCCGTGATTTTTTTATAAATGTCAGTTTTTATTTTAAAAGTGAAAATTCACATATTTAGAAAATTATTTAGATAAAATAAATATTATTTTCGGAATCATAACGTCAAAATTATCCAACGGTGAATTTCTCATAATTTTCTGAGACAATTAATTTTTTGGGTAAAAATTAAATACTGTTTAAATATATAATGTGTTTTATGACATCATAATGACCCAATGGTGATGTAATAAAATACCATAATCCTTATGTTCGGCCAATATATGTTTTATAATTAAAATAATTAGGTTTTGGGTTTGATTGACTTACTTTTCAAAGCATTAATGGACCCCTCAAGACTTATTCAACACTTTGCCTTTTTAAATTAATTTCCATGGGAGTGTGACTCACCTCCACATAAGAAACCCTATTTTTTTAATACGATCGGACCTTGGCCTTGTAAAATATTTTTTTCCTCTTTCCTTTTCCAGAAACCATGGGAAAATACCATGGGATGGTTTGTGGTTTGGATTATTTTAATATAAGGGGTCCCAAACCTAAATAATATAGAATTCTCTCACCTTTCCTATATAAACCCACCAATGCTCCCACTTAATCCTCACTAAAATCCCTTGTAGTTCGTCCAACCACTGCCCTACTCTCTCTTGAATCCTCTAAAGGTGCCCCAAGCTCCCAAGAAGCCTCTCACAAACCTCTCTCTAGCCTTTGGAAGCACACTTCCAAGTAAGGGTTTTTTCTTCCTTTCTCATTTTTGTCAATTTTCTTTAAGTTGTATTGCCCTTTTAATTTCAATTATGAATTTTGGGGTATGGTTTATCACCTCTCCCATACTTCCCTCTTATTGTTTTAATGATGTGAGACCCCTTTCTCTCTCATTAAATTCCTCCCATGTACACCCGTTACTATGCCGAAATTCTGAAAGGAACCTTTTTCTCCTCTTTTATATTCAAGGAATACTTTTGTATCATGAATCTAAATTCCTTTTCAATTGTTGGGACATGTATCTATATGACCTAATTACTATCCATTACATGTAAATATGATGGGAACCCCTTTCTCTCTCATAAACCATTTTTATGAATTCTTATGTAACGCCGTTACGCTGCCGAAATCACACCGATTTTCTAAGCCAATATCATTTTGTAGTGAATACCATGCCCATTTCTCCATCAAGGGTATTCACCTTTATGCACATTTACTTATTGATTATAATGTTTAATGTATTAATTACACATTCCTTTATCAAGGAATAAATGATTATGTTTTATGAATCCATGTTTTATGATCCATGTGGCACACTTATTCATGAAATGAAATGTTTAAGAAGGGTGCGCCCTCATAGCGCTCCAATGCATTGGGTAAAGTATAGTATCATGATACGTCATGTGAAATGAGTGTTGACTCATTCTAATTCAAGTGCAACGAGGGTTTACTCGTGCTTCATGTGCAATGAGGGTTTACTCATGCTCCATGTGCAATGAGCCTTTGCTCATGCTAATTCAATGTTAAGTGTTGTTGGCACATTTCCATGTTATGATTATCATGATTTATCATGCCTTTATGTTCATGTTACTCTTATGCTCTATTGATGATCCTATTGCCTAACATTTATTGTAATCCTCATGTTATTCATTGTGTACTCCCTTACTGGGCTTTATAGCTCACCCTTTTCTTATGCATGTCCTCAGGTTATCCCATGCAATGCTAAGTACGAAGGAATGTAGTGGTCATGTAAAGGAAGTTTTCATTAAAGATGTTGTATTTCAAGTTTTATGTTTTTATGTAATGATCCTAAGACCCAAAGACACTAAAAATCTCAATCTTCTTTGTTGTATCAAGTGAAGTTTTATGTAATAAAGCATGTTTAAGTTGTAATAAAAAGCAGGGTTGTCATACGAACAGTGAGCATAACGATGTCACGGGGTGAGGCTCCATACACATTGACGGAGATCGTCCAAGGTGGAGCGGCGTCTCACACCGACTGCGGAGAGGAGAAGAAAGGCATGACAATTTCTCCTTGCGGTGGCGGCGTTCTTCGTCGAGGTCTTGACGTTCCTCGCATTATCCAACGAAGAAGATGAAGATCCCCAAAGCTTGTGTATTTTCTCCCAAACCTTCTCACACAACAACCCCCAAATAAAATAAGGTTCACCCATATTTTATTAATCCCAAGCCATGAATTCAAAATTCAACTCTTAATTAAATACATTGATTAACTTAATCAAATAATTTAATGAGATAGTTGACTTGTAATTAATAGGGGGAGAGGATGAGTTACACATTAAAGCTAGAAGGGGGGGGGGGGGTTAATGGGGTGTTAGGAAATTATGGAGGTGGGGGCTCGTGTAGGCCCCACCTCACTAATATCCTACCAAGTGGAGTTAAGATTTAGTGGGTCCCACTCCAACTTCGATGCATAGGTTATAACTACTTATAATAGAAATAAAAATTGTAGTACAAATTTTTTTTTCACTCTTCAGTTAACCCATTTATTTAACAACAAAACCCGAGAAAACATAACTCCCAAAAAGGTCTTCCTATAAGCAATTATCGGCGCTGCGGATTCATCGACGTCCTCAGATTTTGATTCCGAGCACCGGTTAAAATCTTAGAAAAACTTGATCGTTCGTTCACTAAACATACCCGAGCTAAACTTCGGAAATTGATTCTGGGCACACCGGGCCTCAGAATCAGGTGCCGTTAAAAACTGTGTACTCGTAAAATCCCAATGAAATTAGGAAAAACATTTCCTTTAAATTTTTTTGGTATTTACAAGGGAGAACAATTGTGACATCTTTTTATCATGCGATACCTTATTAGTGGTTATCCCATATTAGCCCCACTACATAATGGGATCCATGTGGTTTTTTGGATAACACATCCTCTTGGTTACAAGGGACGTAATCTTGTTGTTGTTAATGGGAATCATTGTAACAACCCAGAAATTATATTATTATTTTTTCCCATTTAGATTTGTGATAAATTTATAATAAAAACAATAATTGATTTATTAGTTAAGTTGAATATTTTATAAAATACCTGGATATTACTTTAAATTTCCTCATCAATTATGATTGTATGAAATTTATGGTTTTAACATGTTATGTTATAATATATATAAATTAGATAAATTAGAATTTTTTTCTAATTTATTATTATAAATTATATGTACTACTTGTATAAATTTTGTTTTATTTTTTAAAAAATAATATTTTATTATAAACATATTTATTTGATTATTTTTTATAACAAATAAAATGATTATTTGATAAGAATATAAAAGTATTAAAACACTTTTTTGAAAACAGTATACATACATTTTAATATAACAAAATATTTCTGAAAACTAAAATTATTTTTAATAATGGTGAATATTTTTATTATATAATATTGAAATAATTTTTTTTTGAGTTTTTAAATTTAAAACCAAAAAATGGTTCATATATTATAAATAATAATTTTTTTATATATAAATTATAACAAAAAAAGACACATTGGTTTAAAGCTAAACATAATATTGTGAATTACTCTTCCATTAAATGTAATATAATTTTTTGAGAAATTTTATAAAAGAATGTTTTTATAAACAATAGATTTTGTTATCTAATTATTTAAAATTACTATTATAATTATTATGAATTTGAAAATTAATATTATTTAAAAACTAGATTATATGAAAATAAATAAAATTGATACTAAAATATTTATTTAATTGAAATATTAATTTTGATAAAAATAAAATGTTAATATATATATATTGAAAAATAATATAAAAAATTAAATTAGTCGTATAAAAAGGTAAATGAGAGATATAAAAAACTACTATTTTAAAAAATGGAAATCATGTGGGATAAAATCGAAGTGAGGGGTTTGATTTAAAAAAATGATCACTGGTCGTTGAGTATTAAGGGGAGTTGAGGTTTGATCTCAGTGGTAAATTTTTAACTGGATGAGGACAAATATTTGGAGAGAGAGACTTCTAGGAACATTCAACTACGGACGATGCATCAAAATATCAACCAATATAGGGTTCGATCCATGTAATGGAATTTTGGTTTTCAATGAAGTTCAACAATGAATGAGTTTTCTATTGATAAAGGGAAGTTGTTCCACATCTTCAGATATGAGGTAAATATGTGTTTATTTTAATTTCTAGGTGCAGTATTTGGTCCATAGTCAACCACATTCACTTTCGTCCCCATTATTTGTCAAATATCATCTATTCATTGGTTATTTGTGGCTTGTTTAATGTATTTATTTTCTCTTTTATTATAAATAGAAATCAATTAACTTTTTCCTAAATATTTTGTTTCAGCTATCCCTATAGCGCAAATTTTAAATTGAATTTTTCAATGTTTTTTTTCATTTATTGAATCTTTTGTGTGGATTTCAATATAAATCCCTAACAATTCAAGGGAAGAATTGAATAAAACTTAAACATATTATTCATGTTTTCTATAGAATAATGAATAAAAATATGTACATAATTTCAATTTTAATAGAGTTTTTTTTGTTTTTTTAACCACCTATTCATCTTTTAGAGGAACCAAGTGAAACCTAATTGCATGATAATTTTAAAATTTATCCCAAAACAGCCCACAATCAGAAGCAATGATGGAAATAATTAAAATAATTAAAATTTCCAGGTCATGGTATTACAATTATCCACACAACAACAATGTTATTCCACCTTAAAGTAAACCATTCAAATGGGGAATCAAACTCAAGATTGAACTTAAACATGGGAAATGAGACCATGAACATGTTTTGAACTTCCATTCTACTAGTCACACATGACCAACTAATAGGAAACTGTAATTAAAGAACCATGTAGGATAGATTAGGGTTCTCCCCACCACATGAAATCATTTAGCACTGAATGACATAAAAATAAACTAGGAAGAGATCCATGGTGGTATCCCCACTATTTAAGGACCAACTATTTTAGACAAACATTTGAACATCAAGAAATAGTCAACTCTAGAAATACCACATGAATATAATTGGATACCCCCAAAATGAACCACCCCAAGAACTCCTGCATAGACAAAACTCTACCATAAGGGGACCCCATGGGAAAAACCAAAAGATGCAATCAAGAGAAACCATAATTTATCACCTCCACATAATATAGGAATCTACAAAATAGGCACAACAGATATCTAAAGATAATACCGATCCACAAAAGTGATAAGAAAATTCATGAATGGACAAATGATTTATAAATCCACATTCACATAGAAAGAATTCTCAAATTACAATAAAAAATATCATCATACATTTTACAACAAAATTTTGAACTTACAAAAAAATTATAAGAGGGAAGCTTCAAAAATGTATATCCCCGCATGGGGATAATGATGTTCTAAGGGGTTCCTCACACATCGATTGATATTCATGAATGTGGGAAAGCTTCACTTCAAGGCATGGGGCAAGATCCTTGTTGACTGAATAATTAAATACATCACTTTCAAGAAAAATAAATCCACTAAAAATGATATTATAATTTAAATGATTCCATGTTCGGGACCCCAAAAAATGTCACGAACACCCGCATTATCTGTAAGAATCTAGATATTTTCTAAAAGATAAAATTCAAATGACCATACAAGCCAAACTGGAATCACACCAGAAGTTGACCTGGTGAATGATAATTGGGACTAACAAATGAGAATTATCAGGGTTAGGTTCCTCTGTTATATACCCTGCACCAAATATTGAACTCTCATGGGTACCAAAAACATATTCACCACAAACTGACTAAATTTCGGAAACTAATTCAGCCGAAAAAAACCTCATCAACCTAATTCAAAAACTGATCTTCTTAGGCTACCTCCAATGAAAAGGAAACTATATATATAATTTGTTTGGTCAAAAAATCTCCTTAGGATAATTTTACCTTTTTGAGCACCCAAGAGCTCAAGAAAATTCCTATACTTTATGTCCTCATTCACAAATTACTAGAGAAAAGTGGTATTAAATACAACCCTTGACATCCTAACATGAAATGAAAATGGATCATCACATTCCATAAATCCAATTTTGATCCTTCAAAGGAAACTAAACCATTATGGACTCTCTCAAAATTGGGAGTTCCCAAATACCTAAAACCTTCAACGAATTCATTAATCCATTCCACTTCCTCTATTATATCATGATTGCGATGGAGGATGGGCGACAACCAAGATGAACCAAATTCCACCTCTCCACTAGGAGTCTTGTTAGAATCAAAAAATATAAGAGACTTACTATAACACTCTAGGAATTTTTTTGTTCAAATAAACAAAAACAAGAAGTACAAAGAAAAATCAAAATGTATCATAAACCAAAATTCCGTGTTACAATCACAAACAGAAACACAAACATAAAAAACTATTCTGACCTCATTTTCAGCAAATCAAAACCAAAATCCCATGAAAAGAAAGGATTCTGAAATTGAAATGAAAACACTGAAAAAATTCTCGCCCACATTTCAAATCATTGAAATAAACCTTTTGAATAATACTTTTTAGAAAATAAAAAAACATAAATTTCCATAATTTGTATTCCATGAACTATCACATATATTTCTCCATGTGATATCTCAAGAACCTATCGACATATACAACAAATTATCCTTATGTCACATGCATGAATTAATATATTTTATTACTCATAGAAATAATAGTGTTGAATTCAAATCTTTTATCATTCCCAAAATAGTTCATTAATCATAAATCACAAATTCCCATGGAACAATCATTTTACCTTCTAAAAAGTATTTCTAAAACTCTAAAAGAATTTACAAAAATCTTTTTTATTTTTTCCCATTGAAATGACCCATTGTGTTAAAATAAAACCACTTCCATGTATCTTGTTCATTTTCAAAAACCATTTTCCACTCTAAATATAATTTTCAATTTTGAAACCACCTTCGTAAAAACCATTTTTATTTTTAAAATCCAATCAAGATAACCAAAAATAATCCAAAACATAACTCACAAAAAATCACAAAATACTATGTTACTAATGGCTATGAATAACCCAGCAAAATGGTTTAGTATATCATGATTTGAGTGATCATAAACAACATGATGTATCTTGAACAATGCAATTTAGTTGTATATGAATAACCACTTAATGTATGGATTGAATTTGTTTTCAACTGATTGTCAATGGTTGTTAATGGTGTTCAATGAGATAATATATTCTTATTATGGTCAATATGAAGAATTATTTATGATGTTAATAGATCTTGGAGGAAGTACTCACGTCTTGATATTCCAAGAAACATGTGAATGGATTAAATACATTGAGTTTTAATTTGATTCAGGGATAATTGTAATGGATTCATTTAATAACATTGGATGTCACAATTGAATAATTATCCTAGTCAAAAAAAATATATTTCCTTGATGTTTTATATTTCTAAAATATCATATGTTTTTGAGAAACATGTGATGCAAGCCTTCATTATGAAATTGGGAGTAAAGGTGTTTCCAATCATATTCAGTTTTGATTAGAAAGAAAGATGTTACTGGATGAAAAGGATGTTTCAATACCTTCCAAATAAATATGATGTTTCTAAAGACGGTCTATCAGAAGTTATAAATCATGATATCTAATGTTCATGATTTCTATATAGGAGTTATGTAGAGTGGTGATGAAATATTGGATATAGAACAAGATCAACATACTAGTGTTATGTGGACCGTAATGCATAGTATGCGAACTACATAGGGAAAATTGTTTGCAGGAGGCTCAATGTTCAAGGAAGGATTGAAAGTTAGGGTGAAGGGATTCATTTTTTGATTGTATTTGGTGATCTATTTGTAGATGTAATTTTCCTCTGTTAAGGTAGAAAGTCTATACATGGACCACGAAGGGAAAAATAGTTCGCGAGAGGAGTGTAGTACATGGTAAAGGATGAACCACAACCAATAATTGGGAAAATAGAATTAGCTATATTTGCAGAGTTATTTTCCCATATAAAGGAAAATAATACAATCATTAATGATTTTAATGAATTTTATATGAAAATAATTTCACTACAGGTGGAATTTTGTGATGTCCCATGTAGTTCTCATGGAAGAAAAACAAAAAAATAAAAAGAGAATTGTGTGGTTCTGTAGCTCACAAAAGAAAATGATTCATATATGAGAGGTATTCTACACAGTTATGGGATTATGTAGAATGATGCAAGTTCATGGATAATATAAATTTTACATGGAATAGGAGGTGGTTTGCCGAAGCATTGGTAGTCCAGGGAGGATGAAGCGGTCTATGGAAATAAAGTTTGCCCAATAAGAAATGGTCATCCACAGAGTAGGGTTGGTCCATAGAGCATAGACAGTATGACTATAGTTGATTGAATGATAGGAAAATAATGTTCATGGATGTGAATTTTGTTTGTGTATCTCTTGTGCCACAAGGTTTAAGGTAGTATATGGTGGTAGTTCAATGCCACGGTTTATAGGAACAGTTCCAAGGAATATATCACAGGGATAATTCGTGATGGGAATACAATTCACAGAGGATACAATATTGTTATTAATGGTTAAATATTTCATAAATGTAGATATATTTACACCCATGTTGTTCATTTGGATTAAGAAAAGGCTATCATGATTCTACTACACTAATCCATATTAATGTATGTCTATGAAAAAGAAAGACAATTTCCAATTTGTATCAAGTTATTCAGGCCATATAATGATGATGAAAAGAAGATTTGACCTTCATTAATTTAATAATCATAGGTGACTATTTTGATTCAAGCAAGAAGAACAAGATATCTAAGTGTATTTAGTATTATACTAAATAAGAAATTAAATGAATAGAGGATGATGTGGGGACCAAATTGGTATTTTATGATTATAATTTGGGTTAGAGAAAATCTAGTGATAATATGTCAATAACACATTCATTTTATTTTGACTCGTAGGGGACAATGAATTTTCAGCAATCTAGTTTTCAATTGGGATGAGATAAGTGGAGTTTCATGGAAGCTATTTTGAATGTAACAAATTGAAGAAGATTTTTGAGGAAGAAAAAATATGAACTATGATATCAAACTTGCCCCTATAAGAGGATTACTTTCTTAGTGCTACAACACCTTATGAACAAGGATAATACTGTATTGGTAGTTAGTATAAAGATCCATCCAAGATCAATAAAACACCCACAATTGGATTGCTTTCAATGTGCCAGATGAGTGTAAGGGTATATCATACTCTTTGCAACCACACAAAAGGATTATTTTATAGAGGTTGTGTGGTCAGGAATATTTCTACCCATGACGAGGACATCACTACTCTTATTGAGTAGTGAAACTTGTAAAAATATTGTGTTCTATATTTAATTCATTCATATACATGCATGTGAAATGGAAAATAGATTAATAGAATCAAGATCCATACAATTATAAAAGGTACATGGATAAAAATTGATAATTTGAAAAACAAAATTACCCAACACTTATTCACCACCCCCCATGTTTGGTGTATCCCAATCCATTCCTCTCTGTACATGAGTTTCTACTCTGTACGATCTCATCGCGTATAATCTACTCAATCCCATTGTCACAAGTAATCCACGTACATAATGAAAATGAAAAATTCAAATCCTGAACTACCCCTAGAAACATGTGGCTCAGGATGGGAAAGGGTACATGAAATCCTTCCTAGTCTTACCTCTCGAGCCCTGATAGTCCTAGTATTAATCTACTTGACACCCAAAATAAAAAGAAACCTCTCAGATACCATTTTAATAAAAAAACCATTACAGGTCAACCATGAACCGTTCACCCAAGACGGTCTGTGAAAAAAGAAAAAACGGGCATTCTTGATCCCCATGGGATGGAATCTAGTTTCGACCATCAAAATAAAACAGTTGTGAATTATTGGGAAAATAATTAATAGAAACATAAATAAATAAAAACTAAAAAATTAGAAAAACAATTTAAGTGAAAATAAAATGTTATTGAATAGCTAAACAAGCCTACAGGTGACCTCATGGGTCACCACCAAACATGGAACCATGCACTCTCCAAGATATATCCAAAACTGGAAGAACCAAATACCAAAAATATAGAGTAAGAGTGGACACCAATATTCATCATTATAATGACAGTAAAAAATAACTCTCTATTCCATTACATTTAAAAACAATCCAAAATCACGACAGTTCAAAAAACATAAAACAATAAATTAATATTTTTCTTTCATTTCAAATGTAAGTGACAAGTTTTCATTTTTTGTAAAATTATTTCTCTTAAAAATGTTTTATAAATATATTCCATGAATGCATTAGCATTTCAAAATGAAAGGAAAGAAATTTATATTAAAATATAGTTTTCAAAAAAGAGAGATAAACCAAAAAATAACCAAAATATAAATCACAGGGTAACACCATAATAAATTCCTAGGAATATAGTGCTAGTTGAGGACCTAGGATTCTCATACCTTAGTGAAACAAGGTATAAAACCCAAAACTAAAATTGTTCTAATTTACGAGCCAATATGAGGGGACCTCCATGGTCCCAGTGCTATCTAATAATAAAAAATGTTTATTTAGTGTTGTAGCATCAATCCTTCTTATTAAAATTGGGATGAACCACTTTTGAATCATATAGCATACTAGTCCTAGTCTTCCCACCTAGGTACCTGGGGTAAACCATGTGCTCTATTCCAAATGGTGGTGAGACATTATCAAGAAAACCAATATAATCATATCACTTTATTTATCCAAAACGCCTTCAACCTCTCACAAACAATCTCCTCCTACATCCCCCCATTTTAGGTCACACAAAAAATCTTAATCCTCTTCACTAGGAACATAACATAAATGACACATTTAACATAGACATCATTTTTCTAAAACAAGGGGTAATTACCTGGGAATTATTTTACATTATCCCAAACCATTATAAAAGTTCCAAATGGGACTTATTAATTTAAAGGGAATGCATTAACATTAGAAAACTCTTTTTACAAAATCCATTAAATTCTAAATCTAGTTAAAAGCTCAAACATGTCATTATTATTTTTATAACAAAATTGGGAGAAAGGACAAACACCTTTGGAAATTTCCAATCCACCAAATATAATTCATCAAAAAACCAATCATGAATTAAAGAACCATAGCATTACAAAACCAACATAGAGGATATACTTTTAATAAGGAGGACCCATAGTGCAATATAAGGAATTTTCTATGAAACTGGAAATAGACTAATAGTGTTAAGAATTATATTTTTATATAATTTAATATCATTACTATATAAAGAAAACACCTTATTAAACATATATGACATTATAGTTTTAAATTTAAAGGCTCAGACATAGTGGGAATTACCTAAAAAAGGGAGCAGATCAAGCCGAGAAATGTCAACTCGTGATGTTTTTGATGAAGATCACCCACACGTGCACACACATACATTCATATATATATATATATATCTGTGTGTGTGTGTGTGTGAATGTATCTATTACTCCAATGTACACATTCCCCATTATATATGGGAATGTGTATAAGGAATATATATATATATATATATATATATATAAACGTACCTATTCATGTGGGTTAAACACTTCATGGAGACACCAAATGTCCAAAAATTAATTTCTAAGATACCTAAATCACTAAAGGGACCTAAAATAAAGGTGTGAAACAAAGAAGAAAAACAAAAAACAGACCTTTTATGGTTGAAAAAAGAAAAATAAAACAAATCCTCTTCACCATATACAGTGGGTTCCAGAATATGTATGATGGAGTCCCAAGGGACCGTTTACATACCCTAACATCGACGAAAAGAACCAAAAATCAATTAACCCTAACCCTAGGTTTTAGATGATCCAAATAAGGTGATTTAAAGATGTGAAATCAACCAGTATAGAGGTAAGAGATTAATGAGAGATCTTACCTTGGGGATCTGACCATAAAACTTGAAATAATTTTGGTAAAATTGCCACATAAGAATATGTTCTAGGGAGAGACATGCGACCACGGCAGAGGGGGAGGTACACTTTGTGTGACACATTGGAAGGGGAGGAGTAAGGTAAAAAGATGAGAAAATAAAATAAGAAGAAAAAACAAAAATGAACTCAAAACGCAATTATTAAAATTGTGGGAAACACACAAAGTTTGCGTATAGTTTTCAAGATCATGTGCTGACATGAGCTGGGACCTTCATGGCAATGGAACCCTCAAATGGTAACCTTTTGGTAGATGCAAAATTGAAAAAACCATTCTCCAATTGTTCCAAATGGAATTTTCCAAATGATAGAACTTGATGCACAGATGTAAAATGACTACCCTTCACAATCCACAACCAATGCGCATGAACCCACCTTGCATGAAAATTGAAAAATTTATCCGAGACCAACCCACAATAAAACAAATTGGAAAAAAATAATAACAATAAAAAACATTAAAATTTCAATGTTAGGGTGTGATAGTTCAACTCGAGAAAATTTTCTTATATTATCCTTATCTTCTAATCCTTAAATTGGCCCCATTGGTCCTCTTATGAATCTAAAATTAAGTATATATTTCAGTAAGGTAAAAATATCCTCATTTTATGATTTTCATTTCCATCAATTGAAATTCTTAGATGATTGGATCCCCTTCAAGACTCACCAGTGATAGGGTTGTGGGGTCATTTCTACTCAAAGCATATAGTACAATTCTTACCTACACAAAATTGTAATGGATTGAAAAATCATAATATTCTATTATATCTAACTACCTTCATTGGAGAATATTTTTTTCCATTTCATTGAATACATACACAAGTCATTAATGATATCTATATATTTAAACTTTTCTACATAGTGATAATGTCTCCAAATCGTCATTGTAAATTTCCCTCCAGCCAATTCAAGATTATGTGTTAGGTAATTTTTTAGGGATTATTAATTGTTCTGAGGAATAGGATATCACAATAAAAAATTTATGAGTAAACAACCTAATCAATTTTAATATACGACACTGTAAATCCCTAATACAACCCAACTAGTGGTTAATGTGGGAACATGTGCATAGATTAACATATTTTGTATCTTCATAAATATCTCACAACATGCATATATCTAGTGAATAATTACCCCATTATGAGTTATTTTTTTATTAGGATTGATAATCACGAGATATTTCTAAAAAATGGGTGATAATACATAGTTAATCGATATAATCTATTGATCTATATCACGTATTTTGTTCTGTACCATCCATTAATTTCAAATATATTTAAAGGATATATAAATATATATATGTCACATTACTGGTGATAAAATGACCTATGAATTATACTTTCATCATCCAAAACATTCATTTACTATACTTCAGAAAGACCTTTTCATTTTTGAATTCTATTTGATAAGTTATTCAAATTCTATACATTTTCCTCCTTTTCTATTGGAGTAGATGACCATATTTTATATAAAGGAAAAAAATAATTTTAAGGTGACCCCTAATGTCTAAATTCACTATGTCCATAATTATATCTTGAATCATTTTGAGTATTTATAGAATCATTATGAACCCTTAGTTTTAGAACCTTATATGAAATGTATTCCTGGGGAAATCCACCTTCACCAAATTTACATTATAATATATCGACAAAATATTCACCATATATAATCACTGTGTATTACATAGTTGAATTAAAAATTCACTAATCCATGGATGAAGACACTAATTCATTAGAAGGCACTTATTGATATCATGATAATCCTGATTTATTTTCATTAAACAATATAAATTATTGATGAAATGAAATAGCATAGACCATTGTGTATCAGTTGGGCATATAATCCCTTTATATATATTCCCATATAGTTACTTAATTATCTCTTCATGTTAATGAGTTTCCACTATATAGAGAATCAAATATATTATATAATATTTTTGGTATAATTTAATTTGAAAACTCATCCTATTAGAAGGGAGGAAGACCAATAAATTAATCAGGATGCATATTAATGTATTATATTATATTTGGAATGTTATCAATGATGGATATTTCCATATATTAAAATTCCTAAGAATGATATAGTTGATCATATGAAAAAAATGAATGACTAGGATGATAATTTCAAATAACATCCATACTCCTCATTATGATTTTGTATAATTATAGGTATATTCATGATATGGAGTGGCATTTAGATATCTTGGAAATATATATTGGCTCTAGATTAGTAAATACAATCCATAATGAGAATTTAATTGAATTATTTAAAATGGTGTATCATAAGGCTTGATGAGAAATTCAGAATAAAAGATATTGATAGTGAAGAATTTATATTCTCAGGGTGAAATAATTTGCACATGTTTCATATTCATTAATAACATGACTTCCACGTTTTGATATGGGCTTTTAATAGATTTATTATGTAACACCCCGAAATTCTAAAACAAGGATATTGTATTTGATAGTGATTTTGACACCAAACACCAAGAACATAATAAAATATAACACACTGAGACCTTATGATATATTTAAATCAACTCTCTTCAATAACTTCCATTATAAGAAGTACTGATTTTATCTTATTTTACATTTAATATTTAGTTTCTTCGATAGATTTCAATATATTAAATGACTAATTTTACCGAACAATAATATATTATTATAATATTATTATAAGAGAAAAAACCTAACCATTAAATTGATGGGTATTAATATTGATAAATAAATAATTAAAATAGGTTGCTTAAAATCCTTAGTTAATTATATATTCATTAGAAATAAAATATGGATCATTAAAAAAATAAATGTTTTAAAAAAATGAATTTTTTAAAAAATATAGTTTAATACCACTTCTCAAACATTATTTAAAATTAATATTACAACATATAGAAAATTTATATGAGGGAACACTATGTATTTTTTAAATCATATTATTAAAATTATCTTAGGGTATTTTTTATAATATTTTTCTGAGAGGTTTCAATTTTTAATGAATAGTGAAAATTTCTAAACATTAAATGAAAATCTTAGTTTTGATTTAAATTTTAATATATTTAAAATATGAATTTAATTTGTGTAAAATTAAACCTATATAAATATTATTTTAATTTATTCAATTTAGGACATTGTAATTATTTTTCATATTGACACTGGACATATAAAATTTGTAATCTTTTGAATATTTTAAATTTAAAACCCCTCTTGGTCGTCCCGTCTACAAAATTTATTTCAAATTACAATTTTACAATTATATGATTCTAAATTTTAAAAAATGATTCCATATTTTTAATAATAATATTACTTATTTCTAATTTGGTCAAAATAATTTCTCACCAAAATTAAAATAAAATTTTGGAAAAATTAAATATTTTACCTAAAAGTGGGTTTACCGGGGCGAAACTAAAAAGATAACGATTAACATATTCTATAAACATGATTAAAATAATTATGTGGAATTATTTTTCTCATAAAAACTATAATAATCTATAATTAACCATTTGGACCCTTTTTACATATGAATACATGGGAGAACTAAATTCCTATAAAAAATATCATGTGTTCCCTCTTCTCACTTATAAAAGGCCTCCCAGCCTCCTCTCCACTTCACACAATAAAAAAACATTGCATCAAGAAAAACATAACCAAATAAATTTAATAATTCCTTCCCCTCATCCTATAATGCATATTTTTTGGAATAAAAAACATTTGAAGGATTTTGTGAAATCTGATGGGGGATACCCAAAGAAGTGGAAATGTTCTTAAAGAAACATGCTAATTTTATTTATTTCTCCCCATAACTAATTTTTTTAAAACATGATTATACAATAATAGAATAATATTTCACAAATTGGGATTTTTTTATAATAATTTAATTACCTAAAACAATATCTAACTCCATCAAATGGATTACAAAATCATCATTCATGTGTTTGGAGGAATACCGTCTCACGACCCGAAGTCTTTCATTTTTCCATTTCCTCTTCCCATGATTTTATATGATGATGGATATAATGTATATATATGATATTTAATGAATATTTATACCTATATAGTCACAATATCATATATATATTTTACCTTTAATTTTGAATGTGACACAATAACGCAAGTCATGTTTACGTCGAACTACCTCCTCATGAAGCGATGTTATTTTTAATTGTATAACAATTAACATGGAAGGTGATAAAGATAATTTGAATGATTATATTTTATATAAATGACATAGTTTTTATTTTAAAAAAATATTTATCATTTTGGAAAGAAAATATATATCATTTTTCCTTTCATTTTCACCCAAGTAGAGATGATTACATATAACGCTTATGTGTGGACTACTACTTTCATAAAGAGACATAAATCCCCTTTAAACTGATGTAGAGATTTTACATGTTTTTATATTTCTTTTATATTATTTATTAAACAACATTGAATATATTATACTATAATAATATATATTTTATATTTTTACCATATTTTTTTTAAAAATCATCTATGAAAGGAAAATATGAAAAAATACACACTAGATAAATATGATGTGAAAATTTGAAAATTAATATTTATTTAAATAAATAATATAATAAATATTTCAATTTAAAATTTTAAATAAAAAACTTATTTTCTAGAATATAATATTTTTTACAACACTAACATTGTTTTATCTCTTATAGGATTTTCATAGGACTTTATTAAATTATATTTTCATTTTAAATTATGTAATTATTATTTAATATGAATATTTCAAAAGAATTAAATTTATTAAAAATTATTTAAATTATTAAAAAGGTTGTATAAGTTCAAAATATATATTTTGTACGAATAAAATTTTTGTTTCATTGTACAAAAATCTGGTTTTCAGTAACACATATATACTTATATACATAAAATTTAATAGGAAAAATGAATCGATGCAATTAATATTTTATTTAAAAATAAAAATATATTAAGTTATACTAATATGTTCTTTAAAAATATCTCCACATTATAGTAGTGTACACTATATGGATACAGTGTGTGGTCATAGTTATTTTATGGGGATGTTTTAAGAATATTTTTTTGAAGTTTAATACTATAGTTCTATTATTCATCATCAAATCAATTCTCAAAAGTTTTAGTTTCTGTATCTCAGCATGGAAATGGGAACAGGAATGTATAGTGATGTAAAAACCCTCATAACCTCTAATAAATGGGCTTTATAGAGTATGATACTATTATTTCATTCCATCTCTGATTTCTTCTATTTCAATTAGTATTACCTACAACCCTTAATATATTGTAATCATACTGGTCAACATTAATGTTTATGTTATCATTTATTATTGATTTTAATTGAGTTTTAATTTCTTCAAAATATTATTGCTATACATTACGATGGTCCAAAGATATCAAAATAAATAATTTTCATGTGTTTTATATAAATAAATTACTTAGTAAATAATTTATTCTTTATAAGGTAATTTCATTTATAAAATTTTAGGTCAGTATTGAAAAAATTAGTCACATAGTGTGAGTTGGAATGGTTTCAGAAACATGAATAAAACTAACATAGTCTTGGAGTTGGAAATATTTACAACCAACACGATGCAATGACACTAAACAATAATACACTTGAACAATATGAGTTTCTAAGAATAATTTTTCAAACAACTCACTGACCAAAAACATATTTAAATCATTTCAATATCCTATCATGGATGTGGGAGCTCTTGGGTGTTTCTAATTTTTAGAATATTCCGTAATAAAATTCATCAAAAACATTTGAATGACTACATATACAAGAACAACAACATCCTCTATTTTGAAAAAAATATTGAACTCGATGTGAAACCATTAATCAGAAATTAAGTCATTTACTAATGATTTTGTTTACTTGTGATATATCATTGATAAGTTTTCTTATTTTTTTTATTTCACCTAATTAAAGAAACCTGAACTCTCAATAATGAAAATTTTATCTTCTAAGGAATTATGGCTCTATGAGACAATAGTTGCACAAAATAGGACCATGTTGAACTAGAGGTTTCAATTTCCCACCTATTACCTTATACATCGTGTATTATATACACTAATACAAGAATAACACATGAAAAATATTATCATATCATTGATGGCTCCACATGAATCCCTCTAGTACTTGAGTCCCAAAAAACTAACTACCCAACAATGTTTGGTGGTGATAGAGAAAATTTTATATTTCATAGTTTTAAATATATTGAGGAACCTATCTTTGAAACCCAATTATAAATTCCCCACATATCATATAGAGGTTGATAATGACGTATAAAATTACCTCACTTATGTATAAGAGTTTCTGAGAAGGGATACTTACAAAATTAATCATATCTAAATCAGTCCAATAGTAATACTTTATATGATCACTGAGAGAGCCTCTATATGGTTCCTCAATTAGCTTAATTAGACCCAAGTACCCTTATAATCCCCTCAGCAGTGAAATTATGTTAATAATATCGAGTGAGACCACATCTCCAATTCTACGAAATTGATTAAATGAACTCATTCTGGACCACATCCAAAAATCATCCAATCACAGTCTGGAATCTATAGGTTGAGATGTTTGTAATATTAGGATAAAGGATATGGTGATATAACACACACACATACAAGCACATAAATCCCATAAGCATATTCCAAAAATAACTAGAGGACAAGAGAAAAAATTCCTTATTAAAACTATTGAAATTGTGTATATTACCATTCTATCTTCCAATGTATATAAGTAGATACTTATTTAAATTCAGGGTAATACATTCATCCAAGACCATATTTTAGTAAGATATAAAAAATATTCATATTCTTAGAAAATAGGAGGTAGAAAAATATACTCACCACCGCCATAATAGGATATCATCAGTACTATATAAGGGTTACACATGACTAGTTACACATTATTGATCTAACTATGGAGGGTCATTGGTATATTATGACAATGAATTGAAATATTGATCAAGACACTTTACCCATAAAAATAAGAGATCACTGACCCAATTGAAAAGAATCTTGAGGGTATATATACATTCCATCGACAACATAGAATATTTTGAATTATTCAATAAACAAAAAAAGAGATTAATTTAGTTGTGACCCAACATAGGTATACTTATTTCCATATAACATGACTCAAGACACCTACTACATAACATCTAAATTGAAGTGTCACTAATGGAAATATAAAGTCCAGAAGTAGGCCCATATTCCTTGATTTCTCAGTGATGGTGTTATTTAGGAAATTGATCAGATTTTAATATTTAATATAAATAATTATGAATCATTTTAATTTCAAGGAAATATCAAATGTAGTTAAATATATCCAACATAACAATATTCCACTAGCTGCTCTAGAGGTCCTCCCCAGATTGTGTACCATGTCGGTTCTCATTATGTATATACCAAGAACTATCTTGATATTTTTCACAATTATAACTATAGATACAGTCATTATAGTAAGAGGAACATACAAAATGATTTCATACTATTACCACTCTCCTCTCCAAAGGTTCTCCCTGATTCATATGAGGCGTAATTCCTAGCTATGGATGGACACTAATCTATAATGGTATTCATACCAATGAAAACAATATCTTTTAATTTCATCATGCCGATGATATTTTATTTTGATAGGAATGATCTCCCCTTACCGAATCAACTATAGGAAATTCTTCAAATCATTGGGAATTCCATATAATTAATTTATTTGCAACTGATTCCTTATCACTGAGAAGAAATATTATTTCACATATAGATGGCATCATAAGGAAATGATCATTCTCTAAATGAACCATGGGTCACATAGTTCTGTCTACAATTATAAAATTTATAGTTAAACCTGGTATCTACAAAAACCTAGTCGTGAAACTTATCGTTTTTTATGAATAAGTGAAAAAAATAACTCATAGAAGACGAAGTGGTACATTTATTATGAGTAAACACGGGGATGAGATTAATATAATGGTCTTTTACTAGACATTATCCAACCCTCAGTATTCCATTATATAACATTGATTGTGGAATGTGGAGATTATATTCTTCTATAACTGTGGATGTTTCTTCAATACATAAAATTAAAATATTTACCTCATTATGGAAATGGAACTAATGTCAATGTAATATATAAATTTCTCCAATGTATTAAATTTACAAATCTTTTAGAAGTAAGATTCCGAAAAGTGGGAAAATATTATGTGAATTTTCACGATGTATTCTCTAATGCTCTGATAAATTTTTTTATATTTATTTCTAACACTCTATCTTGTGTATTTCATAGATTATGTGGTGAATAATAATAATTTTATTTAACCTCACTTCCCAAAAAAAATTCCCTCCAAATGTTTCATCATGAAATTTCATTTATTCCTGATGAATTTTGTAATCGAGATCCACATATAACAACCAGTGTGCATAGTTGGGATAGTTGATGACCAACTCACACAAATATCAGAAATAAGGATGGAGAGTCATCACAATAATCTAACATTAAAAATATGATAATATATTGCAGGATTTTCATCTGAAAAAAAATCAAAAATCAAGTGTAAACATAATCCCAAAAAGTGATAATCTCACATTAATCATGTGCATTCTGTCCAAATAAAGCACATACAGAAACATTCAAGATTAAGAGGAATCATATTATAAATGAGTCTATGGAAATTCTAGAGTAACCATAGTCTGTATGGCTGGGGGTATTTTTACAACCATAATTCTCCAAAAGGTAACCTAATCTCCAACATATCAAATGTAATATAATAATAGAATATATGTATCACCAATATCTATGGTAGGGTTAATTGTAACCTAAAATTCCTCCTCCCATGCGAAAGTCATTTTGTCCCGATTGGGGGGTGTGTGACAATAAAAGTTTCAATATTTTTTCTCTTCCCAGGGGACATATGTTTCCTTTGGGAATGTCAATGATAAGAATTTATTGATAATCACTCTAGATTACCCTTAAAAGAGTATCTATTGGGGATTCATGGATGAAAATACTGAAGCACTATAGGGGATACTCCCAAAAGTTTCCCTTTTATAGGGAAACAAAATAATGGGATCAAAAATAATCTTTCAATAGACACTCCAAGAAAGTCCAATACACTTATTCTTATGATGGTGATGTGATACATAAACTTCACTATGTTTCGCTAAACATCATTAATTGAGGCCATGTACAATATGTAGAGAATAAAACTAATTTAAATTAAAATAGAGAGGATGTTTCTATTTAAATAATAGTCCCCACATAATCCATTAAATATGGAATTAATAAAATTATTAAAATGGTATAAAATAGTTATGTGATCCTTTGAATGCTCATCTACCACCTCTTTTGTAGGAATAAAAAAATAAAAGGGAAAAGGATTTTCTATGTCTGACTCATTACCCAAGGAAGTTGAACCCCTTACATTTATGGAATGATTCAATAATAGCGCAATATTTTGTTTAAATTATCAATTAAATTTAATAATTTTTATGTACCCATTACACACAATAACATTTTTATCATTCATTATATGCAACACTAAGTGTAGTATTCATTACATGCAATGATTAGTTTAAATTAAATGTGATATACAATTAAAATATTAGTATTTAATATGATAGTTATTACATAGTCATTGGAATTGACAGTTTAAATAGGATAATCAAATTATTAAAATAAATGGTTTACATAGTTAAATGAAATGATTTAATTGATATCCAATTAATTATAAATTAAAATAAACCCAAATTGAAAATAAAAAAAATCATTTTATTAAAAACAATATTTATACATAGAGATGTATTTTAAAATTATAAATGAAAAAAAAAATTTGTTGATTATTTTATAGAAATTTATAACTTATATATTAAATAAAATGTGTATCATTTATGTTTTATGTTTTTCTTCAAAGAGATAAAAATAAAAACAATATTATGATTAAAAATTATATTTTTTAGACAATTTGTTTTGTCACCTTTTAGACACATACATTAAAAATAATCATTCAAAGTTTAAAATATTTATTTGATAAAACGAAAAATAATAATAATTAATCATGTAAATATTATCATTGAAATAATTTTTTATAATTTCCATAGAATTTAATTATTTCAATGAATATTGACAAACAATGGATTTTATTCATAATTTTCATTTATCTTATTGAATTTAGAATCATTAAAATTGTTCTAATATGGATTTAAAAGAAAAATTATCCCAACTATATATCTATTAATCCAAATTTGGATATTATAATAAATTTTATATTCAATTTTTATATACAATGTTTTTAAACTTTTGAACAATTTCTCTTTAGATAATTGGTTTCCCACCATGTCTGCATGATTAATTTTAAATTAAAATTCTCAAATTATATTAGATATATTACTAGAAATGGATTAAATATTTTGAATGAGAAAAATTTTTATTATCTAATTTGTAGAACATAGTTTGTGACCAGAATTAAAATTTAAAACTAGAAAAAATTAAGCACCATCGTTAAGGTGATAATGGGATTAATAAAGGATAAACTAAAAGGTTTTCTTGGAAAATGACATATAAAAATTTTCCAAAAAAATTGGGTGGGTATATTTTGATATTATCTAAATTAGGATTGATAATTATCCATTTTTGATCCATCTATCATGGTAA
This sequence comes from Viscum album, assembly GCA_963277665.1. Taxonomy (NCBI): domain Eukaryota; kingdom Viridiplantae; phylum Streptophyta; class Magnoliopsida; order Santalales; family Viscaceae; genus Viscum; species Viscum album. The sequence continues at coordinate 361,108,375 of OY728155.1, read as the reverse complement.
AAACTTGTGAACAAAATTTTCATTTTGAAAATTACAAGTGTGACACTCACCAAACATATAAGAGGTTGTGACCACTCATCTCCTCTTCACTGCTCCAAAGTTATTTTTCCTCTATTACATATGAATATCATTTTATTTCATCACTAATATATTCATAATGTTTTTAGTTTCACTGAATACCCACCAAATAAGGAATTCTTTTCAAACCAATATCTATTCTTTGAAAAAAAAGGTAATGTTCTTAACCAATATTTTAATTTTATTTCAACGTCTACATCATTAAAAAAGATTAAACCCTAAAAATATAATAACTCCAATAGATTAAAAATAATTAAATATTATTATTTTAATTTAATAACCTAAACCATTTTCTTCATCCATCAGCTGGGAAATGAAATTATTAATCATATTTTAGGAGGAAAATTGGCTAACAGGTCGATGTGATGCTTTTTTACATCTTACATTTATTATAATAGGGGTAAATTAAACTAATAAATATATTATTTTTGATATATTTTTTCTTATTTATTTCAATTTCATATATACCTCTATACTTTTTATTTCTTAGAAATACAATAACGTTTCTCATGTGTGGACCGAACTACTACCCCTACGATCACTTTGATTAATTCTCTACATATGTATAAAAATGAAGTTAATTTGGGTAGAATTAAATAAAAATGATTATGTAGTGGAAATATATAATTTACCTTTGTTTCTTTCAATTCTTTATGAAAATGGAATCAACATTTATGTTTATCCACGACCCACCATCTCCATGAATGATGTATTTTATTTTTTGAAAATTGATATTTACATGAAATTGTTAATAAATATGTAATAAAAGGTCATATGTAAATCATATATGTTATGATATATAAAAATATGGTTCTATTATTTTTTATATAATAAACTTGTATTTATTTTGTACAAGGTTTTAACTTTTAAGAATGACGTCGAGACTTAATGTGAAGGATTTCTATTGCACTTTTCTTCTTTTATGTGACACATTCCATATTCACCACATATTTATTTTAGATGATGTATATAATTAAATTTAATAAATATTATGATTTATCCAATAAAAATTATTTGTATTATCATATCAATGTTAGGATATCCCATTCATGGCTTTATGAATCAAATGATTCCAAATCGGTAAGGTATTTTTGTCTCAATTTTCATTCATTTAGATATATATAATGTTAATAACCAATCTTATTTCAAGATGTTTATATAAAACCCTATCGAAATGTAAAAAAATATTTTGTTTATTTTCATAAAATTTTATATGTCATTTATTTGTATTCATTCTTGGAGATTGTGAATCAATGTTACCATAGTGGTAATGGTTTTAGGATACAATCACATATTTTATGAAGACTTTTAATGATTATGTGCATGATAATGAAATATCATGTATCATCTCAAATGAAACTCATTTATTTTAAAATCCTACAGTTAAGTAAAGAGAATACCAAATTCATTTTTTTAATATTTCATCTACTAAACTATTCCAAATAAATATTTTTTTAACAAAAATCATCTTTATTTCGATGTTCTATCAGAAAAACGTTTTTATATATTATTTGTTTTAACATTATAGAAATAATTTATTAATGGAATTATTACACATGTTTAGCTTTTAAATTTTTTTGGAATGAAGGTTTCATATTATTTTCCAAACAAGTTTTATTTTTAATTTATTTAAAATATGAATGGAATATTTTTTTAATGTGTACCAAATGAAATTTATTTTATTCCTTCAAGAAAACTCATTGTTTTAATGGACCAATTATATATTTCAATGTTAATTTTCAAATAAAATGATTTCCAAATTTTTTTAAAAAAATTTACTAAACAATGTAATTGTAGAAATATATAATATATCTTCATAAATAAATGTTTTAAATGAATTTTGAATCTTGACTTGTAATATTCAAAGGATATTTTTTGGGAAAATAATTCTGAAATGTTTTATTCTTTAAGAAAATCAGTGTAAATACTAATTTCTTCATGAAATATTCATTGTGCTCTTTAAAATTAATTTTAAATCTAACATGATATACTCTGATGTTACTTATGCTAAAATGGGGCTATGATCCAAGGATACAATAATTATTCTTCCCTTGATGAATTATATTTATGACAAAAATATGTCTATGATACTCATTTTTCTTCAAAATGTCAAACATTGATTATTTTATTATGAATTCCTATTAATTTTTCATGGGTTATAAATTAATGAAATGATTATGAACCATTTTTATCTTCTACATGGCATGTTATGATGAACTATTTATGAGACCCACTTCATTCAAAGTGTTCTAATGTGAAGAATGTTTTATGATCTCGTGGGATATGTATGTATGTTTTTCATTATGTGATAATTTTTATGTTATAACCAAGGTTGGTGGTTATGTTATTACTAAAGATAATGGATGCATTAAAACCAAGATGGATAGGACCTATATCTCCCACAAATGTATTGTGAAATTATTGATTTCAAAGAGATTGACATGACATGAATGGGGAGTATACCCAATTCAAAAAGGTACTTTTCCAAAATAATAGTATTATGAGTGGAAGATGACTACTATGATGGTTTAGAGAGTGAACCCATTCCACTATGATAGTCTCAGTAATGATCCTTGAACCACTATGGAAATGATTTTCTAGAATTATTTATACCACTCAAATATATTATTTATTCCAAAGTTATGTTCTCAGTGTTCATGTTCATCAATTTTATTATGATTCATATCTTATTAAAATCCATAATTTATTCCATGATTCATTTTAAAGATTGGTGATATGTGGGGTATGGTTTTAAAATTTTATCATCATTTTAATATACTTATTTACTAATATTATATTTAATTATCTCTCATGTCCACACATACTGAAAATTTGATCCCCCCTATTTTTATTTTTATTTTCCCAAGGTTATGAAAAAATGTTTTCTGAATTATTTTTATATGATAGGTTCTAGTAAGGAAGAACTTAGTGGGAGATAATTCAGTTCACCCTTGAACTAGTTGTATATTTTTCAGAAATTTTATTTCCATTATATAGTTATGATCTTCATGTTTTTGTATATATACTATAATGAAAAGTTATCATAAAATAATATAATATGAATGTATAACAACACGGTTCATTATAGTTCATATCAGAGGATATGTTTAGTTAACCATTATAATCTAGGATGAGAACCCACTAGTGAGAACCCTAATTATAAGATTAAGGATGAGTCAATGTGTATGGAAATTTTCAAAAAAATTTGTTAAAGGATTGAGCAAGTAGTTTCCAAAAAATTACACCCATACCTATATACTAATAGTGGATGTGTCCTTAGTGAAGAGGTATAGAGGGTAAATAACTATGAAGTGGGTTCATTAAGCTGGACTCAACCACAACATAGCGTATGACAATGACCCTAGCCATGATCTTGGATTTACAATATTGTGCTATATTCATTTTAAATTCATAAACACATTATGAATCATTATGAACAAATTAAATAGATGACGATATTGAATGGCCTAGGATAAACTGAAGGTGTTGTAGATTAATGATATGGTGTCTTGATTTAGGAATCCTGTAAGTAATTTTCCAAGATGATATGGTTTCTCACAATGAATATTATTAATCAAACTATTATTTTTGGTTTTAGATAATGGTGGGAAAAATAATGAACTATATTAACATTGAATGTGATAGGCAACATGTTGGTGAAAAACCATATGGGATAATGAATTGAGTGGGGGATATTGTGATTATTCAAAATTAGTTATCAAATTAAGTGATTAATACCTTGAACTTTAACCAAATCTTTATCTAGCAAAAATATTAAGGATATTTTTCATTTAATTTGTTGGTGTTGGAGATCATGGATGAATAAAGATTCAATTTCCCATATTTTTATAATTCTAGATGAATTCTATAGGTAATGTAGCAATGGAATAATCATATTTTTAATGTGTGTATTATAAGGGGACATAGTAAATTATTCCAAAGGAGAAATGAATAGTTTACTTAACAAAAAGGAATAGACTAATTTTTTCCCTATGAAAACATAAATGGTAAAATTTTATAAATGTATAAATAATTTAAATTATACGAATAAACTTCCTCAGGGGAGAAGAGTATGTAAATAATAAAGAAGGTGGATTATTCTACTGATGATGAAGAGACCATGAATAAAAAATTAATTGAAATAGGTACTTAGGGATAAGAATAAAATAATATTTAATTGTTTCATGATGTAATATATTTATTGAAGTGTTTATGTATTTGAAATCAATAATTATGAAATATATAAGTGTTCTTCAATATTTATTTTTAATAATTTATTTTCATGAATATGATGAATGGTATTTGTGACCAATTGAATTTATTTAATAGTAAGTTTATATTTTAGGGAAAACATATAAATTTGTGAAGGTAACCATTAATATATTCTATATTTTATAAATATTCTTTTTATTTTGTATAAATATATGATTTAAAAAGATAATATAAATTGGATTGTATTGACGGCTGTAGAACATATAAATGAATTGTTGATAAATGGTTTATGAAATAATTGATATATGTTATAATATTATTAGATATAGGGAATGTATTATTTTTTTGTTTTGATCATGTAATGAGGAAGAATACTTGTTTTAGTTGAGCTATTATAGTAATTCTGGTTATTTCAAGGATTTGGGAGATTAAATGACTAATGTACTCATATATTTGGCATGTGAAAATTAAGAGATGGTTAATGATATTATTTTGATTAATGATACGTTTATTTTGATAAATTTTGTCATGTTATTTATAAATTTTAATTTCTGGAAGGATTATAATGTTAAATTTTTTTTGAATGGTTTATAATGAACTTTGGTTGGGGTTTTAGAGGCTATTTTATTACATCAACTTATAAAGATCTATTTATATTGGATAACTGGTGACCACCATTATATAATTATGATAACAACGAATATGAAGATTAATATATCACATTATAATTTATCTTGTGATCCATTATTGATTTATGCATACAAATTTAATCTTTATTTCCTAGAGTTTGATAAGAACAGGTAATTTATCGAAGCATAACCAACATAAGTGATTGTGCTTATGAAATATAATGAAATCAAGAAAAGATAACATAAAAATAAATTACAAAAAATTATGAAGAGTGTCTAGAAATAAAATTTTATCACTTTACCATAATTTATGATGATATCAATGTCAATTTTCAAACCTCATTGATTTATGGTTTTGTAGTTGTTTCTTTTCATATGAATTTTCTAATTTTTGGTCATCAATGATGTATATCCTCTATATTTATATTTGGACAATAAATGTTTCTTACATGGCCACATATTTACATCCCACCTATGATATCCTATTTAGAATCTTGGTATGTGTTATTCCAAATAAACTTCACACATCAATTTCCCTCATTTCATGACAAATATTTATTAATCATTTTTAAATGGAAAGGATGAAATTTATTTTTATGGATTCAGTGTAACAAACAGAAAATTTGGGAACTATTATTTTTCAAATAAATTTAATTATTTTTTATATTTTTTAATGGAATACAACAATTTTTTTATTTTATGTAGAAAAATAACAGACTATAGCTTCTATTAAATGCAACACTATGTTTAAGTGAAACGTGACATACAAATGAAATATTTTTATTTAATATTATATTTATCACATATTTGTTAGAATTGAAGGAAGACATAAGATTTAACAAATTATGAAAATATAATTTCTAATCATGTATAAAAAATTATATCATTTATGAAAAATTACATATAAATGAAAATAAAAGCACATTCATTATAAAGAAAAATATTCTAAAAATACTATTGTTTTAACACAAACATGTCTTACCATAATTCATTAAATAAAATTGGTTAATTGTTCTAATAAAAAAATATTATATATTAAATTAAAATTTTATCATTAATGTTAATTTTTTCCTATAAGGGTGATATGAATAAAAAACCATAATCATAAAATTATTTCTTTTATAAAAAGAAGTATTATATATATTTTAATTATTATTTTAAAATTAATTTTTTCAAAATTTCTAAATTAATTTTGTAAATCATAATATCAAAATTATGAAAGGCTGTTTTTTTGGTAATTTTCCTAGAAGTTACATTTTTCTAAAGAATAGTAATATTTTTTATATTATGAATTTCAATTTATTTTAACTAATTTAAAAACATACAAACTATTTTAATATGTCATTAAAACTAAAATTAGTCTAATTATATATTTATTAATCTATTTAAGGTTATTAAAATCAATTTAATATTGAATTTTAATATAATGATATTTTAAACTTGAGAACATTTTAATTTGCACAAATGATTTTATGCAATGTCTAGGGGATTGATTTTGAATTTATGTTTTTTATTTATGTGAGTTTAATTTTAAAAAATTGATTTCATATTTATTTATAAGAATAATTTATTTTTTCTAATTAGGTAAGGTTAATTTTTTACAATATTTAAAAGTAATTATAGTAAAAAATATTTATCATGGCTATATTAGAAACATGTTTACAGGGGGGATAAAATTAACTGATAGGGTGTAAAATGACCTAGATACTTATCAAACACCCATGTTGTAACGTCCCAGTTCCGAGTGCCACTCAACGGGTGCCCCGAACCTGGTTCGCCACGTGACCTCAAGTGCATTTCCCCAAATGCCAGATGCTGCAGATTAGCAGCGAGGGCCCCTGTCTGATAGTGGGGAAAATATTCCCTCATTTGTCAAAGTGTAGCGCAACGGAATACAGAATAAAACATACATCAACAGCAGAAGCAGTAAACCATACACAACTGAAATAAACAACTGTAGTATATATAACCGACCAGATATATAGATATGATGAAACATGTATCCAATTATAAGAAAACAGCTTGAACATTTTACATAGCAGTACAATACAATACAGAGTACAAATACAGAAAAGCAAAACAAAATAGTTGGCAGTGGCATCGCGAGCCTAGGCTCACTCCCATGCCCACCTACTCCTCGGAAGCAATCATGTACCTGTATAGGGACTCTTGTCCCTATCCACACCTGTAGAAACGTAATCTGTTTGGGCTGAAAATCATGAACCAAAGAGGGTGTGAGAAATATATCTCAGTAGGCACCCACCAAAGGCCCGTGCTCAAATGTGTATAAGGCATGCAACAAGTGTGAAATAGTAAATAACAATAAACTAAGTTGTACTCAAAAGTAACTAACTTACCAGTTATATTGTCATTTAATTATTCATTTAATCCATTAAATATTAGAAATCACCACATTTCATTTTTATGTAAACAATCCATGTCCTCAGTCAAGAAAAACACTACCCTTAGGTAAGCAGAATCTCGCCCTCAGGAAATTGCCCTTAGGCATAAAAGTATCTCACTCTCGGGCATTGCCCTCAGGCTTATCATAATCTCACATACAGGCATAACATAATTCTCTCCCTCAGGCATACAAAGTGTCTCCCTCAGGCATAGAAGTCAAGCCCTCAGGCAAGAAAGGTTGCCCTCAGGCAGAAAAAGAACGTCGTCCTCAGGCTAATCCAGTCACTCCTTCAGGCCATAGTAAACACCACACTCAGGCATAGGTAACCGGGCCATGTCCAACATATAAACATGAAATTTACATAAAATTCCTCTCAAGGCAAAAGTAATGCCTAATTTAAACAAGGCATACCCTTGGGTATCCTGGCCAAACGACTAAACAGAGGAACACACCCCTCTAGATGGTCCTGGATCCATGAAATGATCCCAACCAACATTTTATTGTCATAATTAATCACCTATTCAATTCTAGGTGTTTAATATAGCAATTTCCTCAACCACACGACACTCCAACATGGGTTCGTGGCACAAAAACGCACAAAACACACGACAGTTGGAAAATATAACACCAAGCCACCTACCTTGTACGCCAACGAGCGGTATACCCGAACGTCGACTCTAGAAACGCCTATGAATGACATATATATGATGAATAACAAAACTCTCTTAACTTAAAATAACTTGTGCTAGGGAAAAAATTGGTAAGCAACACACTGGGAGAAGAGAGGGATTACCCGCGCGGTTCCAACGAGATTGTCCCAAGTGGAATCATATTCCAGAAGAACACCCGACAGATCTTCAAAGGTTCAGCTGTCCCTCCCGAGCTCCCTCTTCCATTATAATCCTTCCCTATGAATAGGGGAGGCTACTTCCCGATTTAAGAAAAAAAATGAAGTACACGGCGTGTACTTCCATGTACATGGCGTGTACTCACTTCATTTAACTTTTCCTCTGGTGGCACCATCATACTGTTCACCCCTCGACATGAGTACACGACATGTAATCCTGAGTACACAGCGTGTATTGTCACCCAGCTAGAAGCTACTCCACCGCCTTACTGTTTTAGCATGCCAACTGACTACACGGCGTGTACAGGACCACTACACGGTGTGTAGCCGGTTCCTACACCCTTTGTCACCAGCAAGGCTACACGCCCCGTGTACTCATCCCTACAAGGCCATAAGTACACGACGTGTGGATAAAGTACACAACATGTACTTCCAAAATTTATTATTTTTCTTCATTTTCCATATTTTATTAAAAACACTTAAGGAAAAGAGAAAATAAGAAGCTCGTACCTCAAAGATAAGAACCGGGTTCTTACAAACTTCCCCCCTTATAGAAATTCGTCCCCGAATTTTTCTTCCAAGGGTGGAGAAGATATAGCCGTGAACAACTCCAGCCACTGAGCACGTACGTCGGCCTCCCGATCCCAGGTCTCGTCCTGCACGTGGCCATGCTGCCATAGCACCCGTATGAGAGGAACTAATCGGTCTCGGAGAACCTTCGTGCTCCTGTCAATGATACGAATCGGATTCTCATCAAAGGACGCATCTGCCTCCACTCATCCTCCTCTGGCTGAAAGGGGTGATATGGGTCTGAACGATAGTGGTTCAAATGAGATACATGGGAGACTTCATGCATGGCTCGGTACCTCTAAGGTAATTGCAATAGATAATCTCCCCAGAATCTAAAATGGACCCACATACCTCGGTAAAAGTTTACCCTGTCTCCTGATCCGCTTGTGTCCCAGCCTCAGTGAAACAAAAAAGAAAACCTGATCCCCTACCACAAACTCCAAAGGTTATCTGCGGCGATCAGTATATGACTTCTGACAAGACTGCGTGGTAGCCATCCTCTTTCGAATCAACTAGACCTGCTCAGAAGTCTCTGGCACGAGCTGTGGCCCCAGTAAAGCTGCCTCACCTGCCTCTAACCAGCACAAAGGTGATCGGCACGACCTACCGTATAACACCTCGTATGGTGCCATCTCAATAGTTTCTTGAAATCTATTGTTATAGGAAAACTCAACTAAGGTTATATGCTTCTCCCAAGAGCCCCCAAAGTTTAGGACGCATGCACGCAGCATATCCTCTAGCACCTGTATCGTACACTCTAATTTTCCATTAGTATGAGGGTGGTAGGCTGTGCTTAGAAGCACCTGTGTACCCATTACCCTCTGAAAACTCTTCCAGAAACGAGACGTGATGCGGGCGTCCCTATCAGAAATGATAGAACGAGGGACCCCATGAAGATGTACGATCTCTCAGATATACATCCTTTCGATCCTGTTAACACCGATGGTCTCCTTGATCGTACATAAGTGTGGTACCTTCTTGAGTCTGTCCACAACAACCCACACGACATCATTTCAATGAGGTGACCTCAGAAAACCAATCACGAAATCCATCGCGACATCATCCCACTTCCACTCCAGAATGGGTAACTGCTGTAACAGCTCGGCGGGTCTTTGATGCTCCGCCTTCACCTGCTGACAGGGGGAACACCTCTTAACAAAACCATCTACTTCTCTCTTCATACCAGGCCACCAGTACTGACATATCAAGTCACGATACATCTTGGTAACCCCGGGATGAACTGCCCAAGATGAAGCATGAAACTATCGCATCCATTTCACGCATATATCCCCTGGAACCCATATGCATCCATGGAAACACAGAACGTCATCATCACCTATCGTCCAACTAGGATGAGGGTCCTCACTTACCACCTACTCCTGCAGAACTAGGCCTTCTTAATCAGATAGCTTCCTCATCCTCACTCTATCCAGGAGGGTAGGAGTTACAACTAATGAGAAAAGGTAATTCTGCCCCTGACTATCGTGCACCTCCAAATACATCTCAAAGAACAAAGCCATGACCTTCCACTCGCCACTGGCCTCCTGCACTGCCTGTATCTGAGTCTTCATGCTCAGTGAATCAGCTACTACATTATCTTTACCAGGTGTATAGTCATGCTCAAAATCGAAGGACTGTAGGTACTCGACCCACCTTCAATGCCTCAGATTCATGTCACGCTGAGTAAAAATATACATGAAACTTTTTATGGTCGGTGAAAACCACAAAATGTTCTCCCAGTAGATAGTGTCTCCAACAGTGAAACACCTGAACAACTGCATCTAACTCGAGATCATGCGTCGGGTAATTCCTCTCATGTGACCTCAACTGACGAGACCCATATGCAACTACTCGATCTCCCTACATCAACACTACTCCCAGCCCAATCCCTGATGCATCACAATAGACTGTATAGTTGTGCCCCTGCTCTGGGAGTATCAGGATCGGTGCTGATGGAAACCTTCCTTTCAGGTCTTAAAAGGATTCCTCGCAAGCTTCCAACCAAACGTACTTCACACTATTCTTAGTCAAACCCTTCAACGGTGCTCCTAAGAGGGAGAAGTCCTATATAATGCGCCTGTAGTAACTATCCAGCCCCAATAAACTCCGTATCTCAAATACGTTCTTAGGATGCTCCTAGGAAACTACTACTCTCACCTTCTTTGGGTCTACTGCAAATCCTGCCTCCGAGATGATATGACCCAGGAAGTGAATCTGGTCCATCCAAAAGTGGAACTTTGAGAGCTTAACATATAGCCGATGCTCTCTCAGTGTACTCAATATGAACTCAAGATGGGTGGCATAGTCATGTCGAGTGTGAGAGTACACCATGATGTCTTCCACGAATAATACCACAAAAGAATCAAGATACAGATGGAACACACGATTCATTAGAACAATGAAAACTGCTGGTGCGTTCGTGAGTCCGAACAGCATAACCGTATACTCATATAGACCATACCTGCTCCTAAAAGCTGTGAGAGGTATAGGAGATGGTCTTACGCGCAACATATGATATCCTGATCTCAGGTCAATCTTCAAGATCACTCGTGCTCCACAAATCTGATCAAAAATATCATCAATCCTCGGAAAGGGATATCAGTTCGTAACCATCAACTGGTTCAGCTTCCGATAATCCACACAAAGTCTGAGGGTACCGTCCACCGTCTTCGCAAAAAAGACCAGAGAACCCCAAGGAGAAGTACTGGGTCAGATAAAACCCTTTTCCTGTAACTCCTCTAACTACCTCTTGAGCTCCTACAGCTCAGGTGTAGCCATCCTATAAAAAGGAATGAACACCAGTGCTACTCCTAGCACAAGCTCAATGGAGAAATCCACCTCACTCTACGGAGGTAGAACTAAAAAGTCATCCGGGAAGACATCCTTGGAATGATCAACCACTGGAGGAAAATCCATCTGACAAGTCCCCTGATCATCCCGATATAATCTCGCAATCTAGGTTGTGACTCCACCTCACCCACGATGCTCTGGTCCAGCTCGACTCGCCTGAACATACCACTCGCCCTTGTATAAAAACTCTCTGCCCTCTGGTGACGTGAAACTCACCCTATGAAGATAGCAGTATACAAAGACCCGGAAGGGAACCAACCAGTCCATCCCGAGAATGACATCATAAGATGTCATCTCTAAGACATAGAGGTCCCAAAGGAAGTGACAACCACCAACCTCAAGGGGGAACTCCTTGCACTGATTCACACCAGCCATTCTAGTTCCCAATGGTGTGTCTAGCACCATGATATCAGAAGAAGTAGAAACACAGAGCCCTAGGCTCTCGAAAATGGGTACATATATGATACAATGTGTAGCACCCGTATTGAAAAGTATTGAAGATAAGACAGAAGCTACTAGAATAGTACCTCTGACTGTAGAAGGTCCGGGATCCTGCTCTTGCTAGGTCTGTTGCACTGCATATGTCTGCGCAGTGCCGCGGCCCTGAGACACAGCCTGGATACCCTGAGCTGTCCCGCCCTGCTGCCTCTGAGATCCTGGTGTCTGGCTACCACGACCACAACCACCATCTCTACCTGCACGCCCTGACGTATTCATGTTCCCCGACTGGTTTGAAGCCACTCATCCTGCTCCCGCACGTGGAGTATGCACCGAACCCCTCTCACTAGCCAGTAGTGGATATGCCCTATGAAAGCACTGCAGATGACCCATCTTGCCGCAAGCTAATCACTCCACTGGGTCTCATGGACACTGCGGTCTCTATATATATAACCAACCAGATATATAGATATGATGCAACATGTCTCCAATTCTATGAAAACAACCGGAACATGTTACATAGTAGTACAATACAATATAGAGTACAAGTATAGAAAGGAAAAACAAAGCAGATGGCAACAGCATCGCGAGCCTAGGCTCGATCCCATCCCCTCTTACTACTTGGCTGAAATCATGTACCTGTATAGGGACTCTTGCCCCTATCCACACCTACAGAAACCTAATCTGTTTGGGCCAAAAAGCATGACCCAAACAGGGTGTGAGAAATATATCTTTGTAGGCACCCACCAAAGGCCCATGCTCAACTGTGTGTAACGCATGCAACAAGTGTGCAGTAGTAAAAAGCAATAAACTAAGCAGTACTCAAAAGTAACTAACATACCAGTTATATTTCCATTTAATTATTCATTTAATCCATTAAATATTAGAAATCACCACAGTGCATTTGTATGTAAACAGTCTACGTCCTCAGACAAGCAAAACCTTACCCTCAGGTAAGCAGAATCTCGCCCTCTGGCAATTTCCCTCAGGAGTAAAAGTATCTCGCCCTCAGGCATTTCCCTCAGGCGTATCAGAATCTCGCTCGTAGGCATAATAGAATTATTTCCCTCAGGCATACAAAGTGTCTCCCTTAGGCACAGAATTCAAGCCCTCAGGCACGAAAGGATTCCCTCAGGCGGAAAAAGAACGTCGCCCTCAGGCTAATCCAGTCACGCCCTCAGGACATAGTAAACACCGCCATAAGGAATAGGTAAATAGGCCATTCCCAACATATAAACATGAAATTTACATTCAATTCCTCTCAAGGAAAATGTAATGCATAATTTAAACAAGGAATACCCTCAGGAATCCTGGCCAAACGACTAAACAGATGAACGCACCCCTCAGGATGGTCCTAGATCCAAGAAATGATCCCAACCAACATTTTATTATCATAATTAATCACCTATTCAATTCAAGGTGTTTAATATAGCAATGACCTCAGCCACACGACACCCCAACATGGGTTCTTGGCACAAAAACGTAGAAAAAACACGACAGTTAGAAAATTTAACACCCAACCACTTACCTTATACGCCAACGAGCGGTATACCCGAACGTCGACTCCATAAACGCCTACGAATTGTGTAGATATGACAAAGAACAAAACTCGATTAACCTCAAATAACTTCTTCTAGGGAAATAATTGTAAGAAAAACGCTAGGAGAAGAGAGGGCTTACTCGTGCGGTTGCAACGAGATCGTCTGAAGAAGAATCAGATTCCAGATGAATGCCCGACAGATCTTTAAAGGTTTAGTCGTCCCTCCCGAGCTCCCTCTTCCGTTATAAGCCTTCCTTGTGAATAGGGGAGGCTACTACACGATTTAAGCAAAAAAAAAAACAAAGTACACTGCGTGTACTTCCAAGTACACAACGTGTACTCCCTTAATTTAATTGTTCCTCTAGAGGCACCTCCATACTGTTCACCCGTCGACATGAGTACACGGCATGTACTCCTGAGTACACAGAATGTACTGTCGCCTAGATGGCGGCTACTCCACCGCCTTACTATTTTTTCCTGCCGACTGACTACACGGTGTGTACAGGACCACTACACGGCGTGTAGTCAGTTCCTACACCCTTTGTCACCGGAAAGGCTACACGCCCCGTGTACTCATCCCAACACGGCCAGAAGTACATGACGTGTGGATAAAGTACACGACGTGTACTTCCAAAATTTACGATTATTCCACATTTTCTATATTTTATTAAAAACACTTAAGGAAAAGAGAAAAGAAGAAGCTCGTAACTCAAAGATAAGAACCAGGTTCTTACACATGTTTTATCAATATATAAATCTTATGGCATCCTCTCATGACAATGACTCATGGATAAAAGGCCACCCCTCTCCTCTCAACATTACACCTCCAAATCCCTTTTTCTATAAGACCTATAAAAAGAAATTATTTAATTCCATCATCACATCCAAAAATCCATATTTGTTTCATAATGATATCCTATTAATTCTTTTTTTTCAAACTAGAAGAAGTTGTCCAAATAGGGGGAAATATCCCTAATTGGGGGTTCTATTTTATTTATTCATACATATATCAAATAAATCATAAAACATGATAAAATTATTACATAAATATATTCAATATTCTAATATGTTATTTTATTCATACCATAATCCATTCTCATGTTCTATTAAATGGGATATGAAATCTTCATTATTGTGTACGGTAGACTACCTACTCACAAGACAATGTTATGTATTTATTATTTAAATTTTATTTGTATTGAAATAATGATAGATTAAAAAAATATGCAATTTTTTAAATATTTATACTTCTTGAATTATTATCTCACATATAACTTCTTATATTCCATTCTATGGTGTTTCATAGTTCCTTGGAATGTGTGTTCTAATTTAAAAATCACTTCTTCCAGGAGGTTTCCATTGGATTTATGCATTGAAGTAGAAAAATACAATGGTTCTTTATCAAAATGGGACATGCTTTCAAAAGGTATACATTATTTATATTTGAACATAAGATACATAATAACATGCATTGGTTGAGAGGATGGGAGGTCAGACTCATCACACCCTTTTTGGGGGAATTATCTTATACTCTAGGAATCTCATTATAGATTGGATATATTTTCATGAATCCTAATTAATTCACCATGTATAACATTGGTTTCCGATGGAATTTCAATCAATTATTATCATTTGTTAATTTTATAATCATTCATTTGTATTTGAGGTTCTTTACTAACATCATCCTCTAATGTACAATTTAAATATTTTTTTAATCATTGTTATGATGATATTGGTTTTTAAGGCACTCAGTGGTGAACTTTTGAATTTATTATCACCAAGTGATACGATGGTTTGTTTTGATGTTCAGATCATGCACATAAACTGAGCAACCTAAGTATCATTATAAATGGAACCAGAACACTCGTAGTTCGATTCCTGTTAATGGGACACATCATACCTTTTAAGGTCATGTGATAAGGACCTAACCAATAATTTTAATGTCTTGAGGTAACGACATCTAAGATAAAGTTTATTAGTCAAGGTTTGGTGTTGGAATTATGCCTATGAAACCCTAGGAACATAAAAATAACATGGGTTTCAAAGATAGATTATACCATATTGTGAATGTGGACTAATAAGAAATGGTTTGACTTGTTGTTTTGGGTTTTTAGCTCATGGAGTCTTCCAACATATCTCATTTGGATGTGAATTAAAGACCACATAGATTGATAAGAAATATAGGGGAGTATAGTTCTTTGAGAGAAATGAGTTTGGGCTTAATTCTTGAAAAGGATTCCTTAATCATTTAGGGGTTTGACATGCGGATTACACCTAAAGAGGATGCCCAGATTAAAGTATTAGGTTTGGATTCCTAGAGATGATATATAGTGATATCGATCCCTATTAAGACTTTATACATATCCCAATTATGGTGGGAATCATAGTTCTCATAGTTCATTATGGTTTGTGAAAATGTTGTGATCATGACAAATCTATAAGCCCATGTGATTCTTTCTCGGTTTGAGAAACAAGAGGATTTCAAGGATTCAAAGAAGGAACCCCCACATTTCCTCCTTGTCTAGTGGAAGAAGACATGCCTAAGGTGGTAAGGGTGGATGGGGTGGTTGGGGGTGAAGCTACCGGGGAAGAGGGAGAGGCAGTGTGCATTCCCACTATTCTATTTACATTGGACAATGGACCAATGTATGGAAAGAGTGAAGGTGAGGGATATAAAAAGTTGCTCGACTATAACCTTATTCTTCAAAGGTTAATGGCTTACACCTGGATGGATTCCCTAGTAGATCTCAATAGGGGAGAGAGAATTCTCATTTTTTGTATATAAAAAAAGGTTTTAAACATACCATCCCTACTAGAGACCTAAGGTTTTAGATTTTAGAGATGAGAATGGGAAGTCAGAACCTAAACCTTAATCCCCCAAACTAGGAACTCCCCAACACTATTTCTGGGAGAGAGGTCCATGGGACTACGAATATAAAAACCCATAGAGACTCCACGAACCCTATCTACAATGTGAAAAAAATGTGGGTAACCTATGACTGTGGATATATAAACCTAAATGGGAGACATACTAATGTGCCATTTACAAAGGCTTGATATGTCAAAAGGTTTTTGAGGAGGTCTCAACAGAATGCCTATCGAACAAGGGATCTAATGAATAATAAACCTTGGCATTAATGGATTTTAAGAGGGATTAATGGATTTTATACTGAAGAGAGTAGGTGAATCAAATATGGGATCTCAAATAAGTATAGACACACAAGTATGGGTGCACAAGTAGGCTTGGGAGACCTGATGCTCGCTTAAGTGATGAAAAAACGTGATGTTAATAATCAGGTGATATTGGAATCATGTCATCCAGAGTATTAATAGGTATTTCAAGAAGTTGGATGCTCAAGTTCTTGTTAGTAGAATATGTGAAGCGCAAGTGTTTCATATTTAGGGAGGTTGGGCACCTTAGGCACTCAAGTATTATGGATTTCAATCACTAAAAGTACTTATATCCAATGATCCTTCTTTAAATCCTCCACCCTATGTGTTATAGAACTACCTTGAATATTTCAAAAGACATTGGAGAATCACTAGGGAACCCATAGAAACAATTAGGATTCATGAAAAATAATCCATACAAATGAAGGCTCTAATGGTATATTTATGGTAAAAAATAGGATTTCAGTGAATGTAGATTAGAAAAGAATTCATTTTTCACCCCAAATTATGGAACGCAAGTACCTTGTGCACTATTAGTTTTTTGGATAGATTAAGGTAATCCAATTTTCAATCCATTTAAAAAAACTATTTCCTTCATCTGTTTTCTCATCTTTCTTCTATGGTATTTCACATTGTAATTTTTTAGACTCTCTGATGGAAAATAGTGTCAAACCCCCCCCCCCCTCAGAATGAGATCGGGAATGAAAAGAGTATCTTATACGGAGGACATGTTATGAAAAATAAAAGAGGTTACTTTGGCATGAAAGTTTTAGCATTCAAGGTAAATGGGGCATACATAGTGTAGTGTGCATGATTCTAGCACGCAAGATAACTCTTGTTGCTTATATATACCAGCTTCATTTCCATGAAAATTCACATGACTTTATGAAATCCACCTCTCTATGCACAAGTCCATTTCAAACAGAATATCCTTTTTAGTCATGCTTCTAATATATGTTTTTTATTTGTGCACCAGAACTGGGGATCCAAACTTGTATGTAGATTTTATACCAGTGTTCCAAGATCAGACTTGCGCGCCTTAATGCCTTTGTCATTTTTTATCAATTATGTTTTCAAAAAATCAAAAATGAACTTACTTTAAAGATGATTTTTAATTCCTTTTTCAGGTTTAACGGATCCCAAAAAAATTGGAATGAGTGATGAATTGTGCAGTAAGAGAAATTATGACATGATAAAGGGTTTCAGTCATGACTACATTGACTTATGTGACACTACACTCCCAGACATGAAAAAATATCTGAAGAAATACCACATTAATATTCCCTAGAGCACATATTTTCCTTTGTATAGTTGTGGCCATATGTAGGATGTCAACATTCCAGACCCGAAAAACATTATTCCACTATCTTGGTTTCAAGAATAAACCAATTTCTCATCTGCCAATATTTCTATTGGGGGATCATATCTTAATGTTGGGACAATAGATAAAACCCATTTCATGCATTATAGCTCGTGTGCTATAGATTTGAATGCACATACAACAGATTAACAACAACATTATTATTCGTTAATATTTCGATATTCGCAGATGAAACAATCCAAATGCTTGATGAAAAGTTGTGATTTTTTCCCAGGAGGGGGTGTAAAACCTACATGGATGTGGGAATATTGGGTACAAAATATGTGTGTAGAGTTTATGGATGACTTAAAAGATGTTGGGATATAGAAGGCTATATGGGTTGGGAAAACCTATTTACATAGGAATTACAATTTTGTGTTAGAGTTACTAAGCCAATGGGTCCTAGAAACTAACTCCTTCCATTTCACACATGGGGAAGTATACATCTGTTTGAGAAATATATTCAAGACCACTAGATCTACAATTTGTGAAGATATGTATGATGAGTTTATTCCACCAAAGGTGACATGGAATGACCCAGAAAAGACACCATCATTGGTTCTTGAGTTGATGAAAATATTTTATAAACTCAAGAATACGACCACAATTAAGTCCCACAGAGGAAGAGATTTTCCTTCATAGGAGTGGATGGAAATATTCATTATAAATATGAAGGAGAAGGCTCCCACTTGCACTCGTCCAAATAGTTATCCAGAGGCAGATAATAGAGGTACAACCAATAGTTTTTTGCCAAAATTATAGAAAGGATACTTTGAAAAGTGGGTTTATGAAGTCAATCCCAAAATTCTTATGAAGACACATCTTACAGGTTTCTTGGCAGTGTGGCTCAGCATGTATCTAATACCGGTTTGAAATTCCATGGGAGGCGTAATTCCATGAACATTTGTTTTCCCAACCAAGTTGACAGAGAAGAGGATGGTAGGGTTAGACACCCCTATTTTTTAAAATATTCCCTGGATCTTACTGCATATTTATAGAGGAATTTATCCTTTCTAAATAGCGGGACCATTTGAGGTGTTATGTGTGAAGATCACCACTAATTTC
Organism: Viscum album; assembly: GCA_963277665.1. Lineage (NCBI taxonomy): Eukaryota > Viridiplantae > Streptophyta > Magnoliopsida > Santalales > Viscaceae > Viscum > Viscum album. The sequence goes on along the minus strand of OY728155.1, from coordinate 361,089,211 downwards.
AAAACATATGATGTGCAATTTGGGGTACATTTCATTTGAAGTCCTTTATGAAAATCTGTTCATGATTCCTCTGGTATTTCACATTTTTCTCTGAATAGATATGATATCAAGGAAAAGTTGAATTTGTATAAGTAATTTCATCTTTCCTCTTATGGTAATTCACTTAAGGGGTGATTCATTAAAGATAGGATGACCAACTTAGAGCTAATGGAATTTATGTTTTCTTGTAGAGATAGAGTATTGGCCACTAGGATTGACTAGGAAATCATATGTGAGACCTATGGTCCTTATAGATTTGCTCGTCAATTCAAATGTCTACAAAAAATTAATCTATCCCATCCCATGCATGTCAAATTAGAGAAACATATGATTGTTTCTCAACAACTATGGTTGCTAGCATCTTTTGAGAAAACATGGAAAATATTTAATTAATCTGTTTTTGATGCAACAAGTAGATCGACTGTCTGGTATACTGAAAACTAGGTCGCATATTATACTGAAGGGGTATTAACCATGTTTTCCCTATAGTGTGGACAAATAGAGTTATCTGGAAGGGACCATTTCATTTGGAAGTTAATTCTTCGTCATTAGTGGACGACTCATTAGTGATAGAGGGTCAAGGTGACATGGCTCCAAATTCACCAAATTGACCTCATACGAGATATAATTTACATGTCGATCTTAAGAGAGGTATCCCATCGATCATTACTTAGGCTATACTGAGTCATTCATATCTCTATAATTCCATGGAATGACGAGTCACATTTCTTATCAACCAACTGTGACTATGGGAATTGGGATGAAACATAAATCATAAATTGCAGGATCCTCTTCACAACCCTCTGGAATGTACTCTGAATATATACTACCAGAGGCTATTTTAACATGATTAAGTTTTCATTGTGATAGTGAAACCACATGGATAGATTTATGTGATGTTTTGTACATTCCAGGAATAGGGGATCTACATGCCTATTATGATATTCTATTTAAGAAAAGTCCATATTAAGTGATAGATTATATTCAAGAACAATAAATGTTCATATATGAAACCAAAATACCATTTCCCACCCCAAAGTGGGTGAAGTAAATGACAAATCATGGTACCAAAAAAGGGATTCACCTTTCATTAGATAGAGAATAGTGTGATTTTGTGGATCCTAAAGATGTAAGATACCTTTTTTCCATATTCTTCTCTACTATGAAATTTGAATTTATTCGCAACATTGTTACGCATGGGAAATATGATTTTAACCTTCCACTTTCTAAAGGGAAATCGGTTGAAGTTCCATGGTGATTATATAGCCTTGGTGGAACTCATCATGGAGCTACTAGATCACCCCATGAATTGGGAGAAATACCTACATTCCAGTAGGCCATGGAGGATGAGATTGAAAGGGTATTTTAGTCTCCAATACCTATTTTTGGAGATGATGATTCATTTCCTCTTAATAAAGTGGATAAAAAAGCATCGAAGAAAACATACCATGGTTAAATGTTTTCTCAGTAGTGTTAAGCATTCTTGCAAACATGAATTTTAGCCTTATTCAGGAATAAGTGTTTGAACTTCTTCGAATTGTAGGAGCATCTTCTATTTCTTCTCTTAAACAAATTACTAATAAGCTTAGAGAAACTATGGATGGTTCTTCTAAATAGGCACAAATTCTTGTTAACCTGGTGGTTCCTGAAGAGGTGTTGTGGCCAAAAGAAACAACATATGTTCTTATCACTACTCTTGTTCCTACTATCAAATAAAAGAATACCTCTAGTAAATCAACAATGCTTCATAATAAATTAAATGTTACAACAATGGACATTCATCTTGTGATACTTTGGGTTCATCCCATGCACCAAAAAAACCAATGACAACTGTTTTTTACCCCAAAAATGTTGTTGAGGAAGCTATTTGGGGTCAAATGTTTCCAGAGGAAAGCTACGAAGCAACCACTACGAGTGATCCCACGGGTGAGACTAACATGGGATCTGGGATATCATTGGATGATATGATTAACCCTGGCATGACTTTTGAAGAAGTATTAAATAAAGTTAATATACCAAATGATTTAGAATATTTTGAAGTTCATTGTATATAACCAACTAGATATGAGTTTTCATTTCACGTACTACTAATCATCTAAGGATAAAATTTATAACCATAATTGGTTGAAATATGTATTTTCATCTAAATAAATGGATTCCATGATGATTCCTCAAGGAATATTATACATTAATGTCCATCCAACCATTTTGGAGACATTATATTAGGTGAATCATGAGATAGAAAATCTTCCTCAGATTCATTTAGAAGATCCTGAAAAAATTAACGAGAGAATTCCACATCTAGAGACATCAACCAAAACCATCAAAATAGAGAACATTGGTGGGGTGCATTCTCAAGATTCCTACCTATTTTTATGTAAGATATAATGATTTTTTGATTTTTTTCACTCATCGTATCTCTTAAAAATAACTATAACCATAATTATTAATTCTCCATATAAGGTTATCAACATCAATGGAAAGATCCTAAGTTGAATCCTTTGCATCAGCTCAAATAGTAATAGGAGGTGAATCAACCACTATCAAAGAAGGAGAATAATATGCAACTTTTTTTATGCGAGTTAATCCTATAATTTGACCATCATTATGATAGTGATTCTGAATCAGAAGGAGAACTGAAAAATGCCCTTCTTTTTCCACGTTGCAAGGCATTTAAAAGTATATGAAAGATAATTTATGAAATACCACTTGAGAAAATGCCTTTAAAAATTCCATGGATTTAATATCTATTTATCATGCAGGGATTTGGCTGTTTTGAATACCATGAAATTCATACTATAGTGGGAGAGATTATTCCAAAGAGGGAGAAAGAGCTGAAGCATCAGGAAGATTTGATAAAATCCAAGCAGCTGATCAACACTGATGAATTCCAAGTAGCCCTATCCCATGTAGAGTCCAACCATACTGAAATTTTTAAATAACTGAAGTTGGATATTAATGAAAATATTGTTCAACAATAGTATCTTCAACATGAGTTAGATATTATCAAACGATATTTTGACTAGCTTCATGATTTGTTAAGAGAATTACAAAATGATGGTAAAAAAGATATTGCAGATGATAAAGAATCACTTCACCATACTATGTAGAATAAGACTGGTCGGCTAAACTAACATCAACAAGAATCTGATGGGGATCAAGAGGTCATTAACCAATTGAAAAGTGATGCAGAAAACCTCTTATGATTTATGACAGAAGAGTGAATCAAGCTTTTGAGTTCTCCTCTATGAATTTCTATTACCTAAGACAATGGGAATAGTAATAATAGTTTTATTTTTTCTAGGGTCATATATAAAATCCCAAAAACAATGTGTCTTATGTCTTTTTATTTCTCTATATTACCTAAACTATTAAAGAATGTACATTTAGTGTGTTGGAACTCGTATTTTGTCTAGAGTTCCATTTTTGGGTTCCCAATCTGGTGCGTACCACGTCTCTCGTTGTTGGAAGTTTAAAGTCATTGATGTTGGGCCAGAATGGGATAGTGTTTATGGTTGAACATCATTGAATTTTGTTTTTTGAAATTATATCCCAGGAAATGATAAGTGGATATGAATTTCTCTAATATTATTTAAATATTTACAAGGGGAATCTTTAGTCATGATTTTTATGGCCACCAAATCAAAAACACTTATAAACATAACAGAAGTTTCTTCCTGTAACAAGGTTACCATTACTTGAGAAACTCGTTATGGTAGTGGTGTTATATAGGGCCGACTTGGGCATATGATGAATATCCAAATTGTTGAATCTTTTGATTGGCAAGCCTGTTATGTAAGAAAATTTCTTGCAAGGCCTCTAGGGGAACATACAACATAGCCAAGTAAAAATATCTCTTAGGAATTCAACATTTTACTATTGATAGATACGGAGAAATAATATTTTTGTGACTCAAGAAAACATTGGGTGATTTTCCAAAGGAAATTGATTTTAATAATAAAAGGTTATCTATGTCAACTTATATCATGAATAGGAAAACAAAATCTATACCAATTTAGTGTATGAGGAATGGTTAAAATATTAAGAAAGGGGAATTTCTAATATCAGGTTATATAATTTTATGTAATGTAGTGAGGGAATTGTACTATGCTATTTAAAGTCAATATGAGAGGACACTTTGTGGATTTAATTTTAAGGTCTCAAGATTTGACAAATGGTTTCAGACTCCCCCAATTTTGTGGTAATTTACTTGGAAACATAGTACCATGTTCAAGTATGGATGTCACGAATTGTAAAATATGAATTTGTAATTTCTTGATCTGATGAATAATATGGTAAATAGACTAAAATGAATTATAGTAATTCATTCTTAGGAATGAAGTTACCATTATTTGATGATCCTGTTATGGGGGTTGTATTATGTAGGGACAACTAGGTCATATACTGCATAACCAAATAGTGGCATATTTTTATTGAAAGGCCTATTATATATGAAACTTATGAAAGGCCACCTAGGGGAACATACTAAATAGTCATGAAAAATAGTTCTAAAAAATCAGAAATTTTATTACTATATGTTGAATAAATATTATGGAGATTTTGATTTTCCACATCACAATGTTCTGTTTGTGGAGAAAGGTAATACAGAGAGAGTATTTCCAACCATGAGTTCCAAAGGATCTGAGGAATATAATTTCTATGAAGGTCTAACCCAAATTTGGGAAGTATGGGGTCTATAGTTTTAGGTCATACGACTTGTACAAGAAAATGGAAATAGTATATGATATGTTGTCAAGTGATCAAATGTTATCTCATATTCCTTTGAACACATGGAGAGGATAATGTGTAAACCATGGTCTTGAAGACATTAAGATTGAGATAAAGGTAATGGGACAAATATAAATGAATGAATGCTTTCAAATATATATTATTTTATATTGTTATCAATGTTTGAAGGGGGAAAAAGACACATTATCCAATAACAAAATTACCATTATTTGACAGAACCGTTATGGGGGCTGCATAATATAGGTCCAACCAGGGCATATGCCGCATTGCTAAATATTGGTATCTTTTGACTAACATGCCTGTTATATAAGAAAATTTTATATAAGGACACCTAAGGGCACGTAATGTAGTGTCAAGAAATTGTGTTCTCAGATATCCGTGACTCTATCACAAATTGTTTTTCAAAAAAATGATTAAGATGATCTAATAATATTCAAGACTAAGAGTGTAAAATATGAAATGGGGTTAATGATCACTTCATAAGAGAAATATTTGAATCAATGTTGTCCATGAGTTTGGAGTTCCTTACACAGATCTGCCTTATATTTAAAATGGGGACATTCTTGTTTCCTTGGTGGGCTCGCTAAGGAGAGAACCTAAGAGATAAAATAATTTATCCAATGATCGGGACTAGGAACTATGGCATAGATTTCATGATATATATCATATGGAAGATAATAAATCAGTATATAGTCTTTATTTGATTTTCATTTTAATATCATGCATCTAGGACTTTGTATTTTTTAGTTTAGTGTCATGTAGCGAGGAATTTGTGTTGTGCAGTTTAGAGTCATACAGTGAGGTCTTTTTGATATATACTTTAGAGTCATGTAGTGTGGACTATGTGTTGTGCATTTTGGAGTCATGCAGTGGGGAATATGTGATGTGCAGTTTTGAGTCATGTAGTGAGGACTTTGTAGTGATTCTGATGTAAAAAGGGAATGTTGTTGCTGGACCAGGGAATTAAATTCAAGTGTAACTACATATCTCATATGTATGATAATCTAGCCATACATAGTTCTTGAACATTCTCTATGTAGGTTTGATCCATACACAGGGAATAAAGGGGGGTTTTATTATAGTTCAACCAAAGATTATAGATCTATGTTACTTTACGTATCCTATTAAAAATGAAAATTAAGCCAAATGTACTCCTTGAAACAATCAATACCCATGACAATCGAGTTTTACGTGGGAGAAAAGGCTTCATAACACATTCTATAAGAATGTTTTAAACATAAAATACAAAACTGTATGAAGATAAAACCAATTATTTTAAAAGTGCACTATGAATTTATCTGGTTCATATATAATAGGAGAAATGGGAAATAATTTTTTCAGGTTTGCAGATGGGCCCATGATTAGAGATCCAGTCATCTCTACGTGTCTCATTGAGAAAGAGAATCAATCCACAAGTAGTTCATTAAATGAGGCCCCTATGTAGATCTGATTCAAACATATGGATAATGGAACTCATTTACTACATTAGGAGTAGTAATGGCATCAGTGATTCTTATATATATAATCTCTTAATGTCATAATAATTATGATGTTAACCATACAATTTAATATCACGTAATGAGGACAAATGACGTCTTATAGTTTTACATTCTGCATCAAGAACAAATATGTTATGCATTTTATCATCAAGCAACATGTATTCTTATGGTTGTTATGTAGTTTAATGTCTTATAACTATGAATTTCTATTTTTCAGTTTAGATTCATGCAGTGAGGAAATTTTATGCAGTTACCAAAATGTATTTTTCAAGAATCTCACGATGGTTGGAGTTGTAATAAGATATACATTCATTGAGATTAAAAAATAAGCTTCATTTTAGTAGACCTTATGTATAGAGTATGTTCCTTCCAACATTAGACTAATATTTGGAGTCTTATTTCATGGTATCATTAGATTCATGATGACCAATAACAATTATACTTGATGAAATGAATGAAGATGAACATTCTTGTTAAAAACTCGCACTATTCTATTATGCTAGACTTCAAAATGATGCAATGTAAGAAATCCCATTTCATATAATCCTTCTAGCTCATCAAATAATTTTTGAGACTATTCATATATAGTCAACTGATCACACATTACAACTCAGTGTAAAGAAGATTGAATTTCAATTGGAAAAACCACTTTGGTGTTTTAAACTAATGATTATGGAGTTTCTTATGTGGCATTACATGTAGTAGTCAGATAATACCATAATTCCTGAAAAACATTATAAGTCAAGATTTATTATATTTATTCACTATATTATAGAGTATGTTAGATAGGGTCTTATTGAAAGCCTATATTTATCCATTGGCCACTAAGTGGTAGTGAGATGAATGGTTGGATTTGATATTATACTCCTGATATAGATTTTTTACCTCAACAGAATTGAAATTGGTATCATTGTCTGTCAATATATTATGAGGGTCACCAAATTTGGGTATTATTTTAGTTTTAACAATATAAACAATGATTTTGGATATAACTTCTTTGAGAGGTATAACCTCATCCCATTTGGAGAAGAAATCAGTAGTGTTTAGAATGTATACTTGAACTTCTAAGTCGTAGCTAGAGGATAAGGTCCTATTACATCAATTATCCGTGTGGATAATGGGAATGAGTATTTTTCTATATGTCGCAACTTTGGGGGTTGATGAATGAAGATGGCATGCACTTGGATGGGATGAAATTTCCTGGTGAAATATATGAAATCCTGCATCATTTAAGGACAAAGGTATCAAAGCCTTCAGATTTGATAAAAAATCCTATGCCTAGAATAGTGAGAACCATAATCTCAAGCTTGTACTTTTTTCATGACAGCTATAGTTTCTTATTTTTCAATACACCTGAGAGGATTCCATCAATGCCTCATTATTAGAGGATCTTCTGGTAATCTAGAATATCATAAAAAGGAAAATTGTCCAATTCTCATTAGATCTATTATTTTTCAGCTCTATCTAGTGGAGGTACTCCATTTTAAAGGTATCCCATGATGGGTGTCATCCATCCCATGGTAAGACCATATGGCTCCAAAATAAGAAAATTTTAATTTATTTCCTCGATTCTAGTTTGAACGAAAGGTGAACCAACTTGATGATGGGAAATACTAATGATGGTATCATCCTGGTTGGGATCTTCTAAGGCTATGGAAGCATTAGCTAATGCCTTATCTTGGGAAATTTGTGATCGTGGAACATAAGACAATGTGTGATATAAGGTAAATTCATCCATTAACCCTCTGATGTAATCAAAAAAAAGGATTAACTATTATTTTTGATATCATAATCCCCATTGATTTGTTTGATTACAAATTATGAATCACCTAAAACATTCTAGGGGATAACATATAAATATATCTCCAATACAAAGCCTATGATGATAGCATGATATTATTCTTCATTGTTTGTTCCACCTTCGGAAACCAAGAATGAATTTGGAAGAACTACCTTTTCTAGGGAGATAAGTTTAATTCCTAACCCAACATTGTTCAGTTTTAGTTTTTTCATTCTCTTTCCTATTGGACTACTACAGGAACTATCAAATTACATTTCCCATGTATGAGGATTATCATAAATAGTATAGACCTCTTCATTCGGATGTTCAGTATTCAATAATGTATCTTCTACAGATGGATGCTCCGCAAGGAAATATGCCAAATCTTGGCCATTTATTTCTTATTGAGGAACAAAATACATATAAAAATACACAAAAATAATTTCCCACTGTGCCAAATTATCTGTAATCACAGGAAGACTAAGGAAAAATTTTATTGGGTTATTGAGAGACACGAATTAGACTACGTGATGTTGCAGTTACTGTATCAATTTTTGAACTTAAAAGATTAATGCTATGCAACACTTCTCAATACTTGAATATCGAGTCTCTATGTCAAGAATAGTTTGACTGAGATAGTAGAGATAATTTTTATTCCCAGCATCGTTCTTTTGGTCAAGGATGACACCTAGGGATCGCTTGAAAGCTGTCACATAGAGAATAAGTGTCCTTCCTTCAACAAGTGGAATTAATATCGGTGGACTCAAGGGATATTTATTGAGGGTATAAAATTCCTCATTGCAGTCTTTAGTCCCTTGATATGTGACTCTATTATTCATTAATCTAGTTAAGGGTAAACACTTTCCTACCAAATTGGCAACAAAGCGTCGAATATAGACCAAGTTACCTTGAAGTCCTCTTAATTATTTCAAATGTTTTGGAGTTTACATTCCATGTATTTCTTTTTTATTCTCAGTATCAACTTTGATTCCATGATGGATTATATAGAAATTTAGGAACTTTATGGAGGTCACCCCAAAAGAAAATTTCAAGGGATTTATCTTCAAACTATGATGTTAATGTAAATTGAATATAGTCTCCAATTCAGTCAGGTGATCATAACATTGTATGGAGTTAACTAATAGATCATCCATAAAACATTCAAAAAATTATATTAATATTGTTTTGATTATGTGTTGCATGGGACAATGATAAATCACACCAACATTCTTTATGTCAAAAAGCAATTACTCGATAGAAAAACACACCTTGTAGGCTTTGAAGTCTGTAGACTCTTCATTCTCTAGGGACATGTAGATTTTATATTACATAGAGTAACCCTCCATGAAGGAAAGATAATTATAGTCGGTTGTTGTATCTATGAAAAGTTATTGGATCAGAACTAGAAATTTATCTTTTGGGAAATTCCGGTTAAGAACTCTAAAATCAATGAAAAATATGATATTTATATTCTTCTTTGTCACTGGGACAATTTTGGCCTACCATTTGAGATATTTTACCTCCATAGTGAAGTTATCCTTCACAAAATTGTTAGCTTCAACTTCAATTTTAGATGCATGAGTTGGGTGTTTTCTTCTTACTTCCTGCATGAATCCTCATTGTTATTTAGGAAAATCCAAATGAGGAGTGGCTACATTGGGATTACGGCCTGAAATTTCTATATTGTTCTAAGAAAATATATATCTATTTTTCTTTATAAATTATTTATACATCTCTTTCTCTTCATAAGTCATGGATGAACTTATTAGAGTGGGGTTTGGATCTTCTTCTATACCTATATTTATTTCTTTGAGCTCATCCACAGTGGTGGATACAACTTCATCAAATACTGGAAGAGTGTCATGGAGATCTTATTCTATTTCTCTATGTGTCACTTATTATATTTCTAATTTTAGAGTAGATGATGAAGCAAAAAATTCAAATCTATGGGAGGAGTCAGTATTTGAACATCCTGAAAAGGGGAGCACCATTTTTGATCCTACTGATGATGAAGGGTCTTCCTATAGTATTGAAGAAGATATGATAGGTTGAGACTAAATATAATTTTCTTCTAATAGTATTTCTACAAATTCTTCTTGTTTTATTGTGAAAGAAGATGCTTTCTAAAGTTTAGTTGATGAAATAACGACATCTCCATTTCTATTTTCACAACTTCTTAGTAAATCAACAATTTCTCCCATAATTTCAGGCCCAATTTCCATAATTGAAATTATGGAAGTCATTGGATGAGTGTTAATATTTGGGTATATACCATCAATTTTATTGATATTTAACACAAAATATATACTAAAATTTTTGAATGGGTCTGCTGGGATCTTTTCCAAGCCATTCGGAGCATTGATTCAGGTTACCTCTTTTGTCACAAACATCATTACCTTTTTGTGATAAAACTCTGCCTCGGTATACTGAGATTCACATGTTTTGAATGGAGCCCTGTAACCATACAATTTATCCATTTTACCATTGAAATAGTACTTGATACATTGATGGTATTCCCAAGGAATGAATGCATGTTGATGTAGCCAATGCCTTCTAAGAAGAATGTTAACGGTTAGGTCCTGACAGACAACCGTAAAATTTAAATTAAACACCAGATCCACAAACCAAGTTATGAGTGTAACCTTTCCCAGATGTTCTTTCTCATTATTATCATAAGATTTCAACATTAAAGTGAAGGAATATAAATTCGATTCTGTGAGGCCCTATCGACGTAGTTTACAAATAGGAAGGTGGTTTACAACTGAGTCATTATCAATAAAGGCTCGTCATATGTATATATCATTAACCCTAGTAGATAGATACAAGGTCCTAATGTTTCCACTTTCAATATCATATTCATCTTCATTTGTAAAAGATATAACTGGATGATATTCTATAGGATCATTCTCTATATGGTAATCCTCAACAGTAGAAACTTCGGTTTCAAACATTTGAGGAATTAACAAAGCCTCAATAAGTGTATCCTAAAGATCTTTTGACAGATTCATGTAATAAAAAATTGATAACCTGGCTGGTACTATAGAAAACTGTTTCAAAACATTGTATTATTGTACTAGAGGTCTTCATTTTCTAACATGGAGATGTGGTTTTGCAGGTGTCTTAGAAGTTGAATATCTTAATGTAGATATACCCTATATCAGAGTAGATGCTAGAAATACATCGTGTTTTGGTATATTAGACATACTAGGTCAATTTACTTACTGTGAGAAAGATGGTGTAACCTCAAATCATTCCTCCCAAATAATCATGTCATGACCGATCTGATCATGTATAGAAGAACTTCCTTATTCTTGATGAGATTATTGAAGTGATCTTTGATGCGTTTTCACCACATACACGGTTTGAGAAGGGGTAGAGTTAAAATAATGGATTCTAAAATACACATGTCCTCCCTTGTATCCTTGACCTTGGATTCTAACACTTATTCCCCCATTGGGTACATGGATTTTAGACTCATCAAAAAAAGAATTATCATTTCCATAGGGATCCACTGAGTGGATAACATTAATGGAACCAAAGATCAATTTTTCATTTGATGAATATTCTATTTGAAATTTCAGTTTGGTTTTGTTGTTTTGTGGGGCAGTGCTTGTGATTTTGAAATAGATGGTCGGAAATCTACTAGAGTCAAGGAAAAAGTTTTCCTTGAAAAAGGATTTTCATCTTATAAATGGATTTTTTTCATTCTGATCACATTGTTTCTTTGATGATTGACCATTAGGGGAACAATATTGTGGGAAAGGTGGTTTTTTTATGGCAGAATAAAAATTGGTTGTTTGAACTAAGATCGTAGAATGGAATGAGTTCAGTTGATTGTTTTCATGATCACCTAATCATCATATTTCTGTGTGTTTTTACTTTTGACTTCATACCATTCTATTTATTCCTCTATATTAGTAGTAGTAATGCATGATACATATCCTAATGAACTATTCAGTTTAACATGTCCAGAGTCTACTATTTTTTCCAGAGGCCTTTAAACAAAAAACACTCTGGAATGGGATTCCACAATATTTGGTGAAATGGAAAATAATTTGGAAGACCTTCATATCATTCTTTGTTGGGATTCTTCTAACATGGTAACAAGACCAAATTATTTTCTAGAGTTGAGATGAAGTAACTGGGAACGTATTCATTATAAAAGACTAAATATTTCTCTTTAACTGTTGAAATTTTCTCCTCCTTTGATATTTTTTATCATCTTGATGAGGTGGTCATTGTTTCTAATGCTAGAGAGGTGGAGGCCATCGATATGATGAGGGTTTTGATGTGGGAGAAGGTACAGGTTCTTGATTGATAGTGACTATAGCATCCTATACATTCCCTATTATCCTTCCTAGAGTTGATATAATTACATGAGATTTAACATTATTTTCCACAATGAAATCCTCCTCCTGTTGGGAAATTGAATCAGGGTCTTGAAACCCTCTAGTGTATTTCACATGGATTAGTGGTGTGTGTAACTCATCATGCAATTTTTCTACACAAATTTGAAGCAACTATTCTTTATGGAGTTCTAGATTTATCGAATATGTTAATCCTTTCCATCAAGTATTTAAATATGAAACTCTTTCATTTTCCCTTAGTTTCCAATTTGTAAAATAAAAATATGTTTTATAAGGTAGTGTTTAGCTAAATTGAAGAATTAATTTCTGATGGAGACCCTGCCACTAAATAATTGATCGAGATTGCAAACTTGTATACCAGACAAAATCTTGTCCCTTTAATGACCACACAAAGAAACTGAGATTTACTACTTCTTGTTGTTTAGGGTTCCCCATCATGGGTTCAAAATAAGAAACGAAATGTGTTATTTGTTGATCCAGTGCTCAAAAACCATCAAACATTGGGAATTTTGTACTCAACATTTTTAGTAGGGGAGGGATTGGATACACCAATTCATGGTTTTATCTCCTTATCAATTGTACTGGTGCAATCTATTCTTCCATATCTTCCAATCGAGTTTTTAATTCCTCTATTCTGTTCATAAGAATTTGGGAAATATCTGGATGAGTTGAGACTTGTAAAGGTAGAACTACTAGAGCATGAACCGGTGAAACGACTAGAAATACCACTAGTGGGGGTGTTGTTGGTATTTTCCCTGTATAACCCACAAAAATAGGTCTATAAGGTTGTTATTGATCATTCCATGGCTGTGTAACAAATGGAGGAAATTCATTATCCACATCTGTATTTACAAAAAATACTCTTTTATAAGGATCCCCTACAAAATGTGCAAGTTGATGATCTTTTTAAAGAGCATGTCTAGAGGAAATACAATTTCAAAGTAACTCTGTATTGATACTTTCTAACTCTATAATTTCTTCTTCTGGCTATGAAAATAATTATTCATGAGAAATAGATTGACCTTCTCCAGTGGAAAAGTGAGATGTGATCTAACTTTTACCTATCCCCTCATTAGATGGATTTCGGAGGGGGGGGATGGTTACTTTAGGGCCTCACTAGATTTTAAGTAAGCCTCTGATTTGGGGTACACACTCCTCCTTTATTTTCATTAGTGATTATTTTATTATGTCCAATAATGTCATCTCTTGATTCTATTGAACTAGACACATTTCCTAGAGGATATTCTGTAATGTTATTAATGACTTTTACTGACACATAATGCATTAACGACATTCTATCAGTATCATTGTAAGATCGTCTCCTTCTGTATCTTCCATGAGACTAGGTTCTCCAAAATTATGAAATCCTGGGAACTTTTTAAAAAAAATTTACCCTAATGGAATCCCTAAACAGTTCAGCTATGCATTGACATTGCGACTTCTTTACTAATTGGGAGAAAACTAACTTTCATTGAGGAGGGGATTGTAGATGTGAAAAAGACCACAGCCCTACATGCTAGGTATGTTCATGCTTTTCTTCATCAATCCTTAGAATCTTTTTGATTGAATTTGATGTTTTCATTAAATAATCTCCAACCCTACAGGCTATCTTGGATCTTGAACTAATGTAGCTATGATTCGTATAGCTGCTCTTCTAGTCATACAAATTTTGGTTCGAATAGTGGATGGGTGCATTATCCGAAAACCATTCAAATAACCCATTTCGGAAGACTATTGTTCTATTTCAAACATTTTCACCGTCTGATGGATGACATCCTCTAATAGGGATGCCTACTTAAGATTCTCACATGATTGATGCAATGATATCTCAATAACTTTCTTTCATTGGGTTTTACTTTGATGAGATCTATTTGCCTCATTTTCTTGAGTGTATACATGATAAGATACAAATGTTGTTGATTGTATATGGCCATGGGAAATAACATTGTATGAGACCACTTTTATAGGAAATTTCTGATTCTAGAGCACAGTGAAATTAATTGCTTCATGTGCACCCCATCGTCTAATATGAACACCAGATGGGGTATCAGAAATTAAACGACATAAACTTTTTAATGCATCAGGGCATTCACACTGAAAGGTTCATTGTTTCTTCTCAACCTTTGGATGTCAGTAAACTAAGGGAGATTCTAAGTTAATTTGGCATTGAAACCCTTACATTACCCTTACATTATTTTTATATTCATCATATGTTAATAATTCAGTTCTCAAATGATTAAGAGTCTTCCATAAGTTGAGGTAGACATTATGAATTCAATCGTCTTCCATCAAATCTAGAATGTTGTTTTGAGAGTTATCCAATGGTTGTAACATGGCTGGTACATTCCCTTTATCCAATTTCATTCTCATGTTCAACATATCTTCATCAAATATTACTAGAGATTTCAACACTTGGTGTGACCAAAGTTGACACTTATCGATTTTTTTAAAACAAATGAATCTGTTGATTTTTCCTCTACTATATTAGAAGACCAATGACCAAAGGTATTTTTGGAGAATTACTCTTCTATTAAGACGTCTTCATATTGAGAATGTATTTCACCCGTAAATTACAAGGCACTATACATGACTGGTATTATGTTAGAAAGTGACTGGAGATAAGAGAGATTTTTCACTGCTATATTTTGAATCATTAAGTTACGATGAAAATGAAAAAAACTACTGTAGAGATAACATTCCCCGAAATTCCATCATTGAGAGGACCACCATTGTGGATTACTACAAGGGATAAATTCTTTTTATAATTGGTATTCTGGCCACACGATAGGTAGTCATGGATCTCATTCGATGATATGCTCTCTCGATTAACCAAATTTTCAGGAAGCCAGAATTAATGAAGAAGTATCTGATGGGGAACTTCATAATTACTGATATTACTCACATAATTTGGTAATGAGATAGATAGATCTTGAGCTGCAATAGATAAATGTATGAGTGGTTCAAGAACATTGAGCCATATTGTAGATTGGATCTGGGTTTTCCAATTGTGTTTAGTGAGACTTCTTGGATGCTCTCTTAAAAATAGTTGGGGCCACTTGCTGGGATAATTGGTTATCATGGGAAAGTTTATATGCCTGCCTTGGAGTGGTCAATAAAATGTTCTGACTACCTTCAATTGGAATGGGTGTATGTTGTCGATCTAGATGTCCGTATGATATAATGGAGTATGCCCCATAACCCTCATGCACTGAAACATAGGTACATATCTTCTCTATGATGGTATGTTGATGTGTCATCCCTGGTGTGGGGAATGATTTATGTTTCTGTTACCCTGATATTGTTGAATTTTTTGGTATAATATTACGCATTCTTCGAGAATATATACAGGAAATTGTGTCTTCCCATTCACCATTGCTAAGATATGTTTGGTGAAATTAGTATCCGGAATGTCAATATATAACCATTACATATCTGGAGTAAGTGTATATTCCTACACATTTCCTCCTTTTTATCATCATTGGATACTAATAGTACTTAGGTATTGATGTAGAGAGTTGAGTCTTCCCCAGGTTTGTCATCAGTGTTTTTCAACTGGCTTCTCTAGGAGCTACTAGACAAGACTGTTGGAAGGCTTGACGAATATTGGAAGGTGTATCTTCCTGCTATATATTTTCTATCGAGTATGGTTGATGGACATATTTCATTTCTAGAAGATGAGAATACTGGCACAATTGGTAAGTTTAAGTATGTGTATGTTCCTATTTACCCATTGCAAACTTATTTGATTAGTGGGATTAATTGAATGTAGTCGTACGAGCCTACTAACTGGATAATAATTTGTAAATTGGTATATGTTCCTTTTCATGGTACTCCACTTGATTTTCATAGAAGGACAGGAATGTCACTGCTAGATGAGTCTACTATCCGGTGGAATTAGGATGGACGAGTGTATGTGTCCGCTCATTGTTTTACATCAAGTTAGGTTGAAGTAATTCTCTGGAGGGGGAAGGTAAGAACCTTGTTCCTGTTGGCCGGAAGTAGAATCAGGTGGTTCATCTTGAAAGCTCAGGTTTGAGGGACCTGGACCGAACAACCAAATACAATACCCCCATTATATTCGGTGTTCACTGTCGGGCGATTCTGCTGGTGGTGATTCTTGGTGGGATTCTTGGGGATGGAACCTCAGATCTTTGATTTAAGGCCATAAGAGACCTCCTGATCCACATCGCTATAACATGGGATAGACTAGTTATTTAATTCCATGGATAAGTACCCTAAACGATTGAATATGGTTGTTGGAACTGTCTACTTCTTGACCATTGGTCGTCACTGACAAGATGATCGAGGGTTGTTATTAACCTTGATATCCTGTTGGGAAGCCTCCAATGTAGGGATAGTACTGTACAAACAGTATTCCCATACCACAAAATTAGAAACTATACACTGAAGATGCTGAGTTGGGGATAACATCCTTCTAGTAGATGAGGATCTAGCTTGAGGAGTGGTCAGGGCATTCACAGCTGAAAACATAAAGGAATCAATTTAGGGTGAAAGGAGTTCTATGAAAAAAAAATGAAAAAAACAATAAAATAAATTAAAGAAACATATTTTAGATGGATACATGCGTGAATGATTCCTTTTTCATGCCTTCCTTTGTCAATTGATATGGGAATAACTGTTGGGTAACTCTATTAACATGGTTATGGATTCACGTCGGGTTGACCTTTTTTGGTTTCATAGTTCCATGGAACATGTGTTCTAGTTTAAGAGTCACTACTTATGGGTGGTTTCCATTGGATATATTCATGGAATCAGAAACATCCAATTGTTCATTTTCCAAAAAGGACATTCCTTCCAAAGGAAAGCATTTGTTATGTTTTAACATACGATACTTAAGAATATGAATTGGTGGAGGGTATGGGAGGTCAGACTCATCACACCCTTCTAGGAGAAATTATTGTCCACTCCAGAAAACTCTTTATAGATTTGGGATATTTTCATGAATACTTATTAATTCACTCATAATAACATAAGTTTTATTTCTAATTTTCAATCAGTTATTAAAATGTGTGAATTTTAGAATCATCCATATGTATTTGAGTTTCATCACTAATGTTATCCTCTCATATATGATTTAGATATTTTATTAATCATTATAATGATGATTCTGGTTTTCAATCCACTCAGTTGGGAACTCCGAAATTTATTGTCATCTAGGGAGATGAAGGTTTGTTATGATGTTGGGATCGTATCCATAAAATTTCATACTTACATATCCTTGTAAAAGAAATCAGAACCCTCATAGTTTGGTGTAGAGTAATGGGAAACATCATACCTTTTAGGGTCATTTGAGAGGGAACTATACATATAGTTTAATGTCCTATGGTACCTAAATATAAGCTAAAGGTGGTTCGTCAAGGTTTCGAGTGGGACTTATGCCTAAGAAGCCCATGGAACTTGGAAATAATATGGGTTTCCAAGTTAGATTATACCCTCTTGGGAATGTGGCCCAAGGAGAACATGTTGGATTTTTATCGTTGGGTTTGAACCTCAATGAGGTTTCCTACATATCTCATTTGTATGGGAGTCAAAGACCACTTAGTTTGATAAGACTAATAAGAAAGTTTAGTCCTTTGAGAGAAATGAGTTTGGTATTAATTCTTGAAAAGGATGCCTTATTGATTTAGGGGTTTAACATGTGCCTTTCTCTTAAAGAGGATACCCAGATTACAAGAATTAGGATTTGATTCCCACAGAGGATATCTAGTGAGCTTGGGCCCTAGTATGACTTCCCACATATCCCAATTAAGTTGAGAATTTGAGTTCTCGTAGTTCATTCTGGTTTTTGAAAATGATTTGATCGTGAAAAATCTCTAAGACCATGTGATTCATGATTGGTGTGAGAAATAAGAGGATTTCAATGATTCATCAAACACACCCACAAATTTCCTCCTGCACTGGTAGAAGAAGGTGTGCCTACGACAACGAGGGTGGATGGTCGTGGACTAGGGTGAGGAGACCAGGGAAGATGGAGATGAGACGAGCATTCCTTATATTCTCTTTACATTGGACATGGGACTAATTTAAGGAAGGAGTGAAGGTGAGATAAGTAGAGAGGGGAAACACTAAAACCTTATACTTCAATGGTTTAGGTATTACACCAAGATGGATGTTCTAGTGGATATTGATAGGAGAAGGATAATTCTCATTTTCTTGTATAGAAAATCATGTAGAAACCATACATTCCCTACAAAGGTCCTGAGGGTCCAAATTTTAAAGATGAGTAGGGGATGTCAAATCCTAAACCAAAATCCTCCAAACTGGGAAATACCTAACACTGTTTTTTGGAGAAAGGTCCATATGACTGTAGTTATACATAGACACTCCATGAATCTTAACCCTACTGGATGTTAAAACATTGGTGATATTGGACCGAAGCCATAAATACTTTTCATAAGTATTTCCAGAAGTGGGGCGCCCATGTTCATATGAGAAGAATAGGTGGAGTGCATGTTTTTCTAATTTAGGGAGGCTATGATCTTTAGGCTCGCATGTGATATGGATTCTAAACCTTAAATAGAATTATGTAAAATGACCCCTCTTCAAATCTTCCACTCTAGGTGTTAAAGAACTGCACCAAATGTTTTGGAAGACTTGGCTGAAGTAGTAGGGCGACCAAACCAGCAATTAGACATCAGGGAACTTTTTTTGAATGAATGAAGGCCCTACAGTTATATTTATAGGAAAGAATAAGACCCATGGAAAAAGGATACTGGGTGCGCAAGTGGCTTGCATGCCAAATTGTGGTGCACAAGTACCTTGCGTGCTGTCAGTATTTTGGCTAGACTAAGGCAATCCAATTATTAATACTTTTCGAATATTTATTTTCATTATTATTTTTCACCTATTTTTTAAAAGGTATTTCCCTTTTTCATTTTACGACTCTATGATGGAATAGAGTGTCAACATATTATAATACTATAATATCCCTCATGTATACAATGGACTACTGCTTCATGAAACGATGATATTTGTTATTCACAAATGCTATTCAAGTAATATTATTAGTTTATTATTAAATAAAAATATGTTATATATATATGACATTAAAATAATTCTTGATTGGTAATATAATCTTTATCTTTCATTGTTTTTATCTGCAGGGGAAAGTGAAACAACATTCTTCTATCCGTACAACCTACAATCTCCATGAAAACTGTACTCCATTTTATATGTATAACATTTATGGATTAATATAAAGAGATATATAATGAATATATATTATATTTTAATATTGTCTAAAATTATGGATATTATGAAACCATTATCAATGTAGGGTGATGAAAAAATCCCAATCAAAATAAATATTAATAACAAATTAGTAATTATCTGAAATGTGATTTTAAAAATTATTTGTTAATAAA
The DNA here is from genome assembly GCA_963277665.1 of Viscum album. Lineage (NCBI taxonomy): Eukaryota > Viridiplantae > Streptophyta > Magnoliopsida > Santalales > Viscaceae > Viscum > Viscum album. The sequence continues at coordinate 361,069,392 of OY728155.1, read as the reverse complement.
AAGGAAATGAATTTTCATAAGTAATAATGTAGTATATGATATATATATATATATATATATACATATGGCTCAATAATATAGATAAACTAATCTTATACTTATTATAAAAGAGTTTTTTACTTGTATAAGTTATATTGAGTTATATAGTAAGGATTTTTGTTTCTCATTTTTCTTAAATGAGACGCATTCCATATTTTACACTTATTTATTTTTTTATGGTCTACATACTTCCAAATAATTTATTTTACAGTTAATATTATGAATATTAATGAGATTTTCATATCCATTTTATGATATCACTTCTATGGGGTTTTTGTGTTTAACGTTTCCGATGTTGTTAAAAAATTGGCTCAATTTTACTTCTTTGAGATATATGTTATATAATGCACCTATATTATTTTAAAGGATGTATTAAAACCATTTTTGAAAAATAATATCACAAATTTTTATTCCCCTGATATTTTTTGTTTCATTTAATGTTATTAATTCATGGTTTTATGATTCAATGTTACAAAATTCGTAAGGGTTTTATGAAATAATCTTAATGTATATAGAGATTCATTATGATTGCATTTCCAATGATGAAATATTATAATAAATATCTCAATAAACTCAAGAAACTTATTATTAAATATTAATACCTTTATAATACATGTTTTCCCTTTATTTTCCTCTCATTATTCAGTCAAGTATTCAGAATAATGTATTTAATAAAATCCATCTTTATATCACTCTTTGGTCAAAAATAAGTTTTTTACCAAAACCATGTTTTCAAATATAATTTTAAAATTATCATAATAATTTATTAAATATATTTTTCCCATGTTTTAGTTTTCTGAATTTTTTAAAAATAATTTTCTAATGCTTGTATAAAAAAGGCCCATTTTTTACAAAAAATGTGATAAGATTATTTATTATAACATGTAAAACATGAATATGATTTTTTACCATCATTAAGTCTTGTTTTTTATTCCCTATTTATATATTTCAATTATTTTATATAAAATTAGTTATATAGTTTTTTTTTAATTTTCATGTTTACATGAATGATTTTCAAAATAGAACACATATTTTCCCAATGAAATTTATTAAATTATTTTAAAAATATTCATATATAAGTTTTCTTATATATTTTTAATGAATGTATTTTGAAAATATATTATGTATTAAAAATTATTTAGTAGTAAGGCTATTTTAATCATGAAATATTCCTAGGGATCTTTTGAAATAAATAACTATATAAGAATATAACCAATGATTTCACATATGCTTTATGAGGGATATTATCCCCGGATACCCTAATTATTATTTCCTTATATAGTTTATAATTATTTCGATAAGATTTTCATAAATCCTATTTCTATTACCTGGTTAATACCATAATAGATGTTTTATAAAATCCTATACTTTTTAAATGGTTTATGCTTGGATGAAATGAGGAAATTATTATTAAATCTGATTCTTTTTCACTAGTTTTTATGCTGAATTTTTTATAAATCCTATTAAATTCCATGGGTTCTCGTCTGATAATGTTTTATGATAATGTGGAAAAATATATATGATTTTTATTTTCTGATTGTGGTTGTATAATAATCAATAAATTTGGTTACTTAATAGCCATAGATATTTGTTAAATTATAACAATGATGGATGGGAGCTATATCTACCTCCAATGTATTGTGTAACAATTGATATCACCTAGGATAAACAAGACTAGAATGGTGATTGAACCCCATTCAGTAAGGGACATTTTCCATAATTAAATTCCTACAAATTAACCTTGAATACAATAGTGGTTTTTAGTGAACTCATTCTACTCTGATAGTCTTGGAAATGAGCTTTGAAATTATAAGGAAATGTCTTTCAATAATTTTTTGTATGTCAAAATTTTATGGCATATACCAATGTTGTGTTATCATGGTTCATTCTGTTTTATTTCACTATGATTAATGTGTTATGAGAGTCCAAGATTTATTCCATGATTAAATTTTTTGTTATATGATATACATGGTATGGGTTTTATATTTTACAATCATGTTCTAATACCCATATGCTCCTGTTATATTTACACATCCCCCTTATTTTATCTTTTTATGAATTTGACCTCACCAATTTTTATATTTCTTTTATTAATTTTATGAATAAATGTATTATATATTATTTTTCTACGTATAGTTCTAGTTAGAAATAACATAGTGGGATATTTTTTAGTTCACTGATGAAACAAATTTTTTTGTTTCCATTTTTTTAATGTCACTATACCCTTATGATCCTCATGAGTGTATTTATTTAATGTAATTAATGATCATAAAAAGGATGTAATATCTATGTATTAAATTATTAGATTATTATATATTCACATAATATATAGAATAAATAATGAAGTTAATGAGACTAAAAATGGACTTACATAGGGGAAACATCCCTTCATGGTATGTTCTGTAGATAACCTAAAATTTATCTTTCAACAGATCTCCCTAAATAAAAAGGCTATCACAAAAAAATGAAATAAAATCTATGTAAACAAAAAAAAATCGAATCTAGAAAACCAATTAATTTATATCCAATTTTGAATGTATTTCAGTAGTTCCCTCTGTTATTATATTAGTTGAGACTATATCATGTGAACTACACTAAGACAACATATACTAAATACTATAAGTGAGTATAGAAAGCCCCAACATGGAATTATTTTCCAATCATTGCCTCTAATATAAGTACCACCAAATAGTCTATATCATAATTACTCCTCAACATCATTGATTCATTATGAACAATAATGGAATATATGGAAGGGTGGTGTGCATATGTTCATCAAGAGAGAAAGCCTTAACCCAGATGGTGGGATGAAACTCTTCTTCGACCTACTATTATAAATAAAACAATCCTAAATATCAATGGATATAGAGACTCATAGTAGCACATGAAGAATTTATTTTCACAATATGGACCTATAATGTTGATCATTGAGTAATAGGAAGAAAAAAAATCACATGATTCATATAGAGTTTTACTGGAATAGATTTATTCAATTATAATAGTTTTCTTGAAAGGACAATCATGATATAGATGTTTCTCCAGAGAAAATACCATAATCAATTTAGATATATGTTGTAAATATGAAAATATTTTATCTCTAAAATTGAAAAAATGATAGAATGGGAGAGTTTCATACACCATGTTATGGTAGAATTGTTTGATATACTTATTGAATCTAAATCTACCCTAAGTATAGTTATTGGGAATATTTATAGAGATACAATATGGTTATTTGTGAACAAAAATCTATCCATTGAAATATCTTGGTGTATTCTATTAAAATTATATAGTTATGATTTTTTAATACTATAAATGGAGAACAAAATACATATACCCATAAATGATAACATCCCAAGGTAAAAGAAAAATTCAAATACAAACCCTAGTAATTATAATTATTCCATCACTTAAAATAGTTCCATAACCCAATACTATATAATATTGTGAATAAAACATCTCGAATAGAAGAAAAAATAACATTTTCTTATCATGATAAGATATAAGAGAAGAATCACCCACACTCTAAAGATTAGTAGAATAATTCAAATTCATTCTGAGATGAGTAGGTCCCTGACTACTTATTTACAACAAAGGGGAATTATTTTCTAAGTTGGTGAAATAATAGAATACAAGATCAGGTTGTCTTTATTTATCCCCTGAATGTTTTCAATTCCATTGAAAATTATTAAATAAAAAGTTGGAGTTCAATGCTGTTAAATACATCTTAATAATGTTGATTTATTCCATACAAGTGGAATTAATAAAGCACTAACATAAGTGGAACGTGTTCCTACTTATCCAAATGAGTAATGAATATGGAAGGAACATATAATTAATGGTATACTAATTTTTAGTAAATGGAATACCTCAATTATGGTACATCAAGATCAAGTTATCCTCCATACACAACTAATATCGGAATTCATATATCTAGTTTCTTATTAAATAGTTCATCCAGGAAAAATGAATCAATAATCGTCCTATATAAAGTCTTCTAAAAGCAACTATAATTGACATTATAAGAGTTTAACATGAAGATGAAGCCTTATCAATTCCCAAAATAGCACAAACCCTCTTAGAATTAATCCCTTCAGTACTGAGTGGGAAAGAAGCACCTACTAAATAAAACCCTCATAAAATAAAAAGACATTATATTGTGGTTATAAATTCATTCATTTAATATACCCCTTCACTAATGAGGAGTATAAAAATTAAACCATATTCCACATACCTAATTGTGGTGATAGTGGTAGAGTCTAAATTATTTGAGTAAATATGGGATGACGCAGTCATGGGTGATCCCATATCCTACCAAATTCACATATGTTTCATTCAGAGGGTTGAGAGTCATGCGAAATCCCATCAACGAGTATAACAAGAGTGTTGAGGGACACCTAGATATATGAAGAGTCATGTAACCCTAGAAATTATTAAAGGAAGAATGTTGGTTTTCTAAATATCGTATTATTATAGATGTTTGGGAAGATATGTTAATCACAATACATCTAAAATAGGTGGGTCTTCATCTTGTTTTAAAAAACCCTCTATTTCTTCCTCAAAAATTTTATTCCTAGAGTAAAATTACAAGGAATATACACACATTGCGATATACATAATTTTTCATGCAAAATACGACTTCTTAAAATATTTCACTCTTATTCTATCCTATATTTTAATCATTCACCTTCTTAATTTATAAAAATATATATAAGAAGAACTTCTTAAGTTCCCATTTTGATCTCAATAGTTCAATGAAGAAGTCAAAATTGATGAAATGTGTAGTGGAAAAATAAATCCCCTATAATATCACATAATCATCTAATTCATATCGTTAGACAAGGTAAATACCACCCAGATACCATTCAGACTAATGAATATATCTAAAAAACTAGATGATATGAAATATGATGAGATCTCATTGATAAAAATTCTAGAATTATCACCATTTTTCTGAAGACTCACCAACAATTGAGTTACAAAGAAATTGATTGATGATCTTCTCTATTAATCCATAAGGGTTACAAAAAAATTTAGGAGAAACATGTTGGAAAATTATTGTTTCTCCAAAAAGATTAAACATTAAATATCTTATTTCAGAAACCTTAATGAAATCATAATATGATGGTTCCCTCATCATATATTCAATGTATAAAATATTATTTTAATGAAAGAATCAGAATAGTTTTTTATAGAGAACCAATTGATTTATGTGAGTCTCCATACATCAATGTTAGATTATAAGAAAAAAAAAATATATATCATCTCATAATTGAAGATGTTTACTGGGATGCCATCCATAAAAGTATGTATATTACCCAGATTAACCCATTTAAAAAGACTAACAATGAATATTAATTTCCAACCAATCATATCAAGGTGAAAAATTCAAATTTTTATTTGTATTAATCATTAATAGGTATATAAACCAACTCCTATGAAACTGATATTTCAATGTAGGTTTTTTATCCTGGCATCAGCAACAATAATTATAACCCATGTGAATGATGTTCCACATTATCATCCATGTCTCAAATTATTCCAATATAACTTGAAAGATTATATGTGGAAAAAATACCATCAATTAAGTTGTGAACACCCCAATTTTATTCATGAAATTAGGTAATTCTTAACACTCATTTACCATTAATGGAAATAAATATAAGGTAAAATAATTAGAGGATATATAATATTATCCTCTAATATTTGATGATGGTGTCTCTACAAATAAATTTGAGGTTCCTAAAATAATTCCTGCCATAGAGGAAGACTGAAAACAAAAATTTATCAATGATTCAATGTATTCTAAAGAAAAATAGATCTATTAGTCTTTATAAAAAGGAACTAAGATATGTTTTCCTCCAACTATACATAAAATTATTTTTCGTGATCTGAATAGTTTCACCCACCACTTGAATTTTTGAGAACCTCACTGTGGTTACAAGAAGGAAAATAGATAATGTATCTTACTTATAATACTAAGGTTGAATCTAACATATATATTCATATCAAATACAAATACATTCAAGAAGGAAAATATCAAAAAGGGATCAAAAATATTTTCCAAATAAATAATAAGAATGATCATATTAGAGATTATATCAACTTTAGGGATCTCAAAAAGTTTTGTATATTATATCATTTCCTAATCTCTAATAAAAAAGTTCTGTTCATTGAAACCACCATCTATAATTACCTTTCCTTTATGGATGGGTATCAGGGATACATAAAAAAAAAACTAGATCCCAAATATGAAGAGAGACTTTTTATCTATATTACTCTAAGTAATATACTAGTATTGAGTGATTACCATTGGTTTTAAGAATACTAAACCAACATATATATAGAACACACACCATATTTGATATCCCTCACTAGTGAAAACCCTGTAATATCAAGTCAATGATCTATTTAATAAATCCCAAGAATTTCATGATCAACTTTTTAATATTGATACATTATTCAACATTTTATGATAGAATAACTATAAAAATGAACAGACATAATAGTTATTTTGGGGTAACACCAGAAATATTCCTCATATTCATGGTATATCAGTGTGACATTGAAGACAATAATGGCGAAACATGGTTATAATTAACAAGTGGTATCATTAAAACCTCAATTATATGATAGTAATTTGAGGATTCATATTTGGACCCAATCTTAATAAATTACATAATCATATGGTTTTGGTCAAGAAGATACTTTTTAAAAAATTTTGTATCTTTTTGGTTTAGAGTTCTAGAAAAATTTGCCTTAAATCATACATATAAAACCCATATATAAGAAACATGAAACATACTTCTAGTATCCAATTTTTCAATAATATAAAAATTTTATAATTAAACAAATTTTTATTTCATGAAAAATCATCATGAACTTAAACATGAATTCTTCAAAGTTTTTTAATCATCCATAGAAACATTGCGAAAAATTTAGATACAAGGGTTGAGAAAAAAATCTTAGAAAGGGAAAAAATAAAAAATTAAAAAAATACCAATTTGTACATTTTAAAATAAATATATCATAAAACATTGTTTTCTTTTAAATAATATAAAAATTGAGCTAAATTAATTATTTTATTACACATGAAATCAGCTTTACTTCCAAAATTTATTCAATACACACAATATTATAAAACATAAATTAAAAAACAAAATAATGATTCTCTATTAGAAAACATTGGAACCCATGAAAAATATTTTCTTAAAAAAATTACTTTTTACCCTGAGGAGGACAACCATCCCTCGAACAAAAATATCATTAACATACAAATTCAAATTAAATGAATTCATGGAAATATCATTAGAATGAATAGAAAATAAATGATTTTTTTCAAGATATAATTGTGAAAGAACCATTAAAATAAACCTTATTTTTGGAATAACGTACATGGTAAACATCCAACATAATTTTCTAGTGAATATATTCATTATCAAATGCATTGAATCTCTATAGTAGGATAACCATTCATTAAGGCTATATCAGGATCAAACATCATTCAGAACTGATGAACAATGACCAAATCATGTACAAAAACACATATCATCTTTCAATTTCTTCACCAAACTCATAAAATAAATCCTTTAATCTCATAATTAATACATTTTCAAAAATTGATATGTAACATTCCTATGAAACAAAAAATTCATAACAAAAATACCTAAAAAAAAGATGAGGTGTTTATCTATGATAAAATTACGGTATCATTAAATCAATTCTAAACAATTTTTTTATTGTGGTAGGAAAATTTATTGCAATCTTATATGTTAAAATAAAACATTATTTTTTATATATTGTGAATAAAGTAATGTTTTTCTATATAAAATTCATAAAAAAAGATTCATTTAGAAAACATATCAATGAATGAAAAGAGAGAGACAAAAAATGAACTTTATAATCCATTTATTTCAATTTAAATTCATTCATACATCAATATTTTGAATATTTTAATAGAATAAAAATATTTGGATAAGATATATTGAAAAAATTTAAAATGATGTTTTTAATGTATCATGTTCTTTAACATGATTCCATATCATCATACAAATTCATTACCTACTTGAATAATAAAATTATGTTATATATTTGAATTATTAATAAATATTTATTTTTTATGATTCCTTTTATTTTATTAGCTTTTTATATAAAATTAATTAATCAATTAAGTTAAAATCAAATATTATGATTATATTTGGATCATACATCCCAAAAATCATATTAATATATTTAATATGTTTAATGGGATCATTATTAATAAATCACTATAATAATAATCAGGACATAAATATAAATTCTTTATGTTAATTTTTCTTTTAAATCCATCCAAAAAATTACCAACGTTACAATTATAGAGACTGTGGGTCCTAGGTATTCACGAGTAACACTTCCATTTTTCATCGTACATGATGAATGTAAGGTAACTATTATTATATATTCAAATAATGATGATTATATAATAAATATCATATTATTTTCATAAATATTTATATATATATCATCCATGTAATGTTGTCACAAAGAATAATCACATCGCTCTCTGGAGGTGGTAATCCATACATATACATGGAACAAAATTGTCCTCATTAAATAAATGTAAAGGTATGAAAATAGCTGATTAGTTATATTTATATAATTATAATAATGTTATTAATATCATATATATATATATATATATTAAATCATTCATAATAATCATCCATGAGATGTGTTAAGGAAAAAAAATACATCAGGTCTCGAGGCAGAAATCCATTATACACACAAACAATGGTTTCATTTAGATTTTAATAAAATATGAGATTGATATTGGTTATGAAATAAGCCTAATAAAATATCATTATATTTAATATAATTATTTTATTATTTAATAATATTTAGTAATATTTGAATGTGGTAGAAAAATAAATAAAACTAAAAAGTTTGGATAAAAGATATATATCTTCTTTGAAAAACATGCTTTTATTAGAACATTAATCCCTATAAGGTTAGTATTATTCAAAAAATAAGAACTATAAAACATGAAGTGTGATTTTTGGGATTGGATTTAGAAATATAATGGCCAAAATAGAGTTCTCAAAAAAATTTAGGATGAGAGGAGAGGAGGTTCCATTTTATAAGTGAGGGGAGGGGCACTCATGGAATTACATAATGTATTTAATTAATATGAATTAATTAAATCTAAAAGTGGAATATTTAGTTCATTTAATATATTGGATGATTATGATTCTAAAAACTCTAAAAAAATAAAAGTTTTACATGTTTCAAAAATGATTTTTCCATTATTACTTTTCAAAACCCCTTGAAAACCCTTTTGTTGATTACAACGATACAAACATTTTTTATCATTAGGTTTCAAGAAATAAATAAAAACGTACAAGTGACCCTTAAATTGACCATGGTTGAAATATTAAATCACATACCCTTAAAATGTATGATTGTATAATTTTTATGAATTTTAATCAATTTAATAATACATTTTATATTATATAATTTCATTAATTTAATTTTTTGATATATTTACATAATTTATCATTAATTTTGTTATAAAAATTAGAATATAAAACCTTATCACATCCCATTTTTTTATATAACTATAAAATTTTTAGGACATATTAAATCACCAAAAACTAATAATTTTTTAGGTTCTAAAATTAATTACATGATTTCTAATCTATGTGCACAGGAACTATGTTAGAATGGACCAATAATTCAATGGAATAATTTCTTCATTAAATATTATAAATTAATTAACCTGAAAAAATAATTAAACATTAAAATTACTATTTATAACTATACAAAACCACTTTTTATTTCTATTAAATAAAATTTAGAGATATTAAAACCAAGAGTATGACATATTTTATTAATTCTTTAAAAATATATTATGTTTTCTAGGAAATTTATGTGTAAATAAATTATTTAAATTTAAAAACAATGATATTTTTATACAATCATTGTATAGTCATTGAATAAACATTTAATTTCATTATATCAAGATTAAAAAATTTAAGAAAATACCATGAGAAAAACAATTCATATTAGAAATAAAAATTTATAATAGTGCATAACCAATTTTTATCCCCATGATAAAAATTTAGATATTTTAGAACAATGAGAGTGGCATTTTGTTTTTATTCAGTTTTGAAAATTATCTTATGAAATTGTTATATTATTTATTCAGTGATGAAATTTTATCAAAAAAACATAGAAAATATAATCACTACAATAGTTAGAGTGATATATTTTTCCTTTCTCAATGTTTTTATCCCCAATTAACAATTTACCCTTAACAGGGTGTATTATTTTTAATAAGGATATTATTCCTAATGAATATAAATAAAAGGGAATTTTTTTAAATAATTTGGACTCATTTATTCCCAACATGGAATACATTTCTAAAGATAAAATTTCTATGATTGAAAACATAATAATTTTTGATGGAGACACAAAACATAAGGGAAAACAATTTATTAAATTTTTATAAGCCCAAGAATGAGCATATTCCAAAATCATGTATGATGAATATTCAAAAATTAAACTAAATTATACCCAATTATATATTAATTATATTATGTTTTGGTAAAATTAAATCCATAATGTGAAATTTTATATAATGTAAAAATTTATAAAAACTCATATTTTAAAAATTTATTTAAAAGTCATTATTTTTCAGAAAAACCTAAAACTTCACCATAAGATAAATTTTAATTGATTATTTAAAAACATAAATTCTTTATATCAAATATAAATTTTAAATTTTCATTAAATTAATTATATAATTATCAAAAAATAAAATAGAAATAATATTTCAACAAAACCTATTTTTGATGAATAAGATTCCATTATTGAGAATTAAGTGTTAATTTGTACGAATTAATATAAATTGTATTGGGTAGAAACATTATATAAAAAAATATATATCATAATTTTTTTACTTATATTCATATCCTCCAATTCAATTACTTTATTTTATCAATAATAATTAAAGATTAATATTTCAGGATTCATTTTATTATTGTTTTTTATATTGTATATTTTATCAAGTATAGTCTTATTATAAAATATCAGAGTGTCACAATGCTGAAATTACATCATAAGAATCAATTGTAATATTATGGAGAGTTTTATTAACTTTATTTATATTGAATAATAATGGATTTAAATAGTGGTTTATCAATTATTATTAAGAAGATCTGGAAAACATCAATAAGAATATTTTAAGCCCACCAGTACTGATGTCCCTCATTTAATGAATGCCACTAATTTATTTTGTTATATAATTGAAGAAACCAGTAGGAGTCTATATTTAAAAATAATATTGTTATAAGATATTAAAATGGTATCAATAATATTATTGGAATCATGCTTACCACTAACACTCGATATTTAGATGTCTAAAAAATATATCTCATTTCTCTTTACAATACAAATGTTTAGGCTCTACCAAAAACACCATGAAGTCTATATTATCTCTTTAAGTTCACTAACGAAATATATTCTCATCCATTTTATATCATATAGAGGCTAGGAATGGTGTGTGGTCATCATGAAATAGTTTCACAATTTATTCATAACATAAAAGGCAGTACAATGGCAGGAATTATTAGATTTTCTAATGGTGCATCTGTCTAATGAAAACACACCAACTGAAAAAACGTTTCCCAATGAAGAGGTCTTATATATTTGAGACAACCTCTAGAAATGATTTTTATAATTTAATGATGTTTCAAAAATTGCAACAAGGATAAAAATGGATGAACAAAAACTTAACAGAGTAAACTTGGGAGTCATCCTTATCTCTTTGGGAGAGTTAATTTTCCATATTCATTCTTATTATTAAAATCATGTACCAAAATGTGAAAAATACCAATCCCTCATTTTAAAATTCTTTATTCTATTTTAATACTATTATACCACTTTAATATAATAGAGATTTATTGTTGGTAGTATTATAGATGAATGATGAGTATGACGCTAGAAAAGATGTGTTGATTCAAAAGATTGATTATTTATGAGGGTTGATGGAATAATTTGAATCAATGAAAACATATTATGAGATCCCATATTTAATAAAATAACCTTCCAAATTCATGGGATAACATTTCTTCTTCCTCATAGATCTAAAATGGAATAAAAATCATTATAAATTTAAATCCTAGGATATTGTCAATTTTTATTTGAAACAACATGAAAGAGATTAATGAGATCAAATACATCCAAAAATAACATAAATATTTGAATGGTTAGATGTAACCATATTATACCACCTCTAAACTTGGATTTCATTATCAGATAGATAAATAAAATTGAAAATTTTATGTCTGGAATTAAAATATACTCTTTAAGATCACCCAAATTCTCATATTGTCCTCGATTAATGAGGATTTTATAGAGTTTTCAATTAATTCATTAATGGATGGAAAACTCTCAATACCATACAATAATTCCATGAAGATTATTATGGTCTTCATCAATTGGTGAAAATTATTCCCATTAATTAGGTGGATAGTATATTTTTATTTTTATGTGGAATAAGATAATATAGATTTTACCAAGAGATTTCACTCCCATAAGTCAAATTCTACATCATTCATCAACCAAAAAAAATTTCCATGATTCAAGATATTCATGGATGTTTTTTATTTTGAAGTATATTAAATGTGTAAATATCCCCTAGAAATATATAATTATATCTTTTACATCCTTATTGCCACTAAAATATTCTCAAATTAGGTTGAGGTTGTATCACTCAATGAAATTGGTACAAAGTATATAATCAGTTTTGTAATGAATAATATTATTACCCCATTTTTTGTTCATCATACAATATAGATTTATAAAGTCTCAAATATTTTATCTTCCAAATTTTAAATTCTATATCAATAATATAGGACACATTCTATCTTTTCTCCCTACTACCATGCGGTGGAAAATGGATTGAACGAGGATTTTGAAATGATGATATCAATTATTCTCTATAACATTGAGGAAAAAATAATAAATATTTGCTGATATACCATTGAAATTATTTTTGGGAAAATCGCACCATAACATTTATGACTATAGAAAAAACCCATGATTTTATTTATATATAGAAAAAAGTGGTTAAACCAATTTAGATCCTATGAATATCACATTGTATTACCATTTTCAACCAAAAATCTATATATTATTAATATTTGAATAAAAAGATGGTTTGTAATGACTGTAGGAGAAATTTTTATGTTCCATATACAACATGGATCTTCATTAAAAGAATGTTGTATTGGCCATAAATAAGAAATTTTTCCACCATTAATTCCTTCAATGGTAATTATTCTTGGATCTCAAAACCCCAATGATATTAGTATGTCAAATCCAAAATATAAACCAAATTAGGAATGGGAGTACACTATAAATAGTTTTTATTAAATATTATTATATTCCATATAATAATACATGGTTAACAAATTATGCATTCCATGTATGAAATGTGTCTCAAAATATAATTTTCATAAATTTGAACTATTTTATTCAAAGATACACATCCTTAATATTCATAGTGTAATCCATAATGGTAAGACTATAAACTAAATAAGACCAATAGTCTATTAATATTATGTGAATATATATGATGATGTATCCATAAAAAGATATTAAATCATGTTATCTAATACCCTTAGTTAGAAAATTCATGAAATCAAGTTAGTCTTCAAATTCTCTCCTATTTCTCATACCGAGCATGACTCAGTAGGTATTTGTAGGTTGTAATGATTACCCCCATTTTCATGATTAAGTTACACCATTAAGAATTAGTCCCACATGATAACCATAAACTAAATATAGATGCCTTTATTGTATGTCTGTATCCTCATGAATATAATATTGGTATATATATTAATTTTTAACAGAATGCTACATAATGACCAAGAATATAAAACCCTCATCCATGTGTAAGGGAATGATCGACATAGATAAATTACAATATAACTATGTGTGGAATGATTCTCATTATAATTAGACATATTATGATGTAGTGATCTAATATCTTAGGTCCATACATATATACAAAAACTCCCTCATTCAATAATTATGAACATGATCTTTGTTAGGAGTTTCTGATAGAGAACTATGTGATTCTTCATTCCAATTTGAATTTGGATATATAGCAATTCAAGAATACCCTATATTCTGATTATTGGAAAATTAAAAAAACAACCCTTAGGATCAATTTTGATCATCCTAGGGAATTGTTTTAGAAGTAAGTATGGATTGATTATAATTTTGAAGAGATATAATGTAACTCTGAGATCCCCTAACCTAGAATAATCTTCCAAAAAAATCCTTTTCATTAAAAATGATCGAAATATATTCATGTAACATATATATAAACACATGTGTTTATAATTTCAACAAGAGTAATTTCCATAGTTTTAACATTGTGGTTTTGGACTCTATTACACACGTGAGGCCATACTTCAAGGATTTTTTTGTGTATATGAAAAAAACCATCATTAAAATGACTTTAGAGATATTTCATGTTTAAAATATATATTAGATTCAAATGTATCATTTTACTAAATAAGAACTATATGTATGCAACTAATTACTTATGAGAGACCCTTTGGGTCCAGTCTATAATGACTCGGCCTTATACCTTACTTAAACATGAGTTATTTCCAGAATACACATCGAGGATCCTTTCAGGATTAGAGTTTTAGAGAATTAGATCATAAATCATGCATTACATTCCACATTTATACAAAGTGGTTACATAAAAGATAGTATTCATTTTTTCCCATAAACGGAAACATATTTAAAATAAAACATGGATTCTTTCTTGACACTTCCTTGACAATATCACCATATCATGTACCTTTCCCTTGACCTATGAAAAACATTTAAAAAACATGGTATGAGCATAAAAATCTCAGTAAGGGATATAAAAATTCGGAAAGGAAACATTAGTACATGTATACATAAGAATCAATGAAATCATACTTTACTCATAAAACATAAGCACGTTAACATACCTCATGAAATCATAAGATTTATAAATAACTCATATAAATACTAAGACATAAAGGTAACTTGAGGCATTCATAACATTCTTACGTAGGGAGTAACCCTCATGGTTACGTTTAGAATACCCATAATAGTATATTTACTAAATCTCTTCGGAGAAACCACAACGTTTAACCCCTCCGCATTACCCAATGCAATGGAGAACTATCACGGGCTCACCCACCCTTAGTTTTTCACGAAACCACCCTTATTCATAAACAATACCTAAGAACCATAACATAATCATAGAATATAACTTAAGAATAAAGTAAAGATAACATTCCCACATTTTAATAACAATATAACATTTTAAGATATTGAAATAAGGATTCCCTTCTAAAAACCATTTTCAAAACCATTTAAAACATTTAATAAAGTGATTTTTGAATCAAAGTCTCCCATACAACTTTGAATCATTTAAAATTTTAAACCATTAATATCCATATAAATAAATCCTTAAAACCATTTTGAAAACATGGATATTAATGAGAAATATTTATAAGAAAAAATCATTAAAATATTTAAAACGATATTTTAGTTAAAGGGTTTTTAACAAAATGAAAGACACTTGAATAAAATAATTGAGGAATAAAATTTAATCAGAACTTTATAATATCATGTGAATAAAGGGATTCATGATATAATATTCCAAAGGACAGTATATACACCATATAATAGTGAATTGATGCATAACATCAATGAAGTATCAATAGAAATGTAAAATGAGATGAAATCCCATATAAAGAAGGTATCTTTAAATTAAGGATAAATCAATCTCATAATTATGTGTGAAAAATATAAATACACCCAATATAAGTGGATATTAAGTGTAAAAAGAATCAAAGGTAATTCACACATATTCAAAGGATGACATATTAAATAACTACATGTTGAACCCAAAGAAATCAAAATTGGGTTAAGAAGTTCACTTGGTAAAAGTCGACAGCCTAACGACGCCACTTTAAAAATTAGATTATGAGTTTATGAGAGAGAAAATGGTATCTCATCACTTGGAAATAAAATTTACATCAATAAGGATACAGAAGAACATATCACAACATAATAATATGTAAACTAAAAGGCATAACAAAAGTAGTCTTTTAAAAAGAGGAGGGTGAAAGGTTCCCTTACCGATTTGGGTAACTTTTGAATCGTTCACCACATGAAAGAAGGGTCATAAAATGAAGATGTAAATACACATAAATGAAATTAAATTATAAAAATAGTAAAATAATGGTAATTACATACACCAAAAAAAAGGAAATAGTGGAAAATTTAGCATGAATCTCACGGGAATAAAAACTGAGATGAAAATCCCCTTATGACAATTCGACAGCCTAACGACGCCACATAGAACTTCCAAAAATGGATTGTTGAGATAAAATAGGGTCTATAATCATATTAACATAAAATTTACAACAATAGTAATATGAAATAACATCCCCCAACACAAGAAAGAGGAGATTAAAGTAAGTTACATAAAAAAGAGTACTTAAAAGAAAGATAGAGGTAGGATCCCTTACGAAAATTCGGCAGCCTAACGGCTCCACATAAAAATTCTTAAAATGAATTGATGAGAGTAATAGGGGGTATCTCATAATATGAAAATAAAAATTACAGTATGTTTAATATGAAATAACATCCTCTAACATAAGATCATGGAGCACAAATGAAATGACATAAAAGAGGGTACTTGAAAATAAAGAGAGAGGTCAGATCCCTTACCTCAAGTCCGACTTGTCTTGTTCATTTCATTATATTCCTGAATAATAAACTATGGTAAATTTATAATTTCTTAAGGTCCTCCTTTAAATATTATTATTCATTTAATATCACATATTATAATTTTATAATAATTGGTTAATAATGTGAGTTCATATCAGATGTTTTTGGTCGATGTTTGGTACATGATTCAAAAATGAACTTGTTTGAAAATGATTGTCCATGTAGTTATAAGTAAATAATCTCCAGAATAGTATTATTGATTTAAATATCATATATATCCAGTACATATTCATTTTATACTATTCCATAACATTTTGAGATAAAAATATATGAAATGCACCGTTCATGGAGACGGTAGGTCGTACGTACGCATGAACGCTACTTTCATTTCTTTTTCATATTAATGGAATTAAAAATAATTGAGAGATATATATATTATAATTACAGTATAATATATATGTTTTATAGGTCACATAAGTTCATTAATTTCATTATTTATACATTCCATGTATTGCATGAACGAGTCACATCACTTGAGGGGGCGGTAGTCCACACTTCCTCATATGAAATTATCGCAATTACACAACATGAAAAGCATAAAGGTACATTTTAAATATAAAATACAGAAGCATATGGGAAACATAAATACCATATATATCATATATAAAATACAGTTAAATCATAATGGCCACAATTAAAGGTGTTAAGAGAAGATTTAACAACCATCGTTTCATGAGGCAGTAATTCACTATCCACAGAAATAATATGTTCTTTAACCATTAGACGGAGGTGTGTGTAAGTTTAATTCTATTACTTAACATAAAAACATCATAGTATATTTAAGATATTAGTTTCGTTTCAAAAGAAATGAATAAAAAGTGTTTAGGGGTTTGGAGAAGCAAAATAAAACAAAAGAACACAAGTAAAGACATTACCTTTTAATCGGGTAACTCCTCTTGGTTTGAATGAAAAGGGTTTCTTGAAGAGCATTCTTCCCAAGATGAGGCTTCAATGATGAAGAGAGGGATGTGGGGAGATTAAATGGGCAGGTGTTGGCCAAGCCAAAGGCTTTAGAGGTGTGTCTAAGGTGGTAGAGGTGGGGGCCTTTTATAAGAGAAGAGTAGGGGCACTCTTGGAACGTTATAAACTATTACTTTATTATAAAATGATTTTCGGATTTCAAAGGTCCCAAAAGGATATATTTCGAGGATAAAGTGATACGGTTTCGAATTCCACCCATCCAATATGTTTTTGACAGGTGTAAGACTTATATTTCACCCTATCTTCTCATTTTATTTAAATCGTTCATTTATGAGGTAATCACTGCATCATCAAAGTGTCATAAATAAATTCATTTATTTAATGTCTAAAAATTATAAAAAAAATATCATGATGTAGGAAATCTTTTTATATTTCTAATGAATATTTATAGTAAAAAATATGACTTGTATAACCCCATGTAAAAATTGTTTTAGTAAAACAATACATGTTTGTGACATTTTAATTTTAACTTTAAATAAAAAGTTATTAATGTCATTTTCCAACCAAAGTGGCTCCATGGGGTCCCAAAGTTGACCCATGGATTTTAATGGTCGGAAATGACTCATCCAATAAGGGTAGGACATGTTTCAAGGTCATTTCATATTATTATAACATTATCTTTACCTTAAATTACACAAATTACCTTTAATCGCGATTAATAAAACTTAAAAGTTACTATTCACCCAAAAAATTATTTTAATCTCATTGAACCAAATTTTACTTCCTATTGAAAACCATGTATGTCGGATTTCTGAAAATCAAATCACAGAAGTGGTAAAGTTTCATTTAAACAAAAACCAGTTTAACTACCACTTAGCGGTTTCACTATTCATCAAAAATTGATGTTTTTCAGAAAAATACCAAACAGTCACCCTAAGATATATTTGATATTCAAAATTAAAAAATGATGACTATTTTACAAAATTCAAATATATAATTTTCATAAATTAATTTAATAATTCATTCCCGCTATCAAAACAAATAGCGTGTTTTTAAGAAACAATATCTATAAAAAGAAAGACACTAGTTTAAGTCCAATTTCATAGTGAAATTAATTCCAATGACCACCATTGGTTTAAATGGTAAAAATATATTCCAATTACACTCTAAAAACAATTAAAAATATAATCTTACCATATATTTAAATTAGATGAAAAAGCAGTTTTGATGTAAAATGCAGTATTTTTTAACTATTCATTAAAAAAATGAACAATGTCAGAAACATACCAAAAATTTTACCAAAGTAAATTTCAATGTCCCAATAATAAAGAATAAGTTTATTTTGAAAAATAGAACTTATAAAAGTTTCAAAATTTAGATTTAAAAAAGGTTCTCCATCAATAAGAGGTAAAACAATCTTTTAAAAATATTAGAGTATTTATTCTTAAAATTGGATTCATTTGGATTTTAAGCCTCTAACATTTATTGGATAAATGTAAAAATATTTAAAAAACATATGTAATCATTTTTTAGTTATTTTTATTCATTCCCGCCATTACAACGATTAGGCGTTAAGTATTATAATATTATTATATTATTAGTGTGCGACATAAGATTTTAAAGAAACTCGTTGTTGCGTATTGGGTACGCCATCGATCATAGAATTACCTTTAAAGTAGTATTAAAATTTTATTCACAAATATTGATAAACATTATAATGTAATATTATTTATTTACCTGGGATGTTACATAGTCACTACCCCTTAATAATATCATAACCACCATATCACTATAATATCAAGTCTGAATGGAACTATTAATCCTTCTAACCATATTCATTTTAAATAAAAATTTGTGAATTGGGAAAATCAGATTTTTATAAACCATTTCTGGTAACTGGAGAGAATATTATCCAACTCTGATGGACTCTTCAGTAAGACTATGCATTCTACACCCTTTAAAAGAATCTGTATAAACACTATTGGAATTCACAACCAAAAAGTGGCATTTTTGTCATGGGGTAAATTCCTTCTAATCCCAATATGAAACATTGGCACCCAATTTTTAGATTTTTTTAACACACCTCAGGGTTTCCTTTTCTAAATAATTATCTTAGATCTGAGAGTCTCATGTTATTATTTACAATGTCACCCCACATTCAATTAGTGATACATAATTCATCCCATGTAGACATTATTTCAGTCATTATACCATTTCCACTAGTCCATGACCCAAGAAATTAATTTATTTTCAGACCTTCAAAGAATTATAAAAAGTAAATATCAATTATACACTGATATGTGTTACATAAATGGCGATGTAGTTTCCATGGTGTGTGAATCATACTCAATAATATTTTCTATAAAAATGTACTACCTGAAACAAGTGATTATAAACTAAAAACCATTAATGGGAATTAATTAAATGAGTAACTAACCTAATGAGGAAATTATATTTTAAAACTGAATTCAACATCCATGGAATGACTCTCCATAATCCCCCCTAATATGGAACATCAACCTGAGGAATCATCATCCCGAGGAGAAGGTTCTCAAAACATTTAAACCTTGAAACTATTACAACTCAATCAATATTTCAAACATATCTTGTGGTTATCACAACCATATGTATCTCACTCAATTATGTATTACATAATCATCATGATTTATTATTTTGATAATATATCACCAAACTAATCATTAAGATTCAATTTACTCATTATTGCCCAATTATGCAACATACCTATTTTATGGAGTATATTCATTGTCCCATTAGACTTGTCCTCTTCAAATGAACATAACCCATGAAAAATATTTATTAAAAAATAATTACAAAAAATTAATACCCCATTACCCTTCATCAATTATCACATGATCATGTTTTTCACCTATGTAGAAATCATCTTTCTCTGAAACACTCTGAAAAATTCATGTTTGTCCAAATTTAAAGAGATGACCATTTTTATATGGAATCATTACCATTAATTATATGTATCTAAGTATTAGTATTCATACATTGATTATATCAAACATTTATAATTCACATCAGTTCTACGCTACACTTACTAGTGAATTTGTAATCAGAAACACTTGGTCAATGATTTGTAACATTATACATTAGTATCATATGATCAATTCTATGAGCCCATTAAATCGAGCCTATTTTGGTTTTGTTTTTACGGACTAAAATAAAATAAGGAATGGTTCATAGGAATCACACGATTGAAATTCAGGAAAGGGAAATTTGGACAAAAAATGAGTCGCTTCTAACTAGAAACACACTTTATAATGTTCAACACATAAATTAAAAATGGAACAATTTTTTTTAATAACATAGCCTATATAAGGATGGATAAAAAAACCATATACTTCATAATAAGTCTTACTCATGATAATATTAGTATAATTTTAATGAAATAAATTTAAATGATACAAAACATTTAGGTCTAACCATACGACCCCAATAATTGTCATGATATGTTTCCTAATCAAAAACCCAAAAAATAGTTTGATAACTATTCTTTCTGAGATATGTTATCCAAAATAATAAATTTCATTAAAATAATTCATCATTATTTATATGATATAGTGCATTGGTGATTGTGTTATAATTTTTCAACGATCCATGCCCAAGAAATAATTGCTAGGGCTCATGTTTTTAAATATATAGTTTGTTTGATTGAGCTTTTAGGAAAAACATAATTTATTAATGTGTTTTTTAAGATAATGGATCATAATGATACACAAATTGGGTGGATTATTATATAAATTAGGGGAATTATGATTATTCTATTGATTATTGGTTCATTATCTGAGTGAAATGCATAGGTTGGAGTTACATATCAATATAAATTCCAAATTATAGATGAAAATATAAAGAGTCATGAAACTAATGAATGGAGTTACAAGCCTTAAAATTGCAAAGAAAATTCATATATCATTGTTAATATAAAGACTTCAACAAGGGGGGTTTCTCAACCCCAATAACGACATTTTCATTTTCAACTCAGATGTACTCTATATGGATTTGATACCCGACCATCTTCCCCTAGAACTTTCCATCTTCTATTAGTGTTGACCTATGTAGTATGTATCCTCATCCAAAAGTAGTTATTACTCTAGTTCCAAGTATTCATAATGGGATGATGGTCTATTATCCCTAACCTCATGTATGGTGTACCATGACTTTCAATATTCTTATTGAATATATCACTATAATAGTCCTCCTCACTATTTGGATCGAATGATGTTCTATATGATGAAATATAGATCTCAATAATTGAATCCTCTCTTATAATGGTATGGAAACACATATATTTAATAAATTATACCTGATCATTTATTACATGAATAGAAACATAAACTATCTTCATTTGATCACGAGTCCTACACTCATTAGTTAATTAGCTATATTGTATAAAAATTTACTACATAAATACATGGACATATATAGAAACTCCAAAACATACCATTAAATTACTATAAAATTTTAAAACTACACATGATAACCTTGCGACATACATAAGAAATAGATGGGATCTGAAGAAAACAATGAGAATAATCTAATAATAACATGATTAATGTAATACATGTGAGTCAATTGGAATATTAATGTAATGTAAGGGGGATGAGAATAATAAACAAGAACATTGAAACATTATATAAGTTGATTTCACAAAGGTAACATGGTAATGTTCTGAAAAAATTAAAAATTACATCATAAACATAACACATGGATAACTAATGAGATATCATAACATATTGTTCATAGGAAAGCCTCCTATGAACAATATATGGTATCTCACAAGATGAAAAAACTTCCAATTTCATTAGATGTCTATATAGTAAATGGACCACCAGTGGAATTCATATCAAGTGAATTCATAAGTGTTCCTTATAAATCCTAAAAATTAATGTTTTATTTTATGAATTTCAATCCCATGATAATGGGGAGTTAGTTATATAAATTTAATTACCATAAATATTAATTACAGAAACACATATACTAATACCCCTAGATGTAAATTGTGATAGGTGTTGACTATAGAAATAATTTTCTTGGAAAATAACACGATAACCTATATAGAATAATAGGGTATAAAAAGATTAATGTATGGGTTTAATTATTGGTAAGGTGTCTCTCATCACATTGATTTAAAAAGGAAATCAATAAGGATGTATTAAAAAATATTGATAAATGTACAACTGGAAATTGGAAAGAATAATATAAAGAAGGCGTATAAATTTCAGGGAGAGGATCCCTAAAATTTCCATAGAACTTCTTAAAGCTTGGAATGAGATTCTTAAGATATTAATAACATATTTTTTGGTATATGGAGATGTATATTTGGAGTGAATTAGTGAAAAATTATTTTTTAGTGAAGAGGATTATGGGGTTCGATGGGAATTTATAACAAAAGAGAGGGGTGTTTTTATTAATTTTTAAACATACTTTTTTGAATCACCAAGATAAATTAATCCAAAAAACCATACAATGATTTTTCACATTTCCCTTTCTAAATTTTAGTGGGATTAATTACATAATATGACTAAGAACAAAACTCATTAAAATAATATCATTTTTATGAAGCGAGTCATGTTCATTAAGAATTATTTCTAATTTATTGAAATATATAAAAGGTTTTCAAGGATTAATTATTGGATTATAAATTTATACATAAATCAATAAAAAATATTATTTTTAAGAGGAAACATTATTTTATTATTTATAATATTTAAAGTATTTGTTTCATTCCTTTTGTGTTTTTTGATTTAATAATATATATAATATATGTATCTATTATTATTTTTTAAAACGAACTCCCTCATATAAAAAAGAAAAATTAATCCAAAACTAATATCAATGTTTTTATATCTTAATTATATTTATTTAATCAAAAGAAAACTCCAAATTTGATAATGTAGGCTTTTAAATACCAAATCCTGATTTACAGAAAAATATGGGTCTTTATGAAGGTTCATGTTTCTAACCCAAATAAAAAATATATTGGACATAAAAAAGTAATATTATCAATTATACTTTAAAAAATATTATTTAATAAGAATATTTTTACAAAATTACATTTATTTTAAAATTTATTGAATTCAATAAAATGTGTGTATTTATTGAAAAAATATATTTCCATAAAATATTACATGTTTTTCATCATATCAAAATAGAATTTTTATCAAAATATTTATTTATACATTTATAAAGTAATGATAAAATATATATTTAATATTAATTATTTAATTAAATATATTGATATATATATATAATATTCACATTACTAGGGTCTAACGATCATATTCCCAAAGCATATTTTGTGTGATGGTGACACTTTCATGGGAGGATTGGTAAACTTGTTTTATATCATGGTCTCGTAATGATTAGAAATTTTATAAATATATTTTATCATGATTTAGTTGATGAATCTAATATTGAGATTCATCTAGGTAAAATATAAATGATTCTATCTCCCTCTAAGGCTCTAATAAATGGGATTTAAAGGGCATAACCCTTCTTGTCATGGAAATCAGTTCATCTATCCATGTCAATTGAAAATTATCATAACTCTCAACGTACTATTAATAATTACCATTATAAAATGAATATATTGTGAATGGGTTTAATTCTTGAATTTATTTTAAATATTATTTAATATTAATATATATTATAAAAGAATTATGGAATTTTTTTCTATAACAACATTACATGATAAGGAATTTATTCATTAAAAATGGAATTAAATTTATTAAACTATATCCCATTACAAACATATCCAATCTAGAAAACTTTACACCAAAATTTCATTTAATACACCAAATAATAATACGGTACTTATATTTCATCATCTCATCAGGATCCTATGTTTCTTTTCCAAACTTGAGTTTCCACCACATAATGTTAACCAAGGGAGTTGTCTTATTTTCAGAACATTTTGTCTATGATATATGTTTTTTAAAATTTTTCTTCTCATATAATTGAACATTCTAAAATGGTACCACCTCTCGATGGAATACATATGAGGGGTCGTGAATATACATACCCAATAAGTATAAAGGAAAAATATTTTGAACATGATATAGGATAGATGATAATTCTTGTTGATAAGCCACATTTGTAAGCGATCAATGACATAAAAGGATCCAATGCCTCATGTAGTAAGAATTTCCTTTTTACAAACACCATAAATTTCTTCCATAATGATATAACAGGGGACACATTATCCGAGACCTCAAACATAAGATCATGTCGATGATTGTCTTCATATATTTTCAATTATTTTTGTCATATTTTATATAATGTTGAATGGGATGAACCATATAAAGAATGTATTATACATTATCAGTTACAATAATATTATTTTTTGTAAAAGTTTCACCACATATCATAGTTTGACACCACTTCTCATATATAGCCTCATATTTTTTCATTTGAATACTAGTAGGGAAAATGTTGTTATATTAAAAGTCACTTGGTAAAGGTGTTGATCCCAAAATCATTAGAAATATACTAGAAATTTATTTAATTATATATTCATGTGTTAATAGTTCTATTAGACTATCCATCATTCCTAGGGTGATAAAAATTACTAAAATACAAATCATTATACAATTCTTGGTCAATGAAATTATGAAACCTCATAGTTTGCTGTAGATCTCAATCAGATACAATATAGAGAATCACTATATAAAGTCTTATAAATTCTATTATGTATATTTTACAGAGTTGATATGAGGATAAATATTTCATTATTATATTGAAATGTGTTGAATTTTTACAAAAATTTACCATCTCCCATATAGAATTATTTCCATTAGGTTTCAAGCGGAGTCCAACAACATAATCTGTGGTTATGGTTTCATATTTCTATAATAGGATAAAAAATTTCTAAATTATACTCTTAATCATATTTTATTATACCATAAAGAAATGGAATACTATGAGTCAAGTCACAAATTTTTAAATCTCCCTCTTCATGATACCCCACCAACAGTTTTTCTATATATCACTATACAAATTAATGCTTCTTAGATGAATATATATTAATGAGATTTTTACATCGTCTATAAGTTACCATTTCATCTCTAGTTTTAATGAGAGACATATACAAGTTACAAAAATTACGACACCTTATTTAGAATAGTTTCAATCTAAAAATATTGTACCATTGTCTATAGAGATTCGCCACCTTTTTCCCCCTTGAGCCTCTCTATAATAGATGGATGAGTTATTATTTTATCGATGTAAGTTAAGGTCCCTTTAATTATTCCGATATCCTTCCTTTTTAGGTAAAACAATATTGGATACCATGTAATTCTTGTCATGGATAGGTGTAAATGATCGTATCTTATTAGAAAATCCTATACCTTTTTCTCCTTCCTGTAATGGTAATGGATAGAATAATCATAATCGTTGTTCAAATACAGGAATGTTTAATGTCTCGTGTTGAGATACTTATTTTAAATATATACTTAAGTATTATATGATCCATATATATTTCACACTTCTCCCTATAAATTTAATGTCTCCGAGTGATTAGTGTAAAGATCACAACATACCATTCTAAAAAATCTGTTTGTTAGTAATAGTAATAGATATTTAATTATTACAAGGAATAATATATCAGTGTTTTTTCTTTCATGATTACAAAACCCAATCTTCTTTTGGAGGAATCATTATAGATCACAGGTCCTCACCAACTGGTTGGTAATGTGAGTACCAAAATAGTGTTCAAAAAATTCATTAACTATTTAAATCTCTTTTCACATTCACCAGTACTTATAAACATGATTTTCATATGATATATATATTATGGTATTTGAAATCATAATAATAATTAAAAAATCTTGGATAGTTTCCACCTAAACAAAGTATATAGGGATTTTTGTTAAAAATCTTATTGTGTTCGTCATAATAAATGTATTGGTTCATTCATCAATCCTTCAGGATAAAGTGTATTAGTGCTTTAAATGGCAATGTATACAGGTGTAAGAATAGTTTATCTTGATTTTCCTTAAACAGTTTCTTCAAAAACTTAATTTAAATAATTTACATTGTATATAAAGTCTTGGATATTGGAAAATTTACAGGTTTAAGTTGGATGAAGAAATCGACCACATGACTTGGTGGCTGAGGTCAAAATTCTTTTTGAAACACATCGGTATATTTTAATAAAATAGGAATGCCATCACGGATGATATTTCTTTTATTATCAATCAATAATGCTAGATAAATGTACTCATAATTGAATAATACCCATTCTTGAGATGATGACACGAAAAGAGATTCATCATCCTCCTAACATATGTATTGAATTAGAGAGAGATCTTCAATGTGAAGGATGATTTGTTTCACTTGTAATTTATGTTTTTTTCTATATTAAAAAATCCATTATATTCATTGAATATCATAAAATACCACTAAATAGTGAATCATAAGGTTCATTTGGATGTTCGTCTATAAAATATTGGAAGATTAGTTTGTATATACTCTAGATGAAATAATTTCAACATTTTTCATTTTATCTAATATATATACTTCCATGTATAGTGGGAGTGTTTCAATATATCTATCAAACATGCATGTTGGAAATTAATGGGTAGAACCATAATCATATAGGATATTTCATGGGCATTATTGACTAATAGAACAATATTTCAATTTTTGATTCAGGTTGTTATCATTTAATGCCTCCATAATAGACTTACGAATTATATATTTCAAAGTATTATACATATTAAATGGATACTATAAACAATCAAGGTATTACTCTTAATGGAATAAATTCATTAAATTATCATTTTCTATGTTTCAATTCTTTTATATATATTCAATTTTATGAAATAAATTTTTATTTGAATATTTATTCCCATCATAATAGTTCATTAATATCATGTTATTTGAAAAATTAATATCCCATAGGAGTTCCAAACCAAGTGAGTGTAAATGCCACATTTTCATGCACAACGTGCTGATCATGTCAATCCTAAAACAGCCATTTTGTTGATATGACCACTAGGAAAAAATGTACCAAATCCTCCTAGACATATACTACCTATATAAGGATTTATTTTCATTTAATCAACATACTGTATACTTTAAAATAATTCTGGGAATGTTTATTAGTTTTAGCTCTTTCCCAAAGTCATTCACTATGGTTTTCTAATCCTAAACCCCAAAATAACAAGATGTTTCAATGGTACTAAATATGACAACCCAAATATTAAATATATATTATATAATGATTTATTAAATAATGATACACATAATTAAACACAATAAAATTAAATGGCCTATTTTATTTGGGTAATTAGGTACATTGAAAAAAATTATATACTATTTAAAATACATATAATAAAAATCTATAAAACTCCCTTTAATTCCCTTGGACTTCTAAAACTATACGAGATATCTCAGGGACAAACATAAGAAAAGGGTGAAAATTAAATCAGAGTAATTGAATAATCATGGAATATCATGATAAATGTAGTAAATTCTAGTCAATTGGTATATACCGGTAGTATAAGATTGGTTAGAATCATAATCATGAACATAAAAACATGACATAGCATGATAACCAAAATAAAACATTGGAATGTTGTAATGACATAAAACTTGAAATCATAAAAATAACCCAAGGATAACTGTTGAGTCATTATAATATATTTTTTAGAATAGAACTCCCAATGCTGCACATATGGTATCTCATGAGATAGAATCATTTCACAGTACATTGGTGGGATATATAATTATGGTCCCACTAGTCACATTATTATCATGTACATGCATAAGTGTTTCACACCTATTATAAAAAATAAGGATGTGTTTCATAAATTTTAATCCCACAATGAAGGAGTGTGGGTATCATACGTGGAAGTACCAAATCAATGAAATATAGTAAGATTTAGGTGAATACACTTGAGCTTAAATTTGGATGAAAATTCAGTAGAAAAATTATTATGATGGAAAATAATAAGATTATTTCGACAGTTTAAAGAGTTACTTAAAGATTCATGGAAGGGTTTAATGAGGGTTAATGGGGTCTCTCAAAACATATAAATCGCATGAATATTAAAATGGATGTGTAAAACATATCCAGAAATGAAAAAAAGGAAATTATAATGTATAATATAAATAAGGTTCCTGAATTAATATGAGATGAAGTGTACCCATTTCCTTGATAAGGTTCTTATAAAATAATGTAAGGACCATATTAAGGTGATCATAACAAAATGGGATTAATATATTCCTATAAAGGTATATTAAATTAATCGTTAATGGGTTTTGAGTAAATGATAATTGGAGTTTGAGTGGGTTTTAATAGCAAAAGAGAGAGAAATTATATATTAATATCATGAAATATGTTATAGACACATTATGATAAAATAATGAAGTCCAAAAAACATCCTAAGTGTTTTTACAATGTTTTCTTCCATAATATAGTGCATTTTAATAATTTATAGGAAACTTATCTGATCTTATTAAAATAATACCCTTGGTTTAGTGCATGTGATTCATGTTCATAAAGCATTAACATTAAGACATAAAAAAATTGAAGGATTAATTAAGGGGTTATAAATTTTTTAAAAAAAATTAAAAAACCCATTATTTATTGGGAAATATAATATCAATCATCAATTTTAAGCTTTAATGATGTCATAATTCATATCATTTACCTATATAGTATTTATTTTTTCCCAAAAAAATCGACTACCCAAAGAAAATATAATAATTACACAATTTTATAATTTTTTGACACACATTTCAAAAAGAATATTTATACTCTTAGAATAATCCTCCAAATACATGAATTTAAAAATTTAAATAAAAATTCATCTTGATTTATTCAATAATATGGGTTTCAATGATGATAACATTTTCTTACCAAATGAGTATAATATTTGACATCATAAAATTACACTATAATTTATTTTAAAGTATATATTATTTAATAGGAATTTTTTATAAATTATTATTTATTTAAATATTCTTAATTTCCTCAAAAATTCCACATTTATTGAATGATAAAATTTCAAAAAAAAAACTTATTTCATGATATCAACAATAAAATATTTATCCAGATCATTATGTAATCATCTATAATATAATGATAAACTATATATAAATATAATAATTATTATATTAAAATGAAATATAAAATTTCTAATTTTATGGATCTATCCAGTATACACAATAAGGTTTTAGTGTGCGATGGTGAATCATGATTAGAGTTTTTGGTAGAACATTGTATGGTTGTGATGTTGATAATCTTGAACAACAACTATAAATAGTTTCTATCATGCATTTGATATTTAATCTCGACATGGTCATGTTCTGGGGAAATTTCAGGTTCTGCCATCTCCCTCAAAAGATCCAATAAATGGGATTCATATGACATGATCCTACTTGTTAAGTCCATTACATATTCTATATTTGATAGTAATAATTTATCATATCCCTCAATATACTATTCATTATGGTCATGTCTCAATGGATATATTATAATGGTTATGTTTCTTAATGGTATTTTATTGCCAAAAATAAATAACTATACAAAGTATAAAAAATATTTCAATTTTTAACACAACTGCATTACTCGATATGAAATGTATTCATCCAAAAGGTAATTTCATTTGTTAAATTTCATGTCATTACACAAGGCCATAGATAAATAGTAAATCTGATATTATTGTTTGTTGTGTGAATCCTTTGGGATGTTGGTGATTAAACTCTATATTCTCATCATAGAATATTCATATATGGTGGTTTAATAATTGAGGAACTCCAAATATATATCATATTCCATCCCATAAATATGGATATAATCTAGAAAGACATCACATGGACAGATAATGGTGTCTTTATCAGGGGTCAATGACTTGGAGACTAGAGCTTCAATAGTTAGAATATCTATGTTTGATGTTAATGGTTAAATAGAAATTAATAAATATATATTAATTCAGTAGTTCTGATTTGAGTATAAATATATATTCTCACATTTTTTACAAAACACATTGTATTCCATATTTTATTTCATCCCAATGAGAAGAACCACCTCTAAATTTCCTCATGTGGGTTCCCCCTTGTCGGGTCTGATAGAGGCAACAATAATAGATGTTTCCGTGATTAAAATCACTATTTGGCTAACCACCATCACCCACTATTATAAAGACACATATCAAAACCTGATTATCCTCTATAGAGGTACCCATTTGGGCAGGGAATGAATACTCTTATGGTAAGGTGGAGCCACAAATAGGATAATAATGGTCAGTCCTTGGAAACTCAATACCCTAGCTATCCTATCTACGAATGTTTAAAGGGGTGGGGGAATCAATGGAAGACATGAAATCCATTATGATGTGTGAGGACTCTTTAATTTTATCAAAACAAATAATTTCACCTCCATTGAAATCCTATTTTACAAAGACACATTTTTTATTAATAATAGACCCTTTGTGGCTATATTCCACTCCAAATCTAGTATATCCATTATAAGAGCATAAATTTGGGCCTCACATGGGGAAACATTATCCGTAACCTCATTTTTTTCTCGAACAACTATAAAGAGTGGGATAAAATATTAAATAAACCATGGTTTAGTTATTCAAGTGTTCATGGACACTATTATTCATAGTGAACAGATATAGAATAATAAAAACACATCACATTATTTGTGAAAAAATAATTGTGATGCTTTTAACGCTCTAAATATCATTGATCCTAGACAAAAGTGGGTCATCCCCCACCACCGGTGGGATAACCAATGGATGAGGGTAAATTGAAGAAATCAATTCAGGTTCTACATTATGCATTAACACTATTCTAGAAGATAGTTTTTGCATCCTCAATTATTCCATTAAAGAAATCTCTAGATGAGGTTTTGACAAAAAAAATTAAGATGAGATAACCACCACATTCACTACTCTCATGTAACCATTTCACTATTTTTATAAGTATATCATACCAATGAATGATAATTATGATCCAAGATGAAACACTATGGAGCATGAAAAAGTGAACATACATCACTACAGTTAATGAACACATCCCACTCCTCATCTTCAGATTGGTTGAGTATTCTTTCTAGAGCTCCCTAATCGATCATGACTTGCACCTTGTAATAGAAACCCAAAAACCAGTGGATTTGATCAGCATATCCAACTCTTTAATGTACTTCAATAATTCAAAAAGAATATAATAATATTCATAATATGATTTAATCATTATATTTCAATCGAGGGAATATGAATTCCATTTTTAATAAAGGTTCAAAAATATTGAGTCTACACCATGGAAGCATCGACTTTCCAATACATGTAATCCTATGAATGGATCACTTCACAATCAATGACTAACATAGCTTTTTTCCTAGAATGTGTTTTTTAAATTAAAATTAAAACATTTATTAAGTCTTTCAACAATGGAAGTTACCTCTTATATTTATTAATTTATTGTAAAACTTGGTTACACCCCTTGATTATTTGGATGGATGATAAATGATAAAGAATCTTAGCAATCATGATTATTTAAAGACTCATGCACCTCAACAATGGAATGCCTCTTGGAGGAATTCTTAGTCACTTGTTTCTACATGAACAAATGATATCCAATGATTAATCAGGTAACAATCAAAAATAATTCCCTAGGAGGGTATGGTGACATCTAATTGTGGTAATAATTTGAGAAAAACATGGTGAATTCCCCATTAGGGGAAAGGATGATGAAAAAAAATATAACATTCTAGTCCATTATAACCCAGATTTTATGTGGTATCATAGGTTCTCCTCCTTTCCAAATCCACTTGAGGCGATACCCTGATATATTTTATTCATCCGAACAAGAGTGAAAATAGATAAATACCATTGGCATCAAAATTGAAATCATAGTCGATCAGAACCACTAGAAGAAAATTCATGAATTACACGATGTAGAACTTGAATCATAAAATTATTTTCCAAAATTAGTTATTGTTAAAATACTATGGGGTTTTTGTGGAATGAGTTTTAATTCCCCATAGACTCCTAAGATCATGAGGCTCTCTGATTCAGGGAAGATTCCTTTGTAGGTTTGTGACTGGACAACTCGAAGGCCCTCCCCACCTTCTGATGTACTAGTAGAAACCAACCAGGCCATAGTCCCTTATATCCCAAAAGGGGAGCCTGCTCTCCAGGTTGGGTTGGCCTTTCTACCTCTTTCTGCATTCAAGTTCCTAAAAGGTCTATGCCTGGAGGTGCCTTCAGTAGCCTAGTTTGGCAAGCCCCAAGGTCTCCTGGCCCTGCCACCCCCTCCTACAGTCCTATCTTGTTCTATGAGTGAAGCTTATGATCTAGGCTAGTACCCCTATGGTGATTGTTCTTCTAATTTTTCTTCTGAGTGGGAGAAATCTTCTGAGGTGGGCATCCAGTGCCCCAAAGAAATAGAGAGAACTCATTCTCCTACTCCCAAGGCCCATTATCTGCCCAGTTCTTGTTCATATATTTCTATCCCTCACATCGGTAAGGATCCACAAAAAACAGAAAGAGCATGCATGAGATCACTGTCGAGAATCCTAAAGGAGAATCAAGCCTCCCGTTTCCAGAAGGCCACTAGCTCTGGAGCCAAATCTAGAGCTCTTTCCTTTCAATGATTCCGGTTTTTTTATAGTATGCCCATGGCCTAGGAGCCCAGGTCAAATATGACTTTATCTCCTCCAGTATCAGGAAATATAAGATTGGAGTTGTTTCCATCATTGAGCACAAGCATAACTCTATAGGAATTAGAGACTATAACTGGAAGTTCAGGTATCAGGGCTCCCTACATGCCAAACCCTGTAAAAGGAATATATGGTTTTTTTGGCACAAGGAGAACTCAGTTGACCTAGTCCAAGTGAGTGATCCATTCATTACTATCAAGTTTACCGAAGGAGATATCTTCCTCATCATGACGATGGTCTATGGAAGCTGTGACCCCCACCAAATGGAAACTCTATTGAGTGAGTTAAATGCTTTCGACATTGATAATCATCCATGGTTTGTTGGTGGTGACTTCAATGTGGTTGGTTTCCCTGAAGAAAGGAAAGGCAGAGGCCCTTTCTAGAGGAATTCTAGCTGGGAGTTTGTCCAATTCATGGTAGGGAAAGGCCTCATCGACCTTGGATTTATAGGTGACTGTTTCACCTGGTGAAAAAACCGTTGGGGGACCAATCTCTCGTTGAGTCGTCTGGACAGGTGCATGGCCAACATGCAAGAATCAACCATGTTTTCGAACAAAAAAGTAAGCCATTTGGTTCGGGGTATTTCCGACCACTCCCCTTTTCTGGTTTCCATCTCCTCGGGGTAGGATTCTCAGGAAAGTTTCCATTTCTACCATCAGTGGGCTAAATTCCTGGGGTATCAGGACATTGTTCATGAGACATGGAAAAAACCCTTGAAAAGTCTCACATGGTTTTCCATTCATAAGAAACTGAAGCGCCTAAAAACTCACCTTAAAACATGGAGGAAAGAAATTTTGCCTACTGATTCTGGTTTGAACGATGCTTTGAAAGAGTTGGACAGCCTTGAGTCGAGGTTGGAAAAAATGCGGGATGACCAAAACATTGAAGAGCTTGCGAAAAGAAAGGAGGTGGTGATGGTAATTCTTCTGCAGAAAGAACGTTTGGCAAGGGAAGCTTCAAGGATTAAATGGCTCAGAGAGGGCGACAGGAACATTGTGTATTTCCAAGCCTACATCAAAGAAAAGAAGACACCTATTAAACCAAACATTCTCTTGGATAATGGCTCTTATAAGGATGATAGAGACATTGTGGGTAACATGGAACACTCTTTCTTCAATGACATGTTTTCCGGCCCTTACTCCTGAATGTCGAACGGCTATACAGGAGGGGAAAATGGGATCTTTGAGATCATCCCTAAGTGTGTTTCTATTCTGGACAATGATGGGCTCAACACCATTCCAGATGAGAAGGAGATATATAATCCTATGATGAACCTCTATCCGAAGAGTACCCTGAGACCAGATGGCTTCTTGGGATCTTTCTACAGGTCTTTGTGGGATGTGTTGAAAGAAGATATTGTGCTGGATATCCATGACTTCTTCATGGGTGGTAATCTTCTGCGAGTTTCTTGTGCCGCCACTATGGTGCTTCTAACAAAAACCAGGAACCCCTCCTCCATCATGCAATACATACCAATTAGTATGTGAAACATCCCTTAAAAAATCCTCTTGATTCTCATCAATACGATGTTGTCGATCCATCTTTCATGATGGATCTCTTTGGAGCATTATGGTTTAGTGAAGGGTCGGTCGATCCAAGGGGCCATTGGTCTAGCTCAAGAAATGACCAGAGATATCAACCATAAAACCCATGGTTCCTAAATTTCTATCAAAGTGGATATAAAAAAAGCTTATGACCATGTGGAGTGGAGATTCATCATCAAGGTGATGGCAGGTATAGGTTTTTCCCCATGGAATATTGACCTTATTTTCAGATGTTTTAGCTCAGCATGGATAGTGGTCTCTTTTATGGGAAAGTCATATGGTTTCATTATGTCTACTCGTGGACTGAGGCAAGGCGATCCGATCTCTCCAAGCATCTTTATCAAGGCTCAATATTTACTCAGCTGTCTCATTCATAGGAGCATCAACAATGAGGAGATTATGGCCTACCAGAGGAGTATTAGAGTTTAGTCCATCTCTCACCTTATGTTTGTGTATGAAACTCTAATTTTAATTAATGGCGGGAGATCATCGCTCAGAGGCCTGAACATGCTTCTAGAGTTGTATTGTCACTAGAGTGGTCAATTCATTAACAATGATAAGAGTCTGTCCTATATTTCTAATAAATGCACTCCCAGCCACAGCTCGGAGGTCCTGTAGTCCCCTTCCATGAAAAGATGGAATTTCCCCATGGATTATCTCGGAGCCCCAGTTCCCCAGGTAGATTGGGGATCCAGGATTTTGATTTTCATTCTAGCAAGATCTAAGATCATATCTTCAACTGGAAGAATATGTTCTTATCTTTTGGCGGCTGTATTGCCCTTATCAATAGTGTCCTGGTGGCCACACCGGTCAATGCACTCTCTACTGTTCCATCCCCAAAGGGTGTTCTCTCCAACATTGAAAAACTTTTGGCTAATTTCATATGGGATCCCCATGCAGAAAGGAAGTGGCACTGGACCTCATGGAGGAGGATGGCTAAGCCGACGAGGGAAGGAGGAATCAACGTGCATATTATTGAGGATATCATTTCATGCATGCATGCGAAGCCCACTTGGGAAGTCTTGGAGAAGCACTCACCATGGGGATAACCATGCATGCGTAGTATGTTCAACCGATGATGGAAACCCGCAGATCTCCCTTATGGTCTGTTATTTCTCTGTTCACATCAGATCATCTTCTTCATTATAGATGGATCATCGGGAGGGGAGATATTTAATTTTGGCATCAAAACTGGGTGGGGGAGGTGATTGGTTTTCTGGGTTTTCCTTCTCTTTTTCTCACCTTCAGGGAATCTAGTTCATACCCGGTCCTTATTAATGTCATGCTGAACGAAGAGCAATAGTCCATTTTCAACCTCATTGCATTTTCTCTGGATATGGATCGCTATGTATTCACTTTTTGTAACACCCCGAGATTTTATAAAAAATATTCTTTTAATTTCATTAATGTCTTGTGTTGTATGCTACACCAAGATTACCTTGCGCAATACGCAACACCGTATTAGCTTGCAGTACATGGAACACTATTCTTGGATCGTGTTACACACAATTTTGATAATAGTTATTCTACGCAACATTGAGTGTATATATATATATATATAGTCAATGTATAAATTAAATATGGTTGGATACTATTATACGAAACAACGAAGGATTCTTGCAAAACACGAAACCCTGAATTGGCTTGCATTACACGCAATCACGACCTTCCTCGATAGCGTGTGTTGTACGCAATACCGGGTTTTACTAAACAACGATATATTATTATAATATTATTATGAACTAGCCGTTATGAATAGTATTTACTAAATTTTGAATTTTATAACATTATTATTCATCTTACACATTTTCTAGAACATGGTATATGAACAAAATAAAATTTTCAGGTAAAATAAGTATTTTAAAAAAAATGTAGTTTTGCCACCTTTTGATGGCCCACCCACTTTAAATATAGTTTTTGACATGTTTATAAGTTCAATTTTACAAAATAAAATTCTTCTTTGGAATCAAGAAATAAAAATGTACATTGGATAAATTTTTCATATTATTCTGGTAACTTTCATATTTTGATGAATAGTAAAAACACGCTATATTTTAATTAAAAACAACTTTTTTCATCGCAATAAATTATATGGTTAAATTATAATATTGAATGGTTTTAAAGTATAAATAGAATATATTTTTTCCATTTAATATAATTATCATTGATTTTACATTAAATTCGTAGGTTAAATCAATTCAATCTTTTGCAATGTTTTAAAGAAAAACTCGTTTTCTTTCGACAACGGGATTAATTTTAATTTAATTTCTGAAACTTTTGTGTATTGAATTTGGAAAAATGGATTCCATATTTGGAATCAGTGGGTCAAAATTATGCTAATAAGCTACTTTTTATTTTTGGGAATTATGAATAGTAACTAGGGTAAATTTTATTTACCATAGTTAAAGGTAAATCGCGTAATTAAGGGTAAATATAATATTATAAAATTACCCTAACACGTCCCAAAATTCTATTGTATGGCTAAACGTAGACCCATATAACATAAGGGTCATATTAGATTCATTTTATGGACTTTTGACCATGAAAATAATTTAATTATTATTAAAACCAAAGAAAGTGACAACATGTCACTCTCTTAAATCTTATAAGTATAATAATTTTAATTTAGTGATAAACATCATAAAACTTCTAACATGAATAGTATACAGAAATATAATGAAATTATATACATCATGATAATATATTTAGAATTTTTAGGGATTATATTATTGTCATTAATGGTGATAAATTAATGATACATAAATTATTTATTAAGTGGAAAATAAGTAATATAGTTTTTATTGAAATAATTATTAAAAGACCCAAAAACCAGACCAAAACTTATTGGTAGTGTATATATACACCTTAATCATCCAATTACCAAATATATAACCGTTTGGAGCCTTATAAAAGTGATTATGACACTTATATTATTTTATTTTAAATGATGCCAAAGTTGTCAACTTCATAATTTAATAAATATAACAATTTAAATATTGTGATTTTAAGATGATAAATTAGATGAAAAGTATTATAGTGAAAGGTAATATATTTATATTAATCATAGGATTTTAATTTTAATTTTTATGCAACAAATAAGTATATTAAATAATTATACAAAAATGTTGTAGTAATTGTTTTATTAAGAGATAAACCAAATAAATGGGTTTAAAAATAAAAAAATAAATATTATATGACCTATTTAATGTGATCCACCAATTTTATAGATACATATGACCTTTTATAAATCTATTAAAGCTTTTAGTTCGAACATATCTTCTATATATATTTTATTTAAATTCAAATAAATGAATAGTGTCAAAATTGACAGTATTGTTATTTTATACAAATAACATATTATAAAATTGTTTAAAAATCACAAAAATATTTAAAAATTATAAATTTAGATTTATATGGTCTATAATGTTATAAATTAAAAAATTATGGAATATTCACAACAAATAAGTAATTATTGTTTATAATTTAAAATTTAGAATTTTATTACCACAAATAAACTTAAATAGAGTAAATAAGGATAAATCAAAATGATAAGGTTTAAAATAAGCTCCAAACATGTATAAATTTGATTGGATGATGCTATTACAACCCTATCTCATCTAATATTTTAATATGAGTCATTTTTGGAGGTTTTTAAGTGGGGTTAGATTTATTATAAATTAATATTTTTAAGAATTCCAAAGGTGCCCCTCTCCTCCCTTATAAAAGGGAACCTCCTCCCTCTCTTACACACACAAAATTGAGCCTTCAAGCTCAGACAAACCCTGACCAATTCTCTTCGCCACTTCCTTAGAAACATTCTAGAGGTTTTGGTCTTCTTCAAAGACCAATTCTAGTGCCCTAAGAGGAGGTCTCAAAGAGGCGCTTCAAAGAAGAGGTAATTTCCGTTACCGATTCTTTCACCTTTATTTCTTCTTCCACTTCTACTTATTAGGTTGTTTCATTATGAAGTAATAACATCAGTATCACTCATATACTGATATGTAAAGTGATATTGATTATGTAATATTATACATACACTCTAATAAAATTCCACGATCATGGGAACGATATCATCGCTCGTGCGTACGTACGGAATACCGTCTCCACGACGCGATGAGATTCATTCTCAATGATTAACCATTCATAAATGATTATAAAGTATATATAATAAGTAATAATTAAATATATGAAATAATAATGATAATAGATTTATGTATATATATATATGTATTTCATCCAATTAATTCCATTCAATTCAATGAGGAAACGAAAACAACGTTCATGCGTAGTACGACCTACCGGCTCAATGAACAATGTATTTCTTTCCATTTATCGATCTATTATATATATGTAAATTCTGAATATATATTATATATAAATCATGTTTTACATTATGGATGTAATTAATCATGATCTAAGTAATCATATGAAAAATTACAAGTCAAAACACGGACGACAAATGAAACGATTTTACCCAAAACGCTCTTTAACATTGAATTTACAAAAGAACGGGTAATATAAAGTCATAAGTGAACCATATATTATATCATAACAATTAATATGATTCTTTAATAATTCAATAACATTATTTAAGTCATTATACAGGTGTTTCGGATACGTACGAAGCATATCGGACCTAAGGTAGGGGATAATTTTGCAAATCTCATTTTTATCCGAGATTGCTTATTCGTAAGTATTTACTGGGGTTATTTCTATCATCCATGTAAATGTTTTATAAAAGTGTTTTCATGTATGTTTAAAGTCCATTTTACCCATTTTTTACTTTTACTACATGGTATGTAAGGAATCTTTCTTTTTTTTACATTATGAGGTACTTTTTGACTTTTCCGGCAAAAGTACGAAAAGTATGTTTTTTTAACTTATACAGCACGAACGGATTTTTACAGTTTTATAAAGCCTTGTTTTCATGAAGCTTACTCCAAAATATTTCATAACTATTCTCAACAAAATCATTTTCTTTTAAAATTTCATGACATTTTGTGAAAAGAAAATGATTTTGAAGAAAAAGGGATATTTTTCTCAAGAATTCATTTCAAGTGTTTTATCAAAACCATTTTTCATCTAAGATAACATTATTTCATATGTGTATGTTTCAAGTATAATGTCTCTATGATTTAAATGGTTTCAATTCTATTTTTATGAAATGATATCCATTTCTTCTATATGAATTATGTGATGATGGGATGATGTTTATGAAACCCATTTTATTTATTGGGTTTTTATGAATGATGTATTTTTATTTTGTTGCACAAGTAAGAATTATTTCATTATGAGAAGGGTGGGACCTATATCTCCCTCCAATGCATTGGGTAAAGATTTATATCTCATGTGATAGACATGTCTGGAACGGCATGTTAAACCGGTTCAGTAATACGGGACTGGAAAGAGGAGTGAACTAGATTCAGAAAAAGACTTTGTCCACTAAGATGGTCTTGGCAGCAATGCCTTGGTTACTATGGAAATCATATCATGTGCTTAATGGTATCCACAATTACATGTTTTATTCCCATGCTATTTTATCATTCTTAATGTTTATTTATGATCTATGACTTACGTACTTCCATGTTTTATGTCATTTCTCAATATTTTGAGGTTTAAACATTATGTTAATGTTTTTAAGTCCAAATGTATATGGTATGTTTTATTTCATCCATGCTTACCCTTACTAAGCATTTGAGCTCACCCTTTTTATGTTTTCTTTTCCCCAGGATATAAAGAAATGTTTTATATAAGAAAAAATAGGGGAAGATCTTTATGGGAGATTTGAAGATCATTCACCACGATTAGAAGATTACGTTCTAGGTTTCCAAAGACACTAAACTATTACATTCCTTGTGTGTCTGTTTTTGTTATGTATTAATTATTCCGATAAAGTAATGTAATGTTCTTGTATGTCAAGCTTTGGGTCTCTACAGTTGGTATCAGATGAAAGTTTTAGTCAACCTTTGGAAACTAGGATGTGAAAACGTTAATGAGATCCCTAGAGATATTTCTAAGGTATGTCTAGGGATGTCCCTAAGGATAAGTATATGTATAGAATATAGTCCTAGAACTACGGTAATGATCATAGAATTTAACATAAGATGTTAGATATTGAGGATACTCCCCCTTTACTATATTGTTTTCCCTAGAATGATTTTTTCCTCTCACACTATTCTTTTTGGGTTTTAGAAAATGGCTGGAAACAAGAAGATTCACGATAATGGAGGATATGATAGACAATGGAATGATTTTCTTCATGAGAAACCAAATGAAACAGGATCTGGAAGTCCAAACATCGTTATTATGCCTAATCAGCAATCTCATAATACAATCAATAATCTCAACTTTGGTAAGTTTCCTGACTCAGATAATAAGAGAATGATGGAGTTTCATGATGATCATAGAGGAAAGAATGTTCAATTTACCTCATGTAAATCATGTGGGAAGAGGCATCCAAGAGATTGTTTCAAAGGAACTGGAAGATGATTTGGGTGTCAAAAAGAAGGACACAAATCCAGTAAGTGCAAAGGAAAAGGTTCAGTTAACACCATGGACAAGGATAATGGTATTGCTACGACATAAACAATGATTAAATGTTTTAAATGTGGAATGTACGGGAATTATGCAAACCAATTCCCTAATAGAAAATCTCATGAAGAGAATCAGCATGGTCATATGGGTGGTATTTATGTGGATGATGATGAGGAGACTACAAATGATATATGAGCTGAAAGAAGTGTTGAATATCAGTCGGTTGTTTTAGAAGGTAGTGGAATGATTGTATGTTTATCGAGAGTTATGTTGTATAGTTAATGGTACTATGGAATAAAGAATCATCTATGGATTGTTATACTATTGTTTTTCCTAAAAGCATTTGAATGTATATGTTGAATGGTACCAGTAACCATGGAAGGTTATTCAGATATTTTTTTAAAGTAGATGATATGAACATAATGAAGGAATAAGAAGATAATGAGATGTTTGATTGTATTCATGAGCTCATGATTGATATAAGGACTAAGTGATATCATGGTTTGAGTATGTAGAATTTTGAGGATTTTGGTATGTGGAAAGTGTTAACTTTTAACTGCATTCATGTTTTCACTAAGGTTCAATGGGTATTCATTTTTTAATTAAATACATGATTAAGGCCTTGAAATGTTTGGAATGTGACCAACAAGACATATCTTATGATATATGGCGATCAAAGATGGTATTAAATATCTGGTAATCATTTTCACTATATTATGAGAGTGGGCAGCAGTATTATGGATAAGCCTAAAGATTGGAATGGATTATGTTGGACGTAAGTTAGTATTGTTTAAGGATAGAAGTTTTTTTGATATTATTGATTGGATGTTATAGTAACATAGTTTTAGAAAAAGGACAACCTACAGGATGGGCGATAGCCCATCGCGTCGGACAAGGCTGTGGGAATCGAACCCACAACCGAAGTGCGATTGGCCTTTATCGCCTACCACTGGACTACAGGAAGTCCCTGGTTAGTAGAAACTAGTTTTATTTTATTAAGCGGTATGATATACGAAGTATAAGTTCATTTTTGGAACCGTATAAGATTAATCTAACCATAAGATGGACTTATAACTTTTTCTAACCTTATTTTGAAAGAGATGGAATGACCCATCATTCTATCACATGATCTGCTAACACATCACGAATAACAAATTCAACTTCATTTCATTAAGGGATGAAGTGGAAATTGTTCAATTCACGAACAACAGTGAGATTGCACCCAAATCATGCAAGTATTTATTTTAATTCATCAACATTAGGGAAATGATCTTGAAAACCAAAAATGTTGTCCTAGTTCCCTTATATCCGATGAATCAGATGGTACCTTAGATCATCAGAAATCAATAGCTTTGTGATTGTTGGATTTTTTATAGCCATGTTCTCTACCACTCTCCATAAGAACTTGATGGTAAGATTTTGCTTCCATATATATATATATATATTTTCACCTATGTTCTCCTACGTGGAAACCCAGTGATGATTTAATTTGGGTAACCGTTACATTTCATACTTTAGTTTTTAAATCCATGTTTTGGTATTCCTTTTTACGATGTGGGTTTCTATTAAACAAACTTTCGAGTAGTAAACCATTTATAACCCCGACAAATTTCGAGGGAGAAATTCATTTTAAGGGGGGTATAATGTAACACCCCTAGATTTTATGATAAATATTATTTTAATTTCATTAATGTCTTGCATTGTATGTTACACCAAGATTACCTTGCATTATATGCAACACCGTATTAGCTTGCAATATACGCTACACTATTCTTGGATCGTGTTACACACAATTTTGATAATAGTTATTCTACGCAACATTGAGTATATATATATATATTCAATGTATAAATGAAATATGGTTGGATTCTGTTATATGAAACAATTAAGGATTCTTGCACAACACGCAACCATGACTTGGCTTGCATTACACGCAATTACGACCTTCCTCGATAGCGTATGTTGTACGCAATACCGGGTTTTACTAAACAATGATATATTATTATAATATTATAATGAACTAGATGTTATGAATAGTATTAACTAAAATTTGAATTTTATAACATTATTATTCATCTTACACATTTTCTAGAACATGGTATAAGAACAAAATAAATATTTCGGGTAAAATAAGTATTTTTCAAAAAATGCAGTTTTGCCGCCTTTTGATGGCGCACCCACATTAA
This sequence comes from Viscum album, assembly GCA_963277665.1. NCBI lineage: Eukaryota > Viridiplantae > Streptophyta > Magnoliopsida > Santalales > Viscaceae > Viscum > Viscum album. Next base: position 361,025,641 of record OY728155.1, on the reverse strand, counting down.
ATATAGTTTTTGACATTTTCATAAGTTCAATTGGACAAAATAAAATTCTTCTTTGGAATCAAGAAATAAAAATTTACCTTGGATAAATTTTTCATATTATTCTGGTAACTTTCATATTTTGATGAATAGTAAAAACACGCTATATTTTAATTAAAGACAACATTTTTCATCGCAATAATTTATATGTTTAAATTATAATTTTTAATGGTTTTAAAGTATAAATAGAATATATTTTTAACATTTAATATAATTATCATTGATTTTACATTAAATTCATAGGTTAAATCAATTCAATCTTTTGCAATGTTTTAAATAAAAACCCGTTTTCTTTCGACAACGGGATTAATTTAAATTTAATTTCTGCAACTTTTGGGTATTGAATTTGGAAAAATGGATTCCATATTTGTAATCCGTGGGTCCAAATTATGTTAATAAGCTACTTTTTTGTGGGAATTATGAATAGTAACTACGGTAAATTTTATTTACCATAGTTAAAGGTAAATCGGGTAATTAATGGTAAATATAATATTATAAAATTACCCTAACACATGTCAAAATTCTATTGGATGGCTAAAATTATAATAATATATCCTAAGGGTCATATTAGATTCATTTATGGACTTTTGACCATGAAAATAATTTAATTATTATTAAAACCAAAGAAAGTGACAACATGTCACTCTCTTAAATCTTATAAGTATAAAAATTTTAATTTAGTGATAAACATCATAAATCTTAGAATATGAATAGTATCTAGAAATCTAAAGAAATTATCTACATCATGATAATTTATTTATAATTTTTAGGGATTAAATAATTATCATTAATGGTGATACATTAATGATATAGAAATTATTTATTAAGTTGAAAATAAGTTTTATAGTTTTTATTGAAATAATAATTAAAAGTCCCACAAACCTAACCAAAACTTATTGGTTGTGTATATATACACCTTAATCATCCAATTACCTAATATATAACCGTTTGGAGCCTTATGAAAGTGATTATGACACTTATATTATTTTATTTTAAATGATGTCAAAGTTTTCTCCATCATAATTTAATAAATATAAAAATTTCAATATTGTAATTTTAAGATGATAAATTAGAGTAAAAGTATTATTCTGAAAGGTAATAGATTTATATTCATCATAGGATTTTAATTTTAATTTTTATTCAACAAATAAGTATACTAAATAATTATACAAAAATGTTGTAGTAATTATTTTATTAAGAGATAAACCAAATAAATGGATTTAAAAATAATAAACTAAATATTATATGAACTATTTAATGTGATCCAATAATTTTATAGATACATATTACATTTATGAATCTATTAAAGCTTTTATTTTGGACATTTCTTATGTATATATTTTATTTAAATACAAATAAATGAATAGTGTCAAAATTTACACTATTGTTATTTTATAAAAATAACATATTATAAAATTGTTTAAAAATCTCAAAAATATTAAAAAATAATAAATTTAAATTTATATGGTCTATAATATTATAAAGTAAACAATTATGTATAATTCACAACAAATAAGTAATTATTTGTTATAATTTAAAATTTAGAATTTTATTACCACAAATAAACGTAAATAGATTAAATAAGGATAAATCAAAATGATAAGGTTTAAAATAAGATCCAAACATGTATAAATTTAATTGGTTGATGCTATTACAACCCTATCTCATATAATATTCGAATATGAGTCATTTTTGGAGGTTTTTAAGTGGGTTTATATTTATTATAAATTAATATTTTCAAGAATTCCAAAGGTACCCCTCTCCTCCCTTATAAAAGGGCACCTCCTCCCTCTCTTCCACACACCACTTTGAGCCTTCAACCTCTTCCAACACCTGCCCAATTATCTTATAAACTTCCCTAGAAACATCCTAGGGGTTTTGGTCTTCTTCAAAGACCAATCTTAGTGCCCTAAGAGGAGGTCTCAAAGAGGCGCTTCAAAGAAGAGGTAATTTCTGTTACCGATTCTTTCACCTTTATTTCTTCTTCCACTTCTACTTATTAGGTTGTTTCATTATGAAGTAATAACATCAGTATCACTCATATACTTATATGTTATTATAAGTATTAAACAATTCTATTTCACCATCTATCCATCCTACGAAAAACTAAATCACCGCGCGTGTGTACGTACGGAATACCGTCTCCACGCCGTAGTGTAATCTATTTTTCCACCACCACCTTACTTGGATGGGTATAATGGTGTAAAGAATAACTATATATTATTATTGTAAAGTGATATTGATTATTTAATAGTATACATACACTCCAATAAAATTCCACGATCATGGGAACGATATCATCGCTCATGCGTACGTACGGAATACCGTCTCCACGATGCGATGAGATTCATTCTCAATGATTAACCATTCATAAATGATTATAAAGTATATATAATAATTAATCATGAAATATATGATATAATAATGATAATGGATTTATGTATATATATATATATGTATGTCATCCAATTAATTCCATTCAATTCAATGAGGAAACGAAAACAACGTTCATGCGTACGTACGACGTACCGTCTCCATGAATGATGTATTTATTTCCATTTATCGATCTATTATATATATGTATATTATGAATATATATTATATATAAATCATGTTTTACATTATGGATGTAAGTAATCATGATCTAATTAATCATATGAATAATTACAAGTCAAAACACGGACGACAAATGAAACGATTTTACCCAAAACGCTCTTTAACATGGAATTTACAAAAGAACGGGTAATATAAAGTCATAAGTGAACCATATATTATATCATAACAATTAATATGATTCTATAATAAGTGAATAACATTATTTAAATCATTATACAGGAGGTTCGGATACGTACAAAGCATATTGGACCTAAGGTAAGGGATAATTTTTCAAATATCATTTTTATTCGAGATTGCTTATTCGTAAGTATTTATTGAGGTTATTTCTATCATACATGTACATGTTTTATAAAAGTGTTTTCATGTATGTTTAACGTATTTTTTACCCATTTTTGACTTTTACTAAATGGTATGTAAGGAATCATTCTTTTGTTTACGTTATGAGGTACTTTTTGACTTTTCCGGCAAAAGTAAGAAAAGAAATTTTTTTAACTTATACGGCATTAATGGATTTTTACGGTTTTATAAAGCCTTGTTTTCATGAAGCTTCCTCCAAAATATTTCATGAATATTTTCAACAAAATAATTTTATTTTAAAATTGCATGAGATTTTGTGAAAATAAAATGATTTTGAAGAAAAAGGGATATTTTCCTCAAGAATTCATTTCAAGTGTTTTATCAAAACCATTTTTCATCTAAGATGACATTATTTCATATGTGTATGTTTCAAGTATAATGTCTATATTATTTACATGGTTTTACTTCTCTTATTATGAAATGATATCCATTTCTTTTATATGGATTATGTGATGATGGGATGATGTTTATGAAAACCATTTTATTTATTGGGTTTTTATAAATGATGTATGTTGATTTTGTGGCACAAGTAAGAATGATTTCATTATGAGATGGGTGGGACCTATATCTACCTCCAATGCATTGGGTAAAGATTTATATCTCATGAGATAGACATGGCTGGAATGGCAAGATAAACTGGTTCAGTAATACAGGACTGGAACGAGGAGTGAACTCGATTCAGAAAAGGACTTTGTCCACTAAGATGGGCTTGGAAGAAATGCCTTGGCTACTATGGAAATCATATCATGTGCTTAATGCTTTCCATAATTACATGTTTTATTCCCATGCTATTTTATCATTCTTAATGTTTCTTTATGATCTATGCCTTATGTACTTCCATGTTTTATGTCATTTCTCAAGATTTTGATGTTTAAACATTATGTTCATGTTTTTAAGTTCAAATGTATATGGTATGTTTTATATTATCCATCCTTACCCTTACTGAGCATTTGAGCTCACCCTTTTTATGTTTTATTTTTACCAGGATATAAAGAAAGGTTTTAGGTAAGAAAAAAAAGGGAAGATCTTTATGGGAGATGTTGAAGATCTTTCACCATGATTAGAAGATTACGTTCCAAGTTTCCAAAGACACTAAACTATTACAGTCCTTGTGTGTCTGTTTTTTTATGTATCAAGTATTCTGCTAAAGTAATGTAATGTCCATGTACGTCAAGCTTTGGGTCGCTACACTTTTTCCTAGTAAGGGGTCTTCACCACGCATGATTACCGCCGCACAAGAGAAGTGCTGGAGATTGTTGATACCTGGAATGAGACCATGTGGTCCAACGCCAGCCCATCTAAATTTAACTTCCTGGGGTGGCATATCAGGAGCAGTGGAATCCCTATGGATGATGAAGTTAAATGATGTGGTATCCCTAATGTGTCCAAACGTTTTTGTTGTAGAACTATCCAGGAGGAATGTTTGAATCACCTATTTTTCCAGGGTGGTTGGGCATGCGCTGTATGGAGCTTCTTCGGGGAGTTCACTAGTTTCCTGGACCTCAACATGGTGGAACTCCCTTTTCTTGATAGGTGGTTCCACAGCTCAGGGGACAAGGGCCTGGAGAAAGTTGCTTGTATCTTGATTCTACAGGCTCTTTTTTGGTGTATTTGGAAATCCATGAACAATCAGAGGCACGACGGGGTCCATCCCTCGTGTAAATCTATCATCATCAGCACACATAATCTCCTCATTGACCTTGGATTTCTCTCCAGTAAGTGGCACAAGGATACTTATCTTCGCTGGATGCATCCGAGGTAGCAAGGAACCCAGGCGGTGGACACCAGTGATAATGTCCATTGGGTCTGATAGAACCCTCCATCCAGAGGTCTCAAGTTGAACACTGATGGGTCTTGTAGTTTGGGAGTTGTGCGAGGGGGTGGGGATGTCTGGGACTCCCAGGGCTCGGTCTGGTTGGCCTTCTCTTCCCGTCTCCACCAAGGTTCCTCTCTTCAGGCCGAAGCCAAGGCCTTATTACCAGGTCTTTCTCAATTCCAACAGGAAGGTATTTCCATTTCAGAAGTTAAAACAGACTAAAAAAATTCTACATGGTGCCTTAAATAATCTCTAGCTCTCCCCTTGGTATATTAACTATATTATCAGAAAATTTAGAGGTATGATATCCAACACTACTAAAGTGATGCACTCATGGAGGTAAGGGAACCAAGTGGCAGACTATCTAGCTTATTTGGAGGTCATTGGCCCAGATCCGGTTTGTTTACATAATTTTCATACTCTCAAACCCGAAGGTGTGAATGTTATCAGGTGGGATGCACTCGGACTCCACTAATTTAGACCTCCTTAGGCCCCTTCTTGGTGAGGGGGTTCAGGGTTGAGATTCTATTTTGTTATTATTTTTCTTCAATAAAAAATTGAAATGATGCTGATGATCATGAGGCTCTCTTAAATAGTTAGCAAAATATAAATTGATGTTAGTAAAAATTGACGTCAATTAATATAATGTGTATCATAGGATCCCATTAATAATAATAAGTTCATATAAATAAACATTGTCCACTATACAACCCCAAAAAATATGTATTGGCCCTGATACATGAAATAGGGTGTTTCCCATTGTGAATAATTGGAATAAACTAATAGAACATTTCAAATGCTTGTGCGACCAAACCCACCAGATTCCCCAAAACTAGTTTGGATCCCCCAAAAATATTAATCATCAAAACATTGTTACTAGATTCATTCACATGGTGGATATACCTATTTATGCACATATCCAAGAAACCATCCAGATGATTTTTCACATAGATTTTCTGGCTGATGTCATATCCCCATTTACCAAAGTCATACATCTCATTATCTATTTTATTAAAAACCTAATAATATTCATTTTTGATTGAAGTACATGTTTTTTGGGTTGTAAATGTGATATTTATTTCATATGGGTCAATGAATGAGTTTATCAAACCCTCAAACATTAATTAGAACTAGGGTATCTGATATTTCTCCATATAATCCATGATTATTTTAATTAAATCACTAGCTAAATAAAAAACATTTTGGTTTCCTAAACATACTATTAGAGGGGGAATGAAATCATTATATATGGCCCTAAGTATCTATTCCCCTGAAATATTGTATATTTCCCAAAAAATGATTCCTAAATTTTCATGTGTGTGATGAAATTATTTGGTTTGTGGACCCAATTGATCAATAGCATAAGGCCGAATTGATTTTTTTATACACATACACCTTATAAACCCATGAAACATCATAAATAGAAACATTTTTGTTAGGGAGATAAAATTATAAATTTGTTACCAAGTCCCAATTGTGCCACAACCAATCATATGTAATCACCCCCCATGATAATGGTCTCATTCATCATTCTATCCCTTAGTCTAATCAAGGGTAGACTAATATATGAAGGAGGAGTAGTAGTGAAAATACTGATTTTTTATATTAATAATATTTAGGGTGTTATTGGTGTTGAGAATACCATAAGATATATTGTTGGTTTCTTCATAAATTTTTGTACCATTTTCCAATATGTTCACCCCACCATGTTGTTACACTCAGTGATCCATGCACCCTATTGAAAGGTATAATTTTTAGGGATGTCCTCTCAGGTCAAAATTCCATTCCAATATACAGGAGGAATTTATAACATTATATAATCTCGATTTTTCTTCATCATTGTCTTTGATAAATCAAACAGGGAGGGTTCTTTCTCAACATGACAGTCATACTCAACTTCACTAACTATAATCATGATACATGTAGCAGCTTTGGAATCTAAGACTTTTGTGGAAGTGTTTCCATTTTTTATAAATCTATAAGTGGTGTCAATAAAAAATATATCAACCCAAAATATAAATAAAGTAAAATAGGTATCCATAATTTTGGATGATCGCGGTATTAAGGCAATAATGTGAAAATTATTACAATTCAATTTTTTTCCTAAGTGATCTCACATAGACGACCTCTTCAGGATGGTCTCCCTAAATCACCATTTTTATAGTGCTCAAGGTAGGACCCCCTCATATAGATGGACACTAAAAGGATAAAACACTATGATGACCTCACTATGGCACTCTAATTTAGGTATCCCTTCTATAATACTCTCATTTTTGTGGCCCCGATAAGGAACCCTTGCATGGTTGGTCGCTATAAGTTCCCCTCATTAGGGTGCCCCACTAAGGGAAAGGGAACAATTTATCTCCTTGGAGTGGAAGAAAAGATAAAATAATGAGTGTATAAGATGATCATGTGAATAGGTTATGGGGGTAACACCCCTATATATATGTCAATATTTTCCACCTTACTCGGCTCTTCCATCACATATCGCTCAACATAGCCAGCATGGTGCACCCCAACTAGCTAGCATGTTTATCTCTATCCACCTCAATAGGTATGGTGTGAATATATTCTCCTTCTAATAGTAGGTGTCAGGTTCTGGGTACCATAGAATATGATTCACATAATTTTTTTGAAAACCCATTATATGAAAGGAATATACTAATTCTCTATTTTCATGAAAAATAATTGAAAAGAGACGTCCAAGGGTCACGTAAGTTTAATTAAAAAATGTACCATAAAGTTTCTAGTCCTACCTCACTAAGGTCCCCTATGATCAACACAGCTTCCTCAAAAATGTGTCTTCTAGTTTCCAAGATTGAATCTCCCATGTCCTTAGTGCACACCACCTTCTCTCATAGTCTTTATCTACCCAAGACACAATTATTTTTGGAAAAATAAACATCCTTGGAAATTGTTTATTGTAGGATTTTTTAAGACATTTGAAGAGGGAAAAATCATCCACCATATTATTGTATCATGCTTCCAACCCTTCCTTTGGTATCATTTGGAAATCTAAAACATTGGAAAACTGTCAAAATTAGTAGTATAGTGTTATCCAAATATTTTACATGGGTGACACTTAACCTGAGGCCTTCACATGGGTGATTAATTTAATTTGGAATTTACATTGTATAACCATCACTAGGGTCCTTAAAATTGGTGAACCATCACTAGGGGCATTTTTATGGGAGAAACATCACCTAGGATAGACCGCATAGGTGAAGAACTTAAAATGGTTTCTTCTTCCATAAAATGTCATAATCCTTTACCAAAGTCTCCCATTATGGAAGTATATCATAAAGGAATCTCCCAATGCTACCATATTTTCAAGACTATTCCATGAAGGAATCAACATGAACTCTATCAATTATTAATTCATTTGGTAAAGTATGTACCCCAAATGACCCCAAATGAATAGGTTTCTTAATGAGTTTGTGATCATTAATACCATTAGAAACAATGTTCATAATACCTAATATATTTTTTGGAATTTTAATGGCCCTTGAAGTGGAAAAGACATCATGTATACTACATGAAACATGATTTGACATTAGAAGAATCTACGAATTATATTTTGTTATCAACACATGTGTAAATATTTATGGTTGAATTAGTAATGAAAATCATCACTCCCCTATATGGGACACTAGTTCATCATATTTAGTGAATGACCATAATCATTATTGTTGGATTTAACTCTACTATGGACTCCATCTTTTATAAAACATTCCTAGATTTAGAAATTGTATTGTTGATAGAACATAGAATCCCACTTGGATTAATACCCTAACTTTTCTTATATCATTCCATGTCTATCCTAAAATCCATAGACTATCCATTTACCAATAGTGTATAGGGTTTGGACATAACATGGTAAGTTATACTGTGTAAGCCCCATTGATATATAGTAAAGAATTTTTTGAATGTGATCATTTTTATAATATTACTTATTTTTCTCACTGAGCATGACTCTTTTTTTCATAGGGACTCAAGTTTGTTATGTAACTAGAATAAAAAATATTTATCATATATGGTATCATCCTTAGGTGAATGAAATATTACAATATAAAAGTAATTCTTAAAAAGATAATCCCCTCTCTAATTTATGATCAATTACATTTAATAATATAGACATAACTACAATATTATGATAAATCTAGGAGTCCAATTTCCTTGTTTCATGATATTGAACTACATGACAAAAACCTTTTTGAATGAAATTAAACAACATGGTTTGATCCCACCATAAGACCTTAAAAATAAAATTCAAACTATGATGGATTTTATTTATATCTTGAAAATAAATTTTGGAGTCCCCAAAGGACTAAATAAAACATTACCCCCCGTTTCCATCCACAATGGGATATATTGTTAATATAATCACACCCACACCCAATAGGGTATATTTCATATGGGTGCTTTCAAATCATCATTATTAATCCATACACCTGATGAGATCTATCATCAAATGGATGTATTACATGTGGTAGAATCAGGATGATTTGGACATATTACGTACAACATCAATTAGAAAATTTAGATCATATTCAAGTCCCACACTATCCATTTCTATGAACCATTCACAAAGTCTTACTTACAACATGATGTTATACTAAATGGAGCAGTCCATGTAAAATGGAATTAAAAGGTAATAATTTTAAAATTATGTGGCACTAAACCACATGGATTCTATTTTTTTAAATGTATATGTAGGAATATTCATTGTGGGCATGATCCCAACACCAATTTACCACCAAATTACATGATTTCATTAAATTATAGAGTTCCCAACTATATGAATTTCAACCATAGTTTCTTAAAATAAGGAAACACAAATAATAAATACAAAATATGAATAACCCATGATATAATATAAGGGTCCTTTGACTAATAAATTCTAATAAAAATAATTGTTTATTTCATTGGGATCCCTCTTATACCAACATATGATCATGTACAAAAATGAATATAATTGATTTTAAATTTATGAGAAACCCTTCCCATACTTTAATTTATGAAGGATTAATGGAAATTATTTGAATCTATAATATATTATATGAGTAGGAAACAATATCCCTCTAATGTTGTACGATGATCTTGACCACCTATCCTCTCAAACAATTGGACATATTAAGCATCCTTAGGGAGACACCACATTGACTGTATACCTTTAAAAATTTGATCTATAACCTCTTATAGATGTGTTAGTACAATGCCGTTTTTGTTCCATAAATACACTACCATGGAAATATTATCAAAATGTGAATGATTTATCATACATGAAAAGCTACTCCCTTCTGGTAAAAAGATGGCTGATATGTGAGAAATTATAAATAATCCTTCCATTCGTGTCCCGTATGAAAAAATCATTCCATTAGACTATACCAGATATAAATTATGGACTAGAAATGGGGAGTAAATCCTTTAAATATATTTACCAAATAATTTATTTTATTAAATTATTTCACAAAATTATATTATAATGTAGTGTTCTAAATATAATTAGTGGATGTAAAATATTAACACAAAATTTTTTAGTTGTTTATAACACCATGATACTATAACTAGTATTCAATTTAATATTATCCATTATAGGATTAGTATATTAACTTCACACTATCAGGTTTAACATAATCGTTTTTCCATACCAATGATCACAAATTATTTGGTTTTTTTGTGTCACTACTAGTGTTTTTTGGATACAATATTAGAATTCACATGGAGATACATTATAGATGATAAAGATTGTAATGTGGAGATGTTGGCTATAGAATGGATGAGCTGGGTGTGACATAGATAGTTTAGTAGATCTTCCTTTTTATGTACAAATGTAGAATAGAGGGTCTTCATGATTATTCCATTTTGATCACGTCTGTAGGGTTTCATAGATATTTGTGTCATGGAGGCTCGTGGTGCAATTTTGGAGCTGCTTCCAATTATGAAATAGCTTTGGTGTGGGGGATAACTTCAATAGGGTGGCTTGTGTCATGGATTTGTGGTGTCTCTTACATTATAAGGGTTGTTATGACATGGTGTTTTGGATACACCATATCCTCACCCAAGGTATATCCGATCATATTGAGATCAATTTCATTTTTTACAATGGATGGTTAGGTCAAGGGTGATTAAAGCTTATCACTAAAGGAAATTCATTATTCTTTAGTAAAAACCTAATGACTATGGTGTGGTCTCTTCCACTGCTATGTCTCCTCATCTTGTCTAGGGGTAAAATCTTAAATATCTTCTTCACATTAAAAACTCCTCCCAATAAACTATAATTAAAATCTTTGTATTTTGGAGGATCTCGTATTTTTCCTCCTTCAACTCATTTCCTATACGATCAATTTTTAGATAGACTCCATTTATATCCTTATGGTAAGAGTGACTACTATTGAATGTGAATCCCCCATTATTTTATTATCTATATCTTTAGGATTTATGGATCAATAACTTCTTAGTGTATATAAACCATGATTTAAGGAATTGGGAATCTAGGGTTTCCTAATTGATCTCCCCAACCATCGTTTCTCCATTGGTGATTCCTATTTTTGGCGATTGATTGATCATGATATTAAAGTTAGATGGTTTTATATAAGGCTTTTCCAACAATTAAAAAACTAATTAATTTTTTGATAAGAAAAATTTATTCCAATTGATTTATTTTATTTAAATATATTTGAAACATGATTTTAAAAATGAATCATGTTTTAAAATAAAAAACTATTATAATGGTTTTGATAAATTTGGTTGATTGTGAGAAATGTTGGAAAGAAATTAGAAATTATTTGGTGATGATTATTAAGAAGAATATTTTTAAATTAATGATGCTTTTAAAATACATTAACATGATGAAAACTTTTGATTAATTTTTGAAATTGAAATGGAATGTTGAAAATTGAAATTGGGAATTTACCCATGAAAGGTGATTTTAAATGAAATGGATATTCATTTTTTGAAAAACGTTTTAGTGGATAAAAGAACATGTGGGCCTAAGTAGTTAGTGGGTGATTAGTATTAGCAAGTGAGCAATATGAATCCTAGAAAATGTATTGATGATTACTACTCTAACTAAATCATGTTCAGCATGATTCCCCCAATGAGGTATTGAGTGATTTTGTAATGATGGATATAGTATTAGAAATTTGTACCGACACACTAAGGCATGTAGATAGATTGAGTAGTTTTAGGATCATATATCTGGGAGATAAATATAATTAGGGAATTTTACTATGGAGTTTATTTTATATAATTATTACAAGTCATTGTTATAATGAACAGATTCGATGAAATCCTTCATATATTTTTTAAAATGTTCATTTAGACTTATATCGATATATAATTTATTTACCTATTTTAAAAGCATATTTTCATTGAAAATGTGAAAATGATCCTCCATGTTTGTTTTTATTAAAATTAAAGCATAAATGGATTATTTTTTATGGAATTTATTGTGGAATTTTTTTGGAACCCTATTAGACTTTTTTGTCTTACAACCTACCATTGTTTTTACAAAATTCTTTTTATAAATGATCTAGGAAAAGGGAAATCACCACTCAGAGGTGGAAGGTGTGAATTATTCTTAGGTCCTTTGGTGATGATGGTAAATAGTGGTGTTTTTACACTTATTCTAGGATTAATTTGAGTTATAATTATGATGGATATTTGTTCATCCCTCAAATGTTGTATTACTTTGATATATTTAAATATATGATTCTGGTATGTTTCTTTTTGAGGAGTTTTTATCAAGTCGATTGTTCATAATGTTATCCATTTGTAGTTATATGTTTTTTTATCATTGGGAATAATCTATATCTATGAATTTTATTGATTATCAAGTGAATGTTTCACACTTGTGTTGATAGGGTACACTCTATAGGTCATTTCAGTGTTAGATCTGGTATTGGTGTACCTTGTTGTTTTGTTTGGTTTATGAAAAAATTGTATCAATATTGGTTTTGTGGCTCTAATTGATGATGGTCTAATGTCGTGGATATCCTGGTAGATAATAGGTATAAATATTGGGACTTTAGGGGTAGATTATGAGCTAATTCCATTATAGAACTCATCATAGAGAGTTTCATGTCACCACTAGTGCTTGGGATACCCTTGATGAATAATTTATCAGATTCTAGTATTTTTCATGACATAATGTTTTTTTTCAGATCCCATATAATTGAATCATATTTTATTGACATTATATTAATTTATATCTTGATTTTTTTGATAATCTGAGTATATTTTCTATTATTATCTTCCAATTTGTTGATTTTGTGTAGTTCGACACCACCAATAGGACGTTTGAACAAACCACACAATAGAGCTACCAAAGAACCATGGAAATTGAACCATCCCATTGATCATAATATTTTATTGATAGTTGTGCATGTAATGTAGAATATCAGATATATAAACAAACCCATTCGTGTTTAAGATCTATTAGTGGGACCATAATGGGATTAAATAAGGTATCGTACTCATGAGCTTCTTCAATAGAATCCACCATCATTCAAATGATCAAATGAACATCCAGAGTCATATGATTTGTTGAAAAGGATTGATATATTTTTTGATATATTTTAAATCACAGATTTAATAATGGTGAAATGTGCTACCTAAATGTTCTATGGGATAAAAATTAGGTTTAGTGATTTAGTGGTTACACTTAATAATCGTGATGGTCTATTTTTGGAAAAATCATATCTCTTTACACCGATTAGTTATATCTAGAGTTGATAGGTTTGTTGATTTATATAGTGTTTTTAAGTATCAAAATGGGGATAGAACTATATCATGTATTAAAAAACATTTTACACAACATTTTTTGTATTATTTAAAAGTAGTGGAAAGTGTGAAATTGATGGAATAATGATTCAGGATGGTTTTTTATTATGATATCTGACTGCAAGTTTTCATCTCAAGGGAAACTTCTTATATAGAAGAAATTGAGAGAGTGTTGAATGATAAGATTTATCTTCATAGTAAGGTAGAGTTGAAATAAGTTCATTCTACCCCTAGTGGTAGTTTTATTGGTTCCTTTTAGTGAATGAATAATCATGTTGAGTTAGATAGAGGATCCTGAAATTAAACATCATCCCTTCTTTCTGCTTGGTCTAGTATTTTTTCATTTTCACAAAGTAAATATGTAATGTCATTAATTCAAAGAATATTTTTATCGAACCTAATAATTGTAGTTTTTAATGACTCTTAGGCCACCTATAGAATTTATGTCATGTCTTTTCTACCCTATAATGTGGAAAAAGATGTTCATCCAAAAAAAGTTACCATGTCTCCATCAAATGCTACCTCAACTAAGGGGTTCCTACTATAAAAATCTATAAAAATTATTATTCATATAGTTGAAGTGGCTCCACTGAAAAAATATAAAAATCGAATGATATTGGGAGATAACATCACTATAAATTTCATCTTTATCTTTTTTTTAGTTTGATATTTCTGTATCTCATGGAATTGTGTTGACTGGTGTAGTTACTTTTCTAAATATTCCTATAGATATTATGTATTTTGTTATGTATATTGGTATACATGTAAGAATGAAAAAATAGAAGGGACTATGATAATTTTTTTTATTTCTATTTCTTAGAGATAGATCACTTCTAGGATTCTCAGTTTATCAACATAATAACTTTAGATGTCATTCTTAGGTGGGATTGGTTGATTTCCCATAAATCCTAGATTGACTGTTATCTTCTATGGGACTCTGTTGCTACCCTTCATGAGGTATACATTATTGTATATAGAGAAATGGACTTGTAATTGAGTAGAGTGAGACCTCCTCCTATATAATTTTCCATTGTGGTGTCATTATTTTATTTTGATATATATGAATAATGGATGATTTTTGATCTTCCTCCAGTGGGATATGTGTTTCCTGATGTGTTTCTTTATTACTTTTCTATCATACCACTTGCAAGAGAGGCAGAGTTTTCCACTTAATGGGTACCATGCACCTAGCCTTTACTCAGTTGTATGATCTATCAATAGATGATTTATATAATTTAGTGTGACACCTTAGCTGATGAATATTATTTTTTTAAAGAATGATAATTAAAAATTCACCACTATGATTATTACCAAATGATAAAAATGCTTATGTTAATGAACATGTATTTTTACCCATATTGTTTGTATCTTGATCAATTGAAATTGGAAAAGTTGTTCTTCAAAAAAATCATTGGTCAGGTTATCACCGCTATTGAATCGAAAAATCTAAAATTCCAAAGGCCACGTTCTTGGTTTTCTATTTCCATTATGATGATATTCCTATAAGTTTTGTGCTGACAAATAATCCCATAGTTTTTGAGACACTGATCAATAAGATATTCCAATAGAATCCTGATTTGTTTGTCATTTTTTTTTCTGATGACATATATGTTTACTCAAAAACTATGGATGATAAAGTTATTCATATGAGAAGTATTTTTAAAATTTTGAGATCTCTCAATAATTTTAATTAGTAATCAAAATATATTTTTTGGATTCATGAAGTAAATATATATGGAATAAGTTTCATGTAACATGGTAATATAGTAGTCCTAAAAAATATGAGGGTCCTTATGTCATGGGAGAAACTGTGAAATGTTTTCTAAATTCAGAGCATAATTGGTTTTTAAGGTTATTACTAGCACTTCACAAAATACTCCTCAATGATTGACTACCCTCACATGGAATGGTTAAATATTCATATGTTACATTAACTCATTGAATTATACTTAATATCTAATGTTACTTTGTAATTCTTCCCCTGTGTAGACTCTTCCATATATTGGATTGTTCTAGGTTTTCATTTTTAATGCATCATGTTTCCATTTAGGATTTTTTCTAAAACATGGTTATCAAATGGTGGACAATTGTTCACAAAATATTAGACCACACGAGAAGAACTATCATACACATAACCTCAATGTAAAAGATATGAATCATGATTATAAGAGATGGAATCAATTAATTTTTAGTCAATGTGTTACTATTTGGCATGGTTACAAAATCCTTACTAATTTATTATCTCAATAATATTTGAATATTTATCAAAGGTTGTGGTTAAAGTAACATCAATATTTTGAGTTAAAACATTCCTACACCCATGTTAGGGGGAATGTGAATGATAATGTTTAAGTAAGAAACCTCTAACATATTTCATGAATAATTCATTATAGTGGTGGAAATGAAAATATTTATTTATTCATATTCATTTGGAAGTCCTAGAGAATGTTATTATGAGATTCATGACAAGTGTCCAATTGAACTCCTCTATTATTGAGATGAAAACTCAGGAACAACTAATTAACATTGAGTTTCTTAGATATTGTTTCTATCTATATAGTGGGGATACCGTCTAAGAAAGTTAATTTTTTTAGGAGGTAATATTATAATATTATAATGGATAGGATGTACCCTTTCCTGTGATAAAGGTTGTAATGGGGGTGACCATAATTTTCATTGGTTAGAGCCCTGGAACAAAAAATATGGACTATTACATGTATATAGTATTCTAGAATCCAAGTATTGGACAAGGTATTGCTGATTTGGTTTCAGATTGTTATTCTAATCATTATGTTAAGGCCAAGAAAAATAATCCTCCCACTATACTTCATCCCAACCCTTTTCAAATAAAAAATGATACAAGATTTAGATTTATTATCTAGTTCAATATCACATACCACATGATGAAAAAATCTGACATGGGTTGTGATAAAATTGATGACCAAATCATCTCACTAGATCACCAATGGTAACATATAAAAAATTGAGTACATGGGATGCCTTTATGTGTTAAAGGTCATTATATTTCATGAAGTTCCATTTGTTATAGTTTCTTTTAAGGATCACGGGATCACATTTAGTTTTTTTTAGAGGACTCCTGACTTTATTTGGGTCTTAGGTTTATTTTAGAATGAAATATCATTAAAAGAGTGATGTCTAGAAAGATATATATATATATTATTATTATTATTAAATATGTGACTTGTTCTTGAATTATTAAATTTGGTGGAGCTTGGGATTTCCTTTTGAGATTCGTTTAGTCTTCCTATAATAGTGGTAAATAGTAATTCATAAATATGAAATCCATTGAAGCCTTTTAAAGACAAACATGTAAATATTTTTTTTGGTTCGATATTACTAAAACAACATTGGTTGGATCTATTAAGGTCTATGAGATGATGACAATGATTTAGTTGATTCATAAGAGAATTAAGATTACATAGAGATGATATATATTCTATGATGATTAGCATTGACTCCCTTGGGAATTTTTTGTTAGTTACTAATTGTTTTTCAATGTCTCAACATTGTTTTTTCACTCACATATTAGGATGTAATAAAATAGAGTGCATTGATATGTGAGACCACTTAAGGTTATTGAGAATATTTAAAATGTGTATTATCATTTGGATTTTACGGTATAGTTAACGTTGATTAATGATGTTTTACCTTAGTATTATACTCTGATGTTATCTCTATATACAATATCAGGTATTGAGCTTTGGGGCCTTTATATTAAACCTTTATATGACCATGAATGTGCGTAAAATTTATATTTTTGATTATAAAACAAATTTCCACCATGGAAGGTTTGTACCATTGATTCGAGTTTTTTTGTAGCATGGTGATAATTCATTGAGACATGAGAGAATGAAAAAATAATGAGATAGTAGTGGATTCATCTTATTTATATAATGTTTTATTGATAATTTTTATGGGAGTAGTAAGAGTTTATGGTGGGGACATTGTAATATCCCATTACTATCTTTCATTCTCCTTTTTCACATTCCCTTGTATCACTCTTTGCTGGATGTTGTTCAGAGATATTAATGTAGAATGGAAAAGATAATTGAGACATGGATTTGTGTTACCTCTAATATTTTATATATTATATCATTGTGGAGAGTATATATGATATTTGGAGGATAGCTGTGATGTATAGGAACATTTGACTATTTTTTGGTTCTTTTGCTTTGTAGATGGTTATGGAATAGTTAATGGGTTATGCGGTATCATTACCCCAAGTCAATTGGATCTGCCTGAGATGTATGTTATGGATTCTACAGTCCAGTTTGGTTAGGGGTGATTTTCGCATGGCAATATAGGGAAAATTTTAGTCTTATTTGAATTTATAATTCCTACTCCCTAGCAACCTCCACTGCACTATAGTCTATATTTTCAATATTTAAAATTCTAAAACACAATTGTATATACCAAACTCCTTCAAATCAACCATAAGTCTTCCATATGGATATTATAGGATATCTAGAGATAATTTAACCCCTAGAAACACATTTCTCTCATATCAATGTGCTCATGGATGTGATTTTTCACCCTTCGGTATGTGTGGCTCTCTATTATTTAGAATCTCCCATTCATATTTTATCCCCCACATTGAGATTGATGGATATTCATGATGCTGTTTTATCTAAACCATGATTTGAGGAATTGGGGTTCTTTAGTTTCATTTTTAGATTCCCCAACTTCAAATAATTTCTAGTGATTCTCGTTTCGGTTGATTATTGATAGTGTGGATGATTATAGGTTGTTACATTTTGGTTTCTATTTAATTGTGGCCCAGATTTCAAGGTTGATTTGAAAATGAAATTATAATATTTTTTCGTTATTCTTAAATATTTGATTATTTATTTTTAAAAGTCATTATGTATTGATTTAAATCCCACTTTTCAATGGTTTAAAAAAATGGGGTGTATTTTTGAGGTAATATTTCATGAAATGTGAAACTATTTGATGATTTTTTATGGTGATTATTGAATAGAAGATATAAATGAATTTTTATTTTTAAATGCTTGAGATAGATGAGAGTCTATTATTTTGTTATGAAATTGAAAAGGGTGGATGAAATATGTAACTAATAATTAATCATTGAATGTTGATTTGAATTTAAATGGTTGACATTGATTGATAGATTGATTAAGGAACATGTTTTCCAGAGTAATTAGTGAGTGATTAAGTGAATAACTCTGGGTCTATGACTCTGTAGAAGTTTATTGATGATCTATTTTTTGTACAATTTCCCAAATGCGTTGTGGTTTTTTCCATCCTGATAGAATTTTCCATACAGATAAGTTCAAAGACACTACTCACGATGATTGACTAAGAGGTTAAAAGAACATATTTCCAATAACTAACTATTACAAAGGCATATGACCATGGTGTATGTGTGATTTTTTTATCAAATTATAGTTTTTAAATGAACTAATTCATTCATTTCCATTCATTTTTATCAAAATGTTAATTTCATACTAATTTTATATACTTTTTGTCCTCTATTTTTGAATGTATTTTTGGACTAAAAATGTATGAAAGATATGTCAAGTATTGTTTTTATTCAAATACAGGATTAAATGTTCTAATTGATATATAACTTCTTATGAAATATTTTGTGGAATACTACTAATCTATTTTCCTCACACCTTGACATTAAAATTGTGTGTTTTTATATTTTTTGGATAGGTCAATGAAATAGGAAATAATCATGCCAACATGGTGGTTGTGCATAATTCTTAGTACCTAGTTTGAGGATGGTATCCATGAGATAATTATGCAACTTTAATATGAACATCTTTAAGATTCGATATAAATATATCATATTTTTAAATTTATAACAATATATCTAGCCTAGATATACCTAAATAAATCATGTTTCATGTCCTCCCTATATATATTTTAACATTAAAAAACATTCATGAATCATAAAATATTGTTTTTAATTATAAAACACCGTAATTATAACTGAATTATAGGAATAAAGACTAAACCTATTAAAAATATATTTAAAGTACTTAAATTTATTTTAAACAATACCATGTTTTCATCATTTAATTTTGAATGAAAAACCAATTCTCCCATGGAGGATAATTATAATTCATAATTTCATAATTTAGTAATATATTTACAATGTAAATAATTTTCAGAACTATAAATATTATCATCACTATATATAGTTTTAAAATCTAAGAATAAATTTAAATAATCATTATTAACAGGGTGGGATCAAAATTTTCATTTTCAAATTAAATTTTCAATATAAATTGATTTAGTCTCTTATACAATGATACATGATCATTCCTAATAGAATATAATGATTTATTAATTTTAAAAAAATGAATTCATAATTTTTCATTTAAAAATATTCGGTGTAGTTTAACAAATAATTCATCTATAAATTCTTCCATTTTAAAATGAACTATTTATATACAGTTGAAATAATTAGATAGTTTTAGAATGTTAAAATTATAATAACATTATAATTGCATATATTCATGAAAACAGTGATAGATAATCGTCAAATTCTATTTCCTCTTCTTGATAATAACCTTTAGAAACGTATTGTGGTTCATTTTTTACTATTTTTCCAACTTCATTATGTTTATTAAAGAAAATCTACCTAGTTCTTATTATTTTCATATCATTTTTAAATTCATCCAAATTGAACACTTTATATCAATTAAATTGACTTAAATCATTGTGCATGTATTTCATTCAATTTGAATCATTTATAAAATTAACAATATTAAAAGGCATATGATTAGAAAAAATAAGGGATTATAATTGTAATTGAATATAGATTTCCTTGTCTATATTTTTTATTCAAGATTCCCAATTAATTTTTCAATTGGACAACATTAATTATTTTTACACACTTCATGATGAATTTTTGGAGTCATTTTCTCCACCTCAATAGATGCAATATCATTTTAATGAATATTATCAAAACCAAAATTTAATTCCTTGAATTATTCACCATCATTATTTATTGTTGAATTCTACTAGATAATGGTATTTTATTTTAATTAAACATGCATAGACTCATTGAAAAATAAAATTATCTTAATAAAAAATCTATATTCCATACTCTTATTAGAGTAACGTAAAAACATTCCTTCATTAAAATTATAATCAAACATATCTATGTTATAGTTTTTATTTAAAATAAAAACATTGAAATAAAATACTACACGATATCCAATTTTTGGATTATTCCCTTTCTAATGGTCATGAGGGGTTTTATTTAGAAATGTTTTTATATTTGTTTTTTTACATGACATGTTATTTTAACAGATTCATTTAGAAATATTTAGGTACATTAAAATAAAAAATAATTCTTGTAGCAGTTTTGTTAATTGACCTATTACACCAAACAATTTTATAAAGTTTTCCTAGGGGAGAAGTATAATATTTATGTTATTTCATTCAAAAAATTAATCAAATTATAAAATGAAAAATTCATCACATTTATCAACTCTGGTAGATAAGATAAATAAGTTTATAAAATTTTGAATTCTTTTTCCTAAAATTATAAAAATTTGGTTAGTGTTTAACTTTTATACGATAAGAAATAAATCCAAGTTATATTTCTATAATCATCAATTATTACAATTAAATACTTATTTTTACCTATATTAGTATGTTTTATAAGGAAAAATAAGTCACTTTATACCAGATTAAGACATCTTGTTTCATACCAACATCATTCATCGATTTAATTATTACTTTATTTTCAAACCATATAAATGTCAATCACACATAACATAAATACTAGTATTTAACTATTTAACTTATAGAACATTTAAATTATTTTAAAACATTTGAAATAGTATTATGTTTTAATTTTCAAGCCACATATTCATGAAAATATCATTTACTAAAAAAAATATTTAAAACAAAAATTTCATTTTAGATTGAATTAATAAACCAATAGTGTAACCATTATAATTTCTATTTTTAGAAAAAATATTTTTTTATAGATAAAATTTTTCCATTTTCAAATATTAAATCTAATTTATAATCACATAAATGAGATGTACTTATTATATTATTTTTTAAACAATCTATAAAAAGTATCTTTGAAATAATAACGTTTTTATAAAATAATGCATATTTGATACCATTAATATGAAAATTATATATTTATAAATATATTATGAGGACTAAAACACATGATTTAAATGATAAAAATTAGAAATATCACATTTCATGTGTCTAGAACACCCACAATCTAAATACAATGTATTCTTGAGACCTCTCAAAAATATTCCACAAAAATAATCAATCATTTAAAATGTTATGTAACCCATGATAAATTGGGTCTAATTATATTATTAAGAGAACATTTTGGAATCTAAATATGTTTAAAATTTATGTATGAGGACTTTATATAAAAAATATTTATAAATAATTTTTTAACGTAGAAATGATAGAGTAAACCAAAAAACACATCCATTGAAATAATTTCCTTTCATTCTAAATTCAAAACATTTTAAAAATGAAATAATATGTTTTAATATTGTCAATAATTAGTTTTATTCATCCTTTGTGAAAATCTGGTATGAAAAAAAATAATTTGTATAGTTTTTTATTATCATAGATATGATTTTATCGTATTACTTTCCCTATAAAAATTTATATAATGTTAATATATGATTAAAAACATACAGTTTTAAATCCATATCCTATTTTTAAATAGATTCTAAATTAGTACATGAATTTTCATTAGAAATAGAAGCTATATTTTTCAATTGTTATAATCTTTCTTGAGATTCTTAAACTAATTCTCAAATTTTGTCACATCAAACAATGATTGAATGAAATAATTATTCATGATATTTATTATATACTAATCGAAAAATTTATGTTTATCATTTTATCCTTTTAGTTTAAATACATAATAATAAAAAAAATTTATATTCCTCATTATTGGATCAATTAATATTTATATATTCATGTTCCTTCTATGTTTCAACATTTTAGCAACAAATTTACTATTTTTAATTTTCATATGTTTATAATTTTTAATAACTCTTGAACTATGATTCCTTAATTCCTAATACCCATTATAAAATTATTTTAATTCTAAAGTCAATGAATTAGAATCAGAAATAAAATAAAATTAATTTTTTGTTATTTATTTATTTAATTATAATCCACATTATTTGAAGTGAAAAATTGAGTAAAAAATGATTCAGGTACCACATATTGTGTACCAATAAAATAAATTTTCATTTTCTCATGTACACTTCCTATTTCCCAACTCAAATATCAACAATATGAATCATCCCATCCTCAAAATAGTGTTTCATTTCCCTTCATACAATTGTCTTTCTCTTTATTTTAATATCTGAGTTTTGGATAATCATCCCTAATATTCTATTCATTATACACTCATAAAAAGTTAAGGCTGAAAAAATTCATTATTATTTCTAGTATTAAAGTATTTTTATTTCTTTTTCTTTTAACTGCATCTTAAAAAATTTCTTTATCATAAATTTTTAAAGAGATATGCTAAAATTAACAATCTCTTTATGAATTTCCATGAAAAGTGATTTAGATGTGTTTGGGGATTAAATAAAAAAACATAATAACAATACCTTTGTTTTTTGTGGACTCCACATTGGACATATTTTTCAATTCATGTCCATATGGAAATAAATAACTGGTTGGTTTATTTAAACTATATTGTTTAAAATTAATACCATCATCAATCACTACAACCACTGATTTCTATATTTTTTGTAACACTTTTAGTTCACTTTCGAAAATATTTTTGATATCCAATACCTCACCAATTACATTATTACTATTTTTAATTCTTAGAAACTGATGAAACATATAGATTATTGATTCATATTATTGAGTCTTGTAATCACAATATTCTAATCATATCATTATCATCTTCATTTTATTGATATAATTTATCCCATTAAGTGTATCTTGTAGAATTCCCCAAATTTTTTGCACTGTTTTGTTGTCTGAAACATATCAATACACAAATCTATTTATACCACTATCACAATTCATTGATTTATAGTTTTAAAAACCCATTACCACATTTTGACCAACAAGTGTTAGTTTTTCAACTTCAATTATATTAAATGGGTTTTCTATGATGGTCCATGATCACACATAAATAATTCACGTATGCCTCAATTGGTCTGGAAAATACCCATAATCACATTCACAAAAAATGGGGCTTTTGAGGAATTTAGAAATCCATTTAATTAATAAATATCATATTCAATAGTCATATTATTTAAACTAGTATTTCCTATATCTTATGGTTAATACATTATAAAAATAAAAAACAAAAACTATATCTAAAGGTAGCAAAATTTTATTCCAATTTCATAACAATAATACATGGAAATAATTGAAAAGATGGGGGTTAATTGTCCTTAAAAACTATTAAAAAAAATCTATTAGGGTATATTATTGTATTAAAAACAATCCCATGTTGTGTTCCAAATATAATCCATGAATGATTATTAATAACCTTTCTTACTATTTTGGGTCACCAAGATCCCACGTCAACTATTCAATCTTATCTACTTTGCTAGAGGAAGGTTACCCATTAAGAAACCCCATGATTAAAGCTGCGATAACTTGTTTATAAAACCACTACTTTTATATTAATTATTGTCACATCCAATAACTAACTATTTATATTAGTTATCATATAATCCAATCTGATTTTTCTTTATGATTCAAAATATAATAAAAATATCTTTTATTTCTATATTAAATAATAAAATATTTTCATTTTATTGAAAAAATATTAAACAAGTTCTTATAATAACAAATTATTTATAGATAATATACCACGGTGAAAACAATAAAATAATGTCGACCATCGTAGTATCAAATTTTTGAATGTTTATATAGATCATGTATCTTTGATATAGTTAGTAATAATGGATGCCAGGTTGATGTTTTTTCATGATCGCATAAATGAAACAATAGTCCCTAAAGATCTCAATTGAGTATTGGAAAAATTATTTTTATTATTAATTATAATAAAAGACAAGATATTTATTTATAGAAAAATTGGTAAGGTTCACCTAAATTCCTTCTTTAATTCTTATTGTTTGGTAGTTTCCTAAACTTCTCACCACTATAAATAAGATTGAAATATTAAAATTATGGAAAAACATCATTACTTATTTATATGCCACGTGTAATCAAATAATGTTTTTATATGATATTAATCATATATTTAATTCATTAAAACATCTTAGAATATGAACCATAGAATAAAAGATATATTTTTATATTTTGAAATTAAAAACCGCTATTAAATTCATACAGAAATTATTTATAATAAATTAGAAAAATTGAACATAAAATTGATATTAAATTTTACTATTCTATAAATATTTTCAATATTTTATCTATAAAAGATAATAAATAATACATCTAGTATTTAATTCTTATATGTATCATAAAACTATAAAAAACTATGATGTGCTTGACACTGATTAATATATAAATATATAGAATAATAAAATGATGTTTATAATTATGTAAAAGTTAGAAAACTAAAAATTGGTGGAGAAACTGTGAGTTTCATATAGTGTGTTTGATACTCATAACATATTGCTGATCATTCATTTGATTTCTCAAACATGGTTCATATGTAATAAACCTTTTCAGGTGGCCCCATGGCCATAACTGCACCTCGACATATGCTGGAGTCTTACAAATAACAGAAAGGGACAATGATGGTATAATGGGGAGAATATACAATATTTATCAAAGAGGAGAACAATGGTGAATAATAATGAAATAGAAATGTAGTATAATAAATAGAAGAGTAAAAAACTAGAATTCCAAATAAATAAATAATATGGGCTAGTAATCAATAACAACTAGGAATAATATCATATATAAAATATGATTTTATGATGTAATTATAAAATGGTGTGTATGGTAATAGGTAGAAGGAATACATCAGAAATGTTGTAGAAAAATATTATAAAAACAAATCTATATCCAATGGCATTGAAATAAAATTATCAGTCCTGTATTATTGTAACTCCGGACACCAGTTACCTAGAGTTGGTTCTTTATTTCATAACATTATCATGATTTATGAAATCATATCCCTAAATATAGATTATTTTAGTATTATTGGAAACAAGATACATACATAATTTTAACATTACAACATGAAAATAAATACAACACTAATTTATTACATTAGAAACAACCAATACTCTAAGATTATTCCTGTAAGTAACTCATAACTAAATTCTTCATATTCTATGAAAATTAAACATAATAAAGGGGTGAGCTCCAACGCTCAGTAAGGGTAAGCAATACAGTGGAAGATAACATAAACATTAGGCATGGTGAATAATTTAAAACACATGCCTTTACAAATAATAAATATGAACACTTTATGGTAGGAATTTGAGATGAGTAAATAATTACATAATAAAACATAGTCATTGGTATTATACTCGTCTAATATCCACATGAACTGTTAATAACTTTTGAATAATGAGGAAATGTTTAATGCGGGATATTCTGAAACATTTTTTCAAAGCCTCGGCCACGACGTCTAAAAAATATTAAGGCCTCGGCCAAAAACATATATCAAAATTGTGAAAGGCCTTGTCCAATTACATTTTTTATTGCCTCATTAGACCTACCAATGCCCCCATGGAGATATAGTGGTCTCCACCCATCACTTACTAAGTCCAATACATTTCTTTTTTGAAAAGACTGAAACATAACATAAACATTCATATTAAAACTAGCATTTAAAATTTCAACACTTTAACCCTAAAAAATGAATTGTATAAAAATAAAACATCCATAGTAAAATATATCAAAAAACCTTTAATAAAATATGGATGAATTTTATCATAATTAATCAACGTAAATCATGTTTAAAATCCATCAATGGATGTTAACATAGATGAAATCAATACTTTTTGAGAGAGATATCTATTTTCTATTTTGAAATCATTTAGAAGTCATGTAATTATTAAAGAAAACAGTTATATTCTTATAATCTAGTAAGGGAAGCATCTAAGGAGTTATAATGACGGAAAATTGCCTCACCCACCGTATAAGTTAAAAAAAATTCTTTCCTTAATATTGTCAAAAAGGTTGTAAGGGTCCTTGTCTGGAAAACGGCTGAAAGATTCCTTTATAAACATTTTATAATATTTTAAACAAGCATATAAATGACATTATCCCATAGTCCTGAAAATAGTATTAATTTTTTGAAATATATTTTAATGAAACACGAGTGTAGATGATAAAGAGGTCTGAGTAGACACTTACATAAAAAAAACCTCGGAAAATGAAGAGATTGTAGAATTAACACATAAATTGTACTATTACTTAGTCGATAGCATGATAACCTCCATTATAATAGTTAAAACACTATTATTAAATTATTCAAGAACTATATACATAAAATTATCTCATATATGATCTTCTAATATTACATTGTTAATAATTTTTCAGTAGTATCATTGTTTCGGGTGTTAACAGATTAGTTCTCCTTTTTATGCTTGGTTACATAAGCCATGTTGTTTATGGATAAGATATATTTGATTCATATACAGAATGATATTATTTTCCTAAAAATTATTTTTAATCATAAAATGAAAATTATTCTTGAATGATTAAGATGGGGAATGAATGTAATCACGTTCATGGAGACTGTAATCTGTACGTACGAAAAAGAGACAATATCATTATATTGATTGTGAAATATTATGTAATTGGATGTTATATCATATATACCTAATCATTAACATGTTATATTTATTTTTTACATTAGTTATTCTCATTATTATACCCATCAACATAATGTAGTGTTTGAATAACAAACTACACCACGACGTGGAGACGGTAAGCTGTATGTACGCACGTAAGGTGACTTTGTCATTTATAGGATGGATAGAATAACAAATACGGTTTCAACATATTTATAATAACATCCCAGTATATAAAAGGTACTGTATTTATTATTTTTTTATGGAAAAAACAAATAAAGAGGAAGTGGAAGAAGAAAATAACATGAAAGAGGGTGGTGAAATTATTACCTCTTCTTCAGGTGTTTCCTATTTAGTTGATCAAAAGGGATTCTTAGGATGGATTTATGATCAATTTAATGCCTCTAGGTTTAAGTGTGAGAAGATGGTAAGGTATTTAGGTAGGTTTTTTCCTAGCCAAATGGCTTTTTAGGTGTGAAATTAAGATAAGGGTAAGTACCGTTTTATAAGAGAGGTGAGGGTCACTTTAGGAAAAGCATGAAATATTATTTATAATAAAAATATTTTCAGTTTCTAATGGCTCCAAAATAATTTATTTAAATGATATGGTGGGTATGGGTCGTAAAATCTCAACCAAAAAGTTTTAGGAAGGTTTAGGTCACCATATTAACCTTGTCATTTAGATTTATCTCTTAGTTAAATAGTTTAAAATTTACCTTGTCTCTGTATTTTTTATATTATATGGTTAATAAACTTACTATAAAATTCTAATAAAACCCTCAAGTGGTTAATTATTGATATATAAAACCTTATATTAGTCTTTTGACCAACCCTTATATTTTTAGGAACATTATATCAATTAATAATATAGTATTTGTTTGAAAACTCAATTATTTCAATTTTGACACTATTTAGTATTTGATTTGTTTCAAAGACATAAAAACATTATCACTTATAATAAAATTTATTTAATCAACCCTAAAATATCCTATTAACATATAAAATTAGTTTAATTTATCATAAGTCTCAATTTATATTTATTTGGATATTTTTAATATCAATTACTTTAATATTTTGTTATTAAGGTAATTACTGCATCATCATTGTGTCATATATAAATTAAATTATTTAAGTTCTAAAAATTATAAATAAAATAACCTTATGGAGGAAATGTTTTTGGTTTCCTAATGAATATTTATCTTCGAATATATATTTTCTGTAACGCTATATCAAAAATTGATTAGTTATTAAACATTGAATTTAACTCCTTTTACTCGTCTTAAAATAAAATAATAATAAATGTCATAATATAATCCAAGTGGACCCAAAGGGGTACTATTTTACTCTTATGGTTTTTTTTAGTCTAATTAAACTTATACAATATAATTAGGATATGTGTTATGGTAATTATAATGTCATTTTAACCATTAATTCGCCTATTTACTTTTACCTGTTGTAAATCAAAGTTTAAATATACTATTCATTAAAAATTATTTTCATCTTATTAAACCACATTTTACTTAATGATTTAGACCGTCTCTCTCAGAGTTTTGAAATTTAACCCAAAGAAGTTGTAAAATTATATTTTAGTCAAATTTGCAAATGCTCCTAGACAGTGGGTAAAAGATGATAAAAGGTTCAATGAACTTTAATATTTCTAAACTTATTATAAAATGACTCCAATGAATTTTATTTAACATATATAGGAATTATTTATCAATTTTGGCCAAAAATATATTAAAATAAAATAACTAATTATCTAAATAAAAATTCGGTTTTCAATAATAATCGAGTGTTTTTCACTATTCATAAAAAATTGAATGTTTTCAGAAAAATACCAAAAATTCACCCTAAGTTAATTTTGATATTCCAAGTCCCAAAATGAAGTCCTTTTGGAAAATTAAAATTTAAAATATTTCAAAAAGTGGGTATAATAATTCATAATGGCTAGTTTGATTGGTCGTGGTGTGTTAAAACTCTATGTGGCGTACAACACAAGTTACTGCAATATTCAAAGGGAAACATAATGTTGAAGCTTGGGGTGTTACATTCTCCCATCATTAAAATAATTTCTTCCTAGAAATTTCTTGATAATTACTACATAAATAAATCAGGTGTTTTTTCATCATAAATTCCTCAGGTTCCCATGTTACCTCTTTCATCTTGTGGATTCTCCATAGAAATTTTACCAGAAGAGTCGTCTGATTTCTCATCACTTGTTCTCTGGTATCAAGAATTTTGACTAGCTCTTCACAATAAGAAAGATCAGGTTCTAGTTCAATTTCTTAATAGGTGAGTACATGTATTGGGTCAAGCATGTATTTTATCAACGGTGATATGTGGAACAAATCATGAACTTTGGGGATACTTATAGGCATTTCCAACCAATAAGCTACAACTCCAATTCGTTCTAGAATTATAAAAGGTCCGATGTACCTTAGAATCAATTTACCATTCTTACCGAAACATATAAAACATTTTCAGAGAGATACCTTCAAGAAAACATGGTCTCCTACTTGAAATTACAAATCCTTCCTTTGGTTATAAGCATAACTCTTTTTCCTACTTTGGGCTGCTTTGATGTGGGTTTCGATTATCTTCACTATTTCCATTACTTACTCAACAGGTTCTGGGCCTACGAGTTTTCTTTCACCAACATCATCACAACATGTTTGTATGTGGCATCTCTTTTCATATAACTCTTTATATGGTTCCATCTTAATACTTTAATGGAAGCTATTGTTATAGGAAAATTTTACTAGAGTTAAATACTAATCCCACCACTAGTGCAGAAAACATTATTTACGTCGGTTATTTTTCAATTTTTACGTCGGTTTTTAGCCGACATTAATACGTACAATGTTATAAATACAATTTTTTTACGTCGGTTATTTAAAAACCTATCTAAAAACATAACATCGCGGTGTTTATCACGTCGGTTAATTAATAACCTACATGGAAAAACCGGGGGGGGGGGGGGGGGTTTATAATGTTGGTTATTATATAACCGTCGTGATTAACCGGGGGGTGGGGATTTATCAAATCGGTTATATAATAACTGACGTTATAAACAGGTGCGGTGGTGTTTATCACACTGGTTATTAAATAACCGACACGATAAACCCCTGGGAAATGGTTTATCATGTCGGTTATATAATAACCGATGTGCTAAACCAGTCTGGGGGGGGGGGGGGGTTATCACATTGGTTATTTAATAACCAACGTGATATACCATTTCCCATTCCCTTTATCTCATCAGTTATCAAATAACTGACGTGATAAACCATGCCACATGTTTTAATCACGTCGGTTATTAAAAAACCGACGTGATAAACCCTTTTCAATTTCTTTATCACGTCAGTTATAAAATAAATGAGGTGGATGACAATTTTTTTTAAAAAATCGAATAAAGTCCTCTGCTCTACCCCATAAACAACCAGAAACCAAATCAAGAATTCATACCACAAAAACAGAAGGAGGGAAAAATAAGAACTAAAGAAAATTTAAGCATTTACATTGATAACATATAAAACATACCCCACATGACAACCCCCACCCTCATGTATACCCCCTGGACAGCCCCAAACACCCCGGTACAACCCCCCCTCACCCACATGTATACCCCCACACCCTGGACAGCCCCCCCCACCCCATTGGATCCCCCACCACACCCTTGGACTGCCCCCCGACCCCCTGGACAGCCCCAAACTCCCCTGGAGAACCCCCCCCCCCCCACCCTCGTGAACAACACCCCCTCACCCCACTTGATAGCCCCCACACCATTAGAGCCCCCACCACACCCCTAGACTGCCCCACAACCCCCTGGACAGCCCCAAACACCCCGGGACAACCCCCTCCCCCCCTCTTTAACAACACCCCCTCACCCCACTTGATAACATATAAAACTTACAACACTTGACAGCCCCCACCCTCATGTATACCCCCTGGACAGCCCCAAACACCCAGGGACGACCCCCACCCTCATGTATACCCCCCACACCATGGACATCCCTCCCCCACCCCATTGGAGCCCCCTACACACCCCTGGACTACCCCTCGACCCCCTGTACATCCCCAAACACCACGGGACAACCCCACCCCCCCCTCAACCCTCCTGAACAGCACCCTCTCACCCCCTCACTCCACTTGACAACCCCCACCACACCCTTGGACTTACCCCAACCCCCTAGACAGTTCCAAACACCCCGGGACAACCCCCCCAGCCCTACCCTCATGTATACCCCCACACCATGGACAGCCCTCCCCCACCCCATTGGACCACCCAACACATCCCTAGACTACCCCCCGACCCCCTGGACAGCCCCAAAAACCCCTTGACAGCCCCCCACCCATGTATACCTCCACCCCTTGGAAAACACTTCCACACCCCTGGACATCCCTCCCACACCCTTGGACAGCCCTCCCATACCCCTAGATAGCCCTCCCACCCCCTGGACTATCCCCCACCCCACCGGACAGCCCTCCAAGACCCCTAGACACCCCCAACCCCACTAAACACCCCCACACCATTGGAAGCCCTCCCCCCAGACTAGAATCCATACCAGAAAAACCATCATTATTAGACCAAAACAAGAAGTAGAGAAAAATTAAACATTCACATACATAACGTTCAAAAATTACACTGTGAACTTAAAAAAAACTAAATCCAACCTAAATGACTACCAAATACACAATTACAACGACAATATTCAAAATTACATTTTACATTACAAACAACAAAAATTCAATCAAACCTATAAAATAATTTGACCACTCCACTTCTAAGTGTTTGATGTCTTCAGCAGTATAGGTTTGAGGGTCATCAAAAAGACACAAATTAAAAGGATTGTAGTTAACATGTATAATGAATAAAACAAATTTAAATATTATGAAAAAGTTTAAGAGGAAATCTTACCAGGTCAAAATTCACAATTGTCCCAGTTGTTATTATTTCATACATAAATCTTAATATATAATATCCTCATTCGATGACGCCTTTTTGTTCAGGACAATTCTGTTTGAATGAGTGTAAATTCAATATATTAATTTTTTTGTAATAAATCAAAATGTACAAATTATAAATGTATATTTACCTTTTCATTTACATATTTGATCTTTACACTCCATTTCTTTGTGTTTTTTTGAAAGTAGGGCCATTCCCTATTAGAAAATAATACAAATGGGGTAAATTTAAAATTCATTATAATATATAAAACTATTGAGAAATTGAAACTTACTTTACCAATATATTCGTAAAACATTCCCACACATCATCATGGACAGAGAATATCCAATAAAGTTCTTTCTCCCTTGGGAAAAAAACCCCTAACATCCAATGATCACTAATAAAAGGAAATTTAACGTTAGTGGTTTTATATGTTAAAAGATAATTAACTCTTTGAGAGATATGTGTTTCATACCTCTCACAAAAAGGCATCATCCAACATTGTTTGACTATATTATTTTCAAGTCTTTCAGAAATATAAAGCATTATTTGTTCCTCATCCAATGCACATGCTTCAGGGGAAATCAATTGCAAGTCCATGAATCTATATACATCTATCAGCTCATTCCTATCAAAAATTTTATAAAGATACCTAATATAAAATAGACATAAGTATAAATTTTTTATAAATAAAAAGCAGGTAAAATTTGTTAAGACTTACATGGAAAACAATTTCTCCACGTTGATGCCCAACTTATCTCAAGTAACAAGCTCCATGATATCAGTTTTCATAATACCCACACTTATTTCATGTCCACAAACAAGATCTTCCATTGGAAACTCATAATGACACACCATTAAATTTGAATATCTTGATAATCTATCAAGACTACTAGAATCTATATCTGATGTCATAGCCATTTCTCTTTGTTGTTGTCTATAGAGTATTTTTTACCTTTGAAGTATTCCTGTAAAAATAAATTGAAAAATATATTAGTTTTCAAATGATAAAACAAATTTAATAAAAAAATAAAATAAAACAAATAACATTCATACCTCTATGGTAATGAGTCGAAGAAGTATGGATGGCCAAATTAAAAAATGGCTTATACTATGTCCAACTGTCACCACCTCATCAGTAGGTAATGGTACCCGAGCTGATCTATCTATAATATCCTGTACAGTGACCCTATGATTCTCTACCTCTAATTGTTGATGATAAACTGTATCTCCTATACAATATACCAACACATATTCTACTATATTATGTTGAGGATCATCAACATACAACTCGCAATAAGTAGGAAGCTGTGGCGGAGGAGTAGGATAAAAAATGGGGTCTGTAGGATGAGGTGGGGGAGTGGGAGCTACTGGCAGAGGTGGAGGATAAATAATGGGGACTACAGGGGGAGGTGGAAGAGTGGGAGCTGCATTCTGAAATTGTCTTTTCATTTCTTCAAACATAGACTAAACTGACTCTCTAATATTGTCTTCCATCATCACATTAATACTATGAACTTCAGCCTCCAAGGATTCTATTTTTTTATAAACCCCCTCAACGTTAGAAGTTGAAGAACATGGAAACACTTTTCTTACCGATAAACCTCCCAGATATCCTCTTACACGACCCGGATGTTCGGTCTTTCCCAATGCTACAGATAAAATATCATCCCTTACAACAGCTGTAACTATACCATGTGAACTCTTCTCCTCAATAGAGTCATGTATTAATTAATTGAACATTTTTGTAGTTATTGAAATTATATGAAGAAAATATTTAACTTAAATAAATAAAATAGATATCTTACAATCCTCTCAGCTACAATTCTCGATTCTTCCGAAAGATATTTCCTTTTTTTCCCTTCCGATCTCTCCACCATTTTTCATGCCTAGATGGAGGGGAGGAGGGGCTACCTCTCCAGATATTGATGACTCACCTCTTAGTTAAATAGTTTGACATTTACCATGTCTCTTGGTATTTTTTATATTATATGGTTAATAAACTTACTATAAACTTCCAAGAAAACCCCAAGTGGTTCATTATTGATATATAAAACCTTATATCAGTCTTTTGACCAACCCTTGTATTTTTAGGAATATTATTTCAATTAATAATATAGTATTTGTTTAAAAACTCAATTATTTCAATTTTGACACTATTTAGTATTTGATTTGTTTCAAAGACATAAAAACTTTATCACTTATAATAAAATTTATTTAATCAACCCTAAAATATCATATTAACATATAAAATTAGTTTAATTTATCAGAAGTCTCAATTTATATTTATTTGGATATTTTTAATATCAATTACTTTAATATTTTGTTATTAAGGTAATTAGTGCATCATCATTTTGTCATAAATAAATTATATAATTTAAGTTCTAAAAATTTTAAATAAAATAACCTTATGGAGGAAATGTTTTTAGTTTCCTAATGAATATTTATCTTCGAATATATATTTTCTGTAATGCTATATCAAAAATTGATTAGTTATTAGACATTGAATTTAACTCTTTTTACTCATAATTAAATAAAATAATAATAAATGTCGTAATATAAACCAAGTGGACCCAAAGGGGTACTATTTTACTCTTATGGTTATTTTTAGTCTAGTTACACTTATCCAATAGAATTAGGATATGTTTTATGGTAATTATAATGTCATTTTAACAATTAATTCCCCTATTTACTTTTAACTGTGGTAAATGAAAGTCTAAAGATACTATTCATTAAAAATTATTTTCATCTTATTAAAAGACATTTTATTTAATGATTTAAATCGTGTCTCTCAGATTTTTGAAATTCAACTCAAAGAAATTGTAAAATTATGTTTTATTCAAATTTGAAAATGCTCCTAGATTGTGGGTAAAAGATGATAAAAGGTTCAATGAACTTTAATATTTCTAAACTTATTATAAAATGACTATAATGAATTTCATTAAACATATATAGGTATTATTTATCTATTTTGGACTAAAATAAAATAAATTAAAATAACTAATTACTTAAATAAAAATTCGATTTTAAATAATAATCCATTGTTTTTCACTATTCATCAAAAATTGAATGTTTTCAGAAAAATACCAAAAATTCACCTAAGATAATTTTGATATTCCAAGTCCCAAAATGAAGTCCTTTTGGAAAATTAAAATTTAAAATATTTCAAAAAGTGGGTATAAATATTCATAATGGTTAGTTTGATAGGTCGTGGTGTGTTAAAACTCCATGTGGCGTACAACACAAGTTACTGCAATATTCAAAGGGAAACATAATGTTGAAGCTTGGGGTGTTACATTCTCTCCTTCTTAAAATAATTTCTTCCTAGAAATTTCTTGATAATTACTACATAAATGAATCAGGTGGTTTTTCATCATAAGTTCCTAAGGTTCCCATGTTACCTCTTCCATCTTGTGGATTCTCCTTATAAATTTTACTAGAAGAGTCGTCCGATTTCTCATCACTTGTTCTCTGGTATCAAGAATTTTGACTGGCTCTTCACAATAAGACCGATCAGGTTCTAGTTCAATTTATTAATAGGTGAGTACATGCATTGGGTCAAGAATGTATTTTCTCAACGGTGATATGTGGAACACATAATGAACTTTGGGGATACTTAGAGGCATTTCCAACCAATAATCTACAACTCCAATTTGTTCTATAATTATAAAAGGTCCGATGTACCTTGGACTCAATTTACCATTCCTATCGAAACATATAATACATTTTTAGAGAGACAAATTCAAGAAAACATGGTTTCCTACTTGAAATTCGAAATCCTTCCTTTGGTTATCAGCATAACTCTTTTTCCTACTTTGGGCTACTTTGATGTGGGTTTTGATTATCTTCCCTATTTCCATTGCTTCCTCAACAAGTTCTGGGCCTACGAGTTTTCTTTCACCAACATCATCACAACATGTTGGTATGTGGAATCTCTTTTCATTTAACTCTTTATATGGTTCCATCTGAATACTTTAATTGAAGATATTGTTAT
Organism: Viscum album; assembly: GCA_963277665.1. Lineage (NCBI taxonomy): Eukaryota > Viridiplantae > Streptophyta > Magnoliopsida > Santalales > Viscaceae > Viscum > Viscum album. The sequence continues at coordinate 360,989,342 of OY728155.1, read as the reverse complement.
AGGAAAATTCTACAAGAGTTAAATACCGATCCCACCACTAGTGCAGAAAACGTTAATTAGATCGGTTATTTTTCAATTTTTATGTCGGTTTTTAGCCGACGTTAATACGGACGACGTTATAAATAATATTTTTTACGTCGGTTATTTAAAAACCAATGTAAAAAACATAACATTGCGGTGTTTATCACGTCGGTTAATTAATAACCGACGTGGAAAAACCAGGGGGAGAGGGGGTTTATAACGTCAGTTATTATATAACCGTCATGATAAACTGGGGGGTGGGGGTTTATCAAATCGGTTATATAATAACTGACATTATAAACATGTGTGGTGGAGTTTATCACACCGGTTATTAAATAACCGACATGATAAACCCCTGGGAAATGGTTTATCACATCAGTTATATAATAACCGATGTGCTAAACCAGTCTGGGGGGGGGGGGGGGGGTTATCACGTTGGTTATATAATAACCAACGTGATAAAAAATTTCCCATTCCTTTTATCTCATCAGTTATCAAATAAACCAAGTTATAAACCATGCCACAAGTGTTAATCACATCAGTTATTAAAAAAACCGACGTGATAAACCCTTTTTGATTTCTTTATCACGTCGGTTATAATATAACCGAGGTGGAAGACAAATTTTTTAAAAAAAATTCGAATGCAGTCCTCTGCTCTCGCCCAGAAACAACCAGAATCCAAATCAAGAATTCGTACCACAAAAATAGAAGGAGGGAAAAATAATAACTAAAGAAAATTTAATCATTTACATTGATAACATATAAAACATACCCCACTTGACAGCCCCCACCCTCATGTATACCCCCTGGTCAGCCCCAAACACCTCGGGACAACCCCCCCCCCCCCCCCCCCCCCCGCCCCCACCCTCATGTGTACCCCCACACCCTGGACAGCCCTCCCCCACCCCATTGGATCCCCCACCATACCCCTGGACTGCCCCCCCCCCCCCCCCCCCGACCCCCTGGACAGCCCCAAACACCCCTGGACAACCCCCCCACCCTCATGAACAACACCCCCTCACCCCCTCACCCCACTTGATATCCCCCACCCCATTAGAGCCCCCACCACACCCCTGGACTGCCCCAACCCCCTGGATAGCCCCAAACACCCCGGGACAACCCCCCCCCCCACCCTCTTTAATAACACCCCCTCACCCCACCTGATAACATATAAAACTTACCCCACTTGACAACACACACCCTCATGTATACCCCCTGGACAGCCCCAAACACTCAGGGACAACCCCCCACCCTCATGTATACCCCCCCTGGACAGCCGTCCCCACCCCATTGGAGCCCCCTCCACACCCTTGGACTTCTCCTCGACCCCCGTAGACATCCCTAAACACCCCGAGACAACCCCCCAACCCTCCTGAACAGCATCCCCCACCCCCTCACCCCACTTGACAGCCCCCACCACACCCCTGGACTGCCCCCAACCCCCTGGACAGTTCCAAACACCCCGGGACAACCCCCCCTCCCTACCCCCATGTATACCACCCAGGCCCTAGACAGCCCTCCCCCACCCCATTGGAGCACCCATCACATCCCTGGACTATCCCCGACCCCCTTGACAGCCCCAAACACCCATGGACAACCCCCCCCCCCCCCCATGTATACCCCCACCACTTGGACAACACTTCCACACCCCTGGACATCCCTCCCACACACCTGGACCGCCCTCCCACACCCCCAGACAGCCCTCCAACCCCCTGGACTATCCCCCACCCCACCGGACAGCCCTCCCAGACCCCTGGACACCCCCAACCCCACTAAACACCCCCCAAACCCTTGGAACCCCTCCCCCCAGACCAGAATCCATACCAAAAAAACCACCATTATTAGACCAAATCAATAAGTAGAGAAAAATTAAACATTCAAATATATAACATTCAAAAATTACACTGTCAACTTCAAAATCAAACTAAATCCAACATAAACGACTACCAAATACACAATTACAACGATAATATTCAAAATTACATTTTACATTACAAACAACTAAAATTTAATCAAACCTGTAAAATAATTTGACCACTCCACTTCTAAGTGTTTGATGTCTTCAGTAGTATAGGGTTGAGTGTCATAAAAAAGATAAAAATTAAAAGGATAGTAGTTAACGTGTATAATGAATAAAACAAATTGAAATATTATGTCAATGTTTAAGAGGAAATCTTACCAGGTCAAAAATCACAACTGTCCAAGTTGTTATTATATCATACATAAATCTTAACATATAATATTCGCATTTGATGACGCCTTTTTATTCAGGACAATTCTGTTTGAAAGAGTGTAAATTCAATATATTATTTTTTGTAATAAATCAAAAACTACAAATTATAAATGGATATTTACCTTCGCATTTACATATTTGATTTTTAAACTCTTATTCTTTGTGTTTTTTCGAAATTAGCCCCATTCCCTATTAGAAAATAATATGAATGGGGTAAATTTAAAATTCATTATAATATATAAAGCTATTGATAAATTGAAACTTACATTTCCAATATATTCTTAAAAAATTCCCGCACATTATCATGGACAAAGCATATCCAATAACGTGATTTCCCCCTTGGGAAAAAACTCCTAACATCTAATGATCACTAATAAAAGAAAATTTAACATTAGTGGTTTTATATGTTAAAAGATAATTAACTCTTTCAGAGAGATGTGTTTCATACCTCTCACAAAAATTCATCATCCAAAATTGTTTGACTATATTATTTTCATGTCTTTCAGCAATAAAAAGCATTCTTTTTTCCTCGTCCAATGCACATGCTTCAGGGGAAATCAATTTCATGTCCGTGAATCCGTATACATCTATCAGCTCATTCCTCTCAAAAATTTTATAAATATACATAATATAAAATATACATAAGTATACATTTTTAATAAATATAAAGCAGGTAAAAGGTGTTAAGTCTTACATGGAAAAAATTTACACCACGTTGATGCCCAACTTATCTCAAGTAACAGGCTCCATGATATGAGTTTTCATAATCCCCACACTTATTTCACATCCACAAACATGAGCTTCCATTGGAAACTCATAATGACCCACCAAAAATTTTGAATATCTTGAAAATATGTCAAGACTACTAGAATCTGTATCTGATGTCATAGCCATTTCTATTTGTTGTTGTCTATAGAGTATTTTTTACCTTTGAAGTATTCTTGTAAAAATAAATTTAAAAATATATTAGTTTTCAAATGATAAAACAACTTTAAAATAAAAATATAATAAAACATATAACATTCATACCTCTATGGTAATGAGTCGATGAATTTTGGATGGAAAATTTAAAAAATGTCTGATACTATGTCCAACTGTTACCACCTCATCTGTAGGTAATGGTACCCGAGATGATCTATCTATAATATCCTGTATAGTGACCCTCTGATTCTCTACCTCTAATTGTTGATGATAAACTATATCTCCTATACAATATACCAACCCATATTCTACTATATGATGTTGAGGAACATCAACATAAAACTCGCAATAATTAGGAAGCTGTGACGGAGGAGTAGGATAAAAAATGGGGTCTGTAGGGTGAGGTGGGGGAGTGGGAGCTACTGGCGGAGGTGGAGGATAAATAATGGGGTCTGCAGGGGGAGGTAGAGGAGTGGGAGCTGCAGTCTGAAATTTTCATTGCATGGCTTCAAACATAGACTACACTGACACTCTAATATTGTCCTCAATCGTCACATTAATACTATGAACTTCATCCTCTAAGGATTCTATTTTTTTTATAAACCCCCTCAATGTTAGAAGTTTAAGAACATGGAAACACTTTTCTTACCGATACACCTGCCGAATATCCTCTTACATGACCAGGATTTTCAGGCTTTCCCAATTCTACAGATAAAATATCTTCCCTCCCAATAGCTGTAAATGTCCCATGTAAACTCCGCTCCTCAAGAGAGTCCTGTATTAATTAATTGAACATTTTTTTAATGATTGAAATTATATGAAGAAAATAGTTAACATAAATAAATAAAATAGATATCTTAATATCCTCTAAGCTATAATTCTCAATTCTTCAGAAAGATATTGCCTTTTTTTCCCTTCCGAGCTCTCTTCCATTTTTCATGCCTCGATGGAGTGGATAGAGGGGCCACCTCTCTAGAGCTTGAAGACTCTCCTCTTAGTTGTTGAAATTTTTCTGCCATCATTTGTTATTCCAAAAATGATTACCCTCCCCAATATAAACTATGAGGGTATACATTTATAGATTGGATCTCCTGATGAGATTTCCTTGTTTTCTTTAAATTAAGAATAATAAATCATTAACAAAACATTAATAAGATCATTTATATAAGAAAGCCTATAAAAGTTTACATTTCCCTTAAAAAAATGAATCTTTTCTTCTACTTTAAAAAAACTGTCTCTATGTGTCTTCATCTATAAAAGGATATATATGACATGGATTGTCATGACTCCTATGACAATAAATGAAATCAGATGAGATGGTTGATTTGAAATCCCTCCATCTCCTGGAATCCAACGATAAGCATTTCTTCCAGACTCCTCCAGTGTCAGGAATATCAAATGTCATCTGATAAATAAGTGGTTAAACATATTATATATACTAGAAACATTTAAAGAATAGTCAAACAGTCGCAAAAGATCTTACCAAAATCATCTCCCACAATTGAGAGATTATCGCTTTATCCACACTTCTGCAGTCATCATATAGAATGCTTACTTTTCTCTTTTCCTGAGTTGATACAAAACTCTTAAAACATTTTTCATTTGGACCTCTAGGAATATCATCATCATCAAACTCAATGAGTATCCTATGATCCTGCGTACGAGCAAATGCTAATTTTGGTAAACATGTGCACCCACGTTTACCAACCTTTGAACTCTTTGTCGTAATAAGAGTATGTGAAAGTTTCTCCCCAGAGGTATGACCAATATCCTCATCTCCAGAATCATGTGGTTGATCAACTGAATGATCTGTCATTATCCTTAAAATCAAAAAAAAATGTTAGTTCACAAATATACAAATTCAAATAATTTAATACTACTATAATATGAAAATAGAAAAGTTTACTATGTTACGTAATAGTAAACATTGGTAATATGGTAATCATGTTATAAAATGGTAAAGATGGTAAAGATGGTAAAGATGGTAAAGATGGTAAACATGGTAAACATGGAAAACATGGTAAACCTAGTAAACCAGGTAAATGTGGTAAAGAAATTGTCACTGAACAAAAAAAATAGATGTATAATTCATGTAATGGTAAACATGATAAAGTAAACTAAACAAACTTAAAACAAACAAAAACTTATACTTATTTTGTTTTAATACATTTTTTAATAAATAAAAAACTTATAATAGCTAACATTTTATGAAAAAAATAAATGTAAACAAGAAATAAACACATGTTACATGTAATTTTAGGAATGTACAAATGGATTGTTTTCCCAAATTCCTTTGTCGTGATCATTCCTTATGGCACAAACCATGTCTTCAACATGCTCATCATTATGTTCTGTTAATCGTTCCATGGAAGTAGGGATCTCACATAAATCATCATCTTCATTAAGTTCATCCTCACCAACATATTGTTTTTTCCCTTGTAAAGCAACATCCTACTGCATATCTGATTGATCTACTACATAGAATTTTTTTTGTATGTGTTTCCATTATAAAAGAATCAGATGTGTCTTCCAATCTATTCAGATTAACAAGTGTCATTCCAAATTCATCATGTCTGACACTATTGTTACCGATAAACCATTTAAATTTAAAAACATGAACTTTAATTTTAAATTAATCAACCTCCCATATGTCTTCAATCACTCCATAATATGCACTTGATGCAGAAATTGGGTTTTTTTCCTTAGCACTCAAAAAATGCATTGCTTCTGCAAACACCAATACACCACTATTCTGGACTGCACTTCTGTTATCCTAAGATTTCATATGAAATGTATAGCCATTAATGTCATAATTGGACCATGTTATCAAATTTAAACATGGACCACCCACTATCTATTTTAATGTCTCTGATACATCTGATCTACCAAGAAATTTCTTTTTAATCCATGACAAAATTTTGTTGTTGTTATCATTCAAAATCCACAATATGAACCATCCCATCCTCAAAATAGTGTTCCATTTCCATTAAGAGTATCTTGTAGAATTCGCCGAATTTTTTTGACTGTCTTGTTGTCTGAAACATATCAATACAAAAATCTATTTATACCACTTCCACAATTCATTGATTTATAGTTTTAAAAACCCATTACCACATTTTGACCAACAAGTGTTAGTTTTTAAGCTTCAATTATATTAAATGGGTGTTCTATGATGGTCCATGATCACACATAAATAATTCAGGTATGCCTCATTTGGTCTGGAAAATACCCCTAATCACATACACAAAAAAATGGGGCTTTTGAGGAATTTAGAAATCCATTTAATTAATAAATACCATATTCAAGAGTCATATTATTTAAACTAGTATTCCCAACATATGATGGTTAATAAATTATAAAAATAATAAACAAAAACTATATCTAAATGTAGAAACATTTTATTCCAATTTCATAACAATAATACATGTAAATAATTGACAAGATGGGGGTTAATCATCCTTAAAAACTATTAAAAAAATCTATTAGGGTATATTATTGTATGAAAAAAAATCCCATGTTGTGTTCCAAATATAATCCATGAATGATAATTAATAACCTTTCATACTATTTTGGGTCACCAAGATCCCACATCAACTATTCAATCTTATCTACTTGGCTAGAAGAAGGTTACCCATTAAGAAACCTCACGATTAAAGGTGTGATAACTTGTTTATAAAACCACTAATTTTATATTAATTATTGTCACATCAAATAACTAACTATTTATATTAGTTATCATATAATCCAACATAATTTTTCTTTATTATTCAAAATACAATAAAAATATTTTTTATTTCTATATTAACGAATAAAATATTTTCATTTTATTGAAAAAATATTAAACAAATTCTTATAATAACAAATTATTTATAGATAATATAACACGGTGAAAACAATAAAATAATGTCGACCATCGTAGTATCAAATTTTTTAATGTTTATATAGATCATGTATCTTTGATCACATTAGTAATAATGGATGCCAGGTTGATATTTTTTCATGATCGCATAATCGAAACAATAGTCCCTAAAGATATCCAATGAGTATTGGAAAAATTATTTTTATTATTAATTATAATAAAAGAAAAGATATTTATTTATAAAAAAATGGGTAAGGTTCACCTAAATTCCTTCTTCAATTCTTATTGTTTGGTAGTTTCCGAAACTTCTCACCACTATAAATAAGATTGAAATAGTAAAATTATGGAAACACATCATTAATTATTTATATGCCATGTGTAATAAAATGATGTTTTTATTTGATATTAATCATATATTTAATTCATTAAAAAATCTTAGAATATGAACCGTAGAATAAAAGATATATTTTCATATTTTGTAATTAAAAACCGCTATTAAATTCATACAGAAATTCATTATAATAAATTAGAAAAATTGAACATAAATTTGATATTATATTTTACTATTCCATAAATATTTTCAATATTTTATCTATTAAAGATAATAAATAATACATCTGGTATTTAATTTCTATATGTATCTTAAAACTATAAAAAAACTATGATATGCTTGAAACTGATTAATATATAATAATATAGAACAATAAAAGGATGTTTTATAATTCTGTATAAGTTAGACAACTAAAAATTGGTGGAGAAACCGTGAGGTTCATATAGTGTGTTTGATACTCATAACATATTGCTGACCATTCATTTGATTTCTCAAACATGGTTCATATGTAAGAAACCTTTTTGGGTGGCCCCACGACCATAACTCCACCACGACATATGCTAAAGTCTTCCAAATAACAGAAAGGGACAATGATGGTATAATGGGCAGAATATAAAATATTTATCAAAGAGGAGAACAATGGTGAATAATATTGAAATAGAAATGTAGTATAATAAATAGAAGAGTAAAAAACTAGAATCCCAAATAGATAAACAAGATGGACTAGTAATCAATAACAACTAGGAATAGTATTATATATAAAATATGAATTTATGATGTAATTATAAAATGGTGTGTATAGTAATAGGTAGAAGGAATACACAAGAAATGTTGTAGAAAAATATTATGAAAAAAATCTATATCCAATGGAATTGAAATAAAATTATCATTCCTCTATTATTGTAACGCCCAACACCAGTTACCTAGAGTTGGTTCTTTATTGCATAACATTATCATGATTTAAGAAATCATGTCCCTAAAGATAGATTATTTTAATATAATTGGAAACAAGATACATACATAATTTTAACATTACAACATGAAAATAAATACAACACTAATTTATTCCATTAGAAACAACCAATCCGCTAAGATTAAGCCTGTATGTCACTCATAACTAAATTCTTCATATTCTATGAAAATGAAACATAAGAAAGGGGTGATCTCCAACACTCAGTAAGGGTAAGAAATACAGTGGAAGATAACATAAACATTAGGCATGGTGAATAATTTAAAACACATGACTTTATAAATAATAAATATGAACACTTTATGGTAGGAATTTGAGATGAGTAAATAATTACATAATAAAACATAGTCATTGGTATTATACTAGTCTGATATCCACATGAACCGTCAATTACTTTTTCATAATGAGGAAATGTTTAATGCGGGATATTCTGAAACATTTTTTCAAAGCCTCGACCACGACGTCTAAAAAAGATTAAGGCCTCGGCCAAAACCATATATCAAAATTGCAAAAGGCCTCGGTCAATTACATTTTTGATTGCCTCATTAGACATAACGATTCCCCATGGAGATATAGTGGTCTTCACCCGTCACTTAGTAAGTCTAATACATTTCTTTTTTGAAAATACTGAAACATAACACAAACATTCATATGAAACTAGAATTTAAAATTTCAACACTTTAACCCTAAAAAATGAATGGTATAAAAATAAAACATCCATAGTAAAATATATCACAGAACCTTTAATAATATATGGATGATTTTTATCATAATTAATCAACTTCAAACATGTTTAAAATCCATTAAAATATGTTGACATAGATGAAATCAAAACTTTTTGAGAGAGATATCTCTTTTCTATTTTGAAATCATTTAGAAGTCATGTAATTATTAATGAAAACATTTTTATACTTATAATATAGTAAGGGAAGAATATATGGAGTTATAATGATGGAAAATTTCCACACCCACTGTATAAGTTAAAAAACATTCTTTCCTTAATATTGTCAAAAAGGTCATAAGGGTCCTTGTTTGGAAAACGGCTGAAAGATTCCTTTATAAACATTTTATAATATTTCAAACAAGGGTATAAATGAAATTATCCCATAGTCCTGAAAATAGTATTAATGTTTTGAAATATATTTTTATGAAACACGAGTGTAGATGATAAAGAGGTCTAAGTAGACACTTACATAAAAAAACCTCGGAAAATGAAGTGATTTTAGAATTAACCCATACATTGTACTATTACATAGCCGATAGCATGATAACCTCCATTATAATAGTTAAAACACTATTATTAAATTATTCAAGAACTATATACATAAAATGATGTCATATATGATCTTCTAATATTACTTCATTAATAATGTTTCAGTAGTATCATTGTTTCGGGTGTTAACTGATTAGTTCTCCTTTTTATGCTTGGTTACATAAGCCATGTGTTTTATGGATAAGATATATTTGATTCATATACAGAATGATATTATGTTCCTAAAAATTATTTTTTATCATAAAATGAAAATTATTCTTGAATGATTAAGATGGGGAATGAATGTAATCACATTCGTGGAGACTGTAATATGTACGTACGAACGAGTGACAATATCATTATATTGATTATGAAATCGTATGTAATTGTATGGTATATAATATATACCTAAAAATTAACATGTTATATTTATTTTTTACATTAGTTATTCTCATTATTATACCCATCAAAATAATGAAGTGTTTGAATAACAAACTACACCACGACGTGGAGACGGTAAGCCGTACGTACGCACGTATGGTGACTTTGTCATTTATACGATGGATAGAATAATGAATACTATTTTACCATATTTATAATAACATCCCAGTATATAGAAGTTACTATATTTATTATTTTTTTTATCTAAAAAACAAATAAAGAGGAAGTGGAAGAAGAAAATAACCTGAAAGAGGGTGGTGAAATTATTACCTCTTCTTCAGGTGTTTCATATTTAGTTGATCAAAAGGGCTTCGTAGGATGGCTTTATGATCAATGTAATTTCTCTTGGTTTAAGTGAGAGAAGTTGGTAAGGTATTTAGGTAGGATTTTTCCAAGCCAAATGGCTTTGTAGGTGTGAAATTAAGATAAGGGGAAGTACCCTTTTATAAGAGAGGTGAGGGTCACTTTAGGAAAAGCTTGAAATATTATTTATAATAAAAATATTTTCAGTTTCTAATGGCTCCAAAATAATTTATTTCAATGATATGGTGGGTATGGGGCATAACCTCTAAACTAATAGGTTTTAGTAAGGCTTAGGTCACTTTATTAACCTTATCATTTAGATTTAACTCTTAGTTAAATAGTTTGACATTTACCATGTCTCTTTGTATTTTTTATATTATATGGTTAATAAACTTACTATAAACTTCCAAGAAAACCCCAAGTGGTTAATTATTGATATATAAAACTTTATATAATTCTTTTGACCAACCATTATATTTTTAAGAATATTATATTAATTATTAATATAGTATTTGTTTAAAAAATCAATTATTTCAATTTTGACACTATTTAGTATTTGATTTGTTTCAAAGACGTAAAAACTTTTTCAATTATAATAAAATTTATTTAATCAACCCTAAAATATCATATTAACATATAAAATTAGTTTAATTTATCATAAGTTTCAATTTATATTTATTTGGATATTTTTAATATCAATTACTTTAATATTTTGTTATTAAGGTAATTACTGCATCATCATTGTGTCATAAATATATTAAATTATTTATGTTCTAAAAATTATAAATAAAATAAACTTTTGGAGGAAATGTTTTTCGTTTCCTAATGCATATTTATCTTCGAATATATATTTTCCGTAACGCTATATCAAAAATTGATTAGTTATTAAACATTGAATTTAACTCTTTTTACTCGTCTTTAAATAAAATAATAATAAATGTCATAATATAATCCAAGTTGACCCAAAGGGGTACTATTTTACTCTTATGGTTTTTTTAGTATAATTACACTTATCCAATAGAATTAGGATATGTGTTATGGTAATTATAATGTCATTTTATCCATTAATTCTACTATTTACTTTTAACTATGGTAAATGAAAGTCTAAAGAAACTATTCATTAAAAATTATATTCATCTTATTGAACCACATTTTACTTAATGATTTAAACCATGTCTCTAAGATTTTTTAAATTCAACTCAATGAAGTGGTAAAATTTTTTTTTATTCAAATTTGCAAATGCTTCTAGATGGTCGGTAAAAGATGATAAAAGGTTCAATGAACTTTAACATTTCTAAACTTATTATAAAATGACTCCAATGAATTTCATTAAACATATATAGGTATTATTTATCTATTTTGGCCTAAAATAAATTAAAATTAAATAACTAATTACTTAAATAAAAATTCGGTTTTAAATAATAATCCAGTGTTTTCACTATTCATAAAAAATTGAATGTTTTCAGAAAAATACCAAAAATTCACCATAAGCTAAATTTGATATTCCAAGTCCCAAAATGAATTCCTTTTGGAAAATTAAAATATAAAATATTTCAAAAAGTGGGTATAAATATTCATAATGGCTAGTTTGATTGTTCGTGGTGTGTTAAAACTCCATGTGGCCTACAACACAAGTTACTGCAATATTCAAAGGGAAACATAATGTTGAAGCTTGGGGTCTTACATTCTCCCCTCCTTAAAATAATTTCTACCTAGAAATTTCTTGATAATTACTACATAAATGAATCAGGTGGTTTTTCATCATAAGTTCCCCAGATTCCCATGTTACCTCTTCCATCTTGTGGATTCTCCATAGAAAAATTACCAGAAGAGTCGTCTGATTTCTCATCACTTGTTCTCTAGTATCAAGAATTTTGACTGGCTCTTCACAATAAGACGATCAGGTTCTAGTTATATTTCTTAATAGGTGAGTACATGCATTGGGTCAAGCATGTATTTTCTCAACGTTGATATGTGGAACACATCTTGAACTTTGGGGATACTTAGAGGCATTTCCAACCAATAATCTAAAACTCCAATTCGTTCTAGAATTATAAAAGGTTCGATGTACCTTGGACTCAATTTACCATTCGTACCGAAACATATAATACAATTTTAGAGAGATACCTTCAATAAAACATGGTCTCCTACTTGAAATTCCAAATCCTTCCTTTGATTATCAGCATAACTCTTTTTTCCTATATTGGGATGCTTTGATGTGGGTTTTGATTATCTTCCTTATTTCCATTGCTTCCTGAACAGGTTCTGGGCCTATGAGTTTTATTTCACTAAAATCATCACAACATGTTGGTATGTGGCATCTCTTTTCCTATAACTCTTTATATGCTTCCATCTGAATACTTTAATGGAAGCTATTGTTATAGGAAAATTCTACTAGAGTTAAATACTAATCCCACCGCTAGTGAAGAAAACATTATTTACGTCAGTTATTTTTCAATTTTTACGTCGGTTTTTAGCCAACGTTAATACGAATGACATTATAAATAACAATTTTTACGTTATTTATTTTAAAACCAATGTAAAAAACATAACATTGAGGTTTTTATCACGTCCGTTAATTAATAACTGACATGGAAAAACCGGGGGGGGGGGGGGGTTATAACGTCAGTTATTATATAACTGTGGTGATAAACCGGGGGTGGGGGTTTATCAAATCGGTTATATAATAACTGACGTTATAAACACATGAAGTTGAGTTTATCATGCATGTTATTAAATAAATGACATGATAAACCCCTGGGAAATGGTTTGTCACGTCGTCTATATAATAACCGATGTGCTAAACTAGTCCGGGGGGGGGGGGGTTATCACGTTGGTTATTTGATATCCAAAGTGATAAACCATTTCCTGTTCCTTTTATCTCATCAGTTATCAAATAAACGATGTGATAAACCATGCCACAAGTGTTAATCACGTCAGTTATTAAAAAAACTGACCTGATAAACCCTTTTCAATTTTTTTATCATGTCGGTTATAAAATAACCGGCGTGGAAATTAATTTTTTTTTGAAAAAATCGAATGCAGTCCTTTGTTCTCCCCCAGAAACAACCATAAACCAAATCAAGGATCCGTACCACACAAACAGAAGGATGGAAAAACAAGAACTAAAGAAAATTTAATCATTTACATTTATAACATATAAAACATACCCCACTTGATAGCCCCCTCCCTCATATATTCCCCCCTGGACAGCCCCAAACACCCCGGGACAACCCCTCCCCCCCAACCCTCATGTATACCCCCACACGTTGGACAACCCTCCCCCAACCCATTGGATCCCCCACCACACCCCTGGACTACCCCCGACCCCCTGGACATCCCCAAACACCCATGGACACCCCCACCCTCATGACCAACACCCCCTCACCCCCTCACCCCACTTGATAGCCCCCACCCCATTAGAGCCCCCATCACACCCCTGGACTGCCCCCCGACCCCCTCGACAGCCCCAAACACCCCGGGAAACCCCCCCACCCTCTTTAACAACACCCCCTCACCCCCTCACCCCACTTGATAACATATAAAACGTAGCCCACTTAACATCCCCCACCCTCATGTATAACCCATGGACAGCCCCAAACACCCAGGGACAACCCCCCACCCTCATGTATACCCCCCACACCCCGGACTGCCCTCCCCCACCCCATTGGAGACCCCTCCACACCCCTGGACTGCCCCTCGACCCTTTGGACATCCCCAAACACCCCGGGACAACCCTCCCAACCCTCATGAACAAAACCCCCACCCCCTCAACCCACTTTACAGCCCCCACTACAACCTTGGACTACCCCCAACCCCCTGGACAGTTCCAAACACCCCGGGACAACCCCCCCTCCCCGCTCTACCCTCATGTATACCCCCCACACCCTGGACAGCCCTCCCCCACCCCATTGGAGCACCCACCACATCCCTGGACTACTCCCCGACCCCCTGGACAGCCCCAAACACCCCTGGACAACCCCCCCCCCCTCATGTATACCCCCCACCCCCTGGACATCACTTCTACACCCCTAGATAGCCCTCCCACACCCCTGAACAGCCCTCCCACACCCCCAAACAACCCTCCCACCCCCTAGACTATCCCCACCCCACCGGACAGCCCTCCCAGACCCCTGGACACCCCCAACCCCACTGAACACCCCCCAAACCCTTGGAACCCCTCCCCCCATACCAGAATCCGAACCAGAAAAACCATCATTATTAGACCAAAACAAGAAATAGAGAAAAATTAAACATTCACATATATAACATTCAAAAATTACACTTTCAACTTCAAAAAAACTAAATCCAACCTAAATGACAACAAAAAACACAATTACAACTACAATATTCAAAATTACATTTTACATTACAAACATCTAAAAATAAATCAAACTTGTAAAATAATTTGACCACTCCACTTATAAGTGTTTGATGTCTTCAGCAGCATAGGGTTGAGGGTCATCAAAAATATACAAATGAAAAGGATAGTACTAAACATGTATAATTAATAAAACAAATTGAAATATTATAACAAAGTTTAAGAGGAAATCTTACCAGGTCAAAATTCACAGCTATCCCAGTTGTTATTATTTCATACATAAATCTTAACATATAATTTTCACATTCGATGACGCCATTTTGTTTAGGACAATTCTTTTTGAATGAGTATATATTCAATATATTATTTTTTTTGTAATAAATAAAAAAGTAAAAATTATAAATGGATATTTACCTTTGAATTTACATATTTGATCTTTACACTCCCTTTCTTTGTGTTTTTTAGAAAGTGGTCCCATTTCCAATTAGAAAATAATACTAATGGGGTAAATTTAAAATTCATTATAATATATAAAACTATTAAGAAATAGAAACATAATTTTCCAATATATTCTTAAAACATTCCTGCAAATCATCGTGGAGAGAGCATATCCAATAAAGTGCTTTCTCCCTTGGGAAAAACCACTAACATCCAATGATCACTGATAAAAGTAAATTTAATGTTTGTGGTATTCTATGTTAAATGATAATTAACTCTTTGAGAGAGATTTGTTTCATACCTCTCACAAAAAGGCATCATCCAACATTGTTTGACTATATTCTTTTCAAGTCTTTCAGTAATATAAAGCACTCTTTGTTCCTCATCCAATGCACATGCTTCAGGGGAAATCAATTTCAAGTCCATGAATCCATATACATCTATCAACTCATTCCTCTCAAAAATTTTATAAAGATACCTAATATAAAATAGACATAATTATACATTTTTAATAAATATAAAGCAGGGAAAAGGTGTTAAGACTTACATGCATAAAATTTTCACCATGTTGATGCCCAAATTATCTCAAGTAACAAGCTCCATGATATCAGTTTTCATAATCCCCACAATTATTTCACTTCCACAAACATGAGCTTCCATTGGAAACTCTTAATTTCCCACCAACAAATTTGAATATCTTGAAAATATGTCAAGACTACTAGAATCTGTATCTGATGTCGTAGCCATTTCTCTTTATTGTTGTCTATATAGTATTTTTTACCTTTGAAGTATTCCTATAAAAATAAATTTAAAAAATATTAGTTTTAAAACGATAAAACCACTTTAATAAAAAAATAAAATAAAACATATAACATTCATACCTCTATGGTAATGAGCCAAAGAAGTCTGGATGGCCAAATTAAAGAATGGCTGATACTATGTCCAAATGTCACCACCTTATCTATAGGTAATGGTACCCGAGCTGATCAATCTATAATATCCTATACAGTGACCCTCTGATTCTATACCTCTAATTATTGATGATAAACTATATCTCCTATACAATATACCAACCCATATTCTACTATATAATGTTGATGATCATCAACATACAACTCGCAATAAGTAGGAAGTTGTGGTAGAGGAGTAGGATAACAAATGGGGTCTGCAGGCTGTGGTGGGGGAGTGGGAGCTACTGGCGGAGGTGGAGGATACATAAGGGGGTCTATAGGGGGAGGTGGAGGTGTGGGAGCTGCAGTCTGAAATTGCCTTTGCATGTCTTCAATCATAGACTATACTGACGCTCTAATATTTTCCTCTATCGTCACATTAATACTCTGAACTTTAGCCTCCATGAATTCTATTTTTTTATAAACCCCCTCAACGTTAGAAGTTTAAGAACATGGAAACACTTTTCTTACCAATACACCTGCTGGATATCCTCTTAAATGACAAGGATGTTTGGGCTTTCCCAATGCTACAGATAAAATATCATCCCTCCCAATAGCTGTAAATGTCCCATGTGAACTCTACTTTTTAAGAGAGTCTTGTATTAATTAATTGAACATTTTTGTAATGATTGAAATTATATGAAGAAAATAGTTAACTTAAATAAATAAAATATATATCTTAAAATCCTCTCAGCTACAATTATCGATTCTTCCAAAAGATACTTCCTTTTTTCCCCTTCCGAGCTCTCTTCCATTTTTCATGCCTAGATGGAGGGGATGAAGGGGCCACCTCTCCAGAGCTGGAAGACTCACCTCTTAGTTGTTGAAATTTTTTCCACCATCATTTGTTCTTCCAAAAATGCATACCCTCCCCGAGATAAACTATGAGGTTATAAATTTTTAGATTGAATCTTCTAATGATCTTTCCTTGTTTTCATTAAATTAAGAATAATAAATCATTAACAAAACATTAATAAGATCATTTATATAAGAAAGATTATATTAGTTTACATTTCCCTTACAAAAACATGAATTTTTTCTTCTACTTTCAAAAAACTGTCTCTATATGTCTTCATCTATAAAAGGATATATACAACATGGATTTTCATGACTCCTATGACCATAAATGAAATCCGATGAGAGGGTGGATTTGAAATACCTCCATCTCCTGGCAGCCAATGATAAGCATTTCTTCCTGACTCCTCCAGTGTAAGGAATATCAAATGTCATATGATAATGAAGAGGTTAAACATATTATATATACTAGAAACATATAAAGAATAGTCAAACAATATCAAAAGATCTTACCAAAATCATCTCCCACAACTGAGAGATTATCGCTTTATCCACACTTCTCCAATCATCATACAGAATGCTTACTTTTCTCTTACCCTAAGTTTCTACAAAACTCTTAAAAGGTTTTTCATTTGGACCTCTACGAATATCATCATCATCAAACTCAACAAGTATCCTCTGATCCTGCGTATGGGAAAATTCTAATTTTGCTAAACATGTGCACCCACGTTTACCAACCTTTTAACTCTTTGTTGTAATAAAAGCATGTGAATGTTCCTCCCCATAGGTATGACCAATATCCTCATCTCCAGAATCATGTGGTTGATCAACTGAATGATCTGTCATTATACTTAAAATAAAAAAAACATTAGTTCACAAATATAGAAATTTAAATATTTTAATAATGTGGTAATCAGAAAATAGAAAAGTGTACTACGTTACATAATAGTAAAAATTGGTAATATGGTAATCATGTTAAAAATGGTAAAGATGGTCAAGATGATAAACATGGTAAACATGGTAAACCTTGTAAATATGGTAAAGTAATTGTCATTGAACAAAAATAATAGATATATAATTCATGTAATGGTAAACATGATAATGTAAACTAAACAAACTTAAAACAAACAAAAACTTATACTTATTTTGTTTTAATACATTTTTTCATAAATAAAAAACTTACAATAGCAATCATTTTATGAAAAAAAATAAATGTAAACAAGAAATAAACACATGTTACCTGTAATTTTAAGAATGTAAAAATGGATGGTTTTCCCAAATTCCTTCATTGTGATCATTCCTTATGGAACAAACCATGTCTTCAACATGCTCATCATTATGTTCTGTTAATCTTTCCATGGAAGTAGGGATATCACATAAATCATCATCTTCATCAAGTTCATCCTCACCAACATATTGTTTTTTCCCTTGTAAAACAACATCCCACTATATATCTGATTGATCTACTACATAGAAATTTTTTTTGCTTGTGTTTCCATTATAAAAGAATCAAATGTTTCTTCCAATCTATTCAGATTAACTAGTGTCATTCCAAATTCATTGTGTCTAACACTGTTGTTACTGATAAACCATTTACATTTAATAACATGAACTTTAATTTTAACATAATCAACCTCCCATATGTCTTCAATCACTCCATAATATGCACTTGATTCAGAAATTGGGTTTTTGTCCTTAGCACTCAAAAAATGCATTTCTTCTGCAAACACCAATACACTACAATTCTGGACTACACTTCTATTATCCTGAGATTTCGTATGAAATGTATAGCCATTAATTTCATAATTGGACCATGTTATCACATTTAAACATAGACCACCCACTATCTATTTTAATGTCTCTGATACATCTGATCTACCAAAAAATGTCTTTTTAATACATGACAAAAAAGTTTTTTTTGTTCTCATTCAAAATCCACATTTCTTTCTTCTTTGGATGACATTGTTTCAAATCATTAATATGCAATGTGATATATGGTTGAGCATCAGCTATGTTATTAAAGATGTATGATTCTAACTACTTCATCTGTTTAGGTGGCAGTGACTTGACTTTCAATCCATGAATCCCCTTTCCCTCATTATTAACTCGTTCATGGAGAGATGGAGGCAAACCTATGTGTTGTGACGCAGCCAAGTAGCTCGTACAAAACTCTGCTACCTCCTTAGAAATCTACTTTTCAATAATAGAGGCTTCAGGTCGATATGGATATTTAACATAACCCTTCAATATTTTCATGTACCTTTCAAAAGGATACATCCAAAGAAGATATATAGGTCCACAAAGCTTTATTTCTCGAACTAGATGAATCATTACATGCACCATTATATCAAAAAAAAGTTTTAGGAAAAAACATTTCAAATTGAAAAAGTATAAAAATTTCATCCTTTTCCAAAAATTTCAAAGCATTCACATCAATTTCCTTGTTATAAATTGAATTAAAATAATAACACAACTTCATTATAGTCTTTATTACATGAATGGGAAATATTCCACACAATGAAACTGCTAGAATTCGTTGCATCATGATGTGACAATCATGGGATTTCATACCTATCAACATCAAGTACTTCAATGAGACAAAATGTTTTACATTTTACGAATAACCTTGAGGCACTTTGATATCATGAAGACACTGAAAAAAGATAATTTTCTCCCTCTTAGATAATTACTGACAAGCTAGGGGAATAAATGTTCGTCTTCCTTTAGGAGTGGGAGCTAAGTCCAAACGTATTCTCATTGATAGTAAGTCTAATCTTGCATTCAACACATCTTTTGTCTTTCATTTAATATCTAACAATGTTCCAATCAAACAATCACATATATTCTTCTCTACGTGAATGACATCAATATTATGTTTAACTTCATGATACCTCCAATATGGTAGCTCAAAAAATATTGACCTTTTTTTCCAAATATATCTAACATTACCAGATTTCTGTGTCTTTCCCAATGTCACATCAAGGTTTTTCACCCTCTCAAAATACATATCAGGGGATAAAGGTTTTGGAGCAGTATCAAATTCTTTTGAGCCATTGAATGCCTTTTTTAGTCTTTTATAAGGGTGATCCATAGGCAAAAACTTTTTATGACCCATGTACACTATTTTTCTCCCATGATGCAATTGACAATATGACATCTGTTGTTTGCAAATTGGACATACGGTATGCCCTTTAACACTGTATCCAAAAAAATTTCCATATGCTGGGAAGTCATTTATAGTGAAAAGATGCACTGCATGCATTTGAGAATATTCCATTTTATAAGAATCATACACCCTAATACCATCAGCCCATAACAGTTTCAAATCATCAATCAACGGTGAAAAGTAAACATCAATATCATTGTCAGGTGTCTTTGGACCATATATAATTATAATAAACATGACATATTTGAACTTTATAAAAACTTCAGGAGAGAGGTTGTAAATTACCAACAAAATAGGCCATGAACTATGTGTGCTACTGAGGGTTCAGTATGGATTCATTCCATCTGTGCACAACCCTAGTCTGAGATTTCTAATTTAATTTCCAAATGTAGAATACTGCGCATAAATTTTCATCCATTGTGGACAATCAGATGGATGACATATTTTTCCATCATATACCCACTCATCAACATTCCATTTATCCTTTTTTTATCATGTGAATTAGCAAATAAACATTTCAAATTATGACTTATAGGAAGATACCAAAATACCTTTGAAGGGAGGTTTGTAATCTCTACATCATCCTGTGATTTTTCTTTCACCTTATACCGTGATGTCCTAAATTTTGGACACTCTGATAGAAATTCATATTCCTTCCTATATATAATGCAGTCATTCGGATAGGCATGTATTTTCTTGTATCCCAATCCCATCGGGCATAATATTTTCTTGGCCTTGTAATTGATTCTGGAAGATCGTTACCTTTTGGAAGAATGTCGTTCATCAATTGTAGCAGCTCTGTAAAACTTTTATCACTCCATCCATGTTTCTCAATTCGGTTAATCAATCTTAACACCGCTGAGAAAACCTTAAAATATTTACAACTAGGATATACTGGTTTTTCAGTATCACTATATAGACGTGCAACATTCGGTTATATCTCAATTTTTTATTCTACAATATCGCGAATCATTTCTTCAATTCCATCGAAGATACCATCTTGCGAATCATCATCATCAATGACATTCCATCCAGTTTCACCATGAAAAATCCAAGGGCTATAACTTGGATTAAAACCAAGACAAATCAGATGATCTTTTATCTCTCTACTTTTTAAATTCTTCATATTCAAACATTTCAGGCATGGATAGAAAAAATTGTCACCACTTGGAACATTTCGTTTAGAAAATTCCAAAAAGGCATCAACACCTTCCTCATATTCATTTTTCATTCGATGTGACGTAATCCAACTTTGACTGATTATTACCTATAACAAATATCAGAAATATATATGTTTTTAAGATAAGAAAAATATATGTTTATATGAAAAAATCATAATTTTAATGTAAAACAATTTTGAAATATATAACAAATCTATGCGTATTTAAAAAATATGCGTGAATATTATTTTTAAAATAAAATATAGTTAGATTTAACAGTTTTAAATTCCATTGAATTAAAGAAATCCATGGGGCCAATAGTGGTTGATAAAAAATTGGAGAAAATGGAGTAAAACTGAGAATCAAATAATATTTAAAATAAAAATTCAGATGGAGAAAATCAAAATATAAATCCAATCATCAAGGCACAATCATCATGTCATATTCTCAGAAACCACGATGTAGTAGTCAATCCCCCTGGACATCCCCAACCCTCTAGACATCCCCCACCCCCGGAAAACCCCCAAAACCCTCTGGAAAGGCCCCCACCCCCGTGGACAGTAACCCACACCCACCCATCCCCTTGTACACCCCCACCCGGACACCCCCCAACCCCTTGGACAGACCCCACCCCCTGGACAGCCCCCACCCCTCTAGAAAGCACCCCCACCCCTCCGGGACACCACCCCCACCCCTTACCCCATTGGACACCCCCTTGGACACCCCCCAACCCTCTGAAAAACTCCCACCCCCTGGACAACACCCCACCCCTTTATATAGCACCCCACCCCTCCTGGACACCACCCCCACCCTCTAGCCCCTTGGACACCCCCTAGACACCCCAACCATCTAGACTGCCCCCACCCACCGGACAACCCCCAAAACCCTCTATACAGGCCCCCACCCCCTTGGACAGCCCCCCACACCCACCAACCCCCTTGGACACCCCCTAAAGACACCAACCCTCTGGATATCCCCGACCCCTCTAGACAGCAACCCCCACCCCTCCTGGACACCACCCCTACCCTATACCCCCTTGGAAACCCCCCTGGACACCCCAACCATTTGGACAGCCCCCACCCCCTGGACAGCACCCCACCCCTCCAGACAGCACCCCACCCCTCCTGGACACCACCCCCACCCCCGACCCCCTTGGACACCCCCCCTGGACAACCCCCAACCCTCTGAATAACCGCCACCCCCGGACAACCCACGAAACCCTCTGGAGAAGACTCCACCCCCTTGGACTCCCCCTGGACACCCCCATCCCTTTGGACAGCCCCCCACCCATTGGACAACACCCCACCCCTTCAGACAGCACCCCCCACCCCGACCCCCTTGGACACCCCCTGGACACCCCCAACCCTCTGGACAACCCCCACCCCCCAGACAACCCCCAAAACCCATTGGATAGGCCTCCACCCCCTTGGACACCCTCTAGACACCCCTACCCCTCTAGAAAGCACTCCCCACCCCTCCTAGACACCACCCCCACCCCTACCCCCTTGGACACCCCCTAGACACCCCCAAACCTTTGGACAACCCCCTCCCCCACCCCCTGGACAACACCCCACCTCTCCAGATAGCACCCCCACCCATCCTAGACACCACCCCCCCTACCAACTCCCTTGGACACCCCCCTGCACACCCCCAAACCTCTGGACAACCCCCACCCCTGGACAACCCCCAAAACACTCTGAACGGGCCTCCACCCTCTTGGACACCCCCAACGCTCTGGAAAGCCCCCACCCCCGGACAACCCCCAAAACAAGGGTTTACATATAAAAACTAGGCATGGTGAAAAACTAAAAACACAAGAATTTAATATATACTTCAGCCTAAAATAGTTGGAATTAAATTTTATTAAATATTCTTACTTAAATGATCATATGATAATTAAAAATAACCATTGATATTCGACTAGTTAAATGATCACAAGTTTTCTCGATAACTAATATCATAATGAGGTAATGGATAATTCTAGAAATCTTAAAAATATTGTCAAGGCCTTGGCCAAGGCCTCAAAAAATACTAGGGTAATCCCTCAGCAGAACCCAATTTTATTTGGAATCATGAGACATAACGATGCATCGAAGGGCCAGAGAGGTCAACAACCATTACATTATATGTCTAATAGATTCTCAAATAAAAGAGGATAAACGTAAGAAAAAAAACATGAAATATCATTTTTTAATTCGTACATTTAATTAATAACAATTTTATGCAGTAATATAGGTGAATAAGATCATTAGTTGTCAATGACAACAAAAATTACCATCAATGTCGGGCATTCGCGAAACAAAAAAAAAACTAAATAGAAGTAGTTGATGATTACGTGAATACTGTGAGTCAATCTAATAGATTTGGGGATGATAAATAAGATGATTATGAAAAAATGAGTTAAAAGGGTTCGAAATCTAAGATTCTTACCTAGTTTAAAGAAAAAAAATTGGAAAGGGTAAATATAGACTATCCGGGAAAAAAATGAACGAAATAAAGTCGCGGGAGGCTTACCTGAGTGTTACGAGTTGAGATGATAGATCCTAGGAGAGTAAAGATGATAAATGATGATGGAAAAACTAGTTTAATGCAACAAGAACTACGAGTCGATTAGGGTTTACCGCGCGTGAGAGACGAGCCGCCGGACTGTCGATCGAAAAATCGTAAATGACAATCCATGGGGCATGTTAATTTTTAATTTTTTTTATAACGTCAGTTATTTAATAACCCATGTTATAAACTATTTTTATTACATTTATAACATCGGTTATTATAATAACTGACGTTATAAATGTATCAGATACGGATTTTTTTACATTGGTTATAAAATAACCGATGTAAAAAAATCCGCGTGTTGGTTTTTTACGTCGGTTATAGAATAACCGACCTAAAAAATACATCAGAAATCAAATTTTTTTACGTCCATTATTTTATAACCGACGTAAAAAATTCTGCGGGTTGTTTTTTTACGTCGGTTATCAAATAACAGATGTCAAAAAGGCCTCAAAATCATCTTTTTTACGTTGGTTACCAAATAACTGATGTAAAAAACACCACCCTTTTGATTTTAATGTCGGTTAATTTATAACCGATGTAAAAAACGAGCGTGCGTGATTTGTAACATCAGTTATTAATATAACCGATGTTAAAAAGTTACTCACCACATTTTTTACGTCTGTTATAACATAACCGACGTAAAAAACCACGTTTCATATATTATCACGTCGGTTATATATAACCGACATAAAAAATTGTGACGTTAATAATGTTTTCTGCACTAGTGCGCATACCTAGATAGTCATGTGAGCAGGATCTCGACATGTCATCTAAGGATTGAATAGTCAATTTGGATTGTACATCAGTTTGAGGGTGGTAGGTAGTGCTCAAAATAAGTTCAGTATCCAAAGGCTTCTGAAGACTTTTCCATAATCTTTATGTAAAATAGGGATCATGATCAGAAAAAATCGATAGGGGTACTCCATGAAGTCTTACAATTTCATTAATATATAATCATTCTAGACATTCAAGTGGTAAATATTCTCTTATATCAAGAAAATTTGATGACCTGGTAAGATGATAAACAATGACTGATATTATATCATTCCTTCTAGGATTCTTTGGTAGTTACATGACAAAGTCCATCGTAATATCATCCCATTTCCACACAGGAATGGGAATAGGTTTCATGACTCCTCTAGGATGTTGTCTTCCAGCTTTCACTTGTTGAGAAACCATACATCTTAACACATAATCAGAAATCTCTCTCTTCATGTTGTCCCACCAAAAATGTTCCTTCAAATCTCTAAACATCTTGGTGCTCCTAGGGTGTATAGAGAAATTGGAGATTTGAGCATCATCCAACAATTCCCTTTTAAGATCAGGTATATAGGGAACACAAAGTCTCTTCCCAAATTTCAAAATTCCATCTTCATATACGAAGTTACTCAATCAACCATCATTCATAGCTTTAATATTCATTTGAAACTCATCATCATCTGTCTAATAACTTTTTAATCTTTCTAGTAAATATAGTTTGTAAACCATGTGAAAGAGTATTGATGTTTCACCTTCCATGGTTATTCCCATATCCATCTTTACTAGATCCAGGAAAATAGGATCCCTTTCAACTGTCATGTTATTCAAAACTCCATGATTCTTTATACTCAAACCATTTTCCTCCTAATTTTCCTTCCCTGAGTGGTTATGTTTAGTGCAATCATAATCCTTGAGTTGTTAAAACCAACATATTTTCCTTATGTTGAGTTCATTTTGTAATAAAATATACCTTAAACTCTTGTGATCAACATAAATCTCACATTTTTCACCATAGAGATAGTGTATCCATATCTTCAGAGCAAAGATTATAGTTGTTAACTCAAGATCATGAGTGGGATTGTTTTACTCAAGAATTTTTAGCTATCGTGATGCATAGTAAATAACTCTATCATTCTAGATAAGTAAACAACCAAGTCCTTTTTTTGAAGCATCACTATAAATTACAAACCCATCATTTCCAGATGGTAGATTCAAGATAGGTTAATTGAATAATCTTATCTTCATTTATTCAAACATTATTTATTCCCTTTTTTCCAAACAAATTTAACCCCTTTACTTGTGAGCTTTGTTAATGGTTAGCAAACCGGGAAACATTCTGGACAAAACATCGATAATAACATGATAAAAAAATAAAACTGCGCACCTCAATTATACTACTCAGTGCTATCCATTCTTGGATTGCCTTTTTCTTTGAAGGATAAACATATCTTCCATACATAGAGTAAATATGTCCAACAAAATAAATCACATGAAGCTAGAATTCAAACCTGCTAAACTTCCCATATAATTCATTTCATCTAAGGGTTTTCAGAATAGTTCTCTAGTAATTTTCATGATCATAATTTCTTTTTGATAATACCAAGATATCATCAATAAATATAACTAAAAATTAATTATGTTTTTCCTTGAATACACTATTCATTAGATACATGAAAATAGAGGGAACATTAGTCAATCCAAAAGGCATTACGAAAAAATCATAATGCCTGTACCTGGTTCGAAATTTTGTTTTCAGAATGTCTTCCTTCTTCACACATAACTGATGATATCCAGATCAAAGTTAAATCATTGAAAAATATTTATCTCCATGAAATTGATCAAATAAAT
Source organism: Viscum album (assembly GCA_963277665.1). NCBI lineage: Eukaryota > Viridiplantae > Streptophyta > Magnoliopsida > Santalales > Viscaceae > Viscum > Viscum album. The sequence continues at coordinate 360,963,018 of OY728155.1, read as the reverse complement.
CATTAATACTAGGTAGGGGATACTGGTTCTTTATTGTTATAGCATTGATCTCCTTGTAGTCAATGCACACCCTCATAGATCTGTATTTCTTTTTATAAAAAAGGACAGGGGTTCCCCATGAATAAACACATTGAATAATAAATCCCTTATTACTCAATTACTCTAGTTGTTTCTTTATTTACACTAATTCCACATTGGAAATTCTATAAGGTGTCTTTGATATGGTCCTTGAACCGGGAATTAAATCAATGAAAAACTCAATTTCTCATTCTTGGGGATGTCCAGGTGAATCCACTGGAAACACCTCAACATATTCTCGGACAATTGGTACATAATCTATTTGAACATTCCTATCCTTACCCATAGTTATTTCATTCTATTATTCCACATTAATTGAATATAGTAGAGTAACTGGGGGTGGATACAGATATGAATCAAACGGTGATGTTTCTGCTCTAAAGATAAGGTACTCCTTATCATCATCAAAAATTTAAATCTCCTTCTTCTTACAATAAATTTCTGCAGCATGGTCCAAAATCCAATCCATATCAAGGATAATATCAAATTCAATCATGGGTATAACAATGACATCATCGGATAATGAACATTTATATGCTCTAATGGGAAATGATTCACAAACATTGTTGCAATGTTACACCCCTTAGGATTTTTGAATGACAACTCATTTGTTAAAACAAATTGGAAATATCTAATTCTCTTAGCAAACTGGAATGATATGAAACAATTCGATGATCCAGAATCAAATAAATCATTGGATAAACTTTAGGAACCCATTAAATTAACTACCACCATGTCTCTTGGAGATTTAAACTCAGTAGTAGTGATCGCATCAGCTTTGCCTTGCCCCCTTGGCATTTTATAAGGTAAGTTTCCTTGGAGCATAAGAAATTCATCTGCATAAGTTCCCATATCTCGGAAATTGTATCATTGAACATTGGTAGCTTCTTTATTCCCCTTACAATCACCAGTAAGATGGTCATTCTGTCCACATTTGTAGCACACTCATTTTCCTTTTAGATAGGCACCAGGTTGATTCCTTCCACAATTATCATAGGGTGGAAATTCAACTCTTCCATTCATCCCCATTTCTTTATTTATTTTCCCAGAGTGTTCATCAGATCTCTTCTACTCTTACTTTGCATTAAAGTAATAAAACTTAGAGAATTTCATTTCAATCTCGATAATACAAGAGACAATATATTCATACGATGAGAAGGGTTGTGAGACTAATTATCATCATAGAAATGGTTTTAATCGATCAAAGAATCAATCAATCTTAATCGTTGGGTTATGTATATAATCTGATGCATGCCTTTCAAGCCTTGTAATGTTAGCCTCATACTTTGTTCCATTCTCATCCTCCTTAGTCCTTAGACTCATAAATTGTCTTTCCATATCTGGTCGATGGTCCTGAGGAAAATATTTGTCCATGAAAAGAAATTTAAACTCCCTCCATGTCATACTGGATACCTATTTATCCTCTTTTGTGATTTATATCAATGACCACCATTCATCTTGCATCTCCAGTGAGGCAATGAACTGACATGATAACTTTTTCCCTTTCACTACTCCCCAAATCATGAAATATTTTTTTCTAAGGATCTTACCCATTTCTTAGATACAAATGGATTTGTAGTCCCATTGAATGTTGGTGGTTGTTTCCTCATGAATTTTTCTAACATTGATCCTCCACGTTGTGGATCAGAGTGCCCCATATTTTTATGGTTATTATTCATAACCTGAGTGAGTTGTCCCAGTATGGTGATAAGCTAATCAGCACCAGTTTCATCATCAGCTCCAATATAATTATCTTGTGAAGGAGGGAAGTCCCTACATGAATTATGTGCATTGATATGGTTCCCATTCCTTCCCCTAGGTTCCATTTCTAAACAATGTCATACACTAGAATAGTTTATGAATCACAATATGTAATTAAAAACTTGTAAAACAATTCACATAAATTGAAAAGTTTATGCATATAATCCCTAATCATGAAAAAATGTTTTATTTGAGGAATTATAAACTCATAAATAATTAATAATTGTTGGTAATGAAAATATGTATTATCCTAAAAATATCCCTCAGGTGTGTCGTAACCAAGAGTGCAGCAAGGCCGGTTGTTGTGTACCAGGATACCCTGGGTCAAGCCTGAAACTCCTTGTTAGAGTTTTCACTCCTAGGTACATCTGTGCCAAAGCCATATCTACTTATACGTATCCAGATAGGGATGTATTTCTTTTAAAATACACAAAATCTCTATATTATCAAAATTCTAAGATGTTATTCTATACTAATCCTCAATGTCTATCTTATGGTAATGTGTTGCAATCTGAGTTTATCTAAATCTATTTTCCATGGTTTGTAGTAAACTTCCTCTGATACCAAATGTTATGCCCCAACCCCAGTTACCCATAGTGAGTGCTTTATTACATAACATTGTCAATATACAAGGAATCATGTCCTGAAAGACTGTTCAATTTAGTATTATTAGAAACAAGATACATATATAAGTTCAACATTACAACTTGAAATGATAAACAACACTAATATATTCCATTAGAATCATCCAAGCCTCCAAGATTATTCCTTAAACTCACTCATAACTAACTTCTTCATATCTTGGTAAAATAAAACATAAGAAATGGGTGATCTCAAATGCCCAGTAATTGTGAGAAATACAGTGGAAGATAACATAAACATCAGGAATGGTAAATAATTTAACACACATGACTTTACAAATAATAAACATGACCACTTTATGGAAGGAATATGTGATGAGTAAATAATTCCATAATAAAACATAGTCATTGGTATTATACTAGTTGAATACCACATGAACCATAAATAATATTTCTATAATGAGGGAATGTATAATGCTGAACATTCTGAAACATTTTTTCAAGGCCTCAGCCAAGTCGTCTAAAAAGGATTTAGGCCTCGGCCAAAACCATATATCAAAATGGGATAAGGCCTCATCCAATTCCACATCTATTTTTCTCATTAGAACTACTGATGAACTGATAATTTATATTGGGATCCTCCCATCACATTCTATGTCCAATACATTCCTAATAGGAAAAGATTTAAACATAACATAGACATTCATATTAAAACATGCATATGAAATGTCAATAATTTAACCCTAAACCATTAATGGTATAAAAATAACACATACATACTCAAATATATCAGAAATACTTCAACACAATATGGAATATTTGTATCATAATAAATAAACTTCAATCATGTTTAAAATCCATCAAAGGATGTTGACATAGATGAAAACAAAACCTGTTGAGAGAGATAACTATTTCTATTTTTAAATCCTTTAGAAGTGATATCATTATAAAAGAAAGAATTTTTATTCTTATAATCATATAAAGGAATATTTTAAGGTGTTATAAAATCTGAAAATAGTTGCACCCCCTATATAAGTTAAAAAACATTCTTTCCTTTATTTTGTCGAAAGGTCGTAAAGGTCCTTGTTTGGAAAACGACGGAAAAATTCCTTTATAAATATTTTATAAAAAGTAAAAAAAGGGTATAAATTAAATTAATGTATATTCAAGGAAATATCAAAAAAAATTGAAATATATTTTTATGAAACACAGATGTGGACGATAAAGTGATCTGAGTTGACACTTGCGTAGAAACAACCTCACATAAAGAGGATATTGTGGAATTAACCCTTTCCTTGTACTTTTCCATATTCAATGGTATGTTATATTCAAATATAATTGTTAAAAAATTGTAATTATATTATAAAATAACTATATACACAAATATTATATCTTATATGATCCTCTAATATTTATTTTTTATTAATATTTTAGTAGAATCATCATTTTAGGTGTTAACTGATTTTTTTCCTTTATATTCTTGGTTACATAAGACATGTTTATTATGGATAGGATGTATTTGATTCATATGTAGAATTATATTATGTTCATATAAATTATTTTTATGCAAAAAATGAAAATTATTCTTGAATTATTACTATGGAGAATGAATCTCAAAGCGTTCATGGAGATGGTAATCCGTACGTACGCACGAGCGACAATATCATTATATTGATGGTAAAATCATACATAATTAAATCGTATATCATATATAAAAAATAATTAGAATGTTATATTTATTTTTTACATTATTTACTTTATTTATTATACCCATCCAAATAATGATGTGTTTGAATATCAAATTACACCATGACGTGGAGAAGGTAAGCCGTACATACGCATGCATGGTGACTTTGTCATTTATAGGATAGATAGAATATCAAATATGGATGTACCATATTTCTAATAACATTAAAATCTATAGAAGGTATTGGATTTATTATTTTGGTGTGGAAACAACAAATAAAGGGGAAGTGAAGGAAGAAAAGAACATGAAATAGGGTGGTGAAATTATAACCTCATTTTCAGGTGGTTCCTTTTGAGTTGATCAAAATGGATCCTTATGTTGGATTTTTGATCAAAGTAAGTCCTCTATATTTAATTGAGGGAAGATGGAAAGGTATTTGGGTAGGTTTTTTTAGAGCCAAATGGATTTGGAGGTGTGAAATTAAGATAAGGGGAAATACCCTTTTATAAAAGAGGTGAGGGCCACTTAAGGAAATTTTGAAATATTATTTTATAATAAAATACTTTTTGGTTTATAATGGCTCAAAAATGATTTATTTAGAGTCTATGGTGGGTATGGGTCTCAAAAAGCTCATAAAATAGGTTTTATATAGGTTTAGGTCACCATATTATCCTTATCCATTAGATTATACTCTTAGTTAAATAGTTTTCTATTTACCATGTCTCTTGGTATTTTTATATTATATGTTTAATAAACATACTATAAACTTAAAAGAGAACCCCAAGTGGTTAATTATTGATATATATGACCTTATATAAGTCCTTTTTCTGAACATTATATTTTTAGATATATTATATCAATTTATAATATAGTATTTGTTTTGAAACCTCAATTATGTTAATTTTGACAGTATTTAGTATTTGATTTTTTTTGAAATCAATAAAAACATTATAACATCATATAAAATCTATTTAATAGACCCAATAATATCATATTAACAATGAAAATTAGTGTAATTCATCATATTCCTCTATTTACATTTATTTGGATATTTAAAATATCAATTATTTTAATATTTCATTACTAATGTAATTATTTCATCATCATTGTGTCATAAATAAATTAAATTAATAATGTATAAAAATTATAAATAAAATACCATTATATTGGAAATCATTTTAGTTTCCTAATGAATATATATAGCCAAATTTATATTGTCTATAACTCTATATTAAAAATGATTTAGTTATTAAAGATTGAATTTAACTATTTTAACTCTTCATTAAATAAAATAATAATAAATGTATTAATCTAATCCATGTGGACCAAAGGGAGGAATATTTTATTACTAAGGTTTTTTTGGTCAAATTACACTTATCCAATAGTATTAGGACAGGTGTTAGGGTAATTATAATATCATTTTTACCTTTAATTACCCTATTTACTTTTAACTGTTGTCAATAAAAGTCCACATTTATTGTACACCATAATTATTTTCAACTTATTGAACCACATTTTACTTTCTGATTTCAACTGTGTCTCTCGGATTTTTGAAATTCAACTCACAAAAGCGGTAAAATTACATATTATACAAATTTTCAAATTCTCCTAAAAGGTGGGTAAAAGACGGTAAAAATTTCAAATTTTTTTTATATATCTAAACATATTATAAAATGAATCCAATGAATTTCATTAAACATTTATAGATATTATGTATCTATTTTGTTAAAAAATAAATTAAAATAAAATAACTAATTACATAAATAAAATGTCTCTTTTAAACAATAATGTCGTGTTTTTCACTATTCATAAAAAATTTGAATGTTTTCATAAAAATAACAAAAATTCACCTCAAGCTAATTTTGTTATTCAGAATCCAAAAATGAAGTCCATTTTGAAAATTTAAAATTATAAAATTACAAAATGTGGGTATTAATATTTATAACTACTTTTTTGATTATTCGTGGTGTGTTAAAACTCCAAGTGGCTTACAACGCAAGCTACTACATTATTCAAATGGAACGTATCGTGGAAGTTGGGGGTGTTACAATTATGATATTTAATAATATTACAAAATATTGTGAATCTATTATAATTCAAATCCCTCTGTCAAAACATTCATTCATGAAGTCAGTCTGGGTAAAAATCGGTGACCCAAAAAGGGTGATATTAAAACATAATATTCCCCCATGAATGTTTTATGGAACTATCTTTTTTGTGAATATAATATCAGAAGTGATCAAGTATAATATATTTGGGAATTAAATAAAACCCATGCGAGTTCAGGTTATTTGCAGGATACTCATCCATTATTACATGCTTCATCCTAATCACATACATTTCAAATTATTATTTATTATGTTAGAAAAAGAGTCATATGACCATCAAAAGACATATTTAGTGAAAAAATATTGTCTTCATAATTTTTATTTCTTTTAGGATTTATTAACAAGGTTTAACCCAAAGGGTTTAATCCTAGGGAAATCACAAAAAAAGAGAGTTATAGTTGATCCTTATAAAAATTTCCTAGGTAACCATAGTTTGATACTGGAAATGAGACAATGGAATAATCCATAGGTTTTATAACATCATGAATAATACATGGAGAATCATAAATTAAAATTATTTTAACATATAAAAATATTAGGTACCCTTAGTTCCATGTTAGGGAATTCATAAACTATGAAAAATACATAATTCGAATGTAGTCATTCACATTTACGACACATCAATGATTAATTTGGCTTCCCATGTGCTCATACAAGGAAATCCAAAATAGAGTAACCAAGTATTTATTTGAGAATACCACACCCTTATTGTATTTTTAGATATATGGCAATAGTCAAGAATTATTTCATAAAAATCAAAAATATATGATCATAGTGATATACATGATAATACTTCACAATTAAACAAGGGCTAGGATTCATAGTCATTTCATGCACAAATCATTTATTTCCTCTTAACAATTTCAAATAGAAGAGAAGAAAACCTCATTTTGGATGTCATTTGGCCTCATACACATTTATAATGTTGTCAATGAAATATAAAAACTCAACAAAAGGTGTGTTACTTGTCATGGTATGCAGCCTACAAAAAATCTGATTGGTCTATTGAAGTTTCTCATAATTATGAATACATATTATTAATAGACATTCATATTATATAGGTATTATAAAAAGTTGTCTGGAATGACTGTGTCTGATATATACATAAATAATTTTAGGGATATGCAATAGACAACCTAAATTATAAATATAGATAACTCTATGTGCATTAGCTACAAATATGAGTTAAATAGAATAAATTTGAAAAACTAAAAAAATCCAAAGAAAATACGGGTTTTTATTGTTCAAGGAAGTGGAATATTATATGGAGAGATAAGATAACAATATACGGAAGAATAATGATATAATTACTATGGGGTTCCATGTGAAAAATTTATTCTAATTTTTAACTAAAACAAAGAAGATCTCTGAAATCCTTTGAATAGAAATGGGAGATATCTCACAAAGATGTAATTTTATTAAATTTTAGGGAGAAAGAGAATGGATAAAGGGTAATAATTTTGGGAGAAAAAAGTGTACATTCACACATTTTTAAATAGTCACATGGGTTTTCAAATCATTCTCCTACCATGAAATATATATTATCTAGGAGGCCACAACATGCATAGGATAGGTTCATATATAACCAAAACATATGAAATTGGTATTCTTTACAACTGCATTTTAGCAGGGATCTCAATATCAAGGAACCTCGTATATCATAATTAATCTAATAGTGATCCATCCTCAGTAGGGCACAAGATTATGCCATATGATTTATACTAATAATGTACTAATCATGATATTGAGTCTGTTTCTCGAAAATTGGAGCACCAGGATACCAAAGAGCATGAATTTCTCCGAAACTGAACCTTAAATACATATTCACTATTACAAGGATAAAAACATTAAATACAATTTTAGGGATTCCATACCTTCAATAAAATTATGGGCATATAGCCTCTTATAAATAAATCAAATAATGAACAAGGATCCCTTATGAGGGATGTTGATAATAATATGAGAATATATTTAGCCACTAAGAATGTATACTAACCACTCTCTCCTAGGTCTCATCCAAAACACGGACATGCTACCATAAAACCCAAACAAAATTAACTGTACATATATATGGAGCGTTCCTTCTTCAATAAACAATAAAAATAGACAATTCTTCAAAAAAAGCATCAAAATCCAACTAAACCTCATCACAATGAACGTCATGTGATGGGTTTTAAAAGTAATAATAAAATTTGGAAATGTGAAATAAATAATTTATAGATATGTATCTTGATCAAATAGCTATCAAATAAGAAACTAGTTTAACCTCTAAAATATATATAATGTTTAAAAAATCTAAGAGACAACATACCTGACCATTGGGATCATTAATGACCACATATAGGGGGAAAATGATGACATTATCGCCCACATAAAATAATAGTGTTGTATAGAAAATATTTAAATAAGAATTATTCATCAACATAGCTATATTCATGCTCTTTTAGATAATTTGTACTTTCTGTTATGCCTCTAGAATGGGATGTGGTCCTAGTAACATTGCCTCACCTTCATATAACATGTAGTGGGGTGTCCGACATGGCCTGTAATATAGGTCCTCAAAAATATACATCTATCTAATATCTAAAAACATATTACTAGAAGTGATTTTAGATATAGGTATATGTTTCTCTCAATAAACAATAAAATCAAGGGTGTATTCTCAGTGAATTTCCCCTATTACCTATATAGTATGATTAAAAAGACCGTCATTCGGTGCTAGTATGTTTTACTCAGAATTACGTATGCACCTGAATCCCTCTAATATAAATTCCATAAACTAGAATTAAACATGTTATCCCTATCTGAAAAGATATTACATGTGACCCCTTGGAGGAATATAATCTACTCTGTATAGTGTGAGCTGATTTCATCCACTAATATGGTCCCTTGAATATAAATTAATTTGGGAAACATTTTCATTCTAATTAGGATAACATATACCACATAAAATCCACAAGGGGATTTCATAAAAATACTCATGAAATCCATAGGGACATCATCCCTTCTTTATAGTATAATTGGTAATGTGTGTAGGGGAATATTAGCCATAGGTTCTATTCCTTCACTAATTGATAATTAAAATATTTTGTAACAAAATTAATAATCATTATTTTCTTACCAAGACACTAATATCAGTGGCATAAATCTTGTTATATCTTTTAATATTTGGGATGAACCAACAATTTATATAAATTACAATCATGAATCAATTCTTATTTAATTTATATAGGTATCCATACACGTCCATGAATTCTCAAGTTCTTGTCAACATCAATAAAGCAATCTGGTGGTCGGTCTGCACTTGAAACACATTTCCTCTAGAACAAGCCTACTGATCTGAACACTATCCTATCATTATTCAAATTAGAATTATTGAGATTACTAATAAATATATATTAATTTTTTTCCTATGAAATTCTTGAACTGGCATATTCATCTTTGAAAGATGAACCATCAACTTCCACTCTCTATTTTATTCAATAACATCTTGCATCTGAGTTTTTCATCTCAGAGTGTCAGTGACTAAATATCCCTTAATAGGCATATAATTAAGGTCATAATTGAATTAATAAAGTTATTTGAGCCATATTTTCTATTTTATAATAAATTAACAATAATGGGATACTTCTTTGATGATTTTATAATTTGGGAAAACAATAAACCATTCCCATAACAAATAATTGCTCAATAAGTGTTAGGCATGAACAACAATAGTAATCTTGAGATCATAAATCATGTAATTATTCACATCTGGTCTTGATTGATGAAACATGTTTTCTATTAAATTACCCCTATAAATAAAAATTCATCCCATATAAATTCTGGATTTATCAAAATGTATTGAACAACCTCTTCCATTCTCATGCAAAATCAGTATTATTGTTGAGATAATTATTCCTTTCAACTCTTTAAAGAATTTATCACATTATTCTTACCATGTGATCAATTCACCCCTTTTCAAGCCGTTAATATGTTCATCATGGTGTGATAAATACTAACTAAATTGACAATAATATCCTTTTATTACTATGGATATCAAATATCAAATATGTTCTTGGGTTATTCTCATAAAATAATGACTCTCATTTTATTTGAGTACATAGACACATCCAATTCAAATATAACATGACCCAAGAAGTGAAAATAATCAATAAAAAGTGATTTTTTAGATTAACTAATATATGGTTACCCTTAAGTGAATTAAATAAAATTTCATGTTGTTTGGCATGGTTGTGTAATGTTTCAGAAAACACTATGATATCATCCATGAAAACCACTATAATGGAGTTCATTTATGGGTGTAAACCCCAATTCATCATGGAAAAAAATTCTTTTTGAATATTGTATATGATGTATATGAAGGAATAACTTGTACTTTATGATAAGCATACCACAAATTAATCATCTATAAAACCATATATTTTAGATATGATCAAATAGATCATCAATTTGAGGAAGTGGAACCAATTATTAATAAAGAATTGATTGAACATATGATAATACATTTAAATCACAAGGATATCATTCTCATAATTAACTAAAATAATGGGTTAACCCCATATAGAGGTACTTGGTTAAATAAAAACCATAACATCTAGGTCCTTTAACTACCAATTGTGTTTTTCATTATCAATATGATCGATATTATATGAAGGTATATATATATATGTATGTATATATTAGTGCTACTGATGGAACCATCTCAATAGATAATTTTACATATATCTGAGGAGGATGTTACCAAAATTCATTAAGAAATACATCCCAATAATAATTCACCAATGGCGGTAAAACTCTTTCGAATTCCCTGATCATTTATAAGGAGACGCTTTGTCTGGTCTCGATCTCTCCCTAACCCATGATTCTCAAGTTCAACTTCAATAGTCTAAATGTCTCATTCCACCAAGTGAATATATTTACAACTAATGGTAATAAAAATTAAACCATTTGGTTATGAAAATCGATTAGATCTTGTTAGAAATCCAACCAATCCAACCCATGAATTAGATTGAGTATTTTCATCTTGATGATGAATTGGTTTCATAAGAAATGGTAAATTCCAATCTGGAGAGGGATCTCCTATAATTTGTGTACACTCACAAATCATTACCCCAATGGATAACCAAGAGTCGTTACTTTATATAAATAATTAATTTTATGAATAATACATTCCAAAAAATCCAAATATTTAAAAAAATGTGAGGTGCATATGTTAAATAAATAAAATACTAATGTACCAGCTATTAAGATTATACCTCGAATGGTAGCTGGACTAACACTCTACTCCACATGTGTATGTTTTACTTCATTTATCTAGATTGAACATTGAAGATGATACAAAACAAAACAACCACGAGATGGTTTTCTATACTAGTGATGCATATCATAATTTTTTACTCTTCAACCACATAAAACATCTTATCTTGAATGGCATGTGGTAGTCGACTCATAACCAAACATGGATCTACTAATCATACAAAGAACCTAGATATGATGAATACCCACTCTCACTATCCCCATGAGAAAATATCAGGTAATAATCATTTAATACGGCCTATATTTCTATATGAATGGAACACAATAGCTTCTTTACCACACTAGGGCTTCATGTATCTTGTCCTACCACATTGGTGAAATATCACATGTCCACTTTGTTGCACACTCAGACCACTACTAAGACCATTAGAATGAAAAATATAATGCTTCATGAATTCATGATGAATTGGAACCCTATCTAGGAAATTAACCATTATTCCCCGCACCTTAATCATCCTTTAGGATATTCTCAAATATGTAGGATTGTTTTACTCTCTCGGTGATGGTAGTAAATTGGAAATCGTTTAATGAGTATCATATGTAATATGCAAGTGAATCCTCTTGCTGTATTTCTTTATTTCATTCCTCAATTACAGGAATAGGAGTGAAACATTGGAGATCTATGATATGAGATGAATTTTATAGAATGAAGTAGTCGTAGTTGAAATATTGGAGAAGTCTCTGAATCATAACCCAATGATGGTGTACCTGGGTAAAATACACCAACACCTTCTTGGAAAACCATTTAAGAGTATTCAATTTGAGCTTAAAATTTATATATCATGGGTTATAAAGAATTTCAATGATAAATAACATGTCCTATTGTCATTAATTGGTGGAATATGGACCACATTACCCAGAATAATTAGGAGGATTTTTCTGCTGGAACACCCTAGTAAATTATTTTTTATTAAAGGTAGGTCATGGGGAGTCCTATATCGATTGAACAGTCTATAAGAAACCCTCTATGAACTAATTTTCAATACCCAAATTTTGTATAACAGTAGGTGAAAAAAGTGTAACAACAGCAGGTAACACTGGTGATTCAAGTCCCACCACATCTAGAGTTTGGTCAATTCTGTTTTCCATTCATTCGATTAGTGGCCGTCATGGATGAATATATATTAAAAACAAATCGCAAAAATTAAATGATATTTTATAATTAAATATTACAAATATATATAATACACACTCCCACCAACCTTATTAATGCCATTTATGGGTCAAAGTCTCATATATTATAACTGAGCATCTGATTTCAAGAATTTCAATTGCATGTTATTGAATAAAATTTTCATTTTGTTGTAATTGAACACCGAATTTAATGATAAAAAATTAATTTCAATTTACAAAATAACTAATTTCATTTGTATAAATTTATATATATTTATCAGGACCTATATAGATAATTTACCATTTCCAAGTTATAATGTACTAAACTTTATAAGTTACAATTAGTACTTAATGTAACATCATCAAAAAAGTTTACATCCAGTCTAAGAATGTGAGAATATCGTATTTATGTTTTGTTTAAATAGACCACCATTTCATATTTATAGAGGGATAACCATATTAAATTATTATTTTTATTCATTTAACCAAAACCATCTAAAATTACATTGATGAAACCCCATTGAAACAAATTGAACGAGTGATAATTAGATATTTATGGTTCTTCCACCAAGATAGTTGGAAAAAAATTTATGTTGATGAAGAAAATTTAATAAATGAATTATTTATCTCTTTATTTAATGAAACAATTGTAAAATTTTAAGTATTTCAATCAAGGAACATGAAAAATGTTACAGTTAATAATGAAAATAATATAAACATGGAAATGCATTTACATAATATATTAGTCTTTAGGATCCTATATGATTCTTGATAAATTATTCCATAATATAGTAGGACAAGGATGAAAATCTATAATTAAAAAAATCATCATAAAAAATTTGTTTCACTCTAAGGTGATATCAGTATAATAGTAAATAGGAAAACTTGAATGCTAATTCCATTCGCATTAACATGTATTTTCCTAATTTTTTAGATTTATACACCAAGTCACAAGCTCATTTCCAAATTCCAACACATCTTAATCTATTTTATACAATCCAAAAAATCTTTAGGAATGAAATTAATGGTGCCCAAATACCACTTTGTGTCATCCAGAGCCTAGTTCATTGGTATGTTATATGAACCAATCACCATATGGGCTCAATATTACCTCATAGTATCTTAGAGACTACTAACTAATTGGAGAGGTCTATGTTGGTATGGTGGGGAGACTATATCATTCTTATAAAATTGGTTCTCAGTGAAGAGTAATAATGGTAAAATATTTGGAATATAATAAATAATGACTAAAAATAAGGATAGCTGAAATAGATCATCTTGATAGATATATAATAAAAAATAATTGAAGACAATTTCATATACATTTGAGGGTGTGATTATTCTATCCCATAATGGGGTGTATGTGAATAGGTAGTAGGATAACACAGTACATGATATAAAAAATATAAAAAATCAATTGGTATCTCTAAATTCATCACATTTTTAGGTTTTCTCCACTATTATTATAATCCATAATCATATAGAAAATTGTTAATCCAAAGTGTTGTGCGACACATTATTCCTACCTTCATCCATTATGTCTATCGAAGTACATATCAGAGGCCCAAACCTGATGTGAGTAAAACATAATAAGCCACCTCCAATAGTGTTTATAATTTTATAGTCTATGAATATAAGATTAGTTGTGTGTCGGTATAATAAATATGGGAAGTAAATTAATAAATCTTGTTAAATTTGGGTTTCACATGGGATACACATCCCTTACTACCTAGATAAACATAAACAAGAACATAACTGATCAGATACATTTTAAATATATATTTATATTAACTAGACCCAAGGAATATGACAAAAAAATCTTGATTTAGTGATAATCATGTATAGTTCTATAATATTTCATTGTTTTATGTTTTATAATAAGGTGAAATCCATAGGCGTGTACTATTGATAATACACCCTAAAAGGTAGTTAAATCAATTACATTGGAACATTTATTAGGTAGTATATGTGTGATTCTTCAATGGAGACTAAAAAATATTCAATGGATGTTAATAACATCATGTTGAATCTATGGAAAACCAACAAAGGCATTTGATTTAATTGTCGAAAGCATATTAACCATTGGTTCTTATCAGGGGAATTCACAATCATAGAATACGACTGAATCCATGTATGGTCTCTCACTAAAGACACAACAATGACTTAGTCAGCATCCCATGATCCCATCCAAGGAATTCCACAATAGGGAACCCAAGTATAACTCAGGTTATGCCACACCCATAATCAATTTTTCTTTCTCTATACACATATCAATCCCTGATGAAATAATTAATCATGTTTCCACAATCATAACAATATCCAAGATATCAATTAATACTTAAATAAGTTTTAGGTCCCATTTTCATCTAATTAACCATTCATTTAATTCCTATTATCCCTCTCAAAAAAATGAGACTGGACAACCCCATATAGGAAGATGTTTTGTTTTCTAAAAAATTAAAAATGTGTCAAAGAAATATGATAATCACATCCAAATCGATATGTACTAGACCATAAACATTACATAATATAGTTTCCTTAGACTACAATTCACTTCCTTTTATTTGAAATCAAAATATAAGAATTTTTTTAATTTAATTTTTTTATAGTTAGTACATAAAAACCCATATTTTAAGGCGGACACTTCTACATAGTATCCTTTTTCCAACAATACATAGCATTTATTATAAAACAAGATTTCTTTTGGGAAAAATGAAAAAAAATTCAACATGGATAATTATTTTATATTAACCATTTTAACCCTAATTGAAAAAAATTTCAAATCATTGGATGAGAAAAAAAAGTGTAAGTTATTTAAAATAAATAAATAAATCATTAGTCCATTTATGCTTATAAAAACATTCATTTTTCCATGATAAACAATTGGCTAAAAATAGACCTTTTCCTTTCATATGAAATCATATTATTTATCCAAAATAAATCATTAACAATTTCCATGGAAATATTTAAGGAAAATCATCATAAAAGTTTCCATTTAAATTTGAATGTCACATGTTTAATTTTAAAAAATTTATTCATTTCACTCAAACATAATGAATAACGATTATAGTTAACATTTGATTAACCATCATAGGTACTGATGAATTGATTTCATGGTTATCTTCTAGAATTTCCATTGTGGAATCATTATAGCTACTTTTAGATTAAACATTAATGTTATTCTCGTAACAACCATCACACTCAACATGCAATCATTAACCAATTCGTTAGATAGATACATTGGGGATAACTATATTTATAATTTTTATTAGGATCACTCATTAGATATAATAGGGATCAAACCTTCTAATAATATATATCAGGATCACACATTTATCATATATAGAGTTCTCAATAACCATATCATTCACATGACACTTTATTCCATCAACCATTTACAGCAATCCATTGAAAAAATCCTTTAACCCATATGAAAAACATTTTCAGATATGTGGAAAACATTTTCAACACCACAATACCAAAAAATAGGTAAATAGGGGTTCTCTATGATGAAATATGGACTTTATTAATGAATCCAACATAAAATAACATCAAATTATTTAATCTGGTATGGAATTATTTTTAAATTCACTTAGAACATTCTTTTTGGAAAATAAACTTTCCATCATTAGGATAATTAATTTTTCAAAATCAATGCAAATAAAAATGATATAAATGCTACTTAAAATAACCATGTAAACATGTAAAGGAAGCACCAATAAAAAATTTATCAAATTTGGTTGAAAATTCCACTCTTTTTGTATATATTAAAATAAATACCTTTCACACTATTGAATAAAAGATTAAAAATAAGATCATTTATAATTTTAAAAGAAGAATAATTTCAAAAAAAAATTAAAAAACAATTTTCTAAAAATAAATTTAAAAAATCATAATATAATTTTAAAAAGAATTTCTGAAAATTTATTAGAAAATATTTATATGGTAGAAAATAGTGTTTTAAAAAATTCGTTAAAAGTGTATTTTTTTAATTTATATCCCTTACCTATTGTCTAACACATCACATATATTCATTGTATTTATGATGTAAAAATATGTTAATTTTCGTATTGACTATTAACCTTTTATAAATTGATTATTCATTTTTTTTATTCGATAATAGTCTATATACTATAAATAATAAATTTGATTCACCTCATGTATTGTAATGATATTTTGAATGTATACTCAAAATAAGTTCATTAGGACGACTATATTTAAAGTTGAAGTATTTATATAATATATATAATAATTATCAATAAATAATTATCATTTAATAGAAGAATAGTATTTTTAAAACTATTTATGAAAGACATTTTTGAAAAATGAAATATGATACAATCATGGTGATGATAAGTCATACATACACATGAGTAACGTTTCAATTTTTCAATGATCATTATAGAATCGTGTTAAGTATTATAATATCATTAAATATTGATAATGATATTATAAGAGTAATACCAGGTACTTAAATAAACATTAAATATATCATCCATGTGATGTGGTAATGAAAAATGAATGATATTTCACCATTTAGGTGTTAGTACAAACATATTCTTGAAAAATGTTATCATTTTTCAATTAATTAAAGGATAAGTAATTAAATGATTTATTATATTTTTATAATGATAAATAGGTAAAAAAAATGATATATATACATATATATATATATATATATATATATATATATTCATTAATTCAATACTTATATCTAGTATTGAGATACAATGATGGAAAATTAATTACATCGGTTCACGATGTAGTAGTCCGCTGTATAGCCCAAATGGCCTAAAGGACTTTATTTTAATTGATTTTGATAACCCCCTTTCAAGGGATTATGGGGAAACCGTATAAAGGCCATAGTCTCATAAATTACATGGCCCATTGGCTTAAGAGATTACATGACCTGATGGTCTTAAGGAATCCAACCAGACTATATACAAGGAACTGCCTCTCCCCAGCTTCTGCATCATTATAGTAGCTCTCCACCATCGCATGGTGATCTGGCTAGGCTTCTCATGAAAGCATAGCATGGTCTTGATGTAATATCTATACCCTCTCATACTGAAAAATCCATTTGGATCTACTTTGGTGAGTGAACCTACTCTAAATCCTCTTCTAGGGATACTCCTTTTTTGTTGTCTGTTTGGGGAAACTGTATGTGGATCAAAGGAGTTGAGGTGGCCTAAAGGCCTTAAAGGTGGCCCAAAATCCCTACTATCCCGAAGGCCTGGGTGGCCTGAAAGCCTTAAGAACTCCAAGCCCAAATTGGTGGCCCATGGTGAATAGTTCCAGCTAATACAGTACCGAACAGTACCTGCTATAGTACTGTTACACTGTCTGCTACAGTACCACACAGTGTAAAGTTCTACTACAGTACCTGCTATAGTGTACAGTCCTACTAAAGTACCACATAGTGTACAATACAGCTATAGTACTACTAGAGCACAAAGATATGCCTCTACCTGGTTTTGAACCTGGGTCATGTGGATGCACTTAAGGATACCTCACCAACTGGGCTTAGGATCATGTGTTTTGCTGTATAGAAAAATGAGGAATTCCTATGAAATTTGATAGTGGTTGGTAATATATATATATATATATATTATTCCATATAAAATATAATTATATTGTGTATTATGGTGTAATTATTTGATCATTATTTACTAATATTTAAAGGAGGTGGCAGGGAACAAAATGAAATCATGTTTTTGAAAAAGATACATCTTCTTTGGAAAACCCAAATTTCTTAAAAAATTAATAATTATATGTATGTTATTATTCACAAAAAATAGGATATAGAGTGAGGGGATATATTCTTATATGAAATTTTGGTATATATTTTGTAAAAAAATGGTTTTGAAGTGTGAAAGATTATGAAGAAGTGGTTCCCTTTTGTAATGGAATAGAGGGACACTCTAAGAATTTCTCAAAATAAAAAATTAATATAAATTATTTTTCAACTAAAAATCACTCAAAAATTATGTAGTTAATATATAAAATTAATATTAAACAATATAATTTCATAAAATAAAAAATATATGAGTTTTTTCAAAAAATGTTACCCTTATCCTTTTATTTTAATCCTTTGTTTACCCCTTTCACACTTATCATGACAACAAAGATTTCTATGTTTTTTTGGTCGATAAAGTTTCTATAAATGGAAAAACTATCAATAAATGAACCATGCTTGATATTATAAACTGCTTCATAATAAATTTAATAAATATAATACTTGTTAATAATTTTATATCCTTTAATAAAATATTATTTAATATAATATTTCTTTAATTCTGTTATATCAACTTTTTATTTGTTTGTTATAATAAAATTGTAAAAACCACTGTAACAAAAAATCATATTTTATTTCATCCCTAAAATCTAATGATACTCTATAAAATTGTTGTATGACATTATCTATTGAAAATTTTATTTCTCTTCAAATATTTAGTATTATTTCTCTAAAATTTATTATTAATTGAATAATTACTTTGTCACTATTGTGTTATCATTTAATGTTTTTATTTCTTAAATAACTTTTAAAATTAAATTAACATTATGAAATGAAAAATTATATATTTCACAAAACTATTTATACCTTAAAATATCCTCTAATATTATCTATGTTAAAAATATTGTTGATATTAAAAACAATTTTGTGGCTTTATTAAGTATTCTTTAAATAGAATATTATAAGAGTTGTAATCTCACAAAAATGAAAAAAGGAAATATAAATGAATATTTGTTGAGTTTGAATGAAATGGAAACATAAAAAATCATTCATTAATCAATTGAAACCTCAATCGCAAATTTTTCTCCAAATGATGAGTATTCCAAATGATTTTCTTTTTCATATTTGAGGCATTCAATTCAACTTATAATAGTTTAAATAATCCATAAATTGGAAAATTCTATTCCTCATATCTTTATAAATAATCTACAAAAAATGATTATCATAATAAAATGTAATTATAATAATTAATAATCTCTAAAATGAGGAGAAACTACCTTTATCTCTTACATACAATAGTAATACCCAAATTTTTGCATAGGTCATTTAGTAAATACAAATACTTAAATTTCAAAAAATATTGAATACAATGATTAATAACTTAATATTACAATCTTTTTATCCCATAGTCTTCCAATACAAGAATAATATTCATCTCTATGGAACAACAAGGATTTTTATTGTCTCATAATAAACATGTAATTTCCCTAATAACATATTTTTTAAAATATTCTTTATATTTATAAAATGAATTACCATAAATCCACATGAAAACGTTATATTATTCAAAATGATAATTAATCCATTATTCCTAAATCATATTCCCATAGTAATATATTTTCATTAGTCCTATAATTCACTACAAATTATAATGATCTTCTTAAAAATAATATTAATCACCAAATTTATTTCAAATCCAATAGTTTTCTATATGGGGAAACATAGGTTCCCATATTGTAATAGCACAAAATTTCTTAAAATTCATAGATCATATAATCCTTAATATTTTTAAATTATTTTAAACTTTTTTCCTAAAAAATAAAATACATTATTATTCATGTAATAATTTTCATATGTCAAACATAATTCTTACATATACCTCAACAATTTTTCAAATCACTATTTATGTCTCTAAAAAATTATCACCATTCCACATTACTATTTTTTAATGTTATAAATTTAATTCTAATAAATGTTTAAATTTTTTTAAAACATAATATATGATATAATAATACTTATGTTTTTGAATATCCAAATCTATTTAATAACCAATCATGATATATTTAATAACAAACTAAAAACATATCCAAAAATTGATTAATGACTATTTATAAGATGAAATATATATATAATTAAATTTTCAAACCCATGGGAATATACCAAAAATAATAATTTCTTTTTATAGTCTGAAATAGTATTCTTAAATTTTTTTTCTCCATATTCATTAAATAATACCCAAACCATAGGTTAATTATTGAAAAATACTAAGATACTTGGAATTGTTTCTAAATTTTTTTACGGCCCAACAAATGTTGAACTAGTTGAAATGGATTCATCAACACCCAAATACATATATTATTGATGAGTCCCATCATTAAACTTCTTATTTATAAACTCATATTTAAAATGACACAACTCACTAAATTAAAAACACCATAATGATTTCTTATCATCATTTGACTTACCACTTCCAAAATATTTTTTTTGTAGTCATGAACCTTATGATTTGATTACCACAAGTGTAACACCTTCTAGAACCGATCAAAAATTAATTGAAATGTATTTTTAATTACTTGGAATGTGTCGAATAAATACCTCCAAAATTATTCATTGGATTATTTTCCATTCCCCCCATTAAGACCATTTAATATCCTTATCTTCTCAAGACACATAATTGTTAAAAACCCACATATAAACAATCTCATCACAATGTACTACTCTTTCTGAGAATTTATATTATCATTTAGAAATTAATATTTATAAACATGGTTCCAATCCTAATAAAAATATATTATATTTACAATCAGTTTCGTGAATAAAATCTGGCATACACCTGGATAATCATGTGAAGTTTTCTTTATATATTGTCACATAATCATCATGTTTTTCCATAAATTCAATTTTTTTCTCCATCCTAACAAAAAAATATTTGGGAAATATATTTATATAAATGTTTCTTAAATGTTTGAAATTCCATAGAATCAAAATAATATATGTATTTGGTGATCATAAACAATATCCACCATTAATATTCTTCATCTTTACAATGATAAATATAAATAATTATATTTTTGTAATCTAAAAATCCCATGACATCATATTTCATTACTTGGGATTTAATATATCCATCATCTACTATAGGGTCATAAGATCCACTGAATGAAAGATGATGTTTCCTTATAAAATGTAATTAATGATATATTTATCTATGGTTGATCTTGATACTCTATGTAATGGTTAACACCACAATTTATACATTGAGTCAACTGAGCCACTCCATCAAATAAATGCGTAGTGCCAATTCAAATCATTTTGGTGTGGCTGTTTTGGAAGAACATAGTCCTATTGGTCCATTATCACTATTTCTTCCTAGCATCCTATATAAAAAATAATTATAAACAAACATAATTTATAATATAACCATTGAAATCATAAAATTCTATTTCCTTTCATCAAAAGCAATATAAAAAATCATTCAGGATTATTCGATAATATGTATCACAACCCTAATGTTATATAAACCATATATTTGATACTAAGTGTATGGAACAGACCATAAAAAATACATAGTATAGTTTACTTGGACAATAATTCACTTCATTTAATTGCTAAATATATTATAGGTTTTTTTATATATATAAATATGTCATAATTTGTACCATATAGATATATGACTTATATGTTAGAAACTTTTATACAGTATCCCTTTTTCCAATAATATAAAAAAATAAAAAATGTTTTCTTTTTATGAAAATATTCCTGATATTAATAATAGATCTTTATTTTCCTTTACACATTTTTAATCCCTCTTAAGGATATTTTTAAAACATCTTATAAGAATTATATTATTACTAATGAGCATAAAAGAATAAAATAAACCATCAATCCATGATAACTAAAAAAAATTACTATTTCCAAAATTTTTTTTTTCTCAAAATAAACTCATTTAATATCCAATAAATCATCATATCTACTAAAATTTTCCATAAAACATTTCTTTATAAATATTTAATGAAAAATAAAATCTTCAATCTTTTATTGGAAATTTGAAAAGCACATGATTTTTTTTGAAAATACTATAATGTTCAGTATTTCATATCAAATAACCATAATAATTAAATTTTTCATAACCTGCACAAATACTCATGGAATTACATCAATGTTAACTACTAAACATCACCATATAACAAACATCATAGATACTCATGGATTAACCACTATGGTTAATCTTGGAATGACCTTCAAGGTTAGCTTTGAAACATTTCCCCATGAATTGGAGAGATATTATGATTTTCCTTCTCATTATTATATATTAATTCATGAATTATTACATAAAATTACCCATAATTCTACCAAGATGATAAATAGGTCCTATGTATTTGTGAATTTTTTACATAACAGAAAAACTTATATGAAACACAATATCTTTATTGAAAAAATCCATATCATGATTATACTTAGAACAACATGGGATATAATGGGAAAATAAAAAATAAATGGGTGATCTATAAGAGAATCAAGGGATGAAAATTTAATAACATGATGAATTTAATATAACTTATAAATGAGGAATATAAATTGGTAGAAAAGTGGTGAGAATCATAAAATAGAAAAATGAGTCTATATATATCATGATAATGATAAAGGCAACATATGAAATGTGTCAACAACAAAAAATATGTCATTATTAACATAATAAAAGGATAGCTACAAAGAAATCATGATAAAAAATGTTCCATTATGGATTACTTTCACTACATGATCCCTTGAATAATGTCTCTCGAGACTAAACATTACCCATTTCTTTGGAACGCTTTATAATTTAAATCGCACCTGTCACATTTATGTTAGTCTCAAGCTTAAGTATGTAACATAATAATAAAACAAGGGATAATTTATCATCGAATTTTAATCCATGACCATGGATTGTGGAATAAATACATGTAATTCCCCAATAAATAAGTATATATGAATATTTATAGACACCCATTATAGGAAATGGGTATGTGTATTCACTACATAATTTTTTAGGATGGAAACATAATGTGAAATATTAGAAGCATATCAAAATCACCTAAAAATCATGAAATGGGTTTATGGGAGAGAATGTAGTATTTCATCATTTGGGAATCAAATGGGAACTAATAGAAAATGTAAAAATATATCCCAACAATAAGAATTTGATATAGAATTAATCTGATAATGATGAAACACGAATAAAGAGAAGAAGGAAAATATTCCTTACCAAATGTTGTTATTGTAACGAGGGTACATAAAGGTTAATAGGATGGATTTATGATATTGAATGGGATATATAATCATGTATTCATAAAAAATAGTAATAAGGATATGTAAGAGAATATACCAACAACAATACATGGAAATTAAGTGACATAACATACTAGAGGTTCAAGATAAAAAAGAGGAGTGTGGATTACCCCTTATAAAATTTCAGAATGGTAACCGTTTAACATAATGGTTTACTGGAGTGATTATTGATCATGAATTGGGCCTCTCATGATCTTCACATCAAATGTAAAGTTAGTGGGATCTTTAATAACATACCCAAATAATATGAATTGGAACCCAAATGTATACAATGAAGAATATTCTTGGTTTCAAAATAGGAAAGATACGTCACTTACATTGATATTTTGACACAAAATTCTTTGTTGGAGATTATTAAGAGCCTAGGGCACCTTGGGAGGAATCTAGAGATGGTTGAAAAGAATAAGTATGTGTTAAATGAATTTTGAGTGAATAGAAATGGGATAGTGGTGTTGGATCAAAATGTATATAAAGAAATAGGGGTGAATTTTAAGTTATAAAGAATTTAATTTTACCCTTAGAAGAATATATTCTAAATGGAATTAAACTAAAGTAATTTGTAAAATCTATTAAAAATAAAAGATGTTAGCCCTTTTATCTAAAAAATGATAGCGTAATAAAGTTGAATCAGATATATATCCCACAAGTCAGTATTTAATCATATTCACAATAAACGTGGCAAGTATCATAATCACAATGGTCAGAATAATCAAAGTAAAACAAAAAAATGATTCTATCATAAATAATATATAATCATTATTAGTAAATTTATCGGAACATAATTAAAAAAATTGTATATAAAAATATTTTAATCTCAATGTATTACAAAAGAATCATAATCAAATCAGTTATGATAATCAGAACATAGAAAAGAAAAATGAATATATAAACAAATAAATTTCAATTGAAATAATTGCAAGAATTAAATACATGTATTTTAATAATATTATTTTATCCCAAAGAGAAGTGTATCCAATAACCTAAAATAATGGAACCTTGATTTCCATATTTTTGGAAAGTCGATCAGACCTAGATAATGGAAATCCCTCGATATGTATATCCTCTTTGGTCTATCTGACCATCCACAAAGACCCTCGATGATGAAGGTGATCATATCATTTGTTTTCCAAGAATAAGAATCCATTGATCTAGAAAAGATAAGCACAACTAACTTCTTATCAATTAAATCCCTCAATTTTAATAACTATGTTTAGCATCACAAAAAAACAAACTCAAAAGAGTTACAACTATAACACCCCAACCCTAGAAGCCCAGAGTTGGTGCTTTATTACGTAACATTTCTATGATCAGAAAAGATCAAGTCTATAAATAATGATTAGTTTAGTTGCCTTGGAAGTACAAGATACATTTATAAGGTTTAAATTACTACATAAAATGGAAAAATACAACAACATTTTTTCCATAGACAACATAGTGATCGCATAGACTATCCATGCATGTAATTCATTATATACTTCTTCATATCCTAGGAAAAATAAAACATTGAAAGGGGTGAGATCCGATTCTCAGTAAGGATAAAAATATAGCCTAAGATTTCATAAAAAGGAATAAACATTTAAAGCAATGTATAAAACTAAAACAAAATCATTTTCAACATAAACATCAACTTAATTTGGAAAATATAAATCAAAATAATTCCATTTACTTACTCGCATGGATACTCTACTGGTCGAATAATCACATGCAATATCAATAGACACTTTCATAATGATGGAATGCATAATTACAAACTTTCATAACCACATAGTCAAGGCCTTGTGCCAAGATTACAAATAATATTTTGTCAAGACCTTGTGACAAGACACTAGTTTGTCTCATGAGACCTACCGATGCATCGAGGAGCTATAGAAGGCTCCACCTGTCACTTACAAGTCCAATGCATTCCTCATATGAAAAGGTTTAAACATTACATAAACATTGATATTAAAACTAGCATACACAATTTCAAGAATTTATTCATAAACCAGGAATTGTATAAAAATAACACATCCACAGTCAAACATATTACAAAATATTCAATATAATATGGAACATTTGTATCAAAATAAATCATCTTCAAACAAGTTTCAAATCCATCAAAGGATGTTGACATAGATGAAAATGATTTTTAAAACTCTGTGAGAGAAATAGCCCTTTTTCAGGAAAACATTTAAAAGTCACACAATTTTGAAAGTAATACATTAAAATATATTTTTTAATCAATGTTTCCCATACCATATTGAATCTTTTGAAAGGAATTATCATTTTAAAAACATTCATGTCCATATAGATAAATCCTAAAACCATTTTGAAAACATGGACATTAATGAGAATGATTTAAAAGAATAAATATATAAAACATTTAAAATGATGTTTAAGTAAAACAAATTCCCTAAAAATAATCCCTTTGAAAACTCTTTCATGAATCATGGACATGGATAATAAATATGTCCCAGAAAATACTTACATAAAAATAACCTCGGATAATAAAGAGACAGGGAAATTAATCCTTACCTTGCACATTCCTTTAGTAGAGGATACATTTAACCTCATTTATGAAGACATTAGTATGGTATTAAACTATACCAGAATCATATTAACATTTATTATATCATACATGATTCATTTATGACTTTATACTACACATTTAATAATAATTACCAAGTTAAATTAACATTTCAGGTAATAATCGCTTTCTTTATTGTGTGTGTTTTAACAAGTTAATCTTGATTGTATCACATAGATCAAGATTTAAATACTTCTAGAATATAAAAAATTACATATATATAATATATATTTAGAGTATAAATATGTATAATAGACATATATATGAAATGGAAAACACTGTTTATGGATACGGTAGTCCGTACGTACACAAAAACAGTTTTTCCGTTTTCATATCATATTGAATGGAACTAAGTGAAAAAGATATATGTAAGTATATATATATATATATATAATAGAATTATTATTTCATATATTACATACTTATTAATGAAATTTATTTTATAATCATCATTGAATGGCGAATGTGGAAATGAATCTCATCACGTCGTGGAGACGGTAATTCGTACAAACGCACGAGTGACAATATCACTATATTGATGGAGAAATAGTATGTAATTGGATAGTATATAATATATACATAATAATTAACATGTTATATTTATTATTTACATCAGTTATACTCATTATTATTCCAATACAAATAAAGAAGTGTTTGAATAACTAACTACACCACGACGTAGAGACGGTAATCTGTATGTACGTACGTATGGTGACTTTGTCATTTATAGGATTGATAGAATAATGAATATGGTTGTACCATTTCTAAAATAGAATCACAGTATATATAAGATACTTGATTTCTTATTTTAGAATGGAAACAACAATGATAGAGGAAGTGGACGAAGGAATGAACATGAAAGATGTGATGAAATATTTACCTCTTTTCTGGGTTCTTCCTTTTGATGTGATCAAAATAGATCCATAGGATGACATTATGACCAAAGGAAGTACTCTAGGATGAAGGTAGGAATGTTGGGAGGATATTTTGGCTGGTTTAGGCCAATCCAAATGGCTTTTGAGGTGTGAATATGAGATAAGGGGAAGTTCCATTTTATAAGAGGGGTGATGGGCATCTTGGAAAAAACATAAACAATTATTTTATAATAAATTCAGTCTCGATTTCTAATGGCTCCAAAATAAATTATTTAAAGAATAAGGTGTTTATGGGTCAAAAATCACTCAACAAAAAGGTTTTATATAGGTTTGGGTAACTATATTAACCTTATCATTTAGATTAAACTCTTAGTTAAATAGTTTCACATTTACCATGTCCGTTAGTATTATTATATTATTTGTTTAATAAACTTACTATAAACTTCCATTAGAATCTAAAGTGGTTCATTAATGTCATATATAATATAATTTAATCCCTTTCTCCAAACCATATATTTTTATGAATATAATACTGATTAATAATATAATATTTCATTAAAAAACTCTGTTATTTCAATTTTGACACTATTTGGTATTTAGTTTTTTCTAAATTCATAACAGCATTATTACTTCGAAAAAAACTCATTTAATCAACCCTAATATTTCATATTAACCTCTAAATTGGTTGAATTCATAAAAAGTCTCATATTACATCTATTTCGGTATTTAAAATATAAATTATTTTAATATTTCATTAATACGGTAATTACTGCATCATCATTATGTCATAAATAAATTAAATTATTTATTTTCTATAAATTATAAAAAAATACCATTATTTATGAAATCTCTTTACTTTATAATGATTATTTATATTTGAATTTATCCTTTGTGTAACCCTATATTAAAAATGGTTTAGTTATTAAACTTTCAATTTAACACTTTTAACCCTTCTTTGAATTAAATAATAATAAATGTTCTAATCTAACCCAACTAGACCTAAAGGATCATATTTTATTTCTAAAGTTTTTTTTGGTCTAATTAAACTTATCCAGTAGAATTTGGACATGTTTTAGGGTAATAATAATACTATTTTTACCATTAATTACCCTATTTACTTTTAAAAGTGGTAAATAAAAGTAAAAAGTTACTATTCACCAAATTTTATTTCCATCCTATTGACCCATATTTTACTTACTGATATTAACAGTGTCTTTCGGATTTTTTAAATTCAACTCACAGAAGTGGTAAATTTAAGTTTTATACAAATTTGCATATGCTCCTTGGAGGTGGGTAAACGATGGTAAAATGTTCAATAAAATTTTTATATATCTAACCTTATTACAAAATGAGTCCAATGAATTATATTGAAATTATATAGGTATTATGTATCTATTTTAACCTAATATAAATTTAAATAAAATAAATAATTATTTAAATAAAATTTCTGTTTTGACCAAGAAACTCAGTGCTTTTTCACTATTCATCAAAAATTGAAACTTTTCAAAAAAATACCAATGTTTCACCCTAAGATAATTTTGATATTCTGAATTCAAAAATTAAGTTTATTTTACCAAATTCAAAACATATATTTTTCATTTCTTAATTTCAAATTAATTCCCATTGTCAAAACCAACAAGCATATTTTTAGAAATAATAACCAACAAAAGATTGATACTTTTTTATGTTTAATTTCAAAGTGAAATTATTTCCAGTAAATAACATAGGATTAAATGGTAAAATTATAATCTATTTCTACTTCCAAACCTTTAAAATGTATAATTTAACACTCCAAATTATTTTGATTAAAAAAATATTTTATTAGTTAAAATATAGTATTTTTCACTGTTCATCCAAATATTAAAGTTATCAGAAAAACACCAACAATTAATTAAAACTAAATTATTATGTACCGATTCGAAAGAATAAGTTTATTTTTTTCAAATTGAATATATAATAGTTTCAAATATTGTATTTAAAAAGGGTTCTCCAATAAAAGGTGGTAAAATTACAATTTAAAAAAAATACTTCTTTCATCTGAAAAAAAAGAATTTGTTTTTTCATTATGTTTAAAAAACTCGTATTATGGATTATAAAATTATATGGATTAAATAAAGTTCAAATTTTAGGTAATACTATTCATAACCTTTTTTTAATGGCTATTTTGGTAATTCGTGGTGCACTTAAACTTAGTGTCGCGTGTAGTAAAAGTTAATGAATTACTTTGAAGAAATAACATACTATGAAATCATGGGGTGTTTCAACAACTGTATGGAACACACACTGCATGAAATAGAAAAAATCAGAGTTTTGACACATATATGGTTTGGTAGAGCTCTCATATAGTATCTAGAAAATAAATCTTCAGCTATATTCAAGATCATTCAAATCACCTATTATATATAGGCATTCTTCCCAACAGTCATATTGATCTCAAACTATCATATTTTCTCCTAAAATTACGAACTGATATGGATAGATGTAACTCAAATAGTCATATTGAAACTGAAATCATGAAATATTTTTTATTATAATATTATAAATGACATGATGTTGATTTAAAAGAAAACCTTTCATTTTGAAACATTTTTTATAATATTATAATAATAAGTCCAATACTTTTTTTCATGAGAGTTTATGTGATTTATATCATTACAAAAATATTGCCCATATAAAAGTCATGACAGTGTGTTCGTTATAAATTATATTTGGTGTTTATGGTATAAATCATATTATAGAATGTAATGATAATTATGTAATTATTTATTACTAAAATTATAATGAATAATTTTTTTATCGAAATCACTAATGAAAATAATACTGATATACTATGAGTTGTTTTTCGTAAAAAATTATGGTAAAAATATCATTAGACATGGAATAGTTTTTAATTGAGTATTTATGAATTTTTTTATTTCCATCCCAAAATGAATAGAAATATGAAAAATATACTTTTGACATAAAAATCTTCTGATTTTTGGAAATAACAAACTAGAAGACATAAATTAAAAATCTCCTTAGAAAAATTTAATCCAAAAATGAGATTGAATAAATTTTTTATTTATGGAGTAAACACGCATACATATCTCCCCATGTGTTTTAAAACTCTTCAGAATATGATATTAAATAAAACTAATCCCCCAAAGTATAAAACAATAATAAGTATCATATTCTGTTTCTTTCAGTAAATTTTCCCCCAATGTATTATCATTCTCTCATTTTAAATGAAATATGTCCCCTATCTACATCATTCTCCCCTTAAAAATACATTCTCTCCATTTTTTATTTAAAAAAAGGAATTCCAAAAGTCATATAATACCTACAAAAAAATATATTTAAATTTTTTTATGAAATGAATAATTTTATCATCTAGAATAAATTGAATAAAATTCATTCATAAGGCATGGAAAACATTCAATCAAGCTACAAGTATTGGAAAAAACATTCATTAATATTTTTAAAAACAATAAAAAATAGTTCAAAATTTTATTTCTTCTCCTTTAACTTCTTATTATTTATAATATTTAACAAATCATTCCTTATAATATTGAACTCCTGTCTATTATCCATTAATTTTTCATGTGATTCCTACTGAGTGTGCAGGTTCTCTTCTTGTTCTGAAAATAATTAAACATGGTTATGATTTTATTATTTCCGAGATTGGAAATCATCTTCTAGAGTACAAAGATTATCTTCATATGAATTTACATTAACTTCATAATGATTAATTATTTCTTCATCGGACATATTTATATGTTCATGAAATTACATTTTTTTAGATAACAAAAAATTTTTATTTTTCAAATCAATAATCACATCCTCATAAAACATCATGTTTGAAATGTCAGATTAAATGAAATAAAATTATTCTTAATTTACATGAATTTTTTGGACTAGGTTACAAATGGTATTTTGAAACATTTCACTTTTTGATTATTATCACATGTTAATTTGTTGAAAGAAAGAATGACCTCTTCGACATGACTTCTTATATCTTCAATTGAATCATCATAGAAGTTGATACTTTAATCAGTATTATAAAATCATTTAACATATTTTTCATAATAATTTCTCTCTTCTTTAGAAATTTCTCCAAAAACATTGTAATTGGCTTCATATATGATTAGTCATTTTCTTATAAGGTCGATTGAAAGTGATATTTTGTTTTGGGTTTTAAAAATCAAAAACATTTTCCCTTTAATCATTATAAAATATGGAATTATGTTATATATTTTCATTATATTCTTAGTAAAATATTAATCTCTTTTTAATGATATTTTATTATCATATTATGTATCTTCTTTATAATCAATAACCTCATTAGAATTGATTTTAGAAGAATTTTCTTCCAATTCCTAGTATCAATTTTCATCTGTCTCGGTCTCTTCATCTGTATCTAAAATGTGAATGAATTTTTTTTCTTATATTCTCTTAGTATATTTCATTGAAGACTCTATTCCTATGGATGATAATTTTCATGAATTATCATAGAATGATATTACTGGTATTCAATCAGAATGAGATTTTTCTTTTTGATAAGCCTACTAGTCGTTATGATATTTTTCATTTTCTCCATCTACCATTTCAACTTTTTTCTTCACATTCATATTTATCTTCCTCTTAACCAAGATACTAATCCATCTCTATTAATTCACTATCTTATTTTTCTTCTGAGAAATGTTATTTACTATATTTTTGTAGATCTCATTCTTCAGCAACTTTATTTTTATTCTTTTATTTTTTTGTAAAGTAGGAGTGATTATTTATTATTATATTTCTTCCCTGATAGAAATTCCAGCACTCTCCTTTTCAACTCCATTAAATTTATTATTAAAATAAAAAAATCATATTTCATCCTTTTTATTCTCTTTCTAATATCTTTATCTTTAAGAGAATATTCAGTATTAATCTTTTTCGAAAGGGATTCAGTGAGTTCAAGGTATAACAGAGGGTCTCCTTTTATTTCTTAAGATTTTATTTCTCTCCACTAAGAAACTACTTCATCACTATAAACATTTTTTTACTTTGTTTTTAAAGTATATTTAGACATGGTTTTGTTTTGTTTCTAAAAAAATCGACATTGATTGTGTATAAACAACTTGACTTCCTCCAACAACATCTATTAAACCTTCAAAATTAATATATTTCAAAAATTATTTTCATACTGAATAAAAATGAAATTTCATTCATTTTGTCCTATCATCACTTTTCAGTGGAAAATACATATTCATTGGAAATTATTTTAAGTGATATCAAAAAATAAAATAGAGATAAACAATTATATAATTATTTGAAACATAATAATTTAGGACTTTATTGATTCAGAATTTAAATTTCTGATAGTCAAAAACATATAACCCATTAAATTCAGATTTCTGAATTTTAAAATGTAATCTGAAATAAAAAAATTTTATACTTTTTATGTTTCCCTATCACCATTTTGAGAAACTAAAAATACATACATACAAAGAGTGGTAAGATGATTGTCAATTGGGAAATCAGTAGTTTTCCATTTATCCACATGAATCTCATAAAGAGAATCCTCAACTCTTTTGAAGTTCAAGGTGATTTTTTTGTGAGCTTATGTGAATTGAAAATAGAGTATCCTTCTTATGGTACACCAGGAAAATTGTCATCTTTTTTTATTTATATTCTAATCTCTCAATCAGATATGTGAATGCATACTTTTATATCATTATCAACATTCACAGAACAAGAAAATTGTCTAACGTGATCAACAAGAATATGATATTTATTTGTGTTGTGTTTTTCTAATAAAACATGTTACAATCCACAAAACATTAAAATTATTTTCAAATAATAATTGTACTTATCATAACAATTTCTACTGACTAAACATTCGTTGTATAACTCCATGGTTGAGTAATCTTTCGGAACAATTGTCTTGGGAGATGATGACTTTAATTTTGAGATGAGTATGATAAAATATTCCAAGCAACAAAATTTATGGACTCCTATACATGAAGGGTTTTATAGGTTCAATGAAAATAAGAAATAACTAATGTGGGAAAATATAGGGATCCCTTTATATTGGCAAAGAAAAATGTGTCTAATGAGATTTTATGGCTCAAAATCATTCAAAATGATCCCACAGTTGAGAAAATTGAACCCTTGAGGTTTTTATTTATTAATTTTTTTAGAATATAATATTTATCATGAATATAATAATTTTTTAGGCAAAATAAAATAACAATAAATTGAATTGAATTTATTAAGTGTATGGTAAGAAAACATACCTTATAGAGTTTCTTGATTGATTTATTCGTTTCTAAATTTTCTCGTTAAACAAAATTTATTTTTTAAAAAAATTGTGTATGAAAAATTTGAGTATGAAAAATTTGAGTATGAAAATTTTCAAAATAAAAAAAAATTGAGTATAAACAATTTGAGTACAAACAATTTTAGTAAGAAATATTTGACCAAAAAAACTTGAGTAAAAAAAAATTGTGAATGAAAAATTTGAGTATAAATATTTTGAGTACAAAAAATGTATGAGTATGAAATATTGAAAACTAAAAAATATATGTAAACCCCCATAGTAATAGAGTTACTTAATATATGGATATATTTTAATCAAGAAGTGGATATGAACGATTAAATTAGTTTAATAATTCATAGATTCTATTTAGTATTGAAATCAATTAGTAGGTAATGGTTTTGTAAAAATAGAATAATGTTTTTCTAATGTTCTAATAAATTTTAAAATTATATCTTAATTAATTCTGTGATCCTGGAGAAATTGATTCCTAATATCAACTTATTCTTCCCATGAATGAATTCATGGGTCTTTAGTTAATGCAATGGAACTAGTGTTTTCACAGATTATTCTAATTATAGTAGAACTCATGCCATAATCAGTGAGAGTCTGTTTCATCCACAGCACCTGAGGAAAACAAATTCTAGCTGCCATATATACGGCTTCAGTAGTGGGAAGTGCTACTGAGGGTTGTTTCATACAAGAACATGAAACTAATAAACCAACTAATAAATGACATGTGTCAAATTTACTTTGTCTATCTATTCTACAACCTTCAATGTGAGCATCCCAAAATATTAAAAAAATCAATATCCAGATGAATATAGTAGTCCTAAATGAGTAGTTCTATTTAAATAATGAATTTTTTTACATATTTTAAATGGGATTCTATTGGATTTTCTTATTATCATTAGCATAAGAATATTGAAAATATTTTTCCTAGATGATTAGATGTTAAGTAGAGTAAACTACCTATCATACCTTTAAATGTTGTTTGATAAACTTTTTTCCCAGTTTCATTTAGTTCGTCTTTTTTTGAGGTATTGATTGGAGTACTGATACTTTTTAAATTTTTATATCCATACATTTTAAAATTTTATTTAATATTATTATATTTGTACATATAAGTCTCTTATGATTTTTAGGAGTTTTAAAACCATTAATGAATGCTACGTTTCCCATCATAATCATTTCAATATCATATTTCTTAATATTTGAAAAAGAATCATTTAAGGAATGCTATGTTGAACTGAATATTATGTCATCAACATAAATTTGAACAGTTTGACCATTTTTTCATTAATTATGAAAGGAGTTGGATCAGTAGTTCCCATATCATAATTTTTTGTAACAAAATTCGTTTTAACCTACCATACAAGGCTCTAGGGGATTTTTTAAGTCAATCTAATGTGTTTGTAAGTATAAAAACATTTTAAAGATTTTTTGTATCATCAAAACAAAGAGGTTTTTCAACCAAAAATTCATCTTGAACATATCTATTAATGAAGGAAAACCTTATATCCATATGAGTATGTTTTAAATTTAAGAATGCTTTAAAGGATAATATAATTCATATAGATTCGAGTATAGATACTCGAGCATAGTACTATTCATAGTATATTCACTCTTTTTTATTATATCCTTTAGAAACTAATCTTATTTTATTTATAAAAATTATTTTATTTATATCACATTTTTATCTGAAAACCCATTTTACTCTAATTATACATATTTTATTTGTTCTATCAACAAAGGACCAGACATGTTTCTTTTCGAATGAATTTAGTTCATATTACATTGCCTTATTCCAATCTTCATCCCTTAAAGCCTTATATGGAGTTTTAGGTTCGAATTGAGAATGAAATTCTAGATGTTCTACATCATTTTCAAAGAATTTCTCATCCTTATAGGTTAATTTACATCATTTAAAATGTCATCACTATGGTGATTCTTAAGAAACAACTAACATAATTTTTTTAAAACATTTTCATCTGCATAAGTTAAAAAGTCTTCCTAGGTAAATATAGAAGAAACAAATTTTTGGGAATTCTCTTTATTATAAGTGTCTTATATCAAAGGTTGATATTGAATTTTGGAAAAAAAATCATAAGATGTTGGTTGTGATTCTTTAAAATCAAAAGGGTTGCTTTCATCAAATTTTACATGTAATGTTTCTTTTATAGTGAATTAATTTCTTTAAAAAACAATATATGCCTTAGTTATAGTGGAATAGACTAAAAATATTCCTTCATCCAATTTTGATGTGGATTTTTTAAATTATATTCTATATTAAAAATGAATACTTTTCATGAAATTACTCTAAAGTGTGAAACTTTTGATTTCCATCCTGTCTGTAACTCGTGATGTGTTTTATTATGAAATGGTCGAATTAAAAATCAATATACAGTATAAAAATAAGTACAAGAATCATTATCCCCAAAGTGTTTATAAAGAAAGTTTATAGGCAATATGTTTCTTATTATTTCCTAAATAATTATATTTCTTCTTTCAACGACACCATTTTAATGAGGTGTTCTAGGAGTTAAAAAGTTATGTGTAATTATTTTCATACTAAAAAATGTTTCAAAATCATAATTAACAAAATTTCCAACATGATCACAATGTAAAGTTATCATTGGATTTTTTATCATTTGTTTACTTTAGATAAAAAAATTTTAAAACAAAATAAGGATTTAGATTATCTCTTTACAAAATAAACCAATGCATGTATAGTGTAGCCATCAACTAAAAAAATATAGTATATTTATCCAAAAACCAAATTTTTGTAAGACCAAAAACACAAATGTGCACTAAATATAATTATTTAGTAGTTTATACATTAACAATATAGTTATATCTTGACATATATTGTTTTACATATTAACAAGGTTCATAGACTTTTGAGGAATCAAATATATGTTCCAGTAGATCCTTAACAAGTTTTTTTAGTTAATTTATATATGTCTCTATGTTTACTCTATAATAAACTTCTATTCCCTTGCCATGATTTTTCATACAAATAAATAATGGTAATTCTTTACTCATAAGGTCCTCTATGTTACTTTTATAAACTTTCTCATGCTGATGGATAGAAATAATGCATTCACCCATGGAATTTTGTACTACACATGCATCATTCTGAAAATTCTCAAGGTAACTTTTATCACAAAATTGGATTTTGATTATATGGTTCCTCTTAAGAAATTTTATAAATAAATCATTTTATATCAAATATTTTACAAGAAGAACAATATTATATATACCAACCATCATTCCTTGAGCATTGTTTCCAAAGGTAGCTCTTCCACCGTTAGTTTCAATAATATTTTCGAAGACATTTTTGTAACTAGTCATATTTTGGGAACAAACATTGTCCATTTAATAAATATTATTATTGATTGATATTCCTTTTTTTCCAAAATACAAAACTATATGACTTTTTGAAACTATAATTTATTGGATATGGAAATATTATAAATCAATATATTAAGAATCTAGATTTTTTTTTGAAAAAATGGGCTTTGTCAATCCCTAAGGATTTATTTTTATTAAAGGAATGTATTTTATTCCAATGACCTCCACTTTGGAATGTAGTTCAAAAAGATTTATTTTAAGTAACAATATTATTATAAATAAAAATTGGGTTTTAAGGATTATATCCCATTCCTAAACTGTTAACGTTTGAATGATTTTATTCATAAATTTTATCAAAACCTTCCTCACCAATGGAAATGTTGATCTAATAATTATTTAAATAGGTAATTTTAGTATTTTTTTATAACAAAACTCACATCCACGTTAGTATTAGTTTTATAAGTGACTTATTTTTCAAAAAAAAATTCAATGAAATGACTTTTTCAAAATATTTTGAATGTTTATCATTCTCATTATTAGTATTCTAATGGTTTTTAGAAATAGAATCAATTTCAATATCTTTTCTATCAAGATATTTATAAATATATGATACTATATTTCAAAAAATAATTATTCAATAATTATCTTTCTCAAGTATCTTACATACATTTACATTCCCATTTTCAATTAATTTTGAAAATCTAAAGACTTGTTCACATAATGATTAAGATGTTTTTTCTACTGAATAATTTTAGTTATCAGAATAAATATATCCTTTATAATCCAGATTGTTTTTAATAAAAGACAATTCCTTTAATGAATCAGAAGTTTGTACCTTATCCATAAGAAATTTACTTTCAAAATGTATTTTGGAATAGAGGATAAAATTCTTCTGTTCATAATTTTCATCTTCTGAAGAATCATCAGAATAATATCCTCCACTAGAAATTCATGAGTCATGAGACTTCATGACATTCATTCCATTTTCCTTATAATACTTTTTATGATTTCTATCATAATTTCTTTTCATTATGTCTACTATTTTTAGTTTTTGAGATTCAGGTCTTATATGTACATCACTTTTACATTCATAATAGAAAAATTAGAATATTTATTATCATTTAATTACTTATTACCCTTCTTGTATCAATTTTTTAATATCCTTTTTACCTAAAATATTGTCCATTCATCAAGAGATATTAGAAAACACATTCTATGAATGTTTTCCATAACTTGAGTCTAATTGAACAACAAATTTATTTTTCATTGAGGACTTATATATTTTTTCTGGAGTATGAGATTTCGTTTTAGTTCAGGTAGAAGTAAATGAAACTCCATCGTTCTTTTTTTATTTTTCATCATCTATTTTCAATTTTTTCTCGTTTTGAAAAAGAGTTCCAAAAAATGATCAAAAGTTATATTTGTGACCTTCCTTGATTCCTCAACAACTGTTATTTTTTATTCCCATTCATTTGGAGTAATATATAAAACCTTTTCTACAAGGATCTCATCATCCAATCCTTTCAATCCCATAGATTGTAAATATCTCACAATTTCCATGAACCTTCATTGGACTTTAGTAATAGGATCACCATAAGGGAATTAAAAAGACGGACACTATTTTCATAGTATTCCACTTTATGTTTCAATACCTTTAGATGTGCCTAAATGAGTAATATATATCTTATTATAAATACTATATGCTTCTTCACAAGATAAGATATGGTTATATATATTTCTAGTTATAAAATAGAGTAATGTATTTTGTACCATATAATTTACTTGATATTCTTATTTCTCAGGATTCGTAAAGTTTCTAACATCCTTGTCTAGAATTTTTTAGTCTTTATTTATCATAACATAGTTACCAACAATATTGATGATTAAAAAGGTCTTCATTCTGTCTCTCCAGTATTTATAATCATATCCATAAAAAAATCACTTATACAGAGAAACAGACTTTCCCTTTAGTCTGAAAAAAGATAGCGTAATCAGGTTGATTCGATATTTATTCCACATGTCATTATTTAATTATATTCATAGAAAGAGTTCTACGTATCATAATGACATTTATTATGATAATTAAATTAAAAAATTAATGGTTCTATTGGAATAAATATAGAATCATATCGTGTAAATTGATGTGATCATAATTATAGAAATCATAAATACAATTATTCTAATCATAATGTACTAAAAAGTATTATAATAAGATCATTTATGATAATTAGAATATAGAAAAGAAGAAATAATATATAAAAAATTCACATTTTTTTAAATATAATCCGAAATGAAATACAAGTCAATGCATAAAAATCATTTAATCCAAAGAGAATGGTATCCAATAAACTAGAATAAAATTACATTGATTTTCACATTCAACATATTCTATCTTACCTACACCAGAGTAAGCACTCTATATGATTATCATCTTAAGTCTGTCAGTTTATTTCTAATAGCCCTTGATCGAGAAGGTGATTGGCTCCTCTATCGTTCTATCATTGTAATCCCTTTATATGTAAAAGATCAGCACAAATTAATTCTTGTCCATAAAATCTCACAATCATAATCACAATTATTGGTGACACACAATGAAAAAAACTCTTGATTGTTACACCTGTATCGAACAAGAAGTTCATGACTTGTAAACAATCAAAGATTTCTCATGTAGTAGGTTTATAGAGCTCTCTCTTCGTATCTCTAAACCTAATCTTCTTGTATATAAGATCTTATTCAAATTACCATGTATTTATTGTAATTATTATTAATGGTAATCTTGATCTCCAGTGGTCGGATGTTCTCTAGATATATCAGAGGTAATTTGACACTTGTCACTCTTAGAGTCATATTGAAACTGAAATCAAGAATACTTTTGGATTAGTATATAACACATGACATCATTTTGATTTAAAAAAAATCATTTCATTATGATATAGTTTTCTGGGTATAATAATAATGAATCCAATGCTTTTCTTTACGAGAGTTAGAACAATTTATATCAATATAAAAATATTATTAGAATGAAATAATGGAAAATATGTACAATATAAATCATATTCAATGTGTATGATATAAATCATATTCTGGATAGTTTTGATAATTATGTAACATAATATTACTGTAATTACCATGAGTATGGTTTTTATCATAATTACTTTTTAAAATTGAATTGATATTGTTTGAATTTATTTTCATAAAACAATGTACGAAAAACAATTATTGGGTCATGGAAGACTTTGGAATTGACTATTTAAGGAATAGTTTGAGATATTCAAAACAAAACAAATGTAGAAGTAAAAAAGATACTTTTGACTTAACAATTGGGTGGATTTATATTGAAAGGGTGGGGGAGTTATTTATTATTTCCCACACTTCAGTTTTAGACTAAATATAATAAAATACCCAAAACCACAAACCTCATAATGGTTTTTGGGCATGGTTTCTTTTATATAATAGTTTATTAGTATTTAATTATTAAAAGGGCTGAACATATCAAAATATCACCATTTATGATGTGGAAGGGATTCATACACCTAAATAAATTATTTTCAAATATTAAAATATATAAAAGGTTTTGGAGGATAAAGAAGAAATTTATAAAATTAATAAAATAAACATAAAGTCACCTAAATTAAACATGGGAAATATATATTTATTCTTTTATTCAATTTATTGTATTTATGACCAGATTTTTGGGTCATTATGATGTCATAATACACACTCTATATTTATATCATATTTAATTATTACACAAATATTTGACTACCTTATAAAATTAAGAGAAATTCAACGTAGTAAAATTTATAAGTAATGATTTCAAATATAATATTTATTTCTTAAAAATAATTTTATAATCTTTGAAATTTTCACTATTAAAATATAATCTACATTTATAGAAAAATTCATTATGTTTGACATTAATTATTTTTAAACCCACATAGAAATTAATTTTGACTTCATAAAAATTATATGATAATTTAAATTTTATAATAATATTAAATTAAAATATTATTTATTTCAATGATCTATAAATTCAACAAAAGTAATTTCTTAATTTTAATTATGTGTTATATAAAAATATTGGTTGTATTTTATTATATCAAAATATAATTTTTACTGAACCAACTACTTAATCAATTATAATGAAATAAAAATAATGATTAAATATAATAAAAACTTTAATGAAAAGTAAATATAAATTAGTGTTACACTGTTTATATTATTTGATAAATTATATTTACCTTTAATTAACATATTTCCCTTTAAATGTAGTAGTAAATATTTACAGCATTTACTATACATATAATAAAAATATTAAGATGAATATGGTACATAATATTAATTTTTATGACTCATAAATGGAATAAATTTTTAAAAATTCAATTCATAGTTGTGGATGAATTTGAATTAATATAAAACCTAGAGGAAAGATGTAATGTATTTTTCCAGAAAATCTAGTTTTTTAATGGAAAATATGATTTCATATTAATTATATAACTAGTAATATTCATTATATGAATTTAAATTCAATATATATTTTTATAATTTTAAAAAATTAATTTCAACTATTTATCACAATGGGTTATTTTAATTAATTAAATTTGAGAAACATTAGGCATTTTAAAAAGTTTTTAGAAAAATGATCTTAATTGAACTAAATCTTATTAAATAGTAATTAGTATAACATGAAATAAAATTAAATGAATTATTATAATTTTATAATAATTAATTTATCAAAAAAATATAGTTATCAATAAAAGAATTATATTCAAAACACATTGAAAATTGTATATTTTAAGAAAAATCATAAATTGAAATGTAGGATAATTTTGATATACTGATACCAAAAATAGAGTTAGTTATATTGAATAAATTGTTATATGGTCTAGAAAGAAATATAATATATATAAAATTAAATGAAAATATATTTTTAAGGAAAAGATGTTTTTGAGAATGATAAACATTACCAAAAATTTATTTATTTTTAATAATAAAATCAATATTTATATATATCTTCAAGTAGTTAATAATACTGATAACAATGAATTTAATGAAAGGATAAAATGGTCACATTCAAATAATAATTATATTCTGGTCTTAGTGTTGCATATCGCACATGCTATCGAAAATAGATTTCTCTTAATAAACATCGGGTGTTACAAAATCCCTCCTTTAATACAATGCATCCATAGAGGATAAAGGTGAAATCTTTTTATGTAATTTCTAGTCATTAATATAGAATATAGGGAAAATTATTAATAAATATTTTTAAACTATTTAACACATAAATAGGAATCCAATGGAGTAAAAGAGATAACCTGTAAATTACATTCATTTCCTTAACTTATAAATTTATCATCTTTGATCTTTTTTATCAAAGATATATTTACAAAAATATATTAATATGGTATTTTTTCCATAATAGTGGTTCATAATGATTTTATGAATTTAACAAATCATATCCCCAAGTTGTCTCAAACAAGGTGTGTAGTAATTCCTGTTGTTGAGAACCATTTCCTAGTCAAGTATAACACAACACTGTTATTTTGGGGTTTTTC
This sequence comes from Viscum album, assembly GCA_963277665.1. Classification (NCBI taxonomy): domain Eukaryota; kingdom Viridiplantae; phylum Streptophyta; class Magnoliopsida; order Santalales; family Viscaceae; genus Viscum; species Viscum album. The sequence goes on along the minus strand of OY728155.1, from coordinate 360,920,679 downwards.
CTCAATGTACAACTGTTCCAGAGCCAAATCCACTTATAGTATCCAGAATGGGACATATTTAAATTATAAAATCCTTACTGTATACATTAACTCAATTTTTCAGTTATTTTCTTTATACATATTTTTGTCCCTACATCTTTCTCTAGAGTATTATAATATAAATCCCAAATATAACTAAACATTTTCTATGATATAGATTAAGAAAACCCTTTTTTTATTATAAATAAATTCATTATTAATTACCCAAAATTAAACAAAAATAAAATTTGGAATATAGATAAGTATAGTGTCTTTGGGAATTAAATACAATAAATATCATCTTAAAACAAGGATTAAACCATATTTATAGAAAATGTCCTTAAATTTATCATACATATAAATATCGGGGATAAACTAGAAACATTCATAAGAAAGGGGTGATCTATAAGCCTAATAAGGGTATAAAAATTTATAAACATGATTAAGGTAATTAAGGTTTGTAAATATTAATATCAATGGGGTCTAAAATGGGTAATAATTAAAAACATGAACAATGATTCAGGAAATAAAATGATAATTGTAAAGGAAACATAGGAAATGTAGAAACAACATAACAAATGCTTCATAAACATAGGTTAAAGCTAACTTCCAATAAATAAATATTTAAAAGGTCAGATTATAGAATATGTTAACTACTTAATCCATTTTATGATATCTTCCAATTCTAAAACATTTCCCAATTTAATGGAGCAATATATAATTATGGGAACACACATAACATTAATTTCATTATCATGCTTAAGTGTGCAACATATATCTTAAAACATGGAATACGTTATAATATCATTTTATTCGATGATCTTGGAGTTTTGAATACAAATATGTATTTCCAAAATCAGTATGTATATGTTTATAATGGTGAAACCCATTGATAATAAATCAGTAAAAATATTCACTAATAAATGTTTCGGCACTAAAAATCATAGAGTAATTTATGCATCATAACAATGTCAATTAAAAATTCATGGAATTAGTTGTGAAAGAGAATAGGGAATCTCATAATTAGAAATGAAAATGGAAATTTAAGAGGAAAATGAAAAATCATATCCAAACAATATAAATTTTAAAATATAATTGACAAAATAAAAAAATGAATAAATAGGGGAAGGAAAAGAAATGTTACTAAATTTCAACCTGGTAACGGGCGTACATAATGTATCATTGGTGGGATTAATTAGATTGAAATATTTATCTCATTATTTTTATATCAAATAAATATTAATGTTGATAGGTAAGTTAATATACAAATACAAACACATTGAAATTAAGAGACACAACTTAAAAGGGGTTCTTGACAAAAAAACATGAGAGTAGAAGATCCCTAACTAAATTTTATCATTTTAACAGGTGTAAATAAAGGTTCACAGGAGGTATTAATGACATAAAATGGGTTTCACAACATTTTAAAATAAAAAAACACTGTAAGGGGTATATGTAAAAATGTATCACAATATTTTTAATTGGAGAAAAAGTCATAAAATAATTTTGATGCATGAATTGAACTTCCGAGAGAGGGATCCCTTACATTGAGTGTGTGAATCCAAATGCTTGATACGAGCTTCCAAGAATATTGGGGGTATCTTGGGCGGACTATAGAGATTTTATGACTTATATAGGATGTGATATATAGATTATTAGTGAATCAAAGTGATATCTTGGGTGTGTTTATATAGTAAAAGGGAGGGGGTTCTTTATTATACCCAACACTTTATTTTTGGACTCAATATAGTAATATGACAAAAACCACATACCTTTACATTTTTTATCCCATTTTCACTTCCAAATATGAGTGCTATTAATTATTCCATTAGGCCATGGGAAACAATTATCAACAAATATTACCCTTTCCAATGTTTAATTGATTCATACTCATAAAGAAATGATTTTAAAATCATAAAATATATTAATGGTTTTGGATGATTCAAAAACGTATTTTCAAAAAAAAAATAAAATATAACTAAAATGAAATTATTATAATTGATAAATCAATATTTCGTATGTTATTCCATTTAAAGTATTTATAGAATCATTTATTGTGATTTTATGATTTCATAATAAACATCACATACTTATACAAATTTATTTTTCACCAGAAAAATCAACTATCTTTGAAATTTAAGAAACATTCACCATTAGATAATTTCCAAATTCTGGTTCAAAAAATAATATTGATTTCTTAAAAATAATATTCTAATTATAAGAATTTTCATTTATAAAATATAATTGAAATTTATTTTTAAATGATGGGGTTTTACAACAACATTTTTTGAACCCTTGTAAAAATTACTTTTTTCATCATAAAAATTATATGATCATTTTTATTTAATAATAATTTTTTTAAAAAATAAATTTTGTTTAATTAATACATGAATTCATTAATATTAAATTCATAATTGAGATTTAATTTTAAAAAATAGAATATATATTTTATCATCTCAAAATATAATTTTTTAACAAAGTCATAACATAATCATTAATGAAATAAAAATACTAAATAGTAAATGTTATCATCATTTTATTAAATTGAAAATAAAATTATTTGGGTTATATTTTTTCTATTCTTTGTTAAATTATTTTAATCCATAATTAACATATTTTCCTCTTAACTTTGTAATTAATATTTACTATATTTAATACTCATATGGTAAAAATATTATGTTGACCATATTTTGTAATAGTAATTTTGGTGATTCCCAAAATAGAATTGATTTTATAAAAATCAATTCATATATAAGGAATAATTTAACTTAATATCAAACCCACAATAATGACTTAAATCTGTTTTCTATAAAGTAACACCTTAAGCTTCCATGGTAAGATAATTTTTTAAAAATTCAAAAACCTTGCACTACATGCAACACCGAGTTCCAACACCCTTGACCTATCAAACTAGCCATTTAAAATGATGTTTTGAATAGTATTAACCACATTAAGAAATTTATAAATATTATTTTTCAAAATAAGATTCATTTTTTAATTTTTAATATTAAATTTAGCTTAGGGTTAAATATTAGTTATTTTCTGAAAAGTTTTAATTTTTGTTGAATGGTGAAAATTTCTGCGTTAATGTTAAAAATCAATTATTTCATTAAATGAATTATTTTACTATATATGGATTTTAAAGTCACAATATATAAATAATACATATATTATCAAATATGGTTCATTGGAATCATTTTATAAAAGAATTATATATAAAATTTATTTAACTTTAGAATGTCACTTTTACTCGCATTCTAACCACATCTAAGGATTAGAATAAATCATAGTTTTATAGATTTTATGAATTGAATTTTCGAAAACAGACATACAATATTATAATATGTATGGAAAATGTGGTTGATATGATCAAATTGATTTTTGGTGAATAGTATATTTTAAATTTTATTTACTACAGTTAATGGTAAATAAGGTGATTAATGGTTTATGTAATGTTATATTATTATAATATCACCCTTACACATGTCCTAATATCATTTTATTAGTGATTTTTATCCCAAATTAGACATATGTCAAAAATATGATCCTTTTTAAGACACTTGGGTAAGATTTGGATATTAATTATATTTTATTTAATGAAGAGTTGAGAATGTTATATACAAATATTAATAAGTATATCATTTTTATGTGAGGATATCTAAGTGATATGGTTGATTATAAATAGTCATTATAAATATTATATTTTTATCTAAATAATTGTAATTTATTTATAATTTTAGGAAATAAATAATTTAATTAAATTTCAATATAGTAATGATGCCGTAATTGAATTATTACCACTAGAATAAATTAAATGATATTAAAAATATTAAAATAAATATAAATTTAAATAATTAATGAAATTACCTAATTTAATAGACTACAAAATCATGTTAGTTACATATTTAATGTATTGGTTCAAAGTTATCATGTTGGTTTGATATTTTTAAAAATTCAAATTTTGAATGGTGTCAAAATTGACATAAATGATACTTTAAATTGAATAATATTTTACTAAATGTTATAAAATCAATAAAAATATCAGATTTATAAATCTAAATTGGATAATTTTTAAATTTAATTTATTTTCAAATTGGGTTTTTTCGTTTTATACTAACTATGTTGACCCTATATTTTACAAAGACAAGTAACATAGTAAGAGTTAAACTGTTTAACTATGGGTCAAATACAAAATATTAGGTTAATACTTTGAGGTATACTTTTATAAAAAAAACTGGTTGAGGATATTTCGACCCATCTTCACTTTATTCTTGAACTAACTCACTTTAGATATATTTTAAACATAAAATTAGTTTATAAAAATTTAATATTTTTGGAGTTCCTAAATGTTCCCTCCCATCTCTTATAAAAGAAAACCTCTCCTTCCTATTATTAACAATTCTAAAGATCTTTGGCTCGACCAAAAACTGACCAATTCTCCTACCAACATCACTGAATTCATCCTAGAGGCCATACTTTTGGCATAAATCTATCATAAGGAGTCCCTATATTCCAATCAAAAGGAGACTCTCAAAGAAAAGGTAATTGTTTTACCAATTCCATTCAATTTATTTTCATTTATCCATCATCCTTCAATATTGTTTCAATAATAATGAAATAAATAAATCCTTATCTACATAATGAAGTGTTTTTATTGTTATGGTACAACTATGTATCTCCTTTTATCCTTCCTTCGAATAACAATACCATCGTGTGTGTGTTCATATAGATTACCATCTCTAGGAAATGGTGTAATTTTTATTCAAAACTACTTTATTTGGATTCATATAATGATGAGTATAATGGACATGAAAAATTAATATAAAATTATTATTATTTCTCATAATTAATAAAAAATCCAATTCTATATCAATTAACCATCAAGGAAATGATACTATCACTCAAGTGAATGTATGAGCTACCATCTCCATGACACGGTGAGATTCATTCTCCGCGTTAAACATTAAAAATGATAATAAAATTTACATGATGAGTAAAAATAAAGGTATTATATTTATATGATTCTAGATATGATTAAAATACATCTTATAAGTAAACAAATTACTTACACAACAAAACATTCAGAGGAAAACAATGCAGTTAAAACCCAAAATAATGGTAATACAGATATATTATTTATAAAATGATATAATAGGATAATATATGATATAATAAATATATAGATTGTTTTTCTATAATTTAACAATACAATTTAACAATTATACTTGAGTTTAACACACTCTCGACTAAATGTAAATACAAGGTAAGGGTTGAATTTACATTCTCATTATTATTCATGGTTGTTTATACGTAAGTATCTACTATGAAATTGTTATCATCTATGTCCATGTTTCATGAACTATATTAAAAAATATTATTAAAAACATTTAAACTAATTTTTAACCATGTTTTAAAATTATAAAAAAATTAATGGAATATTTCTGTCATTTTCCAAATGAGGTAATTTATGACCTTTTCGTCAAATTATGGATAGAATGTTTATTAGCATATATTGAACGAGTGGCCATATAATTCCATTATGATGCCTAATTATTTTTAATATTCCTTTACAATATTATTAGGTTTTCTCGAATGAAATTTTTTCTTTTATAATTTTGAAGCTTTTATGTTATTTCAATGTAAAAATGGATATATTTTTCAAAGGGTTTTAATGATTTTATTAGATTATTTTCATCTATGTCAACATATTTTTTTTATTTTAGGATTAATTGAAGTTGATTTATATTATATTTCACTCTTTTTATATGAATAATTCATTAAACATAATAACTGATGGGAATGGCCTGTTATTACCCCTCGAGGAATCAGTAGGTATCAATAGACTAACTAGTGACTTGGTATGAGGCCTTAATGGTATGATAATTTGTGGTCTTATCACGAGGCCTTGACGGTATGGTTATGATGTATGTAATTATTCATTCCCTTATTTTGATATTATTTATTGATATTGCGCGTGATTATTCGATAAGTAGAATATATATATGAATGTTTTAATGGAATTATATATTTATTCTTTTCTATTATAATATGATGATTATGTTTAAAAAGATTGTGTTTCATTTTTATACCTTGCCTCAAAATATTATTCATATGATTACTTTCACGATATTGTTTTTTCTTTCCGATTATCTAAGATCACCCATTTATTATGTTTCATTTTCTCCCAAGATGTGAAGATGTATAATATGACTGACCTATAGGGATAATAAAAGGAAAATGTGTGCTTTAAATGGATACACAATGTTGTTTTTTATTTCATAATGTAATATAAAACTTATATTTGTATCTTCTTTTTCAAAGGATACTAAACCAATTGGTATTTCATGATTTTATTTATTGTGATCATGAAAATGTAATAAAATAATTCACCAACTATAGGAAACTAGGTTCGGTGAATTATAGTTGATATTAGTTAAAATTTAGTAAAACCCATGGAAACTATATTTAGAAAAGACATTAATTAGGTGAAAACACCCAAAAATTGGCTTTGAGGATATGTATATAAAAATATCCCAAAATTTTAGTAATGATGGGATTATATTGTTAGTGCCGGAAAATGAATCCTTTTCTAGATAATATTAGTGGACATGGTTCTCAAACAGATGTACCTAGGAGTAAAAACTCTTACAAGGTGTTCAGGGATTAACTTAGGGTAACCTAATACCAGACAATGAGCGTTACTTCTCACCTAGCTAGACGCTCTCTTGGGATATGATTAGGATAATTCAAATTTTGATTAAAAAAAATTATAAAGGATTTATGATACAATATGTCCCCCAGTGAAATAAGATTATGATTAGGGATTAGATATGCATAAGTTTTTAGTAAATGTTATGTATTTTATGTCATTGGAATTGTGAATTATGATTTATAACCTAATCTAGTGTATTAAATTGTTTATAAATGATGCCTAGTGGAATTAATTAAAGCCATATCAATTCAAATAATTCATGTAGGTATTTTCCCCCAATAAAAGATAATGATATTGGAGATGATGATACAATTGGAACTAAACATCTTATAATCATGCCAGTACAACTAACTCAGGTTATAAATAATGACCTTCCCCATATGATGCAGCCTGATCCACAACACAGAGGATCAATGTCAGACTGATTCATGATACAATAGCCTCCGACATTCAATGGGAAAAAAATCCATTAGTAGCAGAGCAATGAATATGTTTTGTAGAGAAAACATTTCTTGATTTGGTGAGTAAGAAAATAGAAAATGTTCTTTTGTTCGTCTATCATCTATGTGAAGATGTATATCAATGGTATTCCATAATTTATAACATGAATGAGGATGAAGAGGCGGTAAATATGCAATTTTGTACAAACACTGAAATTCCGTGGAATTTGTTTTGAAAATACATGGGAATTTTATGAGGCTGCAGTTTCTGACGGCGCCTGATTCCGAGGCCCGATGTGACCAGAATCAATTTCTGATGTTTTGTTCGGGTACGTTCAATAAACGTATGAGTGGGATTTTAATATCTTGAATCGGTGTTCCGAATCAAATTCTTAGGGCACTGTTGAACTCATAGCATCAGTGATTTATTAGTAAGACCTTCGCCGTAGTTGCGTTCTGACAAGAATGAAAGTTAGTTTATGGTGTTTTTAATTAAATTAGATAAAAATAAAGGTGTTACATTATTTTTTTATTTGTTGGGTGGTTAAAACCACCATGTTGAGGTTAGAGGTGGGGCCCACCATACCATAACCTCCCTTGGGAGGATGTTATGAGGTGGGGCCCAACACACCATAACCTCCCTTGGGATGATATTTTTAGGTGGGACCCACACGAGTATAAACCCCCATGTAACTCTCTTTAAGTGGGGGAAGGCTTTTGAACTTCTATCATTAAATTCCCAACAACGAATTATTAATTAATTGAGATCCTTCAATTAATTAATCTTTTTGGAATATTTTGAAATTCTTGTGAACAATAAAATAATAGACAAACCTATTATTTTATTTCGGTTGGTTGGAAACATTCATTTTGGTGGGACTTGGACATAGGACTTGAGAGATTTTGGAGAACTTGATACTCTCAACAAAGAATGCTCCTCATATCCAAAGAACGAAAAATACCATCCTTGATCTTCGACCAAGACAAAAGAGAAGGAGCCTCCCATGAAGAACGCCGATGATGCTTCTTCCTCAGACGCTTTTTGACGTCAACGAATCGACGTCCACCCTTTTCCCGTGACTTTGTCAATGTTCATCAAATTGAGGTAGGGGTTTGAGTAGAATTATTATTCTTGTTCTTTATCGTTCAAACCTCAGATTATTTATACCGAATGATATCTCCATGATGAGGAGGGTTTAGACCACACGAACATGGCCCGACCCTCCCCCTTTGGTAGTTCTTGTTTGTTGGTGACGAAAGCAGACCACAAAGACGAACCGGTGGCGCAAGACCGCCGGGTCGACAAGAGGGTGCAGACCCATCGTGCCACGTGGAAGGAGAGCCGAGGCCACGACGGGTCACGGTGGAGGTGCATGGCGGTGATGTGGAACCCCAGCTAGGGAAGGCCGTGGTGAAGGGGCATAGTGTGGTCGTGCTGTGAAGGAGCCCAAAACCGGTTGGCCGCTCAGCCAGCTGGACAAGGCGGGACCCTTTGTGTCCTGTGGTTACCAGGCCGGCGCCCCATGTGTCGGTTATTTAGGAAGGCAGGGGGTGTAACCCCCCACCCCATGCATGGACAGCCAGCCTTGCATGCCATTCGCTTGCCATGTGGCCTAGCCGCCAACCATGCAGGCCAGCCAGCTGGCCTGGCAGCCCACAGTCGGGCTACCCCTAGGGTGGGCCGATGTCAGCCGGGCCACCTCGGGTCGGGCCAGCCTCGTGCCGGGCCGCCCGTTGGGCTGGATATCCTCTTCGGGTTGGGTCATCCCCTAGACTCAGCCCATTTCCTTTGACCGATTTGGAATCACGGACCGGGTCGGACCCCAGAATACACAGGGTCTGGTCGGGTCAGTCTGACTAGGTTGGACCGGACCCGGATCTGTTTGGCCAGTTTACACATTTTCTCCCTCTTCTTGTGCTATGGGTGTTGGATTGATGAACCACCTATGGTGATGGAATTATTAGAGTGAGACAATTATTTTGGAATACTCTACTTGAGGTTTGGACGCAGTTGGGGAACGATCGGGTTGGTTTGACCCTAAAAACCATCCCGGCCCCTGGAACGAAAATGCCAATAAATCACAGACCGGATGTCTAATTGATGTGCCATCTATCACGTTGGGTTCCTTATGATAATACAGAACTACGGGATACATCAGCTCAAGAATTTGTGGTAGTTGATGTATTGACAATTGGCTCAAGGAGTGGACCCTCCAGAATCGAGCGCGCTGTGTGCGAGAACCCTAGGACTGGCTGCGACTAAGATGATGGGATCCTCTATGGGTTCGACAGTGACGATACTATACCAGGATCCTCCATGGGTTTGATAATGATGACTTCTATACTGGGATCCTCTATGGGTTTGACAGTGATGACTACTGTATCGGGATCCTCTGCGGGTTTGACAGTGATGACTTCTGAACAAGGATCCTACGTGGGTTCGACAACGCTGATACTCCTCCAAGATCCTATGTGGGTTTGACAGAGGAGATGATTCAATGGATAGAACTAATAATCTCTACTCTCCTCTATACATGAGTTGTATACCTATGTGAGTTGAGTCTTGTCTTTCAATCATTATCATCTTGGTGATTGACTTTACTTCCTTTGTGGATTGGGTTGGGCTTGGGCTCGAGAGTTGGAGACAGACTATGACTGGTAACATAGGTATATGTATGGTCATATACCTAAATAGGGTTGGTTGATACTTCATGATTGTATATTTCTTATTTGGTTTATCCTTGGTGGATTTTGCGAGACCTTCGGGGGTCTCGGGGACCCTTACTATGTATTATTATACTCACCCCTGCATGGGCTTCACCCGCACGTTGTCGTGTTCAGTGTTGATGACGGTCGGTAGTGATCGAGGCTGAGGGTGATGGAAGGGAGGCTGTATGGAGCTGGACTAGATGGGATGTACCTCAGGGATGATTTGTTCGAGTCTGTACCTATCTTTCATGTAGGATTCCCCTGTGGATGATCCAGGATCTGATTTCCCATTTTACTTGTACTTGTACCTGTTGTTCAGTTGGGTTTGAATACTAGCCCACATACTTTCATAAAACTTTCCTTTGCTATATTTGTACCTTTTTCTTCTTCTTCCTGTGTTCATAATGTGAGTGTTACATGTTTAAAGGCAGTGCCTTTCCTTTTTATCGAGAATTCTCCTTTGGTTCTAGTCCCCAGCCCCTGGCCACTGGAAGGCGGGCTTGGGGTAGTCACGTCACGGGCCCCGAGGACGGGTCGTGACAAATTGGTATCAGATGGGTCGGTTCTACCACAAAACATGGACTAAGATTATTTTAATGGCAATAGCATTAATTGTTTTTGGTGTGGTTATCAGTTAAGGGAAACCAGTGTTGGTGTGGCAGACGACGTATCCATACACTAGGACTCTGAATTCTGATTTCTGACTCAATGCACGAAAACACTGATTATGTGTGTGTTTCCATTGAATGTTTTCTTCGTGATTACTTTTTGTCAGCTCACCAGATATATTGTTTTGACCATGGTGCACCTATTTCTTTTCAAGATGCCCCCACATAGGCAGCCAACTAGGGTTCTGAGTTTGGTACAAGATGGTAGCCCACTAATGGATAAGGCCTCGGTGCAAGGCCCTATCACTGTGGAGGTTCCAGCAGTACCATTACCCGCTAAGCCACTGATACAACTAGTTCTAGCAACATAGAGTGCATGACGACTGAGTGTGTTTCACGAGTTCCAGTGCTAAAGGCCGCCTTGGTTCAGGGGAGAGACAACCCACAGGCAGTTGAGGATTGGCTGGAGGTTGTTGTTAGAGTTTTCAGATTGGTAGGGACACAAGCCATCCTCTTAGTGATCCTTGCTGCGAGTCTCCTACATGCAGCATCATTCATATTGTGGAGTCTGCTGCTCCAGGTGCATGATGAGGTATAACAACTCTGGGTAGACTTCAAGAGTCTTTTCTGGTCAATGTTTTTTCCAACCACCCATCATGCGGTGCAGATTCCTAAGTTACTACATCTATAGCAGGGTAGTATGACGATATCTCAGTACTCAGCGAGGTTTACCGACCTCTCTCACTACTCCACAGATATGGTACGAGACCCATTCATTAGAGAACGGACTTTCAAGCATGGACTTCAACATGAGATCAGGGCTTCAATGATCTCCCTCTGCATCTTGAAGCATGAGGGGGTGATGGAGCAAGCCCTTGTAGTGGAGAGTTTTCTTGCAGAGCAGTCACCAGTAGAGAGACCCACCACAGGGTGACACATAGTGGAGTCTATTATAGACGGAAGTAGACATATGTCGCAAAGGTCTAAGAAGAAAAGGCCATCAGGTGGGTGACTCCTAGATACAGGTTTGGTTGTGCGGGGAACACAAGATAGAGATAGCCATATGAGGAGCACGCAGTGCTATGCATGCGGCAGGCAGGGTCATATGGATCGTGATTTCCCGAACCACCATGCAGATAAGTAGCAGATAGTAGAGGGACCTCCCAAGCAGAGGCATAGGTTCAACCGTGGTGGTCCTCCGGGAGAATACAGACGTGGCAGAGGAGCTGGCTGAGCAGCAGGTGGTGGATGATGTTTCAAGGCTCTACCACCACCACCACCAAGAAGTTAACCCAGACCATAGGGAGATGGCAGATAGGGGCAGTCATAGCTCCATGCATTCGAGGCCTACGACCACTGCATACCTTAGATGATTTGAGGTATTATCTATGTTTATTCCACCCTTGATGTAGTACTTATAGACATAGGTGTGAGTCATTCTTTTGTTTCTGCTACCCTCTTTCAGAACTCAAAGATTCCGACAGAGCTGTTGGCTTGATCCTTAGAACTAGAGACTCATATGGGAGAAGACTAGATGATTAAGCATTGGGGACGGTAGTCTGAGCTTACTCTAGGAGGTGAGAGCATTGGCTGGGATCTCCTCATAGCAGCGTCGAGGCCTTACGATGTCATCTTAGGTATGGAATGTTTATCCACAGTTCATGCTCAGATTGACTGTATTAGGTGGAATGTGCGGTGTGTATTTGAGGATATGATGAAGTTTACCTTAACTGGAGATAAGGGATCCTTTGCAGCACAAGATGGACTTACCCAGATGTGGGGGCAGCCGATCACACATCAGTTGGCCAACCTCATTCTCGAAGTGGTTAATGTGTAGAGTCTGAGTTTTTCTATTGTGGTGGATCAGTACGCGGATGTTTTCCAAAATGATGTACCAAGACTACCTCCTCACAGGGAGGTGGACTTCTACATTGACCTGTACCCCGGGATGGCACCGATATCTACTCCAGCATATCGGATGGCTCCTGTCATTCTTTTTGAGCTGTGGATACAGCTGGAGGACTTGCAGAAGAAGGGATTTATTCGACCTAGTGTTTCACCCTGGGCATCCCCGATTTTGTTCTCTAAGAGGGAGAATGGGAGATTGTGTTTGTGTGTTGATTACCGGCGCCTGAACTAGGTGACCGTGAAACAAAAAGTACCCCCTCTCAAGGATTGATGACCTCTTTGGTCAGCTCAAGAGAGAACGATGGTTCTCGAAGATAGTCCTTAGGTCAGGCAATCACCAGAGTTCGAGACGAGTATGTGGAGAAGATGACCTTCAGGTGTCAGTATGGCCACTATTAGTTATTGGTTATACCCATCAGTGTAACCAACACTCTAGTAGTGTTCATGATTCTCATGAATAGGATATTCCAGCCTTACCTCAATCACTTTGTTGTAGTCTTCATCGATGACATACGGATCTACTCGAGTACTAAGGAGGAGTATGCCTACCATTTTCAGGTAGTACCAGACACACTCCGAGAGCACCAGCTTTATGGTAATCTCTCGAAGTGGTAGTTTTGGATTCGAGAGGTTCACATATTAGGACATGTCATAAAAGGCTAGAGTTGATGTGGGTCAAGTGAAGATCGAGGCTGTACTTTCTTGGGATCCACCCAAGAGTGCGATGGGGGTACGATGTTTTCTAGGACTAGCTGGGTACTATCGGAGATTTGGTCCATACATCTCCAGAGTTGCAGAACCACTTTCAGTATTGAATAAGAAGGGGAAACCCTTCATGTGGTCAGAGAGATGTCATCAGATCTTTCTGGAGCTAAGGCATAGGTTGACTAGTGCACCCATCTTGAGGAAACTGTAGGAGGGTGTAGGGAACATAGTTTACTGCGATTCATGAGGGACCGTGCTCAAGTGTGTCCTAATATAGTAGTAAGATGTGATCACATATGGTTCTCGATAGCTGAGACAACATGAACAGAACAACACTACCCATGACTTGGAGTTAGTAGCAGTGGTCTTCACCTTGAAGATGTGGCGACACTATCTGATGGGTAAGCATTTTATAGTCTACTATGACCACCAGAGTCTTAGGTACATCTTCTCACAGAAGGACCTGATCCTGAGATAGTAATGATGGATTGAGTTCCTCCAGGACTATGAATTTGAGATAGTCTATACTCTTAGAAAAGTGAATGTTATAGAATATGCTCTCAGCAGGAGATCAGGAATTCAGTTGCTAGGAGAGGCGACGGAGCAGCTGGCCGCAATGAAGATATCTTTTGTGGAAAGAGACAGAGCATCCTTTCTATAGTCTCTCATAGTCACTCCTTCACTTCTTCTGCGAGTCAAGGAGGCACATCATGGAGATGTTGACTATGAGATGTGACATGCATAGATATCCATAGGGCAGGCACCTGATAGGTTTTCTGAAGGCGAGGAGCACGTCATTATCTTTAGAGGTTGTACCATGGTACCAGTTGCACTTTAGGAGGATGTTTTGAGGGAGTTACACACATCTCCTTTAGATGTACATCCAAGAGTGGTGAAGATGTATCAGGACCTCCAACGACAGCACTGGTGGACAGGTATGAAGAAGGCAGTAGCAGAGTTTGTCTCACGATGCCTCACTTGTTAGTAAGTGAAGGAAGAGCACCAGGTTCTAACTGGCTTAGTTCAGCCCTTAGAGGTCCTAGAGTGGAAGTGGCATAGGATATCCTTGTATTTCATGAAGGGACATCCATGTACATCCAGAGGACATGAATCTATCTAGGTGATTGTCAATCAACTCACCAAGTCGGCTCACTTCCTACCGTTCAGAGAGCATGGTTTAGTAGAGAGCTTGGGATGCCTCTACATACAAGAGATCGTATGGATTTATGGTGTTCCATAGATGATAGTCTCTGATCTAGGTTCTCATTTCACTTCCCAGCTATGGATGGGGTTGCAGGAGGCTTTTGGGACACAACTTCTCTTAAGAAACATCTTCCGTACTTAGATGGATGGTAAGACTGAGAGGATCATTCAGACTATTGAGGACTTGGTTTGTGCATGTGTCCTTGACTTCGGTCGCAGTTGGGAGGATCATTTCCCATTGTTATATTTTGCGTATAACTAAAGCTATCACTCCACCATTGGGATGGAACCTTTCTAGGAACTTTACGGCCCACTATGGAGATCACCTCTATGCTGGACTGACCTAGGGGAGTCAGTACTTTTGGGACCATAGATGGTGCAAACTACGATGGAGAAGGTGCAGATCATCCAGGAGTGGATGAAAACTGCACAGAGCAGGAAGAAGGACTATGCTGATAGGAGACAAAGACCACAGGAGTTCGAGGATGAAAAAAAATGTCTTTCTACGGGTCTCACCGTGATGAGGTCTACAGATATTTGGCCGAGGCGGCAAGTTGTCTCTGCAATTCATTGGACCTTTCTAGGTCCTCAGCAGAGTAGGCGAGGTGTCTTACCACCTGGCCCTTCCACCTCAGTTGCACCGGGTGCATGACATCTTTAACATATCTCAGATGAGGAGATACGTGCATGACGTGTCCCACATCATCAACCACAGGGAGCTAGATATCTATGACAATGTGACTTTCATAGAGGTTACAGTGGAGATTGAGGATTGATAGAAGCGGTTCCTACGTGGGAGGTCGATACCTATGGTGCATGTTCGCTGGTAGCACAGGAACCTCTGGGAGAGAACATGGGAGCGGTAGGCTCATATGCATGCTCAGTACCCCCATTTGTTACCTTAGTGTGTGTTATAGTTTACTGGGATGTAAAGACCTGAGGTGGAAAAAATATAAAGACCCAGAAATTCTGTCGAATTTTTTTAAATACATGGGAATTTTACAAGTCCGCAGTTCTTGATGGAGCCTGATTCCGAGGCCCAGTGTGCCTGAAATCAATTTCTGAACTTTTGTACAGGTACGTTTATAAACATTTGAGATGGATTTTAATCACTTGAACTGGTGCTCAGAATCGAATTCTGAGGGCACTATTGATCTTGCAGTGTCTGTGATTTCTTTGTAATACCTTCACCGCAGTTGTGTTCTGAGGAGAATGAAATCTAGTTTATGGGGTTTTCAATTAAGTTAGATAAAAATAAAGGTGTTACTTTATTTTTTATTTTATGGGTGGTTAAAACCTCCAAGTGGAGTTTGGAGGTGGGGCCCACCACACCCTAACCTCCCTTGGGAGGATATTTATAGTTGGGACCCACTCAAGTATAAACCACTATGTAACTCTCTTTAAGTGGGGGAAGGATTTTGAACTTCTCTCATCAAATTACCAACCCCCCATTATTATTTACTTGAGCTCCATCAATTAATTAATCTTTTTTAAATCTTTTTAAATTCCTTCCAACAATAAAATAATAGAAAAACCTATTATTTTATTTTGGTTTATTGGAAACTTTCATTTGGGTGGGACATTGAGAGAGGACATGGGAGATTTTGGAGGACTTGATCCTCTCCACGAAGAACGCTCCTCATCTCTGAAGAACGATGAACACCATCCTACATCTTCGACCAAACCAAAAGAGAAGGAGCTTCCTGCGAAGAACGCCAACGATGCTTCTTCCTCGGATTCTTTCTAACGTCAACGAATCGACATCCACCCTCTTTTCGCGACTTCGTCAACGTTCATTGAATCGAGGTAGGGGTTTGAGTAGAATTCATATTCTTGTTCTTTGAAGTTCAAAAATCAGATTATTTATGAAGAATGATATCGCCATGATGAGGAGGGTTTGGACCGCACGAACATGGCTCGACCCTCCCCCTTTAGTTGTTCTTGTTTGTTGAAACCGCGGCAGAGGGGCGTGGTGCCATCGCGCCACACTAGTGATGTGGAACTGCGGCCAGGCTGAGCCGTAGTGAAGGGGCGCGGTGCAGTCGCACCATGCCGAAGGCTAGAACCAGCTTGTCGCTTGGCCAGCCGGACAAGGCGGGACCCCTCAGGTCTCGCGGTTACGAGGCCGGCGCACCATGCGCTAGCCGTTTCAGAAGGCGGGGGGGTATAACCCCCCCCCCCCAAGCATGGACACCCGGCCATGCGGGCCAGTCTCCTGGTACACGGGCCAGCTGTCTGTGCCGCCCTCTGTCAGGCCTCCCATGACTGGGCCACCCACGACCGGCCCGCCCTCGCCAAGGCCACCCTCGGCCGGGCAGCCCCTAGTCCTGGGCGCCTTCGGTCGTGCGGTCATGGTCCAGGAAGTCCCCTCGACTCAGGCTGTTTCCTCGGACCGAGTCAAAATCATGGAATGGGTCAGACCCCAGAATAGATAGGGTCGGGCCGGGTCAGTCCGACTGGGTCAGACCGGACCCGGACCCGTTTGGCCAGTTTACACCTTTCACCCTCTTCTTGGGCTACGAGTGTTCGATTGATGAACCAACTATAGTGATGGAATTCAAGGAGCGAGATGATTCTTTTGGCACAATCAACTTGAGGCTTGGATGCAGTTTTGGTATAGCTGGGTTGGTTTGAGCATCAAAACAAATCGGGCCCCTGGAATGGAAATGTCAATAACTCACAGACCATACATCCGATTGACGCGTCATCTGTCACGTTGTGTTCCTTATGATAAGATATAAATACAAGACATATCAACTCCGTACTTCATGGTAGTTGATGTATCAAAACATGGACCACTGATCCTTGAGGTATAGTATATATATACTATATACGTAACCCAAGAAGTAATATTGAATGACTAATTGGAGAGTTAAAACTATTATTCTAATGGGCACTGATCTCACGATATTTCAAACCATAAGAAGATATAGTTTAATGTGTTATCAAGACAGAAAAAGAATTATCTATGTTTTATAACATTAATGTTATGAAAATAAATATAAAGTCCTATGAACACTCTGGAATACAAAATAAAGGGATGTTGGGAAAATTTTACTTTCCATCCTATAGTAATTGAGGAAGAAATTCCACAATACTTTTATAAAGGGTATGTGATTTTGTTATAAGTTTGGATAAAAGGATAGAATGCTCATGATTTCATTGAGAAAAATAAGATAGCAATGTTCAATGCTAAAATTTTAAAGACATGGGAAATTAAACAAATTATTTGCCTAATATTTAAGGAAATTTTCTTCAAAAATGGCCGTGGGAAAATGGTAAATATTTTAAGATCATATCTCTAGAAGTTGAGGTTCCTAATGATTTGGTGGAAATTAATTTAATCATTTCCTAAATTTTTCCCAAGAATTATTTGATACTATATCCTCAAATTCCTATATATCATCAAAATATTCATAAAAATGAGATATTTCCAATTCACATTAACATGGGAGTTGTGAGTCAAAACCTCTAAGGGAAGGCTCGTTTCAAATAGATGTGTCATGCAGTTCACATTATTTAATTTAGTCATGAATTTTCTACTAACATTATCATCATACCTATGATCAACATAGATATAATCCTATGTATGGATTGGATACCAAAATATGATGTTAAATTCTTTTGCAATAAGAAGGATGTTACGATTTATGAGAAAGATGCCGAATCCATTATCAATAGAGTTGAACCTTTGTCACCTGATTCTTATATGTAACCCCCCCATTAAATTTATTTTATTATATTCATGGGGAGGAAGCATAAATAAACTCTAGGGATGAAGAAATAAATATTCAAATTGAGGTTGTACCTTTTTTAAATGAATACATTGATTTTTTTATTGAATATTTACTTCAGCACCCCATAGTGGGAACTTGAGTTTTATATTTATTTGATTCTCAATGAAAGGCCAATATCAAACAATCCCTATTGAATGTACACAGTAGAATGAATAGTGCTGAAAAAATAGTGGAGTTTAGTAATAATGGATTTGTTCTACCTAGTGTTTCTTTATGAGGATCCATAGTTCTTTTTGTTATGAAGAAATATGGATCAATGAGATAGTGAATTGAGTATAGAGAAATCAAGGCTATTACAATAAGGAACAAGTATCTTATTCATCACCCTGATTATTTATTTGATTTACTTCATGGTGATAATTACTTTTCAAATATTTTCCTTCATTATGGATATAATCAATTATTTTTAAAGAAGTGTGAAATTCAAAGACTTTATTCAGAACCATGTATGGGGAATATGAGTTTACACTAATACCATTCAAAATTAATAATAAAACAATTTTTTTCAGGGATCTAATTAATAGAGTTTTCAAGGAATATCATAATTATTTTTTCATAGTATTTGTTGATGACATATTAATATACTCCAAATGCTATGAATACCATGAGAACAACTTTCAGATCGATCTAAAGTCTTGTAGAAGACATAAACTATATGTGAAGTTTAGAATGTTTGAATTCTGGAAATATGAAATTTATATTCTTGGCCATAATGTCTCCAAAGATAGAATCTATAATGATCATGTAAAAACGAAAACAATCTAGGAATCACCAGCACCGACGTGTATAACTGAGTTATGCATTTATATTTGTTTAACTGGTCACTTCTGGAAAATTTTCAATAATTTTTCCTAGTTGGAATATCCATTAACCATGATCATATTTAAAGGGGATAAATTATTTTCGTCAATGAGTGTAAATAACGTTTTTATGAAGTGTAGAGAAAATTATGTAATGCTTCTGTCTTGACATTACCATTTGAAAATGATTGCTTTGTGATATATAATGATGCATCAAGGAAATGACTTGGTTGTATTATTATAAAAAATGAATGGTTTATTTAATATTCATCAAGGTAGTTAAAAATTCTTTAACAATACTATCCAACTATGGATATTGAGTTAGTAGTAATAATATTTTTTCTAAAGATAAGGATAAACTATCTCTATAGTGAATAATGTGAGATATATATTGATCCCAATACATGGAAATATATTTTATTATAGAAAGAACTCAACATGATACAAATGATATGGATTGATATTCTCAGTTATTATGATTTCACAATACACTATAACCTAGGGAAGGAAATAAGGTGAGAAATGTGTTATGTAGGAAGGACCATGGTGTTCTGAATAGAATGAGTGTTGAAAGGGATCCTATGTTCATGGATCTATTAAAGATGGATATGGGAATAATAATTAAAGGTAAAAGATCTTTTCATTTTCAAATGGTTTCCAAAAAATATATACAACAATGAATTAAGAAATATTCATCTGATGATGAGTATTTTTAGAAGAAAATTAATTCCATCAATGATGGGAGACTAATTGAATTTGTATTTAAAAGAAGATATTTTTAAATTTGGGAAAGGGGTCTGTGTTCCCACTATTGCTGACCTAAAAAGTGAATTACTTAATTATTTACAAAGATCTAATTTCTCTATACACCCAAGTAGCACTGTTATGGATAAATATTTTGAAGAACATATTTGGTTAGAAAACATGAAGATGGATATTTCTTACAAGGTGTCAAGATGTTTGGATGTTTAATAGGTGAAGTCTAGAAGACAACATTATAGAGGATTCATGAAATCTCTTCCTATAACTATGTGGAAATGAGATGATCTTACGATGTACATTTTTAATGGGATACCAAAGACACGTATAATAAATAATCCAATATGGCTTATTTTTTATTGTCATAGCAAATCAGCAGATTTCTTTGCTATAAGAGAATATTTACAAATTGAATGATTATATATAATTTACATTAATTATGTTTTAAGAAATCAAAGTGAACCCCTATCGATTCTTTCTTATTGTGATCCGCATTATAAAACTTGATTTTGGGAAGGACATCAGAAGGCTCTAGATATTGAGATTCATTTGATCCCTACTTACCACCCTCAAACTAATGGGACAATCAGAACAAACAATTCAAACATTATAAGATGTTTTGAGATCTTGATCACATGACATTTATGGTACCTAGAATCAATATTTACCTCGAATAGAATATTAATATAACTATAGATTCCATTCTAGTATTCATATCACACCATATGAAGTGTTATATAGAAAGACATGTCAAACACCAAATTGTTGAGATGATGTCGGTGAATAAAAATAGGTATTTCGAAAACTGTTTGAGGAAATAATAGATAATGTGATGATTATTCAAACCAATATCAAAATATATCAAAGTAGGATAAATAGTTATGCCAATAATTTATGGAATGATTTTTTATTTCAATTAGGGGATTACATTTTAATTAAGCTATCACCTTGGAATGGTGATATATGATTTTCTAGGAAGGGTAAATTAAATCTTAATTACATCAATCCTTTCAAAATTCAATAATGAAGTGGATCTATAGCTTAGTATTGGGAAATGTTTCCAATACTCACCAAAATTCAAGATGTGTTCCATGTATCATTGTTAAGAAAATATATACCAAACCCAAAGCATTTACTTACCTATTAAGAAATAGAACAGTCACTTAATTTTTCTTACGTTGAAGTGTCGATCACGATTCTTGACACTAGAGAACATGTTTTGAGAAATTTGATGACTCTTATAGTAAAAAGTGTGTAATGAAACAATATAATAAAGAGGTGATGTGGTAATATATGGAAATTATGATGAAGAACCACCTAAACAAATTTATGATGAAAATTTATAGTAATTTCAAGGACAAAATTATTTTATGTAGTGAAGAATGTTACACCCTAAGCTTCCACAATATGCAACTTTTTAAATAATTCATATAGCTTCCACTATATGCAATACTGAGTTCGACCACACCATGACCTATTAAAAAATCCATTTAAAATGAGATTACAAAAACAGTTAACAAAATTATTAAATATGAGATTTTTTTTCAAAATATACATCATTTTTGAATTTGGAATATCACAATTATATTTGGGTGAAATTTTGGTAATTTTTTAAAACATTTAAATTTTTAATGAGAGTGAAAATTACTACACTGATGATAAAAATTGATTATTTCATTTTATATAATTATTTTAGTACACATTGATATTGATGTCATAATAGAAAAATAATACATATGTAAAGCCAATAATTTTTATATAAATAATTTTATAATAGTATTATATAAAAAAAATTTATATAACTTTTGAACGTCACTTTTACCAGCCTTTAAACCACATATTTAGATTTCCATTAAAACTAATTTTCTAGATTTTGTTAAATGAATTTCAAAAACAGACATACATTGTTGCAATCAATATTAAAAATGTGGTCAAATAGGATCAAAATAATTTTTTTGAATAGTCACTTTTGGATTGTATTTACTATTGTTAACGGTAAATAGGGTAATAAAAGAAAAAAAAATAATATAATATAATATTACCCATAAATGGGTAATAATTTAAATGGATGTATGTTTTTCATCCAAATTCAATATTAGTTCAAAATTATGATCATTTTTAGGTAACTTGTGTTAGATTAAGACATTAATTATATTTTATTTAAAAAAGACTTAAAAAGTCATTTTGAAATTTTAATAACTATATCATTTCTAATATAAGGTTATATATGTGATATGGTTTACTATAAATAGAATTTCCAAATATAAAATGTTTATATACATAATGGAAATTTATTTATAATTTGAAGAAATAAATAATTATATTAAAGGGTGACACAATAATGATGAAAAAAATAGAATTATTAAATGATGAAACAATTAAATGATATTAAAAACATTAAAGTAAATATAATTTGACTAAATTAATGACATAAAAGAATTTTAAATATAAAATAGACATTTTAGTGACACATGTAATGTATTAATTATATGTTTTCATGTTTTTTTGACATTTTTACAAATGCAAATATTCAATAGTATCAAAATTGACAAAAATGATACTTTAAAATTAATAATATTTTATTAAATATTATAAAATTAATGAATAATTAAATATATGTCAAATAACTATGATAAAGTTAGATTATTTCTAAAGTATCCAATTATGATAATTTTTTTCATTTTATAGTAACTATATTAACCCTATATTATAAAAAGACATGTTAACACAGTTAGAGTTAGTCTATTTAACTAAGGGTTAAATCCAAAGGATAAGGTAAAATTTGTGATATAAACATGTTTAAAAATATTCGAATGATATTATTTGGTCCCTTACTGACATTGGACTTAAAATAAATCAATTTTGAGATATTGTAACCAAAAATAAATTTATAATTATTTAAAAAAATCAGAGTTTCCAAAAGTGCCTCTCCCCTCTCATAAAAAAGAGTACATATCCTTACCTTTTATTAACACCTATAAATAATTTTTTCATGAAAAAAACTTTCCAAATTATTATCCAAAATTCCCTAAATTCATTCTAGATGCCATTATTTTTGCATAAATCTATCTTATGTTGTCTTTTTGTGCAAATCAAAAGGGTACCCCCAAATAAGAGGTTATTGTTTTACGAATTCAATTAAATTTTTTTCTTCTTATATATCCTATTAATACGTTGATTACATAATAGATTAAAAACTAAAATATCATATATATTATTATATTTTTTATGATAATGGGATAACCATGTTACCCTTTTTATCCATCCAAAGAATAAAAATATCACCATCAGTGCGTACGTATGGATTACCATCTCCACACAATGGTATAATTTGTCATTCAGCACAAAAATATTTGGATGGGTATAATGATCATTATAATAGATATAAATAATTAATAATTATTTGAAATTATTATTTATAACTAATATTCCATCCAATTCCAAACTATTTAACCATTAAGGGAATGATTTTGTCTCTCTTGTGTACGTGTCTGCTACCAACTCGATGACATTGTGATATTCATTCACGTTAACCATTTAAATATTTAAATAATGTTTATATGATGAATAAAAATAATAACTATAAACATTATATCAGTCTATATTTGAATAAAATACATCATATTTATAAACAAACATGACATACACAACAAAACATGCATAGAAAAATGTAGTTAACACCTGAAAAAATGGTAATACAAATAAATTAAAATCAAAATGATATAAGAAGATAAAATATGAAATTAAAAATATGGATATGGTTTTGGTATAATTTAATAATATAATTTAACAAATATAAAGGTGTTTAATACACCCTCGAATAAATGAAAGTGCATGTTAAGGGTTAATTTCACAATCAAATTATTATTTGAGGGTTTCTATACATAAGTATCTACTTAGACATATTTTTCATCCATGCCCGTGTTTCTTAAAATGTAATTCAAAATATTATGGGAAATTGTTTCATATAATTTTTATTCATGTTTGAATTCATATAAAATGTTTTTAATGGAATATTTACATCGTTTTCTATATTATGTACTTTATGACCTTTTCAACAAATTAAAAAAAATTAACTAATATGTCACGAGAAGCTATTTTCCACTATTATAATGCCTTAAATTTTAGATGCTTCCATTACAGTATTAGAAGTTTATTTTCAAATGATATTTTTACTTTTATAATTTTCATTATTTAAGATTATTTTAATTTCAAAAGGTGTATCTCTCTCAATGAGTTTTATTGATTTTATTATATTATTTTCATTTATGTCCATGTCCTCTATTGAATTTTTTGCTTAATTGAGGTTGGGTTATTAGCATACAATCTTATATATTGTATTGAATTTTTTTTGATAGGATTTATTCTGTATATACTATTTGTATTCAAGTCATGGTTTATGTTTAATGTATCAACATTTCATATGCCAGTTTTAAGCAAAGATTTATGTTTTGTTTCACCCTTTTCAAATGAGGAATGAATTGGACATATTAAGTGATAGACAAGGCCCGCTTTATCCCTCTATTCCTTAGTAGGTGTCAAGAGACATACATTTGTCTTGGCATGAGGCCTTGACGGTATGGTAGTTTATCATCTTTATATGAGGCCTTGACGGTATTATATTGATTTACATCATTATGTATTCCCTCATTATGTGATTATTTATTGATATTTCATGTGATTATTTTATTAGTATAATATCCATGGAAATTTACAAATAAATTTATTTGATTTATTCTACATATATTATGTTAAAGATTATGTTTAAATGTATTGTGTTTTGGTTTTATACCTTTCCATAAATTTTTATTCTTATGATAGCTTCTGAAAAAAAAATTATTTACTAAGCATCTGATCCCACACCTTTATTATGATTCATTTTCGTAAGTATGAGGATAAGTATAATATGACTCACATGTGGGGATAATCTAAGGGATATGAGTGTTTTCAATAGAGAAACTAATTTTTTTCATTTCAATATGTATTAAAAAAAAAATTTTATCCTGTTTTTGAAAGGCATATAAACTAATCGATCCTTCAGTATTTAATTTCTTATGATCATGCAAATTTATTGAAATAATGAACATACTCTAGCCAACTGGCGTTGGGATGTTACATAAAAAATATATTTTTTAAACGTAAAGATGATTTAAATTTAAATACATTACTATTAGTCTTCATTTTATGAATTCAAATTCATGATGATTTATATAAAATCTCAAAATATTCATTTAAATCATTTATCATTAGGGGTTATTTTAATTAGTAATAATTGATAAATACTATATATATTATAATTGTTTTCTAAAAAATAATTTATAATCCTAAAAAAAAAAATACTAATATCTGATATAAAATGATTAAAATGTACATAATTGAATTAAATATTACTAAATAATTATTATTTTTCACCAAAATCAATTTAAAATAATAATATTACTTTTATATTAATTAATTTTTCAAATAGAATTATAATTTTACATAAAAATTCTATTTTTCTATATTTAAAAAAAATCCTTTATTTTTCATTAAATTAAAAATTTCACCACAAGTAAATTTTATTATGCTAATAAAAAAATTGAGTTGAATTTATGAAATAAATTTTCTAAAGGTTCCAATTACTAAATATAATTTTTATAATAATAAATATTTTTTTTAAAAAAATACATTCTTTTAAGAGAGAAAAGACATTACCAAAAATTTATTGATTATTTACTAAGAATCTTTTCAGATATATATGAAATGATATATATATATATATATATATATCATAAATTATTTCAACCTAATCATTATAGTGAATTTAGTTAAATCCTAAACTAGTCATACTTAAATAATCATTATGTTTTGGGTTCGGTGTTTCATATCGCATAAGTTATCGAACATGGTTTTATCTTAAAAAGTCTCAAGGTGTAACATATATAATGGGGTCCAACCTATAAATAACTTACATAAATCTCAAGAATTACCAATAATGGGACCCTATGTTTCATATAATATGTATCAAGATTAACTTTTTCCCATATATAACACTCAAAAACCTTATCATTCACATAGAAAAATTCTTTCACTCTATCATAAAAAATTTAAAACACATATTTAAAAGATATGTAAAAAAATGTTGATATAAAAAACATTAAAATATTGAAACACGTATAAAAGGATATTTTGGTTCTCTATCATAAAAAGTGGAGTCTTATAAAGGATTACCAAATTAAATAACATAAACTCAGGTTATCTGATATGGAAAATCAGTTGGAACACCTCTTTTGAAAAATACCATTTCAATTTTTAAATATTATTTTTTAAAAATAGAGAAAATATAATGAAAAAAAATATTTTAAATATAAAATTTTAATATATTAAAGTTAATATCAATGAATGTACTATTGTGATGGATGATTTAGATTTTCATGTCATAAAAGTTAAAAGATATTCCACTCTCAAAATTGAATAAACTGTTGAGAGATAAATCATTCAGAAATCAAAAAGAAGAATCTTTTCAAACAATTTATTCAAAACATAAAATGTTACTATAAATTTCATTAAACATTCATATTATAATATTATAATAATTTTCTAAAACAATTTAAAATATATGCATTTGTATGGAAAATGTAGTTTTCAAGGAAACATTGATAGATGATTTTTTAAATGATATCTTGTTACCTCAAGTCTAATAGAACACATATGTCTATTTTATTCCTGAATAATATATGTATGTTAATTTTAACCTTACATAAGAGCCTTTTAAATTTTCATTGTTAAACTATTTTAATAACATTTTATATAAAATTATTTAATTAATTATGTTCACTATGAGTATTTTAAAGATATTCAGCTTCTATGACATTGGTAGGTAGAAAATACTAAAATAGTCCAATATTCCATCATCTGCATTATAATAATCATTTAATAATTATATTTTTCACATATAAATCATACTATATATAACCAAATATATACCATATATATAAAAATTAATTTTGTTAAAACCATGGAGATGGTAGTTACAACATACACATGAGTTACATTTCTATTTTTCAATGATCCTTATGTAATGAAGTAATAATTATTTTATCAATAAATAATTATCATTATAACATAATTTTTACATAACCTATTTAAATATAATGATATACATCCATGTGACGAAATTATTGAAAATTAATCATATCACTTTGTGGAGGTTGTAGTTCACATGTATAGAACAATAACCTTATAAACATCCATATAACTGAAATGTAATAAATTAATAGATATATTTTCGTTGAATAGTGATACATATTTTATGAATATAGTATTTAACAAATAATTCCATAACTATAACCAATCTTGATAGATGGTGATGGAAAATTAATTTCATCAGTTTGTGATGTTGTAACCCACCGTACACATGTATGATGAATTCTTATCCTGTTTGATGGAAATGGAAGATAGATATAGGTTATTTAATTATCATAATAACATGTCATTATATCTATTATATATGTGATTTTATTATATCATTTTTTAAATCTATTTAAAGTAGGTGGAAGAATAAATAAAACTAAAATATAAATTTTCAAATTATATATCTTCTTTGGAAAACATCTAGTCCATAACTCATTAAGAACTCTAAAATTGGAATTTTTATTAGAATGAGGAATATATAATGAAGGGAGGTATTTTAGAATGTTAATTTAGAAGATCATTTTAGAACCAAAATTCTTTTATGAGTGACGAATTTAGAAGAACATGTTCCCTTATATAATAAAGGGTAGGGTCACTCTTGGAATTCCACAAAATAATAAATTAATATAAATTAATATTCAATTATAAATTTCTCAAAAAATAATTTATTTATAAATTATGATGATTATGGATCTATATATCATCATTAAATAAAAATTATTCATGTTTTGATTATATTTTTTCCCTAATCATTTTTTAAACCCATATTTAACCTCATTCACACTTACCATGACAATAATGGGGTTTTTACTATTTGTGGTCAATATAGTTACTACAAATGAAATAATAACCATATATATAACATGGAAGATTTTATAAATAATAAATTAATAATTTTTAAAATATAAAATATTTATTATTTTTAGATCATTTTATAAAATATTATTTTATCTCATATATCATCCATGCCATTTTTAAACTATTCATTACATTGATTTTAATAACATCAATAAAACCAGTAATATTAGAAACTACATATTTTAAGTTATGTATAATATCTCATGTTCACAATTAAACTTCATGCTCACTTTATATATCTCAAATTATAGTTATTTTATTATATTTAATATCATTTACCTGATAATTCAACTAGTTTAAAAATTACAACGTCAATATTGTGTAAGAATTTACGATAATTATTTATTCCCTAAAAATAAAAAATAAATTAAATAGAATAAGATAAATATTTTCTATTTCATAAGAATAATTATAACTAAAAATGTCTTATATTAATATGTATGTTAAAAATATTATCGTTATTAATAACAAGAGTGAAATGTCTTACTTTTAACTAAATAGAATATTATAAGATCTTGAATGGCATCAAAATGGAAACAAATATGCGAAATAAAATAACATTGGAAGAGTATAGTCAAAATTAACTAGTAAAATTAATTTTATAGATGTCCTCAAACCATTTTATTGTCCTTTTCATTTCATTTTATTTTTATATTTCCCCAAATTAACTATTATTATGGTAATAAAATTTTCTAACTTAACTATTCATGTTGAAACAATTTTAAAGGATCCAATTTAATAAATATGTACCTCCTAATTTGAAATATGGAATTAGTTTTTCAAAATTCATAATAGATATGTGGTAAAATTTAATTTAAAATTATACTTAAAACTGCAATGAAAAAATTTTTATAGAAAAATATCCTTCTAAAATATATATATATATATATATATATTAATACTAAAATAATGTAAAACATTCATTCAATAAAATTAAAATTGGATCATTTTAAATAATAAAAAATAAATTATATTTTAAAACTAATCCAAATATTATATTAAATTAAAAATAAATTTATTGAATATACAGTAATCAATAAAAATCAATAATTTAACTATTTATTAGAAAGTCAATAAATTATGAAAAATATAAACACTTCACCATAGGATAATTTTTATTTGTGGTTTTCAAAAATGGTATTTATGTTGTAAAATTATATTAATAATTATTCCATAAATTAATTATATTACTCACTCAGAAATAGAAACCAAAAAACATTCTCGATTAAAACATAAATTTTAAGAATAAAATTATTTTACTAAATATTTCAAATATATTTAAAAATATTTAATTAATGCATTTTTAGTAGGTATAATATTTGTATACAAAAAATTTAGTTAACCCTCTAATATAACCACTGTGTATTAAAGGTATTTATTAAATAATAATATTACATGTATTGTTCATGATTATTTTTGTGTATCTTATATTCTATCAAACAAATTATTTCATTAAGAATAATTGAATATTAAAAATGTATAGTACATGTTGTGATATAAATCCTATGACAATTTACAGAGGTATATGTCTGTATCATAAAAATTTCAAAACATTTAATTAAATAAATTTCACAATTTAAATGCTTCACTAGAAATTTTCATCACATGGAACAACATTAAATGGTATAAACATGAAGAATTTCAGAGGAAATAACTAAACTAAAACCATATATTAGTATCAATCTATTATTCTAGATTAAAAAAAGTAAATGGAAATAATAAACCGACATGCTAAAAATAATGTCTATTAGACTTCATGGAATTAGAATCCGAGATGATGAATCAAAATAAGAAACGAAACAAGTGGAATTATAGAATAACTAAAGGGGATCTAACATGGAAAATGATGTTTGATTTAGAGCACTGAAAAATATGATATCTGAAATCATAGGATGAGAAATGGGTGATTATTCAAGGAGAATAGGTAATTTTTTATTTGATGGGTGAAGAATAGGGTTAAATGATAAATTTATATGATGTAAAAGTGAAATTTAACACTTTTTAATAAAATTCATTGCTTAGACCATTGTTTTTCCAAATATGTACCAATAATAGGTCTCTAATAAATGTGAGTCCACACCTCACATATGATAGGTGCATGATTAGATAAACAACATACACACAATGAATTACATACTATTTGTTATATGTTTTTCATGGATATAGAAATATTCTAAAATGGTTACACTAAAAATTCACCATCCTTAATGGGATACACTATTGTGAAAAAAGGTTGGTACTAACAATTTTCTAATCATCTTCCATAGTCCATTTCATAAAAACCAGAGCTATGATCTCGTAACAATCCTTAGATTCTACTAAACCCTTCCATAGAAACTTATCACAATTTCATGAATTAAACAAGAGGATGAACAAAAAAATTTAAGGATGCCATAAAATCATATAAAATAATTATTTTAAAGTTCATAACATCAGTTCAATCTATAAAAACTCAAAATCAATGTAATCTATATTCTAACAATCATTATTGATCAATATGTATTATCATGAGAATGATATATTTTATCACAATATTGATAAATTCTTGGTCAGTCAGATTTAATAGTTTTCAATGAAACTAAAATACATGTAGTAGGTATGTAATAATTTATGGCTACTTCACCAGTTTCCAAAAAAATTGATGAATCTAGATATTTCACAATTTTTATCTACATATTAATGTGTTTTGGGGAATTAATGATGGTACAATTGAAATTATAATTTTTTTATAAGAATAAATATATATTTATAATTATTTTCTAACCATAGCTTATACAATTTCATAAATGTAATGTAAAAAACATGACATGGTGTGTAAGTGTAACTCATGCTATATATACGATGCGTAAGGTTGTATGATATGAACAAATAATGTTAAAGTGAATTTTTTATATTTTGATTATGGGTACATGAAAATTTACATAAATATAATGAGATATTAATATGTGATGTGTTCTGGTAAAATAATTTTATAACTAACCATATAAGGGTAACTTGTATGATAACATTCTCTAATAAAGTTATTCTAAAATTCCATATGCCCTTGAAAAGGTTTTTAGGAAATCACAAAAGGGTATTTTTAATTTTACACTACACATTTTAGGGTAAATTAATACAAATATAATGGCATGTAGTGAGATATAAGGCTCACAAAAAATTAATCAAAAACTTATGTAAGGATTAGTAGTTGTGTCTACAACATGAATAAAGGTAATCCAAATATCATGTAATGGTCAGATGCTATTTCGATATCTTGTGTAAAGGATAGAGGACTCTCATGTAAGGGTATATATAAATCTACATACTGGTAGATAAATTGAAATATAATGGTAGATAGAATGCCTTATAATGGTAGACACAAATCTATTTAATGGAGGATAAAAATTTATGTAAGAGTATATGGAAAGGGTAAATTCCATTATCAATAAGATTTATAAAAATATAATTACATGGAATAAAACTAATAATAAATATAAATTAAAACCAATTAAACTATAATTAAACTCATCATAAAATAAAATTTTTAATTATAAAAATAATTAATAAATAAAAAAAATAAAACATAAGAAATATAAAATATATAATAATAATAATAAAATAGTTATTTGAGACATAAATGAGAAGATTTTTAATTTATGAAAGAACTTTATTAAAAATCAACACCAAAATTCTAATAATTTTGAATTCATCACTTCGTAAATAACCCACAATACAATTGTGTTTTTTTTAACATTTCTATATAGTATCACCAAAATTATCCTCAATAATGTAATCACATGATGCCTAAAACTCAATAACCCCAAAAGGTATTTCATAAAAAAAATTATAGGGTAACACATGATAATTAATTTTCATGTAAATAATTTATATAAAGATAAAGATAAAAATTGACATGAAATCTTAATAGTGTTATAAGAAATCGCATTTTATCTTTGGCGTAAAATCTATAGTTACAGAAATATTGTAATGTAATATTTTAAATGGTGATGTGTAAATATTTTAAATAAATAAAATTACTTTTAGAAATTATATTAAACAGTGTATTACTAAAAAGACCAACATTTCATAATGGTGAAGTGAAAAAAAAAACATGTAATATTTTTCATTTTAAAAGAATATTCAACAGTAAGTCATTGAAAAATTCATAATGGTTTAAAAAGGATGAAGTAAAAATATACTTTTAATTTTTCATTTAAATTGTATCTTCGATAATAAAACATTGAAATTACATAATGTATTTCCCAATAGAACGTGGAGTGAAAGAAATAAATTATAGATTTTGAATGGATGGAAAACCTTTTTAATTTTTTGAAATACATTTATTGAAAACTCATATCATAATAGAGTGAAGAAAACATGTTGTTGTAATAAAGAAAAGAAAAATACACTATTAAACTGAGTAAAATTATTTAATTATTTCAAAATAAGGATAGTGTGGGGCGCCCTGAATGATTGATGCTTGAGAGGGTAGTGAATAAATGGTTCCCTTTTAAAAATTAATTTCTTTTAATTGAACCAATTAATTTTATTTTTGTTCTATATCAACTCAAATATTTATGAAATTCTAAACTCATATGTTCAAATAATACTGGGTAACATAACATTTTATTTACAAGGTTCATTGAGAAGACCTTTTTCTTTCCATGATGGTTAGATTCCCCAACATGTGTTATGAAAAATATTTTTACCATAAATTTCAATTGATATTTAATGAACATGTTATACACATCGATTGTCGATCCTCATGATGTTCATAGTGATATATCATATTAAACAAATATTCTTTATCAATTGGTTAGACATCTTAACCATTTTTTCTTCCAATCTCTTCAATTGGTCATACACTCCAATATCAAGCCTCTTCTACTACTCGTTAAAAATCACAGTACCACGATATATCACCTTCTTTATGTTTTTGATCTAATAATATAATCTCACCTTCATTATTTAGAGTGAACATAATCCATGAGCCTATAAAATCCAGTTGGGTTTTGTAAAGCATCAATATCGTCAAAAAATTTGTATAATAAACCTCTTAGTATTGAAACTCCATTACACGAGATCAAAAATTATTAGGTTCTTCTCATCTTATATAATAGTAAAACATGATATTATTCTCTTCCTTGTATATTTTGAATTTCAATCTATTATATATTTTCTAAAACGTGTTGTGTTGATTTACTCAAAATTCATTACTTTATGCTACCCAATTTCTCCATCTAGTCCTAAATATTTTCTCTGATTTTTAATTGTGTTTATTGTGAAAAAATATTAACATCCAAATAATATTCTCTCATAATGTATGTGAAATTATTAATATTCACATTATATTATTCATTAATAAAACATATGTCATAACGAGTATAATTATTTTAATTTCCTATTAATTACATATTTATTCATAAAAAAAAAACAAATTATTATTGGACTTCATAGTGATTAAGGCGGTAAGGGAAGACATTGATCATGTGAAGAGTAGACTTCTCAGAGTGAAAGGTACCAAGCGAAAAGGGGTGTAGATTAATAAGAAAGACCGTTTACTGGTTAGAGGCATAAACATGGGGAATATTAGAAAAGAAGAGGGCATGCAAGACTAGGAGTACCTATAAACTTCTTATGAATCACTCCTTGAAGTTGATCCAGGAAGCCAGGTAAATTACATTCCATAGAAACTGTCTATGGAATTTGACTCCAATTGTGTCAATCTAGTGTTTAACAAGTCAGTAGTATCTTTTGATGTTTGATCTGTTTCACTTTGAGGGTTCTCACTTTCCCCATAAGTGTGTCGGAAAATAAAAAAGTATATTTATATGGAATAGTATGAAACACTATGTTTTTGTAATTATAAAAACTAATAATTCTAAGAGTATATGTTTTGTATTCGATTACTCATAGAACATACTTCACTTTGAAATTTTTTATCATTTATGAAAAATAAGAACTTATTTTTTAGGACTCAACTAGATCAAAATCAGTACATTAGTTTTTGATAATTATTTTTCCCAAGAAACATTATCTCAATCACAGGAAAGTTAGGAATGTATTTATATGATATTATGAAATGGGTTGAAATGAGATAAAAAACAATTTTTTTATCCATTCAATAATATGTGAGCCTAAAAAATACATAACCTCTCTCAAAAAAAATTCTATTTGAATAATATTTTTTCATGAATTGAAAACATAATTATCAACATGTATCTTAAACTACATGGAAAATTTACTAAGGTGTCTTGAGTTCTTCAACTCTATAATTTCACTCAATTATAAAAATATTCATGACATTTTAAAACTATCATCCAAATGCCTTTTTCAGAAAGAAACCCCTCATCCACATGGAAAACTTTTTTTGATTATCTACTACTAAAATATCCTAAATGTATTTTCTCAATGTATTTCAATGTTATTAAAAACTATTACCTTTTCATATCATATACTAAACGTTTTCTTCATATAGAATCTATTGAATTCATATCAATGTGGAATATGTGAAAAGAATTTGTACTCACAAATGATTGGTAAATACTTCCTATTAGACAATCCATGTGAATAAAACATTCCATATATCATCATACAATAAATAAGTATCACATGTGTATGGTTTTTCCTTATAAATTTTCATCCTCACAGTATTTGGGGTTTTATACAAACTCTTAAATCACGTACTATTGTTCCTATTTCTTTGAAATTATTAGTTATTCAAATTTATTATAAATATAATGCCTAGTTTGATCTCTTATATTGTTTTTTACATTTGTTGTTTATTGAAAAGTAACACCCATTATATATATAGGCTTAATATAAAGACATGTAGAAGAATATATACATAATTTCTTAGATGAGTCATATCTATCATATTGAATAATGGATATTCTATGTGTATGTTATTAATGTTTGTGAGAAGTACACTAAGTAAGTCATATCCCACACAGACCTTCTCTATGGATGGGCTCTAAATTATTAGTGATCCTGTTCCAAATTGATCTCAATTTAATGTATCTATTACCTCTCCATGATCGTAGAGGAATGTACCCATGCTTGAACACCTATTCCCCCAATCCCCCACATGGTGGCAGTAACAACACATGTTTCATGCATGCATATTTTCAATTTCACAAGAAGTACTATTACAACCATTGTCACCCATTTTTCTAACGACCCCCACATGGATATGAATACTCCAATATGTGATTTAGATAGATATACTAGGTTAGAAATTACTAGCCCAATTGGTTATTAAATAGTCAAAAAAATGTAGAAAAAATGACCAAGTATTCTGATGAAAAACATATAAGATCGTTCTGAAAGTAGTCATGATATATCAAAATTATTCTTCAAAAAATATTGAGATAAAAATACACATATTTTTTCATTTTATTTATAATAAATATTTAATATTTAATTCAATAAGTTCCCCTCTCCGCACAAAAAACTATCCACATTCTTTTAAAACCCTTAAAATTCAATTATATCATCTAAAAACATTAATCGTAAAATCAAATTCAATTATTTAAATGTAGGAAATACTAAACACTATCCTACTATAATTAGTAAACGTAATGGAATTTAGGAATGGTTAAAAAATAATCAAAATTATTATTTCTAGAATATATTGATCATCTTCTATTGAAAATTCAAGGTAGTATCCTCACATTCCTTTTCAATATATCATAGAATAACTTCAATCAACCTGTAGACATATATGGATTCTTTACCAATCATGAAATTATATTCTCCTAACTAATCAGTACCTCATTTATGTACTCTTGTTATATTTTAATTATAATATAATTATAATAAATTAAAATTTTATTTTTGGACTATATAATTTTACTATTTATATGGGAAATTGTTTGGGACTAATGAACATGGAAATTGGGGAAATATAACATTAATATAGATGAATTGTTTTCTAAAAAACAATGAACTTATCTAATATGGAAATTCATAGAAAAATATTATTATAGTAAAAAAATTACTTAGATATAAAATCTGAAAAATGTTATGAAATATTACATAAAATAATTTATCACGCATAGAAAAATGACGATCTAAGAAAAAAAATATAATCAATAATTAAAAATTTTATTAAACTAATTATGTTCCATGTATAATAATTTTTTGATGAAAGAGAATTTTAATAAGGGGTTTATGTTGTAAAAATGTAAATGTCTAGAATAGAATTAGAACAACACAAAATGAAATAAATGAACATAATCTTCCCAAATAAAAAGAAATTAATCATTAAGAATAATTATAACTCAATGGATGAGAATTATGTTTTGAAAATATCTCCCAATTTCATAATCAATAAAATTAATATTTGATAGATGTTATAACATATAACAGATTTTAAATGATATATATTTCATTAAAAATATCTTTAAATAAATATTTGACTAATATATAAACTGTAAAGTGAGTCAAGTGGTCAATACTAATCATATATTATTGAAGAAAAATTATTATTCTAAAACAATTACCATGATTCCTAATTTTTCTTTTTAGGTGTGCCTTACATCCTAATTAATAAAATAAATTTTTCAAAATTAATTAATTTGATCAATTTAAATTTATATTTAATTTTTTATGTTATATTTATTATCATATTTCATTGATTTATTAATTGGGTTTATCATAGTAGTTACGTGAGATGGATCAGTTGATTTATCTAAAATATACGTGCTATATAGATTATATTAAAAAATTAAATTAATTAATATTATTATAATTTTATATTTTATTTAATTTTTTTATTCCATGACACAAAATATATAAAATTTAAATTATCTTCTCAAAATGGACTCAAATTAATAAAACTATGTCAATATGATCATTTATGGCATTTAAGTTTACTATAACCATTTATTATTTCTATTACTTATAAAAGGAACAATATTATATTTTCATAATATTAATAGGGTCATATATATAAATTTTATACATAAAAAACAGTACTAGAGTCAAAAATGTTATTTGTAATTGAAAATTGAATACATCATTCCATGGAGGTCATAACACCCATTTACACACGCAAACACAAACGAAAGTCTCACTTATCAGAGAAAATGAGACGGGTAAATTATAATTATAATTTTAGAATCTTAATTATGTAAAAAAATATATTATTTCCTAATTAAATTCTTTATTTGTATCATATATGAATGGTTCTTATAATAAAATAGAATGTGTTGTTCTCAGATGTGGTAACTTTCAGATATGCATGATGGTGTATTCATTTCTTGAATTGATTATGAGGATGTTATAAAATGGAAAATATATTAGTATAATAAACTTTTGGTATATTTATATTATTTAAATAACATAATTTCATTAATTTTAATTGAAATGAGTTATAGTAGAAGAAAATATATAAGAGATCTAGGTTGGGAACATTACCTCTCTGACTGGATGTTCTATCATGAAAATGACATAAGGAACATTTTAATGGTATTTTCAAAAAATTGAGGCTTCTTATATGATTGGATGTATTTTTTCAAGAGACTATAGATGTTTTTTAATGAGATAAGGATTTTTAAATGGATGTAAAACTTTTTTGAAGTTATATCATTTCATATGTGAAGAAAGTGGGACTTTTTTAAATACCCATTGTTTTTTCAATGTTGTCTAGAAACTACTGAAATATTAATAACTCAAACATCTATAAATATAGTATTTTGTGGTGAAATAATGTCTATAAGGTCTCTACCATTCATTATAAAAAAATTTAACATTTATTAAGTGTTTTATAACAAATTTATCATTATAATTATATATTCTTGTTTTTACCATAGAATAGAAATTCTAATAAAATAAATTACATATAATTAAAAATAGAACTTAAAACCTCTTTTAAAAAGACTATTTGAAGTGCCCAGATCAGTGTGAATCACTGAGAGGGGGAGGGGGTGAATCAGTGATCCCTTAAAACTTTTTACTAATTGATTCTTTATCAATTAAACCTCTATGGCTGGTTAAAGCCTCGATCCACTCTTCTTGTATCTCTCAACCTTTCCCGGATAATGTAGTAATGAAAAGGCACAGGACACAAGGATTTACAAGGTTCGGCACCAAAGGCCTACATCCTTGCCATGCTCTCCAAGCATGGATTCTCCCATTATAATCTGTTAGTATTACAATGGTCGATACAGCTTCCCACCGTATCTCTCCTGAGTCCCACAGGAGGGTCTTTATACTGCGTCCCACAGTGTTACCAGAGTCCCACTGGCCTGCTCCAGAATCCCACTGAAGACTTCTTCTCCCTGAGTCCCACAGGGTCTTCTCTTGGCTCCTCGAGTCACACGAGTAGCTCTTCTTCTCTTTAAGTTCTTCAAGTATCCTCAGCAGCCTGGGATAAAGGATGCTGGCCTTGCTCTGTACCTCTGATCACTTGTGATGATCAGGTCTTCTCGTCTTGCTCAGGATTTATCTCCTTCTTCTAAGGATGACCTGGCTTCTCTCCAGCTACTGAATGCTCAGACAAATAATATTCTTTAATCTTCAAGTGTGCACAACCTCCGGCTTCGTCAAATGCACACACTTAAATTGTGTTCTTCTTTGTTCAAATGCACAAGCAAGACTATGGATTATTCAATGCTTACACACACACAAAGTGTGGTCTTCCACTTCACTTGGCACACACCACTTGGTGTTGTCTTTTGTGCACACACATGGCCTTGGGTTCTTCTTATCCACTTGGCACACACACACACGAGGCAAGGCCTCGGCTTTCTTCTCCCTTCTTGCACACACACACGAGTGTGTCCTTCCCCACTTATGCACACACACTGCCTTCTTCTCACTTTGCACACACAAGCCTGTAGGGTGTCTTCACTTAACCCATAGGATGTAGATACCCTTCACCCGAACTCAAGGAGGCGCGCAAGGGGTGCAACCCTCCTATTCCTTCCACTATCGCGCAAGTGCAAGGGCACAAGGGCCTGAGCAAGGTGTGGCCTTCTCTTCTTCAACAGCCGCGAGGTGCACCAGCACTCGGGTGTGCAGCATGCAACACCACGAGGTGCGCAATCCACAAGGGTGCAAAGACACCTTGGGCGCGCAAGCTACTCCTGCCGCGCAAGTATGCGGGTAGGGAGAGCTCTTCCTGTCGCGCAAATAATGCGCGCAGAGGACCTTCGAAGCCTCGGCTGGCTCCGGAACCTTCAGCCGCGCAAGTTCTTTGCGCGGGGCTTCAAACCTTCGCGAGGCACAAAGTG
This sequence comes from Viscum album, assembly GCA_963277665.1. NCBI lineage: Eukaryota > Viridiplantae > Streptophyta > Magnoliopsida > Santalales > Viscaceae > Viscum > Viscum album. Next base: position 360,881,773 of record OY728155.1, on the reverse strand, counting down.
CTTCTCACGGGACTTCCTTCTTCAAAAACTCAGCAAACATATTCATGCCTCGGGTCTTCTTTATATAGGCGAGGAAGGCTTCAAATCCTCCGCATGTTTTAACTTCAAAATCCCGAGATCTTCGGATCTTCAAAATCTTTACGAATCTTGATTTTACTCTCTGTTTAACGCGGCTTCTTTCATTATTTTCTTCCTCCTCGTGCATGCGATTTATAACGCATGCACGGCCTTCGGTTAAGGCTCATCCCATGCAAAACACGAACCACGTGGCCTCGGCAGCTTTGCTTGCCTCGGCCGAACTCGAAATCCTCCAAACATTGCATGCATGCTCTCTTTATTGCATGGATGGATTCGGTATGTCCAGACGAGCACGAGGGTGCCTTCGGCTTCGAGAGAGATGGCCGGAATCTCAAAAACATCACTCGGGAGGCGCCTGGTTCAGCGGGGCTCGCGGGTGGCTTCGGCTCGGGCTCGAGGAAGAGGACGAAGCCACGGCCGTTGGATGCGGCGATGGAGATACATCGGGCGGCCTGGATCTGATCGCCTCGCCGCGGATCAGTTGTGCGGCCGAGATCTGGCGCGCGATTGATCGTGCGGCCAGGATTTCTCCCGCGGAAAAAATCCGCGTCCCACATCGAAACGGCGAGAGGTTTTCTCGCGACTTATCAACATGCCTCTCCCCCAGCACACTCAATTGAATCTCCTCCCCTCTCGGTGCCGCCCCGCACCGAGTTCTTCTGCGGGCGCGCTCTGCGCCCACTCCTGCCACTCGGGCGCGCCACTGGCGCCCACTATGCGTGCCTTCGGGCGCGCGCGCTGCGCGGACTTCACCACCGCGTAGCTCGGGGCTTATACACGGCCCCCTGCCTCTCGGGGGCTGGCCCCATGGGATCCCCTTGGGCGTGGTGACCTAGTCCCACATGTGCCTTGGGTTGAACCATTAAGGCTGGCCTCCTTGGTGGCCTAATTTTTTGGCAAAGTAAATATAGGGTACTTTGTATAAAAACAAAGTAACCACATACATAATTTGAAATGCCAAGAGCCACTCCAAGCCTTCTCCTCTAAGCCATTTCTTCTCTCTTCTTCTTAGGAATTCATCAATCCTCCTCTCATATGATCTTCACTTAGGATATCGAATTCCCGAAGGTTCTTCATCAACCGAGCTCTTGTTCAATTATTTCTTCTTCATTAGAATTCCTCCATTCTTCTTCAACATTTGTTCATCACTTAGGAATGGAAATTCTTGAAGGTTCTTCATCTTCAACCGAACTCTTGAATCACTTAAATTATTCAAAGTGCTTCATTGATCTAATCAGAGATCAATTGGGGCTTCTTCTAATTCTCATGCACTAAGTAATAGTGCATGGACTTCTTCAGCTCACTTCATCCACTTAGGAGGTGTGGATGGATCATCTTCCTCTTCTCATGCATTGTCAATACAATGCATGGTCTTCTAACTTTGTTGTGACTTCGTATCCAGTTGATACAAGTTCTTAGAACTTATAGAGCAGCTCAGCAATCGTCAGATGTTCTTAGAGAATGTTTCAAACCATCATCTCCTATGTCACTTAGTGAATCTCCTAAGTGACAGGCATTTTGGTACCATAGCCATTCTCCTTCATCACCATCACCATCACATCCTTTGACATTCACATCTTGACTCCTTGACATCCATTCATTCCAAGACAACTTCATGCCTCATTGACAACAAATGCAACACAATGCACTTCACTATTTTATGAAAATAATTTTATGATTTATATAATGTAATAAAATTTCCATGTTTGAGAATATTATATTTTAAATTAAAATCATTAATATAAAGAATAAACCTATTTTGTAGAAAAATTTTATTTTTTAAACTATGTGTTATTCATCATATATATCATTAATTTAAAATTTTATGATTTAAAATAATTTCATATAAATTTGTATTAAAGAATATTGGATAATTTATAGAAAAAATAATAGTTAAATTTAGTGTATGTTAATTAAAAGAATTGATCAAACAAATATTCAAATATAATAGTTGTACTGTTAGAGGGTCAGTAAAATTAATATTATTAAACAAATAATTATTCATAAAATCAAAATTGAAATTATATAATAATATGACCACGATGTACAAAAAATGTAATCCATTTTTTTAGATTCAATTTCTAAAATTTATTATAACTAACATTTTTATTTATTTGAATAAAAATACATTTTATAGTATAATATTTTTATTGTTTAAAAAATGAAAAACATGGGTTATAAGAATTAAATATATTATTATAAATAGATTCATTTTACTTCATAAATATTTAATTATTATATAAAAAACTCAATAAAATTTAATTCATTCTTGTATTTTGATAGTATCATTAAATTATTGGTAATAGAAAACCTAGTATTTTTTCCCCGTTCACCTAAAAGTCATTTATTTTACAAATAAATCAAATATTTATTCAAAGGTTATTTATACATTATAAATATAAAAATAATGATCCATTTAGGTTTTTCAAATTAAAATATTTATAAATTTTCCTTATAAATTAAAATACAATATATGAAAAAACACCATTTATTGAAAAAAGACCCCATTAAAACGTTAAGTGTTTTTAATATGACATTATATGACTATATAATTTATCAAAATCATTTATTTAATTTTTTTTAAAACTATAATTTTATTAATATTGTACTTATATTATGTCACAGATATTTTTAACTTCGATTTTTTTGGGAAACAAGCTCTAGAACTTAATATTATCTTTGAGAAATATATATATTCCATAACCTCAAATTTTTACATTTTATCATTTGAATAAATAGTGTATTCAAAATATTATTTATTAGTTGAAATGTTTTTAGAAAATTTCATATGAAAATATCCATGAATCGTGATATAATGAGATTAAAACATCATTATCGTAACATTGAATTCAAAACTCAAATTTTCCTCATCTAATTCATGAATATATCCCTTATGATCAGATGTAATTTCTGTAAGATGTTCAAGGTCAAAAATGAAATCATTATTTTATTATTTGTTGATATAAAATGTAATTTTATTAATTTTTTATTAAATATAGAGTCCAATTAGAAATAAATCATCAATTTTTGAAATAAATTTTATTAATGGTTGAGTTAATACGAAATTGATGTATCGTAAGACCATAAAACTACAATGAGATTCATTAACCCTAGATATAATAATGACACCAATTTTATTTTCAATTATAATTCAATTTATAATTTTTGGATATAAGTTAAATATAAAATATATCACCAAATCTATAATGAAGTGCACCAATCACCACCTAATTATTATATCCACATTAGATATAATCTTCTTATTGGATTCCCTTTATCCCATTGTCTAGGTGTCTGTTGGAATTTATTTTCTTCTCAATCCCATGAATAATTTTACTGGTTTCTATATTTTGAAAATTCATCACATCAAAAACAATAAATTATTAGTGTATCCATATAAATAACAATATTATTACCCATTCTCTTAATATAACTCTTACTTTTTTCTTTGGATACATGTTTTTTCTTTCCATCCTTTAAAAAATATAAAACATCATCATGTCCCTTTTTTAAAATACCAAGGGTATCTCCTTCAACTTTTTTATATTAATTGAAATTGAATAATATTTCATTAATTTTCTTCATCACCTAAAATTCTATGAGACTCCACTATTTTATTATTAAATGTGTTTGTAAATTCTACTACGTAATCATTACTGATCATATTTCTTGAGATATGTTTTTCATAATCAAAAATTTATTTCCCCATATCAACACCCATTAGGTTTCATGTTGGGAAAATCATCACATTTTCCATGATTAATAATTTAAGCTTGGTTCCTTATGGATTCAACCACTACCATAACCAAAATGGGTTAACATGACAAATAAATAATTAAGTCATTATATAATTATGACTAAAATTGATATTAAAATATTATACTCAAATTTTTTTAAAATTAAAAAACATCAAATTAACATTTAGATCAAACTAAATCATTCATATTTTAATCTTTCATTATTTAGGTTTTGTTCTATCATATTCCATCACCTAATTCTTTAACATAATAAAAAAATTATAATAGATTATAAAAAAAATGTTGAAAACAAAATAATATCCCTGAGGAGTATCTATAATGATGTTTCATATTAGTCCCACTCGACATGAAAAAAGTGAAGATACAATTAATAATAAACTATCCGTTTTTTGTGATTATACCAGGTGTATATATTAAATATCCTCAGCCACTTTTTAATATCTAGAAATAGTTATAATTACAACAAAATAAAAAGATATCTACATTTTAAAACAACATTGGATGTATCCCATAATTATACTCATCTTTTTTTAATAATGGTACCTTATCCTAATACCCAAAATATGTAAACGAATAACAAAATATAAAAAACAAAATTCCACTATAATACCAATTGAGGCACCCCAACCTACACTCCAAAGACTAGAGCTAAAAAAATATTACATAAATATTATAATTTATAAAAAGTAAAATTAACCATTCTTTATTTATTATTTCAGTAGTTAAACATTATATATCATGATTTTTTGAAAAATCATGACACCATATGGTTTAGTTTCATTTATAACTAGTTGAAAATAAGTTTTTTCCACTGACATGTTATCATTTATCTATAATTCAGACACATTAGACTCCCTAATAGACTTATCAAAACGTATTATCCTCTTCAAAACCATGGGAATGGATTTATAATAATTTTTTGAGATCAAATTCAATATAAGGGAAAATGTAAAACATATTTCCTTATGGGTTATATCATATTTATGAGAAAAATATTCATCATGGGTGAAAATTAAAATAATAGTTTTTTTACACATGAAAAAATAAAGAGACCATAATGATTAAACATATACCATATTATATGTGTGTATAAACATGAGAGAATAAAAATGATTCATTATATGATAACATAATAATATAACATAGAAATTTGGAATAAGTTAATTCATAAGAAATCCTATCCTAGAGAAATCAACATTTCCACTTGATTTTCATAACATATTGGGATTGTGAAGAAATCCCATGAACCATATTAGGATTTTAATAAAAACCATATTCCCTTTAACACTTGTGATTAGACCCATTCACCCTCTTGGTATTGAGATTCTATATATATAGCATCTTGGTATTGAGTAATAACTCAGAAACCCTCTTGGGGTTTGGATAAAACACATGTAACCTCATGGGATTAGGCTATGACACATGTATAGTATTACAACTCATGAGATATAAAACATTATCCAATTAATTGGAATGGAATATATGACCCCATACATAATTCATCAGCACATAAGTGTGTCTTACAAAATTAATCATTCATCACATTATACATACATAGTAAAGAAAAAATGGGTTTTATATGATTTATAAAATAGACTTCTAAAATTGAAACCACGAATCTAAATGATTGATACCCATAATTCAATAACCAAAAATGGTATTTCATAAGAACATTTAAAGGGTTATTCATGAAATAAAATTGCATGAAAATACATCTGAATGAGAAAAATATAAGAAATATTATAATTGTTAATGTTATTTTGGAAAAACATTTATCTCTTGTGTAAAACATAATTTTTCAATGACATTGAAAAATAATTTTTTAATATAAATATACAAATATATAAATTTATTCTATTTTAAATATTATTTTTAATTTTGGATCATCCATAAAGGAATAATGATTTTAAAAGATGATGTAAATACAACTCAAGAATATTTACATTTAAAATAATATTTAATAATAGATTCATACCAATAAAATAATGGATTTAAATAGGTGATGTGATTTTTTTTGAAATGTTTCCTTTTGAAAATAATCACAAATAGAAGAAATTTAAAAATGAAAAAATGGACTCTTAAAGATAATTTAGAGTTGATGATTACAATTTTTATTTTTAATGGAAGGAAACCATTTTTTATTTTTGGAAATACTTTTTATAAAAAAGAACATCAAAAGAGGGTTAAATAAATATCTAATTGAATATTTTAGAAGATAAATAAAAATATCACATTTTTGAACACATAATTGTATTTAAAAATATAAATGTAAGTCATTATTTAAATAATGAAAATTTTATTTTATGTTAGATTATCTTTAATAAAGATGAAATTTGTTTCTTAAAATCCATGCACTTTTATGGGAATTTAATTCTTATACAATGAAAATTTGAATTTTATGTGAACATTTACCCATATAGATATGATTAGTTAAAAAATAAAATAATGAAAATATAATTTATAAGACTTACAAGAACTTTGTTCAGGGATTAAGATTTTTTTTAATGAAAGTAAATTTCACTTAACCAAATACATTACATATATCATTCTTCTTGAATGAATTGATATGTGAACAATAATTTATGTGTTAGAAATGTAGAAAACCAAAAAAAGATAAAATATAATATAATAAATTAAAATAGTATTATTTTTTTATGCTATATAAAATAAGTTCAATAATAATAATCACTACTAAATGAACATTATTAATATTTCTAAAAACCCTTATGAGGTTGAAATATATTGAATGGAATATAAAAGTATGTTAGAACATGAGATTTATTTTGAAAACAATTATATTTTGTTAATTGTTCTTATATAATAATAAATGTCTAATATAAACATGAAATAACAAGTGGTGACTATGAAACGTATCTCAATGATGCAAATTCAGGTAGTAAAAACCATTACCCCATGTACTGATTAATTATGGATGTTCTATTAATATTTATTATTATAAAATCAAATTATTAAAACTTTATTTAGTACCATTTCAATATATATCACATTTTTACTAATTATTTATTATTGTCTTTTATTTTCTTTTATGTTGTTTTACCATATAAAGGTTGCTTAATGTTTTTTAATCAGTTTCAATGAAATTTCCTTATTTGGTTGTACAAGGTAATTATTTTTATAAAATACCCCTATAGTATCCATAAATTTTGATTATTATGTATGTTATTATTGAACTATGAAACAAATTATAATTTTTTTGGATATTGTCAATGTGGACTAAAATTAATAATAGGGCCTTAATTTGTTTATTTTTGGTAGTTATGTTCACTACAATGGTTAATTTTTTTATCACTTATAAAAGATCCAATATTATATTTTAAGAATATTAATATCGTCTTAAATATAGTTTTATTAAATTAAATAAATATTTAAATTAAATCATGTTAGGTGGTAATGCACATCGAAATACAACATTTGGTGGAAGCGGAAGTCTTCTTATACAACCAGACGATGATGTAATTTTTCATAGAATGTTATGGGTTGAAAATTGAAATAATTATCATTTCATAGTATTAATAATATATAAATATTATATATTTTTTCATTAAATAAAACTTCTAGATCATCACAAGGAGTCCATTATGAAAAATAGAACAATCAATTCATAGAGGCAGTAATCTTCACCACAAATGAAAAAGTATTTATTTTTCTAATGATTTTGGAGGAAGGTAAAAAACTGATATTCAGTAAGTATAATAGAATTTAATAATATTAGTAATAATAATAAAATAGTATTTTTTGTATTACAAAGGATTTTTGGATTTTAAAGAAGAAAATAAATAAGTGGGGCTTTGTTGGGAACATTACCTCTCCCTTTACATGTTCTCACTTGAGTAATACATAAAAGATCCTTTTCTTAGCCTTTAGGAATGACCATTTATTTTAGGGAATCAGTAGTGGTTTGAAGAGTGAAAATGAGGAGTTATGGTAAGTTTAATTTATCAGGAATGGTGGAGAAATCTAATATATGAGATATCATTTTATACGTGAAGAAAATGGATGTTTTGTATATGTCCAATATTTTTTATAAGATGACATGACATTATTCATTGGTAACTAGATCCAAAAGAGGGAAATTATACATTTTTCAGTGTTATATATTTGATAAATAATCTAGTATTCATTTTAAAACATTTCTTAAATTCATTTTTCTTTATATTTTAACATTTTTGGATTTTGTTTTTTTACATTTTCATCCAGTTCTTACCCTTATTGTTTATATTCTATTGAGAATATAAGGTAACCAATATTACCAAATTTTGATGTTCTGAACATTAATTTAACTTCAATATAATTTAATTCAGATTCTATGTACTATAAAAATAACTTTTAAATTATAACATTTAATATAGATAAAAGCTATTTTTTTGGAGAAAATTGTTGTTTTTACAGTTATGCGGTCTTGATATTAAATAACATTAATTTATGAAAAATAAATTGTTATATATTTATACATGATTAAAAATAATATCTGATTCATTATATTAAATTAATTAATTGATTTTATTATATTACACTTACAAAACATTAAGGAAATAAATCTTTTAAAATAGCCATTTTACCATTATCATGGTTGTTAACATTATTTAATGTAATCATTCATTTATTCCCAAAAATGAAATTTAACATATTATAAAATATTATAAAATTTGTATAAAATGTTAAATAAATTATTTAGATATATATTTTTTCAAGTAATTATACCTAGTTTTTAATATAACTGGATAAAAATGGTATTACGATTAAAATATTAATTATGCTACAAAAATTTTAGAAATGGATTTTATAAATTCTGCGTAGTAATATTAAATTATTTATTTTTTATTATGAATATAAATTTTTTATATAATAAAAGGGCTCGAAATATTTAGATATTTCTTTTGATTTTATAATATAATATAATTGATAGTATTTGAAAAATTAGTAATATTTCACTATTCGCCAAAAAGTAAATGTTTTTAGAAAAAAAAACAAAAAAATTACCATGTTATAATTTTTCAAATATGAATTTAAAAATTGTGTTTATTTTAAAATTTTAAATCCTAAAAAATATAATTTATCTTCTAAGTCAATCTACAATATATAAATAAGAACTTCCTTTATTGAAAAAATGCCATTTTATAACTTTAAGAGTTGTTAATCTTATTTTATATGTATTTATAATAGATTAATATATATTAATTTAATCTATGATTTATCATTTTTATAATTTTCCTAATAATATTCATCGAATATGTCATGGGTCATTTTAATTTAGTATTTCATGTCAAAAAATATTCCAAATTCCAAACTAATTTTGAGAAATATATATTCCAAAATCATAAGGTATTACAATTAATCCTCCAAGAGCTATGGGTAAAGATAATTGTTATTATATAGTCTATACATTTAAGGATTTTATCATTAATTTTCACTTAATTTTTTTAAATTATTTTTTATTATATTTCTAAATTATACATAAATATGAATTTATTCATTTCACTATCCATAGATTATAGTTGAGGTCAATTAGCATTTATTAATGGTTCTTGTACTCAGACTATAAATGTGTACCTGTATTGACATGAATTGTCACTCATGAAAGCTCACATATGATCATATGTAGTAGATATATTATTGGCATGTATCTAGATTAATGGGGAGTAGGTGTTGTGGCAGTAGACTCTAACAGGACATGTAATGCGGGTGGGAAAAATTTGAAGGAGATTCCATGAAATATATCTCAAATTGTTTCATATTATCATTTGGATTTTGGCTATTATATGGTCACATGTTTTGAACATAGTTTTTATTTCATTTACACAAATCTATAAGTTTTTTTATATTATATATTCATATTTTAATGTTTGATTCTAGCTGGGGATGATAGTTTCCAATCTATATTTAAGATTATTCCTTGGAAATTAACGATATAGTATATTTGAATTTCTCTATACAAATGGTTCATGATATATTTTTAATTGAATTTGGAATAGAAAAATATTGTTTGGAAAATAGGTCAAATCTCCCCTAATAATTATCATATACATTGATAATTACATAATAATCCCTAGTGATCATGAAATTTGTATTGGGAATGTAGTTATCTTGTTCGAGTCATCAAAAAATATGGGTTACAAATTAAGAATTATAAGCATCAACCTATGCCCAGCTCATGATGTTACCTATTTCAACATGGTACCCCAAAATATTTATCTTCATGACTAGCTCTCCAAATAGAAACTTTATCAAATAACATTTATCATGCTACTACTCTTTAAACTATTATTGGATTCTCCTATGAGACTCATGGGTAGGAACATTTATAATCAAATATTTTCCAACCCTATATTAACCTCCTTGATAGTATATAAACTATATTAAAACATATAATATTGTTCAATTAAATTAAATATTAGATGAATTAAACCATTATTTTCTTTAAAAAAATACTAGTTTTGAAAACAAAATTGGATAAGTGATATTCCCCTTGACTAAGTTGGATCTATATCACCCTCTAAAATGGAAACTATTACTCTTTTAGCTGTAATTATTAGTGTTATCTTATAACACTATGACATTTTAGAATTTATTTCACTTAAAAAATTAGATATATTTGATAAGTAATGATTCAAAAAACGCCGAACCAATGTGAATAAATATTTTAATATAGTGATTAAATATAATAAAATGAATTTAAACAAACCACAATTAATAGGACCAATTAAGTAATTACAAGAATTATTACTTTTCATTCAATAATATTTTTTTCAAATAATGTTTTTAATTTATATAACATATGTTTTATTTCTCAAATTACAAAACATGAATTTGGAAAAAGAAACCTCATTTTTGAATTTATCATTTCAAAATTAGATTAAGGTGATGTTTTGGTATTTTTTTTAATTATTTATTTTATGATGAGTTGTAAAAAATCAATCTTAGAAATGATCTGATAATTTTGAAATAATTATGATATAAGAATTATTTTAAAATATATGAATCATTTAGGTCAATACATTATGTGTATAAAAAGTAAAATAATGATTTAAAAACTATTATATTGAATTTGGAAACACATGAATTATGTTTTATAACCTATGTTGTAATTGTTTCTTATAGAAATTTTTTAGTGATTTTCATTTAATTATTTTTTCACAATTATCCACCAAGTTCTGGATTTCTTTTCATTTTTTGAAAAATTTATTTATATATACATAATTAAGTTATTTCATTAATATCCCTTCAATATATTATTATTGTAACAAAATGAACGATTATAAATAAATTTTTGCATGTGATTAAATTAAATGTATTACTATGTAATATGGTAATTGAAAAAATCATTAAATTAATTAGTTTAATTATATAATATTATATTTAAATGAATAGTTGAGAAATTTACCATTGATAAAATATGCATTTAACCATAGTCAGATGGTCATGCAAAGGTGTAGATCTACTATCAGGATGCAGATGCTGGGGAGGGGTAGTTCCATGTAGATAGTCTGAATGAATTCCCTAAGACCTTCGGGTCATGTAATCTCCTAAGCCTACGGGCCATGTAATCTCTGAGCCTACATGCCTTATAAGGGTTCCCCCTTATCCCGTTAAAGGGGGGTTATAAAAAATAATAAAAATGAAGGCCTTAAATGACCAGTTAATTTTTATAAAGTAAAATTTAATTTTTATATGTGTTTAATAAATATTATTGTCAAATGACCATAATTTATTAATGAATGTCGGTTATTATTTTAAATTTTCTAATTCATAGATATATTTAATTATTTTGAAAATTTTAATATTATTTTTGGAATTATAGTGTCGTAATTATCTAATGGTAAATATTTCATACTTTTACGAGACATTCAGATTTTCATGTAAACATTAAATACTATAAAAATATATATGATGTATTATGAGACCATAATGAACCAAAAGTGATGTAACAAATACTATAAAGGGTATCTGAGTGAAATATATGTTTTACCTTTAAATAATTTGATTTTATATTTCTTTTTTAAAATTTTATAAATCCTTTGAGAATAATCTCTGATCATTCATATATTTTATGCTTTTAAAATACATTCTTTTTTACTATGACTCACTTGTACATAATCAAGGGTATTGTTTTATTAAGATTGGAAATTTTCCATATAAAATATTTCTAAACATTCTAGTTTAAAATAACCCATGGGGATAATCCAAGTGATGTTTTGTGGTTTCGATTATTTTTATAAATAGAGTCCAAAACATTAGATTGAAAAATTATAAATAAATACCCACTCATTTCCTATATAAAAAAAATTTTAAATCCCATTTTTCTTCACTAAAAAACAATTTAAAACATCCTTAATCTTACCTCCATAATATTGAGCCCCCCAAGGTTCACCCAAGAACCTAATAATATCATCCCAAGCATTTTGAGTCACACACTCAAGTGACGGATCACCACCTTCTTTATTTATTCAATTTTCATTGTCATATTTTTCTTTCTATTCCCAATTCCTAATTTGGAACATGTTTTCCCTATCTCTATTATGGTATATTTCTTTTCTAAATTATGATTAACCCATTTCCCTCTCATCAAACCCATTTCCCTCTCATCAAACCATTTTATAATTTTCTTGTGACGTCGTTATGCTGCTGAAATTTCACCATGATTTTGTCATGTCAAAATAATTGTTTAGTGAAAACCATCTATATTTCCTATCATGTTTTTTCACCTATATATACATATAACTACTTGAAATCAGACATAAATTTATTAATTCCACACTCTATAATTGTGGAATAAAATATGATGGTGAATGACTCCATGTTTTATGATCTATGGGACCCACTTAAGCATGATAATGAAATTAAAGTGATGGGTGCACCAAAAATTATATAGCGTTCCAATTCATTGGTTAAGGTATAAAATCATGAGATTTATCATTGGGACATGAAGTGAACTTGATGCATTTATGGTACCTTCAACATCATGATTAATTGGATGATGGACTTGACCTATATTTATGAAGAAATGTTTTATGTTGTTTCAACATTCTTCCATGTTATAATTTTCCAGTTATATCATGCCTTATTATTCATGTTTATAATTATCATAACATTTAGTACCAACTAGAATTTCTATTTTCAAACATATATAACCTTATCCCATTTTATTCCCTCACTGGACATTATATTTCACCCCTTTCTTATGATTATCCCTAGGTTATGATGTGTAGTTTTAAAAGACATTTTATTTTAGAATCATGTTAATGATGTTTTCAATAATGTTGTTGTACCCATGTGTAAGATGTTATTATTTATACCTAATTTCCAATAACACTAGACTTATCGATCTTACAGGGTGTATTATGTGTACATTTATATAATAAATTAGATATTATTGTAAAATAACCAAATGGTTTTTTATAGTTGGTATCAATGGAAAACTATATTTATATATTGGATTATGAGTACAAAACAATATAGAAATCCTTAGAGATAACACTTATTAAAAGAAATCATCCCTAAATTTTACTAAGTAAAGTGTAAGTGATTTATCAAGAAAATAAATCCATAGTTGTATTCTATAAGTGGAAGTGGTTCTAGAATAGATGAACCTAGGAGTAATAACACAGAAAATGTGCATCATGACTAATTTACTATAACCTTGTACACGACAATGAGTCTTACTGCACACCTAGTTCGACACTCCCTCGATATATTCATTAGTAAATTTATAAGAACATTATGAACCACTTTTATGGGATCAAAAAAATATCTATAAGAATACATGTTATGAAATAGATCTTGGATAATATATATCGAAGCCTAAAAATTCATATGTCAAGGAAATAAATATAAATTATAATTTATATATTTATTTTCATTATATTCACTTTTATGTTTTTAATATATTAAAAAAAATCTTCCATAATTACCTTTTATACTATCCAATGGTTGGAAATATAAGAAATCAGGTAAATAATCCAAATGATGGGAATTGTGATGACTTACCCCAACCAGATGTCAAAACCAATATGAGAATGAATTACAATATTTATGATGATAATATCTCTTATAAATTAGGTTATGAATATAAACCAAGATGATGTGAAGTTCCCTAATAAACCTAAGAAATTATAGGATTATATTGATTACTTTATGTGAGAAAGGCCTCCAATGTCCAATGGACCATCTAATCCCTAAATTACGGACTAGTTGATCAACTCCATTGATAATATATTCATTTTCCTTCAATGTTATGAACAAGACATTGTTATTATTATTTATCATATAATGGGAGGTTATTATTAGTAGTGGACATTGATAAATAATAAAAAAATTTAGGAAAAGATCATATTGATTAGGTGGATGGAATGTCGGAAATTGTTTTTTGATAACTATTTCCCTTGAAATATATGACATAAAATATAAAGGGATTTCCTTTACCTCATGGAAAAAAATCAACTATTCTACCAAGGAGTATGAAGAAAATTTCAATAGTATTTCATGATATGACTCCATCTTTTTCATTATCCCAAAATTCATTAATGATCACTTATTTTATAGGCATATACCTTGTCATAAAAAATCTCCAGTGATCTGTGGCTTTGATGGATGTGAGGAAATTGTATGATGTTCCATAAATGTCAAAATGGAGATCATAAAATCTTAATAGATTCATACAGATATGAATCGAAAAGTGGATTTTAATTCACTAGGTTTGATGTAAAATATAATAATGCCAAGAAATTTAAGCATCCGACTAGTCAAAGGTGTAGAGAGAAGCACCGTAGACATTGACTAAGAGGGTAAAGTAATTATTTAGATGCACGAATGAAGGTAACCAGGAAAGAAATTGCAGGTATGGGAAACCCACTAATGTGATAATGGAAGTGAATCCACCATTTAAACTTAAATTTATTTCTCATTACTTTAATTACATTGAACAATGGAAATTTTCAAACCAATGATGTAATACAAGGGTTTTAGAAGGAAAACGACAACCTCATAGGAAATAAGGGTGAGATTTTTCCATCGCAAATGTTGAGGTGGATCCTGATAATGACGTGGTGATAGTAATTGTAGTTATTCATTCAATTATAGATAATACACTTTTTTATTATGGTACAATTCCTTTATTCATATCATGAATGTTTAGTGGAATAATTGAAACACCACAACAAATCATGGATATAGAATTATAGGTGAAAATGAAAAAAATGGGGATGTTATTACATCCCAGGTAAATAATTCATATCCAATCCCAATTTAGGGGATGAACTTCCTAGAAATACATTTAATAATAACTTTTGGAAAATTTATTCAATTCTGGTTGTGGATTTGATTTACCTATATTGATCCAACATAAATTTCCATGTGATGGAAATCACTATAGATATTTTCTATCCTCCCATGATTCTGTACAAGTTTATGGTGGCAGATGAGTCTTCTTTAGTACTAATATCTCAAGCATGGATATTATTTCACAATGATAAATCATATCTAGATCAAATTATTGCATCTAAGGAAAGAATTATCCTCAATGAAATACAAATTGTTATGGAATACATTAGTGTTTTCTCCAATTATTTTCATGGTTTTCCTCCTTGATGATAGGTTGAAGTTTAAATTGAGATTACACAAAGTGTGTTTCTACTATTCAAGTATGCATACAGAATGACAATTTTTTAACTAGAGTATCTAAAGAAACACCTATATGAAATCACATAAAATAGTTTCATATACCATTGTTCATTATCAGGGGGTGTACTAAGCATCTTTATTAAGGATAATGATTGTTCAATTTGTTTTTACATTGACAATCATGAATGTAGGAGATCATAATAATGAACAAGTATCATCTTCCTCAGATTGAATACGTTTTCGATCACCTGCATAGATCACAATACATCTCTCCATGTAGATATGGGGATACTACTAATTTTTGGTGATGGAGGATACCCCCAAAAAATATTTTCTTTAATTGTATGGGAACTATGAGTTCATATTGATTCCATTTAGACTCACTAATTCTCAAAAAATCTTCATGGAGTTAATGAATACAATATATATGTATTTGCAAGGAACTTTTTTGGTATTATTTATAGATGATATTCTAATATACATAAAAACCAAAATGGATCATGAATAGAATCTAAGCATTATGCTAAAGACTGCAAGGAAGGGAAAATTTATACAAATTACATAAAATGGGATTTATGGATGAAGGAGGTCTCATTCTTGGATAAAACCATTACATGAAATTATATATCTATGGACCTTTCAAAAAACAAAATTAGTTAATGGTTTGCCATGTCCAATGTCAATTATAAATTTTAATAGTTTTCTTGGAATTACTTTGTATTATCAACAATTTGTTTGAAATATATCCTTATTTTCCAATACATTAAAAAATATACCTTAGAAGGTACTCATGATTTCAAATAATTATGAGTATTAAGAGAGCTTAAAATAGATTAAAATGTGGCTTATCACTATTCCTATTCTCACACTACCCACCAGTGGAAAACAATTATTGAATTGAGTGGTTCCTTGAAGAAGGTATTTGGTTTTGTGTAAAGATAGAATGATATTTTAATTCCCAATGCATCAATTATGTTGAAATTTCAAGAACATAATTACCCAATTCATGATCTGGTATTCAATTTTGTAATAATAACTTTAAAAATATAGCATAATTATCTCTTTTGGGAGAATTGAGAAATATATAAGGAGACAAAAATTCACAAATATATATTCACACTAAAAAAACTAAATATATACGAAAAATATTGTAAGATATTCTCAAATACGATGACTAATCAGTCCACTAACAACCTACCGAAGAAAATTAAGTGGACGATTCTCTGGGTAGTAGGTATCCAACAATTATATCATTTATGAGAATGTAGAGGGATATGACCACATTATATTTCAAATAGAGATGAATATGAATCATAAGGGAAGGAACAACTTCAATAATTTCACAAATCATTGATCAACTATACCATCTAGGAAAGAAAAATGATTTTTATAGAAACAATGTGGGAATTCAGAAGGAAGTGGAAGTAATTAAAAAATGAAAATCTAAGGAGTTTATTATTAATAAAGATGAAGTTGGGATATTTTGGTAAAGACTAGGTGTACCATAATTTTCTTGAGATAAAGACGGATTTATTGGATGATTCACATAGATCAACCTTCTCTATCCACACAGGAAGCACAAAGATATACTAAGATATTTGAGAACACTACTGATTGGAAAATATGAAATAGAGATTTCATAATATACTCCATGATGTCTTGTATGTCAATAAGTAAAATTATAAATGATAAAATCCAAGGGGATGATGAAACCATTTCCCATATGTATGTGGAAATGGTAAAACATCACCATGACTTTGTCACTGGTCTTCCAAAGACATCAAGAGGGAATGATTATATATGGGTTGTGGTGGATTGTCTTACTATAACTATGCAATTCATTTCCATTAGAGTGGATTTTTACCTTGATTAATTTGCATATATAAAAATTAGGGAAGTAGTAAGGCTTCATAGAGTACCACTATTAATTGTATCAAATTAAGATCTGAGATTTCTCTCCATGTTCAGGAAGAGTCTCCTACACTCTAAGAATAATGAGTAGAATATCATCATCACCTATGACCCTCAAACTGGTTACAAAAATGAGGATAACATCTAGAAACCTGGGGAAATTTTGATATCACACTGAATTTACTTAAAAGGATGTTTCGAACAATGTATTCCTCTATTATATTTACCTTACAATAATAGTTTCCAATCATGATTCTAAATGGATCTCTATAAATCAATTTATGGGAAGAGGAATATAACACCTACCAGCTCGGATGAATCAGGGAACAAAAACCAATATGTCATGACATTGTCAATTAAATGGTGGAAAATGATAATACTATTCAGTAGCGCATCAATGCTTCTCAGAGTTGATAAATTTTCTATACTAAAAATATTCGGCAATGCCAGTAGTTTGATGTTGGAGGAGTGGCACTCCTCAACATATCTCTATGGAAGAATGTGTTGAGATTTGGGATGAAAGAATATCTTAGTCAAACATACATTGATCGCTTTGGGATCCTCGATCGTATCAGAGTAGTGTTTAATCGACTATAACTCCCACCAAACCTATCTCAAGTAACTTCTGTATTCCATAAAATCCTCTTTATAATGTACATACTATAACCCTCACATGTACTAAATCCGAAGGTGGTATTTTTGGATAATGGTCACACTTATGAAGAGTAGATAGTGAAATAATTTATTGAAGATATATAGTTCTAATAAATAACACAATTTAACAAGAAAATTGTTGTGAAGAAACTAATTGTTTTACTAATCAATGGTTGATCAGAGTAATTGTTGAAACAAAGTTACCCTAATATGTTTTAATGTGGGAAGTGAATATTTTCTATGAAAAATTTCTAAATGGGGGATGATTGTAAGGACCTGAATGATTATCAAAAAAAGTTACCTTATAATTAAATTAAATGTATTATTATATAATATGGATATATAAAATACATTAACTTATTTTATTTTACAATATCCTATCCAATTTAAATGATTGTTAATAATATTTACCATTGATAAATGTGATATTTAACATCAATCAAATGATCTGTATAAATGTGGAGTTTTAACAAATCCAATTGACACAGTCAAAGGAAGTGATGGCCTCCGCTAGTAGGATTGTACTCTCTAGAGAACATTTATTGGAGCTTATGAGGGAGATAAAATCACTTTTATATTACCTTTAAATAGTCTATGTTCATATCCAACATCTTAATAATGATCAAAACCTTTTATAGAGTAAGTTCAAGTTCATTGATATCACAACCAAAATAATGCTTGCTTAACCACCCCTAAAAGTCCAACAATCATGCACCTTACTCTTAGGGTGTTTGATGATTTATTAATGGAATTTCGTTAAAGAGCATAGAAATATGAGTATTTTAATTATTGTTTATACAATAATTAATATATATTCATCCAGTTATTTTTACATTATATATTATTTTTATTTTGATAAAATAAAACATGAATTGTATTTTTGGGTAATATTAAAATTACATTAACGAATTTATTTTTATGAATCAATGCATTTTTGAAATAAATAATATTTAAATAAATTATTTTTAATAAATAATTATTATCATATATAAATGATTATTTTATTGATGTCAAGTCAATGAAATGTTTTAAGGGTTGAAAAACAATTATTGTAAAAACCCCATAATTTTCTAATAAATGTAGATTATTATTTTAAAACTAAAAAGAAAATATTTATAAAATTATTTAGACAAATAAATTTTTTTGGGAATATGGATGTGAAAATTATCCAATGGTGAAATTTTCATAATATTCTGAGCTAGTTGAAATTTTCTGTAAAAAAATAAATATCCTATTAATATTCTCAGTGTATTATGACATTATAATGACCTAAAAATTTATATTATAATTAAAAAAAAGTGTATCCATGATAAAATATATTTTCCTTTCAAAAAAAAGTTTAGTTTAGTTTTTTTAATATTATAAATCCTTTTTGAATCATCCCAAAATATTAATATATTTTTATATTTAAAAATTATTTCTTTAAGAGTACAAATAACTTCCACATACGAAAGGGTATTATTTTAATAATATAGGCCCTTAGACATATAAAACAAAGAAAATCAGTTCCATTTGTAAAAAACCACTGGAAAAATCATGGGTTTTTGAGGTTTTTGTATTTTATTATATAGATTACAAAACAATGTTTAAAAAATATTAGTGAAATCCCCCTTTATTTCCTATATAAAACAACACAATATTTTATTTTTCTTCAATAAAAATACATAGATCAAATAATTACTCTTCCATATAACTCCTTGAGTCATCCCCTAATTCCACCAAACACTCAATAATCTCCTCCAATGAATTTGGACCCACCAACTCATGAAATGGATCCCAGCCTTCTCTTCACTATTCAAGTCATGTTTTTATCATTTGAGTTATATTTCCAATTAATAATTTTGCAATATATAATTTAATTTACATATTACTATCCATTTAATCTAAAAATAATGGGAGGTATGTTTTTCTCTCATCAACGCATTTTAATAATATATAAGTAATGATGTTGTGCTATCAAAATTTCACTATAATTTTACAGTTCCAATACAATTATGTAGTGAATTCCATCCCCGATTTCTATCAATGGTGTTCAATATTATAAAATTGTCATTACTGTACATTGGACTTACATGTATGTATTCACCACCCCTATACCTTGGAATAAAATATGTTTTATGAATTAATCCATGTTGTATGATCTATTTGGAACACCTAAGCTTGAGAATGAAATGAAAGTGATTGGTTTTCTATTAATTATATAGCACTCTAATGCATTGGGTATTGAATAGTGTCATAATACATCATATAGGAACATGAATTGAACATTTTTCATTTATGGGATGTTTTCCATCATGATTTCATGGCAGTTATCCTTGATCTATTATTATGATCTAGTGTTTTAAGTTGTTATCACATTCACTAATTTATGACTACCATATATATCATGACATATTATACATGTTTTTTATTCTCAACCCTTTTATTCCACATTCATATGCCTATTTTGTTACATGTATCACTGTATTATATGTTTATTCCCTTACCTGGATTCATAGCTTGAATATTTATCATGTATGTCCCTAGGTTATCTTATAATGTTTTAGAAGCCATGGAATTTTAGAAGCATGATGAATATGTTTTCAATAATTTTATTTCACCCCATGACCATAATGTTATCATATACATATAATTCCCATAAAATAAAAGACTAATCTATTGTTGTATTATTGGTACTTTTATGTAATAAATTAGTTATTACTTTGAATTAAAGATAATGGTTTCTATACTTACTATGAAAAATCATTTTTATTTTTACAAAGTCATTTTTCTAAAAACTATTTTTCATTATGTTATTTATTTTTATATTTTAATTACCCTATAATACCTTTAGAAAATGAATATTATAATATGGATTTAATATTTTTAATAATAATATCCATGTCTTCTTATATAGTTAATTTTATTTTTGGTTATGGCTTTATACGACCATGGTAAATAAGTAAAGTAATCGCGGTAAAGGTAAAAATGGGTTTAAATTGGTTTTATTAGTGGATAAGTATTATAATATCAAATAAAACATTTAAAATATTTGACAAGTTGAGTTTATTTGGAACTATACATTAATTATATTTCAAATTGGTATTATTTGGGTCAACTATACAATAAAAATGACTATATTATTTTAATTTAATTCTATTTACAGGGGCGCAACTAACCTCAATTAAAAAGGGAACCTCATCCTCTCAATTTCCTACAAACATTGTGAACCAGATCTCAACCAATATCTACCAAAATAACACTCCAACTCTCCTCCAAAAGTATTAGAGGTCGATATCTCACGGAAGGATTAATATAATAAAACATAAGGTTTAAGCCAAATAAGGATTCCCAAAGAAGAGGTAATTGTGTTAACTAAGTTATTTAATATTTATTTCTTCTCCCACATCCTCATAATATTTTATATAAATCAAAATATGATAATAAATATTTTAATAAATATACTAAAATTATATTATGTTATTTTATTAACCATTCTATATTACTCATCCATTCAATTGAAAATTAAATAATCACCAATTATTATGTATATACTATCATATCCCAACAAATACGTATATAAATATTCATCAGCATCGATCACAAATGGAATGTTATCTTATTTTATTATCTTACTTTATTTTAATTCAATAAAAATGATAACATAAAATATTTCTTTAGATGAATACCCCCCCATGAAATTATTTTATTATGTTTTCATCACTGTTATACATACCAAATTCAAAAAGTGCATTTAATAAATTAATATTATATTTTTGAAATGAATAAGATTAAAGAGATAATGAATCCATGAAAAAAGTTATAAGGAAGAGAATTACCTTTGATATACTTACAAGAATAAATGTGTCCAACATGGAATTACAGATTACCTCAAGCACAGCTCATATAATATATAGTTTTTCGACTAGCTATAGGGGCCTCATGTGAAACTCGAGGGAGACTATAACCATAATTATATTGAAAAAATTATAATAAATTACCCAAATTATATCAAAATAAATTGATTTTACATAGATACTAATAACATCGCATGAGTAATGGATGATTTAGGGAACAACATACCAAAAATTCATAAATAAAAAAACATTGATGGCCTACTGAGCATGTCCCATAGAAGATAGAGTGAAAATAAAGGTATAACTTCATCTAAAACAACAAAACTCACCTCTCATAATCTCTGGACTCATATAAGGATATCCCCCTGAATGAAAAACCCATTTCTCATCCTAAACAATAAATATAATTAGTGAAATACTCCTGAGTAGGAATTTACCATCTCATCCCAAGGAGGGTCAGATTAAAACATAATATAGAACCACCAACATAGTGTAGTATATAACTGGAAAAATTAAGTGAAAATACTCATGATTAGCTCAATATAAATTAAATTATAAAAAAATATAATAACACAAGAATAATTTATAATTTATGAGAACACATAAGAAAATATCACAACTACGTCGGGAAGTTGTATACTCACCGAGCTTCCATGAACACCAGAATATACCATCTTTAGATCCATGATAGAATTCTAGACTTATCAAATTTATAAAGTGGTAAAAATTTGGATATATGGTAGGTGACCATTTCACTCATCTCTCCAAAAGACATATAGTGAACTTTTCACTGTAATGAGGTGGGGCATATTGTCATTATATCACAATACACCCTAGAAATAGGCCCTAAGACATCGTAACCCATCATTATGTCTTGGGTTTGGAAAAAATATCATTATGCCCCTAACCTATATTCCATTCCATCCTTGTAGAGACCTAACCCCAGAAATATGGTAGCCTGGTACTACTACCAATACCTTTCCAAGGTTATAATGAATTAAATCTAGAATAATCAACAATTTTATTATTTTTAGTAAACCATATACATAACTGAGCTATGTATTACAAATGAATACACTAATTATGAGAATTTATTTATTTTGATGATACCATTATTCCAAATATCATATCATTTCTAATCATTGATAGTACACTTCTTGGATTCCTTGAGAGGGGAACCAAAATAAGGATGAGATAAAATATTTAGTAAGGGACTATTATTGCAAAAGAAATATGGAATCAATGAGAATTATCAATATATAAAGGTAAAAAATGATCACAGATTCCATGTAATTATTAAAAAGAGAAAAGAGCGCATAAACAATATTGAATGATATTTATTTTAAAACACATTCCATTTAAATAATATGATATATATTCATCAATATTTAAATGTATGAATTTGAAAACACATTACATTAATCAATAAATTGATAATGAAATGAATCAATATTTTTTTTCATAATTAAGAATTTATGGATAATAAATATAGAATCAAATTTAAGGATATTTATAATTATTATAATTCATGTCTCTGGCACATGAAAAACTATACTCTCAATATCTATTCTCTAAAAAGTTTCAACATTATAATAGATACGATTTTATTTTTATGAGACCAATTTGTCTCTTAAGATAATTGTGATGCATCGATGGGATATATAAAGTCTAGTTCCCTCCAATCAATGTATGTCCAAATAATTCACTATATCATATAATCGTTTAAATTATTATAAAGTATACATTATAAAATATATATACATTGAATAATTAAAACATGTTTTTAAATATTTCCCTAGAAAATAAAATTACTACCAATTTAAAAACCATATAAAAAATGATATACGGTATAGTTTGTAAACATATCTAGGTTAAATACATGGATAATTAGGTGTAATTCAATTATCAATGATCATTGGAAATTGAATATTTCAATGGGACTAAAAGGAGTCAAGGAATTGAACAACCAAATTATACATGGACAAATAAATCGCAACCCACATAGAGGAAGGTTAAGGATGTTACTGATACCACATATCCCACCTTTAATAAATATAAATATTTTTTTTCATTGATGTATTAAAATAATATAAAAATATATATTAAAAAAGTCTTGTGGAAAATAACCTTTTAATTTTGAAAATCATTTTGAGAATCCATTTATTTGAAAGTAACCCTTTAAAATATTTTATTTTATAATTAACATTGTAATAATTCAATGGAAGCTTCAAATAAAAGATCACATGTTAATATATACATGTTTTAAAAGGTAT
The DNA here is from genome assembly GCA_963277665.1 of Viscum album. Classification (NCBI taxonomy): domain Eukaryota; kingdom Viridiplantae; phylum Streptophyta; class Magnoliopsida; order Santalales; family Viscaceae; genus Viscum; species Viscum album. Next base: position 360,857,626 of record OY728155.1, on the reverse strand, counting down.
GATGAACACTCTTTTCACATGGTGAAATTAGGTTGGGTTTTCATAAGAACCTTTTCTAAACCATTATGAGTAACAAAGGGTGTGCAAAACCATACTATTAATTGATAAAGGTCATGAATAAAAAAAAGTGAATATAATTAAAGCTTTTATTGAACAATGGTCATTTATATTCCTTAAATGGTATTTAAAGAATAAGAAATTTAGATTTGAATCAGATTTTGAAATAAACCCATAAAATGTGGAATTTGGAGATAATAATTGATTTGATTATGTGTATCAAATGTAATTAAAAATAAAATTTATATATTCATCATTAAATAGTAAAATTAATTATACAATCATCATATAATATTAATAACAATGAGGATGAAATATTAACAAATAAAAAATAATTCAGTTTTGATATTTCAATACCAGTCGGGTACCATTAACTGAAAATAACCTTAAATGTAATATATGAAATTAAAACTCAATATATCATGAAAAATGAATGAATCTAGACATTATATGTTAATTTAGAAGTATTTACACTATATATAATAAATTAGGTTCAAAACCAAAAAAGTCTCCATGAATTGAAATTCTGACGGAATCCATGACAACTTAGTAACTTTTGAATTATAATCCCCCCAAAACAATACATTAAAACAAAAAATTAAATACCATGAATATAAATTAATTCATGATATAAAATAATATAGAGTCTATATATTCCACACAAAAAATAAATAATTTGTGAAAATGGAATAAGTCTCAATGAAAGAAAAGTGAGGCAAGAATCATTTACAAGATGTTTCCTTAACAGAAGAACTTCATTTAATATTCTATATAATAGTTTTAAGAATGTCACAAAATTATTACAAAAGAAAAATAATATTTATAATATAATATATTATCTTCATAGAATATCTAATTACCCGTCTGTTAACAATCGTTCTTTATTTTCACTATTTAGAATTGTAATTGCCTATTTTATCAATTAATTTTTAACTCGTAACTTGTTCATATTAAATAAATCTTGGTTAATATATATAATTTAAAACATGAGTAAATTATCACATTTAATTATTATATATGTATTTATAGCATTCCATTATTTTTGGAGATAAAATATTAAATGAACTATTCACCGAGATGGTTGGTCGTACATATGCATTAATGCTACATCATTTTATTTTCATATTAAATGAATAAAAAGCAAATGATATATATTTATATTATAATTACAATATCATATTTATTTCATATATGTCACAAAGGATTATTAAAACTATCCTTTATACATTCCATGTATAGTGTTAATGAACCACATCACTTTCAAGAGGCAGTACTCCACACTTCCACAAATGATGTTATCATATTCACAAAAAATGAATAACCAAATGACATGTGTTATATAAAAATAAAATAATCATAATATAATAATAATTATCATATATATCATATATAAATTGTTTTTCCATCACAATTCCCAATATAATAAGTGGAAATGAATGAATGAAGATTCATCATTTTGTGAGGAGGTAGTTCACCGTACACGAATGATAAGTTATGTTTCCATTAGATGGATGTTTCTATAAGTTTAGTTATAATATATATACCTAATGTTAACATACATGGATAATAAATCATTTTAGATGAATATTAAATATATTACAAAAATAAATTCTTATGGACCGTAATATTTTATTGCCTTTGAAATCATGGAACAAAATCATCTAACATGGCGAAATATAAAAAATGTTTCTCTTAAAGATATTCTACTTTATTATTTCTACACAAAACATTTCTTTATAAACTAAGGAATAAAAAAATAGAAAATTGGTGAGATCATATTCTTAGTTGGGTTAATAGTTGAGATACATAGGCATAACATGAGCATAAGGGCATGTGAACATAAGAATTAAATTTGAAGATCACACACTACATATCAAAGAGAATATACATGAGTCATGTAACAAATATTTCCCATTTATAAGAAATTAATAATAACTTAATCTAGATTATAGTACATTAAATCATAACATAGGAAAAATAAATAAATTATTGTGGACACATAAGAAAATAAAATTATTTTCATGGTCATCAAGTCATTTATGTCAATGACATCATAAAAGACTGGTTTTAAAACACATACCTTAATGTTAGTCATTGTTCACTCCCATGACCATATTAGTAGCCTTGTTTCACTCTAAAGACCATCTAAGTGTAAAAATTACTTTACTAAACTGAGTTCACTCCCCATTCCATCCATGTCTATTTCATGAGATATAATTCATTAACCAGGAAATTTGGGGGATATATAGGACCGAACCATCTCAAAATAAAATCTTATATACATGTGCCTAAAAATAATCAACCATCATATCATAACACATGAAATTAACTGAGTTTAATTAAAATTTAATCATATCATATATTGTTTAAAATTTATTGTTTGATAATCATATAATCATAGGAAAACCTATGAAAGTAAGTGGCTTTCAAAATCATAGAACCCTTGAAAGAGAAACATGTTTCATATAAATCTTCCCATAAAAATTTAAACCATGCAGAGACAGAATAAGAATTGTATTCCAGGATAATATCCATAGTAACTGATAAACATTATAAAAGTATTTCATCTTAGAAAGATTATGATTTTGAAATTCCATATGAAATAATTAATAATGAAAATATAATTTCATTGACATTTGTTTTTACTAAACTATATAAAAATACTATTCTCATAGATAAAACCCTAAAATTTGATTATAAACATTTGTTGAGAAAAATATATTCTCCACTATGAAATTTTTTTTAAAACATAAGTCATTTTAAAATAATTTTTCGTTTAATATAGATTGTAAATATTATACACGAATTTTTAAATCATTGAAATTATTTTTTTTGAAAACAAACTTTTAAAAACATATAAAATTAACCACTAAACATCATTTAAAAAAACTTTTCAAAAATATAACATTTTTGAAAAAAAAATGTTTACTTGAAAACATAAAAAATAATCTTAAAAACATTTAGCAAACTTCTTTTCAAAAATATATAATAAACATTGAAACATTATGGAAACAATTTTCTTGGAAAACATATAAAATAATAATATTTTTTTTTGGAATCCTTCATCAATGAAGACTTATAAAATAATATTTATAACATTTTTAAAACATTTTTCCATGAGAACATATAAAAAATCATGAAAATATTTTTAAAAACATTATCCCTAATATGTTTTTAAAATGTTATAAAATATTAATGAAATCATTGAAATCATTTTCATTTAAAACAACCTTTTAGACCATATAAATCAATCTTTGAAAATTATTTCAAATAATTTTTGAAATATAAAATGTATTTTGAAAACACTTCTATTTGGAAATTACATTAAAAATAATTACTGGAAATATTATTAAAAAAATATTTAAAAAACATTTAATCATGCTATATATGATGTAAGGAAATTAAGGTCATGCGAGAGAGTAAGTCTATACATAATGGTCATTATATTTTCACTATAAAATGTTAGTAATGATCCTTTATAAAAAATTTGCAAGAAGAATTATTTTAAAAACATTTTATAAAAATGTAAAACATGGCTGAAATTTTCTTTTATAAAGAATAGGATAATAGTGAAATATTAGTGGATATATTTTTAGAAGACATTGTTTTCAAAGAATACATATTTGCAACCAAAAGAAGAAATATAATCATATTTTAATAAAATATTTTTCATTATTATAATAAGTAAAAAAGAAAATAAAAATGATATTAATATGTTATGATTACAATTAAAACTACATTTTCAGATAATGCATTTTTTTTGAGACATGGATCATAATATTTCATCAATGCAAGAAAAATATTAAATGATCCCTATAAACAATAACATTGTTACAAGAATCTATTACCACTTAGGTAAATTTGAATTATAATCTCCATGAAAGAATAAAATTACATTAATATTAAAATATCATGAAAATAATGATATTAATAGTATAAAATTTTAATTGGAAGCATATACACCCCATTTGAAAATAAAGATGAAAAACACTAAATGTATCACAAAAAAGGAAAATTGATAGAAAATTACTTCACCTATTTGGTAAATTTTTATCCTCAACATTTATGAATTATAATTCATAAAATAGATATGTAAATAACAATATATTTATGTATACTAATCATAAAATATATTAATGGGAAATATATACCTCATGTAATCAAATAGAAGCTGAACATGGATTTTGTCTCATAGAAAATAAAAGTGAGATGAGAAAACCCTTACCTTAATTATTGATTTTAATTTTAAATGTTTAAACCCCATATATAATAAATATAATCTTATTATAAATTAATCATAGAACCAAATTTTTATATTAAAAAACATATAATATTTCATTTTGACTTTATATTTCCAATTTATTAACATGCTCAAGTTAATGTTATGTTTTAGGAAATATTTTCTTTCATTTTCATATAAGATTTGGTTTATTATCCTTGATATTATTAAATTGATAATGATATAATTATTTAAATTTTTTTAAAAAATTTATCAATATCACATATATTTAGAAAATATATTTTTATAATAATCTATAAAATAAATAAAAATGAAATGGGAAAATCTGTTTATAGAGACGGTATGTCATACATATACACGAATATTGTTATCATTTTGTTATTGTATTGAATGAATGAATGTAAAATAAATAAATAAATTTATATATAAATATAATTACATTTTAATTATTATTTCATATATATAATATAAAATCACTAAAACCATCTTTAATACATTTTATGTAAAATGTGAAGGAATCACAATGATTTGAGAATGTGGTTTTCCACACGTCCACAAACAATGATATCGTACTTACACAAAAACAAAGGCATGAATATATGTGTCTTATAAAAATTATAAAACAATAAATACATCATACATTATATATATCATATAAAAATAGATTTTTCAACATAATACCAAACCATGAGAGGTGGTGAAGGAAAAAATGAACAACATCGTTTCATGCGGTGTTGGTTCACTATACATAAGAATGGTAAGTTTGTTAACCATTAATGGAGGTTTGTGTAGGTGAAGGTACAAAACATAGATTGAAAACACCTTAGTATTTTTATGATATGTAGGTAATTATATAATATTTGAATAATAATATTTTTAGGGTCAGTTAATGAGTATAATACAAATAGATTGAGGAAGGATAATACCTCTCATTTGGATAACTAATTTTGGAATGAAACAAAAATCTTATTTTAATGGATTTATTACAAAAGGGATTACTCTTGGAATTAAGGATGTATTTAAAGAGGTTTTGGGGGTTAGGGTTTTTTATTCAATCGGATTTGGTGGTGTGAATATGTACTAACCTGAACTGTTGTAAATAAAAGTCCCCTTTTTAATTTTTTCTAAATGTATTATTTTTATTATGGTTATGGAAAAAAAAGAACTTATTTTTTTTATTATATTTTATTATATTTAAATGAACATTAATCATCCCTACCATTGTAAAAATATTCATTGAACAAAGTACATATGATTAGTAAAAATATAGGGTTTTAACAAATGTTATTTACAAGGATAGAGGATGTGATTTCCTCAAATAGTAGTGTCACAACCTATAAAGAAAATTTAATACTAATTCTGAAGGATATATAATTACAGGAATTTTACCTTGACCAATCACATGATTTTATCAAATAACATAAGCATGCATGATACCATTTATGGGATAAGATCAATCTCATTAAGATCAGATCCCATACCATGTACGCTAAACCAACCCATGAATGTCACACCATAACTCACCTTACACTTAGGGTCATTTGTGGTATATTAAATGGATATGTATCAATAAAAAATAAATATGAGTATTTATATTAAATAGTAATGAATATATTTACACCATATTATTGTTACTTTATATTATTTTTTTTATTTTGATACTATAAAACACAAATTGTTTTTTCAATTAGCATTACAATTAAATAAGTAAATTTATTGATGAATTAATGGATTATCTAAATTACTATTATTCTATTAAAATATTACCATTAAATAATTTTTAGAAAAAAAAAGATTATATAATTTTTATGAATTGTAATAGAATATTTATACTAGTTCAAAAACAGTTATTATCAGAAAATATCATTTTTCAATATGTGATAATTATTATTCTAAAAGTAAAAAAGTAACATATTTAGAATTTTTTTTGGCGGAAATGAAATTTGTTTTTTGAATCCAAAGGTAAAAATTTTCTAATGGTGAGTTTTTATAATTTTATGAGGCAATCAAATTTTTGGCTAAAAAATAAATATCGTATTAATATACGGTTTGTCTTATGAAATCATAATGACCCAAAAGAGATATAGTAATTAATATAATATCTATAAATAACTAGTTTCTTGAAATTTTCTATAATGTGATATAATGTTTTTTTAACTCATTTTATAAATTCATTATGGGTCCTCCAAAACATATAATATATTTTTAATGTTTTAAAATACTTTATTTAAGTGTATGACTCCCTTACACATTAGAAAAACATTATTTAATTTAGTTAAATTATAAGAAATAATAAATAATTAAAACCACTACCATTTGGTAGAAACTAGATCAAAACCCGTGGATAGTATTGGGGTTTTGGTTATTTTATTACATAGAGTCCAAAACCTATGTTTGAGAAATAATAAATAATTATCGCCTATTGTACTATATAAACCCAGCCAATATTCCATTTATCATCCACCAAAGTACATGGAGAACATAATTACTCATACCAACCCTCTCTAGAGTCCTACAATGGTGCCTAAAGCTCTCAATAAGCTACTTCAAGGAATTTGGAGTAACACACTAATGTAAGGGATCCTAACATTTTTTTTCTTTATACAAGTTTCATTGTAATTTTATTCATTAAATTTACTATTGATTATATTAGGATATGAATTTACATGTCCTTATTAATATCCATTCATTTTATAAATAAATAGATTCCATTTCTCTGTCATCAACTTATTTTAGTAATTATAATGTGATGTTATTGTGTTTACAATATTTGATTGGGGTTTTCCTTCAAAAAAAATTGGGTAGTGAGTACCATACCCCCTTACTCAAGATTTTATTCATGTCTTTCACAGATACTTCTCTAACATTAGACATACAAGTATATTTTCTATATTCCATGATAATGGAATAATATATGATGATGAATGAATCCAGTTTTTTTATATATGTGGGACTCTTTTGCATTAGAATGAAATAAATGATACATGAGCTCCCTAAATTATATAGTGATATAATGAATTAGTTAATGTGTAGTCACTTGAGTTGTCATATTGGGGAAGGGAGTGAACATGATTTTTTATGGGAAATTTTCCATCTGATGTATTCGAAGTTAGAATTCACCTATTTCTAAAATGAATTTTTTTAAATTATTTATTTATTTACCATGTTTCTATTATGGTATAATGTTATATCATGCATCATCATTCATGTATATGATTCCCAATAATTTCATTCCACATTAATATTCTTATTGTCTAAAATTTAATACGTTATTCATGATATTCAATGTTTTTTCAATTAATAGGATTTATTTCTAAGCCTTTTCATATGTATGTCCCCAGTTTATCCCTTTTTGTTTTAAAAGCCATGGAATTAAATAATAATATTAACGAATCTTTCAATAATATTTATGTATTCCATGTTCCAGATTTTATTCTATGTAAATAATTTCTCAATAAAACTACACTTCTAAACCTTATGGTTTGTATTATGTGTAATAGTATTTAGTAAATCATTTATTAATTTTTAATAAATATCAGGGTTATAATAGTTTATATGAAAGGAAAGTGTAGTTTTTTTTTTCAGATTTGGATTATAAAACTCTAGAGAAATACCTATAAACAATACATTGTATAAGAGAATATGATTAAATTTTAGTATTTATAGACTAAGTGGTTTATAAAATAAATAAATCCATGTATGTATATAATAAGTGGATATGGATCTGTCACAAATGTATCTAGGGGTAACAACTCAGACAAGGTATGTTGGGCCTGACTCATAGTAACCTAATACAGAACTATGATCCTTAATGCACACCTGGTTTGACACTCTTGAGAGATATTATTTGAAGAATTTGTATGATAATTATTAACCATTTTTAAATAAACATAAAAATCTATTAAGAACGTATTTTATGAATTAGATCTTGGGTAACATAGATTGATTCCAAGAAATTCATAAGTTTATTAAATAAATTATTGTTATAATTTATCCCTTTAATGACAATAAATTTATATTTATGTGGTTAATAGTTGAAAAATATCTGTCCCAAATTTACCTATTATTATATCCAATGGAAAAAAATAAGAGGAATCTAGTAAACAATCTATGCGATGATAAATGTGATGACCTCCCCCAATGAGATTCCCAACCCAATGGGATAGTGAAATACAACCAATATAATGATACTCTCTCTACTAACTCAGGTTCTGAATGGAAACCTGGTTTAGAAGGAGAACCCAAACCCCCTTAGAATAAACTAACTATAATTTAGTCTTTTATTAATAAAAGGAAACATCCTTTCGTTTGATGATCTGATCACTTAGAAGAGGAACAATGTATCTACTATATTGAAAATATCTTTACCATCATTCAATATTCCGAACAAGATTTGGTTTTACTAACAGATTATCATATGGAGGGAGAAGTTCACCAATTGTATACATTGATCAAGAATATGAATCAAGCGGAATGGATAAAAGATATCTAGTGGAAGTATTTATGGAAAGTATTTTTTTGATAAATATTTCTATTTCACACTCTGACGTAAAATTGAAAGGTACTTCTTTTCCCCCAAGAAAAAAGTCAATAAATCTATCGTGGAATATGAGGAAACCATAACAATAAATTCACCATATGCATATAGAATGGTTTTTACCTCTAAATGTATGTTTCCCTACATATTTGGTGGGATAAAACCAAGTTTAAAAAATTTATGGTGATCCCTGACATTAATAGATATGACAGAAGTATTAAATGGGCCCCCAAAGATAAAATAGATATTTAATACTCTCAAGTGTATCATGGGGATTATAATTAGAGAGTCCAATTTAATTCTTTCCATCTAATGGAAAAATATAATTGTTCTATGATGTTTCAACGTCATACATATCAATGGTGTAAAAATAAGAACCATATAAACTAGCAATGTCGTGAGGAAATTATTTAGGAGTAGTAAGGAATAGAACCAAGCTAGAAATTACTGATAAGATGAACACATTAAAAATATGGATGAATTCAATTCTCCAATCAACCTCAACACACTTTTTGTTTCCCAATGTACATTGATCCATGGAACTATTTAGGAAAATTAACGCATTCCATGGTTTTCAGAGATAACCAACAATATCCATGGCATCATGGTTGATACTTTTCCACCATAATCAATGAGGAAAATCCCAATATCAATGTTGTGACATGTACACTTATTATTTATTATGTAATTATAACATAATTTTTTGTTCCTATTCAATTAATTCCTTCATTTCATGAATTTTTAGTATAACTATTTAGACACCGCTATAAATCATGGAAGTAGAACTATTGTTGATAAAGGTAAATGGTGAAATTATTTCATCCCAAGTATATAACTTCTCCACTATCAAAATTTTTCAACTTAAAATTCCTACAAACTTTAACATACTACATTTAGTGCAATTTGATGTAATCTTTGGAGTGAATTGTCTTTCCTTATATAGAAAAAAACAAATTTCTATGAGAAAGAAATCACTCTGTATATTGCGAGTCATCCCTCAATTCTATACAAGTTCAATGAGGATGATGAATCTTATTAAGATCCAACATCACAAGCATGTATATAATTTCTTTACTAGGTAGTGTCACACCCATCGTTTCTAATTTATTTACTTTATTAACTTTCTGGGTATCGGGTAGTTCAGGTTGAATCCTGACTTAAAGTTATCGAGTTCTTTTAAAAAAACACTTGTAATGGTCCTGATGGAATCCAGCCCACTGCGGTCGAAGCCGTGCGACTTTGCCTGGATCACTGCACGACCTCACCCAGTTCACCGCACGCCTTGTGGATGTTCAATTAATTGAATAAATGAATTAAGAATAAAGAGATAAAATTAAGTGTGAATATATATATATATATATATATATAATGATTTGTTTAAAAGATAATCATAATAATATTTTTTTGAGGTATGCATTTAATTTTGATTTTAATCACATAAGTTTTATTACCTTTTTTGTAAATTGTTTTGTTGTAGGTCGAGCTGAGCGTGATTTTTGTGGTGCGCACTTGCGCTGATAAATGGACGCGGGCTTGACGTTGCTCAACGCACGGGCGTGGCACGGGTGAAGCCATGTGGCCTGGACGGTACATAGGTGATCTTACTTGGTATTATTAATATTAATGTTTTAAGCTAGTATATATATATATATATTATTTATTTTATTCTTATTATTATTTATTTACTATTATAAATATTGTTAGTATTTTTATTACCTTTCATTTATTAACTTATATTATTAAATTCTTTTATCATTTTATTTTAGAATAATTTAATTATTATTATTGTATGTATATATATATATATATATTTATATCACTCCATTTTTATTTATTTATTTATTTATTTATTTATTTTATCTTTATTATTTGATTTATTTTTATTTAATTTATTTAATTCTTTTTTTTACCCCACCTAATCCCTACCCTAGCGCGCTACACCCCCTATTTCCCCCCCAACCCTGGAGGCGAAGGCTGGTGCTCCCCTCCCGCTCGGCGGATCCCTCCTCCTCCAGCTCGGCCGACCGCACCTCCCTCTTTCCGAACCAGCTCCCCGCACCCCCTGCTACCCACTCGGCCGACCACCCTGCCGTCGTCCCGGCCAGCCCGTCGCCCCCCCTTCGCCGCCTCGCACAAGCCACCCGCACCCCTTCTCGGCCGGATCCCGCAACAGCGACGCCCCTCCTCCTATCCAGCAGTCGCGGCACTTCACCCTATTGCCTCACACCCCTCCGGCGTCCCACTGACTGGGGGCCTCACTCCCAGTTTCTCCTCCCGTTCGGCCGACTCCCCTTCCGTCCAGATCTGCCGGTGCGGCTCACCTCCGGCACCCCCCCACCCATTTTTCACGGCCAGCTTCCCGAATCCCTTGTCGTAGGTGCGTTCACCTCTAATCTGTTTATTATTCTTTTAGGGTGTTCTTACTATTAGGATTGAGCATGTTTTTGGTTAAATTTTGGGGAAGTTGGTTCAATGCATTGTTTTTAGGATTGTCTTGAGGCTGTTGTGGTGAATTTGTGGTGCAATGGCTTTTGCGCACCAATTCGGCGAGGTATGAATACACTTGCTTATTTAATTGATTTTGCACCGTTGTTAATTAGTTTACATGCTGCGAAATTGTTTTTAATTTGGTTTCAATGTGCATTTAAATTTTTAGTGTTATGTTTAAATATTATTAGCGTATTTTGTTTTGAAAACCCACTTTGGGTTGTTTATCAGCGCCGATAAATTGTGGAATTTGCATATTTGAAAGTGCAGTTGATGCAGTTGACATTTTGTTGTGGTGTCAAAAGTGCGTTTAATCTAAAAAAAATGGTTTTGGTTGATTTTTTCTTTTCTTTATATATATTAAAAGTTGCGACATGTTGGAAACTACTTAATAAATCTTCTTAGCACTTTGTTTAGTTAATGAATCAATTTATTTAATTTAATTTGTTAAATTAAGAGTTAATTTATTTGATTGAATTTGTTTAACTATTAATTAAATTATTTAATTGTTGATATTTCTTTTTTTACTAACTGCTGATATTGTTTTGGGTTGGCGATGTGAATTCATTTTCTACTATGTTAATATCTTTTGACGGCTCCGTACGGTGCGACCTTTGCACATCAGGAGTACTTCTCCGTGTCGTTTTTCACTCCTGTATTGAGGTAGGTGGTTTCGCATGCTTAGGTTGTATGATTAATTGGTTTGCGGGTTTATTTAAATTAACATTTCAATTATCTAAATTTTGTTGTCAGTGTTGATTTCAGCTGATAGATTTTATTGATTTATCTCACTGGTGGCATGTTTAGGTTATTTTGGTTTCAACAAAGTCGTGTCTTTAGTTTTGAATAAATACAACGTTTGAAATTTGTATGCATTTGGTTTCAAAGAAAATTTGAGTGGGTTTAGCACTATTATTACAATGAATTTTTTTCATTAAAATCACTAAACCAATTTCTCTAATGTTTTATAAATTTTAGTTTGATTCTTGAGATTGTATAGTTTATTAACTTGTGAAATTCCTGCACGTTGTGTTCTGTTTCTAAAAATCTCTGTTGTGCGTTAGACCTTTAAATGATTATTTGTTTATTCATTTATATTTAATGTGCAAGTGTGGTTGACTTAGTTTGCATTCAAGTGTGTTATGACTGGAACCTGATGAGTAGGGTGAACTTTGAATATTGAGCACAAAAGGGGAAGCCTGCGTACTAGGTGGGCAGACTAGACTAGTGAGCTAGTGTTCCAAAGATGACTCGGTCCGGTTTCACTGGTGGGATTGACGATTGCAAAACTAACTAAACATATGATATCTGAGGGTCGTGGCCTTCTAAGCCACGTGTTCTGAGGGTCATGACCTTCTAAGCCACGTTATCTGAGGGTCGTGGCCATCTAAGTCACGTTTCCCCGAGACACGACGTTCTAGGGACCCACACAACTTTAGTACTTTAGGGCCTCTCCCACTTTTGATGCTCCTGTGTGATTATATACTCATCAATGGTTGGTTTTGGTAACTTCTGTGGTTTCAAAAGGTGAGAATGTTTCATTTTTTTTCAGTACCAAAAATCCACTTTCCCTATTTTAGAACTGTCTTACTTTCTTTAAAACCCGTTTTCATTAAAGTGTTAGTGCATTTATTTATTTTCTCTAAAACTTGAACCTGCAAACTATGTTGGTCATCTAACCTTTTCATGTGAAATATTTTCTTTTATGCCAACCTATTGATCGATTTCTCACACCCTACTTACACCCTTGGGTGTACGTAGATCTGATTCTGTCTGATACAGGGAAAGGCAAAGGTTTTGAGGAAGGTGATCCGAGTTATTAGCTGCTACTTCTTGGTGTGGCGTTGAGGTGACGGTTTGAGGGTGCGATCACTCGTTGGGTGACAGTTTCTGGGTTGGTTTTTGGTCTCTACACTTTCATTTGTGTTTCTTGGTTTTTAGTTATACTTATGACTCAAAACATGGTCATGTATAATGGTTTGTTGTCAGAGACCTTTACTTTTGTTTTGGTTTACTTTGTTGGATGTTTATTCGGGTAAATCATTCCCACTCTTTTATTTTGATACCCGAGCACTTGTGCCAGCCCGTGGGGATCGGGAACGCCCTTCGGGCCTTGCCGCGGGCTGGGTCGGGCGTCGAGTTGATGGCAACTCGATCTGGTTCATGACAAAATGGTATCAGAGGCAGGTTTTCTCTCTTGGGTCGTTTTCTTTTGAGGTAGAGTCAGGGTATTCTTGAGTTAGGGTTGTCGGGACTCGACGTCCTGGCTACGAGTAAGGTTCCTGGCCAGCACACCTCGTGGAAGGACTCAAGTTACCAATGTATGTTGAGGTTTTCCTGAGTTTTTGGTCCTTGCGGATAATCTTGTTTAAGGAAGTGAAATGGGGTAAGGTCAGCGGTCCTAGTGAGCTCGCAGGGTCTGGCAAGCCATGTGGAGCTGGGGACGCTGTCCTAGAATACCCTCTGTGGTGGTGGCGTGACTGGCGTATGGCCGCCAACCATACGTTCCATTCACCTGCTGAAACAAGTTTTCTCTTACACTGTTTCTCGTCTCTTTGTTTTGGATTCGTGGAGATTTGGTTTTTAAGTAAAAATGTTTTGGTCTTGGAAAATGTTTTCAAGTGAAGCGCTTTAAAAATGAAATGGTGTGTGAGGTTTGAAAAGTGTGGGTTGGATGTTTTGGTTTTGAAAAAAAAAGGAAGGTTTGGTTTTGATCCTTGGCGCTCTCATGGGAAACCACAGGCATGGGTGCATATGAGAATGGAAATGGTTAATGGCATGAGCGGATGAGTGTCTGGATGGACATGAGGTGGGTGCCGGTGCGGTACGAGGACATGCAGGTGTGAGGCCCATGAGATGTCATTGGTGTTTGCGCAACCCACAAGCTTCTTTTCTTTTTAAAAAAAACGGTGTTTTAATAATCGGTGTTCGTGTGATGTGTCCTTTTATTTTGGGAAAGGTTGGATGTGAGGTGTTTTTAGCCGAGGATCCCTTATGGATGGTTTGTGTCTTGAGTTTGAAATCTTGTGGGTAAGTTGGTATGCAAGTGTGTGGTTAGTGAATTCTTTTGAAGAGTATATCAGGGAGCCCTTGCAGTGGTTCCCCCGCACGTTTAGTGTGCGCTTTTGGTATGTCCTGAACATTGGACTAGTTTATTTGGGTCCATGTTTTTCTTCCTTGATTAGTGTACGCCCCCCCCATAAAGTGTTGACATGTGATTGAAGTGTGGCCACAGGAAATTCGCCATTGGCCGACCCTCCAGTTGATAAGAGGAATCTCTCCTTGAATTCTAGGATTGAACCCACCTCTCCTTTTTACAAGTAATCGGATCCTCTCGCTGCGGGATGACAGATGCGAGGGGAGCTGAAGGGAGTTTCTGTCTCTTTGAGTTGTCTGAGTCGTCGGGTGTGAAGTTTGACGTCGTTGCGTCTGAAGGTTCCCCCTTGAAATGGTGAAAGGAAATTCCAGCAGGAAATGGTTTAGGCGATTCAGAGATATCAGTTCTTACCGATGTCTTGAATGGATTGTAGTGTTTTCATCGGCTACAAGGGTCATGTTTGGTGACCTTTTGCAGTGTGAGTTCTCTTCGAGGTGCAAAGGTGGAAGCAGCCTAGAGTGGTCAGTTCTGACCACTATTCTAAATGACCTTTGGTCCTTCGGTGGTTTCGTTTAGGAAAAGGGGTCTACGTTAGGCCACTAGTTTGGCAGATCCCATCGTATGAAGCTGCTATGGTCGTTTTCAGGGATCACGTGGTGTTCAAGACGCAGTCTAAAGTCCTTATCAGCGTAATGATTCTCTCAACAGCAATGGTCATGTTCAAGTGATGATTTGTGGCGTCGTGTTCTCATCCAGTGTGAAAAAGGGTGACGTGCATGCACCATTTCAGCTCTTGTGTTGATGAATGTTCTGTGTATGATCAGTGAGATGTCATAGTGTGTTGTGTTTACTGGTGTTGTCTCGGTTGCAGTGTGGTCGCGTGTGACACCAAAAGGAGAAGCTTCATCCGGGAGTCTTCCATGCCTGAATGCGAGGCAGAAGATGCTTCAAACATCAGGGCTCCAGCCGTAGGCCTCCGAGTGAAGTTATCGCGTGGTCAGGAACCCTGGGAGTGTAGAAGACCCCAACTTTATTTTTGTCATTGGTGTTGAAAGTAGAGGCAGTTTAAATTGTTTCTATGGTTGTTTCGTTTTGAACGAACCATCTGGCTGAGTAAGGTTTCAGTGACTATGCGGAGGCTTTTGGGTAAATCTGTCTCAAATTTGAATAATGCTCATCCAGGAATGTGGAAATGTTGGTTTATCTTGGGTCATGCTTTTGACGGCCGGTAGTCGGGCCCCCTCCCTCCCCGCCCTTGTGGTGGGATGTTTGGTTACCATCGTGAAATTTTCAAAGTTCTATACTTTTCGTTAGTTCAAATGGTGGGGAGACCCACATTGGGTCTCGCACAAATGTCTCTGGAATAAATCAATGCTGGAATTTTCTTTAATAGCAGGGAGTCTGCTCGAACCTCCTCGTGTCGGTTTTCTAGTCTCATTTCGAGCGTCAGTGAGTTCCTAATGGTGGGGAGCCCCTCGGGCCCCCCATGTTGATCTTTTACTTAAGTTTTTTTTAATACGACTTGGTGATAAGTGATGAGAGTGTTCTGTGGACGTGGTTTGACCTTGGTTGTTCATACTAGCCAAACGGTGTGGTTTCAGTTTAATAGTGCTTGAGATGTTTGGGCTTGTGAAGTTGGTTTCCATGGGTGCGAGAGTTCCTTTCCTTGTTTGGTCAACTGGAGGTGTTATAGTTCTTTCGGGCGGGCGACACATATCAGAAAGTCTTTATATGAGCTCCTCGAAGTTGTATTGGAGTCACTTTCTCTGAGAACGATACTTCTTCCTCTCTTTGCTGGATGCTTGTGGGGATCCCCTTTGAATCTTAAGGGTGCGTGATTTTATGCTTTCGGGTTTGGTTTTACTGGTGGCTTTCCGGGGACGGAAAGCTTTATGGTGGGGAGAATTGTCACACCCATCGTTTCTAATTTATTTACTTTATTAACTTTCTGGGTATCGGGTAGTTCAGGTTGAATCCTGACTTAAAGTTTTCGAGTTCTTTTTTTTAAAAACACTTGTAATGGTCCTGATGGCATCCAGCCCACTGCGGTCGAAGCCGTGCGACTTTACGTGGATCACTGCACGACCTCACCCAGTTCACCGCACGCCTTGCGAATGTTCAATTAATTGAATAAATGAATTAATAATAAAGAGATAAAATTTAGTGTGAATATATATATATATATATTTAATGATTTTTTTAAAAGATAATCATAATAATATTTTTTTGAGGTATGCATTTAATTTTAATTTTAATCACATAAGTTTTATTACCTTTTTTGTAAATTGTTTTGTTGGAGGTCGAGCTGAGCGTGATTTTTGTGGTGCGCACTTGCGCTGATAAATGGACGCGGGCTTGAAGTTGCTCGATGCACGGGCGTGGCACAGGTGAAGCCATGTGGCCTGCATGGTACATAGGTGATCTTACTTGGTATTATTAATATTAATGTTTTAAGCTAGTATATATATATATATATTTTTAATTTATTTTATTCTTATTATTATTTATTTACTATTATAAATATTGTTAGTATTTTTATTACCTTTCATTTATTAACTTATATTATTAAATCCTTTTATCATTTTATTTTAGAATAGATTAATTATTATTATTGTATGTGTGTGTATATATATATATATACATATATTTATATCTCTCCATTTTTATTTATTTATTTATTTATTTTATCTTTATTATTTGATTTCTTTTTATTTATTTTATTTAACTCTTTTTTTACCCCACCTAATCCCTACCCTAGCGCGCTGAACCCCCTATTTCCCCCCCTAACCCTGGCAGCGAAGGCTGCTGCTCCCCTCCCGCTCGGCGGATCCCTCCTCCTCCAGCTCGGCCGACCGCACCTCCCTCTTTCCGAACCAGCTCCCCGCACCCCCTGCTACCCACTCGGCCGACCACCCTGCCGCTGTCCCGGCCAGCCCGTCGCCCCCCTTCACCGCCTCGCACCAGCCACCCGCACCCCTTCTCGGCCGGATCCCGCAACAGTGACGCCCCTCCTCCTATCCAGCAGTCGCGGCGCTTCACCCTGCTGCCCCGCACCCCTCCGGCGTCCCGCTGACTGGGGGCCTCACTCCCAGTTTCTCCTCCCGTTCGGCCAACTCCCCTTCCGTCCGGATCTGCCGGTGTGGCTCACCTCCGGCACCCCCCCCCATTTTTCACGGCCAGCTTCCTGAATCCCATGTCGTAGGTGCATTTACCTCTAATCTGTTAATTATTCTTTTAGGGTGTTCTTGCTATTAGGATTGAGAATGTTTTTGGTTAAATTTTGGGGAAGTTGGTTCAATGAATTGTTTTTAGGATTGTCTTGAGGCTGTTGTGGTGAATTTGTGGTGCATTGGCTTTTGCGCACCAATTCGCCGAGGTATGAATCCACTTGCTTATTTAATTGATTTTGCACCGTTGTTAATTAGTTTACATGCTGCGAAATTGTTTTTAATTTGGTTTCAATGTGCATTTAAATTGTTAGTGTTATGTTTAAATCGTGTTAGCGTATTTTATTTTGAAAACCCACTTTGGGTTGTTTATCAGCGCCGATAAATTGTGGAATTTTCATATTTGAAAGTGCAGTTGATGCAGTTGACATTTTGGTGTGGTGTCAAAAGTGAGTTTAATCTACAAAAATGGTTTTGGATGAGTTTATCTTTTCTTTATATATATTCAAAGTTGTGACATGTTGGAAACTACTTAATAAATCTTCTTAGAACTCTGTTTAGTTAATGAATCAATTTATTTAATTTAATTTGTTAAATTAATAGTTAATTTATTTGATTGAATTTGTTTAACTAATAATTAAATTATTTAATTGTTGATATTTATTTTTTTTACTAACTGCTGATATTGTTTTGGGTTGGCAATGTGAATTCTTGTTATACTATGTTAATATCTTTTGATAGCTCCGTACGGTGTGACCTTTGCACATCAGGAGTACTCCTCCGTGTCAGTTTTCACTCCTGCATTGAGGTAGGTGGTTTCGCATGCTTAGGTTGTCTGATTAATTGGTTTGCGGGTTTATTTAAATTAACATTTCAATTATCTAAATTTTGTTGTGAGTGTTGATTTCAGCTGATATATTTTATTGATTTATCTCACTAGTGGCATGTTTATGTTATTTTGGTTTCAACTAAGTCGTGTATTTAGTTTTGAATAAATACAGCGTTTGAAATTTGTATGCATTTGGTTTCAAAGAAAATTTGAGTGGGTTTAGCACTGTTATTACGATTCCTTGTTTTCTTTAAAATCACTAAACCAATTTCTCTAATGTTTTATAAATTTTAGTTTGATTCTTGAGATTGTATAGTTTATTAACTTGTGAAATTCCTGCACGTTGTGTTCTATTTCTAAAAATATCTGTTGTGCGTTAGACCTTTAAATGATTATGTGTTTATTCATTTATATTGAATGTGCAAGTGTGGTTGACTTAGTTTTCATTCAAGTGTGTTATGACTTGAACCTGATGAGTAGGGTGAACTTTGAATATTGAGCACAAAAGGGGAAGCCTGGGTACTAGGTGGGCACACTAGACTAGTGAGCTAGTGTTCCGGAGATGACTCGGTCCGGTTTCACTGGCGGGATTGACGATTGCAACACTAACTAAACATATGATATCTGAGGGTCGTGGCCTTCTAAGCCACTTGTTCTGAGGGTCGTGGACTTCTAAGCCACGCTATCTGAGGGTCGTGGCCAGCTAAGCCACGTTTCACCGAGACACGACGTTCTAGGGACCCACACAACTTTAGTACTTTAGGGCCTCTCCCACTTTTGTTGCTCCTATGAGATTATATACTCATCAATGGTTGGTTTTGGTAACTTTTGTGGTTTTAAAAGGTGATAATGTTTCATTTTCTTTCAGTACCAAAAATCCCCTTTCCCTATTTTAGAACTTTCTTTCTTTCTTTAAAACCTGTTTTCATTAAAGTGTTAGTGCATTTATTTATTTTCTCTAAAACTTGAACCTGCGAACTGTTTTGGTCATCTAACCTTTTCATGTGAAATCTTTTCTTTCGTGACAACCTATTGAGCGATTGCTCACACCCTACTTACACCCTTGGGTGTAAGTAGACATGATCTTGTCTGATACAGGGAAAGGCAAAGGTTTTGAGGACGGTGATCCGAGTTATTAGCTGCTACTTCTTGGCGTGGCGTTGAGGTGACGGTTTGAGGGTGCGATCTCTCGTTGGGTGACAGTTTCTGGGTTGGTTTTTGGTCTCTACACTTTCCTTTTTGTTGCTTAGTTTTTAGTTATACTTATGACTCAAAACTTGGTCATGTATAATGGTTTGTTGTCAGCGACCTTTACTTTTGTTTTGGTTTACTTTGTTGGATGTTTATTCGGGTAAATCGTTCCCACTCTTTTATTTTGATACACGGGAACTTGTGCCAGACCGTGGGGATCGGGAACGCCCTTCGGGCCTTGCTGTGGGCCGGGTCAGGCGTCGAGTTGATGGCGACCCGATCTGGTTCGTGACAGGGAGAATATTTATCCCATGTAAAATAGTTTAAGGAAATAATCATCCTTCATGGTCTCCATATTTTTAGGGAATATGGTAATGTGTTTATAATTAATTTCTTGGACTTCCGACTATCCAAGAGGTTGATTTCTCAAAATAGTTTAGACCAAGGGATTTTCCATTATCAAAGACTCTATATATAATGGATTTTGTTGAACACAAGGAGATAGAGAAACAACTACAAGAGAATATAGAAAATGTGTCCATACACCCAAGTGCTTAACCAAGGTGTGCAGTAGTCCTCTTTTCCAAGAAGGATTAGTCAATGTGACTTTTCATAGATTATCATGTCCTCTAAAAGATCATGAAAAAGAAAAAGTATCATATATCATGGATTGATAACTTGTTATATCATCTATGTGGAGTACAAAACGTTTCCATTGTAGATCTATGGACAATATATTACCATTTCAGGTTGAAGAAGGAGTATATCCCCAAAAATACATTTTGTTTAATGTAATGGAAGTATGAGTTCATAGTTATGACTTTTAGGATATCTAATCCTCCAGGAATATTCATGGACATGAAGAATATAGTCATTAGAGATTAACTCAAAAATATTATGGTACTCTTTACAATTTACATTCAAATAAACTCAAAAACCAAGGAGGAGAATTAGGAGCATTCCTATACTATTCTATATAACTAATGAATGGAGAATCTTAATGAAAATTACACCAAATGTGAGTTCTCATTGAAAGACGTCTAATTCATGTGGTATATGTTTATACACAGTGTGAAATCTATGGACCCTTTAAAGACAAAGGAAATATAATGATGGTTGATTTCAACATAGTGATGGATATCCCTAGTATCATATGATTAGCTGGGTATTAATAGAAATTTTGGAAAACTTTTCCCAACTGGAAAACCTTATACCCAACATAACATATAAGGGAGTCAAGGTCATTTTTAAGGATGAATGTGAAAAGGGATTGAAGGAGTTAAAAATGAATATTATCATTGCACATGTTCATACACTATGCATAATTGGTGACCATTTTGTGGTAGTCAGTGATTCTTTGAAGAAAGGATTGGGTTGCGTGTTATTAAAAAATTACAAAGTAATAGATTATGCATCAATGTGGTTGAAATTTAACAAAAACAAATACCAAACACATGATCTAGATTTGGATATAGAAATATATTTTTTGAATATATGGTTGAATTATCTCTTTATGGAAAAGTCCGAAATTAATACAGATTACAATAGACTCAAGTATATATTCACACAGAAAGATATGAATATTCATCAATAAAGATGGTTAGAGATGACTAAATACTACAATGGCTCAATTACATAAAACTCTGGGAAATTGAAGAAAGTGGAAGATTCCCTATGTAAAAAAGACTGAGAAATTATATCATTGATGAAAATTGAGAATGATCTGATCTTATTATATTTGAAAAGGATGGAATGGTAAACATAATTAATGGAATATCATCAATACTCTCACAAATGTTTGATCAACCATCCATTTTGGAGTTGATATAAGATTCTTATATAGTTGATCTGGGTATTTAGAATAATGTGGGAACTATAATAAAATGTAATTCTTTATATATCAATGTTAACAAATAAGAACTTGTGATATTCTTCCCAAGAATATGTGTACCCAAAAATCATGAGTTAAAGGATCTTTTGGATGTGCACATTTCTCAAACATCTCCATTTATCATGGAATCATAATGATGTATCCTGATCTATGAGAACTATGTTAGTGGCACAATAGAAAGAAGCATATCATAGATTGTATATCAACATGTCTTAGATGTCATCAAGGTAAATAAGAAATGGTAAAATCCATGGGTTGATGAAACCATTACCCATATCTATATGTAAATGGGAAAACAAAGTCATATACTTTGGCACTCGTCTTCCAAATACATGAAGAGGGAATAATCCTATATGGGTTTTGGTATATCAACTTATAGTGACTATACAAATCATTTTGATTTGAGAGTATTTTACACTTGATCTACTTGTATGGATATACATAAAAAAGTGTTGATGTTTCATGGAGTGACATTATCAATTGTGTCCAATCGAGCTCTGAGATTCAACTCAATTTATTTGAAATGAATCAAAAAAATTCTATACAGTTAGATGACATTTAGTATGGCCTATCATCCTTAATGTGGTGACCAATCTAGGCAGACTCTTCAGTCATTGGATGACATGTTCATAGAATGTTCTATGGACTTCAAAGGAGAAAAATACCTAGATATACCTTTGGTTTACTTCTTATAAAATAACATTTTCACTGAAACATTAAATGGACCCCTAAAAATTCCATTATATAAAGTGGTGTATAACATATGCATATTGGGATGATGTTAGGGAATGAAAACTACTTGGTCCTTAAATGGTCGAAGTAATGGTGGGAGTGGTTAGTAACATTATGCATCACATCAAGTCTGTTTAGTTTCGACATAAGAGATATGATGAAAATTGTCTATGAGTCCTACATATTGATGTTTGATACATGAAATTCCTCCACATATCTCTATGGAAGAAAGTGATTTGATTTTGGATGTAGGAAAAGCTTATTATATGATATATTATCCCCTTTTTGGTCCTTGATTACATCGTAGTGGTGGCCTACGGGCATGAACACCCACCTATCATATCTCATGTACATGACGTATTCCACATATACCTCTTGAGAAAGCACAAACCATACACCTCACATGTACTCAATCCTGATGCGGTACCTTTAGGGAATGACCATTCTTATGATGTGAATCCTTTAAAGATCATATATTGTAGAGAAAGTGTTCTATAGAATAAGACAACACATCTGGTCAAAGTGATACTAAACAACACATTTTTGAAGAATAAATATGGAAACTAAATGAAGTGATTAAAGAATGTTATAGTAAACTTTTTTAGTCTAGGAAATGGACATTTCAAAGGAAAAATTTCCTATGTGGGGAATATTGTAATGACGAAATCTATTATAAATAAATTAACATTTTTATTTAACTATCGTATTCTGTAATAGATTTATAGAAAGCACATTTAGTTATTTGGTTTTATTATATACTATTAGATTTATATGACCAATAATAATATTTACCATTGATTAATTAGTTTTTAAATGGTGATCACATGATTAGTATTGTTATGGGGGCTTTAATAAATCCAATTGACATTGACAAAGGAAGTTACGACCTTAACCCATAAGATCATACCCTATGAATCCCATCTATCAATTCATTCAATGGAGATAGAATAACTAGGTTATACCCCTGACAAAGACCAATATAAGATCCAGCATTTGAATCATTATGATACTATTTATATGAGTTGTTCAAGATCATCAATATTATGAACCAAACCATTTATGTCGAACAACAACATGAAATTCCCACTATCATGCACTTTAATATTATGGAGTTTGAGAGTGTATTAAAGGGATATATATCAAGACCCTTGAAATATTACTATGTACATTTTATAATAATGAATATCTGTTCATTCTATTATTATTAATTTGGAAATTTTATTTATTTTGTTATAGTAAAACAAAAATTGAATTTTTAAGTAGTATAAAATTTTAATTAAGATGTTTATTTTCTTTAATTAAAGGATATTTTAAATTAATATTATTTTTAAAAAATATAATTATTAAATAATTTTCATTAAAAAAATTATCATAAAATATATATGATTTAATAAGTAATTTTTTTTTGTGTTCAAAAACTATTATTGTAAAAATAAACCCATCATTTATCAATAATAAATTTTCTTCATTTCTCATATATAAACCCATCCAAGACCCAATTTCACTTTAATACAAATCATTGGATAATTTTCTAAGACTGTTATCCCCTCTATATTTCCTACACATAGAACCCCAAAGAAGTCCATAAGATCCTTCCAAGCATTTTGAGTCACAGACTAATGTTTTCCCCATATTCTCTTCTTTATTCAGGTTTCTTTATTAGCTTATGACTTATATATCCAAATCCTTATGTTGGTATATTCCATTCCATGAATCTATTACAACCCATTTAATTTCCATATGATGATAGACCGTTTCCATCTCATTACCCAAATTTATGAATTTTTTGTGAAGTTATTATTCTACCAAAATTTAACCATAATTTTCCATGCCAAAAAAATTGTTTAGTAAATACCATACTGATTTACTATCAATGGTGTTCACCATTATTGACATATAATTCATCGACCTGGGACATACAAGTATGTATTATACACTCCTTGATCCTAGAATAATATATAAGGGTCAATGAATCAATGTATTATGATCATTATGGAACAATTCATAAGGATAATGAACTAAATGTGGTTGGTGCACCCGAAATTTCATATCACTTCAATGCATTAGGTAGTGTTTAGTCTCATTGGACTTCATGTTGGGATATAGAGTGAGCATGATTCATTTATAGGAAATTTTAAATCATGATTTCCGAGATGTTATCCTTTAATTATGTTTATGAGGTGGTTTTTTATTTTTTGTCACATATCCCATGTTATAATTATATTATCATTCTATATAATGCATCATTGTTTATGTTTATGATCATCACTCCTTTTATTCCACTTTGATATACCTATTTGTTAACATATTTTACATTATTGATGTTATTTATTGTTTATTCACATATATAGATTTTTATTTCACCCCTTTCATTTGTATATCCCAAGGTTATCTCATGTTGTTTCAAATTCTGTAGAATATTTGCAGCATGTTAATGATTTCTTTGAAATTTTTGTTATATATGCTATTCCATATGTCATATTGTGTATATAATTTCCCAATTACATTATACTTATCGATTATCCAGGTTGTATTAGTTGTAATATTTTGTGAAAAATAATTTATTAATTTTTAATAAAGAGCGGGGATGTTATAGAATATGTGGGATTGTCGAGGGCCTTTTTATAGTGGAGGAGGAGTGACATTCATATAAATTTTTGAAAAGGGAATTCCACCTATGGGATTCTAATAAAACGTGGAACCAATTGTGGTCAAAATATGATCAAAGGTATTATATAGTATATATATGGAATCCCAATATATTTTGAACAAGTATCGAGGTCTTATTGTCCCTTATGTCCAATGTTTATTACATTTTTAGTCAAACAATCCCCTTAATCGTTACAATTAATTTTAAACACATTCACTATTATCTATCTAAAAATAATATTTTATACAAATTAAATACATTAATTTATTTTTATTCCAAATATATAATCCAATTTTCTAATTTCAAATCACATACATGGAAGAAATTAATTTAAATTTAATCTCACAGATGACACGATGAAATATATTTTTAAAGTAATAAATTTCAAATATTTGGTACATTTTTATATCCAATTTTGAATTGAAATTGATTCCAAAAAAAAAACATAATTGGATTAATAGATGAATAATTAATCTAATTTTACATTGAAACCAATGAAAAACAAAATTTATCTTTATTTATAAATTAAATGAAAAAGCAGTTTTGAATTAAATTTCTTTTTTTACTATTCATTAAAAAAAGAGAACTTCATACCAAAAAAACAAAAAATTATATCTAACATAATTTTAATGTTTCAATTTCAAAAATTAAATATATTTTGTCATATTAAATTCATATGAGTGTTAAAATTTTGATTTTTGAGTTTGTGTACAATTAAGATGTGGTAAAATTACCTTAAAAAATACATCTCTTTATTAATAATATTAGATTTATTCATATCTTATACATCTAAAATATATTGGATAATTTTTTTAAAAAAATTAATTGTTATATAATATATATATTTAATTAGAAAAAATAATTTAAGGTTTTTTTATTTATTGTGGAAAAATTTTGTTTTACATGGAAAATTTGTTATCTTAGAAAAGTAAATTTATTATTTTGAAGTGGTTGTTACAATGAATTATACTAATTCATAAACAAAGGATTAATTTTTTAAAAATGTGTAGATAAAATTTCCAAAATTTCCTTAATATTTTTCAAAACCACACATCTCGTGGCTAGGTGGTATCTATAATAATATTTTCAAAATCATATTAATTATTTATTGTAGCTTGGTAAAACATGTCCTTACATGTAATGAATTCTATTGAAGGTACCCTATATTGCATGTAATATAATCAAAAAATAGTGTTTCATGTACCAAAATATAATCTATGTGCTTCATGCGTCTCAAAATTTAAATTGAATTTCGTATAACGAAATCCAATGTTATTTATTATATAGAGATATAAATATAAATTATACTCAGTGTTTCATGAAATAAAAAATATTAAAAGATAAATTAAATTAAAAAAAAACTACAAAATCTTGGGGTGTTACATATAAACCATAGAATAATAAAAATATATGTATATTGAGGATATTGTGTTTGTTATATTATTATGTAATAATAATATTTGGGGGGTGAATAAGTAAATAAAATCAAAGGGATCATTGAAGAATGTTATCTCATATTAGGGTCAATCCTTTTGGTTTATACCCAAACACTTCTTTGGTTGGATTTCTTCCCAAAGTGATGCTTCATGGATTAGGGGATGGGTATTGGGCAATTATTTTATCATAATATGGTAAATAAAAAGGGATTAACAGGATTTAATATTTGGGAGGCCTAAGTGTCTTTTTATAGTGGAGGAAAAGTGACATTTTTCTAAATTTTTTAAACTGGAATTCCCTAAATGTTTTTACAATGAAAAGTGGCTTCAATAATGGTTCAAATTCAAGAATGGTTATTATAGGGTCAAAATATGAACATAAAATTTATTTTGGATGATTAACTATTTCACCACGTCCCTTAAGAATACGGTTTAGTCCCTTATTAAACTTATTATTATCTTAATCACTGTAAATAATTTTAATAACATTCACTAATATTGTTTTATGAAATCAATTTTTAGTTTTTTAGATAATATAAATTATTCTTATTTGAAATATTTAATCCATTTTTATAAATTATTATGACAGAAGTGGTATAAATTAATTTAAATTTAATCCAATTGATGGATAACAAAGTATAGTTTTTTAAGTAAGATGTTCAAAAAAATTCTATGTTTAATATTTAATTTTGATGTAAATTTTATTACAATGACATGAAATTAATTAATTTAATAAAACTTTAAAAATTTAATATTTAAAAATAATGAATAATATCATTTATCCTTATAAATAAATAATTGGAAAAACTAGTTTAAATAAAAATTAAATTTATTTAAAAATTCAATAAAAAGTGAATCTTCACAGAAAAATACAAAAACTTAACCCAATCATAATTTTGATGTTTATATTTAAAAAATGTATATTATTTTTTCATATATATTTTTTAAAAAGTATCAAAAATTGTATTTAAATATGGTTCCTTATTAAAAATTGGTAAAATTATCTTTAAAAATAGAGGTTTTAAGAAAAAAATTGGATTTCTTTATATATTATATCTATAAAATCTATTATATGGATTTAAAAGATATTTTAGTGGAAATATAATTTATAAATAAAATTAATATCTTCCACTAATTGTAATTAATTATATTTATTATGATAAAACAAATTTTTGAGAATTAAAATAGTAAGATTTACTTTATATTCAATGGTTTTATATTTATATTTAAAATTAATTGGTAACAAATGAATTAATATTATATTTTACTAATCTATATATTTTCATAAGATAGTCAATAAAATTCATAAAATCTAATTTATTGGATATTTTAATTCTTCTTATAGAATTTGTTTTTTAAATTAGAGATATATATATGAAGGATGTGATTAATATCAATTTGTAGTGATTGAGGTGATCCATAAGAAATAATTGAATAGTTATTGGAATGTATAGTGTCTCAATGTCATAATTTTTTATTTTTTAAAATACCATCAGTTCAACAAAAGTTAAGGTATTAGAAAAACTTTTTAATTTGGATTGTTTTTCTAATGTTTTGTAATTCTTTTTCTACCTAAGAATATAATGATTTATAAATACTTGATATATTTCTATTTTATAAACATAATTTCCATCCATTTATTGTGCTTTGATCAATTTTAAATTTCTTCATTACTTCATGAAATGGATATCCAAAAATTAACATTGATAACTAAAAAACCAAAAAAACATGTTTAATGGATCATAAGTCGCAAAAAAGGTGAAAAGTATTTCCATGTATCACCAACTATTTTCCAAAATCCATTATATTTAATACCATAATCTATAAAACACAAAACTAATTCTCCTTATTCACAATTAATATTTATCCATTAAATTGTTTAACTAAAATAATTATAAACTAACTAGGACATCATATAGCCTAGTGGTAGGATAGAAACTCATATCATCCATTGGTTATGGGTACAAGTCCTACGGCCTTGATAGACTTGATGGGTCATCCCCAGAAATTTAGTTTTTCCTTTTCTAAAACAAAATTATTATAATTTTTTAAATAAATATGATACACATACTTTAAATTTAGTCATTGAATAAATTTTTAGATGAGTATTTAAATAAAAAAATCAATATATATATTATTCATCCATTTATTTCCACATATATCCATACATGTTCTAGAGATTGTCCTCTAGAAAGGGGAATTTTCTAAAAAAACCCTTAGTGTGAACATCAATTATCATAATGGAAAAACTATAAATTCATTTATAGTATTTCTAAACCATGACTCATTATTTTCATCCTATGACATCATAATTAAAACGTAGGTCATTCATTTTCATTATCTATTCAAAACCTATAGAATGGTTTGTAAGAAAAATGTGAATTACCATTAGAATACTTCCAGGAGTGTCAAAGAAAGTGCACAGTAAGGCTCGTTTTCATGTACCAAGTTACTCTTCACTTAGTAATGATGCACTATTTTAGTGTTGTTAACCCTAGGTACATTTATACCATTACCAAACCTACTTTTATTATCTGTACATTGATGAATTTATAGGAAAATAACATAATCATTATCTGACCAAAAAATTAGGATGTTATTCTATACTTATCCTCAAATTAAATCTTAGGTTTCCATTCCCCTATCAATATTTTCTAAAATATAGTTTTTCAAGTATGAAAATAGACTTCATCTGATACAAACAACAGTGTTCCAAATAAATAATTCCTGAATCCAGTTTCTACATCATTAAATTGGAATGCTTATGATTAATCAAATTCTGAAGTACTGAGGAGGTTAGTATTATTTTTATACCAGATACATACAAGTTCCACGTATTAAAAATTAATACACTAATTACAAATAACCAATTTTCTTTTGAGGCTAAATCAATTAAATCTATGATATCCTTGAATATATTTCTTAGTAAACGTCATGTATTCTTGTGTTAGGGAAACAAAATAATGGTGATCATAAAGACTATATAGGGTTAAAATATTGTAGAAGGAATAATTAATCTATGAGAATAGTAAATATGGAAAAGTAATATGTCAATACCCCTTCCATGTAATCAAAAATTTGGGAAGAAATTGAATAAACAATATGGAAAGGTAAATAAGTAAATAAAAATTCCATTTTAATACCTGGATAATGAAAATTCATTATGGAAAGTTAAGAAACGATGAAAACATGCCATTAAATTAATAAATTTTGAATAACTAGGTTACATATAATTTTTTCATAGTGAAAATCGCATGGATAATAAATATAAAATTAAAATGAATGAAATTCTCAATTATTGGATTCAATGTCTCAGGCTCATGAAAAACCCTACTGTAAATATCTATCCTCTAGAAAGGATCAAAATACATGTATATACTAGTTTAATTTGTGAAAATGATTTTTTTCAAGAGATTGTGTGGACGCATCAAGGTGTTATATTATGTTCGCGCTCCACCCATCATAACATTTCGAAATAATTCTTCATATTGTGTAATAAATTTAATTAATAAGTAATATTCCATATAAAATTTATATATTGAATAATAAATATGGAACTATCCTAATTCCCCAAGCTAATCAAATGATTTTAAAAGTGATAAATAAATTTAAAAATGATATACGGTTCTATAAATTGACATATCCCTAAAAAATAATATGAATGATTAGGGTAAATTAATTATTCTGTGATCATATGAAATTGATTTTTCAAGGGGTCTAAATGGAATCAATGACGCAAAATTTAATGATATCATAATCCATATCAATCAAAAACCATCTCAAGGAAGGATAAATTTGGTATCAATACAATATATCCCAAGTGGAGTAAAAATTGAGTTTTTTTCATTTAAGAATAGAAATACTATAAAAACATCTTTTGAAAGCATTCCTCATGAAACTATATTTTTTATTTGTTTAAAAAATTAAAAATAATTTTTATTGAAAATTTATTTTATGAAAAAACTTTGAAATATAAGCTTTTAATATTTAAATGAATGCTTCTAACAAAAAATTGTAGCTAAATCCATTCATGTCATATAAGGTTAATAAAACCATCCTTTTTCAAGGTAAAAATGATAGAAAAATTATTTATCCAAAATGAGATAAGTTGTTTCCTTTGAAAAAGATTTTAAAATAAAATAATGGTTAAAATGAAATTTAATAAACAATTTTGGAAATGTTGAAATAATTTTAAATAATTTTTATAAAATAGGGGACTTTTTTAAGAATAATGGTTCACCGTCTGAAGAGAGAAATGAAGTTCAATTTTCATAAAAACATTTTATATAGTATTTTGAGTACGAAAGACTGTCAAAATGGTATTATTAATTGTTAAATGTCATGAATAACAATATGTTATGAAAATTTAAGGGTTTATTGAAAACGTTTCATATTAATTCATTTAATGTAACTTCAATAATACACAATCTCTATTAGATTGAGACTATGAAATAAAGTCTTAAAATGATAATAATATTGATGTGGGAATTAATATATTAATTTATTATATGTATCAACAATAAAATAAAAAAATATGAGTTGAAATATATCAATATTTAGTCAATTTTACTATACATATAATCATATAATGTTAATGACAATGTGGATGTAATATAACCTAATGAAATAGAATTGAGTTATGGAATTTCTTTTCCACTTAGATAACAATAAGTGTAAATAATATTAGATAAAATAATTCAAATTACAAGATAAATTATCGTGAATAATTATTGAATCCAGATATTATAATTAATTTTAGTAGTTTTTACACCACATATAAGAAATTAGGTTCACAATAATATAATATTTCTCAATGAAATGAAATTGATGCAAAGTCCCATACTACTTGGTATCATTTGAATTATAAAACCCAAGAATTAAATATATTAAAATGAAACTATAATTGACATGAATATAAATATATTAATGATATAATATACAATCGAGTAATTATTTATAGTATACAAAATAAATATGTGGTGAAAATTTTGTTTCCCTCATGAAAAGAAAAGTGAGACAAAATTCACATACCATGTGTTTCCTTATCTGGTGAATGTCACTTAATCAACAGTTTAATGGTTTTAAGCATGTAAATAACTTATAAAATAACCATAATAATATATATTATCACATATTATCTTTTAATAATAATTTATTACTCATGTGTTAACAATCATTCATTATTTTCATTATTTCATGTGTTAGTTCCCTAGTTTTTCTTGTTTTCATGACTTGGTTCTTGATGTCAATATTACATAGGTCATGATATAATCATATGCACAATTTAAAACATTTTTTAATTATCATATATATCCTCTAAATATTTATTTATAATAATCCATAATATTCAGATATATGAAATCAAATGCATCGTTCAAGGAGACAGTAGGTTGTACGTACACATGAATACTACATATATTTAATTTTCTGATTGAAATATTTAAAATTAAATGATATATATATATATATTATAATTATATTATCATATTTATGTCATATATATATATATATCATAGTTGTATTAAACACATGCTTTATATATTACATATATATTTTGAACGAATCACATCGGTTTGAGAAGGCAGTAGTCCACACTCCCCCAAAATATGTTATCAAATTCCCAAAAAATGAAACTCATAATGGTATGTGTATTATATAATTATAATAAGGATAAATATGTTATAAATTTAATACATATCATATATAAAAATCATTTTCAAAATAATTCTCACTATAAGAGGTGGTAAATGAAGAACCAAGAATCATGCTTTCTCGAGGTGGTAGTTCTTCTTACACGAACGGTAAGTTCGTTACCCATCAGATAAAATTATGTGTATGTGTTAGTGGAAAACATATAATAAAAACATATTTTTATATATAGGATATTTATGATAATATATTATCATGTAATAAGAAGATTTTATGGGGTAGATAATGAAATAAACTAAAATTTATGCTAGAATAATGTTACCACATTTTTGGGTAACTCCTTTTACTTCACTCTAAAAGAAATACTTGGATGAATATATGCCCATGGTGAAGCTTATATGAGAAGGGGAGTTATTTTTGAATCTTATTTTAGATTATTTTTGGGGAGAAAAATGTATTGAAACATTATAATAATTTGAAGGGTAGAGCTCCTTGTTATATTGTGGGAGGAGTGGAATTCATATAATTTTTTTAAAATAGAATTCAGCAAACGTTTCTACTATTAAAAGTGTCAAAAATAATGTTATAAATATATAAAATGGAATTTATGATATAAATAATATCGTATAATGAATGTTTTAAAATTTATAGGTCATTTTCGCCCATATTTTTAATTGTTATTTCTTTGTCAACCAAATTTCCCCTTAATCACTGTAATTAATTTAATTCACATTTAGTAATATTTTTGTTGGAATAATAAAATTTTGAAATTATTAAAAATTATTAATTATAATAATTAAAAATACATATTTTTTTAAAATTCCAATCATAGAATTGATACAAACTAGTTTTAATTTAGTTACGCAGATGGGATGATAATGATGGTTTGTAAAGTATGACGTCCAAAACATTGTTATGTTTCTATATTCAATTTCAAATTGATTTTTTTTTCAAATGACCTAAGTACGATTAATTTAGATAAAATTTATATAATTAAACTTTATTACTAATCGAAAATATAATTTAACCAAATAATTAAATTTGAAGAAAAAAATACTGAATTAAAATTCAACAGTTTTCAATACTGATCAAATAATAAAACATCACAAAAAAATACCAATTATTTACCCTAACGTTATTTTTTTTATCTCATAAATTATTATTTTTCATATAAACATTAATAAATTTCCATAAAATGTATTTTATGTAGGTTCACCTTTAAAAGGTTGTAAAATTTTCTTTACAAAATATAGCTTTTTATGTGTTAAAATTGGTTTCTACTTATTATATTCCAATAAAATATATTATATTAATGAAAAACATATTTATGTTTATATATACATAATTTATATCATTATGTAATAGGAATTAATTTTCTTATTTTGACAAAACACCATAATGGCGTAAAAATTAATGTATTTCATTAATATTAAATTTGTCTATATTGTCATTTCTAGATAATTGGTAACCAACAAATTAAACTTATATTTTTTTAATATATTTCTTTTAATTAGTTAGTTAATTCTATTAATAACTGCTAATTTTTCATCTAGGTTATATTAAATAATAAATTATTATAATATACTGTTTTTCGACAAAACTCAATCATTCGTGTTACTCAAATAATCAAAAAACTCTTTGTTCTCATTGATGAAAGATAACTCTGTATCATGTTCATTTTAATCAATATCATATATTATATTCATTTAAAATATTAAATGTTTTTTAATATATTAGGATCTTATATTACCTTACACACTTGGTGTTGTGTGTAATACACACTATCCAATATGATTTTCTATCTTTATAATTCCAAGGAGTCACAATCATCACCATCATTGAGTTCCTTGTGAACTCTCCCTCTACGGAATGATTATAACATGATAGAACACATTTTATTGAGTAAAAAAGAAATTAATCCAAATTTAAGGTAACAATATATAATATGGTAGAGAGTATAATAGAAGAGAATGACAAGTCACCATGAGTATTCTATATCTAAAACTAAAAATGTGATCATAATAAAAAATAATATAATAAGATGAATATCTTGATTTAAGAAATAAAGAATCATATATATATATATATATATTATGGGATACAAAGACCCATATTTGATAAATAAATCATAAATAGACCAATAACTACACATTCACACACATGTGATCAAAGCATCAAACCTGGTATAATGTGATACACACACAAACATATGATGAAATCATTAAACACAGTATCATGGGATACAAACGAACACAAATATGGTTATTCTTAAAATAAGGATTTCCAAGATAATGTTATTAAATAGTAGGGAATCACATCAATTAGATTCCATGTAGTCTAAGTAACTCATCTGTGGTCAAGGGTTAGCATCCATTTTCCAACATTAAGCTAGTGTATAATGATATATCGGAAGACTCAAACATCATTACAATATATCATATAATATACCATAGGGAAGTTTACTCCAAACTACCTATCTTAAATGGATCTAACTAGTATATAATAAAGTATCAACTGATTAGCTAATTTGATCCAATTCCATTAAAAATTTATCTATCTCTACATGGTTTTACTCATGCACAAAAATTTCAAATAATTAATTATAAAAAATTATAATTAACAATTCGATTTCAAGGAAAATATTCCACAAGAATCTGCAGACAAAAACAACATTCTAGATCCATCCCAACCACCCGTAAAAGGTCTAAAACATGCTTCCAACCTTATTCTTTGAAAAATCCATGTCAAGAGACAATGAGAAAAAGGTCAAGATAATATTAATAAATTATATTAATTAGAAATAATTCAAATATGAATGATACATTACATGTAATCTAATTCAATAAGGTTTGGGACACCACTACAACACGACCAATAATAATATGAGAAACAAATACCCAAACCAATTCCATCATACAATGTCCAACATATCACATTTTCACCAAAACCCATTAAATATACCCTAATTGGATATAACTTCAAGGGGACACCAATAAATTGAATTTTTTATCATCACAGAATATCCTCAAGACATTATGATCCAAATCTACATCCATCTTGGAAAATTATAATAATATGCAGTGGAATTGTTGTCCAATCTTCTAATTGAAACATTATATTGATCAATTAATGATTGATGTGATTGGGGAAATGAAGATATGAAGTTAATTTGACCATCAAAGAAACTAATGTGTTGAAATATACCAAAAGAATCATCCATAATGAATGACATGGTTATCTACCACCACATAATGAAAAAGGTATCCACAATCACTGAATAGCGAAAGATCCTTCCACATTTCCCCAATGTATCTCACCATGATATACCATGGATCATGTATATCTCCTTAAGAGTGGAAGATTTTATATCATTGTTTAAAGGACCGAAATTATTTGAGTGAAATATATAGAACATGAGGGGATAATTGATCTCCAAAAAGACATAAATCAACTCTATAAAATGATGTCCAATATGAAAAACCAATTTTCTAGTCTGAGTCCACCAGCCCCATGGTATAGGATTATTGGTTTTGAATGAGTCCTACTAGGAATAAATGCTTCTTCCTTTATAGTTTTCCACCATGTTTAGGGTCACAAGATGGAATGTGAGTCTTGTGGGTTAGTTAGGCATTATCACACCCCACCATTAACCTGATGGCTATTGCAGTGGACATGACTTCTTCGGGCCTCCTCCATTAAAATTCCGAGTCATGAGTAAATCTTAAATCCTTATTTTATGTCCTTAAAATATCATTATGATGTTCAATAATGAATAATTATTGTTATATGCCTATTTATCCCAACATTCCTCCCACTAGATGAAACATTCAAATATGGACTAATTTTAAAAGGTCACAAAAAATTAGGTTATTACAATATCCAAATAATAGAACTTACCATATTTGAGAAGTTGTGGTATCATAAGATACACATCACTCAGTCTTACTTGATCACTAAATTTGAGGATTTATCTTTATTCTATCTTCAAATTCTAAATAACCACTATAAGGACACACTCAAACTAGAAAGAACATCACACCCCTATTGTGAGACTCTAAGAACACCATCAGAAGTTATGCTAATATATTATTTTCATGAAATATAAAGGATGATATATTAACCTTCATGATTCCACATACATAGTAGTTAAATTATCAGTTATGAAAAAATTAACCTATAATTTAGTTATTTTCGATCACTGTAATCATTAAACTCAAACAATTGATGTTCAATTCATCAATTCCTCATAAAACATCACAGTTTTTCCAAAAATAAGAATTTAAATATTAAATAAGATTCTGATAGTCCAAAGATATTCCTAGTTTTGTTCAATTACAACTTTTTTGTTCAAACAGAGAACAAAGGTAAACATGTAACATGAAAACATCATTCCCAATTCATAGATGAATGAATGTATCTTTACCACTAAAAAAATTACATAAGTTGACCTTTACCAAATTTTCAAGACCAATTATTAAACACCACAACCACACCCAATATTATAGGCTCTATGTGATTCTAACCACTATATTCATGAAAACATATTAAAACCAATCAGTCTTTTTAAAGCCATTTTTATACAATATTACATAGAAAAACTATTTGAAGCTCCATGAATCAACTAATAATTATTCCTCATGCCTTGATATGACTGTTAAATCGATCCCAAATCCCTAATGATTTACAAAATGAGTTTGTATCAATTTTCCCAATTAATTCATCAAGCACTTACGTGGTCCCCATGGATCTCATCCAGCCGTCCACACCCAAATGAACTGACTACATATAAGTTCACATTTATATTTTTCCTTTGATTCCTTAGTTCACAGGTAGTATCCAACTAATACTATGTCTAGTTACAAATGTATATAATCAATATTGAATAATATACAACTCGTTCAATCACAACTAATCCTTATAGAGTATATATGATCATTTGATGGTCAGTATTAAATAAGACCACAACCCAATTAGTGAAAGGATAATTAACATATGACCAAATCAATTCTCCCCACCTTCAATATGTACATACCATTGTCTCACGAAGAATACATCTGTCTACCCATCCTATGTAGCATTTATCATCGAATGAGATGACTATGCACAATCATACATTCATACATGATTTCTAGGGATAACCATGAACTAGACACTCTTGGATCTCCAAATACACAATTAATGGAATCTAAAAATCCATTCTCAATGTTCATAACATTCTTTGGCATCCATGGTGTTGGTATAGACCGCCTCCATGAAGGGTTTCATCCACCAAAAAAAGTTCCATTTTTAACCATGATATTACTAATAGTTTAAAAACTCAGGTTGACCCAACAATGGTAACCTTATTTTAATCCTTTAAATGATTGTATTCACATATATATAGTGACACATTTTTCTTTCCCAAAATTCTAAAATATCATTGGACATCAGCCTCAACTACCATGTTCGGTGATTTCAGCTACATGATTGAAATGAGATAATTGGATGTCAGTTCCTCCATCAATGGATTCCTCTTTTGATCTCGTTGCCTATTCAGGGTCTGCTTCATTGATTTTAGTCAAGTTCATAAATCTTATTTATAGTGACATAACATTATGGTAACTGATTAATTACACTACATCTTTATAGAAAATCCATTAACCTTTCATTAGACCATACGGTAACGTTGACCATGTCTTGACATTTTAAGATGTTATGTGTGTTAAGGACCTATATGTAATTTCTATTTAGAGGGATTATTATATGAGGCTTATTAAGAACACACCCCAAGGAATAACTTTTTTACGGAGTTATTTTATCCCTGGGTGATCTTTTTTTTATGTTGGGGGAATCTCATATGAGGATTCATAGGCATGGAACCCAAAGAATTGTTTACCAACCATAAGGTAGTTGACTGTCAGGGAATAAGAATTCCAAATAATTTTACCTCAGGTATTCCATGTTTATTTCAAGGGGTATTAGTTTATAGTAATTTCACATTTTCTACTTGATATGTAGATAGATTATAACGTTTTTTGAGTTTAATTGGGGAACATGTTTAGTGGGCTGTGGGGATAGAATGCACACAATGTAAAGAAGGATTATAACACACCAACCCTCAGATCCTAATGGTTGTGCCTAACTTTATTAAATTTTAATATATACAAGAATTAAATTATAAGGGAAAAAATATTATAGTTGTTTTGAAAAACTACATTAAATATATGATACCACCATTAAATTGGGTAAAATAAAATAATACATGATACATAATAAAAGGAAATGAACTGCATTCGGGAAAGACCATTCAATGATTTAATCTTCATATCCATGGGAAAGGAAAAAATATTGGTGATATCAAATGATCATTAAGGATAATTTTAATGGGTGAAATATTGAATAAATGAGAATAATGTTCTTAAAAAGGTTAATAACTTTGTACATATTCCAAATATATATCTCGATAAGGTATAATGAATACAGAAAGGTATATAACATAAATGCATGTTGTTTAATCAATAAGAGTTGAATGAAATGTATTGATTGATATGTTAAATAAAAAATATCCTGGATAATAATAAAAACTAAATTCTAAATACATGAAATTATTAAATAGTGGATTTAATTTTTCCTAGGAACATGACACCTTTACTGTCATAATTTATTCTAAATATTGTTTAAACTATTCTAATTTATCGAAGTGATCACTCTAATGAGACTATTGATGAATCTTGGGGCATAAATTAACTGGTCCCAAACACATATAAATTTTATTAAATATTCCCAAACCAATTTAATTAATTTCCAAATAATTCTTTATATATTGAGTAATAAATTAACTTATTGGACAACATGGAATATCAAATATTAATATTGAATAATAGATTTAGATTTTTCAATAATTTCCCAATTAATCAACTAATATTCAAAGTGAACATAATATGTAAAAATGGTATAAGGTTTATGAAAAAATAATATACATTGCATGATAATATGGATATTTTAGGATAAATTATTTTTCAATAAAATAGATCATGAGGATGGTATTGTTCAAGAGAATGTTAACAATTCCCAATGAAAGTTATATTGCATGGATAAATATACCATTTATTAATTTTCATTTCAAAGCTCTGGGATGAGATAATTAAATTTAAAATATTAAATACCTTATTATTGGAAATAATTATAATATTATAAAAAAAGTGGGTATTAGATACACCACACAAAATAAGTGAGTTGTGACCATGACATTTACCTCAAAGATATAAAAACTCATATGAATACCACTTACTACCAGGTAACACATGATTTATAAAACCCATGAAAGAAATAATTTTAAATGAAACTATAAATAACACATATATATAAATAAATTAATGAGAAAAAATACAATATTTTAAGTATATATACAATTGAAAATAAATATTTGGTGAAAATTGTGTGTGCCACCCTGATTGAAAAGTGAGACAAGAATACATTACCTATCATTTCCATTGGGGTGAAAATCAATTAAAAATAAATATGAATATTTTAAACAAATTATGAACCTAAAAAATATCCATAATCATATTTATAATATTATATATTAACTTCCTATAATATCATACTACTCGTTTTCTAATAGTCATTCATTATTTTGAATATTTCAGGCGTTAATTGCCTAGTTTTTCAAGTATGATTTTACTTGTTACTTGTTGTTCAGATTACATAGATCATGGTTTAAACATATCAATAATTTTTAGGATGATTGAAATATCATATATATTACTTATATTTGTGTTTATAAAAATCCATAATATTTAGAGAGAGTAAATTAAAAGCACTATTCCTAGAGATAGTAAGTCGTACATACAAATGAATGCTAATACCTTTACTTTATTATTTTAAAAGTATGAGAATTAGGTGATATATATGTAAATTATAATTCTATCATATTATTTATATAATATAAGTCACATAATTATTTTTAAATCATCATTAAAAATTACACATAGAGTGTGAATGAATTATATCGCTTTTAGGATTCGGTAGTGGACATATCCACAAATTATGAAATTGTACCCGCACAATATTGAATACATAAAGGTAGGTGTTATATAAAAATTAATGAATCATAAATAAATTATATACATCATATATAAACTATATATCCATCATTATTTCATAACCATAATGGATTTAAATAGAATAACGAATCACATCTGTTCATGAGGCGGTTATCTGCCTTACAAATGAATGATGATTGTGTATTAGATTGGATGGATGTGTTTAAAATATTAGGTCTAAATATTATCATAAAAAATTATAATATATTGATTATCATGGTTTTACAATATTTTAATAATACTGTAAGAAATTAAGGGGTTGGTAAAAAATGAATCAAAAGAGATCATTGGAGAATGTCATATCTTTTTTAGGTAACTCCTTTTTATTTATACAAGAATAATTCTCCATTTGACTTATTACCATTATGGAATTATATTATTAAGGTAAGAATGGTGGGAGAATATTTTATTATATTTTGGGTTATCTAATGAGATTTTGTACTGTGAATAAGTGGCAAATATCAGTGCACTTTTTTAGTGGATGGGGAGTGACATTTTTGTAAATTATATAAAAGGGAGTCCCACCAATATTTTACAATCTTTTATTGCCCAAATAATAGTAAACATTATATACAATAGCATATAAAGACTAAATACATTGATACAATTTATTTTGGATTTTTATCTAGGTAATTTTGGGCCTTAAGATTATGGTTTAGTCATTTTTTATTATTATTTTTCTATTAATCGATTTAATTATTTTTAATCACATTCACTTATATTTAAGTTAAATGTAACACCCCGACCCCAGTTACCTAGATTCGGGGTATTATTTAAATATATTAGCATTCTTACCATGAATCAAGTCCTGAAATACTGATCTTTTTAACAGTATTGGAAAATAGATTACATACATGAACGTTACATTACACATTAGAAAATAAAACATAATATAATTGGTCCTTTGAGAACGCCATTAATCCCCTAGCTTAACCCTGATTATCAATCATAATACACTTCTTAGAATCCTTGAAAAATTAAAACATAGAAATGGGTGAGCTCAGATGCTTTGTAAGGATAAAAATATAGCGGAAACTTTCAAAAATAAGCATAAACATTTAAGAAAACGAATAAGGCTAAAGATAAAGCATTTTAATCTTAAACTACAACATAACATAGAAATGATAAAATAAAATAATTTCATTTAGTTATTAACATGGATATTATACTAGTCAAATAATCACATGCAATATCAATAACCACTTTCATAATGATGGAAGGCATAATGCTAGACTTCCTATCTACATAGTCAAGGCCTTGTGCTAAGACTGCAAATATGATTTTGTCAAGGCCTTGGTCCAAGACACTAGTTTTTCTCATGAGACCTACCGATGCATCAAGGAGCTATAGCAGGATCCACCCATCACTTACTATGTCCAATGCATTCCTCATATGAAATGTTTTAAACATAACATAAACATTTGTATTAAAACTACCATACCAAATCTCAATACATTATCCATAAACCATGAATGGTGTAAAATTAACACATCCATAGTCAAAAATATCACAAAACCTTCAATACAATATGGATGTTTTGTATCATAATAAATCCACTTCAAATAATCTCACAATCTATCAATTGATGATGACATACATGAAAATTGTTTGTAAAACCCTTTGAGAGAAATATCCTTTTTTATGAAAACATTTTAAAGTCATAGAATTTAGAAAGAAATACATTTAGATACATTTTTGAATAAATTATTCGCATACTAAGTTTAATCTTTTGAAAGGAATTAAAATTTTAAAACAATCATGTCTATATAAATAAATCCTTAAAACCATTTTGAAAACATAGACATTAATGAGAAAGGTTTAGAAGAATAAATCTTTAAAACAATTATATTGATTTTTTCGTAAAAAACTCCCTTAAAAATAATCCCTTTGAAAACTCTTTTATGAAACATGGACATGGATGATAAATATGTCACAGTACATACGTATGTAAAAACACCTTCAGATAATAAAGAGACATTGAAATTAACCCTTACCTTGCTCTATCCTTTAATATAGTGTCTGTTTAGCATCCTGTATAAAGACCATAATATGTTATTAAATTATACCAAAATATTATTAATATTTATGATATCATACATGATTCATTCATTACATTATACTATCCATTTAATAATAATTTCAATGTTAAAGTAACATTTTGGGTAATAATTGCTTCATTATCATACGTGTTTTAACTTGTTACAGTTGATTGTATCACTTAGATCATGATTTAAATACTTCCAGAATATAAAAGATGATTTATATATCATATATATTTATAATATAAATATTTATAACAAGCGTATATATGAAATATAAAACACCATTTATGGAGACGGTAGGTCGTACGTACGCATAAACGTTGTTTCCATTTTCATTTCGTATTGAACCGAACTAAGTGAATAAGATATATGTAAGTACAAACACACACCCACACACACACACACACATATATATATATCCAATAGAATTATCATGTCATATATTACATACTTATTAATGTTATATATTTTATATTCATCGTTGAATGGTGAACGTAGATATAATCTAATCATGTTGTGGAGACGGTAATCCGTACGTAAGTACGAGCGACAATATCATATTTTGGATATTAAAATCATATATAATTGGATGGTATATCATATATACATAATCATTATCATGTTATATTTACTATTTACATCATTTATACTCATTATTATACCCATCCAAAAGATAGAGTGTTTGAATAACAAACTACACCACGACGTGGATACGGTAATCCATACGTATGCATGTGTGGTGACTTTGTAATTTATAGGATGAATAGAATAATTTATATGGTTGTAAAATTTTTATAATAACATCATAGTATATAGAAGTTACTGGAGTTATTAGTTTAGAATGGAAACCACAGAGAAAGAAGAAGTGGAAGAAGAAATGAACGTTAAAGAGGTGATGAAATATTTACCTTTCCTTTGGGTTCTTCCTTTTAATTTGATCAAACGGGCTCAATTGGGTGGCTTTCTCACTAAAGGAAGGCCTCTAGTATAAAGGGAGGAATTTTGGGAGGAATTCGAGCATGGGATGGTGGATCCAAATGGCTTTGAAAGCATGAATTTGAGAAAAGGGGAAGTTCCCTTTTATAAGAGAAGTGAGGGTCACTTTAGGAAAATATTGAATGATTATTTTATAATAAAATCAGTTTTTGTTTATAATGGCTCCAAAATAAATTTTTTTAATTTATAAGGTGTGTATGGGTCGAAAACCTCTCAAACAATGGGGTTTATATAGGTTTATGGAAATATATTAAACTTATCCTTTAGATTTAACTCTTAGTTTAATAGTTTTACATTTACCATGTCTCTTTGTATTTTTATAATATACATTTAATAAAGATACTATACACATAATAGAGAACCCCAATTAGTTAATTAATGATAAAACTATCTTTATATAAGCCTTTTGGCTAAACGTTATATTTTAGGATTATTAAATCAACCAATAATATTGTATTTGTTTTAAAACATCATTTATGTCAATTTTGACATTATTTAAAAATTGATTTTTCTTAAAGTCCTAAAAACTTTATTACATATAAATAAATAAATTTAAAAACCCCATCATGTCATAGTAACATATAAAATTTGTGTCTGGCTTAAAAACTTACAATTTATATTTATTTTAGTATTTATAATATCATTTATTTGATTGTTTCATTAATAAGGAAAATATTACATCATTATTATTTCATTTATAAATATATTTATTTTATGTCTATAAATAATAAATAAAAAATCACGATAAAGGAAATATTTTTATATATCTTATGACTATTTATATTATAATATATCAATTATATAACCTCATATAAAGTTTTTTTACTAAAAGATATTTTCTTTTGTTATTTTTGTCATTACGTTAGATTATTTAATATAAAATGCCATTATCACTCCCAAGTTGCTCCATGGGGTCCCAAAATCGACCCAAGGATTCCCATTGTCGGAACTATATAATCCAATAGGGTTAGGACACGTGTTAGAGTAATTTAATGTTAATATTATATTATTTTGTAACCTTATTTACTGGATTTACACCTTTAACTATGATAAATAAAATAGTTACTAAAGTAAATATTCATAATGTATAAAAATAATAGTTACCTATTTATGTAATTTGGACTGCCTGATTAGAAATATGGAATCTATTTTTTCAAATTCAAAGCCTATATGATTTAGAAATTAATTTATAATTAATTCCTGTTGTCAAATCAAAAAAACATGTTTCTATGAAATAATAACTATCAAAAATATTGGCACTTGTTTATGTATAGTTAAATCATGAGATTACATACAATTAACTAACTGTTATTAAATAATATAAAATAATCATA
The DNA here is from genome assembly GCA_963277665.1 of Viscum album. Classification (NCBI taxonomy): domain Eukaryota; kingdom Viridiplantae; phylum Streptophyta; class Magnoliopsida; order Santalales; family Viscaceae; genus Viscum; species Viscum album. The sequence goes on along the minus strand of OY728155.1, from coordinate 360,813,207 downwards.
TGATACTAAAAAAATTTCAAATTTATAATCTAACACTATAAATTATTTCCATTAAAAATGTTTGTTTTAATTAAAATTTAGTATTTTTCAGTATTCATCAAAAATTCAAAGTTTTCAGAAAAGTACAAAATATTTATCTAAAATAAGTTTTTATGTCCCACTTCTAAATAAAATTTTAATTTTATTAAATTGAATGTATAAAAGTGTCAAATATTGGTTTTAAAAAAGGTCTCGCAATTAAAAGACGGTAAAATTGCATTTTTTAAAAATAATTGTTTTATCTAAAAAATAAATTTGGTTATATATTATGCCCAAGAAACACATAATATGAACGTTAAAATCATATAGAGTACATAAGATTCAAAATACAGTTAATTCTATTCATAACAGCTTTTTGAACGGTTAGTGTGATAAGTTGTGGTGCGCTTGAACTCGGTGTTGCGTGTAGCACAAACTATTGAATTACTTTAATGAGATAATGTACGATGAAATATTGGGATGTTACAATATCCCTTCCTTGAATAAATTGTGTCATAACTATTTGAAATAGTTCTTTGAAAATAAATGGTTGTAAATAAAAAATTACCTTTATGGAAAACCCACATCAGAAATTGGGTTAATATAATTTATTCTTAATAAGAGGGAAAGGGAAATTAAAATTTCACCACCAAATTATGATCTCAATTAGATGAACATTAGTGGAAATTAGAGACAAATAATTGGCGGGAAAATGTAAATATTTATAGGGAGTGATTGAGGTCATCAATCATAAACAAGAGTAAAATTGAGGGCCTCAAAGCCATCAATCTAAGGTGATATAAAATATCATCAGTTCAAAAAAACATATGGTATTAGGGTAACAAATTTTTAGTTTTAAGATACCTTCCCTAAATTTTAAGAATTAATTTATTCATATAATAAGAGGAAATATAAATATATATATACTTGACAATTACAGTTTCATCCTTCAACTAATTCATACCACAAACTCATCTTTCTCTCCAAAAGATAGTATAATTCAAAAATATTCTATTTATCCGAATAGTATAAGGTTCCAAAAATAATGATTTTATAATTCATTTGTTAGACTATTTAAAAAACTACATTATAAAAAACTAGGACATCATGTAGGCTAATGGTAGGTGATTCACCCTTATCACCATTTAGTTGTGGGTTCAAGTCCCGCCACCTTGAAGGACGCGACGAGTTGTCATCCGACCTATGGGTTTTCCTTTTTATGACAATCCAAAAATAATCTCAAGAAATTATTTAACCTTAACAATAGTTTCCAAGGTCAAACTTAATCGATTCCAACCATTAGACTTATCCAAAATACTTCGGTCCAAACGCACAGTACAAAATTTATAAGGAAGGTAAATCCAATGAAGATCCTTTTTCCAAGTAATAAAATGTGAATACCTTCCTCATGTATTATTTTAAAACACAGTAACACCATGAACTTTCATATAACCACATTAATTACATTCATGCTTACTTATTGCTTATAAAATGTTGTATATACTCCTCATATCCAAAAGTATTGTAAACTCCACAATGATTGAATAATCAAACCATTAACAAGTTCCAAGGATGTCAATAATATCCAATATAATTTATCCAAATCAATCATCACTTATTTCAAAATCAATACCTCAGTATCAAGACCATATTGAAGTCTTTTGTTTCCTTCAACCAGGTATTTTCCAATAAGTTTAACTTTACATTGAGTCACTTTTCTTGGTTCCACTAATCTCATGTGTTTAATGAAATAGTACCGCAGTACAATCATTTTATACTCTAAGATTCTTATAACTTGTACATCATTAATAAAATACTCAAATGACATGATAATTTAATAAAAACGTAAGAACTCATAATCATTCCTCATCATCTTTAGTAGTATCATAACTTTATTATTATCCAATAGCTAAATTTGGGGTATACTCTGATGATTTGGACATTGATTCGCGTAGTGTCCCAACTCTAGGTAGATGAAGCACTGTACATTTGAAACCTTTTTCTCTCCCTTGAAATCACATACTTGGTGTCCTTTTTCTCTACACATTTAGAAAAATACCAATCCCTTCAAGAATTTTCCAGGGTGATTCTTTACATAGATATCACATAAGGGAAAATCCTTCTTTCCCTTATTCCCTTTATCCATATTTCTCTCAACCATCTTTTTCTTCTCTGGATTCCCTTCCAAGCCATAGGGCTTAGAAAATTCTTTACTTATCATAATAATACATGATACTATTTATTGAAATGATGAAAATACATGGGAGACTATTTCCTTTCTAAATATTGTCTTAACACCATGAATGATATGATCCTTATTACTCTTTGGATCATGCGTATTCCTGGAGGTCTCATTCCATCTACTAGGAGCCATTTCTAAACAATGGCATACACCATGTCAGTTTTTTAATCGTAATGCATAATTCCAAACTTGTAAGACAGTTTACATTAATAGAATAGTTTACGGATATAATCCATAATCATAAAAATGTTTTCTTTGAGAATGTATATACTCATAAACCCTTCGTATTCTTTTGTAAAGAAAACGAGAATTATCCTAAGCAGATCCTTTGGGAGTATCATAACCAAGAGTGCAGCAAGGCCCATTATCGGGCACCAGTTCCCGTTCGTGTCCAGCTCAAAGTGGTGTTTTCATGTTTTACCCCTAGGTACATCTGTTCTTGAGCCGCCTTTACCTACTCGTATCAGGACATGGATTTATTGATTGGAAAACTCACAAAATCTCTATAGTTTCCAAATTCTCAAAAGTTCATCTATACTAATCCTCAAAGTCTATCTTCAGGTAATGTTATCTAATCAGAGTTTTCTAAATCTTGTTTCCAAGGTTTGTACAAACATCCTCTAATACCAATAGTAACTTCCCGACCCCAGTTACCCAGATCTAGTGCATTATTTTAATACATTGGCATGATTACAAGGAATCATTTCCTGAAATACTAATCAGTTTAGCAGTCTTGGAAAAAGGATTACATAAATGGATGTTACGTTACATATTTAAAAATAAAAGAAAACAAAAATGATCCTTTGATAATTTCATTAATACCCTAGCATAACCTTTCTTATCAATCAAAATACACTTCTCGAATCGTAGGAAAATTATAATATAGAAAAGGGTGAGCTCAGATGCTCAGTAAGGATAACAATATAGCATAAACATTCATAAGTTAGCATAAACATTTAAAGTAATTTATAAGACTAAAACAAAAGCCTTTTAAAATTTAACATATTAATAATATGTAAAAGATTCAATAAAATAATGAAATTTACTTATTCACATGGATATTCTACTAGTTGAATAATCACATGCAATATCAGTAGCCACTTTTATAATGATGGAATGCATAATGACAGACTTCATAAACACACAGTCAAGGCCTTGTTCTAAGACTACAAATATGATTTTGTCAAGGCCTTGTTGCAAGCCACTAGTTTGTCTCATGAGACCTCCCGATGCATTGAGAATATATATAGCGGTCTCCACCCATCACTTACTAAGTCCAATTCATTCCTCATATAAAAAGGATTAAACATAACCTAAACATTCATATAAAAACTATCATACAAAATTTCAATACTTTATCCATAAACCATGAATGGTATAAAAATAACACATCCACATTCAAAAATATCACATAAACTTCAATAGAAAATAGAATTTTGGTGTCATAATAAATCAACTTCAAATAATCTCACAATCCATCAAAGGATGTTTACATAGTTGAAAATGATTTGTAAACCTATTTGAGAGAAGTATCCCATTTTCATGAAAAAAATTAAAAGTCACACAATTTAGAAAAGTTTACATTTAACGGTATTTTTTAATCAAATTTTCTCATAATAATTTGAAACTTTTAAAAGGAATTAATATTTTACAACATTCATGTCCATATAAATAAATCGTTAAAACCATTTTGAAAATCAGGACATTAATGGGAAAGGTTTAGAAGAATAAGTACATAGAACATTTAAAATGTTGTATTTGTAAAAACGTTCCTTAAACAAATACTTTTGAAAAATAATTTATTAAACCTGGAAATGGATAATAAATATGTCCTAGTAGATACTTATGTAAAAACAACCTCAGATAATAAAGAGATTGTGAAATTACCCCTTACCTTGCTCTTTTCTTTAGTCAAGGGTGAATTTATCCTCCTATATAAAGACCTTAGCATGTTATAAAATTATACCAGAACCAAATTAAAATTTATGATATCATAAATGATTCATTTATGAATTTATACTACCCATTTAATAATAATTTCCATGTTAAATTAACATTTCAGGTATTAATCACTTTCTTTATTGTACGTGTTTTAACTTGTTACTCTTGATTATATCACTTAGATAATGATTTAAATACATAAATAATATAAAACATGATTTATATATCATATATATTTATAATATAAATATGTATAATATATGTATATATGAAATGGAAAACACCTTTTCTGGAGATAGTAGGTTTTACGTAGGCATAAACGTTGTTTCCATTTTCATATCCTATTAAACAGAACTAAGTGAATAAGATATATGTAAGTACATAAATATATATATAAATCTCCAGTATAATTATTAAGTCATATATTACATACATATTAATGAAATATATTTTTTAATCATAGTTTAATGGTGAATGTGGAAATGAATCTCATCGCGTCGTGGAGCCGGTAATCTGTACGTACGCACGAGCGACAATATAATTATTTTGATATTAAAATAATATATAATTGGATGTTATATCATATATAAAGAATAATTATAATGTTATATTTATTATTTACATCATTTATACTCATTATTATACCTATCCAAATGATGATGTGTTTGAATAACAAACTACACCACGACGTGGAGAAGATAATCTATACGTACGTAGGCATGGTGACTTTGTCATTAATCGGATGGATAGAATAATGAATATAGCTGTACCATTTTTATAACAACATCACAATATATAAAATATACTGGAGATATTATTTTACAATAGAAACAACAAATAAAGAGGGAGTGGAAGAAGAAATGATCTTGAAAGAGCTGATTAAATATTTACCTCTTCTTTGAGTTATTCCTTTTGATTTGATCAAAATGGATCCATAGGTTGGCATTATGATTAATGGAAGGCCTCTATGATGAATATAGGAATTTTGGGAGGATATTTGGGCAGGGTTTTCTAATCCAAATGGTTTTTAAGGTGTTGATTTGACAGAAGGGGAAGTTCCCTTTTATAAGAGAGGTGAGTGTCACTTTAAGAAAAGCCTGAAATATTATTTTATAAAAAAAATTATTTTTGGTTTATAATATCTATAAAATAAATTATTTAAATGATATGGTTGTTATGGGTCTAAAACCTCTCAACCAATAGTTTTTAGACATTTTTAGGTCACTATATGAACCTTATATTTTAGATTTAAATCTTAGTTAAATATTTTGACATTTACCATGTCTCTTTGTGTTTTTATATTATACGGTCAATAAACATACTATAAAATTACAATACAACCACAATTGGTTAATTAATAATAAAAATATTAAAATATATGTATTTTTTATGAGCATTAGATTTCTAGGACTATTAAATCAACCAATAATATTGTATTTGTTTTAAAAGCTCATTTATGTTAATTTTGACATTATTTAATAAATGATTTTTTTTAAGTCCTAAAAACTTTATTACTTCTAAATAAATACATTTAATAAACCATAACATGTCATAGTCCCATATAAAATTAATTTTTATCACCAAAACATTCAAATTATTTTTATTTAAGTATTTATAATATCATTTATTGGATTGTTTCATTAATAAGGAATATAATGCATCATTATTGTGTCATATATAAATATATTTATTTTATGTCTAAAAATTATAAATAAAATATCCTGATGTAGAATTTTTTTTATATTTCTAATGACTATTTATAGTTTAATTTATCAATTATATAACCTCATATAAATAAATTTTTACTAAAAGTTATTTTCTTTTGTTATTTTTGTCTTCAATTTAGATTATTTAATATAAAATGTCATTATCACTCCCAAGTGCCTCCATGGGGTCCCAAAATAGACCCAATGATTCCCATGGTCAAAAAGGATTTAGAAAATTGGGTTAGGACACGTTTTCGGGTAATTTAATTTTATTATAACATTATTTGTTAAACATATTTACTGGATTTACACCTTTAACCAAAATAAATAAAATATTTACTGAAGTAAATATTCATAATGTACTCAAATAAAAGATACCTATTTACAAAATTTGGACCTCATGATTCTAAATATGGAATCCATTTTTCAAAATTCATCACACTTAAGTGGCAGAAATTAATTAGAAATCAATTCCCGTTGTCAAAACAAAAAATGTGTTTTTATGAAATAATAACTATCAAAATATTGACACTTGTTTATGTCCAGTTTAATTGTACATAAATTATATTAAAAATTAAAAATACCATATAATGATACTTAAATACCATTAAAATGAATAATTTAACACTATAAATTATAATGATTAAAAAATTTGTTTTTAATTAAAATGTTGTATTTTTCACTATTCAACAAAAATTGAATGTTTTCAGAAAGGTACCAAAACATTATCTAAACTAAATTTTTATATCCCACATCTAAATAAAAATTTAATTTCATTAAATTAATGATAAAAAAGTTTCAAATATTGGTTTGAAAAAGGGTTCACCATTAAAAGGGGGGAAAATTGCATTTTTTAAAAAATACTTCTTTTATCTAAAAAATGAATTTATTCTTATATTATGACTAATAAACACATAATATGAATGTTAAAATTATAGATTATATATAATTAAAAATTTAGTTAATACTATTCATAACCTCTTTTTGAACGGTTAGTGTGGTAAGTTGTGGTGTGCTTGAACTCGGTGTTGCGTGTAGCGCATGCTATTAAATTGCACTAATGAGATAACGTACAATGAGATCATATAGTGTTACAATAGAAATATAAGTTTAACTTATTTTACATTATAATTTATGATTATCAAAATTATTGATTCAATTTTTAAAAATTTCAATCATATAAGTGGAATAAACTAATTAAAAATTAATCATATAAAAGGGATGATATTGCATGTTTTTAATGTAAAAATGTCCAATTGTTTTCTATATTTTTTATTTCCAATCTCTAATTGAAATTTTTTCTAATGACCTAAATAGGATTAATTGATATATAATTGATATAATGTTATGATGTTAAAAAATTTAAATATAATTTATCCTTATTAATATGTTAGATTAAAAAAGTGGCTTTCAATTAAAATTCGTCATTTTCATTTTCATTAAAACATTAAACTTCTATGAAAAATACAAAAAAAAGAATGATAGTTTAATTTTTATGTTTTTATTATAAAAATGAAAATTATTTTATTATAATAAATTTATAACGGTTGTAATATTTATATTTATTGTAGTTCCATAATTAAAATGTGATAAATAAACTTTTATAAATATATAGGTTTTTATGTGTAAAATTGGGTTTGTTCTTATCATATTCCTATCAAATATATTTGATAAATAAAAAATTATAATTTAATATTTAATATTTATATATTTAATTAATATCATTTACTAATAATAATTTATTTATTTTATTATAATAAAAGTCCTTTTAAATCATGAAAAAATTCTTTTATAAAAACGTTTCCTATATATTCAATTAGTTTTAATATTCATTTCTGTTAATTTTTTTCAAATGATTTCATTAATATACTTACATAACATAGTAAATCCTATTAAAATTAATCAATTAATTCAATATGTTATATATTATTATATAAAATAATTAATATCATAATAATATATTTTTTTTCATTAAAATTTTCTCTTGCGTGTAACGCAAACAATCGAACAAAACTGAGAGCTTACTATGTGTTGTGTTCATTAAAATCTATAGAATTGATTAATTTCAAATAATTGAAATATAATTGTCTTGGGATGATATATTTAATTCTACTCTTAGTGTTCTTGGTCATTCACTCTTTTAAATACAATTTTCTTACATTAGAATTTTGTGGTATTACATTATCCCCAACTTAATTTAAAAAACATCATCAAATTTTAAAAATGAACTCCACAATCAAAGGTTTTATATTTTTGACATACTATTGTAGAAAAACCCACATAATATATATTGATGTTATCACATCTTCTAGATAAAAAGAGAATAGAAATGTAAAGGTCAGTACAAAACTATTCTTTAAAATAGAAAAACTTTAATGAAAGCAGGGACATGGAAGAAAAATATAAACATAAATAGCTAGTGTAGAGTGATATAGAACATGTTAATTAGAATTTCTTTATGGAAAAACATAAACATGAGGTGTGAATAATTCTAATTAATATCATCGAAAATTTGGATAAAAGGATAATATTTATTTTTCAAGACAATTTTCCTAGAGTTGAGGAATTCTTTGACACAATATAAATGTAAGAAAATATAATTAATGTATATATATGTTTCCAGTTTATAAAAACAATATTATCCTTTTTTTCACTAACTATTTTTAATTCTTCTACTAGGTATATATAAATCATAGGTTCAATTATTACATCAACCACTAAAACCACATCCAATGTTCAACTTAAACCATTTCATTAATGGTTAACCATTCCAAAATATTATTATCCGAAAATTCCGATTGGTTTACATAGTAGTGATAAATATATAATTTTTTTTAACTATATCATCAATTAAATTATTCTTAAATATTTTTTCAACATTAGTAATATATTTAGGGTTATCTTTCAATTAACCCTTTGTTTCTAAAAAATTTTAGTTTGATACCAAGTAATATTTCATGGTACCATTCAACATATGATCTCAATTATTTAATGAAAAATTACTATATTAAAAACATTATATATTTCATAAATCATATAATGAGAACATAATAAATAAAACAATTTTACAATATATTTTATTGACATCAATAAAGAACAATATTAATCATTCCTCTCTGGTTGTGTCAATAAAATATGCCTCACCATGATCCCTTAACTTCATCTGAGGTATATTCACTTGATTCTTGGGGAATTATCTTAAATAGTTCCCCATATTCTTTTTGGTTAGTCATTGAATATAAAAATTTTCCTTCTTTCATTTTCATTCATTATCTTGGTTATTTGTTTCTCCACACTGATATCAAACTGACAATCCTTTCATGCATTTCCTATGTCGATGCTTTACATGGTTATCACATGTCGATAAATCCTTATTTATCTTTTTTCCATTGTCAATTATTTTATCTTCCATCCTATTATTATCATTATATAATTTGAAGACATAATACATATAAAATAATTTTTTGTAGTGATATCACATAAAACTATTTCCTTGTTTGAAGAGTAGATTTGACACACAATCAACCTCCAGAAGCATTGCTTAAATCCTTCAATGAAATGATATATATTTAATTCATTATGGCATATAAAATCTATTTGATATCATGATAACCATATGAATGTAGCTTCTTACTATACAACACATTATTCATCCTTTTTCATTATACTACAGAACATCCACTTCATCTATGTTTTTTTTATGATGGAAATATTTGTTGAATAATTCCCACTTAAAATTCATTCATTCCTAGATTTCAATTTATTCTTCATCTAAAAAATATTGTATTAAAAACCGACATTGTTAATAATCTTTATTGAGACAATACACTAATAGTGTAACCTTTTCCATTTTCACCACATCGTAATTAAATAAATATCATTTCAAATGACTTAATCCATTGATTCTGTACAATTGGATTAGTAGTTCCACTAAATAATTGGGGGAAATTGTCTCGTAATGAGATATATTATTGGAGAATATCATTTTGGAATAGGTTTCTCCATCAAGGAAAGTTAATGTATCGTAATCGAATTAAGATGACATAATATATTCATAAATGCCTTTGTTCCAATACCAACTATATCGATTTTATCAATATAAAAACCTCTATATTTTACACAAGTTCTTTTTCTATTAATTAATCCATTCACAATTTATAAACAATGTAATATAATTTATTAGATAACAAAATTATAGAAAAAATTTACTATCTCAAAACTAGTGAAATACCTAAAATAAATTGAAAAGTTCATGTGTACATAATCTTATAATCATAGACATGGTTTAATTTGAGGATATAATTACCTATAAATACTTTAGAATGGTTTGTGAGGAAATGCAAATTTTCAAAAGACTATCCCTCATGAGTGTCAGACCATGTGTTCAGTAAGTATCTTTTTCATTACCATATTATGCTCTAGTTAGGCCCAACACACCTTGTTAGAGTTATTACCCCTAGGTACATCAATTTTAGAACCATGCCCACTTTTAGCATCCAAACATGAATGTATCACAGTGAATACTCATATAATCACTACATAAAAAATTATAGGATTATCTTCTACATTAAACATAAAATTATATATTAGGGTTCATTTAGATATTCAATGTTTTCTAAAGCTATTTTCTAATGTTACTATGAAAACTTATCTGATACAAACTATAATTCCTCAACACCGAAAGCTTGGATTAAATTCCTTACATAATTACATAGGGATATGTAGATGTGTCAAATCACAATGGAATGAATATTTTAGTATTTTTCAAATACCAAATACATAAATAATACACATATTACATTAGAGAAAAGAAACTAAAATATTATAGAAAATAATATGAAAAAATATAAATCCTTGAAAGATAATTCATTTATTTCTTCTTCATATCCTTGGGAAATAAAATATGGGTCACCTCAAATTCTTAATATGGGAAAGAAAAATGGTTGAAATAATGAATAACTGATAAAACCTAACATTTAAAGGTAAATAATAGTCTATAAATTCCATATAAATAATTCTATAATCAATATAGAATGGTTGATAACTAAAACAGATGCTATTTAATCAATAATATAAGAATGAAATGAATCCATATAAATTTCAATGTAAAACTCATGATACTAATGATCAATTATGGGGATTGTATTAACCGGATCCCAACATGTTTTTTTATTAAATAGTCCATGAAATATTTCTTCAATGTATAAATTATTCCTCCTATATCGAGTAATCGATTTAATTAATGAACAACATTCCTTATCAAATATCTTTATTAAATAAATGAAACATATTTATCAATAATTTCATAGTTTATAAAATAACTATCATTGTTTCTATATCATGTTAAAAAGGTATATGGTTTAGGTAATAATAATACCCATTTCATGATAATATGGGTATTTTAGAAAAATTTAATAATCAAAATAATAATAATAAGGTAGTGATTGTTCAAGAAATATTGAAAATCTCAAAATAAAGTGATATTACTATGATTTGTTTTTCCATTTGGTACGTTAAATGTCAAAACCATTGGATGGGATAAATAAAAACAAAACATTAAATACCATAAAGATAAAATGATTCATAATATGATATATCAAAATGGGTTACAGGTAAACCTCACAAAATAATTGAGTGGTGAATATGAAAGTTATCTTTAAAATATCAAAAGAGGGATGAAAATCCATTAATACTTTGTAACATTTGAATTATAATTATAATAAAATAAATTAGTTGAATTGAAAAAAAATAATACCATGAAGATAAATTTATTAATAATATTAAATACAATAGGGTAAGTGTATACACCATAAAAAAATGGTGAAAATGAAGTATGCCTCATGGAAAGAAATGTGACTTAAGAATCCATAACCATGAATTTCCTTTTGGAAGGACTCATTTAACCTATTTTATAAAGGTTATTAACATGTTAAAAATATATAATTTGAACATAATTTTATTTATAATAACATCTATTAATTTATTATATTATACTATTACTCACTTGCTATTAATCTTTTATTGTTATCACTATTTTGGTTGTTAATTCACTAGTTTTGCGAGTATTTTTTGAATTTTCAGTTGTTCCAATTAATTAGAGCACAATTTAATAATATCTATAATGTAACACATGATTCAAATATCGTATATATATACATTATATATATTTGTAATTATCCATAATATTTCTGGATAGAAATGAAATGCATCTTTCATTTAGATGGAAACCCATACTTATGCATGAACACTACATCTATTTCTTTTTCTTATTAAAATAGATAAAATTAATATATATATATGTATATTATAATTATATTACCGTATTTTTGTCATATATTTATTATATTTTTACTAAAATCGTCCATTATGCATTCTAGGTATAGTGTGAATGATTTACCCTACTTTAAATTGATAGTATTCCACACGTCCAAAAATGATGTTATCAAAAACATTCATAGTCATAAATAAATTAACTATATCCAATATATATCATATATAAATTATAAATCCATTATTATTTCCAATCATGAATTTTGGTCAATTAATGAACACAGGACATCAGTTCGCAATGTAGTAGTCATCCGTACACACGAACGATAATTATGTATTCATTTGATAGATGTGTGTGAAAGTGATGGTTTAAATGATATCATAAAAAAATATAGTATAATTATATTTATGGTCTTATTATATTGGAATTATATATGAATAAATTATGCGGTGGGTAAATACACGAAACAAAAGTGATAATTCGATAAGGTTTCTCCTTTTCTGGGTAACTACTTTTTCTTTATAAAAAAGTCCGTATTTCTCATCTTTTTTCCCTTTATGAGGATTATATATCATGACTAGGGATATTAGGATAGTATGTTTTTTGTATATTTGGAGATAAAAAGGTCATTAGATCTTCCAATAAGTGAAAAGGGTAAGTGCCTTTTTATAGTGGAGGAAAAGTGACAATCTTGTAATGTTTTAAAAAGGGAATTCCCCCCATATTTTCCTTTTTCATGTGGCTAAAATGTTGGTAAAAATTATATCCATGTGATTATAGGATATAGATATTCCCCTCCAATTTCTTTTTAAGAACATTATATGTTAGTTGTAGCATTAATATTAAGGATTATTCCTTTATTATGATAGTTTTTCGTTTAATATTTGTAATTAATTTTCAAGAATTTCACCAATCTATTTAGTCAAAAATATTATTACATTATTAAAAAATATTATTTAATTTTATTTAAAAAATGGAATCCATTTTTTGAAATTATAATAAATGAAGTGGGAGAAATTAATTTAATATTAATCTTAGAGAGTGGATGATAATTGGTGTCTTTAAATTAAAAATGATCCATTGAATGTTATGTTTTTATATCCAATATCAAATTGAAATTTTTTCCAATTACCAAAACATTATTAAATGACATATTTTTTATATATGTTAATGTTACAGAATTTTAAAATATATTGTAACATTATAAATAAATTACATAAAAATGATTTTAAAAATAAAATTCAGAATTTTTCACTATTCATAAAAAATAAAACATCTCAGAAAAATAAAAATAATTCTCCATAAATTATTTTTTATGTTTATATTTCAAAAATTAATTTTATATTTTCATATTAATTTTATTAAATTTCAATAAATTTTATTTGAAATTTGTTTTCTAATAAAATGCGTTGAAACTAATTTTATAAAATATATTGTTTTATGTGTAAAATTGGGTTTTTCTTATATTATGACTATAAAATATATTTGAAAAATATAAAAAATATTTCATTGAATATGTAATATATATATTTCATTAATATCATTAAAAAATATTAATTAATTTAATTTCTTATAAAAAATTCCATTATAAGGATAAAAATAGTTCACAATAAAAACATTTTACATATTTTTAATTGATATTTTTATTAATTCCTATTGAGTTTTCAACCAATGAAGTCAATAATATATTTCTATAATTAAATAAATATATCACCTAAACATAAATTTAATATCCAGATTTTCACTTATTATATAAAATAGTAAATATCATAATAATATATTGTTGTTTGCTAAAAAATGGTCTTTAATTTAAGGAAAACTCTAGAATAAAGTCACAAGATAACTAATTGTTTCATGAATTAAAAACTATATAATAGAATTATTTAAAATATTAATTATATCATAATGTCTCATGATGTTTTTTTCTTTCTACACATGGAGTTTTTTGTCATAAAGGATATTAAATACCATGTTCTTACTTTAGAATTCTAGGGTGTTGCACAAATAAAGGAGGTGTACACATATGAGGGAATACATGGGATTTCCAATTGTTTAGATCAGAATCCCTATGAAGAAAACCCTAAACTATTTCATTTGGAGGGATGATGTCACACATGAGCTTACCAATGCAGATCGAGATCCTTCTGAGGTATATTTGGATGTTCTTCCCTATGATTTGTTGGGATTGAATACCATGTGAGGATGATCCTGGGTTTAAAAGTTTTCATCAAATTATTTTTGAGGTGAATCTAGAGGTGCATCCATAGGAGGGATGACTTCATACCTGATTTTAACATTACAAGGATTGAAAATTTGTGAGTCATCCAATGTGACCTATTTAGAATATAGTGATATAAACCTGTATTTTTTTATGTCATAGTATATATATGTGTGACTATATAGATCCATGCATTTTGACATCATGAGGTAAAGATGCTCATGTTGTGAATTTAGGTTTTATGATGCATAGTGTGGAACTAGCTCATATAGCCTGCATGGAATGGGTTTCATGTTTGATGTTATATAATGTTGTGATGGGGAATATGCATTTGAGTGGAAGATGCACTGCTAGGACTAGTGAGGATTTGGTTGTGACATATGCATTGAAGTGGCCCATGATGTACTCTGAGTAATGGGAACGTGTTTGGGGATTAGGTGTGGAATTAGCCCATCATATCTTCTTAATTTATGTTCAATAGAGAATCCAATATCCATTCTTGTGGGTACAATTATTGTTAAATGTCATTTGGATAGACATGGTGTGTGAGGCTTAAGTATAGAAGCTTCACATTTTGGATTCCTAATGGAAGTTCATGAGGGAATCAAATGGACATTGAAAATAGTAAGATTATAGTTTGAGGTCGTGTAGAAGGAAATGGTGTGTGGGGTTTACACATTGAATATTCCCATTCATGCTTCCTCATGGAAGGTCATAAGGGAATCCCATGTCTATTCCATAGTGTAAAATTACATTTTAACATCATGTGATATGACATGGTGTGTGGGTATTATGAATGAAATATTCTCATTCATGATTCCACATAGTATGTAATAGGGAATATTGGGTATTTGGTGGGTTGAGGTATATGAATTGGACTTAATTGTGATGAGGCATCCCATGGGAGATATTTAGTGGTCATGTCATGATCATTAAATTAGGAATATTACATCAGAAGCTTATGTAATATCTTGATATTAATCTGATGAATTATATAATAAAAATAAAGGGTATACTATAGTTTAAATTCCTGTTTTGAAGACTCCTGGTGTAGGATTCGAAACAATCATTGTTGTGGGACTTGTGCAACAATGACCCATCTGGTTCACCCCTGAATGGGGGTTAGGTGATATGATATTAGGAGTTTCTTGAGGAATATTTCAACTCAAGGTACTCAGTGAATCAATGATGATAATCTGAACTTGACACGTCTGAATGTGACCTAGATTTGTAGTTCGACTTGAGTAATTTCTGTGAGTTTAGAGGAGTATCTCGAATCATTTTCTTTTCTAGTTGTGGGTGTTGAGGCTATATATGGTAGTAACCCCAAATGTCATGGACCCTACGAAAAATGTTCACTATGATAATATGAATTTTTCATGGTCTTTAGTGATGGTAGTAAATGGAATTAGCTAGATTCATGGGATTGCAGATTGAAACAAATCACAAATAGAGGTGAATGGGCACAACAACTATGGTTTGGACTTTTGAGAATGATGGTAGGACCTTCATGAAAGGTGAGTCTTTATAGAGCTCCTGGTCTCACACATTTTGGGGATACATTGAGATTATGGTCTAGAGATGGTATGGGATTCATGAAACTCAATATTTCATGTATCTTGGGGATTCATAGACCTTAGGGTCTCACAAAAGTTTTGGATTCAAATAGATTAGTATCCCTAGATTTTTGGGATTTCAAAGAGCTCAAGGCCTCATGATGGTTGGTGATTTGCACAGATTGAGTTCCCATTAAGGATAGGTTTTTTTGGAGCACATGGTCTCTTAATTTTTATGGATTCGAAGAGCCTAGTATATCAAAAATATTTGATATTCACAAATCTCACAGTCTTATATTGTCCATCGACTTCTGCAATATGAAAGGATGGATCCAAATTATTATGAAAAACACTATTTTTCAAATATTTATGTCTTCAATATAATTGGATTGTCATAAGGAATTCTCATTCATGATAAATTACTCACGATGTAATGAGCCCCAATAATTTCTGAAAATCATTCAAGATTCAAAAATTAAGAGTGTGATGTCATATATCAGTGCCTCCTCTTCTTCATAATAACGGATTGAAGGTGTATTTATAGGGAATGAGTTTTATGATTATTAAAGGCCTTCACCACTCTAATTTTCACTTTCATGGATCTACCTTCAACCCTTAATGTTCTCGCAAAGGATTATCTTTAAATGGTCCACTGCTGAACCAACATCCGCTGATGGAACTATGTGAAAGTAACTCCAAGAATGAGACATTTATTAATTGGAATTTTCAGTGGAACTTCTCAAATGGACCTCAGGTAATAGTTTTTTATAACATAATTTCAAATTCCAATACATCTAATCCATAAATCTATTTAGGGTCAACAACCAGTAAAATTAAATCCTAAAAAAAGATATATAATTTAGGACTAGGATCCCAAGAACATGGTGAATTATTAGACTTTTTTTATAGTGAAACAACCCAAATCCATTATCGATATCATCTTCCTCGATTGAGACATACTCAAACAAAACCTTTAGGCATATATACTCTATGAGCTTTATGAAAAATATATTGATTGGAATATGCAAGGGATGCATTGAAATAAATAGTGACCTACAATTTATACCACATATATGATCTTACATAGAAAGAGATACATTTTTATGGTATCATAAATTCCTCATATCCATCAGTTGAACTTGATTTACACAAAAACTATATAAATTCATGCATATTAAGGATTTCAAAAAATTTCCAAAAAACCCCCTCTTTAACCAATGAAATGTGATCAGTTCATTGGTTATGTAACTCTAAGAAGTTCTTACATGCCAATTTATTTTCCAATATCTACTAGTCACCAACTAAAACATACATGCTCACTCCATTATCTCCTTATAGAAATGTGAACCCCCTACTTCTGAGATTTATTGTGCTTCATATGTCAAATGTGAGTAAGATCAAGCCACTATGCATCAACCTAGACTCCAAACTTCATCAACCCATCTACCTAGGATACTCACATGAAAATCAAAGATATTTTGATTCTGTACTAATAGGATAGGAGATCACATGTCCAACCCTCAATCCACAAGCTTAAATAACCTCTAAAATAAAACATTGTATCTTGAGTACTAATAATCATGGTGATCTATACTCTAGGATCTAAGAAAACATGTAAGATCTTCCTTTAATCAATGAAATATAAACCTCTTTGATGTATCATTACTACCCCTTAGATAGGAATATTCATACTCGTGTTTCCTTTATATGGTATGAGACACCACCTAACTAGTAACCAGAGTCACATTTTTATGGCCACACTTCCTTCATACCACTTGCATAAGGTTTCACTATATGTCAAAACTCATGAAACAACATCTAGAAACCTCTCCACAAAAATTTAATGATTTATTTTCTATTATACCATCTAGATTGAGATCCATAGAAGGATATTTCAAGTAATATAATGCTACATGGTTATATTTTGATAAATCTTCATAGACAATAGTTTTCACTACAATCAATAAAACCTATCAAAATTATTGTTTTATTGGATTTATACTGATGAAATAAATTCCCAGATATTACCTAAAAAGTTACACTACACCACCCATCCATATAGGTACCAAATATTCTTCACTTTGTTCATCCCCATAGTTTCTTAGGTGCACCACACCATAGAATAACATGTCTTGTTATGAAAAATTTGGTAGACATATAAGTTAATTTGAAATAATAAATACAATAAATCATATGTAAAAATAAATAAAATTCATTGACACATAATAATATGAGACCTCTGTCATTAGAACAATAAGAAACATACACAATATATGTCACGTGAAACATTATTGATTAATATTGTGGATATGATGCCTCTTACCATTACAAACAATATCCAAATCCATATGAAAATATGAATATAAAATATAAAGTATGTCCCATGAGGAGAATCTATATATTTATAATAAAATAATCAAAGAGAATCAATCCCATTCATTGGTAACATGGATATCCATTTAGATGGTGTTTGTGATTCAACAAAAAGAGTTTCATTACAACCTCTAACAAATTCTTATATCGAACATATTACTAATCCATAAAAATTTACATATGAATTGATATTGTGCTATTTTATATAATCTCAAACAAAATTTCAAGGCTCGATCTGGTATTCTAAAAGACCACTGACCACATCCATATATGAAAAAGGATTCTAACTATCAGCAGGAGTCTCATGTGACACCATGGGGAGACTATAAACCAAATCAGAGTGCATAAAAAAATAAAACAACTATAACAAAAAGTAATCAAAGTAAATGCATATTAATAATATATCATCAATAATGAAAGAATAAATGAAAAAATTATTTATTATTTATAATTGTAATAGAACAAAAATCACCCACTAGATTAGTCACAAACTAGATGGAAGTAAAATACGAAAACAATGTGATATCCAACACCAATCCTCTCCTATTATTAGTCTCTATAATTTTGTAGAGATATCTCTATCAAAAATAAAATATGTATCATTGAACTTATATTATTTGAAAAAACTGGGGGATACACAAGTACCAAATTTAAATTTCTAGCTGAGCAGGGTGTGTGTAAAACAGAATTGGGAACCACTTATAATACATAACCTATAAAATGTAGTGTACTTTCATGGGATAAGATTTCAAAAATGTAAAAATTAAAACATAACTCCCAAACTATAACTTATAATCACCTTATACAAATTTAGAAAAAATACCAATAACCAATGTGTTCATTAACCTTCCAAGATACTAATAACCCATGATCATACATTCCTCATCCCAATGAATTAATGATAGATGTATAGGTTTCTTGAATGTGTGAAATAGCCAGCCACAAGGCTAGTAAAAATGATACAAAAAAATCCACATGGAATCAAGTGAAAATGTCACTATCATTGTTTGTGAAAATAGGCCTTAATATAATGAAACCCTATAAGGATAAGAGACAATCCATCATAACCCATCATTGTGTATCTTTTCATTTCCTATGTATATCATGACCCTACCATTGGTATAGGGCCATCTTCATCATCGTCATATGGTGTTTACATTATCTATCTATGGAATGACTATATCATGATTTTATACTTGTTCAATGTTCTATATCGATGAGTACAATGGAAAGATAATAGTAGATAAATAGGATAGAGAATAAAGGAGAAGAGAATATAATTTCGTCATGAGAATACAATATCAACAAACTAATATATGTTAACATCATAAATAATGGATTGAAAAATGTATAAACACACTCATGTAATTAGGAATGAATTATGTGTCTAATTGAATACACCCACAGACCTCCATGTGATCGATAAATGAAAAATTGTCCTAAATACACACAAAAAAGTGATTAGAATATTAGATATGCTACCATGAGAAAAACACACACACAGTTGTGATAAATATGTCAATCATGGTATCAAGTGATAAACATGCACAAAAATCTCTTCATGAATCAAACATGGGTGTCCATCCAGAAGGTCTCATATACCAAAACCACTCATCTAATGGGGTCTATCTAATATAATTGAATCATTTTTCATCAAGACCTGGCAATTAGTGTTTGACCCCAATCCAGTTCACAAGGGTTCAATTGTGCCCTTGTAAAATTGTTCTGTTATATTTTCCATGGTTCCTTTAAATAGTTAATACATGTGGATAACTATTTAATTATTAATTACTTATTATTCATATAAATTTTCAAAATTTAGAGTAATTAACATATGTTGGAAAATTTTATACGATATTCTAATAAACCATTCATAATACCATAGGATAGACTATTCTTGAATACCAACCACTGGTGGTCTTAACTTTTGTTCAAGCGAGGCCCATTTACTTATTTGAGGGGATCCATGTTTATTTCACCTATATAAATTCAATTTGGCTCTAATCATGCCCAATAATTCTAAATAATGATAAAACATTAATTATTAATTATAATATATTAATAATAAAACATTAAATAATAAATGAAATTATTTCAAAGATACTATCATTTAAGGAGAAAAACATTATTTCTGAAAGACTTTACAGATATCACTGCCTGATGAAAACCATATCTAACATCCCATGGAAGGTCTATGAAATGATTCTGGCATTATTCAATGTAAAATCACTTTCATGAAAAATACATAAAAATTCAAATTTTATATAACTTAATTGTGTTGTTTTTTATATTTTCAACTAAGTGACGTACCATAGCCATAATGTCCTTCAATGGAGTTCAAGACACTATAGACTCTCTCTATATTCTATGATGAGAACAATTTCACAATAAATTGTATGATATTATGGTCAATTAAGCTCAATTTGGAAAAACAATCAATGGTTAACTAAGGGATATATATTCAATTTTACTCCCTTCAATGAATTTTTTTTGACATCATAGAACATTCTCATAACATTCCTATCTGAATCCTTATCATTCATATGAAATTCCACCATGATCTGGTGGGATTATCATCAAATTATATAACTGAAAGAATACAATAACCAGTTAATGATCAACATGATATATGAGAAGTTGATTTGAATATAATTATACCATTAATTGGTCTAAAGGGTTAATACAAACCTTGTGAATTATAAACAATGACCAACATGACAATCTGTCACCATCTGATAAGAAATAAGTCTCTAAGAATTTATGAATGAATTATTTTTCCAATATTCTCTAATGATCCCCACCTTGATCCACCCAAGATCCTGGGGAAATCATTGATGGATGAAAGGAGTATAACATATAAGAAAAGAATAAAATTGAGTGATCTACACAAAACATGGTGGGGAATATTTTTCTAAAAAGATAAAATAAAACCTCATTAAATTTAGTCATGTATTCCCCACTTACTAGCCAGTGGGCCACATGCCACCTCGTGATGGATGATCGGCTATCTAGAGAGCCCTCGTGGGTATCATGACTTTTTTCATCCCCATTTCCCATTAGATGTAGTCCCAGTAGATAGAAATTGATTCATGTTTCATAGTTGGGATACTTTCCACCCCATAGACGTTTTAGAGGGGGATACTGACTAGCTAGATGAAGTAATTGTAGCCCAGTCTACTCCACCCCTTGTCCTATGAAATTTAGATAACCTATGTTAATATGGAGAATATATTAAAACCTATTAGCAAAAATTTAAGATTTTAAAAATAGGAAACAATTGGGTTCAACTCCAGGTTCTCTGAATGATCTATCAACAAGGTGAAAAGTTCAATGTACCTCAAAATATAAAATCTTATATCAACATGGGTCGTTACATACCCAAACCAAAAAAGCATGGAAAATAAATTATTTGACACCTGAATAATTATTTAAATGATGAATATTTAATAAATCGGATGTTTTATATTTTTGAGGAATGATATATAGTATGAAAAGCACGAAAATGGTTCTATTACCCAATAATTGTTTTATAAGAAATCACATTTCAACTAGTGAGAAGCAAACAAAATCCTCCACAAATGATCCTCACAATCTCTACGTAGACCAAGAAAAAATGTCATACTAAATTCAAAATTCACCCACCAACTTTAGTACCGATAAAGTAACACCACTACCACATTATAAATTCCAAATAATTTCAGTTTTAAAATATAAATTCATCATCACCCCTGATTCATGCATCTTCCTGAAGACACACACCCATCATGATTGTCGCCATGTCCTATCCAAGATGCATTGTCATCACGTCGTCGACCAACCATCACTGTCTTCTACCTTTATAAATTACTTATAGTGTTATCATCACCAGTTTTCATCATCCCAACGATTGCAACTAATCAAAATATTATCATTGTAACCCTCACCAAATGACCTCCTTGTTCATCGGCCATTATTGACGGAGTTGGGAATCGGGGCACAAAACTAAGATATCCTCCACCAATCACCACTGTTTTCTTCAAAATGCCACCAAATAAATCCACCATCACTACAAAAATACCATCATAACATAACAATACATGAATCCAAACCATCTACGGTGGAAAGTCTCCATCCCAGAGACCCATTACAACTTGATCTGTACCTCTCAGAACCACTGTGAGGACCCACGCATTGGATCGACAGGGAACAGAGTGTAGGACCAAGAAGTAAGAGCATGGATGAGAAAATGGAGTCCTAGAAAGGGTACCAAGATAGAAACCACATCGATCCATTAAAACATGAAACCTCTAATAGAGAATCATAGACACTCCGAACCAAAAACACCAATACATACTTCGAACCGCATAAAAAAAATAGAATAAGATAAATATGGGATATAACCCAATCTGAAACTACTTCCATCCCTCCTCCAACACAATCCCAAGATGGCCCACATTCGGAATTGAACCGAAACACAGTAGAGTCAATGGCGATGGATTGTTCAATAAGGGTAGAGGATAAGAAATGCACCAGACTTTTTCACCAATGCTAACCCAATATATCTTAAGATCCCACACACAGAGACCCAATATGGGGGTCTGATATGCAGGGAAAGACTAAAATAGGGGCGGTGATCAATGAAATATGACCACACCAACAAGCCGCATCAGTTAAGAGGGAAGAAGAAGAAATCATGTGGGAGGGGGAGGACCGACCAGGGGACACTATCGACCCTAAAACCCCTAGGAGGGGAGGAGAAGATTGCGGGAGTACCATGTGTCGGGGGTGTGAGATGAAATTTCAATAAATGGTTCTATTATAGATTTATAATATTAATATATATTATGTATATATTTTTAGATTTTTTATGTGGAATGTTATGACTTGAGGTAAGGGTTTATATTATAATCCCTCTTTTTCATGAAATAGTTTTTATTTCAATATCCATTTGTCAAATTCTACTTCATTTATACATTAAAAACAATATATATATTTTTTCCCCTTTAATTTATAAGGGGATTCAATTATTATTTACATTTTCCCCCAATTTGGTACTATAAAGAAAGTAACAATGTTTTTAGATAATATGACCCTAATATTAATTTTTGTTGGGGAATATTTATCTATAATCTCTATGTTCAAAAAAATATATTTTAAAATATTGTAATCTTTAAAATTAATGAATAATGTTTTATTATACTATTCAATAATTTATCAAAAATATTATTAATGAATTATTCCTTTCTTAGTAGGAGTAAATTATTTTATTACTTTCTTTACAATAGTGTGAAAAATAGTCTTTTAATTTTTATAACATGAAATTTTATTCCCACCATAATTTATTTTCTTTGTCATGTATATTAATTAAGAAGTTTTATTTTAATAAAATACAATCATATTCCATAATTTCAGTGAATTTTGTTAGTGTAAATTAAAAATTTATTTCCTTAATACCCTTCATAGAAACTTTCTAACACATTTATAAAAGTAATTTTAATCTATATAAATATTCAGTGAGGAAATTTATTTTTCAATAGGGAAATTATATAATGATAAAATCCCATTTATTTCCCTAAATGTCTCATAATGATGATTTTATAGGTTTTTATTTAGAAATCTATTTCCATACCTGTGGTTAATTGTACAATGATAAACTAATGAATGTAAGTAGGATTTTATAGAAAATATATGTTGGATTTAAATTATCTGATGCGGAGGCATGAAAAATATATTCTTTTAATTTATTGCGTTAATATCGAAAACACATGTGATAATTTGAATGGTAACATTGTGTGAACCCTATCTATTGTGGGACTATATGAACAATGTTTATGTGAATGAAGATTCAACCCAAATAAATATTAGACTACGACCACTATGATTTTCATGGAGGAAATCCTTAACCAAATAAATGTTTTTACATGATTATATTTGTTTCAATAACATATTTATTGTTATTAAGAAGTGATCTCATAAACCATAATTGATTAATGATGATTCCATGCTCTTATGACTCATTCATTTTTATAAAAATCTGTATACAATAATACATGATTGATGTCCTATGAAATGACAGGAATTTTTTTAATTTATGACCATGTTCATACTACCCAATTCTTATCATATTCTGTATTATTATCATAGATTAATATCTCCCACATTTACCCACACTCAACATATGATCATAATAATTATTAAGTTTTCATTTCCAAGGTTACGAAGAATGTTTTTCATTAGTATTTATCTAATAAGGGAACTATGTGAAATGAACATTCTATTATACATTGATTGTATTATATTCAATAGGTTTATTATGTATCAGGTTTTCTAATACACAAATAATTTCTAGTTCATGTTAATTTCAAATTGGGAGAAATATAGAATATTCATTTCAAATTATATAAAATTTATGTCAGTGGCACTTGGGTCACATCAGTTGGCATCAAATAAAAATTTAGTAATTTAGTGGATTATCATTAGATAACTTTATTAAGAACCCTAAGGATAAGTCTAAATATATAAAATATCCAAGAAAGATAATTTTATACAGTTTATGGTTTTCAATTATGGAAATTAAATTTAGATACAAAAAGTTTGTATATTCTCTATAATATTTGAACATAGGGGTAATAATGATAAAAATGTTTGGTTGGGTATTAATTATATCATAATTTGGTTAAAAAATTAGTTCTAACAATATACATTGTTTTATTTTCCTAAGGGATTTTATTTTATTACATAACATTATACATATGAACAATAATAAGGGATTAAAATAAATTTTACATTGAAACCTAGACTATACTAGGATGATAAGTAAAATGTCATATTGTATGATATAATAAGAATTATTTTGATTATAATTTTATTTCCCACTCTAAAGGTTTATTCATGATACATTCAATAAAATTTTTCGTTTTAGGAAATGGATGAAACTAGGAGGATTTGTGTTACCAAAAGTTGTGATGGACAATGTAATTGGATTCCACATAACAAACAGAATTTAATGGTAGTTCGTATAAAAAATATCAAGGCTATGGTCACCCAACTCTCTCAAGATAAGAGTGGTAAAATGAGTCATGATGAACATAAAAAGAAAATCACTTCTATTATTGGTGTCTTACTACTTATACGTGATTTTTATTTATCCTAAATGGTTGGTTAGGAACTCATCATTAAGGAGATACTTATTTGTTTTTGAAAATATCAACGTATATGTTTGTGAGTTTCATATTCTACCTCCAAAATCATGAAGTTATGTTTTCATCAGAAATCATACATGGTGGTGTATCTATTTGGAATCATCATTCAATGATCTCTAAATATATTTTTCAAGAATAAAATAAGAAACCCTAAGAGAATCATAAAAATGGAATCATATTATATAGTTTTTCACAATGGGGTGAACCTGTACTTTTTGTTAAGAGAGTAGATGGGATAATTCAACTTCTTTTTGTTATGAAGACTATTACAAGATAACTAAAAATAAACAGAATAACTTACCCCATATTGAATAATGATATGATCAATTGTATATAGCTCAATATATATAAATTATTATTATTTTGATCTTGATATCACCAGTAATAGGTCAAAATAGTGGATATACCTAAGATAGCCATCCATAGCAGATAATGAACCTATGAATTTTTTGTGATTTTTTATTGAATTACCAATTCCCTAAAAATTATCATGGATCTATTAAATAATGTCTAAAAAATTAC
This sequence comes from Viscum album, assembly GCA_963277665.1. NCBI lineage: Eukaryota > Viridiplantae > Streptophyta > Magnoliopsida > Santalales > Viscaceae > Viscum > Viscum album. Next base: position 360,787,179 of record OY728155.1, on the reverse strand, counting down.
ATTTTTCTATTAGGGGTAATATTTATAAATGAAATTCCCAAATATTCTATCATCAACTAAGAGAGTGGAGTTATTTAATGAAATTTTATTAAGACCATGATAAGGGATAAATAGATTTCCAAGTTCATAAATTTTGATTTATGGAAAAGGGAATTATCATTTTTGGGCCATCTAGTAATAAGAAATGTTGTATTGGTAGGTGTTTCCAAGATATAAGTTTTTTTACAAATGACCCATAACAACCATAATGTCTGGTATATATTGTTTTATATAATTGGTTGGACTATAAATAAACATTGTGAGATCTTTATCATGTATATAAAATACAAAAACCAATTTAATTAAAATGGATGTAGTGTTCCTTTTCTAGTACACCAGTTCCCACAATACCATATACTTTATAATGGATTGTGATATAAAGTGATGCATCACAGAAAGAACTGGGGTGTGTACTCATTCAAATGGAGAAGTAGTAACATAATCTTCATGTTATTTGAATATTTGTGATAAATTACCTAATTAATGATTTTGGGTTAAAAGATTTATTTTTTAATTTGAAAATATAAATTAATTATATTTATAGTTAACAATATAATATATATTCTAATTAATGACTATAAATGTACATATTAACATATAGTGGTGAAAATTTCTTCCCTTTTGCAGTTCGTGCCCCGTACGCCTCTAGAATTTAAAATTTCTCTAATCGTTGTGTTGCCTCTGCTTTTTCTGGTCATTTTATTGGTCCGTTTTTCTACCTTATTTAGGCCCCTTCTCCAGCCTGTTGCTCTTGATGTTTTTAGGGCTCCTCTGGAGGATGTTTCACCTCATCCCCCAATTTTGAGGCCTACCATTGGGCCTTCTATGAAAGAGATTATCCTCCAACTAGATCCTTCAATGCACTTTTTGGTGTTCCTTGCGATCCCATTAGGGAACATTATTCCAGAAATCGTGAATGGATCTATTTTATTGGACATCCCTCAAGACGTGTTCGAGGATACTCTGGACCTGGATCGTTGGACTCTTTTGGAAATGTTTGTGGTTGAATGAAACCCTTTCTTTATTTAAGAATTTAATACATTATTAGGGCAAAGTGTATATAGAGATAATTTCCTATCTGAACCATAAGTATTTTTGTGTGGTTCTTATCATTCAAGATGATTTTCAATGGGCATGGTCGCAAAACCCCCGATCTGATGGCAGGTGGAGTTTCTCTCTGTTCCTATGGTCCCACAGTGCTCTCTTTGGTCATGAATCACCTCAGGAAGCGATTTGGGTTAATCTTCCTAGCCTCTCTTTTCCATTATATAACCAAGATTTCTCTGTTGTATCAGTGAATACCTCAAGATTTTCAAAAAGCATGTGGTGATTTGAATAGGTGTCGAGAAAACTAGGATCACCTTTTATCTTGTCCTTCAGTATCCATATTTTCTTTTTCATGGTAAACCCGGACACCTCCCTTATCAATGGAATCATTCTTCATGTTAATTAACTATGTATGGGAATATTTTTAAAGATGGAATACATTTCTTCTGAGAAATTAACAACCAGTATATATAGATCCTATGTAACAAATCTATCAAGGTTGAAATGGTCATTATTTCTAATAAACATCACTCTACTCAAAGCTGGTTTGAATTTCATATATTCTTCTTCTCATTTATTTATGTTAAGTGTGATTCAAGAGGGAGGTTGGTTATTTTGAAATAACATGATTCTTTGAACCTAGGGGATACTTCTTCGATGGTTAGGGATGACTTCAACGTCATCGTGGATTCATCCAAAAATATGGGGGGGGGGGTCTCCTATATAGTGTGGCCCCTTTCAGACCATTCTCCCCTCATCGTCCAACTTTCAAACAACATAGGGAATAATGAGTGGTTATTATTTTAAATTTGGTGGGAATCAAAGTCTAGTTTTCGTGAGTTATTGTGGTCTTCATGGGAAAAACATTTGGATGGGGCTCCTGGGTAGGATTCAATTACAGATTACGGTGATATAAGGCTGATCTATATTCATGGGTTTCCAATAGACCTTCCCACATTCTAGACCTGGATCCCCTCAAGGATGACATTTATATGTAGGGGAAGGATCTTGATGACTGGTGGTATGTTTAATGTTTTATGAAGATGACCCATATGAAGTTACATTTATCATATCTATTTCTTGAGCAAGAACACATTTCCATAGAGAGGTCTAGAATCACTCGGCTCAGGGAGGGTGACTGTAATATAGTCTTCTGTCAAGCTTGCATCAAAGATAGAAGTCATATCTTTCCTCTTAATATCCATTTCGAGGATGGTTATTTCATCAATGGTTTCAAAATTGTTAGTGGTATGGCCATGGATTTCGTTCAATATCTTCTTTTGATATTAACCCCAACATACAAGATGTCTAACTGATTAGGCAGTCTAGACTGTTTGACTCCATCACTCATGATGTTTCCTCTGATAATAATGGTTTTTTTCAAGAGCGTACATAATGAGAAGGAGGTGTGGGAGGCGGTTTCTTCACTCAACTCTCAATGTTCTCCCAAACCTAATGGGATTCTAGGATTATTTTATACTACTTCTTGGGAAATTATCAAGGGAAATTTGGTGGAAATCATCCAAGAAATTTTCATGGGTGAAAATTACGTCAGGTTTTCAGTGCCACCACCCTTGTTCATATCTCGAAGGTTAAAGGCACTTCCTCTATCAATATGTATTGACCTATCAGTTTATGCAAATTTCTCTACAAAGTCTTATCAATATTTCTCAAGAAGAAGCATGCCGTTTATATTCCTTTATAGGTTTCTGATTAACAACAAGGATTGGTAATGGGTAGGTCACCCCAGGCTGCTATTTCGATGGAACTTGTGATGGATAGGGAAGTAAATAAAAATGTTTTGGTATAAATGTTGTCATAAAACCAGATATGAACAAGTATTATTACATAATTGAGTGGAGTTACAATCAACGTACCATGGGATGCATGGGATTTTCTAAATTGGCGACGAATCATTTTTTCAGGTTCTTTATTTCTACAAGGTTCTATGTCTCTTTCATGTGGAAGAGTTGCAGTTATTATTTTAGTTGGTGGTCTTAGACAAGGGGATTATCAATCTCCTCAAATTGTCATCTTGGCTCAGGATGCCTTTAGTAGGTTCTTGAGAAAAAGAATTATATAGTGGCGGGTTCATCCATTCATATGTTTTCCAAACTTCACTGGCCACTCTCATAACTTCTTGGCATATGAGCTCTTCATTTTCATCAATGAAAATAGCAGGTCTATTAGGGAGCTCAATAGAATTCTTATTTTCATTATAGAAGGTATAGTGGTCAGTTCATTAATTGATTTAAGATTCATTTCTTCACTCTGAATGCTTGTTAATATAATACATGAAAATTAATTAAAGAAATTTTGGGTGTGCAATGTGGTCTCCTTCCCATGGATTATATATGGCCTCCTATATTCCTAAGTAGAGCTCAGATTCATCACTTTTACTAACTATTTGGGAAAATAAGTAGCCATTTTTTATCTAGAATAAATGGAATCTTATCTTTTGGTGGGTTGATAAATTTTGTTAATAGTGTGCTTATATCTATTCCTATTTCTATTCCTTCATCCATTAGTGATCCTAAAAAGGTCATACCCAACATTGAGCTCGTCCATACAAGTTTCATTTAGGATGCACAAGCATAGGTTCGGTATCATTGGGACTTCTTGCATAGAATGACAAGGACTCCTGAAGCAGGAGGAATTTGTTAGAGGGACATTTCCGAGTCTATTTATATTCTTAAAAAATACATGTATGTTATTGAAAAAATGGCGGGTCTCTCTAAGATTTGTTTATTAAAATTAAGTATGGAGAAAGGAGGTATTTTTTACGGGAGGAAGCTTGAAATAGTTGGAATATCTTAGTTATCACATTCTGGCTCTCCAAGATAACTCCTGGTGGATTATGGGGCAGTGGAAGATCAACCTCTCAAAAGCTAATTAGGTGGAAAATGCTCTAGAATTACCTTGTTGTCCGGTCCCTGAATTATTCTTTTCTCAAACCAGCAATTTTTAAAAAAATTATAGTTCTCCTTGATTTTCAATAGAACTTGATCTAAATAATTCCATGCTTTGAAATGAACTGGATAATCTTGTTTTCACTAATTTCTATTTGGGGTTTTTCTCTTCCATGAACTATCCTTTTAGACTTCATGCATGGACTATTAGTGACACTTGGAGTTATATTCTCTGGTGTAAAGAGATTCTAATGAAACTCAAATTTTTACTCTGGAATCATCGTAACCTTACCTTACCCACAAACTATGTAGTGATGCACAATGGGATCACCATTTTCTCTTGGTATTAATGTTGTGACATCCATGCAGACGAGTCGATCATGCTTCTTTTTTTCAAGAGTGAGTGTAAATCCATGGTTTGGTCACATCTTAATATTTTTGGTTCTCATATCACTTGGGGACTCTTAGGGGATATTTTTCTTTAAGAAAGGTTTAGCAGGTCTGAGGATAATATTTCTGAGTGAATGGGCATGGAGTTTTCCTTTTCAGAAATCTACTGGAGAATATAGAGAGGCAATAATGAGGTTTGTCTACTTGTTTCTCCTTGTTTTCCTTTGGTTCTTATAGTTTGAGTGAGGACCCTCATGGATGAATGTGTTTCTCTTCATAGGAAGGGGTTGGAATTGCCTTCTTTGAATTCTTTCCATCTTGGAATGGGTTTGGTCTCTATGCCCATCATTCCTTACTCTAAGTGTATATGGGTCTAGTGGTTTTCTCCTACCCATGGTCGTATGAAGAATATTGATAGTTCTTTTATTAGTGGTTAGATGCGTGGAGGTGGGGCGATGCGTAACCAAGAGGGTTCAGTATTCATTTCTTTCAATTATTTATTGGGTCTAGGTGATTCTCACTCAGTTGTAGCTTCTTTTATGTTCAAGGGTTTACATTTTGACATATCACGTGACATTTTTTGAATGGTGTGGAAACATATTCCTCTATTCTTCATGATTTCATTAAGAATGTTTTTGAAATCCTGCGGTCTATCATTTACCCTATGTGTATATGTAGAATCCTTATTCATGGTGGTATGAAGCTTACTCATACTTAGAGGGAGGGAAACATAGTGGATGACTTCCTTGCCTCTTAGGCCTCTCCTAGTAGCCTTTGTACTATCTTCTCCTCTAATGTTTCCCATTCCCCTACCAATGTTACCCTTGTAAGAGATAATGCTTTGGGATTTCATTATCTTATACCTCCCTAAATTATTTTTCCTTTACCACTATTTTCAATAAAAATTCATAACATTTGATGGACATTGAGAGGATAAAATATTCATTCAATGTGATGGTTGGAATTGAATAATTATTATCAATACTTAATACAAAAACACAATGGGATGTTGGAAAAATTGGTTAATTCATTGAGTCAGAAATATCATGCAACTATTTTCATGATTAGGATTAAATGAGATATAATTATTTTGAATATATACAGGATATTCCATGATATCAAAAGTAAGGTGGATAATTCTTTTCAACCAAAAATGAATGTTCAATAATTGATACATGTGTTGACAAAATATGTTAAAAAGAATATTTTGAACATCATAAGAATATAAAGATTGTATTATAGTTCAACCTTGACCCTGATGGAATGATACAGATCCAGAATCATATATGTTTCTATTAAATAATATAAATGAACTAGGTGATATTGGGTGAGGTGTATTACACATAAATATATATTCATATGGGATATTATGTTCATTATAGATAACTCAATTGGAATTTATTGTGTGTTAAAATGAACATGGATACTACAAATTATGTATCAAGATGACCAGTGTCTAAAAATATTATTGCATAATAAAAGATGTTTTAGGGAATGATGAAACCATAGAACATACCAAAATTAAAATGGGAAAACACCACCTTGGATTCAATTAATGTAATAAAAAAGACATTTAAATGTTATTTGTGAAATTGGATAATAGTCAATCATCTAATAATTTCATCACATTTTACTTCTACAATAAAATATTTCTTTCATAAAAACTACTCCAACTTATAAATTTAGTTTTGTCTGAGGTTTAAAAGAGTACCACTTTAAATCTCATCTAATCAGTATCTACATTTTACCTCAATGATATTGGTTAGTCTTCAACATTATTTGAATAAATATATTTAATTTATCAATTCATTTAATCCCCACAAATATGGTCAGTTTGAGAGGACAATTTAAAGAGTAAAAATTTTATTTATATATTTATCTATTTATTTTAGTAGTATTTGGGATCAACATATTCATATTTTTAAATTTTATTAAAACAATATCATTCACTAAATAATTAAAATGGATCCTTAAGGAGATCTATATGGAATTAATTTTAAAACTCCAACATTTTTGGATGAACGTGGGGAACTAATGATATTTTTATATGAGCTAACTGAAGAAATAGTATAGAATTTTGTAGTTATTTAATATGAAATTAGAGTATCTTAGATTGGAAAAAAGTTCTTCTAAAAATTATCATGGAAATATATAATTTGAATTAGTTGACAAGGAATTCCTTGGAATATCTGCTTGGATGAAATTTATGATATTTTGAATGAAGGGGGATTTTTCCCCCAAATATGTCAATCCCAATGTGATTCTATATATTATTGGGATGGTGGATTCTAACTTTTATCTTCCAACAGTACTCTCTCCTATTAAATATGTGTTTGATGTATGTACTAACTTATAATCCTGGTCAACTAATCAATGCTTTTGGAAAAACATTAAATTTTGGGAAGTTATTAGGTAATGTAAATATTAAATGATTAAAAAGTATCCACAATTTTATTAACAAAAATAATGAAATTTTAATGGATGTATTATTCTTTTAGCTTTTAATGTAACACCATAATATATTAATAATATATTTAATTTTTAAATAAATTTGATATGTTCGATATATTAGGAGGTAGGAAACACTGAACGAAAGTGAATAATGATTTTATATAACATAATATGAAATATATTACAAGATAATTAAATGAAAAAATAATTATTAAAATCAATCAATTAATTATAGGATGTTCAGGTATAATTATTATTGACCTAATGGAAATTTGTTTTTAAACTCTAATTTTATTTATAAACAATTGTTGGTTTAATTTGATAAAAGGATCTTCATTTTTTAATTTATCAATTCCAAAATTTTTTTGGATAATATTGTTTGATTTTTGTAAAATAATTTATAATTATATGAGTAGAAAAAAATAATATTGTTACGAATAAAATAACATTAATGGTGTTATTAAGATATAAGAATGAATTAATATTATATGAAATGTTATTTATGGGTAAATTTATATTTAAAAAGTAACATAATGTATTTAAAACTATTATTTTGAATTAGAACACCGTTAATGACTTTTTGAAACAAATGTTATGTTTTGATCGTAAAAAAATTATTCAATTTCAATTGTATAAGTACTCATAAGGATCCATTCGAGTTTGGATTACATTTTCTCTCTATAAATAGTTATTATTTTACAAATAGCTCAAAATTTTTCTCACTATCAATTCTATAGATGAGTTCGGTGTAAATCATTTTTGGTCCAATAAGTTGTTTTTTTGAAAACTGATTTCATTATTTTTTTTTGAAATTATAATATAATTATTTTATAAAACCATTTGAAATTTATTATTATAAAATTGATTTTATATATTCAATTTGTATGTCCAAAATTAGTTATTTGGTAAATTTCAATTATCTATTAAAATAAGAAACAATGTCACAAATTTAAGTCATCATAGTAATTGTTAAAATTTGTTAGACTATGTGATATGTCTTCTAAAATAAAATAACTATTTTTTGTGAATTTATACATCAATATACATTATCATAGAAATTACACTTATTTTCATTCACATAACCATGGAAATGAATCATTATTATTTTATATATAAGAGTATTTAAAAGGTTTAAACACCTCTCAATTATAAAGAAAACCATCTATCATGGTTTTCTTAAAATCATTGAGAACCTTACTACAATTGTAATCCTAAAAATTAACATAAAAACTCTCCATCCCATATTCTAGAGATTTTTATCTCAATAAAAGGCCAGCATAATAATTTTTAATGTTTCAGGTAAATAAGGACTCCCAAAGAATATGCAATAATATTAATTGAGTTATTTCAAGTATATTTTTTCTTCTTACTCTTCTATATTTATTACATCCATGACAATAAAATCAGAAAATTCAAAAAACAAACTACATATTTAATATGATTATTTAGTTAAAATTATATACTTATCTACTATCCAATTGAAAACTAAAGTGTCACTGATGTGATCATGTGGACTACAACCTCAATGATGGGATATCATTCAAGTTTCATCAATATATATAATAAATAGTTATATTTATCTATTTAATTATTATATTTTAAAGTTATGACATAATTATGATTAGGGAAATACAAATTATATTTTACACCATTTCACTCCATTTATTTAAAATTAATAACATCACATTTGTGTACGTGCAGACTATTGTCTCCAAAAAGTAATGAAATTAAATTTTCATCATTGCCTTAAGTTTCTAGCTCTAAAAGTCTATGTAAGGGGTAAATATTATATGTATAACAAGAATAAAATTATATAGATGATGAATCTATGACCAACGTGTATGTATTAGGATATATGGATGAAAATATACATGGAAACTAGAAATGTTGACACAATAAAATTGATTTTTTCATGAAGGATTGTTAACAAGGTGGGTAATTGGAAATTATAAAAAATGATATATAGTTATAAAATTATAAGTTTGGTTCAATTATATATTATTAATAAATTCATATTTATTTTATAGGTTTTTTTATTGTGTATTAATAAATTCATAACCCGAGGTACTGGCTTATGTTAAATCCAAATGTTTTTGGGATTACTTATGTTCTAATTTTATTTTTGTGTAATTGTATGTTATTTTTCACTCAAACCCCTTCTATTTAATTCACCTATAATTATTTATTGGGTTTTCAATTAACCTATCTATTTCCCTATATTGGTAGTCAAAAATATAAAAGAATATGTTTTTATGAAAGCTCATCCATATTTCTCATTTTCAATGAGGAATATTTCTCTTCCATATCCAAATTATTTGAAAGTAATTTATTAAATTTATTGTCAACATAAAAATTAAAATCAATGGTATTTTTCATATATCATTAAAATTAAATAATAAAATTTAAGGTTTTATTATTTTAATTTATCAATCAATTCATTTCTCACTTTTCAACAAATGTGTGATGGTAAATTTTTTAGACAATTAAATATTGAATACATTTTCACTCTATCATTTAAGTTATTCATAATGATGTTTACTTTATATAATTTAGTAATTATATAAATACAATTATATTTTCTTTTATATAGGATGTTTTATCTCTTAAATTTCACTGAAAGAAAGTGCCTTCTTTTTATTTTTCAAAATAAATATATAATGATTCAAAAAATGTATCTTTCCCCATTATTAACATCCTTTGGGGATTGTTATTATTAATTATGGGATATTATATTATGATACCAACCCATCCTATTTTTTCAATAGATTATGTTAATGGTGTTTTAAATATTCTTTTATAAAACTCATTTCTTTCCCATGATTTATCTATGTTATTATGAAATAATGATTGCTTTATGATATTTTTGGGAACATATGAATGGTTTTCATTTATTGATGGTTGGGAATATAATTATATAGCCTTATATTGAATTGTTTAATTCTTGATATGTCATATGATAATATGTAAGGGAATGGTGGGTGAAACCAATCCACTATGGCAGTCTATATACTATATTTATGGAATTGGTGGTGAACTTAATCCATTATGGGACACATTTCACAATAATATTCATCTAGGTGATACTTGATTATGGAAAATATTACTTATGAATATATTTTGGAAAAAAACATATAACTTATTCTTTGGATGTTATGCTATGGATTAAAATTTATTAATGATTATTCTATAAAATTATGACCCAATTATTATATATTATTGAGTTTTATAAAATGACCCTTGATTTATTGTATATGAATTACTGGGTTACATATCATAAGTTAACATCAAATTCTCAGACCCTAATGATTATATTATTATCACTTATAATCATGTATTGATATATCTTATGTTCAATCTTACAGGGAAAATGATATCAACCAAGTTTATATTTTCATTTACTGAGGTTATGAAGAATGGTTTAAATTAAGATATTTCTAAGAATAATATTTCATGAAGAGAGATTTGTGGAACATATTAAAGATATTTCTTCAAATATTATTATAATAAATACAGTATCCAAATAATCTAATCATTTTTGGGTATTAGGATTGTATTCATGGTAGATACATTAAATATTCATCTACAATGATGTATTTTTTAGGTATATGGTTATAGGGAAAAAATATATATATTGGGTATGTCTAAAAATGAGAACAAATGTGTAAATAACCATTTTAATATTTTGTCACCCTATAACCCAACATCATTGGTACTCGACTAAAAACTAACAATCATTGTTTTGAACTTAGTGTTAATTGTTACAATAAAAATAATGGTTGAAATCATTTATTCAACCAACGATTATGGATAATAATAAAATATTCATTTAAATCTCATTAAATCTCCAGAACATTGGAGAATCCAAGAGCAGTATAGATATTTTTGAGATCCAAGTAATCAATACAAAGCCACATTGATCCATACTTATTCTTGAAAAGAGCATTGGCTCACCCCAAGGTGATGCACTAGGGATTATTTAACCATAAACCAAAATCTCTTATAGTTTCATCTTAAAATCCTAGAGTTCGATAGAAGACATAATAAAGGGGAACATTGAGATAAGAGTACCTCTGGGTAAAATTTCTATTGAGAACTCATCCTCATGATATGGGAATAGTTCTAGTAACTCTTCAATAAATATATCATTGTATTCCCTTATGATGACAATTTCCCTTAGGTGGATAGTTTCCTTTGACTCAACCAATGGAGATGGGTATTCCTTTTCCCAAGGAATAAACACTCACACCATTGATGGATTTTTCAAAGGAGATTCACGGTATCGCTTTCATTTATAGAGGATAATGGTGTGCTCTGAAATATGAAAATATATTTCCATTTCCCAACATTTTATATGTGAACTATGTAAAGGTATCCAATCCATCCCCATTATAGCATCAAATTCCACCAAGTTAATTATGCTGATATTTTTTAGAATAATCTTCCCAAGGACTCCAACTGGTGATGTGTACAATATGATGTATTAAATTATTTGACCATGAGGTGTTTTTTTGGATATCTCTACTACAAAATTTTAGGGCTTCAATTCAATAGTTCTAAAAAACTTGTGAGATATAAAGGAATTGGTATAACTAGTATCAAATATGACTTTTTCCATTCTTGAATGAATAAGAAGTGTACCTTATTTGACATTATTTTTTTGTCTTCACTCCCATAGTTGTGAAATCATAATCCTTCCTTTGCTTCTATGTATTTGATGTATGATGATTCTAATAACCCTCGAAAACATGAGGTTTAGTGTACTGGATTTTACATTTTTCTTTCTCCCTACATTTTTATCATTGGAACATGGGGCGTGCTCTCCATTCCTCTACCACATTCTCTGTAATTTTCATGTATTTTCAATATTCATGTGCATAGTAGAATTTTCTCCAACATTTAATGCATTTCCTAATCCCATTGAGGTACTTACAATAATGATTCTTCCCACATTTTTGACATGTGGATGGTTTAGGTTTCTTTCCACCTTTTTCATTAGATCATCTATAATGAAACTCCATCCTTCTTTTATTACCACAATATTCATGAGACCATTCTCCAAAATCCATCTCCACTTTGAGAGCACATTGAACAACTTCATCATAACTCCAAAAGTATCTAATTATAAGATCCTATTGAAGTTGTGGTTTTAAAAAACTAAAAAATATATAACTTTTTCTATAATTATTTATAACATTACCTAAAGCGTACCATGCATGCCTTCTAAAATTTGCTTCATAGGTCATGCCAGATTCTCCTTAATTTTTTCTTTATCTCTCTAAATTATATATCCATAATATAACTAAGATTATGAAGGAAATACTTATTAAGAAACATTATCTTAATGTATTCCCACTAAATCTATTCAATTTAATCCCTCAGATAGGTGTTCTTAATCAAATCCCACTATTGATTGGCCTCAATATTTAGAAGATTAACCAAAAATTTACCATCTCCATATAAGAACAGTAAAGCACAAAAAATATCATAACCATCATGTTGACCCACAATTCTAAAACCAGTAGATCATAATATACACTAAATGATGGTTTTTATTACTACATAAAGCAATTTATATCCAGTTTCACCATCTATAGTGATGGAGGATGTTCTACATTATTTAGGTTTTTATTAATAACCCAAGAGATTTGGGTAAGAATCACCATGAAATTTGGAATTCCACTACCCAATGTAGTGGGGATTTCATTTGGGAAATCTATTCATTGTCCCTTATAAGGTTTTTTTCCCTTGTTTCTCATGGTTCCCATCATTTTCTAAAATAAAAAATGTTAAAACATAGAATAAGTCAACAGGTCTTGTATATAAAATTTATTACTTTTTTAAATTAAGTCTAAATTAATACATTTTCATATTATTATATATAGAAATGAATCTTGGGTGATTAATTATACTTAGACTCATACTAATGGTTTTCACTAAGGTCCACTAATCCTAATTCACAAATTAACTAAATTGTCCTCTTATATGAACTGTAGAGACACTGATTTTTGTCACATTACTATTACATCAATTTAAAGATAAACAATTTTAAAACAATAATCAATGAGGATACTAATAATTAGTTTCATTGTAAAACTATGATCATACATAAGTTTTATAAAATAAAAGATAATAATTTATTGAATTCCTTTTTCACTAGCTTCTTATTGGTTCTTGATTTCTCATTAGTACAACTAGTCACTTAAGGATATACATCAAAAAGGAGTGATCTAAAGTCCTAGTAAGAGGATAAATAAGAACATTAAATAATATAAAATGGGATGATCATAATCATTATCATAAGAACATAGGCAGACCATTATAATCATTAGAGTAATCATTAAGAGAAAACATAGAATGTGGAAATACATAAAAATAAAACATCATGTCTCTATGATCAACAACCTCACATAGTTGTGAAAAAATATAGAATCATATTAATGAATATTCCTATTAATCATGAGGTTCTTAACAATATTAAATTTTATGGAGAACTATAAAATTCCTGGTTCACCCGTCACATCATAACATTCACATAGATCTATAAAAATATGGGTGCACCCATGAAATCATAACATTTTTATTATCTTCCATGCCACACTGAACATATTAAAATCATAAAAATAAATAACCCATGGCAGGGAATGGGTTTCATCTCATAAAAATGCATTCTTTAATAGTTGGTTCCGTAATTGAATGGGAATAAAGTAATATATAAAATAATCTTCAACCTTGAGTTATATGTAAATAGTGTGTTCTAAAAAAAGATTTATTTTGGAAAACATTTTGTTTTTCATAATATATAAAAGAAAACATGTCTATCATAGAAAATATAAAATAATTAGAAATAAATTATTTTCATGGAATAACATTCTAAAAATGAGGTGGAGGATGTAAACCCCAAAGAAAGATAGTTAGGTTCGAGAAATGCACTTACCTTTTGTCTGAAAGAATCCTTAACGTTAATATCCTATATAATCAAATTATATTAATTAATTACCAAATTTAATAACCTTTTATACCTGAGTATTATGGTTTATTATGTAATTTTTTAATTTTATAGTCCATTGTATGAGTTAAAGAGTTTAAATTCATTATTAGAGAGTGTACATTTTAGTATTTTTCATGATTAGTTCACTTCTATACATGAATGGATGTTTGTGTAAGATACTGATAAAAATATTGAATTTTTATTATATATTGTTAGTTATATTAATAAATTTGAAATGATCTTATGAAGTATTTTGTTATATACTGAGATTTTGATTCATTAGATAAATACTGATGATGATTCATTAGATAATAGTTATTGATGTTAATTTTAGGATAATTTTGGTTTTTTTATGACAATCAAATTGTTTTGTCTTATCATTATGAATTATGTGTACAAGTTAGTCCTAGAAAAAAAGGTGGCACAATATAAAATTTAAAATCATTTTCATTAATTTTAATGGTTTTTATAATAGTCCTGATGGAATTTATGGAAAATGAATTTTTGCCGCCCATGATGTTGGTAAATTGTCACTTCACAGGTGACGATTTCATTTTTAAGATAAGAGAGAGAGAGATAAAATAAAGAGTTGTAATGTTTTACTTTCCATTATCATGATATAATTAGAGTTTATGTAATGTAATGGATTTATCATTCCATTTGAATGAATGGACATGTAGAGATAATATCAAAGAAAATTGAAATTCAAAAGAAATTGAAAGAAAAGAGGGAGGATTTGCCTCTTGAATTCCCCTCTTGAGATCCTCCTCAAAGAACCTAGGCTTCGTATTTTTATGAGAGAACGATCTCCAAGATGGGGGACTGAATTGGAATGAATATTGTGTATAATGTAGTAATGTATCAATGCTTGAGAAGTGTGAGGAGAAGAGGGTGTGAGGGGTCGTAATTATAGTAGAGGAAAGGGGTGTTTTCTTATTATTTTAATAATTAGTTTGTTATTTTTCTCAATACAAGAAATAGTGAGGATTATAGTGTCTACATATAGTAATTAGTGAGTGTGAGTTATAACCAATGTTCAATTACATCATCCATAACTCAAACATGACTCAAAAATTCGGGTTTTTGGAATTTATTGTAAATTATTGTATTTTACTATTCACCAAAAATTTATGTATTTAAGAAAAATCGAAAAAATTCACATTTAACATTATTCAATATATAGAATTAAGAAATTAAAAATATTTTATTAAAATAATTATTTAAATGAGTAATTTAATTTGTAATTATAATCATCATTTACTTGGAAAATACAACCGTTAAAATTATAAATGATTTGATAACATTTTGAAAAAATACATAAAGTCTCTTAAAATTTTCATAAAATTATAAGGAAAAAATATTAAATTATGAATACATTTTTTGAAAAAAAAATATTTTCTTTTAAATTAATCATATTATATTTATGAAATATAAAAATACCAACACTTAATTAATAGTTTTTAAAATTTTATTTACTTATACTATAATATAATTATATCAAATTTTCTCTCATAAGATAGTTAAATTTTATTTATACTATCATTAGTATGATTACTAATCACATGTCCAATTTACTATAAATAAGGGTTATATTACAATTCATAAGGGTAACATTACTATTCATAAGGGTATCTTACAAGTCAAAAAAATATTTTTGTTCTATCCAACTCTAAATATCTTACGGATGACAACCGTGTATGTCAGATTTTTGAAATTCAAAACACAAAAAAGGAAAAATTATTTTTAACATATATGTTGTAAAGGTAACATTGTATTTAATTTTTCATTTTAGAATGATGTAGAATTGTGATTCCAAATGTTATTTTATGTGACATAATTATAATAAGGAAATTTCTATTGAAAAAACATTGGTTCATTACACATATGACCCTTCTTTTTTCTGACTGATACAACTAGAGATATAAACTAATTTATTTTTCATCAATAAATATACTTTGATACCACTAGATATTTTAGAAAATTCTCTAGAACCACGTTAATATTAGATCAGGGTGTACATAATTCAGTATTCGTCACCATATTAGGTAATTCCATGTTTTAATTACAAATACATAGTGGTTTCTCAATGATATTATTTGAGTAAGATTATGCTATGATACCATTAGATCATTTATTTAGGCCTAATACCAAATACACACAATAAAATATATATCCCCACATTTTTTAATTTTCTCCTTTTATAAAAATCACCCCTCATTGATCATATCTCCACCTTAAATCTATATCACATCAAAAAATATTTATTAACATTTATACACATAGGATGAGGGGATATTTTCACAAATATTCAGGTTGAAGATGACTGTTTAGTTTGGTGAATGATCCCATTCATTCGATTTTACTTCAAAGAATTATTAGTTTGTATTTATTTTATATTAAAATTTATGAAAATATTATTTCATATATGAGATTTCCATTCAATAAATATCATAGTATATAACTTAATTCGGATAATAAAGTAACATTTTTACATTTTTTGGCTTATTATATTGTCAATACGTCTTTCTCTACTCTATCTCTATCATAGGGGGGGTATTCTAATCATTTTAACCTCTATGAGATACCCATGGTAGATATTTTATCTATATTTTTTCATGAACTAATCTATGGTGAATTTTAAATTCATTATCTCATTAGTAATAATCCATGACCTCTTTGCCATAAGAATACAGAAACTAATTCATTATATTTTTTACTTCCATAAAAGGTAGTACGAATATAACATTGATGTTTTCTCATTAAATCATTATGTGAAATAAATCAAAAAAATTATTTATATATTAAAAATAATATTATATCCATTTTAATTTGATATCCATGTTTTATATTTTATAAATATATTCTCATGAACTTGTTCATTGATCTTTTCTGAGGTCATTAACCCATTACACATAATTCACGACCTCTTCTCCAAACTTTTTAGAAACCAATATAATTCAGTTTTTCTATCCACAAATGTTATCTCGAATAAAAAGTATTATATTTATTATTGAATAATTTTTTTAACAAATCTATAAATTAATTTATACTTCTATCAAATAATAATAATTTCCCAAATCTAATCCATCTTTTTGGGACAAAAATACTAGCATGAACTGTACGAGCGGTTGGGCGTGGCTCAGGGTGCACAATGAATAATATATTTGGAATTCCCTTAGTAAGTTAGTCAATATATATGTTTTCGTATTTTTTAAGGAAAACATCCAATTTCAAGACATATTGATATCATTAATGCAAGATCATTCAATATATATGTTAAAATATAATTGAAGAATTAGATAATTTGACTTTACACTATTCCCCACAATTATATCACCTAAGGACCTTTCACACGATGATATTTTGTTGTACGAGAATGAACTATATCCAAATTCAATTGAAATATCCTTTAAAGTCACTATCACTAAATTAAAAGTCACACAACCTTTATATGTTTGGTAAATACTTTTTATTGATCCAATTCCCACTAACACTTCTCTTCTTCCCATTTCTTCAATAAAAGAAGAGTCGTTTTATAATACATATGATATATTCATTAAAAACATGTATAATTTATTATAAATAAATAAAAACTAAAAAATTCATTTTATATAGTAGTTTAGGTCCTCTTCTCAACAAAAACTCTATGTTAAAATGATAATGACTAGATAATGTGAGTGTTAATCAGTTATCTTATATAGAAACTAATATATTCTAATCTTCCTATATATGAATAAAATTTTTCAATAGAATTATATAGATTCACTCCTTAAATAGATATATATTGTAATAAAATTACATATTATTTTTTAATACCTCAATTTTTAACTGATCCTTATATTTCAATTCATATATACATATAGTTCTAATATCTTATTTTTCTCTAAATTGGATATAGTAGTGATGTGTAGTATCTATTTTTCAGAATAAATATTTGTTATTTTTATGAAGTTATCCATCCATACAAACATTTATCTTATTATTTACCTCAATCGTTCCTCTTATAGTCCTTTAGGATCATCCAACCAACAAAATAAGTTTTAATATTTTCTTAATATGACAATTAAACCAAATAAACATCAAAAATTCCATTTCTTATCTACTCATTTGAAATTCAAAACTTATTTACCTATTATTATAGAAATAAAATATTTTCAACTAGATTGTTCTTATTATGTAATGATAAAATTCATCCTCAACTAGACCATCACATGATATTTTTTTAACAATGTGATGCTCCGTAAAAAATTTGTTGCATAGTATTTACAAAATATTGTACATTTAAATCCAATGAATATCATAATATAAAATTTTAACATTCCTCAATACTGAAACTTATTTCATTATGAAACAATTCCTCATGATGCATATACTTGTATACTCTAATAACTTTGAATTAAAAAAATATATTGAATGAGTTTCTATAAATAGATAGGGCCACTAAAATAAACCAAACCCTCCTCATGATAAAAAAAATCTTCATGTTCAGGAATACTAATGCTATGATATAGAATTATGTATTGTGGAGTGACACACTCCCTCTCATGATGAATTAATTTTACTATATTTATACAATTACAAAAACATAGATAATACATCCAATATATTAAATATAATATATGGAATATCCATTTAGAGGGTATTTTGTATTAAAATAATAATTTTCTATTTTCTGTATTTGAGTATTTTTTAAGATATTAGGCATTATCCATGGAAACAGAACATTTAAAGGAATGGTTATTCTTAGAAAATTTCTACTACTATCATGAATATAAAATTCATCTTATTACATACTATTGAACTTATTTTTTGAAAAATAATGATACATAACTTATTGAGTAACCCTTAAATATTATAATATGTTTCCTTACATATCATAGATATAATTTTGTATAAATATAACCAGTGGAGAAAAAATTATACTTTGAAAACATTACAATTTTATTTTTTTATTTTCTTATAATTTTTCTTATCATAATGATAACTCTTACATACCATCTAGGTGACACTTACATAATCCATTTTACATATTTCACTATTCGTCTAAATCCACTTTTATGAATTGAATTGAATTATCCAACTTTTATCTATTTAATGGGTTGGGCTATACATATGTAAAACACACTACAACAGGATTTTCATCCTTAGGGTGGGATGTAATTTTAATTTATATATACTTTTCTAACTAGGGGGAAAATCCTTTAGGAAATTTCCAATTTATTTCACAACCATATGATTCTAGATGAATCTAGTTACCTCCAATATAAATTAATTTGAATCCAGAATCAAAATTCTATATGATCCACATTCCAAGGACTTAATGTATGAATATATTGTGGTTGTAATACCAAATTTACCAAAAATATATTCAATATATTTCTAAAATTCTTCTTTACTAACTATTATAATTAAGTTAAATACAGAAAATCTCAGTTGGTCCATATATAATAATCAACCATCTTTAATTTTTTATATATCGAACACAAAAGCGCTTAATTTCCATAACTATCTATGTATAATATAATATTTATTTATTTAATATAATCCATTATCCTAAAAAATATATCTTGACGAACCCTTCAAACTAATTCATTTCATATAGTCCCTAAATGTCCATCATTATAAATAGAATCCACATTATAGTTCATATATTTAATTTAATGTAATTTAAAACATCAATATAAATGACATATATACCAAACACATGAAAATTATCCACTATGGTATGGGAGAGATCTAAAGAATATGTTACCACATATACCTCTATTGAAAAAACATTTCTTTGTAATTAGACTCAAAGTGTAGTTTTTCATCAAATATTAAGTAAATTATTGACATCATTTAAAAAACAGAAAATATGATACCCCTGAAATAATGTTCCAAAACCAATCATAAAATAACCCTAGAAGTATCCCTTAAATATTATTATATTACTTATCTCATCACATCACCAGCATCTTTTATCAAACACGTCAATATAATTTATGAAATCTCTAAAAAACATTTCCCTCATCCTATTAACCACTTCAATATTCTGAATAAATAATGAAATCAAAAATGAAATAGAATATTTTTGGAAATAGTTAACCTGATTTTTTTAAATGACATATTAAAACACTAGGCAATATAATATTCTTTAAAACAAGTTTATACCTTAGTGAGGATATCAAACACCATGTTAAAAGTTTATCAATTATACTATTAATTATTATTTTGGAATATTTTAAATGTAGGTGTAATGTATTAGGTTATTTTAATTGGAAAAAGAAAAGATAAAAAATAATTATTGTCTTAAAATGGTAATTGAAGACCATAAGGTGATTTACCCTATTCAATCAATTAATTTTTAACATAGTATATCCCAGTTTCATTTTATCTCACTGAATCAACTCAATATAATTCATTAATTTTCCATAAAATTTCCAAAAAATATATGAGTTAAAATAATATAGTTCTTTATTGAATTTTTTTCAATTTTAACTTTTCTAAATCCATCTTATTTATCTTATCGACTATAACAAGTGATACCTTATATCACAACTAAACACAAAACCATCAACCATGTAATGTTTCCACAAAATGATAAATCAAAATTATCTCACACTAGAACACATGAAATAAATTTTGTAATACACCTTCCATGTATAATAAAACTCTATTATATGGTGAATGGATCAAAAAATGGAATATATTAAGTACATCTAGTCAGATAAGAAAATAATCTCTATAAAAATAATTATACAAGAATATTTAAAACCCTTCCATTAAAACCAACACTATAAGAATATTGTGTGATAATAAAAATAAAATAGAGATATACTAATAATAGGAACTCAATAAAGAGACTATATATTTCCCCTTAGTTAAAACAATAAGAGGTTAATTCACTCTATATTATTTTATATATAGAACAAAAATGTGGTTATTTAAAATAAAAGAAAATAAAAATATAAAAGATATAACAATATGTTAATCCCTTTACTAGAGAAGGGGTTAATATCCTTCCCTATGTTTCTATAAAAATCATGCAATTGCTTTCAGATTGATCATTATGTTAAAAAAAGACTTTTTATTTCTCTATGTATAATAGTTAACAATATGATTCTTCATTGTAGATTATGTAATGTACCAAAAATTCTATATATTTTTTATTTAATTATATGGAATTATTTTGAGACCGTGAAATCTAATGGCATGTTATTCCAAGGCTCGGAGTGCCCGAAATGATCCGTCAAAGTTTGGTTGAGTTTTAATTATCAAGTATAAGTATTTTTCTGGACAAAGTGGAATAACTCTTAAACGATAACATCAATCAAAAATACGAGGGTACCATTGTGTTTAGGATGGAGGGTTTACCATAGGATCGACTTATGATTAGTCGGTGCGGGCCTCCTATGAGATAACCCAAAATGGCATAATCGTAAATAAAATTATTTAATAAATTATTTAATTTTTCAAATGCTTATAACTCCAAAATGGTAACTCGGATTGAAAATTAGAGTCCAACACTATACTCATGAAGGTATTATCTTTTTAGGAAGATACTAACATTGGTCGGCATGGGCCACTAGTAAATGTTAATTTTTGGCCGTAAATAAAATAATTAAGTGACTATTATTTTATTGTAAAATTCATAACATTTAAATGGTAACTCAGATTGGAAATTCAAGAGTACCATTGGGTTCATTGGGGTATCTTTCACTTGGGAAGATCCTAACCTCAACTGGCGCGGGTCAAGGGTGATTGTTAATAATATTCTACACTTTTTTAGGGTACCTTAAGTAAACGTGTGAGTGGCATTTTGTAACTTTTAAACCGGTACTCAAAATTGAAATCTGAGGACACTGTTGAAATCACAGTGCCAATATTCTCTTAAGGATACCTTCACATTGACCATAGTGGGTCGAGGGTGGAAGTTAGATTTTCGGATTTTCGTGGGAAAATAAAAAAAATAAAAAAATAACTTTTTATTTATTTTATTTGAAACCACCATTTTGAATGCTTGGTTGTGGGGACCAATCAAACTCCCATCTAATGTGGGGGAAGCTCTTGGTATTTCACTAGTTATTTTACCAACCATAATTCACTTAATGATATAACTTACCTTTTTAAATTAATAAAAATAATTTAATAAGTTGGCTCCTCTTTTTTGTGAGTTTGGGGAAAGCATTGGAAAAGGGAGAAATGGGGAGAGCTTTTGGAGGATCAACTTCTCCAATGAAGAACACATTCTAAAGAAGAATACCCTATAGAATTGGAGAAAGAGGAAGAAACTTGATCCCGAATCAAAAAAGTCTTGTGCAAGCAACGAACGCTGATGTCACCATCTCATCAACTTCGTCTTCTTCCTCGTTCCACCTCCAACAGACAATCAATGTAGGGTTTTTATATATGTTTGAATTGGTTTTATTGATTCTTCATATCCTAAACTCGTGGTGACTGTGGACAAATACACATGGCCATCATCCCTCCCATAAACCATGCTCCTCTCTCTTTTTATTCTTCGCATTTTCTTAGCGCGTTCTTCAATGCCTAAAATATTTTAGCACTAGAAACACTGAGTTTTGCTGATCGTGATATATAGACTTGAATCCCTCGATGAAAAGATCTCAAATATGAGATCATTTAATTTTTCAGGCTTGGAACGAAGCCTCAATGTCTCATGGAAGGAGGCAACCTAATGTTTATTGGTTCTGGAAACACAATATTATGTTGAGCGCGACATATGGATGTGGATCCCTCGACCCGATGATCGCTAATATGCATTCATTTTATTTTTTGGGTTTAGAACAAATATGCAGTGGGCTGAGGAAGGGTTAATGTGGATGCTCAATACTGTTGTGCCATTAGGGTATAGTTCCAGGTGATATAGGCGGTGTGATAGTGGTTCACGACGTGTGGATGAAGCCTATGGTTAGAGTTGCAGGAGATGTCGTTGGCTTGATTGCTTGCTGGAAATGTTTGTAAGAATTGTATGGAAACAAGAGTTAATTGGAGAGAGGAATAGTTCAAAAGATATGAATTAAAAATATGTAGAAATTAAAAAAGAAATCATTGGAATAAGGGAGAGGTTCTACCCTTGTGGGTGAGTTTCAATTTAGATGGGTTATATGGAAAAAAAGAATAATATAATAATAATATAACTAATGTTATTAATATTTTTGGTTGTAAAAACATAATTTTTCTGTAACTTATCCATGTGACCTTGGTTTCACGAACCTTCAGAGTAATTATGAACCTGATTTCAAGACAGAAATTATGAGTCTAATATTGGATTTCTTTTTCAGCTTTTTTGGATCAGGTTCCTGAAACTCTCAAATAATAATAATATATTATTATCATTAAATTTTCAACCCTCCAAAACTCCTAAATGTGACGTCCGATTGACTTAGTGTCTTTGGAGACATTATCCCATCATTAGACTGTAAATTTAAGTCTATTGCTCAATATTAAATTCTTGTTCGCGGCTCAGGTTTACCAAACATCAATTATTATTATTGCGGGATCTTGTATTCGACATATCTCCCTCTTACATTGTTTAAATGAAAAACCGTCTACGACACCAAAAACCTTGGATCAAGATTCTCCTTTTTGGTATACCCCACCTAATTTTTGGATAATGTTAGAGAACATCCGGGTTTGATATAGAACGAATCCAACCGGGCCCCCAAGAATAATAGTCCAATAACTTAAAGACCGAATGTCTGATTGATGCACCGTCAATTGTGTTGAGACCCATTTTATGTGGTGGTCCTTTGGGATACTTCTTGATGCGAATTCATGGTAGTTATAGTATATAACAGTGGATTTAGGAGTGGATTCTCCTGAAAACAAGCTATATTAGTGCGGGAACCCTGTAGCTGGATGTAACATGAGAAAATGATCTGGTGTGGGACTTTACATTGCGATCCTATGTGGCTCTGTGTTCGAGAGTATCACTTGGATCTACTCTAGGAATCCAAATGGGACTACTCTAGGATACTATGTGGGTCTATTGTACTAGGATCCTTTGTGGGTCTTATGATTTAGGATCCTATGTGGGTCTGATGATTTCAGATCCTATGTGGTTCTACCTTTTAATAGAGTAAGATGATTCAAGAGTTACATATAATCAGCTTTACTATTGTAACTTAGTTATACCTTTTGTGAGATGAGTCATTACCTTCATGGTGATACATCTGTGGTATTCTTCTGTGTGGTGTACCTGTGTGGTACATTCTTTGAGGTTATACGTTGGTGGTATTTGTATTTGTGGCGTACATGTGCGGTACTTACCTTCATGTTGATACCTTTGTGGTATTATTCTATATTTCATACATGTATGGTACATTCCTTCATGGTGATACCTTTTTGGTATTCTTTTGTGTGGCATTACTTTTTTGGTACTCACCTTTGTGTTGTTACCTTCATTGTATGCCTTACTTTGTGGAACATTTGATCTTAGGGATTCTGAGATGGACCTTTTGCTTCCTCATGAATGAGATGGGTATACATGATTACATGGGTATATGTATGGGCATATACCAAAGTAGGGTTGTCATATGTTTACATGATTTTTGGTTTATCCTCTGTGGATTTTTTGAGACCTTTGAGTGTCCTGGGGTCCTTACTGAGTATTGTTATACTCACCCCTATACGGGCTACACCCGTACCTTGTTATGTTTGGTGCAGACAACGGAGATCGCTGACTAAGTACAAGAGTACCAGGACTGGAGGTAGCTTAGAGGTGGGCATTATATGAGTCGTACCATAGAGAAGGTCATTCAAGAGCTGTACCTACCCTTTAGGTAGGATCCTTGGTGGGTGTTCACTGGATTTGTTTTATTTTTCTTGTAATTTTTCAATATTCTTGTACATTCTAGTTGGGCTTGTATTATAGCCTCTTTTTCTTTCTGTAAACACTCTTTTTACTATACATTTTACTTCTTCTCGTATCTCTATGTGTGCTTGGATGTGTGTGTTTACAGGTTATACAGGCAAAGCCTTTCCGGTTTTAGGGAATATGTCTTTCAGTGCTAGTCACCAGCCCCTAGCCTATGGAAGGCGGACATGGGGTAGTCACGACACGGGCCTCGTGGGACGGGTCATAAAAAATTGGTATTAGAGGAGTCATTTCTAATGTAGAACATAGGACTCTGATTTTTTTAATGGAAATAGTGTTATGTGAAGTGAGTGTGTTTATCAGCATTAGGAATCCAGTGTTGGAGCGGCGGCCGATGTATCCATACACCAGGACCCAGACTTCTGATTTCAGACTTACTACACGAAAACACAAATTGCATGTGTGTTTTGAAAAGTTTTCTTGTGTTTTATTTGAGTCAGCTCACCAGTTATAACATAATGACCATGGAATTACTATTTTTTTATCAGGATGCCTCTACATAGATAGCCATCTATGATTCCTGAGAGAGTACACGATGATGGCACACTGAGCGATGAGGCTCCGGTGCAGGGCCCCTTGCTATATTGGCACTTCGGGTGGTGTACCAGCAGCACCACCCATTGAGAAATATTTTCCACCATCCACACTAGAAGATGGTGCATACCAACTGAGTGCATTACATGAGTTCCTGCAGCAGAGGCCTCTAAGGTTTCGAGGTGATACAGATTCCCATGCGGCTAAGCGCCGGCTGGAGGCAGTTGCTAAAGTTATCCACCTAGTCGAGTCATTAGTAAGGAATATGGTGATCTTAGCTACTATACCTTTTCCAGTGAGTGACCATGAGAATGGTCTGCATATTGATGATGCTTCAGTACATGGCCTATTACCCGAGATATTACCGTCGGGTAGTGTGTCATCTATATCACTACCCGTTAGTCAGTAGTTACAACCAGCGGTACCAGTAAAGGAAACCTATAGGCATAGTGCCTTATGCGTGATTCATCATTAGATACCCCTTAGGTTTCAAGGTGATCCCGACTCACAGGTGGCTGAGGACTAGATTAAGGAGGTGGCTGAGAGTTCTATAGAGCTTCTATAGCATCGGGAGGATGATGTGTCGGTAGTTGAGTATTCATAGATGCATACCGATCATTCCTGGTACTCGATGAATAGGATACAATCAGTTGCATCAGATCTCAGACCTATGATCAAGGTGTCTTTAGGGGTATCCGAGATAGTACTATTCCTCTATGCATTCCTACTTATGTTAAGGTAGTAGAAAGAATCATTGTGGTTGAATATTCTATGGCTATGCGGATGCAACCATTGAATGATAGTAGTGGGAAAGCAGGAAACTGGTGCCAGTCATAGAGACTTGGGCGTGTAAGCATGTTTCAAGAAGAATAAGTTTCAGGGACAGATGAATCTGCAGGGCTGTAGATGAGGAAGCAGAGATAGGGGAGCATCTTGATGTGGTGTACATTTCGACATGTTACAACCACCCCCCATTGTGGTCCTTACAAGGCTCAAGGAGCGGGAGGACAGGGGAAGAGAGTAGCTGCATGTGATCAAGGAGTGAGACCCAAGGGATCTAGGAAAGATTTGAGGTACGGTCTATGTCAACAACTAGTTATTGTATCAATAGACATAGGCACCAATCATTCCTTTCTTCAACGAATCTTCTCCAAGACCTATAGTTTCTGGTTAAACCATTGACTTGACAATCACATGTAGAGATACCATTGGGAGGAGAATTTATAATAACACTCACACCGATGGTGTGATCTGACCCTTGAGGTGATACTTTCTGGTGGAACATCTTGGTTGTTGCAACGAGGCCTTACGATGTTATTTTGGGTATGACTGGACATCCACAATTCATACTCAGATTGACTATATTAGGCATAAAGATTGGGGTTTATCTACAACATTGGGATAAGGATTTCCTTAGTCGGTGAAAAAGGAAACCCAGAAAACACACGATAAACACCTACATAAGAGTCTGCGGCTAATCACTAGTGAGTCGGCCTGCCTCACCCACATGGCATCAGTATTTTTGAGTTGTATGTTCCCAACAAGAGTGGTTAGAGTTTCTCCAGGACTATGACGTTGATATAGTCTATACTTCTGGGAAGGGGGACATGGTAGTAGACACATTCATCCGGAAGTCTAGATTGAAACTGCTGTGTGAGGTGACAGAGAAGCTAGCCACATTGCAGATATCCTTTGTGTATCGAGACAGAGCATCTTTTCTTCCATATATTACAGTCACTCCCCCACTTCTTTAGCGATTCAGGGAAGCGCAGCGTGGGGATGCTAACTACGAGGCTCAACGTGCTGAGATATCCATAGTGTAGACACCTGATAGATTTTTTGAAGGTGGGGATCACGTCGTCTTTTTCAGAGGATGTACCATGGTACTAGTAGCACAACAAAAGGATGTGTTGAGGGAGTTCTATACGTCCCCTCTAGGAGTACATCCTTGTGTGGTGATGATGTACTAGGACCTTCAGCGTCAGTACTGGTGTCCAGGGATGAATAAATTAGTGGAAGGTTTTGTATCATGATTCCTCACATGTTAGCAATTGAAAACTACTCTGATCCGGAAGAATTATTATAACCACATGAGGAGGGAGATCATGTCTTCTTACGAGTATGACCTCGATGAGGTTTGTGGAGATTTGGATGAGAAGGAAAGTTATCAACGAGGTATATTGGTCCTTTTCTGATCCATTAGAGGGTAGGTGAGGTGGCATACCACATGGCTCTTCTACCACAGTTAGAGAGGTTGCGTGAAGTCTTCCATATATCTCAGCTGAGGGTATATGTACACAATCCATCTCACATCATTGACCACGTCGAGCTGGGCTTAGACAATGGGGCATCGTTTATGAAGGTTCCAGTGGAGATTGATGATCGACAAGAGAGAGTCCTTCTTGGGTGATCGATACATTTAGTGTGTGTACGTTGGCCCCAAAGGAACCACCCGGAGAGAATGTGAGAGCGGGAGGCTCATATTCATGCTCAGTACCCTCTTTTGGTTGTTTTTCCTTTGTTATGGATTTTGGATACATTAACCCTAAGGTGGGATAATGTAATGTCCATGAAATTCAGTATAATAATTTTAATTATATAAAATTATTTCGAAACAATGAATTATGACGGAACACGATTTCGAGGCCTGGAGTGCCCAGAATGATCCGTAAAAGATTGGTTGAGTTTTAATTAACGCGAGTAAGAAATTTTCCTAAAAAAGTGGAAAATTCTGTAAACAGTAACTCAGATCTGAAATTCGAGGGCACTGTTACATTCAGGATGACGGTCTTACCCTAGGTGCGACTTAAGTTTAGTCAGCATGAGCCTCCTATGAGAAAACCCCAAAATGGGATAATCGTTAATAAAATAATTAAATAAATTATTCTATTTTTCTAATGCTTATAACTCACAAAAGGTAACTCAGATTAAAAATCCAAGGCCACCACTAATCTTACAAGTGTATTCTCTTTTTAGGCAGATACTATGATTAGTCGACGCGGGCCACGAGTGAAAGTTAGTTTTTAGCCGTAAATAAAATAATTAAGTGACAATTATTTTATTGCAAAATATATAAATTCTAAACAGTGACTCAGATTGGAAATCTGATTGTACCATTGGGTTCGTTGAGGATTTTTTCACATGGGAAGACCCTAACCTCAATCGGTGCAGGTCGAGGGTGACTTTTAATAATTTTCCGAACTTTTTTTTGGGTACTTTCAGTAAATGCGCGAGTGGCATTTTGTAACTTTTGAACAAGTACTCGAAACTGAAATCTGAGGACACCATTGAACATATAGCACCATTATTCGCTTATGGATACCTTCCCCATGACCGTAGTGGGTCGATGGTGGAAGTTAGTTTTTTAAATTTTCATGGGAGAAGAAAAAAAATTAAAAAAATAACTTTTTATTTAATTTATTTGAAACCACCATTTTGAATGTTTTATGGTGGGGACCATCCAAAATCCCAATTAATGTGGGGGAAACCCATGGTATTCCCCTAGTTAATGTGCCAACCTAAATTTTCTTAATGATCCAACCTAACTTATTAAATTAATAACCATAATATAATAATTTGGCTCCTCTTTTTCTTGAGTTTGGGGAAAGAGTTGGAAAAGGGAGAATTGGGGGGAGCATTTGGAGGATCATCTTCTCCGATGAAGAAAACCCATTGACAAAGAGAATCCTCTAGAATAGGAGAATGAGGATGATGCTTGAGCCTAGATCGA
Source organism: Viscum album (assembly GCA_963277665.1). NCBI lineage: Eukaryota > Viridiplantae > Streptophyta > Magnoliopsida > Santalales > Viscaceae > Viscum > Viscum album. The sequence continues at coordinate 360,758,209 of OY728155.1, read as the reverse complement.
AAACATCATGTGGGAGAAATGAACGCTGATGTCACCATGTCGTCGACTTCATCTTCTTCCTCACACCACGTCCAATAGAAAATCAAGGTAGGGGTTTTTATATATGTTCTAATTTGTTTTATTGATTTTTTATAGCCTAAATTCATGATAATGATGGAAAAATGAACATGGAAATCATCTTACACATAAACCATGCTCCTCTTTCTTTTTATTCTTCATGCATTCTTCTTGCGTTCATCAACGCCTAATATTTATTGGCTTGGAAACCCCAGAGTTTTGATGAGCGCGATATATGGACGTGAATCCCTCGACGCAAGGATCGCAAATATGCGATTGTTTAATTTTTTGGGCTTGGAATGATGTTGAAATGGCATGTGGAAGGAGGTAGTCAAATATTTATTGGCGCTGGAAATTCAATATTCTATTGAGCGTGAAATATGGACATTGAGCCCTCGACTCGAGGATCGCAAATATGAGATCATTTTATTTTCCGTGTTTAGAACAATGATACAGTGGGTCGTGGAAGTGAAAATGTGAAGGGAAATTTTGGCATGTATTTGGGACGTATTTTCGGGCGAGATAGGTAGTGCGATGGTGATTCTAGACGTGGGGAGGAAGCCTGTGGTTAGAGTTGCAGGAGATTTCGTGGGCTTGATTGCTTGCTAGAATAGTACATGAGAATTGTGGGGAATGCAGAGTTAATTGGAGAGAAGAATAGTTGAAAATAAATGAATTAAAAATATAAATAAATTAAAAATAGATTCATTTAAATAAGGGGGAGGTGCTACCCTTGTGGGTGAATCTCAATTGAGATGGGTTATAAGGAAAAAACGAAAAAATGAATAATAAAATTAGTAATGTTATTATTATTTTTGGTTATAAAACCATAACTCTTCTGTAACATATATGTGTAACCTCGGTCTCATGAACCATTAGCGGTAGTACGACCCTGACTTCAAGGTAGAAATTATGAGTCCAATATTGGATGTCTTTTTCGGGTTTTTGGGTTGGGTACCTGAAACTCTAAAATAATAATAACATATTATTATTATTAAATCTTCCACCCACCATAACTCTAGCGTGTGACATCCGATTGACTTACCGTCTATGGTACCACGATCCTATCATTATGACGGTCGATTTTAAGTCTAATGTTGAATATTAAATTCTGTTTTGTGGACCGGGTTCACTAAAAACCCAATAATAATAATATTATTATTGTGGGATCTTGTATTCACCATATCTTCCTCATACAGTGTCCCAATGACAACTTGTCTATAGCACTACAAACCTTGGATCGAGACTGTCCTTTTTGGTATACCCCACTTCAGTTTTAGATAAATTTGGGGTATGACTGGGTTAGATCGAGCATGAATCCAATCAGGCCATCGGGACTTAATGGCCAATAACATACAGAACGGATGTCTGATTGATGCACAATCTATTGCATTTAGAATCCTTTTAAGTGGCGGTCCTTTTGGATACTTCTTCGTGGGAAATCGTTGTAGTTGGAGTATCAACCAGTGGATTGAGGAGTCAATCCTCCCGAAATCAAGCGAGCTTAGTGTAGGAACCCTATAACTGGTTGTAACATGATAAAATGATCTTATGAGGTTTTTTGCTTTGGGATCTTGTGTGGGTATATGTTCGAGAGTCTCACTTGGATCTACTCTAGGAATTAACATGGGACTACTCTAGGAACCTATGTGGGTCTAATGTATTAGGATCTTATGTGGGTCGGATGAATTTGGGTCCGGTGTGGGTCTGATGATTTAGGATCATGTGTGTGTCTTCCTCTTAATAGAGTATGATGATTCAGTAGTCACATATAATCATCTTTACTACTATACCATAGTTATACATGGTTTGAGCTGAGTACTTACCTTAATGGTGATTTCTTTTTGGTATTATTCTGTGTGGCGTACCTATGTGGTACTTTTCTTTATGGTGATACCATGAAGGTATTGTTCTGTATGGCGTACCTGTGTGGTACTTACCTTTGTGGTGATACCTTTGTTGTATTCTTCTGTGTGGTGTACCAGTGTGGTACTTTCCTTTTTGGTGAAACCTTTGTGGTGTTCTTCTGTGTGGAGTTTCCTTTGTGTTACTCATTCTTGTGGTGTTACCTTTGTGGTACTGCTTCCTTTTTGGAACAATTGAGCTTAGGGATTTTGAGTTGGACCTTGTTTTGACTCATGAATGAGATGGGTATACTTGATAACCTGGGTATATGTATGGGAATATACCTAAGTAGGGTTTTCAGATGTTTACTTGCTTTGTGGTTTATCCTTTGGGGATTTTGTGAGGCCATTGAGGGTCTCAAGGTCCCTACTGAGTATCATTATACTCACCCCTGCACGAGCTACATCCACAACTTGTTGGGATTGCTGTAGATGACGGACAACATTGACTGAGGATGAGAGTACCAGGAATGAAGGTAGCTCAGAGGTGGACATTCGACGAGGCGTACTGTAGAGACAATAGTTCAAGAACTATACCTACCCTTCTGGTAGGATCCTTGGTGGGTGTTCACAGGAGCTAGTTCAGTTTTCGTGTACTTTGTCAGTTTTCTTGTATTTTCACTTTGGGCTTGTATTTTGGGCCATTTTTCTTAATGTAAACACTCTTTTTACAATACATTTTACATGTGTTCATATCTTCTTGTGTTCTTGGGTGCGTCTGTTTACAGGTTATAGAGGCAATGCCTTCCCAGTTTTAGGGAATATTCTTTTCGGTGCTGGTCGCCAGCCCCTGGCTTATGGAAGGTGAGATTGGGGTAGTCACGACATGGGCCTCGGTGGACGGGTCGTGATAGATTATTTAAATTATATTGTGCTCTCTTGAGAAAAAATCATTTTCTCTGTCATCTTCTTTAAAAAATCTATCTTATTTGCTAATTAATTACCCAAATTTGTTACGCAGTCCATTCAAGGATTGTATAATCTATATATATTTTTCTTATTTATGACTTCAAAAATTTCATATTTTCTAAATCAATGAACCTAGATTACTTGATAAATTCTTTTTCATTAATGCTATTAATGAGTATAAATTTAAAAGAAGGAATATATTTAATGATTTATGGAAGGATAATCATAATAATTTTTTTAAATACTTTTTTTATGAGATAATATATAAAAATTATCTATAATTTCATTTCTTAAATCAATTATTTCCTAACATGAAGAAAAATCATTACATAAAAACCATGTGGTTCTTTTGTGTTAGATCTAAAAATATATCATATTCACTATATAGGATAGTTTCACATTAGATGTTATGAACAGTTGTGTTTGATGATATTTTTTTCCTCCATTAGTTTTCTTTTCAATTCTATAATTTAATATTAATGATATACACATACCATAATAAGTGGTATGAATGCATACAATTCAACAGAAACTAGGTCTTCTAACTATATAATAATAAACTATACCATACTCGATTATTCATTAATAGAGAATGTTATCCACTATTTTCATTTGTAGTAAAATTAATTCATTTATATTTTTATACTATGTACTTATGATGTCATTATATTATAATTTTTTATTATAAAATATCAACCGATAACAGCCTACCATTATTAATGGCGTACTAGGTTTGACACAACTATTTTGTGTCCTTATATGAAATATCCATTTTTCCTATACTCAGTGACGTGAATAAAAATATTTTAAATAATACATTCCAATATTTTTTATAGTTTATCATGACTTGAAAACATGTTAATTAATGAAACTTGGTTTGAACAAAATAATCAACTTCTTACTAATAATTCATACCATTAAAATCCATAATTATTCTAAATTAAATAATTAATTGAACATGAATCTAAATCATAAAGATATAATAAATTTCAAATTTAATATATTATATTGGGATTATAATGTACTAATTTAAGAATTAAAAATAATAAATAATTAGTTAAATTTGTTTACCAAAACATATCATTTTTACTCGTTGAAAATTACTATTAATGAATTCATGGGAAAATGATTATCCATATTAAAATCAAAACAAACAAGTGCAGAGTAATAAAATATATTCAATAATTTCACCCATATATTATCATAATTATTTTATTATTTAGTCCATAAATTAAATTTCACTCATATCTACATTTACCATAGTCACTTGTTTTCTTTAATGATTAATTTTAATCCTTCCATTCTAGATAAGTATATCTCTTCAATTATGAGTAAAAAATAAAAATATCCACAATATTATGATTTTTTTATACAATTGGACTAATGTGAGCATAAAATAATTAATCATAGATATACATGACTGTATTAATCATGATGTATTTGAAAAGGTTTTTTATGGGTGTATGACTGGATGTAACTATGTGAATATTTAAAATATCAATGCAATAGAATATATTTTATAATATATCTAATGATTAGAAATTCATTACATAATTAAAAGTCATATCTCATTTTATTATAAATTATATCACAATAACACTTTCCTCTCTCTTTTTTTTGGGTTCAAAACTCAGAATTATGGACTCTCTAAATAATTACTCCACAATTATATATTTTTAATATTTTTAGAACATCTTTTATAATATAAATTCAAAAACAAATTTATTTTCCTCAAGAATAAGATTCATGTAATTATAATGGAAAAGTGTATTTCATAAAATTGTACCAAATTGAAATAAAAATATATCATATTTTCCCCATTAAATTTATACTAATTCTTAATGAATATAATAAACAAATATTTACCTCATACATTACTTAAATTAGAATCATAAAATTGTACCCAACTGATGGAAAATTTAGGGATTTGTTAACAATTTTAACACACATAATAATAATTAAATAATAGCTTATAATAAGATCATGTGGTAAGGTATTAATAGGGATATTATTGGGGTTAAAATTAAATTATTCAATTATATTGGTATAGATATTAGAATTCAAATGTTTAGAAAAATAATTCCATTAAACCCAAGAACAATATTTATTATAGAGGATACCCTTGATAATGAATTGTATTGTAAAAAAATTTCAATTAATTTTATTATACCATATTGGTTAGTGAAACAATATGTATTATATAGTTACTCATGACTTCCATAAATTTATAAAATTCTTATAAATGATTGAATATTAAAAAAAATATGAAAACTCACTATAAATTATTAAAATATTGTTTTATTAATATAGGTTTTCACCAAAAAAACTAATTTGTCAAAAATTATATTATTTTTTCAACTAATTTTAGTAATTTAGATTTTCATTGTAAATTTATAATGAAAATATTAAATCCGTACACATAAAAAAGAGATAAAAATAATAAAATAATAAATCCATATAAAATGAGTTTTTGTTTACATATGGCTAGATTAACTCATAAAATGTGTTATAAAAATTATATTCAATGTAATGAAAATAGAGAAAAACTAAGGTAAATGAAATAAAAAATATGATGTGTTATTCCTTGTAAATTTATTTCAACTAGGATATATTGTTCAAATGGATATCCTATATAAAAAATATATGATTATTATCCATGTAAAAGATGTGATAAAAAAGTAAAAATATAAGAACAATTTTTGGGGAGTACTTACAAGAAGTGGCCTACTTATTATCCGATGATGGAAAATATTTGGTATTATACACAATCACATAGTGGATTTGGGTTTCCTAATTTAATCCAAAACATCCTTTTTTTCTATAGTACTATGAAAACATATTCATATAAAATTTACCATGTGAATCGAAATAATTGTAAAAATTTGTTATAATATAATAATTTTAATCCATTAGTGGTGGAATAATATCGGGGTTTTCCTTTTCCTTATTGGAATAAAATTTAAAAATTATTGAGTATATATTTTTTATTTAATGGTGTGACATTTTTAATTTTCCTTGAGCACTCACTTTTTCATCATACTCCATGTTATTATATCTCCATCATCTATTTTTATTTAAAATCCAAATAATTTCATCCATAAATAACAGTAAAACAATCCCAAGAACATTTTCCCAACACATTATCATTCACATTATCGTAACCATGAAAAAATTCCACAACTTTTTCCTTTTAAATTTATAAAATATAACATTTCAATTTATACAAGAAATATCAATCTAGTTTGCACAAAAAAATCACCATCTTGAAATTATGTATCTTATATATATACATATTCATATAATGCCTTTGGGATGTATATTATAAAAACTTATAGGATTCAATGATTTTCATCCAAATATATCTCATAATCTAAATTTTTTTCATAAATGGATTAAGGATCTATTTGATACTCAAATGGTTTATTGGGATTAAATACTATTTGTATAATTAATTTTTGTTGGGTAATATATAATTTAGGTACTTGTGCAATTATCACCAATATAACATCACTATTCAATATTTCATCTCAATTTTTGTATTCTCTAAAATTTCATCATTATTTTCTTTATTTGGTATTGGGATAATATGTGATGTTGAAACTATTATTAGTTCAGTTCATAGTAAAATATTACATCTTATAGCCATCAATAATTTCTCACCAAGTTGTGTTGGATATTTTTTCTACAAGTTTTATGTTGTAATATATCATATTTTTCCTATAACTACGGGGAAAAGAATTTTTCAATATATTCATCAAAAATCAATTTTGATCATAGCATTGATTTTATACAAATATAGTTTTCATTATGGTTTAATGTTATATATATTTAAATTAATGGATCATATTGAAAAAGAATAATTTAAAGAATGGAAAAATAAATAAATAATTAATTATTTGAAAAACCTAATTCCACAGACTCAAATTTTAAAAATGAAAACTATTTTAAATCTAGTAAACTTCATAAAACTAGTTTCTAAATGATGTATTGACAGACTATGTGGTATTTTAAAAAACAAAAAGTCACTAAATAGAGTATAAATTTATATATTTATAATATTTTGTTTAATTAATTCAAAATTAAATATTTAAAAATAATTATAATATTTAGGATTATTAATAATTTGAAAATCTAAGGAAGTATTTTGGATTTTTGGTTGGGATGAAATGCAATGTAAACAAATAAATGAAAATTATAGAATTGTTATTGGAGAATCATAAGGTAATTCCTTAATACTCATTCCAAAATTTTTAAAATAATACCATTATTTTTATTTCCTCTCTTAGTGACTCAAATCAATATCATTTTTTGGGTCACATCCCACATTATCTATATTGTATGTGTTTATACTCTTTTTTTTACAGGGTAATCAGAATTTCCAAAGGAAAACTCCTCAAATGAATGATACGTAAGGAATATAATGGATCGTAAGGACTCTCTCAATTGAGAAATTCATGCACAAAATAGAATAACCATTTAGGTATAGGATGCATGAAAATGTTACCAAATAGGCCTTTGAAAGGCATTCCTAGAATACTCGTGTTGGGTGGACATGCATGAACCACCTATGAAATCCACCAACATAAAGCACCTCCATCACCCACGATCCCAAGAATTCCTATAAATAGGATCTTGGGAAACCTCATTTGAGATTAATTGAAAAACAAATGGCCCCTCGAAGCATTTAACCCTCTAGTTCTTCGTCATGGCCCATAAAACATTTCAGGTCGACATTACATCCTTGAGAGAAGTGGAAATTAATAACAGTGATATGATAAAAGTTTATATATTATTTTTTCAAATTGCATGTTTTAGAGACACCTCCACTAATTTGATCATACTATACTGAAACCCTATATGTTAGTCACATGTATTAAGATCTAGTTTTCTAAAGGAACCTGAGAAGACCATTGATGACTATTGAAAGGTAACATCTATGTGTTATTTCCGAGGTTGTACATATACACTAGATCTCAGCAGCTCTCACAGATCTTCCATGTGTGATACCCTTCCATCTCTCCCTTCCATTTCCTAATCAATCCACATTCGTCTTACCCATACTTTAACTATATGATCCACCATCATCTTTCCCAGTCTTCACCTACACAATACTCCTTTGATCCCAATCATCATGTTATTAATGTAGAGCTCCTCTTTCCTTAGGACTCCAAAATGAGGGAAATCCCATAAAAACCTCCAATAAAGCATTAATATTTCCACAAAAATGTATAACTACTCACAATAGTCTACCCCATTTGGTCGTTAATTATTTTGGTAATATATTTCCTACATATTTGACTGATGGTGGGTAGGGTCCCTGAGGTTTTTGAAGTTCTGCATCTCTTTTTTTAAAATGTTCTTGACCTTTGGGGTAGTTCATGTGATGTCCGAATCTTAAAAATGAGTGGAATTAATTTAACCTCCCTTTTTCATCCCTAAGAGTAGGAATCTCACAATTTAATGGGTGATGGGTTTGGGGGTGAAAAAATTCTTTTCCCTATGATAAAGATTAATTCCTTATCCTCATCCCATTTCTAGAATAAGAAAAAATGATTCATTCTTAGTGTAATAACCTAACCATTAGTGTTAGATGAATCTATCTGGGAACATATTTCATTGGTTTTGGTTATCAAAACAATATGGTATATGGGAGATATATCCATTTATTTCTCCCACAATATCATCTAGGATTACCAAAAAAAGATGATACATTCACATAAACAAAATTTCTCTATCTTATGGCTCTGAACTCATTCAACAGTGGATGAATTAGATTATTTGGTTTCTGAAATAATTAAATTAAACTTTTTATTCACACCATGTGTGATTCATTTGGAGTTTTATTTTAGTTATTGTCGTGACATTTTCATGATTTAATGCATTTCTTTGAAGGGAATCAGTTTTTGGATCATCCACTTTCTTTCCTTTTTGAGGGCCTATATAGGCATGGGTCCTAAGATAAATATATAAAAGTAAGACTTACAAACACCATTGGAGATATAAATTTATAATTCCTTATAGGTGTGGGTATTCAAATCCACATATTAATCTCAAAGGTCTATATCCATTGAGAGACAATCTTCTAGAGGACCTCTATAGGCATGGGTCCTAAAATATTTGTATCCATTTCAATGTGTAATATCCCCTATGAGAAAATAATCTAGAGGAATTACATTGGAAAGTGTGCTCCAGGAACTGATCCATCAAAATGGGACACCTGTCTTATGTGAGAAATCCTATAAGGGATCCTATTCAGTATAAGTCCTAGAACAATGATAGAATCCATCTCAAAGGGAAATATCTCATACATGATAGATCCTTAAATGGACCCTTCCTTAGGTGTAGGCACCAAAATTATCTAAAATATGTTGTATTTTATTCCCATCCAAATGGTATACATAGTAATATAACTTGGTGTCTAAACACAACACACCATATTGACCCTAATTTCCCCTAGGTGACATCCCCGATAGGGTCATATCAATCCCATGACGCCATATTCCCTCTAGGCTCCTAGGTATGTATTGTCATAACTACCAACCCAATATTTTGATAGGAACAACTCATTTAGACATACTTTATACATGAGGTTAAACTATATGATTTGGTCCTCATCATATGACTATAAGAGGTATGATTTGTCCCATTTTGTGGCACCAAACTACATGGGTTATGATTCATTTATCAAGGATATGCAGGAACCCCATATCATGGGATTGATCCTGATATCAAGACAACTCATGTCTCCAAGGATGAGGATAAAATCAAGGTATGTAACACCCCAAGCTTCCATGTTACGCTTATCTTTGAATAATACAGTAGCGTGTGTTGTACGGAACTTCGAGTTCTAACACACCACAACCAATTAAACTAGCCGTTATGAATAGTAATACCCAATTTTTGAATTTTTTTAAATTTTATCTTTAAATATGGTCTTAATTTTTGGATTTAGATTATCGAAATTTTCTTAGGGTGAATTTTTGGTATTTTTCTATAAACTTTCAATTTTTGATGAATAGTGAAAAAGCCCTGAGTTATAGTTTAAAACTGAATTTTTTTTAAATAATTATTTATTTTATTTAAATTTATTTTACTTCAAAATATATACATAATACCTATATAAGTTAAATTTAATTCATTGGAGTCAGTTTATAATAATTTTAGATATATAAAATTTTATTGAACTTTTCACTGTCTTTTACCCACCTCCTAGAAGAATTTGTAAATTCACATAAATCTTAATTTTACTGCTTTTGTGAGTGGATCTTAAAAACTCCAAAAGACACGGTTGATATTAGTAAGTAAAATTTGGTTCAATAAAATGAAAATAATTTTTGGTGAATAGTAACATTTTAATTTTATTTAACACGGTTAAAAGTAAATAGGGTAATTAAGGGTAAAAATGAGGTTATTATTACCCTAAAACATGTTTTAATTATATTGAAAAAGTTCAGTTAGAATAAAAACAACCATTGGAATAAAATATTAACCTCTTTGGTCCTCTTGGATTAGATTAGGACACTTATTATTATTTTATTTAAAGAAGTGTTAAAAGAGGTAAAATCAACGTTTAATAACTAGAAACCTTTTAATATAGGGTTACACATTATATAAATTCGACTATAAATATTATTTATAACGATAAAAAATTAACACATAATGGTATTTTAGTAATATTTTTTAGACATTAAATTATTTAATTTATTTATGACATAATGATGATGTAGTAATTACCTAATTAATAAAATATTAAAATAATTAATATTATAAAAATCCAAATAAATGTAATTTTATACTTTTTATTAATTCCAATAACTTTACAGGTTAATATGATATATTAGGGTTGGTTAGATGAATTTTTTTTAAATCAATAATGCTGTTATGAATTTAGAAAAAACAAAACACCAAATAGTGTCAAAATTGACATAAAAGAGTTTTTAAAACAAATATTATATTATTAATTGATATTATATTACTAAAAAACAATTGATCGGCCAAAATAATTATATAATTATAGGTGTACCATTAATGAACAATTTTGGGTTCTCTTGGAAGTATATAATATGTTTATTAACCATATAATATAAAAATACAAAGAGACATGGTAAATGTCAAATTATTTAACTAAGAGTTAAATCTAAAAGATAAATTTAATATATTGACCCAAACCTATATAAAACCTATTGTTTGAGTGGTGTTCGACTCATCCTCACATTATACTTTAAATATTCCATTTTTGAGCCATTAGAAATCGAAAATTATTTTATTATAAAATAATATATCTAGCTTTTCCTAATGTGCCTCCCACCCCTCTTATAAATGGGAAATCCACCTTCTCTCTAATTCACACCATAAAATCCATTTGGATCTTCCATACTCTACCCAAATACCCTCTCAACTATCCTAAATTCATCATATTGGCCTTCATGTAGTCAGAAATCCATTCTACGGATCCCTTTTGATCAAATCAAAAGGAAGAACCCAAAAAAGAGGTAAATATTTCATCACATCTTTCAAGTTCCTTTATTCTTCCAATTCATTTTTCCTTGTTGTTTCCATTATAAATTAATAAATCCAGTATATTATATATTGTATGATTTTATTATAAATATGGTACAACCAAATTGATTATTCTATCCATCCCTTGAATGACATGTCACCATATGTGTGTATGTACGGATTACCATCTCCACGTCGTGGTGTAATTGTTATTCAATACATTATTATTTTGATGGGTATAATAATGATGTGTCATGTATGTAAATAATATGTATAACATTATTATGACTCTTTATATATGATATACCATCCAATTATATATTATTTTAATATCAAAATAATGACATTTTTGGTCGTGCGTACGTACGGATTACCGTCTCCACGAACGCGATGAGATTCATTCACCATCATATCCATTCAAGACTAATTTTCATTATATGATTAAATATAATGTTTTAATACTTGATATAATTATGAATATTAATAAGATACATTCCTCTCATAACAAATAGGACTCACATAACAAATAATATAATGTAAAATGAATCCGTTAACACTCAAAACAACGATAATACTAAGATATTATTAACAAAGAAATGTTAAAAGGTCATATATCATATCATACTAGTGTATATGATTATTGTTTAATATAATAACAATTATTTCACCATTATACAATAGGTTAATCTACCCTCGGCCATGGTAAAGTACAAGATAAGGGATAATTTCATAATCTCTTCATTATCCGAGGTTGTTTATATTATATAATGGGACCTCTTTATCATCCACATCCATGTTTTTTAAAAATGTACTTCAAAACATTCTTAATATTATATTGACTATGGATTAAAGTAATTTACACCCTTGTTTTACTTTTTATAAGATGTTTATAAAGGAATCTTTCCGTCATTTTCCAAACAAGGACCTTTTAAACCTTTTAAACAAAATTAAGGTAAGAATGTCTTTTTTATCTTATATGGAAGGTGCAGATATTTTCTGCCATTATAAAATTCTAGAAGCTTCCCATGAAAGATTATAAAAATATTTTCAATGTAAATGATTTATTTTCTAATTATGTTACTTTTAAATGATTTCAAAAAAGATATATTTCTCTCAAAAAGTTATGATTTCATCTATGTCAACATCCTTTGATGGATTTTAAGCTTATTTGAATTTGATTTGTTATGATACAAAACTTCCATATAGTATGAAGGTTTTGGGATATGTTTGACTGTGGAACTGTTATTTTTATACCATTCATAGTTTATGGATAAAGTATTGACATTTCCTATGCTAGTTTTAATACGAATGTTTATGTTATGTTTAAACCTGTTCAATGAGCGATGCATTGGAGTTAGTAAGTGACGGGTGGTGCCCGCTATAGCTCCACGATGCAACGGTAGGTCTCATGAGAGAAACTTGTTTCTTAGCACAAGGTCTTGAAAAAATATTATTTGTAGTCTTGGAACAAGGCCTTGACTATGTGGTTATGAAAGTCTGACATTATGCATTCCATCATTATGAAAGTGGCTATTGATATTTCATGCAATTATTCAACTAGTATAATATCCATGTGACTAAGTAAATAGAATTATTTGATTTTATGTTTTCCATATTATGCTGAAGTTCAACTTTAAATGGATTTTTTTAGTCGTATACATTTCCTTAAATGTTTATGATTATTTATGAAAGTTTCTGCTATATTGGTATCCTTACTGAGCATATGAGATCACCCCTTTCTATGTTTTATTTTTCTCATGATGAGAAGAATTATTTTATGACTATCCTTTGGGGATAGTCTGCGGGGATATGAATGTGGTATATGGAAACAAATTTGTTGTAGTTTTTCATTTTATGATGTAATTTAAACCTCATTGATGTATCTAGTACTTCCAAGGCTACTAAACTAATCAATCTTTCGAGACTTGATCTTTTATGATCATTCCAATGTTATGTAATAATTCACCGACTCTGGGTAACTAGGGTTAGGTCATTACAGTTGGTATTAGAGAAAGTTTAGTACAAACATTGGAATCTATATTTAGATGAACTCTGATTAGAGCTCTTTACCCTAAGATAGACTTTGATGATTAGTATGGAAGAACTTCATAGAATTTTGGTTTTGTAGAGATTTTGGGAGTTTTACAAGAAATACATCCATGTCTGGATACAAGAATGTAGAGGCGGATCTCACACAAATGTACCTAGGGGTAATACCCAAAAACACCTCTTTAAGCTAGACTCGAATGGGAACTAGTGCACGACAACAGGACTTGCTGCACTCATGGTTACGACACTCCTGGGGGATATTCATAGGATAATTCTCATTTTCTTTACAAACCATTATGAAGAGTTTATGAGTATATACTTCCTCAAAGAAAACATCTTTATGATTATGGATTATATCCATAAACTGTTCATTTTATGTTATGTTTTTTACAAGTTTGGAATTATGTATTTTGATTCATAAACTAATCTAGTTTATGTCATTGTTTAGAAATAGTGCCTAGTGGAGGGAATGGAAACCCTATCAATGCACACACTCTAGGTAGGAATTTCCCTCCTGGTCAAGAAAATTGTAGTGGGGATGGTGATACAACTGTTGTTGATCATCTTAACATATATTGGGACAACTCACTCAGGTTATGAATAATAAACTTACCCGGATGGAGCACCCTGATCCACATCACGGAGGATCAATGTTAGAACACCTCATGAGGAAACAACCACCAACATTCAATGGAACTAAAAATCCATTAGTAGCTGAGGAATGGATAAATTACTCAGAGAAAATATTCTACGCCTTGGGAAGTAGTGAAAGGGAAAAAGTTGTCATGGCAGTTTACCGCCTCACTAGAGATGATGATAAATGGTGTTCATTGATTCAAAACCCAAAGGAAGATGATGAAGTATAAAATATGGAATGGAGGGAGTTTAAAGATCATTTCTTATAAAAACACTTTCCTCATTACCATCAAGAAGATATGGAAATGCATTTTCTGAGTCTGGGGCAAAAGGAGGGTGTGAATGTCTCAAAGTATAAGGCCACCTTTACAAGGATAGCGAGGCATGCTGCATATTATATATGTAACCCAATAAGTAAGATTGATCTTTTCTTTGATGGGTTAAGACCATTTCTCCTTCAAGTATTAGTCTCACAATCCATCCAGTCGTACGAAGATATTGTCTGATGTGCTATCAAGACAGAAAAAGAATTCTATAAGTCTTATAACTTTAAAGAAAAGCAAGAGAATAAGAGATCTGTTGAACACTCTGGAAATGGAAAAAAGGGGAAGAAAGGAAAATTTGAATATCCATCTTGCAGTAAATGTGGGAAAAAACTCCCTAGAACTTTCTTGAAGGGAATGGGAGTCCCTTACAAGTGTGGTGAAAAAGGACACCAACCTCATGATTGTAAGGAGAAAAATGGGCTGTCGATGTTGAATTCAACAATTTTAGAGAAAGGGGGCATTATGAAAATTAATTTCCAATGCTTCAGGGTAACGTACCTCCGAAAAGGCCCACAGATCAAGGCCAGGCTTATGCTTTTAGTACTACTAAGGTTGAAGCTCCGAAAGACGTATTAGCAGGTAATTTAATGGTTTACTCAAGTTTAGCAAATGCTTTATTTGATTTTTTATCATCGCATTTCTCCATATCTTTCCAAGTTGATAAGAAAATTAGATATTTCCAATTTTATTTAACAAGGGAGTTGTCAGTCAAAACTCATAAGGGAAGTATCATTGTAGACATGTTTTTTGAATCAGTCCCCATTAGAGCACATAAATGTTCTTTATCTGATGATCTCATCGTCATACCCATGATTTAATTTGATATAATCCTCGATATGGATTGGATTTCAGACCTTGATGCGAAGATTTATTATAAGAATAAGGAGCTTATGATTTTTGATAATTATTATAAAGAACACCTTATCTTTAGAGAATCATCCTCACCACCTGATTCATATAAATATCCACCCTCAGTAGCTCAACTAAATTCAATTATTGGGGAGTAAGATAATGAAATAACTATGGGTGAGGAAATTAATGTTCCAAAAGAGGATGTACTTATTTTGAAATAATATGTTGACATGTTTTTGGATGATTTACCCGGACACCCTCAAGAACAAGAAATTGAGTTTTCCATTGATTTAATTCTTGGTTCAAGGACTATATCGAAGACCCCTTATAGAATGGAAACATTGGAATTAGGGGAACTAAAGAATGAACTAGAGTAATTGATTAATATGGGATTTATTTGCCCTAGTGTTTCTCCATGGGGAGCCCCTGTCCTTTTTGTTAAGAAGAAAGATAGATCTATGAGGTTGTGCATTGACTACAGGGAGATAAATGCAACAAAAATAAAGAACAAGTATCACCTAACTTTTATTTATGATTTATTTGAACAACTTCATGGAGCTCAATACTTTTCAAAGATCGACCTTCGATCTAGATACCATCGGTTGTGCGTGAATAAGGAAGGCATTCCGAAGACCGCATTTCAAACCATGTTCGGGAATTATTAGTTTACAGTAATGCCTTTTGGATTGACTAATGAACCCTATGTCTTTATGGATCGAATGAATAAATATTTCAAGGAGTATCTCGAAGATTTTGTAGTGGTATTTATTGATGATATCATGGTATACTCCAAAAGCTATGAAGATCATGAAAATCACTTGCACATTATCTTGATGACTCTTAGAAGACATGAATTATATTGGATGTTTAGCAAGTATGAATTCAAGATTCCGGAGATTTATTTTCTTGTCCATATTGTTTCTAAGGATGGAATTTCTGTTGATCCTTCAATGACCAAGGTAATTCAAAAATGGAAGGCACCTAAAATTATAACTAAGTTACACATTTTTATTGGTTTAGTAGGTTATTATCGAAGTTTCATCCAGAATTATTCCCAGTAGGCTAACCCATTAACAAAGCTCACACGTAAAGGGGTTAAATTTTTTGGGACAAAAGAGTGTGAAGAATGTTTTGAAGAACTGAAGAGAAGATTAGTCAATGCACCTATATTGACTCTACCATCGGTGAATGATGGGTTCGTTATTTATAGTGATGCATCAAATAAATGACTTGGTTGTGTCCTTATACAGAATGATAGGGTTATTGTCTATGCATCACGACAGTGAAAAATTCATGAGAAAAACTATCTTATTTCGAGACACTATGTCTATGGTGAAAAATTTGAGATTTATAATGATCACAAGAGTTTGAAGTATATTTTCACATAGAATGAACTCAACATGAGGCAAAGGATTTGGCTTGATCTACTCGAGGATTATGATTGCACGATACACTACCACCCGAGGAAGGAAAATAAGATGGCAGATGCTTTGAGTAGAAAGGATCATTCAGTTTTGAACAAGATGAGAGTTGAAAGGGATCCTATATTCATGGATCTATTCAAGATGGATATGGGAATCATCATGGAAGGAAAAACATTAATACCTTTTCAAATGGTTTCCAAAAATAATTACTATAAAGGATAACGAGTTCTCAGACTGATGATGAAGAGTTTCAAAAGAAGATTAAAGTAGTGAATGATTGGAGACTGAGTGACTTTATGTATGAAAATGGAATTTTGAAATTTGAGAAGAGACATTGTGTTCCTAATATAACTGATCTAAAAAGAGAATTGTTTGATGATGATCATAGTTCCAATTTCTCTATACACCCTGGCAGCACCAAAATGTATAGATATTTGAAGGAACATTTTTTGTGGGACAACATGAAGAGGGAGATTTCTGAATTTGTGTCAAGATGTATGGTTTGTCAACAAGTGAAAGTTAGAAGGCAACAGCCTGTAGGATTCATGAAACATCTTACCATATCGGAGTGGAAATGAGATAATATTACGATGGAATTTTTCATGGGACTACAAAAGACTCCTAGAAGGAACGATGAAATATGGGTTATTGTTAATCTTCTTATAAAGTCAGCACATTTTCTTGCTATAAGAGAAGATTTACCACTTGAATTTCTAGAATGGCTATATATTAATGATGTTTTGTGACCTCATGGAGTACCACTATCGATTGTTTCTGATCATGATCCACATTTTACATCAAGATTCTGGAAAAGAATTCAAAAAGAGAAGGATATTGAACTTATTTTGAGCACTGTCTACCACCTTCAAACCGATTTACAATTCGAACAGACTACTCAAACCATAGAAGACATGTTGATATTATTCTCATTTGACTTTCAGGGTATGTGGGATCAATATTTACCTCTGGTACAATTTTCCTATAATAATAGCTTCCATTCAAGTATTCAAATGGCACTATATGAGGAGTTATATGGAAAGAGATGTCTCACACCAACCTGTTGGGATGATTCTGGTGAAAGAAAACTCATAGCCCTAGAACTGGTGAAGGAAACAATGAAAAAGATGAAGGTAATAAAAAACCTCATCAAAGCATCTTAATGAAGGTAGAAGATCTACGCCGGTAACCGAAGGAAGGATTTGGAATTTCAGGTAGGGGATCATGTTTTCATGAAGGTATCTCGAAGGAACGGTGTTATACGTTTCGGTAAGAAGGGTAAATTGAGTCCCAGTTACATCAGACCTTTCGAAATTCTAGAATGAATTGGGGTTATAGCTGACCGTTTGGAAATGCTTCCAAGTCTCTCCAAATTCCACGATGTGTTCCATGTATCACTACTGAGAAAATACATGTCTTACCCAACGCATGTACTCACCTATGAGGAATTAGAATTGGAAACTGATCTGCCTTATTGTGAAGATCATGTCAAGGTTCTTGATAAAAGAGAACAAGTGCTGAGAAACTGGACGACTCATTTGGTAAAATTTCTGTGGATAAACTATATGATGGAGGAGGCAACATGGGAACCCGGGGAACGTATGATAACGAACCACCCGAGTCTTCTCAGGCGGTAGTATTCCAGAAATTTTGAGGATGAAATTATTTGAATGAGGGGAGAATGTAACACCCCAAGTTTCCACGATATACTTCTTGTAGAATAATATAGTAGCCTGTGTTGTATGAAACTTCGAGTTCTAACACACCACAACCAATCAAACTAGCCGTTATGAATAGTAATACACACATTTTGAAATTTTATAAATTTTATCATTCAATATGGACTTCTTTTTTGGATTCAGAATATCAAAATTAGCTAAGGGTGAATTTTTTGTATTGTTCTGGAAACTTTCAATTTTTGATGAATAGTGACACAACACTGAGTTATAGTTTAAAACCAATTTTTTTTTAAAATAATTATTTATTTTATTTAATTTTATTTTAGGTCAAAATATATACATAATACCCACCTCCTCGGAGAATTTTAAAATTCACATAAAACATAATTTTACAGCTACTGTGAGTGGAATTTCAAAAATTTGAGAGACACGGTTGATATCAGTATGTAAAATGTGGTTCAATAAGATAAATATAATTTTTGGTGAATAGTAACTTTTTACTTTTATTTACCATAGTTAAAAGTAAATAGGGTAATTAAGGGTAAAAATGATATTATTATTACACTAAAACATGTCCTAATTATATTGGATAAGTATATTTCGACCAAAAACAACCTTATAAATAAAATATGAACCTCTTTGGTCCACTTGGATTAGATTAGGACACTTATTATTATGTTATTTAAAGAAGAGTTAAAAGAGTTAAAATCAAAGTTTAATAACTAAAACAATCATAATATAAGGTTACACATAATATAAATTCGACTATCAATATTAAATAGACATCTAAACAGATTTCCTACATAATGGTATTTTATTTATTTTTTTAGACATTAAATAATTTAATTTATTGATGACATAATGATGATGCAGTAATTACCTAATTAATAAAATATTAAAATAATTGATATTATAAATATAGAAATAAATTAAATTTGAGACTTTTTATGAGTTAAACTAATTTTCTAGGTTAATATGTTATATTAGGTTTGGTTACATGAATTTTGTTTGAAGCAATAATGTTGTAATGAATTTATAAAAAACAAAATACCAAATAGTGTCACAATTGAAATAAAAAAGTTTTTTAAAAAATATATATATCATTAATTGATATGATATTTTTTTAAAAACAAATATTCATCCAAAAGACATATGTAATGATAGGCATATCATTAATGAACCATTTGGGGTTCTCTTGGAATTATATAATAAGTTTATTAACCATATAATATAAAAATACTAAGAGACATGGTAAATGTCATACTATTTCACTAAGAGTTAAATCTAAAATATAAAGTTAATATAGTGACTCAAACCTATCTAAAACCTATTGGTTGAGTGGTTTTAGACCCATACCCACCTTATCCTTTAAATAATCTATTTTTGAGAAATAAAAAATCGAAAAGGACTTTATTATAAAATAATATTTCTAGCTTTTCCTAAGGTGACCCTCACCCCTCTTATAAAAGGGCACTCCCCCTTCTCTCTAATTCACACCTTTAAATCCATTTGCCTCAGCCAGACTCTGCCCAAATACACTTTCAACTATCCTCCATTCATCCTAGGGGCCTTCCTTTTGTCAGATATCCATCCTAAGGAGCCCGTTTGATCAAATCAAAAGAAAGAACCCAAAGAAGAGGTAAATATTTCATAACCTCTTTCATGTTCCTTTCTTCTTCCACTCCTTTTTCTTTGTTGTTTCCATTATTAAATAATAAATCTAGTATATTCAATATAATGTGATGTTATTATAAATATGGTACAACTAAATTCATTATTATATCAATACTTTTCATGACATGTCACCATACGTGCGTACGTATGGCTTACCGTCTCTACGTCGTGGTGTAATTGTTATTCAATATATTATTATTTTGATGGGTATAATAATGATGTGTAATTGATGTAAATAATAAATATATCATGATAATTATTATTTATATATGATATACCATACAATTATATATTATTTTAAAATAAAGAGAATGATATTTTTTTCTCGGGCGTACGTACAGATTACCCTCTCCACGAACGCGATGCGATTTATTCCCCATCGTATCCATTGAAGACTAATTTTCATTAGATGATTAAAAATAATGTTTATAGACTTGATATAATTATGGATATGAATACGATACATCCCATCCATAAAAATATGACTCACATAACAAATATTATAACAGAAAACGAATCCGTTAACACCTGAAACAATAATAATACTAAGATATTATTTACAAAGGAATGTAAAAAAATCATATATGATATCATATTAATATATATGATTATTGTATAATTTAATAAAAAATATTTCACCATTATACAAGAGGTTAACTGACCCTCTACCAAAGAAAATTACATGTTAAGGGTTAATTTCACAATCTCTTCATTATCTGAGGTTTTTTATATTATCTACTGGGATCTCTTTATCATCCAAATCCATGTTTATTAAAAATGTATTTCAAAACATTCTTAATATTTTATTGACTATAGGTTAAATTCATTTGTACCCTTGTTTGAATCTTTATAATATGTTTATAAAGTAATCATTCCTTCATTTTCCAAACAAGGTCCTTTTTAACATTTTCAACAAAGATAAGGTAAGAATGTCTTTTTTAACATATACGGTAGGTGAGGCTATTTTCTACTATTAAAAAATCATCGAAGCTTCCCTTAAAATATTATAATAATACTTTCAAAGTAAAGGTTTAATTTTATAATTATGTTACTTTTAAATGATTTAAAAAAAGAGATATTTCTCTCAAATAGTTTTGATTTCATCTATGTCAACATCATTTAATGGATTTTAAGCTTATTTGAAGTTGATTTATTATGATACAAAACTTAAATATAGTATTGATGGTTTTGTGATATGTTTGAATGTGGATCTGTTATTTTTATACCATTCATGGTTTATAGATAAAGTATTTACATTTAGTATGCTAGTTTTAATACGAATGTTTATGTTATGTTTAAACCTATTCATATGGGGAATGCATTGGACTTAATAAGTGACGGGTGGATCCCGCTATAGATCCTCAATGCATCGGTAGGTCTCATTAAACAATCTAGTGTCTTGGAATAATTCCTTGAAAAAATATTATTTGTAGTCTTGGCACAAGGCCTTGACTATGTGGTTATGAAAGTATGGCATTATGGATTCCATCATTATGAAAGTGGCTATCGATATTGCATGCAATTATTCGACTACTAGAATATCCAAGTGCGTAAGTAAATGGAATTATTTGATTTTATCTTTTCCATATTATGCTGAAGTTAAACTTTAAAAATCTTTTGTTTTATTCGTATACACTACCTTAAATGTTTATGCTTATGTATGAAATTTTCCGCTATATTGTTATCCTTACTGAGCATCTGAGCTCACCCATTTTTTTGATTTATTTATCCCAGGATGTGAAGGAGAATTTTATGACTAACGTGTAGGTATAGTCTGAGGGGATATCACTGTGGTCTATGGAAACAAAGTTGTTGTAGTTTTTCATTTTATGATTTAATTTAAACCTGATGAATGTATCCAGTACTTCCAAGGATACTAAACTAATCGGACTTTCTAGACATGATCTTTTGTGATCATGAAAATGTTATGTAATAATACAATGAATTTGGGTAACTAGTTTCGGAGCATTACAATTGGTATCATAGGAATTTTAGTACAAACCTTGGAATCTAGATTTAGATAAACTCTGATTAGAGTACACTACCCTAAGATAGACTTTGAGGATTAGTATAAGAGAACTTCCAAGAATTTTTTTATTGTCGAGATTTTTTTTATTTTTCCAAGAAATACATCCCTGACTAGATACGAGTAGGTAGAGGTGGTTCGGGCACAAATGTTCTAGGGTTAAAACCTGAAAACACCACTTTGAGATAGACTTGAACGGGAACTAGTGCACGAAAACAGGCTTTGCTGCACTCTTGGTTACAACACTCCTGGGGGATATGCCTAATATAATTCTCAATTTATTTACAAATAATTATGAAGGGTTTATGATTATATAGTTCCACAAAGAAAACATCTTTATGATTATGGATTATATCCTTGAACTATTCAGTTTATGTTAAGTGTTTTACAAGTTTGGAATTATTTATTCGATTTATAAACTAATCTAGTTTATGCCATTGTTTATAAATGGAAGGAATGGAAACCATATCAATGCACACACTCCATGTAGGGATTTCCCTCCTGGTCAAGATAATTATAGTGGAGTTGGTGATAGAACTGCTTCTGGTCAACTAATCACTATATTGGGACAACTCACTTAGGTTATGAATAAAAACCTTACCCGTATGGAGCACCCTGATCCACAGCGTGGAGGATAATTTTTAGATTTCTTCATAAGAAAACAACCACCAACATTCAATGGGAGTAAAAATCCATTAGTAGTTAAGAAATGGATAAATTTCATAGAAAAAAATTCCACACCTTGGGGAGTAGTGAAAGGGAAAAAGTTGTCATGGAAGTTTACCGCCTCAATGGAGATGCTAATTAGTTGTGGTCATTGATTTAATATAGAAAAGAAGATGATGAAGTATAAAATATTTAATTTTGGGATCTTAATGTGATGTTCTTAGAAAAATACTTTCCTCGTGACCATCAAGCAGATCTAGAAAGGCAATTTCTGAGTCTAAGGAAAAAGGAGGATGAGAATGTCACAAAGTATGATGCTAACATTACAGGGTTAGCGAGGCATGCTTCATATTATATATATAACCTAAGAAGTAAGATTGATCATTTCTTTGATGGGTTAAAACCATTTCTCCGTTGAGAATTAGTCTCATAATCCCTCCCGTCATACAAAGATATTGTCTCTTGTGCTATCAAGATAGAAAAATAATTCCCTAAGTCTTATGTATTTAAAGCAAAGTAATATAAGAGGAGATATATTGAACACTCTAGAATAAGGAATAAGGGGAAGAAGGGAAAAGTTGAATATCTATCCTGTAGTAAATGTGGGAAGAAACACCCTGACACTTTTTTGAAGGTAATGGGTGTCCATTACAAGTGTGGTGAAAAAGGTCACCAAGATCGTGATTAAAAGGGGAGAAAATAGGTTGTCGATGTTGAATTATATAATTTTTGATAAAGGGGGAATTATGAAAATGAATTTCATATGCTTTAGGGGAACATAAATCAGAAAAAGACAAGGGATCAAGGCCAAGTTTATGTTATCACTACTGCTGATGTTGAAGCTCTGAAAGACGTAGTGGCAGGTAATTTAATGGTTTACTCAAGTTTAGAAAATGATTTATTTGATTCTGAAACATCACATTGTTTCATATCTTCCCAGTTTGCAAAGAAAATTAGATATTTCCAATTTGATTTAACAAGGGAGTTGTCTGTCAAAACTCTGAAGGGAAGTATCATGCAAAACGTTGTAAGAATCAGTCCCCATTAGAGAACATAAATGTTATTTATCTGCTGATCTCATTGTCATACCCATGATTGAATTTGATATAATCATCTATATATATTGGATTTCAGACCTCAATGTGAATATTTATTGTAAGAAGAAGGAGGTTACGATTTTTGATGACTATGATAAAGAAAACCTTATCATTAGAGAAGAATCATCTCCAACTGATTCCTATCAACATCCACCCCCAGTAGCTCAACTAAATTCAATTATTGGGGAGGAAGAGAGTGAAATAATTGTGGGTGATTTCCACGACCCGTCCTCAGGTCCTGTGTCGGGACTACCCCAAGCCTGCCTTCCATAGGCCATGGGCTGGCGACTAGCACCAAAAGCGTAAATCCCTAAGCTGGGAAGGCCTTGCCTTTATGAAAGTAAACAATCACAATAGAGTACGCAAGTAAAGAAATAACTAAGTAAATACTGAATAAAAAAAGTAAGTACTGAAAGGAAAGGGGCCAGAAATTCAAGCCCAAGAGTAAGTACAGTAAAACTGAAAAGAAAGTACAACAATAGTAAAGTAAAATAGCAACCACTGAATTATCCTCCGGGAATCCCACCTAGAGGGTGGGTAGAAATGGCCTACTCAGCACCTTGGGTCTATCTGTCTGCTCCGTGTACGTCTCGTCAAGTGGTCCACCTCCAGGTACCATCCAGCTCCACAAGTCTCCACCACGATCAGTGTTGTTCGTCGTCTGCATCCAACACAACGTAGTGCAGGCATAGCCTATGCAGGGGTGAGTATAACAATACTCAGTAGGGACCCCGATACCCACAAGGTCTCACAATATACACTAAGGATAAACAATAAAAAGATACAAACATGGTGCATCAACAAACCCTACTTAGGTATATGCCCATACATATACCTAAGTCTTCAATCCAGTTCGGCTCCAACTCTCAAGCCCAAGCACAACCCAGTCCACACAGGAACGAAGTCAATCCCATCAACGATAATGATTTAATGTCAAGACTCATCTCACATAGGTATACATCATTATTATAGAGATATAGATGATCAGATGTAGTAACTGATATATCGTTTCTGCCGAACCCACGGAGGATTCTAGTATAGTTGTCGTCATTGCGGAACCCACAGAGGATTCCAGTACAGTTGTCATCGCTGCCGAACCCACGAAGGATTCCAGTACATTTTTCGTCGCTGCTGAACCCATGGAGGATTTCAGTATAGTTTTTTTCACTGCCGAACCCATGGAGGATTCTAGTATAGTTGTCGTCGCAGTCGCAGCTAGCTCTAGGGTTCCCACACACAACATGCTCCATTCTGGGAGGGTCCGCTCCTTGAGTAAAAAGGGGGTGATACATCAACTATTACAAAGTCCTAAGTTGATGTATCCTGAAGTTCCGTCTCTTCAAAAGGAACCTAACGGGACAGACGGCGCGTCAATCGAATGCCCTGTCTGAGAGATATTGGCTTTTCCGTTCCAAGGGGCCTGTTGGAATTACGCTCATTCCAAACCTATCCATTTTTCAAAGCCTTCCAAACTCAAATTGAGTATCGCAAAAGTATCACTTCATCGCGAGGGTGCCAATGCTGCAGACGGTGCATCGATCGGATGCGCTGTCTTTATGTTATTCACGTTTATGTGAAATTAGGCCCATCCCATTAAGCCTAGTGGGATGGCGGGTCTGCCCGACCCGATTCGGTGGGTCTGACCTAGTAGAGGGTCGGACCGACCTGGTGAAGCACATGGTCCAGCCTGAAAGGTGCGACCCGGTATGAGAGGGCGCGGCCCGACCCGGTGGGGCATGGCTCAGCCCAGCTGCCTGAGTGCTGGGGGGGGGGGGCAGCCCCACGGTCTCCTGAACCGGTGTCGCCAACCTTCTATCTTGCTGGCCGATTTCAGCCAGTCTTCTTGATGTGAGTGGCTTGCATGGGCGGGCCGCGGTTCCCTCAGCGTGGTGCCCTCCTAGAACCGCGGGTCTTCCAACCCCGGTAGGCTGCCTGTCGGCCGGTTCATCCCCCGAGCAGCCCACAGAACGCGAGCCATTGTCTTTTGTAGCATGGCTCCATGGGGCGTCACGGTTCTACCCGCCCATCCAGCTTCGGCTGGCTGGTCCTTCTTCAGCCGAGTGGCCCACAGTTGCGGACCATGGTTTTTCCCCACGAGGTCGGTGCACTGCCACCACCTTGGTTTGTCGTCGCCTCTTTCAACATGCCTCTAATATGAATAAAAATCATGAGAACATCATAGGGTCGTCAGATCGTGTTAATTCGGCCCGTGCCCTCCGTGTTATGCGGTATCAATTTTCCAATTATATTCCAAATAATTCAACACAAATGAGATAATTTATTCATTTATAAATTATACGAAACCCCTACCTCGAAATAAAGTTTGTGGTAGTCAAGCATCGTGGAAAATGTTGTCGCGGGGAGATAGCCTCAACTCGTTGATGTTAGGGAAGAAGGAGCTGAGGATGGTGCATCTTCGACATTCCTTACGGGTGGCTTATTCTCCTTTGCCTTGGCCCTAGAACGAAGGAGATGATCATCATTCTTAGGCGGTTCTTTATTGGAAGTACGGTGTTCTTCGTTGAAGAGACGAACTCCTTCTTCTAATTCTCAAGAGCTCTCCCCAAAATTATTTACCAACCCAAATAATAAAAAAGGCACTCCCATAATATAAAATTTCCATGTATTTTCAAATTAATTCAAAATGTAAATTGAATTAATTATGGCATTATAGTTGGCAATATTAATGGATAGAAGATGGAGAGGCTTCACATTTATGTGGAAGTCCAAAGGTTTAAAGTGGGTTGTCAAAATTAAATAAAGGGGAGTGTTAATGGGGTTAAGGGGAGTTATGGGGAGATGAAAGGTTTAGGGAACATGTGGGCCCCACCTCAAAAATATCCTCTCATGGGAGGTTATGTGGGTGTGGGCCCCATATCTAACTCCCATTGGGAGGAAATAACTAACATCCATAAAAAATTGTGTACTAAAAATTTAATTTAATTTATTCAAAATCCCTAAATATTAACTCTCAACCCGCATAAAATGAAACTGCAGTAAAGGTCCCCTTAAGTGAATACCGGCGTTGCAAGTTCATCGGTTTCCCTGGATTTCAATTCTGAGCACTGGTTCAAAAGATAGAAAAACCCACACGTACGTTTACTGAACGTACCCCAACAAAACATCAAAAATTGATTTCGGGCACAACGGGCCTCAGAATCAAATGACGTCAGAAACCGCAGACTTGTAAAATTTCAAAGTATTTAAGAATCAAAATTTCCTTGAAATTTTTGGGTCTTTACATTACTCCCACATCATGGCTCTACATCCCCGTAAAGATACAACACACACTAGGGAAACAAATGGGGGTACTGTACACGAATCTGAGCCTCCCGCTCCCAAGTGCTCTCCTGGAGGTTCTCATGCTGCTAGCGAATGTGCACTAGAGGAATCGACCGTCCCCATAGGACCCTCTCCTGTCGATCCTCAATCTCCACTGGGACCTCCGTGACTATCGCCCCGTCATCAATATCCAGCTCCCCGTGATCAATGATGTGGGTTGGGTCATGCACATATCTGCTCAGTTGAGATATGTGGAAGACATCATGCACCCAGTGCAACTGAGGTGGAAGGGCCAGGCGGTAAACCACCTCTCCTACTCTGCTGAGGACCTAGAAAGGTCTGATGAAGCGCAGAGATAACTTGCTGCCCTAGCCAAATCTTCATAGACCTCGTCGAGGTGAGACCTGTAGGAAGACGTGGTCACCATCCTCGAAATCCAGTGGTCTCTGTCTCCTATCAACATAGGAGTTCTGTCTGCTCTGTGTTGTCTTCATCTTCTCCTGGATGATCTGCACCTTCTTTATTGTAGCCTGAACCATCTATGGTCCTATAAGTGTTGACTCCACTAGGTTAGTCCAGCACAGAGGTGATCTGCAAGGTCGGCCATAAAACACCTCCTATGGTGTCATCCCAATGGTGGAGTGGTAGTTGTTGTTGTAAGCAAACTCCACTAAAGTTAAATGATCCTCCCAGCTGTGAAAAAAGTCAATACCACATGCTTGGAGCATGTCCTCGAGATTCTGAATGGTCCTCTCTATCTGGAAATCCATCTGAGGATGGAAGGTGGTGCTCAGATGTAGGTGCGTCCCAAAATCCACATGTAACCCCTTTCACACTTGGGAAGTGAAACGAGCATCACTATGTGAAAGGATAGAAGATGGCACACCGTGAAGTCATACGATCTCCTAAATGTAGAGGCATACCAAGCTCTCTACTGAAACCTACTCCCTGATCCGTAGTAAGTGGTCCGACTTGGTGAGTCGGTCAACGATCACCTTGATAGAGTCCTTCCCTCTGGATATACATGGAAGAACAATCAAGAAATCCATGGATATCCGGTCCCACTTCCACTCAGGGACCTCTAAGGGCTAAACCAATCCAACTGGCACCTAGTGCTCTGCCTTCACTTACTAACAAGTGAGGCATTGTGAAACAAACTCTTCTACAGCCTTCTTCATACCGAGCCACCAAAGCTGTCGTCTGAGGTCATAGTACATCTTCAACACTCCAGGATGTACCACTAGAGAGGAAGTGTGAAACTCCCTCAGCACCTCCTCCTGTGGTGCAACTGGTACCATGGTACGTCCCCTGAAGAGGATGACGTGGCCCCCTCCTTCACAAAATCCATCAGGTTCCAGCCCTGAGGATATCTGAGTACGTCGCGTCTCATAGTCAACTTCCCCACGTTGTGCCTCCCTGACTCACTGATGAAGTGGAGGAGTGAAACTGAGAGAATGAAGAAAGGATTCTCCATCAATATCCAAAAAGGATATTTTCAATGCGGCTAGTTGCTTCATCGACTCTCCTAACAGCTGAATGCCTGATCTCTTGCTGAGAGCATCAGCTACAATGTTCCCCTTCAAAAGAGTGTAGACTCTCTCAAAGTCAAAATCCTGGAAGAACTCGATCCATCTTCGCTCTCTCAGATTCAGGTCCTTCTGTAAGAAGTTGTACCTAAGACTTTGTTGTCCAGAGTAGATTTTAAAGCGCTCTCCTATCAGATAGTTTCACCACATATTCAAGGCAAAGACCACTGCTTCAAACTCCAGGTCATGGGTAGTGTATTTTTTCTCATGTTGTCGCAACTGTTGTGAACCATATGCGATCATCGCACGCTCCTACATCAGGACACACCCGAGTCAGGTCCCTGATGCATTGCACTATAATACGTACCCAACGTCCTCCTCCGGTAGCCTCAAGATGGGTGCACTGTTCAATCTCTGTCTCAGCTCCTAAAAACACTGATGAAATCTATCTGACCACACGAAGGGTTTCCCCTTCTCTGTCACAGCTGAATGTGGTGCTACAATTCTGGAGAATTATGGCACAAATCTCTGATAGTACCAAGCCAGACCCCGGAAAATCTGCACCTCTGTCATGCTCCTGGGTGGCACCCAAGAAAGTACTACCTCGATCTTTGCTAGATCCACTACATCTCCAGCCTCCGAGATGACGTGTCCCAAGAAGTGGACCTCTCGAATCTAGAACTGGCAATTTGAGATGTTACCATAAAGATGGTGCTCTCTGAGTGTATCCAATAAAACCCTCAAGTCATAGGAATTCTCCTCCATAGTGTCCAAGTAAAATAATACTTCATTGATGAAAACTACGACAAATAGATAGAGGTGAGGCTGGAAGATCCTGTTCATGAGAATCATGAACACTACTGGTCCGTTGGTTATGCCAAAGAGAATAACCAAGAACTCGTAGTGGCCATACCGACACCTGAAGGCCGTCTTCTGCACTTCCTCATCTCGAACTCTAAGCTGGTGATAGCCTGACCTGAGGTCTATCTTCAAGAACCAATGTGATCCCTTGATCTGATCAAAGAGGTTACCAATCCTCACGAGTGGGTACTTGTTCTTCACGGTCACCTGATTCAGGTGACGGTAGTTGACAAAAAGTCGCAAGATCACATCTACCTTCTTGGGGAAGAAAATTGGAGAAGCCCAGGGTAAAACACTAGGTCAGATTAATCCCTTTCCATGAATGTCCTCCAACTGTAGCCGTAGATCACAAAGCTCAGAGAGAGCCATCCGATATGTTAGAGTAGATATCAGTGATGTCCAAGGGTAATGGTATATGTATAAGTATACATATTTGTGAGGAGTTAGTCCTGTAATGTCATTAGAAAAAACATCTACATACTGATCCACCACAACAAGAAAAATCAGACTCCACACATCAACTGATCCAAGGATGAGGCTAGCCAACTGATGTGTGATCGGCTGCCCTCTCCTCTACGTAAGTCCATCTTGTGCTGCAAAGGCTCCCTTTTGGCTGGTGAAGGTGAACCTGCTCCCATCCATGTGGACACACCACACCCTGCACCTAATACAGTCAATATGAGCATGGACTATAGACAACCAGTCCATACCCAAGATGACGTTGTAAGGCCTCGACGCCACTACAAGAAGATCCCAGCCAAAGCTATTGCCTCCTAGAGTAAGCTAACACTGCCGGAACTAGTGCGTAATCATCATGTATGCTCCCGTAGGAGTCTCTAGACATAAGGATCAAGCCAACGGCTCCATCGGAATCTCCGAGCTCCGAACAAGGGCAGCGACAATAAAAGAATGATGCGTTCCTGTGTCTATAAGTACAACAGCAGGGGTGGAGTAGACATAGATAGTATCTCGAATCATCTCAGGTGTGCCGTGGTCATAGGCCTCAACCGCCTGGAGCTAAGCCTTCCCCTGTCTACTAGGCACCTGAGGTCAGGGTGGTCCTCCTGTTGGTGGTGGTGGTAGAGCCTCGAAACGTCATCCACCACCCGCTGCTCGTCCAGCTCCTCTGGCTCGTCCTCCTGCTCCCGGCAGAACACCATGGTCAAACCTTTACCTCTACCTGAGAGATCCCTCTATTGTCTACTGCTCATCTACATGGCGGGTTGGACAGTCTCGATCCATGTGACCCTAACCACCACATACACAGCACTGCCTACTCCTCGTAATGTTGGCTCTGTTCCGGGTTCCCCGCACAACTGATCCTATATCCTGAGGTCTCTCACCTGATGGCCTAGTCCGCTTGGACCTTGGCGACATCTGTCTACTGCCGACTATAGAAGACTCTGCTACATGTCGCCCTGTTGAGGGTCTCGCCACTGGTGTCTGGTCAGCAAGAAAAATTTCCACTAGAAGAGATCGCTCCTGCACCCCCACCTATGTTGGGATACTGAGGGGAATTGACGAAGCTCTAATCTTGTTCCTGAGTCCCTGCTCGAAGGTTTGGGCCCTGATGAATGGGTTTTGTACCATATCTGTGGATTATATTGATAGGTCAGTAAACTTTACTGAGTACTGAGCTACTGTCATGCTGCCCTGCCGCAGATGAAGTAAGTCCTGGATCCACACAGCACGAAGGGTGGTGGGAACAAACTCCGAATGGAATAGACTCTCAAAGTCTGTCCAAAGAAGAGATCCCTCTTCATGAACCTGGAGCATCATGCTTTACCATCTAACTACTTCTGCGTGCAGGAGACTCACAGAAAGAATCACCAAAAGATCAGATGGTGTCCCTACTAATATGAAAACCCTGAAGACAGCCTCTAGCCAATCCTCGCCAGCCTGTGGGTCCGTCTCTCCGCAGAACTTGGGCAACCTCTGTTGCTGAAACTCGCTTAACGCACTCAAGTGGCATGCACTCTCTGTTTCTGGAGCTAGTAGTATCGGTGGCTCAGTGGGTAGTGGTACAGCTGGTGCCTCCGCAGTGATGGGGCCCTATACCGAGGCCTTATCGCTCGGTGGGGAACCATCTCACATGTGACTCGGAACCCTAGCTGGATACCTTTGTGGGGCCATCCTGAAAATAAATAGGTGCACCACAGTGAAACAGTATACCTGGTGAGCTGACATAAAGTAATCACAAAGAAAACATTTCAAAGGAAACACACATGCAATCATTGTTTTCGTGTACCGAGTCAGAAATAAGAGGTCATGGTCCTGGTGTATCG
Source organism: Viscum album (assembly GCA_963277665.1). Lineage (NCBI taxonomy): Eukaryota > Viridiplantae > Streptophyta > Magnoliopsida > Santalales > Viscaceae > Viscum > Viscum album. The sequence goes on along the minus strand of OY728155.1, from coordinate 360,726,460 downwards.
ATATGTCAACGACCACACCAACACTGGACTCCCTAGACTAAAAACCACACTCAATACTCTTAAAACTATTTCTTCACAGAAAAGAATAATCAGAGTCTTGATTTCTACGGTAGAACCGACTCCTCTGATACCAATTTGTCACGACCCATCCTTGGGGTTCGTGACGTGACTACCCAAAACCTACTTTCCATAGGCCAGAGGCAAGCGACTAGCACCAAAGGCGTAAATTCTTAAGCTGGGAAGGCATTTCCTTTATGAAATTAAACAATCACATCAGGATACTCATGTAAAGCACACACTAAGTAAATAATGAATACAAAAAGTAAGTGCTGAAAGGAATGGGGCTGGAAATACAAGCCCAATAGTAAGTACAGTAAAACTGAAAAGCTAGTACAATAGTAGTAAAGTAAAACAACAACCACAAAATCGTCATCCAGGAATCCCACATGAACGGTGGGTATAGATGGTATCCATATCACCTCGGGTCCGTCCGTCTGCTCTGTGTACGTCTCATCAAGTGGTCCACCTCTAGGTATTATCCATCTCCAAAAAGCTCTGCCATGATTAGTGATGTCTATCGTCTGCATCCAACACAATGTAGTGCGGGGATAGCCCATGCAGGAGTTAGTATAATGATACTTAGTAGGGACCCCAAGACCCACAAGGTCTCACAATATCCACTAAGGATAAACAAGAAGAAAGATACAAACATGGTGCATCAACCAACCCAACTTAGATATATGCCCATACATATACCTAAGTCTTCAATCTAGTTCGGCCCCAACACTCAAGCTCAAGAACAACCCAATACACACAGTAATGAAGTCAATCAAATCAATGATAATGATTGAAAGTCAAGACTCAACTCACACAGGTATACATCATTCATATAGAGATAGAGATGATCACATGTAGTCATTGGTTCATCATCGCTGCCGAACCCACAGAGGATTCAAGTGTAGTTGTCAGCACTGTCGAACCCACGGAGGATTCTAGTACATTCTTCATCAATGGAGAACCCACAGAGGATTCTAGTATAGTTTTCGTCACTACCGAACCCACAAAGAATACCAGTATAGTTGTCGTTCATGCCGAACCCACGGATGATTCCTGTACAATTGTCGTCGCAGTCGCAGCCAGCTCTAGGGTTTCCACACACAACATCCTCAATTCTGGTAGGGTCCTCTCCTCGAGTAAAAAGGGGTGATACATCAACTGTAACAAAGTCCTGATTTTATGTATCCTAAAGATCTGTTTTGTCAAAAGGAACAGAACACGATAGACGGTACATCAATCAGACGCCCGGTCTGAGAAATAATGGCTTTTCCTTTCTAGGGGCCCGGTTGGAATTCCGCTCCTTCCAAACCCAAACTTTTTCCAAAGTCTTCCAAAAGTCACTTAGAGTATAGAAAAAGTACCGCTTCGTTGTGAGGGTCTGAATGCCACAGATGAAGCAGTGATCGGACGCACGGTCATTAAGTTATTTACATTTACGTGAAAATGGGCCCGACCTGTTAGGCATAGTGGACTAGCTGGTCGGCCAGACCTGATTCAGCGGGTCCGAACCGGCTAAGGGTCAGACCGGCCCAGTGAAGCACATGGCCCGGCCCGGTGCGGCGCGGCCCGGCATGGCGCGACACGACCCGACTGGCCACGTCTCGTCCTGGCTAGCCGAACCCTGCGAGGGGGGGGGGGGGGCGTGTCTCCCGAACCGGCAGCGCCACCCTTCTGTCCGGCCGGTCGAAGCCGACCGGTATTCCTGGCATGATAGGTCCTCATGGGAGGGATACAGTTCCTTCAACACGTCGCCCTCCTGGTGTCGTGGGTCTTCCCAGCATGGTCGGCCGCCTGCAGGCCAGTTCATCCACCGAGCGGCCCGCGAAACACGGGCTGCGGTCTTCTACAACGCGGCACAATGGGGAGCCGCGGTTCTACCGGCCTGGTCAACATTGGCCAAGCGGCCTGCGGTTGGGGGCCATGGTTCTTCCTCAGGTGGCCGGTGCGCAGCTTCCTCCTCTGTTCGTTGCCGCCTCTTTAAACGTGTCTTTAACGCGAATAAAAATCAGAAGAACATCAGAGGGTCGTCCGGTCGTGTTCGTTCGGCCCACGCAGTTCGTATTAGGCGGTATCAATTGGATGAAGTTATTCCAAATAATTCAACAAAAACTAGATAATTTATTCCCTTATAAATTATATGAAACCCCTACCATGAAATAATGTTCGCGGTAGTCGTACGTTGTAGAAAACGACATCCCGGGGAGATGGCGTCAACTCGTTGACGTCGGGGAAGAATGAGCCAAGGATGGTGCATCATCGGTCTTCATTGCGGGTGTCTCCTTCTCCATTGTCCTGGCTGTAGATCGAAGGATATGATGATCATTCTTCGGTGGTTCTTCGTTGGAAGGACTGTGTTCTTCGTTGAAGAGATAAACTCTTTCTTCTAATTCTCAAGAGCTCTCTCGAAAATTATTTTCCAACCCAAATAAAACAAAAGGCCCTCCCATAAGATAACATTGCCATGTATTTTCAAATTAATTCAAAATGTAAATTTAATTAATTATAGCAATAGATTTGGTAATATTAATGGATGGAAGATAGAGAGGCTCGACATTTAAGTGGACGTCCAATGGATAAAAGTGGGTTGTCAAAATTAAATAAAGGGGAGTCTTAATGGGGTTAAGGGGAGTTATGGGGAGATGAAAGGTTCCGGGTAAGTGTGGGACCCACCTTACAAATATCCTCTCATGGGATGTTATGTGGGTGTGGGACCCACCTTCAACCCCCCCCCCCCTTGGGAGGAAATAATTAACATTCATAAATAAAATTGTGTACTACAAATTTTATTTATTTTATTCTAAATCCCCAAATATTAACTCTCAACCCGCATAAAAAGAAACTATGGTAAAGGTCCCCTTAAGGGAATAATGGTGTTGTGAGTTCATCGGTGTCCTCAGATTTCAATTCCAAGCACCGGTTTAAAAGATATAAAAACCCAAACGCAGGTTTACAAAACGTACCCGAACAAAACTTCATAAATTGATTCCTGGCACACTGGGCCTCAGAATCAAGTGTCGTCAGAAACCGTAGGCTCCTAAAATTCCAAAGTATTTATGAAAAAAAAATTTCCTTGAAATTTATAGGTCTTTATAGTGATAATGGAATGTTCAAATAGAGTATGTACTTATTGTGAAAGAATATGTTGACGTGTTTCCGGAAGATTTACCAAGACTTTCTCCAGAACGACAAATCGAGTTTTCCATTGAATTAATTCCTAGTTCAAGGCCTATATCGAAGACCCCTTATAGAATGGCCACTGTGGAATTAGTGGAACTAAAGAAAACACTAGAGTAATTACGTAATAAGGGATTTATTTTCCCTAGTGTTTCTCTATGGGGAGCCCCTGTCCTTTTTGTTAAGAAGAAAGATAGATATATGAGGTTGGGGATTGACTATAGGGAGATCAATGCTATAAAAATAAAGAACAAGTGTCCCCTACCTCATGTTGATGATTTATTTGACCAACTTCATGGAGATCAATAGTTTTAAAATATTGACCTTTGATATGGATGCCATCAGTTGTGCGTGAAGAAGGAATACATTCCGAATACAGCATTTCGAACCAATTACAGGAATTATGAGTTTACATTTATGCCTTTTGGATTGACTAATGCACCCTCTGTCATCATGGATCTAATGAATAGAGTTTTCATGGAATATCTAGATGATTTTTAGTGGTATTTTTTGATGATATCTTGGTATACTCGAAAAAATATGTTTAGAAAATGTGAATTCTTGTTTCAGGAGATTTATTTTCTTATCCATATTGTCTCTAAGAATGGAATTTTCCTTGGTCCATCAAAGACCAATGAAATCCAAGAATGACGAGAACCGACAAGTATAACTGAGGTACACAGTTTTATTGGTTTAGTTGGTTATTATCGAAATTTCATCCAGAATTTTTCCCGGTAGGCTAACCCATTAACAAAGATAATACATAAAGGGGTTAAATTTTTTGGACAAAAGACTCTGAATAATGTTTTTAATAAATGAAGATAAGATTAGTCAATGCTCATATATTGACTCTATAATCGTTAAATGATGGGTTCCTTATTTATAGTGATGCATCGAAGAAAGGTCTTGGTTGTGTTATTATGCATAATGATAGGGTTATTGACTATGCATCAAGACAGCAAAAAATTCATGAGAAAAAACTATCATACTCATGATTTTTAGTTAGCAGCTGTAATCATTTCTTTCATGATTTGGAGGCACTATCTCTATGGTGAAAATATTGAGATTTACACTGATAAAAAGAGTTTGAATAATATTTTATCACAGAAATAACTCAACATGAGGAAAAGGAGATGGCTTGAACTACTCAAGGATTTTGATTGCACGATACACTACCACCCGTGGAAGGAAAATAAGATAGTAGATGCTTTGAGTAGAAAGGATCATGGAGTATGGAACAAGATGAGAGTTGAAATGGATCCTATTTTCATGGATCTAGTAAAGATGGATATGGGAATCATAATGGAAGGTGAATCATCAATACTTTTTCAAATGGTTTCCAAACCATCTTTACTAGAAAGGATAACGATTTCTAAGACCGATGATGAAGAGTTTCAAAAGAATATTAAAGCTATGAATGATTGGAGATTGAGTGATTTTGTGAATGAAGATGGAATTTTGAAATTTGGGAAGAAACATTGTGTTCCTGATATACATGATCTAAAAAGAGAATTGTTGGATGATGCTCATAGTTCTAATTTCTCTATACAACCCGGGAGCACCAAAATGTATATATTTTTTAAGGAATATTTTCGGTGGGACAACATGAAGAGGGAGATTGCTGATTTTGTGTCAATATGTATGGTTTTTAAACAAGTTAAAGTAAGAAGGCAACATCCTAGAAGGGTCATTAAACCTCTTCCCATACTAGAGTGGAAGTGGGATAATATTACGATGGACTTTTTCATGGGACAACCAAAGACTCCTTGAAGGAATGATGGAATATGGGTCATTATTGATCGTTTTACCAAGTCACCTCATTTTCTTACTATAAGAGAAGATTTACAACTTGAACGTCTAGAAAGGCTATATATTAATGAAGTTGTGGGACTTAATGGAGTGCCACTATATATAGTTTCTTATCACGATCCACGTTTTACATCATGATTCTTGAAAAGTATTCAGTAAGTGCTGGATACTGAAATTCGTTTGATCACTGCCTACCACCCTCAAACTGATAGACAATTAGAACAGACTATTCAAACCATAGAAGACAGGTTGAGATCATGATCACATGACTTTTAAGGTATGTAAGATCAATATTTACCTCTTGTATAATTTTCCTATAACAATAGTTTCCATTCAAGTATTCAGATGGCACCATATGAGGCATTATATGGAAAGAGATGACGCACACAAACCTATTGGATTGATGTTTGTGAAAGAAAAGTCATAGGCCCAAAACTAGTGGAGAAAATTCTGAAAAATGTGTGGTTAATCCAAACCCACATCAAAGAAGCTCAAAGTAGGCAGAAGAGCTACATCAATAACCGAAGGAAGGATTTGGAATTTCAGGTAGGATATCATGTTTTCTTGAAGGTATCTCTATGGAAGGGTGTTATACGTTTCGGTAAGAAGGGTAAATTGAGTCCTAGGTAAATCAGACCTTTTGAAATTATAGAATGAATTGGGGATATAGCATGCCGTTTGGAAATGTCGCGAAGTCTCTCCAAAGTCCATGATGTGTTCCACATATCACTGTTGAGAAAATACATACCTAACCCAACGCATGTACTCATCTATGAGGAACTAGAACTGGAACCTGATCTATCTTATTGCGAATATCCTGTCAAGGTTTTTGATACAAGAGAACAAGTTCTGAGAAACCAGATGACTCATCTGGTAAAAGTTCTATGGAGAAACCATAAGATGGAAGAGGCAATGTAGGAACTCAATGAACTTATGATTAAGAACCACCCGAGTCTTTTCATGTTGTAGTATTCTATAAATTTCAAGGATGAAATTTTTTGAAGGAGGGGAGAATGTAACACCCCAAGCTTCCATGGTACGCTTCTCGTTGAATAATACAGTAGCATGTGTTGTACGCAACTTCGAGTTCTAATATACCACAACCAATCAAACTAGCCGTTATGAATAGTAATACCCACTTTTTGAAATTTTATAAATTTTCTATTTCAAAATGGACTTCATTTTTGGATTTGGAATATCAAAATTTTCTTAGGGTAAATTTTATGTATTTTTATGGAAATTTTCAATTTTTGATGAATAGTAAAAAAACACTAATTGATAGATTAAAATCAAATTTTTATTTAATAATTATCTATTTTATTTAAATTTATTTTAAGTAAAAATAGTTACATAATACCTATATAAGTTAAATTTAATTCATTTGAGCCAGTTTTTAATAATTTTAGATTTATAAAATTTTATTGAACATTTCACCGTCTTTTAACCACCTCCTATTATAATTTGAAAATTCACATAAAACTTAATTTTTCTACTTCTGTGAGTGGAAGTTCAAAAATAAAAGAGACACAGTTGATATCAGTTAGTAAAATGTGGTTCAATAAGATGAAAATAATTTCTAGTGAATAGTAATGTTTTACTTTTATTTACCACGGTTAAAAGTAAATATGGTAATTAAAGGTAAAAATGATATTATTATTACCCTAAAACATGTCCTAATTCTATTGGATAACTATAGTTCAACCAAAAAAAACCTTATGAAGAAAATATGAACCTATTTGGTCCACTTGGATTATTTTAGGACACTTATTATTATTTTATTTAAGGAAGAGTTAAAAGAGTTAAAATAAAAGTTTAATAACTAAAATTTTTTTAATATAGGGATACATAGAATATAAATTCGAATATAAATATTAATTAGAAAGCTAAAAAAATTTCCCAAATAATTTTTTTATTTTTATATTTTTTATATATTAAATAATGTAATTTATTTATGACACAATGATGATGCAGTAATTACCTAATTAATGAAATATTAAAATAATTGATATTATAAATATCCAAATAAATTTAATTTATTATTTTTATGAATTACACTAATTTTATAGGTTAATATGACATATTATGGTTGGTTAGATGAATTGTTTTTGAATAAATAATGTTTTTATGAATTTAGAAAAAACAAAATACTAAATAGTGTCAAAATTGACATAAAAGAGTTTTTAAAACAAATATTATATTATTAATTGATATTATATTCCTAAAAATATACGGGTACACAAAAAGACTTATATAATGATATTTGTATCATTAATTAACCATTAGGGGTTCTCTTGAAAGTATATCGTAATTTTATTAACAATATAATATCAAAATACAAAGAGAGATGATAAATGTCAAACTATTGAACTAATAGTTAAAACTATATATTAATGTTATATAGTGATCCAAACCTATATAAAACAAATTGGTTGAGTCATTTTAGACCCATCCCCACCTTATCCTTTAAATAATTCATTTTGGAGCTATTATAAACCGAAAATGATTTTATTATAAAATAATAATTCTAGATTTTCCTAAGGTTCCCCTCACCCCTCTTATAAATGGGCACCCCCCCCTCTAATTTACACCTTCAAAGTCATTTTTTATGGCCAAACTCTTCCCAAATACCCTCTAAAACGTCCTCCCTTAATCCTAGAGGCCTTACATTAGTCAGAAACCCATCCTAAGGATCCCTTTCGATCAAATCAAAAGGAAGAACTCGAAGAAGAGGTAAATATTTCATCACCTCTTTCACATTCCTTTCTTCTTCCACTTTCTTTTTCTTTGTTCTTTCCATTATAAAATAATAACTCCAGTATATTCTATATACATTTATGTTATTATAAAAATGGTACAAAAAAATTCATTAGTCTATACATCCTTTGAATGACATGTAATCATACTTGCGTACGTACGACTTACCGACTCCACGTCGTGGTGTAATTGTTATTAAATACATTATTATTTGGATGGGTTTAATAATGATGTGTAATTTATTTAAATAATAAATATAACATGATAATGATTCAGTACATATTATATACCATCCAATTATATATTATTTTAATATCAAAAGATTGATATTTTCTCTCGTGCGTATGTATGGATTACTATCTCCACAAACGCGATGAGATTCATTCCCCATCATATCCATTAAAAAATAATTTCCATTAGATGATTAAAAATAATGTTTACTAACTTGATATAATTCTGGATATGAATAAGATACATGCCATCGATAACAAATATGACTCACATAAAAAATTATATAATGGAAAATGAATCCGTTAACACCCGAAACAACGTTAATACTAAGATATTATTAACAAAGAATTGTGAAATGATCATATATGATATCATATTAATGTATATGATTCTGGTGTAATTTAATGACAATCATTTCTCCATTATACAGGAGTTTAACCTACCCTCGACCAAGGAAATGTACAAGGTAAGGGTTAATTTCAAAATCTCTTCATTATTCGAATTTGTTTATATTATATATTGGGACCTCTTCATCATCCACATCCATGTTTCTTAAAAATGTATTTCAAACCATTCTTACTATTTTATAGACTATGGGTTAAAGTAATTTATACACTTTTTTGACATTTTATAACATGTTTATAAAGGAATATTTCCTTCGTTTACCAAACTAGGTCATTTTTAAAATTTTCGACAAAATTAAGGTAAGAATGTCTTTTTTAACTTATATGGTGGGAGTGGCTATTTTTGGCCATTATAAAATATTTGAAGCTTACCATACAAGATTATAATAATTTTTTCAAAGTAAATGTTTTTTTATAATTATGTGACTTTTAAATGATTAAAAAAAAGAGATATTTCTATCAAATAGTTTTGATTTCATCTATGTCAACATCCTTTGATAGATTTTACGCTTATTTGATGTTGATTTATTATGATAGAAAACTTCCATATAGTATTGAAGGTTGTGTGATATGTTTGACTGAGGATGTGTTAATTTTATACCATTCATGGTTTATGGATAAAGTATTGACATTTTGTATTCTAGTTTTAATGTGAATGGTTATGTTATGTTTAAACCTGTTCATATGAGGAATGCTTTGGACTTCATAAGTGAGGGGTGGAGCCCGCTATAGCTCTTTGATGAATCAGTAGGTCTCATTAACAATCTAGTGTCTTGGCACAAGGCCTTGACAAAATCTTATATTTAGTCTTGGCACAAGGACTTGAATATGTTGTTATAAAAGTTTGGAATTATGAATTAAATCATTATGAAAGTGGCTATTGATATTTCATGTGATTATTCTACAAGTATAATATCCATGTGAGTAAGTAAATTAAATTATTTGATTTTATCTTGGCCATATTATGCTGAAGTTCAAGTTTAAAAGGATTTTTTTTAGTATTATACATTTCCTTAAATGTTTAGGATTATTTATGAAGATTTCCGCTATATTTTTATCCTTACTGAGCATCGGAGATCACCCCTTTCTATGTTTTATTTTTCCCAGGATAAAAAGAAGTATTTTATGGTTGACCTGGAAGGATAGTCTGAGTGGATATTACTGTCGTCTATGGAAATAAAGTTGTTGTAGTTTTTCATTTTATGATGTAATGTAAACCTGATGAATGTATTTAGTACTTACAAGGCAACTAAACTAATCGGTATTTCTAGAATTGATCTTTTGTGATCAATCCAATGTTATGTAATAATGCATCGACTCTGGGTAACTGGGGTCAGGGAGTTATAAGAGCACCCACTTCATGGATTAGAATTAACATCGTAATAATAAACGGACAAATAATCTATGATCTATTTATAAAATGGTACCATTGATGGATAACATCAAATACTTATATATTATTTTATAGATGAAGAACCTCATAGTAAAATTGATGACTCTAAATTCCATAATGATAATATGTGATCATTACTTAAATCTAGACACATTTCATCCATGGTATGATACTTTTGGATTCAGGAATACGTCTTAAATAATTATTTGATTCCGATAGTAGGAAATAAATCTCCTCAAAAGGGTGTGATGAGGTTGTACTCCAAATATCTCACACAAAGTGATTATTTATAATAATTAGAGCAATTTTATAGTGTCCATCCACCATTGGGAAGCTATGTCATGAAAATCAGGGTTAAGGGAACTATGGGGTGTTTCCATCTCCAAACAAATCATGGTGGATTCCTTTTAAATATGTTGAACTAGATTTGGATTATTTTGAAAAACAATAAACCCCTATAATCAGTTCTTGGGGAAACACATGATTTTAATCATCAAAACATGATCATTCCCTTTGTGAATATTTACAACGAAGACTTTTCACCCACATGTTAGTACACTTTCTACCCCAAAATATTATCGAATAAAAAATGAATAAAAAATCATTTGTGCATGTGTTTGTTTATTGGGATGATGGTTTTATGGGGTTTTCTTATTTGTGTTTTTCAAGTGTAATCAATAACTGTCATCGCGACCTCATTTAGATCCAAATGACATATTACCAGTTCTACCAGACATACAATTCATCCATTGTGTAAGATGGGTTCTCAAAAAAGTATTTCACATCATCACCCATCCAACATATTCAATGATGGGTCACAAATTCTCTAGTTTGGGGGTACAATATAAATGGTACCATCCCAACCCAAGAGTCTTCTTGACAAGACCCCTAGCTCATGAATCCCGAAAACCTATCTACTCAATGATGAATAATATCCCAAAATCATATGGAACTAGTTTTTGTCTCAAATCAATTTAGTATATTATACTAAGAACACAATAATTTTATCTACTCTTATCATAGGGAGTCAAATCAATATTCCATTGAGTTCTTCATTAAAACATCATAGGGGTACCTCTAATGGGATTATGCAAGAAAAATACACTTCAAGTTCAATGCTAAAAAAACACTTAACATAAGGGTGGTTTTGTCCTTAGGAGACCTTACTAACACATCTAGAAGAATACATTACTGAAGGCCTACTAAGGATAAATAAAATACAATAGGGGGTAGGGCCAAACCTTTTTTTCCCTCTGAATAAGACCACCAGTCAAATTTTAAGGAAAAACAGGACTAGTTACAAATTCATTCACAAAATATCTTGTCCTTATTGAATCATTTTGATGAATCTAGAGATGCTTGTTCATCAAATATAGGAAAAAATATAGATAAATCACACAAAAATTCTCAAATAATCAATTCTATCCAAATCAGTTACGGAAGAAAATCGTCAGAATTAACAAAAATATTCATACATATATCAATACTATCAGTATAGTTCAAAAGTATTCCAAGAAAAAAATTGGAAAATCAAAATGAAAAATACAAGGCATAGCAATGTCTCTACCCCCACACTTGAGTACTATAAGTATATACCAATAGAAAATGTAGGTTAGGAATAGGAACACACACCTGATCTAATAACGGAATGGTCACATATTCTAATTACTATCATTATGTTTTGAATGAAATCATAAAAATGGTGAAAGTTAAGATTAAAATTCTTTTCCACATCCTACAAACATGTAAATACATAACTACGATAGTATTTGAGTGAAGAACACACATTTGTGGCCCATAATTGGTTGAAATACAAGAACAATGTCAGGGCTACACCAATTTAGACACACATCTCTTTTCTAATCTAGGAGATTCATGAGAGAAATTCCCCCATGATAAATGTGAAACTATGAAGAGACCATACCATCATTCCAACTAGATGACATCAATCTACTTTGGTGGCTATTTTAGGGTTGGCACAAGCACCATCCAAAATTATTGAGACATGTTGTAAAATTTCACCAGTAATATGAAAGATAATAACACATGATTTTGTATACAAAAGTTGATATCTTAAAAATGTGGACCTAGTCACCATCAATAAGTAATATAAAAAGAATCATCAATAAAGGAAATTAGAAAATGATTATCTAATCTCTGATTCCTCTATATATAATATTGGAATTTTTGAAACCCTTAGATGTTATTTTGTGTTATACTAGGATCTTAATCTTCCATTAACAATTTATATAAATAGAATCAATAATTCTATTGTTCCTCTAAGGATAACATACCATTATTTCTTGATTCATTACTAGGATTTGATCAATCATGAGATTCTATATCATGATGAGAACCATGAGAGTCCTCTACATGGTCATAAGATCAAATTGAATAGATTTACTCCCCTTACTACAATCCTCCCTGAATGTCCTCACTAGGGAATACACTGTATGAACTCTCCAAGAAATCTAATGTCAATCCATGGTCGTATCCCTCCCCATTATGGATATCCAATTCATCAGGATGTTCCTCATCTTTCCAATTAAATTATATGAAGTCCCTAACACCATCAATCATTGTGTAATATGTGGTAAATATGTCCTAACTCCCCATTTTTGGGAAATGAAATCCATTTCAACCTGAATATATCCCAATGTAAGAATCAATCCCTAAACAACACTTTGTTCACCTGCCATATATAATGATAAATGTTATTTATGGAAGACAAGATGGTTACTACAAAGAAGTGTGGAAGTATACAATTTAGTGATTCTATGATTAGGAGACTCTAGAGAAAGATGAAGAATGAATTTTTAGCATGAGGAGACAGTTCAACATAAATAATATATCATTCATTCTCTAGAATTTATCCACTACCCAATGTTGAATTCCATTGGTGTTTTGGGAATAATGTGTGAATGAAATCCTCCTAAAACTAAGGAACATTATTCATCAATAAAAAATTGATGCACTTATTTATGATGAATATCCCTGAAAAATAAATTTAATAGAAGGGATACGTCATCAAAAACACATGGAGGGTCCCATAACTATAAGAAACCTGAAATTGGGGAAAAATAAATGATTCATGCTACCTAAAAGTCATGACATATTAGAAAGGTTGCATTAGTTGATCGCTGATACCCCTTCTAGTGTTCACATCAATAGAGGGGAAATAATGGTCAAATAATTATAAATTAACCCCCAATAAAAAAATCCCACCAATGTTGACATCATGGAATGTCATACCCTGATGTTGGCTTCATGAAATGGGATATGATTGCAACATATAATATGGGTTTAAAAAAAGTGTTGACTGAATCACAAAGATGTTCGGAAAGAAGAAAGATATTATAATGGCCTTAGTTTTTTACACATATTATTACTTGATTTTAATCATAATTAAACATCAAATTTAGATCCAATGATCATAAATTCTAGTGTCTTGGAATATTAGGTACATAATTTAACATAATGAAAAAAATTATTTAATATTTATAATGAGCTCCTAACTACATTTGAAACCCGATATTAGTATAGTATAACCTAATAAATACATGAATACAATGAATGAGGTAAAAATCCCAATAAGGGAATAAGAATAGTTATAAAGCATAGCACATGTGTTAGAAAGAATAACATGACAAAAAAGGGCATTGATCATGAATAAATATATGGAATAATAACATGTACATAATGGGAACATATAATAATAGAATCATAGTAATGTGTCAGACACATATAACAAGACATAAACATGGTTCAAGTATTGATGCCAAGACAAGGTGGATAAGGCCCCATTAAAGAATTGATTTTACTCATTGTCCCTACATGACATCTCATGAGACTAAGGACTACCCAGGGCATTGGAGTGCTACCTAGGTGCACCCATCATTACATTTTCATGCATATGTGTGCCACATGGATAATCAATCGTAAGGGTTGACCATAGAAATAATTTGCTATCATAATCTTCTCATAAAGAATAATAAAATGGAATATCATAATAATGTTAATGAAACAATTGATACACATGGAAAGTCATATGTTAAAATTGGAACAAATAATTATAAATGATGTGAAAAAATTTCAAACATGTATAAAGTTTGTTTGTGAGTCATTATAAATAGAACAATTTATTGTATATTCAGGAAGATATTGAAGAGTGTTTATTGAGGAAAAGTAATATTTGTTTTCAAAAAACCATAAATTAACCATTAAAAATTTTCACGAGTAAATGATTTATTTTATATAAAATAATGGTTTCATAAAATAAATAATGTAGTGAACATAAAAATCCGTATGAAATTGGGAAGTTCCCTTTAATTAGGAATTCTTTTTAGGATTATTTGAGAAGTGAACCTCATTGAAACATGTATTTCCCCATCAGAGATGGATTATATGGTTTGGAAACATGAGTCAGAAAAATACACAGAGGAATTTAGAATAATTAATGAAATAAAAAGAAGATATACTTTATGGTAAATAGAGAGAAATCTAAATTGAAGAAAAAAATTAATTTTAGGATGCATCCCTTAACTTATGTCTGAACATGTTTCAATGTTGATAATATTGTCCTCTTGAATAGTTATTCTTGAGAACCTCCTTTGGTGGTGTGGTTTTTTACTTCTATTGAGACCAAATGTTCATGGATATGGGTGATGGGATTGGGAAGATATTATTTCATAATTTGGACAATGCTCAAAGATTAAGAGGTGTTAGGAGAAGTGGTTTTGGGGGGTGGTTTTTATATTGTAGGAGAGGGATGTTTTCTAGTGATATATTTCATTTGTTTATTATTTTATGTTAATACATTAATTAGTTTAATAATTATATAGAAAATAATAAAATAATGAACTATAGTTTGTGATTTTGGGATTATATCATCCATACATCATCTCTGACTCCATAATTCATTTATTTAGATTTTATTGTAAATTATTGTATTTTAATATTCACTAAAATTTCATGTATTCTAGAAAAATACCAAAAATTTACCCTAACCACTTTTAGGCATCATGAAATAAAATATGAAATCCATTTTAGGAATATGATTTTCTAAATATGATACATTTAACATTAAATTAAAATCATCATTTACTTGGAAAATACCAATTTTAAAATGATAACATATTTTATAAAACATTTAAAAAGTAATGTCTCATAAAATTAACATATAATCATAAGATAAGAAAATATTAATTTAGGAATACATTTTATATAAATAAATTTTTATTTATAATATTATATTGATTAAAAAATATAAAATAAAAACAAATGTTTTTAGAAAAATATAAATATATAATTAATATGTTCTAATGAATTTATTTACTTTTGATGTGATATAATTATATCACATGTTCATTAATAAATTATAATTTTTTATAAAATCATGGTGGAAGTTATTATTCTATTGGCTGGTTTACTATTCGTAATGATCATGTTACTATACCAAATGTCATGTTACTATTTCTTCAACATCGGTTTCATTACATCTATAAATAACTCTTATTTTATTCATTCTTAAGTTATAATGTTTGTATTATGTTCTTAATCTGTGTATGATACAATTATATGAAGGGAATTTGTATTTTAAAAAAAGGGTCATTACATTCTTCCCACTTTTTGAAATTTCTCTATCGAAATCTCATTTTACAATCTAATTTGAACTTAGCTGCGGGTAATTCATCACTACCACTGATTCCCATGTATCATCTTCATACATATGGTTCTTCCATTGTACTTTGACTAATTGATTAGTATTTTCTCATATCACTTTATCTATACAATCCATGATCTTTACTAAATCGTCCTCTTATAAGAGATCGCTTTCCAGCAGTACCACCTCTTAAAAACAATGAATGTGAAGGATTATGTATGTAATTTCACAAGAGGGATACAAGAAATATATCATGTACTTGAGAAAAAGTAGGTGTATGTTCTATTAGATATGAAATATCTCTGACATGATCAACAATATTGATGGGTCCAATGTCCCTGATACATATCATTACATTCTCCCAACATTTCATTATCTTATTCAATGGAGATATGAAAAAGAATACCATGTCTCCGACATTAAACTGATGGTATCATTAGTGATTCTCTACACAACACTTTTGTATACATTGGGATACCTTAATGTGCTTCCGATTTTTTTATTCTTCTCCACCATTTATTTGACCAAATCAGTTCCTACTATATTACATTCACTAACATCAACCCAGTAACATATATTTCCATAAATGGGATTCATATAGATCAATTTGGATGCTCAATAGGAAACTATTATTGTAGGAGAATTTTACCCATTATAGATTTTAGTCCCATCCTCTATTAAAGTCCAAAGGACACTCTCACAAGAGGAGTTTTAATGTCTAAATAGTACTCTTTGATTGGACTTCCATTGGAAGATGACAGGCCATACTAAAGTTTAAATCAGGATTTAGAGAACAATAATGGATTTTCCAAAACATTGAGGTGAACCTCAGATCTCGATCAGATAAAATTGATAGTGGAACTACATAAATCATTATAACTTATATGATGTCTATTTATATCAGTTTATATTGGTATATGTCATTTGAAATTTAAATAAAGTGTGTTTTCATTGTGAGATGATCCATAAAAACAAATATATCATTGTTTTCTCTAGATGTCTTAAAATGCCAAATGAAAAATTACATGGTGATGTTTTCAAATTTCCATTTTGGTATAGGTAATGGTGGCATCATCCAATTATACATTTTACTTTTGGTATTTACTCTTTGACACATGAGGCACTTTATGTATATTCACCAATCGCCTTCTTTATATTTTACCTCCAATAGTCCTCTTGGAGATCATGAAACATCTTTTTTATCCATGGGTGACTAGATAAGGATAAGCAATGTTATACATTAAAAATGAAATTATTTATATATGGATTTTATGGTACACAAATTCATGACCAAAATATCACTTCTCCTTTTTCATCTATTTTTTACTCTGAAGATATCCCTTTTCCGAGGGCTTTAACATTTTTTTTAATTTTCATTTCATTTATTTGATCATATTTTATTTTCTCTATTAGGGAATTTTTTTAAATCATTTGAGAAAGGATTGATGAAGTTACTTCCTTAATGATTCACATGTTTATCCTTTTAAAATCTTAGAATATTTGATCCTTCTAAATTTTAATCACTGATAATGTTGCGGTATCCTTTCTACATATATCATCTACCAACATTTTTCATTACCTAGATGATAATGGATTGACAAATAAGAATCATTTTTGAGAACATTACATATTCACTGGTGAATGTTAAGCTTTATTTTTTTAATATATAGTTGAGACTGTAATGATAAATATATTTCCCAAAATTTTTCCCTTATAAATAATATGATTAGTTTTTAAATGTAAAGATACCAAATTCTAAATCCAGATCATGCATGGGATATATATTATCTTTATGTTTAAAATTCCTTTAGGGGTAGTCTATACCTTTATAATATTGCATCAATACAAAGCCAAAGTCATTCTTTGAAGCATCATGATACACCACAAAGACATTCCAACATGTTAGTAGTGCGATCACTGGTGCAGTGATAAGACCCTTTTTCAACTCTTTAAATTAGTCTTCACATTCACCAACCGAGATGAATTTTCTCCCTTCTAAGTCAGCTTGGTTAGTGGGTTGGAAAAAGATCTTCAATAATCGTGGTAATAACTAGCCAGACCAAGGAAACAATGGATCACCATTACAGATATTGGAGTGGGCCACTCTTCGATTGAATTTTTCTTAGAAGGGTTATTGTATATTAATTATATAGTGATTACATGCCCAAATAATGATACATCCACTATAAAAAAACTCTCATTTTCTATACTAGGCATATAATTTCTCCCATACATTGTTTTTTCACAATATTATAATGCTACTCATTTTCCTCCATGCACTTATAGAATATGAAAATATCATCAACAAATACTACCCTAAATTTATAGAGGAAAAATCTAATAACTCTATTTGTTAAGTCAATGAAGATTAATGGAGCATTAGTGAGTCTGAATGGAATCACTCTAAACTCATATTTTCTATATCTCATTTGAAAGGTATTCGGGATGATATCTTCCTTCCTCACCATTAATTAGAGATATAAATTTAAAATATATTCCTTAGATAAATACATGGCCCCTATATAGATGATCTAGCAAGTCATTTGTAATTCCACAATCCCAGATGTCCAGAGTCGGTGCATTATTTTCCTACATTTTGTAGATTACAAGAAATAAAATCTTGATGGATTTATTAGTTTAGCATCCTTTGAAAATATATTCCATACATGGACATTAAATTTCAATTGAAAACATAAAATGCAACATTAATAATCATTTGGTAACACCATTATTATCATATCTTAACCATAAAAATAATTCAGAATACACTTATTGGCATCATGGAAAAATAAAACATAATAATGGGGTGAGCTAGGATGCTCAGTAAGGTTAAAAAATTCTATAAAATCATTCATAAATTATCATAAAATTTGAAGGAAATGTATAAAATTAAAACATAATCCATTTAAACATTACCCTCAACATGAAATGGAATGAATAAATCAAATAATTCCATTTAAGCATTCACATGGATATTAAAATAGTCCAATAATCACATGTAATATCAATAACTAATCTCATAATGAGGTAATGACTAATGTCATACATCATAATTATACCATAAAGGCATCATGATATGACCACACATAACCACACTATAAATGCCTCGTGCCAAAACACTAGTTTGTATGATGAGACATACCAATGCATTTAGGGGGAATAGTGGGATATTCCAATCACTTAAAAATTCCAATGCATTCCTCTTATGAAAAGGTTGAAACATAACATAAACATTCATATTAAAAATAGCATAAAAAATTTAAACACTTTAACCATAAACCCTGAATTGTATTACCATTGTGCATTAATAGTTAAATATTTCATAAAACCATCAATACTATATGGAATATTGTATCATAATATTTCAACCTAAAATAAGCATAAAATCCATAAAAGGATGTTGAAATAGTTGACAATAATTAAATAAATTCATTACAAATTATTTGATAGAAATATTCTAGTTTTTAATTAAAATAATTTAAAAGATTATGAAATTATTGAATAAAATATTTCTTCTAAAATAAACTATGTAATTTTTTAAGGGATCCATCAGGACGTTAAGGCGTCATGATGAGGGAAAATATCCACTCAAGTCATCAAAGTTAAAATTCATTTTTTTAATAATTTAACAAAAATGTCATAAAGCACCATATTTGGAAAACAATAGAATGATTCCTTTCAAAAAGTTTTATTAAAACGAAAACATGGGTAAAATTACTTTAAAAATGTTTCAATAATATTTTGAAATACATTTTAAGAAAATGGACATTAATTATAAAGATGACCATGTAGATACTTTTGTATAAACAACCTCAGATAATAATGAGATTGTGAAATTAACACTTATATAAATCTAATAAAAATTCATATTTAAAACCATTTTGATGAACCTAAAAATTGACAAAATTGTTTCTTAATAATCATTTTATATCCATATAAAGAGTTATGTAAAATAATATAAATAATATTGGAATTTATAAAAGATTAATTCTTTAATTATTCAAACAGTCACACACGACATTGAACATTTAGATCATAAGCCTGATATCTTCAAATGATTAATTTAATACCGTGAAGATAAATGTATTCATGATATGAAATATTTTAGTTACAATACATACACAATGCATTATAAATATGATGTGATCATGGCTTATATCTCATGAAAATTAAAAGTGAGATGAAATTCCCTTACCATGGGTCTGATACTCTCTGTATGCATCCGAAAAACCTGTATAATGGTTTTAAAAATATTATCAGAATCATAATAATATTTATAATATCATATATGATTTTTTATGGTATTATATTAACGGTTAATTAATAATATCCAAGTTAAGGAAACATTTCGGATAATAATCACTTTCATTATAGTATGTGTTTTGCCTTGTTATTCTAGATCATATTGTTTAGATCATGATATAATTACATCCAAATTTTTTAAAATGATTTATATATCATATATATTCATAATATCAATTTAAATACTTTATAGATATATGAAATGGAATACAATTTTCCTAGAGATGGTATTTCATGCGTAAATGTGAAAACTATTTCTGTTTTTTAATCATATTGAATGGAAATATGTGAATGAAATAGATGTGTGTGTATATATATATATCATTATAATTTTTAGGTCATATATTTCATACGTATTGATAAAATATATTTTTATAATCATTCTGGAATGGTGAATATGGAAGATGAATATTATCATGTCGTGGAGATCGTAAGCCATAAGTACGTACACATGGAGATATTTTTTTCATAGGATGGGTAAATGGAGGAATACTATTGTCCCATAATATTAAAAACATCTCAACATAATATAGATGTTGAATTTATTACCTTAGTATGAAAACAAAACACACTACTGAACAAATGGCTATTTGCAATAGTACATTTGCGAAGGGGTCTCATCGCAAATGACTCATTACAGAAATGGGGGTTGCAAATAATAATTTTTTCAATGGTCCATCAAAAAATGTAATTGTTTTTATGGGTAGTGGTACCGTCTCAAATAGTTTTGATGAGTTTTTAAAAAAAACTTATTGCGACTAGCCGACCCATCGTCTCAAATAGATTTCCTGATTTTTTAAAAACATTTTTTCCATGGACCATCGCAACTAGTATTTTCTTCAGGCCCGTCGAAAATAATGGGAAAAACGAAAACAAACAATAATAATTATTATTATTATATAATAATAATACTACAATAATACTATTAATGAAATAAAAAAATTAATATTATTAGAATAAAATTATTTATAAAATAAAAATAAAAATAAAAATAATATAATATCAATATAAATGAAATAATAAATATATTATCAGTAATAAAAAATTATTTATAAAATAATTAAATAATATAAAAATATATTTATGATTAATATTAATGAAATAATAATAATATTAATATTAGTAATATAATGAAAACATTAGTAATCATAATAATATAGAAATATATTAATTAAAAAAATAAAAAATATAATAAAATAATAAATAACTAATAAAAAATATAATATTCAAAACAATATAAAAAATACACTATTTAAAACTTTATGTAGTTAATATTAAAAACAATTACATTCATATTTTTCATTATAAAATAAAAATAAATCACTAAGGGGGAGGATCGTCTGGAGAAGCTGGGGAAGACGGTGAAAGGGAACTGCATCCCAAAACTACGAGTCAGACGTCTCATGTACTCGATCTTCTCCTGCTTCTGCTAATGTCACCATCGATGCATCTTATCCATCATCTCCCAATGTTGCTACTAATACTGTTGTAGGAACTCTTCCCACTACTACGACAACCATTGATGCATCTCATATGACTCCCTAATAATAGTCTCTATAATCTCACTCTGAGCTCGCAGATGCTCCTGATACTGTGCATCAGATGATGATGACTCTCGGCGAGCTCATCTTGAGTTTGACCCCAACATCGTAGCGGTTCCATAAAAAATCCTATGAAAAATCTAGAGATGATACCAACAACTCTACCTCTCTTAATGGAATGCTTGATCGCCTTCATCCATGCAACCTCATCAAATGGGTGGGCACTAGTCTAACCATCAGTCCCATCCAAACGCTCGATATGTGTCTGAGACATCTCATCATCAAATGACTCCATCAATTGTAATTTAATTTTAAAATCGTTAAAATATTATTTGAAGTTATATTTAAAATAGAAAAAGAAATTATGATGACCACAATCTGATAATGGCGAGCACTTTTAATCTCCATAGTGGTTGGATTACTATACATCCTCATATAAATGTGGAACTTTGTAATATCGGGTTGTGTGACTACCTATATGAATATAAAATAAAATGTTTACATTTAATGTTATATACAATATTATAAAATAAATCTACTTAACATATGCTCCCTATGTGTATTGAATTTATGACTACGGGCTCAATTTTTCAACTCTTGCATCCCCTAGTTTTTTCGACAAACTGATGATCTACTCTGAAATCGCCTACTCAACCGGTGTGTGTATTATCCATATCAAATCTATGAAGAAATATAATCAGGTCAGTGGTTGCAACATGTCTCATTTATCTTTTTCACCCCTGCTTTATCCATTTCATTCCTTCTCAAATTTTGTAAAATTGAGTGCAATGCAGATTCATAGCCCCATGATATGCCTTCCAGATGGCCTCACGTATTATCTCATCAATGGGATACTGTAAACCCTACAAATAATTTATAATATATAGTTTTTATTAAAATAATTTCAAAGTAAATATTTTTTATTTACAAACTAGCGAATACTCGAACATGCAGTGCTGAACATCAACATGAATCTGATCCCATAAAACCCATGCTTCAAAAAAATAATTGTGCAAATATATCACTACTATGTCCAATAAATATATATACGTAAAGAGGAGAAAAAATAACAATTAATCAGAAAATTATATTATAAATAAATTAATGAAATCTAACTAAAATACACAGTCAAACATAGCTCTTCATTTGTGGATCTAACACAAGATGATGATGTCACTCAGGGATAGGGTCCAGAATCATCAGTCATCCAAGACAACGCCCCTCCGAGTGATCCTTGAACCATCATAAGTTAGAGGGTTAGAGGATCTGACATCATTCTCATCCAAAGGTAGATTGCTCTTATGAAATAGATGATAAAGATTCATACCCATCTAAAACATGAAATGATTGTTGTTAGAAAACAATTGAAAAAAACTATTATATATAGATTTATATAATATATGATTATAACCATAATTTAACTATGTAAATGTCCATATTCATCCTCACTTTCATATATTTTGATGTCAATATATTAATATTCCTCCTCAACGTCATCAATATCCATATTAGTTTCAGTTTCATGATATTTTATCTTTTCTAATTCAGTTGTAACATCATTTACATTGTTATCACCGTCAACCCTTAATTGTCAGTTTCATCAATGATATTCATGTCTCTTAGTGAAGAAGATTGATTTGGTGTAGTGTCATGAAAAAAGCCAATTCCGTACACTTCTGTAGAACCACATTCACATTCAGTAAACCAAGTAACCACATATGCATTATAAAATCAGAAACCATTAACCACATATGCATTATAAAATTTCACTATTTTGGATGGTCAGTAACTCAAAACACACAACCGATTATCAATTTTATTATCATTTTGAGATACTAGAATATTTGTAAAACAATTATCATTATAAAATGTATTAAATTTATTTGTTATGTGAAATAATAAATAATGTATGTCACTAGTTTTTAAAACAAGTTTGAATTTTTTTTATGATGTTCTTCAAGAGAAGATGTTTTAATTTTGGAAATTGTTTATTGATATTATTATCATATAAAATACAAATAAAATAAGATTATTTTTCTTTTACGAAAATTATAAAATAAGTAATGGGAACACTCATATTATAAATGGTTTCATTTATACATTTTTGAGAGGAATATATGTATGAGATATGTTATGTACATCATCTGAATTCGATCATTCATGAACTCCACCGAATCTAAATTTGGGACGATTAAAAACTTATAATTGATCTCACAAGTCATGATCAACATCTCTATGATTATAGACCATGAATTTTTTTTATGGATATTCATATTGAATTTAATGAAAGCATAAAAATTAAATTTCTTCTTTAAAATCATCTTCTACAACTTATCCTTCAACTGATTCATTGTTATATAATTTTTTCTTCAATTTCTACATGTATCTTTTGAATGGGTACATTCATCAGAACTGAACGAGACCTCCATAGTGTTTTCATGCAGAAAATGTAATATCAAATGTTCCATTGAGTCAATAAAATCTGGTGGAAATATTTTTTCCAGTTAATATAAAATTAATATGAAATCTTCTTGCAGTTTTCTTACTATATTATAGATTATTTTCAAAAAACAAATCTATTGAAAAAAATATTTAATTTCTGTTAGCGCAACCCAAATCATAAGATTCAATAATCCTTATAATCCAATATATATAAGTCATTCCATTAAAACCTGACCATCATGAGTTTTCAATTAGGTAATATTACCATTTCAAAAAAATTATACCAAATTGGAAGCTTAAAAATCTTGATGTCTCAAATCTATAATCCACTGACAAAATAATATGAAACTCAATTTAGATAGTGTAATAGATTGTTTGTTCTTTAATAAGTTATGTGCTCTGACATTTTTAAATAGATCAAGTTCTAACTGCTTGCAAATTCTGGAAAGATCTTAATAATGCATTTGCATTATCTTTGGTCTTACTCGGTGTGTCCTAAATTTAATGATATAAATTATCAAAAAAATCTACTCAATATGAATCACATCCAACATGTGATGGAAAAAAAATCAGACCAATATGGAAAATCCCAAAAAATGCTTTATTTTATCCAATTGTGTTCTTTTCGAAACCCATTAATTTTTAGTTAGTTTATTATTGGTCCAAATGTGATGGGAGGTAATGAAGATAAAACTAATTTATAATCTTTACCTCGGATCATTGTTGGAGGCCCATATATATCAATTGTTCATTTTCTAAAATGATATTTATTTCTTCAAAAAAGATGTTCAGTGGAAGGAATTGTTTATGACAGTAAAAAAATATTTCATTACCATTGATGATCATAAATTCTTTTCTATCTCTAATATAGTACAGGCATGATTTTGGACCATGTGTACTCCCTCTAGATAAAAATCAATATGATGGGAAGTCGATAATTTTCTATATCAATGCAACTTTTGGTAGGACGTTTTGTTTCAAGAAACGTCATATGTACTAACACCATTACTCCACAATGAATTTAACTAATCAATCAATGGTATCAAATAAAAATCAATATTTTATTCAGACGACCAAGAATTAATAAGGTCAATAAGATATATGGATCCTTCATTAACATCCATGGATGTACGTTGTATGTAGTTATAAAGATTGGCCGACATGAATACTGACAACAGTAAGAACCAAATGGACACAAACTGTTAGTAGAAATACCCAATCACACGTTTTGAGATACTATAGCAAAAGACAGAAGCACTATGTCAAAATATTTCCATGAATCACTATCAAAAGGAAGATTTTCTGATTTTATTAATTGAAATGTTGGATTTTTTCCATGCCATCAATGCTTATATGTTCTAAGATATAAATAAATGTTATAATCAAGGTGTGAGTGGGAAATATAACAATTATTTTACAAAAAATAAATCTAGATCTTATTTATACCTTAATGGTCCATATATAGGACAACTATCCAATGTCCCATTTTCACCATAATATAAGATGAGGCCATTTAAATATACATGAATACATTGATAACTAAGACCCAGATTACGAAAAAGACTTTTGTTCTCATTGAAATTTGTAGGCAACACAATGCATTCAGGTAGAATTGTTCTTAACAAAGTTAATATCTTATAAAAACAACTATTTGACATTCTATTATCTAATTTAAAATCCCTAAATTTAACAAATTTATAGAGAATACTTATCTGGAAACCAGGATATAAGAAATCCCCAATGGACCTTAACAATTCATAAAAATGAGATTGTTCCAACTCATGTTGTTAAATCAATATCATCTAGAGTTTCAGTGTGATAGTAAGATGGAACTACCACATTATGTACTAAATTTCGAAATGTTTTGGATCCGAAACAAAATTATTAGTATATTCTCTAGAACTCTATTCCCCATGTTGATATAAAAAAATTAGTCTGTTTAATTTCTATTATTTTATAGTTATTTTTAATATTTTTTATGTAATGTCCATGAATTTCCGTATAATGATTTTTGTATGGAATTATTTTGAGACCTCAAAATCTAATAGCTCGTGATTCTGAGTCCTAGAGGGCCCGAAATGATCCATTGAAGTTTTTTTAATCATTAATTAGCATGCATAAGAATTTTTCCTGAAAAAGTGGAATAACTCTTAAACTATTGCCCGATTCAAAAATATGAGGGCACCATTGTGTTTAAGATGTTGGGTTTACTTAAGGAATGACTTAATTTTATTCGGTGTAGGCCTCTGGTGAGAAAACCTGAAAATGGAATAATCGTAAATAAAATTATTAACTAAAATTATTTTATTTTTCAAATGCATATAACTCACGAATGGTAACTCAGATTGAAAATCTGAAACCACCGCTAAACTCGTGAGGGTATGCTTTTTTTAGGATGATACTAACATTGTCTGAAGTGGGCCAACAGTGAATGTTGTTTTTGTCCATGAATAAAATAATTAAGTGACAATTATTTTATAGTAAAATTCTTAACTTCTAAATGGTATCTTGAATTGAAAATATGATGGTACAATTGGGTTCTTTGGGATGTTTTCTCTTTAAGAGAATCATAACCTTGACCGACATGGGCTGAGGGTGGACATAATTAATTTATTGAACATTTTATAAGGTACGTTCAGTAAATGCGTGAGCGGTGTTTTCTATCTTATGAACTAGTTCTCAGATCTAAAATCTAGGGGCAGTATTGAATCCTCAGTGCCAGGATTAGATTAAAGGATACTTTATTTTGACTGCAGTAGATCTTGAAAAAATGTTATGTTCTGTGACTTTTTAAAAGAAAAGAAATGAAATAATTTTATTATTTTATTTTCTTCCATATCCTCCAACGGACAAGAGGTGTGTCAAGCTAGTCATATGTCATTCCAATAAATGGCATGACCTTCCAATCCTATGTAACGACATCATTGGGGAATTTGGAAGGTTCCAAAATTATGAGCCACCATTAATTCCCCACGTTGTTACCTTCCTTCCCCTATCCTATATATATGAAGCTTGGGTGGAGGTACCAGCGTATCTTTTCCCAGAAACAAAGTGCTAATGTAGTGTCGTAGCATCGGACCCTTAGATGACAAAGCCGATCTCAGAGGGGGGTGATGGGTAACACTAATCCACGAACTGATGGGAAATTTATGAGCGGTGTCATTGGGAACCTATTGGGGGAATGATGAACATGGCCCACCTTCAAGAGTGGACATTATCCAATGACTTTATGAGGTAGAGAGTTTATTCATTTACACATTTTAAAAGATTTTCTCTTCACAGTTCTTGAATATTATGAAGAACGCTGACCAACCGACTAACAGGTTGATCCGTGATTCATTCATTTTGGCAGGAGTTTGTTGCCGGATATCTTTGTATGGTTTTGATTATTTTTAATTCAATTGATTATTAAACCATTAATCCCCCTAATATTTAAGATCTAATGCATAAGGCGTGCGCCTATTGAACCTAGGCCAAATCATCCACTATCTTAACATCTTTGTGCATCCATGGAAGGCTGCCAGTGCGGCGACATTGACCAGCTATGTATGGAATAGTGTGTCGACGCACGCAGTAGGAGGTGGCTGCAGCACAAAGCCACAACATTCATCAGAGTGGATGGCATAGGCCAGCCCTATAGGAAGTACAGAACGCCGTCACGCCCCGCCGGTGACCAAATGACCTTGGCTCGTCAGCCGCAGTGGATGGAGGAGGCAGTTGGCGGTTTGGTCATCGCGGAAGGAGGGGTGGCACATCCAACGCACTACGAGAGATCAGAAGGCAGTGCCACCAGCATTCCTATGGTGGACAAGAAGTCAATTCCAAATCCATGATGGAGGCTGAACCCGCACATCTAGTGGGTTCTTCGGTGATCGAGTGACGCCCACACGGAGCCACCACTTCGCATACCAAACAGCCCTCGGGCATTTCAAGAGTTCAGGAGAGCAGGGGGCACACCCCCCTCACCGGCTAGGTCTGACCCCATACTGAACCTCCCCTCATTAACTTCACCCCCTACGGGCTAGGCCACCCATTTTCGGGTCGCCCCTTGTGTGCCGCCCCTTGCGGGCCGCCCTTTGCAGGTCGCTCCTTGTGGGCCGCCCTTTACGGGTCATGCCTTGTGGGCCTCTCTTTGCGGGCTTCCACTTTGCGGGTCGGGAAGGCCTTCTAGTCCACACCTTTGCAGGCCAAGCTAGACCTCGGCCCAGCTGGTCAAGCCCGCCGTGGCTGGGCCCATACCGGGTCAGGCAGGTTTGGTCCGACCGGGTCGGGACGGGTCGGGCCGGCTTAGTCGGACAGGACCCAGACCCAACCGGGCTTCGAAACACTTAAAGAGCCATATCTTTAGAACCATTTGTCCATTTGACAAACCTTCTATGGAATTGAGATCTTCTGACAAGGAGGACCTTTTGTGATATACCATATGTGTTTTGGAGAAATTTGGAGTTTGGTCAGTTTGGATCAAACCCCAATCCAGCTGCACCCTTGGCAATAAAATTCCAATAACTTACAGACTCTGTGTCTGGTTGACGTGTTTTCTATTGCATTGGAACCCTTATTATGTGGATGATCATTGGGTTACTTCTTCATGGAGCTCCATATCGGTTGAAATATAACCAATGGCTTGGGGATCAGTTCTCCCAAGCACACTACATATGAAACCTTGTGGTTGGCTGAGACTATAAGACTACTTGACGATGGCCTAGTGGGAAGTGGCTTTGTGTGACACCGTGGTCCCATGGTGGGGAGTATCTCTATGTGACCCGAAAGACCCACGAAATCGACAGGAGGAGTAACTCAGTTCGACCATGGTGGGAAGCGGCTCTGTGTGACCCGGTACGCCCACTGTGGGGAGTGGCTCTGTGTGAACCAACATACACACGATACTTATCGAGGATAAGTACTACAGTAGTTCAAGGTTAGTGTGAAGTGACTCTCAGTGACCTGGTAGGCCCACTGTAGTTGAGATAAGAGGAGTTCTCCTATGGCTGGGGAGTTCGACTTTTGTGAATGACGATGATATAATTACTACCTTAAATATACCTAGTTCGAGCTGAGTCTTTTATCTTTGTGGTGATACCTGTGTGGTGATTTTAGCATGGTGGTGATAAATTTTTGGTGATAACAATGTGATTCTTTTACCCTCGTGGTGTTATATTGGTGATATTCTTTCCTCATTTATGAGACGAGTATATCTTGATAACTTAGGTATATTTATGGTCATATACCTAAGTAGAGTAGTTGACTACTTCTTGCTTTGTGATTGAGGCCTTTCTTTGTGGTATTTCCTTTGTGGAACCGTTGGAGACCTTCGGGGGTCTTAGTGTCCCAAATGATTATTGTTATACTCACCCATGCACGGGCATTGCCTGTACCATGTTGTGTCTTGTGAATATGAGAAACTACTAGGCTGAAACTTAGGGGGCTAGGACCAGGAGGTACACGAAGGAGATGGGCTGACATGGAGTGTTGTGGAGAAGATCTTTACGCAAACATAATGTAGGATCCTCAGTGGATGATCCAAGAGCTATTTTTTAGTTTTTACTTGTATTTTCACCTTTAAGTTGAACTTGTACTTTACAGTTCAACTTGTATATCTGAACCCTTTACTTATAGAACTCATTTCACTACAGTACTTACATTGTGGTTACATCCTAGTTGTGTTCTATTATGCGTGGTTACATCTTGTGGTTCTCATGAACTGTGACTCTGTTCTGGTTAAAATTGCAATTCCTTCCTATTTTAGGGATATGCCTTTCTAGTGCTAGTCACCATCCCTTGGCCTATTGAAGACGGGCTTGGGGTTGTCTTGGCATCGACCCCGAGGTACGTGTCATGAAAAAGTGGTATCAGTTGAGTCGGTTCTACCGAAGAACTAGGACTCTGGTCTTTTCTCTATGGTAATGGTGTTAAGTGTTATGAGTGTGGTTTTCAGTTTGTGGAATCCAGTTTAGGTGTGGCAGCCGACGTTACCATGCACCAGGACCCATAATTCTAATTTCCAACTCAGTACACAGAAACACTGATAGCGTGTGTTTTTTAAGAGTTTTTCTTGTGATTTATTTGGAGTCAACTCACTAGGTATAACTTAATGACAATGGTACAATTGTTCCTTATTAGGATGCCACAACGTAGATTTCCAGCTAGGATTCCAAATAGAATATGGGATGACATCCCACTGAGGGATGAGGCCTCTGTATAGGGACCTCTTACAGTGTTATCACCTTCAGGTAGTGCACCAGTAGCACCACCACCCATTGGGCAGTAGATGCTACCATCCCCACCAACAGAGGGTACATGCCGATTGAGAGTGTTGCATGGGTTTCAGTAAAAGAGATCTCTGGCGTTCTGTGGCGAGATAGATCCCCCGGTAGCTGAGGACTGGCTAGAGGTTGTGGCCAGTGTTTTTTACTTAGTTGGGACACCATCAAATTAGATAGTGATCCTAGATGCTATTATTAGTCAATGCATGACCATGGAAATGGTCTGCATGATGATGAGGCTTCGATACATGGACCATTGCACGAGATGGTACCTTTAGGAAGTGATCCAGATATAACTGTAACACCGTATGCTTCCTCGGTATGTTTCTCATTGAATAATACAGTAGTGTGTGTTGTACGCAACTTCAAGTTCTAACACACACCACAACCAATCAAACTAACCCTTATGAATAGTAATACATACTTTTTTAAATTTTATAAAATTTATCTCTCAAAATGGACTTCATTTGTTGATTCAGAATATCACAATTATCCTAGTGTTAAATGTTGCTACTTTTGGGATAACTTTTATATTTTGATTAATAGTGAAAATTACTAAATTTTAATTAAAAATAACTTTTTTAATCAAAATAATTAATAGTGATAAATAATTAATTTGAGTGGTTCTAAATTATATTTAGAATATAGTTTTACCATTTAATACAATTTTAGTAATTGGAAATAATTTCACATTTAAACCAGACATAAACAAGTGTCAATCTTTTGATAGTTATTATCTCTTAAAAACAAGCTTTTTGTTTTAACAAAGGGAATTAATTTTAAAGTAATTTCTTCCACTTCTGTGTTTCAAATATGGAAAAATGGACTCCATATTTGGAATTAGGATGTCCAAAATGTGTAAATATTTAACTTTTATTTTTAGACATTTTGAATAATTACTTCGGTAAATAATTTATTTACCATGGTTAAAAGGTAAATCGGGTAAATAAGGGTAAAAAAAAATTATAATAATAAATTACCCGAAAACATGTCTTAACCCTATTGGTTGATACATGTCCGACCATGGACATATTTGGGTCGATTTTGGGACCCCATGGATCCACTTGTAAGTGATAATGACACTTTATATTAATTAAGTTAAAGTAAATACAAAAATGACATAAGCCTATATCTCTTAACAAAATAATTTTTACACAGGTTTATATATGTTATATTTTCTACAATAAATATTCATTAGAAATATAAAAATATTTTCTACATAATGGTATTTTATTAATAATTTTTAGACCTTAAATATTTTAATTTATTTATGACACAATAATGATGTAGTAATTACCTTCATAGTGAAATATTAAAATAATTGATATTATAAATATCCAAATAAATATAATTTGAGACTCTTAATGAATTACACGAATTTTATAGGTTAATATGACATGTTTGGATTGATTTAATTAACATTGTTTGAAGTAATCATGCTGTTATGGGTTTCACAAAAATCAAATACCAAATAGTGTCAAAATTGACATAAAAGAGTTTTTAAAACAAATATTATATTATTAATTGATATTAAATTCCTAAAAATCATAGGTTCTACCAAATGACTTGTAACATGATAGGTGTATCATTAATAGACCACTTGGGGGGTCTCTTAGAGGTATATAGTAAGTTTATTAACTATATAATATAAAAATACAAAGTGACATGGTAAGTGTCAAACTAATTAACCAACAGTTAAAACTAAATGATAAGGTTAATATAATGTCACAAACCTGTGTAAAATCTATTGGTTGAAAGGATTTCAACCCATCCCCACCTTATGATTTTAATAATACACTTTTGGGCCATTAGAAACTGAATATTAATTTATTATAAAATAATACATTAAGATTTTCATAAAGAGCCCCTCCTCCCCCTTATAAAAGGACACCAATTCTAACCAATTATTCGCAATTTTAAAGCCTTTTGGTTCGGCCATCCCCTGCACAAATACTCTCTAAACTTCTCTCACTTAAATCTAGATTCCTTAGTTTGATCATAAATCCATCCTAAGGATCCCTTTTGATCAAATCAAAAGGAAGAACCCGAAGAAGAGGTAATGTTTTCACCACCATCATTCAAATTACTTTCTTCTTCAACTTCTTATTTCTATGTTATTTTCATTCTAAAATAATAACTCCAGTATCTACTATATACAGTGATATTATTATAAATATGGTACAACCATATTCAATATTCTATCCATCCTTTTAATGACATGTCACCATACGTGCGTACGTACGACTTAGCGTCTCCACGTCGTGGTGCAATTGTTATTCAATATATTATTATTTGGATGGGTATAATAATGATGTGTAATTCATGTAAATAATAAGTATAAAATGATAATGATTATTTATATATTATATAACATCCAAATATATATATTTTAATATAAAAAGGATGATATTGTCGCTTGTGCGTACGTACGGACTACCGTCTCCACGAACACGCTGAGATTCATTCCCCATCGTATCCATTCAAGAATAATTATCATTTGATTATTAAATGTAATGTTTAATAACTTTATATCATTATGGATATGAATAATATACAACCTATCCATAACAAACACGACTTATGTAACAAAACATATAAAAGAAAACGAGTAAGTTAACACCCGAAACGACGATAATACTAAAGTATTATTAACAAAGCATTATTAGAAGATCATATATGATATCATAATTATGTATACGGTTCTTGTATAATTTAATAACAATGTTTTAACTATTATACAAAAGTTTAACATACCATCAACTAATGAAAAGTACAAGGTAAATGGTTTTCATCTCACTCCTTATTCCAGTGAGATTCATTCCATATTGCCACTATTACCTTTTGGGTAGTGTATATACTGCCCATAATTGACTTTTTTGTGTAATACACTTTAATTTATGTGTATTTACATATTCATTGTATGATACCTCTTTCATGGGGTGTATGTTTCGTAAGTTACTAAATTGGTAAGGGTTAATTCCTCAATCTCATTATTATCCGAGATTATTTATGTGTAAGTATTTACTGGGACATTTTTATCATCCATGTCCATTTTTCATAAAAATGATTTCAAAATGAACATTTTAAGGATTTTTTAAGGGTACAATTTATCAAGTTCACAATTTTGAATGTTTTAAATATTTATCTTTCTAAATATTTTTAATTAATGTCCATATTTTAAAAATAATTTAATGGATTTATTTATATGGACATGAATGTTTTGAAATGATAATTATTTTTAAAAGTTTCAAAGTGGTACAATACACTTTGATTACAAAATATCTTTTAAATTATGTCCTTTATAAATGTGTGACTTCTCAATGATTTCAAAAAAAAATCGATATTTCTCTCAAATAGTTTTGATTTCATCTATATCAATATCCATTGATGGAATTTAAGCTTATTAGAAGTTGATTTATTATGATACAAAACTTCCATATCGTATTGATGTTTTTGTGATATGTTTGAATGTGGATGTGTTATTTTTATACCATTCATGGTTTATGGAGAAATTATTGACATTTAGTATGTTAGTTTTAATACAAATGTTTATGTTATGTTTAAACCTATTCATATGAGGAATGCATTAGCCTTACTAAGTGGCGGGTGGAGCCCACTATAGCTCCTTGATGCATCGGTAGGTCTCATGAGAAAAACTAGTGTCTTTGCATAAGGGCTTGACAAAGTCTTATTTATAGTCTTGGCCCAAGGCCTTGGCTACATGGTTATGATAGTCTGGCATTATGCATTCCATCATTATGAAAGCTATTATTGATATTGCATGTGATTATTTGACTAGTAGAATATCCATGGGAATAAGTAAATGGAATTATTTCATTTTATCTTTTCCATATTATGCTGAAGTTGAAGTTTAAAAGGCTTTTATTTTAGCTATATATTGCCTTAAATGTTTATGCTTATTTATGAATGTTTCCACTATATTTTTATCCTTAACGAGCGTTTGAGCTCACCCCTTTCTATGTTTTATTTTTCCAGGATTCCAAGAAGTGTATTGTGATTGATATGCAGGGTTAAGCCAGGGGAATAATGGTGTTCATAAAGTATTATTTATTTTGTTTTGTATGTGATAAATTTTAATGTATCATTCATATATGTAATCTATTTTACAAGACTTCTAAATCGTTCGGTCCTTCGGGACTTGATTCTTTCTAATCATGCCAATGTATTAAAATAATGCACCGACTCTGGGTAACTGGGGTCGGGGCATTACAGTTGGTATCAAAGGAAGTTTATCAATAACCTTGGATACAAGATTTAGATAAACTATGATTAGAGCACATCGCCCTAAGATATAAATTGAGGATTAGTATTGAATAAATTCTTAGAATTTTGGTATTGTAGAGATTTTGTGAGTTTTCCAAGCAATACATCCCTGTTTGGATATGAGAAGGTAGAGGCGGCTCTGGAAAAAATGTACCTTGGGGTAAAACCCGAAAAAACCACTTTGAGCTAGACTTGAACAGGAACTGGGTCATGACAACGGGCCTTGTTGCACACTTGGTTACGACACTCCAGGGGGATATGCTTATGATAATTCTCATTTTCATTACAAATCGTTATGAAGGGCTTATGTGTATATACTTACTGAAAGAAAACATTTTTATGATTATGGATAAATACATAAACTCTTTAATTTATGTTAAGTCTTTTACAAGTTCTGGATTAGGTATTGTTATTCATAAAATAATCTAGTGTATGCCATTGTTTAGAAATGGTGCCCAATATAAGGAATGAGAACTCCAGCAATACAGAAGATCCAAAGAGTAAGAAGGATCATATCTTTCATGGTCCTAAGCATAATTTATAAGGGAAATAGTCCCCACGTATTATCATTATATGAAGAAATAGCATCATGTGTTGATAAGATAAGAAAATAATTCTCGGAGTCCTATGGCTTTGAAGGGAAACCAGAGAAGAAAAGGATGGTAGAGAGAAGGACAGATAAAGGGAAGAAGGTAAAGAAGGATTTTACCATATGTTATAACTATGGAAAGAATCACCTTGGGAAATTAATGAAGGGAATGGGAGCATGTTATATGTGTGGAGAAAAAGGACACCATGTACGTGACTGTAAGTGTAAGAAAAAGGTTTCAAATGTACAATGCTTCATCTGCAAGGGGTTTGGACACTATGTGAACCAATGTCCTAGTCATCAGACTATGCTTCCAATGATGCTATTGGATAATAATAGAGTTATGATACTACCACAAATGAAGAGGAATGACTAGTGTTCTTATGTTGTTATTTTGGAATTATTTCATTTAAGTGTTGTATCAATGATGTTCTAGAAATAAATAAGGATTGTACTGCAGTACTATTTCATTGAGGATTTGAAATTTTATAGTACTAAGAAAATTGACTCTACAACGTGTTAAAACTTATGGAAATTACATGGTTGAAGGAATGATAAACCTTAATATGGTCCTAATATTGAGGTACTGATTTTGGAATAAGATATGGTTGATTTGGGTAAATTATATTGTATATTCTTGAATACCTTGAAACTGATTAATGGTTTTTCATCATTGGAGTTTGAAACATTTTTGATAGAAGGAGTATATCCAGTATTCTAAAAAGAATAAGGGAGTATGAATGTAATAAAAAAGGATTTATGGTAATTCAATATGTAACCATGTTTTAAAATAATACATGGTGAAGGTGTTCACATGTTATTACATGGAAAAAAGGATCTTAATTGTGATTAACTTCTTTATAAATTTTTGACTATGATTTTGGATAGTAGTATTTTGGATAAGTCTAATGTTTGGAATGGATTAAGTTTGTAAGGTTATTTTTGGGTTTTTATAAAAGGACAACACGCAGACCGTGTGACAACCCGTAACGTCGGACAGAGCTGGAGGAATTGAACCCACAACCATAGTGCGATTGGGATTTATCGCCTACCACTAGACTACGTGAATTACCTAGATTGTACAATATAGTTTCTTTATTTAATGGATATGATATGTAAATTATACATTCATTATATTTGGAACCCTATATGATTAGGATAAATAGAGTACTTTTGAGTTGTATTATGTTTTCTAGTGAAAGTTGAGTTTGTGGTAGAAATTTATAAATGGATAAAACTCTAATTATAAAGTAAGTATATCTCCTTATGATCTTATCTAATCTCATAAATAAATTCCTCAACATTAATAAAAGTAACTTAGAACAAAAATGTTGTCCTAGATGGTACCTTAAATCATCACAAATTTATGGCTTTGGGATTATTGGCCTTTTCATAGACAAGTTCTCTACCACTCTCCATCAGATATTGATGGCTATATTTCTCTTCCATATCTATATTTTCTTCCCTGGAACCCTAATATGTGTTATTTTCGGTAACCTTGATACTTACCACTCTTTATTTTAAATAGAGGCCTCATCAATCTATTTTTCGATGTGGGATTTCAACTAAGATATTTTGAAATGTCAGCCCCAAGTTTCCAATACCGATCATAAATTGTGAGGATAGAATTTATTGAGGGAGGGGAGAATGTAACACCACAATCTTCCTCGGTACACTTCTCTTTGATTAATACAGTAGCATGTGTTCTACGCAACTTCGAGTTCTAACACACACCACAACCAATCAAACTAGCCCTTATGAATAGTAATAACTACTTTCTGAAATTTCATAAATTTTAT
This sequence comes from Viscum album, assembly GCA_963277665.1. Classification (NCBI taxonomy): domain Eukaryota; kingdom Viridiplantae; phylum Streptophyta; class Magnoliopsida; order Santalales; family Viscaceae; genus Viscum; species Viscum album. The sequence goes on along the minus strand of OY728155.1, from coordinate 360,689,756 downwards.
CTCTCAAAATGGACTTAATTTTTTGATTCAGAATATCGAAATTATCCTAGGGTAAAATTTTGGTACCTTTCGGATAACTTTTATATTTTGATGAATAATGAAATTTACTAAATTTTAATTAAAAACAAATTTTAAATTAAAATAATTAATAGTGATAAATGATGGATTTGAGTTGTTTTAAAGTATATTTGGAATATAGTTTTAACATTTAATACAATTTTTTTCATTGTACATAATTTCACATTTAAACCGGACACAAACAAGTGTCAATCTTTTGATAGTTATTATCTCTTAAAAACATGTTTTTTGTTTTAACAACGGGAATTAATTTAAAATTAATTTCTACAACTTTTTTGTTTTGAATTTGGGAAAATAGACTCCATATTTGGAATAAGTATGTCAAAATTATATAAATAGGTAAATTTTGTATTTAGTCATTTTGAATAATTACTTCGGTAAATATTTTATTTACCATGGTTAAAGGGTAAATCCGGTAAATAAGGGTAAAAATATAATATGATAATAATAATAAATTATCCTATAATATGTCTTAACCCTATTGGTTGATACATATCCGACCATGGTCATATTTGAGTAGATTTCGGGACCCCATGGATCCACTTGTAAGTGATAATGACACTTTATATTAATTAAGTTAAAGTAAATACAAAAATGACATAAGCCTGTATCGTTTAACAAAACAATTTTTACATAGGGTTATATATGTTATATTTTCGACTATAAATATTCATTAGAAATCTAAAAATATTTCCTACATAATGGTATTTTATTTATAATTTTTAGACATTAAATAATTTAATTTATTTATGACACAATGATGATGGAGTATTTACCTTATTAGTAAAATATTAAAATGATTGATATTATAAATACCCAAATAAATTTAATTTGAGACTTTTAATGAATTCCAAGAATTTTATAGGTTAATATGACATGTTATGAGTGATTTAATTAACTGTTTTCGAAGTAATCATGCTGTTATGAGTTTCAAAAAAATCAAATACCAAATATTGTCAAAATTGACATAAAAGACTTTTTAAAACAAATATTATATTATTAATTGATATTAAATTCATAAAAATATAAGGTTCGGCCAAAGGACTTGTATCATAATATTTTTATCATTAATGGACCATTTGGGTGTCTCTAGGAGGTATATAGTAAGTTTATTAAATATATAATATAAAAAATACAAAGTGACATGGTAAGTGTCAAACAAATTAACCCAGAGTTAAAAATAAAAGATAAGGTTAATATAATGCCAAAAACCTATCTAAAAACTATTGGGTGAATGGATTTCAACACATACCCACCATAGTCTTTTAATAATACACATTGGAGCCATTAGAAACCGAATATTAATTTATTATAAAATAATACGTTAAGATTTTCCTAAATAGCTCGTCCTCCCCCTTATAAAAGGACACCACTTCTATCCAATTCTTCACAATTTAAAATCCTTTTGGTTCGTCCAACCCCTTCCCAAATACTATCTCAAATTCCCTCACATAAACCAAGAGGCCTTAGTTTGATCATAAATCCAACCTATAGAGCCCTATTGATCAAATCAAAAGGAAGAACCCGAAGAAGAGGTAATGTTTTCACCACCATCTTTCAAGTTACTTTCTTCTTCAACTTATTCTTTCTTTGTTATTATCATTCTAAAATAATAACTCCAGTATCTAATATATACTGTTCTATTATTATAAATATGTTACAACCATATTCCATATTCTATCCATCCTTTGAATGACATGTTACCATACGTGCGTACGTACGGCTTAGCGTCTCCACGTCATGGTGTAATTGGTATTCAATATATTATTATTTGGATGGGTATACTAATGATGTGTAATTCATGTAAATAATAAATATAACATTATAATTATTATTTATATATGATATAACATCCAATTTTATATTATATTAATATCAAATGGATGATATTGTCGCTTGTGCGTACGTACGGACTACCGTCTCCACGAACACGATGAGATTCATTCCCCATCGTATCCACTCAATAATAATTCTCATTTGAGGATTAAAAGTGATGTTTATGAACTTTATATCATTATGGATATGAATAAGATACAACATATACATAAAAAACACGACTTATGTAACAAAACATATAAAATAAAATGAGTAAGTTAACACCCGAAACGACAATAATAATAAATTATTATTAACAAAGCATTATTAGAAGATCATATATGATATAATAATTATGTATACGGTACTTGTATAATTATTAACAATGTTTTAACTATTATACATGAGTTTAACATACCATCATCTATGGAAAAGTACAAGGTAAACGGTTTTCATCTTACTCCTTATTCCAGTGAGATTCATTCCATATTGCCACTATTAACTTTTGTGTGGTGTATGTAATGCCCATAATTGAATTATTTGTGTAATACACTTTAATTTATGTGTATTTACATATTAATTGTATGCTACCTCTTTCATGGGGTGTATGGTTTGTAAGTTACCAAATTGGTAATGGTTAATTCCTCAATCTCATTATTATCCGAGATTGTTTATGTGTAAGTATTTACTGGGACATTTTTATCAACCATGTCCATTTTTCATAAAAATTATTTCAAAATGATTATGTTAATGATTTTTTAAAGGTATTCTTTATCAATTTCACAATTTAAAATGTTTTAAATATTTATCTTTCTAAATCTTTTTAATTAAAGTCCATATTTTCAAATTGATTTTATTGATTTATTTATATGGACATGAATGCTTTGAAATGATAATTATTTTCAAAAGATTCAAAGTGGTACGGGACACTTTGATTCCAAAATCTCTTTTCAATTATGTCCTTTGTAAATCTGTGACTTTTCAATGATTTCAAAAAAAAGATATTTCTCTCATATAGTTTTGATTTCATATATGTCAATATCCATTGATGGATTTTAAGCTTATTAGAAGTTGATTTATTATGATACAAAACTTCCATATCATATTGAAGATTTTGTGATATGTTTGAATGTGGATGTGTTATTTTTATACCATTCATGGTTTATGGAGAAAGTATTGACATTTCGTATGTCAGTTTTAATAAAAATGTTTATGTTATGTTTAAACCTGTTCATATGAGGAATGCATTGGACTTAATAAGTGACAGGTGGAGCCCGCTATAGCTCCTCGATGCATCGGTAGGTCTCATGATAAAAACTAGTGTCTTGTCATGAGGCCTTGACAAAATCTTATTTATTGTCTTAGCCCGAGGCCTTGGTTACATGGTTATGATAGTCTGGCATTATGCATTCCATCATTATGAAAGTGGTTATTGATATTTCATGTGATTATTGGACTAGTATAATATCCATGGGAATAAGTAAATAGAATTATTTCATTTTATATTTTCCATATTATGATGAATTTCAAGTTTAAAAGTCTTTTTTAGCTATACATTTCCTTAAATGTTTATGATAATTTTTGAATGTTTTCGCTATATTTTTATCCTTACTGAGTGTTTGAGCTCAGCCCTTTCTATGTTTTATTTTCCCAGGATTCCAAGAAGTGTATTGTGATTGATATGCAGGGTTAAGCCAAGGGAATAATGGTTTTCATAAAATATTATTTATTTTATTTTGTATGTTATAAAGTGTAATGTAACATTCATGTATGTAATCTATTTTCCAAGACTTCTAAATCGTTCGGTCCTTCGTGACATGATTCCTTGTAATCATGCCAATGTATTAAAATAATGCACCGACTCTGGGTAAATGGGGTCAGGGCGTTACAGTTGGTATCAGAGGAAGTTTAGAAATAACCTTGGATACTATATTTAGATAAACTCTGATTAGAGCACATCGCCCTAAGATAGACATTGAGGATTATTATAGAATAACTTCTTAGAATTTTGGTACTGTAGAGATTTTGTCAGTTTTCCAAAAATACATCCCTGTTTGGATACGAGAAGGTAGAGGCGGCTCTGGCACAAATGTACCTAGGGGTAAAACCCGAAAACACCACTTTGAGCTAGACTTGAATGGAAACTGGTGCACGACAATGGGCCTTGCTAAACTCTTGGTTAAGACACTCCAGTGGGATATTCTTAGGATAATTCTCATTTTCTTTACAAACAGTTAAAAAGAGATTATGAGTATATACTTACTCAATGAAAACATTTTTATGATTATGGATTATATCCATAAACTGTTTAATTTATGTTAAGTGTTTTACAAGTTCACGATTCGGTATTGATATTCATAAACTAATCTTGTGTATTCCATTGTTTATAAATGGTGCCCGATAGAAGGAATGAGAACTCCAACAATACACAAGATCCAAAGAGTAATAATGAGCATATCTTTCATGGTCCTAATCCAAAATTTATAAGGGAAATAGTCCCCACATATTATCATCATATGAAGAAATAGTGTCATGTGTTGATAAGATAAGAAAAGAATTCTCAGAGTCCTATGTCTTTAAAGGGAACCCAGAGAAGAAAAGGATGGTAGAGAGAAGGACAGATAATGGAAAGAAGCTAAAGAAGGATTTTCGTGTATGTTATAACTGTGGAAATAATCACCATGGAAAATTCTTGAAGGGAATGGGAGCATGTTATAGGTGTGGAGAAAAAGGACACCATGTACATCACTGTAAGTGTAAGAAAAAGGGTTGAAATGTACAATGCTTCATCTGCAAGGGGTTTGGACACTATGTGAACCAATGTACCAGTCATCAAACTATGTTGCAAATGATGCTATTGGATAATAATCAAGTCATGATACTACCACAAATGAAGAGGAATGACTAGTGTTCTTATTTTGTTATTTTGGAATTATTTCATTTAAGTGTTGTATCAATAATGATCTGGAAATAAATATGGATTGTACTGCAGTACTATTTCATTGAGGATTTGAGATTTTATAGTACTAAGAAAAGTGACTCTACAGTGAGTTAAAACTTATTGAAGTGACATGGTTGAAGGAAATATAAACCTTAATATGGTCCTAATATTGAGGTACTGATTTTGGAATAAGATATGGTTGATTTGGGAAAATTATATTGGATATTCTTGAATACCTTGAAACTGATTAATTATTTTTCATCGTTGGCGTTTAAAACATTTTTATAGAAGGATTATATCCAGTATTCTATAAATAATAATTGAGAATGAATGTAATCAAAAACGTTTTATGGTAATTTAGGATGTTAACATGTTTTAAAATAATACATGGTGAAGGTGTTCACGTGTTATTACAAGGAAAAATGGATCTTCATTGTGTTTAACTTCCTTATAAATTTTTTACTGTGAGTTTGGATAGTAGTATTTTGGATAAGTCTAAAGGTTGGAATGGATTAATTTTTAAAGGTTATTTTTGGATTTTTATAAAAGGACAACATGCAGACCGTGGGACAACCCATCGCGTCGGACAGAGCTGCGGGAATTGAACTCACAACCACAGTGTGATTGGGATTTATCGCCTACCACTAGACTACGTGAATTCCCTGGATTGTATAATATAGTTTCTTTTTTTAATGGGTCTGATATGTGAATTATACATTCATTATATTTGGAACCCTATATGATTAGGATAAATAGAGTATTTTTGAGTTGTATTATGTTTTGTAGTGAAAGATGAGTTTGTGGTAGAAATTTATTAAATGGATAAAAATATAATTATAAAGTATTTATATCTCCTTATGATCTTATCCAATATCATAAATAAATTCCTCAACATTTATAAAAGGAACTTAGAACAAAAATGTTTTCCAAGATGGTAGCTTAAATCATCACAAATTTATGGATTTGGGATTATTGGCCTTTTCATAGCCATGTTCTCTATCACTCTCCAACTGATATTGATGGTTAGATTTCTCTTCCATATCCATATTTTCTTCTCTGGAACCCTAGTATGTGTTATTTTCGGTAACCTTCATACTCACCACTCTTTATTTTAAATAGAGGCCTCGTTAATCCATTTTTCGATGTGGGATTTCGACTAAGATATTTTGAAATGTCAACCGCAAGTTTCCAATATCGAGCATAAATTGCGAGGACAGAATTTATTGGTGGGGAGAATTTAACACCCCATTCTTCCTCGGTACTCTTATCTTTGATTAATATAGTAGCATGTGTTGTACGCAACTTCGACTTCTAACACACACCACAACCAATCAAACTAGCCCTTATGAATAGTAATACACACTTTTTGAAATTTTATAAATTTTATCTCTCAAAATGGACTTAATTTTTTTGATTCATAATATCAAAATTAGCCTAGGGTAAAATTTTGGTACTTTTCGGATAACTTTTATATTTTGATGAATAGTGAAAATTACTAAATTTTAATTAAAAACAACTTTTTAAATCAAAATAATTAATAGTGATAAATTATTAATTTTATTTGTTTTAAAGTATATTTAGAATATATTTTTACCATTTAATACAATTTTGTTCATTGTAAATAATTTCACATTTAAACCGGACATAAACAAGTGTCAATCTTTTGATAGTTATTATCTCTTAAAAACACACTTTTTGTTTTAACAACAAGAATTAATTTTAAATTAATTTCTGTCACTTATGTTTTTTGAATTTGGGGAAATGGACTTTGTATTTGGAATACCGATGTCCAAATTGTGTAAATAGGTAACTTTTGCTTTTAGTCATTTTGAATAATTACTTCGGTACATATTTTATTTACCATGGTTAAATGAAAAATCCGGTAAATAAGGGTAAAAAAATAATATTATAATAACAATAAATTCACCTATAACATGTATTAACCCTATATTTTGATACATTTCCGACCATGGGAATCTTTGAGTTGATTTTGGGACCACATGGATCCACTTTTAAGTGATAATGACACTTTATATTAATTAAGTTAAAGTAAATACAAAAATGACATAAGCCTATATCGTTTAACAAAACAATTTTGACATAGGGTTATATATGTTATATTTTCGACTCTAAATATTAATTATAAATCTAAAACTATTTCCTACATAATGGTATTTTATTTATAATTTTTAGAAATTAAATAATTTAATATATTTATGACACAATGATGATACAGTAATTACCTTATTAGTGAAATATTAAAATTATTGATATTATAAATACCGAAATAAATATAATTTGAGAATTTTAATGAATTACACGAATTTTATAGATTAATATTACATGTTAGGGGTTATTTAATTATATTTTTTAGAAGTAATCATGTTTTTATGACTTTCACAAAAATCAAATACCAAATAGTGTCAAAATTGACAAAAAAGAGTTTTTAAAACAAATATTATATTATTAATTGATATTAAATTACTAAAAATCTAAGGTTCGGCAAAAGGACTTGTATCATAATAGGTTTATCATTAATGGACCATTTGGGGGTCTCTTGGAGGTATATCGTTTGTTTATTATCTATATAATATAAAAAAACTGAGTGACATGGTAAGTGTCAAACTAATTAACCAAGAGTTAAAACAAAATGATAAGGTTATTATAATGACACAAACCTATATAAAATCTATTGGTTGGAAGGATTTATAAAAATACCCACCTTAGGCTTTGAATAATATACTTTGGAGCCATTATTAACCGAATATGTATTTATTATAAAATAATACTTTAAGTTTTTCTTAAAGAGCCCCTCCTTCCCCTTATAAAAAGACAGCACTTTTAACCAATTATTCACATTTTAAAAGCCTTTTGGTTTGGAACAAACATACCCAAATAGACTATAAAATTACCTCAATTAAACCTAGAGGCCTTATTTTGATCATAAAACCAAACTACAGATCCCTTTTGATCAAATCAAAAGGAAGAACCCGAAGAAGAGGTAATGTTTTCACCACCCTTTTTCAAGTTCCTTTCTTCTTCAAATTCTTCTTTCTTTGTTATTCCCATTCTAAAATAATAACTCAAATATCTCCTATATATTATGATATCATTATAAATAGGGTACAACCATATTCAGTATTCTATCCATCCTTTGAATGACATGTCACCATACATGCATACGTACGGCTTACCGTCTCCACGTCGTGGTGTAACTGTTATTCAATAGATTACTATTTGGATGGGTATAATAATGATGTTTAATTCATGAAAATAATAAATATAACATGATAACGATTCTGCATATATGATATACCATCCAATTATATATTATTTTAATATCAAAAAGATGATATTGTCGCTCGTGCGTACTTACGGACTACTGTCTCCACGAACACGATGAGATTCATTCCCCACCGTATCCATTCAAGACTAATTATCGTCTTGTGATTAAAAGTAATGTTTATGAACTTTATATCATTCTTTATATGAATATGATACAACATATCCATAAAATACATGACTTATGTAACAAAACATATAAAAGAAAACGAGTAAGTTAACACCCAAAACGATGATAATACTAAAGTATTATTAACAAATCATTATTATAAGATCATATATGATATCATAATTTTGTATATGGTTCATTTATAATTTAATAACAATATTTTAACTATTATACAGGAGGTTAACATACCATCAACTATGGAAAATTACATGGTAAGGGGTTTTCATCTCACTCCTTATTTCAATAAGATTCATGCCATATTGCCACTATTACCTTTTGTGTGGTGTATGTACTACCCATAATTGTATTCTTTGTGTAATAAAATTTAATTTATGTGTATTTACATATTCATTGTATGATACCTCTTTCTGGGGGTGTATGTTTCGTAATTTACCAAATTGGTAAGGGTTAATTCCTCAATCCGATTATTATCCAAGATTGTTTATGTGTAAGTATTTACTGGGACATTTTTATCATCCATGTCCATTTTTCATAAAAATGATTTCAAAATGAATATTTTAAGGATTTTTGAAATGTACACTTTATCAATTTTAGAATTTTAAATGTTTTAAATATTTATCTTTCTAATTCTTTTTAATTGATGTCCATATTTTCAAAATGATTTTATGGATTTATTTATATGGAAATGAATGTTTTGAAATGATAATTATTTTCAAAAGTTTCAAAGTGGTATGGGACACTTTGATTCCATAATCATTTTTAAATTAATTCCTTTATAAATATGTCACTTTTCAATGATTTTTTAAATAAAGATATATTTATCTCAAATAGTTTTGATTTCATCTATGACAATATCCTTTGATGGATTTTAATCTTATTTGATTTTTTATGATACAAAACTTATATATCGTATTGTTGTTTCTGTGATATGTTTGACTGTGGATGTGTTATTTTTATACCATTCATGGTTTATGGAGAAATTATTGACATTTCATATGCTAGTTTTAAAACGAATATTTATGTTCTGTTTAAACCTGTTCATATGAGGAATGCATTGGACTTAAAAATTGATGGGTGGAGCCTGCTATAGCTCCTCGATGCATTGGTAGGTCTCATGAGACAAACTAGTGTCTTGGAACAAGGCCTTGACGAAATCTTATTTGTAGTCTTGTCACGAGGCCTTGGATACGTGGTTATGATAGTCTGGAATTATGCATTCCATCATTATGAAAGTGGTTAGTGATATTGCATGTGATTATTCGACTAGTAGAATATCCATGTGACTAAGTAAATGGAATTATTTAATTTTATCTTTTCCATATTATGTTGAAGTTCATGGTTAAAAGGCTTTTGGTTTTTCAACACATTACATTAAATTTTTATGCTTATTTATTCATGTTTCCGCTATATTGTTATCCTTACTGTGCATTTTATCTCACCCCTTTATATGTTTTATTTTCCCAGGATTCCAATAAGTGTATTGTGATTGGTATGCATGGTTAAGCTAGGGGAATAATGGTGTTCATAAAGGATTATTTATATTGTTTTGTATGTTATAAAGTGTAATGTAACATTCATGTATGTAATCTATTTTCCAATACTGCTAAACTGTTCGGTCCTTCGGGACTTGATTCCTTGTAATCATGCCAATGTATTAAAATAATGCACCGACTCTGGGTAACTGGGGTTGGGGCGTTACAATAACACTGCCCGTTGGTCAGTAGTTACAACTGGAGGTACTAGTAGAGGACACATGTATGATTAGTGCCTTAAATTTGATTCAACATCAGATACCCCTCAGGATACGAGCTGAGCCTGAATCACAGGTGTCTAAGGATAAGCTTAAGAAGGTGGCCAAGTTTCCATCAAGTACGAGCACCATTCGATCAGATGGTGGTCGTAGTAGAGAGCCTTCTACGTGGCTCAACAAGACGATGACATGATTCGGATTACCCTGATCTTGTGAAGAGGTGAATTTTTCTATGTACAAGATTGAGAACCTTCCTTAGAGAAGGGGGTCTCTTTCCATAAAGAGCTCAGGGATGAGAGTTCCTTAGAGATTCTATAGCTTTAGAAGGCTGACATGTCGGTAGCTGAGTATTTATCGAGGCATACCAAATATTCTAGGTAATAAATGAATATAGTACGGTCAGTGATTCAGTTACTAAACCTCTGACTGAGGTGTGTTTAGGAACATCCAAGAAAACACTATTACTCTATGCATTCCTACGTATGTTTGGGTGCAAGATAGAACCATTGTGGTTTAAAGTTCTTTGGGTGAGCGGATACGGCCATTGTATGTTAATAGTGGGAAAGTAGGAAACAGATGCCAGTCTCAGAGACCTGGGCATGTAAAATGTTTCGGGATGATGAAGTGATAGAGACAGATGAATCTACAGGGCAACAGACATGGAAGGGGATCTAGGAGAGAAGCATGAGGTGGTTTAAATTTTGACATGTTACAACCACCACCTCAATGTGGTCCCCACCATGCTCAGGGAGCTGGAGGATAGGTGAAGAGAGTAGCTACATGAGGTCAAGGAGTGTGACCCAAGAGATCCATGAATTGCTAAAGGTTTTTTATGTGTCTAAAAATCATTGTCGTTTTAATAGAAATTGGAACCAATCATTCTTTCTTTCCTACAATATTTTTCAAGACCTAGAGTTTTCGGTTAAACTGTTGACATGAACCTTATGTCGGTAGATACCTTTGGGAGGAGGCTCTAAAATCAAACTTTCCGACAGTGTGATCTGACCCTTGATTCATGTTATTCGGTCGGATCCTCTTGGTGGTAGCATTGAGGCCTTATGATGTTAGTTTTGGTATGGACTAGACATCCACTGTTCATACATAGATTGACCGCATTTGGAAAAAAGGTTGTGGTCTGCCTACTACATTGGAATGGGAATTTCCTAGGTTAGTGAAAAAGGAATCCTAGGCAGCATAGGATAAACGCATGCATTGGAGGGTGCATCCGATCACTCTTGAGTCGGCTAGCCTTACCCTCGTGAAAGCAAGAGTTTTGATTTTTCAGTTCCCAATAGTAGTGGAAGAGTTTGGGGACATCCTTTCAAAATATGTTTCCAGGATTACATCCCTAAAGGGAGTGGGACATTGTCTTTGGATGGGTACTACCGTAGATTTGTACCTAACTTCTCCAGGGTAGCGACACCCTTGTCAGAATTGGCAAAGAAGAATGAATAATTTCCTGTGGATTGAGAAGTATCAATAGAGATTTCAAGATATGAGAAAATGACGATGGATAGAGTTCCTACTGTACTATGACTTTGAGGTTTTCTATACTCCAGGTATGGGGAACCTGGTGGAAAATGCACTCAGTAGGAGTTCTAGTCTACATCTACTGAGTGATGCATTAGAGTAGCAAGTCGTGCTTCAGATATCCTTCGAGTATAAAGAGGGAGTAACATACCTCTGGTCTTTGACTGTCACTCCCCTAATTACTCAACGAATTTGGGTGGAACAACATGGGACGTCGACTGTGAAGCCCTATGTGCTCATATATCCTCAGGATGGTCTCTTGAAGGATTTTATGAAGGTAGGGAGAACGTCGTCCTCTTAAAAAGACACACTATGGTTCCAGTGACTCTTCGATGGGAGTTGTTGAGGGGATCCACACATCCCCTATAACGGTACATCCAGGAGTGGTGATGATGTACCAAGACCTACGACATCAGTACTGGTGGCCCAAGAGGAGGGAATCAGTGCCAGAGTTTGTATCATGATGCCTCACTTTTCAGAAAATGAACACTACACAAAGCCAATATAAGTCTTATGCTGACAGGAGATAGATATCCTTGGTGTTCTAGGAGGTATACTATGTCTTATTATGGGTCTCACCACGATTATGATTGTGGAGGTTTGGCCGGGGTGGAAATCCATCTTTGGGGTTCATCAGACCTTTACAAATTCTCACCAATGTGGGCGAGGTGGAGTACCATCTATCTCATTCCCCACAGATGCACCAGGTGCAAAATGTATTTTAAGCGCTGCAGCTGAGAAGATGCGTGCATGATCCATTTCATGTAATCAACAATGGTGATTTGAACTTTGATGATGGGGTGACTTTTATAGAGATGCTGGTGGAGAAAGATGATCAACATGAGAAGTCCTTTGTGGATGGTCGATCCCTCTATTGCTAGTTCGGTGGTATCATGAGGACCTCTATAAGTGCACTTGGGTGCAGGATGATCAGATTCGTTCTCAGTACCCTCATTTTTTTGTTTTTCTTTGTTTTGGCATTGAGGGATGTAAATCCCTAAGGTGGGGAGAATGTAGTGTCCCTGATTTTTTGTACAATTTATTTTATTTATAAGGAATTATTTTGAGATCGCAAAATATGGTGGTGAGGGATTCCGAGACCTAGAGTGCTCGGAATGATCCGTCAATGTGTTATTAAGCTTTAATTAGCACGTATAAGTACTTTTCATGAAAAAGTGTAATAAATAATAAATGGTTTCCCGAATCAGAAATCTAAGGGCACAGTTGCGTTCAGGATAGCGGGTTTACAATAAGGATGAAATAAGTTTAGATAGCTCGGGCCTCCTGTGAGAAAACCTGAAAATGGCATAATCATAATTAATATTATTAAATAACAATATTTTATTTTTCAACTACTTAAAACTCACGAATGATAAATCATATTGAAAATCTGAGACCACCGCTAAATTCGTGAGGGTATGCTTTCTTTAGACGTAAACTAACATTGGTCGGCACCGGCCACTAGTGAATGTTAGTTTTTCACTGTAAATAAAATAATTAACTGACAATTATTTTATTGTAAAACATAGAACATCTAAAAGGTAACTTTGATTGAAATTAAAATGGTACCGTTAAGTTTGATGGGGCGTTTTCTCTTTAGGCGGAGCCCAACCTCGACTGGCACGGGTCGAGGGAGAATGTAATTAATTTATTGATCTTTTTTAAAGATATGTTCTATAAATGTGTGAGTGGCGTATTCTAACATTTGACCTAGTGCACGGATTAAAAATTGTAGGAAATCGTTCAATCTGTAGCAACAAGATTCTTTTAATAGAGACTTTACTTTTACCGCAGTAGGTTTAGAGAAAAAGTTATGTTTTGTGACTTTTTAATAGAAATGAAATGAAATAATTTTATAATTTTATTTTCTACCATATCCTCTAACAGACCGGAGGGGTGTGGGGCCAGTTATGTGTCAAGCTAATAAATGGCTTGACCTATCAACCCTAAGTAACAACATTATTTGGGAATTAAGAAGGTTCCCAATTTTTGAGCCCCCATTAATTTCCCACGTCGTTACATACCATCCACCTCTCCTATATATATAAAGCTTGGGGGGAGGTATCGGAACAACCTCACCAATAAATGAAGTTCTAAAGGAGGGCCACAATGCCAGACCCTTAGAGGATGGAGCCACACCCAGTGGGAGGTGACACGTTACACCAAACCCTGAACTGAAGGGCGACGTATGAGCAACATCATTCGGAACCTTCTATGGTAATAAAGAACATGACCCAACTTCAAGTGTGGAAATTCTATAATTGTTTTATGAGGAAGGGTGTGTATTCATTTAAACATCTAAAATGATATCCTCTTACTCGTTCTTGAAAAATATGAAGAACACATACCAACCGACAAAATGGTTGATCCACGATTCATTCATTTTTGCAGGTGGTTTGTTCTGGGTATCTTTGTAGGGTTTTGATTACTTTTCATTCAATTGATTATTAAACCCTTAATCAACGTCATGTTTATGAGCTAACACAAATTTCACAGTCCTAATAAACTCGGCATGAACCCTCAGCTATATTTATATCCTTGCGCATCCATGGAAGACAGCCAGCACTGCGACACCATCCAGCTATGCTAGGAATAGCGCGTCGATGCATGTTGTAAGTGAAGGATGTGGCATAACACTGTGGTGCTCATTGAAGCAGTAAACATTGGCCAACTGTGAAGGAAGAGCGGCACACCGTCGCACACTGGTGGTGAGCAGAGGACCGTGGCTCGTCAGTCGCGATGGACCGAGGAGGGGCCGAGAATTTGGTCAACCATGGAAAGATGGGAAATGTGAACAATTCCCCGTAGGTGAGCAAGAGGCGGTGTGACCAGCGTGCTACCGACATAGAAGAAGCAGCGGAGGAGGCCACACATGTGCCTTCAGTAGGTACTGAGGTGACATAACGAACCCCACACGACACCGTTGCTTCACAAACTGAACGTCCTTTGGGCCTTTCAAGAGTTCTGGAGACCGGGGGTCACACTCCTCACGCCAGCTAGGGAGGACCCCATACCTTGCTGCCTTTTGCGGGCCACCCCTTTGCGGGACACCTTTTCAAGCCTCCTCTATGTAGGATGGGCCACCCCTTTGTGTGCCGGGTCGGGCCAGATCGGTCTGACAGGGTCGGACCGGACCCAGGCCCAGAAACACATAAAGGGCCATACCTTGAGAACCAGATGTCCGTTTGGGGAACCATGTGTGGTGTTGGGATCCGTAGGACATGGTGGTATTTTTGAGATACTCAATGATAGTTTTGGTGAAATTTGGAGTTTGGATGGGTTGGATCGTACCCGAATCCAACTGCACCCCCGGCACTAAAATACCTATAACGTACAGACCAGACGTCTGGTTGACGCAATGTATGTTATGTTGAAACCCTTATAAATTGACAGATCATCAGGTTACTTCTTCATAGAGATCTATGCCAGTTGAAATACAACTGATCGCTTGAGGAGTGGTTCTCCCAGGAAAACTACATACAGAACCCTATGTTTGGTTGAGACATGAATACTAGTTGATGATGGCCCAGTGGGGAGAGGATCTATGTGACCCAGTAGTCCCACGATGGGGAGCGGCTCTGTGTGACTTGGCAGACCCATGGTACTCAATAGGAGGAGTACCTCTGTTCGACCATGGTGGGAAGAGCCTTTGTGTGACTCGGCAGGCCCATGATGATTAGTAACTCTATGTGACTTAGCATACCCACGATACATATCAAGGAAAAGTACTACAACTGTTCAATGATAGTGGGAAGAATCTCTGTGTGACCCAGATGGACCATAGGACTCAATAGAGGAGTTCTCCAACGGCTGAGGAGTTTGACGTTTGTGACTAATGATGCTACGATTACTACCCTAGAATATACCTTGTTTTGGTAGAGTCCATTGTCATCATACTGATACATGTGCGATGTGTTCACCTTCCTGGTGATATATTCGTGGTGATAACTATGTGGTACTTTTACCTTGGTGGTGTTACCTTTGTGATATTCTTCTCTCATTTATGATATGAGTATATCTTGATAACATAGGTATATGTATGGTCATAAACCTAATTTGAGTTGTTGACAGCTTCTTGCTTTGTGATTGAGGCCTTGATTTGTGATCTTTCATTTATAGAACTCTGGGAGACGTTCAGGGGTCTCGGGGTCCCTACTAAGTATTGTTTTACTCACCCGTGGATGGGCTTAGCCCGCAACTTGTTGTGTCTTATGCAAAAAACATGCAGGTGGGCTCAGACGTGAGGAAGCCAGGACTAAGCCATACACAGAGGATATAGGATGACATGGAGTGGTTTGGAGACGATCGATACCTACCCTTCAGGTAGCAACCATGTTGGATTATCAATGAGTTGTTTTGTACTTTTTATTTTTATTTTTATCATTCAGTTGTACGTATACTTTATAGTTGGGCTAGTATTTCTAGCCCCTTTACATTCAGCACTCTTTTCACGACAGTAGTTACTTTTTGGTTACATCCTTATTGTGTTCTATTCTATGTGGATGCTTCTTGTTGTTCTCTAATACTATGTGGTTGTACAGGTTAAAAAAGTAATTTCTTCCCATTAAAGGGATATGCCTTTCCGGTGCAAGTCGCCAGCCCCTGGCCAATGGAAGGTAGGCTTGGGGTAATCACAACACAGGCCCCGAGGGACGGGTCATGACATTTTATGCTTTTATACTAATATACACTCATTTAAATAAATTTATACTAATTATCACTAATTATAAATAATTACTATATTTCATACTAATTATTTACTAATTACCAGCTGCACAATTTCTAGTGGATTGGCAGTAGCTCTTTTTTTCGATGACTCATCCTCTTGTATCTATCTACGACTAAAATCAATTTGAAAATTATACTCTAACATACAAATAAATTTTTTTCTATTCACAGTGATGGATTTTAGGGAGGCCACAACGTGATTCTCTCCATCCTCATGCATATGAAAATTGATATCCATACGTAAGAGCATACTTTTTTATATTGATTTTAGTTCAAGAAATTTCATAGAGATGAATCATCAATAAAAAGATAAACTTTTGTCCAACAACTCACCTCCTTGAAACTTTCTATGACTTAAATAACTATGAAAAATCATTCATGATGCACATTAGAGCATATTTTTCAAACTTTTTTCGGTGTGAGAATTTTTCATGGAGTTGTGGCGTTGATCAAAAGGAATGCCTCGAATCTACAAGAAAATGTGCCAGTTTATCACAATGTTCTCGAATTTATTCCAATTTATTACTAATTATTAATAATTACTAAAAATTATTTCTAATTAATCCTAATTTTTACTAATTAATCCAAATCATTATTAATTAATTTTAATTATTACTAATTAATCCTTATTATTCGCAATTAATCTACATTACTCCAAATTAATTCTAACTATTTCATATTAATACTAATTAATCCTAATTAATGATAATTATTACTAATTAATCCTATAATTTTACTAATTAATATTATTTAATTCATATTAATCCTAATTATTCCTAATTAATCATAATTATTCATATTTAATCGTAACTATTTCAAATTATAACAAATTATTACTAATTATCACTAATTATTCCTAATTGTTAATAATTATTTATAATTAATCCTAATTATTACTAATTAATAATAATTATTCCTACTTAATTACAATTATTCATTGTTAATCCTTATTATTTCTAATTAAACAAAATTATTCTTATTTATTCTTAATTATTACTAATAGACCCTAATTATTACTAATTATTATTTTTCCCTTATTAATCCTAATTAATCCTAATTGATCTTACTTAATCTTAATTATTACTATTTAATCCTAATTATTACAAATTAATCATAATTATTACTAATTATTCTTAATTATTACTAATTAATCCTAATTTTTAATAATTAATCCTAATTAATACTAGTTAAGCATAATTGTTACTAATTAATACTAATTATTACTAATTAATAATAATTAATCATAATTAATCAAAATTACTATAAATTATTACTAATTGTTACTAATTATTTATAATTATTAATATTTCTTACTAATTGTTAATATTTATTACTAATTTCTACAATTTATTAGTATTTAGTAATATATATTACTATTTATTACAATTTATTTCTAATTATTACTATTTATTTATAATTATTTCTAATTATTTGTAGTTATTTGTAACATTTTAAAATTATTTATAATTATAAAGGATTATTTATAATTATTATAATTTATTACTAATTATTACACTTGATTAAAAATTATTACTAATTATTGCTAATTAATATTAATTATTACTAATTAATATTAATTTTTACTGATTAATCCTAATTATTACCAATTAATCCAAATTATTATTAATTAATCATAATTATTACAAATTAATCCTAATTATTACTAATTAATCCTAATTATTGCTAATTATTGCTAATTATTACAAATGTTTCCTAAATATTGCAAATTATTACTAATTATTCCTAATTATTCAAAATTATTACTAGTTATTTCTAATTATTTATAATTCGTATAAATTATTCCTAATTATTAATATTTATTTCTATTTATTACTAATTATTACTAATTATTTCTAATTATTACAAATTATTACTAATTATTACTAATTGTTACTAATTAATACGAATTAATCTTAATTATTGATAATTAATCATAATTATCAATAATTGTTAAAAATAATTACTAATTATTACAAATTATTTTTTATTATTTCAAATTATTACTAATTATTAATAATTAATCCTAATTATTACTAATGAATCCTAATTATTGCTAATTATTGAAAATTTTTCCTAATTATTCATAATTATTCATAATTATCCCCAATTATTATTACATATTACTATTTATTTTTAATTACTACAATTTATTACTCATTACCACAATTTACTACGAATTATTAAAATTTATTACTAATTAATCATAATTAATAGTTGTTGACCCTGATTATTTCTAATTAATCCTAATTATTACCAATTAAACCAAATTACTACTAATTGATCCTAATTATTACTAATTATAACCAATTGTTCCTAATTTTTACTAATTAATACTAATTAATTCTAATTATTACTAATTATTAATTTTTATTCCTAATTATTACTAATTATTACTAATTATTACTATTTATTACTATTTATTACAAATAATATTTCTTAATAATTATTAAAATTTATTACAAATTATTACAAATTAGTACTACTTAATATTTATTATTTCATATTATTTCTAATAAATCCTATTTATTACTAATTAATCATAATTATTACTAATTATTTCTTATTATTAATAATTAATCCTAATTATTACCATTTATTAATTATTATTTATAATTATTACAAATTATTTATAATTATTACAATTTATTAATAATTATTTCAATTATTATTAATTATTACTAATTATTATAATTTATTACTAATTATTACTCAGTATTAAAATTTATTACTAATTATTTATAATTGTAACTTATTATTACTAATTATTTCTAATTAACACTTACACATAAATAGTCATGAAAATAAATATTGAAAGAGAAATATCTAATTTAAATTAATTGAATTGCATATAATTAACAAAAATTATAAACAATTTAAAATAAAAAAATTAACGAAGGAATAAAAAAATAGATTAATACCTAGAAATTAAAGCTTTTGAAGTATAAAATCCATTGATCGTGATCCAATTTAAATGTTTAAACTATGAAAAAATTGAAAATTGTTTTTCAGAAGAAAGAGAGACGGATGTTGAGAAAGGTGTAGAATGAGATCAAAAACGTAAGGGGTATATATAGGTTACCTTATTTGTGATGAGAATATTTGTGACGGGACCCGTCACAAATGCCACTGGCCGCATTAATTACGGTTGGTCGATATAAAGTTATTTACAACGGGCTCTGTCGCAAATGGGTACTTGCCAACATACTATTGGTGACGAGACAAGTATCTCATCGAAAATACCAAAAACCACAGTGGGGCATTTGTGACGGGAATAGGAACCCATCCAAAATTCTCTTCCTGCGGTTATGCACATATTTTTCACTAAACCTTTTGTGACGGGTCCTTACCCCCCTCCTCCCTCGCAAATATCTATTATTTGTGACGGGCCCCTGACATGTTGCAAAAAACCCATCACAAATGCCAATTATTTCCATAGTGATAGGAAGATAAGTCGAAGATGAAAAGATCATTGAAAGAGGTTATAAAAAAATAACATCGGTTTCGGGTATCTTATTTTGATGTTCACAAAACAAAACACCGTAGGATGGATTTCTTCCCAATGTGTGG
The DNA here is from genome assembly GCA_963277665.1 of Viscum album. Taxonomy (NCBI): domain Eukaryota; kingdom Viridiplantae; phylum Streptophyta; class Magnoliopsida; order Santalales; family Viscaceae; genus Viscum; species Viscum album. Next base: position 360,669,875 of record OY728155.1, on the reverse strand, counting down.
ACACTATGAAGAGTCTAGGGTGGTTGGGAGGGGAAATGGACAGGTTTGGGCCGAGTCAAAGTGATTCAGAGGTGTGGATAAAATAAATGGAGATGTGCCCCTTTATAAGAGAGGTGAGAGCAATTATTGAAAAACTAGAAATATTAATTTATTATATATTTATTTTTGGTTTAAAATAGATCCAAAGTGATTTATTTCGATGTTACGTAGAGGCTGAGTTGGAATTCCCTCAACTAATGAATTTTAGACATGTTTATATCATAAAGTAACCCTTATCTTTTGGATTTAACCCATAGTTAAACAATTTAACTCTTACCTTGTCTTGTTGAATTTATAAACTATAGGGTAAATATAATTACAATAAAATACAAAAAGAACCCCAACTGAAATATTTATGAAATATTTATGACTATGAAAGTTAGTTGACCAATATTTATATTTTTATTACTTCTATATAACTTAAAAAAATATTATTTATTATAAAGTACAATTTTAGTATGTTTTATACTATTCAATATTTGAATTTTTAAAAATATCAAACCAACATGATAACTTCAAAAAAAATCCAATATGTCACTAACATTTCTATGTTATCTATTAAATTAGTGGATGTCATAAATTAAGTCAAATCACATTTATTTTATTATTATTTATATCATTTATTTGATTCTACCATTAACAAATAAATTACTACATTATCATTGTGTCATTATTAGCTTCAAAAGTTTAATGTCTAAAAAATATAAATAAATTATCATGATGTATAGAAATATCATCTCTTTATAATTAAAATTTATAATAGAATTGATATTATATAAAACCTATAGTAAAAATGATTTAATTATTAATATTTTTATTGGAAACATTTAACTCTTCTTTAAATAAAATATAATAAATATCTTTATCTTTCAAAAGTGGCTTAAATGGGATCACATTTTTCCCGAAGATGTATTTTCATTAAATTACAGTTATCTAATGAAAACAGGATAATAGTTAGGGTAATTTATTATATTATTATTTTATTTTTACCTTTAATCTCCATATTTACATTTAAATGTGGTAAATAAAAAATAAAAGATACTATTGAAATTTTTTTTATTCTAATCCTATTAAACCACCTTTTTTATACTGATTAAAACCATATATATATATATATATATATATATATGTTTTTCTAAATTCAATTCATATAATCGGTAAAATTAAATTAAATACTAATCTAAAAATGTGTCTAGAAGTCTGGTAAAAAGACGTTAAAAAAGTTCAATTATTTTTTATATCAAATTCTATTATAAAAATGGTTATAATTAGCAGCATTTAGTTAATATATGTATTATATTTATATTGTGACTTCCAAATCAAATAAAAGTAATAATAATTAAATGAAAAAGTCAATTTTTAACAATAATGAAGCGTTTTTTACTATTCATAAAAATTGAAAGTTTTTAAATAAATAAAAAAATTCTCCCTAAGATAATTTGGATATTAAGAATTAAAAAATGAAATCTACTTACCATATTAAATTTCATAGAGCATTTAAAAATAATTTTACCATTATTGAAAAAAAACATAAAAAGTAGTTCATTTATGAAAATAGTGTTCTGAAACATAAAACTATTTTACCGAAACTTATATACATAATTATAAATTTGCTTTATTTTTATGAAAACATTATAAATAACATTTAAAAATTATTTATTACTATTTATGTTACTGTATTTATTAAATAATTTCTAAATAAAGAATTTTAATAATTTTAACACTAAATATTGTTTCAAAGAAGATCAATCTTGCATGTTACAAAATCCATGTCGATGTTGCATGGAACACAAGATAATTATGATATAGTACCATCAAATATTGTGTGTTTTACAATCTCCCATTATTCAATAAATTTCATACTTTCAATTTAAAATGAAAATCGAAAACTATGGCTTGGACATTTAAAAATATCTTTAGAGAAATCCCGCATTAGAAAAGGATTAATGAGACCTCCATTTTAAAATAGATAATGGGTCATACAATGTTCACCATATATAACACATACTAGTGTTCTATGTTGAAAAACATGGAAATGAAACAAAACTTTCGGAAAAAAATCACAGAGCTTAGTTGGTGAAGCACGACTTTCTCTTGAGGTGAGTCCCGGGTTCAAAACCCGCTGAATTGTCGGAAAGGCGCATGATGGAAACCAGGTGGTGATGAGCATTGTGACAGTCCCATCCCACTCAATAGGGGTGGAACCTTCACTACCCCTTTTGGGGGGAAGAACCCATCTCATCTCCGCCTTCTCTAACACAGACCTTCTTCCCCCCTTCCCCCAGATTTCAGTTTTCACTAAATTCCCTGAGTTGTTCGATGGATTCCTAAAACTGTCGATCTCTTCCTCAGAATTCACGGTCACATCTTCGCTGCTGGATTTTACACTGATATCTCATTTCAATCACTTACGTCTCCCAGTAGACACTTTCGACTGTCATATTTTCAGATCCTGAGGTTTACAGGACTGGGCTATGGTGGGACTTCTCGATTCCAAGAACATCATTGTTAGGTTTTCATCTGAGGAAGAACTGTTTCTATCCCGGTATAGCGATCCCTACTTCTATAATGGTTCAAGATTCTTCCTCTTCAAGTTGTCTTATGACTACCATATTAACCGTGATTCACAGACTATGACTATTTGGGTAAGATTCCTACAACTACCTCTTCTATTTCAAAATCCTTCAATCCTTAGAATGTTTGGAAATATCGTGGGTTGCTATTTGTTCTCTAATAGTAGGACTAGAGAAATTTTTTAGCCAATTTCTCTGCAAATCTGTGTCGAATTTGAGGTTTCAAAGGTGCTTACTGAGTTTATATGGGTTACCGTAGGAGATCTGTTTCGTTACAAATAATCTGTACTGTTTGAATCATGGTTTGATTTCTGTTATACTTGCATGAAAATGAGTTATTCGTTGGCAGTGAGTAGGCATAGGACGCCAACATTCTATCAGACATCGGTGATGGGCTCAGGGAGAATTAACACAGTAATAAAAACTCATATGGGCGGGGAGCTGATTTGGATAGAGCTACTCCTTGGAAACACTACTGATAAGAAAATTTCAAGTTTAGCCTTTATGTCGATGGTTGTGTCTCAAGATCCAATAGTCAAGGGAATATTTGCAAGTCTGTATCATTATTTGGGGATTTCCTAGTCTATAATTCCAGCCTTAGATGATCCTTCTTCCTCGATGGCTCCCTCCATTGCTGAGTTAGTGAAGTCAGGTGAGCTGGTTACTGGTCAGGTGGATTATTAGGTGGCTGCTCATAATAATCGAAGTATTCACTCTAAAGTAAGAGTGGTTACAAATAATCTTAACTACCATGATCTGAATGTGATGGTGTATCTAGGTCAAGGAGTAACTATAAAATGTGAAACATCAAAGTATTTTATGTCCCAAAACTATTTCTCCGCTTTGTATGCAGTTTGAAAGGAGAATGTGGATCCCGAAGGATGGAAAACCGTCATCACAAGATGGAAATTAAATCAAAACCGGTCTCGATCTCCAGTATCAAGTGTTATTGAGGTTGATTCTCAACTAATAATCGATCATGAGCAATATCATGGTAACACTTTGGTTCCTTCAGATGGATGGTGGTTTGAGGTGGAGAAGAATGACGGTGGACCGCATCCACTTTATCCTTGATTTCAAGATCTGCTTCGGAGGATCCGAAAACCTTGTGCGGTATGACTTCATTTATGGTGGAATCTTGTTTGTTTTCTTGGATCTTCTCGTGGTTGGTCTCGATCTGGTGTCGTTTCATTCACTTATCTCATGGTTTGAGGAGGTGATTTCGAAATCTGCCGGTGTTGATTTTGGTCTGCGAAGGCTTGGTGTCTCTGTTGTCTTGTTTGTTTTTGATCTGCGTAGCGTGTTCTACGACTTTTAGGAGGAGGTGACAAGGTTGTGGAAAAATTTCTCAAGCATTCCAAAGTTGAGGGATGCTAGTGAATGCGATGATGTTGAGTTTGGATGCAGACAGTGGGAGGCAGATCAGTGTGTCGGTGATCACAGTTTGAATCTCCGGTGGGATGTGATGAAGGATGTGGTTCGACCTGATGAGGATGGTCCGACGACAACAGACTGATGGTCTCACCGGCAACCTTCAATGAATAGTGACTCTTAATGATGGGATCACGGCTCGAGGTTGACATGTGGTGTGGCACATGGACCGTGGTTTGGTCATGAATCATGGAAATTCGAATTTTGAAATTTCTGTTTTCTTTTGTGGTTGTAAGCTATGGGTACCAGATACCCATAAACCGGCTTTTTTTGAAAATGGAAAAAAAGGTTTGATAAGACAAATAATAACGAGATTATAGCCAAACCCAGGGGAAAAAAAGTGTGTGGACACTCAAAATGAAAAGAAACAGGTTGAAAACATTGCTTCTAAAAAACCAGAGAAACATATCGAGCTTATTCATCACTCAAATAGAGAAATGCAGGTTGAGACCACGGATTTGAAGGCTTCACAGAAGGATAAGGTGAAAATATTAGAGAGGGAACTTTGTATTAATTCCAATAAAGTTCAAATGTCTTGGATCAAAAAACAATATTGGATCTTAGCTTACAGCTTCAATGAAAATTAGATCAATGTGGAGGAATACATACAATTATGGGACAAGATCGCCACACATTTTGATGATAAAATATGATATGATCCAGATTTAGAGGATTGTGATTTTCAATGGGGATTATATCAGGTAAAGAATTCCATCAATTTAAGCATCGTTTTCAATGTCTATGTGACCTCCATTTTTTTAATTTCTTTCGGCCTGAACATGTTTTATTTCCCACTTGGACTTTTTTATTGTTTGAATTTGGTTAGGGTTCACACTTTTCCCATAAAAGTGTTTTTAGAAAATACAAAATATTGATTAGAGGGAAAAAAATTGTGCATCGTGTTTTGATGAAGATTGATAGAGAACATTATTAGGAGAAAGTTAAGAATAAAAAAGCTACAATGATCCAAGGGACCATTTGATTCATTAAAAAAGAAATTAATTGGATTTTTTTTGGTTTTATGAGCTTTTCCAAGACAATAAGAATTAATTTAATTCATAGAATAATAAAAATTGGAAGAATACAAGAAGAATTTCATCCTTTAACTAATTTCTACAACAAATTCATCTTTTCCTCCAATAAATAATAAAAATAAAAACATATTCTATTTATCTTAATTGTGTAGGGTTCCAAAAATGAATTTTTACTTTAAATGTCACTCCATTTAAATAAAAAACCACGTTATTCAAACAAGGACATCACTAAGGCCAGTGGTAGGAGATAAAGGCTTATCGCACTTCAGCTGATGGTTTGATTCCAAAAACCTTGTTTGACATGAATGCTTTCCAACCAACATATTTGTTATCCTTTTCATAAAAATATAATATTATAAGATTCTAGAAATAATAAAAAAATATTATACATAAACAATACTATCAAAGGACCTACATAATCCATTCCAACCATTAGACTTATCAAAAATTCTTATGTCCAAACTCACTGTTCCAAAATATATAAGGAATGTCACATAACATAATACAGATCTTTTTGTCACATAACAAGCATGTGAATACCTATATCTTGTATTCTAAAAAAACACAGTTATACACAAAATTTCCATAAAACCATATTTGAATTTTTATATGCTTTATTATTCCTTATTTAAAACATAGAATAGTGGATATACTCCTTATATCCAAAAAATGTTGTAAACTCCAACAATGATGGAATAAATTGACCTTTAATCAGTTCTAAGGTAGTCAATAATATCAAATATAAATTCTCAAAATCATTCATCTCATTGTTTAAATTTTATTATCGCAGTCATATTAAAGGTTATCATTACCTCATTAATATATTTTCCAAAAACGTTTTACATGAAACTGTGTCATGTTACTTTGGACCATACAATCCCAAATATATTTTTGAAGTATTTCTGAAAAACAATGATTATTTATTTTTATAATTAAAATAACCAATAAATCATTGACACGGTACTCAAATGACCTAATTCTTCTATAATAACATAATAACATTAATTATTCCTCTTCATCTTTGGTAATATCATAACTGGATATTATCCACTAGCATTATCTAGGGTATAATCTAACAATTGGGTCATTGATTTGAATATTGTCTCATATCCTTATAGATGAATTATTGTACTTTGGATCCCATTTTCTTACCCATTAAATCATAAACGTTTTTTACTTTTTCTCTTCACTTTTAAAAAACTCTCATCCCATTAAACAATTTACCAGGGTGATTTTTTCAACAATTATCACTTGTACAAAAATCCTTCTTTCCCTTATTACTTTTATCCATAATTTTATCTTACACCTTTGTCTTCTCATGATTCCTTTCAATCCATAAGACTTAGAGAATTCATTACCAATCATATTGCCACATGATATTATTTCTTCATATGATTAGAATACATTGGAGACTATTTCACTTCGAAATTTTAGCTTATGACCATGAAAGTTATGATCCTTATTACTATTTGGTTCATGAGTATTGGAGGCATTGTAATTCCTTCTACTAGAACCATTTTAAACCATGACATACAAAGGGTTAGATCACATCGTATTGTATAACCCAAAATAAAAAAATCCAAAGTATTAATTCACTATTTTCACATATGTTGTCCCATAATAATAAAAATGGTTTCTATGGGGAAATATTTTCCCATAAATATTTTATAATAGTTTATAAATAAAATGTTAATTATTCAAAGAATATCCCCTTGGAGTGTCAAACTAGGTGTGCTGTAAGGACTATTGTCGTGTACCTGGTTATCCTAAGTCAAGCACAAAACACATTTTTTGAGTTATTATTCATAGGTATATCATTACTAGAACCACATCCACTTATAATATCCTGATGTATTTTCTGTTTCATTTAATAACAATAGATTCTCTATATTATAAAAATTCTTGGATTTTCTTATATTCATATCCTCAATGCCATTATTATGGTAATGTTCCCTAATCAATTTTTTTCTGAATCTAGTTTTCAAGGATTGTACTAAACTTATTTTGATACGAAATGTAATTCCCCAACCCGAATGCTAGGACCCAATGCACTATTTTCATACATTTTCATGATTACATTGAATCAAATATCAAGCGACCAATTAGTTCATCAGCATTGGAAAACAAATTACATACATGAACATTATATTATAATTAAAAAAATAAAATACAAGATTCATAATACTTTGAGAACTATATTATTTTCCATGAATTTCTGTGCATAAAATCATAGTATACATCATTGAATCTTGGGAAAATAAAAACTAATAAAGGGGTGAGCACAGATTCTTAATGAAGTTAAAAAATACAGTATAAACTTTCTTAAATAAGTATAAACATATATGCTAAGATAAAAAATTAAAACATAATCCTTTTAATCTCTACCTTTATAAAAATATGGTGAGAATAAATCGAATAATTTCATTTAAACATTCCCATGGATATTTTACTAGTCAAAGAATCACATTTAATATAAATAACTAATCACATAATGAGGGAATCCATAATTTCGGATATCATAACTATATTGTCATGTCCACAGTCTAAGACCATACCTAACAACACTATCAACTCCTCTTTCCAAGACATTAGTTTTTCTCTTTTGACCTACCGATACATTGAGGGGTACAACGGGCCCCTACCTTCACTTTCTATGTCCAATGAATTAATCTTATAAAAATGATGACACATAATATAAAAATTCTTAATAAAACTAGCATACAAAATGTTAAATATTTTACCATAAACCATGAATGGTATAATTATAGCACATCCACATTTCAATATATGATAGACCCTTCAATAAAATATTTAATATTATATCCTAATCATTCAAACTCAAATAAGAATAAAATATAATAAAGGATGTTCAAATAGATGAATATAATTTAATAAATTCATTAAAATGTGGGGAGAAATATCAGTTTTTAGATTGAAATCATTTAAAACCCAGTGAAATTACAAATTAAAAAATTTCATTTATAAATAATCATGTAAGAATTTATGGGAAGCTTCAAAATTATAAGGCTACATGATGGTGGAAAATAGCTTCTCATGCCATCTAAGTTAAAAAACCATTCATTCCATAATTTACAAAAAAATGCTATAAAGTACCTCATTTGGAATAGGATGGAAATATTAATTATCAGAAATTTTATAAAAAGTTAAAAATGGTTAAAAATTAATTTTAACATTTGTCAATAATATTTTGAAATAAATTTTAAGAAACATATACATGGATGATAATGATAACCTAGTATATGTATACATATAATCAACCTTAGATAAAAAAATAGATTAGGAAATTAACCCTTACATAAATCATTTATAAGATTCAATTTTAAAATTTTATAATGAACCTAAAAATAGACAAAAAAATTCCTTCCTATTTTTTATATATTCATATAAATAGTTATGTAAAATAATATCAAGAATGTTGAAATGGACAAAGGATTAATTCTTCAAACATTCAAGGCATCCCCTGCCACATTGAAAATTTAAATCATAAGACCATTATCTTCAAATGTATATTTAAATACAATTTAGATAAATGAATTCATGATATGAAATTTAGTACGTACAGTAAATACACCAAACCCAATAAATAGGTTGGGAACATGCCATATATCTCATGAAAATTAAAAGTGAGAGGGAATTCACATACCTTTGGTATGTTACTCTCCATATATGTACGACTACTCTATATAATGGTTTTAAACATGTTATTAACATAAATATGAATCCTAATAAAAATTATGATTACATATATAATTTATTTATGTATTTATATTACTCCCTTATTAATAATTTCTATGGTAAAGAAACATTTTGGGTAATAATCACGTTCTTTATCGTCTATGATTTGACTTGTTATTCTTGATCATATTACATAGATCATGATTTACATACATTCAGAATTTATAACATGATTTATATATCATATATTTTTATAATATAAATATACATAATATATATATATATATGAAATGGAATACACCGTTCATGGAAATAGTGGGTCGTATGTATGCATGAATGTTTTTTTCATTTTCTTATCGTATTGAATGGGATTAAGTGAATGAATATATTCACATAAATAAATGTATATATATATTATACAAGTAGAGTTATTTTTCTCAAATATTTCATACTTATTAATAATGTATATTTTTATAATCATTATTGAATGGTGAATAAGGAAGATAAATCTCATTGTGTCGTGGAGATGGTAAGTCGTATGTACGCATACATGGTGATGTTGTTTTTCACAGGATGGTTAAAATGAGTAATATAGTTATCCCATAATAATAAAATCATATCATAACATATTAAATTTCCTATTTATTACTTCAGTATTGATACAACATTGGAAGAGGAAGTAGAACAAGAAAATAATATTGAAATAGGTTATAAATCAAATACATCTTTTCATGTGTCTAATTTTGAATTTCACAAAAAGACTCCATAATATGGTTTTTTCCAAAATTATGGACTCTAGGATAATGTGAGTAATGTTTGGAGAAGAAATGGATAGTGTTTTTCTCAGAAAAATGGATTTAGAGGAGTTAATTAAAGAGAATGAGGTGTTCCCTTTTATAAGAGTGGTGAGGGGTACTTTAGGAAAAAGTTTAAAATATTAATTTATTATAAATTTTGAATCTGTTTCAAAAGGATAAAAAGTTATTTATTTAGATTTTAATATGAGGATGAGTCTAAATCCCTTTAACAAATTAATTTATGACATTTTTAGTCATAAAAGTAAACTTATATTTTGGATTTAACCCTTAGTTTACTAGTTTAACTCTTAAAATGTCTTCTTCTATTTTTACACTATTGGGTTAATGTAGATACTATAAAATTCCTAAGAAATTGAAGTGGATATTTTAAGAAATATTTATCAATATAAAAGTCATATTTTTGAATGTTAAGTCTTTATGAAATTTATATCATTTAATAGAATTTTATTTATTTTAAAGTATCATTTATGTAAATTTTAATACTATACAAATATTTGTATTTTTAAAAATATCAAACCAACATGATAAATTTGAACCAATACTTTCAATATGTCACTAACATGTCTACGATGTCTATAAAATTGGTTCACGTCCTTAATTAAGTCAAATCATGTCTATTTTAATATTATTAATATCATTTTTATGATTCATCCTTAAGTAAATATATTTCGATTGCATCATTCAATCACAATTAAATTTAATTATTTAATGTATAAAAATTATACTAAAATTATCATGATCTAGTTAAATTTATTATATTTATAATAAATATTTATAGTATAATTTTTCATATGTATAACACTATATTAAATTTTATTTTGTTATTCAAATTTGAAGATAACACTTTTAACTCTTCTTTAAATAAAATATAATAAATATATTAATTTTAAAAAATACAACTAAAAATGATCAGTTTTTATTAACTAAGATTTATTTTGGTCTATAAAATTTATCCAATATAATTATAACATGTATTAGTGTAATTTAATATTATTATAATATTATTTTTATATTTAATTACCCAATTTACCTTTACCCAAGGAAAATAAAACTCAAACGATACTGTTCAACAAATTTTTTTTGATCCTATTGAACCAAATAAATCATTATTGTTACAACCACATATGTCAATTTTTTAAAATTTAATTCATAGAAGTGGTAAAATAAAATTTAATGCAAATCCCCAAATGTGGCTTGAAGGTGGGTAAAAAGACGTTAAAAAAGATCAATAACTTTTTTATCTAATAATATTATAAAAATGATTATATTGACCTAAATTGGGTTATGAAATGTATTTTGTACCTATTGTGACTTCTAAATCAATTTAAAGTTAAAAAGATTCGTTTAAATGAAAATGTCAGTTTTTTAAAAATAATGTAGCTTTTTCACTATTCATCAAAATTGATTGTTTTCAGAAAACTACAAAAAATTATCAATAAATTTTTTTTATATTTGAAATTAAAAAATGATTTCTATTTTATGAAAATAAATTTTTAAGAGTGTGTAAAATTAATTTTATCATTATTCACAAAAGGACATTAAAGGTAGTTACTTTAAGAAAATAGTATTTCTGAACATATAACTAATTTACCTAAACTTATACAATTAATTATAAATATGTTTCATTTATATGAAAACAATAAATTACATTTCAAAATGAGTTATTACTATTTATGTTACTATATTTAATAGATTACCTTTAAATATAGCATTTAAATTATTTTAACCTTATAGTGTTGTTCGGATGAAACTCAATCCTGTGTGTTACACAAGCCAAGTCAGGGTTTTGTGAAACTCAAGCTATTGAAGATAATGTATGGTGAAATATTGGGGTTTTAAATTATCCCCTCCCTCAATAAATAGTTTCATAATAATTTAAACTTGAAATTAAAAACTATGGGTTGAAATTTTCAAAATATATTAATTATAATCTGATGTTTGAAAAGGATTAAAGAGATCTCAATTTTAAAATAGATAATTAAAAGTAATAAGGCCAGCATATGTAACACATAATAGGTTTCCATGTGGTAAAATATGTACATTAATGAAAATTTTACCATCATATTTGGAATGAGAGTGATAGAGAACATAATTCAGAGAAACATAACAATCAGAATGCTATAAATCTATGATTATCCAAGTTACCATTTGATTCATTGAAAAATAAAGTACTAGGAAATCAATTTTTGTTTTATTATCTTTCCCTGGGGTTTAAAATTAATTTACCTTATCCATCCATCCAACGTTAAATTTTTATTTTCAATCACTTTTAAGGGAAAAAGTGAGAACCCTCACACCTTGCCTGGTTTGGCATCAAAAGTCACAACTGATTTGTTAAAGAAAAGTTTAAGCTGCTTCGAGTCAATATCTCTAAATAATATCCAGGGAATAGACTTAAGCTGGATTTCAGGATCATCCTTTAGAACTCCTTCGCAGAGATTTGCAAGTATGTCCAAAGATTGCAAGAGTTCGTCCTTGATGATCTTCCCCGTGTTACATCCTTGTTTCCCACGGAATTCGGGGATGACCACCTGGATGGGATATTCAAACGTTCTGATCGGTTTCTAGCAGGTTTGTTCGTAGAACCGGAAACATTCAATGATTCCACATCCGTTTGGACCTACTTTCCAAAGGTAGGCGCTCATTAGCTTGTGGAATGATGAGGCATAGGAATTTGCATTGGTCGAGAGGATGGGAGGTCGGACTCATCACACCTTTTTGAGGGGAATTATTGTCTACTTCGTGACTCTCTTTATAGATTTAAGTTATGTTCGTGAATCCTTATTACATTACCAAGTATAAAATGAGCTTTCCTTTAGTTTTAACAATCAATGATTAAATATGTAAGAAATTTATAGAATCTTTTATATGTATTCGAAGTTCTTCATCAATAGAGAATCATCTGTATCTATTTAGAGATTCTTGGTCAATGGTATCCTTCGAAACATTTATATAAAAGTCTCTTGGTCAGTATGATGACCAGGCTGGTTTTAAAGAAACTCAATGGGGCACTTGAAGTTTATTGTCATTCAGAATGACATGGATTATTTCAGAGTTGGGATCGAACCCATAAATGGGCTACCTACGTATCCTTTGTTTTGGAAAAGGAATCAGAACCCACGTAGTTCGAGTAAGGGAGTATGCCAATTATGATTGATGGCTCAAAGAAGGATGTCATAATTACTTTTACACTCTAAGCTCATGTGAGTCATGCTCGGTGTGAGAAACAAGAGGTATTGGTAAAAATTAGACAATTGTGCCATGAAAGATGGAATCATAAGAAATGGTTTAGGGCATATGTATGTATGACTGCCCAGATAAATGAAGGTTTAAGATTTACTTTTAGGGAGAAAATCCAGGAACATGGTCCATAAAGGTATATGTGCTTCATGGATATTTGAATACTCTAACTTGGGGCTTATTCCTGAAAAGGAAACCCAAATTAGGAGAGGATTGATAACTGGGTTTTACTCCTGAGAAGGAATCCCAGATCAAATGAAAATTAGGACTGGTTAAAGAGAAATTAAGGGACTTAGGGCATACTCCTGAGAAGGAAGCCCAAGATTATGACTGGGACTTATTCCTGAAAAGGATACCCGGGATAAGTATTAAGGTTTCGGGCTTACTCCTGAAAAGGAAGCCCATAATTTGGGAATTTTAAGAATTTTGGGCTTACTCATGAGTAGGATGCCCAAGTTTGGAGGACTTAGGACTGGGGATTATTCCTGAAAAGGAGACCCAGGTTAAGGATTCTCTCATCTTAAAGGATGAGGTTGAATGAATGAACTCTCAATATTTAGTGACATAAAGATATGTAAATCACTAGGTTTTGAGAGATATTCCACCGAATTCCTTTCAGATAAGTAAGTCAAATCAAGAAATCATGCCATAAATGGCTTTAAAGAGTATCTTGAAGACTGGATCATGAATAAGAAAGGTGAAATGGATTAAGAGGGGTGAAATGGGCAAGATGGGCACCCAAAAAATGAAGGGGCACACAAGTCTTGAAAGTCGCGCAAGTCTTACGTGGGCGCGCAAGTATTGGTCGCGCAGGTATACCTGCGCGACATGGGGGTACTTGCGCGATTTTCAACCAACATTAAAATACTTGAGCGACTCTTTCTTAAATCCTTTAGAATCCTCTTGAGGTTCTTCCAGAAAAGGGATGCGCAAGTTCTATCGAAGGAATAAGGCGGCGCGCAAGTGTGACCACCTCCCTTAAGGGCTGACCACTCAGGCACGCAAGTGTTGATGAGTTTCAACACCAAGGCCTTCATCTTTCTCTTTAGATCTTCCGTTCTAGGTAAGAAATTACCTTAGAAGTGTTCCGGAATCTTTGAGAATAGACTTGGGTGTCGGGAGCTTCAATCTGAGTTTTTGGAAAAAGATCCTCTCGAATGGGGGGCCCACAGGGTCTATTTATAGGCAGGGGAAGACCTCGGGCGGTTACCAGGCGGTTATCACTTAGGTCGCGCAAGTCACTGGTGCGCCAAGTGAGTCGGCACGCAAGTATACCTGCACGACCACTAGGCAGCGCACAAGAACTTGCATGACCACTAGGCGGTGCACAAGTGTACTTGTACGACCATGAGGGAACTTGCGCGACCTACGGGCATTGTTCTCCTTGTTCATCCCTTTGTCGATTTTTGATGTTTCTTCAAAGGATGAATCACTTTGGACTAAGGTATTTCCCTTTTTCAGTTGTTAGACTCTGTGACAGAAAGTAGCGTCAACAAAAGTCCCCCCTCAGAGTTGGATCCGGAGGGAATAGAGGATTTGACTCTGAGGTGAAAAGAAAAAACAAGAAATCTGGCAGTTTAAAGTCATGCATGTCGGACATAAAGGGGCTAATGTTTATGGTCGAAATAGATTTGAACAAAATGGATTAAAATTGATTCAATTACTTAACAATTTATCTGAAAACATATTACCATACTCAAGTATGAGAGAAAATATGTAAACAATGGATTAAGAATATTCTAATCTGAGGGATGAAATGAAAAAGAGCTAAAAGGCAGTAGTTTCCAAGAATGAAGTTACTATTATTTAACAAAACCCATTAGGGGGTTGAATTATGCAGGGCCACCTAAGGGCATTGGCTACATTGTTAAATAAATAGCATCTTTCGGCTGACAAGTCTGTTATGTAGACTGTTTATGCAAGGCCACCTATGGGCATGTGCTTCATAGTCAGGAAAAAAGAACTCTCATAAATTTAATTTCCTAGTGCTAAAAGCCAGTGAATGTTTATAGAGATTCAAATTTTCTAAAGTATAGAGTTTTCTGTATGGAATGGGGTACTTGAATATAGAGAAGATATTTCCAGACAAGATTATCGATGAACTGGATGAATATCACTCCTACGAAGGTCTGACCCAAACATAGGGAAGAAAAATAAACCATAGACTGGAATACTTTCAGATCATGAAAAAGGATATGGGACAAATATGTTAAGGATGGATATTTTTTTTGAATCCCTACATATTGTTGTTTAAGACAAATAAGGAAAAAAGTGGCATTCTTCCCAAGAATGAAGTTACCATCATTTAACAAACTCGTTAGGGGGTTGAAATATGTAGGGCCACCTAAGGGCATTGGCTGCATGGTCAAATAAATAGCATCTTTCGGTTGACATGTCTGTTATGTGGACTGTTTATGCAAGGCCACCGATGGGCACGTGTTGCATAGTCAAGCGAAATAATTCTCAGAAGTTTGACATTTTTGTGACTAGAAGTCATGAAAAGGGTTATGAAGATCTGAAAATATTTAAGTTTAGGATTATAACACATAAAGATGGGTATTGTCCAATGTATATAGAGATACATAGGTCAATGATAACCATAATCGTGTTGTGGCTGGGTCCTGAATTGAAATTTTGGACTTCACTACGTATCTCATAAGAATGAGAATCAAGCCATACATAGTTCTTAAAATGCAGTTTAACGTCATGCAGGACGAAAATATGAGAGATCTTAGTTTAGGGTCATAGAGTTCGGACCATAATAATGAATACACAGTGTGTGTTTTATGAGGACTTTTCAGCTAAGGAACTGAAAGTGAAATTTGGGGTTAGGCCCAAAAGACTTGGGGCTGGATTCGAGGGATACTCGAACGTTACTACATATCCCATAAGGATGGGAATCAATCCCACGTAGTTCTAGAAATACCCTTTGTACAAATTTGGTTCGTACATGTGAAGGGTGAAAGGGGACTTTAGTGCAATGATGGTTTAACCCGAGATAAAAAAGTTTAGGCTTTTCCATGTATGCACGTAGTCTTTTGAATTGAAACATGATTGAAACAATAAATGTCAATAATAGTTCTCTCTCAAATGAGGAAATCAAAGAGTATTGTAGTTTATTGTCGTACTAGACAAAAGTGTTTCATATTTTAACATCATATAACAAGGACGAAAGTGAATCAATGGTTTCACGAATCAAAATCATATGAGATGGTGTTGAACCGATGTGAAGAGATTGTTTTTTGGGCTTGAACCCTGGGAGTTTGCCTACATACCCAGCCTGGAGGGAAAGGATCAAAGTCCGTGTAGTTCAATTAAAGAATGAATTAATGATCAAGTTGTTTTTGGGGACTACGATCTAATAAAAAATGTTGTTGGGACGTACACATGGTTAGCGGCCCAAAGAGAGTGTTATGGTTGAGGTTTGCTCTAAGCTCACGTGATTCATACTCAGTGTGAGAAACAAGAGGTAACAACAACCTTAACGATGCACAGTTTAATATCATGTAGGACATATCAAGGGACTATGCAGTTTAAAGTCTTGCAGTTAGGACTATTGGTGCTGCACAGTTTAGTATCATGTAGCAGGGACAAAATACAGTTTAATGTCATGTAGGAAATATCAAGGACTTTCTGTACAGTTTAGCGTCATGTAGTTAGGACGATGGGGACAATACAGTTTAACGTCATATTGGACGAAAGGGGGACTGTGCAGTTTTAATGTCATGTAGTGAGGACAGAAGAGTGCATCATTTTAACGTCATGTTGGACGCATTGGGGATTTTTTCTACACTTTAGTGTCATGTTGGACAAAAGTGTGAATAGTTTAAGGTCATACAGGACCTTTGATGATTATATAGTTTAACGTCTTGCCGGACGTAAGGGACTTTTATACAGTTTAGCGTCATGTAGTTAGGATGTCACAGTTTAATGTCTTTCTGGACGCAAGGGACTTGCAAATAGTTTAGGGTCATTTGCATGGACCATTGATGATGCAGTTTAATGTCATACAGGACCATGGTGTAGTTTAAATTCATACAGGACTTTTTAGGGATCTTTTTCACGGTTTAATGTCGTGTGGGACAAAATTGGAGTTTATGGTCATACTAGATCATTGCTGTATAGTTTAACATCATATAGAAAGGACGAACGGGTGCCGCACAGTTTAGTGTCATGTTGCGGGGACATCTTCTTTTCTACAGTTTAATGTCATGTTGGACGAAAAAGGGAATTTTCTACATTTTAACGCCATGTTGGACGTAGTTGCAGTTTAAGGTCATACTGGACCATTTATATATAGTTTAACGTCATATATAAAGAATGAACTGGTGTCGCACAGTTTAGTGTCATGTTGCGGGGACATCTTCTTTTCTACAGTTTAATGTCATGTTGGACGAAAAAGGGACTTTTCTACATTTTAACATGATGTTTGACGTAGTTGTAGTTTAAGGTCATACTGGACCATGGTTGTATGAACCAATTGTAAGAATCTTGGTTCTGGGGACCATATTTTGGGTTTATACAAAATATTTCTTCAGAAATCTAGCATTGGTTGGAGTCATGATGAGTTCTCAATTCATTGAGATTAATGAATAAGCTCCATTGGAGTAGACCTTATGTATTGAATTAGGTCCTTCCCATTTTGTTTCAAGCTTGGGAGGCTTCTTTCCTGGTATCATTGGTGTTCTGAGAACCAATACCAATTTTCCTGAATGAATGAACGAAGACGAACTTTTTTGTTAAAAGCTCATGCTATTCGATTCTAATAGATTTCCAAGTGGTGCAAAGTGCACAATATTTTCTCATCTAACTGTACCAATTCATTCAATCTCTTTTGGGATTTCTCATCTGTAGATAACTGATCACAAATGGCTACTCTGAGTGAGGGAAATTGAACTTCAATTGGCAAGACTACTTCCGTTCCATATACCAACAAATATGGAGTTGACCACATTGCATTGCAGGTGGTAGTACGATAAGCCCATAAAGCATGAAAGAGTTTATCAGGCCATGACCTCTTATCTTTATCCACCATCATTTGCAGTATATTTGAAAGAGTCTTGTTAAAGGCTTCTATTTGGACATTGGCTGTCGCATGATACCGAGATGAATGGTTGGATTTAATGTTGTATTCTTAATACAATTTCTTCACCTCAGAAGAACAGAAGTTGGTGCCGTTGTCCGTCAATATGGTATGAGGGACACCAAATATAGTAATGATGTTAGACTTGATGAAGCTAACAATGCATTTAGAACTGAATTCTTTGAGAGGTACTGCCTCTGCCCATTTGGAAAAGAAATCAGTAGCAGTAAGAATGTACTTAAACTGCTTTGCCGTAGCTGAAGGGTAAGGTCCCACCACATCCATTCCCCATGCGGAAAATGGACATGAGTATTTAGCTGTATGAAGCAACTCTGGAGGTTGATGAATGAAGTTGGCATGTACTTGACATGAATGACACTTCTTTGTGAAATCAACACAATCTTGTATCATTAAAGGACAAAAGTATCCAAGACTTCAAATTTGATCAGACAATCTATGTCCAGAATGGTGGGCACCACAGACTCCTGTATGCACTTCTTTCATGACAGCCGTTGTCTCTTCACCATCAATGCATCTAAAGAGAACTCCATCAAAACCACGTTTGTAGAGAATTTTCTCTAAGTGGTTTGGGCCATCATAAAGAGTAAAATTGACCACACGTCGCCGGATTTGTTCTTTCTCGGCTCTATCAGGTGTGAGTGTTTTATTTTGAAGGTATTCCCTGATAGGTGACATCCATCCTGTATTATGACCATACAGTTTAGGAATGGGACTAATTTCATTAATTTCCTCTGTTCGGGCTTGAACATAAGGTGAAATTGCACGAAGGTGGGCAATACTGATGGTTGTCTCGTCCCGATTTGGATCTGCTAGAGTTGTGGCTATATTATCCAGTGCATCAGCTTGAGCATTTTGCGATCTTGGGGCATAAGAAAATGTCGGTTCTGAAGGGAATTCCGCCATTAAATCTCTGACGTAATCAGACAAAGGGATTAATTCTTCTTTTCTGATGGCATAATCCCCATTGACTTGTTTGATTACCAGGTCTGAATCACCTTTCACCTTTAAGTGATTCACTTGTGCTTGGAGAGCTAACTCCAAGCCTGTAATGATATCTTGGTATTCGGCTTCATTATTGGTACCACCTTCCCACAATAAAAAGGAATAAGGTTGCACTACCTTATCTAGAGAAATGAGCACAATTCCTAAAACAACTTTGTTGAATTTAGGATTTTCCATTTTCCTCCCTGTTGGACTTCTGGAAGCACCATCAAAATACATTTCCCATGTTTGAGTATTCTCTTGAATAGAGAAAACTTCCTCATCAAGGAGTTCAATATATGAAGACGTGTCTTCCATTGAAGGATGTTCAGCCAGGAAATCAGACAGAGCTTGGCCCTTTATTGCCTTTTGAGACACATACTGAATGTCGAACTGCTACAAAATAACTTCCCACCTTGATAGACGTCCTGTAAGTATTGGACGACTAAGGATGAATTTGAGAGGATTATTGCGAGATACCAATTGGACCTCGTGATGTTGCAGGTAGTGTCTCAGTTTCTGAACTGCAAAGATTAATTCCAGGCAGCACTTCTCAATACTTGAATACCGGGTTTCTGCTTCAAGCATAGATCTACTGAGGTAGTAGAGGCTATTTTCATTCCCAGCATGATTCTTTTGAGCGAGAAGGGCACCC
Source organism: Viscum album (assembly GCA_963277665.1). Taxonomy (NCBI): domain Eukaryota; kingdom Viridiplantae; phylum Streptophyta; class Magnoliopsida; order Santalales; family Viscaceae; genus Viscum; species Viscum album. The sequence continues at coordinate 360,650,304 of OY728155.1, read as the reverse complement.
AATGATCGCTCTAGAGCTGTCACATAGAGGATAAGTGGTCTACCTTCAACAGGTGGCATGAGTACTGGTGGACTCAAGAGGTATTTCTTGAGAACATCAAATTCTTCTTGACATTCTTCATTCCACTGGTAAGTGACTCATTTTTTCAATAATTTGGTAAAGGGTAAACATTTTCCTGCCAAATTGGCGATGAAACGCCTAATATAGGCTATGTGTCCTTGAAGTCCTCTTAATTATTTCAAATTCTGAGGAGGTGACATACCAAGGATTGACTTGGTCTTCTCAGTATCGACTTCAATACCAAGATGGCGTACAACAAAGCCGAGAAATTTTCCTAAGGTTAACCCAAAAGCACATTTTAAGGGGTTCATCTTCAAATTATGTTGTCAAAGCTTGTGGAATATGACTTCTAAATCATCCAAGTGATTAGAACGTTGTTTGGATTTAACCACCAAATCATCCACATAGCATTCAATAAACTTCCCTAAGAAAGGTTTGAAGATACGATGCATGGAGCATTGATATGTTGCACCTGCATTCTTTAAACCAAAGGGCATCACCCGGTAACAAAACACACCTTGAGGAGCTCTGAAGGCTGTAGATTCCTCATCTTCTGGGGCCATTCGGATCTGATTATATCCGGAATATCCATCCATGAAAGAAAGTACTTCATAGCCAGCCATCACATCAATTAAGAGTTCTGTAATCGGAATTGGGAAATCATCTTTAGGACAATACCGATTAAGATCTCTGAAATCGATGCAAACCCTAATTTGTATGTTCTTCTTCTTTATAGGGACAATATTATCCAACCACTTGGGATACTGAACTTCTCTGACGAAGTTAGCTTTGATCAGCTTATCCACTTCAGCTTCAATTTTGGAAGCATAAGTTGGGTGTGTTCTTCTCGCGGCTTGCTTAAATCCTCGATGTTCTTTTGGTAAACCCAAATGATGAGTAGCAACATCAGGATCAAGCCCAGGAATTTTTGTATAGTTCCAAAAAAAATATCTTTATTTTTCTTTAGAAAAGAAATATAAATCTCTATCTCTTCAAGGTTCATGGCCGCACTAATTAAAGTGGGGCGTGGATCTTTCTCTGTACCCATATTTACTTCTCTGAGTTCATCCACTGTGGTAGAGATACCTTCGTCAAATGCTGGAGGGGCATCTCTAAGATCTTCCTCTTCCTCTTCATCACGTGTTATTTCTTCCGTTTCTACTTGCAAAGTAGATGAAAAAATGAAATCCTCATGATCATAAGAGATATCAAAATTTTCACATTTTGAAGAAGAAGCTTCCATTTTCGACCATATTGATGATAAAGGGCCTTCTTTGGGAAATAAAGAGGAGATGATGGATTGAGAATCGACGTCATTATTCACCTCTGGTGTTGCTATAACTTCTTCTGGCCTGATTGGCGAAGTATAGACTTGTTGGACTTCAGCAGATGAAATGAAAACATCACCACTTAGGCTTTCATCACTATTTGGTAGGTTACCAATTTCTCCCATGTTTTCTAGCTCGATTGCCGTAATTGACATTATGGATCTTTCCATAAGAGTATTTTGATTTGGGCCTATTTTATCAATTTGACTGATAGGTAACACATAATCTATACTAACATGTGTAAATGGATTTATTGGAATTTTCTCCAAACCATGTGGAGCATTAACTTTGGTAATTTCCTTCATTGTAGATTTTTCTCTTCCCTTCATGTGATAAAATTCTGCCTCAATGTATTGAGACTCACATGTCTTGAACGGGGTCTTATCACCATACAATGTTCCAACTTGACCATCGAAACAGTATTTGAGACATTGATGGTATGATGAAGGAATAATTTCATGCTGATGTAGCCATGGTCTTCCAAGAAAGATGTTGAAAGCTGAGTCTTGATCAACAATCATGAAATACGAATTGGATACAAGATCTCCAAACAGAGTTCTGAGTGTAACATCGCCCAGTGGTTCTTGTTCATTTTTATCATATCCTTGTAACATCATGGTAGAAAGTGATAAATCAGATTCTGTGAGGCCCAATCGACGAAGTGTAGGAATGGGAATGAGGTTGACTCCTGAACCGTTGTCAATGAAATCTCTTCGGATATCTAAACCATTGACTTTTCCAGATAAGTACAAAGGTTTTATGTGCCCATGCACAACATCATCTTCATCTTTATCAGTAAATGATATTACTGAATGACATTCTGTAGGATTATTCTCTATGTGATAGACTTCAGCTGCAGCAATTTCAGCTTCAAACTCATGAGGACTTGACAAAGCTTCGATGAATGCTTCCCGAAGATCTTTTGACAGATTCAAAGCATCCAAATTTGATAACTTGACTGGTACTTGGGCCAAGTGTTTCAATATATCATACTTTTGATCTAAAGTTCTGTGTTTCCCAACAGGAATATGCGGTTTAGCAGGTACCTTGGAAGCAGATGCTTTGGAAGCTGATGCATCTTGTATTGAAGTTGGCAACATCCTTGGTTTTGGAAGATTAGACTTATTAGATCCATTTAATTGCTGAGATAAAGAAGATGGAACCTTTAATCTATCTTCCAAAATAACTGTGCCAAAACTGAGTTGGCCATTGACAGAAGAACCTGCTTGTTCTTTTTGATCTCGTTGAAGGGATCTACCACGAGTTTCTGCTGCATATACAGTACTAGCAGGGGTAGAATTGGAGTAGCGGCTTCGAAAAGATCCACGTCTTCCCCTATATCCTGAACCTCTAGAACTTCCTCGTATTCCTTTATTTGATACAGGGAATTCAGGATCATCTAGACTGGAAAATGGATCTGTTAATTGAATCATATTAACAGAACCGAAGATTAACTCTTCGTCTCATAAAGACTCTACCTGATTAACCTGTTTAGGCTGTGCCGTTTGGTGGGGCGGTGCCCGTGCATTTGAAGTAGATGGCATAAAGTCTGCCAGAGTCAAAGACAATTTAGGCTTTGACACATACTCACCTTCTTCTGATTATTTTTTCTTCTTTGAATCAAGTTGTTTCTTTGAGGATTTTCCCTCTGATGAAGAGGGTTTTACCGCAATATTCATGGTAGAAGACACAATTAGTTTCTTTAATTGTGTTCACAAAATGGCATTAGTCTGGTTGATTGTCTTTCAGACCATCCAATCATCATACTTCTGTGCATTTATTCTTTTGACTTCTTTCCATTCACCTTCCTCCTCTGGAACTGTAGCATTAACACATGCTACCTGAATCGAAGAACCTTTCAACTTGACTTGTCCCAAGTCGACCATCTTTTGTAGGAGGTCTTTAAAGATAAAACAATCCTCGATGGGATGCCCTAACATTTTATGAAAGGGAAAATAATTGGGACGGTCTTCATCTGCTTCCTTGTTTGGCCTCTTGGGCACTGGTAATTGAACCAAATTATTTTCCAGAGATGAAATGAAGTAACCCGGAACTTGCTCACTTCAGAAAGAGTATGTTTTACGCTTCAAATCATCAAATTGTTTTCATCGTTGATCTCTTTGATAATTTGGACGAAACGGCCTTTGTTGTTGGCGTTCAAGAGGTGGAGCCCTTCGAGAAGATGAAGGTTTCGAAGTAGAAATAGGTACAGGTGCTTGTTTAAGCATAACTGTAGCAGTTTCTGCTTTACCCATTCTCCTTCCTGGAGCTGATGGAATTACACGAGATTTAGCCTTAGCATGTATAAGGGAATCTTCAATCTGTTGAGAGATTGAAGTAAGATCTTGAAACCCTCCTATGTATTTCATAGGGATCAATGGCGTGCGTAATTCGTCACGAAAATTTGCCACACAGATTGGCAACAGCTCTTCCTGAGGAAGTGCTAAACTCAGGGAATATGTTAATCCCTTCCAGCGAGCAATGAAATCAGAGACTCTTTCATTCTCCCTTTGCTTGCAGTTTGTAAGATCGAAAACGGTCATTTTTGGCAAAGTTGAGATGAACTGAAGAAGGAATTTTTTCCGAAGATCCTCCCATCCGATGATTGACCGGGATTGCAAGCTTGTATACCAGACAAAAGCTGGTCCTTGCAAGGTTCGCACGAAGCATCTGAGTTTCACTGCTTCTTGCTGTTCTGGAGTTCCCATCATAGGATCACAACAAGACACATAATGTGTCAAATGTTGTTCAGGTTCGCCTGATCCATTGAAAGTAGGGAAAACAGGGTTTCCAAAACTGGATGGAGGAGAAATTAAATCTACCCATTCAGGGTAAACTTTCTTTTCTGGTTGAACATGCGCCCGTTTCCCTTCCATAGTTTCTAACCGAGCTGTTAATGACTCAATAGTAGTTATCAACTTTTGAGAAACATCAGGTTGAACTTGGTTTTGGGTAGGTGCAATGAATGGAGCTTGGACAGACGTGGTGGTCGGTGCTGCAACTGATGGTAGTGCTGCCAACCGTTGTTGTGTTTGACCCGTAGGATTAGACCTCTGAGGGTATACTGATAAAGGAGGATATTCCTGATCCATCTCAGTAGTTACAACAAATTCCTTTGGCTCTCAGACTTCAGCATTCTTAAGAAGAAGACTACTCTGAAGTAGTTCTGCATTCAACCTTCTTAATTCTTTCATTTCTTGCCCCTGTTGTGCAAAAATTTGCTCTAATGAGAGCGATTGACCTTCTACAGAGGAAGGATATGTAACCTGATTTTTTCCCTTCCCTTTTTTGGATACCTTTTGGAGAGAGGGAAGTGGATTACCTAGGTTATGAGTAATCCTTTGACTTCGTGTACGCACACCTTCTTCATTTTTATCGGCGCGTACATTTTCTTGAGCAGGACGCTCTTCATCTGAGTCCCCTGGGTGAGTCTCCTCTGGTGGATTAGCAACAACGGAATTGATGACATTGATTGATGTATAATGCATCGCATCCCTTATAACAACATTTCTACGATATTTTCTTCTTTCATGTCTTTGATGAGACATTGCCTTTTATTGATTTAATCTTTTAGGAACTTCTTGACGAGCTATAACTGGGAGGGAATCTCCTGATAATTTGTCTCTTTGTTCCTCTTGGAGATTCTTCCCCAATCGAGAAAAGACCGATATTCTCTAAGAAGGGGATTGATGATTTGAAAGAGTCCCCAGTCTCGAGAACTGGGGATGTTCCTGCTGCTTCCGCTCAACTCCTCGAATCCCATTTGTTGAATCTGAGGGTTGGGTTAAAGAAGTCCCCAGTCTGACAAGCTGGGGTGTCTCTTGACATGCTATGTCTGAGATCTTCTTAAAATATCTCTTGATCTTGCGAACCTTAGTTCGGAAATTAGCTGGATGCATTAGCCAGTATCCACTTTTATCACCTGGTTCAATAGACCGTTGGATGATTTCCGAAACTTCTGTCATTTGATGACGTGTTTTCTCCATACGAGAGGCTTGTGAAATATTATCGCCTGCTTGATGTAGGAGTAATTCAACAACTTGTTCTCTATATGATTGATTTTGAGAGGAACTAGTTGAAGCCTGTTCTTGAGCAAGCTTTTGATTATGAACAAAGCCCATTGACTGTGGCCGGCCATGGGCAATAACATTGCATGAGACCATTTTCGGCGGGCTTTGCTGACTGGAAAGCACTATGAAATGTAGTGCTCCGTGAACACCCCATCCTTTTATATGAACACCAGATGGATCATTGGAAATTAACTGACGCAATTTTCTTAGTGCGCCAAGGAATGAACGTTGAAGGGTTCTCTGTTGCTTTTCATCCCTCGGATACCGAGAGACTGATAGATATGCCAAATCAATCTGACATTGTTTCCCTTCTATTATCTTAAGATGATTTTCGTATTCATCATAAGATAATACATTCTTCTTCAATTGACAAAGAGTTTTCCATATGTTGAGACGAATATCATGGACTCCATCTTCCGTCAACATCTTTGGAATGTCATACAGGGAGTCAGCCAAAGGCCAAAACATGACTGGTACCTCACCTTTTGCCAGTTTTTTCCTCATGTTCAGCATTTCTTCTTTATCATTAAATGAAGATTCTTCTACCTGTTTTGACCAGATTTGGTGTTTCTTTATTGCTTCATCGGATTCAACAAGATTGGTAGAGATATCATTGATCAAACTAGAAGATTCATGACTTAGGGGTGGTTCGGAGAATGACCTACACCATGGGCTATCTTCTGATTGAGAAAGTATTTCACTTGTTAGCGATAAACCATCAGACATGACTGGTTTCACATTTGCAAGTGCCTCAAGATAAGAGGGCTTTCTCGGCACTACATTGTCCACTGGATTATTTTTCAGGAAATGCGAATCACTACTGCGGAGAGGACTTTCGCAGCGAAGTTCATCATCATGGGAAGGACCACCATAATGGGTTACAGCAAAAGATGAGATCTCTTGCTCCTTGGTCTTCTGACCACACATAGGGTTCCTGTGGCTCTCATCTGAAGATTAAACTTCAAGATTGACTGAATTTTCACGAAGCAATCCTTCATGAGAAAGTGTCTGTTGAAGACTTTTGGAATTAATGTTCCCGTTATTGGGAAATGAGGGAGTAGAATCTTGAGTTCCAACAGATAAATGTTTGAGGGCATCAAGAACTCCAGCATCGAGCAAGGCCTTGTTGCAGATTGGCCTTTGATCTCCTGACTGTGCTGGGCGGATCTTTTTCTTAGATGTATTCTTACTCGCTTTGGAAACCACTTGTTGATGAAAGTGGTAACTCTGAGCAGATGTGCCTGATCAGGAATGATGGTCAGGTTAGGCTGACGATCTCCACTCAAATCTTGTGTATGTGCCGGACTTGGTTGTCCGTATGATATGGGGGAGTATGCCCCATAACCCTCTTGGACTAGAACAAATGTGTGTGTCTGTTCCGGAGTGAATCGTTGATGTGTCACTCCACTACTAGGGATAGATTTATGTGTATTTCCCTGAGATGATGCCAAAGTTGTTATGATATCCTGGCAAGCATCCAGAATATGAGCAGGAATTTGCTTATTCTCTTTCACCATTGACAAAATATGTTTGGTGACTTCAGCCGCCGGAACGGGGATATACGTCCATTCCGGGTTTGGAGTAGGTGTATGTGCCTGCTCCTGTCCTCCTTTTCCTGTCAGTGAATCCTGACTGTACTCAAGTGTGGAGGCAGAGAGTTGAGTCTACCTCCTGTTTGTCGTCGGGGCTTTCCGACTGACTTCTCCGTGCGCTACCAAGCGAGACTGTTGCTAGGCTTGATTAGTATTACAGGTGTATATGCCTACTGATTACACTTCGCCAAATGCGGTTGACGAAATCCATCATATGTAGTCAGGCGAGCCTGCTGACTAACTGATGATGTATAAGCAGTTGTATGTTCCTGCCTATAGTACTCCGCTGGAATTGCCTGGCGGGATTGGCGTGATGCTGCCAGACGAGTCTGCTGGACAGCAGAATTAAAACGGACAGGTGTGTGTGCCTGCTCGTTGTTTTCGACCAAGTTAGGTTGGCGGACTTCTCCGGAGATGGTAGGGATGAAAACCTGCCCATTTTTAACCGGATTCTGTCTCTGGTGGTTCTTCTTGCCTGCTCGGGTTCGAGGAACCTGAGCTGAATGCCTGGAGTCGGTACCCTCATCATGTTGAGGGAGCACTGCCGCACGAGTCTGGCGGAGATTGTTGATGGGTGCCCTCGGGAAGGACTCCTATATTTTTGAATTAAGGCCCTGAGGGACCTGCTCATTCACTTCCTCAGAGTAAGGGAGCGAATGGAAATTGCATTCTGGGGATAACGACCCGAAATGGTTGGAGACAGTAGTCAGCACCGCCGGCCTCTTAATCACTGGTCGTCGTTGTCCGGACGACCTGTGTGAGTTGTTTACTTGGAGGGCCTGTCGGGAAGCCTCCAGAGTTGGGATGGTACCGTGTTGACGGTACTCCTTAACCAGCGCATTTGATTCCCAGCGTTGAAGACGCTGAGTAGGTGATGTCATCCTCAGAGCGGATGGCGATCCAGTAGGAATAGCAGCAGTGGTATTTGCAGCAGCAGTATTCACAGATGTGAATTTTAGAGCAGCCATTATGGAAATACAGAAGATCTTGGAAAAGAGTGCCTGTTTGATATAACATACGTAATCAAGATATATTCAGCCACTTCATCCTTTGGATGTGCACATATGTCAATGATTGTTTTTGTTAGCCCTCTTACTGAGTTTTAAATAGGGGCTTAACAAATAGGTAAAACATCATTTTAACTTGGTTAAGGATTCACGTCGGGTTCACCATTTTTGTTTCCCACAGAATTCATGTATGACCTCCTGGATGGGAGATTCAAAGGTTCCGATCGGTTTCTAGCGGGTTTGTTCGTAGAACCGGAAACATCCAATGATTCCACATCCGTTTGGACCCACTTTCCAAAGGTAGGCGATCATTATCTTGTGGACTGATGAAGCTTAGGAATTTTCATTGGTCGAGAGGATGGGAGGTCAGACTCATCACACCTTTTTGAGGGGAATTATTGTCTAATCCGGGACTCTCTTTATAGATTTAAGTTATGTTCGTGAATCCTTATTACATTACCAAGTATAAAATGAGCTTTCCTTTAGTTTTAACAATCAATGATTAAATATGTAAGAAATTTAGAGAATCTTTTATATGTATTCGAAGTTCTTCATCAATAGAGAATCATCTGTATCTATTTAGAGATTCTTGGTCAATGGTATCCTTCAAAACATTTATATAAAAGTCTCTTGGTCAGTATGATGACCAGGCTGGTTTTAAAGCCACTCAGTGGGGCACTTGAAGTTTATTGTCATTCAGAAGGACATGGATTATTTCAGAGTTGGGATCGAACCCATAAATGGGCTACCTACTTATCCTTTGTTTTGGAAAAGGAATCAGAACCCACGTAGTTCGAGTAAGGGATTATGACGTTTATGATTGATGGCTCAAAGAAGGTTGTCATAATTACTTTTACACTCTAAGCTCATGTGAGTCATCCTCTGTGTGAGAAACAAGAGGTATGGGTAAAAATTAGACAATTGTTCCATGAAAGATGCAATCATAAGAAATGGTTTAGGGCTTATGTATGTATGGCTGCCCAGATATATGAAGGTTTAGGATTTACTTTTAGGGAGAAAATCCAGGAACAGGGTCCATAAAGGTATATGTGCTTCATGGAGATTTGAATACTCTAACTTGGGACTTATTCCTGAAAAGGAAACCCAAATTAGGAGTGGATTGATAACTGGGTTTTACTCCTGAGAAGGAATCCCAGATCAAATGAAAATTAGGACTGGTTAAAGAGAAATTAAGGGACTTGGGGATTTCTCCTGAGAAGGAAGCCCAAGATTATGACTGGGACTTATTCCTGAAAAGGAGACCCAGGTTAAGGATTAAGGTTTGGGGCTTACTCCTGAAAAGGAAGCCCATAATTTGGGAATTTTAAGAATTTGGGGCTTACTCCTGAGGAGGATTCCCATGTTTGGAGGACATAGGACTGGGGATTATTCCTGAAAAGGAGACCCTGGTTAAGGATTCTCTCATCTTAAAGGATGAGGTTGAATGAATGAACTCTCAATATTTAGTGACATAAAGATATGTAAATCACTAGGTTTTGAGAGATATTCCATCGAATTCCTTTCAGATAAGGAAGTCAAATCAAGAAATCATGCCATAAATGGATTTGAAGAGTATCTTGAAGACTGAATCTTGAATAGGGAAGGTGAAATGGCTTAAGAGGGGTGAAATGGGAAAGATGGGCACCCAAAAAATGAAGGGGCGCGTAAGTCTTGAAAGGCGCGCAAGTCTTAAGTGGGCGTGCAAGTATTGGTCGCGCAGGTGTACCTGCACAACATGGGGGTACATGCACGATTTTCAACCAGCATTAAAATACTTGAGCGACTCTTTCTTAAAGCCTTTAGAATCCTCTTGGGGTTCTTCCAGAAAAGGGATGCGCAAGTTCTATCGAAGAAATAAGGCGGCGCGGAAGTGTGACCACTTCCCTTAAGGGATAACCGCTCAGGCGCGCAAGTGTTGATGAGTTTCAACACTTAGGCCTTCCTCTTTCTCTTTACATCTTCCGTTCTAGGTAAGAAATTACCTTATAAGTGTTCCGGAAGCTTTGAGAAGAGACTTGGGCGTCGGGAGCTTCAATCCGAGTTTCTGGAAAAAGATACTCTCGAATGGGGGGCCCACAGGGTCTATTTATAGGCAGGAGAAGACCCCGGGCGGTTACCGGGCAGTTATCACTTAGGTCGTGCAAGTCACTTGCGCGCCAAGTGAGTCGGCGCGCATGTATACATGCACGACCACTAGGCAGCGCGCAAGTACTTGCACGACCACTAGGCGGCGCGCAAGTGTACTTGCGCGGCCATGAGGGAACTTGCACAACCTATGGGAAATGTTCTCCTTGTTCATCCCTTTGTCGATTTTTGATGTTTCTTCAAAGGATGAATCACTTTGGACTAAGGTATTTCCCTTTTTTAGTCGTTAGACTCTGTGACGGAAAGGAGCGTCAACAATCCTCTAAGAAAAATGCGGGTCTTCTTGTCGATCCACTTACCCTACTCCTTAGAAGAGGTCACCTGAAGCACCCTCCTCTTCTTTAACTCTTGAATATCCAGAGTGTTGTCAGGCATTTCCTCATCAGTCTTCAAAAGTAGGTCCATTTGATTCAGCATCGAAAGTATCTGTCGTTTTGAGTCATCATTGTAGGTATTCTGACCTTGCTGCACCGAGTCCGGAGGCCCCTTTTCACCCTAAAGGTTTGTAGGGACAACAACCTCACAACTATTCTGCTGAACCTCCTCGCCTTCCACTATTTGGACCTTGTGTTCCTTTGGATTTCTGACTTTCATTGCTGACTGAGTCTCCATTGGCCTCGGGAGGTGGGAGTAGTCCTTACACCCCTTTGTCTTCTGCTTCTTAGATACAATGCAACTTCCAGGATCTATGTTTCCTTATTCCACTTTTTTCTCCTTGGTCTATTTAGGTCCTTTCCATCCCCTCCTGTATCAACAACATCTGAGAGTTGGCCCTCTCCACCCGATTCTTCATCAGAGGTACAGAACTGGTTGCAGTCCGAGTCCCCCTCGATGCTCAAACAGTCGAATCTGTTACTTACTTTGAGGCTAGATAAAGAGCCCCTTGAGTTGAGAAGTTTACCAGCATGCTTTAAATTCGACACCCATTCTTTGGTGCTCAAAGAGTGACTGCTTCCAGATATGGCACTACCACCAGCCCCCACTGCCTGGGCATAGGTACCCGATGACACAGTACCCAAGGGCACTGGACCCGCTGCTCCAAAGGTTTCCCCCGAAACCTTCTTATCTGGGTTAAAATCCCTTATTGCCGACCCAATTGAAGGGTCGGGTGTAGCCTCCCCTTGGTCTGCTTGCTGCAAGGAATAACCTAATCCACTTGATTGAGCGAAGCCACGTCCCGTGAATTGAAATTGCTGATCTCCTGGGGCCATACCACATGGGTGGTCACCCACGTCAACCTCCATTCTAGCTTCCCCATTAACCCTCGCTGCATTGATAGTAAACTTCATTGCTGTGTTCTTGCTGGTGCCATTACTCTCTTTAGAGAGAACAACAGAAGAACGAGGATCACCCAAATCCTTCTCCAGACGGCTAAAAACCTCACGAACTGAGGGGTTCAAATGGGAATCCATTGGGGCTGTCTTTGGAGCCAGCATCACTCCATGGGTCAAAGAGCGCAGTGCCTTATCCCCTGGAACCACACCGTGCGCCACCTCATTCTCCCCCAAATCAGCACCAACCCACGAATGATGTTCCACCACCGGAACCACCAGCTCCTCCGAAGTCCTATACTGGTTCTTGCGGCGACAACCTAAGGCCATATGACCAAGCTTGCTGCATCCTGAGTAGAACGCGTGCCAAGATTTGAACACCACCCATTGCTTCCACCTCAGCTCTTCTCCAACCGAGATCCACAGCCACTCGGTTGGAGGTTTTGAAACGTCAACCTCAATACAAGCACGGGACAGGATGGGATGACAAACCAGAGCGGATCGAAAATCAGAACAAAGGTAGAGTCCAACCAAATTACAGAGCATACATATGATAGAGGGGGGTCTGGGAGGGTAGAGGCAAATCAAGAAAACATACCCAAATGGTAGCTGAAGGTGTATCACAGTTCAAATTGAAATCAAACGACCATCGTAGGAGGAAAAAACCATACCCATTGAACACCCGAGGAGCCCTAGACCAGGAGACGACCAAATCCTCCTCAGAAGCAAAGCATACCATCAGTTGACGCAAGTCGAGCAAACCCACCACCTCTCGGTTTTGAAGACCCCAAGAATCGAAGGCGAATCTATTGAATGCATCGACCAGGGGATGAAAGCCTTTGAAATGAGCCACCAGCGTTTATCTGTGCAGTTCAGAAGCTACGTTGAACTCTTTAAGCGAAATCACGAGATGAGGAGATCTGTCGTGAAGATCGGGAACCTTAGGGCTAAGAGAAGTTGACGGGAAAGGGGGAAGAAACGCCGTATTGGAGAAAGGGGTGAAAGGACAATCCACTGGGGAGCGGATCCCCCCTCGCCCTATCGAGGAGGAGGGGGTTGGAGCCTCCGTCATCTCCGACCAAGGTCATCGCCGCAGGCGCTCTCCTTTCACCACTTGTCCACTCCCCCAATCCTTATAGAATATGAAAAAAGGATGAGTACATGTATAGTTTCACCCTTTGACTAATTTCTACCGCAAACTCATCTTTCTATCAAAAAGTCAATAAAATTAAAAACATATTCTATTTATTTTAATTGTATAGGGTTCCAAAATTAATTTGAACTTTATATATTATACCATTTAAATAAAAAAAATATGTTATAATAACTAGAACATCGTGTAGGCCATTTGTAGGTGATAAATCCATTTCACACTTTGGTTGTGTATTTTATTCTTGTAGCCTTGTCCGACATGACGAGATGTCACCTGACCAAGGGTTATCCTTTTCCTAAAACTATATTATTATACCATTCCAAAAAATATTTTAAATAAATGTTTTAACCTTAAAAAATACTATTCAATGACAAAATTAATCCATTCCAAGCATTAGACTTATCCAAAATACTTCTGTCCAAACACACAATCCAAAAAATTACAAGGAATGTCACATAACATAATGCATATTTTTTTCTCATAACAAGAATGTGAAAACATTGATAATTTATTCTAAAAAACACTACAATACACTAAATTACCATAAAACACAATTTAAATACATCCATTCTTTTTTATTCCTTCTGTAAAAGATAGAATACAGGATATACACTGTAAATACAAAATTTTTGTAAACTCAAAAAATAATGGAATAAATAGATCATCAATAAGTTCCAAGGTATTAAATAATATCCAATATTCTTTATTCAAATCAACCATATCTTTATTCTAACATAATTATATCATATATATTAAGGGTTATTATTCTTAAAACCATATATTTTTCAAAAAGGATAACTTGTAACCGTGTCACTTTATGTGGTGCTATACAATCACAATTCCATGATGAATTTTTACTTCAGTTAAATCCTTATTTAATTTCATAATTCATATAACAAGTACATCATTGATAAAATAAAAAAATAACATAATTTTTTAATAAAAACACAATCACATTAATCATTTATCTTCTTCATTATGAAGTATCATAACTTGATTACTATCCAATAACATCATCTGAGGTACACTCTGATGATTGGTAAATTGATTTTCATATTGTCTCATCTCATTATTGATGAATCATTGTACGTTATAAAACTATTTATTACCCGTGAAATCATGAAAATAGTCTCCTTTTTCTGAAAACATATAACATGCTCCCATCACCATTAAGTATTTACCCAGGTGATTCTTTCCACAGTTATCACCTGTTATAAAATAAATCATTCCCTTCTTCCCTTTATCCTACTTTTTTTCTTCCATCCTCTTCTTCTCTTTATTCTATTCAAAGCCATAGAACTTGATGAATTATTTACTTATTTATTAACACATGATATTATTTCTCCATATGATGAAAATATGTGAGATAATATTTCCCTTCAAAATGTTGGCTTAAAAAACATGAATGATATGATCCTTCTTACTCTTTGGATCATGTGTATTTATAGTGTTACAATTATTTTTAATGGGCACCATTTTTAAATTACAACAAACAATATGTTAGATCATATCGTAATGTATAATCTAAAAACCTGAAAAATGATAAACATTAGATGAATATTTACCTGTATTTTGTCTAATAATTATAAAAATGGTTTCTTCTCAAACATATTTCCACATAAATCATTCATATTAGTTTTTAAAGATAATATTAATTATCCTAAAAATACCACCCGATAGTGTTGAACTAGGTATGCAGTAAGGCATGTTGTTGTGTACCAGGTCAACCTGAGTCAAGAATGAAACACCTTGTCAGAGTTATTACTCCTAAATACATTTGTACCAGAACCATGTCTACTTTTAATATCTAGAAAGTTATTTATTTTCTAGTAATACCCATATAATCTCTATATTACCAAAATTCTATGTTGTTCTCCAATAATTATCCTTAAAGTATATCATATGGTAGTGATCCCTAATCATGGTTTTTCTATATATATTTTCAGATATTTTTACTAAGATTCCATTGATACCCACTATAATACCCTGACCCCAGATGCCCCGAACTAGTGCATTATTTTCATACATGGGAATGATTACTAGTTATCAAATTTCAAAGGAACGATCCATTTAGTTTACTTTGAAAAATATTACATACATTATCATAACATTAAAATTAAAAAAGATTAAATATAATACTAATAATCCATTGAGAATTCCATTATTCTTATAGATTAAACCTACATATAAATCATATAACACTTCTTGGCATCCTATGAAAATAAAATATTAGAAAGTGCTGAGATCAGATTCTAAGTAAGGATAATCACTATTGAAAAATATTTTATAAATAATTATAAAAAATTAATGAAAAGAATAAAATAAAAATAAAAACATTATAAAATTTTCCTTTAACAGAATATGGAAATAATAAATCAAATAATTCCATTTAAACATTAATATTGATATTCTACTAGTCAAATAATCAAATGAAATATTAATAAATAATATCATAATGATGGAGGGTATAACATCAGACATCATAAATGTATTTTCATGGGCTCTTTCCAAGACCATACATAAACACATTGTCAAGGCCTCGGTCCAAGACAATAGTTTTTCTCATGAGACCTACTGATGCATCGATGTGTTATAGTGGGCCACACCTACTACTAAGTAAAATTCATTCCTCTTATGAAAATGTTGAAACATAACATATAAATTCATATTAGAACTAAATAAGAAATGTTTACAATTTAACCATACATAATGAATGGTATAGTCATTAAATATCCACCATCCAATATATAATAATCCATTCAATACAATATGGAAGATTGTATAATAATAATTCTACCTCAAATAAGCATAAAATCCAATAACGGGTATTAACATAGATGAGAATAATTTAATAAATTCATTAAAATAATTTGAGAAAAATTTCCCTTTTTTAAATTTATATCACTTATGTTCCAATGAAATTGTCAATTAAAATATTTCTTTCAAAAACAACCTTGAATGCTTGAATGGGAAGATTCAAAATTTTAAGGTGTCACGATTGTGGAAAATATGTTCTCACGTCATCTAATTTAAAAAAATTCATTCCATATTTTTTTGAAAATGTCATAATGTACATCATTTGGAAAATGACAGAATGACAAAATATTTTATAAAAAGTAATACATGGGTAAAAATAACATTAAAAATTTTCTAATAATATTTTGAATGCTTTTTAATAAAAATGGACAGGGATGATTAAGATTAACAAGTACATACTTACGTATAAACAACCTCGTATAATAATGTGAATTCGAAATTAAAACATAAATAACTAATTTAAAATATTCTTTTTTTTAACATTGAATGAACTTAAAAATATAAATAAAATTTACATTACAATCCTTTTAAATCCATATAAATAGTTATATTAAATAATATGATGAAAATAGAAATGGAGAAAGGATTAATTATTTAAATATTCATGGCATCCCATAAAACATTGTACATTTAAATAATAAACCTGATATATTCAATTGAATATTTAAATACCATTAAGAAAAATGTATTCATGATATTAAAATATAGTATCTATGTTATATACACCACCCAAAATAAATATGTTGTGAACATGGATTATATCTCATGAAAATTAAAAGTGAGATAGATTTCTCATTCCTTCGGTTTGATACTCTCTGTATGTATATGAAACTACTGTACAATGGTTTCAAACTTATTATTAACTTATATCATAATAATAATAATATTTATGCTATTTTATATGATTCTTTTATGGCTTTATATTTCTAGTTTATTAATAATTTCCATGTAAATGCATCATTTCAGGTAATAATCGATTTCTTTATCATGCATGTTTTGACATGTTATTCGCGATCAAATTACTTAGATAATAATCTAATTACTTTAATAATTTAGAACATTATTTATATATCATATATATTAAAAAAATAAATATTCATAATAGATAGATACATGAAATGGAATACATCATTCATGGAGACAGTAGGTTATACGTACAGATGAATGTTGTTTCCATTTTATTATCATAGTGAATGGATGTAAGTAAATGAAATATTTCTACACACACACACACACACATATATATATATATATATGTGGGTGTGTTATACCATTATAATTATTATGTCATTTATTTAATACTTATTAATACTATATATTTTAAAAATCATTCTTGAATGTTGAATGTGGAAGATGGATTTCATCACGTCATAGAGATGTTAATTCATACGTAAAAACACATGGTGATATTGTTTTTATAGGATGGGTAAAAGTAGTAATATGGTTGTATCATAATAATAACATCATATAGAAATATATTATATGTTTTATTTTTTACTTTAGTATGGAAACAACCTAGGAAAAGGCAGTACAAGAAGAAGAGAACGTCTGGAAGAGGAGACTAAAAAAATTACCTCATTTTCGGGTATATCCTTTTCATCACCACAAAAACACTCTATAGGATGGATATATTCCCAAATAATGACCTCTGGGATTAATTTAGGTTAGTTGGGTGAGAAAATAGCCATGGTTGGTAAAGATGACACGGTAGATACTTATGTATAAACAACATTGAATAATAATGAGATTGTGAAATTAACACTTACAAAAATCCTTTAAACAATTACTTTTGGAAAAAAATTTATTTAACATTAATATAGACATAAAAAATCCTTTAAAATAATTTTGTATCCAGGTAAATAGTAATTTAAAATAATATCATGAATAATGAAATGGAGAAAGGATTAATTCATTAAACATTCAATGCGCCCCATATCACTTTGAACATTTAAATCATAAGCCTGATATCTTCAAATGATTATATAAAGACAATTAAGATAAATTTATTAGTGATATGAAATATATTATTTAAAAAACATACACTAAACATAATAAATTGGAAGTAAACATGGCTTATATCTCATGAAAATTAAAAATGTGATGAAATTCCCTTACCTTATGTCGGATACTCTTTGAATGTCTCCAAAACTCAAGTATAATGGTTTGAAACATATTATTAACTTATATAAGAGTCATAATAATATTTATTATATCATTTATGATTCATTTATAGATTTATATTACCCATTAATTAATAACATCAATGCCTAAGAAACATTTTGGGTAATAATCGCTTTCTTTAACGTACATGTTTTGACTTTTTATTCTTGATCGTACTACGTAGATAATGATTTAATTATTCCATATTATATAAATTGATTTATATATCATATATATTCAGAATATAAATATACATTATATATATATATATATATATTAAATTGAATACACCATTAATGGAGATGGTGGGTCGAACATATGCGTGATTACTGTTTTTTTTCTTATCGTATTGAATGGAAGTAAGTGAATGATATATATATATATATATTATAAAATTATAATTTTTATTTTATATATTTCAAACTTATTAATAATATTTATTTTTATAATTATTCTTGAATGGTGAATGTGGATGATTAATCTCACCGCATCATGGAGACAATAAGCCTTACGTACGCACGCAAGATGATATTGTTTTTTATATGATTGAAAAAAGGATGAATATGGTTGTACCATAAAACTAAAATCATATAATCCTATTTTAGATGCTATAGATACTACATTAGTTTGAAAACAACATAGGAAGTGGATGTAGAAGAAGAAAAGAACATTGAAATATGTGATAAAACAATTACCTAGTTTGGGTATCTAATTTTTATTTGCACAAAAGACTCATTAGGATGTCTTTCTTCTTAATGTATAGACTATATGATGAATTTAGGGAGGTTAGGAGTGTAAACGATCAAGTTTTGGATAATCCAAATCCATCTGTAGGTGTGAATAAAACAGAAGGAGATGTTCTCTTCAATATGAGAGGGGATGGGTACTTTAGTGAAATTTTAAAATATTAATTTATTATAAAATTTATTTTTAGTTTTGAATAGATACAAAGTGATTTATTTCTATTATAAAATTATTATAATTTGAAATACCCTAAAACAATAAATTTTAGACACTTTTAGGTCATAAAATGAACCATATCTTTGGGATTTAACCCTTAGTTAAACAGTTAAACACCCACTATGTCTTATTTATTTTTACACTTGAGGGTTAATATAGTTACTATAAATTGAAAAAAGAAACCCATGTCAATATTTTAATAAATATTAAACACAATATATGTTATTTGGAAAATAATATTATTTTTAGGACATTTAATCATTTTTAAAAAATATTATTTATTTAGAGTATCCTTTATGTCAATTTCAATACTATTAAATATTTGAATTTTAAAAAATATCTAAATAACATGATAACTTCTAAAAAATACTTCTAATATGTCACTAAAATATCTATGTTATATATAAAATTATTTTATGTCATTAATTAAGTCAATTTATATTTATTTAAAAATAATGAAAATCATTTATTTGTCTCTTTCTTTACTAATTAACTACTTCATCATCGTTCTTTCCAAATTAAATTTAATTATTTAATGTTTAAAACTTTTAAATAAATTATCATGATGTATAAAAGGATATAATAATTTTTTAATTCATATTTATTGTAGAATTTATCTTATGTATAAAATTATATTAAAAATTATTTTGTTATTAAAAATTTATTATGACACTTTTAACTATTCTTTAAATAAAATATAATAAATATCTTAATCTGACAACAGTGGCTTAAAAAGAATCATATTTTTGACCTAATACTTGTTTTTGACAAAAAAATGTTATACAATGAAATTTGGAAAAGTGATAGGGTGATATTATGTTATTATAATATTATTTTTTCCTTTGATTTCCCCATTTACCATTAACAATGGTAAATAAAAATCACAATTTTCTATCCACCAAAAAAATAATTTTGATTCTATTGAAACCAATTTTTAACATTGATTAAAAACTTTTTTGTAAATTTTTTGAAATTCAATTCAAAAATGTTGTAAAGTTACATTTAATTCTTATCCGCAAATGTGGTTTGAAGGTGGGTAAAAACACATTTAAAAAGTTTAATAAAATCTTATATCTAATTCTATTACAATAATGATTAAAATGGCTTATATTGTGCTAATATATGTATTATGAATCTATTGTGACATCAATATCAATTTAAAGTGAAAAATATTATTTTAATGAAAAAGGATTTATTTAACAATAATGTAGTGTTTTCACTATTAATAAAAAAACTGAACGTTTTCAAAAAAATACAAAAAAATATACCTAAGATCATTTTGGTATTCCAAATTGAAAATTTAATTCTATTTAACTAAATTAAATTTTTACATCGTTCTAAAATTAATGTTATCATTGTTTAGAAATGGTCATAAAAATTAGTTCATTTAAGAAAAAAGTATTTCTAAACATATAGTTATTTTAATGAATCTTATAAAATTCGTTATAAATAAGTTTTATTTACAAGAAAAACATGTAAATAAAATGTAAAAACTATTTATTACTATTTATGTTACTATATTTAATAAATAAATTATAAATATATCATTTAAATAATTTTAACACAAAAGTGTTATTTCCTAGAAACTCAATCTTGCATGTTACACATGCCCAGTCGGTGTTGCATAAAACACATGCTTTTGAAGATAACATACTAAAAAATATTGGGGTGGTACATCATATAACTTCTAATGGGGATAATTTTTATTTATTTTAATTTTATTTATCCCATGATAATCATTGTGGAGGCATATTGATTCATTCTTCTTCTGGATGAAGAGGACTATCACATCCCGTGATGAAAAACATGGGTATATAGAGAGCTTTTTAGGATTCTCTTGTAACTACATCCTTAGTTCATATAGTACAACTGTGTCCATTCTCTAAGATTTCATTGATAGAGTCAGATATGGATGAATAAGTTCAATTTTGAACTCAACCTCTCGATCAGAAGTAATACCATGCAATTCTTCAGGGTTTGCACTAGTGTAATCCCCAAAGATAAGCAACTCTTCGAGCATGATTTTCCCATTTCTCTTAAGAAGTTTAGTTATATGTTATTTCTCATAAGGAAAAATATCCACCTTTGAGATGATGATTATGAAGGAGATTCATCTACTTTATTACAAGTGTATAGAATTGGTGGATGATTCCGGATGTGATGAATGATCTCCAATTTTGGAAAGCTGATATTGGAAATATATATAGATATCCAATTAATTCCCAATATAGAATCAAACTCTACCAAAGAGAGTATGAGGACATTTTCTTAGAGGTCATTTCCACAAACATTTATTGAGGATGAGTTAAAAACATTGGATGTAACAATTTCCCCATTTTTTATTCTCACAGACTAATCAAACTCTAAATATTGAGGTTCTAATTGAATAGATATACTAATATTTCGAGATATGAATGAATAAATGGAATCAAAATATAATAGTACATTCAGTATTCTTGAATGAATAATTATCATAGCTCTCAAAAAATCATTTTCAGGCTCCACCTTAGTATTGGTGATAGGGTATTCAACTCGTTGTTTCCTTGGAGGTTGTGTTTATTGATTGCCTCCAACAACCCTTTGCTTGGGTATTTATTTTTTGATAATTCCATTATTCATTATAGTTGAAACACTACAATACAAGATGAGTGTTGATCTGAACCTTCATTTATTCTTCAGCATTAGTGGGATTCTTCATACCCCTTTGGCAATTATTATCCATATGAACTTTTCTTAGTCCAGTCAAGTATATCATTATTCCCTTTATGTTGTTTCAAAGAATCTTCAACCCACACTTTGGAGAAATAGGATATTGGATCATCATTCCAGAATTGGATTTATCTATCTATCCACCCATATTAAAATCAATTTTCTTCTTAAATATAGTGGGTTATCTTCAATGCCTAGTGATGTTTTCCTTGTATTCCATTAAAGAGTCATATTCCTTCAACATTAGTCTGAGGAATTCCAATTCGATCATGAGATGCAGGGTTTGGGAAAATTATTTATTTAAAAACATTTTATTGAATTTTTCCCAAACCATGGAATCGATTTTATCTTTGAGAATTGTGTTCTTGATCACTGTCCACTAGTGGTCATCTTCCCCATCAAAATGATAGACTACCAGCACAACTTTCTATTCTTCAGAGCCCTAGAGGATAGGAAATATCTTCTTAATGGAGTTAATACATTATTATATGAGGAGGAGATCATAAGATACACTAATCATCGGATTCCATTATGGAATAAATGATTTGATAAAATCTTTTTGAGGGAACTCCACATGATTCTAGTTATCTTTCATAACTTGATCAAGCTGAGAAATTACTCTCATAATGTATTAAACACCCATTCCTATCATATTTGGAATATCATTACCGAAAGTGACATATTTCCTATCACATTTATTTTTGTCTTGGGTTCTTCTATTTACAGAAATTTTCTTGGAAAAATAAACTAAAATTAGTGGGCTTGAAGACATATCTACTAAGAATATAAAAAGAAAAAATTGAACATAGAAGGATAAACTTATAATTGAAAAGTATATCCTTACTTTGGATTCTCTATATTTCAATATAGGTTATACATATTGAAAAAATTACCCCTATGGTTCTTACTAAAGATATATAGTCCTAATCTTTAAAAATAACTAGAACATTATCTGATACCAACTATAGTGGACCAATTCTTTTACACATATTATTTAATTATTTTAAGCGTAAATAAATAGGAAATTTCAAGCCAATGATCATATTGTTTAGTGTCTTGGACGATTAGGTACATAAATAAATACCATGAAACTAAAATGAAAACATCTTGTATTTAATATTCATAATGATATTGTAGATCCATTTGATTCCAGATCTGTATAGGAAAACCTAGATAATAAATAAATAAAATGAATGAGATAAACAGCCAAGTAAGGAAATAAGAATAGGAATAAAACATAGAAAATTGGTTAGAATGCATAAAATGATGAATAAAAGTGATGGAACGTGAATAATCAAAATGTAGAATAAAAATTATAACATGGTACATATAACAATGGGATAATACGAATTTGGAAACAATGTATAACATGACATAAACATGAGTTAAGGCTAGCTGCCAAGACATGGTGGGAAAAGTCCAATAATGGACATGGGTTAACTCCCTATACCAATATGACATCTCATGAGACTAAAAATTACCTAATAAATTGGAGTGCTATCAAGGTGAAAACATCATAACATGTCCATGAATATGTGTACCACATGAAGAATCAAGAATAAGGGTTACTCATGGAAGGAATTGGGTATTAGAATCACATTATAAGGCATAACAAAAGGAAATATAATAATGGTGTCAATGAAAGAATGTATTTAAATTATACATGGATATTATATATGGTAAAATTGGAATAGATAATGATAATTTATGTAAAAATAATGTGAAAACAAGTTAAAATATTGTTTTAGAGTCATTATAAATGAAACATTTTAGTGCGGGTTTTTAGAAAATACTAAATATCATTTAAAGATGAAAATGAATATTTGTTTTCATAAATCCAATAATAAACCAAGATAGTTTTTCATGCTGAAATGAATGATTTTATAATGATAATGGTGGATTAAAATAAATTATGGGGTGAAAAAATGGGTATAAAATTAGGAATTTTCCTTTAATTGTAATTTATTTTTTGGATGATTTTAGAAGGGATCCTTTTAAAAACATATATTTCCCCATCAAAGAAGGATGATCTGGTCAGGATATATGAGTCCAGAACAAATGAAAATAATTATATTGAACACATGAAATAAAATAAGAGATACAATAGGCTAATTATAGATAAAACATATCATGAAGGAAAATGGGGTTACGGGAAGAAACCCTTACCAATAGTCTGAAAGTGATTTGGACTTGATCTTATTGTCCACTAGAATGATTTTTCTTTGGAACTTCCTTAGAGGGATTGTTTTATATATTTTTTATACCAGTGGATTTTGGACACAAGGGTGTTTATTTGGAAGATATTTTATTTTAAATTGGAGAAGGTTCAAAGCTTGAGAACTGTGTAGAGAAGAGGTGGTGAGGGTGGCATTTATAGTGGATGAGAGGGTTTTTTCTCATTGTTTTGATTATTAGTTTATTATTTTGATTCAATAAGATTAATAGTTTCGTAATTATAACAAAAACTATTAAAATAATTAAGGATAACTAATTATTTTGGGATTACATTAGACATACATCATCTATGAATCCTTCATTCAAGTATATTACTTTTATCGTAAATTTTCATATTTTAATTTTCACCACAAATATCAAATATTCTAGATAAATCCAAAAAATTCACCATAATATTTTTTTTGACTTTATAATTGAAAAATTACCTCCATTTTATAAAAATATTTTTTTTAAGTATGATAACTTTTATTTTTATTTAAAATCATTATTTACTTGTAAAATATAAAATTAAAATTATTACAGATTTAGTAACAATTTGAAAAATTAATTAATTTCTAATAAAATTTCTTTATTATCAAAATATAAATAAATATTAATTTATGAATATATTTTATGTATATATATATTCTTTTAAAACATTATATTAATTATAAAATTGAAAATTATGTTTTATAAAAATATAAAAACATAATTATTAATTTCTAAAACATTTATATAATTATACTATAATATAAGTATATCATATTTTCATTTATAAGATTCCTAAATTTTATATATAATTTAATGGGTGAGGTTATTAATATATTTTCAAATTTAATATTCATATGGTTAATAATACTATTACAAAGGTCAAGTTACTATTTTATTACTATAGGTTCCCAAGATCCTTAGAAAAAACCTTTTTTTATTCAGTCATTATTTATAGTGTTTGTTTTGTGTTATTAATGAGGTTATAAAATAATTATAAGAATATATTTTCTATTGATAAAAATTTTAAGTCATTATAGAGATCCATAGAAAATATCATTGGGCATGAATTCGAAAATATTGAGAAATCCCCCCACCCAAGAGAGTCAAATTGTCTGTAATCACCAATATATTTGGACGAAGGACCATTATGTGAAAACCATACAATTAAAATGTACATTTCTTGAACATCGATATGTAAAATCAAGAAATCCGTCATGTTAGCTGCTTCCATGGAAATCCAGGACCAACCCTAGCCCGTAGGGATATGGTATTTTTTAACAAACCTTTGATGTCAATAAAACATGCTCATTTTTTTGAAAAAGGAATGAGGAAACCCCGTCTCATAGGGATGGGGTATTTTTTACTCCAAAATCTTACACCTAAAGGTAATTTATTATTCTCTAAATTATGTGATGTTTTAAAAAATGAATCATCCTAGTTCATCCCATTTTATCACCCATTCTTCTCACTAGGAACTATTATGAATTTTTTTATAGAGATTCCATTTAGATAATTATCCACCAAATTATTTCAAGAGGACCATAAATGAGAGTATGATTCATCCTGGAGTGATAATGAAAAATTATTAACATAAATAACATTCAAAAATTCTAACAAAGCATTATGCGACATTGACCATCATCAACACCACCACTAAAGACACTAGAGAATATGAGGATGATATAGATGGAGATGTGGAGGAGGATTATGTTCATAAAATGGTCCACAATTAAATAATTTATGTATGTGTTCATACATAAATCTAGAGGATTGAAATTAACTCATTAATTCATATGACTACTCAATTATTACCTCCTTGATGAGTATCCACCAAAGAAAAGGGTAATGTAAAAGGTGCATATCACCCCCTCTGGAAGAGGATGTGTTCCTCACAGTTGTGGAAAGGATTTAAAATCATGTGTAAGAGATAAAAGAGTTTGTGGGACTCAATGGATAACTATAATTATCCTACATTGATACCAGATATATTCTACAATCATGGCCTCCATGTTTTCTCCCACCCGATACACCTCAACAAAGAGGGTTTTACCCTATAGTTGATATAATGTCATAACATCTGCTTAAAGTGGAGTACTAAAATCAAATGTACATAGACCCCATGAAAAAAAATATCAGGATTTCCTCCATTTTATACCGAAACAGTGCTTTGTCATACACATCCTCATGGACCAAAATTGGCAGGCTTCCAACTACTGGTACAAGCAGAGACAACACAAATTTCCATACATATTGCTGCCTCTTCTCAGTATCCTATTAAACCAGATATCCCTCATGGTATTATCAATGAAATTGAGTCATATATAGCTTAATTGGATGATTTGTAAGTATTACGTGCACCATTACAGATGAAAAAGAATCATTACCCTAAATGGATTCATCCTACCCCTCCCCATCATATTTTAGGGAACCCAATATTTACTATTATTAATGGATTGGGTGGCCGGTAGTTGAATTTGATGAATTTATGTCCCTATATGATCTAATGATGTGGAACCCTATACAATAACAATATATGAAACTCATGTACAATCTAAAAACACATCATGGGATAGCCTTCATGTTGTATAATAGTTTTCTTGCTCAATCAATCATGGGATGGGAATATATATTTATATAGTTTCTCTTTTAATTCAGTTGAAGGGTGTAGAATATGGATTTCTATGACCTCTGAAACTAAAAAAATGTGAATATGGAATCAGATTTTTTTTATTTCTTACCAGATGGGATTTATCGACTCTAAAAACCAATATCTTCCTTAAGATGAAATGTTTTCCATCGGTATAAAGAATATTCATGATGTGGTTCTCACACAGGTCATCACAATGAAATGTACCTGAATGTCTTGGTATCTCACCATATTTGATCAATGATGTGAATATTACACATTTAAAACCACTTCCATGTCCTGAGTAATTCTATCACATCATGGATATAGAACATGTTAAATTGTGGATTCAATAATCATGCTTATTCCAGCCCCTCAAGAAACTATTGATCCAAATCCAACATAATATTATTTGAAATCTTTTCCTAATTTTTATAAATAGTGATTGAATCTCAAAGTCAAGAATTTTTTTTATGTGAATCCAGATTGTGGAAATAATGAATAATGGTCACTCTTTTTGAGATGAACAACTCCCTATCTACTTTATGATGACTTTAGAGAACAACAATCTCTAGTTGCCAAACCCAAAATGCTAAATATGGATATTCTTGATGATCTCCCAAAATATTTATGCTTCCATAGAATTTTGGAAAACACAAGACAATAATTATTCATTTTCATGTGTATCCTTTATAAAATAGTTTGTTTTAGCCATGTAATGTATGTAAAACCACCTATGTAAGTAGAATGTGTTTTGGCTTCGAATCAAATGGAAGAAGGTGAATGGATGTATGTTACTGAAAGGAGTGAATAGAATTTCAGTATTTGGATGACTATAAAGATAATTCAATGAACCCATTACTTCATCTGAGCATAGTTGAAACAAACTACTTCTCCCCCATCAATTTTTCTATGGAAAAGGATACTCCATCAGCACCAAAATATTCTAAAATCCATTATTCTAAAAAAATGTTCAGAACGGTAGGATACAACATGGTAAGATGGACTAGAATCAATTCCCAAGTTAGATTTGTCTCTCTTATACTTCATTTATTAATTCTAAGAAGTACATGCACTTCCCTTCTAAATGGTACAACCACCACCGCCCAACCAAATGGTACAACAAGAGTGAACCCCCCATATGCAATTCTTATTACATGAAGAATTGGTCATTGGTTCCATTAATATCCTTCATGTAATGGATAACTTATCAAAATACGAATATAACTATGAACTTGATTTCTCTGCACCAGATTAGGGAGTTAGGGAAAGAAACTATAGTAGCCAAGGATAGAGGGGAAGATGTGGTGATAGAAGAAATCGTTACTCCCTCCATTACCTCACTCAGACCATCAATATAGCTAAAAAACTAGGATATTCCTATAGTGAGTCTAAAAGATTAGTATATCCCCCCACATTTTCTATGTAATTACCTGACATGATCAACCTGACTAATCAACTATAGGGGACTTCATAGCCAATACATAATCAGTGCATAAGGAAACCTAGTTAACCTACCCCACCAAGGATATGGGAGCCTTTAAATCCTATTGTGAGGGTGGATATACCTAAATGAAGCACTTTGGTTCCTTAAGTCCCTACCAAGAAACATACCCAATTTTGGATGAGAAAACATTTATTGAAGAAGTATGAAATTTTAAATTAGTTATCCCTATTTCCATCCATTTATTCAATCCTGGATGTTATAAGTATATCAAAATACCTTCAGGAAGTTTGTATAGATGATATTTTGAGCCCTCAAAAGATAGAATATGATGTTACTGATACTGAAATTTTTTATATATAAATATATCTTTCATAATTACACACAATAATCTAATTAACGAATTATGAAAAATAATCTCTTATTTGAGGACACATCATACATTTTTATGTTTCTTACAGGATTAATGACTTTGATATCTGATGTAATTTCATTGAAAATTGATAAGGTTTTACCCTCATTCCTTTCTGAACTCCTGATTGGGTAGGTTACTGTGATTCCAAGTTTCCCGTTTATATCTAACACAATTGGGTAATGAAAAGAGATATAAAATTACACTTGTTAGAATCAAACGTAGGACTGTGTTTTGTAAACTCACTTATAACATAGAATTTCAATATGTTCATTAAGACATGACATTCAAAATTTTGATGGGAAGACCATGGTTTTATCAACATGTCTAAATCCACACCTAATACCATCAATTCCTTAAAAACTGCACCAATGGTCTAGCTGGGAAGATTTATTGGGCGTGTTGGGTCTAGAATGGATTTTATAAAACACAAAAGGATATTTATGCCTCTTTTGTAATAGAAGATTAAAATGAACTGAGATACTTCAGTATGATTAAAATTGTAAATAATCATTTACTATACAGGACCCCCATCATCCATAGAGTCCACGCTGTAAAATATTTTACTCTACATAGCACCTTTATGAAGCACCTATACAATTATCCATAACAAATAATCCCTAGATATGAACATTTGTTTTTGGGCATGAGACATCCTTTTTAGGTTCTTCAAAAATGAAATTTTTTATAGGGAGAGATCATTATCAATCCCCCTAGGTAAAATCACATGGTAGGGTTAGGAGGTATCTTTCATCCTCCACAAATGAGAAATAATTTTTGGGGGTTTGGTGTCTGTTTCAACCCCCAATGAAAATGAAAATTTCCATTGTGGGGTGAGGTGGCCACCTAAGAAACCAAATAATTCGATGGCAGTGGTTGAGCAGCTACATTTATACTTACATAAACCAACCCACACATAGATCGATGGGGTTGAGATGTTTTGGGATGGATTCTTCAAGAATGGATATATAATGTCATATAATCTGAGAAAGTGATATTATAAAGTAAGAATCTAAAAGATATCAAAATGGAATAAAGGGACTCATAATCAGTTCACATACCAGAAAAAATAGGTCCATATAGCTAAAAGCCTTTTTAAAGAACGTTTCTCTGATAGAAAAACCATTTGTGGACCATCACGTGTTGATTCGTGTGTGGATGAACTCATTACAGACAACTACACTACATATAATAAATTATATATAGGTTCTCTACATCTTTGAACCCTTCCATTATGCATAATTCCTTCCCTTAACCACTTCATGAACTGTCCATCTAATCTTATCTACTAACACCCCTCATGAATCTCTATGACTTGACCAGACCACATCATGATCAACCCTTTTCGAAGAGCCCAACTAGTCCACTTTGGGAACCTCTATGCCAAGACCTCTCCCAAACCCTATTGATTGACATGATCAATCCAAATATCACACCAAAATTACCTATCTATCATACATTCCCATCGTAAATGAGTTCTTATTGGTAATATACTTAACTATGGGAATCCATATAATGTTGTCATCTATATGTTACCATGGTAATGAGGGTCATTACCTTAGAGGTAGTGCCAGGGTATTCCCCATTAAAGAAGAAAATGGGGTGGACCATTGTATCTTTTACCATTTAGGGTTAATACCTTCTTTGTATCACTTCTCTAGAATCAGGAAAATGTAGTCCCTCATGAAGTCACCCCAAAATATTTTTTTTAGGCCATATCCAGGTTGGTATCCAGATGTGACTATCATGGTAACCAAAACTAAAGAAGCAATGACAACATCCAATGTAATTTCCCTCTCCCATTTCACTAACCACATCCACCATCAGATGAAAGAGATTGTGTGGTTTGTCTAATATTTGACTTCCTATTGTTTCTCACAATGAGAATGAATCACTTGGTCTTAGCAGTTTGAAGGAATCGTGATATCTATACGATTCACAACCCATAATGGGAGGAGAATCATTTTATGAATAATCCTTTGAAATATTATATCGTCTTCCTCTATAGGTATACTGTCCAAGAATTTATATCATATTGACCTCCTCCTTAGGTATGATCCCAGACCAACCCATTCATATGGGCCTCCTCCTGAAATATAACAACAATCATACCAATCATAGGGGCCTCCTCTTTTTTTTATAATCCCCAACCATACCAATCATATGGGTATCCTCCTTAGTTATTATCCCAAACCACGAATATCATATGGTTTTCCTATATAGGTGTAAGCCTCAACCCAACCAAACAACTTGTTATTTGAATCCCAACTAACTCGGATACATAAGAAGCCTCCCCGACATCCCAAACCAATAACCCAAATTCATCATAGTACTCTCTAGGCCATATTCATGTTAGTGTTGTATCCAATAGGGAGGATAATATTACCTCCTAGACACTTTCATCTCCATTCTTATTAGTCCATACTCTATATAAGATCATACCTCTCCCAAGATACAACATCTCTTTTAGGCTCGGTCCAATTCGATGTATGTCCCACACTAATTAGAACTAGGAACAGTTATCCTCAGTGTATATTTCATGAGATGTTAAACATCACAATTTGGTTTTTTCACATAACCATAAATGGTATTCTGTTTCCCATTATGCGGCATCAAACTTCATGGGTTCTGATTCCTCCCACTAGGATTCATTGGAATCCGGTCTCATGGGATCTTTCCTGATATCCGAAGAATTTCATTCTTACAAAGTGAAATTAATTTATTATGCACTCAATAATGTGTCTTATAACATCTTGGTAGTTAATGATATAATAATATCTAATATTTCAACAAAATGGTACCATCTATAGACAACCATAGATACATACATATTTCTCTATTGACAGAGTTCATTGGATATATACAGGTGATTTTAAAATCAACAATGCTAATAATTCTTAACTTCATGGAAACCTAGTCGAAACATGAGATTTGTTAATGTATTTAAAAATTTGTCTTCAATATATAAGAGAGTCCTAGAATTGGAAATAATTCCCCCCAAAATGGTTTGTTGATTAAAAACATAGATCGACTCAGCCCACACATCTTCTAAGGACACATTGGGAAAATCTAAGTGGACATTGTTTTTGAAAAAATGGTGTCCCTAAACTCAAAATTATTTTTTAGGAACAGAAAATTGTGAATCTAGGTTGATTCCTTTTCCACATCAACACACATCAGGCGATTTTTTCTATGTCTGATGAAAATTAAAAATTCATAACCTGAATTTAATAATAAAAAATTATGACCATGCCACCCACATTTTATGATCCCTCTTATAGAATGAAAGAAGGACCTAAAAATGGATCCAAAAAAATTATTTATGCACGTGTTAATTTATTGAGATGCATCTTTGATGGGTATTTTTATTTATATTTGTTACAATTATTATATTAACTTTTGTCAAGATCCCTCTTCAATATAATAAAATGGAATTGTTTCAGCCAATACAATATTTTGAATCTATTTCAAGGTACTCACCCAACTAGAGGACATGATTACCAAACTAGTGTCTCTAATGTCATGTCGCATGCCTGATTAGTTAGTTGTATCAAAAAAATGGCATTGTTCCAAATATGGAGGAATCAAGAAAAGTATTCCATCTTATAAATCCATGATATCCACCTATGAAATGATTGATTCTGGTATATAATGGAATAAAACAAGTTTTCATGTCAAATCACATTATTATCCTCTTCCAAAAACAATAAAACAAATTTATCCCTTTATCTCAAGGAGGATAATTTTGTTGACACCAATTTCCTTGTCCAAACATCACAAGACTTCCAGCAAAGGCTGCATACCAAAATATATCATTATTATTGATGAATGAAACCAAGCCCTTTGTATAATGGGGGTAACTCTCTCAAGAGTAAATTTGATGAAATTCATACCTATTAAACCATAAACATTTTCTATGGGATGAAACAAATATTTGTGGAGAAAAACTGTACCTTCATTTCATCCATTTCATAACTCCAGAACAATTTGAAATTAAATTGTGAACATGGAAAAACACTAGTCTCCACCACCCATGACTGTATGAATAATTCAAAGGAATGAGAATAATTTTTACAAACCTACCAGGGTGAATATGAATATGAAGTAACAACACCTTCATAAATCCATCATGATCACCAGTCCAACATGGTGGAAATACTGAGGATGCAAAAACACCTGACAGACCCATCATATCTTCTAGACCAACATGGTGGAAAATCACAAGAAGGAAACACCACCTAAAAAAATACATCAATCCCGTATACTAACATGGATGAAAATCATGACTAAGAAAAAACACCTTCACAGACCCATCAGGAAAACCTAAACAACTAGGTAAAAAATCATGACTATGTGCAAAAACCTATCCATGCACGTCAGGTATTCTTAAATAATATGGCTATACACGAATAAAAAAACTGATTAATCCCATGTACCAATAAGGGTAGACCCATATCTCTACCACCACATCTAATTTTTTTATGTATATCCCATCAATAACTGGATGATAAGATATGAAATATATTCCCTCTCAAACTACATAATGGGAAATATTTCACGTTCTATATGATGAATTCACTCCTTATATGATGGAAATAATGGAAGGGAATGTATCTATTCCTTTTCATATTCCACAAATTTTCCATGATATAAATATATAATCAGTATTTACTAAGAGTCAAGTTCACAAAAAAGCCTCTACATTAGAAGGGACACAGCTGAATAACTCGAGAGTCACCATGGAGAATAATCATATTCCATCTCCCATATAGGAGGTCCATGGGTGTCCAATGATCAAAGAAAAAAATAACAGATCACATATCCACAAAATAATTTTAGTACATTGACCTATAGTGTTACCCATTATATGGAAAGATTTTATCTATGTAAAATTTGATAAATCTATTATAAAATTAAATATATCACACAAGAACTTTCAAATAGGTTTGAAAATATGAAATTCATCACCCACATCAAGCGGCCCCAATTCCCCAAATCAAGAAAACTAAATAGAAGCCCTGAAAAAAGGAATTATGAAAAAATGTGACAATCTATTACCATTCTATATTAAATGATGGAGTTCATGATGAAATATGATCTATATATATGAAATTTGGATATCCTATTTTGTTATCACAAAATTAGAAAGATATTAGAGTTCACCTCAAATTTCTTCCCCATAATTTGATATCCATTAATTCCATAGAGTATCCCAAAACATCACACCATGATTTCTCAGTGCATATTGATAATCAGACAGATATTGAGATTCCCTATCTGAATAAGTGTTGATGTAGAACATCATTTGGCAATGAGATATAATAGTAAGAAGGTTCTCCCCCTTTTACCATTCACCTTGAATTTCCCTATAATGGTATATATTGTATACTTTCTCCCTAGAGTAGGCCATCAAGCCTTGATGGTAGTGCTTCCATATTAGAGTGTGTTGCGAAGGTCCTCTCCATAATGAAAATTCATTTCCTTAAGAAGGTACTCCCTTTGATAAACAATACTTGGGAAATCCCTCATACATTGAGGCTATAGGGGGAATGGTTCAAGTCATGCATGATGTCACAAAATTGAAAAGTGATATTGTTTCTAATCTTGTATAAATCCCAAGGAAATGGACATTATTTCATCCCTATATGAATCATGAATATTCTAAGGAAAAAGTGGTAGTCCCTTCCCACCCCATTATTTAAAATAAAATAATGGAAAAAATATTCTTTGGTCAGATCTATCAGAGGAACCACTAAAAAGGATTTTGGATGAATATTACTCTTCTATAGTCAATTTGAAAAGGAAAAATAAATAGTGATGTTCTGGCCCTTATCCTCTCTGATGATTAGAATTCTTATTGGATTATCATATGATTGTGTATATGAAATATTCCACGACATATGGAATACTATTCATAAATTGATAACAAATGTTTATAATTTCATTTATTATTTTAATCACTTCATTTTTATAGAAGGTATGATCCATAAAATTTACTTGGAGCCTTTCATTTTTGTATGACACCCATGGAGAACTTCAACACGCATGTATACGTGCATTCAATGAATTAAGTCAGCTATTTATTAACATCTCATTTGGTGTTCATGTGTGAGGATGGGAGAAGATGGGGTATTTCATTTCACCTCACATCATGACCTATAATTTCTACCATGTTTAACATCTTGTAATGTCATTTCCCTATGGAGGCTTTAAGAAACAAACAATACTCATAATAAATTGGGGTTTTTAGGAAGAAGAAGACCCAAAAATCTATAAATAATTTTTTTTTACAAGATTTAAATACATCTAATTAAATTTTCATCAATATAAAAAATATCAATAAATCTACATATATAGAAAAATTCAACTATAAGATAACACAAATATCTCAAATAACAAAACTTTCATTAGAAGATTGAAGTGAAAATATACATCGTATGATGAACCGAGCCATATTAGAACAATTCATTTTGAAAATAGTAGATTGTCTTATATAATTAAAACTATTTAAGAATAGGAGTAACCCAAGTGTGGATTGTCGGAGGAATTTTGTACACATACCTCAGAACTAATAAATCATGATCGGAACATTATGGAAGTGGAATAAAAGATCACACATTGCGTAGGGTTGGGACAATTTTTTATCAACTTTTGAAAAAAAAATCTTCCCTTCATTCGGTGAAGTCCCACAAAAAGAATTATGTCAGTCTGTCCCATACCATAATATAGTTTCTTGATCAATGATGAGAAAAAATAGTATCCATATTTTACGATAGTGTCACTCTTCACTAAACAGCTTCTAAAGAATCCTTGAAAGATTTATTGTGCTTACATGATTGTTGAAATCATAAATGTAGATTAAAAAAACCAATCCATGGAACAGTAGATCTTTAGGTAAACATTCCTAGATCAGAAATGCTCCCACTATTCTAAGACTGATTAAATATATGAAATAAATTTTATATCAGTAAACATAATCAACGCAACATTATAAAATACATCATAACATCAAGAAACTTATGGACAAAAAGTGGATCATATATCCATTCAAAAAATAGTTCATATTGAAATATATGATGAAGGTGACACCCAAAATCATAAGATTACCCAAAATTTAGGGATTCCTCTGATTGATTTGAATCCTTCTCCTAATTGAAAATTTTCTAATGCAAAGG
This sequence comes from Viscum album, assembly GCA_963277665.1. Lineage (NCBI taxonomy): Eukaryota > Viridiplantae > Streptophyta > Magnoliopsida > Santalales > Viscaceae > Viscum > Viscum album. The sequence goes on along the minus strand of OY728155.1, from coordinate 360,615,170 downwards.
CTAAGAGAATAGTTAAATACTTCATATTAAAAAAATATTTATCCACATACACTTGAGGAGAGTATATATTAGCATTAGATAGAAAAGATATAATCAAAGAGTCTTAATTTCAAATTTCTCATAGGGTGTAGTCCACCTAGGAATGTTATTCTAATAGAACTTCATTTCTCATGTACAAATGATTTCACTCAGTAAGAAGAGATCATTATACTTCCAATAATAGATTTATAGTGGCTTACATATAACATAGAATGACCAAAAATATATTTGGAACCAATGATATATAAACAAAAAAAATCACATCCATTGGCCAAAAAACCCAACCCATGTTAGTATATTTATAAACAACTAGTTTATGAATATGTGAAAAGTATCCAACATAGTTGGTTAAACTTGTGGTTCATCATAATTTCACTCTTCCTCATGTGGTATTGCACATCAGAAATTTTGGAATAATCAAGTCAATGGTAGGTCGACTCAAAGCTATGGAATGACAATGATAACAAATGGAACAATAATAAAAACCTTATCCTAAATATTTGGATGAAACATTTCCCTCATGTAGTTTTGTAAAGTTGACATTTCTGACATTCGATATATCAAGATATATTGATTAATATCTAACACATTATGTATCATAGTGTAGCCTTACAATGGGATTTTTTTTTAAATAAGAACCTCCAAATCTCATATTTTTCATTAAAAACATGGAAGTACAAACCTTTTTTAAGTAAACCATTTTACCCATAGGTTTATCAAAGGATGGGATGACCTACATCAAATTTGTTTTACAAGTTCAGCTCAACACTATGAATGTCAATGGTCTTCGACCTATTAAACTAAAAACAACTGAATAATGAGAGATTATCAAACATTATTTCTATGTGTTAGGGTATAAATTACTCCCAAATATTTCATGTTTCATAGGGAGATTTTTTGGGGCTTTTCATAGATATTATTTGTGATGAATTGTGAACACAACTCATTTCCATAAAATAAATGATTGGGTTCCAATATCTCAAAAAATTTACCCCATTATTAGAATAATCTATATTGGGAACCATAGAAAAATATAGAACAATACATACAGACTATGGAAAGATAATATGAACAAAAGAAACTATATTTATCACCCAAAAACAAGAATATGTATAACCTACTTCTCCAAATCCAAAACCTTATCATGTGTAACCCCCACTATAGAGAAAAAAAAGAAAAAATATCATATTGGTGAAAATAGGGATCCATAATTTATTAAATTTTTAAAGAAAGAAACAAATCTTACTCTATTCATGTTGTGAAATTTAATAGTTAGTACCATACATGTTTTGAAAAAAACCTGTGATCACTTTCATAACCCATAAATCTAATCATGCCAGTATCGAAATTCATCCGAGTTATTATCCCACTCACTAAATATAAGGTCCCAACATTTGGGATTTTTTTATCATAAATGATATTTTAAAAATTTTCATGATTATGGGTAAGTGAGTCTAGAAATATAGCCATCATATGCTCCATAATTTTCATCCACTATTCTAGATGAACATGATGAATGTAAAGATGCCCCAATAATAGAGAACATGAGTTCAGATATTGGATTACTTGAAATATGTTAAACCGAACTCATGGTATTCTTTGGTAATAGTTGAAACAAACAATTATTCCCATAACCACTTACATTATGGATCATCCAAAACAATTTACACCATAGTATTCCAAAATCTAATCTTGTATGAAATGGAAAATACATAAGGGTGAAAAAGATGCAAGAAGATGAACCCACACCAAGGCCAAATTTAGCGCCAACCCTCTAAATCTTCATTCCTTCAGAACCAAGAGAACAGGAGACACCCTTCCAAATGGTACAATGAGAACTGAACCATTATATAGAGTCATCATCATATTATGAGTTGATATTTGGCTCAATTAAGGTTATCCATTTGTTGGATCACTTTTTTGAGAATTTGATTAATTATCATCTAATGTTCCCCCACTACATATTGATATGGCAGTAATCAAGGCAGTTGAGGATGAAGAAAAATAGGTAGGCACTACTGATATTGAATACATTATACCAAATGAATCCCTACTAGAGAAATATATACCACTATAAATCATGGTTAATCCATTTAAAAAATCATGTGAGTGATGGAGAATGTCCCCAAAATTATAAAACATTATTCAGTACCAATCATTTTGGAATAATAATTGATTAATGGGTGAAATTTTGATCAAACAAAGATCATGGTATAGCCAAGGAGGCTCGATCTAACAAAAGATAAAATTACATCAACATCAACTCTATCGGATGATAAATTTACCTCAGATATATTGGCTCAAAAAATTCCTCATAGGGAACAATTTTATATAGGGAATCATAATCCATTGACATATTAAAATCAAACACTGAAGAAATTGGCCATAGTTCTTGTATAGGGTAAAAACGGATGAAATTAATTTTTCCAAAGACACATGATAGGCCCTTGATAACCCATTTTAATTCCATCAAGCATTTGAAGCTGACACTGTAGCCATTTTGGTATATTGGGTAGAGGTTTATCCTACAGAATTTCATGTTTTTGACTCCTTCATGGAAAATTATAGAAATGATTCCATTCAAGGGAATATTGGACCCCTGTACATATCTGGTAGATCAGATGATGTTGACATCTATTGAGTAGTCACCAATAATAGATAAAGTGTCAATATCATTCCTATTATAATGATATTATGACTTGGATAAATTGATGTTTATTTACCCCTTCCTTTCTATTTCTATAGAAGTTTGATAAAAGTTAAAATAAACCCCACAATAGTGTTAATCTATGAACTTATTTTGGATATCTGGTGTCTAATTCTGAGTGCTTGGTCATCCAGAAAAAAATCCTTCAATTCCTTAATAGGGAGGCCATGAATAAATCATAAGGCATTCATGCCATCATCATCCCATCACTCCTCAATTACTACATCAATGTGAATATTGAGATGTCAAATTTTGAATGATTTCTAATTGAGTAGTGTGAATATCAATTTATTAATGTAGTATTCTCTAGAAGAGAGGGGAATAAACCCCTAATTAATGTTGTTTCTTGGGTCACTTTAAATAATGGTTTAATGTGACTTCATCTAATCTATATATATATCTAATGGATTAATATTTCATTCATATTAGTCTAGTTTTAGATATCATCCATGATTCATATATATGTTCATTGGTCATCATATTATAAATTAGGTTAATTGAAACCAATTATTCTGAAAAATCCATTGATTACTCTCTTAGATGTGATACCTTATATAGAAATTCTCCAAACATATCTTTAAAACATCAATCATACACCACATTTTCCATCAAATACAACAATTTTATGATATCTCCATTAGAAGGAATCCCCTAGGAAATTTCCCTTTATGTTGACCATAATGATTCCCTTATATCTCCCATCCATCAAATCAATGAATGGGGGTAAGAGAAAATGAATAATATGATTAAAATGTCCTCATAGATTCTCTCATAGCATTGGATGAAGGGGTATCTATCACTGTCGATGAATTTCGACAAATCTATCTAGGTACAGAAGAGGATCTCCGACCAACTATGATTAGTAAAGATATGTTCCTAGATGAACATGATATCTATATAACAATTATAAATCAATATTAGTAATTTTTTTAATTATATAGATATTATAGGTCTAAATCATGATGTGGCTACCTAGGAAATTGGTTTACCAGAAGACAATCATGGATACTACTAAGAATCTAGAATGATACATCAAACTTTGTCGGACATGGTCAAAGATGTAGTTGATAATCTCATCAAATAAAAAATTATTTGGAAATTAAAATACCCAAAAATTGATGTCTGATATATTAACGATCAAGAAATATAATGGTAACATCAGTGTTGTTATTGATTTAAAAGTCCTTAATTATTGTTTTCCAATTATTAATTTAATAGTTCCAATCATTGAACTTTGGATCGATGATCCAGGTTTCTATAAATCTTATTCATTCATGTATAGATAATTTGTATATAATCATATCTAAATAGAGATAGAAAATAAAGAAATAAATTCATTGGGGTACCCCAAGAGAGTGTTAGGAAATCAAGTTTTTTCCTTTCAATTTAAATAATGTTGTTGCTGCATATCAACATGTTATAAATCATATTATAAAACTCATCCACGGGAAAATAGAATAATATTTTGTTGAAGAGTTGGTGGTTATATCATGGAAATGTTTTGATCACCTTAATTATTTTAAATTCTACTTCATAAAAAACTAACAACACATCATAGTGATGAATCCCATGAAATGGGATTGCTACATTACATAAAGGAAATTTATTTTCATCATCATATAAATACATGGAATCAAAGTCATTCTAGTTAGTACAATTTAAATTATAGGTAAGTCCCCTCATCAAAACAAGAAATAATTTAAAGGATTGTACGGATTGTTTTTTACATTCAATGCTACCTTGAAAACATCAATTGAAAATTTATTCCCTTAATCAAACTAATGATGAAGATCATTTCATTATAGTGGACTTATGACTGGAAATAATCCTATGAAAACATCAAGAAATAAATTTTGGGCCCACTATTGATGATGGCTCTTATTGAAGGAATGTTGTGCTTTAAGTATGTGATTGTTTTAGAATGATCTCTAGAAACCTCTTTTGATAAAAAATGATGCTGATAGTGGGAAAACATTGATTATCTTAGTCACTCAATGTTATACACTATGGCTCAATATCCAAACATCTAGATGAAAAATTTGCAATATCTTTTCAAAATATAGAAGCTAAATAATTACCGAAATCGACATGAGGTCCATTTTGTCTCTCGAATCGATCCAAAAAATATACAATCAATTATACCATAATTTTTAGATATTTATCATGATTTAAGGTCATTATGAAAAAGTTTTACATATGGTTCATAACCAATAATTCTATGAAGGTACATGATTTAGAAAAATTCCATATGAATCATCTCTATGTGGATGATGTATTAATGTGTTATGAATTTCCATAAAAGGAAATATTTTCAATTTTGGATGATACATTAATGTATGAAATGTACATTTATTGTGCATCCAAAAATTTAATAGTAATTGGACTATAAGTTTTGAGACTCAATCTAGTTGGGTTTGGGATCATTCTCATCTCACGTACAGAGGTGGTTTTACAGTATTCTTCTCTATTATCATAAGTATACATTAAAAAGGGTATAAATACAAAGACCTCATTACAAGATTAAAAATATATTTTCAAATACCAGTGACCCACCTAAGAATAAATAGTGTTTATGATATTCTAATTAAGTATATCAACAATTATTATGAAATTAGAAATGAAGATTTGAACTCGGTATAATTTTTTTGTGGTTTGATGGTAGAATTACCCTATGATCCAAATCGTACTCATTTCAAACATTAAAAAAATCCCAATAAGATACTCCAGAAAAATATAATATAGCCTTGGAAGATCTATATTGGGATGAAACAATCATCAAAATCACCCACCAAAGAATAGAATTACTTTTTGTTGAAAGTGGCATAGAAGAGTTCAATGAGATCAATTCTACCCTTGAACCTCATAATGATGAAAATGGATGGATCATTCCCATGTTGGAATATTTTCAATTCAGTTCCCTTCACCACATAGATTTTGAATGAAAATGCTCAGTGATGGGTGGTCAATTTCTCATTCTATGCTAGCCTAGGCCATTAGAAATTTATTTTCAAGAAATTCATCGATGAAATTCCCCTTACATGTACTGATGGAATTCTGATGATCACCACCATGGAATAATCTTATGTTAGTTATTTTTTCATATCAGTTAGGAACCAATATTTCTCACCAAATTAGGAAGCATCGGTATTTCTGGCATTTAAGGAAAAAATATTGTGTTCAATATTTCAAAAAAATTTATTCCATCCAAGTGAACTACATTTTCATCCTTCAAACACATTGTTTCTACATGTAAATACTCCTAGATAGTCCCTATATGGGGGATTTTTGTTTTAGTACTGTAACCTCAAGCTATGGTTAAAGAAGTTTAAGTATATCCTTATTACTACAGAATTATTGTCAAAATTTGAGTTGGTGATACCACTTATGGAAGTAGGAATGAAAATAAAAATATTTTTTATAAAGTCAAAATTCATTATTATATTTTGTGTCCCCCACATAATTATAACATTCCATGGAACAAATTTACACTCCTATGAATTGTAGAAGTTGTATTAGGGGTATAGCATCTAATTCATCCTTTATCCCCACTACCATATAGTGTAAAATAGATTGGTAGTGGATTTCAATAAATTTAAATTGAATATCCTCCATAATATAAGGTATAAGGAAAATAAATCTCATCTGGAAAAAAATTTCATGCTTTGGGCCTACCGAACAACAAATTATATTACTACTAAGTAATCTCCATATTTTCTAGTTAACTGAGCATTATTAGTTTTTCCCATCGAGTTTCAATTACCCTCAATCCAAAAATATATATCTGAAAAACATTCATATGATTAAAAATCATATAATAAATTTGATGAATTAGATAGAATTAATGAAAATAGGTTGTACACCCTTCATTTTTTAGTAATATAACAGAATGAGATAACATTATCCTTGATCATCAATGTTCATCCCAACTCATTCAACAAATGATAACATTACCTATTCCTCATAATCCCAATGATAATAGGTAAGAAACCTCCAGATCATGCACCAATGTGGGGATTACATTATACCATAATAAATGAAAACTCATATAGAGATTACCTTTTAATCATAATTAATGGATAACATACCACACCCCTAATAAATGCTTTATTTATGAAGAAATACTTTTTGTGATTCCCGAAGAACCAAATAACATGCCTCCTCTATAAGAGTAATCCTAAAATACCATCATCATTGTAGAAATGTGTTAAAATTATTTTTCATCTTCCATATTTCATGATAATAAAATACATCGCATATAAATCCTATCCATAAGAATCTAAACTACATAGCCTCATTGTCCAGTTTTCATGACCATTAAAGAAAAACTATTGGTCCAAGTCATATAAAGTAAAACTAAAATACATCAAATTCCAGCTTACATGACATAAAAAAATCATGGATGAGGCCATTATTTCTTGATGTAAAACTACCTGAACATTTTGATCCACACTTGAGTGGATTTTAACCCTCAGTGTTGGTCTCCTACCGCACCTCCCATTAAGAACTATGTGTGGACTGATTCCATCTATATCAGGATACATGGTGACACCTAAATAATAGTATTTGGGTATATCCTTAATGTTAAAATTTCATACCCTACCTTCTTATATTTCTTATCCCATAGTCTTGGTATGTACTATTCACATCAGATAACATGTCCCAATCATATGATGTTCAATTGTAAAATACATTATCCTCACCATATAGAATTTAAACTTATGCCCACTGTCATCAACACATGATGTTATACAATATGGATTACCTTGTCTAATAATGAGATTCCTCATATGATAAATAAGGTATTACTCAAATCTTAATCCTTGTTCAATGATATAAAACTATATAGCAATTTGATATGTACTTGAAAGGATAATAACAGTTGGTTTTGGTCTCCAACACACATCTATTATACATATACATATGGATGAATTCTTACAATTATGTGGAACATAGTGAAGGTAATACCCTATGTCCCAGTCCCATCTCTGAAATAAAGAAAATACCCTATCATGTGTTCAAAAAAATACATATGTTGGAAATATTAAATGGGTTCCCTCACTGAATATCCCTTAATAGAAAAAAAGTATCTCCTTCCATTAATATAAGTCAGACCAGCGTAGGAAATTCCTCACCTTGTGTCCTAGGAAGGTTCAAATTATTCTTCTATTATTTTATTCCTCCCTTTTATATACCATACTTACTATCCTGGAAAAAATTTGATCTTTATAAGATCTCATCGGCCATTGGTGATGGAATGAGAGTTTCCTAAGGAGACATTTTTGTTGACTATTCTTAAAATGACCCAGTATGTCTCTTCATTAATCATCCTTAAAAGAGAATTAAATAGTTTGAATCATAATACCTAAGACTGACCTCTTTTATCTCTGATTTCCACAAAAACATTTTGCTAAAACCCCATTTTTCGGACTTGGTCTGTGGTCATTCCATGTATACATGTCCTATCTATCTTTTTTATGGTCATTAAATATCCTAGATTTTGGTTTAAAATTTCTTTATTAATACCTAGATTTTGAAGAATGATTCATGATATGACATACCCAATGTAACTCATTGGTTACCTGAAATCAATTCACAAATGTCCTTACAGCATGACATTAAACAACATAGAAAATGACCTCATCTCATGACACTAAAATTCCTATTTCTGATGAACTTTTTATGATTTGAATATCTCCATTTTGAGATATTTAGAAATTCCCATTTCCTACATCATAGACTGGCCATAATATGGAATGAAAATCCAATGTTATTCCTGTCAATTGACTCCATGATTTGGATGAAACAATTTCCAATCCTTATTTACAACACCGAGCATAGATCAAATGGGCTTAAGATATTATAGTAAATGGTGTCCATAAAAGAACATGGAATATCATTTTATATAAGGATTGATTTTTTATTGGAGTAATGATGTTAAAAGGCATTCCAAAACATCCTTTTAACTTAATGAAAAACTATATTTTTTACCTTAACTGAAGAATGTGTCCCTCACCTGAGAGGAACACTATGATTAGTATAACATCCCAACCAGTAGTATATCCAAGAACTAAACTCGTATTTTTTTTCTCCAATGTTAGATACATAATTATGACTAGTTCTCCAACCCTAGTTTAGCCACAATCCAAAAATTCCCCAATAATCTACATAGGATCCAAATTTACATAGGAGGGTCCAATATGAGTTCTCACTCCTCTTGTGTTCCTATACTCTACAAATAATTTCCCCAATCTAAATTGAAATAATGTGTGTGGGGTCATTATGTTAGAAATAAACATTTCGAACATTGTTTGAGTTCATTCCTTTCTCTTTTCTTAGAAAAATGTATGGATTAATTTTTTCTTTTTGGAGATACATAGTGATGTGTGTATACTACATATCATTCCTAGTCATGATAAAAATTTCATTCCCCAAACATGGGCCTAACCTAAATTGGAATCATTTTCCCATTCTAGAGTGACTTCAATAAGAAATGTTCTTTTTATACTTTGGTAGATTCCTTACATAAATCTAACTCTATGTCTAGAAAATTTTGAATCTCCATAGGCATTCCAAGGACATCAGTAATAGAATGCTTCTTTCTTGAGGAAATTTTTTTATTGAAAATTAATAAAATGAAATTATTTTCATTTTCATGATCCACCAATATAATTACAGTCAACTATTGGCATATTAATTCTAATGAGACACCACATTCAACCATGTATACCCCAAAATACATTATTCTAGAACCACAGATTTCGTACATGTTCGAAAAACATTCATTGTGTACTTGATCTATATTACTTTTTGATTTGGAAATCAAAATGATATTGTTTACCACCTCCCATATTTATGAATGAATAATGATTGCACAATTTTTATCTAATTAACTTATAATGGTATATCAATGATCTTTTGGTCAATTACATGCGACTTAAAGAGAAACCAATCAAACATCCCCACAAAAATGATTTTGAACTACATTGTTCAGGTCCTTATCTTATGACCCTAAACTATAGATTGATTTAGTCCATATAATATTTCATTAAAATCCAAAACAATTCTTCAATTCCATAAGAATTATTAATACATGAGATAAAGATCCATGCCAAGGTAACTACTATTGGATTTGGAAATAAACATTATTATAATTCATTCCCATATTATAATATATAAATTATCTTTCTCTAGGTAAGGGTTTGATCTATATATATTACTCATCCATTCTAAAAGAATCATCGGTAATTTCAATAAATCCTAACCATATGTTATAATTGAAAATAGAAACATTCGTCATGAAACCAGATTGTTAAAAAATGATTCTGTAGAATCACTACATTGAATTTTTATGTGGGTTCAAATGATTCCCCTATTTACTTTTCATTTGTAACACTGAGCATATATCTTCTGATCTTAAAGGATCAATATATTTGCAGTAATAGTGTTACAATTGAAAAATTTATAAGGGATGTTTTATTATTTACATGAGAGTCTAATACAATTATAATTCTTTGTCACTAAAATCCAATTAATCCAAAAAAATATTAGTACCCCATTTCAAGTGTATGACTTTGATCTACATAGATGATTATGAAACGTGTTCTCTAGTCTATAGAAACATGCTAAGAATAAAATTCCATTCTCCCCACATTTTTATTTTATATATGTATGGATTTTCAAAATCATGGTAAAAAATCCTCATTTGAGATTACTAATCTTGGTATCTTAATCACCTCCTATCAACATTTCTCATCTATATGGCATTAAAAATCCATGGTTTGGGATTCTTTTTTTGGTGAAGCATCATAAAGTTGTTTTGAAAACTCCATAAACAAAAATATGGTTACGGAATGCGCTAAAACATCCTACATTGACCTTATTCTAAGATTCTTTTCATTATGAATTAATCTAAAACAAAGGCGGGAGAGTTTTTAACATTAAAAAAGTAGTTCCATTCACTATTCCATGTGGTTCCTTGATTGGTTTTTAAAATACCACTCGTATGAACTGAATTCAATTGTTTTATAAGTCATACTAAAATCACAATGTAAATTTTTTAAACTATAAGACCATATCTATGTCTATATACCTTTAGGTGACATAGTTGTGGAGCACCCATATGGCCTCTAGCCTATGTTATGTTCCTATAACTACTAATTGTGACATCGATAATATTTTCATGACATCAGTTACCCAACACTAGATGTAAATCAAGAAAACACAATTTATGAATGGGGTTGGCAATATAAATTTGAGAGGGTGGAAGAAACATGGAAGACACTATTAGAAAATTCATGTAAAAGTAAAAAAAATAATAGACTTATGAAGAACCCTTACATTAATCACCTCATGATGAATGTAAATTCAAAATTCTATGTCATCTAAAAGCCCTTTTCAATAAATGTATTCATTTTATGAAATCCATGATAATGAAGATAACCCAATACATATCCCTTTGTTGAACCTTATTTGTGGAGAACCCTTCATAATTCTCTTATGTTGAAACCTTATGTGGAAAAGGATATACAGAAACCCCTTTTAGGAAGTGCCATTAAGGTAGACCCTTTGCAGAACCCCATTGTACAATCCCCTTTGATGGAGCCCCTCTACGAGATCCTTTATATAGGTTCCCCTCTAAACGATCCACTTTACAAGATCATCTTTGTTGTCCTTTATGGAATCCATCATTGATAAATTCATAAAAAATATCCCCCCCATTCGAGAACCATTATGAAAACCACATATAAGATGACCCTTTTGGAAGATCCTGTAACATCCCAAGTAAATAAAGAATAATACATTTTCATATTTATTAATATTTGTGAATTAAACATTAAATTTACATTAATGGGGATACTATGTTTTATGGAATAACAGATATGCAATAAAAGTTTCATTGATATATTATGTTGCATACAATGATGAGTCATACTGAAAAATATTAATATAATATTATTTTAAATGGTAGTTAATTGCTAGATGTTTTATTGTCGGGAATGAATAAAACTAACTAGAATATGATTATACATGTTTGTTAAATGTTTTTAAATTTATCTAATAAATTTTAGTGGCTTAAAATGTGAATGAATCTAATTTTAAGCACAAATTGTCTAATATTCTTTAAAAAGTTGATTTACCGCCTTTTGATTGAGAAAATTCTTTAAATATAGTTTTAGTCACTTTTATATGTTATATTATATGAAATAAAATTCTTATTTAGATTTGGGACATCAAAATTTAATTTGGGTAATGTTTTGGTATTTTTCTGATAAAATTCATTTGTAATGAATAATGAAAAGTATTGTATTTTAAATCAAAAATGCCTTTTAATCTAATATATTTATACAGATCAATTATATTAATAATTTGTTTTTAAATTTAATTATATTATATTCTTTCCATTTGATCCAATTTTGATCATTATATGAAATTTCACTTTGAAATTGGACATAAACAAGTGTCAATCTTTTGATAGTTATTATTTCTTAAAAACACACATTTTGTTTTGAGAATGAGAATTATTTTTAAAATTAATTAATCCAACATTTATGTTTTTAATTTTTTAAAATAGACAACATTTTTGAATTTGGAATATCAAATTTAGTTGAGGATGATTTTTTGGTATTTTTCTGAAAAACATCAAATTTTGATGAATAGTGAAAACACTAAGTAGTCATTAAAAATAGACATTTTTATTTAAATGAAATTTAACCGCTTCTATGAATTGAATTTTGATAATCATACATACATTTTTTAATTAGTATGTAAATTTTTTTCAATAAGATAAAAATAATTTTTTTGTGGAAAGTGGCTTTTGTTTTTTATTTACCGTAGTGAATGGTAAATAGAGTAATTCAAGGTAAAAATAATATTATAATAATATTAATTTACCATAACATGTGTCCTAATCCTAATTGTTGATACATTTAAGACCATTGGCATCCTTGGGTCTATTTGGGGACCCTATTTAGTCACTTAATAGTGATAATGAAACATTATATTAATTAATTTAATGTAATGACAAAAATGACATAAACATATATCTTTTAGTAAATAAATTTTTACATTGGGTTATATAAGTTATATAATCAAATATAAATATTCATTATAAATATACAAAATTTCCACCATCATGATATTTTGATTATAATTTCGAGACATCAAAAAAATAAAATTATGTTAGACACAATAATGATGCAGTGTTTACCTCATTAATGAATGATATAAATAAATAAGATTACAAAGATTTAAAAAATCCCAAAAACATATCCAATTCATATAGGATTATTTCATTTCGAACATTAGTATTCTTATATTCGTCTTTAATGAGTTTTGGACCTTTAGAAACTGAAAATCGATATATAATAAAATAATATTTTCAAACATTCCTAAGAGCCCCTCCTCCCCCTTATAAAAAGTCCTCACCTCTAACTCATTACTCGAACCTCTAAAGCCCCTTGGATAATCTAGAATCTATCCAATTAAGCCCCTTACATCCCTCTATTAAACCTAGAATCCTTAAATTATGTATAAGGTGCTTTAATAAATCGTTTTGGTTCAAACCAAAGGGAGTTACCCAATTTAAAGGTAACATTTTCTTTTAATTTAATTTATTTTATTTTACTTCCCCAACCCCCTAAAATCTTTTTATTAATTTATTTTATAAAAAACCCTTCACCCTATAAATACTAGGTAGTTTTTAAGAAAAGTATTTAGACTACACTTACACACACCTCCATTTAATGGTTGAAGAACATACTCTTTCTGTAGGTGGTGAACTACTGCCTCATGGAACGATGATTGATCGATTATCTCCTACTGCCAATTATGGTGGCCATTAAAATGTCATTTTATTTATATTTAATATATAATATATTTATATTGTGTATATGATTTTCTATTTTTTATTTATATCATACCTTTATGGTTTCCATAATGGGATAACATGATAATTTCATTTGAGGTAGTGCAGAATACTGCCCCCTCAAAATGATATGACTTGTTCGTGCCATATGTGGAACATATAAAAGATGGAGTTCGTAAAATTATATGTGATTTTATACTATAATTATGTATCATTATGTTTTCATTCCATTAAAATACAAAATAGAAAATAAAGTAGCATTCATGTGTTCGTACGTCTTACTGCCTCCATGAACGGTGCATTTCATTACATATCTCCAAATGTTATTTAATATTATAAATACATATATATATATATAATGAATATATATGATATATATGATATATAAATAATGAATATCATTCTGAATATAATTTAATTTTTAGCACATGGATAATTGGTAATTATTACATGTCCATTTTTAACTCAAGTTCCGAACATCGGCAAAATGTCCGATATGAACTCAAATAATTAACTAATTTTTACAGCAAGGTAATAAGTGATATAAAAGGAATAAAAATCATAGAAAATGTTATTAAGTAAGTATTAATTAACCTTAGTTTATTATTCAAGAGATTAAATAATGAATGGTTCATGTCAGACACGAGGTAAAGGACTTCATCTCAATCTTCGTTTGTTGTGGCATATTTTTATTTTTACACGAATTTCTTTTATATATTGTATAAAATCCTTTGAATTTTCATTTTATTTAATGAGATTTTTTTTCTATGAAGAATTTTACTAAACAACAGAATAATTTTTTTTAATGTTTGCAGCGTCAATAGTCTCTCTACAGCTGTAATCACTTGTTGGCATCCTCTAAAAGCCTAAATATTTTTTATAAATGAAAAAGAAACCCCTTATTATGTTTTTTGCGTGTTTTGGTTTTGAAAATAGTTTTTGAATTTTTTTTTATTTCAATATCTTTAAATGATTTATTTTGATTCTTAATGAAATTTTATTAGTGAAATATTTATATTTGAAATATTTTATGTGTTATGATTTTATAATGGTACCTGCACATTTGACTGGTGGTTGCAGGATAAACAAAATGACAGGTGGTGTCATGATAAACCACGATGGGTGTTTATGTTATAAACTTCAATTCATAGGGTATGGTAGTTATTCGTATGGGTATCCCATTTAGTTATATCTGTGGAAGTGGAATGTATGGTTATTCCATTTTAGTATATTTATGTCCTAAGTTACCTTTTATATGCTACGCGTTCTTTCTATGGGTTTTATGGTAATGTTCTGGTTTTAAAATGTTAAGCAACAATGTTTTATTTGGTGAATAGTATTTTCTACTTCATAAAGGTGAAATGTATTACTTATGATAAGGTATTCCGGGATTACTTGTTGTTTTAAAAACTTACAGATTTCATTGCTTTTGTATCCCTTACTAAGTTTATTATGCCCCCCCCCCCGTGTTTTGGAAATACTTTTCAGAAGAAATAAAGTGTAATAGGGTCAAGGATTAGATCATAGAAAAGACATACTGTCTAAAACATGGAACTAGATATGACTCTGTTTTTAAATTGAATTTATTTAATAAAAAATGGACACTAAGTAGAAGTGTCTACATGTAATATTCAAGTTATTTTGTTTTTGTTATGAAATAAATTTCTAAATATCTAAACCTAAAAATATCCTCAATGTGAATTATTAATATAATTCATGATTATTTAATGTTCATGGAAGGGTCCTTATCATTGGTATTAGAGGTCAGTTTAGACAACTTTAGGAGTTAGAATATTGTTAAATTAATGTCCATAAATTAATTTATGGTAAGATTGAAATGATTTAGCATTTACAGATTACCATATTGCTTCACATATGATATTTCTGTGTTCCAAATGGGTTTTCATAGATAAAAAATGGTAGTTATGATGGGAAGGCATACAAAGGGAAATGACCTTCGAAATCAGCATCTTGAGATGGTCGGAATCAGAACTGAATAGTTTGTTACAGTGATGGCTCAGTTGACTTAGGTGATAAAAGTTGGTTGTGTTTATATATTATTGAGGAATATAAAAGTCATTTAAGGGTTGTCTTTCAAGACATAAAATAAAATAAATTGTAAGGAAAATTAGAAAATTTTGAGTTTTCGTTACAACAAATTTCATTACATGGTCACATTTTTAAAAAATTGTAATAATTGTTGATCTTGCTAAAAAAATGTTTTTTAAGAATGGTCAAGACCCCCAAATATAACCAATATCTATATTTTTCTTGGTTTAGCAGGTTATTACTGGATGTTTGTTGGGAATGTTCATGGTTCACCAGTCCAATGACTAAGTCATCTCGAAAAGGTGTTATGTTCATCTGAAAAAAATGTGATGATTGCTTTGAGAAATTGAAAAGAATATTGGTGAATTCTATAGTTTTTGCATTACCTTCCATAGATGGTGAATTTGTTATCTATAGTGATACTTCTTTTAAAATACATGGTTTTCTTATAATGCATAAAGATCAGGTAATTGCTTAGGCTTCATATCAGTTGAAACCTAATGAGTTAAATTACCCCCAAATTGATTTGGAATTAGCTAATGTTGTTTTTATTTAAAAATTTAGAGGCATCATTTGTATGGAGTAAAGTGTGAAATATATAATGATCAAAAAATATTGACGTATATATTCACACAGAAAGAAATGAAAATGAGACAGAAGAGATGGTTTGAATTAATCATGTATTATGATTGCATGATTCATTACCATCCAAGAAAAGAAAATAAATTGCCTGATGCTTTTAGTTAAAAAAAGTAATGCTTCATTAACAATGCTTATTTTGGAACAAGATAATTTAAAAAAATAATTGATAATCTTTGGCATAGATGTTTTTTGTGCTGGAAATTCCTCTTTTTTGTTACAGGTGTCAGTGAAATCATTTCTTTCAGACCTAATTAAGCAATAAAAGAAGGAATACAGTGAGTTATAAAAAAGGTACAAATGGTTTAGAAGGGTATTTTTCCTAAATTTAACATTAATGAAGATTGTGTTTTGAGGTTTGGAAAGAGATTATGTGTTCCTTGTGATTCACAGTTGAAGAATGAGTTGTTATGTGAAACTCATAGTTCTCTATTTTCAATTCATCCTAGAAGTACAAAGATGTATAGAGATCTTCAAAAGTATTACTAGTAGGACATAATGAATAATGATATTGTTGACTTTACTGTTAAGAGTTTGACTTGTCAACAGGTTAAAGGAGAGCGGGAATTACCAAAAGGGATGCTTAAGTCTCTATTGGTGCTAGAGTGGAAATGGGAAAATATATCCATGGACATCGTTTTGAGATTAGCAAATATATCTTGAGGTAATAATGAAATCTAGGTTATTATGGATCAATTGACTAAATCTACTAATTTCCTCCCAATTCTATATACTTTTTCCCTAGATTAACTTTATTAGTTGTATGTTCAAGGGATAGTTAGGTTTCATAGAGTTACCCTCTCCATTGTATCTTATCGTTATCCTAGGTTTACTTTTAACTTTTGGAAAGGACATCATAATTATTTGGGTACTAAATTAGATTTTAGTACAACTTTTCATCCACAATCAGATGGGCAGTCAGAATGAACAATCGAGACCTTGGAAGATTTGTTTTGTGCTTGCTCAATGGATTACTAGGGAAGTTGGGACCAACATCATTCTTTGGTTGATTTTTGTTATAATAACAGTTTTTATTTTAGTATACAGATTTCTCCGTTTGATTTATTATATGGATAGTAATGTTAAACTACAACTTTTTGGGATGAATTAGATGAAAGTATGTTGATGGGACCAGAAATTTTAAAAGATATGGCAGAAAAAGTTCAGTTGATTCAGAAGCACATTAGAACAGATCACAGCTGGCAGAAAATTTATGTGGGTAACCAGAGAAATGATCTTTCTTTTTAGGTAGATGATCATGTCTTTCTCAAATTTTCTCCATGGAAAGATGGGATGCATTTTAGAAAGAAGGGAAAATTGACTCCAATGCTCATTGAACCTTATGAAATTCTAGAGAAAGTTGGATCAGTTTTCTACAGAGTGGACTTACCTCCATGTTTATCCCAGGTACACAATGTTTTTCATGATTCAATGTTGAGGAAGTATATTCCAGATTTATCTCTTGTTTTGAGCCTAGAGGTAGTTTAGATGGAAGATAATCTCATTTTTGAGGAACAACTAGTCGAGATTATTGACCGAAGGGAGCAAGTGTTGCGGGATAAGTTATTTAATCAGGAAATGGTTTTGTGAAAAAACCATATTTTTTAAGAGGCAATGTGGGAATCTGAAAATTAGATGAGGGATAAATATCTAAACTTATTTGATATGTGAATAAAATTGCAGGGATGCAATTTCCAAAAGGGGGGAAGTATGTATCATTCCAGGTAAATAAAGAATAATAAATTTTCATATTTATTAACATTTTATGAATTAAATATTAATTTTACTTTAAAGGGGATGTTATGTTAGATGGTGTACCCGATACACAACAACATGTTTCTTTGAAATCATATATTGCACACATTGTTGAGTCATACTGAAAAATAATAATATAATATTAATTTCAATAGTATTTAATGCCTAGCCTTTGTATTAGTGGGAATGAAACAAACTAAAAAAATGATTAAAATTTTTTGTTAAATGTTTTTTACATTTATCCAATTAATGTTAGAGTATTAAAATTTGAATGAATATAATTTTAAGCACAAATAGTCTAATATTCATTAAAAGGTTGATTTACTGCCTTTTGATAGAGAACCCTCATTAAATCTAGATTTGGTCACTTTTATATTTACTGTTTGACAAAAAGAAAATTCTTTTTTAGATTGGGGACATTAAAATTTACTTTGGGTAATTTTTTGGAATTATTTTGATAAAAATCATTTTTTAATGAATAGTGAAAAATACTGTATCTTAATTAAAAATGCCTTTTAATATAATTTATTTATATTTTTTGGTTATATTTTTAATTGGTTAGAAAATTTAAGTATATTATATTTTTAACATTTAACCCAATGTTGGTAATTGGATATAATTTCACATTGAAATTGGACATCAACAAGTGCCAATCTTTTGAAAGTTATTATTTCTTAAACGCACACTTTTTTTTGACTAAGGGAATTAATTTAAAAATTAATTAATCCAACTTATATGTAATTAATTTAGTAAAATATAAATTATTTTTGAATTCAGAATATCAAATATAGCTTAGGCAGATTTTTGGTATTTTTATGAAAAACATCAGTTTTTGATTAATATTGAAAACACTGAGTAGTAGTTCAAAAACTGACTTTTTCATTTAAATGAAATTTTCCATTTCTGTGAATTGAATTTCAAAAATCTGACATAAATTTATTTTTTTATTAAGTAAAATTTGGTTCAATAAGATGAAAATAATTTTTGGTTAATAGTAACTTTTTCCTTTTATTTAACGAGGTTAAAGGTAAATAGGGTAATTCAAGGTAAAAATAATATTATAATGATAATAATTTACCCTAACATGTGTGATAATCCTTTTCTTGTTACATTTATGACATTGGGAATCCTTTGGTCGATTTTTGGGACCCCAAAGATCCACTTAAGAGTGATAATGACACTTTATATAAATTAATTTAAAGTAAAGACAAAAATGACATAAACATATATCTTTTAGTAAATAAATTTTTACATGAAGTTATATAAGTTATATCCTCAACTATAAACATTAATTAGAGAGATAAAAATATTTCCTACATCATGGTATTTTGTTTATGGTTTTTATACATCAAATATAAAAAACTATTTATGACACAATAGTAATGTAGTGTTTACCACATTAATGAATGATTAAATAAATACGATTATAAAGATTAAAACAATATCCAAAACCCATCCAATTAATATTTTTTGATTTCATTTAAAACATGAGTAATATTATCTTTGACCTTAATGAGTTTTGAACCATTGGAAACCGAAAATCATTATATAATAATATAATATTTTCAAACATTCCTAAAGCGCCCCTCCTCCTCCTTATAAAAGCCCTCACATCTAACTCATTACAAAGACATATCAAACCACTTGTCTCTTCAAACCTATGGCCAATTAAGCTCCCTAAATCCCTTTCTTCGACCTAAAATCCTTAATTTAGGTAGAAGGAACTTTTAGAAATCATTCTTGTTAAAACCAAGAGGAGTTACCCAATTTAAAGGAAACGTCTTCTTGTAATTTATTTACTATTATTTTACTTATCCAACCCCTAAAATCTTTTTATTACATTATTTTTTATCAAAAATAATATTCTCAAAATACTAGGTTGTTTTTACGAGAAGTGTTCTAACTACACTTACACACACCTGCATTTAATGGGTGAATATCATATTGTTTCTGTGGATGTCCAACTACTACCTCACGAAATTATGATTGTGCGATTATCTCCTACCACCTCTTATGGTTGACATTATGATGGAACATTATTTATATTAAATATAAATTATATTTATATTGTTTCAATTCTTCTTTATTTTTCATTTATATCATACCATTATAGTTTCTATAATGGGTAAACACTATAATTTCCTTTGAGCATGTGCGGACTACCACCCCCTCAAAGTGATATGACTCTTTCATGCCATATGTGGACCGTATAAAAAATGGAGATCAAAAAATGATATATTATGTTATAATAGAATTTTTTTATACCTATTTATCATTATGTTTTCATTACATTAAAATATTAAATTGAAATGAATGTAGCGTTCATGCGTACGGACGACTTATCGTCTCCATGAACGGTGCGTTTCATTTATTATCTATAAATGTTAGGTATTGTTATAAATACATATATATAATGGATATAAATGATATAAATGATATCTAAATCATGAATATCATTCTATATTTAATGTAAATTTGACCACATGGACAATTTATAATTATGACAAGTTTATTTTTAACTCACGATCCAAACATCGGAAAAATGTCTGATGTGAACTCAAATAATTAACTAATTGTTATAGCATGGTAATAAGTTATATAAAAGGTATAATAAACTTTAAAATATGTTCTCAAGCAAGTATAAATTAACATTTGTTTATTATTTAGGAGATTAAAGAATGAATGGGTCATGTCAGACAAGAGGTAAGGGTCTTTTTCTTAATCTCCATTCATTGAGGAATATTTTGACTTATACATGACATTCTTTTATAGGGTGTATAATCTCCTTTGACTTTTCATTTCATTCAAAGGGAATATTTTTTTTCTATGAATCATTTTAATTAACTACAAAAGGATTGTTTTTAACTTCTTCGGCGACAATGAGCTCTCCGCCGCCATAATAATTAGTTGGCTTCATCTATAGCACTTAATGTATTTTAAAATGGAAAAGAAACTAATTATTATATTTTTTGAGTGTTTTGGAATTGAAAATGGTTTTTGAAATAAATTTATTATTTCAATATCTTGAAATTATTTATTTATATTTCAAATGAAATGTTATTAGTGAAGTATTTATATTTCTAATATTTTATGTGTTATGATTTTATAATTGTACTTGAACATTTGACAGGTGGTTACGTGATAAACCAAATGACATGTGGTGCCATGAAAAACTATGATGGGTGGTTACATTATAACCTCTAATTAATTGGTTATGTAAGTCGGTCATATGGCTATTCCATTTAGTGATACATGTGGAGATCGATCACATGGTTATTCCATTTAATAATGTTTATGTCCCAAGTTACCTTTAAATGTTATGGGTTCTTTCTAGGGGTTTTATGATAATCATTTGGTTACAAAATGGTACGAAATGATCTTTTATTCAATGAAGAGTATTTACTACATCTTAAAGGTGAAAAGTATTACTTATGATAAGGTACTCATGGTTTACTTGTTTTTTTAGAAACTAACAGTTTTCCTTTTTTGTGTATCCCTTTCTGAGCTTTCTATGATCATCCCAAGTTTTTAAAATTTTTATCAAAAGAAAAAAAGTGGAATAGGGTCAAGGATGGGATCAAGTAAAAGTCATTTTGTCTAAAACATGAAACTTGACATGAATCTTTTTTTAAAGATTTTTTATTTTATAAAAATATGGATAATGAGTACAAGTGTCTACATGTAATATTCAAGTTGTTGTATTATGTTAGAAGATAATTCTCTAAAGATATAAACCTGAAATGATCCTCAATGTGAATAATTAACTTAATTCAATATTATATAATGATTAAGGAAAGGTCCTTATAGATCATATCTAGACCACCCTTCACAATGATCCTATGTGGACATGTCTATGTAGAAAATGATATTCAGACTACACTATGCCAAAAACACTATATGTCTAGACCTTTCCTCTTGCTAGTTCATAACACGAGGCCTAAGACCCCATGACCACTCTTTTGATAAATGTCATAATGCCATCCCGGTTATTGTGGAAGACCCATTGATAGCATCATTGACCCCAATGAGAATGGACAAGCTCATTGTGGACTTTTTTACCATGTCATGGACATTCTTAGTTATTCACAATACATCCCTATTTTCCACCACCAAAATTACCCTTAATAGATATTCTTCTTATGATCCTAGAAACATGACAATATGCATAGGTTTTATCCCCCAAAAACCTCCAAAATTACCTTGAGTGAATATCCTCATGATTGTAGAATCATGAGTATACTCCTTTGTGTAAGCCCCAACCATACCATTATATCACATTGAATGCACTCATATGATGTCAATAATCTTCTAATATCTCTTGTTTCTCACACATAGTGTGGCCCACATGGTCATTGAGATATTTTATGATCATCTCATATTCATTATAAATGATCCTTGATTATGGGCCTCTACCTTATGTATAGCCCCAACTAGGTTTGTCATATGTTACCCCCTAGGTATATCCCAAACTTTGACAATCATTTGTTCCACCTCTATATTTATAAGCCAAAACCAATCCTATCATATTGTCCTCATCATTAGGTACACGCCCCAACCATGCCTATCATATTAACCTCATCCTTACATGTATACCCCAAGAATTCCTATTATATGAAAATCCTTCTTATGTATAATCCTAAATGTTGTTAATAATTTGGTCCACCTCCATAGGTTTAATCCCCAACCTGATTGAAAATGTGGGATTCAATTCATGGCTAATAGGGATATGTAGAAGTATTCCCTAATGACAAAACCCAACACCCCAGATTCACCATAATGTTATATAGTCCATTTCCCTAGAAGGGTTTCATCTATCATGGTGGTCCATATTCTTTTAGATCCTATTTGATGAAAATTCTTATTATTCCATACGCTCAATATTTTCATACACTACTTAGGAAACTATAGCTCTTTTAGCTTGGAAACTATATCTCTTTTAGGGATGGTCCATTTTAGTATAATTCCCACACCAATGTTGACTAGGAAGCAATACCATATACATCTTTTTTCTTTTCATTAATCAGCATGTCATGCTCTTTATCACATGAACTTAAATGGTATTATGTTTCCTGATATGTGGAACTGAAATACATGGATTCTGATTCTATTACGCAGCGATATGTTGGACGAAAATCTCATGGACCAGATCCTAATATCAAAATATTTTCTGTTTTTCTAGGTGATGTTAAATAAAGGAGTTCTGAATTAGATTATGGTAAAATAGTAATATTGATAATAAACTCTATAAGAATATATAATATTTATACTAATGTTTACCATAAATTGGGGACCTTAGATACATATAATTTTTATCATTAACAATGAAGCTTATTCACAAATAGATGTTTATAAAATGATCACATTCTAATAATTTTTATAATAGGTAAACCTAGTTCATACAAGGTATTTGATGAAGGATTCAAAAATTGGGCTTAAATATAAAATAGAGTCCTAGAGTACAGAATAATCTCCCCAAGGGATTTCATATTCCATACCTCCCATCCTTTCAGCCTATGAATCATCTATTTCTTAATTTATGATATACAAGAGACCCCCTACATTTTAAATGTACATATGAGTCAACTCAAAAAGAGTGTAGGAATGAGACCCTGGAGGCAATAGTGATAATACATATTATAATACATTTAACCTTAGTATATTGATGTAGGATTCTATAAATTAACTAATAAATAACACATTAATGATGGTGTTTCTTTGGTTTGGTCCCCAAATAGTCCAGAAATTATCCCAACTAATCATTTTAAGTAGATCATAAGAGAATATGTGCTACCCATAAATCATATTGAAGGCATGGGCTCAAATTCAGAAGCATATTCAAAAACCTTTAGGATATTAGTCATGAAAACTACGCTTATCTATAGATAGTGGTAAACACATCGATGAAGATGAACTCATTCGAATCTATATGATTGAACAGATCCTTAACACATCAGCTGTGTTAGAATAGGATATCAATTCTCTATGAAATTATGTAGATACTCATTCTTAGTCCCTCACTCGTTCCCCTAAATATTTTCATGGATACCCCACATCGCCATCTAATTTGGAGGAAGTCTTTTAATGTTTTGTATGTAAAAATTTTGACTCCTTTCCTAACTATGAATTTAGAATTTCAATACATACATCCCTTAATAGTAATATATAAGTGGAAGATGAAGAGTATGATGGGTAAGACTAAGACCTAAGGTATTCCCCTCTATCAATCGATGTTGGTATATCTGGAACTACAAAAAACTCATGAAAATAAACCATGGTACAGAGGGGGACACACGACTTACATCGATCAGTGTGGCCATGTATTCTGAGGGAAAATAGTTTTATTCCTACTTTAATTAGAAGAATAAGGATTATTTCACCATAACATATGAATAAGTTATAGGACTGGATCCTGAGGTGGAAAGTTATAACCTTGACATGCTACAAAGCCACTAGGCATACAAATTCGTTTCTAAAAGGGCACACCTCTCTCACACCTCCAAAATTGAGTATGATGTAGACATGATTATCATTATTAATTTCATTCATGAAATGAATGTGTCGAAAATTTATTTCAAATATCATCCTGGTAAATATGTATAATTGGGAAATTTGGTTCTCCATCAACTTTAGATAACAAGACTAGAAATATTAAAATGGGGACTTCCTTGTTCTGATAACTGAACATATAATCAATGAAAAGTATGTCTATTAGACCCTCTCCTTCATGTATGTACACTCTAGGTATAATCAAATACGAATGGACCAGGAAGACAAAGAATCCATCATAGTCAAGGAACCTGGGGTTTCTTTTGGGAATTCCATTTGTCTTGATGAATTCTATTTCTATATTCCAATGTTTCATGCATCACATCTTCAAATCATTTATGTGAAGGATTTTTGATGGCTATGTTGAGGACCTAAAAGTTATGTCTTCAATGTGGTCTAATCCCATGGATGATATTGATACATTTTTCAATATAATGTAATAGTATATCCTAATGATGAACCCCTTGATACGTATTTTTTGTGTTACCTCATGTAAATTTCTTAACCACATCATATGACATCATGTCATTGATTTTTTACTTAATTATAACAAGGTAATCTAAAATATTCAACCTCCCATGAACCATATAATGTTTAAGGGTTTATAGAGACATTTTTATTATATTCAATGATTAATATAAAACATCACATGAAAGTGTTTCCCTTCACCATGATGATGATGAAGGGGGTCACATATTTTTGGAATGAAAATTGTTTGAAATATTTTAATACCATTAAGAAATATATCTTTATCCTAGAAGTACCGGTTTTATATGTTTATGGGAACCCACCCATTTTTTATGTGATAGCTTAGTAGAAATAACTATGTTCTTCCTCACACAAAATAATAATTCTTATAATGATAATAACTTCTATTATATCATTCAAAACAAGATTGACACAAAGAATCATTATTCAGATTTTTTGATGAATTTCCCGATGATAGTATTCACTTTTAATAGATGATGTATTACATGATAAACCATAAGGTCCATTTGTTATATTTAAATAACACAATCTAATAATTTATCATTCATCCAATATTTATTGGATGTATGGCAAATTTGGTGGTGATCCCAATTTCATTCCATATTTAGTTCAGGACATAGAAATCATTAAAAGGCCTGGAATTGGAATAATTTATTATCGAAATTCTATATATAGAAACAACACCATTGAATAAAAACATTTCTGATGACGATATACACTTCATTATAAAATTACTCTATACATCGGAAATTTATTTTCACTACAGATCCAAAATCCTAAAAAGTATGAGAATGGAGGATCCCAAGCATAATAACATTAGGTTCAGATTTATGCTAATCACTCCAGATAAGGAATCCATTCCTTAATCATTTATGTTTTCAAAAGAGTTTATAAAAAATGATGTGGAATATCAAGCCCTGATCATAGTACTTGAACCAAAACATTATATTCCATATTAAAACATGATAGTTAATGTTGATTCATAATTTTTAATCATGATCATCAATGAGGACTACGATATTATAATGGAGGATATAATTCCATTATATTTCTATTTTCAAGGACTAATGGAATAATTCACCTCAAATATTATATTTAATCATTTTCCATTATTTCATAATGCCTAGACCGATGCATTAGAAAATGCAGTTATATAAATAGATGGCCTTGACTAGGTTGAATCAAACATCATCACTTGAACTTCCATATGGCCTCACGTTCTATTCCTTCTGCCATGGAAGAAACCAATAGGGTTAACTCCATCACAAAACCAGATGTTAATACAATCTGGTTATTGATACCCATTTTTGACTACCTCTAAAATTGATTATTATCCTCAAATAAATCAAGAAAAGGGTAATTATAATGATGAGATTCCATCTTCACTCATTATTATGGCCCAATTCACCATAAATGTCCCCATAAATTATTCTTGGATATATTTCTTATCTGTTTCATTAATCGAGGAGAGACCAATTTCATCTTCCAAAAAATAAAAACTGGAGCCATGGTAGCCACCGGTTAGGGTTCATTTTTTTAAATATGGGGGTTTTGATACTTCTAGAATTTTATAATGTCGGACTCAGAAAAAATTCACCTTAAGGTATCATTCATTCCATGTTCACTTCACATTCATTCATCAATCCTCGACATTTCTATAGAAACAATACTCCTGACTATTTAGGGTATGGGGAATGAATTCTTTGGGTTCGTATCCCCCATCAAAGGTCATGTAGTTTAAATTCACCCTCACTACTACTAACTCCTCCAAATGGGATGAACTAGTATCTTAGAAACAATATATAGAAAAAATAAATGTCATCTTTATAAAATACAACATCACTACAAGAGTTGGTGTCCCTTATACAATATTGATGGAAAAAGTCTAATTTCTGTTACACTATGTTAGAAGATCTATATCATGAGTATAATATAAAATTTAACCATTTTTCCAACTATCATTCATTAGATAATGGAAAAAAATATTTCCATTTTACAAGACCCTAACAAACATTCATCAGAATAAATCGAATTTGGATAAATAGTCTTGTCCTTGAAATTCCATTCATTACATGTGGTCCTATAAGACTACAACCTATATCACCACATAAATGAACACATATTCACTACTATATAGTAAAAAATAATCCTACCCATTGAGGTTAATTGTTCCACACTCCACATTTCCATTTGGGTCAATTATCCTCAGATGAGAAATCCAAAAAATGGTTGGATAAATTGAACTGACTTGATGATAAAATAATGAAACAATTGTATAACCTGGAAGTTTACCACAATCAAATATAATGGTTGTCTTAATATGAATGTTTTAATCTACTCATTTCTCCATTGATAATTTGTATTAGTCCTTATGGCTATAGTGATACCATGAATGAGACTTCCAATGCTTGAGCCATAGTGAGAGGGACCTTACACTATTCAGAGGGGCCAGTCTATTTGAGATTATCCTTATTTCCCAATGGAGGGAGCTCATTATGGATCATAACAATGCATGATTTCTAAAGAAGTACTTAGTTAGATAATTACAACATGATGTAATTATTTCAAGATAATAAATTACATGATGCCTTTGTGCATGCTTAAAGATGATAAATTTCATGAAATCAATTTCCATATTATAAGATGGTAACTGCATAACATCACGTTCATATATTCAGAAACATAAATTCCGCACCATATATTCATAGTCTCTTAACCTAAAACTACAAGACATCATATTATGAGCTATAAGACATTAAATTACATATAATAACTTCCTAGTCATATGATGCTAAACTACATGATAACATCATTACCAAATCAAGTAAAACTACTTGGTTTATGTCCTATTTTCATGACATAAATATATATATGATTTTGATCTATGGTTTAGAAGATCATAATCATTGTTGTTGGAATCCCCCCACAACATTGTTCTAGAACTACATGTGGCATGATTCTTACCATACTAAGATAAAAAGTGATGATCGGGTCTCTAATCCAAGGTCCATCTGTATAAAGAATGTAACCCTCTCTTTGAATGGGTTAGAACTGAATAGGGGAACCATTATATAGGTACTAAAAAAGGATCGATCACTCCTAAAATGGGATATGTAGTGACACCTAGAACTCATTTTCCTCTCTTAGAAAACAGGTAATATTTCCCCTTTATTATAGAAAAATAGAAATATATGCATGAGGCCTTAACTCAAGTTCCCTCAATAAGGAACCCATCATAGAGATACAAATTTCCATCTCATTCTTATAAACAACAATCTATTCAGTTGACATCACACTCCATGGGTAATGATATGACAACCCTACTTTTTATTACAACTTAAACATGATTTATTACTTAAAACATCACTTGATACAACAAAGAAGATCTAGAGGTTTAGTGTCTTTGGGGCTTAGGATCATTAAAGAAAAACATAAAACATGAAATAAAACATCTTTATTGAAAACTTCCATTACATGACCACTACATTCCTTCGTACTTAGCATTGCATGGGATAACCTGAGGACATGCATAAGAAAACGGTGAGCTATAAAGCCCAGTAAGGGAGTTCACATGGAATAAAATGAGGAGTACAATACATGTAATAAAATAAGAATATCAATAGATCATAAGAAAAACATGTACATAAATGCATGATAAAGCATGATAATCATAACCTGGAAATGTGGCAACAACACATAACATGGAATTAGCATGAGCCAAGGCTCATTGCAAATGGAGCATGAGTAAATCCTCATTACACATAAAGCATGGGTAAACCATTGTTTAACTTGAATTAGCATGAGTCAACACTCATTGCACATGACGTATCATGATACTATACTTTACCCAATGCATTGGAGTTCTATAAGGGTGCACCCTTCTTAAACATTTCCTTTCATGCATAAGTGTGCCACATGGATCATAAAACATGGATTCATAAAACATAATAATTTATTCCACAATAAAGGAATGTGGAATTCATACATGAGACTTTACAATCAATAAGTAAATGTGCATAATGGTGAATACCCTCGATGGAGAAATGGGCATGGTATTCACTACACAAGGACATTGGCTTAGAAAATCGATGGGCTTTCTGTAGCGTAACGGCGTGACATAAGAATTCATAAAAATGGTTGATGAGAGAGAAAGGGTTTCATAGTAATATTTAAATGTAATGGAAAGTAAGGATGTTATATAGATACATGTCCCAATAATTATAATGGAATTTAGATTCATGATACAAAATTATTGCTTGAATGTAAAAGAGGAGAGAGAAGTTCCTTTCTGAATTTCGGCATAGTAACGGGTGTACATGGGTGGAATTTAATGAGAGAGAAAGGGTCTCTCATCATTCAAACATAAAAAGTTTAGTATAAGGGAGGTGAAAAACTATACCCCAACATTTATAATTGAAATTAATATGGAAAACCAACTTAAATAAAATTGGAAAAAATTGAGAAAGGAAGAAAAAACCCTTACATGGAAGTGTGATTCCAAAGGATAGAGAGAGGCTTGTGAGAGGCTGCTTGGGAGGTTGGGACACCTTGTGAGGATTATAGAGAGATTAGGTAAGAGTTTGGGCGAACTCCAAAGGCTTTGAGTGAGGAGGAAGTGGTATCTTGGCTGGGTTTATTTAGGAAAGGTGAGGGAATTCTTTATTATTTAGGTTTGGGACCCCTTATATTAAATTAATCCAAACCTCAAACCATACCATGGTTTTTGCCCATGGTTTTTGGAAAAGGGAAGAGGAAAAAAATATTTTATAAGGCCAAGGTCCAAACTTCTTAAAATATTAGGGTTTCTTTTGTGGAGGTGAGTCACACTCCCATGGATATTAATTTAAAAAGACAAACTTTTTAATAATCCTTGAGGGGTCCATTAATGCTTTGAAAAGTAAGAAAAACAAACCCAAAATCACATTATTTTAAAGGTAAAACATATATTGGCCGAACATAAATATTATAGTATTTTATTACATCAGTATTGGGTCATTATGATGTCATAAAACACATTATATATTTAAACGGTATTTAATTCTTACTCAAAAAATTGACTATCTCAGAAAATTATGAAAAATTCGCCGTTGGATAATTTCGATGTCCTGGTTCCAAAAATAACATTTATTTTATCTAAATAATTTTCTAAATATGTTAATTTTCACTTTTAATATAAAACCGGACAATTATCAAAAATTCACTGGTTTTCACAAAAATGGATTTCAGACCTTAATAAAAATTATAATTGCATTCATACAATTACATGATCATTTATATACAATAAATTTAATATAATAATAATAATAATATTTTATTAAAATATTATTTAATTCAAAAATCCCTTAATTTAATAAAATATATTTCTTAATTAAATAATAACTAAAAACACCATTTTTACTTTAAAAACTATTTATAATGTATCAATAATGACAAGAAATTATATTCATTATTATATACAAAAATAATGTACATGAACATAGTACTATCGATTAGTTACTTAACCCATTAAAACGGCCGCATAAGACCTAAGGGTAAGGTGTGCGATGGTGATAGACTCTTGTGGTGGCTCGGATAACATCGCACAAGTGGTAATTTCTATCAACTTCCAATTCTCCCGTAGATGGTCTTGTTTGAGCTTGACATGGTGAAGCTCAGCTTGGGCTTGGTCAAGAGCGAAGCCCAAGGACGCCACCTCTTTTTCGAGCTCTGATAAATGGGCTTCATATGGGTAAATTCTACTTGATGAGGCCATCGCTTCATTTGTCTAAATAAAATTGGAAGTGTTAAATCCCTATATTTATACTAATCATGTGATCACTGTTCAATGGCTATAAAAGTAATGGTCACAATTCTTATCATAAAACCAATGAAGTTGACATTTTATAAAAACATTTTATATAAAGAGACATTTAATAAGATCAAGAGGGATTTTTCATTAATGAATCTTTGGGTTGTTACAATATTCACCCCTTAAGAAATTTCGCCCTCAAAATTTTCCTTTTCCCACACTAAAACAGATGTGGGTAACTCAACTTCATCGCTTCCTCTGATTCCCATGTTGCTTCTTCAAACTTGTGTTTTCTCCACAACACCTTAACGAGGGGAATAGTTTTATTTCGTATAACGTTTTCTCTACGATCTAAGATCTTCACTGGTTGCTCCTCATAAGCAGGAGCATCTTCCAATTGTATAACCTCAGAAGAGAGTACATGTAAAGGGTCAGGTATGTACTTACATAATAGGGATACATGAAAGACATCATGTACTTTGGCCATAGTAGGTGGAAGTTCTAGTCGATAGACCACAACCCCGACACGATCGAGAATCTCAAAGGGCCCGATGTACCTTGGAATTAAGTTCCCTTTATTTCCAAACCTCATGACCTTCTTCCATGGAGATATGGGTAGAAAAACCATGTCTCGAACTTTAAACTCAATGTCTCGTCGACGATTATCTATATAACTCTTCTGTCGACTCTGGGCTGCCTTGATATTCTGCTGAATGGTTTTCACCTTCTCCACCATTTCCTCGACCATTTCTAGTTCAATCAGCTTACGTTCACCAACCTCATCCCAACATGCTGATGTTCTGAACCTTTTCCCATGCATGGCTTTATATGGTGCCATTTGGATGCTCGAGTGGAAACTGTTATTATAAGACAACTCAACCAGAGGAAGATGTTGATTCCATCCTTCTTTAAAGTCCATTGAGCATTCTCTCAATATATCCTCAAGTGTTTGGATAGTCCATTCGGATTGGCCATCAGTTTGAGGATGACAGGCCGTACTAAAGTTCAGTTCAGTATTCAGAGCATGTTGAAGATTCTTCCAAAACATAGAAGTAAATATTGGATCTCAGTCAGACAAAATAGATAGTGGTACTCTATGAAACCTTAGCACTTCCCTGATATATATCTGTTCCAGTTGATCCAATGAGAAATCCTCCCGAATAGAAATGAAGTCTAAAGTCTTTGTAAGACGATCCACAACAACCCATATTGCATTGTTGTCTTTGGATTTCATCTAAAGTCCAGTGAAAAAGTCCATTGTGATGTTTTCCCATTTCTATTTTGGTGTGGTCAATAGTTTCATCATCCCCTTAGACTTCTTCCTATCTGCCTTCACTTGCTGACACACCAGGAACTTTGATGTATATTCAGCAATCTCCTTCTTTATATTATCCCACCAATAGTTTTCTCGGAGATCTTGATACATCTTTGTGCTCCCTGGTTGAATAGAGAAATTTGAACATTGTGCATCATCCCAAAGATCCTTCTTCAGCTCCGGACTTGATGGAACACATAGTATTTTCCCAAACCGTACAATTCCTTCTTCATTAACATTAAACTCTGATGATTTCCATTTTTCGATAGCTCCCACTTTTTCTTGAATTCCCACATCATCCTTTTGAGCATCCTTTAACCATTCCAAAAGAGACGGTTGAGTAATCATTTGTGAAAGGATTGATGATGTTCCATTATCTATGATTCCCATGTCCATCTTCATCATGTCTAAGAAGATTGGATCCTTCTCCATTCTCATCATTGATAGAATCGCTGGATCATTTCTACATAGGGAATCTACCACCTTGTTCGCTTTCACAGGGTGGTAATGGATTGAATAGTCATAATCCTTGATGAGCTCTATCCATCTTCTCTGGTGCATATTATGCTTTTTCTGTGTGAATATATATTTAAGACTCTTGTGGTTAGTATATATCTCACATTTCTCTCTATAGAGATAACACCGCCAGATTTTTAAGGCAAAGATCACCGCCGCCAACTCCATATCATGCGTTGGATAGTTTTTCTCATGGATTTTGAATTGCCTTGAGGCATAGGATATCACTTTATCATTCTTCATTAGTACACAACCTAAGACCTTCTTCGAAGCATCACTGAATACCACAAAAAGCTCCCCACTTGTGGGTAAAGTGAGCACAGGTGCAGTGAGAAGCCTCCTTTTCAACTCCTTG
This sequence comes from Viscum album, assembly GCA_963277665.1. Lineage (NCBI taxonomy): Eukaryota > Viridiplantae > Streptophyta > Magnoliopsida > Santalales > Viscaceae > Viscum > Viscum album. The sequence continues at coordinate 360,582,108 of OY728155.1, read as the reverse complement.
AAGATTTCTTCGCATTAATCACTCCAAAAAAACTTTTATCCATTTAGAGTTATCTTGGTAAGAGGGTTGGAAAATCGTGAGAAATTTCTCACAAATCGTCGATAATATCCCGCTAACCCCAAGAATCTACGGATATCTGTTACTGATGTTGGCCTCGGCCATCCCTCAATTGCATCTGTTTTGGAGGGATCCATAGATATCCCATTGCTTGTGATGATATGGCCCAAGAATGAGACCTCCTTCAACTAGAACTCACACTTATTGTACTTTGCATAGAGCTTCTCCTTGTGCAAAGTCTCTAGTACAGTTGATAAATGCTCCTCATGATCCTCCTTGGTTTTGGAGTATATTAGAATATCGTCTATAAAGACTAGAACAAATTTGTCTAGGTAATCTCTAAAGACTCTATTCATCAAGTCAATGAAGATTTCTGGAGCATTTGTGAGTCCGAAAGGCATTAATATGAACTCACAGTGCCCGTATCTTGTACGAAAAGCAATCTTGGGGACATCTTCCTTCTTCAACCTTACTTGATAATATCTCGACCGCAAATCTACCTAAGGGAAGAATTGTGCTCCATGTAGCTGATCGAACAAGTCATCAATTCTTGGGAGAGGATACTTGTTATTTATCGTGATTTTGTTAAGTTCACGATAATTGATGCAAAACCGCATTGACCCATCCTTCTTCTTAACAAAGTGGACTGGTGCACCCCATGGTGAAGCACTCGGGCGTATAAACCCTTTATCCAGATTCTCCTATAGTTGTTTCTTCATCTCTTCAAGATCTACAACAGCCATTCTATATAGAGTCTTAGATATTTGTAAAGCCCTGGGTATTTGTTCAATTGAGAATTAAATATCCCTTCTAGGTGGAAGACCAGGCAGTTCCTCGGGAAACACTTCAGTGAATTCCCTCACAATAGACATTTCTTCAAGAATGGTTTCTTCCTTGGACTCAATCATCTGAGCCAGATACGTCTTCTCAAAAGGCAATAACATCAATGCTTGAGATGATGGAGCTAAAGGAGATTCATCTTCCTTCTTAGAGTTGTAAAGAATCGGGGTTCGATTCTCCATATGGAGTGTGATTTCTCTCTCCCGACAATTTATGTTGGCTTTATATAAGGAAAGCCAATCCATGCCAAGAATTGCATCAAATTCCACCAGAGGGATTATGACGAGGTTCGCTGGGAAATTTAATCCACAGATTATAATAGGGGAGGAATTATATTCATGGGATGTAATGATTTCCCCGTTTTCCGTACTCACCGATATCTTCACTTGCATGATTTTTGGTGGTGCTGGGATTTTTCTACTAAACTTTCGAGATATAAAAGAATGTGTAGAACCTGAATCAAAAAGTACGTTCACTATTCTTGAATGAATAACTAGCATACCTGTCACCACTTCATTGTTGGGGTTCACTTCGGCAGAAGTGATGGAAAAAGCTCTTCCTCGCTGCCTTGGAGGTTGTTGGTTGTCTCCGAAAATCCTTGGATTAGGGCACAGAATTGCAAAATGACCCGGTTCTTTGCATTTGTAGCATTGACCTATGCGTTGATGTTCGAACGGAGCGTTCCTCTCCTCTATCGTAGCCGCAGGTCCTTCTTGCCGACAATTAACATCTAGGTGACCTTCTCTCCCACACCCGAAGCATTTCCTTATCCCCTTAAGGAAATTTCCAGGGTTCTTCTTTCCTTACTTTTGGTATGTGGGGTGCAGGATCTTCTTAGCACCATTGGATTTATCCATCAGCCCACCAGCATTGAAGTACACCTTACTCTTCTTATCCCCATGATACCCCTGTGATTCTCCGATCTCCATTTCGACCTTAAGGGCACATCAGACAATTTCCTCATAGCTTTCGAAGTCACGGATCACTAATTCTTTCCGCATGCTTGGCTTCAGCCCACCAAAGAAGCGGTCAACCTTGCATTCGGGGGTAACGAAAAAGCCGAAAGCGTATCGTGCAAGCCTTGTGAAGTTTTCCTCATACGCTCCAACATATTCTTCGTCTTTTTTCTTGAGGGATTGGAAGTCCCTTTCCGTCTTAATCAGGAGGGTGTTTGGAAAATATTTATCGAAAAAAATCTTCCGGAAATCCTTCCAGTCCAACACCTCGATCTCCTCCTCAGGCTTCGTATTTTTGATCAATGTCCACCATTGATCATCTTCACCCTCCATACAATAAGCTGCCAGGAGAACCTTCTCTTGTTCAGAACATTTAAGGATGGAGAAGATCTTTACAATGGAGTTGATCCATTGTTCAGCGATCATGGGATCAGATGATCCACTAAAAGTAGGAGACCTTTGTCTCATGAAGCTCTAGATAGAGACTTGTTCTTTCTTATGGGGGTTTGGACGTTCTTCTTGACCCGTTTTTCTATTCAATGCTTGAGTTGGCTGAGAGTGAAGTGTGACAAAGTTCGTGATTCCCGCTCCCATTGTATTGGGAATCTCATTAGTACAGTCATCACACTGATCTTCACATCGGTTGTTAGCCCGAGTCCTCCTATTACCAGCCATTGGAAGGAATACAAGTAATGTTAGGGGTAACACATAAAGGGTAATACAAATACAACAGTTGTTGACTTATAAGTAAAATTTCATTTCCTTAACTCAGGAGTCTATAGGCTTCAATCTAGGCTTTTTATGATCTACTTTCTAACATATATTCTTAGGGGAATTTTTTTAATTCCCTTAATAAGGGTTCATAATAAGATTGTGAATTTACCAAATCATATCCCCTGGGAGTGTAATAACCAAGAGTGCAGAAAGACCCATTGTCGTGCACCAGTTCCCATTCGAGTCTAGCTTAAAGCGGTGTTTTCGGGTTTCACCCCTAGGATACATCTGTGCCAGAGACACCTCTACCTGCTTGTATCCAGAAAGGGATGTATTTTCTTGATAACCCACTTACTCAATACTCACCAAAAATTAGGGACGTTTTTATTGTACTTAGTCTTGTATCTAAGGCTTTACTAGGGTTTTCTAATCCTAATCCCAAAAATAACCAAACCAATCCTCTGATACCAACTATGACAACCCTGATTTTTATTACAACTAAAACATGATTTATTACATAAAACTTCACTTGATACAAAAAAGAATATTGAGATGTTTAGTGTATTTGGGTCTTAGGATCGTTACATAAAAACATAAAACATGAAATACAACATCTTTATTAAAAACTTCATTTACATGACCACTACATTCATTCGTACTTAGCATTGCATTGGATAACCTGAGGACATGCATAAGAAAAGGGTGAGCTATAAAGCTCAGTAAGGGAGTACACATGGAAAAAAATGAGGAGTAAAATACATGTTAGGCAATAGGAATATCAATAGATCATAAGAAAAACATGAACATAAAGGCATGATAAAGCATGATAATCATAACATGGAAATGTGGCAACAACACATAACATGGAATTAGCATGAGCCAAGGCTCATTGCACATGAAGCATGATTAAATCCTCATTGCACATAAAGCACGAGTAAACCCTCGTTTCACTTGAATTAGCATGAGTCAACACTCATTTCACAAGATGTATCATGATACTATACTTTACCCAATGCATTAGAGCGCTATAAGGGCTCACCATTCTTAAACATTTCATTTCATGCATAAGTGTGCCACATGGATCATAAAACATGGATTCATAAAACATAATCATTTATTATACGATAAAGGAATTTGTAATTAATACATGAAACTTTAAAATCAATATGTAAATGTGCATAAAGGTGAATACACTTGATGGATAAATGGGCATGGTATTCACTACACAATGACATTGGAGTAGAAAATTGGTGCGATTTCGGCAGCGTAACTGCATGACATAAGAATTCATAAAAATGGATGAAAAGAAAGAAAGGGGTTACTCATAATATTTACATGTAATTTACAGTAAGGAGGTCATATAGATACATGTCCCAACAATTTTAATGGAATTTAGATTCATGATACAAAAGTATTTCTTGAATGTAAAAGAGGAGAGTGAAGTTTCATTCGGAATTTCAGCATAGTAACGAGTGTACATGGGACGCATTTAATGAGAGAGAAAGGGTATCCCATCATTAAAACATAAAGAGGGAAGTATGAGGGATGTGAAAAACCATACCCCAACATTTATGATTGAAATTAAAAGGGAAAAACAACATAAAGTAAATTGGAAAAAAATGAGAAAGGAAGAAAAAACCCTTACTTGGAAGTGTGCTTCCAAAGGCTAGAGAGAGGCCTGTGAGAGGCATATTGGGAGCTTGGGGAACCTTGGGAGGATTATAGAGAGAGTAGGGAAGAGGTTGGATGAACTCCAACGTATTTGAGTGAGGAGGAAGTGGGAGCTTGTGTGGGTTTATATAGGAAAGGTGAGGGAATTCTTTATTATTTAGGTTTGGGACCCCTTATATTAAATTAATCCAAACCAAAAACCATCCCATGGTTTTTGCCCATGGTTTTTGGAAAAGGGAAGGGAAAAACAATATTTTATAATTCCAAAGTCAGAAATTCTTAAAATATCAGGTTTTCTTATGTGGAGGTGAGTCACACTCCCATGGAAATTAATTTCAAAAGACAAGGTGTTTAATAGGTCTTGAAGGGTCCATTAATGCTTTTAAAAGTAAGCCAAAAAAACCCAAAATCACATTTTGTTAATGGTAAAACATATATTGGCCGAACATAAATATTATAGTATTTTATTACATCACTATTGTGTCATTATGATGTCATAAAACACATTATATATTTAAATGGTATATAATTTGTACTCAAAAATTTGACTCTCTCGGAAAATTTTGAAAAATTCACCATTGGATAATTTTAACGTCCTAATTCCAAAATTAACATTTATTTTATTGAAATAATTTTTTAAATATGCTAATTTTCACTTTTTAAATAAAAACCGACATTTATCAAAAATTCACGTGTTTTGACAAAAATGTCTTTCAAACCTTAATAAAAATAATAATTGCATTCATACAATTACATGATCTTTTATATATAATAAAATTAATCTAATAATAATAATAATAATATTTTATTAAAATTTTATTTATTTCAAAAATACCTTAATTTAATAAAATAGATTTCTTAATTAAATAATAACTAAAAACACCATTTGTACTTTAAAAACTATTTACAATGTATCAATAATGACACGAAATTATATTCATTATTATATACAAAAGTAATGTACATGAACATACTACTATTGATTAGTTACATAACCCCTTAAAACAGCCGCATATGACCTAAGGGGAATGTGTGCGATGGTGAAAGACTCTTGGGGTGGCTTGGATAACATCGCTCGAGTGGTAATTTCTATCAACTTCCACTTCTCCCATAGACGGTCCCGTTCGAGCTTGACATGGTGAAGCTCATCTGGGGCTTGGTCAAGAGCGAAGCCCAAGGACGCCACCTCTTTTCCGAGATCTGATAAATGGGCTTCGTATGGGGAAATTCTACTGGATGAGGCCATCAATTCCTTTGTCTAAGTAAAATTGGATGTGTTATAGCCCAATATTTATACTAATCATGTGATCACTATCCAATTGCTATAAAAGTAATGGTTACAATTCATATCATAAAACCAATGAAGTTTAAATTTTATAAAAACATTTTATATAAAGAGACATTTAATAAGATCAAGAAGGATTTTCCATTAATGAATCTTTGGGTCGTTACAAATAAGGATACAAATTCTTCCTTTTTGGGACATCTTCCATTAACAAAACATATTTATTTTCGTGGGAAATTTCATATCTTCATAATGTTTCCTTGGAAAATTTTACTAGAATGTAATATTATTTTGGAATTATTTGTTTTTATTGTAAATTGATACACCTTAGTTTTTCATTATATGAGTCACCAAAAAAACGTATTCTACCCAAAGGCACTTTCATTCATTGTAGATACATCCTCTTTTTCGGTATCCCTCAGCAATATTATTCTAGGAACCAAAATTTTGAATACTAGATTGAGAACATTATTTATTTTATTTTCAAAATTATTTATCATGATTTGAGAATCCATATAATAATTTTTTACAATTTCATTCGTCATGTACAATGAATTTCAAATCTTCTATGGCCTTGTAAGCCTTGCATGACTCATTGTTTCCCAGAATGTATCTATCCTTCATCATTATTATATGACAATAAAATGCATGATTTCCAAAAACAATTTATCACTTGAGTATCTCCCATGGGATATATATAGTGAGACATGGTTCTTTCATATTCATCTACAACTAAATAATCAAAATACCATATCCATTATTCTATGTAAACACTTTTTAGTGGAATAATCATTTTCCACTCATTTTTTCCACAATGAACATAGATTATATAAGATTAGTAGTTTTGGAAAAGGATTCCCCACATGATGAAGGTATATCACTTCATGTAAGTATTATTATGTTCCTTGTTGTACGACCATAAAAGGCACACCAGAAATCTTTAACACCTTATATTAAACTACAAAGTAGACGTCTCTTGCATAAATATTACCCATAACTACATGTGTCTTGATTATCTCTTTTTTGATTTACTTAGTGACACCCAAATCCTATATAATAGTCTAGAAATAATATGAGAAATTATTCCACTATCCTAGGCATGATTCATATCTAAATTAGAGGTTCCAATATGAGATCTCACCCTACTTATGATGAGGTATTCAATAAAAATATTCCGCTTATCTGCATAATAATTCAATTTGTCTGTGGAATTGACCGAAGAACAATGTTTCACATGATTCTCTCTTTAAAGAGGTAATTAACTCCAGAAAATCCTATATATTGGGCCAAACCACTTTTATAATAAATTTACCTTTCTAAAGTATGGGTTAGACCTCGATAGGGAAAACTGTCTCCCCATTAATAGGTAATTTTGATATGAACTGATCCTACCAAATTCATGAACCTTCAATACACAAAACAAAATCTGTGTATTGGGAAATACAAAGGCCAATAACTATTCCCCTACTATAAAATGTGGAATATCTAAGTCTAGAAGATGACTTCATTAAACAATGAATTTATATTCCACTGCTAGATTTTCATGATGCAACAACAAAAAGAGAATATCAATTAGTGTATTTATTTATTTGAATATTCATTAATAATACATAGTAAGTTTGGTGTAAGTATCCAATAAATAGGGTATTCCAGCATGAGGAAATTGCATTTCTAATAGTGAACTCTTATATCACTATAATCTCCAAACAACCATATAATGAAAACCATTTTTCTTACATTTTTCAATATCATTCTACACATATGTATCCTATATCACTCTTTGGATTATGATGCAACTGGATTACATTATACAAGATCCCCTATTCCTTCTTGACGATGATGGAACATTATTATATAGCTTATTGTAAAGGATAATGTTGCTAATTGTTTGTCCAATGATATGTGACATTAACATGTAGCTCTCAAAATACTTTCCATAAGATATTGTTCCTTTTGGTCCATTCCGTAGTCTTATGAAATTTAACATCAACATGTTTTAACCCCTGTCAAGGATTAGCATTTACCACTAATTTTGGTTTTCTAATAGAACCCCTTACATGGGAAAAAATTTGTAAAGGAGATTTTTAAAATTCATAGCTTTTACCAATACAGATGTTCTCTTCATTAGAAGAAACCTTCTATTCAAAATAAACCCTTCACAGTTAGAATAAATTTGGATCTTCACAAACTACCATGTCATTGATAATAGAATTCAAGATTCCTCATGTATCTTTTTTCATTCATAGCATCGATATTCCCCAATTTGTATTTTCATGATTCACCCACAAAAATGGATTTCAACTAGAGGAACATATGTTCACAACAGAGACATATTCTATATCCATAAGCCATAATTACTAAATCATACAGGAAAACAATTTTAGAATATTCTCCACAAACATTAATTTTATGATTGTCTCACATATTGAGATAGATCTATAAATCACAAAATCATAAAAAAATGTTTCCTTTTTAGTGCCTATATAATTCTATAATAGTATCCTATAACAATCCCTTACTCATTCATCCTTTCATAACTGACTGTAAAATATATTTTACATAAAACACCAAACATACTACTCGATCTTGCAAAACTCTGGACTGTCAAAAAAATAGACATAGTACACTCCATGATCAAACCCCACAAAAGGGTAAACTAGGTAAAAGTTAATTTGTATCCCATTAGACATCATTCCTCAGGGTCTTGGAAAAAAATATGATAAGTCTAATGGGAAAATCATAATACATGATAGGTTGAGATCCCCAAATGGGAGGTGTAACCAGAAACCTACTCCCACATGCTATGTATTCTTCATAATTGACTACTGAATAAATTAGGTCATTGTCACAAAAGACACAAAGTTTGTATGGTAAGTCATATAACCCTAGAAATAGTTAAACTATGCTCACTAAGTCAAAATAAATTCGATAAACTTATAGAACTCTCATCCTTATTATGGTAATTATTTAACTATAACACAATGAAATTCAATCAATTGATTAATTTTCAGTGTTTTATTATCATTAGGATGAGGAAAAAATATGTAAACAATATGATCAAGTAATAAAAATATTATTTTCAATCATGTTTTAAAATATGTTCAAACATTCACATGTTAGAGTCTCTCCACTAATGATTATTGGTCTCCCTCAACACAGGCCTTGATCTATTATACTATGGATCGATAATTCTCCACATCCTATCAAAAACTAGTCAATTTTGTAGAAATATACACTTCAATATGAAATTTTTCCCATTCAATGTAGTAAGATAATTCCTACTTTGTATTGATAAACTCTTCATGGAATGCTTGATTTGGACAATATCGTCTATTATAGAATTTATTTGTTCTTTATAGAATAACATTTAGATAAATTTCTTATCAAGGTGGGGATGAAACTGTAACAACCCGAGATTTTATAAGATACATTCTTTTTAATTTCATTTATATCTTCTATTGTATGACACACTAAGATTATCTTGCGTTATACGCAACACTGTATAAGCTTGTTGTATACGCAACACTTTTCTTGGCTCTTGTATCACACAATTTCAAGTTCGTTTGATAGAAGTTATTCTACGCAACATTGAATCTATATATATATATATTCAATGTATAAATAATATATGGTTGGATTCTGTTATACGTAACAACAAAGGAGTTGTGCACTACACGCAACCCTGACTTGGCTTGCATTACACGTAATCACGACCTTCCTCGATAGCGTGTCGTGTACGCAATACCGGGTTTTACTAAACAACAATATATTGTTATAATATTGTTATGAACTAGACTTTATGAACAGTGTTAACTAAATTTTGAATTTTATAACATTATTATTCATCTTACAAATTTCTAGAACATGGTATAAGAACAAAATAAATTTTTTGGGTAAAATAAGTATTTTTTAAAAAATGAAGTTTTGCCACCTTTTGATGGCACACCCACATTAAATATAGTTTTTGACATGTTTATATGTTCAATTTGACAAAATAAAATTCTTCTTTTGAATTAGTATATAAAAATTTACATTATATAAAGTTTTGATATTTTTCTGATAACTTTAATATTTTAATGAATAGTAAAAACACGCTCTATTTTAATTAAAATCAACTTTTTTCATCGTAATATCTTATGTGGTTAAATTATAATATTTAATGGTTTTAAAGTATAAATATAATATATTCTTACCATTTAATATAATTTATGTCATTATCATTGATTTTACCTTGAATTCGTAGGTTAAATCAATTCAATCTTTTGGCATGTTTTAAAGAAAAACCCATTTTCTTTCGACAACGGGATTAATTTTAATTTATTTTATGCATATTTTGTGTATTGAATTTGGAAAAATGGATTCCATATTTGGAATCAGTGGGTCCAAATTATGTTAATAAGCTACTTTTTATTTTTGGGCATTGTGAATAGTAACTACGGTAAATTTTATTTAATATAGTTAAAAGTAAATCGGGTAATTAAGGGTAAATATAAGATTATAAAATTACCTTAACAGTTGGAAAAATCCTATTGGATGGCTAAAGGTATACCCATATAACCTAAGGGTTGGATTAGATTCATTTTATGGACTTTTTTCCATGAAAATAATTTAATTATTATTAAAACCGAAGAATGTGACAACATGTCACATTCTTAAATCTTATAAGTATAATAATTTTAATTTAATGATAAACTTCATGAAACTTCGAACATGAATAGTTTCCAGAAATCTAATACAAATATCTACATCATAGAAATTTATATCAAATTTTTAGGGATTAAATATTTATCATTTATTATGACACAAAGATGATGCAGTAATTGTCTTATTAATGAAATATTGACATAATTGATGTTATAAATTCCCAAATAAATGTAATTTGGGACTTTTTATGACATAAACTAATTTTATAGGTTAATATGACATGTTATTGTTGATTTAAGGAACTTTTTTTGAACTTATCATTCTGTTATGAATTTCATAAAAATCATGTACCAAATAGTGTCAAAATTGACATAAATTAGTTTTGAAAACAAATATTATATTATTAATTGTTATTTTATTCCTAAAAATTTAAGGTTCGGAAAAATGACTTAGATAAGGTTATATATATTAATAATAAATACCTTGGGGTTCGTTTGTCTTGATATAGTAAGTTTATTAACAATATAGTGTATGAAAACAAAAAGACACGGTAAAAGTTAAATTATTTAACTTAGAGTTAAATCTAATTTATAAGGTTAAAATAATAACCTAAACTTGTCTAAATCCTATTGAATGAGAGGATTTTGACCCATCCACACTTTATCTTAGAAATAAGACCCTTTGGAACCATTATAAACCGAATTTGACCTTAATATAAAATAATATTTTGAGATTTTCCTAAGGTACCCCTTTCCTCCCTTATAAAAGGGCACCTCCTCCCTCTCCTCCTCACACCAATTTGAGCATTCAAGCTCGGACAACCCCTGCCAAAATCTCTTCTCCAATCCCCTATTATCATCCTAGAGGTCCTGGTCTTCTTAAAAGACCATCCTAAGTTCTTTAAGTGGAGGTTAAGTGAAGGCGCATCAAAAAGAGGTAATATCCATTACCGATCTTTTTCAATTTCATTCTTCTTCAACTTATTCTTCTTTAGTTGTTTCATGATAAAGTAATAACATATGTATTTCTTATATAATGATATGTTATTATAAATATTAAACAACTCTAATTAACCTTCTATCCATCCTACGGAAAAAGGAAATCACCGCGCATGCGTACGTACGGAATACCGTCTCCACGCCGTGGTGTAATCTATTTTCCGCCACCACATTAATTGGATGGGTATAATTGTGTAATTAGTAACTATATATGATTATTATAAAGCTATATTGATACTGAAATAGTATACAAACACTTCAACACAATTCCACGACCATGGGAACGATATCATCGCTCGTGCGTACGTACGGACTACCGTCTCCACAACGCGATGAGATTCATTCTCCACATTAACCATTCATGAATGATTATAAAGTATATATAATGAATAATAATGAAATATATGACATGTTAAATATACTGGATTTATGTATATATATATATATATATTTATGTCATCAACTTACTTCCATTCAAGACAATAAGGAAATGAAAACAACGTTCATGCGTACGTACGGACTACCGTCTCCATGAACGGTGTGTTTCATTTCATTTATCTATATATTATATATATATATACAGAATATATATGATATATAAATCATTTTTTACATTCTGGAAGTATGTAAATCATTATATAATTAATAATAATGTCAAGAACAACACGTCCAAACCCCTACGATAAATGAAACGATTTTACACAAAACGCTTCTTTAACATGGAATTTACAAAAGAATGGGTAATATAAAATCATTAGTGAACCATATATGATATCATAACCATGAATATGATTCATTAATAAGTTAATGACATTATTTAAATCATTATACAGGATGTTCGGATACGTACCTAGCATATCAGACATAAGGTAAGGGAAATATCACAATCTCATTTTATCTGAGATTGTTTATACTTTGAAATTTACTAGGGTGTATTTTATCATCCACATCCATGTTTTCAAAATATGTGATATTAATATACTTCTACAATAGTTTATATCCAATTTTACCCTTTGGTGAGTTTTTAGTAAAATATATGAAAGGAATCTTTTGTCGTTTTTCGTATGGGGTACTTTTTTACTTTTCCGACAAAAGTACGAGAAGAATGTTTTTTAACTTATACGGCATGAATGGATTTTTAAAACATTATTTCCAAGAAGCTTCCTTTAAAAGTTTTCAAGTTTATTTTTAATCAACTTCTTTTAGTTTAAAATTGTATGACATGTTAAGAATGGAAAAGTGTTTTTGAAGTAGAAAGGATATTTTCCTCAAGAATGAAGTTCAAGTGTTTTATCAAAATTACTTTCCATCTAAGATAATAAAGGGTTCTATTTTTATCCCTATTATTACATTGATTTGATTATGTTGTGATGGGATTATTTTTATTAATTCCTTTATCGTATATGAATTGTTTTATGATGTCATGATGTTTAAGATTCCCATTTTCATTACATGGGTTATGCAATGATGTATGGTTTATGATTTTGTGGCACGCATAAGAATGGTATCATTATGAGATGGGTGGGAACTATATCTCCCTCCAATGCATTGGGTAAAGATTTTATATCTTATGAGATAGACATGGCTGGAACGGTAGGTTGTACCGGTTCAGTGAAGCAGGACTGAAACGAGGGTGACTCGGTTCAGAAATGGACTTTGTCCACTAAGATAGTCTTGGAAATGAGTCTTGACTAATAAGATATGATTCTCTATGATTATGTGTGTATGCCACAAAGTTTCATGTTTTAAGTTATGATTATTGGTATTTCATTTCACTACTATGATTTATCCCATGTTATGAAATTATGCTCTCTTTTGCAGGTTAAGATTTCCAAAATGTTATGTTCTTATGAAAATGATGTGATTGATATTTATTTTGTTTACCCTTACTGAGAATTTGAGCTCACCCTTTTATGTTTTCTTTTCCCCAGGATATAAAGAACGGTTTTAGGTAAAAAAAGGAAGATCTTTATGGGATATGTTGAAGATCTTTCACCACGATTAGAAGATTATATTCAGAGTTTCCAAAGACACTAAGCTATTACGATCCTTGTGTGTGTGTTTTTGTTATGTACTAAGTATTCTGCAAAAGTAATGTAATGTCCATGTACGTCAAGATTCGAGTCTCTACAGTTGGTATCAGAGGAAAGGTTTAGTCAACCTTTGGAAACTAGGATGTGAAAACGTTAGTGAGATCCCTAGAGATATTACTAAGGTATGTCTAGAGATGTCCCTAAGGATAAGTATACGTATAGAATATAGTCCTAGAACTACGGTAACGATCTTAGAATCTAACCTAAGATGTTAGATATTAAGGGTACTCCCCCTTTACTATGTTGTTTTCCCTAGCATTATTTTTTCCTCTCACACTATTCTTTTTGGGTTTTAGACGATGGCTAGAACCCGAAGGAACCGTGTTGATCACTGTAATGGACAATACAATGATTGTCCTCCTGAACAAACAAGTGTTATGGGAGATGGAGTGCAAAATCTTATTTCTATACTTACACAAGCTATGAATCATTCTGGACTTCCAAATGAGCAGATAAGGGAACAATATTCTATTGAGTCCTTCATGAGGCAACGTCCACCTTCTTTCAGTGGGTCTTCTGATCCACTTATTGCTGAACAATAGATCAGTACCACTGAAAAGATATTTTCAGTTCTTCAATGTTCTGAACATGATAAAGTCATCTTAGTAGTATATCGTTTAGAAGGTGAAGATGATCAATGGTGGAATCTTATCAAGAATATGAGTCGAAGAGATGAAATTGAGTCCATGGAATGGGACGAGTTCAAGAACTTGTTTTTCAGTAAGTACTTCCCTCGTATTCTTCGAACAAGGATGGAAAAGGAGTTTCTTGAGCTGAAGCAGAAGGATGATGAATCTGTTGGTATATACGAAGCGAATTTTACAAGACTTGCAAGGTATGAATCTGGCATTATCATCCAACCTGAAAGTAATGTTGATAGATTTTTCAGTGGCTTAAAACCAAGTCTTCGAAGGGCATTAGCTATAAGAGACTTCAGTAGCTATGAAGAAATTGTGTGTTCTGCTGTCAAGGTAGAAATGGAAGTTGGTGTTACATATCCACCTCATGGTTTTGACAAGAAACGAAAGATGGAGTTCAAGGAGAAATCTCAGAATAATGGTGAAAGAAGATGAATGTTTCCTTATGAACAAAGTGTGGAAAGAAGAATGGTGGAGATTGTCTTAAAGGGACTAGAAAATGTTTTAAGTGTGGAAAAGAAGGTCATCGAGCAGCTGAGTGTCGAAGTAATGGAAAAAGGGTTTCTAATGATGTGAATAAAGAAAACACTGTAGAGAATGCACCACCAACACTTCAATGCTTCAAGTGCAAGGAAATGGGGAATTATGCTAGTAAATTCCCTAATACAAGGGTTAGTGATGATCGGCATGAGAAACCTCTTAAAGCAAAAGACAAAGGGAAGTCACATGCGATCACTGTTGGGGATGTTGAATATGACAACGATGTGGTGGAATGATTAAGTGTTTATGTAATGGGATTCCAAAATAATGTTGTATCATGGAGTATTGGAATATTTATGTATTGGTCTAATGTGGTATTCAAAGTGATTGAGATATTTTTGGAAATAAGATGATATGCGCATAATGAAGGGAAAACGAGAAAATGAAATGTTTAATAGTATTCATGAGCTCATGATTGATATAAGGACTAAGTGATATCATGGTTTGAGTATATAGAATTTTGAGGATTTTGGTATGTGGAAAGTGTTATCTTTTAACTGCATTCAAGTTTTCACTATGCTTCAATGGGTATTCATTTTTTCAAGAGAATACATGATTAAGGTATTCACATGATTGGAATGTGACCAACAATATATATATATGGGGGATGAATGATGGTATTCACATGCTTGGTTGATGACATTTCAAGTAATCGTTTTATTTATACTATGAGCTTGGACTGAAGTATTTTAGATAAGCCTAAATATTGGAATGGATTATGTTGGACATATGCTAAGTATTGTTTAAGGATAGAACTTTTTTTGATATTACTGATGGGATTTTATAGTAATGTAGTTTTAGAAAAAGGACAACCTGCAGGACGGGCGACCGCCCATCGCGTCGGACAAGACTGTGGGAATCGAACCCATAACCGATGTGTGACTGGACTTTTTCTCCTACCACTGGCCTACAGGAAGTCCCTGTTTAGTAGAAACTAGTTTTATTATATTAAGCAGTATAAGTCCATTTTAGGAACTATATAAGATTAATCTCACTATAGATGGACTTATGTATTTTTTTGATAACTTTTCTAACCTTTTGTTTGAGATATATGGAATGACCCATCATTCTATCACATGATCTGCTAACACATCACGAATGACAAATTCAACTTCATTTCATTAAGAGATGAAGTGGAAATTGTCCAAAGAATGAAAAACGGTGAGACTATACAAAAATCACGAAAGTATTTCTTCTAATTCCAATTTCATCAACTTTAAGGAAATGATCTTGAAAAAACCAAAAATGTTGTCCTACTGCCCTTATATCCGATGAATCAGATGGTACCTTAGATCACCACAAATCAATAGATTTGTGATTGTTGGCTTTTTCATAGCCATGTTCTCTACCACTCTCCATCAGAACATGATGGTTAGATTTCTCTTCCATGTCCATATTTTCTCCTATAAGGAAACCCAGTGATGAGTTCATTTGGGTAACCATTAAATTTCATACTTTAGTTTTTAAAGTTCAGTTTTGGTATATCTTTTTACGATGTGGGTTTTTATGAATAATAAACGGTTTATAACCCAGACGAATTTCGAGGGAGAAATTCATTTTAAGGGGGGTAGAATGTAACAACCCGAGATTTTATAAGATACATTCTTTTTAATTTCATTCATATATTCTATTGTACGACACACCAAGATTATCTTGCATTATACGCAACATTGTATTAGCTTGTAGTATACACAACACTTTTCTTGGCTCGTATATCACACAATTTCAATTTCGTTTGATAGAAGTTATTCTACGCAACATTGAATGTATATATATATATATATATATTAAATGTATAAATAAAATATGGTTGGATTATTTTATATGAAACAACAAAGGATTTGTGCACTACATGCAACCCTGACTTGGCTTGCATTACACGTAATCGCGACATTCCTCGATAGCGTGTCTTGTACGCAATACCGGGTTTTACTAAACAACGATATATTATTATAATATTATTATGAACTAGCCGTTATGAATCGTGTTAACTAAATTTTGAATTTTATAACATTATTATTCATCTTACACATTTCTAGAACATGGTATAAGAACAAAATAAATTTTTTGGGTAAAATAAGTATTTTTAAAATAATGCAGTTTTGCCGCCTTTTGATGGCACACCCACTTTAAATATAGTTTTTGACATGTTTATATGTTCAATTTGAAAAAATAAAATTCTTTTTTGAATCAGGATATAAAAATTTACATTAGATAAAGTTTTGATATTTTTCCGATAACTTTCATATTTTAATGAATAGTAAAAACACACAATATTTTAATTAAAAACAACTTTTTCATCGTAATATATTATGTGGTTAAATTATAATATTTAATGGTTTTAAAGTATAAATAGAATATATTTTTACCATTTAATATAATTTATTTCATTATAAATGATTTTACATTGAATTCGTAGGTTAAATCAATTCAATCTTTTGCAATGTTTTAAAGAAAAACCCATTTTCTTTTGACAACGGGATTAATTTTAATTTAATTTCTTCATATTTTGTGTATTTTATTTGGAAAAATGGATTCCATATTTGGAATCAGTGGGTCCAAATAATGTTAATAAGCTAATTTTTATTTTTGGGCATTGTGAATAGTAACTACGGTAAATTTTATTTACTATAGTTAAAGGTAAATCGGGTAATTAAGGGTAAATATAAGATTATAGAATAACCCAACACTTGGAAAAATCCTATTGGATGGCTACAAGTAGACCCATATAACCTAATGGTCGGATTAGATTCATTTGATGGACTTTTTTCTATGAAAATAATTTAATTATTATTAAAACCAAAGAATGTGACAACATGTCACTTTCTTAAATCTTATAAGTATAATAATTTTAATTTAGTTATAAACTTCATGAAACTTCAAAAATGAATAGTCTCAAGAAATATAATACAATTATATACATCATAGGAATTTATTTAGAATTTTTAGGGATTAAATAATTATCATTTATTATGACACAAAGATGATGCAGTAATTGTCTTATTAATGAAATATTGACATAATTGATGTTATAAATGCCCAAATAAATATAATTTGAGACTTTTTATGACTTAAAATAATTTTCTAGGTTAATATGACATGTTATTGTTGATTTAAGTAACTTGTTTTGAACTTATAATTCTGTTATTAATTTAATAAAAATCATGTACCAAATAGTGTCAAAATTGACATAAATTAGTTTTTAAAACAAATATTATATTATTAATTGTTATTTTATTCTTAAAAATCTATGGTTCGGCCAAATGACTTAGATAAGGTTATATATATTAATAATAAACAACATGGGGTTTTTTTGGCTTGATATAGTAAATGTATTAACTATATAGTGTATGAAAACAAAAAGACACGGTAAAAGTTAAATTATTTAACTTAGAGTTAAATCTAATTGATAAGGTTAAAATAATAACCTAAACGTGTCTAAATCCTACTGGATGAGAGTATTTCTACCCATCCCAACTTTAGATTCGAAATAAGAATCTTTGGAACCATTATAAACCGAATTTGACCTTAATATAAAATAATATTTTGAGATTTTCCTAAGGTGCCCCTCTCCTCCCTTATAAAAGGGCACCTCCTCCCTCTCCTCCTCACACCAATTTGAGCATTCAAGATCGTCCAACCCCTGACTAAATCTCTTATCCACTTACCTAGTATCATCCTAGAGGTCCTGGTATTATTCAAATACCATAATTAGTTCTTTAAGTGGAGGTTAAGTGAAGGCGCGTCAAAAAGAGGTAATATCCATTACCGATCGTTTTCAATTTATTTCTTCTTCAACTTCTTATTCTTTAATTTTTTCATGATAAAGTAATAACATCAGTATTTATTATATAATGATATGTTATTATAAATATGAAACAACTCTAATTAACCTTCTATCCATTCTACGGAAAAAGGAAAGCACCGCGCGGGCGTACGTACGGAATACCGTCTCCACGCCGTGGTGTAATCTATTTTCCGCCACCACCTTAATTGGATGGTTATAATGGTGTAATGAGTAACTATATATGATTATTATAAAGTGATATTTATACTGAAATATTATACATACACTTCAACTCAATTCCACGACCATGGGAATGATATCATCGCTGGTGCGTACGTACGGACTACCTTCTCCACGATGCGATGAGATTCATTCTCCACATTAACCATTCATGAATTATTATAAAGTATATATAATGAATAATAATGAAATATATGACATGTTAAATCTACTAGATTTATGTATATATATATATATATGTATGTCATTTACTTACTTCTATTCAAGACAATAAGGAAAGGAAAACAGCGTTCATGCGTACGTACGGACAACCGTCTCCATGAACGGTGTGTTTCATTTCATTTATCTATCTATTATATATAAATATATATACTGAATATATATGATATATAAATCATGTTTTATATTCTGGAGGTAATTAAATCATGATATAAGTAATAATAATGTCAAGAACAACAAGTCCAAACACCTACGATAAATGAAACGATTTTACACAAAACGCTTCTTTAACATGGAATTTACAAAAGAACGGGTAATATAAAATAATAAGTGAACCATATATGATATCATAACAATGAATATGATTCTTTAATAAGTTAATGAAATTATTTAAATCATTATACATGAGTTTTGGATACGTACAAAGCATATCAGACATAAGGTAAGGGAAATATCACAATCTCATTTTATTCGAGATTGTTTATACTTTGAAATTTACTGGGGTGTATTTTATCATCCACATCCATGTTTCCTCAATATGTGATATTAATATACTTCTACAATAGTTTATATCCAATTTTACCCTTTGGTGAGTTTTTAGTAAAAGATATGAAAGGAATCTTTTGTCATTTTTCGTACGAGGTACTTTTTGACTTTTCCGACAAAAGTACGAGAAGAATGTTTTTTTAACTTATACGGCATGAATGGATTTTTAAAACATTCTTTCCAAGAATATTCCTTTACAAGTTTTCAAGTTTATTTTTAATCAAATTCTTTTAGTTTAAAATTTTATGACATGTTAATAATGGAAAAGTGTTTTTGAAGTAGAAATGATATTTTCCTCAAGAATGAAGTTCAAGTGTTTTATCAAAATTATTTTCCATATAAGATAATAAAGGGTTCTGTTTTTATCCATATTATTACATTGATTTGATTATGTTGTGATGGAATTATTTTTATGAATTCCTTTATCTTATATGAATTGTTTTATGATGTCATGATGTTTAAGATTCCCATTTTTATTACATGGGTTATGCAATGATGTATGGTTTATGATTTTGTGGCACGCATAAGAATGGTATCATTATGAGATGGGTGGGACCTATATCTCCCTCCAATGCATTGGGTAAATATTTTATATCTCATGAGATAGTCATGTCTGGAATGGTAGGTTATACAGGTTCAGTGAAACAGGACTGAAACGAGGGTGACTCGGTTCAGAAATGGACTTTGTCCACTAAGATAGTCTTAGCAATGAGTCTTGAATAATAAGATATGATTCTCTATGATTATTTATGTATTCCACAAAGATTATTGTTTTAAGTTATGATTATTGGGATTTCATTTCACTACTATGATTTATCCCATGTTATGAAATTATTCTCTCTTTTGCAGGTTAAGATTTCCAAAATGTTATGTTCTTATGAAAATGATGTGATTGATATTTCTTTTTTTTACCCTTACTGAGCATTTGAGCTCACACTTTTATGTTTTCTTTTCCCCAGGATATAAAGAAAGGTTTTAGGTAAAAAAAGGAGATCTTTATGGGAGATGTTGAAGATCTTTCACCACGATTAGAAGATTATATTCCAAGTTTCCAAAGACACTAAACTATTACGATCCTTGTGTGTGTTTTTTTGTTATGTACTAAGTATTCCGCAAAAGTAATGTAATGTCCATGTACGTCAAGCTTCGGGTCTCTACAGAAACTCCCCCACCTCCATGGCATGGATAAGATACTCTTGGGATACATCATATATTTTATCATCAAAAATTTTTGGAATCTCCTCCTAATCTTGCTGGGGACTTCTATCCTCCTCCCATTTCTGAATTATTGAATTCATAGAATTGTGGTTTATTCTATTATAAAACCTTATATGTAGAAAAATGTAAATGAATTTTGGACATATGAATTTTTGAGAGTAAATATATTAATGATTCATTACTGAAATTATCATCAATATTTCTCACAAGACAACAAAGCATGTGGTCAAAAGGGAGTCTTTTATTTCCATGCCTCACTAAAAACAGCTTTCAAAGAGAGAAATTTACTCTATGATTAATGGGCTCAATGAGGACACCTACTATGATCCCTTGAAATGGTGTTAGTTTTACCTAATGGTGTTTCATATATTATAATATAAACTCAACTCTTAGGTTCATCTACTAATGTCGATGGAACTAGATAGTTGATGTCACCCCTCATTACCATTATGAGAATAAAAACATAAAAGGTAGTGAATAGACTAGAGTATCTAATTACAACCCCATGTTCATAGAGAGGCTTATTGAATTGATTCCCCTATAACATCCCATGTATCAATGCATTGATTACGGACCCCCAGTAAAGGAAATGTTTTGGTAGATTTCCGCACAATTGTAATGGAGGGCTCTCAAGAGTCTCCCAATTTTGGGTCCCCATATATTACCCTCAAATAAATGTGTGTACGATTGGATTGGATTCCATAGTAATGAATTACATTGGAAATATTATCTTCATACATGTGTCTAATAATTAAGATCATTGATTTAATGATTTATACATAATAAGGTCATTTGTGAGAGAAAAATTAAAAAGGGAAGCTCATATACATATATATTCTTACCCAAATTCCAAAAACAAATCATGGGAGCCTCATATATCAATATCAATATAAACATAATCCACTCATTAATTATATATATAATCAATTTCCATTGAATCTTCTTCAGTAATTGTTTTTATGGAGTTGGGTTCAACACCTAGGTTCGCTCCACCAGTAATAGTGTCCTCTATACTTTTTATAGGAATGAACCTTTTAATCAACATTAGATTAATTTTATCAATTTTTCCATCATAGAACTATATAAAGTCCATTTTATCCCCGTTTAGAGTAGTGATTGGACTAAATTGATTTTCCTAGGTTATTCTATTATATCTATAATATCATTATTATCATAAGGAATAAAAGTAAGTAAATGGAACATGAATCCTTATGAAGTGAATTTGAAATTTTCAGGATCTTTATCCCTCTCTATAGTGACATGAATGGATTTGGACTAAACCCTTGACTCTTCTCTTAATGAAGAGAAATCTCTCCATTAGGAATTTTTTCATTTTCTAGGATTTACTGCTTAGTCCTCTAGGGGTCACCGTTAATTCTTTTTAGAGTCGAGATGAGATTTCATCTTGTTGAAAAAATTCATGGTAAATAATTTTTCCTGGAAGAAAATAAATAAATGGGTTTATAAATACTCACCCTTGTGAGGGGTCAAGCACAACACCACCATCATTTTTTACATTAAATGGTGGAAGGATAGTGGTTCATTGAAAAAATTTATGTAATATAGTTAGTATTTGAGGAGAATATCCCACACAATTATCCTCAATCACTCCATTTATGGGTGGTATCTCATCAAATGTAGGTGTTGATTCTTCATTCAACATCAGGGAGTAGGTTTAGACATATTTCAGCCACATGATCCAGGAAATTTACCACTCAACATTCAAGAAATGAGGGTCACCCTATCCTATGTATTGATTGTTTTTAATAAAAAGTGTAAAATTATGGAAAGGGGTAAAATATTAAAGAATAAAAACATCATGAGGGTAGATGAAATCATCCGATTCACTATTGGATATAGCTTTATCTCCATCAATAACTCCACATTCATCATGTTAGTGATCAACTTTGTTATTGGTGTTCAATAACCAGTGGAGTAAATGAGAATATCTATATCCCATATATATATATTCCATTTTCATTAGTATTAGAATCAAATTGTTGGTTTGTCGGGGTTAAAATCAAAAATCGATAGAATTTAAACCCTAGAATTAAATAATGAGGAAAGGTACTCAGAATCATAATGACTACTTTTCCATATTTGATCCACCTATAGATACAAAAAATTATGAGAGTATTAAGTCTTATATGAAGTATAATCAACACTTCATGGTTACATGGGTTTCCCATATTTCTCTATTATGGTCTATGGGAGTGAAATCAGAGCTCATTTTTCCTCATATAGAAGGTGGCTAGACCATGTTGGCTCAATATTAGTGGGCATATCATCTTTTACCCTAACTAAAAGATATAAATGTGAATGGGGTATTTTTAGAGGGCATGTGGCCTTATCATTTCCAATATACATAGAATGGGTAGATCCACTCTACCATGCATTCCGTGCCTAATATTCATTGTAGTTCTAAGTCAGTGGACACCCATTGTCAACAATCATAGGGTATATGATTAAATACAGTCCCCAGTACACTAAAATGTTCTCCCAAAACACACACTCCCAGGAGGAACATTATATACAACTTTAGTAACCCTCATAGATATGAGAATCTGGAGTTTTAAGGATACCATTTGGCACATCTCTGGGAAAAAGTGAATAAGAGGGTATCCAATTTTATTATATAGGAACGTTAATTGTCATAAAAATCTATATGGGGTATTGTCCTCACATATATCCTCTACCTAAATTCATGGAACTAATATTACATCCCATAATGTGATCATCTATGACCTCAAAATATAAAATTATTTTCAATATTTGGTGGTTGTTCTAGTGGGTGGATCGCCAGATGGAATGAAGTTGAACTCCTCAAACAAATTCAGTCTCATTAATGACTAACCTTTCTTCCAGGAAAGGGTTGGGTGCTAGAAACTACCCAAACAAGTGTTCAAAATCATCCCCCTAGAAAATGGATTCTACCCAACAATGTATACAAAGATAATTTTCCAAAAATTCATCCCCATAGTACACAGGATGATCCTATTATTATAAAAGGGGCATTGTTTATGTTCATATGTAGTAGGAATAAATGGATCTTCTCATTGACCGGGTATACCAACCGAAAATGATTCCCCACTGCTATCATGGAATCTATAATGAATATTAATATCCTCATGCTTTGACTATACTCATGTACTGGAAGAATGTAGATTCCTGACCATATTGAAAATAAACCTTCAAGATGTATCTTTATGGGTATTTTAGATTTCATTTCATACCAGGACTAGATTTACTCAATATGTTATAATTTTTTCCATAATTTACAAGTAATTAACCAATTCATCATTCTGGGACATCCTGTGGGATGTTTACATTTAGGGACCTCCCCATTGAGATTCAATAAATCATTCATCAAGGAATCTAAATGAACAACCCCCCTTAGACAAGGGTCTTCATTATTGATACCCCAATATAACTTCAATAGAACATGGGCCATAATAATATTCCATTATGACACATAAAATGTGGATTTTAGTGGGATAAATTCATCAAACATTTCTTTGAGGATAGGTCCTCCATAGATGTTGTTAATATCCCATGACTAATGCCATCATCATCATACATAATATAAAATTAATTTGTCTAAGTGATCTATTAGCTTAACCAGTTTGGATTAATTTTTGGATTCATGTATACATACATATGGGTTCCTGAGAACGCCTTGAAAATACGAACTGTATACATCACATTCACAAAATCAACATAGTTCTGGCACAACCAATACTCGTAAATCCTCTCGATTCTGAAAACCAATCCCAAATAGAGGTCCATATCTTCCTACATTCCATTTGTACAATATTTTTTAGAATAATTAAAGATAAATAAATAAAAATATCTTTTTAACTAAGGGGTACGAGGCTTTAAATGTCAGGTAATGTAGTTGTGATACATAATTAGAGTCATGTATTATGTTACCTCATTGATAAATGTTCACTTTAAAGAAATGTTAGTTGTGAAAAAATACTGTATTCATTGAACTAGAAATGGTGTATATAATTCATCATCTTCAATATAAAGTCATCATTAAGTCATATATGACCATATAGTGAAAGATAATTACCCTCACGGTATTTCTGATGATGCTTATTCATGTGATTATCTTTATTATCTAGAGTATTGTTACATACATCGTAATAATATGGACTGATGAAATAGACCATCTCTTTCATATAGTTCCCAGTATGTTCATCTGAAACATTATCCTTAGTAGTGTACAGAGGGAAACATTAAGTAAATATTGAGATTTCATAAGAGAAAAAGCATTGAATTGGAAAAAAAATTAGTAAATCCAAAATTTGGAAAAGGAATTTAATTGCACAGGTCTCTCAGTTATTTTTTATGCATAGGTCATTCACCTAGGTGACATCACACAAGTAACTCTCTCATGTAAATTTTTTTAAGTCACCCAAGAATATGTATGGGTCACCCATGTAATGAAATACTGGGTATTTTTAATGAAAATTTAGAGGGCAAACCATTATGATGAGGTTACCAGAGAGGTGATAAAAATAGTGTGAGGTTTAGAAGGGGAACAAATGAGGTCCTTGATAGTATTTATAGATTTAGGGACCACTATGTGATCATCAATCATGGATGTGACATATAGTTATCCTCTACGACCCACTTGAATGGGAAACCATCACGGTCCACCTATGTGGCTCGCCCTTTCACTCCAACCCCACATAGAATTTATATAAATTTTTTTATAGACTATTAATTAAGGTTCATAATAAAATCGGGTCTAGTAAATGATGGGTTGATGAAGATCCTTCTTCTCTACATTAGGATTATACCCAATTCTTTTCACCAGATCCAATACTAGGGGAGAGGATTTATTACATTGATACTACTTTTATTAATGAAAAATTGTTAACTTAAATTTTTTTACACCAAGGGAATGGGAAGTTCAAAATATCAATGATCACCTATTATCAAATTAGTGAGCCATGTAAGACCAGAAAACATCACCCTACAGGTTTTGGTTGGGCAACAAGGTCACTGTACAAGACCCAAAATGGTTACCCAAGATTCTCATGTAAGGTTCACTTGTGAAACCCACCTACATGTGGTTCCTCCTCCAAAAATTATATTTATTATTCCAATACATAGGACCTTGGGACTACTTATTTATGATTATAGGTATAACAAATGAATCATAGAATTTCTTCTTTATCTATTCCTTCACAGTAATATTCAGAACCATTCAGGTAGAAATATCATCCATGAAATATGAGGAAATTAAGGGTAGGGGTAATAAGATCAATGTTCCGCCAATATATTCAATATATAATACATGTGTAAGCCACATCCCCTAATTATAGAAAACTAGGATAAGTTACCCTACTAAAGTCGTTTTTAAATACCAATCATCCAACTAGACAAGAGGTTACTATTAGAATAGAGAGGAATCCCTCACTCAAGTTTCATTTCTAAGGTTCTACATCTCCCGTAGATATATTCAAATAATATATGTATTCCCTATGTGAGTTACCTTCAGCTCACATATCTTTTATATGTTCATTCCATATTATTGTTTCCTAGACTTCACCTGGGTATGCTATCTCGAGCACACCCAACATTCACTTGTGCAATCCTGTTTTGAGCCTTATTTTTTTAGGCCACCAATGATCGGGAACCTAATTCATGGGACTCCCATCCTATGGGTACCAACTAAAAAAAACCCAGTTGGGATTCAATATTTGATTGACCTTGAGAAAAGAGACACCATCATGTCTCCCATTCAGTTGTGCATTCCATCAGTTAGAGTTGTCTTATACTATTCTTTCATATTGGGTATGATCCTCATGGTTTGTAATATTTCGAATCTATTTAGTAATGAGGACCCCAACACAAGGGATGTTCAAGGGACATATTTGTATCATACATTAGGGATACAAAATTTTCATCCCCTTCTCACCCCTAAGACTAGTAACCTCCCATTTTAGAGGGTGGGGATGTATTTCTTTCCCCATTGAAGTGGGTTAGTTCCTTATCCCCCCATATTCCCTAGAATTAGGAAGAGGAAAATATACTTTGAGTAATCCCATATCCTTTCATGGATTATTTATACATATCGATGCATTAGTTTTGATACTAGTTATGAGTATAAGATAAGAGATGGGAACTAATTCCCTATATCTACCCCATAGTCTAAGTCGGGTTTACTAAAAAAATATGAGACTGGAACATCAATTCACAGTATCTCTTTTCCACCCTATACTCATCCACCATAGGATGATATAGATTGTGTGGTTGGTTATATATTTTACTTCCTATAGTTTCTCAAATATATCGTGGCTATCATAGGCTTAGAGGTTAGTGGAAATCATGACATCCACCCATATCTTGGAAGAGAATCGTTTTTTTTAATCTTCCACTCACCTACCTTCATAGAGACTCTATATGTGTGGGGGCATAATGAAATTCATGAATCTCAAAGCTCCATATCTCCTATGAGACATACATTTAGAGGGCCTCTAGAGATATGAGTCCCAAATCCATATATCAATCTCAAGGGTCTATATATCCTTCGTGAGAAGCATCTAGAGTATATCTATAAGAATGAGTCCTAAAATCTATTTACTAATCCAAAAGGTCCATATACCCAAACATAAAATATTCTAGAGGACATCTATTAGTTTTGGTCCTACAAGAAATAATCCTATGTCAAAGGGTGACGTTCCATGTGAGATAAATCCCCATAGGGTGTCCTATTCTGTATAAGTCCCATAACTATATCAAAATCCATCTCAAAGAGACATACCCCATTAAAAAAGATCACCAATGCTCCCCCACCATTGGTTTAAGACCCAACGTTATCTGAACTAGGTGGGATTTTATTCACATCAAAATGGGATATGTAGGATGCCTCCATGAGGGGAAAACCCATCACCCCAAATGGAACCTAATTTCCACTCAGTAACATCCTCAGAAGGGTCATATGTAATTCTGTAAGAAAAATTCACTCTAGGATCTTTAGGATTCACTAGAATATCTATCACACCAAACATTCACTAATTTGTTTTTCCTAGACATCCCTACCCCATCACATTATACTGCATGGTTTGGTCCTCATCACATGAACTTAAAAGGCCTGATATTTCCATTTAAGTGGAAAAACCCATGTGGGTTCTGATTGACTTCCAAAGGACACATAGGAAGCATATATCAGGGCCCTTATCCAAATATAAAAAAAATCCCCTCTCCCTAGATGATGATAAATTATAGTGCTTCCCACTACATGTAGTAAACTAAGAATCCTAATAATAAACGTACCAAGAATATATGATCTTCTTGCGAAAGTTTTCCACTGATAGAGAACCATAGATACAAAAAAATCTGTATATCAACAAAGAACATCAGATACATATAGATGATTCAAAATTCCCTTCCTAAAAATAATTTATTTCTAAATTAATGGTGAATCATTTATTTCCAGTGATTTAATAAAGGATTCATGAATTTGTCATAAATGTTTATGGGAGTCTTGAAAAAGGAAATAATTCCACAAAAAGGGTGTGAGGAGCCCAACCTCATATCCTATAAACAATTGTGAGCCCCATTTTTTTATGAGAGCCATTTCCCTATAACCACCAACCATAAAAAAGATGTTTCATAAAACATATCTATAATGGAAAACCCTAGGTTTTTTCGGATCAATTAACAAAACCTATTAGATGTGATTGGAAAATGGTTAACCAATTGTGAATGATTTTGAAAACATATTATCCCCCATAATTAATAATAGAGGGAACACTTTTTTTCATTATAATTATTCTGCAATATAAAAATGATATGTTAGTGAGAACTAATAATTTTATATCATAACTGAATTATTCTAAATAATTAAACTCCATCATATAATGTGATTATTACGTTAAATAGGATATGACATTCTTAAAACCATATTGATCATGTATTATATACATTAACAAATAAATTCTAATGTATTAAAATCCATTACAATTTATAATAATCAGAAACCACTCATTCTATGATCCATCAATCTCAATCACATGAATAATGGTTCAAAGAATCAGAATATGTTATGATAATAATATAAAAGAAAAAAATATAGTGTATAAAAATAATGATAGAGACCAAATTTCAACACATCACCAAAACTACATAATGTGATAATTTAGTTTGAAACACAAATTTAAATCATGGTCACTTCAATAAAATGTTCCCTTTAATAGAATCTACTTCTTCCCTATCAACTCAAACATCATGGATTAGTTTTACATAGTAATGATGTTATAAGGAATGTGGTAAAAACCTAATGTATAAAATAAATAAAAATTCAATACATATATCTATAGAATAATCCATTTTTAATGAAATATGATTTTATAGTATATATCTCCTCCTTCATGGAAATGACCAAATACTACACTTATTATTATATAAATCCTTTGAGGCTTTTGATTACTCTATATGGATTGATAAACATTAAATATCTTTCTTCTATTTTAGAATAATTTAATTCATCTCCCACAATCACCTCTAATTTTCTTTTTTCTCATTGGGGTTACATATTTTTTTTCATTGAGGCACAAATAGATTTATTTAGATAGCATATCCAACAAATAATCTCTCCCCATTACATTTTTCATATCTCACACACAGATAATATTTTTAATCAGTGACCATTAATTACACGAGATTTATAATTTTATACATCCTATAAATTGAAAAGGAAATCCAAATATAGAATGAATTAGAATATTCATGGCTAGATTGAAATAGTAAATCCATTTTTTGAAATTGTTTTGTGAGTTTATAATATTATATATTAAATTTAAAATGGTATCATTTTTATTTTCTCTATATAATCTTATCTTATCACAAAACCATGTCACATATCAAAAAATATAGTACTTCTATGTGAAGAATTGGGATATATCAATGTCATTATCTATAGTTTTATATGATTGGTTGATATTCTTGTTGGTATTTAGTTTTATGGAAATTTTTACTCAATCTCTATTATTTATTCATTCATGTTATACTAATGATATATATATATATATTTCATATATGATGGAATTTAGGTATGGTACCATTCATCTAAAATAGGTACTCACACATTTTTTGTTATAATATTATATCACAATTGGTGATTCTAACATATTGAATATTCCCCTCTATCATCCTGGTTAATGTGTTTTATTTCTTTAGATTTATTTCTAAAGGAATTGTTACATTAATAATTTTTAAATAGTGATTATAATATGTTAATGGAATTTATATTCCATTACTAATGAAATTTTATTTTCATTACATGAATAATACATTAATAGTGGTGATATCCCATGTTCATACTTAGTGACACATAGTAAAACTCTATAGTATTAAATATTTTTGATATTTCCCTTTTCCTGTATTGACATAATAACAAATAAAATAAAAAATAATAGGTTCTAAAAAATAATTCAATTTTTAAATAATAATTAATAAAATTAAAAAACACAATTTAAAATAATTACATAAGTAATCCAAATAACAAATAAATGAAACTAATTTAACATTTATATGATAAGTAAAATATTTAATTTAATAGATTACATATAAAAATAGAAAAAAATATGTTCTATCTAATATAAACTATGAGAAACAAATATCAAAAAATTGTTTAAGATTCAAAACTTATAGAAATATCCATCCTGAGGTCCTATATGCTTTCCACCATTCATTGAACTATCAAGAATCATTGTGTTAGGAACCTATATCTTAAAAACTAATTTGTTTAAATTAGATATTAGTCCATAGTTAGAAACATTTTCATTTGGAACCACGAGATCAAAATTATATCCTATTGAACAACTGAAAATTGGTTTCATGATATAAAAATATTGGAATGGAATGACATATACCTTGTGAAGTGTGTATCCCCAACCATCTAGTCTCTTAATTCATCAAATATAGTCAACATGAACATACGATACCACTAATCAAATGTTTTATCCGAATGATAGAAAAACTGGAATAATGTGACATGAAAATTTTAAAACTATATCAACCTAATTATAACTCCTCCCTTTATATTCACCATTAGATAATACCATCATCATAATTGATTATATAAAATTTCTCATAATTCTTCTGAATGATCAAATAAAGGAAATTAAACAATAAAATATCCCAATAGAAATAACCTCCATGGATGATAAACTAGGCTACTATACCAATTATCATGATATAAAAAATTTAATAAATACTAATAAAATTTCAAGATTATAATAATTATATGCTAATTAAGTCCTGAAAGTTAAATTTTTATGAAAATAAAGACTAAAAATATCAGATTTTCTTATCCCTTAGAATAACATATACATGTTACCATCTATAAGTGAAAATATATTCCCCTTAAACTACCTTCTAAATCCTAGACCTATGATATCACCATATGCCCTGCAAAAAATTTGATTAAAAGAATAAATTTAACTTTAACCACCCAAAAAATGGAACATTCTATAAATCATGGTAGAACCATTAAACAACACTATAATAAACTAAAAGAAAACTTTTATTATATTAATTATATTAAATTAAGAGGTCATAAAGGAACACATACCTAACAAGAACCATTAACAATGGAGTCAGTGTGGTATAAAGTAGTGTCATCCAAGGGAATATACCAGAAAAGGCCACCACATTCTATAGGAAGACTTCCCATGTTAGAGAAAATGATCTAAGGATGCTTTTGAATTCACATTGAGGATAAAAAATATTGTAATTTATTTTCTTCATTATATGTGTCTTGAATAGAAATACCACCAAGAATACATTGAATGAACATCTAAATTTAGTAATCAACTGACTAGGGGTTGTTTCCTTGCCTTATATGTAATTTTAAATCACTTATGAGTCTGTTTCAATCAAAGAATGAAATAAATTAAAGTCACGACGTACATAAATCACATTAAGAAGAGCCTTTTACTATATATAGATAGAGTCTCCTTAAAATTATAGTCTACTGAAATTGAGTATAATTAAACCATTGTGATCTTATATCACCCTTCCTCCATGAATAATACAAAGAATGAATCACCCATTCATATTGTCTAGATACCCATTGCCATCATCACAGTTTACACCTAGTTCTCATAATAATTTTTGTACACACTGAGATTATCATTTTTGTGGTAATCCTAACCAGTATCATGTTGGATATCTTGACTGATTACATTACCAATATAGATACACATTTCTAAATTTTAGTATCCTTATAATAGAAGGTTCTCCATCGACTCATGACTTTCATTTTGATAACATCGTCATTTAAAAACCATATAAACACCCTTACTAAATACTACATCATTATAGGAATACAATGATTATAAATCCTCAATAAAAATAATTTATATTTGATGGGATGTTCATTAAACCAATGTACATCCAAAACACCATTTCCATAATTTAATTTAGGAAGAAAAATTAAAACATTTTCCACCCAAAAATCCCCATAGGTTCCAAAATCACTATATTGAATCCAAGAATCACATTGAAAAAAATTAAACTAATACAAAAACTAATTGTCTAAATATTCCAAGAAACATTGAAAGATTAACTCTATAATGACTTCCAATATTATGGGCCTCCCTCCAAACTCTAGCATCTAAAAACACATCAACACATTTACTAAAATAAATAACCCAATAAGTGAGATGAAATTAAAGGTGATATGGAAAAAAATAAAATTTTAGAATATTATAAGAATATTAATCATCCAATACCCCTACATTGTCTATGAAATCAATTTGATGATATCTATAAATAAAAAAAATAATAATCTCTATTTAATGAAGAAATATACATACCCTATTTCAAAAACACCATTATGGATTCAAAATTATTGAAATAATGGATTCCATATAATCAAAATATTGTAAATTTATATTTTTTCCCTATAAATATATAATTTTAAAAATTACCCTTATAAACTATATGATCTATCAAAAAATCATTCCCAATTCAGAAAAAGCACTACCCAAAAATTTCTTACTAAAAAAATTATATAAAAAATATAATTTGGATATAACTATTTGATAAATAATTTATTAATTCATATCATGAGAACATCAAAATAAATTTAAAATTATCTTGTATTATACTATAGTGGAAAACCAAGTTCATATCTTTAGGAGATATCAGGAACACTCATTAACCGTTAATTTTAAATTATTTATTTAATAGAATACAATTATATAGAGTACAAAAAATAGTAAATAAAATGAAATAATTTATAAGTAAAACTAAAATATACTTGATCTAATATAATGAATATTAAATAAAAGAGAAAAGGAGATACTCTAAAGAGTAATGACAATATTACATCATTATCTTCAAAATATAATTTCAATTCTGAAAAAATGATTATGATCATAATATATTCACAGTAATTTTTACTATATTAATTTATGATGGCATATAATTCACTTATGGGACTTAAAACTATAGAATTTTATTTTCTTCTACACCTGTGAGAAAGAAGAACCTCAACTGGGGGATAATACAACATTTACCAAACTAGTTAAATCTTCCATCAAAATCATTACTAAAAAATTGTTTCTATCATATAACAAACCATGATTTATGGAAAATAATAATATATTATATTTTCATGATTGAAAAAATAAATACAAATATGTAGTGTATTGTCACTGATCCCCTAATGTTTCTCCCTCCGAGTACTCAATGATTTGAAAAGAAAAATAATTAGGTATGTATTGAAGACTTGAGAGACATGTATCTTCCATTTTTGAGTAAATTTATATGGTAATCTTGAAATATAGTGATACTTGGTGATTAAAATTGATCGGATATTAATAAGAAACACAAATCATAAATATATAAATAAACAATTATAATGGAGTTGATGAAAAAGTTGAAATAACATAGTTAAAACCCAAGATTAAAAACACCTAACTAAGATTAATTTACTTCATCATTATGAAATGAGAACACTATGAAATTTTTCATCAGATCTATATTTTCCCAATACATTCTACAATCATCATGAAATCTGTGATATTCTTTTTTCTTACATTCATGGAATATGAAGCGTTTACTTATTAATTACCCAATATAGAGTTAAAAAACGAAGGAATGTTGTATATATGATCTAAAACCATGGATTTTATATAATGTTTCATTTATATCTTATCAATGACCTCCATTCAGCTTCATAGGGGTTCTTGATCAATCTTTATTGATCTCTTTCACATTATTAATTAGTTACATGATATTTATATGTCCTGAGTGTGTGAGGTTTGTGGTATCTAACTATGATATAGATTTATCACTCCCTAAATAAGAATAATATGTAATGATACATTTGAATTCTAATGAGTGGATTATTCCTGAGTGGTTACATGAGTGCATCAAATTGAACTATATGAGTATGCCCTTAGAAAATGTATGTCACATACAACTATGGGAAATATTATTGTTTCTAACACTACATGTATAGATTATTCCCATTCTCAAAAAAATAGACTTTATAAAAGAAAAAATATATCATGTCTATAATATTATATTATTGGTATCATAGTGAGTGAAATACGAAATCATAAGTGGTGAATCTAATCCTAATTAGTTGTGGGGTGTATTATAAGTGAAGGATTTAAATTTAAATTATATATTACTTTTTAATGATAAAAGGTTTGTAATTTCATTAACGAGGATATGAATATATGATTTTATATGGTTCCATATGTATTCAATGATATCCTTTTAACATAGTTTAAGGCTAATACCATGATAGAAAGTATCTCTTTATATGGTAGCTGTGTTATTTCTTTGTTCAACCTAGCCAAAATATATCCAAACACAATTAATAAAAAGATGGTATGTTTAACATAATTTAAAAAATAATAAAAACATTGAATTAAAAAATTAAGTCATACTCACTATTCAATAATAGAAAAAAAGGTGATTTCTTCTTATATATTAATAAATTTTTAGCATATTTAAACAAAATATCTTGACAAAAATATTTGAAAATGTTTAATTTATAACATTTCAATAGTTATAATTTTTAATTCTATGTAAAATAAAAAATTTATTCAGATTTTAAAACATTAAAATAGAAGTGATAGAGAGCTATTGCTTCTTTTCTTCATTTTAACCGATTTTCATTAATATGATCATAATTGGTTCATGTTCACTGATCCATACTTCCATGAATTATTTACCTATCTATAAATTTAATTTTATCTTTACCAATGTATGAATTTCACAATTATTTTACCTCTTGAAATCTATATAATATTTCATTGGTTAGTTGTGAATTATCTCTCTCTACTCACTAGAGAAAACATGGATTAGTCAACAGATTCATTATTATGATGAATTAATTCTTTAGGATGGGGGATTTAGGTTCAAAACTAATTTCATTAAAGTGATGTTTTAATGTGATTAAATTCCATAAAAAGAAATAATTATAAATTTATATAAAATAACACCTTCCTCATTTAAAAATAATTTATCAAATAACAAAAAATGGTCTACTTGAATAATACAATTTAACATTAATAAATATTAAAATAATGTAATTTTATTATTCTTATATCATTTTCATAATTTTTATTCAACAAATTATCATTATTTTTTCATTCTATTTATTTATATAGTAAGAGAATACTCTACCAAAAAATGTGGTGAACTATATTTCCCATTTAAATGATGTGTCCACCTTACACATTCCCATGAAATAATTCTTTTGAATTACTATATCACATGAATTACCTCACATTTATTAAAATTATAGTTCATTAATTTTATATAACAATTATGTAGGATTAAATAAACATTGTAATAAATATCTAATAAGTCCTTTCATGAAATATAACAACCTAACTAAAATAGATAAAAACGCGATAGGAGAAAAAAGATTATAATGTATATTGGGATACATTTTATCTTAATCATTTAATATATAACATTGAAAAAATATAACATTTAGGTTTTTAATAAGATTAAAGAAATAAAAATTTTCTAATCATTACTAAATAACTCATGAAATAGGGTTATTTGATTAAATATGGAAAATTTATAGAATTGTTTTAAATTGGTAGATTTGTTAACTGTATAACGCAACACATATGGCATTTACAGTTACAAAAAAATATATTATATTCAAATAATTATGGAAAAAAATTCCATATAATAAATAAATTTAGTTTATTATTTTCAATTAAAGTATATTTTTAACATATATGTCTCTGAGTCAAAAATTACCAATGTTTTAATTTAGTTAAAAGGCACACACCATAAATGTTACAAAACTAGCAAGCATTCTATAGGCTTCATATCAAATGTTAATATTCTACTTTTTGTAGTAATAATTTTTAATTAAATGATTTAAAAAATAATGGTTATTTATGGAATGAATTAATATAAAAATTATGGAATGTAGTAAAACATAATATAGTTTGTTAGGACATGTACCACCTCAAAATATTTTTGCAGTTGGAGGTGTTGACTAATGTCTTTCCTTGAAACCCCAAAAATATTTAAAATATAAGTGAAAAAACTATGATACTATTTAATAAACATAGTATAAAATAATGAAGACGGGTTATTCTCCCACAATAAGAGGGTATGTTTTCACTATTCACTTATAAAATACTAAAAACTTTTCATTAGTCTATTGGTGGATTTAATTTTTGGAGAAAAAAACCAAAATCCTCTCCTTCAGATGTATTATAAATATATAGTGTATGATCCCAAAGGAAGTAAAATACTCACCTTGTCACGGAGGTCCTACTATAAATATTATCTTTTAGTCTCCAAAGTTTTATATGGTTCAATTTTGATGCTATTTTCTAATGTAGGTGATGGAAATATATGAGGATCCACATCCTAAACATCTATTTCTACTCCGATTAAAGGGTTTAAATTTATTTCTATAAACAACATACATTCCTCAGAAGTTGTATCATATTTTAATTAAAAATTATTTTGATGTGTCAATTTATTAATTGAATTTTTAAAATAATAAAATGAGAATTGATTTCTATATTTAACATCAATAAAATTAGAATAAAAATAATACAAAATTTATTTATATCCATATAATGGATCATTATTAGTCAATTGTTTCTTATTAAGTTGACCAAGGTGACAAGTGAGGTATGATACTAATTGTTCAATAATATCTTTTTAAGAATCCATAAGATTAACCATACAAAACAAATGTGGAATAATTTTGTTCTCATATTGTTCTATTTCATGGTTATCTATTGTTTATGACTTTATGACAGAAATGATTAACATAATGTAGTAATTTCATTCAATTCATTTTTGAACCGATAAATGATTGTTTATCAAGATTCAAGATGCATCATCCATTATTTTGTTTTAAATATACATATGGATGCGTCGATATTTTCATGTACCTATGGGTAGCTAGGCTTTGAATAATATTGATTATTATTTTAAAATATCACTAGAAAATTATATTCATTTATATATTTATGGTTTTGTATATATTAATCATTCTTACTAAAAAATATAAATATTTGAATAATACATAGATTTGGAAATGGGGATATATTTTGAAAACTGCCTATAAGGATAAATCATCAATAGTGAGGGTCTCCCTTTAGGATAAAGATTAATGAAATAGTAGTGAATAAAATCTACAAATTATTTAAGATAAATTTGACGATTTCATTATTAATAAGAGCTTGTGAACATGAAATATATTAAAATTTACTATTTCTATATAATTTAGTATGTATTAAGAGCGTAACATATAAAATATTGGCCCTTTATTTTAAATAATGGTGAACCCTATTATGTAAAACATCATATTCCATACTCTGGGATAGCCTATAAATAACCTACTAATAGTTAGATGGATTATAAAAAATATATCATTAAAAACATTCCCCTGACTATTTAGGTTTAGGAATTTTGAGAATTATTAAATATCATTCACTATTAAGGACCATGTCATTCTCAACCAATGGGATATTTTCCCATTATACACGGATTTAATTAATCCATAATATTTCTTAAAAAGTTTTCATAAATACTCTACACATTATAATCTTCTAAACATATAATGTGAAATAATATTAATCAAAATCTATGGAAATAGACACATAATAATTGTGAACTACAACACTCAGCATGGTAAAAAGTAAACCACATGCTATCATAGAACAACCAAGCCATAAATAATATTTAAATAAATAAAATATATTAAAATAATTCCATATAACTGATCCCATGATAATTAAATTAGTATATGGATTAAATAACAATATAAACCCTCACATGGGAAAAAATAACTTATACATAATGTTTTAATGCATAATTTTGAAAATTTCATGGCCTTAGAGTAAGACAATATAAACTATCAAGGTCTTGTACTAATAATTTTACTTACTGTAAGATAGATATCAAATTAAACTATATAAATTGGTCTGCGTACACAAAACACCAATTTTAGATTGTCTCATGAGATCTACCGATACATTTGGGGGATAATTAAGGACATGTTTGTCCCTAACTCATTATAACTCATCCACCATATTAAGTAATTAATGGAAAAATTTATAATATAAATTCCATAGTAATGAATATTCATCTATATTGAAATAATAATTAGACAAATTTCTAATACTTCCTCAATCAAAGAAGGTAATAGATTTATATTATAGAAGCCCTCAAAATAAACCCACATAGAGTAATGGGTATAAGTTTTTGAAAATAACTCTCCCTAATCAATAGCGATTTTAAAACTATTTGAAAACCATTCGATCAATAGAAGATAATATAGGTAGTTCATAGTGGGAAGGCAATAGAAGAAAAATCGTATTTATATAAATTGGATGACTATGAAGGTGAAAGGAAATGATAGATCATTCATATAATAGAGAAGAACACTACCATATCCATCCTAAAAACTAAGGTGGATTTATAATTTCAATAATTTCCCTGATCAACAATAAAATATCTTAATGTATTTGGAATTCTATGGAAAACACTTTTTCCATGAATCAGTAATTTTTTTGGAAATAATTAAAAGACATTAACTTTGAAAACCATTAATAAAAATATAAATATTAATAATACAAGGATAATAATAATTAAATTTTGAAACCATGAATATATATATGGGATGTTTCATTTTAAATTAAAAAATGATGAAAATGTGTTCTAACACTGAAATTCATAATATAATTTATTTTCACACATGTAAAAATTAACCTAGTAAAAAAATTAATTAAAAAACATTCTAGAAAAATTCAGAAAATTATTAAAATAACTTGATAAACAATTGAGGCAAATGAGAAAATTTTTAAATTTATCTGATGAATATGTATATAGATGGTATAACTACCCGACGAAAAAGTGTTGGGATTTTTTTCTCATCAAACTATTAAACTATAAGCAAAGTAGAAAATAAAATAGTGAGACTAAAATAAAAACCCTAATTGTAATGGTGGATGATAAAATTATGGAGAGTTTTAGAAATAAATACCATATCAATTCCTATGATTTATTATCATTTTATAAGCACCTAGATTTTTAAATGTGATAGATGAAATAAAAAACCTTAAAGAAATGGTAAAAAATGAATTAAAACAACATTATGAGGGTAACATGAAATTAAAACTCAAATATAATGTAGTTTAATTTATTCATTATAGTTAAAGGAAATGTGTTAGTTAACACACCATAGAAAATAAATAATGTTTCACAATATTAATCATGTCTCGTGGAATTGAAAATAAAGACAAATATCCCTTATAAAATTGGTATATATTTGAAATCAAAATTTATTTAAAGAAAGAATATTATATGTCTATTCATAAAACATTAATTAATATAGAATTTAAAAAACTAAGTATTATTTAATTACACCGTATCAACTATATCACAAAACATAATATCCAATATGTCTCATTAAAATAAAGTTTTGGCAGAGAACCCCTTACAAAAAATTACTTAAATAAACTATAGAGCTTGAATATAATGTAAATTAAAAATAAAAATCTTAATAAAATTTTTCATAACCTTATTCAAATCTGTAAAGTATTATAATCATCAATTATTATTAATTTTCACATTTATATAATTTAGTTACAACTTATTTTAAATATTAGGTGTGAGAAACCTTGATTATTCCGAACTAATTTTAAAATAGCCGTATAGATCTCATTTTCTCTCCAAAATTGTATCACTGAAATTCAATAAAAGTTACAATAATTGATAACAATTATTTTTAATTTTTTAATTTAATTATATGGATTCTTTGGAAATGACCTTTTTGTTTGAAATCCATAAGAGGCAACTTTTATTGATTTTTTATTAACGCATGATGGTATATTAATGAAGGAGTTTAATATAAATTTCACCAACCCAAATTTTTTACCTATATATAATTTATTAGGAATAATATCATTCTCACATTCATCCAGTATAATTTTTTATAGTATTATGCATATAGGTTTTTAGACAACTTAAACATCAACATACCATAATTAATGGAAGAATATTTTTATAAAAGTGGTTTCTTTTGGATTAATATCACTATTATAGATGAAAATTTTATTATTTAGATATATTAATGTGTTTGACAACATTGTATTTTTTTATAAATCAGAATGAGTTTTTTTTAAATTATATATGTCACTTTCTGGATGTGGTAGTTCGTAGAAATGCATAGATGATGTTTTCATTTTTCTTATTCTAAAAGGTAAAATATTGTTAATGGTTATATCATAATAGAAAAAAATTATGTATAATATAAATAAATAGTTAATCATATTATATTAAAAAATATATTCCATATTTAAATATATAAAAGAATCAATGTTAGTAGAAATCTATTACTTATATTGAGATTATTAGGATTCTCTGGGATGATTCCTTGCAAATTGAGGACTTTGGGAAAACAAATGTGTCAAAAAGATTATATAAGTGAAATATTATAACAGAATCAAAAAATATGGTTGTTTTTATAATTAATGTTTTGTATGTTCATTGAAGGGGTGATGAGAAGTACCTTTTAGTGCTAGTAAGATTGATGTTTTCTTAAATATTTCATCTTAATATGAATAGAGAAAATGATTAACATGATCAGAAGACTGGAAGATATAAAATAATGTATCAATGATATATTTTAGTATATAACAACATCATAAAATCTATTATTAAAATTTTCCTTCATTTTAGGCTTTGTAACACTTTTGATAACCGTTTTTATAATTTTCTCTACTATATCGTTAAACGGTTTATACAAAAGTAACTCATTTATTTAAGATAAAAATTAAAATTTTCATTATTATATAATGTCAAAATAACAAATAATATTATGATATCTGTTTTATTGAATAAAATTTATATCTATAATAATATAAATTTTATAAATAGTTCATGTAATGTGTAAAACCCATTTTTAAGTATATTTTAATGTTTAATGTTTAAGTATAGGATAAAATTAATTAATTATATTATTTTCATTACATAAATTGGTTTTATATTAAATAAATAGATATCTTTTTGATTTCTTATAAGTCCAAAATTGAATTTTAGAAAACAATATCTAATGAAATATTAACAAATAGCAACTTCTTTTTTAAGAAAATATTTATTAAACACATTAAAGGTTTAACATTGGTTTTATAAATTCTTATTTTTAATTTAAAATTCACATTATTTCTCCATATAAACATTTTATATAATAAAGAATTTTTTTTACAACTTTTATGTTATGTTTATATATCGATAGATTTATAAATTATACAGATTTAGTATACAAAATTTCTATTCCATAGAAATAAAATATTCCAAATAAATTTTAAATATTCATGGTAGGACAACCTTGAATGATGAATTCATAAATTTAGTTTCATTATTCGGATCCTCATTTACAAATTTGATAATATAATATTAAAAATCATTATCATATATTTGAAATGTATTTTATTGGATAATAACTATTCAAAAAAAATTACTAAATGTTATTATTATTTTCATTCAATTATAACTGAAATTTAAATAAATATATTATTCTTATCATTTTAATTTTTCATCTATAAATAATATATTTTTAGATAATAGATTCATAGAAAGAAAATATTATGAAAAAAATACATTTTTAGCATAAAATTATCTCATTGTCTATTTAGCTACACTAATATAATTTTATCAATTCCTTTGTATTTTAATAAGAAAAATTTTTAATTATACATATATTTTATAATTTTTACCTCAAAATTTACATACCATTTATAAGAATATAATGTAATAGTCATATCTTATCATTCAGTTCATAATGATTTGATGTGGAGTTTGAATAATACTAGTGATCATATTAGGTTTCAAAGGAATATATAATTGAAAATATTTGGGTGTTATATTCTCACCCATAAAAAACCTTTCCCAAATATTTTTTATTATCAAATAAAAAAATGAAAAAAAATTAAGACAATCACGAATGAATATGTAAAATTTAGGTGACAAAAAAATTTATTTTAGGGAATATTGGGTATAATTTTCCATCTCCATAATATGGAAGAATTATTTTCTCAATAATTCATTATGAATATTCCTCTATAGCATTGTCTTAAGAGTTTTTAAAGACAAACCATCCAAAAAACCTTTTTTGTGATTCTAATTCCAAGAAAATATTAATACCAAGATGATTATAGTAATATAAAATAATATTAATGTGGACGATCCAATGAATATGAAACCTCAAAAATATGATTTACTCATCAATGAAATATCCATTTCATCCTATAACGTGTTGATTTAAAAAATGTAAGAGTTTGTTTATCCTGTAATTTTCTTGGTTTTATATAGGTTACTCTAAGTAGTGTCTAATCGTACATGATACCATAATATGTTAAATTAATATGGAATTAAATCCTCTGTAATTGTTATTAAGGATTTTTTTATTAACAAAATCATACCATCTAGGAGTGTATTTTTAATTCCACTCATCACACATGGGAGTGAGGATTATGTTATTACTCAACCAGACATTTTTATGGTGATTATGTGTAGGTTCATTTATTTCATAGTAGAATCTACTTTCCTAATCCCATATAGAGATTCAATTTTAATGAAACCAATCAATATATACATTATAAACAAAACTTGAAAATTTTCTATTCTCAAAAATATTTATAGGATTTACACTACTATTCTCAAATTAATGTTCTTCAACATTATAAATTATTCAGTATTTCCTCAATGAACCAAAATAACTATCTATACCATTGGAATTATATTAAATTATTAATATAATAACCTATGACAGAATCTAAATCACTAATATTATTCTCAAATTACATTTGAACAATAAATATTATCTAAATCTCTCAATAGAACGAACTAGGATACCCCATACATAACAATCCATTAACAACATGAATTATGACAACTATTTCGTTATGAATTTTTTAAATACCATTTATGTTTAATTATTTAATTAATTAAGAAAGATCACTAACAAAAAAAGAACATGTCTGGTAATGCCCTGACCCTAGTTACCTAGAGTCGGTGCATTATTACATAACATTGGCATGATCACAAAAGATCAAGTCATGAAAGACTGATTAGTTTAGTAGCCTTGGATACACTAGATACATTGATAAAGTTTACATTACATAATAAAGTGAAAACTACAAAAACGTCTTGTCTCCACACTCATATCCCCTTATACTATCCCTATAAGTCATTCATAAAGTACGTCTTCACATCATGGGAAAAATAAAATAGTGAAAGGGGTGAGCTCAAATTCCCAGTAAGGATAACAATATATAGGAAACTTTTATAAATATGCATAAAAATTTAAGGAAATGTATAACTAAAAAAAGGACATTTAAACTTGATCTTTAGAATAATATGGCAAAAAAATTGAAATAATTCCATTTAATTATTTCAGATGGACATTCTACTAGTCGAATAATCACATGCAATATCAATAACAACTTTCACAATGATGGAATGCATAATTCCATACTATAATAACCAGATATCCAAGGACTCGTGCCAAGACTACAAATAATATTTGGTCAAGGCCTCGTTCCAAGACACTATTTTGTCAAATGAGACCTACCGATGCATCGAGGATCTATAGTGGGCTCCACCAATCACATATTAACTCTAATGCATTCCTCATATGAATAGGTATAAACAGAACATAAACATTCGTATTAAAACTAGCATACTAAATGTCAATACTTTCTCCATAAAACTTGAAGGGTATAAAAATAACCCATCCACAAACAAACATATCACAAAACCTTCAATAAAATATGGAAGTTTTGTATCATAATAAATAAACTTCAAAGAAGCTTAAAATCCATCAAAGGATGTTGACATAGATGAAATCAAAACTATTTGAGAGAAATATCTCTTTTTTTGAAATCATTTAAAAGTCACATAATTATAAAATAAAACTTTTACTTTGAAAATATTCTTATAATATGGTAAGGGAAGCTTCAAAGATTTTATAATGGCGGAAAATAGCCGCACCAGCCGTATAAGTTAAAAAAGACATTCTTACATTAATTCTGTCGAAAAGGTTAAAAATGACCTTATTTGGAAAACAACATAATGATTCCTTTATAAATATATTATAAAAAGTCAAAAAAGCATATAAATGACTTTAAACCATATTCTGTAAAATAGTAAGAATGTTTTTAAATACATTTTTAATAAACAAGTATGTGGATGATAAAAAGGTCTCAGTAGATATTTACGTATAAACAAACTCAGATAATGAAGAGATTGTGAAATAAACCATTACCTTGTACTTTTACCTGGTCGAGGGTAGATTAACCTCATGTATAACGGTGTAATAATTTTTATTAAATTATTAAAGAATCATATACATTAA
Source organism: Viscum album (assembly GCA_963277665.1). Taxonomy (NCBI): domain Eukaryota; kingdom Viridiplantae; phylum Streptophyta; class Magnoliopsida; order Santalales; family Viscaceae; genus Viscum; species Viscum album. The sequence continues at coordinate 360,537,775 of OY728155.1, read as the reverse complement.
TATGATATCATATATGATCTTTTAACATTGCTTTGTTAATAATATCTTAGTATTATCATTGTTTTGGGTGTTAACTTACTCAATTTCTTTTATATGTTTTGTTACATAAGTCCTGTTTTTATGGATAGGTTGTATCTTATTTATATCCAGAATTATATAAAGTTCTTAAACATTACTTTTAATCATCAAATGAGAATTAGTCTCGAATGGATACGATGGGTAATGAATCTCATCGCGTTCGTGGAGACGGTAGTTCGTACGTACGCACGAGCGACAATATCATTCTTTTGATATTAAAATAATATATAATTAGATGGTATATCATATATAAAGAATCATTATAATGTTATATTTATTATTTAAATTAATTACAAATTATTATTATACACATCCAAATAATAATGTTTTGAATAACAATTACACCACGACGTGGCGACGGTACGCCGTACGTACGCACGTATGGTGACATGTCATTCAAAGGATGGATCGGATACTAAATATGGTTGTACCAAATTTATAATAACATCACAGTATATATAATATACTGGAGTTATTATTTTAGAATGGAAATAGGAAAAAAGAATAAGTTGAATGAGAAAGGAACTTGAAAGAGGATGGTGAAAACATTACCTCTTAATCGGGTTATTCTTTTTCATTTGATAAAAAGGGCTCCTTAAGTTAGCTGTATGATAAATATTATTCCTCTAGGGTGAGTTGAGGGAATTTTAGAGAGTATTTTGGGCTAGGGTGGACGGTCCAAAAGGATTTGAATGTGTGAATTAGTGAGAAGGGGGAGTGCCCTTTTATAAGAGGGGCGAGGGGCACCTTTGGAAAAGCTAGAAATATTATTTTATAATAAATTCATATTCAGTTTCTAATGGCTAAAAAATGGATTATTTAAATTTTAAGGTTGCGATGGGTCTAAATACTTTCAACTAGTTGATTTTAGATAGTTTTGGGTCATTATATTAACCTTATCTTTTAGTTTTAACTATTAGTTAATTAGTTTGACATTTACCATGACACTTTCTATTTTTATATTATATAGTTAATAAACTTACTATATACATACAAGAGACCACTAAGTGGTCCAATAATGATACAACTATCATTATATAAGTCCTTTGGCTGAACCTTAGATTTTTAGGAATATAATATCAATTAATAAAATAACAGTTTTTTTAAAAACTCTTTTATGTCAATTTTGACACTATTGGGTATTTTGTTTTTAATAATTTCATAAAAGAATTTTTACTTCAATAAAAATTTATATAAACAATTATAATATGTCATAGTAACCTAGAAAATTATTGGAATTCATAAAAAGTATAAAATTAAATTTATTTTTATATTTATAATATCCATTATTTTAATATTTCATTAATTATGTAATTACTGCATCACCATTGTGTCATAAATAAATTATGAAGATAGATGACTAAAAATTATAAAAAAAAATACCATTATATATGAAATATTTCTAACTTTATAATTAATATTTAAAATAGAATTTATATTATGTATAACCCAATATTAAAAATGTTTTAGTAATTAAACATTGATTTTAACTCTTTCAACTCTTCTTTGAATTAAATAATAATAAATTTCCTAATCTAATACAAGTTTAACTAAATGATATTATTTTATTCCTAAGGATGTTTTTGGTCTAGATAAACTTGTCCAATAGAATTTGGACAAGTGTTAGGGTAATATTAATATCATTTTTACCCTTTATTACCCTATTTACTTTTAACCGTTGTAAATAAAAGTAAAAAGTTACTATACACCAAAAATTATTTTCATCTCATTGAACCACATTTTACTCCTTGATATTAATCGTGTCTCTCGGATTTTCAAAATTCCACTCACATAAGCGGTAAAATTATGTTTTATGTCAATTTCTAAATTCTCCTTGGAGGTGGGTAAAAGACTCTGAAAAGTTCAATAAAATTTTTATATATCTAAACTTATTATGAAATAAATCCAATGAATTACATTGAACATATATAGGTATTATGTATCTATTTTGACCTTAATTAAATTTAAATAAAATAAATAATTATTTAAATAATAATTCGGTTTTAAATTATAACTCAGTGTTTTTTCACTATTCATCAAAAATTGAAAGTTTTCAGAAACATACCAAAATTTTACACTAGGCTAATTTCGATATTCCAAATCAAAAAATGAAGTCAATTTTTAAAGATAAAATTTATAAAATTTCAAAAATTGGGTATTACTATTCATAACGGCTAGTTTGATTGGTTGTGGTGTGTGTTAGGACTCGAAGTTGCATACAACACATGCCACTGTATTATTCAAAGAGAAGCGTACTGTGGAAGTTTGGGGTGTTACATTCTCCCCTCCTTCAAATTATTTCATCCTCGAAATTTATGGAATAATACAAGATGAAAAGACTCGGGTGGTTCTTCATCATAAGTTCATCGGGTTCCCACGTTGCCTCTTCCATCTTATGGTTTCTCCGTAGAACTTTTACCAGACGAGTCGTCCGGTTTCTCAGCACTTGTTCTCTTGTATCATGAATCCTGATGGGATATTCACAATAAGAAAGATTGGGTTCCAGTCCTAATTCCTTATAAGTGAGTATATGCATTAAGTCAAACATGTATTTTCCAAATAGTGATACGTGGAACACATCGTGATCTTTGGAGAGACTTGGCAGCATTACCAACCGGTAAGCTACAGCCCCAATTCATTCAAGAATTTCGAAGGGTCTGATGTACCTAGGACTCAATTTAACCTTATTATCGAAATTTATAACTCCCTTATATGGAGATACCTACAAGAAAACATGATCTCCTACCTGAAATTCAATTCCTTCCTTCGGTTATCGGTATAACTATTTTGCCTACTTTGAGCTGCTTTGATGTGGTTTTGGATTTCCTTTACCTTTTCCATCATTTCCTCCACCAGTTTTGGGCCTACAAGTTTTCTTTCCCCAACATCATCCCAATAGGTTGGTGTGCGACATCTCTTTCCGTATAACGCTTGATATGGTTCCATCTGAATACTTAAATGGAAGCTATTATTATAGGAAAATTCCACCAGAGGTAAATATTGATCCCACATACCCTAAAATTCAAGTGAGAAAGATCTCAACATGTTTTCTAAGTATTGAATAGTATGTTCTGGTTGTCCATCTATTTGAGGGTGGTAGGTAGTGCTCAAACGGAGTACAGTATCCGGGGATTTTTGAAGACTTTTCTAAAATCTTGATGTAAAATGGGGATCACGATCCAAAACAATTGATAGCGGTACTCCATGATGTCTCACAACTTCATTAATATATATTCTTTCTAAACGTTCAATTGGTAAATCTTCCCATATTGTAATAAAATGTACTGACTTGGTATGAAGATCAACAATGACCCATATTGCATCATTCTTTCTAGGAGTCTTTGGTAGTCCCATGACAAAGTCCATTGTAATATTATCCCATTTCCACTCTGGTATGGGAAGAGGTTCATGATTCCTCCAGGCTGTTGCCTTCCATCTTTCACTTGTTGACAAACCATACATCTTGACACAAAATTAGCAATCTCCCTCTTCATGTTGTCCCACCAAAAAATGTTCCTTCAAATCTCTATACATATTGGTGATCTGAGGGTGTATAGAGAAATTGGAACTATGAGCATCGTCCAACAATTCCCTTTTTAGATCAGGTATATCGGGAACACAAATTCTCTTCCCAAATTTCAAAATTCCATCTTCATACAAAAAGTCTCTCAATCTCCCATCATTCCTAGCTTTAATCTTCTTTTGAAATTCTTCATCATTGGTATGAGAACTCTTAATCCTTTCTAGTAAATATGGTTTGGAATCCATTTGAATAAGCATTGATGTTTCAGCTTCAATGGTTAGTCCCATGTCCATCTTTACTAGATCCATGAAAATTGGATCCCTTTCAATTCTCATATTGTTCAAAACTCCATTATCTTTTCTTCTCAAAGCATCTGACACCTTATTTTCCTTCCCTGGGTGGTAGTGTATCATGCAATCATAATCCATGAGTAATTCAAGCCTTCTCCTTTTCCTCATATTGAGTTCTTTTTGTGAGAAAATATACTTCAAACTCTTGCGATCAGTATAAATCTCACATTTTTCCCATATATGTAGTGTGTCCATAACATCAAAGAAAACATCACAGCTTCTAACTTGAGATCATGAGTAGGATAGTTTTTCTCCAGAATTTTCAACTTTCGTGATGCATAGGCAATAAACCTATCATTCTTCATAAGGACACAACACAATCCTTTCTTCGATGCATCATTATAAATATTGAACCCATCATTCCCCGATGGTAGATTCAATATAGGATCATTGACTAATCTTCTCTTCATTTCTTCAAAACATCCTTCCCACTCTTTTTTCCAAACAAATTTAACCCCTTTACGTGTGAGCTTTGTTAATGGGTTAGCCAACTGGGAAACATTATGGATGAAATGTCGATAACAACCTACTAAACCAATAAAATTGCGTACCTCAGTTATACTCGCCAGTGCAATCCATTCATGGATTGACTTGGTCTTAGAAGGATCAACATAGATTCCATCTTTAGAGACAATATGTCCAAGAAAATAAATATCTTAAAGCCATAATTCACACTTTCTAAACTTCACATATAATTCATGTCTTCTCAGAGTCTTCAGGATAATGAGCAAGTGATTTTCATGATCTTATTATATTTTGGAATATACCAATATATCATCAATAAATACCACCACAAATTCATCTAGATATTCCTTGAAAACTCTATTCATACGATCTATGAATACAGAGGGTGAATTAGTCAATCCAAAATGCATTACTGTAAACTCATAATGCCCATACCTGGTTTGAAATGCTGTCTTCAGAATTTCTTCCTTATTCACAAACAACTAATGGTAACCAGATCGAAGGTAAATCTTTGAAAATTATTGAACTACATGAAGTTGGTAAAATAAATCATCATTGTGAGGTAGGGGATACTTATTCTTTATTGTTATAGCATTGATCTCCCTGTAGTTGATACATAACCTCATAGATCCATCTTTCTTTAAAACAAAAAGGATAGGTGCTCCCCATGGATAAACACTAGGGTGAATAAATCCATTATTACTCAATTCCTCTAGTTGTTTATTTATTTCAACTAATTCTATAATGGCCATTCTATAATGGGTTTTCTATATAGGCCTTGATCCATGAATTAAATCAATGGAAAACTCAACTTCTCGTTCTGGAGGATGTCCATGTAAATATTTCGGGAACACATCTACACATTCTTTCACAATAGGTACATCCACTATCTGAACATTCCTTTCCTCACCCACAGCCATTTCATTATCTTCCTCCCCAATAATTGTATTTAGTTGTGCTACTGGGGGTGGATCTAGGTAAGAATTAGGTGGTGATTCTTTTGCTATAAAGATAAGGTGTTCCTTACCGTCATCATCAAAAATCATAACCTCCTTATTATTAAAATAAATCTTTTTATCATGGTCTGAAATCCAATCCATACCGAGGATTATATCAAACTCAGTGATAGGTATCGCGATGAGATCAGCAGATAAAGAACATTTATGTGCTCTAATGGGTAATGATTCACAAAACATTGTTGTAATGATACTTCCCTTAGGAGTTTTAACTGAAAACTCCCTTGTTAAATCAAATTGGAAATATCTAATTTTCTTAGAAATCTGGGAAGATATGAAACAATGCGATGATCCAGAATCAAATAATGCATTTGCTAAATTTGACGAAACCATTAAATTACCTGCCATCATGTCTTTCGGAGCTTCTACCTCAGCAGTAGTGAGAGCATAATCTTGGCCTTGATCCCTTAGACATTTCTACGGTAAGTTCCCATGACGCTTAGGACATTCATTTGAATAATGTCCCATCTCCCTACAATTGTAGCATTGTACATCGGTAGCCTCCTTTTTCCCCTTGCAATCACGAGCTTGGTGGCCTTTTTCACCACACATGTAACAAACTCCCATTCATTTTAAGCAAGTACCAGGGTGTTTCTTCCCACATTTACTACAAGATTCATATTTAACTTTTCCCTTCGTCCCCTTATTTCCATTCCCAGAGTGATTAGCAGATCTCTTCTTCTCTTGCTTTGCTTTAATGTCATAAGACTTAGAGAATTATTTTTCTGTCTTGATAGCACATGAGACAATATATTCGTATGACGAGAAGGATTATGACACTAATGCTCGATGAAGAAATGGTTTAAACCCATAAAATAAATGATCAATCTTACTTCTTGGGTTATGTATATAATCTCCCGCATCCCTTTCTAAACTTGTAATGTAGGCCTCATACTTTGCGACATTCTCATCCTCCTTTTGTTTCATACTGAGAAATTTCCTTTCCATATATTCTTGATGCCCATGAGGAAAGTATTTTTCTAAGAAAAGCTCTTTGAACACTCTTCATTCCATATTTGATACTTCATCATCTTCCTTTGTGTTTTGTATCAATGACCACCAATGATCAGCATCTCCAGTGAGGCGATAAACTGCCATGATAAATTTTTCCCTTTCACTACTCCCTAAAGCCTGAAATATTTTTTCTAGGGAACTTATCCTTTCCTAAGATACCAATGTATTTTTACTCCCATTGAATGTTGGTGGTTTTTCCCTCATGACGCGATCTAACATTGATCCTCCACGCTGTGGATCAGGGTGCTCCATACGGGTAAGGTTATTATTGATAACCTGAGTGAGTTGTCCCAGTATGGTGATTAGCTGATCAGCACCAGTTGCATCACCAGCTCCACTATAATTATCTTGAGTATGAGGGAAATCCCTAAATGTAGTGTGTGCATTGATACAGTTTCCATTTCTTCCACTAGGTTCCATTTATAAATCATGTCATAACTAGATCAGTTTATGAATCAAAGTACATAATTCTATACTTGTAAAACACATAACATAAATTGAACTATTTATGGATATAATCCATAATCATAAAAATGTTTTCATTGAGGAAGTATATACTCAAAAACCCTTCATAATGGTTTGTAATAAAAATCAGAATTATACTAAGTATGTCCCTTAGGAGTGTCATAACCAAGAGTGCAACAAGGCCTGTTGTCGTGCACCAGTTCCTGTTCGAGTCTAGCTCAAAGTGGTGTTTTCGGGTTTTAACCCTAGGTACATATGTGCTATAGCCGCCTCTACCTGCTCTTATCTAGACAGGGATGTATTGCTCAGAAAACTCATAACATTTCTACAATACCAAAATTCTATGAAGTTCTTCTATACATATCCTCAAAGTCCATCTTAGATCTACGTGCTCTAATCGGAGTTTATCTAAATCTAGCATCCAAAGTTTGTACTAAACTTCCTTTGATACCAACTGTAATTCCCTGACCCCAGTTATCTAGAGTCAGTGCATTATTACATAATGTTGGCATGATAAAAAAAGATCAAGACTCGAAAGGCCGATTAGTTTAGTAGCCTTGGAAACACTAGATACATTCATAAAGTTTACATTACATCATATAGTGAAAACTAAAACAACATCTTGTCGCTACATTCATATCCCCTTATACTATCCCTGCATGTAATTCATAAAATACTTTTTCACATCTTGGGAAAAATAAAACATTGAAAGTGGGGAGCTCAAATGCCCAATAAAGATAACAATATAGCAGAAACTTTCATAAATAAGCATAAACATTTAAGGCAATGTATAACTTAAACAAAAGCCTTTTAAACTTGACCTTCAACATAATATGGAAAAAATAAAATGAAATAATGACATTTAAATATTCACATGGATATTCTACTAGTCGAATAATCACATGCAATATCAATAACCACTTTCATAATGATGGAATTCATAATGACAGACTATCATAACCATGTCTCCAAGGCCTTCTGTCAAGAATACAAATATGATTTGGTCAAGGCCTCATGCCAAGACACTAGTTTTTCTCATGAGACCTACCGATGCATCTAGGAGCTATATCAGGCTCCACCCGTCACATATTAAGTCCAATTCATTCATCATATGAACAGGTTTAAACATAACATAAAGATTCATATTAAAACTAGAATATGAAATGTCAATACTTTCTCTATAAACCATGAATGGTATAAAACTAACACTTTCACAGTCGAAAATATCACAAAACCATAAATAAAATATGGATGTTTTGTTTCATAATATATAAACTTCAAATAAGCATAAAATCCATCAAACGATGTTGACATAGATGAAATCAAAACTATTTGAGAGAAATATCTATTTTCTTGAAATCATTTGAAAGTCACAAAATTATAAAATAAAAAATTTACTTTGAAAATTTACTTATAATATTTTAAGGTATTCATCGAAGATTTTATAACGGCGGAAAATAGCCACACCTACCGTATAAGTTAAAAAAGACATTATTACCTTAATTCTGTCGAAAAGGATAAAAAGGACATTGTTTGGAAAACGACAGAAAGATTCCTTTATAAACTTCTTATAAAAAGTTAATCAAGGGTATAAATGACTTTAACCCATATTCTGTAAAATATTAATAATGTTTTGAAATACATTTTTAATAAACATTGATGTGGATGATAAAGAGGTCCCAGTAGATATTTACGTATAAACAACCTTGGATAATGAAGAGATTGTGAAATAAACCCTTACCTTGTACTTTTCCTTGGTCGAGTTTAGGTTGACATCTTTTATAATGGTGAAATAATTGTTATTAAATTATTCATGAATCATATACATTAATATGATATCATATATGATCTTTTAACATTGCTTTATTAATAATATCTTAGTATTATCATCGTTTCAGGTGTTAACTTACTCATTTTATTTTATATGTTTTGTTACATAAGTTTTGTTTGTTATAAATAGGTTGTATCTGTCACGACCCATCCTCGGGGCCCGTGCCGTGACTACCCCAAGCCCGCCTTCCATAGGCCAGGGGCTGGCGACTAGCACCAAAGGCGTAAATTCTGATAAATGGGAAGGCATTGCCTTTATAAAAGAAAACAAGCACCACAGAGTACAAGCAGAAACAAAAAACTAAGTACAAAAGAAATGATGAAAAGTAAATGGGCCAAAATACAAACCCAAAAAGAAGTACAACTACAACTGAACAAGGTATAACAGAAAAAAGGCAAACAGCTGGAAGAAGGAAGCAGCTCCTGGGTCGTCCTCCTCGGATCCTACCTGAAGGGTAGGTACAGATAGCGTAGCTCCTGGTCGTCCACCACGGATCCTACCTGAAGGGTAGGTACATATAGCCTCCTCCACGCTCTTGTCCGTAAACCTCCTCTGTGTGTCGTCTAATCGTGTAGTCCACCTCCGAGGACTGACTCGTCGTGTAGTCCACCTCCGGGTACTGACTCGTCGTGTAGTCCACCTCCGGGTACTGACTAGTCGTGTAGTCCACCTCCGGGTACCGACCAGTCCATGAACACTCGGCCTCCATCAGCACTGCCCGTCGTCTGCAACCAACACAACGAGGTGCGGGCATAGCCCGTGAAGGGGTGAGTATAACGATACTCAGTGGGGACCCCGAGACCCTCAAGGTCTCACTAAACCAACAAGGATAACCACAAGAAGATCTCAACAGATAACCTCTACTTAGATATATGCCCATACATATACCTAAGTTATCAAGTAACCCATCTCAATTATGAGGAAACACAAGGATTGTGAAATCAACGGATAACCACTACCCAGGTATATGCCCATACATATACCTAAGTTATCAAGTGACCCATCTCAATCATGAGGTAAACAAAAGGTCAAAAGTCTCAGCTCAAACCAGTATTTTCATTATCAAAACCGTAACTGCTGAAGAGATCCGTCTCTAGAGTGTACAGTGGTCCTGTCATGACTCCGAGGTACTGCTCACTAACCTAAGACTGCTGAGGTACTTCTCCTGTCGTGTACCGCGGGCCTGCCACCTCACACAGTAGTGCTTCCCGCCGGGGTCTGCCACCCAACACATTAGTGCTCCCCCCTCATAGCCTACAGAGGTACTCCTGTCGAGTACCGCGGGTCTGCCACCTCACATAGTAGTGCTCCTCCGCTATGGGTCTTCCACCTCACCAAGTAGTGCTCCCCACTGGGTTACGTAAGTCACTCCGAATCGAATCGGACAAGCAGTCTTCAGGTCTCGACCGACTACACGGTCTCCGTACTCCGTACACTCGTCTTTGGGAGGGTCCGCTCCACAAGCTACAAGTCGATACTCCAAGTATCTCAATGTCCCACGAAGACGTATCATAAAGGACCGCCTCATCATAGGGGTCTCAACGTAATAGAAGGCGCGTCAATCGGACACCCGGTCTATGAGTTATTAGGCTTTTCGTCCCAGGGGCACGGTTGGTTTCGTAAGAGAACCAACCTGTCCGTATCTCAACTGTACCCCGAACTCTCATAGGGTATGCTCATAGGGACCGTTTCTCAACGTGATCACCAACGCCGCTGACGGTTCATCAAACGGACGTCCAGTCTGAAAGATATCAGCTTTTCCGTTCCAGGGGCCCGGTTAGATTTCAGGTGCGATCCAACCCGGCCACTACCAACTTTATCCAAAACTCGGGCGAAGGATGCCAAAAGTTCCATATCGTCAACCGGAACACAACGAGATAGATGGCGCGTCAATAGAACGCCCGGTCTGTGAGTTATTGGTCTTTCCGTCTCACACCCACCCTGGGAAACTTCCCAAGGTCACCCATCCTGATCACTACTCTAGGCCAAGCACGCTTAACTATGGAGTTTTAACCACGTAGGCTCCCGAAAAGGAAGATGCACCTTGAGTATAGTATACCGAAACGACCGTCTCGATCCAAGGATCGCTACGCAACTGACGGTTCGTCGATCGGATGTCTGCAGCCCAAGTTATAGGCATTTGAACCAATCATGTCTGAAGACGGGGGGGGGGGGGGGGGGGGGGGGTCTGGGCCCAGTCCGACCCGGCCCTGTACCCCCTGGGCCGGCCCGAACCGGGTCAACCCGGCCCGAGTGGCGGCCCGATCCGGCGGCTCGGCCCGGCCAGCGGCTCGTCCCGGCCAGCACCGCGGTGGCGCGACGGCTCGGCGGCTCGGCGGCGCGACGGCTCGACAGCACGGCGGCTCGGCCAGCGCGGCACGCTAAAGGGAGGGGGCATTGCCCCCCTTTAATTTTTAAAATGGCGGCCCCTTTAAGGGGCCGCGCCATGTGTATTGCCGGGGGGGGGGGGGGGTTACACCCCCGGGCTCCCCCCTGTAACGGCCGGCCAGCGCGGGGCCAGCCGGGTTCTCGCCGCGGGACCCCGCGGTCCCGCTCCTTCCGGCGCCGGCGGCCGTATTTCCAGCCGCCTCCTTCGAGTTCTCCGGCGGTCGTTTTTTCCGGCCGCCACTTCCAAGATGAACGTGAATTCGTTCGACGCGGCGTGATGACGCCGCATCCTTCCACCACTGTCCGACTCCGGTCGCGGCCTCGTTTGAAACCTACGGCGCGACACGATGGCGCCGCGTTCCTTCGTCGCAGCCCGCTCCGGCCTTGTTTTTTTTTGTTCCTGCGCGGTGCGACGACACCGCGCTGTCTTCGCTAAATCAACACCAAAGATTAGAAGGGGGAGGAGAATCGTCCGTGTTCGTGCGGTCCAGTCTCCTCCCGTTATAACGATAACAGTCAGCCAATCGTAAAAACACAACGATGAACTTTTCACAATTTTTAATAAAATTTGGAACAACTCCCAACAGATTATTCTTTCATGTTTGAGGGAAAGAAACATGTAATTTGAAAAAAAGACAAAACCCCTACCTTGGATTCGAAGTTCATTCATCGCCGATGCGGAAATCGGTGTAGCGGAAGACATCCTCACGGAACGTGCCTCCATAATCGTCATTGACGAAGTCACAGATCTAAGCGGTGCCGGTTCGTTGACGTAGGGAAACGTTCGAAGATGAAGAGTCATCGATGTTCCTTGCAGACGACGCCCATTCATTCAACACGGAAGGAGGTCGTGGAAAGGAAGAAGAAGTGTCGTCTTTCTGCTTTGGAAAAAGGCGTTCTTCGTTGGAGAACTCTAATTCTCCCAAGTGTTGGGCGTCGCGGTACTTTACCAGCATTCCGTCGCTTGGTGAAGCCGTCCCCCAAACCCTCTCCCAAGATCCCTATATATAGGTGAGAGGGAGAGGTATGTAACCATCGTGGTTACATAATTTAATAAAAAGGGAGGTTGGGTGAAATAATTTGTGTTGACGCAATTAAAGAGGTCCGTTGGAACCACTTAAGAGGGGAGGGTGCCAAGGAGTTTCTCCCCATTTAATGGGGAGTTGAGGAATTAAGAGGCTCTCCCTCATTAATGAGGGAGAGTTGGGAGGTTTCCTCTCCTCCCATTAATTGGGGGGTTAAGCCCCGTGTGGTCCCCACCACAATAAACCACCCATGGGAGGTTTAGTTTGGGTGGGCCCCACCACCATAACCTCTCAAGGGAGGTTAAGGTGTGGTGTCCCCACCTCCAACCTCCATGAGAAGGTTTCAACCACCTCTCTCCCAATGGAAGCTGAAATAAAATAAAGTGCAACATGGCACGTTATTTTATTATTACACTTTTAAAGAAAACCAAAAAAAAACAAACCTCCGCTCTCGAAAAAACGCATCTACGGAAAAAGTCTCCTTAAGAAAATATCGGTGTTGCGAGATCATCGGTGCCCTCAGATTTCAATTCCGAGCACCGGTTCAAAATATAGAAAATCCTGCTCGTTCGTTCACTGAACGTACCGGAGATAAACTTCGTAAATTGATTCTGGGCACACCGGGCCTCGGAATCAGGCGCCGTCAGAAACTGCGTTCTTGTAAAATTTCAAAGAAAATTTAGGAAAAAAATTTCCCTTGAAATTTCCGGGTCTTTACATTACTCCCACCTCAGGGCTTTACGTCCTCGTAAAGCATTATCACAACTAAGGTCACTAAAGCGGTAGAAAGAACGCATCTGAGCCTTTCGCTCCCATGTGCTCACCTAGAGGTTCCCGTACTGTCAAAGAAAGTACACCCAAGGAATCGATCATCCCCATAGGACCACCCCTGTTGATCCTCGATCCCCACAGGAACCTTTGTGCTTGTCGCCCTATCACCATCGTCCAGCTCCTCATGGTCGATGATATGCGAAGGGTCGAGCATGTATATTCTCAGTTGAGATACGTGGAAGTCGTCGTGCACCAGGTGCAACTGAGGTGGATGGGTTAAGCGGTAAACCACCACGCCTACCCAGCTGAGGACCTAAGAAGGTCCACTGAACCTTGGAGATAACTTGCCGCTTCGGCCACATCTCCGTAAACCTCATCGAGGTGAGGCCTGTATAAGGACGTGATCATCAACCTCGAACTCCAAAAGTCTCCAATTCTTGCTAGAATTGAAACTCAAAACAACTGCTGCCACGAGGTTGACCGACTCAATAGTGATCGGTAGCACCCTACTGTGCATGAGTTTATCCTGTGCTGCCTGGGGTTTCCTTTCCGCCGACCAAGGAAAACCCATCCTGACGTCATGGCTAAACCACAAACTTTTTGCCTAATACCTCCAATTTGTGTATGAACTGTGATTGCCCAGTCCATACTCAAACCAACGTCGTAAGGCCTCGACGCTGCCACCAAGAGATTCCAACCGAAACTCTCACCTCGAGGGTCTGACCACACCGTTAGCGTAAGTGTGATTATCGAGTCTCCTCCCAAGGTATCTCCATATGTGAGGGTCAAGTCCACGGCTTACCGGAAACTCTAGGTCTGGGACAAGATTTTTGAAAGCGAGGAATGATTCATATCGACGTCTGTTACTACAACAGCTAGTAGTGGACACAGACGTCCCTTGAATCATTTTTAGAGCCATTGGGTCACACTCCATGACCGCATGCAGCCGCACTCTTCCTTCGCCCTCTAGTTCCCTGAGCCTGGCTGGGATAACTATGGCGGGTGGTTGTAGCATGTTAAGATGTACACCACCTCATGCTGCTCTCCTAGCTCTACGTCTTCCGCTTTGCAGAATCAACTCTATTTAAAGATTACTCTTCTTGAAACATATAACACGCCCGAGTCTCTAAGACTGGCACCAGTTTCTTGTTTCTTACTGCACTGTGCAGTCTTCATCCACTCTTGGATGACCTAGACCTCCTTTAGTCCCACAAGAGCTGCTAAAATTTCTCCTTTGCCGATAAGAGAAATCCGGTCTCATCCCCTGGATGAACCACACCCATTTCCTAATACAGTCAATCCTGACATGAAGGATGAATTCATGCCATGGATGACGTCGTAAGGCCTCGACGTAACTACTAAGAGATCCAACTGTCACTCTTTCCTCCAAGGGTCGAGTCACACTGTCGGCATCAGTGTGAGGTCACTGGGTCTCCTCTAGTAGGAATCTCGAAAGTGAGGGTCAAGTCAACAGTCTAAACCAGGACCACTTAGTATCAAACAAACAAAAAGGACAGGAAAGCAAACATCACAAAGATAAGTGTCTTTTTATTATTGCATCTCATAATACAAAGTCACATATACAACAGCAACATGGAACTAGAAGTACAAGGGACGTATCTACTAGCTCCGCTCCTGTCAACCTGATCCAGGAGCTCTACTGCCTTGTCCACTGCTCGGTTGTTGCTCAAGCACTCTCCGCTTCTTCTGCCTCGGTGGCTCCCCCAAAGCCTATGGATCAACTGTACGAGGAGTCGGATAGTCACGTGCCAGATGACCCTTTCCGCCACACGAGTAACATAGTCTGCTTCTGGCACGCCTGGCTCTGACCCCACCCCGGGTGCCCCGCACCACCGGTCCTAAAACCCGAGATCGCCCAACTGCTGGTCTGGTCCTCCTGGATCTCTGCACCATCTGTCTACTACCCACAGATGCCTCGGCTACTGATCGAAAAACACACGGCAAAGGCAGCAGCTCCTGAACACGCTCGGGGTGTAGAGCTACTGGCACAAACTCCACCCAGAAGAAGGTCTCGAATTCTTCCCATGTGAAGGTCATCCCATCACAAAATTGGAACAAGTGGCTCCACCACCTGCCTACTGCTGCCTAAAGAAGGCTGGAATCAAAGATCACCATGAAGTCTGTCGGCGTCCACACTAGCCTGAAGACTCTCACCACAGCCTCCAGCCAACCATCAGCCGCCAGCGGGTCTGTCTCTCCCCAGAACCTGGGTGGCCTCTGGTGCTGGAACTCATGAAGCGCACTCAAGTAGCGTGCATCGCCTACTTCTAGGGCTGGTGGCATCGGTGGACCAACGTATGGTAGTACCGCTCGTGCCTCCGCTGGTGCCTCAACTGCAAGAGGGCCCTGTACCGAAGCCTCATCTCTCGGAAAGATGTCAGTACGCACGTCCCTCTGGGCTCTAGCTGGTCGTCCGAGAAAAGGCATCCTGAAAGAAACAACGTGACACGGTCAAACGATTATACCTGGTGAGCTGACCTAGTTCGAGCAGTTTTAAAGGAAAACCTTTGAAAACACACATGCAATCAGTGTTTTCGTGCACAAAGTCAGAAATCATTTTTCAGGGTCCTGGTGTATGGATACGTCAGCCGCCCGCACCAACACTGGACTCCCTGAACTGAAAACCACACTCGGTACCCTTAACACTATTGCTTCACAGAAAAAAATATCAGAGTCTGTGGTAGAACCGACCACCTATGATACCAATTTGTCACGACCCATCCTCAAGGCCCGTGTCGTGACTACCCCAAGCCCGCCTTCCATAGGCCAGGGGTTGGCGACTAGCACCAAAGGCGTAAATTCCAATAATTGGGAAGGCATTGCCTTTATAAAAAAAACAAGCACCACAGAGTACAAGCGGAAACAAAACACTAAGTACAAAAGAAATGCTGAAAAGTAAATGGGCCAGAATACAAACCCCAAAGGAAGTATAACTACAACTGAACAAGGTACAATAGCAAAAAGAAAAATAGCTAGAAGAAGGAAGCAGCTCCTGGGACATCCTCCTCGGATCCTACCTGAAGGGTAGGTACAGATAGCGCATCTCCTGGTCGTCCACCACGGATCCTACCTAAAGGGTAGGTACAGATAGCCTCCTCCACGCTCTCGTCTGTCAACCTACTCTGTGTGTCGTCTCGTCGTGTAGTCCACCTCCGAGTACTGACTCGTTGTGTAGTCCACCTCCGGGTACTGACTCGTCGTGTAGTCCACCTCCGGGTACTGACTGGTCGTGTAGTCCACCTCCGGGTATCGACCAGTCCTTGAATACTCGGCCTCTGTCAGCACTGCCCGTCGTCTGCAACCAACACAACGAGGTGCGGGCATAGCCCGTGCAGGGGTGAGTGTAACGATACTCAGTAGGGACCCCGAGACCCTCAAGGTCTCACTAAACCAACAAGGATAACCACAAGAAGATCTCAACAGATAACCTCTACTTAGATATATGCCCATACATATACCTAAGTTATCAAGTAACCCATCTCAATTATGAATAAACACAAGGATTGTGAAATCAACGGATAACCACTACCCAGGTATATGCCCATACATATACCTAAGTTATCAAGTGACCCATCTCAATCATGAGGTAAACACAAGGTCAAAAGTCTCAGCTCAAACCAAGATTTTCATTATCGAAACCGTAACTGCTGAAGAGCTTCGTCTCTAGAGTGTACCGTGGTCCTGTCACGACTCCGAGGTACTGCTCACTAACCTAAGACTGCTGAGGTACTCCTCCTGTCGAGTACCGCGGGCCTGCCACCTCACACAGTAGTGCTTCCCGCCGGGGTCTGCCACCCAACACAGTAGTGCTCCCCCCTCATAGCCTACAGAGGTACTCCTCCTATCGAGTATCGCGGGTTTTCCACCTTACATAGTAGTGCTCCTCCGCTATGGGTCTGCCACCTCACAAAGTAGTGCTCCCCACTGGGCTACGTAAGTCACTCCAAATCGAATCGGACAAGCAGTCTTTAGGTCTCGGCCGGCTACACGGTCTTCGTACTCCGTACGCTCGTCTCTGGGAGGGTCCACTCCACGAGCTACAAGTCGATACTCCAAGTATCTCAAAGTCCCACGAAGAAGTATAAAAAAGGACCGCCTCTTCATAGGTGTCTCAACGCAACAGACGGTGCGTCAATCGGATGCTCGGTCTGTGAGTTATTAGCCTTTTCGTCTCAGAGGCCCAGTTGGTTTCGTAAAAGAAACAACCCGGCCGTATCTCAACTGTACCTCGAACTCCCATAGGGTATGCTCATAGAGACCGTTTCTCAATGTGATCACCAACGCCGCTGACGGTTCATCAAACGGACGTCCAGTCTGAAAGATATCAGCTTTTCCGTTCCAGGGGCCCGGTTAGATTTCGGGTGCGATCCAACCCGGCCACTACCAACTGTATCCAAAACTCAGTATAAGGATGCCAAAAGTTCTGTATCGTCAACAGGAACGCAACGAGACAGACAGCGTGTCAATCGGATGCTCGGTCTATGAGTTATTGGCCTTTCCGTCTCACACCCACCCTGGGAAACTTCCCAGGAGGTCACCCATCCTGATCACTACTCTAGGCTATGCATGCTTAACTATGGAGGTTTAACCACGTAGGCTCCCGAAAAGGAAGATGCACCTTGAGTATAGTATACCGAAATGACAGTCTCGATCCAAGGATCGCTACACAACTGACGGTTCGTCGATCGGATGTCTGCAGCACAAGTTATAGGCATTTGAACCAATCCTGTCTGAAGACGGGGGGGGGGGGGGGGTCTGGGCCCGGTCCGACCAGGCCCAGTACCCCCTGATCCGGCCCTAACCGGGTCGACCCGGACCGAGTGGCGGCCAGATCCAGCGGCTCGGCCCGGCTAGCGGCTCATCCCGGCCAGCGGCGCTGTGGCACGACGGCTCGGTGGCTCAGCGGCGCGGTGGCTTGACGGCACGGCGGCTCGGCCAGCGCGGCGCGTAAAGGGAGGGGGCATTGCCCCCCTTTAATTTTTAAAACGGCGGCCCCTTTCAGGGGCCGCGCCATGTGTATTGCCGGGGGGGTTACACCCCCGGGCTCCCCCCTGTAACGGCCGGCCTGCGTGGGGCCGGCCGGGTTCTCGCCGCGGGACCCCGCGGTCCGGCTCCTTCCGACGCCGACGGCCGGATTTCCAGCCATCTCCTTTGAGTTCTCCGGCGGCCGGTTTTTCCGGCCGCAACTTCCAAGATGAACGTGAATCCGTTCGACGTGGCATGACGACGCTGCGTCCTTCCGCCGCGGTCCGACTCCGGCCGCAGCCTCGTTTGAAACCTACGGCGCGACACGATGGCGCCACATTCCTTCGTCGCAGCCCACTCCGGCCGTGTTTTCTTTTGTTCCTACGCGGTGCGACGACACCGCGCTGTCTTCGCTAAATAAACACCAAAGATTAGAAGGGGTGGAGAATCGGCCGTGTTCGTGCGGTCCGGTCTCCTCTCGTTATAACAATAACAGTCGGCCAATCCTAAAAACACAACGATGAACTTTTCACAATTTTTAATAAAATTTGGAACAACGTCCAACAGAATATTCTTTCACGTTCGAGGGAAAGAAACACGTAATTTGAAAAAAAAGACAAAACCCCTACCTTGGATTCGAAGTTCAGTCGTCGCCGATGCGGAAATCGGTGTCGCGGAAGACATCCTCGCAAAACGTGCCTCCGTAATCGTCATTGACGAAGTCACAGATCTAAGCGGTTCCGGTTCGTTGACATCGGGAAACGTTCGAAGATGAAGAGTCATCGATGTTCCTTACAGACGATGCCCATTCATTCAACACGGAAGGAGGTCGTGGAAAGGAAGAAGAAGTGTCGTCTTTCTGCTTTGGAAAAAGGCGTTCTTCGTTTGAGAACTCTAATTCTCCCAAGTGTTGGGCATCGCGGTACTTTACCAGCGTTCCATCGCTTGGTGAAGCCGTCCCCCAAACCCTCTCCCAAGATCCCTATATATAGGTGAGGGGGAGAGGTATGTAACCATCGTGGTTACATAATTTAAAAAAAAGGCGGGTCGGGTGAAATAAATTGGGTTGACGCAATTAAAGTGGTCTGTTGGCACCACTTAAGAGGGGAGGGTACCAAGAAGTTTCTCCCCATTTAATGGGGAGTTGAGGAATTAAGAGGCTCTCCCTCATTAATGAGGGAGAGTTGGGAGGTTTCCTCTCCTCCCATTAATTGGGGGGTTAAGCTCTGTCTGGTCCCCACCACAATAAACCACCCATGGGAGGTTTAGTTTGGGTGGGCCCCACCACCATAACCTCTCAAGGGTGGTTAAGGTGTGGTGGCCCCACCTCCAACCTCCATGAGGAGGTTTCAACCACCTCACTCCCAATGGCGGCTGAAATAAAATAAAGTGCAACATGGCACATTATTCTATTATTACACTTTTAAAGAAAACAAAAAAAAAACAAACCTCCGCTCTCGATAAAACACAACTACGGAAAAAGTATCCTTAAGAAAATATCGGCGTTGCGAGTTCATCGGTGCCCTCAGCTTTCAATTCCGAGCACCGGTTCAAAAGATAGAAAATCCCGCTCATTCGTTCACTGAACGTACCCGAGCTAAACTTCGGAAATTGATTCTGGGCACACCGGGCCTCGGAATTAGGCGCCGTCAGAAACTGTGTTCTTGTAAAATTCCAAAGAAAATTTAGGAAAAAAATTTCCCTAGAAATTTCCGGGTCTTTACAGTATATTATTCATATACAGAATGATATAAAGTTCTTAAACATTACTTTTAATCATAAAATGAGAATTATTCTCGAACGGATACAATGGGGAATGAATCTCATCACATTCGTGGAGACGGTAGTCCGTACGTCCGCACAAGCAACAATATCGTTCTTTAGATATTAAAATAATATATAATAGGATGGTATATCATATATACAGAATCATTATCATCTTATATTTATTATTTACATGAATTACACATCATTATTATACCTATCCAAATAATAATGTTTTGAATAACAATTACACCACGACGTGGAGACGGTATGTCGTACGTACGCACGTATGGTGACATGTCATTCAAAGGATGGATAGAATACAGAATATGATTATACCATATTTATAATAACATCACCGTATATATAATATACTGTAGTTATTATTTTATAATGGGAATATCAAAGAATGAAGATGTTGAAGAAAAAAGGAACTTGAAAGAGTATGGTGAAAACATTACCTCTTAATCGGGTTCTTCCTTTTGATTTGATCAAAAGGGAACCTTAAGTTGTCTTTATGATGAAACTAAGGCCTCTATGTTGAAGTGAGAGAAGTTGAGAGTGTATTTGGTCAGGGTTTGGCTGATCCAAAAGACTCTGAATGTGTGAATTAGTGAGAAGGGAGAGTGCCCTTTTATAAGAAGGGTGAGGGGCACCTTTGGAAAAGCTAGAAATATTATTTTATAGTAAAATCATATTCGGTTTCTAATGTCTCCAAAGTGGATTATTTATATTTTAAGGTGGGTATGGGTTGAAATAATTTCAACCAATAGATTTCATATAGGTTTGCATCATTATATTAACCTTATCCTTTTAGTTTTAACTCTTAGTTAATTAGTTTGACATTTACCATGTCACTTTGTATTTTTATATAATATAGTTAATAAACATACTATATAAATCCAAGAGACCCCCAAGTGTTCCATTAGTAATACAACTGTCATTATATAATTCCGTTTTCCGAACCTTATATTTTTAGGAAATGAATATCAATTAACAATATAATATTTGTTTTAAAAATACTTTTATGTCAATTTTGACACTATTGGGTATTTTGTCATTATTAATTTCATAACAACATTATTACTTCAAAAAAATTTATATAAAAAATAATTATATGTCATATTAACCTAGATAATTAGTTTAATTCATAAAAATTCTCAAATTACATTTATTTGGATATTTATAATAACAATTATTTTAATATTTCATTAATTAGGTAATTACTGCATCACCATTGTGTCAAAAATAACTTTTATTATTTAATGTCTAAAAATTATAAATAAAATACCATTATGTAGGAAATCTTTTTAGCTTTCTAATTAATATTTATAATAGAATTTATCTTATGTATAACCCTATATTAAAAAAATATAATTAAGACCTTGATTTTAACTCTTTTAACTCTTTTTTGAATTAAATAATAATAAATGTCCTAATCTAATACAAGTGGACCTAAATGATAATATTTTATTCATAAGGTTGTTTTTGGTCGAGATAAACTTGTCCAATAGAATTAGGATATGTTTTAGGGTAATATTAATATCATTTTTACCCTTAATTACCCTAATTACTTTTAATCGTGGTAAATAAAAGTCCAAACATACTATTCACCAAAAATTATTTTCATCTCATTGAACCAAATATTACTCCTTGATATTAACCATGTATCTTGGATTTTCAAAATTCCACTCACATAAGTGGTAAAATTATGTTTTATGTGAATTTCAAAATTCTTCTTGGAGGTGGGTAAAAGACCGTTAAAAGTTCAATAAAATATTTATATATCTAAAATTATTCTGAACTAACTCCAATGAATTACATTGAAAATATATAGGTATTATGTATCTATCTTGACCTTCATTAAAATTAAATAAAATAAATAATTATTTAAATAAAAATTTGGTTTTAAACTATAACTCAGTGTTTTTCACTATTCATCAAATATTGAAGGTTTTCACAAAAATACCAAAATTTCACCCTAGGATAATTTTGATATTATAAATCCAAAAATGAAGTACATTTTGAAAGATAAAATTTATAAAATTTAAAAAATTGGGTATTACTATTCACAATGGCTAGTTTGATTGGTTGTGGTGTGTGTTAGGACTCGAAGTTGCGTACAACACACGTTACTGTATTATTCAAAGAGAAGCGTATCGTGGAAGTTTGGGGTGTTACATGTCTTATCATACATTAGAAGCATTTCCCAAAATATGAGGAACTACTTTATTCAAAATCAGTCATTTTCATATCCCAAAATTCATCCAAATGTTCTATTATTCTAGTAATATTATTTTAAACACTTAATTAAAGCATAATAATTGTGAGGTAAAACTCCCAAGTGAGGGAGAAATATACTAGAAGAAATTAAAGAAAAAAATGAAATAATTATATGAATGTTAATAAATCACATTAAAATAATTTTATATAACTGTTCATGTTAGATTTAAATAATTCTATGTAGAAAATAAATGTTTTAATAATGAAATTGGTAATATTAAATGGTTTTATAAGTATAGTGTGACACCATAAGTTGTAGGCCACTGGCTTTGTGCCACATCATAGTTCATTTTTGTACCATTGAAGAACCTCCTTATATGATAAAGGCTACCAATGAATAGTGGGGGTCTTAAATAATATACTTGGGAGATAATACCACATATATTACAGTGTTAATTATTAAAAAATAATACCAAATTAACCATATCAGAGTACAAATAATAAATTTATTTAACATTATCTATTAAAAATAAATACATAATACAATCTAAAAGACTCTAAAAATGATAAAACAAGAAATAATTGATCACACACTGAGATTCTTATACATTTAAAAAATAGAGGCAAATAAATACCTCATGATTTACTACTAACGATATGTTGTGACATGATTCATGCTTTGGTAACTCTTAAACTACACCAGCTCGATCCTAAGTCTCCACATGAAAATTTATTTTCAACCATGCTATCTTATGCCACTAATCTATCACTTTCACTCTTCACTAAAACATAAAATAGATTTCTGGACTTTACAAAATTGAGGTTCCTGTATAGGGTTTATAAAATATCTCTGTAGGAAACCAAAAATAGTGAACATATAAATTTTTTTAATAAGTTCATTCATATTCAATTTCCCTAGGATTGATGAAAAATATTTGAAACCAAAAACAATAACAAAACACAGTAAAAATAAAAGATTCATTGAATACCAGAATGTATTTAACATTTACATTGGTTCCATTCACATCACATTATCATAACCTATATAAAAAAATATAATGAAATCCTTGGCTCGACCTAATTATAGTTTTTGATCCCTAGGTTCATTCCACTGATCAACCATACCATCTTGATCTTATTTCAGAATGTATCTCAACATGAGAATAATCATAGATGACCTCTATCTACATATTAAGGATCTCATAGTCATGGATCTACCATGAATTGTAGTAGAAATAGGGGAATCACTAGCCATCTATCATCCTCCATCCATTATGCATAACTTTAAGCTAATAACTCAACATTCTCAATGTGAGGCCAATGAATGGTTCCAATTTGGTTGTGACATAAGGAAAACCTATATGTCCTTGTGTTACTGATTCCTAGTAAACCCATCAAATTGAATGGAATACCCCCCATAGATTCCATGTTTGGTCTCATAAATATATGACATCATACGATTCATCAATCGATATATATATATATATATGGTGCATCAATAAGAACCAAAAGTGTATCTTATTAATTCATCAAGGGGATCTAATTAAAAATATTTGTATGTAAAACAAAAATTCATGGAGATGTATTCAGAACAATGATCTTATACTACTACTGAAATTGCTGATATCATAGGATTTAAAATTGTATACTAGAATACCAATTCAAATCCGATGATCCCTTGTTATTCCCATTGGTTACAATGTATCAAGGAATCCATTTAAAAATAGGAATTATTTATGAAATAAATCACAAATATATGATTTCATATCCTAGGATTCACTAATATAAGTACCCTCGTGAATCATCAATATAATTGTATGCTAGAGGGATAAGGAACACACCCCAGAAACTCCACAATACAAGATCCGAAAAATATATGAAAACATGTTGTCTCATCTAACTCAGTAGGTTATTCCCATGATTCTTGATAAATAATTAGAGTAAAAGGACCAAAAAAATTACCATATTCCCTATGAAATATTAGTAATAATTCATTAAAATAAATAAAACTAAATAATGCTGTGGTTTAATGTGAATTCACATTATCATTATCCCAACAACATTGGTTTTCCTGGTCATTTCATGTTCTACAGTGACACATGCATCCATTATAACCCAAACATAATAACCCTCCCATGGTTAGTATATCAATGGGAACTCACTTAGTACCTTTGAGTAAGTATGTAATTGTAGGATAACCTCTTAGTAAACAATTGGATATCAATAATGTTAGGTAATTCTTTTTGGGTCATTAAAGTAATTACGTAACAAGATGTATACCTCTTAGGATCATCTAGGTTAGTACATAATCTGAGGTAGCTCTCATAGGAACTTCAATCACAAAAAACCTCATTAGATACCATCCCACGTATAGGGAAATCATGATTCCCAGATGTATCAACACATAAAACTACATCTTGGTCTTAAGGGGTAAACCTCATAAACAATGGTATGCAAAGATGGATCATTGACCAACACAGTTCAATGGTTCCAATCAGTTGGTGCACATTACCATCCATATCATAGTCTACCCAATGATCGTCAATCTATACTCATCACCACTAATGGAAAGGGTTTTATCCTTCCCAACCAATCCCTATTATCAATTGGTAACCAAATCTATATAACTAAGGACATTCTCATGCTAACACCAATCGATGAACATGGGAATATCATTTCATGTACCCTAAAAATTATAATGACTCACATATGGGTATCATCCCATGTATCTAGCCCAAGATACCCTTTCATTCAATTAATTGAGGAATCAGATCTCTATAATAATTTTCTCTCACAAAATCACCTCTTAATAGTCCTCAAAAAAGATTATGGGTTCTAACACACTACAATACATAGAAAAATCATCCAAATTGACTAATCAAAAGCTCAATTTTAACTCTTTAGACCAAAATAGTAATACACCTAAACTAGTGTAGTACAAGTTTTTTACCTCATTCACATGTTTCGTAACTATAACAATAAACTCGAACCATGTGACACCCCCGAGTCATCATAAAATTTGATAATTAAAATAATTTCACTCTCCCAATACAGAATATACCTCACATGGGGTTCCTTCAAATAACCAGGCCATGTACCCCTCCTGGGATACACTCAGATCCTATACATGAAAACTGACCATTGACTCACACAAGGTCTATTTGTGTGTCTTTCTTGACCATGTTTCCCTAAAATAGGGTTATTAGAAAAGTACCTAGCCACAACCCAAGTCACTACCATGTAGAATGTTTTAAAAAAACATACATAGTGTAACCCTGAAGAAGACCCATTATCCCTTATAGTAGAAATAATTACCTATGACTCATGAACACATGATGTTTTACTATGTTTCCCTAAATGGATAAATCTCTGAACACTATAAAAATCAATATTTTTCATAAAAAACTAATATACCATCCATTAAGGGGAACCCATAAATAAAAATATGGATTTTAAAAATTACATATCTAAGAATTTATATTGATTTTTGGATGGGTATATATAAATTCCCTCCCTCATCGTGAGAATATCTAATGCTTTCATCTCCAATTCACAGGGCGCTGCCTCAAACACCGATCTATCTCAGGATTAGATCCCAGATGATGATACCCTCTACCTCCACCCACTATATATTATCTCTTAGTTGTGGGACACCCTTATTATAAGGGATATGTTTATGCACTGACCCAAATTTGGGAAGGATAATAGTATATGGAATGTGAAAAGAATATTAACAAAAATGAGTAAATAAAAATGAAAATAGGGCATGTTCCTGGTGCCAAATGCATAATTATACATCAACTAGGATACCCTAAATTTTAAACTCAAACATTGAGTTAAAATGAAAACCAAAATTTCCATTAAAAGTATATCACCTTTAAAATATGGAAACAATATTTTAATATTTACCTAATCTATAAATGGATGAACATTATTTACTTGATTAAATAAAAAAATACAATATAGTGTAATGGGAATATCGTTAATTTATTAATTTTTACAATTCAATATATTTATGAAATCTGGGTGTATATTTTTCAATCGATGTAATAAAATATAGTGTTCTCATATATGAATGTAATAATAAGGAAACTAAAATTTATATATGGTGGATGATTAAGAAATAAATTGGATGTGCTGGACCAGTCCACTACAATTGAATTACTTTAAGTAATAAATCTGTAAAATTATCTTTGGTGGAATTAGATTAATATCATAATTAAATAAAAAAATTATATAGAAGAATATATGGATTTTGATGATAAAACATATTTTCGTTATATAGAAAACTGTTTTTGAAATAAGAAATAACCATGAAATGTTTAGAAAATTAAATAAAAAAGTAAAATTTATAAAACCAGGATTTTACTTATTTAATTTAGAAACCATAAAAATATATAGATGTAACCTAGGTAAATACACTATATTGTAAATATGTGTTCAAACATAAATTTTATGAAGGGGTTCTTTATAATATTTACAAAAACCACCTGCATTAAAATAATTTAAAATTCCGTTAAATTTTGGTGATTTTAAAAATATTATTGAAAGAACCTGACAAATAATTTCAGAATTAAAAATGATATTTATAACGTTATCCAATTAATAAAGACATTAATGGGAATGAAACCAAAATGAAAATATATTTTGTTTTTTGTTTCTTTAATAATTGGAAACCAATAAGTCTAGGGGAAAAAATATTGAGAGAAAATATTAAACCACAATGATAATAGAGGAGAATAAAATATAGGGGGTTGGAAATAAATTTAAAAAGGACTAAACTAATGGATTATATTTAAAAAAAAATTGAATTGAAATTGAGATTTAAGATGAAAACATAATGGTAAGTGTAAAAAAAATATTCATAAGAACATAAGTGGGTTTAAATGAAATGGAAAATAAAATATCCTAAAATGAAAATATTAATTATAATTTATGTAAATATGGTATTCAACACACATTATAACTGAAATGAAGGTTTAAAATATTAAACAACCCATATATAATTGAATATAGACTCAAATAACCTTTATAACATTAATTTCCTTTTAATTGAATTCTATTTACATAAAGAATGCAATATAAATCATAAAACTGATTAAATACATGAATGTGATAAAATATTTTAATTAGGTAGTAATAACACCATACTAAGGATACCATCGTGTATATTATAAAATATGTCACAAGAAAATATGTTTTTGAAAAATAACCCCTCAACGTAATTCCTAACATCTTATAAATCACTTGAATCTGCAGTATAAAATAATAGAATTTTTTTAAAACAATTCATATATATATAATTCTCTATATAAATTATATTATTATTATATACAATTATAATAGTTTGTTAATACATATTTTCCCATAATGAGTGTTTCTAATCTTTATTATTTTGAACTGATATCATGATATCTATTTTATCAACATTATTTTAAAAAAATTATATCATTCCTACATAATAAAAGTTATAGAAAATTATACTCTATATTTATTTATAATTTCATAATTTAGATTTCTAAGATTTTTTGTTACAATCCATTGGGATCAAATCCTAGATGATCTTGATTCATTGATTTATAATGATAAATTTTGGTATTTTGATTAGTGATTCTAATAATAATTTTTCCATTATAGAACCTAAATAATTTTTTATTTATTTACCATATAGTAAAAATTTTATTATGTTCTTCCATGATAACATTTCATAGAATTTCTTTAGAAGGTGGTTTAACCCACCCAAAAATTTACACACCATAATTAATAGATGAGTATGGTATTCAAAGTGGTTTGTGATGGACTATTATCATCATTAGATATGTACATTGATATTATATATATATTTATGGTTAAGGATCCAATTTTATGATATTTTAACAAATAATAAATAACGTAGATGAAAAAAAATTTATATTGCATCCTCGGGACTATAGTTCGCACAAACACATGAATGTCTTTTTTGTTTTTACGAATTTAAATGTGGAATGTTGGTCAGAAATTATTCCAAAAAAGTAAAGAAACATTTTTTATAATATAAATTCAATTTTTACCATATATTATTGGTAAAAATATATTTTAAAGTGAAAGAAAATTATTGAAAATTTAGTTCTCACATTGCCAAATTTCAACATCTCTTGGAGGATTCCTTAGAATAGGACATGGGAAAATAATATTTTATATACAGAGATTTAGAGCTGATATATCACTCTATAAGAAAGATATACTAAAGTGTTTAAAATGGAAAAATAATGTTTTGGGGATTTATTTAAGCGGTGGTGAGAGGTCACTTTTGCAAGTGGTGTGAATAATAGTTGTGTAAATATTTCATCTGAATATAATTAAAGAACCTGATCCATTTGTTAAAAAGAATCTAAAATAGAAAATAAATGATAAGGGATAATTTTTGGATGATAAATACCTTAACCACACAATTATAAACATGTTTCTGAGTTGTTAATCCATTTATGCATTTAGTTAACCAATTTTAACCATTCATATTTCATAGAGGTAATTTCTTTTATAATAATTCATTTTTTCCTAAAAATAAATTGACCCTTGTAATATATATTTGAACCAATAATTCCATATATAAAATTAAATTTATCATCCAATAATTTTACAGTCATGAGAAATCATTTCTCTCATTTGAATATGTAACTCGTAAATATTTGTGTTTTGAAAATGTGTATTTTGATGTTTAAAAATTATGTCTAATAAAATTTTTAATTTCATTTTATTCAATATTTATTGTTTTTTATTTTTAATAAATTATAATTTTATGTGGATTTCAATGAAATTAAAAACTTAATTTCAAAAAAATGATATTTAATTTAATGAAAATACCAAAAGCATTTTATTTTATTAGAAAACATTACTTATGAATACAACATAATAAACTATGGTTTAATCAATTATATATGATATTTAAGTGTATTTGGTTTTAATCCTTGTATATATCCTTAAACGTGAAAATTATAACTTATAAATGTTAATTTCATGCCTTCTTCTAGATAAACAATATGGTTTTTGTAAAAAATACAGATTCACTATTCACCCCTGAAGAACAACTTCAGAAAACATCAAAACACCAAACAGATATTATTATACAATGATGAATTGAAAAATTATACTTCATCAAGTAGATTACATTTATAATATTTAAACATTTAACTTTAAAATAAAATTATTAATATAACATGATAAGTTTTTTTCATTCGAAGATAACTATTCAAGTATCAAATATTCTTATAAATTTTTCCTTTATATTACATGAAAACATCATAGGTTTATAGCATGTTTTGAATAATTTTTAATATTATATGGTTCTTCTTATATTTTTTTTGTTGTATTTGTTCAAAAAAATATTTGAGTGCCCCAATAATTCTAATGGGGCATGATCTTTTTTTATATCAGTAAATACCATGGAAGAGTTCTCTTTGATGCCTTCATTGGTTTTCCAAAGGTATGGAGATCATCTAAAGTAATTCTATTTGATTATGATACATTATAGGACCTAATGAGCCATTTTTTCAATTGGGATAAATCAACAATGTTTTTGATCCATGTAGATAAATATTTCAATGAACAATTCCCATAGGTATTCACATATCCATTTTTCTATATGTGTGATTCACAGATTTATTTCTACAACATAAGGTAATAACATACCGGATTAAGCCACATATATTATTTATATATATTTACATAATCAACTAATCTATATATCCCAATACTCTATAAGTAAAATTTAGAATCGTGTTGAAATTTTTCATGTATCTGATAGTTGAATAACATAATATAATATTCTACAAATACATTTTCTAATGAGATTCACATATTATTTTGTTTTACAAACATATTTCATATTTATATTTGTGGAAGGAATGAATTTATATATTTTAGAAAACAAAAGTGTTTATGTATATTACTTTAAGTAAATTTTCCTGGAACATTTTAAAATTCTCTAAAACCATATTCATGATTGGGATATAGTGGTTGACTATAGTTGATGGGTTCATGGGGTCTTAATGTTTATTGTTTTACCCAATTATTTTAATGGGGTGGTCCAAATTTCTATATGGGAATGAAGATACAGTGAAAATTTTATATTTTTAGCAAGTTGTGGTGTGAGAGATGCACAAAATATAATTGATGGAGTAGTCTGAATGCGAGGTTTCATTCTTTTGTTATAAAGATCTATTGAATCTCAAGAACATTATAGAACTATTTTTTTATAATATAATTTATTTGTATTGGAATATGTTTTCTCATTATAGGTGCTTCGTTATTTTGAATTTATGTGACTCAAGGAATTGAATGTCTGGTTTCCCAACTTATAAAACATATTTTATTTGGGTGAACTTTTTCAGTTTTTAGTCAACTTTTTTTGATACAGTGAAAAGATATATTTCTGTGTGTGACTCCAAGCGTGGGTGGTGGGATGTCACATGATTCGTTGTAATGGTATTATACTTGTTGATATAGTGAAATGAATATATGTTTGGGGGAGGGAAACCAATATATATAAGGAGGAGTATTTCTCACTTTTTTTAATCCTTGTAAAAAAATATTTGTTCCTTTCTCTTTATTTTTTATATCATCATATGAGGATGTGTTATATATTATTTGAGTTGATTGTTCACTAACATGAAATAATGGTTAATTTTCTATAAAATAATATGAAATGTTTTTTCCAACGATTCACCCCACCCCCTTAGTTGAGGAAACTCATACTTATAGGGAGATCAACATATATTAGAGTGAAATGTCCCCCCTATAGGATACAACCAATTATCATGTAATCCAGGGATAATATCAATGTAGTTAACAATAAATGTGTAGCTACATTTTATTGTCAAAATAATAAGAGTTCAATGACTAAAATGCTTTCATATCATTTATCATTTGGGATGGATGCTCTTGATACATTAATAGTGGGGTTTTCACCATTTGTCAGTGATGGTGAAATGATGATTCATAATAACAGAAATATGGATGGAGATGGAAAATCTAAAAATTCTACTCTAATGATAGTATCACAGAAAATTTCCATTAAATATTTTGGTATACAGACTGGAAATGTGATTTAGGATAATATGGAGATCTGCTATAATGGATATATGGAAGTGAAACATGAAAATATACATATTTCTAAAATTAAATTAGAAGTCATTAAAATGGTGGAAGATAAATACATCAATTATTTATTTATTCATTTAAATTAAATTTTCAGCAATATGCGACACATTTGTGAGAATAATGATGATTTAAAGATTGGTAAAAATTGGATAAAAAATTCCCACATAGATTTAGACATAAAATTTCATCACACAATGATAGAGAATATATTTCTATAGAAGAATTACATAATTTTCTTATTGGATATGAAATAAGAAAACAGATATATTTCAAGGAGAATGGAAAAGAATATATGTATTTTAATGTTATGATAATCATGAAAATGAGAAATCAAAAATATTTTATGGACATAAGTTATTCTAATAATGAAGATGAATATGGACGGGTTCATGCATTTATTTCTAAAATAATTAAAAATGGAAAATTCTAGAATGTTGGAATATTTTAGGTTATATTATTAAAATTAAATATTGTAGGAATGTTTTAAATTAATAACAAATGGAATAGTGGATTAGGTAATATATTTTTTGATGTATAATGAAATCAAGGGATAAAGTGAAATAAAATTCCAAATGAAGCTTCAATGGCTGGTGGATACAATATTTAATATCAAATAACAAAAAGGATAAAATCTAAGAAGAAAAGTAGATAATGTTGACCACATATCCTGAAATGATTATAATGAATAGACATAAGAAATATTTAATCGAATTATGGACCATTTTAAAATGGTTTTTGATTCATCTTTCAGTTATGAGAATGACTAAGAGACAATAAATTATGAATACAAGCTCAAATATGAACATGAGGCATGACTTGAAAAAAACATTCTCAACCATGATAATAATATTAATATAATATATAAAAATATGCTTGTTGAAGAAAAATTATAAAATGAAAAAATGAAATAGTTCTTCTAGAATAAAAAATACTCAACTTATGTCTTTGGAAAATGAGAAAATTATCAAATATTTAGAAAAAAAATATATCCAAATGATGAAGAATTACCTTTGACATAATAAAAATCCCTTTAAGATGAGAAAAATATATCCATGAACAATATAGATATAAGATATCTATTTTTGTAAAGGGTGAATCCTCCAAATATTTTGAAATAATTCTAGCAATGTTTTCATCTGAAAAATATGTTCCAAAATCTATTGATACTATCACTAAATTTATAAATCCTAAATATGGTCCAATTTAGAGAAACTATAAGGATGAAAAATTAGTAGTAATAAACATAGAGACATAAAAATGTTAAATAAATCTTATTTTAGATATCTGGAGTGCAATTAAACCTAATATGATTAGTTTATATTAAATTATAAAATGAATATTTCATGATATAAACAAGCTTAACAAAGAAAATTATAATTTACTATTTACTAATTTTTTTGTGGAGTTTTCTAGAACAAATCATCTATATGTTATTATGTCATTTTTTCATTTGGAATAAAGAAATATCTCAAGAGGAGAAATTCCAATAAGAATAAAATTGTTTCTAGAGGAATTAATATATAAAATGAAAATGATCACAAGCTATCAAGATAGAAAAGAAATAAATTTATTACTTTTTGTGGTAGGTATGATCAAAATGGGAATGAAAGAGATAATATGATAACTATACTACCTATTAGAATCAATATAAAATGAAAAAATAGATATCCAATTATATAATGAGGAAAATATATTCTTTTAATTTGTTTCTTTTAAAAAATGAATAAATAGAAATTCATGGTTACTTCTTAGTCGATGTCCCTCCAACATGGTAGTGAAAATAATTATCAGAAACATTGTGATGTTGGAAAGAGGTGTAGTGACTATTGATAATTATTTCTAATTAAATATTATTGTATTTGGATAAGTATAAATTTATCCAACTAATATTAATTATAAACATGTATTATTCTTTGGGAAGATAATGTATAATTTGATTAGTGTTAGTCAACATTGAGATGATAGACTTATATTTTTATTTAAAAAGGACTCTTGTATCATCAAAAAGACAGAGTATGGAAGGATTATTACCTAATGAATAAGAATTAGTAAAAAACTATAAAAAATTATGATCCTAGAGATTCATTTTGGTTAAAAATTCCATGATTATAAAAACTTACGACAAAAATGTATTGGACATCTTGGAGAAATAAATATGAGTAAAATAATGTAGAATTTGGATTTGATAAACCATGAAAATAAGAATATAGGTAGGGTTGAATTTTGGGAAACCTATCATAGTGGTAAAATTTCAAATAGGTTCTAACAATGGACAGATCATTCTATAATTATGACAACTTGAACTCACTCATACAAACATACACTGTCAAATTAGAAAAAAAATCTACTAGATGTGATATTTATTTAATCTCATTCATTAATTATTTTACTCTAATGGGTAATTTCATGTCATTAAATCACAATTCAATTGATGTAAAAAAAATTCAAATGTTTATAAAGGAAGTCTAAGAAGGAAATGGGTATTTATAACCATAAACTAATATAAGATAATGGTATGGAGTTTAAATGTTGTGATTTTGAAAGATATAATGAAAAAATGGAACAATGAATCAGAAAAGAGCACCCTATACTCTATTATAGAATGGGACAGCTATAAATGATAATATTATAGTTGAAATGATGATCACTATACTGGCTAAACATGTCATCTAATATTTTTTCTGGAGTGAATATGTAATTAATGAAATACACATAGGGAGAATTTGTCGACTGGGACAAAAAAAATACAAGACACCATATGAAATTTTGTATGAAATGAAACCAATTTTAAATGAGTTCATATTTTTTTATTCCATTCATTCTAAAAGAATAAGAGAATAAATATTAGAAATTTTTATGAAAATGTGGATGAAGGGGTTTTCATGGGTTATCAATCAAATTGAAAATGAGTTCATATTATATAATAGATGAATGTTTAAGTTACTTAGATTGAGAAAATAAACGATGTTATTGATTTGGAATAGACCAATAATGAACGATAAGCTATTAAAAATAAGATAAATTTGTACAATTCATTTTATAGACATATTGAAACTGAAAATATCATTGGATATCAATGGGACCCAATTAAAACAAGAAGAATATTGAGATTATTATGCCAAAATGAAATTATTTAAAAAATTTAAGATCATACAATGGTATAATAATTCAACCATTAGGTGCGGATAAATCCTATCAATGAGTAACATAATTAGATAAATAATAACTCTACATCAGATCTTGTTCTACAAAATAAGAAATTAAAATTATCACTTAATGGGATTCCAAAAATAAGATAAAGGTTAACTGTAGGGTTTCAAAAAATAACGCTAGGATGGTGTGAAAAGGATATAATAAAATTTATGTTATTGAATTTGGGAAAGAAATTCACTTGGTGAATGACTTGATAGTTTTAGAATGTTCCTTGCATTTTAAGCTCCCAAACCTTACAGAGTATATAAAATGGATCTGGAATCTACCATTCAAAATGTTGAACTAGTGGATAAGTATAAAATAAACTAAAAGATATATTTATCTAAAATAATCGCATCATCACTCTATATAGATTAAAGAAAACATTTCAAGAGGGCGTTTAATTTATTTCATACTGGAACAACATGTTCATACTTTTTAATGCACCTAAATTCCAGTTTTTTTGTTTCTCCACCATCTTTTGGATATTTATCTCAAATTAAGTAGAGAATTATATAATGGAGGTTGGGTGCATGTTGGTTTTAAATGGTATGGTTCTAAAGAAGTTCACACAGGATGATAAGTCAAAACTAGGGTTTGTGATGTAATTTTTAAGGATGGTATTGTAATTTTTGACAGTAGGGAATGCATTGTCGGTCATGGTGTGTTTGTAAAAGTTATCAAATAATACTCCTTAGTGATTTTTTGGGAATATTACTTTACTTTTTCCAAATTTATTGGGATCTTGAATAAGTTTCCACACATCATGTTAGGGAAGGTGTTATTGATACTCTTAGTTTTAGTAAAAGTACTTAAATTATTCTTATTTGAGTTATTGAATTGGTTTTGTAGCATTCAAAGCCATGTATATTCTAGGGATATAGTAATAAATTGTCCTTTAAAATGATTTTCATTAGAAATGGATAATATTGATGAATTCCATGGTTTTATTTCTTCGTTTGAATAATATTTATGATTACATGGTTCTTGGTGATTTTGTGATTTTATTACTACCACGTATTAGGATCTCATAAAGTCTTATGATTCTTGGTATAATTTTTATGGATATTAAAATCATGTATGGGAGTTCTATGATTCTATAATGGGTTTGATAAATCTTAAAGAACTTATTATTGATTTCTATTTTTTTATTGGTTACCAGACATATAAGTCCATTTTCAAACAAAGGGGATAAATCACAAACCCATTTGATCCATATACCTAAATTGGTAATGGGAAAATTCATGTTGGTGATTCAAATAGCTATTTTTCAATGATATTTATCTATTTATCAATTTTTACTATATATTTTTTATCAATTCACATATTTAACCATATAGTCGATTTATATTGAGATTTATGTAGTAAGCTAATCCATACTTCCAAATGGTCAATGTATATGATTCATAATAAAAGAACCATTTTGACTTGTAGATTTTTTTTAACCAAATAGGTGAATAAAACAATTGTCTGTTTTCTTTTTAGAGTCACAAAGAATGATTAATTCAGTGACAAATTCAGATTATTTTCAATGAATGTTTATAATTGTTATATATTAAATAATTAATGTATTCATGTATATTATTTTTATGAAATTTAATGGAATATTTTTAATAGGTTCTCAATCATATAGATGATATAGATGTGGTGGTTGAATCTAGATATATATAACATGGGGTATTAATGTTTATAGTAATCCCACTCTGGAATTTTAATAGTGTGTGTCTAATTGGAACACGAGGGAGAATGGATAGTGAAAAACTATTGACATGTATCATGTTATAGTGTTAATGATATGAAGAAAATAATTAAGGGATAAGTATAAGTTATAGGTTTTATTATTTAGAAATTAAAAAATGATGATTATCATGTATTAAATAGAACTGTTTTTGGACTTATAAATTTTGTGTAGTGGAATACTAGTATGCATAATGGTTAATTCATTCCTATGGATTCTAGTACCTCATGGTGTGGGATATAAATATTTTTTCCCTAGGAAATTTTATTTATTTTGGTTATCTTATTTAGTTTCTTGTGATTATATCTTGTATTATAGTGAGAAGATATGGTGTTGTGTGTGACCCTTAACATGTCTTGTGGGATGTCACAATAGTTTTGGTATATGAACTCTAATTGGTGATATATTAAATAGAATATATGTTTGGGGAGTAAAAATTTATGAGAAGGAGTGGATACCACATTTCATCCAAAAAATTGTAAAAATATTTGTTTCCCTTTACCTTTATTTTTAGTATGATCGTGTGAGTCTATGTTATTTTAAATGAATGGGTCATACTCTTACAAGTGGTAGAGTATTATTTTGTTTGAAAAAAATTATAAAGCCTTCCTCTACTGATTCAACTCCCCCATATTCATTGTTGGAAACCCATCATAATATGATCTTAATTACTAATGAAATTTTTGTAAATATATATTTTGTAAAATTAATATAATTTATCCATAATATATTTTTCATAAAATAGAATATTTATAATCAAATATTTTGTAAAAAACATATTTTTAAAATTTAATTATCTTATTATTTATTTATCTATGATAATTTGATTTTATTGATGGATTAGTGTTAAAAATAATGTTTATTTGTATCGCAATATATATTTCCTAACTCATTTACAACTATTTCTTCCTAAAAATTATATGACTAAATTTAAATGGTAATATAATTCTTTGTGGTTCCATTTCATTTAATTGAGTCTGTGAAGTAACTTATTGAGAAACTTTTTTAAAAATAGAAGATTTAATTTAATATCTTGGGGTGTGATATAACAATTTCATGAATATTTTATAAATGGATTTAAAAGTCATAATGTGAATCTTTTTGGACTAATATTGAATATTCATGATAAAATATTTGATAAATATAAAATATGATATTTTATTTTAATATAAATGTTTATAAAGTTATATTAATTATATTATTATTCATTGTAGATCTATTTTGTTTCATATAAAATTGAGAAAAG
Organism: Viscum album; assembly: GCA_963277665.1. Taxonomy (NCBI): domain Eukaryota; kingdom Viridiplantae; phylum Streptophyta; class Magnoliopsida; order Santalales; family Viscaceae; genus Viscum; species Viscum album. Next base: position 360,500,562 of record OY728155.1, on the reverse strand, counting down.
TAAATATATGAATGATGTGATTTGATTATTAAGATCATGAGAAAATTATAATATATTTTAAATATAGGAATATATTATTTCGATAATAATTTTAACAAAATAGGATGAGTTTATAAAGATTATAAATTTATTTCATGTTTTAAATATTTAAATATATTGAACTTAAAAATTAAGGATATTTTAAATTTTCAAATTTTGAATGAATTTATTTAAAACCATTGAAGAGATTAATGAAGAGAATAATAAAAATTATGAGAAATAGATGAAAAAATGGCATATATTTCTAAATAATTATGTAATGAATATTTTATAAATAGTGAATATAAATAATTAAAACAACTAGATTTTTATAAGGATTCAGTAATTATGAAATATGTTTTAAAAATCATATTTTAGTAGTTATATTCTATTATTTGTACTGTAAAAAATTAGTGAATATATATATTATATTCATTGAAATAGTAAACCCAATGTAATATCATGTCATTGTGATATAATTGGTCATTATAAATAGTTTGTATTTGATTAATCCTTGGGGGATATATTCAATGTGGTTCAACAATGATACCTTACCATTCAAAATTTTAAATTATCATATTTTTCAAACATATGTCTGTTATATTTCAATTGATCATAAGGAGGAAAAACTATCCAACAATGGGGGTAGACCACATAAATATTAGTAATCATATAATCATTTATTTATTTCATTTGATATGTAAAAGAAATTAATTAATTTTATATTATTTAATTAACAAAAATTAAAAATTAGTATGACATTATAAAATCCCTAAACCCCGATTCAATGTTTTTATGGGAATATTAAATTAATCAAATATATATTGATTCAATTTTTTATGGAAATAATATCATATACAGAAGTTTTATATACCAACATAATTAAATTTAATTCAATTTTTAGAAGAGATTTTATGAATAAAAATAATAATATTTATAAATATGGTAACTAAAACAACAATCACGTTGATTTATATAAAAAATAATTTAAAATGTATATGAGATTTAATAATATATGGTGGGTATAAAACATGATAAATAATAAATATTACCCTAAATAAAATTTTACATAGGCCACAAAAAGTAGAGACTATATTTTAATGATTATTGGATGATAATTTATTAATTATTCAGCATAATAAATGAAAATTCCAATAATGTAACATTAATGGTTGAAATTGAAGTAAACATTATTGTTTTAAATATTATGTTAACAATCCATTAAATTATATTTGTTTCAAAGGTTTTTAAACTCAATCATAGACATATCATTCCACTTACTATGGATAAGTAATTAAATATTCTAATTTCATGTGATATATGAAAGGACCCTTGGTTTTAAAATATAATAAAATTATAAAATAATATTTCTTATAAATTAATGTATAATTTTGTTCTAATGTAAAATAAAAAATCATTTTCTGAATTGAAAGGAAATAATGAAGATGAAGAAAATAAGAAAATAATATTTATATTTTAATATAGTTTTATTACTATAAGAGTAAAAGGAAAAGTTATGATATCCCTGATATTATTTAATTTCAATGTATAATGAAATTTTATTGTTGGCTCCTCAAATAAAACTATTGACGATGAGAAAGAGTATGTTCCTAAAAAATAATACAAAGGAATATTATTAAAAAAATATTTAATAGAAATATGATTAGAAATATAATGATAAAATTAAAGTATTATAAATAATAATAATTATCCTGATAAAATAATATGATGATGAATTAAATACTATTACAACTTTACCCAAATATGATGAGTCCAATGAGAAAAGAACATATAGTGTACAAGAAGAGAATTGTGAAATTTACTTAGGTAAATAATGATATTATGAATATAGTTATGTGAAAACTGTGATTAATCATCTATCAAATTATTATATGAATCAATTTATATTTATAGAAGAGTCATTGATATGAAAAATAAATATTTTAACAAAAACAACAGAAAAGAATAAGAATTTGAAGACAATGAAGCTGTAATGTTTATATCCATTTGATACAACTTATAAATTCATTGTGAGAGAAATATTATGAACATATAATGGATTCCATTATTTTAGAAAGAGTAATCTATTATTGAAAATTAGTTCCCAAAACTTGTGAATTCCATTTTATTACTATTTTCTATTTTATCTCTAATTCCCATTTTTATTGAACATTTTTCTGAACACTCACATTTTTTCTATCTATGCTTCACTATCTTAACATATTGAAAATATCCCATGAAATTTTATTCTAAATATATACAAATAATTAATTAATAACCCTAAATTATTCATTATTCACATTTTCCTCATATATATAATTTTTTTAATTCATTGAAATAGTATATTTTCTCAATGAATTTGAATATCATTATAATTTAAAATAAACGTTTTCAATCTCTCTTAATGTTTTCAACTTATAATTTTAATAAATTTTTCACTTTATTTTTAGAACCAATGAAATTTTAATCATCATAATTAATGGTGAATTCAAAATCCATTTCCCTAGTTTTTTTCATATCTATGTTATTTATCCTTATATTTTACATAATTATGTACTGACATTTAATAATAAATTTTATGAAGTAAACCCACAATGGGATTAAATTAAATAATTTTAGAATCAAATAATTATTCCATTTTTTAAAATTATTATATTATACATTTTATCTTGTCTAATGTGAAGCATAACAATGAATATAACTACATATTATCTCTTCTCAAAATTTTCAGAAATTATCTTTTAAATTTTAAATTATTTGGGGATTCTAAATTATTTATTGTATTTTACATTTCCTTTCATCAAATGCCATTAATAAAAATACATTTTTATAGAATTTTAACTTAATAATTATATTTTATGAATATTGAAATATTTTTGAATAACATCATTAAATTTTTTTTTTACTATTTCTATTCAAAAAAAATGGTAAGATAAATATGTACTAAGAATGAATTTAACTCTGAAATATTCAATTTTTTGAGATTCTTAACAAGTATTATAGTTATGTTTATTTTGATTATTTATTATATGAGACTCAATGATTTTTTATCAATGTTATTCCCCATTAATTTTGTTAATTTATTGATAAAATTCAAAATCTCATTCAAAATATCTCTTCTATATTTATCGAAATTTTAAAATTCCTTTAATTTATGTTTCATTAAAATTAAAATTTCTCCAATTTTATCTCATAAAATAAATTAATGATGTTAAATTCATATTTTCCTTGATAATGAATTATGTGAAAAAATATATTTTAGTATATTATCTCAAGAGACGTCATTGGTAGAATCTCAACATTCATGTAATGTTTCCCCCATATTCCCTTATTGCATGATTTTAAAAACATTTACAATTTCATCATAAATTTAGTATGGTGGAATACTATTTTTTAGTGATATTAATCAATTTATTTTACATAAAATGATCACGTAATATCTGGGTCAATATTTATCAAATTATTATGATTGAAATAACATAAATCTTCTGAATTATTGTTTTATTATAAAATACACGTAGGTATTCCCTCTTAGTAAAATGTATTATATATTTTATACACATGATTACACATTTTATTTTTTAAAACTAATTTAATTTCTATCACCCAAATTCTTCCACACCAAATTACTTTTCATTCTCCATATAAAAAAATAATACACCATTGATCATTAATTTATTATCTTTAATCATGTATATTCCCACTCATATGATTTTTTAGGAAAAAATTTTCTACAAATGATATAAAGAATCATTTTCACTTAAATGATTAATATTATTGTTATGAAAAATGGTGAGGCAGATAAATTTGAAGGTATCTAATCCTCATATAGTTTGGAAGTGGTGGAGCCCAATGGAATCTCGATGACAATTGTTTTTACAATCCACAACTATGGAGTAAATTCTCATGTAAATAATCCTCTCTATCACCCAATATTCTTTTAATGAAATATAATTCGTCTCATGGTTCCCATTATATTAATAAATAATGATCATAAAGCCTCTTGGAATCAACCTTTTACATACCATGATGATGTATAAATTTCTCCAATGAGTAACCAGTTATCCTTACAAGATGTATAAACTGAATTTTAACTGTATTTTCATCTTTGAAATGATCACATTGAAACGATGTAAGAGATATTGACTGGATAATTGGAACTAGGCCTCATAAAAGAGTGAACTTCCAACACTAGAAAAACAAGAAAAATAATTGAAAATGGAAGCAGAGTGAACATTTGTTAATGATATCCATCATCCAAGATCCATTATTCATTATTTATAGTATTTTTATATATTAATTCAATAAATCATATTTTTAATATATTCTTATTGTTTGTAGATATATTGACTAATAATGTATTTTATAGTTGGTCTATTTTTTCATTTATCCAGTACCACAGTCATCTTGATCACATCTCTTACATGTTTTTAATGATATCTAATTTTTAGGCATATTGAATATATAATTTTTTCTATATTGAACAATCATTTTATTCTTATCAAATATTTTCCTCTAAACAGTAGGAATCCCACACACATAATGCCATATTTTTTCTTCCATAGAATAAAATATTATACCATAAAGAAAATGATTTTCTTCTATTTTAACATAGATAAACACAAATTAAATACTATATTATTTTTCCAATCCATGAAATTAATGTTTATATATTTGGGTTATTGTTTTAAAGATGATGAATTAACTTCTCACACTTCTTTTAGAAGATAATGTTTCATGAATTATTCACAATCTTATTTGATATATAGGTGGGTATTCAAAATTATTTCCACCTATACATTATTAGAGTTCTTATTTGATTTTATATTATTAGAAAAAATAATATTCAAATATTATAATTTTTTAGATAACTATCATTCTATTATATTTATATCAAGGAAAACAATATATAAAAAAAATTAAGTGATTGTTTTTTATCGAGTTATTTATTTAATGTAACAAAAAAATAATAATATATTAACAAATAAAACTTATCTCTTAACAAATATTTTATTATATGTTATAACAATAACTGATAGAATGTTTATTATATTTATCTAAACATCATGTGTTAATATGGAAAAATAAAAGTTGGTATATTAAATTGATAAATACATTAATGAGTAGTATAATCACAAAAATGTACCCCATTGGCTTGAATTTCTCCATAAATATCACTCCTAAAATAATGAATGTTAAAATAAAGATAATCATTTGGATAATTATAGAAATCATAGAATTATGTGAAAGAAACATTGCATGTAATACTGTGAATGATGAATCTAGAATAACGCTTCATTTATAGGGAAATTTTTAACTATATAATTATTAATATAATAAAATATTTCTCATGGGAATTACTAAAATTAAAAAAAAAATTGGAAACTATTAATAATGGAACAATAAATTCATAGTCGGGAATATTTTATTATATTAAATTAAGAAAAGAAAACTAGATTTTTTGAAACTATGAATATATTAAGATTTTATTAAATGTATTCATTAGAATAAGTGTATATGTTTTAAATGAAATATGTGTTCATTAAATAATGTTATTAAAGGAATTTAAATTGATAATATATTTTAACAACTGTGTAGGTAATATTTATAATGGTTATAGACTATAATATTCTATAAAAATGAAAATTTATAATAAATAATGGTATTTGGATATAAATTAAAATACAATTATTTAAAAATTATTTTCATTAAATCAATTTTATTTTATAACATAGTATATTAAATTTATCTTTCGGTTGGTTATAAGGAATATTTTTTGATAATTTGTATATTTTTTTGAATAAATAAACAAATATCCATTTTCAGAGTTCCAGGATTTTATAAAACCATTATGACTAGAGATTGATTAAAAAATTTAAAATACATTTTATTCAAAATAATTACATTTAAATGTTTGAAATAATATTTAAAAAACTATTTTTGAAATTAGAAATTAATAATTTACATTTAAAAAATGGATTTTTGGGGGAATTGTTTTGAATAAGTTAATTAAGAATAATTTTTCAGAAGATAATTCCTTCATGGGAAAGAATTTAATGTTAAAAAAATCTCCATCACTCATTAATAATTGAAATTTAGTTAAAATTTATTCCTTGAATAGATGTATGGATTATATAGAAAAATAACTAATATTAGATCCCTTAAAACCACCACTAGATGAGAATAAATAACCACCACTTTGCCCTATACTATCCTCTCAAAACCGCTTAATCATTAATTTAATATACCAAGCACTCTATAAATCCCTACCAATGTGTTCTTATGATTATAAGTATTCTATCTCTATTCCAAATAAGAATCCAATAAAAGTAAGTGTTATCCCTTCCATTTTTTCAATACGAGATCATGTTTTGTAAAATAATTTTGACTCTCAATTTATTATGTTTAAATTGTTTATAAAACCCCATCACAATGATTAAAATCGCATTTTAATGAGTCAATTCATTTTAATCCCATCAAATCCATTCCAAGGTTCATTTCATATACCCATTATCAAGTCAAAATCAACCCCTGATTTTCAATGAAATATGTTCATTTCAAGAATAACTAGCATTATTTTTATTCAAGGGTTTTAATTTAGATGTATAATTTCACATTGAGTTGGGAAATCCATTTATGAAAACCACATTCAATAATCATGGGATAGAAAGTATATTCCCTTATTATTCTGAATTAATGTGGAACATAAAATTTTAGAAATATGAAGTGTACACCCTAATAGCTCTCCAATTATTTAGAGAATTGATTATTCAATAGAGATGAAAGGTTAATAACATATTGGTACAATTAAACGGTAATTTTTTATGACACCTTATTGAAAATACAAGGTAAGATTGTTTATGAAACCATATTTATGAGATTTGGTTATATGTCTATGTATGTATCATGTTATGTTATAGACACATTTATATGTTATGTCATGTTCTTATGTTAAAGTTATCATGTTCAAGAACTTATTTTACAACACATTTTAATTTCATTATTCAATGCTTCGTGATACACATATGATTTTTTCATAAATTTGTTTTTACTTATTGGTATTTCTGATCACCCATTTTTTTAGATAAATGTCCCTAGGAAATTATATAGAGTCAGGTCACATTGTAAGTTATAACAAAGTATCCTTTTAGGATAGTCAAGAGGTTAGTTTAAGAGTTTTATTCTCTACCTTTTATATGTTATATTATTTACCTAGTTTACATGATTCTGAAAGAAAAATTGTCAATTAGGGTTATTTATGAATTTTTTTAAATGAATGAGGTTACTAATCATGTAAAAAAGGTGTATCCATATAGTATTTATTAATGTATTTGACTAGACTTTTTTAGTAATTATGACAATTTTTTTTTTTAAAAACCATAAATATAATACCAACTATAGAACAACATAACTGAATGTTATGAAGAGTATATAGTTTGGGATTTTATAATGAAATACATCCACGTGTGGATACTGGAATGTGGATGTGGTGGTAGAATTGATGTAATAAGGGGTAATAACCCCCAAATATTTTGTATTGTGTATTAAATCTATCGTCATCTAATACATGATAATGATCCCAAGAGTGAATAACTTTTCAGACTCTACCAAGATATATTCTTATTTAGAATATGATTTTAACAACCCATCATGAACTGATTTGTAAAAAGGTATATTTTTCCTTTTTAGGAGAAATAAAATTCTAATATATATGATCCTTGAATCAATATATTAAAATAAATATTAGGACTAAAAAAACACCAAACTTTTTTATCATAATCATTCAAATAAGTATCAGTCTAGTTAGTTATATTTTTATTTATAGAAAATGGAAGGAAATATAATGTCTCATTTCAAAAAAAATATAATAATTGAATTCCTAGTATGATGGAAGATGATGTTGAAAACACCATGATAATGTTCAATCAGTAACCGAATATTATGAATCATAACGTATACCACAGAGCATCCAACCACATGTATGAGGGAACCAATATATATAGAATCATTCCTGTGTCAATGACCTACAGTCATATGAAAACCCTATAACAGTTTCATTTTATAATGTTGTATTAGTTCTATCCAAAATAATTTCACGTATTACCTTACGATGAGGGTTCTAAGGAAATGTTTTTTACTATTGTTTGGAGCTGGAATTTGATCAATGGTTGAATTTTACCAAAGACACCAAGAAAAATGATCAAATTTATTCTGTTAAGTTGAAATACTTCACTTATATATTTTCAATATTTATATTCCACATAATATATAAACAAATAATGAAATAGAATTCCTTAAGTTGAAGAAAACAGAAGGTGAATATCTGGGGGTTATGAGATGAAATTCATGTGGATTTCCTATATTTAATCCTGGTTTTACAATGATTCTAATAGGAATATAGATCAATTATTTATTAGGTTGATACTATATCCTTGGAATATATTGTAAATTCAAGACATCAAGATATATTTATCATGGCAGAGATTATTTATAGGGACACACATTTCTATCATGGATAGAATGATAAACATAAAAGAATAGAGAAAATAATGGGTAGAATACTTACCAAAAAAGGAAGGGAAAAAATACAACTTTTACTAAGTGATATATATGGAAAAAAGTACTGGAACTATCTAAAAGAATGTGGGAAGTTAAATTAATGTGGAAAGGTTTTACCAATTATTGAAATTAATGAAAATATTTAAAAAACATTATCGTAATTTTATAGAGAAGGGGATGATGGTGTAAGTGAATCCTATAGTAAACAACTTATATTTTTTATATCTTAGTCACCTTTTCTTAATGGTTACTCAATCCTGAAGTAGTAATGGGAAACCAAAATCCTCCCTATCAGAGGATATAAGATCAATTCAATTTCTTTTCAATCACACCAGACGAATTCTACAATATGATTGTTATAGTACCATCTACACAAATTATTCAGTAAAACCTAGTGTGTGAGATAAAATATTATTATTCAACACATTCCCCTATTTATTTTATGTTTTCAAAGAACATTTTTTCAATCCTATAGATGTTCGAAGCAGAGTTATTAGTTAAATTTAATTGAGGATATTTTTAAATCAAAAAATATATTTGTATTAAACTATTAAATATTGTGAGAATAACATCATCATAAATATTCATTTATTATAAAGGTAGAAATATAAATAATTTTTAGAAATAATTCGACCTCCAAGTATAATTCCACGATAAATTGAAAAAGAAAGGATATTTTAGTTTTATCAAGAGGAAAACATATAAGCACAATCATTTTAATGATACACCAACCCATATTTTCTAAATAAAGTATTCCTATATAATTCATTATATAAATTATTGATGGATAAGGGGAAGAAAAAAACGTTAAAAAATATATAATTTAAGTCAAAGGATTTTTAATACATTAATTTATTTACTGAAGACTACTTTGGACCAATAAAATAAGGAGTTAAATAATTCCCCATTGAACATGTATCTGGAACTAAAAATATATATTTTTTCCTCATATATAATTAAATTTACTGATATTAGAGAATTTTAGAATTAATTTAAACATATTTTTGTGGCAGTATTAAAATATCCAAGTGTGTCTCCATGGGTAGAACATATTCTCATTATGACGAATAAGGATGGATCAATTTTACTATAAATTAACTATATATAATGTAATAGGATTATTATAAATGAAAAATACACTATCTGAATAATTTTTGACTTTTTCGAAAATATTCATGGAGATAAATTCTTTTATAATATTTATATTGGGTTATTATATCGTTAAATAATGTTGAGTTGAGAAGTTATTCACAAAATATTCTTTTGAAAATGGTCTTGAAATTCTGATTTTTTTATTATTACCATCAATCTAACTAAGCCTCCCATGATATTTTTTATTTAATCAATAGATTAATTAGGTACTACCAAGATAAAATATGAGTGTTATTTATTAGTGATGTTATTATATACTTAAATAGTGATGAGGAACATGATGAACATTTAAGGTTCATATTAAAAACACTAAGTAAAGGGTGGTATTTTTATAAATTCAGTAAAGTTGTGTTATGGTTTTCATAAGTGCCATTATTGTTAACCATATTATTGTGTGAACTAATAAATATTGACATTGATATTACTAATAAGTAAATGAGTGGACTCATCCAACAATAATGAAAAATATTAATAGTTTTTTTTATTTGGGTACTATAGAATGTTTTTTTAAAATATTTCTTATCATTATAATACACTAACCATATAAAAATGAACATGAGTTATGTTTTCCAGGATAGTGAAGTGTTAACAATTTTTTTGAGAATAATTAAATCTTGGTTATGACACATGTAGTAAAAAAGTACTGAAAATATAATAGAGGTTATTATCACAGATGTCGAAGAAATAAGACTATTCTATTCATTAACAGTACATAAATGACAATAATGTTGCAGAAGCACTATGTATGAATAAACTTAGAGATATTATAATTATGAGGATTTAAGGGGATCCTTTGACAAAGGACTAAGAAATAATGGACATAGATGAACGTAAGGGATATCCTAAATCATTTACCAAATTATTTACCTACCAAATTTACTATATATAATCAAGAAGTGACAAAGAGATGATCCTACAATGTTGAGGAAAACTAGAGGTGATGAAAAATTAAATTTTACCAATGATTTGTTTTGATAAATAGGAAGTAATGAGGTTTAAAACTAGGTTATATATCCCTTAAATTTTGGATATAATGATTGAACTAATGCTACACCATGAGTTTTTATAATCATTTTTTAAGTAAATTAAAATTATTTTATATCTTGTGTTATATGCTACACGATTTTAAGATTTTTCTACATGAAGCACTAAATTTTCATACTTTACATGCATCACTGAGTTTCTAAGAATCATCATTTTATAATTGTACATATTTAAAAATTCCAATTATAACAGACCTGTTAGAATAGAGTGTATGAAAAATATTACCTAAATAATAAAATTATATTTTACACAAACATATTTATATAATTATTCTACTACCTAATTATAAATTAATGGAAACCCCTTTTTAAAATAAAATGAAGTGTTTTTATAAAAAATTATGTAATGGGAACAAGTGTGTTTTGTACCAATAAATAAACACATAAATCACATGGAATAATATTAATTACATATATATAATATATTCAATATAATAGTTAACATTAAACTTTTTTTCAATACATTATATAAGAGTAAATTCAATTTTAAATATAAAAGAAGTATTTTTATAAAAAAATAATTTTACCTCTTTTTTTGGAACACTTGTTTTAAATATAATTTTTTACACCTATAAAAATTAAATTTGAAAAAATAATATTCTTATTTCAACATGGGGTATAAAAATATATTTTGGTTTAATATTTGTTATTTTTTTGGTAATATTCATATTGTATTCAATAGTCAAAATATTTCGTATTTTAATTGAAAAATAATTTTTCATCTAATTATTTTTATTTTTGGATTATTTATTATAATGGATTTAGAATATAATTAATTCATTATTTTATCATTTAACCTAATTATTTTAAATAGAATAAATTTCACATTAATTTTGGTGTAAAAAATATCAATCTTTTGGACAATTTTTACTTTAAAAACATGTTTTCTAGATCCATTAATAGTGTTAATTTTTAATTAATTTCTATAAAATATATATTCTCAATTTCAAAAAATTTATTCCATATTTAGAATCAGAAGGTCTATCTTTATTAAAGACTCAATTTTATGGAATAAATAATAATAGTATGTTTAGTGATTTTTATAATAACAATTAATGGTAGATTTGGTAATTACGGGTATGAGAATATTATAAATATTATAAAATTCACCTAATAGTTGTAATTAAATTATTAGATGAATATTTTGAGTTTATGGGAATTAAATGATTGGTTGTGATGCTTTTTATGTTTTTTTGGATGAGAATATAACCATAATAATATTATATTCAAAGGAAATATAATTTTTTAATACTTCTTATTTTTAAAAAATTAATTTTTTTTAAAAAAATTGGTTATATAAGCTATATTTTTTTCAATAAATATTATTTTGAATGATAAAATGTTTATATACATCATGTTAATTTATTTATAATTATTAGTGATAAAATAGTTAATTTTAATAGTGACACAATGATGATACTATATTTTATTAATCCATTGATGAATCATATAAATGATATTAAAAATATTAAAAAAATAAAAATTGATATAATTATTTTAATCCCTAACTATTACACTTGACTTTGACATTTTATTGTTGTGTTAAAATAACTGGATTAATGATATCATTTATTTATGGTATTTATAAAATTTCATGTGTTGAATAGTATTAGAATTGTCTTTATTGATATTTTAAAATAAAAACTATTTTATTAAATCATATAAAATTAATAATAATATAAAATTATGATAAATGATAGTGATTATTCTTAAAATCCATCAATTACTATTATATTGGTTTTTTTGAATTTAATAGAAATTATATTAACCATTAATTTTTATATTACATGATATAACAATTACATTTAAAAAGTTTTAATAAGGGATGAAGAAAAATTATAAGGATTAATAAATGTCAAAACTTACCTAATTTTTATTTTATAATGTTATTTTGACACTGTATCATCTAATATTCTATATTAATAAGTTTCTATCAATTTGGATTATAAAATTAATTTATATTAATTTAATATATTGAAGATTTCCAAAAAATCCCCTCCCATCTCTTATAAAAGGGGACCAATTTTTATATTTTATTCAATATTTAGAACCAATTTGGCAGGGAAAAAACATGTCCAAATCATCTCCCATAATACCTCCCACAATTCACTAATGAATTACTTCCGCAAAAATTACAAAGAGGTACCCAATGAATATGTAACAGTCATCTACAATAGTTCTCATTTTATTTATTTCTTGAACCCCATATATTCATCATAGTAAACACTTATCTAATAATGTTTATATCTATTATATACAATGACATTTAAATTATAAGGGTTCTACTTTAACATACAAACACATCCATGTAATGGGTTAAAAACTTACAATTCTTGTGTACATAGAACTTCAGCCTCACAAAATGATATTGTTCCTTTTTTACATGAACACATATTAATGAGGGGAATTATGATTTATACTATTTTTTATATGATATATTTGTAATTTATGACGTATTTATGATTCTAGAATAATTATATAAAACAAACATTCATGGTTTCCATTTTTTTGAAATATGATAACTTTGTTTCTGGAGTTGTGGACTACCCCCTCCTCAAAGCGTTTTGAATCATTCACACATTATATGGAATATATTTTGGATGTATTCGGTGAGATTATATGATATATATGAAATATAGTTCAAATATAATTATATTATATATGTATATATGCTAACATATATTTCATTTAATTACTATCTTTCAATATGATATGAAATAGTAGCAACATTCATGGGTATGTACATCTTACCGTCTCCATGAATGGTGTATTTCATATTATATTTAAATAATTTATAGATAACCATAAATATATATATATTGAATATAAACTATATTTATATCATTTTTAACATTCTAAATATAATTAAATCATGATCTATGTATGAGGAAAAAGAATAACAAGTCAAAACATGTATGAGATAGAAAATAGATATTACACGAAACATAACATAAAATTATTGATAATAGAGTAATATAACATAAAATGTAAAAAATATTTGGTACTATATATATATATATATGGTTCTATAATAGATTTATAATAATCTAATATTTATTATACCTGATATTCTCATGATTATAATAAGAGTCAAGACATAAGTTAAGATATTTTTATATCACATTGTTTTTCTATAGGAAACATGCATTACACCCTAACCATTTGTTTTGTATAGTGTATATGAAATCCATGAATTCCTTTTATGATTAATATACACTAAATTTATAACTTTTTACATATCCATTTTATGATATTTCATTATTGGGATTTACGGTTCAAAAGATACCAGATCAGAAATTTATTTTTTTTCTCAATTTTTCTTCATTGAGAAAAATGTTATTTTATAGAATATATTGTTTTATGAGGATTATATGTGGAAAAATGATATTTTTTACCGTGAATCTCCATATTTTCATGATATTATAATTTTCATGTAATGTTATTCTCTCTTTGGTCAGAAATATATATTCTTTCAATATAATGTTTACTAAAAATGTTTTAAAGGTATTTTAAATGATTTTTTTGGATTTTTGATGGAAAATAATTTAAAATATTTCATTAATTTTTTTAAAATATTCATATTTTTTAAAAAAATAATATTTTTTCTATATATATTTTTGCTTTAAAAAATGTTTTATTTTAAAAATGGAAAGGATATTTTACTCAATAATTATTTCATGTGTTTATTGAGAAATAATGTGTCAATATAATATGTATTGTCTTTATGTTGCTTATAGATTACTGGGTACATTATCCAAGAATAACATTCATATTTTACTTATAGATTATGGGGTACATTGCACAACAATACCATTCATATTCTTTTGTTGAATAGTTTATGTTTTTATAAAATGTTGTTTATAGATCCCAATACTTTTTAATGAGATATTCTATAATAAAATGTTTATATAAAATATTTATTTCCTTGATTTTTCATATGATGAGTTATTTATGTTCTTATTTAACACATTTCTATGGGTTTAACAGTGTTGTGGGTGGGACTTATATCTCCCTCCAATTCATTTGGTAATTATGGATAACTCATGATTATTATATTTTATTCATTAACCTTATTTAATATTCAAAATTCATTGTGTGGGCATGGTTTTCATGTAAATAATTTTTTTCATTGACATGTTTTTTGTATTAATAATTTTATTAAAGGGACTTATTTCATTTCATTAATTTAATTAGTGAACCTTTTAAAATTTATAGATGTTCACAATGTTTCAAATTTATATGTATTCCCAACATTAATGTCGTATATCAATGTTATGATCTCAAGTATTTTTTTATTTCATTCCCTTATGATAAATGTATTCTAAACTACAAATATTTATACCATTATACATTTCTATCATAATTTCTATTAAAGGTATAATATTATATTGTTATTATCACATTTTCATAACCTTTACGCTCACATTTATTTTTACATATAACTCTTGATCAACCTCACTAAAATATGAGATCACCCTATTATTTGGTTTTTTCCTGAGATATGATGAACTGTATGATGTATTATATGTCCAAAAGTATTCTAGATATGAATAAATTAGTGGGATATCATGTAGATGTATTATGAATTAGTTTTTTATTATTCCAAGTTTCCAATGGCATGTATCAAATATTGTATTTGGGCATGTGTTTTTGTATTCCCAAAAAGTGGTGTAATATCCATTTATAAATTCCATGTGTCATTATAATTAGTATTATAGAAAATTTCTATCCAACCATTAGAAATTATGTTGAGAAAACAATAATGAGATACCATGAGATATTGATAAAAAAAAGTTCTAGGGATCTCTATAAGGATAAGTATAAATATTGGTTACAATTCATTGGATTTTTTGTAATAATAATGAATATCCTTGGATTAAAACTACTATTTCATATATTGATGGAAATTTATCTTGATGATGAGGTTTTCCATGTATTAATAGTGTTTCTAAAAAATATATTTTGGTTAAAGACAATGTCTAGTTCTTGAAGAGACCATATTAATGTGGAATACAACAGACAATGAAATGATGGCCCTCCAGAACAGTCGAATGTTATTGAAGATCGAATGAGAAACCTCATTACTATGAAAACCCAAATTTATCAAGGCATGAATCGTGATGGAAATCCTATTGTACAATGGAGGGAAGACCATTTTCATTAACCCTTATTAAGGATATTCACAACTTCATTTAATGAAGTAACTAATCCACTAGTTTCGTAGAAATTGATTTATACCATTTAAAAAAATCATTTTTATTTTTTAGAACATGAAAATATATGTTGGAAACATATCACATGGATGGTTAAGTGAATCACTGGTCCAAATTTATCATGATTATAAAGAAATAATATAAAATTAACTCCATGGATTGGGACGAGTTCATGAACTTATTTTTTATTAAGAACCTCCCACATATTGTTCTAATAGCAAGAGATATTAGAGTTTCCCATATTTATCAATTTTATGATAAGAAAATAAATATATAATTCATTGTAAGCAGTAAAAAATATATAGAGAATAATATTAGATTTACAATATTCTTGAAGTGTAGAAAGTTGTAGGGAGGAAATAATTTTTTGGGGTTGGTAAATTGTTTATGTATAGGAATGTAGGACATAGATAAGTTTAATGCTAATGTAATGGGAATCAAAATGATGTTCCAAATAGTATATATCCCTTGATTCATTATCTCAATTTTAAGGGATTAGTTAATTATTCTAATAAGTTCCCAAATACAATAACTAATGTGGATTATAATCCATAAAGAACACTAAGGAAAAATGAAAAAGGGAGAGTATATGCTATTAAAATTGATGATGTGAACCACGATAATTATGGAATACTTATCATCATCTACTTTTAGGGAATTTAATGTTTGATTTTGAATTAATAAGACCTAACAAATTCTTATTTTTTATCAATTAGTCAAATTTCATATTATTATGTACTTATACTATGGAATAATTAAATACCACATTCTAGTGGTTCAAGGATAAACCTATCATTCCAATGAAAATGTTTTTTATTGGAGAAGAGAATATATAAGGCATATAAAAGAATGTGTGTACTCAATATTGTATTATGTTAATTTAGGTTATTACTAGGTTTTAGGAGAATACAAGATAATGGTATCCACTTTTTTATTAATAGCTACATTATATTTTTTAGGGATAAATGAAAATTTTAGTTACCTTATTTTGAAAATCTTGGATTATAATATTTTAGAAGGGTTATAGGGACAATCATTTATGAAATTATTTAATCTTAAACATGGAAAAAGTTTTATATATTAATGTTTCCATTTATGAAGATTTTCTAACTTGTGCTAACTTTTATTTTATGATGATTCCTTGAGAGGGAAGTGATGACTTATTATCTCATTATGGGCCTTATGATCCAATAGTTCTTAGTTCCTTACAATTTCAACCTCATTTCATGGAGAAAGATATGAAGAATAAATTGATTAAATAACAACAAATGGAATAGATCAAGTTTACAAAATGGAATGTAATAAAGTAAGTATATCTTCTTGTAGAAGTTATTCATCATTAGGAAAAGTATCTTGAAACAAAAAACCTATCCTAAAACTATCAATTTGTATGAATAAATTTTTCCCATACAAGATCACAAATGTATCATTATGTGATGATTAACTTTAAAATGACCATGTTTTCTCTCACTATCTCTAAAAATATGTATGTTTTTATTCTATTTTATGTATATATTTTAACATTCTGATAATACTTGTTATTTGGTGACCTTATCCATTTAATTTCTATCACTTTCAGTTGATTTCTTATAGACCATTTTTACTATATGGGTTTCTCATAATGAATGTCTCAAACATCAACCTTTGATTTTCGAAGTGCTATTTGATATTTCAAGGATGAAATTACTTTTTTAAATTTCATGATCATAATGGAAAAAATAACATCCCATGGAATGCCCACATGTCTATATTATGTTTATGATGTGTTGTAGGTATATGTGCTGAATATGTACATACTTTATCCTTCACATGTGCTAGTCTCAGATGCTGTATTGTTTTTGAATGAGCCAAATTATCAATAAAAACAATTAAAAAATTTTCCCTAGAGATAATGATCTAAAAAACCATAATAGTTACCTCGTTAATGTTTTCTGGAAAAACCTTTGTAGAAGTTGTGTTGAATCTTGAGTATAATATGGGGTTAAAGTATTATCATTTTTTTTCTGAGAATGATGAATTTCAGGGACGAAATTCATTTTAAGAGGAGAATAATGGGGCACCATATGTTTTTATTACCCTTTTTTAATAAGTTATATTTGTGTGTTGTTTGGTGTTATACCCAACACCATGATAATATTTCACTACATGCAACATCTACATAACTTAACTTACATGAAACATTGAGTTTCTAGGGAAAATGATTTTTTTATTATACTAATTTAGAAAGGAAAATTACAACCAAGCCATTAGATTGGAAGGTATGAACATGATTAAATAAATTATGAAATTATCAATTACACACTTATATAAAATTCATTTACTAATTAAAATTAAATTAATTTATAACCCTTTTAAAAATAGAAGGAAATGTTATATGAAAAATAACTTAATTGTGCATAAGTGTGTTTTATACCAAAAAATAAGCAAATCAATGTTGTGAAATTATATTACTTATATATATATATATAGATATAATATATTCAATATTATATTTAAAATCCATCTTATATTTTTTCAATGCATGATATCATAGAAAATCCAATTTTAAATATAAATAAAGTTTTTTTTATAAAAAAGGTGTTTTAACACATTTTGATGGAATATTATTTTTTAAATATATTTTTCAATACTTTTATAATTTATATTTTATAAAATAATATTATTATATTGAATCATGGTATCAAAATTTAATTTTTATTATTTCTAGTTTTTTATGATAAGATACATTTTTTAGGAATAGTGAAAACTTAATGTATTTTAATTGAAAACTAATATTTTTTTCTAATTTATTTATATTTGATAAATTGTATTTTATAATTGTATAAGAGTTTAATTATATTAATATTTTATCAGTTATTATAATTATATTCATTATAATAAATTTCACATTGAATTTGGATATAAAAACATTTCAATCTTTTGAACATTTTTAATTTAAAAACATGTTTTCCCAATCTATCTACGAGATTACGTTGTAATTAGTTTTTAGATCATATGAATTTTAATTTTTGAAAAATGGATTTCATATTGGGAATAAAAAACAAATTTAGTAAATATGTTCCTTTTATTTTCAAAAATAAATATGAATTGTAACTTTGGTAATTTTTATTACCATAGTTAATGGTAAATAAAGTAATTATGTGTAAAAATAATATTATAAATATTATAAATTTATGAAAAAAATTTATAATTATATTTCGTTAATATTTCTCATCCCTCAACATTGGAGGATTAGTTATGTAACCATTTTGGGCCATTTGGTTGAGAATGTAACATTTATAATATTATTTTCAAGGTAAACCTATCTTTATCTTACATTGGATTATAAAAAAATCAATAGAGAGTTATATAATATATAAGTGAGACATTAGATATTATTTAGAAAGATAAAATGTTTATTTATATGAAGGAAATTTATTTATAATTTTACAGATTACATAATTACCTTACATGGTTCAAAATGATGATGTAATAATGGTTTAATTAGTAGAAGAATAAAAAAATGATGTAAGAAATATTAAAGTAAATATAATTTGATATAATTAATATAATACATGATTTTTATGGATTTATTTGACTAGTTAGTGATTATCTAAAATGGTATGTTTGAAGATATCATATTGGTATGATATTTTTAAAATTTCCTATAACTAATAGTATCAAAATTTACATTAATAATATTTTAAAATAAATAATATTTTATTAAATGACATAAAATTCAAAAACATATAATATTCATCTAAATTATTGGGATAAGTCATTAAATGTATTCAATGACTCGTTTATGGTCATTTTGACTTTTTTTGTAATAATAGTATCCCATAATATGTAAATTAATTGATATCTCTATAAGAATTAAAAAAGTAAAAATAATATTTAAAGCTAATCAATTAAGATTAAAAAATATTAAAAGATTATATAATTTTTGGATAAATTTATTTTTACCAAAAAAACTATTATATTCTAAATTAATATAATAGACCCATTTTTATTAAAATAATAATTTATATTAATTTAATATTTGGAAAATTGTAAAGAGTGCCTCACCCCTTTCTTCAAAAATGTAACCTCTTCTTCTCTATTATTTAGAATTAAAAACCCATTTTTTTAACAAAACCATGAAAATATTCTTCCTTCATCCTTAGCATAATCCTTGAATAATTACTTTTTGATTACATCAAACAAATGTAGTCCATTTGTTAAAATAAAAAGGAGATACCCAATAAAGATGTAATGTTCAAGAAAATATGCTTTCATTTTTTTATTTCCATGTCCCCATAAATTATTCATATTCCATGCTATGATAATACTTTAATTATCCTTAATATATTAATATTTTTTCATTAGAAGGGTTATAACTAAACATACAGAAGATTCTATCAAATTGGTAACCAACATATTGTTCATGTGTACGGTAAAGTACTGCCTCACGAAACGATGTTGTTCAGTTTTCCAGTACCACCACTCATGGTTTGGAAAATCATGGAAACTATATTTTTATATTTTATATATAGTATTTATGATGTATTTATTCGTCTGAAATAATTACCTAAAAAATTACTTCATGATTTCTATGTTTTGGAAAAATGATATCTTTATTTTTTCACGTATGGACTACCTCCTCCTTAAAGAGATGTGACTCATTCACATATTACATTGAATATATTAAGGATCGATTTATTGGAACTATATTACTAGAAACGCTTAGCCAAAGGAAAGCCTCTGACCATTTATTAATAAAAGAAAAACATAAAGCAGGTACAAGAAGTCCAAAATAGCTACATGTCATAGAAATAATACTCATCCCCACCCCCTTTAGAGATTAAGTCCTCTTATTTGTCTATTCCCACAATGCGATTTCATATTTTTTATGAACCTTGGCCTATTTCCTTCTAAAAATAAGCTTCTCCAAGGCCAAAAATTCCTTCGAGGACTGCATAACCCAACATTCCCACCTACTAGAAGATCTAGTAGACACCATCCTTGGAAGATAAGAATATTCTTTCTTTGCTCTTCACCATGGTGGGGCAGTATTAGCACCATCCTCCCCATGCACCTTCATCCTTTCTCCTTGAACAACATTACTGTAGGAATGTCGTACCACGCCAAAATCCTTTTCCTTGTCACTATTTAAGATATCACCCAACTTTCCCAATATTTAAACCTCTTTATAACCTTCCTCCGATCCACAATCCCATTGGTCATAACTGTTGACATCAATTATAGCAATGCATTGTGACCAATCCATTATGTCCATCACACCGTCCCTAGTTTCATCACCTATTAGATCAACAACAATCCGCAAGAGACCCCCTTGCTGCCTCAAAATAGTCTCCTTGTCATGTAGAACCTCCTCATTTTCCAATTCTAGAAACCTATTTCAAGTAGAGATCATGTTATCCACTAACCCATCATCACCATCCAACTCTTCTGAAACACAAGCCTCCATATCCCCCGAGACAGGAACACCCGAGTCAAAAATAGAAACAAGAACCGGATCTGACTGCATGGTGTTGCAAGCCATATCCTACAATTTGATCCCATGGATAGAATGCCCCACACCCTCAGACACAGTCTATCCAGAGGTCAGAATAACAGAAGCATTATGGATCACCCCCTGCAAAAGGACTGGCGCCTCCTAATCCTCCACCACTGCATCACCATTATCTCCCAATTAATGCCCAACATCTCCTCAGAATAGCATGCCGTAACCTCAGCAGCACCATTATCTAAAACCTCCTCCACAACACCTACATTAAACCTATTCAAAGACTTATGATCGCCAACCGAAGTGACCCACTTCTCCTTAGAGAAAGTAACCATACGCAGGTGACATGTACTCCCCTCCATAGTAGACTGGGACTCCACTTCAAGATCATTTTTCAGTCTATCAAAAACTTGCATCATTTATGGATTCAAGGGTGTCTGTATTGTCTCCCCGCCATAGGTAAGATCCGGGACAAAATCAACCAAGACACAAAATTCATTGGAATAGGATCCCAATCAGCCTACCTGCCCAGAATAACCTTCAACTCTGATACACACATCAGATTCAATAGGAGCACTCAAGACAACATCTGCACAGCAATTTTCCACAACCTCTTGAGTCGGCCTCACAGTATCACGAACAACACATCCCTCTCCACACTACCTATCTATCATCTGCAATCTTTCACTCCTCTCTCTATTACAACAAAAAACCTCAAGATGTCCAAACTGCTGCCATTTCACACAGAACTTCATCCAAGACTCAAAACAACCTCTTATATCCACCGGAACTCCTTCTCATCAGTAATCTATAAACAACGCACATGGGGCCTCCTGACGTCAACCTCTACACAAATTCTAAAGAAATTTGGATGAGACATAGAACCATTATCTTTGTATGAGCACCAGTAATAACAAGTCCAAAAATATATGAGAAACAATATAGTTATTACATAAATCATAACTTAAAATTGTTAATAAGTGGGTATTATAAAGTAAAATGTAAATCATATATGGTATTATATATTTGAATATGGTTCATTAATATATTTATAATAAACTTATTTTTGTTATACATAAGGTATTTATGTGTATGACAAGATTCAAGGAAAATGATAAGGGATTTCTATCTCACTTTTATTTAAGTTGGACATGTGACTCATACACTACTTGTTTATTTTGTGTGGTTTATACAATATACAAGAATATATTTTATTAGTATTGTTTTTAATATTTATTTTTATTTACATATCTATTTTATTATCTCCCTTTAATGGGGTTTAAGGTTCAAACGTACCAAATTTCTAGGGTAATGTTGTCCCTATTTGTCTTTTTGAGACACATTTTATATTATACACCAATATTAATTTGTGAGGTACATATACTTATCGTTCACATGTTTTATCGTCATTATACTTATTTTTATGATATTATATATTTCATTTAATGTTATTCTCTTTTCATTTAGAATTATGTCTTCATTCAAAATAATGTTTTCTAAATATTTTTGAAAGGGGGTTTAAATGATCTTCTAGTAATTTTCAATGAAAATGATTTCTAAGATTTTTAAAATTGTTTTAAAAGAATACATTATAATTTTTTATGTTATTTTTAAATAATATAGTTTTATAAATATGTTATTATTTAAAAATTAATTTACTTTAAATAAGGAAAGGATATTTTACTCTAGAATTATTCCCTGTGATATTTCACTCCTCATTTTCCATATAAGATGACTTCTATTGATGATAATTATATTTTAATAGGGTTATGACCCAATTTTACCATTTATATTCATTATTTTAATTCCATATGTTTTATGGAGTTGTTTTTTCAAAATCCCATTACTATTCAATGAGATAAGTTATGATAAAATGTTTGTGAAAACCATTTCATTTCATAATATCTAATTTCATGAATGATTTATGTTCTTCAAAAACAAAGATCTATGTTTTTAATCATGTGATGCGTGTGGGATATATCTCACTATAATGATTTCAGTAAATATGTATATCTCATGAGGATTATATTTTATGCATGAATTTAATTTAATCTTCATAAATCTATATGTGAACCTACTTCTCATGTCGATAATTTTATGCAAAGACCTAGTTTTCATGTCAATATGTTTTTTTACGGGCATGAAATTTTGTAAAAATTTTAATTTGTGGAATAATTAATATTTATACATGTTTATAATGTTACATGATTATGTGTATGGAAAAATTTCATGTCATATGTAAATGGTATGATCTCAAGAATTATGTTATTTGATTCCATTATGATTTAAGTCTTATAAACTGCCAATATTTATGCCATGATTCAGGATTATTATATTTTATATATACGGTATGATCTTATAAGTTTAGGATCACACTCCCATAACACATATTCTCTTGTTTAAGTTTAAATTTATCTATTGTGTACCCTTACTAAGCATTTGAGATCACCCTTTTCTTATGATTCTTTTCTCGTGGATATGAAGAATGGTTTTATGTATCATATGTATAAAAATGTTCTCTATATGAATGAATAGGCTAGAGAATATATAGATGTATTATGAAATAGTTTTTTAATAATATAGGATTACAATATAAATATACTAATACGATACCTTGGCATGCCTTTGTGTATTCTGCAAAAGTACTGTAATATTCATGTATGAAAAGCTTTTTCATTATAACTAATGGATGAAGATCATAGTCTAAGATCCTATATACATCCTGGAAGATAAAAAATGTTAAGATACTTATTCAATCATTTATGTTTTGGTGTAATGGAAATTGATATTTCATACTACATTGCATGGTAGAAGATTTGGAATCAAGTGAAGGTAGGGTGGAAACATCCCAAGGGTGTATTACAATCTCCTAAAATACATTTATTGAAGTGATAAGAAATTACTATGGTATTCATTATGGAAAGTTATATATAATCCAAGGGAAGAAAATTCCATATGGGTAATCATTAATATATTAATAATAAATTCTCATTTCAATACAATATTAGAGTATTTATCCCATGAATTCATTGAAAATGTATATATTCAAGAATTGGTGATATATTTTTGGGTCTTTGTATCAAATTTTATCTAAAAAAGATCTAAGTGTCACTTCTATATTACAAAGAATCCATCATAATGATATGAATATAGAGGAAAATGTAAGAAAAATATATTATCCCTAAAATTATGGGAATATTTAGTAGATTTTTCAAATTTTATAGGAAATGATAAGGGATAGCTTCTATTATTTTCAATGGATTTGGGACTCACATGTTCCATTATTTGAATTGTTTTATAAATATAGTTTTCATTCATATAATGAAATGGATGAATATAAATAAAATTTTAGGAAATTCTTCCAAACTCCAATGTGTTGGAATGAATTTGGAGAGTAAATTGTTGAAGTATACATTTTGAAATATATTGTGGAAAAGATATTAATTAACTCGGATAATATATTAATTTCTCATTGTCAATAGAAGAGTTATGTTTTCAATCTAAGAATGGACATATAATTTATTTTTAGAGATCATGTGTTCATATTATTATCAACATTAAAGGAATTCAGGATCTTTAAAAATGACGGAAAAATGAATTAAAGTTAAATTTAAACATTTGAGATTCTAGATCATGTTTTTTTCATACTAAATAAATTTTCCTCTAAAAACTGCTAAAATATACAATTTATTCTCTGTGTCACTACATTGGAAGTATATTTGACACCCATTACCTATAATTGAATAGTATGGGGTTGAAATAGATTCACACCATACATATATAGAAGGAGAAAACTTGATTCTTGATAAAAGGGAAAATATGTTTTAAAATAAAACTACAAATCGAGTGAAAGTTTTATATAGGAATTACATGTTTTTAAAGGAAGCCTAATATCATGAAAAAAATAAAGGAGAAATTTCACCCATTTTTTGGATGGAAATAATTTTCAAAGTTGAAATTAATTAATAGTGGGGTGAATGTAATGGTCTGAATATATTTCTTTTAACAATAATAAAATTCTTTATCAATAACTATTTTAGTATTCCTAAAAATAGATTCACAAAGAAAGGATATTATATTTCCTTACACATCTTGTGTTAATTTTATGTACTAAAAATTGGAATAATAAATGAATTTAAAAATATTATAAAAGTACAATAAATAATCAACACTCAATTTTCCCAAATTCCCCAATAATAATCACCCATCCCATAATGACTATAAAACAAAAATTGATGATTTAGAAAATTGAAATACTCTGTCATAATATAATTAAGAACATTTATAGTTGAAGTAGTTATTGATGAAGTGTGAATGATTGTTTATTTATAAGGAAATATTGGTAATTAAAATTTTGGTTGTCGACCAATACACTAGTTGGGAATAATGACCTATGGAAAATATAGAAATTAGACACTATTATTTTTGGCAGAAAATGTGATCTTTATGATTACTAAAAGAAATAAAATGGATAATAAAAAAATTTAATGGAAAATATAAACATATATAATTTTCATTAAAATTATTTTATATAACAAATTTAAAAGTTTTATCAAAAGAGGCATTTAATAAAATAATATCATAAAATACTTCATAAATGATAATTTATTTAAAATAAGTCCAAATTAATTTTTATAATGGTTAAAATGTTTTTTAATCTTCAAAATTTGATAATTTCTATATATATTTATATTTATTTAAAAGTAATAATTCAAATATTTATATAATTATTTTTATTAAATAAATTTTATTTTTTCACTCATCACATAAAATTTATCTTATGATGGGTTTTGAGTATTTTTTTTAACAAAGACGATTTTTGTGTGAAAAAGTGAAAATTAAGGTTTTAAATGTAATATAGTTTTACAAAATCCTTAATGTTGTATAATGAATTAAAAATAAATGAACATTTTATTCTATTAATATTTTTTTGAAGAGATTAAAATATAAATTTTAATTTTAATTTTGAATTTTTAAATTTATTATAACATCCTTCCCATTTTCCCTAGTGTTCGGAGTAATGGGGAAGAAAATTTAAATGAGCTCACATCCCTATGACACTAAAGGATACAAATATATTATATAGTACTTAATAAAATATGGGCGAGTATTTTTTTATTTTAATGATAGAGCATCCAAACCACAAAAATTGTAACTAGAAAAGCATCAATATGATGCATGAGTGAAAAATACAACCCAAATCATAACCATACCAATAAACAAGATCAGAGTACAAGTTTAAATGGAACGAAATAATCCAGATGAACAAAAATTTCATAAAACTAAAAACTCCAATGTGAGGAAAACTATAAAGGTCCAAACTTTTACATGATCCAACTCAGTATATTAAGCCCATGGAATCAAGAAGCACCGCTAATGAATAGAGATACCATGTATTAACCTATGCCTTAAAATAAAATATCTTAAACCACAATACAAATCCCATGTAGTGTGTGGGTGAGTCTAAACTCAGTATGTTTCCCCTAAATGACTTCCCAACTCATGTCACCAAGAAAATACTTATTAGCCAATTTAAAAAAATAGTTTAAATAGATCAAATCAAATCCATAAACTATATTTCCATATAAATAATCAAGAATAAATTTAATCCACTTCTCATTTATTAGGTATATTATTTTCCATTTCAACACTAATAACCATTGACACAAAATGTATTTCTCAATCTTGGAGAAACATTTGATAGTGGAATTTCACTTCTTAACCCTATCCCATTGATAGTGGTACTTAACAAGCATTGTACATTCCATTAAACTCATACCCCAACATTTATGACAACATAAATCCAATTAATTTAAATAAGATCATTTATTTCATTAATTAATTTTATAAAATACATTACAAGTATCAAACTAGGCAACAATTTTAAGAAATAATTTTTAAATTATAAAAAGGGATTTTTGAAAAACCAGTCAGTATTCCACTAATTACAAAATAAAACTAAAACAATATTCTCATCAAGAGTAACGTAAGTATTTTATAATGAATTAAAAAATAACTTAATATATACAATCCCTTCCAATTCCAAAACATGTGGATTCAAGAGAAAATCTATATATATGTAAAAAATTGTGAAAATTAATAATGACTCAATGAACCTATAAGATGTGATCACTACCCATATTCCCCTCACTAGATCCAACAAGATATCATCATAAAAACATTAATAAGATATAATTCTACCCATGTCATGATAGAAAAATGGATCAAAATGGATAACGACCCTATGTATATGATAAAAGAAGTTGAATATGAAATTAGAAATAAATCTAGGAATCCAATACACTTATGTTTTTCATTATATCTCTCACTGGTCGAAGGTGATTTTCTCTCACTCCATGGGAGAAAAATGATTTTCTATTACCGGAGGATTAGTAGACAAGCTAGGGATTATGTGAATGATAACATTTATATCCAATTTTTAAGGGTTTCCAAATTTATGATGCATAGTTAGAATACACACTTTGGAAAACTACGGTCCACCCATGATGTGATACTATCATAAGGCTATACCTCACTTGGTCAGTATACATAGTTTGAAAAAAATGAACTAACCTTGTAATTAACTCTATATAATATGATAAATTTCTCCAAGGAATCTACATGGTTTGGATAAACATGTCCCATAATTATACTTATCAAATTCCCATCATCTTCTCGTACATTTTTTACTGGATATATTTCAGGGTTTCTATTAACCACGCATTATATGGGAACCTCCATAAAATCCCCCAAAACATGAAAACCCCCCTTAAAAACCTCCCCATATTAAAATAAATTTTTTATAGACTCAATATACAAGTATAAAGTGATACATACGTGAAATTGAGGTTTCTACAATTTCCCCACCATTGAACTTTCCTTACTCAAAATATAGACAATCATTTACATACTAGAACATTCATGGACATTGCTCCACCATTTCCATTTCAATCCCCCATGCCTATTCCTGAATTCATCCATGATTACATAAAACCCATAGAAGACTAATTATTTTTTCCTCACATTATTTTCAATTTCCAGTCCAAAAAACATAACTGAACATGAATCAACGTAGAATCCAGGTCTTGGTAAACGTGATCTTATCAAATCAAATGGTCAATATTTTGTTGGTAATTATTTAAATGAGATAAATGAAACACATTGTGCATTGAACTAAACATTAGTGTCCAATCTAGCTGATATTCCACATCCCCAACAAATTTATGTATCTTAGAAGGGTCAATATAATATGTTGTTAATTATACCTAATTACAAAAAATGAATGTGCCTAGTCCTTAGAGAAATTATCATTAATACATCATCACAATCCTCATAGGAAAAAATTCATCGAAATATATATGCATAAGATTTCTGATGACTCAAAACTATCTTCATTCTCCTTTCAATTAACTGAATCTTCTCTATTGTATCATTCACAAAGCTGGGTACAATAGGTGAATAGTAACATGCTTCTACACAAATAAAATTGATAAGAAAAAAATTCTCATATAAATATTCAAAAGGAGACTCATGTATATTGTTCTAGTAATTTTTTGTTTATAAGAAGTCAACTAATGGTAAATTCTCCTCTCATGAGCCACAAAAATCTACTAAAAATCAATTAATAATTTTCAATAAAAATTGGATTTTTGATTTAGTCTATCCATATCATTAGATATGATATGATTTAATTATAGTCAGAAATTTTCCAAGTAACATCTAGATTGATATCAATATAAATGTGATATAAACATGTGGTCTCATTTTGGTTCATTCAAAACTAAAATTTCAAGAATCATTAAAATTACCCTAAAATAGATTTTGAACAGGTTTTCTAAAAAATTAGACTAAAAAATTAGGATAAAGTGGTCATAATTTGTTATCTAATAGACCATCACCCACATGGTATCATCTTTTCTAACATTCCATGGTTGAATTGATACAAAAATCATAGATATTTGCTCCAATTTTCATAACTGAATTATTAGGGACTACAACATATGTGATTTTTTTGGCGCTCCACCTCATCCTACTAGAAGGTGAGTAATATTGAATCATACTCCTCTAGAAATAATTTCATGCTAACTCACTACAACTATTCTTTCAACACATTATAAATATTTAAAATCCCATTCCGAACAACCCATACCAAATGGTGGTAGTCACTAAAAATTTATTCCCGATATGCTAATTATATGACCATATTATATCCTAATTATAATACTAATCTTCCATCCATATTCCATACAATAATTTAATACCATCCATTTATTCTTATCCTCGTATAAACACATTATAAATTGGATGTTTGAGAAACTCTAACCTATTCAACAAAATCATGAACAATCAAAATAGGAAATAAGACTACAAAAATACCATGGTATGATAAATCTATTTTTATATCCACTATTACTGACCAAAATTACAATTGGTTTGAATCCACATTCTATATTAAAGTACAATAATTCCTTTTCAATTAAACACACACAGAGTTCCCTTTACCAAGGGTATACATCAAGTTGATGTTAATCATTAATTCAACTTCACTATCCTAAATTCAAATATCATAGTGAGAAAATATGTTTCAATCACTTATGCCCCATTAAATATTTCAATTTCCCACCAAATAAATAATGATGATATAGAATCCCTAGAATTTTCACATAACATTACACGATTTTAAGAAAAATATATATCAATGTACAAGCCGTGGATCGTGAAGTCTAGTGTCATTGAAGACTATGTACATAAAACTAAAAACATGGGACAAAAAAAAATTATTTGTTTAATCTTTATAAATAGATCATACCTTCCACCGAGACCTTAAAAATACATAAAATAACCTGTGGATAACCTGAACAAAGGGATGAGAAAAAAGTCCAGAATGGGACTATACATAAGAATAAGGCTATTGCACATGGGTTAGAAGGAATGACATGAAGATAACAAAAGTAGGGAAAATATTGAATCATAACATATATAGACATGGGATAATATAAACATAAAGTCACAGAAATTTAGAAGAAACATAAAAAATGACTTTAGTATAAGTCATGGATAATCTGAAATATTGTTTCACATAGAGGCACAAGCCAAGGCTAACCACCAAAACTGTCGCACATAGTTGCACAATCCGAGGATAACTGCCAAGACTGTCACACAGAACATCTTAAGAGACTTGTCTCTTCCCAATGCATTGTAGAACTATCCGTGAACACCCATCTGAATGTGTTCATGAATATTATTTCTACCTAATTAATTATACATATTCAATCACATATAAACAAAAGGGTTACACATGGAGTGGATTGGGTACCATAATCATGACATAAAGCATAACAAATGGGTGTACCATAAAAATGTCTGTGAAGGAAATGAATTAAAAAATATATGTTCATTCATAAGAAAAAATAGGCATATATCATGGTATGTTATTTCAAGAAGAAGTGAAAACATGTAATAAATTCATTTGAGAAATTTTAGCGGTAAAACATTTTTGTGTGGTTTTAAGGAAAATTCTATAGATATATTAAAATTGAAAAGGGAACAATCTGTTATATAAATCTAGAAGAGAACCAAGAAAATTTTAATAATAAAAAGTCATATATTATAAATACAATGGGTGATTCAAATAGAGGATATAATTCACTTTGAATCATGTAAGAATTCGGGAAGTTCCCATAAAACAAGTTTACTAATCAGGAAGTATTGAGGAGGGAATCACTTAAAATAATGTATATCCCCGAAAAGGGAATGAGGGTTGGATCTTGAAACATGGGATTGGAGCATATAACTATCATGTATAATTTTTACATAAAATGATAATACAACTTCATTTGGTTAAAAATAAAGCGAGGGAAACCCGATGAAATAATGGAATTTGTGGAAAATTACTTACGGATCATCGGTATGGTAATGGATGTACTTAAGAGGGATAAATGAGAGAGAAAGTGATTTATCATCACTTATACATCATGAGGGATGTATGGGGAGGTGATTAATCATACAACATCACTATAAATTACACATAATAGGGTATAACATATAGGAAAATCTTGAAAAAAAGTAAAACTAAGAGGATTCCTTACCTTAATTTCCTTATAATTTCATTTCTTCTCTGCCTCCTAATTAATAAATTTAGTGGTTTTAAAAAAATGATATCAAATTGAATTATAATATTTTTATAAAAACAATTATCAATTATATTCATTGGATTTTATTTTATAATTTTCATTGATTAAATTGAAGCGTTTTGATATCATATTTTACATAAACATTTCTCATCTTGTGATGATTTCACTTTTTATTAAATGTAATTTTTGAATTATTGTAATTATATTCAGAAGAATGTAATAAAAGTAAATTGACATTAAAATATGATATATAATTTATATTTTCAATACATGGAGTTTTTTTATAATAATTATCTGGTCAATTTCTCCATAGATGGTTAACCGACCATTAACGGGACGTTGTTGATAGTGTGGGAAAGAGAAGTATTCCATTTATATTTTTCATTAATTCAATAATTATAGTTGTATAAAATCATTAATACAATGTTAACTTACTATTTAATAAATTCTGTAGCATATATTTTTGAATGGGATAGGGTAAGAGGACAAGAAAGAGGAAGAAAATAGAGAAGATTAAATAGAGTCTTACTCTCTCCTTGGTGTAGCTTCTCTTGCACAAATCTATAACTACAACTATAATTGGAGTTGTAGGGATCTAAAAAGTCTATATGTATTCTAAGAGACTTTATAGGGAGAACTTGGGAAGTCATTAGGCTTAGTAATGGATGATAGGAATGGTTTTCCAAGGGGAGGGAGAGGGGTTATTTATACTTGTGGAGGGGGTGTTTTTAGAATAAGATATTAAATAAAATAATATATCAAATGTTAGATTTGTAAAAGATGTTTTTTGAAAAAAATCATATATTAATATAATATAAATAATTTTACACTTTAAATATTCATTATAAATCTAATTCACTATTTTATTAAAAGGAAAGTGAAAAGAAATAAAAAATTATATTCTAAGGAATCACTTTTTGACTTTAGGATTTGGAAAGATCTTTTTAGGTTTGGAAATTGAGTTAATTATATTTTAAGAAACCTTTTATGAACATAAATATAAATGTAAGAATCTAATGTTCTAGAAAGTTTAGGTCATCATTAAATCCTGAATGATGAAATTTATGATATACCGATTATGTGAAAATTTGTGTTATTATAATTCAACCTAAAATTGATGTATTTAAGAAAATATATTAAAAAAACAACCTAAATTATTTTGATGCATCTAATGAAACAATGAACTTCATTTTTCAAAAAAACATTTCTAAATATTATTAATTTAATATTTAATTAAAATCACATTTTACTTGAAAAATTCAAATTTTCAATTTAAAATGCTTTTCTAACCCTTTGAAAATTAACTTAATGTCACATAGAATTATCATATAATCAAAATAATAATCAATTAATATATTTCATGAAACATAATTTTAATTTAAATTATTAAATTAATCATCAATTTTTAATTAAATATTCATGAATTATAAAAATAAAAACACCTTATTAATAATTTCTATAATATATATTTACTTATTCAATGATATAATTATACCATATTGACATGTATAAAATAATTAATTTTCTATACTTTCATTAGAGTGGTTACAATTACATTGGCTAATTTACTAATCATAAGTGTCACATTACTATTCCAAAGGCCATGTTACTATTGTTGTATGTTCCAAAACTTCTAAATATACCTTTTATTTAACTTATTCATCTTTTATAAAGTTTTTATTCTTCACTAAAAGTAATATTTTGTGATAATACTATATGACATAATTATAAGAATGAAATTTCCAATGATAAAACTTTGGGTGATTACATTATTCCCCACATAAGAGAATTTTCCCTTGAAATTTCAGTTCACAAATAATCCATAAATGGGTGCAGGTACTTTTCCTTCATTGCACCCTCCATTTCCCATGTTGCCTCTTTGTACTTATGGTTCGTCCATAGTACCGTGACCTGGTGAGTAGTCTTGGTACGTAGAACATTATCTCTATGATCAAAGAACTTCACTGGCTTCTCCTCATAAGAAATATCAGCCTCCAACTGTACCATCTATGAAGAGAGTTTATTTTAAGGGTCTGGTATGTACTTCCTTAAGTGGGATACATGGAAGACGTCATGTACTTTATCAATGGTAAGTGTAAGTGCTAGTAGATAGGCCATAACCTTGATACAATCATGAATCTCAAAGGGGCTTATGTACCTGGGTATTAGCTTCCCTTTCTTCCCAGTCAACATGACCATCTTCCATGGAGATATGTAGTGAAATAGCATATCCCCAACTATGAACTCAAGGACTTGTCGATGGTTGTTTGCATATCTCTTTTTCCATCTTTGGGCTGCATTTATGTTTTGTTGAATGGTTATCACCTTATCCACCATTTCTTTGACCATTTCATGTCCTAGTATCTTACACTTACCAACTTCATCCCAACACACCGGTGTTCTACAACATTTCCCATAAAGAGATTTGTATGGAACTATTAAGATGCTCGAGTAAAAAATGTTGTTGTTGGAGAATTCAACCAGTGGAAGATGTTGTTCCCACCTTCCATTGAAATCCATAGAACATGCTCTCAACCAATCTTCTAGTTTCTTAATAGTTTGATCAGAATGGCCATAAGTTTGAGGATGGTAGGTGGTATTGATGTTCAGTTCAATGCTAAGAGCATGTTGGAGAATTTTCCAGAACATTGAGTACAATCTCAGATCACTATCAAATACAATATATAGTGTTACTCCATGCATCCTTTCTGCTTATTTAATGTAAATCCATTAATTTTGATCCAATGTTCAATCCTCTCTAATCGCGATAAAGTGAGTTGTCTTTGTAAGACGATCCACAATGAACCATATATAATTGTTTCCACTAGATGTCCTTGGAAGTCTACTGACAAAGTCTGTGGTGATATTCTACCACTTCCATGTTGGTATGGGTAGTGGTTGCATCATCCCCTTATAATTTTTCCTCTTATCCTCCACTTATTGTCACACCAGGCCCTTTGAGGTATATCCAGCAATCTATCTTTTCATATTGTCGCACAAATGTTTTATCAGATATATTGATACATCTTTGTGCTCCCTAGTTCGATAGAGAAGGTTGAGTTATGTGCATAATTTAGAAGCTCCCTCTTTATCTATGGATCATATAATATATAAAATCACGACCAAATCTTACAAATCCTTCCTCATCAAGCTTGTACACTATGGATTTCCCATTTTTATCAGCTTCCATCCTTTTTATAATTTCCCCATCTCTTATCTGGGCATCCTTTATTTTCACTGTGAGGGATAGTTGAGCAATAATTTGAGAAAGGATTGATTATGTTACTCCCTCAATGATTACCATGTATGTCACTTGAAAATATAATAAGATCATATCCTTTTCAATTTTAATCATTGATAATGATGGAGGATCCTTTCTACTTAGGGCATCTTTTACCATGTTTTCCTTGTCGGGATGTTAGTGGATTGAGAAGTTATAATTCTTGATGAGATCTATCCATCTTTGTTGGCTCATATTAAGCTATTTTTGTGTTAATGTATATTTGAGACTCCTATGGTTAGTATATAACAAACACTTCTCTCCATAAAGATAATGCTTCCTGATTTTTAACACAAAGATCACTACCGCCAATTCCATATCATGCATAGGATTATTTTACTCAAGTATTTTCAGCATCCTTGATTCATAGGCTATCACTTTTTTATTTTACATCATCACACAACTTAATACCTTCTTGGAAGCATCATTATACACCATAAATAGTTCTCTACTTGTTGGGAGTGTGAGTAATGGTGTATTGATATGCCTCTTTTCAACTCTTTGAAACACTCTCCACATT
Organism: Viscum album; assembly: GCA_963277665.1. Lineage (NCBI taxonomy): Eukaryota > Viridiplantae > Streptophyta > Magnoliopsida > Santalales > Viscaceae > Viscum > Viscum album. The sequence goes on along the minus strand of OY728155.1, from coordinate 360,465,156 downwards.
CCTAAGCCCATACAAACATTACTCCACTCTGTGTCATCTTGGTCATTAGGTTTTACATTCATGAATAGTAATTCACAAATCATAGATAATACCCTACTAGACCCAATAAGATGTGGATCTCCATTACTGATGTTGGCCTACCACTCTTTTATCGCCTTTGTCCGGGAAGGGTCAACATATATCCATTTGCTGGTGATAACATGCCCCAAGAATGATACTTCATCTATATCAACCTCATATTTAATATACTTTTCATACAACTTCTCCTTTTGAAATGGATTTAACACAATATTAAAATACTCCTTATATTTCTCCTTACTATTAGAGTATATCAGAATATCATCAATAAATACTACCACAAATTTGTCAAGGTAATATCTAAAGACTCAATTGATTAAATACATAAAAATTGTTAGAGCCTTACTGAGTCAAAAGTCTATCACTATGAACTCATAGTTTCCATACATAATTTGAATGGAAATATTGGGAATATAATACTTTGTCACCATTAATTAGTGATAACCAGGCCGAAGGTCTACCTTAGTGAAATAACTAGCCCCACGATGATGATTGAACAAGTCATCAATATATGGAAGGGGATACTTGTTATTTATCTTGATTTTATTGACATCAGAATAATCAATGAATTGTATCATTGGTCCATCATTATTATTGATGAAGAGGACTGGTACACCCCAAGGGGAAGAACTTTGGCATATAAAACCCTTCTCCATATTCCCTTGTAATTGTTTCATCAGCTCTTCTAGATCTATGGTGGCCATTCTATAGAGAGTCTTTGATATTTTCAGAGATCCAAGAATATGTTCAATTGAGAACTCAAACTATTGGTCCATAGGAAGACCAAACCATTCTTCACAGAATACATCAATGTAATCCCTTGTGATGGTTATGTCTTCAAGCATGATTCTCTCATTTGACCCAATTATTTTACCTAGACATTCTTACTCATAAATAATTAATATCCACACTTGAGACAATGACTCTAAAGGAGATTCATTTTCCTCCTTACTCTTGTAAAGAATTGGAGAATACTTCAGGATTTGATTAGTGATCCCCCATTATTGAAATTTGGTGTTAGATTTGTATAAAGAGATCCAATCCAAGTCAAATATAACATCAAACTCTACTAAATGAAGTATAAAAATTTTTACTGAGAGTTTCAGTCCATAAACATTAATTGGGGAGGAGTAGAAAATCGTGGAAATAATAATTTCCTCATTCTCTATTCTAATAGATAACTTATCCTCCAAAATATGAGGTGGTGTTTGAATAGTTCTAGTAAACATGAAAGATAATAAAGAATGGGTAGAAACCATATTCAAATAGTGCTTTCTCTATTATTGAATGAATAAATAGCATACCTTTTACCACATCATTGTCCATATCCACATTAGCAGTAGTGAAAGCATACTTATTTCCTTGTTTCCTTAGAGGGTATTACTGATTTCCTCCGACAACCCATGGAATAGGGTGATGGTTTACATAATTTCAATGCTCCATGCTATTATAACACTGCACTACAGGCTGAGTGTTGATCTAAACCATTAGTTATTCTTTAAAATTAATAGGATTATTCATATCCTGTCAGAAGCGTTTGTCCAGATGTCCCAAATTTCATCATTTCATGAAATACCTAGTTCTCTTTAGAATGTTCCCAGGATTATTCTTCCCAAAACATTTATATGTGGGATAGTAATGCTTCATTCCCTCATGGGATTTTTTTGTTGAACAACCCCCAATTTTCTTTATTTTCTTCTTTTTTTCACTGGGCCCATGAGATCACATAGAGTTTATAATCTATATTTCAAACTTGAATGAGACCACAAAAAAAATATCATTTTAACTGTCTAAGTCTAGGATTTCCAAAAAATTCCATAGACTCAGATTTAGCATGGAAATGAACTGATCCACCTTTAGTTCGGTGATCATGAAAAATATAAAGGTGCACCTTGCAAGCCTTGAAAATTTTTCTTCATATTCCCCGATGGACTAATATTCCTTCTTCTTGAGAATAAAGAACTCTATTTCCATGTTGAGATGGATAGTTCAAGGAAAATATTTTTTCAAAAATGTAATATTGAATTCATACCAGTCCAGGGAATAAATTTCCTCCTGGGGATTCATATTCATATTCAGTTTCCACCACCGATCAGCTTCTCCATCAAAATTATAGACTTCTAGTACAAAATACTATTCTTCTAAGCACTGGAGGATATAGAATATCCTTTTCAATTGAGTTAATTCAATGTTCTTTGAGGTGGGGATCAGAACATCTACTAAACATGGGAATCCTTTTTTCAGATGAGGGATTCAATGAAAAATTTCTCATTTCAGGGATGAGGAGGGTGTTCCACATGATTGAAGTTATTATTCATAACTTGAGCAAGAAGAGTATGTACTGTCATGAAGTTTGGATCACCCATTACCATCATATCATGCATATAAATAGTTAAATCATCACATTCCAAATCACATTTATTATCATCACGAGTTCTTCTATTTCCAACCCTTAACTAACAAAAATACTGTACAAATAGTGGGCTTGAATACTTAGCTATTGAGTATAAAAAGAAAACTTTAAACATAAATAGATAAACTTGTAAAGGATAATTATATCCTAACTTGTGATTCCTTAGGTTTAAATCTAGGTTATCCTTGATCTATTTCTTAACTTATATTCTCATGGGATTTATTTTATTCCCTTAATAATGGTTTGTACTAAGCACATGAATTTAAAAAAGCATAACCCCCATGGGTGTCAAACCAAGAACGCAGTGAGGCCCGCTATCATGTACCAAGATAACCAAGTTTAGGCTTGAAACTCCTTTTCAGATATTTCACTCATGGGTACATATCTATCCAAGCCACCTCTACCTTTTTGTATATGGATATGGACATATTTTATGGATAAACCACTTACTCTATACTTACCAAAATTTGGGGTTTTTTTCAAATACATTGTCTCATGCTTTATGTTCTTACTAAATTTCCCTATTCGAAAATCAAAAAATAACTAGACCATGCCTCTGATACCATCTATAGATACTCTAGCCATTTCACATAACATTACATGATTTTAAGAATAAATATATAACAGAGTACTGGACATTGATCATGATGTCTAGTGTCTTTGAATACTAGGTACATAAAACTAAAAACATGGGACAAAAAACATATTTATTAAATATTCCTAAAGTGATACTAACTTTTTTTGAGTCACTACTGGAAATATAACCTTTCCCAATGCTTCTATACCAACGGTTCATAAAACCCGTTTGTATAGGTTCCCTTTCCCAACGGTTTGGCCAAACCGTTGGGAAAGGGTATGGCTTTCCCAACGGTTTGTCCAAACCATTGGGAAAGCCCACATTGTGGACACTTTTCCCAATGGTTTGACAAAACTGTTGGGAAAGGTCCCCCACAAATCAACCTTACCCCAACATCAAAATCCAGAATCAAAATCTATACCAACGGTTTTGACAACCGTTGGTATAGATCCTTTGATTTTTTATCATTTCTTCTTACCCACAACATTATATAAATCAAAATTTTAAATCATTATGAGAATATATATATATATATATATGTAATTATATTCTCAAAAGTCATGTTAGGTTAGTGGTTGAGTCATTGAATAATAAACGAGGGGTCCTGGGATCAAATCCCAGTGAATGTTTTTTTTGAGAAACATATACCAACGGTTCCATAACCGTTGGTATAGATTTTCATATTAATTATACCAATGGTTTTGAAAACCATTGGGATAGGTCTATACCAACGATTTTGGGAAAACCGTTGGTATAGACCTATCCCAACGGCTTACTTGGCAATAGTTCTCCAAACCGTTGGTATAGGATATACCAACGGTTTGGAGGCCTATACCAACAGTTCTAAACCGTTGGTATAGGTTAGTTTTCCAGTAGTCCGTACATCTCAAAATGTTAACCTAGGGATTACATGAAAAATTGGATGAGCTAAAAAGTCCAGTAAGGGTTTATACATAAGAATAAGGCTTTAGCACATGAGTTAGAAGGTAATACATAATGATAAAAAAAGAAACATAAGGAATTATAACATATTTAAACATGGGGTCATTTAATCATGGGATCATAGAAATGTAACAGTAACATAGAGTATTATTTTATTATAAGTCCAGGTTAACTTCCAAGATAATTTCCCATATTAGCACATTCCATGGCTAACCTCCAAGATTGTCACACAAAGTAACACAAGCCAAGGCTAACAGCCAATACCATCACACATAACATCTCTTGAGACATAACATTACCCAATTCAATATAGAAATATCAAGGATCACCCATAATAACATGATCATGAATATGATTCTTACAAATTTAATCATACTCAATCAATCATATATAAACATATGGGTTACCCATGGAAAGGATTGGGTACCATAATCATGGCATAAAGCATAAAAATGGTAGTTTCATAAAAGTGTCCATGAAAGAAAAGAATTAGAACCTACCTAGATGTTACTAAGATAAAATTGGAATATATGATAGTATTTTTTGTCAAACAGAAGTTAAAACATGTAAGAAATTTATTCGATAAATTTTAGCATTAAAATTGTTTTTGTTGTTTTAAGGAAAATACTACATAGATTTTAAAGTATAAAATGGAAAAAACATTTATATAAAACTATATTTAAACAAATATAGTTTTCATAATAAAAAGTATGATTTTATAAAGACAATTTTGGTTTCAAATAGGGGATAGAGTGAACTTGAAATCGGGTAATAATTCATGAAGTTGCGTTAAAATAAGTTTGCATATCAGGAAGAATTGGGGAGGGAATCCCTTAAAAGAAAGTATACCACTGAAATAAAATGATGGTTGGATCTTGTAAAATGATTTTGGAACATATAAAAAACATGTTTAAGTTTTAAATTAAAATAAAATACAACTTAATTTGGGTAAAAATAAATATAGAGCTCCCTGAAGGAATAAATCAGGTTTAGGTAGAATTACTTTTGGATCATCGGTACGGTATCAGGGGTACTTAATAGGGATTAATGAGGGATAATGAGATTTATAATCTCTTATAAATTATAAGGAAATTATGGGGGAGGTTCTTAATCATACACCATCACTATTAATTACACAAAAAGGCATAACATAGAGGACAATATTGAATAAAATTGAAATGGAGAGGATCCCTTACCTGAATTTCCGCTTAATTTCGTCTCCTCTACACCTCCTGAATAAAAAATTTATCTTCATTAAAACAATGATCTAAAAGTGAATTAGATTAATTTTATAAAGATATTTATCAATTATAATTACAATATTTTATTTCATAGTTTATGTTGATGAAATTGAAGTGTTTTGATATAATATTCTACTTAAACATTTCCCATATTTCGATGATTTCACTTTCTATTAAATGTAATTGAATAATTAGTGTAATTATTTTAAGAATCATAGAATACATGTAATTTGATATTAATATATTATATATAATTTAAATTTTCAATACATAAAGGTGTTTATAATAATTATCTTGGCAATGTCTCCATAGATGGTTAACTGACCTTTAAAGGGACGTTGTCAATAGTGATGGAAAGGGATGTATGCCTAATATATTTTTCCTTAATATTATAATTAAAGTAAGATAAAATAATTAATATATTGTTAAATTACTGTATAATAATTTTTTTCATGAGTTTTAGAATGGGATATGGTAAAATAAAAAAAGAGGAAGAAAATATAGAGGATTTAGTAGTCTTACTCTCTCCTCGGTGTTGCTTCTCTTGCACAAAACTATAACTCCATTGATGACTGGAGTTGGAGGAATCCTAAACGTTCCTATGTATTCTAAGAATATTGGTAAGTAAAATATGGGTAGATATTAGGTGTAGTAATGGATTAGAGGGATGTTTTTCAAAGGAGAGGGATAGTGGTTCTTCATACTTGAGGAGGTGGTGTTTTTAGAGTAAAATATTAAATAAAATAAAATATCAAATGGTAGACTTGTAATAATAGTTTTTGGAAAAAATAAATCATATATAAATATTATATAGTTAGTTATAAACCTTAAATAATCTTTATAATTCGAATCCATTAACTTATTAAAATAAATGTGAAAAGAATGAGAAAATAATATTTTAAAGAATCACTTTTTAACATTATGTTTTGGAATGTTCTTTTTTTTATTTGGAAACTGAGTTTATTTTATTTTGTGGAAACATTTTTGAAAATAAATATATCATGGATGAATATAATGTTCTAGAAAGTGTATTTCATCATTACATCCTGAATGATTCAATTTAAGATATACCGATTATGTTAAAATTGTATTTTTAATATTCACCCAAAAATTGAAGTATTTCTGAAAATTACCAAAAAACACCCTATCCATTTTTAGATATGTAGAATCTAAAAATGAAATACATTTTTGAAAAATAATTTTCTAAATTTGATTAATTTAATATTTAATTAAAATCACAATTTACAAGAAAAATACAAATTTTATATTTAAATCTTCTTTTCTAACACTTTGAAAAAGTACATAAGGTCACATAAGATTATCTTAGAATCAAAATATTAATTTATTAATACATTTATTGAAACTTAATTTTCATTTAAATTATTAAATTAATCATAAAATTGTAATTAAATATTCCTAACTTATAAAAAAACATCTTATTAATAATTTTTAAAATATTTAGTTACTTATTCTATAATATAATTATACCATATTTTCACTTATAAATAGATAAATTATTTTATACTTTCATTAGAGAGGATACTATTACATTGACTAATTTACTATTCATAAGGGTAACATTACTATTCCAGAGGTCAAGTTATTATTGCTATATGTTCAATAACTTTTAATGATACCTTTTATTTCCATTATTATTAACATATAAAGTTTTTATTTTGTTCTAAAAGTTATATTATGTGATTATACTATAAGACATAATTATAAGAAGGGAATTTAAATTAATAAAAAATTGGATCATTACAGATGAAATGTACTCAAATAATAAATCACTATAGCTAATTATAAATCTTTTGTTGTGTACTTCTTCCCATGAATGTGTAACTTTCATGAACTATTAGAAACATCAAGTACTCTTTACATGATAACACATACCATCCCAGATCATGATGCATCATAATAAATTGTATATCCTTAACTGGACTCTAGAAATGGGAGGATTATTTCTTAAGTAGGTCTAATATTATGTTTAATAAAGTATTTATGGAATTGATAGTTCTTTTTAAATTTATTCCATTTCTTTTTTATGTTTTCATTAGTTATCAAAAATTTTAAAAAATCATGTAAATTTTTTTTTGTATCCCGCTTAGCTGATGAAACTATATTTGTTTATGAAATTCATCAACGGTTTCTATGAAATAATAGCTTCTATGTTTTTCGGATCTATATTTCTTATAGAAATGACATGTCAAAGGAAAAGTAAATCTTATAACTAGAAATAATACATTAATTACATGCAATACACAGGTTGTTAGCATAAGATAACCAACACTATCACCACATGTTTCTCATGATCTTATATTTTCATAGAATACACCAAAATATCATCGAATAAGACCACCATAGTAGAATATATATATATATATTTTAAAGTTTAAATTAGTCAATTAAATAAAGAGAGATTGTTAAATCATAATACTAAAATCCACAACATATTTGTAATGTCCATATGTACTTATGAAAGCTATCATCATAATATATTCCTTATGATATAGCAATTGGTGACATCCGGAATGAGTGTAAATTTTTTAGAACCGTTTGGATCCCCCTGAATTGATAGAATAGATCATTAATATTTGGAATATGATACTGATTATTTATCATGACATTTAAATTCTTACAATAATATACAAAAAGCAAAAGATGTCAATCCGTTTTCTTAAAAACGAATATCGATGCTACTCATAAAGATGAACTGAGTTAAAGGAACCTTAAATTTAAAAATATTCCAAATTGTCTTTCAATTACAATAATAATACAGGTTACATTGGAAAAGGTGGATATGAGATAAGACTAGTCCCTTGAAGGAGATCAATCCAAAACTACACTTATATATTTGTATGAAACCCTTATAAATATTTGGGGACAATGTTATTAAATTGATAAAAAATAGTTTTGAAACAACTATTTCAAATATAGTCTATATAATCCATGTTATGGTCTTCTAAAAACAAGATATTTTTCCAAATGTTGCTGCAAAAACTCCTTTATTACTTTCATTTACACCCCAATCTCCCCAAATGACTTCCTCGATTCCATCCAAAGATGTGAATTTAACATTCTAATCATAAAGGTTCTGGTGGGACACGAATGATGTTAACCAATACATAGGAAAATTCATGTAATACGTATTTATATAAATCATAGAGAATTAAAATACATCCTACCTTCATTTATAATTATGAAACAAGCACTACACATAATGGATTTACTCTCTATTTGTGCAAGAGGAGTATGTAGTTTAAAAAAATATTACATTATCTCAATAGACAAATATATATTATCATCATCATGATAAAAAATAAATTAATTCTATGAACCAATGTCAAACAATGAATTCCAATGTTTATAATTTAAAATAATCATACATATCACTGTAGAAGTAACAAATTGATCATCAATGGCCATTTTCTCATATCCATATAAATCCATACCCCATGAACATTTCTCATTATTACCATATTGACGTAGCACTGGTTGAGGAGTCATGGTACTCCTATAATCACCATTGTTCACTCTTTTATAATTATGATAGTTACACTATTATGCTTATCCCATCAAAACATAAGATCCCTAAGAAGTATAACAAGTTTCTTTACCACCTGCACATAAAGGGTTATGACAATAGTGGTGATGGTTTTCAATAATGTTGAAACTGTTTCAGGATCTAGGTTCTGTTTCAAAATCTCACATGATGTGTTCAAGTGATTAAAATTGAAATAATATTGAATAAAATTTGGCTCGAGGGTGAATATTTACTAATCACATGGTCTGATTTTGAGGATTCCCACAACTCATGATGTACGTGTCCTTTTTCTTATTATTCATGGTATAATATTTCCCACTAGTTCATATGGGTATAAAAATGCCCGAAATATATTTCCCAAGATATCACATTCTTCTATATTTTTTCTATTAAATATTTGTGTATAATTCATTCCACCGGGAATATATATATTTTACAAATTATTTAATTGTTTTTTCGACTAAAAAATTCACGCCTTTGAGGATATATTTTTCCCAATTTCGTAGAAAAATGGAGAAAATTAAACAATTATCTATATACTCAGTCGCCGATAGATTATCCTTCCTTGAAATGAATAATTCTATTGATCTAGAAATCAGTTAAGTGTTAGGATAGATTTTCTTAATAAAAAATTCATCAAATTTGTCCCATGAAATGCCTTGTCAGAATTTATCATGAACTAATAATCTTCATCAATGGAATGATATATCATCCATCCTACACATTTAAAACATCACTTTTACCTCTACTGGTGTCCATAGGAAATTTAATACTCCATTGATCCTATTCAAGATATGTTTTACTTTTTCCCATATGGGAAACCCCATGAATGAAGCGTTGATTCAACATTGGGAACTTGACTGAATGGTCTACCTCCCATCATTCATCATATTTATTACCCATGACCTTGACCAACAAATCCTGAAAAATGATGTGAATCATATTTTGGTTTACCTTTGACTTGGTTGCAACTACATTTTCAATAGCCTCTTCTAGTTGGGTTTAGTGACGCATGATATGCATCATTCATTACCAAAAACATACGATTTTTAATATCTCTCATATGCATATAATGTCTCTTAAATTTAAATTTTTGAAAATTACACATATTAAAACATATATTTCTACAATTCATTAATATTTAATATTTTCAACATTTTTTAAAACATCGAAATCTTGATAATAAAAATCATGCATTTTCACCATTTTCAAAACATCACTCATTTTTCCAATTTATTTTCTATTTTAATAAAAATGTACAGTTCACTAAAATTGGAAAGTCCTACTATTAATTCATGTAATATAAATCTCATCTTCTAAACCCATGATAATGAAGGAACAACTCACCTAGAAGTGTTATTAAACACTAATGTACCCAAACTCTTGGGTGATATGATATTTAGAATAGATTGGTTAGTTATTATATTTCATGATCAATATTCTTGGTTTTGATAATGAAAATCCTTACTAACATACCTATAGATTCAATGTTATTATTTCTAGATATTTTATTGAACAAAATTGACAAAATTTCCTTTTTCAAGGACTAGACAATTTATAAACAATTAATCCCAAAAACATAGATGGTTCAAATGAGGGTGATACCATTTGTTCTGTCCAAGTTCAAAAACTGATACCATTTATCACAAAAATATATTTGGTCAGACTAAGATAGATAACATTTCATCTATAAATAACCAAACATGCATATACCATCTATATAATCTTATACCTACTCAGTTTCATGAGGTGGGATGGGGAAGATACTAGTCCTTAAGTGAAATCCCCAAGACACCAAATCATTTTAATAAATCCAAAGGTCGTCAAGAACATTTAGGGGATGATTTTCCTATTGATTGATAAAATATCTAAACCACAAAAACCATAACCTATAAACCACAATATGATTAAAGAGTTCAAAATAAAAAATTAATAACCAAAATAATAATCAATATTAGTGTAAAAGTGGAAAACAAAATAGATCCCCCATAGAATCAAATATATCTTAATGAAGAAAACTCAAAAGTAACAAAAACCTGAAACACCCCACCCAATCCATAATAAAACATTTCAGGCCAATAAAACCATATCATGAAAATTAAATATAGTGTCAAGATACATTTCCATTAAGTGTTTCTCAAAAAATGAAATATTTAAAATAAAAATAATTCCTAGGTTAGGGGTGAGTATAAACTCAATAGTTTTCCAAATTACCTCCCAAATCATGACACCGTAACAAAACATCTTATCACATTTAACAAAATAGTTTCAAAGAGTAAAAAAAATTCATATCAAATTAATAAAAAAAATTAATGAAATGTATAAATAATGACATTAATCCTTTTCTAATATTATTTTCTATGTTCACATCCATGTACAAAAACACACACATGGAATTAAGTATGGTTTAAAAATTTATGGTGAAACTTCCTATGCTACTCTATCCAATTTATGGTGGTACTTCATAACAATTATCCATCATACTTAACTCACACCTATCTATTTATAACAACATTATTCCATGAAATTTTAATAAACAAATAATATTTAAACCATTTAAAAAAATCATTACAAGTTCTAAATAAAAAATTATGGTCAAAAAATCATTTTAAATTTATAAACATGGGGGTTTCCAAAAAAAATCAAATTCCTCCAATTTACAAGTCAATATGAAAACAGTATTTCTATAAAGATTCACTCAATAATTTTAAATCCTTTTAAATTAAATAATTTAATTAATACTAATAATTAATGTTATAAATCACATTGAGTTGATATAGAGTCTATATACATCTAAAATGTTGGGGAAAATAAATAATAAATAATCAAAACATCATGATTTGATAACAAATCTTAGTCCCTTTAATAGATCCAACCTAATATTCTCATAAAATCTATCATAACACATATATCTATTTTTAATGAACTAGTTATGTGGTTATGAGTGGGAGAAGAATCATGGATATAATACTAAAAATAATAAAATTCACATACCGAGGAATCAAAGCATCCAAAAAAATTTATTTGCCTACAGATTACTCCTAGATTAAAGGGGAACATCTCTCACACCATGGGAGAAAAATGTGATTGAGTTATGTGACGATTATATGAGAAACAATTAAGTGGTTATTTTGGATTATATCCACATATAATGAAGGTATGATTTTATTCATCAGGGTTAAGATACTAAAATTTTCAAACTGTTCAGTAACCATGTGGTGCTACTCTCTTACGACCATGACTTCCATGGATGGTTATTTCATATAGAAAAACCATTTACAAACCATGATTTTACCTCAATTTAATGATTCAAAATTTCTCTTCAAAATCAATATTTTTTGGAAAAGATCTACTCCAACAGTACTCATACCTAGTACACAGTATCTTCCCTTTTATGGTATCCTTGGTATGCTCCATGGTTTCTACTAACTATGAACTAATAGTAAACCACTAAAAATACTCTAAAATGCTCCAAACAATTCAAAACATCCTAAAGAACAACCCAAACATATTATTCACTAAAAAAATAAGAGTAAAGGATAATATACCTCAATCTAGGGATGTTATATTTATACATTCAATTTTTGAACCAAAAATTTATTCTTCAGATAATTTGTTTTTTATATACAGTTAACTAAAAGGGTTGTATGGATGTTGAATTTCATCATTTGATGGATTAAGACTTCATCCAAATATCCATTACTCATTTTTTAGATATTAAATTATTTGTACTATATTTCACCCATATGTGATTATTGTTTAATAAAATAATAAATAATGTATCCCATTAAACCACCACTCCCCATGTATAAATAAAGATCCTTTCTCTCACCACTCTCAATTAGAAAACAAATTTTGTGCGATGTTACTCTACCAATACCAACCAAAATCTATCACAATATCTTCCTTGGATTATATGTAGTATATCAACATCTCTAAAAAGTATCCTCTCTTTATAATTGTACTCTTATTTATCTTTTCAATTAATATTCTTATGTTTTATAATACTATTGATCATCAATTTATTTTGTGGTAAATTCTTAAGAATCTCCCCTGCTACATTGATAATTATTTCCTTTTATTTATAAAATTATTTTTACTCGTATTAAATGCATTCTAATATCACTTATTTATACACATTATTCTACAAAAATAAACCATTTATTTTCCATGTTATATTTTCATAGCATCGAAATCTAACCATATATTCATTTAGGGGTATTAATTTAGATGTATCACTTATCTATTTATTTGATACCTCAATTTATGAATTCCATATTACCTAATTTCAAGTTCAAAATGATATTTTCTTATGATTCTTGAATGATATGCGACACATAATGTTATATCAATGATAGGTACACCCAAATAGTGATTTAATGCATTGTTTAAGGAATTAATATCTAGAGATGACATAATTATGATTCCTTGGAATCACGACTCAATATTGTGCTATGATTCATTTCTTATAATACATGGAAATATATTTTTGGATAACTTATGGATAATATTCAGTGATATAGTTTTTTTTAGACATATCTCCAAATAAGGAATCACATTATTAGGTTCATGTTATTATGTCCATTCTATTATATTATTCCCCATGTTCATTTCCTTCTGTTATGCCTCCTGAGTCACTTATTATGTCCTATTACATTGTTTACCCCTTTACGATATTTATGATCACTCATTTATTTTGATTAATTTCAAAAAGAAATATTATTCATTGACACGAACTAGGAAGGAATGATAAATAACCCTTTTAAGAGAGTTTAAAATTAGTTTATTTTTTATGTACCTTTAATATTGTGTGGTATGTATGTAATTTCCTAGAAAATAAACCTAAATATCTCTTTTTGTATGTAAAATGTTTTCATGTAATTAATTATAAAATCATCTATAATACAAGGGTCTCAATATCTAAATGACTAAACACTCCCCAAATATATTTCATAAATATTCAATTTTCTCATAATCCTTACATGTTTAGATTAAACGTTTTTCCAAATTATCTACATATTATGTCAAAATCATTAAGGTATTTTCTAATATTATAAATTTTTATTTTTTAACATTAAAAAACCCTTTTTCCTTATAATATAATTCTCCACCAATATCTTCATGTACTTTTTTAAATATTAATCACATGTATATTTGTAATTATTCTATAATTAATATTTCTAACTTGTTGTTTCATGAAATATAAATTCATTACATATCTTTAACTAATTTCATTAATTACTATATGAAATTACTTTTTTATTCTTTTAAATTATATCAATGTAGGATTTTAACAGACCCTTTTATTATTATTCCATATAACATCCATTAATATATTACTCCTTACATTATCAAATATCATCATTTTCAACTTATACAATGAATTTTTTTTGTTCAATGGATTCTTTATCTTTTTATTCACATCAATCAATAAAACCTCATTAGTTATATTATTTCATTATCATGAAAAATATATTATTTTTTAAAAATATTTTAAAATAATTTCTAGGTTTTGTACTCCTTATAGAAATAAATCTTTTACTTTATATCCCCCTTTAACTAAATTATCATGATCATATTAATTAACATCCAAATTCAATTCATTCAAAAATTAGTTATAAAATGAAATAAAACCCTATAATTATATCATTTTAAAGATATTTTAAATTTTTATTTTCCTATTCCTTTTATGAGACTAAATGAGATAAAGGAAATTATCTTATTTTGTTCTTTTTATTCTTCTTCTTCCTAAATGTCATTAGAATACTCTACATTTTACATAATCATATGATTCATCATACTATTTAAATAAATATAGTATTATTATTTGATTTAATTATTGAACACACAAACCTTTCTAGTTACTCAAATAATGTGTATGTTGTTTAAATAATAAAGAATAATATTATTAAGACTTATATATTTACGTGAATAAACCAAGGACATAATCATTCTATTTTCTATAAAATATATTAACCTTAAAAATTTAATATATAATTTCTTCAAAACCATTAATTTAATAGAAAATTTCATTTATTTGGTGAAAAAGTTATCTTTGTTCATTCATAAATATTTAAACATTCATCTTTAAAATTTGACTATAGACCCATAAATTTTTTTTTACCTTCAAAAATATTATCCATCATTTCACATAATACCATTGGAGAATTAAATAGTATATAATTTTTCAATTATTTTTTATACAGAGATATGAGAAGGAGTTGTATAATTTCACAATATTTTCAATAGAATTCTTATTTGTGGGAGTCATGGATTCTAATGTTTAAATAGGATTTAATTCAGATCAAAAAGTATAATGATAATTGAAATGGTAGTTTTTTAAAAAAGAATTAATCTATATAATATTAATTTTTTAAATATTTACTAGATTACATAAAAGTGATTGATAATATTAAATTTATAAATGCTAAAAAATACATATTTTATAGTGGTTGTTGAAATAATGCCGTAATGTGGAAATAAAGTGGTTTTGCATTATATTTTTTGAATATCGCAAAAGTTTAGTGATTAGTGGTTTTTTTAATTTATATGTGTTCCAAATTGGTTATGAAAAGAATATATTAAACATCACTATAGGTTTCATTTGATGAATATGACGTGAATTTATTATATTGTCATACAGAAAAACAAATATTGATATAGCAATATAATAATTCTTTCTATTAAGATGTATGGGTTGGGAGTTTCAAAATGATCAGGGAAGTTCTATTGAATCTATTTTAATGGAAGCACATGTAATAATTTGTATGTTGACCCCAAGATATATCATTATATCCAGTACATTGATTGTGAAGGTTAATATTTATGTCAAAGGTTAAATATATCTCACTGTGTTGAATGTTGAATACATGGTGTAGGATCACTTAAATATGTTACTACAAATTCATTTGTTGGATTTTTTAAATGTTTCTGGGTAGGGTTTTTAGAATGTGATATCCATTATAACACAGATGTATTTATGATTCTAATTGATTTTAGTAAATTATTATACCTTCCAATTCATATATGAAACAATATCTGAACCTTTCACTCCTTGTGCGCATTGTGTATGTAGTTTCTTCTGGTATGTGTGTGTTGTTCATGCACTTGTTCACTTGTGCATCTTCTGAAAGGAGGATCACGAGGAGACTAAAACCATCAGATCGAGGATTATTCAATGTGGTGGTTGTCATTCATAGTCAACTACATTCCAAAATATTTAGTCAAGGGGGGATATTCAGTTTGAATATGGGGATAATTCTATTGGATGATGCTCTTCTATATGAGATAATATAAAGTGAGAACATTCAATGATCAAAGAAAAGTTCAACCCCTCATAAAATAAATTGTAATAATACTTGGTGTTGTTTATGATAAAGTAGTTTATTAGTAATTATATGAAATATTAATAGAATATAGTTACATTAAGAGATTCATTAGGAAGATACTGACTTCCTCATGACAAAATTTGTTATCAATTTACTACATTTTCATCTAGTCATTAAGATTAACATTAAACAAACTAATGTCATTTCTATCATTTGAATATGGAAAACTAGATTTCATATTTGGAATCAGAGTAATTTATAATTTATATTATGATGAAATAATTTTCTAACCAAAAACCTTAATGGTTGAATGTAATAAAAATTATAGTGATTAATGTAAAAATAGATTCACTTATTGTATAAACAATTATCATAAAGGAAACAATAATCTAGAAAATTCTAAAAAACCCATTGGTTATATATATTTCAACTATTTACCCCCACATATTGAAAATGAGCCATTAATGGAGTCACATGTTGTAGAAGATACCTCCAACAGTTTTAGCCTTTATGTATTTACTACAATGCCAATAATCAACCACTATAAAATGTAACACACACCCTCACTTATTAACACCTCTAATATCATTTCCCTCATCGAAAACCTAAAAAATAATCTCAAAATATCCCAAGAAACAATCTAGAAGTATGAATTTTTTAGTAAATAAAAAATGGAATTTATTTGGTGCAAACCAAAAGGCATTACCCAATAAAGAGGAAAAATTATTCAATGAACACTTTTATGTTTTTTATTTCATCACCACTTAAATTTTTATCATATTTTTATTAAATAATAACCATAATATAATTTTTCTAATGATATATTTTAATTTCATGGTCAAGGCCTAAAAATTAACAAACACCCATATATTGGTATACGCAATCATCCTTCATATCTACAAAAGACCACAACCTCACAAAAAAATATCATTTGTTCTTCAACTACCACCTTTAATGGTATGGAATAATGAAGTATTTCTATTTTATATATGATAAATATTATATTTATAATTTATTCATTCTTCTTTAAAAATTAAATAATGTAGATACTCGGTTTTTCACTTTTATGACACTAATATATATATATATATATATATATATTTCTATGCTCTAACAAAAACATGCAATTCTGATGCCCGGTGTTCCCAAAATTAATTTAATACAAATAATAAATATATTTTTAGTGAGTGTGAACAATTTATTAAATAAAGGTGTATAACCCATTAACCTAATTTTGGATCAGATATATGATACCACAGATGATTATGGAACATAGTGTTTACCCTAGGCATGACATAAAATGGGTCGGTGTGAAGTTTTCGGACTCCCCGCCCATTGGAGGTACAATTAGTGGATTAATTAATTAATTCATTCATTCATTCATTTAGACCTAAATTGATTATAAACAAATGAATATCTATGTATAATCATCTAGGGTAAGCTTTATAAACATATAAAGGATTATAGAGAACCATTTTCCCTCCATTATGGGTGAACCACCTTAGACGATGATGAAATGCCGAATCGGAGTATATAAGAGAATAGAGAATGCAAAAAATTCAAAAAATTATTAGAGGGAAAAACTTTCGATGATTGTTGATCCAATATATTTGTAAGACTCATCAATATTTTATTTACACCCTATTAATTAAATTAAATGACATGATCGATCCAATTAATTGATCTACGCCAATTGTATCCTAATCATGGATCAATGTTTTTTAATTTGGATATCAGTTTGATTTATAAAATTAATTTCCCTATCATTATAATTTCCAAATAAAACTTCTTCCACTGTCATCTATAATTTTTTTTGGTTTCTTTCCCCCATTTTTTCATCATGTTCATAGGCTTTAGGATCCCACTATCACAGTTCGAAAATGGCGGGTTGGAATCGATCCCGATCAGACCCTCAGAATCATGAATGATTTAAGAAGATGACTTTAATGGATGAAATAATACTATATCTAGGATCTATTCAATACATGGATGAACTATTCAATTATTGGATATCAAAAAAATAAAAGGTGTAAGGATTCATGGGCACACAGGATGTGCAAGAGACCTCAGATGAGTAAACAGATCCAATTTCATGTAAGTGATGAATGAAATCCCTAACACACCACTGGATATAGATATTTTGGGTGTATTAGAGTCCGAAATATAAGTTGCATGTCTTTAACCATAACATTATTATCAGATCTAGAAAACCATGAAAAATATGGACAAGAAACCATGTAAAATGATGAATGTATAGAAAGTAAGCCATACCTATGGTGACAATGATTTGGTAAAATACAAGGATTTAAATGTCTGTAGTAACACTAAATGTGGTTTATCCCTTCTATCGATGGGAAACCTGTGTGGTGGATCCCAGATATGGAATAATTTGTGTATGTACAGAACTAGGAACACAATCATATATCATAGTTCATAGACATGGCTAGGCCCTAGAGGTGGAAACCTATATTAAATTGCATTCCATGTACCAAAGAATAGTTAAAAAAGGTCAGTACACAACCACTAGTAGAAAGAAATTTTTTGGTCTCAGTTAGTTTTGGCATGTCGTGAAGTACACCTACATGATGTATACTACTAAATGGGCATGGAACCATGTTCTGACCATTGAATCATTTTGGTGCTTGAGTGGGACCAAACACCATGTATCCCTTGGTTCAATTTCATGAACATAAATAATTTATATCTTCTTCATTTGAACCTATATTATTATAAGGCCCCGGCCTTAAACCTTACATAAAATTGAATTAAATGAATAATTCACATTGAGGATCTTTTCAGGTTTAGTGTTTTAGAGAATTAAGACATAACTATTATATCTCAAAAGATTACAATGTATACACTTATACTATGTTTCCATAAATTAAATACACTTAAAAAGAAACATGTCTAGTTCCATGTTTTAGATAGCATGACTTTTCCTTGATACCATCCTTGACCCTATTCCACATTAAGTCTTGTGAAACAAATTTCAAAAAAAAAACTTGGGGTGAGCATAAAAAGTTCACTAAGGGATACACAAAGAAGGAAAACTGTTAGTTTTTCAAAACAACAAGTAAACCATGAATACTTTATCAAAGTAATACTTTTCACCTTTATGGAGTAGTAAATACTCCTCACTGAATAAAATATCATTACTTGCACTTTTGTAACAAAAATATTACCATAAAACCCATTTAATAAACACATAACATATAAAGGTAACTTGGGACATAAACATACTTAAATAGAATAACCATACAGTTGACTTCCACACATATCACTTAATGGAATAGCCATACGGCCGACTTCCATACCCAATGCATTGGAGGTTATAATGTAACCACCCATCCTGGTATTCACGGCACCACCCATCATATGGTTTATCAAGTAAACACCCGTAAAATGTCCATGTACCATCATTACACATACAATATTGAAAATATAAACATTTCAATAACAAAATTTCATTTTCAATCACAATATGTAATTCCAAGATATTGAATTAATCAATCCATTACCAAAAATCATTTAACAGAGATTTTTTAATGAAGGTGTCCCATACCACTTTGAAGCTTTTAATGGAATTATAATTTTAAAACATTAATGTCCATATAAATAAATACTAAAAGATATTTTGAAAACATGGACATTAAAGATAAATATTTAGAATAATGAATCTTTAAAACATTTAAAATGATATTTTAGTTAAAGAGTTTTTAACAAAATGAGAGACTCTTGAATACATATAATTGCCGAATAAAATTTAATCCGAACATTATAATATCATGAGAATAATGGTATTCATGATATAATAAGTCAAAGGACAGTATACACACCATATAAGAGTGAATTGGTGCATAACAATAAGGAAGTCTCAATGGAGATTTAAATTGAGATGAAATCCATTATAAAGAAGGTATCCTTAAATTAAGGATAAATCTATAACATAATTATGTGAGATAAATATAAATACACCCAATATAAGTGGATATTAAGTGTGAAACAATCAGTGGTCATTCACACATAATCTTGGAAAAATCAAAACCAATGACATAGATATTTAACTCAATGAAATGAGATTGAGTTATGATTTCCCATACAAGTTCGTAAGAATTTATCAATGAGATGATTATGTGTAGAAATAGTATATCCAAAAAAAGGTTTGTGGAAATTACAACATAGATATTCCACACATAATATTGGCATAATAAAATCAATAAGTATATGTTTAACCTAAATAATTGAAAGTGAGTTTAGAAGTTCCCTTACAAAAATCTGACAACCTAATGGCATCACTTTAAAATTCATAAAATGAGTTGATGAGATAGAAAATGGAATCTCATCACTTGGAAATAAAATTTACATCAATAAGGATATATAATAAAATATCCCAACATAATATTATGTGAATTAAAAGACATAACAAAAGAAGTCTTTTAAAAAGAGGAGGGTGAAAGGTCCCCTTACCGACTTGGGTAATTTTCGAAACGTACACCCCATGGAAGAAGGTTCATAAAATGAAGATGTAAATACCCATAATTGAAATTATACTACACAAAGAGTATAATAATGGAAATTACATACACCAATCAAAGGAAATCCTGGTAAACATAGAATAAATGTCACGGGAATAAAAGTGAGATGAAAAATCCCTTACAAAAACTCGGCAGCCTAACAGCGCCACTTAAAACTTCCAAAAATGGTTTGATGAGATCAAATAGGGTCTCTCATCATATGAACATAAAAAGTAAAGTAAGAGGAATATAAAATAACACCCCAAACATAATAAATATGATATTAAAATAAATGACATAAAAGAGAGTGCTTAAAAAAGAAAGAGAGAGGTTGGATCTCTTATGAAAATTTGGCAGCCAAACGGTGCTACTCAAAACTTAAAAAATGGATTGATGAGAGAAAATAGGTTCTCTCATCATATAAAAATAAAAATTAAAGTAAGAGTAATATAAAAGAATATTCCAATCATAATAAATATGATCTTAAAAGGAACGACATAAAAGAGTGTATTTAAAAAGAAAGAGAGGGGTAGGATCCCTTACCTCAAGTCTGACTTGTCTTGTTCATTTCTTTATATTCCTGAATAATATACATTGGTCAATTTATATTTTACTAAAGACCTCCTTTAAATATTATTATTCAGTTCATATCACATATTATAATGTTAAAATAATTGTTTACTAATGTTAGTTCATATCATACGTTTTTTCCGATGTTTGGTACATGAGTCAAAAATGAACTTGTTTGAAAATGATTTCCCATGTAGTTATAAGTAAATCTTCTCTAGAATAGTATTAATGATTAAAATATCATATATATCCAGTACATAGTCATCTTATACTATTCCATAACATTTGGAGATAAAAAATGAATAGCACCATTCATGGAGACAGTAGGCCGTATGTACGCATGAACGCTACTTTCATTTTTTTGTCATATTAATGGAATTAAAAATAAATGAGAGAGAGATATATATATATATATATTATAATTCCAGTATAATATATATTATATATAGGTCATATATTTTCATTAATTGCATTCTTTATACATTCCATGTAATGCATGAATGAGTCACATCACATGAGGGGGCGGTAGTCCACACTTCCTCATATGAAATTATCGCATTTGCACAACATGCAAAGAATAAAGGTATGTTTTAAATATAAAATACAGAACCATATAGAAAACATAAATACCTTATATATCATATATAAAATACAGTGACATCATAATGGCCACCTTTAAAGGTGTAAAAAGAATAATGAACAATCATCATTTCGTGAGGTAGTAATTCGCCATCCACAGAAACAGTATATTCTTTAACCATTAGACGGATATGTGTGTAAGTGTAGCTCGAATACATATTTTAAAAACATCCAAGTATATTGAAGATACTGGTTTTGTTACAAAATAAAGGAATAAAAAAGTTTAGGGGGTTGGAGAAGCAAAATAAAACAAAAGAACAATACGGAATTCTTTACCTTTAAATCGGGTAACTCTTTTTGATTTGAGCTCAAAGGCTTCCTTGGAAAGGATTCTGACCAAATTGAGGCTTCTAGGAGTAAGAGGGGGATGTGGAGAGACAAAATGGGTAGGGTTTGGCCGATCTAAAGTCTTGAGGGGTGTGGTTAAGGTGGTAGAGTTGGGGGACTTTTATAAGAGGAGATGAGGGGAACTCTTGGAATGTTATAAAAGGTTACATTATTATAAAATGATTTTGGGATTTTAAAGGTCCCAAAATTAAATATTTCTAGGATAAGGTGATAATATTTCTAAAGCCACCCATATAATATGGTTTTGACATATTTAGGTCTTATAATTTACATTATCTTTTCATTTTATTTAAATCGTTAAGTAATGAGATAATCGATGCATCATCATGGTGTCATAAATAATTAAATTTATATAGCTTCTAAAAATTATAAAAAAAATATCATGCTGTAGGAAATAGTTTTATCTTTATAATGAATATTTATAGTCAAAAATATGACTTGTATAACCCCATGTAAAAATTGTTTTAGTAAAACAACACATGTTTGTGACATTTTAATTTTAACTTTAAATAAAAAGGAATTAATGTCATTTTCCTACCAAAGTGGCTCCATGGGGTCCCCAAGTTGACCAATGGATTTTCTTGGTCTGCCATGACACATCCAATAAAGGTAGGACATGTTTCAAGGTTATTTCATATTATTATAACATTATCTTTACCTTAAATTACACTAATTATCTTTAATCGCGATTAAAAACTTAAAAGTTACTATTCACCAAAAAATTATTTTAATCCCATTGAACCAAATTTTACATCATAATAAAAACCATGTATGACAGCTTTTTTATATTCAAATCACATAAGTGGTAAAGTTTCATTTAAACGAAAAATCAGTTTTTAAACTACCACTTAGTGGTTTCACTATTCATCAAAAATTGAAGTTTTTCAAAAAAATATCAAAAATTCACCCTAAGCTATATTTTATATTCTGAACTCAAAAATGTTTTCTATTTTACCAAATTCATAACATAGAAGTTTATTTAATTAATTTTATAATTAAATCCCACTATCAAATCAAATAGCGTGTTTTTAAGAAACAATATCTATCAAAAGATTGACACTCATTTATGTCCAATCTCAAAGTGATATAAATTCCAATGTCCACCATTAGATTAAATGGTAAAAATATATTCTAATTTATCTTTAAAACCAATTCAAAATACAATATAATCATATAAATAAATTAGATTAAAAAGAGGTTTTGAATTAAAATACAACATTTTTCACTATTCATTAAAAAATGAACTTTATCGGAAAAATACCAAAAATTTACACAAAGTAAATTTTGATGTCCCGATTCTAAAGAATTATTTTATTTTTTCAAATATAACACATAAAATTGTCAAAAAGTGGATTTAAAAGAGGTTCACCATCAAAAGGCGGTTAATCGACCTTTTAAATAATATTAGAATGTTTATGCTTAAAATTGGATTCATTCACATTTTTATTCCTCTAACATTTATTGTAAAAAGTAAAAATATTTGAAAAACATATATAATCATTTTTTAGTTAGTTCTGTTCATTCCCGTCATTACAATGGCTAGGTGTTAACTACCATTTAAAATAAAATTATTTTACTATTAGAGTGCAACATAAGATTTCAAAGAAACTCGTTGTTGTGTATTGGGTAAGCCATTGAGAACAACATTCCCTTGAAAGTAATATTAATATTTTATTCAAAAACATGGATAAATATAAAAATTTCATATTCTTTATTTACCTGGGTTGTTACATCCTTCCCCCCTTTTGGGAATTGCATTCTCTCAATTTTAAAATTGGGCGCAGAAACTTAATGAAAGCCCCCCATCGGAAAAGGATTAAATTAAACTATCACTTTCAAAGAAAGATAGGTAAGTACAAAGGTCACCCGAGTTAACCCATACTAGGATTCCATGTATGAAAACATGGATATGGAAGAAAAAACAAAGGGTCATGTTCTGAGGGAGTGTGATAGAAAACATGTTTAGGAGAAAGTTAACCACCAGAAAATCACAAAATTGTGATGGGTTAAACGGTATTTGATTCCACAGTAAGAAAATTTAGCAGACACCATTTTTGTTTTTAAGTAAATTTTCATTGAGGAATTTATTTATGAGCGTAACTAAAACATAAGGAAACATACTTACTTGTCATGTGGACTTTCAAATTTTACTATATTTCTTACATGAACTCATATTTTCTCCAAAACATGAGTATTTAGGATGACTTTTTTACATTAAGATAGATATAATAAACTTATAGCGAATCAACCAATCCACAAAAGAAAACTATAAAATTCCCATGTCTTTATACCTTAACCAAAACTAATACCAAAAAGGTTAGTATGAGATCAGATAATACCCCAAAAGGATAATCCTTTATAAAAAAATCTATTCTTAATCTCCAAAAATTTTTAAACAATACCCAAAGTTCAACAAAGACCATTCAATAAACAATTTTTCCATAAAATTAGTCAAAGTAAACCAAACTAAGATTGAAACCCAAATATTTGAAGGATTTAATCACATAGTCTTCCAAGCTAAAAATCAACATTTATCTCCAAATAACATCAGTTGCTCTTGAAGTCTCATATTGAAAAGTAATTAACCTAATCACATATCCTCTATGATAGGTTAATAATTTCCATAGATAACCCAAAGTAATCTTACTATTAATTCATAAAATCATCTAACTAAAAAGAATAAGTCATACTAACCAGGGACTTCACGTAGTCTAGTGGTAGGTGATAAATACCAGTCACACTTTGGTTGTGGGTTCGATTCCCACAGCTTTGTCCGACGTGACGGGTTGTCACATGGTCTACATGTTGTCCTTTTTATAAAACTCCAAAAATAACCCTATCATTTTTTAACCTCATTAGTTTCCTTATACCTCTCATTTTCATTCAAATTCATTACGATCTCAACATCTTAATTCTTGAAGTCTTATTTCACCCCCATAAGATATAATAAAACAATTCCCAAAATGAATAATAGCATACCTTGATCATGGCGTCCACTCGGTTTCATCGTCATCTTGTTCACGTAGGTAGAAGTCCCATACATTTCAAAAATGATTTAGAGATCCTTAAAAATCATTTGTTTCCTCCATCCAAATACACCTTGTACAACATGGGTCATATGGGTGTTCATAGAAAAACAGTTTTGAAAATTAATCATGTATGACATATAATTCCAAAAAATTTGATAAAACATGATTTCTATAAAATAGTCAGACATAATTTGAGTTGAAACTTTCTATTATTGGTGATTTTAAAATACCATAAGTATGTGCTGAGAGACTATATTTTAAAAGAATATATAAATAGGTTGCGCAAGGGTCTCCTTCCTCAGCACCATTTTTAAAATCATTATATGCTTTAAATTCTTGTGAAAAGGTAAAATATTTGAAAATACCCTGATAATATTTACCTTTCTTAAGAATATGAGAATATTGTGAAAATAGTATTTGTCTAAATACAACCCATGATCCACGATGATAATCAGGTATATTGGAGGTGTTTGATATCTCAAACAACTTCTTCCAAGTGAGTTGTATGCTAGAAAAAGTTTCACAATCATCCGAACATGACTTTGCAATAACTATTGCAAGCATTTCATCAGGAAGAGATAAGAATGTCATTTGAGATCCTTCTCCTTCCATTCGTAACTGAATTTACTTGACCTGAAAAAAGTTATAAAACAATGATTTAACTGAAATAATAGATATAGGGACTAACCATGTGTCTAACAAAAACTCATAATCCCTAAAGTTGTCTAAACCGACCTTTGATACCAACTATAAGGCCCCGACCTTAAACCTTACTTAATATTGAATTAAATGAATAATTCACATTGAGAATCTTTTTAGGTTTATATTTTTAGAGAATTAGGACATAACTATTACATCTCAAAAGATTACAATGTAGACACTTCTACTCAGTTTCCATAAAATAAAAACTCTTAAAAAGAAACATTTCTAGTTCCATGTTTTAGATAGAATGACTTTTCCTTGATCCCATCCTTGACCCTATTCCACATTATGTCATGTGAAAAGAATTCAAAAAAAACTTGGGGTGAGCATAAAAAGATCAGTAAGGGATAAACGAAGAAGTAGAACTATTAGTTTTTCAAAACAACAAGTAAACCATGAATACTTTATCAAAGTAAAACTTTTCACCTTTATGGAGTGGTAAATACTCCTCACTGAATAAAATATCATTACATACCCCTTTGTAACCAAAATATTACTATAAAACCCATTTAATGAACACATAACATATAAAGTAACTTGGCACATAAATATACTTAAATGGAATAACCATACGGTCGACTTCCACACATATCACTTAATTGAATAGCCATATGGACGACTTCCGTACCCAATGCATTGGAGGTTATAACGTAACCAACCGTCCTGGTATTCACGGTACCACCCTTCATATGGTTTATCCCATAACCCCCGTAAAATTTCCAAGTACCATCATTACCAATAAAATATTGAAAATATAAACATTTCAATAACAACATTTCATTTGCGATCACAATAAGTAATTCCAAGATATTGAATTAATCAATCCATTTTCAAAAATCATTTAAAAAAGATTTTTGAATCAAAGTGTCCCATACCACTTTTAAGGTTCTAATGGAATTATAATTGTAAAACATTAATGTACATATAAATAAATACTGAAAACCAATTTGAAAACATAGACATTAAAGGTAAAGATTTAGAATAATGAATCTCTAAAACATTAAAAACGATATTTTTGTTAAATATTTTTTAACAAAATGACAGACTCTTGAATACAAATAATTGCGGAATAACATTTAATACAAACTTTATAATATCACTAAAATAAAGGGATTCATGATATAATATGTCAAAGGATAGTATACACACCATATAAGAGTGAATTGGTGCATAACAACAATTAAGTCTCAACGGAAATGTAAATTGAGATGAAATATATTATAATGATGGTATCCTTAAATTAAGGAGAAATCAATCACATAATTTTGTGTGAGGAATATAAATACACCCAATATAAGTGTATATTATGTCTAAAACAATCATTGGTCATTCACACATAATCTTGGAAAAACAAAATCAATGACATAGATATTTAACTCAATGAAATGAGATTGAGTTATGACTTCCCATACAAGTTCGTAAGAATTTATCAATGAGATGATTATGTGCAGAAATAGTATATCCACACAACGGTATGTGGAAATTACAACATAGATATGCCACACATAATCTTGGCATAATAAAATCAAGAAGTAGGGGTTTAACCCAAATAATTGAAAGCGGGTTAAGAAGTTCCCTTACAGAAATCCGACAGCCTAACAGCGTCACTTTAAAATTTAGAAAATGAGTTGATGAGATAGAAAATGGTATCTCATCACATGGAAATAAAATTTAAATCAATAAGGATATAGAATAACATATCCCAACATAATATTATGTGAATTAAAAGACATAATAAAAGAAGTCTTTTAAAAAGAGGAGGGTAAAAGATTCCCTTACCAACTTGGGTAACTTTCAAAACATACACCCCATGGAAGAAGGGTCATATAATGAAGATGTAAATACCCATAATTGAAATTATACTACACAAAGAGTATAATAATGGGAATTATGTACAAAAATCAAAGTAAATGGTCGCAAACATAGCAAAAATGTCACGGGAATAAAAGTGAGATGAAAAATCCCTTACAAAAACTCAACAGCCTAACATCGCCACTTAAAACTTCCAAAAATGGTTTGATGAGACCAAATAGGGTATATCATCATATGAACATAAAAATTAAAGTAATAGGAATATAAAATAACACCCCAAACATAATAAAGATGAGCTTAAAATAAATGACATAAAAGAGAGTGCTTAAAAAATAAAGAGAGAGGTTGGATCTCTTACAAAAATTCGGCAGCCTAACGGCGCTACTCAAAACATCCAAAATGGATTGATGAGATAAAATAGGGTCTATCATCATATGAACATAAAATGTACAGTATGAGTAATATAAAATAATATCCCAATCACAAGAAATATGATCTTAAAAGAAATTACATAAAAGAGTGTACTTAAAAAGAAAGAGAGCGGTAGGATCCCTTACCTCAAGTCCGACTTGTCTTGTTCGTTTCTTTATATTCCTGAATAATAAACTTTTTTCAATTTATAATATCCTAAATAAATCCTTTAAATATTATTATTCAATTCATATGACATATTATAATGTTATATTAAATGTTTGACAATGTTAGTTCATATCAGACGTTTTTGCCGATGTTTGGTACATGAGTCAAAAATGAACTTGTTTGAAAATGATTTCCCATGTATTTATAAGTAAATAATTTCCAGAATAGTATTAATGATTAAAATATCATATATATCCAGTACAAATTCATCTTATACTATTCCATAACATTTGGAGATAAAAAATGAAAATCACCGTTCATGGAGACGGTAGGCCGTACGTACGTATGAAAGCTGCTTTCATTTTTTTGTCATATTAATGGAATTAAAAATTAATGAGATATATATATATATATTATAATTCCAGTATAATATATATTTTATATAGGTCACATATTTTCATTAATTTCATTCTTTATACATTCCATGTATTGCATGAACGAGTCACATCACTTGAGGGGGCGATAGTCCACACTTCCTCATATGAAATTCTCGCATTTGAACAACATACAAAGAATAAAGGTATGTTTTAAATATAAAATACAGAATCATATAGAAAACATAAATACCATATATATCATATATAAAATACAGTGACATCATAATGGCCACCTTTAAAGTTGTTAAAAAAATATTGAACAATCATCATTTCGTGAGGCAGTAATTCACGATCCACATAAACAGTATGTTCTTTAACCATTAGACGGTTGTGTTTGTAAGTGTAGCTCGAATACTAATTGTGACAACATCAAAGTATATTAAATATACTGGTGTTGTTTCAAAAGAATGGAATAAAAAATTTAGGGGGTTGGAGATGCAAAATAAAACAAAAGAACGCTAGGGAAGACTTTACTTTTAAATCGGGTAACTCTTTTTGATTTGAGCTCAAAGGCTTTCTTGAAAACGATTCTGCCCAACGTGAGGCTTCTAGGAGTAATATAGGGATGTTTAGAGACAAAATGGGAATGGTTTGGCTGATCCAAAGTCTTGAGGGGTGTTGGTAAGGTGGTAGAGGTGGGGGCCTTTTATAAGAGGAGAGGAGGGGCACTCTTGGAAAGTTTTAAAAGGTTACTTTATTATAAAATGCTTTTCGGATTTTAAAGGTCCCAAAATTATATATTTCTAGGATAAGGTGATAATAGTTCTAAATCCACCCATCCAATAGGTTTTTGAAATGTGTAGGTATTAGAGTTCACATTATCTTTTTATTTTATTTAAATCGTTAAATAATAAGGTAATCGATGCATCATCATGGGGTCATAAATAATTAAATTTATATAGTGTCTAAAAATTATATAAAAACTATCATGATTTAGGAAATATTTTTAGATTTCTAATGAATATTTATAGTCAAACAATTGACTTGTATAACCCCATGTAAAAATTGATTTAGTAAAACAACACATGTTTGAGACATTTTAATTTTAACTTTAAATAAAAAGGTATTAATGTCATTTTCCTACCAAAGTGTCTCCATGGGGTCCCAAAGTTGACCCATGGTTTTTATTGGTCGGCCATGACACATCCAATAAAGGTTGGACATGTTTCAAGCTCATTTAATATTATTATAACATTATCTTTATCTTAAATTACACTAATTACCTTTAATCGCGATTATAAACTTAAAAGGTACTATTCACCAAAAAATTATTTTAATCCCATTGAACCAAATTTTTCATCCTAATGACAACCATGTATGTCCTATTTTTAAAATTAAAATCACAGAAGTGGTAAATTTTCATTTAAACAAAAATCAGTTTTTAAACTACCACTTAGTGGTTTCACTATTAATCAAAAATTGATGTTTTTCAGAAAAATACCAAAAATTCACCCTAAGATATATTTGATATTCCGAATTCAAAAATGATTTCTATTTTACCAAATTCATAACATAGAAGTTTCATTAATTAATTTTATAATTAAATCCCGCTGTCAAATCAAATAGCATGTTTTTAAGAAACAATATCTATCAAAATTTTGACACTCGTTTATGTCTAATCTCAAAGTGATATTAATTCCAATGTCCACCATTGGAATTAATGGTAAAAATATATTCTAATTTAACTTTAAAACCAATTAAAAATACAATATAATCATAAAAATAATTAGATTAAAAAGTTTTTTTGAATTAAAATACAACATTTTTCAATATTCATTAAAAAATGAACTTTATCAGAAAAATATCAAAAATGTATACAAAGTAAATTTTGATGTCCCGATTATAAAGAAAAATTTTATTTTGTCAAATATAACACATAAAATTGTCAAAAAGTGGACTTAAAAGAGGTTCTCCATCAAAAGGCAGTTAATCGACCTTTTAAAGAATATTAGAATGTTTACGCTTAAAATTGGATTCATTCACATTTTTAATCCTCTAAAATTTATTGTAAAAAGTAAAAATATTTTAAAAACATATATAATAATTTTTTATTTAGTTCTTTTCATTCCCATCATTACAACAGCTAGGTGTTAACTACCATTTAAAATAAAATTATTTTATTATTAGAGTGCAACGTAAGATTTCAAAATTACTCGTTGTTACATATTGGGTAATCCATTGAGCATAGAATTCCCATTAAAGTAATATTAATATTTTATTCACAAATATGGATAAATATAAAAATGTCATATTCTATATTTACCTGGAGTGTTACAATTATTTCTCATATGTATCATATCCTGACTTTTTCTATATGAAGAACATGTTGGTTCCATTGGTTGTGTCATTCTAGACATGATATCTAATGTTCTGGGAAATATTCTATTATTGGTGATGCTTGATGAGGAAATTGGTATATAATAATCAAGAATGTATTATTTTCTATTGGAAACCCTCAATCAGTATGGGCATGGGTCCTATGCATCTAAATTTTTGAGTGAAACCCCTTATGGGATAGTTTTTGTGTCTATAATGACAAGACTGGAACCCACTAACGTACCGGGGCATCGGTCATCATATTCTCATGGGAAATCCCCCCTATAAAATTAGTTTTAGGTCATCAATGACTAGATTAAAACCCAAAATCACACTAGGGTGTGGTTACTCCAACTATAGAGTGGAACCCTCAATCAGTATGGTTGTGGGTCCTCTGCCTATAGAGTGGCACCCCTATCATCATAGGGAACAAGTCCTCATGTTCCCATAGTGTAACCCCTTCCAACATGGATACAGGTCCTCTACAAATACATATAATGTGTAACCCCAATTATGCGCATGGTAACAAGTCCACTACATTGAATTTGGGCCCCCTCTACTATGTGAAAATGTTTTGAGGCATGGTTTTTCTTTAACGGTTACTTTTGTGAAGATGAGTGAGATTTTAGGCATCATTGATAGAATTGGAGAACTGTAGGAAACAATTCTTCTTGGAATGATCTATAAAATGGATACCCCCTTAATCCTTCATTTCATCTTCTTGGATGAGATTATATATACATATAAATTATTTTATAACCATTCCCTTGTATGTGGATACTCTCCATCCATGAGAGGTGAATATGCATGGGGTATTCCTTGCGGTTTCCTATGTTTTTCTTCTCATGGTTGGATGATCCTATTATCCTACTATAGGTTGAAAATACTTGATAAGTATTACATCTCCTTCAATGAGTTAATCACCATGTACATGGATGAGGTTACTTCTACTATTGGTATGAGTTAGGAAGTTCTCTCTTTCTACCTCTTACATCTACTATCATTCTACTCTAGTTATATCTCTTACTGCTCCCCCTTCATCTTCATGGTAATCCTATAGGGTAGGTATATACTCACCCCTTCAGGGGCCTGTCCCGCTCATATTGTGTCTTAGGAATATGATTGACATGTTTGCGATGAATTCTGGGGAGTTAGTGATACCTAGTACTTTAGGTCACGTACAGTGGTCAAAGCAGGGGATTTAGGATCCAGGCTCTCTCAGTAGTGTATTTTGTTTTGTATTTTTAGGTTTTCATAGTTTTCTTGTTGGTAATGTATTCTTCCCTTTTACATTTTAGTTCTCAATGTAATACACTTTTACACCCTAAAGGTTATTCATGCTTCATTTAATTAATAGTACTGATTCATATTTTATACATTACCTATACAATTCTACATCAAGATGGATGTATCTATGCTTATGGGTAAATAGGTAATGGACTCACTGTGTTATATATTCCTATGGTTCTAGTCACCACCACCTTTCCTATGGGGGCCCAAATTGAGGCAGTTTCAGATCAATCCAAGGATTGGTTTTTTCCATGACAAATTTTTATCAGAGATAGTTTATTCCTTTAGCATTGTTTGGACTAGTCCCCTTATAAAGATTTGTTTGGGTTTGGGGAAATAGTGTAGAATAGTCTTGACTGAGGATCTCATGATAGTGAATATAGTGATGGTTTGGGTTGCTAACATATATATTGACAAAGACCCTGAATACATACTTTCTGACTCGGCAAATCGATTATTCTTTGGAGGGATCAATCATACATTAATCATATAATATTGAGTCTTTAATTATCCTTCTTGAGTCATCTCCCCATTATATATATATATATATAAGATCATATTACCATGGTACATATTGATAAATCTATGGATTAGTCCACAATGAAAACCCTCTATGTAAAAAGTACCACATCTTTTCGACTATCTAGGGAGCGATGTGTACTATTTTCATGATCTATCCCATGACCCCTTACTCTAGGTGGGAAGTTAGTATCACCTCCACCTGTCGGGCATCAGATCATTCCAGAATATAATGATGAGGATGCATGTAGGTTTATTACACTCCACATGTTATAGTGCGAGAGGCCACTTAGTTTTCATGGTGAGCTAGATCCTTAGGTATTATAGGATTGTCTAGTGTTGGTGGGAGGTTCCATTAGACTCATATTAACACAGATATATCTAGTGATTTCAGTGGAAGATAACATTTTCCCATGGAGAAACTAGGCACTGGTGCAGCCCTATTATGTAGATGCATGACGAGTCGACACTCTCATGTACCAACATCATGTTGATGTTTTGTGAGGATTACTTCCCCTAATTATTCTAAATATGATTCAAAGAAATTAAAGAGATGTATAAGGGAGGGATAATAGTTATTTATTATGCGGTGTGGTTTATATACCATATGCATAACTCCCTTGACACGATCCAGGATGGCTAATATTCAGCACATAAGTTGGAGCATGAACAACATAAAGATATTCATTCTGACATGGTGACCCAATGCATCCTCAATGATGTTGAGGTGTGAGATAGGTAACTAGTTATAGAATTATTTCTATCATAGGGACACCAGCTATCTAGATCTAGATATTGGTTCCACAATTTGAATTTTTCTCCAATAGCCAGCATATGCGAGGTACCAGGATCTCGAACAAGGATACCTCCCCATGATCAGATTTAGGAATGTGGTCGGGGGAAGCATATAGGGATAGGTAATCCCATAAATGGTATTTTCTTCTCTTGTGATGGGATAGGTCACATACCACATGATAGACCTACTATACATACTGAGAATCACAATCAGATAGCTAACAAACCATCACGGTAGAGGAAGCATCGTGATCAAGGTTGTGTCCATGGATGTAGAGCTGGAAGACAAGAAGGGGGAGATATTGGTGGTGTAAGACACTATGATATACATCCCTTACCACCTTCAAGTGTTCCATATAAGGCTCATCGATATAAAGGTTTGGGCTATAGACAACTGTAGTGTTTTGAGGTTTATGATCTTATAGTGCATGAAATTTTTAGAGGTACGATCTAGGTTTAGTATACAATTTATAAAATATTTTTAGACATAGGTTATATTAATTCCTTGATATCTATACTCCTATTAATAGATTTAGGGATACTATTTTAGGCCATATCCCAACATCTTAGTGTTGAGGTTCCTATAGGGATTGCTACTTTCATATCTTTTATCTGCTGGAAGTGAAAGATAGCGCTTAGTAGAGAGAGGTTGACATGAAATTTTTTTTCAACATGTTGAAATTATATAACATAATATTGGTTGTGTATTTTTTTTTCTATGGTCTAATCCCAACTGTACTATCACCATAGAAAATTCAGATGCCTATGCACTAATGGGAAGATAATCCCTTTTTCCGGCGGGAGAGATCTTATAGTAGGGAAGAGGGGTCTATGTTCAAGATATTGAAACCCATAACACATAAATTATATAGTATATCCATTGATTCAATTGGATAATTATTCCTCTAGATTACTTTAGTTTTGGAGGATTATATGGGAATCTTTTCTATTGTCATTCTAGAAATACCTCTACGTTGGGAGATGGCATTTTTAATCGAATTATTTCTTTGTTCCACCTTGATATCTTATAAAGTATATCATTTATCCCATACCGAGCATTAGGGGAAATAGCCATAATTAGAGGAACTTTGAGAATATGTTTTATCATACATAGTGTGTCCCCTAGTAATCTATGATGTTTTTTAGAAAAACGGTATATGGGAGGTTGCGTTATTGGGTGGATTATCATCATTTGAACGAGGCCATGATAAAGAAAAACTACCTCTTGAAGATGATTGAAAACCTATTTCACCCGTTTTGAGGTCTAATATGGTTCATGAAGAGTGATATCCGGTCTGGATACCACATTTTGATGGTTTTGGAGGTTGATATTTCAATGTTGGAATTCTGATGTTGCTATAGAAACATTGACTTCCTAGTTATTCCCATTGGCGTGATGAATACCCAACTCTATTCATGTACTTGATGATTCTATAATTCATGACTAACCTAGACCATATTTTTTGACTCCATCAAAGAAACTCTCAATTAATTAGAATTAGAGGAGGAACATACGTAAGACTTGAGGATGGTCCATGAATTACTTTAAGATAAACAGTATTATAGAAAACTATCAAAGTATTAATTCAAGATTCTCAAGGTTCACTTTCTAGGAAATATCATTCCAAATCATGGTTTGTCTATGTAAATAGTAATGATAGATGCAGTTCCATATTTTTATTCACCAAAGAGCATGTAATAGGTGTGGAGCTTTCTTATCTTGTTGGGGTATTACATTTTGTTTTGGGAAGAATTATCTAAAATCCATGCCCCTTTGACCACACAAATGCAGAAAGGTAAGTTGATCATTTGGTCTATGAAATGTCGGTGGGACCTTGAGGGGTAAAGTATGGAGATGAAGTTTGGTTTGGGGTTGATAATACTAGATGAGGACATGAGTATGTAGTGTATCGTGATGCCTCAAGAGTTGGGATCGAATGTGTGTTGATTCAGTTGTAGGTAGTGTTCACATATGGGTTAAGGATAGTGGGACCCCATGAGGTGATCTATGAAACCAATGAATTACAATTGGTAGTAGTTTTATTTTCCATGAGGATTAGAGGATTGAGATTATATGGGTGGGCTTAGTGGTTTACATAGACTATCGTAGTCTAATGCATGACATTAACATAGAGAGATTTGAACCAGATACAATGACATTATATGGAGTCTCTGCCGAACTATGACAAAAATATATTATATACTCTAGGAAATGGTAGTGTTATAGAAAATTACCTTGGTAGTAATTCACATGCTCAATAGTGTATGAGGTTTCAATTTAGTTTAACTCTTTTCATCTAACCCTGGTGGAGCACAATGGTCTAGTTTTATCTATAGTTGATTTTTTTGAATCCTCTTCTTCCCGAGTGTGTGAGAGAGTCCCAACTAAATGAATCCAAATGCGAGTTCTTATGTGACCAAATACCCTTAGTATACTCACCTTATGTGTATTCTTGAGTAGGGAATTAACATCATCCTTATCCAGGGATAGATGATGGCTCCAATCATGTTTTAGGTATAGGGGATGGAAGAGTTAGACACTTCTCTTCTAGATGTATATCATAGTGTGAGGAAGATGTAAAGAGACCATAAATTTTATTCTATTTTCAGTAATGAGACAAATAATAGCTTATTTAAACATATGGAACATCCCTTGTTGGAAATTCAAGGCTAACAACCATGTTCTGGAAGGTTTGATGTAGCCTGAGGAGATCTCGAAGTTGAAGTGGGATAAAATATCAATTTACTTTGTGACAGGGCTTCCATGAACTATGATGGTCCATGACACCATCTGGGTGATATTTGACCAAGTCATGAAATGGAAACACTACATCTTTATTAGGTATCATAATTCATTACACAATTTGGGGTGGTTGTATGTATGGGAGATAATTTGTCTTTATAGGGTACCATTGATGATTGTCTCTGCTCGTGATGTGTGGTTTACATCAAGAATATAGAGTTCTACAAGATGTATTCCTGACTAAAACAAGGATACAAATAGCCTTTCGCTCCCATCAAAATGGGTACCTCATGCTCACTATCCATGTTTTATAGGATATGCTTAGGGATTTCATGTTTTACTTTTGATGGATTTGTGTGGATCCCTTGTGCATGGTAGAGTTTGAATACAACAAAACTACCACTATTACAAAAACATGTCACTTTTTTATTCCATTAATGGTATAACCTATAGGTCACCCTATTAAAAAACATAGATTGGTGAGAAATCTCATGTTGTCCCTAAGATGGTTTAGGTGATGAAAAATAATGTCTAAGTCGTCTATTATTAGAAAAGGAAAGACCAGAGAAGATTGATATCATATGTAGATCTATGTTGTTTGTCATTTGAGTTTGATAAGGGATACCACATATTCTTTAGATCCTCCCATGATAAGGATTGAAGAGGTTCAGTCAGGGAGGAAATCTATCCCAGAGGATGATCAAGCTATTAAAGATAATGTAGAGGGTCTGTGAGGTTTCATACTACCTCTCCCTACCCCCCATATTTATTGTGGGAGAATTAAATATTCTATTTTTCATATCTAAGGTTATATGTGAATTACCCCATACACATCATCAACTAGGGTGTGATGGACATCAAGTATGGATCCAAAATTTTGGAGCACCCTCAAGTGATCGAGAATCCAAATGAGAGAAAACTTTGTGTGTGGACTATACCCTTTGGTTCACATTTTGATTTAACATGGGAATGTGTAGGAGACTTATTGGGAGTAAGAGAGACCTATTTCGGCACAATATCCAATTTTTTTTTGATTATTTATTCTTTTTTAGGGATATAATATTTAAGTGGGTAATGATGTATAGACTCATTTTTTTCGTGTAAATTTTTTAAATATACATATATAAATATAAAGATAACTATTGAGATGATTTATGATTCTAAGCCCCGGTGTTCGCGAATATAATTTTTGAAAGAATATTAAATATATTTTATTTTTCATGTCAGAATTTTTATAATGAAAATTTAATAACTCTTATTCCAAAACACATATGAGAAATCTGGGACAATGGATGAGTCTAGAATAAGATTTTTACCCTTGACCTGACATAAAATGGGTCAGCATTGGGTGTTTGGACTACACTGTCATTGGTGGTGCATTCAGTGGATTAATTAATTAATTAATTTATTAATTCCTTCATTTTATAACTAAATTTATTTTCAATAAAATAATCACCATATTAAACACTCTTGGGTTAGCAGCATACATCATGGGATGTTTCCAAAGGCCTTTATTTGTCCTTTAGTAAAAAATCACATTGGATGATGAAGAGACACTGAATCATAGAAGAGAAGGGAAATAAAATGCATTGAATCCTCTAAATAATTATATGGTATGTTATTCAATAAATAATTAACCAATCCATTGGTAAATATTTTCAATATGTGGTATACACCATTATTGATTAAACTGATTGATCAAATTTTTTCCACATATCAATCTATGAAAATCATAGCCTAAACATGGGACGATATACTAGTTTAATTAGGTTATGGAATTGATTTATGACCCCAGATTTATATTCATCATCGTTTTCCAAAAACTCTTTTCTAATAAATGTCATAACATTTTGTGGTTCCTTTATCCCAAATTCTCATCATGTTTGTCACTAGTAGGACCCCACGGTTCTGGTTTTACATTGTCGGGTGGTACACAGCCTGATCAGACCACAAAAATAATGAAAGATAAATGAAAATGTATTAAACCAATGAAATATAATCATATATTTTTTCTATTTGATGATCATATGATATTTTGGATTTTTGGATATCAAGAAAGAATGTATGGAATGATTTCATGGCATGGCGGACATGCGAAGGACCTTCGATGAGTGTTGGGATCTGATTTCCAGTGAGAGATGAAAAAAAACAATATCCACCGCTATTTCTTTCAATTTTTAGTGAATTAGAAGAAAAAACAAGAGTGGTGTGGCATTAATAGTGGAGCGAAGATCAGATGTTGGAAACTATAAAACTCCCAACTATATACAGTGTATAATGATAATCCTAGAAGGTGCAGCCCCATGGATGTAGCGGTCGGGATTTGGGAAAACATAATGATAGAATAGAATGTATCCATACAACATGTTTTGTACCCTTTCGTAGGATGGTGAACCCATGTGGTAGATCACATGAGAGACATCCCATGGGAAGAAGCATGAAATATACCAATGTACATGGACACATTGTAAGTACACAAACAAAGCTAGTCTGACACGACCTGATCCCAATTATTAAAGACATTTCACGTAGTCCAACAACACTACATTTAAAACTACATGGTCTAGGATCCGTTCAATAGCCAAGGACACGACCACTCAGTGGAGCGGGACCACACACGTTTTGGGTCCCCCACATGTTTTTTACCCCTTAGTTCCCTTTCAAGTAACTATAATCACCTGTATCTCTAACATTTGGAATCATATTTTATACCATGGCTAGCCTATCAAGAGTATTTTTCCATTTAGATTGTGATTCTTCACTTGGCTGTGTCATATGAGATATGATGTGAAATTTTCAATCCACATGTCATATTTTGGTGACACTCGACAAAGACATTGGTCAAGAAGAATCACAAGAGTTTTCTTTTAGATTGGAACCCCCATCAGCATGGGTGTGGGTTCAATATAACTAACATCCAAATAGAACCCTATATTAGATTGGGAGATTGTCCATGATTACTAGAGTAGAACCCCCATGATGTACCAGGGCATGGTTCCTTGACTTCTGAGTGAACCCCATATCCGATATGGTGTGGGTTCTCAATAAAAAGAGTGTAACCCCCGTATCGTAATGGGGCATGGTTCCTTAACCTATAGAGCTGATCCCCCATTAAATTGGTCAAATGGACTCTACCAACAGAGTCTAATCACCCTATCAGTATAGGGATATGGTCCTCATGAAACTGGAGTGTAACCTTATATGACCATGGGTGAGGGTTTTGTATGGATTATTATAGAGTTGAACTCCCATGACACATAAGGACATGGGTCCTCTACTTTGAGTTTTTTCCATCAATTATGAAGCATTGGGATTGGGAATGGTTTATAGAGAACCTAATTTTTCAAACATTAACATTACATAACTTTTGAGAAATACATAAACATTATACAAATAGAGTCCCAAATTCCATAATTGGTATAGTGCCTTTGGGAACCTAGAAACTTAACATTAGTACATAAATGAATTATATAATATCCTACTACATTTTCCTTGTCTATAACTCTTACAAGATAAATCAAAAATAGTATATATGATCATAACTTAGGGGAAATAAACATAAAATGGGTGAGCTCAAATTCTCAATAATGGTAAACAATGGAGAAATATAATCATAACATGAGTATATGGGTATGGGAATGTGATCATGAAAAATATAATTTCATACCATATATATCAAAGATAATAATAGAAAGCATGGAATTAATATTGGAATTTTATAGGACATAGTTTATAATTAAATAAAGTACATAATCTATGAAAACATAACATAGGAGTAAGAGATGGAATGTTGAAAAACACATAAGTATATACTAATTTCCATAGTAGCCATGGAATCACTACCAAGACCATATTACTATAAAGGGTTCACTCCCAACAATATATTAGTAGCATGAGCTTACTCCTCATACAATGTTAGTAATCATGGTTCACTGGAATGGCCATTTTAATGGATAATAATCACTCCCAAGACCATATTATTTTATCACATGTAGTATAAATCATTACCCAGTGCATTAGAGAGAGATATAGGTCCCACCCATATCATAATGAAATCAGGCATATAAGTCCCAAAGTATCATTAAAAATAATAACATAACCCATGAAATGAAATGGGTATCATAAAAATGTAGACATATCATAACCTATGGAAAGATACAAGTATCATAATTATTTCATTATTAACATAACCCGTTAGAAGAAGTGGGTTTCGAAATCATATAATAGGAGAAAAAGAAACCTGATTCACAAACATCATTCCATCAAAAAAAATAATCCATTCATAGAAAGAATAAGAATGTAAACATTGAATAATTCTCAATTAAAGTCATGAGTAGCACCAATGTATGTTATCATAGATGGTAAATATTTTTTGGAGTTCTTTTAAAACCATTTCTTGCGGAAAATATATTATATTCATTGAAAAATGTTTTTTATAAAATAAAACATTTTGAATCATAAACCCCATGAATGAAATATTTTATAATTGTTTTTAAAATTCCCATAAATTTAATTTTATGAATCATTGGATACAATTATGGGATGTACAAACAGCATACAAAAGGAATGGGTGACCAACATAGCTTGTATCTTATATAAGTTAACAGTGAGATGAAATCACGTTACCATGATTCTTGAATCACATCATACTCTAACTTTATTCTTGTATAATAAATATATATTAATTATACATATTTTATAGAATAATATTCTTAAATATAATACCACATTTTTTCTGATTATGATTTTCTATTAAAATCTTTATAATGATCCTATGTTAAGGTTACAGTTTGGGAAATATTCTCTTTATTCTTCACATGTGTCTTAATAGGTTTTATCGTTAGTACTTATAAATATATCATGATTCCAAAATGTAAATAATGATATAAATATTATGTATATTCATTATATTTATAAGTTAAAAATATATAGCATAAATATGTATGAAACAGAATACACCGTTTTTGGAGACGGTAATTCATGCGAACGCGTGAACATTTTTTTCTATTTCAATTGTTGTATGGAAAGAATGTATGTAAATGACATATGTATATATATATATATATCACTATTCTATTATCATGATTATATCATATATATCACATAATTTCACTAAAACCATCATTAAAACATTACATGTGGTGTGTGAACGAATCACATCGCTTAGAGGGGTCGATAGTCCATGTTTCATCAAATGAGAATATCATATTAACA
Source organism: Viscum album (assembly GCA_963277665.1). Lineage (NCBI taxonomy): Eukaryota > Viridiplantae > Streptophyta > Magnoliopsida > Santalales > Viscaceae > Viscum > Viscum album. Next base: position 360,423,526 of record OY728155.1, on the reverse strand, counting down.
CAAAATGGGAAGTAAAATGGTATGAGTTGTAAAAATAAATATGGAAGAATAATGATATATTAAATATAAAATATGATATATTTATATATATATATAGTGTGTCCATCATAATGTCTACCATGGTTGGTGGTAAAAAAAGAACAATCATCGTTTCTTGAGAAAATAGTCTGTCATACAGAAATACAATATGCACGATATTGATTAGTTGGAGTTGTGTGTAAGTGTATACAAAACAATGATCTTAAAAACAACCAAGTATGTTTAGGATACTTTTTTTCTCATAATATAACGGAATGAAGATATGGGAGTGGGAGGAGACGGAAAATAAAAGAAAATAACTTGAGAGAAGACGTTGCCTCTAAATCAAGAAACTCTTTTTGGTTTGTGCCAAAAGAATTCCTTGATTTATATTATTCCCAAGGGAATGATTCTTCGTGGAAAGGATGGATATTTGGAGGATAAATTTCCGGGTTTGGATAAGCCAAAAGGATTTAGAGGTGTGAATAAAATATAAGTAGAGGTGGAGTTTTATAAGGGTGGAGGGGAATTTTAGGATACTCCATACTATTAATTTATTATAAATTGATTTTAGATTTCAATTAGCTCCAAAGAGAGTATTTTAAAATTTGAGATGAGTATGGGTCTAAATCCTCTCAAAAAATTACTTTTAAACATTTTTAATTCAAATAATTAACCTTATCATTTAGAATTAACCTTTTGTTAAATAATTTAACTCTTACCATGAAATCATGTCTTTTTACATAATAAGGTTAATATTGTTTCTATAAAATTCCATATGGATCCAAATAAAATAATTTTTTACATATGTAAAAATATAAATGATAGTTGGAATAACATTATATTTTTATGAATTTTATAACATTTAATAAAATATTATTTATATTAAAGTGTCATTTATGTCAATTTTGAATCTATTGAATACTTTCATTTTTAAAATTTCAAACCAACAATATATTCTCAAATAATTACTTAATATATGTTAATAAAATGTATTATGTATCATTAAAATTAATTTATGTCATTATTTAGGTCAAAATATATTCATTTTTATATTTTTAATATCATTTATTTGATATCTTATATAATTAATCAATTAATGCATTATTGTTGTAAAAGACATTATTTAAGTTATTTAGTCTAAAGAAATTAAAAATAAATTATCACGATGAAGATATATATTATTATATTTAAAATGAATAATTATAGTAGAATTAATCTTATGTATAACAATATATAAAAATGATTTAGTTATTAAATTTTGAATATGACTCTTTTAACTCTTATTTGAATAAAATATAATAAATGACTTAATCTAACACAAGTGGATTAAAGAGGATCCTATTTTTTACATAAGGATTATTGGGGATGAAAAAACATTTCAAATTACATTTGGAAATGTTTCATGGTAATTTTAAATTATTATAATATTACTTTTACTGTTTATCCGGAAAATGTGGCTAGAAGGTGGGTAAAAGAGACATTTAAAAGATCAATAATTTTTTAAATCTAAATATATTGTAAAACTGATTCCAATGACCTGAATTAGAATAATATATTTATTATTTACCTATTTTTACTTTAAAATAAATTTTTTGTTAATATATTTATTTAAATGAAAAGGTATGTTTTTAACTACTATGTAGTATTTTCACTATTCATCAAAATTGAAACATTTCAAAAAAAAACAAAAATTTACCCTAATATAAATTTGATTTTATGAATTTAAAAATGTTTTTTGTTTTACCAAAATTAATTTTCATGAGTTTCTAAAATTATATTTAAGAATATATTAAAATTGGTTCATTAGAAAGAACATTATTTCTAAACATTAAAGAACATTACCAAGAATCATATATTTTGTTATAAATATTTGAAAAGAGATTTTTAATATTAATATAACTATTTTTAATAAATATGTTATAATTATCTCATTTAGATAATAATAATAATTTTATTTCGTAGAAACATTGTGTTGTTTGTATCATACGCCAAGTCAGTGTTGCGTGCAATGCATACATAGTCGGTATTGCGTGCAATGTACACCAAGTGGGTTCCATGTGAAAGGAAGGTTTTAATTAGTTAAATTAAAGATATAAATGAATGTTTTAATTTATTTGAAAAAACATTCCAAAAAAACACCTATTGTTACACTCTACCCCCCCCCCCCCATTAAAGGAATTTCCCACTTGAAATTTGTCACTCTGGTAAAGACAAATGGGGATACTTCAACTTTATCATATCCTCAAGTTCCCATATATAATCCCCTAACTGGTGATTTATGTACAAAAATTAAACCAAGAGAGTGGTCACGATTCATTGAATTTTCTCTGATCAATCCAGAATTTCAACATATTGCACCTCATAAGAATGATCATGTTTTAGCGGTATGACATCTGAGTTCAGTACATGTGAAGGGTCAGGTATATACTTCCTCATGAGTGATACATGAAACACATTATGAATTTGAGAGAGATTTGGAGGATATTTTAGGTGATAGGATACTTCCTTGATATGAACAAGAACCTCAACAAGACCAATATACATAGAGCTTAGATTTCCTTTCTTCCCGAATATCAAAAAAAATTCTTAGGGTGAGATTCGTAGAATCATTTTTCAACCTCATCAAATTATTCATCACATCGAAGATTGACTATATAATTTCTATATAGACTTTGACCTATCTGGATATTTTGTTGAATGGTTATATCCTTCTCGACCATTTCTTCAACAATATCCGGTCCAAATAGATTTCTTCCTACAGCCACTTCCCAACATGTTAGATATCTATATTCCCTCGTATAGAGGGATTCATATGGTGCCATCTGAATGATTGATAGAATGATATTGTTGAATGAAAACTCAAATAGAGGACAGTGTTTATCCCCACCACCTTTTGAATCTATAGAAATAGATCTCAACATATCCCTTTGGGTTTGAATTTTCCTATCAGATTGACCATCTATCCGAGGATGATAATTAGTGCTAAATCTCAATTCTGTGTCATTTTATTTTTGAATAATTAACTATAACTTTGAGGTAATGCTTGAATCTCGATCTGATACAACAGAATGTGGTACACCATACATCTTTACAACTTCCTTGAAGTATATCCTGGCAAGTTGATCTAGATATAAATCTTCTCTAATAGCTAAAAAGTGAGCTGAATTAGTAAAGTGATCAAATTCCACTGATATATCAATAAAATTTTTAAAATAGTTGGGTATTCCAACAAAAAAAATCCATAGTTATGTTCTCCCTTTTACATTCGGGTATTAGTAAAATATGAAAAACCCATTTACACATTTGTATTTCAGCCTTAACTTGGTAGAAATCAAAACAACAACATAAAAACATTACGTTATCTCTCTTAATTCCATCCCACGAGAAGTATTATTTCAAATCCATATACATATTCATACTTCTAGGATGAAAAAATAATTATGAAATATAAGCCTCATATAACTACTCATTCTTCAAATCTAGTATGGAAGGAACACATACATAGTTCTTAAACCCCATCATTCTGTCCTGATCGAGGTTTAATTCTGTAACATTCCTGACCTTCATTTGCAACTCTTCATCTTCCATATGTGCCTCTTTAATTTTCATATGGACAGAGGGTTCAAAATTCAATTTAAGAAATAATATATTACCTTTAATTGAGGATTTCTAGATCTATCATTTAAAAATATGGGAATATTGTATCTTTTATTATCCTCATAATAGATAATCTAGCACGATCATTTTGATGGAAATCATCAGCCACATTATTCGATTTTATAGGGTGGTAATGTATTGAGAACTAATAATCCTTTATCAACTCTAACCATATTCTCTGGAACATGTTCCACTAATTATGTGGGATTATATATTTTGAACATTTATTATAAGTATATTTATCACTCTTTTCTCCATAAAGATAATGCCTCCATATCTTTACTGAAAAATTACAGCTAGTAACTCCAAAAAAATGAGTTTGGTAATTTATCTGATGAATATTCTATATTCTTGATGAATATTCTATAACCATGTTATTTTTAATAATAACACATCACAATCAATTATTAGATGCATCACTATAGATTATAAACCCTTCTCTGCTATAAGGTAATGTATGAATAGGTGCACTAATGAACAATCTCTTCAGTTGCTTGAAATTTAACTAGCATTCATATGTCCAGAGGAACTTGGAACCCTTCTAAGTTAACTTTGTAAAAGGATTAGACAGTCATGGTAAATGATACCCAAACCATGTATAATATCCAGCTAATCCAATAAATCTATGGATCTCAGTCACAATGGTTGGTCTAGGAAGCATTCAATAGCCCCTTTATTTGATGGATCTACTGTTATACCATCTCTTGGGATTATATGACAACAAAATAAACTTTTTGTAGTGAAAATTCACACATTGTAAATCCATGAAGATAGTAGGGGAATTTGAAAGACCATAAAGGATAACTATATATTCATAATTTCCATAACATGTATGTAATAAGGTCTTAGGTATATCCTTCTTAATGAACATCAATTGACGATATCCATAACGATGTTCAATCTTAGAAATGTATTGAGCTCTGTGTAGTTGATCAAAAAAGTCATCAATATAGGGAAGATGATAAATTTTCTTGACTGTGATATTGTACATCTCCCAATAATCAATGTAGAGTCGCATTGATCCATTATTATTTTTCACAAAAAGAACTTTTGTTCCCAATGGGGACACACATGGACTAATGAATCACTTATCAATGTTTTCTTGGATTTGAAACTACAATTCCATCAAATTAATCAGGGCCATTCTATAAATAGTATTTTAAATTGGTGTGGAATTAAGTATGTGTTCTATTGATAACTCAACACCATGTTTTGTTGGAAGAAATGTAAAATCTTCTAGAAATAAATCTATAAAATCAAGATTAATGGAAAAATCAGGGATGTCGATCTTCTCCCCAACCATTGGATATAAAAAAAACTTTTTAATGGAAATTAATACTCATATACTATACATAGTCTTTATTGGAGGTTCATACATATAGTCACATTGATGGATGATAATAGGAAGGTTTTCAGTAAATAATATAAATCCATTACTTTATAATTGATGTGGGATTTATGCTGATAAATACAATCCATTCACAACATGACATCAGATTAGAAAAAAGGAAGAATGACATGTTTTTTCAGATGCACATTACCATAAAATTCAACTAGAGAGTAATCATATACTAGAGAAGTAATAATAATACATTTAGGGCTTTTCACTAATAATTCCACATCTAACAGTTTTGGTGGAATCAATGCACCCTTATGAAATTCTATAGATATAATAGAGTGGGTAGATCTAGAAAAAATATGACATTAGAAGTTCTATATTGGATTATAAGTTTACCTTCTATCACGTAATAATCGCACCCCTCATTAGAAATAACAATTGCATGAGATTTCACTTTGTCCCTTAGATTAGGATGTTACTGACATTGATCATCATCATCATCCATTGGGTTTGGGTAGTGGTTAGCATAATTATTATTCTTCATACCCTTGTATGAAATAATCATGTGGGGTAAATTCTGTGACACTTTTTTCACATTCACAACATTATCTAACTTCATCCCATAATTTTGGAAATCAATTTCCTAGTGACTTTCCATTCCTAAAATAAAACATTCATTAGACCCCATAAGTCAATTTACTCCATGTTTCTTCCCACACATAGAGCATAAAGTAATGTTCATCTTCATTTCCCCATGGTTTTTAGAGTTTCCATTAGACACCATATTCATCTTCTTATCAAATAAATGTGATTTATATGTGGCCCCCACCTACATTTAAACCTTGATTTTACAACTAATAACATCTTCATACCTATTAAAGTCTCTTATAGACAAATCTCTTCTCAGATTTATCTTTAATGCACTGAAGAACATATTAAATTTACATTCAGTTTGGATGATAATTATTGACGTGAGCCTTGAAATTCTTGTTAAATTACCCTCATAGGTACCAACAGATTCATCATCCCCTTTCATAAAATCAAGAAACTCATTCCACATCTTAATATGAAGAATCTGAGGAAAGTTCAAATTGAAAAATTAGTTCTTTAAACCATCCCAATCCATGTATTCAATATCAATTTTCAACCTCGTATTATTGGTTAGAGTGCGCCATTGATCTACTTCACATTCTAACAGATAAATAGCTAGAACAGATTTCTCATTCTCAGAACACTGATGAATAGAGAATTTATTTTTAGTAGTATTGATCCATTTGTTCAGAAATAGGTGGATCAGAAGACCATCAAATTATAATTAGACTTTACATCATCAATGGCTGAATAGAATTTTGTTTCCTCATTTCCTCATTTTGATTTCCACCATGATTCATATCTTGAGAATGTTTTGTGAGAATAGTTATAAGTTTATTCATTCCCTCTACCATAGAATTTAGTTAATTAGGATGACATATGATTCATTGTCTATCTCAATCACTTTATCATGGTTCCTCCGGGATCTAGCCATTCACCAAATCCAAAATCATAAAATAATAAATGTTTATCATAACGAGGAACCATATAATCATGAAAAGTAACTTATATGATGTATAAAATATGAAACCATCCTTAATTTGTGACACCATAGGTTTATATTAGGTTATTCAAAGTGGAAATATTTTTAAATATATCATAAAGGTTAATGAGGAGTTGTATAACTCCAAAAACATATCCCCTAGGATTGTCAAACTTGGTTTACTGAAAGGGTCATTGTCTTGTACTTGATTAACCCGAGTCAGGCTCAGAACATCTTGTCAGTGTTTTTAACCCAAGGTACATGTATTCTAGATCCACATCCACTTGTCGTGTCCCTATAGGGGTGTATTTATAGGAAACCACTCACTCTATCCTTCCCCAAAATTCTTGAACATTTTCTTATTCTTTTCATTACCCCTATATTTAACATTAGGTATTCCATTTTTGATATCACTAAGGTTTTATCATTCTATCTTCTAATAGATAACTATACCTTTTCTATTAAAACAAATATATTGTCCCAAAATTTTTAAACATTAACATTAAATAACTGATTTGGAAAACATAAACATTATACAAATAGACTCCCAAAGACCGTAATTGGTCTAGTTCCTTCAAAAAAATAGAAACATAAAAATGGTATATAAATTAGCCATATAATCATCCACTGTTTTTTTCTTGACTAGAAACCTTCATAGATATACAAAAAAAAGGTACATATCATCATAACCTACAAGAAGGAAACATAAAAGGGGTGATCTCAGATGATCAATAAAGGTAGTCAATGGAGACATATATGCATAAATATTAGTATATGGGTATGAGAACGTGATTATTAAAAAAATAGGATAATACCATATATATGAAAAATCATAATAGAAATCATTGATTAAATGTTAGAATTTCATAGGATAGAATTCCTAATTAATTAGGGAGAATAAGCTATAAAAACATAATATATCAGTAAGACACGAATATGGGAAAATCACATAAGCATATACTGATATCCATAGTATCCAAGGCATCGATTCCAAGACTATCTCAGATGAAGGGTTTCACCACTCATACCATCTTAGTAGCATGTGTTTACTCCTTATACCAACTTAGTAGTAATGGATCACTCCAATGGATGTCTTAGAAGTCAAGGTTCACTCCCATGTCAATCTTAGATTATCTCCGAAGATATAAATCATTACAGAATACATTTTAGGGAGATATAGGTCCCACCCATGTTATAATGAAATCATATATAAAATATCCACAATATAATTAAAATTCATAAAACAATCCATGAAGTGAAATGGTTATCATAAACCTATAAACATTTCATAACATGTGGAAAGTGAAAGGTTTCATAATTATTTCATCCTAAACATAACCCATGAAAAGAAGCGGGTTTCAAATGAATATAACCTTTGTAAGCGAAAAGAGCTTCATAATCACAATACCATAAAAAAAATAATTCATTGAGAGAAATAAAATGATTTGAAGCATTGAATAATTTTACCATAAAAGAATGAGTAACACCTATGGATGTAATCATATATATATATATATATATATATATATTTAATGATATTTTTAATACATTTCGTGAGGAATATATCTTATTTTCTATGAAATATGATGTTTATTACATAAATAATTTTCTAAATTAACCCCTTATGAAACAAATATCATAAATGGATATGTAGGTACACATAAATTCAACTACAAGAATCATTTGATACAATCTTGGTCATTACATATACTATACATAAGGAAATGGCCGTGATCACAGCTTGTACCTCAAAGAATTTAAATATAGGATGAAATCCCCTTACCTTGTGGATTCATTATCTCCGTACTCAAAAAATATTACTATATAATTAATATAAGTTTATTATAAATCTTTTGAAATTCAAATTATTATATCTAATAACAGTAATTGTTTGATTATGACCTTATATTACATGTTAGTTTTTGATCCTATATTAAGCTTTCACTTTGGGTGATATTTTCTTAGTACTTCACATGGGTCTTAATTGGTTATATCGTTTGAATTTATACTTTTATCATGATATAGAATTTAAATCATGATATAAATATCATTTATATCCAGTATATGTATCATAAAATAATCTATATCATAAATATGTATAAAATAGAATACACCATCCAATGAGACGGTAAGTTGTACCTACACATCAATGTTGTTTCTGATACAATTATCGTAGGGAAAGAAAGAATGTAAATTACATATGTATGTATATATATATCATTATTAAATTATCATGATTATATCAAATATAAAATATAATTTAACTAAACCCATCCATAAAACATTCCATGTGGCATGTGAATGAATCACATCACTTTGAGGCGGTGGTAGTCCACACTTCCAAAAAACGAGTTTATTGTATTAACACCAAATGGAAAGTAAAATGGAATGAGTTCTAAAAAAATAATACAGAAGATTTATATACATAAAAAATATAATATATGATATATTTAAATATTGTTTCCATAATAATGGCTTCCATGATTGGTGGTAAAACAAAAATGAACAATCCTCATTTTGTGAGGCCATAGTTTTCCATACACATAAACAATATTCTAAATATCCATAATATGGAGGTGTGTGTAAGTGTAGGTATAATATTAATAATAAAAATAAATTATAGTATATTTATGATTATTTTTTCATAAATGAATGTAATAAAGAGAGTATATTGGGTGCAGATATAAAATAAATTAAATGATCTTGAGAGAAGACATTAACTATAGATTGGGTACCACCATTTGGTTTGTGCCAAAAGGATTCCTTGAGTTTAATTATGCCTAATAAAATTGTCCAAGGAGAAGGTAGGGATTTTGGGAGTTGAAATGGTGAGGGGTTATTTGATCTAAAATTATGTAGTCGCGTTAATAAAAGATAAGGATAGGTTCCCTTTTACAAGGTGGAGGAGGGGCTCTTTAGGAAACTCTAAAAATATTAATTTATAATAAATAGATTTTTTATTAAAAATATATCATAAGGGAGTTATTTAAAATCTGAGATGAGGATGGGTTTAAATACTCTCTAATAGTGAATTTTATACATGTTTAGGAGATACCATTAAAAACTTATTTTGTCTTTAACCTTTAATTAAACAATTTAACTCTTAGCATAAAAACTTGTCTTTTACACTATAGGGATAATATAGTTACCATAAAGGCCAATCAATCCCCAATTGGATAATTTATGATAAAATTTTCTCTATCAATGTTTTTTTCCAATCCTTATATTTTTATGAATTTTCTTACATTTAATAAAATATATTTTTTAATGTATCATTTTTATCAACTTTGATAATATACAATATTTTCATTTTTTAAAATATCAAACCAACAAGATATCAATGATAGAATACTTCCAATATTTACAATATTTTAGTGTAGTTATATATTATATAAAATTTAAAAATAAATTATCATGATGAAGATAAATATTTAAATGAATAATTGTATTCAAATTTATATTTTGTTTAATCCTGTATAAAAATGTGATAGTTATTAAATTTTGAATATGACACTTTTAACTATTCTTTAAATAAAATATAATAATTGTCTTAATCTAACACAAGTGGATTAAAGGGGATAATATTTTTTACCCAAGGTTTATATATGTCTAAAAAAATATCCAAAGTAATTATGATAGGTGTTAGGGTATTTTTTTATTATTATAATATTTTTTTTAAACTTTAATTACCCTATTTACCTATAACCGTGGAAAATAAAATTTATAAGTTACTATTCAACAAAAATTATTTTTAACATACTAGATCACATTATTTATCTTGATTAAAAACATGTATATTTGTTTTATGAAATTCAATTCGCAGATGTTATAAAATTATGTTTACTACTAATTTTGAAAATGTGGTGAGAATGTGTGTAAAAGAGATGTTCAAATGTTCAATATTTTCATATATTTAATTCTATTTTAAAAGGTTTAAAATGAACTAAATTGGATTAATATACGTATTATTTATCTTTTTTTGATTTGAAATAAATATAATGTAAAAATAATTATTTAAATTAAAAAGTCGGTTTTAACTAGCTATGCATTATTTTACACTATTCATCAAGAACTAAAATTTTTCAAAAAATTAACAAAAATTCTCCCTAAACTACTTTTTTTTATTTTATATTCAAAAATATTGTTTATTATACGAAAATAAATTTCCTTGACTGTCTAAAATTATCTTACAGATGATATTGAAAGAAGTTAATTTGAGATAACAATATTTTTAAACATATAAAGACATTACCAAGAATTATATATTTTATTAAAAATATTTGAAAAATATTTATTACTATTCATATAAATATGTTTAATGAATATTTTATAATTATCTCATTTAGATAATGAAAAAAGGAAATATTTCATAGAAACTTAGTGTTGCATGTATGATATGCCAAGTTGGTCTTACACACAACGTACACTAAGTCGATGTTTCTTGAAACCTATTCCAACTCAATTACATGTGAAAATATTGATTGACATAGTGAAATGAAAGATATAAATGAATTTTTTAATTTATTTGAAAAAAGGCCCAAGAAAACTCAAGGTTTTACATAGTTTGACATGAACGGTTACTTCTGGGAAGACACGTGAGATTCTTGGCATCATTGATGGACTTTTTGAACTATTATTGAATTAACTTTATCGGATTAGTTATGATATGGAGATCACCTTACTATCTTGTTTGGGATTCTTTGTCTGAACACACACACACACATATTCTTCTTTGTCCATACCATTGGATTTGGTTACTCTCCTTTTATGAGAGGTGATGACATGCATGGTTTTCCACATGCTTTTTGTGCTTATCTTCACATGGATGGATGAGTGTACTCTCCTTATATATATAGAAAACACTTGATGGGTAGTGCATATACTCACCGAGATTATCCCATTGTTCTGGGATGAGGTTACTTCTTGTCTATGTTTTTTTTGACCTGTTCTCTTTGTATGTATCTTTGATATACTATATTTCAATTCATTTTGTATCTCTTATAGAACCCCTTCATCTTTTGGGGTGTCATACCTAGTATGTATATTCTCACCCACAGATGGGATTTTCCCACACCTGTCATGTCTTATGAATACAAAAGAATGGATAGTAGTTACCTCAAAGGATCATAGTGATACTTGGTACACTAGACTATGTACGATGGTTGCATCTTGGGATTCAAGAGCTAGGTTCTTTCACATGTGTGATTTTCCAATTTTTCCAGATTGGGCAATTTTTCTAGTTTGGTGTGTATATTATCCATATAATTTTCAGTTTTCACTATTGTACACATTTACACATAAGAGATTATGCATGATTGGTTTACATTAAATGTGTTAATTTTTTTTATCATTACTTATACACTACTACATCATGATGGATGTTTGTGTGCATGTATAGGTACTTAGTAAAATTCATCCCCTAGTTAGATTTGCCTTCGACACTAGTCTCCACCCCCTAGCCTATGAAGGTGGGATTGGGGTACTTGTTTCATGTGCCCCATCATGGTTTCAGTCATGAAATATATAACATACCTTCATGATTCCCATTATTTGGGTTATGATAACATTGTTTGTAGACACATGGTTTGCTGCCTCCTTAAAGTGAAGAAATTATTTCATTCTTTACATGTAATGTATTAATGAGGGTTAAAATAAACATTCGAGTTATACATGAACTTGAAATGATACTGAAATATTTATATAATTATATATAACATTTACTTTTATTTGTTTTAATATTAGAAGAAATTTAAATAATAATTCATGCGTATGTTCGACATATTCTCTCCATGAACGGAGAATTTCATCAACTATGAATAAATATTATGGATTAACTTAAATAAATATATAATGAATATATATGATATTTAATAGATATTTTACATTCTATATATGACTAAATGAAGATGGGAATAAGGGTAACAAACTATGATATGCAATCAGATACTCGAAAAACCTGGTAATTAACACATGAAACAATGAAAATTAAAAACGATTGTTAACATCCAAGTGATAATTTGTAATAAAAGGATAAGAAATAATACTATTAATATTAATATGGTTGTTTTATATTTTAATAAATTTATTAAAATAGTTACAAATTATTTCAAATAGTTTTTAATTAAAAGGCAATTGGAGGTATGTGATTTCCTCACAATTTACTGTCCAATGAGACTTATTTGTTATTATACACAAATTCACATTAATGTGTTGTGTATACAACCCCTATGTAATTTAATATAATCATTCACTCCAAATTAAGGGTATTATATGTTTCACTTTAATTATATAATCCATGGGATTTGAAAAGAAAATTACCATGTGGTAGAACACATCTTTGAAATCCCACTTTCTTTCCAGATTGGTAACGTTCTCTTCAAAAAATCACATCTTTATAAAAACATTACATTGGATGATAATTTTATTTTAAATATTCCTACTCTCGTTGGATGGGTATAGTCATTTACTAAAATATATACCATTTTTAACAAATGGGGTACACTTTATTTGAAATTTAATTAGCTATGGAAATAATGAGAAATTTATATCTTTCACACTATACATATATTAGATAAAGAACGTTTTCAATGAATTAAATCTATTATTTGATATATAACGAATTATTTGGATAGTTATGAATATGATTAGTAACTGTTATAAGATTCTCCTTGATTCATCCGTAGTACAATGATACAAATAATTTGTCCAATCAGATTGATTTTTGACCAACATGATTTAAAATGTCTAGTGAAAGGACTAGATGGTCAAGGTATCGTGTTGCTAAGAAACATGTAATCCAAAAATTCATCATTTAGTTTTTTAATATTTTGATATTATTTATCCAATAGATTTTATCTTAATAATTGTATATGGATGTTGTTCATTGTGACTTTATTGATTAAATTGCATCTGTTTTATTTAATTACCTCACTATATTTAATTTTCATCTGTCACAGCCAGTCCCTCGGGGCTCGGGCCATGACTATCCCAAGTCTTCATCCCTTATTCCTAGGGTTAGCAACTAGTTCTGAGTCATAAAATACCAAAAAAATAGGCCTTTTCTTAAGTACATATACACACGCACACAGCTCCATGCCAAAAATTTTGGTAGGTGAAAACACTAATTAAAAATGGACAAGGCACGCTAGAATAAAACTGAAGGTAAATGTGGCCCTAATAAAATCCCAAAAAAAGGAAAATAAAAGTAAATGTCTCTGGAACTCCTTAGTAGAATACCCTAACTGATGGGTAGGTACATAAATAGCTTTCTAATGGTGCAGAAGCAGACCTCGTCTGTCAGGTCACTCTAAGAACAATATGGCCCCGGTCCACCAAGGAAACCGTCAAAACATCAATCATCAGCATTAGACATGACATGTGTCGTCAAATCCCATGCGAGTGTGAGTAAACAAATTATCATTAGAGAACCCCAAAATATAGTGTAAAGGATCTCAAAGGAAACACCACTATGAGGATACAATCTGCTCAACACAGGTATATGTCAATAACACATATAACAAGAACATCAGGGTAACCTCGTAAAGGATTCCAAGACAAAAGGTCTCATCCATTTCCACCCATATAGTCCCATTCACAGCATGATCAATTATAGGAGATCTCACTCCTCGAGATATCTGAATGTAATCATGTTGAATTGGTAAACAAAAAGTATCTGAGATAACTCATGTCCTCTATAATTCATGAAGTCTCCCTGATACATCCGGTCTCTCTAAGACATTAAGTCTTGATATCATGGCCATTATAATAATTAGGGTCAACTTACACAATGTATATGTGTATGTTATGTAATCATTATTATTACAAGAATCCAAATTACCCCCATGTAGTTAGAAATAGAGTTTAGGTAATACATTGAGTGTCAATAACAAATAGTGAAAATAACACACAGATTGTCATCAAATACTTGACGACTTGCAGCCTCGTAGGACAGATGAGTACCAAATCCATCTTGGTAACAAACATAGACTATGTAAGACATGAATTATATATAGAACACATAGTCTATGTAAGATACATCATCTAGGTATGTCATTTAATCTAGGCAAGACACATATTCTAGTTCGCAGCCAACTGTAGGATTCCATTCTTAGCACGCTCGTTCTAGGAGCACTTAATTTTTTATCCAATAGGTCATATTCGATCATATAAGGAAACAAAATTAGATTATATCAAAAGGACTTCCTCCTCGCAAGGGTCCCAAATACTTAAATGGATCGTCAAACGAACACATGGTTTGAGAGTTCTGGGTCTTTGAGTAAGAAGGGGATGGTGTGGTCCGTGTCCAGGTTGACCTGGTCGGACTATGCTACCCTGAACTAGGGTCAGATGACCCCACTCGTTGCGTTGTCCCAACTCTCTAGGTTGTCCCATCCAAGACTTCTAGCCAGCTGTACTCGCATTCCGCATCCGGGCCTGTCCACTTGCTCCGAACACAGCAAGCTAGCAACATCCCACTCTGGTCAACGTGGACAATCTGAGTTCTATGCAGCCGGTCTGTATGACAATCACTAGCTAGGAAAAGGCCCCCGAACCTTCCATCTATCATGACACTAAATTGATGGTTCCCTCTTTTGAAACCCCTCCCATAGCTGACCACCACTGCCATGGCCCGCCTAGCCACGTCTCCCACCTGCCGTCATGGGCCCTTTTTCCTCTATCCATCGATCTTGCAGCAACCTGCACCGCTACCTATGCATCTCTCCATCATTTATATCTTTCTGGACTGCGGTGTGCCACTTCTCATGGATCATATTCTGGAAGCTGTTAACCTAGACCATCCACACCGCCAGTCTTATGATGGTTCTACTGGTGGTCGATGCGCTGGTGGAAAGGTCTCACATAGTGCCTACCGTCACACCTCTCTAGGGTTTTTCGGGTGTTTGATTCTCAGCCTTAGGATTTTTGCACCAAATATCCAATTCAAAAAAATCTATCTGCTCAAATCATCAATATGGACAAATAGAAAGTTAAGGAAGATGGGTAAAGGAGAAGCCCAAGAACACCAGAAAAAGATCCATGACTTTTTTCATATCGGCCCGAATTCATTATTGTTTGAAAAATCATGATGAACAAGTTTATAATCACAAAGATATAATTCAAAATTTCATCCCCACAATATGTTACCCATCACACAAGAATGAACAACCTTTGTATCAACCTATTCACGGTTTGATCTGCATCCACTATTTGGAAGAAAAAATGGAATAACAAAATCACATTGAAAAAAAACTCGTACCTCAATGATTGGATCGGTCGTTGGGGAAGAATAATGTTGCACCATCATCATTCACAAAGTCCTTATCCTCATTCCATGATCTGAAATCCTTCAGCATTCATCGCCTCTTTCCATTCACGGCCAAAAGGCATCACCAAAACCTTTTATTTTTAGAGATTCCCCTAAATATGTCTAGGATTTCAATATGATCATGTATCCTAGTCAGGCTGTTAAATTAAGAAATTGATTTTAGCGTTGTTGTTTCACTATGTTGTTGCATCTTCATACTATTTCATTTATTAATGGAAATAGCTAATTTTCCATGGAATCATAGTATCACTGCAAAACATTAAGAGAAATAAAATAAACACTTTCTGAAGTTTATTTTGTTATCTTTTAAAATGTACAAAATTTAACTTTTACCCTTGACCTAAGCCGGTCAAAGTTAGCCCTCGCTTAAAGAAATCCCACCCACACAAGCTCAATGATTCTCATGGATTTCAATTCCAATCTACCCATTATGTGTTATGATATTTTAAAAAAAGTGATTTTTAATTAATTATTTTAATTACAGTTAAGTACCAAAAACTACTTTCCACATTAGACCTGTGCAACCAAATGTTAGGATCTGCCTAAGGAAATTAACCCATTACAAAATAAATGATGGTCTCATATTTTCAATCAATTTCACCATTCATGAGTTATATGGACTTAAAAAATAAATTAATTTTATTTAATTATTTTATTTATGGTTATTCCATTTCTGGGTTTTCTCACTAAAGACCCTTACCGACTAAAGTTAAGTCTCACCGAGGACAATCCTACCATCTTGATGGAAATAATGTCCTCATTTTTCAGATCTGGGCACTTGTTTAAGAGTTATTCAACTTTTTCTGGAAAACCACTCATACATGCTATTAAAAACATAATATTTTTCATCGAATCATTCCATGCACACCGGGCCCCAGAATCACTTTCCCTCTTAGTACCTGGTCTTAGAATATTCCCAGATATTTTCTAAAAATAAAACTGTGAAAATATATGTCATTATATTCTCTCCACATTATGAATTTACATAACGAAATTCCAAACCAAGAGGTACCCAAATAGATGAGGGTACAAGCATGAACCTAAGCCTCCCACTCCCATGTGCACTTCTAATGATTATCATGCTACCACTAAAAACATACTAAAGGAATCGATTTCCAACAAATTATTCTATCATATAGATCCTAGATATCTACATACTGGATAAAAATTGAGCATACTAATCAAAGGCTATCATCTATGGGATTTTATGGAGTTGAGATATCTCTTGCAATAGGCATCAGAAGCTATCTACTGAACTATGCACCCAAAAATATATGAAGTGGCTGACATTGTGAGTTAGTCCAATATCACCTATATGGTATCATGTCCCTTAGACATATGATGCAAAACTGTCTTGATTTATATTAATATAATTTATCAATCCCTTCCTGGAACCCCACGAAATGAATGAGAAACCATTTCCAAGCACAGGGGATCAATACGGTGTGTTGACACACATAAAACTAATTAAAACAAGCACTTGGATTTTATATCAATATGTAAGCTCATCTATAACATGTTACATTATCCTCAGTGTCTTCTACGACACCCACATACATATATCGATGAATCTCGCCAGTCTAGGAATCCATTGATACTACTTTGTGTGCTCTGAAAATAATGATGGGCTCCCCACTGTTTTAATATCAATTAGGTGAATTCCTCATGGACAACTATGTATGTAATTTCTAATCATTAGTGTCATGAAGTTGTTCTTACCTGAATCACTATAAAAGTGGATGGTTAACAACCATAAATTGAAGGTAAGTTGTATCATTTCAATCCAAGAAGGATAAATTTAACTAAGGTCGCATCTATGTTTCCTCATTAAGCAACTACAATATGGATCTTCTATTGGGAGCATCCTCTAAAACATTTCCCTTGACCACTGTATAGACTCTCTCCAAATCAAAGTACTAGAGGAACACTAGCCAATGAATCTGCCTAATGTTTGTAACATTCTAGGAGAAGATATTCTTGAGACTCTTGTGGTCTGAGTAGATGATAAACCACACTCCCATAAGGTAGTGTCACCACATCTTTAATTTAATGACTACCATTTCCAATTTCAAATCGTAGTCCACATAGTTCTCTTCTTGTAGTCTCAAAGAATTAAAACCATAGGCAATAATTGCTTTACTCTACATCAGGACACAGCCAAGTTCTATCCCTGATGTATTGAAGAACACTACATACTTGACACCCTTTCCTAGAAAACTCAAGATCAGGTCACTCATCAGACTCTTCCTTAACTACTAAAATTTTTAGGGAACCATTCTACCCATGCAAAAGGCTACCAATTTTAACTAATTTAAATGTTCCTTGAACCTTTATTAGTGGATTCTCATTCTCCTCTTTCACTCGGTTAAAGTGATAGAAATCCACAAATAACCTCAAACAATGGTTCTTACTATGCCCTTACTCTTCTAGTCCTCCACCTGAACCCTTATCTTGGGAAGATCTGTTAATGCCATTTGATATACTAACTATGATATCCTTTCCATCTCAGTGTGTTGAACAATACATAATCCCATATTCTCTGTGGAGTTAAACCTTGAACATCTTTATGGAAGGCGTCCTAGTACACTGCCACTACTTCTAGGTACTAAAAACTCAAAACTTTCATTTCTCTAAGGGTATGGAAGTCTGACTCAAGAGTGATCAGTTCCACCCTATTATGCTTGAGTCTATCTAGTTCTCCCTGGATTTCCTTTTTCACTAACTATGGAAAAATCCCATCCATATTTTCAGATATACCACAACATTTTACTAAATTAATCAATCTGGGCATGGACTTTCAATAACCTATCCATTATAAGAATGAATTCATAATTCCTCTATAATACACTAAGAGGTTCTGACCAAAACACTCACCTCAAGGGTCTAATCACACAGTCGTCATAAGGGTTATTATCGAGTCTCCTCCCGAAGGTATCTCCAAACATAAGGGTCAAGTCAACTGTTTTACTAGAAACTCTTGGCATGGAAAAATATTTTTGATAAGAAAGTATTATTATCACCTGTGACAATTAATATGATATTTAAGAGTAGGAACATATCTCACCTAATATAATATGTGGAGCCCATGGGTCATATAACATGACAGCATGAATCACCTCTTCCCATATTGTACAGCTCCCTGAGCCCAATGTGTACCATAAGGGGATAGTAGTGGTAACATGTCAATACGTATACCACCTCCATCTACTCTCTCACATCCTTTTCCATGTCTTCTTTCATAAAGATCCATTTTTTCTAGTCACTATCTCTATCTCGATAGTCCATCCACCATTTCTTTAACAGTAGCACGACTGGATGGGAAATCTCCAGTGAGATGTCCCCTTCCATATTAGAAAATGTATTGCCTCTCTCTATGATGGATAGACTCTCCCTATGATCCTGGATCTATAGATCCCCAATCTTAGTACCTCCTCTTGGAACATGTCACATTTCCATGTCTCTAAGACCGATGTCAACTTCTGGATCTGGAGGTCTCTGCAACTACTTTCCTGCTACTAACATCAGCTGGCTGTATGTGCTTAGCCAAAGTACATTCAATAATAAAAGTTCATTCTAGAACTCTATCATAAGTAGTATTTATCATAAGAACAACACTCACCTTGGTGTCCCAAATCACACCTTCCACAATGGTTCAAGCCCTAAATCAATAGTTGTATCGTATTCATCACATACTTGGAATGGTCAGTGTGACTGGATGAATACTCAGCAACTGAAATTTCGTCCTTCCAAAGTACTAGAAGATATTGAGAACACATAACCCTTAGCATTAAAGGCGGGATAAACTTATATAAGAAAGGTTATCAAACTATATCCATGCACGAGTCGCCTCATCTTAGGGTTGGGTAATCTAACCCCCCATGTTGCCCTGCTAAGCCATGTAGAAGGCCAACTCCTAGGACTGCCATATGATCTAATGGCGTCTTGACTGAGTGGAAAACTTGGTCACAACCTCAAGGTAGTCCATATCCACCTGAAATATGGGATCACAATTTGTACTAAGGGGTTTATGTCACTATATCTTATTTGGTGTGCTCAGCCCACACATCTCATCCACTGGTACTATGAGTACCATGAATTTCTCTATAGGTGGTGGTATAGTTGGTACACTACCCAAAGGTATTGTCTCTGGTAAAAATTTCATTACCCATATCTTTTCACCACAAGGATCATTTTTGTGATCATGGGGGGTAATCTTGGATAGCTATCATATGTATAAGAATCTTGAAACAAAACAAGATGTACCATGATCTATATAGTCTACATGGTGAACTAAATCAAGAAGGTAGTGGAAAACACAACTGATTTATATGTGATGCATGCACCATCATTATTCCTGGAAACTTCTGTTTTCACATACCAAGTCAAAAAAAAGAATTCAAGGTCATGGTGTATGGATACGTCAGCTGTTGCCCCGGCATTGGATTCCCCACCCTGAAAGACAAACATGAAACACTTAAAACTATTTCCCCAATCCAATCTTTTAGACTCTAGGTTCATTAGGTATAATAGAACCCCTATGATACCACTCTATCATGGACCATATCGCGGTACCATGCCATGACTACCCCATGCCCTCCTCTTATATGCTGGGTGGTGGAGACTTGGCCGGAGTAGTCATATCGTGAACAAATTTGAGGCATCCTCTTATGTACCTATGCACACAGAGAGAGAAATTCCATCCATAGACACTGGAATTTTAAAATAGTATGTAAAAAATCAAGGTATTACAAAATAAAATTAAAGGTAAATAGGTCCACAATACCACCCCAAAAAAGGAAATTTAATTTAAAAGTCTCTGGATCTTCTCCACAGAAAAACCTACATAAATGTTAGGTACAAAAAAGCTTTCAAAAGTAGTAGAAGAACACCTCGTCTATCAGGTCACTATAAGAAACACCAAGCCCTAGTCTCTCGAGGACTCCATCAAAGCATCGATTGTCTACAAAATACATGAAAAGTGTGGGAAAATCCCATCTAAGTGTGAGTAAAACAATAATCGATCGGGCACCCCAAAAAAGAATGTAAAATACAATAAAGGAAACACCACTAAGAATATACAGTCATCTCAACAAAGGTATTTGTCAGCAACATATATAACAATAACATCCATGTATACATGTAAATTATTTCAAGACTCAAGGTCTTATTCACTACCAACCATATGGTCCCATTCATAGAATTCTTGATTATAGGAGATCTCACTACTTGAGATATCTAAAAGTAAGAATATAGAAGAGATCTATAAAAAGTATATGAGAGAACACATTTTCTCAGTACATCATGAAGTTTACATGAGACATTTGGTCTCTCTAAGACCTAGAGTCTCTATATCAGAGTCATTAGAGTCATTATAGTCAGATTACACCAAGTATAGATCTATGGAATGTAAACATGATTGTCACAAGAATCCACAATGACCTCATGTAGTAACCCATAGAGTGTAGGTAACATGCGTAGTGTCGATAACTCACAGAGTGTATATAACACTAAAAGTGTCGATAACACATAGAGTGTTGTTAAATACTGAAGGACTCACACCCTGGTGGGACCATGGAGTACCGACTTAATCTTGTTATGAAATGAAGACTATGTAAGATAAACATTATATGTAAGACATATATCCTAGGTGAGAAACACAGTCTTGGTAAGGAACATGGTCTAGGTCGCAGCCAGCCACATGATTCCATACATAGAATGCTCATTCTGGGAGCACATACTCCTCAAGACAATAGGTCATATATATATATTTCTATGGAAACTCACTTAGAGTATCTCAGAGGGACATCCTAATCGCTAGGGTCAAATAATCCTAAATAGATCATCAAACTAACACATGGATTGAGAGTTATTGGAGTTTATCTATAAAGAGTCTGGTTGGGTCTGGGCCTGGAATGACCTGGCTGGACTGACATGACCAAACCCTCTGGGCCCGACCCAACATGACACGACCTAACCCTTTAGTGCTGACCTAACCTACCAGGACAACTAGTCCCACAGGGCTGCCAGAGGCAGCCCGGTTTCCTATAGCCCATCCCACCACATGTGGGCCGGTCCACCTACACTAGATACAGCCAGCTAGACATACCCTCCCTGGTCAATGCATCTAGTCTCTAGTCAACATGGTCTGTCCCCTGTCTAAGCAGCTAGTCTGCATGACTAGAACCACCCACATAAAGGCAGTGGGTTATCCATCTGATGTGGCTCTGGCATGCCACGTACCTCTGTTGTGACCCCCTTCCATGGTTATCGACCACCGCCTCAGGCTGTTCCGCCACGAGTTGTCGAGAAAGTGGCCACCTTCACCACCACCCACTAAAGCCTTCCATGGGTCTGACCACTACCACAGACTCGTTGGACCGCAGAATTACACTACCGCTGAAATGCATATGAGTGTCTGTTCTCCCACCTCATATATGTTGTCGGGTCAGTGCCCCTTCCGCCAGCGACCATTCTATTGATAGCCACATCTCGTGTTTTTCTTTCAGGCGCACATCCTTTAGGTTGCAACTGTTTTATATGCTCAGCCTCATGATTGTTTCCCCATAGATCGAAGGTGCAAAAATTTTATATTCAAAACCTCACAAATAAGGAAGGGAAAGTGAAGGACGAAGGGGAATGAGAAACACAAGAACACCCAAAGAACTTGTCCAATAAATTATTAATGACGGACCATTTTTTTTCTTGTTAGCATGATCACAAAAAAGGAAATAAAAATCACAATGATCTAATTCCCAAATTAATCCCCCTAGAAAGAAACCATTCCCACAAGAATAATCACCCTAGGGATCATCATGTTCATGGGTCGATCCGTGTTTGATGTTTGAAAGAATATTGGGAAGAATAAATTCACAAAGAAATAAAACCTATACATTGAGGATTGGATCATTTTCCTAAATATAGTGGAGGTGAACCATCATCGTTTGTTGATCCCTGAACCTCGGTCCTTGATCCATGATTCGTGATCCGTGATCCATTGGTGTTCATTGCTTCTTTCTGTTTGCTGCTGGGAGGCTTTTCTAATGCATTTTATTTTCTAAATCCTCGAGGGAATTTATCAATGACTCTCAATCTGATCCCATATCCATGTCAAGATATTAAATGAAGAAAAACATTTCAGAATCTTCATTTCACTCTATTGCAGTGTTGCCACACTATTTTATTTAAGAAAGGAAACAACTACTTTTTCATGTAATTATAGTTCCTTTTCAACATAATAAAACATTAAAAGAAATAAAATAAATTTTTTACGATGTTTTTTTATTATAATTTAAAATGTCCAAAATTTATCTTTTACCCACGACTTGCACAAGTCAAGGTTAAACTTCACCTAAAGAATGCACACCCATATAATCTTAAAAATACACTCCAATTTTCAAACAATGTTTCCATTTAAGAGTTATAGTCTTTGAAAATAAAATAATTTTTATTTAATTATTTTATTTAGGTTTACATCCCAAAAATGACTTTCCATAGTTGATTAGTGTTAGATAATGTTAGGATCCACCAATAGAAAATACCCCATTATGAACTCAACGGTGAATCTGATATGCAATCCAAGTCACCATTCAAGAGTTATAAGGATTTGAAAAAGACATTAATTTAAATTAATTATTTTATTTATAGTTATTCCATTTTCTATTTTTCTCACTAGACACCCAAACTAACTAATGTTAAGTCACACTTAGGGTAAAACCTCCATCATGAAGGTAGTAGGGCCCTTAGATTTATATTATGTGCACTCATTTAAGATTTATTCCACTGTTTTTAGGAAACCCACTCAGGAATATTATTATAAACATAACATTTTTGTTGAACAATTCTAGAAACATTGGGCCTCATAATCGCATATCATCTAAGCGTGTTGTCTCGGAATTTTCCAATAAATTTTCATAAAATTAAACCAGTAAAATCCAAGTTATCTCATTAATATCCAATTTTATACATTCATAGTGTTCATAGTTATTTAACTTTCCACATTTATTATTCTCATTGATTCATTACTAATTTTTTTAAATGAATCTTATTTATAATTTCATATATTCCTTATTTTTCCCTTACCAGATGATATGAAGACAAATTATTTGAATGAGTTTCAAGGATGCTAATATTTGACTATTTTTATGCTTTATTTTATTTTACCAATATAATATATTTATCTTGTATGTAATCTGGTTTTCCAAAAATACAAAACTAGTTTGTCCAATGGGATTTGATTCCATATAATAATGATAAGGCAATAAAGTACGTCACTTTCCCTATGATTTAGGGGTCGCAACATTATAGTTTTAATCAAATGAGGTTTAGTGGAATCATTGGGAATTAAATATAGGATAGTATAGAATATGGTACATAAAGATAATATAGAATTAGAGAATTAGGATATAATAACATCAAAATGATACGATTTTTCTGATTATGAACTTCGATATGAATAAAAGATTCAATTTATACTATGTATTTCATTATTTTTTAAAATATAATTTATGTTTCATAATTATATGATCCAATCTAGTGTATTCCATTATTTAGAAATATAACCTAGAAGGTATATGTTAATAAATACCCATGGAAAATATAGATTTTTCTATGTTGTGGATGAAATTATAGATGGAATTTGAACATATCGTGTTTTTTATATATTGGGGAAGCATAATCGTGTTATGAAAAATTACTCTTCATAGATGGAGAAACATATCTCAAAGTTAGATAATACTCTATTAAATAACATTATAAGATATATGACCCCATCAGTTAATGGGACTACTTATATAATGGAAGCTAAAAAACTTATTTAATCTACTAAGAAGATATATATAGCATTGGGATATTTTGAAAATGAAGAGTTTTCACTTGTAGTGTATTTTCTCAGAGGATATACAGATCAAGGGTGTTCATTGATGTAAAATACTCTATTAAAATAAGAAATATAGCTTATTGAATGGATTTCTTTTTATGGTACATTTTTTGAAAAAATTTCCCCTCATGAGAAACAAACAGAGATGAAAATAAATTTC
The DNA here is from genome assembly GCA_963277665.1 of Viscum album. Taxonomy (NCBI): domain Eukaryota; kingdom Viridiplantae; phylum Streptophyta; class Magnoliopsida; order Santalales; family Viscaceae; genus Viscum; species Viscum album. Next base: position 360,398,576 of record OY728155.1, on the reverse strand, counting down.
CATGGATTTAACAAAAAGGATTTAGAAAGTGTTTCAAATTATGAAGATACAATGATATTTCTATCTATGTATCGTATAGATTAGATAATGTTAGGTCCACTAGGATAGATAACATTAGAAGGTGTGAATTAGGGTATGAAAGATTAAAATAATTGCCCCTTTGATATTGTTTCATTGTTATACAATGCACTCTTCTCTCTCTCTCTTGCCTGTTGTAGAGTATGAATAAATATTAAAGAATGTACACGATAAAACAAATTTTATTAGTTTACCCTCACTATGATACATCCAAAAAGCATACACCATTAATTCGTCGATGTACCAAATACAATAAATGTGCACTACTGTTTACAAGTTCAAAGCAGACTCACAGTCCCTATTAGTTTACAACCATTCACAATTTGACAACTCACTGCTCAATCTACTCAAATGAGCTCACTGCTTCTTTAGAAAATCAACTCAAAATTTATAGACATGTAGGTATCTTCATTATTAAAAATGAGTACATCCATAGTTATAGATAGATTATTTTTTGAAGTTCCTCCTTCATCCACTAATGAATAACACTTTTCCTCTGAACACACGAAAGTCCCTTTTTAAACTTTTTTGCTAAGAACACTCCCTTCGTAATGCTCCCACTTTTCCAAAGCTAAAACAATACTTTGGAATTCTCTAACCACTTCGCAAAGGTCACAGGTTTTTATAGCTCAGAGGATTAAAAATGTCACTAGATCGTAGAGCTCCCCAGATTTTGGAGCTAACTACATCATAAATCTCACACGGTTCATTTTGATTTTGCAAAGCTAAACAAGCCTTTGCGAGGCATACATACTATGCAAAGCCATACTGAACTTCGTGGTGCACCTTCATTTCGCAAATCTGAATAGCCTCTGTGAATTCCATGCTCCGCGAATCTCATTCTCAATTAGAGAGAATAATAATTTTTCGTTTGATCTCTCTACTTCTCTTGAGGTGGTCGAGGTCTATTTATAGGCGATTCCATGGACTTGATAACCTCCCGGACATTTTCAACACCATGTCAGCTCAAATTGAAAATCTCAAAACATTCCGCCAAAATTATCTCTATATCATGAAGTACCACAAAAATTTTCTGATCACAGAGCTCATCATAATCGCGGAGAGTTCCTTCAATTCCTTTGCACTGCCACTCCAAAGCTCCCTTACAATTCTCTTCACCTCTGCTATTCGCGAAACTCTTCGAAATCACATAGGTCACCATCAACATTCCTCCTATATCAACGAAATACACTCCTTGAATCCCATATTTACGAAACTCATTACTTTTCCAAATTTTGAGGAGATCTTCAAGGAAATCAAATTTTAACAATGCTCACCAAATCCCAAATTTTTCACCCCAAAAATTTGGCAATGATTGCTAGATGTTTCAACCTAATATCTGTTTTTCTGTAATACTACAGATCATCAATTCCTTTTTCAAGGATCATTTTCAACATGGGATTTCAGCAAGTTCTCTATAAATGGACAATTCACCTTGAAAACGTACTTTGTAAACAAACACAACCAACCTAGAAATACTATAGTATTACATTGAGGGATTTTCCCCAATATATCCCCTTTGGGTTTCTCAACAACCCTTCTCAAAAAATTAATCTACACTTTGAAACCTCACTGAATCCCCTTTCATCATCAACTATCAATCGCATGTCTCGATTCAAATAAAGAACAAATATTCACTCACCACATACTCTAAGCCCACACGAGCAGTGCTCAGTGTGAGAAACAAGAGTAGTCAGAAAAACTCATCAATGAATCACTTCATTTCTCACACCAATCATTGATACTATAATGATACCAATAAACTACTTTTATCACTAGCCTTAGCTGTCATGATATTTAATCTTTCATCGATCACTTAAAGAATCCTCTGATTTGCAACACATACTCCCCCAATCTCATTTCTCCCCATATTTTGGTACTCCACCTATCAGCTTCTCCCAATGTGTTTCCAATTACATTTACTCCCACTGAATAGTAAAAAATTAGTTCAATTTTATTCTTCCCCTTTGTCAATGATCCCAAAGGTCACACTTATTTGGTCTGCAACATTGGAAAGAACACAGATTTACACATTAGGGAAAACACATCATACCTGGGGGATAGGGGGAACATCCACACTATTCCATGTGTGGGGATTTGAATAGACTCCCAAAGCAAGTCTATTCCTCTTTAACACTTCATAGGGTAAGGAATTTGTTAGGATGTCAAATACTAGTAGCTATGTGGTCACATAATTCAACTTCATAAGTCCTTTCTGCACCTTCTCCTAGATAAAATGATATATTATCTCAATGTGTGTTTTTGTTGAGTGATGGAAATGATATTTTTTAAAGTTTATAGCACTTGAATTATCACATTGGAGTCAGATCATGGACATAACTTTAATTCCCATATCACCAAGCTTTAATTTTGGAAAAGGGAAATCCCATGTGTTGCCTTTTCAAACCATCCACACATGGTAACCCCCCTCCCCCACGAAGAGGTCACTCCCCTGAGGTAGATCCCCATATGAGGAAGGATTCATTGCCTGCCGAGATGGCATAACATCCTATAGGGTGACAACCCGATCAGTGATGGTTTTTCAAAGCAATCTTTCAGCACTTTGGGCCGCACCTCATTTTTCCGACCCAGTTAAGACCAATCGACCTAGAAAGATGGGTGGATCGTTGGGGAGAGGCTCTACCTAAAAGAGGACTCTCTGGATCTGAACCCTGAACCTCCCAAAAAATGGTGTTGTTGTACCACTCTCCTTCACTACCACACCACCATCGAAGAGGCATAAACGTGTTGTTGGGTAATGAGGTATTAGGGTGCCCTCCCCACCTGTGCGCTGCACTTACCATGCGAGGCCGTAGGTGGCCAACCCATGGGATTATTCATGTTCCCAATGGGGTAGAGGGGCCCACAATAACTATGTTCATTTTTGAGTGGCTAAAATATACTCAAATTCTACAGTGCTCAATGAAATGAAATCTTCTTTGTTTATTAGCCAAGAAGTACAAAACAACCCACAATAGAAAGCACCTCCCAATGTAGATTTTTTGTCATCTATAGCTCTAGATCAATCTACATCTATATATTACAAAATTTATGGGTGATATTTTTCATTATATATCAAATAGAAATCTGTAGTTTCTTTCATATACAAAATAAATCTTTTCACTACATGCATATGGGTTTCCTGGGTATTTCTATGATATCGCACAACTTGGCATGTGGAGAAAATAATATTAGGTATTGTCGCTATCAGGTAAAGTAACCTCTTGACTACCTACATGCATTCTATGATATTAACTTCCCGACCTTCATCATCTTTCGACAGTTTCATCTGGGTAGTAAATGGAGTCTTCATTTCCATGGATTTCTCCTCTCAAATATCCTCAGAACCACCTTGGCATATTTTTATTGAAAGATAAATGTGTCATTCCAACCTTCTACTACCAATAAACCATGGGAAAATGTTATCTCACTGACCATTGACATTTCAAATTCACGTTTCATGAATTTGGAAAACTATCTACACTGAGATTCATCTGATCCTCCAAATATTATTTCATCGACATAAAATTGCACTATCTTCCATTGATTACTATCACTGTTGAAATTGATATTGTAATCAGCTCCACCACACTTAATTCAAATCTTCTTCAAATATTAATCTAGCATTGAGTATCATGCTCTTGGAGATTGTTTCTTCCCATATTGATATTTCATCAAGAATTTGTTTTTCAAATATTGATGAAGGAGAAAACCATATTAAAACTCAATATAAAATTCCCCCTACATAACCCCATTCCAAAATGAAGATTTTATGCCCATCTAGAACACTTTGAAAGTCTATTTCTCTACAATGGATATGAATAACTTGATTTTCTCCAGACTTGAAATCAGTGAAAATGTCTCGTCCACATCTATAACCTCTATCTAGAAGTATATTTTAATAACTATCTGTGGTTTGTTTTGAATTAATCTTCCATATTCATTACTATTATTGTGAAAGATCCATTTTTTCCTGATGACATTATTATCTGCTAGCCTCAAAACAATCTCCCATGTCTGATTCAACTCACTCTAATCTATCTCTTTATTCATAGCCTAAAAAAATTTCATCTTATGCTACATTAGCTGAGCATTAAGGCTCTTCCAGAGATAGGAAATATGTCTGTTGTAGTGATTTCATTATTCTTTTTTGAACTGGTACGGACAGACCACCAAGATATTTTTCCAATCAATTTTAGCTCCACCCCTTGACTTATTTGTAAATATTTTAACGACCGAAACATTTAACAATTAAAATTCTTCTTGATCTAATTAATTGTCTTATTGAGCCAAATTGTTATGTAAAACACATGAACTTCCTTGGTTTTATGTTTTAGGATTTTAAAATACCATTATGAATTGTGAAAATTGCTACTATAGTTGTTGAATAGTGATCACTTGATTTGTATAAATATTGGGTTTTAACAAATCCATTCTACTAAGACAAAAGAAGATACGAGCTCATCCAATAGACTTCCCATGTATTCTGACCTTTTTTCGAAGCATGTAAAGTAAGTGGCATCATTAGGATTGAAACATAACAAATCCCAAGCCAATCTTCGATACGTTAATATCGAATGGAACCGCCTACGTGGGAAGTGCATGTTGATTGAGATTACCATCAGAGCAATGTTATCTGAGACACCCCAAGAGTATGTCAACATTGCACACCTTAACATTAGGTCTTATTTAAGTGTTATTAGGGGTTAGGTAAGAAGACTATATAACTATGATTATGTGCATTATTTTTCTATTTAATAAAGAATATACATCCATTTTTTATTGTAACTTTGAAAAAAAAATTAAAGCACAAATAGTATTTTTAGTTAATATTCAATTAAGATATATATTTTGAGGAATTTTTGGATTTCTTAATTAAATAATTTTTTAATAAAATATTATTAATAATTTTCTTTTTATTAAATATAAATGAGCGTGAAATTTTTAGGAATACAATAGTAATTTTTATTAAGGTTGGAAAGCCATTTAAATTCAAAAGCCATGAATTTTCGATAAATGTCACTTTTTATTTTAAAAGTAAAAATTAACATATATATAAAATTATCTAGATAAATTTAATATAATTTTTAGAATCATGAAATTGAAATTATCTAATAGAAATTTTTTCATAATTTTTTGACACAGTCAATTTTTTGGGAAAAAATTAAATACCATTTAATTATATAATGTCTTTTATGACATCATAATGATACAATAGTGATATAATAAAATAATATAAATTGGATGTCCGTACAATATATTTTTTACCATTAAAATAATGTTATTTTAGGTTTTTTTGATTTATTTTACATATCCTTAGTGGGCCCTCTAAGCCTTATAAAACATTTTATATTTTTAAAATGATTTTCTTGAGAGTGTGACTCACCTCTGAATAAGAAAGCCTAATATTTATATAATTTTTTCCATTGGACTTATAAAATAATTTTTTCCACTCCCCTTTGGAAAAACCCATTGTTTGGTTAGTTCTTCTGATTAGTTTAATGTGTGGTGTCCAAAACCTAAATAATAATGAATTCCCTCTCTTTTCCTATATAAACCCACCCATGCTACCACATTATCTTCACTAAAATCCTTTGTAGCATGAAAAAGCTCTACCCTCATCTGTCCATAATCCTACCAAGTCACCCCAATCTCCCAATATGCCTCTCTCAATTCCCTCACAAACCACTGGGATCACACTTCCAAGTAAGATATTTCATCTTTTCTCATTTTTGTCAAAATTTATTTATGTTGTTATGCCCATTTATTTTCAATTAAAAATTGTGTAGTATGATTTTTAACCTCTTATATACTTCCCTACTTATGTTTTAATGATATGGGGCCCCTATATCTCTCATTAAATCATCCCATGTACTCCCATTACCATGCCTAATTTCTGTAATGTATTTATTCCTCTCTCATTTTTTCCAAGTATCTTTATATTTCTATACCCCTGTCATTTCAATTAGTAATGTTGGGGTATGATTTAAAATTTTCCCCATACTACTAAAATTTTGTTTGAATGATGAGATACCCATTTCTCTCTCTTTAATTCCTCTCATGTACACCTGTTACCATGCTAGAATTTTGTAAGGAATTTCTATCCTCTAAATTACATTCAAGAAATTTGTTTCTATTTTGTATCTCAATTCCATTAAATATGTTGGTAAATGTATATATATTATCCCATTACTTTCCATTTCATGTTTTTATGATTAGACACACCTTTCTTTCTCATCAACCATTATTATAAATTCTTATTTCACGCCATTTTGCTGCCAAAATTGCACTGTGATTTTCCAAGACTGGGTCATTTTGTAGTGAATACCACGCCCATTTCCCTATAAAGGGTCTTCACATTAATGATAAATTAACTTATTGATAATAGGGTTTTATGTATTAATTCAAAATTCCATTATCAGGGAATAAATGATTAATTTTAATGAATCCATGTTATGTGATCCATGTGGCACACTTATGCATGAAATGGAATGATTAAGAATGGTGTGCCCTGATATCATTCCAATGCATTGGGTAAAGATTAATATCATGATAAGTTAAGTGAAATTATGGTTTACTCATGGTAATTCGAGTGCAATGAGGGTATACTCATGATCCATGTGTAATGATCATTGGATCAAGATAATATCATGTTAAAGTTGTCACCACATTTCAATGTTCTGATAATAATGCTATATCATTCCTTTATGATCATATTTTTCTTATGATCCATTTATATGCCTACTGACTAAAATGTAATGTATTATTCATTTTATGATCTCTTTTCTCCCTTACAGGGCTTTATACCTCACCCTTTTCTTATGCATGTCCTCAGGTTATCCCAGGGAATGATATGTACAAAAGAATTATGTGGTCATGTAAAAGAAATTTCCAATAAAGATGTTGTGTTTTATGTTATAAGTTATTATATATTGTTCCTAATCCTCAAAGACACTTGACCTCTCGATCTTTTATCTTGTATCAAGTGAATATTTTTTTGTAATAAATTATTTTTAAGTGTGAAATAAAGAGTAGAGTTGTTATAGTTGGTATCAGATTATAAGTTTAGTTATTTTTGAGATTAGGATTAGAAAATCCTTGTAAAAGCCTTATGGAAAAGACTAAGACTAGTAAAAACATACCTACATTTTGGTGAGTATTGAGAAATTGATTTATCAATAAAATACATCCTTATGTTGATATGAGTAGGTATAGGAGGCTCTGCCACAAATGTATCGTAGGGGTAAAACCCGAAAACACCGCATTGAGCTAGACTCAAACAGGAACTTGTGTTTTACAACTGGCCTATCTGCACTGCTAGTTATGATACTCCCAAGGGATATTCTTTGGTAAATTCATAATCTTAGTATGAACAATTATTAAGGTAATAAAAAAATCCCTTATGAATATATGTAGGAAAGTAGATCATCGATAACATAGATTGAATCCTATAAATTCATAAGTTTGAAAATAAATGTAATTTATAAGTTATCCCATTTTGACTATGGATTACCCTTTATGTGTTTCTCTTAAATTTCATTTTATTGAAGCTAATGGCCGGTAATATGAGGACATAGGATAATAAGCAATTCGAAGATCAATGTGACGCATGTTCTAATGAGATGTCTAATCCGATGGGAGCGTGAATTGAGAACATTGTGATGATACTCTCTCAGTTAACACAATTTTTGAATAGTAACATCGGTCAAGAGGAACATTCAACCCCCCCCCCCCCCAAAAAAAACAAGTCACAATCGATAGCTTCATGATACAAATTCCATGTACTTTTAATGGATCATTTGATCCCTCAATTGTTAAACAATGGATAAAATCCATTAATAAGTTCTTCTCCATCCTTCAATGTTCGGAATAAGAAATTGTACTTCTGGAAGCTTATCATATTGAGGGTAAAGTTGATCATGGTGGAGATTGATAAAAAATATGAAGCCTAAGGATGAGATCGAGGTTTTGTAAAGGAAGTATATCCAGGAATTGATTTTCGATAAATATTTTCCCCCACACGCTCCAAATTAATATGGAAATGGACTTCCTTGACATCAAGAAAAAAGATGATGAATCTATCAGAGCATATATTGAAAAATTCACAAGGATTGAATTATATGCCTCTGGATTTGTCATTACCCCCGAATGTAGGGTTGATGGATTCATTAGAGGGCTAAAACCTAGCCTATGGAAATCCCTAGAGATCCGTGATATTGAGAGCTATGAGGATAATGTCTGGTGTGCCCTCAAAGTTAAAATGGAGATCTGTGAATCTTAGGGGTATCATGGTGATATGAAATGTAAGGTGGACTTTAATTCTGGTGGCATGATGGATAAATCCAACCTTCTAAGAAAATACAGCACCCCACCTTCCAAAGGTGTTGATATAAGTACCCCTGAAATTTCCTAATGGAGACGAGGAAATGATTTAGGTGTGGAAGAGAAGGGAACCTTGCAATTTTCTATTGGAAAGAAAAACACACGGTTGTGACAGAGGAGAGGAACACTCCTTTCAAACCCCAATTCATTTTTCACTTCTTCAACTACAATGAACTGGGGAACTTGGAAAACTAGTTCCCTATGCCAAGGGTTTCCAGAGGCCATGAAGAACATCCAAGGAAAAAAGGGTGAGATGTTTCCATCACTACTGCCAAAGTGAACCCCAAAAACGACGTGGTTACACGTATGAATGTTATTTATTCAATAAAAGGTAATGTACTTTTTTAATCTAGTTATATTCATTCTTTTATATCCCGAATGTTTACTAGAAAAATCCCAACAACACAAAATTTCATATAAGTAATGATGACAAAGAGAACGGAAAATGGGGAAATCAATGAAACCCATAAATATAACTCTTAAACTATCCTAATTTTTGGATTGAACTTCCCAGAAAACGTCCTCATAATCCCTCTAGTGGAATTTCATGAAATTCATGGCATGGATTGTATTTCCATATATAGATCCAACATAAATTTCCATGAGAAGGAAATCACTCTCAATATAGAGAATCGACCCCCAATTCTATACATGTGAAAGGAGGAGGATAAATCTTCCTTAGCACTATCATATCATGTGTGGATATTACTACACAATGAGCATGCGTATAGGGATCATATGATTGAGTATAAATACGAAACTGAACATGAAGACATGCCTATTATGAGGTAATTCACTAACGTGCTTCCTGAGGAATTGTCTTGTCTTCCTCCTAGAAGAGATGTTGAATTATCAATAAATATTTTACCTAGGGAATTTCCAATATCCAATACTCTATATTGAATGACTTTTGTGGAGCTTGAGGATATGAATAAACAACTATAGATAAGTCTGGATAAAGTGTTTATACACCCAAGTGCTTCACCATGTGGTACACTTGTCCTCTTCATCATGGAAAATGATGGGTCAATGTGCCTTTGAAAATATTATAAAGTGCTCAAAAAAATCATGAAAAAGAAAAAATATACTCTTCCAAATTTTGATGGCTTATTAGATCTGCTACGTAGAGCATGATTCTTCTCAAAGTTGGGTTTTCTATCAGGATTTTTCCATGTAAGGGTGAAAAAGAATAATATCCCCATGACTACTTTTCTTCCATGGTACGGGATTTAAGAGTTCATCGTAATGCCTTTCAGACTCACTAATTATCTAGTATTCTTCATGGGATTTATGAATAGAATCATTAGATATAACCTCACGAAATTTGTGATAGTCTTTATAGATGATATTATTATATACTCCAAAACCAATGAGGTCATGAGGAGAATCTAAGCACTATACTAGAGACCTTGCGAAAAGATAATATTTATGAAAACTATATTAGGTGAGAATCTGGTTAAAGGGAGTTTCATTATTGTGTCATATCATCACAGGAAATGGGATATCTATAGAGATCTACAGGATATATACAATAGAGGGATGGTTTCGGCCAACATCAGTAACATATATTCGTAGCATCTTGGGGTTAGCTAGATATTATATTCGATTTGTGAGAAATTTTTCACGATTGTCAAACCCTCTTAATAAGCTTTCATGGAAGGGAGAAAAGTTTTCTAGGAGTGATGAATGTAAAGAGAGATTCACAGAGTTGAAAAGGATGCTTATCATTGAACCCGTTATCACATTACCCACAAGTGGATATCTTTTTGTCTTATTTAGTGATGCTTCGAAAAAGGGATTGAGTTATGTGATGATGAAAAATGTAAAATCATTGTCTATGAATCAATGCAATTGAAAGTTCACAAGAAAAACTATCCAAAACATGATTGGGAGTGGCTATAGTAATCTTCACTTTACAAATTTGGTGGAATTACCTTGTTGGAAAGAATTGTTAAATATATATGGATCACAAAATTCTCATGTATAGATTCACACAGAAAGAGATGAATATACGCCAACAAATATGGTTAGAGAAAATCAACAACTATGACTAATCAATCCATTACCACACTAGGAAAGCATACAAGGTGGAAGATTCTCTAAGTAGAAAGGACCCAACAATTCTATCATTGATGAGAATTTAAAAGGTTCCAGTATTCCTATATTTAATGATGATGGAAATGGGAATCATAAATAAGGGAACATCATCAATCCTTTCACAAATTGTTTCTCAACCATCTCTTTTGGAATGATTAAAGGATACTCAAAAGAATGATGTGGGAATTCAGAAAAAAGTAGAAACTATCAGAAAAGGGAAATTCTTAGAGATCAATGTTAATGAAGATGGAATTGTTAGATTTCGGTCAAGATTATGTGTTCTATAAAATCTAGAGTTAAAGAATGAACTTTTGGATGATGTACATAGTTAGAATTTCTCGATTAACCAAAGAAACACAAAGATATATTGAAATATTTGATAGAATTATTGGTGGGATAACCTGAATAAGGAGATCACTGAGTATACATCAATGTTCCTGGTATGTTCACAAGTAAAGGATGATAGGAACAATTAAAAGGGGATGATGCAACCATTACCCATACCAGAATGGATATGGGAGAACATCACCATGGGATTTTTCACCAAACTTCTGAAGAAATCCAAAAGAAGAAATGCTATATGGTTTTTTGTGGGACATCTTAAAGAGACTTAATACTTCATTTCAATTCGAGAGGATTTCCCAGTATATTAACTAGTACAAATATACATCAAAGAAGTGGTAATTCTTCTTGGAGTACCACTATAGATTGTATCTGATCGAGATCCAAGATTCACCACTCTCTTATGGAAGAGTCTTCAATCTTCTCTAAATACTGAACTAAACATCAGTACATCTTATCATCCAGAAACTGATGGCCAATTTAAGAGGAATATGAATACACTTGAGGACATGTTAAGAGAATTCACAACAAACATCAAAGGAGGATGGGATCAACATCAACCTCTACTTGAATTCTCTTACAACAACAGTTTTCACTCAAGCATCCAAATGGAACCATATGAATCCCTATATAGAAAGAGGTGCATAACACCAACCTGTTGGGATGAAGTTAGGTAGAGAAAACTCCTAGGTACATAAACTGTCGAAGATTTAGTGGAGAAGGTTAAGACTTTCCCGCAGCACATTGAAGCTCCTTAGAGTCGAAAAAAGAGCTATGATGAAAATCATCGATGAGACCTACAGATTGATTTTTTTAGACATGGTATTCCTCTACACATCACTTTGGAAGAGATTTATGAGCTTTGGGAAGAAGCGAAATATTATTCCATGGTACATCAGACCTTTTGAGATCCTTGGTCACATTGGAGCAGTGTCCTATAGACTATCAATCCCACCAAAACTATCTCAATTACATGATGTATTTCATGTATCACACTTGAGTATGTACATACTTGACCCATAACATGTACTAAATACAAAGGTGGTACCATTGGAGAATGACCTCTTCGATAAAGATAATCTTGTGAAGATCTTAGATCGTAGGAAAATATTTTCTATGAAATTAGGAAATGCCCCTAGCCAAGGTGTGGTAGAGAAACCAAGAGTTTGAAGAAGAAAAATGGGAATCAGAGGAAGTGATGAAGTAGAGTTAACCACATCTATTTTAGTGTGCGGAAAAGAAATTTGGTGGGTGACATTACCTAAGGTGGAAATATTGTAACAACACAAACATTTATCAACGAAAATTTTTCTTGATCTAATTAAATATATTATTATGAAAAATTGGTATGTAAAACATATGCACTTCCTTGGTTTTAGGTTTTAGTATTTTAAAATTCCAATAAAAATTGTGACCATTGCTAATATATCCATTGAAATGTGATAACATGATTAGTACAAATATAGGTCTTTAACAAATCAAATTTACTCAGAAAAAGAAATCGATGGAATCATCACATAGACTTTCCATGTACGAAGCCCATTTCTTAGAGATTTGAATGGAGGTGTAATCATTGGGCTTCACTATTGACCAATCCCATGTTGAGCTTTAACATATTAGTCTTGAACGAAATTTCCTACGAAAGAAGTAGAAGTTGATAGAGATTACCACCCAAGTAATGTGTTTTGAGGCACCCCAAGAGTTTTTCACCATCGCACACCTTAACCTTAAGTGTTATGTATGTTTCTATAAGTGGTTATGTAACAATACTATACCACAATTATTATGTTCATTTATTGTATATAATAAATAATATATATTCATTTTATTATTGTTACTTTTTAAATAGTTTTTAATGAAAAATAGTTTTTTTGTTAATATTCAATTAAAAAATCTATTTTGATGAATTAATGAATATTATAAATGAATAAAATTTTGATAAAATATTATTAATAAATTTATTTTTATTAAATATAAATGATCGTATAATTTTTGTTAATACAATTGTAAATTTTATTAAGGTTTGAAAGCCATTCTTTGTCAATACCCATGAATTTTTGATAAATGTCAGTTTTTAATTCTAAAGTATAAAATCACATATTTTGAAAATTATTAATATAAAATGAATATAATTTTTGTAATAAGTATGTTCAAATAAACCAACAGTGAATTTTTCATTATTTTCTGAGACAATCGATTTTTTGGGTAACAATTAAATACCATTTAGTTATATAATGTGTTTTATGGCATCAAAACGACCCAATAGTGATGTAAAAAAATACTATATATGGGATGTTCGACCAATATATGTTTTACCATTAAAATAATGTGATTTTAGGGTTGATTTATTTATTTTACAAAGCCATAGTGGACCCTCCAAGACTTATAAAACATTTTATCATTTTAAAATGATTTCCTTGAGTGTGTGACTCAACTCCACATAAGCAAGCCTAATATTTTGAGAATTCCAGCTATTGAACTTATTAAATAATGTTTTCCACTCCTGTTGGGAAAAACCAAGGGAAAAAACCATGGGTTGGTATGTGGGTTTGATTAGTTTAATGTGTGGTGTCCAAAACCTTAATAATAAAGAATTCCCACTCTTTTCCTATATAAACCACCGAAGCTCCCACTTCCACATCACTCAAAGACATTGTAGCTCGACCAACCTCTTTCCTCATCTATCAATAATCCTCCCAAGGTGCCCCAAGCTCGCAATAATCCTCTCTCAAGCCCCTCCCAAGCATTTGGGATCACAATTCCTAGAATGGGATTTCTTCCTTTCTCATTTTTGTCCAATTTGTTATATGTTGTTATGCAATTTTATTTTAAATTAAAAAGGATGTCATTGATTTCACACATCCAATAAACGTACCTCCTTATTTTTTAATGATGATAGACCCTTTCTCTCTTATTAATGACTCCCATGTACACCCGTCACCATGCCGAATTTCAAAAAGGCCTTTCTTCCTCTCTCATTTTGGTCCAAGTTTCATTGTGTTTTTATACCCTTGTCTTTTCAATTACAAATGTTGGTATAAGATTTCGGTCCCCCCCCCACCATACTGACCTACTTGTGTTTGAATGATGAGATACCCCTTTCTCTCTCATTAATGACTCCCATGTGCACCTGTTTTCATATAGGAATTTTGTAAATAATTTCTTTCTTCTCATTTACATTCAAGCCATTATTTTGTATTAGGAAAATAAATTTCATTACATATGTTGGTAAATGTATCTATATGACCCCCTTATAGTAAATTTCATGTACAGATGTTGAGACACCCCTTTCTCTCTCATCATCTATTTTTATGAATTTTTATGTGACACTGTTAGGCTGTAGAAATTACACCACAGTTTTCCAAGACAAATTAATTGTGTAATGAATTCCATGCCCATTTCTATACCAAGGTTATTCTCCTTCATGAATATTTACATATTGATTATAAATTCTCATGTATTAATTCCACATTCATTTATCATAGAATAAATGATGATGTTTAATGAATCCATGTATTATGCTCAATGTGGAAAACTTATGCATGAAATGAAATGATTAAGAAGGGTGCACCCTGATAGCGCTCTAATTCATTGGGTAATATTAGTATCATGATAGGTCAAGGGAAATGAGGGTTTAATAAGTCTAATTCAAGTGAAATGAGGGTTTAATCATCCTCTAAGATCAATGATCCTTATCTCATTCTAATATCATGTTAAATTTTTTTTCCACATTTCCATGTTATGATAATCATGCTATATCATGTCTTCATGATCATATTTCTCTTATTCCCCAATTGTATGCCTAATGCCTAACGTGTACTGTATTCTTCATTTTATGCATTTTTTATCCCTTATTAGGATTTATAGCTCATCCTATTCTTATTAATGTTCTCAGGCTATCCCATTAAATGCTAAGTATGAAGGAATGTTGTCGTCATGAAAAAGAAATTTTCAATAAAGATATTGTGTTTAATGTTATAAGTTGTTACGTAATGCTTCTAAGACCCAAATAAACTCAACCTATTGATCATCAATCTTGAATCAAGTGGAGATTTTATTTAATAAAATATGTTTATGTGTGAAATAAAGAGCAAGGTTGTTATAGATATAGAATTGACATCCCCTTTTTAATAATTTGTATCTTCTTCTAAATCAGCATCTACCACTTCTATTCCCCCAACATATATTTCCTACTCATCACATTTATCAGGATATTTTACACTATATTGTTGAATATTACCTTAATTTTCCACAATTTTTATATCATTTATCTCAACTAATTTTCCAATCCATTTATTAAAGCATTTATATGCTTTGATTTTTCCTCAGTAGCCAAGGAATATCCCCTCATCTCCATGTGACTCAAATTTCATGTTTTCTTTATTTTTTCAGTATAAAGAACACACTTACAAATATTCAAAAGTACCTCACTGCAAGATTTCCTCAATACCACATATCATACAGAGTCTTTACTTCCTCCAAACACAACCGTGTCTAGTTAGAATTGTTGACCAATGTCAAATCTGCTTCCTTCCAAAATTTCTCTAGTTGGTCAATTTCAATAAGCATTGTATGACCATGTTTTTTATGATCCAATTTATCCTTTCAACCAATCCATTTTGTTGAGGAGTTCTTACTGGAGAAACTTGATGCCTTATTCCATGTTTCTCCATATATTATTCCACCATACTGTATGTAAATATCGTACCATTATTTATACAAAACATTAGAATTTTCTACCCACACTTCCTTTTTGAATTCCTTTGATACTATTTTATGATACTAAACACATCATACTTATGGTAAATGATGAATACCCATTCCATTATTCTATATTCATCATTAGAAGGAATCCAATACCTCTTTTTGTCAATGGCTCCTATTGTGATTGGTCCACAAACATGAGCATGCACCAATTCAAGAACTCTTGTTGATTTCTTGTCCTTT
Organism: Viscum album; assembly: GCA_963277665.1. Lineage (NCBI taxonomy): Eukaryota > Viridiplantae > Streptophyta > Magnoliopsida > Santalales > Viscaceae > Viscum > Viscum album. Next base: position 360,382,730 of record OY728155.1, on the reverse strand, counting down.
TCCTTGTATGTCTTTCTTATGATATTACCATGTTAACATGAATCCCACATATGTGTTAAATCATGTGACAGATTTGGGAGGTCACTATATATATCAAATTTCACCAGATCTTCTAGGGTTGGTTGGCGTAGATTACCTCATAGTTTATGCCACAACTTTTTTTCATCCCCTCTAGAAAAAAAGCAAATATATTATTTTCAGCATATAAAGTATAGATTTCCCTTCATTATTTATTCCAATAGAACTATCGCACCATCATTTCCAATGATGATATAGATATTCTTAGCGAACTGTATTGAATTACCTAAGTCACATAGCTAAATGATGCTTTGAAAATTGTGACTGATACCTTCTTATACTAATACATCAGAATGTCCCATTTCATTTCCCCAAAACATGGTGTTTCCCAAGACAATAATCTTCAGGACTTCAACATTTAAAAACATGAAAACTCTTTCTTTTTCATATTTCATGCCTATAACTAGATCCTTATTACATGTTATGTGGGATGTGCACCCACCATTAAGGATCCACACAACAGAATGATCTGACTCTTTAAGGTCCATTTCAAAAAACCCTTCCTTCTAATCTCATTTCTTTTGGATTCATATTTTTGTCTTCACACTCTCAATATACTTAGAATCGTGACCATTATCAGAGTATGATTTACCAGATTCATCTTGAAAGACTTCAAATCTGTTCTTCATATTCAAGTAACATATTAGTTCATTGATCTACTTCTCATAAATAGTATAGTTCTGATTTGGAACATTTCTCTTCAAGGCCAATGTACAGTATCTATCCATATATCCAAATCACTCAAACCAAAAAAATGTCTCTTGAAAGATATTTGAGAGTATCATGCTCTGTTTGTATGCCACAATTTCTATTGTGCTCTTCTATACCTCTTATCTATGGAACACACATTTTGTTAGTGTACCATATTTCCACACCAATGGCACCTGATATAGAATACATTCCTGCATGTCACTTATGTAGCCCCGAATCTCCCTTGGGTTATCATAGTATTAGGATACTCCTTCATAACTAAATTCACGTTCAATCTCTGAATGGGTGCTTGCGGTCAGAATTTAATGTTAACACCTTTTTTTATTCGATCAATCCCCCATCTACCTTATAATCTAAACATAATTGATGCTTTCTCTCTACAGAACCACTATGATCCACTTTTAGCTTCTCAGTTTTATCAGTGATCTGCTTTCCTAATGTCACAATAGGATTCAATAGTTTTCCTTGATCCTTAAATTTTTTTCACAAACCAAAAACTTCTCCTTCATGTTATTCCATACGCTTTATTGGAACTTTCCTTTTGTTTTTCAAGACATCGATATCCCTTTTATATTCCATAACATTGATTTTATATCGACTCACTGATTTTGAGTCCTCTCGTGTTGATGACTTCAGTTTCACAATTCCTTCCATCTACTCATACTTATTTTCTTCTTGATACTTCATATAGAGTTTGGCATCATGAACTACTTTTTTGGACTACTTTTTTTGGCTCTCCAAACATATATCTTTTCAAGAAAATCCTCTATCTCGTCTTGTATAGAAAGTCTTCTTTAATCATCTTCATCTTCATCAATGTCATTTTCTTCATTTTTCGGAGTACTACTAACAACGGACCATATAGAATTTTCTCTATGATATTTGCATCTATAAATCTCTTCAACCTCCTCAGCCTCAGCCTCATCTAAACTATCACGTTCTTATGAAAGATGATTCTTCTCTTAAATAAATTTCTCTTGAACATTTTCTTGACATTCATATAGGCTGATGATATCTTATTTAGAATTTCAGACTCATAGACATTATCATCTTCTTGTAAAATTTTGGGACACCTTACCACAAGATGACTAACCATTCCACATCTAAAATAGGCATGTGTATGTTTCCCTTTAATAATTTTTTCCACTTTGATTATTTGAGGAAAGGAATGGCTTCACCTCACATGTCACTTATTATTCCTGAGAGTCTTCAATAGTGATCTTCTTCATGGATTTTAATTCCACATCTTTAGATTTCTCCTTTTCAAACAACATCATTATAATAATTTCACATTTGATAAGATTCAAGGGTACTGTAAAAGTTATTCAGATGTAGCTCTTTTGGATCATTGCCATCCAATAATGAATTATTTGGATTGAAGTGAGGTTGAAGTTTCCTTACGATGTGATTCAAAATAATTATGTCATCAATGACTTCACCATGACCTTGAATGTCTTCCACTACAACATTTAATGTATTAATGAATGAGTCAATAGACTCATTTGGGATCATTTTATGATATTAATAATTGTTCCACAACATGAGCAGCTTTGATTCTATATCCTTTGAATCTCTATCATATAGGTTGAATTATTTTCCCACATGGAATGTTATGTATTTCATGACATCACCTTCATGTAGATAGCATTGGATATAGACCCTCCTAAAGCATTATTCCCTTGGAAGTACAATCTGATTCTCTTCGCTCAACTTTAGATAATGAAGCACTATAAATATCAATTATTATACCATGAATTGCAATTGTAAACACATCTATTACCAATGATTGGAAGTAGTGTTTCATCTGATTCTTCTATAGATTAAAATTTTTCCTGTCATGAATCATAACCCTTTTATGATTGGTGAAATCCATATGAGAGAGAAACATTGATATCCATCTTTCACTCTGATACCAATTGATAGGTCCATTATCTTGATACCCCGAGGGGGGGGGGGTGAATCAAGTCATGAAAAATTAAAACAACATCCCCTATGATCTTGTTTCGTTGTTAGAAAAACCTATCTTCTCTCTCTTCTTCACATAGCAGAGTATGAAAAAAATCTTAAAGCATGAATAAAACATCACAATTTTACTTTGTTCACCCTCAATGGGATACATCCAAGGAGAATACACTAACAATGTGTCGATTGACCAACTCATCTAAAAGCACACCGTTGTTTAAAAGGTTGAAGAGGACTCATTTTCCCTCCCTGTTTACAACCATGAACAATTTTATAACTCACTACATTCTAAACTAAAGTGAGATCACTACATCATCAAAAGATACACTAATAGTTTATATACCTACAGGTCTCTTAATTATCACTAATGTATACATCATCAGTTATAGATAGTTGCTCTGTTGAAGTTCCATATTTATCCTCTAAGGAATGAAACATTTCCTCTGAACACAAGGCAGTCTCTTTTGAGACATTTTCACTAAGAACACTACCTTCATGAAGCTCAAACTTTTTCAAATCTCAAACAATTCTTTTTAATTATCCAACCTCTTTACAAAGCACATATGTTCACAGAGCACATAGGTTTGTAAATCTCACTAGATCACTAAGATCTCTAGATCCCAGAGCTCACTGATTTGTAGAGCGCACACTGGTATTTGTGATTTTGTAAATCTAAACAAGCCTTTGCAAAGATCACATCCTCCGAAAAGAAGAATTATCATTCACGGTGAGCCGTCCATTCACAGAGCTCAACTGCCTCTGCGAATTCCATATTCTTTAGTGAAGCTCCATGATCTGCGATTATCCTTCCTAATTTGAGAGCTTAAGGATTTTTTGTTTGATCTCTCTACTTACCTAGAGGGGTTTGAGGTCTATTTATAGGCGATTCAACCAACTCAAGACCCTTCTGCACAAAGTTAGTGCCACGTCATCTCAAATCGCAAAATAATGAAATTTTTGCCAAAATCATCTATATATCATGAAGCAAAATGGATGTTTTTATATTGCAGATCTTGTTGTAATCATGGAGTGTTCTGTCAATTCCATTATTCCATCACTACAAAGCTCCCTCTATATGATCTTCACCTCTTATGTTTACAAAGCTCGTCGTAATTGCATATATCTCCGTCAAATTTCCTTCAGATCATTCTTTCCACTATCATTGTTTGTTTTCAACACGGTTTGTCAACAAGATCCCAGGAACTTGAAAATTCACCTTGAAAACCACTATTGTGAAAAAATTCAATAAACCTAAAAATACATCAGTGTTACCTTGAGGGATTTTTCCCAACATATACTAAAAATGATGTTAAATGTTGACCATTTATTAGAGGGTCTTATTCATTATCTACAAAAGGAATTGGTCACACATGCATTTCCATTATACGATGAAATATGTTTAGGTTCTCTCAAGATGGAGAATGATTAGTCCATGTCTTACGAATTAAATGGTGCTAAATATAGTGTGCTGGAAAAAATGGATAAAGGGATTAAGGGAATGAATTATTTCCCCAAATGTTGTCATTGTTTAATGAATCTCCCTCACAAATACATTAATGGAGTAAGACACTATTATATGTTTAAAGAAAGGATCCACATAAAGAAAGATGTAAAGCGTTGAAATAATACAATTCTATTTAGTGTTTCAACTATAAGGAGATGTGGCACTATTCTATTGAATTATTGAATAGTCAAGGGGATATACCATAGAAGAGGCCAAGAGGATAAGGAAAAAATTATTCTATTTATAAATAAAATTGTAATGATTAATGTGATTCAATATTTGGATCCATGAAATTTGTTGTAAAAGTATTTTATTGATGATATTATCATCATAATAATTACGATATATATGTGGATTGTAATACAATTATATTTATAAAAGGATTTTAAATCATGTATTTAATTGAAGCAAGAATATTTAGTTACATGAAAGATATTTATTTGGAAAACAAATAATTGAGGGATCGATAATCATTAATATTATCATTATTTTTAGATTATAATTTTGGGATTAATATTTTAATGATAAGTATAATGAGAAATGGATATTACTGACAACCTATAAATCGATTACTGATTTATAGGAAAAATGGTTTATGCTATAATTCAGGGATTATATATCATTTTTGGATTTAAGTAGTATATTTAATAAATTGTCTTACAAAATTAATGAGGAATAATTAATGGGTTCAACAAGGTTATATGGTAATTAAAGTTATAAAAATAGTTTGGGAAAACACATAATGATATTATTTACATTTGTGGTATGTGAAAAATTCAAGATAATTCATGTTAATTAAATATTAATATGATCATTTTGGAAAATTAGTTACTATATTTATAATGTGTTGGATCATAATATCCATGAAAATTTAACCATTTCCTTAATGTTTTATGTTGATCTTTCAGAAAGGTTACAGAAATTAATATATTACTTCACCATATGATCTAACATCTTATATGAGATAAAATTAATGTATTTCAAAGCATTATTGAAGGATATAATTTTAATTATGAAATAGAAATGTATAAAGTAATAATTTTTTATTATATACTTATATAATTATATAATACTTAAATATTATAAAAATGGGTCATGAAACCCAAAAATTGTCCAAATATCATCATTTATGAAGATATCAACAATCATTTTACACTTACGTGCTTTTTTACCTTTTGTATTTGACCATATCTTGATCAAAAACATTATTATGATCATTTTTATCTATCACTCTCCATAAAAACATGATATTTTTATTTATCTTCCACATCCATGTTTCCACTAATTCTCTTATATTCAAAATCCTACTTTTGTGGTGAACTTCACAATTCTCATTCCCTCTAATTAAAAAGACATGTTATTAAACCTGTTAACAATGTTGGGTGTTAAAAAATATTATTATCATATATAAATCCATTGATTATAGATATCTTGTTTGAATTAAGATGAAAACATTTTATTTATCATTTTGAGAATGTAACACCCCATGACATAACGAAATTTTCCATTTAGAATATATTTAATTATTGTTTTTTGTTTTCTTTATATGAAACCCAAGATTAATCCTACGATAAATGAAAATTTTAGTTTCACATTGATTACATGAAATAGTATGCTTATATTTCTATATGGTCAATATTGAATTTATCTTGAGTTAAATGAAACAAAGACATTCTTTAATGACTTGTGCTATATATAAGACCAAGTTTCACCATGTACTATTAATATTTTAATTTTAAATATAAATTATCCCCTAGATATCAAATTGGGTGTCGTGAATTACATTACATAACATATGAAATCGTATTTTGTAATTCTTTAGATAAATGGTAATTATAAATGAATATAAATACCAATATAATATAAATGAATTATTCTTTTTTAAAATATATTATTATGCAGAAAAGGAATTTTATCTTAATAAATTAAATTATTTAATATTATGTGATTATATTAATGATATTTATATGTTATATAATCAATAAAAAATAATATTTTTTAAAAAATTAATAAAATAGCTTTTATAGTCATTTGAATGGAGGAAATCATATTTTACTCATAAAATCTATATTTATTAAAATGTATTTTTCTACATTTTTATGGAGAGGATGTATTAAAACTGTATATTTTAAACATCATAAATTTTATATGAAATAATTATATATATAATTTAAATATTATGTAAAAAATTATTTTATGGTCATTTTTTGGTATTTTTGTAGGATTTTTTATTTTTTTGATGAATAGTTAAAAAATACTAAATTTTAATTAAAAACTATATTTTCATCTAAATTAATAATAACGATAAATTAATTTTTTAATTTTTTTAAAAGTATAAGTAGTTATATTATTAAAATATTAATATAATTATTTTCTTTGGAATCAATTTCATATCTAATTTAAATATAAAAACACTATGAATTGTTGAACAGTTTCCATATAAAACTCACTTTGTTATTTCTGTTTGGCTTAGTGATAAGAAACATGTAATACTCTGTCAATGATCGGGTTCAATACCAATTTTTCCCTTGTAATATAGATGTACTCTAGAAGTGTTGTAGCTATTTATCTATATTGTAGTGTCATTGGGCACTATATTAGGAAATTTAATAGCGACTCTATAATAGATAGAACCAAAGTAGACTGAATACTATTGCAAAAATTTTAATCAGTGTGCTATTGGGCCATAAAAATGAGAATTTGGATAAATTTATTTGGATTAAATTCTTACTAGACCTATGGGTCATGTATTTTCTATCCTCTATCTAAAAAGGAAGTCGTTTTTTTGAAAAATGAGGCTTGAGCCTCATCTTAAAAAAACCCTACAAACCTACATTCCCTCCTCACCTATGGGTTTTATTTTTAATTAATTTCAACTAGTTATCATATTTGAATTTAGAAAAATGGATTTCATTTTTGGAAATCAGCATAATTTATAACTTATTTTATGTTCAAAATTGTTTTTACCATAAATATCGGTGAATGAAATTAAAAACAATGACATCGATTAAGGTAAAAATTTCTTTACTTAGTGTTAAACAATACTATTAAGTTTCAAAATGACATAAAAACAAGTAAAAAAACTAACTTCAAGAAATATTTCGTCCATATACCCTCTTTATAATATAATGACTCATTATTGGTGGGACATCAAGTATGGGACACCTCCTAATATTGTTTACAATTTGGTATTTACAATAATGACACTCCACCTCCAGTATAAAATATACTCACACCCCTCACTTCATCAAACCTCTATAGAAATTTGGATTATACCACCCGTATCCTAATAAACTATACATACCCCACCCCTCATCCTATAATCATCACATTGGTAAGAATTTAATCATAGGAATTACTTTGGTTCTATATAAAGGAGTTACTTGAAGAAGAGGTAACATTCCTTAATGAGAAATTCTATTTTTTTAGTTGTACACCTCTTAAATTATTCTTATATCATGTTTATATAAGGCCTAAAATGTCCAAAATATTGTAAAATTGTTTATCCCACGTTTATTACCTAAACCATCAAACAATTCCATCAAATTGGAATCCCAATCACCATTCTTGTGTATGGGTAACTATCACCTTACAATCCTAGGTCGTACATTCATCCAGTACCACCTTACAAGGTTGAGAATAATGAGGGATACAGATATAATATGTGATATATATTACATTTTTAATTTAGTTATGATTCTGTAAATATTATATAAGATATAACTTCATGATTTCTATTTTTGTAAATATGATAACATCTTTTGTTGATGTGTGTACTACCACCTACTTAGAATGATGTGATTCATTCATGATTTTTGTGGAATATAAAAAGGGTGGGGAAAATAAAAATATGTGATATATGTGACATAAAATTAAACCAGAATCATTATATACCTATATATATCATTTAATTTCCATTCATTTAATACAACATAAAAATGTAAGTAACATTCCCATATACATACAACCGATCGTCTCCATGAATGTTTCATTTTATCTCATATCCCTAAATATTATGGAACAACATAAATACATATATACATAATATATATGACATTAACATCATTTTTTACATTTTGGAGAAAATGAAATCATGATTGACAATGGAGGAACAATAAATAAAAAATATAATAATACTATAAAACTAATGAATCTGATACCCAAAACAATTAAAAAATGAAATATTTTTGTTCAAAAGGGTGATAATATGTTTTAAAATGATAATATATAATATTATAAATACTAATATGATTTTTTATAAGGTAATAACATTATTCAAGCCATTATAAAGATGTATAATGGTTGTTCAACTGAGAAGGAGTTTTTTGTAATGGATTTCATTTCAATTTACACCCCCTTAAGGATTATTTGTTATTATACAATAATTCACATTAATTTGGTGTATATAATGGAAAATTTTCATTTAATATCATTATTAACTCATAATTAAAGGTTTATATATTTCACGTTGAATGATCTCATCCAAGGTGTTTGACATGAAAATTACTATGTGGTAGAAGTTATCATTGCGATCTCACATTCTTTTAGGATTGTTACTATTATCTTTAAACAATCACTTCCTTATAAACAATTTCCATTGGAAATTAAATTTATTTCAAATATCCATACTCTTATGTAATGTTTATAATATTTTTATACCAAATATATATTTATTCATATGGTGTACACATTGAATGATATTTTATTATCTGGGGAAATGAAGTAAAATTAATACCTTTTACTCTGTAAAGATATTTGCTATTCAACATTGTTCATGAATTGAATATATTATTATATATATGAGTTAATTTTTAAACCTAGATGACATGGTTGGGATCATTTATAAATATTTCCTTAATGTGGTAGCAGCCTCATTAGACACATAATTTGTCCAATAAGACGGGGTTTTACTATGTATGCAATAAACTGTCATTTGAATTTCCTTGATCCAAAAGCTAGCATGTTATTTTGAAAATTGGAATGAAATAATAAAAAAATCCTATTATTCAAATTTATTTATTATTTATTCATTATATTATCACTTTTACATTATCTATGGATGCATTTAATTCCCATTTAATCTATTAAATGTATATTGAATTAGTTAAATACCTTTTTATATTGATTTTTCCTTATCATGTTATATAAATGTCATTTAACTCTGTCATTTTCCTAGCCACATTGATTATGATAATTTATTAATAATTGATTATATTCTACAAAACAATTACATAGTTTTTGAGCTCTCCTTTTTATGCATTCCCTAGAATATAATCAATAATTCCTGTAATGAGTTTCAAGGATGCTGAGATTTTAATTTTGTTATGTTTTATTTACATTACCCAATGTATTATATGTACAATGTATGAAATTTTTATTTTAAAAACATATAAAATGACTAGTCATTCTATATTATATTCATTTGAATCATTCTAATATAATTATGTAAGGCATAAACTCTAAGATTATGGAGACATTGAGTTATAGTATTGGAAATTCTACTACATGATGTTATGATTAGTGGTGGACGAACTATTAAAAATAGAGTAAAATAATAAATTCCATAGTGGATTATGAAATTATTAGTATGGTGGAGTTTGATTATTTTTTAAATATATATAAATCGTGAAAATATTAGCTATAAATGGCCCGGAAACCCTTTTCGTGGTCAAAGAAGTTTTAACAACACAATATCCTTTTTTGCATAGAAAAATACTGAGGAACAATAAAATATTAAAAAATTAGTGAATTTTCATAGAACTTTTTACTAAAAGGATAAAAAAAATCATTGAAGTTATTTATTCTACACATTGGAAGATGTAATGTATGATAAAAAATACCTATGCCCAATATGGCACTATAAATTGGCCACAATAGATTCCCTTTTGGACCTCATTTAATAATTATTTTTCATCACATATTATCATAGTGTCTACAAATATGTATCCTAAAATATAATTTAGAATCATGCAATGTTATAAAAAATAGTTTCCTTAAAATAACATACAACTTGGAGGATGTTTTTTTAAATATTTGGGTTTACAAAGTTAATGTTAAAATTTACAAACCAGCATAGAGCCTTCAATTTTTATGGTTTTTTTACAAATCAGTTTTTCATGGTAGTTGAATAAGTCTAACTTATTCAAAGAGATCTAGTCCCAAAATAGTCATTTCAGAACTGTATATGACTTGGAGTTAAAAAAAGTTGTTATTACTTGATTTTATGATTTATCACAACATTATTTTTTTATCAGTGATTTCATAATCATCATAAAAATTAATTAATTTTAGTGATTATGATGCAATTGAATATGAACCAAGAGTAGAATTTAGATTAGAGTAACATCAAGGTAGATAATATTTTAAATTTTTAATTAAATTTCAAATATCATGATTGAAAATGGAGGTATAATATAAAAATACTAAACATGGGAAATCTCATAATTGAATTTAGAGTCGATACATTGAATGAAAAGAATATATGCATACAATATGTGGAGGAATAAGAAAAAATTATAGTAAGAAACATGGTAATTAATTAATATATAAATTATATAGTTTGTGATGTTGATGATAAACAATAATTTATCATTAGATTTTTGTGGATATAATGTTTTGTGTAAAAAAGGGGATATATTTTAAGATAATTATTAAACATGTATTGATCACATATGATTGAATAGTTGAATAAATATATTTATATATAGAAATATTATTGAAAATTATTTTTTTCTGATGTCATGATATCATGTGATATTTTTTTACGATCATATATTTAACACTTTTCATAATGAGTTTTTATATAACTCTATGTAATTAAGAGAATTATGGGGAACACAATGAAGCATCATATTAGTAATTATTATTAACATTACAACAAGAATACATTCTTATAATGAAGTGAACTTCATGTTAATAAATGTTCATTATCAATAAAATGATATATTCTAATTTATTTTGTATTAGTGTTTGTATGAAGAGAGATGATTAATCACTGGGGTAATGTGTGATATAGTAATAATTTCTAAAGGTAATGACCATTGTGTGGTTGTGAACCACCCTAATCATTTTAAATTGAGTGATCACTTGATTGGAGTGACTATGGTCAAATTTATATCCACAAAATCACGGAGAAATTATATTATTGATACATTCATTCATTTGATGTGTCTTCTTCTTGGATGTATACTAGTGAGAGTGAAACTTGTAAATACAGTAATTCATTCTCAGTTTTTACTTTTTTACACATATTATGAAAGTGTATTATTGAGATTATTATGAAAATTAATAGTAGTTCCATCAAACCAAGGAATAATATATAGTAAATATGCAATCAAACGAATATATTAATGAATAAGGGATCACCATGATTCACCCCCACTCTTGATGAATATATACTTGATTTTAACTAATGATATTAGAGACAAGTGTTTATAATATAGAATCAAAATGACATATTGATCCATTAATTGTTTGAGTATTATGAATCATATATATTATATTGTGAAATCTTCTATATTGAATTGAATTTATTTTTCTTGTTAGAAGAAGGATTTAATTTCATAAATATAGTTATATATTGTAATTTTTCAAGATACATTATTAAATTCATTTTTTATATAGAATAAATAAAATTATATTTTATAAAAAACAATTTCAGATTTATTCTTTTGTTGAAAAGTATTGAAAAGATGATTTGGCACAGAATATATTAAATAAAACATATCAATGAAATAATTATATTTATTTGTAGATGTATATGAAATAATTCAATAGAATAGGCCTTATTTCAAAATAAATAATTTAGGAAATAATCAAAAATAATATGTATTATATAGCTGAAAATAATACCCCATGTCAAAATGTATGAGTGAGAAAAATAAGAGTTTTAAATATCTTACAAATATGTATAATCCACTCAATAATTTCATTCCTAATTTTAATTCATCATATGAAACTTATATTTTATTGACAGATGACTACACATACAAAGGTATATATCACCCCACTAATATTGAAACAATCCATTATTCTGTTGAATACGTGACAAAAAATCAGTTTATGAATACAAATATTTATTATGTATTGAAAAAGTAGAGGACCATGCATTAAATAATAAGACATATCTACTAAAAATCCCAAGTATATATTATTTTATTTTTATTTTAAAATAATAAATTAAAAAAAATTGTTTATGAATATTAAGGAATATATTTCAAGAATGGGCTCAAAAACTAAAAATCAAATTGTTTTTCTACTACATTCTACATTGTATTTGAGAAAAAAATATTCATAAACATTTTGTTGAATGAAGTTATGATCCATTAATAATTAATGATTAAATAGTGGATAAAATGTAAAAGGGTAGATTTAGGAAGAATGGAGTACTTGGTTTCTTAGTTGAATGATATTGATGTGAAGCACATGGAGCATGAATAATAATAATATTCTTTTGAAGGGAAACAACATGGTAGGGATTCTAATCATGATTTTTTTAATAAGTGAAAGGAATGAAAGATGAAATTTTGAATCATAAAAATATTAGATAGTATTATTAAAACTATTGTAAATTATTTTCATTTAAAGAGGCTTTATAATCCAATTATTTTAAAACCTTTATATTATATGGATGATTTAATATATTCTTGAAATCTCAAAAATGGTTTAATTCCTAAAAAAAAATCATCTCACCAAATAAATTTTAACACAAGATATTATTTATTAAGGAAATTTAATATCTATTGTTATCTTGTTCATAGGTTTTATTACTGCAATAATAATTATTTTGGGTGAAAATGTCATTTTAACTAGTCCAATAATAGGATAGAGACATGTATTGAAGGAATAAATATTGATTCCACTCAATAAACTATTAATTGGTATAAATAAATTCAATTTAATAATGAAAAGGTGGTTATCAAAAATAGTAATTATGGATTATTTATAGTAGCTATCATGGATGTAAAAAAATAAAATCTTGGTGTTAAAGAACAGATCAAACCCATTTGAAAAAAACATAAATAATTTTTCTCTTAATTAAGTGAATTAAATGGAAGAATAAATCAATAGTGTAATTAATTTTAATAGTATAATTAATACATAAGAAATACTTAAATATTTTTAACCCTAAAACTAGAAATCTATAGAATAATTCCAATGGATTTAATATTTCATGGAAAAAGGCATGGTGTAAAATATTGATATGATCCATGTGATAAAAAAAATCAACAGTGAGATGAATACCATAAAGAATATTAATATAAATTGATGTAATAATATAATTTCAATTTCAAATATTCAAAGATAATTTTTCAAAAGTGTTATTGTCTAGATATATAATTCTAAAAATAAACAATGAAGCAAATTATTTATGTATACATATTACATTATTTCACATGATTATTATTTATATATCACAACAAAAGTATCACCATATAACCTATTGGTGTTGTATTTATAGAGATTAAATGCATAAAAAAATTATATTACAACATTTTTAACTTATCACATAAAATATATTCTCACATGATACATGTTTTGAGGTATCGTACATAATACACGTTTTCAAAACCTAGGGATTTGAATAACTATAAAGGTTTATCTTAGATGTACAGTAAGGGTAAAAATGAAATATTTGGGAAAGATCATATGTTAGAGTAAGTTAAGATTTTGGTAATGAGAATGTAATAAAGGTAGATTCTCATAACATAAGAGAATAATAATCAATTAAACATAGATCATAAAACATAATTCACATTATAATTATTTTTTATAACATTTGAAATTAGTAATAAGAGAGTTGAAACATGAATAAAAAATCAAGATCCATGTGTCCATAACATAGGAACACTTCATAAAATAAGAATTTTTAACAAACATAATCATATAAATTCATATATATGTCAAGGATACCCACCGATAAATTCATAAAAAAATGGATTCAACTTACCACATACCCATAACATTGTATCCTCAGTAAAATAATATACATCCCTTAAAATTAGAAATGAGATAACCACAATTATACCATCATGAAATCATACAATAAAAACAGTACCCAATTATTTTTTGGGACATAGTACAAAAAATCATCATATAATGATAAATAATAAGAATATGCACAATATAATCATGATAATATTCATTATTATATTATATATTAGTTTATGCATGAAACATAAATTGGTGTAATGAAACATTTCACACAAAATAATCTGAGTTAATTTTGTGAAATAAATTACATACTATCATAACATCATATACCGCATCAATGAAATTTTTTTTAATGATTTCATTATAAAAGAAAAAAAAATAATAATATTTTTAAATTTATTTGGAAAAAATAGAATTATCATTTTCTAATGATAAATTTTATTTTAAAATGAAATATAATCACAATAAATTAGAATAATACTTCCTAAAAAAAGAATGAAATCTTAGATATGAATCATCATTTTTTAAAATTATTATAAATTTTGGAAAATGTGATTATAAGGAAAATTTTAAAAATGGATGATTATGTTCACACTTTTATAAAGGAAGTGATATTTAGTAAAAACTTTAGAAAAAAATTATATATGATTATTTTTGAAATAAAATTCAAGTTAATTGAAATATTCATTATGAAATCATATAATCAATTCTATTTAAATCCATAAAACAAAATAAATAATATTTATAAGTACGAAAAAGTTTACAATTTAAAAAATTAGGTATGGTTGGTTTCCCTTACAAGAATAAATATTGGTGAATATTGAAACAATATGGAACTAAAATGGTTGGTGGATTTTTAAAACCAATGAAAATCCAAAGGATATGAATATAGAGTTTTTTTTATAATTATTTATCATATTATTTTCCAAATAAAAATGTCCACAAAACAATCACGATTTCAAAATGAGATTAGAATGAATACCAAAAGCTTTAATATAATATTTCTTAAAAGATCATTAAGAACTTATATATTAATCATAACCATATTAATTTATTATTTAATAAAATTATTTTTATATATAAACTCTGATATCCTTCAACTGTATTCATTTAATTCACATATATTAGTTAGTAGTTTTTATTTTCATAACTAGATGTTTCAAATTTTAATTGTTCTATATAATATTTGTAATGGAGATTTCAGTATATATTATTTGATAAAAAATACCTTATTAGGATTTTATTTATGTTTTTTAAATCACTTATTTCAGTAATGTATTTATCCCCATTTTCATTTGAGTAAAATTATGTTTATGGTTCGAGATAATAGAGTCAATGAAAAAAATGTTTTGGGTAATTTACCTATAAACATTAGTTATTTAACAATGATAATTAATTTTTATATCATCCATTTATTACAAATTTCAAGAAATTTATTGAATTTTAACGTTATACATTTCCTTTATTATTTATTTCAAATTTATTATGGTAAAATTTGTGATGTTTATGGAGAATTATTCAAATTGGTGTTTGAACCAACCCAAACCAGAACATGATACGGTAATAGTTTTATCATTCTTCCAAAATAAAAATTATGCTAATATTACATCATTATTTTGGAGGATGATATTTATAAATTGTAGATACGATAAGGTAATTGAAATTTTTTGAGAGGATCTTAGATACATACTTGATGAATTCACCTAATATAGAGATGGGTTCCCTCAGAATAATGGTTTTTTTCCACCTCAAAAGAACCCAAACCAATCAAAAATCCAAGAAGTAATTTGGAAATTTGAAATGGATATATATTAAAAAGTGAACATAATTTTTTGATTTTATTGGGTGGGGAAGATGAGTGTTCCTTTTATAGGTGTGCATTAAGTTGAGTTTATGTAAATTGTCATTTCAAATGGTGTGTGGTTGTCAATTTTAAAGGAATGAGGATAAAAAGTATACAATAATTTACAAGGGAGAATTTTTTAATGATAAATCTATCATACACATATTTTTATATAGTATTTTATTATAATTTATGCATTTACCACCTATTTTATCCCATTTATACCTCTTTTTAGTTGTATCATAGTAAACCATTTTTTTACCATGGTAAAAATTCTTATACATAAATATAAAATTGACAAACATGCCTAATTTTGAAATTAAAATTATGTATTTTTGAAACATTTAATCATATTTGATATCTAAATATGGACATTTATTATTTACATGAATACAAAAATAACAGAAAAATTATTTTAAATTATATGATTAAATATTTTTTCATGCAATATTATTTCTTATAAATATGAAATTAAATGAGTTTTAATAAACTGATTTATTCGTTCATACATTAAAAGGATTCATCATTAAAAATGGAACAAATGAATTTATTAATGTCAAAATATTCTATACATTTAAAAAAATATTTCATTGATAAATATCCTTAACTAATTTAAACTACCTCCAATAATGATTAAATATTTATCTTCCATAAAATATATTTTACTAGTATATTTGTGTTAAAAAATATATTCTAATTTTATAAATACAATATCCCCCCAATTAAGAATAATAATAATATGTAATCCATAAATATATATTTTGATACAATAACATTTTCTTTTTTACAACATTGAAGAATTTTATAATGTTCGATTTTTTACTAAAAATTAAAAAACATCAATATACCTTTTTGATATATCCATAAACAACAAACATTTATCCATCCACCATATTTCCAAGGACCTTATTTTCAATGGTCATATATGTATTATTTATATTGTATTCCTATTAAAATCCATAAATATATTATTTAAATAGAATTTTCATTTTAATTTGGATATAACTTAATATTTTTTTAATTATTTACCTGATTTCCGTTGTTACACTAATGGGGATAAACCTTAATAAAAACAACATTGACACAGATTACATGATCATGGTATTTTTATTTTCATGTAGTTTTATTCCACTTTTAATATTCATAGTGATATATTATATTTCATTCTCATATTTTATTGATATTCATATTTTATTGTAAAATATTCTAATATCAAAAGTGATTCAAGGTTCATTTAGTTTCATTTTTAGGTGGGAAAAACCTATACAACACAATATCAATATAATGTAAAATACCTAATAAAACCGTACAGTATGAAATTCTAAAACTATTAATATAATTTCACCCTCAAGATTTAATTAGTCTGATGATAAAAAAGTGTACTTATACCTTAACATATCATTACTTTCTCATATTGTTTCTTCAAACTTATTATTTATCCACAAACATTTAACCAATTAAATTTTCATATTTATAGTATTTTTTCCATGATAAAAAGGATTTTTTCTAGTTGTTCCTTTTAAGATAGATAAAGTTCCATATATACATTCTATGAGTAAATGAAAATTGATTTTTTGGGTATGTACATCCAAAAAATTGATATATAGAGCAAATTATACATAAGATAGATGATTGGAAGAAGAAAAAAATAATATTCTATCACTCCCACATGATAAAGAATTTAGAGGTGGAAATTAAACCAGGGAAAAATGTTCCTTTCTTTCTCCAATATATGAAACAAAAAATTATTGTGACATTTTAAGGAATACCTAATCTATAAATAAAATCTCTGTATCTAAAAAATTATTAGTGATTCTCTTTTTTTACTCAAGAAATTATATTATACCATTATATAGTTCTAATATTCTATTCCATTTATCAATAAATATAGTAATATGCCTCGACTTTTCATTATCCTGAGACAAGATGGAATTTCTATTAGGCATTATCTGATACTCCCAAGATGATAAAGAGTCTAAATAAATTCCACGACTTTCAATACTATTGGGGGATAATTTTTTCATTGAAAATAAAAACAACCATAACCATGCTTCCTATTATGAAAACCAGAATATAATGCATGATAATAATGAGATGCAACTAAAAGTAATACCAAAAGAAAAAATTACCAATCATTACCTAGACCAATATCATAGTACTATATTGGATGAATAAAACACAAATCTCAAAAACTAAAAATACATAAATCCACGGATATAAACATTCTCCATGCACCAACTCCATAATCCAGTACAGTATATCATGATAAATCACTAAAGAAGTGATATATTGGGACTTTACGTATGCCTTGATAAATAATATCTACAAATGTACCAATTTTTTCATTAAGGGGGTGAGTAATGAAACTCGGTAGGATTTCTGTTAATGATTTCTCTTTTCATTCCACGCGGATAGGACATGTTATAGAATTTATATAAAACACCTTATATAAAACAATTTAATGATGATTTAATATTTTAAATAAAAGGCAATCAGTTTTACACTAAAATAGTTTTCATGGAATGCAACTAATCAACCCTTTAAATTTTTTTTCTCAAATCACATTTTGGTATAATCCATTGCACATATCCACACCAGCAAACCTATGCGAAACCATGGAACTCCCAATACTCATGATTGGTGATTCATACAATCCCCAAGTATTCACTTAGTTTATAATTTTGAAAGGTAAAATCGCATCCCCTTATCCAACCCCCTAATGATGGAGTAAACATGATTCCTATGTCTCTCCCACTAGACATGAACACAGAGCAACCATTATTCCAAAAAAAAATTCAAATCAACCATTTCAGGGAATTTCAATAAGTAATTTATGTTATTGAAATATTACCATCATATCATTTACATGAATCTAAAAAACACACATTTTATTACCATCATTTAAAAATCCATAAACGAAGAACTTTTCAAAACAATGAACAACAAACAATCACTGAAGATGGTTTATTCCATTATTTTCTAATCAATTTCATATTTATATTCATAAAATTCCAAAATATTGAAATTGATACTTCATGTTCTAAAAATGATGTTTATATTGAATCCACATATCGAGTACATTATGGGTAAAATGAAGATCGACAATAACTCTTCAATAAATCTTTGTTGAATATTCAAAACCCACATTAGATCTTATTCCATAACATCAAAAAACAATATATCATCATGAAATGAATAAAATATAATTTATCTATCCCCAATGGACTAGATATATGAGTCTACAAGAGTAAAGAAGAATAAATATAAGGAAATCCCCCAAGAATAGGGACTTACCAAGAAATTTAGCCTTAAACACCCAATGATTTTCCAATAGATTGCTCCCATATTGAAAGAATAGTAACCATATTCATTAGGGTGAGAGAAACTATATTTATTTTCTACAAAGAGGAATAAATAGTGGTTTAAATGCCATAATTATTGAGATTGAAAAATTATAGATCAAAATTTTAACTCAGCATGGTTTAGGTACATAGTTTGAAAATCTGTGCTCTAACCACAATTTCGAAACACCATTTTCGTAGTTGGAATGTGTTATTTGACAAAACGGGGTCTGACCTCATCTTTCCGTTTTTCCAGTTTTCATATTTACTCCTAGTTTTCCACTTGGTTTGGGTAAACATGTGCCTAAAAGTGCACCAACCCAATATCCTCTATCCCACTTTTCATGGATTCCAATAGGAGATTACCGGTTTATAATAATTGTTCTCAAATTGTGATTCTAAGAAAATTCCACTAAAACAAATTTAATGTCCTCCAAACCCTCCAAAAAAATCACCCCTAAACATTAAATATATAAAATAAATAAATAAATTATTATTCACTTGAAACTGGGGGTTCTAAATTCTCTAAAACATTGGATATTTCAACCCCATAATATTGAAAACCACCATTTGACAGAAAGAGTTTGGTCCATTGAACAACTATTACCTTATATCACTACCATGTTTCATCATTAATATTACCTTCTATCTATAAAAACAGAATTGGACTGATGCTTTTCACATTAAATACTTTTACTTGTATATGCACAATCCATACTAGAACATTCAAGAACAATTCATACGACTCTATTTTTTCATGATCCCATCAAATCACATGGTCTAAACTATGTTAATACATTTTCATATGTGATATAAGAAACAAATTAGGAACTACATTGAACTATCATCTAATATAAAACCAATAATTCACTTCACCAACCCATCTAAGTATCTCAAAGGGGTCTATGTTTCAGGGAGACAAGCTAACATGCTTCCCAAAATGACGATGTTGAAGCCTTAGAGATATTTTCATGAAAGAAATACCACTCCCCTAAAATTAAAATGGCCATATAAGGTGATATAAATATGATTTATAATGACTCGCAATAGTCTCCATTACTTTCTTGATCAACATAATCTACCCCATTTTCTCTTTGATAAGGCTCAACCCAAATAGTAATGTCTCACCTATTTTACACCAATATATTTTATATAGACAAGGATTCCTATATATTATTCAAAAAGAGATATTTTTATCAAGGATTGGTAACTCTTGTTATAATATAACTCTATTAATAGTATGTGTTCTTTCCATGATCCATCAAAATCCAATATATAAGCAAAAATCATATATTACAATGTTTATATCATCAATTCAAATTAACCATCCATCTGAGAATAACAAGTCATACTCATGTAAACTAAGTCCAAATGGAATACTATAAAGATTTTTATAAATGATATGTAAATCAAGGATATGATTTCGATACTATCAAAATTGTTACACCTTTCCAATTTATAACTTCCCAGATATATATTTTTGACAAGCCCTACAGTGTATTCTATTCAAAGAGAGCTATAAAATGGGATGACATTGTGAGACAATACATTATTACCCATAAGGAATGATATTTTCAAACCATTAATGGTATATATATTACATTATACATGGTTATTATCTCACATTTACAAATATGAAATGGTAATTTCTGATATACAACTTCTTGTCATGGATTACCTACCTAAACCTGCTAACAAGTAAGGCATCATAAAAAAAATCATACACCTTCATTTTGATATAGAATAAAAAAAATTGTGCTTTCAATAAATTTTACTTATTATTTATTTTCAGGTTATAATACCATATATAATGGTTGTAATCATGAATAAGTTGTTCATGATGAGCCATTGGTTTTAGCATTTGATCTCGAAACCAAAAAACCGAACAATCATCCAGCTTCTATCACTTGATGTTCACCCCACCATTGAGTTTTGACCAAAAAACAATTTTTTATTGAATAAGAATAATATTCCATTATAACAATAATCACCAAAATAAGAAACAAATAACAATATATAAAACTGCAAAAACGACCTCTATCTTCAGAATCCATGTGCATGTCAGTTATCACCAAAATCAACTACCACTAACCTGAAAACACTTTTTATAATAAACTATATGAAACTATTATTAATTCAACTTCCATAGAATTTAATTTACACAAAGTATAAATAAAGTCAATGTCTAAAATTAGAAGAAGATCCAAAAGTTTTCATTGTCTCAAGATAAATTCCATTCGTAATAAAATTAGTTTGAATCTATCAGGATCTGTAAACATATTAAATTTCCCACTAAAGGGTTAATGATGATAAGTCTTTAAATAATTAGTTACAACTGGTAACTCCAAACCATTTTGTTGGTTTGTTGTTCACATGAAACCATAACTGCTATGATCCATAAGAAACAATATGATCCCCCTACATGATAACACATCCCAACTTAGATCTCTATGAATAAGAATACCGCACATACCCTTGTATTGATTCATAAAAACACTAGATATGTGATTCTGTAAGGAGAATTGGAGCTCATAAATAGACTTATATCATTAATTATTCAATTGGAATGGAACATTATTCCTTTTCAATGATTTCATTTGAGGATGAAGTTAGGAAACATCATAAAAAATCATTGATAATAACCAAAAACAAGGAAACTATGTATAATAAAGACAATCTTTAGTTGTTTCATTTAGATAACATCATCTACCATTCCTATATCCATGGAAACTCCTCTTTATGAGATTATATTTCCAAATCAATTTACCTCTTGAGTAAAACAATCCTACTTTGATAACATGGGATATTGAGTATGATCGAACCAAATACCCAACAATATCACCATATATATATATATAATGTTCAACCTTTTTCCTTGAATACAGAATCATGACATCAAAAAAACCACCAAAAAAGAATCAAGATATCATAAAAATATCCAATCCATCAATTCCATAAAGAGTACAGGTGAATTTTTAAGTCCAAAAGGAATAATTTCAAACACATAATGGCCATATAAACTCCTAAATGCAGTATTTTAAATATCCACATTTTGAACCCATAATTAGTGATTTTATATCACAATTTTATTTTAGAGAAATACTGGGATAAAATAAATTGATCAAACATTTAATCAATGTGTGCAAGTAGATATTGATTCATTATAACAACACATTTAATATTACTATAATGTACAAAAAACCAAAGATTACCATATGTGTTTTGTTTGAAAATATAGGTCATCCCACACAGACCTGCTAGGTAGAATCAATCCTTTCATTTATAGCTCTTCCGACTACACCTTAAATAACATTAATTATTTTGGAACCATCCAATGAGGGCGAAGGGAAATACGTATAGTCTATAGAAGGAGATTAATAATACAATCTATTTATCTTGTGATTTGAAATAATGAGAAATCTTCAGTTAAAATATCCCAAAACTAATTGAAAACTTGAAGGAAAATGATACCCTTGATCTCTCCCAAGGATGAAAAATTCATTGCTACCATCTAGCATAAAATTGCTACTACTACTCGTGCTAACAATCCCATTACACATTCCATTACATTTGGGTCCCCTTAAAATAGATGCATAACACTGTCATCAGTCATAAAACTAACCTATCCTATTAAACAATCGATGTCAGATTGAAACCTTATACACTAATCCATACAAAAACTATTTAATATGCATCCATATGAAGAGAAAATAAATCCCATATCAACTTCACTCCATCAATATTTAAGGATAATGACAATTCCTTGACATTCTCTTTGACCAAAAGAAGTTTGAAGTTTCAAAATAGAAGGAAACGCCTCCACATTCAATCCTAGATAATCAGCAATATGAGAGACCACAAATAAATGGGATTCTACAATATAAAATAAATCTCACATCATGGTATAGTAAAAAAATTAATTCTCACCATCAATGGTCCAAATTGATTTTACACAATAACATTCTCACCTATAAATAATTACTTACTCACAGTAATTCATTATATATTACCATTTTTATATTTCCCTTAATGAGGTGTAATGGTATTCTGATAATCACCCTGGATATAATGGTTATTTTTATGAGTGGTATTTTATTTCCCTCATCCCTTCAATTCATATGACAAATGAGAAACCTGAGATGTTTCCTAAACACCAGACCAAGGAGAACTGTGACAATATCCTTAAAGATGCCTCATATTATTTATATTTTTGAATGATCTAGGTGTTTTCAAATAGCGTCCCTTCATGGGATCAAATTATCATCACTAAAACATCCTAGATTTATATTGGGATATGTTGAAAATTTGAGGATCTTGTAGTCAGATTCTGAATCATCGCACTTTCTTGGAAATTTGTGTCACTCTTCTTGTTGTTCCCAATATTATGGTTCCCACTATTTTAAATTGGTATCTACATGATTCCTCCATAGATAACTCTAGAGATTTCAATATCTTCTATATTTTCTCCATTAATCATCTATATGTAATCCATTTTTCAAAGCATGAAAATCATAAAGAGAATATATTTCCCCATCCTGGATTAAAAAATGTGTTCTATCAAGGATGTAGTGTTAGACAAATTTGGTGAAAAGAAACATAAATTCCTAAATTTATCTACATATTCATTCACTAAGATATTCTCTTATTGCCAATGAAAAAAAATCGTTATAGAAATTAAGAACATGTTAGGATAGATTCATTCATTAAATAATTATTCGAAAATCTCTAATGAAATAGCTTGGTATAGTTTATCCTAAATAGATTAATCCCAAAACTTGCATAAAAAAATCCTCTAGTATATAAATTCCCATCATGATGTTTAGATATTTTTGTGTGCCTTGGATATAGAAGATTTTATTCATCATATCTAGCCATAACTCTTCTTTCTCTAGTTATGAATTACATTCAATGATAGGTGTATTATGATTATGTAAATGAATGGTGTGATCCAATTCCATTGGTTCATACCTTTAGATACTGTTATCCATGTATTGAAAATAATGAACTGTAAATTGAAGTATGTATTGTTTTACATGTGGCTAAGGTAAAACCAAATTCATAGTATCCTCCTAACGGTGGTTTCTATGA
The DNA here is from genome assembly GCA_963277665.1 of Viscum album. Taxonomy (NCBI): domain Eukaryota; kingdom Viridiplantae; phylum Streptophyta; class Magnoliopsida; order Santalales; family Viscaceae; genus Viscum; species Viscum album. Next base: position 360,358,270 of record OY728155.1, on the reverse strand, counting down.
TGCCCACATGGTGTCATTTTATATAACCAAAACAAAAATACATATGTATCACTCTATTTCAACCTAAGGCTTCAAAATTTCAAATTTATCATTTAATAACTATCAAATCAATTATTTAAAAAATAAAAAACTGTAATTTTTCAACTCATGTTTTGAAATACCACCATTCTTTTGAAAATAAATGAATTTTAAAAATTCAACAACAATTTATCTTTTAAAATATAAAATTTGAATAAAATTTCAACTTATTTCAATAATAAATTTTTTTCACAAAATCATAAATCATTACTAAAAATGAAATACGCACTCATTATGGGAATTCAATGCTATCATTCCATGTCATGCTCTTGTCATTGACTATACCCATGAATATGATATTAAAAATACTATAGGTGTATCCAATACACACATTTTCCCATATCAATAGAAACATTATGTGAAACATAAATTGGATACCTATTACTTTTTATTCTCTATATTACATGTTCTGATAATCAAAATCCTTTATACCAACCTAACTAAACGACTAACTAAAATGAATTTACTACTCTAAGAACAACCCAATAGGTCCTAAGGAAAACTGATACCACCTATCCTAAAATATTTCTACCAAGATAAACATATAAAATTTGTAACATCCTTATCCTTCTAATTGGCTTGAGATGAGGCGGAATTTCTACTAGGCCTTAAGATGAAATTCTACAAGATGCTACTATTTATCTAAAATTTCCATGGTCTTCAATACAATTAGGGCATGATTTTCTCTTTGAAAATAAAATAACCACAACTAGGAATACCATAACCAAAACCAATATATTTTTCATGATGAAAATGTAATAATAATTAGTGTTATATAAGAGGAAAACAATACCAAACTACTACATGAACAATTTAAGATTACCAAATTGCAAGACTAAACCCCAAATATCTATAACTCCAATGAGATAACTCCACAAATCTAAAAATTATCCATTATCCGAGTACACAATGCAGCCAAAGTCATAATCCATCACTAAATAAATTAGGTATGTTTCTTTTACATATGTACCAATAAACAATATCTCACAATGTAGAAAATTTCCAAAGTAGGGGCTGAGCAATGAAACTCAGTAGTTTTTCCCCAAATGACTTCCTTACACATTCCACTAGGACCAAAAATGATAGAACACTTATATTAAACACATTACATAAAAAACATAAAGTAATTTAAAAGTTTAAATAAAGTCTAATCTGTTTCCAAAAAAATATTTTCACTGTAATTTACAAAAATACCCTTTAAAACCCATTTCTCAAAACCCATTTGGGAATAACCCATTGCACATATCCACACCTCCCACCATGAATGAAACCATATACATACCTATACTTGTGATTGGTGATTAGTCCATTCACTAAGTCTTTAATTGGTGAACCATCTTTATAGGGGAATGTTCATACCCTTATCCATCAAAATAATGATTTGGTAAATCTTCATATCCTTCTTCATCCTAATGCACATGAACACACAATAACCATTAAGCAAAAAACAAATGACAAATAAATAAATTAAAAAAAATATGAATTAAAAAATTATATTATCTAATAATTTACCATAAAACCATTTTCATGAATCAAAAGAAATAAAATTTTAATATCATCAATTTAAAATCCACAACCAACCACTTTTCCCTGAAACGAAATTCTTCAAATCCACAAACCATTACTAAAAGTGGGTTTCTACCTTTTTTTTGGAATAAATTTCACAATAAGTTTCAATAATTCAAACAATTAAAAACTAATCCTTCATGTTATTATAATAGGAGCCAAGAGTATAGAAACCTACCTTGGAAACTATATAGAAAGTGAATAATGACACATATTATTCAACAAATCCATGTTTAATATTCAAAACCCCACCATAGATCTTGTTCCCTAACATGAAAACATTCATATATCAAAATTAGTTAAATGAAATATCTGATGAATATCCCAAATAGACCTGATAAATTAATCTAATAGAAAGAAAATAAAAATATATTTATGTAAAAAGAAGAATAATGAAGACTTACCAATAAATCCAGCCTTAAACACACAATGCTTTTCAAATGAATCACACCTGGATAAAAGGGAAAGACTCTGCAGTCTTCTGGAGGATAAAAAACCATGTTAGAGTTATCAATGTTGAAAAATAAGTGGTTTAAAAGTTATCCCAAATAAGATCCACAATTTGAAGATCTAATTTTTATCAAAGAATGGTTTATGTTCAAAGTTAGAAAACTTGTGCGCCAGCCACTATCTTCAAACAACATTAACCCAATTGGGGTGAATAGTTAGGCAAACCATGTTCTAACCATGTTTTACCCCTATTCCAATTTTCATGGTTACTCGTTGGTGGGTACATAGTTTGGCCAAATAGTGTGCCTAACCATGAGCCTACTTGATAACATGTCTATTACTTTACAAGCTTTCCTATAGGAGTTTCATTTTTTCATCTAACTATTATCCTCAAAATAAATCCCAAAAAAGGTCTTACGAACCCTCCCAAACATTACTCTAAAACCTTACATGATTAATTTACGTAATGAAAGGGATGATCTATTGAAACTAGGGGTGTTAAAAATATATTCTTAAAACTATTTACTCTTTCCGAGATCATCTCCACTTGTTTTAGTTATTCACATCTTCCCTTACTTAGCCTTATAATTTTCAATATGAATGTTAGAATGAGAACATGTGTTACTTAAGAACTATACAAGATTTGTATGATCATCCAATATTACATTGAAATACATGAAAAATGATCCCATAATATCTTTTATATATTGAATGGTCCTTTTATATTGAGCATAAACCGAAGGATGATAAGCAGTACTATTGTTCAATAATATATTTAATTCTTATTGAAGAGTTCCCTAGAAAAATTGAGGTAATATATATATCTCAATATAATAAAATTGAGATTGGTACACCATGAAAGCTTGTAATATCATTTATGTATACCCTTCCATGTTGATTGAGTAATAAATTTTCCTAGATAACAATTAAATATTCCAGACTCATATGGTGACAAACTATATCCCAAATAGAATTAATACCTTTACAATTATTATCTTTAACTACCATAAAGTCCATGCTGATATTACATATTTTTAAATTATGTATGGGTAATGGTTGCATAATTCCCTTATAATTTTTTCCTTCCTCCACAAGTTTGAATCATAATAATCATCGTGATACACAGTCTAAAATATACCTATTAATTTTATAAAAAATGATTCTTTATGTATCTAAATATCATTTTTTATCTAGAGTGGAATGATAATTATGAGATACGTCCATCATCCAACAAATCTTTCATCAACTAAGTTGTTGATGTAACACATATTCATTTAATAAATCATATAATTAAATTATTTTTAATGTTGAACTCTAGAATATTTCTGACCTTATTTTGTATCACTCTATCCTCATTATGTTCCTCCCTGATCTATATATATATTGATAGTTTAGATTTCATTTTGATGATATTATATTTCTTCCATTATATTATGATTCCAAGATTAATCCTCTAAAAATACCTGTACATTGGGACTCCTTGAATCCTCATCTTGAATAATCAAGCATGGTTATTCATTCATATAGAATCATTTGCCCTATTTTCCTTACCAAAATGGTAATTATTTTAGAAGACATATTATTTTATCAACTCCAACTATCTCATCTGATGCATTTTCAACACAATAATGTTCAATATATAATTTTTTATATTATAATCCTTAAATATTTAATACTTTTCACTATAGAGAATAGTTTTCCATATCATCAATTACAATAATCCCACTAATAATGTGAAATCATGGGGTGGGTAATTTTTCTGAATAATTCCTAATTTTTTATGGCATAAAATACCATCATGTTATTATGCATGAGAAAACCAATCAATTATTTTATTAATGAATCATTGTATTTTAGAAACCCTTCCCCTATTGGTGAATGTGAGAGATGGTTCAATAAAAAAAATAATTTTTAGTTAATTGTAATTTTCTTTAATATTCATCAATCCATAGAAAATTGTCTCCCATGAGAGGTTAGTTGGATACTGGATTATACAGTCTTAGGGGATTTCCCTGCAGGATTCAATAGTATCCATGAGAACTAATGAAACTATGGATCTTTATTATAGTAGTTGGTGTAATAAAATCATTAATAACCCATGTATTGTATTAATCCAAAAAAAAGAATCTTAAAATTTATTAAATAGGCCAATAATGATACATTATAGATCTAGAATTCAAACATATAATTTTTTCATAAAAGTTTTCCATTATTAAGGTCTTGAGAAAAATATTATGATGATAATTATGATCTTACATTCACATTTTATAATTGAGAAAACCATTTAAAAGAGATCCACATGTTTATTTAGATATTATCTAATGACACTATTTATTAAATCTGAGAGATAACACAAAAAATTGTGAGTCAGAATGTCATCACTATGAATTCATAGTTCCCATACTATAAATAGAATTATTTCATCATAATATCCTCTATGGTCACTATAAATTGGTAATATCTAAACCTAATTTTATCAATTGATAAGTACTTTTACCTTTAGAGTTGATTCAAAATATTATCAATACAGTGAATACAATTCTTGTACTAGAAAATGATTTAGTAATGTTAATGATAAAAAATGAACAAACATACTATTTAATCATTCTACTTGATAAATCATTTTAGTGTACCACATTATGAATAACATTGGATTATAAAACCCTTATGCATATTCTCTTATAGATTCATCATTAATTTCATGAAATCAACATTGTACATTTTGAATGGATTTTCTATAAATTTCAATATAACTAGGTACAAGGTATGTTTAAAACATTACATCAATATTAAGGGAATATTTGAAAACACTTCTAGAAATACAGTGACACATTACCACACAATAGATATATCATCAATAACGAGATTTTAGTTAGTCGTTTGATACAAATAACACTTGTGATTAGGTATTAATACCCACATATAATATTTTATTTCCAAAGGGAGTTCATGGTGATTATTTTATCAATATATTATCATGGTTTATTTTTTTATATTAATTATAATTTCTCTATCATATAAATTAATATGGTTTTTATATAAAGAGTTTCAATCTATACCCAAAATCACATAAAATTTAAAAAATGGAAGAAAAATAGATTTAAATGAGAAAAATCACATAAAATTATATCAAATAAAAGTTTTAGACATGATATGTTGTTATCCTAAAATTTTTATATTTCACCTATAATTTAATATCTAGTGGTTGGGTTTGTGATTTAATAGCATTCAGAGGATTTTTTTGATATAATGTTCTGATTAGATCTATAATCTAATATGAAATTTTATGTTTTTGAGTGAATGATAAATATAACTTTTACCACTTCATTTTCATATGAAATTTTCATTATTTTGATTTCATAGGTTGTCACATTTCTCTTTTTTAGGCGTTGTTGACATTAATTTCCACCATTAACCTTAGGTTTTGGGAACATTTTTTAATAATCCTCATAGTTCCTATAATCATTGTGTTAGAGAGTGGGTAATAAATTAGACGAAGGACTCCCTCCATAAAATTATTTTGTTTACATATTAATACCTATTTAGAATTCTATTCAAAATGATCTTATATTCCAAACGTGAATAATTTTAATATTAATTTGATGAAAACCCATCAATGATTCATATCACATTTTTTGTTTATAAAAAGATTAATATTCATTACATTGAGGGTTTTTTCATATTATTTTCCTTATAAATCTATATAATAGTCCATCTTTACTAACATTAAAGAATGTAATTCATTAATAAAATTGAAAAAATAATTTGTGTTTATATTATTCCAATTGTGAGTAAAATTAACAATACCAATTTTTATAAAAACAAATGGGAAATGTTTCCCTCTCTATATAAATATTAATAATCTATAACATGTATTCAAAATATCCCACAACATCACAACCCAGTATACTCTTCTGGACACAAAATACATAATACTATTATTTATAATATGGGGATGTAGAAACATAATAAAGTTGTGAGAGTAGATTCAAACAAAAGGAATGAATAATAGGTATTAATAAAAGATCATTTGTGGGAACAAAATAATATTATTTTTATAATTTTGACTCTTGAAAAACATTTCACAAAAAATAATTTATCATCAATCCTGGAATAAGGCAAGGAATAACATAATAATATTTCATAGGAATACTAAAAATCGTAGAAAAATAATAATACTTGAGATTTGAGGCATAAATATAAGAATAATTAAAAAATCATCATTATAAACCAAGAAATTGTAGCCATGCTTCTAGGATGACATAGTTATACCCACATATAAATCACATTTTGGATTCACACACTTACATCAACTCTTGAGAGAATCCAACATGACTCCATGTACATATATCCCATGTTATCTAACCAATGAATTAGAGAATGATATGGAAACCTAAACATCATCATCCATACATATGTGTGCCACTTGAAATAAAGAATAAATAATATAAAAAATAACCTATGTACAAAAAATTTATGTTAGATCCTTTTCAAATGAAATCACATAACTGAATTATTCATAATTCCATTATTAATTATAAAATGATATAACGATCTAAAATAAACTGTTATCCAATGATATTTATTAAAATTGTTTTAAATATCATTCAATAATAATAATATAGTATATTTTATTCAGACCATATAGATAAATGGTATACAATTATTTTAACATTTCCAAATTGAATAGATGAATGAAATTTATGTGTACACCCTTCAATAAATTTAGGAAAATATAGATTGATCACATATAAATTATCATGATTGAAAAACCGTAAAAATTCAATTGTTTGGTGTCATATGAGAAGTAATGGGTTTCCAAGAACTTAATCACCCATAATAAAATTATAGATTTTATAGTGTAATTTGTGAATGTAAAATTCCAATGATGTAAATATCTTTGATAAATTAAGGAAAATTTAACTGAATCCATAAAACAGTATGTAGAAAAAGTTCTTAACATTTCAATAAATGAATAATTTTCAAGTCACTTTCATATATTTTTTCATTTGAAAATTTTATTAGAATATTTTTAAAATATTATCCATTAAAAATAATCATCAATAAAGGAGACTTCAAAAATATACAGAAAATTAGAAGGAAATTGGTATTGTAAAATAATGAAAATGATCATGGAAGTAAAATCATATAAAATATCTTTATTGAAAACCCATTCATAATAATTGATAATATAGATTTATTAAAAAAAATTAAATTTAAACTTTAAGGTCATAATAAATAAAAAATAATTAGTTTTCCAAAAATGATGGAAAAATTTAAAAGAAAAAAATATGTAAAAAGAGGGGAAATTAACAATAAATGGAATAATCATTAGTCTAGACAGTATTATTAAATCAATGAAAGAAATTTTATAAAGGAAAAATATTTTAATTGCATGGTCAATATACATAGTAGTGGTAATTAAAGTAAAGTGAAATAAAATCATAATGTGAAACAAACTAATTTTTATTATTGATGTGCAAGAAGATACATTATAACTCAACGATGGGATTTGATTTGAAAAAAACTATTATTATTGTTGAATATTATATATCAAAATGTATTTAAAAATACAAAATGATATTTCTATTCATACCCCATGATGTAAATTAATAGGGTAAATTAAAAAAAAATGTTTTTAAATTACACTATATTAATGATTACACAGGGATAATATTAAATATATATGAAGAAATTAAGTTTTACACAACGAAACCCTTGTATTAACTCATGACATGTACTAAACCATGGGAATATCATGAATAAAACAATAACTATATTAATAACATATTTCATAAGCTTATTAATATTTTTAAGAATTTATAAAATTAATTTATATATATTCTCAATATTTTCATTAGTTTTAAATTATGTATTTCAAAAAATTGTTGTTAGTAATCTTGATTTTTTTAACATGTTTCTTAATAGTGGTGTCATTATTAATTAATTTACTAAATATAATCACTATTAAATAACCTATTCAATAATAATTGATTCTATATGTCTATATAAAATATATTAAAAAGTTTCTCTAGTATTTCTTATTGGAATACTTATTGTTGAAAAGAGCAATGAATATGTTTTGGATAATTTTAGGGAACATAAATTCGGTTCATAAATAATTATTTTAATATTAATAATAAAATTTTAAAGCCAATAACAAGTATTTAATTATTTATATATAACATATATAATCAAATATTACATTCTCATATACATCCATGATATTATTTAATATCAATATTTATAATGGTGGTTAGACCGATTGAAACTTGAGCACACAATTATTAAAGGATTTTGATAAACTGGTTTAGTTCAAATATAATTATTAAATAATACATAGGAAAATATAATTTTAATATAGTGATAAATAATATAGTAATATAATAAAATAAATATTTAATGGATATATAAGTAACTCGTAGTATGAAATCACTTTTTAGCCTCCTTGTATGCTCATTTTAGTTATTTGTATTTTCAAAGTTTATTTTTATGCTCATATTATTTATAGGTTGCAAAAGGCTTCTTACTACAATCCATATAATATAATAATTATCATGTTCATCCTTTAAATACATCTTCATGACCATCTATCAATTTTGGAAATGTAAAATGGAATATAAAAATCCAGAGAGGTCGTTGTCTACACATACACATGGTTGATGATATTATTCTTCTTATATTGGGATAAATTTTTATAATGGTTAATTATATATAAATATATAAAATTTGATATATATCGTACTAATTTATAATATTCCACAGAACTACCATCCATGTAAGGTGGTGATGGAAAATGAATCACGATGCTTTATTGAGGTGGTAGTTCACACGTGCACATGAATATCATTTTTTTCCTGATTGTAAGTGGGAAAAGGAGATAAAAGGTTATTCCCAAAAAATACCATGTTAAATTAACTCAACATTTGTTAATATAGAAGTACATTTCAAATGGATATATCAAAATATACAATGTTCTAGAAAATACACATTTCCTTTGAATGGTATGTCATTATTGTAGGGTAAAAGTATTCGAAAGTGTAATGTAACGGTTTCAAGGATGTTTAGATAATCCATAAGTCATCCACACACATTGAGGAGTGTTTTTTAAAATGATTTATATTTTTATACTTTGTAAAACTCCAATTACTCATTCTACTCTAACCGTGGTAAAAAAATTCACCTTAGTAATTACTTTTACTAAAAAAAGATGGAATTATTTATTAATATAAAAATTATAATTTCATATATTAAAATAAATTTATCAAATTAATTCTCAAATGTTTGTAAAATTTTATTTCATAATTATCACACAGGATTCATTAAAATGATTTCTAGAAAAAAGAGTGACTACCATTTATGAGTATGTCAATATTTTTAATTATATAAATTTCCACAGTATAATTTAGTTCAATATAAAAAATATAATTTTAGTTCCATTAAAGTAAATAAAAAACAAAATTTAAAAATGAAATTATTTAGTTAAATTAACATACTATAAAAAAAATTTATATTTGAATAAAATATTTCCTATTTTTTGATGTTTAAACATAGGTCTTCTAGGTTAAGAAAAATATTTAAAATTCATAATATTCCTCTAATATATATATATATAATTATTAATAAATATATAATTATTTCTATTGATTGGATAACTTTTTTATATTTTTAAATATTGTAATAACACTAATTTTCACTTCTCACATAAAAATAAATTATTTTAGAAAAATCATAGGAAACATATCAGGATAAATTTGAATTTTATTATTGAAAATTTAATTTAATTTTCAAAAATTAAAATTCAAAAATTTATATTATTATCTTTGAAAGAAGAATACAATATATAATGAATAACTAATTTTATTGAAAATTACCTTTTAAAAGTTTAAGTGTATTAAATTATATTTCTAATCAGTACACATTGATTATAATATTTTTATTTACTATATATTTTAGTATTATTAAATTTTATTAATAATATTCTTCATTTATGTCATTAATCAATATAGTTTTGTGTTTCATAGTGATCAATATATGAAAAAATATTAATTTTAGAAACATTTACCTCAAAATCTCAGGGGGGTTATAATATATTTCTCTGTTATTGTCCATAAAACTTTAATAGTTACAATATTCTTTAACCTTAATATCTCTCTTGAGAAAAAATTAATTATTCATAGTGAAAATTCTTTCAGAGACACAGTTTTAGATAATGAAAACTGATTGATTTTTATTTCAGGGATAATGAAAAATCTGGAGGAACACAATAAAAGTGTTGTGAAGTTTCCTTTACTGGTACTAATGGATTCAGAATTTATATTTACCCCATGACTTCAATAAACATTTTTGAAACTAGTTTTTTGATAATATATTTGGTAAATGATATATTCTTAAAATCCACTAATTTAGTAGTATTAACATCATCTTTTATGTCATAAAATTGTTGAGATCCCACTATTGGTTAGCTTCACATCCCATATAATAAAAAATCAATAAATCATTTACATTCAATCAGTTTTGTAGAATATATAATTTTTTTTCTAATGTGGTAATAAATTACTTGATAATAATTACATCAGAAGACCCATTATTATAGTGTGTTCATTGATACATGAAAAATGAAATGGATTCATTATCCTTCTATAATATTTTTCTGATTTCAACATGATTCATTTTATTTTACAGTGATCTATATAAATGGTCTAGAATATATATGGGATTGTACACTCTAAATAACAATATTTTTCTTAATTAATTTGAAAATAATTTTATTTTCCAACACACTCATTTTTATCTCTATTTCCCTTGGATCTAGTAATTATCAAAAATAAAAAAGTTTTTTATGAATATCAAACAATAATAATTAGAGTGATAAATGATATGGTAAGTTAATTTAATCATTTTATGTCCTAAATTATAAAAACATTTTTTCAACATATGATGGTTTAAGTTTGTACTACATCACTTTGGGGTCAACGGATTTTAATTTTGGTAGTATACCAATTTTAGATATAAATTAATCAAAAAACTAAACCCCACACTAATAAAAATCATCTAACCTATGTGTTTCATTTAAAAATTTGAACTCAATTACAAAACATTTAATTTACATTTCAGAAAACATCACACCATATAACTAATAGGTTTATTTTCATAGAAAGTTTGATATATTGAATATTACATAAAATAACAGTAAACACCCCCCACAAGTAGTATTCTCATATAATACCTGTTTTGACACATTATACATAATACTCTTCTTCATAACACAGATAATGGAAACAATATAAGGTGTGAGTTCAAATGATTTATGATTTTAATCATAGGATATATCAATTAAAGATATTTTGTAAAAATAAAATAGGCCCATCTGCATGAGAACATAATTTATATAGATGGTCATAACATTAGATATTCATTCCCAATAATACATAGATAATAAAAAATGTTTTATGAAAATGGATTTTAATATAACATAATACATAAGTCATAGGATAGTGGAATCATGATCCGATAATATTTTCTTTGTACCATGTTCCCTTTGTATGGTGTTCTATTGATTTACAATCATTAGACGACTATTTTTCCTTCTATTTTATGGTATTTATATGAAAAGTAATGTTCCTTTATTAAAATATCTATTTATTCAATTTTCCATGATAGAAAGGATTTTAAGGTATCTCTTACTTTATTCGTTGATTTATGATCATTATTTGAATTTATTTCATATAGGTTGGGTATATTACACCCATTGATTTTATTATGTGGTATACTATCATTTTTATGGGGATGTACATTCATTCCACATAAACACTTTGAATTATAGTTGTCACCTTTTGGGGTATGTTATTTTATACAATCCACTTTCATTTTACCGATAGATTATGACATTGTTATTTTATTATTTTCTTAATAGTATACCCATTGACATATATAGTGTTAAGATGAAAATTTAAATCACTTAAATTTGATGATGTTGAACTAGAAATTATTATATTCTATTTACATATGGAATATTATTGGCATTAAAATATGGATGATTGTTGAAAAGTTGACAATTTAATGTTTAAAAATACACCATATTTGTATATATGAGTTTTGATTAGGTTATCCCATTTAATAACATGGGGAAAAGTATCAGAATATAGTGAATTTTCATTCCTATAAAGATGATTATTTTCAATGTCGATTATATATTGATTATTATTTTTATCATATGAAGAATGTGATATATTTAAAAAATGTAATGTGTGTGTACATGAGTTATATAGCCCTTAGATGCATAGATAGGACTCAAGAGACAAAATCATATGGTGTTAGTTTATGCCTTATCTCATAATAGGATATTGTCTTGGAATAATTACTAGAAAACAATTGTTCTTTAATGTAGTTTTGATGACGTATATTTGAAGAAGGGATTGACATCATGTTTTTTATGTTAGAAATTGTTCATTCCATAAACAAGTGATTTGATTTATTAATATAAATGTTTTAATTTTTTTCATGGATATAACATGTTCCCAGTTTCATGTTGATTATCGATTCAATTTTTTTACTCATTACTTCAATAATATATATCTCCTAGTTATTATAATATTTCTTTATTTATAAGTTTCATCTGTAATATAATTGAACTAACCCCTTCTTATGTATTCAATATCCCAATGCTATAGAAAAAATTATTTTAGGTTGTATGTTTCAAAGGATTTCATTTGGGAAATAATTTTTGGATGACAATGAAGATTGGACATGAATTCGGTAGTTTCATATAAAATAAGAGAATATTTCATTTGATACAAAGGTGATGAGATATATTATGTCAATTGTTTTCATAATCCTCGAAACCTTTAAACCTCAAATGAATCTTTAGAAATAAGATATGTATTAATGATTTTAATTTTTTTACTATGGTTGGTTATATCATGGCTTTTACCACTCGTATCAAGAAATTAATGTAATCTATGTGTTTATGAGGATTGGAATTGGGAGTATGCGTATGGGGTGTCATAGTTTATATCAAAAAAATAGAAATCTTTCAATATTAGAATGTTTTTTGGAGGAGAATTTGAGGGGTGATAAGTTTAGTTGATACTAATTCCAAAGGTATATATAACCCTTTTTATTGTTTATGATTTTATTATTAGTTAATAATGAAAATTTTATATGGGGTTTCGGGTCAATGAAACCTAGTAAAATCGATAAGAATAATACTATGTACATGTTATCATCATTATATTTTGGTAAAATAGTTATTATGTGGTTTAAAAAAAATAGATCCCCATTTGAGTACTAGAAATTGGTTGAATTTGTGTCAAAGATTCAAATAGTGGTAATTAAACCAAAAACCGTTAGTAGAGATTTGACTAAATCATCATTTTGATGCATTATAATAGTGTTTAAGACTTCACACCTAGAGAGGAACTCTCAGGGATATAATTGTGGTCTTCAAATTATCATTATAATCCATTATAGAGGATTTTATAATGATGATAAATAAGTAGGTTAGAGAAATTAATAGAAAATTGTCCATATATATACAATTATTAAATAAATATATTCATATTTGTATTTTAAAATTTCTTATGTTAAAAAAAATATCATAAGGGAATAAATATTCAGTTTTTTGGTTTCATATTCATATTTTTGATATCATAATAACCATTTATGGTTTTAGGATTTTTATGAAACATTGTTTCAAGAAACTATGTTCATATTGGTATGAACCTGCAAACCAATATATCTTCTAAAAATGATGGGTTCATACTTAAATGGTTATGAAAATTTTTATATACCTGTTAAGCTAGAAATGGTAATTTTACTAGCCTTACCTATTGTCATGATATTGATATAATCTTCTAAAACATATCAGTTTTCGTTAGTATGTCATATATATCAATATTATTATGTTGTATTCAAAGTTTTTTGAAAACTATCTGAAAGATATGAGAATTATTCTTCACTGGTTTTAATATTAAGTTATCATGAAATATATTTATTATTATCAATAACTATGAAATGTTATTTTAGGTCATGGTAATATTTTTGGGAATGACTATTGGAGAACACATGGACAAGGTATAGATAACACATTATTGTAATAAATACACAATGTTGAGATCAAAATAGTGTTTTCATATTGATGAATTAAGATAGAAAATAATATGAAACATTGGGATTTATAATTAATTCAAGATATTTTTTGTTTTGTTCATATCCTTTTTTTGATAATGATGTATATTGACAAGTTTGTGACCTTATGAAGTCTTGGTAAATTTAATTTGAAAGGTAATGATGGAGTTATGTTTTTTATGAACATATAATATTATTATGGAGTAATTTCTTGGAGAATAAAATTTTGTAAAGGAAAGTAATTCTATTGAGATTATATAATAAGGTTAAATGCCTACTTAGGTGTATGATAGATTTTTTAAACAAGGATATGTTGGATTTTGGGATCTTATATTTCAAATACTATTAGGTTTATAATATTTTTATAAGTTTTATGGTCACTTGGGATATATATATTATGAATTATGCCATTAATAATGAGAAAACCAAACATAATGAGACCTTGGTAAAAAAAATTATATATTTTATTCATATAGGTTGAAATGGGTTTGATAAAAGTTGAGTCAAAACAAATATTGGCTTACATGATAGTGTCTATAGTGAGACATTGTAATGTAAAATTTCTTCTAGATATTTATGATAAATCACTTATAATTATTTTCACTCACGTTAATTATTTTAGTTCATTAAATTTACATGAATTGATGGTAACTTTTATATGGTATAAATTTTAGAGATTACATCAACAAAGGACCCATTGGAATAGAAGAGGGAGTGAGAATCATTCTGATTAGTCTAAACCAACAACCATGAAAAATGATAAAGAATGTGAACATAGTCTATGTCCTAAAAACGCCAACTAAGATAAATATGGAGTATCCAAACAGATAAAATGATGGAGATTGTGAATGGAGAAATAGAATAAATTTCTGATATGTCAAAAATATGTGATGAAACTTGGTGTATATTAACTTAATGGGATGAGTAAATAATACAATTGTGGAGTTATTGATAAGCAACAACTAATGTGTACTAAAAATAGAGAAGTTACAAAAAATAAATGTTTCAGTTAAAAGAGTTTTTCCATTATTTCACTCAATATCCCAGTCTTTTGAAAAATGATGGAAGTTGTCACAAAAAACATGAGAACAAGTAAAAGATGATGAAACTACTATAAATGAATCAAATTGTGTGTTTTCACTCATGATTTTATAGTGACACATGTCATGTATGATTTCTCATACTACTAAATAATGAATTATAAAACCCATAGATGTATCAATAACATATAAATTATTTTTATGATTTTGTGTTAAGTTATACCATATGTAACAACATCAACATACCTTAGTAGGTTACAATTTGAAATTTGAATTTGGTTTTCTCTCTTTATAGATTTATTATAATGATTTCCCTATAAATAAATCTTAGTGCATATACTAAATAACACCATGATCATATCAAAGTATATTATCAATTATGATTTCTCTATAAAAAATATTATGATCTCATGATTCAAATCATGGGTATGAAATTTATTTAGGTTTGAGATAATGTAACAGCTCAAAATTCTACTATATCATTTCCCTTAAATACTTATTTTTTACATATATTTCTTAACATGAAATGCTAAACATATAGAAACCATTATATATTTAGATAAAATATAAATTATTAAATACATTTTTTTAAAATAATATAATTTAATTAAATATAATTAATAAGAGTAACTAAATTATGAAATATATGATCGAAGAATGTTATGTAAAATTTTAAATTGATTAAAATTTAATTAGTTTTATATGTTGACTAAATAAATCATTTTCTATAATATACATTAATATTAAATGAAAAATTTTATTAATTATTAATTATTTGTTATATTAATAGTTATTGAACACTAAATAAATGGTAATTGACAGAAAATAAGAATAACATTTGTTAATTTTTTGAAATTACTTTTTCTGAGAAAAATAATGTTTCAAAATACTAAAGGAATTTATTTTAAAAAATAATTGACAATTTCTAGAATATTAAATCAATAAATGTAAATTAATTTGTTAGTTACTCATTTAATAATTACACATTTTGAGGTTGTGATCATTGTCTAATAATGTTGATATTTAGTCGAAAATTAGGGATTTATGAAAATTATAATTTCTATAATATTTCCACTATATATGAATAACCTATTTGATTTTTAAAAGTTTTAAGTTATAAATTATGAATATTAGAAACAACATTTTTTATTTCTAACTATTATATGAACTTAAAAAATCCCATTTAATAATTTTGTATAACAAATTAAAATTTTAGTTAAATATTATAGTGGTTCTCTCACTTTTCTATTTATAAGGACTATTTTGGGTGAGGATTTAATTTGTTTCCATGGAAACATATTTATATTTATTTAATTTATTATAAATAAATTTTTTTATCAAGATCAATAAATTTAATTATATTATATTATATCTAAATTTTAGAATTCAAAATATTATTTTTCTAAAAAATAATTTGAGTTTTGATTATATTATATTTAAATTATCATATCTCTAAAGCTTATATTTGTAGAAATTATTTTTAGATTTGAAATCATATGTTTAAAATTAATAAAAAAGGTATGTATTGATAATTTACATAAAATTAATTAGTACATATAGAAGTAAACTAACAAGATAAAATTAATTGAGATGAATTTAGATGAAAATATATTAAAATAATTAAAAAATATAAAACACATTTCTTTAACTGGATGTTTTAGATTTGGATCAACTGTAAAATATTTCCGCTTCACTTTTTTTCACATATGAGCCACTACTTCTCGAATAGTGGCCTGAAATTTTTGAAAAAAATAAAGGTTTTTGAAAAAAATAAATTTCTATTAGATATAAAGTGGAACATCATAAACACTTAAATAAATGCCATACCTTAGAATATTGACATGAAACACTTTCCTATTTTTCTCCCTAAGATCGTATCCAAGGAATATTATACTGAACCAAACTCTTATAAATTAAATTCCCTATAAACTATAGTTAAATGTATTATTATATATTATGTATTTGGAAAACTCATGCACTTTTTTTAAATTATATTCAATCATATATAAAAGACTTTTATGTATCATTACTATTCAAAATTTATTTGTTGAACAGTTATCATATGACCAGAGTAAATATATTATTTTAAAAAACCCCAATTTACATAGAACAATGATGTGATAGCCTCAACTAGTATGATCATAACCACTAAAGCCCATTTATTGGAGCTTTTGAGAGAGATATCATCATTGGTATTTACCCTTGGCCAACCCCAAACTGAGATCAGTCAACTTAATCAGTACAAAACCCATTTGCGAGAGATGTTCAATATCATCGATTTCATACCCAAAACCATGTATACTGAACCACCTCATGAAAATATAACTATAAAAACCTTACCCTTAGGGTGCTTTATGGAATTTTAAATATATTTTTATCATGAAAACACTAATATGAATATATATATTATACTTACAATATAATAATGGTGATATTTAATTCATTTAATTACTTTATAAATGGTTTTAATTTTTATATAATTAAATACATATTTTATTTTTGGGAAACATTAAAATTCAATTGAGGTATTTGGTTTTATGACTTAATGTATTTTTGAAATAAATAATAATTTAAGTAAATATAATTATAAAATATTATTTATCATATATAAAAGATCATATAATTTTTATGAAGTCCATTGTAACATTTATATGGTTTCAGAAATTGTAGCTGTCAAAAAATCAATAATTTATTAATAAATGATGATTATAATATTAAAATTTAATATTCAAATATTTAGAAGTGCAGTTTGATAAAATAAATATTAGTTTTTAAATCCGTGCATTTATATTATCTAAAATTGAATTTATCAAAATATTCTGTGACTAATGAATTATCTTGTAAAAATTAAATATGGTATACGTAAATATAATGCATATAATTACACAATAATGAACCAAAATAGATTTAATAAATACTAATAAGTGTATCCATGAAAATATAAATGTTTTACCTTTAAAATAAATTTTTTTATGTTTATATTACTAATTTTACAAATCATTTATGAATTCTCAAAAACAAAAATGTATTTTCTGATTTTTAAAATTATCCCTTTAAGTGTATGACTCGCCTCCAAATTACCAAGGGTAGTTTTATAATAATACCTACACCTTTCATATTAAAATAATTAAATCCACCCATATTTGATAAAAATTCCTAGGGAAAACCCATAATAGGGTTTGTGTTTTGGTTATTTTATTTTATGGAGTCTAAAACCCATGTTTACGAAATAATAAAGATGTTCCCTCTCTTTTTCTATATAAACACAGCCATGATACCATTTTTCTTCACCCAAAATCCAGGTATCATGATTGTACTCTTCACTACCCTTGGTAGATTCCTCCCAAGGTGGAACCAATCTCTCCAAAACCTCATCCCAATCATTTGGGGTCACCCTCACAAGGTATGGGTTGTTTCATTTCATATATTTATTCATGTATATTATTAATATTATTACATGTTCTTAAAATTCCTATTTTTGGTATATGTACATAAATATCCCAATAACAACCACTATGATACATAAATGAGTAGGTACCCTTTCCCCTCTCATTATTCCCATCAATGAAAACTTATACTCCCCCATTATCCTATCGAGATTTCACCATGATTTTCCATTAAAAACAAATGTTTATTGAATACACATACTAAATCTCAATCAATGGTGTCCACATTTATGAACATATACATTTTTATTAGGGAGTTAAATGTATGTATTCCATTATAATTAATCATAGAAAATAATTTGATGGAAAATTATCCCATGATTAATGATCTATATAGCGCACTTAAGCCTACAAATGAAATGAAAATGATGGTTGCAGCCTGGATTATATTGTGATCTAATGTAGTGAGAAATGTTTTATTCTCATAATGCATCATAATGTCAATAAGGGAGCGATCCTAATATATGAAGTGACATTTCATATAATAATATCAGGGAAATTATCCTTGATATTAGTCTATGATATAGTTTTTTACGTTGTTACCACATTTACCATGTTTCTTTTATGATTATAAAGGTATAACATGCTTTATTGTTAATGTTTATAATTATCACCACTTTTATGCCCCATTGATATTCCTATTGTATAACATGTATTGAATTATCTATGTTATTCCATGTTTACTCCCTTAATCGGCATTATATATCTCCCATTTATTATGTATGTCACCAAGTTATCCCATTAATTTTTATGTGTGGGAATTTTAGGTTGTTTTCAAAAAATATGTTATATTTCATATTTTAAGTTGTTATATAATGAACATAATTACCAAATACACCATAATTCATGATCTTCTAGGTTGTATAATGTGATATTTTATGTATCAAATCATTATTTAGTGCTTTATAAATATAACCTTAATCATAAAAATCATCCCCTATCTACTTATAAAGTGCCAAAGGCCATCAAAATCTAAAATACATTTCAGGAAAGCCCACATCCATTAAAATATTATTATTAACTAGTTGGTTTTAAAAAATATATTTTGTAAAATTTATTCTAAAAAATTTAATATATTCATTTTATTATCATTAATATACTAAAATATTTCTATATTAATGTTTTTTTTGTTATTAATTCATATACCCCCTCCTTTAAAAAACTGTTTTCATGCATTGTGTGGACTACTACCTCCATGTCATACTATGTTTCATTTTCTTAACTTTATAAAAATTATTTAAACATGTTTGGTGCTAATACTTAAATATGATGTCTATTGTATTATTCTCGTTATGTTTTTAAAAATTAGAGATACTAATAATGATATGATCATGAAATGAAAATTTTTAGATTAATCATTTCAAATAAGTTTGATAATAGGATAATCATTAATACAAATTATGTAATTTTCTCATATTTATTTATAATTCATCTAATTCCTAAAAATTCATATATATCCCAATTAATACACCCAAATAAGATCATTTTTCATATATTATAATGATACTACAACAAAACCTCTTCATATTCATTCATTATTTCGAGGAATGATCTTATTTGGGCCAGTTAAACCACAAAAAAAAATTTATTGCTAATTTATGTATTGGATTACTATAAGAACATATTTATTTGTTTAATGATATATTTGTAAGAAAATATTTTTTTATAGTGTGCATATTGGTATTATATAAATATTTAACTATTTATTTATAATGACCTTTTATTTGTTATGAATCTCCTCAATATTATCATAGTTGATATCATCATCACAGTTCATAAACAAAACATACATGAAATAAAATTATATCAATATTGAAAATCTTTAAATTTTTATTCCAGTATCATATATTATTTATTTATGAAATAAATATAAATAATAATAATTGCATACACCTCTATTATCAAACTTGTAAAAAATAAAAAAAATAAACACTCAATGTGGAAAATCTGAATAATTCCATTAAAGAAGGACTATTTATGAAGAGTTTTAGGAAATATATATATATGATTTTGGTTTTGAATTATGATATTATGATATCTATTTTTTCTCCATGAGGTTAAATTATTCTCATGGATGTTGGAAAAAGATGTATGGGTTTATTCTCAATTTCCCTCTATTGAGAAAAGTATTATATTTAAGAACTTATTTTATTATTTTTGATATGTAAAAGTAAAATTTGAGATATTGTTTCAAAAACCCATTTTATTTTATGGGATATAAATATAAATTTCATTTTTTAACTCTTAAGGGTTTCTTCTTGAAATAATTCTAATCATTATAGATTTTAATGGCCTCAACACTAATTATTTGAGACGTAATAAATTTAATAGACCTGATTACCTTTTTTATGGTGTTATATTGATTTAATATCCCATGAATTTTCCTTTACTGTTATTTCATTAGATTTACAAGACAATTAAATTACATTTTGACTAATTATTGTTTAACATCCCATATTCTTCCTCTAAATGGGTTATGATAAAGTTACACCTTCTATGGGAATAAGGGAATGCATTGGAATTACATTTCATAACATTTCTGAATAGATAATTAATATAAAGGATAAGTATATATTGTGTTCTAATATTAATTTAATTTGAATATATTTGGCATGAATAAGTGATGGGTGAGGCTTGAATTTATACATATCCTTGATAATAAATGTGTCTCATGAGTCATAATAGGTTGGGTTTTAGTGTAATCCTCTTCCTAATATATGATATTATATTAACACAAAATTTGATAGTAGTATTTCATCTGTATGGACTCAACAATAATCAATGTTTCTTAGAGAAATTCCATGATTACAAGTATTTAATATTCTTAATTATGAATCACATTAGTATGTGATCATTATTATTGATATAAAAGTTTTACTTTTTTTTTCAGGGATGTTGAATACTACGAGTTTGATGTTTATCATGGATTCTTTTGTTTACCATTTCTAGCCCTAATATTTATGTCATGATTATCCAAGATTATTTTATTAATATGTTTCACATACTTACTTTTTGATCTCAACCCTTCTATTGTTTTCCTAATAACTAGGTTATGGTGAATATAAATATTGAAGACATGTTTATATGGATATCATGTGTCAATGAAATTTTGGAAATATTAAATAATTATCAAGGATTATGAATTTTCACATATAAATAGATAATTTAACATTTGATAAAGAAGAACAATGGATTTATTAGTTTATGTTGCACCATAATCCACAAAACCTCAAAGCATAAAAAGTTACATTTGATATAGTATTTTCAAATTTGTTTTAAATTACTTTAGTTTATATCCTGATTATATAGCTGGTATCAAGAATGTAATGTAATGTATATGTTTATGAGAACCAGTTATGGGAGTGTGGGTTTATAACCTTATAATATAT
The DNA here is from genome assembly GCA_963277665.1 of Viscum album. Lineage (NCBI taxonomy): Eukaryota > Viridiplantae > Streptophyta > Magnoliopsida > Santalales > Viscaceae > Viscum > Viscum album. The sequence goes on along the minus strand of OY728155.1, from coordinate 360,336,172 downwards.
CATAGTGATAGGTAATTTCATGGGAATAGAGTACATAAATCATTGTTAAGGTGGATGAAATAATTGAACGAATATGATTTATAGGATAATGGGTTAGAATTATGGACTCTATGGACAGATTCAGTCTTCAACGAGTCCAGACGATACCTATGATTGCAAATCATGAAGAGAATTCACATGGTGGTATGTAGTAAAACCCTGAAACTTTTGAGGAATATTCAATTATTAATATATTTTTTCTATTATTATTTATCTTCATAATTAATTCATATTGTATTTGTGTTTTGAGAGTTACAATGATACTAAATGAATATTGGGAGTTGAGGCTTAGAAAATTTAAATTTGGAAATAGAGGACTGAGCACATGGTTATAAAGCAGTTACTTCTAATCATCTATCTTTCCATGTAGATGTGTAGTGGATGGAGGAAAGTAGCTTTCAAACTATGTTATGTGATCCAAATATCTAACTAAACCCTATCATTAATTATACATGTGTATCACATGTTTGGGGCACGGTTTTACAAACTATGTGGCCCAACCATGAAATGACTGATGTGTTAGGCCATGGGATCCATAATATTGTCTCATATGACTCTCATCCATTCAATAAAACCATATAACCCAAAAAACTATAAATAAACTATTATTATCATTGGATGTTAAATGAATGATGCATTTACATTACACCCTTTTAGGCAATATCTCCCCCACACATTCCTATTCCTCTCATATTCCATGAATGGCGAGATTTACTTTTTTCCCTATGTGATTGTGAGTCATTTGGGGAACTATGAATCTACAGTTATGTATATTACTAACTTAAGTTATGTTTTTTATTTATTAATTCGTTTAATGATCTCTATCTCTTATGAACTATTTCCTAGGAAATTGTCTATTTTTATAAATCACTCCATTTGAGCATAAAATAACAGTCAATACTTTATTAATATTAAATTATGATTATCAGGATTACAGTCATAAATATTTTACATTATATTATATCCATATTATTGATTTTTTGTTGTGTGTACATGAATACATATTATGTGTTTGACCAAAAATTATTAAAAAAACATCGACTACACTAATCCTTATAAATTAAAAATACCTCTAAACATGAGCGATCAATTTTTGATTTAAAAAATACTTTAGCAAATATTTTAGTTTCTTTGACCGTGGAAGTGAATTTTTATATTAAAGAGGTCAACATAGGGGTTCCATGGGGATAAGGTGTGATCTACTATATGTGATCCATGATTTTTAGGTTGTACACTAGGATATAGTTTTCATTGTTTACACATGTGACATGATAATATTTAATGAAAAAAATTGTAAATTTATTTTTCTATATACTTACTTTATGATTTACGATTTGGAATTAAATATTGTAATCATCCTTTGTTTCGTATTTCCAAATATAGGATTTGAATTTATTTTTTAAATCCCTCATGCAATCAGATTACGATAAGTAGTTTGTAATTCCTAAGGGATACCCATTTTAATATGGATTGTGATAAAATATTTGTAATTATATGGGTAACCCTAGTAGATTCAAATTATAATAATGGGTTTATAATACCATTGTAAAATTCCCCTTGGGTTCGGATTAGGAGACCTAAATTGGAATGCTTTGGGGAAACTCCATTGTGAGTAACTTTCTCCTCTTTGTGTTACTATGAATAAAGATATCTAATATATAAAGAAATATGAATGGTTGATACAAGTTGTGACAATAGGATTTGAGAACCTAGGATGGATTAATTTATTTATGATCTAGCTTTCTTTTATTTCACACTTCATCATGAACTATATTGTTAAAATAAAATTTATAGTAAACCTTGGTTGGCGTGGCTTGAGGCATCATACTCATACTCAACTCAGTCTTCTGTTGGTACATATGATATTTTCAATGTCCAAGGGTGAAGGTTATGGAAAATAAATCTATAACGTATTCATGATATGTATTACTATGATGGAGAATGTGATATTTTGACTGGCCATGGAGTCAAACACATTTTTTGGGTGTTTCCCAAATTTTTTATATTCTTCTAATATATTTATTTATATGTGTTTATAATGTATGACTGATTGACATGTATTATAAAAAAAGACTCCAGTAACATAGAAAAAATTATTACTTTATTATAATTATACAAGCTACAGAAGATCTCACCGTGAAGGACTGATTAGTTTTTATATATCAACAAAACTAATACATACATGATCTTCATTTTACATCAGAAAAATAAAAAATATAATGATAAACTTAATTTCATCCCTAATGATCATAAAAATATTCCTTCTTTGTAATAAGGACAAAATAGAAAATAATAATGACAGGGAACATGAACTACATAAGGTTTAGCACACACCAAATTCTATAATGAGTATTAACAGAATAATAATATGGAAGATTGAACAGCAAATACATATTCTATTTAATTAGTATCATAATCTTGTGAAACAAAAATGGATTACGTTAAATACATGTATAATGATTATTGGATTACCGCGGAAGGAAATGGATAATTTCATTCATTCATGACCTTATCAAAAAGTCCATATTGAATTAAATTATTAATGTTGTTTTTAAATCCATGTTATAATAATCATTCAATAATGGGGTAGTAACACATAAAGTACACAACTAAAAAGGCATGTTATCTAGTTTGTCTCATGATTCATGTCTTTCGAATGATGGGCTACACATTATCAGGACCCACTCATCACTAACATATTTAAAATAAATTACTCATATATGAAATAAACAATATAATACATAATCAACATTCTTTATCCATCAAAAAATATTTGTATTTAACTGTGAATTTGTAACATTAATTTTTCTCAATTAAATTAAACAAATTTAATAATAAGATTTCATTAACAAATAACAATTATTAAAATGTCAAATTATGAAGGCCATAATGAGGTATTTCAAATGAAACATAGTAAATAAATGATAGTGATTATATGGAAATTAATGATAATGTAATGAAAAATGTATAATGGATAGTGATAGAGCACAATATCATAATAAAGTGAATGATTTCAAAAATAAGGTATAATTCATAAAGCAGTGGACAATAATGGAATACAATTGATTAATTGAATATAAATTTATATAAAGTATTTTACCTTGATAATCTTATTGGAAAATAGTGATGATGCTTTAAAAAGACTTTTCTTTCTGATAATTTGTTTTTGTTGAAAAAAATAATGGTATAAATAATATTCAAGGTTATTTTCATCCTTTTAGAAAATAATTGAAAATTTATTTTAATAAATATTCAATAAAAAATAGAAAACATATTTTGAATAAAAAATGTAATCTTATTGACGAATGAAAATAGTTAATAGTGGTCATGGTGGTGGAAAAATAAATTCCATTCGTATATGTTAAAAATAATCCTTTAAAACTTCTATAAAAAGCCAAAATTAACTTTTTTATAAAACATTAATATGATTACTTGAAAAAAAAATTATAAATAAAATAAAACTTAATTAAAATAAAATCATATAAATTATTTATGTATAATTATAATCTAATACAAATCTATTTGAAGAACATATATATGCAAACAAATTATTCCAGACCTAAAAGATCAAATAAAGAGGGGCTTTCATAAAAACAATAATTCATTATTTGATTATGAAAAAGTAGAAAAGTTTGGAGAAAAAAAATAGCCCCCAATTATAACCAGATAATAATAAAAAATAAGAGTTTTAGGAAAAAAATAAAATATGATTTTTTGACATCAATATAATCTAGAACATTCTCAAATAAGACTAACGATGAAAAATAAGTCTGGGTGATTTCCATATCTTTTGAATCAAAAATAGTTAAATGGGAAATCATGAATTGAAATTTTTAAAAATATTAATCGATAATAATGAAATTAATAATTTGTCATATTGTTAGTATATACGTGATATTAAGGAAATTAGGTGAATAATTTAAAATATTTTTCAATAGACTGGAATAGAGATGGAAAATACTTTCATTGGATTCATTCTTGGTAGGACATGTTATATCCTTCCGGATAATCATTTCAAATTTAATAAATAATTTTTTAGGTAAATTTTTCATCTATATTAAAATTTAAATATATTTTTCAAATCATTTTTTAAAAAAATCATTTAAAATTTTTTACTTATGTCAACCACTTAAGTTTGTTTGGTTAATTTCTCCAAAAAATAGTTCTACATGTTTACCATGCTAAATGGTATTATGAAAAAGTTACTTAATCCCCATAATTTTAATACATTCATAAGTATAAATTATTTTAATTATATAAAAGGTAAAATAATCCATTCCATGTTTCAATTGAAAAAGAAATTACATCACTTTGTGTAGGTAGTAGTCAACACATACTGATGAGTAGCCTTATTATTTTCCAAAATATACAAGATTAAGTGGTAGATGATAGATTATATTCGATGATTCCTATTTTTTAGAAATATTATATATGTTCAATAATTAAATTATTATATTCATACATGTGTGTCAGTGATGTGAAACAAATTACACCATCATGTGGTTATGGTTGGTCACATAGACTTATGCTAAGTGTTTTCATTTTCAAAAGGATAAAAATGTGAAAAAACCTGGATGCACTATTTAAATAAAATATATAAGTATTGTTAATATTATGATGAAATTATGTTATTTTTTTTAATATATGAAGGAGGTTTAAAATGAAAAGATCTTATAATATCTTGGTAATAACATACACCTCATCCTTTGTCAATCTCCAATAGAATAAACATTAATCCATTTTGAAGTTGAATTTTGTAGGAATGAAAATATCTAGAAAGAGAAAAAAATTAAATAATGTATTTGGGATGGGATTTATCAATATTATTAGCTCAATAACTCTAGATGTTATAGGAGAGGAGGTTCCCATTTTTAAGTGTGGTTAGTGGAAACCATGTGAATTCTTGAAATGTTAAAATATAATATGTGACTTAATAAAGTAATGTGGCACCATGTTTCCATATATTAGAATATGAGAATGAAATGGTATACATATAATTGATTTGTAAAATTTAATCATGTGTTTCATGTTATCTTTACGCCTTTTCCCTTTATTTTATCACATAAAACCTTTTTTACCCTTAATTGCGGTGATACATATTTACAATTATTTCAATTCATTATGGAAAATATTAAGTTGAAAATATTATATAATTTTAATTATAATGATTCCATATTTGAAATATTTTTTAAAAAATTAAATTCATATATTTTTCTTGAATTAATTTTAATATAATTTCACAAATGAAATGGAAACACTTTTTAGAAAAAAATTTATTGTAATAATATAAATGTATTTAAATAAAAATAAAATATATTGTTACTTGTGAATTTAAAAGATTATTTTTAATAAAAGTATTATTAATAAAATTTATATACTAACTAATAAAAATAATCTAATTGAATAATTTATTAATTATGAATAATAAAAATAGTTTTCATTTGAATAAAAACTATACACGGATTTCCAAAAATATTTAAAAAAATCAAGTTCAACATTATATTTTTAAATGAATTTTATTTATTTAAAAACATAATTATTTCATAAGAAAGGTTTCATAATAATTCAATTAAATCTATTCAAAAAATTATTTCCAATAAATTAAAAATGTTAGCCTGATAAAAAATTAATATTATGTGTTCAAAAATAAGATTCTTTTAATCAAATTTTAATTTTAATTTTTAATAATTTATCTTTTAATCCCATTTTGACAAATCTCTATGAATTATTCTATAGTATATTTAAAAAATGATTACATAATTTATAATAAGTTTAGTTTTTACATTATCCCAATAATAAATATTCCATCCTAACAACATAGAAATGCTTATATTATGAATAAATGTAAGTGTTTATTTAATAAAACTGATTTAGGGTCCCATAATTCCACATATATCTTATGATATCTCTAAATTATTTTATCCATATAAATATTCTTATTTGTCAATATTTTTTCTCAAGTGTCAAGAATAGGGAATGGTTATCCAAAATATGATAGACTAGGATAAAATAATATTTCTTCAAAGGTTAGTACATGTGGTGGGACTATTATTCATCTTTAATAATGAGATATGAAACATAACATCTTGTTAAGCTAGTTTCGATTTCATTTCCAAATTTTAATCCATAGGTCCAATTCAGTCAAAAAAATAAAAATTCTTGATAAACATGGGACTCAGTATCCTTTTTATTTCAAAATGAAGTAATCACTTAATTGAAGACAATTTCATGTGAACATGATCCACTATATGAAAATGAATATACTGACATCAATTGTCGACATACCTAATTTCACTAGTTTTTTCTTCCTTGATATGATTTCAAATTATTCACACAGTTTTCATTGTTCCAACAACATGTTTTGTGCCTATAATATTACTTTTTCTACATTTATTAACAAAAATTTTGAATGACATATTTTACCAAAAAATTATTTATTCTGTTTCATTTTAATGTTTTAGTAGAATCAATTATTATAAAATAATTCCATTAAAGGAAAATATTATTCTTATATAACATTAATGTCATGTGAGAATTATTTCAACATATATTCTAATGTTAAATTGGACCATTTTGATGATCTATATGTCAAAATGTGAGAATAAGTTATCAAATATATCCCCGTGTTGAGATAATTTGAAGTACATGTCAATAATTTCTACATTAGTCATGTGGTATGACCAGTTGAAATAAATATTGGTTACCCATGATATCTTATAACTTCATATGTATAGAATTTAGTGAGGATTTCAAGAGGTAAATACTCCCTTAAAGAATAGAAATGTGAAAACCTGGGAAAGTTTCTCAACAAGAACTTATAAAAATGATTTAGTTTAGGAGTATTTTTCAATATAGAAACAATATTATATTGTAATATTATCTAACATTCACATTGTATTATGAAGATGTTTCATCACTTCATTAGGATGTTTTATCTCATCCCTTACCAATTTCAAAACCAAAAATATTGATACATATTAATTTATTCCCTATTTCATATTATCACACCCAAAATAGTCATTGAAATCCATATAAATTTTGGTTCTACAATGATGTATATATAAATTCGAGTAATATGATTTATCAAGTAATTACTTCACTGGATCAGATATTGATGGAACAAATAGTCTCATTCTAAATATCAGTACACCATATTCATAATCAATGTCCCCAATATTCTCCTCATTCATATAAGTAATTTTATTTTGTAAAATATTATAATTAATTGGGGAGCATTTTGTTTTCTCTAATAAGGGTGGTTTGGAAATAATTTATATGTGAAGCGATTTTTCCCTATCCATAATGACTCCTCTATCTATATTTACTAAAACTATAAATATATGATACTTTTAAATGGTAATTTACTCCCAACTCCATTGTATTTTCTAGTAAATTCATCAACCACCATATTTTCCCTACTACAATTGTACTGTATTGATCAACGTAATCCTAGTGTAGCCACATACTTGTCATTTCCTCATGTTAATATATTATAATGGAAATATGTGTTTTACAAATTTCTGATTTGTATATATCTCACATATTTTTTCATAGATACAATGCATCCATATTATGAAGGAAATGATTATGAATATCAACTTTAGATCATTTTTTGGATAATTATATTCACTAATTTCAAAATATATTGATTCATAATAATCATCTCTATAATTCTAAAAAAGTAAATATATGAGTCTTTTAATCAAAACTTTAATATATGTTAGAAAACTATCCCTTCTTGGTGTTAATGAAATTAGAAAATATTATAACCAGTTATTAAAAACATTATGTACATGTATATACACATATAAAATAAACACCATTACATGTGGATATTATTAAAAAGTAATAAAATCTATTTTTTTACAAAGAACCAATAGATATATAATAATATAAGGAAGCTATACATCTTAGTTATGTTTTAAAATTTTATCCATTCAATAGTGGAGTTTTTATTTGAAGGTTCAACTAAAATTCCCTCTTTAGAGACAGTATGGAAAAGATAAAAAAATTCCTAATACCATAAATACCCCTTACTAAATTTCATACATAAATTGTTCCCTATAAGTTTTTTAAAAATTATTATCAAATTGAAAATTTAGCCTCATAGGTTTTTTTGTACACTATGATGTCATTAATAAATACAATACTATAATAAATATAGATAATATTTAAATAGTATATTCACAATATAAATAAATAAATAGACTTTATTAGTCAGTCTAGAGGGAATTAATCTAAACACATAACATCCATACCACATTCAAAATTCCATATTTTGAATATATTACATTTATAATAACAAGTGATGATAAAAACACAATGATCAATCATTGATATATTTTGATCTACTTGATGTTAATAAAACATGTCTTAATTGTGAGGTAGAGGATCCTTATTACGTATAGTAATGGAATTGATTTCACAATAATTGATGTGCATAGGCATAGACCCATCCTTTTTCTAAATATGAAGTAAATGGGATCCCCAATGAGAAACACAACGTCAAATGAATCACTTATTAGAAATTGTTTTAGTTGTTTCATCAGTTCCACAAATTCCACTTTTCCTGTTGTGTAAAATGTCTTAGATATACATTTTTCATTGGGGATGAGTTTAGTAAAATAAATATTCACACTATGTTGGACTTATAGGTTACTCTTATGGAATACAATCAATATAACCTATCTAAATAATTAAATATTCTCCTCTACAATTACCATTCCCATCTATAGGTTATTTATTCTCTCTGTCTCATATAATTTCACAATAAAATGTAATTGAGGTGGATCTAAACAAAATTTAAATGATTTGGTCTCCCCTATGAAGGTTAGGGTTCTCGTATCACAAGTAAGAGTCACTAAATCTTTTTTATGGATATAATGTTTCCTATAATTTGTTGAAATCCAATCCTTAGAATCAATTATATTATATTCAACCATCAGTATAATATTAAATTTTGAAAATTGGGTTTGTCTTTTTTCATAATGGGTACTGATTGGAACTACATCATTAAAATAAAATTTCATGTATAATTAATGATTATCAACTCCGTTATTTAGGAGATAAGAAATTATCGTGTGTTTTAGGAATACGTAGATTTTATGAATGATGAAAAAAATCCATAATAAAATAAATAATTCACTAAATTATAGTCTATGATCAATGTACCAAGGAAAAAATCTTTAGAAATATACACTTCATCAATAGTAATCACCTAACATTGTATTTACCACATTATCCACTTTTTTGTTAGGCTTATATGATTGTTATTTCATTGCTTTGAATAATTCCTAATCATACTATAGTTTAAAAAATTGTTATTTTCAATTTATTTCTTTCTCTTAACATTATAAAAATGACATCCCTTTTCTCTATACATGTAATAAAATAAAACACCTTTTGTTATTTTACCCAATTTTTTATATCCATGGTTATCACATTGTAAAAATACTATATTTCTTTCATTATTCATTGAAACATTTAATTTTCCAAGATTCACAGCTAAATAAATAAGTTTATTAGTTCCCTTGAAGATATATGACAAAGAAACTTATTTATCATCATTGTGAAACATGATATTAAATCGTCATATGATGAAATAAATTTTGATACTAGTGACCTTTGGTTGTTCTTCTTAATAACATTAATGTAATGGTCAATAATAATTTAAGGATTAAATGTGTCATCTGTTATCAGGGTTATTAACCATGTAATGGTAGAGTTATAATCAAAAACACTTTTCTCTTTATTATATATTAGTCTAGGGAACATCATTTCTATTTTAACTCATTTATCCTAAGGAAAATATTTTCCATGGAATATAAATTTAGTATTTATACGTTATACAAAGTATATTTCAAAAAAAACATTATTTTTTTAAGAAATGACCACCATTTATAAACATAACCCTTTAGAAAATAAATTTCTAAATAATCATTTTCAAACACACCATGTTTTTAAAGTAAAAATATTGTATGTAATAGTGTTTATGTCTTCGAACAAAACATGTAGAAAGGAATATAATGTTCTAATAAATTATTATATATTTATTATTTTAATTAAATATATTCCATAGATTATAATTCATGCAACAATGATTTATTAGGAGACTTTATTTTGTAGCTTTTATAACATGCAAGACCATGTTTTATAAAAAAATAACATATTATTAATATATTAATTATCTTACATAATAAAATAAAACTTAGATATTAAATTGATGGTTATTAATAGGATTCAATAATTTATGGAATTAATTCTGTCAATTCATTGATTGAAATCTAAATAGAAATAAATATCAAAACCAATGGAATATATATGAAATTCTTTCACAAAGAACAATTTTTGTGCTTCCAAAGGTGTTTTATTTTATTCATTTAAATTAATTACTAATATAAAATTATACTATTGAAATATATTTATTTTATATTCAATAAAATTATTTTAATATTCATATAATTTTTTATCAGAATAAGATAAGAACAATCCCAATTTAATACATAGAAACCAATATTTTTATAAATGTGGGTGTACACCCTATTAATAGAGAGCCCATTTTTAAAAAAAAACACAATTTTATAAATTTAATATGATTAAATAAACATGATTTTTTAAATATAATCACTAAAGTTATGTTAGTGTATATTTCTATAATTGATTTTGAGAAGTTTCATTTTTTTGATCAATATTGAAAAATATTAAATTTTAATTATAAATATATTTTTCGTATAATTTAATAATATTTTTATATTAATTTTTAATTTTTAATTTGAAAATATAAAAAAAAATATACATTAATAAAATTTAGTTCATTTGATTAAATTACAATCTGATGTTGGATATAAGAATATTGATAACGTTTGAACATTTTATGTTTAAAATCTGGCATTTTTCCCCTTATTCAGGATAAATATTAAATAAATTTTGATCACTTCTATTATTGGGGTATGGAAAGTGGATTAATTAATAAGAATTATAATAAGTAATAATTTTTAATTTGGTCAACTTATTTCATGAAAAATGGATTAGTGAATGTGATTAAAGTGAATTACAGCGATTAAGGGAACAAATATCTTAAGAGAGGACCAAACCCAAAACATAAGGCCCAAAATGACCTTGAAAATGTCGAAAAGGAATTTTATAGACATATTTATACCATATAATCACTTGTATAAACATTTTACCATTATTGGAGATACATGGCATGGAAAAAACATGGGTGGAATTCCATTTTATAAACATTACAATAATGGAACTCCACCTCCACTACAAAAGGCACTCACTACTCTAACTTTTTCACATATCTCAATTACTTTATATTTCCAAAGATCTTCTCAAATAATCTCCCAAAATACCAATCCTCATCCTATAATACTCACCTCTAGAATATATCCATCCAAGGATGTATTTTGGTGTAATCCACAAGGAGTTAACTGTAAAACAGATAACATTGACCAACAATCATTATTATTTCATTTCATTACCTAACCCCATATTTAATAGCATATATATTGTATATAAAAACACATGTATCATAAATATAATCTAATTTTTTTATTGTAATATATATACCTTCCCCATCACATACATCCATCAAATGGGGTACACAATCACTGTTCGTCTGTTTGGTGGACTACCGCCTCGCGAACCGATGCCTTTCATTCTTCCATTTACCACAATTTTAGGATGTAAATAATGACAGATATATAGTTTATGTATGAAATATATATGTATATATATGATATTCACAATTTCATTATTATTATTTAATTTTTATATAAAATATACCTTCATGTGTTCTATATTTGGGGGATATGATAAATCACTTGGGGACGTGTGGATTACTGCCTACTTAAAACAATGTTATTCATTCAAAAAATACATGGAATGTAATAGGGATGATTTTAATAATAATATGAGAAATATATGACATAAAAATGATAATTTAATTATAATATACATATATGAAATTTAATTTTCATTCCATTAATATGATAAATAAATAGAAGTAAAGTTTATGCATATATACGACCTACTATCTCCATGAAAAGTGGATTTTATTTATGTTCTCTAAATATTATGGATTAAAAAATTATATATATAATGTATATATATGATATTTAAATCATGTTTTACATGTTTTATATGATTAATTCATTATAAAATTTTTAATAACAACAAGTATCAAGTCCACACATTCTCAGAAAACTATGAAATTAACACCTGAAATACTCAAAATAATTAACGATTATTAGAAAATGAGTAATAATATTTTATAAGAAGTTATTATATGATATTATAAACATGATTGTGGTTATTTTATTAGATTATAAATTTTTTTAAGATCATTAAAGTGGGTGATAAAATAAATTCACCCAAAAGGAAACATAGGGCGAAATATTATTGTCTCACTTTTCATTCCATGAGGAATACATTATTTTGACGAATTGTTTTCATTTGTACAGTGTATATACATCCAAGATTGAATTTTATACTATTAATTAATTTTTATTAATTTTTTTAGATAATAATATCTAATTATTTATTTTGTGTTGATTGTAATTAAAAACATACCATGAAGTAATGGATTCTCATATCAATTATTATATGAGTGAGATAAATGTAATGATCACCACTACCTTGTTTTTTGTGGTGTATCTAAATCATATATTCATACATAATATCAGGAATATTTTTATTTTTAAGGTATTTATGGGTTTACTTTGAATTATCTCCCCCAAGTGGGTTTACATGAAAATTAATAAATGTGAAATTAATCCATGTAATATAACTTTTGATTGTGATTTTTAACATTTACATGAACAATCACTACATTATGATCATTTTTTCAATGTTAAATTTATCATAAATATCTATATTCTCATTAAATGGATATTATTATTTTGTAAACTATAAAAAAATTTAAACATATGGGGCTTAATTTGATATTTATTTATTTAACAAAGGAATTATTGATAAATTTGAATATTTTATTGAATAGAATTATTTGATAAGGCATGATTTTTTGTTAATTAAATTGATTAATGAATAAATGACGAATGAGTCATACTATACTGACACAGGGTGGGTAACTTTTAATGTGATACTTATATGTTACGGACTAAATAATGAAAGCCCCTATAATCCAGCATTAGTTTCATGAGAAGAATCATTTGGCCATATTAGAATAGTTTAAACTGTGTTGAGAATAAATCTTCATGTTAAGGATATCATGTACTTGGGATACATGACATCCGATATTTATGAATCTATTTTATATATAATCCACTTATTATTATTATACACATATTTTTTCATTGAAATATCTATTTTGGATTTTAATTCTTATATTATGTTTAAATAGAATGTGCTTTAATTATCTACTATTTTATATGTATATTTCCTTAAAGTAAGGAACCAACTGTAGGCTTCTCGGGTCGAGGTGATATAGTTTGTATCAAATCAGGTGTAGAAGAAACCTAGGAAATTATATTTAGAAAAAATATATTAGGTAGCATCACCCTATGATACTATAAGTGTACTGGGTTCTGTCATAGATGTACTTAGGGGTAAAAATATGACAATGTGAATTAGTCCTAACTAGAGTGTAAACTATTACTCAACAATGTGACTTACCGAACACAATGTTTTTCATACTTGGTTGATATGATTATGAAAATTAAAATTTATTTACAAAACATTATGAAGGATTGGAAAGTAATGATATCCCTAAATAAACCATGTTTAAGATTATGAAACTATAAAAAAATTCCAATTATGTTATGTATTTAACTATTATCATAATCATAAATTTTTTATAAAATGTTATGATCTAATATAATATACATTATTATTCATTGTTGGAACTAGTTAGGAAGAATGATATCAATACTCATGGACTATGTAGATGTTTTCCTACTGAGAAATCCAATATAGCTAATACTAGAACGAATAAAACTTATGATTTATTATGGAGGAATAATCAGGTCATGACACATGAACCTTACTAGATTTATAAACATATTCAAAAAAGAGATTATCCAATCTTGGATCATGTCATATGATAGAGCCGCAAATTGTTTAGTGGTAATACTAATCCAATTTTACTAATGAAATGGATTAAGTCTTTAGAAATGATATTTACAGTAAAAGGAAGTGGTAAAAAGGAAATGGCTATATTTTTATTGTATTGTCTAAATAGAGATATTGATCAATGGTAGTCATAAATATAGAATAATATGGAGGAAGAATATTTAGAACTCATGGAATAGAATACTTCTAAGGATTCATTTTTTGACAATTATTTATGACATTAAAAACTGAGATAAAGAGAATATTATATAATTTAAATAAAAAGGATATAGACTATGCTTCAGAGTATGAAGCTTCATTGACAACGTTAGGAGGGTATGAAACAATTTTCATATATAACATATAATACTAGATTAGAAATTTTATTTATGGACTAAATCCATCTCTTTGAAGGGTGTTGGGGTCTCAAACATTTTCTTCATACAATGTAATATTTTTATTCAATAACAGTATTTTGAAATAATTTTGAAAATATAATGGATTCAAGTAGATGAAGGACAATAAGTGGAATGAAGAGAAAATAATTGATAAAGGAAATAATGTAAAATATTATTTTAAAACATGTGATAACTGTGGAAAGAATTTATCTAGGGAAAGATTGAAGGGATTGGGATTTTTTTGTAAGTGTTGAAAAAAGGTCCATCAATAAAATGAATGTAAAGGGAAGAGGGAAAATGATGTTATTCATTTTTAAAATTTAATGTTGATCGGTCACATTGAAAATTAATCCAACTAGTATCAATGAAAAATAACTCTGATAAACCAAAGGAATCTAGTTCAAACATATGTTACTGACACAACATATGTGGAATGATTAATGTGCTTCTATATTTATACCTACAAAATATATTGTATAAGTATTTTTATCATCATTTGATTTTTAAAATATATTTATTGTAGTACATTTTAATTAATTATTTGAGATCATATGTTGAGTATTATTAAGAAATGTGATTATGTGGCCTATTAAACATTAAAAAACATCATTAATGGAAATATAATCCTTAATATATTCCTTACGTTGAGAAAATTATGATTGGATAATGTGATGATCGGTAAGGACAACATAAATTTGATAATTCAAACTACAATCGAAATATTTTGAATTTTTTATATCAACATATTTTTAAAAGGATAAACATTTATGAAATAGTTAATGTTGAACTTTGGATGAGGTTTTATAAATTTTTGTGTTACATAAACCTATGATAAAACTTGTTCTAATAGATGAAGTTTAAATAATTTAATATACAACCAACGGATAATATTGTTCTTATAAAATAGAAACATATAAATTAATTATTTTCCCCAGTTTCTCATAGAGTGAATCAATTACTTAAACCAACAAAATTTTCTTGAAAAAAATGATTACATATTAAAATAATTTTTATCATATATATGGCCTGTATTCAAACCATCAGTTTATGGTTTTTTGGTTAAAAATAGATTCATGAAATATTTATCTATCACTATTCATTAGAAGTTGATGGTTATAATTTTCTTTTATTCCGAACATTCACTTCTATTATACTATTTGAAATCCTAGTCTCGTGGTGACCTTCACATTTAACTTCCCTCCTTATTAATAATATTTTTAGGAAACCTATTTAGGATGTATGCTTTTAAACAACAGTATTTTAAAATATCAATCATTCTATAATGGTGATTATGTTTAAATTGTGAGGAAACAATTTAATTAAGGTTGGGGTAATGTGACACCCAAAATTTATAAAGTAAGGCCATTGTATTTAATAGTGTGTATGACATGTAACACCAAGCGTAGAAAGGAATATTAAATACTGAGAAATTATGATATATTAAATATTCAAAATAAACCTACTATATAGCCTATAATTCATGAAACATTGTGTTATCTTTTTACTTTTGTTGGTAGTTTTCCTTATACACAAGCCAATGTTTTACATACCAATAATATAATATTGTGATATTCATTATTTTATATAACAATATAAAACATTTACATTAAATTTATGGTCATTAATAAGTTTTATTAACATATATAAATATATTTTTGAATACATTGGGTATCAACTAAATAGAATTGAATATAAAAAAATAGTTGAATATACTAGAAATGTTTTTATACAGAACAATTTTTATTCATCCAATGTCATTTTATTTTAATAATTTGAATTAATAAAGATTAGTGAATTATATAATTGAATTATATATATAATATATTCAATAATATATTTTGTATATTCATACAATATATTTTTATATTAATAATATTAGAACAAACTCAATTTTACACGTTACTTCCTATATTTTTTATAAAAGTAGTTTTACTGAATTTTAATGGGGAACCAATTTTAAATATTAATATTATAAAATTTATCGATTTAAATGAAAAAAATAAAAATTATTATTTTATTTCCAAAATCAAAATTAGGTTAGGGGAGAAGTTTGATAACTGTATAAAAATTTTCATTTTTGATGAAAATTGAAAAATACTGAATTTTAATTGAAATTTTCTTTTTCATCTAATGTAGAAATAAATTTAAAAACCTGTATTATCATCCCATCTATGAGATTTGTTTTAAATTAATTTCGCCCAATTATGCTATTATTATTTGGGGACATATATTCATTATTTCAAATTTGATTTATTTATAATTTCTAACAAGTTCAAATTAGGGTTTTACCCAAAAAAATAGTGATAGTGATTTAAATGATTTATAATGATTAAGAGAATAATTATCCTATAAAAAGACTAAACCACAATCTTAACTCCAAAAATGATTTATAAGATTTTCCAAAATCCAATTTATGGCCAAATTTAAAACATATAATCCATTATAACAAAATGGGAAAGTTAGTGGATCCATATGACAATAGAAACATGTTGGTTGAATTTCTATTTCAAAAAATGACAAAAATACCACCCCTCCTCTACTATAAAAAGGCACACACCTATTCACACCTATAATGAAATTTTTAATTCCAAAAATCATCACATATAATATTCCAACATCCCTACACTAATACTAGAATCCAATCCTTACTTATAAATCTATCCAAGCATTTTGTTTGGTATAAACCAAATAGAGTTACCAGAAAAAGAGGTAACACTATCTAATGATCGCTTCCATTTCATTTATTTACCCACCCCTTAATATCTACTCATATCATAAATATATAATAAAAATGTAATCCTCATTACACTTTAATGGTGTAATGATTATTTTTTAATCTTCCGTTTCAAAAAAATCCATCAATTGGGATACACAGTCAACGTTTGTGGGTACGGTGGACTACCGTCTTCCGAACCGATATGGTTAATTCTTCCATTTACCACTATTAAATTTAAGTAATAATGATGGATTTATAGTTCATATATGATATAAAAATATTATATTTATAATTTATATATTTTTATAGAATTTTTATATAACACATACCTTAATGTGTTCCATATTGTGGGAATACGATTACACCGCCTATGGACATGTAGACTGTTTCCTCCTCAAAGGAACATGAATTGTTCATAGTATAAATTCAATATATTAAGTTTGATTTTAAATATATTCTGAATCATATATGAATTAAATATTATAATTATTTATTAATATACTTTAATATCATTCAATTTTCATTATTTTAATATGATAATGAATTGAAAGCAGCGTTCACACTTAAGTACAACATACCTTCTCCGTTAACGATTCATCTCATGTCCTATAACCTAATATTGTGTATTATTATATATATATAATCTATATAAAATTGTTTTAAAACATGTTTTTCATTCTTTATATGACTAACAAATTATCCAAACAATAGGAAAAACAACTTACCTTTCAAAACATATTCAAAAAAATAGGAAAATAAAAATGGAAATAACAAAAAATAATTATAAATTGTTATAAAAAGAGTAATAATATTTTTAATATTTAAATAATTGATATTATAAATATGATTATCGTTATGTTATAATTTTGTATCATGGTTAATACCCTTATAATATATTTTAATTTATGCTTACCTAAAAATAAATACAATGTAAGAGATTATTATCACACTCTTCTTTCTATGAGGCATACACCATTTTCACCAATCATTTCATTTTTGTGGTGTATATACATTACCTATTGTATATAATATAATGAATAAATGTTCCTTCTTGGAGTCTAGTGTTTTGTTTTAAATTTTTTATTTTATGGGGATTATAATTCAAAAGTTACAAATGATTAAGGTATTTTCATCTCTCTTTTTACATCTATGTGGTAAATGAAAAATCAACCACTCCATTATTTTGTGTGGAGTACCTAAATCACCATTTATAAGTAATATCATTAATATTTTTAACTTATTGATATTTAATTGTTTATTTTTATTTTTCTAATACAATGGGTTTAACGTGAAACTTTCCAAATAGTAAAATTTATCCTTTCCGTATCACTTTATTTTGTGATTGATAACATTATCTCAAAAAATAACTTCTTGATGAGAAATTTTATTTTATAATAAATTTATCTTAAATATTTAAATTCTAATGAAATTGATAATATTACAATGTAAAGTGTATTTCATTTTTATAAATAGTGTTCACTGTGATTTTTATTTGATTAATAGGTAATAATAGATAAATCTATATCTTTTATTCAATAAGTGTAGTTGAAAAGGGATTTTTCTCTTTAATTAAATAGATTACTATATATGTGACTAATTATTTAGACATAAAATATATGGTTTTGGGACCATTTAATGAATTTCATACAGGTAGGGGAACAGTTAAACTAATCTATATGATGAATCAATAGTCTCATGAGACAAATCAGTAGAAAAAATAAGAATAGTTTAAAAAGAATTGATAAAAATCTTGATATTAAAGGTATCATATTCCTGGGAAACAAGATTTAAAACTACTATGCATTCCCATTTTCCAGAATTCAGTTATTATTATTTTCTATGATATTTTTGCTTTTACATATCTTTGGATTCATTTTATCCACATCTTATGGATTAAATGGATGTTTTTCAGTTATATACCTTGGAATACTGATTATTCCTTATTGAGAAATATATATGGAATATGTACTAATTTATTTATCATTCCACTCTATATTTTCAAATTTATTCAGCATTTTTTCTATTCTAAATACCCTTAATGATAATTTGATCTCACCTATATTTTATTTCCTTGCCCCATGATTTGAAAAATAAATATTTTAATTAGCCTTCAAGGATGCAGTTATTTTCAGTTTATTACGTATCATGTATTGTATTGTTTTTTAAATTGAAATATGGGTATCTAGTATATAATATAGTCTACTAGAACATAAAAATGTTTTGATTACTTGGGATTTGAAGTTTGTATCTATAAAAATGTAATAATGTATGGAACTGGTTCTAAGATTATATTATAGGGTAGTTATAACTTTTTTTTCATTACATCCTAAGGCTATGATTATCCCATATAGAGAAATTATAAAATTCTCATAAACTAATGGTTAATTAGTCTAATTAACTGATGGAGGATTTTATTGTAACATCCCAAGTAAGTAATGAATAATATATATTCTTATATATTCCTATTTATGAATTAGATAGTGTTTTAGAGGCTTAAAATGAGAATAAATCCAATCTTAAGCATTGAATACTCTAATATTTTTAAAAGATTGTTTTACCGCCTTTTGATGGAGAACCATTTTTTAATCTAACTTTTGACAATTTTATAAGCTATATTTTTCAAAATAAACTTATTCTTTATGATTGGCATATTGAATTAACTTTGGATAAATTTCTGGTATTTTTCTGATAATGTTCATTTTTAATGAATAGTGAAAAGTGTTGTATTTTAATTCAAAACCCCTTTTTAATCTAATATATTTATATAGATATATTATCTTTTTAATTAGTTTTAACATGAAATTAGAATATATTTTTTCCATTTAATCCAATGGTGGTCATTGGAATTAATATCACTTTGATATTGGAAAAAAACGAGTGGCAATCTTTTGATAGGTATTATTTCATAAGAACACGCTATTTGATTTGACAGCGGGATTTAATTATAAAATTAATTAATGAAACTTCTAGGTTAAGAATTTGGTAAAATAGTCATCATTTTTGAATTTGGAATATCAAATATAGCTTAGGGTGAATTTTTGGTATTTTTCTGAAATACCTTAATTTTTGATGAATAGTTAAACAACAAAGTGGTAGTTACAAAAACAGATTTTTCATTTAAATGAAACTTTACCACTTCTTTGATTTGAATTTCAGAAATTCAATATAAATTATTTTCATTATTAAGAAAAATGTGGTTCAAGGGGATAAAAATAATTTTTTATGAAAAGTAACTTTTAAGTTTTATTAATCGCGATTAAAGGGAAATTAGTGTGATTTATGGTAAAAATGATATTATAATAAAATTAAAATATCTATGACACTTGTCGTAACCCTATTGGATGAGTCATGGCCGACCAAGACAACCCATGGGTCGATTTATGGGACCCCATGGAGCCACTTGGGTAAGATAATGACATTAATGCCTTTTATTTAAAGTAAAAGTAAAAATGACACAAACATGTATTGTTTTACTAAAACAATTTTTACATGGGGTTATACAAGTCAGATTTTTAACTATAAATAGTAATTGGAAATCTAAAACGATTTCCTACATCATAGTATTTGTTTTATAATATTGAAAAATTAAATAAATTCAATTATTTATGACATCATGATGATGAACGATTACCTCATTATTTAACGATTTAAATAAAATGGAATCATAATGTAAAATCTAAGACCTACACATGTCAAAAAACTATTGGATGGGTGGATTTTGAACCCTTATCACCTTATCCTTGAAAAAAACAATGTGGGACTATTAAAATTCGAAACTCATTTGAAAATAATGTAACCTTTCTTGACTTTCCATGAGTGCCCCTCCTCCTCTCTTATAAAAGGCCCCCACCTCTACCACCTTACCGACACCTCTCAAGCCATTGGCTCAGCAAATCTTTAATCATTTTGTCTGTCCACATCCCTCTCCGCATCCTAGAAGCATTACCTTAGGCAGGAATCTCTTTAAGAAACCCTTTTGGTTGAAACCAAAGGGAGTTACACGATTTTAAGGTAAAGACTTCTCTAATGTTCTTTTGTTTTATTTTGCTTCTCCAACCCTCTAAACTCTTTTTATTCATTTA
Organism: Viscum album; assembly: GCA_963277665.1. Lineage (NCBI taxonomy): Eukaryota > Viridiplantae > Streptophyta > Magnoliopsida > Santalales > Viscaceae > Viscum > Viscum album. The sequence continues at coordinate 360,314,864 of OY728155.1, read as the reverse complement.
TTTTGTAACAAATCCAGTATCTTAAATATAATAAGATGTTTTTATAAGAAGGATTCGAGCTACATTTCCTCACACCTACATCTAATTGTAAAAGAACATACTGTTTCCGTGGATGGAGAATTTCTGCCTCATGAAATGATGAATGTTCAATATTCTGTTAACACCTTCAAAGGTGGCCATTAAGATGTCACTATATTTATATATGATATATTATATGTTTATGTTTTTCTTAAACTTCTGTATTTTTCATTTACGCCATACCTTTATGGTTTCCATTATGGGTAAACGCGATATCTTAATTTTAGGAAGTGTGGACTGCCGCCCCCTCAAAGTGATTTGATTCGTTAATACCATATGTGGTACGTATAAAGGATAGATTTAATGATATTATATATGATACCATATTGTAATTACAATACTATTATGTATCATTATGCTTTAATTTCATTAAATATGAAATATAAATGGAAGTAGCGTTCATGCGTACATACGGCTTACCGTCTCCATGAACGATGCATTTCATTTCTTACCTCTAAATGTTATGTAATATTATAAGTGAATGTATATAATCTATATATATGATATATATTATATCTACATAATTAATATAAATCTGGATATAATGTATATTTAACCCCATGAACAAACTTGTAATTATAAAGAGTTTATTTTTTACTCAAGTACCAATGATTGTTAAAACGACCGTTATTAACTTAAATAATTACATAGTGTTCATGACTTGGTAATAAGTGATATAAAAGGAATAATGAACTTGAAAAAGTTTCTTAATCAAGTAGAAATTAACTCAAGTTTATTATTCAGGAGATTAAAGAACGATCGAGTCAAGTCAGACCCGAGGTAAGGGACTTCGTCTCAATCGCCTTTCATTGAGGCATATTTGGTTCTAATACAAGGATTTTATTTATATAGTGTATAAATCCCTTTGAATTTTAATTTTATACAAAAGGAATATTTTTCAACGATGCGTTTTACAAAGATAAAAAATGGAATGTTTTTTTTACGTACGCGGTGACAACAACCTTTTCTGCCACCGTGAGTATTATTTGGTCTTTGGATTCCTCAACAAGACGTAATGTTTTAAAATGAAATAAATACCATATACTATTTTATGTATTTTGGTATTGAAAATGGTTTTTTATAATGGATTTGTTATGTCAATATATTTTAGTAATATATTATGATCAAAGTGTGGAAATTTTTTCTTTCCATTATATTTGTTTTATGTCTTATGATTTTATAATGGTACTTGGACATTTGATGGGTGGTTACGTGATAAACCATGTGACGAGTGGTGCTGTGAATACCCGGATGGGTGGTTGCGTTATAACCTCCAATGCATTGGGTATGGAAGTCGGCCGTATGGCTATTCCATTAAGTGATATGTGTGGAAGTCGACCGTATGGTTATTCTATTTAAGTATGTTTATGTCCCAAGTTACCTTTATATGTTATGTGTTCTTTTAATGGGTTTTATGGTAATATTTTGGTTAAAAAAGGGTTAGTAATGATATTTTATTCAGTGAGTCGTATTTACTACTCCATAAAGGTGAAAAGTATTACTTTTATAAAGTATTCATGGTTTACTTGTTGTTTTGAAAAACTAACAGTTTTCCTTCTTTGTGTATCCCTTACTGAGATTTTTATGCTCACCCCAAATTTTTTTTTGAAATGTTTTTCACAGGACTTAATGTGGAATAGGTTCAAGGATGGGATCAAGGAAAATTCCTCTTATCTAAAACATGTAAGTAGACATGTTTCTTTTTAAGAGTTTTTATTTTATGGAAACTTAGTAGAAGTTTCTACTTTGTAATCTTTTGAGATGTAATAGTTATTTCCTAATTCTCTAAAACTCTAAACCTGAAAAGATCCTCAATGTTAATTATTCATTCAATTCAATATTAAGTAAGGTATAAGGACGGGGCCTTATAGTTGGTATCAGAGGTCTGTTTAGAAAACTTTAGGAGTTAAAAATTTATTAAATTATAAATTAATTTATGGTATGATTGAAATGATATAGCATTTAAAGATTACCTTGTTGCTTCTCCTAAGATATTTCTGTGTTAAAAATGGTTTTAGATAGAGGAAACATAACTGCTTTTCTGGGAAGGCATACAAAGGGAAATGACCTTTCAAATCAGTATCTTGAGATGGTCAGAATAAGAACTAAATAGTTTGTTGCAATGATGGCTCAGTTGACTCAGGTGAAAAATGTTGGTTGTTTTTATTGATGATATTTTGGTGTTTTCTAAAAGTAAATAGGAGCATGAAAGTCATTTAAAGGTTATCTGACAAACCTTAAAAGAAAAGAAACAGTATAGAAAATTCAGCAAGTGTGATTTTTGGTTGCAACAAATTTCATTCCTTGGTCACATTGTTTCAAAAAATAGCATAAATGTTGATCCTACTAAAACAAAAGTTGTTGAAGAATGTCCAAGACCCCCATATGTAACCGAGATCCGTAGTTTCATTGGTTTGGTAGGTAACTACTAAAGTTTTGTTGAAAAAATTTCACGGTTATCTAGTCCAATGACTAAGCTAACTCGGAAGGGTGTTAAGTTTATCTGGAAAAAAGAATGTGATGATTGTTTTCAGGAGTTGAAAAGAAGATTGGTGAATTCTTTAGTTTTGGAACTACCTTATAGGAATGGTGAGTTTGTTATATATAGTGATGCTTCATTGAAAGGACTGGGTTGTGTCCTAATGCAGAATAATCAGGTAATTGCTTATGCTTCACGTCAGTTGAAAACTCATGAGGTAAATTACCCTACACATGACTTGGAATTAGCTGCTATTGTTTTTGCTCTAAAAATTTGGAGGCATCATTTGTATGGAGTAAAGTGTGAAATATATACTGATCACAAATGTTTAAAGTATATATTCACTCCAAAAAATTGAACATGGGACAGATGAGATGGATAGAATTAATCAAGGATTATGATTGTACAATTCATTACCATCTGAGAAAAGCAAATAAACTGGCTGATGATTTGAGTCGAAAAAGTATCAGTGAGATCATCATTATCATACAGAATTAAGCAAGCGCATAAGAAAGACATTGGGTTGCAGAAAAAGGTAGAACTGGTTCAGAAGGGTAAGTTGCCTGAATTTAACATTGATAATGATTGTGTTTTGAGGTTTGGGAAGAGATTATGCGTGCCTGGTGATTCACAGTTGAAGAATGAGTTGTTATGTGAGGCTCATTGTTCCCTGTTTTCAGTTCATTCTGGCAGTACTAAGATGTACAAATATCTGCAGGAGTATTACTGGTGGGATGGAATGAAAAGAGATATTTCTAATTTTACTGTGAAGTGTTTGACTTGTCAGCAGGTTAAAGCAGAGAGGCATTTACCGAAAGGGATGTTTCAGCCTTTACCAGTGCCAGAGTGGAAATGGGAAAATATATCCACGACCATTATTGTGGGATTACCAAAGACATCTCGAGGTAAAAATGCAATTTGGGTTATTTTTTATCGCTTGACTAAATCTACTCATTTCATTCATATTCGAGATAATTTCTCTCTAGATCAACTTTCTCGATTTTATCTTAATGAGATAGTCTGGTTGCATGGAGTTCCCCTCTCCATTGTATCTAATCGTGATGCCAGGTTCACTTCTAACTTTTGTAAAGGCCTTCAGAAGTCGTTGGGTACTGAATTAAATTTTACTATAGATTTTCATCCACAATCAGATGGTCAATCAGAACGAACAATTCAGACTTTGGAGGATATGATACGTGCTTTCTCTATGGATTATTAGGGAAGTTGGTACCAATATCTTTCTTTGGTTGAATTTTCATATAATAACATTTTTCATTCCAATATACAAATGGCTCCTTTTGAAGAATTATATGGTAAATGGTGTCAAACTCCATCTTTTGGGATGAAGTAGGTGAAAGGAAGCTGATAGGCCCAGAAATGGTAGAAGAGATGGTAGAAAAAGTTTGGTTGATTCAGAAACCCATGAGAACAACTCAGAGCAGGCAGAAAAGTTATGCAGACAACAGGAGGAAGGATCTCTCTTTCGAGGTAGGTGATCAGGTTTTTCTAAAAGTCTCACTGTGGAAAAGTGTGATGTGATTTGGTAAGAAAGGAAAGTTGAGTCCAAGGTTCATTGGACCATATGAAATTCCGGAAAAAGTTGGATCAGTTTCTTACCGAGTGGCATTACCTCTATGTTTATCTCAGGTACACAATGTTTCTCATGTTTCAATACTAAGGAAGTACATGCAAGATACATCTCATGTTTTGGACCCAAAGGTAGTTTAGTTGGAAGAGAATCTCTCTTATTAAGAACACACAGTACAGATTCTTGACCGAAAAGATCAAGTGTTGCGAAATAAGGTAATTCACCAGGTAATGGTTTTTTTGGAAAAACCATATGGTTGAAGAGGCAACGTAGGAATCTGAAAATACTATGGGGGATAAATACCCCCACTTATTCGATAAGTAAAGAAATTGCGGGGATGAAATTTTCTAAAGGGGGGAAGGATGTAATATCCCAAGTAAGTAATGAATAATAGATATTCTAATCTATGCCTATTTATGAATTAGATAGTGTCTTAGAGGCTTAAAATGAGAATAAATCCAATCTTAAGCATGGAATAATCTAATATTTATAAAAGATTGTTTTTCTGACTTTTGATGGAGAACCGTTTTTAAATATAACTTTGGACAATTTTATAATCTATATTTGTCAAAATAAAATAATGCTTTATGATTGGGACATTGAAATTTACTTTGTATAAATTTCTGGTATTTTTCTGATAATGTTCTTTTTTAATGAATAGTGAAAAGTGTTGTATTTTAATTCAAAACCTCTTTTTAATCTAATTTTTTTATATAGTTATATTATCTTTTTAATTGGTTTTAAAGTGAAATTAGAATATATTTTTACCATTTAATCCAATAGTGGTCATTGTAATTAATATCACTTTGAGATTGGACATAAACGAGTGTCAATCTTTTGATAGGTATTGTTTCTTAAAAACACGCTATTTGATTTGACAGAGGGATTTAATTATAAAATTAATTAATGCAACTTCTATGTTATGAATTTGATAAAATAGACATCATTTTTGAATTTAGAATATCAAATATATCTTGGGGTTAATTTTTGGTATTTTTCTGAAAACCCTTAATTTTTGATGAATAGTGAAACGACAAAGTGGTAGTTACAAAAACTGATATTTCGTTTAAGTGGTACTTTACCACTTCTGTGATTTTAATTTCAAAAATACAATATAAATTATTTTCATTATTAAGTAAAATTTTGTTCAATGGGATAAAAATAATTTTTGAATAAAAGTAACTTTTACGTTTTATTAATCGCGATTATAGGGCAATTAGTGTTATTTATGGTAAAAATGATATTATAATAAAATGAAAATATCTATACACATGTACTAACCCTATTGGATGAGTCATGTCTGGCCAAGACAACCCATGGGTAGATTTCTGGGACCCCATGGATCCACTTGTGTAAGATAATGACATTAATGCCTTTTATTTAAATTAAAAGAAAAAATTACACAAACATGTATTTTTTTATTAAAAAAATTTTTACATGGGGTTATACAATTCAGATTTTTAACTATAAATAGTAATCGGAAATCTAAAAATATTTCCTACATCATAGTATTTTTTTATAATTTTTATAAATTAAATAAATTAAATTATTTATGACATCATGATGATGCAGTGATTACCTCATTATTTAACAATTTAAATAAAATGGAAATATAATGTAAAATCTAAGAACTAAACATGTCAAAAATCTATTGGATGGGTGGATTTCGAACCCTTATCACCTTATCCTCGAAACACATCAATGTGGGACCATTAAAATCTGAATCACATTTGAAAATAATGTAACCTTTCTTGACATTCCAAGAGTGCCCCTCCTCTCCTCTTATAAAAGGCCCCCACCTCTACCACCTTACCCACACCTCTCAAACCTCTGGCTCGGCCAATATCTGATCATTTTGTCTCCCCACATCCCTCTCCTCATCCTAAAATCCTTACCTTAGGTAGGAAGCTCTTCAAGAAACCCTTTTGGTTTAAACCAAAGGGAGTTACCCGATTTTAAGGTAAAGTCTTCTCTAATGTTCTTTTGTTTCATTTTGCTTCTCCAACCCCCTAAACTCTTTTTATTAATTTATTATGTGACAACTCCAGTATCTTAAATATACTAGGATGTTTTTATAAGAATTATTCGAGCTACACTTACACACACATACATCTAATGGTTAAAGAACATACTGTTTCTGTGGATGGAGAATTTCTGCCTCACGAAACGATGATTGTTCAATATTATTTTAACACATTCAAAGGTGGAAATTAAGATGTCAATATATTTATATATGATATATAATATGTTTATGTTTTCATTAATCTTCTGTATTTTACATTTACAGTATACCTTTATGGTTTCCATTATGGGTAAACGTGATATTTTCATTTTAGAAAGTGCGGACTACCGCCCCCTCAAAGTGATTTGATTCATTAATACCATATGTGGTATGTATAAAGGATAGATTTAATGATATTATAAATGATAACATACTGAAATTATAATACTATTATGTATCATTATGTTTTAATTCCATTAAATATTAAATAGAAATGGAAGTAGTGTTCATGCGTACGTACGGCTTACCGTCTCCATAAACAGCGCATTTCATTTCTTACCTCTAAATGTTATGTAATATTATAAATGAATTTATATAATGGATATATATGATTGTTGACACTCCTTTCGTCACAGAATATAAAGATCGAAAAAGGGGAATATCTAAGAAAAAAGTGATTCATCCTTTGAAGAAAAACATAAAAAATCAACAAAGGAAGGAAGAAAGGATCAACCGAAACCTCACTGCGCAAGTTATCTAACTGTCGCGCAAGTGTACTTGCGCGGCTACCTTGGTCGCGCAAGTGACTTGCGCGACCTAAGTGGTAACCACCCTGTAACCGCCCAGGGTCTTCTTTTGCCTATAAATAGACCCTGTGGGCCCCCCATTCAAGATGATTTTTTTCCAGAAACTCGGATTGAAGCTCCCAACGCCCAAGTCTTTTCTCAAAGCTTCCGGAACACGTCTAAGGTAATTTCTTACCTAGAACGGAAGATCTAAAGAGAAGAAGGATGGCCTATGTGTTGAAACTCATCAACACTTGCGCGCCGCTTTTATTCCTTCAATATAACTTGCACGTCCCTTTTCTGGAAGAACCTCAAGAGGATTCTAAATGGTTTAAAAAAGAGTCGCTCAAATATTTCAATGCTGGTTGAAAATCGCGCAAGTACACCATGTGTCGCGCAGGTATACCTGCGCGACCAAAATTTGCGCGCCCACGGAATACTTGCGCGCCTTTCAAGACTTGCGCGCCCCTACCTTTTTGGGTGCCCATCTTGCCCGTTTTACCCCTCTTAAGCCATTACACCTTTCCTTTTCAAGATTCAGTCTTCAACACACTCTTCAAAGCCATTTATGGCATGATTTCTTGATTTGACTTCCTTATCTGAAAGGAATTCTATAGAATATCTCTCAAAACCTAGTGATTTAAATATCCTTATGTCACTAAATATAGAGATTTCATTCATTCAACCTCATCCATTAAGATGATAGAATCCTTAACATGGGCATCCTCCTCAGGAGTAAGCCCCAATTTCAAATCTGGGCATCCTTCTTTATGAGTAAGCCCCAAATTCTTAAAGTTCCCAAACTTGGGCATCCTCCTTAGGAGTAAGCCCCAAACCTTAATCCCTTACCTGGGTCTCCTTTTCAGGAATAAGACTCAGTCATAATCTTGGGCTTCCTTCTTAGGAGTAAGCCCCAAGTCCCCTAACCAGGGTCTCCCTTTTAGGAATAAGACTCAGTCATAACCTATGCCTCCTTTTTTAGGAGTAAGTCCCAGTCATAATATTGGGTTTCCTTTTCAGGAGTAAACCCCAAACCCCCTTAAATTTCTCTTAACCAGTCCTAATTTACCCTTGATTTGGGTTTCCTTTTCAGGAGTAAAACCCAATCATAAGTCCCCTCCTAACTTGGGCATCCTCCTTAGGAGTAAGCCCCAAGATTAGAGTATTCAAATCTCCATAAAGCACATATACCTTTGTGGACCCTGTTCCTGGATTTTCTCCCTAAAAGTGAATCCTAAACCTTCATCTATCTGGGCAGTCATACATACCTAATCCCCAAACAATTTCTTTTGATTGCATCTTTCAGGGCACAATTGTCTAATTTTTACCAATACCTCGTGTTTCTCACACCGAGCATGACTCACGTGAGCTTAGAGTGTAAAAGTAATTATGAAATTCTTCTTTGAGCCATAAATCATAAACATCATACTCCATTACTCGAACTACGTGGGTTCTGATTCCTTTTCCAAAACAAAGGATACGTAGGTAGCCCATTTATGGGTTCGATCCCAACTTTGAAATAATCCCTGGCCTTCTGAATGACGATAAACTTCAAGTGCCCCACTGAGTGGCTTTAAAACCAGCCTGGTCATCATAATGACCAAGATACTTTTATATAAATGTTTTGAAGGATACCATTGACCAAGAATCTCTAAACAGATATAGATGATTCTCTATTGATGAAGAACCTCGAATACATATAAAAGATTCTCTAAATTTCTTGCATATTTAATCATTGATTGTTAAAACTAAAGGAAAGCACATTTTATACTTGGTAATGTAATAAGGATTAACGAACATAACTTAAATCTATAAAGAGAGTCCCGGAGTAGACAATAATTCCCCTCAAAAAGGTGTGATGAGTCCGACCTCCCATCCTCTCGACCAATGAAAATTCCTAAGCCTCATTACTCCACAAGATAATGAGCGCCTACCTTTGGAAAGTAGGTCCAAACGGATGTGGAATCATTGGATGTTTCCGGTTCTACGAACAAACCTGCTAGAAACCGATCGGAACATTTGAATCTCCCGTCAAGGAGGTCATCCCCGAAATCCGTCGAGGAAACAAAAATGGTGAACCCGACGTGAATCCATAACCAAGTTAAAATGATGTTCTTCTTATTTGTTAGGCCCCTTGGGCCAACAAAGCAATCATTGACATGTACTCATCCAAAAGATGCAGTGGCCGGATTCATCTTGATTATGTCTGTTATATGGAACAGACACTCTTTTCTCAAGATCTTCTGCAAATTGGCTTTCCTTAAATTCACCTATGTGAATATTGCGGCTGTGAACACCTCTACTATGAGGTCTACTGCTGTGAAAACCAATGATACTACTCTTGCTGGAACGTCGTCCGTTCTGAGGATGACATCACCAACTCAGCATCTTCAACGTTGGGTTTCTAATGCACTGGTTAAGGAGTACCATCGCAACGGTACTATCCCAACTCTGGAGGCCGCTCGTCAAGCCCTCCAAGTTAACAAATCTACCTGGTCGTCGGGACAACGGCGGCCAGCGATCAAGAAGCAGGCGGTGCTAACTACCGTCTCCAACCGTTTCGGGTCGTTATCCCCAGAACGCACTTTCCATTCACTCCCTTACTCTGAGGAAGTGAATGAGAAGGTCCCGCGGGACCTTAATTCAAAAAGATAGGAGTCCTTCTCAAGGGCTCCCATCAACAATCGCCGCCAGACTCGTGCGGTAGTGCGCCCTCAACATGATGAGGGTACCGACTCCAGGCATTCAGCTCAGGTTCCTCGAACCCGAGCAGGCAAGATGAACCGCCAGAGACGGAATCCGGTAAACAATGGGCAGGTTGTCATCCCTTCCATCTCCGGAGAAGTCCACCAACCTAACTTGGTGGCAAACAATGAGCAGGCACACACACCTGCCCGTTTTAATTCCGTTGTCCAGCAGACTCGTCTGGCAGCATCAAGCAAATCCCGCCAGGCAATTCCGGCGGAGTACTGTAGGCAGGAACATACACCTTCTTATACATCACCAGTTAGTCAGTAGGCTCGTCTGACTACATATGTTGGATCTCGTCAACCGCGTTTGGCTAAGTGTAATCAGCAGGCACATACACCTGCTAATACTAATCAAGCCTACCAACAGTCTCGCTTGGTAGCGCACGGAGAAGTCAGTCGGAAAGTCCCGACGACAAACAGGAGGCAGACTCAACTCTCTGCATCCACACTTGAGTACTGTCAGGATTCACTAACAGGAAAAGGAGGACAGGAGCAGGCACATACACCTACTCCAAGCACAGAATGGACGTATATCCCCGTTCCGGCGGCTGAAGTCACCAAACATATTTTGTCAATGGTGAAAGAGCAGAAGAAAATTCCTGCTCATATTCTGGATGCTTGCCAGGATATCATAACAGCTTCAGCATCATCACAGGGACAGACACATAAATCTATCCCTAGCAGTGGAGTGAAACATCAACGATTCACTCCGGAACAGACACACACATCTGTTCCAGTCCAAGAGGGTTATGGGGAATACTCCCCCATATCAAACGGACAACCATGTCAGGCACATACACCTGATTTGAGTGGAGATCGTCAGCCTAACCTGACCATCTTTCCTGATCAGGCACATACACCTGCTCAGAGTAACCACTTTCGTCAACAAGTGGTTTCTAAAGTGAGTAAGAAGGCATCTAAGAAAAAGATCCGCCCAGCACAGTCAGGAGATCAAAGGAAAATCTGCAACAAGGCCTTGCTGGATGCTGGAGTTCTTGATGCCCTCAGACATTTATCTGTTGGAATTCAAGATTCTACTCCCTCAGTTCTCAATAACGAGAACATTAATTTTGAAGGTCTTTAATAGACACTTCCTCATGAAGGCTTACCTCATGAATGTTCGGTCAATCATGAAGTTTCTTCTTCAGATGAGAGCCACAGGAACCCTCTGTGTGGTCAGAAGACCAAGGAGCAAGAGATTTCATCTTTTGTTGTAACCCATCATGACGGTCCTCCTCATGGTGATGAACTTCGCTGCGAAAGTCCTCTCCACAGTAGTGATTCACGTTGTCTCGAAAATTCTTCAGAAGCCAATATAGTGACGAGAAATCCCTCCTATCTCGAGGCACTTTCAAACGTAAAACCAGTCATGTCTGATGCTTTACTATCGGCAGGTGAAACTCTTTCTCCATCAGAAGATAGCCTGGGGTTCAGGTTATTCTCCGAACCATCCCTGGGTCATTCATCTTCCAGCATGAATAGTGATATCTCTACCAATCTTGTTGAATCCGATGAAGCAACAAGGAAACACCAACTCTGGTCCAAACAGGTAGAAGAATCTTCATTTAATGATAAAGAGGAAATGCTGAACATGAGGAAAAAACTGGCAAAAGGTGAAGTACCAGTCATGTTTTGGCCTTTGGCTGACTCCCAGTACGACATTCCAAAGATGTTGACGGATGATGGAATCCATGATATTCGTCTCAACATATGGAAGACTCTTTGTCAATTGAAGAAGAAGGTATTATATTACGTTGATTATGAAAATCATATTAAGATAATAGAAGGGTTACAACGCCTGATTGATTTGGCATCTCTATCAGTCTCTCGGTATCCGAAGGCTGAAAAGCAACAAAGAACCCTTCAACGTTCATGCCTTGGAGCACTAAGAAAATTGCGTCAGTTAATTGTCAATTCTCCATCTGATGTTCATATCAGAGGATGGGGTGTTCACGGAGCACTACATTTCACAGTGCTTTCCGGTCAGCAAGGCCCGCCGAAAATGGTCTCATGCAATGTTATTGCCCATGGCCGGCCACAGTCAATGGGCTTTGTTCATAATCAAAAGCTTGCTCAAGAACAGGCTTCAACTAGTTCCTATCAAAATCAAGTATATAGAGAACAAGTTGTTGAATTTCTCCTACATCAAGCAGGCGAGAATATTGCACAAGCCTCTCGTCTGGAGCAAACACATCATCAAATGACAGAAGTTTCGGAAATCATCCAACGATCTATTGAACCAGGTGATAAAAGTGGATACAGGTTAATGCATCCAGCTAATTTCCGAACTAAGATTCGCAAGATCAAGAGAGATTTTAAAAAGATATCAGACATAGCATGTCAAGAGACACCCTAGCTTGCCAGACTGGGGACTTCTCTAACCCAACCCTCATAGTCAACAAATGGGATTCGAGGAGTTGAGCGGAAGCAGCAGGAACATCCCCAGTCCACCGGACTGGGGACTTTTTCAAATCCTCAATCCCTCCCTCAGAGAAAGTCAATATTCTCTCGATTAGGGAATAAGCCTCAAGAGGAACGAAGAGCCAAGCTATCAGGAGATTCTCTCCAAGTGACGGTTCTCCAAGAAGTTCCTGAGGGATCAAGTCAACGGAATGCCATGTCTCATCATGGACATAGAAGAAGACAATATCACAGAAATGCTGATAGAAAGGATTCCATGCAATATGCATCCATTAATGTCATCAATGCCGTTGCTGCTGATTCACCAGATGAGGCTCAATCAGAGGGATCAGACGAAGAGGTTCCTGCTCAAGAAGTTGTGCAGACAGACTTAAATGAAGAAGGTGTGCGCACACGTAATCAAAGGCTTACCCAAAATCTGGGTATTCCTTCAAGTAACCCACTTCCCCCTCTTCGAAAAGGATCCAATAAGGGGAAAGGAAAGAATCAGGTTACTTCTCACCCTTCCTCTGAAGGAGGTCAATCGCTCTCATTAGAGCAAAGGTTTGCACAACAGGAGGAAGAAATGAAAGAATTAAGAAGGTTGAATGCAGAACTACTTCAAAGTAGTCTTCTTCTTAAGAATACTGAAGTCCGACAGCCGAAGGAATTTGTTGTAACTACTAAGATGGATATGGAATATCCTCCTTTATCAGTACACCCTCAGAGGTCTAATCCTACGGGTCAAATGCAACAACGGTTGGCAGCACTACCATCAGTTGCAGCACCAACCACCACGTCTGTCCAAGCTCCATTTATTGCACCTACTCAAAACCAAGTTCAACCTGATGTTTCTCAAAAGTTAATAACTACTATTGAGTCATTAACAGCTCGGTTAGAAACTATGGAAGGAAAACGGGTGCAAGTTCAACCTGAAAAGAAAGTTTACCCTGAATGGGAAGATTCAATTTCTCCTCCATCCAGTTTTGGAAACCCTGTTTTCCCTAATTTCAATGAATCAGGCGACCCTGAACAACATTTGACGCATTACGTGTCTTGTTGTGATCCTATGATGGGAACTCCAGAGAAACAAGAAGCAGTGAAACTCAGATGCTTCGTGCGAACCTTGCAAGGAACAACTTTTGTCTGGTATACAAGCTTGCAATCCCAGTCAGTCATCGGATGGGAGGATCTTCGTCAAAAATTCCTTCTTCAGTTTAGCTCAACTTTGCCAAAAATGACAGTTTTCGATCTTACAAACTGCAAGCAAAGGGAGAATGAAAGAGTCTCTGATTTCATTGCTCGTTGGAAGGGATTAACGTATTCCCTGAGTTTAGCACTCCCTCAGGAGGAATTGTTGCCAATCTGTGTGGCCAATTTGCGTGACGAATTACGCACGCCATTGATCCCTGTGAAATACACAGGAGGGTTTCGAGACCTTACTTCAATCGCTCAGCAGATTGAAGATTCCCTTATACAGGCTAAGGTTAAATCTCGTATAATTCCATCAGCTCCAGGAAGAAGAATGGGTAAAGCAGAAACTGCTACAGTTATGCTTAAACAAGCACCTGTACCTATATCTACTTCAAAACCATCATCTTCTCGAAGGACTCCACCTCCTGATTGCCAACAACAAAGGCCGTTTCGTCCAAATGATCAAAGAGATCAACGACAAAAACAATTTGAGGATATGAAGAGTAAAACATACTCTTTCCGAAGTGATCAAGTTCCTGGTTACTTCATTTCTGCTCTGGAAAATAATTTGGTTCAATTACCAGTGCCGAAGAGGCCAAACAAGGAAGTAGATGAAGACCATCCCAATTATTGTCCCTTTCATCAAATGTTGGGGCATCCCATCCAGGAGTGTTTTGTCTTTAAAGATCTCCTGCAAAAGATGGTCGACTTGGGACAAGTCAAATTTAAGGGTTCTTCAGCTCATGTAGCGTGTATTACCGCTACAGATCCAGAGGAAGGAGGTGAGTGGCAGGAAGTCAAAAGCAAAACTGTGAAAAAATATGATGATTAGATGGTCAGAAAGACAATCAATCGGACCCATTCCATTTTGCGAACACAATTGAAGAAGCCAATTGTGTCTCCCACAAAAGCTGCAGTAAAGCCTCCATAAAAATACAAATCCTCAAAAGGGCAGCGCAATTCAAAGAAGAAAGAGGAATCAGGAGAAGATGAGTATGTATCAAAGCCTAAATTGTCTTTGACTCTGGAAGATTTCATGCCATCTACTTCAAAGCCATGGGCACCGCCCCATCAAACGGCACAACCTAAACAGGCTAACCAGGCAGAGTCTTTATCAGACGAAGAGTTAATATTTGGTTCTGTTAATATGATTCAATTAACAGATCCATATTCCAGTCTTGATGAGCCTGAATTCCTTGTATCAAATAAGGGAATCCGAGGAAGTTCTAGAGGTTCAGGATACAGGGGAAGACGTGGATCTTTCCGAAGCGACTACTCTAATTTTACCCCTGCTAACACTATATATGCAGCAGAAACTCGTGGTAGAGCCCTTCAGCGAGCTCAAAAAGAAGAAGCAAGTTCTTCTGCCAATGGCCAACTCAGTTTTGGCACAGTTATTTTGGAAGACCGATTAAAGGTTCCATCTTCTTTATATCAGCAAGTAAATGGATCTAATTAGTCTAATCTTCCAAAACCAAGGATGTTGCCAACTTCAATACAAGATGCATCAGCTTCTAAATCATCTGCTTCCAAGGTACCTGCTAAACCGCATATTCCTATTGGGAAACGCAGACCTCTAGATCAAAAGTATGATATATTGAAACACTTGGCCCAAGTACCAGCCAAGTTATCAATTTTGGATGCTTTGAATCTGTCAAAAGATCTTCGGGAAGCACTCATCGAAGCTTTGTCAAGCCCTCAAGAGTTTGAAGCTGAAATTGCTGCAGCTGAAATCTATCACATAGAGAATAATTCTGCAGAATGCCATGCAGTGATATCTTTTACTAATAAAGATGAAGATGATGTTGTGCATGGGCACATAAAACCTTTGTACTTATCTGGAAAAGTCAATGGTGTAGATATTCGAAGAGCTTTCATTGACAATGGTTCAGGAGTCAACCTCATGCCCATTCGTACACTTTGTCGATTGGGCCTCACGGAATCTGATTTATCTCCTTCTACCATGATGTTGCAAGGATATGATAAAAATGAACAAGAACCACTGGGAGAAGTTACACTCAGAACTCAGTTTGGAGATCTTGTTTCCAATTCAGATTTCATGATTGTTGATCAAGACTCAACTTTCAATATCTTGCTTGGAAGACCCTGGCTACATCAGCATGCAGCTATTCCTTCATCATACCATCAATGTATCAAATACTGTTTCGATGGTCAAGTTGGAACATTGTATGGTGATAAGGCCCCGTTCAAGACATGTGAGTCTCAATACATTGAGGTGGAATTTTATCACATGAAGGGAAGAGAAAAATCTACAATGAAGGAAATTACCAAAGTTAATGCTCCATATGGTTTGGAAAAAATTCCAATAAATCCATTTTCACGTATGAGTACAGATTATGTGTTACCTATCAGTCAAATTGAAAAAATAGGCCCAAATTAAAATACTCTTATGGAAATATCCATAATGTCAATTACGGCAATCGAGCCAGACAACATAGGAGAAATTGGTAACTTACCAAGCAGTGATGAAAGCATAAGTGGTGACGTTTTCATTTCATCTGCTGAAATCCAACAAGTCTATACTTTGCTAATCAGGCCATAAGAAGTTATAGCAACACCAGAGGTGAATAATGATGTCGATTCTCAATCCATCATCCCCTCTTTATTTCCCAAAGAAGACCCTTTATCATCAATAGGGTCGGAAATGGAAGCTTCTTCTTCAAAATGTGAAAATTTTGACATCTCTTATGATCATGAGAATTTCATTTTTTTCATCTACTTTGCAAGTATAAAAGGAAGAAATAACACATGATGAAGAGGAAGAGGAAGATCTTAGAGATGCTCCTCCAGCATTTGAAGAGGGTATCTCTACCACTGTGGATGAACTCAGAGAAGTAAATCTGGGTACAGAGAAAGATACACGCCCCACTTTAATTAGTGCGGCCATGACCCTTGAAGAGCAAGAGATGTATATTTCTTTTCTAAAGCAAAATAAAGATATTTTTGCTTGGAATTATACAGAGATGCCTGGCCTTGATCCTGATGTTGCCACCCATCATTTGGGTTTGCCAAAAGAACATCGAGGATTCAAGAAAGCCGCGAGAAGAACACACCCAACCTATGCTTCCAAAATTGAGGATGAAGTGGATAAGCTTATCAAAGATAACTTCATCATAGAAGTTCAATATCCCATGTGGTTGGCTAATATTGTCCCTATAAAGAAGAAGAACGGACAAATTAGGGTTTGCATCGATTTTAGAGATCTTAATCGGTATTGTCCTAAAGATGATTTCCCAGTTCCGATTACAGAACTCTTAATTGATGCGACGGCTGGCTATGAAGTACTTTCTTTCATGGATGGATATTCTGGATATAATCAGATCCGAATGGCCCCAGAAGATGAGGAATATACAGCCTTCAGAGCTCCTCAAGGTGTGTTTTGTTACCGGGTGATGCCCTTTGGTTTAAAGAATGCAGGTGCAACATATCAACGCGCCATGCATTGTATCTTCAAATATCTTTTAGGGAAGTTTGTTGAATGCTATGTAGATGATTTTGTGGTTAAATCCAAACAACGTTCTAATCACTCGGCTGATTTGGAAGTCATATTCCACAAGCTTCGACAACATAATTTGAAGATGGACCCCTTAAAATGTGCTTTTGGGGTAACCTCAGGAAAATTCCTCGGCTTTGTTGTACGCCATCGTGGTATTGAAGTCGATCCTGAGAAGACCAAATCAATCCTTGGTATGTCACATCCTCAGAATTTGAAATAATTAAGAGGACTTCAAGGACACTTAGCCTATATTCGGCATTTCATCGCCAATTTGGAAGGCAAAAGTTTACCCTTTACCAAATTATTGAAGAAAAGAGTAACATACTAGTGGAATGAAGAATGTCAAGAAGCATTTGATGTCCTTAAGAAATACCTCTTGAGTCCACCAGTACTCATGCCACCTGTTGAGGGTAGACCTCTAATCCTCTATGTGACAACTTTAGAGCGATCATTGGGTGCCTTTCTCACTCTAAAGAATGATGCTGGGAATGAAAATAGTCTCTACTATCTCAGTAGAACTATGCTTGAAGCAGAAACCTGGTATTTAAGTATTGAAAAGTGCTGTCTAGCATTAATCTTTGCAGTTTAGAAACTGAGACACTACCTGCAACATCATGAGGTCCAATTGGTATCTCGTAATAATCCGCTCAAATTCATC
This sequence comes from Viscum album, assembly GCA_963277665.1. Lineage (NCBI taxonomy): Eukaryota > Viridiplantae > Streptophyta > Magnoliopsida > Santalales > Viscaceae > Viscum > Viscum album. Next base: position 360,297,413 of record OY728155.1, on the reverse strand, counting down.
CTTATTCGTCCAATGCTTAGAGGACGTCTGGCAAGGTGGGCGGTTATTCTACAGCAGTTCGACATTCAATATGTGTCTCAAAAGGCAATTAAGGGCCAAGCTCTGGCTGATTTCCTGGCTGAACATCCTTCAGTGGAAGACACGTATTCAAATATCGAACTCCCTGATGAGGAAGTTTTCTCTATTCAAGAGAGTCCTCAAACATTGGAAATGTATTTTGATGGTGCTTCTAGAAGTCCAAGAGGGAAGAAAATGTAAAATCCTAAATTCAACAAAGTTGGTCTAGGAATTGTTCTCATTTCTCCAGATAAGGCAGTGTTAGCTTATTCCTTTTTTTTGTGGGAAGGTGGTACCAATAATGAAGCTGAATACCAAGATCTCATTACAGGCTTGGAGTTAGCGCTTCAAGCAAAAGTGAATCACTTAAAGGTGAAAGGTGATTCAGACCTGGTAATCAAACAAGTCAATGGGGATTATGCCATCAGAAAATAATAATTAATCCCTTTGTATGATTACGTCATAGAGTTAATGTCGGAATTCCCTTTAGAACCGACATTTTCTTATGTCCCAAGATCACAAAATGCTCAAGCTGATGCACTGGCTAATATAGCCACAGCTTTAGCAGATCCAAATCGGGACGAGACAACCATCTGTATTTCCCACCGTCGTGCAATTTCACCTTATGTTCAAGTCAGAATAGAGGAAATTAATGAAATTAGTCCCATTTCTGAACCTTATGGTCATACTACAGGATGGATGTCACCTATCACGGAATACCTTCAAAATGGAACACTTCCACCTGATAGAGCCGAGAAAGAGAAAATTCGGCGACGTGTGGTCAATTTTACTCTTTATGATAGCCCAAACCACCTCGAGAAAATTCTCTACAAACGTGGTTTTGATGGAGTTCTCTTCAGATGTATTGATGGTGAAGAGACAATGGTTGTCATAAAAGAAGTGCATGCAGGAGTCTGTGGTGCCCACCAGTCTGGACATAGACTGTCTGATCAAATTCGAAGGCTTGGATACTTTTGGCCTTCAATGATACAAGATTGTGTTAATTTCACAAAGAAGTGTCATTCATGCCATGTATATGCCAACTTCATTCATAAACCTCCAGAGTTGCTTCATACAGCTAAATACTCATGGCCATTTTCCACATGGGGAATGGATGTGGTGGGACCATACCCTTCAGCTACGGCCAAGCAGTTTAAGTACATTCTTACTGCTACTGATTTCTTTTCCAAATGGGAAGAGGCAGTACCTCTCAAAGAAGTCAGTTCTAAATGCATTGTTAACTTCATCAAGTCTAACATCATTACTAGATTTGGTGTCCCTCATACCATATTGACGGACAACGGCACCAAAATCTGTTCTTCTGAGGTAAAGAAATTGTATCAAGAATACAACATTAAGTCCAACCATTCATCTCGATATCATGCAGCGGCTAATGGCCAGATAGAGGCCTTCAACAAGACTCTTTCAAATATACTGCAAAAGATGGTGGATAAAGATAAGAAGTCACGGCCTGATAAACTCTTTCATGCTTTATGGGCTTATCGGACTACCACTCGCAATGCAACATGGTCAACTCCTTATTCATTGGTATATGGAACAGAAGCAGTCTTGCCAATTGAAGTTCAATTTCCCTCACTCAGAATAGCCATTTGTGATCAGTTATCTACAGATGAGCAATCCCAAAAGAGGTTGAATGAATTGGAACAGTTAGATGAGAAAAGATTGTGCACTTTGCACCACTTGGAAATCTATCAGAATCGAATAGCATGAGCTTTTAACAAAAAAGTTCGTCTTCGTTCATTCATTCAGGGAGAATTTGTATTGGTTCTCATAGCACCAATGATACCAGGAAAGAAGCCTCCCAAGCTTGAACCAAAATGGGAAGGACCTTATTCAATACATAAGGTCTACTCCAATGGAGCATATTCTCTAATCTCAATGGATAGAGAACACATTATAACTCCAACTAATGCCAGATTTCTGAAGAAGTATTTTGTATAAACACAAAATATTGTTCCCAGATCCAAAACAATCACATTGGTTCATGGTATTGTCCCTACTACATGACACTAAACTGTGCAGCACCAATAGTCCTAACTGCAAGACTTTAAACTGCATAGTCCCTATATTATGTCCTACATGACACTAAACTGTATTATGTCTTATCTACATGACATTAAACTGTACAGAAGTTCCATATTTTGTCCGAGATGACATTAAACTATATTTTGTCCGAAATGACATTAAACTATATTGTGTCCTAGCAACATGACATTAAACTGTGTGGCACTTTTCATCATCCAGCATGATGATAAACTGTAAAAAGTCCCTAGAACTGATATTCTCATATTGGTTCACCTTAGTCCTAGCTACATGACTTTAAACTGTACAGCAATGGTCCAGTATGACTTTAAACTGCAACTTTGTCCCACACAACATTAAACTGTGAAAAAGTTCCCTAAACCGTCCAGCATGACCTTAAACTTCATCATCCCTAGTCCATGTATATGACCATAAACTATTTGAAAATCCTTTATGTCCAGCAAGACGTTAAACTGTGACGTCCTAACTACATGACGCTAAACTGTATAAAAGTCCCTCACGTCCGGAAATACGTTAAACTATATAATCTCAAAAGTCCAGTATGACATTAAAATGCACCATTCACGGTCCATGCATATGAACTTAAACTATTCACACTTTCGTCCAACATGACGTTAAAATGGTACACTCTTTTGTCCTTACTGCATGACATTAAACTGCACAGTCCCCCTTTCGTCCAATATGATGTCAAACTATTTTGTCCCCATCGTCCTAACTACATAACGCTAAACTATACAGAAAGTCCTTGATATGTCCTATATGACATTAAACTGTATTTTGTCCCTGCTACATGACACTAAACTGTGCAGCACCAACAGTCCTAACTGCAAGACTTTAAACTGCATAGTCCCTTTTTTGATGTCCTACATGACATTAAACTGTGCATCGTTAAGGCTGTTATTACCTCTTGTTTCTCACACCGAGTATGACTCACGTGAGCTTAGAGCAAACAGCAACCATAACACTCCCTTTGGGCCACTAACCGTGTATAAGTCCCAACAACATTTTTTATTAGATCATTGTCCCCAAGAACAACTTGATCATTAATTCATTCTTTAATTGAACTACACGGACTTTGATCCTTGCCCTCCAGGCTGGGTATGTAGGCAACCTCCCAGGGTTCAAGCCCAAAAAACAATCTCTTCACATCGGTTCACTACCATCTCATATGATGTTTATTTGTGAAACCGCCCCTGGAATCAATATCTTTACCTTGATTCACTTTCGTCCTTGTTATATGATGTTAAACAATACAACACTTTTGTCCGGTACGACAATAAACTACAATATTCTTTTATTTCCTCATTTGAGAGAGAACTATTATTGACATTGATTTTTCAATCATGGTTTTCATTTTCAAAAGACTACGTGCATACATGGTAATGCCTAAACTTTTTATCTCAGGTTAAACCATCATTGCACTAAAGTCCCCTTTCACCCTTCACATGTACGAACCAAATTTGTACAAAGGGTAGTTCTAGAACTACCTGGGCTTGATTCCCATCCTTATGGGATACGTAGGAACATTTGAGTATCCCTCGAATCCAGCCCCAAGTCTTTTGGGCCTAACCCCAAATTTCACTTTCAGTCCCTTGGCTGAAAAGTCCTCATGAAAACACACACTGTGTATTCATTATTATGGTCCGAATTCTATGACCCTAAACTAAGATCACTCATACTTTCGTCCTGCACGACGTTAAACTGCATTTCAAGAACTACGTTTGGCTTGATTCTCATTCTTATGAGATACGTAGTGAAGTCCAAAATTTCAATTCAGGACCCAGCCACAACATGATTATGGTTATCATTGAACTATGTATCTCTATATACATTGGACAATACCCATATTTATGTGTTATAATCCTAACCTTAAATATTTTCAGATCTTCATAACCCTTTTCATGACTTCTAATCACAAAAATGTCAAACTTCTGAGAATTCTTTTTCCTGACTATGCAGCACGTGCCCATAGGTGGCCTTGCATAAACAGTCCACATAAAAGACTTGTCAGCCAAAAGATACTATTTATTTGACCATGCAGCTAATGCCCATAGGTGTCCTTGCATATTTCAACCCCCTAACGGGTTTGTTAAATAATGGTAACTTCATTCTTGGGAAGAATGCCTTTTTTGTCCTTATTTGTCTTAAACGACAGTATGTAGGGATCCGCAAAAAAATAGCAATCCTTAAAATATTTGTCCCATATCCTTTTTCATGATCTAAAAGTATTCAAGTCTATGGTTTATTCTTCTTCCCTACGTTTGGGTCAAACCTTCGTAGGAGTTCATGTTCATCCAGTTCTTCGATATTCTTGTTCGGAAATATCTTCTCCATATTCAAGTACCTCTTTCCATACAACAAACTCTATACTTTAGAAAATTTGAATCTCCATAAACTTTCACTAGCTTTTAGCACTAGGAAAGTAAATTTCTGGGAGTTCTTTTGCCTGACAATGCAGCACGTGCCCATAGGTGGCCTTTCATAAACAGTCCACATAACAGACTTGTCAGCCGAAAGATACTCTTTATTTGACCATGCAGCCAATTCCCATAGGTGGCCCTGCATATTTCAACCCCCTAACGGGTTTTGTTAAATAATAGTAACTTCGTTCTTGGAATCTACTTCTTCTAATTCCTTTTATCTCTTTTTCATATCATTCCTCAGATTCAAATATTCTTAAGCCATAGTTTACATATTTTCTCTCATACTTGAGTTTGGTAATTTGTTTTCAGATAAATTGTCAAGGAATTGAATCAATTTTAATCCATTTCAGTCAAAGCTATTTCGACCTTAAACATTAGCCCCTTTATGTCCGGCATGCATGACTTTAAACTGGCCACAAAAGACAAAGGAACTCTGAATAAAAGTCAAGTTCCAGCACACTTGCGCGCTGCCTTCTGCGCACTGAAGACTTGAAAAACCACCTTTTCCTTTGGATGTCTTTGATTTCCTCAGAGTCAAATCCTCATTTCTCTCCGGATCCAACTCTGAGGGGGGACTTTTGTTGACACTCCTTTCGTCATAGAATATAAAGATCGAAAAAGGGGAATATCTAAGCAAAAAGTGATTCATCCTTTGAAGAAAAACATAAAAAATCAACAAAGGAAGGAAGAAAGGATCAATCGAAACCTCACCACGCAAGTTATCTAACTGTCACGCAAGTGTACTTGCGCGGCTGCCTTAGTCGCGCAAGTGACTTGCGCGACCTAAGTGGTAACCGCCCTGTAACCGCTCGGGGTCTTCTTTTGCCTATAAATAGACCCTTTGGGCCCCCCATTCAAGAGGATTTTTCCAGAAACTCGGATTGAAGCTCCCAACGCCCAAGTCTTTTCTCAAAGCTTCCAGAACACTTCTAAGGTAATTTCTTACCTAGAACAGAAGATCTAAAGAGAAGAAGGAAGGCCTAAGTGTTGAAACTCATCAACACTTGCGCGCCACTTTTATTCCATCAATATAACTTGCGCGTCCCTTTTCTGGAAGAACCTCAAGAGAATTATAAAGGGTTTAAAAAAGATTCGCTCAAATATTTCAATGCTGGTTGAAAATCGCGCAAGTACACCATGTGTCGCGCAGGTATACCTGCGCGACCAAAACTTGCGCGCCCACGGAAGACTTGCGCGCCTTTCAAGACTAGCGCGCCCCTACCTTTTTGGGTGCCCATATTGCCTGTTTTACCCCTCTTAAGCCATTACACCTTTCCTATTCAAGATTCAGTCTTCAAGACACTCTTCAAAGCCATTTATGGCATGATTTCTTGATTTGACTTCCTTATCTGAAAGGAATTCTGTGGAATATCTCTCAAAACCTAGTGATTTAAATATCCTTATGTCACTAAATATAGAGATTTCATTCATTCAACCTCATCCTTTAAGATGAGAGAATCCTTAACTTGGGCATCCTCCTCAGGAGTAAGCCCCGATTTCAAATCTGGGCATCCTTCTTTAGGAGTAAGCCCCAAATTCTTAAAGTTCCCAAACTTGGGCATCCTCCTCAGGAGTAAGCCCCAAACCTTAATACCTAACCTGGGTCTCCTTTTCAGGAATAAGACTCAGTCATAATCTTGGGCATCCTTCTTAGGAGTAATCCCCAAGTCCCCTAACCTGGGTCTCCCTTTTAGGAATAAGACTCAGTCATAACCTGGGCCTCCTTTTTTAGGAGTAAGTCCCAGTCATAATCTTGGGTTTCCTTTTCAAGAGTAAACCCCAAGCCCCCTTAAATTTCTCTTAACTAGTCCTAATTTACCCTTGATTTGGGTTTCCTTTTCAAGAGTAAAACCCAATCATAAGTCCCCTCCTAACTTGGGCATCCTCCTTAGGAGTAAGCCCCAAGATTAGAGTATTCAAATCTCCATAAAGCACATATACCTTTATGGACCCTGTTCCAGGATTTTCTCCCTAAAAGTGAATCCTAAACCTTCATCTATCTGGGAAGTCATACATACCTAAGCCCCAAACAATTTCTTATGATTGCATCTTTCATGGCACAATTGTCTAATTTTTACCAATACCTCTTGTTTCTCACACCGAGCATGACTCACGTGAGCTTAGAGTGTAAAAGTAATTATGACATTCTTCTTTGAGCCATCAATCATAAACATCATACTCCATTACTCGAACTACGTGGGTTCTGATTCCTTTTCCAAAACAAAGGATACGTAGGTAGCCCATTTATGGGTTCGATCCCAAATTTGAAATAATCCCTGTCCTTCTGAATGACGATAAACTTCAAGTGCCCCACTGAGTGGCTTTAAAACCAGCCTGGTCATCATAATGACCAAGAGACTTTTATATAAATGTTTTGAAGGATACCATTGACCAAGAATCTCTAAATAGATATAGATGATTCTCTATTGATGAAGAACCTCAAATACATATAAAAGATTCTCTAAATTTCTTGCATATTTAATCATTGATTGTTAAAACTAAAGGAAAGCACATTTTATACTTGGTAATGTAATAAGGATTCACGAACATAACTTAAATCTATAAAGAGAGTCCCGGAGTAGACAATAATTCCCCTCAAAAAGGTTTGATGAGTCCGACCTCCCATCCTCTCGACTAATGCAAATTCCTAAGCCTCATTAGTCCACAAGCTAATGAGCGCCTACCTTTGGAAAGTAGGTCCAAACGGATGTGGAATCATTGGATGTTTCCGGTTCTACGAACAAACCCGCTAGAAACCGATCGGAACGTTTGAATCTCCCGTCAAGGAGGTCATCCCCGAAATCCGTCGAGGAAACAATGATAAATATGATATCTAAATAATTAATATAATTCTGGATATAATGGAGATTTTACCCGATGAACAAACTTGTAATTATATAGAGTTTATTTTTGACTCAAGTACCAATGATCGTTAAAACGATCGTTATTAACATAAATAATTAAATAGTGTTCATGACATGGTAATAAGTGATATAAAAGGAATAATGAACATGAAAAATGATCTTTAGAAAGTAGAAATTAAGTCAAGTTTATTATTAAAAAGATTAAAGAATGATCGAGTCAAGTCGGACCCGAGGTAAGGGACTTCATCTCAATCTCCTTTCATTGAGGAATATTTTGTTCAAATACAAGGCTTTCTTTTATACGGTGTATAATCCCCTCTGACTTTTAATTTTATAGAAAAGGAATATTTTTCTACAATGCGTTTTACAAAATTACAAAATGGAATGTTTCTTTTTACGTACGCGGTGACAATGACCTTTTCCACCACCGCGAGTATTATTTGGTCTTTGGCTTCCTCAACAAGCCGTAATGTTTTTAAAATGAAATAAATACCATATACTCTTTTATGTATTTTGGTATTGAGAATGGATTTTTATAATGTATTTTTATGTCAATATATTTTAGTGATATATTGTGATCAAATTGTGGAAATGTTTTCTTTCCATTATATTTGTTTTATATCTTATGATTTTATCATGGTACTTGGGAATTTGATGGGTGGTTACGTGATAAACCATATGACGGGTGGTGTCGTGAATACCAGGATGGGTTGTTACGTTATAACCTCCAATTCATTGGGTGTGGAAGTCAGCCGTATGACTATTCCATTAAGTGATATGTGTGGAAGTCGACCGTATGGTTATTCAATTTAAGTATGTTTATGTCCCAAGTTACCTTTATATGTTATGTGTTCTTGAAATGGGTTTTACAGTAATCGTTTTGTTACAAAAGGGTAAGTAATGATATTTTATTCAGTGAGGAGTATTTACTACTCCATAAAGGTGAAAATTATTACATTGATAAAGTATTCATGGTTTACTTATTGTTTTGAAAAACTAACAGTTTTCCTTCTTTGTGTATCCCTTACTGAGCTTTTTATGCTCACCCCAAGTTTTTTTTGAATTTTTTTTCACAGGACTTAATTTGGAATAGGGTCAAGGATGGGATCAAGGAAAAGTCATGTTATCTATAACATGGAACTAGACATGTTTCTTTTTAGGAGTTTTTATTTTATGGAAACTTAGTAGAAGTGTATAGTTTGTAATCTTTTGAGATGTAATAGTTATGTCCTAATTCTATAAAACTCTAAACCTGAAAAGATCCTCAATGTGAATTATTCATTTAATTCAATATTAAGTAAGGTATAAGGCTGGGAACTTATATTTATCACCTAAAGTGATCCAATATATGAAAAATGTGATTAGGGACAAAGGGTTTCTTAATAGAGGAATGATTTTTTGTCATAACCTGTGTCATTTTCTCTAATATGGATATGATCATCTCAGTTCCAAAACCTCCTATATGAACTTTTTCATAAAGGAAATATCAACATTGATTATTGATGTTATCATGATTTCTGTTTCTCGTGATATGTGATATATTAAAACAACAAAAATATATTTATATCACAAAAATATGAATATTATGCCACTAAAAAAGTTTCTTACAGGGTAGTAAATATATTATGTGGTCATAATACTTATTTATTAGATATTTTCCTTTAATAAATCGTTCCTTAATCTCATTCTAATACTATATTGATAAAAAATATAATAACCCAAATCCCATAACCCATAACCAGTTTTTACATTAACACATTGGTACAAGATACAAGGGACAAAATCACAATGAATCGATCATTTTTTGAACAATGGGAGACTAAATACATACGTAATTTATAAATTAAATTTTTAAAACAAAAAATTGTATGAAAAAAATTATTTTATCCTTAAATATCATTAAAATGTACCTTATTTTTAGTTACCAATGATAAACATAACATAAATAATACATTAATCACTTTTTTTAATTTCAAAATAAAAAAAAGTCACATAACCTAATGAGAAAAAGGTTGTGTTTCATGGAGAGTAACTATATAAATATCTTATTTTCATACAATTGGGAACATTTTTCCAAAACTGTGATACTCTATAACTTTTTATAAACAACCCACTTTCCATTTTAATCTTCATAAAATAGGTAATGTAATTAGAAAAAAATGATATCAAATGGATAATAAGTGAAATGAGTCATCATATGGTAATATATTATAAACATAAAAAATAATGAGTGTAAGACCACAATATTTTAATTAAATATCATAAGTCTTTTCATGATAATAATACAACATGATGCAGAAATATAAGTTCAAAAAAAATCATCAATATGGAATAAATATATCAAATTACTCTAAATACGTATCAATAATAAAAAATGTGATATAAATATATAAACATGTTTAATAATTGAAAAATAAGGAATGAACATGAAAAAAATAGAATTTCAGGGAAATGAAATACATCTATTAAAATTGAAATAACATGAAAAAAACAATGCACAGAAGAATAAATTTATGAACAAATTGAAAATGTACTAGAACCATAATTAATAGAAAATCTAGGTGATAAGACCCAATATTCCCATTCTAATGTGATCATACCATTTGGTTCATTCTTGAAATGGGAGTAAATCCATCTTTCTCACACCTATGTAAACCAACTCATAATATTCATGCATGACTACCCCAGGTGATATAATCATACAATAATGAATTATAGGGTGATATAGAACCACACACATTATTCTCTATAAATATGTTTTTTACACAAAATCCAACATCATAAGATAATATATAACCAATAGAAAATTAAGGCAGTTGTTAATATGATATCAAAATAAAATTTACCACAAGTATTTATATAACAATAATATATATATGGTAGCCAAAACATCCCTCTAATTCGGATAATCCTTAGTAAAAAAAATTCAAATTCAAATTCTTTTAATACTCGTTTCTATAATTTTATATAGGGTATAAATTTTGACTTACTTTCAAAAATACATTTTTTAGAAGGGAAAGAGAATAATATTTAAAATAGTTATTATAAAGAGGACCAAATAATAAATACATAAATTGAAACCTGGTTTCAAATATTATGATTTATAATATATTGAAAACATTGACTTCAGAAAATAATCATTAAGAATGGATCCATGAAAAATAATAATTCTTTCAAAAATAGGGAAGTAAAAATATTTCACAACCAGTTATATTTAAAAAGAATATTTAATATTGAAGACTTGAAAAATTATAATGTTTCTAAAAAAATGGTGTGATATCACATTTAAATATTTTACATTAAAATAAATTTATAATAATTTAAAGTTGTTAAAAATATAAATGTAAACAAAATAAAATGAATATTTCATTATAAGCCTTTTTGAAAGGATTGTGACCCAACTATTTAATTTTTTGAAATATATTTACCATAATCATAAAAACAGTGTTATAACTTGATTTTGGTTAATGATAATTATAAATATTAGTTCAAAAACTATATTATCATTCCCAAATGATAGGTGAATACTGTAAGGATACCATATATAGATATGGATGAAACTTTTCATTGGAAAATTGGGAATAATTCCATATAATGATGAACTTTTATATTATAAAATATGATTTAATGTAATTTTATACTAATAATGATAAGTAATTTACCAATAATAATAATGAAATATAAAAAATAAAATGGTCTAAATATAGGAACAAATAATTTTTGAAATATATATTAAAACAATAATTGTTACGACCTTGTTATTCTGAAATTGAGTCAATTATGACCCTAATACCCATTTTATGTTTTAAATCAAAACCCCAAGAGAGATTTAAAATGGAAAAACATTGTGAATCATTAAATATAATTAAATAATAACATATAATGAAAATGGATTATTATATACACCATAAAAAATTAAACATGTTGTATGGCCATAACATTTCTTAAGGGGTTTAAATTTAAGACAAAAAAACCCTAAAACATTAATTTAATTTAAATGGAAGGGAATGTAGAGAAGTAACCTAATATTAATCTTAAATAGATAGTAATTTCATTTAAATTTCAATAAGAATTAATTATCAAGTAATCACACAACATAAAATAAATTAATAATAATAGTTTTAAATATCTCTCATGAATTTGAAAATGAGATAAAGAAACACTTTCCTTTTGTCCCTATAAATCTGGATTCACTGTAACATCATGTACCAATAAATATCTAAATGAATTGTTTTATTATCATATTCATACAGAACATTATATGATATTTTAATTTACAATAATTATATTTATTTATATTAGTTAGTTTTTTCCCATTTTCTCACATCGGTGTTTTATAATTTTAACTATTTGTAGTAGTTTCATATGTGTGGGGTCGATGTTCATTATTCATGAAAATATTATAATTTACATTTATTATGTGTTAATATTATATATGGATTATAATTATTAATGATGTTTTAATTTCAATTGATTTGTACTTCAATATTTACCATAGAAATATAAATTTATAGTGTTAATTTTTTGGTGATTATCAAAGTGCAGATTCTATTTTTTTAATAAATGGGTTAATAAATGATGTATCATTTCAATTAATATATAACTAATTAAAAATTACTGTCATATTATACCTAAAAATATGTTAACATATTGATTCATAATAATATTTGGGATCATGATTCAAGTATGTGGTCATATCGACTCAAACATGAACACACATTAACTTGTTTGGTTAACATAGTTAAGGGGGTTTTTATATTGAAATAATATCATTATTAAATAATAATAATGATTTTTTAAAAAAATTAATTGGGAACCATATTTTATATCTTATAGATAAATAGTGAAAAAATATAAGAAAATAATGAAAACAATTCATTGTGGTCGTGGCAGTCTGCAGAATGCATGATTTTCATTTTCATTACATCAAAAAAGGGTTGGTAGATTTGGATAGTAATTTATTATTTAATAATTATAAATACATTAAAATAATAATATTTATTCCCAAATTCCATGATAAATACCACAAGTGAGAGGTGGTGGTGAAAAACATAAAGAATTCATTCACGGAGATGGTAATTTCTGCACATGAAATAACAATGATTCATGTTTTTTAAAGTAGATGTAATATGGTAAATAATGGCTGGGAAATTTTTATAATAACATATAATCCAACTAATTATTATGATATTTTCATTATTCTATGGTTACAGCTGCATTAGAATTGAATTGATAAGGTATAAATGTTAAGAAATATGTGATACCAACATTGAGACTATGAGCATCCTCTTGATGACAACCTTATATTTTAGGGGAAAAGGATAATTTTTTGGTGAATATGGGAGTTATATAATTTAACGGGGATTAAGGATAGAATATTAGGGAAGGGGTTCATGGTATTTTGTAAATTATTGTGGTATAAAAATTTTAAAGCGATCCCACTTTTATAGGTGAACAAAAGGTACATTTAAAGGGAAAAGAATATAAATTCAAGGGGTTGAATAAGATGTCATGAATTATTGGTGGGGTAGGTGAGTTAAGAAAAAAACACATGTAGTTAAAAAATTATAAACAGAATTGTTTTTTGAGAAAATCTAATGGTCATGAGGAATAAATGTTTTGGATATATTTATTCTAATTTAATTTCAAATTAGATTAAAATTAACTTTTAAATCCAATCATATAATGTGTTGAGAATACTTTTTATCATCAAAAATATCATTTCAATCATTAAGGGTTCATAGTCATATTTATAATTTTTAAAATAATAAATGTCTTTCTATTCATTTATATATATATTAAAAAAATCATATTCTTGTTTTAATTAAACATTGATTCATTTTATTTTTTAAATTCATAATATTTTGAAATGTATTATTCAATGAAAAAGAATAATTCAACCAATGTAACTAGTATTTTACCAATATAACATAGTATCCATGAAAAATAATAAAATATCATTTATTATAATTCATACCCAATGTGTATATATTTTAAATCAATTTCATTTGATTAAATTGATAAAAATGTTTTTAAAATACACATTTTTAAAGATTTTATTTTTCTTAGGAAATATTGAGAATATTTTAAAATATAAAATATAGGTACATGATTGAAATATTACATTTTAAAATATATAACTTATCATAAAATTAAATTATTTTTTGATAATTTTTTTATTATGTTTTAGGTTATAAATTCCATGTTATTTAAAAAAAATCACTGTTTAAATAAAAATAATTTAATTTAGATACATTTCAAAAAAATATCTTAAGCTAATATGGCCATGATAAATCAAAAAATGATGTATTTTTTTAAAAATAATATCCTAATGTTTCTAAATATTAAATTAAAATGAAATCATAAAATATCATAAAAATGTTATTTATAATAAATTATTTTTTGGTATATTATCTATTTTATCTAAACATACTGAAAATAATAAATATTTAAAAATTTATATAGGATTTATATTATAACATTTTTCTAAATCCTAATATTAAATTTTATTTGGATCTTAATTATTCTATTTGATTTTAATGGTTTAGGACACTATTTATTTGTCTAATTCATTTATATATAAATATATATCAATTTATATATAATTTGAAATTCTGTTATGAATATTTTTACATGATAATTATGTTGATACATTAAGACGGTCTAAATGGGTTCTATTTTCAGTGTTGTGAGTGTGGAAATCGTTTAAAAAAATAATTATATAATAAAAACATAGGTCATTACATTTATCATAACATAGAAAAAGGAAAATGTATTAAATTTTGTGCTTAGATGGTCAGTACGGATATGAGAAAAATGGATGATCTCTTGATTATATAAGGAATAATAATATGGAAGAGTGAATAGTCATCACATATTCCGTTTAATCAATAATTGGACCCTAAAATACATAAATGGAAGAAATTATAAATAATGATTTGGATAAATGAAGTATCTATAGAGGCAATTTATAATGTTGTATATTAATGATCATATTTCCTAGTAAATTTTCCAATACATTTGGAATATTTCCATAAAGATCATTTTTTGAGAAACATCCAATAATCTCGTAGGAATAGAGTGAGTACCAAATAAAGAAAGAATACTAACTAGTTTGTCCCATGATTTCTATCAATGCATCGATGGGATAACTATAATCACCCACACATAACATACATATGTCCAATTAATTACTCATATATTTAAAAAAATAAAATAAAAAAATAAAATATTCATCAATAAATAAATATCTATATTTAATTATGAATAAAAATATCAATACTTCCAGAGTAAATGAAATAGAGTTCCCAAAAATATTCCTTCAACTTATATCGTGCATTGAAATGGTATAAAATTAGAAAAATATTAAATTATTAAAAATTATATACAAAACAAACCTGATACAAAAAATGTGGAAATGAATGATAAAAATAATGACCAATGTATAATACAGTGTTGTAGAGAACATCTTTAAATAAAGTCCAGTGATTAGAAACAAGTTATAGTCTATAAATTTGTATTTGTAATGGCAGGACCTCTATGGTCCATTCTGTTGCATTAATCTAGTGTCTGAGGTGTTCTGGGTGGTCATGGTTACTTATCCCCAGTACTTTTGAAAATTTCCTATTCTGTGAACAATACGATGGTAGACTTTGGTGAATAGTTCCACAGTAGCCTCTTTCAATTTCTAAATTTTGAGCTCATGAACTGTGTTTCTAGAACATTGAGGCTCCATCAGTGAGGTTCATGAATAGTGTTTCCAGAACAGTGAGCTTCCAATAGTGACCTCTTTCCTTTTCCAAATTTCATGTTCATCAACAGTGTTTCCTGAATGGTGAGGTTCCAACAGTGAGGTTTCAACTGTGAGGTTCCTGAATAATGCTTCCCGAATGGTGAGGTTCCAACAGTGAGGTTCATGAATAGTGTCTCCCGAACAGTGATGTCCCAATGGTGAGGTTTCAATAGTGAGGTTCATGAATAGAGTTTTTCATTTGTCAAAATTCGAGTTCATGAAGAGTGTTTCTAGCTTCCTACAGTTTCTCCCCTTTAACATTTCCATTGACATAAAATGCATTTAAAGCCTTGTTTTAAGGACTCTAAGGCTGATTCAAAGGCTATAACTCCTATATTAATTTTCCTAAGGCTTGGGTTGTTTTTACTTGGTCAAACCGTGTGGATTAATGCGATCTTATTTTATTGGAAAATCCAATGCATCTTAAACCACTTCTCTATTAAATCTTCTAAGGGGACAATATATCTTCCTCCATAATTTTTTCTCCTTGTTCTTGGGTGTGAGATGATCTAACCATCCATTCCTTCATATTCGATGTGATAAATATTTCCTCCTTGGATTAGTTTTCTGTTGTTTTGGATGCAACTAAGAAGTATCGATCAATATTCGATATAAGGTATGATCTATCGTAATTCATTTGGGCTCACCTCTTTATATTTCTCCTTGACCTTTTATGGAATTCTATCTCTATGTTCTTAATGGGCTTTTCTTGGGTTTTGGCCAATGTGGTGTTGTCTCTGCATCTTTGGGTGGATACAGTTGTCACAGGGGAGGAGATCAAAACTCGTTATGTGGACCGTTCTCATAAAAATAACGTCAATAACTATTTGAGGTAGAGGATTCATTACTTCTTTTTTACATTATGACCAACTGTATAGTTAGTAGGTCTTATCCCACTATATCACAATATAATAGGCATAATAAATATTTAAACCAGATAAATATATTGATATCGATCGTATGTTATTGTCTCTTGATTTTCCAGATAGTGTGATATCTATGCTTTCTTTGTTTAGCTTTGCATACTTGATGGGAATTGGTAAATAACGTAAAGCCGTAAATAATTGATATTTGTTGGTTTAAAGATAAAGATTCATGTAAATGAATCTAGTTCTTCTTGTTGTAATTTGATGTTAATCAGATTGGTTCAGTAAGCATTTTTAATTATTTGTGATAGCTTACTATTTTGGTTTCCTGAATTTGGAACCTACAAATAATAAATCGGTTAATCCATGATGGATTAAAGAACTGGTTATTTGAAAAAGGATAATTCCTTGCATGGTTCTAAGTTACCATCTTTCTTGTTTAAGGGAAAAGAGACCAATTAGTATGATGTTTTTTTCCAACTTCTTGTGTTGTGATGTGATCCTAGATGGCTATTGTGAAATGTGGGGGCATGGAGGCCTACTAGTTGTGGTAGTAGTTGATGCCTAGAGTGGAGAGATACATCGGTTTATGCATTTGGGTTTCCTAAAGGACACCAGGGATGATGAAATGGGTTGCATGTGAATGTTTGGATGCTTCCTTATTTTTATTGGTTGTTTATCTGATTTACATTACTCACCGCTCAAGGATGATGGTCTTACTTACCCTTATTCAAAAAGGGTAGAAGATGTGTCGAGTATGCCATGTGTTTTCTGTGTTTTTCTTCTCAAGGGAGGATGGGTCTATGCGCTTTCTATAGGCAGAAAAGACGTGACGTGTAGTTCAACAACTCACTGTTTTGATCACCTTTATGTTTAGTAGCATAGAATGTTTTTCTAAAATTCCTGGGAATATGGGAAAGTAATGTTGTAAGTAAATAATTTAATAAATGATGTTAACCCTTGGGGTGGATCTTTCTAGGATGAAATGATGAGGACAATGGACTTTGGGTGTGATGCAAATGCAATTTAATGTAGAATTGTTAATAGTTAATTAATTTTTAATGAATTAATTAACATAAAGTGAAACTAATAAAAAGGAATAAAGTAATGTAATAAATCACTTTATATGGTTCTATGCATATAGGATTCCAAGTTTTAGAAGTGGAAGCCAGGAGTCTGAGAGATGTTAGCTACAGTTGAGTCTAAGACTATGTTATGCCCATAGTGTGGTTGTGAGCTATAGTATATTTAGTACTTTTTGTGTTTCCTTACAGTACTAGACACCGTCAGTTTGGGGAACTGATACCCCAGGGGTTCTGAGCACTGGGGGGGGGGGGTCCCCAACATTCTAGTGGGGGGATGGATGGCTAACTCCCCCCTTTGTCCCTGCTCTCTTCTATTGGTAGTTACTTGTGTTAGTAGGCACAACAGTTAGTTTTCCGCATATATGTGTATAGAGGGATATAATGGCATGTTGTTATTCACACACATATATTCTAAATATAGATCCCGATGGAATACTATATGTATAATGTGTATAGGCTTTGTTGGCTTGGGGATCCTTACATAGATTATGGGATGTAATTGCTTGAGGTATAATGCGATATGTATAATACACGTTATGCGAGATGTGGTGGCTCCTGAACCCTACCTGGTTACTTTTCATGTGTGAACGTGGTGGTTTATTTCATGAGGTGCATGTTGTTTTTCTTTGCCTAGGTGTCTACAGGAATGACTTTTGGAGAAATATGTTTAGGACGTGCGACATTGGGGAAAAGCAGAAAACTAGTGGGGAAGTAGTAGTGGGGTACCCTTGATATTTTTTATTATATTATATACTCTTTTATGAAATACTTGGTGAGAGTAGAGATGGTGAGGCTTGGAACTTTATATAACTATTTAGGGTACGAGTTAGTCTCACTTTTTGTTCGCTGTGCTTTAGCAATATTTCTGTTCATTTTCATGAGAAGCTTCATGGAGGATCCTACTAAGTATATTATTATACTAACCCTATGTTTATAAAAACTATTTTTTCGGTCACTTGGAGAAGGATAGAGAATAGGCTGGTTTCTACTAGCTTGGTGTTTTAGGAGTTGTTTGGGATTTGTGGTTGCTACTGTTTTACTCTCTTTTGGTTATTTTTTGTTTTCCCCTTTCAGTTGATGTAGTTTTTCAGGACATTACATATTATTACTTGGGATTTATTTTATATTTCTGTATTAGTTGGAGTTGTTTGGTGTATTTCTTATCTATCTCTTTTTCATGTCCTCTCTTAGAGCTTAATTCCTCCTATTTATGTGTTTACTATACCCTAGGTTCAAGTCGCCAACTCAGGGACTACATGAGGCGGGACTCAGGGGGTAATTATCCCCCTTCTCACATTGCCAGCCCTGGAGAGGTACACCTTGTGGGGAGGGGGTTGTGACAGATTGGATCATAGGTAAGGTTTTGGGATAGGATGGAGTTTGGAGTTAGGAACAGTTGAGGTTGTATGCATTGGTAGGGAAACAATGTCATTCATGTTTATAAAGTGATGTAAACACTTGATACAGGTTGAGACATAAGCGTTTAGGGCCCCTTATGATCTGATGTATGGACCATTAAATTTACAATTGCTAATAAACGAGGGGACACTAGTTGAAGGGTAGAGAAATATGAAAGGATCATGCATCATTCTTCTTTATGCCAATATTTGAATGGGTAGATCTTGAGAGAGGGTAACCTAAAATGATTTAAAGAAAAAAATTAATTAATTAATGTTTAGTCTTCCTTGTTCCAGGTTTAGGAGCTCTAACTATTCTGTATTTTTCAGGTATGGCTCCAGGATGATGTTCTTGTAAGGATAGTATAGAATATGTCTAGCAGGTTGTGCAATCAAATCATAGTCAGGTAGAGGTTTATGGAGATGACACTTGGAGGAGGATACTTTGAGAGTTTTAGCACTAGAGTCTGCAGAAGTACGAGGGATCCATTTCATATGCAGTCACAGAAGACAGGTTGGAGGAGGTCGATATTGATATCTATTCGATCTATGCTAGGAAAGAGCATTGGGTGTCCTTGTTTGTGACCATGCTGTGTGGAGCAGTGAGGTAGTGGTGGTTCTTGTTCGTCGGGGATCGCGAGGAGTCAGTGATCTCATGGAAGGAGTTTTGAGACAAGTTTAGAGTCAAGTTTCTTTCTTCAACCACAAAGGCATCCATTCACCCAGAGCATCTTACACTTCAATAGGGGATCTCCAGTGTGCGATATTTTGGAATCTACTTTAGGAACCTTTTACGATATGCTTTGGACCAATTTCTAGATCAGGGGGCTAGGGCGAGGCATTTCGAAGAGTCTTTGCATCCCAGGATCTAGTGTCAGGTCACACCATTTATGCTGAAGACATATCTTGAGGTGTTGGATATGGAAGGGGTTTTTGAGAGGACTTTGGCTAGAATCGGACCATCACAAGAGGGGAGTCATCATGATTCCCCATGATGTAGAGCTATGGTCTGAGGTCCCCAGTTATCAGGGAAGAAGAGTTTCCTTTCAACCAGGGGTAGTTCCCATCCCTCCGCATCTCGTTTCTCTGGGGGGTAGCGGCCATCAGGCCTATTCCAAGGGATCAGGAACATTTTGTTTCTTATAATGGTTGGGGTCATTAGTAGTGAGAATCCCCAAAAATTTATAATAGTCATCATGCACCAGGAGTTCCGCTCTAGTTCCCTCCATTGTGGCAGTTCCAGCCGAGGCAGCTATAGCAGGTTGAACCTGTTATAGATTAGCAGAGGTTATATGGGGAAGGCAGAAGATAGCCCTGTGACGCTCCTCATCCTCAGAGATCAGAGCGTGGCTATGGTGGTGTTCGTCATTAGGGTCAGTGAGGCCTTGGAGAAGGTCATGGTCAGCTTCATGCTTTAGAATTTCTAGCTCGAGGAGAGCCGGGCATCATTCGAGGCACCCTTTTCTTTTTTTTACCTAAGTGTATACCTTGTTTTATTCAAGAGTGACACACCCCTTCATATCACCTACCATTTTCCATTCTTTGGGACTTGAGGTAGAGAGGCCTCCAGTGCCCTTGGCATTGACTATGCAAGTTGGAGGCCGAGATGACATTTTTAAAGTATTTAGAGACTGTGAGCTAGTTTTGGAGAAGCACTGCTCTTAGAGATATTTCTTATGTTTATGAATACACAAATATGATGTCATCCTCAGTATATATTGGTTTTATTCGATGCAGGAAATCGTGGATTACTTTAGGAGGCAGGTTGTGTTCTTTAATGAATATGGAGATCTAGTGGTGATCCTTTGCGAGTGAGACCCTTATATGGGTTAGAGGCGTGTTATGTCCTTATCATCCATGATGGATGAGCTGATGCTAAGTTATTCAGCATTTCAGCAATTGGTGTTTCCTAGGGTCATAAAAGATTACCCTGATGTCTTTCCAGAAAAGGTTGTCGCATTACCCCCTTGACGAGAGATCGAGTTTGGGATAAAGATAGAACCAAGAGCATCTCCTATCCCTATGGTGATCTCTTTGTGGTTTTCTCCAATCATAAGAGATTGATGTATGTTTTCTACCAACATGAATTAATCTTGCAACAACATCGTCAGATGGATTTCTTATAGGAATACAACTTTGAAATATCGTATACACCTATAAAGGGGAGTGTTGTAGCTGATGCGCTAAGTCGGAAGTAACGTAGTGATATAGTGTGTGAATCCGGTGACTCTTGGGGTGTAATGGAAGAACATTTATCATTAAATCTTGATATGGGATATGTTGGGGGAAGAGTTTGTCTTTTTTAGATGATGGTGCAGTCATCTCTGGTGCATTAGGTGGAAGAGTCATAGTTTGGGGATCTAGAGGTGGAGGTTTGGAGAGACCAAGTTGTTTGTGGGGAGGCCCCTGATTCTTTTCTTGAGGATGAGCAACACTGATAGTTGTATCATGGAAGGATATTTGTTCCTTTGTCGATACGTGAGACGATTCATAGATAGTTTCATAGTTCACCTTTATCAGTTCATCCTAGCTTGAAAATGATGTACCAAGCCTTGAGGAGACTGTTTTGGTGTCCTAGGATAAAGCGTGCAGTTTCAGAGTTTGTATCTCGATGTTTGGTCTTCCATAAGGTCAAGGCCAAACACCGTTTTCCCGGTGGTCTTCTCCAACCATAAGATTTTCTTCAATGGAAGTGGGAGGGCATCTCAATATACTTTGTTACTAGTTTACCACGAGGCCAGGGATGACATGACACTATTTGGGTGGTAGTGGATCATTTAGCAAAATCATCCAACTTCATAGCAATCAAGGAGTCAAGCTCAGTGGAAGTGTTGTCGAGATAGTATCTGGAAGACGTGGTGAAACATCACGGAGTTCCATGGATGATCATTTCCGGTTGAGATCCATGTTTTACCTCTAGGGTGTGGAGAGGTCTTCAGCCTTCTTTTGGTTCTCATCTATTCCTTAACACTGCTTTTTATCCTCATATGGACAATCAGAAAGAGAGGACCATCTAGACTCTTGAATACAAGTTGGGATCCAATGTCCTGGATTTTAGAGTTTCATGGATGAGGCACTTACCCATGGTGGATATTGGTTACAAAAATATTTTTCACTCCACCATTGGTATGGTGCTGTTTCAAGACTTGTATAACTGGTCTTTGCATTCCCCATTGTGCTGGACTGGGGTCGGATAGTCAGAAATTATCAAACTGAAACCAGTGCAGAATACAACGTAGATGGTTCCGGTGATTTGTGAGAGGATGAAGAAAGTGCAGCATCATTAGAAATTATATGTTGATCAAAGGATGAGACCCATAGTGTTTGATGTTGGGGATCACGTGTTTCTGAAGGTGACTCCCCATCGTGGGCAGTGAAGGATTGGTCGTGGGAGTAAGCTTTCTCCCCGGTTTGTTGGGTCTTTCAAATTGTTATCTAATGTTAGAATAGTGGTATATCGAGTAGCACTCCCCCCCCCCACAGATGAGCTGGATACATGATGTTTTTCATTTGTCGTAGCTCTTTCGTTATCTTCATGATGACTCCCATTTCATCGATTGGGAAGAGATCAATGTTTATGATGATGTGACCTTTGAGGAGCGACCTGTGGAGATCCAAGACCGCCAAAAGAAGGTGTGGTGTGAGCTTTTTATTCCCTTGGTTCGTGTCTTGTGGTGACACAGTGTCAAGGAGGAGTGTACCTGGGAATGTGAGTCACATATATGTGCTCATAATTTCTAGTTTCACATAATCATAAAATTTGTCACATGAACACATCTATGATTTATAAAGGGAACCTCTAATCTCATGATTGGTGTACATCCTCCAAAAAGACGTAACCTGATGGAAATTCCCTCCTTGTGTATTCCCACTAGTTATTGTGAGCTATGTCTATTTCAATAGGGACTTTCATAATTAAATGATGAAATTATATAAACCAATTCTATTCCATACATCACCCACAACACATTATTATAAAACATGTATCAATCATTCATTCATTTAAGAGTTCATTTTTATTCAATTTACGAATCCATTATGGGAGAAAAGAATAATAAAATTCCATATCCTACTAGAAAGAAAATTATCAGCATATTTTTATCATGGAAAATCACTTATAGACCTAAAATACATTGAATTCCTATAAAATTGGTTATTTGGAATAACGACCGACCATGAGTGAATAATTAGGATTGATCTTAAGTGATTCTAAAAACACCACCTAATCATTTAATTACTCTATAAAAACCATAGAACATCTCAAAAAAAACATAACAAAACTCAATGATCAGGGTGTTATAATACAAAACTATAGTTACATTAATGAAATAATGAAAAATACAATATAAGAAGGAAGAATGAAATGGTAACAATTGATTTCTACATTTTTATGCCAAAAATTTACATGGAATATTAGTTTAGATATCAATTATTGATCATGATCACTTAGTATAGACCTAGATTTTTTTAGGAAAAGGGTATAATTTAATGAAAAATTAAAAAATATAATATATCAAGAAACAACCTATACCTGAAAAAAATACATTTCATGTAAATGGAGATAATGAGGTGAAGTTCTCAAAGGTCTCGTATGGTTAAAACCCATTCACCATTATTTTATTTTCAATAATTCCATTTCTTTATTTAATATTATTTATATCCTTGGTTTTCTTATCACTTCACCAAGGAAAAAAGCATTAATTCTATAAAAAATATCATAACATCTTCCCTGTGAAAAATCACTTTATGATTGGAAAATTCACTGTGTGAATCTTTCTTATAGCATAATTAAAAATTATTTTCTATTAAATGAATTAAATTAATATAGAAACATATATCAATGAGTATAAATATAATTGCAAAGGAATAAAATAATGGTGTACCTCAAACTGGAAAGTAACACACTAGAACTTCCAATTAAATCAAATAAATATTTTAACCTTGAATAAATTCATTAAATTCATTTTTTATGGTATTTATACCTATCCTATTTTAAGAATCATACTAAAGTGACTTGATAAAATAAATTTATTTTTATTTTTATGTTTTATATCTAAATAAATCAATTGAATAAATAGTAAATATCTTATTATCCTTGTTTATTCTTCTATATTCACCATTAGGTACTTATAGAGTGTATGTTTGGAAAAATTAGTCACATTATTACATAGAACCTATTATCTGCATTTCTATAAAGAAAATTCCACCAATTAAAACAGATATTATGTGGTGGTGCTGGGGATCTATGTTAAATTTGGTGTGTCGAAATATAATATGATAACATGGTTTATTCATTAAAATATACTAGACAAAACATTACAAATATCATGGTTTGAATCATCACACAATTCTATAAATGGATGATCCCAATTATGTGGATGTATAACATCTGGTGTAGTTAGTGTACAAATCATCTCATCAAATTCTTTCCTAATGTTCCCATAAAATATACATTTGAAATTTTTTAAAGGAAATCTATTACTTTTTATGGAATTATTACTAAAATTATTTATGAATGTTATTTAGAATAATATATATCTTGAAAAGAATTTGAAATGTCTCTCTCAAGTTGGTTTAGTAGTGAATTTATATTTTTAATTTTATATTTCTCATATTAAAATTAAATTTTTCAAATTTGAAGTCCTGAAAAATAATACATTCAACCATAAGATTATGTTTTTTAAATATACAGCCCAAAATTATTCTCAATTGATGCTTTAAAGAAATTTCCTATATTTTCATATTAGTTATCAATTAATTAAAAATAAAAAATAAATTAACACAAAATCTTTCATGATAGTTCTCATTTAAATTAGAGGAAACTATAACCATCCATATTTAAAATGTGCATGGTATATTGAATAATCCAAATAGAATTATCATATAGGGAATTAATTCATAATTATATATAATGGTTGAATTTTTGGGTTCATTAGGTGAAATGGGTATCTATATGTATCCTTCAAGTCCATTGAAAAATAAATTATAGGTTTTACATGATTTTTTATGCATTTGGTTAACAAATTGAATAAGTATATAAAATTTTCTTGGGACCAGATTCAATTTTCAAAAATCATCATAAACTCCAAATTTGATTTAAACTCATTGGGTTTAGATAATTTTTTTCAATCCCTATAATATAAAATCAATATTTTTTGGAACTATATTAATCCGAATTACTCATTACGAATAATGAATTTGGTTAATAATTTATTAATTAAACAAAATTTAATGAAAAATTATTCACTTCCATCAATTTGATACAAGTATCAGGGGACAGTTTCAAAAAGGTTATCCTCAATTTAAATAAATATTTTATGCATTAGGATTTGAGAATGATTCAGCATAATAAAAGCTAATCACTGCTCTATAGATTTTATATTTACTTTCAACTAGTTAATAATTTGTTGTTTTTTATCCATGGCTATAATTATTGAAATAAGTATTTGAAACTTCACAACATTAATTTGTTTAAATATTTTTATAATTGATTTAAATATAAATTTCAACTCCTAATTATATATGAAATTAAATTTGGTATATATATTATAATGGAATTAATTTCTCAATCTCAGATGTATCTATGTTTACTCTTAGTTTCTCCTAAAATAGAATTTTAAATAATAATTTAATTACCCAAATAAAAAATGTTGTTTAATAAAACTATTTCATTAAATGGAAAACAATTGTCAACATATGATAGTGTACGAAGTGAAATTTCATCCAATAGAATTTTCAAAGCATAAATTATATTATTATTAATATTAATTTCTTTTAAATCCATTGTTTTATTTCCTTAAAGATAATTTTTTATCATCTTAATTATATTTGGAAAATTTCATCAGATAATTATAGAATTTAGATATGGTTTCCTATGTTTCTATGTGTTTAGAAAATAAAAATCAACATGGAAAATCACATTATACACTCGTACGTAGAAATATTACTGATATCATACATTGAATTCCATGGAATTGTTGTATATATGGATGATAAATAATTTTGGTTTAATCACTCCCATCTAAAAAGATGAGAAATAATGAACAAAGCATACCATTAATAAAATTCCCAAGATCAATTGAACATCTATAGAAGTAATCAATATAATTGTATAAGATATGGAAAATGTATATTTCTCTTGTTATCTAGTTTGAAGATATGGTGTGATTATCTCTGTATCATTTCACACTGAATCCTGTCTCTCATTATCTTGATGTCTCCTTTAATTAGTCAGAAATTAATACTGGATCATATAATATTATTGAATTTTTTTCGAGGTTCATGAAGATGTATGTAAATTAAAAAAAAACTGATGGTATAGAATTTTCTGGATTTTTATCTCCTCAATTATCCTTTATTGTACCATTAATGAGGGAAATGGAATTAAAATATTTCCTTTTTCAATTGAACTATTTTAATGATAATTTTCTATGTTCTTCTTATTCTTTAATGGTTTTTATTTTTTATAGATGTTGGTTTCCAAAGTATAGTACAAAATTTTGTCTGATATTATGATGAATATCCTTACCCCTCAAGGTCAATACCACATATGTATTTCAATTTTAATTTGGAATGGATTTTGTTAGTGATTTCCTAGTGTTTTTATTACTCTGATGATTCTTTTAGTTTAAATTTTTTATTTCATTCAGGTAATTCCTCAATTCAAAAATTTATTAAAAAGTATGGTTTAACACATGTGATTGTTAACTAGATAAAGGGTTTTAATAATATTTCAATTACTAGAAGTTTGTTTGATCTTGATTTTAATGGTATCCAATCCCTTAATTTACTTGGTAATTATCTCATCTACCCTGGTCGGGATGATGAGATTTCATGTACTGATAGGATGTTATACATCTTTTTTTACATCAATTGATCATATTGTCTGGTATAATTATTTTTTGGAAGAACAAAGTGACATATAATTACTATTGTGAGTTGATCACTTGATTCTTATTTTTTGATACATTATTCATGGTTCTAATTCACATGATATGTATTTATATCGACTATTCATAATCTCTTTTTCCCACATTCCTTCTTTCTAATGGTGGATTCCATTCACTACTGGGGTTTAGTTTTTCTGATCCTTATTCAAATTGATATTATATGATTTTGAATGTACCATCCATGGATTTCTTTTTGTATGTCACTACCTATTTCTAGAATCCTAGAAATATCAATGACTTATTGATGAATTTAATTACTTGTTTTATATTCTGATAGAAATAGTTTAATTATGCTAATTTTGGTCTATACTGGACAACATCTAGTAGTTAGGGATGATAATGGTGTTGGGAATTCTATGAATATGTAAATATCTTCCAAATGTAGGGTTATGAGGATATTTTATGATCATGAAACAATATGTATTAGGTATAAAATTTTAGAAATCATGTAGTATCCATGAGGTAGATTATAGTCGATGATATTTGAATCCAAGGATTATCAATTGGGGAATCATGTGATCATCCCAAAAACATGAACTTATAATTTTTGTTTAGAATCTAATACTCATCATGTTTGGTATCTTATACTATCTGCATAATTCTTTCTAGTCTCCTTGCCTAGGAAATCCAATGCTCATCACATAGGGTCATCATCATAAGCTCGTCGCCTAATTGGATAATATAGTGGTTTTATTCTCATCCAAAAGTCTTATTATGCTCATTCCATATTCTATATCATGTAAGACACATGAGGAAACAAATTAATTTCAGAATGAAATTCTAGAGATAAATGATCATATGCTCATATCATAACATCCCTAGGCTATTGACCTAAGGAAAATTAGGATCATCTCATTCGTTTAGCTTCCTCGTGCTTTAGGCGGGATTCATCTGCATCAATCCAAGTGAATTTGTTCCCATATTTTCCAGTAATGTATGTGTCACCAAATATTTAGATTCCAATGTCATTAGTCACATATTCTTTCATGTATATGTCAATTCATATTTTGAGTTCATTGTAGATCACCCCACATACACGTATCACATAACAATCATCATATATTCTGAGTATTGTGTGGTTTATCCTATATACACTGTTGACAAATAGGAAAACTATGGGATTAATTTATATTGTGCACAATTCCTATATAAAATCTATATGTCCAAATATAGTCACATGATATCTTCTTCTAGAGAGGATAAACTTCAAAAAGACAATAGATTTTTGTGGTGAGATGTTAAGTATATTCCAAAAGATGATTTGGCTTCAAAGATACCACCTCTTAAGTTGGATATGAAATTATTTTTATGATCATATTAAAAATCTTGAATTAATCCAACATATCTTTTTGTATGAAATGAATTAAAACCCAAATAGTTATATTTACCAATTAAAAGTCATGTTGAAGTATTGTATTATTCATTTTAACATCGTGTTTTAAGAACGATATTGTCACAATAAGAGTGAAAATAATAGATTATGTGGGTCATACTCGGTGAATCTTACCAAAGGTTGGGGTTATCATTACATATTAGTCAAAAATATATAAAAATGATCATGACATGTGATATCTTACTCTCACAACATAGGGAATTGTATGATTATTACATAGGATGGGGATATATTTTAACATCTTTTCTATAGTATGTTATCATTTATATTTACATAATGTGACAAAGAACTTTTGATATGAAGTTTACTATCTTAAAAAAAAGATTTCATGTGTTGGGAATATGTAATAAAGTGAACATATGTAGATTTATTTTGATAATATAAGGATATAGATATCATATATACACTAATCATGGTGGAAAAAGGTGGTCTCCTATAATTATTCCATAGTCGAGGAATGTAGAATCATTATACATATAGATTTTTTGGGAAAGAAGGAATATACAATACCTAATTTCATATAGGGTGTGGTGAATAAATCTATAGGTCTTACATGGGTGTGATATCCAAATCCTTCGTATGATCACTAAATTTATGTTCAAGGCTTTCAATTTTGTAAAACCTAGGTGATTATTATGATATTATATGAAAATTTCATGCTCTTCACATGAGTAATCATATGGTTGTCACTTTAGAATTATCATGTTTATAACATGATGAATTTGGGATTTTACCCTAACACTAAATTTTGTGGCCAAATTGGTTAGGAAAATATTCAATGCCATGAACTAGGGATCTTTGCCAAAGTGTTAAAAATCATGTGATGATGAAATAGTCAATGTATTTTAGCATCATTTAGTAAATATAGGGTGTTGAAAAAGTGTAGACAATAAATTATTGAATGGGGATTACATATTGGTGTATACTAGGTGTTTTTAATGAGTAATAAGGATGTTCATGAGGTTTGTGAAAGTACTACCCTAGTGGAGGAACATAAATCATTTTGTACAACAAAGTTAATAATGTAAGAATATATATTGGGATAATGTGGAAACCTTCATACATAAAAATCGATGAAATATTATTTTATAATTGTATGAATCATTCAAGTATGGAAACAAACTTGTCATTCAATTTTGAATTTTTGTGAAATTGGGTTATTCAAGAGGACAAGCTTATGAGGTTGAGTATATAAAAAATCACTGATGAATGAAACATTTGGTGTTTTGAAAAAAAATTAGTTTTTGTGAGGAATGACCTTCCATCATGAAAATGAGGAACATTATTCTATGTAACATTGGAAGTTTTTTAAAAAGTATTTTTCTTGAGGAAAAACCATCGAGTGTAATAGTGGGAATTTATTTTAGATTTCTTATACAATTATGAACAAATGGACTTACATGAGTCTCAGAATTATCATTTAAATCTACAAAAACACTAAATCATTCAATACTGGGTCTTTTGAAAAAAAAAATGAGTTCCATGAATGTTTCAACATCATACAAAAGTGTCTCACCCATATAAAAAGTTGTTCAAAACATATCATTCCCAAGACAATACAATAAATCTCTTATGGGAGGCAATTCTAGCATGATTTGGATTTTGGGGTTCAATAATTTGCATAACCCTGTATTTTGTGAGTTGAGATGAATAGTGCTATAATATTAGGGGTTCCGATGAAAAATGGATGTTGATTCAATATTAATAGGAAATTTAGATACCAATAGTACCTACATAATGAATATAATACTAAATCATTCTTCGTAGACTAAATCGTGTCAAAACTGGTTCATTTTTATAGATATAAATTTATAATATATATTCTAACGAAAATCCTAGTTGAAAAAATTATGAGGAATCTCCTGACCAGCTCTAAACGTTTACAACAATATAGACATTCATCTAGAATTTCATCAGTATTATATCATTTTAAATTTCAACATAAAAGGCCCATAAAATATTACTTATATCTATTTATGATATACATAAAACAAATCAAATCCATATAATAATAATTCCACCAAATATTTTGTGTTTATATAGTGTAATAATGTTTTTATATGAATAAATTTTCTCGAAATACCCTCATAAATGGTTTTTTTTAATTTGTAAGCATCCTTTTTCTATGTATTTTATATAATTAAAATTTCAACCCTCAAAATGTGCTTTGTTGATGATGAAAATTATTATTAGGTATTGTTTCTAAGGTGGTTTCAAGGAAAATATTATTATTATGTTTCACAGAATCTCTACCATTTTAATGAAATAACCTAATAAAATCTTGAAAAACACATGATCCCTGATCATTGTGAGAAAAAAAAATTTCATGAGAGTTATAGATATGGGTGGATGGGATGGAATCAAAATGTATTATTGATATCCAATTGAATCTAATAATATGTTTTTGAATCAGGATGATGTGATTGCACAAGTTTTATTTCCTCAACTATGTGAAAAAAGAGTGAGGGAATGGCCCAAGGAAAGATTGAATTCAACTTAAATATAGGGAATATGTGGGTATTTAAATTATTACCTCATTAGTATATATAAATGGTTGGATGAGGTATTTAGTCTAAGGTTTAAAATTGAAAATTTCAGTAAATGAGTTTTGTTACTAAAATATTCGTTCTTTACCATTCAGGGAATTTTATAATGATAAGAAGAAGGAATATCTTCCATTGTCTTAACACCATTAGGGATTTAATTCAGAGATGTTGGTGGATGTTCCTCTAGGTCATGTTCTTCAAATGGGAAGCATGCCTATTTTTTATACGGATATCACTATTGGGGTTGAGTTTTGGAAATTATACCTGGATTTCAATGAAATTCAATGATACATTATGTTTTTCGATGAATGATCATAATTATATACAACTATTCACACATTATCAAGGTTTTGGAAATGTGCATTGAGAATATCTTTGGGGGATTACTAGTAATATGGTTGTCTCAAGAGTTGGTTGGGAAATGGAAAATTATAATCAAATGACAAACACATTAATGATATTTGGTCATTATTGGTGAGGGAAAATGATTCTCAATAAGGATGTGTAGTTCATGGTCTCGTAGATTTGACTAAAAGGGTTTATATGGTTGATGTTTTCATATTGTAAACCATTTATTGGTCCCATAAATATCATTCTATAATAAAAATTTTCTATTCTTGTTAATTTAATGAAAGAAATACTATGGATTTTTCATTTTATTGGCATGCTATTAAGACAACCAGTTCTTCCATTTATAGATGAACAACAAGTACAATACAGAGGTGATAAAATTCCATTTTATATGGAAAAATATATAAGGCATTAATGGATGAACCCATGTTGGTTTTATATTAGTGTTTATAATTTGAGGAATATAGGGGAATATAATTTATGTCAATGATTATTGGACTTGGAAGATCTCTCTAAAGATATGGATTTTTTTAAGAGAAATGGAAAAGTTATGTTGAAAAATGGAACTCAATATGGACTAGGCTTGGTCATCATTACTAGACAATAATTTTGAAAACCTCTTGTATGTGATTATACCATGATTAGAGAAGGTACATGGTCTTGAAGATGAAATAGGTTGAGAATCAACCTTATTCTATTGAGATTTCTAAAATCCATGTAGGACATAAGTTGGAGTTTTTGGTTTAGTCCAAGATAAGGTGTCCAAAAATAAATACATATCCATTAATGTGTGAATATATTAATATATAAATCTATATTAGGGTGTTTATGAGATGAAATATGTTAAAATAGGGTTTTCCTCTTGAGTGTGTACTGATTTAAAATGTTGTTTTACATCAGGAAAATGTATATACTATATAGTTTAAATTTATGTAAATAGGATATTCAACACAAAGCATAACATCTTACAGCCCTCAATTGTACCACTGGGAGAGTAGATACAAAATAAATAATCCAATTATTTCAATGATTGGTATGAGAAAAAAGGGGAAATAAAATAATAATCATGTTTCACAATTATTCCTGAGATGAATGGTTTGAGGATGGACGTATATTATGACCACTAAGAGAAACCATAAAATCAATGACACTAGATTGGAATGATTTCATGAGACTGATTCATCCTTCCAATATACCAGCATGTGTGAAATAGAAATATTGTGGGTGTCAAAAATCAAATTTAGAAAAAAGGATCATATAATTGTGAATTTTTTGAAGTACAATTACAATTTCATTGGAAGAGAAGAGAAATATGATAATGGGAATTCA
The DNA here is from genome assembly GCA_963277665.1 of Viscum album. Lineage (NCBI taxonomy): Eukaryota > Viridiplantae > Streptophyta > Magnoliopsida > Santalales > Viscaceae > Viscum > Viscum album. The sequence goes on along the minus strand of OY728155.1, from coordinate 360,265,297 downwards.
ACATACTCGGTCAAATAATTATTGATGTTCTAGTTAAATTTTATATAGACGATTGACCATTTTCAGAAAAAAAGTACCCTCATGTTGCAATAATAATTTATTTATATTTGCTTCTTTATATGGGAGATGTTATAATTTGGCATTGGATAATCACTATATAGGAGAACATTTATATGTGAATGTTTGATGGGGAAATACAAACTCCAATGACACATGTAATGGATATAGAAGGGGAATCTGAATGTGATATCCAAGCACCATTGGGTTACCCAATCATTCATTAGGGAAAACCAATGAAGTTTATCAGGTTTTTTAAAATCTAAAATAAAAATATATGAATAAATGTTTTTACCACATCCTAGTTATATTAAATTTGTTCCAAGGGATACAAAATTTTATTACATTAAGATTGGACACTTGAGATAGTAATATAAGTTAATGGATCATGGGCTATATTAGAGATAGTGGCAAATTGCCAATAATCTGAATCCACTTTCCCCTGGTGTATGTTCACACCAATGAATATGGATGCGTTGATATCTTTAAAAGGTGTGCTAGGTGAAGAGGCAATGTATAGGTTATGGGAAATGAGTTCATATTCTAGAGATACGGTAGTGTAGTGTCACTACATATCCCAATATATGGGTGTCAAGATAAATTTACTTCTGTAATTTAATGTGAATGGAGAGAAAAAGAAAAGACAGTGTGTCCACTAAAGTGGGCACTTGAGGTTTCACACACATTTAGGTCATGTTATTGGGACTATTCCAGGTTGATTAAATTTATATGGAAATGATATTTTTTACATTGATTAACATTATATAGTAAGGACATTAGGTCATAAAATTGAAATTCGTGATTCTTAAAACTTTTCCCATGTACATAAACATCATACAATAAGAATGATATGGATTTTATGATATTTTATGGTTATATTTAATTTGGAAAAAAGACAGTTTGGTAGCTATTGAGTTATGATATAGGTTTAGTGGAATGAAAATTTTCACACGATAATGCAAAATAATTTATTACAATGACTCTTATTAAATGTGATACTATCAACTTAAGGTATTTTGGCTTGGACCAAGGCATGTACCTTATTTATGTTCATGTATAATGAAATAATAATTTATGGGAGAGTTTGGGATTATAATGGATATTTTTAATCCAACATAATGAAAATTTGAAAGAGGCCTTATGCTCCACAAAAATCCATGGAAGGGAATAGGCATAGTTTAGGGTTATGATTCTTGGAGAAGTGGCGGTGTTGCGATGTTAACTGTCACATAGCTAGGGATATGTCGGTTTTTTACATTATGGTCATGTATTTGAGACCATAGGGTTATTATTTCATTGATTATTATATAGATATGAATATTGGTGTGATGTATAGTTTATGATCATTCCATTAGGTCCATGGGTGGGGTTAATGTGGAACATGGAAAAACATATTTTAGGTGAATATTTTAATGATTATAAATGTAAAATTTTCATCAAATTTTTCAAATTTTCTTTATTTATGGAATATTTTGGATTAGATAATTCAATTGTTTTGAAAAAATAAGCATTAAAATTTCAATGTATACACTTTTTTTGAATTAAATATTTTTACAAGACTAATGTAGACTTGAAATTTCATGAAGAAAATAGTCAATTAGTAAGATAATATTTTCTTTTGGAAAATCATTGTTGGATCACATATTATAATGGAGAAGAGTGACCATGATGTAAATGATGGAATGGATATATAAAAATATAAAATGATACACTTTTTGGTCCATATCTACCACATTGATGATTATATTAGGATAAAATTTTGAATGTATATAGGGAATCCATGTATAGATTAATAATTATAATAAAATTATAGTTGTTTAATTCATTTAGGAGTTTAATAATCAGTGGAATAAAATATTTCCCAAAATTAATCATTAAAACATGTGACCTCTTGTAACCCAAGCCTCCTCTCAATACTGTAATTGTTAAAATTTTTTATTTTTAAGTTTTTTTATAATGAATTAATTAATTTAGGGGACATAATAATTTGATTAAATACATTTATAAAACCATTACAATATAGATAACTATTTTTAGGTTCGAGTCACAGTGGAATCATGGGATGGGTCGTGCCAAATTTTCTTTTTTCATGATCGATGATCAATCTGAGATTTAAACAATGAGAATCATCAAGATCTATGGAATTGAATCTTTGAATATAAATAAGGGATAGAACATAGGAGCTGGAGATTCCATCATCAAATATAATTTATAACCAATTTAATCAATTATTGAACATCCATGTGGGAATTCTTTCTATGTCGATCAATATGAAAATAGCTCTGCATTATATTGTCCTTGAATTGTAATAATCAAGAAAAGATTCCCTCTAGCGGTGATCCACACATGTTATAAAAATATGTTAACATTATCATTGAAATATTCAGGTCCAAGAACATCAGATCAATATGATTTGTGTCGTCCACCATTGACCACCTTGAGAACCACTTCCGTAGCATTTACATGACATCTCTTGACATGAGAGTGGAAGGTGAAGGAATATCACTCTCCATTCATATGAGTGTTATTGGGAATGGGAGATCTATTGGGCTTGAGAGGATTCTACAAATCAATTTTTCATGACTGAAAAATTAATTGGATCATAGATAAAATAAGAAAATTTGTGATTATATGTTTTTAGGGTTAGAAATAAAAATTTACACAAATTCCCCTTATTATTTATTCAATCCCTAGATAACACTGTGTAAATTAATAATAATATTATTATTATATCATGAATTGTGCATAACATGAGAATTAAGTCAAATGTTATTCAATAAAATAATATTCCATATTTATCATTCCCATTAGACTATTAAACATAGTCCTCCATTCCCCCAAAATATTTATCAGGGCTTGAATAATGACTATTAATTTATTAAATAAATAAAACTCCATTATTCTTAAATAAATAAATATATATTATATTAACTGAATAGAAAAAAATATATTTATTAAATATTAAGCTCACAATATATTCTGTTGAATAACTGGTGACAAAATACTTATGATCAAGAAAGCATGAATAATTAGTTAACAATGTGAAAGAATTGTATTTATTCCACTTGTTAAATAATAAATAATTATATCAATTTTTAACTGATATTTTGGATACACTTACTATGTGAACCTCTAGGCCTCTTTCTTAGTGGAATTAGGTGAAATTTATTATATTAAAATGTTATCATATAACAACATGCCAAGGATCCCATAGAAATATATTTTCATGTTACAATGACATAATACATCTTATATAATATTATTTTTTAATATAATAATTTTATCACGCTATCCCAAATCAAACAGGACACATGCAAGTGACCTCAACCTATTTGCTCGATGACTCTTTCTTTGAAATCCAATATATTTTTCTTGAATTTATACAACATAGACATGGAAATATTTAGGCTATATTGATTCCAAAAACAGTCCTAATATATCAACTTTAGTTAAAGAATAGAATAGAAAAATCATTTCTCACATTATTCATTAATGAAATATTACTCATGATGCAACCAACTTATCCTACCTCTCTGTGAAAATATTTTATCATGGTTTGGATCTATACATCAATGAACTCAATTGAAAATTATTATTAATAAAAATATAAAATTATATGGATCTATACAAACATACACATATTGGAACTTCCAATGTCACATATAAATGGGGATTTCCTATTGATGGGTCTAGTTATCGTAATATCCAACAATTCATATTAATAAAGGTGTAAACCATGTGAAGTTTCTTTATTTTCAATTAAGTACCCATCCCATAAGAGAATGTATCATTTGTTTCCCTCAAATGATATCATACTATTATAGAATATATATTTAATAATAGTGTGACTACACTTCTGGGATCTCATCCTTATGGTTAACAAATTTAACCATTTTGTGTGACATCTACTCATAAGAAATTATCACATACAATATTACATTTATGAAAATAATTACATTCTAAGTAGATTAATAATAATCATAAATATGAATACATGTCATCATAATGTAAATAAATTTTTTTTCAATGACAATAACTCCAACAAAGTACCACTTTCACTAGAAAAACTAATTAAAAATTTCAGGTTACTAGCCATCACATGATAATCATGCTTATTCTAAGATTTCCCTTTTGTCAAGGGTCCCACTACATTATATTTTTTGTGTACTCTACTTAATGAAACATCACCCCTTTGATAGAAATACATCATTAGGTGATACTTTCAATGTATATTCTTTTTTATTTGGTGTGAACTTGCCTTTTTTCTAAGATCCACTATGGCAGTACTATAACAAAACAACGTGATTGGTTATGTACTAATAGGTACCAAATTATGTTCCTGAAAAATGATTTGAATCCAAATATATTCCATAGATACCTCATAAGTTGTTATATACATTGTATCCACTATAGATTCTGAACAAATAACCTTTTTTAAAATATTTGAGCTCACATCTCCTCCATTTAGAGATAAAACATATTCGGACCATGACTTCTGATCATTCTGATCTATATAAAAACTAGAATCAATATAACCCCTAATTACCATCTTCTCATCTCCTCCATGTTACACAAACATATCCTTTTTTTCTCAGATAAATAAGGATATAATTAATATTAAACCAATGTTGTTATCCTGGATCAGCAAGATATATGTGTACTATCCTCAATGGATAGGAAATATAAAGTCTTTTACATAACATGGAACACATAATTTATTCTATTTTCAAATCATATGGGATCTTAACCACTTCCTATTCTTGATGTTTTATATGGGGAAATATTTTCAAAAGAATTTTTAAACAATTTTACATTGGAAAAAATCCCCACTTTGAGGGCTCCATTCTAAATATCTTTATTAAATGTTCAAAATAAATACTTTAAATTTGTCAAATAAGCCTACTGGATCTATTATTAATGTTTCTTATCCCTAGAATGTAGGATCCGTTAGAAAATTCCAACATGGATTAACAATTTTTAAACCATTCCTTAATAGAAAATAATATATAAATGTTTTTTCCAATAAGTATTTTTTTATCATGATATATGACTAAGAAAATTACCACATTCCCACTAAACCTCTTGTAAACACATCACTTAGATTCACTATAAATGAAACAAAATTATTATATGTATTTATAGACTCGTATTTTAATGTCTTGGATGATTTATTCTATCCATAAATGGATAAATGCAACATGAAAATCCTTTTCCCATCACATGGAGTCCCAAACCTTTCTGGTAGTGTCACATAGATATCTTCTTTAAGGCTTCTAAAAAAGAATGTAGATTTTGAATCTATCTTACAAATCACATATTCTTGGTAAGATGCTATAGAAAGTATAATTCTTTTTTATTTAAACATGGAAATTGGTGAAAATTATTCATCATATTCAATTCTTTGATGATGTTTAAACCCTTAAGTAGCATGAAATTCTTAGGTAGTTACATCACCTACCTTGTCCAATTTCCTCTAGATTTTCATTTTTATCCAATGGGATTTACATAAATGAGCACATTGACCAGAACCCAAACATGGATTTTATACATGGAACCCATTTCTAAATTCATGTATTCTTTACAGTTTACAACATCTAAGCTCATTACTGCCTCCTTGTAGGATACAATATTATCATTATAACCCAATAATGAGTCACCATATTTGGTTACTGGAAAATCATATCTCATAGGTATTGTTACCTCTCTTATGCTCCTTCCTGTTAAATGTTTTTTATAAAGAAATTCTTCTCTACTGAGATATATAATCTATTTGTATACTAACTCTTGTTTATCATGAGAATCAACTCCATCCAAGTAAATATTTATCACACTACCATTTTTTAGGATGTTCTCCCTAACAAGGAATATGTCCTATTTGGGGATAATAATATCCTTATATTTGGGTTTTTATAATTAGTACCCCTTTGTTTCCCTAGAATACCCTATAAATATACAAATTTTACCACTGAGGTGATATTATGTTTCATGATAAGGCCTTAAAATATCCCTCGCAACCCTATAAACATGTCTCAGAAAAAATGGGTTTTTTTCACATCATATATCAAATTTAATTCCATTTGATGATTTAGTTAGTACTCAATTTAATGTTTATTTTGCGGTTTGTAATTCATATCCCCAAAAGAATTATATATGATATCCATGACTCGTTATCAAACATACAATGTGTAAAAAGGTACGGTTCCTCCATTCACTATCATCACTCCACTATGATGTGTAATGTGGAGTAAGTTGAGATATACTCAAAAACTTCTATAGAATGTTGATAAACTCTAGGTAATGATATTCACCCCCTTATTTTGATAAAATATTTGTTATCTTTTTTTAAAGTTGATTCTATACTTCATTCATGAATTCCTATAATTTCTAACAGGACTTGAACATATACCTCATTAGTTAAACATATCCATATCTACTCAAATCATCCATATAAGTTATGATTTAAGAATATCCACCTCTCGGTTCTACTAGAAATGGTCCCCACACATCGTTATCTAAAAATCCTAGAATCTTAGTGTCCCTTTCACCTTATCCACCAACTATTTGTTTGGTATTTTTTTATTGCCAACAATCCCATCTTATTTCTAGTGGTTTTAGATCAAAAGACTCTAAATAAGAATCTTGATATATGTTTTTCAATCAATTCTTATTTATATAACCACTATGGTGATGCCATATATGGGTGTTATAGGTGTCATGTGAACACAATTAGTTATCAATTTACAATGCTAATTTTCTGTAATTTAATACTTAATGACCATTATTTGAATGTAAAAACCCATAAAATATGTTTTTTAATAAAATAATCATATTTTATTTCCAATCATCAAGAAAAACTCAGCTACAGCTAGGCATGATACAAGAACTACGTTCATGGTTTCCATCAATAAATAATAAAAATATTTTAAAAACAAAATCATACCCAATGACTATAAAAGTTGGTACTCACCAATGGATAGAGATTCTAGCCTCACACTATTCACAACACTAAGGTCCACCTATCCTCTAAAAATCATCTTAAATTTACATGGTTATTATATATAGATATAGAGGTGAGAACATAAAGCTGTATCTAATACCGAATGTGTAGGTATTGAAATGTTACACATGATAAATAATGCACTTTTAGATTCACCTTGCTTCTAGGTTAAGTTCCTCTACATGTGGTCATAAATTACATATGAAAAACATACCTAAATTTCCCTTCCCATCCAAGAGTTCTTCCTATTCATGGAAAGATAGTGCTCATGGGATTTAGACTTATTATCTGTCTACTACCTCGTTTACATGTTTTTATTTTCCTTGTTCACCTTACAGACTATGGGTTTATCATGCCCCATATCCATATCCAATTGGTGAATCCATATATGAATATCTGAAATAATATTCTCATTATTTCTCATATTTTAAATTAAAATACTACTAGAGAAGGTCTTGTATAATGATGAAAGTATGAGATATATAAGCAACACATTCTATAATTTAATCCCTAAGATGTCTAAAAATTCAATGTAGCCAAGAAGATTGAATAAAATAAGAAACAACTGGCACATAATCTCTATGTATAATAGTAAAAAATCATTGGATATATTGTATTTCTCTTGTCTCTCCTCTTGATGGTGATCTCATAGGCGAGATATCATACTATATGCTTTCATATCATCATTTTTTTTAAAAGGTCATTGGAAATAGATGATAGCATGAAACATTAAAAATTTGTGGAATAATTCAAATCGTACTTGTAGAGTGATAACTATTTATCACATTCCTCATTATGTGGCTTTGGGAATTGGTTCTTCCAGCCTATACGATTTTCTTTCATGGTGAAGGATAACACAAAATCAGTTTTCTTACTCTGGAAAATATTTTATAGTGAGAAGTGTATCCTTCTCAAGTATTGATTATAATCATATGTTTGAAGTAATAGTATGTTTTTTCTACAAAATATGATGATAATAAGTTTAGTACTTTATCTGATAAAAAATATAAAAATAAATAAATATTACATTTATTATTCTCACACTATTTTATCAAAAACCAATATCCCTTTCCATTGGATTTTGAATATCCTTTTGATTAGAAATCATAGTGGAAAGGATCCATATTCCTCTTCTCATTAACTTAAATTCGGCTAGAAATGAATCAAAAATGGTTTCAGGTAGGATTAAAAATCCCATCTACATTAACTCATAGTTCCTTGATATTTTTAGTGGCTCCCCAATCCTAAAATCTTGAAATTTTATTTCCTTAACTCTCGTTTTCTTGTTACACCATGTTCTACTAAGGATGTCAACCCACGATGTGAACTAAGTGAATTCAATTACAAAAATAAGTAATAATTACATGATTATTTAAATCCCTTAATCTTGTATTGGTCATGCACTTTGAACTATGGTTTTATTTTAACTGATGTAGTGGAAGGCTATACCGACATAATATATGTAATTGATGGATTTTATCATTTATTTGTAAATTTAAAATTATTTTTTATCACATATTTGTTAATATTATGTATATTTAATTTTTTTTATTAACCATATCTTACATAATTTTTACACATAAGACAATTTATATTAGTTATATCTTGAATGCTCATTAATTTAATTAATTCAAGTGATCGTGACCAAGCATCCAAAATTAAATAACCATGAAACATGAAAGAAATAGAATAATAAAGTGGTACGATCATGAAAATTTACTAATGGTTAATTCATATAGAAGTTGAGAAACCAATTGGTGACCTAGTTCAAAACACATTCAAGCAATTAGGGTTCTTGTCACAGCTTTCCTCTATTAAACTAATTTATCTCGCATGCATTTGATTCTCCTCGACTCCAAACATTAACTGCCTCCCCTTTCTTGGGAGATCCGTACATTGCAGATTATTTTAATCACACATAGGTGAGGGGGAAAGGGTTTATATAAAAACCCATGGGCACATATGCCCAATAATAATAAGAGAAGTGAAGGAATGTCGAACAATAATTTTATACAATTATATATTAAATTATACCAATAAAATGTGGAATGTTCTATGTTCATGATCACCCACATGAATGCAAAAAATTATGAATCTAATAAAACTTGATTTAATTTTTTAATAATTCATATTTATTATATATTTTTCTAAAATAAATTAATTAAAATCATTAAATAATATATTATTTTATCTTACTACCCAACTGAGTTTCTGTTAGATTCTCAATAATTATAATTTTAATTGAATTAAAAACAATTATTTTAAATTAACCCTTTACATAAATATACCATGGATGAATCATTGGGAATACCCATCTCAATATACCTAACATGTATTATACTCATAAAAATTTACTCATGTGACAAATGACATAAACTAATTATCACATACATTCATGACCGGGACAAAAAAAATTAACAATTACACAAATTTCTTGATTTTCTAGTCACATTTTAATCATCAATGAACCAAAAGTGACCACTGTTAGTTGGACTCATACATGAAATAAATATTTTTTATATTATTTATAAACATTTATATATATGCGAGTGTGTATTAAAATTTTTCACATTGTGTGTCCGATCAATTTAATGACCCAATTCAATGACATGTCTTTAAGGATTACATAGTATAATAAATAAATTTTAAATGTACCAAATCTGGTATAAGTACATGGTCTTTACAACTAAGCTAACTAGAATATACATCTATCCCCATGTATCCAAGGCACACACCTAGGGAATTATCCTGTAAATTGTGCCTCCTAAGACTGCAGTACATTTCATGTATAAGAGACTACATGGCATGTGGTCTACTTGATACATGGTCACAATCCAATAAGGTAATTTATGGTAATTGTAACATCCCAAGTAATTAATGAATAATAGATATTTTTATCTATGTCTATTAATGAACTAGATAGTGTTTTAGAGGCTTAAAATGAAAATAAATACAATCTTATGCATGGAATACACTAATATTCTTAAAAGATTGTTTTACTGCCTTATGATGGAAAACCCTTTTTAAATCTATCTTTTGACAATTTTATAAACTATGTTTGTCAAAATAAACTTATTCTTTATGATTGGGACATCAAAATTTACTTTGTGTGAATTTTTGGTATTTTTCTGACAATGTTCATTTTTTTTATGAATAGTGAAAAATACTGCATTTTACATCAAAACTGCTTCTTAATCTAATTTATTTATATGATTAGACTATCTTTTGAATTGGTATTAATGTGTAATCTGAATATATTTTTAACATTTAATCCAATGGTGGTCATTGGAATCAATTTCACTTTGAAATTAGACTTAAACTGGTGTCAATCTTTTGATACTTATTGTTTTATAAAAACACGCTTTTTCCTCTGGCAGCGGGAATTAATTTTTAAATTAATTAATGTGACTTATGTGTTTTGAATTTTTTAAAATATACTTCATTTTTGAATTCGGAATATCAAATATAGATTATGGTGAATTTGTGGTAATTTTCTGAAAAACGTCAATTTTTGATGAATAGTGAAACCACTAAGTGGTACTTATAAAAATTGATTTTCCGTTTAAATGAAATTTTTATATCATTGTGTTTTGAATTTCAAAAATCCGACATACATGGTTGTCATTAAGAATTAAAATGTGGTTCAATGAGATTAAAATAATTTTTTTGGTGAATAGTAACTTATTAAGTTTTAATCGCGATTAGTGGTAATTAGTGTAGTTTAAGGTAAAAATAGTGCTTTAATAAAATAAGACGAGCTTGAAACATGTCCTACCCTCATTGGTTGTGTCATGGCCGACCAAGACAAGCCATGGGTCAAATTGGGGACCCCATGGATCCACTTTGGTTGGGAAATGACATAAATAACATTTTATTTAATGTAAAAGTAAAAATGACACAAACATAATATGTTTTATGAAAACAATTTTTACATGGGGTTATAAAGATCATATTTTTTATTATAAATAGTCATTGGAAAGATAAAAGATTTAGTACATCATAGTATTTTTTTATAATTTTTATACTTAAAATAAATTAAATTATTTATGACATCATGATGATGCAGCGATGACCTCATTATTTAACGATTTAAATAAAATGGAAAGATAATGAAAAATATAAAACCTACACATGGCAAAAACCAATTGGATGAGTGGATTTCGAAGCCTTATCACCTTATCCTTGAATTATTGCAATGTGGGACCTTTTAAATCCGAAACACTTTTTAAAATAAAGTAACTTATCTTTACTTTCCAAAAGTGCCCCTCCTCTCCTCTTATAAAAGGCCCCCACCTCTACCTCATTTCACACACTCCTCAAGCCTTTGGATCAGCCAACCCCGGCCCATTTACTCTCTCCACATCCCTCTCCTAATCCTAGAGGATTCTATTTGGGCAGAATCCTTTCAAAGTAAGCCTTTAGGCTCAAATCAAAAGGAGTTACACTTTTAAAGGTAATTCATTCTCTCATGTTCATGTGTTTTATTTTGCTTCTCCAACCCCCTAAACTCTTTTTATTTACTTCGTTTATAACAACACCAGTATCTTCAATATACTAGGATGTTGTTATAAGATTTATTTGAGCTACACTCTCACACAACTACATCAAATGGTTAAAGAACATACGGTTTCCGTGGATGGCGAAATTTTGCCTCCCGAAACGATGATTGTTCAATACTCATTTAACACCTTCAAAGGTGGCCATTATGATGTCACTATTTTTATATATGATATATAATATGTTTATGTTTTCCTTAAGCTTCTGTTTTTTTCATTTTGGGCATACCTTTATGGTTTCCATTATGGGTAAACACGATATCTTCATTTTAGGAAGTGCGGACTACCGCCCCCTGAAAGTGATTTGATTCATTAATACCATATGTGGGATATGTAAAGGATAAAGTTAATTATATTATATATGTTATTATACTGGAATTATAATATAATCTTATATCATTATGATTCCATTCCAGAAAATACGAAATAGAAATGGAAGTAGCGTTCATGCATACGTACGGCTTACCGTCTCCATGAACGGTGCATTTCATTTCTTACCTCTAAATGTGATGTAATATTATAAATACATTTATATGATGAATATATATGATATATATGTTATCCAAATCATTAATATCATTATGGATATAACGAACCTTTGACCAAATTAACAACATGTAAGTGTAAGAAGTCTATTTTTGACTTAAGAACCAAATACCGACAAAATGAACATTATTAAATTAAATGATTACATGATGTTCATAACATGTATAAAAGGAATAATGAACTTGAAAAAGGTTCTTAATAAAGTAGAGATTAACTCAAGTTTATTATTCAGGATATTAAAGAATGGTCGGGTCAAGTCAGATACGAGGTATGGGACTTCGTCTCAATCTCCTTTCATTGAGGCATATTTTGTTTTATACACAACTTTCTTTTATACGGTGTATAAACCCCTTTGACTTTTACGTTTATCCAAAAGGAATCTTTTTTATATGAAGCGTTTTACTAAATGACAAAAGGGAATATTTTTGTCGTACGTATGCAGCGACAACAACTTCTCCACCGTCTTGACCGTTATTTGAGTTTCGGGTTCCTCTACAATCCATACCTTCTTTTTAAAAGAAAAATAAATACCATGTTTTACTTTTCTTTTATTTGGGTATTGAAAATGGTTTTCATAATATTTTTATATCAATGTGTTTTATTGATATCTTGTGATTGAAAGGTGGAAATGTTATGTTTCCTTTATGCATGTTTTATGTGATACGATTATGTTGTGGTTCTTGGGCATTATTATGAAGACGGGTGGTTCCCTGATAAACTAATGGCGGGTGAGCCCGATATAGCTCTCCAATGGTTTGGGTAACGTGAAGGAGTGAAACGTTAAAGTTTCTCCGAAGAGATTTTAGGGAATATACTATGATGGGTATTCCAAACGTAACCAAGAGGGTTACTCCCTACGTAAGAATGTTATGAATGCCTCAAGTTACCATTATGTCTTATGATACCAATGATTTACTCATGATTTGATGAGGTATGTTAATGTGCTTATGTTTTATGGGTAAAGTATGATTTCACTCTTATGTATATATGTACCCATGTTTCCTTTCCATGTTTTTATAACCCATACTGAGCTTTTTATGCTCATCCCATGTTTTTTTTTGAAATGATTTTCACAGGTCAAGGGAAGGGTTCATGATATGATGATAGTGTCAAGGAAGATTCAAGAAAGAATCCATGTTTTTTTTAAATATGTTTCCATTGATGGGACTTAAGAATACTATCTTTATGTAACCACGTTGTTTATATGTGGAATGTAATGCAAGTTTTATGATCTAATTCTCTAAAACTCTAAACACGAAAAGATCCTCAATGTGTAATCTTGTAATAACTCAAGATTAAGTAATGTTTAAGGCTGGGGCCTTATAGTTGGTATCAGAGGTCGGTTTAGATAACTTTAGGAGTTAGAATTATATTAAATGATTATCCAAATTTTTTTTTTGAAGTGATATAGAATTTGAAGATTACCATGTTGCTTCATCTAAGACATGTTTGTTCAGAATGGTTTTTCGAAGAGGAAACAAAGAATCTTTTTTGGGAAGGAATGCTGAGGGAAATGACCTTCCAAATCAGAATACTGAGATGGTCAGAATTAGAATTGAGAAGTTTACTTCAGTGATGGCTCAGTTGAATCAGGTGATAAGTTTGTGGTTGTTTTCATCGATGATATTTTGGTGTTTTCTAAAAGTAAAGAAGAGCATGAAAGTCATTTAAGGGTTGTTTTGCAAACCTTAAAAGAAAAGAAACTGTATGGGAAATTCAGAAAGTGTGAGTTTTGGTTGCAACAAATTTCTTTCCTTGGTCACATTGTTTCTAAAGATGGAATAATTGTTGATCCTGCAAAAACAAAATTTGTGGAAGAATGGCCAAGACCCACAAATGTAACCGAGATTCGTAGCTTCCTTGGCTTGGTGGGCTATTACCGAAGGTTTGTTAGAAATTTTTCACGGTTATCTAGTCCAATGACTAAGCTAACTCGGAAGGGTGTTAAGTTTATCTGGACAAAATAATGTGATGATTGTTTTCAGGAATTGAAAAGAAGATTGGTGAATGCTCTAGTTTTGGCACTACCTTCCAGGAATGGTGAGTTTGCTATCTACAGTGATGCTTCATTGAAAGGACTTGGTTGCATCCTAATGCAAAATGATCAGGTAATTTCTTATGCTTCACGACAGTTGAAAACTCATGAGGTAAATTATCCTACACATGATTTGGAATTATCTGCTGTTGTTTTTTGTTTAAAAATTTAGAGGCATAATTTGTATGGAGTAAAGTGTGAAATATATACAGATCACAAAAGATTAATGTATATATTCACTCAGAAAGAGTTGAACATGAGACAGAGGAGATGGATATAATTAATCAAGGATTATGATTGTACAATTCATTACCATCCGGGAAAATCAAATAAAGTGTCTGATGCTTTGAGTCGAAAAAGTAATGCTTCATTAGCAATGTTGAATTTGGAACGTGATCCTTTGGTTAAGGATTTGATGAACTTTGGCATAGAAGTTACTGGTGCAGGATGTTCTTCTATTTTTTTCAGGTATTAGTGAGATCTTATCTATTAGATAGAATCAAGCAAGCACAGAAGCAAGACAGTGAGTTGCAGAAAAAGGTAGAGCTGGTTCAGAAAGGTAAGTTTCCTGAATTCAACATTGGTAATGATTGTGTTTTGAGATTTGGGAATAGATTGTGTGTGCCTTGTGATTCATAGTTGAAGAGAGAGTTGTTATGTAAAGCTCATAGTTCTCCGTTTTCAGTTCATCCTGGCAGTACTAAGATGTACAGAGATCTTCATGAGTATTACTGGTGGGATGGAATGAAAAGAGATATTGCTGATTTTACTGTGAAGTGTTTGACTTGTCAGCAGGTTAAAGCAGAGCGGAAGTTACCGAAAGGGATGCTTCAGCCTTTACCAGTGCTAGAGTGGTAATGGGAGAATATATCCATGGACTTTGTTGTTGGATTACCGAAGACATCTCGAGGTAATAATGCAATCTGGGTTATTGTTGATCGCTTGACCAAATCTGTTCATTTCCTTACTATACGAGATACTTTATCTCTTGATCAACTTTCCCGTTTGTATCTTAAAGAGATAGTCAGGTTACATGGAGTTCCTCTCTCCATTGTATCGGATCGTGATCCCAGGTTTACTTCTAACTTTTGAAAAGGCCTTCAGAAGTCGTTGGGTACTGAATTAAATTTTAGTACAGTTTTTCATCCTCAATCAGATGGGAAGTCAGAACGAACAATTCAGACATTGGAGGATATTCTATGAGCTTGTTCTATAGATTATCAGGGAAGTTGGGACCAACATCTTTCTTTGTTTGAATTTTCATATAATAACAGTTTTCATTCCAGTATACAGATGGCACCATTTCAGGCATTATATGGGAAGCGGTGTCGAACTCCAGCTTTATGGGATGAAGTGGGTGAAAGGAAGTTGACGGGACCAGAATTGGTAGAAGAGATGGCAGAAAAAGTTCAGCTGATTTAGAAGCACATGAGAACAGCTCAGAGCAGGCAGAAGAGTTATGCAGATAACCGGAGGAAGGATCTATCTTTTGAGGTATGTGATCATGGTTTTCTCAAGGTTTCTCCTTGGAAAAGTGTGATGAGATTTGGTAAGAAAGGAAAGTTGAGTCCAAGGTTCATTGGACCATATGAAATTTTGGAGAGAGTTGGATCAGTTGCTTACCGAGTGGCTTTACCTCCGAGTTTATCTCAGGTACACAATGTTTTTCATGTTTCGATGTTGAGATAGTATATGCCAGATCCATCTCATGTTTTGAGTCCAGAGATAGTTCAGCTGGAAGAGAACCTATATTATGAGGAACAACCGATCTAGATTCTTGACCACAGGGATCAAGTGTTATGGAATAAGGTGATTCTCCAGGTAAAGGTTTTGTGGAAAAACCACATGATTGAAGAGGCAACATGGGAATCTGAAAATGCAATGAGAGATAAGTACACCCATTTATTCGATAAGTAAATAAATTGTGGGGACGCAATTTTCTAAAGGGGGGAAGGATGTAACATCCCAAGTAAGTAATGAATAATAGATATTTTTATCTACGTCTATTAATGAACTAGATAGTGTTTTAGAGGCTTAAAATGAAAATAAATACAATCTTATGCATGGAATACACTAATATTCTTAAAAGATTGTTTTACTACCTTATGATGGAAAACCATTTTTAAATCTATCTTTTGATAATTTTATAAACTATTTTTGTCAAAATAAACTTATTCTTTATGATTGGGACATCAAAATTTATATTTTGTGAATTTTTGGTATTTTTCTGACAATGTTCATTTTTTTATGAATAGTGAAAAATACTGCATTTTACATCAAAATTGATTCTTAATCTAATTTATTTATATGATTTGATTATCTTTTGAATTGGTCTTAATGTCTAATCTGAATATATTTTTACCATTTAATCCAATGGTGGTCATTGGAATCAATTTCACTTTGAAATTAGACTTAAACTGGTGTCAATCTTTTGATACTTATTGTTTTATAAAAACACGCTTTTTGCTCTAACAGCGGGAATTAATTATTAAATTAATTAATGTGACTTATGTGTTTTGAATTTTTTTAAAATAGACTTCATTTTTGAATTCTTAATATCAAATATAGCTTATGGTTAATTTTTGGTAATTTTCTGAAAAACTTCAATTTTTGATGAATAGTGAAACCACTAAGTGGTACTTATAAAAATTGATTTTCCGTTTAAATGAAATTTTGCCATCATTGTGTTTTGAATTTCAAAAATCCGACATACATGGTTGTCATTAAGAAGTAAAATGTGGTTCAATGAGATTAAAATAATTTTTTGGTGAATAGTAACTTATTACGTTTTAATCGTGATTAGTGGTAATTAGTGTAGTTTAAGGTAAAAATAATGATTTAATAAAATAAGATGAGCTTGAAACATGTACTACCCTCATTGATTGTGTCATGGCCGACCAAGACAATCCATGGGTCAACTTGGGGACCCCATGGATCCACTTTGGTTGGGAAATGACGTAAATAACTTTTTATTTAATGTAAAAGTAAAAATGACACAAACATAATATGTTTTACGAAAAAAAAATTTACATGGGGTTATAAAGATCCTATTTTTGATTATAAATAGTCATTGGAAAGATAAAGAGATTTCCTACATCATAGTATTTTTTTTATAATTTTTAGACTTTAAATAAGTAAATTTATTAATGACATCATGATGATGCAGCGATGACCTCATTATTTAACGATTTAAATAAAATGGAAAGATAATGAAAAATCTAAAACCTACACATGGCCAAAACCAATTGGATGAGTGGATTTAGAAGACTCATCACAGTGTCCTCGAATTATTGCAATGTGGGACCTTTTTAATCCGAAACTCTTTTTAAAATAAAGTAACTTATCTTTACTTTCCAAAAGTGCCCCTCCTCTCCTCTTATAAAAGGCCCCCACCTCTACCTCATTTCACACACTCCCCAAGACTTTGGCTCGGCCAAACCCTTCCCATTTACTCTCTCCATATCCCTCTCCTAATCCTAGAGGATTCCCTTTGGGCATAATCCTTTCAAAGGAAGCCTTTAGGCTCAAATCAAAAGGAGTTACACTTTTAAAGGTAATTCATTCTCTCATGTTCATTTGTTTTATTTTGCTTCTCCAACCCCCTGAAATCTTTTTATTTACTTATTTTGTAACAACACCAGTATCTTCAATATATTAGGATGTTGTTATAAGATTTATTTGAGCTACACTCTCACACAACTACATCAAATGGTTAAATAACATACGGTTTCCGTGGATAGCGAAATTTTGCCTCCCGAAACGATGATTGTTCAATACTCATTTAACACCTTCAAAGGTGGCCATTATGATGTCACTAATTTTATATATGATATATAATATGTTTATGTTTTCCTTAAGCTTCTGTTTTTTTCATTTTGGGCATACCATTATGGTTTCCATTATGGGTAAACACGATATCTTCATTTTAGGAAGTGCGGACTACCGCCCCCTGAAAGTGATTTGATTCGTTAATACCATATGTGGGATGTGTAAAGGATAAAGTTAATGATATTATATATGTTATTATACTGGAATTATAATATACTCTTATATCATTATGATTCCATTCCAAAAAATACGAAATAGAAATGGAAGTAGCGTTCATGCGTACGTACGGCTTACCGTCTCCATGAACGGTGCATTTCATTTCTTACCTCTAAATGTGATGTAATATTATAAATACATGTATATTCTGAATATATATGATATATATGTTATCCAAATCATTAATATCATTATGGATATAATGAACCTTTGACCAAATTAACAACATGTAAGTGTAAGAAGTCTATTTTTGACTTAAGAACCAAATACCGACAAAATGAACATTATTAAATTAAATGATTACATGATGTTAATAACATGTATAAAAGGAATAATGAACTTGAAAAGGTTCTTAAGAAAGTAGATATTAACTCAAGTTTATTATTCAGGAGATTAAAGAACGGTCGGGTCAAGTCGGATATGAGGTATGAGACTTCGCCTCAATCTCCTTTCATTGAGGCATATTTTGTTTTATACACAACTTTCTTTTATACGGTGTATAAACCCCTTTGAATTTTACGTTTATCCAAAAGGAATCTTTTTTATACGAAGCGTTTTACTAAATGACAAAAGGGAATGTTTTTTTCGTACGTATGCAGCGATAACGACTTCTCCGCCATCGTGACTGTTATTTGAGTTTCGGCTTCCTCTACAAGCCATACCTTCTTTTTAAAAGAAAAATAAATACCATGTTTTACTTTTCTTTTTATTTTGGTATTGAAAATGGTTTTCATAATGTTTTTATATCAATGTGTTTTATTGATATCATGTGATTGAAAGGTGGAAATGTTATGTTTCCTTTATGCATGTTTTATGTGATATGATTATGTTGTGGTTCTTGGGCATTATTATGAAGACGGGTGGTTCCGTGATAAACTAAGGGCGGGTGAGCCCGATATAGCTCTCCAATTCATTGGGTAACGCGAAGGAGTGAAACATTAAGGTTTCTCCGAAGAGATTTTAGGGAATATACTGTGATGGGTATTCCAAATGTAACCAAGAGGGTTACTCCCTACGTAAGAATGTTATGAATGCCTCAAGTTACCTTTATGTCTTATGATTTCAATGATTTACTCATGATTTGGTTTGGTATGTTAATGTGATTATGTTTTATGGGTAAATTATGATTTCACTCTTTTGTATATATGTACCCATGTTTCCTTTCCATGTTTTTAAATCCCATACTGAGCTTTTTATGCTCATCCTAAGTTTTTTTTTTGAAATGATTTTCACAGGTCAAGGGAAGGGTACATGATATGATGATAGTGTCAAGGAAGTGTCAAGAAAGAATCCATGTTTTATTTTAAATATGTTTCCATTGATGGGAATGAAGAATACTATCTTTATGTAACCACTTTGTTTATATGTGGAATGTAATGTAAGTTTTATGATCTAATTCTCTAAAACTCTAAACTAGAAAAGATACTCAATGTGTAATCTTGTAATAACTCTAGATTAAGTAAGGTTTAAGGCTGGGGCCTTATAGTAATACATGGCCTGTCTGTGACTCAAAGAGACTATGCACCTTTTATGTTGGATTCATGATGTATACTTAAGTTTATTGTGTTCCACCATAGCTTGGTCAACATGATTTAGGAAATAAATAAACTATGCGTAATCAATGTACATGGTTTGAATTAATTTCAAAGATAATACCAGATTAATTAAACAAAAGTACACAATGTGTTAATACAATTGAAAGGTGTGTACACTCGTGTTATGAGTCCAAAATTCATAGTACCTCTCGATGCGTTATTAAATTTTATTACTTTCACAAAATTAATCAAATTTATTAGATTTATGAAGTAAATGAGGAATATGTAGATCTCAAAATCTGAATTATAAGAACAATTAAAACTAAATTGGAAACAAATTCTCAATTAAAAAAATCAATCATTAATCATTAAATAATTATAAATATTTATGTGACCCCTCTCATACCACTTGTTGGTTCTAGACATAGTGGAATCATGTGATCGGTGATTCCCTAATTTGATTTTTTTCATGCTCGATGATCGATACCAGATTTACACAATGATAAATTTCATGATATATGGAATTTAGTCTATTAATATAGACTAGGGATAGAATGTAGGAACCAATGATAAGACCATCTCATACAATTTATAATCAATTTTACTAATTAAATAATTAACTTATTTTAATGATTTCATCATTGGTGGGTCAGAAAATAGATATGTGGTGTACCAAAATTGTGTTATAGGAATCAAGAGAATATTCCTCCTTAGTGATCCACACATTTTCCAAAAAACTATGAATATAGAAGTATGAACACTTGGGTAATAGCATGAAAAATCCCATCACTTGCGTCATCTGACTTTGATCACCTCAAGAACCACTTCCAAACCATTATCCTTGATCTATATTCACTTGATAGTTGGATTTTGAGGAAGATAACTCTATACTGTTGTAAGAATTATTGGATAAGGGAACTCACTAGGGCTTGAGAAGATTCTCCAAAATTTTTATCCACATCCAAAAAATTGGATTGGATCTTAGAGAAAATAATATAATTGGGTTTTTATATTACTATGGGTAGAAATAAATAATGTCCCAAGTTCCCTTTATTATTCAATTAATATCTGCCGAACACAATGTAAATTAATAATAATATTAATATTTCTTCATACGAGCTTATCTTACAAATTAAATTAAATATTAATTAATAAAAAATATTTTTTATTTTTTATTTTTCACCAGACCATTATACTCGGCCCTCCATTCCTACACAATATTTATCATTAATTGAATAATGAAATTTCATTTATGAAATAAATATCACTGTGACATTAACTAATAAATAATTATATATTATAATAACTACATTTAAAATAAATATTTATTAAATATTATTCTCAGATTATATTCTCTCAAATAAATGCTGATAGAACACATGAAATCAACTAAACATGAATAATTATTAAACCAGACATGGGAATAATATTTATTCAACTTGTTAAATAATAAATAATATTATCATTATTTTAATGAGATGTTGGATACCCTTACGACATGACCTTTTAGGCATCTTTCTCATTGGTAATTGGAGAAGTAGCCTAAAGTATAAGGTTGGAATCTAGAAACACTCCATGGAACCCATATAGAATGATATTAATCATATAACCACATAATACCTCATATTCTATCTTATCATTTAATATAATCCATTTTTCGTGATAGAAAAAATCAATAATGTAGCTTACAGGTGCCATCAACTGATGTATTTAATGTCTCTTTCTTTGACTTCCCAATAATTGAGCTTGACTATATAACACCATGGCTATGGATTTATTTTAGATATATCATGTCCAAAAAAAGGCCTAATATATAAACATCAATTAATATATAGAAGGGAAAAATCCTTTCCCCCTTTATTGATTAATGTAATATTACTCATGATGCACAAAATGTGTCATACCCCACCATGAAAATCTATTATAATGGTTTATTAAATACATAAATATATGGAAACAAATTATACCCATTAAAAATAATATTAATGTATAATGATATATGAACATGTATTCATATTGGAACATCCAATAAAACATATAAATGTTGATTTCCTACTTGCGGCTCTCATTATAATAATATCCTACAATGGAAATTACCAAGGGTGTACACCATTTAAATGTGTCTAAAATTAATATAAGTATCTAACCAAGATATCATGTATCATTTGTGTCCCTAAAATGATATCATCCAACTATGGAACATATATTTAATAATAGTTTCATAGAACTTATGGGTTCTCGTTATAGAGGGAAACTGCTAAGACCTCCTAGTGAGACAACTACACTTGGTACATTATCACATACTATGTTACATAGAATAATGATCATGATATGATAATTAGTTTATTAGTATAAAAAACTATGTATATTATTAATGATAATGTAAAAAAGAAGTGGTTCTAGGCCACCATCTCTGATATTCTTGAAGCATGATTCCCTCCATGAAGCTTCCTCCTCCTCCTTATTAATGTTAGGACATCCATTTATTACATTTAAATTATCAAATTAATTTCTTTTTATCTATTTTTATTTTATTTTATTCTTCATTCCTTTACCTATTTAGGTTATAAATCTATATTAGAACATCATTGGGTTATACACTTTCTATATAATTTCATATGCATGTTATTTTTATGATGACTACCTAGCCTATAAAAGTGTAGACTTCCTTATTAATAGATATAATTATCATCTCCTTTAATGTTACTTTTGAAAAAAAAATATCAATTTAATTCATATAAATATAATATTATAGTTTTGTTTTAAATTTGGAGTAATTAAAATGATATACACCGGTATCCTTAGGTTGAGAAATATTTGAATTGTGATAATGTGACATTAATTTGAAAAAAATATATCTTGGGATCATTTTTTGAGATTGAATATAATCCATAGAATTAATGTATTCATAATTATAATGTGGATTTTGTTGTAAAATATCCACTAAATTTAATTTATCCTTGGAAAGAAATTAAAGTAGTATGATAAGATTTTATATTTTCATGCTAGACTAAGTTTAAATCACTTTCATATTAGTAGTTGTTACAATTTAATTAAGGATAAGATATTGGTAAATTAGAGGATTATCTTTCAATAAACATTAATCAAAATTATATTGGTTAATTAATTATTAAAGTGGTGGAGTTAAATTGATTAAATCATAAAAAACTATTTTTTAAAAAATCAACACTTTTCATTTCATCATTCATATTATGAAAAATAACTACAATCTTCATCCAATATATTTCATAAAGTGTTAATATTATTAAACAAACATTATATTTTTTTATAATGTTTATTATTTTATTTAATTATATATCATTATTATATTGCTTCATGTAGTACATACTTATATAATGACAATTATAAACCACATTGTTGCCCCAAAATACTTATAATCACCCATCACTTAAGAGGATCAGTGATAACATTATTCAAAATTGAATCATTAATAGAGGAGGAAATATTTTTATTATCTAGTAAGATGTATTATTTTTAATTTTTTTACTTTTTTCTATACTTCTTCTTCATTATAATTTCACTTCAATTAATTATTTCCATCTTGGGACCGTCAATTCAAAAATATAATAATTAAATTTTTGTCTTTTTTTCTCGTATTTCTTTAATAAATTAAAGGAAATAATCCCAAATATAACTTTTATCTTGTAACTATATTTATATGTATCTATAGATATCATATATGATAGTATTAGTCAATAATATGTCTTATCATTCACCAAGTATTAAATTTCTCTATTATAGAAAAATCGGAATTCTCGGTACATCTAAATCAAACATAAAATGAGAAAAAATGTATAGAACTAATAATAATGAACCTAGTAAGAATCATTAAATTATTTTACCTTGTAAAAATTTGTTATCAACAAAAATCAATTGTATACTAAAGAATAAAATTAGATATTTAACTAAATTTCATAATGATATAAATTAATAAAAAAATATATCCTATTCGGATTGGTTTCAAAAAAATTTAAAAGAATACAATTTTGTTTTATCAACCATGAAATAATTGAATTTATATGAAGAGAAAATAAATCAATAATAATTCACATTATAATATGATTAACTACTAAAAAATTGTATGTATTATTTACTAATGTATGATGTAACCTAGAATAATGATTTGAAACATTGGTTCTTATCGAGGTTTTAGTTCCATTAAGAATATCAATTCAGAAGTAGATTTTTATGATCACAAATTTTCATGTGATGTAGATTTATGATTGTAAGAAAGTACTTATGAATAATTTCTCAATCATACCACATAATGGAATCAATGATAAACCCCTATAAAATAACTCTACAAAACCCTTATCCATATAGAGAAGATAACGGTGGATAGTATAAGAGGATGATCATTTGTTGAAAAGAAAATGATTTCTACACACATATTTATTAACAAGATAGATTTGAACTCTCAATAATTTGGAAAACATGGTACTCTATATATGAGGTTATTTCATGAGGTAATCCCTTTAACTATTAAAAACCATTTAATTGATAATAATTTTGATGAGTTGATTACAATGGCGTGATAGATTTTCCAAGAATATAATAAATAATAACACACTCCATCAATGCCTTGATACATTTTCACTGAACTAGACCACAATATCTATTGTTGATCCTAATTCCAAGAGATAGAGGATTTTATATTTTAATTACATATGAGGATATATCCATTGAACAAATATCCATTCACTCGAAAGTAATATGATCCATTCAAGCCAAAAACACAACTCAGGATGGAATGTTCACCCATACATGAGGAATGGATCTAGAAAACAAAAAAGGCAACCTATTCCATAAAGCCTACAACATCATTATGATAAACCAACCTAAATAGAAAAATTCATAAATAATTTCCATAATCTAAAAATTAATAATGACATAATCCCAAGAATGGATTGTTTAATTTCCATGATGTTTACCTATGTAAGAGAGATAGTTTCTTATAATTTCATATATTTATCCACAATTGAACCATACTAGATTAAAGTTTTTGATTCTAAAATTTTATACTAATATTCATAACAAGTTGAATGAAAACATAATAAAAGTGTGATATCAAATTCAAAGTAAGGAAAAAACTCATAAACATATCATCAAGATATATCATATAAGAGAATGAAAATAAATATGATAAGAAGAAATAACATGCTATATGTAATGGGTATAACAAGAGTTTTCCATAAGTCGTGATTGAAAGGAATGTAATTTTAAATGAAAACATATACCATAGTATAAGTTTGTGACATAATAAAAATGATCATTGACCAAATTTATAGTAATTTGAAATTTAAATGTAGAATAATTATGGAAAATGATGACATTATATACAAAAAAATTTGATACTATGCACACATAATCTTTTGAACCAAACTATATATGATCATGTCTCTGAAATGTTTGTTGAACAAATGTATACATGATTATTTAGGTGAATAATCACATTAAAAAAGGTAAACATTGTCATCTATATTAAAAATAATGTGAAACAAAATATCTATGTGATCATGTCCATCCTTAATAGATTGAAAAAAGATATAAGTGATCATTTCCACACAAAATCATGTGAATAAAGATATATATTATCATGCCCATAAAATAATATATATATATATATATATACAATCATGTCCATGCACAATCATTTGAATAAATCAATACATGATCATTTCCACACACAATCATATCAACTAATATATAAGTGATCATTTCAATTCATAATCCTATGTGAAATTCTATTCTCAATCATGTCCACACATGATCAAGTGAACAATGTCATATGTGATCACTCCCCAAAACAACATCTTTAATTTAAGAGATATGAAAATAAAACCAACGTATTGGGGGGGGGGGTATAAGTCCCCAAACTTTTTAATAATAATAATTCAAATTATGATTGATTTAGAACATGAAAACATTAATACTTTTCAAACCACTTACTAAACACATTGAAAATAAAAAATTAAAAAAAACCCAAGAACATTCCATACGAAATCTAGATAAAGTTGATTAATAGTGGCATAAAAACATATCACCAGTGTAGTAAAAGTAACATAAAATTATTTTCATGTTGATAAAATAATGTTTTGAGTTTAATGGATATATAACACCCAAAAGACGAGACAAATTACCCTTTTTTAATTGATTAAAAACTAAAAAAATGTTTTCCGTATAAAAGATTCAGTGAGGTTGATAAAAAAATTTAAATATTAACATTTAAAACCAACAATGTATTTTTAAGGAAATATTTTATAAATGAAAAATTATTTGAGAAACCCAGAATTATTTTCTCATAAGAATAGAAACCTCTAAAATCCCTCTTTAAAACTAAATAATTCCATAAAAAAGAAAACATTTACATTATAAAAATATAAGAATATTACTCTAACTTTTCATATTAATAAATATTTAAAATCCTTTGAAAACCCATACAAAATTATTGAATTGACTCATCATATAAGGAAATAATCATATTATATGAAAAACAATAATATAGTTCCTAGATATATATTTTTTCATTGGATTAACCAAAGAGCATACAATTAGTTTAAAAATTTATTTTGTAGAATATAGGGTGAAAACTAATGATTAAATCTAAAATAATTGACATTTAATAAGATACAATTATTTTATTAACATAATGTGTATCAGAAGATAATTTTTTTGATTTTAATGGATTAAAAAAACATGAAATACAATAAAATAAATGTTTGGTAAACCAAAATCATAGAAATGGTTAATAGAAACATTGTTTTTAATAGGAAAGAATTTAATAATGAATGTAAAATGAAAAAATACATAAATATTTTTATAAATATAAAGTTAATCATTAGTGGAAATGTAAAATATGAAAATGGAGAAAATACATAATAAAAATAGAATGGTAATTATTCTTTAAAATATCATTAATTTATGTGTAAGAAATTCCAAGAGGTGGAATATTTGAATAAAAACGTTATTTTAACCCAGAGATAAGTTGAATTATATATATAAATCTTATGGTGGATTAAACTAAGCATAGAATAAATAGGATTAATATGGAAATTTATAACTAAAATAAATAAGTTTTGAGTTTTCAATATGTTTTAAGACATAATAAAAGATTTAATAAAAACCTATTAAAATGTAAGTCTAGAAATAAATGAAAAAAACTATAAAAAATATAAAATTCATGATATTATATGTCCAATAGGTATTATATAAAACATTAAAATTAAATTTTTTTTATAAAAAAAATTTCCCCAAAATGGAAATTAAAAAACAAACTTATCTTAATTTCTGACGACCACAAAAATTCCAGAATCTAATATATAATAAAATAAAAATGATTAATTAACAATTTAAAAAAATAATTCATATATAATAACTTTTAAATATTTAATTGACAGTCACTCTCTACATGTATATTATAAAGATAGTATATATTTTCAGTATCAAGTGTGAGTTGTCTAGATCATTTTAACTACTTACATAATAGATGGGGTTTCCCCATTCATCACAACAATTTCTTATTTATAATATCATAAAAGGATTAGTAATATTTTTTTTGAAATATTATAATTTTATAATTTTATTCAATTTTAATTTTTGTCATTGTTCTTGTATAAAAAATTGAGACAACAGTGTTTGAATGATTTTTACAAAATGAATAGTGTTTTCATTATTTTTTGAGTTCATTATTAAATGTTACATTAAATAATAAAACTAAAATAATCACTCAATTATTTATATCATATTTTATCAGTATCAATTATATAATTTTCATCTAGGATATTATTTTCTAGCACTTATCAAGTTGGTTGAAAGAAAACCCTAAACATGATGGTTCTATAATTAAGAGATGATTATTGATCTGAAAGTAGATTATTTTGTTATAATATCATTATTAGAGAGGTATAATTTTATTTTTTTATATCTATAATTAATTTAATAACTTTTTAATTTATTTTAATTAATAATAATGAATCTATTGAAGAATGAGATAACTTACTTCATCAAGGTAGTGGTCCACACAACACATTGATGAAGCATTTATTTCAAAATGAATGAGAGGGAAGGAAGGTGGATTATAATATATCTCATCATAATCATGGTTATATTATAAATTTAATATATTTATACAATTTCGACCATATTACTAATGAAAACCATTAGTGGTGAAAAATGAATATGTCACTTTGTAGAGATGGTTGTCTGTATAAACGTATGATCTATATTATTTTGTTTTTATAAGTGGTTGGAATGGAATAAATAACCATGTTAAAACCATAAAAATGATTATTAAATATAATAATGATAATAATTTGACTATATCACAATTTTTTGGATTGTTTTTAAGGTGAAAATAAATTAAGAATAAAATGTTAAAGATTATGTAATTCTCATATTTGGACCGTGAACATTCTCAAGAAAGTATCCTCGGAAATGAAGGGATTAAAATATTTAATAGACACTAGATTCTAATAAATGTGAGTAAGGATTTGGTAAGGATAAACATATAACATTTTTATGATAAAATTGCACTGAATTAAGGTTTCATGAATTCAGAATTGTGTTGTTTTTCATAAGTGGAGAAAAGGGACCTTTTATGAATAACTATTTTTTTCCAATAATGGAAGGATGCTAATCATGGTTTAAAGGCACAAGAAAATAAATTATGTATTTTTTAGGTGGGATATTTTCATAAAGTCCTAATACTATCATTATCCTATGTGATTTAAACATGTTCCATGCCTTTTAAAAATTGATCATTACATTTTCCCATTTTGGTTTATAACATGCTAAATAGATTTTAATGAAGTAAAAATATATTTTATTAATAATATAATGTCATGAATATTATTGTTTCTTGGTTTTTGAAATGAAATTTAAACCTCATATTAAAAAATTCAATTTATAATTAATGTATAATTAACTAGGAAATAAAAACATTTAATATATAGAAAAAACATGTTTGTAGAAAAAAAGATTTACCATTAAGTTTTCATAATCATATTTACTATAGATTACTATCTAAAGTATTAAATATATAATTATATTTGTATCTAGAGAATATCACATTCATTTATATAATTTATTGATTAACTTGTTAGATTATGATTATACAATAATAATTGAATAATTGTTTTAAAATAATTGGTTTACAATTATTATTATAAACAGATGAGAACATAAAAATTCTTGGAATAATCATGTCCTATAGGTTTCCTTACTACATCAATAAGTAGAAAGAGATCAAAAAACCATTTATTTTTCAAAGGGGATTGGGGTCATGCATTTTGGCCCTTCTTTGAAGGTTCCATGGCTCTCTCTTCTCATTAGTATAATGAATCTCATTTCATGTAGACTTGGTTCCAAGGTATGGATGCTTCTGAGAAGGATAGATTGGTTCAATCAGTGAACTTCAGTGAAGGATGTTGGAGCTTATGGCAAGATAGGAACTAAGTAAGGTTCGAGGGATCTGTTCTAACAGTATGGTCCATCTTCACATGGAATCATTTCCTTCTAGTTGATTTGGCTTCACTCAACAATGACTGGAATCCATCAACCTCTTTCAGTCTTCTTCAAGTCAGTGTCCCCTCAGTTATACCCTCCTTGGTCACACAGTAGGGAAATTGGGTGGGCTAGAAACCCCTTGGCTTCAATTTTAAACTGAACATGGACGGTTCCTGCGCAATGGGGGTAATCAAAGGAGGTGGAGTGGTTTGTGACTTTTTGTGGAGGGGTTATGCATTTTAAATCTTTATTTGGTAATGGTACTTCACTCTTTTTCATGGACTAGGCCATGTTCATTGAGTTATCCCTATAAATTCCAAAGAAGAATGAGTTAACCCAAGCGGAGACTGATTCCAGGATTCTACATGACTCCATGCTTGTTAAAGGATCTACCTCGTGGTCTATTCCATACATAGTAATGAAATGTAGAGCCATTCTTGGGACCAATATCTTAGGGTCTCACACTTAGCATGAAGGTAATAAATTTATGGATCACATGGCTTCCTTAGAGGCCCAGAGATCAATCACCACTAGTCTCCTCACTATTAATAGTTTGAAACACGAGTCTCTAAATTTACTGATAGGGTATTCTCTCATATTACACTATTTATGACCTCCCTAAATTTTAGGGTGTCTTGGTTATATTTTTTTCTTTATTTGAATTAAAATTTTATCTGGTTGGTTGGAAATAAAATCATAAATCATTTGGTATTGGAAAATTTAGTAGTTTTTACAATTCATCTACAATTATATAATTTGATGAATGTTTTATTAAAACAAATACTACAATAATTTTTAATTAACAAATTAAATAAATTTGTTTAAATTTTCACAGTTTTAAATATAAATTTTTCATGTTAAAATACAAGTTATAATGAATCTAATTCTAATTAGAAAATATTTTTTTAGCATTATTTGTTTTTTATATTAATTAATCCCACATTAAAAATATTTTCATATAGTACATTATCATATTAGTAATGTAAAATTGGTTTATATAATTTCTTAAAACCTAAAATAGTTTTTAGGGAATGATTAATCCTCATTAAATAATTTATACTTATCCTCAAAGAAATTACTAGGTTGATATCTTTTTTTATTTGTTGTTTAATTATTATTATAACCACATAATATTTTCCATGTATTATTTAATATATCATTTTAATTCATTTATATCCTAATAATTTATTATTACCATCATTTTTATTTATTGAAAAAATGTAATAAAATATTATGTGTTATATTATCGAATATATATAAATCACATCCTCAAAATTTTGAATTATCCATTACTAAAGGAAAAAATATATGTGTTCCATAATAATGTCAACATATATATCCTATTAAGATATCCTCTACACCAACCTATGTATAAAAAATAATCTATTTATCACAAATAATATTTTTTGGTGTTCATAGGGGCCTACCATTCACAACATTATTTTAATGATCATATTCCCAAATAAATAATACATTTAAACTTTTTTTTTATAATTTAAAATTCAATTTGAGTAAGTGATCATTTGAATATAAAAACTAAATCATAGGATTTATTCTCCCTTGAAACCTTTATTTCAACCAATGATACATTTATTTCAACTACAATATAATTATACCAACTAATCCCTTATTCACTTTAACCTAGGATGTCGATTGTCATTTTGAAATTAGGTTATCTAATATAAATCATCATTGATTTCTAATATCTCTGAATTTTTTATATTAGTTTTTATATATAATATTACGAACAAAATTATATCCCCTAGGTGATTGAATGATAAGAACGGAGAGAGTGAAAATGCTCAGTAAAGGAAAAACTCATCAATATATCATCAATGGATAGATCATAAACAACAACAAAACATGAGTTATGGATATGTATCTTATTATAAGCTCATGTAACAATAATAGTTTTTCATAGTTCATGATAGAAGGATATGAAATATAAAATTAATAATCATGTAAAATAGTATATTGGTCTAATATAATAAACCTTAATACTATATATATATCCAATACATCTAGAATAATCAGTACAAACCGTCATATTGTTAACCAAAAACAATGGGATCATGTCTATAGAAAATCTTTTTAAATACTCTAAATTATCATGTTCCTGAAAAATATATTAAAAATGTATACACTATAATATCCAAAAAACATGAGAAAAAAAATTTATATGTACAAGTACACAAACAATCTTGTGAAAAAATATATATGTGATAATGTACATGTAAAATCATTTAAACAATTAAATTCATGATAATATGTGTGCAGAATCATGGATGAGAAGAAATAAATTATAATATCCACAGAAAATAATTTCAAAAAATATATTTTTGATCATATCCATACACAGTAAAGTGAAAAAGGTTATATGTGATCATGTCCATGAACAATCTTGTGAACATTATGATACATGATTGTATGTAGAAATAATGGTGTGAAAAAGTTATATGTGAGTATGTCCACACACAATCTTGTGAACAAATCTATATGTGATCACATTCACAGATAATATCTTTATTTTCAAAGATATAAAATTTTAATCTATAAAATTAATATCAAAGAATAGTTAAATAGATGAAAATCATACTTTTGAGGTTATTGTAAAAATACCCTTGAAAACACATAAAGAAACAGAACATCTGAAATGGTTGAATACTTGTAAACATTTCTTCATTATAAAGAAATACATTGAACATGATAAGACATTTTAAAGCATTTCCATTTAATCCAAAAAGTTTTATCGAATTAAAATTTTAAAAATTAATGATTCATTTAAATTAAATAAATAATAATTTAATAATAATTTAGGCCATTTAAAACTATTTTTAAAAATTAATGAATAAATTTATAAAATAAACAAGTATATTTGAAATAAAAGTTTTTTTATTTAAATTTACAAGTATTTAAAATCATTTTTAAAATAATAAAAAACATTTAATCGAGTCGTTATGAAAATGAATTATCATACAGTAAAAGATATTTTTGAAAAAATTGTTAACTTTTACATAAAAAATAGTTTTGATCACATTGGAAATTAATTTTTAATAGGTAAAAAATATTAAAACAATAACAGCAGAAATTAACTAACGTAATAGATATTTGAATATAAATAATGGATTTATGAATTGATTATGCAGTCGAAGAGAAAGATTTTTATTTTTAAAATGGTGGAAATAAAATTGATTATTTTAAAATAACTTTTTTGAAAACTCACATCATAAAAATGCATTATAAAAAATATTTTCAAAAATAGAATATAATCATGATAAATTATATGTCAAATAAAACAAAATTAGATTCCAAAATAATATGGGGATCATTGGAGTGAAAGGGAAATATTTATGTAGAAGAAAATCACCATTATAGATAATGGGAATTATTCTTACCAAAGTAATAATTTTATGGGCATGAAATTTGACTAATTTCAATATTTCAAAAAATATATCATTTTTCCATATATAGACGAAATGTTATTAACATAAAATCATAGTGTGGTATAAATAAATCCCTAATGAAATAAGTACAAAAATGAACATTATAACTCAAATAGATATGATTGGAGTTATCAAAATGTTTTACATATTGGGAAATTTATAAATAAACACCCATTAAATGATGTGGTTTAATTTTAACTTAAAAAATGAATAAAAGAAAAAAAAATTATTATGTATCTAGTAAGTTGTTTACACACCATTTTAATGAAATTGGGGGCATGACCAAACATTTTGAAATATCGGAATTTGAGAAAAAACCATTTATCTTCATTCATGAGTATAAATAAATTTATATGATCTACCATATAAAAAATAACAATATTAATGACCTATTTAGATTCCTAATTCATATATTCAACAATTTATAAAAATATTTTTTAAGTATTCTCTACATGTATATTAGTAATTTGTTATCTATTTTTAATATCCACTGTGAGTTGTCTATATATTCATAACTATTATTGAATCAGGGAAGTTTTTATTCATTATTGTCCAAAACAACAATGTTTATACAACATATATGATTCTGAAATGGACGGTTTTTTATAGTTAATAAAGATATAATTTTATTCGATGGTAATTCTAGTTTCGTTCATGAAGCCAAAATTAGTATCATGAATTAATCAATGATTTTTAACAAATAGATAGTGGTTTCTTATTTAATGTGTTTGACGTTTAAAAAACACTAATGAAAAAAATATAAAATAATAATTTACATATTTATGGCATATATAATCTATAATTAAATTTTCATAGTAATCCATGATATATTTTTATTTAATTTTTGATTTAGGTGGTTTGGCTGACCTAACCAGAATATTACACAATAGTTGAATTAATATGGTAATTAAGTAGTTTAATTTAGTATAATATCCTTATTGTACATAATAATTATATTATTTTTATATTGATAAGGTGGGGAAACTGATTTAATGAAAACTTGAAAAATATAAAATAAACTATCGAATGATAAAGGAAAATGTGAATTATAAATTTTACCTTAATAATAATAATTTTTATATTCTTTAATTCATATTTATTCTTTAATGTTATCCTTATAACCATATAATACAGGTGTTGGAGTAAACAGATATGTTTCTTCGTGGAGGTGGTTATTCGCACACACACTATCGATAGTCTATTATTTTTCTATATAGATGGGAAAGAATAAATAGTTTTTTATCCATTAATATAATATATATTGGTATAATAAGGATAATTATCCCATTATTTTACTTTTAATGGGATATTTATAGAAGTTAAAAATTTTAAGATGAAAACGATAAGGATTATGTAATACTCCAGTAGGAACCACAAACTTTCTCATGAGTGTGTCTTGAGAAACGAAGTTTGTAATCTAACTAATTAATAGTATAATACTAAAAAATTTAAATTGTTTTGTATTAAGATAAAAATCTATGATTTTTTGGATGAAATTTTACCAAATAAATATGGTATGAACTGGTGGAATTATTCCTTATTTATAAGTAAAGGAAGATGTACTTTTTTGACTCATCATTATTTTTTAATAATAGAACGAATCTATTCATGGGTTAAATGATCCAAAAGTGAGAAATAATAAATGTTTTCATGATATAGGGTCTATAAATCCATAAATACTCATTTAAATAGTTTCTTTAAACCCATTTCAATCCTTTTTTGAATTTTTATACAATTTATCATTTCGGTTTTTATCATGGAAAACTATTTTTATCCTTGTAATTTATATTTTATTAAGAATATAAGGCAACCCATAATACCAAATTTGGTGTTAATATTCACAATGTAATCCAATTCAATTTATAAATAATATTATTTTAAAATTTTAGTCAAATAATTCAATATATAGAAAACATCGTTGTAGAAAAAATTATATTTTCAAATTTATGTTGTTATAATGGTATTCAGTATTGATTACCAACTTAATGATTTATAAAATTTAAATATAATTTCAAAAAATATAATTTTGTCATTTTTTATGATATTCGTATAATTTATTAAATAATATTAAACAACATAAATAACACAATTCTTTCTGAATAACACTTTAACCATTTACATGGTCATTAATAATAATCATGATAATAAATTTCTTAAAATTGAAATTAAAATTACTAAATAGTATAAAAATTTTGATATAAAATATCAAATAGATTTTGTAGATTAAATATCTATAAGTGATGATAATAAGTTTTTTATATAAGTTAATAAAAAATTAGAGAAAAATATTTTTTTACTTCCAAAGAATTACACATGGTATTATTAAATTAATTATAGTATTTATAAAAGAATTATTCGAGTTCATAAATATAAATTTTTATTTTGAAAATATTTTCACAAAAAAATAATCTATTATTATATTATAATTACATTATAAAAGAGATAGTATTAGAAAATTTATAATCTTTCAATTCACATAAAAATTAATTATTTTAGGAAACCATCAATACTAATATAATATTTTGACTATAAATTAAAGAAAAATCCCTTTTAGCTTATGAAAAAAATAAAAAATTAAAATTTTTGTTTTAAAATAAAAATAATAAAAATTATGAAAAATTATATAATAAAAAAATATAATTTTTGTACCTTAAATGTTTTTGATATTATTCAATAATAGTTTATAATTTAAAAATTATTAATATATTAATTAATATATTTAATTATTTTTTATTATAATATTTATCTTTTAAAAATAGTCTATTTAATTTATTACCTCTTTAAAATGTTATTTAAAGAATAAAAATATTTTTCTAATATTAACTATTTTCTCAGAAAAAGTAATGATTTATCATTAATTACTATCTTTTTATATAATATCGGTTTTATTATTCCTATAATTTAGTAGTAATTTTCATATAATATTTTATTTATTTTTTTAGTTTAGTTATACATTTATAATGATCAATTTCCATAATATTTATTTGTACAAAAACATATTCATATGTTTCATGTTGTTAAAAGCCTCCTCCTTTTTAATAAATGTTTCAACAACCTCAAAATGGATTTGGAGGCTAAGAAAAAAAAATCAACAAAAAGGGTCATCCAAACTAAGTGTATATAAAAACCCTAATCTTAATTACAAATTAATTCATGATTCATTACATAATATTCCACTGAATACATCTTAGAAGATTGATAAGACAATTTTTTATGGTAATTAGAGAGATCACTCAACAACTTATAATAAGACATAAATCATATTTATTGAAAACATCTGAAATAAGGTATAAACCCAAATGGAAAAAACCCTGGGACATACATAAGAAATTGGGGATTTTTATACCCTATTAAGGGAATAAACAAGAAATAATAATAAGAAACCAATAATTGATATAAAAAAATAATTTAAATTGGATATAAAAAGTATTAGAACCAAAAATATGAACAATGAACCATGATATAGCAATATAAAATTAAGGGAGCATGAGAAATGTGGAATCAATATAAAACACTCCATCATTACATATTTAAAGCATAACTTCCATAATATAATGATGGGAAAATTATTATAAAGGAATCATGCTTACTCATAATCCAAATATGATATCTCATGATACTAAACATTACCCAATTCTTTAGAGCACTATATAATTCTCAGTGCAGCAGTTACATTAATGTTATTCTTATGTTTATGCATGCCTCATAGATCATAAAACATGTAATCATTTATCATAATAATTTATTCAATGATCATGGAGTGTGGAATAAACATATATAAATTCCCAGTAAATAAATATATGTTCACAAAGACGAACACTCTTGATAGGAAATGGGTACGAGTATTCACAACAAAATTGCTTTTCACAGAATATCACGGTGAAATTTTGACAGCATAACTTCTTCACAAAAAAATTAATATAATGGGCCGGCGAGATATAAAATGGAATTTCCTAATATGTACATAAATTGGAGAATAATGGGTAGATGATAAATCAAATACCAAAAATAGGAATTGGAAATATAAGGCATAAAATATTGAATAAACTCTAATAATGGGGAGAATAAAATGATCCCTTACATTGAGATTGTGGAATTAAATTATTGGGAAGATATTATTGTAAAATTTTGGGAACCGTTTTTAGAATATATAGATGGGGGTGTTTAAGGACGTGTTTCATGGATTTTGAGTGATGAAAAAATGGATTGTGGGTTGGTTTGTAACGTCTCGGACCCAAATTCCACTCAGTAGTGTCCCATGCCTCGATGGAAAGATGGCCCCATGTAAATCTCCACAAAATCCAGAGAATGGTGAATATATGTAGGGTCTTAGGTTTGTCTATGGTGAGATTATTTCCCCATCACCAGAATGTATCACAACCAAATATCATTAACATAAATTTAGCGACAGTAGTAAATAATACTAATAATAAAGTAACAACCGGAATAGAAAACAATATTTCTAGAAGAGTCTCATTTGAGGTAATTATGATACATGTCTCCAAAAAATAAAAAAACAGGTTCACAATAGTAAAATATAATTAAATTATCAAAATAAAAAAAGAAGAAAATATATAACTATGAATAGCATCATGAGCCTCATCTTGGTCCCATGCACCCCTTCTCATAAGCATATCACAAAATCAAACATCGCACTCTGGGTTCATTCCCATGTTCCTAAATGAATTCAAATAGTCTATTTTTCTATGTAATAGTGTCCCAAAAATGGTTTTGTATATAATTCTAGTGGGTAACCACCCAATGATCAACAAATACATGATGTGCAATATAATAATCTAAATAGTGTGAAAGTATAGATATAACACCCAAAACATTTTATGGTATATATTCCACTTAAATACTTTATATTCATCAGATAGACTATATTTTATGAAGCACTATGTCTTTTATGAATCAAAACATTATAGAAGAAAGTTATAAGCTATCCATTAAACATAAATTTCCCACTTTTATGTTTGAATTTCGAAAAACGATCATCTAGAGTTGTAACCAGTAAGTCATTTGGAGTCTCATATAACCAAATTGATTTTTTGATGAATAGTAACATACCCCTACGAATAGTAATATGAATAGTAATATGAACCTTATAAATAGTAATTAATGATAAAATTTTATTTTTTTTATTTAATAAAAAAATGAGATCTTAATTAATTTTTCAGTGTGATATAGAACTCATTATATCATTAAAATGGTTATTTTTCAAATTAAATGTTATTTTATATAAAAATTAAATTAAAAATACATATACGATTATTTTCAAAAAAATGGAGTTCATTTTTGAATTCTACACGTCGAAAAATGGTTTGGGTGAATTTTTGGGATATTTCTAAAATACCAGATTTTTTCGTGAATAGTAAAAATATAGTTTGGCGTTTTATGTAGTTTAATAACATCATAATGATGTAATAATTAAATATATCTGGCTGGTAAACTTGTGTACAGTATCTTATCACATGAGGTGTCCCAAGTGGCAAATCCCATGGGCAAGCCCATGGTTTTTCAAAAACCACTAATGAGTTGTCCCTTTTATTTAAAAAAATGTCCCTCTTAATTACTATAAATAACCACTCACCCCCTTCATTTTCCTTTATTACAAACTCATTATCCTCTAATATCTAGTGGTATTACCTCCCTATATGTCTTCCCATGGTGTCCTGAAATCCCCAAAGTCCCTACCTTCATGTTTTGGGAGTTACTCTACAAGGTAAGAGAATCAACAACCATTCTCTTTTCTTAAAGATTTCATTATAAGTTTTATCTTTTATTTTCAATTGGATTATGTGGGGATATTTCATTACATATTCCCGTTACTGATAATATTTTTTCAGAGTAATTATATACCCCTTCCTCACACCAAACTATTTTATTAAATTTTATGTGACGTTGTTAGGCTTCCAAATTTTCATCAGAGATTTCTCATTTTTTTTAATTTTGAGTTCATTTCTTTTATACATTCTTCCACATATCCCCTCATAAAAATTCTATGATAATTATAGTACCTTAAATGAACTATAATTATATAATTCTAATGTAATATTTCACCATCATCACCCTTTCCCTCTCCTCTTATACTAAAAATAAAAACACCGTCATCACTCGTTCCCTCTCCTCAATTTTAATTACCATCTTTAATTTGGGTCATAAAACCATTTTTATGGTTGAAACTGATAGTAATATATGTATTTAATCTCATTAATGTTCTTTAATCCATACACACTCATAATATGGAATAATAATACAAAAAAAATCATTGTACACAAAACTGCCAAGAAAAAACCAAGTGTTTATCAATAACATTTAACAAATGATTCATCCTCAAGTATATAACTCTAAATCATTATAAGATCATTTATATCTCTTTAATGTCACTAATAATATATATTAAAAATTCTGTATTTTTAACCTCATTTCAAACAAACTTCGATTCATGAATGCAAGTAAATGAATCATGATAACCAAAGAAGAAAATGCTTCCAAAACAATAAAATTGAACCACTTAAAATCATAAAAGGGCCACGAATGAACTGAATAAGGTTATAATAAACCAATTAAATGTATAGGATGTTATGGATTTATTAATTATTGAATATAAACTTTATTATTCAGGTCATTAAAACAAAAAAAACACACTCGAGCATAAGGTAAGGGGTTTCTCAACTCACTTTTAATTCTATTAGATTTCCATTGTTCACCACATATTTCTTGAAAGTGGTATATGTGTACTATAATTTGATATATAATAACTTGATTCCATTTATATTCATATTATTCAATGATTCATTGGATTTTTATTATGTTCTGGTCTTACGATTCGACCGATTATATTGTGGTAAGCGACTTTGTCTCAACTACCTTTTGATTGTGACTAACTTTGTATTGTTCACATAATAATCCATATGTGGTGTACCTACTACCCATTTGAGATCAATTATAATTTGAAATTATATTTCTATTAAATATCCATAATCTCATACCATTTATAAGTTTATTTTCTAAATCTTATACCATTTTACATACGGTGTATAATTGGAATGTTATTATGACTTTGGAAATATAGATGAATCTATATTCTATACTCCATACAGATATTGAAAAGGAATATTGTTCTTGTTTCAAATCAATGTATAACTAATTATTTGGACTTTCAGTGGCTTGTGGGTCCCGCTATATCCCCTCAATGCATCAAAATGTCTCATGACACAAATCAGTTAGTGATAAACCCTTCGAGTTTGCTTCAAAAAATCAAAAAAGTTTCTACCCACAGAACTAAACAGTTATAACAGTATTATGGTATCATGTTCCAAATACATGACGTACAATTAGAAATCATTATTTTTATTTATTATATGTTTTTACCATCCATGATATATTCACTATGAAAAAATCTATATATTTTGTTTCATTCTCAGTTTATTAATGGCGTGAGT
This sequence comes from Viscum album, assembly GCA_963277665.1. Taxonomy (NCBI): domain Eukaryota; kingdom Viridiplantae; phylum Streptophyta; class Magnoliopsida; order Santalales; family Viscaceae; genus Viscum; species Viscum album. The sequence continues at coordinate 360,225,111 of OY728155.1, read as the reverse complement.
TTTCTTTATTCACCAAGAAATATTGATATGTAAAATTGTTTATGATTCAGTTATTATTGATTCATGATTCCACTATTTGTAACCCATACTAAGCATTTGATCTCGCCCCTTTCAATTGTTTACCTTCGACATGTGATGAAGATGGGATCATTTATTGAGTTTCTGTGGATGCGGTTTTTAGTTTATGTTATGTTTTTTATTTTGTAACCTTTTCCAATAGTGTTTGATTTACATCTATCTATCTAGTTTATTCAAGACTACTAAAATGAATATTTTTTTTAGGATTTTCATTCCTTCTAACCATGCCAATATAACAAGTAATACCCTGACTCTGGTCTAGAGTGTTTGGGGTGTTACAGTTTGTATTAAAGGAAGTTTAGTAGAAAACATGGAAACTAGAGTAGAAAATGTATAGTAGGGAACAAAGTCCTAAGGTAATATTTGAGAATAAACGTACGAAAATGTCTAGGTATTCCGGTATGGAATATATTATGTGAATCTTTCTATAAAATACTTCCTTTTCTGGATACGAGTAGGTATAGGTGGCTCCGGAACAGATGTACCTAAGAGTAAAAGCACCAACAAGGATTTTTAAGATTGACCTGGGATATCTTCATACACAACAATGGGAATTGCTACACTCTTTGTTACAACACTCATCGGGGATATTCTTAAGATAATTCTTATTTTCTATACAAGACATTATAAAGTATTGAAATGTAAATTGTTCCTCAAAGATTCCATTTTTCTGATTATAGGATTATCCATGCATAGGATCTCAATTTATGCTATGTATTTTGTTATGTTCGGATTATGCATTATGATTCATACTCTAATATAGAGTGTGCCAATATTTAGAAATTGAATCTAATAGAATAAGGGGAATCAATACTCTTGGGCAACGTTGGGATATTCCCACTGATCATGTCAACACATTCAATATTGGAGCAGATCAGATCATGACCATATTGGTATAACTTACTCAGGTTGTAACAAATAACCATTAAACACCTGTGTTGGATCGCTTCATGTGGCAGAATCCCCCACCATTCAACGGGACTAATAATCCAGTGTTTTTTGAGCAATGGATCATGTCCCTTGAAAATATATCTAGGGCATTAAGGTGCAATGAAAATGAAAAGGTAGTATTGGTAGTATATTGTCTCAAGGGTGAATTTGATAAATGGTGGTCCTTGATTTAGAATAGAATGAGGGAAGAAGAAATATATGATATGGAATGGTGGACTTTTAAGGAGATATTATTTGAAAAAAAATTCCCTTGTGAGAAATGAACTGAAATGAAGAAGAAATTCCTTGGCTTAAAGAAAAGGGAAGAAGACAGTGTTGTAGAGTATGAGGATATCTTCACAAGGCTATCTAGATATTTTGTAGATTATGTATGTGACTCAGCAGACAAGATTAATCATTTCTTTGAAGGTCTTAATCCAACTCTTCAAAGGGCACTAGCCCCTCAAACATTTTCATCATATAATGAAATTTTCTCAAGTGACATCAAAACAGAGAAATAATGTTCTAGATCAAGTTTTTTCAATAGAAAAGATGATAAAAAATGGTACTCTGATAACTAAGAGAAAGGTGAAGTGATAAATAAGAACAAGGGAACAAAAAAATTCCCATTATGACAGAATTTTGGAAAGAATCATCTTGGAAAATGCATGAAAGGCATGGGAGTATGCTATATGTGTGGGGAAAAGGGTCATCTATATCATGAATGAAATGGGAAGAAACAATTTTATGGTGTTAAATGATTCAATTTTATAGAGATGGGACACTATACAAAATAGTGTCCTAAGCTCCAAGGAAACATGCCTTAGAAAAAGCCAAGAGAGAAAGGGAGAGCTTATGCGATTACAACCGCAAGTGTTGAAGTTCCTAATGATATGGTGGCTGTTACTTTTACGGTTTCCTCAAACTTATCCAACACTTTATCTGATTTTGGATCATCACATTCATTTATATCTTCCTAGTTTTCCAAGAAAATAAGACTTGTCCAATTTGATTTAATAAATTCATTATCAGTCAAAACTCATAGGGGATGAATCATTGCAACAAAGGCATGTCAACTATTCCCTCTCATGACACATAAACATTCTTTTTTTTACCTTATCATAATACCAATGGATGACTTTGATATAATTCTCGATACAAATTGGTTGTAATAATTTGATTCGAAGATTTATTGAAAGAAAAATGAAGTTACAATTTTTTAAAATGGTGTAGAATCTCTTATCTTTAGAATAGAGAACTCACCATCTGATTCTTATCTAGACCCACCACTATTAGCTCTATTGAATGCAATTCTTGGAGAGGAAGGGAACCCAATATTTATGAGTGAGGAAGGAAATATTCAAATTGAAGATGTGCATATAGTGTATTAATACATTGATGCGTTTCTAGAGAATTTACCAGTACATTCTCTAGAGAAGGAAATTGAGTTTTCCATTGACTAAATTCCTAGTTCATAAACTATATTAACTACCCACTATAGAATGGAAACTGTGGAGTTAGTGTAGTTATAGAAACAACTAGAGGAGTTGAGTGACAAATGATTTATTTGACCAAGTGTTTCTCCATGGGGAGACCCGGTCTTGTTTGTCAAAGAAAAGATGGGTTCATGTAGCTATTCACTGATTATAAGGAAATGTATGCTATCACAATAAATAATATGTATCATCTACCCCATATTGATGATTTATTTGATCAAATTCATGGAGCTCAATACTTTTCGAAAATTGACCTTTGATCTAGATATCATTAACTGCATGTGAGGAAGGAAGATATTCCAAAAACAACATTTCGAACTAGGTATAGGCATTACGAGTTTACAGTAATTCCTTTTGAATGGATGAATGAACCTTCTATTTTAATGTATTTAATCAATATAGTTTTCAAGGAATATATTGATAAATTTTTAGTGGTATTAATCTTTGATATTATGGTTTTATCAAAAAGCTATGAAGACAATGAGTATCACTTGAATATTATTCTGAAAAATCATAGAACCAAAGAATTATATGTGATGTTTAGAAAGTGAAAATTCGTTCTTCAATCAGTTTATTTTCTCATTCATATATTCCCTAAAGATTGAATACTAGTTTATCATGAAAAGACCAAGGCAATCAAATATTTGACCACACCAACAATCATATCCAATGTACGTAGTTTTATTGTCTTATCATGTTACTATCGGAATTTCATTCAGAATTTCACCCGAATGGAAAACCCGTTATCTAAGTTCACACATAAAGGAGTTATGTTTATGTGGAAAAAATAATGTACAAAATGCTTTGAAAAATTGAAAAGAAGATTGGTCAATGATCCAATTTTGACTCTTCCATCTAGAAGTGATTGATTTGTAATATACAGTGTTGCATCAAATAATGGGCTTGGATGCGTCCTTTAGCAATATGCTAAAGTTATTGCTCATGCATCAAGGTAGTTTAAGAATCATGATAAAATTTATCCAACAAATGATCTTGAGTTAGCAGTTGTAATATTTTCTCTGAAGATATGGATACATTATCTTTACGGTGAAAAATGTGAGATATACACAGATCACAAGAGTTTGAAAAACATTTTCACACAAAAAAACTCAACAGAAGGCAAAGGATATGGAACGAGTTAGTCAAATATTATGATTGTTCAATACACTACCACCCATGAAAGGAAAATAAGGTGGTGGATACATTAAGAATGAAATATCATTGACTTTTGACTCAAATAGGGATTGAGAGAGATCATATATTTATGGATCTAATAAATATGGATATGGGAAGTGTTAAAGAAGGGGAAACAAATTTCCTCTTTTAAATTATTTCTAAACCATATTTACTAGAGAAGATAAAAACCTCTCAATCTGATGATGAAAATATACACAAGAAAATTATTAATGATAAGAATGTGAGATTAGAAGACATCGTGTATGAGGAATTAGTTATAATGTTTGGGAAGAGTTTATGTGTTCCATTAGTACCTGAGCTAAAAAGGGAACTGATAGATGATGCTCATAGCTTAAATTTTTCTATACACCCAATTAGCACAAATATTTAAAGAGATCTGAAGGAATATTTTTTGTGGGATAATATAAAGCTGGAAATTGCTGACTATGAGTCAAGGTGTTTAGTTTGTCCACAAGTGAAGGTATACAGACAACATTCTAGAGGAGTGATGCAACCTCTAACAATTCCTATGTGGAAGTGGGATAACATTATGATGTATTTTCTCACCAGACTACAAATGCCACCTAGAAAGAACGATGCAATATGAGTAATTGTTGATTGTCTCACAAAATCAGCCCATTTCCTTATTATAAGAGAGGATTTACCACTTGAGCTCCTAAAAAGACCTTATATTAACAAAGTTTCAAGACATCATGGTGCACCTATATAGATTGTGTTCGATCGAGATCCCCGGTTTACATCCAAATTTTGGAAAAGTCTCCAGAAGTATTTGAATACTAAGCTTCGTATGAGTACTTCTTATCACCCTTAAACTGATGGATTGTTTGAAATTATTATTCAAACTCTATAAGATATGTTGAGGTCATGATCTCTTCAATTACAAGGTATGTGGGATCAATACATGCCTTTGGTGGAATTTTCAAACTACAATAGTTTCCATTATAGTATTCAAATGGCTCCATATAAAGCATTATATGGAAAGATATGTCAACCTCCAACTTGTTGGGATGAAGTTGGTGAGAGGAAACTTATAGGCCCATAACATATTTAAGATACCATGGAAAATGTGAAGACATTAGAATCCCATATTAAAGCATGCCAAAGTAGGCAGAAGAGTTATTCTGACAACTAGAGAAAGGATTTGGAATTACAAGTGGGATATCATGTCTTTCTAAAAGTATCTCCATGGAAGGGTTTCTTATGGTTCGGTATGAAAGGTAAACTGAGCCCCAGGTACATCGGACCATTTGAAATTATAGAAATAATTGGAGCTATAGATTACCATTTAGAAATGACTCTAACTCTATCCAATGTCCATGATGAATTTCATGTGTCATTGTTGAAGAAATACATGCCAGACCCAATGCATGTACTCACCTATGATGAAATATAACTAGAAACTGATTTATCATACTGTGAAGAGCCTATCGGGATTATTGACACAAGGGAGAATGTATTGAGAAATTAGAAGACTCATATAGTAATGGAACTTTGGAAAAACTAGAATATGGAGGAAGTATCCTTGGAACTGAGGATGTTATGAAGAATAAGCACTAACATCTTTTTGGTTGACTTTATATATAAAATCTTGAGGATGAAATTTATGAAGGAGGGAATAATATAACACCCCCAAACATTTTATGGTATGTTCCTCTTAAATAATTTATAATCATTAGATAGCCTATATTCCATGATGCATTATGTATTTTTTGAATCAAAACATTATAGGAGAAATTTATAAGCTAACCATTAAACATAAATTTCTCACTTCTATGTTTTGAATTTCAAAAAACAGTCATCTATATTTGTGACCAATATGTCATTTGGAGTCTGATAGAACAAACATGATTTTATGATTAATAGTAACATACCCCTATTAATAGTAATATGAATAGTAATATGGCCCTTATAATTAGTAAATAATGATAATATTTTATTTTTCTAAGGTAATATGATAATGAGATCTTAATTAATTTTTCAATGTGATATAGAATTAATTATATCATTAAAATGGTTATTTTTTGAATTTAATATGATTTTATTTAAACATTAAATTAAAAATTAAAATAAAATTATTTTAAAATAGTGGAGTTCATTTTTTAATTCTACATTTCAAAAAATTGTTACGGTTAATTTTTGGGATTTTTCTAAAATACTTGAATTTTTCGTGAATAGTAAAAATACAGTTTTGAGTTTTCTTTAGTTTAATGACATCATAATGATTTAATAATTACATATAAAAGGATGAAATACTTTTTTACATTATATTATGACATGACATTTCCCAATTGGAAAATACCATTGGAAAATGCAATGGGCAAGCCTGTGGTTTTGCAAAAACCACTAATGAGGTGTCCCTTTTATTTAATAAAAAACTCCCTCTTAATTACTATAAATACCCACTTACCCCCTCCATTTTCATTCATTGAAAACTTATTATCCTTGAATATCTGGAGGTATTACCTCATTATGATTCCTCCCATGTTGTTCTCAAACCCCCAAAGTCCCAACCTTCATGTTTTGGGAGTTACTCTTCAAGGTAAGAGAATCAACCACCCTTCTCTATTCTTAAAGATTCCATTTTATGTTTTATATTTTATTTTAAATAGGATTATGTGGGTCTATTTAATTCCATATTCCTATTAATTCCCATATTTTGTAAGAGTGATTAGATACCCCCTTTCTCCCATCAAAATATTTTAATAAATTTTAGGTGATGTCGTTAGGCTGCCGAATTTTCTTAAGAGATTTCTTATTGTTTTTCCTTATTTTGAGTTCTTTTATTTTATACATCCTTCCTCATCTCCCCTCATAAGAATTATATGATAATTATATAACCTTAAATTAACATGAATTATATAATTCTAATGTAATATTTCAACATCGTCTCTTTTTCCTCCTCAAATACTAAAAATAAAAACATTGGCTGAGATGTGTTAATTTATCACATTCAAGGACGACAGGCTCTCAATTTTCATTACCATAATTAATTATAGTGTTCAAACCATTTTTATTTTTAAACCATATCATTATATATTTATTTAATCTCAATAATGTTCTTTAATCCCTACACACTCATAATATGGAATAATTATAAAAAACAAGTTCATTGTACACAAAACTATCAAGCTAAATCCCAGCATTTATCAATAACTTTTAACTACATATTCATCCTCAAATATATAACCCATAATCATTATAAGATCAATTATAACCCTTTAATGTCACTAAAAATATATATTAACTATTCTGGATGTTTATCCACATTTCAGTCGAACTTCCATTCCTGAATGCAAGTAAATGAATCATAAAAACAAAGGTAGAAAATGCTTCCAAAACAATAAAATTGGTCTTATTAAACCCATAAAAAGGGCCATGAATGAACCTAATAAAGTTAAACTGAACCAATTACATGTATAATATTTTTTCTAATTACTAATTAATGAAGATAAATTTTATTATTCAGGTCATTAAAAGAAATGAAGAACACACTTGAGCATAATGTATGGGGTTTCTCATCTAACTTTTAATACTGTGAGATTTCCATTGTTCACCACTTATTTCATTCTTGTGGTATATGTGTTCAGCCATTTTATATATAATAACTTGATTCATTTTATATTCATCATATTCAATTATTCATTTTATGGTTATTAAGTTCTGCTCATATGATTCGACCGATTACATTGTGGTAAGGGACTTTGTCTCAACTACCAATTTTTTGTGACTAACTTTGTATTTTGCACCTAACAATCCTTATGTGGTGAACCTACTGTCCATTTGAGATCACTTTACATATGAAATTGTATTTATATTCAGTATCCATAATCTAATTTCATGTATATGTTTATTGTCTAAATCATTTACCATTTTACATATAGTGTACAATTGAAAAGTTATATTAACTATTGAAATATTGATGAATCTGTATTCTCTGCTCTATATGGATACTAAAAAGGAATATTGATCTTGTATTAAATCATTATATAGAGAATTATTTGGAATTTCAGTGGAGTGTGCGATCTTTATAGCCTCTCGATGCACCGACAGGTCTTATGAGACAAATCAGTTGGCAACCAACCCTTCGATTTTGTTTCCAAAAATCAGATGGGTTTCTACCCACATAACTAAACTGTATTAACAGAATTATGGTATCATGTTCTAGATACATGAAATCCAATTAGAAATTATTATTTTTATTCATTATCAGTTAGTACTATCCATGAGATATTCACTATGACAAAATCTATGGATGCAGTATCATTCTCAGTTTATTAATGGATCCAGATTTTATTTTTTCTTATGTTTTGTATTTTGTAACCTTTTCCAATGTAATTTGAGGTGCATTTATGTATTTAGTTTCATGAAGACTACTAAAATTATTTATCCTTTGGGATTTTCATTTATTTTAACCATGCCAATATAACATCTAATGCACCGACTCTAGTCTAGAGGGTTCGTGGTGTTACAATAAAAGAAAAGCAACAAATGGATGTAATGTGGCCATGTCATATCTAATACTAAACATGAAACATTGAAATAGGCTCCAAAGGATCCCTACAAAATATGGTCAATCTCTTAACAGGGTAGATATAAAATAAACCTAAATTCCCAATAGAACATCACCATGCATCCATATGTATCATGACAACCATGGCCTTACAATATAATGAAGTGTCTTAATAACTACAGCTGATCCATTTAACCAAGCATATTAAATTAACCATAGCGGTGTTGTAATTGTAATAGTATCAGGTCCTGAAGGAACAAATCAATGGTGTATAATTTTAAGTCATCCTTGTTGTGTCCCAGAAAATCTCAATGGAAATAGGTTAAGGCATTGGACTATTTCCTACGAGCATGTCAACTGAACATATCCTCTGCAAGTCCAAGATAAACAGATCTAATGGGTTGAAAATCCCATGTCATACCACAAAATAAATACAAATGTATCATAATAAATTAAAGAAATTGACTACCATATTCAAGAACCATATGAGATATTTCAATGGAATATAATTTATTAAGTTTATATTTGATACATTTAAAAATTGAAAATATTCCAATTAAAACTCATGAGTATACCACTCATTAACAAAAATTCACATTCTAATGAAACCAATGTGTATACCCACTCGTTTATATATTTCAAAAAAATAAATTTATGCAATAAAATTTCAATATAAGATTTTAATGGAAATCATTAATATTCAAAGGAGGTTACTCATATTTTGTTCAACCAATTTAATCCCATTCATTTATAAATAAGTTTGATCTAAACATTTAATCTTCAACTCACCCCATGGGTGGTTTTTAGGGAATAAGCATTGTGATTTTATATGAAACACCACCATGGTAAGAATTTTGGTTGGAAGATTACCACCAACATAACCCAAAGGGTCCTAATGGAATCCCCAACATGTCCAAAGTAATTCAAATAAATTGTTAAACTTAAATCTGGGGACATGGAAGAATATACAGGGGTAGAAGTATAACAACTAGCCTAATAAAGAATCAAAACCAATAAGAAATGTTTAGAAAACCATCCTTCCCTCAATAGTAGAGTGGAAATCCAATATCAACATCTGATCCATCACATATTGAGATAAAAATTAAGAACAAACCCAGAACCAATACAGATCCAATGATATGAGTGGTGCTTGAATCAGTGATCGGACAAAAACGATCATTCAAATCCATGAATAAAAACCCTAGTACGGATTCAAATGGGTGTAATGTTGTGAAAATTAGGAATGGGACAATTAATTTTAAATATATTTAAATTATGGTAATTTTTTTAATTTCATCCAAATTGATAGATTTATTCTGTTTAGGTGCATGGTTTGACATACTGTGTGACAATCATGCATAGAGAGCTATAGAGAAGGGGAAACCACATGGGTTCCTCACATAGTTTTAATAAACATGTATAAACCATGAAAACATTCAACTATTAAAATTTAAGACCAATATGCATGGTCATGAACCTCCCCTTGCATGGTTTCCTCAAACCGTGCGGGGTCCTCAATCACTCTGGCCAAGCCTCACATGGTTAGTAAGACCGTGTGGCCTACCCCACACGATGTCAACTAACCCTATTCTAAAATTATTTCAACTCAAATGCTGGTTTTTGGACTTTTATCAATTCTCAAACACCCTCATAAATCCCATTAAAAACATGGTTATCCTTGTTAGGACATATTTAAACATTTTCCCAAAGTAATAGGATATATAACTCATATGAAAACTATGGGTTCTACAAACATCCACCTTTAAGAAATTATTTCCCAAATTTTCTTTCCTAATGGTATTCAGGATTCCAATCAGAAAAAATCCTTCCACCGACCACATACATGGGTCTCCTAATCCAAAGTCTCATTCGGTAAATTGTTATACATCCATAGATCCTATATGAGAGGAAATCACCATCCTCAAAGAGCCTTTATTCTCCAATAAATGATAGGAATTTAATGGTCATAAAAAGATTCATAAACCAGAAAAAAAACCTCCTCGGGATGAAAAGCATGTGATACATCTTTGTTATATCGAAACACTTGAGATATGTGTGTGACGTCATGCATGACTCAATACCTTTGAGGAAACTACAATGTATTGACTACTAGCCTAACTCTACCTATATCCTCAAATATACCAACATATCGTGGTGAAAGATTATATTTTCTCCTAATCATCCAATCTTCCACACCTTGGAATCTAAAGGCCACATTCAACAATCATCATAGGATTTATTCTAATACTGTGATTTATCTATCTTCTTATGAATCAACAGAACCTGCTCAAAAGTCTCCTACAATAGTCATAGTCCAACCAAAGTTTCCTTTCTTACCATTAACCACCATAGGGGTAATAAGTATGTTATACTTTAAAAATCCTTGGAAAGCTTCAATTTAAATAGTGTTATAATATCTAATATTGTAGGTGAACTCAACTAGGGGAATATGAATCTACCAAGAGCCCCCGATGTCGAAAATGTGTTCCCATATCATGTCCTCAAGCACCTATATCATAAGTTCTCACTAGTCATCGGTCAGAGGATCGTATGGTGCACTTATAAGCAATTGTTTACCAAATTCCCTTTTTTAAACACTTCCAGAAACAAAATATATAGTGGGTATCCCATTCTTAAATTTTAGTGCATGGGAACCCATGAAGTCATACAATCTCATAGATATAATACTTCCCAAGATCATCCACAATGATGGTATCCATGATTGGAAATAAATGAAAAACCATTGTGACATTGTCAACCAAAACCCACACTATATCCCTACCTCAAGGTGACCTCAGTAGACTGTTCACAAAATACCTCATGACATCATCTTATTTCTACTGCACAATAGATAACAGCTATAAAATCCTAACTGATCGCTGATGTTGTTCCTTCACCTGCTGACAGGTGGAACCCCTCTTAATAAAACCAACTACCTCTCTTTTCATACTCAGCCGCATGTAATGACGACCTAAGTCATGGGACATCTTGGTGACTCTGAGATGTACTTCACAAGATGAGGCATGAAATTCTAACAACATCTCCTAAGGTATGTCCACTAGAACCCAAATGCGACCATGGATATGTAGAATCTTATCATCACCTATACTCTAACCAAGATGTGGGTCATCACCTATAACACTCTCCCATAGGAATAGGCCCATTGAATATGGTATCATCCTCATACTCACTCTATCCATCATAGAATAGATCATAATTAATGATGATAAAAAATAAATCCTCTGATTGTCTTGTACCTCCATGTGTATCTGAGGGAATAAATCTATAAGCTTCCACTCACTACGGACCTATTGAACTACCTCTATCTATTTCCTCCTACTCAGTACATCATCAACTTCCCTAACATTAAAAGTCATGTGGGAAAACTAATAATAAAAATACTATAGGTAATAAACCCACATTCGATGCCTCTGATTTAGATCATGTTGTATCTACATGTACATAAATATTTTGTGTTATGTGTACACAAAAAATGCTCTCCCAGTAAATAATGTCTCCAAAAGTGGAAATCAGGAACAACTAAACCTAACTTGAGATCAAGCATCAGGTATTTCCAGTCATTTAGCCTCAAGAGGGGTGTCTCGTACACCAAAACACTATACCTCTACATTAACACTGCTCTACACACAATACCAAATGCATCACAAGACACTGTGTAATTCTTGTCCAGTATCGACAATTTTTGAACATGTGTTAAAGTTAATCTCCCTTTCAGGAAAAAAAATATCTCATAGTTATTTGGCCATTAAAACACAATTATTTTCTTATTCAATTATATAAGTGGTTCTACTAAGCATGATAAGTCTTATAAGAAATCCATATATTAACAATATATCCCAAATAAACTGCACACCACAAACGCATACATGGGATTCTCCGAAGAAAATACAGATCCCACCTTATTAGGGTCTATTAAGACTCATTTCTCTAAGATGATGTGACCATGGTAGGGAATTTGATCCATACAGAAGTGGAACATTGTGAGAACATCATATATCTATTTTTCTCTCAGTGTATTTTAAAATATCTCTGGATTTCTAGATTGGTCATATTGATTATGAGAATACACCAGGATACCTTCAATGAAAACCACCACAAATGAATCATGATAAAGATGTGAGACTCTATTCATCATCGCTAAGAAACATGTTCTCAAAATCATGAGACCAAACAGAATAAGTGGATACTCATATATTCTATAACTTCTATAGGATTCAATATGTTGGATGTCTATAGGTTAAAAACATACTCAGTAATATACCAACCTCAAATAAATTTTTAATAACACCTAACCACCTCGAAGCTGATAAAACATGTAATCTATCGGTGGTAAGGGATATAGGTTCTTAACCATTATCTAGTTATCTTAATGATAACCCCCAAATAACCTAAGGGTTTATTCATTTTCCACAAAAAGGATTGGAAAACCCCACTGATAAGTATTGTGTCGAATAAATCACTTTTTATCCAAATCATTTAGATGTCTCTTGAGATCCTGAAACTCCATCGTAGCCATCCTATATGGAGGAATGGATACCAGTTAGATCTTGGAACATTATTGATGGAGAACTCAAACTCCCTATTAGGTGGTAAACAAGAAATTTCATCTATAAAAACATCCCAGAAAAATTCAACCACTAGAGGAAAGTCATCCTGATGCTATCCCTGATCATCTAGATAGAAACATGGGATCAGGGATTTCATCCCACCTAGACCACGATGATACGGTCCATCTCAACTCGAATGGACATCCCATTCACCCTTATTAGTATAAACTACACCCTTTGGTGATTTTAAGGTCACCCTATGGAGATCATAGCCAAAAAAAGCTCGGTATGATACTAACCATTTCATCTCAAGAATGACATTAATCCCTAATATCTCCTGGACAGAAATATTTTAAATGAAGTCACATGCACCAGCCTTAATGGACTACTCCCTACACTGGCTTACATCATGCATTCTGATACCAAATGTACTATATACTATCATATATCTCTTAGAAGACAGTATAACGATATCTAGCCTTGTCATCATAGGTGCAGATATAAATCCATGTGATGCACCAGAATCAAAATTTTCAGAGGTAATAATATAGACTACTATAATTTTACCTCTCACCGTAGATGGGCTGACACCCTACTCCTCAATGTTTGGTTGTACAACATAGATCGTTCCCAAACCATGGCCATGTGACACAACCTCACAGCACGGAGTAGGTCCACTATGATGTATTGCTATAAATAGTGTTTGGCTTCCCCATCCATGACCACCACTACCTCTGCTTGATCGATTAGCATTGCCCAATCTCCATGCATGACATTGATGAGAGAAACTCACTACTAAACAAGGTGGCAGTGATGCCCCATGTCACTCACTACTGGAGGGAAGGTCCTAAAAATATCAACACATTGACCATCCCCATGCATGCTCAATACTCAAGAGGTCCATGATCCCGGTTATTCATCATGTGGACTGATATTCCACAATAATGATAGAATACCAGTCTAACCATACTCACAATGTGACTGGTACTCATCTCAAGAGAAACCACAAAACTACTATTCCAATGTATGGATGTTGAACCACTAGGTGAGGAGACTATACATCTCTTATCTACACTACTTGATTATTTATTATTCCTCTCTATAATCAATGTCTAATTCACAATTTAAATAATATAGGTCAATATAAAAATATTGAACTAGGATCGAAGGACATATTAGATACCTTCATAGATGCATCTCTCCACAAAACTCATCATCACTATACATTAGTGAAAAAATCTAAAACTATATAAAACATGATGATAAATCTCTAATTGTCATCACATAGTTTTTCATATGCAAGAAATAACAAGACCACTCTACTCGTAGAGTCTATGGGTAAAGTACTGCATAGAACCAAATTTTCAAATCAACTAAAACCATGACTTACATCCTGTCATCATGGTTCCGAAAATCCCCCGAGCACTTTTCTTCCCCCCGGATCATGTATGTAGTGATTCATCTCTAATCTCTCAAGGTGTCTCAAAATGTTTAAATATTTCAATAGTAGTCTCAAGCAATATCTGGAGATCCTATGGACCCCCATCCCCTAAAATCAAGGTAGGATGTTTCTACAGGATCACTCACGTTATCTCATACATAAACAATCCAAGCCTCAGTGCTCTCTATAATGTTTAAATAAGGAAATATATACTCTTTCTAAACTATGCCTCATAAAATATGTCTATAACAACATATAATGCTGCATCTAGCACTAAAGGTTGATCCAATGGTATCCAATGGCCCACTTCCTATGGTGTTTGGTTGTTTCCAGCCTCCTGGTATAGGACTATAGTTCTCCATGGTGGAATAAATCTACTATGAGAATCACAAACCTCAAAAAAGAATAATATCAAATCCCACAAATATAAAGTGAAGGATATGTCAAAACTATCTTATAAACAATCTATACCACACAAACTAATCCTAATGAAAAAAAATATAAAAGGAACAACCACTGAAACCACTAGAGACACATTCTATTTCCCACTCAATATCTAGGTCTAGGTCCTGTTATCTAGTTATCATTTCAATTTTCTTTTAATTTTAATTTAATATACATTTAATTTATTTCACAATAGAGTTTAAATGATAAACCAAATGGTTTTCCAAATTCTAATCTATAATGTCCAATACTTCAGAGGAACAAAAGTTTGGTATCCACCAAATTCTCACCATAACATGTTCTGAAAATTCCATCACAACATTCGGTATAATTATCATAACACCAATCACAACAACATGCATCTGGTAATGCAACCTAAATGGCATGGCATGATGTATAACATGTGATTTCTAGCAAGTACCGAAAATGTTACATGAGATGGAATACATTAATCTCATAAGTATGGAACAAAATATAATCCATAGTCATACCAATAATAAAATCATAGTATACGCTCTTCACCAAATAGTGGAATCAAATCACCTATATTAATCAATATCCATAAAATAGAAATTTTATTCGAAGAAAATGGTCTTTTTCTTATACGTTGTGTAGATACTCCTGGGAAAAACTCATTACCAAACTTATATTTTTTCCAACCCATTTAAATTTTATACAAATATTAATTAAAACAATAAAATTATTGTTTTTATACCGTGTTGTAATGCCCTATTCCAGAATTCCACATAACAGTTCCCAAGCCTCAATTCGCTATACGGCACGAAGCGCATCTCCCCAAATGCCAGAGAGTGCTGACTAGAAGCAAGGGCCAAATTGTGTCTGTGGGAAGTATAATTCCTCATAACCAGAGAGTATCATAGAAAAAAATCACTAAAATACAAGTACTGGAAGCTGTAACTCAAACATAGAGAAGATCAACAACAAGAATAGATAACAATAATTCCATACGTTTCCTATATCCCATGACGATGATACATGTCTCTGTGAAGAATCAAAAATAAGAACATAATAGTAGAATACAATAAAATTCTCAAAATACCAAAAATTATCAAGGTTATAAATTTTAATATCATAAATATCCTCAACTCTATACCATTTTCCCATAATTATATGATTTGAACAAAATCAAACACCAAACTATGGTCACTTACCCAGGTCCCTACCATCACCCAAATATTCTGATTGGGTACACTATGATGCATTAAACTTGGTGTGAGATACAACCCCAATAGGTAACCACACAAAGATCTATACATTCTAGGATTTTTAATATTATATGATAAACATTGTGAATGTAAAGTAGGAAACTAATAATTGAAGGTAAAGTGCCCATTGCATATCTGCTACTAAACATACAACACTAAAATAGCTACTCAATACACCATGTAATAGATGGTCAAGATCCTACCATGAATGATATATGAGAAACCTAAATAACCAACACAACCACATTATAAATCCATACATATCATGTAACCCACATATTTTATGTATATTAAAGTATCAAAATAATCACGGTCATTTCGCTCGACAAAGAAAACCATATTACCCACATTTGTGCTATAATAATCAACATTTCACACCATGAATGTCCAAATCCAATATATAAAAGTCCAAAGGAATCCTTCTAATGTATGAGTATAATCTATTTGTAATTTTTTTAGGTACCGGTCAGAGTATTAGGAGAATGTCAACCAAACCTATCTTATGAAAGTCTACTCAAGCTGGATATAGGGGTAGAAAATCCCATGGAATCCCACAAAATCAAGAACCATGAGGAATAATATATCCAAGGAATCCACTGCCATGTTAAAGAAACATACGAGAAAAATATATTGCATATAATGGATTTAGTCAATATCCAATACATTTAGCATTTAACAAGCATCTAATTACAAGTCATGAGTATACTCACTCATTATCCAAATTTCACATCCATGGGAAACCAATGAGCATACCCACTCATTTAAAAATTTGATAAAAAAATACATTTAAGGAATTGATGTTACATATATTATTTTAATATAAAGTATTAACATGAAAATAAGGAAACTTATATCTTATTAAATGAATTCAATCCTATTCACTTATTAATAATATTCCTCTAAGTAAGAAAGTATTAATTCACCCTATGAGTGGTTGAAAATGAATAATAATAATGATTTTATATGGACCACCATTATAGGGTACCTTTTTTTGGGAAACCACCCCAAATACATCCTAAAAGAAACCTAAGGGAACCCGTGAAAGGTAAAAATTCATCTAATTCAATTATTCTATTTAATATAGGGTCACATACAAACATATGGTGGGAATAATGACAACATGTAGCCTAATAAAGAACTAGTACCATTGGGAAACATTTATACCACCTACCATAGCATGTTACTAGAGTGCCCATCCGATAAAAGATTAGGGTTCATCACAAATCAGGAGAAAAATAAATAATATACAATGAACATATACTAATCCAACATGATGAGTGGTGCTTGAAGCAAAGGTTGGGTGGAGAAGATCTCTCAAATCCATGAATAGACATCAAAGGAGAGTTATAAACGGTATTGATATTGTGTGTACAAGGAAAAAGAAAATTATGGTGAAATAGATTTTAATAATGGATATTTTTTTAATTTCACCCAAAAAATAGGGTCACATAGTTTAGGAACATGATTTGAAAAACTATGAACCCACCATTCACAATTATTTGTAGGGATAGAGGGCCATCATTATTTTCCTCACATGGGTTGAATAACCTTGGGGAAACCATTGAAAGCTCCTCTATTACAATTGAATAGTACCTGAACAGGTTTGAACCTCCTCTCGCATTTTTTTCTAAAACTGTGTCAGTTCCCCTTTGTTCCATGCCCATACCATTCATGGTTAGTCAGACCAAGCATACTGCCTCTTATAGTTTGAATTAATCATTCTCCTGGATTATTTCAACCTTAAAGATGGGTTATGGGCTCCGAAAAAGCCAAGGAAAAAACTAAAACAACCATTATCAAATTGTGTATCCACTTTATTCCATATAAAAACAATTAACCAAAAGTAAAAGGATATATACCTCCCACTAAAACCTGATTTCTTATAGGGTTTATATAGGAAATGAGATGGGAATTCTTTATTATTTTTCAATCAAAGTATTTCGACACTATATAGTATAATAACCAAAACCAAAAACTATCCACTGATTTTCTCCAATGATTTTTTAAAAGGTTTTTTGTTTTAATTATTTTATATGTCCAAGGGGTGAAGTTAAAAAAATAAAACCCTTTCTAGAATGGCTGTAAGCTAGTCTCATAATGAAATTATTTTAAAACATTACAATTTACTAGTGTTTTGAGGGGATTCATAATGTCTTTGTAAAATTAAACAAATGAAGATAGAATCACATTATTTTAATTCTAATTTGTATATTTGGTCACATAAACCCTTTATAGTATTTATTACATAACATATGGGATATTAAGATGTCATAATACACACAATAAATTTATAAGGTATTAATGTTTTACAAAAAAAATTGGCGGTCTCAGAAAATTATGAATGATTCACCATTGGGTAATTTTGCCCTTTTGATTCCATGAATAACATTTTTTTAACCAAATAATTTTCTATCCATTTTAATTTTCACCTTTAAAAATAAAATTGATATTAATTAAGAAAAGATGGTTTTTGGAAAATTAAAGTTTACATACCCATAAAAAATAACATTTGACATAATGGAAATTGTATGATCCTATATATTTAATTGAAGTTATTTAATAATAATATATTATAGTATTTGTTTTCTCAAAATCAATTAATTTATTAAAATGAATTTCCTAATTGAAATAGAATACTAACTAAAAAATCAATTGGACTTTTATTGTATGAAAAATAAATTTATTATGTAACTATAAGAAGAAAACATTGACCTTATTGTATTAAAAATACAATATAAATTTTATCACAACCTATCCCCCAGGGCCCATGTCGTGACTACCCCAAACCCACCTTCCATAGGCCAGGGGTTAGAGACTAGCACCAAAAGGCATATCCCTATATAGGGAAGGCATTGCCTTTAAAAATCCACAATCACATAATCTAATAACACAACAAGAAGCAACCATGAAGTAAAATGTTGTAGTAAAAAGGGTACTAAAAGTAAAGGGGCCTGAATACATGCCCAACTACAAAGTACAAGTTTAATTGGAAATAAAAAATAGCTCCTGGATCATCCACCAATGATCCTATCTGAAGGGTAGGTACATACCATATCCACAGTAGTCTATGTTAGACTATCTCTTCTGTGTACCGCCTGGTCATGGATCCCTCAATCCTCATCCCAACTTCTCATCTTTTGCACAAGTCACAACAAGGTGTAGGTGAAGCCTCTACCGGGGTGAGTATAAAAATACTCAGTAGGGACCCCAATACCTCCAAATGTATCACTGAATTCCACAAAGGCAAACCACAAATAATGATCTCAAAAACAAAGAACAAATCAATAGACACATATCAAAAAAAGTCTCATCTCTAACCAGGTATTAGTGAAACATAGAATTACAAATTATTATTCGATAATCAAGATCATCTTATTCTATAGAGAGGCACTGCTGCTAACCATACGGAGTCATACTCACATAGGATCAATAGGCACTAACCCTCACATTGACCCACATAGGATCCAAATTGCCTAGAGTCGATAGGTACTAAACCCTACAATGGCCCACACACAATCTAACCCACACAGGATCAGACCCACTCATGATCAGTATGCGCTAACCCACGCAAACTCCCTGAGTGTTGACCCACACAAGATCTGATGAACAAAGGATCAGAATGTTGTTGATCCACGATGGACCACTCTAAGGTTGGTCCTCGTTGGGTCACCAGGTTTTCATCCATACAGGGTTGAAAGGTGCTGATCCACATAGGATTGCTTATTGCTAATCCATGTAGGATAACTAGGTACTGACCCACAACGGATCGCTCGGTAATAACCTTTGTATGATCTGTCTCCAACCTCTGCCTCACTACCAGCCACTAGATTCCCACTCAAAGCACTCTTGATTCCGAAAGAACTACTCCTCAATCCATCGGTCATATTTCAAACAGCACGATGTCCCATGAAGAAGTAACCTGATGATCTGTCATGTCATAAGGGTACCAACACAAAAGTCGTCGCATCAACCGGATGCTCGGTCTATAAGTTATTGTCATTTTAGTACTGAGGGACTAGTTAGATTTGGTGTTAATCCAACTCCTCCATAGTCCAAATTTCTCCAAAACTCTTGTGAATTATTTTAAAAGGATATCCTTGTCACTAGAGTCCTTATTCCATAGATGGCACATCAATCAGACGAGTGGTCTCTTAGTGACATCTCTTTCCATGAAATGGGGGGTGATCAAACCTCAGTTCATCCTAACTCAGTCAGTTCTGCGAAAATATGAAAAAGATACCACTTCCCTAAAGGGATATAAATTCCACTAATGACTTTTCAAATAGACACTTGATTTCTTAGTTATGGTCATTTATTTATCTGGGGACCTATTGGGTCTGAGTTCGGTCTGAATCGGTCACACCAGCCCAACGCAATGGGTCCCAGGGTCTATCTAACCCCACCCGGGTCTCGCCCATTAAGGGTCGGCCCGCTTCAATCCATCTGGCCCGCTAGGGTCAGCCAAGTTTTCTTCGTGGGCCCGGACTGTGGAAGGCCCAGCCCACTGGGTGGGGCTCGTCCTACTCGCACTGGCTCGTTGGGACACGGGTCGGGAAAAGCCTTCTGGGTCGTTGGTCCAGCCCGACCCACTGGTCTGGTCGGACCCGCTCGACCAGCCCACGCTCAGACTGATCCTCCATATGGTGAACCATTTTCTTCTGCTGGCCCCGTAATTGTGAGTCCATTTTTCCTATCTGGTGGGGTGCTTCCCCACTGCATTAAACGGTTGGACGACCATGTTTTCCCATTGCGGTGTGGTGCGGGGCCACGTCGCTCCTCCCACTATGGCTTTCTTTACACATCTACTTTTGTTAGAGGCAACTCCGGGCACCGCCCTTATCTAGTGTGACAGTCTTCGGTCGGCCACCTTTGGAAACCATGGTGCAATGTCATGCACCGCCTCTACCCCCCAAGGATAGTTTCCACAAGTATTCTATGGCCACCACCAGCCGCCACCGACATGGCGTGCCAACGGTTTCTTCTGCGGGTCACCGGGTGAGTTCTAGTGTCTGTTCTTAGTGTTGTTTGCACCTATGTCTCTTTCGTGCTACCACCATCATAGTGTGGCCTACAATTTCATGTTGTCATAGAGTTGGAAATTTTCCAACAAAGTTCACATAAAAAATGAAGTGTCGGGGGGTCTGGGCGTTTTTATTTTGTCCCTCGCCTTCTATGTCACATGATAACAAGCAGGAGAAAAAATTAATTCAATAAATACAACTTTAAAACAAACCCCTTACATGGAAGAGACATTCTCTGATGACGATCGACAGAACCCCCATTCGTCGTTGTCGTCGGTTCTTAATTCGGTGGTACTTGTCACTGCTTGCTGAAACCAGTTTCATCCTCCAAGTGGTTGGCGTCGTGTTACTATGTCAGAGCTTCATCATTTGGTGAAGAAGTTCCAACCCTCCACCCCAAGCTCTATATAAATTAGAGGGGGGTGAGTAATTCATGTGGAAATAATGGGGTTTATCTAATTTAGAAAACAGTCAAATTCCAACAGTGCAGTTACAAGAATAAAGGTGAGTCAAACCATTTAATGGCTTGACATGTTGTTGGTCCTGCCACCGCCACTTGTCTGTTGGAAGAAAGGAAAACTAAAAATAAACTAACTTTATTGTTTTATTATTCACTTCAATGTCCAAAAAATATATTTTTCTCCTGACCATCTATTGTCGAAGTGAAGACTCCCTTATGTGAATCCCGGTGATGTGGATTCAACGGTGCTCTCAAATTTTCGATCTGAGAAATGAGTCAAAATATAGAGAAACGTTGACCACGCGTTCACTGAATGTTCCCAGAAAAAAGTTCAAAAAATTATTTATAGTCAACCTTGACCTACTCCTGTCGATGTTAGGCTCTTCCTAAGTGAAACATGTCCCAAAAAACTCGACGTAACTCTTGGATTTTGAATATGATTTTCCATTTATATGGTATGTATTTTAATAATAAAATAATTGTTACATAATTATTTTATTTACGGCCAAAAACAAACTTCCATAGTTGGCCCTTGATGGCCAATGTTAGTATCTACCTAAAGAAATAATGTCTTCATGAGCTCATTAGTGGTCTCAGATTTCTAATTGGAGTCACCGTTCATGAGTTATAATAAATTGAAAAAAATAACTTTATTTAATTATTTTATTTACGGTTATGCCATTTTCGATTTTTCTCACTGGAGGCATGTGCTGATTAAACATAAGTCATGCCTATGGTAAGCTTGTTATCTTGAACACAACTATGCCCTTAGATATCTAATACGGGCACCCTTTTAATATTTATTCATGTTTTTCAAGAAAATCACTCATGCGTGCTATTTTAAACATAACATTTTTTGACAGATCATTCTGGGAACTCCGGGCCATGGAATCATCCAACTTCAGATTTCAAGGTCTCGAAATAATTATGCATAATAAAAAAATTATATCAAATTTCTTGTAAATTAACAATATTAATATTATTATGGTATTGATATGTATCACATATATACAGCAGAAAAAACCCTAAAGTTTTGGTGTGTGATGGTTAGACTTTCATAGGGTGGTTCGGCGTACATGGTTTAGGTTTGGATCTTGATGAGCATGAACTTCTCCTGTAAATGGTTAATTTCATGGTTATGTTATTGGATATTAGCTTGGGCATAGTCAAGGGAAAATAATAATGTTTATATCTTCCTCACAATCATTAATAAATGGGCTTCATATGGTTGATCTTACTAGTTATGTCCATCACTTCCTTTTTCTATGTTGATTAGATTTATTAAAACCCAAAACATTTATTAATCATATAATCATTTTTCAAAGAATATATTATCAAAGGAAATGATGCTAAATTGTATTTTAAATTTTATAAGATATAATAAAACAAAATAATTTAATGTATTTTTTATATCCATAATATATAATACTTCATTTAATTAAAATGAAAGAGGAATATTATTTATAAATTTTCTAGTCGTTACAATAACCCCCTTCATAAATTTCACCCTATAAATATTCATTACACAAACTACAATAGATGATGGTAATTGTTTTTCATTACCTCATCTAGTTCTAACATCACATCATCAAACTTGTGGGTTTTTTGACAATTCTTTGACCGGGTGAATTATCTTATTTTATATAACATTGTCTCTACAATCTATGATCTTCACCAACTTCTCCTCATATAAAATTTCATTCTCCAATGGTACATCCACTGGGTTGAGTATAAATAGGGATCTGGTATGTACTTTATCAAGAGGGATACATCGAATACAATATATACTAGAGATAGGTTTGGTTGGAGTTATAGTCGACAATCCACCACTCCAATGCAATCAAGGATCTCAAAGAGGCCGATTAATCCTGGTCTAATCATGTCCTTTTCCCCAAATCTCAAGACCTTATTCCATGGACTTAAATATATGAATTGAATTTCTCCCACATTATACTCTTGGTATCATCATTGATTTCTAACATATCACTTATGTTGACTCGGAAGATCTTTGATGTGATTCTAAATGGTCTTAACTTTTTTCGACCCTTTCCTCAACCATTTTAGGACCATACCATTTTCATTCACTATATTCATCCATGTATGTTGGTATTCTCTACTTATTCCAATAAAAATTTTCATTGGGTTCCATTTGGATACTTGAGATAAAATTTTAATTTTATGTGAACTCAACATGAGGAACATTTTACTCATATTATCATTTGAATTCAATTGATCATGATATCAAAAAATTCTCAACTATTTGGATAGTATTCTTTGATTGCACATTATTTTGATGTTGATATGCTTTGTTTATGTTAAACTCAGTATTCAAATATTGTTAGAGACACTTCTATAACATGTAGGTAAATCATTGTTCTTTATTAGATACAATCAATAGTTGTGTTTCAAGGAGCCTGACCACTTCTCTAATTTAAATCATTGTAGGTTTACTGTGTGAGAAATCCTTTCGAATCATAGTTATTTGTGCAATATTTGAAATATGATCCATCAAAATAAAAATAGAAATATATCATCATGATGTATTCTAAAGACAAGTGAAAAATTAAATGGTGATGTTTTTAATTTTCTAAGTAGGTATGGGCAATGGTTGCATCATCACCATTGATTTTATCCACTCCTCATTCAAATGTGACATAGAATATATCTTATTGTATATTTTTAAATCACTTTATTCATATATTCCCACCTATAGATCTATTATATATCTAGATACATCATTTTGATTCTTGGGTGGACATAGAAGGTTGATCTTAGTGAATTATCCAACAAATCATTCTTTTTCACAAGAAATTATGGTATATATTGTTGTGACCCAAATCTCAGAACTCCTTCATAACATTGATTTAAAACATTTTCACTTTTTTATTATAGAATTATCATTATTAAAAATTACCACATTACATTTTTATCATCAATTATCCTCAGTATAATGTATCATTGAGAAATATGTTGTGAAAGGATTGATGTTTTTCTATCCTTTGTAATTCAAATGTCTATCCTTTTCAAATATAAGAATATCAGATCCTCCTAAAATCTCATAAATAATAGAATTGAAAGATCTTTCCAATATATATTTCTATTTTTTCATGTTTATATCTTTATATTTGAAAATATACGTGAAGATTTTGTGATCTGTATATATTTAAAACATCACCCCTTAGAGATAATTCCACAATATTTTCAAATTGAATGTAAATACAGCCAAATATAGATGATGATATTGGTAGTTATATTCATATACAATCAACATCCTTGAAGTATATGCTATAACGTTTTCATTTTTCATTAACACACATACTAATCCTATCTTCTAAGAATTTCTAAATACCACAAAATGTTCTCCATTTGTGGTTGTTATGGGTATAAGTGTAGTTATAATACTTATTTTCAAATACGTAAATCTGTATTCAAATCCATCATTCCATTAAAAAATGACACCCTATAGAGTTAACATTGTTACATGTTTATAAAATCATAATAAAGTTATCATTAATCAATGATAGTACCCATCTAATCAACGAAAACCACAGATATCAATCATGGATGATGGAATCATCCATCCTTCAATTAGATATATCCTTAAACATTCCATATATATCTCATTTCATCTAATGATATTCTCCACGAATGAGACATCCTTCAAAAAGAACTCACATTTCTATACATTTCATAAATCATTGCTTTTGTGGGATCTTTAGAATAGTACCTAGATGCTCCTCATGCCCTTCCAGCATTTTGGATTATATTAGAATATCATCTATAAATACTACCAAAATTTTGTTGAGTCAATATTTTTAGACTCCTTTTATCACATCCATAAATATTTTTAGGGAATTAATGATCATGAATGGCATTTCTTTGAACTCATAGTTCTTGTACCTTGTATGAAAAGTAGTCTTAGGGATATCCACCTTCTCCAGCGTGACATGGTAATATCCCGATCGCGTATCTACTTAAGAGAAGTGTTACTCATGATGTAGTTGACCGAACTAGTCATAAATCTTTTGTAGGAGATACATTCTCTTTTTCATGATCTTTTTTATCTTAGGATAATCGATGCAATAGCGCATTGACCCATCCTTCTTCTGGATAAAGTAAATTTATGCACCCCAATGTGAAGCACTTGGGCATATAAACCCATTATCTAGATTTTCATGTAGTTGTTTCTTTATCTCCTCATCTTCCACAAAAACCATTATATATGGATTCTTTGATAATGGTAACACACCCGGTATATGCTTGATTGAAAATTATACCTTTTCTAGTAGGAGGAAGACAAGATAATTCCTCAAAAAACACATCTGTGTATTCCCACATAATGGGAATGTCTTCAAGATCTTCTTTTCATTAGACTCAAACATTACACTTTATATTAATATTCATTATTGAGATTTTGTTTCTAAATAAGATTCATCCTCCTCCGTGAACTTTTTCATAGTTGGGGGTGAATTCACGATATCAAGAGTGACATCATTCTTTTGTGAATTTATGTTGTCTCTATATAGGGAAATCCAATATATACACATAATTGTACCAAATTCCTCTAAATGGTGTATGAAATTCTTCGCATGGATGTTAATTTCCCACATGTTTGATAGGGGAGGAGTTATATACTTGGGATGTAATAATTTCCCAATTTTTGGTTTTCATCAATATCTCTAATTCCATGCTTTGTGGTGGTTTCTGGACAATTATACTAATCCTTTATGATATAAAGGAATTCATTGATCTGAAATCAAAAAGTATGTCCACAATTATTTAATGAATAAATAGCATACCTTTCAACACTTCGTTATAAGCATATTCCCTAGCAGTTGTGATTATAAATACCCTCCCTTTATGATTGTAGGTTGTTCGTTTTCTTTGAAAACCTTTGGATTACTGTATTGGTTTGAAACATTCCATGGTACCTTGTAGTTGATCCAATGAAAAAATTATTCTGGGTTGATAATGGAATTATATTCTTCCATAACATTGGGGGTTTTATCCTATAGGAAATCATTAGCTATGTTCCCTTCCTTCCCACACCTAATTCATTTCCTCGTATACCTTGGGTAGTTTTAGGAGTGCTTCATTCCTCACATTTGGAATTTAGGATATCAAAATTTCATGGAACTGTTATATTTACCAATCAAACTTCTAAAAATTAAACTCCACTATCTACTTAATTTCACCATGATACACTTGAGATACTCATATATCCATTTCAATGTTGGGGGAACATCATGCAATTTTATCATGGATATGAATGTCTCATATCATGAGGTATTTTTGTGTACAAGGTTTTAAACTACAAAATAAGTGTTCAACCTTTAATTTGTTGGTAACAATAATGATGGGGTTGTTTCATTAAATACTTCTTATGTTTTACTCATATGATGTTATATATTTTTCATCTTTATTTTAGATGTAATGTAAATATCCATCCTAATTAAGGAAAAGAGTGTGAGGAAAATATTTATTGAAAAACATTTCATGGAATTACTTCCACAGCATAAAATTAATTTCTTAATAAGGATTTAGATTATTTATCAATTTACACTAGTGATTATATTGTCCTTCCATATGATAAACAACTATTATAACCTTCTCTTTATCAAAACATTGAAGGAGGAATAATATCAACTCAATGGAGTTGATCCATTATTTCATGATTAAGGGATCAGACGATCCATTGAATGTTAGTGGAATTTGTTGAAAAAAGTAATAAATTTAATCATGGTCATTAGAATTGGGATTTTATCACTCTACTTGGTAAATTTTTATTTTCAAAACCTAATTCTAGAGAGAGTGTGTCATCACTTAGTTTCTAATACCTATTCCCATCGAGTTTGATATCTCATTGGGGACATCATCACATTTCCTTTAACATTTATTTTTTATCTAATTACTTTTATTTCTGATGAATGTTAAGAATAAATTAAAAATTAGGAATGATTATTTTTAAACTAACAAATAAAAAAATGGTAGTCCAAAGAAATTAATGAGATGACTTATAAATCAAATTCATTACCTTAACTTCTGAATTTCATTGGTTTAGTCTATATAATCCAAGATCTATTTCATAGAATATTTTTTTTATTGGAATTTTTATTTCCTTAATATTATTTTCTAAAGAGATTATGTATTTAACAAGGTATATCCTCCAGGAGTTTATAACTCAGTGGACTTTATGGAATATTTTCTTTCCTTAGTTCATGATCATTTCTATCTAAATACAATGTTTTTAGTTTTTACCCATATTTACATCTATTCCAGAGCCAACTATAACATACCTTGTCATTATTACACAATAATAAATGATTGATTACATAAGAATACACTTGATACAAACCATAGATAGATAATTATAGTGTCTTTCAGAATTTGGTACATTACATAACAACATGAAACATGAAATACGTCATCTTTATTAAAATATTCTATAACATGATTGTATTGAAAATTGATGGGATTACATGGGGACATACATATGGAAGGGGTTCTCTATAAAGTTGAGTATGGGAATATAAAATGGCATGACATGAAGAAAATAGTAAATTTTATAGAATACGAATTTCAATGTTACATAAATTGGGTGAGAATATTAGAAATGAACAATGATGCATGGTGCATGATATATGATAATAACGAAAAGGGAACATGGGAAATGTGGAAAAAACATAAAACACTTCATTATAAACATAGTCCAAGCATAACTACCAATATATCATGATAGAAATGGTCCCACAAAATAATTCCATTTACTCCCTATCCCAATAAGATGTATCATGAGACTAAACATTTCCAAATGCATTGTATGGATATATATTTCTAAGAGAACCCATCAAATTCGTTTCATTCACATGCTTAACTATACCAAGCTGATCATAAAACATGAAATAATTTATCATAAAATTTTATTCAAATATAATGATTTGTGGAATAAATACTTTCTAGTCCCTAATAAATATGTATTATTATATAAATTTGAACACCCTTGATTGTAAATACATACAGGTACTCACTACATAATATTTTGGCATAAAATATCATTGTTGAATTTTGGAATCTTAAATGAGTGAGATAAAAAAATTATAAATTCAGATTATGAGAGGGAAATGGGTGTCTCATAATTTATACAGAAATTTGATTGTAATTGGTACATGGGAAAACATAAAAAATAATAGGAATATAAAGTATAATTCATATGATAATGAATAAAAGTGAATAATCTGGATAGGGGAAAGAGACTTTACATTGAGAGTGTGATATAGAATGTTTTATTGGAGCTTCATGAGAGGTTGGGGACCCTTGGGAGGAATATAGATAGGGGAGGTTAGAGTAAGGATGTGATCCAATGATTATCAGTGAATATAAATTTTTACATTTGTGGGTTTATATTGGAAATAATATGATAGACTTTTATTATTTTTCAAACAAAGGTTTTTTAGACTATATAATAAAATAACCAAAACCACAATCAAAACCATGGTTTCTTCCAATTTTTTTATAGAAATAAACAGATGTCTTAATTATTTTTTATTTCCAAGGGAAGAGAGTAATAAAATAATATCGTTGATTATGTGGAATTGAGTCATTCTATTTAACAAATAATTTTCAAAACATAAAATATATAAATTTTTTTGGTTGATTCATAAAAGCTTTATAATGTTAATAAAATAAACATAAGGATCATTTTTTTAAAATAAAAAAAATATTTGGTTAGTTATTCCCTTTATAGTACTTACTGCATCACATTTTGGTCATTATTATGTTAAAACACCCACTGTATATTTATATGATATTTAATTCATACATGAAAATTTTATTATCTCAAAAAATTATTAAAATTTCACAGTTGAAATTTTTATAATTTTTTATTCTAGAGTTTATTTTTTAAAAAAAATTAAATATCTGAACATTCACTTTTCAAAATATAATTGACAATTATTGGGAAATGTCAGTTTTTTTGACAATTATGGTTTTTGAAATCTTATAAAAATTACATTTAAATCCATAAAAATTATATGATAATTTATATTTAATAATAATATTTCTAAAAAAATAAATTAATTCATCAAAAGAGACATCTAAATTGAAATTTATTACAAATTAACAATACTATTTGTGTATTATTTATAAAACTAGAAAACTATTATAAAGTAATGATACGATGAAAAGATTAACAATATTATATTAAAAATACAATATATATATATATATTCATATTGTTATATTCTTGATACATATCTATTTAATACACTTGTAAACTCTATAAGGGTAAGGCGCATGATGGTGAAACATTAATGGGAAAGCTCGAAGTACATGGTATGGTCTGTGTTCTCAATGAGCTTGAAATTATCCCAAAAAGGGT
Organism: Viscum album; assembly: GCA_963277665.1. NCBI lineage: Eukaryota > Viridiplantae > Streptophyta > Magnoliopsida > Santalales > Viscaceae > Viscum > Viscum album. Next base: position 360,195,363 of record OY728155.1, on the reverse strand, counting down.
TATTCTCAGGGTTATATTGATTGATCCTAGAATGTTCTTGGTAAAGGGAAAATCTCAGATATGTCATCTCCCAAATAATCTCTCATAAATGGACTTCATAGTGTATGATCCAAATGGTCCAAGCAATCACTTCCTTTATCTATTTCAATTGGATTTTATATGACCCCTTATGTATGCTAATCATATGATCAATGTCCAATGACAATATAATTAATGTAATTTATGTTTAATGGTATCTTAAATTTTATAAGATATATTAAAAAAAATTATTACATGGGTTTTTATATCCATAATATAAAATAATGAATTTAATTAAAATTAAAGGGGAATTTAATGTATAAATATTTGGGTTGTTATAGGTAGATTATAATACCAATGATATATTGAATTTCATTTCTATTAATAGAAATATTATTTATAATTATGTGTGTATAAATTGAATGGTGTTGAAAATTAAAATCAGCTAAATTACTTATGCCTTCCATGAACTGGTCAGTAAAACTTCAAAAATCACTCTTCTTATTTTACTCAAAATCTAAAAGGGGATATCTTTTTATCACATAATGAAATTGGATTAAAATGTAATGGTAATATGCTCTTATATATCCATTAAGATCTACCTCAGCACTATAGGAGACCCATTAAAGACCATAAAATGAACATTGAATTTGGAATGATAAACGTATGAAAAAAGACTCTTGATTCTTCTATTATTGTCCTTCCCTATGAAAATATCGTTATAAAAACATAGAAGATTACTGTACATGTGATATAAAAAGTGTTTTTATAATTATTCTTTCCCATTATTGTAAAGATATATATTTTTTATGAAATTATAAAAATTATTTGGTTTCCCAAATCATTGAATGAATTTTGTATGAATAAGGGATAGAGAAAGGGAAATATTTGGATCAACCTTGGGAAAAATGTCTCGACACTCATCACATCCACATTTTAAATTCATATAATGTTCTGAGACCCATTAATCATCACAATTACAACATCATAAGTGTATTACCATTTATATTATGATTTATGTTATTTTAGTTCCTCCATTAATTAAATGTGTTAGTTATATTCCCCTTCCATAATGTTTGGGGAGCATATGCTGATGAGGGTTGTGGTCCAAAATTGAAAAAGGGTCTTTCCATACCTAGAATTATTCCTCAATGGTGTACAAGGTTGGGTGAGATTTAGGATCATTCCTGGTGATTTTTATATGAATAATATGGAGGATGGATATATATGTTCCCACAATACCCTCATTCTTGGTAGAAAATTCTTCAAAACTACTAGAAAAATGATTAATTTACTCGGGTGTACACATTATCTAGATTATTTTGATGTGATAGTAAGATTTAATTTTTAAAACTCAATGAAGTACCACTCAGAATATGAATATTCATAATTTATCTCCCATTTTATACCACAATTTAATAAATCTCTGTATATTGAACTTTAATTTTCATATTGAGGTTCATTCCATAAATTGAGATATATTGATTATTTGGTTCAACAAGAGGTCTAGGAACATTTTCACTTCTATTTCTCTTGATCAAGAAACTCTCATTTTCCCTTATTTTATATATTTTTCTTCATATTTATGGAATTAAATTTAATATTATAGCATAAATTTTTATTTTAATAATTAATTTTATGTTTTTCTTACTCATATAAAATATATAAATTTTTAGAACAACATACATCCTGTACATATCTCACATCCAATGACATTTACATCAATTAAACACCCACCAAAAATTGAACTCAAACTGTTATCGCCAATTTATCAATATTTATATCAATTTAATGATGAATATTTTCATGTTATTATTTATAATAATATCCACCATAAAATAAAAATTCTAAATATTTTAAGGGAGAAAATTATGACAATTAGGTGGAGCTTAGCATAAATACAAGTAATTATCCCCTCCATTTTCATGGATCTGATTATTTTAATGGATATAGGGAAAATGGTTAAAATTTTAACAAGAAGACATAAACCCAAACTATTTGATTTTTTAATGTAATAAATGGAATAATTATGTGATGTGGGTATCATTTAACCTATTTTTACTAATAACTAGTTTTCTCTAACCATGTTCAACTAAAAAAATGATTTTTACTATTGTAAAAAATTAAAGTACTGGGTTAGTTCCCATAAGAATGAAAACATTTGGAGAGTGTGCATAGATTGGAGGAAAATTAATCAATCCACATTTAAAGACCATTTCATATCCACTTCATTGGCCATATTTATGACAGACCTTCTTATAGGACACTCTAATTTTTATTAGAATTTTAATTTCTATATTTTCGTGTCCCCATTGAATTATTTTGTCTAAAGAAGATTAAATTTACCTTTTAATTCAAAAATTTCTCTTTTCAAAGGATTCTATTTGTAAATTGTGGAAGCCAAAGTACATTCCATAAATTCATGGTGAGTTATTTTTCTATTTGGATTAAGACTTTTATGAAGGTATTCATATATGGATTTACTATATTTGGATCATCATTTGATCATTTTTTTTCTTTATTGGGAAATATTTTTCAATCATGTTCCGCGATAAATATTGTATTAAATTTTTTAAATTTAATTTCCCAGTAGATAAGGGAATAATCCTCGGTCTTGTTTTTATATAATGAAAATGAAATTGAAATATATATATAGCATATGTATTTAAATCCATCCCATATCATTTATGTGTGACTGTTTTTCTATCATTTATAGGACTTATTGCTTCCCATTGATGCTTCATTAGATATTTTAGTAAGATCACTCTACCTTTATCACAATTTATTTCAAAAAGATAATGTTCCCATTTTTTATAATTCATATAGTGAATAAATTTATGAATTAATGAAAATTCTCACCAAACCACCAGTCATACAAACCCCATATTGGGAGCTTACATTTAAGGTTTTATCTAATGCTTCAAAAATTATATTTTGAAATATATTATTTATTTAATATAATTTTCCAATGGTGAATAACTATCACTATTCTATATATTTACATGATCATTTCTTATTGCTCCACATTCTTTATTTACAAATCTATAAAACATTCATCACATTCATCAGTGATGTATGATTCATGATTGAAATGAAATGATGGGATTTTAGTTCCTCATTCCATAGATTCCTCCTTGGAGCTAATTTCTTAGTATGTGACTCCATAATATATTTATTCTGTGTTCATGAAACTCATTTTGGGTTTCATCTCTAGGATGAAATAGGTCGATTAAACTACTTATGTATCGAAAGGGAAAAAACCATTGATAATGGGTCATAGTAGAATTTTCACATTAGGAATATCTAGACATTGGGTATGATGGGAACCTATAATGTCTTCATATTTTGGATGGAATGAAATTTTTGAGCCATATTAAATGAAAAACCCAAGAAATCTAGTTTCTATACTATATTAATTGATTCTAGAGAAGTAATTCATCCACATAATTTTACCTCAAGAATCAAATATCTATTGCATGGGTTTGAGATTATGGATCATGTCACATGTTTAAATTAATGTGGATACTATAAATTGATTAACATATTGAAAGGATGAATCAATCAAATTGTTTATTTTCCAATGGGTAAATATGGTGGAATTTTTCCCCATAGAGGTAGATTTCCCACCATGATAGATAGAGTGAATCACCACTAGGAGTTGTTTCACACTGGGATAGTAGATTGTGACCCAATGGGGAAATATTTCAGAGTAGGATGGATGTAGTATGTCCCCCCAAAGATTATAGACTCCAAAATGGATGATGGAGTGTTGCCACACCCCAAGGGGGAAATTTAATAATATGATGATTGAGTGTGTCAGCAAAGGGCAAGGATTTAACACATTGAATTTTTCTACTATTTAACCAAAAGGTGGTGTCCTAAGGGCCTTATTTGTTATATACATATGAAAATACAAGTATTTTTATTATAAAGTTTATGTTCATGTTATTGGACAAGTACAAAAAGTTTAACTTCATTTGGTAAGGGTGACCATTTCACTGGAGGAGAATCAATGAGGGATAGTGTGGGGTTTACACATGGAACCTTCCTTGTATGGGAGTCACATATGGTGGTGGGAAAAGACGATGAGGGATAATTCATGAAATATATTGGTATGGGTGTCAAAAATGATATATTGGGGGAGGGTTTCATCCCATGAGATATATTCATGGATTATACTATGGTTTTTACATAGGGTAGGACCTTAGTTTATCATTATGTACTGAGGGAATTGTCATTCAGTTTTACATTTTATGACTAGTGAGTAGAGCTTGGAAGTTTTTTGTCGTATAACTTAGATGTTGGTGGGTATTACACCATTTGTGAAACTATGTCATAATGGTAGGAAGGTTCATCATTGGGAATCCAAATTGAGATAGGTGATGAATTCCACTAATGAATTAACCTAGAGGGATTATGTTCCCCGCAGACATATCCGTCTAGATATGTAATTGCATTGGAAATATAGTAGAGGAATGAACAATAGGATGCCCAATAAGAGGGTACATATTCATAAAAGAAAATGTCAGTATGGTGACTATATTTAGAAAAACATGGTAGGGTTATGGAAGTACTAGAATCACAAGGGATGATGGTATGGGGCTATAGAGTTTTTGAGATTAACAATATTGTATTTATTGAAAATATAGTTACGATAGGAAGGGGCTATAGGACAAGTAAAACACTTGGAGTATAATGGAATGGTTTTGTATAATATTTGGAGTCACACAATGATTAGGGACATGAAATTACTACTTCTCTTGCACAGACCCAGCCAGCCTTAAGAGGTGTTATTCCAGGATCACTCAGTAGCATGCCAATTCAAGATAGGGCTCGTAAGAGGAATATCGCTCATAATCTCAGTGTTTATGGTCCAGCTATTCTGGTGTTGATAACTATCATGGAATATGGGTATAATCATGCATGATATAATCTCATTTACTTATAGATATCCTCCCCAAGATGATGGGTGATATGTTATTTATAAATATAATCATCTGAATAAGTTTTAAAAATTAACTATGGCATGGAAGAATTTGGCATGCTTTTAGATCATTTTCCACTAGAATATTCCCATATAACATCCTTAGTTCAACATATCCATTATCATGAAAATATATGGTCACATGATGGGGGTTTCACTTAAGGATAGGAATTTTTATAAAAAAATCCTTAGGTGTCACAGGCTGGACGACAAAAAATGTATCTTCCAACATCAAAATTTCCATGAAAACGGTTGTTACAAAAACAATCATCTTCATGATCAACTTAATTTTTTTTAATGGGTGCTCTGAAATATTTTAAACTCATGAGTATCCTTGGTGTTTAGTTTCACATATCATGTTCAATTCATTTACCCTCAAATCTCTATATTTCTGTGAAACCATTCATATCTAGGAACAACTTACTCCTCAACCCTAAAATGTTCCATCATTGTAGGTCACATTTTCAGCTAATCCATGACTAAATATTAAAGGGTGTGAAGCGATTTCTTAGAAGAAAATTGTTCCCCACTTAGGATTTTAGAATACATGGATCTAAATGATCTGATTCCATTATAAATGATGAATAGATGAAATAATTTATGTTTGTTCGAGAAACTCCCATCATTGGTCACGCAAGGCTATTTCACACCTTGACCAAGCCATTAGCCATGTTCCTACAAATTTGGGAGGGGCCCTTCATATGGTATATTTATTTCCATGTTCAATAAGAAATATATCTTGTTTGGAACATTCCCTTTTCAGAAAATCACATTCTTAGGTCATGTCTTTCACCCAAATCATTCTTGGGTGACACAACATACGCACCTCAGGTAGAATTTTTCCTGACCATATACAACCTTTTGTGATAAGAATAATGTTCTTGACAATAGTCAGGACATGAATGACATATCCTTAAAACACATAGATAATTATGAAATAGGAAATCATGCTATCGAACATGATATTGATACTACTATTTCTACCCAGAGTGCTGAGATGATAGGGTACCCATAAATACATCAATCTTGAAGGATAGTTTTTGAAAACTATTCAATACTATGATTTTTGATCAAATCTTATATATGTTATCTATTGATAAGTAATCAATGTATGTATAAATTCTCACTGGTGGATGATATTTCTATCCATGACATCAAAGAGAACACCACACACTTTTGGGTATCTTGTCAGGATGTTCTTTTCTTGTTGGACCAACAATAAATTGGATCAAAAAAATTATAATAATGGGGTCACCACACTTAATAGTCATGGTATATGGCTGACTAGGGTCCCTAGGGATATCCTGAAGAATGAATATATCCTACCCTATTTTATGATCATCTTACACACCAGCTTCTAAAACAATATCATATGTTGGTACAAGGACTAGGACCTATGGATGGGAATAAACATTACTAATTAGTCGGATTCATCATACTAGGTATGATACAATTTTCAAGGTTATGAGGTTGATCTTTTGGAAATAAACATACATGCAGTATGGTGTATTTCCACGTTCTATGTATATCATCAATAACATATACTATTATAGCTCCTCCAGTAGTTGTCCTCAAACACACGTAACTTCAACCCCCATCTTGGGGAGGTGGAAATAGGCATGTGTGATGTACATAACCTCAATGCAATCCCACTAACTATATTTATATTTGATGAGCTCCTCTCATTTGGGAAGGCCTTTAGAGATAGGTAGAAAACCCTCGTTTTAGAAAAAAAAACGTTTTGGATGCATTGACCAATGTATTGAAGTCATGTCCCACCTTCTAGCAGTACATTGCATTCAAATACTGCATCAGTATCTTAAAAAATTATCCAAATATAACATTTTCAATGTTTATGAAATAATATATAGTGTCACATATGATGATGGAGATGGGATTATAAAATAAAATCCTAGAATATGGGAGATATCAGTTGTTGGGATATATCATGAAGGAGGTATTACAGCCATTGATATTTTATACAGAATTTATAGCCACATTATTTATTGATGGGATACTTATAATTAGGTATATTCACAATGACCTATTTCCATGTACACCCATGGTGGTGTCTTTCATGGTGTTTGTAAAATAGGTAAACCTGGGTGTACAAGTACTCACCCATCTCTATAAGTAGTTGGACCACATGGTGTGGGGATACATGCCTAGGAATATTTTTGGTCCATCCCAATTCTTAAAAAAGTGGTTCATATCACATATAGTACTCTATGAATTCAAAAACATGACCACACCTCCATATCTTGGACTTCATCCTTAAATAATCAAAATTATATAGGTTTGAATAATCGTTCTAAATGAATTCAGGGTCATCTTTAGTATCAAAAACTTAGTAAACTTCAATTTACATCCATTATCAAACCATTTTTGTGATATGGTTGACAATATAAATGGGAAACTAGATTACTTGGATTATCTATAGACCTTCGGAGGGGAAATATTATTCATTATGATAGATGAAAACACTTATTGGGATTCTTCTACAGTGTCAAAGTTTTATTAACAATTTGGATGCATCCAGAAGTTGGTGAACTGATCTTAAATATAAATCCACAGGGAATGGAATACATGTATCATTTATTAGCTACTATGGGTGTTCACTAGTGATGGAAAAAGGGATGAACGAAGTTTGATTCCCAAAAAAATCAATGATGGTCTCTATAAATCCTACACAATCCAATTGATTTTGGTAAACCAAGGAATGATCCTACATTATCAAGTAAGGGTAATAACATAGTCAATCATGGTGTAAGAGGAGTCAGGCATAATGAGGGCCACTCTTCGATGGTATTTTCAAGGGTTGAGGGATCTGGATGTGGTTAAGGCTATGGAATATGAAGGTGTTGTTGCACCAACACATGTTAGAGGATAGGTCCATCTATAGAACCCACCACAAGAGATGTCAGAGGACACTTATTCAGGGCCGAGAATGACTAAGTGGGATCATTGAAAGATCTCATGAAAAATAGTATATCCAACCACAAATACGTACTTCTCTATGATCTTTATGGTCTAATAAATGCTAAATATGACACTTATTTTATAATTTTTTTTATAATAGATTATCTTTTGAGGAATCGAGCTACTAGAGTTGGGTCTCCTAAAGATTAAAATAATGGTGTGCATCCCAAAGAGGTTTTCATACCTGGAAGCCATGGATTCCTTTTCATGCTAATTTGGGGGAACCAAATTTTCATTTGGATGGTTGGGAGTGATGATTGGTGGAGGTACATATCCTATGGATACAAAATCCATCAAAGAATCAACAAAGGAAGGTTTATCCTTTTATGAAGACACATAAGGAACCAGTGATGAAAAATATTATCGAACGAGCCTTTATTGAGCACCTCCTATTGAGTGTAGAATGGCCCCCCCTATGGATGATGAATTTTATGAACTTATATTATAATATGTAATATTTTTATCTCAACTATCTATTTCAGTCCTCACATATCCATTTTGATAATAGGCTGCAGCATAGACTTTCCTTAGGAAGGAGAAAATACAGGGTGATCCAGGGGCCCCTATTAAAAGGGATGAAGATGCATTAATAGTTATTAGTGGGAACACATCAAAATATTTCCCCATTTATAATTAAACTAGAGGGTAATGAGAAGGTAAAAGTGTTGGTCTTTGAGCAGTTGGTCCTCACAATCATCTATGGTGGGTAATACCATAAAACCCAAATGAAAGCAGTTACTACTGGTGAAGAAGACCCTATAGGTGACTCATCATCTAGATCCTCATTCCTTGATGTAAAACCAAATCTCAAGATACAAAGATCTTTTCAAACTCTAACAGTTCTATTTAACTTAATTAATCCAAAAAATCATATAGTACCCACTAAAATATCACTAATGGGATGAGTTCTATCTGTTTAAGTACCAACTAGAATTGAGGAGTCGCATATGGTGGGATTCCCAGTTGAATCATTAAGACAAGAAATTTACAAAAAAACATTACTTATGTAATCCTATCCCTATTATGTGACCCACATTTTCTCAATTTATCTTTAGTAGTCAAACTAACTATAATGAATTTATTTTAATAATTTTATGGATTGGGATTATTACTTGAAAAAATTTGTAGTTAGGGATCATAAGGTGACTACACTAATGGAGGCTCCAACTCCTAGTCTTTGTCTCATGATGGTATCCAATCATAGCTACTGGTGATAATTATATGGAGGAAGATCATGAGGCTGGTAGAGATGGTGCATCCAACGAAGGGTCGGATGAAGACACCCCCTCCTAACATATAAATAGACCATAAAAGAAGATTCCAACATGGGATAATGTTGCTAATAGTTTTGAAACATGGTAATTATAGGGATATATTCTCATTATCTCCATGGTATTGTCTATTGATAAATCACTACATCATTTCGTGTAGTGTGTGAAGTATTTGACATATCCAAGAACCCGGAGAAATTTTATGGAACCAAGAATTTTCATTAATCCAACCAAAAAAAGTAGTGAATTTATGGGAATTTGAGTGATCAAAAAAACTTCATCAATAGTCAATCATATTTATTTTTTAGTCGAGTTCTTAGCTATTTGTGGTCAAGGATTGAGAGAATGAGGTGGTATCTCATATAGTTGAGTAGCCAGATGAAGAGGGTTAGGTGAGAACCAGGGATGAAATTCTTCACCAAATAAATAATTAGGAGATAGACCATTCTATACATCTATAGGACCTTAATTCCTCATTCTAGAGGATGCCATGGGTAGAGTATTATATTAATGTGGTGGATTGATTTGTGGTCATTTTTATTGGAACAAAAAGGGGATCCAAGGTGTGGTTGGCCCTCACAATATCTATAATTTTTATTTTATTTGAACTCATATTCATGGACATGTATCTTTTCCTACAGTTCACTAATTCACTTCAATAATATTCATGAGGAAACATTTGATCAATCCCTAATCCAATATGATTCATGCTCAGTGTGATTATCTAAGGATGAACACGTGATTGTTCATTTATATGAGTGTCTGGAAATTTATGAACTCATGAAATTTGAATCTCTTTGTCGTACATTGGGTATACTCTTGATGAGAAAGGATATTTATGGATTAGGGGATCGATAAATTTCTGAATTTATTTTCCATTTTTATCTAGTGCATGAATAAGAAAACATAAGGGGGTGTTGGATTCTTCTTGATAAAAGGGGAATGAAGAGACTGAATTGCAAAGCCCATGCTTTGGAACAAAAGGGGAGTGAAATCATGAGGGAGGATAATTGATGACCATGTTTGAAACATATAATAAATTATCTTTTTTATGAGGATGGGGGAAATGGGTTTTGACAACTGAACATATTCAAAACACACCACATATCTCAAAATGTCATTAAAATTATTTCGAGGTGTGAACCCAAGACCATAAGTGAGACAATTTGGCAAGGTACCATTCAATAATATGGGGTCGTTTAGATACGAAAGATGATTTGGATCCACATAAAAGGACACATTATGAGAGGGTTGGAATTTATGTAATGTTGGATTATAATTCAACACTATAAGAATTTTTCCTTTGTGGATTTGAGTGTATCATGTGGGAATATCGGTCTAGAAAAAAGAGTGACTTCCCTCCAAAGGGTAGTGTCATATTGGGATCCATACTATGGTCAATGAAAATGAATGATGTAGTAGGTTACCATCACCAAATCTGAAAACTATATTCTTACGAGTTGTCCTAACACACCTTATATTTTGATGTTATATAATAAAGTTGATCAACACATAGTTAAACTTCATACAATAAGGATAATGGATGCACATTTTAAAATCATATGGTGATGATGATAGACACTCCTTTTAGCATCATATAATGTGAATTATGTATTTAAAAATTTAACAACATGTGACTGGGAAGTTGACTAATAGAGGTTATTTTCTGGGGACTAGGATGTCTTCCTCTTTTCTGGGATGTTTATGGTCAGACTAGATAGACCATATAGTTGAAATATATTAGGGTAATAATTATTGATCAGCGTCACTTAATTTATGTCAATAAATCTTGAACCATAGTGGTAAAAATTGACAAATATCATAATACTTGGATGAAAAATGGGCTCTTAGTCACAAGAGAATTATCATAAGAAACCATAGAATTTGAAAGGTAAATAGAAGGTGTGATTAGAAGTCCCTCAATCCAAAATAAGAATCTAGGCTGAGTCGTACAATGATTAATGGAAGGATTTGTGGACTATATAGTTTTAAAGAATTTGTGTTTGTAATGATATGGCTAAAAGCGATGATTCCTCTAAGAAATATTTCTTAAGATGTTGGGGGGGTTTGAAACGAAGAGAAATGTTTTTCCTTGGAGGCCATATACCATGAAGAAAAACCTATGGAGTGTTATAGAAATTTTATTTTCATGATGCTTGGAAGATCGAGTTGTGTGTCTCAAATTGTGTGTGTGTGTTACGGAAGTGAGGTATCCCAATAAGATTTAAGGATCCTGTGAGCTAACCTATTTCTATAAAATACATGTCAAAGGAACTTTTCAAATAAATTAAAGACGTGAACCATTGAAAATTAGGTGAATATCTAAGAAGTTCATGTGTGACATGATATAGTGATAACCCAATGTGAATTTAGGGACAACATGGCCTAACACTTGTCCACACATTCATGGGTTGACTTGAATGTATGTTGATAGCATAATTCATGGTTATGGGCTCCTAGTTTAATTTCATTCATTTCTTACCATTTGAAAATATTTTATGGTCATTGTTCATGGACTATAGAGGTTGTATTTTCTTAATGAAATATGTGTGAAATTGAATATTGGTTACCACACATGAAATGAAGGACTATGAATAAAAATAATACTTTATAAAATTTATCTGAGACAATTTTCACATAAATTAAGGATGTGATTCTTGGACCATGGGGAACTCATGTTTCTAAATTTTTCTTGAGGAATAATCTGAAGGAAAAAAAATCTATTCATATGAAATCCATGTTCGATTAAATTAATTAGGAGTGTGTATTTTCCATAATCTTTAAGGGATAACACAACAGGATCAGAAATTGACTCAAAACTCCTATGAGGGTGATCAAAACCTTCATTCCCTGTATGGTTAATGTGGAATGACCGTACATAAAGGAACAATTATTTAACATGTTCAAAACATATGTACTATACCTGCCTTAGTTTGGTATGGGGAAAATAAATGTGGTATTGACCATTGATCTTGTTCGAAGCACATGAGAAATTGTTTTTCATAAAACCCTTTGAGGCATAACCCATGATAGTAGGTGAACCATTGTGGTAAGAAACCATTTAAATTAGGGATCCCACTAATTTTGAGATTATGATGATTATCCAAATTAATGAAAATGAAAATCTTAGAATATGAAATGGGGAATGTCCATGGTGGAATCTTGAGTTCCATGGGTTATATGCATCCATGAACTCAAATGCGATGAATGAACATGCCATTAAGTGATATTCCAGCTCAACACTAACAGGAAAAACCCCAAATGAGTCAATGGGTGGTATATTACCATGATTAAATTTCCATATTCACTATATATCCCATGGGAATGGGAATTAGGTTTTACATAATTCTAGAAGGTGGCGGGTTAAAGATCAGCTCTAAAGGGGTGGCATCGTCTCAGTTGAGCATACCAAATCATCTCATATTAAAAGGAATCATAGTTTTTTATAGGATATTTTTTGAAATTACATATTATTCAAATGATTCATGATGGTATTTCATGAATTATTCTTGTTTCATTATCTGATACTTATAATATAATGTATCCTAGTACTAAATAGGGTAATATTGTGGTTTAATATTATGTTAAGGGGATGGAATTAATTATAGTTTAATTACATAAAACTCAGTCTATTGTATCTTCTTGTTTAAAAACAATGAGGGAAGAGTATAAGAATATGTTTTGGCTCATGGTCACATATAGTTGACCAAAATGGGGTAGGTGTGTCCTAAGGTGGATTGTGTGGCATGAAAGATTGAATACTAATGCAATTGGAGGGACCACGAGAAAATATTACTGTAAAATGATGAAAAAATGTACCCCAAGATGACATCATGTTAATGGGGGATGTAAAGGCCCTTTAATGATTCAATTAAGGGGGGGTTTATGTATGAGATATTTTTTAATCACTACATATCCCACGAAGATTTGAATTTATATAAACGTATTTCTAGAACACTGTGTGGTAGGTGACCGTTGTTTGTATGGAATTTCCTCTCGAATGAGGGTATTAAATAATCTCATATTATGAAATGAGGCATCAAGAGTTTACATTGGGTATGGATTTAGTTTAAAATCATGGACTAATGACATTAGTGGGGATTACACATTGTGCTTCCCACTGTTGTTTTCCTCATATCGGGTTACGGAGATATCATGATTTACTTATGGTCAAGGATTATAATTCCGATTTATACCTAAGTTGGAGGCATGTGATCATTTTGGGGTGATACTACCATGAGTAAGGGATGGTTTTATTTGGTAAAAATTTGAATAATTTTGAATACAGACGGTTCATAAATCTCTACATATCCCATGTAAATGGTAATTGATCTACATATAGTAATCAAAATAAGTCGGGTTATAGACTCATTGAAGAATTACTGACAAAGTAACACATTATAATAATGGGTACATTCACTTAGTATAATTTCATAATTGTGGGACTGTGGATCCTATTTCATGACCATAGAGATTAGACCATAGAAGTAAGAACATCGTGGATATTCAAGAGGTGTCAAAGTGTCAAAAATTGATGTGGAAGGATCCAAACGGGGTTTTCACCACAAGAAGTGATCCATAATATAGTCGTATTAAAATTTTTAGTTTTAAGTCTTGGACCTTGTAAAAATGTATAAGATAATTATAGTAATACTAATGGAATGTTTATTTATGGTTTATTCATGGATGGAAATAGGTAGACCCTTTATGAAGGGAGGTCATGCAGGCCCATGTACCAAAAAAATACCTTCAAATAGAGAGCACATAATTTTTTTTCATAGTGCTTTGACTATGAGAAATTTGGAGAATCTTTTTCATTCATTATTGTGAAACTATGGATATGGGAATATAGAGTTTATATCAATAGAATAACAGGGCTAAAAAAGTATGATAATATAGGGAATCCCAGCCAATGTATCACATAAATTCCCTAAAACACGCTATTTTTGTAATGGTTATAATTCATGAACCATGACAAACATTATTTCAGGCCAAAAGACATGGGATTTTTATGTCATTGAATATCCAATGGTAATGGTAATCAATCCACAAATAGTTCTATGACATGTAATGGTAGGAGCCCCACACCGAATGTTTGGGAAACCCTCTATGGACAAAGAATTAAGCTAACCCCTGATTGTTGTGGGGTATCCTATATTAATGGAAAAACATTTAGCTATAATTAATAATCATATTATATGGACCATAACCTTTTTAAATCTAAAAATATTCATATATGGAATCCTATGTTCATTTAAAGGTGTAAGATCATTATTAAACAGCATGCACTGAGGATGTTGGGATTTTCTGTTTAATGGTTTACAGCTCAGACTGTGGTTACTTCTATTTTATAGTCATAAATATCATACTATAGGGGACATAAATTATTAATTTTCATATTTTTTTAACCATATTTTTTTATTTTATGTTCTTATATATTTGACCAATTCCAAAAAAGTATACAGTTGTAAATTCTGGACCATGCATAATAATTTTTTATCATAGAGTTTAGACTAATAAAAAATGTTATATGATCATACTACCTAGATCCTGGGAATTATATTACATTAGGTTTATATATACCAAATATTACAATCATGTGAATTACATCTTGATAAAATTAGAGATTTTTTGATTTGTGAAATGCTATTTATCAATAATGATAAAACAATATGCTCTATTGGAATAAACCATTCGATGATGTAAGGTCCATCCCACATGGGCTCCAACTTCTGAGGATTCTCATAGGGTATCATCAATTATATAAGTTCCAAAACCATGTCAGCTAGGAGGATGGAGTGCAGAATAAATTTATCATCGAATTCTCTTTACCACATGATTGGATTTCTCTGTATTAGATGCAGGGCAAGGAGCATAGTTTCCTTAATGTGTTCGGGAACATATAGTTGGAATGTTAATATTTGGTATGGTGTATTCTGGTTATAAATTATTTTTTAGATTGCTGTAAACTAAACCTAAATTGATAATACTACCTCTACTTTATACACCAAAGAATATGGGGTTGGCTAAGTGGAATAATGAGTTGTCATCCAATAGGACCATAGGTAATTTGGGTGATTTCTGGGCCCAATAAACTTATTTTGGACCCCTATTTTCATTATGATATTAGATAAATACATGTTCAATTACTTAATCATCCCATCTTTCTACACATGATAGTGGGAAGGAAATTTTAACTGTATGTTGTTTTTTTCTTACTATTTAATTAACTCGACATCATCGATGTTAGTGATTTTTTCAATGAGAATAGAGTGATTCAAATTGAAGGATCATATGGGATATCATTAACTCAATAATATAACAGGTTTTTATTCCAATATGAGGACTTTCTTCAATCCCTTTGGGAAAAAAATGAGTTTCTGTCAAAATGGACCTTCCCAATCGAGTTGTTGCCAGCGGGTATGGCTTCACAACGTCAATTCCACATACATAAAAGGGACAAGAATACATTATTGTTAATATAAGATCAATTTTTAAAACAAAAAATATAGCATTGATTTGAAATGTGTGAAACCACTTTGAAAACACAATGTAGTCTCAAAAATGGTTGGCCAGAAGTAAAAAAACCACTAGATTTGTTGGGGATATCCCATAGTAATTGATAGACAATATAATATCTAGTATGGTTCTCATGAATTATTTATGTTATCTATTATCCATGGATGAGATTAATTAGAAACTAATCAAACCCACATCTGTAGAGGGTTTTCTCTAAGTAAGGTCTAATATGATGTATACACTATGTTGTAAGTTGGTTAATTCTCACATGCTCTCCCTGGTCTACTGGGATAATTCCACACTAAAGGTAGTAATAAAAGGTATTGGTCTAATCTGGTGTTCACTCATCCTTAGAGACGTGAAGGTATTATAATAAAAATAAAGGTAGCAATCTAATATACCTATTGTTTTCCATCATATTATATAGTGGGGGATATAACCCTCCTATTCACCATGGTAATGACCAAATAAACATAGTATGATCCTATGAGAGATGTATCTGAAAATTTCAATGCATCGCCCCAACCATTTTATGAATTAGGAACATAAGTCGCCTTTTGGTGACATAGGAATTGAGCCATCATATGATGGGTGTGTTATAGAAAGGGCATAAGATGTTTCTTTCGGATGATGTAGTCACCCTTAATCTATTTGTCGATAATATTGCAGTCCCCCTTCATATTAAAACAAGGGACCTCAATCTCTAGATCCTACTAGAGACAAGTAATGATAGACTGATACTATGTAATGTTGATGGTGTAGCTTTATGATAATGGGAATGTGTATGACAAGATGTCTTGTACTGGGGGGATGAATATGATCCCTAGGAGGACACCAATGAACTTGGGGTCAATGATATTTTTATTGGTAAGTCTCTAAGAGGAATTATTGATGTGAATATTCCAATAAAGAACAACATTATCCATGGATAAAATGGATTGATGTTCTAAATCAACATTCGTACAAATATTTTCAAGTATTGTGTGTGTGGATATGAAGTCTTCAAATACATGGCCTTTGGTGGTGTTATATTGGATGAACCTAATGAAAATCTACTGAATTATCACCACCCATAATGACAATAATCCTATCAATGTGGGGATATTGATATATAATTTCTTTGGTATACTCTAGACACCAGTTATATATCATGATGCTAAAAATAATCACACAACTTCTGTACAATAATATCCAATGTCAGGAAACTCTTGTCGATGGTGGAGTATCTGGTATCCCCATTAAGTAGCATCTAAATTTTATAACATAGGTTGTTTTCCATACCCACATTGTTTTTCTAGCTATAAGGTAATTGAGGGACCATTCTAGAATAGTTATGTTGAGGAAACAAAATGCATTTTTAAAATTTGTGGAATAAAAAATAGATGCTTTAATAGGTACTAATTTATATTCTCAAGAGTGTTCCAATGCTCCTCTTTCCACTAGTAAAAAATTTTTTTTTTATGAGAATTGAAAATGGAATAAAATTTCAGTCAATATTTTATATAAATCAACATATTTAGGATATGTTTCCTCGAAAGGATCACAAATCCGTGTGATTTCTCAAGGGATGTATTTGATTTATTGATATGACATTCTTTGTGTAAATATTGATGAGTCTGTATCTTAAAAAGATACTAAGAAACATTCCAGAGGTCTACATGAATACTCCCTTCAAGGGATTTATCATTATGTTCCATGAGTGGATTAAGCATAATATATTCTCTTTTTCCTTGAAATGGTACTTACGGTCACAGGAACTGGACAACATATCATTGACATAGCACTCATCTAGTTTCCAAAAAAATTATATAGATGTGGTTCATACAATCTCATAAGTGTCCCATTCATTTTTCAAGACCACGTTAATCTTTTGATGTGATAAATCCCCATTGGGGAAACCCAAATTTTGTGGTATCCTCATCCACATGTTCTATCCAAATATTATTGAATTTGAAATTGATTTCCTTGAAGTAAGAGAAAAGGTACCTAGATTTAGAATAAATCTAAATCTCTATCCCTAGAATATGAAAATAACCCTTTGGATAGAGGTGGTTGAGATCCAAGAAGTCAACATAGACACTAGTATACCTATTCATATTTTTTAATAGGATAATGATGGATAGTTTTATGGGGTATTAGACTTCCCTTATGCATTAGGGTCTGATAAGATTGTTGAAATCAGTATTGAAAATTGGAAAATGAGTGTGTTTCATCTTATTGGGAATATATTTTAACCTATAATGTCATGTTGGGAGGCCAATAAGATAAAAAACAACCCAAGGGTCTAGACCAATAATCTCATTGATTCTTAAGGAAAAGATGCCTTTATTCTATTTAAAGAAGTTAAAATACAGATTATGATAATTTGGATACATGTAATCACGGATCCATATTTAACATGAATCCTCTTGACATTAAGGTTCGCATTATTTAACACATTATCAATGGTAGAGATACCCCATTCAAATATAAGATTGCTATCTTCCAACTCCTATTCATCATCTCAGATAAGAGAATCATAGGGAGGAGGTGGTCCTTCTAGGATTTTCAATATATGGGGTGCAGTGATATATAATCTCTAAGATAAACAATCCCCAATAAGGGGTTCTTATTTTGTAGAGACTATGATGAATGAAGATGTTGGTCCAATTCAATCTGGAATTTGTCCACATGGCCCCCTGTTCAAATTTAAAAAATATTGTTGAGTTTCTCTTTGTTGAGTCTAAACATATTTGGGGAAAATTTGCAAAGGTTGTTGATTAGTGGACATGGGATGAAAAGAACGGTACTTCATAGGATTATGGACATTTGGTATCTTTTATTCCTATATGGAATAATAGTATAATGTAATATTCAGTTCTTCTTATTTTATGGAGAAATCAAAACCCTTTTTCTTAGGTATAGTGAAATAAAGACCATGTATGGTGTTATAGAGTATATTAGAGTAGTTCAGAGGAAAAATATTTCTTTCATAAATACCCATTGATTGGTAGTAATGTCCATATAATTGTAAGGGTAATTGATGTACTCACCATCAGTGATCTAAACCTTCTTTCTCTTTTAACCAAATCTTATAAAACATGAATCATTGAAGTCAATGGGGTTTACATCACCCTGGATTAACCCTGCATGGACATTGAGTGAGTACATGAGTACTTGATGATATTAGAAATGGGAAACATCATAAAAATGAAGCTATGTTCTTCCTATTAGTGTTTTATTAGTAGTATCTTGGGAGACTACCATAAATTCAATGCTTTTTATTAGACCACTGAACTGTGTCTTCCACTAAAATTTTACACTTGGGTAATGCTCACTCTAGTCATATTGCATGATTTTTATATTTAATGGACTTATATCTTCTTTTGTAAGTCCATGTTCATGAATAATCTATGTCAGTATTAGATTATTTTTTGGAGCTACTATGAACTAAGAAATAGTGTACTTTCACACCATGAAACAAGATAGTGACATACAATGGGATCATGTTCCCCTTAATGGAGAAATCAATCTCCTCTCCAAAAAACAACATGAAATGAAAACATTCCACTTTTCTAGCCACCTATTCAGAGTAGGCCTCGGTAGAAACTTCCTCATCCTCAAACTGCAGGGGGGTTTTAAAGCATCAATTAGAATGCCGGAAATTTATTTCAAAAATAGGATAGCCTAAAGGATTAAACCCCTTGAGGGGTACTAGTGATGTTATTTTGAACATTATTTGTTCATTCTAGGGTTATATTTTTACCCCATAAATGGTATTTCTTTGGTAGGTATCACTACATATTCCACTAGTTAAACCGATGGGGTATGTATAGTACTTGAGAAATTCTTCTACTCAGTAGTTTTCCTTCTCTGAATGACTAACATATTACTATATGTAGGTTGAGGATCATCTTTGGATGGATGTGAATTATCATGTAATAGTCATGGCTGATATTTACTTTCAAATAATAGAATTGGTTATGGAGATGTACCTAAAGACAAGGAATGAGAGTTTCGTTCCTCATGTGCTCTATGTAAAAAATGATTCCCAATCTCACTAGTACGTATGGCCTCATTTTATGAATTATAAAACATATTATTTCTATGAGGGTGTCTTCTTCTATCCATCGATGACATCAGCCAGAGGGAACCCTAGGGGGTTAAATGAGGTTCTTCAATGTCATGTGTTGTGTAGCAGTCCACTGGCTTGAAAAAATTCATAGAGAAACATTTCCACTATTTATTTATGGAATATAAAAATGATAAGATCAACATGGTATAATATACTAACTTGAGAGGAATTAAGTTACTAAGAGTGTAATATATCATTGGTAATGGTGGGTGAATCTTATACCCCTTACCCATTTGATATCTGTTCTTCTAAGGATTAGAAAACAAGGATGGAAATGTGTATTTTGTCATTAGAAGTGGAGCAGAACCAATTAAAGGATTGGGATTTATCAATTGGGTCATGATAAGACCCAAATTGTGAGTGATGGTCTTGTGATCTAACCAATAATCGTACATCTACTTCCCATTGCTGAGAACCTTCTACCAATATCTTTGGTCCTCACTATAACTGTTTGGGTCAGTAGAGATAAGTTTCACCTATACTCTAATTTTTTCCAAAAAAAAACTAATCCCTGATTAACCTATTCATGGATCGAATCATAAAATGTGAAGCATTATTTTATCATGTTTCGTAGGATCCCATGATATGATAAATGGTCAATGCGACCAATGATACTGGCCTCCTAGGGTCTCTTACCCTCACAAAATTTCAATATCCATATATATAGAGAACATATTAAATACAATGGGTCATAAAAAACTTGAAAGGAGTATTTAATGTATCTTATGTATTATTAAATGATCCTAAGGATCCTAGCCTTGATGGGGGATGAAGTCACATTCTATCATTGAGGCGCATGTGCTTTGATGAGGTTGTGACTATCAATGTTATGCAGGGTAGTGTTATGATTTTTGGGACTACACTTATTGAGGTTCATCAAGTTGTATGGCTAGTAGTTATACCATCTTGGGGACCTCTACATGTACAATGGCTACATTATCTTCCTTCACAAGACATATTGTAGGTGAGGGAAGTATAAATGGGTAAAACTGTTAACTATTTTTTGCAAGGACTCTTCTAGATAATGATACTTTTTAGGGAATTCTTGAGATAAAGCGAGGTTGTTTAGGTAGATTAGAGTGGGCACTAAAAAACTATTGATGATACCCTTGAACATCATGGAACTATTTTCACTGGGAAGCAGCATGTGGAGTGAGTACATGAGTCCATTCCATTAGGTAAAAAAGTGGGCATCATGATCATCAGGACTTAGCATGTATTTTAAGAGGTCGGTGACACTCATCTTGAACATGGTGGAGAAACATTTGTAGAATTACTATCTCAAATGGTCTTATTGACCAACAATGCACTCTTGGGTACCTAGATATACCAATTTAATGAGTTCCTTTAAAATTTACATAGATTCATTAGATCTTATTGTCCTACCAATTTTCTTGAGTTTCCAACATTATGCCACGTTTTGAGGCGATGTGTTACATAAGCTAAAAAATGTATAAAATACAATTAAAGGGGGTTGTGCTGGGATTACTAGACTCTGGGGTTCTCAAACAAGGTCCTCCCAGTATTAGTAATACTTTCCTTTAAGTTGGATTGCACCCTTTAATTTTCCTGGAGCCACAAGGTGAGTAACAACAGCTATTATCCCATCATATCGACAAGGGTCTATGGTCAAAAATGTGTTTAAAGTCTCATCAACTTGATTAGTATCATGGAATTAATTCTAAGTAGGATTGGCACACTACATAGTTAATCAAATATTCTTATATCTCTGTCAATTCCCATATCCCTTGTCTTCATTCTTTACTGGGTCAATGAGGACACCAAATTTGAATTTGGGTGTCCGGATGAGGATTCTAGAGTTCCCTACTATAGGAGAAACATTTTCCCATATCATGGCTCAAGGAGAAGATATCCAATCAGTAATGAGATATGTGGTTAGCCTTTTATATTCCTACAGATGTAATACGATAGTAGATGTGAGTGGTTCTAATTCTTCTTTCATTACAAATTCAGATATATCAAATGGTTTTGAATTGCCCATACCATTTTCATTGTAATGATTGATAGGTAGACACATATATTTACGGGAATCATTGTCACATATTTTATCTTTTTTCATGACTGTAGACACCTTCTGTAAGGTCTTAATATCACTATGTCACTCCTAGATTCCTTCTTTCCCCATCATTTCCAATAATTGTGGCCTCGATCCTCTAATCCTTGGATTGCATGGTGATGACCATTTTCACCATGGTCGTATATAGAGAGGAACCATCAACGTTGAATGATGTGATGGAATAATTTTATTATTTTCTTATAGGATAGCAAAGAAATGAATGGAATCATAATTCAACTCTCCTCAGATCTATACATATGAAAATTTAACATCAATGATTATGATGGATATGTGTGAGGCTCTTAACATAGAACAATTTGAGAGTTTAGCGGTAGCTATACATCTCAAGATACATTTGTTTCAGTATAACTGTGATCACAACCTACCTACTATGCTAGTTGATGGAATCGAAGTGATCATGGCTCCATGAGAAGGTTAGTTTTCAATCACAAAGGTAGTAAAATGTCACCCTAATAATCTAATGGAAACATATTACACATTCTTTTTTAAGGGACTCTATAATGAAAATGTATGGAGGTTTTAGTAACTAGTACTCATCTAATATCATGTTGGTAACCAGAACATCCCACATGCCTTCTTCCATAGGGGAAGGTTCCTTATCTTAGTTGGCCTAAGCCTCGAATGGAATAGGATGAGGAAAGGGTGGAAAACTGATTTGGACCATCTTTATGGAGAGTCTACCAAAAAAAGATTACCACATATGTAAAAAAACAACAACACAATGAGCTGTATATTTGAGGGGGATCCATATTCATTATCGTGTCCATCTAGGGTGGAGTGTTCACCACTACATGAATTGTGAGGGTGAAAATCTGCATTTGTGGCATACTGGATAACTCACCATCATTTAAATATGACAACCCATACCATGAAATCTCTCCAACTTCTTCTGTGAAGTTAGAGAGGATATAATCTTGTGGTGAAAAAGTGGTTTATATTGTGAGTCTTTAGAAGGAGGAAGAAAAATTCTACATAGGTAAGTCTCTAAGGTGGGATGTGGAGATATTTTGGGCCTTAGATTCTATTATAAGAAGATTCATATTTTGATCATGTAACTTATACATTGATATTTTGGGTGAATATTCACTAATTGGTTCGACTATAGCTTTAGATTCTTAGAGGATGATGATGACATGATTCTTCACTGTGTTCCACCTAAGATGACAAGTGCTCTCTCTTTTACACTATGATGGATCTTTGGAAAAGTGTACAAGTTCATCATAGGGAGGAACTCCATGATGATTTGTGATGAATTAGGGAGGACCTCTCCATTGTTTGGAAGGAACTTCTAGAGGAAATATATGATGGTTAGTGGGATCACGGAGAGGACCTCTATATTTGTTGGTAGTAACATGGGAAGGACATTTGAGATGGTTGGTGGGAGAATGTGGAGGAACTCCTTACTAGTTACTAGGATCGTGGGGAGTAAATATGTAATGATATTTCTCATTATGGGTGGAATCATAATAGATTTTAGTGTAGTGGATGCCAAACAGAGTCAACCTATCCTACTCAAAAGGTGTTTATGTCCTCAATCCCATGTTCTAAAAGACAAATTCGAATTTACATCATCTAGGGGAATGATGGAATTGATGGGGATTTATTGGGACATAGGAGCTAAAAAATATTCCTATAGGCAATCATTTCAATGGGTCTTCCCTTAGAGTCCATGTCGGGTGTTATAGAATAGGATGGGAAAAGTTTGGGTGAATGAAATTCTGTCTTCATCTAATGGGACTAGAATGTGCTAATGAATGTATGGCCTGGTGGAATAACTCATAGGAAGATCATGGTCATTGGTTAAACCATGAATTGATCAAACATCTTACATGTCCTCTTTGTAAGGGATTGATCCATCTAGGTGATCCATAGAGAGGCTTCAAAAGTAGTTAACCATCAAAATAGGTGGTGGGGGTTCCACTAAATGGCCCTCATGGGTGACAGGTTCAGTGAGATATTGATTCCTTAGGGTCTCAATGAGTGGTATCCCAGGTTTGAATTGAAACTTCATTCTCTTGGTATCAAATATGGGCATTGATCACTATCATCTTGATGATCTCAAAAGGTGATAGGTGGTGTGGTAATAATAGATGATAGTTTGATAAATTTCATGGTAGGGGTAATCATTTGTAATTTCATAATTAACTCTTCCTCTTTCCCAGTGCTAGTTGGAACTAGGGGCTTGGATTCCCATTGATTGAGTTCTATGAGGAAGACGGATTCAACCCACCATAAATGTATAGGTAATCTAGTGCCCAATGAGATATCATCATCTAATCTACACAAAATATTGGATGGATCCATGCTTATTATGTCATAGACCGTGGATTCCAATCATTAAACAAAATAATTCCTTAGTGATTTTAAATATGGTACAACCCTTTTCATAGTGGTACCTAATGGTGAATATCTTGATCCTATGACATGAAAATATGACTGTGCCCCAATTGTTCCTATTCTGTATAGTTTATGAGAAGAGTTTCCATTTATGTTCACTATTATTTTTTCTAATTATTTTAATGAGGCCCAACTACACAACTCCAATATGTGGTGAAATATTGACTAATTTCCCCCAAATTACCAATTTCCAAAGGTGGCCTACACTTAAATATTTCATCAGTGATGTCAACCTGATGACTGAGATGTGATTATGGGATGTTAGTTCTTCCTTATATGGATTCCTCCTTGGATCTCACTTCTTAGTCTGGGTCACCCTCATTGTTTTATGTCACATCCATTAAACACCTTCCCAATTCCATCTCTAGGTGGAAATTGGTTGATTACACTAATTATGTATTAATATGATAGAAACCATCACTTTGGGGAGGTAGTATCATTGGAAAAAGTGGGAATTTATGTAAATTGGGTTGCTTGGGAACCTTCGAGGTCTTCCATTTTTAGAGGGAATATCATGTGTGAGGGATCTTAAGTTCATAATCCAATGCTACATAGGTCTACCGTGAGGAAATTAACATCAGAGGAGTAAGTATTCTAATGATTTTTTGCATCTGGAATACCATGTTTATTGAAAGGGATAGGGATTCAGTATTAGGTAACAATTATAACATCTCATTGATATGGGAACATGTATAATGACTTATATGAATATATCAAGTAATTGTTTAATTTACAATAGGGACAGTTGGTTGTCAGTATCCCAATGGGGGAACATTTCACACCATGATATATGGATTGTGTCCACCCAAGCAGGTTTGTTTGATAATGTTAAAGTAGAGTGTGTCCCCAGGGAGAAGATTTCATAGCAGGATGCATTGAGTGACTCCCCTCCATGGAGGATAGTTTCACATTGAAAGATGGAGTGTGTCCCACCAAGGGGTATATATTCCCCAAGGTATGATAGAGTGTGTCCCCCGAGGGGGGTGATTTCACACTTTCTATTTTTCTAGGATATAACCTCGAGAAGGTGTCCTATATAACATATTTATTATAAAATGATAAAAATCACCTAATTAAATGTTGCAGTTTAAGGTCATTTGATATGACCGGTCCATGCTATTTAATGGTTCATGGTATGAATGATAAAGTCAAAAAAATATTCAAAAGGGGATGTTGTGGGTCTTATTCAGGGAAGTTTGACCATATGTGAGTCACATTCGATGGTTGGTAATAGTAATGTAGATATAACATGTTAATGCTACCCAGTATGGGTGTCACGCTAGACATATGGTGAAGGGTTTTAACCCTTGTGTTCTATGGATGGTGTATCTTTTATTTATATGGGTAAGACTACAGTTTATCATCATGTGTTGAGGACATTGTGTTTCATTTTGACATCGTATAACTATAATGTAGAGAAAGGACTATTTACATCTTAGAACTTGGATGTTGATGGGGATTAAACCTGCAGGGGGGCAGGTCAAGGTAGGGTAAATATACCTCATAAATAATCACCATATTTATTGGTGAATAGATTTCATAAAAGATTCCACCCCTATGGATTATGTGTACAATACTCATGTGCCTCTGCATGTGAAACCATATTGAAACTTTCATGGAGGAGTAACAATAAGGAGGACCAATGTTAGGGTACCAATGCATTGGAGAAAAATAATTCTTTTACCTATTATTATTATCATTATTTTGGGTAATGTATTAACTAAAATAATAGGATACAATAGTTTAGTGACTATAATATTTTCATGTGAAACGTTATTGTATTGTGGACAAATGGAGTGGCCTGAGAAAGAGGGCCTATAAAAACAACAATACATAGATTCTAAGGTCATAGTTTCATGAAATATATATAATTTTTCATATAATAGGGTTTTTTGAAGGATTATTCTTTTACATAAACTAACCGACCATAGGAGGATTTTCACGATGATCACTCAATTGCAAGCCATGTCATGTTCAGGCCCACATGTTGTCTGTCGCACATGATATCTATGTTTTAGGGTCCATGAATTCTAGTTTTTCACCCTATAAATGAAGAGGGGTATTTATTTTCATTAGATAGACACCTCATATTCTAGATATCCTCCCCAATGTGTGGGTTTAGGTTTCATTTATAGTTGAAATTAATGGCAAATGTCACAAAAATTCACTATGTTGCGGAACATTAATGCATGCTTATCAGATATTTGTTACTAGGATATGGCCACATAATGTCCTTTGTTTAATGAGGAATTTATCATAGAAAGGGATACTATGTGATGAGGTTTTTAGATAAATACCCCTTTTTGTGTATATATCATCAGTTCCATGGGATAGATCATGCGACCTGTGTCTTCTAACATCAAATTCCATGAGAAACTATTGGTCTAAGAAATGATGGTCTTCTATGAAAGACTCCATTTATATGTTCATGTACCTTGGAAATTATTTTAGAGTTGAGATTATCCTTGGGAATCAATGACACCATTGGAATACATTTTCTTTTTTCATAGACCACATTATTTGGTCGTAAATATTCAATCATGAACACAACCTTCTCCTTAGCCGTGAAATGTTCCTTCAGGGTTGGTTGCATGCTCATTTTATCCAAAAAAAATTCTTTTTAGGGTGTGACACATTTTTTTAGTGAAAAAAATCATACTGGGTTGGGAAACATCCACATTTTATCATCTATTCTTCAAAAACATTGGATTCAATACACAAAAATATATAACTATTAAAAATATATCTCTTTTTATTATATTTCTAATATATTGTCTATAGTCGTATTTTTTGGGCTCTAAATTAGTTTTATTCTGATCATGTATCCTTGAGGAACCTTATGAATATTTTAAATACATATCCCTAACATATCTATTGGATCATACTACTTCTATAGATTGACATATAGATAAATAAAAAAAGAGTTTATAGAAAATAATCGAAGAAAACTTGATTTGGATTACACACAAACCACATGACATCACCTTAGACTAGGAACCACCTAAGGACACATTTCCCAATTAGCGTCCTTTTGAACTCTTAGGAAAGAATCCTTAGTTTTGATATTATGTTAACTGTCATTTCACCTCTAAAATACCATTACATCTAAAAAACACAATGTTAAAAAATTTGAGATTGACTATAGGTTTTATGTGTGGGTTGATCCCTTCCACTTACACATGTATATAGACCGACTTATTAGGATATGTGTTCTAGATCATGATATGGGTTTTTTTCATTTCTTTCATACACTTTCTTATGGTCAACATGTTAGACACCAATGTAAAACTAAGAATGTTTTGTTATTTTTATTTTCTAACCGAATATTTTTTCACAATTCCCATATCTCCAATATGTCATTTTATCATTTCAAATACACTATTAACACTTATAGATGACACTAGAGTCATCAATAACCCATATTATTCTATGTGATTTTTTATGAATAAGTAATTAATTTTATGTTTCAAATCGTGATATTATTTTTTATACATTATTTTTTTATTGATTATATTTGGAAATGGGTGGGGGAAAAGGCCATAAGAGCTGATGATTCTCATTTTATAGTTCACATTTTTAGGGATGAGATTTTTTTTGTTTTGTAATAATTAATGAAATAAGTAGTGACCAAGGGGTACACTTTTTCAAAAAAAAAATTCTTCACTCCTTTAAAAGTGTAAAGTGACACATAAAACATTAACTCCTTACCACCACTAAATGGATAGAAAATGTGATGTTTCAAATTATTACTTTATGTAGATATTTGATAAAAAAATCCTTTCAAATATAAAGGATTATTTAATGTTCTCAAATGACACACTTTGGTCTTATAGGATAGTGTATAATACTACCATTGGTATTTAACCATTTTTTATTATCTATTGAATGGTCTTACACAACCTCTTGGAGGCTGAGCATACAAATGTTTTGTAATAATAAAATAAATCATGGATTTTAACATTGTAAGGATCAAAGGAAGATTAAAATTCAATATCATGAAGATATCTAATTAACATCACATTATAAATCAGGGATCTACAAAGAGGTATAATGGTAATCCCATGATAATATGATATGGGGGAGTGTGTTTCATGATGGAGATAAATTCTTTCCCTAAGCTTCCCATATGAAGCTAATGTCTAGTAAGTTTCTTTCTAGATGGCTATATACATATATTGTATCTAATATCTTTTAATTACAGTATAATGGAGATCAATGAAGGTGACATAGTAAAGATATGTATAATCAATGGGAATAATTTTAAAAAAATCGAGGGACTTCATTCAAATTTAGTTGATGTCATCACACTTCCTAACATGATCAACACTTGAGAACAATATAATTCCCCAAACCCTCTAACATTTATTTTATATTTTCAATTTAAAATATTCATTTGATGATTATATATGATTTCATAAAATAATATTGATCACAATGTAAAATTTTAAATTTGGAAGAGGATAAAACAATTTTGTCTTGATCTTATATTTTTTATGATTTTTATATATATAATCATGTCACATTCTCATTTATTTGTGGAATATATATAAATGTCTTAATTTATTTTCCCAATTGTAGTTTTATCATGTTAATTATGATAAATATTTATAAATTAATGAATAATTATTATAACAAAATATTAGTCATTAATGATATATTCTTTTGTATCACTATAAGAACATTATTATTTTCGCAACATTATCTCTGATATTTGTTTATTATAAGTTTTGTCATTCTGTTTCTCTACAAAATGTCGAACTTGACCTTGAGTTTTCAAATTTTTTACATTCAATTGAATGTATATCTTGTAAAGTAAGTTTTTTATCTAGTAACAATAGTATTTCGATATGTTCATTTCTCTTCTGATCAACTTCCTAATTGAACTCAATTTATATATGAATATGTAACTTTTATTTGAAAAACTAATATAAAATCAATTCCAAAAAATATATAATTGTAAGAAATAGGGTAGTGAGAAAATTAATATAAATAATAATATCTATGCTGGGTTTATATGGATTGAATTTCAAAAATACTTATGTTAGTGAGTATTGAAAATTGAGAGTAAAGAATGGAAAATAGCTTCATTTCTAATGAACTAAGTTAGAAAAATAAGGTAACATGGTAGGAAAATATTGAATAATATATGGAATGAAATACATGAAATTATTATTATGTTCACTTATAGAGAATTTGTACCATAGTATCCCCCAAGATTATTTCACTATTTTTATTACAATTATTCATATTTGATATGGTTTTAAAACCATTAGTTAGAAAATAAAATTATAATTTATTATGATTTAATTAAATATATAAGTCATTCTTTTTAAAATTTTATTGTCACATGTTAATAAATTTAAACATGAAAATCTTAAAATAAATATTCTACACTACATGCAACATGAGTTCATATATGAGTGAAAACTGGTAAGTGTGAGAGATTTAATAAAATAAATTTTAATTTAATATATTATTGGTAATAAATGAAATATTTTTCAGACAATATTCTAATCATTTTTAGTAATTTATAATTTTGGATTACTTTATTCATTTTAAAATAGGAGAAAAATAAAATTTTAACCAATTAAATTACACTATAGTATTTTGAACATAAATAGTTTTTTCTCCCTTATTTTTACATGAAATTTAATTAATTTACTATTCTCTTTATAGGAAATAATTTTCATGTTTTCTTCCTATCTGAATAAAGCATTGAATGGTAAAAAATTACCCATTAAGTCAATGTTGGACTAGACTCATCAATATAGACACTAGTTTTTTTTAGGCCTAATTAACTATATTTAGTATTGAAATTTTTTGAAATATAGATAGTATAAATTGTATCTAATTATGAGAAATTCTGCCTCATGTAAGAACATCTATTTCATGTGGGTTTTTTGGTCAATAAAGAATTTCAATTAGTAATGTCATATTTTTTCATGTTTCTCATTCACACATGTGAACTCTTATTACCCTAGACTCTCCAATTTTATATAATTTTTTTATTTATAATTTTTACAGGGATCACAATATATAATAAGATTTATAGTATATGATATGTGGTTTCACAACATTTTTTAAAACCTTTTTAACAATGATAGATCTTACACCCTTTTTTAAAAATTATAGATCTTAATGGTAAATGGTTCTATATTATATTTGTGGTAGAAAATATTGATTTCAATGGAGATTAAAAATACTACTACTAACAACCTCAAAAGGTGGAAAATAGGGATTTATAGTGTATGGTTAGGATATTATATTTTATAGGACTTCCCTTCATGGATATGAAATGTGTCTTGAACATGTTTGGGAATGATCAACCAAAAATCATAAGACATCAAGAGTAATGATGCAAGTGGGAAATTAGAAGTAGTGTTAGAATTCCCATGTCACATTAGATTACACAATAGTTAAAATTAGAGCGACTCAAGAAGGAATCCATGAGACTAACATCCTTTACTAATGTACAAAATTCATTAAGGGTTAATGTCAAGGGTTTTCATGTTCCACCTCAATAAATAGGATGTATGGGAGGTAAATAGGTACTTCATGACATAAAATCACTTAGGTGTTGAAAAAAATTTGGGGAAATCTATTACCAATGTTTGTAGCATATGTTCCACCTTGATGTCATCAAGGGTGGATGAATATTTTTTTAATCAAATTCTTTCAATTTTATACATAATAAAATCATTATTAGTTTCGGGGAAATCCTAATGGTCATATGATCTTGATGGTAGGTGGTCTTTATGTGATGTTGAATTCCCAAAACAAAATTCCCAGAAGTAATATAAATGTGTGAAATTTCAAAAACTGGAGGACATCATGGTCCCGATTGCAATAAATAAAATAATTTAAATGTGAACTTTTCTTTCCTACAATACACCAAGATTTAAGGGAATTAGGTCATATCTATGATAGGTTCTAGTGAACCAGGACAATTGTGAAATGAAAAAAAAACCCTCAAACCCCAATAATGGAATTAAATATCTTCAACTTATGTTGAATAAACTTCATGAGACCATTACCCGATTCACAGGTTATTTCCTACTTTCTTTTTGGAAATAATTATGTATCCAAATGGGTAGAAGGTAAAACCACATCATATGAAACATCAAAAGTGGGCATGAATTTCCTTAAAAACTCTAAACTGAAGATATTTATTTTGTATCATTAATGATCAAGGAACACATTTTAATGAACAAGATATTAATGGATTTTTGGAAAAGTATGGAATCCTCTAAAACACTGCAACTCCTTACCACATTTAAACAAGTGGGAACATATAATTTTTAATTTAAGAGATCTACCAACCATAGAGAAGATGGTGAACAAAATTAAATGTGATGGGAGTTTGAAACAATATGATTCAAAATTGGAATATAGAACAATGTACAAAATACCCACTGGTACCACACCATTTATATTTGATTATAGGAAACTATGACATGTTCTAGTTGAACTAGAGAATCCCCCATACTTGGAAATTAAGAGGTTAAATTTGGACTCTCTGAAATCTAGAGGTGATAAAATTTTATAACTACAAATATTATAAGAAATAGGGAAATATGATTATTAAAATTCCAAGAACTAAGAAGAAAAAACAATATAATGTAATTATCATATCATTGTAAGACACATCATTATACTAAGAATTAAGGTCCCCTTATTATATTATAGATTGAAATTTATTCCATGGAAGTTGAAGTTTAGATGGTCTTTCAATATCAAAATCATTCATGTTTTCCCAAATCAAACCATTGAAATTTATAAGGATGGCAGACCATATTTTGATGAAAATGGTAAAAGGTTAAAAATATATCCTAAAACATTACTTAAATTTTGTATTATCTACATGAAGTTCATATAAGAATTAAATAATTATATTACTCGACATCAAAGGAAGTGTTGATTAGGGGGAAACCCATGGTATGTGAACATATACTAGAGTAAATTAGAATAGTATTAGGAAAACATAGGAGATGCCATATGCGAAAAGCATGGGTTGGTAACAAATTTGAAACAAGAAATTCAGTTACACATCGTGTAACCCTGTTACATGATGTATACCTTTTCAATAAAAAATACCTTAAAATCCAATATTACATGATGTGAAATGGTGTTACCCATCTTGTAACATCTTGGGAAAATTTTCAAAAAAAAAGTCACGAACCCTAGGTTCATGACTAGATGCCCTGCCTTCCCCTCCTGATCTTCAACCTTCGTCCCACCACCACCACCCCCCCCCCCTCCTCCAACCTATGACCCACCTCCCTTCCCCTATCCCCCTCATTCAAAACTGGAGCTATCATATCCCTATTTATCACCACCCACATCCATCCCCTTATACCTTTTATGAAACCACAATCCTCCACTCTTGATTGTGCAACCCCCACCCCCCTAGACCACAACATACACTACACCCCTATATCCCTCCCTATATTTCGGCCTCAAATGACTCCACCCCCCCCCCCCATCATACATCCACTCATATGGAACCCTCCATATACATTATGAGAGTGAAAGAACAAAAAAATTGTGCCCTTTAAAATCAGCTTCATTGTCAGATCAGACAGTTAGAAACTGGAAAAGACCCCACATAGTCTCACATCTTCCCCAACCTTAGCACCATAAGTAATATCCCCTCTGTCTCCCATAGTATCTCATGATACACCATCTACTCATGATGAATCCTAAAGTAGCTATGATAGCAAATATTTCATTTAATACCTCCATTCACATACCATTTTTTGCTTCTATAACCCAATAAATCACACCAAACTCAAATGGAAATAGGTGAAGGCCATGAGGACAAACAAGACCTTAGACTTGCTGATTTTATCATACCTGAACATCATTGAGGAGATCCTAGAGCTCCTCGACCGACTCCATACCCCATTAATTATTTTGGTATGTGAGGACACATACCAAGAGATATCCCAGAAGATATGTTCCACATTTGAGGTGGAAGTGGATAGCCTACATTTCTATCCAGGCAGCTGACCACATGAGCTATCATCTTCTGAATTCAATGTCATTTTGGGCATTTACACAAAGGAGTTTTCAATGTCTGGGATATTTTGAACACTACAACATGATCCACCTGTGTTTGATTCAAGGTACCAATTAATGATTATTGTAACACCCCAAGCTTCCACGGTACGTTTCCCTTCGAATAATGCGATAGCGTGTGTTGTACGCAACCTCGAGTTCTAACACACACCACAACTAATTAAACTAGCCATTGTGAATAGTAATACCTACTTTTTGAAATCATATATATTTTATATTTCAAAATGGACTTCATTTTTGGATTAGGAATATTGAAATTAGCCTAGGGTGAAATTTTGGTACTTTTCGGATAACTTTTATATTTTGATGAATAGTGAAAATTACTATATTTTAATTAAAAACAACTTTTTTAATCAAAATAATTAATAGTGATAAATTATTAATTTGAGTGGTTTTAAAGTATATTTAGAATATATTTTTACCATTTAATATAATGTTGGTCATTGGACATAATTATACAATTAAACCGAACATAAACAAGTGTCAATCTTTTGATAGTTATTATCTCTCAAAAACACGCTTTTTGTTTTGACATCGGGAATTAATTTTAAATTAATTTCTGCCACTTCTGTGTTTTGAATTTAGGAAAATGGATTCCATATTTGGAATCAGGATGTTCAAATTGTGTAAATAGGTAACTTTTATTTTTATACATTTTGAATAATTACTGCGGTAAATATTTTATTTACCATGGTTAAAGGGTAAATCCGGTAAATAAGGGTTAAAAAATAATATTATAATAATACAAAATTACCCTAAAACGTGTCCTAACCTTATTTGTGGACACATACCCGACCATGGAAATCCTTGGGTCAATTTGGGGACCCCTTGGAGCCACTTGTATGTGGTAGGGACACATTATATTAATAAAGTTAAAATAAAAATAAAAATGGCATAAGCTTACATATTTTAGAAGAACAATTTTTACATAGGGTTATACATGTTGGATTTTCGATTATAAATATTCATTAGAAAGCTAAAAAGATTTTCTACATGATGATATTTTATTTATAATTTTTAGACATCAAATAAGTTAAATTAATAATGACACAATAATGATGCAATGTTTACCTCATTAATAAATCATTTAAATAAATAAGATTATAATGATTAAAATATTATATAAAACCTGTCCAAATCTTATTGGTTGATGTTATTTAGAATATTAGTCATCTTATCTTCGACCTCAATGATTTTTGGACCATTATAAACCGAATACAAATATATTATAAAGTAATACTTTCACACTTTCCTAAAGAGCCCCTCCTCTCCCTTATAAAAGGAGACCACTTCTACTCATTCCTCACACCTCTCAAGCCACTTGGCTCGTCCAAACTCTGCCCAACTAAGCTCCCAACATCCCTCTCCTCATCCTTGAAGCTTCCCCTTAGGCAGAAAGCATTTCAAGAAGTCCTTTGGTTCCAACCAAAGTGAGTTACCTAAATTAAAGGTAACGATTTTCTCTTAAATTATTTTCATTTATTTTGCTTCTTCAACCCCCAAAATCTTTTTATTTCCTTTATTTTGTAACAACACCAGTATCCACAATAT
The DNA here is from genome assembly GCA_963277665.1 of Viscum album. Classification (NCBI taxonomy): domain Eukaryota; kingdom Viridiplantae; phylum Streptophyta; class Magnoliopsida; order Santalales; family Viscaceae; genus Viscum; species Viscum album. Next base: position 360,160,354 of record OY728155.1, on the reverse strand, counting down.
ACTAGGATGTTGTTATAAGAAGGATTCAAACTACACATACACACAACTCCATATAATGGATGATGAACATAATGTTTCTGTGGATGGAAAACTAACGCCTCACGAAACGATGATTGTTCAAATACATCTTACCGCCTCTCATGGTGGCCATTATGATGGAACTGTAATTAAATATGATATTAATGATATATATTTTATATATAAGCTTCTGTAATTCCATTTTATTTCATATCCTTATTCGTTTCATGTTGTATTTACATACGATAATTTCATTTGAGGAAGTGCGGACTACCGCCCCCTTAAAATGATATGACTCGTTCATACCACACATGGAACGTATAAAGGATGGTGTTAATGAACTTAAGTAACATATATAAAATATTATATTATACTGGAGTAATAATATACCTATGTATCATTTGGATTCACTTCTTTTAAAATGAAAAATTAAATGGAAGTAGCGTCCGTGCGTACGTACGGACTACCGTCTCCACGAACGCGATGAGATTCATTGTCCATCATATCCATTCAAGTATAATTATAATTTGATGATTTAAAAATAGTATCCAAGGAATTTATACCATTCTGGATATGAATAATATACATCCCATTAATAACAAATATGGCTCACATAACAAAGAATATAAAGTAAAATGAACCCGTTAACACCCGAAATGACGATAATTCTAAGATATTATTATCAAATCAATGTTAAAAGATCATATATGATATCATATTAAAGTAAATGATTCTTGTATTATTCAATAACAATTATTTCACCATTATACAGGAGGTAAGCCTACCATCGACCAAGGAAAAATTACAAAGTAAGGGATTCTCTTATCTCACTTTCAATTCCGTGAGATTTCCATTGTTCGCCACTAAATTATTGAAAGTGGTGTATTGTGTACTGACATTTGATATATATTATCATGATTGTCTTTATATTCATGTTATTCTGTAAATCATTTGGTGGTTATTAACTTTTGGCCATACAACTCAGTTGATTAACATGGTAAGGGTTTTCTTATCTCACTTTTAATTCCGTGAGAATTCCATTGATCACCACTTAATTATTGCATGTGGTGTATGTGTACTGCCCATGATCGTATTCATTGTGTAATATACTTTAATTTATGGGTATTTACATCATCATGGTATGATACTTCTTTCATGGGTGTATGTTTCGTAAGTTACCTAATCGATAAGGGAATTTGAGATTTCAATTTCCACTCATTTGGCTTTACACATATTTCATTGATTATATTACCCCAAGATTATGTGTGGGATCACTATTCATTTGATTATGTCATAATTTCCACTCCCCTTCCTGTGGATAGAAGTTTGATACACATAATCACTCCATTGGTAATTCTCAATTCATTGATATGAATTTGATAAGAGTAATTTTAACTCATTCTCCATTTGTTGAGTTAAACATCCAATTCGTTGGTATTGTTTTTACAAGAATATGTGTGAATGTCCTTTGATTGTTTTACACTGAATATCCAATCATATTTAGTGTATTTATATTTGTCACACATAATTATGTCATTGATTTATCCTTAACCTAAGGATACAACCTTTTTGAGAAATTTCATCTCAATTTACATTCCATTGAGACTTCTTTGATGATATACACCAAATCACTTTTATGTGGTGTATATAATGTACTTTGACATAGTATATCATGAATTCCTTTATTCTCATGATATTACAATTTTTTTGATTACCTCAATTATTTGTATTCAAGTGTCTCTCTTTTGGTTAGAAACTCTAACCAAAATACCATTTTAAAATGTTTTAAAGAATTATTCTTCTAAATCATGCTCATTAATGTCCATATTTTAAAAATGGTTTTAAGGATTTATTTATATGGACATTAAAGTTTTAAAATTAAAACTCCTTTTAAAAGTTTCAAAGTGGTATGGGACACTTTGATTCAAAAAATATACTTTTAAACGGCTTCTTGACAAATAGTGTGACTTTTAAATGTTTTCAAGAAAAGGGGGATATTTCTCTCAAATAGTTTTGATGATTATTTTCATCTATGTCAACATCCTTCATTATTATTGATTGAGGTTAATGTGATACAATACAATCTTCCATATTGTATCGAATGAATTATGTTTGACTGTGGATGTGCTATTTTTATACCCTTCATGGTTTGTGGTGAAAGTATTGACATTTCGTATGCTAGTTTAATACGAATGTTTACGTTATGTTTAAACCTTTTCATATGGGAATGCATTGGACTTAATAAGTGACGGGTGGAGCCCGCTATAGCTCCTCGATGCATCGGTAGGTCTCATGAGACAAACTAGTGTCTTGGCACAAGGCCTTGACAAAATCTTATTTGTAGTCTTGGCACGAGGCCTTGGCTATGTGGTTATGATAGTCTGGCATTATGCATTCCATCATTATGAAAGTGGTTATTGATTTTTGCATGTGATTATTCGATTAGTATAATATCCATGTGAATAAGTAAATGGCATTATTTCATTTTATTTATGCCATACCATGTTGAAAGTTCATGTTTGAAAGGCTTTTGTTTTAGTTATACATTGCCTTAAAAGTTTATTATTATTTATGAAAGTTTCCGCTATATTGTTATCCTTACTGGGCATATGAGCTCACCCCTTTTCTATGTTTTATTTTTCCCAGGAAGTGAAGAAGTAAGTTATGAATGACCTGCAGGGATAGTATGAGGGGATATGAAGACAAGATGTTTTTTTTATTATGTAATCTAAAAATTTATGGATGTATCTAGTTATTCCAAGGCTACTAAACTAATCGGTCTTTCGAGACTTGATCTTTCTCGTGATCATGCCAATGTTATGTAATAATGCACCAACTCTAGGTAATTAGGGTCGGGGCGTTACAATTATTTCATGATATTCTCAAATAGTTCATGACACCAGAATCACAAAATCCACTCAGTTTCACAATTCATCGCATCAGATACTCCACATATCAAGTACCCATGCCCGGTTTTCCAAGGTTGAGTCCCATGGGAGTGTGATCTAGGTTGACATCCTAATTTTGGTAGCATAAATGTGAGGCCTATAAATCAACATGGATACTCAGTTTTCCTATTACTAAGAGGAGAAAACATAGTGAAACATAGTCACACGGATGGGCATGTCATTTATCACCCACCTCACTGGCTATCTCGATGTATTTGATGCTGGTCTTCCACTCACATTCCTTAGTCCTATGGAGTCTGTTGTTTTTATTATTGTACAAATGATGTATCTCTTGGTGATGGATAAATAAAATTACCATTCGGCACAAAGCGTATAAGTAGAATCACATATAGTGGTCCCACAACATGCAAAAGACCCACCACCTAATCCATCCGCCACTTTTCTACCAGCACATCCTACCCATATCTCTATCTATACCACCGCCTCATCCAGTCCTTATCTACCACACATCCCACCATAATAGATCTATTGGCCATGAATACATTAAAGTGGGACAACCTACGATGGATCATCACATATCTACACGTCCCATTTTATGAGATATATCATTTTAACACCCCTCCACATCAATATTCATCAGAAAAATTATAGCCACCACTATCACCAGCAGGCCCATCCTCATCTACCACATGAGAACCAACCCTAATCCCACCATTAACTGCCCTCATATATCACTGATCATTTTACCTAGTAGGAGTACCTCACTAATTAGGACTGACGGGGCAAGGGACGGGCCACTTCCACAACCAGTATTATCTCATATGTTGATCCAGTTTCCCAAATCAAAGCTGGACTTAGTATGGGAACTTCTCCACCTAGAAATATACCACCTCCACCTGATTGCGAGTGGGATATGGAAAAGATTTATTATTCTTCTAGATTATCTTAGTAGGGAAGTTTTCTAGTTTTTCCTATAGAATTTTTTATTAGAGTTGGCTATTTTTTCATGTTTTAATCCATGTATCCCAATATTTTGTACTAATACACTTATTTATATATGAAAACATATTTTTTCATCACTTTTCCCTGGATTAATTTCCCCATATTTTAATTTTATAATTAACATTCCTATATCCCCTTTTTCATATATAGTTGTCGATAGACCTGTACCACTATATGTTCTGGGTCAACAAGTGAATCAGTGCATGGAAAATATAGAACATAAAATTTAGGAACCTCATTGGATATAAATGAACATTATCCACTACTAAGATCTATAATAACCTTCCTCAAGCATCTGATTCATTAACACAATTCTCTAAAATTCAACAATCCTGTCACAAGACCCTACTAGTTGGAAGAAATTTCCATGAGTAACTCTTTATGCTAGAGGATAAACTGAGTTGATTGAAAAAACTACCTAATATTTTGATCAATCCATCTGTTTGATGATTTTTTTATTTGAAAATTTTGGGATGCAACCAATAGTTAATAATTTTACATGTCTAAGTCCTTATACGGATTGTTTTTCATGATTCTTCTTATTTATATCCTAGGTTCATTCAGCACTATTGTATCAACCTTCCATCACCCCGGGGGCCATGTCGTGACTACCCCAAACATGCCTTCCATAGTCCAGGGGCTGGCGAATTCCACTGAAAGGCATATTCACAATAACTAGTAAGGCATTTCCTTAAAAACCTATAAACACACGCAACCAAGCACACAACAAGATACGAACACAAGTCAACTATATAGAAAAAAGAGTGTTGAAAGTAAAAAGGGGTGGGAATACAAGACCAACAGTAATAGTACAAATACAACTGAAATAAAATATAATTGAAGACTAAAGGAAGCTATTGTGTCGACCTCCGAGGTTCCTACCTGAAGGGTAGGTATAGATCCCCTCCTCAGCACCCCACATCTGCCCATCTCCTCAGTGTACCATCACACTGTATGCTCCACCTTCGGGCCCCGTCTAGCCCTTGGTACCCTCATCCTCAATCACTGTTGTCTATCATCTGCACCAAACACAATAAGGTGTGGGCATATCCCGTGTAGGCGTGAGTATAACGATACTCATTAGGGACCTCGAGACCCTCAAGGTCTCACAAAATCCACCAAAGATAAACCACAAGGAATGAAATAAACTAATAACCCTACTTAGGTATATGCTCATACATATAGCTAAGTTATCAAGTATACCCATCTCAATCATGAGGAAATAACAGAGTCCAACTCAAAGCCCAAATCTCATCTGTTCAACAAAGGAAGGAATACCAAGAAGGTGATTATCCCAAAGGTACGCCACATAGAAGAATACCACGAAGGTATTACCACAAGGATAAGTACCACATAGGTATGGACTCAGCTCACACCAGGTATAACTTAAGTACAATAGTATAGATAATTAGATGTAACTACTAATTGATCTTACACTGTTAAGAAGAAGGCCCACGAAGGATCCCTTAGTGTTGACCGACATAGGATCGCTCGGTGCTGGCCCTCATAGAATGGCTCAGTGCTGACCCACACAGGATCACTAGTTTTTGACCCATAGAGGAACGCATGGTGTTGACCCACATAGGATTTCTCGGTGCTAACCCACACATGTTCACTCTGTGCAAAACCACACAGGATCACTCGGTGATGACCCATAGAGGATTGCTCTTCATTCTTCACATCACAGCCAGCTACTGGGTACCCTCACTAGGCATGCTTGTCTCAAGGAGGGTATGCTCCTCAATCCACTGGTAGATACTCCAACTACCATGAAGTCCCAAAAAATGCATCCCAAATGCCCACCACATAAAATGGGTCTCAACGCAATAGATGGTGTGTCAATCAGACACCCATTCTATATGTTATTAGCCTTTTAGTCCTCATGGCCTAGTTGGATTTGAGCTCGATCCAACCCGACTAAATCCCAACATTATCCTAAACTCATGTGGGGTATACCAAATCGACCGTCTCACTCCAACGTTTATAGTTATGTTGAAGTTTTGTCCAACAAACATCTGTTGCCGAAGTTATGGACAAAAGAGTGAAAATGGGTTGAAGTGGGTTCGGGTTCGGTCAGACCAACCCAGGCCGACCCGATCTGGGCCAACCCAGATTAGGTCGACCCGACCCGACCCACTGGGTCCAGCCCAGCCCACGCTGGGTGGCATGGTTTTTTCGCCAGGTAGTACAAGGTGGATCGGATTGGTGAGGAGGCCGTGAGGGCCGCAAAGGTTGTGAGGGGGCCGTAGAGGTCGCGAGTGGCTGCAAGGCCGTAGAGGGCCGCAAGGGGGCCATGGGGAGGCATGGCTACGGGGTGTTACGGTGGTGGCCGTGAGCGGAAAGTACGCGCGGCGGGGCGGCGATCTACTATGAATGGGTGTGGGGGGCGGTTGCGCGTCGTACCTTCTCCAGCGGCGGGCTTGACAGGCCGCCCTCTATTTTTTCCTTCGTCATGGCCAGTGGTGGTGCCGACCACTGTTCTTGTTCCCCACCAAGGCTTTTTTTCATCCTCCTACATCACTAAGAACACAAAAAATTATCACAAGAATTATAGAGATATCGGGCCATGTTTGTTTGGCCTGCACCCTCAATGTTAGAGTGGTAGCAAACTGGCATTATCTCTTCCTGATTTACAATGAATCATCAGGAACATGTAATAGGAAGAAATTAAAACAACCACACTACATTGATTGCTTGCTAATGTTGGAAGGGGTGAAGTAGGTGACATCAGCGATTCCCCGATCATCAGTTCTTTCGTCATTGGAGATCCTTCAATGGTGTTCTTTGTTGAAGAAATATTCGTCTAAAGAGAAGAGTTCTTCATTGGAGAATGTTTATCCAAAGTTCTCCCCACGATTCTACCATTTCCATTGAATTCTCTCAAAAGAATTTCCAAACAAAATAAAAATTGTATGTCCAATTTTAAATTGTTGGCACAAAACAAGTTGGAAACATTAATCAATTGACATGGCATATGTAATTAATGGGAGGAAGTCTCTAGATTAACTCTTCATTAATGAGGGAGTTCAAGGGGTTTCTCCCATTAATAGGGGAGTTCAAGGGGGTTTTAGTATTAGGTGGTCCCCACCACTATAACCCATGTGGGAGGTTTTAGATCAGGTGGTCCCCACCTTTAAACCATCCACATGGGAGGTTTCAACAAAAATAAAAATAAAATACATGTTTATTTTATTTCTATTTCTATTTCTATTTCCACAAAAAACCCAAATTCTATCTTTCAACCTTGACCTACTTCGGTCAAGGTGAAGGTCCCCTTAAACGAATATTGGCACTGCAAGTTCAATTGTTCCATCGAATTTCAATTCCGAGCACCAGTCCCGATTTTACAAAAACTCACTCGCACGTTTACTGAACGTACCCGAAAAGATGTTCAAAAATTCATTTCAGGCACACCAGGCCTCGAAATCATGCGCCGTCAATTTTCGCGAACTCATAACATACCATTTGATTAAAAAATCATGGAAATTCTAGGTCTTTACCATAAATGAACCTAAACCCCTTATATGGAAACTCTTTTTCCATTATAATAAAATTAAATTTGTAAATCCATATGTTACAATAATGTTTTTGAGCACACGAAGGGATTGATTGTTGTTGATATGGGTTTAATTTATAGAATATCAATAGATAGGAGATCAATAACAATTATTGTAATTCACCAACATCAAAGTAATGACCAATGGTGTCACTCTAGAAGCTACTCTACCGATGGGGGTTGAGGCATGGCCTTATATCAGGTCTTCCAAACAATAAAAATTTACATGTAGAATGACTATTTAGATGCATGTTTAGGAATTTTACAAGTCTAAAACCATATAATTAGAGCCAATGGTAAACTCAAATGTATTCATCAAGCTGATATACATGGATTCTTTATTAAATTGTGATAAATATTGGCATTTATGTTTATGTTGATAGCCATACGAGGTCCTCCAGATCATAAAGAAATAGATATCGTAGTTACAATACTCATGGTCCAGCTATGAAAACCAGGTTTATTGGGAATAATGGATATGTGGATGTGTGGCCCACTTGGAATAATATACATAGGGATCATGAAATTATTACCCATATAACCCGAGCATATACTTCCTTCTCATGAAAAACAATGTTTTCAATAAATGGCCACCACATAGCCCATATGAATATAATTATTAAGGAAGATATAAAATGTGATCCCAATGTCAAACAAAGAATTATTTTTTCTTTATTTTACATATTTATTCTTGTTTTATATATTGAGGTTATTAATTATAAATTATATAAATAAAAAAATTACTACGTAAATATTGTTGAAAATAATTAGGTAAGGACATGACCTATGAAAATTATACGAGTAAAATTTTGTACATTATCTCACGTATATTATGAAAATGTATTTATGGGATTAAATAATATCTTCTAATATAAAATTTCATATAGATAAATATTTTGGATATATATTTATGTTATGATCATTCAATGATAGTTATGGTGAATGAAACATATGAGGAGATTCCAAAATCACCAATGAAACTATATACATCTTTGATAAAATCATTTTTTTAATGATTCATTAATATAATAATTTTTAATAGTTTTGATAAAGAATAATGATATTTGATAATAATTATAAATTTAAATGTCCGTATACCCTTGAACAAGGTTACTCAGTTGTGAAATGGTCATTGTGATCATATTTTCTATATTATGGGATTTTATGTGATAAATAACCTATATAAGTCATGTATATTTGTTTTCATATGACATTGATGGAATGTACAAATGGACTATAGTATCATGAAATTGGGTTTTCATTCAATGGTTCGCTATGATACAATGGTTTTAAAATTTAGTTTTGAATGACTGTAGGTCATGATATCATTCAACTGACCAAGAATGCCTATTATGGGGGATCATCTTGTGAGTGTCATCTCTAATTAAGTTAATCTTATTGGAGAGTAGTGTTATTGATCTTTATGAATTGTAATGGAATAATACATGTGTACTTTTTATTTGATAGAATTATATTGGTGATGAGATATTCTATTTCTAATAGTTTGAGGATTTAGAATCTTATGTAAGGATCTTGTTCCTCCCCAAAAACAACATAAAACATTAGTTCGCCTTTATTATTTAATAGTAAATTTTAATTTCGGTAATAAAATTATAGAAAATGACCAATATGAAAATTTCATTGGGATATGAAAAAGGGATATCTTTTTTACTATAAATACAAAACATGAATTAATTTTTTTTAATGATGAAAAATACCCCAACTCATGGGGGATGAATGTTATGAAAAATGAGAGTATCATCCAATAAAATACTCTTGATATCATTAGATAAGAAAATCAGGGAAAATAAAATGTAATTCTATCCCTATAATTTAAATTTTTTCCAATTCATTGGTTTTTATATTTTCTTCCCTCAATGTGTGTCCAAAATCAATGTCATTCTCTATGAACATCTTGTCATTCCAAATGATGGAAGACCAATACCAAGGGGTTTAACCCTAATTTTTATAATATTAACCATTGCTTTAAAATATAACTAACATTTCTAGATTTAAATATTATATATCATATAATAATAAATACCACAAGATAATTTTCTATCTTCTACTACTATTAAATTTCCTAGACCATAAAAATCACTGAAAGTGATCATCAACAGTGCTTTTCTATATCAATCAAGAACCCTCTTCCATCTCCCCAGGGTGCATGATCCATCAAAATTCATTTTGTGACCCATTATAGGTAGTTTCCATTTCACCCACCTTCATATCCCACAACCTATAACACCCCAACATTTTGGGATATATTTTCTCCAAATTATTTTTATCTTTTTGATATTTTTCATTTCATGAAACCCTAAAAATAGTTTATTATATATTAATGTATTATGATGTGATTATGTTATATGAAAAAAAAGTAAATAATGAACTATATAAAACATATATTTTATCATTATATACATAGAACACTGATATTATATTTCATTAAATGCAACAATTACTTCCCTCAATGGCTTGTGTAACACACAATACCGAATAACAACAATGATATATTATTAAAATTTTATTTCCAATAATATAGTTGTTATATTACTACTAAAAAAAGGGTTAAATAACATATGAAAATATGTTTTTTACAAAAATTAAATATCAATTCATTGGTTACCACTGAATTATAAATAAATATGACAACCAATTGAATATAAAAGAAAAAATTATTATTTTTATGCCCAAAGAGCTATTTTACACTATTAAATTTAACTGATTACAATTTGTGATTGATATTAATGTGATGTATATATATATATTTTATTTTGAAAAATATTTTTGATATTCACCTAATATATTTTATAGGTTTATGATAAAATCAAACCCAATTTTATGTATAAAAAACTACACTTTTATTAAGTCATTTTTACCACCTTTTAATGAAGAATCTATTTTAAATGAAATTTTTGGAACTTTTATGGATTATATATGTCATAATAAACTTTTTCTTAAATTATAATCAATATTAATTGTTTAGGGTAAATTTTTTATAGTTTTTCTTTTATGTTTCATTTCTTAATGTATACTGAAAATATAAAATTTTTTCTGAAAACTACATTTTAAAAAAAATTACTTAAAAATAGAAAATATATTTTAAATTATGTTTAAATATTAATTATATGATATTTTTATAAATTAAACTCATTTATTTTTTTTGAAATAATTTCACTTTAAATTTTATTATAACACATATCATAATTTTGGAGATTTTTACTTTAAAACCCCACTTTGTCATCCCCTCTACAGTATTAAATTTAAATTAAATTATTCCAATTATGCGATTGGAATTTGGAAAAATGGATTCCATATTTGGAAATAGAAAAATTATAATGTATAATAAGGCCAAATTTTTTTTGAACAAAAATATTACATAAAGTAATTAAAATTAATTACTTCGATTAAGGAAATATTATGTTTAATAGGGGACTAAACCTTAAATGTGATAGACATAATGACTGATCCACATAAACATCACTAATTGGATTTAAATATTTCATCTATAGAACTTAAATTCTTGAGTTTGTTAAGTTTTGGATAACTTATGTATGTTAAAAACATGGGTACACCTAACTTCTTTTCAAAAAATTCAAGTGTATCCCCTCTCTTCCCTATAAAAGGCCACCACATCCCCCTCTTCATACATATCTCAAACCTCATAGGATCATAAAATATCTACACAATCCACTCCCCATAATTATATTATTTCTCCATGAATCCTTTATTGGGTAATAAATAATTCCATGTAAAACCTTTATTCAAAACCAAAAGGAGTTACCTAAAGAATATGTGACATCCCTCCTAAAGCTCGTTTATATTATAGTACAATATTCACCCCCAAAAATAATATTATTCCATGATTTTATAACAACACCAATATAAAAATTATGCTAGTTTGTTTTCATGATATTTTCTAAAAATATAATTATGCACACTTCCATTTAATGGGTAACAAACATATTGTTTACATGTGAGTTGAACTACCACATCACAAAATGATGATTAATCATTTTTCCATTAATTCCTTTCATAGTGTAAAATATTTTGGACAATATATTTATATATTATATATATGATATTATTAATTACTTTATGATTCTATAAGTATTGTTTAGAACATACATTTTTTCCTTCCATCTTATATAAATACGATAATTTCTTTTGAGGATTTGTGGACTACCGCCATCTTAATGAGATTTGAATCATTCATGAACTACATGGAATTTATTAATGATTTTTTTAGTGAAACTATTAGTTATATATTCCATAATTATTCTAAATTAATGATTTTATATGTATATATACATATATTTCATTTTTTTATATCTTTCTAAAAAAAATTAGAAATATTGTTCAAGCGTATGTATGGCCTACTGTCTCCATGAACATTGTATTCCATTTCATACTATTATATTATATAAAATATTATAATAAAAATATAATGAATATAAATGACATTGATATCATGTTTCACATTTTAGAAATAGTTATATATGCATAATGACCAAATAAATAACAAATTGTGACACATGTGGAAAATAATGTGAATATTTCCTGAAACGTAACCTTAACAAGTTATTGTTAACAATAAGGTAATATAAACCCAAAATAAAACCATATAAAGAATTAAATATAAAAACATGGTTCTATAAAATATTAATAATAAACATAAATTTATTATATAGGATATTTGAATGTGTATGATGAGATTCAAGACATAATGTAAGGGAACTTTCATCCCACTCTTTATTTTCAAGAGAAATAAGCTTTATTCACCACCCATTCCTTCTGTGTGGTGTGTATAACTACCATAGATGAATTCTATGATTCTTATACATAATAATATTATTATTTACATACTCAAATTTATGATCATTATTTTATGTGGTTTTTGTTTCAAAATTTACCAAAACAATAAAGTTATTTTGTCTCAATTTGTCTTCTTTGAGAGACATCCAATGTTATAAAACTATATTTATCTATGAGGTATATATAATACCTTTGAAATACTAAATCATTAATATCATTATTTTAATTATAGTTTAAGTATGATATATGTTTATTTTCTTACATGGACAGATTAATGTTATGTTACCAAGGGGTAAGTGATTATTGTAACAATGTAATCATTTGTCAAGGTTGTTGTTTATTATGCTTCCATTGAATAAATATTATGATACATTTCTCAATAGAACTCAAGGAATTTATTATCCTCAGAATATTCATGATATATTCTGGTAGTTTTACTATTTATACACTCTTTTATATATAAGTTGATAGATAATGTTTATTAATAAATTGTGATGTTACCACTCTCTTTAGTCGGTAATCTGCGTTCTTTAAAACTCATAATTTCTAAAGGGACTCTACAAAAATTATTTTTAAAAAGTGTGTTAATTTGATTTCAGTCCTTAATTATATGTTATCAAATTATTTTCAATGAAATTTCACTCAAAATATTTATAATATTGTTTTATATGTTTTTAATGAAAATTGTTTTCAAAAGGTTTTCCAGCTTCTTATATATATTTTGAGGGAAAATGGTTTTCAAAATGTTTTTATTTTTATTTTATCATTTCTCAAGGAAAATGGTTTTCAAAAAAATTCTAATAATTATTTATAACATATCTTGTTTATTATAAAGAAAATGGATATCAAAAAGCTTTTTCTTTAAAACACATTTTTTTTTAAAAAAAGTATATTTTCCTCAAGAAATGTTTTCAAAATATTACTCAACATTATATTCCATCTAAGATTAAATATTTTGATGTTACTAATTCCATTGTCAGAAACGATCTAAAAGGAAAAAATAATATTATTTCTTGAATGGTTTATGTTATTATGTAATGATTCTTGTGGCACTTATTTATCTTCCACAGGTTATGTGATATTGAAAACCGATTCATTTCATGGGATTTTATGTTATGAATTTATTGTGAAACATAGCTATTTTACATAGGATTTCATGTGATGAAATGTTAATGATAACAATTTCTCTCCATGGGTTAGGATTTTTTTTATACAACCCATCTATTTTTATGGGTTGATATGATGAATGTTTTATAATCATGTTATACATGTCTGAATGATTTTATTTTGATATGGGTGGGATTATATCTCGCTCCAATGCATTGGATAATGATTTATATCTCATAAGATAATGATTTGAATCATGTTTATAAGATTTATACAAAAGGGGAAGATGGGAAAACCCTATCCCATAAAAGGAAGGACTATGAATGGGATTGGGGGTGTGTCAATCCATGTAGGGGTAGTAACCATGATGTTGGATGATGGGGAAACCTGACCCCCTATGTGGAGATGGGGAAACCCAAATGATTACACATAATAGACATCAATTGGGGACGGTGGAGTGACTCAACCAGAAGGTGTGGTTCCCATGATGTTCCTTGATAAGTTCTAGTAATGAATCTTCAGTTATATTGAATGATATCACATGTATTTGTATTTCACAATTCCATGTATCATTCAAATGATGTGCTTTCATGTCTTATGTTATTTATTTCTTCATGATTCATGTCTTATGAACTGTAATTATTAATGACATTATTCATGTTTATACATTTTAATTTGAAGTCTATGATCATATAATGTTATTATCACATTCTCATACCCTTACTCTCATGTTAATACTTATGTGTATTCATTGTTTATACCTATTGAGAATATGAGATCTCCCATTTTTATTTTCCTTCACAAGGTCACGTTGATATGCATTTAGTGTGATTTTTATTAGAAGGGTGATAGTCATGATTGACCTAGGGGAGATAATTTAGATCATTTATGTACTAGTGTTTATTTTTCTATACTGCTAAAGGAACTATACTAATATAGCCTCTGGATGTTTTTTTGTTAAAAGTTTTATGAAATCCAAAAAATTGATGAAATTTTATTGTTTGAAATTAATTTTTCACTATAGTTGGTATCAGTGCAATGGTGTAGATAACTTTTTGAAAGTAGTATTCAAAAACATTAGTGGGATCCATATGTATTTTTATAAGGATTTTAATAGTGATTGTCTAGAAGGATAAAAATAAATATGAGTTAACATATATATATAAATTACATGAAATTTTGATAAAGGGTAGAGTGAGTTTTTGCATATAAATACATACATGTATTGATGATGTAAGTGGATGTGGATCTGTCATAGTTGTACCAAGGGGTAACAACTTCAACAAGGTGTATCAGGTTGGACTCAGGGTTTCCTGGTACATGACAATGGTCCCTGTTGTACCCCTTGTTTGACACTCTTCGGGGATATGGTTTGGGAATTCACAAACACGTTATAAACCATCATGGTAGATTTAAATAGATAGTGACTATAAATAAACAATGATAAATGTAATTTATAATAAATTAATGAAGTATGGGTCATTATTTCGACATCCTATAAGTAATTATTTTTCATGATTATTTAGTTTTCCACTATGATAAGTGTTTCACACACTTTGATTTATGGTTTTAGTCAATCATATGAACATGAAGGAACTGGTTTAATGTTTAATGTGATAGAAACTTTTTTGATGAGAAGTACAAAGGGATGATTATAAGATTGAATGATGTTCTAATAATTAATAATCAGTTTTCAAAGAAGATGATTAATAATGTGTACTTTATCCAACTGTCGTACTCACAAAAGAATAGAATGGAGGGTTTTTATAAGTCTTCGAGTGATGCAGACCATTGAAAAATGATAATCCATTTTAGTTTCTGTCGTGAATGTGGAATTAATATCCTAATTGAAGGTATTAGAGGATCATGATGGTGTTTTGACTATGTAAAAGGATACCAAGAAAGTGACTACAAGGGGAAAATTAAGAGTTTGGATAACAAAATGGATGAGAATATTGACCTCCATAATATATCATTGTAGCTTTGGTGATTTATGTGAGGATTACATTTTGATTATCTAACTCAATGCCCCATGAGGAATTATCCTCAAGAGAATTAGAAGGTGGTGTGAGTGATCCTTCCCTTGTTAATGATGATGAGACTATAATTAAAATTTGAAAGGATGAGGAATCCTTGTTAATGTCATAAGGATGATGTGGAATAATATAATTTTTTATGTATCTAGATTCAAGAATTATGTTAAATTAATTCTGAAATATGTAAGGATTGTTTCGTTTAGTTTTTTTCAATTTGTATTTAAGAAGAACATGTTGAATTATTAACATTGAATAGAAAAATGATTTAATGGAATTTTTATTTCCATGGAATGCACCTGATTAAGGGGAATATAACCCTCAATATGATCCTTATGTTATGATATTGTAGGTTGGATAATTCTATGTGGGAAATGAGTAAGAAAATTGAACGGTACTGATTACCTTTGAACAAATTAATTACTTTTCTACAAATGATTTATGAAATCATTAATGAAGTATAAAACATTTTTGGATTTAAGGAATATATCCAATATAATTTAGAATAATTTAACATGAATGTTTTCAATAATTATTCATGGTAATTCATGTCATTAACCAATTTCAATAGAATACTTTATAAAGGTATTCACATGTTTGGAATGTGACAACCTAAAACTTGTTTGTGATATTTTGGGAATCAATGTTAACCAGATTTCATGAATATATTTTAAATGTTTCGGATTTCAACTTTTTGAAGGGTTATAAATTTAACAATTAATTAAACCTTTATGTTAAACTTTGGATAAATAATTTATGTATTTATATTGTGTTGAGAAACATAGTTAAAAGGCTCTTTATTTATTTAACTTATTTCAAGGATATACATAATATTTACTTTAAATATTATATTATTAAGTTTTATAAAATGAAGTCATGTATGTTAGGTTAAATCAAATAAAATCCTTCAAGTCCATGGGTCTTGAACCCCTGACCTAAGGATGATAAGGTTTCATACCTACCACGGGATACATGATGTCCTTGTTCATGCATAATAATTTTTGATGAATCAATATTTATGATGGATTAGTTGTTTTAATTTTCGTTATTAGATATTAATTCAATATAAATATTGAATTTTAAGGATAGTTAGATTCAAATAGTTATACTTTTCTTTCATTTTCAGGCCATAAGATCTTCTAAAAGTTTATTTTATTGCTTCGTGAATCAATATTTATTTCTAGACATCCATTTCATTATGTAATTGATAAATTATAAATATATAAAATGAAAACTGAAGAATGTATTTTTTTTATAAATATATATTAAGTATGTATATTTACATATATACATGTTCAGTAAACGAATTACACAAATATAGGATACATGAAAAAAAGTGTCTTCCTAATAGCTTGATTTTCATTGAACTAATGGCCATTTTCATCATCACACATTTAAAACATTGAGGACCTCAAATTTTCATTAACTATTCACTTTTTTTTATTTATGTCCTTGATCAATCCCTATTAATATTTACTCTTTTCTTTCATGTCCAATCTTCACTCCCATCAAATGTTATCATATGTGAAAAACATGTTATATAATACTTTGGGTAACCATTATGGTTCTGAATTTCCATTTTTATGAGAAGTTTTAGTATTATTTTTTATAACGTTTGATCCTATTAATAAAGCATAAAATTATAAAACCATTTAAATCCCACAATTATTTTGAGGGAGAAATTCATTTTAAGGGGGTAGAATGTAACACCCCAAGATTTTGTGTAATATTTTTTTTGAATTTGTTTAATCTTTTTTATATTATTTATTACACACAACACTATAAATAGTTTATGTTATATTGAAGAATTATTTTAATTTTTATTTATTAGAAAAATTATTTCATTTGTGTACTACAGTAAACATAAATTTTATCTTTCTCTATATGGAACAACGAGGTTAGATTATGTTACATGAAACAATTACTTTCCTTGATTTTATGTGTAACATGCAAGACCGAATAACAATAATGATATATTCTAAAAATAAAATCTAATATAACCAAGATAAAAAATTAGTATCAATGAAAAGTGTTAAATAAGTTATGAAAATCCCTAGTTTATACATATATAAAATGAATTAATTTGTTACAGATGAATTCTAAAAGAATATGTAAATCAATTGAATATAAAGTAAAAAATTATTATTCTTAATCCCACAATGATTTTTTACCATAATAAATTTAATTAATTAATTAGTGAGTGATATTAAGTTAATGTAAATATTATATATTCAAGAAAATATGTTTGATATTCATCCAATAGATTTGATATGCTAATAATAAACTCCTACACAATTTTATGAATAAAATACAATATTTTATTAAGGAATTTTTACAACTCTTTATTGGAGAACCAATTTTTTATCTTCTTTCTTGAGATTTTATAGATTAAATATTTCATAATAAAAGTAATATTTTTTATAAAAACATAAAAATTATTTTACGGTAGTTTTTTTCTATGATGTTCCATTTTTTAATAAATAGCGAAAAATACAAAAATTTAATTCAAATATACTTATTCAATTAATTTTTAATCTAGTTAAATTATATTTTAAATTGGTTTAAATGTATAATTAGATCATATGCTTATTAGTTAACATAATTTAAGTCATTGTGCTCACGTTTTGATTGAAATTGATTATAAACATATCACAATATTTTAGAGGTTTTATCATAAAAATTTCAATTTGTCATCCCATCTGTAGGATTAATTTTAATGTATTTTTTCATCCAATAAATTGGAATTTGAAAAAATGAATTCCATATTTATTATACTTATAATTTATAATTTCTAATAATTTCAATTTTTTTGACCAAAAATATTAATGGAAATAATTAAATTAAATACAACGATTAACGAAAAATTAATCTTAACAATGGACTAGTCATTAAATATAATAGCCTAAGGGACCTTTCACCGTGTAAAAAACCCATTGGATTCCCATATTTCAGAAATAAACCATCAATTACTGATTTTTTTGGTTTTTTATGGCATTTTTAGGTAAAAATGTGGTTACACCTACCTTGTTTTCAAAAATTCCATGTGTGTACCCTCCATTCCCTTTAAAAGACAACCATATACCCCACTTATTAACATATATAAAACCTATTAGTGTTAGAAAAGTGCTACCCAATACACATACTATCATCCCACCCTTACTCTATGAATCCTCCCTTTTGTAAGAATGAAATCTGAGGAATCCCTTCGGTGAAAACCCAAAGGAGTTACCAAAAGAAGAGGTAATATCCCTCCTCAAGGTCCTTTAATTTATTTTTCATTGTCGAATCCCTCAACTATTATTATTTGATTATTTTATAAAAAAAATTATCATCAATATACTAGGTTGTTTTTATGAAATGTTTTTTACCTACACATAAACAAAATTCCATCTAATGGGTAACAAATATACTGTTTATATGTATGGTAAAATACCGACTCACAAAATGGGGATTTTTCATCTTCCATTTATTTCATCTCAATGTGGATATTATTATTGAAAATACAATTATATGTGATATAAATGGAAATCATATTTTCATTATTCTTTATTAATTTTTATTTAGAACAGTCTTTTCTTGTTTCAATCTTGTGTAAATACATTAATTTCGTATGTGGAAATGTGGACTACTGCACCCCTCAAAGCAATGATATTCATTCACACACTACATGGAATGTATTAATGATTTTATAGTGAAATTAAATAATATATATTACATAATAATTATCTTTTAATGATATTATATACATATATAGATATATTTCATTTTCTATCTTTCTTTTAATACATCAAAAAAATAGAAACACTATTCACACATACGTTCGGCCTATCATCTCCCTGAACGTGTATTCCATTTCATAATTCAGTACAATATATATTTTTATAATTCAAATATAAAATATTTAATTGATACTTATATCATTTTTTATTTTCTTCAAACAAAGATTAATGCATACAGATGAAATATATAATAAATTAAGACACCAGAAAAATGTGAATATTAACCAATTCGTAACCATAACATGAAATTGTTAACAACTAGGTAATATAAAGTAATAATCGAACAATATATAATATTATATATAGTCATATTTATCTATAAAATATTTTTAATAAAATTACATTTATTATTCTATAGGATATACTGGGTACGATGAGATTCAAGACACAAGGGAAGGGAATTTTCATATCACTTTTTATTTTAATGAGAAAGAAGCTATATTCACCACCCATTCCATTTAGTGGTGTTTATATTTAACTTTTTTTTATTTTTTGGTTATTGTACTTACGTTTAGGGGTATTTTCATACCCATTATTTATATTTCTTTAATTGGTATTATGTTTCAAAAGTTACCAAATCAGTAATAGTAATTTCGCCTCAATTTTTCTTCTTTGAGGTGCATTCCATGTTATGAAAATATATTTTTATATAAGGTTTATATAGTAATATTTAAAAGTAAAATAATAAATATATTTATTTTACAAATATTTTAAGCTTCATGTAATTTTATTTTTTTACATAGGGAGTATAATTCAAAGTTACTAGGTGGTAATTGTTTTTTGAAAAAAATATCATCCTTTCTCAAGATTGTTAATGATTATACCTCCAAAATTTGATGTATTATTCCTATAATATGATCTCATGGAACATGTTTTTATTTACTTATTATTAATTTCATATTAACTAACAATAATTATAAATTTATTCATGTCTATGATCTTGGGTATGCATGGATTGACCTTCTAATGTTATGATCATATTCTCACACCCTTATGATCATGTATGTTCTGACATGTTTCCCTTGTTTACCATTACTGGGTATCTGAGGAAACCCATTTTTAATCTTCCAAAAATAGGTTATGATGATATTTATTAATTATTATGTGTCTTAGAAAGGATTTAGTTTTGAAGCACATATTTGGAGATAATGTAGATCGCTTATATATTGGTGTTTATGTTTCCATGTTTCAAAGTAACTAGACTAATATAATATTTAGCCTTATGTTTTCTTAATGTTTTATGTATTCCAAAAATGTTATGTAATGTTAATTTATGAAAATATAGGGTCACTATACAACCACCTCCCACTAACATGGTATAAACTTGTCTTGGAACAAACTATATCATTAGAATTGATCTCCCCAAACAAGATTATCATTCATATATCTATCATTAATGATTTAATGAAAACCGAAAAAGTAACAAGGAACATTTTATACCTTATTTTATATTTTCTTGTGCCTCCCATTTAACCAATAATTATAGGGAGATAGACTCAATAGGTTTTATTATCTATGAATGTCATAATATATTTCAGAAATGAACGAGTGATTTTTCTTATCCTTGGTTTCATGATTTCAAGATCTGAAACAGGACATGGGGAAAGTATTTGAGGAGTAACCATAAGTATTTTTTCCAACATAATGATAAAGTGGGTGCATATAGGAAGGAAACTCCTATCAGGGGAAGGAATTTTCTTTTGGTTGATATTGCCTTGTTTTGTGGGTGACTTATGTAGAGACATCAAGGGAATATTATGCATTTTCAATCAATGGTTTCTTCAAGACACTAACCTTCCATTTACGATGGCCAATAAATTTCTTGGGAATTGAAATTTTTCAAGACCAGTAAAGCTGTCTTGTAATGGGTTGGGGTATAAAAAGAATGAGTGAATCCTTATTAACTTTTATGATGGATGGTAAAAAACTCCTACACAAATTTGGGTTTTGTAAAGGTTGGTTAATTCATAGTGTGGTTTAACTTCTCACTACTAGGACATAGGTGGGTTGTTTAATACCTTTCTACTTGGACATTCTAGTTTTACCACACTAATCTAATAAAGGGGTAAATGATTCATTTTTTTCATGGTAGTTTGACCAGGAATGTTCTAATATCTTTTGGCATAAGGGGTGGAATGATATCAACTATAATTTGTGGGTTTCCAAAACCATGAAGTGTTGTGGGATGTAAACATCAAATGGAATATTGAGAAAGGATAAGACTCCTCTTATAAAGAATTTTCCTCTAGATGATAGGTTGTTTCTGTTGAAACATATGTAGAGCTATCTTGGGCATATTATGGATTGTCAAAAAATTGTGTCCTTAGGACCCATTCTACTAACATTTGAGGGATTGGGAGGAATATGGGGACTCAAACCTCTATGAACATATATATTGGTTTGGGAATGGAGGGTTATTAAACATGAAAGAGTAATTTCAAGTCACATTTTCCCAAAAATAGGTAGTGATATTCCACTTATGCATGAATGTGTGAGGAGTTTGTTTGACCCAAGAACAGAAAAGGGACATTTATTTTTCATTACGGATAGACCCAAGATTGAAGATATGGGAGTCAATACATATTCGGAAATGGTAGTAATCAAGTCATACATAGTTCTCATATGGTTCCCCACATGCTAATTTCACCCTCTTATGGAAAAAATGAAATTTTTATTTAGATATGAGCCCATGAAGTGGGTGAGGTTAAAATAAAATTCTCTTATCCAGATCTACCTCACTCATAGGAGTGGGGAATTTTTTTTGAATGTGAGCTCACTAATTGTGTGTGGCTCATATTAGATACTCCAATATAGATTTATTTAATGCATAGGAACATGGGGGTAAACATTCTTTATTGTTTTTAGAAATTTTTCAAGATGGTTTGACCTAGACATGGGAAAAGAGGGGGAAAATTTTATCTAAATACTAGAACCAAGATTGAGGTTCATTTGTGAAAACATATTCCACAAGGTTCAGAATCACACTCTACACAGTTCTTAGAAACTCGTGCAGTTTATTGTCTTGTGGTAAGAATGTTAATAACCCAACATGAAGATAAAAGATTGATGTGGTTATGCCCAAAAAATGGATATCCTAGAAAAACTATGAATCCTTCCATGATAGAAATATATCCATACAAAGTAATTAACAGAAGTCAGTTTTGTGTCATGTGATTAAGAAATGGGTTGTGTAGTTTATTTTCATACGGTAAGGACCACTTGTTATATAATCCATGATTAATATGAGGATATTAAGACCAATATGTTCTGGCCTTCCTTGGACAATAGGGGGAAGGAATGTATAAACAATTACTCTAGGTATTATTAGATCAGGAGAAATGATATGATGTATGGATGCCATTGGGGCATACAGAGGTATGAAATCCTCTCATGGCGATGAATTTGAAACTTTTTGACATGATGTTTTTTGGATAACTTATGCATATCCATATGGGGAATATTATTCATTTTCAAACAAAGGTTTCATATGGATAGTTACCATACACTCTTGATGGTTGGGGAGGGTTATGAAGATCCAAAATTTCTCAAGTCACAAATTTTGATGAATGGAAAGGATGTGTCCGAGCATGTAAGAAATGTTCAGACCAAAATTTTCAATGGATATGGAAACTCCCTAGATAGATCTAACTCATATGTAGAAGGGAATT
Organism: Viscum album; assembly: GCA_963277665.1. Taxonomy (NCBI): domain Eukaryota; kingdom Viridiplantae; phylum Streptophyta; class Magnoliopsida; order Santalales; family Viscaceae; genus Viscum; species Viscum album. Next base: position 360,137,467 of record OY728155.1, on the reverse strand, counting down.
TTGGTTTCTTTGATGGATCACTAAATGATATACTCGACTTTGATATCTCCAACATAATTTTTCATGTTGTAGACATGGGAATTTTTATTTACCTTGCATCATGTGTAGGACTAGAACATATGTCTAACGAATCACAACATATCTTCATGGAATGAAAATCATTCCATACAATGTTATCAAGTAACCATGTAGTTAAATTTAATTAATAAAGGGCATCAACGTTCCTAAGGGTTCTCTACCTAGACCATGGAACACTTGATATGAATTCATATTTCATGGTCATGAGGGGAATCAGCTATCAAATCTCCTATGTTCATGTGAGCTATGTGTGGTGCATGAATCATGGGGTGTAAAGGGTTAATTATTACCTATATAGTTGATATAGTGAACTATACCAGAATTTTTAATTTTTGGTAGTCGGTCCAAGGAATAAAAACCCGGGTGTCACTAAATATCATGAATGTAGAGGAATCAAGACATATCTAGTACTTAATTGAAATATATGTGCATGTAATATCCATATTTTGAGGGGCGGGTTCCCATATAATGCAACCAGTCCAAGGGAAAATGGTCTAAGCATCACTATATATCTCATAGGTTGAAAATAAAGTTCTACATAGTTCTTGAACATGACAAGGTGCATGACCAATTCCATGGTTGATCTCATATTAGGGGTTGAAATCATGATCATTCAATGCAGTTAATGAACGTTCAACTAGGATGTTGGTATCACAGTTTGGTTTCATGTTGTGAGGATGGAGGAGAATGAGTTCTATAATAGAATTTTCACAGAACAGTCGATATTAATTGATGTGAATGAGTACCTTATAATCCCTATGTCTCGGCATAAATTTCTATACAAAACTCCATCCAAGGGGACATAAGGTTGAATGGATTTATTGTTGGGACTGAAGAAGAAATGTTGGGATATTTCTATGTATCTCATATGGATGGAAATCCAAAAATACATATTTATTAAAATAAAACTACCTACATAGGTTTGGTACTTTTTCAATGATGGGGAATTTTGGAATTTTGAAGTGGTTAGACAAAGATGTAAAAGACATTTATAACTATGTATCATGTATGGACAATAATTAATCCATATATAGTTCTTGAACATGACATGATAGTTAACTGATTCCAAATGAGTTTCCCCTCGAATGGGGTTATTATGATGGTTTTATGTCGATTATAATTGAACATTAAGGATGTTAGATGTAAAATTATGTGAAGGGTTATTTTTTAAACTAGAAAGAAACATAATACCAATGTGAAAGAGGCCTTGAGGCCATAGGATTATAAAAATATCAACCATTTTATGGGTGTAAATATGATGTTGGGATCGAAATGGGGAGTCTATGCATCACTATATATCCTCTGGTGATAGAAATCAGTCCACACATTGTTCTGTATGGTAATCCTCCATTCATCTCTGACCCATTTATATAGGAGGAAATTTCCTCACTATTTGTGGTAGAGCCAAGGACATTGGCTCTAAAACATTCTTCTAATCCTATGATAATAATAATCAATCAACATGTAGTTCATGAAGAAGAGGCTTCCCACATAGATCTATCTCTAAAGATGGAACTTGTGGCATTTCATATTTCTGCCACATAGATCCGGATCATGTTTGGGGAATTGTTGATTGAAACATTGATCTCCAGGCTGTTTAGCATCATGTGGTAAGTAATATATTCCATGTAGTTTATAGTAATTAATTAAGGGTGTTAACTCCAATTTTAAGGTCATACAGATTAGACTAGTGGATTTATCCTTTCAAGAAGGGATGTCTTCTATGTAGTGTCATAAAAAACCATCCATGAAATAGGACTGAAGACATCCTATACCACATATGCATTATTGAGTAGTCATGTATGTACTTTTAAATAATTGTTCAAGGAATTGGATTTCAATTTAATGGGAATAGTGTTTTTATAATGTGTTTAGTTTATCATTGTGTGGTTAGGATGGTGGAAGCATAGTTTAACTTCCTGTTATGGGGGTGAACTCTATACAGATTAACATCATGTTGTTAGTAAATCCGCCATATTATTTAACATCATGTGGTTTTGAAAAACTTCATATATTTTATCTTCATGTGGGTGTGAAAAACTCAGTACAATTTATCATCAAGTGGATAGGAAAAACTCAATACAATTTAAAATCTTGTGGTTATGATAAGGGGATCCAGGTATTGTAATTTAATTTATTGAGGATGTTTTTTTTTCATTGGTTATATAATTTTTAAATTCAAAAACCTTGTATTTCAGTGAGATTTTGTTAGTTTCCCATCCATTAAATCGAAGGAATAAGCTCCATTGGATTAGAACATTTGTATGGTTTACTGGACCTACAATTTGGGCTCCAAATTTGGAGGTTTCCTTCCAACGATCATCTGTGTCCTGATGACCTACACCTTTTCTCATTCATGAAAAGATTTGAGGTGAACATTTTTGCTGAAAGATCATGTGATCTAGTTTTTATGATCCTCAAAATGGTGGAAGGTATGAAATATTTTTCTATTGAGTTTCTCCAATTCATCCATCCTCTTCTGGGATTTCTTTTCATTTCAAATTTGGTGAAAAATGGTAATGTATAGTGAGGTAAATTGATCATTTATGGGAAAGACCCCATATGTCCCATATACTAATGGGTAAAGGGATTCTATGGTGGTAGTGTAGGTTCTAATCAAGTAATCCCAAAAAATATAAAATAGTTTTATCGACAAAAAAACAATATATTAATATACCATATAATAGAATATATTGGATGTGCTCTTATTGAAAGCCTCTATTTTTCTATTATCCACTGCATGATTGCAGGTTAAATAGTTTTTCTTGATATTGTACAATTGGTATAGTTTCTAAAATTCAGTATAATAGAATTCTTTTGTTTTTCATTAATATTATATGAGGGACACAAAATCATGTGATGATGTTGGACTTCAAAAAACTGACTAAGATTTTTTCCTGACCTCTTTATGGGGTACATCTTTAGTCCATTTAGAAAGGAAGTCATTTGTTGTGAGGATGTTCTAGAATTCCTTTGAAACAAATGTAGGTTTTCCTCCCTTTAAATCCACTACCCATTTTGAGAATGGCCAAGAGTACTTTGATGTGTGAAGTAACACCAAGGTTGATGTATGAAATGGGCATGACCTAGGAACGAATGAAATTTCATAGTGAATTTAGTGAAATCCTACATTATGGAGGGCCAATAGTATCAATGTATTCAAATTTGATGGGAATTTTTTGTCCGAATTGGTGGGAACCATAGGATCAAGTATGTACTTCATTCATAACTACAATAGTCTCTTCTCCACCAATGCACCTGAGAAGGATCCCATCTAGGATTCCCTTGTAGAGGACCTTCTATTTATTTATTCCATAATATTGAACAATGTCAATTAATCATCTCCATAGTTTCTTTTTTCTATCCCAGTCCAGTGGGAGATTTCCCTTTTAATGGTAGTCCGCAATGGGTTTCATCCAACCGGTGGTTGGACCATACATCTCAGGGATGGGTATTATATCATTGGTTTCCTTCATGAAGCCCTAAAATAATAGTGGGGCCATCTTTCAGTTCACAATGATGATGGTAGTTCCATCTTAGTCTAGATTAGCTACAGTAGTGGATGCATTTTCCAATGTTTCCACTTGGTCATATTGTGATAGAGGGAAATGATTTAATATCATCCATGAAAGGAATTCCTCTATTAGTCCTCAGACATAGTCTAATAAAGGGATCAACTAAAAAAATTTATATCATAATCACATTTTACTTTCCTGATTCCTATATCTAAATCTTCTATATTTATCAAGTGTTTTTCTAGTACTTCCAGGGACATATCTATCCCTACAATGAGAGTCTCATATTTTTCTTCTTTATTTTTTCACCTTTCCTATCATAGGAAGGATAACGACAATTATTCCTTTTTTGATATATATGTGTATGAATCCCTTCCCAACATTGAGGAGCTTGAGTTCTTATATCCTTTTTAATTTCAGGATTCTAGATGCATAATCAAAATGAATTTTTTATATATGGGGATTTTATTGAACATAAAAAATCACTTAATCTAGTAGTTCGGTATCTAGGGAAGTAATTTATTAACAGGGGTCCTCTTCTAGTATATATTCTAATTCCTACACTTTGACAGATTTCAGAGGAATTAACTAGATTCCAAACTACTTCTGGATGACCACCAACAATGATAGATGTTAGTTAACACTGGATGACATAGAATTTATTAGATTAGGTTGATAAGAGAGACCAAATAGACCTTTTGATGTTATAGATAGTGCCTTAGTTTTTGTTTAAAAATTTTTAGTTTCATGCTACATTTCTCAAAATATATGTAATGTATCTCTACATCAATCATGGTTTATCTGAGACAATATAGGTTTTTTCCTTTTCTAGTCTAAATTTTCTATGCAAGGAAGAAAACCAGTGATCATTACATTAATATAACATATAGAATATGTGTTTTTCCTTCAATAATTAGAATTATCACTGGGAGGCATAATAGATATTATATGATACACTTGAATTCTTCTTGAAAAGTGTTAGTCAATTTAAATGCAATCTCATATTTCATAAACGTTGTAAAGGGAAAACAATTACTATCATGGTTGGATTTGAAGTGAGAAATGTTTTCATAGTTTTCTTGAATTCTTATAAACTCAATGATGTTATAAGGGTGTTACATGCTAAGGATATCCTTTGTGTAGTTGGTGCATACTTTGATTCCATGATGGAATACAAAGAAGTCTGACACATACCAGAGCTAATTCCTATAGAACATTATAAGTGGTTCATTTTTAAGTAATTTTTTCATCGTTTAATGAATATAGTTTCAAGATATTTAAGGATATCTAAGGGTTGTTGACGCATAAATACTTGGCCATCAACATTTAATTTGATAGACATTCCTAATATGGGTTAGATGATGTGATGCATAGAGAATTGATAAGAAGTTCTAACATTCTTAAATAAATAGGGAATTTCCCGATTACAAAATACTCTATAAGGGACTGAGGGTGGTGGATTCTTTATCTTCATGGGACCTTAGGATTTTTTTTGTATCTTGAATACCCATCCATAATGGAGAGAGACTAATATTTGGTGGATTCATTGATCAAAAATTATGTGATCGAGATTGGGAAGATGTCCTTCAGACTGTACCAGTTGAGATCTATAGAAATGAAAAAAACCATGATTATCAAAATGATGAAAAACCTGATCTATTAAAATTATGTGATTAGGATTGGGAAGATGTCCTTTGGTAGATGAAATGACTTCTTCTGAGCTAGCTAACATTAATGTATTTTCTGGAGAGAATGGATTGAGGGACAAAGAAGTTTATTCTTCTTGGCATACCTCAGTGAGTGAGGAATTGGTTTCCTGAAGCACTTGTGATATATTAAGAGCATTTCCTTTAGTGCATTCAGTTTTATCATGGGGGTTAGTGGATTTTTCAGCATTATTAGACTCAGTGTCGATGATTGAAATCATGAGAAATATTGAACATGCATATGAACTGGGACTTATATACCAAGCCTATTTGATGGGAAATATGTATTCTTCACCAATCTATTTGAAGGTGTCTGTTGGGATCATTTCCATACCATTCAGGGTAGTGACACAATCAATACCATTGACCAAGAGAAGCACCCCTTTCCCATAATATAATCTTGCATAGATATAATATTACTCATAGGATTCAAATGTTTCTTTTTTGGTTAATAATGTCCCAATTTTCCATTAATGAAATATATGATTCACTTATGGCTGGAAGAGGTAATTGTTTCATGTTGGTGTAACCAGGTACTTCTTAGCATGATGTTAAAGGTCTTATTTTCCCTACAACCATAAATTATGAGTCGACCACTAGGTATCCAAGATAAGTCATATGATTTATATGGATTAATGGATTCTTCTCCCTTTTTTCATATCCTTGAAATATTATGGATAAAGATGAAAGATTATCCTCATTTTAGACCAATCGGTGAAGTGTTTGTACTAGAATGAGATTATCTATAGATTCATTGTCAATGATAACATTTTGGACATCAACGTCATTTATCTTGTCAAATATATGTAGGGGTACGAGGATACCATGTATAAATGTGTATCCATTTTGAATATTCATGGACATAAAAATGTGGAATATTGTGTGATCATTTTATGTCTGATAATATTTGGTGGTGGACAATACAGATTTAAACTACTTGGGGCTCAAGAGATCCTCTATGACTGTATACCTGAGTTTTTTTTGACATACTCAAGGCCTCCTAGATTGATACTTTAGCAGGTAATGAGGATAATTATTTCATAATATCAAAATTATGATCTAAATGATGGCACTTCCTAGTGTGGGGAAGAAATTTCATTAGATATATTTAGGTCCTAATCATTAGATGATGATATATGAGTTCTCAAGACATGAGCTGAATGTGCTTCTATTTCCTGTCAGTGGGGCCAGGCCGGTCTCCCTGCATGCTGATGGTGATTAGAAAAATGCTCCTGTTTTGATGGATATTCTAAAATGATCAGACCATAGTGGGTTATATAAGGTTAATGGAAAGTGTCTTTTTTCATTTTGGGTCTAATTAATGTCTATTCTATGAGTGTCTACAATATTCTTAGTTTCAGAAGGGGTGTGTGGCTAGATGTTTTGATTTCTACCATGGGTGCATCTTACCTATTATCCTATGATTTTGTGTCTTGTACCTCTGACTCCCTAATTTAATGTGGGGTACTTATGATTACATAAATATTATCCATTGGATAATATTTCCACTAATTGGATGAAATAAATGGACCCTATGATAAAATACCCATATGATGATGACTATTCTTAACCGACCGCTAGTGGTTCTACCATTTGGATGATTGATACCAGCTCATTCTGAGTTGCTGATATAAAATCATAGAGCAATAATGGTAATTTTTCATGACACTGGTTTATGTTCATGAAATTGATCCTTTTATTTTTTATCACATTTTTTTTAAATGATATAATTTTTAATGGTTGTGGGTCCGAGGATGTCGGCTATGTTGTTATATGAAAATAGGGGGACATAGATGGTTGTTTCAATTGTTCATAGAGAATACTAATAGCTTGGTTGATTTACTTTTGATTCATACAACTACAAAACTTTTTTCTCTACATATAACAACTTCATTCCACTCATCTCCTTTATCAGGGTTAGTAGTGTAAACCTATGCTACCAATGCTAGCAGTGGTCCTATATTTACATGTTATGAATCTATCATGTTATTTCACTGGTCTTTGAATGATAGAAATTCCTCAATTGGGTGTGCAGATATAATATATAATGGAAAATAATATTGATGGAATCTGAGAGATACCTTTTCAACCATTTTCTACTCTTGTAGCCTAAGTATATTCCAGTTCATACTGAACATAAAATAGCCACATACTTGATCATCTCATAATGAATAAAAATTATTCCTATGTTCCTCAACTTTATTTCTCCTGGGCCCTATCCACTCATATTTTCAATGTGGGGGTTTCTATTGATACCCAAGGGCGGATGCATAGTACAGTGCATGCCTTTGATCTAGAGATAGTGTTGGGGATGGCTTAAGTGTGACAAAATTTGCATGATCTTTTCTCAGTCTTTTTCATTGGACCAATAGGGATACCTAAGACTTGATATTAGTCTATTTTATAGTGTCTTATATTCATTGGGAAATCATGAATAAATACCAAAACCCATGTGTATATTTCAATGAGATGAGTGGTATTCACAACTCGTTTGAAAGGATATCGATTCAAATTCAAAGTATCTCATCCTCAAGGAGTGGCAAGTTCATGAACTAGGTCAGCTCATTCTATATGGAAATTAATTCTATGACTCTATCATTATCACACTTTTATATTTTTAGAGTTTGTTGAATATTTTCTTTAGAAGAATTAAACTAAACTATAATAGAAACTATTGAAAGAGATCCTCACATCCCATTATCAACTGACCAGGCATGTTGGTGTACCATACAATGGCTGACCCATAGAGATTTCATACGAAGCATCTCAGTTTCACTAATTCATGTGTAGATAGGGTTCCCATCATGGGATCTTAATAATATTCATAGTGCACCATATGTTGTTCTGGGACACCAGAGTAATCGAATATTAGGAACACAAAACTACCAAAATTTAGTGGATGCGGAGTGTTACTCAACCAATTACGGTATGGTTTTCATTATGGATATACGAATGAAAAATTCTCTTCTACAGATTCCATTTAGGCTTCCATTGATTTGATAATATTTAAAATCCCTTCATGCTTTTCATGTTGAGCATGAAATTGGACGGGCATAGCTGGGGTAGGATTTGATGTGTTTTCTCTAATAGAATTTAAGGAATATATTCAAGTGGGGGAATCATTTGAGGATTTTCATGCACTAGTTTCAGTTTTCTCCTTAATGGATATAAATATTGATAGACTTCTTTGATTTTCATAGGTAGACAGATGGTCTAGGCACTGTTTTGGGTTAATATACTAGCCTTTATTCATATTTCAATATAAAACCTCAAGGCTGAGGTACAACTGTTGTAAGTGTATATAGAGATTCTCTCTAGGGAGAACATTTTATAGAATATATTCCTCTAAGTAGCTCAAAATTGATTCAACTAAACTATTTCATTTATTTATCTTATCGACCGAATCATTATGCAAGCATCAGAATCTCATTCACATCATGAAGATGCGTTGGGAAATCTGTGACCTCATGTTTATTCTAATTTTTTAGTTGTTCATTGAAGAGGTTGTTGAAGATTGATCAGTGGAACACCCAAATGCAGGGTGTCCATATGGTTTCGGGTACACACACCTTCATTATAATTGTGGATTGGATTCCAGGTAGAACCATCCTCTCCCTATTCTTATGTATTTTCAACATTTTTTGTGTTCTCTAAAGGATTAACATCTATAAAATTAGCCAATGAATAACACAACATGGGTGGGATACCTACTATTGAGTCCTATGGGAGATGTTTACATTCTTTTTGGGATCTTTTCCTTCCATTTAAGGATCATCTTTAGAATACATGGTGATCGGTAACTCGAAGGTAACCATTATATGACCTTGTCATACTACTCCCTTTTGGGGGAAATGAGTGAAGATATGGGTTAGAACACGAGACCCCTATACATTTTGTCCTCCGTAAATGGGAAATACTAATAAAAACAATGTGGGTTGTTGAGTTAAATATTCCCACATCAGTCCTGATGATTTTTAGACATGATCAAGGTCTATTCTTTTCAATAATCTTGCCTTTCCTAAACTAGGATTTCATTTGATCTCCATACCTATATAAATTCATTACAAAATGTCATTTACATTGGGTTCTAATGAATGTGGCATGGGGTGAAATGAAAAGCTCCATACTCACCTTATACCTATATATGAACACAAAGTGGGGAATAACTGATAAAATGACACAACTTTTGCAGTGCATTTAGGTAGGTTAGTTGGAGGTCTTTCTTCAACCTCTCAGATTATGGTCACTGTGATGATGGAAAGGATTCCACATCAATATGAGGATGAGGTTTTCCCAATATCATGTCATGGACTAAATACCTATTATTAAGAAATAATTTTATTTTCAACTAGAGGATATTTATCCATAGATTTATACTAATTTTTTGTATGAATTCTTCCCACAACTCTATTAGAATGCTGATATGAGATGTGGTTGTGAGATAAAACATAACGGGTATGTCATCTATGAAAAATTTTATTCTCATAAGAAAAATATCCTTGTGGTTTTCCGCCATAGATTCCTATACCTGAACATCCAAATTAGAACACTTCTTTATGACCTCATCATATGTAGTGGTGCTAGTATGTGTCTAATTGATATTTGAACTGTATGTGGACATCAGAGAAGATGAATTCTTCCCTGGGATGCATCCTATTTGAGAAAAGGTAATTTATTATTATTGAATGGGTATATATGATATTAGACCCCATATCCCAAAGAACCTCTACATATTATATATTTCTATTATTTATTTTGTTAAGGGGAGGCACGTTCAATTGATATAAAACATGACTGTTTGGAGAACTTTTGAAAATGTTTCCCCAATAATGATGACTACCATCTTGGTTTCATGTCTGACTGTAGGGATATATTTTATAGTGTATACCTTGGGGAAGACCATATGTGTGGACAAAAAAAATTGGAGTACATTCGTATTGAAATTAGATGCCACTATGGGGGGGACCTTCGTAGTTGGTGACCCAATATCAAGGACTACCATCATTATTTAATATCCTACAACAAGAAGATTCTCTACAGAAAATACCCTAGGGAGGACCATCTGAGAGGATGATATAAAGGGGAGAAAAGTATTATTGTTTGATATTATGATCATGATAATGGATACTATCACACTAATAAAAAGTTATTATCTCATGATTGACCATATCTTGACACCTAATTAAGATTTTGGGGAAGTTTCCCTAGGGAGGGATTTCAGAGATGCTTGTAAAAATTATGTAGGGAGGACCTATGCAACTACTACTAACATTTCCATAATTTGTTAATAGATTGGAAGGATCCTAATCAGTCTACGATATGTGTTTATTGCATCATGATCTCTAACATACAGTAGTGTAGGTTCATTATTTTACTCTCTATTTTCTTGTTTCCTTTGTTGGGATTCATTTTTCATCCCTCTGTTGTGGGTAACTGGGGCTGCCTTCTATAGGTAACAACATTCATATATGGGTACCTATTCAAGTTTCTCTCATTGTTCTATCAAGATAAAATGATAATATATCTAGGTTCTTTCATGGATATGTGTCTACCCTCATGCGGCCACCAAAGTTAACAGGTGTCCCCCATTTGGAATGGGTATTTATGCCTAATTTGAATGTCTATTTTCCATGGAATATTTTGATTAACCTCCAAGATGGGAGGAGGGTTGAAGGTATGATCCGAGTTGACCACCTATATGTGTTGATGAGCCACCTCACATGGGGAGACCAAGTTGTGTGCATAAATACCTACTATTTGAGGAGGTGTGATTACATCATGGAAAGTCTTTAACATTAAATCAGGAAATTATATTTGATCTTATATAATTTATAGTATGTTATGAGAGACATACTTCATAGGAATGGAAATATATGCCCATTACAATGTTAGAGTAGTAATGTGTGCCTTCTCTAGTCCTCCATTTCTTATTAGAGGGTACTAACAGTTCTCTTATGTGGGGATAGATGAACTAGTATTCCTCTAACTTTCTGTCAGGATATGATGGTTACTTTCTCCAGTTTCCTACATTTTTATCCAATGTGCTTTGTATTCGTGAGTTTTTATTTTCATATTTTCTTTTAAAGATGTATTTTTATGATGTTTTTTATATAAATCTTCTATAATGTGTCACTTCTTGATGATTTCCACCATATTTGAGTAATGGTATTCAGGTGCATTGGTAGATATATGTGCCTTCCTATACTTTTCCGTCCTATTTTTATGATGGGACTAGTGACATGTAGTATGATTTTGAGCCTTCTTGAATTGTGTCATTGTATTTATATGGTGGGATCCATAAGAAATGTTTGGAATATCCATCCGCACGTAGGTTCCTACCATATATTCATAGAGGTATTATTTGATAGGAATAAGGACTATAGCATGTTATTGATTATATGATTTTTTTCCTATCATGAGTCCCCATGGGGATCTGTTTCCATACGAAATTGTGTTGGCACTCTGGGGTGGTATCCTCTACGTGGATAGGATGTTGTTCCACATGGTGTTGGTGGTGATAACTTCCACCCTGGGACTTTGGGACGCACCCCTGTTTTTTTGGGATGAAATAACTAGGGAAAATATTATCTACCTACCAATGTTAAGGGAGGTTATCATTATCACATTTTGTTGATAGGAACCTCAAATAGTTTGATATGGCTAGTAGAGCCACCTTATCCAAGGAAAATGGCCTTGATTGGGTGAATGGTTGATAAAGATTCATGTCCCAGAGGTCCGTATTAGATGCCTCCAGGGTGGGAGAGAACCCTTTTGGTGGTACTCTCGAATCATCTCATTTTAGACCCAATGATGAAGATGATGGGAGGGTGATGGAGTCCTCTAAATTTTAGAGGACCAAACTAGTGTGGTTGTTGATAAATGTTTACTGGAAAACATATGAGATTTTATTTGAATGAAATAATCTTTGAAGAGTTTCTTCTTCATATATGTAAAGTGGAAACAAAAAAACAATGTCAATGCAGTCTCTCAAGAAAACATGATTAATTGATTGTATCTTTCAAACCTAGTTCATTTTGGGTAAGTAATGGTCTTAAAGAAAGTTAACACTACCACATTTTTTATGGACTCACAAGAGGTTCACCATTGTGTTTCTGTCCAAGACGATTTAATTCCATCAATATATTATTCTAATGGAGACTGGGCATTATATCCTTTTTCTCTTATGAAGTAGTTTCTTTATTTGTGTCATTTTTGTTAGGTTATCCATTCCATTTTCACATAATAATGGTTTATGCATGATTGGATTGATTGTGTGGGCTTAAATAGTGTGAAATCACTTACGTCGGGTATAAAATAATTTAATGGTATCCAACAAGTTTCTTCATGGAGATCAAAATTCCTATTGGATTGGAAATACTTTATTATTGGAAGGAACTACTATAGGTAGTCATTCATTAGGTGATTTGTCCAAAGACACGTTGAAACTCACATTGGTCAAGAGGATTGGATGTTGGTAACATCTCACCCTTTTGAGGGGAAATATTGCATATTCCAGGTATATCTTATAGATTTATGTCATGTTTATGATTCCTTGGTTCATTCTCAATCCAATATGTTACAAATTACCATGAGTAAGAGATATGTTATTACTATGCATGGTATTGGAATCATCTTTATGTATTAGAGCTTCTCCGTTAATGGAGGGATCAGTATATATCTGAGGTTCCCCATCAATTTTACCCTTTTGAGGAGATATTGGGGATTAATTAGTAATTTATTGGCATTGAACTAGCTTTAGACCACATTATGGGAAAATCTGGATTTTACCTTTTTCTAAGGGGGTGATATTTTGTTTATGTCATGATCGAACCCATAATTTGGGCTTTCTATGTTTCCTCATAACATGAATTAGAACCCACATAGTTTGGTGTTTCATAAATAGACACATAAAATCTTAAGGTCATATGACAAGGAACCAACCATGTAGTTTTACATCATGTGGAAAGGAAGCTCAAGCAATGGATGCTAGGTCAATGTTAGTGTGTGACTTATGTATGGGTGGACTAAGGTACTTGAATGGGATGTGGTATTTTAGGTGGATATTAACCTATGAGGGATATGGCCCGAACAACATTAGGGAAGACATGGGTTTTGTGTAAAGAACTCAAGTTGGATTCCAATATATCTCATTTAGTAGGGATTCGAAGACAATGTAGTTCACTATTTTTGGGCTTACACCTATAGGTGAGTCACATTTCAGGTTTTGGGATTATGCATATAAATTTCCCATTTGAGATGGCATGATTGGGGATTACACCATATAGGAGAACTAATTTGTTCTTGAGGTTGGTTGGGTATTATACATGGAAGATTATAATTTCAGGTTGATATTGGTTGGGGATTATGCATGGAAGATTCTTATTTGGATTATTGTTGGTTGGGGATTATGCATGGAAGTTACTGAATAAGATTGAAGTCAAATGGGTCATACGCATGGAGGATTCCAATGAAATGATTTTGTATTGTGTGGATGTAATGATCTCCACCAAAAAATATTCCTATGTTAGTAATGGTAAGTGTGAGAAACAAGAGGAAGCAGTATATATGATGATCATATGATCTTACATGTTCCGCTGATGGATATTGTAGGAGCCCAAATTTGAGAGTGGGGGGATTTGAGTGAGACTGCATCCTCTATTATTTTCATATACATGATAGTCACATATGGTTATCAATCTAGTTATATCCTTATAATGGGTGAAGAGGATAAAAAGTGCCACCTCATGCAAGAGAATCTAGAGGCTTACCACAGAAGGAGTTCCCTAAAATTGGTTGATGATCATCCCATAATTATTACATGAGTCATATTAATATTAGCGCATAAGTAATGCCATTTTTCTCTTGAGGCATCCAATATTTTTAATATAGGTTATACTATAGTTTATTTTCATATAGCTAGGACTGGTTCTATACAATTTAAAATCATGTGGATACTACGACTAGGAGGAAGATGGTGTTAGAATTATGCAAGAGAGTAATGTTCTGATTTAACCTATAATAGGAGGAAGGGGATAGGGATTTTGGAGACTTGTGAAGATTATCTCAACTTATGGTATTTCAAAAAGTATGTTATAAAGTCATAAGGGTGCAACCAAAGATGTCATCTACTTGGCATTAAAAGTTCATGTTGTGACTCTCTATTTTTTAAAGAAGTTAGTGATGGGAGAGAAGGGACCTTCCTTGAGGGGCGGTAGCATTGTACGACACTGATCCCGAACAGTGGTGCAGGGGTTCATCCCCTACATTATGGACCAGTGTTAAAAATGTGTTTTCCACATAGTATCAGGTCTTATTAGAAAATCAATGAAGGAGACTCCATGAAGGATCATCCAGGAAAGAAAAACTATGAAGGGGAATATGTGAAGGAGCTTCCCAACAAGGATGTTTTTCAATAATTTTCATCGAAACATTGTCCAGAATGGGTTGGAAAAAATTGGACTATCTATAAAGTGTCATATATGAATATATTTATTCATTCATTGGGGAGATATTGATGCCTCATTACCAAAAATGATATTTCCACTGAATGAAATATTTTGTAGAGGCTCTTTCGCATATGGTTCATGGGATGAGTTCTATGAAGGTCCACCTACCTGTGCTTCATGGGATGTAATAAGATAAGTTATTAAAATGTAGGAGGGATTTCTCATACACCTCCTCTTGGTTGTATTCTCTGTACTTCACCTCGACTCTCTTTCTTAATTCATTTTTTGTCCCCCTCATGGTACGATTAGAGAGGGATGGTCTACTAGGTTGGACAGTCTCAATGGGTTGTGGGGTCTCCATTTGTGGGATCCCATATAGAATTACCATCCCATGAACAACATAGTCGATGGTGAAATAGTTAATGGTCATTTTACATGCCACCAAACCCCACAATATTCTCAGTATGTGGGGGACATTCATTAGCGAGGACATAAATCTTCATCTCAACACTATAAAGGATTATTTTCATTTGTGGGCACTGGAAGTACTTCCTCCTTCCATGAACTATTGAGTTTCAGTATGGTTTTTGAAATGGAGGAATTCTGTGGAAAGTGGTTGTCTATATAGTAAATCGTGCTTCACACATCATTTGGAATATTTTATTTAATATTCTTATGGGTTTCATTTATACCCTTCTCCATGTTTGATGTAATTCTCTTCTTCTTGAATATTGAATTTTCAATACTCAACCATCAATAATTGAATTAATATTTATGAATTAATATAATTTATCTAATAAATCTATGAAAATAAAATAGTAAAAAAAATTCTCACATTATTATTTTTGATTAAATTTTTACATTAACTATATATTAAAAAAATTAACCAAAATGTAAAAATTAAAAAATATACATATTGAAAATAAATTTACAAAAAAATGATACTAATGATAAACATCATCACTTGAATTGAATTACATGAATATTATTTTATTTTAATGCGATAAAATTATCATTTTCTCTTTATTATAAAATTTTCAAATTAAATCCTAATGATTTAACAAACTCTCACACAAAAATATTTAAGATCAAAATTTTACAAATCCATTTTAATATAAATATATATATATATATATATATTAAAAATTATTTATATGTAAAATAATCTCAAAAACATTATTATTACCCCAACATTCATCAAATTTCATTATTTGACATAAAATAAATCATGAACATCTTTAAAAAAATCAAATATATTTCAATTTAATATAAAAAACCCTTTCCCATGGGTTATCCTCCCCATGATTCAAATGAGCATGGAATAAGGGAATAACTCATCCATAGAGAACATTATCTATATACTATTGAATTTATAAGGGAATCATATTAAATCTTATGTTCCCCATGATATTAATATTACCCAAATCAATAAAATGTGAATAATTATGATAATATACATAAATCTAGGACACCTAAAATATTTCATTAATCCACTCTATCTTCATAAGTATTTCCATCGATGGAATTTCATATCCAACACTCTTTGTCACCTCAAATTGAACAAAATTGTTTCTTAATTATTACCCAACTTATAAAACCGTTATCATTGGAAATGAGGATATAATCATAATAAAACATTATACATAACAAAAAACACCATTATATACTCATTATGTATATATAAACTTTTTTACTAGTTTCAGGAAAAAACATGTGATCTAGAATAATCATCACTTGTTAAATACTATCTTGTACCATCTCTATTCCAATAAAATGTTCCTTACAAATTCCAACCCATAAATGGTAGTAAATGAAACATTAATAATTTTAAATCATCATAAGGTGTCATATCATATAAATAAAGAGGAAAATTATACTAAACAATATAGGCTAAGGTTATTGATCAGATGATAATCAACTAAAGTAAATAATTAATTCCCTCAACATATCTCCAAATATGAAATCATATCCTCATTTTTATAATATTTATATTTACGGAATGCGGTTCTAAAGTATTCATGGGTATTATAATAAATATATTAACCCCTGTATATGTGTTATGTAAAAGGAGGATAACAATTTGAAATAATAATGTATATAACTCAATGATGATTCATCACTAATTTGACATAATTTATTTTTTAATATATTTTTTGACTATAATTTATTAATTAACAAAACAGGATCCATAATCATTAATCTATCAAAAATTAATTAGATATCATCCAATATTATAATATTGTAATTTAATTATTTATGTAGTTAATTATTTTATACTTTTACTCTTGAATAATTGTTTTATATGTTTTATATTTAATATTTTACTACAATTTAATCCTTCTTCACTAAACCCTAATTTTTCATCCATTATATAAAAATAAATTAAAAGGGGAAATGTTATTATTATTTTTATTTCAATAAAAAAAATATTAGTTTTTTATTTATTTAATTACATTATCTATAATGATCCAAATTTAAAAACACATTTTTAAAAATAATCAATGTCATCGGGATAATTTCTTTAAATATGACCAATTTTTTAATCAGACCATTGTAGGACCAAATGAACCTAGTATGTCGGGATGATAAATACATCCATTTATTGGAGTAATTTTTGTGATGGACTCTTATTTCAAATACTAATAGTACAAAAAAAAGTCACATTTTATATCGATATGGATGTTATTTTGGGGAATAATTTCAAAAAAATATAATTTCAAAAAATCATTTGATTTTAATTAAAATTAAATGGGAAACTGGAGAATTTGAATTTTAAGGATCCTTTAATATATAATAGTTTCTATTATAAATATGTCACAAAATTCCTGCAAATATATTAAATGAAGCATCTATTTTTCAAAATAATAGAATGGTTAAATAAAAATATATTACTATAATATTACATTTCAAGATTCATCTTTTTTTTGGATAAGCAATAATATTAATTCGAATGATAAAATTTGGGAGAAAATGAACCTCATCCCTATATAATAAAAATGTACCCCAATTTTATTCAATGGTTCTTCCATTTTATAGAGCAAAGAAAGTGGTTTTTATTTTTAAATAATTTTATAAATTTAAAATAATTCTAATTTCTCATTAACATCATAATTTTCTCTTTAGTGTACTCTATTAATATATATTATCTTGCTTATAGGGAATAAAAAACATGAGTATTGATTCCTAGTGTATTCAATGGATTTCCCATGTTTTTCTACTTCTATTCAAAAGTTTTTTTCCAATTAAAATAAGTTAATGTTTGTGGGGTGGATATTATTTTTAGTTTTCATATACTCTTCTAAATCATTATAGCATGAAATATTTTATTAGATATCATTTCCCTACAATTATTTTACTTATCCCATATACTGGTGAATTGGGTGAGTTAAATTATTAATGACATCTGATTGATCTAGCTATGGGGATGGTAAATACCTAGGTTCACTAAAATTCACAAACACTATATTGTCAATTATGTTGGAATTGGTCATTTGGTGATCCTAAAAGGAATATATAGTTCATTAAAAATGTAAAATGAGTCCACTTGTGAATTTTATAGAATGTGATATTGAATGGTATGGAAAAATATTTTAAAAATAGAATGAAGTAATATATTTCTGAACCAAGTGATCATGTTCATAAAAATATAAATTTTTTCTTTTTTATTTCTCATTTATTATTTATTTATACATTCCCTTTTAAAAATCCCAAATATTTATTATTTTCTTTTTATTCTATTTTAATTAAATATAAATAGTGAAAATAGTATTATAGTATTGTGTGAGTGACATTATCAAGATAATAGCCTAAGGTACTTTAGTAGGTATAATTTAATGTTTATAATTTTTTAAAAGGACTCATAAAACAAATTATATCATTTTAGTTCCATTTATTGTTAGTCCAATAACTATTACATAATGTCCATAAAAAATCAAATAAAAAACTAATAGCTTGAAAACCTAGAAATATTGAGCACTATTTCACATATTTATTTTCATAGGTAATAGATGGACTTTCCTACGTATTTTTTTACGATTGGGTGTGTAATCCAGACCTCCTCAGGTTTATCAAATTTCATTATGGGTGTAACAAAATTTACCCATTCTTCAGAATTTCATTTTTGTTTTTCCAACACTAATGCATTGATTATTCCAAGTGAAGTAGAAATGATAGAAATATAAAAAAGTGAAATATATGACTTTTTAATATGTTTTTGTAAAAAATTATGATGTGAAAACAATTGGCCTCCCTAAAAATTTTGTCAAATTGATTATTGTTTTTTCATGAACCATTGATCTAGAAATTTCTATTTTTCCAAATTATGCAATTTTGTTTACACCCTTGGTGGATATCTCAATGAGGACACCCAAAAAACCGAATTTATATTATTAATAGAGTAAATTTACTAAAATATAGTTTTAAATTCAATACACATATAATAGGGGAGTTATGAAATTAAGGATATATATATATATATTTTCATATAAAACATAATGGAAACAAGAAACAATTGAGTTAAAAAATAAAATAGATTTCATTATCATGGGTGCATAGTAATGAATATCATTATTTTTTATTGGAAAAAAATAATCTCATTATTATACATAATGTATATATGAGTATATATCAGTATACTTTCACCAATTCCAATTCTTATTATCCAACATTGAGATTTTTTTATTCCAAATAATCTCTTTCACTCCATCACGCCAATGATACTGCACTATATGAAACACTTTAATAGTGAAGGAAATTAATATAAATGAGCATGAAGAAGAAAATAATTTTATTTAATATGAAGAAAATACATACCTTAATAAATATAACAAATACTAAAATTAATATGATAATAATAAAACGTAAAAGTGAAAAAAATTCAAACCTCTACTCCCCAACTAATATTGTGGGTTCATTTTATATTTCCATAGATACGAGAGAAGAACTATGGTGGAATGAAATTGATAAATTAAATATATATAAAAAGTAAATAATTTACAATTTTTTTTGATTGTTTTTACAAAAAAATAGAACCCCTCTATAGATTTTGAAATTCGTTTGATCTCTTCTTTAACCATATTGGAATTCTGATCCACTGGAGTATTTAAAATTAATTCCCTTCTAGACTAATCCTAATAGTTATTAGACCAAGAATATAAAAAACATGTATGAATGAAACAAATCTATAGTAAAACTTGTTTGGAGATACTTTCTGTAACATTAAACAAAAAATTCACCATACTGGTGTAACTTAGGTCAATCTCTTGATGTTCCCAATCATAGAAAACTATTCTCATATTGTAAATAATTATATTAAACATAAATATACTAAAAAATAAATAATATACTGTGGAGGTTTGGAGATTATAATTTAGGAAATAAATAATTAAATGAAAACTAAGAAAAATTATGTTAAATAGAACATATTTGATCGTTATGTTTTGAAATTATTCATTTTTTTGTTTTTTTAATTTATTTACAAACCCTTAAAAATACTATTCAATACTATTTAAAATGTATTACCCTATACATTCATTATAAAACTATAATTTCCTTTTATACCTACATAATACATAAATCCAACCACATTTTAGTATAGGGTCTGTGGAATATACTCAACTAAGGTTTCCACCATTCACAAACATCACTCAACTATATGAATTTATTCATAAATTTCACCCTAGCCACCCATATATGGGAAATTTCAAACAGTGGTATAGAGAAGATAATTAATATAAGAGGGGATAGAGTATTATTGACAATAGAATGTGAAAAATGTAAAACCACTCCTTTGAACTAAAATTACATCACATGAATCGAAGTAAAATGTAATAAAATTAGAATAGCATCTCAGGAATGCAACTGACCCTATAAAGAATAAATCCTAAAGTCATTTTTTCATCACAATGATGACAAGATATCATATTGTAAAACCAAAACAAAAGAAAAAAAAATGAGAAACTGAAAGAGAAATTTTTATTATCAAAATTGTATAAAATTTCTGAAAAAAAATAAAACACCTACTTAGATTTGGATGATGGGTAAATCTTTAAATAAATGTGGAGGTACATATTTACAGTCTCGATAGGTGGATGACTTAGATACCAATTTTTTCATTTAAATATTAGTGATTTTTTATCCCATTAAATGGATGAAACATGAAATGTGATAATATAAGAAGTCATTATTCAATATATTATATTTTTTCCACAAATTGTAGAAATACTGGAAATGTGTTTTATACGGTAAGGCCATATTAATAATGAAAAATCATGTATCCTGTTATACTTTTAGAATTCCAATGGTCGATTTTCCTAGGAACTAATGGCCTTAACATAGATATATCTTTAGAATCCATTGATAATGAAATTATTCTCTAATATCTTATATATCTTCCAATAAAATATCTTATTTTTAGATTAGTGGTTTTTGAGATATATATCAATCATTTAATGTACATTAAAATATGTCTAAAAAAATTTTCCCACTTATTTACATTATTTATGCCACTTATAGTTTTATTTATAGATTATTTTAGGTGAGTAAAATAAATACTAATAACCATGTAATCCCAACATATGTATTTTTTAATTTAGATCAGTATTGAAAATGTTTTGAAAAAAAATCCAAAATAGGTTTCTGCAATGTAAATAACAGAAATAATGATGTTTTTCTTTTTTATTTTTTATAATGAAGGAAAAAATGAAGTTTGAATTAAAAATATCTAAATTATATAATTTTAGGAACCATAAAAAATATATAACACTTATGACAGGGTGAAAAAAAAGACAATTTATTTCTAGGATAGAAATACCATGAAATTGCCAATATAAATGTCTTCCCACTTCTTTTAGGTAAAATCAATGGGATAGAAATAGTCAATAAACTAATATTTATCCCTCATATACTGACATAAATCAAATCTATATACAAAATTTGTATCTAAAATCATTATTCCTATTATTTAAATCTACTTATTCAAATCCTAAAAAATATT
The DNA here is from genome assembly GCA_963277665.1 of Viscum album. Classification (NCBI taxonomy): domain Eukaryota; kingdom Viridiplantae; phylum Streptophyta; class Magnoliopsida; order Santalales; family Viscaceae; genus Viscum; species Viscum album. The sequence continues at coordinate 360,115,728 of OY728155.1, read as the reverse complement.
TAGGATACATATATGTATCATCAATGAAAAACTCTTCGAATTGAGAAAAAATAGTTCTGACATACTCTGAGGAACATATAGTTTATCATTAACTAACCTCTTATGTTCCTTAGTATAAATAAACAAATAAAAATTATCCCCATTAACTATTTTATTATTTCATGTCTACACTCTATAGTTTTTCATCAAATTACCATCCACTAAAAATTCAAATGAATGTGTAAATAACATATGAGAAATACAGAATTGAAACATCCTAGACCTTGTTATCTCATAATTAAATGAAACCAGTTGGTCAGATAGCCTTAGGTGTGCCTATTAATATACTATAGTAGGATTACTAACAACTAGGTTCTACGGTTTATTTGGGGGAAACTATACCCTCATGACCAAAGTAGCTTAGTAGTGTAAACAATAGAAATAATAGAAGTATCAGAATATCAATAGTCCAAGGAAGTAAACTCATCTAGATATAATAAATAATGGTTATATGTAATTACCACTAAAATATAAGAAGTTGTTTAATTTTATGTATATGAGAAAAATAAGTAGTTAAACATGGTAGATGTCATATTTTCATAAAGGTGTACCAAAATAACCAAAAACACAAAAAACTATCACTATATAAAATCATGTTCCATTGCTCGGCCAATGGATACCCTACTACTGGGGTTGCTTATAGAAGCATAAAATTCTATATTCCTTCCCATATCCATACCAGAATCCTTGAAATCTATGAATGTACTAATCAACGGCAATGACACGGTGTGAGATATTCTTAAAATTCCACCCCAACTGTTATGCATAAATCAATTATGTGAATATAATCATAATAATGTAAATGTATAATAATCATCAGTGATGTAAAAATGGTGGTGTAAAAACTATTTTATAATAGGATTCTCATGGGATTTCAGGTCATCCATACCTACTTCCGACTATGCTGAAAATGTCATTATTCACCTTCCATCATTTATTTATATTCCTACATTAGACAATCATTTTCACTGATGTACATGAACCTGTATGAACCCATAGTATAGTATCAAATTATCTATATAGTATATTAATATTTAATAATCATATGATATTTAGATAGATAATCAAAAAAGGTACAGTGTAATAAAAGGATTCAAGGTGATACCAAGGACTCCTTGACCTTATATGATGTGCCAACTCGTCGTAATAAATGGTATAGTCTAGCTATAGTGGTATGAGTGTAATACAAGGGGTAAATCCATGGAATTATACATTAAATTAGTCTAACCATTTCCATAGATCTCATCCAAAGTAATACTATTCAAATCATGTTTGGTCCTATTGTGTGGAATCCATGATTCCGCGTGTCCATAAAAATCAATATAAATCCAATGAGTCAATACAAATCATTCTAATGTCCTAAAACATTAAATTTAATCCCCAATACAACAACAATGAATTCACATAGTATGAAAAATACCAAATTATGGGGGGAATCTCCCATAAAAATAATCTCAATGAACCCGGGGTGGAATCGTCATAGTGGTCAAGGAATTCCCTAAAGAATCCAAGGAGATCAAAATAATGAAAACTCCTACAAAATAAAATATGTCCATAATAATGGAACCATATATGTGAACATGAAATGTAACATTTTCCATGTAATAATCATTCCAATTCACTACTTCTATTCATTTTATATCATTAATATTTATTTATTGATGATAAGTATTAAGGTCCATAATACTAGGCATCATGTACATATACATGATGTGTAACATTGCACATATATTAATCTTTCCAACTAACTTAGTCCATATAATTCATACCATTTCCATTAATTTAGTGATGAAAAGTTTTATAGGTGTATGGTTAACATTAGACATGGGTAATTCACAACATTTCCCTATGTCCATTGGTACATTTGATTATTAATTAAGAAATCCAAATAAGTGTTTTGTCTATGTTTCATCACTATAGTTCATCTAATAACATTATTAATTCCATATTTAGAAGCTGATATTAACATAGAAATTGTGTTTTGGAAAATATCCCATATTGTGTAATAAGGAAACATATGATCACCCCCAAAAGGTGTATCACAAGTTGTGGATGAAGAAATCTACATTATTAACTTTTTGAAAGATTCATTAGGTTATAAGTAGGGTAACCAATTTAAGGAAGATTAATTTTGGAAGTAATATTCAGACCCATTTCATATATTTTAGTATTATGATGTTAGATTGGAGTTAGATGTCTCCATTGAGTTGAATCGTATCTATACCATAAAAGGTCCAACAGACCACGGAAAAAGCTTCCCTTTCCATCTAAACTGTCAATATCCCGATCCATTAGATACAAACATGAACACCCAATCCATGATCTAAAACATTATAGGTTATTAATAAAGATTGGTATAAGATTTATTCATAAACTATGTCGTATCCACATGATTACAAATCCGTTGAAGCTACTATGAAGTCTCTTGAACGAGAAGTGATCCAACTAGAATTTCCAACACAGCCACTAACCAGCATAGAGGTGACTGAAATAGTCTAACATATAAGGAATCATAAGGATAAATCTAAATTTTCACATGAAATATTTTTTACTTGAAACTTCAATGGAAAATATTGTTTATCCCAAAAACCTATGAAATAAATGACACATTCTTGAAGAATTCTATCTAAATCATATATCGTTTGTTAAGATTTCTTATCAGTTTAATAATTTTATTCTAGGCTCAGAAGCACCTGGGCACCCAATACCCCTTTAAACCCTTTCTATAAGTAAGATGATAAATTATAATCTCTATATGATACAACATTATGTGGGAATCCATAAATTTTCATAATGTCCAAGACACATGTTTTTCCAAGATCATCCATAGAAAAGATATCATAGATAGGTAAAGTGTGATTAGCCTTTTGAGTCTATCGATAGTCACCCATTATACATCATTTAATTAATGGTTATCATAAATATATTTGTAATTTTCATTGTTAAATTATCCTGTTTCCACATTTTAATTCTAAATGGACGTAGAATCCTTTCTGGTCATTAGTACTCTACCATCATATACTGATTTGTGAAAAAATAAGTAAAAAATATGTGTATATTATTTTTCATTTGAGGACACCATTATATGTGATGGTAATCATGGTAATAAAATGTAATACCTAAATGTACTTCCCAAGTAAAAACATGACACTATCAAATTAATTTTTACCCTATGTTTGTAGGAACCTAAATGTGTCCATTAATGAATAAGATATCATCCTTGTATATGATCAATTCTGATCATGGGTCATCACCTAAAACACTTTTCGTTTTGTATAATCCATCGAGATAAAATAATTTCATCATTTTCACAGTGTCCAATAAGTGAATAGGTTATTGTTAATGTACTAAAGGTAAGCTTAGTTCGATTCTCCTACACCTCTAAATTTATATCAAAGAATATATCCATCAGCTACTACTCAGCACTGTCTACCCACACTACCTGTGTATGAGTCCTCTTATTTTAGGCATTCTATACAGCATTTCCCATCCTAGGAATATATTCAATCTCAATGGTGATTGACTGTAGGAAATCAGCACATATGAACTTCATAATGTACAAATCATGGTATATAAAGATATAATTGTTTATTTTTATATTTGTATACATTGAAAAATATTTCCATGTAGGCAATACCACTAAAAATTCAATCCACGAACTACATATTCTAACTGAAGATAGAGTGTTGATAAATTTCCATAATGTGGTCTCAATAGATGAGACCCATAAGACAAAACCTGATAACCCTACATCATAAAATCTTCAAGACTGATGTTGGATGCATAACAATTAACAATATATATTCTACCTAACTATGGAAGAATCAAGATCAGTACTATGGTCTGTCCCGCTCTAAGCTCATGAAAGGATAACTCAAAATCTTATGACTATCAGAAACTCACACCCATATTAGTAAATCCTATAAGTGGTTTTTTGTTAGGAAAATTATTAAAAAACGTTTCCTTCATAGTCATACATCTTTAAGATACTTTATATTCCAATAATGTTCTTGGGATGCACCAAAGAAACTATGGAACTCAACTTCATTAGGTCAATAGAAAATCCAGCCACCGAAATAATATAACCTAAGGAATGAAACTTATCAATCCAAAACTGGTATTTTATAATCTTATAATACCACCATTTGTATCTTAATGTATTCAATTTTATTTTATTGTGATATATAAAATCAGAATGAATGTGATAATACTCAATGATTTCATCCATAAAAACTACAAAAAATGATTCTAGATATAGGGAAAACTGATTAATCAGAGCCAAAAAAATATTTTTCATGTTCTTGAGATAAAACAACATAGAGATATACTCATAGTGACTGTACCTACAATTAAAATTTTAATGTTGTCTGTTTACAGACCTAACCATATCTCATGATAACATTACCTAAAATCAATGTTATAGAAACCCATCTCCCCTAAGAGAATGTCAAAGAGGTCAGTGATATGAGTCAATGGATATTGTTTCTTGTATATAAGCGAGTTCAAAAAATATAAATCCATTTAATTCCTAAGGTTACCATCCTATTTCTTATAGGGAAGGACATGAGAACCCTAGGGAGAAGTATAAGGTTGTATAGCTCCCATAGCTACTGAATCCTCTAGATACCACTTGATCTTCTATAACTTAATTGTATTCAACCTGTATGGATGGATGGATACCAGTGTAGCTCAAGGAAGTAGCTCAATAGAGAACTCATCCCCTCTCTAAGTAGGCAATTTTGGATTTTTTAGGGAATACATCCCAGATTTGATCCACTGTAGGACAAAAATAATCCTGATATAGTTCATGATCCTCCATATAATGTATAACAATAAAGGATTTAACTCTAACCATAATTAAATGATATTATATACCACTATATTCCTAAATATCCCATTAACCCTTTTGAAGATAACCACTAACCTCTAGGGATGTAACAGACACCCTTTGGTGATAAAAACCCATATAAGAATGATATAAATCCATCCAATCAATTAAAAGAATGATATAAATTCGTGCCATCTTGATGATGATGAATTCCTATAATAAATAATAACCTCCCACCTCAAGAGACATTCCTCACACCAGCACACACTGAAAAATCAATGATTTTATGATTATTAATAATTTTGTTTATTTTTTGTCATGTATTTATCCCTTTTATTTCCCAAATGTTTTGGGGAGAAATTGGGTTTTTTGGCCGGAAAGAAAGTGGCATGCTATTGGCCCAAAATTAGGGGAACCCATTCAAAAGCCCAAGTAAAACCCCGTGCCCTAAATAGTGTCTCTATCCATACCATAATACAAGTCACATGTGTGTTCACCCCAACACCTCCCCCTAGAAATCATGCATCCAATTTCATCCTGGACATATGAGATCTCACAGTTTCTGAACATCTTGTAAAACCATTCTTGCCGACCATGTGGCCTATAAAAAACATTAAAATTTTTAATTTTCACTTTTAACTATTAGTATTTAACCCTAAATCACCAATAATAATATCTATTGTGGATTTACATCCTAGTATATTCATCCACTACTTCTTGGACCCCTTAAACCCTAATATTTACATAGTTTTGGCCTTAAATCTTCAAGAAATCAACAAATAAGTCTCAGGTCTCTTGGTTTCTTCCTTCATCAAGGGATTAAATTATTCCATATTTGGGTTCATATTTTATATCACCTTTTTTACCTAATAAAAGTTCAATCTTGAGGGTTTAGTAAAAATCACATGGTTTATTGTTCGATCATTCCTTTATAGGGATTGTTTGATGGGTGGTTGTGGTTTTCCATTTTATTTTGGACATTTTTGAATAGGAGGTAGGTCGTTCCATGCATTTACAATATTATATGAAACTTTTTAGGCATTAAGAGTTTCAAAAATATGTCTTATGGATAATGTGTGTGGTACTAAATGTGTTTTCAAGGCGATTCAAAGTGGATATGTGTTAGAAAATGGTTTTTTAAAAGTGGATAATGGTGTTTCATGTGATCCTTATTTTGGTTCATTATAAATATGTTAATTGGATTGTTTGAAATGTGATAAATTAGTTTTAAAAGTATTATGACGTTCATATGTGATTAAATATGGATTTCAAATGGGAATGGGTATTTTTTGCAGGTGAGATTCTTTATTTTGTTTCTTAAATGTGTGCTACAATTTATGTAAGTGGTGTGAAGAACATTTTAAAATGGATTTGGTTTATATAGTGATTTTAAAGGGGATTATACAAAGTAAATGGTTGTCTTTCATGTGCCATATTATTATTATGTTTCCAATTGGATTTAATAAATTGGTCCCATGGTGTGAAATGTGATTGAAAATTCCTTTGGAGTGCATTTGAACTTGAAATTTGTCTTGATATGGAAAATGGGGGTTTCCAAGTGATCTTTGTTTGTGGGATGAATATTATTTTGAAGAAAATTGTATTTATTGTGTGTTAATGATTCATGGAATATGTATGTAAAGGTGATGATTTTGTGTGGAATGTGAAATATAAATTTATCACAAAGGGAATCTTGGGTATTTAGGTCAGTGAACATAAACTAATATTCTATTATATTTGGTGGTGTTGAGGTCCTATTTCATCTAATAGGATCGATGCTATGATATTAACTAAAAATTTGATATGATATAAGACCACTTGACCTTGGTATTTTTTCCACTATAGTGCCTTGTGCCTGAAGAAACAGTTGGTTTTGGATTATATTTGGAGACCACTAGACCTTGGGATGCATTCCCCTCTAGTGGCACTTTCATGATTACGTTTTGTGTTTTTATTGAAAGACCTTATCACTAATGAAATAGGTTCCTAGTGTCCTAAAAGATATAGGTCCTATTTTGATTTTCTGGGATGTGGTTCTCTCTTATGATGTGATGTTTTTTTGATGTGTTGTTAACCATAGTCATAAAGCGGTCCATGTGTTAATTTTAATTTAAAATAAATATTACTTTATTAATGTTCTTCTTAGAAATGTTCTTTCTCAAAATGTTTTCTTTAAAAATGATGATGTGTTCTTTCTTAAAAAATTCATGGTGATTTTTCTTCTATTTTTATATAATGGAATATTTCATTTGATGGAATCCTACAGGGATTTGGATCACATCCTATATACAACCATGTATGTATATAGATTATTCTCTGTGAGACCAAGGTAAAGGAATGATGTTATGTGATTGTGATGTTTGATCTGGTTTATAGAGTTACACTTCTCACTAGTGTTGGAGGTGGTGTATTTATTGTAATGGCCCCAGGTTTCATGGACACATTTGATATTTGGTTTAGTTGTTTCCCTTTTCTTCATGGGATTATTATTTTGTTTAATGTTATAAAATGATGAATATGAATAATTATTGTATCCTTCTATAGTGCTGGTTATCAATTATGTGATGACGTATTATTATTTTTTATTGTTTATTATTAAATTCAAGGGTTAAATAGTTAAAAAAAGAGAATTTATGATAACAATGAACTATTTTACAACTAATAGGGATTGGGAACTCCTTTATAGAAATTTCCTGGGCTAGGTCGGGTGTCGAGTTTGATATAACCCTGGCTTGGTTCCAGAAAAAATTATATCATAAGAGGTTTCAAACTTAATTGGGTCATGATATTTTTGAGTGTTTTTATGTAATGTAGGTAGTATATTGGGGTATTTAGGTTCTTCTTTAAATTGGGTTTTTTACCATCAAACCTCGTGACAAATATTTTGTCTCCATGGGATGTGGAGAGTTGGTTTGGTTTATTTCATAGGTGAGACATACATGTTGTAGACTATACGTCGAAAATATATGGGGGTGAAGCTCGTTGTATTATTATTATGTTGGATATGGTTTTTTTTGTTTTATTGAAGTGTTTGGTAGTGATTATATTTCTGAAGATTTTTAGAATGGTGCATTAATGGGTTTACTGATGGAGTTATCTTGTTATTAAGGCTTGTTGTATAAAGATGCCACTTCAGGGAATTCTCGTGCAACCATGGTAAGAAGAAAATGATAGTTCACCCTCACCAATTTATTAGAGAACTATGTAATCCTATGATAGGGCTATCCATGCTTTGGGTTGGGGAGTTGGTCCTAGTCCTTATAAGGTTAGAGAACCCAAAATATGTTCTGGAATGGATAAAAATCAGGAGTTCCTCAAGAACAATCCTCATTCCTTACAGGGTATCACAAATCCCAAGGAAGTAGAGGATTGTCTTGAAATGGATGAGGGGATATATGAGTTTATTGACACTCTGGAGGAGGGTAAAGTTTTATTTTTTTCATGTTGGATTGTTCAGTAGAAATTGGGGGGACTCAGTGGTCAAAGTTGTAAAGCAGAAGCATATGGGGTGAATGGAATTCGAGGTCATATTCAACTAGTAGTATTTCCCTGAGTCGTTAACATTGTACATGTCCTGATACTTTTTATATCCTCACTAGGGAGACCAGAAAAGGATGGATTATTCTAACCAAATTATAGATTTGGTTTTCTTCCCACCCGATGTATCATCCAACGAGCAGATGTAGGATCAAGAGTTTGAGATGGGGATGCGAGAAAATATCTGATATGAAGTCTTCTTATTGAAGATGAGGACATATGTAGAGGTTATCGATCATCATATTATTGTAGATATTAATCATAGTGGTAATTATGGTTTCTATAGATTAATCTATGTAGTGTGTCATTTTAGTGTAATCTCATTTGAGAAGATGAAGATGAAATATGAGCAAGAGAAGAGTGGAGGTGGTAGTTAAGGCCATCCTTCCCTGTTTTCTTCATATATGATTTCTCATGAGGATATTTTGCATGCCATAAGTGTGGTAATGTAGGGAACATGTGATCTATGTTTTCATCTCTAATCATACCCTACCATAGATGTCGGTATGTGGGGATTATAAAAATATATATGCATTTTTGAGAATCCTTATAAGATTGGTGTATGTTCTATAGCCTTCAACGGGATTTTATCCTAGTTTGAAATGTCTAGGGTAATGGTTTCTCATATTAAAGGTAATTGTAGTTAGACTAGATCTTCTTCAGGGAAGTTTCTTTTCAATGTATAGATATATGTCAATGGTCTTTCTCGGGGTCAATTATAGTAGATATATCTTCTTATTGTAGATCGAGCGCCAATGGAATAAGACACATGGCATGTGAGATTTTGAGGAAATTTTCTTATTTCATCATCATTATCTATTTGATTGTTTGAGGATAGTTCATCTATTTATTTGATTTATTCCCATCACAATAATGTAGTTATTTTTTAAACCAATCATATTCCATATGAAATTTATTTAGTGAAGTCTCTTTGTCGAAAGCAACATCATGGTTTCTTGTTCCCCTATTAGGAAGTCACCATGTTTTGTGTCAAGAAAGAATCGCATTTCATGGTTCTAGAAAAGGACCACATTGATGTAATCCTTGGAATGGATTCAATGATGAATTATCATGCACACATCTCTTTTTATTTGTGGGGAGTTAGTTTCATGGAAAATTATGGGATTATCTAGGGTTTTCAAGGTAAATGGGATCCACATTTGGGACATTCTATACCTCCACTTATGGAATTGGGAAACCATGTTTGTGAAATCTTATCTCTTATGATGGAAGATGATGATAGTTCACTTGAGGGTGGACTTCACCCTTTGGTGATTTTGTTTCTAGAGGTATTTCTAGATGACCTTATAGTTATTCCTATATAGTGAGAGGTGTAGTTCACCATAGACATTTCTCCCATAAAACAACTGATATATTTATCCTCTTACCATATGACCCCACTGATTTGAAATAATTAAGGGTATAGCTAGATAAGAAATAATCCAAAGTGTTCACTCACTAGAGTGTCTCACTTTAGGTCACCCCACTATTGTTTTCTATAGAGGATAATAGTTCTATATAGATGTTTATTAATGACTAGAATATGAACAAGGTGACGATCAATAACATGTACCATTTTCCAACTATTGATCATTTTTTAAAAAGATTAAAGTGAAGGTTGTTCTCCCATATTGATTTCCATTCCAAGTATCACTAAGTCCGGTTTAGATAGGAAGATGTTCCAAAAACAACCATTTGAAGTAGGCATGACTATTATGATCCTTTGTTCAATCCATTTGGGTTAATGAATGGAAAATATATATTTATGGCAAAAATAAATTGATTGTTCACCTGTATCTTGATTATTTTGTTGTGGTATTTATGGTTTACATCTTGGTAAATTCTAGGATTGGGGAGGAACATGAGTGGAATTTGATGATTTTGTTGGGAACTCTTCCGGAACATCACCACAATGTGAATCTTTCTAAGTGAACATTCTGTATCACATAGATGATGTATTTTGGCCATGAGGTTTCCAAAAAAGGGGTTTCAATGATTGTAGAGAGGATCAATGTAGTGATGTTGTGGGAGGAGCTGAAAAATGTTTTCAACATCAGAATATGTTTTTTATGTAAAGGTATTTCAAGAATGTTCTTCCAGATTTCAATTGTCATGCTTTATTCATGATCATTCTAACATAAAATGGGTATATTTAGAATGTATCATGGAGTGTAAAGTGTCATTTTGGGAGCTTACATATCATTTGAAAAATTCCCCTATTTTGATGTAGTTATAATTTGGAAAAGGGAATGTGTTCAAATGAGATGCTTCATTTATTGGTTTTGGGTGTGTTTTGATGCAGGATGAAGATGTGGTGGAATATGGTTCATGATAATGCCCACCATTTGAAAAAACATTACCTAACTCATCACTTGGAATTGGAATAAGTTATCAATTACATGAAGTTGTGGCACCACTATCTATTTGGTGATAAATTTATGGTTTATTCAGATTATAAGAGTTTGGATTCTATTTTCTCCCAAAAATTTATGAATCTATTGAAGCATCATGTGGTTAACCACCTTTTGGGGTTTTCCTTAGATATCATCTTTTCCCCAGCAAATAGAAATTTGACTGTACATTCCATGAATAGGAATTTTCTACTAACATCATTGAAAGTGTAATGTTATTAGTAGACATTTGACAAGTCACATTACCCAATTACTTATCAAGACCAAGGAGCATAGTGGCGGTTTGTTATTCTGTAGTGTTCAGCTATAAAATTCCCTTGTGGAGTTGATTCAGAAATTATAGTACGTTATGAGCTATTCTAGTATTATATATAGTTCATAAATTGTGGGGAGGTTCATTGTGAGTGGCTATTGTCACCTAAGAGAGTATAGTGCTTCAAGGGTCGCTTCATGGTGTCATTTTCATTATGGAAGGTAGTGATGAAGGATATCCACTAGTCTTAGTAGATAATTCATCTTGGTACCACCATGATGTTCTATTATGTGCATTGGAAGTTCTGGTTACTGGGTGTGAATAATGATGTGGTAAACATTGTATCATGCTGATATGCATGTCAGTAGGTTAGAGAAAAGTGCCAAATTTAATCATTTTTTCTTCACTCTATACCCTGTATCAGCTGGATGTAGGATGATATTTCCATGTATTTCATTGTTAGCTTACTTCATCATCCATATGGGTAGAATACTGTTTTGGTAGTGATTGATAACCTAATTATGTCAACCAATTTTATTTTGATTATATATTCATCTTAATAAATGGATCTAGTTAATTTGTATGTTAAGGAAATAGTGGTTCTTCATATTTTTTACTTCGGTTGTTGTTTTGAATAGATACTATAATTTTACGTCATAGTTTGGATAGGTTTTTTTTAGGGGATGGGGTCATAGATCAAGTTGATCATGGCATAATATTCACTAATAAATGTTGACATGGGCCGAGAAAATCATATCATGGAAGAAATACTTTGGGAATCTTTGATGGATTTTGGAGTCTCATGGGACAATAATTTTGGGGTTGGTCAAGCTTTAATAAAATAAATGTTATAAATCCATGATCTGAATGTCTATCTTTTAGGAGATTTATGGTCTGTTGTGTCATGGTCTATTGTGTGGGGATGAGGTAGGTGAGATCTCATTGTTTGGACTGAACCTTATATAGAAAACATCTATGAAATTCATGTTAATCAGGAAGAATTTTTTTACATCATTGAGTCTCCATATGTCTTATGCTGATCAGAGGTGTGTATGTTGGGAAATCTCTATGGGTGACCAATTGTTCTTGGTAGGATCACATCATTTGGGCCACTATTTTTTGTGTGAGTAAGTGAAGCTAAATCCAATTTATATGAAACCATTTTAATTTATAGATAAGATTGGTAACATGGCATACTAGTTAGCTTTTCATTCCCATCTAATTTTAATTATAGATCGTTTCCTTATCTCTTAGTTGAAAAATTATAATATGAATTTGTCTCATGTCCTAAATTTGGAGGAGTTGGAGTTATATATTGATCTATATATATTTTAGTATGCAGTGTGGACTATATATTTCGAAGAGATGGTCCTTCATGGAAGGACTATCTCTTGGGAGTGGAAATCTTGTGTCAAAGATGAGTATCCATTTTGGTAATCTAATTAAACTATATATTGACTTTTGAGGGGTGAAATATTTTCATGGTGGGGAGAAATATCACATTTTCTATCTTATTTTGAGTTAATACTTTGTTTATATTTTATTCATTTATTTATCCCTTGGTTTCCAAATTATATTTTAATGAAGATGGGATTTTGGGGTTGCAAAGTAGGTGGTGCATAGTTGGTGCATAGTTAGTGGAAAATGTGTGATGGCATTGGGAAAATAGTGCGCCATGGATATTGGAATTGTCCAGGCTATACGACCAGACACATGGTCACATTCCCAGCCCTAGGAAACTATGTGTATAGTTTCCTCTTACATACGGAAGATTGTACAGTTTCCACATGGTTTGCAAAAATGTGCAGACCAACTATACAACCAGTCTAGGTCATTAAAAATAATAAATTTACTCTTTTCACTATTCAAATGTGACCCAAAATCCTACATAATCAAAAACCTATGGTATTTTTACCCTTGGGAGCCTCCTTCATTCCTTGTTGTACAATTTAATCGCTAATAGTTTTGTTTTCCCCCTTGGTTCATTAAAAATCACTATGTAAGTGTATTTTCTGTTGGTTTTAACCTTAATCTAGGGTTTCTCTTCCTCACCATGGGGTTATTCTTTTCCTGTGGGTTTTTTATCCTAAAAAATACTATATCTTATAATTATGGGTAAAATAATGATGTTTATGGTTCGTTTATTCAACTATAGGGTTTTTTTGAGGCATTATTTTGGCTTTCTAGTGGGTTTTGAAAGATTCCAAACATGAGGTATGTGGTTCCATACTTTTACATTATTTCACGAAATTGGTGTGCTTTCCTGGTTTCATAAATATGTTCTATAGATTATTTTATTGGTTGGAAATTTTTTCAAAAGATATTTGATAATAATATGTGTTGGAAAATGTTTTTATAAAAGGTGTTTATTTTGTTTCTTGTGTTCCCCATTGTTGTTTTTTATAAATGTGTTCAATGGATTGTGTGAAAGCTGTGAAATATGTTTTAAATGTGTTTTGAGGTGGATATTGGTTGAAAGTTTGTTTTATAAAGGAATTAGTATTCTTCATGTTATCTTCACTATTATATTTTTTTAATGTCTTCTATGAATTGTGTAAGTGTTTCAAATCACAATTTAAAATGGATTCGGTGTGCATAGATATTCAAAAGGGGATTTTCCCATTGGAGTAGTTGGATTTCATGCATTCTCTTCTTGTTATGTTTCCAAATGGATTTTTAAAATTTCTTATATTTTTTGAAATGAGTTTTCAAATGGATTTGGTGTGTGGTGAATATGAAGGTAGTTTTGATTATGGAAAATGAAGGTTTTTTGTGAGATTTCTTTTAGGTAAAAACATTCTTATGAAAGAAATTGTTTTTTATGTTATCATGATTCTTTTCATGTTTATGTGATAATTATGATTTTTTATGACCTCTTAAATTGAAATTGAGAAAAAATGGAATCCCACTTATCTAGGTGGTAGAAATAGAACTTGTAAGCTAGTGGATTTTGTGGGGCCGAGTCCTAGTTTCATCAAGTTGGATGAACGCTACAACACTAACTAAACATGTGATTTGATTAGAGACCACTAAACCATGGGATGTGTTCCCTTATAGTATCTCATTCATGAGTGATTTATGGATTTTGGGTAATATTTGGGGACCACTAGACCATGGTATGTGTTCCTCTATTTTGGATCATACATGAGGATGTTGTGGGATTTAGTTGGAGGATCATATCACTGAGGTACAGGGTTCTTAGTGTCCCACTAGAGTAAGAGCCTATAGTGATTTCCCATGATGTGGTACTCACTTGGGATGTGATTTTTTAATAATGTTATTATAACTGTCAATATATAGTGGACCTTTTTAAAATTTTAATTTTGAATAAATATTTTTTTATAAATTTTTCTATATAATTTTTTACCGTAAAATATTTTATTTATGATTGTTTTTATGGTATTCATTAAAACAGACATGTTTATTTGTTATCTAATGTTATAGCATGGACTCTGTATATTGAAAGACATCATTATGGGATTTTTCTCACTCCCAAAATACACAATTGGGTGTTTGTAGACTCCACTATGAATGACCCAGGTAAATGAAAGATGTTCTGTGATAGCGATGGTAGATCATGTTTCTCGTTGTCCACTTCATGAAGGTGTATTGGAAGGTTCTTAAGAGTAATGGACCTATCAATGTGTATAGATTTCAGATATGGGGTTTAGTTGTTTGACTTTCTGTAGTAGTATTAGTTATTTCGTTAAAGTTATAAAAGTTTGAATCTGAAAAAATTTGTATCCTTCTTTGGTGTTGGTAATCACTTATGTGATAATGTATTATTCTTTTTGGTTTGTTTATAGTTATGTTCAAGGGTGAAATTGTTCCCAAAAGTGTAATGTTGATAAATAAAAACTAGTTTCAAGATCGTGTGATTATTCTAATGTTGTGGATACTATGATTATACCTATAAATATAGGTATCATGGTACCATTTTATTTGGGAATAAGTTGAAATAAATACATCTGGTCTGATCTGCATCCTTGTACTATAACCTTACTACCCAGTACAGGTTCACTTTTTTGATTCTATGTACCCTAATTCTGACCTCCACAACTACATCCACCTCCTTAGACTATATGTCCAATTATAGACCAACATTCAGCCTAATAGAGAGATAATGGTGATGCTCTATAAGTCGGAGCTGGTTCGGATCCTCTCCCACAAAGAACTTATGGGTAGGTCAAACAGAATATCTGAATATTCCCCATCATTCTGCATGACCATCACTTAACTAAGTCTCAATCACATTGATTTTATTTCATGATTATTCCAATCAAATTGATTGAATATATCCTATCTACTTGAATAGGTACTCTATATGCCACTACTCTATCAAGAATCCACTAGATGACATTTCCTATTACAAAATGTCTACCTACCCTATCATAATACTAAACCACTATGAATTATACTATATAAAACCACCATATGTATTCTAGTAATAAGGTATTTCTTCATAATTCCCATCAATATAGTAAAACAAAATACATTTACATGATCCCAAATATTATACATCAACCTATCCTTGAAATATATTTATATAGTCTACTTATTCCTAATGAAGCACATTGAAGAAAAAAAATATCTGTAAAACTAATTGAATAATCCATAAAAATAATGGTAATTTATCTATATGTATGAACTCCCTATATCTTCCATCTCTCAGTCTATCCAGAAAAAATAGTCTTAGAGGGTAGCTTGAAAATCAAACTAGGACATATCCTAATATTGGTCTTCCAAAGTAAATATGTCCCACCAATGCTTTACTAAACCTCAAATCATATAAATGGTGCTATTTGAATTCTTGTTTTTGACCCAAAAAAATTTATAATGAGTTTTTTGTATATTTTAGTGGTTTTCGGGACTGTTCTAGAAATTGATTTCCATTTTTTGAAAATAAAGACGTGCTTCATGGTAAGAACAAATTGTGTGGCTTTGGAAATAGTGTCGAAAAGGGTGAACACTTTTCACTAACAGGAATTGTTGCACGCTAGTGAGAAATCATTCCATTTCTTATCACAGTCCTAAAATAGGGTTTTCAAATGGTTTCCAAACCATGTACTTAAGACATATTGGATCAATGTTTGGGAATAAAGGGGTTCATGGTTAGAACATTGTTTATCCAATCATCCAACCAAACAATGAAACCTAATATTTTTTATTTAAATTTCCATTTTCACTTACATTTTCTTTAAACCTAAACCAATTTTTACTGATTTAATTCTAGAATATAGAGGGTTGATTTTTTCACCTATTTATTCTCTCCAAAGATAGTCTTGGATTCTGATTTACCATATAGACTTTGAATAAAAAAACATTCATCTCATTTGATCTACACTGGTGAATCCTACATTCATTATGGTCATTAACTAATTTTCCTATTTATTTATATATTCATTTTTAAATAATATAATATTAAATTTTTCTAGGGAAATCATCTGATATTCTCATTTCTTCCAATCCGGATTGATTAAAGTGTCAATACAAGATGATTGTTCTACCACCAGTCTACCATAATTTTTTTATAAATTTTCCTTAGTGTTTGTTGTTTAGTATAATTTGTAATAGTTTTTCCACATTAAGAACCTTACATCATTTCCCATAAAAATGAATGAACTTCTTAATATAATTTTTTGGATCCAATTAGTATGTCCTTAATTTCCATTGTATGGTTATTGGTCATTCACCTCAATATAACCCACCCATGTGGTGAGTTCTACAGTATTCATATTATTTTCACAACCCATGAGGTAATTTTATGCATCTTACCTATGTTAAAAAAATATTTTAGTGTGTATGGCACCCCCAATTATAGCTGGATCCATAATAAGAATTTAACAACTTATAGTATAATTTTTTTCCTGATTACCAGTTGATCACATGGTATCAAATTGTTTAAAATGATAAAATGGTTTGATTTGGAAATGGTGTAATAATCCAGATTAACTCATCGATGTTGAATTATTTTGAAATTATTAATTAATTATTTGTTTAATTCATAATTTTAGTTTTTTCCTTAGAAATTTATATCCCATAGATCCTAATTCTATTTGCTTTCATGGGTATTTCTACTCCATGAATATGAATTGGTTATTAAAGGGGATGCATGAGAAATATTTAATCTTTTGATCTTGACTCTTTCGGATTCTATGGAATTTGATACTCCTTGGATCCATATTTCATGGAATGCATTGGAAAATATCTATGGATTCCACCTTAATCATTACTGAGTTTACATTGATATGTTTTATAGAAACTATAGGGACACTTTTTTCATATATACAATGAATTATACTCTTTCCGGACTAATATTTTTAAAATAAGAGTGTTCATTGTGGATTTTTTATAATGATTTACTGATAGACATGTTTTCGGTATTTTATTATATTTGTTAGACTAGATAGTGTCACACAATATTAATCATGAGTTCCTATTTCCATTTTTATGGAAGCTTGATTGTTGTTCACAGGGAGACATGTTTGGCTGGTCAGGATCACCTTTTCATATCAAACTATTATTTAAGTATTGGTATACCTATGATATATTGTACATTGCTTCAATTTTTATTCACATACAATATAAGATATAGACATTCTTGGTGATTTTCTACTAAGGGTTATCACACACCATGTTTGTAATGTCATTCAGTACCTAAATAGACTTTATAGTTGTAGGTTGGTATGGGACAGAGCACCAAATTTACTATAATTAATTGGTTTTTCATAGGTGTGGGGTATAACAGGACCTAGATTTTCTCGTGATGCAATCTCAAGATATTTATTTTATCTTATTTTTACTTTTTACACTTGTGATATATTTTTTACTATTAACTTTTTTATATCACTTTGTATAGATATATGACATCCTTAGCATATTATACCAAACACTATTGTTAGTATGGTTATTAAATATTGTAATCTGGATTAATGTACTCTATTTTTGATTTATTAATTTCATCAACATTATTTTTATTATAACAAAATTTCATTAAAATCTATCATGAGTGCATATTATTTAATGATATTCCCTATAGGACCTCACTAATAGTGAATATCCTCTAGCATAAGGGGAGGTGTTCTTAAGGTTATGTCACCCACCATCACATAGAACCATTTAGTGGCTCTTATGTTGGGATGTTTCTAGTGGTATCTGAACTTTTTAATTTCAAGTTCACTTACTATTATGAGATAATATACAAGAGATTAGGAAGGAATTGGAATTTTCTAATTAACTATGTGTATGAGTTTCTAAGCCATATACATAGAATATACAAATTTTCTGGATGGAGAAATTGATGTTTTGTATTTCTCTTTTTATAGTTGATTTGAATTTACCACTGGGTGATATAGTCGATGATTTAATTTGGTTTTCCTTATAAATATTATCATGAACCAATGAGATGTGGGCTTTCAATTTTGTGCATAGTTTTAGGCACATTACAAGATTCACATGCCATTCAATATACCTTTCCATATAGAAATCATTGATTGACTACATGACATTATTATATGTTACATTAGTTATATATATGTAATTTGATTGATGTAATGTAATGGGGAATGAGAAAAAGAGTTGGTACATAGAGTTCCTTTCATAACATAATTTTTTTTTCTTAAATAGGATAGAGTATACAGCCATTGAATTCCACTATAGAATGTTGAGTTAGATACCATTGGTTGCATGGAATGGAATGTGTTTTGGTTTTGATTAATTAGATTCCATAATTTATTTTATAAGATGTATAAGACTTTATATTATGGATGTGTGGATACAATTGTTTCATCCATTCAATTTGGCTTGTAAAAAATGTTATTTTAAATGAAATTGGAATTTTGAAGTGTGGTGTTCTCCGATACATGTCTTTTTTAATCATAATTTATTGTCCATATACAAATATCCATGTTGTGAAATTGAGACATGACATTGATCCATCATTAGAGTGGGTTTTAGGTAGTTTCTCTGGTGCTTCATATAATCATTCCTGTTACCCTGTAATTGATTTAAGAGAATGAATTAGGGTGATTATTATTTAAATTAAGGATTATACCCATCCTATGATTTTATATATATGAATTTTTTCCTACTAGATTTATTTCAAAGGTGTGAGTTTAAAATTGTAGAGAGATTCCACCACAATGACATCTATTAGTATGCCATGAGGGTGGTGAAAACCAAGGTCCAAAGGTAGTAGAACGTGAACTAAAAGTAGAACCTTAGATAGATCAAGTTGTGAATGCAGTTGTTTTACCAATTTTGGTTGTTGAGGACCAATGTAGTAAAGGTTTATTACACTCCATGTAGACCATTACAGAATCCCCAGATCATGAATTTTCTATGTATGAGTTGATTCTAGTATCTAATACTAGAATCCACCCACATTTTCAGGGGATGGTAGTCCACTAGACGATTAGCAGTGGCTTGATATTTTTTTTATCATTGAGCTTCTGGAGACGCATCATAATAGGAGATTGACTCTCGCAACATATATGCTATGAGGATAAATTAAACACTATTGGGATGTTTTGAATTAGGCTAATATAATTTAATATATGGATAGTATGGATTTCCAATCCATGTTTTATGATTGCTTCTTTCTTGACACCCTGAGATATTGAAGGCCTAGAGGGGTTTTGTGTCTGGAGCAGAGTGTGATTACCATTATAGAGTATTTGGAACACATCATAGAGATTCAATTTTTTACACCATTTTATCTTTTTGATGATCTATTGAGGGAGATATGAATTGGACAAGGTATCAGTAATTTCATTTGATTTCACATAAATTTTGTTTTGGATGACAACTATTATAAATATTGTGATTGATTCAGTTATTTCTAAATGAAACAAGATGTATTTTAGGGGTGAAATGTATATCATCTCATCCTCTTAACCTTGTGGTTCATTACTAGGTGGCAGCAAGTGCAATTTTGAGGCTTCTAATTAGGGGAATACAACCCATAGTGTGAGTGCTAATGGTTTTTCTACTATCACTAGTGGAGGAGAAGGGGATATATGTGTATTCAGTGCATTTTAGGCCTTTTCTAGTACCAAATATTCTATAATTTGATCTATGTAAAATGTTTTTTTAGCACCATATCTCTATCACATAGTGAATGGGGATATATTATGACTCTATGTTTGGGAGGGGGATTCATAGCTCCGTGTCAGGTCGGATGTTGGAGAAATACTTATTAATAGGGTGGAGGGGTTGTTGGGGAGAAGGTAGCCAAACACTAGTATAACTGTGTTCGAATAATGAAAATTATCTATCCAGTGAGATGTTTTTACAGATATGAATGTTCTTCCATATATATTTTTTACAACCTTTTCATGAGGAGCAGAGTGTTTGAATATCAATGTAGAGATTAATGATCTTAGTATTATATACTCTAATATTTTCTCTATTTTATATAGCTGATTCTCATATATTAATCAAGATACCTAATGTTTAGAGCCTTGGGATATATTTTTACATTTCTAATGGCATTATGACCCTTGATACTCCATTTGGAATTAGATCAGAAGATATACGCTAGCCCCGGGAGTGCCCTTTGGGAATTGGTGGGTGTCAATTTGTTTCCTACAATAATTGGTTTTCTTAATGGAATATAATGGTTATATATAGATTTTTATGTACAACCCATAAATATTTTATAGGATATTCCATAGATAATTCTTTCACAAATGGTTCACAATTAGTTTATTTCTTTAAAAAAAATTACTCATTGAATATAATGCTCTGATAGATACTGGTCTGTACATCCCTTTTTTATTGTGAATGAGATTCCATAGATATTTCATTTTCATCATGTTCATAATTTGTTTTGTTTCTGACAGACATGTGACTTCATTGGGGAAATCATTATTTCTAAATGGATTCCAACAGGTTTGTTTGTGGAACATTAAACACCCAATGGTTTTGTATCTATAGGGGTATGTGTTCCAAAGGAAGTCGATCATTAGGGATTTTGAACCACGATGCTTAAGAATTAACATTGGTTGATAGGATAGGAGGTTGGTCTCATCACACCCTTTTGGGGAGAATTATTGTCTACTCTAAGACTCTCTTATATATTTAATACATGTTCATGAATACTTTATTAATTCTAAAGTATGATGCAAGTAATCCCAGTATAGAAACTAATTATAAGAATATTTTGGATTCATAATCATCTATATGTATCTTAGGATCTTAATCAATAGAGATAACTTTATATATATGAGGTTCCCCATTGATTGAATCCTAAAATATAATACATAGTGATTATGAGTTAATTTTTATGATGATGCTAGATTTCTAGAGACATAGTAGGGAAATCCAGAGTTAATGGTCATCTAGGTAGATGAATGTCACTCTGGAATGTATCTTCCCCTAGGGAGATGGATGTTGTTATGATGTTGGGATCAAACCCATAGATGGGATTAATAAGTATAATTGTGAGAGGTATTAGAATCTATGTAGTTAGATTCCACTTATTATGACACATATTACCTTTTGAGGTCATGTTATGTGGATCCAACCCTATAGTTTAAGATTATGTGGCTAGGATGTCTAGGAAGATGTTTTCATGTCAATGTTTGGCTTGGGACATATGTCACAACTGCACAAGGGACATTGAAGGGATATGAGTTTATACATTGAATTGGACAATGATAATGATATAGAATAGAAGGATATGGTTCGTAAAGGATGTTGGGTTTGAACCTCGGGGAGGCTTCATGTGTATGATGTTTTGATGGGAATCAAAGACCACAATGTTCCTTGGGGAGGATCCATTCAAATGGAGTTACACAAAGTTTTGTTTCACAAAGGATAATGTCCCATTGATATGATAGGTTGGGGATTACACCTGATATGGATAGCCTCTATGAAGGGACCATGAGGAATGTTTCCCCTCATGTATATTTGGGGTCTTAACTCGAGATTTGCTCCTAAAAAGGATGCCCAGATTAAGGGAATAATAATTTGGACTTTTTTCCTAAGGATGATTACCATTAAGATCGAGCTCTGAGTGGGATTCATAAGTATCCCAGTTATGGTGGGAATCAAAGTTCTTATAGATAATTTGTTATAGAGGATTGTGTGGTTATTGGATCTTTACAAACCTTTATTCCCCTAGGAGTCATTCTTGTTATGAGAAATAAGAATATGTTAATGATTCAATGAACCACACACTTTTGTTTTGTTGATTATGGAATAAAAGTAGAATGATTAGAAAAGAGGTTGAGGTGACCATGGAAGAGGTTGGGGCTATTGAGGAAGAGTTCGGGGCTAGGTTTGAATATGTTGGTGCTACGATGCTTCCCACTCTTCAATTTACATTGGAAAAGTGTCCAAGGTAAGGAAGTAATTTAAGTGAATGATGAAGAGAGGAGAAAGATGAAAACCTTCTACATGAAATTCTAGGGGATTAGCTCAATAAGAGTTCCCAAAAATTGGTTCCATAGAAGAATAATTATCTCATTCCATGTGGAAGGGAAAATAAAGTATGATCATTTCCATTCCTACTGGTAAATGCATGCTATATGTCATGGAGATGAGAAAGGGTGGATATATTTCTATCCCCATAATCCAATATTAGCAACTCATCAACACTATCTATGGGGTAATGTTTAATGTGACCATAGAGATACAAATCTACAGATTCCCTAAGGATCATTACCCTCTAGTAGGACAAGTGTGGGAAGACTCAGACTATAGAAATAAAAATCCAAATGGGAGACATGTTGATGCACCTTTCCCAAAAAAAAATTAAATAAGGAGTTATTGGTGGAGGTTACAACATTGCCCCTTTCAAATAAGGGATCCAAAGAAGAAGAATACTAGTAATGATTGTCTTTGAGGAAGGCCTACTTGATATCTCGTTCATGCTATAATGGGAGGAAACCCAAGAAGGATCGTTCAAGGGGTGCACAAAGAAAGGGGCCTCCACACTAGTTGTCTTGAACGAATTGGTTACACCTTGGGTGAGAAAAACCTATATTACTAGACTTGGGTGAGGCTTCTCTCAATCCATGTAGAGTCTCCATAGGTACTCACAGAAGTGTGTAGCATAAGTTCTTATTTATAGAAGGGTGGTCACTCTAGTTCCCTTAAATCCGGGGTTTGGGTGGATGATTCATGAAAGTGTTATTTATTTTTAATACTGAATGGATTTATGTCTCACTATAACTCTTTTATTCTATCTCTTTATGAATTAAGAAACTACCTTTGAGGTTTCGGAGGACTTGGGAGAAGTACTGGGGAAATCAATGTAGCAATCGTCCTTCAAGGAAATGTTTTTGTATAAATGAAGACCCCAATGGCCTATTTATTGAAAAATATGACACCTTGGATGAACGTATGTTTTTATACAAGTGGGAGGTGTATAGGTAGGTTTCTCTTAGGTACCTTGCATGCCAATTGTGTTTTTGGGGACTTGGGTGGAACAACTACTCCATATCATGGGGCCAAATCCCCTACACCCCATCTTGAGATCAGTGTCAGGATGCAGTCTAGAACGTTTATCATGGTCTCTTTGCTACTATCACTAACCCAAAAAAAAAATTAGAGTCTCACCACAAACATTTCATCTCAGGTTGAGGATTTTCAGGGTTTCACCAATAGTAAATTCAATCTTCTTCTTCAAGTACTGAAGAATAATTTCTACTAAAACATTGAATTTGGTGTCAAAGTGCATTTCACATATTCAAATTTAATTAGAAGTTTATAGAACACATTTCATGGTGTCAAAAAAATTTATATGGGATCTTTTTATTATCATGATGATAGGATTTTATTTCATTCTTAGGATGTAATTTCTAGCTAATTATCAAGACCATGTTGGTTCCTATCTCTTGAGGGTGAATTTAACATCATTATATGGTAATATGTTTATTCATAGGAATGAATGGGATGTCTAGGAATTCAATATGGACAAGAGAATCAAGGATTTTTCGAGATTAAATCCCAAAAATATACTACGTATATGGATAAATAGGCTATTATAAATAATGAATTAACTTCATTTTTGGACCATATAACATAGATTTTCCTCGAAAACGTTTTGGTTTTCCCCTTTTTAGAGAGGCTCGTTCTCTATTGAGGTTGTTCCCATACCTTCAACAGAACCCATTCCTCCGTGTAGTACAGATAATAATGAGTTACATGAGCTCCAAAGGTAGATAGAGTACTCATAATTAAAGTGGTTTAAATGAACCAACATTTCTCAATTGGTTTGATCTATCCTTTTCTCACAAAATTTTAATGGGGGGCTTAGTCTATGTGCGGATTAATAGAGAAGACCAATTATATAGAGGTTGGTTTTTCATATGAAGTAAACCCAAATCGGTTTCATGCAAGTATTGATGCACACTCTAATCGATGGCATTTCATATCTGTGTTTGATGGTTCCTCTAAATGAATTGTCAAAAAGGGTTAAACTACCTATTTGGTTTCCTATAGGGAAGCCATACATGACAGATTCAAACTATTTTAACATTCAATAACTCCAAAAATTTTATTCCCATATGGTGGAAAGCTGTGGAAGATTAATGATTTGGTCAATAAGTTAACTTCGTCTTGGGGATTTTCTGATTGGCGATGTGTTCCTATGGGTCGTTCCTTCTTACATATTATTTTTTGTTAGAGGATATGAAATTAAGATATTGGGTTATTGAATCAATTATGCCAAAACCAAGAATTTTTTTCTTTCCAAAATTTGAATTCTTTTTTAACCTTTTCTTAGTTAAAAATACCAGGGATCTAGTTAGGATTTAAATCTCTGGTTATTACTAGATCTTCTATCATCCTAAGTTTATTTTTTACATTTCTTATAATATGGTAATTGAAATTAAAATTGATAGGACCACTAAAGATTAATTTTTTTCATTATGCTATGGTCTTGGTGGAAGTATATCTATGTGGATGCTTGATTCGTAATATTATTTTGTATGCATTAAATGATGACATCACTATAAAAATTTAATATGAGAGTTTACCAGATTTATGAATTGAAATTCAAGTTATTGGACACGTAAAAATAAAAGTACTTTAAAAATATTATACAAGCTTTTTGTTTTCTAAGCGGGAATCCTAAAGCCATGTGTAATAAGAAGTTGAAGAAGTAGACAATAGGAAAAAAAATAGTGTTCCATAAATGGTGGAAGATATTCCTTGTGAACTGGTATAGGATCCTCAGGTGGATACTATAAAAATTTTACATATACATGAATGAAGTAAATGTAGGGATGACTTGATTGGACCTATGTCATGCATTTCCCTGGTTCTGGTTATTGAGCATGGAATTGAGGGTGGAATGAAATTAGTAGTGGAGCATCATGACTTGGGTACTATAGTTAAGGTCCAACAAACAATAACTGATGGTACAAATCTTTCAAGGATTTAGGAGGAAAATAAAAAAATAAGGGAAACGCATGGTATCCATGGAATATGGGATGATGTTGAGGATGATTCTCCAAAACAACAATCCTATAGTTATATGTAATCCAAAGTTAAATAATGTGTTATGGATGATGAAGAGTTTTAATCTGTTCCAACTAGGAAATACATAACTCGAAAATACTACTCATACATGAAGCCAACTATGGTTACCGGGTCACCTGGTCCTTCAGATTATGAATCATATTATGATATTTATTATACTACTTTCTATTTTGACTACAATACTTGATCCCTTTTGTTCTTTATGCTTTTCCAGAGAGAATTTTTATTTGTATGATTGTGTCATACCTCCTTCTGTCTTTTCTTTTGTTTTTATTAAAAAGGGATCTACTATAATCACTGGGTATATGAATACCTGGTAATTTTGGTCAATATCACAAATGTGCCAAGTATTTTCATGGAATAAAGGAACTGAGTATTCCATTATTATCTAGAATCATTAGTTGGGGTATTCATAGATGATATCTTAGTATATTATGAAAATCAACATGATTGTGAAAATAATATTCATATCCTTTTGGATACACTGGGAGAGAATGATTTATATGCTAATCATATAATGTTCCACTTTTGTATTAATATGATTCAATTTTTTGGTAATATTATCTTTGATATAGGTGTATTAGTAATTCCATATAAGTTGAGAGTTATAGTTTCCTAATATAATCCCAATAACGTCATTGACATATAGTTTTTCTCAGGGATATACATATATTATATGAAATTCCTACGATTAGAATTCCCTCTAATGGGATGGTCATATATGGGTGTGATATTTGTATAAAAATAAACATTTGAGACAGCCTTCGAGTAACTGAAAGGGATATTGAATTTAGTGATGATTATGATTCCGGAATAGTCTAGAATAAGTTATATATTATATATTGATGAAATAGATATTAGTCTAGGATCTTTTCTAATGCATGAGAAGTGAGTCGTGGCATATGGGTCTCATCAATTGAGTCCAAATATAAGAATTACCCAATGTAAAATTGTGAGTGAACTGCTTTTGTACATGATTTTCACTATGGGAGCCATCGTTTACATGAAGATAATTATTTGGGGTACACATACAAAAAATATACTCATGTACATATATATATAGAATGTCTAGAATTTGAGTCTATAAAAGTGAGTTGAGTACATATAGTGTATTGACAATGTGCTTTCCTACACATCCGGGAAGGGAATTTTTGTTTTCAATTAACTATATAAGAGGGATAAATAAAGGTATCTCAAGAGGCTAGTAATGAGTGGCAGCATATGCCCTGGTATTTAGAGATTCACTTGGTGGAGAAGGATAGTCAAGTCCAAACAATTCTCCATCCTTATTATTGAATTTCAATTTTTTTAATAGGGTGAGGTTGAGAAATAATTTAGATTTTGATGGATTTTCCCTATGAGGGAGTTTGTAAATTCAGGAAACCACTCCTAGTTAGACCATTGGAAAGAATTATTTTTTTAAAAAAAATAGTCACATTTGGTTTTATGTTGACAAACACAAGGAAAAAATGTTGGAATTTCCAACTTATGTTTGGGTAGTAAATTCCAACATTATAAATGTGTATCATGTCTTACATGGTCATTATTTATGAATGGGGATTCCATGAGAGCTAAGAGATTTTGTAACTAGGTGATGCACCAACAAAGAATTTATGGTAGAATAATATTTAACATAATGGATTTTATAACATTTTTCCATTCCCATGTGGAAATCGGATTATATGTAAATGGATTTCCTTAATAGTTTACTATATTAACCTTGAGGTAGTGATGTTGGGTGGGTTGTTGGGTATAAGATCATAAAGGTTATTATTTTCCATCCAATTAAGGATATTATATGATTAGATTAGGTTGGTAGAAATTATATTGTGTGATAGTGTGTGTTCATAGGGTTTCTCGTATTTTGGTTTCATATTGGGATGCTCGATTTACATATCTATTTTTGAAAGGGCTGAATAATGAGTTGGGTACACACATTGTTTTTATCACATCACTCTCAGACCGATGGCCATTTAGATAACATGATCAAGGTTCTAGTGGACGTGCTTATAGAATTGATCGTTTATTTTGGGGTCTCTTGTGAGAGGAATGTATGCCTAGTTGAGTTCACTTACAATAATATCTATCAGGACAACATATAGATGGAATAATATGAGGCTTTGTATTGTTTCCCAAGAAAATCACCTCTATACTGTTTAGAGGTAAGATAGGTAGTGTTTCTCAGAACATGTCTTGTATAGGTGATTTTGGAGTTGGACTAGTTGAAAGGAAATGGAATTGACACTTCATAATCTACACAAAAATCTTATTCCAATCTCCATTGATGACATCTTCAATTTAAGGTTTAGGATCAAGAATTTTTTATATCACATAGGATGGGAGAATGTTAGTTTAGGATACATGTGAAGATTTCACCATAATATGTTGGGTTATTAAATATTATGGATCGAGTCAGTATGGTATACTATCAGTTGATGTTACCTCATAGATACCTTAAAAATATAATTATTTTACCTATATTAGCTACACCATTATCACTCATACCCAAGCTATGTTTTTCATAAATACTTAGTTTATTTATAGGTAGATTCATCCTTTGATGATCATACATTAAGAGTTATTGAATAGTGCATGAAGGATCTCTGATGCAGGCTAGTTCCCCTGGTAAAGGTTATCGATTAGAAAGACCAATAAAAAGATGATACTTGAGAGTATGATGATTATGTATGTGCCCAGTGGCAAGAGTTATTCTCATGTGAGTCATCACCACCCTTAGAAGATAAATTTTAGGATAAATCCATTAAAGTAGTAAGATTATAATATCCCAGGGTTTTCTTGGGGTACATATATTTTTTATTTTTTTACAAATATTATTTGTTACCATGTAATAATTCATAATTATTTCAATGATTATTTGGGGGTGGCTGGTTCTATTTTTAGATTGTAGGCATGAGTTTTTGAAAGGCAGTTGGGATGTATGGTTATATGGAACCATGCGACTTAGGCCACATTGATTGAGTAAATTATGTGTAGTTTTATACATAGTATAAAAGGGAAAACAATTTTCCCAGACTGTGTGTCTAGGGACACATGCTCATCTAGGATATTCTATAGTGTTTAGAAGAGGAAAAAAAGAAAGGATTGAGAATAGTTTCCAAATTGATGTACTTTAACAATGGTCATCCATATTGAGGCAATAATGATAACATAGTTAGAAAAATGGTTGACCAATCATGTATCCAAACCATGATACATCATTTTTTTGGGTGAAATTTTTTTTACAATTCATTTTCAAAAAAATGATCCTATTTTCCTCCTATGATTCTAGGGGATATAAAAGATGTTTTCTCCCAATGAAGATATCTAATGCATTTCTTATATCTTGGATTACCAGCGTATCATGGATTCAAACACTTTTTGTCTCACTTGATCTATTTTCAACATTTAGAAATTCACCTTTCATTTTTCATTATTTTTCATTGTATCAGAGGAGTTATTTTTGTTCAAACTAATATGGATTATTTCTCGTGTAATCGTTCATTCATCTGATTTCATCATACATAGATCAAGGTAGTAGTTTATGTAAGATGAGTGTCTTAAAATAGGTATGCAATGGTTATAAAATAGGTATTATATACATTATCCATAAATATTTGTGCTTTATGTACTATTTTTTCATTACGCTGCATGTCGAACCTTCTAGCCTTGTCCCAAAAATTAAAGAATTTGTTTATATAATTATTTAGAACCTATTGGGTTGACCTTGAGTATAATTTTATGGTTGGATTATTTTTCACCTCTACCTGATCCACCTGTGTGGCGTGTTCTACCATTTTCACATTGTTTTGACCACCCACATGGTTTGTTCATTAATTTTACCTATGTTAGGAAACTGAATTGGGTGTTTTTAGGTCAATAATTTTAGTGGGAGACTTAATTAGAATTTATCATTTAATTGGAGAAATATTTGAATATATTCTATGTGATGACATATTTTGAAATGGTTTAAAATTATTAAATGGATTGAATGGAAAATGTGGAAATGTTTTTATTTAACTCATGGATTGTCAATTTTTATGAAATTACAAGTGTGTTTTTTAATGAATTTATAATGGTAGTGGATATCATGGAAATTTATTGTCATTGGTTCCGAATTCCATTGTATTCTATGGGCAGTTCTACTCCCTAGATATGTATTGGATATATTATTGGATTCCAAGGTCATTTATAATACTTGTAACTTCAATGCATAGGATTCTAAAGACTTCTCGACTGGTTGGATCTGGATTTCTTGGAAAACCTTAGAAGAGATTCTTGAATTCCACCCAATTCGTTACATATTTTCCATTTTCACCCTCCATTCACTTGAAAAGGATTCCATGGTAATTTTCATCATAGATATATCCCTTCTAGGACTAACACATGTTTACATGGAATTTCCATTGGGGATGTTTTATTATGATTTATGGATATCCCTGGTATGGGTATTCAATTACAGTTGTAAGACTGGATAGTATCAAAACTGCATAATCCTGATAATTTTTTACATAAAGAAATTTTTTGATAGATAATATCACCATTTAAAATGAAACAGTTCTTTTATTTATTTTATAACTTTGTTTGATTGCAAACCATTTCATTTTTTATACACAGACTGGTCATGTTATTAACACAGTTTATGGTGGCCTACTGAGTGTTGTATCACAACCTATTTGGTCCAACATTGGGTACACAAGAATAATATATGTAAGAAGGTGGGGGTGACCCCCGACCCTTGTTACCCCAAGTCGGTGAATTTTTATATAATATTGGCATGATCACAAGAGATCATATCCCGAAAGACCAATCAATTTTGTATCCTTGGAAGTACTAGATACATACATAAGTTTTTCATTACATTATGAAATGAAAAAAACAACTATTTTTCCCCTTTGAACACACTCAAATCCCTTAGCCTACTCTTGCAGTTCAATCATAATATACTTTTTCTCATCTTGGTAAAATAATAAATACGAAAGGGGTGAGATCAAATGCTCAGTAAGGATAACAATAAATTGGAGACTATCATAAATAAGTATAAACATTAAAGGAAATTTAAATTACTAAAACACAAGACTTTTAAACTTAAAAATCAATATAAAACAGCAATGATAAATCAAATAATTCCATTTAATTATTCACATGGATATTATACTGGTCAAATAATCATATTTAATATCAATAGATAATTTAATAATGATGGAATTAATAATGTCGGACATGATAACCACATAGTCAAGGCCTCACACCAAAACTAAAAATAAATTTTTTTTTCAAGGCCTTATGCCAAGACACTAATTTGTCTCATGAGACCTACCAATGCATCGAGGGTCTATAGTGGACCCTACCTGTCACTTACTACATCTAATGAATTTTTCATATGAAAAGGTTGAAACATAGAAAAAACATTCATATTAAAACTAGTATATGAAATGTTAATACTTTAACCATAAAACAAGAATGGTATAAAAACTGCATATCCATGGTGAAACATATCAGAAAACATTCAATACAATATGAAATATTGAATCATAATGAATCAACTTCAAACAAGTGTAAAATCCATCAAACGATGTTTACATACATGAAATCAATCCAAAAACTATTGGGGTGAAATATATATTTACACTTTGAAATCATTTAAGAGTAAAGAAAACATTTATTCTGAAAATATTCTTATAATATTGCAAGGGAAACTTTGAAGGTGTTATAATGGTTGAAAATGGACACACCCGACGTATAAGTTAAAAAAATTCTTTCCTTAATTTATTGATAAGGTCATAAAGTACCTTGTTTGGAAAACGACGGAAACATTCCTTTCAAATCATTTTATAAAATTAAAAAAAGGGTATAAATGAATTTAACACATAGTATAGGAAATAGTAAAAATGTTTTGAAATACATTTTTAAGAAACATGGATATGGATGATAAATAAGTCCCAATAGATACTTAAATATAACCAACCTCGGATAATAAAGATATTGTGAAATTAACCCTTAACTTAATATTTTCCTTAGTAGAGGGTAGGTTAACCTCTTGTATAATAGTTAATACATCTTTATTAAATTTTAAAAGAACCACGTACATAAATATTATATCATATAGGATCCTTTAAGATTGATTTGTTAAAGATATTTAAGTAGTATCATTGTTTTGGGTGTTAATTGATTCATTTTCCATTATATGTTTGGTTACGTAAGTCATGTTTGTTATGGATAGGAAGTATTTTATTCATATGTAGAATTATATTATGTTCTTAAAAATTATATTTAATTATAAAATGAAAATTATTCTTGAATGGTTAGCATGGGGAATGAAATCTCATCAGGTCGTGTAGATGGTAAGTCGTACTTACTCACGAGCGACAATATCATTCTATTGATGTTGAAATATTATCTAATTTGTATGGTATAATATATTTAAATAATAATTAACATGTTGTATTTATTATTTAAATCAATTATACTCATTATTATACCCATCCAGATAATGAAGAGTTGAATAACAAACTACACCACAATATGGAGATGGTAAATCGTACGAACGCATGTATGATGACTTTGTCATTCATAATATGAATATAATAATGAATAAGATTTTACCATATTTATAATAACATATCATTATGTATAAGGTACGGGAGTTATTATTTTGGTATGTTAATAACAAGGAAAGAGGCAGTTTAAAAAGAAAATAACATTGAAAGAGGTGATGAAACAATTACCTCTTATTTGGGTGGTTCCTTTTGTTTTCAAAAACCAGGCTCCTTAAGTAGTCTTTTGAATCAATGTAAGGCCTCAAAGATGAATTTATGGTATTTGAGAAGATATTTAAGCAGGGTTTGTCTGATTCAAATGGATTTGGAGGTGTGAATTTAAGATAAGGGGAAGTACCCCATTATAAGAGAGGTAAGGGAACTTTAGGAAAATCTTGAAATACTAATTTATTCTAAAATCATTTTCGGTTTTTAATTTCTCCAAATGGACTTATTTCGAGGATATGGTGAGGATGGGTCGAAATACTCTCAACCAATAGGTTTTATACAATTTTATGTCACTATATTAACCATATCTTTTGAATTTAACTCTGTTAAATAGTTTATCCTTTACCATGTCTTATTGTATTTTTATATTACATGGTTAATAAAATTACTATAAAATTCCAAGAGAACCTTAAGTGGTTCATTAATTACATATCTAACCTTATATGAGTCCTTTGATCGAATATTATATTATTAGGAGTATTATATCATTTATTAAAATAGTATTTGTTTTAAATCCCCATTTATGTCAATTTTGACTCTATTTAGTATTTGGTTTTTTGGAAGTCATAACTTCATTACCTCAAACAAATACATTGAATCAACCCTAACATAAAATATTCACCTATAAAATTCGTGTAGGGCATCAAAAGTTTCAATTTACATGTATTTTAATATATGTAATACCAATTATTTTAATCATTCATTTATAAGGTAATTACTACATCATAATTGTGTCATAAATAAAATTAATTATTTAATGTCTAAAAAATATAAATAATATAAAATGATTTTGGAAATATTTTTATCTTTCTAATGAATATTTATAGTTGAATTTATGATATGTATAATCCAATATTAAAAATATAATAGTTACGAAAATTAAAATTTAACACTTTTAACTCTTCTTTAAATAAAATATAATAAATCTAGTAATCTAATCCAAGTGGATAAAAAGGATAATATTTTATTCCTAAGGTTTATTATGGTCTTAATACACTTATAAAATAGAATTAGGACATGTGTTGGGAAATTATAATACAATTTTTACCTTTAATTGACCGATTTACTTTTAACGGTGGTAAATAGAATTCAAAAGTTACTATTCACCAAAAATTATTTTCATCTTATTGAACCACATTTTAACTACTAATGTCAACTATGTCTCTAGTATTTTTGAAAATTAATTCACTAAAGAAGTAAAATTATGTTTTATGTAGATTTACAAATGTGCCTAGAAGGTGGGTAAAAGACGTTAAAAGTTCAATAAAAATTCAGATGTCTAATCTTATTATAAAATGACTCCAATGAATTAAATTTAATTAATATAGGTATTATGTATATATTTTTACATTAAAATAAATTTAAATTTAAAAAAAATTATTTAAATAAAAATTCGATTTTTAAATAATGTAGTGTTTTTCACTATTCATCAAAAATTGAATGTTTTCAGAAAAATACCAAAAAATCACCATAAGCTAAATTTGATATTCCGAATCCAAAAATAAAGTCCATTTTGAAAAATAAAATTTCAAAAATTTCAAAAACTGGTTATTACTATTCATAACTACTTTTTAAATGGCTAGTTGGATTAGTTGTGGTCTGCAAGAACTCAAAATTGCGTACAACACAAGCTATTGTATTATTCAAAGAAAAGAATATCGTGGAAGATTGTGGTGTTACATTATTCCCTCATTAAAGTAATTTAATCCTCATAATTTCAAGAGTATTACTACATAAAAATATTCAGGTGGTTCTTCATCATAAGTGCCTCTAGTAACCATGATGCTTTTTCTATTTTATTTTTTATCCAAAAAAAATTACCATACAACTCATTTGTTTTCTCAACACTTGTTCAATGGTATGAAGAATTATAATAGAATCTTCATAATAAGATGGATCAAGTTCCTGATCTATTTCTTCATAGGTGATTACATGCGCTGGGTGAGGCATGTATTTTCTCAATAGTGATACGTGGAACACATCATGATCTTTGGAGAGACTTAGTGACATTTCCAAATCGTAAGCTACAACTATAGTTAGTTCTATAATTTTTAATGGTCTAATGTACATAGGACTTAATTTACCCTTCTTACTAAATCGTATAACACCCTTCAATGGAGATACCATCATGAAAACATGATCTCCTACTTGAAATCCCAAATATTTCCTTCAGTTATCGTCTTAGGTCATTTTTCTTACTCTGAGCTACTCTGATGTGGGTTTTTTATAATCTTCACCTTTTCCATTGTTTCTTCAATATGTTTTGGGCCTATGAGTTTTTTCACCAACATTGTCCCAAAATGTGGGTGTGAGACATCTATTTCCATATAACGCTCCATATGGTGACATCTGAATAATTGAATGGAAGCAATTGTTATAGGAAAATTCATCCATAGGTAAATACTGAACCCACATACTGTTAAAGTCAAGTGATAAAGACCTCAACATGTATTCTAAGGATTGAATAGTCCATTCGGATCGTCCATAAATTTGTGGGTGGTAGGAAGTGCTCAAACGAAGTTCAGTATCCAAGGATTTCTGAAGACTTTTCCAGAATATTGATGTAAAACGGGGTTCACGATCATAAATAACCGATAGCGGTACACCATGTAGTCTTACAAATTCATTAATATATAGTTTTTCTTAACATTCTGGTGGTAAATATTCTCTTATATCAATAAAGTGTTTTTAATTCGTAAGAAGATCAACAATGACCCATATTGCATCATTCTTTCTAGGAGTCATTGGTAGCCCCATGACAAAGCCCATTGTAAAATCATCCCATTTCCACTCAGGTGTGGGAAGAGGATTCATGACTCCTCCAGGATTTTTTCTTCCATCCATAACCTATAGAAAAACCATACATCTTGACACATAATCAGAAATCTACATCTTCATGTTTTACCACTGAAAAGTTTCCTTCAAATCTCTATACATCATAGTGCTACTAGGGTTTGTTAAGAAATTGGAGCTATGAGAATCATCCAACTATTCCTTTTTTAGATCAGATATATCAGGAACACAAAGCCTCTTCTTAAATTTCCAAATTCCATCTTCATATACGATATCGATAAATCTCATATCATTTAAAGCTTTAATTTTCATTTGAAACACCTCATCACCAGTCTAAGAACTGTTTATCCTTTCTAGTAAAGAGGGTTTGTCAAACATTTGAAAATTTATTGATGTTTCACCTTCCATGATTATTCCCATATCCATCATTACTATATCCATGAAAATAATATCCCTTTAAACTCTCATCTTGTTCATAATTCCATGATCCTTTCTGCTCAAAGAATCTTCCACCTTAGTTGCCTTCCCCAGGTGGTAGCGTATTGTGAAATCAAAATCCTTGAGTATTTTGATCCAGTGCCTTTCCCTTATGTTCAGTTCATTCTATGAGAAAATATACTTCAAACTTTAATGAACAGTATATATCTCACATTTTTTCTCATAGAGATAGTGTCTTCATATCTTCCGAGCAAAGATTACAGCTTCTAACTCAAGATCATGAGTTGTATAGTTTTTTTCATTAATTTTTAGCTTCCTTGATGCATAGGAAATAAATCTATCATTCTGTATAAGGACACAACCAATTCATTTCTTTGAAGGATCATTATAAATAACAAACCCATCATTCCCCAATGACAGAGTCAAGATAGGAGCATTTACAAATCATTTTTTAAATTCTTAAAAACATTATTCACATTATTTTGTCCAAACAAATTTAACCCCTTTATGTTTGATCTTGGTTAATGGGTTATCCAATCGGGAAAAAAGCTGGGCGAAATACCAATAAAAATCTACTAAAGCAATAAAACTACATAACTCAATTATACATGTCGGTGTTGGCCATTATTGGATTTACCTTGTCTATAAAGGATCAATAGAGAATCCAACCTTAGAGACAACATGTCCATGAAAATAAATCTCTTACAACTAGAATTCACACTTGCTAAACTTACCATATAATTAATTTCTTCTAAGAGTCTTCAAAATAGTGTGTATGTGATTTTCATGATATTTTTCAATATTGGATTATACAAAGATATCATCAATAAATACCACTACAAATTCATCAATACATTCCTTGAAAACTTAATTCATTGGATCCATGAAAAAATAGGGTGCATTAGACAATCCAAAAGACATTACTATAAACTTGTAATGCCCATACCTGGTTCAAAATGCTGTCTTTGAAATGTCTTCCTTCTTTATACCAAACTAATGGTATTCATATCAAAGGTTAATCATTGAAAAATATTTATCTCCATGATATTTATCAAATAAATCTTTAATCCGAGGTAGGGGATACTTGTTATTTATTTTTATTACATTGATCTCCCTATAGTCAATGCACAACCTCATATATCCATCTTTCTTCTTAAAAAAACAATAGGGTATCCCCATGGAGAAACACTAGGGAGAATAAATCATTTATTACCCAATTACCCATTTTTTTCTTTAGTTTCACTAGTTCCAAAGTGTATATTCATTATGGGGTCTTCGATATGGGCTATGAACCAAGAATTAAGTCATTGGAAAACTCGGTTTTTTATTCAATAGGATGTCCAGTTAAATCCTTGAGAAACACATTAACATATTCTTTCCCAATAGGTACATACTTTATTTGAAAATTCTTTTCCCCACCCCTTGTTATTTCACTCTCTTACTCCCTAATAATTAAATTTAGTATAGCTACTGGGGGTGGATCCATATGAGAAACAGATGGTGATGTTTCTACTCTAAATATATGTGATTCTTTATCATCATCAAAATTGAAACCTCCTTATTCTTAAAATAAATGTTCGCATCATGGTCTGAAATCCAATCCATACTAAGGATTGTATGAAATTCAATCACGGGTAAGATGATGAGATCAGCAAATAAATAACGTTTATATGTCGTAATAGTAATTGATTCAAAAAAACTTTTTTGCAATGATACTTGTTTTATGAGGTTTTATTAATAAATACCTTGGTAAATCAAATTGGAAATATCTAATTTTTTTAGGAAACTGGGATGATATGAAATAATATGATGATCCAAAATTAATAAAAGAAATTGAAAAATTTTAGGAAATGATTAATGAACATGCCACTATGTCATTTTGAACTTCAGCCTCTATATTTTTGATCTCATAAGATTATACTTTCTCCCTTGGCCTTTTATGAGGTTTTTTTTTGCGATTATGACATTCATCATCATAATTCCCCATTTCTCAACAATTGTAGCATTCAACATTGACAACCTCTTTCTTTCACTTACAATCACGAGCTTTGTGGACTTTTTCTTCACACTTGTAACAAACTCCCATCCCCTTTAGGAAATTACCAGGTTGTTTCTCCCCACATTTACTAGGAGGTGTAAAGTCAACTTTTCCCTTCTTCCCCTTTTTTCCTTTTTCAAAGTGTTCAGTAGATGTATTCTTCTCTTGGTTCTCTTTAAAGTCATATGACTTAGAAAATACCTTTTCTATATTGACAGCTTATGAGACTATATCTTCATATGATGAGAAGGATTGAGAGACTAATGCCCAACAAAGAAATGATTTTAACCCATAAAATAATTGATCAATCTTACTTCTTGGGTTATGTATATAATCTAAACTATTACTTTCTAACCATGCACAGTTAGCCTCATACTTTGTGACATTCTCATTCTACTTTTTCCTCCGAATCAGAAATTTTCATTCCATATCTGCTCTATGTACATGAGGAAATTATTTTTCAGATAAAATCTCTTTAAACTCCCTCCATTAAATATTTGATACTTCTTCATCTTCCTTTGTGTTTTGAACTAATGACCACCATTGATATGTATCACATGTAAGGAGATAAACTACAATGAAAACTTTTTCCCTTTCTCTACTCCCCAAAGCATGAAATATTTTCACTAAGTAACATATACATTGCTTAGCTAAAAATGGATTTTTAGTCCCATGAAATGTTGGTGGGGGGTTTCTTCATGATGTGGTAAAAAATTGATCCTCCGAATTTTAGATTCGGGTGCTCTATACGAGTAAGGTTATTATTCATAACATGAGTTAGTTGTCCCAGTATGGTTAAAAGATGTTCAGAATTAGTTGTATCACCAGCTCCCCTTTATATATCTTGAGAAGGAGGGAAATACCTATGTTGATTATGTGTGTTGATACAGTTTTCATTCCTTCCACTAAGTGCCATTTCTAAATAATGGCATACACTAGATTAGTTTATGAATAGAAATGAATAATTCCAAACATGTAAAATACTTAACATAAATTGATTAATTTATCCATACAATCTATAATCACAAAAAGTTTCTTTAGAGAAGTATTTCATCATAAATCCTTCATAATGGTTTGTAAATAAAATGAAAATTATCCTAATCATATCCCCCATGAGTGTTAAACCAGGTGCGCAATAAGGCATGTTTTCATGTACGAGGATACCCTGGGTCATGCTGAAAACTCTTTGTCAGTGTTTTCACTTCTAGGTACATCTATTACAGAACCAATTCCACTTTTATTATCCATACATGGATATATTTCTTGGAAGAACAAACATAATATTTACATTTCCAAAAATTTAAGATGTTCTATACTAATCCTCAAAGTCTATCTTCAGGTAATATTCTCTAATCAGAGTTTATCTAAACCTAGTTTCCTAGGTTTGTACTGAACTTTCTCTGATACCAATTATAATTCCCCGACCCTAATTACCTAGAGTCACTGCATTATTAAGTAACAATGGTATAATCACAAGAGATCAAGTCCCGAAATACTGATCAATTTAGTATCCTTGGAAGTACTAGGAAAATACATAAGTTATACTTTACATTATGAAAAAGAAAAATAACAACATTGTGTCCCCTTTGAACACACTCATATCCCTTAGCATATTTTTGCAGGTCATTCATAATATACTTCTTCGCATCCTAGGAAAATAAAACATAAGAAAAGGGGTGATATCAGATGCTCAATAAGGATAACAATATAGCGGAGACTATCATAAATAAAAATAAACATTTAAGTAAATATATATGAAAAAAAAACACAAGCCTTTTAAAATTAACCTTAAATATATAATTAGAAAGATAAATCAAATAATTCCATTTACATATTCACATGGATATTCTACAAGCCGAATAATCACATGTAATATCAATATCTAATTTCATCATGATGGAATGCATAATGTCGGACATCATAACCACATATCAAAGCCTAATGCCAAGACAACAAATAAAAAAAATTGAGGCCTTGTGACAAGACACTAATTTGTCTCATGAGACCAACTGATGCATCATGGGGCTATATTGGGCCTCACCCGTCACTTATTATCCCAATGCATTCCTAATATAAAGAGGTTGAAACATAACATTAACATTCATATTAAAAAACATACGAAATGTTAATGATTTTACCATAAACCATGAATGGTATAAAAACATCACATACCCAGTCAAACATATCACAAAACATTCAATACAATATGAAAGACTGTATCATAATGAATCAAATTTAAACAAGCGTAAAATCCATCAAAGTATGTTAACATAGATGAAATCAATCCAAAAACTATTTGAGTGAACTATCTATTTCAAATTTGAAATCATTTAAAGGTAAAGAAAAAATTTATTATGAAAATATTCTTATAAGCATACAAGGGAAGCTTCAAAGGTGTTATAATGATGGAAAATGGAAGGACCCACCATATAAGATTAAAAAACATTCATTCCTTAATTTTTAGAAATGGTTTTATGTACCTTGTTTGGAAAATGATATAAATATTCATTTTAAAGCATTTTATAAAATTTAAAAAAGGGTATAAATGAATGTAACCTATGGTCTAGGAAATAGTAAAAATGTTTTTAAAAACATTTTTAAGAAACATGGATCTGAATGATGTAACACCTTATGCTTCCATAGTACGTTTCCCTATGAATAATTCAATACCTTTCATTGTATGAAAATTTGATATTCTAACACACCGCAACCAATCAAACAAGCCGTTATGAATAGTAATACCCACTTTTGAAATTTTATAAATTTTATCTTCCAAAATGGACATCATTTTTGGATTTGGAATATTGAAATTAGGTTACGGTGAATATTTGGTACATTTCTGAAAACATTCACTTTTTTGATTAATAGTGAAAAAATACTAAATTTTAATTAAAAACATATTTTTTAATCGAAATAATTTATAGTGTTAAGTTATAAATTTGAATGTTTTTTAAGTATAATTAGATTATATTTAAATCATTTAATATAATTTAGGTCATTTTATGTAATCTCACAATTAAACTAGTCATAAACAAGTTTCAATCTTTTAATAGTTATTACTTCATGAAAACACGCTTTTTTGTTTTGACAATGGGAATTAATTTTAAATTAATTACATCCAATTCTATGTTTTCAATTTGAAAAAATGGATATAATATTTTGAATCAGGAGATCCAAATTTTTTAAATAGGTAAATTTTATTTTTAGACATTATGAATATTTATTTCAGTTAATATTTTATTTACAGTGGTTAAAGGGGTAAATCTAGTAAATAAGGTTAAAAAATAATATTATGATAATGTTAAATTACCCTAACACGTTTCCTAACATTATTGGATGATACATTTCTGACCATGGACATACTTGGGTAGATTTGGGGATCCCATAGAGCCACTTGGGAGTGATAATGACATTTTAGATTAAATAATCAAAAGTAAAGACAAAAATAACAAAAGCAAATATCTTTTAGTAATACAATATTTATATGATGTAATATAATTGATATATTAGACTATAAATAGTCATTATAAATATAACAATATTTAATACATCAGGATATTTTATTTATAAGTTTTAGACATAAAATAAATATATTTATATATGACACAATAATGATGCAGTATTTTCCTTATTAATGAAACAATCAAATAAATGATATTATAAATACTAAAATAAATATAATTTGAAAGTTTTGATGTCATACAAAAATTTTATAATTTAATATTCCATGTTATGGTTGAATTAATATATTTATTTATAAGTAATAAAGTGGTTAGAACTTTAACAAAAATCAGGTATTAAATAATGTCAAATTTGACAAAAATGAGTTTTTAAAACAAATACAACATTATTTGTTGATATAACAATCCTAAAAATATAAGGTTTTTTCAAAAGACTTATATAATGATAGGTGTATTATTAATGAACCACTTGGGGTTATATTGGAAGTTTATATAAATTTTATGAACCATATAATATAAAAATACAAAGAGACATGGTAAATGTCAAACTATTTAACTAAGAGTTAAATATAAAAGATAAGGTTAATATAGTAGTTTAAACTTGTATAAATCCTATTGGTTTAATGGTTTTAGACCCATCCCCACCTTATCCTTTAATTAATTAATTTTTGAGCCATTATAAACCATAAATTATTTTATTATAAAATAATATTTCATGCTTTTCCTTTAGTGACCATCACCTCTCTTATAAAAGGTCACTTCCCCTTATCTTAATTTGAGACCTCCAAATCCATTTGGATCGGCCAACCCCTAAAAACATATCCTATAAACATTCCTCATTTAATCCTAGAGGCTTTAATTTAGTCATAAAGCCAACCTATGGAGCCCTTTTGATCAAATAAAATGGAAGAACCCGGAGAAGAGGTAAATATTTCATCACCTCTTTCAAGTTCTTTTCTTCTTCCACTTCCTCTTTATTTGTAGTTTAAATTATAAAATCATAAATCCAGTGTCTTCTATATAATTTTATGTTATTATAAAAATGTTACAACCATATTCATTATTCTATACATCATACAAATGACAATGTCACCATACGTGCATACGTAGGGATTACCGTCTCCACGTCATGGTGTAGTTTGTTATTCAAACACTTCATCATTTATATGGGATAATAATGAGTATAAATGATGTAAATAATAAATATAACATGATAATTATTCGGTATATATGATATAACATCCAATTATATATGATTTTAATATTAAAAGAATGATATTGTCGCTCATGCGTACATACGGATTACCGTCTCCACGAACATGATGAGATTCATACCCCATCGTAATCATTCAAGAATAATTTTTATTTTATGATTAAAAATAATGTTTATGAAAATAATATCATTATTTATATTAATAAAATACATCATATCCATAACTAACATTACTTACCTAACAAATCATAAAAAGGAATACGAATCAGTTAACACCCAAAATGATGATACTACTGAAATATCATTAACAAAACAATATTAGAAGATCATATATTATATAATATTAATGTACATGGTTCTTTTATAATTTAATAAAAATTATTTCACCATTATAAAGGAGTTTAACCTACCCTATACCAAGTAAAATTATAAGGTAAGGGTTAATTTCACAATATCTTTATTATCCGATGTTGTTTTTACATAAGTATCTACTGGGACCTCTTTATCTTCCGCATCCTAGTTTCCTAAAAATGTATTCCAAAACATTTTTACTATTTACTGGATTATTTTTAGAATTCATTTATACCATTTTTGACTATATATAAAATGGTCTGAAAGGAATCTTTTTATCGTTTTCCAAACAAGGTACCTTATGACCACTTCGACAAAATTAAGGTAAGAATGTTTTTTTTAACTTATACGGTGGGTGCGGTTATTTTTTTCCATTATAACATCGTCAAAGTTTACCTTACAATATTATAATATTATTTTTCAAAATAAATGTTTTCCTTTATAATTATATGACTTTTAAAGGATTTCAAAATATAAAAAGATATTTCTCTAAAAAAAGTTTTGATTTCATCTATGTCAACATCCTTTGATGGATTGTGAGATTATTTGATGTTGATTTTTTATGTTACAAAACATACATATTGTACTGAAGTTTTTGTGATATGTTTGACTATGGATGTGTTATTTTTATACCATTCATTTTTTAAGGATAAAGTATTGACATTTCGTATGCTAGTTTTAATATGAATGTTTATGTTATGTTTAAACCTTTTCATATGAGGAATGCATTGGACTTAGTAAGTGATAGGTGGATCCTACTATAGCTCCTCAATGAATTGGTAGGTCTCATGAGACAATCTAGTGTATTTTAACA
Source organism: Viscum album (assembly GCA_963277665.1). NCBI lineage: Eukaryota > Viridiplantae > Streptophyta > Magnoliopsida > Santalales > Viscaceae > Viscum > Viscum album. The sequence goes on along the minus strand of OY728155.1, from coordinate 360,072,298 downwards.
AGGAGTTGAAAAAATATTATTTTTAGTCATGGTACCAGGCCTTGACTATGTGGTTATGAAGTCTGGAATTATGCATTCTATCATTATGAAAGTGGATATTGATATTGCATGTGATTGTTTGACTAGTAGAATATTCATATGAATGTGGAAATGGAATTATTTGATTTTATCTTTTTCATATTTTTTAGAAGTTAATGTTTAAAAGGTTTTTGTTTTAGTCCTATATTACATTAAGTGTTTATGATTATTTATGAAAGTTACTGCTATATTGTTATCCTTACTGAGCATCTGAGCTCACCCCTTTCAGAGATTTATTTTTTCTAGGATACGAAGAAGTTTATTGTGACTGACCTATAGGGGCAATCTAAGGGATATGATTGTGGCCTATAGAGTCTATGTTGTTGTATTTTTTCATTTTATACTGAAATGTAAAACTAATGAATTTTTCTAGTACTTCCAAGGATACTAAAATTGATCAGTCTTTTAGGACATGATTCCTTATATCATGCCAATGTTATGTAATAATGCACCTAATCAGGGTAACTAGGGTCGGGGTGTTACAGTTGGAATCAGATAGAGTTTATTACAAACCTTGGAAGCTAGATTTAGAAAAACTATGATTAGAGAAAATTACACTAAGATAGACTTTGAGGATTAGTATAGAAGAACATCCTAGAATTTTGGAAATGTAGAGATATTTTTAGTTTTCCAAGAAATACATACCTATCTAGATATGAGCTGGTAGAGTAGGATCTGTCACAGATATAACTAGTGGTGAGACTTGAAAACACCGCTTTGAGGTGGACTCGAACGGGAACTGGTGCATGACAAGGGGTCTTGTTGCACTCCTGGATAGGACACTCCTGGTGGATATGCTTAGGATAATTCCCATTTACATTATAAAACATTATGAAGGGTTTATGAGTGTATACTTCCTCAAAGAAAACATTTATATTATTATTCATTATATCCATAAACTGTTCAATTTATGTTAACTATTTTACAAGTTTTGAATTATGTATTTCGATTCATATACTAATCTTGTGTATGCCATTGTTTAGAAATGGAACCTAGTGGAAGGAATGAAAACCATATCAATGCACATAATCCATTTAGATATTTCCCTTATACTCAATATAATTATAGAGAGTCGGGTGAACCAACTGGTGCATATCTGCTTATCACCATACTATGACAACTCACTCAGGTCATGAATAACAACCTTACCCATATGGAGCACCATGATCCACAATGTGGAGGATCAATGTTAGAATGATTCATGAAGAAACAACCACCAACATTAAATGGTAGTACAAATCCATTAGTATCTGAGCAATGGATAAATTCCTTAGAGAAAATATATCACACTTTGGGGAGTAACGATAAGGAAAAAGTTTTCATGGCAATTTATGGCCTCACGGGAGATGCAGATCAATGGTGGTAACTAATTAAAAACACAAAGGAATATGATAAAGTATCAAATATGGAATGGAGGGTGTTTTAAAATTTTTTATTAGAAAAATACTTTCTTGGTGATGATCGAGTGGATATGGAAAGACAGTTTCTGAGTTTGGGCAAAAAGAGGATGAGAATGTCGCAAAGTATGAGTCTAACTTTACAAGGTTAGTATGACATGATGAAGATTATATACATAACCCAAGACATAATATTGGTCATTTCAGTTATAGATTAAAACCATTTCTCCATCGAGCATTAGTCTCACAATCCTTCTCATCGTACAAAGATAATCTCTCATGTGCTATCAAGACAGAAAATGAATTCTATGAGTCTAAAAAATTTAAAGTAATGCAAGAGAAGAAGAGATCTGCTAAAAACTCTAGAAATGGAAATATGGGAAAGAAGGGAAAAGTTGAATATCCATCCTACAGTAAATTTTGGAAGAAACACCCTAGTACTTTCCTGAAGGGAATGGGAGTCTCTTACAAGTGTTCTGAAAAAGGCCACCAAGATCATGATTGCAAAGGAAAGAAAGAGGCTACCAATGTTGAATGATAAAACTGTAGAGAAAGGGGGAATTATGCAAATTAATTCCCTAAGAACCAAGGAAATGTACCTTAGAAAAGGCCACGGGATCAAGTCCAAGCTTATTCTATCACTACTACTAATGTTGAATCTTCGAAAGACTTGGTGGTAGGTAATTTAATGGTTTCCTCAAGTTTAGAAAATTCTTTATTTGATTCTAGATCATTGCATTGTTTCATATCTTCCCAGTTTGCTGAGAAAAATAGATATTTCCAATTTGATCTAACAAGGGAGTTTTCAGTTAGAACTTCTAAGGGAAGTTTCATTACAATAATGTTTTGTGAATCAGTTCCCATTAAGGCATATAAATGTTCTTTATCTACTGATCTCATCGTCATACCCATGACTGAATTTGATATAATCCTCTATGTAGAGTTTCATTTAGATCATTATGTGAGAATTTATTGTAAGAAGAAGGAGGTTACAATTTTTGATGATGATAAAGAGTACCTTATCTTTAAAGCCGAAACAAAACCACCTGATTCTTATCTGTATCCACCCCCAGTAGCTCTACTAAATTCAATTATTGGGGATGATTAGAATGAAATAATTATGGGTGAGGAAAAGAAATTTTGAATAGAGGACGTACCTATTGTGAATGAATATGTTGATGTGTTTCTCGATGATTTACCTAGACATCCTCTAGAATGAAAAATTGATTTTTCCAATTGATTTAATTCCTGTTTCAAGGCCCATATCGAAGAAACCTTATAGAATGGCCACTGTGGAATTTGTGGAACTAAAAAACCACTAGAGTAATTAAGTAATAAGGGATTCATTCACACTACTATTTCACCATGGGGAGCCCTTGCCATTTTTTTTAAAAAGAAAGATGGATCAATGAGGTTGTGCATTGACTACAGGGAGATCAATGCTATAACAATAAAGAACAACTATCCCCTACCACGCAGTGATGATTTATTTGACCAAATTCATGGATCTCAATATTTTTCAAAGATTGAACATTGATCTGGAGATCATCAATTGTGTTTTAAGAATGAAAACATTCGGAAAATCACATTTCAAACCAAGTACTAGCATTACGAGTTTACAATAATGCCTTTTAGATTGACTAATACACCCTCTTTCTTCATGAAACTAATGAATAGAGTTTTCAAGGAATATTTTGATGACATTATAGTTGTATTTATTGATGATATCTTGGTATGCCTCAAAAGATACGAAGATCATGAAAGTCACTTGCACATTATTCTGAAGACTCTTAGAAGAAATGAATTATATGGGAAGTTTAGCGAGTGTGAATTCTAGCTTCAAGGGATTTCTTTTCTCGGCCATATTGTCTCTAAGTATGGAATATCTATTGATTCTTTAAATACCAAGGAAATCCAAGAATGTCCAGCACCAACGAGTACAACTAATGTATGCATTTTTGTTGGTTTAGAAACATATTAATGACGTTTCATCTAGAATTTTTCCTATATGGCGAATCCATTAACCAAACTCACATGTAAAGGGGTTAAATTAGTTTTGAAAAAAGAGTGTGAATAATGTTTTGATAAATTGAAGAGAATATTAGTCAATGATCTTATCATTAGTATATCGTCAGGGAAGGATGGGTTTGTTTTTTATATTGATGCTTCAAATAAAGGACTTGGTTGTGTCCTTATATAGATTGATAGAGTTATTGCCTATGCATCATGACAACTAAAAACTCATGAGTAAAAAAATACTACTCAAAATCTTGAGTTAGCAGCTATAATATTTGCTCTGAAAAATATGGAGATACTATATATATGGTGACAAATGTGATATTTATACCGATCATAGGAGTTTGAAGTATATTTTCTCACAAAAAGAACTCAACATGAGGAAAAGGTGATGGATTGAACTACTCAAGGATTATGATTTCACAATAAAATACCACTCAGGGATGGAAAATAAGGTGGAAGATGCTTCAAGCAGAAAGGATCCTGGATTTTTTAATAAGATGAGAGTTGAAAGAGATTCTATTTTCATGGATCAATTGAAAATTGATATGGGAATAATCATGGAAGGTGAAACATCAATACTTTTTCAAATGGTTTCAAAACCATCTTTACTAGAAAGGATAAAAAGTTATTAGGCTGATGATGAAGAGTTTCAAAAGAATATTAAAGCTGTGAATGCTGGGAGATTTGGTGACTTCATATATGAAGATGGGATTTTGAAATTTGGGAAGAGACTTTGTGTTCCTGATATATCGGATCTAAAAAGGGAATTTTAATATTATTCTCATAACTTCAATTTATCCATACAACCTAATAGCACCAAGATGTATAAAGATTTGAAGTAACATTTTTGGTGGGACAACATGAAAAAATAGATTGTTGATTTTGTGCCAAGATGTATGGTTTGTCATCAAGTGAAAGCTGGAAGGCAACAGCCTGGAGGAGTCATGCAACCTCTTACCATACCTGAGAGGAATTGGGATAATATTACGATGGAAATTGTCATGGGTCTACCAAATTCTCCTAGAAGGAATGATGCAATATGGGTCATTGTTGATCATCTTACCATGTCAGCACATTTTTTGGATATAAGAGAAGATTTACCACTTGAACGGCTAGTAATAATATACATTAATGAAGTTTTTAGACTTCATGGAGTACCCTTATCAATTGTTAATGATCATGATCCCCTTTTTACATCAAGATTCAAGAAAAGTATTCAGAGAGCCCTGGATATTGGACTTCATTTGAGCACTTCCTACCTCCCTCAAAATGATATAAAATTAGAACAACCTATTCAAACCTTATAAGACATGTTTACATCTTGATCACTTGACTTTCAAGGTATGTGGGATCAATATTTACCTATAGAAGAGTTTTCCTATAACAATAGATTCCATTCAAGTATTCAGATGGCACCTTATGTAACATTATATGGAAAGAGATTCCACACACCAACTTGTTGGGATGATATTGGTGAAATAAAACTCATAATCCCAGGACATGTTGAGGAATCAATCGAAAAGGTTAAGTTTATCCAAACCCACATCAAATCACCCCAAAATAGGCAAAAGATCTATGCCGATAACTGAAGGAAGGATTTGGAATTTCAAGTAGGAGACCATGATTTTTTGAAGGTATATCCATTGAAGGGTGTGATATATTTCAGAGATAAGGGTAAATTAAGTCCCAGGTACATAGTAACTTTTGAAATTCTAGAATGAATTGGATTTGAGGCTTATCGTTTGGAAATTCATCCAAGTCTCTCCAAAGTTCATGATGTGTTCCATGAATCACTGTTTTGAAAATACATGCCTGACCCAACGCATATACTCACCTATGTGGAAATTGAACTAGATCCTAATTTGTCTTTTGGTTAAGATCCTGTCAAGATTCTTGATACTAGATTACAAGTGTGGAGAAATTGGACGACTCGTCTAGTCAATGTTCTATGGAGAAACCATAAGATTGAAGAGGTAATGTAGGAACCAGAGGAACTTATGATAAAGAACAACCTCGATCTTTTTTATGGTATTATTATAGAACTTTTGAGGACGAAGTTATTTTAAGGAGGAAATAATGTAAAAAACCAAGCTCCCACGATACGTTTCCCTTTGAATAATGCAATAGATTTCATTGTATGAAACATCAAGATTCTAACACAACGCGACCAATCAAACTAGCCATTGTGAATAGTAATGCCCACTTTTCAAAATTTTATAAATTTTATCTTTCAAAATGGACTTCATTTATACATTTATAATATCAAAATTAGATTAGGGTGAATTTTTGGTACTTTTCTGAAAACTTTCAACTTTTGATAAAAAGGTAAAAATACTAAATTTTAATTAAAAATAAATTTTTAATCAAAATAATTTATAGTGTTAAATTATACATTTGAATGGTTTTTTAGTATCATTAGATTATATTTTTGTCATTTAATATAATTTAGGTCATTGGATGTAATATCACGATTAAACTGAACATAAACAAGATTCAATCTTTTGATAGTTATTATTTAATAAAAAAACATTTTTTGTTTTGACAACGGGAATTAATTTTAAATTAATTTCGGCCACTTCTATGTTTTGAATTTGGAAAAATGGATTCCATATTTGGAATCAAGAGGTCAAAATTGTGTAAATAGTTAACTTTCACTTTTAAACATTATGAATATTTACTTTAGTAAATATTTTATTTATCGTGGTTAAAGGGGAAAATCCAGTAAATAAGGTTATAAATTAATATTATAATAACACTAAAGTACCATAACACATGTCATAAACCTATTGGATGATACATGTCTTACCATGGACATCCTTGTGCCGATTTGGGGACCCCATGGAGCCACTTGTGAGTGATAATGACATTTTATTTTAAAATAATCTAAAGTAAAGACAAAAATAACAAAAGAAAAAAACTTTTAGTAAAAAAATTTTATATGATGTTATATAATTGATCTGTAAGACTATAAATATTTATTATATATCTAAAAATATTTCATACATCAGGATATATTATTTATAATTTGTAGACATAAAATAAATATATTTATATATGACACAGTAATGATGCAGTATTTTCCTTATTAATGAAACAGTCAAATAAATGATATTATAAATACTAAAATAAATATAATTTGAAAGTTTTTATTCCATACAAGAATTTTATAGATGACTATTACAATATAGAGTTGATTAAATGTATTTATTTCTATGTAATATAGTTTTTAGGACTTTAACAAAAATATATTATTAAATAATGTCTAAATTGATATAAATGAGTTTTTAAAACAAATACAATATTATTGGTTGATATAATAATCATAAAAATTTAACTATTGGGAAAAAGACTTATATAATGATAGGTGTATCATTAATGAACCACTTTGGGTTCTCTAGAATTTTTATAGTAAGTTTATTAACCATAAAATATAAAAATATAAAGAGACATGGAAAATGTCAAACTATTTAACTAAGAGTTAAATTAAAAAAAAGGTTAATATAAAGACCTAAACATTTATAAAACCTATGGATTGAGAGTTTTTCGACCCATTCCCAACATATACTTTAAATAATTCATTTTTTATCCATTAGAAACCAAAAATTATTTTATTATAAAATAATATTTCATGATTTTCCTAAAGTGACCCTCGCCTCTCTTATAAAAGGGAACTTTCCCTTCTATTAATTTCACATCTCCAAATCAATTTTTCTCTTAAAAACCCTTCCAAACTATCCTTAAAACATTCCAACCATCATCCTAGAGGCAATTTTGTATTCATAAATACAACCTATATATCCCTTTTGATCAAATCCAAAAGAAGAACCTAAAGAAGAGGTTAATATTTCAACACCTCTTTCATGTTATTTTCTCCTTCCAATTCCACTTTATATGTTGTTTACAATATAAAATAATAACTCCAGTATCTTATATATACTATTATGTTATTATAAAAATGGTAAAACCATATCCATTATTCTATCTATCCTATAAATGACAAAGTCACCATACGTGCGTACGTATGGATTACCGTCTCCACATCGTGGTGTAGTTTGTTATTCAAACACTTCATCATTTGGTTGGATATAATAATGAGTATAAATGATGTAAATAATAAATATAACATGATAATGATTCTATATATATGATATAACATCCAATTATATATTATTATAACACCAAAAGAATGATATTGTCGCTCTTGTGTACGTACGGATTACCGTCTCCACGAACACGATGAGATTCATTCTCCATCATAATCAGTCAAGAATAATTATCATTTTATAATTAAAAGTAATTTTAATTAACATAATATCATTATATATATGAATAAAATACATCATATCCAAAACAAACATTACTTTCGTAATAATTCATATAAAGGAAAACAAATCAGTTAACACCCAAAACGATGATACTTCTGAAATATCATTAACAAAAAAATATTAGAAGATCATATATAATACCATATCAATGTATATGGTTACTATATAAATTAATAACAATTATTTAAACATTATATAGGATTTTAGCCAACCCTCAACCATGGAAAAGTATAAGGTAAGGGTCAATTTCACAATCTCTTTATTATCTGAGGTTGTTTTTACATAAGTATCTACTAGGACCTCTTTATCATCCACATCCATATTTCTTAAAAATGTATTTCAAAACATTTTTACTAATGAATAGCCTATGGGTTAAAGTAATTTATACCCTTGTTTGAATTTTTATAAAATTGTTTGAAAGTAATCTTTCCATCATTTTCCAAACAATGCACCTTATGACCTTTTTGACAAAATTAAGGTAAGAATGTTTTTTTAACTTCTACAGTGGGTGCGTCTATTTTCCACTGTTATAACATCATCTAATTTTACCTTACAATATTATAAAAATATTTTCAAAATAAATTTTTTCTTTTATAATTATATGACTATTAATTTATTTCAAAATAGAAAGAGATATTTCTCTAAAAAAAGTTTTGATTTCATCAATATCAACATCCTTTTATGGATTGTGAGCTTATTTGAAGTTGATTTATTATGATACAAAACTTCCATATTATATTTAAGGTTTTGTGATATGTTTGAATGTGGATGTGTTATTTTTATACCATTCATGGTTTATGGATAAAGTATTTACATTTATTATGCTAGTTTTAATACTAATTTTTATGTTATGTTTAATCCAGTTCATATGAGGAATACATTATAATTAGTAAGTGACTGGTGGAGCATGATATAGCTCCTCGATGCATCGGTAGTTATCATGAGACAAACTAGTGTATTTGCACATGGCCTTGAAAAAATCTTATTTTTAGTCTTGGAATAAGGCCAAGACTATGTGGTTATGAAGTATTTCATTATGAATTACATCATTATGAAAGTGGCTATTGATATTGCTTGTTATTATTCAACTTGTAGAATATACATGTGAATGAGTAAATGGAATTATTTGATTTTATCTTTGCCATATTATGCTGAATTTGAAGTTTAAAAGGTTTTTTTAGTCTTACATTTCCTTAAATGTTTATGATTATTTATGAAAGTTTCCACAATATTGTTATCATTACTGAGCATCTGAGCTCACACCTTTATAGGTTTTAATTTTCCCAGGATGTGAAGAAGTTTATTAAGACTGGCATGTAGGGACAGTCTAAGGGATATGAGTGAGGCCTATGGATACTATGTTGTTGTAGTTTATCATTTTATAATGTAATGTAAAACTTATGAATGTATATAGTACTTTCAAAGCTACTAAACTGACTAGTCTTTCGGGACACGATTCCTTATATCATGCCAGTGTTATGTAATAATGCACCGACTCTGGGTAATTGGGGTCAGGACATTTTAGGTGATAAAGAAGTCCCTCTAAATACTTAAATATAAAAAACCTTATATAATTAAGAGATTGTGAAATTACCCCTTACCTTTTACTTTTATATAGTTGAGGGTACGTTAACCTCATGCATAATGGTTAGATAATTATTATTAAATTATTCAAGAAACACATACATAAATATGATATCATATATGATCCTTTAATATTTATTTTTAAAAATATTTCAATAGTATCATTGTTTCGGGAGTTAATTGATTCGTTTTCCATTTTATGTTTTGTTTTATAGGTCATGTTTTTTATGGATATTATGTATTTGATTCATATCCATAATTATATTATGTTCTTAAAAATTATTTTCAATCAAAAAATGAAAATTATTCTTGAATGGTTATGATGGGGAACGAAATCTCATCGCGTCTTGGAGATAGTAAGCTGTATGTATGCACGATAGACAATATTATTATATTAATTGTGAAATAGTATGTAATTTTGATGGTATACTATATTTTTATAATCATTAACTTGTTATATTTATTATTTATATTAATTATACTCATTATTATACCCATCTAAATAATTAAGTGTTGAATTAAAAACTACTCCACAACGTGGAGACTGTAAGTCGTACATACGAACATATGGTGACTTTTCCATTCATAAGATGAATAGAATAATGAATAGGGTTTTACCATATTTATAATTAAATATCAGTATGTATAAGTTACTAGAGTTATTATTTTGTTATGGAAACAACAAATAAAGGGGAAGTGGAAGGGGAAAAGAACTTTGAAAGATCTAATGAAATAATTACATCTTCTTCAGGTGTTTCCTTTTGTTTTAAACAAAAGGGATCTCTATGTTGGCATTATAATAAATGTAAGGACTATAGGATACATTGAAGTTATTTTTTGGGGAGATTTTAGAAGGGTTTTTCTGAGCTAAATGGCTTTGGAGGTGTGAATTTAAGATAAAGGTAAGTACCATTTTATAAGAGAGGTGAGGAGGACTTTAGGAAAAACTTGAACTATTAATTTATTCTAAAATCATTTTCGAATTATAATAGCTCCAAATGAACTTCTTCCGAGGATAATTTTGGGATGGGTCTAAATACTCTCAACCAATAGGTTTTAGACATATTTAGGTCACCATATTAACCTTATCTTTTATATTTAACTCTAAGTTAAATAGTTTAACTTTTACCATGTCTTTTTTTATTTTTATATGACATGGTTAATAAACCTACTATGAAATTCCAAGATAACCTCAAGTGGTTTATTAATAAAAAATATAACCTTATCTAATTCATTTAGTTGAATATTATATTTTTTATACGTATTATATCATTTAATAAAATAGTATTTGTTTTAAAAACTCATTTATGTCAATTTTGACACTAGTTAGTATTTGGTTTTTGTGAAAGTTATAATAAATTTATTAACTATAAACAAATACATTGAATCAACCCTAACATTTCATATTCACCTAGAAAATTCATGGATGGCATCAAAGGTTTCAATTTTCATGTAATTTATAATTTATAATATCAATTATTTTGATCTTTTATTAATAAGGTAATTACTACATCATCATTGTGTCATAATGAAATTTAATAATTTTGTGTCCAAATTATATAAATAAAATATCATGATGCATGAAATTTTTTTATCTTTTTAATGAATATTTATAGTGCAATTTAACTTAAGTATAAACCTATATTAGAAATGTTTTAGTAATTAAAATTTGAATTTAACACTTTTAACTCTTCTTTAAATAAAATATAAAAAATTTCCTAATCTAATCCAAGTGAATCAAAATGGTCATATTTTATTCCTAAGGTTTATTTTGGTTGAAATAAACTTATCCAATATAATTTGAACATGTGTTGGGGAAATTATAATATCATTTTTACTTTTAATTACACTATTTATTTTTAACTGTGGTAAATAAAATTCAAAAGTTACTATTCACCAAAAACAATATTCAACCTATTGAACAAAATTTTACTTATTTATGTCAACCTAGTCACTCAAATTTTGGAAATTCCATTCACAGAAGTGGTAAAATTACATTTTATGTAAATTTGTAAATGTTGCTAGAAGGTGGGTAAAAGATGTTAAAAGTTCAGTAAACTTTTATATATCTAATATTATTATAAAATGACTCCAATGAATTAAATTGGATTAATACAGGTATTATGTTTCTATTTTTACTTTAAAATACATTTAAATTTAAAAATTTGTATTGAAATAAAAAGTCAGTTTTTAAACAATAACGCAGTGTTTTTCACTATTCATCAAAAATTGAAAGTTTTCAGAAAAATATAAAAAAATACCATAAGATAATTTTCTTATTTCAATTCTCGAAATTAAATAAATTTTGAAATATTAAATTTATAAAATTTCAAAATGTGGGTATTACTATTCATTTCTTCTTTTTTAAATGGCTTGTTTGATTAGTCATGGTGTTCTAGAACTCGAAGTTGCGTACAACGCAACCTATTGTATTATTCAAAGAGAAGTGTATCGTGGAAGCTTGGGTTGTTACATTGGGGACTGAGTTTGGTCCCACAATTAATGATTCTTGATTGGTTGTTCTTAGGATAATGGGTTCATGGGGATGAGCATTTCTTGTCATTCTATTGGGAGATAGTTATTTTTTATTTTTTATTCTTTTGACATATGTATTGTATTGGTTGTATGTTTCCATGTATTAGAAGCCATTTTATATAGATATGGTTATTTATTACATCATATTTGTTTTTTATCTTTAGTAAGATATTTATTATATATTTCATCTTATTTTTTTAGGATTATAGCATTATGTTACACTCTAACAAAATGGAATAGTCTCCCCAAAAACACACCCTTAGGACCTCCCTCCTACATATAGGAGTCCCCTAGTGTACTTGGAGAATTATTAAGGCCATGTGATTCACCATCTCATCACAATGTTTAGTTTCTCCCAAATCAGGACATTATAATAAATTTTATCCTACTAGACATATAAAACTCAAATCTAAGTCCATAAAGAGGATAAATCAGAAAGATTAGGTTAAGCATCATGGAGGGTTAATAGAAGATGGGATGGGATAATGTCTTCCAAAGTTGAAAAGTGTGGGCAGTCCCTTTTAAAATAACTAACGGGAAAAACAACATTTCATCGACTTTTTATTGAGAATATGGTTTGGTGAAATTGTTTCCAAACAATGCACAATCCTTATGTCCAACACTCTATTGGTGAAATCCCCCTCACATAGTCAAGGAATTTTTTTTAAAAACAATTCACATTCTAGGTATACCCACATTTTTACTTGCAAAACACCACATGGTTTTCCCAAAAAATGCTTCCTCTCGTGGACAGTATGGTTAAACCATGTGTCTGACCTATTTCCTCCAGAAAACTAAGAATTGAGGTTTGAAAAATCCAAATGCATCCCAAATACCTTCCTTAGGAAATAAGTTACATTTATACGGATAAAAAAGTGTTTAATTCATAAATTAAGTCTTCATGACTCATATGAAAAACAATGTTTTTATCTCTTCCCCCGCATCAGAAAATTGGTCACTGAGTTTGTCTTTAGAGGTTGGTAAGGAATCGTCTAAAAAGATTTCTCTCCCCTAAGAATGTATATCATCATATAATTTTAATGTATGATCTTGATCTTTTATATGATTCAATATAAAATGATCTAGAAATATTGAACTACCTCTGACATCCTTCGTTCACCATTCCATGATACAAATAGGATCTTCCTCAAAGGACTCGTGTACAGACAACTCAACCTCATCATGATAAATGTTAAGAGAAGTGTATAAATATGATCAGTGAATCTTTGAAACATGGAAGAATTAATTAATATACTTGTCTCTTTGAGTTCACTACAAATGATAGTCCATTAGACTGAATCTATCAACAACATCAATATTTTTGACAAACTGAGTCAAAAAACACCATTTCTTTCTAAACTGTTGATGTCACGATGTAGTCTGTATATTCATTAATTACAAATCCCCGATATCAAACACTAAATTTCATAGATGGAGATCAGAATCATATTTCTTCCTAGAATATGATGAATCCATATACTTCTTGATCATATAATCCATCTCCAACATCTTCTAAATGTTATAATATCCCGGTAGTTTTCCTTCCCTTCATCTAACATGCATAGATGGAATCGGCAAGCTATACCATATAATGCCTCGAATGGATCCAAATAAATCATCACTTTAATTCTATTCAAATATTAATATTTGGTGTTAGATTTTTTTTATCTCACAATAACCTTTGAAATCAAGGATACACACTCGAAGAATGTCCTCTAAAATATATATCATCTTCTTGGAAATCCCTTCAGTCAAAGGGTTGTATGTTATGCTTGTAAGAACATGTGTACCAAATTCCTAATAAAATATTTCTAGAACCTATATGTAAGAGTACAATATATTTCCAAAAAAATGGTCTGAGAAAAACCATGATGATAGAAAGTCTAGAATACATAGATCCTACCATAATCATATATAGAAAAATGTGTCCCTGGTCATATTATGAATAGGGAGATTCAAATCCATTTTCCTAGCTGGGGAACGTGTGGTGCGTCCTGGGCATGGTGGGGGGCCCCAGGGGGAGGCGAGCATTACCCTTCACACATTTTGGAACCACCCTCTTACAACACTCTTCTGCCACTTCGGTGGTGGCGTGGTGGTAAAGGAGAGTGGTACAACAATTCTGTTCTTTTGGAGGTTCAGGGTTCGAATCCTGGGAGTCTGATTTTGGGGTGAGCCTCTACCCTGGGATCCACCCGTCTTGCCGGGTCACTCGGTCTCAATTGGGTGGGCATAATGGGGTGAAACCCAATGTGCTGACCGATTGCATTAACGAACCATCATTGATCGGGTTGTCACCCTCTGGGATGCTCTTCCATATCGGCTGGAAACTTCTCCTTCCTCAGTTGGGTCTCTACCTCAGGGTAGTGACCTCTTCGTTGGGGATGAGGGTTACCAAGTGTGGATGTTTCAAATAGGCCACACATGGGAATTCCCTTTTAAAGATAAAAAAGTGGGATACCTTTATGAGCCTATCCAAATTCACCAATACTACATCATTGCATCAAGGGAATCTATATAATATTGTTTCAATGTCTTCTAGTACATCATATCATAAACTCATAGAAATAGGCAATGACTATAAAATCATTGCTGGTTGTCGATACTCCACCTTCACCAACTGATAGGTAGAACACCAATTAACAAATCTGGTTGTCTCCTTTTTCATACAAGGCCAACAGTGTAGGAAACATAAATCATGGTATATATTTTTAAAATCAGATTGTACTTCCCAGGTTGAAGCATGATACTCTCACATAAATTCTTTCAAAATTTCTATGGGACCATGAGGTTTCCATTAATTCACAAGACCTCATCCTCATAAACAATCCTTTATATAAATGAGTCCTTTCAAGAGACGCTTTAACTTATGACTATAACCTTAGGATACAATAAATTTATAAACATAAATATCTCCATAAATGAAGAGTTCAATGCTAAATATATATGGGTAGGCATCCTATGATGCTCTTGGAACACTAAATGCATCGTATAGATTAGATCCATCAGCCTCCATTGATCATTGGCTAGCTGGAATGCCTATGTTTATGTCTTCTGACTCGAATAATCTGCTACAACATTTACCTTCCTAGGTGTATAGTCATGCCCAAATTAAAATTAATGTAGGTATTCAACCCATCTATAATCCATATGATTTATATCAAACTATGTAAAGATATATTTGACTATTTTTTATCAGAATTTGCCATAAAATGTTCTCCATGTATGGGTAGTATAAAAAATGGAAAACATGAACTATATCTGCCAATATAAGATCATTATTTTTTTAATTACACTCATGTGGTCTCAACATATGTTACCTAAAAAACATTTCTTGACCTTACTATATGTGATATTCTATTATTCCAATTCTCAATTCATCACAATAAACCGTATAGCTTTTTCCTTTCTAAATAATAATACGGATAAACTCTAAGGTAAGTCTCATATTCATCTCATGAATGGTTTTCTCATATTCTTTTGACTATAATAAAATCAAAACATTCTTAGTAAATCCCTGAAGAGGTTTTTTTAGGTGTGAAAATACCTGAAGACATTGACTTTAATATCCATCCATCTCCTAGAAACACAATATGTAAAAAAATTCTATGGATTCTCACAAGAAACTATAACACTCACTTTCTCAGGGTTAGTATTCACCCTGGCCTCTGAAATAATATCACCTAAGAAGTGAAACATGTTGATCCAAAAGTGGAATTTGATGATATTAGCATACATCATATGATATATTAGTTAGTTAAATATTTTATCATGATTTTGTGCACCATTGTCCTTTTTGTGACAATACAGTAAGATATCATCCATAAAGATAACATAATTTGAATCCAAACATGGGTGGGAAACACAATTAAATAGATAAATGAAAATATTTGGAACATTCTTGATACAAAATAGTATAATGATATTCTGATGAATACCATAATGGTAAAAGACTGTCTTGAAAGGTATGTTTAAAGGTGTAATTGTTTCTGGATGAAAACATGTCCTTATATAAATTATAGGTAAACCCTCTCTTATTATATCTACTCAATGTGGTCATTCATATGTGGAAATGGATAATAGGTCTTAATGGTAAGGTGGTTCAACTGATAGTAATCCATGAAAGGCCTGAGGGTACCATCTTCCTTCTTATAAAAAAGGAAAAGTTAACCCCAAGTTGATGTACTTGGATATATAATTCCTTTTAACTGCCAAATTTTCCAGTGGCCTCTTAAGCTCAAATTACATACTAGTATGCATCATTTATGGAGTAATTGATAATGGTGCAGCTTTTAGAACAAGCTCAATAGAGAACACCAACTCTATCTTATTAGTTAGTTTTTGTAGTCAGCTGGAAAGACATCACTGATCCAATATATAGTCAATTGGAAATCAACTTGATTTTCCCCTAATCCTCTATATAAAGGATATGAAAATGGGCTATCACTCCACCCAACCCATGATACTCTACTCTATATTTACATTAATTGACTTCTAATTCACCATTTTATAGATAAATACTTCCCTATAGTGAAGTAAATGATACCATACGATGATAGAAGACTATATAGTCATGATAGATAACCAACTAGTGCCTCTGAATAATGACATCAGTGACCATAATCTAAATTATGATTAAGTCTCATTAGAATGGTATATTTCTACCTTAAGGGGGAATTCCCTGAACTATCGTACACTCTCTGAAAAAATACCCAAAAAGAGTATCGAGTGTCATCACATCCTATAAATAATGAATATGAATCCAAATCCTCTCTACATTAGTAATAGATATAAAATAACTTTAGAAACCCATATTATAATGGTATGACACTAATGTTAGATGGTACCAATATAATCACCTAATGTGATGAAATTCTTGCACCATACTCTGCTATTATATGTTGCACCAAATAAATATGTCATGATCCATGATTTTTTATTATTTCATGACTACCCATTGTGGGTCTGATCTACTGATGTTGTATGTGATGCTTCCATCCTCCCCCAACATCAGCCACCTCCTTGGACTTTATGGATAGTGTTATACCAAATTGTGGCTTGATGTAGAACTATAGATCCTACTCTAGAAGTCAAAGATGGTGTGGATCCTCTCCCATAAGGAGAATATGGGAAGGAATGATAGAATCTATAATTATTTTCCATCCACTCCTATGACTAGATAATGGATGTTAATCAATAAAATTGAAATTTTACATGACCATTCCCACCATAATTTTGGAATGTTTCCCAGATACTTAAACAGGTACTTGGGCTACCACTAATCTATCGAGAATCCTCCAAACGAGGTTTCTTGCGATTGAATGAACTACTCCACTATATTAGTACTTAACCGTTACCCATATACTATCTAATTCTCTAGAAATTTTATCAGTAATATGGATTTGGATCAATATTCTTGATATAATATTGAAATGAAAAAAAATCACACCAATATGTGGAAGAACCTCTGATATTATAAGAATATATATTTAACCTACTCTATGGAGATTTCTCTAGATTCTCAATGATATTTATCGTGGCCTTTAGAAATTTATCTGTGGTATATGGACCTACATCCCCCAAAAACATGGGTGGATGCTATTATTAAATCACTCACGTATTCTCTTCTATAGTGAGGGAAATATATGGAGATCCTTGAATGTTATGCCTATATGAAGAAACCCATCTCAAAACTGGCCATCATCACCCATGATAGTTATATCTGTATGTTCTAAAATAGAAACTAATTGAGGTAGCTGTGGTAGACCCTGGCCCACCACTTTTGGAGAATGGTCATCACCATACTCTAGGTGCACAACTCGAAGATATCATAGTGGCATAGCTCTAAAATTATTGATCCCACATATAATATAGATTTTACTAAAAGAACAATCACATATAAACAAATAGGATATGCATAAAACTTCCTATATAAGTGTCACACCCCTCTTCTAAATGGTAGATCTAGTATTAGGTTTTTTATAAGACCGAAATAATCCACTAGAGATACCACATAATTCTCACAACTAACATAGAATCTGGGTCTATTCTTCTATTTTATATTTGGGTTTTGGTATTAGTGTGTCAATTGAATGTTATAGAAGAAAATTCCCTTTAAATTTTAGTAAACATAATTATTTAATGCTACTACTTTCCATTAAAATTTAGAAATCGAGAGTTGTTAATCATGTTATTATGTATATCCATGCTAATAACTCGCCATGCCTAGTTAAACACATAAATCATTTCCATTTTATAATGTACTATGGTTTATACATTATTAATGGTAATACTGGTAACAATAATATAGTTTTAATATGGTTTAATTAGATACGTCGCACTTCCCAATCTATAGAGGCTTATTCACTCATTAGATTATAATTTTCAAACATTAAATCTCTTCCAAATAACATTTCAACTCATTAATCCAATTATTCTTGGATAAAATTTACTATAATAGGCTATTTAATGACCTAACATCACACTATATGTGAAACACCAATTTGGTTGGCACAAAAACTATAATTTTTCAATTATTTATTTATATGAGAAATGTTTTAACAATTTCAAAATAATCCTCCTTGAAAAGGGAATATGAAATACAAATCCACATAGTATTTAAACATTGCATGGAATAATGAAATGAATAAAAGTACTCAAAATACTATAATTATGCAAGATAAATAACTTATATTCCATATCATGACAATGGTGAAAATATATTCCATGATAATAATGAAATTGAAAATCTATGTGAACCAATAAATAGTGAAATTAGTATAAACATAATATGAGTAATCCAGAACAACATATCCAATATCATGAAATTTGGATTTTATCACGTGTATGGGTTAGCTACTCCCAGGAATAGGCTCCTTACAACATTATTATACATCATAGACTCTTATCAAACAATTGAAATAACAATTCAAATCGATAATAAACCTATGATACCAATTTCTAACATCCCATAATATGTTCACTCATAAATAACAAAAACCAATTGGTCATAGGGCCTCTAGTGTGCCTCCCCTATGCCATAGGAAGATGACTTGAACGAGCATCCAAGGTGGTGTAATGGGGGACTATAAAATCATGATTAGTTTTGAAAATGGTAGAAAAATGGGAAAATATACAAAGAATAGTTATAACTAATAGTGGAAGGAAAATCATCTATATTTAATGAGAAATCATTAGTAGAAATATATTATACCATATATAAAATTCTTCAATGTCATGTATCTCATAAAACAATTAAACATGGATGGTGGAACACACACATAGTGGTATATCATAATAACCAAAACAAATATAGAATATCTTCATATAACATAATGAGCCATAGCTCGGTCATGTAATCCCCAATTCACATGAAACTATTAATCAAAAATCAATAACATAGTGCTCTAATATATCCCAACATGAATGATTGAAGTGTTTGTGGGTAAAAATCGGTGGCCCGAATATGTTGTGAGATATACTCTATAGGCCTCCACCAATGATAAATAAAAAATTCATCCTCTTAACATAAATCTAATATTTTGAAGGTATAATAATATATATTAACTAAAATATGTGACACAATATCCATTTATGACCATACTCCTCATGGGATTCCTATATAACAATACATACTTCAGACTAACCCAAAAATGCCTCTATCCCCATTCTATAATGTCAATATATTAATATATAAGAAAATAATATCCAAACATGTATAAGAACTAGGATATAAATGTGGATTAATTCATATACATCCATATATAATATAAATATGACATAAGTCTCATATCTCTAAATAGGGCATAATAATTAAGACATTATAGTAAAAGGATCTGAGGTAATACCAAGAAAAAAACCTTAGGGGTCGATATAACAAAATTTATTAACACATGTAGTCAACATACATGGGTATGATTTTAATAAAATTGGTACACCTAAGGAATTTCCCTATTAAATAGTCTAACTAAGTCCATCGATATCATCTAGATTTATCCCAATCTAAGCATAACTGGTCTTAATGGGGTGAATCCATGGATCTCTATGTGTGTAGACATAAATGTGAATCCAAGAGTGTATCCAAGGAACTATAATATCATGAAATGATTCAATTGAATCTTTAGATCAATGTCTATACATTCACGTAATATGAAAATGAATAGATTATGTGGTGGGTATCTCCCATAGTAATCTACACAACGATTTGGGGTGGCATCAACTAAGAACTCAAGGAATTCCCTCAATAATATATGAAGATGAAAAGTATGAAAACTCCTATAATATATAAAATGTATATAATAATGTTACTAAATATGAGAATATGAATTGTATCATTTTCTATATAATAGTCAATCCAATTTACTACATCAAAAAAATTTATATCATTACCTTTAATTTATATTTGACAATGTTTAAGATCTGTAATAATAGGAAATTAGTACATATAGATGATGTGTAACATTGATCGTGTATTAATTATTCTAATTTATTAATTTCACTTAATTCTTATTATTATATTTCATTAAGTGATAATATGGTTTGAAGAAGGAAGGGTGACATAAGTCAGGGGTAATTCATACAATTTCACTGAGTCCATTAGTAAATTTAATTTTAATTAATAAAAGAAAAATATGCATTCTTTCAATTATACACCACTATAATTCCTTCAATTTCATTATAAATTTCCCATTAAAAATTAGATCAAAACACACAAAAGTTGTTTTCGATAAAAAAAATATTAATATGTAATGAGGAATATGATTATCAAACCCAAAATGGGAGGCCCAAGTTGATATTGATGACCTATATAATTATTAATCTTCTAAAAGATTCAGTAGGATCAAAGAATCAAAATAAATTTATGGTGGATAATTTTGGGGGGAAATCTTGTTGATTCTATCATGAAAAACAATGGAAACAAGTATAAACATATGAATTTTATGGAAAATTCATAGACCACCAACATTATTCATGTGAAGGAATACTCATCTTGTATAAGCATTTTGTTGGGTCTCTATTAGAAGAAAATGAAAAATAGAAAATAGATTTAAAATTTTATGTATGTGTTGCACGAAAATAAACTCATCGATAGGATGATTAATGAAGAAATGTGCCAATGGAATAGAGAGCATACTGGTGGATATCTAACAAGATAGAAGAAACTATAATAAGAGAATGTATGAATAAGAAATATCAAATCCTTTTTTACGATTTAGATAGGAATCCAAGGATAGGGGAGGTCCAGATTTCCATTAGAGGCGAATAAGAGGGTAACTACCATTGGAATTAACATTGGTAAATAACATCATTTTGAAAAACGTTTATGAGGTGCAAGGTTTGGCCACAAAAGTTTCCAAATTATCTTCCAAACATGGTGATGGAACTATCTGTGTGACATCCCCCTCACATGGTTTGACTACAGTATTAATTATACCATGAGAATCCCAAGAATACCCTAAAAATGCATCTTAGACACACCAAAAGGTTTTACCAAATGATGTGGCCTCCAGTGCACAGTATAGTCAAACCATGTGTCTGCTTATTTCATCAAAAACATAGAACTCTAGGATCTAAATAATCCCTAGACACTGACGAGACATTCTTGTTGGCCATATGGAACATTTAAGAGGATAAAACAAACATTGTAAATAAGAAATTTAAGGGTAATTACTACATATTAATAACTAGGTTGGTATAATAATCTCTTATAAATCTTCATAAAATAAAGATTATAATATTTTGATATCTTAGTCACATTTCATTCCATAATTTTGTGGTGAGAAAAAACACATTATAAATTCTAAATAAATTTTTCAACTAAATGATTATTCATCTAAGTGGAATATATGATCTATAAATCATGACAATGAATAAATAACAAATATATAATTTTTGGAAAATAAAAATCCTTCACACAATATATATATTTTTATATAATTCACATGACCTATATAAATTTACATCCATTCACTGAGAAAATAATACATTAAAATATTAACTACAAACACCGCTATCAGAAGATATAAATTATGAGTAACATAATTCGCTATATGATTGTGTGTCTATCTATTCCAATAAATAATAACATCCCAATCATTCATAAAGATTCATTTATAAATTTGATGAGATGTGTCACAATATTAATTATATAGAATGCACAAAACAAGTAATTGATGAAATAAAAAACTAATTAAATTCTCTTTATAACTTTTAAAAGATTGTTGGTATTGCTTAGTATATGAAAAATAATCACCATTTATTGTCAAATATGATAATAGGCATGAAATATGGTAATAATTGGTTATGTACTCAATATAATAATCATAAAATCCTAAAACATATACATTTCAAAAAAATTCATCAGCGGGTTCCATGAAAGAACTACATAATTTATTCTTATGTATTTTGATACACCATATGAAGGATTTATTTGGCATTGTAAATGATCCACTTGTATCAATAATTGATAGAAATATGATATAATTTACAAAAAAAAATGTTTCTTGAACTACTCTAACACAATCTTGAGATTCTTCACATTTTCCTCATACATCTTGAGTATGCAAAGAGACCACCAAATAATACATTAAAAACATCATTATTTGATGGTTGAAGAACCCTCTTAATAATATCCATAGGTACGATTTGTGCAATTAAACAACTAAATAAAATCCAAAAATTCAAAAAAATGATTATAATGAAATTTAAAAAACATATTCGGTCTCATTTTTATACTCATATGGGGATATCCAGATCTTAAATCTATCTTTTAAAACAATGTCACCCCTTTTAGATGGTAAGATAGATCATCCGTACTAGAAAGAGGATAATGATTATTCACTATCACAGGATTTAACAAACAGTATTATATAAAAATGATCAATTTTATTTAAAGTATCTTAGATAATAATTCTAGAGTGTCTAATTGTGATACAAATTTCAAAGAATACTATTTCCAATGATTCATCGATTTCTATCATGAAATACATCATTGATCATATATGACATTTCTTCCTAGTAATAAGAAAAATTAATAGAGAATCAAATAAACATAGAATCAATTTATCCATGTAAGATATAATACAGTGTGGATCAATATTTTTATGTCACAAATAGAAATCAATATCCCCAGTGGGTATGAATTGAATTTTAATGAATTTAGATAACATCTCACTTTTTCAATAGTAATCATACAATATTTTATAGAGTAAAAAAATATATTACTTTGATAAAATCATAAGGAATAATCTATTAAACTATAATATTCAATGAAGAGTTATGTTATCTTATAATCAACTCACAATAACACACATATGACATCATCATCAGAACATATAACATTGAAATAAACTCTATTGGCCTCTGAAGAATTGATATTTAAAATGTAAACCATTAGATTATGAAAGTTGAAATAAATTAGTATAGAAGAATATCAATTAAATAAAAATAATTAATTGAATAAATTTAACTATAACCATAAACCACGTCAAAATACCTCTACCAATTTATTTTTAATTTCCTAGAGGTTTTGTATACCAATGCACCCTCTAAGTATTACATACTTCTTTCATCAACCTCCACTTTGGTAATCATTAATTTCCTAAATTCATTGATAAAATCTATGATATTATATCCTAAAATCTCCCTATAACCATGTCTCCATGGTAATTTTATTTTTTCCTTCTTTTGAAATCACTACTGAGGAGGATTGAATGACTAATCGGGTCATTTGATTCCAACAACACTCCAAAAAAGGTTTTTTATCCAATAATAAACTATAAAGGAATCATATAATATATTATGTTCCACTAAATTCTGATGTATTACCCAAAGAAAATAAATGGAAAAAAATTACATTAAAAACTAAAAAATTTACACTTGAACATAGATTCACGTAATAACTGATAAACTACAGTTCTAGTACTATACTAAGCATTACATTGATGAGAACAACCGAATAATGAATTTATACTAGTCAAATGTTTCTATTCCATAATAATCTTATGAGTTATCATAATAAATACATTTTGATATAATATTTTCAATTAAATTTTAATCTGTAGTGGTAAATTTCTAACTAAACTGAAAGACCTTGTCTTCTAATTGGTTAAGAAATTTGATGAATATTATAACAGGTCTAGAAACATCACACCAAAATAATGTATATAAGAACTCCCATACTTGATCACCATGATCTTAGATTTTCCTTCAACACAAAGTGTCTCAAATAATAATTCCTCATTAAAGAGTTCCCAAAATAGTGACAATTAAATCATGAATACATCATGGCCTAAAAATCATAGTTTCCACTATTAATAGAAAAATCCTCTCAATAGAACCACTGTAATATGAAAATTGTGTCAGATTATTCCATTAATCATTTATTTTCATAATAAAAAATCATGCTTACATGTATCTAATATTTTCTATCTTAAATGAATGTAACATATATCTTCTATGAAATTTGAAAAATATCACAATGTCTTGGAATGAACATAAAGCCAGTGAATCTATACTACTTACTGTAATTCTGTAAAACATAATGGTCAAAAAGTGAAAAATAAAAACATGAAGAGTCCATAGAATATATAATTAAATATATAACATCTATATTTGAAATAGTATTATAGATAATTAATGATAAATGATCAAATGATTTTCTGTAAGATTAACCATTATATAAATATAAAAAAGGACTCAAGATATTTGATTCTCTATCTCAAAGAGATCATAGAAATTTTTATTTGCAAAAATGATTTGATTGACTGGAAAAAAGATAAACCAACTAACCGATCACACACCTAGTGGTACAAGAATATATATTTTCTCACTAACACATTCATCTACTGCACGAAAAACACAAAAAATGAAATTCCATGTTGAAGGGACCACATGGATATCCCATCCAACAGATATCATTCAGAGTCTTGGAGTAACTATATGATAATTAGAAGCGCCCTTATGATAATTTTATTGTTTTAAAAATAGTTTAATCTACTCCAAAATTCTAATTGAAAATATGTTTAGTTGAATTGAACTCATGGAAAATTATATTTTTGGTTATGTCTTGATGTTTTTGTATAGAAATCAAGAAACCATAGAGACTTTTTTCCCAAGTGGGGCCTTTATTGTATTCAAAATAAAATGAACATTTTACATTTCAAGAAGTTTGATCATGTTTATTGATGAGTGATAGAACTACCATTGATAAACTATCACGGCTAACATAACGTTCTAGTATCTAAAACTGGGTGTTATTTTTAAATAAAATAATTTCAAACCAAATTATGAATAAAATTAATTACAAGAATAATTTGAATTAATAATCCAAGATTCGATGTCAAGTATGTTGATTTTAAACAAATCATTTGAAAAAGATACTTTTGGATGAAGTTTACCATTTATAGAATACTGAAGAAAGAAAAATATTATAGGTAAATACATATGTAAATGATACATTTTATGAATGTGAAAAATATGAAAAATAATATGTTGTATTTTCATCAATATTTTTTTCAATATATTAAAATCACCAATCTTAACATATTATCATTGAAACAAAAGAAAAAAAAATTCAAGTGGAGAATCATCTACCAGAAAAAAAAATATAAATTTATTTCAACTTCTAATTCATTATTATTATTTTTTTTCTCTGTCATGAATTACATTTAACTTCTAACAATATCACATTTAATAGTTATTATAACACACTCCTATGATATATTACATATTAAATGATACTCTATTATAATATTTCATAACATTTGAATTCCAAAAAACTGTAGAAAAGGATGTCTATAGCCTACATAGCCCTTTGAGCTATTGATTGTAATACCCAATTGAGGTGTTGGATCATTTTATATATTAAAAAGGTAATTAGTTTTAGGTAAACTCTAAATAAAGTGTACTAGATATTATCTTGAGACTGAACCTCTTATTTTTAATTCCTTGATGTATTTTAATATTTTTCTTCCTCTATTTTAAAACTATTCATAAAATATATTTTTCAAGACTATAATCTGATATTTAGTTTTTAATAGTGATATTTCAATAGACTATTTTTAGTACATTAATCTATTAAATTAATATATTAGTTAGATTAATCCTGTAATATTTTAATTATTCCATTGATATATTGGGTAAAATCATTAAATTTTATATAACTACTGTAATAATTAATGGGGTTGTATTTCAAATTAGGGGATTTCTTTATATATTTTTTAATCAGTAAATAAAATTGGAAACTAAATTAACCACAACCTATTCCAATTTACTTTTACACTATGACCAAAACATATTTCTCATCTCAAACTAATAATTACTAAGAATAAATCTTTCCTTATTCTAATTTTTATTCTATCTGATGAAGAGAGATTGTTCCGTTTTTCTGCAAGGACTCTGCTTTTGAAATTCATTGGACATTATTTTATAAGACTAACCTAGATCATGGAATATATCATGATTCAAAGGTATTATTTATTATTACACACACTCTTATTTAACTAAAAAATGATATTTCATAAATAAATAAAAATATGTAAGTTGATAAGACAACTTCAACATGAAGCTTTTTATGAGGTATTAAAAACATTATTATCACATTAACTTTTAGTGCATGAAAAATCAGCCCAAATAGACAACATGAATTGACCATTAACTAAAAATATACGATTAAAAATTAAATAGTAATAGTAAATATATTTTTTACATACTTTTGATATTTATATTAATTGATCTGTTTCATTGATGATCGGAGAATTTATATTTATTGTCTGTTTTTAAATTATACATCACATACAATATACTAATATCACTATTTCATCACCAACTAAAGAAATAATTACTATTTTTAGTCAAAATTTCATCACAGAAACATTCTCTAGTAGTAATATATCATGAATCCACTCACTAGGAAGATGAGATTGAAAAATGATTTTCTCGTGACCACTAAAGACTTCCATTAATTGGTTGTAATTTAGTTACTATAAGAAATTATATTTTACAACTCATACATCGAAGGATGTACCCATTCAAATAAAAACACCACATCACCATAAATAAAATGAATTTGTTTTTTACCCAAAAATATATCAATAATGTTAAATGAAATTCATTCCAATTCAAACTAAATAAAAAAACTAAAATCTTCTGAAAATAGAACATAGAAAAACATGGCTTCTAAACACATAAAAAAATTTATTACTTAACACCACTAAGAAAAAAAATTAACCATTTAAATAGAAAATGATCGTCAACACCACAACTAATATTCCTCTAAAATCAAATTAATAGAACCTATATAATTGAGGTGAGGGTATAGATATAATTTTGGAGTTGGTGTTCTAAATACAACTATTTATACTTTTTATTTCAATTTTATTCAGTGATTTAAATATTAATAAAACTTATTATTACATATTTTTAATTTTGCATCATGAAATTAATGTAAAAATTTCGTAGAGTATGGATAAGGTAATTTACATTCCCTACTATAATGAAAACCTTCTAATGTTATGATTGTATTAGTAAATATAGTTCTATAGTTGGATACCCTATTATGATGGGACACATAGAATGCTGAATGTCAGGTTCAAGTACTCATAAGTATATGATACTTATTCTCATTTTTTCACTTGTAATTATCTAAGATTTGAGGTTATGAAAAAATACCAACTTGTACGAATTTTACATATTTATATGTCATCAGATATTAATATCTTCAATTGTGTGTAATGGTCCTTATACTTTATGATTATTATTAAATAATTATTTGACTCAAGCACATAGATGTATCTTATAAACCATTATGATGAACTTCATTGTGAATTTGGATATGTGGGATATATCATGAGTGTTGTGTTTTTAATGAAAAATTTCTAGAAGGTTCGATCCCTTTCATATAAATGGAAGATTATATGATGGCCCTTTGATTAATATGGGACCACCGCATTAAATTCCATAGACATGGTTTAAGAAAGAGTTTATTACATATAGTAAATGGACATTCTATGATGTACATATGTTGATTACAGAAATATGCATCATACAAGATTAAATACTTTGAAAATGGGATTATATTACACTATAATCATTTTTGTAGTTGTCTACATTGAATTGTTATTTTCAATATCTTAGGTACCTTGACCCAATGTAATATTGTAATCCTAGAATTTATGTAATGTCACATAAAACCAATGAGAATGATTCCTAGATGTTCACATAGAAATTGTTTCCATTGAGCTTGATGAAATTATATTTAAATTTATGTATTCTAATAAATATTATTTTTAGGGCTATGGAATAATTTTATTCATGTTTTATTGATCATGTAAATATTTATTGTTGTGATAGTAAGTGTAAATAATAAAATAATAATAATAATTTTTTTATTATTATATATAATGGTTATAGATATGGTTTAATATAATATTTTAGGGTTATTATTTAACTAAATAATATTTTATCATAAACCTTATCTATGTAAATTGGTTTATATGTCTATCGTGTAGGGTTAATCAAGAATAGAGAATAATTTCCCATAATGGTTTTCTCCCAAAATTTATACACCTATACTATAATAAATATCAATAAGAAAACAATAGATTCCTTTATTCCCAATGGTTCTTGGAGTGATCATGATTAACAACACATGATGATCAATTTTCTATGAATTCATCTAATGTTCCATAATTTTTTGTTCAAATATCAACTGAGAACATGTTGATCATCTCTAGAGGGGATCTACATTTCCCTCTCTATGAAATGTAGGTAATCTAAAAATGGATTTGGAATATAAAAATATTATTCAAGAAAATATCGAAACACTATGAATTTATCAAATATAATTTTCTTATAAATATTAACTACAAAAAATAATCTATAGGATTCGTGATTCTTAATTAAATATTTAATAGATAAATAACATCGAATATAATGTTTATTACATAAAAAATTGGATATTTATCCATAAAATATGATAATAAACTCTATAGATACTCTTCCACTATGTGATTCCATTGCATCTAAACCATCAAGTTGTATAAAAGATGTTATGATTAATTTTATAATTATTTATTTTACTATTGATCTATTTTTATTGTAGTGGTAAGATCATTATTTTCCATGTTTTTTATTTTTTGAAAACTGGTTTTTAATTATATTTCATTCAATTTTTTAATTTCCATGTTTTAGGATACAAAATTTATTATTGTCCATGAATACTTGAAAAATGATCTAAGTTTCCCTCTAAAGGATCTAAACTTTTCTAGCCAATTGATTCATTATCATGGAATGTAGTTGGATAACACATCGTGTACCCCTTTTCAGAACATTTGTATGTGTAATATGATATAAAAAACACCTATAAATTATTAAATTTGATTCATTTATTTCACACAACATATAGACCGATCCATCCTAGAACACTTTTTTTCAAACTACATGATCTGTAACTAGATTATTTTTTTGTATTATACATGTTATAGCTAAAAAATTCACACTAACCATGTGGCCTAATACACGGTTTTATACCACATGAGACTAATAACCAAAAAAATTAATGAAATTCAGGGTGTATATCTATAGTGTGCATTGTATAATTCATTAATCCCTGAGTCTGAAGAACATGTTGATTCTAATAACATTTAACATGGAAAAATGATATATGGACCAAACTACATATATATCATGATTAAATACCATGTAATATGGACAAGATACATTAACAATACCATAATGTTTATCCCATTTTTATGGAAAATTCATAATATTGCATGTATATGGTTTGTACATGTCATGTAGTTTCACCATGGTACTAACCAAATCCCTAGGAATTTATCAGGGACACACAGAAATCAAGGTACATAATGTGTAGAATGTCAGTCCATGCCTTGAAGTCTCCCAATTAATAATATAATTAATTTACATTAAAAAAATTATTTTCAACATTAAATAATAATTAAACTATTTAAACAAGATGGGATTTTCTTTGTAATAAGGGTTTAAAAAAATATAAAAATGATCAATTGATTTATTATAATTATTTTCATTTATTGGCCATGAAATTTGTAATTTTTTGAATTCATAGATTATGAGTATGTTCATTAGACTTTGGTTGGTAATTAGGATGAATGTAAATTAATTAATTAATTTTTTAATTAATTATGGTATTTTTATCTCAATAATAAATAATTACTAGAAATAAATGTTTGCAAGTGAAATTATTTATTTTTATTTCATGTGTATAATTGATCATGAGCAAGACCAAACCCATTATATATTTTTGATTTATTAAATCTAATTTATTTCATGTTTTTCCTATTATTTGACTAGTTGACTGAACACTAACATTTTTATTGATTTAGAAATGAAACACAGGATACAAGAGAGATCATGGGGGTCAAAAAATGTGCAAGCCTGAAGAATCATTAATAACAAACTTCATCCCCTCACTTGGTAAATAGATTATGCTATGGAAATAGGACATACTTTTATTTGGTGATTCCATGGATGCCCAGAAATCTGCCACCTATTTCCCCCCTCTCCATGTGTGGGTGATCTCAATGTGATTACCCATAATGTGTTTTCATTTGCTGATTAAATATACACAACTCCACAGAAACTGACCTGCATCTTCAAATTCTTGTAAGAGAATTAAAGAATATATTTCCACCACCTTAAGAATGATGTCCCGCTGCCCACACATCTCCAAACCTATGAGCATAGCCTGCACTTCAGCCTATAAAAAATCACCCCTACTATAGAAGGAGTAGAACACTGCTACAACGGTCCCATCCTGGTTCCCGACGATGCGTACACCTCAAATCCCCCCACCCATGATAATAGATCCATCTTTGTTGAGTTTAAGCCTAAGTTAGAGAGGGTGCGAACAGACCCAATGCCCCCAACCCAGCTCTCTGACCTAATTGGAAACAAAAAAATCAATATGATAACCACCCTTGCCTTCCTCTCAGGACCATGATAACCAAAACCTTGAAATAATACACTAAAGAAGGTGTCTTGCATCCCTCCCTAGTAATTCCATCCAGTGAAAACACCAAAGTCCTGCTAGATCCATCTATCCCATTCGCTATCAAAAAATAGATGCCCCATCATTTCTGGTTTGGGATCATGGAAATACCTGCACTTGGAGGCAGTGATCACACCCATGCGCTGAATGTTATCATAAATGGGAAAATCTTGGTTCCTCACACACCATTACAAGAAATAAAATTTAGTTGGAACCCCCTTGCACTACATGGCCACACCCCATGGATCATCATCGATTTCATCCATCCTCAAATGATCAAATTCCTTTAATGAAAACGCACCCAAAAAATAGTCTGTAAAAATGTGGTTATTAGGTTCATCATTAGTAACAATGTTATTGATAATATCTTATTGATTCTCATCAATAATGGCCTTAATCAAATTGGGGTGGTTTCTATCCTCTTGAAATGAAATAGTTAGTATGGGACATCTTGGGAACCACAACCATCCATCCCCCCAATATTGAAGCTAGAAGTTGTTGTCACTACATCCCACAATCCACATAGAGTTCTTATGAAATAACTCCACGTATGTGTGAATTAGGTTCCAAATTTTTGAGGGTTGCAACCTCTGATCATTCAAATTCAGGCCATACTTATCCTTCATTTTCCTTCCCCATAACTTTCATACTTCTAGATCCTCCCATGCTAGTTTAGCATGGATACCTTTCATGTTAAATGAAATACTCCTCAAATAAATACCCCCTTTGGAGAGAGGTGTAGAAAGATTCATTCCGGACACCCATTGATTTCTTCCTTCCATCTACCAATCTAGTATAAAGTAAACGATAATCCTCTCCATGTTTTCGATAATGCTATTGGGGACCTTCAAGGAGGAAATTACGTGCATGGTAATAGAAACAAGAAAACTATTCACAAGGGTAATGCGTCCTCCACACGACAACAATCTATTCTTCCAATTGTAGATGAACCCTGTGATCATGGTAACCAACTAATCAAAATGATGGATTCTAAGTGAGAAAGGACTCATTGGTTCCCCAAGATACTCCATAGGAAATTATCCGTTATTCATATTCAAGCTGTCATTATGGATCCTTACCCTGCTCTCAGATATATTCTTGGTTGTATAATACAAAGTTTTCCCCATGTTCACCACCTGCTCAATTCACATGAAATCATCTCTTAGTATCACATTTATCCCATTCACTGATCTCCTAATACAACTGATAAACAATAATAATCCATGAATATGAAATGCGAGATACCCCTTGATGCATGCCTATTCCGGTAGGGTTGGACTTTCCCCATGAGAAGACCCCAGTTGCAATAGTAGCAAAAAACATTTTGAGAGAGGATGAAGAAAGTGGGGGATAGATGATCTCCTTTCATGAGACCCACGTAGGCCTTGAAGAACCCAGACTTCTTACCCATAAATGATTTTGATATCCAGGTCGAACTAAAACAATGGAAAAGAATATTTTTATTCTAGTTGGAGAACATCATGCAAGCCAGCACCCTTGAGATGAAACCCCATTCCAATCAGTCATATGCCTTGCTCATATCTAATTTTATCACCGCGTTACCGACTATATATTGGTTGTTAATATTGCTAACCATTTCTTACACCACTCCAATTTCTCGCCGAATTGACCGGCCTTTAATAAAACCATGTTGTTTATAAGACCCCTAGGTGTTCAAGTGAAGGGCCATCCTATTATTGAGAATTCTGGACAACACCTTGTATGGAATATTACACATGATTATGGTCTGATAAATATCAATGGAATGTGGGTTACATATCATGTAATCATAACTGTCTTGGTTTCACATGAAATACGGGGAAAATTACCTCCCTAGAAGAAGTCATGCACTTACCTTACTAAATATCCCTTAATAGTGTCCCAAGCTTCCAAATAAAAAGATCTTTTAATGCCATCGGGCCCTAGTTATCTCTCTAGGTTTATGGTCAAGACAACCTCATGCACTTCAACCTCATTCGGAGTCCTCTTTAGACATTCAGCAACTTCCTCCGAAACACAGCACGGGATTTCCTCAATAATTTCTACATTTCCCCTTAGATACCCACCAGCCAATTAAGGATTGGGGCCTACTAGTAAAGATTTGATACTATCATTGGCCAAGACTCCAATCTTATCACAATCATTGGGTTCTATATAATAATTTTTTGTGGGATGAATTTCATGTAATCGTATTTGATATTAGAATAAATATGATGATATGTGAGTCATCCCACAAACATTTATTATATAGAACCTACATGTCCAAGGAGATTTATGTTATTCCATTTATACAATCCATTATCTCTGCTCACATATGTCTGAGTTTTAAATAAAAATAATAGTAATAGTTTCTTAATGATCATGGAGATTTTTTATGATGGAACTGATATGGTGTAAACCCATGTGATACATAGGTAGACAGGTGGAACACTAAAACTCATTCCAAGGCCATAAAAATGATTTTTCCCTAGGTCATAGGTTGATTTATAATCTCCTTAATAAATTTACCATTATTTATCTCAGGATAATTTCATTTGTTATTTAATTTATTTAGTTTTTCAGATTATTTATTATACCCATGCATTATTATGGCCTCATTAAGAAATGGAATAATAATAAAATAAAATAAAAATCATAAATGTATTATGCATAATATTTTATTAAATCATGTTTAATCTCTTCCTGAAAATACAATACAAATTTATATGATATATAATGGATTAAAAAGAATAATTATTCATAATAACAAAATACCTTATGTTAATATCATGTTATTATTCCATCCATCGTTTGAATTTAGATGAACCCATAGTTAGAGTGTTGGTTAATTTTATGAAGGGTATAATTTTAATTATTGATATTTCATAAATATGATAATGGGTTTTAATTAAAAAATGTTTAATGGGATTAATGTCTAATGTAATTCCAATAAATATTTTTAGGCAAGTGCAGAATAAATCCATGTTAGGATTTCTAGATAGTGTAGTCAACTTAAAAATCAAGGAGCATCGAGATTTTAGTTGTAAATACTACCAACATAAATACATGATTCTAATTTTAATTTCCTACAATTGGATTATATAATATGAAATATTTATCCCTTCCACTAAAATGTATTGAATGATGTGAAATTTTAAGTTCAATGGTGACATTGGTTGAGACTTTATACTCTAAATCTACAGGATCCAAACTAACCAGATCCTAAAAGTTATTATGAAAAAAAATAAATAATAATTTATTTATTATAATTATTTTAAAATATTATTGTGAATCTCATGCTATAAATATAGACCCAGTAAAGAAAAAAATTAGGGAACCAAAAGGGAAACATCAAGTTCGTATTCATAATCACTCTCGTCAACTTGGTTTCTACAACATTATTGGCTTCAATATATGCATGAAGGATAACAAAATTGAGATGACTAATGGTCTGAGAGAAAACAATCCATGGTGGGAAGAATTTCCATGGAACACTCTTGGTTCTATCTTTCTGATCTTCCACAAAAATATTTGAATTTAATTCAATCCAGATATAGTCCAATTTTTTATAGACATCATACTTGATGACATGAATGATGGTCATTAATTTTCGATCATTATCAATTACAATAAAAATATAGTGATATAAGGAGAGTAATGAAGATTTAACTATCTATGATAAATAAAGAAAAAATATGATCCATGTATAGTGTTTAATGATTTCATTCTTCTATAGTAAATGTTGGAACCACCTTGTGTATAGGTTTGTATTTGTTGTCAATATTTGTCAATGGAATATCAAAATGAAAGAGATCAAGAAGTACTCCAATAAAATGGAGGAATGGAAGCTCACAGTGAAGGAGATCATGAAGTACTCTGATGAAGTAGAGGAGTAGCAACTCAGACAATTGTTGTACTGATCGTAAGTTCAAAGAACATGTGTCAAAGGTGATACATTTTTTACAACAATGAAGAATGTGGGGTGCGATCCATCTGAGACAGATTAAAGAAGAATGAGGTGAGAACCATGCAAGAGTCTTCCTGACGAATTGAATCGGTTCGCATGAAGTATATCATGATGGTTGATGAAGAAGACAATGTGAAATGATTGGAATTCTGAGATAGTCATGCACATCACATTGTCATAGAAGATGATGATGCTAATGTTATGCCTTCAAAGAATACATATCACAATAGAGGAGTTTGTGATACAAGCAGAAGAGTTGCCAAAGGATACAGATCACCAAGAAGAAGTGTTGTTGAGGTGATCGTGCTTGTTGACAAAGCAAACAAACGACATACAAATTTGTTGACAAAGGAGATTCCATGGTGATATGTTGAGTTCAAGAGTTGTGGTCAATGATCTATGTTTGATTCAAGAACATCGACAGAGGAATGGATGATCTGGAGGTGGTACAAAAAGAGCAGATACAAGGTGGCTCCATTTTCCAGTGTTTTCCAAATTTCAGGGCCTCAAAATCAACAAATGATGAAAGAGTGATTTTGTAAAAGGGACTTGCGTGCCATACTCTTGAAGGATAGGAAACTTGGGTGCCATATGTTTTTGAAGATCAGAGCATCAAAATATGGCAAAGGGATAAGGGTCGCGTAAGTTTTGGTGAGGTCGCGCAAGTGAATTATGTGTCGGGAAGAGACTTATGTGTCGACGCCTTGAATGCATTATAACTTGCGCTCCTATGGTTTTTCGAGATCAGAAGATCCAAACTTGGAAAAGGCAAGATTTTCGCGCAAGTTTGGATGTTGATCGCGCAAGTTCCTAGCAAGGGCCGAGACTTGCACGCCGATGGATGACTTGCGCGTCGCCGCACAGGGGGTCCAGTTTGCCTATAAATACTGGACCACCCCTCCTCATTTCTCAATGAGCTCAAGACTTTGAGATTTTTAGAGCTCTCGTCACACAGGTGGTTGAGCCGCGCAAGTGGTAGTTGGGTCGCGTAAGTAGAGGTTGCGCGCCAACTGATGGTTGAGCGCCCCAGGTGATTTGGGAAAGGAAGGAAGTGAGTCGCATAGGTTTGATGTTCAAGAAGACAGAGTCGCTCAGGTGCATTGGTGACACTTGCGCACCAGTTTATTCTTGCGCGCTGGGGGAGACTTGCATGCCAAGCTTGAAAAGAAGAGCCAGATATTGTTAAAGCACGCCCGCCTTTCTGGAGCCGCACAACAGTTGAAATATTGCCTAATACTTCTGGTGCAAAGTGAGATTGAAGAAGAAATCTAAATGATACATGCATGATCTCATGCATACATGTTGAATTGATTCTGACGAATGCCGAGTAATCTGAACATCATTTATTGAGCAATCACATAAGTTATTGTGATTCAGGCAAACGAAGACAAGGGGATCTAGTGCATTCAGTCATTTCACTAAAGAAGAAAGGTTGAACTATAAAGAGCATCAACTCTGAACCCTGATGCAAGTAAAGTCTCATGCTGAACAAGAGACAAAGAACATCAATGCTCATTTATTGAAGAGACCTTCACGTCTATAAACTGAGTGGGACTTCACCAACGGCAGTGAGCCAGGGGGAGTCAACGGGAGTGACCCGAGGGACGCAGTGAGCTATCCCTGAACAGTTGTAAAGGCAGTGAGCCTGGGACAGAGTGTCTATACCCAAAAATTTGTAATCCGCAGCTAGTGAAGCATAGTGGATTTAGGTATGACCGACAACCTGTCGGCGTATGCGCCTTGGATGTATCCCTTAGTGGTGAACCAAGTAAAAATAGATGTGTCATCTCTCTGCATGTGAATGTTTAATTTCTGTTCATATCCATCATACAGGTTTAAGTAGTTCCTACCAACGTGGGAACAAGATCCACAACTAAAAGAAGAAAAAGTTTCCACCCTGATTCACCCCTCCCCTCTCAAGGTGTCCCGGGGTCCTACAAGTGGTATCAGAGGGAAAGGTTAACGTATGTTGGATATTCTCTAGTAATTCTATTGAGAAGATGATTTTATTTTCTTTCCTAAAGTCAACAATAAAGAGTAGCCTTGATGAAGTTTCTGAGCAGACATCTACATCTAGCAAGACTATGACAAACAGGAAAAAGAAAGAGAATAATCATCTAAAGAAGTCCCTCATATCCAAAGAAGATGCAGTGTCTTGTTCTCCATGCCATTCCAAAAATGAAGAAACATCAGGCATGGAAAGTATCGAGCAGGTGACTCAGAATTCTTCGAGAAGAAAGGATGACACCCCTAATTAAATCTTTCAGGAAAAACTCAAAACATATCTGCATGATATTCCAGAAGAAAGGGCTGTTATTATATGTAGCCTATTTCAATCTATGCAGGTTGAGATCACTAGACTTGAAAGGGAAGTGGACAATATGGAAAAGGGGCTGGAAGGAAAAATTATGGAAAGTATGAAGCTCACCAAACGGGTGAACTCCCTTGAAGAAAAAGGTGAAGTCATCAATACTATGGAAGAACGGATCCATGCACTTGAAGCTGAGCTGAAGAAGAACAATGAAGTCAAGAATTTTTGTCTGGAAGAAACTTCCATTAAATTCAGGGAACTTGACTCTTTGTTACAAAACAAAGTTAAGATGCAGGAAGATGAGGTTGAAAGGTTGAAGAAGAATTGTGAAGAGAAGATGATCATGATTGAAGATCAGAAGATCATCCTCAATATTGTGTGTCAAAAATTGGAAGCTCAGTTGACCAAGATTGAGAACACACATATTGAGACTTCATAAAAGAATGAAATGAGTGATGCATGCACTCAATGTTCGTTGG
Source organism: Viscum album (assembly GCA_963277665.1). NCBI lineage: Eukaryota > Viridiplantae > Streptophyta > Magnoliopsida > Santalales > Viscaceae > Viscum > Viscum album. The sequence goes on along the minus strand of OY728155.1, from coordinate 360,034,597 downwards.
AGGAGTCTAAAGCTGAAATACCTCCAACATGTGATAAGAAGATCATGACTTCACTCTTTGATCTATCACAAGAAACTGAGAAAGTGAAGGTACCATCCAAACCATCTTGTACTCATATTTCTAAATACACTCCTACAATCAGTGCGGGTGGGAATAAAAGTTGTAAACAAGTATGGATGAGGAAAGGTGAGAAGAAGAAACCTACCACCATGGCTTGGGTGGATGGGAAGAAAAAGGAGGAAGTGGGTTCCTCAAATAGATCTCAAAAGATTAAGCAGATGGCCCAACAACTTAATACAGAATACACAAAGAAGAAAAGATGTGTGGATCAATGTTGGTGATGCAACAGATTTGGGCACTGTGCACTGGATTGTCTTTATAATCCCTTACATGGAAAAGCACAGAGAATTCCTATATCAAAGAGAAGGAATCCAGATAAAAAGAAGCAACATCAGCAGGTCCAGAAGCATCTGTTTACTGCAAACAGATTTGGAATTCTTGATAACATCTATGATGTATGCAACGACAGCAGTCACAATGAAGACACATGTCCATATCAACATGCTTTCACTGTTGAAAAGAAAAGAAGACATCTGATGCCTTCAAAGAATGAAGCAGCTACCTTGGGGAGAAATCAGAAGAATGTTGTGAATACACATTTCCCCAAGAAGATCTCAAGTAGGGAAGCTGAGAAGACCTGGGATTTTAGATCCATGAAATTGAAGGGTAATTCATCCAAAAGAAACACTAAGTGGGATGAATCTCGGATGAACCCATGTGGAAGACTTAAACCAGCTGCAAAAGTTCCAAATGACATATTGGTCATCTGGCCAGAATATTTGAAAAGAATAAGGAAACATGAAGATGAGAAGGCCAAGGCTAGTGACAAAGGAAAAGGAAAACATTCACATGATGAAGACACAGTGCAGGAGAAATTGCAAAAAAAGAGAAACACATGTGTCAAAGAAGTTCTGTGTGATAGATGCAAGAAGTCTGGTCACATTGCAAAAGGTTGCCTAACCTTAATACTAGAGCAAGAAGCAGTCATTAAGAGGAGTAAGAATGTATCATTCATGATGGATGCTAAGCAGAAAAATTATCCACACAAAGTAGAAGAGAATGTGAACAGAGCCATGCCACACTGACAGATTCCAGAACATATGTTCAAATGTGCAGGCATGAAGACTGGAGTGAACAGAGGAACTTGGTTGAGAAAAGGACCTCAACCAAGCAAGTATTCTTGATGAAGCAAGAAGGAACCACCTTTTTCCCGTAATCATTTGTGTATTTTATTTGTGCTAATAATGCAGGGAATTGAAGGTGAAGCATTATCTCAGGGGGAGAACCTGAGAAGTAGTGAATGCTGTCAAATCTTGATAGCCAAGCTGAAGAAGTTTCCATCCTTAGTAGATTCTTAAATTGATATTCAAATATTATGATGATGAAGGATCACTCTTGATGAAGATGATGAGGGGTGTTTCTCTTGAGGGTGAGAAGAATGAAGAAGCTTCCATAATCACTATTTCAATCAATATCAACTCCAGGTGGACTCAAAAGCGGTTATTCTGTTAATTTCTTGAAGAAAACACCAATGGAGAAGGTATATCAATTCTCAATCTCTATCCCTTGGTTACTCAGATCAAAGATTATTCTACAAAGTGGGAGTAACTGAATTGATCAGTGACATAAAGAGAATGGAAGTGCCCCAAGGTCACTTATCCTGCTGATTGCACTTGAATGTTTTTGATCTATTTGCTGATGTGAGTGCATGAGTTTCAGGTTTATTATTCTCTGTCATAGTTGAACTTATTCTACCTGGAATTAAAGTGGTAAACCCTTGAAGACAAGATACATGAGTTATCATCTCATGTTGGTATCATGATCTGTGGATAATGTATATCCTTGTTGACTTAATCAAATCCTCTTGTTTTCTACATCTAGAATTTCTCAAGTAGACTTAGAGTGAAATGATTAATGAAACATTGCTTAAGTGTGGATTGATACCCTCCCTACCATGTGCTTTGTATTTCTTGTCAATAAGGGGGAGAGAAAGTGAAATGAACATTTGAAAATAAAAGTTGATTGAGTAGAAGATTCTCATTTTGACATTGACAAATTCATTTCAGAAGATGTATAAGGTATTGACAACAAAATACAAAGGGGGAGATTGTTGGAACCACCTTGTGTATAGGTTTGTATTTGTTGTCAATAGTTGTCAATGGAATATCAAAATGAAAGAGATCAAGAAGTACTCCAATAAAATGGAGGAATGGAAGCTCGCAGTGAAGGAGATCATGAAGTACTCCGATGAAGTAGAGGATTAGCGACTCAGACGATTGTTGTACTGATCGTAAGTTCAAAGAACATGTGTCAAAGGTGATAAATTGTTTACAACAATGAAGAATTTGGGGTGTGATCCATCTGAGATAGATTAAAGAAGAATGAGGTGAGAACCATGCAAGAGTCTTCCTGACGAATTGAATCGGTTTGCATGAAGTATATCATGATGGTTGATGAAGAAGACAATGTGCAATGATTGTAATTCTGAGATAGTCATGTACATCACATTGTCATAGAAGATGATGATGCTAATTCTATGCCTTCAAAGAATACATATCACAATAGAGTAGTTTGTGATACAAGAAGAAGAGTTTCCAAAGGATACAGATTACCAAGAAGAAGTGTTGTTGAGGTGATCGTGCTTGTCGACAAAGCAAACAAACGACATACAAATTTGTTGACAAAGGAGATTCCACGGTGATATGTTGAGTTCAAGAGTTGTGGTCAATGATCTATGTTTGATTCAAGAACATCGACAGAGGAATGGATGATCTAGAGGCGGTACAAAAAGAGTAGATACAAGGTGGCGCCGTTTTCCAGTGTTTTCCAAATTGCAGGGCCTCAAAATCAACAAATGATGAAAGAATGATTTTGGAAAAGGGACGTGTGCGCCATACTCTTGGAGGATAGGAAACTTGGGCGCCATATGTTTTTGAATATTAGAGCATGAAAATATGGAAAAGGGATAAGGGTCGCATAAGTTTTGGTGAGGTCGCACAAGTGAATTATGTGCCGGGAAGCGACTTGTGCGCCGATGCCTTGAATGCATTATAACTTGTGTGCCTATGGTTTTTCGATATCAGAAGATCCAAACTTGGCAAAGGCAAGATGTTCGCGCAAGTTTGGATGTTGATCGCGCAAGTTCCTAGCAGGGGCCGAGACTTGCGTGTCGATGGATGACTTGCACACCGCCGCGCAGGGGGTCCAGTTTGCCTATAAATACTGGACCACCCCTCCTCATTTCTCACGGAGCTCAAGACTTTGAGATTGTATGAGCTCTCGTTGCGCAGGTGGTTGATCCGCGCAAGTGGTAGTTGGGTCGCGCAAGTAGAGGTTGCGCGCCAACTGATGGTTGAGCGCCCCAGGTGATTTGGGCAAGGAAGGAAGTGAGTCGCACAGGTTTGAAGTTCAAGAAGACAGAGTCGCGCAGGTGCGTTGGTGACACTTGTGCGCCAGTTTATACTTGCGCGCCTAAGACTTTCACGCCGGGGGAGACTTGCGTGCCTGGCTTGAAAAGAAGAGCCAGATATTGTTAAAGCACGCCTGCCTTTCTGGAGCTGCACAAGAGCTGAAATATTTCTTGATACTTCTGGTGCAAAGTGATATTGAAGAAGAAATCTAAATGATACATGCATGATCTCATGCATACATGGTGAATTGATTCTGACGAATGCCGAGTAAGCTGAACATCATTTATTGAGCAATCACATAAATGATTGTGATTCAGGCAAACGAAGACAAGGGGATATAGTGCATTCAGTCATTGCACTAAAGAAGAAAGGTTGAACTATAAAGAGCATCAAATCTGAACCCTCGTGCAAGAAAAGTCTCATGTTGAACAGGAGACAAAGAACATCAATGCTCATTTATTGAAGAGACCTTCACGTCTATAAACTGAGTGGGACTTCACCAACGGCAGTGAGCCAGGGGGAGTAAATGGGAGTGACCCGAGGGACGCAGTGAGCTATCCCTGAACAATTGTAAAGGCAGTGAGCCTGGGACAGAGTGTCTGTACCCGAACATTTGTAATCCTCAGCTAGTGAAGCATAGTGGATTTAGGTACGACCGACAACCTGTCGGCGTATGCTCCTTGGACGTAGCCCTTAGTGGTGAACCAAGTAAAAATAGTTGTGCCATCTCTCTGCATGTGAATGTTTAATTTCAGTTCATATCCATCATACAGGTTTTAGTAGTTCCTACCAATGTGGGAACAAGATCTACAACTAAAAGAAGAAAAAGTTGCCACCCTGATTCACCCCTCCCCTCTCAGGGTGTCCCAGGGTCCTGTAGTAAATTCATGAACTATCATAAATACATGGATTCTTATAATATGATCCGACATATATGTGTTTCACGTTAGGAGTTATCTAGATAGGTATCATTTGATATATCAAAGTTTCTCTTTTAGAGTAATCTTGTACAAGATGCACTACATTATCCTCATGTATACAAATTGGATGAATATATTGAACACCTAGAGGTTATAGTGTTCAAATTTCATGAAGAATTGTGATCCAATACCATTATTACATTAATAATATAGAGAATCTATTTATTTTTTAATAATTTGAATATTATCATCATTGGGAAGTCTCTTCTCAGTCATTTCACGCTACTTATCTTTGTTGATAAGAAGGCCAGGCACAAAAATCCTTCTATATTTATGGTGAATAAAAGGAGAGGCCAGGTAAAAATATCTAAAACCATTTCTTCATTTAAAATCCATTAAAATAAAAAAAATATTATGTGGAAATAATGGGAATAGGATTCTATATATTTCAAATGTAAAGAGAAGTAACGCTAGAAAGAAACTATACACATCAAAAAAAGCATGGGGAAGCTTCACGTGCATTTATTAATGATTGTAATCAATCAAATTATACAAACTGTATATTAGATATTTCCTGTGGTTCTCAAATATGAATTCAAATTTATGGTACAAGTAGATTCTATAATATTTCAATAAGGGATATAGATCTATGAGTAACCAATAAATCCATTTTCTTTTTATTTCCATTGAAGAATACTATAATAAATTTTCAACATGAATGATATTGGTATTAAAATATTTTTATTATTTTCTATCTACTAAAAATACATTATTTCTATATCAAGACATGATATGAAAGGAATTATTTTCAAAATTTTAGAGTAAATATTTCTTAATTTATGAGCTTATCATTTTTTATAGTAAATAACATTTAAACAAATATCCTTATGTCTTTGATTATAGAAACCATGTAACAAAAATTGATAACTAAACAAATTCACATAACTCTTACTACAACCAAATATAGCATAACAAGGTAGTTATTGTAATCAAAAACATTTTGAGAAATTAAACAAATATCAATATTTATATTCTTCTAAACTAAATGTACTTAGTGAATTCTATGCATGTTTATGAGGAATAATTTCAAATGACCCTTTTAGTGGAAAAAGCGAATGTTCTAAATAGAATCATGAATTTGTTTAAACCATTGTGTTTGGGATATTTTATGTTTAAGAGAGGGTTTGACACTCATACATCATAAATTTTACTAATGATTTATGTATATATAAATATGTATAATTAATTATGTATAAGTTTCATTGATTTGAAATAATTAAGGGAAAAAATCGTGTTGAGAATGATATTTGTATAAATATTAAGATACATCACTCATACCATGTTGGGGAATATCAAAATATATACTTCATTGATTATTTATAAGGGTTTGTGATCCTTTCTCAAATAACACCTCCTTATAAAACATTGTGGAATACTATATCTGAAAGAAGGAACCACACCTTTTTAGACCTGGTGATCTCAATGATGAGTTATATAGGACTTTCATTATCATTTTTGGGATATGTGTTAAAAATAGTAGTAATAATACTAAAGATATTCCTTACTAATGTGGATAATAATATTCTATACTAATTTTAGATTTGAACCATACTTGTATTTTCATTTATACATGTGTGGTGATGTTAAGAATTATTAAAGTCCTATTTAGGTAAATAAATTGATCTGCATAGCATAATGTGTATCTTTATATGATATACCAATGAAATGAAGGGATACTAACTATATAATAGTTAAGATAAAAATATTATTTTCAATATACATCCCACATTACTTATAAGGTTCATAATAAAATAAATGATAGTGAGTGTTTGAAAGGATTTGATAAATTCTAGTCTCATGACTCATAAAAGTTCATATAGGAATAAATTCCAAAAATCCTTATGAATGAATAATTAACAAATACCCAAGTACTATTTCTGTGTACATGTGAGGTTAGATAACCTAAATGTTAAGTATTTTTAGTCAATGTGGATGGTGGATCATTATTAGTAGATAATACTAATCCTAGTACCTAAAAAAAGAATTAAGTTGCATAAATGTTTCCTAGGGGAACAATTTTTGGATTTCTGGAAAAATAAATACGTTTTCTCATTACATGTTTCTAATGCATTCAATTGTATAGGTATATACTATAACCAAAAAATTTTATTAGTTTCACTAATATAATTCATTATAATTCTACCATTCATTACATAATTCCATGACATTGAGATTGGAAAATGGATTTTAAAATAGAATTACTTATTGGAAACCTTCCTAGGTATGTCTACATTAAAAACCATCAGGGTTTGGTACTAAAAATGATTCAAATGAAGTGCACTGATTGAAAATATCTATTAATGGTTTAAATCAAGCATCCAATTAATGGAGAATTCTATTTAATGAATAAGAAAAAGAATTTTGTTTCATAATAAATGTATTTGAAAAATGTCTCTATAAGTGTTTCAGTGGGAGTGTGTCCATTTTATTAATATTATATTTTGATGTTATACTACTTCTTTGAAATTATTTAACTATATAATTATCTATTAAAGCCCACATTAATAAATTATTCTCCTTAAAGGACATGGGCAATGATGAATTTATTTAGGATCATGATCCATCATGGTTGAATATGAGGATGTTTTTTCTTTTTCAAGGTACATACACTGAAAATTTACTGAAGAGATTCAGTATAGAACATTCAATGAGTATATTTTTTTATGTCTCATAGAACTCAGTTGTCCAAGAAAATGTTCCCTAATATAAATAAGGAAATACATGAATGAAAAGGATTCCATACATTTCTCAGTTGGGTTAGTAATATATGTTATGGTATTTTCAAGTATAGATGTATCAGTTTCTTTAATTGTGGTGGGTAGATATCCAGATGGAATAGATGACCATTATTACATAAAAGATAAGATTACCCTTAAGAATATGAGGAACAGTAGTGATATATTCATGTTCTATGGAAGATAGGATAAATATGTCATTAATTATATTTGTATTCTAGTCTATAAATAGATAAATATGATGTGAAATTGTTTATGAGATACATATAATCTCTTTATTGAGGTTCAATGAGTTAGAAGAGCTCCTAACATGCATTGGGTTTAGATTTTGTGTTAGACTCTGAGATAATTGGGGATTTTGAGGTAGCAGAAGAAGTGATTTGGAGATAAAACATAATAAAAGGGAAAAATGTGGTACCTAGATTTACATATCCTATTTCACTCTGTTAGGATAATAATTTATAATAGGATCTTGAAAATTATAAAGGGTCTCAACAATAGATGGAGAAATTTCTTTGAAAATGTCACTTTTCGAAGGATTTTTCTCAATGAGTTGAAGTCACATTGAGAAGAATATTTATGGATGATAACATTAAATTACCCTTGAATAAAGCATTAACTTAGAAGATATGTGATAATCATGTGAGTTCTAGATGGATGAATGTCATATTCATAGGGTGCTATTCTATATGGGAGTATGTTGGATGGTATTAAAGAACCTACTATTTGAACCTTGAATTACATGTTCTATCAAATATTTGGATATTAATAAATAATTTATTACATATTGTTCATTGTTCTACATGACCTAAATTCAATAAATTTATTTTTTCTTTTTTTCATTTATAATTTAATTTCAACTCCTTGATCTGATATGAATCATGTAACTACCTGATGATGTTATAAAATATAGTTCTATAGTAGATGACATTTAATGAAGGGACACATTGATTATTGACTATCATATGAGATTACCCATAACAAAATTAGACATATTCTTTATAATTTTTCACATGGTAATATCTATTATTAGAGGATTTTTGGAAATACCCACTTGTAGGAATTATATATGTTTATATGTCATTAGATATTAATATCTATGTAGATGAGTAATGGTCCTTAGGAATTAGGATTATTTGTAATGCATTTTATTACCTGCAAACATAATTGAATTTATTAAACCTTTATTATAGTCAAACATTTTTGGATCTATTAAAAACTCATCCCTGTCAATTATTAAAAAATTTAAAAAGTGGTAAAAAAATGGGGTTTACAAAGATGATAGAAAAACACATCATAAATGTACATATCAAAAAGGGTTAAGAAAATGTTGGGGGTACCAATGGACTACACCATGGTGGCTTCCATAAATTATCTCTTCCATAGAGCAATATCAACAGAGGTTTCTTCCATATAATCCTAGATGAAAACCATGTGAATATTTTCAAGAGTATGTAGGCATGAAATTATTGATAGAAAAATTATCCAAGGTACATTTATGGACCTTGACATTAGAATTTTCACCACTTTGGTTGAGCCAGATTCCACCCATATGTGCCTCCATCCATGTTGGACAACATAGTTGACAGTTTTTATTATCACCCATAACTAAGATTAAATTGTGGATCCAATCCCATTATAATGATAGAAACAGCCTTTAATGAGGCCTTTATTGTTTCAAAAGAACCAACCACATCTCAAAGGTCAAGGTGCACCAGATGCCTCCCCATCAACATTCATTCTAAGACATAATAAAATGGTAGGATTCCATATAAATGATTTCACCACCAAAGGCTTATTAACCCAGCCACAAATCAACATTCATTTTAAGACATAATAAAATGGTAGGAATCCATATAAATGATTTAACCACCAAAGGCTTCTTAACCCAGCCACTTAGAGAATGATTTATCAGCATAATCAGATCAGAAGTGAAAACTATAATCACTTTTATCAGCAGTTGTGACTAAGGTCATTATGTTTTCAAGGTAGGTCATTAACATGGTAATACCAAAAACATCCTGAAGATGACGCCAGAATCTACCTGAGAAATCACTAGATAAGAATGGGTTTTTAATTCATTCCTCATCCTATACGAAAAAAATAGAAAACCTGAGCTAGTTGAATTCTATTTTTCGATAAGAGGTGCTAGATATTTAACACCCCGAGCTTCCACGATATGCTTCTCATTCAATAATGCAATAGCTTGCATTGTACGCAAGTTCGAGTTCTAACACACCGTGACTAATCAAAGTAGCCGTTATGAATATTAATAACCAATTTTTAAAATTATAGAAATTTTATATTTCAAAATGGACTTCATTTTTGTATTTGTAATATTGAAATTATCCTAAGTTGAATTTTTTGTAACTTTCTGAGAACTTCCATTTTATTATGAATAGTGAAAAATACTTAAAACAACTTTTTTAATCAAAATAATTTATTTTGATAAATTATATTATTTAGTGGTTTTAAAGTATAATTAGAATATATTTTTACCATTTTATCCAATGGTGGTCATTATAATTAATTTAACATTGAAATTGGACATAAACAATTGCCAATCTTTTGATATAAATTGTTTCTTAAAAACACGCTATTTGTTGTGACAGCGGGAATTAATTATAAAATTAATTAATGAAACTTATATGTTTGGAATTTTTTAAAATAGACATCATTTTTGAATTCGGAATATCAATTATAGCTTAGGGTGAAATTTTGGCATTGTTCTGAAAAAATTCAATTTTTGATGAATAGTGAAACCACTAAGTGGTAGTTAAATAACTGATTTTTCGTTTAAATGAAATATTACCACTTCTATGAATTGATTTTCAAAAATCCGACATACATGGTTGTCATTAAGAAGTAAAATGTGGTTCAATGAGATTAAAATAATTTTTTGGTGAATAGTAACCTTTAAGTTCTTAATCGCGATTAGAGGTAATTAGTGTAGTTTAAGGTAAAAATAATATTTTAATAATATGATATGATCATGACACTTGTACTACTCCTATTGGATGAGTCATGGCCTACAAAGACAATCCATGGGTCAACTTGGGGACCCCATGGAGCCACTTTAGTTGGAAAATGACATAAATACCTTTTATTTAATGTTAAAGTAAAAAAATTACACAAACATGAAATGTTTTACTAAAACAATTTTTACATGGGGTTATACAAGTCATATTTTTGACTATAAATAGTCATTGGAAATCTAAAAAGATTTCCTACATCATAGTATTTGTTTTATAATTTTTAGACATTAAATAAATCATATTATTTATGACATCATTATGATGCAGCGATGACCTCATTATTTAACGATTTTAATAAAATGAATAGATAATGTACAATCCAAGGCTTACACTTGTCCAAAGACTATTGTATGGGTAGAGTTAGAACCCTTATCACCTTATCCATGAATTATATAAGTGTGGAACCTTTAGAATCTGAAAATCATTGTATAATAATGTAAAATTTCATTACTTTCCAAGAGTGCCCCTCCTCTCCTCTTATAAAAGGCCCCCACCTCTACCACCTCATTCACACTTTCAAGCCATTTTGCTCGGCCAAACTCTGACCAAATACTCTCCCAACTTTCCCCTCTTACTCCTAGAAGCCTCACTTTGGGAAGAAATCTTCCCAAGGAAGCTTTTGTCTCCAATCAAAAGAGTTACCTGATTTAAAGGTAATGTCTTCTCTTATGTTATTTTGTTTTATTTTTCTTCTCCAACCCCATAAACTCTTTTTATTAATTTATTTTGTAACAAAACCAGTATCCTCAATATACTAGGATGTTTTTATAAGAAGTATTTGAGATACACTTACACGCACCAACATCTAATGGTTAAAGAACATACGGTTTCTGTGGATGGCGAATTTCTGTCTCACGAAACGATGATTGTTCAACACTCATATAACACCTTAAAAGGGGGCCATTAAGATGTCACTATATTTACATATGATATATAATATGTTTATGTTTTACTTATTCTTCTGTATTTCTCATTTATGGCATACTTTATGATTTCCATTATGGGTAAACGCGATAATTTCATTTTAGGAAGTGCGGACTACCGCCCCCTAAAAGTGATTTGAATCGTTAATACCATATGTGGGATGTATAAAGGATGGAGTAAATGGTATTATATGATATATTATACTGGAATTATATTATAAATTTATATCATTATGATTTCATTACATTAAATACGAAATATAAATGAAAGTAGCGTTCATGCGTACGTACGGCTTACCGTCTCCATGAACGGTGCATTTCATTTCTTACCTCTAAATGTTACGTAATATTATGAATGAATGTATATACTGGATATATATGATATATATGATATCTAAATAATTAATATAATTCTGGATATAATGGATATTTCACCACATGAACAACTTGTAATTATAAGAAGTTTATTGTTGACACAAGTACCAAAGATCGACAAAACGACCGTTATTAACTTAAATAATTACATAACGTTCATAACATTGTAATAAGTGAAATAAAAAGGATAATGAAATTAAAAATGGTTCTTAATAAGGTAGATATTATCTCTAGTTTATTATTCAGGAGGTTAAAGAACGGTTTGATCAAGTCGGACACGAGGTAAGGGAATTTTTAACCCAATTTCCATTCTTTGGGTTAATCTCCTACTTTCAAATTATGTCATGATATTATTATGTCCTATCTGGTATTTTTACATTATTTATGTGTACTTATAGTGAATAAACATTATAGATGTACTTTATTTAAAAAAATGATCTTTTTAAGGACTTCGTCTCAATCCCTTTCATTGAGGCATATTTGGTTTTATACACAACTTTCTTTTATACGGTGTATAAACCACTTTGAATTTTACGTTTATTCTAAAGTAATATTTTTTATACGAAGCGTTTTTCTATATGACAAAAGGGAATGTTTTTCTTTCCGTACTTATGCGGCGACAACGACTTCTCCGCCGCCGTGACCATTATTTGAGTTTCAGCTTCCTCTACAAGCCATCATTTTTTTAATGAAAAATAAATACAAATTTTTAACTTTCTTTTATTTTGGTATTGAAAATGGTTATGAAAGAATTTTTATTATAACAATGTGTTGTATTGATATCTTGTGATTGAAATGTGGAAATGTTATGTTTACTTTATGCATGTTTTATGTGATACGATTATGTTATGGTTTATGATATGTTTAAACCTATTTATATGAGGAATGTATTGGACTTAATAAGTGACGGGTGGAGCCCTCTATAGATCCTCGATGCATCGGTAGGTCTCATGAGACCACTAGACATGGAATTGGCCGAGGCCCTTTCCCAATTTGATTTATGGTTTTGGCCGAGGCATTAATCATTTTAGACGTCTTGGTCGAGGCTTTGACAAAATGTTTCAGAATGTCTGGCATTATACATTCCCTCATTATGAAAGTGGTTATTGATATTGCATGTGATTATTCGACCAGTAGAATATCCATGTGAAGAAGTGAATGGCATTATCTCATTTTACTTTCGCCATATTATGTTGAAGTTCATGTTTAAAAGGCTTTTGTTTTATTTATACATTGCCTTAATTGTTAATGATTATTTATGAAAGCTTCCGCAATATTTTTATCCTTACTGATCATCTGAGCTCACCCCTTTCAGTGTTTTAATATTTTATAGGATGTGAAGAAGTATTTTAGGAATGACCTGCAGGGATAGTCAGAAGAGGATATGAGTGTGGACTATGAAGACTTTGTTATTTGTTTTTCACTTTATGATGTAATGTAAGACTTATGAATGTATCTAGTGTTTCCAAGGCTACTAAACTAATCGGTCTTTCGAGACTTGATCTTTTGTGATCATGCCAATGTTACGAAGTAATGCACCGACTCTGGGTAGAAGGTTCCGGGGCGTTACAGTTGGTATCAGAGGCAGTTTAGTACTAACCTTGGTAGATAGATTTAGATAAACTCTGATTAGAGAACATAGCCCGAAGATAGACTTTGAGGATTATTATAGAAAAACTTACTAGAATTTTGGTATTGTAGAGATGTTATGAGTTTTCCGAGCAATACATCCCTGTCTGGATACGAGCAGGTAGAGGCGGCTCTGGCACAGATGTACCTTGGGGTAAAACCCGAAAACACCGCTTTGAGCTAGACTCGAACGGGAACTGGTGCATGACAACGGGCCTTGCTGCACTCTTGGTTACGACACTCCCGGGGGATATGCTTAGGATAATTCCCATTTTCTTTACAAACCACTATGAACGGTTATGAGTATATACTTCCTCAAATAAAACCTTTTTATGATTATGGATTATATCCATAAATAGTTCAATTTATGTTAAGTATTTTACAAGTATGGAATTATGTATTTTGATTCATAAACTAATCTAGTTTATGCCATTGTTTAGAAATGGCGCCAAGTGGAAGGAATGGAAACGGTATCAATGCACGCACTCCATGTAGGGATTTCCCTCCTTCTCAAGATAATTATTGTGGAGCTGGAGATACAACTGGTGCTGATCAACTTATTACCATACTGGGACAACTCACTCAGGTTATGAATAATAACCTTACTCGTATGGAGCACCCTGATCCGCAACGTGGAGGATCAATGTTAGACCGCTTCATGAGGCAACAACCACCAACATTTAATGGGGGCATAAATCCATTAGTAGCTGAGAAATGGATAAACTCCTTAGAAAAAATATTCCATGCCTTGGGGAGTAGCGAAAGGGAGAAGGTTGTCATGGCAGTTTACCTCCTCACTGGAGATGTCGATCAGTGGTGGTCACTGATTCAAAACACAAAGGAAGATGATGACGTATCGGATATGGAATGGAGGGAGTTCAAAGAGCTTTTCTTAGAAAAATACTTTCCTCGTGACCATCGAGCAGATATGGAAAGGAAATTTCTGAGTCTGAGGCAGAAGGAGGATGATAATGTCACAAAGTATGAGGACAACTTTACAAGGTTAGCGAGGTATGCTGCAGATTATATACGTAACCCAAGGAGTAAGATTGATCATTTCTTTGATGGGTTAAAACCATTTCTCTGTCGAGCTTTAGTATCACAATCCTTCTCATCATTCGAAGATATTGTCTCGTGTGCTATCAAGACAGAAAAGGAATTCACTATGTATTATGACAACAAAGTAAAGCAAGAGAAGAAGAGAACGGTGGAACAAGAGACAGATAAAGGGAAAAAGGGAAAGAAGGATTTTCCATTATGTGATAATTGTGGGAAGAATCACCCTGGTACTTCCCTAAAAGGAATGGGAGTTTGTTATAAATGTGGAGAAAAAGGTCACCAGGCGCGTGATTGAAAGGGAAAGAAAGAGGCTATCAAAGTTGAATGCTACAATTGTAGAGAAATGGGTCATTATGCAAATTAATGTCCTAAGCATCAGGGAAACTTACCTCAGAAAAGGCCAAGGGATCAAGGACAATCTTATGATGTTACTACAGTTGAAGCAGAATAACTAATGTATTGGTGCTTTTGGACTCATGGATTATATTCTGGTTATTAGAATAATGTGATATATATATATAAGGATTGTACTGCAGTACTTGTTTATTTCAGTAAGGTTTTAATATGATAAAGGTAATTATATTTTTAGTATGTGACAATAAGAGAAACTTTACTATGTTTGGGGAATCTGATAAATTGATTTTGGAATTCAGAGACCTTTTAGAGAAAGTCTGGACAAAGGTATTTTGGATAACTATAAAGGTTGGAGTGGATTAAGTTGATCTTTGGATAGTATTGTTTAAGGTTAAAAAATTTATGAAGATTATTTTTGGAATATTCTGATACTATAGTTTTAGGAAAAGGACAACCTACAGGGTGGGGCATAACCTGTCGCGTCGGACGAAGCTGCAGGAATCGAACCCACAATCATGGTGCGACAGGCCTTTATTTCCTACCACTAGCCTACAGGAAGTCCCTGGTTATTACAAAATAATTTTACTAATCTAAATGGTATGTGTTAACATTTGGAACCTTATACAATTAGGATAAGTATAATATTTTTGAGTTCTATTATCTTTTTGAGTGAAAGATGAGTTGAAGGTTGAAACTATAATTGTCAAGCATAAATATATATATACCTATCTCTTATTCAATGAATAAATTAATTCTTAAACTTTAGTAAAGGGATATTAAAACAAAAAAAATGTGTTATCCTAATACCTTATGTCTTGTTGAACTGATGATATTTTAAATCAACATAGATTGAAGGCTTTGAGACCCTCAATTTGACAGTTGATTGTGATTGATGACCTCAATCACTCCCTACAAATATTTACATTTTTTCTCCAATTATATGTCTCTAATTTCCACCAATGTTCTCCTAATCGAGATCATAATTGGGTGGTGACTTTTTCATTTCCCTTTCCCTCTTATTAAGGCTAAATTTTATTAATCTTATTTCCGATGTGGGTTTTCCTCAAAGGTATTTTCTCTTTTCAACCTTTTATTTTCAAAGAAAAATTTGAAATTGCGAGGACGCAATTTATTGAAGGAGGGGAGAATGTAACACCCCGAGCTTCCATGATACGCTTCTCATTCAATAATGCAATAGCTTGCATTGCACGCAAGTTCGAGTTCTAACACACCGCGACTAATCAAAGTAGCCGTTATGAATAGTAATAACCACTTTCTAAAATTATAGAAATTTTATATTTCAAAATGGACTTCATTTTTGTATTTGTAATATCGAAATTATCCTAAGTTGAATTTTTTGTAACTTTCTGAGAACTTCCATTTTTTTATGAATAGTGAAAAATACTTAAAATAACTTTTTTAATCAAAATAATTTATTGTGATAAATTATACTATTTAGTGGTTTTAAAGTATAATTAGAATATATTTTTACCATTTTATCCAATTTTGGTCATTATAATTAATTTAACAGTGAAATTGGACATAAACAATTGCCAATCTTTTGATATAAATTGTTTCTCAAAAACACGCTATTTGTTGTGACAGCAGGAATTAATTATAAAATTAATTAATGCAACTTATATGTTTGGAATTTTGTAAAATATACATCATTTTTGAATTTGGAATATCAATTATATCTTAGGGTGAAATTTTGGCATTGTTCTGAAAAACTTTAATTTTTGATGAATAGTGAAACCACTAAGTGGTAGTTATATAACTGATTTTTCGTTTAAATAAAATATTACCACTTATGTGAATTGATTTTGAAAAATCCAAAATACATGGTTGTCATTAAGAAGTAAAATTTGGTTCAATGAGATTAAAATAATTTTTTGGTGAATAGTAACTTTTAAGTTCTTAATCGCGATTAGAGGTAATTAGTGTAGTTTAAGGTAAAAATAATGTTTTAATAATATGATATTAGATTGACACTTGTCCTACTCCTATTGGAAGAGTCATGGCCGACCAAGAAAATCCATGGGTCAACTTGGGGACCCCATGGAGCCACTTTAGTTGGAAAATGACATAAATACCTTTTATTTAATGTTAAAGTAAAAAAACGACACAAACATGAAATGTTTTACAAAAACAATTTTTACATGGGGTTATAAAAGTCATATTTTTAACTATAAATAGTCATTGTAAAGATAAAAATATTTACTACATCATATTATTTGTTTTATAATTTTTAGACATTAAATAAATTAAATTATTTATGACATCATTATGATGCAGCGATGACCTCATTATTTAACGATTTTAATAAAATAAAAAGATAATGTACAATACAAGGATTACACTTGTCCAAATACTATTGGATGGGTAGATTTAAAACCCTTATCACCTTATCCACGAATTATATAATTTTGGGGCCTTTAGAATCTGAAAAGCATTGTATAATAATGTAAAATTTCCTTACTTTCCAAGAGTGCCCCTCCTCTCCTCTTATAAAAGGCCCCCACCTCTACCACCTCATTCACACTTTCAAGCCATTTGGCTCAGCCAACCTCTGCCAAAATACTCTCCCAACTTCTCCCTCTTACTCCTAGAAGCCTCACTTTGGGAAGAACTCTTCCCAAGGAAGCCTTTGGCTCCAATCAAAAGAGTTACCCGATTTAAAGGTAATGTCTTCTCTTATGTTATTTTGTTTTATTTTTCTTCTCCAACCCCATAAACTCTTTTTATTCATTTCTTTTGTAACAAAACCAGTATCCTCAATATACTAGGATGTTTTTATAAGAAGGATTCGAGCTACACTTACACGCACCTACATCTAATGGTTAAAGAACATACGGTTTCTGTGGATGGAAAATTTCTACCTCACGAAACGATGATTGTTCAACACTCATATAACACCTTCAAAGGTGGACATTAATATGTCACTATATTTACATATGATATATAATATGTTTATGTTTTACTTATGCTTCTGTATTTCTCATTTATGGCATACTTTATGATTTCCATTATGGGTAAACGCGATAATTTCATTTTAGGAAGTGCGGACTACCGCCCCCTAAAAGTGATTCGAATCGTTAATACCATATGTGGGATGTATAAAGGATGGAGTAAATGGTATTATATGCTATATTATACTGGAATTATATTATACATTTATATCATTATGATTTCATTACATTAAATACGAAATATAAATGAAACTAGCGTTCATGCGTACGTACGGCTTACCGTCTCCATGAACGGTGCATTTCATTTCTTACCTCTAAATGTTACGTAATATTATGAATGAAAGTATATACTGGATATATATGATATATATGATATCTACATCATGAATATAATTCTCGATATAATTTATATTTCACCACATGAACAACTAGAAATTATAAGAAGTTTATTGTTGACACAAGTACCAAAGATCGACAAAACGACTGTTATTAACTTAAATAATTACATAATGTTCATAACATTGTAATAAGTGAAATAAAAAGGATAATGAAATTGAAAATGGTTCTTAATGAGGTAGATATTAACTCTAGTTTATTATTCAGGAGGTTAAAGAATGGTTTGATCAAGTCGGACACGAGGTAAGGGAATTTTTAACCCAATTTCCATTCTTTGGGTTAATCTCCTACTTTCAAATTATGTCATGATATTATTATGTCCTGTCTTGTATTTTTACATTATTTATGTGTACTTATATTGAATACACATTATAGATGTACTTTATTTAAAAAAATGATCTTTTTAAGGACTTCGTCTCAATCCCTTTCATTGAGGCATATTTGGTTTTATACACAACTTTCTTTTATACGGTGTATAAACCCCTTTAACTTTTACGTTTATTCAAAAGGAATCTTTTTTATACGAAGTGTTTTGCTAAATGACAAAAGGGAATGTTTTTCTTTCCGTACTTATGCGGCGACAATGACTTCTCCTCCGCCGTGACCATTATTTGAGTTTCGGCTTCCTCTACAAGCCATCATTTTTTTTAATGAAAAATAAATACAAAGTTTTAACTTTCTTTTATTTTGATATTGAAAATGGTTTTGAAAGAGTTTTTATTATAACAATGTGTTGTATTGATATCTTGTGATTGAAATGTGGAAATGTTATGTTTACTTTATGCATGTTTTATGTGATACGATTATGTTATGGTTTATGATATGTTTAAACCTATTCATATGAGGAATGTATTGGACTTAATAAGTGATGGGTGGATCCCGCTATAGCTCCTCGATGCATCGGTAGGTCTCATGAGAAAACTAGACGTGGAATTGGCCGAGGCCCTTTCCCAATTTGATTTATGGTTTTGACCGAGGCCTTAATCATTTTAGACGTCTTGGCCGAGGCTTTGACAAAATGTTTCAGAATGTCTGGCATTATACATTCCCTCATTATGAAAGTGGTTATTGATATTTCATGTAATTATTCGACCAGTAGAATATCCATGTGAATAATTGAATGGCATTATCTCATTTTACTTTCGCCATATTATGTTGAAGTTCATGTTTAAAAGGCTTTTGTTTTATTTATACATTTCCTTAATTGTTAATGATTATTTATGAAAGCTTCCGCAATATTGTTATCCTTACTGAGCATCTGAGCTCACCCCTTTCAATGTTTTAATATTTTCTAGGAGGTGAAGAAGTATTTTAGGAATGACCTGCAGGGATAGTCAGAAGAGGATATGAGTGTGGACTATGAAGACTCTGTTATTAGTTTTTCACTTTATGATGTAATGTAAGACTTATGAATGTATCTAGTGTTTCCAAGGATACTAAACTAATCGGTCTTTCGAGACTTGATCTTTTGTGATCATGCCAATGTTACGAAGTAATGCACCGACTCTGGGTAGTAGGGGTCGGGGCGTTACAAGATAGGAATCCTTTCCATCTAAACCCTCCATAGTATCTAGTCGTTTGATGAAAAATGAATGGATTTTTGAAATTCAGTATTTAAAAGGTAGGGGGAAGTGTTGTCACAGATCTGCCATTAATAATGACTGGAATTGATCATACCACTGGTTCTTGGGGTCCAGATCTAGGTTTCATAATCCATAAAGTTTTATCACTACACTTCCCATTTAATTTTAGGGGACAGGAATCCCCACAGGAAAGGATGTTACTATAAGTTAGTAAAGGATAGAGTTTTTAGCATAGGATAAAATTACATTATTTCAATTAAAGGCCTATCCAGAAACATCATGGTTAAAATATTGAGGTATTATGAGCTTCAAACAATCCATGTTTCATAGTTCATGATTTCATAGTATGCATATTTGATGGCATGCCAAATGGAGGATGAAATATATATGGAGTAACTATTGTGCAACCTTGATGTAAATTGTTAGGACCCAAATTATGGAGAAACATCATTGGAGGTCAGAAAATTCCATGTAAACCTATTTTGATAATAGAATCATTGATATTATTTAATTCCTTAAGGCTTATTCCATCCAAATCAGTGGGTTTGATAAAATCATCCATGGCCATTGGGATGTACTTATTTTCCTATATGGAACCAGTCTAAATGAAATTATGGATCAGTATCTAAAGAAGTTTGATAAGAGTCTAAGGAAACCTATAAATAGTTAATTCAAAGATAAACATTGAAGTTATAAAGTAGTACACATGGAAAATTATCCCTTCTTGAGAGATGGGTTTCTTTTTCCAGTTGGCCAGTTGATTAAGAATTCCAGATTATATGTTTTCAAGGTTACATCTTTTCACCCTACCCAATAAAAAAAGGTACCCCATTATATATAAATGGGTGAGTTACTTTCTTAACTCAAAGGTTATTTGAAATTTTATTCTAGTTAGAAACCGTCATTCCATTCCAAAACATAATAGATGATTTATTCTACATTACCGCCTATCTATAAAAATCTTTATAATGGGAAATTATTTCCTGGATACATAAAATTTTCCTTTTATTATCCTATCCAAATATTAAAATTTAATCATCATAATGAAGGTGATAGGGTGTGAAAATGTCCCTTCTAGCATTAATATTCCCATATAGGCCAGCCTGCACGAGATTATTTAAGAAACACTCGAGTAATCATCATCGCAAAAAAAAGAATTCCGTATAAGGGTTTACCTTTTCTAACAACTCTAGAGAATTTTTAATTTCCCATAGGCGAACCATTAATGAAAATCGAATTCCTAACAATGTCGATAATCTTATTAAAAAGTCTAATAAAATATTCAGAGAGGCCATGTTTTCTATGAACCGCAAAAATGAATCTCCATTTGAATTTTTTGAAGGTTTTAGAAATGTCCATATCAAGGGAAACTTCCATTCCTTATTTTTCTTCTCATGCCACTAAGACATTAGGAGGTAGTGATAATACCATTATGAATATTCCTTTCGGGAAACAATCTAGATTCATTTGGAGTTATCATATCACAAACAAAGTTCCAAGATATAAGTAAATGATCATGCTGAGGATTTTGGGTATTCTATCACAAATATCCACTGGCCTAAATTAATTATTTTCTAAGGATTTATATTTTTGGAAAGAAAACCAATAATGAAGGCACTGGCCCCATAAGGGATAGATTCGTGGTTAAAATATTCTATCACTACATTAGTCACCTGATTTCACACAATGTCCAAGTAAAGATAAATAATTTTTTAGTGAACCCATTCAATACTGCCACACTATCAATATTAAATGAGAAGAGTGTATACTTAATTTCCTTGTTCATTGGATCTTTAACAAGCATGTTGTTTCAATAAGTACTAATAGTGGGTTCAATATTATCCCTCAAGTTGAGTGTACCATCAATCACTTTTTATGAGTAAATATATACCAAAAATATTCACCACAATATTAGAGGTTTATAGCTCTGAGATATATGGAGACCCATTCACTACAATCCTAGTGAAACCTCTCAAAGTCTTATTTTTTCTATGTAATTATAGAAATAATGTTGAGTTTCTATCTCCCTCTAGTTACCATTTAAAATTATATTGGTTCCTGATAATTTCCTACAGATGAAACAGAAGGTCATCAAGATGGGTAAGGTCCAAAATCTTATCCCTTGAAGGGAAAGATTTATTTTGACAATGAAGAAGCTACTGTTCAGCAACCTAAATCTCATTTTCCAAGTTGGAGAAAGAATTATTTCTCCATTCCATGATATTTTTTGGTGTTTTTAATCTTACTTGAAATTTTTGTAAGTGGGATGAAAATTGATTTAATTAGCCATGCATTTTAGATTACCTCCTTGCTTCCAGGAACAAAAATATTTTTATTATTGAACTTGAAAGGAAGGGGAGATGTCCTCATCTTTCCAATGCAAATATCCACAATAATTTTGTTGTGGTTAGAGTGGAACTTGGGAAAGGCGATCCCAAAAATGGTGATAGAATAATTCCTATAATAAATTTATAATATACACTTATCTAACATACTGTCTTTACTCCCATTTAGGGTGTACATGCTCCAAGAGTTGTATTCTCTAGAAATATGAACTTTAAAACAATTACATTTTTCTATACACAATGAAAAGTTAGTTGATACAAATATATTAAAATGAGTGCCAGTATTCTCATCAAACTTGAGGATAGTATTGAAGTCACCTAAAACCACCCAGCTCATAGACAACTGATAAGGTTGGGAATCCAGACCCTTCTAGATATCCCTTCTTTTAATGTAAAAATTGGAGGCATAAACAAAAGGCTGGGTGTTGAAAACCCCCTAAATTCCAATGTTAACTGAGACAATATTTTTCCACTTAATTTTTGAATTAATGAAAATGTTTTCATGCTTTAGTACCCAAAAATTATTCAACACCACTCTCATTTGAAATTTAATGATACAAAATAGTAACCAGGAGAAGCCCATTTGAAGACATTCTAGTTTTCCAACATCATTTTAGGTTTGTCTATTTCAACCATAAAATTATTTTGGGTTATAATAAATTGTCTCAAGTCTTTAACTGTAAGAGAATTCCCAATTCCTTGATAATTATAAAAAATTAACTTCATTTAATGGAATATTTCCTCTCATTTGATTCCCTCCTTTCTGTTGTGTTTCAAACTTAATCTTCTTATGCTTCCCCTTCTTGATCCCCTTTCCTAGATTCATAGAGGGGTCAGTTTGAGTCTTATAGGGGTAATAGTCTTTATTTTCCTCATACCATCTTTGTTCATTGAGTGGGGATGATTTATTATAGGATTGGTAAAAACCTAGGGGGATTCAAGAAGAGCCCTCCTCTTGGAATTTTTTCAATGGGGACACACTAGAAAGGGAAATCCATCCCAAGATGAAAAACCTTAACTAGACCACATTCAAATATTGGAGCCTATTGTTGAACAGCCTGATTTCTTTCATCAATGTGGATTTTCAAAGACACCTATTATTGTACAGAGTCAACAGGTAGATCAGAAAAATTACCATGAGACTCAGTACTAAGAGGCATGGCCCTTGAGTCAGTAGGCTGGTCATGTAGAAGAGTCCAAAAAGGTTCCATAGACTCATGCATTGCTTCATGATCATGAATATCCAATAGAACCATCTCACCCAATATAGTAGTGATATCTGTAACAGCGTGAGGAAGAGTATTTTGATCAAGACCTACCTCAGTAATATAATCCATATTATCAGGATTCATTTTGTTGTGTGGAAAGTCAAATAGAGTACTGAGATGACACTATAAAAAGTGAATAGGTTTTATCCACATGTCT
This sequence comes from Viscum album, assembly GCA_963277665.1. Lineage (NCBI taxonomy): Eukaryota > Viridiplantae > Streptophyta > Magnoliopsida > Santalales > Viscaceae > Viscum > Viscum album. Next base: position 360,011,319 of record OY728155.1, on the reverse strand, counting down.
TGAACATCACATGCATTATACAGTTTTATGACACACTAATGTATGATGGGAATAGTTTCATCAATGATAATATGATCATTAGAGGGAGATCCAATGATTAGTCTATCCTCATTGATATCAACTGGGTTCTTCCCTACAGAAGTGTGTGTATTATTGACTACATTCTCAGAGTTATATGAAAAATGTATTTCCAACATCATAAATTGTGTTTTGATTTCATCATCATTAAAGGCCTTGGAAATCTCTTCAATTTATGAAGTTCCAATAATTTATGCCACCTTTGGTTCCATTGTAGGAGAATCCTTAAATGTATGGGGATCAGTACACTCCAGAGTCCCAGACTGAGGGTCCTTCCTAATGGAGGAACCTACAAACATTTCTGAGTTACATTCCTTCACTTTTCCATTGTCATTTTCCCTCATAATGGATTGGATATCTAGCCCTTTTATATTGAATATTATAGAAAATTTAGTCCTATTACATTCATAATCGATGTGACCAAATACACCATTGTACTTAAAGATCATAGGTTTCCATTAAAAAAGGATTTTTCATATTCATAATGTCATGACTGGTTGTATGAACTACCTCTTCCACAAAAGTGTTGGCCATATCCACTTCCACCAGAAACTAGGAATAATGTCTGAACCTTGGATTATTTATTCAGTTATCAATACTAATTAGGATTCCAAAAGAAGATGAAATATGCCACCAAATTATCTAGTTCCAATACATCCAATTTATTTTTCATATCCGGATCCATATCTAAGAATTATTGCTTGTCACATCCATAGGATAAAAATTGTGGTCCCACTCATGAATCCACTGAATTCCAGGATTCAATGAAATGGAACCGGATCTCCATGAATTTCATTGAAATCCTCATAGGGGAATATAATATGGAAGTAACCCTTTCCCATAGTAGTCTTTCTCTAGTCCCCAAATCCCTAGACCACAGAAATTTTATAAACAATTTCATTAAACCTCCATTTCTTCTCACCCTTTGGAGTCAAGAAACTATCAATGATGGATAATTTTCATAGGATTATCCTTTACTCAACATCATCCTGGTTGGAGGAGACATGTGAGATCCAAACATTCCTGATGATCCTTCCCTGACAGGGGATACCAAAATCAGAGAATGTGAGAATCGTTGCATATTTGATGACATCCACTAAATTTTTCTTCAGACTAGAAGACGTCATATGGATATCACCATTTCACGACATGCATTTTCCAAAATCACAAATATTAAATAGATTCTTGTGTCCCAAAAAATAATGCTGAGAAGAATCCTTCCTTGTTCTTTATTTATTTGAATCATCCTATAATCCAATTTTCACATAAATCCCCTCCCTGTATGAGTGTCCCCCTTTCTCCTTAATCCTAAAACTTGAGGATATATTTCATGTATAAGTATGATAAGATGGGTGCATCATTAGAGATGTGTTATTAATTAATAAATTGGGTAAGGATTAGTCTCATCCATCTTTATTGAAGATTATAGATCATACCTTTGATTCAAATGTAATTGTTATATTAAATTATATAGTTATGGTTTAATGACGAGACTATTTTAGATAGTAAATAAATACATAGAAATTAAATAGGTTAGTTACATATAAATACAACTTTATGGATGATATATTATTACATAATGATTATATTACATAGTAATCATTCATGTGTAGGTGTTGATGTAGTGATACTAACTTCTACCACTTGGATTCCTTGAACTTTTTATTGACTAGGATTTTGGACTTTATGAAATCCCACATAATTCCAATGAGAATGAATCCTACATGTTCGCACACTAAAAATTTCCATTAGTCTTCATTAAATAATATTTTAACTATATTATATGAATAAATATTTTTCTAAATACAATAAAATATTTTTATTCAAGTTTTATTAATCTCATAAATATTTATTTGGGTATTTGATAAATCCAAAGAAGGATGAGAATACTATGATGGGGTTGAATGATAATTATTAATTTACAATCTAGTAAAATAATTTTTATTGATTTCCTAGTAAGAGAAATACATTAAATAATAATAATAATTGTTTGGACCAATATGGGCCTATATACCCAGAGAGGGGGGTGAATCATGGTATGGATATTCTTTTTCAAAAATTGTCCTACCCCACTAGATCTTGACCTCTTTATTATAATGGTCACTTTGTTTGCACTTGTGTGTTTATTATGACCATTTATTTTCTTCTTTTTCTGATGATGATGCTTTAAATGCAATGCAGCTAAGTAAGCAGGAAGACAGAGAGATTTTTACTAGGTTTAACCTCACTGGCCTACGTCCAAGGGGCATACAACGGTGATGTTACACTATACCAAATACACTAAATCACACTGTTGTTTTCAAGGTTCAGGCTAGATCACTTCTATGCCCAGGTTCACTGCCTTTACAAGGTTTAGGGCCAGCTCACTGCATTCCCAAGGGTCACTCCCTGTCTCTCTCTCTCTGGATCACTGCTGGTGGAGAGGATCACCTTCTTCCTCTTCCTTTGCTCACTGCTCTGGAAAGGATACACTCATATTTTATAGACCTGTAGGTCTCTTGATTATCACTAATGAATACATCCTCTGTTGTATGTGGATGCTCTGTTGAAGTCCATCTTTCACCCATAAATGAATCTCACATTGCACTGAAGGTATTGGGAAATCTTCTAGCATTCACGCAGCCCTGAATCGCTGCTGTGAAACAACCTTACTTGGTTCCCTTCTCTAATCTGGCGCGCAAGACATGGCACGCAAGTCCAAAATAGTGCACAAGTCCACCTCAACCACTTTCACAACACATGCTTCTGATACTCCAAACTTGCGCAACGCACACCCTTTTACGTCCAATCCACTTTTGGCACACAACCAACAACTTTCGTGCTTCTTCAAAATCTGGAGCACAATTGTCACCAAACCACTAGCACGATGCCTTCTTCTTCAACTCAAAACTTGGTCGACTCACTTCTTTTCTCACCCAAACTACCTTGGACGTGCAACTATCACCTGGTGCACAACTTCTACTTGCGCGACCCACCACCACTTGAGCGACCACCACACCTGCACGACGGGAGCTTTGATTTTATCTAAGTGTTGAAATCATACCAAATGAAGAGGGGTAGACCTCTATTTATAGGAATTTGGACACCCTGCACGATGGCACACAAGTCTCCCCTCAGTGCGCAAGTTTCAGCATGCAAGTCTCTACCGCGCAAGTCACTTGCACGACCAACCCTAAAACTTGGGCGCCCCTTATCCCTTTGCCATATTTTGATGCTCTAATATTGAAAAACATAGGGCACAAAAGTTTCCTCTTATTCAAGTCAATGGCGTGCAAGTCCCTTTTCCAAAACCACTTTAATCCATTTGATTATTTTCAGGCTTAAAAAACGGTGCCACCTTGTATCTGCTCGTTTTGTACCCCCTCCAGATCATCCATTATTTTGTCGACGTTCTTGAATCAAACATAGATTGTTAACCAAAGACCTTGAACTCGACATTCCATCATGAAATCTCCTTTGTCAAAACAATTTTTATGTCATTTTTTTCTTTGTAAACAATCACAACACAGATGACTACTTTTTTAACAAACACAATCACCTCAAAAATGATTCAATTATGCCTTGCGGTATTTTTTCCCCGCAAAAACACAATTATATGTAATAGGTTTAGAAAATTTTTATTATATTATTTAAGGTTTATTATATAATAAAATAATATTTTAACTTATCAAATAACTATGTATGTAGGATGTTATGACTATTTGGTAGTGTTAATCGAGAATTATGAATAATTTCACATCACAAAATTCCTTATAGAGTCCCCATGATCTATTATTCTAATGAACTAAAATAAAAATTAATAATCATTAAATGCCAAATGATAATGAAGTAATCAAGAAAAAAACATAAGATTATCAATTCACAATTCTAACTCCTGGAATTCAATCAATGATTTTCAATTATTATGGAACCATGTGGGGATAAATACTATAGGGGATCTACTTTGGGTCCTCTCCATGTAATAATTGAAATAAGAAATGGGTTTTGGATGATACAAATCTTCATCAATGAAATATACTAAGACATGTTATTAAATATTTACATCTAATTTATGTTATATATATTTGGCATGAAAAAATTCATATCAAGGTTCTGATTTCCTAAGTCAATATTCAATGGTGCAATTTTTTCAAGATGTTTACTTCTAAAACAATTGGAGAATGATCCATCAAATCCAAAAAAATTATAGTTTTTCTCACAATTGGAACTTCAACTACTTTAGGAGGCTTCATATACTCAGTGTGTTTTTTCAATAACTCGCATGTACCCATTAGAATTAAGTATACTAATATGCTAGAAAATTATGAAAGTAATTCAAGAACTAGTGCATATGGGGGTTTTCACATCGAATATTTATAATTTTTCACATCAGTTTAGAGGAAACGTGGTTAAAGGGGATGTAACATATAATGGTTTTCACATTGGTTACTTAAAAATTGACATTATAAAAAATTTAGGCATGGGTTTTTAAATTGGTTATCAAATAACTTATGTGAAAACCCCATTACAAACCCAAAATCAAGTCAGTTTTTATAACTAATTGATGTTATAATTTTTTTAACATTAGTTATTATAAATAAATGACATGATAAATGTTTTTTCACATGGGTTATTGAATAATAAACGTCAAATACCTTGTATAAATTTTATACATCTTTTTTTCCATAACCAATGTGAAAAACATAGGAACTATTAAGCATGTTGGTTATTATAAATAACTGATGTGAAAAATAGTCTACCAGTATTTTTCAAATCGGTTATCAAATAACTGACATGAAAAATTTGATTTAAAAAAGTATAATGAATCATATTCTCATTTATAATCATCTGTTAAATAAAAGGAAAAAAACAACAGAATTGGTACTAGAAACAAAAACTAGATAATAGCACAAAATCTAGAAAAATACAAAAATGTACATTAATTCATAACATCCACAAACAGTACTTAGAAAACATCAAAAGTGGAAATAGAAAAGGCATCCAAAAAATCTATCACAATATATAATACATTGAAAATTCAAATAAAATAAAAACTGATCAACCATTAAATAATATTTTTCCATTAAATTTTAAATGCCTCAACTCATCTATACTATATGACCATTCTTCATCAAAAATCTACAAAAATAATATAGAAATCATTTGACATGAATTTTTAATAAAACATATTTAATATCACAGAATTCATTATAATTAAATTATTCCTTATGCATCTTTGTATCTATCCCAGTTTTAATTTAATCATACATGAATCTCAAAAAAAATATCAACTTTTAATTCCACCTTGTTGATTAGGAAATTTTTTCAAAGAGATTTTTTTTAAAAATAATACTTTTAATTAAAATATACAAAATTTAGTAATTTTAAATTATAATTCACCTTATCTTTTATAAATTTGATTTTGGCCCTCTTGTTGCTCTTCTTTCTTAGCATATATCTAAAGAAATACCTTTCCCTATTTGAAAATAATATGAATATAATAAATTTTATTAAATATAATATTAATAATTATTTAAATAAGAAATCATATGTGTTCAACACGTTCTTTAAATTTTCTTTCGCTTCACTATGGGTAGAGCTTAACCAATACAATGTATTCTCTCTTGGATAAAAAACACCCAACATCCATTGACCACTGATATAAAATAAAAATTAATATGAGTAATTAATATGTTATTGATATATATCACTTTGTGAGAAAAAAATATTTAATACTATTAAAGATATAGAAACATCCAACACTAAATAATGACACTCTTCTGAAATATTTCAACCATATAAATTGTTCTTTCTACATTGGACATTGTCAATGTTATAGGAGAAATAAATTATGGTTCTATAAATCTATATATATTTTGTCTTATTATTCTTTGTAAAAAATTTATATAGATACTTAATAGAAAGAAGACATAATTAAAAAAATTCCGTAAATTAAAAGACAAAAAAATTATTTATCGACTTACAATGAAAAAACCAGCATTGTGTTGATGCCCAATTTATATCCAGCTAAAAGCTCTAGGATATCATTTTTCAAAAGGCTCACAGTCATTGCACACCAGCAAATAGCATCATCAAACAGAATTTAATATACTCCCAATAACAAATTTGAGTGTGTTGAAAATTGATTAAGACCAATATAATCTATATTTAAAGTCATATAACATTGAATTCTTTGTTGTTTATACAGTATTCCATTACCTTTAATATTTTCTTAAAAATATTAGAGAAATATAAAAACATTAAAATGAGGGAAATTTTATTCTAAAAAATGAAATTAAATATAAAATATATACATACCAATATAGTAATATGTCGATGTATTATAGATGGCCAAACAAAAAAATAATGGTTATTTTGTTCAACTATACTCACTTCATTAGTAGGACATGGTATTTTTGATGATCTATCTATAATAAGCTATACAGTGACAATATTATACTCTATCTCGATATGGAGATAATGAATGGTATCACTGATATAATTTATCAACCCATATGAAAAAATATTATGAGGATCACCAATAAATAAGTCATAGTAACTTGGAAGCTATTGAGGAGGCGGTTTTGGGGTAGGATAAGAAGTAGTGGGTTTGGGAAGCACATCTATGTGATTATGTTTAGAAAGAGTGGGATCTTCTATCGGAGGTGGAGGAGTCATATTGAGAGGCCAAAACTATCCTTTCATGTTTTTAAACATCACATGTACTGATGCTCTAGTCCTATCATCAATATTCACTTGAATATCCTATATTTGGCTTCCAAATATTCAATTTTTTTATAAAAATACTCATTAAAATAAACTTAAAAACATGGAAACACATTTCTTATAGATACACCTATCGGTTATCCTTATACATGACCTAGGTGTTATAGATTTCCCATTACTACAGCTAAAATATCATGTTTACCCACAGCAATAAAGACCCCCGGTGTTCTCCAATCCTCCAGATAATTCTTTTTGGAATATTTTAAAAAATCTATGATGAATCAAAATATATAATGATTTTATTTAACTTCAATAAATAAATAAACATCTTACAATATTATCATCTACAACTCTTGACTCATCTGTATGATATTTTCATTTTTCCCTTTTTGATCCCTCTTCCATTTTTGAGGTCTTGTGGTGGGTGGAAACCTCTCTATATCATAATGACTCATCTCTAAACTTTTGATGTTTTTTCTATCTTTTTTTCTTTCAATAATGTATACCCTACCCAGGATAACTTATAAGGGTATAAATTTATATCTTGGATCTCCTGATGAAATCTCCTTGATTGCTATAAATTAATAACAAAGAATAAAGATATCATTGACATGATAATTAAGATAAAAACATATAAAAAAATTACATTTCACTTACTAAATAATATTCTCATCATCTAATCTCAAAAAAGTATATTGATATATCTTCAAATTTAAATGGATATATATCACATGGAATTTCATGTCGTATATTCCAAAAAATTAACTATGATGTGAGTGATGATTTAAAATCCCTACATCTCCTAGTCGTTAAGGCTAAACATTTCCTCTTGACTCCTCCAGTGTAAGATATATCATATTTCATTTAATAACAATGGAAAACACATTTATTACTATTAAAATTTCAAAATAAGTAAAATAATAACAAACAATCTTACCAAAACGGTCTCCAACAATAGTGATAGTGTCCGTCTATCAACATTTCACCATTTTCCAAAAAAAATATCATCTTTTCTTTTAGCCTAAACTAATATAAAAGTCTTGAACTATTTTGCATTTATACCTATTAAAAATTAATTTTCATAAAATTCTATCAGTAACCTCTATTCCTACATATGAGAAACTAATACTTTTGGTAATTGGGAGGTGCCACATTGACCAACCCTCAACCCCCTGTGCAAGTAGATGTCTTATGTAAAGAAAGATGAGGAGCCACATCAATAGGAGCATGTGTAAGTTCCTCTACATAGGTATGAGTATGATGATCTTTAGAAATATATGGTTTCTTAAAGGGTTTATATTCTTAAAGGATTGATCTATCATTATCCAACAATTAAATGAGACATCAATTCATACAAAAATATTCAAATACAATAATTATATAGAAATATAAATAAAAAAATTACCAATTATGGAAAAAAGAGAAAATTAAACCAAACATAACACATTTTTTCATATTACTTATAATTAACTAAAATAAAAACAAGATTAATGAGAGAATAAATGACATAAATGAATGAAAACTAAACAATATTCATGAGAGATCAAATGAAATAGTAATAATTCACCAACCTAATAATTCAATTTTAAAATAAGAATAATAATTTTATAATGTACTCATATAAAATATTTAATTTAAAATAACTGGTTTTCAAAAAAATAAATGAATTGATATGTTACATAATGGTAAATGTAAAAAACATGAAAAAACAAAACTAATATAAATCAAAAAAAATAATATATAATATTTTCTTAAATAAGGAAAATAAAATTAAAATATATAACTTACGATATTTAAGAAATTAAACCATACTTAAACATTTCTTACAAGTAATATTAAGAATGTACAAAAGATTGTTTTCCCAAATTTCTTCATCATGATCATTCCGTATTGAACAAGCCATGTCTTTGATGTGTTCATCAATATTATTTGTTAATCATTCCATTGATATTGGTATCTCTCATAAATTAGTGTCTTCAACATGCTTATCATCACCAACATAATTTTTTCCCTTATAAAACAATTACACACTACATATTGGATTGATTAAAAATATATAAAATTTATTTTTCATGTGTTTCTTGGATAAAATGATAATTTGTTTAATCCAATTTATTCTGATTAAATAGTTTCATTCCAATTTAATCTTTTCAGACACTATTGTTACGAATAAAAAATTTACACATAAAGACTGGAACATGAAATTCAATGTAATAAACCACACATATTTCTTCAATGAGCCCACAATATGTGGTTGATGTGGATATTGGGTTTTTTCATTGGTGCCTGAAAATTTCATTGCTTATGCGGACACCAACACACTACTATTCTGAACTGCACTTATGTTCTCCTAATATTTCCTGTGAAAATTAATTCCATTAATGTCATACCCAAACCATTCTATAAAATTTAACCCTAGACCACCCACTAACCATATCAATGTTTCTGATTCATATGCTTTCACAGTCTATTCAAACCATTAAAAAAATGTTATGTTATGATAATTCAAAATTCGTATATATTTCTTCATTAGATAACTTTGTTTCAACTCATTAAAATGAAATGTTGTATTTGGTTGAACATCATCTATGTCATTAAAGATATGTAACTATACCTTCTTTATCTGTTCGCCTATCAATGGTTTGACTTTCAAGCTGCAAATCTTATTTCCCCCAAAATTAACTCTTTCATGGAGAGATGTATCCAACCAATGTCCTCCATGTCATACAAATAGAATGTATAGAACTCTACAACCTACTCAAAAATATATTTATCAACAATGGATGTTACAGGTCAATATGGATTCTTAACATAACCCTTAAATATTTTCAGATAACATTCAAAAGGATACGTCCAACACAGATATACAGGTCTGAAAATATTTTTTTTCTCGCCCCAAATGAACCCTTAAATGGACCATGGTATCAACAAGGGAAGGATGAAAATACATTTCCAATTGAAAACGTATAGAAACCACTTCATTACCCAATATGTTAAATTAATTAAAATCAATCAACTTATTAGAATTGTATTTAAATAATTATACACCTTCATGATAGTCATTCTAACATAGGTGGTCAATATTCCATGCAATGAAATAGGTAACATTTGTTTCATCATGATGTGACAATCCTGAGATTTAATACCTATCAACCTTAAATCCTTTAAAGACCCAAAAGTTTTTACATTTTCATAATTAACATGAGGCACTTTGATATCATGAATACATTGAGAAAATCTAGTTTTCCCCTCTTAGATAAGGTATCAAAAGCCGGAGGTAAGAATGTTAACCTTTAATAAGAAGTGGGAGCCAAATCCAACAATTCTCCCATTTATTGTAAATCCATTATATCATTCAACCCATATTTAGTCTTCCCTTAAATATATAACAATGTTCAAAACAAACATTCATATATATTCTTCTCTATGTGAAAGACATCAATGTTATGTTTCACCTCATGATATATCCAATATGGTAGCTCTAAAAAAATTGATCGTTTCTTCAAAATATTTATATCATTTCCATATTTATGTTTCTTTCTGAATGTCACATCAAGGTTTTCACCCTGTCAAAATACTAATCAGAGGATAATGGTTTTGGAGAAATATCAAATTCTTGTGAGCTATTGAAATCCTTTTTCAATATTTTATTAGAGAAATCCATAGGCAAAACCATTAAATGAATATTGTATAATATTGTTCTCCCATGAAGAAGTTAACAATATGAAGTCTCTTATCCATAAATTGGACAAGTTTTATGCACATTAACATTTGTATCCAAACAAATTTTCATATAATGGGAAGTGATTTATAGTGAACATAATAATTGCATGTAGTTGAAAATATTCCATTTTATCAGAACCATACACCCTTATACCTTCCTATCATATTATTTAAAATCATCAATTTATGGTGATAAGAAGATACCAATATCATTTCCAGGATAGTTCGGTCCTCTTATCATTAAACTCAATAGGATATATTTTCTCTTCACAAAAATATCAGGATATTAGTTATAAATTACGAGAAAATAGTCCATGAACTATATTAACTACTAAGGATTCGATATAAATTCATTTCATCTTTGCACAGTCCAAGTTTAATATTGAGAACTTCATTTTTGAATATAGGAAACTAGTGATCAATGTTCTTCTACTATGGACAATCAGTTAGATGATATATTTTTCCATCACATATATGTTCATTAGCATACCGTCAAATTTTTCTTCATCGTGTGAATTAGAAAATAAATCACTCAAATGGAGAATAATAAGACGATACCATAATAATTTGATAGGTTTCTCTTAATCTCCGTAATCAAGCACTAATTTGTCTTTCAAATTATACATTGATGTCCCACATTTAGGACACTCTAAAAAAATCAAATTCATTATAAATAGCACATAGTTATTCGGGAAGGAATGTATTTTTTAGTACCCCAATCCCATCGGGAATAATGTTTTCTTGGCATTATAATGAGAATCTGGAATATCATTGTCTTTATGAAGAATTTATTTCAAAAAAGTTAGCAGCTCTATAAAATATTTGTCACTACAACCACGTTTTTCCTTCAGGTTTCTCAATCTTAGCACTTTCGATAAAACTGTATATTCCAAACTACCCGGATACAATATTTTTTAAGAATCATCTTATAATCACTCAATTTTCATTTTTTTCTATATTGCCTCCACTTCAATATCACGAATCACTTCATTATGTTTATCAGATTTATCATCTTTTAGAGCATCATCATTAATAGATCAGTAATTCTGCCAAGTTTAACCATGCCAAATCCAAGGGTTGTAGCTTGAATGAAACCATGAAAAATTAAAATATATTTGATCGCTATTCTTTTTAACTTATTTAAATTTATACATTTTGGGTTTAGAAAGAAAAACATTTCATTGTTTGGAACATTGTATTTAGAAAATTCCAAAAAAAAATCATTGACACCTTCCTCATATTCAGAACCTATTTGAGGTGCATTAAACAAACTCGGATTCGTTATCTATAACAAAAATCAAAATAAATATAAAAAAAGTTAATAATTTATAAAATATTGAGATTATAAATGACATCAAAAAATATACAAAACGAAAAAGAGAAATATTATAAGGAAACTAGAAAATTTTGATGAGAAAATTCATTCATGCTAAAGGATTTACAAATTAGATTCTTTTAAAAAATGTATCAAGTAAAAATTATGAAATTTAATATTATGAAATTATTAAAAAATATGTTCAATAATATCCATAAAATAATATCTAAAAATAATATATATATAATTAGAACAACTAATTCTTATTTGATTACTTATAAAAATTAAAATTTATTCTATATTTTAATTAACAATATACTATAATCATAAATTGATTCTTTGATTAAAAATTGTCACATTAAATTAAATTAGAAATTAATTAACAAATTATAATATCATAACTAGAATATATAGTCTCAATCATGTGAGGAATATACTGAGAATTTTACTTGAACTTGTTCCAACAATATGAAAACAAAAAAAACTACCACATTTGACTTTATTATTGGATTACTTTCTTATAATGTCACTTTATTATAATTAAATTAATGAACTCGGTAAAAAATGGAACTATAAATTAAAATATAATTTATACTACACTATCAGTAATTTAGTGGATATATAATTATAATAAAACTTTTATTCCATTATAAATCAAAAGTTTCTGATCCCAAACCATGATTGGAATTTCTAACCTAGATTTATTTACAATGAATTATCATGTTTGATTCAAAAAATGAAAGAGTACAAATATTGAGAAACCATTTTAATCAATTTAACAGACTATAAAATCACCCAAATTTATTTTGAAAATCAATGATCATCTGTTATTTAGAAACAAAAACTATATATAATTATAGAATCAGATACACTCACTCAATGTCAAGATCATTATTTAGAATACCATATGCTCTTCTTTTAAATCTGATAACATTTTCAATTTATACTTTTAATAAAGAAACATTTTTGATAATTTCCACATAAAAACTACATACAATAAAAAATTAATCTTATATCATCAACTCATTAAGAAACCAATCATTAATTCACCTCAACGAAGGATAAACATCATTAGGATCCACATGAGAGTAAAAGAGGATAATGAACAAACAAAATAGTAATTAATAACTATGAATTTATTGGCCACATCGATTTATGGAACATGTTGATTCATATTATAGCCTATGAAGTATTAGTAGAATTTTTTTCAGGTATCTATATGGTTTATTTTACCATGTATGCTAAAAAATAACCTCTATTTAGTCTTCTATTTCCATTCCGAATATAATGAAAATTCAAGTGTTTTTTATATAACATAATATGAATAAAACACCTTAAATACAATAAAAAACACCAAAATAACCTATAAAAATGTAAATCAAACTCAAAATCCAAACCTCCAGAAGAGCTAGTTGGAGATTGGGAGATCTATAATTGAACACACAACGACGAAGATAAAAAAAAACCTCAATGTATGAAGATGGTAATTTGAAAATGAAGAACAGCACGTTGAACAATATCTAGTTAGGGATTAGAAGCCAAAGAATGACAAAAAAAAGAAGGAATCCAAAATATTTGAGGCTTAATTCAGATGTGTAACTCGAGGACTATGAAACCATACTGCTTGATATAGATAATAAGGCAATATTTAGACCACCAAATTATAGAAACCAAAATGTTAGGGCTTCCGTGAGATAGAAACTGGAGACTTGTCACCCAACAGGTAGACCGCATAATGAAACCCTCGATCGATATATAAATTTCTGAAAGGTTTTTATGTCATTCATGTTATAACCGATATGAAAAATCTATATTTAAGGTTTCTTACATTTTTTATTGTATAACCGGTGTAAAAACTCACTCTTTCGCATTGGTTATATTGTAGAAATGACATGAATGAATTGTGAATACTTACATTTTCACATCTATTTTGATAAAAAGTGATGTGAAAATTCATTTTTGACATAGGTTTTATAAAAACCAATATGAATAATTAATATTCCCAAATTTTGACTTCTTTTATAAATAATCGACAAGAAAAAATAACCATAAAAATAGTTTTTCTACTAGTGAAGATATCCATGGAATTAGCCCATAATGTCAACCTATTATATTTGTATCTATCTAATTCCACATAGACAACACAAAACACATATAATAATATCAAATATATCCAATTGGAGGATGAACAACAATATATAATATAAACCATTTCTCTTTAATATTTCCACCTACAATAATGTCAACATATAATGTAATGTGTATTCAGTTATCCCCTAACATAGGATCTTAATATTATGACATCCCAAATCTAAATAAATCTCCCTAACAAAACACATATTCTCTACCAAAAAATGAGGCTCCATTTTCCAAATATATAGGTTATCAATGTTTCCTAGTGTACACTCATAGGAAATAATTCCACCTAAACCCATATTTATTTAAGTATAATAGTTTAATTTATTTTCATCCATAGGTACTTTCACTATTATTAGGTTTCCATCTATAGGGACTCTCCTCACCTCAACCATAATCATAATCATTATATCACTACCTTATACAATAGTCCACCAAAATAATATAGTAATAGTTTTCTATATCCTGAACATAAATCATAAAAAATGAATTTAAAACCCTACAAACAATTATAGAACCCACTTAATCCAACCATACATATGGATATATTTTTATATCGTGTATTATATCTCTATATCATGACTTTTTCCAAATTTTAACCATGATATAATACAATATTGATCAAAGTAAATTAATCATAACATATCTAAAAATCTTAATATTTAGGGAATTAATTTGTTTTTTAACCTCTAAAACGAACATATTTCAATGAAAAAACATTGTAATATAATCTATTTATCTGAAAAATCATTCCGTGTGTGGCATAATAATTGAATAAGAGATTAAATTACTAGTTATCAGGTTTTAACTCTCCTTACTAGTATATCATGTCCTTGTACTTAAGCATATTGGAATTTGTAAAAACGAGACCAACCCTATGTAACTCACTATATAAAATTACTTATTAACTATTATATTTAACAACCCCAATTATATTATTCATAGACACTTTGTATCACAATGTATTGTTGAAAAATGTTCTATAATTTTAATGGGTTGAATTTCTAGAATGTTTTATTCCTTCAATGTGGTAATGGGAGAAACTATGAGAAAATTTGTGAAAATTTTATTCTCACCATTTAGTAAATAATTAAATGTTAATCAATAATATATGATAAAAAATCATTATCAAAGAAAATAAAATATTCATGTATCAATAATAGTCAAATATTATTAACAAATTCACCAATAAATAATATATAAAAATAGATCCCTTCCCTTATATTTTTATAAAACTACTCCAATAATGTCAAATACATCTATTATTTGTCTTAATGTTAATACCAACTCATTTTCCATATGTGTGGAATATTTTTATCAACATTCATAATCATTTATTACCAATAAAATTTCATTATTTAGTCAATCATTAATTAATTATTAATCCTTTCAAATAAATAGGATGAATATATTACCCATATTTTTTATTTTTTATTTATAGTAATTTTCAATATTTTAGATGATTTTAAATTATTCCTTATTCATAGAATAAATAACATTGAAACTCATAATATTAATAATATAAACTAATATTTAGTCATGTAGATAAATTACAAATTTATGAACAACCCTTGATATTGTCTCTTCATTAATATATTCTCTTCCTTCATACTCCTAATTTTTATCTTCCTTCATCTATAAAATCAATGTCCTTATATATTAAGAGAATATAATGGATATTAGATAAATGTCCCCAATATAGATAGATAAAGTGAGAGTCAAAGACAATATCTCTCAAGAATTTAATGAAATAGCCTACTAAATTTCCCATGAACTCCCAAATAATCATCCATTCATAATCCCCTTATGAAATCTTATAAAACGACAATAGTTTTTTAATATCAGCTAAACAATTATACAATAATTGTGAAGTACCCAACCCTATTAGCCTAGAATCTATAGTCACATTATTACATTGTCACTCAATATATGTAATTTCATCCCGATGGATTGAATAGTTTATCTGTTTTGGAAAAGTAGATACATACATGAATCTCATATTATAAATTAATACATAAAATTAATAAAATAATTTTTTTTATAACTCATCAAATCGAATTAGAATATCCCTTTATATCAATCATAATACACTTTCAAAAATTAGTGGGAAAAGTGACCATAAGAAAGGGGTTGGATATAATGATTAGTAAGGGTATACGTACAACCAAATCTAAAATGAATAAATAAGTAATAATAAATATTTCATGTTAAATAACTGAAAATAATCATATTTATTCAATCAATTTTACATGAATAATAATATGGTGAAAATAAATAATGATAAAATAATTACATATTAATTAACACAAGATATAATAACTTATACATGGATATTCTGACTACTCAAATAAAAACATGGACATCAGTAAACAAATATCATAATGATTGAATTCATAATGTCAGACATGATAAGCATACCATTAATGCCTTGTTCCATGACATCTTACATAAATGGGTAAGTCTATGGCCTAAAAATAAAATATGGTTTGTCTCGTGAGACCTATTAATGCATCAAGGGTCTATAGTGGGAATCTCCTGTTAAATAATAATTTAAATTCATTCCTCAAAACATATTTAATATCTAAAACAAAAAATGTTAAATAATTTTCTAGTAAATAAAAATATTCATAAACTATTTAGTGTGATATGGAAAATGCTATCAAAATAACACATCCCTAATTAAATTGATCAAAAACCATATTGTGAAATAATAAAATGGTATCATTATAACATATTACCAATAGTTTATAAGTGAAATAAGGGTTTTGTTTTTTATTAATATAAATACTTTAAAATTTTGAAAAATATATTTTTTAGGAAAATATAAAATGGTAAAAATGCACAATGTTCAAAAAAAATACATAATGATTCCTTTAAAACTATTTTATTAAAATAAAAAATGGAAAAAACTTCCTTATTAAAAACATTGAATAATTTTGCAACATTCTTAAAAATATTTTTATAAAACGTGAATATGGCATAAGAAGTGTTTTTGACAAAAGAAAGAAATCAAGTTGTATTTCATCTAAAACATTATTTTCCCTATTTTTTTATTAAATAGAGGAGAATTTAAATAATATATGTATTCTAAAAATATATATTAGAATAAAATTCATGATTTTATTCCAATATATTTTTCAATATTTCATCATTTGAAACTTAATCGTTAAATATCCTGATGAAAAATATAGTAACATAAACGTTTTCAACTTTGGTAACCTATGAATTATAATAAAAAGGAATGAAATAATATACATTGGATAATTAAATAAAGTTAATATAAATATATTTGGGACATAAAATATCATATATAAAGTATACACACCACATAAAAGGAATAATTGGTGAATTTTGTATTAGTCTTCAAGAAATAAAATACAGAATATAAATCCATTACCTCAGGTATGATTTACATATCACATGCCCATAACACAATTAATATAGATAAAAATTTATTATAAATATATTAAATAACTATAATCATATATTACCATCGTTTATTTATATATTTTATTTAATAACTCACTCAATTAAATTGTTTTGTTAACATTACCATTTCGATTAATAATTGTACCGTTTTCATGTATATTTTAGTTCTGTAATTTTGGTCCTTTTAAATATATTAAGGTACTATAATCTATATAATATTAAATATGATTTAATTATAATGTATAATAATTTTTTAATTATTTATAATAGACTATAAATGTTATATATGGGAATATGAGTTTCATTAATCATGGGGCTGGTAGGTAATAAGTATGCAAGAAAGATTTTTCAATTTTTCAAACAAATAGAACATAACAATGGTAAATAATATTTAACCATCCCATAAACATTTTTATAAAAAAATATTTCATGTTTATTCTTTAAATATACCCTTATTACTATCACTGTCTAAATAAAATGAAACAAATCTCACATCACTACATGGAGGTGGTAGTCCACAAGTATTCTTAAGCAAAATCATTATTTTAAAACAAGTTTATGGTAACAATGTATATGTGAAATTATAATTCCATAAGTATTTTTATATTAGAAATATCATTAAAATATTTTAATTCTATAATTATATCCATCCTTGACAGGTGGTGATGGAAAAATAATAACATTTGTTCTTGAGACTTTTGTTCACCATAAACACTGTTGATAAATTCATTACCCATTTTATAATAGAAAAGATAGATATATGTTATATAAATATCATAATAACATATCCATATGTAAGAGACACCATTTTTATTATTATAACATATATATGAAGTATTTAAAGGATTTGGAAAAATAATTAAAGTAAAAAATGAATGGTCAAATACATTACCTATTCTTCAAAATTCCTCTTTATGTTTACACTGAAATCAACCCCAGATTGTATTTTAGATAATGAAGTAATAAAATAGTGTGGATAGATCTAATATAGAGATTTCGTTTTTTACTTTCTTATAAGTGTTAATAAGAGAGGATATTGGTTGGCCATTATTACATTAGAGTGATTACACAGTTGAAATGTTTTAAAAAAGGGATATGAATATGTTGTCATGACACGTCAAATTGATAATTTTTTATAAGTTATCTATTTCATATGTATGACCATAGGTAATATATGAAAAATAATTTTGGAATTTAGAGAGTGAATTTTGAATATTATTTACTAAAATAAGGGGTCGTTTGGAAAATAGTTTAATGAAAATAACATAATTTAAAGAGTATAATAGTTGAAGACAAAGTGGATTTGAAAAATATGTGATAAATGGGTCATTGTTATTCCACTAAACATATATTAATTTCATTGTTCTTATAAATTCATTATTTTCTGGAGTAATTACTTGGTTGAAAATAATTGGAATATAGATTAATTCGTATACTTTTTTATCAATGCATAAATAACCAAACCTTGAAATAACAGTTGTAGTACCAAGGTATAAAACATATTATTGGAAAAGAAATTTCAAAAAAGATTTATATCCCAAGATGTTTTGTAATAAAAAAATTCTAGGTTGTTCCAATCATAGCAACACAAGTCACTCCCTCAAAACCTCACACAAATTGGTTATAAATTAATATTATATCAATCACATCTATCAAAAAAACATTCAAATATAAAAAAGTGTAGGATTCATGAAATAAAATTTTTTCCATGAATATTACTCCTAATTAGTTGATAATATATGCATCATAACTCCCTTGAAATGTTTATATCTCCCTCATAATGAACACCCACCATTTATCCCAACATCAAGAGGGGGAGGAAGCTCAGGTGGTTCTCCTTCTTCATTATTCATCAATATATTGGGATTGGAGACTCCAGAACATCTAGGATGGAAAAAGGGTTCCTCCAGAACTCTAAAATGGATTCACATCAATCCTTGTTTGAAAATAAAAAATGGGGTTTCCAAGGTAATCATGTATAGGAAAAGTGGATGGTGGTTTTGGGAACCTAGATTTCATGAAACCACTTGCCCGGTTGTTTTTGGTGGGAAAATAGCCTTACCTCAATTTAGAGAGACATAAAATGTTATTTTTCCACCTCATAACTATCTCAATCATATATTGGAAATAATTTGTAAAACTATAGCCTGATATATTGTTGAAATATAGAAAACCACTTTTCACAACATTGATACTCTGTTCCTTAAACATATTAGAATGGTTGGCCTAACATATGGACAAATTGGGCTTGGGTATCATTAGAAAAGTTTTAACCCACAAAATTTTGGATCATCCCAAAATAACTCACACCAATTAGAAGTATAAATTACTATCTATGTGCGGTTGAGTCCAAATATTTTTTTAGATTCCTGCTCAACTTGGCACATTTTTTTCTACATTGTCTTGGGCCTCCAAATCACCTCCAATCATAATGAAAACATACAAATAAGTGAAATAATCCTTTTTAAAAGTGATTAAAAAATATAATTTAATCTAAAATAATGATAAATCTATTATTAACTATGTAATTAATGATACAAAATAATTTTAACCATGTTGTATAATGATGGAAATGAAAATTGAATTGATTCATGATCACACCCCCACACCTAAACATTTTCACTCTAAGGAAAAGTCACATTTCTGAAAAAGATATATAATGATATTCTACAATTCATGAAGATAGAGAATTAAATTAAAATTCAATCTATGAGAGAAATTTTATCAAAGAATAAATCACACTGTGTAGTATTTCTTAGTTATCATAGAAAATAATGTTTTATATATTATATCAGAATGAAATTCTAAGAGATTAATGATACAAATCTGAAAAAATATTTCAAAATATTACCACATCAAAAATTCTACACATGTGTGTGTGACAACCATTTCATTATATTATTTCTACATTATGTCCAGTAATTATTTGTTATTATAAAGTTTTTATGTTGAAATTATTATATCCATTGAACCTTCCCTACATTCGTTGTAATAAAATTTTAAATACAGTCAATTAATCCTTAGAAAAAGTCAAACCAAAATATTCCAACCTAGATATCCCTTTATGTTTTACATTTGATCACTCCCATATTTTATTATAATTTTTATTTTTTTCAAAATTTGAACATCAAAAAATCCTCACACTCATCACCCAACCCTTGGTTGATCTCTAGTGGACACTATTTGATATAGTTACAACATGATGAATGGCTAAGTAAGGGTGGTGTTTCACCTTCCCATGAGACTACCATTTTTTTTTAGTGCATACAATAGTCGGATAATAGTTACACATGCATAGGTCAATTTGGAATAGTAATTAAAATGATCGAATAAGGAATAAATATTTTGAAAAATCATTTTTTAAGGATGAAAAATATAATCCTAACTTATATTTACCTTCTATTGGGTAGTTAAAATTCACATGTCATAGTTTGGTGAACGTATTTGTGGGCATGTTAACAGACACAATTTTCCCACAAACTACTCATACATACGGTACCCTTCTTCTCCATGGATTCATTAAAATATAACAATTTATATCATGTAAATGATACCAATTAACTAGAAAAATTCACACCTCAATATTAAATTCATTCCAAAACAAACATTCTTCTAGGGAATTTCTTTTTTTTTAATCAACTAGAAATATGGAAATTCATCATATATTTTTAGAAATTTCTATGATTAAGTAGGCATAAAAAATGAACATTCTAGAAAAAAAAATTGAGGGGAGTGGAAAATAAAAATACTATTTAGAAAGATAAAAAGAAAAGAAATGAGAAATATGAAAAAAAATCATAATGAAATTAAGATAGTGGGGAAAAGTAAAAATAATGTTCCGTAAGAAAAAAAGTGAAAAATAAGAATGATGATGAAAATTTAAAACTAACCCAGGAATATAACCATCCCCCAAGCACACCAAGAATATGAATCTTCTTCACTATAATAAAATAGAATGTTGGAATGAAGGATAAAACATATTGGGTTTCATTCATAGGTTTCTTCTTAAACTTAGAGTTCCTCAATCGGGGACTTCAGAAGTGCTTAATGAATCTGATTTAGCCACTATCGATTGATAGTAAAATATTATTTTGTTTCTTCATTTTTAATCTAAATCACACAACATGTATAAACATTAGTAATAGTTTATGGATAAAAATATTAGGAACAAATCTTACTTAAATGCAACTTCTTTCTTGAATTGTATAGTAGGACCTTCTTCCCATAGAATTGATGATGAAGGATGAGACTACCATAATAACCCTTGGTTTACTCCTTGTAAATTTGAGAGTTCTTATATGAATCTCTATGCATTTCCTCTGACTCCTGAATCTATAGCTTTCTTTGAGTTCTTGCACCCGAATTATTATAAATTCATTATTTAATATCCAAATAGGCCTAAAACTCTGTATTAATAGGAAGGTGACAAATCTATTGAAAAATAGCTGATATGGTGACCTTCCAATGGGAGTTTTGAAAGTAATATGGTAATCCCAAAATGAATCATAATGTTGACGACTCAAATATTTTCTATTGGTTGGATATATTATTCATGAATATATATTACCTCCCTATTCAACACATTAGAAAGTCCATTAGTATGTGGTTGATATGTAATATACACTCGATTCATGACCTCATATCGATGTATATGTCATTACATTGTTCACTTTTATAAATGAGAACCCTGGTAACTAATGATGAACCAGTGTAATCTAAAACTACAAAAAAATTGTGTACTCAAAAAATCAACAACATAATTAAAATCATTCATCATTTTGGATCATGCCTCTACTCATTTTTACCTATAATAAACTACCAGAAGAATGAAAAAGTTTCCAAAATAATTAATAAATTGACTCATAAATTCATGTCCCTAATAAAAAGTTTCATCAAAGATCACAAGGTGTTCTGATATTTCATTTCAATTAGATACATTACCCATATGTTGAAAATGAGGAAAATATATACAAAAATCATGGGCATACTAAAATAATTTCTAACAAAAGTGACTAGAATCGAGGACCTTACGAGCATTACATTTGTTACTAAAGTTCCAGCCACAAGCTTGAGTGTGGAAAAACCAAAGGAAATATTGAAGCTCACTGTTGGGAATTCAACGCTTATAGACATTATCAATATATGTGCTTTAATGGTACAGTTCATACGAAATTTACCCACATTAACCTCTTTTTAGATAGTTATCTTGGTTTTGGTTGAAATCAGTATTAATGAAATATTCTACTAAATAGTTTACAATGTTAGCATACCAAATAATAACATTTTCCAATCGTTATAATTTCTCATCATTAATCATTTAAATCAATGAATTTAGAACCTAAAAGTTATGGCTTGAATTTTACCAAGGAAAATACAATGTAAATTTGTTCTTTTCATGTTGTGTTGTAGTTTTCTTTGGTAGGGACCAGTGTGTGAGGGACATAGAAATTGACATGTGGAGCTTCATCTACCAATTTTGATATGGCATCCTCAACTGTATGATTAAAGGCAACACACATGGGAAAAAATTGTAAATCCCACCAAGTTGGATGGATTACTGGGGTTGATGTGAGAATACATTTAAATTTATTAAAATATTCCTCAAATTCATTATAAATGTATTTTTAATTTTTGGATTAAGCGGGAGATTGGGGGTGAAATATTACTAAAACACTAAATGAAGCAATGATTAAATATTGCATGGCCTATGAAAGACTATAGATCACACAGATTTTTGGGGAAATGGAAAGGAATAAATGGAATCTAATTTTGATATATCTACTCAGATATCATCCCTAGAAATGTCATGTCCATGTACTATACCTTTTATCACCATGGAATGGCACATCTATAATTTAATATGATATTCTTTTCAATACCGCAATGTTGGAAATAACCTAGACTACTCAAACATTGATAAAAAAGGATCCATAAATAGAGAAATCATTCATGAATACTCCATAAAATTGTCCACGTAATCCAAAAAATACTAATCATGCATCATTGGAAAGTAACAGGAGCATTAGACAGACCAAATGGAATCATCCAAAAAGTAAATGTGCCAAAAGGGAAATTGAATATTGCCTTTTCTCGATCGATAGGGGAAATATTCATTAGAATGTATCTAGAATTCCCATAAATGAAAGAGTATTGGGATTCCTCTTTCGGACACTCTAGCATCTTTTTAATGAACAAAAATGGAAAAATGGTTCTTCGAATTATTTTTTTATTCTATGATAGTCTATACAAACACACTAATTATTCTTCATAGGTGATGGAACCAATTTACTGTTTTCTTTTTTAATTACTGTAAGAACAGTTGTTTTAGGAAATACCTACATGAGAATGGCCCAATGGAAATCAATGATGGCGGTAATGATTCCAACATCCAATAATATTTTCCAACTTTTTTCCCACATCTAGGAGGTTTGGGTTTAGTATACACTTTTCCTGACTTACTAGTCTAGCCACATCATTTAAAAATACAGGAAATGTGAAAATTCATGGGATAATACAAGGAAATTTATCTAGTGTTCATCCCAAAACTTGTATATATTACTTAAAATTTCAAGAAGTATCAGTTCATGTTATAGAGGGACTGTAATTTCAATGATGACGAGAATCTTGTCTCTATTCTCAAGATATGAATATTTCAATTTTTGAGATAGAGGATTAAGTTTCAATTTAAGGGGATTTTGGATTAATGGGTGTGAATATAATAGTGAGAGGTCGCTGATATCAAATAACTGCTTAGTGGTAACATCCTCAAATGAGGAATGAACATTTAAAGCTATATTGAAAATAGTTCGGGGATCCTTGATGCTCACGAAACCATCAATTAACAAAAATTATTGAAATTTTTATAAACTGGTACAACACCAACTTTATGATTCATTACCTATCATGTCTATCAATTATGAAAATATAGAAATGGGGTCCATGGAGAGAAAATATGTTTTTTATTCAGGGGAAGGGAGTACATCAATAGAATTAATTGAAAGTGAGGAATGTTGTTATGAGGGGTGCTTCATTGAATCAAGGATGTTGATGTAGACAATGTCACCACAAAACTCCATAGATAAATTTCCATTAAGGAAATTAATTTTGGTTTTGTTAGTTATCATGAAATTCATCCCCAATATTATTGGCGAATGTCCATTAATCCTACCATCATCCATTTTAATCATATAAAAATCAACTGGAAAAATTTAAATCGTCACCCTCACCAGAACATCCTAGAGCACATCAGTGGGGTGTGTAGTACTCCGATTTTCTAGTTGAACAACAATTACCAATGTAATTGATATGTTGAACAACAATTAAGTGAAAATGGGATGGGGATCACATTTATATAAGCACCCAATTCAAGAATAGATTTTGAAATGAAATAATCTCTTTTCATGCATAGAATCGAGAATATTCCCAAATAATTATATTAGATGGTAAGTGATGTATCTTTAAATTATGATACGTTCTTCCCTAATACCACATTTCATTACAATGATTTCACCTTTCGTGTGTACTCATCTCTTTTAGAATGTTGGTATATCGTGTAGTTTTCATTTCAGAATCAATCAAGGGGATGTTAACCTACACAATTTTGAAAATTTTGTTGATTAAATCATCTAGTTTAGTTTCATTTTATTTTCATGGTTTCATTTCTTTTGGGGTATATGGAAAAGTGAAGGGTGAAAGGCACTTTCGTGGGTGCTTTCAAATGATGTTCAGTTTCGGGTTACTTAGGTGCAGTAGATTGGCTGACCAAGGTCATCTCTCAAAGGAGGAAGTAAATTAGAAAAAAATCTTTATGGTATTCTAAAAATAAAATAAAATATAATAAAAACACTACTTGAAAGTATGGTTGTTGTTTATCATTTATAAATCTAGAAGATGTTTTCTGAAAAAATATTGTATTTTTTTAGTTTTGAAATGAAGTTTGATTGAAATGACACAATAAGAAGATTTTTTTTAGAAAACTTTTAAAAGGAGTAATATATCTAGCTCTACCTCTTCACTCAATTATTTATCATTATAATTTAAATTAACATCTACTTAATTATAATCTCCAAATTTTTTAACCCTCGAACCCTACAAGAGTTAACTTAACCATAGAGATGAAATTACTTAAACACTAGGCTAGCTTTAGAACATGCAATCGTAGCACCCTGCTTTAATTGATGTTCTTTGGTTAGCTTATAGTAAATTGTAAATTATAGAAAATATTCACTCTATATATGATGATTAATTGAGTTTATTGATTATATTTGAACACTAAAAATTTATTTTTTGAGGTCTGGTATTACCGAATTAGATCGCACTCTCACAATTTACACAAACCTTGACCCCACGTGTTTATGTATCAATTGTTCAATTGATTGATTAGTTTCATTTATCTCAAAAACTAAATTAATATATCATATTAATTAAATTAAAGTATCTCATTTTTTCAAAATAAATTAATGAATATGGTATGAGATAGATCGATTACAAAAAAACTACTCTTCCATGGGTGTTGTAATC
Source organism: Viscum album (assembly GCA_963277665.1). Classification (NCBI taxonomy): domain Eukaryota; kingdom Viridiplantae; phylum Streptophyta; class Magnoliopsida; order Santalales; family Viscaceae; genus Viscum; species Viscum album. The sequence continues at coordinate 359,985,413 of OY728155.1, read as the reverse complement.
TTTGTAGAAGTGAATTGAATTTTCAATGGTTGATAATGGGTATAAACCAATCATGATTTTACTCAAGAATACCATCCAAAATAGGAAGATAAAAGAATAACCAAATTTATAAAAATAAAATAAACGAAAGATAAACTAAGAAGTTTATTGAAAAAACAAAAAAAATACAGCAAAAAATAGGAAGAGAATAGAATTTGGGAGGATATCTAAGCTTGAAAGATTCCTTCTTCCAATGGTTAATTGAAAGGTAAAATAACCCATTCACCTCTTCTCCCAATCCACCAAGGCACGTCCAACCTCCTAGAAATGAGAAAAATACCAATTTATATAGTGGAGGGGAGGCTAGGTTATTAGTGGTTTCAAGTGTGAATGAGGAAATTTGGATAAATATTTTAAGCCAAATTGCACCACCCATTTGACCTTCAAAACGTTTGAACATTTTATCCATATAGAAGTATGATTTGTGAGAACGTTTCTTCTCGATCCCCTCTCCAAATTTGAGCCCACTCAAAGCACGGATGTTGGATTAATGGCCCAAATACAGAACCCATTCCTAATCTGGTGAGTCCAACCCAACTTTGACTTCATGGCACATTTTCACCATCCAAATGCATGATTTATCTCCAATGTCCTAAATGAAAGTTTTATCCCATTAAGTTGGGAACATATTTAAAAAAATTAAGTTCAAATAATTCATATCAAAAAAAATTTGTTTGAAATGCTACATTGAATTTTATAGGGTAAAACTAGAATTTTCATCAAATTTTCAAATGAATGATCTAATCCCAAATATTTCATAGATGAACAAATTTACCAACATGTGGGGAAATAATATAATTTATTATCTATAAAATATTCAATAAAAATGTGTTTCATCAACTCCCCCACACTTACCCTTTTTCACTCCTGGGAAAAACCTCATATCACGTATTCAAAATAATTGTGACAAGATATGCATGTTCATATTTCTCAATAATTGGTAGAAATATAAGAAAATTAAGAATCCCTTCAAGATTCAATATCAATAAATTTTAAAGTGTCTCAAAAATTGTGTCAAAACAAAATCTAGTCAGATTTATAACGCTAATAATAGCAAAAAAAGTCATGGGTCTACCAAGCCACTAATTCTCCACGTGTGTGTGGGCCAACCATTCCATGCTTATAAATCCACCCATTATTCAGTATATTCAGGTCATGTAAAACAATTACTCTTACATGGTTTAATTCACTGAACCTATTATGCATTCCTTTGCAATATAATTTCAAGACCCACTCACTTAGACATTCCCGAATGTCAAACCTTAAGATCCCAACCTAGATATCCCCATATGTTGTACATTTCATCACTCCCCTCATTTTTTTAAGTTTTACTTTGAAAAAATATCACACTCAACTCTTAACCCATGTTTTATCTCCTCACGACACTAATTGTAATAGTTATAACAAGATCAAAGGTCAATAAAGAGTGGTTTTTTACCTATCCAATCCATAACCAATTTTTTTAGGTGTAAAATAATTGGATAATAGGTACACACGCATAGGTCAATTCGGTACAGTCATGAAACCTGTCATAAGAGAAATGAATTTATGGATCAACCAATGAAGTTTTTTACCTAACATGACCATACCTTCAATTTATTAGCAAAAATTTCATAAGTCCTAGTTGAGTGAAAATTTGTGAAGAAATCAATGATATAATTTACCATGAACAAATATCACAAATAATGATATCAAAATCTAAAAGGTTTTATAATGACACAATCCTTGATATCTTCTATGACTTCAATTTTTATAAAAGTCAACCCTTAATGATGAAATCTTACTCATGATTATAATTATACCAATGAATTGTGAAAACATTCATTTTCAAATTGTTTCACATGATAATGTTACATGATATATTTTTTTATTTCTTTATTGATTTTTTTTTGTTTTTTTGTTTGCTTTTTTTGTTTGCTTTTTTTTTGAAAATTTTAACCAAAAACATAATAGAAAATGCACACAAAACACAAAAATTAAAATCATAAATATCTACCACAAAATGTATTCCCCTCCCCCACACTTAAAATATTGCACTGTACTCATTGTGAACCTATAAGATGATATATGCACATGAAATGTATAATTTTAAATAGGAAAAAGAATATAGAAGTTAAAGGGTTAGGAACAACCTGATATGAACAAGTGATGATGGGGTCATGCAGTGTGATGAAATTCACTGCATCAGCAGGAAGACCCTCAATATATTTTTTTCAAACGTTTCCCATTGACTGTAAAGATCCTTTGTGTGTCCTCTTGTGTGATATCCATTGCACCATAAGGAAAAACATTAGTCACAACATAAGGACCTAACCACCTGGAACGCAACTTACCAGGTATCTGCTTTAGTCATGAACTATAGAGAAAGGCTTTCTCTCCAACATGAAATTCTCATTTCTGGATCATTTTTTCATGAGATTTTTTGGATCTTTCCTTGTAGAGCCTTGATTTCTCATATGAAGATAATCAAATCTCCTCAACATCTTGAATTTGAAGCTTCCTTTGGATTCCATCTTGTACCAAATCCATGTTGCATTTCTTTATAGCCCAATAATCCTGATGCTAAACTTTCACGAGGAGATAACACACTTTCCCAAAAACAATCCGAAATGGGGATATACCGATGGGGGTTTTGTATGTTGTCTGATATTATCATAGTGCATCATCCAACCGCTTTCTCCAATATTTCCTATTTTGCTGCACAATTTTCTCTAAAATTTGATTCAACTCCCTATTTGAAACCTCAGTCTAGCCATTTTTTTGAGGGTGGTATGGTGTTGATATTTGGCATGTCACCCCATAATTCTGAAGCAAGGAATCCAAATTCCGATTGCAGAAGTGTGTCCCCTAGTCACAGATGATGTCCTTTGGGACTCCAAACCTGCAAAAACGTTGTGCTTTGACAAAGTCCATAGCAACATGAGAATCGTCTATCCTTATGGCCTTATCCTCCACCCATTTTCTCACATAATCAATAAAAATGAAAATATACAATAAAAATAAATGAAATTTGAATAGGACCAATAAAATATATTCCCTATATATCAAAAATCTCACAGAATAGTATGGGTTGTTGGGACATCTAATGTCTCCTATAAATGTTCCCTCTATGTTGGAAACAATAGAATGACATACAAAAAACATGGGAATCATGGAATAAGCTAGGAAAATATAATCTAAAGTCTAAGACTTTCATAGAAGTTTGTTGGGATTCAAAGTTTCCACCACAAGAATGTGTATGACAGAATTGTAGAATAGACTCAAACTCATGATCAGGAACACACCTCCTAATAACTTGGTCACTACACATGCGGCATAAGTAGGGATCATCCCACACATAAAATCTAGACTCACTATTTAACTTTTGGACATGATGTTTCTTTGAATTTGCAGGAATTTGATATGCAACAAGGTAGTTAACTAAATCTTCACACCAAGGATGCGTACTTGAGATGGAATAAAAATGCTCATTGGGGAAAGTGACCCGATGTGGTACCTACTCCAAGGTGACATCCTCTAGTGTGTGAGTAAGCCAACTCATGTGGTCTACCACCAAGTTTTATGACCCCTTCTTGTCATTTATCTCAATATAAAATTCTTAATGAAGGAGCATCCATCGGATTGGTCTGAGCTTTGTATTTGGCTTATTCAGGAGGTACCTCAGAGCTACATGGTCAGAAAAAACAACTACTTTAGAGCCTAATAAATATGAACGCAATTTATCTAAAGTGGATATAACAGCAAGAAATTCTTTTTCTGTGGTTTTGTAGTTTGATTGGGTTGAATCCAATGTCCTTGATTTATATGCAATCACATGTGAATGTCCCTCCACCCTCTGAGATAAGACATCTCTGACCCCAAAGTTGTAGGCGTCACACATAATCTCAAAACAAGGCTCCCGCCATAGGGACTGTATGATAGGTGGAGTGGTAAGACATTGTTTTAGACCATCGAAGGAATTCTTGCAAGAATAATCAAACACAAAATCATAATCCATTTGAAGTAATCTCTACATAGGAAGAGAAATCTTACTAAAATCTTTGATGAACCATCGATAAGATCTTACATGAACTAAGAAATATCTAACATCACGCACATATGAAAGATAGGGTAAGGATAAAATTATATCTACCATAGATTTATCACCCTCTATCCCGTGTTTTGACAATACATTCTTTAAGGAAATCACATGCTCTACCATGAAATGAAACTTTCAATGTTTAAAAATAGAATCTTCCCAATATAATGATTCAAAACCTTTCCCAAACTACTTAGTCAATCATCAAATGAAGACCCATAAACTATAAAATCAACCATAAATACCTCTATGCAGGTCTTAATAAAATCAGAAAAATACTCATCATGCATCTCTGGAAGGTACCTGGGGCATTGCAAAGTCCAAATGGCATCCTTCGGTAGGCAAACGTACTGAATGGACAACTGAATCTTGCTTTCTCCTGATCCTCCAGAGTAATAGAAACATTAAAATATCTAGAAAATTCATCCAAGAAATAATAATGTGTCATCCCATCTAGTCTCTCAAGCATTTTATCAATAAATGGGAGGGGAAATGGTCCTTACGAGTGGACTGATATAGTTTCCTATAATCAATACACACACACCAACTATTTTTCACCCTCATCGGAACTAACTCCTCTTTATCAATTTTAACAATAGTAACACCACCTCTCTTTGGCACAACCTGAATAGGACTCACCCACTGGATATCTGAAATGGGATACATTATACCTACCTCAAGAAATTTTTCAACCTCTTTTTTGAAAACCTCCAAAGTGTTGGATTGATTCTCCTTTGTGGCTGCTTAACCGATTCATCCTCATCCTACAAAATAATCCTATGCTTCAAAATGGAGGGGATAATATCTGATATCTCATTCAAGGACCACCCGATTACCTTAATGTTATCCCTCAAAATATTCAAAAAAAATCATCATGTTCAAAATGGAGATTATTAGCAATGATAACAGGTAATTTCTCACCACTTAATAAGTATGAGTATTTTAGATTTGGTGGTAATAGCATGAGTTCCAATGTATTGGGTGATGTATAGACAGAGAAATTGAAGGAACTGAAATATTTGCACAATGAACATCAGTATCATAATATACATCATCAAAATCATAGAATAATTCATCAAATCCGTCAGCATACTCAACATCCATGTCATAATCAGTGTTCACATGATCGAAATAAAAATATGAATCTATTTCAAAATAAAATCTATGAGAGTCTTGTGCATTAGAAATAGGTGTGTAAGTACTCTTAGACATCAATCTAGAACCAATACTCATAATCACCCTAAGAATAGGACAATCAAATTCCATGGGGTTTTTATTTGGTGGATCAAAATGGGAGATAACAAATGCAGAATGGTCCTCTGAGGGGCACTTTATGGAGTCCATAACATTAAATGTAACAACTTCATCCCCAAAATCCATGTAAATTTTACCCTTATTGAAATTTATGATAGTTTTTATAGTTTTGAGGAAGGGTATACCTAATATAATGGTATTCTGAGAACTTACCCGATCTTCCTCCATGTTGAGCACATAGAAATCTGTTAGAAAGATCATGTCTCTTACCCGGACAAGTATATCCTCAAGGACTCCTACTGGATATTATATAGCTCTATTTTCCAACTACACCACTACTCTCGTCATATTCAACTCACCAAACTATAAATAAGTGAATATAGAGTGAGTCATCACATTTATAGAATCTCCCAAATCACAAAGAGCATTAGAAAAGTGAAACTACCTTATGGTGCATGGGATAGTGAATGTCCTAGGATCCTTGAACTTTGTTGGCATTGCTAGTGATGGTGTAATGATCACTGACAGATTCCTTCCAAGATTGATCCTCTCATTTCCCTTGATCCCTCATCAATTGGTACAATGTTTTTTAAAGAATTTCACATACCTTGGTATTTTCTTGATGGCTTTAAGTAGAGGAATGTTGATCTCCACACGCATGAATGTGTCCAAAACCTCCTTTTTCATTGCCTCTACAGCCATATTCTTGTTTTGAACAAATCTATTTCAAATAGGATGGGGTTTAGGTGGAACATCATTAATCTTTTTCTTACCTTTATCTTTCTCCATGGGTTTCTCACCAGCTGGTTTTGAATGGGGCTTATCCGGAGATGAGGTGAATCCTAGTGGAATGATCAGTGCATATATATCATTTGTTTTCTTCCCACATCTCAATGTGATCGCATAAACATTCCCCTTGGTATTTGGAGTAGGTTGGGAAGGAATACTTCTAGAGTTCTTACTACTCAATTCATAGAGTAAGGTTGCAATCTGGCTCATTTGAGTCTTCAACTCCCTCATCTCTGAACCATGACTCTTTAGCTCATTATATTGATTAAGAACAATTTTCTTCAAAATATTATAAGTTTTATAATGTACCTTTGGTTGATAATTCCCTTTTTGTTGGCTTTTTGATACGTGAGATTCAAATCGCCTTTGGGGTTGTCGGAAACCCTATTAGTAAGGTGGAGGCTGCTAGATGTTTTTTGAGAAGGGGGCCTTCGTTGTTGTCCAGAGCCATACCTCATATCTGATTGATCCTTCCACCCTTGGTTGAATGTGGAAGAAAAATAATCAAGATTATTTTGGGGAAATTGTAGTTGTTTCTGCTGATTTGGTCTCCCAAGAAACACTAATGCACAATGTTTTGTTTCTTGTAGTTGGGGGGGAATAGTCAGTTGGGTGGCTTGTCTCAGTGAAAGTGCCACAAGGCCTTGAAAGAGTGGGTTTAGATGAATTTTGATCCAAAGAAATTTTTCTCACCATGGTGGTTAATTCTTCTAACTTGGTATCAATGAAATGACTCTCAGGAGAAGAAGGACTTACCTGATGTACTCCCCTGACATGTGGTGTACCAAGATTGCCAAATTGATGAGCGTTTTGGGCCATCTTGTCAATCAAAACATGTGAAGCTACTGGATTTTTTTCCACCAATGCTCCTCTATCCACTACATCTACCATGATCCTATCCATAGGTGTGATTCCTTCATAGATGTATTAGATGAGGAGTTTCTCACTGATTTGATGGTGTGCGCATCTTGCACACAACTTCTTGAATCGCACCTAGTACTCATACATTAACTCCCCTTGTGCTTTCTTGATCCAAGATATCTCTTTATTAATGGAAGTGGTCCTTGATGATGGAAAAAATATATGCAAGAAAAGTGGTTTCAAATCATTCCAACATGTGACATCTTAAGGTTGTAAATGATACATCCATTATTTTGCAGCTCTATCAAGTGAAAATGGGAATACCCTTTTTTGATTTAATCTTCAGATACCTTTCTAGGTTTAAGGTTTGAGAAACCCACATTGATTTCTTTAAAATGTTTGTTTTGATCTGTACCAGATAATCCATGAAACATTGGAAGAAGATGACTTAACCCATATTTCAGTTCAATGTCTTATTTGAGATTCGGGTATGCAATAAAATTTGTTTGATAATTAATATTAGGTGCAGCCAATTCTCAAATGGTTCTATTAAGTTCATTTACATTATTTTCATCCATTGGTTCTTGTTTTATTTTTGAATTTTAATTGCTTTCAATTTCAATGTTCTGGGAGGGGTGGAATTCTCCAACTAGTTGAATGTTGAAACTTCCTGTAGACTGAGAATGTCTGATTCGAGCCTGAGGCCACTTTAAATATCAGTGTTAAGATCTAAAAGATACTCAGGATTAGTTCATGTCATAAATAAGAAAATGAAAACAAGATAAGTGGACCATTATAAAATAAAATATGATAATTCTGAGTTGACAGTCCAAAAAGAAGAAGAAAATAAGTAGAAAAATTCGGATTGGGTAAAGAAGAAATAATGAAGAGAAGAAGAGAATAAAATGTAAAATAAAATAAATACCTCTAAATTAATGAAATAATTACTTTCCACCCCAGTAACGACACCAATAGGAAAGGCGTTGTCATGGGAACTTTCAAACGATGTTCGGTTTTTGGTTACATAGGTGCAATAGAGTGGCTGACCATGGTCATCTCTCAAAGGAGGTAGTAAATTAAAACACCTTCTTAAAGGTATTCTAAAAATAAAATAAAAGAGAATAAAAACACTACTTGAAATTTTGGGGGGTTTTATCATTTATAAATCTAGAATAAGTTTTTTGGAAGAAGATTTTATTTTTTTTAGTTTTCAAATGATGTTAGATTAAAATGACACAACAAGAATATTTTTCATGAGAAAATATTTAAAAGGTGTAATTGATCTAAATCTACCTCTTAACTAAATTATTTATCATTATCATTTAAATTAACATCCACTTAATTATAATCCCCTATTTTTTTAACCCTCGAACCCTATGGTAGTTAACTTAACCATAAATATGAAATTACTTAAACCCTAGGCTAGCTTTGGAACATGAAATCGTAGCACCCTGTTTTAATTGATGTTCTTAGGTTCATTTATGGTCAATGGTTAATTAGAGAACATATCCACTTTGGAAATGAATATTAATTGAGATTATGGATTATATTTTAACTCTACAAATTCATCTGATGTGGTCCTATATTACCGATTAAGATCTTACTCCCACAATTTACACAAACCTCGACCTCACGTGTTTTTGTGTCAATTGTTCAATTACTTGATTAGTTTAATTTATCTTTAAAACTAAATTAATAGATCATATTATGTGAATTATAGTATCTCATTAATTCAAAATAAATTAATGAAAAAGGTAATAGATATATCAATTAATAAAAATACTACTCTTCCATGGGTTGTGTAATCATCGTAGAAACGAATTACATTTGAAATTGTTAATAATGGGTATAACTAAATCATGCTTCTACTCAAGAATTCCAGCCCAAAGAGTAAGATAAAAGAAGAAAAAAATTGGGAAAAATAAAAGTAATTAAATATAAAATATGATGTTTATTGAAAAAACAAAATCATTATAACAAAGAAGAGAAAGAGAAGAGAATTTTTGAGGAGATCCTAGCTTGAAAGCTTACCTCCTCCAATGGTTAATTGAAATGGAAAATAACCACTTCACCTCTAATTCCAATACTCTAAGGCACGTCCAACCCCCTCCAAATGAGAAAAATATCAATTTATAGAGTGTAGGGGATGCTATGTAATAAATGGTTTCAAGTGTGAATGGGGAAATTCAGATAAATATTTTAAGACCAATTGCACAGCCCATTGGACCTTCAAAACGCGAGAACTAGATATACATATAGTAGGATGATTTGTGGGAAATTTTTTTCATCAATTTCTCTCCAAATGTGATCCCAATACAAGTACGGAAGTAGGATTTATGGCCCACATACATAACCCATGTCCAATCTAGCGATTTCATCCCAACTTGGATTTCATGGTCCATTTCCACCAACCGAATGCATGATTTAGCTCCAATTTTCTAACTGAAAGTTGTGTCCCATTAAATCCATAAAATAATTATATAATTTAAAGTTAAAATAATTCATATCAAAATATTTATGTCTGAAATCCAATAGTGAATTTTAAAAGAAAAAACTAAAAATTTTATTAAATTTTCAAATGAATGATCTAATCCCAAATATTTGATAAATGAACACATTTACCACAACATCAGGAAATTATATCATTTATTATAAATAGGAAATTAAATAAAAAAAATTATAAAAGGGTGGTATTTGAGAATCATAAATAGAAACACACTTTCATTTAGGGGGGTTTTCTCTGGAATTTTTTTTCCCTTTCTTTCACCATGATCAGTGGTTGGGATGGTGGTTTTCTTAAGAAGGGGTGACTCTAATGTAGGGGTATTTTGATTTTAAGTTATGTTCCAATACTAAGGTTTATGGAACTGAAATTTACCATATAACTAGGTCTGACTAGTAGTTCAGAGGGTATTTTACCCAACACTTGACTTTGCATTTCCCCCACGGAATTGGAGAGTTCCCCTAATTAGGGATTTAGGTCTTGATTGTATACATGGGTTGTTTATTATAATTATAGTTTATTTGATAAAATCCATTTCATCATGTATTCTAGGATATTATTTTGTATTTGAGGGTATTTTTGGAAAGTACTTTATTGTGGTTGAGGATTTTTGTGTGGTGGTGGTGGATTAATACTCTTCCCTAGTCAGTTCCATGGTTTATGAGGTTTATTTTAATGTAAAAATTTCTTATAGGATAGGTTTTTTTTCACCCAGGGATTGATGCATTGTATGGTTCTTACATAATGGGTTAGTTTTATGGGTGTCTTGGAAAAATTTGTAGGATCGAATACATAATAATGAGATTCTCAAATACAAGAGGGTGGTGAATTGTATTCTTTAAAAATCCCTAAGGAAATTTTTCATAACCAAAATTCACAACAGCTCTAAGTTATAATAACTTGCTTGATTCCGGAAATGTGATTCCATAAATGAAACTTATCAAGAGTTTACAACAACTAATATTCTACCTAAAGCATATAGAATCTAACTAAATCAGAGTACAGGTATAAGTATAAGATATTTATAATTTCCTCAATAATACAAATGCAACGGAAAACTTGTAACAAAACAAGCAACAAGTAGTAAATATTTTAACCCAAAGAGAAGGGTATCCAACAACCTTGGATAAATGTCCCTTAATTTATACTTTCCAGAAAGTCTGTCTTCCCCAACCTAGGGTAAGCCCTCGATATGAAGATCGGAGTCTGTCTTTCTATCCCTGCATGCCCTCAACTTCAAGGTAGTCAGCACCTCTCTTTTCCTTAGCAAGGAAGCCCTCAACTTCAAGGTGGTCGGAACCTCTGTCTTCTTATCCCCAGAAGCCCTTGATTGTACACAGTAACAATCAGAGTCTCAAAAAGCAATTCTTCATGAAAAAAAGTTTAAACAAGCCGTTCAAACTTTCTGCATTAAGCGTGAGAGTTTATAAGAGCTTCTCTCTCTAGAAATCACTTCTGAAAGTTCTGAGCTTAAAAAATTTCAAAATTTCCAAAAGTACTAAGCTGTTTCAAATGAGATCATATTTATAGGCATGACTTCAACAGTCGGCTCCCTCCTCCAATGGTCATATTTTTCCTTGAATTTTGGAGGGACCTGTACACGTGTCACTCAAGCAATGGTTAGTGAGTAACACAAACCACCACATATTTTTATAAAAAATACAAGTGTAAGATTAACTAAAATCTGATATTTGAAATGTAAGAAAATGAAAGTTCAGAGTCTAAACAAAATTGAATTCAGAGTCTATAATACAAGGATATTCAGATTATGTTTTCTAGGAATTCAGAACCTAAATTCTATAGAATTATGGAGTCTGAATTTCAATGAAATTCAGAATCTGGATTCATAAGAATTCGGAACCAGAACACACAAATTTTGGAGTCAGAGTTCATGAGGATTCGGAGTCAGAACTCATGAGAGTTCAAAGTCGTAATTTAGATAACTCGGAGTCAGAACTCAGAGAAGTTTGTATCCAAAATTCTTATTCAGAATTCGGAGTCAGAACTCAGAATATTTTGTAACCAGAATTCTGATATAGAATTCGGAGTCTGAACTCAGAAGAGATCATAACCAGAATTCTGATTTAGAATTCAGAGTCAGAACTCTGAAGAGTTCGTATCCGTAATTCTGAGAATTATGATACTAAAATATAATGCATCATATCTAAGTAATTATGGGATTCTGGGGTTTTTGTTTCAATATGAATTTTACACTTAGAAAAATTATGATATGAACAATAAAACATGGTAAGGATAATTTTCCTTGGGAAAGGAAATTTTTCCTTATAAAAGTAAAACATAGGGTAAAATGAGTTTTTCCTTGAGATAAGGTGTTTGTGATTTTTAAAACAAGAAGGAATTGTAAAGTCATGAGGAAACCTTATTGACTAAAAAATCTCCCCCAAGTATGAAGGAATGGAAAATTCATAAGGAAAACCTCATTGACTCAACAATCTCCCCCTTTTTGGAAATCACAAACATCTTTATGAAAAATAATATAAGGACTTACCAAAAATTTTCTAGACTTTTAAAATAAAACTTATCTCCCTTTATATATGAACAATGGTGAATAAGACTAACTCCATTTAGGATTTGGAACACTAAGGATCGTATTCTAGATTTCTGGAATGAGATTTTTCATTTGAATATGGAAATATTTGTAATGAGAACTCCCCCTTTGATAAACTACCCCTTACTTAGGGATATTTCTTCTTTACTTATATTTTTTTTTCCTTCTCCCCCTTTTTGATTTTCAAAAAGAGTTTGAGGGAATGGAAAAAATATAGTACCTGAAATATTAGTATAAATATCCAAACAAAAAAAGCAACCACAATTTCATTAGGATTGGAATAATTTTTACAAGGAAAAATAGATGCAACAAAAGATTGGATTTGGGTCTATTTTTCTTCTTTTTCCTTGGGTATTAGCTTATTCATGATGGTTTTCAGCTTATTTAGCTCTTAGTTATCCTCCTCTGCTTGCTTTTCTAAGGTTGTGATCCTATAATCTTGAGCCTTCAGGGCCTCTTCCTGAGCCTTCAGCAAGTCATCTTGCTTCACTAGCTTTTCTTCCATCTCGATCCGGAGATCCCTCTCTATTTTCCAAATTTGGACAACAAAATTTAACTTTCCATTCATATCTTTGACATCTTGAATCTGAGTATTTTTTTCAAGAGTTAGCTTTTTCTCAAAGATATTTGTAAGATCCTTGATTTTGATGTTTTCATAAACCAACCTGGGTCGACACAGAACCGGTCAACCAAGCCGGTCCGTGACATGGCCCGAGAGGGGTTCCGGATCCTCCCGGGCTGGCGACAAGCGTTAGGGATTCAACAGAGGCAATGGGAACGATTTCGCCCAGTATAAATAAATAAATAAAGCAAATGAAATGAAACAAAGTAGCACAAAATAAATAAACAGATTAAAGTAACTAAACAAGAACAAAAGAAAAAATGAAACTAATCTAAAGAGACAACCACTATCTTTGCGTGACATCACGGGTCACTCTCCAACTCATGACCAAATGTCACCCAAGGTGAATGCACCTAAGCTGTAGCCTGCACAAACACTAAAAATAGAAGAGAACTATAGACGTGAGTATTAAAACTCAGTATGATAGCCCGATATCTATGCCCAATGAACTACATTTAAATAAAGAGATTTATTAATTCTTGGTTTAAACTAAATTATATAAAATATTAGTTTCCACAAGCAATTTCATTTCTAAAACAAGTAATAGTCCATTTCCATTTTTAATTTAAAAACAATTTTTAATGTTTGAAAGGAACAGGTGCATTGCAATTTAAAACATTTCTCCAAACAATTTAGAAATCTAGATTTTAGTTGTTGGTCAAATGGAAGACCACACACAACACACACTAAGGGAATCGGAAAAAAGTGGCACACGGGGCCTGTAATCGAACTAGACCTCTTAATCATCCCCCAAATACAAATAAACACTAAATGAAACATGGGTTGAACCTAGGAGAACATGAACAATCCAGAATGTACTATATATGTGACTCATCCTGAAGGCATGCCCTAACTCGATGACGTCATAACGCCCTAACTCTCGGCATAGCCCTACATGGCTTAACCGAGGGGCCCAATCCCCATAGCAGCAATAACTCAGTATTCCCCTGCTATGAGGCCACTATCCAGTGTATAATCTAAACTAGTGAAGCAATCATTCTCAGAAGATTCACTCACTATGCCAGGTTCCCATGTCAACACATGCAATAAAAAGGGGTGCGTCCACAATGTAAATCAATCATTCATGAGGCACAAATATCACACACAAATCACACAATCAATGCACACCAACGATCACCACTGAGTAACTCCAATGTGAGTTTTTCCAAAATAATTTATTTCATTAAAGTGTCAAATGGTCCTTCACCAACTTTAAAGAAAAACCTTATTTCTTAAGAAAACCCAAATCACATGTTCAGAAGAAATCATTTATCTTTAAAACTAGAACTACATTTAAAATTCTATGAATTATGTTTAAAGGCCAAACTGGTATTCCTTTACTACTAGATGTCTGCTCGTCAAGAAAATATTTCAAGTGTCGTGTATAAAATAAATGGCTCTTTTTACACCAAATAATCATTTTAAAATTAATTATATTATATTATTTCTCATTAACTAAAATTAATAAAATATCAAGAAATTAAAAAATTCTTAATTTAAAGGAGAGTGAAATGGGGGACCTACCTCAGCTCGCAGTCCAAACATAGTGGCACGTCATGCCTCGCACAGACACACTAACACGTGCAAGCCGACGACCACAGTATCACGGGTCTTCCTCGCCAACATGCTAAAACAACCGTACAACTACATCTCATAAACACGGACACAAAACAATTCAAACGAACAAACGGCGCAAACACCACCTCCACATGCTTTCAAAACACAACTCTCATAACACCAAATCAGAATGCACACCACTTGGATAGTTAAAATAACAAATTACACAACTTAGCAAAATACCAACATGTCAAAAGTCCATTTTTAAACCCAGCACACCTCAAAAATATTTCCAAAACATAATTCACACCACATATAATATTTAATAAACCAGTTAAAAGTTTATAATACAATTGTAGATAACATTTTAAGGCTTTTACATCAAAACTCACCCAAAAAGAACAAGTGGAAAATTTACAAACACCAACGGCATCATATACAAGGCCTAAACCAAGATTCATGTAAACCCTATCTTTTATCACACCAAACAAATTTAGAACACCCCCAACAAGTTTTAAAGAGGTAACATAGATATGCACAGCAAGATGATAAATTAACAAAAAAATCAAGCATTAAGGACAAGAAGTGGAGAGGAAATGCATGGATTTGCCTACCTCAGGGACATCTAGCCGAAACTTTCTAACTCATGAAACGCCTCACTTTCACCCACGCACTTCCATGTATATCTATCCATAATTGGTAAAATGTGTGCATGCACATGGAAACGATCTCGACTCCCTGTAACAAAATCCGACACCCAACATAAAGCAGTACCGACTGACGCACCTCTCAATAAAAACCAAGGACTCAAAGATATAAACATGACCCAAGAAATAAAGTGCACAACAAGGAAAGGGATTAAAAACATCACCTTAGACAGTGGCGGTGATCATGATAACAGGGAAAGGCAATATTTCACACCAAAATAATTATCTGTACTACAAATAAAATAAAGAAATACAAAACACAATAAAGAAAATAAAATAAATTAGTGCACGATACTAAAACCCTCACTTTGGATGGTGGCGGAAAACATAGAAAACACGCAGCAAGCCGAGATCCCATCCAAATAATTATCCGCACTACAAATAAAATATAAGGACTCCAAAAAAAAACTAAAAAAATAAATTAAAACTGTGAAACACAAAACGAGACATCAAGGTTTAGTTAAATTGAAGGAAACGCCAAAATTAGAATAACATGCAAACTGTGGTTTGACAAAGAGGGGAACCGTGGCCTCGCCGGAGCAGAGCGGAGGTGCTGTGCAAAATGGTTTGGGCTGCGCCGAAACAGGGTGCAGCTATAGTTTAGGTTGGCTAGTCGCGCGCTGAGAAAGTTGGAATAGAGATGGAGGAGGGTCTTACAATGCTGGTAGAACAAGAGGTGGAGGATACTAGAGATCGGGTCACGCTTAGGGGGGTTCGGGCCGCCGGAGAACCGGTTGAGCAGGAGGGTCATTGGGTTACTGTAGGTGGGCGGGAGAAGGTGTTGGCTGCAGAAGAAAGGTGGAATTGCGGGAGGCAATTGCTGCCGGAGCGTGGCACGACGGTAGGCAGGTGAGGGTAGGGGCGTGTGTGCGGAGAGGCGAGCGGGGAGGCGGGAGCTCAAGCTGAGAGGGGGATCTGCGTAGGATGGGCAGTGCGGTGGGAGGCGATCCGCAGGATGGGGAGATCACTCATAGTCAAGGCCATGTCGAACGAAGCGGAGCAGCAGGAGGTGAGGGCGAGTTCTAGGAAGGGGGAGCAGGTCGACGGAGGTCAGGTGGTGCAGGGAGGAGCAAGGGAGGTGGGCTTCGCATAGAGAGGAGCAGGGGCGGCGGGTGCATCGCACAGAGGGGGGAGGCACGACGCCCCCTAGGGTTTTACTTAAAAAAATTACATATTTTTTTTAACAAATTATTTATAATAATAATAATGATAATAATAATAATCTTAATATTAATAATAACATAATTATAATAACAATAAAAGTAATAAGAATAAGAATAATAATCTTGTTCATTCTATTTATTATTATTTTTTATTTATTTATTTTTTTAAAATAACAACATTAATAATAATAATATAACATTAAAAATTTCCTTAATAACAATTTACTCTTAAAAAAATACTAAAACCACTTTTAACAACCAACTAAAATTAAAACATATTAATGAAAATAATAACACTTCCAATAAAAATATTATTATTATCTACACAAAAATAATATTTTTATATCCATAGCGCCAACATTTAACCCATTTTATCTTTTATAAAATTTTATTTATTTTAAACATTAGATAACTGCATAGGTATGTGGACAGACCGCGCAACTACAACCAACCATGCAGTTCCCTCACACTAGTCTGAAACCCCAATATATATATATATATATATATTAAATTATAAAAATATTAGACTCGCGTTCACCTCGCACCTTGGCAAGGCTAACAAAAACCAATAGATAATAAAATAAAATAATTTAAGGAGTCAGGGTATGACAATTCTCCCCACCACAAAACTTTCTGCCCCTAGAAAGTCACCAAGCCAACAATTGACACAACTAGAGTCCATGACAAGACCAAATCAGAAGAAACTGAGAGGCTTAGGGTGACCATTACCAACACACATCACACCCGACCAACTCAAGAACAAACACTTCCCGAAGTAGAGGGGAAAACACAAGAGGGTTCTCCCCACCATAAGAATTCACTAATATAAAAATCCTTGAAACCCGAACACACCACTCCCAAGGGAGGCCAATGTGAGAACTCCCAAACCAAACTCATTCATTTTCCCAACACAGACCAAATAACACACCTGATACCTTGTTGGAAAACATTCTAAAAAACAACCCAGCAACTTAAGGATGATGAATTAACTCAACACCTCCCATCAATTTCACAAAACGAACAACCTCCCCTAACAAACACAACTGAGACCAACTCAAAATTTGAACAGGTCCATCCATTCATGGCCCACACCATTCAAAGAGACCAAAAAAATTAAAAACCGCACTGGGAGAAGATAATACCACTTGGATCTTGGGGGAATGAGCTCACCATGCCCCTACAACAAGGATAATCTTACGACAGTGACGCTAATAGATCAAGGAAATTTTGGATATTTCCATTCCAAACCTGAGAACATTATCCGGACCGAGGTTCCACAATCCCTCGACAACTCCTGGCTATGGGAGATCTTCACTCTAAGACCAGTGGTTGGGTCCCTAGTGACTGAAGTGTCTTCTACCTCACAATCAGGCATTTTCATCCTCCAGTCCCTAACTCCTTCATCCCGAATGACGTTTATTTTTTCTTTTTTTCCCAGAACAGTCTATGGTGGCCCGGATAGTAGCACGGTAGGAAGACTTTGGGGGGATCTGACAAGGCCGCTTAGAATGCCTGAACTGGCCACACTAGTGGTATGTGAGAGAACGGTCCAACAATCTGGGAGTCAGTACAGAAGAGGATGGTTTCTTGAAGACAGTTTCCACTGGCCCGCACTTCTCACCAGAAGTGGGACCTTAATAGAGGTCAACCACCATTAATCACACCCAAAACTCTAATGAAGATGACACATCTCATATTTAATAGTCCAGAACTGAACCCTCAAATAATTCTAAGATGGTACAAGCCTTAACTACCTTGGGAGTTCCCAAAAACCTAAAGACACGCTATCATTCTGAACTATACAACTTCCTTTAACAGACTTTGATTACCTCAATAAGCAGGCAACACACAAAAAGAACTGGGGACTCGTCATAACTCATTAACAGATTTTGGAGGCTTTCTAGGCAGTAAGCTCATAACAACACAAAAACAACATCGAAACCAGCATCAATACAAAACTCAATCAAAACAATCAAATCAAGCCAAATGAAACATGCCCATAAGCCAGGCATATACAAACACAAGCATAAATCACTATCAAAAACCATTATTTCTTTAAAATTTTAAAACCCACCTACAACACCTTATGAACAGTCACATGTGTGTTCATTCAATCTCTCTCACATCATCTGCAATCAAGTTCCCATATGAACTCTCTATACATACCCACGCACATGTGACCCTCTATAAGGAGTGTCAAGGTTCAAAAACCTTTTTTTCTTACCAAATCCAAACACATGCCATGTTTTTTCAAACTGATACACTTTCTCTTTAAAAACTCACTTTACTAATTTCAAAAACAATTTGGAAGAGACCCCCTTTTTTTATTTTGAGATCACTTTTATTTTAAACACACACGCATCGACCAAGTACAAAACGAAACATAACCAACTATAAACCATTGGAATGAGGAAGTATTGTATGTGCCTAACTGGGTGACATGGTGGTGATTCATGCCCCAAGTAAGGCACAACACTAAGAGGGCCTTAAACCGGGCACTTGGACTCCACATCGGTCACCACCCCATGTGTGGCCGCAACGTGAACCGATTTTCCTCCATTTTCATCCATCAATAAAAAACAACCAAAGACAAAAGACTCAAATCCTAGACTACCCTAGTAACACAGGTCTCATTGCGAGTGGTGGTGATTAGGCACCAACCCGTAACATACCGCCTGATCCCCAACAGTCTTAATCTCCTTCTACCAGACACCCCAAATAACAAGGGCCTCCTCTGATACCATTTTTTCATGAACCAACCCTAGTTGACCCTGAACCAGTCACCTGATCCATTCCGCGACATGGCCCAATAGGTGTTCCCGATCCTCCCGGGCTGGCGACAAGCGCCAGGGCTTCAGCAGAGGCTATGGGAATGATTTCGCCCAGTATAAATAAATAAATAAAGCATCTGAAATGAAATATATTAGCGCTAAATAAATAAACAGAGTAAATTAACTAAACAAGAACGAAAGAAAAATAAAACAAACTGAAAGAGACAACCACTATCTCCGCGTGACCTCGCAGGTCACTCTCCAACTCACGAAAAAACGTCGCCCATGGTGAACGCAACCAAACTATAGCCTGCACAAACACTAAAAATAGAAGACAACTATAGATGTGAGTATTAAAACTCAGTAGGATATCTCTATATCTATTCCCAATGCACTACCTTTAAATAAAGAGATTTACTAATTCTAGGTTTGAACTAAATTATATAAAATATTAGTTTACACACGCAATTTATTTCTAAAACAAGTAACAGTCCATTGACCTTTTTAATTTAAAAACAATTTTTAATATTTGAAAGGAAAACGTGCATTCCAATTTAAAACATTTTTTCAAACAATTTAGAAATCCAAATTTTAGTTGTTGGTCAAATGGAATACCACACACAACACACACTAAGGGAATTGGAAAAAAGTGGCACATGGGGCCTGCAACTGAACTAGACCTATCAATCATCCACCACATACAAATAAACACAAAAAGAAACATGGGTCAAACCTAAGAGATCATGAAAAATCCAGAACATACTATAAATATGACTCATCCTGAAGGCATGCCCTAACTCGTTGACGGCATAACGCCCTAACGCTCGGCATAGCCTTACATGGCCTAACCTAAGGGCCCAATACCCATAGCAGCAATAACTCAGTATTCTACTTCTATGGGGCCACTAGCCAGTGCATAATCTAAACTAGTGCAGCAATCGTTCTCAGAAGATTCACTCACTATGCCAGTTTCCCATGTCTACGCATGCAATAAAAAGGGTTGTGTCCACAATGTAAATCCATCAGTCACGAGACACAAATATCACACACAACTCACACAATCAACGCACACCAATGATCACCCCTGAGTAACTCCAATGTGATTTTTTCCAAAATAATTTATTTTATTAAAGTTTCAAATGGGACTTCACCAAATTTAAAGAAAAACCTTGTTTCTCAAGAAAACCCAAATCACTTGTTCAAAAGAAATAATTTATCTTTAAAACCATAACTACATTTAAAATTCCGTGAATTATGTTTATAGGAAAAACGGTCATTATTTCACTACTGGGTGTCCGCTCGTCAAGAAGATATTTCAAGTGTCGTGTATAAAATAAATGGCTCTTTTTACACCAAATAATCATTTTAAAATTATTTATCTTATATTATTTCTCATTAATTAAAATTAATAAAATATCAAGAAATTAATAAATTCTGAATTTAAAGGTGAGTGCAGTGGGGGACCTACCTCGGATCGTAGTCCAAACACAGTGGCACATCACACCTCACACAGACACACAAACACGTGCAAGATGACGACCGCAGTATCGCGGTTCTTCCTCACCGAGACGCTGTAACAACAGCACAACTAAAATGCATAAACATGGACTCAAAATAATTCAAACAAAGAAACGGCACAAACACCACCTCCACATGCTTTCAAAACACAACTCACACCACACCAAATCAGAATGCACACCACTTGAACAGTTAAAATAACAAATTAAACAACTTAACAAAATACCCACATGTCAAAAATCCATTTTTAAACCCAGCGCAACTCAAAAATATTTCCGAAACATAATTTACACTACATATAATATTTAATAAACTACTTAAATGTTTATAATACAATTTTAAATAACACTGCAAGGCTTTTACGTCAAAACTCACCCAAAAAGAACAAGTGGAAAATTTACAAACACCAAGGGCATCATATACAAGGCCTAAACCAAGATTCAAGTAAAACCTATCTTTAATCACACCAAACAACTTTAAAACACCCCCAACAAGTTTTAAAGAGGTACAATGGAGATGCGTATCAAGATGATAAATTAACAAAAATATCAAGCATTAAGGACAATAAATGGAGAGGAAATGCATGGATTTTCCTACCTCGGGGACGTCAAGCCGAAACTTTCTAACTCATGCAACAACTCACTTGCACGCATGCACTTCCAAGTTTATCTGTCCATACCTGGGTAAATGCATGTGCGCACATGCAAACGATCTCGACTCCCTGCCACAAAATCTGACTCCCAACATAAAGAGTCAATGACTGACGCACCTCTCAATAAAAACCAAGGACTCAAAGATATAAACACGACCCAAAAAATAAAGTGCACAACAAGGCAAGGCATTAGAAACATCACCTCAGACAGCGGCGGTGATCATGAGAACAGGGAAAGGCAATATTGCACACCAAAATAATTAATCGTACTACAAATAAAAAAGAATAAATTCAAAACACAATAATGAAAATAAAATAAATGACTGTGTGATACTAAAACCCTCACTTTGGATGGTGGAAGCGAACCTAGAAAACACGCGAAAAGCCGAGATCCCATCCAAATAATTATCCTCACTACAAATAAAATATTAGGACTCCAAAACACAACTACGAAACTAAATTAAAAGTGTGTAACACAATACGAGACATCAAGGTTTAGTTAAATTGAAGGAAACACCAAAGTTATAATGAGATGAAAACCATGGTTTGATGAAGAGGGGAATTGTGGCCTTACTGGAGCAGGGCAAAGGCGCTGTGCAAAATGGTTCAGGCCGCGCTGAAACAGGGTGTAGTTATAGTTCGGGTTGGCTGGACGTGCTTCGAGAAAGGTGGAATAGAGCTGTAGGAGGGTCATGTGGTGCTGGTTGAACAGGAGGGGGAGGCTACTGGAGATCGGGTCGTGCGTAGGGGGTTCGGGCCGCAGGAGAACCGGGTGAGTAGGAGGGTCGTCGGGTTACTAAAAGTGGGCGGGAGCATGTGCTAGCCGCGGATGAAAGGTGACATCGCCAAAGGGAAGCACTGCCAGAGAACGGAGCGTCGGGAGGCAGGTGAGGGTAGGGAGGTTGCGTGCGGAGAGGTGAGTGGGGAGGCGGGAGCTCAGGCTGAGAGGGCGAGCTACGTCGGACAGGTGGCGCGGCGGGAGGCAATCTGCAGGACGGGGAGATCGCGCATGGCCAAGGCCATGCTGGACAAAGTAGAGCAGCAAGAGGTGAGGATGAGTACTGGGCAGGGGGAGCAGGCCGGTAGAGGTCGGGTGGCGTAGAGAGGAGCATGGGAGGTGGGCTTCGCGTAGAGAGGAGGAGGGGCGTCGGCTACATTGCGCAGAGAGGGGGGGATGACACCCCCTAAGGTTTCCTTAAAAAATTACATATTTTTTTAACAAATTATTTATAATAATAATGATTATAATAATATTAATATTAATATTACTAATAACATAATTCTAATAACAATAAAAGTAAGAAGAATAAAAATAATAATCTTTTTCTTTATATTTATTTTTATTTTTAATTTTTAATTTTTTTAAATAAAAACATTAATAATACTAATATAACATTAAAAATTTCCTTAATAACAATTTACCCATAAAACAAATACTAAAAACACTTTTAACAACAAACTAACATTAAAACATATTAATGAAAATAATAACACATCCAATAAAAATATTATTATTATCTACACAACAATAATATTTTTATTATCATGGCGCCAAAATTTAACCCATTTTATTTTTATAAAATTTTATTTATTTTAAACATTATATAACTACACAGGTATGTGGATAGACCACGCGGCTACACCCGACTATGCAGTCCCCGCACACTAGTCCGAATCCCCAAAAAATATAAATATATATATATATATATATTAAATGATAAAAATATTAGACTCACGTTCTCCTCGCACCATGGAAAGGATAAAAAACCAATACATAATAAAATAAAATAATTTAAGGAATCGGGGTGTGACAGGTGTCTTCAGTATAAAAAGCTTCCTTAACATCTTCTTGAAATTGATCAAACTCTCTCAAATCTTCAACAATCTTCTTTGAACAGGTGGTCATTTTCTGGAAAGATTTCATGTGGGCTTCATAGTTGATAAGAAAATTCTTGTGTTCGGCCTCAACCTTTACCCACATAACCATCACCATGGATATAGAGTCTGATTTCTGATTTATGCTATGTTGGAGTATCTGGCATCTAGAGTCAATTGTTGGAAAGATCGGAATGGTGTCGGCTAGCTTCTTCAGGCACTGAATGACAAAATCATGTCCTATAGCTGATGATTCTAAATCTAAAAATTTACTTGGCAATGGTTCTTCCAAGAGCTCAAACAGTTTCCTCTTAGAAGGTACACCAGCTTCCTTCATCCTCAAAATTTCTTTCATTGGGGTATCAACAACCACTTGTTTCCCCTTGTCAGTTTTCGGAACAGCTTCCTCATCTTTAGACTCATGCTCACTTCTAAACAACTGTACAATTTTGTCTTCATCAATTTTGTCTTTCTCAGCTCCTACCTCAATGTATTCAGGAATATTGAAGTCGTGATTATGGCTCTCTTCTTCAGATAAATTTTTCACTTCCTCTTCATCCTTCTCATCAACTCTAGGAGTAGAATGTTTCGATGATCCGGCTTGAGAAGTCCGGAATGAAAATTTTTCGAAAGCACTTTCATTCTCATGAAAGTCTTCAACTTTCATTATCATATCAGTTGTATCTTCAGTGCTTTGAGATTTCTGAACTTCTTTCACAGCTTCCTTTTCAACATCATTCTCTTGGGGTTTTTCCAAAGTCATGTACTTCTTCCCCTGTGTCTCAGGTAACAGTTCGAATAAAAAAGTTTTTGGTACAGGAATGTTCTCATATGCAACTTCAGAGTCCTTAAAAAGATATTTCACAAACTCTTCCTTATACATCTTATTCTTAATATTCTTTTCCTTGGTTTTCTTCTCAATCTCAACAGTAGCTTTCTTTTTCAATTCTTTGGCCTCTACAGGGACTAGGCCAAATTGGGGCTCCCTTTCCTTCCAATTATTTTTATCCTCCCTCCATTTGTATACTAACTCATCCGGATAGGCTTTCCATTTCTTGGGGTTTGGAGGTGTAGATTGGGTTTCTTTGGCCTTAGGGGTTTTTTCTGTTTCTTCCACTTCCTTTATTTTCCTCTTCTTTCTATCTTTCTTTGATGGTTCAGCCTCTTCTATATTTTTTGGAACAACTTCTGCCTCATCCTATAGTAGATCATAAAATTCACCTAACTCCTTATAAAAACCTACCTTCAGTCTCTTTATAGTATCATCGCTCATTATAATCACTTTGCAATTCCTCGGCTTGGAACTGCAAGGGATCTTGAAAGATTCAAGACACATAACTATCAGCTTGGAGAGAAGGGAAGGATACATGATTATCTATTCTCTCAGATTCCCATTCTTAATATTCTCTATTTTAATGATAATATGCTTCATCAAATTGATTTTACAATGATTTACTAAAAAAATATAATATATACATATTATTTTTATTAACAGTGTCCTTATCACCCTTTCTCAGTACGATAAGACCCTGAACCGATAACTCTAGGATCTGATTGTTGGCAGATAAGTGAGAAATATTTTCGGTTTTGACATCTATAATTCCAATATATTCCATTGCTTTTACCTTTATGAAACTACCTTGTACATCTGGAAGGTTTTGGGAATAAAATTTGGCTTCCCTTCATATGAAATCCCCACCAAGCTAGAACCCTTGGTGTAAGAGAGTGCATAAGTTTTACCATAACACTTGAAGGAGAATTTTTATCTGTCATATTCCTTGTAAAAATAGGCTGATTCATAAAACTTTATCAGCAAATCTAGATACACAACATCTTGAGCTCCTGTCTTTGAAATGGGTACACTTTCCCATCTATTGATCTTGATGTTCTTGGAGATAATAGAGTCATATTTGTTGAAGAAGTTTTGATGCACTAACTTATCCCTATAAATTTTCCACTCCGAAATCAGCTTGATAATAGACATATCTTGAGAAGGAACTTCTACAAACATTCAGACATGAGCACTTCTGAAGAATTCATAAAGGTCTTTTGTAGAGAAACAGAGCTTCGACATGCACAAGATTTGAAAACTGATGTGGGACAACTATTAGGGGTCCCCTTTTATAGGTGTCGAGGTGACAGTTCATCTTCCCATTTCAATCCAATGGATAAGAATTCTTCAGATCTGATCTGACGGTTGAAATGATAGTCGCAAGGAAAATTTGGTAGAATCCGATCTTTTGAGGTTTTTATAGAAAAACATTCAGATTTAAGGAAACTAGAATCTGAGAAATTTTTAAAAACAAAATAAATTAATAGCATGTAAAAGGTTATTACGAAAACTCAAGAAAGAAACATACCTTTCGGATTGTTAGGAGAATAATTCATATTGGGGAAAATTATTCTTGGAGGACTTTAGATTCCAAAAAAAAACTTGAGTACAGAAAAAAATTAGTACGCATATCTTCATTAAGAAAATCATCATTACAAAAATCTCAAAAACTTCATTACAAAATATTTTGAAAACTTCATTACGAAAAAATTTAAAAAAAATTCATTACAAAAAATTTTGAAAACTTCATTACGAAAATTTTTAAAAAACTTCATTATGAAAAAATTTAAAGAGTTCATTACAAAAAATTTTGAAAACCACATTACAATAAATATTAAAAAAAACATCATTTCGAAAAATTTTAAAAAGTTGATTATGAAAAATTGTGAAAACTTCATTAAGAAAAATATTAAAAAAAACTTCATTACAAATTTTTTTGAAAACTAAAAAGAAAATGTACCCCCCCCCCTATGAAAAGGAGTTTACTACTATAAGGATATTGGTTCAACAAAAAGTTATTAAGGAGGATTACCTTACGGTTATCATTCCTAACTTCTGTTTAATGTATTCAAATCTATCGTAGGGCAGAGATTTTGTGAAAATATCATCAAGTTGATCTTGAATTCTGGTAAATTAAAGAATAATATCTCTTTTTTGTGTGTGATCCCTAAGAAACTGATGTCTATTATCTATGTGTTTTTCACGAGAGTGATGTTCCATATTTTTAATAAGGGAAATGACACTTTTATTATCACACAAAATTTGTGTTTTAGTAAAACTCATACCATAGTCTGTGAGTGTGTGTTGCATCCACAACACTTTCCTTATTGACAAGGGTCAAAAACTTTTGAAGAATCAAATCTAAGCTCCGATAGATCCTTAACTAATCTTTTCTTAGAAAGTATGCATAGTTTATTAAGGTTGCAGTGTCCTAACCTTTTATGCCACAACCAAGAATGATATTCCATTGCACTAAGGCAAGGTAGATCTTGGCTTCTAAGGTTATCTAAGTTTAGTGTGTAAACATTCTCTTTCCTAATGGCAGAAAGAATAAACTCTTCCTTGAAATTGTGTACTAGGAACTTGTCATTCCTAAAATTCACAAGTCTCCATCGCATAATTTTCTTATGCTAATGAGGTTACTCTTAAGACCCTTAACGAATAAAAAAATTCAAATCAATGTTTTTCCAAGAAGAACGACGATACCTATACTAATTATTTCTCCCTGAGCATTATCTCTGAAAGTGACTTTTCATCCTTTTGTCTTGATAATATTTTCAAAGTAGCTTTTGTTACCAGTCATATGCCAAGAACATCCGCTGTCCATGTACCTTGTATTTTTGTTGGTACCTTCTCTATTTTCCTGAAAATAAGAAAAATTTAGGCTTTTGGAATCCAAACATGCTTGGATCCAGAATTCTTAGAATGAAAATTTTTTGGCACCCACATCTTCTTAAAAAAATTGGATTTATGAAATCCTAAAGACTGGGTTTTGTTTAGAGAACAATTCTTTTCCCAGTTTCCACTACACAGACACATAGTTCAGAATGGAACACTTTGAGGAAAAAAATAATTCTTACTAAAATTCAGTATAGAACCAGTATAAACAAAACCAGAACTATTACTTAGAGGTCGGATTTGTGAATACATTTTATCAAAATTTTCCATACCTAAGGTAAAGTTTTACAAAGACTTCCTCAGGGAAAATATTTTGGATTTGAGTTTGATAAACAAGTTCTTGTCTTCAAAAACATTTGATTTTGAACTAGAGTAAGGCTCAAATACATTTTTCTTAGAAATTTCGTTTTCTAGATATTTAGAAAGTTTATCCTTCTCAGAATTTAGTTCCTCGAGATTTTTTGAAATACTTTCAAAATAAACATTTTTCTTATCAAGATATTTAGAAAGATCTGATATTTCCATAATAAGAATAGAATTTTTATATTTTGATTTATCAAGTTTTTTCATGAGTTTTGAATTCTCAATCTCAAGGATTTCGGAAAACCTAAGGACTTACTCATAGGAAGGTAAAGTATTATCTTCATTAGAAGAAGATTCTTCATCCAAAGTGTTATAGTATTTACTATCATTAGAATTCAGATAAACATTGGTCATTGATTCAGCATTGTGTACCTTATCCATTAAGAAATGATTGTTAATAGGTAGTATGGATATTAGTCCAAGATTCTTCTGTCTAGAAGATTCATAATCCGGAGATTCATCTGAAGAGTCCCCACCACTGGCACTTCAAGTGTCATTAGCTTTCAATACTTTCTTAGCTTTATCCTTGTAATATTTTTTTCTATTTCTCTCTAAATGCCTTTCCTTTATTTCTTTTCTATTGAGCATTGGACAATATGGTATTATATGTCTAGCTCTCTTGAATTCATAACATGTAACTTCTAAATCTCTCTTGTATTTCCTTTTATTATTTTTGTATCTGGATTAAAAGTTCCTCTGTCCAACTATCTTGTTCATACTTCGAGCAATATTTACTAATTCATTTTCTAAGGATTCACATCCACTAGATTCGGATTGGATAATAAATTTCTTAGATTTGGATCTAGTAACTCTCTCAAGATTCTTGGATTTTATATGATTTGAATTTTTAGTAAAATAAACACTGCCATTTCCATTCTTATTCTTTATGTTATCAGCATCTCTCTTCATTCTAGCATCATGCTGAAGAAGAGTTCCAAACAGTTCATCTAAGGAAATTGAGTAACCTTTCTGTTCTCATCAATAGCAGTCCTCTTGAATTCCCATTCATTTGGCATGATGTCTATGATCTTATCAACAAGATCATCATCGTCTAATCCTTTCTCACCCATGGATTGTAAACTATTCAAAATAGTCATGAATATTTTTTGTACCTTATATATGGGTTCTCCATAAGGAAAGTTAAAACCATGATATTCAGCTCTGAGCATGGATCTTCTTGTTTCAATAACTTTGGAAGTTCCAAAGTGAGTAACTTCAAGTTTATTTCATATACAATTTTCTTCTTCACAAGATGAAATTTGGCTATATATGTTTCTTGTCATGGAGCAAAGAAAAGTATTGTGTACCTTATAATTTAGTTGATATTCATTCTTTTCTTGATTGGTAAAGGTACTAACTTCTTTGTCAGGGATTTTATATCCTCCAGTAAGCGTAACAAAATTTTCAACTCCAGTATTGATAATGAAAGTCTTCATTCGATCTCTCCAATATTCATAATCATTTCTATCAAAGATAGGTGGTCTAGTTGGATTGATATTGTCTATAGAACCAACATTGATTCCTTCCATCTTATAGAAAAATATTTCCACAAAATCTTGTTAATAGAAAAATTTTGTAAATGAGGAAAATATTCCTAAGCAAGAAAAATATAGAACAATAGTATCTATAAGAAAAAAATAAATAATAACTATACGAGTCCGAAAAACTGATACCGAAAAAGTGTGAATCTAGAAATTCAATTCTGAAAGTAATGACAAGATGAATTCTCTTCTAAATCTAATCGTAAGATTAATTTAGATTGAACCAATGCTATGATACCAAATGTAGGATTAGTATAGGATATGAGGTTTCCAACATTTGATACCAAATTTAGGATCGAATAGTCAATAATGAGATGCTCAAATACTAGAGGGGGTGAATTGTATACTTTAAAAATCCCTAAGGAAATTTTGCATAACTAAAATTCAAAACACCTCTAAGTTCTAATAACTTACTTGATTCCAGAAATGTCATTCCAGAAATGAAACTTAACTAGAGTTTACAACAACTAAGATTATACATTAAAGTGTATAGAATCTAACTAAATTAGAGTACAAGTATAAGGAAGTATAAGATAGTTATACTTACCTCAACAATACAAATGCGGAGAAAAAATTGAAACAATACAAGTAACAAGTAGTAAATATTTTAACCCAGATAGAAGGGTATCCAACAACCTTGGATAAAGGTCCCTTGATTTATACTTTCAAGAAAGTCTATCTTACCCACACCATGGTATGCCCTTGATATGATGATCAGAGTCTATCTTTCTATCCCTGAAATCCCTCAACTTTAATGCAGTCGGCCCCTCTTTCTTCCTCGGAAAGGAATCCCTCAAATTCAAGGTAGTCGGCACCTCTGTCTTCCTATCCCCATAAGCCCTCGATTGTACACAGCAACAATCTGAGTCAAAAAAGCAATTCTGCATGAAGAAAAGTTTGAACAAGCCATACAAACTTTATGCATGAAGTGTGAGAGTTTATAAGAGCCTCTCTCTCTAGAAATCACTTCTGAAAGTTCTGAGCTTCAAAAATTACAAAAGTTCCAAAAGTACTGAACTCTTCAAATGAGATATTATTTATAGGCACGGCTTTAACGGTCAGCTCCCTCCTCCTCCAGTCATATTTTTCCTTGAATTTCGGAGGGACCTGTATACGTGTCACTCAAACAATGGTTAGTGAGTAACTGAAAGCACAACATCGTTTTATAACAAAACAAATGTATGATTAACTAAAATCTGATATCCTGAATGTAAGAAATTTAACGTTCAGAGGATAACCAAAATTGAATTCAGAGTCTATAATTCAAGGATATTTGGATTCTATTTTTTTGGAATTTGTAACCTAAATTCTATAGAATTCCAGAGTCTGAATTTCAATAAAATTCAGAATCTGGATTCATAAGAATTCAGAACCAGAACTCACAATGTTCTGAGTCAGATTTCATGAGTATTCGGAGTCAGAACTCATGAGAGTTCAGAGTTTGAATTCAGATAACTCGGAGTTAGAACTTAGATAATTTTGTATCTAGAATTCGTATTCAAAATTTAGAGTTAGAACTCAGAAGAGTTTGTATCCAGAATTCTGATATAGAATTCGGAGTCAGAACTCAAAAGAGTACGTAACCAAAATTCTGATTCAGAATTCAAAGTAAGAACTCTAAAGAGTTCATATCCAAAATTCTGAGAATTCAAATCCTAAAACAGAATGCTTCATATATAAGTAATTATGGGATTCCGAGTTTTTGGTTTCAATCTAAATTTTACACTTAGAAAAAATATGATATGAATAATAAAATATGGTTAGGATAAATTTCCTTGGGAAAGGAAATTTTTCCTTAAAGAAGTAAAACATATGGTAAAAATAGTTTTTCCTTGAGATAAAATGTTTGAGATTTTCAAAACAAGAAGGAATTGTAAAGTCATAAGTAAACCTTATTGACTAAACAATCTCCCCCAAGTATGAAGGAATGGAAAAGTCATAAAGATAACCTTATTGACTAAAAAAATTTCTTTCCACTCTCATAATGTTCTCTCAGTTGAGGGAATTGGAAAAAATAGTGGGTGTTGGAAGAAAAAATACCAAAATTTATTGGTGGAGGATATTGGGATTTAACATTTTAAAGAGTTAGTTATTGAAGAATCGTACTTACCTCTTCAATATTTGTGTCCTCCTTCTTATCGAATTTTGTACATTTCACCTCATGGACACCTTGAATTGGTACCGGTATCCTAAAAGTGAATTGTTAACTATTATATTCTATTTTCTTAATCAAGTTCCTTGTAGTGATAAGGGATTTAATAAACTCATGCACAAACTATAGAATTATGAATTATTTTTTGATCAATAGGAATTAAACCTTCATATAAATAATGTAATAAATTTGATAATTTCTTTAGTGGTGTGGAAACTTGAACCACTATTTTTAATATTTTATGAGTATTCATAATGTGTT
The DNA here is from genome assembly GCA_963277665.1 of Viscum album. Taxonomy (NCBI): domain Eukaryota; kingdom Viridiplantae; phylum Streptophyta; class Magnoliopsida; order Santalales; family Viscaceae; genus Viscum; species Viscum album. The sequence continues at coordinate 359,954,408 of OY728155.1, read as the reverse complement.
TACCCTGATGATTTTATTATCCTAAAAATTTCTATCCTTATTTTTATAGTTCAAGAGGCTAGGAAATATTTTTCAAGAAAAATGTGTTTCATGTTCACCCAACCATAAATTAGGGAATCAACATAATATAGGAAATTTTGGTATTTTATTCTAATGAAAACTATAATTCCCTAAGATTTACTTATTCTTATTCCATAATAGTTGATTTTAATATAAAACACAGTGAGAAATTATTTTATGTCATTATGTGAGTATTATCATGAGAGACTATGGAATCTTGGTAATAAGTTAATTAAATCTGATTTAAGATCAAAATTTGGCTCCCCCATTATACTTGAATATTTGATGGTTGGATATCAACATTAAGTGAGGTTAATTTTTTTAATGTTTGGTTATCATCATCCATGCTATACATGTTTTTTTAGGTTTCGAGTTTGTTTCTAGAAGAATACCGGTTTAGAAAAGCCTCAAGGTTTGGTGTGTCCTCTTTCAAAGGGTTCTCTTGTCTGTCTCGGTATCTCTAACATAAGATCCTTTTTGTACCAAGTTCAAAATTAGTTAAATTACTCAGAGTAGAATGTGTAATGCATAGATACTACAAAATAAATAAATTATAAAATAAAAATATATGTAAATTTAGATGAAAAATAAATAAATATGAACCTCATATTTAAAAAACATATCAAATACACGGAATCAAAACCAAAGCCTTCCATAGAAACTATGCCAAGAAATTGAAATTTTTGTCATGAAAAATAATATTGATTATGTTATTAAAGGTGGTATATATAATATTGAAGATCCTAGATCATATATCCTGGATATTTTATGGGTTTAGATAGTGAATTATTAATAAAATGTACTAAAATATGGGATGGTTTCGAAAATAGTTTTATGAAAATAACATAATTTAATGAATATAATAGTTAAAAAAATTGGATTTTTTAATATATGAGATAAACATGTCATTTTAATTTCACTACAAACATTTCATTCTCATTTTTATTACATATTTATTCAGTTAGAGAGTAATTATTTTGTTGAAATTAATAGGAACCCTAATTAATTCCTAATATTTTTCACCAATTCTTGAAGAACAAAACCATTACATAACAGTTTTATTTACCAGGTACAGAACATATGGATAGAATAAAATCATAAAAATAAGGTCTAAATATAATAAATATAGGGAATAAAAGTATTCTTGGGATATCCAATTGGAACAACATAGGTCTCACACTCAAAACCTCGCATCAATCGGTTAGAAATTAAGAGAATATCAATAACATGCAACAAAAAACATTATAATGTGAAATAATGTAACATAAATTGAATGAAATGTTTTAACTAAAAAATTAAATCAATCCAGTAGCTAATATATATGTCTAAACTCATTTTTCATGTGTTTTGATCCCTCACAATGAATGCCTACAATTTAGCCTGACACTAAGAGGAGGAAGCTCGAGTGGATATCATTCTACATCCTTGATCCCTATCTGAGGATTTGGGCCTCAATAACTTATCAGATGAGGAGAGAAATCCTATGTAACTAAAACCTGGAATAAAATCACTCGTTAGTTTATATTACAAATGGTTTTTCCAATTTAATCTATTATAGTCAAATTGGTTGGTTGTTTTGCGAACCCAAATTTCAAGAAACTATTTGTTTAATGGTTTTTGGTTTTTAGAATTCCTTATATTTCTTTGGATAAAACTAAAACTGTGTTCCCCGATATCATTAATATCTGTAATGAATATTTTTCATCATTTTTTCAATCCAATACTGATATATTAATTAAATATATAACACTACTATTTATTTAGTATAGATTTAGTTCCATGGACAGATCAATCTGGTTGGGCCAACAAATGAATGAATTGGGCATGGGTGTCCTCAAAAAAGTTATATCCCATTGACATTGGGATCATAAACCAAATATCAAACCAATTGGATATATGTATTAGTATGTTTTTGTGGTTGAAAAATCATATGTTCTTGGATTCCTTCGCAATTTGGGTCATTTTCTTCAACTTTTTCTTGGGCCTGTAAATCACCTCCACCTATAATGATAACTTATAAAAAAGTAATATTTCCTTTTTTATACTGATTAACACAAAGAAATAGAATAAAAATTATGTGAAATTTATTATTAAATATGTAATTTATAATAAAAAATCAGTTTAACAAAATGGTATAAGGGTGGAAATGAATACTGAATCGTTGCGTGACCAGGATATACATATATTAAAAATTCAAGAAGTCTCCCATATGGATCATTATTCAACCATGGATGAGATAATGTCAATATATAGATGAAAAATATAATGTTATCATGTTTATAGGTCATGTTAACCATTATATTGTTTATTTTACCCGCAGGTATATTTTTTTAACCTTAACCAATATAATTATGTTTTACCATTTTTAATATTAATTATGAACCAAAATTAAGTAGAACTTATTCATAATTTTAATTATTAAATTAAAAATATATATTCTACATTTCCAAATTACATTCCCAAAATTCAAGTATTTTAAATTAAAATTAAAAATACATGAGCGACGAAAATACATCTTTCTGAAGAGAAATTTTTTTATGACTATAGAAATTATTAATATCAAAAATAAATATGAAACTATTTAAAATGAAATAATCTATATTTATTATAATATAATTAAAAATATTCATTTTTGAACCAATATTATATAACAATGGATCTTTTAAATTTTTTAAATGACGAGGAAGTTTTAAAGAAAATTCATTATTTTTCACTCTTCATCAAAAAAATAATATTTTCATAATATTGTAAAATATTCATTTCAAGATTATTTTTACATGATGATTTCAAAAAAAATAGTTTTTAAAATAATTTTCTAGAAGATGAATTTTTTTATAGTTTGTGAAAAACGTGTCATAGAACAACCTTTTATGAGAATAGAGTTCTTTTTAAATCATTTTTTCTTTCAAATGGTTATTATTTTAAAAAAACAATATATAACCATTTAATTTATTTTATATATGTGTAAATGATGTTATTTTAATATTTTAGTAGGTCCTATTCATACTCACAAATTTAAAAACTATGTTATCACGATATACTATATTACAGTTCATTTAGACTTAATGTTTCATGTACAGTAAGCTATCAAAGAGATTGTATTTATATCAAATAATATCTATAATAAAGTATTAGGTGGTTATATTTTATTATTATATTGGTATTTCATGTCAAAAACTACATAAAACATGATGTTACTCTTTTAATATATCATGTTATTATATTCTCCCTATAATCAACAAATTCTGTCCTCATAATTTGAATTTGCAATAGGAAATTAAGGGTATGACATTTGAAAATATCATTCATGAAATCCGACATCATAAAAAGTTTTATGAAAACATGAACATTATAATAGAGGAAGTAAAATATTATGTCCATCATGAATAATATGTGAATAGGATTTCAAATAGGAAAACATTGTTTGGGAATAATGATATATATATGGGAGAAAAGAATAAATAATTATAAAATTTTATAGAGATAATTGATTAAAATAACATTAATTATCATTATAAAGAAGAAAAAAAGAAACCATAAATATGTGATGTGTTAAATGGACATTGATTCATTGGATACAATGGTAATTGGATGCCATTTTTTCAATGCTTTGTTTCCTATAATTGTGAGATTTGTTTAATTTTATTATAGTGAAGAGTGGAAAATATACTAACTATTACATCATTTGGTTGTGATGTGGTTAATTTTATGATCATTTCTCACATTATGAAATTTATATCCATGATTATTTCTTTATAACTAGTGCAATGTAATTAAATTTTAATAGCTTATAAGATCTATAAATAATTGATAAATTTTTTAGTATATCACTAAATATATACCAAACCAAAATAATTACAACAAGTTATAAAATATAATTCATTAATATATAAAATAGAATATTAACACCCATAGTTCATCTTAATCCATTCGATTAGTATTTATCTATAAATTTGTTTAGGGAAAAACAATTTCATATCAACTAGAACATTATGTAGGGAAGTGGTTGGGGTTACACCCTTGTCAACCATAAGTTATTGGGTTAAGAGCTAGAACCGTGATGGACTCAATGAGTTGTCATCTAGCATGAGGAATTTCCTTTTTACATAAATTTTTTAATATAATTCTATAATTTTCAAAAAACAATGTGATTGATATATGAAAAAATATCATTGTTCCAGAAATCAATTTTTATCCCCAGTGGTTTTCTCTATGAATTAGTCTAAAAAATCTTGGTTCTAGTGAATGGAACCCTTAAATTTATTAAATGAAGGAAAGAATAAAAATTCAAGTATGAAAAGGATATTTATAGATATTGGAGGGCGTTACTCCTCTCATATTGGCATCCACCAAGGATAAACAATAATCAATAATTCAATGTGATGACATCATGATTATCTCCATAATTTATTTATATTATACGTATTATGCCATTTTATTATATTACCTATAGATATGAGAGAATAAAAATAAATTTTCTTAACATGATTGATACACTCTATCCATTATGGTAGGAGTTCCCAAGGGACATTCCTCATTATCTCTTTCATGTCATTGACAAAAAATTTAGAATCAAATTTAATTCATATAGTGTTCTTGTTATGATGGATATCATGCTTCATGGCCTACATAATCACTCATACCTTAGCCTCATACATAATACCAATACGAATATGATAATATAACCATCTTTAAAAAATCAACAAGGGGTGCTTAAATTCATATTAACACAATGTTCTCAGCATTCTAGAGACCAAACCATCAATGTTAACTATTATCCATTGGTGAAGCGTGGGAATCCATTGAACATAGTTTGGAACTAGAGGATTACTAGGACCACTTTTAACTCCCAAAATCATTAATATATTATGTTCACACATATCATTTGTTATAGATCCTACCAGAACAGATGATGCATCATGAATTTCTCTATGTAAGGATGTACCTCAATCAAGATAATATGGTGGTAAATTATAAAAAAGGCTTCCATTTCTTAATATTGTAAAAGAAAGAAACATGCAAGAAAACCTTCATAAAAGTGGGTTGTGAATATGTTCAATTTCTAAGACCCTATTGATTCTTTTCATGAAGTATACAATATGCATACTAAATAAGATTTCAATGTCATATAGAATACTAACATTCTACCATATTTTTTGGGAAAGGCCATGACCCAAGAAGAGATGATGTTTGGTTTCCTTTGTTATAAATAAGTGATTTAAATCCAAAGAAAGTTGATAGATATATTTATTAAGTTTATCATGATATGGAAACCAATTTCTTTTATTCATCCAAAGGAGAATATATATTGAGATTTGAATGAAAGGTAAATTATAATCCATCAACTATGATGGTGGAATATTTAAGAACATGTTATTAAACATATAGATCTCCATATCATTGGATTTTCCATTCTTTTGGGATGCAATATATGATTCTCCATATTAATAAAAATGACTATTAATTTCCATATCATATAGGGAGGGGACAAGGTCATCAGTTTTGTGGATATAGTCTAGTAACTCAATAATTTTCACATTAATTCATCTTGGTGGAACATTCAAAATGTCATAATGTGATTTTACTTCCATGGAGTATACCAGCAGTTAATAGAGTAATTCTAGATGAAAACCCATTTATAATTAAACATTATATCATTATATCATTTCTTCATTTAAGACCACAAAAATGGAACAAGATAATGTGAAAGAAGACTCCTTTCAAACTTGTATATTAATTAGTCAATAGTGAAATCATTATATTTAAATTTATTCCAAGAATTATACCTTAAAAAATTCCACTCCATGTTTTCTATTTCATTTTCATTTGTAGATTTTTATATTAATGACCATGACTGATCCTCATCTCCTAATAGATTATAAACTTCCCTGAAAACATTCTCCCTTTTACACATTCAAGAGAAAGAAATATCTCCTCTAATTAACATATCAATTTCTTAACTAAAAATTGATTTTTGGACACATTAAATGATGGTTGGGGTGGATGCGTAAAGTGGTCTAATGTTTTTAGACTATGTGATGTATCAGTTGGATCCTCTATAATATAAATATTTATTTTCATAAACTATGATAGCTACCCCAATATGGTTGTAATTTGATCAGTTCCAACTCTAGATCCATATCCATCTTTATTTTTAATACAAGGGGAAATATCTAAATAGAATATTCACATTGATATAATTTCCATTCCTTCCACTATGTGATATTTGTAAATAATGTAATATGGTACATTAAATCATAAAAATATAAAACATAATTTAATATCGTGAATGTATTTAAATAGATAACATAAATTTAAAATTTATGCATAGTTAATCTCATAATAATTTAAATGGTTTCATTTGGGAAGTATTAAAATTAAAAAAAATAAAATCTTTCATAGTGGTTTATAAAAAAAATATGAATTATCTAAATCATGTACCCAAGTAATGTCAAACTAGATTTTTAGAAAGGACCATGACATGAACCAGGAGAAGATTGAGTTAAAGAACAATAAACCCATATTAGATTTATTAACTCTAAGTATAACTATACTAAAAACAAGCACAGATATAGTATCTAGATAGGAATTCATTGCTAGAGAAACAAATATTTTACTCACCAATAATTTGATATGATATTCTATAATTATCCTAAAAATAATTAATATGGTAATTTTCCCTAATTGATGTGCTCCTAAATATATTTCCCATGTTTTGTATTAAAAATTATCTTATACCAACTATAATTACCCCATTCCTAGTGTCAAAAATTCATTGGATACGTTACTACATTGGCACTAGATAAAATAAATAACATATTTAAGGATAGACTCTATATTATTTTTGGAAAACTAGTTACGAACATGAATAACTTATTATAAATTAAAACATAAAATAAAATATAAAATGTAATTGTACAATACTATAATTCCATTTATAAATAATAATACACTTCTTGATATCATAGGGAATGGGACCATAAGAATGGGGGATATATCTAATGCTCAATGAGGGTATGCATACAGTCGAAGCTATCATGAATAAATAAGGTAAATTAAATATGGAAAGGTAAATAACTAAAACACATCTCATTTAATCAATAAATTTAACATGAATAATATTATTGAAGGAATAAATAATGACCATTTAATTCCACATAAATAATAACATGAACTAGGGAAATATCCAGGAATATTATATCTAATTGAATAATAAAAAGGAAATCAACTACTATTATTATAGTCACATATATCATAACTCCAAACATCATTACCAAACCATAAAATCCTATTTCCATGGCATATTATATAATTGGGTAAGGCCTCAACCTGAAACCCATGTTTGTTTGTCTAATGAGTCATACTAATTATATAGTAATTTCAATTCATTCTTAATACCAATGAAGCATAAGTGAAATGAGACTTTTAGTTTTAAAGGAATAAAAATTCCATACAAATTATATTACAAACATATATGAAGTAAGTATTATTTTTCATTTGAAAAACACTTTCAAAAATTGAAAACATCAATAATATTAAAAAACAATTAAAGGCATGATGAAACTAGAGGTGACACTTGTATTAACAAAGAACAATGACACACATTGGATGATGGAAGAATGATGTTGCACAGGGACTCTAGTCCATGTTCCTAAGCCACTTGGGATTTTGCCTAAGGGCTATGTAGTGGGTCTCCCAATACCCATATAGAAAGTGGAATATGATTTCACAAAAATAAGAGGCATTGGACATGACATTTAAAAAAATTAAAATAGAAAATTAATATTAAATTTTTTAAGTTTTCATTATGGTAGGAAATTGATTAAACACCATATGAAAATCATACCATTCACACTATTATAAAAAGAATAAAATGATCTTTGTTCAGAAAATGATAAGAAGATTCCTGTCAAACCAATTTGTATAAAGTCTAACATGGGTAATTTTTTATAAAATTTATTTGGATAATTGTAAAAAAAATTAAATCATTTTTAGTATACATGGACATAGAATAGAAATAATATAATTTTGATAAGATAAATGAATTAAATTTTTATTAAAAACGTTATTTTCAACTCTTTTGTTCTTAAAGAGGGGGAAATGATAGGAAAACACGTATTCTCTAGAAATAACCATAGGATAATCAAATTCATGATTTTCATGAAATATATATAATATTATTTCATCATAAAAACATATTCTTGAATAATCATGATAATCATTTGAATGTAATATAAACCTTTACCACATAGGAAACTTTTAAATCATATTCCCTGTTAAAGAAACAACTACTACTGAAACACTAAATAACATTAACATAAATAAATTTATTACATAAAATATAAAATGGGTAGTATATACACCACAAAAAGATACAATTTTCTGTTTTGAATAAGTATCCAATAATTAAAAGATTGACTTGAAATTCATTTCCTTAGGTATTATTTCAATCGTATGTATCTGTGCTATTAGAGTCGGTTCCATAGATCCAAATAATATTTTACTTTATATTTATAGTATATTAAAGAATGTGAATATAAATATAAATAACTTATCACATATTGATTTTTTATCTACATAAATTTTATGTGATAATTTTATAGAGTATTTGTCACATTGATAAAGTCATAATAGTTCCCTACTATGATGAGAACATTGAGAAGAAATAATGATATCTCTTAAATATAATTATATGATTTTGTAATTTCCTATGAAAGTATACATGGTTTTTAGATCATCAGGTTTGTTTAATCCTAAGTGGATAATGATTCTTCACATGAAGATATCACATGGTAATATCCCTATTAGGAGACTATGAGAACAGACACTTGAGTAATAATTCTATACATTTTGATGTCCACTAATATTCCAATATTAGAGTGTGTGCAGTGATACATGGACTCTATGATTATTATCGATTCATGTATTTACTCACACAATTAGATTTACTGACCAATACAATCTTAAAATATGTTGTTCGTATGTAGGGTAAATTAGGTGCATCAGGACTGACATATCATTATTGAATATTTGGAATGGGGATTTTTCACATACATCTATATGGAAGTTTAAATCTTGGACTAGGAATTTTAATTGAAATATCACATTAAATTCACTATTCATTATGTAATGAAGTTCATTTCATATTTTCAATGATTGATGTATCAATCATATATGTTGGTGACACAGATATGAATCCTTCATGATGGGCTATTGCAATAAATTTATTATATTAAAAATGATCATTCATATGGGGTTTACAACATTATGGAATTATGTTCTTTATCTTGGGTTTCATGACCTATTTCATGAGATAAATCTCGAACTAAAAGAAATCCCACCTAATTCCAAAGAGAAAAAATAATATAGGGAAAAGCACTATATGTTTTCATTGATCTCAATTAAATTATTTTTGAATTCAATCAATAGAATAAAAATTATTCTTAAGAATAAAGAATAATTTTATTTAGTTTATATTGATTGTATAAAATTTAAAAAAAATCATTCACCTATATTTGAATGAAAATATATTTATTTATATTATTTAATATTTAGAGAAAAATATTTATACAATTTTATATGAATGAAATATTTATTTATGTGTAATATATTTATTTGGGTATTCTATAAATACTAAGGATTTTGAATGGACCATGACCACATCCACAGGTAAATAATTATTTAGAGGGTAATAAATATTATTTATCAATGTCCCCAGTTTGGTGTGTGCCAAAACAAATAATATTATTATTATGTATAAAGGGGTTTCATTATGGGTCATAATATTATTTAATTTCATAAATTTTATTAAATTATTATTTTAAAATAAATCCAAAATCTATAATTTAATGTTTATGACTATTTTGTGAAGCATGGATCGATGTGAAATCGAAAAAGAGATAATTTCTTTACACAAAAAAATTTATCTTTACTCGTCCAACTTTGTACCTCTAAATGATGAAAAACACGAGAGATATTTTTTCATGACTGAAGAATGATTGTTCAATAGTAAAACATTAACTATATTTGATTCTTCATGATAGAACCCAGAGATCTAGTGGCCTTGCTATGAGATCACAGGAGCACTTCTGGATCACAGCTAGAGGTATTCTATCATCAGATACTCATATCATAAAAATGGAAATATAAATGGGTTTTTTTATATTATCAATATTGATCAATGAAAAATTCCATAAGCTTGGGAATTTATTTATTCATGTATTAAATAATTAAATGATAAATTGTATGTGAAAGACCCCCTCTCATGGTTTCATGAAATTATTGTTTCAAAAATAACATATCTCTCACCACCTCACACATACATTATTCCCAAAAATAATACGTTTTATTAGATAAACCATGACTAAATTTATATTTTATAAATTTAATCTTGATCTATGTGCAATTTTTTTATATTATCATTTCATGTTATTCATTTTTCAATACAATTTAATTAAAATTATTGGGAATATTTTTCAAGATTAATTTCTGTTTTATTTTTTATGGGTTTAAGAATAGATAATGAAAACCCAGATATGCCTACTAGATCATGCTAGTTTTTTTCAATAATATAGGACTAAATGAAATATAAACATGTGTTCCCATAATTTACCCTAGTGTTATTCATCTTAATGTATCGAGTGATACATGACGTTCCACATAGTAACTATATGTTGTGTAGGCTGCATTTCAAATAGAGAACCTAGAACATGGTAATCAAATTACACGATATGTATCAGTGTACACACTGTGTAGTCTATATGGGTTTGCAGTGTAAATATTGCAATATGTTTTGTCATTACACATGTTAAAACCCACAAGAGACTGAAAGGATGGAGAATATATGTTATAACTTATTTTTATGCGGTGTACATGACATATTGTTAATCAAACCCTATATTCGAATAACACACCATAAAACTTGCAGAGAAAAAGGATACATGGATAAAAGGAATATATGGTATGTTTTTTACATTTAAATGTCATGTAGTATACCAAGAAACATGACAAATACCTAATCATACATCCCAGCCACACAGAAAGTTGAACACATGGCTTATTTCAATTTTGTACACGTCATGTTTTCTCACCATGTTATATAACATAGACCCAGGCATATACCATGGATACACGACAATCATGATACATGATGGATAGGTGGATGTACATTCGATGTAGTCTCCAATTAATGAAAAAAATTACATTAAATTAAAAAAATGCATAACTAAAATCATGTTTTATTAAATGGAAAATAATTTCAAGATTGAAAATTTAATAATTTTTTTAAAAAAATTTAAATTGTCAATTAATTTATTAAAATAAATATATCTCATTTTTGGGTTTTCCATTATTTTCCTTGAATGACATAAATGATGGGTATAACCAATTTTTTTCCAATGATCATCAAGGTGATAGGAAATTAATTAATTAATTAATTAATGCAAGAATGTTCATCTTAATAATAATTACCAATTAAATAAATGAATGTTATCCAGTAACATTTTCCTATTCATTACATGTATGATTGTTCATGAAGTTCACAAATTCCCATTTATGTGTTAGATATTTTAAATAAATTTATTTAATGTGGTTAAAATTATTTAATATAAAATTATATGATGTTTTGTTAGTTATCCATCCCTTTATTATTAAATAGGATCTACATGTCCAAGGATATTTATGTAATCCCCGTTGACAAATCCCTTTGGTTCATGACACCTACATGTTCATTATAAATAGTTGTAATTTATAGAGCATCCCAAGGATCATGGATATAGTTCAAGATAGAACCATGATGATCTTAACTCAATGATACACAAGTGTATAGGTGTAATATTATAACTCATTATAAGACTAGCAATATTAGTTATTTCACCATGTTCATACAGTAATATAATGTCATCTCATTCAATAAAGAATTTCATAAATCTCATTAATTGGTCATTCAATTAATTATTTATTTCTATCTATTCAATTAATTATTCTCTAGAATAAATTTCATTATCTAATAAATATCTTAATTAATTTGAAAATAAATATATTCAATAAATAAATTATATATATTTTTAATACAAAATGGTTAACTCACAATGTAACAAACACACAATATAAAAAATACATGTAAAGGATAAAACAAATATGCATAATAAATTGAAATTCTTCAATTAAATGTTATGTCAGGCATTCCCTTCCATTACATGACTGGGAATGAAACAAAATATTACTAATTTTTTGACCAACAATTATTGAGATAACAAATTTTATAGTAGGATATTTATAAAGGTTATGGGTTTAATTACTAATACTACTTCATTAGTAGTATGCATTGCTATAATTTCTGTAATTTGGAGGCTATTTTTAAGAAAATCCCAGACCAAATTTTAGTACTGAGGAATACATTCAATGCATCAAGGAGTTGTAATCCCACAGATAGAAAATTTTTTCATTCCTAAATACCTTTATATAGACTTTCGAGACATTTATTGGGTTATTTAAAGGGAAATATGTCTAGTTTAAACAACAATTTCCAAATGATTATAAATTAGAAGATAAATGGTGAAAGAGAATGGGACCTGATATACTAGTAGGATAATTAATAACATTAATTTATTATTATTTCTCACATAAGGTATAATAAAGTAAATTAATAATAATAAATTTCAATTATTATATAAAATGTAAAAAAGAAAAATGAATGCAGTTGACTAATTACTAAACTCAATGTATTTTCTCCAAAAAATCATATGTAGAATAATTGTTTTTGTGGTGTATTATTATCAAAAAAAATTAATTTTTTTTTCAATCCCATGTTTTTATTTTGAAACCCTAGAAGGTTAGTTAAATTTAAACAGAAGCCTAAAAGAGATATGTTGAGAATGATTATTATGGATGTTGTATTATATTAATAAATGTGATTGGAGATTCGATGATACAACATAAATACATTTATGCATACAAGTGGATATGTGATTATTCTAATTAAGGAATGGCAAATTGAAAATAAATAGAAATGAATTAACTATAAATATAGTTGAATCCACTTCAATTATATTCATGATGTTATGGTTGAATTCGTGTGTATTAAATACCATATTCTTTAAAAATAAATTTATTTAAATATAGGATACAAAAATGTCTATAAATTTTGTAGAGTGATATCAAAAGGATATGAGAAAGTTTTATTCCTATGTCAGCCTTGGTTAGATCACTATTTTTTATCACTATTTTGGATTTATTCAAATCTTTAATAAGTGTTAAAATATACATTTATCTCATTATCCAGCTAGACAGAACGACATATTATTTCTCATCAGAATAAATTTTTTATGGTACATTAAATACAAACCTGTTAGTCTTGTTACTCGTGAATCACATATATCAATTAAAATACATGATAAATATAAAATATAATACTCATACTTCATTGTGATAAGATAATTCCTTCTCAAGTAAGACTGAATTTATATGACTTTTTTATTCCCTTTAATGTATTCTACTCTTAATTAAGATATGGTAATAGATATATAAAAAACTAGATATCATGTTTTATATAATGAAACCATTATAAATAAAGTTACACATAATGGATTAAAAAATGGATAGAAATGGCCACGTAAAATATTATAATGATGAAGATAACTTTATATACAATATGAGACTAATTTATAAAATTCCATAAATTATCTGTGAAGTAAATGAGTATACAAGCTAAAGATATTGGAATCTATGAGATGGATTGTTAGAGAATATATTATCCTTATAATCATTGATCAAACATGTAGAGTAAAGTTTATCCAAAAATCAAAATCCTTAAATACATCAATGAATCGATGATAATAAAGTGGAGATCAATGATGAGTCATATAAATTTTTCATATCATAAATTATACCATCTATGAAATATTTAGAGAATAGTAGTTAAAAATTAACCTTATGCCACCTTTATTGTCTAATGGATTTCATATTAATTATCATATTATAATAGTTTATTATAATACTGTAATAAGTTTTTATTGAAACCATTTTTTTAGAATCATGTATTAGCTATATACAAACAATAAAACACTATTTTGAATCTATGTTAATGTTTATATAGACACAAAGGATATCAAAACATTGTTAGGATTGAATATATTTTAATAAAGGAATACTATGTATTTGAAGATACTAAGAGAAAACATAAGCTCTATAGGTTAAGGCTCTGGATGCATATAAGTAGGCATATGAATAATGGACTCCAAAATTCTTAGTCAGAGGAGGAGTTCTAGAGAGACATACTTCATAGGCATTCGTAACCTTCAAGGTGATTTATTTTAATCGTAAAGGGTGATACAAGTAAAATTAATTCAAAATAATGATTTTGATAAATAATAAGTAAATGATAATATGATATTGTTGAAATGTATATAAAAATTCAAGTAATGGACTCCTTGTATCAGTATTTGGGACACTGTATTTTGATTTTTTTTATTGGACATAACATTGATGGTGACTTTTCAAGAGAAACTAGGAATGGATGGTACAATATAGTACTAATAATGAGTGATTTATTTTCAGATTAATTATTGTCAAGGACACCTTGTTTAGTAGAATCCTTATAGAAGATATATATAAAATGAAACCAAAAGGCACCCATGTGGTATATGTCTACCTTGAAAAACTGAAAGGGTTTGTGACATCAATAAATATAAATAAGATAATAAAATTACATAGATTCATTTATGAATAAATCACACATAATAATAAATGGATATTTTTTGGAAATAAATCAGTGACATGTATCTCATACTAGCCAGTGAGTTCACTTTATATTTTTAAGATAAACATATTAATTAAATATGAAATCATTTTTTTGTCTTATAATTTTTTAGGGCTATGTAATGAAATTTCACTAGGATTCACATAAAGTAGCAATAGTGTTTTTGGGAGCATGAATTATAAAAATTGATCTATGTGTCTGATATATCAAGTGATAGTACATATATAAATAAATTATTAAAAAGTAAATGTCAAAAAACTCAATGCCTATTTTTAAATGGAATATCATCCATCCATTAGAACATACATTAGAGTTGAAAGTGAAGGTGGTGATTAATATATTTTTACATGATTTAGTTCTAGGAATTTTTCATATGTGACATGATATGTACTAATTTTTCATATTACTATGGAATATATTATAGTAGGTGACTATAAAATAAATCAAACATAATTTCATAGACATAAAATTAAAACTATCCAAAATTACTTTGACAATTAAAACAAGATGATTTCATGGTGTTGGGAATAGTGAAAATAAAAGTTGTTCATTTAATTGAACACATATATTTATTTATTTTAATGTGATCTAGTATCACTAATAATGATATAATAATATGATATAAAAACATATAACATCCATTTGTTTCTATATATACAATATCTGATCACATCACCACTTCCGATATTTCCTATGAAGTAGTTTAAAAATGTCATATTCAGATTTTTGTTGATTCCAAAAATTAATAGGTTTATCATCTTATGATAAAATTTTACAATGGACTTAATCATGATGTCATGTTTATGAAATGGGAATAAGTTGTTGATACTTAGTTCAATTAAATATTGAGGGATTTTATCATGATATTTATGTTTTAGAAAACATATTTGTCACACGGTCATTTTTCATAACCAACCCCATCCATGGAAACATGATTGTCCGAGAAATTGTATCCCTACTCAGAAGAAGAATAATAACCATGTAAGGGATAACTTTTCAATAGTAGTTTTCTCTAGTAAATTTGGGAGTTTTTTGGAGATCTATCCCTAGAACCAAATACTTTTTACATTAGATGACGTGTATATTCGAATAAGTGAGTATTAATATAAATGACTTATCACATGCTTATTTTTATCCCGCATAACAGTGATGTGATAATATCCTATAATATCTGAAACATTGATAAGGTCATTGATGTTCCTTGATATGATGATAACCATGATATGATATGACAATATCTCTTAAATGTAGTTTTTTGGTTGGATAACATAGGTTCATAGAAATCATGTTATGTAGACCATTAGGTGTGATTACTTGTTTAATAATGAAACTTCTTCTCATCGTGTTCTCACTAGGTAATATCCCAGGGGGTAGATTATGGGAACATACCCAACATTAATAAATCTACATGTTTTGGTGTCATTGGATATTCTAATATTTGGTTTTTTTATTGGTCCTTAGACTTTAATATTATCATTTATGCCTGTAATGAATCGTGAAGTTAGTTTTGGTAAAAAAAACTATCACAAAATATATTATAGGGAACTATGGTACATTAGGAGAATCATGATTTATATTTCAATAATGAATAATATGATTAATTATTTGTCTACTTAATCATTATTTATTTTCATATCTAGGCCCTTTGATAAAAATTGAACCATCGTAATAAATTCCAGGGCCATGAAGAAACCATGATTATTTTAGATTGTCAAAGAAATTTATATTGAGTATATAGATTGGTGAAGAATTTATGAATCTTAAATTGTGAGATATTGTGGAACATTATGTATTATATAGTTAGAGTTCATATGTGGTTTTTAAAATTGTGAACTTATGTCTTTTCGATTGGGTTCCTTGACTTGTTTCTAGATAGTAATATTGATCTCTATGCACTCTCGCCTAACTATAATGAGAAAATATCCAGGAGGGTCACACACTATGTGTTTTTATTGATCTCTATGAAATTATATATTCATTTAATTAATGTAATATTTATTACTCTGAAGGTCAAAAATTTATTTTATTGTTATTATATGGATCACATTAATTTAGTAAATCTTTATTCACTGGCATGCGAATAGAGAGTTATTTATTTATTTTATTAATAAAAGTGGATCAGGAGCTACCCAATCAATTTCATTGAAATTTTTATTAAAAATTAATGAACATAAAATTATAGGTGGATTACGTAAATGATAATTAATAACATCACACACATCTAAATCAATAATATGTGATTAGGAAAATAGATTAACAAAAGACTATCTAGAACATTCCACCTCAATTACACTTTTTGAACAGGATCTGCAACGTTTTTTGATTCCCTAAAAAATATGAGTCAAATATAGATTTATATTTTTAGCTAAATAAATGATATAAATCAATATATTGATTATTCAGTGATGAGCATTCCTAGAATCGGTGTATAAAAATGACTAGTAATATTATAGTAATATTGGACCCAAAGGTAGCTATATCTAAGATGAACTTCGTACCTAAAATCATTAATCATCACCCATATTTCAGCCTCAAAGGTTGATCCATTATGAATAATTTTATAGAATAATCATTTAATGAAGCTCTGATGGGTGTAGAAAACATCATGAAAATAGGATAATCCTGGTGAACCTGAAGCTACCCCAACCATGTTTCCATTCAACCATCCAGACAATATAAGAAATCATCTAATGGGTTTTAACACCATTGTCTCCTTTACCAATCCATTTACACCAAAGGTTTTCAATATAAAAAGGTCATATACATAATTTTTCATTGAGCCATTTTGGACCTTAGAGGAATCCATTACATACCTATAAATAGAATTGATTCTATCTTGAACGAAGGGAGTTTGATTTGTAAAATAAATTCCATTGATTTCTCTCCAGATGTAGGAAATGGAATACCACTATTGCGATCATCATTCCTTGGATTTTCTCACTATTTACATATTTAATGGTGGGAATCATTAGGTCCATGATATTTTTCAACCTAAATACCACACCAAACACTACCAAAATGTTCCCCTAAAGCATTCATATGAGATTAAATTATCAGAAAACATTGTTGATGGAGTCTTTAGAATATAGACGAAGGTAAACTATAAAATCAATATAGAACCTTAATATATATATGAGGCTATGAATAGGTATCAGACATTCCAAATCCTCTAATGAAGTATCGGGTTTTATAGAGTGATAGATTCTTTTCAGAAAATATACACCCACAAATGGATGGAGGTGCTTCCATCCCATATAGACCTGTAGTATTCTCTGAAAGTAATATATCCAATGGAATTTGAATTCCACGTGAAAGAATCACTATCAACATAATCATTAAATTGAAAATATATCATTTCATGGGTGGTATAATAACATTCATTTTATCATTTCATTTGAAATTATAAATAGAAACATGATTCGTGAATTGAGGGACACTCAATCCCCCATTGATTATCATAGGTAGTTGTGGTTTAATACATAGATTGAGGGTGGACTATTTTCAAACCATTGACTAAAATTAATTTATAATATCATGATATTAATGTTTAATATAATTCATGAATGGAGATTTAATATATTTAGTGTATCCATTATTAATTTTACTGATAGTATATTTTAAAGTAATTCCATAGAGATATATCATTTTGTTATAAGATTCATGGTGGATTTTATAAGAGGATATTCATTGAAAACAATCTTATCATTAATTCCCAAACACCCCAATTCAATGGGAATGATAAATTCATTCCAAGATACCATGTTTATATTCCTTTCTTGTAAGGATTCAATCCAAAAACAAATCATGATAAATTCTTGAGGTTATTTAATGTTTTTTTGTACATTTGTTAATAGAGAAATCATAACAAACATGAATGTTATCACTAATTTGATGACAGAAATTATCCCCACATGACAAAAATTTTTCCCCTTTCAAGTATCCATCTATTTAATGATCTTTTAATAAATGACTTAAAGATAACAAATTGTTAATCTGACCCAAAAAGGTTCACCCCAAGGTAGGTAAAAGGTAGGTTTCATATTTTAAATCGAAATGTTCTTGCAATATTTTTATTTTTTATGATAAAAATTCTATTCCCAAAAACCACAAATGATTTTTTATAGCTTGAAACCTTTCTATAGAATACTTCATAACGAGAAAAAAAAAGATGGATTCATGATTTTGTTTTCCTATCAGCTTTCCCAAATAGTATAACATCATCAACAAAAAATATATGTAAATAGATAAAAATATATATTCTAACCATGATATACTTTAAAGACCACCATGTATAAAATCATTTATAAAAATAATAAAATAATCCACATCCATTAGAAAATAATTCCAAAAATTGGATCTTCTAACTGACACCCTTGGATCACTGAAAAAAAAATCTAGGAAATCCATTAACAATGATAGAAAGAATAAATTTTTTGAAAATATTGGTGATTACCTTTATGTATTCACCAAAGTAAACATATATTCTGATTATTTCAAAAATAAATCTCTATTTCATAGTGTCAAATTCCTTTTAAATGTCATGTATGAGGTAAAAGTTACGAACAGTAAACTTCTTCTTCAAATTACTGACACATTATGGGTAAGTGGAAAGAAAATTCTGATTAATGTTCAATGAACAAATACAGATTTTTAGAAGTGATGAACCCTCTAAAAATAACTCCTAACCTTTAAATAAATGATTCTACTAATGATTTTTGGAATAATTTTCTCAATTGAAATAGAGATAAAATCCTAAATTTCCACCATATTATCATATTTTGGATTCAATGAAATAAAACTGAAATTTAAACCACAAGGCATTAATTAATAGTTAAACAAACTCAAATAAGATTGGGGACCATATCATACCCAATGTACCAATACAATATAATGAATATTTTTATACCCATCACGTCCAGCCACATTATCGAAATTTAAATGTGACATCCCAACCTAGGAGCCATTGAATGGTGCCCGGATCCAGTTGGCCACAAGCCCTCGAGAACTCCTCCCCATATGCCAGAGGGTTCCAACTAGAAGTGAGGGTCTGGAAAGTAAGTTTAGGGGTTATTATAGCCTCTTCAATCAGAATAATACAACCGTGGAAGAAAATAACAATATCCAAGTGCAGAAGTGTATATAAATAACCAAAACAATACCATGACATATGACAGTCAAAACCTTAAAATGCAAGACTCAACTAAAAGGTAAAACATTATATGACAATTAAAGTGCCAACTGTCTATAATGAAACTAAAAAAAGACACATTGACTCTCAAATGGGTCATGAACCACGTCTGGTTCCCTCTCCCATTCCCCAATCCAAAACTGAAACCTATCACAGTTCCTTTACCTTGTCCATTCCTACAACAACAAAGTCTTCTTGGGTGCTGATCAGGCGGCCCGAATAGGTTCTGAGTACAACTCAGTAGGACACCACCAACGGTGTCTAAAATGAGTCCAATCAAAAGATAGTGCATGTAGTTTTATGAAGAAATAAATACAATGCATAATTTAAACAGTTATCACATTCTCATTTAATATTTAATCATCACATTATGCCAATTAAATTCATGTTTCCCATTTGAATAATCATTCATTATTATCATTTATTTGTTGTAGGTTGTCATGCCTAAAACCCCAAATCCCAGTTGAAATGTAATTCAATATTATCATTCATTGGGTGTAGGTCATCATGCCTAGTACCCCAAATCTCATTAAGTGTAGGTCATAATTCCTAGAACTCTTTTTCTCATTTGGTGTAGGTCGTCATGCCTATCAACCCATAATCTCATGCGTGGATAAATATCAGGGAGGGAAGCCATGTCCAAGACCCAACTTCTAGTTGGTCTAGGACGCCATGCCTAGAACCACAAATTCTCATCCATTTAATCATTATTTAAATAAAATAAATGTCACCATTATTCATTTAATAATCCAATGATTAGTTAAACATTTCAAAGTCAACTAGTTATTTCAAAAATTAACCAAGCGCATAACCCATTAATTAATTCATCAATTAATTAATCTATCAATATAATTATCTTTAATAATTAATTATAAACAATTAATTATCCATTTTAAAACCCAACAAATCATAATTAATTATCACAATTAATTATATTTGATCACATCTTGACACATAATTAAATCTCCCAATTAATTATCTTTGGTTAACTTCTTGGTACATAATTATTTCTTACAATTAATTATCCTACACAGCCAAACATAATTCCATAATTAATTCCCCACAAATTAATTATCTTATTACAAAAATATAATATCTCAATAGAATATCTCAACCCAAAATAAATCTCCAAAACAAATATCAATTTGGGAAACCCCCTTTGTTCTGTGGTCAATAATCAATTAATCGCCAAGCCAAATCACAAGTCAAATCCATATTCCTAATTACTCCAATTTAGGAATTCAAATATCAAGTGAATCTATCAAATTCAAAAACTCATAAATGTATCATAAATCATGACTATTTGATTTTGATTTAGAACACCTACCTCAGTTCCTCAATGGATGTTAGCCCAATAGAAATACCCAAAAATATGAGCGGCACAACATCATCGATCAAGCTCTGAATCTGAATCCCTAAAGCCAAAATTAAGATCAAAGGAATCAAGATTATAAAAATATAGATATAGATTCACAATCCAAGATATATATCTCATCCCATAGGTTTATATGCATGGAAACGGTGAATATCCACCATGAAAAGACCAATAAAATATTAGATAAATAACAGAAGAAGCGTCGACATAGAATCCACTTACCGGGAGGAGAGAGGTTATTTAATCCAGGATTTCAATATCAAAGAATGTTGTTTATATCACATTCGAATATCTCTATAAGGCTTTGGAAATACCTATAATTCATCAAGCCTAATCCATGGTCGAAAGTATGGAAGTTCTGGGGGTTCAGGTGGTTTTAAAAATGATTTTCAGAATTAAAGTCTCGCCTGAATGGTTTCCTAGGTAGAGCTTCATGGTAAGGAAAACCATGTGCCAAATGGGAGAATCTCTTTATCCATGTTTTCAAAGTTGGCACAGTTTGGTCACATGATTTTTTAACTATGAGAAAACTGTGCGGAACCCTCTATCTAGTTTTTCACGCTTGGCATGGTTTGGTCGCACGGTTTATCAAACCATCTGAAAACCATGCACAACCCACTGTCCATTATATATCCTTAAAAATTCACCCAAACTCACCCTAATCCACTAATCCAAGATAAAGGTACATAAAAGGTTCACAAATTAACTGAATACACGCCCGATATTACTCCAAAAAAGGTTGTAATCTTACAGTCTCCCAACCTTATAGCAGCTCATCCTCGAGCTGCACTCCCAAACTTCTCTAAGATTATGAGAAAAAAATATTAATCCATTGAGAACTAATGTCTAATTCCAATTACCAAGTTTCCTCTTGAACATTTCCATGTTTCCATAACACATTAACTAACGACGTTTTTTTCGAAACACATTCTCACTACAACCCAATAGACTTATCGGATGCTCCTCAAAGGAGGCATCAGTCTCAAGATCAACCTATTCTACATCAACCACATGAGAAGGGTATAGGTGATACCGAAATAGTTTTGAAACATGGAAAAATTCATGTAATCTCTATTTTTTAGTGGAAGTGCTAATCAGTATGCCACTGGGATGATTCTCTCCAGCACCTCAAACGGTCCCAAAAACCTAGATGTTAACTTTCCCTACCTTCATATCTTGTGGTGTCCCATTCTAGGAGACACCCGAAGGAATAAACAATCACCCTCTATGAACTCTAGGGGTCACCTTCTTCTATCTGCATATGACTTATGTTTATTGTGAGCCATAGCCATATGTTTCTGAATCAACTATACCTACTCTGATGTCTACTGAATGAGACTCGGTCCTGACAGCTATGACTCACCCACCTGTAACCAACATCGTGGTGATCTACAAGTTCTGCCATAAATTTCCTCATTTGCTTCCATTTTTATATTTTTTTGAAAACTATTTTATAGGAGAAATACACTAAAGCCGCATATTTGTCCAAAGAACCACCAAAGTCAATCAAACATTCTCACAGCATATCCTCTAACACCTGTATGGTAAACTCCGACTACCCATCTTTCTATGGGTGGAAGGTCGTACTTAATAAAACTTTTTGTACTAAGCACCCTTGGTAAAACTTTCCAGAAGCATGAAGTATATCGCGACTCACGATCTGAAAATATAGTCTTCATTACCCCATGCAAATGAACTATCTCTTTCATGTATAGTTCTCCCAACTTCTCTACTTTGAAGGTTTCCTTAATAGGTAAGAAGTGTGTTACCTTCGTTAGTCAATCCACAATGACCCAGATAACATCATTTTTCCTAATACTCTTTGTAATTCCTACCACAAAATCTATAGTCACGTCATCCCACTTCCATTTCAGAATAGTTAATGGCTGTAATATGCCTCCAAGTCATTGATGCTTTGCTTTCACCTATTGATAGGTGAAACATCTTGTTAAAAACCCTTTTATCTCCTTTTTTATGCCTGGACACAAAAACTTTCGTTGAAGGTCACGTACATTATTTTCACTTCAGGATGTACCACCCACATTGATGCATGAAATTCTCACATGAGTTCCTCTCAAATAATTGTAGGCACAAAAACCCATTTTTTCAAATAGATGATGTCATCCTAATCTATTTTCTAGTATGAAGGTGTATCCCCACCTTTAAGTATTTACCTCAAGGATAAAAACTATAGATCCTCATATTTCTTATCCTTGATCCATCTCAATAGTGTATAATCCACTCCAATAGAAACCAAATTCATCCTCTAGTGACTCTCCTAAACTACCACATGCATTTCTACCATAAAATTCATCATCTTCCACACCGCAATCAACTCATATAAAAACTAAGTCTGATTTTTCCTACTCAAGGCATCAGCCACACAATTTCCCTTCCAAGGTGTATATGCAAGTTCAAAATCAAAGGACTGCATATACTTTACCAATCTTTCCTGCCAAATATTCAAGTCTTGTTGTGAAAAGATATACTTCATGCTTTTGTGATCTATAAAAACTATAAAATTTTCACCCAGAACATAGTTTCACCAACACTTAAGAGAATAAACTACAACTACCAACTCGAGGTCATGCATAGGTTAATTTCATTCATGTGGCCTTGGCTTCCTAGACCCATAAGCAATGACTCTACCCGCTTTCATTAACACAGCTCCAAGTCTAACCCCAGATGCATCACAATACACCATGTACTCCTTACCTTACTCAAGTAAGATCAAAATTGTTGCTGATGTCAAGTGTTTATTCAACTTTGAGAAATAATTATCGCATGCTTCTATCCATACAAAAAATATCCCATTCATTGTCAAACTAGTAAGTGGTTCTTCCATTCTGGAAAAGTGTTGGATAAAATTCTTGTAATAACTAGGTAATCCCAAATATCATCATATATCAAAAAAATTCTTGGGATGCTCCCAAGAAATTACTACCTTCAATTTTTCTAGGTCAACAGCCACACCTTCTTCTGAGATGATATGCCCCAAAAAGTGTTCTCTATCAATACAAAAAAGAAATTTAGATATCTTGGCATATAGATGATGCTCTCTTTGTGTACCCAGGAAGTTGTCAAGATAGTGGCCACAATCGTCATGAGTCTTAGAGTACATTAAGATGTCATCCAAAAACACCACCAAAAACTTATCTAATTATGGATGAAAGATCATTTCCATCAGGGCCATAAACATTTCTGAAGAATTTGTCAACCAAAATGGCATTATGACAAACTCATAAAGGCCATACCTTCTTCTAAAATTATTTTTTGGTATATCGGGAGTCTGAACACTCACCTGATGATACCCTGATCTCATATCGATCTTTGAGAACACACGAGCCCCCTTTAGCTGTTCAAATAGATCATCAATACACAGAAAAGGATATCGATTCTTAACATTCATTTTATTCAACTTCTAGTAATCGACACACAATCATAGACTCTAAAAGACCTTCTTTTCAAAAAAAATAGGTGATCCCCAATGAGATAAACTTGGATGGATAAACCCATAATCCTCTAACTCTTCCAAATGTGTTTTGAGATATTGAAGCTCGGTTGATTAGATTTTGTAAGGTGTAATAGATACCATCTAATCCCTCATCATAATCTCAATAGTGAATTACACGTCTCTCTCAGGTGGAAACCCTAAAAAAGTCTTCAGGAAAGACATCCTGAAACAGTTCAACTACATGTGGAAGGATGTCTTTCCAACCACCCCCATTATCAAACAAAAGACTAGAAACTTGGGTTGTGATCTCTCTCAATTGAGGAGTAATTGTCCGAGCTCTGCCTTCATGGATATCCCATTCTCCATGAAATACATATTGGTCACCCTCAGGAGATAAAAATGTCACTCTCATACGGTAACAATATTTGGGGGCTCAGTATGCGACTAGATAGTCCATACCCATAATCAAATCGAAACATGTTATATCAAGGACATATATATCCCAAAGGAAGTGATACTATCTGATCTCTAGAGAACATCCCTTGAATAAACAAATATCCCTAGTCTGTGTTCCCAACAGTGTATTGAAGGTCATAATCCTGCTTATGGACTCCACCTCTAGGATCAAGCCATTAACAATATTTTTAGATATGAAGGAATGAGTGGCAATAGTATCAAATAATGAAGTATTTAAAGTAGAAGCATATATAATAGTACCTCTCATTGTTGATGAAATAGCCTCGCTCTCCACAAGTGTATCCTACACTACATGTAACTATCCTTCCCCTCTTCCATTTGGTGTTGTCTAACTCCCCTGAGTAGCACCACTCTGCTGGTATGGGGGCTCATAACCTGAAGCACCATGCCCACTTCCTCTACCACCACTTCTAGTATAAATCTAGCTTCCAGACCTATATGGTGTAGAAGACTCCTTCCCACAATCTGACTCTAAGCAGCTACTCCCTAAGAACCAATCTACTGCTAATTCCTATAGAACCTCTCTAGATGTCCCATCTTACCACAAAACTGACACTCCACTGGTGGTCGAGGATAATGTGTTCAATAATTTCCCTACCTAATGCACTGGTGGAAAAGAACACGAGAAAGATCCGGTGTAATTGTTTCCCCTAACTGTTCACCTTGATTTCCATAGTCTTGACTAAGATTATCATGATTGTGCTTCCTACTCTCGAAAGGCACACTACCTCATTGTCCAGCTACATGTATAGTACGAGTAGTATCCTTCAAGTTCCCCTCTAAAATGATAGCCTGATTAACCAATTCTGAGAATATATTCAGCCAAAACATATTCACCTAGGACTTAATTTCACACATAAGTCTATCCTGAAATCGATTTGCCGAAAAAGCCTCATCTTCCGCCAAAGCTGAAGCAAAATGCTTTAAATATATGAAACTTACAATTTATTCCATTATGGACATGCTTCATTATGTCAGATGCATACACTATCAAGACTTCTCTTATCTCAACATGTATGGATAGAAGTGTTCCATGAACTTCTCCAGAAATTCCTTCCATATCATATTATCAGTCTATCCAGATCGTACAAACATGTCCCACCAGTGCTTCGCTGAACCCCGTAGCATATAAGTAGCCATCTTGACCCTCATCTTATATGAAGTCTCCAAATGGTCATGTATCATCTCTATGGATTCAATCTAGATTTATGCTTCATCAGTTCCACCCTATCCAGTAAAAGTAGGATGGTGTTGCAGCTGAAAATCACTTGTTAACTTAGACATGCTTTTCTGAACCTAGCCTGGGTCTCTCTCCATGAATTTCATGAAATTAAATAATTTCTCTTAGAACTATTTCCCTTCTCCCTCAACTTTCACCAATGCTTCCTCAAATATCTCTTTCTAGAAGTAAATTCTTGGTCATACCCGTCGGTCACTCCCTCTACAACAGTCGTGGAGGTATACTCCTACAAAGCCAAATGCACATCTCAGGTCTCATAACGAAACCTTATAACATTTATGTGATAAGAGAAAATAAAACAACATGTTTCAACAAGTCTTTTATACCCATTTTTCTTACCACACAGTTAACACTAAAGCCTTGTCACTACCATTAACCATCCTACTCTGAGGTCTTGGCTAACAAGGGTATGTTTATTCTCTTTAATTATTTCATCCATTAATTAATCACATTATCTCAAATTAATTAATTCAAAAATTAATTAATTTCTCTTACTCAATTCAACAATCAAGGTTCTCATTAGACACCCATTTATTCTCATTTTCATCATTGTTTAAATCTCAAATCAAGGAAAAACTCTTTAATTTCAAAAACTTACCATAACCCATTTTTTCATGAGTGTCTTGAATGATGAATGTTATAACAACCCTAAGTTCCTAGAATGATACATACATACTGAAATATTGTACCTCTTTAGTCCATGAATAAAAATTCAACAATTTTCAAAAAAACATCACATCATAACACAAGTGCGTCAAACAAGGTGAAATAATATGCAATTGTAACAAAAAATGGAAATCACAATAATACCACCCTGAGTACTCAGATTTTCCCCAGTACATGGGTTTGCAACTCCTATTCATGAGCTCTTTACCAAGCCTCAGGTCTTCCTAGTATCATGTATACCTTTACCAAAATAGTAAGATGAAAGATGAAGAAAGAAAATAAAACTCTTTTGATACCACTTTGTGACATCCTAACCTAGGAGCCACTGAACAGTGCCCCGATCCAGTTGTCCATATGCCCTCAAGCATGCCTCCCCATGTCCAAAAGGTTCCAACTTGCAGTTAGGGTCTGGTAAGTTAGTTGATGGGGAACTATACTCTCTTTTTTCAGAATAAAACAACATCGGAAGAAAATAACAATAACCAAGTGCGGAAGAGTTTATAAATAACTAGAACAATACCATGACATATGATAGTCAAAACCTGAAAAATCAATACTCAACTGAAATTTAAAACATGCTATGACAATTCAAGTTCCAAGTGTCTATAATGCACCTGAAAAAATACAAAAAGATTACTCAAAGGGTCCCAAACCACGTCTAGTTCCCTCCCCAATGCTCTAATCCCAAACTGAAACATATCTTAGTGCCTTGCCCTTATTTATTCCTGCAGCAAAAAATTCTTATCAGGTGCTAATCCGGAGGCCCGAATAAGGAGTGAGTACAACTCAGTTGGCCACCCAAACGGTGTCTAAAATGAGTCCAATCAAAAGATAGTGCATTCAGTTTTGTGAATAAATAAATGTAATGCATAATTTAAATATTTATACCATTGTCATTTAATCTTTAATAAAAATATTAGACCAATTCAATTCATGTTTCAAATTTGAATCATCATTCATTATTATCATTCATTTGGTGTTGGTCGTCATGTATAGCACCCCAAATCCCAGTTGAAACATCATTCATTATTATCATTCAATGGGTGTATGTCGTCATTCTTGGAAGCCCAAATATCATTGAGTATAGTTCATTATGCCTAGCACTACTCTTCTCATTCAGTGTAGCTTTTCATGCCTAGAACCCCATAATCTCAAGCTGGGATAACTATTTGGGAGGAATGTAATGTCCAAGCCCGAACTTCTAGTCGGTCTAGGTTTCCATGTACAGCACCATAAAATCTCATCCATTTAATCATTCATCAAATCATAAGATTTTTCCAAATTATTCATTTACTAATAAAATGATTCTTTAAACATTTTAGAGGCCATCAGTTAATTCAACAATTAACTAAGCACATAACCCATTAATTTATTCATTAATTAATTAATCAATAAATTCCATTCTTCTTCCATAATTAATTATTCACATTTAATTATCCATTTCAAAACCCAAGAATTCATAATTAATTATCACAATTAATTATATCTGATCAAATCATGACACAAAATTAATTCCCCCAATTAATTATCTTTTTTCAACTTCTTGGAGGATTATTAATTCTCACAATTAATTATCTTGCATAGCCAAACATAACTACATAATTAATTCCCCCCCCCCATTTAATTATATTATTACAGCAATACAATATATCAACCCAAAATCACTCCCTAAAACAAATATAAATTTGGGAAACCCCCTTCATTTGTTCCATGATCAATTATAAATTTATCACCATGGAAAATCACAAGTCAAATCCATATTCCTAATTAATCCAATTTAGGAATTCAATTATCAAAGGAATATAAAAAAATTAATTAACTCATACACATATCATAAATCATAGATATGGAAGTTAGATTTATACCACCTACCGCAATTTATTGATGGAAGATAGCCCAACAGAAATCCCCAAAAATCCGAGCGGCACAAAGTCATTGATCAAGCTCCAGATCTAAATCACAAAAGCCAAAATTAAGATCAAAGGAATCAAGATCTTAAAAATATAGATCTAGATTCACAATAATATATCTATATCTTAACTAATAGGTTTAGATCCATGTAAATGGTGAATATCCTCCTTAAAAAGACCTAGAAAAAATAAGAGAAGGAACGGAAGAAGAATCAGGAAGAAATCCACTTACCGGAAGGAGAGAAGATCTTCAATTAGATATTTCAATCTCAAAGAACAGTGTTTGGATATCCTTTGAATCACACTGAGAGGATTTGGAAACACCTAAAATTCATCAATCCTGAGCCATGGTCGAAGGTATGAAAGTTATGGGGGTTCGAGTGGTTTAAAAAAGGATTTTCGGAATTAAAATATCACACATGTGGTTTCTGGGGAAGAGGCGCAGAGTTATGAAAACCATGTGCCAATTGGGCGAACCACTCTGTCCAGGTTTACATGGTTGGCATGGTTTGGTCATACGATTTTTCAAACCATGCGCAAACTGTGCAGAACCCTCTTTTCATTTTTTTGTGCTTGGCATGGTTTGATCACACGCTTTGTCAAACCATGAGCAAACCGTGCACAACCCATTGTCCATTAGTTTTCCTTAAAAAATAACCCAAATTCACCCCAAGACAGTAATCCAAGTTAAAGTTACTTAAAATCATCAAAAATTACCTTGAAATATGCCTGAGATGATGCTTGAAAAGGCTAGGATCTTACATTAAAGAATAATATAAAACCTCGATTTATTTCTCAACATGATATTTAGTTGACATTATATTTTGAAAATCCTCAATAGTGGATTTGATATTATCAATCATCTTTTAGTTTGAGTATTCCCCTCTCTCTATGTAAATACATTCATTGTATGTTACCAAAACATTGGAAATTTAATTTTTTTGAGCTATATATGGACTAATCAATTTTATGGGTGGTGATGCCTCTTTCTAGATTCTTCCCTCAACATAGACAATGAAATAACCAATTCTTTCTATATCTCTCTTGTTGACATCGTATATTTTATTGGTTTTGAGCTAGAATTTCATTAAGTTAATGAATGTCATTAGGATTAGAGAGGTCTCATATCTCTTCTCTAGACGGGCCATGTCGAT
Organism: Viscum album; assembly: GCA_963277665.1. Classification (NCBI taxonomy): domain Eukaryota; kingdom Viridiplantae; phylum Streptophyta; class Magnoliopsida; order Santalales; family Viscaceae; genus Viscum; species Viscum album. The sequence goes on along the minus strand of OY728155.1, from coordinate 359,924,126 downwards.
TCATATTTCATATTTAAAATTGTTATAGGGGTTATTCAATAAAATTGATATAATTATCCTTGTTGTTCAATGATTCTTTTCTCCATTCCTAAATCATTATATTAACTTTATGTAGTTCTGTTCGAAGGATTTGGGGAGGGAAAACTGAATGCTCCATTTTGTATGTATCAATCATAACTTCCCTGCACCCAGGAACAACAATCCATCCATTGGTAAATATAAAGGGAGGAGGCGCTAACCTATATTTATTATTGAAAATATCCATTATAAGTGGATTATTATCAGATTGAAAATTAAGTAGAATAAGGACTGAGACCACAATTTCAAAATTATTATCATCGACCTAAGCAACAAGTCCTTCCAATTTGTTAGATATCTTCTCCATTTAGAGAGTATATGTTCCTTGTGTAATCTCCTCTAAATATTATAACTACAACCATGCTTCATTTATCAATTAAATTGGAAAATTCATAAGATTCAACCCCACTGAAATGATTGCCCTTTTTTCATCAGTTCTTAAATAAATTATTAAAATTAGAAAAGATCACCCAAAAATGGGATATCTAATCAAAATATCATTTCTTGGAACATAAAATATTATTTTATTTTAATATAAGAATTAAAGGCATATAAAAATGTCAAGGGAACATAATTCCCTATCCTGAAACATTAATTGTGATGTTCTTCTAATTTTTGTTGCATGATTGGATTTTTATACTATCTTACTATACTATCTGAAGATGATCAAAATCATTTTCACATGAATTATGTGAAACAAAAGGGTAACCAATATACGAAAACTAAAAGGAATTAAATCATTCAAATTTAAATTTTTTGTTCTACAACGCAAATCATCCTAGGTTTTTTAACAAAAAAAAATTTCTTAGGGATCTATTCAATGGAGATTTCCCATGACCCTGGTAGTTCCAATATAATATTTTCATTTATGGGGAGATGTTATGTGACATGTTTTAGGCCACTCTTCATTTGTTAAATACACATTTGATTCTTTATATATCCTTTTATTTTTCCTTTTTTATATCCTTCTCTACAATAACTAATCATTCATCCCAAGGGGATCGGAGGATTTAACATTTGAAGGTAGGGCTTAGTTTATGATAATTATTACATGAGTATTTTAAAAATGAAGATTATTTCTTAAAATACATTTTTTTATGTGGAAAATATAATTTTAAATAATGTGAGCATATTTAAATGGAAATAACTTTTCAATAAATTTATATTTTCAAAAAAACATTAATTTTTAATTAAAATGATTCTTATTTAGTTTTTAGTAAGTAGATATCCATTGAATTTTTTTATACATGTGTTAAAAATATAATTTCCATAATTTAGCTATACCTATTCATACAATCGAATTTAGTGGAAAGGTTATAAATTTATAATTTATTACAGTTAAATTATAATTCTTGTTTCATCTGTTTAATGTTATTTAATAGATTAAATTTATTTAAAAATAAATATATCATATATTTTTAGGGTGTTATATTCTCTTATAATATGGTTCTTTATTTCATATTTCTAATTGAATATGATCTTTCTCTTTAAACTATCATGTTGTTACATCAAAAAATGTATAATGATTGATTAAGTTATATTCAAAAATATAAAAATTAATCCATGTAATTTATTTTATAAATTTACTTATTTAAAAATTAATTTAATTAATAAATAATTATATTCTTTAAAAATCCTACATTTTTAGAAAATTTACACAACATAAAAATTTAAACAACCATAAAAACTCACTAAATTCTACTCAAAAAAATATCAAATACAAAATCATAATCTTCAAACAAAATGAAATTCCAAGAGACTAAACTTACCATTTTACCTTTCATGTCCAAAAACATCAAAATAACTATAAACATTTCACAAACACTAGAAAATTTCCTAGTATCTTTAAATTTTAAATTTATGAAAAAAATATTAATTTATTTATAACATTAATATATATACTATATATTATCATTATAAATGTAAACCGCACTAATTAAATTTCAACCTAGATCCCATCTATAGAAATAAATTTTGCTAAAATTCATTTAGTGGATGGTTTTTTGGAATATTTTAAATTAAATAATCCAAAAAAATCACATCATATTTATATTCTCCACAACATAGTTAATCAAAAGTAGAAACAAAATTTCATTAAAAGAATTGATATAATTTCAGTATTAAAATTTTTTGGGTAGTAGCTACCTCAAAGACATACCTTCAACCATGATTTTCACCCAATATTCAAATAACAGATATTATATTTCAAGGGTAAATTATAAAACTATGTTATTTTTAAATGAAACTACTCTAAATAAAATTTGATCATGTAATTATTCTTTTTATGATATAGAAAACCATTATTTTTTTATATAACCACATCATGATTCTAAAACTTAAATATAATCTATGACTTTTTTATATAATATATCATGATTTTCTAAAAAAAATCTTTTTTCAAATCATAATATATTTAATCCAAATAAAATTAAAGTATATATCATACCACTGTTAGGATTTAGTGGGATAACACGTTCCATATGATGTGGTAATGAATACTACAATGAATTTTTATAATATCATTCAATAATTTTTTGAGAAATTTTTAATAAATATTGAACGTCCCTCAATATTTTGATAAATAAAAGGTTCTTAATGATACATATGATTGATGAAAATCTCCTCAAAGTAGATGATAAAATCCTCCTCATTAAATAGACTATGGGTTGAATGAATCACATAAAATAATATATATAATTATTCTTAACTCCATGGCCTTCTGTAAAATTTATAAATAGAAGAAGAAGAGGGATATAAACTATAATATATAGTTTTATGGATATTAAATCAACATATGTGTGCATGGAATTCATAGACCAATCTCATGTGAATAGTCCATTGATATATGAACCAAAACCACTCTAAAAAGGAAACATCATTAATGCCTTAAATTTCATAATTAGTCTTATCCATTTTAGAAGATATAAATAGTTTCTAAAGGCTAGGTTTTTTTAAAAATGTAAAAACTTAAAATTCTAATAGTATTATAAACTGAGGAAAATTTTATTATGATATCTAATAGTGGAAGTATCCTTCATCGATCTTAATATCTTAATGAAAAAAATTCATAAAGTCCCCGAAGTGGTGACCTTGACTATGTCATATGTTACTTTATCACAAACTACACTTTTCCTATATTCACCATACCAATGATTTTTCTTGTTATATGATTCTTATAACTATTTATTTAAAAATGTATTTATTTTTAGTTATTATAATTTTGAATATTTCTTTAAAATATGAATTTATATTTGTGATTTATATATTATATAACGGGGAGGAACTTTAGTGTTTTTCATATATTAATATTAGAACAATCATATATAATTATACATGTGAAGAGGTTACAATAGTATTTTATAAATAATCTATTGATATAAAAATGTTTGTGTCATTAAAATACTAATTTGGTCAAATATGCTAAATATAGTCAATAAGATTCACATGATATTGATTAGAAAAACTTAATTTAAGGATATTTTTTTTCTGATTTTATATAATTAATTTATGAGAAATTAAAATGTGGAAAATTGAAATGAAGATTAATATTTATTTTAAATATATAACACATCAAAGGAAGTTAAAACATTAATGCATCTAGTAATGAAAGAAAGAATCAAGGAGTGTGGTGTTTATCTAATTCAAAAAGTGTGTTAAAGGATACTGATGAGAGATTTATACTTGTTAATTATAATATTTCATTTATAAATAATTACCAATTTTTATAATTGACATAAATATTAGTATAAATAAATTATTTTATTAATTAGGAATAAATTAATAGTAATATTGAATTTGAAATTATAAAATTACATAGATCACTAATTTTACAATAAATTAAAAATTAAAATCATCAATTTTAAAATAAATAAAATATGGACGCTCTATATATTATTTTTTTTTATTTTTTCTTAATTATATAATTTAATATGATTAAATTTATACTTTACCCTTTAATTTGTCCTCCCATTTAATATTTTTCATTCCTCTATGAAATTTTCAGTTAAAAAAAATAATTTTTTGATATAAATAAAAAAAATATTGAAATGTATTTCAGTCTCTATAGTCTATAGAACAGGGACATAATTAGAATATTATATTACATATTCATTTCATGTTTTAGAATATTTTAACTTAAAATAATTGGTTTATCATTTTTCTCATAAAATACTAATTTAATTAGGCTTATATTTTTTCCCAAAATATCCAAAATTATAATGTGTGAAATTGGCTTTTATTTATATAATTCACCAACAATAATGTCACTCTTTATTTATATTTTTGTTATATATACATGTTGTTGTGGTATTGTTACATTATTTATGATGTCTTATGAATAAATGTTATCTTTATTTTCATGTAAATATTTCATGTTATAATTAAATTTATATATGTTCTACATGGTAATTATTTTATATATTGTAATTAATTGTATTAGGAATATTGATGGCATTCATTGGATAAATATGAATGAAAAATAAATTTATATTAATTTTATATTGGTAAATGATATGGAATGGATCAATGAGTTCATTAACATTGCAACTCGCCAAGAAAAAGAACCTTCTAGATTTATATTTATGTTTTTATTTTTATTTTATCAAGGAAATTCGGAAAATATGAGTTGGAAGAATATTTTTCTTACTGAATTGATAATACCAATAGTATCATGTGAAATTCATTCAAGTGACTCATAAGTTAACATAATCCATAACAGGGCTATTTACACCTTGTTGTGGTGTCTTTTTTGTTATCCTTTTCCTATGTTTGTTATTTCGTGTTTAAAGTGGTTTCCAATTTCCCATGTTTCCACTAGTTTATCATTCTATATCATGAATCTTTCTTCATGATTATTATATTCAAGAATTTTATTTCCAATTGATAATCCTTTTTTATAAAACATAACCCATTCTTAGTTTTATTCATTACTTATTCAATTTCAGGGTTGTATAGCTCACCAATTTCTTTTGTATATCTTGAGGTTATCCCATGTAGTTTTAAGAATAAATCAGAAATGGGAAAATATTAATGAAGTTTTCAATAAATTCAACGTACACCATGTTTTATGTTGTTATGTAATTTAGTTAATCCCAAAATATACTATACATCTCTATATTTCATGTTATAACATGTTTGTTCTTATATAATAAATCATTAATTAAGGTGTAATAATGAAAATGTTTTTTAGTGTTTTTCACTCATCACTACAACCAACTATTCTCATATTCCCTAGCCAATTCTCCCCATCATAAATTTATTCCATCATTTGATTTACCATGTGAATTTAGTAAAATTCCAATAAAACCATAACATACATTTTTTATTGTAATAACCCTAACAAAATACAAGATATTGAAAAAAATTATTGAATGATAATCCAAAAATAATTAATAACTTTTTCCAATAGGTTTTTGTAAGGCTTTTAAAAATTGGTTCAAAACAAGTAGGGTCCATATATTTTAGTTTCTCCAAAATTTGATCACCTTATACTTTAGATGGTGCTCTACTTTCTCTTAAACTCCCAACAAATGATGTCATTCATGGTCGATACTTATGTTGCTGGGGTAGAAATATTTTATGTCCTAGAAAAGATTTATTCAATGAATGATTCAAACTAATTGATTATGTAACTTGTATCCAAATAGGACACCCATGATTTCCATTAATTATATATCCTGAAACATTTCCATAAAAATGAAATCCAATTATCATCTTATAAAACATTGATCTCAATGTGAAATATTTATTTCTATAAGTATCTTATAATATAACACCAGAATCATACAATTTTTTGAAACATTAATCAATATATTCAAATAAAAATAAGTATCCATACCTGGTTGTTTCAGTATTCATATAGATAAATAAAACATAATGTATATTCATTTCATGGATTACCATATTAAAAAGTTATAATTTACCAAAATAACTAGCCATATACATTGAGTACTTATTTGAAAACCGAATGTAATCACTCAATTAGTAAATATTATAAGATAATGTTTTCTCAAATCATTTTCAAATTCGGTATTATCTTGATCAACATTATTCCATTAAGTAGAGTCTATCTACTCATTTTCATATATGTTCCTAAACCATGGAATTCTTATAAAGTACCCAAAAACTTTTTTTGGACCCTATTCAACTTTCTTATATCAAGAAGCACCTCACTTTGAGGTTTTTAGGTCTTTTTTAGTCCTTTAAAAATATTATAAAATTTGGATTGAAAATTATTCTTTAAGATATCATACCCATTAAATATATAATTCGTTTTTTATCATATATTCAAAAAGGAATCTCATTACCATCTAGTTTCATTTCCTTCAAGATAAAAAGTATTCTGTAAAACTGGCATCATTCTATATATATCCATATTTGGAATTATATGGAATCAGTATGGCTACAAAATATGTATATTTAATACATCCAATGTAAAATTGAACTGTTTCATTTCTATTAAACTTCTCAAAAAAAATTCATAATCATGATGTTCGTCTTCACTATCATTTTCATTTACTCAATATGATATTCATCATCAATCACACATGTAATCACATCCTTGATACAGTCATCATCAAAATAAACAATTGTAATCAAATAAGATGATCAGAAAATGATGTATTATCCTAGTTTATAACTACATAATGTTTGTTCCTATGTTTAGTCTATCATTTATAACATTAATACATTCCATAGAAAATCAATTTCTCTACGAACTCCTATTAACTTATTTTCCTTGAATAACAACATCATAATAAAAGAAAAAGACTTTGAGAATGGTTATTTTCATGGTATTTTTCAAAAATGTTGTTCTATTTCACCGCATCCTCATACAATATATTAATATTATTGGCATTTATCAATTTTTTATTCATACCATCATATTTAATTTGGATAAATTAATATTTAACAATATAAATAAGTACACATAAATTATAATCTTGGAACCTTTAATTGATCATTCTTAAATATTTATTTAAGATACTTAAAGTCATTTTTTGAGTATAATAAGAGTTAGATGATGGGTATTCATATTATTTTGTAGTGGTGGATGAGTTAAGGATCTCAATTCTCATTATGTTGGATTGATTTTGTAAGATAAATTGGTATTAATGTAATGACATATCTTCTGTAAACATAGTTATACACCATTTGTGGTAATATTAGTTTTTTTGTTGAGATATAACATTAACATCAGAGAGCTCGTAGAAAATTGGTGTCACCCATGTTCTGGTTATATAGTAACAATATGTTAATTCCTACATGATAGTTCATTTTTTATCCATAATCCATGTACAAAACATGTGTCTTAATTCCATATCACTGGTGAAATTATATTAATATATATATATATATAATATAATGGATATCAAAACATATTAAAAAATATTAAAAAGAATATAAAATCTTATTATTACAATGAAAAGTGAAAATTATAATGATCAAACATAAAAAATATATATAAAGATTATAAATAAACATCTTATGTATAAGAATCAAAAGTATCATGAACTCATATTTATTAATCACAAAAAATATAAAAAATTACAAAAAATCATACAAAGAAATGTAATGTCATTACATAATTCCTCTAAAAATTATAAACAGACCATGATATATTAAAATAGTTTTTGTTCTCCATCCTGTTAATGGATGTAAGTGGGAAAAATTGTTTTATTTTCATCCATGGGAGTTAGAATTATACATGGAACAAAGCTAATTACCATATATGGAGATCAAATGACAATGACTACATATATATAATAGTCACCACCTTACATTATATGTGGGAAATAATTTTTTTATGCACATCTAGGAGCTCCCTATATTTGGATTGAGGAATAATGATGATGGAGGGAAAATGAATGTGAAGGGAGGGAGTGGGTTACCAATAGTGGATTAAAGTATGATAGATTGAGTGGATAATTAACTACAAACATTATTAATAATATATATATGATCATCTTAATATTAGTATAAAAATAAATAAATTTATGTAGAAATAATATTTCTAAAACAATAATAATAAAAACCATTATAATGATTTTTCATATATAAATATATATTAATTAAAAATATGTAAATTTTAAGGTAAATATACTAATGAGGAAGAAGTGAGGTTATTGATTGATAAATTATCATTCTTTAAATAAATAGAAAACAAACATAATTTTTATAAATCATGTTCATATGAGAGGAGTTATATCACAAAATAAGATAAAATTTACAAACACCAAACGAAGATAATCATTTTATGTTTTAACACGTTGAGATTTTATGAAATAATTTTTTTTGAAAGTAAATTTATTCTTTTAGATAATTTTTTAAAAAAAAAACATTTAATATATAATGATTTATACAAAATACCCAGTTTAGCTTATATTACATGCAATAATGAGTTTCTTTAAAAGCATAAATGACACATGACACTGAGATTTATTAAATGATAAAATAATATTGCATTAACTATCTCAATTATAACCTAGTTGTTAAATAAGATGGCACGAATAGTAGTAAATACGTTTTGAAATATATATATAAATTTCCCACTAAATCTAAATTTATTTATAAATTCATCGTAAACTATAAATAAATTGTTACTAACGTAATTCTATTAATCAAAAAAAATCCATCACAAATGATATTTATTGTTTTTTTTAAACATATTATAAATAATTTATAGATATTTTTGAAATTTTATTTTATAAATTGAATTTAACATTTTTAAATCATCATACAAAACAAAACTAATGATGAGATCTTTAGTTTTTTCAAAAAAAATATTCATTATCTAGTAAATAGTAAAAAATATCAATTTTTTTAATACTATAAATATTTTTTTTAAATGAAGTAAATTAAGTTTCCCATTATGTTCTAAAGCAACATAATAATTTAATTATTTATTTACAATCAAATTAATTACATTTTAGTCAACTTTTTATTTTATTTTAGAATATGTTTTTTTAGTTATAAAAAATAGTTTTCATGAAAAATGTTTTAAAGTACATAATATTTCTCTATTTTAATTAATTGAAACAATACATAATGATGAATATTTTAAAATAAAATTATGTGTCATGTATCAAGAAATATTAATTTAGATATCATATTATTTTGTAATCTTTTGGGAAATTACCAAGTTGTTTCTATGTGGGTTTCTTTCTCCCATTTATAAAAGGCAACAACCACCCTTCAAATTTAAAAAACATAAAACCCTTTTTTTGGCTAATAAAATCTAAAAAAACCTTCCAAACATCCCTCATATAATTCTTGAAACCATTGTTTTTTAAGAAATACAACCTAATAACGCATTCAGTACAAACCTATGAAGGGTACTTGAAGAAGATGTAACATTATTCAACAAGTGTATTTTTATTTATTCTCCTACCTCATTCAATTGTTATTATATCATACCTATATAATATCCTCATTATATTACACATAATTAGACATAATTATGTTTAGATAATGACCAACCATCTTCACTTCCATCAAAATGTTAATTGAATCATAGTTCTTCTATACGTCAGACTACTGCCACATGAACTGATGTCATTTATTTTTACATTACCAACTCTCCTGGGTGGAATAAATAATGAATTTATTACTTATTTATTATATTTATGAGTTTATTGTGCACCGATAATTATTATATCATGTATAATTTTAAACTCACCATTTTTTAAATACAATAATGCCACTTATGGGTTCGATGGAGTACTACCTCATAAAGCAATGTGATTAATTTTAAATTAACATAGAATTTAATAAGGAATTTTATTATGAACATATGTGATATATTTATGCCATAAAAATTACTATATAATTATTATATATAATTTAAGTTTCTTTTATTCAATATGAAAAAAATAAAATCAGTGTTCATGTGTTCGTAAAAACAGCAATCTCCACAAACATTGTGTTTCATTTTCTATAAATAAATTTTATGCATTTCATGAAATAAATATATAATTGATATATATTATATTTATATAATGGTTTAAAATATATATATAATGATATCGTGATCAATATAATTAGACAGTAACTAACAAATCAAAACATATGTAAAAAATAAAGCAGTTATTAACCAAAATGTAACACTAACATTGAATTGATAATAAATGGGTAATTAATGGTCATATTTAAAAAATATATTGTATGTTATATATAATTATTTTTCTATAATATAAATATATATAATAAACTTATATTTATCATACATGAAGTTCTAATGAGTGCGAAGGAAGTCAAGAATTTTGGTGAGCGATTTCAGGATAATTTTTGTTTTTTATGATGAAAATTCCATATCCAAAATATGTATATTTTATATGGTATATAAAATAAAAATTAATGTATTTTATCAGGATTATAATTATAATTATTTATATTTCCATATAATTTTAGTTTCTCCCTATCATTGGATTTAAAGTTTAAATATAACAAAAATTTTATGATATTTTTGTATCAATTTCCATTCTTTGAGAGATGTGATTATTTTATACACTAATATTATTATAATAGTGGTACATACATCACCTTTACTTGTAATAAATTGAATATATATATCTTTATTATTTTCGATGTTAAATTTACTGATATTTTTTAATGGGGAAAACATTTAAATGTTGAAAATTTTGTAATCTTTTTATATGACAATCTCATCATTTATCGGGACTGTTTACGGTAAAGCTTCCGATGATAAAATATTTTTATTCATCTCCAAAGAAACTCATGTATATTATTCAAATCTTGTTATTCCATGTTAGAACATGTTTCCCCTTCATTTTTCTCTCTCTATATACCTAAGTTTCCAATATATTTTTTTAAAGAAAATCTGACATTATTTATCACTATGGTCAGAAACCTTTTTCCTAAAAAATCATGTTTTATAAAAATGTTTTGAAATTTTTTTTTGAAATTATTAAAATATATTTTTTCCTAACTTTTAATTTTTAAAAACATTAAAATTAATATTCATTTTGTTTTGAAAAACTATTCCCATTTGGATTTTACTAAAAATGTGGATGGAATAATTGTTTTTATGATTATTAAATGAACATAATGTGTCATCATCATGAAAATATTCCCTTTTAATCATCCTTTTTAAAATCTTAATATTATTTAAAAATTAATAGATTTTTTAAAATATCTTTTTTAAAAATGTTTTTTCGAATAAGAAATTATATTTTCCTAAAGAAATGTTTTAAACAATTTTTAAAATCATTCTTTATAAGTTTCACTATTTATTTTTAAAGAAATGGATTTTGATAATGGTTTTTGAGTTATTCAATTTAAAAATTGATTTTCCATAAAAATTAATTTAACATAATAAATGTTCTAGTTGATTTAATTTTTAAATTCATTCTCTGCCTAAGATCATATCCCTTGAGGTAATTTATACTTTTTGGGGATATAAACCATGGAAACCATTATTATACATTCTATGAATGATTTATTATGGAATTGTTTTTATGAAACCGATTTCTATTCAACGATCTATAAGATGGTAATATTTTATTGAATCCTGATTATTTTTCGTGGGTTCTTCTATGATGAAATGATTAAATGATTCAAAAATATTTCTATTTTCATCATTTAATTATATGAAGATATATTTATAAAACCCATTTTATTTTATGTGTTATAATATATTGAATGTTTATGATATTTTTCCATATAGAAATATAGTTTTTCATTATGATATGAATGGTATATCTCTTTAAAATGATTTCGATAGTTATTACTATAATATGATATTGAAGGTTACATGGGATGTTATCCCATGAACGAAATAGGGCACACTAAAGGTTATCCTAATCCCAAAAAAGTGTACATGAGAAGCTATACCAATCCCTATTTAGATACACATATGGTAGGATGAAGTCTAACCTATTATTAATGTCATTGTGGGTATCCATTAAGTAATAGTTTCTATGATTATGTATATGACACAATTATTTGTCTTATGACAATGTTTTTCTATCACAGATCATGTTATTTGATTTTCTTATCATTCATGTCTTATGAAAAGCGTATATATATATAATTACTTAACACTATAATCTTTGATATATATGTTTTGATTTTCAAAATTTATTATCATGTTCTCATATCCTTCTGCTTATGTAATTCTTATGTATCTCCCTTGTTTACCCTTACTGAGCATCTGAGCTCAACCTTTGCAATGTTTCCTTTCCTAGAGTTATAAATAATTGTATTATGTATGGAATGTTTCTAAAGTGTTCTAAATGGGAATATCATTATTGTATCCATTGAGTATCTTTCATGAATTAATAATATTTTTTGATGTTTATAAGGGAACTAAACTATTACGGTCCTCGTGATTGTTATTGGGTATTGTATTTAATATTCATTGAGAAATATGTAATATCCACGTATGATAATCCTAAGATTCTCTAAATGATTAGATTCTATCAATACCAGTAATGTAGAACATTGTTTATTAATTTTGAATGTAATGTTTCAATGTGATTTTGGGGTTTTATATTTTGTTCCCAATACAATTCGTATTCTTTATTAATCTGATCCAGGAAAAGTCATTTCCTCATGAGATGAATGGTTACAAAAAAATATAAAAATATTTCAAACATCATTAGATGAATGAGAAAAATATGAGTTTTCTATTTTTATTCCTAAAGTAAATGAAAATATGTTTTTTAATTATAGTTGTAATAGGTATATACATGATGGAACATCATGACTCAACTTTTCGATGTGAGGTAGATCGATCGTAAATACGATCAGTGCATATTACTTTCAAAAAATGTGGAAAAATTAATAATATAAAAAGATGTTCAAGGGGGTTTAATGATCACATGTGATCATGTCTATTCATTCAAAATGTTTGAGGTAGTGCAATGATAGTGATCGGGTTCCTCAAGAGCATGAATGGTCTGAGCGAGAAGAACTCGGTTAGAGTTTCCTCAAAAAGACCAAGAAGAGTTTTATCAATTTTATTGGCACTAATAATGATTTATTATTATAAGAAAAAAATAAATTCTAATAAAAAATTAATTATCAGCACTAATATTCTAGTGCTAAGGAAGATATGGTTTAGGATTGATTTTTAGCATTGATATAAATAATTATTTTTCAGTACGAACAAAGTGCTAATAAAGATCTAATTTCAAAATATAATTAATGTAATTAAAATTTTAAATATATACGATAATAAATTAATATAATTTTATATATATTAATAAATTATTAATATATATTAAATATATATATATATATAATTAAAATTAAAATTGTATATATTTATAAGAATTTGTGTATAATTTTAAAAATATTTACATATATATATATATATCTAACAATATATATTTATATAATTAAATATAAATAATGTTTTACTTAATTACTAGTATGTAAATATATATAATTATGAATTTAATAAATGTATTAATTATTAAAATATAATTGTTATAATTTCATAATTATTTGAATAAATATGTATATATTTGTATTTATAACGATAAATGATTATATTTTTAGATATTTATATATAATTGTAAATATAATTATATAATTAGATAAATTTATATATTTTAATATATATTTATATATATATTTATAAAAATTTATATAATTATATATATATATATGAATATATAATTAAAGAGGTTTGAGTGTGATTTGGATATACGACACACACCCACAAAATTTATGAGTAAAATTTAAAGTAGAAAACAAGGGAAATCAAAGCTTGACAAGGAATGAGATTCCCATAGCATAGAAGATAACCGAAAAAATCATTCTACTCCCTCTACCACCAAGATTCACGGGAAATCAGCCTATATCCTAAGGAAGTCGACCACTCTTCCATGATGTGGTACTTTAGGGAAGTATAACCGCATCTTATTATGATGAGTTAGAGGAGACATATGGAATGATGAATCTCCTTTATTTCTGAGAGAAATCACAAAAATCCCTATTCGTATTTTTTTGGTTTCCATTTTCTACTGTTTTTTTCACTTTTATGGAATATGACAAAGTCCTTGTAAACAAAAACTTATGGTTCCATTTCAGAGAAGGTAGTTTTAGAATTTCAATTAAACAAATATTCCATTTATTCCATGATACCCTTGGGGTACCTTCCACCCTCATAATCATCTAGAGGGTGTTTGATGTTTTTTTCTTTTATACCTTCACATTGTTTAGAAGAGGCCTTTCTAAATGATTCAAGACAGGAATACATAATGTTGAAAAATAGCATTGGGTAATACCATTCAACATTTTCATAACATTAAAACTCACTAATCAACAACCCCTATGTCAGTAGTCCCCTCGACCTATAGGATTTCTACCTATCCTCTAATTATTTAGAGTCTTATAGATTCCTTCCTAGTCATCATCATTGGTTGTAGAATAATGTAGATTCTTGCTAGAAAAAACATACCCTGGGTTAAGGGAAATACCGTAATTTACATCATGCATAAGTTCACCTACATCTTCAACATATATTATTGTAGGTATATTGTAATGGTAGAGGTGGAGACCTCATGCCAATGAATCATATCATCGTCCTTATAAACTATAACATTTATATTATTTGGTTAAATAGAGAGGAATTAATCCATTACTAGTCCCTGGCATTATGGGATGATCTTGTAAGGGAACCAAGTTCATTATTAGATAACACATGATCTTCTAGGTATTTCATTGTTGATGAATCCCTAATAATCAAGGGAGAAATAAATTTATATTCCAATTATTTACACTATGATGAACTCATTTCAGCAACTGTAAAAGATTAGCCATGTTTGGGGGTAATCACTAAATAAAAATGGGAACTTTGGTCCAGCTTCTTGCTTCTAGAAAATTAGTGAAGATCCTTTGTGGTGATAAGAGAAGACCCACTTTTAGGAGGTAACTCATTTTGTTCCATGTGTATAGGATCCTTATGGTCCCATCAAGATCCTTACAAGAAATATAGTTGGATCTAGTGATAACTGTTTTCTTTACACTTCTAGGTGAAGCCTTCATCTTTGACTTTGGGATGACATATGAGTATTTCATAAATTTACTACTTCTAGCATTAAATAAATAATCACTAATAAATTCAAAGGTATAATAAAAGTCATTATTCTCATATGATTCATCACTTTCCATCCCCTACACATGAACTACAAGATCAACAAGACCAACCCTATTTAATTTGACTATCAGAGTAATTTACATTTTACTATTGAACTCGAGATTCAACAACATTGATGGTAAAATATTTCAAGATATGTTTAGTGATTGGTGAATCACTCATTTTCCATTGAAGTTCATATCTTCCAACTGCCTGACCCTGAGAAGAGTTTATATTTCCTCGAGAAGAGAATGTAGAGGGACATATAATAAAAGTCTTCTAGTTACTCACCTTTAGTTTACTAATATAAACCAGGACATACGATGTCCCATCCATTTTTTAACAAATAACTCATCCTTTTTTATCATAATCTCATTCAACATATATCATTCATTTGCAGTTATTAATTAAATAAAAATGTTTTTTACAATTCAAACTAATAATATTCCTAAGAAATTACAATTTTAGATTCCCAATATGGTTATATAACCTACATAAGTTCGGGGGAATTTAATATTCAATATAAATTTTATTCTGGATGTTAGAAGCAACTAGTATCACTGAATCAATTGATGATGAGAAAAGATATATTTCAATCAGGCCCTCAAAAAAATCCCATATTGAGCATGCTCGGTCTCTTTATAGTATTTTATTGGAATTCTAAAATATGAGGTAATGAACCAATTAATTAGGGTGTTTCAAAAAATACCATCTATGTCCCCACATTTAAACCCAATTATTTGGGACAGAGGTCATTACTCTCATTGGATCAAAAAGGGTCCAATCAAGTACACTAGGGATTCTAGGTTTAAGAGAAATGAAACTGAACCCTAGGATTTATCCTTGAGATTAAATTTTGGGAACATGGGGGATGGGTGGAACCAATTAATGAATGTTCCTATTGAATGATCTTATTTGATGGCGTTGTTTGTTCTATGTTTTAATGTTATAACCCCTCCAACGCTATTCTTATGTGATTTCTTTGGATTAATAATTTATCGGGACCTTTGATTCAATCCTTGGTATGCACCACGCCAAGCAGATATATATTTATTATTATATATATAATAAATTTAAATTTTATTTAAAAAAATATTATAATTTTATAATTAGTCATATATTTATAAATTTATAATTGTGGTAGAACATAAATACATATAAGAAATATGTATATATAATTTTAAATATATAATTATATATATTAATATAATTTATGTATTTATTAATATATATATAATTATTAAAGTAATAAATATATTCAATATAATTTAAAAACTATTCAAATATTCATTTATAGTTATAATTATAAAAAATAAAAAAAATATTAGAATACAATTATAAATGTATTTACATAATTATATATAATTATATAATTATATATATTCATATTAACATATAAATATATAAAATAATAAATATAATGAATAGAATTTAATTATTTAAATATAATTCTTATAATTTTTTAACTATATATAAATATATATATATAGTTGAGATTTTAGAAATACTTTTTAAAATTCATTATATATATTTATAATTAAATATTTAAATATTTAAATCCAATAATTATTTAAGTCATTTAAATAGAAAATTTTATAAATTAAAAACATATTTTAAATGTTAATACATTGCAAAACAATAAATGAATAAATATTCTTCTTATAATTTATAAATATATTGAATATAATAATTGTATAGTAAATAAATACATGTACAAATAAATATTAAAAAATATTAAATTTCAAAAAATGTAAAAATTACTAAAAATGATGAAATAATATTAAAAAATAATAAATAAAATGTAATATACACAATTTATAAAAAATTAATTCATATTAGATTAACTACTTGAATTGTAAACACATATAAAAATGAATTAAATATTCAAAAATACATTTAAATAAGTAAATTAATTAAATTTTAATAATTTAAAAAATATTAAAAATTAATAAATAAAATTGAATAAATTATGATAATATAAGTGAGAAAAATATTAAAAACAATACTGAGTAATTTATAAATAAGTATAGAAAATTGATAAATTTGAAAAATATTATATCAAAAATGTAAGAATATACATCAAATATTAAATAATTACATGAAATATTAACACATGTACACATGTTATAAATATAAGAACATTAAACAAACATGTGATGATATACATACACAAACATACATTAGTACACATACAACATCTATATATAGAAACAATCAAAACACACACAAACACACAACATTATGAATACACATATATCCACATAGTTATTGATATATATATATATGTGTGTGTGTGTGTGTGTGTTTATATACAAAATATTAAAAATTAATGATTTATACTTATATAATTGTTTTAATTATGAAAAAAATATTAATATATAATATTAATATAAATTTTATACATATATTTGATTAATTAATTTTTATAAATCACTAAATATTTTATAATATAAAAATATATATATATATATATTAATAATATTTTTTATTAAATTTTTTTAGCACAATGAATAGAACTGATAAATATTTAACATTATCCACACTAAATAGTTTGGTGATAAAAGGTACACTTTTATTGGACATTTTTTTAGTACTGATAAATGTTGCTCATATCATCCCTTTTAGCTAGCATTAATAAATGTTTACATTTTGTCATCACATTATGCTTATGGGTGATAAAACCAAGCATTGTAAAAAAATGAGATTTTTATAATTGTTAATTATTCTATATGTTCTTTCATAATTATTCTTTTTAGACACTTTCATTTATTAAGTATCATATTAGACTATATTTATTTATGACATTATATATCATTTAAGTGGGGATATTATATTCCTTTTCCCTCTATTGTCATAGGTAATTACTACTCCTTCTACTATTTCTTCATTTATTTGTTCTATGTTATGTTTAATGGATTTTCCATGAAACTCATTTTTCTTTTATCATTGGTATTCCATGATATTCTGAATGGTTTCTATATGATTCATTAAATCATTATCATTCCTTCTAGAATCCAATATTTTGAATATATTATGATATTATGTGTTGAACCAGAATTAAACATCCCTTAAATGTGTTGTGTAAAGATTATATTTCATGAGATTGAATGTATTAAGATCAGTTAAAGTTCCTCTCTCGAATATGTTATAATGTCTTCACAATGAGATTTAACTTATAAATATAATATTTCATTAATATATTTCCTCTACATTCCATTTCATATTTTTTTAAAAATATATATGATTTCTCTATATTCATATTTTTTATATCAGTGATGATCTCCTTGTGAAATAAAACTCTTTCAATAAAGCAACTTTAAGGAAATGTGGGAAACCAAAAGAGGTCGTGGTACCAAAATAATCATCCATAGACATATGAGATGACAATGACATTACAAAAAATTAAATTTTATGCATGAATAACCCTATATAATTTCCATTTGATAGTGGTTACCTTCATGTATGGATTGTCCTTTATGAGCTCCTCGTTTTGGAAGGCCATCATTTCCCATGTTTGTATATGTTCATCCAAGATATTCTTCCACTATTTGAATCCATGAATCGATATTTGATTTTGTTTAATAATATTGGAAACTCTTTCTTCATTCAAATCCACTTGCACCAGTCATTCAAACATTCTATGTGAATACTACATGGAAATATTTATCTTGAAGGAATCCTCCAACATCACTTCATTTGAATGAAGTTGGATCTTTAAAACCTATGATCGGTAAACAACCTAATTATATTCACCCTTAAGAGAAAAAATAATTGGAAATTGATTTAAATCAGTGATGATTTCTCTATCATCCTGACTTCCCATCAAAAAAAAATTAATCCATACTCCTTCCAATTTGATCCTCCTCAGCATTGACATTGGATTTAAAGGATTACTTACCCAATATAGTAGAGATTCTAAGTGTCATATTCTACACATATTTATATGAAAAACATTATCTCTAGCCTAAAATATTTTTCTTTACCTAAAGATCTGGTGAACATGGTTTTTGTTAAATTTTTGTAGTCACTATGTGGCCTTGATTTTTACCCCTTGCATACTGGGAAATTTCAATAAAGAATGTTCCCTTATTTCCATTTTTTGATCCAGACCCATCACTCATAACCATGTAGGGGTCCTTATCATAGTCCATCATTGGTTTTGAGAAAATTTCCTTTTAACCCATTTCATTTTACTCAAGGTAACATGATCTAGACTTCTCCAATTTTTATCCTGAAATATATGCTCTTTATCCTTATAGATCAATATTCTCATACTCGTCCCCATCTAATGAAGTGAGTCGAATTTGGAGTTTTATTGATAATGGTGGGGATTGTATTCAAAAATACCTCCACCTTAGATAAAATGAAACATTACGAACATGGGATACCTAAAATGAAGAGTACATATTTGGAATATATTGGGTTTTATTTCAATCCCCCATGGTGAAAGCTCCATGACTATGCTCTGGCCCTTTTCCCACACATCCAACTTTCACTATAATAGTAACTAAGGGAGATCCCACATAATGGTATGGTCTAAAACATCATCAGAAATAATTTATCAAATAGGAAACACTCATATCATGTTTAAAACTAGAAATGATATCCTCTATCACCAAATTAGTGTATGAATTACCCAAATCATTCTGATTGGATCAGTATAGAGTTATTTATAATATCTGAATGATCAACCGAGAGGGAAGGGATATTATTCCATTTATACATGGGGACTGAAATTACCCCCTTGTTTTTTGTTTCTTCCCAATCATCATAATTATAAAAAGTTCCCTATGTGGTTACAAGGGGAGTAGAAATCCTTCCAAGTATCAAAAAATAGTAGTTGTTTTAGTGACATTCTTACCAAAATTATTTCCATACCCACTTCACTAGAGGTATAGTAACATCAAATTTAACCCATATATGTGGGAAGATATAGTGAAAAATAATATTTTATCAATTGTCTAAACATAAAAAATTTACAAAAATATTTTCCAAGTAAGCATATAATTGAAGGGTTTTGGAATGGTATTACATATTCAGGAAATCATACCCACATTTTTATTTTCCAGGAATACCATTTAATAATAATATCATAAAAAACATCTATATTCCTATAAATGGTATTCATTATAATTTTAAGTATCACTGGACTAAAAATGATCAAATCATCCACTAATGAGAAATAATAAATGATATTCCATTTGTCAAGGAGATCAAATATCACTTTCTCCTGTATAACAGATGACCCAAACAAAAATATGGAAAAACAATCAATCGATGGAAGGAACAAATATAATTTTTCCACCACGGTCAAGTTCAATAGATCTGATGCATGTGTGAACTCTAAGGTCAAAAGCATGACCTTAGGAAATCCATCTATAAGATTGATCACTTTTGGAATGAGTTCTATATTAGTGAATAGATGTATGAAGTTAGGGTTGGAGAATGGGAGAAAAGAGGGATGTCACACCCCTGAGGAAGGGTATCCCACCCACTCTGATGGGTGAGGGATAAAAGAAATATCCATATACACCTAAGGCATGGAAACAGAATCACTAAGCTGATAACGATGAGAAGTATAGAGGATATCATATTTCTATAAATGATCCCCTTAAACATTATGTTAAATTATTTCATTATTTTTTTCTATTGTGTATCCTCATAGGTAAATTTATATTTCACCATTTCAAATAGTTGTGTGTCCACATGTTATACCATGTATTAAGAAGATCATTAATGGTCTTTATGAGGTCTACCTTATGGTATTAATTAAATTTCATTATCTTTTATGGTTTAATAATGTATCATATACCTAATTTACCAGTCATTAAACCTTCTAATTTTAGGTATATGTAATAATTTTTTATTTTTTATTTATATTTCTGAAGTGAAATTATGTTTTTATGCTATAGGTCATCATATAGCTATAGAATACCATTAACCCAAACAAATCAGTATCCACCAGATATAATGGTATTATTACTTGAACTAACAATCTGATTGACATCAATAACTACTATAATGTTTTATGTATAATAATGGCAGTCATCTAGTGTCATGTTTTAGTAACATGTATATTACTTTTTTCCGTAATATTAATTATTGAGCTAATAATAATTATTTTTTGTTTTATCCTTCATTTCCATAGGATGAATATTTTATTAAAGGTATCAAATGATATTTATATAGATTTCAAAAAAGAAGACTTTCATTAAATATCTATGATTTGTTTATAGTAATCTACATCTACACCCAGTAGTTATATATGTAAACCTCAATATCAATAAATAAAGAATTAATTAAATACTAACCACAACCAAGTTAATTAAAATAGTGTTTCGGGTAGGAAATAAATATAAAAATCATTTATATACTTTAGATTTAAAAAATCTACTTATTTTAATACAAAAATGATTTATTTTTTCTTGTTTTGACAAAAAAATGATCACATGTTTATGTATGAAATAAATAAATAAAATTGTATAGTAAAGCATAGTAATGACTAATCTATTTTCACTTTTTTTATTATGGAATAAAAAATGATATTTCCAATTTTTTTAGTTGAATATGATTTAAGAACTATATAATTATTATATCCAGAATAATATGGAAATGTTAGAGGTATGATTTTTTAGTCTCAGTAGGAGACTAATTTGTAAAAATACGAGTGATGAAATATTTTAATAGTGATGTCATGGAATTATATTTTTATTCAACACCATATAGGATATATTAAATGATCACTAAAAAGAGAAATGTAGAAAATATAAATTATTTAAAAGTACTATTCAATTATATTTTTACTAATTTAAAATAATAAACACCAAATAAAATACATGGTGTAATGTTCGGGATGTTGAGTATGTAGTGTATCACCACTCATCCATAGGCTTCCTAAATTAATCATTTTTCAATATTTTATATTAATATTGTAACTGAAACTTACTTATTATATTGGTATTTTAAATTATTTAGTTTTCTTAATTTATTTTGATTTATACCCATCGACAGTAATGAACCTTATAATTTATAAAGTTATGGTGCCTAACATTTAAGGTTTAACATCTTAATATTTGAGTTAAGAATAATTTTGAGCCATCATACATCTCAGAGGGTGTTATTAAATGGGATGAGGTGTGTTTTGGGAATTCATGGATGAAGATGATGCAAAGGATAAAGAATTTGTATATGTGAGCTCTTTTCAAAACATTAATTGATTCTTCACAACATGAATAACTCATGGGAAGAGTCGATGAATGTTTTATTTAGGAATTGAACCCCTTTCATGATGTGAGATGATTTTCATATTTTAAAACTAGGGCTTAAGAATTTTAAACCAATGAAGTGAGTTTTGTCACATAGAATCCATCTCGATATTCCAAATCATGAATAAATTATTCATATCATGAATAAATGATTCAAAACATGAGTCATAACAATTATAGTTCATTATAAGTATTGATAACCAAACACCTTTTTCATTATCCTTCCTTGTTTCTCTCCTATAGACTCTTGTTCTTCTCAATTCATTTATTAGTAAATCTGGATCTTCTATTTTCTATAATAGGCACTTTGATCTTTGGATTGTTTGGTTTCTCCTCTGTTGATACATGTGATATTTCTCTTCATATTTTCTTCATTACTCTTGGAAATAGTAGTGGGTTTTTTATATGTTTCTAGGATCTATTTATCATGTTATGGTCCTTCTCCAATATTTTAAAGATCACTTATTCAATTTTCTTCTAATGTCACAATCAGGTGTTAGTTATTGTTTAGTGTGTTAGGTACTTAATGTAGATGTTGATAAAACTTATACACCAACCCTTTTGATTTATGAATTCAGTTTTAAGATTTGAGAATAACATTTAGGGCCTCAATTCATTGATCATGTGATCTCTTCACATTCCAATGTGTGTAGATCCAGTTTTGGGTTGTGTGAGGACCATTAAAGTGGTAGGAGGATTCATCTAAGGCCTGTATTATATGAATTTTGATAGATATTGATTTATTAAATGTTATATAAATAAATTATAATGATTCCTTGAATTGATTAATTTATCTATGTAAAAATATTTTCTAAGAAAATATTATTTTCCTGATTTCTTGGTAAGTGAAATTTGGTTTTCAAGGAATTGGAAAATGGATTTATAAATTGGTTCCCAAAAGAAGTTTTTTTTAATAAAGAGTTGTTTGGAATAGATTATAAAATTTTGATTTCCATTTAAATTTATTTTATATACACTATATAATAGATACTTTAAAATTTTAATTGAAGGTTTAGTATTGGGCCTCATCCATTTGTATTGTAAGGGGTTCACTTTATGGGTTCTTTCTCTATTCCTAGATTCTTGATACAGAGGATATAATGACATAATTGAATTTATAAGGGTTTCACATTATTGGGATCTCCTATATTCTATATACATTGATTCATGGGATCAAGATAGTTAAGTATGAAATAGTATTTGATTGAGAATAAGGTAATAGTTACCTAGATGTACATACCATATTTTATACTTAGGGAAATTTTCCTTTCAGGTAATATTTTTAATTATTTGCTTGAAACGAAATGATCCATGATTTGACTAATGTAAATGGTTGTTTAAAATTATTAATTAAAACTGATTTACTTGATTTTTTAATGATTTAGCGAAATGGGAACTATTTACCATTATTTTGATATAAAACCATGAAACTAATTATCATTCCATGTTTTCTTTAAATTGATCATATTTAGATTATTTTAATAAAACATTATATGGGAAACTTATGTGGGATCCAATAGAGCTGTTTTAGGTCACACCATGTATTATTCCTTAGGGGTGTGTAGAACACCATTATTCTAATATTGGTAAGGATAAGGTGTTGTAGTGGGGTGGTGTCATTTATGTCATCTGGGTAATGTATGATAGTGTTGATATGGTGATATGTTTCCTACATATGACATAGATTAGTTGTTGCCTTTTTTTGTGTTCTCATTTTAGATATTTTTTGAATTGTACATGGGATTTTATCTTTCAAATTTGAGGTATATCACTACCATTATCTCTATTTTATTATGGAATATTTTTTTATGATTTTATTTCTATATTTATTCCACATATCATGTTTTATGTATTGTAAAATTGTTCCCTCTTGTTTTTGATTGTTACTTGGGGGTTCTAGTAACCAACCCATATGGAATTGGATCACCCATTGTAGATTACTATGGATTGGAATATATCCTAGATGGATGGGCTTTCCAGGTTGGGTTATGAAAAATTTTCATTGAATTAGGTTTTTCATAGTTTTGGGATGTTAGATGATATAAGATCTAATTTATTGTACAAGAGAGGTGGGTCTCTGTGAGTTCCTAGACATATATTATCATGATGACTCTTAAGTCACCATGGTATTTTGGGATTAGTGTATCCTATGTTGGGTTCCAACATTGATCTATATTTATGCATGATTTATTCTGGTTCAAATCGAGATTATCCTTTTTTTTATTATATTCTTCTATTTTTCTTGTGTAGAAAACATTCCACCAAGAAATATCCCATGGGTTCAATAGAAGGGTGTATCATGGGATTCTCCTCAATAGAATTAACCTTTAGATCAAAATATATTATAGGCAATCATATGTCTTGTTCGGGTTTTGGAACAGACTATCAAATGTTTAGAACTAAACCATTGAGGCGCATCTAAGAGCTGGAGAGGACTCTAATTAATCTTGTTAGTTACTATGTAAGAATCTCTATTCATTATGGGTATGAATATACCCCAAAATAAATATTATTAGTTGTAAATGATTTATTAGATTATTTAATTCCTAGGTGCACTATAGTCTATCATGATGAAATGTGTAATGATCAAGATCGAGGGTACTAACATGAGAGGATGATATTCCATAGTTTAGGATAACCATCATGTGGTCTTGTTGCAGAAGGGGTTGAAGATTATTTTCGTTTTGAATTTATATCTAGAACATATGATGATATTTATTTATCAAGAATTGATCTCCTTACAATAGAATGTGCTTTCTTTGTCATAGTATGCCCATTATTTTACAGAGCTAGTTAGTTTTTCCCTGAATGTGGTGATGAAAAATTAACTAAAATCGTATAAATACATTTTGGGTTTGTGAATAAACATAAAATCATGAAAATATATTCTAAATCATTCCACCTCTAAAGAGACAACAAATATTATTGTGATAGTGGATGTATATGTGGAGGGAAATATTGGTTTCTCTTGCACTTATCTTCCACCCAATGGATGTTTCAGCAGTGTGTTATGATATCAGAGAATGATGAATGATAATCAAAATGGTGGTGGAGGTTGTTTTTATCAGTGAGACCCTTCTGTAAATTAGTTTCCTCAAATATTTTTCATGTAAATTTATAATATTTTGGTTATGTAAGGTATAATAAATGTTCTTGTCACTCACCTATAATTATTTTCAGTAATCACAGTTGTTAATTCAATCTGTAATGTTTTTGACATGCTAAGTCTATAAACAATTATATTTTTGGGATATTTTAATAAGAAGGACAAAATAGTGTAGTCAAAAGAATAAAAATATATAGGGATCTATCCATAGACCTCGATAGTGAAGAACCTTCATGTAGTGTTTAAGATTATGATGGATTTTAATATGGATTCTACCATAGTGAGAGATAACTTATTGGTTTCATCTTATATAGAAACATATCTATTTAATAAATGTGCCTCATAATTGTTTATATATACCTATTTTATTTACAAGATGAAACATATGATATTACTCATGTCTTTTTTATTTATCTTTAGACACCTATTGTAATGTTGAAATAGTATCGATTTCATTTTTTATCTTTTTCTATTTTTACAACCATTGCTAAGTTTTTCTGGGATTTTTTGGTTCTCAATCATGGCTTATTCAACATCATCATAAAGTTGGATTGAATAATTACTCATCAAGATAATATTAATTGATATAATTATCTTATGACATTGATTTATTCCACTGGGATCTATTGAGTGTTCCAAGGAGTGTAGGACACGAGGTATGGTTGTGCAGTACCATACCTCCCATGGTTTAAGAGTTTGTTTTTTATCATTGTAGTCAATCTCAATGATGGGTTATCCTATATTTAGCATGCCTTGGTTATTTGAGTATTACTTAGTATTTTCATATAATACTTATCTATTATTAACCTAGATAGGGAGGTAGAATTATTGATTCATCTGGTCCTAGGAATGATACCAATTTCTATACCATCTTATCATATAGAACAAGTGTCGCTAAAAGATCTCATGGTTCTATTGGATGATATACTTGAGAAGGGTTTTATTCATCCTTTTTCTCACCCTTGTAATCCCCCATGATCTTCACTAAAAAGGATAAGGTTATCTTCATTTATGTGTAGAATATCAAAAATAAAACCAAGTGAATGTAAATAATGAGTACCCTTTTCCAATGTGAATTGTCACGACCCGTCCCAGTGGGGCCCGAGCCATAACTCCCCAAGACCTCCTCCAATAGGCCAGGGTCTGGGGACTAGCACTGAGTAGGAATGTTACTAACATGGGAAGAATTTCCTATAAACCTGTACACATGCACACACATCTCCAATCCCACAAAGCTGAAAAAGTAAAAGCTACTAAAAATGAAAATGCATGCATACACTAAAATCCCAACCAACAAAGTACGATAGGAAAATAAAGTACATTAAGGTAAAACCCTGGTCCAAAAGTACAAGCCCACCAAAAGAGAGTTTGTAACAAAGTCCAACCTATAAAGAAAGGTACTAGGACTACAACCCGTAGCCATAGGAACATACCTCGGCCTGTCTGATCTCACTGAGCACCGTCTGGTCCTGGTCCGCCTAGGATCCTATCAAAGGATCGCTCGTCTTCCCAAGACACAACATGTGCGGGAAAGCCCATGTAGGGTTGAGTATAATAATACCCAGTAGGACACCCCAAAACCACAAAGGAATATAACAAGGTAAAAATACCACAAATGAAAGATACATTCATCTCTACACAGTATTTGTTTACAGAACATATAGCAAGAAATATCGAGAAATACTCATACACGATAGACTACTGTGAAACCACCACTAAGATCCAGCTCAAAGATTTCACTAAGCTCATAACAATGAGAACACACTCTGAGTTCTGAAGAGATAGATAAAAAGTACTCGTTCCAGGAGAACACACTACATAAGTAATTGAGAAATATGATGCTAAGATGAGGATCTCAACCAATAGCCATGGGGTGATACCAATAACTAAGTCTGAACTAATCCGCTAAGCAGAGGATTGGCGCCTGGGTAAAGTTGGTCATGTCAATACCAAGAACTCTACCTAGGGTTCTAGGAATGAATAGAGTATCTTTCTCTAAGTCTCATAGAGGGGATTCCAACAACACTATTCAGGAAGTCTGCTGAAGGGTTCATACTCATGTACATAGGAAATGATACCAGAAACCTTCAGGGAAAAGACCAAGGGTACGAACACTAAGAAAACTAGTCCGTGTCACAGAAGAAAACTAGCTCAAGCCATGTAAAACAGGTTACACAACGTATAGTATGGTTACATGTTGTGTTCCTTGACCCTAGGTAATGCTTGTTTAAACGGCTCGTGTCATCCATCCAAGCTGTGAAAAACTCAACTACACGGCATGTAGAAGGATTACATGTCGTGTTCCCTGACTCTGGGTACTACTCATGTAAACGGCCCATGTCATTAGGCATATAGTGTAAAAAGTCACTACACGGCGTGAACTTGGATTACACGTTGTGTCTGAGCATCTGGGTTTCACTCCGTGTACGCTGGCCCTGTGCCCGTACACGATCTTTGTCCATGTCGCTAGCCTGTGTACCAGTACATGAAGAATCCCATGTATCTGGCCGAGTCTGGTCGGGGAAGGGTATACACGCTGCGTCCTTGGCCGTGTACCCAACTCGTGTCTCTGTACTCCCAGAGTACACGCCATGTGGCCTGATGAGGAAAACATGTCGTGTATCCCATACTACATGTCGTGTAGTCGGGATTTCCAGAATCACTGTCTTCCTCCTCATGCCTCGGCCGGATCTCCGGATCTCGATTCTATCATCCGTTTTCCACAAAACTCAAGACGCTGGTTCATTTCATCATCCTAACACCAAATCCGGGTGTTTCGGACCTTCAATCGGCTCGGAAAACAAGTGTTTATTCATCTGAAAGAAAACCCCCAAAAACCCATATCTCTTGATCTTCTCCGAATCGTTCTTCGCCACCACAGTCGCACCTTCGTTGCATCGTTCCGTGGTTGCATCTACAATCTCGGATCATTACGCCAACAAAAAAAACGTGCAACGATCGATTTCCTCTAAGAACATCAAGCTCTGGGAAGAATGAGGAGTCTCCACGAAGAATAGAGAATTCAATCGCAAAAAGAAAAATAGGGATGAACCTCGATCGTTGTTCGTGACGATCCAGGTACTTCGTCGTTAGATCAAAACCAAAATGATCAACAGATTAAATCTCAAGAATGAAGTTCTTCCGAAAATCCCCGCAAAAGCCCATCTCGCATATACGATCGATCCACGGGCTAATATGTTCATGGATTAGTCTATTTTCATCATAGGAATCAAGAATGGGAATGAAATCACAAAGAGATCAAATTCCCTACCTGGATTTGCGGCGTCCGTTGGCGAAGATCTGGTCGTCGCGTCATCGTCGACGGCGAAATTCGTCAAGAACTTCGTTGTCGCATTGGGGGTTTTTTACAGAGCTTTCCCAGAGCCTCCAGGGGTTTTAGGGTTATTATGTATGTAACCCTAGGCCCCTATGCAAGCCTTTATTTAAAAAGGATAAAAATATATTTTCCGCCATAAGATTTAATAAAATATTTTAAATAAATATTTTATTATGGTTATGTCCAAAAACTGGATTTCACCACCGACCTGTGCCAGCCGATGTTAGGTATCTCCTAGGGTAAACCTGCTACTCTGGATGCAACGGTGCCCTCAGATTTCCGATCTGAGCACCCATTTAGAAGTTATTCCACTTTTTTAGGAAAACCACATGCCCGCGTAATTTAATTATTTAAATAAATTCAAACATTTTTTCCGGGCTCACCGTGCCTCGGAACTGCACACCGTCTCCAAGCCTAGTCTCAAAATAATTCCCATATAATATGAAAATAAAATACAAGGAAATATAAGACATTACATCACACCCATCTTATGGATTTATGTCCCCAAAAAGCCAAAAAAAATGTTACTCAAAAAGATGTGGGTACTGCACAAGAATCTGAGCCTCCCGCTCCCACATTCTCTCCTGGAGATTCTCGTGCTGCCACCAGACATGCACCAAGGGAATAGCTCTCCCATGAAGGATCTTATCCTTCCTATCCTCAATTTCCACTGGGTACTCAACAAATATCTCTCCATCATCGATGTCCAGCTCCCCCAGTCGATAACGCACGATGGATCATGCACGTACCTCCAAGACACCACGCCAACTCTACTCAAAATATAAAAAGGGCCGATGAACCTCGGAGATAGCTTACCACCTTGGCCAAATCTCCACAATCCTTGCCGAGGTGAGACCCTAAGGAACACATGGTCTCCCTCCTCGAAATACAAGGGCCTCCATCTCCTGTCGGCATAAAACTTTTTCTGACTCTACGCAGTCTTTATCTGCTTCTGGATGACTTGAACCTTCTCCGTAATAGATCACACCATCTCTAGGCCCATGAGTGCTGACTCTCCTGGGTCATTCCAGCAAAGTGGTGACCTTCAAGGTCACCCGTACAAAGCCTAGAATGGTGCCATACCAATATTGGAATGATAACTGTTGTTATAAGAAAATTCCATCAGTGGTAGGTGATCCTCCCAGCTACGACTGAAGTCAAGTATGCAAGCTCGTAGCATATCCTTTAAAACCTGGATGGTCCGCTCTGTCTGACCATCAGTATGAGGATGAAACACTGTACTAAAGCGTAACTAAGTCCCAAAAGCTTCCAGCAATCCCTTCCACAATCAGGATGTGAAAGGAGCATCACGATCGGAGATGATCGTTGATGGAACTCCATTAAGCCGAACTATCTCCTGCACGTAGAGGCGTCCCAAGCTCTCTACTGAACTATGCTCCCGTATGTCTAGGAAGTGGGCCGACTTGGTGAGTCGGTCAACAATCACATAGATGGCATCGTGTCCCCTAGACATAGGTAGTAAACCTGTCACAAAGTCCATGGATATCCCATCCCACATCCACTCTGGAACCTCAAGGGGCTGGGTCAACCCTGTTGGAACCTGGTGCTCGGCCTTTACTTGCTAACAAGTAAGGCACCAAGAAACAAACTTCACCACACTCTTCTTCATTCCTGGCCACCAGAACTGACGTCGGAGGTCTTCGTACATCTTTTCCACACCAGGATGCACCGCTAAAGGAGGTGTATGGGAATCCCTCAGAACATCCTCCTGCAACGTCACTGGTACTACTGTGTTCCCTCTGAAAAGAACAACATGCTACGCACCTTTTGAATATCCATCAGCAGCATCGCCTGCAGATATCTGAGCACGTAAAGTCTCACAGCTAGCATCCTCAAGCTTCTCTTCCCTGACTCACTGTAAGAGTGGAGGGGTAACAACCATCGACTGAAGGTAATATCCCTCATCTCTATCCACAAAGGATAACTGTAAAGAGGCCAACTACCTCGTCACCTCATCCAGCAACTGCGAACTGGATCTCCTGTTAATAGAATCTGCCACAACATTCCCCTTCCCATAAGTATAAATGAGCTCAAAGTCGTAATCCTGGAGGAACTCAAGACACCGCCTCTGTCTCAAATTCATATCCTTCTGAGAAAAGATATATCTGAGACTCTTGTGGTTAGAGTAGACGATAAACCACTCGCCCATCAAGTAGTGCTGCCAAATCTTAAATTCGAAGACTACCACTGCCAACTCAAGATCATGGGCCATGTAGTTCTACTCATGTGGCCTCAACTGACGTGAGCCATAGGAAATAACTACTTACCTCGGCATCAGGACACAACCAAGCCCGGTTCCTGATGCGTTGCAGAACACTACGTACTCAACACCCTCCTTAGGTAGTCTCAAGATTGGGGTGCTCGTCAGACTCTGTCTCAACTGCTGAAAATCCTACTGGAATCTCTCGGTCCACATAAAAGGCTTCCCCTTTTGGGTCAAAGAAGTCATGGGTGACAAAATCCTAGAGAAATCAAGAATGAATCTCCGATAGTAGCCTGCCAACCCAAGGAAGCTCCGCACCTCCGTCATGCTCCAGGGTGGCTCCCATGCTAACATTTCATCTACCTTGTATGGGTCCTCTACTACACCATCTGCTGAGATAAAGTGTCCTATAAATTGGACCTATTGTATCCAGAATTGACACTTCTAGAGTTTCTCGTACAATTGGTGCTCTCAAAGTGTGTCCAGAACCATCCCCAGGTGCATCACGTGCTCCTCCTCAGACACAGAGTACACCAGGATATCATTGATGAATACCACTACAAACCGGTCTAGATAGGACTGAAAGATCTGGTTCATGAGTCCCATAAACATTGTTGGGTCGTTCGTCACACCGAATAGAATCACCAAGTACTCATAGTGACCATAGCGACATCTGAAAGTCGTCTTCGGTATATCCTCATTCTGTACTCGCAACTAGTGATGGCCTGATCGTAGATCAACCTTCAAGAACCATAATTCCCCCCTTAAATGGTCTAATAGGTCATCGATCCTCGGTAGTGGATACTGGTGATTCACGGTCACCTGATTCAAGCGCTGGTAATCCACACACAGCCTCAAGATCCCGTTTTCCTTCTTAGGAAAACAAAACTGGGGTCGCCCAGGGTAAAACACTGGGTCTCATGAAGCCCTTCCCCTGTAAGTCTTCCAGATGCACTCTCATCTCACGAATCTCTACAGGCACCATCCGATATGCTGATGCTGATATCAGTGTCGTCTCGGGTTGCAACTCAATGCAGAAATCTATCTTCATACGGGGAGATAGTCCAACGATATCCTCCGGAAAAAGTCCTCATACTCAGCCACTACTGCTGGAAACTGGAAACTCGTAACATCTGTTGTTCCAAGGGATAGGCTAGCCAACTGATGTGAAATCGGCTATACCTTCCTATGCACGAGTCCATCCTATGCTGCATGGGTCTCCTTTTCAACGATGAAGGAGAACCTCATTCCATCACTGTGGACACACTGCACCCTTCACCTAAAACAATCAATCTAGGCATGAAATGTGGATAGCCAATCCATACCAAGAATGAAATCGTAAGGCCTCGACGCTACCACCAAGAGGTTATAACCGAAACTCTCACCTCCAAGGGTCAGGTCACACTGTCAGCAAAGTTGTGTGATCTCTGAATCTTCTCCAGTCAGTGTTTCTAAGCGTAAGGGTAGAGTCAACGGCTCAACTGGAATCTAAATGTCTCAAACAAGATAAGAAGCCAGAAAATAATGACATGCACCTGTGTCTATCAGTACGGAAACCAAAGTAGAAAAGAAACATATTGTACCTCTAATCATTCCGGGATTACCTGGGTCATAAGCATCCACTGCCTACAACTGTCCCTACCTCTATCCACCAGCTCCTTGAGCCAGGGGTGGACCTCCTAGGGGTGGTGGTGGTAAAAGGTCAAATCGCCGACCACCTCCAGCTGCTCTCCCAGCTCCTCTACCACGTCCGCCACCCCGCGGATTTGTCTTCTCCACACATTGCTTCTACCTCGGTGCTCCATCCACTACTCCCATGTCAGTAGTACGGAGGGTCGGAAAGTCTCGAGTGAGATGTCCCCTTCCATCACAAGAGTATCATCACCTCTCACAAGGCTCGTTGGATACCCACTGTGAACCTTATACAGTAGATCCTTTGTCCTGGGATCTCCTATGAAAACGTCTCCCACACCTGGGTCCCTGGCGTCGGCTCCCTGCTGTCGTTGTCTCTGCTCCAGCTCGCTCACTACTAACAACTGTCATCTGTCTCTACTCTACCAAGAAGCTCTCGACCACCAAATCCTGCTCGATCACCCCAGAATAAGTAGGAATTCTCATAGGGATGATACTAGCTCAGATGTCTTTGCGCAAGCCCTGCTCAAAATTTCGAGCTCTAAAGTATGGATCCCTGACCATATCCATCTAGTACCGTGAGAGGTCAGTAAACCTCGATGAATAGTAAGCCACCATCATGGTTCCCTACTGGAGCTGAAGAATCTCCTGTATACATACTGCTCTCGGGGTAACTGGTGAAAACTCCTCTTTGAAAAGAATCTCAAACTCTGACCACGCAAGAGTCACCTCTTTGTGGGTCTGGATAACCAAACTCCACAATCGTCCTGTCGAGCCCTGTAGAAGGCTCACTGCCAGGATCACCATCTGGTCTGCTAGTGTCCTGACCAAATGGAAGACTCTGACCACTACCTCAAGCCAGTCCTCTACCACCTGAGTGTCAGGCTCACCTCAAAACCAAAGGGGTCTCTGTCTCTGAAACTCGTGGGGTGCACTCAGCCTGCGCTCCTCCTCCACTGGTACATCTGGCACTAAAAACTACTCCACAGGTGGTGGAAGAACTGGCACACCACCTGAAGGTAAAGCTGGGGGATCTGGTCCCTTTATCGAAGCTTCATCATAGAGGGGGGTCGTCCTCATGATCGAGATGCTGGATCCTAGCCAGTGCGCATTGTGGAGGCATCCTGTAAAGAAAGAAGATGTATCTCATTCAGTGAGTATATCTAGAGAGCTGACTCAAGAAAGTCATGGAAACCGCAACCCATTCCTATATGATTCATGTACCGTTATTTTTTCTTGCAACTAGTGTTCTCATGTTCCGAGTTGAAAAGCAAGTTATCAGAGTCCTGGTGTATGGATACGTCAGCCACCCGCACCAACACTGGGGTCTCAGTCCTAAAAGACGAACTCAAAACACATAACACTGTTGCCCCAAACCAACTCACAGACTCTCATTACAAAGATAGAAATGACCACCTCTAATGCCACTCTTTCACAACCCGTCCCAGTGGGGCCCAATCCGTAACTCCCCATTCCCACCTCCAATAGGCCAGGGGTTGGTGACTGGCACCTAGTAGGCATGTTACTAACATGGGAGGTATTGCCTATAAACCTGTACACACGCACACACATCTCCAAGCCCACAAAGCTAAAAAAGTAAAACCTACTAAAAATGGAAATGTATGCATACACTAAAATCCCAACCAACAGACTACAACAGGAAACTAAAGTACAGTAAGGTAAAGCCCTGGTCCAAAAGTATAATCCCACCAAAAGAGAGTATGTAACAAAGTCCAACCTATAAAGAAAGGTACTAGGATTGTAACCTGTAGTCATAGGAACACACCTCGGCCTGTATGATCTCACTGATCACCGTCCGGTCCCGGTCTACCTAGAATCCTGTCAAAGGCTCGCTCGTATGCACAAGGCACGACACGTGCGGGCAAAGCCCGTGTAGGGGTGAGTATAACAATAACCAGTAGGACACCCTGAAACCACAAAGGAATACAACAGGGGAAAATACCACAAAGGGAAGATACTATCATCTCTACACAAAATATGTTTACAGAACATATAGAAAGAAATATCCAGATATACTCATACATGATCAACTACTGCGAAACCACCACTAAGATCCAGCTCGAAGATTTCACTAAGCTCGTAACAAGGAGAACACACTCTAAAGTCTGAAGAGAGAGATATGAAGTACTCATTCTAGGAGAACACACTCCACAAGTACTTGAGAAATATGATTCTCATATGAGGATCACAACCAATAGCCATGGGGTGATTCCGACAACTCAGTCTGAAATAATCCACTAAGCAGAGGATCGGTGCCCGGGTAAAGTTAGTCATGTCGATACTAAGAACTCTAACTAGGGTTAAATGAATGAATAGAGGACCTGGATCTAATTCTCACAGAGGGGATTCCAAAAAATATATTCAGGAAGTCTGCTGAAGGGATCATACTCCTGTACATAGGAAATTATACCAGAAACCTTCAGGAAAAAGACCAAGGGTACGAGCCCTAAGAAAACTAGTCCAAGTCACATAAGACAACTAGCTCATTCCATGTAAAAAAGGTTGCATGGCGTGTAGTATGGTTACACGCTATGTTCCTTGACCCCAGGTACTGCCCATGTAAAAAGCCTATGTCATCCATCCAAGCTGTGAAAAACACAACTACATAGTGTGTAGAAGGATCACACGCCATGTTCCCTGACTCCGGGTACTGCCCATGTAAACAGCCCGTGTCATTAGGCTTGTCATGTAAATAGTCACTACATGACGTGTACTTGGATTACACGTTGTGTCCGAGCATCTGGGGTTCGCTCCGTGTATGATTGTAAAGACCCGAAGCTTATCGTACATGGACATTACATTACTTTTGCGGAATACTTAGTACATAACAAAAACACACACACAAGGATCGTAATAGTTTAGTGTCTTTGGAAACTCGGAACGTAATCTTCTAATCGTGGTGAAAGATCTTCAATATCTCCCATAAAGATCTCCCCTTTTTTTTACCTAAAACCTTTCTTTATATCCTGGGGAAAATAAAACATAAAAGGGTGAGCTCAAATGCTCATTAGGGGTAAGCAAAAGAAAAATCAATCACATCATATTCATAAGAACAAAACTTTTGGAAATCTTAACCTGCAAAAGAGAGCATAATTTCATATCATGGGATAAATCATAGTAGTGAAATGAAATCCCAATTAGAATAACTTAAAACATGAAACTTTGTGGCATACACACATAATCATAGAGAATCATTTATTGTTAGTCAAGACTCATTTCCAAGACTATCTTAGTGGACAAAGTCCCTTTCTGAACCGAGTCACCCTCATTTTAGTCCTGTTTCACTGAACCGGTATAACCTACCATTCCATCCATATCTATCTCATGAGATATAAAATCTTTACCCAATTCATTGGAGGGAGATATAGGCCCCACCCATCTCATAATGATACCATTCTTATGTGTGACACAAAATCATAAATCATACATCATTGCATAACCCATGTAACACAAATGGGAATCTTAAACATCATAACATCATAAAACAATTCATATACGATAAAGGAATTAATAAAAATATTTCCATCACAACATAATCAAATCCATGTAATATTAGGGATAGAAACAGAACCCTTTATTATCTTAGATGGAAAATAATTTTGATAAAACACTTGAACTCCATTCTTGAGGAAAATATCCTTTCTTCTTCAAAAACATTTTTCCCTTCTTAAAATGTCATACAACTTTAAACTAAAAGAAGTTGATTAAAAATAAACCTTAAAACTTGTAAAGGATGCTTCTTGGAAATAATGTTTTAAAAATCCATTCATGCCGTATAAGTTAAAAAAACATTCTTCGTACTTTTGTCGGAAAAGTCAAAAAGTACCTCGTACGAAAAACGACAAAATATTCCTTTCATATCTTTTACTAAAAACTCACCAAAGGGTATAATTGGATTTAAAAAAAATTTAGGTGGATAGAAATAATTTTACATATTGGGGAAACATGTATTTTGATGATAAAATACACCCCAGTAAATACCAAAGTATAAACAATCTCGGATAAAAATGAGATTGTGATATTTCCCTTACCTTAGGTCCGACTTGCTTTGTACGTGTCCGAACCTCCTGTATAATGATTTAAATCATGTTATTGACTTATTCCAGAATCATATTCATTGTTATTATATCATATATGGTCCACTTATGACTTTATATTACCCATTCTTTTGTAAATTCATGTTAAAGAAGCGTTTTGGGTAAAATCGTTTCATTTATCGTAGGTGTTTTTAACTTGTAATTATTAATATGATTACTTGGATCATGATTACTTATATCCAGAATGTAAAACATGATTTATATATTATATATATTCAGAATATACATATATATAATATATTGATAAATGGAATGAAATACACCATTCATGGAGACAGTGGTCTGTACGTACGCATGAATGTTGTTTTCGTTTCCTTATTGAATTGAATAGAATTAAGTAGATGACATACATATAAATATACATAAATACAGTATCATTATTATGTCATATATTTCATTAGTACTTATTATATATACTTTATAATCATTCATGAATGGTTAATCATTGAGAATGAATCTCATCGCGTCATGGAGACGGTAGTCCGTACGTACGCAAGAGCGATGATATCGTTCCCATGGTTGTGGAATTGTGTTGAAGTGTATGTATACTATTTCAGTATCAATATCACTTTATAATAATCATATATAGTTACTCATTACACCATTATACCCATCCAATTAAGGTGGTGACGGAAAATAGATTACACCACGGCGTGGAGACGGTATTCCGTACGTACGCACGCGCGGTGATTTCCTTTTTCCGTAGGATGGATAGAAGGTTAATTAGAGTTTTTTCATATTTATAATAACATATCAGTATATAAGAAATACTGATGTTATTACTTTATCATGAAACAACTAATGAAGAATAAGTTGAAGAAGAAAGAAATTGAAAAAGATCGGTAATGGATATTACCTCTTCTTGACGCGCCTTCACTTATCATCCACTTAAAGAACTAAGGATGGTCTTTGAAGAAGACCAGGACCTCTAGGATGATACTAGGGAAGTGGAGAAGAGATTTTGGTAGGGGTTGGCTGAGCTTGAAGGCTCAAAGTTGTGTGAGGAAGAGAGGGAGGAGGTGCCCTTTTATAAGGGAGGAGAGGGGCACCTTAGGAATATCTCAAAATATTATTTTATATTAAAGCCAAAATCGGTTTATAATGGTTACAAAGGGTCTTATTTCGAATCTAAAGTGGGTATGGGTAGAAATCTTATCAACTAATAGGATTTAGACAAGTTTAGGTTACTATTTTAACCTTATTAATTAGATTTAACTTTAAGTTAAATAATTTAACTTTTACCGTGTCTTTTTGTTTTCTTACACTATATGGTTAATACACTTACTATAACATGCCAAAAGAACCCCAAATTGTTTATTATTAATATATATATCCTTATCTAATTCATTTGGCTTAACCTTAGATTTTTAGGAATAAAATAACAATTAATAATATAATATTTGATTTAAAAACTATTTTGTGTCAATTTTGACACTATTTGATATATGATTTTTGTGAAAGTCATAACAGAATTATATGTTCTAAACAAGTTGTTTAAATCAACACTAATATATCATAGTAACCTATAAAATTAGTGGAATTCATAAAAAGTCTTAAATTACATTTAGTTTGGTATTTATAATATCAATTATGTCAATATTTCATTAATAAGATAATTACTGCATCATCTTTGTGTCATAAATAAATTAACTTATTTGATGTCTAAAAATTACAAATGAAATACCATTATGTATGAAATATTTTTATCTTTCTAAGGAATATTTACAATCGAATTTATCTTATGTATAACCATATATTAAAAATGTTTTAGTAAATAAACTTTGATTTTAACTCTTTTAACTCTTCTTTGAATTAAATAATAATAAATGTCCTAATCTAATCCAAGTGGGCCTAAATGATAATATTTTACACTTAAGGTTGTTTTTGGTCGAGATACACTTGTCCAATAGGATTAGGACATGTGTTAGGGTAATATTAATATCATTGTTACCCTAAATTACCCTATTTACTTTTAACCGTGGTAAATAAAAGTAAAAAGTTACTATTCACCAAAAATTATTTTCATCTCATTGAACCACATTTTACTTATTGAAATCAACTGTGTCTCTCGGATTTTTGAAATTCCATTCACAGAAGCGGTACAATTAAGTTTTATGAAAAATTCAGTTTTTTAACTACCACTTAGTAGTTTCACTATTCATCAAAAATTGATGTTTTTCAGAACAATGCCAAAATTTCATCCTAAGCTATATTTCATATTACGAATTCAAAAATGAAGTCTATTTTACCAAATTCATAACATAGAAGTTGCATTAATTAATTTTATAATTAAATCCCGTTGTTAAAATAAATAGCGTGTTTTTAAGAAACAATATCTATCAAAAGATTGACACTTGTTTATGTCTGGTTTAAATGTGAAATTACATCAAATGACCTACATTGTATTAAATTGTAAAAATATATTATAAATATACTTTAAAACCACTCAAATTAATAATTTATCACTATTAATTATTTTGATTAAAAAGTTGTTTTTAATTATAATTTAGTAATTTTCACTATTCATCAGAATATGAAAGTTATCCGAAAATTACCAAAATTTCACCCTAAGCTAATTTCGATATTCCGAATCCAAAAATGAAGTCCATTTTGAGAGATAAAATTTCTAAAATTTTAAAAAGTGGTTATTACTATTCATAACGGCTAGTTTTAATAATATTTTAACAGCATATCGTTGTTTAGTGAAACTCGGTATTGCGTACTACACACGCTATCGAGGAAGGTCGCGATTGTGTGTAATGCAAGGAAAGTCAAGGATGTGTGTTGTGCAAGATCCTTTTCAACACAAGACATTAATAAAATTAAAAAGAATATTTTTCATAAAATCTCAGGCTGTTACATTCTACCCCCCTTAAAATGAATTTTGCCCTCAAAATTCGTCGGGGTTATAAATGGTTTACTATTCGAAATTTTCTTTAATAGAAACCCACATCGTAAAAAAGAATACCAAAACATGGCTTTAAAAACTAAAGTATGAAATGTAACGATTACCCAAATAAACTAATCACTAGGTTTCCACATAGGTGAAAATATGGATATGGAAGAGAAATCTAACCATCATGTTATGATGGAGAGTGGTAGAGAACATGGTTATGGAAAAGCCAGTAATCACAAATCCATAGATTTGTGCTGATATAAGGTACCATCTGATTCATCAGGTATAAGATCACTAGGACAACATTTTTGGTTTTCAAGATCATTTCCCTAAAGTTGAAAATTTGCTTAGAATAAATACTTACTTTATTTTGGTACAATCTCACTGTTGTTCGTGCCTTGAACAATTTCCACTTCATCTATTAAATAAATGAAGTTGAATTTGTTATTCGTGAAGTGTTAGCAGATCATGTGATAGAATGACGGGTTATTCCATCTGTCTCAAACAAAAGGTTAGCAAAAATTATATACATAAGTCGATCTATAGTGAGATTAATCATATATGGTTCCTAAAATGGACTTATACTTCATATATCATACTGCTTAATATAATAAAACTAGTTTCTGCTAAACAGGGACTTCCTGTAGGCCAGTGGTAGGTGATAAAGGTCAGTCGCACTTCGGTTGTGGGTTCGATTCCCACAGCCTTGTCCGACGCCATGGGTTGTCGCCCGTCCTGCAGGTTGTCCTTTTTCTAAAACTATATTACTATAACATCCCATCAATAATATCGAAAAAACTTTTATCCTTAAACAATACTAACTTATGTCCAACATAATCCATTCCAATCTTTAGGCTTATCCATAATACTGCAGTCCACTCTCATAACATAGTGAAAACGATTACTAGATATTTAACACCATCGTCGATCCCCATATATCATAAGGTATGTTTTGTTGGTCACATTCCAAACATTCAAAGTCCTTAATCGTGTATTCTCTTGAATACCTTAGTGAAAACATGAATGCAGTTAAAAGTTAACACTTTCCACATACCAAAATCCTCAAAATTCTATATACTCAAACCATGATATCACTTAGTCCTTATATCAATCATGAGCTCATGAATACTGTTAAACATTTTGTTTTCTCGTTTTCCCTTCATTATGCGCATATCATCTTATTTCCAAAAATATCTCAATTACTTTGAATACCACATTAGACCAATACATAAATATTCCAATACTCCATGATACAATATTATTTTGGAATCCCATTATATAAACACTTAATCATTCCACCACATCGTTGTCATATTCAACATCGCCAATAGTGATCGCATGTGACTTCCCTTTGTCCTTTGCCTTCAGTGGTTGCTCATGTTGATCATCACTAACCCTTGGATTAGGGCATTTATTAGCATAATGCCCCATTTCCTTGCACTTGAATCATTGAAGTGTTGGTGGTGCGTTCTCTGTAGTGTTTGCTTTATTCACATCATTAGAAACCCTTTTTCCATTACTTTGACACTCAGCTTCTCTATGACCTTCTTTTCCACACTTAAAACATTTTCTAGTCCCTTTAAGACAATCTCCACCATGCTTCTTTCCACACTTTGTGCATAAGGAAACATTCATCTTCTTTTCACCATTATTCTGAGATTTCTCCTTGAACTCCATCTTTTGTTTCTTGTCAAAACCATGAGATGGATTTGTAACACCAACTTCCATTTCTACCTTGATATCACAACGCACAATTTCTTCATAGCTACTGAAGTATCTTATAGCTAATGCCCTTCGAAGACTTGGTTTTAAGCCACTGAAAAATAGATCAACTTTACTTTCAGGTTGGATGATAATGCTAGATGCATAACTTGAAAGTCTTGTAAAATTCACTTCGTATAAAACAACAGATTCATCATCCTTTTGCTTTAGTTCAAGAAAATCCTTCTCCATCTTTGTTCAAAGAATACGAGGGAAGTACTTACTGAAAAACAAGTTCTTGAACTCGTCCCATCCCATGGACTCAATTTCATCTCTTGGCCTCGTATTCTTGATAAGATTCCACCATTGATCAGCTTCACCTTCCAAACGATATACTAATAAGATGACTTTATCATGTTCAGAACATTGAAGAACTAAAAATATCTTTTCAGTGGTACTGATCCATTGTTCAGCAACAAGTGGATCGGAAGTCCCACTGAAAGAAGGTGGACGTTTCCTCATGAAGGACTCAATAGAATATTGTTCCTTCTTCTGCTCATTTGGAAGTCCATAATGATTCATAGCTTTTGTAAGGATAGCAATAAGATTTTGCATTCCATCTCCCATAACATTTGTTTGTTCAGGAGGACAATCATTGCATTGTCCATTGCATTGATCGACACAGTTCCTTTGGGTTCCAGCCATCGTCTAAAACCCAAAAAGAATAGTGTGAGAGGCAAAAATCATGCTAGGGAAAACAACATAATAAAGGGGGAGTACCTTCAATATCTAAAATCTTAGGTTTAATTCTATCATCGTTAGCGTAGTTCTAGTACTATAACCTATACGTATACTTAACCTTAGGGGAATCCCTAGACATACCGTAGAAATATCTCTAGGGATCTCACTAACGTTTTCGCATCCTAGTTTCCAAAGGTTGACTAAACCTTTCCTCTGATACCAACTGTAAAGACCCGAAGCTTATCGTAAATGGTCATTACATTACTTTTGCAGAATACTTAGTACATAACAAAAACACACACACAAGGATCGTAATAGTTTAGTGTCTTTGGAAACTCGGAACGTAATCTTCTAATCGTGGTGAAAGATCTTCAATATCTCCCATAAAGATATTCCCTTTTTTTTCCTAAAACCTTTCTTTATATCCTAGGTAAAAGAAAACATAAAAGGGTGAGCTCAAATTCTCAGTAAAGGTAAGCAAAAGAAAAATCAATCACATCATATTCATAAGAACATAACTTTTGGAAATCTTAACCTGCAAAAGAGAGCATAATTTCATATCATGGGATAAATCATAGTAGTGAAATGAAATCCCAATAAGCATAACTTAAAACATGAAACTTTGTGGCATACACACATAATCATAGAGAATCATTTCTTGTTAGTCAAGACTCATTGCCAAGACTATCTTAGTGGACAAAGTCCCTTTCTGAACCGAGTCACCCTCGTTTCAGTCCTGTTTCACTGAACCGGTATAACCTACCATTCCAGCCATGTCTATCTCATGAGATATAAAATCTTTACCCAATGCATTGGAGGTAGATATAGGTCCCACCCATCTCATAATGATACCATTCTTATGTGTGACACAAAATCATAAATCATACATCATTGCATAACCCATGTAACACAAATGGGAATCTTAAACGTCATAACATCATAAAACAATTCATATACGATAAAGGAATTCATAAAAATATTTCCATCACAACATAATCAAATCCATGTAATATTAGGGATAGAAACAGAACCCTTTATTATCTTAGATGGAAAATAATTTTGATAAAACACTTAAACTCCATTCTTGAGGAAAATATCCTTTCTTCTTCAAAAACATTTTTCCTTTCTTAAAATGTCATACAACTTTAAACTAAAAGAAGTTGATTAAAAATAAACTTTAAAACTTGTAAAGGATGCTTCTTGGAAATAATGTTTTAAAAATCCATTCATGCCGTATAAGTTTAAAAAAAACATTCTTCGTACTTTTGTCGGAAAAGTCAAAAAGTACCTCGTACGAAAAACGACAAAAGATTCCTTTCATATCTTTTACTAAAAACTCACCAAAGGGTAAAATTGGATTTAAAAAAATTGTAGGCGGATAGAAATAATATTACATATTGGGGAAACATGGATTTTGATGATAAAATACACCCCAGTAAATACCAAAGTATAAAAAATCTCGGATAAAAATGAGATTGTGATATTTCCCTTACCTTAGGTCCGACTTGATTTGTACGTGTCCGAACCTCCTGTATAATGATTTAAATCATGTTATTGACTTATTCAAGAATCATATTCATTGTTATTATATCATATATGGTCCACTTATGACTTTATATTACCCATTCTTTTGTAAATTCATGTTAAAGAAGCGTTTTGGGTAAAATCGTTTCATTTATCGTAGGTGTTTTTAACTTGTAATTATTAATATGATTACTTGGATCATGATTACTTATATCCAGAATGTAAAACATGATTTATATATCATATCTATTCAGAATATAAATATATATAATATATTGATAAATGGAATGAAATACACCATTCCTGGAGACGGTAGTCCGTACGTACGCATGAACGCTGTTTTCGTTTCCTTATTGAATTGAATAGAATTAAGTAGATGACATACATATAAATATACATAAATACAGTATCATTATTATGTAATATATTTCATTAGTACTTATTATATATACTTTATAATCATTCATGAATGGTTAATCATTGAGAATGAATCTCATCGCGTCGTGGAGACGGTAGTCCGTACGTACGCACGAGCGATGATATCGTTCCCAGGGTTGTGGAATTGTGTTGAAG
Organism: Viscum album; assembly: GCA_963277665.1. Lineage (NCBI taxonomy): Eukaryota > Viridiplantae > Streptophyta > Magnoliopsida > Santalales > Viscaceae > Viscum > Viscum album. The sequence goes on along the minus strand of OY728155.1, from coordinate 359,879,828 downwards.
TGTATGTATACTATTTCAGTATCAATATCACTTTATAATAATCATATATAGTTACTCATTACACCATTATACCCATCCAATTAAGGGTGGGACGGAAAATAGATTACACCACGGCGTGGAGACGGTATTCCGTACGTACGCACGCGCGGTGATTTCCTTTTTCCATAGGATGGATAGAAGGTTAATTAGAGTTGTTTCATATTTATAATAACATATCAGTATATAAGAAATACTTATGTTATTACTTTATCATGAAACAACTAAAGAAGAAGAAGTTGAAGAAGAAAGAAATTGAAAAAGATAGGTAATGGATATTACCTCTTTTTGACGCGCCTTCACTTATCCTCCACATAAAGAACTAAGGATGGTATTTGAAGAAGACCAGAACCTCTAGGATGATACTAGGGAAGTGGAGAAGAGATTTTGGCAGGGTTTGGCCGTGCTTGAAGGCTCAAAGTTGTTTGAGGAAGAGAGGGAGGAGGTGCCCTTTTATAAGGGAGGAGAGGGGCACCTTAGGAATATCTCGAAATATTATTTTATATTAAAGTCAAAATCGGTTTATAATGGTTCCAAAGGGTATTATTTCGAAGCTAAAGTGGGTATGGGTCGAAATCCTATCAACCAATAGGATTTAGACAAGTTTAGGTTATTATTTTAACCTTATCAATTAGATTTAACTTTAAGTTAAATAATTTAACTTTTACCGTGTCTTTTTGTTTTCTTACACTATATGGTTAATACACTTACTATAACATGACAAACGAACCCCAAATTGTTTATTATTAATATATATATCCTTATCTAAGTCATTTGGCCGAACCTTAGATTTTTAGGAATAAAATAACAATTAATAATATTTTATTTTATTTAAAAACTATTTTGTGTCAATTTTGACACTATTTGATATATGATTTTTGTGAAAGTCATAACAGAGTTATATGTTCGAAACAAGTTGTTTAAATCAACACTAATATATCATAGTAACCTAGAAAATTAGTATAATTCATAAAAAGTCTTAAATTACATTTATTTTGGTATTTATAATATCAATTATGTCAATATTTCATTAATAAGATAATTACTGCATCATCTTTGTGTCATAAATAAATTAACTTATCTGATGTCTAAAAATTACAAATAAAATACCATTATGTAGGAACTCTTTTTAGATTTCTAATGAATATTTAAAATCGAATTTATCTTATGTATAACCCTATATTAAAAATGTTTTAGTAAATAAACTTTGATTTTAACTCTTTTAACTCTTCTTTGAATTAAATAATAATAAATGTCCTAATCTAATCCAAGTGGGCCTAAATGATAATATTTTACACTTAAGGTTTTTTTTGGTCGATATACACTTGTCCAATAGGATTAGGACATGTGTTAGGGTAATATTAATATCATTGTAACCCTTAATTACCCTATTTACTTTTAACCGTGGTAAATAAAAGTAAAAAGTTACTATTCACCAAAAATTATTTTCATCTTATTGAACCACATTTTACTTACTGACATCAACTGTGTCTCTCAGATTTTTGAAATTCCATTCACAGAAGCGGTAAAATTAAGTTTTATGAAAAATTCAGTTTTTTAACTACCACTTAGTAGTTTCACTATTCATCAAAAATTGATGTTTTTCAGAACAATGCCAAAATTTCATCCTAAGATATATTTCATATTCCGAATTCAAAAATGAAGTCTATTTTACCAAATTCATAACATAGAAGTTGCATTAATTAATTTTATAATTAAATCCCACTGTTAAAACAAATAGCGTGTTTTTAAGAAACAATATCTATCAAAAGATTGACACTTGTTTATGTCTGGTTTAAATGTGAAATTACATCCAATGACCAACATTGTATTAAATTGTAAAAATATATTCTAAATATACTTTAAAACCACTCAAATTAATAATTTATCACTATTAATTATTTTGATTAAAAAAGTTGTTTTTAATTATAATTTAGTAATTTTCACTATTCATTAGAATATGAAAGTTATCCGAAAATTACCAAAATTTCACCCTAATCTAATTTCGATATTCCGAATCCAAAAATGAAGTCCATTTTGAGAGCTAAAATTTCAAAAAAATTAAAAAGTGGTTATTACTATTCATAACGGCTAGTTTTAATAATATTTTAATAGCATATCGTTGTTTAGTGAAACTCGGTATTGCGTACTACACACGCTATCGAGGAAGGTCGCGATTGCGTGTAATGCAAGGCAAGTCAAGGATGTGTGTTGTACAAGATCCTTTTGGTGTAGCGTACAAAACAAGACATTAATAAAATTAAAAAGAATATTTTTCATAAAATCTCGGGCTGTTACAATGCTGGCCATGTGCTCGTACACGGTCTTTGTCCGTGTCGCCTGCCCGTGTACCAGTACATGGGGTATCCCATGTATCTGGCCGATTCGGGTCGGGTAAGGGTATACACGCTATGTCATTGGCCATCTACCCAACTGGTGTCTGTGTACTCCTAGATTACATGCCATGTTCCCGCCGATGAACACACGCCGTGTAGCCCATACTACACACCGTGTAGTCGGGATTTACAGAACTGCTTTCTTCCTCCTCGTGCCTCGGTTGGATCTCCAGATCTCGATTTTGTCATCCGTTTGCTGCAAAACTCAAGACACTGGTTTGTTTCAACATCCTAACATCGAATCCTGGTGTTTTCGTCCTTTAATTGGCTCGGAAAACAAGCGTTTATTCATCCAAAAAAACACCCTGAAACCCATATCTCTTGATCTGCTCTGAATCATTCATCACCAATGCATTCTCACCTCCATTGCATCATTCCAGTGTTGGATCTACAATCTCAGATCATTGCGCCAACAAAAGAACACACAACGATCGATTTCATCCAAGAACGTCAAGCGCGGGGAAGAACGAGGAGTCTCCATGAGGAACAGGGAATTCAATCGCAAAATGAACAAGAGGGAAGAACCTCGATCGTTGTTCGTGACGATCTGGGTTCATCGTCGTTAGATCAAAACCAAAATTATCAATAGATTAAATTGAAGGAATGAAGTTCTTCCAAAAATCCCTGCAAAATCCCATCCAGAAAATACGATCGATCTGTGGGATAATCTGTTCATGGATTAGTCCATGTTCGTCATAGAAATCAAGAACGGGAAAGAAATCACAAAGAGATCAAACGCCCTACCTGAATTCGTGGCATTCGTTGGCAAAGATCTGGTCGTCGCATCGTTGTTTCTGGAAAAATTCGTCAAGAACTTCGTCGCTATGTTGGGGGTTTCTTCCAGAGCTATACCAGAGCCTCCAGGGGTTTCATAGTTATGAGGTCTGTAACCCTAGACCCATGCGCAAGCCTTTATTTAAAATGGATAAAAATATATTCTCCACCATAAGATTTAATAAAATATTTTAATAAAATATTTTATTACGGTTACGTCTATAAACTGAATTTCACCACCGACATGTGCCAGCCGTTGTTAGGTCTCTCCTATGGTAAACCCGCTGCTCTGGACTCAACGGTGCCCTAATATTTCTAATCCGAGAACCTGTTCAGGTGTTATTCCACTTTTTCAGGAAAACCACACATGCGCATAATTTAATTATTTAATTTAATTCAAACATTTTTTCTGGGCTCGACGGGCCTCGGAACTGCACGCCATCTCCAAGTCTAGTCTCAAAATAATTCCCATATAATATTAAAATAAAATACAGAGAAATCCAAGACATTACATGAATTAAATATTTAATTAGTAAAATATATCCAAGTGGATTTTGAAAAAAAAATATTCAATCTGGTTCTGGGATACTAATATCTCATATACCTCTTTCAAAATAAGCTATTCCCATAATGAATTTCAGGAATTGACTTGTTTAATAATAATGATCATGAGGTGTTTATGGTTTTGCTGAAAATAATTTTTTAACAGTATCTCAAAACCCTTATCAAGGGTTTTTGGAAGATATTCTAATTTTTTAGAGATCTATGTATGAGCATGAAAAAAATATGAATCTAGTTCTAGAAATCCAAAGGAGTTTTCATATTTATAGGAATATTTTCAAATACAATTTTTTGATCCAAAAAGTGTTTTTCTAGGGGCATGTGATTTTAGAACATATAATTTTAGTCAAACATAAAAATTATATGGTTTTATTATCAGGATTTTAACCATGGAATATCATCTTTTTATATATATTACTAGTTTTAGAAGTATATAATTAAAGGTATTTTATGTATTTCTCAATGTTAGCATCACATTATACTAATATTTCTGAGAAAGCGATGAAATTTCATTCAGATGCTAAGTGTTAATCCTATTTTGATAAAGTGAGAAGTATCCTAACATTGACTCCTATTTTTATCATTCCCAATCCTCATATGAGTTATGTAGTATACAATGATTATTCTCTGGTGGTTTTGGGATATATGTTTATAAAATATTATCATGTCATTCCATTAAAATCTCACCAATTTCAACCACATGAAATAATTACCCCAGTAATGATTTGAAGCTCATTGTTATTATGCATCCACTTAAGATTTGAAAAAGCTATGTATTTTGGGGATAAGTTCATTTTATTTTTTGATAATAAGAGTCTGAGATATATATTATCTTAGATGGACTAAAATATTGAACAGTTGTTGTGGGAAGAATATATCTAGATATTTGACTTTGATTTCTCCTACAACACAGATATGGGGAATATCATCACAAATACTCATAGAAGGAATATTTCATTATAGGTTTTATTAGAATCTAATGAGGAGAGGAACCTAAATTGGTTTTTTCTCAAATTAATCTAGACACATATGAGTATGATTCAAGAATAATTATTACCAATTATTTGTTTTCATCATCTCTCATTGAGTCTATATTGTTGGATTAATATCTGGATAACAGGTTTAAGAGAATTAGGGAAACATTATATGCCAGGGATACCATTTTTGGGTAGTCAATATCTTATGATGATATTGTCCATTTTCATGATTTTTTTCTCCAATAAACAAAATCAGAGTATCGTGATTTTCATTGTTATTTATGGGATATTCATCTTGGAATTATTGTTATATATTATGACTTGAGACAATGTTTTTGTTTTCCATGTATGAGTTAGGGAATTACTATACACCTATTATCATATAATTTTAGGGAACATGTAGCCGAATGGTCTACTATATAATCTTCTTTTCCTAGTTTGGAAATGGGGAGGGGTGTCCAGAGAATAAATTGCTATATAACCATGGATTTCTTAAGGAAATAATCTCATCTGGGTATTGGTTGATCAGTTGATAAAATCAGAACATTTTATTACGATCAAGTAAAAAATCAAGGTTGATTAATTAGGTATGTTGTTCATTCAAGATATTGTGAGTTTTCATTGGGTTCCCTTTTCCGTTGTTTCTGATAGGGACCCAATGATTACTTTTAAATTCTATAAGAGTCTCTAAGGGTTAATGTTCACTTCATTCAAATAAATGATAGATTACAAACCATATATGAATGGTTAGAAAGATATTATTAATAAAATACTATATGATATGATCCCTGAATGTGTCTTGGATTTTGGTGGATCATGGGACAACCATCTCTGACTAGTTTAGTTTTATTATAATAAAAATGTCCATTGTTCAACTAGAATTATAACTCCTCATCCATAAAAATTACATAATCATGAGATAAGTCAATAATTTTACTTTAATTCACATCAAGGATATTTTCATATTGATATCATTAGATAATTTTGACATAACTCATACATAATAACTTAAATATTACAAAGTATATACTTCTACTTACTATACATTTTTTCAAAAAACAAAAACTTTTAAAAAGAAACTTGGTTTCATTTCATTCTTAAACATAATAACTTTTCCTAGATCCCATCCTTGAATTTATTCCAATTTAAATACAAGGAAAATATTTCAAACTTGGGATCGTTATAAAATGATCAGTAAGGGATACAAAAAGAAGGAAAATCGTTAACCAGGTAAAAACATTTAAACCATTAACACTTTATAAAAAAGTAATAATTTTCACATTTATAAAGTAGTAAATACTATTCATTGAATATAATATCATTGCTTACCCTTATTGTAACTAAAAACTTACCTTAAATCCATAGAAACCAACATATAACATATAAAGGCAATATAGAACATAATCATACTTAAATGGAATAACCATGAGGTTGGCTTCCATACATGTCACTCTTACAAAAGGAATAGCCATTTAGATGACTTTCATACACAATGAATTAGATGTTATAATGTAACCACTCATCCTTGGTTTATCAAAAAAAACACTCATCTTTTTTTATCATGTAACCCCCATCTTTTTCTTTTTTCCTAACCACCCATAAAATGTTCACGTACCATTATATAATAATAACAAATAAAAGATTTCACTTATTAACATTTCACTCATTAAATTTCATTTTCAATCACTAAAAATAATTTAAAGATATTCAAATAATCAATACTATTTCAAAACAATTTTAAATTCCAAAATACCCAAAAATGGAATAAATTATTTCTTTTTTATTTTTGAAAACATTAGGTCTTATAGAGGAAGAAAAATATCAAATAACAGTTATAGCGGTGGATAAGTCATTATCGTCGTATATGTTAAAAAAAATCTTTTTGTGATTTTATAAAGAAAGTAAAGCTCATAATATAAAAATATTAATTTTGAGAACCATTAAATTAATTAAAATTAAAAGGGGATGATTATTCACCATATAAATTAATTTGGTGTATATTATAAAAATATTCTTCAATGAAAGAGATTGAGATGAAGCCCCTAACCTTAAGTCTGACTCGTCATGTAAAATCATTTTATTACTAAATAATAGAAATAGGTTAATTTCACCATCCTCTATATCATTTTCCATATTTCTTATTTCTTTTATATCACTTGTTATCATTTTATAAAAATTGCATAATTATTTAAGTTCATATTGTACATTTTGTCGATATGTGGTACTTGAGTCAAATATGAACATGGTTTAAAGGAACTAGTCCATGTGGCCATATGTCCACCATCTCTAGAATAGTATTCAAGACATAACAATCATTTTTATACCTTAATAATACATTTTAAATCAAACCATTAATTATTGTTATGAAAAATGAATAAATGTTATAATCTTGGAGATAGTAGGTTATACATACGCATGAGTAACATTTCCCATTTTTCATTGATCATTATTAAAAAAAGGAAATTATTATTTTATCTTTACATAATGATCATAATATTATAAACATCATAATAAGAATTTAAATATTATTATTTATATCATACAAGTTATTTGGTGAATAAAAATTATTCACATCTATTTGTGGTGGCGATAGTTCACATGTATTCACTAAAGATGTTATAATTTTTATGGGCATGAAAGGTAAGAAAATAATTTAAATATTATTATTTTAAAATGATAAATATGTCAGGAATAACATATATAATCATTTAAATTTGATTCATCAGTTTTTTCTTGAAAATATATATGCAAACACAAACTAAAAATAATATAAAGATGACCAACTGTTATGTAAAGTAAACTTGATATTGTAGCTCTACAAATGGTTTGATAAACTAGTTTACCAATATTAGGAATATCCAACATGAAGTTGGTACTCATTTTATTTTCACTTGATCTTGATTTATCATTGAAATTTTTTTTCTAAATCTTCTTCTTTTATTATATTTAAATTATAATGATTCCTCCCTTATTTTAAAAAATTTTAAAACTAGGAATTAATTTCAACACTGCAATTAAATTCATTCTAAATGAATTTTTTATTATTTTTGACTACTCAGTGCATAAATAATTTTTTGAAAAAGAACAAATAATATCATCAAAATATTTTCTTGAATAAAATATATATTTTATTGTTCTTATAATATATAAATTATAATAATCAACACCTTTTATAAAGAAATTTATAAAAACATTTGACGATACTATCATAAAAAACTCTATGTGTTTATTTTAAACCATAATGATATTTGGTTAATTGGAAAACATGAATTAGATAATCAGGTTTTTGAATTATTGGGGGTATTGAAGAAAGAACCATCAATAATATAACCATTTAAAAAATAACTCTTGAAATAATTTTGACATAATTCTAAATTCAAATGTACTGTAAATGAATGTAGTATAATATTAGCCTCAATTCAAGCTACTACTAAAATGGTTTCTTCATTTTCAATACCTTATTCTTTCTTGTATCAGTATGAATCCTATCTAGATTTATTTCTTAATATTGTTCTATACTAATCAACCTTTTTCCTAAAAACCCATTTATTTCCAATGGTCAGGAAACCTTCAGTACATTATACTAGTTTCTAGACATAGTTTCATTAAAAACATATTTAACTATACTTTTACATCAATTTCCTAAAATTTATAATCTATAAATTTTGTGATGTTTTTATGTTAATTTTTTTAAAGGAAGGATTGATGTTGATCCTACATTCTAAGAGAAGACATATTATTATTACCTCTATCTATATCTCATAAAAATCATCTAAATAATGGTTTATATGAGTTGTTATGTCTTTAGGGATATAAGTTATTGGATATTAGTTTTTTTTCTGGTTATGGTTTAAATAATTCTTCATCAATGGGTTATTTTTCTAAATAATTTTTTAAAAAAGAACTAGTAGGCTTCCTTAATGTATTTATATTCAAGTAGAAAAGATTATCCTCAAGATGTTATCATGAGGCTTTAGGCTCATGTGGATCTATTTCATCAAACTTTTCTTGTATAGATCATATTATATGTCTGGTTACAATAATGAACACTCTAAATGATTTACTAGAGGATGAAATACCAATTAGTTTTTTCATCACTTTTAGATGAAAATTTATCTAAACATTCATTTATGTTGATAATAATGACCTTTTAGGAAACATATTGTAATGAAATTAACCTTTGGGTTCTTAAATTATATAATTCATATAGAGAATTCTTTTAAATTTATCTAGTATGAACTATATGAATAATAAACTAGGTTTTATTGATATAATCTTGACAAAAATTAATATTTCACCCTTAATAGTTGTGCATATGCACACTTGCACATCATTGGTCACGGATGAAAAACTAAAATTTATAACCTACTTACTACTTAGGATAGTGGAAAGACAGGGTCGAACCACAGGGAGGCCTCATGTTGTGTTTGGCGATCTAAAAAAAACTAAACAAAAACACACACACAAGAACAAGCAAAAACAGTTGGTGGTGGTGAAGTGGAGTGAGTGAGAATCAGTGTGTGAATAAGTGAAGGTAAATTGGTGAGTGCAAGGGGAGTAGACATAATATCAATGGATCTTGTGGTGAAAACAACCAGTAGATGAGTAGGGGGAGAATGTCCACCATCCGATTCAATATTGCTTAGCCTCATTCATGCACAGAAGTTTTAGAAATATGGATCTGACTTAAAGTAACTTGATAGATTTATCATCTGGTCAATTTGTGATGATATAACCATTACAGTTCTTTAACTGTAACAGTCATTCTATCAAATGGTGATGAGGGTCAGATATCACTAGGCTCAACTTGTCAGTTGAGTTCAGTGTGTCTCTCTCATTCGAGTATAACTCACTTGTTAGTGAGTTCCTCAAATTGAAACAGTTTTCATTATTGTACAAACAAGATCGGTTTTCACTCGATCTTATTATTTTGAAAATAAACTCATCTATAAACATTGAGTGGGACAATCAAAAAAATGATGCAGCTCATGAATAAGACTAAAAAATCAAATCAACCAGCTTATTCCCCCTGGAGTAATTTTGTTGTACATAGTGGTTGATTTCAATGAAAACATAGAGTAAGAAACAATGAAGTTCATGTTTAAATGAGTTTTAGAAAAACAGAGCACAAGGAAAATAAAATCGTTCGTCTCCCTGCTTGATCTCTTGAAGTTCTAAATTCCTGCTGCTCAATGGTGGATGTGATGTTGGAATGCGCTCAATGTCCCGCCCTGGGAATCGAGGTATGAAATGCTCTGATTTGATACCCACAATACTCTAATTTGCTCTCGAAGGAAGATGTTGTATGTTCCTCACGTGCTCTTTCTCTTCTGTGTCGAGATGAGCCGGTGGATCAGTTAGGGTTTGTGGTGGTTTTCCGACAACTTCGGCTTGATGGAGAAGAATCGGGTATTAGCACACAGTGGTGACTTTGGGACTGGGGTTTCAGTGTGTGGCCACAGCGGTCGAGTGGCTCGGCAGCGAGTAGGGGATGCGGTTCGTGGCCGAGAGTTCTCAGATCTGGTTGGTGTTTGGATGAATTAGGAGTTTGGATAGTGTGTAATTTATTTATGTTTCTGTGAAATACATTTCTTCTAATTTGTATTCCATTATTCCTTTGAAACTGTTTTGTGGTCGAATTGTTCAGCTGAGATTTGTAGATTTTGCAGTAATTGTTGTTGAGGTGCTGCGTGTTTTTTGAATTATTGTGTTGCTGAGTGTGGATGTTGTGTGGATGAGGAAGGAGGAGAGGAGGGGTTGTGGAGGATTGAGAGACGGCGGCTGGTTTTTGAAATGGTGCCAAGATATTGGAGAGACAGTGGCATAGTGAAGCTGTTGTAGGTGAGGAACCATGAGGGAGTAGAAGAAGAAGTGTGTGCAAGAAACGGTGAGACAGTAGGATGAAACAGTGGGACAGTGAAAATGGATAACTGTGGCTAGAGGTGGAACAGTGAGAAAACAACGGGTTACAGTTTGTGGTGAACCGGTGAGATAGTAGGTGTGATAGGAAATAGTGAGACCGTAATTGAGTCACCGTGAATGATGCTCACGGTGAGACTATAAGTTGAAACGGTGCGTGAAGGAACTAGTGACCGCTACACCTGTAAAATAAATTAAAATTTTAATATAACTAAAAATGGATTAATAAATTAATCAATTAAATTAAAAATAATAAAACAAAGTTAAATTATAAAATTAATTATGTTTTATTTAAAAGAATGAATTTATATGTATTAAAAATTATAAAAAAATTAATTAAAGAACAAATTAAAACATTTAAAGTCACTAAATTAAATTAATTAACCAATTTAATTAAATAATTACTAAAGTAAATTAAATAATAATAAATATTAATTGAATAAACATAAATTGTTATAATTAATTTAAATTATTAAAAGACTAAAAACTAAAATGGGTTATTTGATTACAATTTAAATAATAAAGAATTAAATTAATAAACTAACTGGAATGAAAAATTTGTAAAAATAAAAGAATAAATAAATAAAAGTGTAATTTCCAAGACTAATTTAATTTAAGAATTATTTAAAATGACACTAATGCACATTAAAATTCATGTTTTAAACTAAAAACAGATTATTTTACACAACAAGTACAAAAACACAACAATTATCAAATATTTACTAAAAACAATCATTTTGGTATAAAAAAGTCAATAAAAATATAAAAAGGATGCGGAAAAGAGTGTTAAAACATTGCCACATCAAACTCCCTCACACTTAATTCTTTGTTTGTCCTCAAACAAATACATGCCTTTAACTTTAAAATAGAAAGGTGATTTGTTAATTTCAGCTCAAAAGGTACATGATTGAACTTGAATATCTAAAGGAGCAGGACAAAAAAATGAGTCAGGTTTTTCAAGGGTATTCAAGAATAGTGTCCTGCCTAGCTTTAAATACTCCCTGGAAGTCAAAATCCTAACAAATTCATACACTGTCAAGTATGTCATGCCTCTTATATGTATTCATTAATTGTCATACTTCACCTTCCAATTCAAGTTCTAATCCAAGAAATGTTGACAGGTTAGATAAAGTGGAATTTAAAAATTAATCAGGTGCACCTTCCATTCTCACCTTTCCCCAAGTTCCAAAAATTAATTTCCATTAATTTCATCACTTTATTGACTCAACTCAAATGAATATTAACCAAGTCAATTTCTTCCTTCTTCATATGGGTTCAAAATTCCCCTCACCTTAATGAGTTCATTTTTGACAAGGGCACATTATTTTAATTTTTTCCCAGCCATATTCCATGTGCAGATCATTTGGAATAGCACTTATTAAGATTGAAATTGGCTTTATTTATTCATAAAAATGCACCCAGTGCAACTTGTCTCAGATACCCACGGTGGGATCCCATTTTCCCATTTTACTCTAGTTATAAAGGAATTAATTAATAATCATTAGGGTTGACTTCCAAAAGTGATTGAATATTATTTAATAAAAAAAATTAAGTACCCTGGGTTCTAGTGAGAACTTCTAGTTACTACAAGTCCTGATCCTCTTCCCACAAAACCTATCCTGTCACACTCCCATCCTCAGTTTCTAAACAGACAGATCCAAAGAGACAGTGAACAATTGCACTTAGCAATCATTAATGCTTAACAGTTTCTGACTAAGTACCACTCTCAACATCCAGCTGACAATTATCCACTAAACAAGACATAATTGAAATACCATTGAACCTCCAATGACCATAAATTATTGAAATAATTTGAAAATTTTGAAGGAATTTTGAACCTTTTTTTAAAAAAAAATCCATTTTTTTAAACAACCACAAACTCAGGTTCAAGAAGGGGGAATTTGACATGATACTAGAATGTACCCTCTCCCCCACACATAAAACCCAACATTGTACCCGATGTTGAATTATAAGGTGGATGATAGTTTATGTTCAAAACATATGGACATTTCAGCTGAAAAAGGATATGGAGGGGTAGCAATGAGGTTCAAAAAATTTCTTTGCCACACAAAAAGTGAAAGAAAATAAAAACAAAAACATAAGAACCCAACCCCACCTACCATCACCAGAAAAAATTGTGTATTTCTATTCCTAAAATGTTCATGCTTTGAATTTTGTAAAGAATAGACAAAAGATTTTATCAATTTACTTCAGATAGTAGCATGATTAACAGTGATGTGCAGTAGCAGCATAATGAAATTGAAAACAATGGGTGTAAGCAAGTTTCAAAAATCAGTTCAAAATAATTTTTTCAATTCTCTAGATACTAGAAGCTAAACACCCATGCAAGAAAACACATTCATTTTTTCAAAGATTAGGGGGAAGTCCCCCACACTTATTTCATAGTGAAGATTAAGAAAGTAATTGAAAGTGAAAAGGGAAGAACAACACTTCCTGGAATTATTGGACCATTAACACTAAATTCCATCAATAGATTCGCTTCAGCAGCACTGGGTTGTTACTCCTCTTCATTAGCCCGCAAGTTCAAATACGTAAAATAAGATTTCATATTTTTAAGTTCAAGATATGTAACCTAATAGAGTGAGTAGAGAGAAATGTTATCCAAATAATGCAGTGGATTGCTCCCTTGGGTTTTCTAGGCCAAGTTTCTAGCAGCAACAACTCTCTATCTTAAGAAACTACAGATCATGAATCACCATCAGTCAGTTAAGAAAATTGAACTGGAGAACAAGTAGCAGCAATTAAATTTATTAATGAACAAAAATAAAAGGGAAGCAACTAATTTACCATGGGTTAGTTCCCATACAACACTGAGTTTATAATCCTTAGTTAGACTTGAATCAGCTCATTCTGCTAATTGAGAGATGGTATCCAAGCCCTTTGTCTACCCCTCAAATAAGTGATTTATCCTTTGACCATTGACTAAGAAAGGTCGATTCTCTTCTCCAACCAGCTCAATAGCTCCATTATTCAAGACTCAAACAATGGTAAAGGGTTATGACCAGTTGGACCTCAACTTTCCAGGAAACAGCTTCAATCTAGAATAAAAAAGTAGGACCCTCTCACCAACCTTAAAATTCTTATTTTGAATGATTGAGTCATGAAAATCCTTCGTTCTTTCTTTGTAAATTTCATAATTCTCATGGGACTCTCTTCGAATCTCATCCAGGTCACTCAACTCTAGCAGTCTCGTCTCACCAGTAGACTTAAAATCAAAGTTAAGTGCCTTCACTGCCCAATAAGATCTATGTTGTAACTCAATAGGTATATGGCATGTTTTTCCAAAGAGCAGCATGTATGGTGACATCACTATAAGAGTCTTATAAGAATTTCTGTAGGCCAAAAGGACCTCATCCAACTTCCTTGACCAGTCCTTCCTAGAGCTAGACATTGTTTTCTCTAAAATCTGTTTGAGCTCTCTATTTGAAACTTCTGCTTGCCCACTAGACTGTGGTTGATAAGTAGTGCATGTCCTATCCGAGAACCCATACTTTTCTATTAAATCTTTGAAATTATAATTCTTTAAATGAGTCCCATTATCAGTGATGAATGCTCAAGGTACACCAAATCTGGAAAAGATGTTTTTCTTGATGAATTTCCCAACACTTTCAGTTGAATTGTCGGGCAGAGCTACTGCCTCAACCCATTTGGACATGTAGTCCATAGTAACCAAAATGTACTCATTCCCATAAGAGGATTTGAATGGTCCCATGAATTCCAAGCCCCACACATCAAATATTTAGATATTCAGAATACCTTTTGGGGTAGTTCCTGTCTGCTTCCAACATTTACCAACCTTTGACATTTCTCACAGCCAATAACCACACTTCAAGAATATTTAAACAATGTTGGCTAGTAGAAACCAACCTATCTGACCTTTTGAGTAGTCATCTCTCCTCCATGGTGGCCACCCTAAGGTGATGAATGGCAGCTCTCAAGTATGGTAGAAATCTCATATTCAACCACACATATTCTTAGAATCCCATCAGCACACCTCCTAAAAAGAAGACTGTCATCCCAAAAATAATATTTCAGTTCAGATATAAACCTCTTCCTCTGGTTGTGTGAGAGATCCTTGGGCATGACTTCAGCTGCCAGAAAGTTGGAATAGTCTACGAACTAAGAAGACTGCTGCACAAAAGTAGAAAACAATTGTTCATCAGGGAAATAAGTTTTGATCTATTTTGGTTCCTTACTTAGGGAATTGGGTAATCAAGACAAGTGATCTGCAACTACATTCTCATCCCCTTTCTTATCCTTAATCACTAAATCAAACTCCTGTAACTGCAAGGTCCACCTCATGAGTCTGGGCTTTGAGTCCTTTCTAGCTAGCAAGTACTTAAGGGCTGAATGATCTGTGAAAATTAGTATTCTTGATCCTATCAAGCACTGCCTAAACAATTCCAAAGAAAACATCATACCAGCTAACTCTTTTTCAGTGGTAGAATTATTCTTCTGGGCATCATCCAATATATGTATTTCATAGTAAATAACATGAAGTTTTTTATCCTTCCTCTGTCTTAACATATCTCCTACTGTAAAGTCACTAGAATCACATATATCCTCAAAAGGAAGCTGTCAGTCAGGAGAATTCATTATAGGTGAAGTAGTCAACTTATCCTTGATTAGATTAAAGGCCTCTAGACATGTCTCATCGAAGAAAAATGGTGTGTACTTAACCAGCAGGGAGCATAGGGGTCTAGTAATCTTAGAAAAGTCATGAATGAACCTCCTGTATAACCTAGCATGTCCCAATAAACTTCTGATTCCTTTTACATTTTCAGGTGGGGGAAACTTTTGCATGACCTCAAGTTTGGAATTATCGACCTCTAGCCACTTCTTAGAAACTTTGTGTCCCAAAACTATTCCTTTAGTGGCCACAAATTGGCACTTTTCCCAGTTTAAGACTAAGTTGGTCTCTTGGCACCTTTCCAACACTAGTTTCATATTTTTTAGATAGTTCTCAAAGTTATTCCCTACAATATAAAAATTATCCATGAAAACTTCAATTATCCTTGAAGTCATGTCTGAAAAAATTGCCATCATACACCTATAAAAAGTGGCAGGAGCACCACACAATCCAAATGGAATCTTCCAGTAGGAAAATTTCCCAAAAGGATAGGTGAACGTGATTTTCTCTTGGTCCTCATGTGCAATGGAAATCTGGTTGTAACCAAAATAACCATCAAGAAAGTAGAAGAATTAATTTCCTTCCAATCTCTCTAACATTTGATCCAAAAATGTCATGGGAAAGTGATCCTTTCTTATGGAATCATTCAATTTTATGTATTCTATACAGACTCTCCATTTATTCACTACTTGTGTCAGGATTTTCTAATTATTTTCATTAGTGTCCACTGTCACTCAACTCTTTTTGGGAACCACCTGGACAGGACTAACCCAAGGGCTATCATAAATGGGAAAAATTATTCCAATATCAAGCAATCTAATCACTTCTTATCTCACAACTTCCTTCATTTTGGGATTGAGTATTCTTTGGGATTATACTCTAAGCATACACTTGGGTTCCATGGGAATATTATGTATGTATAAGGGTGGAATTTTCCCCATGATATCACCAATCGACCAGCCTATGAATGACTTGTATTTCTTCAAAACACTAAGTAAATTTTTCTCTTTACTCACCTCTAGGTTGGAGGAAAATATCACAGGAAGGGAATTGTCTCTTAAAAAGTAATATTTAAGGTCGGCAGTAAGGGGCTTAAGTTCAAGGGTGGGTGGTGACTGGTTTGAGGGAAGAAACTTGGGCCTGGGTGGCCTAAGGTCTTCATGCTTCCTCTTGAAGAAGGAAGTAGAAAAGAAATTTTCATCAGTGCTAGAGCTTCTAGAAGATATCTCCTCAAACTTAGACTCCTCTCTCAGGGTAAGAATGTGCTCCAAAACAAACTCATCTAGGTTATCCAAGAATTATCTCTCATACTCATCTCTAAATTCTCTATCCTTACTTGAGTTGATCCCCATGAAAGCAGCAATAGAGATTTTAGGTTCACTATTGATTACAGTTATCTTTCTTAGAAACTCTTCCTCCTCCTTATCAAGACTACTCTCAGCAACTAACATCTCTTCTTTTGGGAAAATTGGGTGGGTGGGTTCTTGGATTTTCATAAACACATTTAATTCTTATTTTTGTTCACCCAAATTGAAAATCAATTTCCCCTTGGACACATCTATCACAGCCCCCCCCCCCCTGTGGCCAAGAAGGGCCTACCGAGAATGATAAGAACCTCCTGGTCACACTCTATATCAAGGATAAGAAAGTTAGCAGGAAAAAAAAGTTTTTCTACTCCCACTAACAGATCACAAACCCTACCAAATGTATGAGTAATGGACCTATCAGCAAGTTGTAACACAATAGTGGTGGGTTGGAGAACTCCTAATATCAGGTGCTAAAAAAGTGACAGTGGAATTATATTAATACTAGCCCCCAGATCACACAAACAGTCGAACTTACCACCTCTATCCCCAAAAGTTAAATGGATTACAAAGCTTCCTAGGTCCTGAAGCTTAGGAGGTATCCTATTCTGCAAGACTCCACTACACTCCTATATTAAGCTATAGGTGGAAAATTCCTCCAATGTCTTTTTGTATGAACATATTTTCTTGAGTGATTTCAGATATGATGTGCTTTGAATCAATGCTTCCAGGAATGGGATATCAATGTTCATCTTCTTAACCACTTTCAAAAATTTCAACAGTTCAGAATCATGAATTGGTTTCTTAATTCTTTGTGGGAAGGGGATTTTAGGGGAACAAATCCTCACAATTGGGGGGGGAATCTTTACAGATTATTCTTCAACAATTATCTTCCCTTTATTGTCTTTGTTTTTTAAGCCATTTTCTTTGTGTTTTTGAGTTGGTACAGTAGGAACTGGAGAGATTCCAGTGGTGCTGCCCAATTTTCCAGATTCAGGTTCTTTCAGATTTGAGGTTCCAACTTCATCTAGTTTCTAATTTTCAGAATTTTGGGGTTCCTTACTAGGCTCTTGGGGAGTTTGGAGACCACTTCTTGTGGTCACATCCATGAAATTATCCCTAGGATTAGCCTCAGTGGTATTGGGAAGTCTACCCTTTTCTCTATTACAAGCATCCCTAGCCAACTGCCCCATTTGAATTTCTAAATTCTTCATTATAGCATCTATTTGAACTTTATCAAAATCATTTTTGGTCTTTTGTTCATAAAACCTCCCTATCAATTGATGGAACATATCTCTTACCTCATCTTTTGAGTTGGATGTCTCAGCATTAGGTTGGGGTTGGGGTTGGAATTGCTACCTAGGAGGCTGCAGGAATCCAGGAGGGGCAGTAGGTCAGAGGACTCCCTGCTCCCTCCATAGAGGGTTTGGATGGTTCCTATACTACTGATTGTAGGTGTTGGAAAAAGGATCATCCCTAGGCTTCATCTGAGTTCTATAGCCAGCAAATCTACAACTCTCATGAGGATGGACAGGCATATGAACGTTTGGACAACAGGTTTGAGAATGGACATACATTCCATAGTGGTGGTACAGCTCCTTAAGGGTTTGATGTGAGTTCTCATTAAAGAACCCAGCAGCTTGGGCTTTATCTTGAGAAGCATGGGAGGTTTGCTTTCTCATAATGATTCTCCTCCTAGAGGATTTGTGATGAGAGTGTTGAGGTAAGGTATTAAAGATTTTTTTGAGCTCCTCAGTAGTCCTATAACTAAAGTCTCTTCCAGAATACAAATCCACCAAGGTTTGGTGGTAAGGGGTGAGTCTATTGTAGAAAGTGTCCATGAGGAATTGGGGTGTAAATTGATGGTTTGGAAACTACCTAAGTAACCCTCTAAACCTATCCCTGGATTCATGAAATAGTTCTTCTTCATCCTGGAGGAATATAGTAATTTTGTGCCTAATTTCAGATATCAACCTCCTAGGATAAAATTTCATTGTGCAAGAATTATAAACTTGATCCCAGGTGACAAATATTTCTTCTTATAACTGTTGGAACCAAGTCCTAGCATTTCCTTTGAGGATTAATGGGAACACTCTCAGTTTAAGCTCTTCCTCAGTGAGACCTCTAAGTGGTAGCTACTAGACATTACAGTAGAAGGCTCTAATGAAGTCAAGAGAGTCTTCACTAGGCATTCCATTGAAGGTAGGAAGCTGACTAAGCATAGATTGCTTGATCTCATAATTCTTGGACCTAGTAGAGAGTCTAATGAATGAAGGGTTTCTAAACATTGAAATTAGCAATAACTCTCTCAAACTGTGCCTCTTAGCTATTTCATTCCCAGGTGGGTTCATCATTCCAGGTTGATTCAAATTCTTAGGAAGTGGATTGTTCAAGTTTTCATTTTTGTTATCTTCTATTTTGACCTTGTCTTTGTTCTTTTTCTCTTCCTTATGGTGTTTATCAATTTTAGTATTACCAGGTACTAAGTATTCAGACTTAGACATGGATTTCATGCAGTAGGTTCACAGTATGTTTTTTTTAATTTCAATGTTTTTTAATTTTTTACATATTTTTAGTAATTTTTTTGTGATTTTTTTATTTTATTTTCTTATATGTGAATTTTTGTTTGGTTTTTTTATATCGCACCTAGCCTCCCTGGAAACAGCACCAAACTTTTCACGCTCGTGTGTCATTGGTCACGGGCGACAAACTAAAATTTATAACCTACTTACTACTTAGGATAGTGGAAAGACATAGTTGAACCACAGGGAGGCCTCATGTTGTGTTTGGCGATCAAAAAAACTAAACAAAAACACACACACAATAACAAGCAAAAAAAGTTGGTGGTGGTGAAGTGGAGTGAGTGAGAATCAATGTGTAAATAAGTGAAAGTTAATTGGTGAGTGCAAGGGGAGTAGACCAAACAGCAAGGGGTCTTGTGGTGAAAACAACCAATAGATGAGTAGGGGAAAAATTCCATTGGCCAATTCAATTTTGTTTAGCCTCATTCATGCAATGAAGTTTTAGAAATATGGATTTGACTTAAAGTAGCTGGCTAGATTTATCATTAGGTCAATTTCTGATGAAATAACCATTACAGTTCTTCAACTGTAACGGTCATTCTATCCAATGGTGATGATGGTCATATATCCCTGGGCTCAACTTTTCATTTGAGTTCAATGTGTATCTCCCATTAGAGCATAACTCAAATGTTATTGAGTTCCTCAAATTGGAAAAGTTTTCATTATGGTACAAACAAGATCAGTTTTCACTCAATCTTGTTGTTTTGAAAATAAACACGTCTTTAAACAATGAGTTGGACAATCCAAAAAATTATGCAGTGCATGAATAAGACTAAACAAATAAAATCAACTAGATTATTTTCCCTGAAGGAATGTAGCTGGACATAGCAGTTGGTTTCAATACAAACATAGAGCAAGACACAATGAAGTTCATGTTAAAATGAGTTGCAGAAAAATAGAGCACAAGGAAAATAAAATAGTCTGTCTCCCTACTTGATCTCTTGAAGTTCTAAATTCTAGCTTCTCAATGGTGGATGCGATGTTGGAATGCGCTCGATGTCCCTCCATGGGAATCGAGGTATGAAATGATTTGATCTGCTTCCCACGATACTCTAATTTGATCACAAAGGAAGATGTTGTATGTTCTTCACGTGCTCTTTCTCGTCTAGATCGAGGATCTCTCCCTTGCTTCCTGGTTCAATCCCTCCCATCGATCTCTAGTTCTCTATTTGTCATGCACTTCACCATCCGGTGTCTCTATGATTTCGTACCCATAACATATTCTAATGACCTGTAGAAGTCTCCAGAATCTAGCCCGAGGTGTTCCCTGGGCTCCACGTGTAGCTTTCACTGCCCTACTCCTCCCATGCTTGTCACCGGGGCAGTTGCTCCTAACTAAATGAAAGTGATGTTCATGCAGAGAGCTAATTTCTTCCCTCTAAAAATCATCAAATCCACATGGCGCACTTTTATGTGCATTTCACGGATTTTTAGTAAACTCTCTAAAAGTGTATCCCACCCCTACAATGAAACAATAACAAACCAACGTGAGCCCAATAAAAAGTAACTGCTATGTATAACTAAATAAATTTATACACTATATATTAATATCACTACTTAAAGTTAATAATAATAACAAATTATTAATATATATATATTATAATACCTAAATTATTAGTAATATTTATCTAATCACTATTTTATTTAATTAATACATATATTATTATGATATATAAAAACTTATATACTATTCATTATTATTCCTATTATTATTATTATATTGTATATGAAATATAATACATAATATATATATATTTATATGTATATATATATATATATTATGTTATAATAAAATAGAATTAAAACTAAAAAGAAGAAAATGACAAAAATGAAAAAGAAAAGGCGGTTGGGGGTCTGGTTCGGGCGGTGCAAAGGAGAAGTGGAGAGGGGAGTGTCTTCATGGATCAGATGAGAGGAGAGAAAGGGGGAAGTCGAGGGACCAGGAACGGGTTAGGGTGATGCGGGTGAGGGTTCATGTGGTGCCAAGAAGGAGCAAGGCGGGCAGCACGGGCTGTCGCGAGATGATTCGGCGACTCGGTTAGGGTTTGTGGTGCTTCATCGGTGACTTCGGCTAGAAGAATAAGACTCGGGTATCAGTGCGTAGTGGCGAATTCAGGACTGGGGTTTCAGTGTGTGGTCGCAGCAGTCAAGTGGCTCGGTGGCAAGCAGGGGATGTGGGTCGTGGCTGAGGGTTCTCAGATCTGGTTGGTGTTTGGATGAATTTGGAGTTTGGATGGTGTGTAATTTATTTGTGTTGTTGTGAAATCCATTTCTTTTAATTTGTATTCCATTGTTCCTTTGAAACTGTTCTGCGATCGAATTGTTTGGCAGAGATTTGTGGATGCTGCATTAATTGTTGTTGAGGTGCAGCGTGTTTTGTGAATTATTGTGCTACTGAGTGTGGATGTTGTGTGGATGAGGAATGAGGATAAGAGGGGTTGTAGAGGAGTTCAAGATAGTGGCTAGTTTTTGAAACGGTGCTAAGAGATTAGAGAGACGGTGGCGCCGTGAAGCTGTTGTGCGTGAGGAATCGTGAGGGAGTAGAGGAAGAAGTGTGTGCAAGAAACGGTGAGACAGTAGGCTGAAATAGTGGGACAGTGAAAATGGATAAAAGTGGCTGGGGGTGGAACAGTGAGACAGTAACAGGTTACAGTGTGTGGGGATATCGGTGAGATTGTAGGTGTGATGGGAAATGGTGAGACCATGATTAAGGCACCGTGAATGATGCTCATGGTGAGACCGTAAGTGTAAAATGGTGCATGAATGAACCAGTGACCACTACACCTATAAAATAAATTAAAATTTTAATACAAATAAAAATGGATTAATAAATTAATCAATTAAATTAAACAGAATAAAACGAAGTTAAATTATAAAATTAATTATGTTTTATTTAAAATAATGAATTTATATGTATTAAAAATTATAAAAAAATTAATTAAAGAACAAATTAAAACATTTAAAGTCACTAACTTAAATTAATTAACCAATTTAATTAAAGAGTTAATAAAGTAAATTAATGAATAAGAAATATTATTTGAATAAAGTTAAATTGTTAAAATTAATTTAAATTATTAAAAGACTGAAAACTAAAATGAGTTATTTGTTTAAAATTTAAAGAATAAAGAATTAAATTAATAAATTAATAAACTATCTTGAATGAAAAAAAGTTAAAAATAAAATAATATATAAATAAAAGTCTAATTTGTAGGACTAATTTAATTTAATAATTATTTAAAATGACACTATTGCACATTAAAATGCATTTTTTAAACTAACAACTTATTATTTCACACATCAAGTACAAAAACACAACAATAATCAAATATTTACTAAAAACAATCATTTTGGTATAAAAATTCAATAAAAATATAAAAAGGATGTGGAAAAAAGTGTTAAAACACTGCCACATTAGTATAGTTTGGGAAATAATTGAATGGTCATATTCTTTATTTCTATAATATCATTTTGTTTTGTAGTCCTATGAGAAGATAATTTTTCATTATATCCATGTTATTAGGATTAAGATTCATACTCATAACCAAGATCACTTCTTAAGGTCTTAACCATATGAACAATATGATTTCCTACTAATATAACATATTAAACAAAATAGGAAGAAGATTCACTTTTCTTGAGATAAAAAAACACCAAAGTGTAACTATAAAATCCATCTACATAAACATAGGTATAATGAAACCCATTTAAGAAATAAATTCTATAAGGCTAAAACATGTCTCCATGAACCAACTATAGGGGTTGAGAAATTAAAACTTATTTATTTGGATTAGATGAAATTTTATATTGTTTCCCATTATGATATGGATAATATACATTACCCTTAGGGGTTTCTATATTAGAATGAACCTTAAATAAGCACTTCCTTATACACTTTCTAAGGGATATATGGTTGTAGTGTCCTAATCCCATATTCTAAATCTATGATTTTTTACGAATGAAATTTATGATAGAATGTTTTTTAGGAAATAATTAATTAAAATAAATTTTCTAATCATTATCATTATGTAAAGTAGTAATAACTAAAGAAATCCTAGAATCATAAATTTAAAACGGATTTATTTCAAAATTTAAATGGAAAAAATCATCATGTTATTATGAGATCCTAATTATATTATACATTAATCCAAAAATTTAATATTTTATAAATTAAAACATAATTTTTGTAACTGATTTGAAAAATTCATATTATTTTTCCTTTTGAATTATCAAGATGAGATAAATGTCAACTATCTACCCATATAAGGCTATTACATCATGAGTAGTCTCCCTTCATGTTTATAGAAAATCAAATTTATAAATATAATAAATTCTTACAGTTTTTCTTTAATTAATTTTCCTATAGAAAATATACATGAAAACTGGTTTTTGTAACCACATATTCATGGCCGTAAAGAAGTTAGTAAAAACATCTTCTAGATTACAATATTTTTTAATTGTTTTAACATAATAATCCTTAACGCTACTTGAAATAAAAATATTATTTGGTCCATATAAATATAAACTATTTATAGAATTATTAGAGTTTGATCTCGGAATAAACTTATTTTTATGGATTCTCCTTTGGCGGGTCTGGTATCAAATCATATTTGTGTACAAGGGTGTGGTCTAGTTACCAAGAATACATGTTATAGTTTCTCTCCCATTAGTTAAGATTTTAAGATAAATTTTAATTTTTGAATTTTAATTTTTTTCATTCTTCTCCTACATTAAATTATCATTCTCCCATTTTTTATATCCTTATTATATTTAATTTAAATACATAAATCATGTTTCTTCTTTCAATTTTTATACTTATCTTTAAGTTCATTAAATATTTATTCCATGTTATTTTTATATAAATAAATATTCACTCAACAAAATTTCATAATTATTTTATTTTCCTAATATATTATAAATATGAGTAGGGCTGTCACCACCTGCCTTCACCAAAACGAGGGAAGGGGCAGAAAACTTTAAAAACCTTCCTTCTTCAAGTTGAAGGATAGATAATGACCCCTGAGTACCACCTTTAATAGGCCTCAGAGTGGTGACTAGCACCAATGGTATAAAATCTCAAATAATATGGAAGGAAATACCCTTTTATGGAAAAAGATCGTGAGATAAGATGGTAAACCCAAACAACTCCAATGACTGAAAGTAAAAGTAAATACAAAATACATTCACATATTCATGTTCAATATAAACTGATACAAGGTTCAAGAAAACTCTAAAAGGAAGTAACAAAAGAAAAGAAAAGAAGCAATGACAACTGTCTCGACATCTGATCTAGTAAGGTCTGACATGTTCCTCAAAGTCCTCTTGGAAACATAAAATCAATTTTATATACATAGAGTGAGTGTACAGTTGTACATAGTAGGGAAACCAAAATCTCTTGTGAATATGTTGGGATACATTCTAAGTCTCTGTGAGAAGTAGAGATAACCAAAACACCTAGCAAGGAAACTACCCACCCAGCCTCACCAAGACACACTCCCCAAATAACGCAATTCAGGTAAGGTAATAGTAATAACACATCGATATTTGGGAACCCCGAACCACTTTCCCACTATTTATTTAGGATTTAATACACATTAGACCTCCCTTATAGGTTCTACTATAGTCCCACCGCCTCCCCAACAATAACCTTATAGGCCACCAAAAACATGCATCCAGCCTGCAGAAACCTAGACCACCAAAACCGCACAAAACCATGCCCACAGACACCTAGGCCATAACAAACACCACCACACCAGAAGACACCTGGTTCAAAACAACCACTACCATGCCCAAAGTAACCTAGGCCAAAACAATAAGTTCCACGCCTGAAGACACATGGGACCCATCCCAAAGACACTTGGGAAACAGACCTACCCACACACAGCTAGGCTAACCACCACCACACACTCTGCCCAAAGAGTATTGGGACATAATGAAACTTATTATATCATAGCCTTCCTAAATATTCTTGGGCTACCTGGGAGAGTGAGAAGAAAAGATATAATAACTAGCCACTCATATTAATGTTAGAAAAAACACCCACCCCCATGAAATGGGGATGTTTTGTATGAAGTGATCAACATGGGTGGGGTTAGTATAAGAAACAAAAGAAATAAATATTACACATATTGGTAATCAAGCACTCATACCAACCTAAGGGTTTTGAAATAGGCAACCTACATGTACACAACCACTCTCACTGTTATCCCTACATGAAAAAATACACAACAACCACAGCCAGAGCACAACCCATTTCTGGAAAACAATCCCCCATTGTACATGTTCTCATTATCATGTTCAAGTTATTACATTTAAAACATTCCTCCACTACTGGGAAACTAACAGGCATAACCACAATCCAAAACAAAAGTTGAAGGAAAAACAACCAAGTTGAATTTAAGTATTCACACATAGTTCTCTTGTAAAGTAACAACATCAAAAGGGATCTATGATATCCCCCAAGGTACTAGAACTGAACCAAGCCCAAACACACCGACTCCACATGGCCTCAGATTCACAAAAAAAACCCCTCAACCAGAGGCTACATCCCCCTCAACGTCACCCCAGAAGCCATCGAATAGAGAAACCATACATATTTCTAGAATGGAGAAATAAGTATTTAGATTTATCCAACACCATTCATTAAGTTCCTTCTTTCTATTTGGTTAACCATGGTGATCACACAATAGTTATCATTCATCGGGGATCTATTTAATCAACCAAGTTTACGTGATTAACCAGTTTCAATGTTACGGCTATCAAATCACAAGATTATCCATAAAAACAGAGCTTTATCAGTGCATAAGAAAGGACCACCAACAGACACCATTTTAGTGGACATGTTTCCATACAATTCATAACCTAAAAACAAAGTTAAAATGAAGCAGAATCAATATCATCATTCCTGCCCCTTCATTCTTTAAAATTTTTATTAATTATCATCTTTATAGTTGGTTTCATCTATATCCCAAGGTAACATCATCTTACCCATGCCGCACAATTCATAATAAAGAGAGATAAAGGAAGAACCCCTACCTAGATGGTCAAGGATCTAAGTTCTCTCTTTGTGATAAGAACTGTAGATAATGTTAATTGTAGAGAAAGAACTCTAAGGGCTCCATGAATGAGTGGAAATTCTCAATCATGGGTGCACAATTTTTCTCGGTAGGAAGACTCAAGGCTCACTAAGAGAAATGGAAAAGATAAAAGAAGAGGGGATCTTGGATTAAGGGGAGGTCAAATCCTAAAATTACTAATATGATTTCGAAGTACAAAAGTCGGATCATGGATCGACCACACGGATTGACAGTTTCACATGTTGGGATTTATTGAGATTTAATAATTCTCTTTAGAGATGGTAGAGATAACAGTTTTGTGTTAATAGGTTTTCTGTAAATAGAGGGTCTAAAATGGAAACAAAGAAAATGGTATGTAACTCATAAAAGACCACATTTTTTGGTAATTCATGGGTCACATCACTCTTAGGGGATTTAAGATATACTTTACTAGCCTTAAAATAGTATTTTTTCCATTTTAAAAGAGGTATTAAAACTTAAAAGAGGTGTTATGGGAAAACTAGGGAAAGATCCTCGACACCCCATGGTCGCACCATTTTGGTGTGACACTGGTAGGTGACACCACGACGACACACTTCCACCAACACTAATTCCCTCCTAACTCTCCCATGGTGTCCAGGACACACCAAAAACTATAATTTGAAAATTTAATGGACCATGAAGGTCTAGTCTATTATATATGATAACTTTAAAACTATTCTCATCATCAAGAATTTAGGAGTAAACCCAAATAAAAGAGAGGGGTCCGAACAACCACCTCAGATACCTCCTAGGAAAAAACCACCATAGAGTTGTTCGAAATATAGAACAAACCTCAACATCCAAGAGAATTTCTCTCACATCTACCTCCTGAACAACTACAAAAATTATACCACTCTTCTCCCACAAGAACCCACACTAACATATAAAGGTCACACCATCCAAAATTATGGATTAGGGAGTCCCTTTTTCCAGGTCAATATATTTTCTACTTTGGGAGGCACTGAATTGCTCGCATAGGTTTAACCGCATACACTTTAATGCATCTTGATTATGGATATGGTCATCCCTTACCCATAGTGAGGACTTTTCACACACATTCATAGTAAAAGGGAACATCCCATCTCATAGCAAACAAGGTCAAGCATTAAATCATAGCAGACCACAAATCAAATACAAGATCAAAAGTCAAAATAGATATGGGTACTGGGCATGCATCTATGTCACCTCTTCCTAGGTAATATTTTTGAGGTAATCATTCCTCCAAAACACACAAATCAAAGGAATGGTCCGTCCATGAATCACCTTATCCTTATGAACCTCCATCCTCACCAGTCATTCCAAGAATATCGCATCACCCTCAATATTCAACTCTCTCTTGAAGTGGAAATGGGAGTCAACATGTAGATATCAATGGAGCTGAGATACATGGAATATGTTTTGGATCCTCTCTAATCATGGTGGTAATGCTAGCTGATACACCACCTTGTCGAATCGTCTCAAAACCACAAAGGGTGTGATGAACCTGGGAGAAAACATACTCCCTCTTCTGAACCACCACTGTCCATGCAGAGGGGAGACCTTTAAGAACATGTGGTCTACAACCTATAACTCCAAGGGTCTCCTCCAATGATTGTAATATGACTTCTACCAGTCTTGATCTAACTTCATCCTCCTACGGACAAGCTGAACATTCTTTATCATGATCTGCACCACCTCCTGTCCAAGAACGCATGCCTTCCCAATCTCTTTCCAGCACATAGGTGAATGACACAGTCTCTTGTACAAGGCTTTGAACAGTGTCATGACAAAGGTGTAGTGATAGATATTGTTGTAGGTAAACTCTACTAGAGGCAAGTGTAGTACCCACGATCCTCTAAAGTCCAGAACACACGCTCACAGCATATCAACCAAACTTTGTATGGTTCTTTCTATCTTACCATCTATCTGAGGGTGTAATGTAGTGCTTAGGAAAATATGGGTTCCAAAATAATTTTTTAATAACTTCCATACTCATGAATTAAAGCATGTATCCTGTTACTAAATGATTGTTTTGGAAACTCTGTGCAGCCGAAAAACTTCACCCACATACCTCTGTGAAAAGGCAACCACTACGCTCGGCTCCTTAATTTCCAAGAAGTGAGACAATTTTGTCAAACAGTCCACCACTACCTAGAGGAGTTATAGACTCCCTCAGATATGGGTTTTCCTATGACTAAATCCATCGAGACGTCATCCCACTTCAACTTGGGAATGTCTAAGGGATGAAACAGACCTCCAAGAACATAGTATTCAGCCTTTATCTGTTGACACATGAGGCACATTGCCACAAACTATGCCACTTCCAGCTTCACATTGGGCCACCAAAATTGACATCTCTAGCTCTGGTACATCTTGAAAACTCCTGGGTGTATTATAGGGGGTTAGTTATTTATTTCACTGAGGACTCTCTCACATATTTTCACTAGGACAAACATCTTCCCAGGAAACAACATCTTATTCTGACCGTCCTCCAACCAACCTTCCAGATCATCACCCTAGCTAACATGATCAGGAATCACATCGATCTCTGAGTCTACCCCTGAAGACTCCTCTACCTACTGTACCAAGGAAGATTGCACTGTCATCTGAAATGGGGATCCTCTACCATCCACCACTCTCATGCCCAGATAGAAACCATCCAACTCCTCCATTTCTTTCCAAGAATCTGATGACTCCCGAACTAAATATTTATGTGACTTCCTTCTCAAGTAATCATCCACCACATTCTCCTTTCCTAAGGTGTAGGCGATCTCAAAGTCATAGTCCTGAAGAAACTCTATCCACCTCCACTGCCGCAAGTTTAGGTCTCGCTGGGAGAATACAAACCTCATGATCTTGTGTTTTGTGAAGACCACGAAGAATTCCCCAATGAGGTAATTCCAACATAACATCAGTGTGAATTCCACTACTGCATTCTCAAGGTTGTGGGTGGCATAGTTACATTTTTACAGATGTAAATTCCTAGACTCATAAGGTATAACTCTCTACTACTGCATCAGCGCACACCCCAATCCAAGACCTGAAGCATCACAAAACAGTTAAAACATTACCCCTTCCTCTAGAAACCTCAACACTGGGGTAGTAACCAGCTTTCCATTCAGATAACCAAAATCTTCCTAGCACTGCTCAATCCATACAAAATCCTGGTTCTTTCTGCTCAAGGCCATCAAAGGTGCAGAAACTCGAGATAAGTCAGGTACAAACCTTCAATAGTAACCTACTAGTACCAAAAAACTACAAAACTCTGCCACATTCATGGGTTCTTCCCAAGAAAAAACTTCTTTAAACATCTATGGGCCTGCTACTCTTCCCTGTTGGGACACCACGTGTCCAAGTAAGTGCACCTCCCATGTCTAGAAGACACACTTAGACAACTTCAAGTAGAGCTGGTTGTGTCGGAGGACATCCAAAACTATCCTTAGATGCTCGACTTGATCCTCCTCTGATCTTGAGTAGATCAGGATATAGTCAATGAACACTACAAGAAACCAGTCTAGATACTCATGAAAAATAGATTTCATGATCCCCATTAACACAGCTAGTGGGTTCATAATGTCGAACTGCATGACCAAAAACTCAAAGTGTTTGTACTTTCACCTGAAAGAAGTCTTCAAGATATCACCCTCCTTCACCATCAACTTGTGATATCTAGAAAGTAGGTCAATCATATAGAACCAAACTTCTCCCTTCAACTGGTCAAAAAGGTCATCAGTCCACAGGAGGGGGTAACGGTTCTGGACCCTCACCTCATTCAGTATTTTGTAGTCTATGCACAGCCTGAGACCATCGACTGCTGTCTTTGTGAACAAGACTGGAGCACCCCATTATGATTAACATTATCTGATAAAACCATTCTTTATCAGGTCATCCACCAGAATATGAAACTCCTCAAACTTAGAAGGCACCATCTGGTATGGAGCCATCGAAATCGGATGGGCACCGGGTTGTAAGTCTATCCCAAACTCAACATCAGGTCAAGGAGGTAGAGTCCTAAACTCCTCGGGGAATGCATCTAGGAACTCACAGACAATATCTATAACTTATACCATCTTTTAGTCTCATTATTCTACTGTCATATTGTATAACAATGAAATAATGGTCTCCATAGGCCGACGCCCTCCTGGAAACCTTGTTCACCAAAGAAAACTACACGTTGGTCACCCATGTATGAGAACACGACCCTTCTCCCAAAGAAGTAGATAATATCATGAATGGAAAATAGATATTTGATGCCCAGGATGACATCGTATGGATACATCTGTAGTAGAAAGAGATCACCACGAGACTGATGCGGCCCCAACATCATTCTGCATCCCCGAGAAACATCAAACTAGTTGGTCTAGCCTCTAACTAGCGTTCTCAACACTAGGGGTATGGAATGTCTCTATACATCTAGAACCAATTAATTAAATAGAAGAGGTGAAACAAAAGAGTGTGAAGATCTGGAATAAATAATGTCACAGGAAATATTACTAAACAGATTGATCATACCTCGAATGACCTCTGGCCCTGCTGGAACTGCTCCCTCTGCCGAGTGCAACTACACATGACCAACTTCTCTGACCCTCGGATGTTGGCTGCCTCTCTGACCACACACTAGTCGATGACCCTGATGAGTGTTGTATGGTCATCCTCCTCCTTCATAATCTACCCTCTGTGGAGTGGTATCTCACTATCCATGCTACTGCTGCTGAAAAGGTTTGGCTGGCAATTGGTGCTAATGAGGTGAGAACTGAACCTTTCCACCCCCATTGTGTTTCACTTGGTCTGGGCACTAATTATAAAGGTTCTCATGACTACCATAGATAAATCATCTCATTACTAGGCTCATAGAGAATGGTTGAGGACTAGAAGATCGAAACTGGAACTATTAAGGCATGATCCCTATCAGTCGAATCATGGAAGGCCATGATGCTGGAGACTTGATTCTAATGACCTTCCCCTTTGACAAGCTCAAATGCCTCACCTCACATGAAACACCTCCCAACGTATGCATACTCTCCACCACTTTATCCTTCTTTTGGACTTCAAATTATGTCGGTAGAGTGAATGGAGTAACAACATACTAAAGGGATGGTCAGAGTGTCTCCTCTAAGAATCATGCCTGTGACTCCTCCTCTAGAATGAGGTATGGAGTGACATGAAGGAGATCCTTGAACTTGCTCCCCGGTTCCATTACCGTCATAATCCATTACTGAAGGGAGAGAAGCTCCTATATCTCTTTATTCTTAATCGTGGATGAATGGAATTCCGCCTGGAACTCCTTCTCGAATTTGTTCCATAAAACCTCAGCTTTCTTCTTCTCCCTGAGATAGAGCATCCACCATTAACATGCCGCTACCCAAATCCGGATCATGGATAGAGGAACCCAGTACTCTACCAGAGCCCAGATCAATCTTAAATCTATCACCAGCTCCCCGATCAAGATCTTCATCTCCATGTCCAAGACACTTCCCTCGTACTTCTTGAGGGTATCCTACTGAAAGTCACGAATCATCTTCTATAACTTCTTGTCCTCTTCCTCTCAATTATACCTCCAATAATCAACCAAATTATCTTGTAGGGCCTCGATAGACCGCACCACTCATGGACATTGTCTGGGTTCCATAACTTCATCTTAAATAAGTAATGCCTAAACCCGAGTTGTGTAGAAGATTCCTCTTAAATTTTTTTAAACTTTTTATTTATTTTAATTTACCAAAACACCCAAGAAACAAAAGAAAACAAGTCATTCTGATTCATTTACCTTTCCTAGGGTATCTACACAGTAATCAGTGTAGCCTCACTTGGTCGTTTGGTAGGTCCAGTATCATTGCATCATATCATAGGGGGCCCTAAAATCTCGTGTCCTAGGCAGTCTTCCCTGGCCTATTTCACACGCCAAGATTTCCTAACACTATTCCCCTATCATCCCATAAAATCTCCACTCTTCCTAATCCCAAACCCCATTCTATCTCTCAGCCATCATCTCGAATACCATTCTGTCATAACCCGCCTTCACCAAGATGAGGGAAGGGGCAGCAAACTTCCAGACCCTTCCTTATTCAAGTAGAAGGAGAGATAATGACCCCCAAATCCTACCTTCAATAGGCCCCAAAGTGGATACTATCAATAAGGTTATATATTCCCATGTAATATGGAAGTCATTACCATTTTTATTGATCAAGATTGGTAAGTAATATGGTAAACTCAAACTTTATCAAGGACTGAAAGTAAAAGTAAATCCAAAAATCCACTCCCATATGCACATTCAATATAAAAAGATACAAGGTAAAAGAAAACTCTAAAAGGATATACCAATAGAAAATAAAAGCAGTAATGAAAAATTTCCAAACGTCTGATTTAGTAAGGTCAGGCACAGTCCTCAAAGTCCTCCTGGAATCCTAAAAGTAGTTCTATATACATAGGTTGAGTATACAGGTATAATCAGTAGGGAAAAAAAATTTCTCATGAAAAAGTGGGGAGACATTCTAATGCCCTATGAGAGGTAGAAATAACCAAAACACCTAGAAAAAACTATCCACCCAACCTCACCAAGACACACTCCCAAAATAACACAACTCATGAAAGGTTATAGTAATAACACCTCAATATTTGGGTACCCCACACCATTTTCCCACTGATTATTTAGGACATCCTACATGTCATACTTCCCCCATAGATTCCACTATAGTACCACTTCCACCCCATCACCATCCTTATGGGCCACCACAACAATGCATCCCACCCACAGACACCTAGGAAACCACATTCTCAGATAACCATGCTTTTAGACACCTGGGTGACAACAACTACCACCATGCTCGAAGAAACCTGGTCTAGAATAACCACTCTAATGCCCGAAGATGCCTAGGCCATAACAACCATTGTCATGCCCGAATACATATGGGCCTTATCCCGATGACACTTGGGAAACAAACCTTCCTGCATACACCTTGTCCAACCACCACCACACACCATGCCTAAATAGTCTTAGGCCATAATGAACCTTAGTCCATCACATCCTACCCAAAGTGTCTTGGTCTATATGAAAGAGGACAAAAAAGATCTAATAACAAGCCACTCAAATGAATGTTGGAAAAAACACCTTCTTCCAAGAAATGGGGTTTTTTGGAAAGAAGTGATCAACATGGATAGGGTGTGTACAAGAAACATAAGAACTAAATGTTATACATATAGGTAATATATCACTCATTCCAACCTAAGGGTTAGTAAATAGACAACCAGCCTGTACAAAACTACTCTCACTACTACCCCTACATGCACAGATACACAATAGTCAAAACCAAAGAACAAACCTTTTTTGGAAAACAATAGCCCATTGTACCCGTCCTCATTATCATGTTCAAGTGATTCTGTTTAAAACAGTCCTCCACTACTGGGAAACTAATAGGCATAACTATAATCCAAAATAATAACTAAAGGAAAAATAGCCAAGTGACATTTATTAATTTACACCCAGTTCTCTTGTAAAGTAACATCCACAAAAGGGGTCAGTGAGATCCCTCGAAGTACTGGAACCAAACCAAGCCCCAACATACTGGATCCACGTACCCCCAAATTCACAAACCAATAACCCCTCAATAAGTTGTTCCATCCTCTTCTACTTAACACCTCAAGGAATCGAACAGATCAACTATACATATTTCCATAATAGAGAAAAGAGTTTTTATATTTATCCAACACCATTCATTATGTTCCTTCATTCCGTTTGGTTAACCAAGGTGGTCACACTGGGGTTCTCATTCATTGAGCATCTGGTTATCAACCATGTTTACGTGATTAACTAGTTTCCATGTTACAGCCATTGAATCACAAGATTATCCATAAAAAATAGCCTCATCATTTTTTAATAAAGGGCCACCAACGGCCACGATTTTCAGTGGACATGAGTCCATACAATTCACAATAAAAAAAATGAAGGTAAAATGACACAACATCAATATCGTCATTCCCACCCCTTCATTCTTTTCAAATTATATTAATTATCTTTTTTAAATTATGTTCCATATACATCTTGAGGGAACATCATCACACCCACCCCACATGATTCATAGTAAAGAGATATGAAAGAAGAACCCCTACTTGGATGATAAAGGATCTAAGTTCTCTCATTCCACCAAGAACTAGGGATGACGCGACTTGCAGAGGAAGAACTCTAATGGATCCAAGGATGAGTAGAAAGGATCCAACATGGGTGCATGATTCGTCTTGGGAGGAAGTCCTAAGGAATTCTAAGAGAAGTGGAAAGAAGAAAGAATATGGTATATTGGCTTAAGAAGAGCCTAGATCCAAAAATTAGGGAGACACTTTCTAAGTACATAAGTCGGATCATGGCTCGACCATGCTTCTCGGAGGTTTCACATGTTGGAATTTATTGATATTTAATAATTCTCCTAGGAGATGGTGGATATAACAGTTTTGAGTTAATATATTTTCTATAAATAGAGAGGCTAAACTGGAAACACAGAAAATGTTTATAAATAATAAAATCCAACATATTTTTGTAAGTCGTGGGTCACCCCACTCTTAGTGGATTTAAGATATACTTTACTAGCCTGAAAATGGTATTTTCCCATTTTAAAATATGTGTTAAAACTTAAAAGAGGAATTACAGAAAAACTAGGGAAAGAACCCCAACACCCCACGGCAGCACCATTTGAGTGCGGCACTGTTTGGTGACACCACGACAACACCCTTATACTGACACTACCGCCCTCCTGAGAAACCAATGGTGTACAAGAGACCCCAAACACTAGAATTTGACAAATTAATAGACCAGGAAGGTTTGAGTCATTACAAGGAAATGTAAAGAGTGTATTTATTACCCCAACTATGTTATCCCTAAAACAAATATTTTCCCTTTCACTTTTTTTAGCATCATTCAGAATCACCAAAACTATCCTTATAGGTTCTCTGGGTTTCTTTCATATTTTTATTTGGTATTTTTTATTTTTCCCTAATAATTATTAATATTCATTAAATTTTTTTACTTTACCTTTTATATTCACTTTATTATTTGATTCATATAGAGTCAATTTACCTAATTGATTTTCCTTTTTACATAATCCTATTATGAAATGTTTCCTACATTATTTTATTTCATAATGAATTTATTATTCCTATATAAATTATTTAATATATTATGTAAATGATCCATCTTCTCATAAATCTCACATGGTGATTCCTCATCACAAGAACTATCATCTTTTATTTTGTCTTATATTTTGGACTCAGATGTTTTTAAAGAAACTCATTTGTTTTGGTTAAATATCTATGTATTCTATTTCAATTAGTCATTATAAATCATTATTTTTCTAATCATATCCTTCAATGGTAGATTTATTATATTCTATTATTCTATAATGGGGATAAATGATCCTTTACATAAATGTTTTATACACCAAATAAGTATGCTCGCGTGATATTTCTCTTCATTCATCATTCCAAGTGAATGAATTGTTTTGAAAATTTTGTTCCTCCAAAGATACATGTAAAATTATTATTCATCATGTTTCATTTTAGAAGTATTATATTTAATTGGATAGGTATTCAGGAATATTTCCCTGATAGTAGATGTTTTTTCTTAACAAACAAAAACTTTATCCAAAATATTATGTGTGGTATAATACACAAAAATAAATTTTAATTAATATTATACTAAAGTATAATATTAAGCAATAATTGATTTATAATTATATTAATAAGAAGCCTTTGTGCAATCACTCCAATCCACACTAGAATATTTAGGATTTACATATTTTTCTTCTATTATATTCCACATAACAAATCCTACGCATTTGATGTTTGTTTTCCTCAAAATATTACATTGAGAACATTTTTCAGCCTAAAAGTATTGAGGTATATTATAAGTAGACCCCTCAAGTACATTGTTATCAATGAATATATAAATCTACAATAAATAGAATATTTGATCTTTTGATTAAAAAATTGATCACATTTAATAACATTATTGAAGGAGATAAAAACTATATTCATAAAAAATGATGGTCGGAGTTGACAACTCAATATGGGGTGGGTGGGGGTTAATTGAGTTTCAAAATAGAATTTCTATTTAGAAATTTTTAAAATAAAATCCCCCAATTTTAAATGAAACACAGTTAATTAATACCACACTTATTTTTTTTTATTTTTTAATTTTTTCATAAGGTTGATTACAGATCAGTTTGAATAATATTATGAATATCTTAATATTTTTATATTAATCTCATCACACTAAACATAAGAAATATTAGATAAAAAAACTAGAAATTAATGAATAGTTTTGTTAAATAGTTTTACAAAATAGTTTAAAAATAGTAATTTTTTAAAAAATATATAGTAGAATAAAAACAATAGGATCAATAACAAGCTAATATGTTATCCCCTACACCTGATATCCATATACTCTGGAGAATATTTATTACTAAATAAAATTTTCCACAAAATGGATTGGTTTTTACAATCAACATCATGCAAGGATATTAAGGATATATACATCCTCTCCCACGGTGTCTATGAGAGTACATATGTGAACTAATATTGAGGGAGACTACATTATACTTTGAAATATATTATAGGATATTGTTCCCATGAAATAAAAAAATTGAAACAAAAATGACTCGAATGGGTGAAAAATAGTGATAGTGCATAGAAAAATAATTTTTATGTAGTGACGAAAGGAGTTCTTATGTTCTATAAATGATCCATCTCTTATGAATGTATTCTTTGATTTAGGAGATGTTGCGTAAAGAAATTTATATATTTTATGATTTTTTAATTAATTTTAAGAGATAATAGAGTTTTGTATAATTTAAAATAGACCAACGGTTTGTGATTTTATAGTCATTAAAATATTCTATATATGAATTTGTATCCCATTATCTTTTTCCATGAATCTGGTCACCTATAAAATGAACATTTTCTATTAAAATAGACATCAAAAACCCATTATTAAAATTACTCATAAACAGTATGAAATCAAGATTCATTAAACAACTCTGACCATTATTTAGATCTATAAACAATAGGAGGTTGTAATATTATATTTAATAAATACAATATCCACGTTTAGATATAGTCACTTTATGTGTTCCATGTCAAATTCCATAGTATCTTCAACACTATAGAAGAATTATAATTGGATTCCATATAAAATAATTATGGCCAATCACATTGAAATTAATGTCAGTTTATTACTTTTTAAAATTTTAACCACTTACCATAGTCTTTTAACTTAGTCATGTTGCCTCGTCATCACATTGACATAAATAAAATTTTTCTGTATAGTTACCTAATATCAATTTGTAGCTTATTGGAATATTATAGAAGCTCAATCAATTTTTTAAATTCCACATTGTGATATAATTACTCTAATTTCATCATTTGGTCTATAAAAAGTCACATTGTAATATTTTAAACACATAAACATGATTTTTGGATTTTAAAAATAGGCACAACTGATCTATGAAATCAAATTGGAAAAAACCATTTAACTACATATTATACCATGTTTTCATTAATTTGATAATTTGAGGATTATTATTCATTGACATTATATAAAACACCTCAGTATGGCCCTACTAATTTGGTTTATCTCACACCCTACACACTCACTTGGGGGTGTATAAAATATATTTTATCTGATGTGGGAAATTGAAAGGCACGACAGATTGGTGGTGAGGTTTATGTCATCTGGTTTTGGGTAGCTTTTGGTTAGAGGTTGGGAGATCTCAATATATCTCTTGGAGTAGTTTTTGTCTATTTTGGTTTGTCCTTCTGTTTATTTGACAAAATATACATGGATTTTTTCCTTGAAACTTTCTCTATCTCTACCCTTGAATTTCTTTTCATATGGAATAATTATTTTATGATTTTATTTCTATAGATATGTCAGGTATCATGTTTTAGGATTGGTGAAATTATTCCCTTTTTTTGATTTTTGATGCCTAGGGGTTAGTCACTAGCCTTTGGTGATCGATAATTCCCTTCAACTCTTTATATAGTCAGGATCAAATCCTAGATGGATGAGTTTTCTAAGATAGGTCATGGAATAAGGTGATACCCTTTACAATACATCATTACTATTTGGTTAAATGCAATTTGATATTTAGGTGACCCGTGATCCCAGTGTAGTGACACCCATTCCCATTGATGATTTGGGTATTCATCCCACGGTCATTTGATCTTATAAATCCATATAATACAAATTAATTATGTCATTTCTAAATTATATTATTTATAATATATTTTATAATATAAAATTATATCTAAAATACTTGATATATTTAAAAATATTTAAATAAAAAATGTAGGATTATATAATATGAGAAATCAATTGTTCACCACTGATGTCAAATTAGGGTCCAAATATTTCATTACTAATAAATTTATGAAACTGTTAAATGTTAAAACTTATTTTTGGTATATTATTGAATGATGTTAATAGATATTACATAATAATTAAAATCTATACATATAATTAATTAAACACATATATTTTATGTGTTGATAATATTACAAAAATTTCTTAAACAGTTATATTCTAGTTCCAATATCATTAACTCATAAATTACAAGCTTTTCTTATATTTAATTCATTATTACTAAAATAATTTTTTAGTACAATTTAAATTTCTTATTTCTTCATACATAGTTCTATAAAAATATTGTAGTCCCATTATAGATTATTAAAAAAATCAAATTTTAAGTTCTCATATAACTAGAGCATGAAAAAGGGACATGAAGTCAAATAAAATTATAAAAATTTCATAATAAATTTTGATCATATCGACTGAAAAAACCAAAAA
This sequence comes from Viscum album, assembly GCA_963277665.1. Classification (NCBI taxonomy): domain Eukaryota; kingdom Viridiplantae; phylum Streptophyta; class Magnoliopsida; order Santalales; family Viscaceae; genus Viscum; species Viscum album. The sequence continues at coordinate 359,840,726 of OY728155.1, read as the reverse complement.
AAATCACCTTATTTAAAAACATAATAAAATTGAATCTAAATATTTTTTATAATTTTATTTTTAAAAGGAATTTCATATTACTTTTAAAATAATATTTTCATACATTGGATGTTAATGGTGATAAATCATAACATTATGATCATATATGTTTTAGACCATATGCCTGAATATTAAACAAAACTGAGAAATCACGATGAACATATTTAGTTAATAATAATGAATATTAAATTATTCATAAAAATTATTACTATATTTATTTATAATGTATTGTTCTATGTCTGTCTTTTTTGAAGTGCATTGTAAAATAATCATGAATCATGTGGATAGAATATATTCAATTAGATATAATTGTGAGTATTTTCTTTTAAAATCTATTTTATATGAAATATTTGATGAAAAAACAAAATTTTCATAAATATATTGATAATATTTTTCAATATTTTTAATATAGATAGTTTAAATTAATATTTTTTTTAATTGTTCCATCATTAATAAATTTTCATTACTTTATGGATATATAAAATGAATCATATTATTAAGATGAAATAAATTCACTTAGAGAACAATGTTCATGTTACATGGTGTTTAACTTTCAGAAAATAAGTTTTCCATATACTTATTTTAATAATTTTCTTGTGAAATTTTGAAAAATTATTTTTTTCAAAAAATAATCAAAAAAATATTTTTTATAAATTTTACCATATTAACAGATGAGAAGTGATCAATTATTGTTAATTTAATTTTAATAACTCTATTTTAATGAATTATGAAAACTATAAAAACATTTGGATAACTATTTTATGATATAAAAGACTTAAACCTTCTTGTAATATTTATTATTAAGAGTGAGAACCCTACAAACATTATGAGTAAATAAATCAGATGATAGATAAAAAAAAGATACCACTTCATTAAGACATAGATAATTGAAATGAATCACTCTAGCAGACATCTTAGAAGACTAATGGTGGTTTTATTTGATGGATGTTATAAATTGGTGAGGCTATAAAAAATTTATGAGAATGTGTTAATAAGTAAAATCATAACATTGACTATTCATAATGGTATTCGGTCATGGTTTAAAGAACTACAGGTGATTATATTTCACTATTCATAATGGAGGGTTCTCTATGAATGTGTGAATTTAGTGTTACATGGATGAATGCGTGGAAACATCTATAAAATAGAAGTGAGGACCTTGTGCTTAGTGATTAGGGTGATTTCTATTGTAATTCATACCTAAACCTATTATAGAATTATAGAGTGCTTTTTCTCTATAACAAACCATATTGATAGATTTTCTTAGTAGAATTGGTAATAATTGTAATGTATGATTGTAATGAAAAGAGGAATTGTGTTTCTCTATGGATATAGGACACATTGTCTTGAAGATATAATTTATATTATCCATTACTTAATGTTTTTTATCTAGAGTATTTGTATAGGGTGATTTTACTTGAGTGTTGTGTGAGGATCTAAATTGTGTATTGAGTATGGTGCATGACTTTCTATCTTCTAGTACACTCATTTGATGGATACATTCTATAAGAATCAGTTTTTAAGATATGTTTCTTGATTTTTTTTTATAACTATAATTTCTTCATATAGTGATTTGATGGTACGGTCAGGATTATAGATAAGTAGTATCATAGATTATAGTTTCATCCACATTCTAAAATCACACATATTGAACACTTATATAACACCAAAATTTAACTTTATGTTATTTCATTTATTACTATGATTTTCCTGTTAGGATAGGTTAGTGAGTTAGATAATGAAAATGATTAGATAAATGTGTTTGATTAAAAAACCATAGCTTTTGAAGAATGAATATAGCGAATCATCTGATTCAGAAGGACTGGTATAATCCATTTGTGGTTGTTCATCGGACAAATATAGAGAAATTGGAATGGGAAAATTTGGATTGAGAGGCACCTTGGTTGGGGAGGATGTCACTTCCACATAAATATCCTTCAAAATACATATATTGATGACTATAATTGAGATCATCACATCCATGAAAAAAATATGACAATCCTGTAATACTTAATTATGGGTTCCTAATATAGATGTTATTCAATATTATATAATCAAAATTAAGACTAATGGAAGATAACATGAATGATTTCAATATTAATTTATGGAAGATTTATTTTGTGAAGGAAAAATTTTATGTAGGAAATTTCAGAATTTCTAGTAATATCATCATTGTTAGAGTCATAGTATGTGATGGAAATGAGGGTGAATAATTCCTATTGTAATATATATTTAGTAGTTGAGGATTACCAAAAAAATAATCCTTAATAAAGAATATAATTCCAATGTAACATCCCAAATTAATAAATATTCTTTTCAAATATTTTATTACATAAAATAAAATTGTATATTTTGGATGAATTTCATTCTTTTTAATAATATAAACTAGATATTAATACAGGTATTTATCAACTTACCTGTTTTCTAAAATATTTTTTCACATCTAATGTAATTTTATTTGTTAAAATGAATTATTAAAAATGTATTCATGAATGAATAGTGATATCCCATAAACTTTTGTGTGGTTACAGGTTTCAAACCAACTACTGAAGTGAGACAGGGGCACCACACTAACCACTAGACTACATATTATCATGATTTCATTTTTCATCATTAATATATATATATATATAATTATTTATCTTATTCAATATTCATTATTTTTAACATATATTTTATTATAATTACATTAATTCTTAGTTTTATTTTCATGAATTCATAGTAATTTAGTCATTATAATGCAATTTTTAACATTGTATGATGCATGCTTTTAAATGTAAAATATTGTAAAATATTGAAACAAAATACACATATCATTACATACAAACATATATATATATATATATTTAATGTGTAGATATTAATTTTAATATAAAATAATAATTTACCATTAATTTTATATTTTAATATAGCTCATTTAATTTCAAAATAGTTTTTCTTATATTCGATATAAACATTTTATTATAAAAATCCATTTTAAAATGTTATGGATAATGTTTTAGGACAAAATAATATTTTTAAATGATTAAAATTTTCATTTGATAATTATATTTTTATTTTTTTTATTTTTTATTATCACAATATTATTCTAAATATTTTATAAAATTTCTTTTAGAATAGTAAAATATCAATTCATAAATAATTTTGATAATAGTCTATAAAATTGGATACACAAAAATGTTTTCCTCATTAAGTATTTAAAATATAAATTTGACATAGTTATCATAATAAATTAATCAAATGCTTATATTTTAATACTATAAATAATTAAATATGAATCATATTACAAAAAATATATAATAACAAATATAAATGTTATCATTCCTAAAAAAAGAATTGTTTCTCTAAATAAATAGTTATTAAATGAATTATGTTATTTTACATGAAATTTGATGTCTTAATTTATATAATTTTAATCCTATAGGAAGAAAAAAAATATGAATCAGTTAGTTGAGTATATATTTGGGTTTCTTTTTTATAATATTTTGAAAATTTTGATTTTTGGTGAATATTTAAAACATCATTTTTTACTCATTCTCGAGATTTTATTATACCAATATAATGTAATCATGAACCAAAAATTAATGAATTTTTTTTACAAAAATAATTATTTAAGGACTAAACTAATTAATTTTAAAATCTTACATTGAATTTAGAAAAAAAATTGATATTTTTTAACCTAAATTATATTTTATCGTTATAAAAATATATATTCAGTTATTTTCTCTCATTTCTTTAGTTGGGAAGTGGAATGATTTTTTTGTATTAAAATAAATGTAAAATTGGCCTTATTTTACAAAATTTAGAAAAATGAATTCAATTTAATCATCACTAAGGAAAATTATTTGGCCTGAATTATAAAATAATAAATATTTTACCAAAATTATACCACTCACATAAAATATAAATATCATCTATTCTTGACTTTTGAAAAACACAATTAGTACACTTTAAATATCAAAATATATTTCTATTTCAAAACTCTAATTTATTTTCGAATCCTTTTGGATGTTTTGTGTTTACAAATCTCTAAAACCTATATCATGTCCAAGAACCAATTTACATTTTCTTTTGTAAATCATGAAAAACATTATTAGGTACTTGATTTAACTTTATTTTTTTGGTTTCATTTTTTTTATTGAATATAAGTTTCTTATATATATATTCATTAATTTATTTTTTATGAAATATACATGGTTTATGGAATTTCGAATATTTTATGACCGGAAGTGTTATAAATTACTAATAGTTAACATATTTTTTGTAATATTTCTAACATGTCTTATTGAATACAAATTATAATGGTGAAAAACAACTTCATTGGTTGATATGGAAAGCTTGAAGTACAATAATTTAGGAATACTAAATTGAAACTAATTATGTTATTGTTGACTCCATGATATATGGAATATTATTATTAGAGGATCAAATATAAATAATCTCTCACTTTATTGATTAGTAGGAGCGACAAGTTAAAAGAATTTTAAAAAATTTTAAAATCACATGATGTCATTGATGGCATGTTGACTAGATAAGATTTTATTTTTTTATTAATTTTTCTCTTTGGTAATAATATTATGAGGATTTTTAAAATTATATATGTTTTGTTGTTCAAATTTTTTTGTTACTAAGATTAATGTTATATATGTGGGTATACTGACCATCCAATTTATTAAAATAGGGAATTTTCTATAAGAATAATTGAGTGTTTTCTAGTTGTTGGAATAAAATTCTATGATTTTGTATAATTATAAATATATTTATTTTTAAATATGTATAGTTACAGATACCATGGAATATGATTATGATCCCCAATTAACCTTGGGTAAAAATTTATGTTTTAAATAGTATTATTTTAGAGTATATAATTAATAAATATTAAATTCATGTTAAGTTGTGTATATTTATCCATTTTTCCTCTGATATTTGTTAAATTTCTTATTTTTTTATTTCCATTAAATTATTACATTCATGAAAATATTTAAAATATCTATAGTAGGTATAATAATTTGAATTACTTGGATTTACATCGTTGTTATATACTCTTTATGGGATTATCAAAATTTATATTTATGATTGGATTCATACTTGAGGATGATAGAAATTTTTTGATTGTTCAAAAACTACATTAGACCCCCCCCCCCTCTTATAGTGCATTTTAATTATTTTTATGGACCAACATTTCATGTTATATAATTTCTCAACACATGATATCGGTGCATTGATAAACATTTCATTTCCATTAAATTATTGTATTTTTATGCTTATTAATTTCTATACACTATTCTCTATTTGAGTAAGTTTGTTTTATTTTTATGATTATGGGAGTTTATATAAGATCTATTGACAATATTATTCCTGAAAAACCTCCTTTTTTGTGAATGATTTTGATTGTTGGTGATATTGAATGGAAGGATTTGTGAATAAAAATGGGGATGAAATTTTTCTTATCCTTACTAATAGTTATAAAATTCAATTGAATGAAATATTAACAAGACAAGAGAAGTAAATAATAATTTTCAATTTAATATTAGATTGATAAGTACTATTTTTTTTTATTAAGATAAATATCAATAATCAAGTATCTTCTTATCAAACAACTTATAGTATCTGAAAAATGCTTGAAGTTACACATTTAGGAACATCAAAAGTTCATTAAACATAATGGTCCATTTTTTAGAGAAGGTTATCATTTGTTTTATTTCTTACTTGGAATATTTATTTCTCATATAAATCATAAAATAAAGAAAATTTTGAATATCATAAAATCACCTGGTTAAAAAGAATCATATTATGATCAACTTGTTGAAAATTTAATTTACATTTTACTAAAAGATAATTAATACAAAAGAACTAATTTTTTGACACTAATTAAATCACCAAATATTGTCTTTATGATATTATTGGAACTTTAATTCAATATGAATTAATTTTGATAATATTTTATAAAAAAGAGAAAAATAATAAATGAGTTTTTTAAAATGACCATAAATTCATATTATGAATCTTCTAAACCAGTTTCACTTACAATAAGATACAAACAAATTTAAAATGGTCGTGAAGGAGATCCAAATAAAGGTGATATATCTAATTATCCAAAATAATTCTTAAGATTAATTTTTTATAAAAAAATACCTGATAGATAAAATGGAAAATAAATTCAAAAAGTATCAAATGAAACTATTTATTATGAATGTTGGAGACCATGTGACATAATATCTAAATTTCATGAGTATAAATTGAAGGAATAATAATAATGTAATAATTATTAAAAAATAAAACAAATAAATATTTTATAATAAATTTACCCATGGATTTTAGGTATAGGTAATTCATCAACAGATAGATCATCATATTATAGTGATGAGAAAAGTAAAATAAAAATATTAATTATAAATACAAAAAAATAAATGGAATACCATAAATTTATAAGCATATATTCAATGTGTTTTTAAGAATATGAAGATAAAATTTATGATTACGTTTCTACTTGTATAGATAATAATTAGAATAAATCTAATGAATCATAAAATGAAATAAAGGCACAAATTTATGAATTTAAATATTTGTATAAGAAAAATTATAATTTTAAAATTGAATCTACTGAGAGAAATTATAGTTTTGTGAATATTGAGGATATTCATAAAAAATATTAGGAGGAAAATGAAAATATTATTTTCATATTATATAAATCAAAGTAAATGATTACAATTTTTAAAAATGTTTATTTAATGGAATAAAGAAAAATAAAACCACTGGAAGTTCAAAATAATATAGTTGAATGGAAGGAAAAAATTAATAAGAAGAAAAATTTAGAATGTGTGTCTTTCTCAAGATAATAATGAAGTTATTAAAATGAATTCTAAGATTGAGTTTCTAAATATGTTGCAAAAAATGGATTACTATTAGAGGAATGGAATTTGAGAAATTTAATATGTATATTAGAATAACGATAACGTCATAGAGGTCGGGAAGTAAAACAAATGGATGATTAATTTATCAATAAAATTATTATATTTATAGTAAATCACCCCAATGTACTATATGATAATTTGGAGGATATTAGAAGAAAAAAATTTATTTAAAGGGAATTCAGTATTTTGGAGAACATTAACATATATCTCACTAAATCATGATGCTTATGAGAATTTGTGAAAAAATCAATTCTAGGAACTGAAAATATTATTTAAAAATAATCATAGATAAAAACTATTTTATCTTCTAATGAAATATTTCTAAATATTTAAACACATTGTTCATAATCATATAAAAATATATTTATATAGTCTTGTATTTATTTTTATATTTACCATAAATATATCTTCAATGTATTGAATATTATTTGTAGTCGTAATGTTTTTTTATTTTTCTATACATATTACATTAATTATCACTATTTAAGGGGTTTTTTGTTCTCTTATTTAACTAAATCTTTAAGAAAATTTATTTCAAATTATGGAGAACTTATCACATTGAATTAGTATATATATGGAATGATAATAGAATGAAATATATAAAGTTTTTAAAATGGTAATGAATATCGATTTTATTATAAATTTTATTCATTGATCCACCTTATTTTTCATATTTTTTTAATTTATAAAATTGTAATTTATTTTTAGTTAATCAAAAATTATAAATCCTAAACTTTTTAAGGAAATAATAAATCAATAATTAATCATTTAGTAAAATAATTTTGTAATCATATGATTTTTGGCCTTTTTTAATATTGGGTTTTAGATAATGTAGAACCAACTTTCATAGATAAATCTATCAAATGTTCTATGATACCAATATAAAAGTTTAACCTAATGTTTGTTGGATATATTAAGTGAAAACCTATAGTGATGGTCTTTCGGGTTTTTTTAAAATTGCATTCATCTTACATTCATGTTATGGAATAAACAAGTTATCCTTCAGTGAGAGAATATATAAGATAAATGATTAATGATTTAAATTTTTTATGTCATACAAATTTATATCAGAATTTATAAATGAATTTTACGAATGTCGATAGAAGTTTTCATCATTTGAAGAACATGACTTGTATTATATTTTTTTAGTTGAATTTAATACTATAATGAATTTTTTAAAGAAAATTAGATCAAATGGGTTAATTTTTTATCTTCATTCACATGTTCATATAGAAAATATTGATGTTTTTTTGATATTCAGGAAGATCTATTTAATGAAGAATTGTTGTTTGTTTTCTAAAAAATGCCTAATAATTATGATGTTTTTAATGACGATGCTGAGAAGATGTTTCTTGTTTTAAATTTAAAATTTCAAAATTATTTTTATTTATCATTTAAATATTCAAAGAGTATTATAATGGATTTATTCTTCATTAAATAAAAAAAAGATACAAGGATACTACTATGATATAATATGTTTACTTATTGGATTGGTTTCTAAAATTTTAAAATAGTAATAATGAGAATCTCATTTGGTCATAAATTGAATCTATTCACAGAGCTCTAGAAGATGAAAAATTTGTAATATGAATTGATCTATAAGAAAAAAGTCGTAAAATAATTGATAATATTTATTTTTATCTATTAAAATACATTCTTACACATTGTTGATATTTTTAGTTTTATATTTTGAGATAATTATGCCATAATTATTACGTAATAACTCAAAAATTACAAATTAGAAACTTCTACACACTATTCGTTTTTTCACAAAATAAAACTATTTAAAATAAAACACAACAATTTTTTTGATAAAAGAAATCATAACATTAATATTGACCTCCTTATTTCTCTTACTCATCTTTATAACTTGTGAAAAATTTTAAAAACTTGGTATGATTATAAAAATGTTAGTAAGGGATATAAATAATGAAATCATTAGTCAAGTGATAACATAAAAACCAATAAAACACGTTACATGACAACATATTAACATTAATAAAAAATATTGATATTTCCTTTGGGAATATTTACCATATCACTCTTAAATTTACCCTTACACATGGAATAACCATTCTTTCAACTTCCATCTATGGAATACCCAATGCATTGAAGAGCTATAATTGGATCAACCATCATATCTTGAGATATAATGGGCTCAACCCAATATATCATGAGCTAAAATGGGGATAAAACAATCATATAATGCAATATAATGGGATAAACCCAACATAAACTATTTATAAGGAACATATCATTAATAAAAAACTTTATAACCCATTTTAATACTTGAGGAAAACACATTCATATTTTCAAATAACAAATTTTTTTGAAAAAAAAAATCCCTTTTAAAATATTAAAATTTTGTAGATACTAATAAAATAATACAATAAAAATTACTATGATAACATATAATGGAAACATAATTGTAATATAGGATCATAAACTCAAGATAAACCACTCACACTATATAAAAAAAATAATTATCTTTTTGAATTTTGTAAAAGAGACGTTTAAAGGGAATTTAAAAGGAAAGTCCCTTATATTGGATTCAAATTACTTAAAGTGTGTTCAAACCTCCTGTATAATGTTTTTAATAGTGATAATGATTTATTACATAACTAAACTCATGTTATAATAATTTACATTACCTTATTATAACATTTTACAGTCATGTATTAACAATATTTTTTAATTTTCATTGTTTTGGGTACATTCTTTTCATAGTTTCCAAGGTTGGTTTATTAATGGTATTACTTGTAAAAATGAAATAATAAACAAGGATTGATAAAATATGTATAAATATATAGTTAATTTTAATCATTTACATGTTAATTTAACCTTGCCATGATTTTAGAAAATTGGAAATGAAAACTCATCGTCCTCGAAGGTCGTGAATTAACGCACCACGAACAACGATTACATTATTTATGAAGTAAAGGATAAGATGGTATATTTTAGGATGAATATACCATAAACACAACTCCACTCTAGTATATATGTGATACTGGAGTTTTTATGAAACATTGGATGATAGGTGAGGATAAGGTATATGTGAAAAGGAAACAAAAAGATGAGAAAAATGAACCTTACTTCTTGAAAATTCCTCCTTTAGAATTTCTTTAAGGCTCTTCGAAGTGGTATTTATAGGAGACCAAAAGCTAAATAATGTGTTAAGGGGTGAGGAAGAGTAAATATTTTAGCGGTTACCTAAACAAGATATTTTTATGTACTGAAAATTTGCGAAGGATGTAGCCTCTTTTTATAATTGAGGTGAGGGGTAACATTAGAATTACAAAAAAATTAAAATATAATAATTTTCTATAGATTTTAAGACAAAAATAAAATCCTAAAAAGAAAATGGATTACATTGTTAAAGGAATATCATAATTTTTTGACTTGTTAAATAATTTTGTGACTTATAAATATTTTAGTAAAAAATTATATTAATGAAAAATGATTTTTTTGAATTAAACAAAATTTATAAATTTTGACTTTAACAACAAAAAAAATGATTAAATTTCAAATATAAATTATTTTATTATACCTTATAAATATAATTTTAATTTAGGTAATTCACGAATTACCATAAAAATAAAAAATTATATTTATTTTTATATTTTTAATATCATTAGATTGATTTCTTTATTAATAAAATAATTAGTGCATCATAATTATTCAATACATTAAGGGAGTTATTTATTTCCAAAAAATTGAAAATAAAATTTCAAGAAAAATATATTTTAGTTAAATTTATTTAAACTATTATTAATTTAAAAACACTTCTGGGAAACTCATATAAAAATATTAAACAAATGTAAAAATATAGTGTGAACAAGTTTCCTTTCTTTTCAACAAAAATATATAAATGGACTATTGGCACTCTTGTGGGTCCAAAATGTCCCTAATTAGAATAAAAACATGATAATGGTCGTTATTTTATTATATAAAAAGTTTATCCAAAATTTATTTTCATTTAATAATTCTTATAATTTTAATAAATACTTTTTATTTATTTTTATTATATTTGTGCATGCACTGCATTAGCATTGCACATGCATTAATGTTAATTATTTCATATATAAAAATTAAAAATAAATTACCATTATGAAAATATATTAATTAGGTTCAAAATAATCACTTATATTCATTCAATATGTATATTTACTTATATCAATGATAAGGAAAATTCATTAATTTGTTAAATTGGATTTTCATAGAATAAAATACAATAAATTCAATAGCATCATCCAAGTGGATAAAATGTGTCCTCATATAGACCCATGGATAAATTATCTCAAATAATACTCATCCAATAAAATTATTAAAAGTGTTAGGATAATTTTATAATAATTATAAAATTATTTTAACTAATAATTACTTGATTTACCCATAACTGCGATAAAAAATACTAATGTCATTATTCACCAAAAAATAAGTTGTTCGTATTAGAACAAAAATTTATTATAAATTAAAAATATTTATATCCATTTTTCAAAATTCATTCATCAAAATTTTATTAAATTTAATTTAAATTTATTCTCATTTACATATTCAAAAAACAGGTTTATAATGTAAAAATGTTCAGAAGTCCAAAAAAATTCTATATTTAATTTAAATGTGAAATTGATTCCAATAAGCTATAATAGATTAACTGATAAAAAATTTATTTAATTATATAATAAAACTAATTTACATGATAATATAACATTATAAATAAAAAATACATAAATATTTTTGAAATAAAATATAGTGTTTTATACTATTCATTAAAAATTATTCTTTTCACAAAATTATAAAAACTTACTGAAAGATAATTGTATCAAGAAGAATTCTAATATGAACATTTTTTTCTCAAATTAAAATTATATAATTTTAAAATTGTATTTTTAAATAAAAACCATATAATAAATTATTTATTTTAAAAATTACTATTTAAATTAAAAATACTAATAAATGAATTTTTTTAATAAATACTAGGGTTGTTACATCTCTCCCCCACCCCCATTTTTAAATTGTGCACTCTCATTTTTTTATTTACTTATAAATAAATTAGGATACTCTTCTCTCATATCATTTTCAGATTCCCATGTTCCTTCTTCTTCCATATGGTTTCTCCAAAAACCATAGCTTGGTAAATTACCATTTTCTGCAAAACACGATCTCTATGATCAAAAATCTAAATAGGTTTCTCTTCATAAGAAAGGTTTTCTTACATCTGTACTAATTCTATGATCAAAACATGATATGGATATATAACATGATTTTTTAACATCAAAACATTAAAAACAATTTTTACCGGAGAAAAACTCAGTATAAAGCTACACGGTACGCAATAGGTCCAACACTCTCTAAGATTTCGAAAGGTCGAATGAATTGTGGACTTAAAATTTCTTTCATACCAAAACACATAACACTTTTCAAGATAGATATTTTAAGTAAAACATGATCACCTACCTCAAACAAAAGTTCCTTCCTCCTATTAAGGACATAACATTTATACCTTCTCTAGGCTATCCTCATGTGTCGCTAAGTCATCTAAAGATTTTTTTCCATTTTCTTTACTAATTCCAGTTCGATATACTTAATTTCTTATTTTGATCCAAAAATAAAGGAGATCAGAACCACTTTCCAATTAATTCATAAATGGTTCCATCTGTGTATTGGAATAAAAACTGTTATTATATGAAAACTCATCTAAAGAAATTTGTTTATCCAAACATTCCTAGTAATCCTTTGAACAAGATCGTAGCCTGCTATATAATGTATGAATTGTTCATTTTCAATACCCATCATATTGTGAATGAAAAACTATTATGGTATTTAATTATGATCCCAATAACTTCTGAAGTTATTTCCAAAAGTTAGAAGTGAACCTGGGATCATGATTTGATATAATAGAGTGTGTCACTCTATGTAACCCAATAATCTCTTTGACCTACAGCTATTAATGTTAATCTAAAGAAATATTATCATAAATAGGAATAAAATGATATTATTTAGTCATACAATTAAGAATAACTCAGATTACATGGTTACCTCGAGAGGTCTCTGGTAGTCCCACCATGAAGTCCATGGATATATTTTCCTATTTCCACTCTAGTACTCGAAAATTTTTTAGTATCCCATTTGGAGTTACCTCTATACTTTAACCTGTTAACATGTCAAATATTTCACATTAAAATATACATCTCTTTTCATTCCATCTCACCAGTAATACTTTTAAAGATCACGATACATCTTACTACTACCCAGGTGAATTGAAAATAGAGAACTATGAGCTTCACATAATAATTATTTTCTTAGATAAGAAATTTAAGGAACACATTATCACTTCCCAAACCTCAAAACACAATCCTTATCAATGTTAAACTCATAAAGAATAACATTTTAAAACAATTCTATCATTTTATACCACTCACGGCCTTCCTTCTGAGCATGCTTTATTCTGTCTGACAGAGATGACTACACCAACACATAAAATAAAACAAATGTATTTCCTACACTAACAAATTCCAATCCAAAATTTAACAAATAATTCACCAAGGGTTTATGTTACAACCATATCATGCTTAACATAGCACTATTTTTCTATCTCAAGGCATCAACCACCCAATTTTCTTTTCCAGGATGGTAATGGATCGTGAAATCACAATACTTGATTAGTTCTAGCCATCTTCTCTACCTCATGTTCAATTACTTTTAAGTAAATATATACTTAAAACTTTTATGGTCAGTGTATATTTCACATTTTACTCTATATAAATGATTACTCTAAATTTTTAATGAAAAAACAACAACAGCTAATTCCAAATCACATGTAGGGTAATTTAACTCATTTGGTTTCAATTGACATGAAGCACAAACAATTACCTGATCATTATTCATTAAAACACAACCATATTGCATAAAATAAGAATAATTATAAATAAAAAAATTACAAATTATGGAAGGTATGGTAAGAACTTTTGAACACAACAAATATTCATTTTAATTTATGAAAAAATCATTATATTCTTTTATCAAGATGAATTTAACTCCTTTTAAATTTATATTAGTAAGTGGGATAGATAACCATGAAACTTTTTAAATAAGCCTCTAGTAATATCCTTTTGAAATAAGAAAGATATGAATATTGATTATATTTGTTGGTCTCGGACATTATTTAACAACATTTGTTTTAGTATGATCAACAAACATTCTATCATTAGAAATAATATGACCTAGGTAAGAAATTTCCTACAACCAAAAGTCACACTTTCTGAATTTCCCATACATTTTATTTTAATTTATGGTTTTCAAAACACCTTTAGATGTTTTTCATGCTACTCCTTACTTTTATAATATACCGTAATTTCATTAATAAACACAATCACAAACATATCCAACAAATCATGAAATATTCTATCCATAAGATCTATGAATATTGTAGGTGAACTAGCTAACCCAAATGATATAACAAAAAATCCATAATTCCCATATATAGTATGGAAGATGGTGTTAGGGATGTTTACTTCCTTTAAATTCAACAAATGGTACCCCAACCTTAAGTCAACCTTCGAAAAATAGTGTGCTCCCTATAGATGATCAAACAAGTAATCGATATGAGGAAAATGATATTGTTTCTTAATAGTGATGTTATTGAATTGTCTATTTTATATAAAATTTCTCATTGAACTATCATTCTTTTTAACAAACAAGACAGGAGAACCCTATGGTGATATTCTAGGTCAGATGAAGCCTTTACCAAATAATTCATGCAGTTTATTTTTCAAATCTAAAAGTTCCATTTGATCCATTTGATAAGGGGGTTTATAAATTATCTTAGAATCCAAAACTACGTCATTTGTAAACTAAACTTATCTATTATAAATAAAACTAGCAGGATTATCATGAAATACATCACGGCACTCATTTCCTACTATCACATCATTAATATAAATAGTTCCCTTTTTTCAACAACATGTGAAATATAACATTCATTTCCATATTTTAATAGTTTCATAGTTTCATGATACATTATCAATAGTATGGGCTCATTCTTGTACAAAAATAGAAACTCTATCAGATAAAAAACTTCTTTCTCTCTATAATCTATATTAGCATGATAAAATGAAACCCAATCCATACCCAAAATAACATCAAACTCTAATATATTCAATACAATATGGTTTATAGGTAAATTATTTCCACAAAAAATGATTGGCACATTATTATAATGTTATTTTTTCACAATACTTCCACCATGTGTTTTTACCCTGAGTTTGGACTTCATTTCATATGGTTAAATTTCTAATTTTGTAGAAAATTTTTCATAAATGAAGGGATGTGTTGAACCTGAATCCAAAAAACATTTCCAAAATCAATAAAAATAATAAATATACATGATACTACCTCATTGGATGGCTCAATATCTATTAAAGTGGTTGAAAAATATTTTTCCCCACTCTTCATTATCAAATCTTGATGATTTCATGCCTGAGTGACTAGCTTTTGACACACATTAGAAAATTTTACTCAATTAATTATAGTTAATGCATCTCATCATCATCTTCTCATTAATGTTCGAGTCAATTTCCTTGCACTTATGAGACATTTTCCCAAACATTCCACATCAATAGCATTTCAAAGAATTTATAAGACATTCTCCTGGAATCTTTTTACCACACTTTTAAGAATAAGGGAAATTAATTTTCTTACCTCCAAGTTTCATAGATGAATTCTTCCACAAATCCCACTAACATGAACACTTTTTATTCTAGTTATCATGTGGCACTTAAATGTTAGAAACCCCCATATAAAATTATTCAGTACAATGAACAAGTTTCTTATAGATTTTAAACTCTCCTGGTTCCAATGATCTTTGTAAAAATTGTTTCAAATGAGATTAAAATCTATTAATTTTACTATCATTGTCCTGAGTAAAATAGGGTATTTATCTATCCTATCTTGTGAAATTGGATTAATATTTTTCCACAAAATCATCATCTTTCTACTTCAGTTTCAGTAATTTTTTCTCTTTTCTGAGACGAGCACTTCTAGGAAAATATATTTCCATTAAAGAGACTCTTAAAATCATCCCATTCAAGATTTTAAAGATCATATATTTCTCTCATATTCATAACCATAGAACATTGTTGATTTGATTCACCTTCAAAATGAATAATTTCTCATATTACCTATTGGTATTTCGAACATCCCATTATATCAAATAACTTTCAAAGAATCGATCCCTCATTTGGCTATCACTCGATCTGTGGTTCCACTGAATGTTGGAGGATATTGCCTCATAAAATTATACACAAGATACATTCCACTTCATGGTATATTAGGTTCCTATCTAGAATATATACCACCACCAATTATCTCCTAATCCAACTAAGACATTACTATCAAAAACTTCTTGGTTCCAATTCCCACCATTATAGTCTGCATATTCTGAAGGATATCATTCTTTCAGTGTCTTTCTACTTCATCTTTCATGTTTCTTCAACAGAAAAACATTCTCAATATACATATCTTAAATGAATAAACATGGTACTCTTCAAATGTTATATCATTTAAAATCAACCATAAAGTAAAAAATCATTTAGTGTATTTTATAAATGTCTCCCTAAACCATAAAGTCATCTAAACCATACTTTGATACCAACTATATGGAATTGTCCCAAAAATATTTAATGATAATGAATTTTATTCATGAAAATAAAATATTACACATTGAGAATCATTTATTTTTTATATTTTTATTTATTTATTCCATAAATATTACATAACAACTCAAAAATTAAAAATTAGACTCTTCTAATCACTATATATTTTTTTATTAAAATAATAAACTTTAAAATAAAACATGATTAATTTTCTTGATAAAAATCATCATAACATTCATATTTACATTCTACTTTATCATACCCATCCTTATAACCTATTAATATTTTTTCAAAACTTGGGATGAGTATAAAAAGCTCAATAAGGGATTTAAAGAAATATATCGTTAGTCAAGTGAAAACATAAAATCAATAAAACCCACTATATAAATTATTATTAACATGCATAGAAAAATCATGAAGTTTATTTGAGAATATTTACCATATCACACTTACATTCACCCTTAATCTTGAAATAACCATTCATTCAACATTCATATTTGGAGTACCCAATGCATTATAGAGTTATAATGGGACTCACCGGTCATATCTTGAGCTATATTGGGATCATCCAAATGTATATTGAGATATAATGGGCATAAAACCATAATATCATGATAAATAATGGGACAAACCAAACATAAACTGTGTACAAGTAAAATATCATGAACAAAACACTTGATAACCCATTTCAACCTTTGAGAAAGACACATTCAAATTTCCAAAATACCAGTTTTCGTAAAACGCATCCCTTTTAAAATAAAATCATGCTCATAATAATAATATTATATTATTAAAAAATATAAATTAAACCTGATAATGTAAAATATAATAGTAATATAAACCATGAAATTTGGATATATTGCTCATGAAATATAAAAAAAATAACAATCTTTTTGAAATTTATAGAATAGACATTTAAAAGGATTTTAAAATAAAATTCCCTTACCTCAAGTTTGACTTATTTTGAATGCGTTAAATCCTCTAATATAATGGTTTTAAGAGTGTTATTAATATATTATAGAACTAAATACTTGTTATAATAATTTACATTATCTTATTTTAGCATGTTCCATTTTTTTATTAACAATATTTAGTTACTTTCATTGTTTTGAGTGCATTCTTTTCATGGTTTCTAAGGTTGGATTATTAATGGTCTGGATTAAAAAAAATTATAAATCAGATGTTATAAAAATATATATATTTATTTAATTTCAAACATTTACATGTTAATTTAACCATGCCATGATTTTAGAAAAATAGAAACGAAAAAACATTGTCCACGAAGATAGTGAATTAACGCACCACAGACAACGATTTCATTATTTGTGAAATAATGGAGAAGATGAGAGATTTGATGATTCATATTCCATAAAAAAATACAATAAAGTATATATGTGATACTAGAGTTTTCATGAATCATTGTATGGGAGGTGGGGATAAGTTATAATTGAAAAACAATAAGAAAGATAAGAAAAAAGAACCATGATTCTTGAAAATTCCTCCTTGAGAACCACATTAAGGATCCTGGAAGTGGTATTTTTGTTAATTTAGAAGCTCAAGAATGTGTAGAAAGGTGAGGGTGAGGGAATTTGGTTGAGGTTAGGCAAGAAATATGGCCTAAGGAGATGAAAATTTTGGAAGGAGTGAGCCATCTTTTATAATTTATGTGAGGGGTAACATAGAAATTACTCAAATTATTAAAATATAATAATAGTTTATAAAGTATAAGACTTCAAAAAAAACCTAAAAATAAATAGATTACCTTCTATATGTAATATCATAATTTTTGGACTTGTTCTACAATTTTTTTTATTTTTAAATAATTTCATAATATATTATATTCATGAAAAATGATTTTATCAAATTAAACACTATTCATAATGTTTGACATTAAAAACAAAAAAATAGGATTAAAATATACAAAAAAATCATTATTATATATTATAATTATAATATTAATATAGATATTTATTTAATTAGATTAAAAATATAAAATTATATTCATTTTATTCATTTTATTATTTTTAATATTGTAAAATTAATTTGTTCCAAAATCAAATAATTATCACATCATAATTATTCACGTCATTAATGTAATTATTTATTTCCTAAAAATTAAAAATAAAATTTCATGAAAAATATAGTTTTATTATATTTCCAAAGACTATAATTTTTTGAAAACAACTTCTAGAAAACTACATATAAAAATATTATAAAAATTTAATATTATAGTTTGAACAAGTTGTCTTTCATTTTAATAAAATAACATAAATGGAATATTGTGATCCTAGTGGGTCCAAAATGTACCCAATTCGAATGAAATCATGATAATGGTCATTATTTGTTTATATAAAAAACTTTATCCCTAATTTGTGTCATTTAATATTTCTTATAATTTTAATAGAAACATTTTATTTATTTTTCTTATGCTTGCACAAGCACTACATCAGCGTTGCACATTCATTAATGTTAATTATTTCATATATAAAAATTATAAATAAATTTCCTTTATGAAAATAAATAAATTAGGTTCGAAATAATCACATGTACTTTTCTAATATGTATATTTACTTATATCAATGATGAGGAAAATTCATGAAAGTGTTAAATTGGATTTTCTTGGAATAAAATACTATAAATGCATTAAAATCACCCCAAGTGGCTCAATGTTTTCCTAAAATTTACCCTTGACTTTTTTGGTCGAAACATACTCACCCATTAAAAATAATACAATTGTTAAGATAATTCTATAACACTTATAATATTATTTTAACCCCTAATTACCTGATTTCCCCTTAACCACGAAAAAAACAAATGTTAATATTTACCAAAAATTAAGTTGTTCCTAATAGAAAAAAAATTCCATATGATATACATAAATGTATGTGTATTTTTAAAAATCAAATTAACATAATTGTTTTAATTTAATTTTAAATTTATCTCATTGACTTATTGGGAAAATGGGTTTTAAATATAAAAACATTCAAAATTTCAAAATGTTTTTATCTCCAGTTTCAATGTGAAATTGATTCCAATGACCTAAACTGGTTTAAATTATAAAAACATGATTTTATTACTCATTGAAACCAATTAAAACAATAATATAATATTTAAAATAAATTAGATGAAAAATTAGTTTTAAAATAAAATGCTACCTTTTTTACTATTCTTTAAAAATTAAACGTTTTCAAAAAAAATATCAAAAATTCATACAAAAATAATTTCAATATGGTGAATTAAAAAATGAAATTGGTTTTATCAAATTAAAATTCTATAATATTAATATTAAAGTTTTAAATAAATAAAAATATAATAAATTATATAGTTTTAGAATCATTATTTGAATAAAAAATACTAATAAAAAAATTATTTGATAAATACCTGGGTTGTTACAATATGATTAAGAAAGTACCTATAAAACCATTAAAGCATTGAAATATTTATAAGTATTCAAATCATGAAATGAATAATGAGAACCATGTAACACTAAATCATAATAAAAATTCCAATTAATCTATAACATCTAATGGAAATGTTATCAAAAAAATATTCAGAATCTTCTTCTAATGATTTATGAAGAAAATTAGGATGAAGGAACTAAAAAATGAGTAACATCATTAGAAAATAGGTTAAAACCAAAAGACCCTATTGTAAATAAATCTTCTTCAATTAAAAATTTTAAAACCGAACAAAAATAAGATTGGATTAAGTAAAATTACTGATATAAATACTTTTTGCAACATAATATAAATATAGAATTTCAATGGATTTTTTAATCCAATTGTTATTTCTTAAATGAAAATTAATAAGTAGATAAAAATAATAAAAAAAGGGTAGCTAGAAGACCCTTTTATTTCATTATATAACTTGATTCAAAGTTCTTAAGGAATATAAAAAATAAAATTTTCAAGTGGAAAAATAAAAGAAGTAATCCTTAAAACATACGGATTCCCATAATGATAGAATAATCCTTCATTCCAATAAAATACGAGATAATAGTTTTTCAAAAAAAAATATTTTACTAAAAAGGTGAGAATTGAATGTAAAAGGAAGGATATTACATTTTAATAACCACATAATCTTCATCTTACTCACCACCTTGTCAAGAGTTCTATGAGTCAACTAATAATATCATGAAATAAATACCAACAAAAGTTATCCAATTGGTCATTTTTTCTTGAAAAAAAAATATTTTTTCTAATAAAGAATAATTTATTAAGAATTCATATCAAATTTAAAGTGTTGAAAATCTAGATTCCGAAATCTCAAAAGAACTATCACTAATAATATATTTTCTTCATAAATATATTAATGAAATATTACTATCACCCAAAGAATAAATTTCGTTATAAAATGGTTAAATGTGTAATTTATCTCATTCATTAAAAGTAGATAAAAATGATCTAACTGTTTTTAGTTTTGATAAATCAAACTAATCTATTGATATTTAGTACTCTACACAGATAATAATCAAGAACCCATAGTGAATCTAGTATCCCATATAAAAAAGTATATCCACGACAAAATATTCCATAGTATATCAGAATTTGAAATTTTAAATTATATTGCCTAAATTTACCATAAAATAGATATCTACTTTTGGTCGCTATAATATTTTGATAATTTCACAGACTTTTTTACTAAACTAAGAACATGATATAATTTTATTGAATGAAAAAATAACTATCTTCACGAGTAAAAATAGAATATATTGTTAGTATATTAAATAAAAAATATCAAGGTAAATATATTAATTCTAAAAGTGTTTTTTAAACTACACGATCATAAAATGGTAACCTTTTAAATGATTTTAAAATATCAAGATAATGATATTCATGACCTTAATGAGAATTTTTTTTAAGAATTAATAAATTTTATATACGTGGGAATTTTAGTACTAAGATGTTTTTAAAATTTTAATAGAAATAATATATGTGAATTCAACTGATTTTTATGTACTGAATAACTTAATGATATTTATGAAAAAGTACTCAATCAAAATTAGTTCAAATTTTTAGGATCATAATGAAAATAATTATAATATAGAATGTCAATATGTTTAGTTTTCTGAGTTATGTAATAATTTTATGACCTAATATGAAATTACAACTTAACAAGATAAAATGTTGAAGAAACAAGTTGATATGATATCTCTACCATAAAAGTACATCATGAGGCCAAAGAATATGATTCAAAAATACATCCTTAAAGGAATGTTTTTAAATTTCTTTTTTTCATGTAAAATCAAATATTATGATGATTTAAATTCAAAATTGATATTTTTGGTAAATAACACTATTTTTCTGTTAGTTTTTTATCTTCTATTAATACTACTTATATTTTTTGGCTCTAATGTCTTTTTCATTTTTGAGTCACCATTAAATACATTAATTGAAATTATATAAATACTTCAGGGTATGTTTTTCATTTACTTTATTTTTGTTTATATTATTCCAAAAGTAGATACATTTATGAAAAAGTGATATTTTTTTAGGGGTATTGTAATAAAAAATTTATTTTCAAATATGATAATATTGTCATATATTTTTTTAAAATATTTTTACATGTTTTATAATTGGGGATATGTTTTTGAATAAAATGTTTTTTTATTCATAATGGGATATTCTTATATTTCATGTCACACCCCGGCCTCAGGTACCATTTTTTATACTTTTATCGATCTCGTATCTTTTTCTCAAAATTTGGTTTTTGTTCCTGGTTTGAAATTTTTAAAGAATGTTTTTTTTTTGGTTGATTTTAGGTCATTGAATGGGCACCCTATGATTAGTGGTAATCGTTCGATTAGCACAAGAGATCGTGTGGTTGCCAATTATTCTAATAAAGAAAATAAAACAATTCTAAATGTGGTAAAATAAAAAAATTAAAATAAAATTTAGAGAGATTAATAATAATAAAAATATTAATGATAATATTAAATTATTATTATTATTATTATTATTATTGTTAAAATAGTTATTTTTATCATCATTATGTTATTATTATTATTATTATTAAGATTTCAAATATTATTAGTAATATAATTTTATTAGGGTATTTTTTGAAAAAGGGAACGGAAGCCCCACCTTCCCCCTTACCTTCCATGGAGTAACCCACATCCCATACCTCCCTCTTATGTAGAACGAAATCCCCCCTTTCACACATTCCTTCTCCAGTGAGCACCTATGGCACTCTCTCCCACATCTAGCGTCTCCCCTCTCTGGCGCGACCTCATCTAGTGGTGCCCATCTCTGCCAATGTGACCAAATCTAGTGGCGCCCCTCTCCAATGCATAGAACCTATAGCCGAACTTCTCTTCGGTAGAAAGTACCTCTAGTTTCCACCCCTCCTTATGGCACGTTTGGCCTACCCTATTCCTCCACATGTAGGTATTCCTTCTTTTTTTCAATACTTTTTTGAGTTTTTTCTATCATTCTAACCACTAATAGATCATGTTTTTTTCATATTTTTTTTATGCTTGGGAGTGAAAATGGTATTTTGGGGAGTACACTTCCTCCTCTAAAGGATTCATCACAATCGCATGCCATTAAATTGGGTGAATCTATATTTTTCCTCTTTTAATGAAATCTATTTATACTTTAAAAGTTTCAATTAACTATTTTTACAGGATTCACACACCCCTGAAACTCTTGATTAACATAATATAGTGCTTCTAAATTAGTAAAAGTTTTAAAAATAATGTTTCTAGGTGATTCTATTTTTTTCTCACATGTATCCATGTTAATGGTGTTTTGTTAAATGTAAACTTTTTTTGATAGTTTCTTTTTTAAAAAAATATGTTTCCCAACTTTATAACACATGTAATTATTTTTTCGTGGTGTTTTCTCATTAATATAATTTGTTAAAACTTGGTTTTGTGATATCCTTTATTTATGTTTTTGTGAATATATATAAAATTGATGAGGGAGTTTCCCAATTGTATTTTTTTGGAAAAGTTGGGTGTTTTTGTTGATTCCTATCCATTAGAGATTTATAAAAATTGTTGGATTGTGGTGTAGAATTCTATGGAAGCCGATAATTTATATGCTTTGAAAAGTTTTTGTAGAAATTCTATAAATAGGGGTTGTTTGTGATTTTGAAATATGGTTGGATTTGTTTTTGAAGGCACGTTTTGGGGTTTAAAATGGTTTTATTTGGGTATTTCTTGAATGTTTAGAATGTTTCATTAGATGATAGTGCAACCATGGGTGCTCAAAGTGTACACATGGATCTGCCCTCAAATTATAACAACACTATAAAATAGTGTTTTCCTTTAACATTGTTTTTCCTAATTATTTTTTTGGGTTTTAAATTGTATAATTATTCTATTTTATGGATTAATTTTATTTTAGTGATTTATTGTTTTTTTGGGACCCAGGGATATATGGTAGGGAGATGTGATTGATTTTGAAGGCGCGTAGTAGTATTCCAAGGTATGGATATGTATAAATATATATACTATATGTGTGTGTTTCCTCATGGAGAAAAAAACGTGTGAATCAATTTAAGGATATATTTATATATATATGGATTTGTATGCATCTGAGCACTACTGCTTGAGTTAGAAAGCATTAGATTAGACATCCTTTTAGGTAGGGTTTTTTTATGAATTTGTGTTTTTAGTGTGAGAACCATTACTTTATTGCTTTTACATGCTTCTTTTATGAGTAGATATTAATATATGAACATCGACTAGATTTTTTATTTTTCAAATAATTTTTTAAGCCTTTTTTGTGATAATTAGACATGTATTGTTAAATAGTGTACACTAAGTGTTTGTGTAAATTCTGTTTTGGAATTTTTCAGGTCTTTTGTGACATCTAAAACATGGTTAAGCATTTTGAATATATTTTTGGTATAAAAAATGGGGATTTTGGTTCCTTGTATGGTATATAAATGTAGTTTTGGATTTAAATAGAATGTGTACAGGTTGTAAAATGTGGTTTGGCATGTTTTTTTGATTAGTGGCCTAGTTGGAATTTTCATAGGAAATGGTCTTGTTTTGAAAGTGGGATAAAAAAATTTTTGGGGTGTTTTATTAGTGATGTTATTTTGAAAGGGTTTTTTTGACACCTATTCTTGAAAGAATGAGTAAATTTTGATAAAGGATGGTTTTTTGAAATGTTTAAGGGCTAGTTTGGCCACTTTGTAAAAATATTGAAAAATGTTTATTATGAAATCCTCTTCTGGATGTTCTCATACCTTCTATCAAACAATGGATGTGATTTCCCTGATGTGGAATCCTTGAGATCCATTATTAGGCCTCCTAGGTTGGAACCCTTGGTGTACTTTTTATTTTAAGGCATGAGATTATTCCTTGAAGAGACTTGGGGTTAGACCTATTGGGAACTATTATTGTTATATATTTTTTATTATATGCTCAGTTGGAATCGGTTGACTCACCCCTATTATATACATGATACATGGGAACATGGTATATTGAAAGAACATTTTGAAAAGTATTTCTACACTGGTAGTTGAAATACTGACAAGTAGATCATACTATATGGATATAACTTGGTTTATTATTATTTTATTGGACCCCTCACTCTATCTTGAGTTAGGTTGGTCGGACATTTTGGTGTTTTTGATATCATCATGTGTGGTGTGCTACTATGGATGGGGTCTCATGTATTATTACGTTCAAGATTAACTGTGATCTCCTAGTTTTACCTTTTTCTATTAGCTCTTAGTTTTTTCTAGTAATGAATGTTATACTTGTATGTATATTTTTATTTCCCCTATTATATAGATATTGTGGTTCTATCTTGTGTAGGGTTTTTTTATTAGTTTTGTGTTAGTTTTTAAAAGATTGTGAAAAGGGTTTTAATGTAAAAGTGTTTTATAATCATTATTTGCATCAACAATGAAATAATCAAATACCATTTCAAAACTGTTAACGTCACACTAATAGAATGATATTAGTTTTGGAAAATAATAATGGAAATGAGTTTATTATTTTCAGTAAAATGATTAGAAATGAAAATTTTAATATATTGTAGTCCAAACTTGAAAAGTGATGTTTCTTTTATTTTAAAGGATGTGACTTGGGAATAGTTTATCAATCTGGCCTACTGAGATTTAATACTCATACATATAGGTTATCTTTGTTTTTATCTTCTAGTGCTTCTTATTTCTTGGATTCGGTTATCATGGTGTGACACTAGTTTGAGGTCGGTGGTGACCTGTAGGGTCACATGGAGGTATGTACAATTTTTTTTTCTCAGAACTGATAGTTTTCATTTTCATGGATACATTTTTATTTATTTATTTATCTTTAATTTATTAGAAAAATGGTTCCTAACTTTTAATATTGATGCTCAGTGCTAATTTAAAGCACGTGGGGATCGGGAACGCCCTTTAGGTCATACCGTGGGCCAGCTTAGTTTACCGGTTCAGGGTAGAATCGGTTTGGTTCGTGACAAAATTGTATCAGAGGTACATTTGTTGTTTTTAGTTTTTCTAGAATATGGATATCAGGACTATTGAGACTCGGGAGGTAGGTTCCAGAAGAGAATACCAAACTCTTGCTCGCATTGATCCTTGAATTACTAGGGTTAGTCTTGGGATTGATTATTTTTCTTTGTTTTGGATTAAGGGATGACAGTAGAGGAAATTCGGTGCCATGTAGAGATCAAATAAGGATTAGCGACCCATATAGATTTTGAGTGCATGGTTCACTTACCTAATAGTTTTTATTATTTCTTGGGGGATGGATCATTTTCATATCACTATGAAAAGTGTGTCCAATAGTTCCTCATTCTAGTGGTTTGGTGTAAGTTGTGCTTCATTGTGGTTTTTTTTGGTGTAAGTGTATTTTTTGAAATTAAAAGGAGTTTTTTGGAATTTGGAAAAGTGGACTTAAAGGAAGGTAGATTAAAAAATATAAAATAAAAGGTTGGATTTTGGGTGAAATTTTTTTGGTTGTGTTTGTATTTTTTGAGTTTTGAGCCAGTGTTTTTAGATCAGGATGTTTCTTTTAATTTTAATTTGATTTAATGTCAGATTTGGTTTGTGATTGTTATTTTTTTCAAAACATACTGAACAGGAAGAACCCTCAATGTTATGTTGATTGATTCCAATTTCTTGCGTTTTGTGGATCTTTAATATCATTCACGGTGTTTTAGATCTGTTAGAGGTAGCTATAGGGATTTAATAGGTAGCACGAGTCTTCAGGGTGTTGGTAACTCCAAAGGATATCAGGGTCTGTGCTATTTTGGAGTTGTTTGAGAGTCTAGTTTTGGACTGTTTGATCTTGGTTGTCCCATCTTCATTGAAAGATTGGGTGAAATGGGAAATGTCTGAGTCCACTTTATTCCAAGAGTAAATACCAAAGGAGGTGAATTTGAGGAATTTGGTAGAGTTGCGGAATGTTAGGTAGGGTCAGCAGTTAGTAAAGGTTTACATTTACCACTCTAAAGAGATGGTTCCTGGGGTGTAGTTAGTAGTGGTTGTTAATATATCACCTCTCATAATTCATAAAGGTTACCCATGTGATAAGGATACGATTCCAGATGAACCTATTCCTATAGAGTCATCTTCGTTAGTTCTGGCATCTAGTTCATCATAACCCTTCCTGGTGTGCCATAGGTGTGGTGGGTATGAAAATTAGAAGTCTTTTCATCACGTCCCTCTAAAATCCTACTCTCATTGTGACCATTCATCTTGTTGTGATAAGTCATGTAGTAATAATTTCTTGAAGATGTATTTTGAATCGAGCAATTCGCATGCCTGATTAAGAGGTAAGGATTCTTCATCCATGAGAGTCCTAGCCATAGGTCTTGGGGTGAAGCTCGCATATAGTCATTAGGTTCTAAGGGTGTGTGAAACCTTGTCCTTTTTTCATTAAGAGTTGGTGAGGAAATGTATCAAGTTTACTTGTTCTTGTTTTCCTACCATTGTAATTTCATCATGTCATTTTAAGGTTATGATGGGTTTGTTCTTTTCAAATTCTAGAAAACCTATTAATTGAATGTGGATTTTAGAATCCTTTAGTTTCATGGACTCTTTAACCCTTTTGTGGGTTAGTTTGGGTTTTTATTTCAGTTGTTCTCAAATAAATATATTTATATTTTGTGTAATTTTCAGCTAAAATGTTTCTAGTTCTTCATTTGGTTGAGTTCTCTCCAGGGTTTCTTAGGTGTTGGGTATTTGTCCTGGTGTAGGGAAATCGTGAGATCTAATTTGGTGATGTTTTGTTCATGTAGAGGAAGTGGGATATTCTTATGTTGGGAATTCCTTAATTATTGGTTGTGTTATGAGTTTTTTTTGGTTATTATAGAATTTTGAGTTAGTTTTGGGGACTAGGTAGATCGGGCAGCTCCATGGTGGGGATCCTATTTAAATTCTGGTGGTATTGTACAGGTTTGAGGCTTACGAGATAGTCAAATTCTTATGGTGGGGAGAACCCGATGTGTTCTCCCATCATCCTCATGTTGCGGATTCTTCTTTATAGGTCAGGTGTAACTTGAGGAATGAATATCCTCCCCAAATATCATGGTTTTACTTAGTTTTTATTGGGAATAGACTCAAATTTTAGTTAACTTCCTTCTTGGTGTATTTCTAGGGAAAGAAAGTGTCTATGGTGGGGAGAATTGTCACACATATACATATGATACTCTTTTCATATTATTTTATTAGTCTTGCATCTTTTTTTCAAAGCTTGGGTGGGTGTCCTGGTTTGAAATTTTCGAAACATGGATTTTTTTATGGGTTTTTGGCCAGTATATAGGCCCCATTAGATTATAAGTAACCGTACAGTCGGCCCATGTGACCATGTGGTTTACCAATATTCTAATTATGAAAATAAAATAATGTTAAATTACATAAAACAAAAATAATTAAAATAAAATTTAGATAGTTTAATAATAATAGTGATAATATTTTATTATTATTGTTGTTGTTATTATTATGATTATTATTATTATTATTAATATGATTATTAAAATTATTATTATTATCATTGCCATTATGTTATTATTATTATTATTCTTACTAATTTAATTAGAAATATAATTTTATTACGGATTTTTTTAAATGGAAAGGAAACCATAATTCCCTTCCATGGCGAAACCCCCAATCCCCCACCTCCCTCTAGTGCAGCTGGACATCATTCCAAATGTGTTCACCTAACTTCTCCGGAAAGCCCCTCTATAACTCTCTCCCCTATTCGGTGGAACCCCTCTCAGGCACGCCCTCACTCAGTGGTGTTGATCCCTACCAGCGTGAACCCATTCAGTCGTTCCCCTCTATGGAATGGAGCACCTCTGGTTGGACTCTTCTTCGGCATGCAACACATCCAATGATTATCCCACCTTGCACCGCATCTGACCTACCCTATTTCCCTACCAATAGGTATTCCTTTTTTATCAATTATTATTTTGGGTATTCATATTTTTCTAAACCCTAATGTATTAGGTTTATGTTTGTTTAGTTTTTATGGATTCTAGGGGGTCTGAATGGTTTTTCGGGTTGTACTCTTCCACCTCTGAAGGATTCTTCGCAAACGTTTCCCATTAAGGTAGTTGAATTAGTATTTTTCCACATACAAAGAAATCACTTTATGTTTGAATAGTTTCAATTAATTTTTTTTACATGATTCGCAAACCCTCAGCACTCTTAGTTAGCATAATACCATGTTTCAAATTTAGTAGAATTCATTTACAATATTTTTATAGTTGATTATAGTCTTTTTCTCACATATATCTATGCTAAATGTGTCTAGTTTAATGTAAAATTTGGTTTTGATAGATTCTTTTATTAAAATTTATTTTTCACTATAATAATGCACGTAGTTAGTTTGTTGTGTTGTTTTCTCATTGGTAAATTTTTTTACAAATAGGTGATGTGAAATCCTATGTTTATGTTTATGTGAATATTTATGAAATGGGTGAGGAAAACATCCAATTGTGTTCTGTTAGAAAGGATGGTTGTTTTGGTTGATGATTTCCCATTGAGAGATTTTATTCAAATTGGTTGGATTGTGGTGTGGCTTTGTGCATGAGTTGGTAATTTATATGGTTTGAAAAGTTTTTGTTAAAATGCATCAAAATGGGGTTGTTTTCCTTTTTACAATATGATTGCATTTGGTTTTAAGGGAAAGTTGTGGTTTTTCAAATGGGTTTCTTTGGGTATTTAATAAAGGTTTAGATTTTTTCATTAGAGGATTTCCCAACCATGGTTTCTCTAAGTGCACACATGGATGTTCCCTCATATGATGATCACACATTAAAATAGTGTTTTCCTTTAACATTGTTTTTCTCAAATTTTTATTTGGTTTTGGAATCGTATATTTATTCTATTATTTGGATTAATTTTATTTTATGGATTTATTGTGTTTTTTGGTCCATGGGATTTATAGTAGGGAGTTTTGATTGATTTCGATGGTGTACATGCATATTCCTATGTTTGGATATATATAAATATATGTTTATATATTATGTTTGTGTTACCTAATGGTGTGGGAAAAATGTGAATTTATTTAAGGATATATATTTGTCAAAAAAAATTAAGGATACATATAGAAGTGTGTGCATTCAAGCATGCTGCTACTTGAGTTAGAGAGCTTTGGCTTGGCCATCTGTTAAGGTAGGGTTTCACCACGTACTTAAATTTTTATTTTGAGAATCATTAATTTCATGGTTTTTCCACCTTATTTGATAAATAGATATTAACAGATGAAAATTAGTTATATTTTTGGTTTGAAAATAATGTTTAAATCCTTTTTTGGGATAATTATAATTATTTTTTAAAATAGAATACACTAAGTGTTTTTTTTATTCCTGTTTGGATTTTTATGTGTTTTGTGACATCTAAAACATGGTTAGTCTTCGATAATACATTAATGGTAGGAATAATGATGATTTGGTTTCCTCATATGATATTTCATTGTAGTATTGGATTTAAAAAAAATGTGTATTGGTTGTAAAATTTTGTTTGGAATGTTTTTCGATTGGTGGCCTAGTGGGCATTTCCATAGGAAATGGTCTTATTTTAAAAGTGTGATAAAAAACTTTTAAAGTGTTTTATAAATTTCTTCATATGGAAAGGGTTTTTTTACTCCTCTTTTTGAAAGATTGATTACATTTCGATAAAGGATGGTTTTGTGAAATGTTTAAGGTCCAATTTGGACACTTTGTGAAAATGACAGAAAACATTTATTATGAAAACCTCTGCTGGATGTTCTCATCCCTTGTCTCAAACAATGGATGGGATATCTACGTTGTGGAATTAATGGGATCCATTGTCAGGGATCCTCATTTGGAACCTTTTGTGTTCTATTTATATTAAGGAATGATATTATTCCAAGGGGAGACTTGGGTTGTGACATATCATGAACTATTATTATTAAATATTTTTTAATGGATTCTATACTACCATAAGTTGGCTCACCCTCGTTATATACATGAGACATGGGAACCTCGAATATTGAGACAGTTTTCTATGAAATATTTCTACACTAATAGTAGACTTACTGACTAGTGTCCAATAGTAGGAGAATATATTTGGGTTTATTACTATGGGATTTGGCCCCTTGTTTCTTTTGGATTTAGGGTGGCTGGGCATTTGGGTGTCTTTGATTTCATTGTGTTTGTCTTGCTAACATAGATGGGATATCATGTATTAGTATATTGTGTAATATTCTTGGTCTCCATGGTTCACCTATGTCTATTAGATCTTAGTTTCTTATAGTAATTAATGTGATACTTATATGTATATTTTCATTTCTCTTTTTATATGAAAATTATGGTCTTTGGTTGTGTAGTGTTATCTTAGAAGTGATGTTATGGTTTCTAAAATATTGGGAATTTTTTTTTAAAATCAATGTGTTCTATAATATATATTTCCATTAAAAATGAATTCATCACTTCTCTTTTCAATAATTTTAATGGAATACTAATACAATGAACTTGGTTTTGGAAATGAATAAGGGAAATGAGTTGAATTGTTTTGAGTAAAATGAGTAGAAAAGAAAACTTTGATATATTATAGTTCAAACTTCAAAATTGATTTTTCATCTATTTTAAATTAATTGAATTGGGAATATTTTATTGGGCTAAACAACTGGGATCTTCTTTTCACGCATATATTTTATCATTTTTTTTATCTTTGGATGATGCTTCTTGCTCAGATTCAGTCATCATGGTGTGATGTTGGTTTGAGGTCGGTGGTGACCTGTAGGGTCACATGGAGCTGTGTACAATTTTTTTCCCTCTACTGCTAGATTTTGTTTTCATTTTTTAGTTGTTATTTATCTATTTTTCTTTAATTTATAGTCCAAATCATTATCACCTCTTTAATAATTAATTTCGGGTACTAGTTTTTAGCCTATGGGTATAGGTAATGCCCTTTTGGACATACTGCGGGCCGACTCGGGTGACCGGTTAAGGGTCAACCTGGGTTGGTTCGTGGCATTTCACTTATATATTCATTTTTTATTTTTAAGGGAAAACATTTCTTTATCAAAATCAATGGATATAAAATTATATTTTTTAAATTCTTAATGATTTAATCTTATAGTTCATGTTTGTGTTTTTCTATAAGTGGGATATTATTGATTAAAAGACTCACTTTAACTTTTATTTTGAAAAAAGAAAATCAATTTATTAATATTTCATATATCTTGAGTCTTTTTTTATATTTCATTTATAGATTATAGAAATGTTTCAAAGAAATACTGGTTAATTGAGATTTTATATAATATCAATGATCTGAGGTTATTTATTATCTGAAAACCATAGGAGTTTTGAAATACTTTTGTTTTAAGGTTTTATGAAAAACATGTAATTTGAATGGTTTATGAAGAGCTATAATTGTGCTAAAAAATAATTAGTGGATTTGGAAAGACACTGAATCTATTATATGATGAATAGTGAACTATTATTGATTCCATAATAATTGTATCTAATATTTTTATGCTCTAGCTATTAGAGGATTATTTATTTATAGATCTTTACATCATGGATCAGTAAGTGAGACAATTCATCTAAATTAACAAGAAGATTACATCCAAATTAATTATTCAATTTATTATTTAAGAGATAGATTATGGAAGTTTTTAATTTTGATTGTTCACTTATAGGATATGAGTGTGAGTTCATTTTCCAAATTTTTTATATTTTTCTCTTTTAATTTTTATGTCATAGAGATTCTAGCAATAAAAGTTGGAATACAAAGATTTGAATTTATTGATGTGGAGAATGGCCCATTGGGATGATCAAGGGATTCTATGGGATTAGAATATATATTCGTTACTATTTATTATTATATAAAGGTACCCTCTAATAGGACTAAAATTTAGGATACCATTGAATGATTTTGTGTATCCATATTCACTTCTAGTTAAAAATTATGTTTTAAATAATATTATTTAGGATTCGTTGATTAATAAATTACTAAATCATGTTTATTTTTTTCAATTCTATTATTAAATTTAATATTATTTTTTAAAATTATAATTGTTAATATTTTTACTATTTAATTTCTTTCATTGATATTTTTACAATGCCTATAATTTTTATGATTTTGTGAAACACACATATTTACATTTTCATAGTCGGATAATATTTTTGGGTGTATTAGATGCTTTATTTTCTATCATTTTAATAATTTTGGGGGATAGTTTTTTTAGTTATTTTATAAACTAAAATTCATAGACCATTATACCATTTTATATCCTTTTTACCTCCAACTTCGTGGCTTTATCAAGGAATATATTTTCTATTAAAATGTAACCTTCATTCTCTCTCATTCTCTTCTTTCTCTTATTCTTTCTATTTACTCAATAATTTTCAGATTTTCTACATTTGTAAACCATTTTACATTTATGAATGTAAAGAATTAATATTATTATGGTACTATTATAAAAATTTTAATATATTTATATAATATACTATCTCTCCCTCACTTTTTATATGTCCTGATAATGATTTGTTTATTATATTTGATACTTTTATCAATTATTTACTTATTACCATGAAAATACCTAGTTAAAATCGATTATGTAATATAAATGTATTTTAATGTTTTATATGTTTTTTTAAATAATGTAATAGTTTCATTAATTACAAATACTGAAACTCAAAAATTCAAAAAAATGGGATAATTTAAAATAAAACATGTCTTCAAGCAAATATCTTATAAAATAAAACAATATTAAAGGAATTCACAAGTTTATAAATGATCATGATTGATAAAAGGTAATATAATTTGATTTTTGATACATATTTTTTTATAAACATATTTTATTTTGTTTGAGACATAACAGTGATGAAATAAAATTTAATCAAATGTAGGGGAAGTTTCGAACCCAACACATTCATTTTGGGTTCATGAAATCTTCTTGTTTATTTTGACCATAAGTATTTAAAATAAATTATAAATTCCATTTTAACTTCTTTATAATTATTCTTATGGGTATGTGAATGCTTCAATTTCAAAAAGATTATTTCAAATCCACCTATAATATTTTTAGTGGACATTATATTCAAAAATAACTTATTGATTCCTCTTGATTTGTTTATATTCTCACCATGACCCATTATCCTTTTATTCTAGTATTAAATGTCCAAAAATATGTGTCCCTTATTAATTCTAGGACATAAAAGGTTATTTATTAATATATTAATTATGAAATCTGTATGAAACCCCTTCATTTTTTGGGTATATTTCATGTTTATGGCTGTTATATGTTACCATTCCTCATTCTCTATACAAATTTGACTATATAATGATGTATCAGGTTGGACTGAAATTATATATCCCTAAAACACATTTTAAAATATAATATATCTCATGACATTATGTGAGTTATGAATTAACATAAATTCTATTTTAGGTTTCATTTTGTGAAATGATTAATAACACCAAAAGGATATACATAAAACTAATGCAATATTTGTCTACATCTTATGTGTGGGAATTGAACTTAATGTTATGTTGTTACATTATTATTTATAGGACAAATTACATGGAATTATCAAATGATTCTTTCATTCTTTTGATGATGAAACTATTCTTATAATACAATTTTGGTGATTATTATCAGTCATGGTCATATTTCTTCCATGTGTCATATTTCTTCACTTATATTCCTTAAATTACTAGGATTTTATATCTCCATTTAGTTGATATATATCCTAATTTGAGTACATGTACTAAGTATAACATGAAATATAATATGTTTAATTTTCATAATGGTTTAAATAATGTTTAATGGTTTGTCTAGGATTATGTTCTATGAAACCAATCTACCCAAGTTCATAAAATATGATATTTTAGAATTTATTTAAGATTCATAACATAGAAATGATATAATTATACTTCCTATAAATGGATGGTCAATCTTGTTTTTACCATAGTATGGTTTTTTGTTGGGGATAGGGAGTAGAATACATTCATTAAAACCCTAGGGATATATTTTAATAAATGAAAACATCCCAACATTTTGGTAATGTGAATATTGTGTGGTTTCTTAAAATTGACATCCTTGTATAGATACAAACAATTGGATAAAATCCTTAGATCATATTCATATTATAATAACATATAAGAAAAATGTTTCTTTGTTATACACAAGATATTCACTCAATGCACTACAAAGGGGCATAACTGTACCCCATGTTTGACACTACTTGGTGATATGATAAAGACATTCACATTATCTTATGAACCATATTAAATTATTTGAATACATTTTTATATCAAGTGTCATCACTATACTAAGAACAACTTAATCTATTTTAATCATTAATAGAATTTATAATTTTGAGGACATAACTTATTTAAGCTGGTAGAATGTATTATCCCTAGTTTCCAATTAATATTTTTATAGATTTTCTTTCATAAAATATTAGTAAAAATTAAACCACATTTTTTCTTTTTAACAAAAAACAAAAATTATACACATATTAACTCATATGTTTTTTTATAAAATATATTTGAAACATAACAAAATTTAATTTATTAACATTTTTTATTAGAAAAAGTGCATCTCAAAAAATTTTGAAGCATCCCATTACATCCAGAAAGGTTTTATAGAATGACCCCATGACCATTGGTCAATAAAGATTTAGTGTCAAAAACTAGATAATATATTAACCTACTTACCTTTTCTAGTTTTTTATATACATATCTCCATTTCTCTATATTCATGAAAAAATTTACTAATGGTTTTCATTTTATGATACAGGTTTTCAAAATGATAATTTTATTACAAATAGAAAGTAATTTTATATAACATTTGATGGAAAACATATGATGGATGGTTAAATAAAATTTTAACACTAAAAAATACTTTATCATGAATTTGTAATTACATTATAGATAAATTAATTTCTAAATGGAATTTATCAAATTCTTTATAGATTAATTATTATTAAAAAAATACTTTCGAAACATTATGTAGTATGTTTTATAATAAAATAACTTAACTAAAACAAATTATTTTTCTTTCAATATTTTATTCCAATTTTTAAAGATTATTATAAATACAAAATGATTATATGTTTTGGTAATATAGTTTCAATAATAGTAAAATGGTCATTGATATATAATTTCTTTCCATTGTATATAATTCTTTTATAATGAAACTGTGTTCTCGATTACGTATTTAAAATCTATATTATAATGAATTTGAAAACAAATTTCATAAAAACATTATAATTTAGAAATAAAATAATTAATTTTCCATCCTATATTAAATAATAAAAAATAAAAAATATTAATTCAATCCCTCGTAACAAAATAATTAATTTTTAATCAAAATAAATTATATTTTCATATATTGTATTATTTTATTTTAATGTAAAATTTCTAAATTTTATAATATTTAAATTGATAAAAATGAATTATCTTTTTTAATAATTACATAAAATATATCTTAGGGTGAATTTATGAGATTTTTCAAAAACAAATTAATAGTACAAACACAATTCTTATGGATATAATAACTTTTCTGACATAATTAAGATGAAAGAATTAATTGAGATGCCAAAATGTTACATTCATTTTGGGATACTTGTAAATAAAAAATAAAACTAAATTATTTAGTGATAAACCATGAAATTAAATAAATAATCTCTACTAAAAATTTGATGGCCTAAATAATAAAATAATCAATATTCCCTAAAAAATTATTCTCACCTCTATAAATATCCATTCTTCATTCTCGTGTAAAACCACACTCTATTAAGTTGTAAAATACAAAGATCCTATAATTTCTCCTCTTCTAAATGTATTATAACCATTAGGAAGTCTCCATATTTAAAAATACTCAAGCCTTCAATGCGATATCAGGGAATAAATCCTTCACGAAGAGGTAACCCCAATTGTATTTTAGTGTTTTCATCCTCTTATTCTTTGTAATCTCTAAATAAATTTTTTCCATCTATTCCTTTTTAAACTAGCTCAAATATTAATATATATCATGTTAAATATTTTATGATAATGTTATTATAATTTTATTATTTTTTTAGTAGACTCCCTCTCTCC
Organism: Viscum album; assembly: GCA_963277665.1. NCBI lineage: Eukaryota > Viridiplantae > Streptophyta > Magnoliopsida > Santalales > Viscaceae > Viscum > Viscum album. Next base: position 359,803,633 of record OY728155.1, on the reverse strand, counting down.
CTCTCTTCTGAAAGCCCATGATAATGGTCATTTTCAGGAGGCTTCTATAAAAATATCAATGTCTATTTTATGAATTTATACATGGATTTTTTGAGTAGATTATGTAATAAAAATGTATTTTTATGTGTTATATGTTTCTATTTTTAATTTTACATAATTATAAATTAAAAATAATCAAATAATCTTAATCATAACAAAAAGAGATAATTTAGAAGATAAAATGTTTTCAGGATATTATTTTTTTAATATAGTATTAAATAAATTAAATGATTATATGTAATAAATAATTATAAAAAATAATATAATTCACTTATATATTTGTTTTTTATTAAACTAATTTTTTATATACATAATTATTGATAGGAATGAACCCGAATGACAAATAAGGTAAGGAGAATATTGACCGAGTCTATTTCCTTTTGGGAACAAGAAATTTTTCTATTTTTTTAACATGATTCTTAAAAAATATATTATAAATGAGTTTTTCACTACATTAACTTTGTTTATATAGGTATATTCATTCTTCTTATTTTAAAAATATGATTTTTATAAGTTATAGGTTGTTCTCTTGAACTATCTTTTCTTTACTTTATGATTACATTTATTAATTATCATAAATATTAATAATGTTCTAATCACATAGGTATTGTTATGATTTGTGACATAGTTTGTGATAATTCCCTATGATTATTAATTTATTTATTAATTTTTATAAGTTTCTTGATCAGTTATTTAGTCTAATTAATAAAATTCAAATTAGATAAATTATTTTACAAATCAAGAATGATCAAATTAAATAATTATATTATGCGTAATTTTGTCAAGAAAAAATTAATATATAATGAAAATCGAATTAATAAAACATATATGTAATAATGATAAAATTATAAATTTACTAAACTAAAATTAAATATTAATTTGGAAAAACCATCCACTACTTAAGTCAAAATCAATCCAATAGTTCAATGTGCATGGCCGACCCATGTTAGGGTGCTTTCAAATATAAAATAATTTTAGCATGGGTTTTCAGCCTAATTAAACTTAATTCACACCAAGGCATGACTAAACATGTATGGAATGGTTTAATATAGAGGAAATAATTATTTAAATAATTATATTTTATTTTGGATAGGGGATTCCACTCATATAACAAGTAGCTACATGATAATGAAGTTCCCTGGTTATGACTACCTAAAACCATTCAAATAATTTTTTGGAACCATGTATGGTCTTTGAGAAGTGGAATAAAGATCTTTTCCAATAGAATGTTCATATAAAATAATATTTATAATCTAATGGGGAAGGAAATGGGGTTTTTTAAAAATACCAGGTGATTAATAAATTTAAAATTTATTAATTTAATTTTAGATTCCATGTAATGTACTATAATTCTAGTTGTAATTATTATTTAAATGGAAAGGTATATAACATTGAATTTATCACTATGATATATACTAGTTATCTATAACATTACTAAAGACTCAAATTTCTAGGAATGGAATAGTTTTTTATGCATTACACTATTCCATAAATGAAAATTATACACACTGAAAACCCCACATCTTGTATTTCCTACTAAAGTAGCTAGTGAGGAAGGAATATTTCACTAAATAAAGCTCTCATATAATGTATGTGTGTATAAATTTTCATGTTATCTTCCTTTTTCAATGATATTTTAATGAAACAGGAGGATAAGGATCAGCATAAGATCATGTACCACCTTAATATCTTTTTTAAGAGAATTTGAAACTATATAGATATGAGATATCTAATATACAATTGATATGGAATCTTGGAGTGTCAACACCTTGTGGGACTCATATTGTAAAGATTATTTATTATATATATTTTTTAAACATATTCGAACTTAATATTCCTAATGAATTAAAAAAAATCAATTCTTTCTATTCACACTACCAAACATATTCTAAAGTTTAATTGTGAATTATAACATGATAAATAGTAAGGATACTCTTTCAAAAAACATACTTCAATTCACTATGTTTTTATAGACATGTGAAGTGAAAAAATTTATTCATCATTATGAATATGAAAATGAGGAAAATTATAATATTTAAATTGTTTATTGTATGTACAAAGCTACGAGCACCATCCTATAAAAAATAAAATGAACAAAAACATATAAATGAAAAAAAACATTATGTTTTTATGTTGGAATGTTAGGCCACATGAAGAGGAACTTCACTATGTTAAAGTTTTAAGAGGAAGCTCAAGGTGTGTTTTTTATCAAGTGTTATCTTTATATATAGTCACATTAGTTATTAGATATAGCTTTAGCTTTTCACATAGGTATCCAAATGTTGTAACCAGGTATGTTAAATAATATTTCAAGAGGATAGATTGTCCTTTGATTAGTTAATGTAGTTCACATTTCTATATTGGTTATAAGAGACTACCACCATCCATTTCTAAAAAAAATTTATATAATACAATAATATTATTTGTCTATTCATGGTAAGAACATAATTTATATTTCCTAAGATGACATTAATAGATACATTAAAAAATTTGGAAAAGAATAATTCCTTATTTTCAATAATGGAATTTTTCATGGAAGGTACAATACAAATTAAAATATTTATTTTTATAAAAATAATTTCTTCAGTTTAGTTATATCCTAAACATGGAAATAACCAACGCACTTGTTATTGTAAGTCATATCTAAATAGTGGTCATTATTTATTTAATTATGATCAATAAATATGGAAACATATAAAATTCATAATGCATATATAACACTGAGTTATTTAACCACCATCACAGTCACATAAATGAGAATTCTCTCAAAAATCTCAATTAAGATAGTTATTTAGAATATTTTGAGCTAAAATCAAATGAAATACTTTATTATTTTTTTATAACTCAATATAATTGAACAAACATTTAGTGTACCTGGTGAAAGAGCCATAGTGATTATAGATTTGGTACAAACTAATGTGGGTGTACCTTTTCTAATTGAATATTGAGGTTGGAATTCTTATTTCATAACTATTACTAAGGACTTCAATATATGTTGTAATATTTACTTGATGACATATAAGTCGTGTAAATTTGGTAAATTTAAATAATCCAAAAAATAACTAAATCCTCAACATGGAGAGAAGAAAAAAATATTTTATCTGATAAAGGTGGTGAATATCATAGAAAAGAGATTAAAAAAAATTTATATATGTATGATATTATATCTCAACCAACTCTACCATTAATATTATAGTTTAATGATGTTAGTGAAAGAAGGAATCATACCTTATTTTTTACATGGTTAGGGCTATGATGAGTCACACAGAACTTCTAATATCCTCTCATGGATCTTCATTAAACACTGCTACATAAATTCAATAGTTTGTAATAACAAAAATAAAAAATCAAATTCAATTTGTGTTATATAGTAGATATAAGACTATTTTTCACATATTCATTCATTGGGATGTGAATCCTTTATTAAGGCATAGTCATGGGACATTCTAGATTAATGATAGATGAAGTTTATCTTTATAGTTTATTCTAAGGAAACAAATTGATATTATCTATAAAACCCCTAGGATAAGACGGTTATTTTCAAAAGAAAATTTAGTTTTTTGATAGGGAGAAAAGCATCAAGAAGGATAATATGAGATAGATTGACATTGATGAAGTAGATTCATGATATACACAAGAGTTATTACATTATAATATTCCATATGTTCATATAGAATATGTTTTTCATAAAATTAAAAAACTAGATAGTAAGAAAATATAGGTTAAAGAAACAAATAGTTGCCTTTTCTAGTCATTGATGATGGTGAATCATTTTTGATTGACAATAATGAATCTCTATCCTACAAGGATTTATTATTAATCTTAGAAGAATCATGGTTTTAAGAAGCCATGAATTCTGGGATGGATTGTGTATATTATAACCATTTTTGGGTTATGGTCGATCTTCAAGTTGATATAACTCTAGTTGGGTGAAAATGTATATTCAAGAGAAAACTGGACATTGAAGGTAAGGTAAATACCAATAAATAATGGCTGGTGGATAATGGTTTTAAAATGATTAATGGAATTTAATATGATGAAACATTTTCTACATTCCACGATTAACTGCATCATAATTCTTCTCATTATAATAGAATTCTAATGACTATGATATTTGGAAGAGGGATTTATAAATAGTTTTCCATTATAAGAACCTTTAGAAGGATTTCTATATGACACAACTAGAATGATTTATAACTCTAAGAAATATAAAAATGGTATAAAACATATAGATATCCATTTATATATTTAATAATGTGTCTAGGTCATGTAATTTTCTTTTATATTATGTTGTAGAATAATTTAGATTCAATATGATTTAATGTGATCAGTTTATTTAATGTTTTTACTGGGAATGATTTTTATAGAGACCCATGCTTAACATATATGGATTTTTCAAAAACAAATTGAAGAATAATCATCACATTTCAAATGTAATTGCCTATGGAGCATAATTTATTAGTGTCTCTAGAAACATGTAACATAAACTTCAATCATGGTAAAAAATCACCAATGTTTATCTTAAAGAACATATCAGTTATTACTCCAACATAAAACCTTTTTTAATAACCTGGAAAAAGGTAACATAGAAAGGGTGATCTCAGATGCTCCTTAGAGGTAAATAAATGAGATACAAAAACATAACATAATTAAAAGTGTATGATAACATGATCATAAAATTGAAAAATCATACCCCCTACATAAATGAAAACAAACATGAATTATATGATAAAAAAGAATATAACATGGAATTAGAGGAGACAAAAAATTAATATAAAATCATTCCTTATAAGTCAAGGATCATCCCCAATACTTATCAAGAAACATCAGAGGGATTCACATAAAATAGGTTACACACAATCATCCCACTATATATCCCTTTTCTTATTTTGGAATGGGATCACTCTCCAAACCATATTGGTAGTAAATTTGCACTCCCAAGTTCATCTTAGTGGCCATGGTTCACTCCAAATTCTATCTTATTGTCCAGGTTCACTCAAAAGATCATCTTAATAGAAAAAGTGATTTACTAAACCATGTTCTCTCACCATTAATTCAATATCTATCCCATGATATATAAATCCCTCTCCAATGCCTATAAGGGAGACATATATCACACCAAAATCATAACAAAATCATACATATGTGTGCCACGTGATAACAAAACATTTATCATATCATGACCCATAAAAAGAGATTAGTTTCAAAAATAGCATATCATAACACAAGAAATGCAATATGTATCATAAAAATAATCATATCAAAACCTATGGAAAAGAGAAATGTTTAATAATTATATAATAACCAGTGAATGGAATCAGGTTTCATAATTGTTTTATCATGATATAAACCGTGGAAGAGAGGCAGGATTCATGAACAACTTGTCATCTGAATCATAAAAAAATTAAAGAAAGGATAAGAATTGTTTTCTTGGATCATATCCTTAGTAAATAATAAACTATATCATAATATATCATCTTATATAGAGATGGATATTGAAAGATCACTTAGATCATTTCAAAAGGGAAATATCATTTATTTAGAAATAAATTTTAAAAATTTAAACCATTTACATAATAATTTTCCATTAAAACCACATCAAAAACATATGAATTAATAATTAAAAAAAATTAAATCATTTCTTGAGTAAAATCTAATTTTTCCATCAAAAAATTATTTTTATAACATTTTATATATTTTTCATTGAAAATTTCATTGAAAACATACATAATAATATTTTAAATCATTGAAATACTTTTATTTCATGATAAATAATTGAAAAAACATAAAGTAAGCTTTAAAATCATTTTATACTATATTTATACATACAATAGTTTTTGGAAAAAATTTCTTTGAAATTTTCATTGAAAATATAAAAATTATTCATTGAAAATCATTTAAAATAGTTTGTGAAAATATAATATTTTTGAAATCATTTTTATTTGAAAACCAATATAAAAACAATTAATGTATACCATATTTGTAAAATAAATTTTCTTATAAAAATTATACTTGTAAGATTTCACTTGTTTCTTCAAATAAATGATGTTCATGACAGCGGAAAAATCCATACATGATGAACATTTATTTGAAACCATAATATGTTAAGAAATGTTCCCCGATTAGAAAATGATAATAAAATTAATTTATAAAGAACATTATGATAAAATGGTATAAAATGTGTAAAATATATTTTAATAATCATATAATAAAATTATAAATGTTTTGGAAAACATTTTTAGAATATATTATTTAGAATAACACATATATACAACCGAAAATTGAAGTACAGTCTAATTTTCCTAACTAAATTTTCTTAATTAACATTACTACTAATGAGTGGATAGATTGTAACATTATTTTATGATATTATAAAAAATAATAATATATCTAAATTTATAATAATTATTGTGTGATTTGTCGTAATATTCCATCAATTTAATTATAATCATAAGCAATCTCGATAAACGATGAGATTGTAGAAATAATGTCTTTTGAATTTGGTAAAATTTTATCAAAATCCACCTGAAATTACATGATTACATGAAACATAAAATATCAAGAGAATAATTCCATTCATGACACATAATTTCATATGGTATTATATACACTTATTAAAAGAATTTAGTTATATAAAATAACATGTGTCTCAAAAAAAGGAAAAGCGTGAAAAAATTACATTACGAATTTGTTAAATTATGAACTATAAAACCCATAAAAGAAAAATAATAAAATGGATATATAAATACCCATATATTTATTTATGATAATAATATAATAGATTCATGGGTATTATGTATACCATAAAAAATAACGAGTGGTTAATATGGAAAAATTGCCACATAAAAAAAGTGATACTCTAGATTTTCTAACTACTTGAGTAGCAATTGAATTGTGAGACCCATGAAAGAATAAATTTAATTGAAACATGGAATATTATAAAAAGATAAATAAATTATATAACATTTCATAGTTCAGTATGTATACCATCCAATAATTATAAATGGTTAATATAGAATATATATCATTAAAATAAAAGTGACACAAGAAAACCCATATATTGTGGGTTGAATCTCATCATACTTGTTCAATACTACTTTATAATTAATAAATTATTATTTTAAATATTTCGCATTAAAATATTCATATATATAATACGATATATAATTCACTAATGACTACATATGCCCTGTTTTTTAACAATTCCATGTAAAACTTATGTCTTGCGTAATAAATGCTTTGTTTTTCATAAATGTTTTGAAATGTTGTTCATTGTACTATTGATCATATTATAATTTTATATAATTAATTAATGTAAAAAATTATATAAATATCATATATATTCTGTATATATGTATTTTTAATAATATATAAAATATATTAATAAAAAATGAAATACACCATTTATAGAGGCTGTAGGGCGTACATACACATGAATATTGTTTCAATTTTCTTTTCATATTGAATGAAAGAAGATAAGTAAATTATATATATATCATAATAAATTATAATTATTATTTAAAAAATATAGAATATTTTTATTAAACTGATCCTTAATACAATCAATTTTAAAAAGTGAATGAATCGTGTCGCTTTAAGGAGAGAGTTTTCAACACATCCACCAATGATGTTATCATATTATCATAATATTGAAGGAAAGAAGTTATATGTTATATAATTATTCAAAAATAATTTATTTATCATAAATATCATATATATAATCTAAAAAGAATAATTATATTATTATTCCCAATCTGATATGCGGTAATGGAAGAATGAATGACATCAGTTCGTGAGATGGTAGTCCATCGTACACACGAACATTGATTATGTATTCTATTTGATGGAACTGTATATGATTGTAGTTATAACCATTCAATAAAAAAACATATCATTATATTGTGGATACTTTGGTTTTTAGATAATATTTTAATAATAATAATTTTTTAGGTTGAGAAACAAATAAAATAAAAGTTCTTGTCGAAGGATGTCACATCTTCTTTGCATAACTCCTTTTTGTTGTCAACAAAGGTATTCCATGGTTGGAATTATGAAAAAGTGAGGAATAAAAGATGATGTTAAAGAGTTATGGAGATAATTTTTTTTGTGTTTTAAAGAGAAAAAGTTCTTAAGAGGTCTAAGAAGTTTGGGTGGTAACTTCCAATTTATTGTGGAGGAGTAGTGACATTCATATAAATACAAAAAATATAAATACTATTGGGTGGTATCACTTAAATATTGTGCCTCAAAAAATGGTAAATTTTATATAAAATAGGATACATGTTAGTAGTAGGTCGAGTAAATAAATTTTTAAAATGTTTCTAGGTTATCCCCTCCCCCCTTAAGTAAATGTACAAGCACTAAGTAAGCACATTTTACCTTAATCATAGTAATTAATGTTAATTAAAATCAATAATATATTCAGTCAAAAACATAGTTGAAATTAATAGAAATTATAAATTATGATGATTTCACATATTTAATCCATTTTTTAATTTTCTACACATAGAATTGGGAGAAGTTAATTTAAAATAAATCTTGCAAATGGGATAAGATAAAGGGTTCTTGAAGTGAAAATGTTCAGAAGATTGAAATGATATTATATCCATTTTAAAACCAATTTAATTTATAACTGAAGATTATAAATGAATTATATGAAAATGTCATTTTCAATTAAAATTCAGTCATTTTTTACTATTCATCCAAAAAATTAAACTTCTCTGAAAATTACCAAACATTCTCCCAAAGTAAATTTTTATATTCTGATTTAAATTAATAAATTTTATTTTTTCCAATCAAATTTATGAATGTTTCAAAAATTTCATTTAAATCATGTGTACTATTAAAAGGTTGTAACATTACCTTTTATAAAAAATATATATCATTATGCATGTAGTTGGATTTATTTGTATCTCTTATCAAAAAAAACACATCTAGTGAATGTTATATATATGAATTAATAATATATATATATATATCCTTAAAATAATTTATCAAAAATTGGTTTGATTTATTTAATTTTTTAAAATGTGTTTTCTTGCATAAATATAGTTTTTCAGAAATGATTTACGATATTGTTTAAAGGTTTTTAATTTAAATTATAGTTAATAAGTCAGAAAATGATTATTCTTGTTTACACATGTAAACCATTTTTTATTATTTGAGTACTATTATTCAAAACCTCAATTCCAATGGATAGGTGACAACTATAATAATATTTTAATAATATTATTAATAATACAATGTTGTTTAGTAAAACTATGTCTTACGTGTCACAAAAGTATACAAAGGAATTCAACATTTTTTATAACATAAGAAAATATAGTTTTTCATATACCACAAGTTAATCTAGGTGTTTAATGTACAAAAACTATGACATGGTGTTGCGTATAAAGCAATAATAAATTGGTTCTTTCATAAAACAAAATCTATTTACAGTGTCGCGTGAAATGAAAAATATCAAAAAGATTAAATTAATTAAAAATATATATAATTCATAAAAATGCATAGTGATACATTATTCCCTAATAAAAATTAATTTCATCCTCAAAATTTGACTCGGTTATCAAAGATTTAATACTTCAATATTCTTTTCATTGAATACCATTTCATAAAAAAAATACTAAAAAAATTCATTTAAAAATTGAACTATGTAAACGTAATGGTTACCAATGTAACTGATAACTAGGATTCTATATAGGATATCATAGGTGATTATTTGGACATATAATAAATGTGTAAAAAATTTAGAGAGTTATAAATATCCCTAATTATAATAAAGCAGGTGATCCCAAGAAAGTTAAAAATCAAAAAACCTGAAACCAAAGATTTTTGAAGGAGTTAATTGATATCATCAAAATGATGATAATGGGGTATCATTTTTTTCAAGACCCGTTTCCTAAAGATTAATAGTTTTCATGAGAATAAATAAATACTTCTTTTCAGCAGAATATCACCCTTTTTTGTTCCCTGATAAATTTCCACTTAATATCTTATTCCATGGAACTAAGGTCAATTTTTCATTATGTAAGAACTATCAGATTATGAGATCCATAAATATAATTATTGTTCATTCCATCCATCTTAATTACAACATAATAGTTATCATAAGTAATTCAATATTTATAAATCCTCATATGGTGAGATAATACTTCAATCTCTAAAACATAATCTGATGTTTAACACAAACCATTCCACAAATAGTTAACATTATAAACCTTTTGAAAGATGAAATTCAAAAACATTAAAAATAAGGTAACTAAATCTTCCAAATTCATCATGACATTGATCCCCCATATATCATAAAATAGATCTAATTTTCACAAAACAAACATGTGAATACCTTCATCATGTACTCTCTTGGAACATGTTAATAAAATGAATTACAAAAAAAAATTATTATTTAAAATATTTATTTATCTTTATTCTAATTTTTACAAAATATGTTCCATTAATTAAAAAATTCATAAAACATCATCAATAATAGCATAAACCACTTTGTCTACAAATAATTATTATGTCCCAAGGTAATCAGAACAGTCTAATTTAATTTATCCAAATATTTTTGTCATATCATAATGAACATATTAAGGGTTATATTTTCCTTCATCATGTAGTTACAATGAATTAAAAATTTCCTTCAAATGACTTTTATAGTCTATCATAACCATTAAATAAATTCTTAAAAATACTAATTGAAAAACATAAACTAAAAAATCCTTGTATAGTTCAAAATTCACATAACATAATTCTTCATTCTAAATATATAAACACATCAATTATTCCACTTTATCCTTAATACACTATCAAGAATACCTCATCCTATTACTTAGTAACTATTTAATTTCACATTTCATCTGTTGTTTCATCATCATCAGTAGTGTAACCATTACTCAAACAACCTTTCAAATTATATTCACGATAATTACACTTAGGATATCGATTTTCATAATTAACATTTAGTCCCGATTTAAAGCATTAATTTATTGATGATTTATATGGAAGGCCATGATTATTATTCATTATGTTAAATATACTTTTCATTTTTCCTTTACAGTTACATTTGTTGTTTAATATGTTTAAATAGTTAAAAAATCCTCTCATTCCTCTATAACAATAACTTGGGTGATTATTTCCACATTCATGAAATTTAGTAAACTTATTCGGAATTCCTTTATGGAATCTATTATGTGAATTATCAGTAAACTCTTTATTTATTTTATTTTGTGATTCTAAGAGTTGATTAAGGTACACGTTGTTAATCATGGTCCATAAAAAATGATTAGGCATAATCACAACAATTTTTACTCTAGTGATAATCCCATTTGACATCTTATCATCAAAATTTTCAGCACATTCAACTTTAACCTAGTTCCTTATTAATCCCACCATTGATTCATAGAAAAAGGAATAGTGTGAGAAACACTCATCATAGTGGAAACCCACATAAATCACTTATATGATTTCAAATTTATGACTACTTGTTTAATCTATCACAACTTAGCTTTTTCCAAGGTTATTCAAATTCATCATCTATTTAATTAATTTATGTGGGATTATAAAGGGTGTGTGAATTTCCACAGAATATCCCCTAGGAGTGTCAAACTAGGTGTGTAGAAAGTCCCATTATCATGCAAGAGTTCCTGATCGATTCTTACTTAATAATGTGTTTTAGGAGTGGTACCCCCAATATATATATTTTATATATCCAAGTAAAATTCCATACATGGATTTATTTATAGGAAACCACATTCTTAGTCCCCTATAAAAATTACAAGATACTTTCCTAAACATTGACTAATCCTTAGACATATCCTTAGAGAAAACCCTTTATATATCCTTATAAATATCCCTTGGGATCACACTCAATATTTCTCATTAAAGATTCCAATTTTTTCATAAAAATTTACATTGATACCAACTATAGAGAACTATTATTAACATATATGGATATTACATAATTTTTTATGAATATTTAGCACAATAAAAATGTACATGCCCATGGATCGTAATAGTTTATTGTCCCTGAATATTTTGAAAATAATATTCTAACATGGTGAAATATTTTCAACTTTCAATACAAATATATTCTTATATAGTACACCTACATAAAATCTTTCTTCATAACCTGGGTAAAAAACATAAGAAAGCATGATATCAGATTCTTAGGAAGGGTAAATAAAGGTTGTACTTAAGCATAACATAAGGAGAAGTGTATTATACCAACGATCATAACATTGGATAATCATACCCTTCATATGAAATAACATAAACATGAATCATATAATAATTATTTGATTTTCAAAAGACATGAATCATAAGGAAATTAATAGAATAAGTTAAGAAAGCATAACATAGGAATAAGACATGAAATTTAGATAGACTCATAAAAATATAAAATTATTCTCTAAAGTCATTACACATTACCAAATCTTATTAGGGAACTTCTTGGGGACTTTAATTACTTGGAGGGACATACCATAGTCCCCAGTAAAATCCCTTTACTTATAGTGTAATGGGTTCACTCCCCAAATGATAATAGTAGTCAATGTTTACTCCCTAGACCATCTTAGTATAATAGGTTCACTCCCATAACCATCTTAGTAGTCAAGGTTCACTCCCAAGTCCATATTAGCAGTCAAATTCCATTATTGAACTGAGTTAACACTCTATTTTATCCATATATATGCCATGAGAAATAAATCCTTACCCAATAAAATGGATGGATTTATAATTAATGTCCATACCATAATTAAATCATACATATGTTTTCCACAAGATAATAAAATATTCAATATATCATAACCCATAAAAATATATGGATTTCTTAAAAATAAAAAAAATATCCTGTGAAATTTAATTTGTATCATAAAAATTTAATCATATCATAACCTTTGAAAAAAATAGAGGTTTCATAATCACATAATAGCCTACTACGAATAAGGTTTCATAATAGTTATATGATAATATAACCTAGGGAATAGAAATGGGTATAGCAATAAAATTATCATCTTAATCATAAAAAATTCAAACAATTAATAAGAATGGTTTCAATATATAATATACTCTGTAATGTGTAAACTATAAAAAATTTCATCATCTTAGAGGGAGAAGTATTTTGAAAGGTAATTTGGTGATTTTCTCAAGGTAAATAACCATTCTTTGGAAATAAATTTTTACAAAATAAAATATATTAAAAATACTTTTTGTTGAAAAATGATTTTAAGATATACTAATTAATATCTAAAAAATTTAAAAACATTTTGTGTATAAAATATAATTTTATCTTTGGAATACAATTTTCAGATCAAAAATACTTATAAAAAAATTCTTTCAAAATAGATTTAAAAACATCTAAAGAATCTTTGAAATCATTAAAAAACCTTTCCATGAAAATAGACTTTTGAAAACATAAAAATGATTCTATGAAAATAAATTAATACACTTTTTTAGTATAATACAATTATGAAAACTTTTTTCTTGGAAAATAACATTGAAAACATATAAAGGAAGATTTGAAAATCATTTAAGACACCTATTGAACATAGAAAATATTTTCAAACCTTTTTCTTGGAAAACCACTTTAAAAATAAATTTCATGAATATTAGGATAAAAAATTTTCTAAAAAAATTTAATCATGTAAACTTTGTAAAAAATATTTAAATAAATAATGCTCATGCCAAAGGAATATTCCATACATAATGAAAATTAAGTTTTTACAGTAAAATGTTTACAGAAGCGCATTAATAATAAAATGAAAAAATAATCATATTTAATAATAATTTATATAAAACTTTATTATATAAGTAAATATTTCGTTGAAATATCATAGTAAAATAATTTAAATTTTTTGAAAACATTTTTACAAATCATTATTTTGGTTGAACACATGTTTTTGACTGAAAAGATAATTAAATTCGGGTTTTCTTAAAAATGAATTATTAAAAATATAATGTACTAAAAAATGGTAAAAATAGTACCATTACATGAATATATATTGAATAATAATATTATAATAAAATTCATTATAATTTTTGAGATATGGATCATAAGATTTCATAAATGGATGTATAGTCATAAATAATCCTGATAAATGATGAGGTTGTAGAAATAATTTCTTTCAACATTGGTACATTGAATAAAAATCCACATTAAAGAAAAACACTAAATTAATCAAAAAATACCATGACAATAATTATATTTATGATAAATTATTTCTAAGTTATTTATATAATCCTCGTAAAGGAATATAGGTTCATAACATAATATTTTTCTCAAAGAAGTCAAATTGAGACAAACTTATTTTACATAGTTGGTTGCTTTTAAACCGTAAACCACATGAAAGAGAGATCATACATTGAAATTTTTAATAACCATAAAATTAAGGATAATAACCAAAAAATACATTCATGTTCAGTATATACACCACAAAAAATAAACGAGTGTTGAATATGGAATAAGTCTCTCATAAATAAAAGCGAAACTATAAATCCCCTTACTACTTGAGTAATGTTTGGATCATTTGGTCCATGAAATAATATCTTCAATGTAAAAATTTAGTATCATTAAATAAAATAAATTCAATATATAAAATTTTAGAAGGAACTATATACCTCACACAATTAGAATAAGTGGTGAATAGAGCATATATGTCACAAAAAAAGTGAGTTGTGAAAGGACTTTTGTTAAGTCTTGACTCTCGTCATACATGTTGAAACATAATGTATAATAAATATATGTATATTAAATATTTAAAAAATAATCATATTAATTTATATAATATCATATTTCATTCACACAATACTTTATATTAAACTATTATTAAGAATTCCATGTTAAATTGATCTCTCATTTAAGAATCGCATTGTGTGTCATACATGTTTTGACTTTTAATTATTGGTCCTATTATATAGTTTACAATATAATTTATTTTAAGAAGGTAAAACATGATATAAATTTCATATTTATTCATTATATATTTATTTATGACAATATAAAAATATATAAATAGGAAATGAAATACACCGTTCATAGATACAGTATGTTGTGCATACGCATGAACGTTGTTTCCATTTTATTAACATATTGAAAGAAATAAAATATGTAAATGATATATATATATATATATATACTATAATTGTTATATAATTATTATTCCAAATATATATATATCACATATATTTATTAATCCCATCCTTAACAGACTCCAACTATGTTCTGAACGAATCACATCTCTTTAAAGAGGGGGTAGTCCACATGTCCACAAGGGATTTTATCATATTCTAAAAAGGTGGAATCAATGAAGGTGTGTGATATATAATAACTCAAGAAGAATAATTAAATCATAAATATCATATGTATCATATAAAAATCATACTTCCGTCATTATTTCCAACCTTTAATGATTTTAATGAAAAAATGAACAACATCAGTTCACGTGGCGGTGGTCCACCATACACACAGATGACGTACAAGTAATAACCTTGACATAAAGATATATCATTATATTTAGGATACTATTTTAACTACATAACATTGTAATAAGAATAATTAAGGTGGTGTAGAAGGTAATAAAACCAATGTTCTTGTGGAAGTATGTTACATCTTCTTTGGGTAACTCTTATTAGTTTTCACCAAAGGTCTTATTGGTTGTATTTATTCCAAAAGGGATCCATATTTGATGAAGGGAGGGATTTTGGGATATTATATTGGAAAATTATGGAAGAAACAATTGTATTTTCAGGGGATAATGTGTTGGGGGTGTGTGACCTTTTATAGTGGGGGATGAGTGGCATTCAAACAAATACAAAAGATAAACACTATTTAGAGGTATTCCTTGAATCATGTGCCTCTAATAATGGTTAATTTTCAAGAAAAATGGTAAATGGTCAAAGAATCTCTAGAAAATTTCATTTGAACATGCTACTAGGATATTATCCCTCTTATGTTAATGTTCAACCATTATATAAACATTTTTTTACCAAAATCGTTGAACATAATTTTAATTTCATTCACTAAAAAAAATTTAAAAAAATAAGTTGACATTAATATAACTTATAAATTATTCTCATTCAAAATATTGAATAAATTTTTCGACATTCTATACATAGAATTGATTAAACTAATTTTAAATTAGTCTAACATTTGTGATGAGACAATGAATTTTCAATGTGAAAATGTCCAAAAGTTTTAATTGTTTATATATCCAATTTCAATGTTAAATTGTTTACAATAACCTAAATTGTATAAATATATGTATAATTGATCTAAATATATATTAAAAAAATTAATTATAACATATCGTATAAATAAATTAGATAAAAATGTTTTATTGAATTAAAATTCATTGTTTCATCACTAGTCATCAAAAAAATAAATTTCTAATTACAATTTAAAAAAGTAACCAAAGTAAAATTTTTAATTCTTATTTAAAAATGGAATTTTATTTTTTCAAATATATTTTCTAAATTTTTTAAAATTCTGATTTAAAATATGTTCACTCTTAAAAGATGGTAAAATAATCTTTTAGAAAAAAAATATCTTTATATGTAAAATTTTATTTATTCATATCTTTTTTCTAGAAAAAAAAATATGATGACTATTAAATTGTTGAATGAATATAATATATATATATATATATATCATTAAAATAATTTATCAAACTGGGTTAAATAAATTTATTGTGGTAAAATTGTTTTGATTTTATAAACATATTTTTCCAGTAAAATATTTACTATATTTTCAAAAGGTTTATATATTCATTTATAGTTATTTGGTCTCCAAATAATTCTTCTTATATACAATTTTAAGAAAAATAATTATAATTTTATTAATATTTTTAAAACCAAAAAATCCAATGGTTAGGTGAAAACTATAATAATATTTTAATAATATTATTAATTCTATATTATTGTTTGGTAAAACTAGGTCCCACATGTCATGAAATTTATCTATGGAACTCAGAATTTTATATTACACAAGCCAAACATAGTGTTGAATTTACGACATGTTAATAAAAATGTTGTGTGTAGCACATGATCTACATGGCATTTCATACAGTGTAAGAATAAAAATGTTCTTTCATAAAACACAAAATTTATTATGTGTTACTTGAAATACAAAATATAGAAAATATTTAAATAGTTGAAAAAAATTATAAAAACTCATAGACATATAATTTTTTTATCCTATTAGTATATGTTGAGGTTTTATTACTCATTGGAAACAACATATAATTTTTATACTTTTTTAAGTACTTTTCAAATATATTCTTCTCTATAAAGGATATAAGTGAATTAATCTACATTGTATAAATAAATATTAATCATGATAGAAAAAACAAGGATATTTTACAAAATAAAAGTATATAAAATAAAAATATACTAAATAGATAAACTATGGAATAGTTTAGGAGTGGACTGGTTCTAATACCACTTGGTATAAACCATAATGAGATAACGTCTCCTGAGAAAAAATAAGAGAGATAAAATGATTACGATCTAAAAATATTATATGCTAAGATCTATCTTTTATGTCATGTTGTGTACTAGCATTGATATTTATTATGACATTTCTAGGGTTAACATATGTCAAAATATTCTAGGATAACAAAATTTGGCTAATATTAAGGTTACAATTAAGTATCTAAGGTGTACTATAGATATGTTATTGGTGTATGGTGTAGAATAAGATCTAGTAATAAAGGGTTCTAAAAAATCTACATTTCAAAAATATCTAAATGATCTAAAGTTGTTGTTTTTATTGGTCTTCATCATTAATTTGAGGCCATTGAGCTTAAAGAATTAAAAAGTTTGTATGTGATCAATAATTCTATAAAAGTGTCTAAATTACTAGAGACTTTTGATAAATCCAATTAAGTGTCTATAATATAAAATTTTCCAAGTTTCATGAAGTTGTACCTAGATGTAAATACCATATCACATTATATTGTGATAATAATACTGCGGTTTCTCCCAAAAAGGAGAAAAATTCACCCAAACTGAAAAATAACATACTCTTGAAGTATCATTAAATTATAGATTTCTCTCATATGGGTGATTTTTTAGACAGAATTTTATCCATGTAATAATATTTTGTGTACCCCTTAACAAAATACTCAACTCACCATAATCTTGAGTATCATGAGAGATCTAGAAAACAATTGGTTATTATTAGTTAGATCTATATCAAGTGGGACTCTATTGGAGTTGGTTTACAAGAACTATCTTTTATATATATTATGATTACATGTATTAATTATATTTAATATTGACAAAATTTTTATCACATTGCTATTATTTTTTCCTAGAATTAATATATTTTAATTTACTAAGAGTAGCTATAACATTGATAGGCTATAATAGTTCCCCACTATTCTGAGAACCTATAACTGTCACTAATTTTATATATATATATTATTTTTAGTTGTATGATGTGATTAAATAGGAATAAAAACTCTTATACTATCCGGTGTTTATATTCATAAAACATTGAATCACTTTCTTATTTTGTATGCCAATGGTAATTTAATGTGTAAGAGATTATGAGAACATGACTCAGCAGTAAGAAATCCACATTTATATGTCTCATTAGTTTCTCCAATTTAATTAAGTATGCATTGATCCATAGAATTCATGATTATTATTAGTTGATATAATTATATTTGTACATTGATATGTTGAGGAAAATCGTGAAATCATAAGTCCATAAAAAGTTATGATATATTGGGAGCATCATGAGTTATATTGCATTAATGAATAATGGAAGAAATTATTTTACCATAAATTTTGTAATAGATTATTATATCTTAGGCCCTTTTATAGAAATAGGACACCGTAATTAAATCCAAGTCTATTTTCTTCTGTGGGAAAGTTCAATTTTGAAAATATAAAAAAAATAGTGCTTAAAGGTTGATGACACCAGAAAGAAACCTTCATGATTATAAATATCATTATAAATGTATTATATTAAATTATTACTAGTAATATGAAGTTATATTCCTTTGAAAGATTAAATTATTTCAATATAGTATCCCTAGTGTGTTTTTAAATAATAATCATGAGCATTAGGTGGATTCTTCTAATTGTAATGGAGACGAGTCCTGTAGTGTTAGAAATAATGTGTATCAAGAATTTGAGATAAATTATATTTGAAATGAATAATTTATAACACATATTTTTATAAGTCCCCAACCATGAAAAATACATACTCTTAAGTTTTAGTCATGAATTATATTTCTTCCACATCAATGATTATTTCACATTTAAAGTTTTAAATAATTTTTCCATATATAATACATAAAAAACCATAAAATAAAATGTAGAAACTTCTGATTAGTATCCATTTTTCTAATAATATAAAACTTTAAAAAATGGTTTCTATAATAAAAAATCATCGTGAAATTCTACATGAATTTTTTATTCACATGTCCATCCTTATATCATGTGTAAAATAGTTAAAAATGTAGGATGAGAAAAATGTTCATTAATGGATACACAAATAAGGAAAACCATTAGTCCTATGAAAACATGAAAACTCATATAATGTTTACCTTTATCATTAATGTTAATTGATAATGTGAAAAAAATCATTTTCACATTAAAAAAACATTCTATTCTTCTCAAAGATAATCATTGTAACACATAGAATGAAATTAAAACATATTTTTTGTGAATTAGATAATCATATACATAAAACTATTTCTAAAACATTTTAATTATAAAACCCATATGGGTGACTTCCAAAATTATTATTACTAATGAATTGTAGAGTGATAATAAGCTCAAACATCGCTATGTTTTCCACCCCATTATATAATATATTACAGTCTCACCCATAGAAATATGGGAAACCCAATCATATAATCTTTAACATGATCACCCAACACTATTTAGGCCTCCCCACCATTTAATCCATGAGAATATCAACTGATGCTATTTGGGCGGCCCCATCATGTTATACTTAAGTTCAACATCATGAATTGAATGTTTTAATGCTTTAATTTTTTCATCATAAAAAATTGAATAAATATTTTAAACTTTCATTAACATCACTTTTGGATATCAAAATACTATTTTCTTTTAAAATTCTATTTTTAATACCCCGATACCCTTTTCTTTTAAAAACCAATTTTCAATACCAACATACCCAAAAAAAGTTAAAATGGTTATTCATTTAAGAAAACATGTATGCATGAAAAGTATGATATAAATAAAATAAAAGTAAAAATAACTTGAAAGGTCAATTTCACCATTCATTAAATATAGGAAATTTTATATGTCTCTTTTCAACAAATTACTTTTAGAACGTGTAAAAATATACCTTTTTAAAAACATTGAAATAAAGTAAAAGATATATAAAATTATATTTATAAATATATTATATTCATATAAAACATTTCAAAAATAATTTTGAAAACATAGAAATTGAAGATAAAGAGTGATTTAAGAAAAAAAATTAATAGATTATATTTTTCAATGAAAATTCTCCCATCGCTTGAGAAACATGTGAATCCTAAATCCATTTAATGAATGACACTAAAAAATAATAAATTTCATAATAATAGATAAAATGTTGATATAAAATGTAAAAGGTCATGTATATACACCTTTTATTATGATAATGGTTCACAAAATCAGGAATTTACATAAGGGATGGAAACTATGATGAAGCCCCTTTCCTTAAGTCTAACATGTCGTGTGTTTCTTTATCTTCCACTTCATCTGGTAACTACTTTTGGTTTTCAACAAAGAACTTATGTAGTTGGATTTATAACCAATTAAAGGATTCTAAGCTGAATATAGGGATGCTGATAATTTATTTTATTTGGGATTTTTTGATCCATATAGCTTCAGAGGTGTGAAGAGAGGAGGATAAGGGGAGGCCTTTTATAAAAAGGAGATTAGAAATAATGTAATTTTTTGAAACTGGGAGTTCAACCAATATTTTTTGTAATACATGTGGCTATAATAACAAATAAAACATAACCATAGATATATTATGGTCTAAATATGGCCTTAATATGGGTTATTTACCAGTTTCTCAGTCATGTGGCCCCTTAATATTAAATTTTAACCACTAAGTAAACTTATTTTTACCTTTTTCATTACGATTAATTTTAACTGTTTTCACTAATAACTTTGGTAAAAAAAATTGTTTCCCCTTATTAGAAATCATAAATTATGTTTATTATGATTATTAGATAAACTTTTCCAAATTCAACTCACATAAGTGGAAAGGTTATTTTTAATGTTAATCTCAAAATCATTGTGAGACAGTATCTTTTTCAAAATATTATTTGTTTTAAAAAAATATGATTCTATATTATCTTAGTGAAACAAAATAATAATTGTATCAAACTCAATTAATATTTAATGATATATATTCTATATAAATCATTTATAACAGCCACCATTACTTATATTTTATTTAATTAAAAATGTGAAATAATATGTTTTTTAAAACAATTTTTAGAAAAACCTGTCATTATACTGAAAACCAAACATATATTAAATAAAAAAAATATTGATTAAATTTTCATTAAGTGGATTAAATATAACCCAATAATATTAAGTTTACATGATAAAATATTCAAAACAATTGTCTATAAAATTAATTTATTCTATAAAAGAAATGACTTTTTAAAAAAATTGATAATTTTCACTATTCAGTAAAAAATATGTATTTAAAAAAATACAAAATATTAAGTCAATTTAAATTTTAATAATGTGATTAAAAAATGATATTTATTTTAAAAAATTTATATTCTAAAAATTATAAATTAATATTTTAAATAAAACATTATATGAAATGTGTTTAATTAAAATATTTACTTTTTGATTAAAATTTACATAATATTTTTATAACTAATGTAAATATATAATTCATATTAATAAATACTAAGATGATTTTTTCTATCATTAAATATTATGTTACAACCTTACCCATTTTGGAAATTTCCTCCTTACAATTTTATTCACCAATAGATAAGTGTATATATTTTTCCTTCATTGTGTTTTCATATTACCATGTTCTGTCATCAACCTTATACTTTTACCGAAAAATATTAACCTGATTAATCATATTTTTCTTAAATACATGATCTCTATAGTCAATAACCTAAATTGGTTATTCCTTATATAATGGATTCCCTTCCATTTGAACTACATCAAGTCTAGAAACATGAGATGAATCTAACACATGTTTCTTGAACATTGAAACATAGAATACATTGTGTTCCTAAGATAAAATTAGATATAAATCCACATAGTACCAAACCGATCCAATTTTATCCATGATTTTATATTTTATAATGATCTATTTACACAGATTCCCCTTCTTACTATAATTGATCACGATTTTCCATGGACAAACAATAAGAAAGACATGATCACCAACATCAAAAGAAAGATCCTTATTTCGGTTATCCAAAAACAATTCTATATACTATGCATTCCTTATGTGTTACAAAATCAACTACACTTTCTCATCTATTTTTTTATTAAAACACTAATCCTGTAAACCTTGTTTCTCCCACTTCACCTTAAAAAGTTAGATCCAGCACCGCTTTACATATAATTTTTATGATATTTCATTCATTATAATGTAATGAAAACTATTATTGTAATAAAAATATATATAATAAACATGTCAACCCCAACTTCCTATGTATTCCATTGATAATTAATAAAGAATATATTCCATTTTCTGAATTTTACACTCATAATATCCATCATATTGAGGATGAAAATCCATATTGTAATTTTATTCAAAACCCAAATACTTATGATTTAATTTCCAAAAATCATATGTTAACATGGGAACATGGTCTGATAAAATATAAAGAGGCATTCCATGTAACTTGAAAATCTATATTAGATAGAGTTGAGAAGTCTAATAAAAACACGTAGTATCACAAATGAGAATGAAATGTGTTGATTTAGTCTATAGATCAACAATATACCAAATGACATTATTACCTCATGATGTCATAGAAATTCCACCATAAAATTAATTAATATATTATCCCATTTTGACTCTATTATTGGAAAATATTGAAGAATAACCTTTGTTAACTAGTTTTCTACCTTAACTTACTGAAATTGTGTACACTTCATGGTAAATTCTGCAATATATATTTTCATTCTATCCCAACAGTATTAATCTTTAAGGTATCTTTACATTTTAGTGATTCCCAAATGAATGGGAAATTGATAAATGTGAGATTAAATAAACAAATATATCATTAATATAGAATAAATATAAACAGAAAACCTTTCCCCATATCATAAAACACCATTTAATCATTATTAAAATCAGTCATTATACCCTTATTAATGGATTCTACCTTTTCCTATAGAGAATTATCCTACATTTAAGATCTCTTATTTAATTCTAACAATGTTTACTGAATGAAACATAAAAATAGTTGTTTTCCCCGCATCCACAAATTTTTGTCTTAATTTTGTTAAATATTTAACCAAATTGTCATGATAAAAACATAACATGGTAACTATAGAAATAATTTTTCAAACCAATGCATGAAATACATCATTTTCTTTTCCAAGAAGGTAATTAATTTATAAGTCATAATCCTTGATTAGTTTCAGACATATTATTTGTCCCAAATTATTTTAATTCTGTGAAAATATAATCATCAAAGTTTCATAATCAATATAGATTTCACACTTTAATCCATAAAAATGATGATTAAAAATTTTTAAAGAAAAAACCATAGTATATTATTTCAAATAATTTGGTGGGAAATTTAACTAATGAGGTTTCAAAATGTGTGAATCATTAGAATAACTTAATCACTATACATTTTGATGTAAGAAATTCATTTAAATTAAGCATCACTTTATAAGAAACATTCAATATTTTTGGAGGGATGGGAAAAACCATATCATTCACCATGATTCTTTTTCATTTACAAAAAAAATCATTACATTTTTTTCATCAATGAAATTAACTCATTTTCATGTTAACTTTGTCATTAGGATATACAATTTATAAAAGTTTCCAACAAACCACTAATATTTACTTATTAATCTATGAAAATGATGAATATATGTGATATTTTTTGGTCTTGTCCATTCTTGAACATATTTTTTTAGAAGGTTCAATAGTAATGTTATCTTTAGAAATTATATAACCTTGGAATGGAATTTGATGTAGCCAAAATTCACACATGCTAAATTTATAATAGGTTTTGTTTTATTTAAATTTTAAAAACAACCCTTATGTGACTTTCATGTTCCTATTAACTTATATAATATAAAAAAATTCATCAATAAACACAACCAAAAACGTGTATAAGAAATCATGAAAATTCAATTTATAAGGTCTATAAGTAAAATAGATTCATTAGATAAAACAAATGGAAATACCAAAAATTTATAGTATATATATCTAGTGTGAAACACAGTCATAAAAATGTATGATTCCTTCACTTTCAACTGATGGTACCATGACCTCAATTCATCCATTGAAAAATAATGTATTGCCTAGAGTTGAACAAAAAAATAAACAAGATGGTGAAAAATATACTTTCTCTTAACAATTATGTTTTTCAAGGCTATATAATCAATACAATGGCCCATGGAATAATATTTATTTTTAACAAACATGACAAGGTCATCCCATGGTGATGTTTTTGGTCGAATTAAACCTTAACCTAATAACTCTTTCAATTGATCATTTATATATAAATTTTCCACTTTATCAATTCAATAATGTGGTTTAGAAATGTTCTTACACTAAGATGTTATGTCATCAGTAAACACAACCTCATGATTATTAATTAAAGAAGGGGAGTCATCATTAAAAAATATATAGGTATTTATTTATCAATGGTACAACACTAATTTGAAAACTTTATTTATTTTAAAAAATAAAATCTAGGTATCATTCACTACCATATCTAATAAATTTCTCAATATCTTAGTACGATAAAAAATCATTAAATTTTTTTTTTTAGAAATGAAACCTATCATAGAATTATAAACTAAAATAAAATTTGTACCAAAAATTATTTCAATATCTATTATGTCCAGTTCAGCAATATTTGTAGGAAAGACTATCCCACTGATTAGAGAAGGTTTTTTCCTATAAATTATGGTTTCTTTGATACTTCCTTCAAAATAGTTCACTGATATTTCTATCTTAAATTAATTAGGGGAAACTCAAAATTAGATTAAAATTTTCTCATAAATTAAAGAATGTCAACATTTAGATTCAAACAAGTTATTTTCATAGTATGAATACACAACTAAAATCTTTTACCGATTCATTAGATAGCCCAAGTTACAAAATCAACTATATTGGTTTCTAATGAATTTGTAAAACTCTTTGTTTCTAATCATGATGATGTACACCTTATGAAACTAAATTCATACACAAATTTTCATAATGACCCAATCAATAAAAAACACATAACCACTGGATGACTATAGATAAACTCATTCATGGGTTGTTCAGGACCCTTTTGTTTATAGTCAAATGCCATAGAACCAAATTTACCACTCTTCAAAAACATCACAGATCATAAAAAACAATATATGAAATGTATTAGGCCACACTTATATGATTTTTGGGGCTTACCTCCAGAATTTAAAGTTGGTTTTTTCTTATTTTCCTTCAATTTTTAAATGTTCTTACTTTTTCATATTGAGTAAAATAAGTGTTAGAAAACTCCACCTCAACATATACATTAAAATATTCCATTTTCACATAAATTTTATGTTATCATGTAGCCAATGAACTTTGTAACCTTGGTTTTAAACCATTGAAAATCCAATTAATCTTTCTATTTGTGTGCTGAATAAAATTTGGTTCATAACTGGCCAATCATTTTTTTAACTCGTATTCCACTATAGAATCTTTTTAATTATTCACCATTTCATTGATTTTTTTTATCTAGAGTCAAACAAACTTTGGAAAATATTTCTCAATGAAAATTTTGTTTAATGTTTCTTATTACATGGAATCAATGTTATCTTTATCTCTAGTATTTAAATCCAATGACCATTATTTATCAGCATCACGATAAAAACGATAAACCAAAATGGTTAACTTTTTACATTCCAAACATCCCATGAAATCAAATATATTTTCTTGAGCATTGATTCATCCTTTATATACAATAGGGTCAAATAATCGAAAAAATGTTGGGCGTGTTTCCTTGTTAAATGATATACAAAATTCATGTTACTTTATGGAAAATCATGTTCATCTCTGGCATGGATACCACCACAATTTATTGCATGCTCCAACTAAGCCATCACTACAAAAAACTACTCTATTCTAATTCCAACCATATCAGAATGCTAATTGGGAAGGATATTCTTCTATTGGTTCATTCCTACTAGAAATTCCCTATTTCCTTTATGGAAATCCATTTTTAATAGAAATTTTCTTGTCTAAGAAATATGGTAATCATCAAATACTATAACATTTAAATTTGACTATAAGTATATAACATTCATGAGAATGATACTATCATTATAGTAACCTCTAATGTTTTCTAAAAAATTATATGCTGAAAAATATAAGTCATGGGACTTGTTCATTATATAATCATTACTCTTAGTTAAGAATTCCCTTTATCTCACACTGAGGATCTTTTTAGGTTTATAATTTTAGATAATTATGTTGTATCTCATACAAAAAACATAAAAAACATAGTTTAAATAATTGATTAGTAACCATTTATCCTATAATATAAATCATTTTAAAATAAATCAAGATTTATTTAATGGAAAATATTCACAAAAATAAAAGTTAATTCATCCATTCCCATAAAAATTCTTATTTCATTGGAAAAAATTAGAATGTTGTGTGAGAACAAAATGCACCGTAAGGGATACAAAATGTATGAAAAAACGTTAGTCTTGTGAAAAATTGAAAACTATTATAACAATTACCTTAATCTTAAATGTTCATTGAGAATATAAAATAAATTTTTTTCTCATGAAATACACAGACACAATTTTTTATAGAAAAAATCATTCCAAATAAATACCAAGTAATTGAAACCATTTTTTAGTGACATAGATAATTATATACTTAGAATCCATTCAAACCCCTTTTAATTGGAATTACAATATGGAAGACTTCCAATATTATCATAAACTAATGCACTTGAGAGTTATAATGGTCTCACCCAGTGCTATCTAGGCTACCCCATCATATAAGTTGTAACTGGATCACTCTACCTTATATGAGCTGCCATATCTTATAAGATATAATGGAATCGCTTGCACTATTTAATTCATCCCATTATGTGATGTTGGAGTACTATATCATGAATAAAAAGTTTTTATGCTTTCAATTTTTCTTCATAATTTTTTTTGAAAATCTATTTTAAATTTTCAGTGAAAGAAACTTTTTATATCAAAATACCATTTTCTTTTAAAATCATACTTACAATACCATAATATGCTATTAATTTGAAAACCTATTTTCAATACCAAAATATACAAAAAACAGAAAATAGATTTCCATTAAAGAAAATATGTGTGCTTAAAAAGGTAAATTTAAATAAAATATAATCAGTGATGACATGAATGGTCAATGTGATCATACCATAAAAATGGGACATTTCATTCGACTCTTCCCATAATATTCTATTTAAAGCATGAAAAATGATTCCTTTTAAAACCCATTGAAATAAAATAAAATATACATAAAATAAACTTTATAAAACATATATATCCATATAAAAAATAATAAAATCATTTTAAAAACATGGAAATAGAATAAAATAGAGTCTAAAGGAAAAAAATTAATTGAGGATTTTTTAATCAAAATCCCCTTATCACTTGAGAAAACTTAACTTGTATACCCCATTAAGGAATGAAATTATCAAAACACAAATTATCATGAGAATATATAATTTTTGAATATAGAATTTGAAAGTTGATTTATATATTCCTTATATTAGAATAAAGTTTAACAAAATCAATAATTTCCCCAATGACTGGTAATTTAGACTAAGCCCCTTACCTTGAGTCCAACTTGTCCAGTGGGTCTTTATCTTCCTCTTCTTTGGATAACTTCTTTTGGATTGAACCAAAGAACTTCCTTGTTGTATTTATTCAAAAATTAAGTATTCTAGGATGATAGGATGGAACTAGATATATGATATGGTAATCATTTTTTCAATCCAAAGGGATTGAGATGTGTGGAGAGTATAGGAGGGGGAGACCATTAAAAAGAAATTTGAGTTGCAAACATTTAAATTTTTGAAATAGGAACTTCAACCCAAATTCGTTTATGTCAAGTGGATCCAATAATTCATTAAACTCGATACTATGATTAATATGGTCAAAATATGTCCATCCAATGGGTTTTGATATGTTTCTAGGTCATTTGGACCATTAAGGTTAAAGATCAATTACTACATAAACTCATTTTTACCTTAATCAATGTGATTAATTTTATTTATTTTCACGAAACACATTGTCCAAAAAATAACTTAAAAATATTAGATATTAAAAATTATAATGAATCTAATTTTGGAATCCATTTTTTTCAATTCAACTCACAAAAGTGGAAAAATTAAAACTAATATTAATCATGTTGTTGTTGTGAGACATCAGGTTATTAAGAAGTATATTTTTTTAGAAAAATAAGATTCTATATTAACATTATGATGATTATTAATAATTTTATTAAACTCTATTATTATTTTCTGATATATTGTGAATTAATTTTATTTAAATGATTCCCTATTAGGTATTATTTTATTAATTAAAATGATTTATCATTATTCTGTTGAAAATAGTTTTTAGAAAAATATTACTTTAAAGAAATAAAACCTATATTAATCACCAATATAAATATGATTAAAATATAATTAAGTGGATTTAATATAACAAAATAATACTCAAGTCAAATGAAAACATATTCAAAACATAGATGGATATTGAAATTATGTAATTTATTAAAAAATGAATTTTCTTATAATAATCATTATTTTTTACTACACACTGAAAAATCAATATTTTCCGGAAAATACAAGAAATTTACCCAAAGAAAAATTTGAACTATAGATTTAAAAAATGTTATGAAATTTTTATATAATTAATATTCAAAAAAATTAGAAATTATTGTTTTTAAAAAAAACTTATATGAGAAGTGATTATTCATACTATTTATTTTTTGTTAACATTTTCATTATATTTTTATAACTAATGTAACTATCTAATTCATTTTAATGTATACAAAAAAGATTTAGTATTTCATTACCATGGATGTTACAATTAATATCTAATTATGGTTAAATAATTATTCAGTTTTTATTGATCTGCAATATATAATCATGAGTTATTTAGAAAATGAAAAATGTTAGTAAAATAATAATAAATATCCATTTGAATGTTTTTGTGAATATAATATTTATAATATTTTCCTATCAATAATTAATTAATTTTTAATTTTTAAAATATATTCATTATTGAAGATATGATAAATGATGAGAAGGATATAAACATATTTTAATTATTGGGGTTGAAAATATATATTAAATATGATTTAAATAAATATTAATTTATTTATTTAACAAATGATATTTATTTATCCACTTGTATTATAAATGCCAAAAAAATAAAACAAAATTTATTTTTTAAATACACGGGGTTCACAAATGGATAAGGGATTGGATAAGTGCATATGTTAAATTACTGACACTATCTTATCTCTATAAATACCCAGTCATTTCGCATTCTATGGTTAGACTCTTATTGTGATAAAAAAACCTAGAGATAATTCTATCAATACATAGAGAGAATCCTCCTATCAAAATATTCATGTTCATGAATTTTAATCCACCTTTATCCTTTGAATCCTTTTAAGGATACCTATCAATCATTCATCCTAGAATAAATTCTTTAATTGATCAATGAACAATTATGCAGGTGATCACAATTGACCACGCAAGAACTCAAAGACTCTATAGTGATTTTTTGAAATTTTAGAGTACATGTGGATCATGATGTAGGGTTTCTATTGGATCTTATGATGAAAAGATATTACAATGAGATCATTCATCCAAATAATCTTCAAATAAATAATTACAAGACAATGCGATTTTAAATCCCTTTATCAATTTTATGTCATGATCCTTCCTTCTTATTGTTCTATAAAAAATATTTATTCTTCAATATAATTCCATTGGTTATTATTTTTTTCATTATTTTCATCTTATATTATTCATCAATTACTAGAAATATTTTTCTAGATATGCACAATATGTACTTTGGTTACTCTCAAATCATTCACCAAGCCATCCTTAATGATTTTCCAACGATCTTATATTCCAAAATGTAATATTGTTTACTCTTGAGGTTTTTCTTATTCTAACCATTATGCATGATCATTTTATAATAATATTTAGTTTTCAAAAAAAAATCTCATATTTTTTGTGGATATCTAATTTCATTCATTGAAATATGAATTGTGATATCAATATGAAACTAATTATTTTTATAGATTTATTTCAAGTGTATGGTTGTTATTTAAATACTTTCTATTTTTCATTCATAATTTTGAGTACATAATAATGTGATAGGTGGTATTTAAATTATTTTACCCTCATGGAATTGGGTGATGTTATATATCTCTTGATATTTTGTGAATATTTCATGTACACAATTAGTGATTTTAAACATTTAATGAAATGATGGTCTATAAACAAAGGATAAGCATCAACATCATGCTATATTTTTTTTAAAAATTATGCATGGGATTTGACCACTATATTATTTAATTCCATTATTTTACATATGAAACATTTTATGGAACTCTCAAATTATTCCCTCGGAATTTTATTTATAAAACTCTTTTTATGATACGATGATGATGGTTATTCTCAACCAGCAGCTATAGTGTTTCATGTATCATGTTCCTTCTATTATATTCCTCCACTTATTAGGATTTTAACTCATTTTTTATTTGATATATCCCCATGTGTGTAAATGTACTAAGCTGAACATGAAATATATTAGGAGGAATTTTCCAAAGTATATAAATAAATTTTAATATTTTATATATGATTAAGTTGTGTGAACATATTTTTCTATAAATATAAAACCTATAGATTATGGAATGTAATTATTATTCACTTTTTTATCTTAAAATCCATGTAATAATAATGAAAAGAAAAGGAAGCTTGTTATAGTTAGTATGGAGAGATTTTTACTTATTTATGTGAATTGGTACTAGAACAAATTGTTGGAAATCATAAGAATTTTATTAATTAATGTAAAGCATCCTAAAATATTGGTAAATTATGTAGTGATTAGTATCCTTTCATTTACACCTCTTTATGGATACGGAAAATTGAATGTTGATTATGGCTCAGATTCACAAATGGGTAATATCCCTAAAACATTTGGTTTGGTATGAAATTGATCTTTTCTTAGCACACAACAAATGGTCTTAACTACACACATTGTTTGATATTCCTTGGTTATATGATATGGATGTTTTATAAGCTCTTTATAAACCATTTTGATAGAATTTAATGCATTTATATATCATGATTAATTACAAAAATTAGAGTACCCCTCATCCATTTTTATCGATGAGGGATATTAATTTGTGATGAAATTATTAATTCAAATGGGCAGAATGTAACATCCAATATTTTCAATGATTTTTTTGTCTTAAATTATAAATAAAAAATCATAATTAATCTCTTTATTTTTAACTATAAAATATAATTAAATATACACATATATAGAACATAATTTAATTCCAGATAAATTTTTCAGGTAAAATGGAATTTAATTCTTTAAAATATTTTATTATAAAAATGGTATCCCACAGGTAGGGTGATACTCTGCCACGTACGATGAAGATGTGGAGATACAAACCGTGACTGAAGGGCGGCAGGGCTACATCATCTACCATTAGAAAACTTGTTTTCCTTTTTACATTTTTAATTATTTTTTCATGTAATTATATCCATTCTAATATATTAATGATTATTATATAAAATATTATTTTCTAAAATATTAACCTTTAGTTTTATTTGTATATAATTGTATGGATGAAGTCATTATAATCTAAGGGTTAATAAATAATGATAAATGTTTTAAAAATCACAAATTTGTAACTGATTAAAAGTGGCTCTA
Organism: Viscum album; assembly: GCA_963277665.1. NCBI lineage: Eukaryota > Viridiplantae > Streptophyta > Magnoliopsida > Santalales > Viscaceae > Viscum > Viscum album. The sequence goes on along the minus strand of OY728155.1, from coordinate 359,771,458 downwards.
TATAAAATATCATATAAATCATATAATGGATGGTTAAATATAATTTTTAAAATAAAATAAAACTTAAATATGATTTTTTAATTATATCATCCATGATTTAATTTACAAATGGTTTTTATCAAATTATATTTATTTATTTTATTAGTAAAAAATATCCTTTTAAAATTATAGGTAGAAAGTTATTAATTAAATAAATACCTAAAATACATGTTAATTTAATTTTATAATGTTATTTTAATTATGTAGAGTTCTTTATGATGATAAAATTTATATAATTTTTTAATAGCGTATTTTTTAGAATAGTAAATTTGTCATTGATATATAATTTTGATCATAGTGTTTAAATTTTTACATTAAAATCATTTTATTAATTATGTATTCAATATATAAATTACACTTAATTATAAGGGGAACATTATAGAATGTATATACTATAAAATATATAAAAATAACTATAAATCATATAAAATTGATAATAAAAACTGAAAATGTAATTATTCATAATAAAAAAAATATTTTTATACTAAATTGTTTTATGTACATTATATAAATTTATTTATATGTAAAACTCTTAAATTTCATATAAATAAATTCATAAAAAATCATTGGTTTTTTATTCACTACATTGAATTTATCTATTGGTTAATTTTTGATATTTTATTTTGGAAATGGTTAATTTTATAATGAATAGTAAAAAAACATAATTTTTTTGAATACCATAACATTTATGACATCATTATGATATAATGTTGATTTAAAATATTACTAATAGTTTTTCTCAAATAAAAATTTATTTAATTATTCACATAATTTATTAAAAATATTAAAATTTTCAATTTAAAAAATTATACTTTACATTTTGAAATATTAATTATATTTTATCTAAATAAAAAGTATTTTCTAGTTATTTTCATTGAATTGAGTGATTGCAAAGAATCATTTAGTTTTAGATTCATCTTAATGTTAATAAAATATAAATTATTTATCAATAAACCTGCACATTTATTTAAATAATTACAACTCAAAATTCATTATCCTAAAGGAGAAAATAATCAATATTTTAACTGAAAAATACCCATCTCATCATGTATAAATTCTCTCTCTCATTTCCCATGGAAACCAATTATAATTAATTTTTCAAAGAATATAATCATCCCACTAAACCTCTCATAACTCCATTAAAACTATTTTGTTAATATATTGTTGCAAAAACCTAATCTGTCATGGCTCTAGAAAGCTGTAAATCCTCCCCGAATAGGTAACACCAATTCTATTTCATTAATTTCTTTGTTATCATTTTTATATTATCCTAAAAAATTTCCCTTTCAGTACCTTTATAAAAAAATTGAAATATATTTATAAAATATATTATGGTTATTATTATACTAGTATAACTATTTAATTGAATTATAGTATATACTCGCTCTCCCTCTATTTTGACACGTCCTGATAATGGTTGTTTTCATCCACTGAGTGAGACATTTCTAATGCTTTACTTATCACCCCCTACATGAATTTTTATTTTTTATTTTATATTATATATTTATTTTAACATTTTATAAGACTCTATAAATAATATGAAATAATAAAAAATAAAAAATAATAAAAATAATGAAATCTAATAAAAATGGGATAATGTAAAAGATCACATGTATTCCAACTAATCTCTTTTTTTTTAATAATAAAATAATTCCAATGATTATAAAAGATCATAAATTTTAAAATAAAATATAATATTATTTTATATCTTTTTTTTAATAAATTTATGTTCTTTATAGTGTAATTTTTAATGTGAAAAAATAAAATTGGATCTAGGGTAAGGGAAATCTCGAACTCAATTTTATCCTTTTTCATTTTTGATCCTTTTCTCATACTTTTTTAATGGATTCTTCAATATTAATTTTAAATTACTTTTTCAATTACTTCCTATTGTTCTTATTTGAATATTCATGTTTATAAATCAATGATATTATTTCTAATCCATCTATATGGATTTCAAAACATATTGTTTTTCAAAAAAAAATCATATTGTTTCATTATGTGTTATATCTTATTGTCACCCTTAACCTTGATGTTTTCATAATGAAATTCAAAGTCAAAAAATATGCTTCCAATTATTATTATGGGGAACTAAAAGTTTGTTAATTAATATATTCCTTAATACATCTACATGCATCTAATTATATTTCATAGTTTTATTTAATGTATACGATTCTTATATGCTTTCATTCCACATAGATACCTTAATTATAAGAATATTAGGATTTTAAATAATGTATTATAATTATAAATACCTCTAATACTTTGGTAATTGTGATATACATCATGATACTAAATGAATTTTTCTTGAACATAATTCTATATATATTCACATTTAAAGAAATGATGTTTTTTATAAGAAGATAAGTGTAAACCTTATACTATATTTTGTACAAATATATGTGTTTTATTTTACCATAATGTAATGATGTTAAACTATTATTTACATTAAAAATTACACAACATTATTAAATGATTCCCTCATGTTTTTATTTATGAATCATTTCTTCCAATATGGTGATGGTGATGATTATTCTCACCCATGTGTTATACTATTTCATGTCTCATGCCTTGGCACTTATATCCCCTCTTATTAAAATTTTATCTCACCATTTTTTTATATATATCATAATGATAGTAGATTAACTAAGGATAACATTAATGCTAAAAGGTTTACTTTTATGAATGATTTAAATAATGATTAATTATTTATTTATGACTAAGTTGTATAAACGTATGATTCCCATGATACCAAACCTTAAAATTTTAGAAAATAATTTTTATTATATTTATTATAATTAAATTTATGTAATAGTCATTTATGAAATATTTTTTAATTATATTCAATAACTAGCTTATAGTAAACTCAATATAGATTGATAAGGTTTGTAACCATAGAGAATAAATCTGAAGAAACAATCAGATGATAATTCACAATAGGCAAGTACTAGAAAATATGATTTTCCATGTCATAGATGATGGATTTTTTGAAATAAAGGACACGTGTATAAGGATTATATAAGTCACAATGAAATTTTCAAATGATCAACTTTTATGAGATCAAATTCTACGAGTGATTTTGAAGGACAATAGTATTTTTTTCTATGTGTCGGTATTCGGATGGACTCATGAGTGATTGAATCAAGGTGAAAATTCCATTTAAAGGGTGATTATGGGACCATGGGTAATTATGTGTCTCGAATTTTAAAAATAGAGTACTTATTGGATGAATATGCCTCTAATTTCATGGGGAATGGAGATATGAATTCCTAGATGAAGAATGAGATATTATTATTATTGAAAAAAGTATGAAACATAACATGGATATGGAATAACATATTTAATTATACAAATATATATGAAGATGGAAATGGGACTGGAATTATTGATGGAGTAATGAAGAAAACATAAAATTCTATCATATTTTAATGAGGATTAATGGATGGGACCCTATATAAGAACAGAAAATCAGAAGGATTGGTATTTTTTATGTTTCAAATTTATATTTTCATGAGTTATATCATAGATGACTCAAAAATATATTTAAGTATAATATTAATGTTCTAATGAAAAATAAATCATTAATCTCAATAATACTATCATTATTTATTATTATAGTTTTTTATAACAAATATATATTATATTATCATATAACATCAACTGATTGAATATGAGATATCAGATGTTAGAATTAGTTTTCTCGGATGTCTAGGGACCTTCCCCTATCTAATAATATGCGGTGTCACTTAAAATTGAGAAAATATGTAGATAAATCCAAAGAAAAAATTATGGGATTACATCGAGAGACATAAATTTGATGTTTTTGTCTCATTCATTTATTGGAATATAATGATAGATATGGAAATAGGATAAAATATAAAATTCATAATGTTTAACAATGTTAATAAATAAAATATAAGAAACATCTAAAACATTTATCAAAGTATAGTGGTTTGGATCTAGGTATCAGTTCCTAGTAAACCACAGTAGAATGGTGGGGTAGAAATTATGAACTAGAGAATTATAGAAAAGTTATGGATTATGTTTGTACAGTTTGTAATACTTATCACTATCTAAGTGGATATTATTATACTTTCCCACCTAATTTCTCTTTGTTCCTTTAGGATAGTAATTTCTAGAACAGTTATGTTTTATAAAATTACTACACATTGTGAACCTCAAAATATTTTATAGTGTTTTCTATATTCGATTTGATGTAATGGAAATATAAATGTTTGATTCTACATCAATGAAAATTTTACTCAAGTGATATGGATATTAAAATTTTGGTTTTTCAATTTTCAAATCATTGTAAATTAAAATTCATAAAAAGTTATGATATTCACCACAATGAGAATTTCCTTTCGATGGAAGGAAACATGGAAATAAAGGATGTAAATAGAAAGGGATCAATAGAACAAGTCCATAATGATTTTAATGGTAATATCATTTTATTATAGGCTTAGATGAGTTCAAATGAATTCAATAGATGTCTCGATGGTAGATTGTGGGGTCCTAATGTAGTGGTAGAACCTATGTAGTTGTATATATGTCATATTTTTCATCATAAGCGAATAATATGAGTTTAACATCCTGAATAACATCTTGACAAATTATGATTATTCAAAGATTAATTGGAATAGATGTCATAAACAAGAAAGTAGGATCATAAAAAATAATTTTTTACTATTTTATATAAATAAACAATTAGCTCATGTGGGAATTCTTCCTTTATTGATGATTTAGTAGACCACATTTTCTTGAATTTTCATTTTTGTGAGAGTATTCAAAGCCAAAATCCCTCTAGAAATGATTCACATGTACACCATGAACCACAAATCATCGCTATATAAATCCAATGGTCCTAGTGTGTATTATATATTTTTTTTGTTTCATTTTTTAATTCTAATAACAAGAATACCATCATGGTCGGAGGGATTATTATTATACGTACTATAGTCGAGAGGATAGAGGAGAAAAAAATTCCATTTTTAAGATCCTTTTAGTGGTTCAGTTTTATAGGGCTTGGGATAATTCTCTCTGGATATTCATTATATACATTGATGATCATGTTGAGAATTATATAATCATATTTAAAAATGGATAAGGTTAGACAATCGATAGTATTACATAAACCATTATTATTTTCTTAATCCTTGTATAACCTAATGTATGAATAATAATAATATTTTTATTATTTATAGACATTCACTAGACTCAAAAATAAATAAATATAATTTATTGAATAAACAAATAATTATTTACTCAAAAAAAAATTCACCGCACCAATGACTTGGTCCATCATTCTTCCTTAGTATTTATTGAACCTTGTATAAATAGTATTAATTTAAATAAATATATATATCAATAAATTACTAAATGATAAATAAATAGTTATTTTATTCAATAAATTAGAGAATATATAATTATAAAATATTTAACTCACATTTACTCTCTAGAATAACTAGTGAAAACATATTGATGTTCTATTAAAGGAGGATAATTTTTTAAACCACATATGAGAATAATATTTATCAAAATTTTAAATTCATATCAAATATATCTAATCATCAAGATAAACATATTGTGTGATACTCATGGCTCTTATCGTGGTATCATTGGGGGGAACCACCTAAAATCCAAGGATAAGATCTATAAGCACTCCAAGACACCCATATAAATTAATTTAATGTTTTAATTACATTTAACCTCATATTAATGTATATTTTTTAATGTAATCCCTATATCATTATATAACTAATCAAGTATATTAAATACCGGTATCATCGACCTATGTGATAATTATATCTTTCATTGACTTTCAAAAAATGAGATTTTCGATACAATACCATGGATATGGACATAACTATGTAGTTCAATTATCCTCAAAGGGCTTAAGATATCTACTTCTACTAAACCCTGAAGGAAAAAATATGTTCTCATATAATTCAATAATGTAGTATCAGTGGTGAGGAAACAATTATATCATACCTTTGTCTAAGAATATATCATCATATTTACCATTAAAATATCGATATATGAGACTTAGTATAAGTAAGAATAATAATTTGAGAATACAAGTATCATTATATATACCAATAGATGGGAACATCCATGGACACATATGAACATGGAATTCACACTGGCATGTTATGTTTTCGTGAACACTTTTTCATTGATATTACTGAGGATACAAATCTTGAAACTTTTCCTTAATGTCTTAAAAACCCAATATACCTAAAAACCTATATCATATTTCTCCCATAAAATGACATAATATTTCCGTATAACATATATTTCCAAATATTTTCCAAGTAGTTTGAGGCTCTTATCATAGTGGGGAATATATATCACCTTTAATTGTGACATGTACACCTAGTTAATTATCATATAAAATGTGTGGTTTAAGGACAATAATTTTTGGGGAAACACTTTATTAATATACAAAACCATGAATACTTTTAACTATAGAGTATATATAATTTGTTTCTTAGAAACTAAATCAAACAAACTCCCTCTTTCAGTTGATAAAACTTCTAACAACCTTAATTATTTTATATCTTATATGATATTTTTTTATTCTACTAAGATAGGAGATAATCATGGGATTTTCCAAATTCTCTTTCCTAAAATTTCTTATCATCAGAACCCTACAAATTTTTGAAATTACCTTAAGATGTGAAACTTTATATATATCTTCTTTAGTTGTTAATGTGACCAATGCCACATTTTTGAGATAAAACCCTACTATATTGTCACTATACAATGGGATAGGATCATTATTATTGGGTACCAAATCAAGAACTAGGATTAAGTTGTATATCCAGACTACTTTATTAGTTTCATCAGAAGATGTTACATACTCTTATTCTGCTCTATAATTATCAACAAATGGATTCTTTGATCTCTTTTTTCTACATCTCCTCTATTAAGACTATAGAAATATCTTAAATTAGAATTTATAAAATTTCTATGTATTTAGATAGAAGAATCAATATATCCATTGATTACTAGCTCATCCTCTCCTCTACATACCAAGTATATATCATTATAATGCTTCAAAAACATATGTATTTCTATAATAAAAACCTAATACTTCTCACATGGATAATCTTAATATCATCCCATAAATCTTTAGGAAAATGAAAAATGAAAGTTTTTATATAACACACATACATGATTGAAAAAAGCATAAAATTTTAAGATTCCATATTCATCCTCTTTATTTCCTATTGTGTAAAGGGACGCCTTTTCATACCAAGATGTATACCATATGGAACTAGAAAAAAAAATCACTCTTAGATTGTTCCATAAATAAACTATTCAGTATCTAGTAAACATATGAACCATAATATAGTTAAATTAGTTTTTTATATCAATAAATATTATTCTTAGTACCATTAATATTGGATTATTCACCTGTTTTATTCAAGGTGGATCACTTGTTTAACCATTCATTAATAGAGTATAAAGATAGTTTTTTATTTCTCATTTTTAATATTTCATTGACATATAATTCTAGGAAAAGGACCATAACCTCCGTAATATAGTTGTAAATATATATCTCAAAATCATTCATTAGAAAACCTGATTATTTTATATATTCTTTTTACTTAATATTCCTTTATCCATATTCTCACACGAATATATATAAGGATTCTTCCAACTTTAATAAATGATTATAATTATGTGGAGTCCAAAAAACCTCTTTTAGTGTCGTATATACATCATATTGAAGGTTCTAATTATGAAAAGTTTTTTATGACCATATTATATATCTCATAATCATGGAGATATATTTATATTAGGTTGAGTTATAATGGATTTAAACATGGAAAAAGGAGAAAAAATTCATCGTAGAAAATGATTTGATGTTATTTATATCCTTTAGCCACAATATTTTCTTTATCCCTACCCACATTTCCTTCCATGAATAATTTTTTTTGAATAACCATTTTCACCCAATAGGATTCACATCAACTAGATGATTGACTAGAACACATTCTTGGTTCTAATGCATGAAATCCACCTTAGAATTTATGCCTTATCTATAAATTGAAGCTTTTGAGATCTCTATGAAATCATTTTTGGAAATAGTATCATTTTTGTAAATGAACATACATTATACAGAATCTATGGTTAATAGGTATCTTACACAACACTTGTATTTCTAGAACAACATCTCCAATATGGAAATATAGAATGTGTTTTGAAACCTACTCTTTGGGACATTGAGAATCGACTTCATCGATATCAATCATTCTGCAGATATATCTTTTAGATATTTTTAACCCTCAAAAAATGACATATCATGCCACAATTTACTTCTCATATAAAGGGTTATATAGGTAATATCCTCTTAGTTCCTTGTGATAATCTAAAAAGATACAGTTTTTTCCTACGATGATAGTTTTTTAGTAATGTTTTCCATAACAAATGCATCACAAACCCATAAATGAGAATGAAATAACATTTATTTATTTCCATAAAATAATTCATAGCATATTATATTCTCTACACTAGTTGTGACATGGATTAATATGGGTTATAAATTACTTAATGAAAATCTCATATTGGATATTGGATGATCTGAATGAATCACCATCGACCTCACTATTTCAATAATGGTACATTTACTCCTTAGTTGACACTATTCCACTATGGTGTATCTAGTTAATTGAGTTAAGAAAGATTCCCATAATAATATAGAAATATGGTGAAATATTGGTTAAGATACACACCACCCAGAATATATCAAATATCAATTATCTTATATTTATGTAAAATATCACCATTATTTTTGAATTCATAAAATTTAAAAAAAATGATATGGACTTGTACCACTTTTTTAAACATGTCCATTCTTACTCAATACATTAGTGAAATTAATGAATTACGAATATCAAACTCTTATTTATATAGATAAAATGGCTACTAACATCAGTGTATACCAATTTTAGAGGCCTTATGGACCTTTCATCTTCAAAACTAAATTGTTATTGAGACATATCTCTTTGTAAAAACATGTGAAATCTAATAAGTGGTTTTTATTAAAAGAATATAAATATCTATCATAATATAATTTTGTTAACCACCTCTCATTTACACAACCAATTCAGCGATGACATAACTGGGTGTGAAATAATGCATGTGAATGGAATTCACTAACAATTATTAAGGTGTGTTTTTTCTAACCTAATACAAAAATAAAATTATTTAAATGATCTATTCCATAAAATATATTTCCTTTTAAAAAAATACATTATTTAAATATCTAAAAATTTATTAATCTATATTTATTCAATAAAAAATAAAAAAAATTAACTATGAGTACATAATAACAGACTTCTAAAACCAAAAGAATCCATGTTGGAAATAGAAGGTCATAATATCATATATCCATGGTAGAATGTCAATATTTTTTTGTTTCTAAAAGTTCTAAATATCCCCATGAAATCATGAATAATCTATGTGTAGCCATCATTTCAATATATACATGGGTGCCAAAATCTATATATAAGAATAAAATTTGTAGATACATGAATATTAAACTTGATAAATAATGAACCAAAATATTCTCAATGCATGTTTGGGGTAAAATTATTCTTTAAGTGGTCTATCATTCCACATTAAAAACTTAATAATATTTTATCCATCAATTGTTTTGGATATTTAAAATCATGGAAGGAAAATTATATAGCATATATGATGTGGAATGACTCTTGTGTCCCATTTCCTAGTTCATCCTTTCATTCACTATAAAAACAATTGATTTTTTATACCTCAATTCATCATAAACATGGAAAATAAAGGTAATGTGTTTTTATATATAGTTTTAATAATTTCTTGAAGTATAATTTACTTTTGAACTAGGTAATTTCATAGTTTGTGCATAAAAAATGAGATATGTGTGAAAATCATCAATGATATTAAATATCATGATGTTTATGCATAGTATGTATCCAATCATCATGGAAACATGAGGCATAGTCGACACTAAGTGTTCAATTATGAATATGAATAGTTTTATAGATATCTTATAAATTTGTTGTACCAACTACTCTTGATAATTTTCATGAAGGTGGAACATAATGTTTTACACTTCCTCATACGCATGTTTATTTAGAAACTATGTAAACATGGATGGTAAAATGAAACATTGTACATTTTTTCATAATCTAAATATTTCATATATAAATCCAATTTATCCTCAAAATCCTATTCAAAATAACTTCAAAAAATAGGGATTTATATATAATATTATTTGGAATCTTGGAATGGATTAATTCCCAAGTTACTATGCCATTCTGAGAAATTTGAACCAGTGAGAAGGTAATCCTTCTGTAATATTAATGGTAGTGATATAGTTAAAGTCATATGGGTTTCCATTTATATAAAAAATAAGAACATGTTTTTAGTATGTTATCTGGATTTTAAAATTAGATCATAAATTTATTTTATTAGTAGATCTCTATTTTATTATAACCCAATTTCTCCCAAAATTGGTTTCAAAAAAAAATCTCTTGGATATTCTAGTGGAAGCGATCCATATATCCCTTTTTATGACACATAAGGACCCTTGAAAATATATTAGATGGTATTTTTTGTGAATAACTTTACAACTTCATTAACTCATGGTTCTTTGATCTATTGAGTGGAAACCCTAATCCTGAAATCTAGGAAATGAATTTTGTCAAAACATTCTTACTAATTTTATTACATCTTGTGAATGTGATAAAATATTAAAGTGATCTAGGTTAAGTCGATCAAAAACCTCATGGTAGAAATTATCTGATAACTATAATCACACTAAGAGAGTTTGGGAAAGAACATTTAAATATGGTCCCCTTTCATCCCATGAATACATGTCCCAATCCCTCTAAAGGTACTCTATTTAGGCTAGAAATGAATGATTATTTTTAATTATCCCTGATTCGTACCTCAATTAGGTCTCAGGTTGGCATCTAGAGATGAGATTATAGTGGAAGTATCACAAATGATAGGAATTACCATCAATAATATTTATAATATTCAAATATATAATAAAACCCCACAATGAAAATATATCATATGTAATATAAATGGAAAATAAATCATCCCAAAACTCATTAAAATTTCAATACAATATAAATAAATACCCAAAAATGTAATTACAAAAATTAAATATTTTAGAAAAAACAAAACAAGATCTCTAATTCCAAGTCACAAATATCTATATTTGTCCCTTAAAACCTCCTATAAATCTATAAAACAATTTATATTTACATTGGGTGAGTAAATCAAGTATACAAAGTGGGATCATACCAATGGTCTCTCATGAAAATATGAAAATAATATACTAATAAACCAGTGAACATAGATTAGAACCAATTTTCACCTAAATAAGACAATTATCAAATCCAAACCTCACCATGGGACTCTAACAATATAAAAAATCCATGAATAGTATTATATAGACAGAAAAATAAAATCATATGCACCCATTAACCACTCCCCGAATTATTTTACACTCGTATTCCCTAATATAAGATATCTAATGATCTCATTCATTCTATATCATCAATTCACAATTCCAACCATCGCTGATGTGGGTCGGGATGCATCCCTACCCTCTCTACCCTCGAAAGGTATACTTTATCATTATGGAGTCAATATGGATTAAATCATAGCCTCATCACATAACCAAGGAATTAGAGTATTGTGAACATGGAGGACATCAACCTCCTTCACTCCTCCTACTAATAAGGACTTTCACCACATATCATATCCTTATCATCTCAATTATTCTACACCACAACCCATCATCAATTAGCATGTTGTCTCTAACACCATCCATTAGAATCACTATACACCTCTAACACCACCCTATATTATCACAACCATAGAAGGAAGATCAGGGAAGATGGGTTAACTGACCATCTATTTCACTACCAACCATGATGTTAAGAAACCTACCCAAAACCCAAAATATGTTGACATTGTTAAGTTTATACAATATAGGTGGGGAGATTATATATATATCATGAAAATATAATGTATCTATTTAAAATATAATTCCCAACCTATGGGTACACAGCAAACACCCTTGGTTGATCCCATGATACTACCACAACATCTCAAAAGAGCATCCACCAATGACATCCACCACTAATACAAATAACCAAAAAGAAAATGCCAATAAAATTATTAAAATTATTGTAAAAATATATTATATTGGAAGTTTTAATATAAGGACCCAGCCTTAAACATTACATAATATTGAATTAAGTTAATAATTTACATCGAGGATCTTTTCAAGTTTAGAGTTTTAGATAATTAGGTCATAAAATATACATAAAAACGTAAATATTACATGTAGACACTTCTAAACGGTATCCATTTTTTCATAAAATAAAAACTATTGAAAAAAAGATCCATGTCTAGTTCTATGTTTTAGACAGCATGACATTTCCTTGATCCCATATTTGAACCTATTCATCTTTAAGTACCGTGAAAAACATTTCAAAACTTAGGATGAGCATAAAAAGCTTAGTAAGGTTTATAAAACAAAAAATGAAAACAATAGTTCATCAATACATATATAACGGAATCTCTTTAACATACCTCATGAAATCATAAGATTTATGAATAACACATAGTAATCAAAAATCATAAAGGTATCTTCTGACATCCATAACATACTTACATTGTAGCTTTTACAACTACATAGGGAGTTACACTTGGAATACCCATAAAAATATATTACCTAAATATATTAGGTGAAAGATTATCTTTTACCTCTATCTTGTTACCTAATTAATTGGAGAGCTATCTTGGGATCACTCGCCCTTAGTTGATCACAGAACCACATGTTTACGTAAACAATTCCCAAGAACCATAACATATTCATAACACATAAAATAGACTTAAAGAAAAATAACATTTCCACATAATATAAATATATTAACATAAAAAATACATTATCAAAACCATTTTCAATACCAAAATATGTAAAAGAGTATATGATATTTATTTTCCTTTTAAAAACATTACGGCTTGTTAAGGAAGCCATAGATCAAATAATACTCACGGTAGTGGAAAGGATCATTTTCATTTCTTACGTTAAAAGAAACATTATTTTTTTCATTTAGTAAAAAGACTCATAGAAAAATATTCCCTTTGAATGAAATGAAAATTAAAAGTTCTTTATACACTGTATAAAAGAAATTCGTGTATGAAACAAAATATGCCTCAATGAAAGGAGATTGAGATAAAGTCCCTTTCCTCGTGTCCAACTTAACTCGTTCATTCTTTAATATCCTGGATAATTAACTAAAGTTAATTTATACTTTCTTAAGAACCTATTTTAAGTTTATAATTCCTTTTATATCACTTATTAACATGTTATAAACATTATGTAATCCTTTAAGTTAATAATAGTTGTTTTGTCGATATTTTGTACTTGAGTCAAAAATGAACTTCTTATATTTACAAGTTGTCTGTGTGGTAAAAAGTCCATTATCTCTAGAATGATATTCATGATTTAGATATCATATATATCATATATATCTAGTATATATATATATGTATTTATAATTTTGCGTAACATTTTGGAGATAAGAAATTAAATGCACCATTCATGGAGACGGTAAGTCGTACGTACGCATGAACGTTAATTTCATTTCTATTTTGTATTTAATGGAATGAAAAATAAATGATAAATATATATATTATAATTCCAGTATAATATCATATATATTTTAATTTAATACATCCTTTATACATTCCACTTATGTCATTAATGAGTCATATCACTTTGAGGGGCGGTAGTCCACACTTCCTCAAATGAAATTATTGTGATGACCCATTATGGAAACCATAATGGTATGCTATAAATGAAAAATACAGAAGTATAGAGATAATATAAATATAATATATATCATATATAAATACAGTGTCATAATAATGGCATCCATGAAATTTAGTAGGAGATAATTAAACAATCATCATTCTGTGAGGCGTTAGTTTGTCATCCACAGAAACAGTATATTCTTTACCTATTAGATGGAGGTGTGTGTAAGAGTAGTTCAGATCCTTTTCATAAAAACAACATAGTATATTGAGGATTTTATTTGTTATAAAATAAAGGAATAAAAATAGTTTAGGGTTTGTATAAGTAAAATAAAAGAAAATAACTTAAGAGAAGATTTCACCTTTAAATCAGGTACCTCTCTTTAGTTTGAACCAAAAGGATTTATTTATGTTCCTTATGCTTAAGTTATGGATTATAAGAGGAATAAAAGGATATTTATAGCTTATTTGAGTAGAGGATAGATAATACAATGGGTTTGAGAGGTGTGAGTAATGGGTTATAGGTGAGGGATTTTTATAAGGGGGGAGGGTCTCTTTAAGAATGTTTGAAAATATTATTTTATTATATAATTATTTTAGGTTTATAAATATCCAAAACATATTAAAGTCAAATATAAGATGAATCTTATTCGAAATAAAATCAACCAAAAATAATTTAATAGTTTTTGGATATTGTTTTAATATTTATAATCTTATTTATTTAAATCATTCATTACTGAGGTAAACACTACATCATTATTGTGTCATAAATAATTTTATATATTTGATGTCTAAAAATTATAAAAAAAATACATTGAGGTAGGAAATACTTTTATCTTTCCAATTAATATTTATAATAGAATAGATAACTTATATAATACCATGTAAAAAATTGATTTACTAAAAGATATATGTTTATGTCATTTTTGTCTTTACTTAAAATTAATTAATATAATGTGTCATTATCACTCTCAAGTGGCTCCATGGGGTCCCAAAATCGACACAATGATGCCCAAGGTTGGAACGGTATCAACCAATAGGAATAGGACACATTTTAAGGTAATTTAATATTATTATAATAAAAAAATTACCCTTCTTTACTAGATTTACCCTTTTACCATGGTAAATAAAATATTTACTGATGTAAATATTAGTAATGTATAAAATAAGGTTACATATTTACCCAATTTAGACCTCCTGATTCCAAATATGGAATCAATTTTTCCAAATTCAACACACATAAGTGGAAAAAAATTAATTTAAAATTAATTCATGTTGTCAAAACAAAAAGCGTGTTTTTAAGAAATAATAACTATCAAAATTTTTTCCTTTGTTTATCTCCAATTTAAGAGTAAAATTACTTCTAATGAAAAACATTGGTTTAAATGGTAAAAATAACCCAATTAAACTTTAAAACCAATTAAAAAAATATTCTAACTATACAAATAAATTAGATTAAAAGGCAGTTTTGAATTAAAATGATGTATTTTTCACTATTCATAAAAAATGAACATTATTAGAAAAATACCAAAATTGTATCCAAAGTAAATTTTGATATCCTGATTCAAAAGAAGAATATATTTTTTTCAAATAGAATATATAAAAGTGATAAAAATTATATTTAAAAATGATTCTCCATCAAAAGGCGGTAAATCGACCCTTTAAAGAATATTAGAGTATTTATGTTTAAAATTGGACTCTTTTTTATTTTAAGCATCTAAAATTTAGAGGATAAATTTAAAAAACATTTAACAAACATATATAATCATATTTTAGTTAGTTCTATTCATTCCCTCTAATACAATGGGTAGGCGTTAACTACCATTTAAAATAATATTATATTATTATTTTTCAGTATGACTCAACATTATGTGCAACATTAGACTTTGGGGAAACCCATTATTTCATGTCAGGTATACCATAAAACATAGAATCCCATTTAAAGTAATATTAATATTTAATTCACAAATTTTAATAAATATAAAAATGTATTATTCTTTATTTACTTGGGATGTTACATCCTTCCCCCTTTAGGAAATTACGTTCTCACAATTTTATTCACTTATAAAATAAGTGTGTGTATTTATCCCTCATAGGATTTTCAGGTTCCCGCGTTTCCTCTTCAACCATATAGTTTTTTCACAAAACCTTTACCTGATGAATTACTTTATTCTGCAGCACTTTCTCTCTTCGGTCAAGAATATGGATGGGTTGTTCCTCATAAGAGATATTCTCTTCTAACTGAACTACCTCTGGGCTCAGAACATGAGATGGATCCGACATATACTTTATCAAAATTGAAACATGAAAAACATTGTGTACTTGGGATAAACATAGAGTTGAAGCCACTCTGTACGCAACTAATCCAACTTCCTCTAGGATTTCATAAGGTCTAATGAACCTCGGACTCAACTTTCCCTTATTACCAAAATGCATCACACTTTTCCATGGAGAAACTTTAAGAAAGACATGATCACCTACCTAAAAAGAAAGATCCTTCTTATGGTTATCTACATAACATTTTTACCTATTTTGAGCTATTTTCATGTGCTTCTGAATAAAATGAACTTTTGCTTACATCTCTTCTACCAATTCTGGTCCCATCAACTTCCTTTCATCTACTTCATCCCAAAAAGCTGGAGTTTGACACTACTTCTCATATAATGCCTCAAATGGATTCATCTGTATACTAGAATGAAAACAGTTATTATAAGAAAATTCAACCAAATAAATATGTTAGTCCAAACTTCCCTAGTAATCTAGTGAATAAGCACGTAGTATATCCTCCAAGGTATGAATTTTTTGTTTCGACTGCCCATCTGAATGAGGATGAAAACTTGTACTAAAATTTAATTCAGTACCCAATGAATTATGAAGCCCTTTCCAAATGTTAGAACTAAACCTAGGATCATGATCAGATATAATGGAGAAGGGAACTACATGCAACTTGAATATATCTTTAACATACAAATCAGAAAGTTGATATAGATATAAAGTATGTCGAACAGGTAGTAAATGAGTAGTTTTAGCCAATCGATCAACAATAACCCAGATTACATTATTACCTCGAGATGTCTTTGGTAATCCCACAATGAAGTCCATGGATATATTTTCCCATTTCCAATCTGGAACCGGTAAAGACTGAAGCATCCCTTTCAGTAAATGTCACTCTTCTTTAACCTGTTGACAAGTCAAACACCTTATAATAAAGTCATCAATATATCTTTTTATTCTATCCCACCAGTAATACTTCTGAAGATCTTTATACATCTTAGTACTGTCAGGATGAACTGAAAATGGAGAAATATGAGCTTCACATAATAAATCTTTCTTCAACTGTGAATCTTAAGGCACACATAATCTCTTCCCAAACATCAAATCACAATCATTATCAATATTAAAATCAGGCAATTTACCCTTCTGAACCAACTCTACCTTTTTCTTCAACTTACTGTCTTCCTTTTATGCTTGCTTAATTCTATATGATTGAGATGATTTCACTGACACCTGAAACAAAATAGATGAATTTCTTGCTCCAACAACTTCTATGCAAAATTTCATCAAGTCTCTAATAAAAGGATATTGTTCCAAACGTAACAATGTTAATGTAGCATTACTTTTTTGACTCAATAAATCATCCACTTTATTTTCTTTTCACAGATTGTAATGTATCGTGCAATAATAATCCTTGATTAATTCCATCCATCTTCTCTATCTCATGTTCAATTCTTTCTTAGTGAATATATACTTAAAAATTTTGTGATTAGTATATATTTCATACTTTACTCCATAAAAATGATGCCTCCAAATTTTTAAATCAAAAACAACAGCAGCTAATTCCAAAACATGTGTTGGGTAATTTAACTCATGAGATTTCAACTGACATTAAGCATAAGAAATTACTTGATTATTCTGCATAAGGATATAGCCAAGTCCTTTCAATGAAGAATCATTATAGATAACAAACTCACCATTTCTGTAAGGTAGTGCCAAAACTAGAGCATTCATCAATATTGTTTTCAATTCCTGAAAACAATCATCACATTATTTTGTCCAAATGAACTTAACACCTTTTCAAGTTAACTTGGTCATTGGACTAGATAACCGTGCAATATTTTCTACAAACCACCAGAAATAACCAGCCAAACCAAGAAAACTACAGAACTCAGTTATATTTGTGAGTCTTGGTTATTCTTCAACAACTGTTATTTTAGAAGGATCAATAGTTATGCCATTTTTTAAAACAATGTGACCAAGGAATGAAATTTATTGTAACCAAAACTCACGCTTGCTGAATTTCCCATATAGTTTATTTTTTTAAGGTTTATAAGACAACCCTTAAATGGCTTTCACAGTCCTCTTTACTTTTAGAATAAACCAAAATATCATAAATGAACACAACCACAAACTTATCCAATAACTCATAGAAAATTATCTTCATAAGATCCATGAATACAGAAGGTTCATTGGTTAACCCAAAATGCATAACTAAAAATTCATAATGGCCATATCTATCATGAAATGCGGTCTTCAGAATGTCTACTTCCATTACTTTCTATTGATGGTACCCCGACCTAAAATCAATCTTTGAAAAATACTGAGCTCCCTAGAGCTGATCAAACAAATTATTGATATGAGTCAAAGGATACTTGTTCTTAACATTGATGTTATTCAATTCTCTATAATCAATGAAAAATCTCAATGAACCATCTTTCTTTTTATCAAATAAGACATGAGCACCCATGGTGATGTGCTAAGTCGAATGAAACCTTTATCTAATAACTCCTGCAATTGCTTATTTAACTTTAAAAATCAATTAGAGCCATTTGATAAGGGGGTTTTGAAATTGTCTTAGCATAAAGAACTAATTCAACAATAAATTTAACTTTCTGGTCATGTATAATACCAAAAAACTCATTAAGAAAAAAATCTAGGTACTAATTTACCACTAGAACATCATTAATCTGAACAGTTCCTCTGTTTTCCATAATATATGAAAGATAACATTCATTTTCATCTTTTACTAGTTTCTCATCTTCCTGATATGTTATCAAAAGTAAGGGTGGATTCTTGTACACAAATTGAAAATCTTTCAGAAAAGAAACCTCTTTAGCTATGCAGTAAATCTTAGCATGATAAATGAAAATCCAATCCATACCCAAAATAACATAAAACTCTACTAGAGGCAAAACAATGAGGTTTGTAGGTAGATTCTTTTTGCACACAAGGACAAGAAGTTTCTTATAATTTCTTTTGGTCTCAACATTTCCCACCGGTGTCTTTACCATAAGTCCATAATTCATATCTTGAGATGAAATTCCCAATTTACTAGAAATATTCTCAGAAATGAAAGAATGTGTATACCCTGAATCGAACAAAACATTTGCATAATCTGAAAAAACAAATAGTTTACCTGATACAACTTCATTTGATGGTCCAACATCTTCTGAAGTAGTTTCAAAGGATTTCACCACCCCTTTCTTCATGTAGTCTGGTTTCTTTCTCTCAAGAGAGTTATTCATTGTATACTCATTTTCATAATGAATCATTCCATTGAACTTAAAACATTTTAGTGACTGTAAATGAGATTTTTCCTTACCATTAACCTAATCTTTTTTAGTGCAATTATGAGCCTTATGTCCCATTTTACCACAATGGTAGCACATAAAATAATTCAAAATACATTCCCCTGCATGCTTTTTAACACAAGTTTCAAAAACTACAAACTTAAGTTTCTTATAATCAAACTTTTTTTAAGAGTTATTCCTTTTTTTCAGCCACCTCGACCTCTTATTCTGTTGTTTGTCAAGGAAAAACTTATCATCAGCAAACTCCATTTCCACCTTCTCCATACATCAAAAATGTTTTTCATATATTTTAAACTCATGAGAATCTAAAGCCCTTCGATACTTTGGCTGTAATCCTGAGTAAAAACGATTGATTTTACTATCATGATATCATATGAAGTTTAGAGCATACATTTCTAGTCAAGTGAATTTTTCTTCATAAGGAGACACTGATTCATCCTCCTACCTCAATTCCAAGAATTGTTTTTCCATCCTAAGATGAACCACCTTAGGAAAATATTTCTCAAGCAACATAACTTTAAATTCATCCCAATTAAGAGCATCAGTCTCCTCACTACCCCTGATATTATTCACCATCGACCACCAATGATCAGCTTCACCTTCAAAATAGTAAATAGAAAGACTAACCTTTTGATTTTCTAAACACCCCATGACATCAAAAATCTTTTCTAGTGCTTTAATCCACCCTTATTCTAGAATGGGGTTAGATGATCCTCTGAATGATGGGGGATGTTTTATCATGAAATACTTTACTACTGACATGTTCCTCTATGGTTGATCTAGATGAACTCTTGCATGGATACCACCACCATTTATATCCTGAATCAACTATGTCATCACTACAAAAAACTATTTAGTTCTGATTCTGACCATCTCAGGTTGCTGATTTGAAAGGTTGTCTTCCTTTTGATGTCATCCCGTCCTAGCATCCCTATTTCCTATGAGGAAAACCATTATGAACATAGAAATATCTTAATCGAAGCAACATGGTAATATGTAAATGCTATATCATTTCAATATTAGCATAAAAAATTATGGACATTAATTTAACAATATTCTAACTCCTAAAGTTGTCTAAACCAACCTATGATACCTAACTATAAGAACCTGGCCTTAAACAATACATAAACTTGAATTAAGATAATAATTCACATCGGGAATATTTTAAAGTTTAGAGATTTCGATAATTAGGTCATAACATATACATAAAAACATTAATATTACATGTAGAAACTTCTACAAAGTATCTATTTTTTCATAAAATAAAAACTCCTAAAAAACGGTCCATGTCTAGTTCTATGTTTTAGACAGCATGACTTTTCTTTGATCCCATCCTTGACCATTTTCATCTTTAAGTCCTGTGAAAAACATTTCAAAACATGGTATAAGCATAAAAAGCTCAGTAAGGGTTATAAAAAAAATAAAGAAAACATCAGTTCATCAATACATACATAACATAATCTCTTTAACATACCTCATGAAATCATAAGATTTATGAATAAAACAGAGTAATCACAAATCATAAAGGTAACTTGTGGCATCCATAACATAATTACGTTGTAGCTCTCACAGCTATGTAGCGAGTTACATTTGGAATACCCATCCCAGTATATTCCCTAAATCTATTAGGAGAAACATTATCATTTACCTATGTCATGTAACCCAATGCATTAGAGAGCTATCTCAGGCTCACCCACCCTAGGATTATCACAGAACCACCCTAACATATTCATAACACATAAAATAAACATAAAGGAAATATAACATTTCATAATCATTTAAATATATTAACATAACAAATTCATTATCAAAACCATTTTCAATTCAAAAATACATAAATTATTACATGGTATTTGTTTTATTTTTAAAAATATTAAGGCCTGTTAAGGAAGCCATAGTTCAAATAATACTCACGATAGTAGAAAAGGTCGTTGTCACTGCTTACGGAAAAGAAAACATTATTTTTTGTCATTTAGTAAAATTCCTCATAGAAAAATATTCCCTTTGAATGAAATGAAAAGTAGAAGGTTTTTATACACCATATAAAATAAAGTCTTGTATAAAACAAAATATGATGCAATGAAAGGAGATTGGGATAAAGTCCCTTACCTCGTGTCTGACTTGACCAGTTCATTATATAATCTTTTAAATAAAAAAATAAAGTTAATTTATAATTTCTTAAGAACCTTTTTCAAGTTTATTATTCCTTTTATATCACTTATTACCATGTTATAAACATTATGTAGTCATTTAAGTTAATAATGGTCATTTTGTTGATATTTGGTACTGAGTCAAAAATGAACTTCTTATATTTACAAGTTGTCCATGTGGTAAAAATTACATTATCTCCAGAATAATATTCATGATTTAGATATCATAAATATAATATATATCCAGTATATATATGTGTTTATAATAGTACATAACATTTGGAGATAAGAAAATAAATTCACCATTCATGGAGATGGTAATCCATACGTACGCATGAACGCCACTTTTATTTCTATTTCATGTTTAATGGAATAAAAAATTAATGATACATAGTTATATTATAATTCAAGTATAATATCATATATATTTTCATTAACTCCATCCTGTATATTTTCCATGTATGGTATGAACGAGTCATATCACTTTGAGGGGCGGTAGTCCGCACTTCCTCAAATGAAATTATCGTTTTTACCCATTATGGAATCCATAAAGGTATGATATTAATGAAAAATAAATAAGTATAGAGATAATATAAATATAATATATATCACATATAAATATAGTTCCATCATAATTTCCACCATGAGAGGTGGTAGGAGATAATTGAACAATCGTTGTTTCGTGAGGTGTTAGTTTTTCATCCACAGAAATAGTATGTTTTTTACCCATTAGATGGAGGTATTTTTAAGTTTACTTTGAATACTTCTCATAAAAACAACCTAGTATATTTAGGATATTGTTTTTGTTATAAAATAAAGGAATAAAAATATTTTATGGGGTTGGAGAAGTAAAATAAAAGAAAAGAACTTAAGAGAAGACGTTACCCTTAAATCGGGTAACTCCCTTTGGTTTGAAGAAAAATGATTTCTTGAAGTGCCTTATACATTAGGTAAGTATTCTCGGTGTAATAGAGGAATTTTTAGAGCTTATTTAGGTTGATTATGGATGATCCAAGGGGCTTGAGAGGTGTGAGTAATGGGTTAGACGTGAGGGCTTTTTATAAGGGGGAGGAGGGGCTCTTTAGGAAAGTTTGAAAATATTATTTTATTATATAACGGTTTTCAGTTTATAAAGATCCAAAACTTATTAAATTCAATGATAAGATGACTCATATTTGGATTAAAATCATTCGAAAATAATTGGATAGGTTTTGAATATTTTTTTTAACCTTTATAATCTTATTTATTTAAATCATTCGTTAATGAGGTAAACACTACATCATTATTGTGTCTAAATAATTTTATTTATTTGATGTCTAAAAATTATAAAAAAAAACTATGAAGTAGGAAATATTTTTAGATTTAAAATTAATATTTATAGTCAAAGAGATAACTTATATAACCCCATGTCAAAATTGATTTACAAAAACATATATGTTTTTCATTTTTGTCTTTACTTTAAATTAATTAATATAAAGTGTCATTATCACTCCCAAGTGGCTTTATGGGGTCCCAAAATCGACTCAAGGATGACCATGGTCAGATAGGTATCAACCAATAGGAATAGGACACATGTTAGGATAATTTAATATTATTATAATAATATTTTTTTACCCTTATTTACCAGATTTACCCTTTCACCATGGTCAATAAAATATTTACTAAAGTAAATATTTGTAATGTCTAAAAATAAAAGTTACCTATTTACACATTTTGGAACACATGATTCTAAATATGGAATCCATTTTTCCAAATTCAAAACACATAAGTGGCAGAAATTAATTTAAAATTAATTCTTGTTGTCAAAACAAAAAACGTGTTTTTAAGAAATAATAACTAACAAAAGTTTTACCTTTGTTTATGTCCAATATAAGAGTGAAATTACTTCTAATGACCAACATTGGATTAAATAGTAAAACTATAACCCAATTAAACTTTAAAACCAATTAAAATAATATTCTTTGTATATAAATATATTATATTAAAAGGCAGTTTTGAATTAAAATGTTTTATTTTTCACTACTCATAAAAAATGAACAATATCAAAAAAAAACCAAAATTTCATCCAAAGTAAATTTTGATGTCTAGATTATAAAGAAGAATATTATTTTGTCAAATATAAAATATAAAAGTGAAAAAATACTATATTTAGAATGGTTTCTCCATCAAAAGGTGGTAAATCGACCCTTTAAATAATATTAGAGTATTTATGCTTAAAATTGGATTCTTTCTTATTTAAATCCTTGAAATTTTATTGGATAAATGTAAAAGCATTTAATAAACATGTAAAATAATATTTTAGTTAGTTCTATTCATTCCCGCCAATACATCTTCTAGGAGTTAACTGCCATTTAAAATAATATTATGTTATTATTTATCAGTATGACTCAGCATTGTGTGCAACATTAGACTTTGGAGAAACCCATTGTTGCATGTCAGCTATTCCATCAAACATAGCATCCCCTTTAAAATAAAATTAATATTTAATTCACAAATTTTAATAAATATGAAAATTTATTATTCTTTATTTAACTAGGATGTTACATTTACTGAGTTTCCAAATATTTGGTCAAAGTGAGTAAATTGAGTTCCTAATTATTATTTTTACGAAAAATTAAACATCTTAAATCCCCCAATTCAAATAAAACAACTAGATAATTGAAATAGTATAAATATATAACTTAATTTTTCAAATATTTTCTCAATATGGAATCAATTCTATGGTAAAATAATGTCTTGCATCATGGTAATTTATGAAACTAAATTACATAATAAAAAACACTATAATAGAGTATAATATTAAATATGAGTGTAAAAGTATTGATATACACTATTAAAAAAATACGATTTTAAAACCTTGAAATACATAAAACAAAACTACTAACACATAGAGAAATTAAAACAATGGGTTTCATATTATGATTTTACACAATCCTCTCTACATGAAAATCACCCAAAACCATATAATTTATTAAATATTAAACTTGATCAACAACCTCAAATAGGTTATACAGACAAAAATTATAATGAACCATGCTTTTGAATAATATTTTTTTTTTGTGAAAAATTATATTTTACTATATCATAATCAGTAAAACTATATAAGTATAAATGAAATGTGACTATTAGGTTTTGACCGTATGTATGACGGTTGGTTAATATGACCGTTGGAAACAATAATAATTTTTAACGTTATAATTATTGTTTATAAATTGAAATTATAATGAATAATTAATGCTGAATGGAGAGTTTATGACTTCTACTAGTAAAATCATGCCATAAAAATCCCATTTTTCCATGATTAGGAAAGAGGTAGTGTCATTGGTCTTAACTCTGGACGAAGACCAAGCCAAGTTTCAACATGTTAAGCTTGAATGAAATAGCCTATAGGAGAAGCTCAAATAGATAGAAATCACAACTAGAGAAATATTTTTCAAGTCACCCCAAGATTATATCACGATTACACACCATAATCTTATTTCATATGCAGGTGTCAAAAGGGGTTATTTAATAATAGAAAATTTACTTTTGGTAATCCATTTGTATAAATAATATTCTTATTTCTTATTATGGTAAAATAACCATCATTTTTGAATTTCAAATATTAAAATTAATCTAGGATGAATTTTTTGTATTTTTCTAAGAACATTAATATTATTAAGGAATATTGAAAGAAATGGGTATTTTGAAATACTTTTAATCATTAAATATTTTATACTGTGAAATGATTTTTGAAAAAATATACATATATAGTTGTGATCAGTAAGAAATTTAGAGTATGATAAGATCAAGTTAATTTTTGGTGAGTAGTAACTTATGATTAGTAATATTACCCTTATGAATAGTAATATGACCAATGTAATAGTACACTTACCTATGGAATTATAAATTTAAATTATGTATCTATAATTATAATGTGATCTAATAGTATAAGTAAATAACTATTTTAGAAATTATTAGTCAAGTATTATAATTTTTTCGAGTAAATAGTGATTTCACATAAAAATTAAATTTCTCATATTAAGAAAATTATTTTTATAAAATGGATTTCATTTTTGAATTCAGAACATTAATATTAGGTTAGGGTGAATTTATGAGATTTTTATAAAATGTTTTGTTTTTCAGTGAATAGAAAAAATATTGTTTTTGAGTTTTCAGTGTGGTTTATGACATACTAATGGTGTGTTATGTAATTTAAAATTATGGTCCACTCATTTGGATTAATATATTATATTATGTTTCCTATATGGCCAAACCCATTGGAAAATATCATGGGCAAGCCCATGGTTGTGCAAATACCACCGATGCGATGTCCTTAGAAATTAATAAAAAAGTCCCTCTATTTTACTATAAATACCAAGTCATTTCATCGTTTTATTACATTAAAAAATCATAACCCTTAACTCACTAATAGTATTACCTCCCAAGTAGTCCTCCCAATGTTTCCTCAAGCCCTCTATGTCCTGATCCAAGATTTTTAGAAGTTACTCTTCAACATAAGGGAATTCCCACCGTCTCTTTTCCTTTCAAATTCTCATTTATATGGTATGTCTTTCCAATTTGCATACCATGTTATTATTTACATTTTATTATTTCCCTATACTGTATTATGAGTCTTTTATGAATAGTTGACCCATGTAACCACTCTTTTTAAGGTTTTATAAAACTATGTTTTATACTAATTATGCTGTAGAATTTTCATCTCAAAATCACTATTTTTTCTCAAGAAATTATTTTATTTTAATTATGTGAAAACTAAAACGTTTTACCTTTCTAGGGGTACTCATAAAGATGTAATAATGAGTTTTTTATTCTTTAATTGACATACATAAAACCATTATTCCATTCTCTTGGGTTATAAATTACATAATGGTTATGTTTTTAAACATTTTTAAATCTCCATGATTTTCATATGAAACCCATTTCTTTTATTCTTTATGGTATATTTATGAAATTTTTTGTTATGATCTATGTTTCTCACATGAAAATAAATACATATTAAGGGTGCACCCTGATGTATCTCCCATTCATTAGGCAAATAAATTAATATCTATAGATGTTAAGTTTTAGGATATCTTGGTTAATAACATTGGTAATGTTTATGAAACCTTGGGTATGGAACTTGATTATATGCTTATGAATTTATAAATTATATGTTGTAGATGCATTTTCAAGGTATTATTAAAGTTATTATTATTTTTTAAAATCCATCCTTATAATTCTTTTATGATATTCCTCATTTTCTTATAGATATCGCGCAAGTCCACATGTAAACAGTTTCCCTTCGTTTTCCCTTACTGGGCCTTCTTCTCACCCTTTCCTTTAATATATGTCACCAGGTTATGAGTTGGAGTAACTGTAATTCGAATGAACAAATGAATAAGACTTTCAAGTGGATTAGAATAATTTTATATTTCTTCATGTGTTATGTCACTTTTTTCAAGACATTAAACATTAAAGATCCTCTCTTTGTAAAATGTAATGCAATGTTATGTAATAAAAAGGCAGGATGGAATTGTGGTTTAAAATTATAGTTTAGTTATTTATAGAAATTATGGTTTGAAATGTTTAGGAATAACCTTAATGAACAAATTAAATATTGTAAGACATCCTGGTATTTTGGTGAAATATTACGTAAGTGTTTTCTGAACAAATAAGTTCATGTATAGATATGAACAAGTGGATTTGGATCTAGAATAGATGTATCTATGAGAAAAACTAAAAAAACTTTTAGATAAACTTGAATGGGAACTGGTGAATGACAATGGACCTTTCTGCAATCCCATTTTGACACTCTCGGGGGATATGATGGGTTAATCACATGCTTTTTATAAATCATTGTGAAGGATTTAGAGGGAAGTGTAATTGTTGTTAAAGAATAATATGTTTAAGCATGAAGTTTTAATAAATAAAAATCCTTTTTACTTAATATATTCTTAAATGAAATAAATTTCTCACTAACTTTTTATTCATTTAGAAAATGGAAAGAAATTTGAGGAACTGTGAAAATGGTGACAACAACAAACCATGGACTGAAATCCCTCTAATGGAAGATGGAATGGAAACTTTCCTTTGAATGATGAAATAACTAACAAAATTTATAGGGAATAACATGATTCATGTAAAGAGAAGGGTTTCACCATGAATGGAATAAAATTTTGTTGAGTCCTTTATGCATCAATGAAAAAAACAATCAGTTCATTTATTGGACCATTGATTGCTGAACTATGGATTAGCTATATTGAAAATATATTTTCTGTACTCTGTTGTTCAGAATAAGAGAAGGTCACCCCAATTGTTTAACACTTAGATGGAGAAGCTGATTAGTGGTAGGAACTGATTAAAAACATGAGTCCAAGAGTTTAGATTGAAGGAATGGAGTGGGAAGATTTCATAGGGATCTTTTTCAAGAAGTATTTCCCCCATTCGATGAGAATGATAATGGAGAATGAATTTCTCGTTCTGAAGCAGAGGGAGAAAAAATATGTTAGAATCTATGAGATGAAATTCAAAAGACTTTCCAGTTAGACAAAAATCTTGGTAATGGATCCTAATGGGTAGGTTGATAGATTCATTGGGGTATTAAGACCACATAAACATAAGAATCTAGCCAACCAATACTATGCTAGATATGAAGAGATCGTACAGACTGATATGAAAGTCGAACTAGAGTTCGGTGAGATGTATTAGTATCAAAAATAAAAAGAATAGAAGAGATAAATGGATCCAATATTGGGAGTGAGATTTGATCATCAAAGAGGTGGAAATAAAGTGAAACTTCGCACATTTAATAATTGTGGGAAGAAGTGTAACATTCTAGGTAAATAAAGAATATGAAATTTTCATATTTATTAATATTTGTGAATTAAATATTAATTTTACTTTAAAGTGGATTCTATTTCTGATGGTGTACTCAACATGCAAAAAATGGTTTTTCTGAAACATTACGTTGCACACAACGTTGAGTTATACCAAAAAATAATATATTATTATTATTATTTTAAATAGTAGTTAAATACTATCCATTGTATTACTAGGATTGAACAGAACTAACCATATTATGAATAAACATGTTGGTTAAATGTTTTTAAATTTATCTAATAAATTTATAGGCTTAAAATAAGAATGAATCCAATTTTAAGAAAAAATACTTTAATATTTTTAAAAGGTAGATTTACCACCTTTTGATGGCAAACCATTTTTAAATGTAGTTTTTGTCACTTTTATGTGCTCCATTTGATAAAATAAACTTCTTATTTAGAAGCAGGACCTCAAAATTTAATTTGGGTAATTTTTTGATATTTTTCTCATTAATTTTATTTTTTTAATGAATAGTGAAAAAATATGGCATTTTCAGCCAAAACAATGGGCAAATACCAAGGGAAATCTCATGGTTTTTCAAATACCACTGATGTGGTGTCCTCATAAATTAATAAAAACCTCCCTCTATTTTACTATAAATACCAAGCCATTCCTTTATTTTATTTCATTATAAAATCATAACCCTCTAAGATATTATAGTATTACCTCCCAAGGTTTCCTTCCAAGGTTTCCTCAATCCCTAAAGGTCTCGATCCTAGAGTTTTACAAGTTACTCTTCAAGGTGAGGAAATTCCAAACTTCTCTTTTCCTTTCAATTTCTCTTTTATGTGGTATGTCTTTCAAATTTCCATACCATGTTCTTGTATACATTTTATTATATCCCTATATTGTATCATGAGTCTTTTATAAATGGGTGACCCGTGTTACCACTCTTTTTAATGTTTTAAAAAACTATATTCAATAACCATTATGTTGCAGAACTTTTCTCCCAAAATATACCTCTTTTTTCTAAAGAAATGATTTTATTTTAATTATGTGAATACTAAAACCTCTTCCATTTCTAGAGGTATCCATAAATAAGTAAAAATATTCTATACTTGACATACATAAAACCCTTATTCCCTTTCTGTGGGTTATAAATAACATAATGGTCATGTTTTTAAAACACTTTTAAGTCACCATGATTTTGATATGAAACCAATTTTCCATTATTCTCTATGAGTTATTTATAAAATGTTTTATTATGATCTATGCGGATCAAATGAAAATAAAGTCATTTTAAGGCTATGCCCTGATAGAATTCCAATGCACTGGGTAATGAAATTAGTCCCCTAAGATGACAAGTTTTACGATACCTTGGTGAATAACCTTGGTATGTTTTATGACACCTTGGGGATAGACATTTTTTATATGATTATGAATGTCTAAATTAAGTATTTTATCCACATTTTCAAGTTATGATTCCAATTATTATTATTTTAATAAGCATATTTATCATTCTATTATTATATTCCTCATGTTCTTGTAGATATCGCTCAAGTTGACATGTAAACTATTTCTCTTGTTTTTCCTTTACTGGACCTTCTGCACACACTTTCCTTTGATGTATGTCCCCAGGTTATGAGTTGGGGAAATTTTACTTAGGATGAAAAATTTATGAATCATTTCAAGTGAATTAGAATAATGTTACATGTTTTCATGTATTGTGTACCCTTTTCTAATACACTAAACATTAAATATCCCCTATTTGAAAAATATAATGCAATGTTATGTAATAAAAAGGTGAAACTCCATAAAAACACAATATGATATACTAGAGAAACCCTCTTCCACTGATAAACATGGGATTAAAAAGTACATGTAGCAGACAATACCTACAAAATATTTATGAGTATACATATAATGAAATTTTTTAGAGTGTGTCGTGAAATATCCAATGAAGAATAAGAGATTTTGTTTTATATATAAATAAATTAAAAAAATGTTGAATGTAATAATAAAATAGAAAGAAAAAATTATTAGAGAAATGAAAGGTAATAATTCTCACTCAGAATAGCATTATATGTTCATAGTTTTTTTATTATGTCCTATGAAGAAGATCAAACAGGGTTCTCAAAAATGTGAAGGAAAAAATGTCATTAAATTTTGAAAATACTTATTTTTTCATTCTATTGATGTTTATAGTTGATTTGGTGTATGGAGTCTATAATCTCTATGAATAATTTCCAAATAGATCCCATATTCCAAGGTGTATGAGGGAGATTTTCATAATTCATATAGTTATAGGTCTAATTATCTTTTTGGGCTTGCATCCTTATACTGATCACAAGATGATAATAGTCTGGATCTTTATCACTAAATCCCTGGAGTAATTTAGGAATAATAATTCTTATATCCAAGTGAATCTTGAATGCATTAAATTCCACAAACTATCCAATGGAATATTAAATTTGAATAAGAGTATGGACATCAACTGTAAAATTATAGAGGTGGATCTTTTAATGTTAGATATATTATATTGTAAGATTTTTATTGGAGGTAGATCTATTCTTGTGGTAGATCCAATTTAGAAATAGATATGTTATGGAGGTAGATTCTCATTAACAGTAGCATCAGTGAATTGTATAATAAGTTAAAGGAAAAAAGAATAATGCAGTAGATGTGATGATATTAGATGTGTCTAGTAGTAGATATCTTTAGTGGTAGATCATTCATTGGTAGAACTATCAGTTGTAGATATTCAGTAGTAGATATGTTGGTTGTAGACCTTTCTACAGTAATCTTCTTCTATAGATCTTCTATACTAATAGTATATCAACACTTTACTAAGATTTTTCAAAAATTTACTCAGGAAATAATTTACTATCACAAAACATTCAATATGTTAGAAACATTATAATCCTGATATCTGATCATTAAAATAAGGATGTTCCAATATTATCCCCCTTTATTATGATCAATGATCATGGAATTTATAATCATGTATATAAATAAAATAGATAGATATGTATTGTTGAATTTGAAAAGAGTTCTTATTAACATTTCAATGTATGAATATGATTATTACCATTATAAATACCTTTATAATATAATCCCTTTTGGTAATAGAAAAATTACATGAAAATATAATAAAATACAATTAAAGGATTAAATTTGAATAATAGATAATCTTAATTATATGTAACAATAAAATATTACATTCCAATAAGAAATAAAATGGATTATTATAACCCTTATCAATGAATTATCAATATCAATACCATTCTCACCATGATAATTTATAATTATCCACTGGGTAATTTCTTTTTCCAATTATAGGAGGCACAAAAGTGGAAGATGAGGTCGTATAAGTAGCTGGAGAAAGATCTCATATGATGATATTATGTAGATTCCAAATAGGATCAACTGGTGTAATTCTAGAAAGGTTGAAATAGAGAAAGAAGTGATGTTGATGAAGGTGTATATATGAGACCAGACAAGGATATAGATTCAAGTTACAAAACTACTATCTAAGAGGCATAAAAAATTTCTATATGATGTTAAGTAAATATATTTTTTTTTCCACCTCACTCGATTTCTATGATGAAATTCTTCTTATACACCATGAAATATTTGAACAAAGGTGCCCAAAACTGATCTGATTCACTTTCTCCTTGATTAAATGGACATGGGTGGCATCCATAGATTCTCTGTAAAAACATTTAATTTTCATTTATATCATCCTTGATTTAAATTTTGAAAAGGTAGTATTTTATGGAATTAGTGATAGTTTCTCTATTAATCATAGACTCGTTCAATAATTATCAAAATAATTTATAAATGTGACCACCATGTATTATTATCTTCTAATGTGTCTCTCGGTGAGAGGTATAAATAATTACCAGGATAGAATGAAACTACTCTATATTAATAGAATGGATCTCATCAACATCAATTAAGTAATCAAGATGTTGATTAGTATATATGGAAGCATGAAATGTTGTTAAGGACTTAAACCATTATAGAAGTTATTTTTACCAATATAAAATCTTCCTCTCATATACTTCATTATGTACTTAACTTATTCATCTCATCTGCCAACTTCCTATAAGAATGTTCCACAAAGAATCATTGATTCATCCTGGGAATTGATCAAATTACAATTTATATCATCCCAAACAACACCCACTTTATAGTCATAGCATAGAAGTAGTGTGGATTTGAATCTATTGGGAGATGTTGAAAAGATGGAATCCTAGATGTAAGAATCTTATTGATGGATCGCTCATTATCTCTCAGTGTTTTGGTAATCAGGAACATATATAGCATGGGTTTAAATTAGGAAAGAGAAATATGATCAGGGAAAATAATAGGGTTTTGGAAAAATTGTAATCCTAAATTTATTTTTGGATAGACCTATAGATTAGGCTATGATTTAGTAAAATGTTCACCAGTTTTCCATGGTCAATGAAATTGCATCAATATAAGCTCCACTTATACTATTTTCCAAATATAGAAAAAACCAAGACGTAATACACTTATCTTCAAAGGTAGAGAGAATCAAATGCTTTTAGTCCTATAATTTTCAACTCTAATTAGGCTAGGGTCCTTAAATTACACTTATCATGATCATGTATATGAAAAAGAACATGATAAAAAATTTTGGTTAGCATAATTATTATCCATAGGGTTACCATGATTCAATTTAGTGATTCAATACATTTAAATGTGTCATTACACTCCACACATAAAACTAACTATATTATCTATTCATTCTAGAATAAATAAAATGTAAATAAATAGGAAATATTTTCATAATAATAATAAATTGATTCACAATTATGACATCCCAAATTAAACCAATTTAAAATCCACCGAAAAATAAATTAAATGGAAGAACAAGAACAAAACAAGCAATAGTTTATGTTGAATAAAATTTTGAATTAGATGGGAATGATGGAACAAAAACACATTATTAATTTTAATGTTAATGGTAAATAAAAAAATTGGATAATAAGAATGGGGAATTAAATTAAAATAACTAAATTTTTAAAAAACAAAGAAGAAACGAAGAAGAAATTAATGTGTTCTAACCATATTTCCAACTGCCTATCCATGTCAGGGTTATCCACATATATATAGTCTTAAACCTCTCACGATGTGTAAATAATTAATTTTCTTGATAGTGATTTATGTGACTTATTCCTTGACACATACACGATGTGTAAATGGGATTCACATCATATACTTTAGATTAAAAAATTTCTCTGAAGATCTTGTGTCTCTTAGATGTCATGGTCTGTATCTTTTATGGGATTTAGATTTTTGACATTTCATGTCATGTAAAATTTTCAAATCATGTATCTTCATGGGATTTTATATTTTAAAGATTTTATGTCATGTAGTACCTTCACATCATGTATATTTTCTAGAAATTGTTCTACTGTATGATTTCCCCTTATGAAACTTTTTCATGGCGTGTAATGCCTAATTTTTCTTTTTATTTTTCAGCATATCCTCATTTGATAGTTCAGATCATGTTTCCTATAAAAACAACCCAAATCTAAGTTTATTATCTAATAAATCATGATTAATTATTTAATAAATTAATCCAAAATATTTTTTTGAATTCTTTTTATCAAATTCCACCACACTTGAACAACTCATTATCCATAAGAAAATATAATCCCAATAGATATTTCAAATAAAAAAATGTTTAAAATACAAACATGCATTGAAAATAAGTAAATAAATCTTTGTCTTGTCAGAAAAATAAGGCCCTATAGAATCACTCCTACATAAAAAATTAGACATGCCACATGGTTATGACCTTTAATTAGATTGTTTCTTATTTAATTTTCAATTTCTCAGTAATTATATAGAAGTTCTTCCCATATTTTAATTTACCTCTCATTGAATTTTCTATCACTACTCAATGTAAAATGAATTTGGAGTTCTGATAATTAGTTGAATACATATTTCTATCCATAGGCTTGCATTGGTTCTAACATATCCACTCCATAAGTATAAACACACAATTAACCCTGAGTTATTTAGCAATAAGGTTGAAATGAATATATGGCTAAGGGTAGTTGGTTAAATGATACAAATAAATCTAAAAAGTATCAAATATCAATAATAATAGAAGATGACCCAGAATAATGCAATGAAAAAAACATATAAAATAAGAATCTCAGTGCTCCTAAATTCTCAGGGAAGGCCCTTGAATGTGTCATAATAGCAATGAAAGTATCCTATTTCTTTTTTGTTTTTTCGTCTTTAAAATTATTTTCTAGACAAGATCTCACATCCATAACATAACCACATATGATCCATCATTACATTTATCAGACAGATAATTGTTATTTTTGAGCTTCCCAATACCCAACCAATAATAAATTATTTATTATTATTATTATTGTTATTTAAACCAAATAGTCACAAATGGAACGTCAAAATAACCATGGACCACTTCCCATGGACCATGTGAAATAATCTCTATTTATCTCCCCAATAGTGAACATCTGGAATCCTATATTATTGACCATATCCCCCAAAATTTTCCAAATTAAAATCATGGAATTATACCAAAATTATTATTGGAAGGGATAAAATGGTCATGTAACATGGCTCAATCATAACAAGTTCATTCCTAGATACTATGAGATTAAGAAAGAATAATGTATAGGTGAGTATCAGGGTAAAAGGATCTAACCGGGTTGCCTTAACCAATTTAACATTTTTTTATTCATTTTTATCTTTGAAAAGACTCCAATCAAAGTTCTAATAGGTTGACATTCCCATCCGTCTCCCAAGAAATTTTCTTATAAAACACTATTACAATTTAGGTATATAATACTCTTGGAAATGGAAATATAAAATATGAAAATAACTCAGTGCATTGTATCTAGTAAAAAGTAAATCAAATGTTCCAATAATATATAATTATAATTAAATAAATCAACTCTGTAATCATTCAATAAAACATAAACATGAATTAAAATGGATTATAATAATCTCTAAGAAAACATTCTTTTTATTTTAATGGGTGCATAGAGAGATAAATTTTGAGAATAATTTAAATGAAAAATGTCACATAGTGTAATGAAAACAAGAAATAATCCAATTGTACATATAATAAAGGTAAATAACGACATCACCACACTTAAAAAAAGATAATGTCAGTACCGTTTCTAGATAGTGATTTTTAAGAGATAACAATATAATCATATAAATATTGAAATGGAAATTATTAATTTAATGTCATGATTTGAGATCTCCCTATAATGATAGTCACACCATGAGTTAAATAGTAGGATGGTGATGGGGAATTGCAAACCTTCCAAAATTGTTAGAAGAAAAATAAATTCACTAGAAAAACCATTAGTACAGATGTGGTAGACAATAAGTAAGAAAAAATGGTAGGTGCACATAGTATCTAGTAGTAGAAAACCGGCCAGCTAAATATTTGAATCTTGACTCAATAAATTATCTGACTAAATATGAATACAAATTTCAAGAAATGTAAAAAAAATAAATTTCCTAAAAAACTCAATGAAAATATAGAAAAAGAACATATGGTCTTCTATATATAAAGAGATAACAATGACATCGTTTTCTATACAGATGGACAAATGAATCCTTCAGTGTCAGAAATCTTCTCAGATGTCATCTGCCTCTTTGAAGAACCGTTGGTGGGGTCATCAAGATCTACTAGTCGCTTGGTGGTGTTAAAAACCATAGGAATGGGTTTCCCAAAATTATCATGTGGTTGATGTAGCATCTATGAAGGTCATGGAGGGGATTCAAATACAATACGATATTAAATAACCTGATGTTGACTCTGTATGTTATCCAGACATTGATATATCCCTTGTAGGAGGTCATATAATAACCAGACGGACTTGTCAATAACCAAGTATGATTCATTAGATCTATACATGGATAAAATAATTTATATGTAAAAAAATGAAAATAATCAAGATATTAAAAAACCATGTCCATTCCATTAGATAATATGATAAACATAATCAGCAGAGGAAAAAATATAAAGATAAAAATAAGACACCCAATATAGAGAACATCAGGTAAGGGGTATAAAGAGAAAACATGACATATTATAGGACGAGACAGCACTATCGTCACAATATCCCCCACTGAATAATTTTTTTTTTTGAATCTATCCCACCCTATCTATGGAAACTATATAAGATAAAGTAGATTCATCAACCACATCAGTGGGTTCTCTAGTGATGGAAGCTCAATCATCCTAGGAAAGTGGAAGGTAGAATCTGATATGTAATGGGGTTTAATGTCTAGTAGTTGGCTCAAAGAGAGGCACCTTAGAGGTAGATTAAAGAGATGGTCCATTTCCCCACCAGGCCTCCTTGGTGATAATCTATTGCTAGCTGGCAAAGTCTGTAAGCTTGGGAGGTAGGTCGATCTTTATAGTAGGTTGGGTGGGTATGGAGGTAAAAGTGGGGTATTCAAATAGTTCTATATAGAGAGTTATATGGGATGATTTTGGGGTGGGGTGGTGAAATTTGATGACACATAGGATGGGATGCTGATTTGGCGTAAAATATTTTCATGGTTCTCTATAAAGAACTATATAATAGACTAGATGTCGTATGGAAATGGTGGGGTAGGTGGAGATGGTGTAGGGGGTTGTGATTTGGTGGTATATGGTGAAGCTATAGTTTCGATGGAAGGTGTGGTAGAGTTGGGATTTGGGAATGATGTTGTTTCTATAGATACAGGGGCAACATGAGCGGGGGTAGTGGTTGCGGAAGGTTTAGCTAGATCCTCACCTACATCCCCTGCATACTATGGGGTCCACTATTTGTTTACCTATATCTTCTTCAAGAAACATATCCTATGAAGGAAGAGAATCTTAATGGAATCCATATTCTAAATAGAAGAATGGGGACAAATATCAATAAATATGTAGAGATTATTGGCAACATGGGTGACTAATCTACTTCCCATTAGGATCCCATTAGCACATCTTGCATGGGTCTCACAATACTACACGAACTGGATGTCCATGTTAACAGTTGGGAAAGTAATGGAAAAGGCTAATATAATGTCATATATCTGGATAATGTTCTCATGATAATATCTTCTAGTTGACTAGGAATTATCCAGAGCTCGATGTTGAGTCTGTAAACCAATACCCTCTAGTTGGGTGCCCCAATCGATACATTGATCATGGAATATCTAGGTCTCATGGGTTATTTATGTACAAATACTCACCTAATCATCCTTTTTCGAGTTAATATGAATGGATACTTAGGCCAAGCAAGTGATGAGTTCAATTGTGTAGATACATAGAATGATTCCATAGTACCCCAGAGTGAGATCCCTTTAATAAATGTTGAGTCGTAAGGTAACATGTGCCACATCGTGCTCTATAGTAAAAAGGAACTCTTGGAATTTCTCCTGATATTTCTCTTCACATACCTCATTTATGGTAGGAATATTAATATGTACTATGAAGGACCTCTTCACTCAAATGGATATTCTCAAGCATGACCTTGTCCATAGTCTTATGCATCCTCATAGGATTGTTCTATAAAAGGACCAATAGAACCTTATTCAAAGGCACAGAAAAATGAAAGTATATGTGTAGGTGCAGGTTACCTTCTTCTATATGGATATTGAATGGGGATGGAAGGAGCTGGTGGGGATGGAAAACTCATATGGAGATAGTGAAGTAGTAGGATCAGTGGGTGGTAGTGGAGGTGAATGCACAAGTTTCTATGGTGGAGATGAATCTCCACATTGGATTTCATGTTTGACAATTTTTGTGTGGGCCATTTTATAAGGATGTGGTGAATAAGGATGGTTAAAAAGGTGATGTATGAATTAATGAAAGGATAAAAGGAGTATCAAATAATAAGTTATGGTTCTTGATAAGGGAGAAAGGATGATGGTTGGGAGTGGGTGTAACGACCCGAACTATTATAAGTGAAATTTCTCTATTAAATTAATTAAATGTATTATTTTGTAAAATAGATATAGAGAACACAAGCACTGATTTTTTTATATCCAATTAGATTTAAATGACTTTTAAATATCATTAATGTTGATAATATAGTCATTGAACAATGATGAAATGGCCTATATAAATATATAGTTTTAACAATTCCTATCAACACATAAAAAGTTTGTGATTGCCTCAACTAGTAGGATCATTCCCTATGAAGCCCATTTATCAGAGCTTCTGAGGGAGATATCATTTCTGGGATTTTCCCCACACCAATTCCAATCTAAGATCCAACAACTTAAGCATGAGTGAACCTGTTTATGGGAGAATTTTAGACTCATCGAGATCACGGCCCAAACCATGTTCACTGAACGACCCCATGAAATCCCTACCATCACATACCTTACTCTCCAGGCATATTTTGGTGTAATAAAGGGATATGTATCAAGACCCTATCAGTATGATTATGTACATTATTTTTTTATAGAATAATAAATTTAAATTTATTTTTTATTGTTTTTAAAGCACAAATAGTATACTTGGTTAATATTAAAATGGAATTAAGAAATACATTCTGATTAATTAATAAATAATATTTTAATAAAATATTATTATTAAATATAAATGATCATATAATTTTTATGAGCCCAAATGAAATTTTTATTAAGTTTTAAAAACTGTGTTTTTCAAAACCCATCAATTTTCAATAAATGCCGATTTTTATTTTAAAAGTGAAAATTGACATTTTTTCAATACATGCAATACTGAGTTGGCTTTCCAGGAATATAACAATGATTTTTTCCACAACATGCATTACAAGTATGATAATGTTTTACTGAGCAACAATATATTATTATAATATTATTATTTAATATAATAAGATATAACCTAGCTTTTAAATTATAAAATTTGAATAGGACTAACTAAATTTTGAAAATATATGGTTTAAAAAAATATAAAATTAATTCATTGGTAATCAATTTTTTAGAAATGAATAAAAAATCAATTGAATATAAATGGAATGTTTTTATGCTCGTGATGATGATTAATTATAATAAATTAAATTAATTAATATTAGTGAATGATATTAATGAAATATATGTATTATATATTCAATAAAATGTTTTTGATATTCAACCAGTGGTGTTGATGGGAATAAGGTAAGAAGAAGCCGACTTTTATGCTTAAAAATTTTATTATTCAAAAAAAGAAATTTTATCACCTTTAAATGGAGAACCTATATTAAATGAAACTTTTGGAGATTTTATAATTTTCTATTAAAAATAAATGTATTTTTTGAAATATAACCATAAATATTATCTTATAGTGAATTTTTTTTATTTTTTCGAAATATTTCATTTTTTTATGAAAAGTGAAAAATAATGAGTTTTAATTCAAAACTACTTTTTCTTATAATTTATTTATCATATTAAATTATATTTTTAATTGGTTTAAAATTTCAATTAGATCTATTTTACATAAATTAATCCAATGTAGTTCATTTTAATCAATTTCACTTAGAAATTGGATATAAAAACATAGCGAACCATTGAACGTTATTACTTCAAAAACCCACTTTGTCGTCTCATGTGAAGAATTAAATTTAAATTAATTTATGCCACATATATTATCATAATTTTTAAAAATGAATTTCATATTTGGAAGAATAATAATTTATAATATCTAATAATTTCAACATAGTTTTTTACAAAAAAAATATTAGGGAATTTAATTAAAATTAATTAGAGCGATTAAGAGAACAAATAGCTTAACAAGTGACTAAACATTAAACTTTAGGCCCAAAATGACCTATAAACTTATCTAAAATACAATTTATATTCTTATTCACACCTATCAGTCCCTTTCCCTTTTCCAAAACCTTCCCTAATAAGCTCCAAAATAACCTAACCTAATCTTAGAAGCCTCATTTTTTGAAGAAATCAAACCAAGAAAGGCTTTAAGTATAAAAAAAAGGTGTTACCCAAATAAGAGGTAACATTATTCAACAAGAACTTTAGTATTATTTCTTTTTTAACTCCTTAAATTATCCTTATTCTATTATTATATTATAACATAAGTATCCTCAACATACTGAGATTTTTTTATGTTATGTCTTTTACAAACACCTGCAAACACTTTTAACAAATGGGTAATGAACTTACCACTCATTTATGGTGATCTACCGCCTCGAAAAAAGATGTCATTTGTTTTTACTTTACCACCTCTCATGGTTGGGAATTACAATGAAAATTATACTTTTATATGATATTTATGATATTTATGTTTTCTTCATACTTTTTTAATTGATATATAAATCTTACCTTCATGCTTTCAATTTTCTGTCAATACGACAACATTGTTTCCGGAAGTGTGGACTACCGCCTCCTCAAAGTGATGTGACTCGTTCACATAACACATGAAACATATAGAGGTTTTTTTTAATAAACCTATGTAAAATATATTACATAAATATGATACTATAATTTTATTATACATATATACCATTTACGTTTCAATCTTTTAAATACGAAAAAAATTGATGTAGTGTTTTTTCATACTTACAGCCTACCTTCTCCATGAACTGTGCATTTCATTTCTTATCTCCTAATAATACAAACTAATCTAAATAAATTTATGCTAGATATATATAATATTTACATCATGGATTTCATTCTAGATATTATGAAACCATTATCTAATTAATAGTTAC
Organism: Viscum album; assembly: GCA_963277665.1. Lineage (NCBI taxonomy): Eukaryota > Viridiplantae > Streptophyta > Magnoliopsida > Santalales > Viscaceae > Viscum > Viscum album. Next base: position 359,730,352 of record OY728155.1, on the reverse strand, counting down.
AAATATAACAAGTTAATAAATACCAGACAATTAGGCAATTAATACTCGAAATAGTGAAAATAATAAAGGTTTCTTAAAAAATGAGTAATAAGATACTATAAAAATTTAATATATGATATTAAAAATATGATTATATATATATATATTATAAATTACTAACATGTTTAAAACCATTATATATGAGGTTAAAGTACATTCACTCAAAAGGAAACATGTGGTAAGGGATTTGCATCTCACTTTTCACATATGTGTGATAAATGTCATATTCACCACTTACATATTTTGTGTGGTGTATCTAATTCCAATTTTGATATGTTAAATCACAAGTTATTTTTTATTCATGGAATTTTTTATTTAAATTAGAATTATTTATTCTAAGTGGATTTGAATTAAAAGTTACCAATTGGTATAGAATTTCATAACCTGATCCCTTTTCATTGGATTATTTTTCTTCCTCATTATCGTTAATATTCGTAGATTATATGTGTAATTTTATTTTTACTATCTATTGTTGTATTTACACTTATTTTATGTGGATTTAAAATTGACACACATAATATATTCATTGATTGATTATTACACCAACATTATGGTCTTTTAAAGTGTTTACTTCACAATCTAATTTTGATTGGGATTATTCACATTTGAATTTAAATGTGAATACATTATTGGATAATTTTTTAATAAGTAATTTCATTTTAGTCTCATATCATTATTAATGACCTTTTTCAATTAATAGTACCATTTTCCACTCTTTTGTAAAAATGATTTATAATTTTCTTAAAGAGAACCTGACATCATTTCTCTATTTAGTTAGAGGGCCTATTTTCTTCTCAAAATCATGTTTTATAAAAATGTTTTCAAAAAATATTTTTAACCATTTTAAAAATTATTTATAAAAGAAATTTTCACTCTTTACATAATGTTTTATTTTTTTAAAAATTGTTTTTCAAAGAAAAGGTTTTTCAAAAAAAACAGGATATTTTCAAAAATAATGTTTTTAAAAGATCTTTTTATATTATTTAGATTCATCATTGACAACAAAAATTTATTTTTAATCCACTTGGTATATGTTGTATTGATATCATCCCAATTGTTCCATGGGGTTATTTGTTATTTATTTTCCAAGGATAATATTTACATTAACTTTCATGATTAATTTTTGTAGTCCCCTTGAAATATTCAATTTTCTATGAACATTGAATATTGAATTTCCCAAAATTATCCATATCATTTATCATGGATATGTTCATTTCCTTAACAATATTCCATTTTTATGTATGTTGTTCTCTTTTAATGTTATTTGATTTATGAGGGAAATATTGACAAATTTGTATCCTTTCTCAATGAAGATATATGGTATGGAACATTTTTTTTAATCAAACTGATTATTTTATATATGAAGACTTCTTTGGACATGCAAGAAATGGGTTGGGGACCAATTATTGCAATTCCCTTGATGCATCGGTAGTCTAATGAGACAAAATTAGTTCGTGAAAACCCATTCTTGTTTTTTTCCAATCATAATATATGAGTTTTTACCAATATATTTAAACTGTATTATTAAAGGACTTGATAATAGTATTCTAAACCATCTTTTGAATGGCCTTGATGGTAATGGTAACATGTTCTGGGAAAACATGACATCCAATAATTAAGCATTTCCTTCATTTAGTATTTAGTTATAATTATCCATGATATTTTTTATTTGACATTATCTATCGATGTATTTCATGTTCATTTCATGGATTCAATGGAAGGTTTTTTAGTTATTTTTCTTACGGTATTGATTATTCCTTATCATGTAATTTAAATGACATTTTTTCAGTTATTTACCATGCCATATTTGTTAAATACATCCTTCTTGGTTAATTGGTTTCATGGAACTATCTTCAGTTATTACCTTTCCATATTGACTATTATCATTAATTCATTATTGATTCTGCTATACATAACTATTACTGAGCATTTGACATCACCGTTATTTTGTTTCATTCCCCAGTAATCCAGGAACTATCCTAAGAAAGATATTTAGGGATGAAATTAAGTTATTCTAGAATGAAAAAAAATTGTTTTGTATTTAGTTTATTCATTTGTATTATAAGACTCATGTATGTATCTGTTATAATAATACTACTAAACTCTTCAATCCTTTGATATTTGATTCCATGTGATCATGTGAATGTAATGGTAGTAGACACCGGATATGGGCTTACGGTGTTGTGTCGCTACATGGTGCCTAGGGATTCTATTCAAGATGAGCTTCGATCCAAAGACCTACATAAATCTGGTCAATGAATTTATTGGCCCTCTAAATAAGACTAAGACATCATTTCCTTTGAACCATATAGTAAAAGACCATGATCATCATCACTTCTTCTGAGAGATTACCAGAGATTTTGGATATATAAAACATTTAATCACTCATAATGTTTCATTAGTTGTTTTTAAATAGAATATGATTATACTAAAGATTTAATAAATGAATATAAGTACTCAATCCTTGTGAAATTGGTTACTTCATATAAGTAAAATTCATGGTTAGTTACTATTTGTGGACTCATCTTATTCAGAATTGGATATTTGATAGATGTAACATTGTTTCTATTGGGAATGGTTTTTATACCATCATATACACCTTGAAGGATCTAGTAGTTAGTGATTGGTGTCATGGCCTTATCCTTATTAAACCAGGTTTCGTGAAAATACAATATTGGGATCCTCTTTTTGATCCTAATAATGACAAGACATTATTAGACCAATAATTGGTTTACTTCTATGGTTTGAGTTAATTTTTATATCTTCTTGAAATCCTGTGGGAAATTACTTCATCTATAGGTGTCCCTATCAAATTTGATAGGGAGACCAAGTGTTCCCTCTATGTATGATTTTCAAGGGTTCTTATTGAGGTTGATTTCTCTTCTACCTTGATCGAGTCTGTTATTTTGATTTCTATTGATCACTAAATTGAGCACTCTATTGATTATGAGAGACGATTGGGTTTTCTTTTATAATCTATAACTGCATTTGACACAAGCTTGGGAAGTGTCAGAAATAAAATTATTTCCCTTTCTGTATGAAGGTTGGTAACATTAGTGGCCATTTAAGATCTCATTTTAGAGTAAACAATGTTTCCACTGGTGTAAATAACTGCATGCTAGTGGAGTGTAATAGTCTAGTTGTACGCTCTTCTGTTATGTGTAAACCACAGCCTGATCCTTCACCTAGTGCTGGGAAGGTTGATGGGGATAGTTTTGGGACCCATCAAACTAGTTAAGTGATTACTGATTTTAATTCTAATGTCAATACATTAATAAAAATTTCTACTCATGGAGGATTCGGTTGCCTAGCTAGATACATAGGCATGGGGTAGACTAATGATTAGATAGATACCCAAGTTTAGGGTCTAGACATGGACATGGGTATATTCATGTTTGTAGAATCACTGAGTTTGTTGTTGGGCCTAAATATATAAATAGAGTATAAAATGACATAACAATGGATATGAAGGTATCATGGGATCATATTTAAGATGAAGGGATGGTGGATTTGAGGGTTGGTAATTCAATTATTTCTATTAAATATACTCTTGGAAAGAGCATTAAAGTTTCAATGGAGAATGAGGATTCTTATGAATATTATGACCACGAGGCTTCTTCCCAAGGGGAAGATGATCCGGATCTATAGAAATAATTAGTAATTACTTATAAAAGGAATGTTAATGAAAATTTTGTGGATGAAGATTGATTTGGGTTGTTCACCTCCCCAAAACCCATGGATTCTTCACCTGTGACTAGGTTGTCTTCAACTATGCAACTAGAAGTGCATGCGTCGGAGAAAGATACCAACATTGACCCCAAATATGATTAGGATACCATGGAATAAATTTCATTCCACCTTCTCCATTTTGATATCTCAATTAATCTATAATGTAGGGAAAGGGATGAAAGAGCTAGTGCAATAAAAAAGGAAGGTGGAAACAGAGGAGGTTTCCACTAACACAATCGACTCTGGTTCGAGTAAAAAAAATTACATTTCATGACATTTTTAATAGATACAATAGAAGTGAAGTGTTCCATGTGGAATTTAGAAACATTCATATTCCTTTTCCAATTGATTGAAACTCCTCAGACACTAAGACTATCAAGGAAAGGGGTATCTCTCATCTGATGGGTAATTCCACAAATCAAGATGGCCCTATTTTGATATTAAAAAATTCTTTCACTAGAGTTCAGTACATTGAGCATTAGGTTAAGGAATATGAATCATCGAGTATATATGATTATGCTATCACTTTCTAGACTCCTAAATAGGGAGAGGCAAGAACCCAAGAAATTAGGGTGGCCCGTGAGGAAGGGAGACTCTAAGTTAGTCATCTAAATGGTCAATGATGACAACATTTTTAGGAAGAAAATGTTTTTTTGCCTTTCTCCAGTTCACTCTCCATCTAATTTCCATGTTTCATTCTTAGTCAGAGGTGACTCATGTTCCTCGGTCGCAGAATGGTCAAGGTGATTCCTATGTAAGTCTAGTTTCCTCTCTTAAAGAGCATGAACAATAAGATATGTTCATTAATGTGGAACAATGGAGTGGAATCACTCCCATCATTCTAGATGATGATAAATGCCTGCATGTAAACCATATGAAAAATGGAGATTCCACATTGGGACCCCTGATCCCCCCACAGTGAAATAAACCTATTATTGGACAACTCCTTTCATCTAGTATCTATAGCATGGTGCTCTCCCTTTAGATAGAGTCGAGCGTGAGCAACTCAGTCGGCGCGCAGCACAGTTAAACCTTGAGAGTGGCCATTACCTTAAGAACACTCTCTATAGAAATGGGTTTGATTGAATTTTCCTCTACTACATCAAAGGATATGAGGTTCCCCAGGTTACACAGGAAGTTTTTTTTTGGGTATTGCAGTGCTCATCAGGTGAGACTTGCGCTCTCCCACTAGATTCAGAGGCTGGGTTACACTTTTCCCACCATGGTTTATGACTATTTTGATTTTTCCAAAAAAAATTAGGCATGTTATATCTATTCTAACATTGTGCATCAACGATTGGAACCCCTATATACCACCTAGTATTCCTGGCCATTTGCAGTATGGGGACTCGATGACATGGGACCCATCTGCTAGTGATAGCATGCCATTGCGGGTTTATTAGGACTGTGATGGATTTATTTTCCATGTGGGAATAATAGAATCATTTTAAGGAAGTCATGGCCCAATTACCGGTCAAATTCTTGAGCTCCCATATCATCCATTGATTTAGATTCCCTTACTCCATTCTCTCTGACAAGGAAATCATATTTTGGGATGGTGAGATGAAGAAATTGAATTCCAAGTAAAATATCTAGTCCAACGAAACTTCACACTATCATGCATAGGAAAATTGAAAGATCTAGGTGTTCCAAAAAAAATCATTCCAATGATCTATAGACGATGGTGGGCCAAAATAATAAGAGTTGGCTGGGCAAGATCCCCAACGATCTCTATTTTTAATAGACGGTGACTCTAAATTCCAACCAGATGACTCTATATTCCCTGGTATACATAATAGAGGTAGTCATTCCTGTTGAGATTCAATTACCATCACTAAAAATAGCTTTATATGTCCAACTGATACCGGATAGAATAGAATAAGTCTATCTAGTTGAGCTGGAATCCCTTAAATAAAATAGGCTATAAGCCTTTCATAATCTATATGGGAATGATAATAAGATAGGAAGATAATTCAATAAGAATGTTCAACTCCAATCCTTCCACTAGGGTGACATGATACTGCCTCTTATAATTCCAAAGATACCTATAAGGAATCCAAAAAATATAGATCCCAAGTGGGAAGTACCTTACATCATTCAAAAGGTCTATCCTAATGGTTCATACTCTTTGATCATTATGGATGGAGAGCGCATCACACCGCCCACCAACAACATGTTTCACAAGTCGTACTTCACCTAAAGGGGAGCCTTAGGTCCGAGCTTAATGGCCTTAAACATAGAATCCATGTCCAAGTATCATGCCTTTAAACTATGTGTGAGCCTCCCCTTGAATGTGTCATAAGTTGTGTGCCTCCTAGATCCTCATTCACATCGGATTACTCCTTCCATGCCTCACATATCTCTTTTAGATAAGTTTCTTCCCTCTCCTTGTTTAAAACTCTATAACTGTAAACTACGAGCCTATCTCCATGCCACATGATATTAAACTGCATGGAATGATCCCATCACACAACCTTAAAATGAGGCATTATCATCCTAGCTGCAAGATTAGAAAATATACATCATAATGATGTTATCACCCAAAAGGAAATCACCCTTGGTAATGGTAATCTACCACACAATATTCAAGAACTATGTGTGGATTGATTACTATCCACACAAGATATGTCACGAAGGATTAATGTAACTTCATGGTCCAAGAACCCAAAAAAATGCCCCCTCCATTTGTACGAGTCATACTTGTGCAGGGATATTTCAATCAAGAACTATGTGGGTCTTGATTCCCATCCTTACGGGATATGTAGCAACTTTCAGACATTTTTTCCGACCTAGTTGTAGGTTCATCAACCCTTCACCCCCTTGGCCTTTACATAATCCAAGCATCATGACTTTAAAATGTATGCAAGCCTCCTCAAAAATGTGTATATGGAGTGAGAGCCTCTTTGCTCATCATTCGCATCAGATCTGTTATACCACTACATCACACATATCCCTTTTGGATTGCTTACCCCATTACGGTCCAAGCTACATAACTATAATCTATTAGTCACTCTATGGTCTATTCAACAAGACATTAAACTATTGATGAGGGTCTAATCCCTATGACCTTAAACTAATAGCCCAATTCCAAGCATCACAACTTTAAATTGAATTTGAGCTTCTGTTTAGACTGTGTTGTGTGGTGGTTGGTCTCATTGAACCTTAATCACATTGTTTTACTCTAGTCATGCCATGCATATCCCTTTTAGTTCATATGCTCCCCTCACTGTAGACCATATACTCTTTGGTATGTTTCATGTGGAATTGAGCCTACTTGGTCCTCATTCTCATCACCACAACACACATTCCCATTAGGGATTTTCCCTCATTTATATGAACTCTATAACTATAAACAAGGAGTTAATATCCTTAACATGTGACATTAAACTGTGATCCTACATTAAAAAATCTTAGGATGCCTCATGATAATCATGGGATGCTTAAGTTCCTCACTATAGAGGATTTCCCCAAATAGTTTTGGTCTTTTAAATCACACTTCTAGAACTATATGTGGCCTGAATCACATCATTATGGGATATGTTGAGACTCTTATAAATTTTTTCTTTGGGCCCAAATTTAGGTTCATAAACCCTTTGTCCCCTTATCCTTAGTTTTGGACCATTAATTATCACCTTAAATAGAATGCAATCCATCTCAAGGTGTGTATATGGTAGTAGGCCTCCTAGGACCTCATTCACATTGGGTTTATTAAACCTCTACCATACTCCCATCCCTCTAGAAAAATTCCCCCTATTGTCCAAACTCTATGAACTTAAACTAAAAGTGGATGGTCAATGAAACATAAACTAAAATTCTTTACTGTAAGTATGTGCATCACAATATTAAACTGCATACGAGTATCCTTAGGAAGGTGTTGTCTGGTGGTAGGACACCTTGGCCCAAATTCAATTCAAGTTTATCATTACACCAAACTGTACATATCATCTTTATACACCCCTATTTGATCTAAGCTCCATGACCATAAACTAAGATCCTATAGTCCATGCATCACGACTCTAAAATGTATACAATTCCTCTTTGGAACATGTAGTGTGGTTTTGGGCCTCCTTGGTCCTCATTCACATCGGGTTTCCACTCTATCAGGTTAAAAATATACATTTGAGACACCCATATATCGTCTAAGATTCAAGACTATAATCTAATATACATCCTATGGTCTAGGAAACACTACCTTAAATTGTTCATGAAAATCCCAATAATCATGACATTAAGATGAATGCAAGATTCTCTCCAGACTATTTTCTATGGTGGTGGGTCTCATTGTCCCTATTTCATGTCAGGATTTTCAATCCACCAAAGTACACATATCCATTTGTGGTACTCATCCTCGTCGGTTTAAACTCTATGACCTTAAATTATAATTGTAACCCATACTCTAAGTATGGGATGCCTGATAATGACTATGAGATTCCTCGATTACTTCATCAGAGAGGATAACCCATACTGACATCAGTCCTTTACCACATAGTGTTCTAGAACTACATGTGGCTTCATTTCCATCCTTGTGGGATATGTAGTGATTCAAAGACATTTTTTATTCAATCCCATCTGAAAATATATCATCTCTTTGGCCCCTTGGGCCCCGTTATGGTAAACAAATAACCATAAACTGTATCCAATTCATCAAAATGTGTGTACATGGAGCTCAATCCTTCTTGGTCACATTCAATTTGGGTTTTACCTCTTTTGTTCCATATAAACCCTTGGATTGAATGTTTCCCTTCTTATCCAAATGATGTGACTCTAAACTGTCTATCAAGGTCCATACCTTATGAAATTAAACTAAGGGATCATGGTCCGAGATCTTAGACCAGAAACTAGTAGACATGGTCCAAGCAATATGACTATAAACTATTCAAAAAACTCATATTTTAATCCCACGTTCTTATACACCCCATTCCAAATTTCGATCAACTTTTGGTTTTGACTTCCATCTTATTTCATGTCTAGAAGAACCCTAATGGTGATAGTGTTAAGCCATTGTGTCTCACCTACTATCTTGAACCAATGCCCTAATGGATCTCTGGCCACAAACGGTGGAATCAATGATTAGAACATGTTAAGTAGTCGATCATTCATTTTCTTGCCTCATTCCTTATCAGTGTGGTTGATATTCCTGTGTTACAAATATGTTCCACAGTCTATCTCTCACATCGGTCACCAATAATCCAATCCTTGGAAGTCTCAGCATATCTCATTTCCAGTTACCTATGTCTTAGTGGAGTTCTCAGCCTAGTATCTACTCACTCCAAAAATATCACTTGCTCATGTCAGGAAGTCCCACATATCATTCTTTTTTCCCCACACTAAGCATGACTTGTGTGGGGTTAGGTGTTCTCTCAAGATGTGTACCGATGTAGTCAAGCTGCACAAAGGAGCCCTTGGTCCAAACTTCATGACCTTAAATTGGGGGTTAATGTCCAAGAATCATGAATTTTAATTGTATGTGGGTTTTATTCCTACGGATAAATTGTGAGGTTTTTGGATCTCTTTGGCTCTCATTCATGTATGGTTTTCAATCTTTCATACTATACATGTCCATTTGGGATATTAAACTTGTGGTCACTGTAGCACGGCCATAAATTGTGTGTAATGTCCCAATCACATGATGTTAAATTTTGAGTTTTATCCTGGTCACGTGACAATAAAATGTACAATGCTCCTTCATTACCATATAATGTTAAACTACATGTCCATTGTACTTATTGTATGAAATAAAATTGTGTATCTATCATCGATTTACATGAAAAAAAATTACAGGGTATCTTGGGCCACTGTCTGCTACACCTTCCATTTGTTCCATTCATCTACTACGTCACTCATGTTCCTTCAACCCTTACTTAGTATTCGAGATATTTATCCCCTAGAAAATGATTTTGAAATTTTTTCATACCAATATGCTCACACCAATGTACTCTAAGTCACAGTGGCGTAATTCCAAGAGTTTTGGGATCCTTTAGAACATTCCATCACTTCATTCCCACACATCACATGCCCCTTTTTTAGATCCTCATCCTCTTCCATATATGAAGGGACCTGCTAATGGCTTGGTCCCATTCCATTTTTTCTTAGCTACCATATTGTACCAATGCCCCAGAAGACTTCAGACTTCATTCCCACACTTCACGTGCCCCTTGTTTAGATCCTCATCCTCTTCCATATATGTAGGGACATGCTAATGGCTTGGTCCCATTCCATTTTTTCTCAGCTACCATATTGTACCAATGCCCCAGAAGACTTCAGACGACATTCTGATACACATTATGTGTTTCAAAAAATTTCAGCAGTCGACCGTTGTTTTTTGTCCTCGTTTTAAGCTAAGGGTATGGATACTATAATTTCGAATATGGTTAGAAATTTTCCTGTATCATCATGAAAATTTTCCTCATTTATCAATGTTCGGACATTTTGGTTCACATTTTTCATTCCTCTTTGTTCAGGTGGAATTCAATTCCCCTGGTGTTATCCCTTTCACATACTAGAGGACGTTGGGAAAAGAAAATGGGATATTCTAAGATACATGTTCTCCTTCCAAAACCTCTCACGGGCCATGAACTCTCAGTGGTCAGTAAACAATAGAAAACCTCAGGTGTTTGATGATTCTCCACCACTATCATATGATGTGTAATCCTGTGGTTTTCTGTTATTTCTCGCATCAGGTATGGCCAACATGAGCATTGGGATTGTTTTTAGTTTTTTTAGAAATATGATCTATGTAAATTTGTAAAAGAATACCAATAAAAACAACAAGTATTCATAGGTTCATCATATATCAAATCCTCTTCATCGACAAAATGTTCCTCTATGGTTTTGCCTCATCGATCGAGTTCTCAAGCTCATCAAGCTTTTGCTGAGTGATCTCAAAGTCTAGTTGTTGCAATATCAGGTCTTCCTTAACCTATTCATCTTTGGATTGGACATTTTCTTCCCTAGTCCATTTTTGGTCCTTCTCTTCTCATCACTCAGCCTCTGCCTTTTAGATATCAGTCTCCTGGTCCTCAGACGCTATGAGTAGATCCCTCAGACTACTAGTGAGATCAGTTTGAGTAGCAACAGTAATTGTGATCTCATGTGTCATCTTCTCCAAGAATGCGATTTGTTCCTATGTTTTCTGAAGTTCCTAGGTGCCTCATCCTTGTGTTTCATCTAGACCAGGTCCAGCTCATGCCCTTCCGTGCATGTCCAGTCGATGAGGAAGTCTCGATCTTGTTCATGAAAAATGTTGGAATCTATCCCACTGGTTTGTAGACTGACCAACCAACAGAGGTGAGATCCCACACATTATGGAAGCTCAGCTAACAAGATGCGGGTGATGAGATTCTTCACATTCCTTCATACCTTGAAGTGGATATCCTGATTATCCTCATAGTCCTCTAAACTAGAATCCTCAAAATCGTCAGGTGGAGTTGGATCATGAGGAAGAAAGATCACCAATATGATTTTGGATAGATCCTCCAATTGCATATCTTCAAGTGTGATTGATAGGATGACCATCCCAGGGAATAATTCCTCATCAGTCTATCAACCAATGAAAGATGATTTTGATGCACCTTGAGGAATCATAGAGGAGGACGCCATCAACCCAACTCTCTTAGTTACTCTAGCTGGTGGAATGAATTGAGCTTTGGCCCCCATAATAGCCACTGGTGGAAATTCTAGGGCAGGTTATCCCAATACAGCCTTGTAGCCTCTTCATATATTGACACTGTCATTGATTCACCTATCATAATTTTATCTCATGAATCCATTTTTGGTAATGCCACTACAACAAGATCTGATGTCGCAACCCTTTCAGTCATCCCTATTATGGGATCTGCTTCCACCCCTTACTTAGAAACTTCGGCTCTAGTGGCCACATTTAATGGAACCTCTTTGCATGGATCATCTTCATGGATTCTTTATCCATTCCTATCTTGGGCCTTTCCTCACCCCACACCATCATGGGCACAGTCTCAATAGTTACCTCTAGAGGTGCCTCTTCAATTGGCCTGACATCCATGGCCTCCTTGGTCATCTCTTCCATGAAGGTAGAATCCACTATCATTACCTCAACTTCCACGACTGCTACCATAATAGCAGACTCCAATGGTTTATCTCCCATAGCCACAACATTTGGGATAGTCCTCACACTTTCCCCTTTATGGGTTAATGTTCCATCACCCTCTACTTGAGTTCTATCATGTATTTCCCCTTCTTCAATGATTGCACTCGCACCCGTCGAAAATATCCTATGGGAGTAAGCCTCATTAATGAGCTTCATAAAATGGAGAAAATTTTCAAACTTCGATGAATCTCCCTCAAAATATGACCCTCCTCCACACATCACATGATACTCTTCTAATATGGGGAAGCTATTTTCCTAAATACATGTATAGGGAATAATCGAGGGATAAACGGCCAGTCCAGATGAAAACCAATCCAAAAAGGACCCCAAAACCCCTTAAGGTACTACTTCATGAAGCCCCAATTCTCTACGAATGACCAAAACCAATGGATCTCCCATACAATGAATCTCATTTGTAAACACGTGAATCCAAATAGAGTCCCTCTATTATTCTGATGGTGATTTGCAAATTTGTGAAGCCAAACATATTCAATCTGCGAGCCCAACAGAGCTTCTCCCAATTGAAAATCCCACATTTTGTTTGTGAGCCACATCAAAACTTCCCGAAACCCTTGTGTATAAATACCAATCTCATTCCAACCATTGAAATATGGTTACCTTGTCCTTTCTTCTTCTTAATTTCTCTCAATATGTAATGAACCTGAGTATTGAAAACTAGACAAAAATTGATCATCCAAGGAGCACAATCTTCGTGAAACCCCCTTTCATGTGTTCTTGAGAACTGCCACCTCTGGTGGGGATGCCATTCATGATGGCCTACACCCTTCATGATGGAAGAAGGACCTTAGGGGTACGTGAGGTTTTGAGAAGCATCAAGCCTTCATGAATCACTCCATTCCTAAGAGAAGACTTCATCATGTGATAGGGTCACTATGTTTTACAAAGCATACTACTTCTTTAACCCCCTAACCTCCATAAAGACTTCATCGTGAGGTAGGTCACTTTTTTTCACAAAGTATACTCCTTCGTTAACCCCATGACCTCCACAAAGCACATAAGCTTCATGAAGTACAACTCTATGATGCTCTATGCTCCACGGAGTCCCTCTCAAGGGCCTCTCCATGTGCCTCCCTTCTTCTAACACTTCATCATGATGTTTGAGCACCCAAATAAAAACATCTATCTAGGATCGGTTCAAATGCACCTCAAGTCACTATATGACATGTTCCGCCTATTTTTAGGGCCCAATCCACTTCATGTACGGCCTGATATTCCCACCTACATTTTTCTTCTCAATATAGGTATGCTAAATCCTTTTTCATCTAAGAATAAGAATGCTAACATTGACATCATGATTGACCACTCCTCCACACCATTGAAACCTATCAATGCCAATTCCATGCCCATCCCATAAGTTCATTAGAGGCAAATAAGTATGCCCAAATGGTAAGGAGTAAGTCCCTAACATCCAAGCTGTGTGATATAAAAATACCTAGTAGTAACATCCTAAACACATGACGTTAAGCTGTGGACTTGACCAATTCAATGAACACAAGATTCCCCATGTATGATTGTCAAGGGATGTAAACTTCTCCCCCACCACTGAGAAATCATCTTGTATTAGGAGGCTTTAATGAGTAAGCCCTACACACCTGGTGCAACAAGAACACGATTCTCCATGTATGACTCCTAGGGAATGAGATCCGACTCACATGGAATGAGATCCTCCTTGCATGGAATAACATCCTCCATTGGGAATCTCATATGAGTATTCCCCACACCATCTCTAGTTGGCACATCTTCCATGACACGCATGTTTGGTCTCCTGCTTCCTCTTGTTTCTCACACTGTGAATGAATCACATGTGATTAGAGGGTAGTAGTGACCAAGAAACCTACCCAATAGTCATAGGCATCCTCCTTAGGTGTAACCACTAACCATACCAAACGACATGGGATATGATTCACAACTTACTGGGATATGTAGGAAGCCTCCCTAAGGTCCAAACCAAACATCTGCATTCATCACGGTTTCCTCTTATCCATATCCTGGAAGGATCGAGTAACTCACCTGGGAGACAACATATCCTCCAGGTCCACAGGCCATCTTACATGCATAAACCACAAAAAATCCCTCGTTAATTCTCTTTTCACGATGTGAGGGTCCTATAGCATGACATTAAACTGCATGGATATGTCCATTCATATGACCTTAAACTGTGGTATCATACTATGAGGGTTATAATCCCTTCCTTCTAGACAGCCTATGAAGGAGGCCTCTCTAAGGATTAATCCCGGTCAATGGTAAACCTAACTACCCCCTCCTATGGGTGCACCTCCCTGATCCACCTCCAGATTTGACATGTCGTCCCTCATAGTGTGCCCTCTTCCAATTATGGGACACATCCCCCAAATCTACCTCTAAAGGCTGCCCTGATCTGGACACCTTTATGGTGTGACATCTTCCCTTTATGGGACATACCCCACAGTTCTTTCTCTAAAGGGATTCCATATTCATTTGCCTTCATGGTATGATATCTTACCTTTGTGGGACAAAACTCATGGATCCTCTCCCACATGTAATTCTAACCCATCCACCAATAAACCTTCCAGGTACCCACTATTAGGGATGTTCCTCCATGATCCTCCTCAACGAGGCATTCTAATCAATCAATGCAGCCTCCATAAGGCATTAAACATGTGACTCCATTTAGATACCAAATGATAAACATGGGATGCCTCGGGAAAAAACCATGGAGGATATAAGCATATGGTGTCAGCTACCTCATGCTAATCCTGGGATGCCTGAGGTGAGTTCCTTGGAAAATATGGTCCTTCATCGTTAGATTCCTCATGAACAACACGGGATACCTTTGGTTTTGCGCCTAATATGCCTCTATGATATCCCCTGCAATGAGGAAGAATATAGGTGACTAATGTTCATAACTTCCAGACATGTCACAGATTCCCTATGTGACAACTCTCCCGACCAAAGGTAACTGCATTGTCAATATCCATTCGAGTGTCTAGATAGAAGCAGTTTAATCAACTAGCTTACACAAAGAGATGGTGTCAGGAATTAGTTACATGAACTTGACTAAACTCTATGAGGGAGACCCAGTTGGGTGATAAGTTCCAAGGAGTAATCCATGGAAGGAGGTACTAATATCTCATCATCCCATTTCGATCAAGGAGAATAAATCTCCATTAAAAGTGATCAAAGTTGCCCTCCTTTGGGTATTGGGAATGCGAGGCAACAAATATGATTCCAATGTTTGTCAACACGAGAGGCTGCTTACCTTGGAGAATTTGTCGGATGTAAGTAGGTATACGATCTGCATGATCCATTTCTAGGTCCTGAGAATAGATGTCTGACATTCTAACCAAAGGATTGGCCACCAAGATATCTTAAGTGGCATCTATAAGAGTCTATGATGTATGAACCAAGGGATCACTCCACTTTTCTCCACTACCACATGAAAATTTCAAATACTTCATTAATCCTCTACTGGACATAAATTACCAGTTGGAGCTGAAACATTTATGGTCTGAGGAACCACCTTTTCATACACTAAATTATATTTCACTACCTTACTGGAGGACACAGCACAAGTGTCCACAAAAACCAATGCAATTCCTTCAATCTTGCTTTTCTTTTTGGTAAAATTTAGTGACTCAAATTTAGAAATCAGAGCACTACTAGAATTTGATTCATTGTATCAGTATATTTACAAAGATCAATTTATATATATACCTTTATAATTATAAAACATTAGATATAAATATTTTTATTTATAATTATATACATAAATATATTTAAATAAATTTAAAATTATAAATATATATTATTTGATAATATGAATTACAATCACATAAAAATGAATAAAAATGAATAAATAGATGATATTAATTATAAAAATAACAAAATAATTAAAAATGAAGTATATTAAATATACAAAAATATTGATGATAAAATAGAATAAATTAAAATAAAACACAAACACATACAAACAGACATATACACACATACATTTACATACATACAGTTATATATATGTATCTATATTTTAAATTTTTTAATATCAATATAAATATATATTTAAATAAATATATACAGTAGCGGCGAACGACAGCTCTCTCAGGCCCGTGCGGCTCGGCAGATCGGCATTTCCCCTTGCGTAGAGTCGGTTTGGGAACCCCGATGACTCTACGGTCAGGCGACGTCAACTGTGTAGGCGTCGGTTCAGCTCCCGCTTCGTGATGCGGTCTCCCTAGGATGCAGATCTGAGAATAGCGGATCTTTGGTGTTTTGCCGGTGGTTGAGCATTTTCGGATCGTCGTCTCATCCCTTGCGGTTTCCCTGTGTTGCAGATCTGAGAACGGCGGCTCTTCCATCCTCGATCGGCGTTTGCGAGTCTTTGGCTCGCCGTTACGTGCCTGCAAATCGTTGACTGTGGGTTTGATTGCGTAGGGGTGGATGAGAGAGGGGTCGGGCTCACGTTCCGCTGGGTGTGTGAAGGTGTTTTTTCGCGCAGGAGGGTTTGCGCAGGAAGGTTCGCGCAAGTGTTTTCTCGCGTAGGAGGGTTCGCGCAGGAGGGTTTGCGCAGGTGTTCTCTCGCGCAGGTGTTTTCTCGTGCAGGAGGGTTCACATAGGAGGGTTTGTGCAGTTGTTTTCTCACGTAGGTGTTTTTCCCGCGCAGGTGGGTTCGCACAAAGTCTTGAGCGAGTAGGGTCTGATCGTGTTGGGCTGGACCCGCGCAGATCGCCTGAGCACGCAGGTGTCGGCAGGGAAGGGTTGGACGCACGTAGGGGTTGAACTCGCGCAGGTTCTTGAGCGCGAAGGTGCTGGTCACGCAGGGGTGGAGTCGTGCAGGGTCATCAGCACGCTGGCGCGGTCTACGTAGGGGCCAGTGCTCGTTGTTTTGGATTGCGCAAGGGCTGGTCCGCGTGGAAGATCAGGTGCGGAGAGCCGGTCCGCAAGGTGGGGCTTTGCAGAGGACTGCAACGCGAAGGACTAGTCACGAGTTTCTAGTTTGAGGAGGAAAGTTTTGTTCGCGTTGTGGAGTTCTGAATGCGAGAGTGGTGGGATCGTGAAGGGTGTGCTCAAGAGATTACGTTGAGGCGGTGTTCATTGTTGTCATGGAATCGGAATTGGTGAATCGGTGGAAGAACCTTTCGCTTACTGATAAAGAGAAAGCATCGATTACCACACGAAAAAATGAAGATGTCTTTCTGTCACATCACATGTCGCTCTTAGTGGTAGGGAAATTTTTAACCAAATGCTCATTCAACCAGGGGGCCTTAAAAAATACTGTTTCGCGTGGAATCCGGGGATGACCTCCTGGACGGGAGATTCAAACGTTCCGATCGGTTTCTAACGGGTTTGTTCGTAGAACCGGAAACATCCAATGATTCCCCATCCGTTTGGACCTACTTTCCAAAGGCAGGCGCTCATTAGCTTGTGGGCTAATGAGGCTTGGGAATTTGCATTGGTCGAGAGGATGGGAGGTCGGACTCATCACACCTTTTTGAGGGGAATTATTGTCTACTCCGGGACTCTCTTTATAGATTTAAGTTATGTTCGTGAATCCTTATTACATTACCAAGTATAAAATGTGCTTTCCTTTAGTTTTAACAATCAATGATTAAATATGCAAGAAATTTAGAGAATCTTTTATAGGTATTCGAGGTTCTTCATCAATAGAGAATCATCTATATCTGTTTAGAGATTCTTGGTCAATGGTATCCTTCAAAACATTTATATAAAAGTCTCTTGATCATTTATGATGACCAGACTGGTTTTAAAGCCACTCAGTGGGGCACTTGAAGTTTATTGTCATTCAGAAGGACATAGATTATTTCAAAGTTGGGATCGAACCCATAAATGGGCTACCTACGTATCCTTAAAAAGGAATCAGAACCCACTTAGTTCGAATTATGGAGTATGATGTTTATGATTGATGGCTCAAAGATGAATGTCATAATTACTTTTACACTCTAAGCTCACGTGAGTCATGCTCGGTGTGAGAAACAAGAGGTATTGGTAAAATTTAGACAATTGTGCCATAAAAGATGCAATCATAAGAATTTGTTTGGGGCTTATGTATAGATGACTGCCCAGATAGATGAAGGTTTAGGATTTACTTTTAGGGAGAAAATCCATGAACAGGGTCCACAAAGTTATATGTGCTTCATGGAGATTTGAATACTCTAATCTTGGGGCTTACTCCTAAGGAGGATGCCCAGGTTAGGAGGGGACTTATGATTGGGTTTTATTCCTGAAAAGGAAACCCAAATCAAAGGTAATTTATGACTGGTTAAGAGAAGTTTAAGGGGACTTGGGGCTTATTCCTGAAAAGGAAGCCCAAGGTTATGACTGAGTCTTATTCCTGAAAAGGAAACCCAGGTTAAGGATTAAGATTTGGGGCTTACTCCTGAGGAGGATGCCCAGATCAAAGGTTTTATAACTGGGGATTATTCCTGAAAAGGAGACCCAGGTTAAGGATTCTCTCATTTTAAAGGATGAGGTTGAATGAATGAACTCTCAATCTTTGGTGACATAAAGATATTTAAATCACTAGACTTTGAGAGATATTTCACAGAATTCCTTTCAGACAAGGATGTCAAATCAAGAAATCATGCCATAAATGGCTTTGAAGAGTATCTTGAAGACTGAATCTTGAACAGGAAAGGTGAAATGGCTTAAGAGGGGTAAAATGGGCAAGATGGGCACCCAAAAAGTTAGGGGCGCGCAAGTCTTTAAAGGCGCGCAAGTTCTGCGGCGGCGCGCAAGTATTGGTCGCGCAAGTATACTTGCGCGACATGAGTGGTACTTGCGCGATTTTCAACCAGCATTGAAATGCTTGAGCGACTCTTTAGAAAACCCTTTACAATCCTCTTGAGGTTCTTCCAGAGAAGGGACGCGCAAGTTATATTGAAGGAATTAAGTCGGCGCGCAAGTGTTTGATAAGTTTCAACACTTCGGCCTTCCTTCTTCTCTTTAGATCTTCCGTTCTAGGTAAGAAATTACCTTAGAAGTGTTCCGGAAGCTTTGAGAAGGGACTTGGGCGTCGGGAGCTTCAATCCGAGTTTCTGAAAAAAGATCCTCTCGAATGGGGGGCCCACAGGGTCTATTTATAGGCAAAAGAAGACCCAGGGCGGTTACCGGGCGGTTACCAATTAGGTCGCGCAAGTCATCTGCGCGACCAAGGTAGCCGCGCAAGTATACTTGCGCGGCAGTGGTATCACTTCCGCGGTGGATTTGCTGTTGATCCTTTGTTCAGGCCTTTGTCGATTTTTGATGTTTTCTTCAAAGGATGAATCACTTTCAGCTGAGATATTCCCTTTTCCGATCTTTAGATTCTGTGACGAAAGGAGCGTCAACAAAAGTCCCCCCTCAGAGTTGGATCCGGAGAGAAATGAGGATTTGACTCTGAGGAAATCGAATCCTTCCAAAGGAAAAGGAAGGCGCGCAAGTTTTTCAGTGCGCAGAGGTCGGCGCGCAAGTCTGCGTCGCGCAGGCCTTAAAGCGCTCTGGGTACGGCGCGCAGGTAGGCTTCCGAGCCTATAAATACACGGCCTCACCTCCGTATAAGTATCCGGATTTCCGGACTTCATCCCTTCTCGAGCTCTCGCCGCGCAGGTCACCTTGACGCGTAGGTTGCTCTGTTTTCTAGTGTTTTCCTTAATGTCGCGCCACTGTAAAGGTATTTGTACGTGCGCGGTTTATACTTGCGCGTCAACAACTAGCGCGACACACGAATACTTGCGCACCATGTTTAGACTTGCGCGACTTAAATGCCTTAGCCATTTTTTCCAAATTTCTTTACAAATTTTATGAAAATAAACCCATTTAAGAGTTAGTTTATTCATCTTTTGTGCAGATTCAGTGGTTCCCAAGGGAATTGAAACGGCTGATGAACTGGCTAGCAAGCAGATTGATGACATGATGAACATTATTGGCCATGATTACTATGATATCTGCGACAACACTTTCCCAGATTTGGATAAGTATTTGAAGAAATATCATCTTAATTTCCCACAGAGCATCTACCTGTCTCTGTGTGTTCATGGTCATCTGCAAGGAGTCAATGTTCCAAATGCAAACAATTATACACCTGAGATGCAGCTGCACTGCTACTTCTCTATTTCGGTTATGCTGTGCATTAAGAGTAACAACAATGGTGTGAACTTTCAAATTCTTCCTCCATGTCATTCCCTTGCAGATATGAAAATGGCAAACCCATGGGCTGAAATGTTTTCCACTGCCAGTTGGTGGAGAGAAGACAAACATGGTATTAGAGCAATATCTGAAAAGAGTACTCTCTCCAAATGGCTCTTTACTTCTAATGCTCCATTCTCAAATCCACGTATCCATCTTCCAAGTCTCTTGGACAGAAACAGAGTCACTGTTTGATCAGCAGAAAATTTTCTCAAACCGCACTCAAGAACATCCTTTTACAATTGTTCCAAGAAGAGCTGGTATCACTGCATCTCTTATTGTATCCAGTTGAATGAATGAATTCTAGGTGGTTGCTAATGAAGATCGGGATGCCGTAAATCAAATGAAGTGTTATGTTGAAAGCCTCTTGTAATTCTTGAAAGAAAAGAAGAGACTCCAGTCTGTGGATGTCCTTCTAACTCTTGTGTATCAATGAAAAACACTTTTGTCTTCAATCATTTGTACCTGCATTCTTCCATTACCTGTTTCAAATTTACTTAAGCCAATGGGCTTAGTAATCATAGTTTGATTTTTACTAGGATTATTACAAATAATCCTACAAACTTTGAACCTTTTAACTGCTCAATATTACCTAAATCATACAAAAAAAAGTATATTTAGTGAGCTGGAACTTGACTTTTATTCAGAGTTCCTTTGTCTTTTGTGTGGGCAGTTTAAAGTCATGCACGTCGGACATAAAGTGGCTAATGTTTAAGGTCGAAATAGCTTTGACCGAAAATGGATTAAAATGGATTCAATTCCTTGACAATTTATCTGAAAACATATTTACCATACTCAAGTATGAGGGAAAAAATGTAAACTATGGCTTAAGAATATTTGAATCTGAGGAATGATATGAAAAAAGAGCTAAAAGGCATTAGAAGAAGTAGTTTCCAAGAATGAAGTTACTATTATTTAACAAAACCCGTTAGGGGGTTGAAATATGCAGGGCCACCTATGGGCATTGGCTGCATAGTCAAATAAAATAGCATCTTTTGGCTGACAAGTCTGTTATGTGGACTGTTTATGCAAGGCCACCTATGGGCACGTGCTGCATAGTCAGGCAAAAGAACTCCCAGAAATTTACTTTCCTAGTGCTAAAAGCCAGTGGAAGTTTACGGAGATTCAAATTTTCTAAAGCATAGAGTTTGTTGTATGGAAAGAGGTACTTGAATATGGAGAAGATATTTCCAAACAAGAATATCGAAGAACTGGATGAATATCACTCCTACGAAGGTCTGACCCAAACGTAGGGAAGAAGAATAAACCATAGACTTGAATACTTTCAGATCATGAAAAAGGATATGGGACAAATATGTTAAGGATGGCTATTTTTTGTGGATCCCTACATACTGTCGTTTTAAGACAAATAAGGACAAAAGAGGCATTCTTCCCAAGAATGAAGTTACTATTATCTAACAAAACCCGTTAGGGGGTTGAAATATGCAGGGCCACCTATGGGCATTGGCTGCATAGTCAAATAAAATAGCATCTTTTGGCTGACAAGTCTGTTATGTGGACTGTTTATGCAAGGCCACCTATGGGCACGTGCTGCATAGTCAGGAAAAAGAATTCTCAGAAGTTTGACATTTTTGTGACTAGAAGTCATGAAAAGGGTTATGAAGATCTGAAAATATTTAAGGTTAGGATTATAACACATAAAGATGGGTATTGTCCAATGTATATAGAGATACATAGGTCAATGAAAACCATAATCATGTTGTGGTTGGGTCCTAAATTGAAATTTTGGACTTCACTACGTATCTCATAAGAATGAGAATCAAGCCATACGTAGTTCTTGAAATGTAGTTTAACGTCGTGCAGGATGAAAGTATGAGTGATCTTAGTTTAAGGTCATATAATTCGGACCATAATAATGAATACACAGTGTGTGTTTTCATGAAGACTTTTCAACCAAGGGACTGAAAGTGAAATTTGGGGTTAGGCCCAAAAGACTTGGGACTGGATTCGAGGGACACTCGAATGTTCCTACGTATCCCATAAGGATGGGAATAAAGTCCACGTAGTTCTAGAGCTACCCTTTGTACAAATTTGGTTCGTACATGTGAAGGGTGAAAGGGGACTTTAGTGCAATGATGGTTTTAACCTAAGATAAAAAGTTTAGGCATTACCATGTATGTACGTAGTCTTTTGAAAATAAAAACCATGATTGAAAAAGAATCAATGTTAATAATGGTTCCTTCTCAAATGAGGAAATCAAAGAATATTGTAGTTTATTGTCGTACCGGACAAAAGTGTTGTATAGTTTAACATCATATAACAAGGACGAAAGTGAATCAATGTAAAGATATTGATTCCAGGGGTGGTTTCACAAATCATCATCATATGAGATGGTGGTGAACCGATGTGAAGAGATTGTTTTTTTGGGCTTGAACCTTTGGGAGGTTGCCTACATACCCAGCCTGGAGGGCAAGGATCAAAGTCCGTGTAGTTCAATTAAAGAATGAATCAATGATCAAGTTGTTCTTATGGACAATGATCTAATAAAAAATATTGTTGGGACTTACACATGGTTAGTGGCCCAAAGGGAGTGTTATGGTTGATGTTCGCTCTAAGCTCACGTGAGTCATACTCGGTGTGAGAAACAAGAGGTAATAACAACCTTAACGACGTACAGTTTAATGTCATGTAGGACATAAAAAAGGGGACTATGCAGTTTAAAGTCTTGCAGTTAGGACTATTGGTGCTGCACAGTTTAGTGTCATGTAGCAGGGACAAAAATACAGTTTAATGTCATGTAGGACCTATCAAGGATTTTCTGTACAGTTTAGCGTCATGTAGTTAGGACGATGGGGATAAAATAGTTTAACGTCATATTGGACGAAAGGGGGACTGTGCAGTTTTAATGTCATGCAGTAAGGACAAAAGAGTGTATCATTTTAACGTCATGTCGGACGAAGGTGCGAATAGTTTAAGGTCATATGCATGGACCGTGAATGGTGCAGTTTAATGTCATACTGGACTTTTGAGATTATATAGTTTAACGTCTTTCCGGACGTGAGGGACTTTTATACAGTTTAGCGTCATGTAATTTAGGACGTCACAGTTTAACGTCTTGCTGGACATAAGGGATTTGCAAATAGTTTATGGTCATATACATGGACCAGGGATGATGCAGTTTAAGGTCATACTGGAAGGTTTAGGGAACTTTTTCACAGTTTAATGTCGTGTGGGACGAAGTTGCAGTTTAAAGTCATACTGGACCATCGCTGTATAGTTTAACGTCATATAGCAAGGACGAACTGGTGCTGTACATTTTAAAGTCATGTAGCTAGGACTAAGGTGAACCAATATGAGGATATCAGTTCTGGGGACTTTTTACAGTTTAACGTCATGCTGGACGATGAAAGTGCCACACAGTTTAATGTCATGTTGCTAGGACACAATATAGTTTAATGTCATCTTGGACATTGAAGTGACACAGTTTAACGTCATGTTGGACGACATATAGTTTAATGTCATCTCGGACAAATAAGGAACTTCTGTACAGTTTAATGTCATGTAGATAGGACATTATACAGTTTAATGTCATGTAGGACATTGAAGGTGACACAGTTTAACGTCATGTTGGACGAAGTTGCAGTTTAAGGTCATACTGGACCATTACTGTATGAACCAAATGTAAGAGTCTTGGTTCTGGGAACAATATTTTGTGTTTATACAAAATACTTCAGAAATCTGGCATTAGTTGGAGTCGTGATGTGTTCTCCATCCATTGAGATCAGAGAATACGCTCCATTGGAGTAGACCTTATGTATTGAATAAGGTCCTTCCCATTTTGGTTCAAGCTTGGGAGGCTTCTTTCCTGGTATCATTGGTGTTCTGAGAACCAATACCAATTCTCCCTGAATGAATGAACGAAGACGAACTTTTTTGTTAAAAGCTCGTGCTATCCGATTCTGATAGATTTCCAAGTGGTGCAAAGTGCACAATCTCTTCTCATCTAACTGTTCCAATTCATTCAACCGTTTTTGGGATTGCTCATCTGTTGATAACTGATCACAAAATGGCTATTCTGAGTGAGGGCAATTGAACTTCAATTGGCAAGACTGCTTCTGTTCCATATACCAATGAATATGGAGTAGACCGTGTTGCATTGCGAGTGGTAGTTCGATAAGCCCATAAAGCATGATAGAGTTTATCAGGCCATGACCTCTTATCTTTATCCACCATCTTTTGCAGTATATTTGAAAGAGTCTTGTTGAAGGCCTCTATCTGGCCATTAGCCGCTGCATGATATCGAGATGAATGGTTGGACTTAATGTTGTATTCTTGATACAATTTCTTTACCTCAGAAGAACAGAAGTTGGTGCCGTTGTCCGTCAATATGGTATGAGGGACACCAAATCTAGAAATGATGTTAGACTTGATGAAGCTAACTATGCATTTAGAACTGACTTCTTTGAGAGGTACTGCCTCTGCCCATTTGGAAAAGAAATCAGTAGCAGTAAGAATGTACTTAAACTGCTTGGCCGTAGCTGAAGGGTAAGGTCCCACCACATCCATTCCCCATGTGGAAAATGGCCATGAGTATTTAGCTGTATGAAGCAACTCTGGAGGTTGATGAATGAAGTTGGCATATACTTGGCATGAATGACACTTCTTTGTGAAATTAACACAATCTTGTATCATTGAAGGCCAGAAGTATCCAAGCCTTCGAATTTGATCAGACAGTCTATGTCCAGACTGGTGGGCACCACAGACTCCTGCATGCACTTCTTTTATGACAGCCATTGTCTCTTCACCATCAATACATCTGAAGAGAACTCCATCAAAACCACGTTTGTAGAGAATTTTCTCGAGGTGGTTTAGACCATCATAAAGAGTAAAATTGACCACACGTCGCCGAATTTGTTCTTTCTCGGCTCTATCAGGTGGAAGTGTTCCATTTTGAAGGTATTCCTTGATAGGTGACATCCATCCTGTAGTATGACCATACGGTTCAGGAATGGGACTAATTTCATTAATTTCCTCTGTTTTGACTTGAACATAAGGTGAAATTGCACGACGGTGGGCAATACAGATGGTTGTCTCGTCCCGATTTGGATTTGCTAAAGCTGTGGCTATATTAGCCAGTGCATCAGCTTGAGCATTTTGTGATCTTGGGACATAAGAAAATGTCGGTTCTGAAGGGAATTCCGACATTAACTCTCTGACGTAATCATACAAAGGGATTAATTCTTCTTTTCTGATGGCATAATCCCCATTGATTTGTTTGATTACCAGGTCTGAATCACCTTTCACCTTTAAGTGATTCACTTGTGCTTAAAGCGCTAACTCCAAGCCCGTAATGAGAGCTTGGTATTCAGCTTCATTATTGGTACCACCTTCCCACAACAAAAAGGAATAAGGTAACACTGCCTTATCTGGAGAAATGAGCACAATTCCTAAACCAACTTTGTTGAATTTAGGATTTTCCATTTTCTTCCCTGTTGGACTTCTAGAAGCACCATCAAAATACATTTCCCATGTTTGAGGACTCTCTTGAATAGAAAAAACTTCCTCATCAGGGAGTTCGATATCTGAATACGTGTCTTCCACTGAAGGGTGTTCAGCCAGGAAATCAGCCAGAGCTTGGCCCTTAATTGCCTTTTGAGACACATACTGGATGTCGAACTGCTGTAGAATAACCGCCCACCTTGCCAGACGTCCTGTAAGCATTGGACGACTAAGGATGAATTTGAGTGGATTATTACGAGATACCAATTGGACCTCGTGATGTTGCAGGTAGTGTCTCAGTTTCTGAACTGCAAAGATTAATGCTAGGCAGCACTTTTCAATACTCGAATACCGGGTTTCTGCTTCAAGCATAGTTCTACTAAGATAGTAGAGACTATTTTCATTCCCAGCATCATTCTTTTGAGCGAGAAAGGCACCCAATGATCGCTCTAAAGCTGTCACATAGAGGATAAGAGGCCTACCCTCAACAGGTGGCATGAGTACTGGTGGACTCAAGAGGTATTTCTTGAGAACATCAAATGCTTCTTGACATTCTTTAGTCCACTGGTAAGTGACTCCTTTCTTCAATAATTTGGTAAAAGGTAAACTTTTGCCTGCCAAATTGGCGATAAAACGCCGAATATAGGCTAAGTGTCCTTGAAGTCCTCTTAATTCTTTCAAATTCTGAGGAGGTGACATACCAAGGATTGATTTGGTCTTCTCAGGATCGACTTCAATACCACGATGGCGTACAACAAAGCCGAGGAATTTTCCTGAGGTTACCCCAAAAGCACATTTTAAGGGGTTCATCTTCAAATTATGTTGTCGAAGCTTGTGAAATATGATTTCCAAATCAGCCAAGTGATCAAAACGTTGTTTGGATTTAACCACCAAATCATCTACATAGCATTCAACAAATTTCCCTAGAAAAGGTTTGAAGATACGATGCATGGCGCGTTGATATGTTGCACCTGCATTCTTTAAACCAAAGGGCATCACCCGGTAACAAAACACACCTTGAGGAGCTCTGAAGGCTGTATATTCCTCATCTTCTGGGGCCATTCGGATCTGATTATATCCAGAATATCCATCAATGAAAGAAAGTACTTCATAGCCAGCCGTCGCATCAATTAAGAGTTCTGTAATCGGAACTGGAAAATCATCTTTGGGACAATACCGATTAAGATCTCTAAAATCGATGCAAACCCTAATTTGTCTGTTCTTCTTCTTTACAGGGACAATATTAGCCAACCACTTGGGATATTGAACTTCTCTGACGAAGTTAGCTTTGATAAGATTATCCACTTCAGCCTCGATTTTGGAAGCATAGGTTGGGTGTGTTCTTCTCGCGGCTTGCTTGAATCCTCGATGTTCTTTTGGCAAACCCAAATGATGGGTGGAAACATCAGGATCAAGACCAGGCATCTCTGTATAATTCCAAGCAAAAATATCTTTATTTTGCTTTAGAAAAGAAATATACATCTCTTGTTCTTCAAGGGTCATGGCCGCACTAATTAAAGTGGGGCGTGGATCTTTCTCTGTACCCAGATTTACTTCTCTGAGTTCATCCACAGTGGTAGAGATACCCTCTTCAAATGCTGGAGGAGCATCTCTAAGATCTTCCTCTTCATCTTCATCATGTGTTATTTCTTCCGTTTCTATTTGCAAAGTAGATGAAAAAATGAAATTCTCATGACCATAAGAGATGTCAAAATTTTCACATTTTGAAGAAGAAGCTTCCATTTCCGACCCTATTGATGATAAAGGGTCTTCTTTGGGAATTAAAGAGGAGATGATGGATTGAGAATCGACATCAATATTCACCTCTGGTGTTGCTATAACTTCTTCTGGCCTGATTAGCGAAGTATAGACTTGTTGGATTTCAGCAGACGAAATGAAAACGTCACCACTTATGCTTTCATCACTGCTTGGTAAGTTACCAATTTCTCCCATGTTGTCTGGCTCGATTGCCGTAATTGACATTATGGATCTTTCCATAAGAGTATTTTGATTTGGGCCTATTTTGTCAATTTGACTGATAGGTAACACATAATCTGTACTCACATGTGAAAATGGATTTATTGGAATTTTTTCCAAACCATATGGAGCATTAACTTTGGTAATTTCCTTCATTGTAGATTTTTCTCTTCCTTTCATGTGATAAAATTCCGCCTCAATGTATTGAGACTCACATGTCTTGAACGGGGCCTTATCACCATACAATGTTCCAACTTGACCATCGAAACAGTATTTGAGACATTGATGGTATGATGAAGGAATAGCTGCATGCTGATGTAGCCAGGGTCTTCCAAGCAAGATATTGAAAGCTGAGTCTTGATCAACAATCATGAAATCCGAATTGGAAACAAGATCTCCAAACTGAGTTCTGAGCGTAACTTCTCCCAGTGGTTCTTGTTCATTTTTATCATATCCTTGCAACATCATGGTAGAAGGAGATAAATCAGATTCCGTGAGGCCCAATCGACGAAGTGTACGAATGGGCATGAGGTTGACTCCTGAACCATTGTCAATAAAAGCTCTTCGAACATCTATACCATTGACTTTGCCAGATAAGTACAAAGGTTTTATGTGCCCATGCACAACATCATCTTCATCTTTATCAGTAAAAGATATCACTGCATGACATTCTGCAGGATTATTCTCTATGTGATAAATTTCAGCTGCAGCAATTTCAGCTTCAAACTCCTGAGGACTTGACAAAGCTTCGATGAGTGCTTCCCGAAGATCTCTTGATAAATTCAAAGCATCCAAAATTGATAATTTGGCTGGTACTTGGGCCAAGTGTTTCAATATATCATACTTTTGATCTAGAGGCCTGCGTTTCCCAATAGGAATATGCGGTTTAGCAGGTACCTTGGAAGTAGATGCTTTGGAAGCTGATGCATCTTGTATTGAAGTTGGCAACATCTTTGGTTTTGGAAAATTAGACTGATTAGATCCATTTACTTGCTGAGATAAAGAAGATGGAACATTTAATCGATCTTCCAAAATAACTGTGCCGAAGCTGAGTTGGTCATTGGCAGAAGAACTTGCTTGTTCTTTTTGAGCTCGCTGAAGGGCTCTACCACGAGTTTCTGCTGCATATACAGTGCTAGCAGGGGTAGAATTAGAGTAGTGGCTTCGGAAAGATCCACGTCTTCCCCTATATCCTGAACCTCTAGAACTTCATCGGGTTCCTTTATTTGATACAGGGAATTCAGGCTTATCAAGACTGAAATATGAATCTGTTAATTGAATCATATTAACAGAACCAAAGATTAACTCTTCGTCTGATAAAGACTCTGCCTGGTTAGCCTGTTTAGGCTGTGCCGTTTGATGGGGCGGTGCCCGTTGCTTTGAAGTAGATGGCATGAAATCTGCCAGAGTCAAAGACAATTTAGGCTTTGATGCATACTCATCTTCTCCTGATTCCTCTTTCTTCTTTGAATTGTGCTGCCCTTTTGAGGATTTGTCCTTTGATGGAGGCTTTACTGCAGCTTTTGTAGGAGACACAATTGGCTTCTTCAATTGTGTTCGCAAAATGGAATGAGTCCGATTGATTGTCTTTCTGACCATCCAATCATCATATTTTTTTGCAGTTTTGCTTTTGACTTCCTGCCACTCGCCTCCTTCTTCTGGATCTGTAGCGGTAATACACGCTACATGAGCTGAAGAACCTTTCAATTTGACTTGTCCCAAGTCGACCATCTTTTGCAGGAGGTCTTTAAAGACAAAACACTCCTGGATGGGATGCCCCAACATTTGATGAAAGGGACAATAATTGGGACGGTCTTCATCTCCTTCCTTGTTTGGCCTCTTGGGCACTGGTAATTGAACCAAATTATTTTCCAGAGCTGAAATGAAGTAACCAGGAACTTGCTCACTTCGGAAAGAGTATGTTTTACTCTTCATATCCTCAAATTGTTTTCGTCGTTGATCTTTTTGATCATTTGGACAAAATAGCCTTTGTTGTTGGCGTTCAGGAGGTGGAGCTCTTCGAGAAGATGAAGGTTTTGAAGTAGAAATAGGTACAGGTGCCTGTTTAAGCATAACTGTAGCAGTTTCTGCTTTACCCATTCTTCTTCTTGGAGCTGATGGAATTACACGAGATTTAATCTTAGCCTGTATAAGGGAATCTTCAATCTGTTGAGCGATTGAAGTAAGGTCTCGAAACCCTCCTGTGTATTTCACAGGGATCAATGGCGTGCGTAATTCGTCACGCAAATTTGCCACACAGATTGGCAACAATTCCTCCTGAGGGAGTGATAAACTCAAGGAATACGTTAATCCCTTCCAACGAGCAATGAAATCAGAGACTCTTTCATTCTCCCTTTGCTTGCAGTTTGTAAGATCGAAAACTGTCGTTTTTGGCAAAGTTGAGCTAAACTGAAGAAGGAATTTTTGACGAAGATCCTCCCATCCGATGACTGACCGGGATTTCAAGCTTGAATACCAGACAAAAGCTGGTCCTTGCAAGGTTCGCACGAAGCATCTGAGTTTCACTGCTTCTTGCTGCTCTGGAGTTCCCATCATAGGATCACAACAAGATACGTAATGCGTCAAATGTTGTTCAGGGTCGCCTAATCCATTGAAAGTAGGGAAAATAGGGTTTCCAAAACTGGATGGAGGATAAATTGAATCTACCCATTCAGGGTAAACTTTCTTTTCAGGTTGAACTTGCGCCCGTTTCCCTTCCATAGTTTCTAACCGAGCTGTTAATGACTCAATAGTAGTTATTAACTTTTGAGAAACGTCAGGTTGAACTTGGTTTTGGGTAGGTGCAATGAATGGAGCTTGGACAGACGTGGTGGTTGGTGCTGCAACTGATGGTAGTGCTGCCAACCGTTGTTGCGTTTGACCCGTAGGATTAGACCTCTGTGGGTGTACTGACAAAGGAGGATATTCTTGATCCATCTCAGTAGTTACAACAAATTCCTTCGGCTGTCGGACTTCAGCATTCTTAAGAAGATGACTATTCTGAAGTAGTTCTGCATTCAACCTTCTTAATTCTTTCATTTCTTCCTCCTGTTGTGCAAACCTTTGCTCTAATGAGAGCGATTGGCCTCCTTCAGAGGAAGGGTGAGAAGTAACCTGATTCTTACCTTTCCCCTTATTGGATCCTTTTCGGAGAGGGGGAAGTGGGTTACTTGAAGGAATACCCAGATTTTGGGTAAGCCTTTGATTACGTGTGCGCACACCTTCTTCATTTAGGTCTGTGTGCGCGACTTCTTGAGCAGGAACCTCTTCGTCTGATCCCTCTGATTGAGCCTCATCTGGTGAATCAGCAGCAACGGCATTGATGACATTAATGGATGCATATTGCATGGAATCCTTTCTATCAGCATTTCTGTGATATTGTCTCCTTCTATGTCCATGATGAGACATGGCATTCCGTTGACTTGATCCCTCAGGAATTTCTTGGAGAACTGTCACTTGGAGAGAATCTCCTGACATCTTGGCTCTTCGTTCCTCTTGAGGCTTATTCCCTAATCGAGAGAATACTGACTTTCTCTGAGGGAGGGATTGAAGATTTGAAAAAGTCCCCAGTCCGGTGGACTGGGGGTGTTCCTGTTGCTTCTGCTCAACTTCTCGAATCCCATTCGTTGATTCTAAGGGTTGGGTTAGAGAAGTCTCCAGTCTGGCAAGCTGGGGTGTCTCTTGACATGCTATGTCTGAGATCTTTTTGAAATCTCTCTTGATCTTATGAATCTTAGTTCGGAAATTAGCTGGATGCATTAACCTGTATCCACTTTTATCACCTGGTTCAACAGACCGTTGGATGATTTTCGAAACTTCTGTCATTTGATGACGTGTTTGCTCCAGACGAGAGGCTTGTGCAATATTCTCGCCTGCTTGATGTAAGAGAAATTCAACAACCTGTTCTCTATATACTTGATTTTGAGAGGAACTAGTTGAAGCTTGATCTCGAGCAAGCTTTTGATTATGAACAAAGCCCATTGACTGTGGCCGGCCATGGGCAATAACATTGCATGAGACCATTTTCGGCGGGCTTTGCTGACCAGAAAGCACTGTGAAATGTAGTGCTCCGTGAACACCCCATCCTCTGATATGAACATTAGATGGAGCATTGGAAATTAACTGACGCAATCTTCTTAGTGCGCCAAGGCATGAACGTTGAAGGGTTCTCTGTTGCTTTTCAGCCTTCGGATACCGAGAGACTGATAGAGATGCCAAATCAATCTGGCGTTGTAACCCTTCTATTATCTTAAGATGATTTTCATATTCATCGTAAGATAATACCTTCTTCTTTAATTGACAAAGAGTTTTCCATATGTTGAGACGAATATCATGGATTCCATCATCCGTCAACATCTTTGGAATGTCGTACTGGGAATCAGCCAAAGGCCAAAACATGACTGGTACTTCACCTTTTGCCAGTTTTTTCCTCATGTTCAGCATTTCCTCTTTATCATTAAATGAAGATTCTTCTACCTGTTTGGACCAGAGTTGGTGTTTCCTTATTGCTTCATCGGATTCAACAAGATTGGTAGAGAAATCACTATTCATGCTGGAAGATGAATGACCCAGGGAAGGTTCGGAGAATAACCTGAACCCCAGGCTATCTTCTGATGGAGAAAGAGTTTCACCTGCCGATAGTAAAGCATCAGACATGACTGGTTTTACGTTTGCAAGTGCCTCGAGATAGGAGGGTTTTCTCGTCACTACATTGCCTTCTGAAGAATTTTCGAGACAACGTGAATCACTACTGCGGAGAGGACTTTCGCAGTGAAGTTCATCACCATGAGGAGGACCGTCATGATGGGTTACAGCAAAAGATGAAATCTCTTGCTCCTTGGCCTTCTGACCACACAGAGGGTTCCTGTGGCTCTCATCTGAAGAAGAAACTTCAAGATTGACCGAATTTTCATGAAGCAAGTTTTCATGAGGAAGTGTCTGTTGAAGACCTTCAGAATTAATGTTCCTGATATTGGGAACTGAGGGAGTAGAATCTTGAATTCCGACAGATAAATGTCTGAGGGCTTCAAGAACTCCAGCATCGAGCAAGGCTTGGTTACAGATTGGCCTTTGATCTCCTGACTGTGCTGGGCGGATCTTTTTCTTAGATGCCTTCTTACTCGCTTTAGAAACCACTTGATGACGAAAGTGATTGCTCTGAGCAGGTGTATGTGCCTGATCAGGAAAGATGGTCAGGTTAGGCTGACGATCATCGCTCAAATCAGGTGTATGTGCCTGACTTGGTTGTCCATATGATATGGGGGAGTATGCCCCATAACCCTCTTGGACTGGAACAGATGTGTGTGTCTGTTCCGGAGTGAATTGTTGATGTGTCACTCCACTGCTAGGGATAGATTTATGTGTCTGTCCCTGAGATGATGCTGAAGATGTTATGATATCCTGGCAAGCATCCAGAATATGAGCAGGAATTTGCTTCTGCTCTTTCACCATTGACAAAATATGCTTGGTGACTTCAGCCGCCGGAACAGGGATATACGTCCATTTCGGGCTTGGAGTAGGTGTATGTGCCTGCTCCTGTCCTCCTTTTCCTGTCAGTGAATCCTGACAGTACTCAAGTGTGGAGGCAGAGAGTTTAGTCTGCCCCCTGTTTGTCGTCGGGACTTTCCGACTGACTTCTCCGTGCGCTACCAAGCGAGACTGTTGGTAGGCCTGATTAGTATTAGCAGGTGTATGTGCCTGCTGATTACACTTCCCCAAACGCGGTTGACGAGATCCACCATATGTAGTCAGACGAGCCTGCTGACTAACTGGTGATGTATAAGCAGGTGTATGTTCCTGCCTATGGTACTCCGCCGGAATTGCCTGGCGGGATCGGCTTGATGCTGTCAGACGAGTCTGCTGGACAGCTGAATTAAAACGGGCAGGTGTGTGTGCTTGCTCGTTGTTTGCCACCAAGTTAGGTTGGTGGACTTCTCCGGAGATGGCAGGGATGACAACCTGCCTATTGTTAACCGGATTCCGTCTCTGGCGGTTCATCTTGCCTGCTCGGGTTCGAGGAACCTGAGCTGAATGCCTGGAGTCGGTACCCTCATCATGTTGAGGGCGCACTACCGCACGAGTCTGGCGGCGATTGTTGATGGGAGCCCTTGAGAAGGACTCCTGACTTTTTGAATTAAGGCCCCGAGGGACCTGCTCATTCACTTCCTCGGAATAAGGGAGTGAATGGAAATTGCGTTCCGGGGATAACGACCCGAAACGGTTGGAGACGGTAGTCAGCACCGCCTGCTTCTTGATTGTTGGTCGCCGTTGTCCGGACGACCAGGTAGAATTGTTAACTTGGAGGGCTTGACGAGCGGCCTCCAGAGTTGGGATAGTACCGTTGCGACGGTACTCCTTAACCAGTGCATTAGAAACACAGCGTTGAAGACGCTGAGTTGGTGATGTCATCCTCAGAGCGGATGACGTTCCAGCAGGAGTAGCAGCATTGGTTTTCACAGCAGTAGACCTCACAGTAGAGGTGTTCACAGCAGCAGTATTCACAGGGGTGAATTTAAGGAAAGCCATTTTTGCAGAAGATCTTGAAAAAAGAGTGCCTGTTCCATGTAACAGACATAATCAAGATGAATCCGGCTACTGCATCTTTTGGATGATCATATGTCAATGATTGCCTTGTTGGCCCAAGGGGCCTAACAGATAAGAAGAACATCACTTTAACTTGGTTAAGGATTCACGTCGGGTTCACCATTTTTGTTTCGCGCGGAATCCGGGGATGACCTCCTGGACGGAAGATTCAAACGTTCCGATCGGTTTCTAACGGGTTTGTTCGTAGAACCGGAAACATCCAATGATTCCCCATCCGTTTGGACCTACTTTCCAAAGGCAGGCGCTCATTAGCTTGTGGGCTAATGAGGCTTGGGAATTTGCATTGGTCGAGAGGATGGGAGGTCGGACTCATCACACCTTTTTGAGGGGAATTATTGTCTACTCCGGGACTCTCTTTATAGATTTAAGTTATGTTCGTGAATCCTTATTACATTACCAAGTATAAAATGTGCTTTCCTTTAGTTTTAACAATCAATGATTAAATATGCAAGAAATTTAGAGAATCTTTTATAGGTATTCGAGGTTCTTCATCAATAGAGAATCATCTATATCTGTTTAGAGATTCTTGGTCAATGGTATCCTTCAAAACATTTATATAAAAGTCTCTTGATCATTTATGATGACCAGACTGGTTTTAAAGCCACTCAGTGGGGCACTTGAAGTTTATTGTCATTCAGAAGGACATAGATTATTTCAAAGTTGGGATCGAACCCATAAATGGGCTACTTACGTATCCTTAAAAAGGAATCAGAACCCACGTAGTTCGAATTATGGAGTATGATGTTTATGATTGATGGCTCAAAGATGAATGTCATAATTACTTTTACACTCTAAGCTCACGTGAGTCATGCTCGGTGTGAGAAACAAGAGGTATTGGTAAAATTTAGACAATTGTGCCATAAAAGATGCAATCATAAGAATTTGTTTGGGGCTTATGTATAGATGACTGCCTAGATAGATGAAGGTTTAGGATTTACTTTTAGGGAGAAAATCCATGAACAGGGTCCACAAAGTTATATGTGCTTCATGGAGATTTGAATACTCTAATCTTGGGGCTTACTCCTAAGGAGGATGCCCAAGTTAGGAGGGGACTTATGATTGGGTTTTATTCCTGAAAAGGAAACCCAAATCAAAGGTAATTTATGACTGGTTAAGAGAAGTTTAAGGGGACTTGGGGCTTATTCCTGAAAAGGAAGCCCAAGGTTATGACTGAGTCTTATTCCTGAAAAGGAAACCCAGGTTAAGGATTAAGATTTGGGGCTTACTCCTGAGGAGGATGCCCAGATCAAAGGTTTTATAACTGGGGATTATTCCTGAAAAGGAGACCCAGGTTAAGGATTCTCTCATTTTAAAGGATGAGGTTGAATGAATGAACTCTCAATCTTTGGTGACATAAAGATATTTAAATCACTAGACTTTGAGAGATATTTCACAGAATTCCTTTCAGACAAGGATGTCAAATCAAGAAATCATGCCATAAATGGCTTTGAAGAGTATCTTGAAGACTGAATCTTGAACAGGAAAGGTGAAATGGCTTAAGAGGGGTAAAATGGGCAAGATGGGCACCCAAAAAGTTAGGGGCACGCAAGTCTTTAAAGGCGCGCAAGTTCTGCGGCGGCGCGCAAGTATTGGTCGCGCAAGTATACTTGCGCGACATGAGTGGTACTTGCGCGATTTTCAACCAGCATTGAAATGCTTGAGCGACTCTTTAGAAAACCCTTTACAATCCTCTTGAGGTTCTTCCAGAGAAGGGACGCGCAAGTTATATTGAAGGAATTAAGTCGGCGCGCAAGTGTTTGATAAGTTTCAACACTTAGGCCTTCCTTCTTCTCTTTAGATCTTCCGTTCTAGGTAAGAAATTACCTTAGAAGTGTTCCGGAAGCTTTGAGAAGGGACTTGGGCGTCGGGAGCTTCAATCCGAGTTTCTGAAAAAAGATCCTCTCGAATGGGGGGCCCACAGGGTCTATTTATAGGCAAAAGAAGACCCAGGGCGGTTACCGGGCGGTTACCAATTAGGTCGCGCAAGTCATCTGCGCGACCAAGGTAGCCGCGCAAGTATACTTGCGCGGCAGTGGTATCACTTGCGCGGTGGATTTGCTGTTGATCATTTGTTCAGGCCTTTGTCGATTTTTGATGTTTTCTTCAAAGGATGAATCACTTTCAGCTGAGATATTCCCTTTTCCGATCTTTAGATTCTGTGACGAAAGGAGCGTCAACAAATACTCTACAAAATTTATGGAGATTGGAGGATGGCTTTGCCATACGCGAAGTAGGAGAGGGTTTTCTTGTATTCGAATTTTTTAATAACAAAGATAAAGAAAAGGTGCTCAAAGGCAGACCATGGTCTTTCGATAATCAAATCATTCTCATGGAGGACTTTACAGGCGGTGATGACATTCAGAAAATTGAACTGACTTCCTCACCTTTCTGGATACGAATCAAAGAAATCATGTTTCATGGTAGAACGGAACGTGTTATGCGGGAAATTGGAGAATGCATTGGCAAATTTCTGGACTGGGATCAATCTAATATCATCCACTGGGAACCCGTGGTGAGGATTAGAGCCTTAGTCGATGTGACACAACAACTAATGAGGGGTTTGTTCTTATCAATCGAAGATTCTAATGCCTGGATCTCTTTTGAATTTGAAAAGCTCCCAATATTTTGTTTTTTATGCGGGTGCATTGGACATCTCGAGAAAGTTTGTGACTCGGGGAAGGAGAATGAAAAGGGCACCATCATCTTGCAATACGGCCCTTGGCTCCATGCAAAAACAGTAGGATCTGTGATCATTTCTGAGGTGGAAAAACAAAAGGATTGTGACCGACTAGCGAAGGCCTTCTCTAAGAGAACTGAACTAGAACTCAACACTGTCATCATGCTAGGACCACCGGATTTTTTTGGAGACAATCAAGACGATCAGCAGGCGAAGGTAGGGCCTTCGTACATCGCAATGAACAGGGCCAGAACTGGCGACAAGCATGCGAGTCAGAGTTTGGACCCGGCTGTTTGCTCAAGTCGGGTCCCTGCGTCTTTAAGAGACAAGTCTCACCACCATTCGGACCAATGTCCAAAGGTAAGGAGCCACCCGACCCAGTTTCTGAACCCAGGAAACTTTGCATCGAATCAACAGAGCATGCTCCTGTAGTTGGGGTTTGGCTTAGAGGTAAGCACCCTGTAATCCTACATGAAAAATGAGGGTTCAAAACCCATTGGGCGCAGGTACTGTAGCAGTACTGTAGCAGTACTGTAGCGGCGGTGGTACTCTAGATCGGCGGGTACTGTAGCGGTGATAGGGCACTGTAGTAGCGGTGGTACTGTAGCAGCCAGGTTACTATTCACAAAATGGCAATTGGGACAAAAAATTGGGCCTACGGGCTATGTAATGGGCTACAAGACCACTGGGCCTTCGGGCAATGTAAAGGGTCTCCCTCTACCCAGTTAAAAGAGGTCTTTGATTTGCTTTAATAATAAAAATGAGATTTCGGCCCCAACCTTTAAAAAAAACAGAGCCTGCTCCTGGGCCAGTGTCTGTTGCACCAGGTATCAACCTCAAGGACGAAACCAATATGATTGGGATAAAGGCATCAGGTACCCTTACTCGACGGATGTGGAAAAGGGTTAATCGTGTAGATAGGAGCGGTGATCCTATTGATGCGAGACCCGGGGATCATAAAAGACATTGGAGGATTGTCAAGTAACTGAAAGCCTTCTAAAAAGATGGAAAGCGGTAGGTGATGGACAGTTCTATGAAGTTTCAGAGGCGGAGGCGGGTATGTCCCAGCCCCGCCTAGAGCAATGAAAATCCTATGCTGGAACTGTCGGGGGCTTGGCAACCCACGAATGGTTCAGATGCTCCAGCGCCATTGCGCACAAAGTCACCCTGATATGGTCTTTTTGTCTGAAACCATATTGGATTACAAGGAAAACAATGGTATCGCTCTCAAATGCGGGTTTCAGGGCTGCTTCCTGGTCCCCCACCAAGGCCACTCAGGGGGAGGGGACTGGGTCTTCTTTGGAAGGAAAATGTCAACGTCGGGATCATCTCGTACTCATCACATCATGTGGCAGCATCCATCCATGATGACCTCTCTCCGCTGTGGACTTTTGTGGGTTTCTACAGATGGTCATCACAAAATGATAAATGGAAATCCTGGGAACTTCTATGTTATTTACAATAAGGAATTACGGGCCCTATCCTCTTTGGCGGTGACTTTTATGAGATTATGTTCCAGAATGAAAAATGCGGAGGAGCGCATCGGCCCTTTGCCTCGATGTCAGGCTTTAGGGATGCGATTTCTAGGGCAGAATTGGCTGATCTGGGACATGAAGGCAGCCCCTTTACCTGGTTTCAGGGGAACACGGAAAGCACTCGCATTGCTGAGCGTCTGGACAGATTTCTGGGGTCGACGGAATGGACTAACATCTTCAAAATGTTTCATATCGCCCACTTGGCGCCGAACTGTTCGGATCATTTCCATATCGCTATCGACTTTTCTCATAGTAGTCGTATCTCAAGAGGTGGGAAACCTTTCCAGTTTGAAAAGCTTTTGGGCCAAAGACCGAGAGTGTGAAGAAGTTATCCGATTATATTGGAAGGGTGGAAATAAAGACATCAATTTTAACCTCCAGCAGGTGGCTTCTAATCTGAGATCATGGAGCAACAAAAAATTTCGTCAACCCGACAAGCTTTGTAACTCCTTTGAACGACAACTCACCGCCCTTCTTGTCCAACCCCCAACGGATGACATTCTCTCCAAAATTGATACTATTCAAAGCGATCTGGATGCAGCTCTTCGCATTAAAGAAAGCTTCTGGGCTAAGCACGCACGAGAAATCCACATCATAGAGGGGGATGCAAACACCCAATATTTTCACCAGAAGGCTTCTGCCAGGCGCCGCAAAAACAACATTTCGATCCTCACCCACCCTGATGGGGGAACTGTGTCCAACATCAAAGGTATCCACGATATTATTTCATGTTATTTCCAAAAACTCTACACTGTAGGAGATTCCATCTTATCGTTGGAGGTTGATTCCTGCATCAAACATGTGATTACTGATGAGATGAACCGCCATCTCACAAAAGACTTCACGGACGATGAGATTCTTCAGGCTCTCAAACAAATCCACTCCACAAAAGCCCTCAGTCCTGATGGCTTCCATGCTCTCTTTTTAAGCAATACTGGCACATTCTCGGCCCTGACATATGCGTGCTAATGAAAGGCATTTAGGCTGGGGAAATTAACCTCTTCTCTATTAATGAGACAATTCTCACCCTCATCCCAAAGATCAAGAAACCCCTTGCGGCCTCGGACTCCAGGCCTATCAGTCTCTGTAAAGTCTCCTATAAGATTTTCTCAAAGGTCTTGGTTAATCGTCTGCGCATATGGTTACCTGCTATTATCTCTGAAAATCAAAGTGTTTTCTTAGCAAAGAGGTTTATCACGGATAATGCCATCGTGGCCCATGAAGTGTTTCATTCTATGAAAACGCGATCTGTTGCGAAAAGAGGTATTATGGCCTGGAAACTGGATATGACTAAGGCCTATGATCGAGTGAAATGGCACTTTCTCCAGGCCGTCATGACAAAAATGGGTTTCTGCCCCAAATGGACAGACATGATCATGCAATGTGTCTCGTCTGTCTCCTTTCGGATTAACATCAATGGTGGACTCACCCAAGGCTTCTCACTCACTCGTGGCCTCTGCCAGGGAGATCCTCTTTCCCCCTTTCTCTTCATCCCAGTGGCTGATGTTTTCTCTAACCTCATTTCCTTGGTCGCTTCCTCAAAAGAGATACATGGGGCAAAGGTTTGTCAGGTCAGCCCACCTGTCTCGCATCTCTTCTTCGCTGATGACTGCCTTCTATTCTCCATAGGTACTCATAATGAATGTCTCGCTATCTACCAGGTGATCCGCCTCTATGAGAGGGCATCTGGACAAGCGATCAATCCAGCCAATTCGGAAATCTCTTTCAGTTTTGGCGTCCCACCGACCAAGAGAGCAGAGCTTTGTCTTACTGCAGGCATTCAAATGGTTGACAAACACAACAAATACCTTGGGCTTCCCACTATTGTTGGTTGCTCAAAAAAAGAAATCTTCTCATCTACGGTGGATATAATCGAGAAAAAAATCCAAGGCTGGAATCCGAAAAGAATCTCTAAAGCAGGTAAGGAAACACTTATCAAAGCCGCTCTTTAGTCTATCCCTAGCTATATTATGTCCCTGTTCAAGCTTCCTGGAACGCTCGTCAACCATATCCACTCCTGCATCGCTAACTTCTGGTGGGGTCATAATAATGGCAGAAATAAAATCCACTGGATTCCTTGGAAGTCACTTTGCACCCCTAAAACAGGCGGTGGAATGGGATTCCGAGACCTCTAACTCTTTATGCTCTTTTGGCTAAACAGGGCTGGCGCCTCATGATTCATCCATCTTCTCTTTGTGTGCGGATTCTTCGTGCAAAATACTTTCCCCACTCGGATTTTCAGAACTCCTCTCTTGGCTCCTGCCCCAGCTTTCTATGGAGAAGCCTTTGGGGATCACGAAATTTACTTAATAAAGGGTTGGGATGGAGGGTCGGAGATGGTATGAAAATCAATATTTGGACCGATCCCTGGCTAATTGATAAAGATGGTTTGCAAGCCACCTCCCCTACCGTACCTGGCTTTGAGAACGCCACTATTTGCTGCTTGTTCGACGATCATGGTTCTGGGTGGTGTATGGATAAAATCAACTCATGGTTCAACGAAAGGGACAGAAGGATCATTCTTTGCATCCCCTGTGTGAGGGATGCAGGGCCAGACGGTCCCTTTTGGAGAAATGATTTCTCTGGATCTTATACGGTGAAGTCAGGGTACATGCTTGCTCTCGATACTCAAATCGAGGAAAGGGGAGGGCTCTGGAAAACCCTTTGGCATCTTAAGGTCCCCCTAAAAATCCGTTTTTTCTGGTGGCAGGTTTGCACAGGTATCCTTCCCACTATAGACTTCCTCGCCTTCCGACATGTCACGAATGACAAGCAATGTCCCATCTGCTTGGGTGTACTCGAATCTCCTCTGCATGCGATCACCCAGTGCCCGAGGGTGGAAGAGATCTGGACATTTTGGGGCTCCGATTTGGAGCTTATGCTGGATATGGCGCCGGACCTTCCGACATTGCTGATGTTGTGGTCGTCTTCTTTTACTGCAGACAAAGTTGCTTCATTATGCATCGTGGCATGGATCGTCTGGGCTCGACGCAATGACTTCATCTTTAACCACACAGCAAAGCCCCCCAGGTTCTGGATTGAACGGGCTACATCCTGGATTGAGGGGTGGAACCGGGACTCTGACCGTCATGGGCTCTCTGGCACTCACACAGCTACTTCAAGATGGTACCCTCCCCCATAAGGGATCCTCAAGATTAACGTTGATGCATCTCTCTCCATGGATGGAATTGTCAGAATTGGACTTGTGGCACGGGATTTCCATGGTCAAATCATTACGGCCAAACACGAATCAAACCACGCTCTTTGGGAGCTCGTTGTTGCTGAAGCCTTCGTTGTACCTGTTGGGCTGACATTTGCAAAAGATCGCGGATGGGAAGCTATTCACATTGAATCTGATTGCTTCACCATCATCAACGCTATCAGGCTTAATGATGGCGGCCTCCAGTCTTTCGGCCCCGTTATCAGGAACATCGAGTCTCTCAGTCAAAGCTTCACAACCTGCTCCTTCTCCTTCATTAAAAGGGACGGAAATGAAGCAGCTCATCACCTGGCTTCTTTCAGCACGTCCGGCGTGAATCATCTCTGGCTTGATCACTTTCCTTCTTGGTTGCATGACTGTGTAACTGGTGGCCTTCATGTTTAATATATCATCTTTCCTTTGTCAATATATATATATATATATATATATATATATATAATTATGAAAATAATATTCATTTTTTATTAAAAGTTATATAAATAAGTTTTATATATCATATTTAAATATTCATTATATTATAATAAATATTTTTAAATATTAAATATAGTTATTTTATTTATAGTTTTATCTAATTATATATTAATAAATATATATAAAAATATATAAATATCTATAATTATATAGTAGTATATATAATTATATAAATATATTTATAATTATTTAAAAATATATTTAAATATAGTTATTTATAAATATAAATATATATATAAATAAATATTTGTTAAAATAATTATAAAATTATAATAAATATATTTAAATTATATATATATACATTATTTGTAATTATACATATGTAGATATTAATAACAAGTATATATATTTATATAAATATATATAAATATAGTTATCTAAATATATATAATTATATAAATATGTTTATAATTACATATAAATATTTTTAGATATATTTATTTATAATTTAAT
Source organism: Viscum album (assembly GCA_963277665.1). Taxonomy (NCBI): domain Eukaryota; kingdom Viridiplantae; phylum Streptophyta; class Magnoliopsida; order Santalales; family Viscaceae; genus Viscum; species Viscum album. The sequence continues at coordinate 359,687,882 of OY728155.1, read as the reverse complement.
TATAAATATATATATATACTCAGAAGGTTCAGGAGATGGGGAGAGCCAACTCCTAATAAAATTATTAGAAAAAAAATTGGCAAATATGAAAAGAGGATGGATAGGGTCAGATAATGAGACATGTGTTGGAACCGAGCGTGCAGCGGAAGCCCCAAATAGGTGGGTTTTTTAAAAAATAATTCCACCGACGTTCAGCGTAAACTTGCCGACGTCGGTGAAGAGAATCCCGGTCAAAGTTGAGGATCTCGCATGGAGGATTTTAAGCACAAACATAAACCGTAAAATACCTAGTTTAGATCCGAAGCCGCGCACGACGTCTGCTCGTCGTTGGCGATCACAGCTCAAAGAATCTGAAGTCGAATTCCTCTAGATCGTCCACACGAGCTTCAAGGAATCCATGAGAGCGTCGTTCGTCGTAGTCCGGGTGCTAGTGCGGAATACTGACGATGTCTTCAACGTTCCAACAATCACTGCATCGCTTCGCTAGCGATGCTCGAGAGAGAGCTTCATCCAAGCTCCTTGGATCCCGAGTATCTCTCTCTAGAGTGTGGGAGAGAGAAGAGGAGAGATAAGCTCCATGAATAGTGTTTGGAAAATTCCCCTCCCCTTCTATTTATAGTGTACAATTAAAATACCCGGTATCGCATCGATGACCCCGAATACTTAACGCACTATCAACGACATTTATGACTACTAAACTGAGTCATAAATATTATTATCATTTACTTGTAATATACTAAAATATATTACGTGATAATAATTGAGTCATTAACTGGACTCGTCGCTCCCATAAATATTAATTGAACCTTGAATAATTTAATATTCGTCAATTAATATTTTTTCATGTATTTACTTAAAACTCGTAAATACGTTTAATAAATAAATTCAATACTCATTATTCTAAACTCGAATAATAAGAATTTATTTATTGCATTGGTGATCGTTTAACTTTGAACAAATCTCAAACCCCTGTGGCGGGGCCCACAATGTCCAAAAATTCTATTCAACTGAATAGGGTAGATTCTTGAATAAGCTATTGTGTGTGACCCTCTAGGCCCTTATTTCGACAGTCGTGAATAGTATTCACAAACCAAGAGCGGGATCTAGCAACCCATCATGGCCCTTAAAGAAATAAGGATTGTCACAGCAGTGACAACCAACCTACGAACACGCACTGTGTAATATAATCTCTTTGTCTATAATATCTCATAAAACAGGACGCACTCTCGTGTCATCGTCCTTTTCTTGCTTTATTGTTTGTTGATGTAACTGGATGGATTTACCCTCGATTGTCATGGCCATGGTCTTATAAAGGTACTGTCATCCATATCAACATGACCAGAGATATATTACTTCCATAACCCGGAAGCGACAAATCCTTTCTTGACCATTCAACCAATCTCATGTCACCAATGACGCACCCGACACAAACTATCTCACCACGACTTCATTGCCATGGTTTTCGTATTGCATCAAAGTACGCAATCAAATGACATGCATTGGTAATGATCTCAAGTCAGGAGACCATTACACATGATCGTAGATAGGAACATCTAATGACACCCGAAACATGTGGTGTTCATATTGGCGGGTCAGTACTCATGATCACACTACTAGAGATCACCAAGTGTGAACTTCATGAGAAGAAGTCTCAATGCTTATGAGCCCCCATCACCTGATAGTCAAACATCTACTGTGTCCAATCAGTAAGATGTATCTAGACTATAGAACATATATTTAAGATTAGTGTCATAGTATCTAGAGGTTCTCATTATAGTCTGGGATCTGCTATAACCTTTCGATACGACAATTAATCTTTGGATATTACCATTTAAATAGTGGATGCAGAAAATTCTACACTATAGTGGTAAGATGACATCATGCATTGCTCACTGTATACACGATGTGGTAATCAAAAGCACTAAATAGTTGGGTCTAGGGCACCCACTATTTCAACACTCTCACTTGCACTAGAGCCAACTTACTAACCAAACTTGTTAGCCACTCACTTGATGAACATCATGTTCCTGCTGAGTAATGGCTTTAGCTACTAGGTCCGCCACGGTTCCACTGCGTGACTATTCTGCTATAGCGACCTCATCTCTTTGAGTAAAACTACTCAAGAGATGATATCCCGAGTATATCTCACTTTTGTCCACTGTCATAGCTTGACATCTTGGCTAGTAAGAATATCATAATTTAGATTATGATAATACTTTTCTCACCGAGTGCGATTCCAAGAACTAGAACAAATTGTTGCATATCTGCGTCTAATCTGCCTTAGAAGTTGCAACGTACTCGGTCTTGTAGGTATGGCCACCACTGGTTGATATGAGCTTGACTCGCTCATCGCCTTTAGCCTAACTGCAAAACTAGATCACATTGATCTATGGGAGACTAGTTCATATCCCCAAAAACTAGTATCCTTTCTTCTTCATTTACCAGGTACGTATATTTTGTACTTGGCGAAGTACAATTAGATTGTTCTGACTGCATCCCATGCAGTGCTCCTGGATATAACTGATATTTGCCTATTGTAAAATATACCTTGGAAATATTGGTTCATGTACATATCATGGCATACGTGATTGTTCCATCGCTCCGACGTATGGATTTCAACTCACCACATTTATCTCTTCCCGTGTCACGGACAGGTCAACATGGAGAGATTATGCCCTGTGACATAAGCAACAATTCATCTCTTGAATTGTTCCAACATGTATTTTTCAATACAATGTTACTATATGTATGATTGACTAGGACCAAGCAACCTATAGATCTGTCTTAGTAGATCTTATTCCCTAGAACTTAGGTTGCTACTTTAAGTCAATCATTGGAGAGTAAATTTCATTTTGGTCTGAACTAACTGTCAGACCAATGTCTGTTTTCCATATGTTACCGAACATATTTCTTATTGGAAAACCTTAGCGCTCCCACTAACCTCTGGTAGACACATGGAAAACATTTGTTTTAAATGTATATACTATGATCATGTTGCTTACTTTAATCCTAAACCGGATTTCAGTAACTTGCAACCTTTAAATTAATTAATTAATTATGCCGCAGCAACCAAAAATTAATATCTAATTAATTTAATTATCAACTGTAATTAAATTAATTGTTTTAATTAGTTTTTGATTAAAATAAAATACATGAGCCCCTTAAACCCCGGGCAGGGCCTATGCGGGTCGGGGCGAACCTGCGCAGGCCCATCCCGAGTTGAGCCGACCTCATGCGGGTTTGTTCTAGACTGAGCAGGTCCGCCCACGCTCGTTCTTGGCTGGGCAGACCTGCTCGGTCACCAAGCAAGGTAAAACAAACATAACTTGCACCCGCAGTAGGGGTTACCTCATGGTGGAGACCGGGTTACCCCCGATGAAGCATGCACGTCAGAACAGGACGCGGCAGGACAGCACGCGGCTGCGGCTTCCGTCAAGAGGTGGGAGATCGCATGACGAGGGTGCAAAGGCATGCAAGGCAGCCGATGGTGCACCAAGTCTGGATGAGACCTGGCTGGGAGGTGTGGAGGTCGGCCGAGGGGAAGGAGGCGAGGGTGGAGGCATGTCCGTCGGTGCGCTGCAGCCCAGGGTGTCGGCCTGGTCAGGGTCCCCCCGCGGGAGGAGATGCAGGAGAGGCTGCTTCTGGGGCGCCGCACACAGATGTTGCAGCTGAGCAGGGAGGAAGGCAGCACTAAGGCGGCCCGCGGGGTGGAGCCGGTGCGGGATGCCACAACGTAGCCCTTTGCTGCTCTTGGCGAGGGTGACCTCCAGGGTTGGGCGGAGGTGAGGAGGCCAGAGGATGGTGGTCTGCGGGTGTGCTGGGGTGGTGCACTGGTTTCGCAGGGAAGAAGGCCAAATTCCGCTGGTTTTGGTGCGCTACAGTGCGTAGAGGAGGGAGACCCAGCGTGGGGCGGTGCTGGTTGCAGGTGGCGGTGCCTGGAGCAGAAGGAGGAGGCGGCCCATGGGTGCAGCGCGGGAGAAACTTCGGATGGCTGCAGAGTGACCATCTGATATCCGATTCGGATTCCGTCTGCGGCGTTGGGACCGTTTCGACACCCTCTTAACATTTTAATGCAAATTTAATTATTTCATTTGACTTAAAATTGTCACGCGTCCCTCTGATACCATTTGTTGGAACCGGGCGTGCAACAGAAGCCCTAAACAGGTGGGTTTTTTTAAAAAAAATCCACCGACATTCGACGTAAACTTGCCGACGTCGGTGAAGAGCAGCCCGGTCAAAGCCAAGGATCTCGCGTGGAGGATTTTAAGCACAAACATAAACCGTAAAATACCTGGTTTAGATCCGAAGCCGCGCACGACGTCTGCTCGTCGTTGGCGATCGCAGCTCAAAGAATCTGAAGCCGAATTCCTCAAGATCGTCCACACGCGCTTCAAGGAATCCGCGGGAGCGACGTTCGTCGTAGTCCGGGTGCTAGTGCGGAATACTGACGATGCCTTCGACGTTCCAACGATCACCGCATCGCTTCGCTAGTGATGCCCGAGAGATAGCTTCATCCGAGCTCCTTGGATCCAGAGCATCTCTCTCTAGAGTGTGGGAGAGAGAAGAGGAGAGATAAGGTCCATGAATAGTGTTTGGCAAATGCCCCTCCCCTTCTATTTATAGTGTACAATTAAAATACCTGCCATCGCCTCGCTGGCCCCGAATACTTAACGCACTATCAACGACATTTATGACTACTAAACTGAGTCATAAATATTATTATCATTTACTTGTAATATACTAAAATATATTACGTGATAATAATTGAGTCATTAACTGGACTCGTCGCTCCCATAAATATTAATTGAACCTTAAATAATTTAATATTCGTCAATTAATATTTTTTCATATATTTACTTAAAACTCATAAATACATTTAATAAATAAATTCAATACTCATTATTCTAAACTCTAATAATAAGAATTTATTTATTGCATTGGTGATCGTTTAACTTTGGACAAATCCCGGACCCCTGTGGCGGGGTCCACCATGTCCAAAAATCCTATTCAACTGAATAGGGCAGATTCTTGAATACGCTATTGTGTGTGACCCTCTAGGCCCTTATTTCGACAGCTGTGAATAGTATTCACAGACCAAGAGCGGGATCTATAAACCTATCATGGCCGCTGAAGAAATAAGGATTGTCACAGCAGCGACAACCAACCTACGAACACACACTGTGTAATATAATCTCTTTGTCTATAATATCTCATAAAATAGGACGCACTCTCGTGTCATCGCCCTTTTCTTGCTTTATTGTTTGTTGATGTAACTGGATGGATTTACCCTCAATTGTCATGGCCATGGTCTTATAAAGGTACTGTCATCCATATCAACATGGTCAGAGATATATTATTTTCATAACCCGGAAGCGACAAATCCTTTCTTGACCATTCAACCAATGTCATGCCACCAACGACGCACCCGACACAAACTACCTCGCCGCGACTTCATTGCCATGGTTTTCATCTTGCATCAAAGTACGCAATCAAATGACATGCATTGGTAATGATCTCAAGTCAGGAGACCATTACACATGATCGTAGATAGGAACATTCAATGACACCCGAAACATGTGGTGTTCCTATTGACGGGTCAGTCCTCATGATCTCACTACTAGAGATCATCAAGTACGAACTTCATGAGAAGAAGTCTCAATGCTTATGAGCCCCCAGCACCTGATAGTCAAACATCTATTGTGTCCAATCAGTAAGATGTATCTAGACTATAGAACATATATTTAACATTAATGTCATAATATCTAGAGGTTCTCATTATAGTCTGGGATCTGCTATAACCTTTCGATACGACAATTAATCTTTGGACATTACCATTTAAGTAGTGGATGCAGAAAAGTATACACTATAATGGTAAGATGACATCATGCATTGCTCACTGTATACACGATATGATAATCAAAAGCACTAAATAGTTGGGTCTAGGGCACCCACTATTTCAACAGCATGCCCTCAACCATAAGGTAAGACTACAAGTGCAGAATAATATCATTCTCATAATCATGATCATGATTATCGTCAGTTTTTCATTCTGACTGTGAGTTCCATTTATTAAAGCGCCTCAAGTACTTCGCCTTGACGTTTTCCTGCTCCAGAGTAAGTTGACTCTTAGAGTCTTTAGAGGAAGATCTGGTAGACACATTATGACCATGTCCTCATGTAGTATCCCAATCATCTCGGCCACGACCTCAACCATGGCCTTTTGGCTATCTACCTCATCACTATGACTTCTGATGCCAAATTCCTTTTGGTTTTTCTTTCTCATAGATAATGTCCGGTGAGAATTCCGCCAGCAAGGGGAGTTCTTGAATAATTAGAGTCTGCTCCACTTCATATGTTGGCACATATGTTGTAGGTTTCCAGTGCATAACCAACTGAAAACCCTCTTCATCCACCACTCTTCCCTTACCTTCACATAACGACACCTTCTTATGCAAATGAGCTTCATGTGGCGCTTGAGCATTGACTTCTCCATGCTCAGGAGACCATGCATCCTCTAGTCCTTCCACAGAATTTGTAAGTGGGACAGGCTCAACATCCTAATTACTTCCACACTTTTTGAAAATCCATATGCATCACTAACACCTATAGCATGTTTTGAAGTATCATCTCGTGCCTTAACATCATCATCAGCTTTCCCATCTTCCTTAGTGGGGTTGGAAAAAATCTTAGGAGGTGCAACAACATCTCTATATGAAGGTGGTAACTTTTTTTCCATGAGAAGGTGATAGATGAGAATATACCAGAGTACCTTCAACATGCTCTTCTCCAACAATATCGTCTTATGTCCTACTCCCTTGTATATCCACTACTGAAGGCCCAACATCATCAGTTTTATTTTCAAATACCATTGTATCACGACCAACAACCGCATCATTGTGAGCCATAGTATCTTCCTTACTAGATCATGAGATCCGCCGTTTACATCAAGTAGCTTCATGACCTCTCAAATTACTGACAGTACAACTTATTTCTTTTTGACAGTTCTCATTGACATGCCCAATGGCCTGACACCCAAAACAAAATTAGGGCAATTTTCCATACCTTATAGTCAAATCAAAATTGAAGTCCGCAATACGCAGTGTGACAGGTTCAATTGGCATTGAATTGAGATCCAACAGACCAAGAAATATCTAAAAAAAATCTAAAGTGCACCTCTTCCGTTGCCCGATTGAGCTTGATCGGAGTGTCGATTGATGAAGCAATGTCGAACAAAAATTGAGGATGCCATAATATCCAATTCAAGCCGTAAATTCGAACCCAAACCCGAGTTCTTGTTTTGCAGACCACAAATGGATTTAAGCAAGGGTCCCAATCTTGAATGCATATGATTCCTGGCGTGAGAGAGATCTGACCTAAACCCCATACCATACGCTTCATCTCTTTAGAGGAAAAAACAAAGTGGAAATGCCCCCTCTCAATGGGGATGCACTTCTATTCATGAAAACCGCAAACAGAAGCTACTTTCTGTTCCAAGTCTTTAGTCCTCCATGGTTTTTGACCAGTTGGAAAAACCACCCACCCGATAATCAAATTCCCACAGATTTTGAACTGATCGAGGATCAAATCTATTCTTACACAGAAGTGAGTAGAGTTACCTATTCAGAACATCCGATTGTCACCGTTCTCGGTCAAGGTGAAACTCGGTTTTTCATCACCCGATTCACGTGATTGACCATTGAGTGTCTTCGAAACCAAAGCTGGGTTCACCCAAGAGGATGTCGCTGGACCGTGAGGAGGGTAACTGGAAGCCGCATCCAAGACCCTCGAACGGCTCTGTGCGCCTTCATCGGATCGAGCAAGGGTCTTCCCATAGGCAGATTTTGAATCTACTACATCAGTATTGATGAACTTATGTGAGTCAAAATGACCCCGACCCAGAGTGGCTCTAGCAGACGCCATCTTCCGAAAATCTGCACAACGCATTAACCACTTGGGTCCAAGGGAGATCGCGCATAGCCAGGTGGGATCGGCTAGGAAGATCGCGTATAGAAGATGCCTGTATCGACGCAGTGGAAGAGACTGAATGACACAATAGAAGATCATATTGGATCGATACAGAGGAATACCGCGCACAGTAGAGGTGGGATCTTAAAAGAGGAAGGACATCCCCGCGATGGATGCAGCAGCGGAGGAGCAGGGTTCGAGAGGCAGGGATCGAAGAAACCCTGAACTCCATCTCCAGGAGAGAGCTCCCGACACCCAGCCGTCTTTCTCTCTATATATAATTGAATAATTATAAAATTATAATAAATATATTTATTATATTTATAATTATATATATTTATATATCAATAAATGAATATATATATATATATATATATATATATATATATATATATATATATTAATATACGAAAAGATCCAAGTGTGAGTTCGAAAGTCTACCCACACCCAAAAAAATTATTTAAAAAAAAAGAATAGAAAACAAGAAAATGTAGATGAAAACTGGGTGTGACACAGCATAAATTCTCAAAGCATAGAAAACAAGAGATAACTCCCGCCTCACCCTCAAGATCTCATATTCCTGAGATGAAGACCTCTACTATGTGGTTGTCAGCCTCTCCACCAAGATTTCTTCCTTTGAGGCAGCTCCATCACATCATCTGATGGTGAGTTAAAGGAATCATCTGGAATGACACAACTTCTATATTTCCATGAGTTATCCATAAAATCTATCTCCGACTTTTTTCGATAGCTAACTTAACATTTCTTGATAACTACTTCTGAATTATGAGTTATTCTCAATAGAAAAAGGTGCCTAGTTCCATTATGGAAAAATTCACTTCATGTTGCTAGTCAAGCCATTTTTTAAAATCATCATCAAGACCTTGAGGAATCCTTTCACCCTCATAATCCTCCAACGGGGGTTTTGGAATTCATTTCTCTTGTAAATGCACTTTCATTGATCGAGGTCATCCCAAAAATAACATAAGCATATTTCATAAGATCAGAATAGTGGGCTGGGTAAAACCCCACCACCTTCCCAGCACCCTCCAATTGAGTACTAGATGGAAGAAAGACCTTCAAAGGGAGTGCAATGGCCATGGTTTTCGTCCTAACCAATGTTGATGCAGAAACCCATGCATGATCAGTATCTGTAGGAGAACTAGTATAGGAAACTGAAAAATTTCCAAGCACATATGTGGGTATATGTGGTTTAAGTTTCCAATAATAAACCAATTGAAATACCTCCACATTAAAAGGAGTTCTACTTCCCTTTGAAGATACATCATGAAAGCCTGATGATGCGTTACATTCCTTCAGTAGATCAGTAGAGGCTGAGAAACACAAGCATTTCCATCAACACTCACTAGATTCATGTTAGGATCTTTAGGATATGCCACTAAAATCAAGGATTTTACTTTCCCTTTAACAGTGACAAGAAGATTATTTTGCAGCATTTCAAAATCTATTTTATCATGTACAGACTTCTCATATTGAGATTGTCCACTAGAGCATTCAACATTCAACAGGGAAGATGTAGGAAGAACTGGATGCATTGAATCCTACACCCTTATCGTAATGTCATCCCATGATTTCATACATGATCTATGATCCTGACCACCTAGGAATTCATCACCAGTGGCCCCATAGACATTCATTCCATTTTAGGGCTTCCCCCATCCATCAATCTCACCCAAATTTATTTTTGATGATTCCCCAGTAGAGGAATGAGTGGCATTTTACCCTGTCATGTTTACAATAGGGTTCTTTTCATCCAATAGGCCTCCACAATGCTCCATGTCATTCCCCATCTTATGGAAACTCGAACAGATGACATCTTCGTAGTATTTAGACAATGAATGACCAATGATTCCATAGGTTAGAAAAATCAATGGCCTCTTATCACATAGAAAACTAAGAGAAACCTCATCCTAGAGGGTAGAAAGGACCACCTTCTCTGCTAGAGTAGAGAGAAGGTCTACTTCAACCAAGACCCACATGTAATGAACAAATGATACACATCATGTGGCATTGTCCATCTTAATCGGTAGCCCAACTGATGATGCAATGTCAAACAAAATCGACTATTTCCAAAGTATCTAACTTAAACCAAAAGTATTTTCCCATTCCTCTACATAGGTGACTCTAAAAACATATAAACTGAAACTGAGAGTCCATTGATTAATTCTCATCACACACAATTTCATATTGGGAGAAGAAAGTCCCCATTATGTACACTTCAATTCCATAGTTGAAAAACAAGATGGTAGAAACCCATGCCCATAGAAATGCACATCTAATCGACAAACCCCCAAATTGTATATTAATGATGAACAAAATCTGTCTGCTTCAATGAATTTGTGCCCTTCTCTAAATAGATTTGATTGATTATGGAGAACTTACAAAGCATCAATCCTTTTGTAATGGTCGCATCATTTTCCAATTCATGTGCAATGCAACCTTTATTAACAATTCATCTTGAAACATTACCTTCAAAGGATGGAAACAACGGATTTCATTCCACCTACTTCCTTATGGCATCAGGTCTCAATTTTTAATGTGGGTCGACTATATTAAAAGGACCAATACAAATATCATCAAGATTGAAATCACAATACTGATTGATCACCATAAAAGCACACCCTAAATGCCCCAGACGCCCGAAGGTGATCACTCTCGATCTGGCCCCATTCTCCATTTTATATATATTAATATATTTATAACTATATATAAATAATTTTATAAATATATTTACTTTTAATTATAAATATAGATAAAAAAATTATATCAAAATAATTATAAAATTATAATTAAAATATTAAAATAAAAAAATATTTATGATTGTATATATTTATATGTTAATAAATATATATATTTATATAAATATATATAATTAATAAATATATATTTATAAATAAATATAAATATATATATATTTATAAATAAATATAAATATATATATTTATAAATAAATATATTTATATTTATATTTATATAAATAAATAAATATATTTATATTTATATTTATATAAATAAATAAATATATTTATATTTATATTTATATAAATAAATAAATATATATATTATAAATAATATATATATATATATGTATTTCAATAATTATAAAATTATAATAAATATATTTGATTAATAAATATATTTATTGTCTATATAATTATATATAATTATATATTAATATATATATATATAATTATATATAATTATATAAATATGTACATATATTTTATATTATTTAACATAAATATAAATATATATTTAAATAAATGTATTCATTTATGTATTATATAGTTTTTATATAAAATATTAATATATAATATTTATTTTAATGATATTTTTTTGTAAATAATGTATATAAATGAACTACTAAACAATTTTCCTAATATAAATTTGATAATTTTATATATATAAAATTATGAAAATAAGATTAAATTTTTATTAAAAATTATATATATCATATTTATATTTTTTATATACATATATATACTTTTTGTAATATAAATCTACTTTAAAGATAAATAAATATTTATTCAAAAATTACATTACTCACTACGAACTATATCAGCGCTAGAAAAAGACACTAATAAAGGTGTCACTTTTATCCGCGCTAGAAAAAAGACACTAATAAAGGGGGTCTTTTATCATCACTAAAAGAAAACATTGACAATGGGTTCCCTTTTATCACTACTTTTATTATCACTGATAAAAGGTAACTTTATCAGTGCTTTCTAGGATTGTAGATAAAATTCCCCCTTTTTCAGTGCTTTTTATCAAGTGCGATTAATGTTTAATACCAGATAAATCATGATGTGTGGTAGTGATAAAAGTGTTGATAAAGGTATGTTTTATCTAGGATAAAAATCAATTAAAAGGGTACCCTTTGTCAGTACATTTTTTTAGCACTGATAAAGGCGCATCTTTAAAAAACGTTTTCTTGGCCTTGGTAAAAACTATTAATAAAAAAAATATTTGTAATATATATATAACTTTCGTATTTATATTCGAAAATTAGTTTTTATTTATATTCATTAATTAAAAAATGCATGTATATAATTAATATAAATATGATATATTAGTACATATATTATAATAATTCAAACAATTATATAAATATAGATGACTTATAGTTAATTTGTGATATTTGAATTTATATATTTATATGAATGTCTATTCTGATGTTCAACCCAGCCTAAGGGCCTTTTAGTTTTTTTTAAGATAATCCTCATTTTTTGTGTTGAGGGGGTACCCTTACATGACCTACATGCCTAGAGACACAAGGCCCAAAACATGACCTGAAGGCCCAGAGGCATAAGGCCCAATACATGAACTAAAGGCCTAAGACCCAACTACACTAGAACTTCCCCTCTCGAGAATCTAAATCCTTGAATGAGCCAAACTCCCTGCCTCACATGTCTAATCATTGTAGAGGATCTTGTGACTCTTATCAGGTGTGTTTATCTAATTTTGGGGATGGGGTTGATTTTACTAATGTTTTAGGGGATGAATATCTCAACACTGGTAACAGAAAAAGAAAAATATTCCTTTTAGGTTAAATATAAGAAGGGTAAGAATATGAAAATGACTTTCTCTTCCTTTAACATACTAAATTTATATGGCGAAAGCGTGTGAGGGATTCCCCCTATGCATGATGTTAGTTTTCAGAATACTAGTGTGGCCAATGACATTGGTTACGCCTATGATGAGAGAGTTTCCCAAGCCATGAGAGAAGAAGTGAATGTTTTTAATTAGCCTGTGGATGTGAAACAACCAATTTATATAGGTGAAAAGGGATCTGATACGGAGGTTTCAGTTGTTGTTGGCTCCAATAGTCTTCATGAAATCTAAAATAGATATAATAGAAAGGAAGTATTCCATGAGGAATTTGATAACACTCATGATTTTTTGAAAATTGAAGGTCAATACTTAAGTATTATGTATACCAAGGAAAGGAGAAATTCTGATTTGGTGGCTTTATCAGAGGGATCAACTCCAGTTATAGTGAAGGAGCCTTGGACTCAAGAGGTTCCCACCCTACCAGATGACATCTTTGACCCTCAAGATGATGAATACAAGATGTGGAAAATGAAAAAAAACTTGTAGGATGGGTCATCATCCAAGAGTTAGGGGTGGTTTGTGATCTCAATGCACAAGATGAACTTTTTTCTCTTTGTTCTTGGTGGCTTCTGTTTGTTTTTCTTTGCAATAGTTTTTTTAGAATCATTCCATATTCCTATACACATTATGTTTATTTTCAATAAATTTTAGGATCATGGCTATAACCCAAGGTTTGTTTCATTTTAGATTATAATAAATATATTTTATGAATAAAAATATTTATTATATTTATAATTGTATTAATTATATATTAATATATATATTTATAATTATATATATATATAATAATAATAATAATATCTATAATTATGTAAATTTATTTATACTAATCTTCAAATATTTTTAACCATATTTATTTATAATTGTAATTATAAATATATATATATATATATATATATATATATATATATGAAGAATAACTAGGATCCAAGCATAGTTGATCAAAAAATTATTAAATAAAAAACAAGCAATGTCATGTGTTACAAGGAGTTTTACAAAGAAGGCAGTGAATCACTCCCCTCATATTTGAATCCACCATTTGTTTATAGTAGTCTGGTGTCTTGAAGTACCACATCGTTATCATTTCCAAAATTTCCCTCCCTAAAAATGCATCTTCCACTTGATTGGATTCCCTATATGCTTGTGAGATAATCAGATTTTGGTGATGTACATGCTTAATAAAATCAATTCAATGAGGTAGAATATTCAAAGGAATAACCCTGATTCTTTCGATCTATTCCTTAAAAAAATTTTCAAAGTCAAATTTAATCCATAAGGAGTTTTAATTGTGTTATAAAATATAATTTACGACATACATCATGGTCCATAATTTAGATTCATGAGAAATTACAATATGAATATAATGATGAAAGAAAAAATTGAAAAAACCATAGTGGGTGAAAAAAATTCACCCACAACCCATGGAACCTTGCATTCCAAATAATACACCATCAAAATTGAATTTTATCCATGAGTTTATTGGAGGAATCCATCAGAATTATTTAAGTACTATAGGTTTTATATGTCTTCCCAAGATACCCAGCATTCGTGAAATGTTCTAGTCATCAATGCTATTATTCATAGTCCCTATTTATACATTTAATGTAACATAAATCCACCTATGAATTGAAAGTATACCATCATGCATTGAGGGTGGATGATTGTAAACCAACCTTACATTTTATTCATTCCACATAAATGAAATGAACGATGCCACTGCTTCCAATATAAGATTGTGTATCTGGTCACTCTTTCCAGTTGAAATGATCACAACCATGAGCTAGTCCATCTACAAGTCAACACCGAAATAGATTCCAATTTGGTTACCTACATAATTGTAGATATTCTAAGAAAATCCATATACCACAAAAAGTTTTTGTACATTCTCTTAATTCTTCAATCTCCTGTGGAACTCTAAAATAACGTATTGTCCAACCCTCTTTAATTGATCATGTGTGTATAATATTTTTTTCAGATCCTACAAAGAATTAGAAAATCATTAAGTCTATATAAAGTGTACCTTGAACTTTGGAAACCATGTTGGTATCATGTTTAATCCCTCATATTCCTTCTTGTAGTACTCATTGTCATTAAACTGTCCATATATTTTGGGCCTCCATATCAAACTATCCATTTCAATGGAATCATATTTCTAAATTTCAAGTATCTTTTGTAGGGGCGAAGAACATATATGAAATTGGTTTGTATAAGAAGATCATGTATAGACACATGTTCCTCATCTAAGGGGAAATTCAAGGATTCTTTAAGGGGCATTTCCAGCCATAAATTACTCCAAAAGTTAATGTTAGACTACCTACTTACAAACCGTTTTTTGTTATGCATGATTTAATTAAAAGAGTGTATGATTGAAGTCCCAAAATTTGAGTCAAGTTAATATGGGTATCCATCAAGCAGCCTCATTTTAAAACCTATTTGATAGGAAGTCACAAAATGGATTCATTAGAATTCATAAGATTCCAAGTGAAATTCTCAATAATACCATCATTGAAAATCATTAGATCTCTAATTTGAAGGTATCCTATCTCAACAATTATGATACATTCATTCTATGCAACAGTTATCAATATCCTCTCACACACCAACCTAGTATATATGAAGTTCCTGATTAGAACATGATTATTATTAACAAGATTTCTTGGCCATCAATAGTGATTCAAAGTGAAAACAATTTTAGAAGTGATTACCATGTTGATAAGGCACACCATTCCATATTGGAACATCAATTTTTCTTTGTATCTATCCAGCTGATTGATAATTATAGAGAAAATGTTCCTGATATATTGACTGCTCGCCTTAACCCAAAATAATTATACACCATGGTAGTTAAAATGAAGGGATCCCTTCTTCTCCCCAATACTTATAATGATCCTATTTTGTTTTCTAGCAGTTACTCCATCACAAAACACAATAACAGATTTCTTCCCACTGATGGTATGTCCTACCAATTCCTCATAATGTGAAATAATATCTTTAATAGTTGATATGGATTTCCTTGATTCTTGTTCAAATAGGATAGTATCATCTATATACAAGACATATGATCAAGTGAAATCACATCTACCAGCTTTTATTCTTATATAGATTCTAATATGATAAATTTCATTAATGTAACTGCATATGTAATCTCTATCAATTGAAAAAATATCCTTGAGAGTGGATATCCATTTCTTAGACCTATAATGTATTAGAAAAACCCTCTTTGGTTCCAATTAATGATAATTAATATCCTTGTAGTTCTATGTATGGTGTTATCATTTAAAGACCCTGAACCCAGTAGCTCAAAGCCGGTGCATTACTTTATTTCATTGGTATAATAAACAATGATGTCACATATAGAAGTATTGAGTAGTTTAGTATCTTTAATAATATAAATACATAAATAATCTTTTTATTACAACTTGAAAATAAAAACATCATATAAACTATAGTGTTAGCACTAATAAACTCCTAGTTTATCCATACAACTCATTCATAATACACACTTCATATTCTGAAAAAAATAATAATAATAAAGGGTTGAGCATAGATGCTCAGTTAGGGTAATCAATACAATTGATGCTAACATAAATAATTAGGCACAATGAATAACTAAAAATACATACTAATAAAACATAATATTGAGAAGAATATGGAAGGAATAGAAGCAGATTAAATCATTCCATACATAATCACATGAGAATGAAACTAAATCGTGGATATTATAATACTTGAAAAATAAAATGAATTATCAATTAATAATATCATAATGAAGGAATTGATAATTCTAGACATCTGAAACATAATTTATAGGCCTTATCAAAGACATCTGAAAATAAATGGTTAAGGCCTCAGCCAAATCCATATATGAAAATAAGTGGGAAAGGCCTCAGCCAAGTCTATGTCTTTTTTTCTCATGGGAACTATTGACGCATCAAGGGGTATAGTGGGCCCTAATCACCACCTAATAAGTCTTATACATTACTCATATCAATGGGGTGGAACAAAAATAGCATATATATATATATATATATATGAAATTTAAATAACCTTTACCAATCAGTAAAATAATCACTAACTATTCTGAGTAATATGGTGAATGGTATCAAGATATCACATCCATAGTCAAACTGATCATAAACCATTTAATATTATATGGTATATTATATAAAAAATATCAATCACAAATAAGAAAAAGATTCAATAGAGGGTGTTGAAATAGATGAAATACATTAAGAAATTATCGAGAAATATTTGAGAAAAATACCCTTTTACTTTGCAAAGAAGAGTTCTTTTGGAAAAATAATTTTCATTTGTCATAATATTTGATTGTTAATATGTCCATACTAGAAAATGAAGACAATTATACAATTTTTTAGGAATAAATTTTTTCCAAATGAAGTAAAAATATGTAATAAAAATTAAGAAACGTTAAAAATGAGCCGCTTTAGTACGGTTTAAACAGAATACTAAAGAGTCTTTAAAATAGAAAGTGGAATAATTATTTTATAAGACCAGAAATAAAAAAATATAGTCTTTCATGTTAAATTAGTTTATTTTATAAAATTAATTGTATATTTAAAAAAATTATGGAGTGCACATGAAAGTGGGTAAGAAAACAGGAAGTTCCCATTAATTGGGCTTCATTATCAGGATGAATTAAGAAGAAAAACTTTTTAAAACATTTATTTTCCCATTATAGAAGGATGAACTGATATAGATACATTAGTTAGGAACATTTACATAGAATTTATTAGGATTATATAAAAATGAAGATTATTTACAATGGGGTAAATAGAGAGAAAGTGTAACCTGAAGGAAAACAAAGAGGTTCAGAAATAATCCCTTACCTTATGTCCAAAATCATTCTGCAGTTGTACATAACATCCTCAATAATAAAATTAGATTAATTAATTAATTTTTACAGAAACTATTCAACATTTCTTTGTTTTATTATAATTTTATTATGTTCATTTATAGCCTTTTTTATGAGTTATAATATTTAATTACGTCGTTTGGGAGTGTTCTTTTCCTTGGTTTTCTTGATTGGTTCACTTTTATACATTTATCAAACATTGTGTAAAATGAGAATAGTTATCTAGAATTGAAATTATATTTTATTAATTAATATATAGAATATTAATTTTTTATAAGTAATTTGGTTTTTTGGGTGATGATGATTCATTAGATAAGACTTTAGTTTTAATCATTTGAATTATTTTGGATTTTTTCAATCATCCCACATTAGTTTTGTTTAATTAATTAATATTATGTATATATACTGGTTCCAAAACATTAAATAATATGTAATACATATTTTATAATTTTTTTTAACTATAGAAATGATTTATTGAACAGCCTTGAAGGTATAATTGAAAAATAAAAACATGTCATCCACAGAGGAGGTAAATCGGCACCTCACAGATGATGTTTTCATCTGTAGAATAAAAGGAAGAGGAGAAGAGACTTGAAGATATATTTTCCATTTAAATAATAAAATTTCAATGTATATAAGATACAAGAGTTATCATGTATGTTTGGAAATATGATGATATGTGAGCATAAGAAAATAAAATAAGTGGGAAGAACATAAAGAATGTGAAAGAGTACTTTACCTCTTGAATTCTTCTCATTGAGAACATCCTTAGGGGAACTTTTTTGGTCTTTTTTTGACACTATAACCTTCGTAATGTGGATAAGAGGCTTGGGAAGTGTATTTTTCAGAAATTAGACAAGCTTAAAGGATTTTGAGGTGTGAGGATGAGAGTTGGTGAGGGGTGGATTTAGAGCTTACTTCATTCATACTTCATCTTTGAATTAATAATTCATTACTTTTTAAATACAGTAAACTACCATATTTCACCATTCACCAAAAATTCAAATATTTTAGAAAAATACCAAAAACTCAGTCTAATGATTTTTTGAAGTGTAAAATTAATAAAATGAAATCCATTTTATTAAAATAATTTTCTAAATATGTGAAATTTCATTTTAAATAAAATCATCATTTATTCGAAATATATTGACTTTAAAATTATAACTGATTTTATATCTCCTAGAAAAATTAGTTAAGGTCTCATAAAATTATATTATACTCATAAGAAAAAAATATATTAATTTATGAAGTTATTTTGAAAAATTAATTTTCTTTTCAATCATTATATTAATTATAAAATTGTAAATTAACATTTACGCTTAAGATAATTACCGACTCTTAATTTATCATTTTTTAAAAATTCATTTACTTATTCCATATTATAAACATATCATATTTTCATTTATAAGTTACCCAAATATTATTTATAATTTCATAGTTGATTTTACTATTTAAATAATAAATAGAAAATTAATATACCAAAATTGATTATTTTTTAAAAATTGGCATTTTTCACTATTCACCAAAAAATAAATATTTTGTGAAAAATACCAAATTTTTTCACTAAAAAAATTTCTAAATTACACATTTAAAAATGAATTTTATTTATTTCAATAGAATTTATAAAATTTTCAAATTTAGTTTAAACAAGTGCACCATTAAAAGGTGGTAAAATGACTATAAAAAATATAGCATTTTAATATGTAAAATTTGATTCATTCTTATCTTTTGCTAATAAAATAATTTGTGTGAACATAAAAACATTTTATTATATGTATAATATATAAATTTCATAATTTCTTTAATAATATTCATTCCTGCCAATTTCACAGCTATGTTATAATAGTCGATTCTAAATAATGATTTTTAATTATCTGTCATTATTCGTTTGAGATTGGTGTTGTGTAAACCCCATGATGTTAAAGAAATTAAATTTAAAAATATACATAACATAAAATCATTGGGTGTTACATTATCCCCTTATTCAATAAACTTTTCCATCATAATTGGAAATTATATGTCAAATGTTAAAGGTTGATACTTCAAAATTCCTTTATTGGAAACCCACATCGAAAATAGGGATAATAAAATATCATCTTAATAAGATGGAAAGTGAAATGTGAATGTCAACACAATTGGATTTCAGGTAGAAAATAATTAGTTTAAAGCCCCGACATGGAAATGAAAGAGAAATATTATTATCAATTTTGGATGGAGTGTGAGAGGGAACATAGTCATTATAAAGTTAGCCATTAGAAAAATGAAAATATTTTGATCGGTTGAAAGACCATTGATTTATAAAAAAATAAAATTAAAAGGATGTAATTTTTATTCTAAAATCCATTTCCCAAAATTTTGGGTTTCTTTTATTATCAAGAAAAAAACTTTATAAAATCAACATACATGATTAATTTCTATGTCGAAATTATAATGTAATCCTTTAGTCGTTGTTTGATCTATTTTCACTTCATCCCTCACACCAAGAAATGAATGTTCAAAATGAATTATTTATGCCTGAATCACTTTTATGTTTCATAAGATCCATCAATCATTCCTTTTGACTTTAAATATATACTGAAACTAAAATTGTTAGCACAATGTATCAAATAAATCATACTTTAACCTCAAATAATAAGATACAACATTCAACTTAATCCATTCCAAAATAAAACTCATCCAAAATTCATTTTTCAAAATTCATAGTTCAAATGGTTATCTAAATTTACAAGATATGATAAATATTTCTATAAAAACATGAATCACCATAATTTCACAACAAAAATCATATTGTACTCCAAAATAAAATTCAACTTTTATTCCATAAAATATTTTTTTCCTGTCAAAATAACATTAATCACTTAATAACCAAATCATTTTCTAATCCAAAGGCTATCTATTTTATGAAAAACATTTCCCTAATTCATAATAAAATTTATCCATAAGATACCAAAAATGTCATACTAATGAGAACATCATGTAGACTATTGGTAAGTGTTGCACCATTTTTACCCATTAGTTTTGGGTTCAAACCTAGGGGCCTTGCCGAATGCAACGGGTTGTCAACTATCCTAGAGTTTGTCCTCTTTCTAAAACTACATTAATATGACCTCCAAAATAGATATGATGAACATTCCTAAAATAAGTTTAATCACTAATGTTATCAACACAACCCTAATACATAAATACTTCATCCATTTACTTCCACATAGTTCTTTCCTTGGCCTCGAGATTATCCTATAGAAGTGGGAATGGACATGGGTAATTACCAAATTCCCCACATTTATAGAAATGAAAAAACAATGGATTCTTAGTATTTGTTTTATTTTCTTCTATTGCATTGTTCATTTTTTTCTCAGAAATTCCTTTATTTATGTCCTTTTTTCCCACACATAAATCATTTATCCATTCCTTTCAGACACATTCATGGGTGTATCCATCCACATTTCTTACATGATAGAAGTTGATCTATCTTTTCTC
Source organism: Viscum album (assembly GCA_963277665.1). Lineage (NCBI taxonomy): Eukaryota > Viridiplantae > Streptophyta > Magnoliopsida > Santalales > Viscaceae > Viscum > Viscum album. Next base: position 359,666,935 of record OY728155.1, on the reverse strand, counting down.
TAGGTTCTCCACCATTGGACATATTAGAAAACTTTATCCTTCTCTTCTTTGGTGAGTTCATGAGTTGGTTAAGTTATATGTTCTTAATAGTATTTTGGGGAAAATATTAGGAATTAACATGATATCTTTCTCTTATAACAACATCCAATTTATTTTATCATCACCACCACCTTGTCTATCATGTTTAATGTCAACATGAATCCTTTGGGTTCTATCCATTGACTAAACCTGAAGGAATAGTGTGAGTAAAAATACTCAGAGTGAGAAAAATATATAATATTTTTTTGAATATCATGGAACCTTATTTTAAGCCAAAAACACCTTAACCTAGGTTATTTATTTTCATTATATAATTAAATATTTCATAATGTTTTGTAAGTAAAATGTTAATTATCATAAGAATATCCATCAAGAGTGTTAAACCAAGTGCATATATCAACTTTTTATTGTGTATAAGGTTTCACTAAGTCCGGACCAACACACCTTATTAGAGTTGTTACACCTATGTACATATGCACTATAACCTCATGCACTTGTAGTATCTTGAAAAAGATTTATTTCTAGGAATATACAAATAATATATACCCTAACAAAATTCTAGGATGTTATTATATGCTTAAAATTAATGTCTGTATTAGGGTTATGTTCCCTAATATATGTTTTCTAAATCTAGTTTCCATGGTTTCTACTAAAATTCTTTTGATACCAACTGTAAAGACCCCAATCCCATAGCCTAGAGCTAATTCCTTGCTTTATTACATTGGTATAATAAGAAAGGAAGTTGCATTCCAAAGTAATGAGTAGTTTAGTAGCTTTGGAAAACCAGATACATACATATGTTTTTCATTAAAATATAAAAAGAAAAACAAAACAAAAACTCCACTGGAAACACCAATAAACTCCTAGATTATCCTAGTACTTCATTCATAATACACATCTGTGCATCCTAGTAAAAAAAACATAAGAAAGGGGTGATCATAGATGCTTTGTAAGGGTAATCAATACATCATAGGCTAATATAAATAATAATTCATGGATAAGAACTAAAAGTAAATTCCATTAAAACATAATATTGAGAAGAATATGACAGTAGTAATAGCTGATTAAATAATTCCATACATAATCATATAAGAACGAAACTTATCCATGGATATTAGACTAGTTGAATAATCACATGAATGATAAATTAGTAATATCATAATGAGGGAATGTATAATCATAGACATCTAAAACATGTCTCATAGACCTTTTCCAATACCTCTGAAAATAAATTGTTAAGGCCTCAGCCAAATATATATCATAAAATAAATGGGCAAGGCCACATTCAAGTCCTTATATGTTGTGTCTTATGAGACCTACTAATGCCTTGAGGGGATATATAAGTCCCCACCTATCACTTACTATATATAATACTATCCACATAAGAGTGGGGTGAAATATAAAAAATGTACACATATGAAGTATAAAAAACATTCCCTAATTAGTAAACATAATCCCTAACCATTCGGAGTAATGTGGTGAATGGTATCAAGATAAAATATCCATAGTAAAACTAATCATAAAAAATTTAATAAAATATGGTAGATTATATCAGAAAATATCAATCCTAATTAAAAATATTATTCAAGAGAGGGTGAAAAAATAGATGAAAATACTTAAATAAAATCATTAACAAATTCTTGAGAAAAATACCATTTTTACTTTGAAAAAATAGTTATTTTGTAAAAATCATTTGAATTTTTAATAAGATAAGTTTTTAAATATGTTTATCCCAAAAAATTAGGACAATTAAATTATTTTGTTAGGCACAATGTATTTCCAACTGAAGTAAAAAAAAATTTAAAAACTTTTTAAATGATTCTCTTTATGCGATTTAAGGGGAATATTAATGGGTCTTTAAAATAAAAAAAATATGTTATTATTTGTATAAAACAAGAAATAAAAATATATAGATTTTCATGATAAAATCATTAATTTTTTAAAAATAATGGATTATTAAAATAGATTATGTTATGCACTTGAAAATGGGTAAAAAATTGGGATGTTCTCTTTAATTAGGCTTTCTTATCAAGAAGAATTGAGAAGAAAAACATTTCAAAACATGTATTTACCCATAAAATAAGGATAAAGTGATCTATATAATTGATTTTTGAACATATAAATTGAATTTATAAGGATTATATAAAAATAAATAAGAGTTATATTTTGGAAAGAGATATAAAGATTAACCTGAAGGGAAAATAGAGGTTCGAAAAGAATCCCTTACCATATGCCTGAAAGCGTTCATCACCTACGATTAAGGTAATATATAGTTAAATTATATTGATTAATATATCAGTTTAGGGCCTATTTAACATGTATTTTATTTATTAAAATTTTATTATGTTCATTAATGGGGTTTTTGATGAGTTAAAAATATTTAATTCTATCGTTCGAGAGTGTTCTTTTCCTTGGTTTTCATTATTGGTCAATTGTATACTTGTACGAAAGATCATGTAAAATGGGAATAGATGACTGGAAATAAAATTATATTAATGAATATAAAGAATATTAAATGATTATATAATTCATTCTGTTATTTTTGGGTGAGGATGAATCAATATATTAGATGATACTCATAATCATTTGGATTATTTTGGAATTTTTTAAACATCACACACTAGTTTTGTTTAATTGATTAATATCATATATATGTAATGGTTTTAGAAAAAAATATCTATAACATAAATTTTATAATATTTTTTAACCAGGAAAATGGTTTTATGACCAAAACTGATGGTGAAATTGAAAAATGAAATAAAATTATGTGTCAATGAGAAAAATCAGTACCTCGCGAACGATGTTTTAATGTTTTGAATAAATGGAAGAGGAGAAAAGGCATGGTGGTGGATTTTCCATTGAAGTAATAAAATTATAGAATATATAATATATTGGAGTTATCATGTATGTTTGGACAAAGTAGGTGAGGAGATTATAAAAAAAGAGAAGAAATTGAATAGAAAATAAAGAAATGGAAAAAAGATTTTTCATATGAATTATTCTTCTTAAGAACCTCCTTAGGGAAAGTGGATTTGGTATTTTGATGAGACATGAACCTTCATGATGTGGGAAAGTGAATTGGGAAGTGTATTGGGTATAAATTTGAAATGATTCAAGGATTTTTAGGTGTTAGGATAAGAGGTGTTGAGGGTGGTATTTATAGTGGATGAGAGGGGTGTTTTTTTGAATATTTTATTCATTTGTTTATTATTTTTCCTCACGACTATGAATAGTTTTTGAATTATCAATAAATATATTAAAATATTGAATTATAGTACTTGGTTATGGTCTTAATAGGCCATACATCATATATGACTCAATAATTCATGTATTTATTAAATATGGTAAATTATCGTATTTCACTATTCATAAAAAATTCAACTCTTTTAGAAAAATCCAAAAAATTAACAATAACCATTTTTTGATTATTATAATTCAAAAATGAACTCAAATTGATGAAAATTAATTTCTAAATATGATAAATTTGATTATAAATTAAAATCATCATTTATTTGAAATATACTGATTTTAAAATTATAATTGATTTTATAACACATTAAAAAATTAATTTATGTCCCATAAAATTATATTATAATCATAAAACAACAGAATATTAATTTATGAATATATTTATTAAAAATAATTTTTTAAATCATTATATTAAATATAAAATTTTAAATAAACATTTATTCTATACAGATATACCAACACTTAATTTATAATTTTTATAACTTTGGTTTAATTATTTGTGATTATAAATATATCATATTTTAATTTATATGATACCCAAATTTTATATAAAATTACTTATTTTGGTTTACTATTTAAACAAAAAATACATAATTAATATAACTAAATTGACAATTTTAAAAAAATTGTGATTTTTCACTATTTATTGGAAAATAAACATTTTTAGAAAAATGACAACATTTTAGCCTAACATAATTTTTACATTTCTCTTTTAAAAATAATGTTTTTTATCAATAGAATTTATAAAATTTTCAAAATTTAGTTTATAAACAAGTGTGTCATTAAAATGTGGTGAAATAGCCTTTAGAGAAAAAATAGCCTCTTAATGCATACAATTGGATTAATTCTAATACTATTCCTATAAAATCATTTGGATGAATGTCAAAAATTAGATTAAATGTATAATATATATATATTTAATAATTTTGTTAATACTATTTATTCCTGACCAAGGCATATGCATGAATCACTTGGTGTGCCTGAAAAAGGAGACCAATATGAAGCTTTCAGGGCTATCCTAGAAGATGAAGATGCTTCCAAGGAATATACCCTTTTGATTACCTCATACCCCATGTTTTCTAGTAATAATATATCAATTGTGAATGTTGTCAATTAGAATCCTAGAGGTATGCAATAGGCGTTCTCTAGACTTTGCAATATGACTAGGCACTGTATGTTCAACCTTTAACAGAGCCTGAAATAACCCAAGATAAAGATATAGATAGGAGTTATACTAACTTCTTTTATATATTGGAATCTCTCAATTCATCTAATTTTGATAAAATATACTTTGATAGTCTATATAATAAGGGTTGTAAGAATAAGAGGATCCTACCAGTTATTGATTATATTTTTAATTATTTCATGAAATGTTTCCCAACTCCATTGATGGATGATGAGTCAAAAATTGCAGTCATGAATGATCATGAGGACTCTACTAGGGATCCTTCTCTAAGAAAATTAGATGGTACGTCACACATGAATATTCTTATGGCTTCACCTAGGGTTGATTTTCATGATGGTCCTTGTAACACCCCAGGTAAATAAAGAATATGACATTTTCATATTTATCCATATTTTTTAATAAAAAATTAATATGACTTTAAAGGAGACGCTATGCTCGATGGCGTACCCAACACGCAACAACGAGTTTCTTGGGAATCTTACGTTGCACTCTAATAATAAAATAATATTATTTTAAATGGTAGTTAACATGTAGCCGTTGTATTGGCGGGAATGGATAGAAATAACTAAAATATGATTATATATGTTTTTAAATGTTTTTACATTTATCTAATAAAAGATAAAGGCTTAAAATACGGAAAGAATTCAATTTTAGGTGTATATGCCCTAGTTTTCACTAAAGGTTCACTTATCACCTTTTGATGGAAAACCGTCATTAAATATAGTTTTTTTCAGTCTTATACATTCTATTGGACCAAATAAAACTCTTCTTAAGAATTACGACATCAAAATTTACTTTGTGTAAATTTTTGGTATCTTTCCGATAAAGTTCATTTTTTAATGAATAGTGTAAAATGTTGTATTTTAATTCAAAACCACTTTTTAATCTAATTTATTTATATGATTAGATTATCTTTTGAATTGGTTTTAAAGTTAAATTAGAATATATTTTTACCATTAAATCCAATAGTGGTCATTGGAATTGATTTCACTTTGAAATCAGACTTAAACTAGTGTCAATCTTTTGATACTTATTGTTTCATAAAAACACGCTATTTGCTCTGACAACGGGAATTAATTATTAAATTAATTAATGTGACTTATATGTTTTGAATTTTGTAAAATAGACTTCATTTTTGAATTTGGAATATCAAATATAGCTTAGGGTGAATTTTTGGGATTTTTCTGAAAAACTTCAATTTTTGATGAATAGTGAAACCACTAAGTGGTACTTATAAAAACTGATTTTTCCGTTTAAATGAAATTTTGCCATCTTTGTGTTTTGAATTTCAAAAATCCGACATACATGGTTGTCATTAAGAAGTAAAATGTGGTTCAATGGGATAAAAATAATTTTTTGGTGAATAGTAACTTATTAAGTTTTTAATCGCGATTAGAGGTAATTAGTGTAGTTTATGGTAAGAATAATGTTTTAATAAAATGAAATGACCTAGACACATGTCCTACCCTCATTGGATGTGTCATGGCCGACCAAAAAAATCCATGGGTCAACTTGGGGACCCCATGGAGCCACTTTGGTTGGGAAATGACATAAATATCTTTTATTTAATGTTAAAGTAAAAATGACACAAACATGAAATGTTTTACTAAAACAATTTTTATATGGGGTTATACAAGTCATATTTTTGACTATAAATAGTAATTGGAAAGATAAAAAGATTTCCTACATAATAGTAATTTTTTATATAATTTTTAGACATTAAATAAATTAAATTATTTATGACATCATGATGATGCAGCGATGACCTCATTATTTAACGATTTAAATAAAATGGAAAGATAATGTAATATATAAGACCTACACATGTCCAAAACCTATTGGATGAGTGTATTTAGAACCCTTATCATCTTATCCTCTAAATACATCAATGTGGGACCTTTAAAATATGAAACTCTTTTGAAAATAAAGTAACATTTTGTAACTTTACAAGAGTGCCCCTCCTCTCCTCTTATAAAAGGCCCCCACCTCTACCTCCTTACCCACACTCCCAAAGCATTTTTCTCGGCCAACCCCTGCCCATTTTGTCTCTCCACTTCCCTATATTACTCCTTGAAGCCTCACTTTGGGCAGAAGTCTTCCCAAGGAAGCCTTTGAGCTCAAACCAAAGGGAGTTACCCGATTTTAAGGTAATGTCTTCACTTGTGTCCTTTTGTTTTATTTTGCTTCTCCAACCACCTAAACTCTTTTTATTCTTTTATTTTGTAACAAATACAGTATCTTCAATATACTAGGATGTTGTTATAATAAGGATTCGAGCTACACTTACACACACCATCGTCTAATGGTTAAAGAACATACTGTTTCTGTGGTTGGCGATTTTCTGCCTCACGAAACGATGATTGTTCAACATTCTTCTAACACCTTCAAAGGTGGCCATTAAGATGAAACTATATTTATATATGATATATAATATGTTTATGTTTTACTTAAGCTTCTGTATTTTTCATTTATGACATACCTTTATGGTTTCCATTATGGGTAAACGTGATATCTTCATTTAAGGAAGTGCGGACTACCGCCCCCTCAAAGTGATTTGATTCGTTAATACCATATGTGGTACGTATAAAGGATATATTTAATTATATTATATATGATTACATACTGGAATACTATTATGTATCATTATGTTTTAATTCCATTAAATATGAAATATAAATGGAAGTAGCGTTCATGCGTACGTACGACTTACCGTCTCCATGAACGGTACATTTCATTTCTTGTCTCAAAATGTTATGTACTATTATAAGTACATATATATAATAGATATATACGTAATATATTACATCTAAATTATTGATATCATTATGGAATTATAACACACATATATATATATATATCTCATTTTGTTTTAATTCCATTAATATGACAAAAAAAATGAAAGTAGCGTTCATGCGTACGTGCGGCCTACCATCTCCATGAACGGTGCTTTTAATTTATCTACAAATGCTATGGAATGGTATAAAATGAACATATACTGGATATATATGATATTTAAAACATCAATACTATTCTGTATATTATGTACCTATAACTACATGGAAAATTATTTTCCAACAAGATCAATTTTTGACTCATGTACCAAACATCGACAAAAACGTCTGATATGAACTAATATTATTATCCAATTATTATAACATTAAAATATGTGATATGAACTAAATAATAATCTTTATATGAGGTACTTAAGCAATTATAAATTGACCAAAGTTTATTATTCAGGAATATAAAGAAACGAACAAGACAAGTCAGACTTGAGGTACGAGATCCTACACCTCTCTTTCTTTTTAAGTACACTCTTTTATGTTATTCCTTTTAAGCTCATATTTATTATGATTGGGATGTTCTTTTATATTACTACTACTATAATTATTATGTTCATATGATGAGAGACCCTATTTCCTCTCATCAATCCATTTTGGATGTTTTGAGTGGCGCCGTTAGGCTGCCGAAGTTTCGTAAGAGATCTAATCTCTCTCTTTCTTTTTAAGTCCTATCCTTTATGTCACTTCTTTTAAGCTCCTCTTTGTTATGTTGGGGGATTTTCTTTTATATTCCTATTTCTATAAACTTTATGTTAATACGACGAGAGACCCTATTTGATCTCATCAATCCATTTTTGGAAGTTTTAAGTGGCGTCGTTAGGCCGCCGAGTTTTCGTAAGGGATTTTTCATCTCACTTTTATTCCCGTGATATTTATGCTACATTTGCCACAATTTCCTTTGAGTGGTGTATGTACTGCCCATTATTTTACTCATTGTGTAATATACTTTATTTTATGAGTATTTACATCAATGTTGTATTGTCCTTCTTTCACGAGGTGTATGTTTCGAAAGATACCCATGTCGGTAAGGGAACCTTTCACCCTCCTCTTTTTAAAAGCATTCTTTTGTTGGGTATTTTAATTTACATATTGTTATGTTGAGATATGTTATCATATATCCCTATTGATGTAAATTTTATGTCCAAGTGATGAGATACCCTTTTTTTATCACTCGTCAACTCATTTTGATGTGACGCCGTTAGGCTGTCAAGGGAACTTCTTAACACAATTTCGATTTCTTTGGGTTCAACATGTAGTTATTGAATATGTCATCCTTTGAATATGTGTGAATGAACTTTGATTATTTTACACTTAATATCCACTTATATTTGGTGTATTTGTTTGTCACACATAATTATATAATTGATTTATCCTTAAACCAAAGATACCGTCTTTGTATGGGACTTCGTCTCAATCTCCTTTCATTGAGGCATATTTTATTTTATACACAACCTTCTTTTATACGGTGTATAAACCCTTTGACTTTTACGTTTATCCAAAAGGAATCTTTTTTATACGAAGCGTTTTATAAAACGATAAAAGGGAATGATTTTGTCGTACGTATGCGGCGACAACGACTTCTCCGCCGCTGTGACCATTATTTGAGTTTCAGCTTCCTCTACAAGCCATACCTTCTTTTTAAAAGAAAAATAAATACCATGTTTTACTTTTCTTTTATTTTGGTATTGAAAATGGTTTTCATAATGTTTTTATTATATCAATGTGTTGTATTGATATCTTGTGATTGAAATGTGGAAATGTTATGTTTCCTTTATGCATGTTTTATGTGATACGATTATGTTATGGTTCTTGGGAATTATTATGAAGACGGGTGGTTCTGTGATAAACTAAGGGCGGGTGATCCCGATATAGCTCTCCAATGCATTGGGTAACGCGAAGGAGTGAAACGTTAAGGTCTCTTCGAAGAGATTTAGGGAATATACTGTGATGGGTATTTCAAACATAACCAAGAGGGTTACTCCCTACGTAAGAATGTTATGAATGACTTAAGTTACCGTTATGTCTTATGATTTCTATGATTTATTCATGATTTGATGAGGTATGTTAAAGTGCCTATGTTTTATGGATAATGTATGAATTCATTCTTATGTATATATGAACTCATGTTTCCTTTCCATATTTTTTTTATAACCCTTACTGAGCTTTTTATGCTCATCCCATGTTTTTTTGAAATGTTTTTCACAGGTCAAGGGAAAGGTACATGATATGATGATAGTGTCAAGGAGGTGTCAATAAATAATCCATGTTTTATTTTAAATATGTTTCCGTTGATGGGAAAAGTGACTACTGTCTTTTATGTAACCACTTTGTTTAAATGTGGAATGTAATGAAAGTTTCATGATCTAATTCTCTAAAACTCTAAACCTGAAAAGATCCTCAATGTGTAATATTGTAAAATCTCAAGATTAAGTAAGGTTTAAGGCTGGGGCCTTATCGTTGGTATCAAAGGCAGGTTTAGATAACTTTAGAGGTTAGGGTATTATTTAAGCATAAGTGACATTACCATAATGGTTAGGATTTCAGAAAGAGTCCTAGTTTTAGATAAAGTTAATAAGTAAGTATATCTTAGTGGTTATCTTCCTCATTAGTACATGATGGTTTTGTTGATATACTCACACTGACATTTCTGTTTTTAGTGAATGGATGGATCTAGCAGGCACCAAAGAGACAACAGGTTTGAAGGAAACTATGGTGGTTCTTTGATTAAGATACTAGATAAAATGGGGGATTCAATGAGGAAACTCATGGTTTTTCTAAAACAACTATCAAGGATTCATGATCAACCACTTGAACCTTGGTATGTTTTGTAATGCATCATGTATGATATGACCAATCGATGTAGAAGTTCAGGTAATAATTATAAAGGTAACCATTAGAGTTTATATGATCCTTACTTTTGAGGTAATTATGGGCTATTATATGATATGATGGAAAATGAAAGGCATGAGATAAACTTGAGGTTAAAATATGTTATGATTATTTTTGAAGATTTTATCTCATTTTGGGGAATGTTTTAAGAATTATATAGTTTTGGAAAAAGGACAACACGCAGACCGTGTGACAACCCGTCGCGTCGGACAAAGCCGCGGGAATCGAACCCACAACCAAAGTGTGACTGGTATTTATCGCCTACCACAGGACTACGTGAAGTCCCTAGTTAGTTTGACTGATTCTTTTAGTTATATGATTTTATGAATTAAGAGTAAGTTGATTTTGGGTTATTTATGAAAATGATTAACCTATCATGGAGGATATGTGATTAGGTTAATTACTTTTCAATACGAGACTTTAGGAGCAACTAATGTTGTTTGGAGATAAATATTATGATTTAACTTGGAAGCCTATGTGACTAAATCCTTCAAATATTTGGGTTTCAATCTTAGATTGGTTTACTTTGAAGAATTTTATGGACAATTTGATTATCGAATGGTCCTCATTGAACTTTGGGTTTTGTTGGACAAATTTTGGAGATTAAGAATAGATTTTCTTTTTATAAGGGGTTATCCTTTTCTGGATTATCTGACCTTGTACTAACCTTTTTGGTTTTGGTCTTGGTTAAGGTCTAAAGATATGGGAAGTATATAGTTCTCTTTGGTGGATTAGGTGACTCTCTAGAAGTTGTTTATAGTACTCTTAATGCGAACAAGTCTCCCTAAATACTCGTCTTTTGGAAAAAAATATGAGTTTGATTAAGGAATCTAGTAAAAGTTGAAAGTCAACATGATAAGTGATTATGTTTCCTTATGAATAAATTCCTCAATAAAAAGTAACTTAAAACAAAAATGTTATCTATTAACTTTTCCGACTGGGGAATCGAATACCGTTTAACCCATCACAAGTTTGTGATTTTCTTATGGTTAACTTTCTCCTAGACATGTTTACTATCACTCTCCCTCAAGAACATGACCCTTTTCTTTTTCTTCCATGTCCATGTTTTTCTAAATGGAATCCTAGTATGGGTTAACACGAGTGACCTCTGTACTTATCTTCCTTTATTTTAAAGTGATTGTTTTACCGACTCTTGTTCCGATGTGGGACTTTCAAAGATGTTTCCAAGCTCAATTTTAAAAATTGCGAGGACGCATTTCCCAAAAGGGGGGAAGGATGTAACACCCCAGGTAAATAAAGAATATTTCATTTTCATATTTATCCATATTTTTGAATAAAATATTAATATGACTTTAAAGGGGACGCTATGCTCGATGGCGTACCAAACACGCAACAACGAGTTTCTTGAGAATCTTACGTTGCACTCTAATAATAAAATAATATTATTTTAAATGGTAGTTAACATGTAGCCATTGTATTGGCAGGAATGGATAGAAATAACTAAAATATGATTATATATGTTTTTAAATGTTTTTACATTTATCCAATAAAAGATAAAGGCTTAAAATACAGAAAGAATTCAATTTTAGGCGTATAAGCCCTAGTTTTCACTAAAGGTTCACTTATCGCCTTTTGATGGAGAACCGTCATTAAATACAGTTTTTTTCAGTCTTATACATTCTATTGGAACAAATAAAACTCTTCTTAAGAATTGGTACATCAAAATTTACTTTGTGTAAATTTTTGGTATCTTTCCGATAAAGTTCATTTTTCAATGAATAGTGTAAAATGTTGTATTTTAATTCAAAACCACTTTTTAATATAATTTATTTATATGATTAGATTATATTTTGAATTGGTTTTAAAGTGAAATTATAATATATTTTTACCATTAAATCCAATAGTGGTCGTTGGAATTAATTTCACTTTGAAATCAGACTTAAACTAGTGTCAATCTTTTGATACTTATTGTTTCATAAAAACACGCTATTTGCTCTGACAACGGGAATTAATTATTAAATTAATTAATGTGACTTATATGTTTTGAATTTTTTAAAATAGACTTCATTTTTGAATTCTGAATATCAAATATAGCTTAGGGTGAAAGTTTGGGATTTTTCTGAAAAACGTCAATTTTTGATGAATAGTGAAACCACTAAGTGGTACTTATAAAAACTGATTTTTCTGTTTAAATGAAATTTTGCCATATTTGTGTCTTGAATTTCAAAAATCCGACATAAATGGTTGTCATTAAGAAGTAAAATTTGGTTCAATGGGATAAAAATAATTTTTTGGTGAATAGTAACTTATTAAGTTTTTAATCGCGATTAGAGGTAATTAGTATAGTTTATGATAAGAATAATGTTTTAATAAAATGAAATGACCTAGACACATGTCCTACCCTCATTGTATGTGTCATGGCCGACCAAGACAATCCATGGGTCAACTTAGGGACCCCATGGAGCCACTTTGGTTGGGAAATGACATAACTATCTTTTATTTAATGTTAAAGTAAAAAATGACACAAACATGAAATGTTTTACTAAAACAATTTTTACATGGGGTTATACAAGTAATAATTTTGACTATAAATAGTCATTGGAAATATAAAAGGATTTCCTACATCATAGTATTTGTTTTATAATTTTTAGCCATTAAATAAATTAAATTATTTATGACATCATGATGATGCAGTGATGACCTCATTATTTAATGATTTAAATAAAATGGAAAGATAATGTAATATATAAGACCTACACATGTCCAAAACCTATTGGATGAGTGGATTTAGAACCCTTATCATCTTATCCTCTAAATACATCAATGTGGGACCTTTAAAATCCAAAACCCTTTTGAAAATAAAGTAACATTTTGTAACTTTACAAGAGTGGCCCTCCTCTCCTCTTATAAAAGGCCCCCACCTCTACCTCCTTAACCACACTCCCAAAGACTTTGGATCGGCCAACCCCTGACCATTTTGTCTCTCCACTTCCCTATCTTACTCCTTGAATCCTCACTTTGGGCAGAAGTTTTCCCAATGAAGCCTTTGAGCTCAAACCAAAGGGAGTTACCCGATTTTAAGGTAATGTCTTCACTTGTGTCCTTTTGTTTTATTTTTCTTCTACAACCCCCTAAAATATTTTTATTATTCTCTTTTGTAACAAATACAGTATCTTAAATATACTATGATGTTGTTATAATAAGGATTCGATCTACACTTACACACACCTTCGTCTAATGGTTAAAGAACATACTATTTCTGTGGTTGGCGATTTTCTACCTCACGAAACGATGATTGTTCAACATTCTTCTAACACCTTAAAAGGTGGCCATTAAGATGACACTATATTTATATATTATATATAATATGTTTATGTTTTACTTAATCTTCTGTATTTTTTATTTATGGCATACCTTTATGGTTTCCATTATGGGTAAACGCGATATCTTCATTTAAGGAAGTGTGGACTACCGCCCCCTCAAAGTGATTTGATTCGTTAATACCATATGTGGTACGTATAAAGGATATATTTAATTATATTTTATATGATACCATACTGGAATAATATTATGTATCATTATGTTTTAATTCCATTAAATATGAAATAGAAATGGAAGTAGCGTTCATGCGTACGTACGGCTTACCATCTCCATGAACGGTATATTTCATTTCTTGTCTCAAAATGTTATGAACTATTATAAGTACATATATATAATGGATATATAAGTAATATATTACATCTAAATTATTGATATCATTCTGGAATTATAACATATATATATATATATATATCTCATTTTGTTTTAATTCCATTAATATGACAAAAAAATGAAAGTAGCGTTCATGCGTACGTACGACCTACTGTCTCCATGAACGGTGCTTTTAATTTATCTCCAAATGCTATGGAATGGTATAAAATGAACATATACTGGATATATATGATATTTAAAACATCAATACTATTCTGGATATTATGTACCTATAACTACATGGAAAATTATTTTCCAACAAGATCAATTTTTGACTCATGTACCAAACATCGACAAAAACGTCTGATATGAACTAATATTATTAACCAATTATTATAACATAAAATATGTGATATGAACTGAATAATAATATTTATAGGAGTTCCTTAAGAAATTATAAATTGACCAAAGTTTATTATTCAAGAATATAAAGAAACGAACAAGACAAGTCGGACTTGAGGTAAGGGATCCTACACCTCTCTTTCTTTTTAAGTACACTCTTTTATGTTATTCCTTTTAAGCTCATATTTCTTATGATTGGTATGTTATTTTATAATACTACTACTGTAATTATTATGTTCATATGATGAGATAACCTATTTCCTCTCATCAATCCATTTTGGAAGTTTTGAGTGGCGCCGTTAGGCTGCCGAATTTTCGTAAGAGATCTAATCTCTCTCTTTCTTTTTAAGTCCTCTCCTTTATGTCACTTATTTTAAGCTCCTCTTTGTTATGTTGGGGGATGTTCTTTTATATTCCTATTTCTGTAAACTTTATGTTAATACGATGAGAGACCCTATTTGATCTCATGAATCCATTTTTGGAAGTTTTAAGTGGCGTCATTAGGCTGCCGAGTTTTCGTAAGGGATTTTTCATCTCACTTTTATTCCCATGAGATTTATGCTACATTTTCCACAATTTCCTTTGAGTGGTGTATGTGCTTCCCATTATTTTACTCAATGTGTAATATACTTTATTTTATGAGTATTTACATCAATGTTGTATTGTCCTTCTTTCATGAGGTGTATGTTTCGAAAGATACCCATGTCGGTAAGGGAACCTTTCACCCTCCTCTTTTTAAAAGACTTATTTTATTGGGTCTTTTAATTTACATATTGTTATGTTGGGATATGTTCTCATATATCCTTATTGATGTAAATTTTATGTCCAAGTGATGAGATACCCTTTTTTTTTATCTCTCATCAACTCATTTTGATGTGACACCGTTAGGCTGTCAAGGGAACTTCTTAACCCAATTTCGATTTCTTTGGGTTCAACATGTAGTTATTGAATATGTCATCCTTTGAATATGTGTGAATGAACATTGATTATTTTATACTTAATATCCACTTATATTTGGTGTATTCATTTGTCACACATAATTATGTAATTGATTTATCCTTAAACCAAGGATATCGTCTTTGTATGGGACTTCGTCTCAATCTCCTTTCATTGAGGCATATTTTATTTTATACACAACCTTATTTTATACGGTGTATAAACCCCTTTGAATTTTACATTTATCCAAAAGTAATCTTTTTTATACGAAGCGTTTTATAAAATGACAAAAGGGAATGTTTTTGTCGTACGTATGCGGTGACAACGACTTCTCCGCCGCCGTGACCATTATTTGAGTTTCAGCTTCCTCTACAAGCCATACCTTCTTTTTAAAAGAAAAATAAATACCATGTTTTAATTTTCTTTTATTTTGGTATCGAAAATGGTTTTCATAATGTGTTTATTATATCAATGTGTTGTATTGATATCTTGTGATTGAAATGTGGAAATGTTATGTTTTCTTTATGCATGTTTTATGTTATACGATTATGTTATGGTTCTTGGGCATTATTATGAAGACGGGTGGTTTCGTGATAAACTAAGGGCGGGTGAGCCCGATATAGCTCTCCAATGCATTGGGTAACGCGAAGGAGTGAAACGTTAAGGTTTCTCCGAAGAGATTTAGGGAATATACTGTGATGGGTATTCCAAACGTTACCAAGAGGGTTACTCCCTACGTAAGAATGTTATGAATGCCTCAAGTTACCTTTATGTATTATGATTTATATGATTTATTCATGATTTTATGAGGTATGTTAAAGTGCCTATGTTTTATGGGTAAAGTATGAATTCATTATTATGTATATATGAACTCATGTTTCCTTTCCATATTTTTTTTATAACCCTTACTGAGCTTTTTATGCTCATCCCAAGTTTTTTTGAAATGTTTTTCACAGGTCAAGGGAAAGGTACATGATATGATGATAGTGTCAAGGAGGTTTCAAGAAATAATCCATGTTTTATTTTAAATATGTTTCCATTGATGGGAAAAATGAATACTGTCTTTTATGTAACCACTTTGTTTAAATGTGGAATGTAATGAAAGTTTCATGATCTAATTCTCTAAAACTCTAAACCTGAAAAGATCCTCAATGTGTAATCTTGTAATATCTCAAGATTAAGTAAGGTTTAAGGCTGGGGCCTTATAGTCCTGGCCAAGTAACCAATGTCCATGATGAAGAGTCCTAGCTTCATACGATATCCCTCAAGGAACCTGGAAAAGCTGAAGGGGCTATAAAGTAACTTTTATAAGCTCAATTTACAAATTAACATGGAGTTTTTCATGGTGAGGATGAAGTTACTTTAGATAATTTTTATTCAACTATTGACAACCTCCCCAAGGGTGGAGAGGTCAGCACATGACATATCAAGGAATAAGAGGATGACATAAAAGAAGATGAGTTTATATTGTATCTTCCAATAGTTCTTGGTGGCAGGTTATGACACATTACCTGGCATTGAACCCTATTTATTTCATATTAACATAAATTTTATAATAGATTTTTGGACGAGCACACATAGTCTTGATCCTCTTGGGTAGGGATTCCACCACTCCCTTGTAGGTTCTATTTTCTTAGGTGTGCATAAATCCATCGATTTTAATGGAATTATTCCTTTTTTTTACCCTATTCTAATTGTATAATATGTGGAATAACTTCATGTTCTTATATCAATACTTTAACAATTTTACATTTAGTTTATTTTAGTCTAGAATTTCCAAGATAGTTAAGAGATCAACCAACTCAGAATGATCTTGTGTTTTCTCTATTAATTTAATATTAGGGTTTTGGATCATGGTTGGTTTGTATGAATGTTTTAATTTAGAATCCTTAATTTCAAGGTCATGGTTATAAGAGGATTTCCTACTCCATTCCCTAAATAGTCCATTTGTAAGAATTAATCTCCTTGCAAGGGCCTGAAGTGGGCTACTAATATGTTTAATTTAACTAAGCCTATAAAATAATTTCACTAGATCAAGGAATAACAATACATCGATTATTGAAATTAAATGGGAGAGGTGATGAAATTTTTAGTTAAGTCGAGGTCTCCACAATGATGGTATTATGGTCAGAGTGATGTTTGCAGAGGGTGAAACATGAGACCCCATTTTCCTCACTCCTCTCATATATCTGAATAATGAATCGGTCAAGATTTCTTGTCTCCCTTCCATTAAATGGTTATATCCAAGTAAATTTCACTCCAATAATTGGGCCTTTGGAAATATTTCACTAGTCAGAGTAGGATTAAAACTCCAAGGGTATGGTTTAATTGAATTTGGATCCATTTTTTTCTTCATGGTTCAATATAGTGTTGAAATCCCCCATGATCAACCATTTGCGATCCATGTGTTCAGATAAAACATTAAGGCCCCTATTTAGCTCTCTTCTCCTGATGGTTGGTGTAGAGGAAGACACAAAAGAAATAGAGAAAGTGAATCATGGGATGTTGAAAGAAACTAAGACATTCTAATACATATTACACTTGGTAGTTATGTGAATTATTTCATTATTAAGAATCCATAGATGATCCATATTGTAATCATTTGCATTTTGAGATAGAAAATTGTACTCAAGATATTCCCCATTGAATTTTTTCCAACACTAAAAAATATTTTTTTTCTCAAAAATCCCATGGATAATGGGTTTATAGGCCATGATAAAATGTATATAGGCATGCATATTATGGAGTTCCCTACCCCATTGAAAATTATAGTAAGGATACTTCATTGATTAAGGGATTTTCCCGTTGTCATATGCCCTCCATACTGTGTCACGTTTGTAGGTTCCGGGCGTAGCGGAAGCACGTTAGTGGGTTTGCCCAACTATAATTTTAACGTTAAACAACGTTCAATACGAGATCCGTCACGTTATAAAACGCCGAATATTCGGAATAGGACAAAGAACGAAAAGAAAAGAAGAGTCCCGGAACCCTTGAGGAGGATCATCATATGTTGATTATAATTAATTTAATTAATGCATAAGAATTACTTAGTTGGAATTCTTTCTTCGTTGATGTGTCCGGTCACGATTCGGTGATCCGTCATTGCATCGTAGAATCCAAGTGTAGGATTCCTCTAGCAGTGATCCACACGTGTGTCATGTATCTCCGGACGTCGCCGAAGGGATCTCCGAGTGCTAGCGCAGAAGAACCTTCGCTTGCGATATCCGCCTTTGACCGCCTTGATCTGGTGGAGGATCTTGCTCTTGTAACTTGAGGGCGTTCTTGGTGGAAAGAGAATTCTCTCTTGGCTTGAGAGTATTTCCAAATCCGTTGTGCACAACCAATGGCTCTTCAAAATGTTGGGGTTGTGAGGATATTTATAATCATGTTTGAGGTTAATAGAGTTATGAAAATAAATAAACGCGTTACACGTTTTATTTATTTCATTAACTCTTATTGAAAAAACCCCCCCATGTCGAATTATTAATTCCTTGACATGCGCCCACACTGATTATAATAAATATCATTTAATAAAATAATATTAAATCTTCAAAATCCCAACTGGAAAAACTACACAGCGTGTAATAATTAATACACGGCGTGTACTTGTTTTCCATAAAACTACACGGCGTGTATATTTAATATACACGGTGTGTAATTTTATTTTCCATTTTTCTCCACCACATTTATTAGACCTTGAGTAATGACTATTTATTTCTTAAATAAATTTAACTGAATTACTCACTAATAAATATATTATTTCGTCCACAATATATTCTCTCGAATAACTAGTGTTAAAATAAATGCGATCAGACATCCTTAAATAATTATTAAACCACAGTCGGGAATAATATTTATTTAACTTGTTAAATTAATATTTAACTGAGATACATGGAAACACTTAGTGTGTGACCCTCTAGGCCTCTTTCTCAGTGGCATTAGGCTGAGCCTGCCTAAAGTCCAAGGTTAGCGTCTAGCAACACGCCAAGGCACCCATAGAGAAAGAAGTTAACTCCGCAATGACGTGTCACCTCCTACGAATGCTTACCGTGTAATATAATCCCTTTGTCTCGATATCTCCAATCAAGCGGGTTGCATGCTAGTTCCATCAACTCATGTGCTTGATTATTCTTTCTTTGACTTCCCGGAATTGAACTTTCCCATACCTTACCATGGCCATGGATTTATTTAGGCTATATCAATTCCATCAAAGGGCCTGAGATATCTACTTCCGTTATGGAACGGAAGGGACAAATCCTTTCTCGCATTATCTATTAATGCGGTATTACTCGTGACACACCCAACGTATCCTACCTCACTGTGAATAGTGTGTCGTCACAGTTTTCATCAATACATCTAAGTGCGTGAGTTTTAGTACCCATTAATAATAGTCTTAAAGTCTAAGGATCAATACACACGTCCGTAGATAGGAAAATCCAATGACACTATGAAATGTGGATTTCATACTGGCGGGTCTCGTTCTCATAATATCCTCCTGGATATTACCAAGGGCGCACACCATGAGAAGGTGCCTCAAAGTTTTATGAGTCCTCACCCCTAATGACCTGTATTATTTGTGTCCCTCAAATAATATCATCCGGCCATAGAACATACATTCAAGAACAGTGTTATGGCACTTTCGGGTTCTCATCATAGCAGGGATCCGCTACGACCCTTTAATGTAATAGCTGTCCTTAGTACATTATCACATGACATGTCATGCAGAAGAACAATCAAGATGTTATAAGGCTTTTATTTAATGAATAAAGTACAAAGTATTTGGTTCTAGACCACCAACTCCAACAACGTTCACATGGGATTTCCCATTTTTCCTTTTCCATTTATCTTTTATCAATTTGAAGTTTTTCCACTAATGATTCCTTCATTTTGGATGCCTTAGTATTGTTATAGTCATAATTTCCTAGCATCCCTAATTAATCAATTCATTTCAAAACTTCTCATTCTGTTCAAGGTTTTTTCAATCCCCAGTCTCATCATACTAGATAATATCACTCAATAGAGTGAACTTATTCCTGGATTTCATAGGCTTGGGTAATTTATTTATATGTTCCCTCCTTTATATATACTTTGAAGAAGTTACATGTGAAAAGATTTATTCTAATTCAATATTATCATCATGATGTATAGTCTAACATTGAAACTTTTTTACTCTATCCAGTAGAGTGTGATGTGTTAACTTAACATCCCTATGCATTCCCATTATGACTCATTGGTTTCAAGGGTCCTTCATCTTCCTTAAATTATAAATGAGATTCTGTCTCTATCACCACCTTGAATGTATCATCATATTGGATTCCATGGAAAACATATTTATATGAGATGTGAAACTTTGGTTCATCCTACAAATTATCTTTTATTATGAAATATGTAACTCCAACTACATTAATTTGAAAGAAGTAAGTGTCTACATAAAAATTGGAGCCACAAAATTGTTATATATCTGAGTCACAAAGTCTTCCGCTAGAGTGTGCTGATCCTGAATAGTTTTCACAACATAATAATCTTAAATAATTTCAATAATTGATATAATATCACTGTCTAACTCATTCACCTCAAAATGAGAAGGTATCTGGGCATATCTAGAAAGACAAAGATCCTTTGTAGGAGTATTCTCCAATTGTCAATTACCATCCCTATCAATATCACCAACATTGGATGGTCCATAAGTAGTGTTTCAATGTGAGTTAGGATGTAGAATTTTCTCTTTCCCTTTCCTCATTCTATATATAGCATCATCATGAACAAATTTCTTATATATGTAACATTATTTATCCCAAATAAATTCTGAGATTAGATGTCCACAAATTTTTTATCTCTTGAAAAACTTTGGATTCCTATAATTTTTAATTTCATGTTTGATGCTATAATACCTTGTTGTTATACCCACCTCTTTCAATAGGGTATTAGAGATGTCGAACCCCACCATGATTCTTGCATGGTGCCTAAATCTCAGGTTATCAGTTTTCTTGTCCATCAATATAAGATTCCAAGTAGATGATTCTATTACCCAAAGAATTCATCGATGTCCGTAAAACCCAGTTCAAGATATATATGCGGATCCAATTGTGTTTTTGAGTGTTCCTGACATTTTGAGGGTTAATGTTCCTATCCCATTTCTAGATTCATAGAAAACCAGGCTTCAAGGAGAGTGAATAGAGGCTCTGTTCTCTTTATTTCCATTCATCATAAGGGAAAACCACATAGTAGTATCTTCAACCCATTTCCATCATTATCTAATCCTCAAACCACTATATATCCACAATACTTCAAGTGTGGTTATTAAACAACCATATTTTCAAACCTTTTTTGATAAGAACTCATAAAATAATTGAATTCATGCACAACATCACCCACTCTTCAATCACCTCTTGATTGGCAGAGATATGTGTTATCCTTCCCTTGATGTTAATCCTCCTAGGTGGAGGTGTGTAAAAAGACATGAAAGAAATATGAGATGGTGATTTCACTAACTCTGTGATTTTCTTCTTTAGTTCAATATCATATGTGGGTGCACATTCTACCACATTTTATTTCATTACAATATTTAAAATAACTTTATGCCCTACATAATCATTCTGAGTTGATAATATTGTGATAAATGATTAAATTTTTATAGTTATTTTAATATATTTTTAATTATTTGAATAATTATATTATTATAATTATATATATTTATATATATTTGTAATTATTTATAATTATATTTATAAATACTTATTAAAAATTATTCAAATATATTTACAATTATGAAAATATTTATTTAGTATTCTATATATTTATATTTATTTTTAATTATATGCATTTAATTTTTTAAATTATATTAATTAAATTATTAAAAATAGGTATTTATCATCGCTTTTTTAGTACTCATAATGATAATTTTTATAATTTATTATTATTTTAGCACTGATAGAACCACTCTTTATCATTTTTTTAAAAATCAATAATAAAACCCATTACAATCTTTTAAATAGTACCCTAACAGAGTTCCCCTTGCTCATGTTGTACAACCTATCATGTAACTGAATCTCTATAATTTCTCCCCTAAATCATATCAGAAAAATAAACACCCTTGAAAACAACAGTATTTGATCAAGTTTGATTCTCCCCCCCTCGAATTTTTTTTTTCTTTTTAATTTTTTAAAATGTTTTGAATGGCGCATGTGAGGGATTTTATATTTCCTTGATCTACCACACCAATTATCCGTGGAATATATCTTCCCATGAGCCATTTTTGGTTCACAATATCCCTCTCTTTCATTTTTATTCCACTCATTCATCATTATATCTCACTCTAATTTCATGGAGATCATAGTTTTGCATTGAAAAAACACTTCCCACTTATCATGTAGGATGGTGAATAAAAATGATAATTAGGTAGAGTTTTTATGGTGCACTCACTGTAATCTGACTCAAGTTCCATGTACACTTCCTACTCCACTAGATTAAAATCAATAAATTCTACCCATTTGTTTTTATTACTAGGGAAAAGTTCCCCAATCATTTTAATATTTTCTCATTTTTTATATTTTTTATAGGATTTATAACATGGGATTAATTTAGTTTGTATGAATTGTTGAAATTTTTTATGTTTATATCACTTGATAACAATTATTTCAGGTTACATTAGATACTTACACACAAACACTTCATTTATATGCTTTATTTTTTAATTTAAGATTGTTCTTAATTATTTTATCTTACTATATAATTAATATGTTTTCATCTTTTTTATATTTATTAATATTTTTTCAACATTATTAAATATATATATATACACCAATTTTTTATATATTTTACTCTTGGTATATGGTATAAACACATGATTTATTCCCAAGGATTATGGAAGAATATCAATTTATGAGATATTGATAGTGTATAATATGTTTACAAGAAAATTGAGTGTTATATAAATAAAGATAATGTGAGAATGATGAAGCGTATTTTAAGTATTTAGTATTAAAATATCCATGAAATTTGGAGAATGATTATTATAATATCAACATATCACATGTCAAGTCAATATCTTATACTTGATTATATGCAAATTGAACTATCACGAGTGAAATAACTTGGTATTTTGATATAACCCAATCAAGGGTGGTGTCAGTTTCTTACATGTTTTAAGAAGTTTATATTACATCACAACCCAACACATCATAAATTAACACTAATGTAGAACCACTATGTCAAAAAAAGACATTTCATTGCTACAACACCAATGTAGCCTACAAAATCAAACCAGCACAATGAACATTGCAATGCTCTGTTTGTTCACTTTTTTTAAACTCCAACCTCCTACACTACATACTGAGTATTTAAAAATAATTTTAACTTATTGATATAGTTATTAATTCTATAAAAATTAATTATTCTTGAGGTCATTTCAAGGTTCTTGATGCATGCACAAAGGTTTTTTTAGTTCATTTTTATGATAGATGGTTTATATATTACTTTACCAAACTGAAGATTTTTTTTAGAATTTATTATTAATGATGGTATAAAATAAAGACTAAATAGATATAAATATCAATAAATTATTTCATGTATTCATAAATTGATGTTTGAATATGTTCAGAAAGATGAGTTTTTATTAAAAAAATTTACTTTCTACACTTTCTACCCTTAGTTTTGAAAATCATAACATACTTTCTTTAAAATTATAATTAACTAACATTATTTTTACCATGTCACTAAAATGTATTTTTAGATAACTATTTATTCTACTAGAAATAGTGTAACACCCCAGGTAAATAAAGAATATGGAATTTTTATTTTTATCCATATTTGTGAATAAAATATTAATATGTCTTTAAAGGGGACGCTATGCTCGATGGCGTACCCAACACACAACAACGAGTTTCTTGGGAATCTTACGTTGCACTCTAATAATAAAATTATATTATTTTAAATGGTAGTTAACATGTAGCCGTTGTATTGGCGGGAATTGATAGAAATAACTAAAATATTATTATATGTGTTTTTAAATATTTTTACATTTATCCAATAAAAGATAAAGTCATAAAATACAGAAAGAATTCAATTTTAGGCGTATATGCCCTAGTTTTCACTAAAGGATCACTTATCGCCTTTTGATGGCGAACCATCATTAAATATAGTTTTGTTCACTCTTATATATTATTTTGGACCAAATAAAACTCTTCTTAAGAATTGGTACATCAAAATTTACTTTGTGTAAATTTTTGGTATCTTTCTGATAAAGTTCATTTTTTAATGAATATTGTAAAATGTTGTATTTTAATTCAAAACCTCTTTTTAATCTAATTTATTTATATTATTAGATTATATTTTGAATTGTTTTTAAAGTGAAATTAGAATATATTTTTACCATTAAATCCAATAGTGGTCGTCGGAATTAATTTCACTTTGAAATCAGACTTAAACTAGTGTCAATCTTTTGATACTTATTGTTTTATAAAAACATGCTATTTGCTCTGACAGTGGGAATTAATTATTAAATTAATTAATTTGACTTATATGTTTTGAATTTTGTAAAATAGACTTCATTTTTGAATTCTGAATATCAAATATAGCTTAGGGTGAATTTTTGGTAATTTTCTGAAAAACTTCAATTTTTGATGAATAGTGAAACCACTAAGTGGTACTTTTAAAAACTGATTTTCCGTTTAAATGAAATTTTGCCGTCATTGTGTTTTGAATTTTGAAAATCCGACATACATGGTTGTCATTAGTATGTAAAATGTGGTTCAATGGGATGAAAATAATTTTTTGGTGAATAGTAACTTCTTTTCATTAATCACGATTCGAGGTAATTAGTGTAATTTAAGGTAAAAATGATATTATAAAAATATGAAAACACCATGACACTTTCCTAACCCTATTGTATGAGTCATGGCCGACAAAGACAACCCATGGGTCAACTTGGGGACCCCATGGAGCCACTTTGGTTGGAAAATGACATTAATATATATTTATTTAATGTTAAAATTAAATTGACACAAACATGAGTTGTTTTACTAAAACAGTTTTTAAGTGGGGTTACACAAGTCCAAATTTTGACTATAAACTTTCATTAGAAATATAAAAAGGTTTCCTACATCATAGTATTTTTTTTTATAATTTTTAGATATTAAATAAATTAATTTAAATACGACATCATGATGATGCAATGATGACCTCATTAATGAACAGTTTAAATAAAATGAAATGATAATATAAAATCTAAGACCTAAACTTGTCCAAAAACTATTGGATGGGAATATTTCGAAGACTTATCATCTTATCTTCGAAATATATCAATTTGGGACCTTATAAATTCGAAACACTTTTGAAAATAAAATAACAGTTTCATGATTCCCAAAAGTGCCCCTCCTCTCCTCTTATAAAAGGCCCCCACCTCTACCTCATTTCACACACTCCTCAAGCCTTTGGCTCGGCCATACCCTGAAAATTTACTCTCTCCACATCCCTCTCCTCATCCTAGTGGATTCCCTTTGGGCAGAATCCTTTCAAAGTAATCCTTTAGGCTCAAATCAAAAGGAGTTAAACTTTTAAAGGTAATTCATTCTCTCATGTTCATTTGTTTTATTTTGCTTCTCCAACCCCCTAAACTCTTTTTATTTACTTATTTTGTAAAAAAACCAGTATATTCAATATACTAGGATGTTGTTATAATATTTATTTGAGCTACCCTCTCACAAAACTACATCAAATGGTTAAAGAACATATGGTTTCCGTGGATGGCGAAATTCTGCCTCCCGAAACGATGATTGTTCAATACTCATTTAACACCTTCAAAGGTGGCCATTATGATGTCACTATTTTTATATATGATATATAATATGTTTATTATTTCCTTAAGCTTCTGTATTTTTCATTTATGGCATACCATTATTGTTTCCATTATGGGTAAACACGATATCTTCATTTTAGGAAGTGCGGACTACCGCCCCCTGAAAGTGATTTGATTCGTTAATACCATATGTGGGATGTGTAAAGGATAAAGTTAATGATATTATATATGTTATTATACTGGAATTATAATATACTCTTATATCATTATGATTCCATTCCAGAAATACGAAATAGAAATGGAAGTAGCGTTCATGCGTACGTACGGCTTACCGTCTCGATGAACAGTGCATTTCATTTCTTACCTCTAAATGTGATGTAACATTATAAATAAATGTATATGCTGAATATATATGATATATATGTTATACAAATCATTAATATCATTCTGGATATAACGAACCTTTGACCAAATTAACAACATGTAAGTGTAAGAAGTCTATTTTTGACTTAAGAAGAAAATACCGACAAAATGAACATTATTAACTTAAATGATTACATGATGTTCATAACATGGTATAAAAGGAATAATGAACTTGAAAAAGGTTCTTAATCAAGTAGATATTAACTCAAGTTTATTACTCAGGAGATTAAAGAATGGTCGGGTCAAGTCGGATATGAGGTAAGGGATCTTACTCCTCTCTTTCTTTTTAAGTACACTCTTTTATGTCATTCCCTCTAAAGCTCATATTTCTTGTTATTGGGATGTTATTTTATATTAAACTTACTGTAATTTTTATGATCATGTGATGAGAGACCCTATTCTCTCTCATCAATATATTTTTCTAGTTTTGAGTGGCACCGTTAGGCTGCCGAATTTTCGTAAGAGATCTAACCTCTCTCTTTCTTTTTAAGTAGTCTTCTTTATGTCACTTATTTTAAGCTCCTCTTTGTTATGTTGGGGGATGTTCTTTTATATTACACTTTCTATAAACTTTAAGTTAATATGATGAGATACACTATTTGATCTCATCAATCCATTTTTGTAAGTTTTATGTGGCGCCGTTAGGCTGCCGAGTTTTCGTACAGGATTTTTCATCTCACTTTTATTCCCGTGAGATTTATGCTACATTTGCCACAATTTCCTTTGAGTGGTGTATTTACTGCCCATTATTCTACTCTTTGTGTAATATACTTTTGTTTATGAGTATTTACATCAACGATTTATTGTCCTTCTTTCATGGGGTGTATGTTTTGAAAGATACCCAAGTCGGTAAGGGAACCTTTCACCCTCCTCTTTTTTAAAAGACTTCTTTTGTTGGGTCTTTTAATTTACATATTGTTATGTTGGGATATGTTCTCATATATCCTTATTGATGTAAATTTTATGTCCAAGTGATGATATACACTTTTTTATCTCTCATCAACTCATTTTGATGTGATGCCGTTAGGCTGTCAAGGGAACTTTTTAACCCAATTTCAATTTCTTTGGGTTCAATATGTAGTCATTGAATATGTCATCCATTGAATATGTGTGAATGACCTTTTATTGTTTTACACTTAATATCCACTTATATTGTGTGTATTTATATTTGTCACACATATTTTTGAGATTGATTTGTCCTTAATTTAAGGATACCTTCCTTATAAGGGATTTCATCACATTTTACATCTCTATTGAGACTTCATTGTTGTTATGCACCAATTCACTCTTATATGGTGTATATACTGTCCTTTGGAATATTATATCATGAATCCATTTATTCTCATGATATTATAAAGTTCTGATTAAATGTTATTCCTCAATTATTGTATTCAAGTGTCTCTAATTTTGGTAAAAACCCTTTGACCAAAATACCGCTTTAAGTGTTTTAATGACTTGTTCTTATTAATATCCATGTTTTCGAAATGGTTTTAAGGATTTATTTATATGGATATTAATGGTTTAAAATGTTAAAAGCTTCAAGGTGGTATGCAACACTTTGATTCAAAATTCTCCTTATTAAATGTTTTAAATGGTTTTGGAAATGGTTTCTTTTTGTATGGATTCATTATTTCAAAATACTAAAATGTTATATTGTGATTGAAATGTGGAAATGTTTTGTTTCCTTTATTCATGTTTTATGTGATACGTTTATGTTATGGTTCTTGGTCATTGTTATGAAAATGGGTGGTTCGGTGATAAACTAAGGGCGGGTGAGCCCGATATAGCTCTCCAATGCATTGGGTAACGCGAAGGAGTGAAACGTTAAGGTTTCTCCGAAGAGATTTAGGGAATATACTGTGATGGGTATTCCAAACGTAACCAAGAGGGTTACTCCCTACGTAAGAATGTTATGAATGCCTCAAGTTACCTTTATGTCTTATGATTTCTATGATTTATTCATGGTTTGATGAGGTATGTTAAAGTGCCTATGTTTAGTGGGTAAAGTATGATTTCATTCTTATGTATAGATGAACTCATGTTTCCTTTACATATTTTTTTTATAACCCTTACTGAGCTTTTTATGCTCATCCCAAGTTTTTGAAATGTTTTTCACAGGTTATGGGAAAGGTACATGATAAGATGATAGAGTCAAGGATGTGTCAAGAAGGAATCCAACTTTTATTTTAAATATGTTTCCGTTGTTGGGAAGAATGAATCCTGTCTTTTATGTAACCACTTTGTTTAAAGGTGGAATGTAATGCAAGTTTCAAGATCTAATTCTCTAAAACTCTAAACCTGAAAAGATCCTCAACGTGTAATCTTTTGATAACTCAAGATTATGTAAGGTTTAAGGCTGGGGCCTTATAGTTGGTATCAGAGGTCGGTTTAGACAACTTTAGGGATTAGGAGTTCTTGTGAGACACATGATTAGTCCCTATATTTATTATTTCAGTTAAATCATTGTTTTATAACTTTTTTCTAGGCCAAGTAAAGTCGGTTATGAATGGAAGGAGAAGGATCTCAAACAACATTCCTATCTCTTCCTGATGACATGCTTGCAATAATTATTGCAAAGTCATCTTCGGAAGATTGTGAAACTTTTTATAGCATAAAACTCACTTGCAAGAAGTTGTTTGAGATATCAAACACCTCCACTATACCTCGTTATCATCGTGGATCATGGGTTGTTTTTAGACAAATAATATTTTCACAATATTCTCATGTTTTCAAGAGAGGTAAATATTATCAAGGTATTTTCTAATATTTTACCTTATCACAAGAATTTGAAGCATGTTATGATTTTAAAAATGGTGTTGAGGAAGGAGACCCTTGCGCAACCTATTTATATTTTCTTTTAAAATATAGTCTCACATCACATACTTATGGTATTTTAAAAGGACCAATGATAGAAAGTTTCAACTCAATTTTGGTCCGAATATTTTTTAGAAATCATGTTTTATCAGATGTTTTGGAATTATATGTCATACATGATTATTTTCCAAAACTGTTTTTCTGTGAACACCCATATGACCCATGTTGCACGAGGTGTATTTGGATGGAGGAAGCAAATGATTTTGAAGGATCTCTAAATCATTGTTTTAATGCATGGGACTTCTACCTACGTGAGCAAGATGACGAGGAAACCGAGTGGACGCCATGATCAAGGTATGATGTTATTCATTTTGGGAATCGTTTTATTTTATCTTATGGTGGTGAAATAAGACTTCAAGAATTAAGATGTTGAGATCGTAACGAATTTGGATGAACATTAAAGGTATAAGGAAACGATTGAGGTTAAAACATGTTAGGGATTATTTTTGGAGTTTTATAAAAAGGACAACACGCAGACCGTGTGACAACCCGTCGCATCGGACAAAGCTGCGGGAATCGAACCCACAACCAAAGTGCGACTGGTATTTATCGCCTACCACTGGACTACGTGAAGTCCCTGGTTAGTTTGACTGATTCTTTTTAGTTATATGATTTTATTAATTAAGAGTAAGTTGATTTGGGTTATTTATGAAAATTATTAACCTATCATGGAGGATATGTGATTAGGTTAATTACTTTTCAATACGAGACTTTAGGAGCAACTAATGTTGTTTGGAGATAAATGTTACAATTTAACTTGGAAGACTATGTGAATAAATCCTTCAAATATTTGGGTTTCAATCTTAGATTGGTTTAATTTGAAGAATTTTATGGACAATTTGATTATCGAATGGTCCTCATTGAACTTTGGGTTTTGTTGGACAAATTTTGGAGATTAAGAATAGATTTTCTTTTTATAAGGGGTTATCCTTTTCTGGATTATCTGACCTTGTACTAACATTTTTGGTTTTGGTCTTGGTTAAGGTCTAAAGATATGGGAAGTATATAGTTCTCTTTGGTGGATTAGGTGACTCTCTAGAAGTTGTTTATAATACTCTTAATGCGAACAAGTCTCCCTAAATACTCGTCTTTTGGAAAAAAATATGAGTTTGATTAAGGAATCTAGTAAAAGTTGAAAGTCAACATGATAAGTGATTATGTTTCCTTATGAATAAATTCCTCAATAAAAAGTAACTTAAAACAAAAATGTTATCTATTAACTTTTCCTTCTGGGGAATCGAATACCATTTAACCCATCACAAGTTTGTGATTTTCTTATGGTTAACTTTCTCCTAGACATGTTTACTATCACTCTCCCTCAAGAACATGACCCTTTGCCTTTTCTTCCATGTACATGTTTTTCTACATATGGGTTAACTCAGGTGACCTCTGTACTTATCTTCCTTTATTTTAAAGTGATTGTTTTACCGACTCTTGTTCTGATGTGGGACTTTCAAGGATGTTTCCAAGCCCAATTTTAAAATTGCGAGGACGCAATTTCCAAAAGGGGGGAAGGATGTAACACCCCAGGTAAATAAAGAATATGAAATTTTTATTTTTATCCATATTTTTGAATAAAATATTAATATGTCTTTAAAGGGGACGCTATGCTCGATGGATTACCCAACACACAACAACGAGTTTCTTGGGAATCTTACGTTGCACTCTAATAATAAAATTATATTAT
Organism: Viscum album; assembly: GCA_963277665.1. Classification (NCBI taxonomy): domain Eukaryota; kingdom Viridiplantae; phylum Streptophyta; class Magnoliopsida; order Santalales; family Viscaceae; genus Viscum; species Viscum album. Next base: position 359,635,961 of record OY728155.1, on the reverse strand, counting down.
TTTAAATGGTAGTTAACATGTAGCCGTTGTATTGGAGGGAATTGATAGAAATAACTAAAATATGATTATATATGTTTTTAAATATTTTTACATTTATCCAATAAAATATAAAGGCATAAAATACAGAAAGAATTCAATTTTAGGCGTATATGCCCTAGTTTTCACTAAAGGATCACTTATCGCCTTTTGATGGAGAACCGTCATTAAATATAGTTTTGTTCACTCTTATATATTATTTTGGACCAAATAAAACTCTTCTTAAGAATTGGGACATCAAAATTTACTTTGTGTAAATTTTTGGTATGTTTCTGATAAAGTTCATTTTTTAATGAATAGTGTAAAATGTTGTATTTTAATTCAAAACCTCTTTTTAATCTAATTTATTTATATGATTAGATTATATTTTGAATTGGTTTTAAAGTGAAATTAGAATTTATTTTTACCATTAAATCCAATAGCGGTCGTTGGAATTAATTTCACTTTGAAATCAGACTTAAACTAGTGTCAATCTTTTGATACTTATTGTTTTATAAAAACGCGTTATTTGCTCTGACAGCGGGAATTAATTATTAAATTAATTAATGTGACTTTTATGTTTTTAATTTTGTAAAATAGACTTCATTTTTGAATTCGGAATATAAAATATAGCTTAGGGTGAATTTTTGGTAATTTTCTGAAAAACTGAAATTTTTGATGAATAGTGAAACCACTAAGTGGTACTTATAAAAACTGATTTTCCATTTAAATGAAATTTTGATATCATTGTGTTTTGAATTTTGAAAATCCGACATACATGGTTGTCATTAGTATGAAAAATGTGGTTCAATGGGATGAAAATAATTTTTTGGTGAATAGTAAGTTTTTTTCATTAATCGCGATTAGAGGTAATTAGTGTAATTTAAGGTAAATATGATATTATAAAAATATGAAAACACCATGACACTTGCCCTAACCCTATTGGATGAGTCATGGCTGACCAAGACAACCAATGGGTCAACTTGGGGACCCCATGGAGCCACTTTGGTTGGAAAATGACATTAATATATATTTATTTAATGTTAAAATTAAATTGACACAAACATGAGTTGTTTTACTAAAACAGTTTTTAAGTGGGGATACACAAGTCCACATTTTGACTATAAATATTAATTATAAAGATAAAAATATTTCCTACATCATAGTATTTCTTTTATAATTTATAGAAATTAAATAAATTAATTTAATTATGACATCATGATGATGCAATGATGACCTCATTAATGAACAGTTTAAATAAAATGAAATGATAATATAAAATCTAAGACCTACACTTTTCCAAAAACTATTGGATGGGAATATTTCGAAGCCTTATCATCTTATATTCGCAATATATCAATGTGGGACCTTATAAATTCGAAACACTTTTGAAAATAAAATAATAGTTTCATGATTCCCAAAAGTGCCCCTCCTCTCCTCTTATAAAAGGCCCCCACCTCTACCTCATTTCACACACTCCTCAAGCCTTTGGCTCGGCCATAACCTGCCCATTTACTCTCTCCACATACCTCTCATCATCCTAGAGGATTCCATTTGGGCAGAATCCTTTCAAAGGAATCCTTTAGGCTCAAATCAAAAGGAGTTACACTTTTAAAGGTAATTCATTCTCTCATGTTCATTTGTTTTATTTTTCTTCTACAACCCCCTAAAATATTTTTATTTACATATTTTGTAACAACACCAGTATCTTAAATATACTAGGATGTTTTTATAAGATTTATTCGAGCTACCCTCTCACAAAACTACATCAAATGGTTAAAGAACATACGGTTTCCATGGATGGCGAAATTCTACCTCCCGAAACGATGATTGTTCAATACTCATTTAACACATTCAAAGGTGGCCATTATGATGTCAATATTTTTATATATGATATATAATATGTTTATTCTTTCCTTAAGCTTCTGTATTTTTCATTTATGGCATACCATTATTGTTTCCATTATGGGTAAACATGATATCTTCATTTTAGGAAGTGCGGACTACCGCCCCCTGAAAGTGATTTGATTCGTTAATACCATATGTGGGATGTGTAAAGGATAAAGTTAATGATATTATATATGTTATTATACTGGAATTATAATATACTCTTATATCATTATGATTCCATTCCAAAATTACGAAATAGAAATGGAAGTAGCGTTCATGCGTACGTACGGCTTACCGTCTCCATGAACGGTGAATTTCATTTCTTACCTATAAATGTGATGTAACATTATAAATACATGTATATTCTGAATATATATGATATATATGTTATCCAAATCATTAATATCATTCTGGATATAACGAACCTTTGACCAAATTAACAACATGTAAGTGTAAGAAGTCTATTTTTGACCTAAGAAGAAAATATCGACAAAATGAACAATATTAACTTAAATGATTACATGATGTTAATAACATGGTATAAAAGGAATAATGAACTTGAAAAATGTTCTTAATCAAGTAGATATTAACTCAAGTTTATTACTCCGGATATTGAAGAACGGTCGGGTCAAGTCGGATACGAGGTAAGGGATCTTACTCCTCTCTTTCTTTTTAAGTACACTCTTTTATGTCATTCCCTCTAAAGCTCATATTTATTGTTATTGGGATGTTATTTTTTATTAAAATTACTGTAATTTTTATGATCATGTGATGAGAGAACCTATTCTCTTTCATCAATCCATTTTGGATGTTTTGAGTGGCGCCGTTAGGCTGCCGAATTTTCGTAAGAGATCCAACCTCTCTCTTTCTTTTTAAGTACTCTACTTTATGTCACTTATTTTCAGCTCCTCTTTGTTATGTTGGGGGATGTTCTTTTATATTCCTCTTTCTATAAACTTTAAGTTAATATGATGAGATACCCTATTTGATCTCATCAATCCATTTTTTTAAGTTTTATGTGGCGCCGTTAGGCTGCTGAGTTTTCGTACGGGATTTTTCATCTCACTTTTATTCCCGTGAGATTTATGCTACATTTTCCACAATTTCCTTTGATTGGTGTATGTACCGCCCATTATTCTACTCTTTGTGTAATATAATTTCTTTTATGAGTATTTACATCAACGATTTATTGTCCTTCTTTCATGGGGTGTATGTTTTGAAAGATACCCAAGTCGGTAAGGGAACCTTTCACCCTCCTCTTTTTTAAAAGACTTCTTTTGTTGGGTCTTTTAATTTACATATTGTTATGTTGGGATATGTTCTCAAATATCCTTATTGATGTAAATTTTATGTCCAAGTGATGAGATACACTTTTTTATCTCTCATCAACTCATTTTGATGGGATGTCGTTAGGCTGTCAAGGGAACTTTTTAACCCAATTTCGATTTCTTTGGGTTCAACATGTAGTCATTGAATATGTCATCCATTGAATATGTGTGAATGACATTTTATTGTTTTACACTTAATATCCACTTATATTGGGTGTATTTATATTTGTCACACATATTTTTGAGATTGATTTGTGCTTAATTTAAGGATACCTTCCTTATAAGGGATTTCATCACATTTTACATCCCTATTGAGACTTCATTGTTGTTATGCACCAATTCACTCTTATATGGTGTATATACTGTCCTTTGGAATATTATATCATGAATCCATTTATTCTCATGATATTATAAAGTTCTGATGAAATGTTATTCCACAATTATTGTATTCAAGTGTCTCTAATTTTGGTAAAAACCCTTTGACCAAAATATCGCTTTAAGTGTTTTAATGACTTGTTCTTATTAATATCCATATTTTCAAAATGGTTTTAAGGAAATATTTATATGGATATTAATGGTTTAAAATGTTAAAATCTTCAAGGTGGTATGGGACACTTTGATTCAAAATTCTACTTATTAAATGTTTTAAATGGTTTTGGAAATGGTTTCTTTTTGTATGGATTCATTATTTCAAAATACTAAAATGTTATATTGTGATTGAAATGTGGAAATGTTTTGTTTCCTTTATGCATGTTTTATGTGATACGTTTATGTTATGGTTCTTGGGCATTGTTATGAAAATGGGTGGTTCCGTGATAAACTAAGGGCGGGTGAGCCCGATATAGCTCTCCAATGCATTGGGTAACGCGAAGGAGTGAAACGTTAAGGTTTCTCCGAAGAGATTTAGGGAATATACTGTGATGGGTATTCCAAACGTAACCAAGAGGGTTAATCCCTACGTAAGAATGTTATGAATTCCTCAAGTTACCTTTATGTCTTATGATTTCTATGATTTATTCATGGTTTGATGAGGTATGTTAAAGTGCCTATGTTTAGTGGGTAAAGTATGATTTCATTCTTATGTATAGATGAACTCATGTTTCCTTTCCATATTTTTTTTATAACCCTTACTGAGCTTTTTATGCTCATCCGAAGTTTTTGAAATGTTTTTCACATGTCACGGGAAAGGTACATGATAAGATGATAGATTCAAGGATGTGTCAAGAAAGAATCCAAGTTTTATTTTAAATATGTTTCCGTTGTTGGGAAGAATGAATCCTGTCTTTTATGTAAGCACTTTGTTTAAAGGTGGAATGTAATGCAAGTTTCAAGATCTAATTCTCTAAAACTCTAAACCTGAAAAGATCCTCAACGTGTAATCTTGTGATAACTCAAGATTATGTAAGGTTTAAGGCTAGGGCCTTATATATAGAAATATTTCTAAATTGATAATTATAAACTTTCTACATGATGTTTTTTCCATCACACTAACTAAGTATAGCCCATTTGATAGACTATGTCTACTATATCCGATTGAGGAAGTTTTTTTCCATAAGACTAACTAAGTTTAGTCTATCAGAAAGACCAAGTCTGATCCATTAGACTAACATATTTTAATTCATTATACTAAAAACAATTTTTTCCATCTGAAAAAAGTATATAATTGGATGGTTAGTATTATTCTACCTGATGGAATATTTTTTATAGATTTTCAGTGGTGTTATCAAATTGACCTCAGATGGAGATGTACATGCTAATCTTCCATGATAGGGCTCCTATACGTCCATGGAATCAAACTATAAGAATCATAGAATATGATTGATGGATGAGTTCTTATAAATATAGGTGCATTTAATGTGTTGGGAGGTGATTATTTTGTGACTTAACCTATTTGATGATTTTTCTATTATAACATCTCATAAATGTTTCTTTAAAAAATTCTAAATAGTTTTCATTCTAAGGATTCAAAGTCAGGTTTGTAAACTCATTAGAAAATTTTTCAATTTTATTCACTACGTACAATGTAGATGTAAATCGATGGGTTCTGTGGATAGGAAGGAATATAGTTTTGATCTATCTAATCAACATATATCAGGGATAGGAAGAAAGTGCTTATTCTGATATTTTAGATCGAGATCTTTCTCTCTAAAGAAAGATAGAACTTATGGTTAGGTTAACAATTGTGGATACCTAAAGATAGGTTTTATGGATTCCTTAAATCTTAAGGTTATAGAGTTGAATATCTTTTATAAAGCTATATAGTAATCCATTCCTACTTTTAATTTATAATTTTCTTTTACTTGTTTGAAAAATTAATTATATTCTTATTGTGCATTTTCATAGAAAGCTTACATTACTAAAATTTGAAACATTGATTTCACTCATGTACCCTATGTATGATATAGTTACTATAATCATTGAATGATAACTAGGTTCGATAAATCAAAATAAAGGGGTTTGGTATTTTGATTAGTTTATTTTTTTTAAAATTATAATTCACCCCCACTTATATCCATTATATGCTCTATAGTCTAATAACTGGAATCACAGTTGGTTATTATTCTTAAAAATTATATTATTATTTTTATTTCAACCAAGTTTCCAAGTTTATATTTTCTATTTCATTATTATTACACTAACATGTATTATTTATAAATAGTTTTTATTTTATAAGATGTCAAGACATCATGATGGTACTCTTGATAATTTAAATATTAGAAAAACACTAATTTTTGCTAGTGTTGAGTATGAATATGTGAATTGAAAACGTTTTCATGTTTACTAGAAATTATAATTTTCATGAGAAGTAACTTTCTACTTTTACAAATCGAGATAAATTATAATAATAGTTAAACTTTTTAGTGAGTATTACATTTCATTTTTCTATGGAAATAAATATATGTTGTCAGGTATCTTCCTATGAAGAAGCTAACAGTCTATGCCAGATGTTGTAAATTACACATTTTGGAACTTCTAAAATGATTGAAAAAATATGAGTTATCCTTAATGTTGTTTGACAAGATTTTAATTTTCTATATAGGGAATATTTTACAAAAATGGATTTGATATATTTTACAGTCATTAATAGTTTACAATATATTGGATTCGAGTATCTTATAGATGATATATTGGTTGAAAATATTACAAAAATCATTCCGGGAGAAAGAGAGTCTAATAGGACATCTCTTGATGATACTGAGGGAATTAAAAAATTAAATTTGGATGAACTTATAAGAAGTCTCATGTAGTACGAGGGTAGACTAAAGTAATTTTTTGAGAAAATGAGAAATAAGAATGGAATATTTTCTTTTTCTTTCACATCATATTATTTTAATAAACTTTACTCTACTGATAAAGCTTATAGAACTTTGAATAGAAATAAATTCAAAGTTTAAACAAAAATCACTTCATCTAAAGAAAGTTAGAATAAACTTTATCAATTAGCTCAAATGATGAATAAGATTATTGGTAAAATAGATTTTTGTTATAAGTATAATATGAACCATAAAGGCAGAAGTGAAAAGAAAGTCTCTTTTAAATTAAGCTATTATTAGTGAAAGAAGGTTTGTCATATAATACAGGACTATCCAAATATTAACAATAAATCGAATAATCATAGAAATTCAAAAATTAATTCTATGTAAAAATAAATACATAAGAATTAGAAAATTCTAAAATCATTTTACACTTGGAATGCAAGTTGTGGTGACAGTTTTCCAGACAAATCATTGGAGGATGAAAGTGAATATATGAAAAATATTGGTTTCATTGCTGAGATTCTGAAGAATAATAATTTCTTCATGACTAATGTAAATATTGAAACATTAAATAATATTACTTTAAATTCCAATAATCCTAAATGTGATAATGAAGATGATTCTACATATTAATATAATGAATCTTATTCATTATATGAAAAAAATTCTTTACCTAGTTTTGAATAAGTATCTATATATGAATAACTTTTGGAAAATAGAAATTGAAAATTACTCAAAAACATGATTCTGTTGAGGGTAAAATTGCTAAAGAAAATTCAAGTATATCAATATATACTATTGATATTTCAAATCATTTAAAATAATTGGAAAAGTATAATTTTTTGAAAACTAATATTTCAAAATATTTCGGGAAATCTAATCTTGAAAAACTAATTTTTCATGGAATTAGAAGAAACATAAATTTAGTATAGTTTCTTTTAAGGACTATAATTTTGTATTGAAACAAAATTATAAAATATGAAGTATGAAAAATCTACTATAAAACTTTATTACTAGTAAATAATGCTTTGATAATATTTATATAAAAATAAAACCACATAATGATATATCTGGAATGTATTTTAGTAATAAAAAACCTATTTTTCAAAATAAATACTTTGTTTTAAAAGTTAACCCATTTTTTTAAAATCACAATGTTTTTTAGAGTGGAATAAAATATTTTCCTTAAATAAAGTATAATATATAGGTCTTTAAAAATCATATTTTTTAAAATAATTAAAAACATCTTGAGATAACTTTGTTGGATATATGTTGATTGTTAAAATATCATTTTATAACAATGATGGACCCAAGCATGTTTGCGTTAGAAACACTAATCTATTCAATTTAAGGGAAATAAGATGACTATCAACAATAATATATGTTTCATGTATAGTCTTTTTTCTTTACATGTGATTTGGAACAAATATTTTTTCAAGAAGATTATCGAAATGAAAGGTGGAAAAGTTACCTTTGGGGAGATTGTGGATAAATTATCAGTGTATGTAATATTATCCTTCTTGGTAAAGACTTAATTTCAATTATTATATTTTTTTAGTCAAACGAAAAACCTTATTTCCATAAGTCAATTATGTGATGAGAGACATATTTTGAACATCCGGAATGAAAAATGTATTGTTTATAGTTCAAAATAAGAATTTATTATTTCTACTAATAGGCATGAGAATGTTTATAAACATAACATAGAAGACCTTGGAATCCAATATCTACCTTTCCTTAGTTCTATGGATGAAAAAACATAGTTATGGAATAAAATATTACGAAATTGTAACATTACAACATTAGATAAAATATCTAATAAAAGACAAGTTAAATATTAACCAGAACATAAGTTTGATTCTTCTAAAGGTTGTGATTATTATCAATTTATAAATGAACATATGTCAAGATTTAAATCTATTTATAAAGTATCAACTTATGATTCTTTATATTTAAAAAACATGGATTTATTTGTTCTTACAAAAACTAAATGTATAAGTGAAAAATACTATTTACATGTTTTAGTTGATGATTACACTAGATATACATTGGTCTATTTTCTAGAAAAGAATTATGAATATTTTTTCTATTTAAAAAAATTTGTATCTTGAGTTAAAAATAAGGAAAATCTAACCTTTATATCTATTCATATTAATCAATGTGTAGAATTTTTAAATTATTATTTTGAAATATTTTCTTATAAAAAAGGTATAATACACAACTTTGCATCACCTAGATACCCACAGCAAAATATTTTTGTCAAATGAAGAAGTAGAATTCTTTGAGAGGTAACATGAACCATGATTAGTGAAAACTTATTTGCTAAATGTTTTTTTTCTGAAATAGTGATTAATTCCCACTATACTATAAATTGAGTTTTAATAATACCTTTTATTAATAAAAATCTTTATGAGTAGTGGACCAGAAGAAAGAAAAAACATTATTACATCAATGTTTTTGATGAAAAGGTTTTATTTGGAATGCTAAATATAATTTACATAAATTTTCTCCAAAATAAAATGAAGGAATATTTATAACCTACTCTATAACTAGTAGGGACTATAAAGTTTTTAATAAGAACATAAGTTCTATTGAGGAAACAATACTTGTTAAATTTTATTAAACTAACCCATTTGTTATCAAAAAAATTCAATTCCCATCCTCAAATATTATTTCAAAAAAAAATTCAATCAATGTTGGAAATTCTTTCCCATGATAGAATAACTAAAGAATAAATTTCTCAAATGGATGTGAAGTGTTCTTTATTAATTTATATATACATGAGGATGTTTATATATAAAAATACCTATTTTTGAAAATAAAAAATCATTAGACCATGTATTTAAACTTACTATGACACTTTATGGAATTACATAATCCCCTAGAGCCTGATATCATAGATTAACTAGATTTTTGTTACAAAATAATTTTCTTACGGGAGATTTTTATACTACACATTTTGTTAAATATGTTTATAAAATAATTTTCATTATTAAATTTTATTTTGATGAAATGATACTTGGTTCAAATAAAAAATCTTTCATATATTCCTTTGAGGATCTTATGAAATATGTGTTTGAAAAGACCATGATGGGAGAACTTACTTATTTTATTTTTTAAAAAAATTCACCAAAACTAAAAGGAACTTTTATATATCCAAATATGTACCAAAATAATATTCTTATAAAATTTGGATATTAAAATTATAAAAACATCAATGCTCTTATTAAAACCTTTAATATATTAGATATATATGGATCTGGTAAACAATTTGATCAAAATATATTTTGATTAATGATTCATTTCTTACTATATTTAATAAAAATTCATCGATATTCAATGCTTTTTATATACATTATTTCAAGATATAAAGGTAATAAAAGAGAGTCCCATCTTATGTTAGTACAAATAATTTTTTTTATCTTAGGGGAACTATGAATTTAGGCTTATTTTAATCTTCTGGAAATGATTTTGAACATAATAGGTTTTCCGATGTTGACTTTGGTAGATTTAAAATTGATATAAAAAATACTTTTGGAAATTTTCATATTTTTAGTAGAATATTTTTCATCTTGGTCTTGTAAGAAATTACCATCAGTGTCACTTTCTACTGATGAAATAAAATTGAAGAAGCTAGAAGCTATTATGATCAAGTGTTGTGGATCCAATAGATACTCACTAACTTTGGGTGGTGTTTTCATAAGACACCAACTTTTTGAGATATCACATGTTTCATTTTTTTATGTAAAAACCTATGACATTAGTCAGTAGAAAAGAACATAGATACAAGGCCCAATTTCCTCTAGAATCACATGAAAAAAATAAGATATTAGATTATAATTCATCGGATTTCCAGAAAAAATTGCTAATATATTTATTAAACCCCTTTTTTATGATATATTTGAATATATTAAATAGAATCTAGGATTGATCAATACTAAGTGATCATTAATATATAATTCTTTTTTACCATCACCATTTAGAAATAAACTGATTTTCATAGGGGTGTGCATATGTTTTAGTTTTTATAAAAAAAAATTTTTCCAAAAACTTTTATTTTTTTGGAAACCATTATTTTTTATAAAAATATAGATTTAAAAAAAATTATAAAAAATTAATTTTTCTGAAATATATATATTTTTTTAAAAAGTTATTTTTCTAAATTTTTTGTTTTTCAGAAACCATTTTTTTTTGAAAACATCAGTTTTTAAAAAATATATAGTTTTTATAAAAAAATAATTTATGAAAAACATAAATTTTCATTAAAATAGGATGAATAGTTATAAGACACACTTTCTCAGAAAAAGTTACATTTTTTACTATGATAGGTAATTAATAATCTTCAATTTTTATTATCTTTAGTTTTCTTTGTTTTTTTATTGTTTATAACTTTATTTTTTATAATATTTTATAGAAAAGTTTTATTTTTAATAAAATTTTCTTAAAACCCCATTAATAGTTTGGAATATATATTTAAATAAATTGAGGATAAATTTCGATCATTATATCATTTTTTGAATTTAATTAGAGTCATAAAATTACTAAAATTCAAATCATCGCTTCTGAGCATATAAAATGGGACTGGGTCACCATTGACTACATTTCACTTTCGAACAGTTTTCAACTATCATCCCTCAAATTCTATTTTGCTCGATTCAATTGCATTTGTTCAATCCATTTTTCATAATCCAGTCAAATCTTCTTAGTCTGATTAGATTTTTTAAAAATGGATTCTCTCAAAGTAATTATTAGAATAGAAGTTGTGAAGGATAGATTGATTAAAAAGAAATTGGATGATAAAACTGATTCTTTATTGAATGAAATTATCATATTTCAAGGTTGGGAAAAATTTTGTGAGGGAAAGGAATATTTTTATCTTTATTATCCAAAGATCTAAAGAAATTATATTCATTAGTTTTTTTAGTGTGGGATATGTTCTAGTGGTTATAAATGTTTTACTTTTTTAAGAATGATACAAGATAAATATTAGAAAAGCTTCAAATTTCTTAGAAGTCCAAATTTATGAAGAATCCTTTTTTGTTACACATAAGTTTCTACAAAATCATGTAACATTTTAGAAATATAAGACCAAAACTACTTTTTTTTTTCTAACTTATAGGGAGGTATGAAAAGTATACCATCATAAACCTATAACTATAGTTTCTTCTCTATGGATTTACAACTACCTCATTCTGAGGAAAGGTGAAAGTGATACCTTGAAGGAATTGGATATCATTAATTTCGACTTCGTAATGAATACGAGGAAATTCAATTTACTAGACTTTTTGATCTTATAAATTAAATAAATGATAAAGTTTTCTATGAAGTTAATTATTATTATTTTTCCATATTTTATCAAATAGATGTCAACAAACATTGTTATAGTAATGAAAATCAAGAATCAGATAGTTGAAAAAAAATGTATCCTTGATAATCATAGAAAAAAAATTCCAGAATGAAACTTCATTTTATACATGAGTAAAATAGATTTTTTTGTGAAAATAGGATAATTATCATCTTATGATGAAGTAATTTAGTTGAATAAAAAATTATAAGATAAATGGAAAGTTGGGTCATCAACCCCCAGGATAAAAAAGAAGTTCAAAGCTATCTTTGATGATGCATACAAATATTTGTTGAAATGAAAGGCTGAAAAGAAAGATGTTGATCCAGATTTTGGACATGATTATGCATAGACCTAAAAATTAAAAGAGAAACAAAGTATTTTTAAAAGATAGAGTGAAAAAACAATAAGAGGAAGAATAAGAAGAAGGGGATTGATAAAGAAAAAATTATTGAATATTTGAGGAAAGTATTTGAGTAAGAAGATGGAAATTTTCAATTTGTTGATAAGGAAAATGTTATTTGGGTTTCACCATTATCAGTAATAAAAAAAATCATCAAATTGTTCTTATTGTTCTTCAACTAAATGTACCACATCTAGAAAATTTTAATCCTACCAAAGTTCCTTTTATTATTGTGAAATGTAAAGGAAAATTTGTTGAGACTATTTTTTTATAGAACAAGTTATATTTGAAGTTGAAAAAAATGATATGAAACCTGGATAAGATGATTTCATAAGTGATGATAAATAATAAAGAGAATTATATAAAGATTTATAAGAGAATTCTGATTAATCATTAGAGGACATAGAAGAAGAAGAGAGTTCATCGAAATCCTCATCCTTTAATACTCATTTTGAGAATGATGTTGAGTTGGTAGTTTTTGATTAGTATAAATATTCTAAGAATAAATTTTTAAATCAATAACCTCATAAAAAGGAATCAAATAACTATGAATTATAAAAAAATTGATTTTTGGGAAGTTTCAGATACTAGGAAAGGTAAAGAGGAAGAATATGAAGTAATTGTTAGTCCTTTAAGTATACATGTATCTAATGTCCCAAAAATACTCAACTAATTCTATATCTACTCAATAAGATCAAATATATAAAGAAAGGTTTACATATGTTAATGAAACATTGATGAATATATTGGTTTTATTCCATTTTTTCATGTATATAATCTAGATGTAAGTATACTTAAAGGATTCTTAATGTTTTAGAAAATATCAATTCTGTAAATCAATTGACATAAAAAATTGTTCAAAATGATCCCAATTTCAATTATTTTAAAATTGAATCTAAAAAAAGAGGATTGAGGTAAAAAATTGTTAGATGTATGAAAGATAATGGAAGGGATTTGATGTTTCATAGTGATCATAAAGAAGTTATCCATAAGATGTATTTAGATATTTCTGATTCATTTAAAACAAAATTCATTCATTTTTTTTAAATTTTGTATAATTTTATCTGATCAAGATTTTATCAAAGTCTCATGATTAATAAATTTCAGAATTGAGGCATAATAATTTGTTTCTTGAAGAATAATTTGGGAATTTTAAGGATAAGAATAGAAAGAATCAGTCTCTTGAGTAATACTTTGACCGACTGAAGCAAGTGGTTTGAAGGATACAAGTACTTGAAGAAAGTGTTTCCAAGTTGATGTCAATGGTACAAGACATAGAGAATAACCTAGAATACTCCTAAAAATGATTGTTATTTTAAATAAATTAAAGAAGTAAGAATAAATTTTATCTGAACTATTGATGTAAAAACCAGAAACATTAATAAATATATGTTTTAATGAATTATTCTCCACATATTCAATTTACAATTTTTTCCAATAATATTTTAGTTTAATTTACATTCTGTATTCATGGATGAATGTTTACTTAAACTAAATTATTTTAAAGGAATGTTTCTATATAATTATGGGTACTTCTTTACTTCCCATATTCTTTTTGAAAATCAAAAAAGGGGAGAAGTTATTTTGGGGATAATTTTTTGAGGATATTATTTTGGGAAAAATTTTATTTCAAATTTCATATATTATAAACTACTCTATAGACCTTTAGGAAAAAAATTTAAACAAAAAGGTAATTAAAATGATATGGTAGATAAGGAAGATAAAGGGATAAGCTTTCTTAAATAAATAATTGGTTTGTAAGTCATTCAATGTTATTATTATTTATATTTTTATGGGGTGCTTGGTTCTTTACAAAAATGGAGATATTTTTAGTCCTAATATTTACATTCTAAACCTTTTATCCATAGTTTTTACAATCACAACACACTTTCTTAAAAACACTACTTTACTAAATTTATGTTTCCCAGGTCTTTATAATTTCATTATAGAAAACTATTTATTCTACCAGATGTTTAAAATTTATAAAATTATAATAAGAAACATTGCATACAAAGTTTAGTCCATTAGACTGATTAAAATGGGTCTATTAGATGGACTTGGTCAAGTCCATCAAACATATAATGTTTTTTCCATAATATTGACTAAATTTAGTCTACTGAACTGACCTATTGTAATCTATCAGACTAATATATTTTGATTCATTACATAAATTATAATTTTTAAATCAGAAAAAAAATTTATAATCGTATGGTTAGAATTATTTCTACATGATGAAATAATTTTTACCACATTGTAATGGTTCTATCAAAACAACATCAGATGGAGATATACTTGCTAATTTTTCATTATGGATCTTATCCAAGGACCTTGGAACCATCTCCAAGAATAAAAATATGACCATTGGAGGCGTGCCTATATATAAAGGTTCTTTTGAGGAGCTAAGATAATATTATTTTTTTGACTCAACCCATATGATGATTTCTCTTCAATATCCTCTCATGGAATTCAGTTTTAAACATTCATTGAGTTTTTATATTAATGAAACTATGTGAGGATTGTAAATTCCTTTGAAATTTTTTAAATTGTATTTGTTGTGCCCAAAATGGGTGTAGATCGAGGTAATATTAGGGTAGTAAGACATCTGGTTCAGATTACTTTAATAGTGGGCCTATAGGGAAATGAAGAAAAAGTTGATTCATGTTACACTACTAGAAATCGGATCTTTCCCAACACTTATATACACCCTTTCCCAACGGTTTGGGAGAACCGTTGGGAAAGGGGTGTTTTGAGGCCCCTTTCCCAACGGTTCTCCCAAACCGTTGGGAAAGACCCCCCCCTTTCCACCTATCCCAACAGTTTTGAGAACCGTTGGGATAGATTCTTTCATTTCTTCCAGGTTTGCTACCCGAGAACATTATATAAATCTAAATTTTAAATAATTATGATAATACATATATATATTTATGAAATTATGTTTACAAAAGTGATGTTATCTTAGTGGTTAAGTCGTTCGATTATAAACAAGGGGTCGTGGGATCAAATCCCAGCACATGTTTTTTTTAAATACATTTACCAACGGTTTTATATCCGTTGGAATAGATTTTCATATTACTTATACCAACGGTTTTGTAAACCGTTGTGATAGGTCTATACCAACGGTTTTGGGAAAATCGTTGGTATAGACCTATCCCAACGGCTTACTTCGCAACGGTTCTCCAAACTGTTGGTATAGGCTATACCAACGGTTTGGAGGCCTATACCAACGGTTCCAAACCGTTGGTATAGGTTAGTATTCTACTAGTGTTATTTATATTAAGGTATTTCTTACTGAATAAAGGCATACCATACTGTTTGTTTGATTATTGTTTATACCAAAAGTTGCAGTTTATGACTTACTTAACTCTTAACATTAAAGAGTATAATATTTTTTTATAAATATATTTTAGAAATACATTCCTAATTTTTCTTTAAGCTTTAATTTTACTTGTTTTTACTAGTTATTATTTTCATATTGTGCATTTTTTAAAATGTTTACTTTACTATAATTCACAAATATGGTTTAATAGATATACTCTATGTATGATATATTTACTATGATAATTGAAAAATAACTATGTTTGATAATTTTTAATATATAGGTCTAGTGTTTTAATTAGTTTACTTTTTAAAACTAAAATACACCACTTCTTAAAGTCCTTATGAAAATTCTGACCCCAAAAATGAGTGGATCTATATTTATAAATGGATACATATGTAATGGAAAATTGTTCTTTAGGAAAAAGTTCTATATCATGAACTTTTTCTTTAAATTTTATTATTAAAAATTGGATTCTCAAAATGGTATTTATAAAATTTGATAGTTGTCTAAAATTAAAAGTCCCATGTTGGATTATTGTACATTCACTAAATGTTTAAAAAAATGTGATTTAATTATTGAAATCCTTTCTATTATGGTAGTGATTATTTTTTATTCTTATTGGTTAGTTTAATTTTTTTAGTTTGATTTAAGAAATGTAATTTTTTTAAGTGTGATGGGGTGTTTAATTAATTTAATATCTTGGAATGGGTTGTTGAAAGGACCCTTTGATAAAATGTGAATTGTATGAAATATAAATGGTACATGGGAACCCCATCCTGAGATTTTTGGTTCATATGATTTAAATTATATAATTTATTCAAACATTAGGTTCTCAAGACTATGTGATAGGTCCAAATCATAGATTTCATCATCAAAGAAAATATCATCTTCGGTTCCTAGGTATCTTGTCCAAAAAAGACCACCTTCCCCCCATCCACCATGTGAAGAGATGAAAAAACACCAAATATTCCCTTTTAGGGATATCAATTTATTACTTATTTTTATGGATAATCTATGTCTATTTTATCATACAATGTATCATAAAATTAATCACACATGAGATCTATGTGCATTGTAATATATAAACAATTAATTTGATTCATGTAACTTTATATATATCATACATTTCTTTATTTTAAAGATTTACACCACTGTAAAACAATCTTAATATCTCATTAAAATCTTATTACCATAGAACAAAGACTTTATATAGATTAAATGATTCTTTAATAATGTATATTTATGGGTTCTAATCTCAATATATATATATATATATATATTTATTTATTTTTATTAAATATTTATATTATTAAGTAAAATAGGATGAAGATGAATTGATAATGGATGGATAAGAATTGTATGAAAAAAACAGTATGAGGATGTGGTGAAATTATTCATCATGTTTTAAAAATATCATCCATATGAACATTCTCAAATAATTTGTCTTTTTTCACTATTGTTACTCATGACTAATTATTTTAGTAGAGTTTTGTAGAACACATGGCCTATAACAGAGTAGATCAAAGTTATAAATGATGGACTAGACATAGGAGAAAATGGATGTTTCTAGTGACTGTGACAATATAGATTTTTATGGATCATCGGATATGATTATAGGTGACAATAATGATAAATACCATATCAAGGAAATTATTATAGTGGTGAATAATAATGAAGATCGTATAGAGGAAATGATAATGATTATTGAACATGAGCTTGGTGATTATCCAAAAAATATGAGCAGTAAAATTTATGTGAGAAGATTCCATTATATGTTGGTTGTACTTAATATATAGAATTTTTATACATACTACATCTATATAATTTAAAAGATGACAATGGATGGAGTGACACTAGTTTTATTAAATATGTTTCTCTCATGAATGATATACTCCCAAAAGATAATAATCTTCCTTTCCAAACATATTCCACTAATAAAATTATACGATCAATGGGTATGATCAATGAAATAATAGATTCTTATCCAAATGATTTTATACCATTTTATAAGGACTTCAATAGACTTAATAATGACCAACGTGTGGTGCTTCTCAATGAAAAAAATACAAACTAGTTCTTATTAATGTTTTATAGTACATTCTCATCATTCTATGTTTTAGGATCTTATATGGAAGTAATGAGACTACAAGATAATTAATGAGGAATTTATATATAATAAAAAAATATGGTAATATTTTTCACCCAATATACTATTCTCTATGAAAGATAATTGATTACAATTAACCTAAATTTGGAAAAAAATCAAGAAACTTTAATCTTCCACTATATATAGATAGAGTGAATCCTTCTGTTTTTCAAAATAGCACTCACAATTCATGTCTAGTTATGTTGGTGAATTATAACTTTCCACCATTGTTATGAATGAAAATAGAATAAATTATTTCAGATCTTCTTATATCAGCACCAAAAAACCAGGTAATCATATTGCTATTTATTTGGATCAATTTATTAATGATTTGAAATTATTGTGGGGTTAAGGTGTTACATTGTCTAACGGTTATATAAATTAATATTTTAAAATTTGTACCATGTTATAGGGGATAATAAATTAATTTACTGCATATGGAACTTTTTTAAGATATAGGATTAAAGGACTCAAGGGTGTCCCATTTTTGAACAAGGTACACAATCAATTAGGTTGAAACATTCATCGAATACTATGTTTCAAGGGAATAATATATTTATACCCTAAAAAATAAGTATCTATATTTGATGAAATAATTCGATAGGAATATAGAATAATTTAAAACACCATCTCTATTAATAGGTGATAAGGTGTTTGTGAATGTTAAATATACAGACACTACTTTGGATAACCCTTTTTTTAAACATTATATAATTTGGTTGGAGAAATCTATATGTTTTTTAAAATTACCATACCGTAATTTTTTTTATGTCATGAAATTTCATGATTTTATGCATAAAAATAAAAAATTATATCATACAATCATTAATAGGTTACTAAATGTACCTGAAAAAATAAAGGATGTAATTAAGGAAAGGTTGGACATGATTGATAAGGGGATATATGAAGAGTTCGTTCTAGTGAATAGTGAAAGTGAACTTTTCTTACATCAACTACTTACACTCTTTCTAGGTTAGAGAGATATCATTTTTTTCAACTTCTTGAATTCTGTAAAGGTTCCATAGGGGTATTCATCAAATATCAAGATTATCTTTTTGAATGATTGGTTTAAAGATAAAAGGTCTAAAATCACATGACTGTCATTTTCTAATGAAATATATAATGATTATAGAATTAAATTACATTTTTACAAGAATTTATATCATATAATAACCAAGATATATTTATTTTTTAGATCTATATGTGGGGTAGTTATATACACATAGGCATTTCCAACTATAGAGAATAAAATTACTATCATATTATGTGAATTAGATATGTTCTTCCCACTAAAAGTATTTTATATGAGTGTTGAATTAATGCTTTTCTTAGTAAGAGACATTAAACAATGTGGTCCTATACATTATATATGGATGTACCGCATTTAACGGTATATGAATATTTTGTAAGGGTATATCAAAAATCAAAGTCATCCAAAAGGTTGTATTATGGAGTGAAATGTTGTCGAGGAAGCTGTGAATTTTGTAACAACTATCAGTCTGGTGTGGAAAGAATTGTTCTACAAAAATATCACCACACTGAGTGGCGTATGGGTGAAGGAATTTACATAATATATGTTTTTAGAATTACTTTAACAAAGCAGGAGCAGGCTCACCATTACATTTTGTATAACATTTTAGGGGTTGTTCCATATGATGAGACCCACAAAGTAATTCATAAGAATTTGAATCAAAAAGGGATGAATTGTGTATATAAAATTCACATAATAAATATTTTATAGTATGTTTTTGATAGTATAATTTTAATAAGTCTCCTACTAATCAATATTAAATTTTATAATGACTTTGCTGGCTTTCCAGAGGGCTATGTGTGCATGTATTTTGTTATAATGGTTATATGTTCTATATAAATGAACATGATTAATGTATTACCTTGTAAAATAATGGATTTAAACTTTTGGAATAATAAATTTGTGTATTTGGTACTAATTCTATAAATCCAATTTATATGAATATTTCATACTTTGGCATCGTCAAATAAACATGGGAGTTGGATTATAAAACATCCCATGTTCTGATTTATAAATTCAAGTGGGATGATAATAGGAGTGTAGTTAAAATAAATTACATGGGATTCTTAAAAGTGGATTTATGTAAGGAAGGGTACAAAGAAAAACCACTTATAATGGAATCAAAGGTTTTACAATCATTATATGCTCCACATATTAGAAAAAAATGTAAATTATTCTGTTACCGATCAAAACCACTGAAGGGTCATATGCCAATTTAACAAAGCATTCCCCTTTCATTGGGGCATCACAATAATTTCATTGTAGTCCCAATGTTTATGAGGTATTTTATATTATATGAGTCTATAATTATGTGATTTATAAACTCTATATAAGTGTCCATTACCTTTAACCATTAAAAAGGGAGTTTATTAAACTGGTTATATTTTATTGTAATATACATTATGTTACCTCATATTATTATCTAGTCACTCTTGTATTTAATTAATATAAAATAAATGTGAAACCATTTCTACAGATAATGACTTCTGCACATACTTATGCTCTCAGCATTGTGAAACAACAGATTTATCAACATGATGATTCTCCCAACACTACAAAATATTTCACTTTTTCCAACGGGAATATATCTGTTGGTAAAAGTGAATTTTCTATTGGTAAAACATTTTACCAACATATATGTCACTGTCACTAAACTTTTGGTAAAAACTCTGTCGCTAAATGATTTTGCGACAGATAGAATAGTTCTGTTGCAATTATAATAATACCAACAAATAATATATATGTTGGTTAAAGTGTTTAACAACAGGTTCTGATGACAAATTTATCTGTTTGTAATAATATTACCAGTATATAATATTTATTTATAAATTAAATTTAAATAAAAATTATAAATTTTTATTACCACTAAAATTATAAATTTTTATTTCCACTACAATTTCATATTATATTAATTAATTTATCCAATATAATATATATATTTTAATTATTAACACATTAAAAATTAGACATAAATTAATTATATTAATAATAAAATTCACTACATATAGAACATTTTTATTCCCCAATAGAATTTTTCCACACTTCCACACTTTTGGACAACCCACTCCCCCCAAAATTTCTTCCATAATTTTTTCTCCACCACCCTAAATCCCCCCCCCTGCCCCCACCGCCAAACAAGATCAACCCCAACAGCTCCAATCCATCATCACCAGTGACTCCAGCACTAGCAGCTTCAGCCCATCCCTGTCAGATCCAGCCCTAGCTCATCCATGCCAGCTCTGGCCTCATCCATACATCTCTGGTCTATGTCAGCTCATCCAACTCTAGCCCCATCCATACTAGCTCAAGTCTATGCCAACTCATCCAGCTCCAGTCTATGTCAGCTCTAACTCCAACTCCAGCCCCATCCATGTCATCTCCAGTCTATGCACAAACAAATGAGAAAACAGATGAGCAAAGACATCATATGGAATTGAGGTAGGTACACATACAAGTGATAGAAATAAGCATACACCATAGGGATAAAGGTAGTACCTGCACAATAAGAAATAAAAATTTGTGTTGAACTTCCTGCCATGTCAGCTCCAGTCTATGCCCAAACAAATGAGAAAACAGATGAGCGAAGACATTATATGGAATTGAGGGAGGTACATAGACAAGTGATAGAAATACGCTTACACCATAGGGATAAAGGTAGTAATTGCACAATTAAGAATAAAAATTTGTGTTGAACTTCCTGTATTTGTGTTTCCTATTGACTTTCAACAAAGGTAGTACATGCATAATAAGGAAATAAACATTAAAAGACAACCTTTTATTTATAAAAAATATAGACTTAACATTAGGTTTGAAATAATAACTTGAAAAGTACCCATGATAGAAAATTTGGATGGTTGGTGGGCCTGGCAATATCAATATACCTCCTTCCAGGAATCATCTCCAAGAACATGACACAAAATCTATATATGATTTGGTTTTAAACTGGCCAGCCCATGCAAACTTACGAGAACATACATAGGTCCCCGTCAATAAAATTGCTGAAGATGTTTCGTGGGAAGATACTGGAAGTGTCCGCCTAGATTATAGGGAACTACATTTGATTCCCCTCTCTTCTATATATAATAAACAACCTCTTATATACCCCCCAGAATGAGACCTTCTTCCTCTACTACTACTTTGTTCTAGTGAATCCCATTATTATCAAGACTGTTTTACTTAGTTTTATTCTATCCTAATAATTTATCTTCTTCTAATTTCCATGCTAATTCAATCAACCAAATTTATCAAAGATTAAAAGAAACTATTTAAATATTTTTTAAGGAATGTGCACAAAAATGTGACTAGTTCAAAACTGAGAATAATTAACAGTAGAAAAAACACATCAGAATTTAAAACCATGATACAAAGACACCTATATAAAAAAATTATGGACATTCAAAAAAAATAAAATTTCATTGGTTGAGGAGGAAGCAGCTTACTGGTCAGATTCTACAAGCTACATGGGCTACCCACCATCAAATAAAATGATAAATACTTGTACACCTTGCCACTGGAATGCCAAAAAAAGAACATGAAAATCAAGGAAAATATAAGAAGACTTACTATGAGGGGTCACAACACTCATTATTACACGAAACTAGATGTTCTAGAGACGATCCAATCAACTGGAACTTGTATATGAAGCCCCACTATACTACACATCACTATCTTATTCACATTCCCTATCGGCAATGATGATGATAACTCTAAAATAGATACCAGATTCCAAAGAGAATGAAATGATAACTCTAAAAAAGTTTCCAGATTCCATATTTCACACACAGGCCATGACTGCAATCTAGGTAGAAGCCAGGCTGTGTTTGAAAAGTGGAACACTAAGAAACCCAGATGAAAAATAGGTGAGGGGATAGATTGCATAGACATCAATTCATATTGTATTTATACCAAATAAAAATATTCAAAGGTCTAAAAACATTCCCTCTACCCAATAATTGAAGTATAATTTCTAATTACTCTCATCGAATTTTACTAGTGTGCATTTCAACTTTACAATGGTTCTGTATAGTAGGGTAATCAAATAATTAGAAGAAAGGGTGATGAATGTACCTTTTTTTTCTTGGGTGGATTTTCCCTTTACCTTCTAGTTGAAAAATGTTTGTCAATATTGATTCATCCATCTAATAAACTGTACTGATACATGTTCATAAAGTATATTGCTGTGGGAAGGACATCCAACCTCTTCTCCGTGGCCTCATACCCCCCCTTTCGAAGCTGGTAATGTTGCACCATAGGCCAGACCATGTGGTTCTGGCCTTCGATGCTCATGCAATTCCTGCAATAAAAATTCCATATTTTACAAACAGTAAATAGATTATAGATTTCACACACACTAAGAAACACACCTGATTATACTTAGATTGCACACATGGATGAGGCATAGTTGGGATAAATGAATGAGGCCTCAGTATATTATTAATGAGAACACTAAAACAGATTTCATATTTCAAACCAAGGCATTATAAAGAGGTGAGGAAAATTAAGATGTTAGTGGGAACACTAAAACAGTAATGAGGGATCAATATATTACCTCAAACATGCGGTCTCGACTACTCCACACACTCCATAACTAACTATGGATGAAGTAACACCTTCCAGATCTTCATTCTAAACATTATTAAGGAATCAAAGGAATACTACATGTCTATGTCATACCCTTCAACTATAGGATCTACACCACACAACCAAAGAGTATACCGATAAATAAATTAATATATAAAGATTAATTGAAACCAAAATAGAAATAAATAAAAATATAAAAAAATTATCTGCATAGAATGGAAATTTTTCATACCTCAAAAAATCAAGTTAGCTCAAGTACCAGAGAGAAACCACAAGTCATTGTTAGGCCACACCATTCGGCTCCAAGATTCACACAACACACCACCAAAGAGCATAACCAAAAATCCGTATGATTTATGAATTTTTTTAAGTCATTGAAAATATTGTTACAAACTTTCGTATCCCCATAAACTTTATCTTAATTAGATATTTATTCCACAATTTGACTCATCCTATGTGCATCTATGTATCCGGACAACGAAAAAATTCCTGTGGAGTCTAACATGACAAGTTCATTATCCAAACATTCTAACAACAAAGAAAAAACACTTTTTTGGTTAGGAACCATGAGCACATGCTATATGATTGAGAACTCAAATACAACGAAAAACATGAAATATATAGCATGATAGCTGCACTAGAGGTAGGTGAATAATCAATATTCAAGGAATGATAATGTTTGAACTAAAAAAAAGCTAGAAGAGTCTGCATAACCATCAAAATAAAAAGGAATATAATACATGATACCAAGATCCTAAAGCATATAAGCCAACAAAGAATGATAAAGGATAATTTCTATAGTTTATGTAATAGAAATAATTATAAGAATCCAAATATATGTTATCAAATATATGTTGTATCTAAAGAGATAACTTAATGATGTATAAAGTAGATTGAATATATTTATAATCATCCATAGAAGATTACAACTTTATAGTGATTTTAATTTTTTACACATTGCACAGTGCTTCACACTTACTCTCAATGTAAGCATCCTAAGCATCCAAGTCTGCAATGCAGAACAAAATTTTAATAAACAATAACAAAAAATATTCATACATTATACAAGATCAGCACCCAATTCCTGACCAATTACATACCAGATAGGTACCAAGAATTTCCTCAAAAGAACACTCCCTTAGTAAAGATATCAACTGTTGCCTCCAATATCGAGAAGACAAATCCAACCTAGAATCACTTCCATCTTCATTTTTCAGTTCCTTATTTGAGTAAAAAGATTGTGAATCAGATACAGTCAAAGATTGACCATACAGTGTCATGAATTCTGACCAAAAGAATAATTGAAAAACTTTAAATTCAACACAGATCAAAACCAAACTAGGAAAGAATTCAACAAGTACACCATCATAAATTCTACCTGAATCATCTCCTTCAAGATACATGATTATAGTACCCTTCAGATCAAGATGGATTGACCAACACTGCTCTAGGCTAGGAGTACTGCCTTCAAGACCTAGTGGGGCTGCCAAAGATGACAATTGAAGCCACCATTAACATCAAGCGTCGTTCAGATATTGCGGCCAAAACAGGATATGAAACTAGGGAAATCAAAACCAGTTGAATCTTATATCGACATACCCCAAAGTAGAGAAGTGGAATATGAAATCCATTTGAGGGTTAATCTAAAATGAAAGGGAATAAACCCTAAATAGAAAACACCAAATGAAATATAAACGAACCAAAATCACTATATGGGACTGACCCCGCACAAAATCATGAGCAAGAAGAAGAACGCGGGAAGTGAGGGAGGAAAGGCCGAACACAGACAGGGGGTGGGTGGTGATGGAGGCGAGGCTGGAGCAAGGCAAGGCGGGATGTGAGGCTGGAGCAGGGCAGGATGTGAGGCAGGTAGTGGGAGGCGAGGCCGAACACAGATAGGGGCGTTGATGGAGGCATGACCGAATACAGATAGGGGGCGGGCGACGATGGAGGCGAGGCCGATCACAGATAGTGAGCGGTGATGGAGGCGAGGCCGAACACAGGCAGGGGGAGGTCGGCGATGGAGGCGAGGTCGAACAAAGACGGGCGGCGATGGAGGCAATCAAGAGTCAAATTAGGGCTTTTGGTGTTATTTTTTTATTAAAATATTAAAATATTTATTAAATAAATAATATTTAAAAATATAAAAATAGTTAATGTTTCCAGAGAAATTAATAAACAATATTGAAAAATATAAAAACATTTAATATTTGAAGAAAAATGAAAATTAAAATCAATTATGTGATGTTTTTAGTAAAACACTGAGAAATAAAAATTTACATTGGTCATGAAAATAATATATATATAAATAAATATATATAAACTATGTTTCTCTTAATTTGATATTGATAAAATCTTTTTTTGTGATTGAATGGTTTATTGTAACTTTTTTTTACGACAAAAGATTTGTTGGTAATAGCGATATGAGTAACATACTCACGTGTTAGTAAAACAATTGTTTGTAGTAGTATGATAAAGCAATAGATTTAACTATTGGTAAATGATATGTTGGTATTGAATGATCAATATCAACAAATATATCTGTTGGTAAAAATAATGTTGGTATTAAAAATTAATACCAATAATACTTAATATCTGTTGGAATTGCTCATTTTTACCAAAAGATATATTATCTGTCAATAAATTTTTATTGGTATAAGCCATTTTATTTGTAGTGCAATGTAGTGGAACAAAAACCATATACACAAGATAGTTATATAAATTGATAGGAATAATATACTGATGATATTAAAGATAAGGAAATGGTAAACGATTAACAACCTATGTCCTCGAAAAAACTATAGCACCATATATTTATAGTCTTAGTTAAAATTATAATGGAGACAATCAACTAAATCAAATTAGAGGTTGGATGGAATGAGATCTGACATGATGTTAACACCAATAAGGCCATATTCAGTGGTTACATTAGGATCACCACTGAAATTCAAGTTTTGATTCATGTAGACTCATGTAAAATAATTTTTTATGAACTTAAGTAACTGATTTAGGTAGATATTATGGAAACACAATGATTTTCATTATTTATTTTTTAAAATAAATAATTAAACATTGATTTATTCTCAATTAACCCTTATCGATTACATTTATAGTATATGAATCCCAAATTAAATTTTCGTTAATTCACACTAGAAAGTCTCATAGAGGATTTCAGATAACATCATAAAGTATAATCTCAAAGATTACCAAGGGAAAATAAACTTTCACCCACCACAGATGTATGAACACTTGATAAACAAACAAGTCTGGGATGCATTTATTGATTGTTGTGATGAGAAATATTTTCAGTTACATTGTGAATGAAAATAAAATGATTGAAGATATTTTTATTAATCAATTTCATTAATAATTTTTAATTTATGAAATTGAAAACGAGTGCTAAAAATACGCAACGTGTAGAAAAACCAATGTACCCCTTCCATAATATATGGATGGTGTACACTTCACTTGAAAAAAATGGTATATATTTTAAATATTTAGTAATAAATTAATGCGATTCAAAACAAAAATATAATACTGTTAATTTTTATATGAAAATTTATGGATAAAAATAAAAATCTACTTACATCTCACATCATCACATATGGAAGGAGGCATGTGTAAATAAATATGGAATAATAATAGATAAAAACACACAATAATTATGGTAAGAGTGTGTTTTTAAGGCATAATAAAAATTTAATTTTATTTAAATTGGTATCAAATAACAATGACTACATATTTTACTATATTTTTTCCACTTATACATAATAAACATCATTAGTTATACCCAATGAATAGTTATAATCAATGGCCTTAAAGCCTCTAGAAAAGTATGGACACATCAGTGGTGTGGGTTTTAGTGTTCCACCCCAAACAAAAATTAAGAAAAAATGAACATTGGGATAAACATAAGAAAATGGAAGAGATTTAGGAATTATTATATTCTCTATAAGAAAAATATAATCGAAAGACTATTTGGTAAGAAATTTCCTAACAAGGAATCAATGGGAAAAAACAAAAAAAAAAGATTATTATGTGAAGATCCCCACCCCCACCATCATTTAGGTGAGTCATTCCCCACAAAGGGATGTATTAGAATGGGTAATAAATATTGTTATAATTTTTTCTATGAAATATGAACTAGACAGAAACTAATACCTTTAATGTACTGATATTTTGTGGGGTGAAAATGATCGCCATTTTTATCTATGAACACCCACACATTTCCTTGTTCCTAGGGGCACTTTGTATAATATTCAAAAATATATTATAGACAATAGTGAACTTTCAATAGGCCATTCTAGAGTATCAATTTACCTACACCACTAGACGAGCATCGATATATTTGTTCCTCTTTATGATGAAGATATTAATATGGTTGAGAAATCAATCAAAGCTTTCATAGCAAGGCTGTTAGAACTTCTAAAATACATTTCAAAAAGGAGGTATTCATTTCCAACTTATTTTTTATCCACCCACATTAAAAATTTATTAAAAATGTTCAGAATCATGGATTTTTATTACATATCGACATAGGGAAGGGGGTGAAATGGAAGGTCAAATCAACTTCTGAATTTACTACCATTTAAGGGTCATGTGGATAGAATATTTTTAATATTTTATCTTTTTTCAGATATGTTTCTCTCTATGATTGTAATTTGATCCTTGGTTGTTGAGACTTGTTCAGAGACAGAGAGCCTTTATTGAAGAAGATGACCTTATATATGTGGATGTATGGTTGTTTGAGTTAATTAAGTCATGGTATAAATTGTACTAGGTGTTAATATGGGATCCTTGTAAGTATATATGATTTGAAGGTGGTTCGAGTTGTTTAAAAGGAAAATGGGATGAAAAATCAATATCAAAACATTTACACATCATGTAAAGGGACTACAAGTCATGTAATTATTCTTCTTTAATAAAATAAATTCAACATGATGAGTTTTTTGTTAAATTCTATAAAAACATTTACATGAAAGGTAACCACACTACATACTACATAAATTTCCAATTTGTAGTAGTAGACACTCTATGGGGATGAAATTCATTTTATTTCACTACATATCCTTTAAAATCGACCTTAGGGAAATCTTTAGGTGATTATGAAGTGTCAAAATCCATTTTGAACATTCTATTTGTGTCTTTTGTAATGACAAAAATCCGGATCCCCTCCACTGGTGCCCCGTACCTAGTTCACCACATGACTTCAAGCGCATTTCCCCAAACGCTAGAGGCTATCGACTAGCAGCGAGGGACTTGGTGAGTCAGTGGGGAAACTATGCCCTCATTTGGTAAGGTATACAACGGAAAAACAATAGTCAACAGCGGAAGCAGTAACCACATGCATAACAACATAAACCAAACAACAGAAGCAATGAATATATATAGCAATGATAAAAAATATGCAGCAGGTAAAAGTATCTATGTAAAGAAGAAAACACAACAACATGCTGGAATACAACCGAAAACAAGTTCAAAGGAAAACAAAATAAACTCCTCAGCATCGCGAGCCCCGGCTCGGTCCCATGATCTCCAGCTCCAGTGCAATCAAGAACCTGAAGTAGAAGGGCGCTTGCCCTTATCTATACCTGCAACAACATAGTCTTCTTAGGCCCAATAGCATGGCCCAAACAGGGTGTCAGATACAATCCTAGTAGGAAATCACCCAAAGATCTGTGTCTAACAGTCAATGAATATATGGAAGTAAATAAAACAAGAAGTAGTAAACAAAAAAACACAAGCAGCTACACACCACAGTTCTAACAATAAAGTACACAAGTAAACAGTCAACAACAAAAAGAAGACAGGTAACCCTCTGTGTAGCTCTCACAGCCTAACCCCTATGGTTCAACCTACAAGTTCTAGAAACCCTCCAGGAGGCACACACAGTCTCACCCCTCTGGTTCAACTATGAAATTAATAGACTCTTTGGGGAAGAACTCACCGTCAATTCCCCATATAGTCTCATATCGTGCTAAAGGATCTCTGGGGAAGCACTCAAAGTCTATTCCCCTAGTGGCCTACGTCGAGGAACTACAGACTCTATGAGCAATCAATCAACGTCAATTCCCCCTGTGGTATCGCATCGTAATTAAAAGACACTCTGGAGAAGCCGTTCCGTTAATTCTCCCTTTGTTTAACTACTCTAGGTTCTCACAGTCCTGAGTGAAACTAAACATGCTCAGCGCACGTGCATCGTCCAAGTAAACCTCAAGAACTACTTGGATATCAACTAAGGCTCAGCAGCAATACAAGGCAACAGTCCACAATCCTACAACTAGGCACGACAACTGGCGAAACGCCAAATAAGAAAAACAAGCCTGGAAAAGCAACCTGAGTACAAAATAAATTAATCTACTCACAAGAATCAACCTCTACTAAAGAAATTAAGTAAAGCAGGCAAAAAAAATAGGGCAAAAACAGGAAACCCCCAATTCCCCGTTCAAAGGAATTGGTGGAATTTGCACAAAATATCCATCAACATTCTACAAAAAGGCACAAACCACCTACCTCGATCCAAGAAGATCGATATATGTGAACCACGATGACAGATTCCCCTTAGAACGACGTAGATCTGAGAAAATGCACAAAATGCTCAACCTACAATATCTTGAAAACAAAGAGGAATCAAGAAACAAGGCTCAAGTAGAAGGAAGAACTCACCGCTGCGCTTCCAACGCAATTGACTGTGCTCGAATCGGAGGACGGACAACGAGGCAAGAGCTCAGGGAAGATTCGGCCGTATGGGTTTCTTCGGACGGACAGAAACTGGAGAAGAAGATGTTTTTGTGCGTCAGGCATGACCCCAATGCGTTTAATGAAAAAAAGGTACATAGCGTGTACTTTTAGAGTACATGGCGTGTAATAGGTCTTTTCCATACTCCGCCAAAAATGGCCTCCATGTCACCGCTACACACTGTGTGTGTGGCTTGGCACGACCATCCCACGGCTTCGAGCCGGATCAGAGTACACGACATGTACTCAAAAAGTACACGACGCATACTTCGAAAATTTCCAGAAAATTCACTTTTCTTAAAACTCTAAAAAAGGAAAAACATACCTGAGACGAAGATCTGGGTTCTTAGAAACTTCCCCCCTTAAAGAAATTTGTCCCCGAATTTCCCTAACGAGGCAGAGAAGAAGAAACCCCAAACAGCTTCGGCTACTGCGATCATACATCGGCCTCCATCTCCCAGGTCTCATCCTGTACTCTTCCGTGCTGCCATAGCACTCGTACCAGAGGAACAAACCACCCGTGGAGAACCTTCATATTGCGATCTACAATCTGGATAGGATGCTCCTCGAATGATGCATCCGCTTCAAGCTCGACTTCCTCAGACTGAAATACGTGAGATGGGTCTGAAAAGTAACGTCGGAGCTGAGAGACATGGAAGACGTTGTGAATGGCCCGATACATCTTAGGTAGCTTCAACTGATAGGAGACAAACCCCACTCTCTCCAAGACCTCAAACGGTCTGACGTACCATGGTGAAAGCTTACATTGTCTCCGAATCCTCTTGTGTCCCAACCTTGGTGCGACACACAAGAAAACCTGATCCCCAACCTCGAACATCAGAGGTCATCTCCGCTGATCAGCATAAGACTTCTGTCGAGACTTTTCTATATCCATCCTCTTCCGAATCAAATCTATATGCTCTAAGGTCTCCTAAACAAGATGAGGTCCTAGCAAAGATTCCTCCCCTGCCTCCAGCCAGCATAAGGGTGATCGGCATGGCCTACCGTACCGAGCCTCGTATGGCACCATCTGAATGGTCGCCTGGAAACTGTTGTTGTAGTCAAACTCCACCAGAGGAATATGCTTCTCCCAAGAACCGCCAAAGTCTAGGATGAAAGCTCGGAGCATATCCTCAATCACCTGGATTGTGCGCTCGGACTGGCCATCAGTCTGGGGATGGTATGCTGTACTCAAAAGTACCTGTGTACCCAAGGCCTTCTGAAGTCCCTACCAGAACCGAGAAGTGAAGCGCGCATCCCTGTCTGAAACAATGGAGTGTGGAACTCCATGCAAACGAACGATCTCCCGGATGTAAATTCATCCCAGATCATTAAAACTGAAGGTTTCCTTAATTGGAAATAAGTGAGCAACCTTCATAAGCCTGTTGACAACAACCCAAACAACATCTTTCCCTCGAGGCGACCTCGACAACCCAGTCACGAAGTCCATCGCGGCGTCGTTCCACTTCCACTCCGGAATGGGTAGCTGCTTTAAAAGGCTTTCTAGTCGCTGATGCTCTGCTTTCACCTGCTGACAAGTAGAACACCACATGACAAAACCAACAACATCCTTCTTCATACCTGGCCACCAGTACTGGCGATGAAGATACCGATACATCTTGGTGATGCCAGGATGAACTGCCCAAATTGAGGAATGAAAGTCCCGCATCAGCTCCTCACGTATGTCTGCTGGCACCCATGCGCGTCCCTGGAAACGTAAGATCTCATCCTTGCCCACTGTCCATCCAGGAAGAGGGTCCCCTCCTGACACACTCTCCCGCAGGACTAAGCCTTCTGAGTCTGATAGCTGCCTCATCCATACCCAATCAAGTAGTGTCGAGGTAATAGCTACAGAAGAAAGGTAAGTCCATCCCTGTTTGTCATGCACCTCCAGATGCATCTCAAAGAATAGAGCCATCAGCTTCCACTCACTGCTGGCCTCCTGAACTGCCTGAATCTGAGTTCTCTTGCTCAACGCATCATCCACTACGTTTCCCTTACCCGACGTATAGGTGAGCTCGAAGTCAAAAGACTGTAGATACTCAACCCACATGTGCTGCCTCAGATTCAGGTCATGCTGAGTGAAGATATACTTGAGACTCTTGTGGTCGGTGAAGACCACAAAGTGCTCTCCCAGAAGATAGTGTCTCCAACAGCGTAAGTCATAAACAATAGCTGCCAACTCCAGATCGTGCGTAGGGTAGTTCCTCTCATGTGGCCTCAATTTTCGAGACCCATACGCAACGACTCTATCTCCCTACATAATCACAACTCCCAGTCCAATACCTGAAGCATCACAGTAAACAGTGTATCTCTTTCCTAGCTCTGTCAAGACTAGTATCAGTGCTGACGTCAACCTCCCTTTTAGATCCTGAAAGGATGAATCATAATAATCTGACCATAATAACTTCGCCCCCTTCTTGATCAGACCAGTCAAGGGTGCTGCTAGATGAGAAAAGTCCTGAATGAAGCATTTGTAGTATCCAGCCAGCCCTAGGAAGCTCCGTACCTCAAAGATGTTCTTTGGATGCTCCCAGGAAACTACAACTCTCACTTTCTCTGGGTCCATAGATACTCCTGCCTCTGAGATGATGTGACCCAAGAAGTGAATCTGATCCATCCAGAAGTGTCACTTCAAGAGTTTAACATAAAGCCGATGATCTCTCAGTGCACTCAGAACGATCTCAAGATGTGTGGCATGGTCGTGTCGAGTGTGAGAGTACACCAAGATATCATACATGAAGACCACGACAAAGTTGTACAAGTAAGGATGGAACACTCGGTTCATCAGTTCCATGAAAACTGTAGGTGCGTTCGTGAGACCGAACGACATGACTGTAAACTCGTATAGACCATACCTGCTCCTAAAGGGTGTCAGAGGTATATCTGATGGTCTAACACGCAACTGATGATAACCGGACCTCAAATCGATCTTCGAGAACACCCGATCTCCTCGAAGATGATCAAATAGGTCATCGATCCTCGACAAGGGATATCGGTTCTTAACTGCCAACTGGTTCAACTTCTGATAATCCACACAAAGCTGTAGGGTACCATCTGCCTTCTTCGCAAACAAGACAGGCGAACCCCAGGGAGAAGTACTAGGTCGGATGAAACCCTTAGCCTGTTGTAACACCCTAGGTAAATAAAGAATATGAAATTTTCATATTTATCCATATTTGTGAATAAAATATTAATATGTCTTTAAAGGGGACGCTATGCTCGATGGCGTACCCAACACGCAACAACGAGTTTCTTGGGAATCTTACGTTGCACTCTAATAATAAAATAATATTATTTTAAATGGTAGTTAACATGTAGCCGTTGTATTGGAGGGAATGGATAGAAATAACTAAAATATGATTATATATGTTTTTAAATGTTTTTACATTTATCCAATAAAAGATAAAGGCTTAAAATACAGAAAGAATTCAATTTTAGGCGTATATGACCTAGTTTTCACTAATGGTTCACTTATCTCCTTTTGATGTCGAACCGTCATTAAATATAGTTTTGTTCACTCTTATACATTCTATTGGACCAAATAAAAATCTTCTTAAGAATCGGGACATCAAAATTTACTTTGTGTAAATTTTTGGTATCTTTCCGATAAAGTTCATTTTTTAATGAATAGTGAAAAATGTTGTATTTTAATTCAAAACCTCTTTTTAATATAATTTATTTATATGATTAGATTATCTTTTTAATTGGTTTTAAAGTGAAATTAGAATATATTTTTACCATTTAATCCAATTGTGGTCATTGGAATCAATTTCACTTTGAAATTAGACTTAAACTGGTGCCAATCTTTTGATACTTATTGTTTTATAAAAACACGCTATTTGCTCTGACAGCGGGAATTAATTATTAAATTAATTAACGTGACTTATATGTTTTGAATTTTGTAAAATAGACTTCATTTTTGAATTAGGAATATCAAATATAGCTTAGGGTGAATTTTTGGTAATTTTCTGGAAAACTCCAATTTTTGATGAATAGTGAAACCACTAAGTGGTAATCAAGCAAACTGATTTTTCAGTTAAATGAAAGTTTACTACTAATGTGTATTGAATTTTGAAAATCCGAAATACATGGTTGTCATTAGTATGTAAAATGTGGTTCAATGGGATGAAAATAATTTTTTGGTGAATAGTAACTTTTTTTCATTAATCGCGATTAGAGGTAATTAGTGTAATTTAAGGTAAAAATGATATTATAAAAATATGAAAACACCATGAAACTTGTCCTACCCTCATTGGTTGTGTCATGGCCAACCAAGAAAAGCCATGAGTCAACTTGGGGACCCCATGGATCCACTTTGGTTGGAAAATGACATAAATAACTTTTTATTTAATGTAAAAGTAAAAATGACACAAACATAATATGTTTTACGAAAACAATTTTTACATGGGGTTATAAAGATCATATTTTTGATTATAAATAGTCATTGGAAAGCTAATAATATATCCTACATAATAGTATTTTTTTTATAATTTTTAGACTTTAAATAAATTAAATTATTTATGACATAATGATGATGCAACGATGACCTCATTAATGAACAGTTTAAATAAAATGAAACGATAATATAAAATATAATACCTACACTTGTCAAAAAACTATTGGATGGAAATATTTAGAAGCCTTATAATCTTAGATTCTAAATATATCAATTTGGGACCTTATAAATTCGAAAAACTTTTGAAAATAAAATAATAGTTTCATGATTTCCAAAAGTGCCCCTCCTCTCCTCTTATAAAAGGCCCCCACCTCTACCTCATTTCACACACTCCTCAAGCCTTTGGCTCAGCCATACCCTACCCATTTACTCTCTCCACATCCCTATCCTAATACTAGAGGATTCCCTTTGGGAATAATCCTTTCAAAGGAAGCCTTTAGGCTCAAATCAAAAGGAGTTACACTTTTAAAGGTAATTCATTCTCTCATGTTCATTTGTTTTATTTTGCTTCTCCAACCCCCTAAACTCTTTTTATTTACTTATTTTGTAACAAAAACAGTATCTTAAATATACTAGGATGTTGTTATAAGATTTATTCGAGCTACCCTCTCACACAACTACATCAAATGGTTAAAGAACATACGATTTCCGTGGATGGCGAAATTCTGCCTCCCGAAACGATGATTGTTCAATACTCATTTAACACCTTCAAAGGTGGTCATTATGATGTAAATATTTTTATATATGCTATATAATATGTTTATTCTTTCCTTAAGCTTCTGTATTTTTCATTTATGGCATACCATTATTGATTCCATTATGGGTAAACACGATATCTTCATTTTAGGAAGTGCGGACTACCGCCCCCTGAAAGTGATTTGATTCGTTAATACCATATGTGGGATGTGTAAAGGATAAATTTAATGATATTATATATGTTATTATACTGGAATTATAATATACTCTTATATCATTATGATTCCATTCCAGAAATACGAAATAGAAATGGAAGTAGCGTTCATGCGTACGTACGGCTTACCGTCTCCATGAACGATGCATTTCATTTATTACCTCTAAATGTGATGTATTTTTATAAATACATGTATATGCTGAATATATATGATATATATGTTATCCAAATCATTAATATAATTCTGGATATAATGAACCTTTGACCAAATTAACAAGATGTAAGTGTAAGAAGTCTATTTTTGACTTAAGAACCAAATACCGACAAAATGAACATTATTAACTTAAATGATTACATGATGTTCATAACATGGTATAAACGGAATAATGAACATGAAAAAGGTTCTTAATCAAGTAGATATTAACTCAAGTTTATTATTCAGGAGATTAAAGAACGGTCGGGTCAAGTCGGATACGAGGTAAGGGATCATACTCCTCTCTTTCTTTGTAAGTACACACTTTTATGTCATTCCTTTTAAAGCTCATCTTTATTGTTATTGGGATGATATTTTATATTACACTTACTTTAATTTTTATGTTCATGTGATGATAGACCCTATTCTCTCTCATCAAACCATTTTGGAAGTTTTGAGTGGTGTCGTTAGGCTGCCAAACTTTCGTAAGAGATCTAACCTCTCTCTTTCTTTTTAAGTACTCTCCTTTATGTCACTTCTTTTAAGCTCCTCTTTGTAATGTTGGGGGATGTTATTTTATATTCCTCTTTCTGTAAATTTTATTGTAATGTGATGAGATACCCTATTTGATCTCATCAATCCATATTCGGAAGTTTTATGTGGCGTCGTTAGGCTGCTGAGTTTTCATAAGGGATTTTTCATCTCACTTTTATTCCCGTGAGATTTATGCTACATTTGCCACAAATTCCATTGAGTGGTGTATGTACTGCCCATTATTCTACTCTTTGTGTAATATACTTTCATTTATGATTATTTACATCAATGATCTATTCTCCTTATTTCATGGGGTGTATGTTTTGAAAGATACCCAAGTCGGTAAGGGAACCTTTCACCCTCCTCTTTTTTAAAAGACTTCTTTTGTTGGGTCTTTTAATTTACATATTGTTATGTTGGGATATGTGCTCATATATTGTTATTGATGTAAATTTTATGTCCAAGTGATGAGATACACTTTTTATCTCTCATCAACTCATTTTGATTTGATGCCGTTAGGCTGTCAAGGGAACTTTTTAACCCAATTTGGATTTCTTTGGGTTCAACATGTAGTCATTGAATATGTCATCCATTGAATATGTGTGAATGAACTTTTATTGTTTTACACTTAATATCCACTTATATTGGGTGTATTTATATTTGTCACACATATTTTTGAGATTGATTTGTCCTTAATTTAAGGACACCTTCTTTATAATGGATCTCATCACATTTGACATTTCTATTAAGGGTTCATTGTTGTTATGCACAAATTCACTATTATATGGTGTATATACTGTCCTTTGGAGTATTATATCATGAATCCATTTATTCTCATGATATTATAAAGTTCTGACTAAATGTTATTCCTCAATTATTGTATTCAAGTGTCTCTAATTTTGGTAAAACCCCTTTAACCAAAATATCGTTTTAAATGTTTTAATTATTTGTTATTATTAATATCCATGTTTTCAAAATGGTTTTAAGGATTTATTTATATGGATATTAATGGTTTAAAATTTTAAGCTTCAAGGAGGTATGGGACATTTTGATTCAAAAATATCTTTATTAAATGTTTTAAATGGTTTTGGAAATGGTTTCTTTTTGAATGGATTCATTATTTCAATATACTAAAATGTTATATTGTGATTGAAATGTGGAAATGTTATGTTTCCTTTATGCATGTTTTATGTGATACATTTATGTTATGGTTCTTGGGCATTGTTATGAAAACGGGTGGTTCCGTGATAAACTAAGGGCGGGTGATCCCGATATAGCTCTCCAATGCATTGGGTAACGCGAAGGAGTGAAACGATAAGGTTTCTCCGAAGATATTTAGGGAATATACTGTGATGGGTATTCCAAACGTAACCAAGAGGGTTACTCCCTACGTAAGAATGTTATGAATGCCTCAAGTTACCTTTATGTCTTATGATTTCTATGATTTATTCATGATTTGATGAGGTATGTTAAAGTGCCTATGTTTTATGGGAAAATTATGATTTCATTCTTATGTGTATATGAACTCATGTTTCCTTTCCATATTTTTTATAACCCTTACTGAGCTTTTTATGCTCATCCCAAGTTTTTGAAATGCTTTTCACAGGTCAAGGGAAAGGTACATGATGTGATGATAGTGTCAAGGATGTGTCAAGAAAGAATCCATGTTTTATTTTCAATATGTTTCCGTTGATGGGAAGAATGAATACTGTCTTTTATGTAACCACTTTGTTTAAATGTGGAATGTAATGCAAGTTTCATGATCTAATTCTCTAAAACTCTAAACCTAAAAAGATCCTCAATGTGTAATCTTGTAATAACTCAAGATTAAGTAAGGTTTAAGGCTGGGGCCTTATAGTTGGTATCAAAGGTCGGTTTAGATAACTTTAGAGGTTAGGGTATTCTTTAAGTATAAGTGACATTACCATAATGGTTAGGATTTCAGAAAGAGTCTTAGTTTTAGATAAAGTGAATGAGTAAGTATATCTTAGTGTTTATCTTACTAATTAGTACATGATGGTTTTGTTGATATAATCACACTGACCTTTTTGGTTTTAGTAAATGGCTAGATCTAGCAGGCACCAAAGTGACAATTGGTTTGAAGGAAACTGTGGTGGTTCTTTGATTAAGAGACTAGATGAAATGGGGGTATTCAATGAGGAAACTCGTGGTTGTTCTAAACCAACTATCAAGGAGTCATGATCAACCACTTGAACCTTGGTATGTTCTGTAATGCATCATGTACGAGATGACCAATCGATGTGGAAGTTCAGGTAATAATTATAAAGGTAACAATTAGAGTTTATATGATCCATACTTTTGAGGTAATTATGGGTTATTAAAATGAAAGGCATGAGATAAACTTGAGGTTAAAATATGTTATGATCATTTTTGATGATTTTAACTCTTTTTGGGGAATGATTTAAGAATTATATAGTTTTGGAAAAAGGACAACACGTAGACCGTGTGACTACCCGTCGCGTCGGACAAAGCTACGGGAATCGAACCCACAACCAAAGTACAACTGGTATTTATCGCCTACCACTGGACTACGTGGAGTCCCTGCTTAGTTTGACTGATTCTTTTTAGTTATATGATTTTATGAATTAAGAGTAAGTTGATTTTGGGTTATTTATGAAAATGATTAACCTGTCATGGAGGATATGTGATTAGGTTAATTACTTTTCAATACAAGACTTTAGGAGAAACTAATGTTGTTTGGAGATAAATGATACGATTTAACTTGGAAGACTATGTGACTAAATCCTTGAAATATTTGGGTTTCAATCTTAGATTGGTTTACTTTGAATAATTTTATGGACAAATTGTTTATCGGATGGTCCTCATTGAACTTTGGGTTTTGTTGGACAAATTTTGGAGATTAAGCATAGATTTTCTTTTTAAAGGGTTATCCTTTTCTGGATTATCTAACCTTGTACTAACCATTTTGGTTTTGGTTTTGGTTAAAGCCTAATGACATGGGAAGTATATAGTTCTCTTTGGTGGATTAGTTGATTCTCTATAAGTTGATTATAGTACTCTTAATGCGAACAAGTCTCCCTAAAAACTCGTGTTTTGAAAAAAAAATTATGAGTTTGATTAAGGAATCCAGTAAAAGTTGAAAGTCAACATGATAAGTGATTATGTTTCCTTATGAATAAATTCCCCAATAAAAAGTAACTTAAAACAAAATTGTTGTCTATTAACTTTTCCTACTGGGGAATCGAATACCGTTTAACCCATCACAAGTTTGTGATTTTCTTGTGGTTAACTTTCTCCTAAACATGTTTTCTATCACTCTCCATCAGAACATGACCCTATGTTTTCTCCTCTATGTCCATGTTTTCCTACATGGAATCCTAGTATGGGTTAACTCGGGTGACCTTTGTACTTATCCTTCTTTATTTTAAAGTGATTGTTTTACCGACTCTTGTTCCGATGTGGGACTTTCAAGGATGTTTCCAAGCTCAATTTTAAAAATTGTGAGGACGCAATTCCCAAAAGGGGGGAAGGATGTAACACCCCAGGTAAATAAAGAATATGACATTTTCATATTTATCCATATTTGTGAATAAAATATTAATATGTCTTTAAAGGGGACGCTATGCTCGATGGCGTACCCAACACGCAACAACGAGTTTCTTGGGAATCTTACGTTGCACTCTAATAATAAAATAATATTAGTTTAAATGGTAGTTAACATGTAGCCGTTGTATTGGTGGGAATGGATAGAAATAACTAAAATATGATTATATATGTTTTAAAATGTTTTTAAATTTATCCAATAAAAGATAAAGGCTTAAAATACAGAAAGAATTCAATTTTAGGCGTATATGACCTAGTTTTCACAAATGGTTCACTTATCTCCTTTTGATGGAGAACCATCATTAAATATAGTTTTGTTCACTCTTATATATTCTATTGGACCAAATAAAACTCTTCTTAAGAATCGGGACATCAAAATTTACTTTGTGTAAATTTTTGGTATCTTTCCGATAAAGTTCATTTTTTAATGAATAGTGTAAAATACTGTATTTTAATTCAAAACCTATTTTTAATCTAATTTATTTATATTATTATACTATCTTTTGAATTGATTTTAAAGTGAAATTAGAATATATTTTTACCATTTAATCCAATGGTGGTCATTGGAATCAATTTCACTTTGAAATTAGACTTAAACTGGTGCCAATCTTTTGATACTTATTGTTTTATAAAAACACGCTATTTGCTCTGACAGCGGGAATTAATTATTAAATTAATTAATGTGACTTATATGTTTTGAATTTTTTAAAATAGACTTAATTTTTGAATTCGGAATATCAAATATAGCTTAGGTTGAATTTTTGGTAATTTTCTGAAAAACTCCAATTTTTGATGAATAGTGAAACCACTAAGTGGTAATCAAGCAAACTGATTTTTCAGTTAAATGAAAGTTTACCACTAATGTGTATTGAATTTTGAAAATCCTACATACATGGTTGTCATTAGTATGTAAAATGTGGTTCAATGGGATGAAAATAATTTTTTGGTGAATAATAACTTTTTTTCATTAATCGCGATTAGAGGTAATTAGTGTAATTTAAGGTAAAAATGATATTATAAAAATATGAAAACACCATGAAACTTGTCCTACCCTCATTGGTTGTGTCATGGAAGACCAAGACAAGCCATGGGTCAACTTGGGGACCCCATGGAGCCACTTTGGTTGGAAAATGACATAAATAACTTTTTATTTAATGTAAAAGTAAAAATGACACAAACATAATATGTTTTACGAAAATTTTTTTTACATGGGGTTATAAAGATAATATTTTTGATTATAAATAGTCATTATAAATATAAAAAGATTTCCTACATCATATTAATTTTTTTATAATTTTTAGACTTTAAATAAATTAAATTATTTATGACATAATGATGATGCAACGATGACCTCATTAATGAACAATTTAAATAAAATGAAATGATAATATAAAATATAAGACCTCCACTTGTCCAAAAACTATTGTATGGAAATATTTAGAAGCCTTATCATCTTATCTTCTAAATCTATCAATGTGGCACCTAATAAATTCGAAACACTTTTGAAAATAAAATAATAGTTTCATGATTTCCAAAAGTGCCCCTCCTCTCCTCTTATAAAAGGCCCTCACCTCTACCTCATTTCACACACTCCTCAAGCCTTTGGCTCGGCCATAACCTGACCATTTACTCTCTCCACATCCCTCTACTCATCCTAGCGGATTCCCTTTGGGCATAATCCTTTCAAAGGAAGCCTTTAGGCTCAAATCAAAAAGAGTTACACTTTTAAAAATAATTCATTCTCTCATGTTCATTTGTTTTATTTTGCTTCTCCAACCCCCTAAAATATTTTTATTTACTTATTTTGTAACAACACCAGTATATTAAATATACTAGGATGTTTTTATAAGATTTATTCGAACAAAACTCTCACACAACTACATCAAATGGTTAAAGAACATACGGTTTCCGTGGATGGCGAAATTCTGCCTCCCGAAACGATGATTGTTCAATACTCATTTAACACCTTCAAAGGTGGCCATTATGATGTCACTATTTTTATATATGATGTATAATATTTTTATTCTTTCCTTAAGCTTCTGTATTTTTCATTTATGGCATACCATTATTGTTTCCATTATGGGTAAACACGATATATTCATTTTAGGAAGTGCGGACTATCGCCCCCTGAAAGTGATTTGATTCGTTAATACCATATGTTGGATGTGTAAAGGATAAAGTTAATGATATTATATATGTTATTATACTGGAATTATAATATACTCTTATATTATTATGATTCCATTCCAGAAATACGAAATAGAAATGGAAGTAGCGTTCATGCGTACGTACGGCTTACCGTCTCCATGAACGGTGCATTTCATTTCTTACCTCTAAATGTGATGTAATATTATAAATACATGTATATGATGAATATATATGATATATATGTTATCCAAATCATTAATATAATTCTTGATATAACGAACCTTTGACCAAATTAACAACATGTAAGTGTAAGAAGTCTATTTTTGACTTAAGAACCAAATACCAAAAAAATGAACATTATTAACTTAAATGATTACATGATGTTCATAACATGGTATAAAAGGAATAGTGAACATGAAAAAGGTTCTTAAGCAAGTAGAGATTAACTCAAGTTTATTATTCAGGAGATTAAAGAACGGTCGGGTCAAGTCGGATACGAGGTAAGGGATCCTACTCCTCTCTTTCTTTTTAAGTACACACTTTTATGTCATTCCTTTTAAAGCTTATCTTTCTTGTTATTGGGGTGATCTTTTATATTAAACTTACTGTAATTTTTATGTTCATGTGATGAGAGACCCTATTCTCTCTCATCAAACAATTTTGGAAGTTTTAAGTGGCACCGTTAGGCTGCCGAACTTTCGTAAGAGATCTAACCTCTCTCTTTCTTTTTAAGTACTCTCCTTTATGTCACTTCTTTTAAGCTCCTCTTTGTAATGTTGGGGGATGTTCTTTTATATTCCTCTTTCTGTAAATTTTATTTTAATGTGATGATATAACCTATTTGATCTCATCAATCCATATTCGGAAGTTTTATGTGGCGCCGTTAGGCTGCCGAGTTTTCGTAAGGGATTTTTCATCTCACTTTTATTCCCGTGAGATTTATGCTACATTTGCCACAAATTCCATTGAGTGATGTATGTACTGCCCATTATTCTACTCTTTGTGTTATATAATTTCGTTTATGAGTATTTACATCAATGATCTATTGTCCTTCTTTCATGGGGTGTATGTTTTGAAAGATACCCAAGTCGGTAAGGGAACCTTTCACCCTCCTCTTTTTTAAAAGACTTATTTTGTTTGGTCTTTTAATTTACATATTTTTATGTTGGGATATGTTCTCATATATCCTTATTGATGTAAATTTTATGTCCAAGTGATGAGATACACTTTTTATCTCTCATCAACTCATTTTGATGTGATGTCGTTAGGCTGTCAAGAGAACTTTTAAACCCAATTTCGATTTCTTTGGGTTCAACATGTAGTCATTGAATATGTCATCCATTGAATATTTTTGAATGACCTTTTATTGTTTTACACATAATATCCACTTATATTGGGTGTATTTATATTTTTCACACATATTTTTGAGATTGATTTGTCCTTAATTTAAGGATACCTTCTTTATAAGGGATCTCATCACATTTGACATTTCTATTGAGGGTTCATTGTTGTTATGCACCAATTCACTCTTATATGGTGTATATATTGTCCTTTGGAGTATTATATCATGAATCCATTTATTCTCATGATATTATAAAGTTCTGACTAAATGTTATTCCTCAATTATTGTATTCAAGTGTCTCTAATTTTGGTAAAACCCCTTTAACCAAAATATCGTTTTAAATGTTTTAATTATTTGTTCTTATTAATATCCATGTTTTCAAAATGGTTTTAAGGATTTATTTATATGGATATTAATGGTTTAAAATTTTAAGCTTCAAGGTGGTATGTGACACTTTGATTAAAAAATCTCTTTATTAAATGTTTTAAATGGTTTTGGAAATGGTTTCTTTTTGAATGGATTCATTATTTCAATATACTAAAATGTTATATTGTGATTGAAATGTGGAAATGTTATGTTTCCTTTATGCATGTTTTATATGATACATTTATGTTATGGTTCTTGGGCATTGTTATGAAAACGGGTGGTTCCGTGATAAACTAAGGGCGGGTGAGCCCGATATAGCTCTCCAATGCATTGGGTAATGCGAAGGAGTGAAACGTTAAGGTTTCTCCGAAGAGATTTAGGGAATATACTGTGATGGGTATTCCAAACGTAACCAAGAGGGTTACTACCTATGTAAGAATCTTATGAATGCCTCAAGTTACCTTTATGTCTTATGATTTCTATGATTTATTCATGATTTGATGAGGTATGTTAAAGTGCCTATGTTTTATGGGTAATTTATGATTTCATTCTTATGTGTATATGAACTCATGTTTCATTTCCATATTTTTTATAACCCTTAATGAGCTTTTTATGCTCATCCCAAGTTTTTGAAATGTTTTTTACAGGTCAAGGGAAAGGTACATGATGTGATGATAGTGTCAAGGATGTGTCAAGAAAGAATCCATGTTTTATTTTCAATATGTTTCCGTTGATGGGAAGAATGAATACTGTCTTTTATGTAACCACTTTGTTTAAATGTGGAATGTAATGCAAGTTTCATGATCTAATTCTCTAAAAATCTAAACCTGAAAAGATCCTCAATGTGTAATTTTGTAATAACTCAAGATTAAGTAAGGTTTAAGGCTGGGGACTTATAGTTGGTATCAAAGGTCGGTTTAGATAACTTTAGAGGTTAGGGTATTCTTTAAGCATAAGTGACATTACCATAATGGTTAGGATTTCAGAAAGAGTCC
Source organism: Viscum album (assembly GCA_963277665.1). Taxonomy (NCBI): domain Eukaryota; kingdom Viridiplantae; phylum Streptophyta; class Magnoliopsida; order Santalales; family Viscaceae; genus Viscum; species Viscum album. Next base: position 359,591,378 of record OY728155.1, on the reverse strand, counting down.
TAGTTTTAGATAAAGTGAATGAGTAAGTATATCTTAGTGTTTATCTTACTCATTAGTACATGATGATTTCGTTGATATACTCACACTGACCTTTTTGGTTTTAGTAAATGGCTGGATCTAGCAGGCACCAAAGTGACAATTGGTTTGAAGGAAACTGTGGTGGTTCTTGGATTAAGAGACTGGATGAAGTGGGGGTATTCAATGAGGAAACTCGTGGTTGTTCTAAACTAACTATCAAGGATTCATGATCAACCACTTGAACCTTGGTATGTTCTGTAATTCATCATGTACGAGATGACCAATCTATGTGGAAGTTCAGGTAATAATTATAAAGGTAACAATTATAGTTTATATGATCCATACTTTTGAGGTAATTATGGGTTATTATATGATATGCTGGAAAATGAAAGGCATGAGATAAACTTGAGGTTAAAATATGTTATGATCATTTTTGATGATTTTAACTCTTTTTGGGGAATGATTTAAGAATTATATAGTTTTGGAAAAAGGACAACACGTAGACCGTGTGACTACCCATCGCGTCAGACAAAGATGCGGGAATCGAACCCACAACCAAAGTGCAACTGGTATTTATCGCCTACCACTGGACTACGTGAAGTCCCTGGTTAGTTTTACTGATTCTTTTTAGTTATATGATTTTATGAATTAAGAGTAAGTTGATTTTGGGTTATTTATGAAAATGATTAACCTATCATGGAGGATATGTGATTAGGTTAATTACTTTTAAATACGAGACTTTAGGAGCAACTAATGTTGTTTGGAGATAAATGTTACGATTTAACTTGGAAGAATATGTGACTAAATATTTCAAATACTTGGGTTTCAATCTTAGATTGGTTTACTTTGAAGAATTTTATGGACAAATTGTTTATCGGATGGTCCTCGTTGAACTTTGGGTTTTGTTGGACAAATTTTGGAGATTAAGCATAGATTTTCTTTTTAAAGGGTTATCCTTTTCTGGATTATCTGAACTTGTAATAACCTTTTTGGTTTTGGTTTTGGTTAAAGCCTAATTACATGGGAAGTATATAGTTCTCTTTGGTGGATTAGGTGATTCTCTATAAGTTGATTATAGTACTCTTAATGCGAACAAGTCTCCCTAAAAACTCGTCTTCTGGAAAAAAAATATACGAGTTTGATTAAGGAATCTAGTAAAAGTTGAAATTCAACATGATAAGTGATTATGTTTCCTTATGAATAAATTCCTCAATAAAAAGTAACTTAAAACAAAAATGTTGTCTATTAACTTTTCCTACTGGGGAATCGATTACCGTTTAACCCATCACAAGTTTGTGATTTTCTTGTGGTTAACTTTCTCCTAAACATGCTTTCTATCACTCTCCATCAGAACATGACCCTATGTTTTCTCCTCCATGTCCATGTTTTCCTACATGGAATCCTAGTATGGTTTAACTCGGGTGACCTTTTTACTTCTCTTTCTTTATTTTAAAGTGATTGTTTTACCGACTCTTGTTCCGATGTGGGACTTTCAAGGATGTTTCCAAGCTCAATTTTAAAAAATGCGAGGACGCAATTCCCAAAAGGGGGGAAGGATGTAACACCCCAGGTAAATAAAGAATATGACATTTTCATATTTATCCATATTTTTGAATAAAATATTAATATTTCTTTAAAGGGGACGCTATGCTCGATGGCGTACCGAACACGCAACAACGAGTTTCTTGGGAATCTTACATTGCACTCTAATAATAAAATAATATTATTTTAAATGGTAGTTAACATGTAGTCGTTGTATTAGAGGGAATGGATAGAAATAACTAAAATATGATTATATATGTTTTTAAATATTTTTACATTTATCCAATAAAAGATAAAGGCTTAAAATACAGAAAGAATTCAATTTTAGGCGTATATGACCTAGTTTTCACTAATGGTTCACTTATCTCTTTTTGATGGTGAACCGTCATTAAATATAGTTTTGTTCACTCTTATAAATTCTATTGGACCAAATAAAACTCTTCTTAAGAATCGGGACATCAAAATTTACTTTGTGTAAATTTTTGGTATCTTTCCGATAAAGTTCATTTTTTTAATGAATAGTGAAAAATGTTGTATTTTAATTGAAAACCTCTTTTTAATCTAATTTATTTATATGATTATATTATCTTTTGAATTGGTTTTAAAGTGAAATTAGAATATATTTTTACCATTTAATCCAATGGTGGTCATTGAAATCAATTTCACTTTGAAATTAGACTTAAACTGGTGCCAATCTTTTGATACTTATTGTTTTATAAAAACACGCTATTTGCTCTGACAGCGGGAATTAATTATTAAATTAATTAATGTGACTTATATGTTTTGAATTTTGTAAAATAGACTTCATTTTTGAATTCGGAATATCAAATATAGCTTAGGGTAAATTTTTGGTAATTTTCTGAAAAACTCCAATTTTTGATGAATAGTGAAACCACTAAGTGGTAATCAAGCAAACTGATTTTTCAGTTAAATGAAAGTTTACCACTAATGTGTATTGAATTTTGAAAATCCGACATACATGGTTGTCATTAGTATGTAAAATGTGGTTCAATGGTATGAAAATAATTTTTTGGTGAATAGTAACTTTTTTTCATTAATCGCGATTAGAGGTAACTAGTGTAATTTAAGGTAAAAATGATATTATAAAAATATGAAAACACCATGACACTTGTCCTACCCTAATTGGTTGTGGCATGGCCAACGAAGGCAAGCCATGAGTCAACTTGGGGACCCCATGGAGCCACTTTGGTTGGGAAATGACATAAATAACTTTTTATTTAATGTAAAAGTAAAAATGACACAAACATAATATGTTTTACGAAAACAATTTTTACATGGGGTTATAAAGATCATATTTTTGATTATAAATAGTAATTGGAAATCTAGAAAGATTTCCTACATCATAGTATTTTTTGTATAATTTTTAGACTTTAAATAAATTAAATTATTTATGACATAATGATGATGCAATGATGACCTCATTAATGAACAGTTTAAATAAAATGAAACGATAATATAAATTCTAAGACCTAAAATTGTCCAAAAACTATTGGATGGAAATATTTCAAAGCCTTATCATCTTATATTAGAAATATATCAATGTGGGACCTTAGAAATTCGAAACACTTTTGAATATAAAATAATAGTTTCATGATTTCCAAAAGTTCCTCTCCTCTCCTCTTATAAAAGGCCCCCACCTCTACCTCATTTAAAACACTCCTAAAGCCTTTGGCTCGGCCATAACCTGCCCATTTACTCTCTCCACATCCCTCTCCTCATACTAGAGGATTCCCTTTGGGCAGAATCCTTTCAAAGGAATCCTTTAGGCTCAAATCAAAAGGAGTTACACTTTTAAAGGTAATTCATTCTCTCATGTTCATTTGTTTTATTTTGCTTCTCCAACCCCCTAAACTCTTTTTATTTACTTCTTTTGTAACAAAACCAGTATATTAAATATACTAGGATGTTGTTATAAGATTTATTCGAGCTACCCTCTCACACAACTACATCAAATGGTTAAAGAACATACAGTTTCCGTGGATGGCGAAATTCTGCCTCCCGAAACGATGATTGTTCAATACTCATTTAACACCTTAAAAGGTGGCCATTATGATGTCACTATTTTTATATATGATATATAATATGTTTATTCTTTCCTTAATCTTCTGTATTTTTCATTTATGGCTTACCATTATTGTTTCCATTTTGGGTAAACACGATATCTTCATTTTAGGAAGTGCGGACTACCGCCCCCTGAAAGTGATTTGATTCGTTAATACCATATGTGGGATGTGTAAAGGATAAAGTTAATGATATTATATATGTTATTATACTATAATTATAATATACTCTTATATAATTATGATTCCATTCCAGAAATAAGAAATAGAAATGGAAGTTGCGTTCATGCGTACGTACGGCTTACCGTCTCCATGAACGGTGCATTTCATTTCTTACCTCTAAATGTGATGTAATATTATAAATACATGTATATGCTGAATATATATGATATATATGTTATCCAAATCATTAATATCATTATGTATATAACAAACCTTTGACCAAATTAACAACATGTAAGTGTAAGAAGTCTATTTTTGACTTAAGAACCAAATACCGACAAAATGAACATTATTAACTTAAATGATTACATGATGTTCATAACATGATATAAAAGGAATAATGAACATAAAAAAGGTTCTTAAGCAAGTAGAGATTAACTCAAGTTTATTATTCAGGAGATTAAAGAACGGTCGGGTCAGGTCGGATACGAGGTAAGAGATCATACTCCTCTCTTTCTTTTTAAGTACACACTTTTATGTTATTCCTTTTAAAGCTCATCTTTCTTGTTATTGGGATGATATTTTATATTAAACTTACTGTAATTTTTATGTTCATGTGATGAGAGACCCTATTATCTCTCATAAAACCATTTTGGAAGTTTTGAGTGGCACCGTTAGGCTGCCGAACTTTCGTAAGAGATCTAACCTCTCTCTTTCTTTTTAAGTACTCTATTTTATGTCACTTCTTTTAAGATCCTCTTTGTAATGTTGGGGGATGTTATTTTATATTCCTCTTTCTGTAAATTTTATTGTAATGTGATGAGATACCCTATTTGATCTCATCAATCCATATTCGGAAGTTTTATGTGGCGCCGTTAGGCTGCCGAGTTTTCGTAAGGGTTTTTCATCTCACTTTTATTCCCGTGAGATTTATGCTACATTTGCCACAAATTACATTGAGTGGTGTATTTAATTCCCATTATTCTAATATTTGTGTAATATTCTTTCGTTTATGAGTATTTACATCAATGATCTATTGTCCTTCTTTCATGGGGTGTATGTTTTGAAAGATACCCAAGTCGGTAAGGGAACATTTCACCCTCCTATTTTTTAAAAGACTTCTTTTGTTGGGTCTTTTAATTTACATATTGTTATGTTGGGATATGTTCTCATATATCCTTATTGATGTAAATTTTATTTCCAAGTGATGAGATACACTTTTTATCTCTCATCAACTCATTTTGATGTGATGTCGTTAGGCTGTCAAGGGAACTTTTTAACCCAATTTCGATTTCTTTGGGTTCAGCATGTAGTCATTGAATATGTCGTCCATTGAATATGTGTGAATGACCTTTTATTGTTTTACACTTAATATCCACTTATATTGGGTGTATTTATATTTTTCACACATATTTTTGAGATTGATTTGTCCTTAATTTAAGGATACCTTCTTTATAAGGGATCTCATCACATTTGACATTTCTATTGAGGGTTCATTGTTGTTATGCACCAATTCACTCTTATATGGTGTATATACTGTCCTTTGGAGTATTATATCATGAATCCATTTATTCTCATGATATTATAAAGTTCTGACTAAATGTTATTTCTCAATTATTGTATTCAAGTGTCTCTAATTTTGGTAAAACCCCTTTAACCAAAATATCGTTTTAAATGTTTTAATTATTTGTTCTTATTAATATCCATGTTTTCAAAATGGTTTTAAGGATTTATTTATATGGATATTAATGGTTTAAAATTTTAAGCTTCAAGGTGGTATGTGACACTTTGATTCAAAAATCTCTTTATTAAATGTTTTAAATGGTTTTGGAAATGGTTTATTTTTGAATGGATTCATTATTTCAATATACTAAAATGTTATATTGTGATTGAAATGTGGAAATGTTATGTTTTCTTTTATGCATGTTTTATGTGATACATTTATATTATGGTTCTTGGGCATTGTTATGAAAACAGGTGGTTCCGTGATAAACTAAAGGCGGGTGAGCCCGATATAGCTCTCCAATGCATTGGGTAACGCGAAGGAGTGAAACGTTAAGGTTTCTCCGAAGAGATTTAGGGAATATACTGTGATGGGTATTCCAAACGTAACAAAGAGGGTTACTCCCTACATAAGAATGTTATGAATGCCTCAAGTTACCTTTATGTATTATGATTTCTATGATTTATTCATGATTTGATGAGGTATGTTAAAGTGCCTATGTTTTATGGGTAAATTATGATTTCATTCTTATGTGTATATGAACTCATGTTTCCTTTCCATATTTTTTATAACCCTTACTGAGCTTTTTATGCTCATCCCAGGTTTTTGAAATGTTTTTCACAGGTCAAGGGAAAGGTACATGATGTGATGATAGTGTCAAGGATGTGTCAAGAAAGAATCCATGTTTTATTTTCAATATGTTTCCGTTGATGGGAAGAATGAATACTGTCTTTTATGTAACCACTTTGTTTAAATGTGGAATGTAATGCAAGTTTCATGATCTAATTCTCTAAAACTCTAAACCTGAAAAGATCTTCAATGTGTAATCTTGTAATAACTCAAGATTAAGTAAGGTTTAAGGCTGGGGCCTTATACCTGTAGCTAATCCAACTACTTCTTGAGCTCCTGAAACTCAGGTGTAGCCATCCTATAGGGAGGAATGGAAACTGGTGCCGCTCCTGGCATGAGCTCAATAGAGAAATCTACCTCACGCTACGGAGGCAAACCTGAAAAGTCCTCTAGAAGGACGTCCCTGAAATGATCCACCACTGGAGGGAAGTCAAACTGTGGAGTCCCCTGATCATCCAAATAAATACTAGCAATCTGGGCGGTCACCCCTCTTAGCCCAAGATGCTCGAGTCCTGCCCGACTCGCCCGAACATCCCATTTGCCTTTATGAATAAAGGACTCACCCTCTGGTGAAACAAAACTCACTCTGCGGCGATAACAGTCGATGACTGCCTGGAAGGGAATAAACCAGTCCATGCGAAGGATGACATCATATCATGTCATCTCTAGGACATCGATATCCCATAAGAAGCGATACCCTGAAACCTCGAGATGTCACTCTCTAAACTGGCATACACTAGATGTCCTCGTCCCCAAAGGTGTGTCTAGTGTCAATGAGTCGGCAGAAGAAAATACGAAGAGTCCAAGGCTATCCACAACAGAAACAGAGATAAAGCTATGAGTAGCACCAGTATCGAAAGAGGCTGAAGATAAAACTGAGGCTACTAAAATCGTACCTCGGACAGTAGAAGGGCCGGGGTCCGACTCCTGATTGATCTGCTCCACAGCGAAAGACTGGCCTACACTGCGGCCCTGTGCCCCTGGTTGACCACCCTGAGCTAAACCTCCCTACTGGTGTTGAGGAACTGGTGGCTGACCGCCACGGCCTCGACCTCCACCTCGGCCCGAACGACCGGAAGAACCCCAGTTCCCTGACTGGTGAGAAACTTGTGGTGAAGCTCCTGAATGAGGAGTCATGGAAGAACCCCAGTCGCCAGATGCTGGTGAGTAAACCTGGAATAAACGCTGAAGGTGACCCATCTTTCCGCATGATCGGCACTCTAAGGGGTCCCTCTGGCACTGCGACCTCATGTGCCCTGACTGGCCACACTGGTAGCATATCAGCTGGCTGCCTGACGATGCATCCCGCTTCCTTGGATCACTACGTGTAGGCTCTCTACGGAACTTCTTGCTATCATCTGGAGGAAAACTAGCTCTGGAAGCAGAACCACCATGGTTCACAGCTCCAGAGTCTCTCAGATTACGCTCCACAATCAGTGCCTGGTTGACGATGGAAGTAATGGAAGTCAGCTAGAAGATATTCACCTGTGAGCGGATCTCCTGCCTGAGACCATCCTCAAACTTCATTAATAAGAACACCCCACTCCTATCCCGGAGGGGTGTGAAGTGATGAAGATCAGTGAAATGATCGGAATAATCCATGACAGAAAGAGTACCCTGCTCTAAGCTCATGAACTCCCAGGCTCGGTCGGCCCTTAGTGTCTCCTGGTAGAAGTAGTCATAGAACACGCACTGGAACTCCTCCCAAGCCATAACCTGCTGCTGACCCGCCTGTGAGATCACGTCCCACCACCTTTTTGTGGACTCTCGGAGCATCTAGGTGGCGATCTTGACTCGCCTCTCTAGAGGTGTCTCCAGATGCTCGAATATAGTCAGCATGGCTTCCAGCCAGGACTCTGTAGCCTGAGGTCCTCCCTCCCCCGAGAAAGTAGGAGGATTCTGCTGCTGGAAAACCCACGTCAAGTCTGCCATAGTCGTGGTAGGAGGCGGCGCTCCCTGGAAGGCCTACATCATCCTCATGAAACCTTACTTGAACTGCGCATTAGCGCCTGCAACTGGTATAACAGCCGGTGCCAAGGCTGGCCTGACTGGAGGATCGACAGGAAGTCCCGGATCAGCCCTGTCTAGCGTCTGATCACAGACTGACAACAGACATACAACCGGAGGATGTCTCGGAGGCATAGCTCTGAAAGATCAAAAGTACACCTTAGATCAGGAAAACAAGGACAGAGAACAGAAGAGTAAAAAATGGAAACATGGGAACAAAAACACAAAAGTTTACAAAACTCGACTACACGGCATGTATAAAAACTACACGGCATGTCCACTTAAGCCACTAGCATGGGCGTGTAGTCGTGCCCTACAAGTCGTGTAACACCTCAAACTACACGGCGTGTTGACCCAACACATGGCGTGTACTTGAAAACTATTCCCCTACCCGAGTCTCTTTACATGGCTAACCCACACGGTCAGACTTAACCCGAGACTACACGACGTGTTCTAAATAAACACGGTGTGTACTCGACAAGGCTTCGGCAGCCGGTGTTATTAGACACACGGCCGTCTACACGGCTGAACCTTACATGGCATGTTCCGAACAAACACGTTGTGTATAGGTGAAGGTGACACCGTCTCGTGTCATTAGTGACACGTCCAGGTTCCTGAAAAAGACTACACGGCGTGTTCCGAGCAAACATGACATGTGGAAAAGAAGGTAACGCCAGCCCGTGTTGTTCGTTACACAGCCAGGTACCCGGACAGGACTACACAGCGTGTTCTGAACAAACATGACATGTGGAAAAGAAGGTAACGCAGACCCGTGTTGTTCGTGACACGACCAGGTACCTGGACAGTACTACATGGCGTGTTCCCTACGGACACGGTGTGTTCTACCTGAGCTTCCCCGACCCGTGTTGTTAGTGACATGACCGGGTACACAGCTCCGAACTTACACGGCGTGTACCTGTCGTACACGACGTGTTCCCGAAGTTACTTTCACGACACCGTGTTCTTCTCACACGGTCAGTGACACGGCCTGAAAACTACACGGCGTGTATCCAAAAAGTACACGTTGTGTATTCTGAGTTTTTCTGGGTAGTAGCTCAGAAACTGCTCAGACTCCCAGAACCTCTGATACCACTTTGTAACGACCCAAATCTGGAGCCCCTCCGTTGGTGCCCTAATTAGACACTAAATGGGGATAATATTCATTATTAATATATATAATATTCATGTTATTTATTATTTATAAACACCATTTTAGTGCATTTTACACTTTGAACATCATTTCACATTATTATTGTAATTCTTTCTTAAAATGCACTTTTATGTGGTACATTTTTTAACATCATTTAAAGTACCCAATGATTCATCTGATCTTGAGGAATATAATTATCCATATTTCAATTTTATATTTTGGTAAATTTATCTACACTTCAATATTATCATGTTTCATTTAGGGATCAATCGATAATTCATGGAAGAAGATGGGGATATTTTGTGATGAAAGGAAATGATTCTCGAGAAGTCAGATTGGATACCAGCCCACTGATGAGACTGTGGGGCCCAAAATCCAGGCCCAGTGAAGACCAAATTTCGTGGGATGCTAGAGGAAATGTAGATGAACAAATCATTATTCATGAGCTAGTGCTAATTCGTCCTCTATTATGGTCATTTAGGAGTCCCAAGTTAGAGATAAAATTCTGGGCCAGATTCTGCGGCCCAGAAAAACAGCCCACTAATATGATCATATCTCGGAATCCAAAACTCCAAATGGGCCCAAATTTACAGGCGGTGAGAAGACATCTGGGGCTCCAGTTTATTCTTCTATATCTTACTCTGATTCGGCCATCTATAAGGTCTTCCAAGTGCGTCTGTTCGGTGAAGGAAAGCTGGCTGCCACCTCGGGTCAAGGGTGGAAAAATCAACTCTCACTTACTTTCCACGCACCTATGGCCTACCAAAATTAATTGAGGAGACTTGGACTGTTGGAGGATCTACCCAAGGGATAAAAAATGCCTATTTAAGGCAGTGGTGTTTGAATATTGGTAAATCTTGGATGCTTTGTTCAATTGTAATGTTATGCTGCGATTTTGTTGTCTCAAGTTTGTCTTTCACTTGTAAGTTGTTCAATTCACTTTAGTTTCTTAATAAAAGTTCTTCTTATCCTATTATTCTATTGTTCTACATATCACTTTGATACCGTTTGTTCAAGGTGGGAATTTATTCACACCAAATCTTGTGAAATTATTCACACAACGGTGGAGTGATCATTTTATTTTTTCTGTTTTCTTTACTTCTCCATTTCCTCCCTCATGAGTCTACTTTCTGTTGTACCTCTCGTATCCCCTCGTGGTTTAATTTTCATGATCACAATCACTTTCATGTTTATCTAATTGTGTTTTAAGTGTTTTTGTTAATAGGCACAAGGTTGCCAAGAGAATGGGCCATGAAGCACATGAAGTGGACTGAAATTCAGTCCACCGGCCAACCGGTGTGATGGCACCGGCCAGCCGGTGGACCTGGCAGAGGCATTGCCCACTGCCAGGCTCCACCGGTCAGCCGGTGGCTTGACCACCGGCCAGCCGGTGGCACCCAGATCAAATAGTGACAGCTACTGTCTTGCCACCGGCCAGCCGGTGGCTCCTCCACCGGTCAGCCGGTGGAGCCTGGATCAGATTTCTCCTCCTCTGCCAAGGCACCGGCCAGCCGGTGGGACTGTACCGGCCAGCCGGTGGAGCCAGTCAAACTAGCCGTTGGGGCTTTGACCAGGCTGCTCCACTTGGCTCCCAACGGCTCTTTTAGCCTTTACAACGGCTCTGAAGACCTCCAACGGCCATATGAGGGTTCCCCCTCTATAAATAAAGGACCTTGAAGCCCCGGAACAGCTGCCGGACAATAATTAAGCATTGTGAAGCCAACGAACACAATTCTCCTCATTTGGCAAACCTCCGGCGGATTGCTCCAAGGGAACCACAACTGCTCCAATCCAATTCCACATCCAAGGAGCACCACCATAGAAGCTTGGGAGTGCACGTCTTCAACTCCATTCAACCTTTGGCGCCCAAGGCTTCTCAACTATACGGTTTTTCTTGTATATTTATTTTGAGCATAAAATTGGGTTTGTGCCTACAAACCCCAAACCTTTTCTCATCCCCCTTTCTTTTGGGTTCTCACACCACCATTAAGGTGTGAAGAGGTTAGTCAAGCCTTTCCTTTTAAAAGGCTTGAGTTTTCGGTGAGCTAGCCTTCACCCGTTAAAAAGGCTAGTGGGTTCTTACTTAACCATTAAAAGTAAGTGGGTTCTTGCTTAACCAATAAAAGCAAGCTGTAATAGGTCCTAGTGCTACCTCAAAGCCTGGTGGGTTTCTTGCTAAAACCATTGAAAAGCAAGCGGTAGGAATCTCTCAACGGTTGAGTTGGGAGCGGAGACGTAGGCTGGGTTTTGGCCGAACTCCGTTATCAATTTCTTGTGTGATTGCCTCTTTATTTCCGCTGCATTCTTTACTTTGATTTTAAATTGTTTATCTTTTTTAAAAGGCAATTCACCCCCCCTCTTGCCATCATTTCCCCGTTTTTCCGACCCAAAATTTGGTATCAGAGGAGGTTTTGAATAATTCCCTAACCCGGTTTCAAATTAAAGATCCTATTTTCTTTTTGATGGCTTCTACCGCTTCTTCCTCTCAATCCCCCGAAGGACATTCTTTGGATCGTGCTCCATTCTTTGATGGAGCCGATTATAGTTTTTGGAAAACCCGCATGACCACATTTCTTAAAAGCATTGGTTATCCAATTTTTAGAATTGTCATGCATGGTTATACTCTCTCTAGTAAAGATGAATCTAAATGGACCCCTGCCGACATTGCAAATTTCGAGCTTGATGGCAAAGCCATGAATGCTCTTCATTGCGGGTTAGATCGTAATGTTTTTGATTGTATTTCTTCTTTCACATCTTCTCATGATATTTGGAAGCTTTTAGAACTTACCCATGAAGGCACTAAGAAGGCTCAAAAGCAAGAGCCCGACAAAAAGCAAGAACCCGCTCGAAAGCTAGAACCCGATGCAAAATCCGTACCCGTTTGCCCACCTCACAAGAAAAGGGCCAAGAAGAAAAAGAAGAAGGCTTCAAAGGCAACATGGAGTGATAGCTCCACTTCTTCATTCTCCTCCTTCTCCTCGAGCGACCAAGGTAAAAAATGCCTAATGGCAAATCATGAGGTATCATCTTCCGACTCTTCTTCCTCGTCTTCTAGTTCTTCAAATTCTTTCAATCATTTGTCTTATGAGGAACTCCAACATGTTAGAGATCAACTTGAAAATGGTTTTCATGAACTCTCGTCAAAATTTGTTGCTTTAAAAAAGTCTTTCAAAAAACTCTCCTCCGAAAAAGAACAACTTCTCAAAGAGAAGGAGGAAATCTCCCTAAAAATCCAAAATTTTCCAAATGTTGATTCCATGGAATCAACCATCAAGGACCTTAGAGAATCCTTGGCTAAGTTCACCCAAGGGGAACAAAATTTGAACAATATCCTAGGTTCCCAACGAATTTCTAGAACCACCCAAGGGCTTGGCTACACCAACCAAGCTTCCTCCTCCCATGCACCCACTATTTTTGTAAGGGGGAGCTCTAGTTTCAAATTTTGCAACTATTGTAAAAAACCCGGGCACTTAATCTATGAGTGCAATTGCAAAAATGCCCGGTATGGCCGCCCCAAATCTTTTTTCTTAAATGATGAATTTTTTAGGAGAAGACCCGCTATGAGACAAGTTTGGATTGAAAAATCCCTTCTTGCGAGTCTCTCCGGGCCAAAATTTATTTCTTATCCCCGGTGACTTATTGTTTTCATTTAGGGGGAGTTAGGATCGTTTAAGCCCTTTTGTTTTCAAATTCAAAATTTTCGATTCAAACTTCCAATTTCAACACTTGGAATCAAATTTTTCTTTTCAAAATTTTCAATTCCTTTTTGATTCAAAACTCTCAATTTCAAAAATTTCATTTGGTTTCAAATTTCAAATTTCAATTGGTTTTTCATTCAAAACTTTCAATTCAAACTGTTATTCAAATTTTCATTTCAATTTTCATTTCAAAATTTTCAACAATTGATATCATTTTCAATTGGTTTAAAATCTCGTTTTTCATCGTTTCCCTCAATCAAGTTTTATGCCCCGTGCTATTTTGATAATCACAAAGGGGGAGAAATTTCTTGATTGATTGGGGGAGAATCCTTTTTATCATGCTTTGATTTATTTTCAAATTATCCTTTAAGAATTCCTTTCAATTTCAGTATTTTACATTAATTGTTTCGGTGATTGTGATCATCAAAATAGGGGGAGATTGTTGTACCTCTCGTATCCCCTCGTGGTTTAATTTTCATGATCACAATCACTTTCATGTTTATCTAATTGTGTTTTAAGTGTTTTTGTTAATAGGCACAAGGTTGCCAAGAGAATGGGCCATGAAGCACATGAAGTGGACTGAAATTCAGTCCACCGGCCAACCGGTGTGATGGCACCGGCCAGCCGGTGGACCTGGCAGAGGCATTGCCCACTGCCAGGCTCCACCGGTCAGCCGGTGGCTTGACCACCGGCCAGCCGGTGGCACCCAGATCAAATAGTGACAGCTACTGTCTTGCCACCGGCCAGCCGGTGGCTCCTCCACCGGTCAGCCGGTGGAGCCTGGATCAGATTTCTCCTCCTCTGCCAAGGCACCGGCCAGCCGGTGGGACTGTACCGGCCAGCCGGTGGAGCCAGTCAAACTAGCCGTTGGGGCTTTGACCAGGCTGCTCCACTTGGCTCCCAACGGCTCTTTTAGCCTTTACAACGGCTCCGAAGACCTCCAATGGCCATATGAGGGTTCCCCCTCTATAAATAAAGGACCTTGAAGCCCCGGAACAGCTGCCGGACAATAATTAAGCATTGTGAAGCCAACGAACACAATTCTCCTCATTTGGCAAACCTCCGGCGGATTGCTCCAAGGGAACCACAACTGCTCCAATACAATTCCACATCCAAGGAGCACCACCATAGAAGCTTGGGAGTGCACGTCTTCAACTCCATTCAACCTTTGGCGCCCAAGGCTTCTCAACTATTCGGTTTTTCTTGTATATTTATTTTGAGCATAAAATTGGGTTTGTGCCTACAAACCCCAAAACTTTTCTCATCCCCCTTTCTTTTGGGTTCTCACACCACCATTAAGGTGTGAAGAGGTTAGTCAAGCCTTTCCTTTTAAAAGGCTTGAGTTTTCGGTGAGCTAGCCTTCACCCGTTAAAAAGGCTAGTGGGTTCTTACATAACCATTAAAAGTAAGTGGGTTCTTGCTTAACCAATAAAAGCAAGCTGTAATAGGTCCTAGTGCTACCTCAAAGCCTAGTGGGTTTCTTGCTAAAACCATTGAAAAGCAAGCGGTAGGAATCTCTCAACGGTTGAGTTGGGAGCGGAGACGTAGGCCGGGTTTTGGCCGAACTCCGTTATCAATTTCTTGTGTGATTGCCTCTTTATTTCCGCTGCATTCTTTACTTTGATTTTAAATTGTTTATCTTTTTTAAAAGGCAATTCACCCCCCCTCTTGCCATCATTTCCCCGTTTTTCCGACCCAACACTTTCAACTTCCATTGAAACCATGGGATCAATGGAGGGCTAACCCAATTATGGGTTGATCTAAGGGAGTATCAAGGGGATGGATTGGATGTTATTTATCACCCCATTAATGTATAATCACTTCTTTAATTGAGATTTTTATTTGATGATTTTTAAACTCCATCGTCCTTGTTGAATTTAAGGTCACACGCTTCATGTGATAATAAGAACCTTTACCTTGAAGTGATAAAAAATTTGATCCTTCAAGTGTATAAGTGATTAGTATTAAAGGGTGTAGGCATTAAACCAGTAAGTGATGATGTTGTTTTATCTCTTTAAATGAACCCATCTCAAATATAAGAAATTTAAATCATTGAAAAGGAAATACGTCCAATCCACCCCGAGTGATAACCTTGGATCAAATCATTCTTTTAAATTGAATTCACTTAAGTCTCTTAGAGTTCCTTTAAACCCATCTAAAATCAACACAAGTTGTCCACTTCATATCCAAAAACAGTCCATAGAATTTACGTGTCTATAGGTTACTTCTTAGGTCTCTGAGGATTCGACAACCCAAGCTAAACTACAATGACCGTCCTACCTTCTTCTTTTGGGTAAATTTGAGAGAGAATCAAATTTTGGCACTATTTCCGGGGACCTAAGTAAGTTATCTTAGACACTATCATCCTTTTTTTTCATCCCTCTTCTCTATTCTCACCCCTCACTCCTATGGAAATCAATTTTGAACAAACCCAAACATGGGGAACCTCTCCCTACATTGATCACCCCACACCAAGTGTGATGTGCAATGACCATCCTAGTTTCTACTAGTGGGATAACCAACAACCAATTGATACACAATGTTTTAACTCCTATTCTCCACAAAACATTCCAAAATATAATGAGTTTCAATCCCCACAAAGCCAATTTGAACATCCTCTTATGGAATTCCAACAACATAATTATCCTCCTGGAATAGAACATCTGTCTCAACCCATTATCCATCCTAATTCACACCCATTACTTGAAAAATTGTGTCAAAAAATGGATATAATGAATTTTGAGGTTTCATCATTGAGGTTAGAACTAAAAAAAATTACAAATTGTGAGGAACCTATCCCTACACAAACTGTCCCTTCCATAACCTTATGTGAAGTGTCTAGTTTCCCACAAACCTCTCATGAATTTACTGAAGAGAAAACCTTTGAATTTGGGGAAGATGAGGAGGATCATGGAATTGTTGATGGGTCTTTAAATCAGGAGGAAATTGAATTTTTGGATTCAAAAGAGGAGAATTTGACATCATGGATTGAGTCTCCTAAGTATAACTCCATTGATGAATTTTCAAAAACACCAACCATTGAACCATTGAGAGAAATCACAAACATTGAGTCCATACCCATTCCTAAAATTGATCTTTCCAATTTTGTGGTTGAATCTTCTATTCAAAAGGAACCAATTCTATGGAGCAATTTTGAAAATGAAATTGAGTTTGATTCCAAGTCCCAACCTGTGTCTGAAAGTGTTAGCCTACCCGAACTTGAATGAAAATAATTTACATCCACCCTCAACTTTATATTCATTCGAGATATCCAAAAACTTCCAATTTTCACAATTTATTATCCTGAAACCAATAAATAGGTAATTATTCTTAATGTACTTGGAAAGACTAAAAAAGAAATTGAATCCACCATTTCTGATATTCCTTTGATTTACCCGCTCATTTTAGAACATAGGTTTTTACATGACACAAATTATAAAAAACGAATCAATCTAAATAAAGTATAAGTGGTGAAACATGTGGTCCTTAAAATTTTGAAAGTTTGTATTGGGTAAGTTAGGGGGTTCATGTCGAGCTAACGACGTTAAACAAAAGCACTGCACAGGAGGCAACCCGTGGTTTTCATGTTTCTAATCTTTTCTGAATCATGTTTATTTCTCAAATAAGATTAATTAATCATTTTGATATTTAAAATAAATAAATAATAATAATAAAACAATAATAAAAAAAAATAAAAAAATAGACTTTTGACCTGTTCTTCTATTATGAGTATGGATGGGTACAAAAGGGGAGCACCATATTCATCCGTGTCACGTGGTGTGATCCTCGAGTAATACCTTACCCAGAAATTTAAAAAGAAGACAATGTATCATCGGTTCATTTTATTTTTATGTGTTTGTAGGTTAAAATAAAAATACAAAAAAAAAGTAATAAAAATATAATAATAATAATAAAAAGGGGACACGTCGTAGGTCGTGGGGTAAACCTCGTCACAACCGGCGAAGCCGCAGGGATTCGAACCCGGGACCAGAGGGAGATAGGGGCGCGCACTTACCACTGACCTACGACCTTTTGTGCTTCCTTATTCTATAATTTATATATATATACTTATATTTTACTTTCTTTATTATATAAATATATTTATATATATATATTGTTTTGTTTTGTTTTGTTTGTTTTGTTTTTCCTTTTTCTACTAGGGAACTTTGCAAGTGACATGGATATCAAAAGATTAAAAGGGAGCAGCAAAAATTTCAACTTCAAACACAAGGTGACTTCATTCCATGATCCTCATTTTCAATTTCCTTTTTGAACTTTCATTCTCTATCTCTACCCCCTTCTAAATTTTATTTTCTTTAAACACTGGGGACAATGTTATTTTATGTTGGGGGGGAGATAAAATAAAAAAATGATTTTGTGTCAAAAAAATGAATGATTTGAAAAAAAATTGTGTAAATGGAAGGAAAATTTCTTTAATTTTGAACATGGTAATACACATTGCAAACTTTGAAATTGAATATCAAATAATTTAGCATGCCCTGATCCTGATTTTAATCCTTGTATAATTTCATGAGTATAGATTTTGGAAATTGTGGCTGTCCAATGTGATATTTCATTGTTTATATTTTCATCCAAATAAAAAAAGAATCACAATGCACGTCTTTTGGATAGTGGGGTATTAGTTTGAGTTCATGGGGTCCCCCAAATAAATAGCATAGGTTTGGTGATCATTTTAGTTTTAATATGAGTATTCAATAAAATTTTTTTAGAAAATAATAATAAATTTGCACGTAGAGCAATGAAATGACCTAATGTGTGGCTTTCGGCACCTGGGGAACGTGACTCCATAGTTGTCTGGCCCAGAGTTAGTAATTTTATCTCTATTTTTGGTAATTTGAATTTGTTTTTGACTGAGTTAACTTGAGATGATGCCCGAGTATGTGGGATTCACTTGGTTCCCTATGGTCTTTGAGCCAGGGAGTCATCGACAAAGTCTCTCTACAGGGGTTGACTCTTTTGAGTGCAACTTCAATTACCATGGAAAAATTGAAAAAAAAAAACAAAAAACAAAAAACAAAAAAAAAACAAAAAACAAAAAAAAATAATACAATAAAAAAATGAATACTCATCTTAATATTGAAATGTGATTCCACCTAGCTCTTCCATAATTCCCCCCTTTAATAAAAATGAACCCCCATGTCTATCGTGATACACAACACATCCTCATACTTAATTGATATTGGATGAAATATGGCAATGAATTTGAACAAAGGAATGAGCTTGGGATTGGGATCTTCTTATGAAACTATCTTGTATTAAAATATTTTTATGGGTTTCATGATTGTTTGGTATAAGGGTTTTTGGTGATCATTGTGTATTAAAATGTTTTTGGAAAAGGGAATTCGAATTTCATATTGTTGAGATATATTTTGCTGAGGACTAGCAAAACTCAAGTTGGGGGGTGAAATTAGCCACTAAATGGGGATAATATTCATTATTAATATATATAATATTCATGTTCTTTATTATTAATAAACACCATTTTAGTGCATTTTACACTTTGAACATCATTTCACATTATGATTGTAATTCTTTCTTAAAATGCACTTTTATGTGGTACATTTTTTAACATCATTTAAAGTACCCAATGATTCATATGATCTTGAGGAATATAATTATCCATATTTCAATTTTATATTTTGGGAAATTTATCTACACTTCAATATTATCATGTTTCATTTAGGGATCAATGGATAATTCATGGAAGAAGATGAGGATATTTTGTGATGAAAGGAAACAATTCTGGAGAAGTCAGATTGGATACCAGCCCACTGATGAGCCTGTGGGGCCCAAAATAAAGGCCCAAAGAAGACCCAATTTGGTGGGATTCTAGAAGACATGCAGAGGAAAAAATAATTCTTCATGAGCCAGTGATAATTCGGCTTCCATTGTGGTCATTTAGGTGGCCCAATTTAGAAATAAAATTCTGGTCCAGATTCTGCGGCCCAGAAAAACTTCCTACTAATATGATCATATCTCTGAATCCAAAACTCCAAATTGAGCCAAATTTTACAGGAGGTTAGAAGACATCCGGGGATCCATTTTCTTATTCTATGTTGAACTCTTATTCGGTCATCTAGAAGGTCTTAAAAGTGCGTCTCTTTGGTTAAGGAAAGATGGATGTCACCTCAAGTCAAGGGTGGAAAAATCAACTCTCCCTTACTTTCCACCCACCTATGGCCTACCACAATTAATTTAGGAGACTTGGACTATTGGAGGCTCGACCCAAGGGATAAAAAATGCCTATTTAAGGAAGTGGTGTTGGAGGATTGGTAAATCTTGGATGCTTTGTTCAATTGTAATGTTATGCTGCAATTTTGTTGTCTCAAGTTTGTCTTTCACTTGTAAGTTGTTCAATTAACTTTAGTTTCTCAATAAAAGTTCTTCTTATCCTATTATTATGTTTTTATACATCTCACTTTGATACCATTTCTTCAAGGTGTGAATTTATTCACACCAAATCTTGTGAAATTATTCACACAACGGTGGAGTGATCATTTTATTTTTGTTGTTTTCTTTACTTCTCCATTTTCTCTCTCATGAGTCTACTTTCCGCTTCCATTGAAACCATGGGATCAATGGAGGGATAAACCAATTATGGGTTGATCCATGGGACTAGAAAGGGGCTGTATTGAATGTTATTTATCACCCCATTAATGTATAATCACTTCTTAAATTTATATTTTTATTTGATGATTTTTAAACTCCATCGTCCTTGTTGAATTTAAGGTCACACGCTTCATGTGATAATACGAACCTTTACCTTGAAGTTCTCAAAACTTTTATCATTCAAGTGTATAGGTGATTACTATTAAAGGGTGTAGGCATTAAACTAGTAAGTGATGATGCTGTTTTACCTCTTTAAATGAACCCATCTCAAATATAAGAAATTGAAATCATTGAAAAGGAAATACGTCCAATCCACCCCGAGTGATAACCTAGGATAAACTCATTCTTTTAAATTGAATTCACTTAAGTCTATTAAAGTTCCTTTAAACCCATCTAAAATCAACCCAAGTTGGCCACTTCATATCCAAAAATAGTCCATAGAATGTACGTGTCTATAGGTTACTTCTTAGGTCTCTGAGGATTCGATAACCCAAGCTAAACTACAAGGACCGTCCTACCTTCTTCTTTTGGGTAAATTTGAGCGAGAATCATGCCCCGTACCCAGTTCTCCACACGACCTCAAGCGAGTTTACCCAAATGCCAGAGGATATCGACTAGAAGCGAGGGCCTTGGTGAGTCGGTGGGGAAACTATGCCCTCATTTGGTAAGGTATACAGAGGAAAAAACAACAGTCAACAGTGGAAGCAGTAACCACATGCATAACAACAGAAACCAAAGAGCAGAAGCAATGAATATATATAGCAATGATGAAAAAGATGAAACAGGTACAAGTATCTATAGAAATTAGAAAACACAACAACGTGATGGAATACAACCGAAAACAAGTGAAAAGGAAAACAAAATAAACTCCTCAGCATCGCGAGCCCCGGCTCGGTCCCATGCTCTCCAGATCCAGCGTAATCAAGAACCTGAAGTAGAAGGGCGCTTGCCCTTATCTATATCTGCAACCACATAGTCTTCTTGGGCCCAAAAGCATGGCCCAAACAGGGTGTGAGATACAATCCCAGTAGGAAATCACCCAAAGATCTATGCCTAATAGTCAATGAATATATGCCAGTAAATAAAACAAGAAGTAGTAAACAGGAAAACACAAGCAGCTACAAACCACAGTTCTAAAAATAAAGTACACAAGTAAACAGCCAGCAAAAAAAAAGAATACAGGTAACCCTCTGGGTATCTCTCACAGCCTAACCCCTATGGTTCAACCTACAAGTTCTAGAAACCCTCTAGGAGGCACACACAATCTCACCCCTCTGGTTCAGCTATGAAATTAATAGACTCTCTGGGGAAGCACTCACCGTCAATTATCTCTATAGTCTTGTATCGTGCTAAAGGCTCTCTGGGGAAGCACTCAATGTCTATTCCCCCTGTTTCCCACGTCGAGGAACTACAGACTCTCTGAGGACGCACTCAATGTCAATTCCCCCTGTGGTCTCACATCGTAATTAAAAGACACTCTGGATTAGCCCTTTTGTTAATTCTCCCTTTGGTCTACTACTCTATGTTCTCATAGTCCTAAGTGAAACTAAACATGCTCAGCACGCATGCATCATCCAAGTAAACCTCAAGAACTACTTGGCTATCAACTAAGGCTCAACATCAATACAAGGCAACAATCCACAATCCTACAACTAGGCACGACAACTGGCGAAACTCCTAACAAGAAAAACAAGCATGGAAAAGCAACCTGAGAACAAAATAAATTACTCTACTCACAAGCATCAACCACTACTAAAGAAATTAATCAAAGTAGGAAAAAAAAAACAGGGAAAAAACAAGAAACCCCCAATTCCCCATTCAAAGGAATTGGTGGAATTTGCACAAAATATCCATCAACTTTCTACAGAAAGGAATGAACCACCTACCTCGATCCTAGGAGATCGATATATGTGAACCACGATGACAGATTCCCCTTAGAATGATGTAGATCTGAGAAAACACACAAAATGATCAACCTACGATATCTTGAAAACAAGGAGGAATCAAGAAACAAGGCTCAAAAAGAAGGAATAACTCACTGCTGCTCTTCCAACACAATTGACCGTGCTCGAATCAGAGGACGAACGACGATGCAGGAGCTCGGGGAAGATTCGTCCGTGCGGGTCGCTTCGGACGGACGAAAACTGGAGAAGATGTTTATGTGTGTCAGGTGTGACCCTGGTGCGTTTAATGGAAAAAAAGAATGTAAACATCTTTTACTTTTAGAGTACATGGTGTGTACTAGGTCTTTTCTATACTCCGTAAAAAACGGACTCCACGTCACTACTACAAACCGTGTGTGTGGCCCGGCATGGCCATCACACGGCTTCGAGCCGGATCAGAGTACACGGCGTGTACTCAGAAAGTACACGGCGTGTATTTCAAAAATTTCTAGAAAATTCACTTTTCTTAAAAACTCTAGAAAAAGGAAAAACATACCTGAAACGAAGATCCGGGTTCTTAGATATTTGATACCTTTTATGTTCTTTTGGTTATATTTCTTCCTTATATTTTTTGGTTCTCCAACCATTATAGTGAAATCCTTTGGCCGATGGAATTGTTCATTTTTATATCGATATTTTTTTTATCTAGGAACCTATTTGAAATCATATTCTCCTTCTTACTCAAGGATGTTGGCTGTTGGAAGCATTTTTTGATTTTCATTTAAAGGTATGGGGTCTTATTCTTAACCCTATGGTTTGATAATTTCCAAGTTACGCAATATTGTGATTTCACCAATGCAATTTCTGCCCAAATTTATTAAATTGTTGAATGAGATTTTTCCTTGAACTCCTTTGATTTCAAATGGATTTAAATTGGTTGTTGAGTTAATGTATGTTTACCATGACATGCTACATTGGGTTATTTCTTATTTTAGAATATGGAAATTGTGTATTATTACCTACGGATATAATTGTTAATCAATTATGAATTTAATTGAAATTGGAATATATGAAAAAATAATAGAAATTCACATAATTTAACATTGAGATATATGATGTGATATTATGATATCCATTCTGTATGATAGGAATTATGTTCTATGTTTTAATGCTAGTATATCAGACTCGACCCACGAACATGCACTCTTATATTCTATAATGTAGATATTGAGTGGGATCAGCCCAATACATGTTGTATTATTTGTATAGAGAGGGATATGCCTAGTGCCTTGATGTAATGATGATAGGGATTTGACTCAAAATACTGAAATTCTTATAAGACATTGTCCTAGATTTTTGTGACTATACCATGGTTATATAGTTGTGGTTTTCATGGTTGTAAGACATGCTCATAGATATTCTATCATGACACCAAAGCATATTATTTTACCTTTATTATATGGTTATGGTTGTCATGTTCATAATACATGCTAATAGAAATTCTTTCATGGAGCTGAAATTGGTTATGGCTGTATTTTATTCATTTTTGATTTAAGTAATGCATGTGTTTATCTTCTTTTGACATAAAATTCTTATCATATTGGTTTTATTTAGAAACAGTGGTGTAAACCTTCAGAGTTATACCCACACACTATTTGAGTCACCATTTAGCACCTGATAATATTTCATGGATATAGGTTTGGACAAGGGTAAAGGACCATACAATCAATTTCTTGTTTTTGGATGGGAAGTATTTTGGACAAGGGACCGATATGGGGTTCGAGACCCGGGAAATTGAGTATTTTATTTGATTCATCTATTCTTTTATTGAATAGTTCTATCATTTCATTTAGTTACAATCAAGAATGTCATTACATTATTTATTATCTATTTATTGGATTATTCTATTGGTTTTTATTGTTGTCTTACACAATGTATTTAATTAAATTATTTATATTTATTATTAATTTTTTCTACTACCATGACACCTCAAAACAAAGGGTATAGTCTCCCCATAATATTATTCACACCCTACTACTAGTTGGTTTCCTCTAGCGTATGGGGAGGTACACTTGAGGTCTTGTAACCAACCCTTTCCATCCATGTGAGAGTTGGGGGAAGTTAAAAAGTGGCATCAAAGGAACAAGTTATCTTTTCTTATGATTTACTATTTAGAGAAGGGTATAAAGGAGACTAGGATGTATTAGGACATGGTAATTATCTTGTTAATGGGTGGATAACCCATGATTTGGGGAAATACGAGTACCCAGAGATGGGATTGTTGTTTATGTTATGTGCTTGTTACAACTGATGTTATTTCAACTTTGGTGATTCAGATGTTGTGTGAGGTTATTGTTCTGTGATCTTATTATTTCATGAGATGTGTACTCATGGAAAAGTATGAAACAAGATGTTAATACATGCATCATAATAGGCACATAGGGATATATTGACATGCATTGTTCTTGATAGGGATGTAATTATTTTTTCATGTAATATATACTTTCCTATTGTACCAAAATATGAGATATCTATTTCACATGACAAATGAAATGAGTTTCCATGTCATGATAAAATATATATAATCCATGTCCATAGAGACCAGGAGTTAGCAGTTCTCTATTCTAGTCACCTTTTGGGGTTGAAAATGTTTCTATGAAATTCTCAAAGGTGTGTGTCTGTCTTGTAGAGAAAATGACTCCGGGTCATCTTCGACACGAGTGTAAGGAGAGTGAAAATCAATCCTAACATAGTTGAATCAGATCTTCCTATAGTTTCTAAGGAACATATAAAGTGACACCTTCCTAAGGCTCATGTGATCCACATAAAGGAGGACTGCTTATTTGATTCCTTCACTGACTGAGATGAAAATAGAGTTTTAATTTCATTATCCTCCTCTATTTACTGGGGAAA
The DNA here is from genome assembly GCA_963277665.1 of Viscum album. Lineage (NCBI taxonomy): Eukaryota > Viridiplantae > Streptophyta > Magnoliopsida > Santalales > Viscaceae > Viscum > Viscum album. The sequence continues at coordinate 359,566,941 of OY728155.1, read as the reverse complement.
GGGTACCCCAAGTAGTCGAGTTCTTGATTGAGTCAGTCCAAATAGTTTTCAAGCATATGGAGACACTCATGGATAGAAGGGTGAAGCATGTTGTGTACATGATTCATGGACATGAAAAGTGTTGGAGGGAAATTCTAGATGAATCTTGGTAGTAGGGTGAGTTATCTCGAAAGGAATTAGAGTTGAATTTATTGAGCCATTTCTATCCCGAAAACTTGAGGGATGAAAAAGACCTTGAGTTAAAAAATTAGACGTATGAGGGATTTCCAATGCGGGGCTATATTGGATGTCTTATAGAACTATAATTATTTGCACCATACATAGAAGATGATGTGATATCTAGAATGAGATGTTTCCAGGATGTTATTCATTATGAGAATAAGACATATGAAAAGGTTTTCTATTTATGTATATTTGAATACATCATTAATCAAGAACACATAACAGAAGGTAATCCAAATGAGGCCCTAAGAAACTTGTAGGTTATTTTAGTTGGTTGATCTTGAAGTACTTCTTCAAGTGGTAAAAAGAATTGTTATGAAAGTTTATGAAAATTTAATAGTGGTAAGAGAAGTTAGGGAAGTGGAATACCATCTTAATATCATGTTACATTCCAGTTCTATTAGTGTGGCATATTGGTCAATAAGTGCTCACAGTGTCCTTACCCCGTAGTCGAGAGAAATATTTCTCACAGACTATGCCCTCTTCTGAAGTTATGTGTGAAATTTTCATAGAAGACTAGTGGAAGAGAATAAATAATGACACCATAGTTGGTAAGGGCCCCAACTACCCATCAACATGCTAGTAGGTGGAGTTCCAAATGCCATTCAGGCTGAGGCACAAGATGTGGTACCGCAATACATGATCAACGGTACCAAGAAAGGTAAATTGATTCAGATAGTAAAACCAGAGCCCACGTAGAAGGATAAGTCAATGGCCTCATATAGAGACTACTCCAGTTAATGTGTATGTAGGACCATCTACCATCTGAGGTATGATTCTTATATCATCTACCTTAGAATCTATTTTCTAATATAGGAGAAAAGCATTATTTTATATATTCTCTTTTTTGAAACCGTTTGGTAGTATACATGTAATGATTATATGGAATTACAACCATTGACACATAATTGGGAGTGTGGTCAGAGAATATCAAATGTTTCCAGGCATGTTACCTAGATATTGGTGGTTACTATTTCCTTTGTGAACCATTCATGATGGAAATGATAGGATTTTACATGATTATTTTTATGAACTAGATATTTCTGTACCATGTTCATATGAACAATTAGAGGTGGAGAGTTACCTTCCTATCTCAAGAATGAACTAGATATTCTCACCACGGTGAGTGGAATCTTCAGGTTGGTCGTGCAGGATCAATTCAATGCAGGTTGGATTTTCTCACAGCTCAAATCATCAGTCTTACACTAGATAATGGTGGAATTAAGTAAGATTATTTTCTTCCAATGCTATAAAATTATTGATTGTTTCCCCCAAATAGATCAATGGCATACCACCCAATCAAGAGATCGAGTCCACAGTTGATTTGGTGTTGGGAGAAAAACTAGTTTCTGTCCCACCTTAATGAATGGAATCTGTAGAGCTTCAAGAGTTGTAGGTTTAGTTAGATGATCAAGAATATAAAGGATTCATATGACTGGGTTCATCTCCTTTAGGTTATCTAGTTTGCTTCTCCAAAAGTCTGATGGATCATTGAGCTTATGTATGGATTATCGGAGGCTAAACCAGGTGATGGTCAAGAACTGGTATCTCTTCCATGCATTAATGATATTTCTGATTAGTTAAGAGGTGGTAATATGTTCTCCAAGATTTCCATGAGATCAGAATATCATCTGTTAAGGGTGAGACTATTAGACATACCTCATACTGATTTTAGCATCATGTATGGCTTGTATGGATTTTTAGTGATGTCATTTGTGTTGACTAATGTGCCTGCGGTATTGATGGATTTAATGAATATAATATTTCATCCATTTCTAGACTAGTTTGTGGTTTCTTTCCTCAACTATAATTAGTTTTATTTAAGTCAATAGATCGTTATTCTAGACATCTTGACATCATCTTGATACATTAATAGAGCATTATATTTACCAAAAGATAACTAAATGCAATTTTTGGTAAAATAAAGTGAACTTTTTGGGCCATGTCATCTTTGAGGAAGGAATACCAATGGACCCCAAAAAATTCACAATTTTGATATCATGAATATAGATAAAAAAGTATTCAAAATTTGGATATTTTTGGGTTTAATAGGGTATTACTTACGTTTTATCCATGATTTATCCTATTTAGTTGCACAAATGTCTTGGATGACCATGAAAGGGGTGAAGTTTATTTCATCGGATTCTTGCAAGATAGCTATTCAAGAGATGAAAGGTAGGCTAACGTCATCACCTCCCCTCACATTACCTATGTGGGGTAAAAAATACATTGTGTACTATGATGTATATGGAGTTAGAATCAAAGTAGTGCTAATGTAAAAGGATCGTGTGGTTGTGTCTGGCTTTAGGTAGCTAAAACTACTTGAGAGAAATTACACTACTCATGATCTAGAGGTAGAACCATTTTTTCATGACCTGAGAAATTGGAAAAACAATCTCATTGGTGATATGTTTCTAGTATACACAGATCATAAGAACCTTATGTAAATCTTTTCCCAATGATACATGATCCTATGGACGAGGAGGTGGGTCAAGTACCTATATTCATTAGACTTTTAACTAGATTAGACACCGGGAAAGGGTAACTTCTTTTACAATGCTTTGAGATGAAACAAACATACAAAGGAATTAAGGGAGTCTTTTTATGAATGGTAGATAATATCCATATTTACAGACATGAATCTAGATGTTTAGGAATCTTATGATCGAGTATCTCTGACATCGACATTAGTTTTAATAGGGAGTTCATCCTAGATTAAGGTCGACTAGTTATATAATTTGGAGGGCTCAGTTCTAAGAGAAATATTTTTGGTGGGAATATTCCATCAGGATGGTCTATCAGTAATGGAAATTCACTTATTTTACAAAGAATAATATGGGTTCCTATGGGATTTCATTATGAGCTGATAAAAGAGTTTCATGTTTCAAGTTAGGGGGTGCATCATGGTTTAAAAAATATGTACCATGATCTCCATGGACAGTACCAGTAGTCAAGAATGAACAAGTGGGTGGCAATATTCATGGAATGATGTTACACTTTTCAGTAAGTGAAAGCCGATAATTAGAGTCCAATATGGTTTTTATAGTTGTTACCGATTTTTGAGAGGAAATGGGATGGTGTCACGATAGATTCTGTAACAGGATTACCTAGGAAAACCCATAAGAGTGATGTTGTATGGGTTTTTTGAGGATCAAATGATTGTGGAACCCAACATCTTACCTATTAGAGAAGACTTTATAGTTTATGATATGGGAAATCATTACTTGCACGATGTGGTTCAGTTGCATAGTGTTATAAGGATTATCTTTTCATATAGAGAGCCTTATTTCACATAATATATCTAGCCAGGTCTTTATAAATCCCTATGATTGAAAGTTCTTATAATCCCCACTTTTCATACAAAACCTGATGGTTAATTTGAGAAGAATATTCAGGTTTTGGAGGATGTTTTATGATCCTATGTTTCAGATTTTAATGTTTCATGGGAGAAATACATGGAACTCATAGAGTTTATATATAATAATGGATTCCAGTCATCAATCAAAATGCAATATTTTGAGGATTCTTATGGCTGTAAATTCCATTTTCCTCTTTATTGGCTAGAGACAGGTGATTTAGAACTTTTTGGGACTAGACTCATATAGGAGATGTCTAAACATGATTAGTTTATCAAACTATGGTTGGTGACTATGTAGAGAACGCATAAATCATATTCTTTCCATAGAATCCAAAGTATGTTATGGTTTTATTTTATTAATTTTTTAATTAATTATTGTACATGTTTATCACCTTATTGAATACAATTATTATCAAACTCATTTTTTTTATAAATGATGGTGTTGACCTTCCAAGTTACACTCTCACCCTATTTGGGCTGCTATTTGGCACCTGAGAAGATTTTGTGCATACAGGTTTGGATAAGTGAAAAGGACCTTGTTGTCGGTTTCTTGATTAATGTTGGGCTAGAATTTAGATATGGGAAAGATACAGGGTTTGGTACCCGGGACATTGAGTCTTTTATTTGATTATGATAGTATATTCTTTAATTGTTTAAGCATGTCATTTAGTTATATTCCATCACATCCTTACATCATTCTTAATTTATTTATTGGGGTTTTCATTTTTTTTATATTTTTTTCTTCTACAATGTATTTAATCTTATTATTTCTTATTATTATAAATAGTTTCTGCAACTATGACACGTCATACAAGGGGATATATTCTCCCCATAATACTATTCACATCTCTATAACTAATTGGAAGACTCTTGAATATGGGGATCCATGCTTGAGTTCTCATAACCAACACTTTTTAGACATATGATATAGTTCTATATTGGAGGATGATACAATGTTAATAAGTGGTGATACAAAAAAAATTATTTTGAAAAAGATATATACAGAGAGGACATTAAAGACATTATTAGTATTAAAAATTTATATGAAATATTTTATCATATATTGGTAGGTGTTTCAGTTGTAAATATATTCATGAGGTGATATTTTATAATTTTTTTATCAAATATATTATCTATGATGTTAATTTTGACTGAATACATTTCATAGTTTTTCAGGAATATATGTCAATGCTACTTGAAGGGAAAACCCTATGAATAGAAACTTGGACTCATTAGTCTAAAAATAACTTCTATACAACTATTCTCCCTGGAAACAAAGTAATACAGAGTAACAATGGATAAAATAGGCATGATGTTTGAAAGAAAACATTAAAAATATATAATATTCTCAATACTAATGATGTAGTGGTAAAACAATTCAATTTAATCATTTTAGATATATTTTAATTCATTTCATTACCTTTTCATTTTTTAAGCATATATTCTTACTAATTGAAGTCATTTTGGATGCTCCAAATATTTAATTTTTGGATTCGAGGAATGGATACCCAAAAACCTAACCACCCAAGATGAAATTTATCATTTCATAAATCACTACATGAAACATTTTGAAAATTAACTTATACTTATATATTTTATATTATTTTTTAATGAAAATTATGTTATGATAGGTTGGTGTTTAAATATCATCAAAATCATGTAATGACGGCAATCCACCTGTATAAAAAGCATATTGAATTATACAGACGAATAAGTATTATGGTATATAAAATAAAATTATACTATTAAAACAAATATATATATTTTTTAACAATATCTCTATAGTTCTCAAAACAAACAAATATAAATTTTTATTTTTACACTTTTTTCAAATTTATGAAAGAAATGTATTCCATCAACAAACTAGCATCCCCGAAGAGGTATTTTCAATGATAATTACAATTTCATTTAAAATGTTTAAAAATAATTTATTTATTTATAATTTTACCATACTACTAGGACAATCAATAGTCCACATATTCATAAGAGAATATCTCTTTTGTTTATAAATTACAAGGAACAATACATGTTTTCAGATCGTATGTAGACAACATGAATATTTGGATACATATTAATTATTTAGTGAATTTTCCTATCATTTTGTATATATTTTTAGTTAATTTCCTTATTATTTATATCTGAACCTTATTTTGTTAATTTTCACCAAGATCATGATGAAATGAATTCATCAACAAGGATAATGAAACCAAGTACTATGATCATTCAATCAGTAATAACAATGAACTCACTATAATGAACCATTCTTTAATTTTCTACAATACATTCAACATTTCAAGTTATTAAACAACAATATTGTTAAATAACCATGAATAATGAATAAAGTCAGAAAAAAGGAATGAAATGATGTATAAGAATTGATATTCCCTCAATTTGATATAAGGTATTTCTAGTATGACTCAGAGTTTATGTTTTTAGTTTAAATTTTAAATTATAGCTTAAATAACACATTACATAATCAAAATAGGGAAAACACATTCAGTTATTTTTGAAACTTTAGGAAATGATTTATAATTTTTTTAGATATATAGGATCTAGGCTCACCCCAACCTAATACAGGGTGTACTTGATCTGAGTGATCTAGTAACATGTTCTAAGCTTCTCAAAATAATGAGGTATTCAAATTTTAGTATCAAACTGAGATAATTGAGATATAGAAATGGGTTAAGAATTCATACGTATATCATAAAAATTTGAATTCCTAATAAGTATTTAGTTAGTTTTCACCATTTTATCTACTACTTTTATCATAATTTCCTTGTAATTTTTATCTGATACTATATGTGTGTCATTATATTTTAAATTGACATTTTAGTAACAAAGACACGAGACAAGATCAATACCAAGAAAATATATTTGGTTTATTTAGATACTTTAGTAAAATGATCTATAAGTCATTTTTGACATGTTGGATCAAATAATACATCAATCTGATGCACAGTGTGACCAGTATGCCTCCAAGTATGTATTTTTATTTAAAATAGACATTTTAGGTCAAAATACCCATCACATACTCAAAGATGAGTAAGAAAATTATTATTATTTTGATACTTTTGGAAAATGATCCATTAGTCTTTTCTGACATATAAAATTCATCAACACCTCCATCTGATACACAGTGTGACTAATATGAATCAAAGTGTCTGTTATTAGTTCAAAATTGACAATTCAGTTCAAAACACATGTCACTACTAAAAATTGGGGAAACTTGACCGAATATTGTTGATACCTTAGGAAAAAATTGCTTAAGACGTTTGGGATGTGTTGGAATTAGTCTCACATCAAAATGAAACATGATGTGACATGTATGACTCAAAATGTTGGTATTTATTTTAAATTAGAATTTTAGTAAAAAAAGACCCACGGATTACACCAAGTTCAAAAAATCAATTTTGATTGTATTGATAGTTTAGGAAAAGAATCCATTAGCAATTTTGATGCGTAGGAAATATATTAATGTCAATCTGACACACAATGTGACTGATATGAGTCCAACTATGTCATTTTAAAAGAAATTGAAATTTTATTTAAAAAAAATGTCATTTAATCCAAAATGATAAAGCAAATTCAGATAGTTTTGAGACAATAGGGAAAATATCCATAAGTTATTTTTATGTGTAGGATTTATCCACACCTAAATATAATACATGGTGTACCCTGTTTGACTCAAAGTGTATGTTTTCATTTTAAAAATTAAAATTTATGTCAAAGCATGTGACACTCACTGAAATCCAAGAAAAAATTATCATTTTCTCATGATACTTTAGTAAAATAACTTATAAGTCATTTTTTATGTAAAGGAATTAATATCACTTCAAGAAGACACACAATGTGACCATTATTAACCAATGTGATTTTTAGTTTAAATTTATATTTTATTAAAAAATACATGTGACATAATCAAAACTAAGTAAACACATTTAGAATGTTTTGATACATTATGAAAATGATCCATAAATTATTTTTGACATGTAGAAATCATCAACAACTAAATCTGTCATATGGTGGGACTAGTGTGACTCTAATTGTGTTTTTTTATTTAAAATTGACATTTCAGTTCAAATAACTTGTCACAAACTCAAAAGTGAGAACATAAAATCAATATTTTTGATAATTTTGGAAAATAATACATAATTCATTCACAAAATATAGCAATTAGCCTCAACTAAAACTGAAACATAGTGTTTACAATATGACTCCAAGTGTATATTTTCAATTTAATGTTTGTAATTCAGTTCAAAATGTGTGTCACTCATTCAAAAATAAGAAAATGCACTTGAATTATCTTAATAATTTAGGGAAATGATTTATAATTCATTTTTGATATGTAGGAATTAGTAACAGGTCAATCCATATGTCACATACTAAAAAATGAAAAAACACACTAAAATTGTGTTAACACATTAAGAAAATGACCCATAAGTCATTTTTAATGTGTATCAATCAGATAAACCTCAATCGGACACATTACATGGCTGGCATGACTCAAAGTACATGTTTTTAGTTTAAATTTACATTTTAGTAAAAAAGTATCGTAGAATACTCAAAAATAAGGAATAGAATTTATATATTTTTTCATACTTAATGAAAATGATCCCTATGTCATTTGTGATGTGTAGAAATCATCCAAATGTTGATCCAACACATATTGTGATCTGTATGAATCAAATAATTTCCATATATTTGAAATTAAAATTTATGTTCAAAAAACATTTCAAATACTCAAAACCAAAAAAATCATTCATATTGTTTAGATACTTTAGTAAAATGATCAATAAGTCATTTGTGACATGTATGAATAAGCCACACCCCTATCTAATACATTGTTTCCCTAACATGACTCAATGTGTCTGTTATCTACTAAAAATTAAAATTTATTTCAAAATGTAGTAAACTAACTAAAAATTGAGAAAAAAACACTTGGATTATCTTGATACTTAAGGGTAATGATTCATATTTCATTTTTGAAATATAGGAATTAGTATCATGTAAAACTGACACACAATGTCATGATATATCTCAAAGTGTGTGTTTTTACTTTAAATTTAAATTTTAATAAAAAATACATGTAGCATACTTAAAATCATTAAAACACATTCATATTGTCTTGATACTATTATAAAATGATACTTAAGTAATCTTCAACAAGTACAAATCATCAACAAGTTAATCTAATGCACGGTGTGACTGGTATGACTCCAATTGTGTCCTTTTATTTAAAATTGAAATTTTATTAATTTATTGTTTAATATTTATGTTTAATATATTTCATTATACTATTACAATCATAACCAAAATTCTTATATAGGTGGTTTATTTTGCTCGAGTTAGGGTGGTATATTTGGAATCTAATATCAAGAATGGGATTTTTATAGTGGTTCAGGTGTTAAAGACAACGAAACAATTAATGTTTTATAATGTTTGTGATAGTAAACTATAATGTAACTATACAAAAAATTGTTTCAAATTTAAATAATATTATTTTTTCTATCTTATTTGTGATAATATTTTTATTTCAATTAAATTAATAATTTTCTATATGTAGGCGTATCAGTTGTTGTAGTGTACTGTAATTTTAACAGCACATTGTAGCAATAAGTCCGTTATCAATGATATCAAAAGTACCAATAAAGGGTTACGTTTAGCAGATCTAAATTAAGGGATGATAAATTACTATCTTTATCTGTGCTTTTTAGCACATATAAAGGTCCCCCTTTATCAGTGATTTTACAACGCTGAAAAAGTGGCCCACCTTTAATTGTTCTTAGAATAATAGTTCTTTTTGTATCACTTATAAAGGTTTTTTCTAGGTCTATTAGAAGACAATTATATAGTGGTAACCCTAGGGTCTTATGGAATGGAACTTCTGGAAAAATTATAGTGATGGGGGAAACTCATGTATTCGTCCTTTGTGTCACGACCCGTCCTCGGGGCCCGTGCCGTGACTACCCCAAGCCCGCCTTCCATTGGCCAGGGGCAGACGACTAGCACCAAGGCGTAAATCCCGGTAAAGGGAAGGCATTGCCTTTGTAAAGTAAACAAGCAACACAGAGTAAGCAAGCGAAAAAAGTAAACACTAAGTAAAAACTGGTACAACAGTAAGTGCAGAAAAGTAAATGGGCCAGTATACAAACCCAAACTGAATGTAAAGTACAACTCGAAAGGGAAAACAACAACTGAAAAGTAAAAGCTGCTACACCGAGCTGTCCACTGGAAATCCCACATGAAGGGTGGGTACAGATATCGCCACTGCTCCTCGGGTCCCGCCGTCCGCTTTGAGTACGTCCCGCCCAGTGGTCCACCTCCAGGTACCGTCCTGCTCTGCAAGTCTCAACCACGATCAACGCTGTCCGTCGTCTGCAACCAACACAACGTAGTGCGGGCATAGCCCGTGCAGGGGTGAGTATAAGCTACTCAGTAGGGACCCCGAGACCCCTGAAGGTCTCCCAAAATCCACAAAGGATAAACCACAAAGGAAAGATACAATCACGAAGTAACAACCGACACTGCTTAGGTATATGCCCATACATATACCTAAGTCATCAATTCCAATACGCTCCAACCTCCGAGCCCAAGTACAACTCAGTCCACACAGGAAAGTATACGTATTCCACACAGGAAAGAAAAACGTAATCCACACAGGATAGCACAACACAATCCACATAGGAAAGAAAACATGATTCAGATCACACAGGTATACTTCTTCGAAAGACGACAGAGATGATCACTGATCCATCTAAGTCGTCGGACCCACAAAGGATCGATAGGTACTAACCCCCGCAAAGACCCACACAGGATCGGACCCACACAGGATCTGTAGGCGCTGGATCACACAGAACCGCTGAGCGCTAACCCACACAGGATCGGACCCACACAGGATCAGAAGCACTGATCCACATAGGGTCGCTGAGTTATGTAGTCGGCGTCGTCGAATCCACTGAGGATCTCTGCACAGTCGTCATCGCAGTCACAGTAGCAGTCGCAGCCAGCATTAGGGTTCCCGCACACAGCAAGCTCGTTCGGGAGGGTCCACTCCACGAGCCGAGAGGCTGATACATCAACTGTCACATAGTCCAGAGTTGATGTATCCAAAAGTTCCGTATCGTCAACAGGAACTCAACGTCGCAGACGGCGCGTCGATCGGACGCCCGGTCTGAGAGTTATTGACCTTTTCGTCCCAGGGGCCCGGTTGGTTTTTAAGGCAAAACCAATCCGACCGTACTCCAGCTACGTCAAAACCTTGGGCGGAGTATACCAAAAGATCCATCTCACTAAGAGAAACTCAACAAAGTCGACGACACGTCAATCGGACGTCCGTAGCTCAAGATATGAGCGTTTCCGCTCCGAGGGCCCGGTTGGTTTCGTGTACGAACCAACCCGACCGAACTCAAAGTATTCTGAAACCTTGTGTGCGATATACCTAAACGACCGTCTCGATCCAAGGATGACATCTCCACTGACGGCGCGTCGTTTGGAGGTCCATAGCCCGAGTTATAGGCATTTGAACCCAAACAATCCGATAATGGGGGTTTCGGGCCCGGACCGACCCAGCCCGAGACCCCCTGGTCGGCCCGGCCCGACGCGGACCATCTTGGCTGGGTACGGCCCGGCCTGGCAGACCGGCCAGGCGCCGGTCCGGCTGGGGACAGCGCGCCCAGCGCGCTGTCTGGCTCGGCCCTTTGGCCGAGCCGTTTCGGCAAAGTGGGGGGGGGGGGGGGGGGGGGCTGCCCCCCCGTGTAACCGCGGCCCCCCACAATTAAGGGGGTCCGTTTTGGCCAGCCGGTCGGGGGTTTGAACCATCATTTGCACACCGGTCCGGCCCGCCCACCCTGGCCGGCCGATTCCGGCCTCCACGGGACCGGTGACGGCCGGTCCCATTCTTCGCCGACACTGGCGGCCCGGTCCGGCCGCCGGTCACCTTGCTCCGCCGCGGCCCGGAACCGGCCACGTCACTTGTCATCTGGCGCGGTGCGATGACACGGCGCCCCTCCGCCACGACCCCGCTCCGGCCGCGGCGCCTTCGATTTCCTTTGAAGCGGCGCGACGGCGTCGCGTTTTTAGTCTTCTTTCCATGGCGTGGCGCGACGACGTCGCGTAATACTTGCCGTGTGATTCCTGCATGGTGCGACGGCACCACGTCATTCCGTTCCATCCACAAAGAATCAAACTTGAACATAGGAGGGGGGTTCGGCTGTGTTTGTGCGGTCCGGCCCCCCTCTCGTTAAATGTTATCATCTAGTCGAAAATCCACGATAATCGATAAACTAGAATCATGAACGGGAAAGATTAAAATAAAATAATCCCCTACCTCGGTTTCAAGAGCAGAGCATGTCAACGAGCCACGGAAGACAAGCGTCGTGGAGGTCGGGCGTCGCGGAAAATGAACGTTGATTCCGTTGATGTCGAGGTGCGTCCGAAGAGGAAACGTCGCTGGAGAAGCTTCGTAAGCTGACGGAGAAAGCCCGAGGAGGAAGCGGTGTCTCCTTTTCGTTGAAACGGGAAGACGATCGAAAGAAGCGGCGTCGTCGATCTTTGGAAACACACTGGCTGCGAAGAAGAGAAGAGACGGCACATCTTTCTCTTCTTATGGTGACAGCGTTCTTTGTTGAAGCCTAGGTGTTCTTCGCCTTCTTCCTTGTAGACGAAGAAGATCTTCTCGTTTCCAAAACCTCTCAAGGTGGAAAAAGAAACTAACCAAAATAAAATAAGTCCAAGCCTTATTTTATTTACACAACCTAACCTCTTTGAATTTCAAGAGTTTGAAATTAAGTAACTCATCTTAATTAATAACATAAGTTGTCAAAAAATTAATGTAAGAGAGTTAATGGGGAGTTAGGAATGTGAGGGGTTAAGAGGGGTTAGGGAGTTAGGTAAAAATTGAAAAGGTGGGGGGTTCGTGTGGCCCCCACCCTTTTAATTATCCACACATGGGAAGTTGGGTGGATGTGGGCTCCACCACCAACTTCCCATGGGAGAAACTAACCACTTAAAAAAGAAATAAAATTGATTTAACAATTTTATTTACTTTTTTAATTAAACCCCATTAATTAACTTCTTCTCCCGCACAAACACAACTACGGTAAAGGTTCCCTTAAGTGATTACCGGCGTTGCGAGTTCATTGGCGCCATCAGATTTCAATTCCGAGCACCGGTTCAAAAGATAGGAAAACCCACTCGTTCGTTCACTGAACGTACCTAAGCCAAACTTCGGAAATTGATTCCGGGCACACTGGGCCTCGGAATCAGGTGCCGTCAGAAACCGCGTTCTTGTAAAATTCCAAAGAAAATTAAGAAAAACTTTCCCTTGAATTTTACAGGTCTTTACATTACTCCCACCTCAGGGCTTTACGTCCCCGTAAAGATACATCAAAACTAGGGAAACAAATGAGGGTACTGAGCACGCATCTGAGCCTCCCGCTCCCAAGTGCTCTCCTAGAGGTTCCCGTGCTTCCATCTGATGCGCACTAGAGGAATCGACCGTCCACATAGGACCCGCTCCTATCGATCCTCGATCTCCACAGGGACCTCCGTAAAAGTCTCCCCATCGTCAACGTCCAGCTCCGCATGGTCAATGATGTGCGTTGGATCGTGCACGTATCTCCTCAGCTGAGATACGTGGAAGACGTCGTGCACCCCGGTGCAACTGTGGTGGTAGAGCCAGGCGATAAGCCACCTCGCCAATCTTGCTAAGGAATTGGAAGGATCCGATGAAGCGCGGAGATAAATTGCCGCCTCGGCCAAATCTCCGTAATCCACATCGAGGCGAGACACACAAAAAGACGTGGTCGCCATCCTCGAACTCTAGTGGCCTCCGCCTCCTATCAATGTATGACTTCTTCCGGCTCTGATCTTTCCTCATCCGCTCTTGGATGACCCGGACCTTCTCTGTTGGGGCCTGGACCATCTTCGGCCCCACAAGTGCTGACTCCCCAGGGTCTTTCCAACACAAAGGAGATCTGCAAGGTCGGCCATACAATGCCTCGTATGGTGCCATCCCGATGGTAGAGTGGTAGCTGTTGTTGTACGCGAACTCCACCAAGGGTAGGTGGTCCTCCCAGCTACGACCAAAGTCGAGGAAACATGCGCGGAGCATGTCCTCGAGAGTCTGAATGGTCCTCTCCGTCTGACCATCTGTCTGAGGGTGAAAGGTTGTGCTCAGACTTAGCTGCTTCTAGAATGCCTCCTGCAATCCCTTCCATAGCCAGGAAGTAAAACGATCATCTCGATCAGAGACGATAGAAGATGGCACACCGTGAAGACGTACAATCTCCTGAACATAAAGTCGTCCCAAGCTCTCCACTGAGCCCTACTCTCTGATGGATAAGAAGTGAGCTGACTTGGTGAGTCGGTCGACAATTACCCAAATGGAGTCGTGACCTCTAGAAGTGTGTGGAAGTCCAGTCACGAAGTCCATAGATATGCCGTCCCACGTCCACTCCGGAACCTCCAAGGGCTATACCAAGCCTGCTGGTACCTGGTGCTCAACCTTCACCTGCTGGCAGGTGAGACATCAAGAAATGAACTCTGCCACAACCTTCTTCATGCCCGGCCACCAGTGCTGTCGTCTGAGATCCTGGTACATCTTTTCCACTCCAGGATGTACCGCCAAAGGAGAAGTGTGAAACTCTCTCAGCACCTCCTCCCGTAAAGCGACTGGTACCATGGTACGTCCTCTGAAAAGGATGTCGTGCTCTTCTCTAAAGGAGAAACCATCAGGTGCCTGTCCTGAGGATATCTGTGCACGCTGCGTCTCACAGTTGGTGTCCCCACGCTGTGCCTCTCTGACTCGCTGCAGTAGTGGAGGAGTGACTGTGAGAGACTGAAGGAAGGCTGCTCCATCTCTATCCACAAAGGATATCTACAAAGAGGCTAGCTGCTCTGTCGCCTCCTCAAGTAGCTGGATGTCCGTCCTTCTGCTGAGGGCATCGGCTACCACGTTTCCCTTCCCAGGAGTATAGACTATCTCAAAGTCATAGTCCTGGAGGAACTCAAGCCATCGCCGCTGTCTCAGGTTCACTTCCTTCTGCGAGAAGATGTACCTGAGACTTTGATGGTCAGAAAAGACTGTAAAGTGCTCGCCCATCAGATAGTGTCTCCATGTCTTCAGAGCGAAGACCACTGCTGCTAACTCCAGGTCATGGGTAGCGTAGTTCTGCTCATGCGGTCTCAACTGATGTGATCCAAAGGCGATCACTGCCCACTCCTGCATCAGGACAAATCCGAGTCCAGTCCCTGATGCATTGCAGTAGACTACGTACCCTACTCCCTCCTCAGGAAACCTCAAGATAGGTGCGCTGGTCAATCTCTGTCTCAGCTCCTGGAAGCTCTGATGACAACTGTCTGACCACACGAAGGGTTTCCCCTTCTTTGTCAAAGCTGAGAGTGGTGCCGTGACTCTGGAGAAGTCTGGCACAAATCTCCGGTAGTATCCAGCTAGTCCCAAGAAACTCCATACCTCTATCACGCTCTTGGGTGGCTCCCAAGATAACACTGCCTCGATCTTTGCAGGATCCACTGCAACTCCCGCCTCAGAGATAACGTGTCCCAAGAAGTGGACCTCACGTAACCAGAACTGGCACTTCGAGAGCTTACCATAAAGCTGGTGCTCTCTGAGTGTGTCTAGTACAACCCATAAGTGGTAGGCGTGCTCCTTCTCAGTTGTCGAGTAGATCAAAATGTCGTCGATGAAGACCACGACAAATCGATCGAGGAATGGCTGAAAGATCCTATTCATGAGGGCCATGAACACTCCTGGAGCATTGGTTATGCCGAAGGGAATATCCAAGAACTCATAGTGGCCATACCGACATCTGAAGGCCGTCTTCTGCACGTCCTCGTCTCGAACTCTGAGCTGGTGATAACCTGACCTGAGGTCTATCTTCGAGAACCACCGTGCTCCCTTGAGCTGATCAAAGAAGTCATCAATCCTCGGTAGCGGATACTTGTTCCTCACTGTCACCTGGTTCAGGCGACGATAGTCGACACAAAGTCGCAAGCTCCCGTCCACCTTCTTGGAGAACAATATCGGGGAAGCCCAGGGTGAAACACTGGGTTGGATGAACCCCTTGCCCTGCAAGTCCTCCAACTATACCCATAGCTCTCGAAGCTCAGCGGGGGACATCCGATATGCTGGAGTCGATATCGGAGCTGTCCCAGGGTACAGGTCAATATAAAAGTCTACCTCTCTGCGAGGAGGTAACCCTGGAACGTCATCGGGAAAAACATCCGCAAACTGATCCACCACTGCAGGAAAACCAGGATTCCGCACGTCAACTTCTCCTAGGATGAGGCTAGCCAACTGATGAGTGATGGGCTGTCCTCTCCTCTGCGGATTTCCATCCCGTGATGCAAAGGCTCCCTTATCGCCGGTGAAGGTGAACCTGCTCCCGTCAGTGCGTACACATCGCACCTTGCGCCTAAAACAGTCAATCTGTGCATGGAATGTAGATAACCAATCCATGCCCAAGATGACGTCGTAAGGCCTCGACGCTGCTACAAGAAGATCCCAGCTGAAGCTCTCGCCTCCTAGAGTAAGCTAACACTACCGGCACCAGTGCGTAATCGTCGAGTCTGCTCCCGTAGGAGTCTCTAGCCGTAAGGATCGAGCCAACGGATCTGTCGGAATCTCCGAGCTCCGAACAAGGGCAGCGGCTATGAAAGAGTGACTCACTCCTGTGTCTATAAGTACTACATCAAGGGTGGGATAGACACAAATAGTACCTCGAATCATCTCAGGCGCACCGTGGTCATAGGCCTCTGCTGCCTGGAGCTGTGCCTGTCTCTTCCCGCCAGCTCCCTGTGGTTGGGGTGGACCTCCTGGTGGTGGTGGTGGTAGAGCCTCAAAGCGTCGCCCACCACCTGCTGCTCGACCAGCTCCTCTGCCTCGCCCTCCTCCTCCCTACGGACCACCATGGTCGACCCTCAACCTCTGCCTCGGTGGTCCCTCAACCGTCTGCTGCTCCTCGGCACGACGGGTCGGGCAGTCATGAGCCATGTGGCCCTGCCTGCCGCACGAGTAGCACTGCCTGCCCCTTGAAAGACTGGCTCCGCGCTGTGTGCCCCGCACTGCTAAGCCAGTGTCCTGAGGTCGTCTGCCTGAGGGTCTGGTCTACCTGGACCCATGAGTCATCTGTTGACTGCCTGCTGTAGAAGACTCTGCTACGTGCCGCCCTGTAGTGGGTCTCGGTGATGGTGTAGACTCAGCAAGAAAGATCTTGATCAAAAGGGCCAGCTCCAGTACTCCTGTCTGAGTCGGAATGTTGAGGGAGATCAGCGATGCCCTGATCTCGTGTCTCAATCCCTTCTCAAAGGTCCAGGCCCGGAAGAATGGGTCTCGTACCATGTCGGTCGAGTAGCGTGAGAGATCGTTAAATCTCACCGAGTACTGGGCGACCGTCATGCTTCCCTGCCGCAGCTGAAGAAGCTCCTGAATGCGCACCGCACGGAGGGTGGCTGGAAAAAACACTAAGCGGAAGAGGCTCTCAAAGTCTGTCCGTAGAGATGCCTCATCATGCACCTGGAGAATCAAGCTCCACCATTGGCCCGCTGATGCGTGCAGTAGGCTCGCAGCGAGGATCACCATGAGGTCTGCTGGTGTCCTCACTAGCCTGAAAACTCGTACAACTGCCTCTAGCCAGTCCCCGGCTGCCTGGGGGTCCGTCTCCCCACGAAACCTGGGTGGTCGCTGGCGCTGGAACTCATGCAGTGCACTGAGGCGACGTGCATCGTCAGCGGCTGGTGCTGGAAGTATCGGGGGCTCGGCGGGTAGAGCTACCGCCGGTGCCACTGCTGACAAAGGGCCCTACATCGAGGCCTCGTCGCTCGGTGGGCTGTCGTTATGCTCGACTCTCGGAACCCTAGATGGATGCCGTCGTGGGGCCATCCTGAAAAGGAAACAGGTGCGCCACGGTCAGAACAGTATACCTGGTGAGCTGATACAAAGTAATCACAAAGAAAACTTGAAACACACAGGCAATCAATGTTTTCGTGCATTAAGTCGGAAATCAGATGTCAGGGTCTTGGTGTATGGATACGTCGGCCTCCGCACCAACACTGGACTCCCTGGACTGATAACTACACTCAATACGCTAAACACTATTGCTTCACATAGAAAATATCAGAGTTTGCGGTAGAACTGAACTCCTTTGATACCAATTTTTCACGACCCGTCCTCGGGGCCCGTGCCGTGACTACCCCAAGCCCGCCTTCCATAGGCCAGGGGCTGGCGACTAGCACCAAGGCGTAAATCCCGGTAAAGGGAAGGCATTTCCTTTGTAAAGTAAACAAGCACCACAGAGTAAGCAAGAGGAAAAAGTAAACACTAAGTAAAAACTAGTACAACAGTAAGTGCGGAAAAGTAAATGGGCCAGTATACAAACCCAAACTAAAAGTAAAGTACAACTCGAAAGGGAAAACATCAACTGAAAAGTAAAAGCTGCTACGCCAAGCTGTCCACTGGAAATCCCACCTGAAGGGTGGGTACAAATAGCTCCACTGCTCCTCGGGTCCCACCGTCCGCTCCGAGTACGTCCCGCCCAGTGGTCCACCTCCAGGTACCGTCTTGCTCTGCAAGCCTCAACCACGATCAACGCTGTCTGTCGTCTGCAACTAACACAACGTAGTGCGGGCATAGCCCGTGCAGGGGTGAGTATAATCTACTTAGTAGGGACCCCGAGACCCCTAAAGGTCTCCCAAAATCCATAAAGGATAAACCACAAAGGAAAGATACAATCACGAAGTAACAACCGACACTGCTTAGGTATATTCCCATACATATACCTAAGTCATCAATTCCAATACGCTCCAACCTCCGAGCCCAAGTACAACTCAGTCCACATAGGAAAGTATACGTATTCCACACAGGAAAGCAAAACGTAATCCACACAGGATAGCACAACACAATCCACACAGGAAAGAAAACAGGATTCAGCTCACACAGGTATACTTCTTCGAAAGACGATAGAGATGATCACTGATCCATCTAAGTCATTGGACCCACAAAGGATCGATAGGTACTAACCCCCGCAAAGACCCACACAGGATTGGACGCACACAGGATCTGTAGGCGCCGGCTCACACAGAACCATTGAGCGTTGACCCACACAGGATCGAACCCACACAGGATCGGTAGCACTGATCCACATAGGATCGCTGAGTGCTGTAGTCGTCATCGTCGAATCTACTGAGGATCTCTGCACAGTCGTCGTCGCAGTCACAGTAGCAGTCCCAGTCAGCACTAGGGTTCGCGCACACAGCAAGCTCGTTCGGGAGGGTCCGCTCCGCGAGCCGAGAGGCTGATACATCAACTGTCACATAGTCCAGAGTTGATGTATCCAAAAGTTCCGTATCGTCAACAGGAACTCAACGTCACAGACGACGCGTCGATCGGACGCCCGGTCTGAGAGTTATTGGCTTTTTCGTCCCAGGGGCTCAGTTGGTTTTTAAGGTAAAACCAACCCAACCGTACTCCACCTGCGTCCAAACCTTGGACAGAGTATGCCAAAAGATCCGTCTCACTAAGAGGATCTCAACAAAGTCTACGGCACGTCAATCGGACGTCTGTAGCTCAAGATATGAGCATTTCCGCTCCGAGGGCCCGGTTGGTTTCGTGTACGAACCAACCCGGCCGAACTCAAAGTATTCCGAAACCTTGAGTGCAATATACTGAAATGACCGTCTCGATCCAAGGATCGCATCGCCACTGACGGTGTGTCATTTGGAGGTCCATAGCCCGAGTTATAGGCATTTGAACCCTAATAGTCTGATAACGGGGGTTTCGGGCCCGGGCCGACCCGGCCCGAGACCCCCCGGTCGGCCCGGCCTGGTAGACCGGCCAGGCGCCGGTCTGACTGGGGATAGCGCGCCCAACGCGCTGTCTGGCTCGACCCTTTGGTCGAGCCGTTTCAAAAAGGGGGGGGGGGGGGGGGGGCGCCTGCCCCCCGTGTAACCGCGGTCCCCCACAATTAAGGGGGGCCGTTTTGGCCAGCCGGCCAGGGGTTTGAACCCCCGGTTGCACACCGGTCCGGCCGGCCGGCCCTGGCCGGCCGGTTCCGGCCTCCATGGGACCGGCTATGGCCGGTCCCCTTCTTCGCCGACACCGGCGGCCCGGTCCGGCCGCCGGTCACCTTGCTCCGCCGCGGCCCGGAACCGGCCGTGGCCCTTGTCGTCCGGCGCGGTGCGACGGCACCGCACCCCTCCACCGTGGCCCCGCTCCGGCCACAGCGCCTTCGATTTCCTTTGACGCGGCGCGACGGCGTCGTGTTTTTAGTCTTCTTTCCACGACGCGGCGCGACGGCGTCACGTAATACTTTTCGTGTGATTCCCGCATGGTGCGACGACACCACGCCATTCCGTTCCATCCACAAAGAATCAAACTTGAACATAGGAGGGGGGTTTGGCCGTGTTTGTGCGGTCTGGACCCCCTCCCATTAAATGTTATCATCTAGTTGAAAATCTACGATAATCGATAAACTAGAATCATAAACGGGAAAGATTAAAATAAAATAATCCCCTACCTCGGTTTCAAGAGCGGAGCATGTCAATGAGCCACGGAAGACAAGCGTCGCGGAGGTCGGGCGTCGTGGAAAACGAACGTCGATTCTGTTGACGTCGAGGTGCGTCCGAAGAGGAAACGTCGCTTGAGAAGCTTCGTAAGCTGACGGAGAAAGCCCGAGGAGGAAGCGGTGTCTCCTTTTTGTTGACACGGGAAGAAGATCGAAAGAAGCGGCGTTGTCGATCTTTGGAAACACACCGGATACAAAGAAGAGAAGAGACGTCACGTCTTTCTTCTCTTATGGTGACAGCGTTCTTCGTCGAAGCCTAGGTGTTCTTCGCGTTCTTCCTTGTAGATGAAGAAGATCTTCTCATTTCCAAAACCTCTCAAGGTGGCAAAAGAAACTAACCAAAATAAAATAAGTCCAAGACTTATTTTATTTACACAACCTAACCTCTTTGAATTTCAAGAGTTTGAAATTATGTAACTCATCTTAATTAATAACAAAAGTTGTCAAAAAATTAATGTAAGAGAGTTAATGGGGAGTTAGGAATGTGAGGGGTTAAGAGGGGTTAGGGAGTTAGGGAAAAATTGAAAAGGTGGGGGGTTCGTGTGGGCCCCACCATTTTAATTATCCACACATGAAAAGTTGGGTGGATGTGGGATCCACCACC
Source organism: Viscum album (assembly GCA_963277665.1). NCBI lineage: Eukaryota > Viridiplantae > Streptophyta > Magnoliopsida > Santalales > Viscaceae > Viscum > Viscum album. The sequence goes on along the minus strand of OY728155.1, from coordinate 359,546,177 downwards.
AACTTCCCATGGGAGAAACTAACCACTTGAAAAAGAAATAAAATTGATTTAACAATTTTATTTACTTTTTTAATTAAACCCCATTAATTAACTTCTTCTCCCGCACAAACACAACTACGGTAAAGGTTCCCTTAAGCGATTACCGGCGTTGCGAGTTCATCGGTGCCATCAGATTTCAATTCCAAGCACCGGTTCAAAAGATAGGAAAACTCGCTCGTTCGTTCACTGAACGTATCCGAGCCAAACTTCGGAAATTGATTCCGGGAACACCGGGCCTCGGAATCAGGTGCCGTCAGAAACCGCATTCTTGTAAAATTACAAAGAAAATTAAGAAAAAATTTCCCTTTAATTTTACGGGTCTTTACACTTTGGGCCACTGGGAATTATGTATATTATAGGGGCTCCCTTTCAACAAAGTTAAAAATACAATTTTCTAAAAACCTGAATATAAATGGAATATGAAGGAAGTTGTGGGTGTGTGTATGGTAGATACATACACAAATATATTCAAATAACTATTATATTGTGTAATATATATATATATTATATGATTTATATATATAACAAATATAAATATAAAATATATAAATTAATATACAATGTATCACATAAAGTATATAAAAGGGTAAATATAAGTTTTATGTTATTAAAAATGTAAACTGTATAATATATAAATATATAAATTATATAAAATTATACATATATAGTTTATAATGAATACAAATATATAAATATATAAAGTATATATACAATGCATAAACATTTTTAACCATAATAAAAACTATACAAATGAATTATACTTTATAGAGAACATAAATCATACAATTAAAAACTATATAAAAGCATAAAAATAATTTGAATAATGTATAAAAATATATTTTTACATTGATAAAGGGAAAGGGGAATCATTATAATGAAAATCACGAATCATAAAAATGAAGGAAAGTTCTTGGCGAGACTTGAACTTAGGACCTCATCGAGTCCTATAGTAGAAACTTCCATTGAGCTACACCATAAGGGCATAGTTTATACATATATAATTTTCATGTATACATATAAAGTATAAAAATATCATAACATGATATAAAATAAACATATAAAGTAAAATTAATAATTTTAAATAGGTTAACATATAAAGAATTAAAATAACATAGACATAGAAACATAATTCATTTATATACTATATAAGAAATTATAAAAATTTCAGTGGATTATTATCATTATTTTTTGAAAATATTGTCAAAAGTTCCAATAAATTGATTTATTTTTTAGCAATGATTTTAAATATTTTTCCCCAGTTTTTATTTTTAATAGTGTTTTTATAAAGTTAATTCCAATGTAATTAGTATCTATTTTTTATGATTACTAATTTTTTTTAGATTTTTTTTTATTTTTTTGTCACAAATGAACACTTTTCATTTGGCATGGAAAAACATTTTTTTATATTTCCTAGGTGTAGTCTACTGATTTACCCTAGGTATTCTTCCAAATCATAGTTCACACAAAACAATTGTCACTTTTTAATTAGATGAAAAATGTAGTGTTTAATGAATTTATTAGTTTTGAATGAAATGAAATTAAAGAAATAAATTCAGAAAATGATTGAAATGAAATTGGAAACTCAAGTTATTGAAAACTATGATATGATAAAGGTGATGAGGTTTGGGTTGGTTTTCAAATTTCAATACTATCTTTGTTCTATTTAATTCAATCCTCTTCTGCTAAGTTGATTAAAGTGATATTCCATTATCATGTTCTCTCACTCCCTTATTCAAATGGTTATGGTGAGAGAAAACATTAATAAAATAAAAGTATGGTCTACTCTCCATCCTTGTTCAAGAGAGTTTCAATTAATATACTCAAATTAATTAGGCAATACCAAATCATGTCTTTTTTATACCAAACAATCACATACATCCACTACCCATTTCACACGTACTGATGATCGTCGAGTACTTCACCACTAATCCTTGGTCTATTCCATCATGTATAATTCAGAACATAGTGGAGGGAGATAATGTCCTCTGACCAACACAATAATTAACAACATAATAAAAAAATACTATCATACTTTATAATAAAAACTACTATATGAAATTGAAAACAATATAGAAAAGAAGAGAAAGAGATTTAATTCAATTATGTAAAAGAAATAGAAAATTGAAAAATATAAAACCAAACCTCCCCTAATAACTCAAATGTTTACCCCACCATGTTATGGTTAATCATGATGAATGGGGAATAATATGGAATTAAAAAACTAATAAAAAAATAAATAAAATAAAAGTAGAAAATTTTTCTAGCAAAATCTATTATCGGAAATGTTTCTCCGGTTTGGAACTATATGTCTTCAAATCACCACAAGTAAACTTATTATATGTTCTTCCTAATTTAATTTTCTACCTCCCCTTCAAATTTCACATTAATTGGACATGTGTATGGATATTTATTGAATTATAAATGAGTTTTCCTTTTTATAGTTGAGGATTTCCGAAATCTTCCCTCAATGTTAAGCATTCCACAACTACCTTAATTAGTGAATAATTCCATGTATTTTAATAAGGAAACAATATTTTTATTCATATTTCAATTCCATCAAGAATTACCTCAAGTGGAGGTGTGTATCCGATTTTGTGCCTCATTTCCATTTGTGGGGTCCACTCTTTCTTCCCGAACAATTTTTCAACTTGATTAATTTCTATAGGCCTCTAGATGTTCCATTCAGCTCTTGGCGCAAAATAAAACATTTAAAACCATAAATTAAGTATTAATAAAAATTAATCACTCATATTGGAATAATATTTTAAACATCATTCCCCAAATACTCTTGTGATTAAAATATGTCAAAATTATACAACTTTGTAATTTTCAAATTTTACCCCAAAACACTCAAAAATCCAAAATTCATGAAAATATAGTCAAATTGATAGATTGGAAGAGATTAAATTATTAAACACAAATAAAAATGATGAAAATATTAGCTCTATCAATTTCTTCACACTTAATCCATGCTTTTCCTCAAGCATAAAATTCTTTCCCTCAATCATAAAATTTCAACAAAGAATTTAGAGGACAAAAATGTTACAAATAATTAAATTCAAAGAAATTAAATAAAAAAATTATCTATGAAAAATAAAATAATCAAATTACTCATGAAATGTCAAATAAATTTCTTATTTTTCAAAGAAACAACCAATCCAATTATTTTACATTCTCCGATGTGAAAATTATGTTACTTATATTTTCATTAATTAATTTTCCCTATTTCATTATTATTAAACATGTTAGGACATTATTTACCTCACCTAAGTATTTTATCTCATCTCTCATGACACAATTCACGTGGAGTTATGATCATATCATGAGAATAAGATCCTCGTAAATTTTCTTATAAATGAACTAATTTCTCTATATTATAAAGAAAAAAGACACATAAAATAATGAGGGTTGTCATTAAAGGTTTAAATGAGTCTAAGGATTAAGGTTGCTAGGAATCAATGATTTAAAAATTAAGTCTCAAGGATGAGGATTATCTCCTTATTAAATTTCATGATATTAAACATTAAATGGTCATGAAATTATCCCCTTCAATTTAGAAACTCACACATCCCCCTAACATTCAATGTAAGGGATATCAATAATGAAAGCAAAATGAATAATGTAAAACTTCTTGAATTTTTCTATACTTTTATAATTTTTTTATTTTACAATGTATCTTTTCCCCTTTTATTATTTTTCAAAATTTATTATTATAATAAACCTCATACCCACAACTTAACCACATATGATAAAAAACATCTGTCCTGTGATTTGGATTTTTGGTTCTTCTAAGTCACAACCCATTACTTTTTTAATTTTTTTCTTTTCAAGAATTGAGACCAGTTAAGTACATTTAATGAACCTAAAACCTTTCTTATAAGCCACACTTATCATACCCATAATTTTTCCATAAAATTAATTTTATCTCTTCCACCATGACTAACTTCATCCCCACACTTTAATTTTAAAATATCATGAAAATACTTAGTGGAATATAGGTATGTATATAAATCTATTGAAACATGGGTAATTAATATAAAGGTCATTCATGGTCTCTACGGAGAAAATAAGGACTTATTTAAAGGCGGTATTTTAAGACAATTTGATTTATAAAATTATGCCTCTCACACTCATAGCTTTGACAAGTTCATATGCAAGTTTTGGTTGGTGATGTGTCCCAAGATCACTTAATAAACACGGTTAAGTTAAAATAGGAAATATTTTCTCTATAAATCTTCCCAAGAATGAGAAATTTGATATTGTAAAATCACTCAACGAAAGATTAATAATAAAAAATTAATTCTGAAATATTTCATAAATTCAAATCATTAAAAAACTGTTAGGAAATTTCATTTATATGAATAAATCAATGCCCTCAAATATTGATTCCTAATAATAATATCAATTATTCAAATTAACCATTTTATTATCCATTTTAATAATTTAATGTCATTAAAATTGAAGTATAAAAAACATCATCATAGGATTCCTAATAAACTCATGTACCTAAGAGAAGTCAATTAAATCATTATTTAAGAATGGGTATGGATTTTCAGTTTACTGATCAAACTAGAATTTAGAAAAAAATGTATGGTGTTTAAAATATAAAAATTAAAAGTGAAATATATTTTGAAATGAATCATTAGTCCTCTTAATTAACTGTTTGGGACATCATTGGGTAATCATGGTCCTATAATATATAATTACTCAATTAATCACAAGGATCATTTCATTAAAGCTCAAGATGAAACAAGAAAGTGGGATGAATGTTCAATAGTCCTAAAAATGAAATTAAAATATAAATTCCTAATAATAATTATAAAATAACTAGAAGTAATGTAAAGTATAAATCTAGGTACGATCCCCAAAGTGGGACCTGATTATTTACTATTGGTAGAGGGTAGTACCAGCTGTTATCCATAATCAGATGGTGGGTGGATCTTCTTGGACTTGATCCAACAAATTTGGTTTTTCCAAGATTTAACTTATTTGTTATTGTTTTGAAGAATTACATGTATAATGTATACCATATTCTCCCCATTTTTAATGATGTACACTTTTTATCATGGGGCTAGAATGATGTGTGGAACCTCCTCTCCTCTAGTTGTGCCTTTGAAATGAGTTGTTCATTTTCCATTGGTTTATCAAGATGTGAGACATCAGGAGACTCTGATTCTTCTATAAGAGAAAGAGGTATCTCTTCTTGTACTCCCTTAAACATATTTTCAATATGTTTTTGGTACCCTATGTCATCCTCAATAGGTGCATTTACAATTCCTTAATCATTCTCCAAGGAAAATTTTTAGTTGGATGAATCTAAAAAATTAAAATAGCAGGAGGTGATAGTCAATTCAAATTCAATGAAATTTAATGAGTTAGATGTCATGAAACTATCATATTTCTGTGTTTGTTTATCTTGAATCTCTTATTCAGTGGAAAGAAACTCATGTAGTTTAGTAGTAACATATGGAGATAGTTACCCTAGATCATCTATTTGGTCTTCAAATTCCACCAAATTAGTGGTTTCTTCCATTTATGGTTCCATATCATCATATTTTGGGAGAAAATATAATTCTACACAATTTTTTTATAATTCATTAAAATATTTTGGATCTCCCAAATTTGGATCACGATCTAGATGCTCCATCAATGCATGAACATAATCAAATGCCACTTCCATTTTGATCTCCAATTCATCCAAAGTATTAATCATCATCCTCACCTATTCATTTATATAACTATAATAAACTTAATTTCCTTGATATTTCAACTATGAGTAACATTCCCATGTAAGATAATAGTTGTTTGGATACATCATGAAAAAAATAATTTTTTTTAAAAAAATTTTAACTTGTCAAATATTTATAATTCGAATGTGGAACTATCTCCCTGGAAATAATTCCATGATTGAGGCATGCCTATCATGGGGTGTAGAAAAAAAAATTTATATTACTTATGTGTAGTATAGTGAGTAACCCTAGGTAGTCTCTCGAAAATGAGTGAACACAAAATAGTTGATACTTTTTAATTAGAGGAAAAATGTTGGTTTTCTAGAATTTTTTGGTTTTGAATGAAATAAAAAAAATAAATCAATTAATAAAATTATTTAAATGATATTATAAACTCGACTAATTCAAAACAATGATATGATAAGGGTGATCGGGTCAGGGTCTGTTTTAAAATTACAATTCTATCTTTGTTATGTTTAATTATATCCTCTTCTGCTAAGTTGATTAAAGTGATATTCCATGATCGTTTACTCTCACTAACTTGACAAATGGTGATAGTGAGAGAAAACCATAACAAGCTCTTATTTTGGTCTACTCCACTGCGTTTTGAAAAAGTTTTTCAATGAATATACTAAAATAAATTAGGGAATACCCGATCAGGTCTTGTATATCCCAAAACATCAGGAACGTCCACTACCCCTATCATACATACTAACAATCGTTGAGTACTTCACCACTAATACATGGTATATTCCATCATATATTATTCGAAACCTACTGTGTGGAGATAATGATCATTGACAAAAAAACTAACATAATGAAAAACCAAATATGATCTCACGTGATAATAACAACCACTATATGTAATTGAAAACAATGTCACAGAAGAGAGAAAGACATTTCATTTAATTATGTCCAGGAAATCATGAATTATAAAATAGAATACCAAACCTTTCCCAATCCCCCAAAATTTTTACCCCACCATAGTATGGGTAATTGAGAGTAATGGGGAAGAACAAGGCATTACAAAACTAAGAAAAATAAAAGAAGAAACATTTTTCAGCATAATCTGTTATTTGGAAGTTTTATCATGTTTGGAACACCTTTTCTTCCCATAAACCCAAGGATCCTTCTTATAAGATGTTATAAATTTAATTTTATCTCTCTCATAATAATTTCACATTAATTTTACTTGTATAAAAGAATTTATATAATTATTTATGAGTAAGACTTTTTATCTCTAAGGAATTTAGAAATACTCCTTCAATGTTGAGAATTCACTGAATAACTTAATTAGTGAAGAACAATATTTAATTATAAGTGGGAATTATATTTTTATTCCCCTATAACTTACATCTAGAATCACCTCATTTTTTGGTGTTTATATGAAGTTATCCCTCATTTCAGAGGTGGTTTTTAATCTGCTTGCCCAAAAAAAATTTCAACATGATTGTTTTTTTGGGCCTCTATATGTTCTAATAAACTATTGGTGAAAATGAAAAAGTTTAATCCCATAATTATATGATTACTGGAAAAATTTATCACTCATATTTGAATAATATTCTAATAGTTATGCCCAGAATACCCTTGTGATTAAAATATTTTAAAATTCCAGAATTAAGAAAGGTTTACATTTTTTCCAAAACACAACCAAAATGAAAAATTCATGAAAATAAGTTCAAATTGATAAATTGTTTGAGGGTAAATAAATGATAAAAATATAAAAATTATTAAAACAGTGGCTCAATATATCCTCCATACGTCAATCCCAAGATTAATCTATTCAAGATATACTCATCAACTACCTCCCTCCATGGACAATCATCATAGTCGTCATCTCCTTCCACCACCACAATCCCTAATTGTTTATAGCCTCCCTCACCCACTTCAATCATGCACATCCCCCTCCTTCCATCTACCCTACCATCTCCTCTACTCACAACCTTTTTCCTGTATTTTTTTATTTCATTAAATATTTAATATTTTATTTTATATGTATACCAAACAACACATTGATTGGGATCATTATTCATTGATTATTTCATGTTCAAATAAAAATAAGAATTATAGTTTGTTAAAAATTATTGGGTTAGTTTAATTTAATGATTAGTGTTAGATAATAAATATTGAATCCTTAATTTTTATTAGATTTATAACATATAATTTAAAAATTTTATGAGATTTTATTTTTTGTGGGTTATACCTATTTTAAGCCATTCCTTTTAGGTTATATTTGATAACACCAACTAAAAATTGATTGTAGCACTTATTACTTACGCTACTAATTTATAGAAGGCCATATATTTTTATACTATTTCCAGATAATACTATCTTTAATTAGGTTGTGAGGTAGACATTACCTGGCTATAAATCATAGTGGCATAAATCCATTACATATCCTGTAGGCGTAGTGGCACAAAGTCACTACATGACTTGAGACTTTAATCCCAAGACCACACACTAATGTAACACAGTCACCTTGTCTTATAACTTCTCTTGTTTAGGTTGTAGTCATTACTTTATGAATTATATTATTCAATGATTCCCCCCTTGCCAATGGTATTTAAAAAGTTCATGTTAGCGGCTCCATGATGAAACCTCCATGTCTAAATAATCATTGAGACCTGTTGATTCCCATATGCTTCTCCACCACCGAGGATCATCTCCAACAAATAGTTTTGGTCCACCGTTTTCCAGCTCAAAGGACCAAGATACTAACTAGAGTCCTAGCCATAGTGACCCATTAGCCCTGTACTGATGTCCCAAATGCCTATTGGCACAAAAATCATGTTTTGTGGCCTGAATGTCTAGTTTAGGTGAATACTATCACGGTTATAGTACCAATACAATATTTATTATAGTATCTTTAGATATACTCCCTAGCCTGAATTTTATCATAGGTACCATGTAGGATTATAGGTTCTGTTAACCACTCCGCCACATTTTTTTATTTATTATTTCTGATTAGAGTTCAAACATTCTTATTGGAACTAATTATTTACGTGGTTATGTTTTATAATTTATATGAATTTTTTTCTCCAAAAATTAAATAAAAATAACTTATTTTTTAAAAAAACTTTTAGTAAATGTTATTAGTGATATAAAAATTTATCAATATATACAATCAGACAAGTTCCACATGAAAACACTTACCCCAACCTATCAATGTATATTTAATAAAATATATAGTTGTGAAGTCTCAAACTCGGGTTACACTCAGAGGTACCTCAATCCTAGTTGGACACATGACCTTAAGAGTCCCTCCCCATATGCTAGAGACTGATGACTATCAATGAGGTACCCGGGTGTGTACAAGCGGTTTTATGTCCCCATGTCAAAGTGGAGTAAAGAAGATAAGTAAATAAATATAAATAGTGGAATAATATATAAACAGAAGACTCAATGGAAACAAAAACTATAAAAACTAAACCAGTATAACACCATAGTGCAAGTATGATATGAATGAATAAATCAGATTAACGAGATTTAAAAGACTATAAAAACAATATTAATAATAATCAGAAACTGGAAATTGAATCATATACAAAATGATGATGATGTATTTAATATATCTAAAAAGTGGTAAAACATGGATACAAGGAAACATGTAGTAGTACTATACATTCTATATTAGAAGAATGAAAATGGACCAAACTATCCAAACATCTTGAGATATAACTTGGTCATATTCTACACAGATCTATCCTATAAACAAAATTAATTGATTTTTCAGAAGTGGGATGTTTCACCTTATCAATACATGTTTATATATAATCTTCCTAGGTAACATTGGTGACCTAGATACGGGTTGAGATAATATTAGTAGGCCACCAAAAAAGGTGTCTTTACCATCCAATATGTGAATATAAACTAAAATAGTGTTTAGGTACATATAAAAGTGAAGATAATATGATATTGTAAATACTTGACACCTTCATTAGCTTCGACATGTGTTTGAAAAAGAAATCATTTTATTAATTATGTTTTAGTTTATATTAATTATTATCCATATTATATAATAGAGGTAAAATAATAGGATCTAACATATAACCAATGAATCCTATAATGGTAGACATGATATAGGATTCAAGATAATAACCAAGGAATCCTTGATTATGGTAATAATAAAAGACGATTCAGGTTAATAAACAAGGATTACTTGACATCATGGTTTAATCCAGCTTATTTATAACATGCATCATGTCTATAAGGGGTTTGAGTGTAATCCAATGGGTATCTATAAGGACCCGACCTTAAACATTACATAATCTTGAATTAAATGAATAATTCACATTGAGGATCTTTTCAGGTTTAGAGTTTTAGAGAATTAGGCATAAAAATTACATTACAACTTGAATATTTGAAGTAGACACTACTACTCAGTATCCATTTTTTTCATAAAATAAAAAATCTTAAAAAGAAACATGTCTAGTTCCATGTTTTAGATAGCATGACTTTTCCTTGATCCCATCCTTGACCCTATTCATCTTTAAGTCCTGTGGAAAACATTTCAAAAACATGGGATGAGAATAAAAAGCTCAGTAAGGGTTATAAAATATGGAAGGAAAACATTATCCCATCAATAAATAAAAATAAATGAAACCATACTTTTCAATCATAACATACCTTACGAAATCATAAGATTTATGAATAACACACACAAATCCTAAATCATAAAGGTTACTTATGGAATCCATATCAAACTTACATTGTAGCTATCACAACTATGTAAGGAGTTACACTTGGAATACCCATCATAGTATATTCCCTAAATCTCTTAGGAGAAACTTCACGTTTACCTCCATCACGTTACCCAATTCATTAGAGAGCTATCTCGGGATCACATGCCCTAGGTTTATCACGGAACCACCCATATACGTAAAAAATACCCAATAAACATAACATAATCATAACACATAACACAAGTATAAAGGAAAGATAACATTTCCACATTCCAATATATCAAATCAAGATATTGAAATAAACAATGCTATATCAAATCATTTTCAAAACCATTTAAAAAGGAATTTTTGAATCAAAGTGTTCCATACCACTTTGATGATTTTAAATGAATTATAATTTTAAAATATTAATGTCCATATAAATAAATCCTAAAAAACTATTTTGAAAACATGTACATTAATGAGAAATATTTAGAAGAAAAAATCTTTAAAACATTTAAAACGATATTTTAGTTAAATAGTTTTTAACAAAATGAGAGATGCTTGAATACAAATAATTGAGGAATACAATTTAATCAGAAATTTATAATATCATGAGAATAAATGGATTCATGATATAATTTTCCAAAGGACATTATATACACAATATAAGAGTGAATTGGTGCATAACAACAATGAAGTCTCAATGGAATGTTAATTGAGATGAAATCCCCTATAAAGAGGGTATCCTTAAATTAAGGATAAATAATTCAAATAATTATGTGTGAAAAATATAAATACACCCCATATAAGTGGATATTAAGTGTAAAACAATCATAGGTAATTCACACATATTAATAGGATGACATATTCAATAAGTACAAGTTGAACCCAAAGAATTGAAATTGGGTTAGGAAGTTCCCTTGTAAAAATTCGACAGCATAACGACGTCACTTTAAAATTCAGAAAATGAGTTGATGATATAAAATGGGTATATCATCACATGTAAATAAATTTTACATCAATAAGTATATATAAGAACATATCCCAACACAATAAGATGTAAATTAAAATACATAACAAAAAGAAGTCTTTTAAAAAGAGGAGGGTGAAAGGTTCCCTTGCTGATTTGGTAACTTACAAAACATACACCACATGAAAGAAGGATAATACAAAGAAGATTTAAATACTCATAAATGAAATTATATTACAAAAAGAGTACAATCATGGGAAGTACATACACCACACAAAAGGAAATAGTGGAAAATATAGCATGGACCCCATAGGAATAAAAAGTTAGATGAAACTCTTTACCACGTTGTAATCAACTGAGTCATATGACCAAAAGTTAATAACCACCAAATGAATAACATAATACCATAAATATAATGAGAATCATGATAATATATATCAAATTTCAGTACACAACACACCACATGAAATTAATAAGTGGTGAACAATGGAAATGTCATGGAATTAAAAGTGAGATATGAAAATCCCTTACCTCGTGTCCGAATTGATTTATTTGTTCCTTGTTCTTACTGAATAATAATCTAAAGTTAATTTCTACTTGATTAATAACCTTTTTAAAGTTTATTATCCTTTTTAAATAACTTATTACCATGTTATAAACATTATACAATCATTTAATTTAATAATGGTCATTTGGTTGATATTTGGTACTTGAGTAAAAAAAAGAACACCTTATATTTACAAGTTGTCCATGTGGTAAAGATAACATTATCTCCAGAATGATATTAATTATTTAGATATCATATATATCTTATATATCCACTATATATATGTATTTATAAAAGTACATAACATTTGGAGATAAGAAATGAAATGCACTGTTCATGGAGATGGTAAGCCGTACGTACGCATGAACACTACTTCCATTTCTATTTCATATTGTAATAGAATGTAAAATTAATAATACTTAAGTATATTATAATTCCAATATAATATCATATATAATATCCTTAACTCTATCCTTTATACGTCCCATATATGGCATTAACGAGTCATATCACTTTGAGGGGGTGGTAGTCCACACTTCCTCAAATGAAATTATCGCGTTTAACCATAATAGAAACCATAAAGGTATGATATAAAAGGAAAATATAGAAGCATAAAAAAAACATAAACATAATATATATCGTATATAAATATAGTTCTATCATAATGGCCACCATGAGAGGTGGTAGGAGGTAATTGAACAATCATCGTTTCGTGAGGCGTTAGTTTTCCATCCACAGAAACATTATGTTCTTCACCAATTAGATGGAGGGGTGGGTGTAAGTGTAGTTATAAAACTTCTCATAAAAACATCATAGTATATTGAGGATACTGGAGTTGTTATAAAATAAAGGAATAAAAATAGTATAGGGGTTGTAGAAGTAAAATAAAAGAAAAGGAGTTAAGAGAAATCATTACCTTTAATTTGGGTAACTTTCTTTGGTTTGAACCAAAAGGACTTCTTAAAGTGCCTTCTACCTAAGTTATGGCTTCTAGGAGGAGTAGAGGGATGCAGGGAGATTAATTTGGTAGAGTTTGGATGATCCTAAAGGCTTGAGAGGTTTGAGGAATTGGTTACAAGTGGTCTTCTTTTATAAGGGGGAGGAGGGGCTCTTTAGGAAAGTGTGATAATATTATTTTATTATATACTTATTTTCACTTTATAAAGGTCAAAAAATAATTAGAGTCAAAGATAAGATGACTCATGGTAGAAATAAAATCATCCAATAATAACTGGACAAGTTTTGGATGTTATTTTAATATTTATAATGTTATTTATTTAAATGATTTATTAATGAGGTAAACACTGCATAATTTTTGTGTCATAAATAATTTACATTATTTGATGTCTAAAAATTATAAAAAAACTACCATGATGTAGGAAATAGTTTTAGATTTTCAATGAATATTTATAGTCAAAAATATTACTTATATAACTCCATATAAAAATTAATTTACTAAAAGATATTTGTTTTTGTCATTTTTGCCTTTACTTTAAGTTAATTAATCTAAATTGTCATTATCACTCCCAAGTGGCTCAATGGGGTCCCAAAATCGACCCAAAGATTCCCATGGTCTTAAATGACTCAAAAAATAAGTTTTGGACAAGTGTTAAGGTAATTTTGAATTATTATAATATTATTTTTACCTTGAATTACCCTATTTACCTTTAACTGCGGTAAATAAAAGTCAAAAGTTACTATTCAGCAAAAATTATTTTCATCTTATTGAACCACATTTTACTTACTAATAACTACCATGTATGTCAGATTTTCAAAATTCAATTCACAGAAGCGGTAAAATTTCATTTAAATGAAAAAGTCAGTTTTTAACTACTACTAAGTGGTTTCACTATTCATCAAATATTGAAGTTTTTCAAAAAAATACCAAAAATTCAGCCTAAGCTATATTTTATATTCTGAATTCAAAAATGATTCCTATTTTTCTAAATTCAAAACATAGAATTTCCATTAATTAATTTAAAATTAATTACCGTTGTTAAAACAAATAGCGTGTTTTTAAGAAACAATAACTATCAAAAGATTGACACTTCTTTATGTCCACTTTCAAAGTGAAATTAATTCTAAGGAAAAACATTGGATTAAATGGTAAAAATATATTATAATTAAACTTTTAAACCAATTAAAAAGATAATCTAACCATATCAATAAATTAGATTAAAATGTAATTTTGAATTAAAATACAATATTTTCACTATTAAAAAAAATGAACTTTATCTGAAAAATTCAAAAAATTTACACAAACTAAATTTTGATGCCCACATTCTAAAGAAGGATTCTATTTGGTAAATTTGAATTTATTAAAGTGACAAAAACTATATTTAAAGAGGGTTCTCCATTAAAAGGTGGTAAATCGACCTTTTAATGTAAATTATGCTTAAAATTAGATTCATTCAGATTTTAAGACTCTAACTTTTTATTGGATAAATGTAAATACATTTAACAAACATGTATAAACATATTTTAGTTAGTTTTTTTCATTCCCGCCAATATAACGACTAGTAGTTGACTAAAATTTAAAATAATAATATTATATTATTAGTGTGCAATGTAAGATTTCAAAGAAACCCATTGTTGTGTATCAGGTACACCACCGAACACAGCGTCCCCTTTAATGTAAAATTAATATTTAATTCACAAATATTAATAAATATGAAAATTTTCTTATTCCTTATTTATCTGGGATGTTACATCCTTCCCCCCCTTTTGGAATTGCGTCCTCGCAATTTTAACACTTGGCTTGGAAACTTCACTAAAAGTCCCACATCGGAAAAGAGTCAGTAAAACTTTCACTTTAAAAGAAAGAAAGAGAAGTACAAAGGTCAGCTGAGATAACCCATACTAGGATTCCTTATAGGAAAACATGGATATGGAAGAAAGAAAAAATGGTCATGTTCTGATGGAGAGTGATAGAAAATATGATTAGGAGAAAGTTAACCACCAGAAAATCACAAACATGGGATGGGTTAAACGGTCTTTGATTCCCTAATAGGAAAAGTTAAGAGACAAAGTTTTTGTTTTACATTACTTTTCATAAAGGAAATTTATTTATGGTCTTAACTAAAAACGTATGTAAACATACTTACTTGTCATATAAACTTTCATCCTTTGCTAGATTTCTAACACAAATTAATATTTTCTCCAAACTGTGAGTATTCAAGATGACTAGTTCACATTAAAAGCGCTATAATCAACTTATATACAATAACATAATTCAAAAACGATGAACTATATATTTCCCTTGTATTTAGACATCAACAAAAACCAAAATGGTTAGTGAGAGATCAGATAATACCCAAAAGGGAGTTCTTTTACAAGAATAAAACTACTCTTAATCTCCAAAAATTTTCAAACAAAACCCAAAGATCAACAAAGACCATTTAATAAACAACTATCCCTAAATTTTTTCAAAAGTAATCCAAACTAATATTGTAACCCAAATCTCATAAGGATTTAATTACATAGTCTTCCAAGATAAATCTTATCATTTATCACCAAATAACATCAGTTACTCATAAAATCTCATATTGAAAAGTAATTAACCTAATCACATATTCTCCCTGATAGGTTAATCAGTTTCATAAATAAATCAAATCATTATATGTCCACAATAAAAACATAGATTATTCCAAATTAAAATTTCAACCATTATTCCACAATTGAAATCACATAGTATTCTATCTTCCTTATGCATATAGTGTTTCCTCAAAAGATAGAACGTCTTATACAATAACCTTTATCACTTAATCACTAAATCATTTTTCTATACTAAGTATATCCATTTGATAAAAAATAAGTTCCCAAAATCAACTTATTCTTATTCCATAATTTTTTTTTACTAAAATAATAAGTCATACTAACTAGGAACTTCAATTAAGCTAGTGGTAGGCAATGTTCCCTTGTTGCCCTTTGGTTGTGGGTTCGATTCCTGCAGCCTTATAAAAAATTGATGTTTTCTTAGAAATTTACCAAAAATTCAGCCTAAGATATATTTGATATTCCGAATTAAAAAGTGGTGTATATTTTTCTATATTCAGAACATATAAGTGACATTAATTAATTTAAAATAAGTTCCTGTTGTTAAAACAAATATCGTGTTTTTAAGAAACAATAACTATCAAAAGATTGACACTTCTTTAAGTACACTTTCTAAGTGAAATTAATTCTAATGATGAAAATTGGATTAAATGGTAAAAATATATTCAAATTAAAATTTAAAACCAATTAAAAAGATAATCTAACCATATAAATAAATTATATTAAAATGAAGTTTTGAATTAAAATACAATATTTTCACTATTCAAAAAATGAACTTTATTAGAAAAATTCCAAAAATTTACACAAAGTAAATTTTGATGTCCCCATTCTAAAGAAGGATTTTATTTGGTCAATTTAAATGTATTAAAGTGACCAAAATTATATTTAAAGAGGGTTCTCTATTAAAAGGTGGTAAATTGACCTTTTAATGTAAATTATGCTTAAAATTAGATTCATTCATATTTTAAGCCTCTAACTTTTTATTGGATAAATGTAAATACATTTAACAAACATGTATAATCATATTTTTGTTATTTTTGTTCATTACTGCCAATAAAACGGCTAGGAGTTAACTACCATTTAAAATAATAATATTATATTATTAGTGTGCAACGTAAGATTTCGAAGAAACCCGTTGTTGCGTATCTGGTACGCCATCGAACATAGAATCCGCTTTAATGTAAAATTAATATTTAATTCACAAATAATAATAAATATGAAAAGTGTCTTATTCCTTATTTATCTAGGATTTTACAGTATCACCCAAGTAATTCCATTTTAACATATTCAAACTGAGTATAAGTATTAAATCTAAGGTAAAAAAGACTTAGCATGAATGGGCCCAATGCGGTGCATCCATGGTGCAACATGTTCTAAGACGTAAATCTAGATCTAAGAATTTTTTTGAGGAATCCTAATATATGGAAGATTGGTAAGGGATCATATGGTGTTTTGTTAAGTATCCACTAGTATACAAGTACCATAGTCCTAAGTGGGAATCTCCCTTAGCAACTATCTTCTTAAATTGGAATGGTTTCCTCTGAGTGATCAATGAATTCTCTTAGGAATCTGAGGTTTTTTCATGTCTCACAAGTCCTATAAAGATGAAAATATCCATACAAATAAGGTACCTTATAAATACATCATTATTTGATCTAGTTCATTTAATATTAATTCCTTTTAATAATACATTTTGTTATTCCATTACCTTTCATACTAAGTGACAATACTTACTCGAACGTGCATCCAATTATTAATACAATTACATATTCATTTTTTTGTTCGTTCCTTTACCATTCATAATCATGACAATGTGTGATATTGGCATTAATCTAATTACCAATTCAATTACAATGCATTAGAATAAGTGATATGTATAATATACTCACCATTACATTTTAAAGGTTCATTAATTAATTGGAACACTTAACTAAAAATGGTTAAGCGATAACTATAGAGGTGTTATCAATTTATCAATTATCAATTCATTAAATATATAATAACACTAACCTTATAAGGGTCAAGTGATCGCACACCCAAACGGTGGAAAAATAGTCATAAGAAACCATTCAAGGCATGAATAAGGGAGAACCATACTTTGGGTTATTAGTGTTGTAGTCATAACCTCTAATAACACACAAGCACAATTATTGACAAGGCTCTAGAATATGAGAATAATGATTATTATTATGAAAAATGAATTAAATAGGAAATGTCTACTAAAATCGGTGTTCACACAATGATGATGGTTTATAAAAGAGTGAGACTTGAAGGATGAGTCATAGACCACCTACCTTGAACTTATAAAACTATACTCATCTAGTATAAGCCTTTAGTTTGGACTGGATTGGGAAAAATTTGACGAATAGATAAACACCCTGAAAATAGGCAATTTGAGCCTACATCAAAATAAAACCATCAAGAGAAAGAAAAACGATAAACTGAGAAAAAGGACATAAGATCTTACATATATGAATCTAATGAGATGAACAGAATATAAATCAACATTTAGTAGAAGGAATGTGATCCAAATCTATGATGATTGGAGGTGAGAGCTCTAATGGGAGAAAATAGATACCACATGCCGCTTGAATGATGTAATAAGGAAATGGGTGAGGAATTAGGAAAATTATTGGAATTTTGATTATTTACACATGAAAAAGAGGTTAGATTATTTGGCTACATTCTTGGCCAAATTGTGTGCCAACCATGTGCCTCCCACTACTTAAGGAGGGACCCTTCACAACTTCATTTGTATAGTTTGAATAACCACATGCAAACTGTGAAAACCACTCTACTAAAAACCACAGAGCCACCTACATGGAAATGTTCCTCAATCAATATAATCCCAAAAAACCATGAATTCTCTTTCATACCACTATTCATCCATTACATGGTTAGAAAAACCATGCAGATTGGATCACATAGTTTTTACTATCCTTACATGCCATTCTTTTCTCCAACATCCAAGGTTCTGAGCTCCAAAGAATCCCCAAACACCTCTAAAACAATAAAAAACTCATTATGATTATCTATTAGGTCCAAAATAACAAATTAGTCAAAAAAATATTAATGGATCCATAACTTAATGGAAATAAACCAACAATTACTATTTTCCCCACATAAAGAAACTCATCCCCAAGTTCACATTCAAAGGGTGAAAAAAAAACACTATCTAATAACAAATCTAGACACTAGGCACATTCTTCATCCTCAAACTCCTAATTCTCATCCTATAAATGTTTGTTCTGCCATAGATTCAGTACTAAAGGGAAAGACCGACCTTTAAGTGATTTCATTCTCTATTCAATGATTCATTTAATATACTCAAAAAAGTTATGAATCAATATATAACTCAACCTTTTTAGAATCAAAAGTATGAGATGGGAAAACATGAAAATTGTGAAGCTGTGAAATGTAGAAGATGTGATGGATGGAATGGTAACTCTAAGGTAGTAGCAACTGATATTCTACTAGACTGAAGGTGGGCCATCAAACATATCTATAAAAACCTATATATTTCCTTTTATATAAGGATTCCATCTCCATCCATAGAAAAAATCCAAAGATGGTTCCTCACAAAAAACACTCTCCTAGAGAACCAGGCCTTTAAAATCTCAAAATTTACTTCTTTGTACACTGTCAATGTGGGAATAGGTAACTACCAAGGATATAAGAGAATAATAATCATGACTCACATGAAAATACATATTAATCTCAGAAGGGAGTTCTGTTAATTTCGATTCATCACCAACATCCCATAAATTTGGTTCCTGAGTTTTCTAACTCAGCACATCCTCTATTAAATTTCCCTTTCTCAGAATATAGATAGGATAAAAATAAAAATAATGAATATATTCAAACCATTTTGATGTATAAGATTCATGTTACATTGTTTAAAGATATATTTTGTGCCCTTGTATCCTGTATAAACCACAATGCGATCACCCATCGGGTAGTTTATCCTCAAACAAAAGGCATGGAAAACCACTTCTAACTCAAGACCTTGTGTCGGGTAATTCCTATCACGAGGCCTAAAATATCGAGATCTATATGTAACAACTCTATCCTCAAACATTTTTACTAATCATAGCCTGATACCAGATGGATCCTAGAACACTATATAGCATTATCTAGGGTCTAGAAGAATCATAATAGCTGTCAATGTAAGCCTTTCTTTTTACTCATGAAATGATTTTTCCTCTGCTTCCGACCATAGTAACTTGACACCCTTCTTTGTAACACTAGTAATAGTTGAAGTAATCCATGACATGTAAATTATTAACCACTTGTAATATTCATATAAGACCATTAAAGTCTTTATGTGAAACATGTTTTGGACTAATACTAGGAAACTACATCATTCAACATCTCTAGGTCAACTGATACTCCAGATTCCAAGATAATATTTCCAAAGTAGTGATCATTTTTTTATGTACGTATTTTTTTTCAAAAGGACGATTCTATCATAGTGTATTCAGAATTATCTCAAGATGTTTAGAATGGCCTCTATGACTATGAGAATATACAAATTTATCTTCCATTAAAACCATGAAAAAATAATCCTAATAGGAGTGGAAACCCTATTCATTAATGACATGAAAATGAAAGTCATTTTTATAAGACCGAACAATATAATGATATATTCATTTAAATTGTAATGAAATGTTGTACATAGAAGATGTAAAGACCATAGTCACACCTAATGATATCCCAATCTCAGCTTGATCTTAGAAAACACCCTATATCCTTAGAGTAGGTCAAATAGATCATCTCTCCATGCTAGTGAATATAGGTTATTAACCATAAGCTGGTTAAACCATTGGTAATATATTGATAAATGAAGTGTCTCATCTGCTTTCTTATAAATAAGAATGGGTGAACCCAAAGTGGAAATACTAGGAAAGATAAAACCTTTAGACTCTAGGTCTTCCAACCATATTTTGATAACCTAGAGCTTAGTAAGTGTCATCATTTAAAGAGGAATAGACACTATATTTTATCCTAGAATGAGCTATATTGTGAACTCTACCTCTCTCTCAGGAGGTAAGAAAAACAAATCGTCATGAATGACATCCATGAAATGATCTACTACCAAAAGAAAATATTTCAAATTAATTACAATATCCTCCATGAAGAGACTAGAAATTTGGGAGGTTACTCCACCTAGACCAGGATGCTTTGGTCCAGATCTACCATCCCAAACATTCCACTCACCCTTGTGGACATAAATGCTTACTTTGAGTGATGTAAACGACTTGCTATAGTGACATATGTCCATTAAGGCGTTGTATGGAATCTTCCAATCCATTTTCATAATGACATAAAATTATGTTATCTTGAGTATGAAGAGGTCCCATACCAAATAAAAACTAGATTCTTCAAGGGTAAAATACCTAAATTGGCGTATTCCATTATACCACACTCCCAACGGTGTGTCCAGGGTCATCACACCATAGTAATTAATACTAAATTTATAGCCTGAGACTTTAGAGGCTTGATAAGGAGATAAAGAGTGTGAATCACTTGTATTGAATATAGTTTATACAATGATGGAGGATACCATAATAATAACTTGTACATTAAACAGTATTGCAATCTGATCAAAAGGTATCGGTTGTAAGGCATGTAACTGACATGATCCATGGCCTTGTTCTATAACTAGACTACCCTGAACAGGTAAGGTCTAATTGTTCTGATGATCAAAAGCATGGATACCCTGAACATGACCACCTCTTCAGCTTATCCTCTTGGTGCTACTCAAACTCCCTAGTTGACATGGTGCAAGAGATCCCACCCTTGAAGGTGTAGATAGTGTGTATCCTCTTATACTAGGAGTAGATGGAATGTAATGATAGAATATTTGAAGATTCACTATATGGATATAAACATATAATTTAATAGGGTCTCTATCACACTAGGTCTTTACATGACCCTGTTATTCAAACTGATGGAATACAATGCAGCTGCTAGTGTTCTTACTCTAACAACTAATTATATATTGAGAAACCTCAAGGCCATACTTCCTGCTAATTTAAGAACTACTTCCCTACCTTGACACTGAAACTCTATTCCCAAAACTATTTCCTTCCCTTAGGTTTTACTCACTAATAATATTCTTATTAAAGATCTATAAAATGGTAGGTAGGAAAAAAGATATCTACCTTAGTGGGGATGGAATACTTAGGCTCATCCTCAAAGAATATAGAATGTCAAATATCAACACCATCTAGAATAAGTGAAAATAACTATAACTTAGTGAAACTATTTGAATACTCCATTACAAATATTTCACCCTACTCTAAGTGTATGAACTCTCTCGCTCGTTCGAATCTCAACATTTGATAAAACAAGTGATCATAAAAGGTAGTCTGAAATTATTTCCAAACCATGATCCATTGACGATCATCCTAAGTAATCACATCCCACCATTATTTGGAGGAATCATAAATAATATAGGTGGTGATATTCACCCTCATCTATTGAGGTGAATTCAGATACTCCTATATAGATTGAGTGTCCTCCAGCAAAACATTACCAGCTCGTGGACTACCATCCCCCAAAAAGATGGGAGTACACTGCTGATGGAAGTTATGTGTCATATCATCCATCATAGATGTAGGTAAAATTGCACCATAAATGGAGTGAATCAAATGTAAAAAACTCCCATAAATTCGATCCTCATTTCCCAGTTCATGTGTAATAAGGGTGCCTCAACTGGCACTCCTAGAGGGAAGACTGCTTCCTCAGGTACCACCATCACTAGAGCATAGTCATCGCCACCTTTCTGGTGCACGACAAAAGGAAGCTATGGTGTAATAGATATAAAAATTCTATGATCATTCTGAAAAGAGTGTATATGGGGCATCTTAATATCCAAAATATAGTGAAGGGTCCAAATATAATAATTTTGAGCATATTATGGAAGACAAGGACCATGTTACAAGGTGGGTATCTCCATTAGAAACCAGCTCCTTAAATTAGAATGGTTTCCTCTAAGTTTTCAAATAATTCCCTTGAGAATCCAATGGTGGATCAAGTCTACCCACTCCTATAAATATGAAAAGGTACATAAGAAATAGTCACGTTATACTTACATTATTATTTAATTTAAATCCTATAATATGCATGCCTTATAATAAGCCAAATTTTTTATTCCATTACCGTTCATACAAAGTGAAAAGGGTAACTATGACATGTAACCATTTTTTAATTCAATTACATATTCATTTATTCGGTTCCTTCTTTTACTATTAATAATCATGGCATTGTGGGAAAATGACATGCAATGAATTTCCAATTCAATTACAATTCATTATTTGATGTGATATGTATAATATAAATTCCATTATATTTTAAAGGTTCATTAATTAATTTAAACACATATATTATAAGGGTTAATATATAACTATATAGATTATATCCATTTAGAAATTAATAATTATTTGATTATATAACAACACATACCTTAGAAGAATCAAGTGATAGTACAACTGAAAAATGGTGTAGAAGTCATAACAACCCATTTAAGGCATGAATAATGGAGTGAACTACTTTGAGTGGTTGGAGTTGAGGTCTTAACCTCCAAAAAAACACAAGAATAGTTATTTAAAATTCTCTAGAATAAGATAATGATGATTTAATCATGGAATGTGAATTAAATAGTAAAAGCTCAATGAAATTGGTGTAAGAACAAAGACAACAGTTTATAAAATGACTATACTTGAGGGATGAGTCATAGAATACCAACCATGATCCTATAACACTATCCTTTCTTAGTATTAGCCTTATGGTATTCCTAGATCAGAATAAATATATAGAAAAGTTCAGCATCCACAAAATATAGAATATGATTCAACAACAAAATAGCATCATCGAGAGGAATTCAAATTATGATCTAAGAAAAATTATTATAGATCTTACCTGGAGGAATCCAATGATATGAATGAAAGTTGAATTATGCTTAAAATGAAGGAACATGATCAAAATATATGAAAATTAGTGTCTGATAACTCCAATGATAGGAAATAGAGACCCCCTTCCACTTGAATGTAGAAATATGGAAAGGGGTGAGGTTTGGACAAAATTAATGTCATTTTGGTCATTTTACCCAAGAAAAATACAATCACATGGTTTTTATTCATGGTTGGACAATATATGCACTAATTATGATCCTCCCACATCTTAAGTAAGGACCCTACATGGTTTCATGTATGCGGTTTAACTAGCTATACAAAAATTGTGCAAATCCATCAACTAAAAAACTGAAAAGCCACATGCATGGGTGTGAACCTTAGGCTACACAATAATAAAAAACCGTAAGACCTCCTTCATACCACTATCTAACCCGTGCATTGTTATAGAAACCTTGCCGAATGGATTGAATAATTTCTACTAATCGTGAGGCCCCATAATTTTCTCCACCATCTAGGTTTTTAATCAACAAAAAATCCCTAAACACCCTTAAAACAACTGTGAACTCATTAGGAATCTATATTAGGTCCAAAATAAATAGTTATATATAAATTAAAAGGATCCATACCTGATGAGAAACCATGTTTTTACAATATCCATCACAGAATCTATCATCAATGCCTATTTAAATAATCAAAATTCATAATATATCAAAAATAAACCCACAAAGACAATGTAAATAATTTAATATTTTGAAAACCCTTATAGATCAAGTCTGAATTGAAAGACAAACATTTTCTGAGGTACTACAACACTAAAAATTCACAATACCCTCCCAGGAAAAATCACTAATTTATAATTCTTAAATGAACAAAAACCTCAATAAAAATCTCAAGAAACTTAAAAAATAACCAATCCAACTATTATATTTAGGAAAGTCTTAAATATGTGGAAGATGATTCCAAATTAATCTTTTAAGGGGTGAAATATAATTACTTGAGAATATTTCTATCATATGAATAAGAATACCTGAGCAACAACATGATTTTTCTAGGATTTTTTAAAAATCAAACCTGAACACATAATTCAATGAAGAGAACATTATATATATAATTATTCATACATTACGTAAATGGTTATCATAACACTTGAAAATTACCACTTGAATAAGGAATAAGTTTCATGAGGAGAAATGGAGCTCATCAGCCCCTTATATTATTTAGCTTTACCCCCCCATGGGAGACTCCTATGAGTATATTTTCTCTCTCATTAAAATTGAAATACTTATCCCCATAACACTCCAAGATTTTATGATATATTTATCTTTAAATAAGTTCACATCATTGATATATTTCATCACATGAAAGACTAATTTGAAGGTAACCATGATATACTATTGAAATATCAATATTAAATGTGATAGTCATCATCTATATGCTAGATTGATAAGTATGAATATGACTAACCATATTATGAAAAAAATATTTCTTAAAAATATAAAAAAATAAGTCAATGGTTATCAATTGGTTATCAATGAAGATAAAAGTATTTAATATTAAAAAATGTAATTTTTTCTAAATAACTATTTTTGTACATGTAATGAGTTTTTATAAATAACATAAATAACTATTAATAAATAATTTAATTTAAATCTCATATAATATATTCAATCAAATATTTTAACATTTATATAATGGTTTTTATTAGGCTTAGAAGAATAATAAACTTAGTTTTATGCTTTAAAATTAATTTCCTTAAAAATGATTTCAATTATGTTTTTCACATATATTTTAATTTTTTTTACTAATTATGTTATTGAAGTTTTTTCCATAGTTGGAATCAGCATGTATAAATCTTTTACTAAGGTAAATTTCATTTTTATTAATTATGAATATCAACCATGTTTAAAATTCATTATTATCATGAATGTGAAATAGGTTTACAACAGGTTAAACTAAAGAGATAAGAGTTAAAATAACCTAAAATATTTTATAAATAATATTTGTTAATTATTTTTCAACCAAAATTAATCGGTTCGTCTAATTTGTGATTCTTTGGTTCCACTTTCACTTGAGTAAAATTTTATTATATTTTATTGTTTGATGTATTTACAAGAGTGCCAATCCCATGACATATAAAATAAACCCTACACATGTCTCTTAACCCGACCACTTTATCCTTTTGTTTTTTCCAACAACTACCCAAAAAATATCCAAGAATCCATATCCATGGACTTCATGGGATGGTCTTTCCAAAAGTCTCATCCAAGAATCCTTAACGTGGTTATCAAAAGAGTATACCCAATGAAGAGGTATATGTTCATACTAATCATTTTCATATTTCATTCTCCTTAAAACTCATCCAATTGTTTTATAATATTCTTAACATGATATATATTTTTATTTACTATATGTAGATGTCATTTTTTTAAGTTATATCCATTTTCTATCTCCTTCACATTAATAGGAAAGTGATAATGTTTCTCGTGTGTATGTGTGAACTAAAATATCCATGAAGCGATGTGATTCATTTTTCATATAATATTTAAATTTATGATCATAATTAAATATTTAAAGTATATATAATATTTTGATGATATATTTATGATTCTATTAAGGTGAATTATTATATACATTTGTTTCATTCCATCCATCGAATTGTGGAAACATCATTCAAGATTACGTACAAACTATTATCTTCACAAAGTGATGTAATTAATTTTTTACTACCACCATAAATATAATGTATGTTATGATTGCATGATCAATGTTCAAGGACCAAAACCATCGAATAGGAACATACATAGAAAACAAACCAGCTTCCAAATTGATGTTCATTTTATTAAATAATTGTTAATAAAAGGTTAAATGGAAATGATAAGGAATGATACATTAGAGTTATGAATGAATATGGAAATTTAATATATATATATATATATATATATATATATTAAACCTATAATTATTGTACATGTAGTTTGAGCACATAAGGAGAAATATAATACTTGATGTAAGGATTAATGTTATGATGTCATCTCTTTCCAGTATTATTTACGTTAAAATTAAATAAAAGGAAAATATATGATCCTTACCCTTTAAACATAAAATATTTTTTAATACTATATTTATTATTGAATTTTTTTATAACCATCATTCTTTATTTAGTAATTAAAATTATCAAGAAAATGTTTTTATAAAAAACTGACCATATTTCCCCTTTTATTGAAGAAATTTTCATTCAATGTACATGTTCATTTTTTTTCAATAATGGTCATTTATACGATGAAATTATTAGTGAAATTAATTTTTAGTATTATCTTACCTTCAATTATAAATTTTATAATGGAATTTGTACAATTCTTTTGAAGTGTTTGTTTATGACTATTTTCAAAAAGTGATAAAGGATTCTTTGTTTTAATGTTTACCACATTTAATTTTTTTTGTCACATATATAGATATTATTTAATATAAATATTTTTTATATGTTATCATGGTTATAATAAAATAAAATATTTTTATAAATATTCAATGAGTTTTTAGTATTTAGATAAACTGAATGAAATTTTCACTTTCCATATTTTCAATTAAATGTTCAAATAAACATCTAATGTTATTTTTCATCACTGTAAACATATTTTAAGGATCCTTATTATTCACTAGGTATATGATCCTATGATACCATCCCATTTATTCAATTGTATTGATCATTATTACAGTGATTTAAGGATGATTCTGTGAAACCCTTTTAATTCCTATGGGTTAATGAAGTAATAATGAAATATTTAAGAAACATATTTACTTTCCATGGGTTTTGATATTATGAAATGATTAATTTTATATAAAAAATATTTTCATTCCATGGTTTATGATATGATGAACTGGTGAATATTTTAAATATTTCATGGCCCATATACATATGGTTTTCATTATGTTATGGGTGGGACCAAAAATGTATAGACCATAAATAAATTTTAAAAATATTAACATCTAATTAGATAATACAAAATATAAAGGCGAGTGAACCTAGTTTTGGAAAGGAATATTTCTTAAGACCCCTTGTTTGTTTGAGTTGGAAAAAAGGAATTTAAATTTTCAAATATAAGATGGATTTAATTTTGACTAGAAATAAAAAATTTAATCTTGAGAGTTGTAATTACATAGAGATATATCTTTAGACAGAGAATGGGGCCCATATTCTATATGGGGAGATCATGTAATCCTCAGAAGTTTCAGGTTTGGTTTCAAAAGTTTTGGGGAATTATTCTTAGGTAGTGATATTTGGGTAACACATTTAAGGAAAAATTGTGTGAAAACCTGGTCCATAATAAAATATTTTTTAAATTTGTAAGGATTGTGCCTTTAATGGATGGTTGGAGCATCGTTAAGGTCAAAATAGTAAAGGTTTTAGAGGGAGACCAAATAGGTTTTTAGAGGGGATAATGAACCACATGTACTCTTAGAACTCATTTTGGTAAACTATGCATCTTAGCCATGTGAATTTGATGGATTCAAAGCAGTTTCATCTGTATTGATTAGAAACCCATGTAGTCAAACTGTGTGGCTCATTAAGGATTGAAATACCTATTTTTACCTTATAAATTTTTAAGGGTAATCCCCCCATCTTACTCCTCATCTTGTGTTTATATAGGCCTCCTACCCCTTTATTGTTACTATTTCCCCTTAATTTTAAATGGGTTTTGAGGCCATTTCATAGTGATTAGAGGTAATCACTTTACTATATCACCTCCCATTCATCCCATCATCAGTTTTTCTCTATTTTAGATGTCTCGAAGTCTAGGGTTTGTTTCTAATTCCACATAATAATGGTGTAATTGGATAATTGAGGTGGTGATTTTACTTGGACTAGAAAGTGGACATTCTAGGAGGCCATCTACAGGTTTTTTGTGTCATTTCATTGAGCCATGTAAAAGTTATGAATATTTCTTATTTTTATTCATCAAATTTAAAAAATTATTGGTGGAAATAGTACCACATGATTTTAATTTTTCATAGTTCGAGGCCGGGAGTATGTCACTAGTGTTTGTCAAGAAGGTGGCCCCATTTCTATTGGGATAAAGTCGACTAGTGAGGTTTAATAATTTATTCCAATTTAATTTAATTTTTTGTACATAATTAATTAAAAATGATGTTATTATAATTTATTAATTTTTATTTTTTTGAGATAGGTCCTTGGGTTTCCTTTATATGACACAAATTGGGATTGGACGGGCCCTAGAAACTACTTTCGGCCCTCTAATTTTTTTTGAAACATTATTAAATTATTGGTGGTATGTGGAATTTCCTTCATTGTATTTATGATTTTGATTTATTCTTATGGAATCCTTTAGCAACACTGATATAATCAAAATGTTAAAATAATATTAAGTATGTATTTAACTGTTAGTTAACTAGTTATAATTAATTAAACATTTTAATTAATTAAATTGAAATGTATTGAATAGGATACACAAATTTCCAAAGCCCTGATAGTCCTTGGTAATAGATTTTTTTCCTCTCCTACTGAAAGTTGAGGCATTTACTTAAGGAATATTTAGTCAAGGTAGATAGACTCTAAGAAATTTATGATGGGTTGGTTGAGAATACTAACCTAGTGAGACCCTAATGACCAAGATTGGTCATGTGCCATCTCTTTAACTGATGTGGATTTGAAAAACCTCATGTAGAAGATGGGGTTGTGCTACGTTGATATAACACCAAAGTATGTAGTACCCTTGAAGCATCAAGTGTTTTCCAAGAGTCTTAGATGAGACATAGGACCCTTGTTTGGGTTCCTTAACTATATTGCGTCTTTGGGGCCCCCAGTGGTTCCCTGGTGACTAACCAACCCGGAGGAGGTGTGTGTGGTTTGGGTAGAGATGGTAGTGGGATTTACCTTATAACCTGTACCAAAATTCTTAAAAAAAATAAACTATAATGATAATAATAGGTTAGGAATTTGGAAAACCCTAACTTTTATATATGCTTCACATGTTATTTTGGATGCAATTATGGTGCCCATATGCGCTTCCAAAGACCCAACCTATAATCTTGATGTGATTATGGTATTTTGGATGCCTAGTGGTGATTACTATGATCCAACCATGGTCATTATGTGGAACTACATGATATATCATAGAGGATAACATTGTCAAGGATTCCATGCTTGTATCTTGGGATTAAGCTATTGATCCAATAGTAGAATTCTCATGATACTATGATTCAACATCAAGTATATAATGGATGCCTTGGATGCCACAAGTCCCTAGGATTCCTAGACTGATTAGGATCCACCCACATTATCTTGGGGGACTATTATTATTTTTTGATTATTAACAGATTCATATTTAATCTTAGGGATCCATCCATCTGTACTATAATATTTTTCCTAGTCTTTCTAAGGATTCATTGAATACATGGGATCCAATTATTTGACATGGAGAGGGATGAATTTTATTCAATTATTTCCCATGATGATAGGAATATACCTAGATACATTCATTTTATTGGATTTGGGAGAGATGACTATGATTCTTGGTATCTAGCCGTGGATCCATTCATGATTAGAATTTGGAAATTTGAGCATCAGATTTTTGGAATCCTATGTTACACCGTGATCTGATATTTATATGGTTATCATGATATTGTGACATTCTAAGAGAACCCTAATCACTACAAGAATAATGTATAGTCGACCTGGGTCACAAACTTAAGAATATTTAATGGTATAGTTATTGCATGGGTTTTCACGATCCTTATGACATGCTAAGACATAATTGGGAATCGGGCCAAAGTATGTATTATTTGTTAATTTATACTTATTGTTCAAATTTTTAGTTATATAATATGTGTATCACATGAATATGTTAAAAAAATCTTGGTATAATACAAGACTACATTGGTGGTTCCCTATTGAGTTATGTACCCAAACCCTACTCGGGTGGCCATGTCACTTATTTTTTTAGAGGTGATTCATTGGTCAATAATGATGACACAAAATATTATTAAAAACATAGGGGATTACAGAAGACTAAATGATGGAATCATTTTAAAATCATTATCATAAATCAAAATAAGATCATCAAGAATGTCAACCAGCTAGGTTTTGTCTTAGTTAACTCCCTTATTAGCAAGATTGTCTGCCTCTCTATTGACTTCACAAAAGGTATGAGTGAAAATGTAATTGAACACCAAGATAGAATGAAGATAGTTCATACAAAGGGTTGTAAGAGGCCTAGAAATACCCACAACTCTATTCCAAATATCCTGGAAAGTCTTAGTTGAATCACTTTCAATCCAAATATTTTTCCACCCCTTTTTCTTACCATTAGAAACCATGTGGATAACACTCATCATTTCAGCTTCCAAGGAAGAGGTGATTCCATACTTCCCATAGAAACAACCAAGGCATTTCCCAAGATGGTCTTTGAAGATAGAACCACAACTTGAGGCACCCAGATTTCAATTAAAGTTGTTGTCCACATTCACTTTAATCTATTATGGGAGTGGGGATTTTCAGAACACTTCAAATGTATGCCTAGGATGACAATGGATGTCGTCAATCCGAAGGCGTCGAAGAATCTCAAAGTCTTTGAAAGAGTTGTCACAATATTCCCTCTGAATCGATGTAGCTTCTATCTTATCAATGACACAGGGTGGGAAACATCCTGGAATGACATTGAGATTTGGTAAACAGTATATTTTGGAATGTATCAGAGCCTATAATGGATATCGGGCTTGTGCATCAATAAATACTATTCTAGTTGGATTTCGAGGTCACCTTGGATGGTATTGTTGTTTTGGTTTTAAATTTTATGATTTTTTTAATTTTCTCATAGATAAATTCATATGCGGTATAGATTTTTTATTTGTGATGGATTCTAGATCTTTGAAAATTGGAAATAGGCACATGATATGATATTTAATCTTTGAATTTAAATGAAATAGGTATATCATGTATCATATTTTGAGTCTATGACCAAAATTATATAAGCACTCCAGTGTGAATTTTTTCCTTGATGATTGAGGCTCGACTATTTAAATTGTCAAAAACTTTTCATAAAGTGTTTTCACATATAAAGACTTGGAATAATTCAACTCATCTAGGCCAAAATATGTATGGATTCTCTTTTTTCTAGATATATATATATATATATAAATTGTGAGATTCTTGGTGATGAGGTAGAAGAAAAAACATGTAACTTTCTCTTCTTATAACTATGTCATATAGTATAAACCACATAAAATCACCAAGAGAACACAATAAGAACTTTGTAAACGAATAATGAATGAAATGAGAGGCATTTATATAATTTAAGGAACCTATAACAACGAAATGTAACCTGACCTTTGGAATTGTAATATTACCCTTAGGAATAGTAACTTCCTCTATGAAAGTATAAATAAAATTTAGGCATCTTATAAATGATATTGTGATATAATTATATCATTGTATAGGTGAATAAATATTTGAAAAAATATTAATTAATTGTGGGTATTTTTATAAAAGATTAATTTGTTTTTATAATTTTATAATTAAAATAATTTTTTAACTTTTTTTCTTAAAATATATTCATAAATTAAATTTTTTTCATCTTATGATTATTAGATAATTTTATGTGATGTTAATTAAATTTTCAATCTATTATATAATCAATTATAATTTTAAAACCACTATTTTTGATATAAATGATGATTTTAATTAAAAATTAAACTTCTCATATTTATAAAATTATTTTCATAAAATTATTTTCCTTTTTTAATTCTACATATCAAAAAAAATTTAGGGTTAATTTTTTATACTTTTCTAAACTAATTGAATTTTGTGAATGGTGAAATATGATAATTTATGGAATTTAACAAATACTTGAATTATTGAGTTAGATGATTTAGGGATGATGTAAGCCCCTAATCTCGAACTATACATCATTATTTTAATATATTTAGTGATAATTCCCAAACAATTCATGGTCATGATCCAAAATAATAAACTAATAAATAAAATAATGAGAAAAACAACTCTCCTCCCTAATAAATACCACCCCTCACCACCTCTTCTCCTAACACCATCCAAGAATTGTACATTCCCAATTTGACCCAATCATATTTCCAAGCCCCTCCATCATATCTATGATGCTTTGGTTACAAAAAAATTTCAAATACAATCCCCCTAAGTATGTCTTCAAGGAGAAGGATTCGAGATGTAAAATTCTTTTTCTTATTCTTTTAATTTCTTTCCATATTCTATTTTTTCTTATTATTTCCTCAGATCCCCACATCCACGTGGAATTATGACTCTAGTATATTTTTTATGTTATAATTTTATTATGTTAGTGTAATTATAAATTGTCAAGCCCCTTCTCCTCTCCCTTTTATTCTAATGTGAAAAGATCATTTGTGATGTGTTGATGTAGCAGAATCGTGGATGATGCACTTTCATTTTCTTATACCACCATCATGGATGGACTTAAAACCATTATAATGGTTGAAATAGATTTTAAATATTATTTAATAACATTTTTTATGATCTAAAACGAACTTATATACATAATTTTAAATAATAAATCAAAATGGGATCACTATGATTGGAAACCTGCAAAATTAATCTAAATGATTATCATCAATGTTTTAACAAAATACTCACCATCATGAAACATAATCAAATTATATATAAGGAAAAATAAACATATGTAATTTCAATACTAACAAATAATATCAATTCTGGATAATTATTCCCATGTTTCATGAACATCCATTCATGTGTATAAGTAAATTGATCATGAAGTCAAAGAAAACGAACACTCTTAAATGATGAAAAGGGACACTATGAGTCATCAAAATGACCATAAACATACATAATAAAATTATAATGAATAAAATAAATGTTTAATAGGTTTTTTATTTGTTAATTAAATAAAATAATTTGATTATCTATGATATTAATGTGAAGAAGGCATTCAAACATAAAGTAAGAGGATTCTCAAACAAAACTCTCTTCCTTTTGATTTTACCTATCTCACTACATTATCAGCATGGTTGTTCCTTAAAATTTACATAAATATAATTTACGTTCCTTCTCATTTATTTTATGTGATATACATATTAAAAATATGGTTTTATGAATAATTCATTTTTTTCTAAAAAGAACTCTTCTTTCTAAAAAACACACATTTTACTTCTCTTGAGATTGTATCTTATTCACAAAAGATTGATAATACTTATACCAAGAATGTTATTGCCTTTTTATTTTGGGAACCCCATTGTTAATTAAAGAATGTATTCTTTATGAAATTATCATGAAACCCATTATTTTTCATGGGATATATTATGTTCATGATTGATATATGTTCAATGTGGCGAGCATGATTATGTAAAAGTTATAATGTGACATGTGCACCCAGAATTATATAATGCTCCAAGGTATTGGGGTATATGATTTATCTCATGTGATAATGTGTATGATGCATGAACATGATTCTATCTTTGTTCAAAACTATGTGTGTTATTTCTCTAGTAAGACATGTTGTTTCATTTTTATGAATTTCTATAATAATCACCTTTTTCTAATGCCTCCTCTCATGACTATGATGACGATACTTTTCTTAGGTTATGATGATTATGCTTATGATATCCCATTTTTATGTCTCTTATACATCCTCTTACTGGGATTTTGTCTTACCCATTATTTTGATGTATATCCTTAGGTGAATACTTATACTAAAGAGAATTAATGGTCAAATATGAAGCTATATAAGAAGGAATTAAATAAGACTTATTATTTAATATGTAAATATTTTGTATGGTCCTAATTTTCTAGAGACACTAAACCTTTGGTTCCTATTTGTGTAAATATTTAGTGTTGTCTATATTTAAAATGATGTAATAGTCATGTATGAAGTATATGCTTACTATAGTTGGTCTTAGAGAATGGCCTAGTTAATTTGGGAATTGGGATTATAGATCCTTATTAATAACCCTTAGTATGAGACTTAGTATATGAAAGCACCAAAGAAGCTTTTTTCACAAAATTGTAAACATAGGGATCCTATAAGATATGCCATTAAATTTAATGGCATAAGGGAATAATTTATTTTTTCATGACTTTTTTACTTATGTTTTTTTCAAAACTTTTCTATTTTATTAAATCATGTGAACTAGAAGAAACTAGGTTATAATCCTCTATGATGGACAATGCAGTGATTGGAAAAACTATATTTACAATGCCTTGAGAGGTGGAGTTAAAAATTTCATGGTGATACTTACCAAGCTATCAGATGCCTTGAACAAAAATATGAATAATGTGGAATGTCCTCCTTTGCATAAGTGGTAGAAACTGGCTATCGATCAATTTATGTGGTAACAACTACTGAAATTTAGTGGATCTACTAGTCCACTAGTCATGGAACAATGGGTCAACTCAAATGAGAATTTCTTTTCTATGCTTTAATATTCTGAGATAGAGATGGTGACTCATACCATTTATCGTTTAAATGGAGAGGC
Source organism: Viscum album (assembly GCA_963277665.1). Classification (NCBI taxonomy): domain Eukaryota; kingdom Viridiplantae; phylum Streptophyta; class Magnoliopsida; order Santalales; family Viscaceae; genus Viscum; species Viscum album. Next base: position 359,511,264 of record OY728155.1, on the reverse strand, counting down.
TGATCAATGGTTCAATTTGATTATGAAAACCAAGAAAATGGATGAAATTAATGATATGGAGTGGAAATAATTTAATAAAATATTTCATAACAAGTATTTCCCTCAAACTCTTTGAAAAAATATGGAGAAATAATTCTTAGAGATGAAGTAGATAGAGGGTGAAATTGTCATGGGTTATGAAGGAAATTTCACAATTACAGAAAGGCACACATTATGTTTTTTATTAATTATGATATAAAAATAGATATATTCTTTACTAGTTTAAAACCAAACCTTCTAAAGGCTCTATAAATTCAATATTTTTTTGTGTTATGAAGAAGTTGTTCGATATGATCTTAAAGTGAATATTGAGTTTTGAGAGTGGTCTCATGGATGTGGCGATAAGAAATAAAAGATGGAGTTTCAAGATAGAGGATATAATAACAATGGTGGAAAGAAAAAATAAACCACTGACATGTCAAAAATGTGGGAAAAAGCATCATGGTAATTCCATCAAAGTGATGGTGATATACTTCACGTGTGGGAGATAAGGCCACTAAAATAAAAAATGATGAAGAGACATGAAGAATATGGAAAATGTGGTGGGTGAAAGGAGAGTACCACCTATAGTTAAATGGTTCAACTATAGGGAGAAATGACACTATGCAATCCAGTTCACTAACCCTTGAGTCCTTGGGTGTAACCAGTATAAGAACCCACCAAATCCAAAGCAGAAAGAGAAATCTTATGCCATCAATACCAATAAGGTGGATCCAGACAATGATGTGGTGAAAGGTACACAGGTTATTCATTCAATAATATTTAATTCACTATTTGATTATGGTTCTACACATTCATTCATATTTTTCATGTTTAGATAAATAATTCAAACACCACCTCAAAATATGGAGGTAGAGTTATCTATTTGAATAGAAAATGGGGTAATTATTGCATCGAAAATATATAACTCTTCCCTAGTTACGTTTTGTGTCTTGAAAATCCTAGAAAATATATTATAACTTCCTTTGGTGAATTTTGATGCTATATTGGGAAAAGATTGGATATCTTTATACAAATCTATCCCCAACTATTGGTAAAGGGAGATCACTCTTCACATACCAAGGAATCCTCAAATTATGTACAAGTACTTGGAGGAGGATGAATCTTCTTCATATCCATTTCCTTACATGTGGATATTATTTCCTTCTAATCAATCATATCTATCTCAAATGATTGATAAAAATAAAGAATGATTCTCAAAGACATGCCCATTGTGGGGGACTATGTTGATGTGTTCCCCAAATAATTGTCTAATCTTTTTCCTGACTGAGAGATTGAGCTCTCAATTGAACATATTCCTAGATCTCTGCTTATATGAAATAAAAATTTTAGAATGGCCTCCAATGAGTTGGAAGAACTAATGAATCATTTATAAGTGAATCTAGTAAATAATTTTATACACCAGAGTGCATCACTATGGGGTGTACTAGTCCTCTCTGTCAAAGAGAAGTATTTATCAATGAGCCTCTACATTAATTATATTAAACTAAACAAAAATCACTATAAAGAACAAGTATCACCATCCATGGATATATGACTTGTTTGATCAAATATGTAAGGTGACGTTTTTCTCTAAGGTGGACCTTCGGTCAAGGTACCACTAATTAAAAGGGAGGATATAATATATTCCCAATACCAACTTTTGAAAAAGGTATGGATACAATGAGTTCATAGTGATTCCCTTTAGAAAAACTGATGTTGTATAAATTTTCATGGAATTAATGAATAGACTCTTTATAGATTATCTTAACAATTTTTTTGTAGTATTTATTGCTCATATTCTAATATACTCCAAGAGAAAGGGGGAATATAGGGATCATTTGAATACTAGGCTAAAGACTTTGTTAAGGGAGATAATTTATGAAAAGTATAGTAAATGTGAGTTTTAGATGGATTAAGTATCATTCTTAGGTAATCTTATCACCTGAAGGGGAATATATTTATACCCTTCTGAGACCAAATCAATCAAAAATTATCTCAGGACAACATTTTTAAGGGAGATCCATAGATTCCTAGGTCTATCTTGGTATTATAGGTGAGTTCCTAAGTACTTCTCTTGATTTTAAATCCCACTAACCAAGGTAACTCAGAAGTGAGAAAAGTTTTACCCGACACGTGAATTTGAAGATTCCTTAAAAGAGTTAAAAAATAGGCTTATCACCATGCCAATACTCACACATCCGAAAAGTGAGGAACTCTTTACGATATTAATTGATGCTTTAAATAAAGTATTGGGATGTATAATAAGAAAAAATGATAAAGTGATAACCTATACCTCAAGGAAGTAAAAAATTCATGATAAAAACTATTACACACGAGATATGGAGTTTTCACCTGTGATCTTTTCATTGAGAATATGGTGGAATTATCTATATGGAGAGAAGTGTGAAATATATACCAATTATGAGAGCCTAAAGTATATATACACATAGAAGGATCTCAATATATTCCAAATAATATGGTTAGATATCATTAAAGGTTTTGACTTTTTAATCCACTTCTATCATGGAAAGTAGATTAAGGTAGTGGATGCTCTAAGTAGATGAAATCATGTAGCATTATCAATGATGATGATTGAGAAGGATCCAATATTCATATATTTTCAAAGCATGTATATGGAAATAATCAAAGAAGTAACATCTTCAATACCTTGTCAAATGATTGCTCAACCATCCCTTGTGGATAAAATAAATAATTCTCAAATAAATGATGTGGAAATCCAAAAGATGGTGGAATCCATGAGAATGGGAAAATCCTCATAGTTAAAACATGATGTGGAAGGAGTTGTAAAATTTGTGTTTAGACAATTTGTACCATCCAATATGGAGATAAATACAGAGCTTCTATGTGATTCACATAGCTCAACCATCTCCATTCAGGTAGGGATCACACAAATGTATCGAGATCTCTGAGAGAACTATTGGTGGGAAAATATAAATAGGTGTATCACATGATATACATCAAAGTGCCTTATATGTTGGCATGTTAAGGATGAAAGGAAAAAATACATGGTGATAATTCAACAATTGACTATACCAATAAGAAAATGGGAAAACATAACCATGTAATTTTTCACTGTACATCTAAAGAAATCTAGAGTAAACAATGCTATATGGGTTGTTATGAATCATCTTACATATACATATTACTTTATCAAAATTCTATAGGACTTATCACTAGATAAAATTTCATGGATATACATTAGAGAAGTGGTAAGGCTACATTGAGTAACACTATCAACTATATATGATCAAGAGATAACATTCACCTCTATGTTTTGGAAAAGCCTTCAGGATACTCTAAACACTGAACTAAACTTCAGTACGGATTATCATCCTCCAACTGATGGCCAACATGAGTGGACAATTTAGACACTAGAATACATGTTGAGATAATATTCTATGGACTTAAAAGGATGATGGGACAAAGATCTGTCCTTGGCCGACTTATCTTACAATATTAGTTTGCACTCAAGCATCCAAATTGATCCATATGATGTCCTTTATGGGAGAAGATATAAAATAGAGGAATTTTGGGATGATTTCAGTGAGTGAAAATTATTCGGACCTCAAATGGTCGATGAAATTTTGGAAAAGGTAAAAACCATTCAGCATCACATAAAGATAGCCCAAAGTTGACAAAATAGATACACATGAAATCATCAACATGACTTAGATTATGAGGTGAGAGACCTAGTATTTCTACTCATATCTCCATGGAAGAGGATCATGTGATTTGGGAATAAAAGAATAAAGAGTCCCAGGTACATCAACCCTATTTAGGTTCTAGATAGTCTTAGTGTTTTGGCCTATTGACAGGCACTACTACCTAGCATATCTCATGTACACAATGTATTCCATATATACCTCTTGAGGAAGTACATATCATATCCCTCACGTGTACTAAATCCAGTGAGGGAATTGTTGGAAAATGATCTCTCTTATGAATAGGAGCCAATGAAGATCTCGGACTATAGAGATAAAGTTCTACATAATAAGACTACTCATCTAGTCAAATTACTATATCTAAACCATAAGTATGAAAAGGAAATCTGAGAATTAAAGGAAGTAATGAAGGAGAAGTACCCTCACTTGTTTTCACCATATTATGTAAAACGAAATTTTGAGGATGAAATTTCATAAGCAGGGAATAATGTAGAAAACCAGTATTTTTCAATTGAAATTCCCTTCTTATAATTATTTCATATAGTATGAACCATATAAAATAAAAAATATTACAAAATAAAAACATTATAAATGAATAATAGATGAAATGAGGGGTATTTATAAAAGTTAAGGAACCTATACCAGTGAAATAGTTACTTGAACTTTGGAATAGTACTGGACCCTTAGGAAGATTAAATTGGCCGACAGAATAGTGACCTCAGCTATGAAACTATATATAAAATTTAGGCATCCTTTAAATGATAATATGATATAATTATATCATAGTATAATTAAATAATTATTTTAAAAAGTATTAATTTAATTGTTGGTATTTTTATAAAATATAAATGTTTATTTATATTATCATAATTAATATAATTATTTAAAATAATTTTATTTTCATAAAATAGATTTCTAAATTAAAATTTTTATATGTTATTATTATTAGATAATTTTATGGTACATTAATTAATTTTTCAAATTAGTATATAATCAATTGTAATTTTAGAAAGAGTATTTTCTAAGTAAATGATGATTTTATTTAAAAATTAAATTTCTCCCAGTTAGAATTTTTTAAAATGAAATTCATTTTTGAATTCTTCGTATCAAAAAATTGTTAGGTTTAATTTTTTTATATCTTTATAAAATAAAATATTTTTTTTGTAAATAGGAAAATATAATAATTTATGGTATTTAAAAAACCCATGAATTATTTAGTCATAGATTTTATATAGAAGATGTAATTACATAATCTAGAACTATAATTAATTAATTTAATATATTTAGCGATAATTATAAAACTATTAATTTTATAGAGACAAAATAATACACTAATGGATAAAATAATGAGAAAACACCCCTCTTATCCCCTATAAATACAACCCTCACCACCTCTTCTCCTCACAACTTCCAAGATTTGAGACTTTCCTAATTTCAATATAATACTCTTCCCAATATTCTACCTCATTTATAGGGAAATTTATTCTCAAAAAAAGACCAAATCAAATCCCCCTAGGGAGGTTCTAAAGGGGAATTATTTAATAGGTAAAATTCTCTTTATTTTTATTTAATTTCATTTCAAGTTCTTTTCATTTCCTATTTACTACTCACTTCCTCTCATCCAAGTGGCATGATAACTAATTTATATTTTATATAATAATTTTTTTTTAATTTAGTGTAATAATAAATCATCAAAACCCTAATACTCTCCCTTTTAATCTAAAATGAAAACATCCTCTGTGATGTATCTATTTACCACCATTGTGGACGATGCACATTACTTTTCTGATACCAAATCCAAGGATGGTCTTAAAACCATTATAATTGTTAAAATAGATTGTAAATTGTTTTTATAAACTTTTTAATTTTATTTAACTAACATATATACATAATATTAAATAATAAATCAAAACGGGTTCGTCATTATTGAAAAAATACCAAATTAATCTAAATGATTATCATTAATGTTTTATCTAAAGATTCATCCTCATAATAGATAAAAAATGTTATATAAGACCAATTAAAATTATTTATGTTCATTAATAAAATATAATATCAATTTTGGATAATTATAATCATTTTACGCAAACTTCAATTCATGTATACAAGTGAACTAATCATGAAAACCAAGAAATGAACACTCCTGAACGATGAAATTGAACACTAAAACTCATCAAAATGGGAATAAAAGAATTTAGTAAAATTATAATTATTCAAATAAATTTATAAGATGTCATGAATTTTTTAATTAATGAATATAATTTTATTATCTTGGATATTAAAGTGAAGAAAGAAATCAGAAATAAGGTATGATGATTCTTGAACCCAAATATCTTCTTTTGAGTTTTTCCACTCTCACTCCATCATCAGTATGGATGTTCATTTAATGTTCCTTAAATATATATTATTTTAATTCCAATTTATTTTCTTGAATATATATATTTCCAATTTTTTTTATGAAAAATTAAATGATTTTTCTAAAACGACTCTTCTTTTTAAAAAAACACACCTTTTAATTATTCTGAGATTGTTTCTTATTCACTCAATATTGGTGAAACTTATACCAAATATGTTATTCCATTTTTATTTTGGGGACCACACTATTTATTCATGAATTTTTTCTTTATTAAATTCTAATGAAACCCATTATTTTCTATGGGTTATTTTATATCCATGATTGATATATGTTATATATGGAGAGAAAGATTAAGTAAATGTTATAATGTGATGGGTGCACCCTCAATTATATAGAACTCTAATGCATTCATTATTATGATGCCTCTCATGAGATAATGTAAAATAAGAGTGAACATAATTCAAGATTTTTTCAAAATTATGATGTTGTGATGATTAACATATGTTATGCCTCAATATGATACTATATTTTTATGCACATATGTGTGGTAGTTCACCACTAAGACATGATGTTTCATTTTTAATTCATTTCCACATTACAAGCCATTATCTAATACTTCAAATTAGGATTATTATGAATATCCTTTTTAAGTTATAATGATAATGTTTATGATCACCCATGTTTCTTGTCTCCTATTTGTCCTCTTATTGGGAATTAAGCTCACCCCTTATTTTGATGTATATCCTAATGCGAATAAATGTACTAAGGAGAAAACAAGGGAAAATAATAATCTAGAGAAGAAGGAATTAAATAATACTTCAATGTGTAAATGTTTTTTATCATCCTACTTTTTCCAAGACACTAACCATTTGGATTATGATTGCATAAAGCTTTAATGTTGTTTATCTTTAAAATGATGTAATAACCATGGAAGAAAAATAGATTTTCTATACAATAATCAATAATAATTTGTAAACTAGCCCCAGTTGGTTAGTATGACACTTGGGTCCTAAGAGATCAACCCCCTATGGGTTGTGGTTATTCATGTTTGGTTATTTAAAGTGACCAGTAACAACATATATAGTTTTTTACCATATATATTGGAATATAATTATTTCAAACTAAACCCTGTGTGTGTGTAGGTTTGATACTGATCGTGTGGGATGATTCCCCTGTGTGTATACCTTTTTACCTGTGAGAGTTGAACCTCTAAGTAACATTCTGATTTTCAGATACTTAGTGAGGTTGGGTGCCCTAGTTTTGAGTATACAGTTGGTAATGATGGATAACATGACTTACTGTCTTCTTTGAGATTTTACAAGGTATAGGTTATATGCCCTAGTAACCATGATGTGAGACCTAGCTAGTGGTGCTAGGTGAGTGCCCTACAAAACCTTTGTTTCAACTCAGACCTTAGTGAGTCATCATTTGGTTTGATCAAGGGTCACCCAATAGAGGGGTTTTATTAGGTTTTTGGTTTCCTTAGAGATTGCAGAATATTTTGATACTTTGGGGTATGAGACTGATGCATAGAAGGTGATGGCGATTTTTATATTGATGTGCACCTTGGGTGGTGGTTCTTAGGTATCAAGGTTAGGCTTCAAGGGTATGACCTATATTATGCCTTCCCATATTTGTTTTACTATTTATTGAGTGTTTGAGTGGTAGATAATGGGTATATTTCCATTAATTCAATGGAATGTGGTGGAGGCTAGACATGTGGTTGGATTAATGAATTGATATATCATACAAAATGGTTGGTGGTTTGGTGCATCATCATAATTATATGGTGTATGACTTGCAAGAGCATGATTTAGATAGTTTAATTGGATGCTAAGGGATCATATTCAGTTTATTTTGTATGAAATAGTAATGGTATGTGCTAGTGGTACATGGTACACATATAAATTGTAAATTGGTATTCGTTGAAGTGTGAGATAGGGATCGAAGGAGTTGGTGAAACATTTATGGGTTGAGTTTCTCATGGATTTGGTAAAATCGAATACATCCCTCCATAGTTGAAGAGTCATTGTATTTTGTTTGGGTGTGGTGGAATGGACGATCCATGCAAAAGTTTCAATTAGGGATTGATATGATGAGATGGACTTGAATTTCAAGGATCAACAAACATGTCATATGGGAAACATTCAAGGTTATTCTTTAGAGTGGTATAAGGAAATTCATATATACGGGAGACTAGAATAGGCTATGTTAGGATGACCATTGTGTGGTTAGGTTCATGGGAGGGGTTAGGACCTATTGTTGGATGGTTGTTTTGTAATTTTGAGTCTATAAGAAACTAGTTTTTTTATTTATATTCTGTGAGGAATGACATAAATTATTATTTTTTAATTATTAGGTAGATATGGTGTATTTACAATGGACTCGAGATGGGTTTAGTTGAATCTGAGCGGGTTTTACATAGTATAAAAATTAGTGTATTTTTCTGGAAAGTGTGATGGTTCTTATGGATTAAGGTTCCAAATCAGAGGTTTCACCGAAATTTAGGCAAAAAAATTAGTGATCATGTTTGGATTAACACATTATGAATTTGGGAATAAATGAATTTAACTTGGTGGGTGGTTATGTATTAGTGGTTATAGATGATCATTTTGAGGGTGGTTAGATGAATGAGGTCTAACCAGTGGTTTTGAAAGTGTATTATGGAAATGATACTAAAATCACAAATGGTAGATAATTTTAGGTATTATAGATTTTTTCTAAGGATCAACCCAAGATTTTAGTGGTTGGTAACCCTGTATTGAGTGTCATTGAAATTCTACATGCATGTTTCAATAGGCAATTCAAATAGTGGAGGAATCATGGTTTAGAATTGGTCTTCATGTTATAATTTTTATGGTGTGGAGAAACATAGGATGAGTAAGTAAAGGGATGATAAAATACTTGTATTTTAATATAGATCGACCAAAGTAATTCTTGTTTAATTTGTTTAGTGGTAGTCACAAGAATTGGATTAGGTTTTGGTAGTTTAGGAACCTTTAGTTGGTCGTTGTGGGTGGGCCTTGTGCATTCAAGAGTAGAACATGGAATTTTACTGATAAAAAAAGAACTATACAGCTCAATATATGTTTTTGGGAGACCAAAAATACTTTTTATGTATTGGAAGTGTTATGGTTAGGATATTGTTAGACCCCATGTCCAAAAATGTTGAAAAAGGTATAAGGAATTTGAATTTTCAATTACCAGAAAGGTCAAATTTTAATCAAGGAATTTTAATGGAATTAGACAACTTGGATAACCTAAAAGATATGTTTTTAGACTATGAATGGGGGATAGGAGGTATCTCGAGTGCTTGGGTGATCCATGGGATATTTATGTCAGTTATTGGAAGTATTGAAGAATTGGGCCATGGAAGCATGGTTTGGGTAAAATATTTAAGGGAAATTGTATGGAACCTTGTCCCTCATTTTTTTTCTTGTACATTTTGTAATGAGAATGATTTTAAAGCATATTTGGAACACAGTAATGGTGAAACCGTGTGAATTTGCAGATGGAAACCATGTGAGGTTATGAATCCACATGCATGCTTTGTGTATGGTTTCATAAAAAGTTCTACCTAGACATTGAATTTGAATATATTTCATATTGTTCTATCCAAATAGTTGGTGTACATTTATGAAAATCGTGTGAAAAACAAGGTGCCCCATTAAAAAGGAAAAAATCCAATTTTTCTATTGTGAATTTTTCAAGGGCATCCACCCTTTCTTCTTCCTTATCTTCTGTGCAATATAACTCCACCTCCTGTCGTTCCTCCTTCCACTTGATTTTTGGTGGATTTGGAGTATATTTATAGATATTAGAGGTTATCTATTTAATCTATTGTCTCTCATTATAATCTTATATTTTTAAATTTTTTTTGTTTCTCTCAGTATAGGTTTTTTTTTTTAATTCCACTGGATCATGGTGGTATCTTCCAAATGAAATGGGGATTTTGCTATTCCTAGAAATAGGATGTATTGTGAAGATGTATGCATGTTTTTTTCCACTATTTCTGTAATTTATGTCATTATTACATATGTTTATTTTGTTGTATCCTAAAATTATTAAAAAAATAAAGGTGTTATTGATGTTATGTGATGGAGAATTTTCTTGGTTTTAGGTTAGGACTATTATGTGGGTCATTCTAAAATAGTTGGTCATATTACTGATGTGATAAGATTGACCAATGATGTTTACACTTTTATTCCTATTTAATTTAATTTTTTAATTAATTATATGTTTTTTAATTAGATTATTTATTTTCATATTATTATGATTGATATATTTTGGTGGGTCGGTTTGAAATAGGACCTCAAGTTTTATTTTGGACATGGATAGATGGTCTACGATGGTTCTTCAAAAAACTGTCAACCCTCAGAAGAATTTTGGAATGATTCTAAAATTCAAGGTGGTTTGTATACTTTCCGTTTTGGTATTTATGACTTTGATTTATTTTTATGGTTTTTGGTCTCACCACTATTATGATCTATGTGTTTAAATTAAATGAATCATGTATTTTAATAATAATTAATTGGGTTATATTAATTTACAATTTTAATTAATTAAATTGGAATTCCTATACTTGTATGAACAAAGTGACATAGACCTGATAGAAAATGGTACTTGTTGGTTTCCCTCATCTTCTAGTGGATGAGGCCTTCACTTGATACATTTTTAGAAGAGGTGGATAGAAAATATACCATTGATGATGTGACAAGCCCAATGTAGTCGGCAAGGTTGCACTAACCATATGATAACAAGAGAGGATATATTATCCTTCAACAAATGGGGGTTGATCTATAGTCTTAAATGGCACTGAAGACCCTTATTAGGGATGTTCAACTATAAATTGACTTGTGGAACCATAGTGGGAGCCCCAATGGCCAATTGACCCTAAGAAAGTGTTTGTAGTTTTGGTATTGATAGTATCAAGTTTTACCTTAAAATCTGAATCAAACATCTAAGCCTGAAATTGAATATGATGATGAGAATGGTTAGGAATTTAGTAAACACCTACCTTTAATTTATTCTTCACATTTTATTTTGGATGAAGCTATGGCTCCTTAATGTGCTTCCTAAAACCCTGCCTATGGGTCTGATGTGATTGTAATATGGTTGATGCCTTGAGGTTCTTCCTAGGATGTAGAAGTGGACCTTATGTGGTACTTTATGATATAGATTAAAATAAAAATTCATCATGGATTCTTAGTTTGTATCATCGGATCTGGTTGTTTCACCACATGGACAATGCTTGGGATGATGCAATTTGATCTCAACTCCAAATGGGACACCCAAGACACCACTTGTCTCTAGCATTCCATTCCTGTCTAAAACCATGTTGCATAGTATTGAGGGATTATTTTATTTTTATTTTTATTATTATGAAATGCCTATGTCTTACATAGGATTTAAACAATAAAGACTTCTTATTTTACATGTTCTTGATTGGGATTCTCAAAACACCTATGATTTAGACATTTGGAATGGTGATATGGTGGGTGACTTTTTCTCATTGATTTCCTAGGATTCTAATAATCTTACTCAAGTCATTCATCTTATTAGAGTTGTGAGAGACATATAGGATGCTTAGTATCTAGACATGGATCCATTCTTAATGAGTAGTTTGTTTTTTGAGCTTTATAATTTGGGATTACTGGGTTACATAAGAACTATTAATTTATATGGATGGCATGACATTGGGATATTATAAGGGAAACCTTGATAAAATTTGAATAATGTATGGTTGATAAGGATCATGTACCTAATGATCAATAATGGATTTTTTGTTACCAGGGTGGGTACGGTCCTCACAACATGCTCAGAGATGTTCTATCATTGAGTTGAAGGAGGTATTGTTGTTTTATATTTATTTATTATTCAGTAATTAATGTATTTATTCAGTATGATACCTAAAAATAATAAGAAATATGCTAGTATATTATGTTTCTATGTTGGTGGTTCCCAACTGAGTTATATACCCACACCCTAATTAGGCGATCATGACACTTGGGAACCATATAAGACCTCTCAAAATTTGAATCAATAAGTAGTGTTGTATCCCTTCTTGACATTGATGATTGAGATGAGCTGATCAAGGGATATTGTAGATTGAGTTTGATTTATGTATCAAGAATTCCATTATTCCATGAGTGATTTTTTATTTTTTTATTCTATATTTATTTTCTTATATGATCATCTAGGTGGGATATCATGTTTGCATGATAGTATTATTTCTGCATTGCATATTCTAACTAATTGGGTAGTTTTATTTGTCAGGTGCACTATAACGTTTTTTATATTTGACATTGGTTTATTTTATTCATTTTTACACACTACAATTCATGGAATATATAATTCCCAAAGCACTATGTTAAAACCCACTTCTATTCTACAACCTCTGGTGTACATAGAGGCATACCTGAGGTCATGTGGTGGACTCAGTCTAGGACATCGTTCAAGTGGCATGTGGGAGAGGGTTGTAACATTTACCTACTATGATATCCTTTATAGTGAGCCTTAATTATCTAAATAGTGGAAATGGTTAGTGAACCCAATAAACTATGTTACTTTTTCTGAAATGATGGACTTAGTATAAATCCTATACAAAGGAAAGTATTTTCAAGGTTTATGTGTTTTCTAAAAAACCTATTTATAATTCTTATGACATGTTCTCATGGATGGAGATTTATTATTGATGATTTTACACACCTATAGATTATGTATTTTCTTATAACAATTCCTCATTCCATGATTATGGGTAAATGTACTTTGAATAATTGGATATGAATTTAAAAAGATATAGTCATGTTATCATATCGTCATGCTTATGATAGTTTCACTGAAAAATATTGATTGATATATTATTTGTTTAACCTTTCTATGAATTTAATCTCACCCTTTCTTATGTTTGATGTCCCAAAGTGATGAAGAATGGTTTTATATATTGAAATTATAATAAGTTTTCTACGTGAGAAGAAATTTGTGGTAGATATGGAAGAACATTCTTGAAATTAGATGATTATGTATCTAGTCTCTAAGGACACTAAACCTTTATGGTTCTTGGGCTTGTATTATTATAATATGTGTTGGATATTCATCTAAAATGATGTAAAATTTAATTATGTAATTATTAGGTCACATCAGTTGGTATTAGAGTAGGTTTTAGTTATTTTTGTAGATTAATAAGAGATAACATTAGTGAAAACCCAAGGGATAATTCTAAGTATATCAAAACATCCAAAATTTTGGTAAAGCATATTTTGTGTAGTTTCCAAGAAATTTAATTCCTATTTGGATAATGGAAAGTGGATTTGGTTATGGAATAGATTCACCTAGGGGTAAACACTTAGAATAATTTTGGTTGAGTATCAACTCAATCTTTACTCAATGCACAATGAGTTAGACTAAAACTACACACATAGTTGTACACTTTTGAAGGATTTTATATGGTTATTCACATACTTTTTTTGATCCATTATGATGAATGATAAGATAAAATCTATAAAAACATATGATAATATATAGTGATTGATTTTTATACATTCTATGGAGGTTACATGTCATGTTGCTTTTTCTATACATTCACACTTTCTAAAGGTAGGAGACTTCCATCCCTTTAATCAGAAATGTTAGCTCTTTCATTGAGATATGATTTTGTGATTGTAGTTTATCTTTAAATGGATTTCTCCTTGGATGTAACAACCTAGTTTTTTTAAAATTATATTTCATTCTTGAATAAATATTTTTTACAAATTATATTATTTAATACATGTACAAAATGAAGAAAAACCAACACAATCTTATCTCATTAATAACAATGATTACATCAGTCATCTAAGAAACCAATAAAAATTAAAAATATAAAAGCTGGGAAAAAATATAAAATATAATAGCTAAAATGGGAATATATAGATCACCTTAATAAATATGAATCATCACCCTGACATAAAACACTATAGAAATGAAACAAAATTTTAGTAAACCAATCAATTTATGAAAATGTAAATTTTACTTTTGGAGTAATTGTAATGAATATTAAGTGAATGAATGAAGTGGTATTTATAGAGTATAAAGGGAAGTATGTCCATTTTAATTCAAGAATTATATGACCATTAGTAAAATATGATTGTTATTCAATATAACCATTTTTCAATTAGTATGTTGGAAACTATACAATTGGTTGATAATTTTACCCTTGTAAATATTTTTTATAATTATTAATGAAAAATGATAATTGATGTAAAAATGTGAATTGATGGCCTCAACTAGCATAATCATTCCTTTTGAATACCATTTTTTAGAACCTATGAGGGAGGTAGCATCACTTGGGTACGACATCAACCAATCCCAAGTAGAGCTTCAATAAGTGAAGATTGAAAGAAATCACCAACAAGAGAAGTTCATGTTAGTGGAGATTACCACTTTTTCAATGTTAGCCAAGCCACCCCCAGAAACTACTACCATCGTAAAACTCCCCCTTATGAGTTATTAATGTGTAATAAGGTGTTACATTTATAGGAATCAGTTTCTTGAATTGTAATTTCTATTGTACAAGAGAACTCTTTATTCCAAAAATTCATTTTATGAATAGTTATTATTAATAAAATATATTTTTAATCGATACGAATTTGAAAAATTGATTTCCAGACAAAGATAAAAACATTATTGTATTTAAAAAAAGGATATACATTTTCATAAAAACCAACGTATTATAAATAGTATTATTTTAATTAAATATTTTATTAAAACACTTTTATTTAAATATTAATGGTAAAATAATTCAATAATTTCCTAGGGAGTTTTTATTAGTGTCAAAATTTTGATTATGTCTTAAAATTTATATTTTTCAATAAATAAGGTTTTTTATATTTAAAAGACAAAACTTCCATATTTAGAAATTTAATTTTATAAATTAAATAATTTTTTTAAATATACATTATGAAATTATGTTAGGATAAATTTATTAGAATTTTCTAGAAGACTTTGTTTTTCTATGACTATTAAAAATGTAGTTTTGGGTTTTTGGTATGTTTTATAAGTTCATAATTTTTTAATAATCATTTAATAATTAATCAACCACAATCCATGAACAAAAAAATTATTTTATTAATGTTAATTATTTTATTATATTTTAATTAATTTCTAAACCTATAGGTGGATTTATAATGCCTAAAATGGAAAATTTGATTTTAATTTTATCGCATTGTGGAAAATTAATTTTCCATGCAAAAATATTTATTTAAGAATGGATTCGGTTCTTATGGATTAAAATATCTATAATTTTAAACCAAATGTCCAAGACTATGAAAAAACCATGGGTAAGAAAATATTTTTCCATTTACTACAACCTAGATTTCCATGACCTGTATTTGGAAATTATTAAACAATTTATGTACTTATCTTATACATACCCACCCATTTAACCATTTACCTTTCGTAAAAAATCATCCTCAATTATTTTAGGGTTATTTTTCCTCCCAACGAGTCCCCCAATGATTTGAAAATCCCCCAATGATACATACTTAAGTTTTAGGAATAATTATTTAAGGTAAGGGAAATTTACACTTCTCTTTTTCATTCAAGTTCCTTGTTGGGGTATGTCTTGTATTTTGACAAGAAAATTCTTTTTTTTCCAATTTATATTATACCGTTACAATAATAAAAGTACTTTAAAATTTTAATACTCGTGTCCCCTATAATTTTATCCTTTTCTAAACTCATGTTTTATACCCATCATTTTGTCAAATATTTTTCCCAAATTTCACTCTTTTTCATGAGAAATTGTCTTTTCCTTTTTATTTCAATATCCAAACCCCTTTTATCATAATTGGGTATTCAAGTAGATGTAAACATTACTAATTTATTCGTGAATTTATATATATGAGACCCAAATTTTCTCTCTATGGGATAAGAATGTTTTAATGATCATGTCTTTATGAACTTTTGTATTAAATGATTTTCATTAGAATTTAATTATTAATACTCTACTATTTATTAAATGAATTACTTATTTTGATCTATGCATATCACATTAATTAATAATTATTAATGTTTCACCCTAAGAGAGTCCCATTGCATTTAGGTAGAGAATTTAATCTATATGGATGACATGTTTTATGATACCTTGGTGAATAAACATGGTAATTTTCATTTATTATACTTTAGTGATAATCCTTCATGATATGAATTTTAATATCTCATTTCAATTTTGTTGACACATTTCCATGTTATGACTCATTTTATAATTATTATTATATTCCCATTTCTCATTTCTTATTGGTATGCCTCCAGTTCTTATTGATATGTCTCATGATCACATACTTATTGTCTCCCTTGTTTATTCCCTTACTAGGCTTCAGGATCCCCCCTTTCCTTTAATGTATATCCCCAGGATATGAGATGTAATAAAATTAACCTATATTGAAACCATGAAGTTGTATTTCAATTGGATTAGAATATGTTTTTTTCTTATGTTATGTACCTTACTTTCAAGGAATTAAACATTAAAAGATCTTCTATATTGACCAATGGGATGAAAGGTTGTATAATAAAAAGGTATGATTCCATAGTTTGTATCAATGTATAGTTTTATTATTTGAGGAAATTTGGAAATGAAAACTTTAGAATGAAAACTAGGTATAAGTATCAATATAGTAATAAATACTAATACTTTGGTATGTATTATGTAACTGGTTTACAAGAAAATACGTCTCTATATATATATATTACAAGTGGATGTTGATCTAGCATAGATGTACCTAGTGGTAACACCCATAAAAAACTGCACTGAGCTAGACTAAATCGAGAACTATTGAATGACAATTAGCTTTGTTATACACCAGGTTTGACACCCCATAGTGGATATGTTTGGTTAATTAAAAGCATTTTATGAACCATTATGAAGAATATTGAGTAAATTTAATTTTTATGAAAGGATATTAATAACAGGTTAAAGCACAATGATTTAAGAAACAAAATAAATTTAGAATTAGAATATTCCAAAAATCAACATATTTTTTATTAAAATTTTATTATTTTAGAAAAAAATGAGAGGAAATGGGAGGAACCTCTTACATTATGAGTGCAATGGATGATGCACTGATGGAGTTAAAATAGAATCTAGAATAGAAAAATTCATGAGGATGATGAATAAACTAACTCGAGCTATAGACAATAACTTTAATCAAGTTTATAGACTATATTCACCTTGAATGTAATAACTTTCTTTTGAGCACTTTATGTGTCCCTGACCACCTTATTTTAGTTGATCTATTAACCAACTGATTTCTAAAAAATGGATTAACTATATTAAAAATATATTTTCTATGAACCGCTATTCAGATATAGATAAAGTCACCATAGTAGTATACCACTTTGAAAAATAAGCTAATCAGTGGTGGGAACTGATAAAAACATGAATCCAAGAAATTAGATTGATTATATAGAGTGGTAAGAGTTCATAATAATATATTTCAATAAATATTTTCATGTTTGATGATAATAAATAGGGATAAGGTATTATTAATGATTAAGAAAAAGGAAAATGATTTCTGTGGGAAGCTATGAGTTGAAATTTACAAGTCCTGATTAATATACATTTTGATTTGTCATGAATCTAAAGGGAAATTATGGTAGATTCTTCAGAGGAATTAGACCCCATCTACAGAGGAATTTGGATATCAAAACTATGAATTTTATGGTGAGATAGAGCAGAGTACTATAATGAATTAATTGATGTTTTGAGAGATAAAGTGGTCACATATGTCAAACAAAAATAAGAGAGCAATGGATCCACTATTAGGGAGGAAATTTGACCATTGAAGAGGAGGAAATAGATTTCAACTTCCCAAGTGAAAAAATGTGAGAAGAATCATTTGGGGAACTATGCGCTAAGAAGTGGAAATTTCTACAAGTATGGAAGATGTGGTAATTTAGCTCATAATATTCTAAGTGTGTGAGGCCTCAACTTCTCAATAATAATGATAAAGGGAATATGGTGTCATCCCATACGGAAGTCCAATGCTTCATGTGTGGATAGATTGGGCCCTTTTCTAATTAATATCTAAATCAAATGATAATTGAGGTAAACCGAAATCAACTTAAGCCTTATCCAAGAGATTACGATTGAGAATTTTCTTTTATAAAGGATAAAGCAGGGGAATTAAATTATATGGTTGTAGGTATACTCGGTGCGCTCTCAAAGCATTCAAGTACTTTGTTTGATTCTATTTCTATCTGTTCCTTTATTTTATCCAACTTTGAAAATAATATAGAATCTACCATTGGACTAATAAATTTTTATTTTTCAATCAAGAATACTAAAGGGATTATCATAGCATTAACAGTGTATAGAAACTCTAGTATTAACTTTGGTGAGTAAAATCTCCTCAAAAATCTAGTAGTCAGTCCCATGATGGAGTTCACACTATACTAGGGATGGATTGGAACCCAAATTATAATACTTAGATCAACTATATAAGTAAGGAAATTTTAGCTTTCTTGAATGGAAAACCTACGAGTATTTTCAAAGAAGATATATCTTAGCATGATTCTTGTCTATAATCACCACTCTTCGCTTTCTTTATTAAT
Organism: Viscum album; assembly: GCA_963277665.1. Taxonomy (NCBI): domain Eukaryota; kingdom Viridiplantae; phylum Streptophyta; class Magnoliopsida; order Santalales; family Viscaceae; genus Viscum; species Viscum album. The sequence continues at coordinate 359,492,616 of OY728155.1, read as the reverse complement.
ATGATTGATAAAGAGGGAGAAGTAAATGAATGTATAAAGATATAGAATGTCTATATAATTCATAAATAAATTGATGTATTTCCTGAATAGTAACCTAGACCACTCCTATAAAGTGAGGTACATTTATTCATTGAAATCAAACATAGATCCAAGCCTAAATTGAAGACCCTGTAAAGAATGGAAAATGTAGAGTTATTGGAATTAAGTAAACAATGTAAAGATATTCTAGAGAAGTAATTTATCTAACCATGAGTGTCTCCTTTGGGAGAACCTATTCTATTTGTAAGGAATAAGGTTAGATCAATGTGTCTTTGATTAGATTATAAAGAACATAATGGTATCATAGTGAAGAACATGTAAACTCTTGCAAGGATTGATGATTTATTTGATCAGATTCATGGGGATCAATTCTTCTCCAAGATTGACCTCTGATATGGGTATCATAAGTTGAAGGTGAGGAAAGAAGATATCCCAAATAATTCATTCCAATAAATATATTGGAATTATGAGTTTTTTATTATGCCCTTTAGATTAACTAATTTTCTAGATATATTTATGTATTTGATGAATATAGTATTTAATGAATACAATGATAAATTTATGGAAGTTTATATTGATGATATTTTGATATATTATAATAGACCTGAGGATTATGAGAATAATCACATAGTTATTTTGAAAATTATGAGGAATGAGAATACATTTGGAAAATTCATAAAATATTATTTTGATAATAGAATGTTTCATTGTTTGGGAACATTATAACAAATGAAGGAATTTTAGATGACCCTTCCTTGAAAAATGTTGTAGAGGAGTGGACTCACCCCAAAAAAATAACTGAGAATAGTATTTTACTTTATTTATCAAGGTATTATAGGAGGTTTGTGAAAAATAATTCACAACTTTCAAATCCACTAACCAAGTTAACTCGAAAAGGGAAAATGTTCATATGAAAAAAGGGGTCTGAAAAAGCTTTACATGAACGAAATATGATATTAGTTACTGTATATGTCATAAATATAATATATATCAGAGAGTGATTTATTATTTAAAAAATTTATAAATAAAAGTCCTTGGGTTCATCCTCATGAAAAATGACAAGGTGGTTGCGTATGAAGCTTGGAAGTTAAATAGTCATGCATAAAATTACCCTACACATGAATTGGAGTTAACTACTGTCTTTTTTATCTAAATATATGGAGGAAATATATTTATTCAGGGAAATTTTATATATACATAGGGAACTAAAATTTTAAGTATATATTCATTCAAAAGGAATAGAACATGAGACAAATGAGATGGTTGGAACTTCATAAATACTAGGACTGTTCAATACCTTATCAACCTACAAGGATAAACAATGTAACTGATGCATTAAGAATTAAATACCCTATTGTGCTTAAAATTATGAGTATTCAAAGAGATCCATTGATCAAGGACCAGGCAAAGATAGACATGGTAATTGTATAGGAAGGGACATCATCAACCCTAACCCAATTTATTTCTTAACCATCATTACTAGAGAAGATCAATAGAGCTGAAAGAGAATTTCCTTTAATATAAAAGAAGATATAGGCTATGTAGAATGTGAATTTACCTGAGTTCAATATAGATCACGAAGCTATATTGATATTACATAAAATTACATGTGTGCCATCTATCCCCCAAATAAAGAATGAGCTGATGGATGAAGCACATATTTCAACATTATCTATTAATTATGGAATCACTAAAATGTATAGGGACCTTTATAGTCAATATTGGTGGGATAATAAGAAAAAGGAAATTTCTAATTACACAGCAAGGTGCTTTATATTTCAACATATGAAATCAGAGCAACAACTTCTTAAATGAGTATTGCATCCACTACCCATACCTACATTGAAGTGGGACTCTATCAATACAGACATTATCACTGGCCTTCCAAGAACATCACAAGGAAACAATTTGATATAGGTTATAGTGGTTTGAATCACCAAGACCTAACTTTTCATCACTATTCAAGAAGATTTATCTCTCAATGAACTTTCAAAGGTATATATAAAGTAAGTGGTGAGGATTAATGTGGAGCCACTTTATATTGTATTTTATCATGATATAATGTTCACATATAAATTTTGGATAAGTATTAAATAGAATCTAAATAAAGAACTAAATTACAGTATGACCTATCTGCCCAAATCAGATCCTAATATAAAAGGACTATTGATACACTTGATGAAATGATGATAACATGATCAATAGAATTTAAAGGTGGATAGAATAAAGAACTCTCATTATTTTAGTTATCATACAATAAAAAATTCCAATATAGTATTAAAATTGAACCATATAATTCTCTGTATGGGAAATGTTGTAGAAATCATACATGTTGGGATGAAGTTGATGATACAAAGCTACTTGGGATCAATATTTTTTACGGGATGAAAGAAAAAGGTCATGCTACCCAACAAAATATTGAGTATTATTAGATTAAGTAAAAGATCAATGCTAATAACCATCTAAGGTACTTGGTGTTTGATGTTGGAAAAAAAATTCTTTCATATATCACTGTGGAAGAGAGTCATGCAATTTGGTAAGAAAGTGAAGCTTATCCCTAGTTGAATTTTCCCCTTTGAGATACTTAATCAAAAAGAAGGAGTGTCCAATCATCTATAACTTCCAAGGAATCTTCCTGAATCTCATTTATGTATTCTATGTATCATTATTGGGGAAGTACATACTATATTGCTCACATGACCTAAATCTGGAGGTGGTACAATTAGAAAATGTCCTGTCTTATGAGGATAATTCAGTGAAGATCATCGATGGTAGAGAAATATTTATACATAACAAGACTACACACCATTTCAAAGTGTTCTAGAGAAAGAATAAATATAAATAGCATAATGGTAACTATAGGAGGCAATGAAACATAAGTAACATAACCTTCTCTCAACTAAGTTAATTAATTGAAATTTCATGTACTCTATTCCATAAGGGGGTTGAATTTAATGACCTAGTTTTTAAAAATGATATATTTTTCTTGAATATATGTATCCTACATATTATATAATATTACACCAATTCCAAATAAAGAGAAACCAAACAAATTATCTCCTTAACAATGATCAATACAATAGTCATCTATGAAACCAATTAAAATTCCAAACACTCCAAATGGACAAAAAATATAAAATAGAATAGTTGAAATAGGAAAATATGGATCGATCAAATACATTAGAATCACCACCACAATGGGTGAAACTATAAAAATGAAAAAAAAATTAGTAAACTAATAAATATCTTGAAAAGTTAAATATATCCTTAGTAGGAATTTCAGTGAATATTGAGTAAAAGAATTAAGTGGTATTTATAGGGTATAAAGGGAAATGTGATCGTTGGGATTCAACTGTTATATGACCATTAGAAAAATATGATCATTGTTCAGTATAACCATTGTTCAATTTTACCATTGGAAACTATACCCTTGGTTTAATGTTTTAACATTATAATGAACATTTATAAGTAGTAATGGAGGATGATAATTGATATAGAAAGTTGAATTTGGCCTCAAAGAGAAGATTTATTCCTTTTGATACACATTTATATGAACTTGGTAGGGATATAGCATCACCAAGGTTCACCCTTTATGAAGTCCAAGTCAAGATTCAACAAGTGAAGTTTGAACTAAATAATCTAGGGGAGAATTTCAATATTGTGTAGATTATTAATCAGTTGTTGTTAGCTGATCCACCCAATGAAACTACTACCACCACACACATCTCCCTTAGTGAATACGTGAGTGTAATAAGGGGTTATGTATCAAAGAATTAATTACATGATGTGAAATTTCCTTGTATAAATAAAATTTTTATTCCATAAATTCATTTTAAGAATAGTTTATCTTAATAAAATATACATTTAATTAAGATGAATTTAATAAATTGAATTTTGGACACCAATAATATGATTGTTTTTTTAGAAAAGATATACATTTTTCTAAAAATGAATGATATTTTTAATATTTTGTAATTTAAATAGTATTTAAAAAAATATTTAATTATAAATAATAATAAAATTCAGCAATGTCCTAGGGAATTTGTTTATGTCACAAAAAATGAACAATGTCTTAAAAACCATTACTTTCAATAAATAAGTTTTTTTATATTTAAAAGTTAAAATTAACATATTTATAAAATTATTTTGATAAAATATATATTAGTTTTGAAATAATCATGTTGAAATTATATTAGAGTGAATATATAAGAATTTTATGAAATATTTTATTTTTTTATGAATAGTGAAAATATAATTTTGGGTTTTTAGAATGTTTTATTACTTAATAATTGTTTCTTAACAATGTATTAATAAATTAACACCAATATAATACAAAAAATATGTCAATTTATTAATATTAAGTTCTTTAATAGATTTTAATCAATTTTCAAGCCTATAAGTTCCTTTCCAAAGTCTAAAATAAAATTTTTGATTTTAAAACCATTACTTTGTGGAAAATTCAAATTTTTAGTCCAAAATGAGTATATAAAAATAGATTTTAGTTCTGTGGGATTGAAATAACATTTTAGCATGACTTAAATTTCCAAAAACATGAATAATGAACATGGGTAATTCAAGGGTTTTCCATTTTCCAAAACATAGATTTCCAAGGCCTATATTTGGAAATCATTAAACAATTCCACCCCTTTCCCTATAAATTCTAAAAAAATTTAAACATTCCAATGAACAAAAAATCTATAATCAATGAATATTGGGTTATTTATCCTAAAAAGGAGTCCCTTAAAGTGTTCCCAAGTCCCCAAGGTTCCTTCCTCTTGTTTTAGGAACAACACTTTAAGGTAAGGGAAATCTCCACTTCTCTTTTCCATTAAAATTACCATTCATCGTATGTATACTATTTTGAAAAAAAAAATACTTTTCCCATTTTCTATTATCCCATTATTATGATAATATTCTTTTAAAAATGGGATATAGTTTTCCCCACTCACTTTAACCTTTTCTAAAACAACATTTTATACCCATCATGCTATCAACTTTATTTATCAAATTACTCTATTTTACAAGAGAAATTCTCCTTTCCTTTTTATTTGAATACAAAAACCTCTTTTATCTTAAAAGGTTATTCAAATTGATGTAAAAATGACTAATTGATTCAAATATTTACATACTTGAAAACTTCATTCCCTTTCCGTGGTTAAAAAAAATGTAATGATAATGTCTTTATACACTTCTTTATTCCATGATTTTCACAAGAAATCAGTTCTTTATTCACTATGGGATATTAATGGAATGAATTATTATTCTCTATGTGGCTCACATTAATTAATAAATTTGGGTTGTATGATGGGATAATTCTTTAATTATTTGGGTAAAAGTTTAATCTCTATATATGACATTCTTTATGATACCATAGTGAATAACCTTGGTAATATTTATTTTGGACACCACAATAATAAACCTTGGTGATATATTTATATGTGTATCATTTAAATGTTGTATCCATATTTCCATGTCGTTATAAATTTTCATATTTTTATTATATGCCTCTTTTTCATTCCTTATTATTATGCCTCTTGATCTTACTGATATGTCCTGTGATCATATGCTTATTGCCTCCCCTTTTTATTTCCTTACTGGTCTTCATCATCACCCCATTACTTTAGTGTATGGAACTAGGATATGAGATGTTATAAAATTAATCTATATTTACCCCATGATGATTTATTTCAACTATTTTAAAATAATGTTTTATGTTTTCATGTTTTATGTTCCATATTTTTAATAAACTAATCATTAAAAGATCCAATGCATTTTCCCCTATAATGAGATTTTATGTAATAAAAAGGATGGTTTATATATTGGAGCTCATCGACTAGTTTGGTTGTCCCTCGTAGATTTAAGCCATGTTTGTGAAACTTGTTCTTAGTTCCATCTCAAGGTGGAAGGCCTTAATTATAGTACTTCTATCTAAATAAGAAAGAAGCCTTTGGTCGGAGTACATGTTAATGTCTAGCTTGTCTAGGTATATCTAGAAATTGGGTGTATTGGTCAATTTTAAAGAATTATCCTCTTAAATTTAGAGTCATCTCATAAGGGGAATCTTAGACATGGAACCTAAAAAATCCATTGTAGGCCATAAGTTAGTTTACACCAAGGTCATAGCCTTCTATATCTTTTCACCTCATGAAACCCATGTTTATTGTAAAATATATAGATTATAGAGCTGGTCATAAGTTTAACATCTTGTATGGAATGCTTGGTCACAAATTTAAGGTTCTATGGGGACATATGGTGGGTTGTGTCCTCAGGGGGGGGGGGATTCACACTTGGGATTTGATTAAATATTTCACCAAGGGGAAATAATTCAACCTTGTATTCTTGGTTGAGTGTGTTCTCAAGGGGGATGATTTCAAAATAAAAGGTTTGTATGAGGGTGTCTTTAAGGGTGAATATTTCACACTCATAGGTTTGGTTGAGTGTGTCCCCATGGGTAAAGATTTCACACTAGGAGGTTTTGGGGATTGTTTCTCTTGGGGGAATATTTCATACTTAGTATTTGGTTGAGTGCATACCTAAGGGGAAATAATTCACACTTGAGAGATAGCTAAGTGTGTCCCTGAAGGGGGGAGATTTAACACATGGGATTTGGTTGTGTGTGTCTCCATGAGGGAAGATTCCACACATGGAATTTGTTGATCATATCCCTGGTGGGGAAGATTTAATAGTCAATATTTCACGGTGATGTTGGGGTGTTAGGATTGAACAATAGAGAGGTTTTTTATATATCATAATTAAGAGATTGGGATCAAAAACCATATAGTCTAATTCCAAATTTAATGGTCATGGGACAAGACTGGTCTATTAACTTTACATTATGTGGTAAGGAAAATAATTTCATGAAAATAGCGTCAATGGGGGAGGGTGTAGTCAATACCTATGAATGATTCTTGGGTGATAGTAATAACATATATGGTATGAATTAGGATGTTGTGTGGGAGATACTAGAGTGACTTTATAGAGTAGTAATGATATTAATGTGGAATACCCATGAGAGTTTCCCAGGGTGATGCTTGGATAAGTAATGGCGTGGTCAGGAATTTTTTGTGGAAGAGTACTAGGTGCTTCTAAGTAAAGTGATAGTATCATTGGTTCATATAAAATGGATATACATGTGTAATACTAGGATAAGTGATCATACAATAATTTCATACTTATCACATGAGGCATCTTGTTCTCACCGAATGAGGTATCCTACAATTATTACATAGGGTATCCCAAGTTCATTTAATCGGGTAAGACCACAGTTTAACATCATTTTCAAGGGAATTGTTTGTGGGTAATATGAATTGAGATAGTCATCCTTTCTTCCCCATGTCAGGTCAATAGAAAATATCAAACTACTGATGGGTTGGAGGAAAATGATTAGGGCTTACACTTGAGTAGGATGCCCATGGGATCTATATGGGAGACATAGTTATATATGTCGGATTGTACTCTATGGATTCTTATTCTAATTCCCCACATTACACCATAAGGTAATATCAAACTTCTAATGGGTCAAGGCCTAAGATTAGGGCTTACACATAAGTAGGAGTCCCATGGGGGTTACTTGGGAGTAGTAGGGATACATGTGTAGTTTGATATCTAGAGACCCCTTTACATCATCATCATGTTGGTTCATGAGGAAATATTTTCTTGTTGATGGGTTGTGGGATATAATTTGGTCTTATACCTGATATATAGTCCCTTGGTGGCTGTTTAGTGGTTATATCATTACCATTATAGGAATAACCTTACGCCTAACACATAAGGATTCTCGTGCATTTAAAAGGAGGCATCCTATTCTCATCATGAAGTGAATACTAAAGTTTAAAGTCATGAAGTGAGGAGTAAGGGGGTATTATCATTGTTATAGATTTTAGAATACTTAGATTTACTCCTAATGCATCATGTGTGTTTCAATAGAGGGATCCTGAATTCTTTATATATGGTATACTATAGTTTAATTTCTTGTAATGAGGACTATTGGGTAGAATATTCCTATAAATGATTTGTGTGGGACTTATACCAAAGTATCCCAATATGTTTCAACCTAGAACATAGGTAGGTGATGGGGGATGAATAGTATTTTTACTCAAGGTAATTGGGGAATCAAAGTAGAAAATCTCAATTATTGGAATGGGAAAGGGACTTCACCGCTGTAATTTCATGAAAATTTGGGACTTGGGGATATGAAGATCATGAAACACTGATTTTCATGACTGAGAGATCTGTCACTTGAATACCATAGATCCTCCTAAAAATTATGATTTTATTACATATTTATCAACATTTCAATTTTTTTTCACAAAAAAGCCATTTTTTTTTTAAATTTATGGAGTTAAATGACAATGCCTTTATTTTTGGATATCATCTCGCATATGTGTAGAGCTTCTATGATTGATGTATCAATTCCAAAAAAATATAGTTTTATGACAATGAAAGAGTTGCACGTAATTTTAGATAGTTGTGTGCAATTACATACTTTTCCCTAGAATCACCCCACCTTACCTATTTTAGAACTCTAACTTTCAATAGACATAACATTTGATAGAAATGTTATTTTTGACTCCATGACTATCCATATTAAAGCATGGGACATAATAAATTCTCATAGATCAAGTTATTCTAATTTTTTTCCATTCATGGAATCATTTTTTATAACTAACAGTGATATGTTATGAACATTAATTATCATTAGTTTAAATAAGTTGTTATAATTTAGGAAAACATTTGAACGATTTTCATAATATTATGATTTTTTAATTTGATTATTGAAGTTTGATATACACAATAACATTTATGGTTTAAGTATAGGGTTCAAAATAGAATGAATTTTAGGAAAAAATAATGTGACATTGAATGAAAAGGCTAGGCTCATGAGAAACCAAATGATATGTAATTTTTACTGAAAATTCTTCTCATTATGCATAATTGTCTACCTCATATTATTATTAACAACCTAAGAATAGTTGAATTTAAAAAATATCTAAATATGAGAAAAATGGCATTTGAGGAAAGTTTATGTGACAAAAAATATGTAGGAAAGAGGATTCAACAACCTAAATGTCACGAATATGGTAAAAATTACCCAGGGAAATGTCTCAAAGAAAACAGTTGATGTTTTATATGTGGAAAATGGATATTAATCAACTAATTATCAAGGATAAAACAAAGAGTTTTAATTGAGGAAAATGAGGTTTATGATAAGGCACCACTAATAGTTTATTATGTCATGTGTGGGGAACATCATCGTTATTTGAGTAAATGTCAAAATACTTGGGTTAATTCCTAGGCTAGGGAAGAGATTATGTTATGTCACTAGTTAAAGTGGATCTTAATGGTTAAGGAACACTTATCCTTTGGTTTGGAGTTGGGGATGTCATTTATTTTTTTATGATTTTTATTTATTAAAATATTATTATTATTCCATCTGTAGATTTTAATGTGACATTTCCCAATGATTAGCTCTCTTTATATAAATTCTTTATAAATTTACAAGGAAGGAAAGTCGTATTATATATTTCAAAAAAACTTATGATCATCTTTTGGTGCAATAATGGATATGAACCTCAAAAGATAATTAATTCAATTGTATGTGTATCACTACCTACTCATGAGGTATATTTATCTAAACTAGTGAGTAGAAACTCAATATTGTAGATATTTCTATAACTTGGGAATTTGGAAATGTGTTTTATAAATACATTCCTATTCTACCTCTAAATAGCGAAGTTTATTCTTAAATAGAACTCATACTTAGTCTTATAACTATATCAATGAATCTATAGAGAATGGAATGTATTTAGTTTCAATAATTGAAGAATAAACTCTTGGATAATATTAATAACAGATTTATATACCATTGTGCGACACCATGGGGTTCATATGTTCTTTTGTTAAGAAGAAATATGGGTCAATGAATCTTTACATCAATAATAGATTCATATATAAATAATAAAACAAATTTAAAAAGGACCAAAAAAATATTTTAAACTAGAAAAACAAATTTTTACCTTTAAAATCATTTGGTAAACAAAATCATTCAAAAACATATCTTTGAATACATCATTAAAACATTACAATATATGTTAAAAGAGGCTATCAAATGATTTTTAATGTACTATTATACTTAGAATTATATATATTTTTTAAAAAAATGATACATTAAAAGGATAAATTTAGACATACACCTTAAATCTAGAATTTAACACCCCCATATCAAATCATAATCATTTAAAAATGGATTATCTTTCTGATACCCCCATTGGAAAATAAGTAATTTATTAAAAATAAATATAAAAACTCATTCAAAAAAACCTCAAACATATTATAACCATTTGAATATTTATACAATTGAACTATCAACACAAGTATAATTTTTTTATTTATGTAAAAAACTATCCATTAAATCACCATGAACATCCAAAAAATTTCTGTGTTAAAAATATCTACTCATATACTTATGCTAATTTAACATCATATCAAGAACAATTTAAAAACAAAGGTCAAAGATCCAGTGATTAAAAAATAGAAATTAATTCAAAAAATATTTTAAACAAATTATAAAAACCACATACATCAATTGATTCTCAAGAAAGTTATAATTTACTTAAATAAGAGACTACTTAAAGAGGGAATTTATAATTGAAAAATTATTCATAATATCAAAGGATTATTAAATATAATAATATATAAAAAAGGACCAACTGATTTTTATTTTCAAAAAGGGTTGGTATGACCCAGTTTAAGAATACTATGATATGTAATTTTAATCAATTCCAGATTCCACAGGATAAGAACACAATTTCTGTGATATACACCACCCAAAAATGATATCCATGAAAATTATTCTAACATCATGAACACAGTAATCCATATTTATGAGAACGATTATTATTTTTCATAAATAACATTAAACAATAAAATGAAATTTTAACCTCTCGTCAATTAGGTTTCTATATAAATAACAATTTTACCAAGGCCATATAATTATATCTAATGAATTTTAAATTAACTTGGGTTCTGATCCATTTTACAGAATCCTAGTGTCTACTGATTAATTAAATAAATTATTTATGTTTTTTAAATAAAAAAATAAAAAAACCAATGTAGATAATTCCATGCATCTAAAAAACACAAACCGAAAATAAAAATTATTATATAAATGAAGATAAATAATATGATTCTTAAAACTCATAAAGAAACATTACAAAAATATGTTCAATTCAATTAACTTAAACCCTTGTTTTTTGTTTTACATTTCATATTCTGAAGACCCCAACACCACCTGTCACTAAATTTTTTTCTCATTTGTTCTATACTACTATTTTATCATAGAAAACCCAGGAAACCCAAAATTAAGTACACTACCTAGTTTGTAGAAATTCTCAAATTCTATTCCTGATCTCTATGGATTAGAAATTAGTTCGAGGGAATAAAGAGTTAGACCTTGGGAGTAGTTCGATAAAAACTAATCACCAAAATTTTCTAAACCAAAAACCTATAATAACATTTCCATTGTCCATAATGTCATAGACCCAAATATAATATTTTCTAAACAATATATATCAATGTTCAATGAAATAAATAAATCACAAGATAACTTGGAGACTACATAAGGTAAAATTAAAATCAATAAATATGAATGTAAAAAATATATAATAATAAAATAGATGTGATGGGACTTATATTAAATTTAAATATTTTTTGAAATCCATGAAAAATAAAAAAATAATCAACCATATCGGTGTGACATGAGGGTCAACATCCCACCATGTCACCATATAATAACCCTCAACATCCACTCCAATATCTGGTTCTAAAAACATAATAATTAAATTATTTTATTTGTGTTGATAAATTTGGCCTCATATTTTATTCCAAAAAATATAACAACAATAGAAAATATTGGAATTCTCACACAAAAAGAATTTTTAGGTTTATATTTTTATAGAATTAGGAAAATTTCTTTCATAAATAATCACCATAACTTATGAAGAGAGTATTATTCCCAATATAGAGATATTTATATATTTTATATTATTTCATAATCATAATCAATACAAAAACCTTCTTGAAATAATTCATTTATCATCATTCATAATAAGTTGGAGAAAATTAATCATAAAAATAGTGATATAAAATACTCAAAAAGTTTAAATATAAGCATTAACAAAAGAATTTCATCAGGTAGAAAAATATGAGAATAAGGGTATGATTACATAATCAAATTGGATAAGAATTACATAAGATAAATCATACCCATAAATACCAAGAACATAAATCATGGAACATGCCAAAAAAATTTAACAAAGCGAAGAGTCGTAAGAATCAAAAATCACAATCCATGTGATTTCAGTCTAATTCAAAGAAAACATTTATAACCTATAGAGATAATAATTAAAATAGGTTGTTATCTTGGAAAATAATCTTTATAGAACCCTTATAGAACACATAAAAATTTATATAACCATATAGTCAACTTCTAATATAATTCTTTGGAGAACATAATCATTACCTAAATCATTGGAGAGCTATTGTGGGATTCACCCGTTATTTCAATAGTTATAATAAGGCTCAAATGGTTATATCATGATCTAAAAAGGGGATAAATCCATTATATCTTGATATATAATGGGGATCAACCCATCATATTTGTTGTATTGGGATAACCAGTTATTGTAAAAAATTTCGATGGACAATAACAAAAATAATTTTAATAGAACATTCAAATTATCATAAAAATCATATAAATATCCATTATTATTTTCATAGTTAGGTTAAAAAATGGAAAGGGAATAAGTTCCAAGAAAATCTCATTGAAACAATCATAATTCATCTAGATAAATAATAATGATGGCATCATTACATAATATACCCATTAGAGCACAAGTAACATCAATGGATGTTGATTTTCATTAATACAAATACAATTAAAATGTCATTATAAATATACATTTGGAAAATATCATTTTCAATTTGAAAATTAACATTACAAAAGTCACAAAATATTATAGATAACATTTTCTTTGAAAATAAACCTGAAACTTATAATGGAATATTCAAATAAAATAATGTCAATGATATATGTAAAATCTATTCATGATGTAAATGTTAAAATCAAACATTATTTTCAAACATTTTTTAAGGGAGTCAATAGTGACCAATTTATTAAATGTTTAGAAATTTACAATTAAAACCATTTAAGAAAATGTTAGATACCCTGGAAAATATATTTATTAAATCATTTATGTCAATAAAATATCATTTTTTAAACATTTTATAAAACAATATATCTAATAGAAAGATTCCAAATCTAAAAAAAATATAATATTAGTATAAAATACCAGTGACTTCTTTGATGTTTCATCAATAAGGGAAGAAATGGAAAATAAACATGTAAAACATTTTAATAACAAGTTTAGAATAAAATATATATGGTATATGAAAATAATAGAATATGATTTCATCAAAAGGAACCTTTAACATAAACAATCATGAAAAGAAAAGAGATTGCAACATTAAGGATTTTTTACTTTAGTAATATTTTAATTGTATTCCCCATGAAATAATAAATTAAAATGAAAAATTAAATATCATGAAAATAGGTAAATTTATGATATAACATGTCATAGGGGAAGTATATACACCTCATAAAATAAATTACATTAATAATAAAAAAATATACCTCAATGAAGTAAAATTTAAATGAGATCCTTTACTGCTTTAGTAATCTATAGATAAAAACCTCATAAACATGAGAACCTCATAAAAATTTTTAAATCCCAATAATTTTCAGAAAAATAATAATAAAATAAATTCATAGGTATTTTATACACCATATAATTATCATTAGTAGTGAATATGGAATTTTTCTCACAGAAATAAAAGTGAGATGAGAAACACTTACCTCGCGTCCAAACATTCCATATATACTCATTAATTATTATATAATAAGAATATTTAAGTAAATTTATTTCATAAAAATATAGTATATATTTATTAACTTATACTTAATTCATTTATTTGACTTTTTTAATTAAATATTTAAATACATAATAAATTATTTCGACATCATGTGTTTTAAAGATGTTCAGTCTATATTTTCAAAATAAATTCGGTATGTTGACCTTGGTCCAAGAGTTCATTGTTACATAATCTCTATAATAATAATAATAATTAAATAATTATATTTTTTATACATAAATTATTATTTTAAAACTAATTATATATAAGGTAATGAAAATTGAACTATGTTAAAATCATGGTGATGGTAGGACGTAGGTATGCACGAATAACGTTTCCAATTTAAGCAGACTTATTGGGTATAATTTAAGTATTATTTCATATTTTAAAAATTTCAATTATATCAAAATTAAAATATTATTTATTTAAATAAACTAACACATACCATTCAATTGATTCATTAAAAATAAAATAATCTCATCGCATCCCAAGGTGGTAGTCCTTTGTACACATGAACGTTGTCATCATTTTTCAATGGTTTGTAAGATAATAAAGTATATAATATATTAATTTTTTATAATTAATAATATATCATGAATATAATATATAAACATAAAATAAATCAATATGAATTGTTTTGAGAGGAAACGATGGAAAATGAATTACATCGGTTTGTGAGGTGGTAGTCTGCCTTATACATGAACGACGATTCTGTTTCCCATTTGATGGAAGAGAAGATTGATATATATAATGATATTAAAATAAGAAAAACTAAATATATGGGAGAAAAATATTAAATTTTATAAGAAAGGATTAATAATATTTTAGTGGGGATGAAGAATAAATAAAACTGAATTCTGTATTAAGAACGATTTCTTTTCTTCAAAACAACTCTTTAGTTTTGCAAAAAAATCCTTACTGTGAAAGTTTTATTAAAAAAATAGATTAAATTTCATGTGTATGGAAGTTAAGAATGGATTTGGGAAGGTTTGTTTTGAAAAAAATTATTTTATGGTGTTAAAAGGAGAGGATTCTAGATTACGATATATAAGTGGGGCAGAGGACACACTTCAAATTGATGAAAATAAAAATTTATAACCATAACTTTTACATCCAAAAAGATTAATGATGGAACATTATTGAGAATATGGTGATATAATTTATAAATATTTACCTAAATTAGAAGTTATGCATGTTTTTATGTTATTTTAACCCTTATCTTTTTAGTTTAACCCCCAATTAACCTGTTCTCACCATAACTATGGTAAATGATATTACCGTTTTCATAATTCACAATGCCTAAACATTATGTTGAATTTTTTATATAATAAAAATTATTAATATTAAAAATGTTATATATATATTTTTAATATTCAATTGAAATAATTTTTAGAATATATTTTAAAATAAAACTCACAGACGTGATGAAAAAATGGGTTTTTATTAAATATTTTTTTTCAAGTATAAGATGATTTCATATAAACTATATGAATAGTAATAATTATTATAGGTAGTTAATTTAATATTTATAGCTATATTACATATAAACTTAATTTAAATCATTCTTCATTAGGATTTATTTCAATTAAATAAAAATGATAAACTTTATACACTTTATACAGTTTTCAAAAAAATGAGTTTTAAGCCCCAAAATAAACTTATACTAATGTCAAGTGTAAATATGATTACAATGTAATTAATTTTCTGAAATATAAATAATTTTTAATTAAGTAACTTAAAATCAAATTCAAATAATACTTGTACGTTTAAATGAATTAATTTATTGAAATGAAATGTGAGTTAAAAATGGTATTTTCTACTATTCACAAAAATTCATTATTTTCCTAAAAATACCCACATTTTCTCCTTATATAATTTTTATATTAATATTTAAAATATGAAATTAATTTTATAAAATAAAAATTCTTAATTTTCTAGAAATTAATTATAATATTTTCTCACAAAGAAATATTTTGAGGAAAACATATTTTTTATGAATAAAATGACAATACTTAAAATTTAGTGTTTATTTAAAAATAATTTATCAATGCATTTATATTTAGTTAAAAATTTATATTTGTATATTTATTTCATAAATTAGATAATCCTATTCATTCACAATAATTTAATGAATAGGTTATAATAGTCAAATGTTTTAAGGGTGGTTTACACTCGATGTTGCGTATTGTATAAGATATCAGACATTATGTTCTTAGTTTAAAATTGGGTGTCACAACAACCCCACCCAACATTTATAAATTTAATACTCAAAATTTTAACTTAAACATGGTAAATATGGATTTTATATTTCAAAAAACCCTTTTTAAAATCTAAAGTCTTAAAAAGGGATAGTAAAACATACAACATAAAAAGATAAGGTGGGAAATACAAAGGTTATCTAGAATAACACTTAACTAGGTTTATGAGTAATAAAACATTATATGGAAGTGAATATATGGAAATGGAAGAAAATTGTAACTCCCAAATAATTATAGAGTGTCACAATGATCATTGATCACAATATTGTGAATGATCATGAGAAGTTAATAACCAAAAATCATAATTTAAAATGGTGTGAAAAAGACCATCACCTCATCCTAAATGAATGTAATGTGATAAAATTTTAATTTTCAAGATCCTTTTCCTAGAGATAAAATATTATTACCTTCTATAATAAGAACATATGGTCAACATACTTACCTGAAACGTATAATTTCATCCTTTAATCAATTTCAACCACCATATCATCTTTTTCTCCAAATAAGGAGTATTCAAGATAAATATTTATTTTTGTATGACGGATGAACAAAAATCTACCTCTGAAAGATCAAATAATTCAACAAATATAAAATATTCTATTCCACATATATATACACAGTATCCAAAAACTAAAAATTTAACACAATTTAAAATAATATCAAATATGAATAAACCCTTATATAGTGAGATACAACATTAATCTCAAACACCTCAATAATAAAACCCAAATTTTTTCTTAGATCATTCCATAAACAACATTCCTAAAAAAATTATTGACTAAGATTGAATCAAAAAAATTCTAGGGGTTTGATCTCATATTCTTCCAAGATGGATTTAAAATTTGTCTACAAATAACAAAAATCCCTTTTAAAGAATAAAAAAAAAATTGTATTTTACTTAATCATATAATCTCCAAGATATACTAACAACTTCCATATATAACTTGAATCACCTCAAAGGAATTGGAAAGACATATATTCTCCCAAAATATAATTCAACCTTTATTCCTCAAAAAAATCTAATAATGTTTGGCCTACCTTTATCTTATAAGGTTCCCATAATCTTGAAATTATTCTAAAATAACATTAGTAACATAAGAACCAGATCACTTTTCAATTCCATGGATATCCATACTATAAAAAATATTTTTAAAGGGTTATATGCATAATTATATTTAAAACCATTTAGGTAAAAAAATAAATCTCATACTAACTGGGATATCACGTAGTCTAGTGGTTAGTGTTTCCCCTTTCTAACCCTACAGTTGTGGGTTTAAGCACCAAGGCATTTCCAAATGTGATAATTTTTCCTTTTTCAACAACAATACTAAAATAAATATTCCAAAATTCCAAAAAATATAATTAACATCCTAAAAAATAGTATTAATCATCAAATATCATATAAACCATAAAGGTTATCAATAATATAAAAATTATGTTTGAATTATGTAAATTAATACTTAATGTTAATCCAAATCATTACATATACTTCAAACTAATAAAATGTCTCCAAAAATATCATGAATAATTTTAAGATCTATTCACTTAAAACCTCAAAGGGGTGTCTATGTCTTCAAACTTATGATTAGCCTTAATCTCATTGACAATTTATGGTATCCCTCACTCTTGTGACAACCTATAAGGAATAAATATATATTTCCAAAGTTATTGAAACCTTTATTTTCTGCCAACTATAACAGCCTCAAACCAGCACTCATGGATTTTATACTAAAACAATTATCCTCATATTTATGGATTAATACTAATAAACATGTCACTATTAATTTCATATAAAAATTATAACAAAAAATATTGGATCACTTACATACCCAACAACCATTATGGTTTAGAGGTTCATGGAATTAGGAAAAAATCACACATAAACAAAACCTATAACTTATGACAAGATTATTCTTCATACTATACATAGTATTCCATATTCCATATTAGGTCATCATCATATTCCATGTAAAACCCTTTTATTAATAATTCATTTTACATAATTCTTGAAAACCTGGGGGAATGAAAACATAATATGGTTGAGATCAAATGCTTGGTAAGGTTAAACCTAATCACTAACAAAATAATATAATCAGTGATAAAAATATGACAATAAGCATATAAGGATATAATCAAATAGAATGATCATAACATATGATATATCATACACGTAAATACCTATTTATTCAATAATTAAACATATAATAATTCTTTAACAATGGTATGAGTGATAATAATCAATAATCATGAGCCATGTGATGTCAATATAGATCAAAGAAAATATGTACAAACCATAGCAATAAAAACATAAATGTGTTGGTATCATAGAGCATAATCTTCATATAACCCTTATAGAACACTAAATTTTTTTAATAAACATATATTATACATAAAAAATAATTATCTGAAGAACATAATCATTACCCAATTCATTGGAGTGCTACAATTGGGATCACCCATCATATCATGAGCTATAATGGGGATTAACTCTTCATATCATGAGCTATTAGAGGGAGAATCTTGTCATATCTTGAGCTATTATGGAGCTCAAACCATTATATTAGATATATTAGGCTCAAAAATTATCATAGAAAAACTTTTAAGACCATAACAAAAATAGATTATATTAATCTTTCATCTAACATTATAAATCACTGAAATATACACTATTATTTTAATAACACTATTAACCCATAGAAAAGGAATAAGATCAAAAAACTTATCTTTTAAACAATCATAATTAATCTAGATAAATAATTAGGATGGTATCACTACATAATTTTACCAATGTAGAATAATTAACATCAAGTGATATAGAAATTTATGAATGGAAATACCATTAAAATGTCATTACAAAACATTCTTGATGAAAATAACCTTTTCACATTAAAATTAACTTTTGGAAATGAAAGAAATCACAAAATATTGTGAAAATAATTTTCTTTGAAAATAAACTTGGAAACATACAAAGATTGATTAAAATAAATTAATGTTAATAAAAGTGGTAAGACCCATTCACTACCTAAATCTTAAAAATAAATATACTTTTCAGACACTTGTAAAGGGTTTCATAATTGACCCAATTAGAAAATGTTAATAATTTAATTTTTAAACCCACTTAAAAGAAGGTAAAATACAATTTAAAATTGATTTATGAAATAGTTTGTGTCTATGAAAGAAATTGTTTTATATCATTTCATAAAACATGGAAATAGAAGAGAAATATTGCCCGTCTAAAAGAAGATACAAGATCAATATCACTCACAAGTGACTTCATTGATGTTTATTTAATAAATGAGGAAGGAAATAGAAATTAAATATAAAAATTGAATGAATAAAAGAAATATAATAAATGATATGTTTTCCAATAAAATAATAACACATGATTTCCTCTAAGTAACCTTGAATATAAATAATCCCAAAAAGAAATGATATTGTAACATAAAACCTTTTCCACTTTATTAACTTCTCAATCCCCCATAAAATAAAAAAATAAAATGAAAAATTAAATATAATTGAAATAGGTAGGTTTATGATATAAAATTTCAAATGGGCAGCATATACTCCCCATAAAATGAATTACATGCATTAAAATAAAAGATTTGTCAAAGAAGGAATATTTAGATGAGATCCCTTACTACTTTAGTTATATCTGAATCAAAACCTCATGAAAGGAAAAATATAATATTGATTTTTAAATAACAATAATTTCCATTAATATAATAATAAAATAAATTTTTGGGTATTATATACACCACACAAGAATATTATGTTTTCAATATGGTTATGCCTCATAGAAATATAAGTGATTCGATAAACCCATACCATGATTCCGAAATTTTAGTGTATTCACATTAAATCCTATATAATGTGAAGATTCCAATAATTTTATTTCATAATAAAATTTTTTAGTTTTAATAACTTATACATAAATCATTTATTTTGTTTATTTTAATGATATATTTAAATTCTTAATCAGTTAAGTCCACATTAGGTGTTTTGAGGATGTTCAATAAAAATTTTCAATATGACATCAGTATGCTGACCATGGTCAATTATTTCATTATTTAATCATACAAATAATAATAATAATGAAATAATTATCAGTTCTATAAAAACATTATACTTGTAAACTAACCATGAATAATGGTAATAAAAAATGAGCGCTTTTATAATCATGAAGATGGTAGGCCTTATGTTTGCATGACCAACATTCACATTTTTCAACGATTGTTAATGATTGAAGTTAAATAATATTTTACCTTTATATAAATAAAATTTTATCCTAAAAATCATATTATTTCATTAAATACTCATATATATAACATTTAGTTAATGCAATAATAAAATAATAATGGCACCGCTTCACTAGGAGGTAGTTCACTGTACACATGATGGATGTTATCATTTTTATTTTTAGGATAATGTAAGAAATTATATGTTATATAAACATTAAATAATTTTTAATATATCATTTATATCATATATAAACACTAAATATATCATAATTAATATTAGTGATCTGCAATAATGGAAAATGAATAACTTCTGTTTGTGAGGCGGTAGTACACCGTATGCACGAACGATGGTTTTGATTCCTATTTCACGAATGATGAAAAAAATTTAGTTTTTGATATTAAATTAATAAAATATAATTATTTATATTATACTTATATTATTATATCATAATTTTTTAATAATATTTAAATCATTTTGAATAAAAAATAAAATAGAATTATCAGTTAAGAATGATTCCTTTTCGGCGGATGATCTCTTTAGGTTTCCACCAACTAATTCCCATGAGGGTCTTATAATTAAGTACATGATTATATGAAATGGTTTTGGATGTTAGGAATGTATTTAGTATGGTTTTTTTGTAATAAAAAAGTTCATTATTGTGTGAATAGGACAGAAGAGTGGGTGGCCTTTTAGAAGTTGGTGAGAGGACACACCTAGAATATTTGAAATGAAAACATTATACCAACATTTTATACATTCTTAAAGGTTATATATTTAAAAATTATTGTCCCAAATATTATATAAGTTTGAAATATTTTTATAAAATATAATTAACAAATTTTTTTTATCATTTTAAATCTTATATTGTTAGGATAATCCTCAGTAAACCCGTATACACATTAATCGTGGTAATAGTTTTTTATAGGTTTTTCTATTAACTATAACAAAAAATTAAGATTACATTTTTTATGTAATATAAATTAAGATTAATAAAAATATGAAAAAAATTTATAAAATTAAATTCATAGGATGTGAATAATTTAATTTGAAATAAAACTCGCAGACACAATAGAAAAGCAGTTTTTGAAGAAATGTATTTTTTCAAGCATAAGATAACATTATATTAAATATATGAAATGTAATAATTATTATATGAATTAAAAATAATATATATATATATATAATTGATAAATTTAATTTAAATAATTCCTTATTAGGTTTAATTTAAATTAATTAAAAATTATAAGCATTTTTTAGTTTTAAACAGTTTTCAAAGACATCCATTTATAAGACAACAATAAACATAAACTAAAATAAATTATAAAGATGATCAAATATAATTAATATGATTAAATATAAAAAATATACACTTATTTTAATTTAAATCAAATTTAAAGCATAATGTAACTTTTAAATTACTTAATTAATTGGGAAAATGTCAATTTTATAAAAATCAGAACATTCCACTATTCATTGAAAACCCAATATTTTCCTAAATATACCACAATTTCAACCCAAGTTAGTTTTTATAAGTTTATTTTGTAACGCCCCGACCCCAGCTACCCAGAGTCGGTGCATTACTTCGTAACATTGGCATGATCACAAAAGATCAAGTCTCGAAAGACCGATTAGTTTAGTAGCCTTGGAAACACTAGATACATTCATAAACGTTACATTACATCATAAAGTGAAAAACTACAATAACAAAGTCTCCATAGTCCACACTCATATCCTCTTCTGACTATCCCTGCAGGTCATTCATAAAATACTTCTTCCCATCCTGGAAAATATTAAAACATTGAAAGGGGTGAGCTCAGATGCTCAGTAAGGATAACTATATTGCGGAAGCTTTCGTAAATAAACATAAACAATTAAGGCAATGTATAAATAAAACAAAAGCCTTTTAAACATGAACTTCATCATAATATGGCAAAAGTAAACTGAGATAATGCCATTCACTTCTTCACATGGATATTCTACTGGTCGAATAATCACATGCAATAACAATAACCACTTTCATAATGAGGGAATGTATAATGCCAGACTCTCTGAAACACTTTGTCAAGGCCTCGGCCAAGACGTCTAAAATGATTAAGGCCTCGGCCAAAACCATAAATCAAATTGGGAAAGGGCCTCGGCCAATTCCACGTCTAGTTGTCTCATGAGACCTACCGATGCATCGAGGAGCTATAGCGGGCTCCACCCGTCACTTATTAAGTCCAATACATTCCTCATATGAATAGGTTTAAACATATCATAAACCATAACATAATCGTATCACATAAAACATGCATAAAGGAAACATAACATTTCCACATTTCAATCACAAGATATCAATACAACACTTTGATATGATAAAAACGCTTTCAAAACCATTTTCAATACCAAAATAAAAGAAAGTTAAAACTTTGTATTTATTTTTCATTAAAAAAAATGATGGCTTGTAGAGGAAGCCGAAACTCAAATAATGGTCATGGCGGCGGAGAAGTCGTTGTCGCCGCATAAGTACGGAAAGAAAAACATTCCCTTTTGTCGTTTAGCAAAATGCTTCGTATAAAAAGATTCCTTTTGAATAAACGTAAAAGTCAAAGGGGTTTATACCCCGTATAAAAGAAATTTGTGTATAAAACAAAATATGCCTCAATGAAAGGAGATTGAGACGAAGTCCTTAAAAAGATCATTTTTAAAATAAAATAGATATATTATGTGTATTCACTATAGGTACACATAAAGAAAGTAAAAATACAAAATAGGACATAATAACATCATGACATAATTTGAAAGTAGGAGATTAACCCAAAGAATGGAAATTGGGTTAAGAAGTTCCCTTACAAATATCATTTAAATAAAATATATCTATTATGTGTATTCACTATAATTACACATAAAGAAAGTACAAATACAAGATATGACATAACAATATCATGACATAATTTGAAAGTAGGAGATTAACCCAAAGAATAGAAATTGGGTTAAGAAGTTCCCTTACCTTGTGTCCGACTTGACTCAACCGTTCTTTAACCTCCTGAATAATAAACTAGAGTTAATATATACCTTATTAAGAACCATTTTCAATTTC
This sequence comes from Viscum album, assembly GCA_963277665.1. Classification (NCBI taxonomy): domain Eukaryota; kingdom Viridiplantae; phylum Streptophyta; class Magnoliopsida; order Santalales; family Viscaceae; genus Viscum; species Viscum album. The sequence continues at coordinate 359,469,033 of OY728155.1, read as the reverse complement.
ATTATCCTTATTATATCACTTATTACAATGATATGAACATTATGTAATTATTTAAGTTAATAACGGTCGTTTTGTCGATCTTTGGTACTTGAGTCAACAATAAGCTTCTTATAATTACAAGTTGTTTATGTGGTGAAATATCCATTATATCCAGAATTATATTCATGATTTAGATGTCATATATATCTTATATATCCAGTATATACATTTATTTATAATATTACGTAACATTTAGAGGTAAGAAATGAAATGCACCGTTCATGGAGACGGTAAGCCGTACGTACGCATGAACGCTACTTTCATTTCAATTTCATATTTAATGGAACTAAATCATAATGATATAAATGTATAATATAATTCCAGTATAATATAGTGTATAATACCATTTACTCCATCCTTTATACATCCCACATATGGCATTAACGATTCAAATCACTTTGAGGGGGCGGTAGTCCGCACTTCCTAAAATGAAATTATCGCGTTTTACCCATAATGGAAATCATAAAGTATGACATAAATGAGAAATACAGAAGCATAAGTAAAACATAAACAAATTATAAATCATATATAAAAATAGTGACATCTTAATGGCCACCTTTGAAGGTGTTATATGAGTGTTGAACAATCATCGTTTCGTGAGGCAGAAATTCGCCATCCACAGAAACCGTATGTTCTTTAACCATTAGATGTAGGTGTGTGTAAGTGTAGATCGAATCCTTCTTATAACAACATCCTAGTATATTGAGGATACTGGTGTTGTTACAAAAGAAATGAATAAAAAGAGTTTAGGGGGTTGGAGAAGAAAAATAAAACAAAACAACATTAGAAAAGACATTACCTCTAAATCGGGTAACTCTTTTTGATTTGAGCCAAAGGCTTCCTTGGGAAGAGTTCTGCCCAAAGTGAGGCTTCTAGGAGTAAGGGAGGAATGTTGGGAGAGTATTTGGGCAGAGGTTGGCCGATCCAAATGGCTTGAAAGTGTAAATGAGGTGGGAGAGGTGGGGGCCTTTTATAAGTGGAGAGGAGGGGCACTTTTGGAAAGATTGAAATGTTACATTATTTCACAATGCTTTTTCGGATTCTAAAGGTCCCACACTTATATGATTCGAGCCTAAGTTGATAAGGGTTCTAAATCTCCTCATCCAATTGGCTTTGGACAAGTGTAAGCCTTGGATTTTTCATTATCTTCCCATTTTATTTAAATCGTTAAATAATGAGGTCATCACTACATCATCATGATGTCATAAATAATTTAATTTATTTAATGTATAAAAATTATAAAAAAAATACTATGATGTAGGAAATCTTTTTATCTTTCTAATGAATATTTATAATCAAAATATGGACTTGTGTAACCCCACTTAAAAATTGTTTTAGTAAAACAATTTATGTTAGTGTCATTTTCACTTTAACATTAAATAAAAAGTAATTTATGTTATTTCCCAACAAAAGTGGATCCATGGGGTCCCCAAGTTAGGCCATGGCTTGTATTGGTCGGCCATGACTCAACCAATGAGGTTGGGACATGTGTCTAGGTCATTTCATATTATTAAAGTATTATTTATACCTTAAACTACACTAATTACCACTAATCGCGATTAAGAACTTAAAAGTTACTATTCACCAAAAATTATTTTGATCTCATTGAACCACATTTTACTTCTTAATGACAACCATGTATGTCGGATTTTTGAAAATCAAATCACAGAAGTGGTAATATTTCATTTAAACGAAAAATCAGTTATTTAACTACCACTTAGTGGTTTCACTATTCATCAAAAATTGAAGTTTTTCAGAATAAGGCCAAAATTTCACCCTAAGCTATAATTGATATTACGAATTCAAAAATGATGTCTATTTTACAAAATTCCAAACATATTAGTTGCATTAATTAATTTTATAATTAATTCCCGCTGTCACAACAAATAGCGTGTTTTTAAGAAACAATTTATATCAAAAGATTGGCAATTGTTTATGTCCAATTTCAATGTTAAATTAATTCTAATGACCGCCATTGGATAAAATGGTAAAAATATATTCTAATTATACTCTAAAACCACTCAATATTATACTTTATCACTATGAATTATTTTGATTAAAAAGGTTGTTTTAAGTATTTTTCACTATTCATAAAAATTTTGAAGTTCTCAGAAAATTACAAAAAATTCAACATAGGCTAATTTCAATATTAGGAATACAAAAATGAAGTCCATTTTGAAATATAAAATTTCTATAATTTTAAAAAGTGGTTATTACTATTCATAACGGCTACTTTGATTTGTCGCGATGTTTTAGAACTCGAAGTTGCGTACAATGCAAGCTATTGTATTATTGAATGAGAAGCGTATCGTGGAAGCTCGGGGTGTTACATTCTCCCCTCCTTCAATAAATTGCGTCCTCGCAATTTGATATTTTTCTTTAAAAATAAAAGGTTGAAAATAGAAAATACCTTTGAGGAAAACCCACATCGGAAATAAGGTTAATAAAATTTAGCCTTAATAAGAGGGAAAGGGAAATGAACAAGTCACCACCCAATTATGATCTCGATTAGGAGAACATTGGTGGCAATTAGAGACATATAATTAGAGGAAAAACGTAAATATTTGTAGGGAGTGATTGAGGTCATCAATCACAATCAACTGTCAAATTGAGGGCCTCAAAGCCTTCAATCTATGTTGATTTAAAATATCATCAGTTCAACAAGACATAAGGTATTAGGATAACACATTTTTTGTTTTAATATCCCTTTACTAAAGTTTAAGAATTAATTTATTCATTGAATAAGAGATAAGTATATATATATTTATGCTTGACAATTAGAGTTTCAACCATCAACTCATCTTTCACTCAAAAAGATAATAGAACTCAAAAATATTATACTTATCCTAATTGTATAAGGTTCCAAATGTTAACACATACTATTTAGATTAGTAAAATTATTTTGTAATAACCAGGGACTTCCTGTAGGCTAGTGGTAGGAGATAAAGGCTTGTCGCACTATGGTTGTGGGTTCGATTCCTGCAGCTTTGTCCGACGCGACGGGTTATGCCCCACCCTGCAGGTTGTCCTTTTCCTAAAACTATAGTATCATAATATTTCAAAAATAATCTTCATAAAATTTTTAACCTTAAACAATACTATCCACGGTTCAACTTAATCCATTCCAACCTTAATAGTTATCCAAAATACTTCTATCCAACTCACAGTCCAAATTTTACAAGGAAGGTAAACATAATGAAGATCCTTTATCCCACGTAACAACATGTGAACACCTTCATCATGTATTCTTTTTAAACATACTGAATTACCATGATCCCTTATTCCTTATATAATACTAGATATACTCCTTCTATCCAAAAATGTATACAAAACATCAATCAGTTTCAAGGAAGTTAAGTATATCCAATATAATTTATCCAAATCAATCACGTCTTATTCCAAAATCACAATCTCAGTATCAAAACCATATTATGGTTTATTTTTCTCTCAACCATATATTTTCCAAAAATTTAACCTACTGTGGAGTCACTTTTCTTGGTTCCACACAATCTCAAGTCCTTGATGAAATAGTACTGCAGTACAATCCTTATATACTCCATAATTATTATAACCAGTACATCATTGATACAACACTCAAATTAAAAAAAATCTTTAATAACAACATAAGAAATCTAATCATTACTCCTCATCTGTGGTAGTATCATAACTTGATTATTATCCAATAACATCATTTGGGGCATGCTCTGATGATTTGGACATTGGTTTGCGTAGTGTCCCCAATCCTTGCAGAAGAAGCATTGTACATTTGAAACCATTTTCTTACCCTTGCAGTCACGCACTTTGTGTCCTTTTTCTCTACACTTATAACAAACTCCCATTCCCTTTAGGCAAGTTCCATGATGTTTCTTCCCACAATTACCACATATTGGAAAATTCTTCATTCCCCTCATCCCTTTATCCATCATTCTCTCTTCCATCCCTTTTGTCTCTTGCTTCGCTTCAAAGCCATAGGACTCAGAGAATTCTTTACTTATCCTATTAACACATGATACTATTTCTTCATATGTTGAGAACACATGGGAGACTATTTCCCTTCGAAATGTTGGCTTAATACCGTGAAAGATACTATCCTTCTTACTCTTTGGATCATACGTACTGCTGGAGTTCACATTCCTTCTACTGGGCGCCATTTCTATACAACGGCATAAACTAGGTTAGTTTATGAATCAAAATACATAATTCCATATTTGTAAAACACTTTACATAAATTGAACTATTTATGGATATAATCCATAATCATAAAAAGAAATGTTTTCTTTGAGGAAGTATATACTCATAACCCTTCATAGTGGTTTGTGAGAATTATCCTAAGCATATCCCCCGGGAGTGTCGTAACCAAGAGTGCAGCAAGGCCCGTTGTCGTGCACCTGTTCCCGTTCGAGTCTAGCTCAAAGCAGTGTTTTTGGGTTTTACCCCTAGGTACATCTGTGCCAGAGCCGCCTCTACCTGCTCGTATCCAGACAGGGATGTATTGCTCGGAAAACTCATAACATCTCTATAATACCAAAATTATAGGAAGTTCTTCTATACTAATCCTCAAAGTCTATCTTTGGGCTATGTGCTCTAATCAGAGTTTATCTAAATCTAGCTTCCAAGGTTAGTACTAAACTGCCTCTGATACCAACTGTAACGCCCCGACCCCAGCTACCCAGAGTCGGTGCATTACTTCGTAACATTGGCATGATCACAAAAGATCAAGTCTCGAAAGACCGATTAGTTTAGTAGCCTTGGAAACACTAGATACATTCATAAACGTTACATTACATCATAAAGTGAAAAACTACAATAACAAAGTCTCCATAGTCCACACTCATATCCTCTTCTGACTATCCCTGCAGGTCATTCATAAAATACTTCTTCCCATCCTGGAAAATATTAAAACATTGAAAGGGGTGAGCTCAGATGCTCAGTAAGGATAACTATATTGCGGAAGCTTTCGTAAATAAACATAAACAATTAAGGCAATGTATAAATAAAACAAAAGCCTTTTAAACATGAACTTCATCATAATATGGCAAAAGTAAACTGAGATAATGCCATTCACTTCTTCACATGGATATTCTACTGGTCGAATAATCACATGCAATAACAATAACCACTTTCATAATGAGGGAATGTATAATGCCAGACTCTCTGAAACACTTTGTCAAGGCCTCGGCCAAGACGTCTAAAATGATTAAGGCCTCGGCCAAAACCATAAATCAAATTGGGAAAGGGCCTCGGCCAATTCCACGTCTAGTTGTCTCATGAGACCTACCGATGCATCGAGGAGCTATAGCGGGCTCCACCCGTCACTTATTAAGTCCAATACATTCCTCATATGAATAGGTTTAAACATATCATAAACCATAACATAATCGTATCACATAAAACATGCATAAAGGAAACATAACATTTCCACATTTCAATCACAAGATATCAATACAACACTTTGATATGATAAAAACGCTTTCAAAACCATTTTCAATACCAAAATAAAAGAAAGTTAAAACTTTGTATTTATTTTTCATTAAAAAAAATGATGGCTTGTAGAGGAAGCCGAAACTCAAATAATGGTCATGGCGGCGGAGAAGTCGTTGTCGCCGCATAAGTACGGAAAGAAAAACATTCCCTTTTGTCGTTTAGCAAAATGCTTCGTATAAAAAGATTCCTTTTGAATAAACGTAAAAGTCAAAGGGGTTTATACACCGTATAAAAGAAATTTGTGTATAAAACAAAATATGCCTCAATGAAAGGAGATTGAGACGAAGTCCTTAAAAAGATCATTTTTAAAATAAAATAGATATATTATGTGTATTCACTATAGGTACACATAAAGAAAGTAAAAATACAAAATAGGACATAATAACATCATGACATAATTTGAAAGTAGGAGATTAACCCAAAGAATGGAAATTGGGTTAAGAAGTTCCCTTACAAATATCATTTAAATAAAATATATCTATTATGTGTATTCACTATAATTACACATAAAGAAAGTACAAATACAAGATATGACATAACAATATCATGACATAATTTGAAAGTAGGAGATTAACCCAAAGAATAGAAATTGGGTTAAGAAGTTCCCTTACCTTGTGTCCGACTTGACTCAACCGTTCTTTAACCTCCTGAATAATAAACTAGAGTTAATATATACCTTATTAAGAACCATTTTCAATTTCATTATCCTTATTATATCACTTATTACAATGATATGAACATTATGTAATTATTTAAGTTAATAACGGTCGTTTTGTCGATCTTTGGTACTTGAGTCAACAATAAGCTTCTTATAATTACAAGTTGTTTATGTGGTGAAATATCCATTATATCCAGAATTATATTCATGATTTAGATGTCATATATATCTTATATATCCAGTATATACATTTATTTATAATATTACGTAACATTTAGAGGTAAGAAATGAAATGCACCGTTCATGGAGACGGTAAGCCGTACGTACGCATGAACGCTACTTTCATTTCAATTTCATATTTAATGGAACTAAATCATAATGATATAAATGTATAATATAATTCCAGTATAATATAGTGTATAATACCATTTACTCCATCCTTTATACATCCCACATATGGCATTAACGATTCAAATCACTTTGAGGGGGCGGTAGTCCGCACTTCCTAAAATGAAATTATCGCGTTTTACCCATAATGGAAATCATAAAGTATGACATAAATGAGAAATACAGAAGCATAAGTAAAACATAAACAAATTATAAATCATATATAAAAATAGTGACATCTTAATGGCCACCTTTGAAGGTGTTATATGAGTGTTGAACAATCATCGTTTCGTGAGGCAGAAATTCGCCATCCACAGAAACCGTATGTTCTTTAACCATTAGATGTAGGTGTGTGTAAGTGTAGATCGAATCCTTCTTATAACAACATCCTAGTATATTGAGGATACTGGTGTTGTTACAAAAGAAATGAATAAAAAGAGTTTAGGGGGTTGGAGAAGAAAAATAAAACAAAACAACATTAGAAAAGACATTACCTCCAAATCGGGTAACTCTTTTTGATTTGAGCCAAAGGCTTCCTTGGGAAGAGTTCTGCCCAAAGTGAGGCTTCTAGGAGTAAGGGAGGAATGTTGGGAGAGTATTTGGGCAGAGGTTGGCCGAGAAAAATGGCTTGAAAGTGTAAATGAGGTGGGAGAGGTGGGGGCCTTTTATAAGTGGAGAGGAGGGGCACTTTTGGAAAGATTGAAATGTTACATTATTTCACAATGCTTTTTCGGATTCTAAAGGTCCCACACTTATATGATTCGAGCCTAAGTTGATAAGGGTTCGAAATCTCCTCATCCAATTGGCTTTGGACAAGTGTAAGCCTTGGATGTTTCATTATCTTCCAATTTTATTTAAATCGTTAAATAATGAGGTCATCACTACATCATCATGATGTCATAAATAATTTAATTTATTTAATGTATAAAAATTATAAAAAAAATACTATGATGTAGGAAATCTTTTTATCTTTCTAATGAATATTTATAATCAAAATATGGACTTGTGTAACCCCACTTAAAAATTGTTTTAGTAAAACAATTTATGTTAGTGTCATTTTCACTTTAACATTAAATAAAAAGTAATTTATGTTATTTCCCAACAAAAGTGGATCCATGGGGTCCCCAAGTTAGGCCATGGCTTGTCTTGGTCGGCCATGACTCAACCAATGAGGTTGGGACATGTGTCTAGGTCATTTCATATTATTAAAGTATTATTTATACCTTAAACTACACTAATTACCACTAATCGCGATTAAGAACTTAAAAGTTACTATTCACCAAAAATTATTTTGATCTCATTGAACCACATTTTACTTCTTAATGACAACCATGTATGTCGGATTTTTGAAAATCAAATCACAGAAGTGGTAATATTTCATTTAAACGAAAAATCAGTTATTTAACTACCACTTAGTGGTTTCACTATTCATCAAAAATTGAAGTTTTTCAGAATAAGGCCAAAATTTCACCCTAAGCTATAATTGATATTACGAATTCAAAAATGATGTCTATTTTACAAAATTCCAAACATATTAGTTGCATTAATTAATTTTATAATTAATTCCCGCTGTCACAACAAATAGCGTGTTTTTAAGAAACAATTTATATCAAAAGATTGGCAATTGTTTATGTCCAATTTCAATGTTAAATTAATTCTAATGACCGCCATTGGATAAAATGGTAAAAATATATTCTAATTATACTCTAAAACCACTCAATATTATACTTTATCACTATGAATTATTTTGATTAAAAAGGTTGTTTTAAGTATTTTTCACTATTCATAAAAATTTTGAAGTTCTCAGAAAATTACAAAAAATTCAACATAGGCTAATTTCAATATTAGGAATACAAAAATGAAGTCCATTTTGAAATATAAAATTTCTATAATTTTAAAAAGTGGTTATTACTATTCATAACGGCTACTTTGATTTGTCGCGATGTTTTAGAACTCGAAGTTGCGTACAATGCAAGCTATTGTATTATTGAATGAGAAGCGTATCGTGGAAGCTCGGGGTGTTACATATTTTAAAAATGAATTTAATTTTTTAAAATAAATATTCTAAAATATCTATAAATTAATTAAAATATTTTATCAAGAAAATAATAATTGTGATTTTTGAAGAAAAAATATTTTTTCTGGATAAAATGAAAATACTTAAAATTGAGTGATTATTTAAGATGAATTTATCAATAAATTTATATATATTATGAAATTTATTTATATATATTTAATAAATTTTATAATCATATTCATTCCTTCAAATTTAATGGGTATTTTACAATATTCATATATTTTGTGGTTTTTTATGATCAGTGTTGCCTTTTGTAAACACTATTGAGAATAATGATATTCTTTATAATCCAGGGTGATAAATTATACCCCCCCCCAAAAAAAACCAACTTAATTAATATAATACTTGTAATTTAGAATTTAACTTGGTAAATAACATTTTTACATTTCAAAATACACTTTTTAAATTACTACATCAAACAAATTGTTAGTAATACATACACATAAAAAGATAGTTGTAAATCTGAATGTTATATGAAATAATGCATAAATACGTTTTCAAGTTAGAGAACATTAGATTTTAGTGAAGATATGGTCATGAGAGAATATATTATTTCCTAAATAATAATAAAGAGTGATATAGATCATTGATATTAAGAGGGTGAATAATCATGATAAAGTTAACAATAAAAAATCATAACATAAATATGTTTTAAAAACACCATCCTCTCATCATAAATGAAATAATAGGATAACATTTTCAATATCAATATCATTTTATATGAGTTGAATAATTTTTTATCATATATAATAATAATAGAAGTTGAATATACATACATAAAATGTATAATTTCATCCTTCAATCAATTTAAATAAAAATCCCATAATATTTTCCAAAAAATGAGTTTTCAAGAAAAAAAATTCATTTTTTATGCTAGAAGAAGTAAACCCCCTTCTAAAGGGTCACATAATTCATAAAAAATTAAAACATTATATTAAAAAGTTAGAAATTAGACAAAGATAAAATGGTTAAAATAAGGTAAGGTAATTTAAAAAATGAATGAATCTTCATATGGTGTAATATAACATTAATATAAAATGACTTACGAATAACACCTAAATATTATCTTAGATCATTCGATAAAAAAATATGCTCAAAATATGCCTTACTAGGATCAAAATCCAAAAATAATAAGGTTTTGATCACATATTCATCAAATATTTATTTAATATTTATATCTAAATAACACCAATCACTTTTAAGGTATCATACAAAAAAATTAATTTTACAAATCATATAATCTCCAAGAGATACTAATCATCTTTATAAATAAATTAAATCACCTTAAAAAAAGTTTTAAAATTTTATATGCTTCAAAAATATAATCCAATCATTATTCCTCAAATAAAATCTCGTAATGTTCGATCTAGATTAATTGTAAATTGTTCCCAAAATAGTGATATTGTTATTAAGTAACATTAATAGACTAATTCCCAAAAAGTTTTTTAATCCCATGGTTATCCATACCAAAAATCATACTATCCAAAAGTCAATATAATCAATATAATTAAAAGTGTGTAAGTAAAAAAAGGATTTCATACTAACCATGACATCACATATGCCACTGGTTAGAATTTCAACCTTCTCTTACTTCTGTTCTGGGTTTAATCCACATGTCCATGCCTGATGTTAGAGGATTTCCTTTTTGAAAAACTATACTAATATAATTCTTAAAAAATTCCTATATATATGATAAAAATCCTTCAAAATATTCTTCAATGTCAAAGATCATAGAAAACATAAAGGTTATAAATACCTTAAAACTTATTTACATATAATATAAAGGATACATCATGTTAAAACAATGAATTTTATAGACTTCAACGTAATAAAATGTCTCTAAAAATTTCAATAATCACTTTAATATATCATCAATTAAAACATTAAAAGGGGTTTCTATGAGTATAAACCTATAATTATCCTTAATCACAAAATCCCATAATGGTCTCTATAACTATTATGAGAACCCCTCATGAAAATATACAAATTTAATAAGTTATCTAAACCCTGATTTCATTCCAACTATAACATCATCAATCCCGCATGCTCGAATCCAATGAAAAAACACTATCCTTACTTTTTTTTGTCTTAATACTGATAAAAATGACCCAATTATTTCCATCTAAAAAAATATTAAAACAATAGAAAATATTTTTATCACTTACATACAAGGACCTTTTAGATCTATAATTTAAGATATGTTGGAAAAACTCTAACAAAATTAACAACTAGGACTTATGAAGAGAGTATTTCTTTTGACTATACCTAAAATTTTATATTCAGTATTACGTCATCATCATCGACTATATGAAAAACTTCGATACATAATTTATTTAACATCATTTTTTATATCTTGGGGGAAAGGAAAGATAATAATGGTTCTCTCAAATTCTTAGTAAGAATAAACATAATCATTAACAACTAAATGTCATCAGTGTAAAAATCATGAGTATAAGCATGTGATGAAATAATCAAAGTACATGATAATAACATAAGATAAATCATATGCATCAAAACTTGTATATTCAACAATGAATCATGTAATGAATCATTAAGAAAGTTTTGAGTGATAATAATCAATAATCATGATCAAGGTGATATCAATTTTGATCAAAGAAAATATATATATCATATACCAAGTATAACAAGAACTTGTTTGTTTCTTGGATAAACATCTTCATAAAAACCTTAGAGAACAAATAAATTTTTTAATAACTATATGACTGAAATCCAATATAATTCTATACATAAAATAATATTTAAAAATTTAATTAGAGATATGTAACTGAGAACACATGTTCATCAAATCATCATCTCTAATGGGATCAACCAATCTTATCTTGATCTATAATGGGACTTAACCCATTATATAAGTTTCATTTTTCAGACATTATCAAAAAAAGTTTCCATGGATCATAACATAAATTAAATTTTTAGATATTTTACCTATTAATAAAACTAATAGAACCATCCAATATTCCTTTCATAACAAGACTAACCCATTGAAAAAGAACATGATCTTTGAGATTACCTTTGAAATAATCAAAATAAATCTAGGGAAATCATAAGTATGGTGTCATTAAAAATAATCTTCATTGGATCATATAATTCAACAAGGGTTACTGAGGTTGATTAATAAAAATACCTTGAAAATGTATTTTAAAAAATTCTTGAAGAAAATTATCATTTTAGTTTAATTAAAAAAATATAAAGAAAATTTTTTAAAAATATTTTATTTGAAAAAAAACCATGGAGAATTATAATGTATACTTAAAATCAACTAATGATCATGATATTGGAAAAAATCCTTTTATGGTGTAAATGTTATAAATAAATATTCTTTTTAATAAAAATTGTAGGGATACAAAAGAGACCAATTTAAAAAAAGTTAGGAAATTTAATTTTAAACCCATTTAATATAATTTTAAATACTATGTAAAATAAATTTATGAAATAATTTATTTTTATCAAATAAAATTTAAAAAAACAATGAAACCATGGAAATAGAAGATAAATATTCGGTATGTAAAAGAAGATTCATGATCAGTATCATATACAAGTAACTTCCATAATGTTTCCTTAATAAATAAGAGATGAAATAGAAATTAAAAAATTAAACCACATTGATAACCATAATACAATAAATGTTATTTATTTAAGAGAATGATATGTGTTTCAATAAAATAATATCAAATTATTTCCAACAAAGTTACCTTTAACATTAAGAATATCATAAAGAAAAAATATTTTAACATAAAGTCTTTTCCACTTTAGTAGCTTTTAAATCATAATCTCTAAAAAATAATAACTTTAAATGAAATATTAAATATCCTAAAACCAGGTATATTCATGATATAAAATGTCAAAGGGACATTATATTCACCTTGTAAAATAAATCTGGTGCATAATAACAAAATATGCCTCAATGAAGGAAAATTGAGTTGAGATCGCTTATTATTTTGTAATTTCTAGATCAAAACCTCTTGATATGGGGAACATAATATGTATTTGAAATACAAATAATTACAATTAATTGATTCATAAAATAAATAAGTGGTTACTATACAAACCACAAAATGAAAATATTTTTTTAACATGATATATGTCACACCAAAATAAAAGTGAGATAAGAAACACTTACCTCAAGTCCACACTTTCTATATATGTCCATTAACAACTATATTACAAGATTTTATCATTTATTTTATTTCTCAATAAAATTTTATAGGTTTAATACCTTATTATTAAATCATTTTTTTATTAATTTTAATTTTATATTTAAATAGTTAATCAATTAAGTCCACATCAGGTGTTTTGAGGACATTCGTTCCATATTTTCAAAATGTCTTCTGTATGTTGACCATCATCAAAGGGTAATTGTCCCATAATTTCTATAATAAAAAAATAGTTGTCCAATTAATAAATCGACTATACTTTTATAAAAAATCTTGAGTAATGTTCGTGAAAAATGAACCATGTTATAATCATTAAGATGGTATGTCGTGCATATGAATGACGGACGTTTCCATTTTTCAATAATAATTATGGAAATAAATTAAGTCTTATTTTATATTTATAGAATTATAATTATATAATAAATATCATATTATTACTTTATATTCGCATATAAACACCATCCATATGATTTGTAAATAAAAAACAAATCACATCACTTTATATGGCCGAAGTCTTCTGTGGACACATATAATGTTATAATTTTTCCATGGATGGTAAGGTAAGAATTTTATTGATATAATAATTCAATAAAAAAATTATTATTTCATTATTATTATATATAAATATTAAATCCAATATATTTAAAATCAATAATATTCAACAATGGAAAAAAATATATCGGTTTGCGAGGCCGTAGTACGTCATACACTTGAATGACAGTTTTGTTTCTCATTTGATGGGGGAGGAGATAGAGGTTGGTAATGATATTTAAATAATAAAGACTATTTATATGGAGTATAATTATTTTATTATATCATCATGTTTTAATATGATTTAAAGGAGGTGGTATAAGAAATTAAATAGAATGATCACCTAAGAACGATACCTCTTCTTCGGACGACCTATTTAGTTTTTCACAAAAATCATTCCTAGGATGGGTTTATAATCAAAACAAGGATTTAAGGATATGGGGAGGAAACTTTGGAAGAATTGTTTTTAAGTATTTTCTAAAAAAATTATTTGATGGTGTGAAGGATATAGGATTGGGGTGGCCTTTTATAGGTTGGGGAGATGACAAACAAGGAATTTTTAAATGAAAATGTTATACCTAGGTTTTACACATTCTCCAAGGATCCAAAAAAGACTTTGTTTGATACCTATATGATATAGGGTCAATATATGGTTATATAATATAATTTATACAATTTTTGAGGTCAATTGTACCCATATTTTGTTAGTTTAACCCCCGGGTAAACCCATTTTCACCTTAATCATGGTAAAACATTTTTAATGTTTCCTCTATTCATTTTGGAAAAAATTTATGTTTAACTGGTTATGGAAAAAAAATTATGATTTTTCCAATTATGGATTCCATTTTTTCAAAAAAAATTCACATAAGTTTCAAAAAAAATTAAAATGAAACCACAGATAAGATGAAAAATCCAGTTTTACAGAAATGTAATTTTTCAAGTATAAGTTGATCTTATATTAACTCTATGACTTGTAATAAATATCATATGAATTTACATACATATTCATTGATATATAATATAATATATATATATATATATATAATTTAAATCATTCCAAATTAGGGTTAATTTTAAATAATTAAAATGGATAAACATTATGCACTTTAAAACAGTTTTCAGAAAAATGAGTTTTAATCCCAAAAATAACTTATACAAAAATAATGTATAAAGATGATTAAAATGTATTTAATTAGATTAAATATAACTAAATAATAATTATTTTAATTTAAATAAAATTAAAATTAAAATTAAAAATTTAAAATTTGTAATTTATTGAAAATAAAGGATACTTTTATAAAAATCGGTATTTTCCACTATTAACTGAAATACCAATATTTTCTGTAAAATAAAAACATTAACTCTAAATTAATAATTATAAGAAAGATTAAAATATGTGTATAATATACAACGATCATATATGTCATGGTTTGTTTACACTCGGTGTTGTGTGACATATACCCCATCAAACATAATGTTATTATTTTAAAATTAGGGTGTTATAACCCACATAAAAATAAATATCATATAATATGAATACTTATAGAACTTATTTTTCCCTTTCTATAACCTGTATTAGTCAAAATAATGTTAACATACATCTATTGGGTGTATGTAGGGTATGATAATATAACGACCCATACTTTACATACATTGTTACTACTTCAAAATTGAAGCACACTTATTACAACATATGACAAAACCACAAAGGACCGTATAGGTATAGTGTCTTTAGAAACTGGGAAACATAAACAACTGGTTCATAAATCTTCTACAGTGTCTCCCATTTATTTCATCATATCTAGGGTCCCTTTTAGCATATTCTACTTAATATCCATCTTCCTGACCTGGGGAAAAGAAAACATAAAAGGGTGAGCTCAAATGCTCAGCAAGGGCAAATAAAGGAAATAAAAATCATATCATATCTTTTTGAAAATCAAAACCTGCAAAAGAGATCATAATATCTTATCATGGAATAATTCATAGAAGTGAAAATGAGATCCCCATAATCACAACATAAAACTTGAAACTTTGTGGCATGCACACATAATCATGGAAATCATTTCTTGTTAGTCATGCTTCATTGCCAAGACTATCTTAGTGGACAAAGTCCCTTTCTGAACCGAGTTCACTCCTCGTTTCAGTCCTGTATCACTGAACCGAAATAACCTTCCGTTCCAGCCATGTCTATCTCATGAGATATAAAATCTTTACCCAATGCATTGGAGGGAGATATAGGTCCCACCCATCTTATAATGAATCCTTTCTTATGTGTGCCACATAATCATAAAACTTACATCATCGCATAACACATGTAACAAAAATGGGATTCTTGAAACATCGTGACATCATAAATCAATTCATATAAGATAAAGGAATTCATAAAAATAATTCCATCACAACATGATCAAATCAATGTAATAATAGGGATAAAAACAGAACCCTTTATTATCTTAGATGGAAAATAATTTTGATAAAACACTTGAACTCCATTCTTGAGGAAAATATCCTTTCTTCTTCAAAAACATTTTTCCTTTCATAACATGTCATATAACTTTAAAATAAAAGAAGTTGATTAAAAATAAACTTGAGAACTTGTAAAGGAAGCTTCTTGGAAATAATGTTTTAAAAATCTATTCATGCCGTATAAGTTAAAAAAAAACATTCTTCGTACTTTTGTCGGAAAAGTCAAAAAGTACCTCGTACGACCAAAGATTCCTTTCATACATATTACTAAAAACTCACCGAAGGGTAAAAATGGATTTAAACAATTGTAGGTGGATGGAAATAATATTACATATTGATGAAACATGGATGTGGATGATAAAATACACCCCAGTAAATACTTACGAATAAACAATCTTGGAAAAAAATGAGATTGTGATATTTCCCTTACCTTAGGTCTGATTTGCTTTGTTCGTGTCCGAAGCTCCTCTTCTTTGGAACGCCTCTTTGAATCCTCCACTTAAGGAACTAAGATTGGTCTTTGGAGAAGACCAGGACCTCTAGGATTATTCTAGGGAAGTGGAGAAGGGAAAATGGCTGGGGTTGGCCGAGCTTGAGTGCTCAAATTGGTGTGAGGAGGAGGGGGAGGAGGTGCCCTTTTATAAGGGAGGAGAGGGGCACCTTAGGAATATCTCAAAATATTATTTTATATTAAAGTCAAAATCGGTTTATAATGGTTCCAAAGGGTCTTATTTCGAAGCTAAAGTGGGGATGGGTCGAAATCCTATCAACCAATAGGATTTAGACAAGTTTAGGGTATTATTTTAACCTTATCAATTAGATTTAACTCTAAGTTAATTAATTTAACTTTTACCGTGTCTTTTTGTTTTCTTTCACTATATGGTTAATACACTTACTATAACATGCCAAACGAACCCCAAATTGTTTATTATTAATATATATATCCTTATCTAAGTCATTTGGCCGAACCTTAGATTTTTAGGAATAAAATAACAATTAATAATATAATATTTGATTTAAAAACTATTTTGTGTCAATTTTGACACTATTTGATATATGATTTTTGTGAAAGTCAAAACATAATTATATGTTCGAACCAAGTTTATTAAATCAACATTAATATATCATAGTAACCTAGAAAATTAGTTGAATTCATAAAAAGTCTTAAATTACATTTATTTTGGTATTTATATTATCAATTATGTCAATATTTCATTAATAAGATAATTACTGCATCATCTTTGTGTCATAAATAAATTAAATTATTTGATGTCTAAAAATTAAAAATAAAATACCATCATGTAGGAAATCTTTTTAGCTTTCTAATGAATATTTACAATCGAATTTATCTTATGTATAACCCCATATTAAAAATGATTTACTTATTAAACTTTGATTTTAACTATTTTAACCCTTCTTTAAATAAATTAATAATAAATGTCCTAATCTAATCCAAGTGGGCCTAAATGGTCATATTTTATTCCTAAGTTTGTTTTTGGTCGAATTACACTTGTCCAATAGAATTAGGACATGTGTTAGGGTAATATTGATATCATATTTACCCTTAGTTACTCTATTTACTATTAACCGCGGTAAAAATAGTAAAAAGTTACTATTCACCAAAAAATTATTTTAATCTCATTGAACCACATTTTAGTCCTTGATATTAACCGTGTCTCTCGGATTTTCGAAATTCCATTCACAGAAGCGGTAAAATTAAGTTTTATGCAAAATTCAGTTTTTTAACCTACCACTTAGTGGTTTCACTATTCATCAAAAATTGAAAGTTTTCAGAAAAATACCAAAATTTCACCCTAGGCTAATTTCGATATTCTGAGTCCAAAAATGAAGTCCATTTTGAAAAATAAAATTTATAAAATTTCAAAAAGTTGTTATTACTATTCATAACGGCTAGTTTTAATAGCATATTGTTGTTTAGTGAAACTCGGTATTGCGTACGACGCAAGCTATCGAGGAAGGTCGCGATTGCGTGCAAAGCAAGCCAAGCAAGTGTTGTGTAGAAAAAGATTCCTTTGATGATTTATATAACGTAAAAGTCTCGGGTGTTACATTCTACCCCCCTTAAAAAGAATTTCGCCCTCGAAATTCGTCACTTTGCAACAAACAGATGAGGATACTTCTACCTCATCATATCCTCAAGCTCCCATGTAGCTTCTTCAAGTTGGTGGTTTCTCCATAAAACTTTCACCAAGCGAGTGGTCTTGTTTCGTAGGACTTTTTCGCTACGATCCAGAATCTCTATCGGCTGTTCTTCATAAGAAAGATCTTGCTCCAGCGGTACAACTTCTGAGCTGAGTATATGTGAAGGATCTGGTATGTACTTTCTCAGGAGAGATACATGGAACACATCGTGAACTTGAGAGAGATTCGGTGGAAGCGCCAATCGGTAAGCTACCTTCCCAACACGATCCAGTATTTCGAAAGGACCGATATATCTAGGGCTCAACTTCCCCTTCTTTCCAAATCTCATAACCCTCTTCCAGGGAGATATTCGTAAGAACACTTTATCACCCACTTAAAACTCTAGGTCTTTTCTTCGGTTGTCGGCATAACTTTTCTGTCGACTCTGAGCTGCTCTTATGTGTTGTTGAATAGATCTGACCTTTTCTGCCATTTCATCAACGAGATCAGGTCCTAATAGCTTTCTTTCCCCAACTTCATCCCAGCAAGTTGGAGTCCTGCATTTCTTTCCATAGAGAGCTTCATAAGGAGCCATCTGAATACTGGAGTGAAAGATGTTATTATAAGAAAATTCTACCAAAGGTAGGTGTTGATCCCAACCTCCTTTGAAATCCATAGAGCAAGCTCTCAACATATCTCCTAGGGTTTGAATTGTTCTCTCAGACTGACCGTCTGTCTGGGGATGATAAGCAGTGCTGAAACTCAACTCTGTATCCAGAGTATGCTGAAGACTTCGCCAGAACTTCGAGGTAAATCTCGGATCTCGATCAGATATAATAGAAAGTGGTACTCCATGCAATCTTACCACTTCCTTTACATATATCCTGGCAAGCTGATCTAGAGAGAAATCCTCTCTAATAGCAATGAAGTGTGCAGACTTTGTAAGACGATCAACTATGACCCAGATAGCATTATTGCCTTTGGATGTTTTAGGAAGTCCTGTGACAAAGTCCATAGTGATGTTTTCCCATTTCCATTCGGGTATGGGTAATGGTTGTAACATCCCCTTAGACTTTTGCCTCTGAGCTTTAACTTGTTGACAAACCAAGCATCGAGAGACATATTCAGCAACATCTCTTTTCATGCCATCCCACCAGAAGTACTCTTTCAGGTCCCTATACATCTTCGTGCTTCCAGGATGAATAGAGAATGAAGAACTATGAGCCTCATCCAGCAGCTCCTTCTTTAATTCGGGGATGGGAGGAACACAAACCCGATTCCTGAACGTTATTATCCCATCACAATCAAGGTTGAATTCAGGAACATTTCTCACCTTCTTTTGTAACTCGACATCTTCTTTCTGTGCCTCTTTAATCTTCACATGTATAGATGGTTGAACATTCATTTGAGAAAGATAAGATTTTTCCCCTTCCATTATAATTCCAAGATCCATCCTTTGTAAATCCATAAATATTGGATCTTTTGTGATCCTCATCATGGATAAACTAGCATGGTCTTGTCGACTTAATGCATCTGCCACCTTGTTTGCTTTCCCAGGGTGGTAATGGATTGAGCAGTCATAATCCTTAATCAGCTCCAACCATCTTCTTTGACGCATATTCAACTCCTTTTGTGTGAAAATATACTTTAAACTTTTATGATCAGTATAAATATCACACCTTTCACCATAAAGGTAATGCCTCCAAATCTTTAATGCAAAGATTACCGCAGCCAACTCCAAATCATGTGTTGGGTAATTTTGCTCATGGATTTTCAACTATCGTGAGGCATAAGCTATCACCATATCATTTTGCATAAGAACACACCCCAATCCCTTCTTGGATGAATCACTGTAGATCACAAACCTTTCTCCACTACAAGGCAGTGTGAGCACAGGTGCACTGGATAACCTTCTTTTCAACTCCTTGAAATTCTCTTCACATTCCTCTGTCCAGACAAACTTAACTCCTTTCCGAGTCAACTTGGTGAGTGGATTAGATAATCGTGAAAAATCTTTTACAAAATGTCGATAATATCCAGCCAAACCAAGAAAACTTCGGATCTCAGTTACTGTTGTTGGTCTTGACCATCTTTCGATAACCTCTGTTTTTGCTGGATCCACAGATATCCCCTCTTTTGAGATTATATGACCCAAAAATGCAACTTTTTGAAGCCAAAATTCACACTTGGTAAATTTGGCATAAAGCTTCTCCTTTCTCAGGGTCTTCAATATAATTCTCAAGTGATCTTCATGCTCTTCCTTGCTATTTGAATAGACAAGAATATCGTCTATAAAGACTACCACAAATTGATCAAGATAGTCTCTAAAGACTCTATTCATTAGATCCATGAAGATAGCAGGGGCATTAGTAAGACCAAATGGCATAACTATAAATTCATAGTGTCCATACCTTGTACGGAAAGCCGTCTTTGGTATATCCTCCCTTTTGACCCTTAATTGATGATGCCCTGAACGAAGATCAATCTTGGAAAAGTATTGAGCTCCGCGTAGTTGGTCAAATAAGTCATCAATGTGTGGGAGAGGATATTTGTTCTTGATAGTGATCTTGTTAAGTTCTCGATAATCAATGCAAAGTCTCATTGATCCATCTTTCTTCTTAACAAATAGAACAGGTGCTCCCCAAGGTGACGCACTAGGGCGTATGAATCCCTTATCAAGATTCTCTTGGAGTTGCTTCTTCAATTCCTGCAACTCAATTGGGGCCATTCTATAAGGTGTCTTTGAAATAGGCAAAGCACCCGGTACGAGTTCTATTGAAAACTCAACTTCACGATTTGGTGGAAGACCCGGCAATTCCTCCGGAAAGACATCATCAAACTCTCGTACAATGGGCATATTCTTAATCGTGAGTTTCTCACCAACCATTTGAGATAAATAACCTTCATTTAGTGGAATCAATACCCATAAGATGGAAGAAATTTCCACTGGAAGGTTATGTTCATCCTTGCATTGATAGACGACCGTAGATTGATCTGGAATATGAAATGTGACTTCCCTTCTTTGGCAATTGATATGAGCTCCATGTAGAGAAAGCCAATCCATGCCAAGAATCACATCAAATTCCACTAAAGGAAGGATCACAAGATTTGCAGGAAGCACTTTCCAACAAACTTCGATCGGAGAAGAATTATAAACTTTTGATGCGATTGATGTGCCATTAGGTGTTGTCACAGCTAACTCAACATCTAATTGTTGAGGTAATACGGTGATAACCTTAGAAAAGTCTTCAGAAATAAAAGAGTGGGTGGATCCAGAATCAAATAAAACATTTGCTACTTTAGAGTGGATGGTAAGTGTACCTTTAACCACATCGTTATCATACTCCACATCGCTGATAGAAATTGCATGTGACTTTCCTTTGTCTTTAGCCTTAAGAGTTTGTTGACGTCGACCATCATCATCAACCCTTGGATTTGGGCATTGATTGGCATAATGCCCCATCTCCTTGCACTTGAAACATTGAAGTGTAGTAGGTTCATTCTGTGTATCCCTTCCTTTGTTTGCATCATTAGACATCTTCTTCCCATTATCACGGCATTCAAATGCTCGATGACCTTCCTTTCCACATTTAAAACATTTACTTGTCCCTTTATGACAACTCCCTCCATGTTTCTTTCCACACTTTGAGCATAAGGGAAAGTTCATCTTCTTTTCCGTGTGCTCTTTAGATTTTTCTTTGAATTCCATCTTCCTCTTCTTATCAAACCCATGTGACTGATGGGTTACTCCAATCTCCATCTCGACTTTGAGAGCACATCGAACGATTTCCTCGTAGCTATTGAAGTCCCTTATGGCTAACACCCTTCGAAGACTTGGTTTTAAGCCACTAAAGAATCGATCGATCTTACTCTCAGGTTGGATAATAATACCAGAAGCGTACCTTGCAAGTCTTGTAAAATTTGCTTCATAGGTACCAACAGATTCATCATCCCTTTGCTTCAGTTCAAGGAACTCTTTCTCCATCTTTGTTCGGAGAATACGAGGGAAGTACTTATTGAAAAATAAGTTCTTGAACTCGTCCCATTCCATAGACTCAATTTCATCCCTTTGCCTCGTATTCTTAACAAGATTCCACCATTGATCCGCATCTCCTTCCAAACGATACACTGCTAGGATGACTTTATCATGCTCAGAACATTGAAGAACTGAAAATATCTTTTCAGTAGTACTAATCCATTGTTCAGCAACTAATGGATCAGTAGACCCGCTGAAAGAAGGTGGACGCTGCCTCATGAAGGATTCAACAGAATGTTGCTCCCTCCTTTGCTCGTTTGGAAATCCTGTATGATTCATAGCTTGAGAAAGTTGTGTGAGCATGGCTACAAGATTTTTCATTCCAGCTCCCATATCTTTTGGTTGCTCAGGGGGACAATCATTGCATTGCCCATCGCATTCCGCATTAACACGGTTCCTTCGGGTTCCAGCCATTGACTAAAACCAAGAAGAATAGTGTGAGCAACACTAATTATAATAGGAAACCACATAATTCAAGAATAAAATTTTCATGCTTATGGTCTTATCCTAGGTTATTCATGGCCATTTCTAAGATTGTGTTCTATGCTTAGACTTATCCTTAGGGTTCTTACTAAGGCTTTCACATCCTAGTTTCCAAAGGTTGACTATACCTTTCCTCTGATACCAACTATAACGACCCATACTTTACATACATTGTTACTACTTTAAAATTGAAGCACACTTATTACAACATATGACAAAACCACAAAGGACCGTATAGGTATAGTGCCTTTAGAAACTGGGAAACATAAACAACTGGTTCATAAATCTTCTACAGTGTCTCCCATTTATTTCATCATATCTAGGGTCCCTTTTAGAATATTCTACTTAATATCCATCTTCCTGACCTGGGGAAAAGAAAACATAAAAGGGTGAGCTCAAATGCTCAGCAAGGGCAAATAAAGGAAATAAAAATCATATCATATCTTTTTGAAAATCAAAACCTGCAAAAGAGATCATAATATCTTATCATGGAATAATTCATAGAAGTGAAAATGAGATCCCCATAATCACAAAATAAAACTTGAAACTTTGTGGCATGCACAAATAATCATGGAAATCATTTCTTGTTAGTCATGACTCATTGCCAAGACTATCTTAGTGGACAAAGTCCCTTTCTGAACCGAGTTCACTCCTCGTTTCAGTCCTGTATCACTGAACCGAAATAACCTTCCGTTCCAGCCATGTCTATCTCATGAGATATAAAATCTTTACCCAATGCATTGGAGGGAGATATAGGTCCCACCCATCTTATAATGAATCCTTTCTTATGTGTGCCACATAATCATAAAACTTACATCATCGCATAACACATGTAACAAAAATGGGATTCTTGAAACATCATGACATCATAAATCAATTCATATAAGATAAAGGAATTCATAAAAATAATTCCATCACAACATGATCAAATCAATGTAATAATAGGGATAAAAACAGAACCGTTTATTATCTTAGATGGAAAATAATTTTGATAAAACACTTGAACTCCATTCTTGAGGAAAATATCCTTTCTTCTTCAAAAACATTTTTCCTTTCATAACATGTCATATAACTTTAAAATAAAAGAAGTTGATTAAAAATAAACTTGATAACTTGTAAAGGAAGCTTCTTGGAAATAATTTTTTAAAAATATATTCATTCCGTATAAGTTAAAAAAAAACATTCTTCGTACTTTTGTCGGAAAAGTCAAAAAGTACATCGTACGACCAAAGATTCCTTTCATACATATTACTAAAAACTCACCGAAGGGTAAAAATGGATTTAAACAATTGTAGGTGGATGGAAATAATATTACATATTGATGAAACATGGATGTGGATGATAAAATACACCCCATTAAATACTTACGAATAAACAATCTCGGAAAAAAATGAGATTGTGATATTTCCCTTACCTTAGGTCCGATTTGCTTTGTTCGTGTCCGAAGCTCCTCTTCTTTGGAACGCCTCTTTGAATCCTCCACTTAAGGAACTAAGATTGGTCTTTGGAGAAGACCAGGACCTCTAGGATTATTCTAGGGAAGTGGAGAAGGGAAAATGGCAGGGGTTGGCCGAGCTTGAGTGCTCAAATTGGTGTGAGGAGGAGGGGGAGGAGGTGCCCTTTTATAAGGGAGGAGAGGGGCACCTTAGGAATATCTCAAAATATTATTTTATATTAAAGTCAAAATCGGTTTATAATGGTTCCAAAGGGTCTTATTTCGAATCTAAAGTGGGGATGGGTCGAAATCCTATCAACCAATAGGATTTAGACAAGTTTAGGGTATTATTTTAACCTTATCAATTAGATTTCACTCTAAGTTAATTAATTTAACTTTTACCGTGTCTTTTTGTTTTCTTTCACTATATGGTTAATACACTTACTATAACATGCCAAAAGAACCCCAAATTGTTTATTATTAATATATATATCCTTATCTAAGTCATTTGGCCGAACCTTATATTTTTAGGAATAAAATAACAATTAATAATATAATATTTGATTTAAAAACTATTTTGTGTCAATTTTGACACTATTTGATATATGATTTTTGTGAAAGTCATAACAGAATTATATGTTCGAACCAAGTTGATTAAATCAACATTAATATATCATAGTAACCTATAAAATTAGTGGAATTCATAAAAAGTCTTAAATTACATTTATTTTGGTATTTATATTATCAATTATGCCAATATTTCATTAATAAGATAATTACTGCATCATCTTTGTGTCATAAATAAATTAAATTATTTGATGTCTAAAAATTACAAATAAAATACCATCATGTAGGAAATCTTTTTAGATTTCTAATGAATATTTACAATCGAATTTATCTTATGTATAACCCCATATTAAAAATGATTTTACTTATTAAACTTTGATTTTAACTATTTTAACCCTTCTTTAAATAAATTAATAATAAATGTCCTAATCTAATCCAAGTGGGCCTAAATGGTCATATTTTATTCCTAAGTTTGTTTTTGGTCGAATTACACTTGTCCAATAGAATTAGGACATGTGTTAGGGTAATATTGATATCATATTTACCCTTAGTTACTCTATTTACTATTAACCGCGGTAAAAATAGTAAAAAGTTACTATTCACCAAAAAATTATTTTAATCTCATTGAACCACATTTTAGTCCTTGATATTAACCGTGTCTCTCGGATTTTTGAAATTCCATTCACAGAAGCGGTAAAATTAAGTTTTATGCAAAATTCAGTTTTTTAACCTACCACTTAGTGGTTTCACTATTCATCAAAAATTGAAAGTTTTCAGAAAAATACCAAAATTTCACCCTAGGCTAATTTCGATATTCTGAGTCCAAAAATGAAGTCCATTTTGAAAAATAAAATTTATAAAATTTCAAAAAGTGGTTATTACTATTCATAACGGCTAGTTTTAATAGCATATTGTTGTTTAGTGAAACTCGGTATTGCGTACGACGCAAGCTATCGAGGAAGGTCGCGATTGCGTGCAAAGCAAGCCAAGCAAGTGTTGTGTAGAAAAAGATTCCTTTGATGATTTATATAACGTAAAAGTCTCGGGTGTTACAGATAAACCCTAACCAATTAGGATAAAAATATATGTTTAATCAGTAACACTTCAAGGTAAAACAAAAACATGATAGTTAGAAAAAAATAGTTTAAAAATATGTTTTTAACATTTAAATTAATAAACTTTTTAACATGTGTTAAAATTTTTAAAATGAATGAAAATAAAGAAAAATAAACATTCTGTAGATATGAACCATGGGAGATCTCTAGGTCATTTGATGGTGTAACAACCCATAGACTTATATAAAATTTTAAACTAGAGGCCAATCCAATATTTGTACATAAACTATTTTACAGAACAATCCTTGTCCAAGTGGAATGATACCACACATCCTACATCACCATTCCTAAACAGCTACTAAAGAGTACCTACCTTGGCATTGGGGTGTGGTGTCACCCATCTAATGTAATTATGGAAATTAATCCCAATATAATATATTTATTTATTGTGATGTAATCCAAATGTAAGTAAAATATATTCTTCCTACATAGACACCCCAGTTCACAAGTGTGGTTTCAATTTCATCGGGTTACATCTCATTTTAATGGGAATTTCATAAACTCACAACAAATACTTTTAATTCATCGTATATAAATCCTAAATTTCAAATCCATTTTCAAATCATTACAAAAGGAAATAATTGTATGTTGACATAAAATGTACAATTATAAAAAATTTATAATTACTAAAACTCATCCAACCCCAAACTATTTTCGATGAGGTTTAATTAACCTAAATAAATCCCCCCAAGTCCCTCCAATAAAAAAGATATAATTTATAAAAATCAACCAACCCCAAATATAAATAAATTACTAAAATTATTTACTCCCACTAGAATAATTAAGGAACTCTATATAATTGGGTAACTAACACCAAAATGATGGTTTAAGGTGTGTGATATAGTACCTTGCATCTAAATAAGAATGATACAGAATAATCCCTTAGAAATGACTAGATTTCTCTATGTTTTTTGTAAAATCCAACCCAAATACTAAATTAAATGCTGATAAAATATAGGACAAAATGAATCATACTTTACAAAAATGGTTTTCATCATAACTGAACACCAACCCTTAAAGAAAAATAGTTGGGAGAAGAAATGGAGCTCATCTCCCCATCATGTTGATGTGTGTTGACCCCCCTGAAAAACCCCTAGTAAGAAACTTTTTTTCCTTCTTCAAGTTGAAATCCCCATCTCCATGATTATATTATTATCATATAGTATTTATATTAATATTTCATATTAATATATCTCAATCGTAATTCAAATATCACTGCATATTATTAATAGTATAATAGTAATAATACTTGTATGTATATATTTATTCGAACTTCATAATGGTATTTATATTTATAAAATAACTTTGATGTATATGTGTTCTATACATATCATTAAAATTTCATGTTTTAACATGATTATATATTTACACAAGATAATATAATATTATCATCACTAATTTCAATATTATATTATTTCAACCTATTATTATTGACACCTATTATAATATATATCTTCAATGAGAAAGTCAATATGCCTTAACATAAAAACCATAGAAAAAAATATTTTTATTTCATAACATTGTCATTATATAAATATATATTTATATTCCATTCTTAACATAATAAAATCTCTTTTCAAAAAGATATATTCAAAAAAACCACAACCATTTCATTGTAAATTAATATTATTAATAATTATTTTACACGCGTTATCCAATAAATTAAAGTTATTTGTAACAATTAAATTTGATCAAGTTATACTCCCATAACATATCCAAAAAAAATTTCCATGATACTAATCATTAATTAGAAATGTTATCATCCAATTAAATAACTAATTTTATGGAAATTCTTAAAAAATATAAATTGGTAATAAAAAATTAAAAATAAAAAATTCTCTCTAAGGAACCTAAATAATAAATATATTTTTAAGAAATAGTGGCGTGAAGTTACATGCATTATGACATAATAAGGATATCTAGAGAGAAAGTTGGACTGAACCTCAAGAATATAATATGTTCATAAATAAATGGTAACATGGATTACTCTCTACCATTGAAGAATATATCAAATACATTTTCAGGGAGGATTTTTAGAGGACCCTTGAAAAAAAATCTAGTCGATCTATAAATACCCATTAGGTGGTGACAATAGTATTTTTAGGATATGGATAATGTGGAAAGATAACTATATAAAACAATTTATAGGTAGATGATTGTAAAGACCCAGAAATTTCAAGGAAATTTTTTTCTTAAATACTTTGGAATTCTACAAGTCTGGGGATTCTGGCGACACTTGATTCCGAGACCCGGTGTGCCCAGAATCAATTTACGAATTTTAGATTAGGTACATTTAGTAAACGAATGAGCAGATTTTTCTATCTTTTGAACAAGTGCTCAGAATTGAAATCTGAGGGCAACGATGAACTCGCAATGCCGATATTTCTTAAGGGGAACTTTACCGTAGTTGCGTTTGCACGGGAGGAGAAGTAAATTATTGTGGTTTAATTTAGAAGTAAATAAAATTGTTGGAACGATTTTATTTTATTTATAAGGAGGTTAATTCCTCTAATGGGAAGTTTTTGGTGGGGCCCACACCCACCCAACTTCCCATGTGTAGATGTATGAGAGGTGGGGCCCACACGATCCCCAACCTTTCATTTTCCATGGTGGGGCCCACACCCACCCAACTTCCCATGTGTAGATGTATGAGAGGTGGGGCCCACACGATCCCCAACCTTTCATTTTCCACAAACCACCTTAAACCCCCTTCATTAATTTGTTAACTTCTCTTAATTATGTAACTCTTCATATTCTATCTCTTCCTCTTTAAATTTTTCCAACACACCTTAATTAATTAATGGAACCTATTTAATTAATTAATAAGTGATTTAAATTTTGAATGCTTGGAAAGTTTAATTAAAATAAGGGGAAGCCTTATTTTAATTGGGGTTGGCACTTGTTTTGTTGGGGGAAACTTTTAGGAGAGAGATTTTGGGAAGGAAGAGGGTAATTTCTCCTTTGTGGAAGAAAACCAAACCACCGGCGAGGAATGACACTCCCTTCCATGAAGAACGATGAAACACCCTCTTTTCTCTTCTCCACGACAAGAGTGGAGATGTCAATTCTTCTTCTGGTACACTCCTACGAGGATGGAAACGACACCGTCATCCACGACGCTTGTCAACTGCGAACCTTATTCGAGGCAGGGGTTTATTCCTTGAAGTGAATGTTTTCATACCCCATTCTTCATTGGAAATCGTTGTTTATAAACGGCCAACTGCTACCGCCTAACGCGGAGGGTGCAGGCCGAATGGACATGGCCCGATGACCCTCCGTAGACTCTTATTTGTGATTGAGTTACTTTGTAAGATGTGGCGAAGAGAGTTATGGTAGTGCGTCGGCCACGTACGGAAGAACCATAACCCGCAACCACGGGATGCTCAACCAAGGAAGAACCGGGATGAAGGAGAAAACCACGGCGCCCCACGGGGTCGCGCTGTGGGAGATCACGACCCGCCCGAGTGGGCCGCTTAGGTGGAAGAACCGGCCGGCCGGGCGGAGGCGAACCATGACGCCAGGAGGGCGCCGCGCCGAAGAAACCCGCCGCCCGCCCGAGCGGGCCGCTTGCGCCAGAAGGCTGGCCGGCCTAGCCGACCGGTTTGGGAGGGAGGCGCCATAAGGCACCACCTGTTCGGATAGTCGGGTGGCCGCACCCCCTCAGCCAGCTGGCCGAGCCTTTCGGGCCGGGACGCGCCCCGCCGGGCCCCGTCACGCCCCGCCGGGCCAGGCCGCACCCCGACGGGCTGGGCCGTGCCCCGCAGGGCCGGGCCGCACCACTTCCGGCCGGGCCGCGCTCTATTCGGGTCATGTCACGCCCCTCAGGCCGGACTGTGTGAACCTTCGGGCCGGTCCGACACCCCTACCGGAACGGACCTTCCAAAATTGGGTGACCCGCCCCGCCAGCCCATTGGGCTTATCGGGCCCGGCCCGTTATTCACTTAAACGTGAATAACTTAAAGACTGTGCGTCCGATCGACGCGCCTTCTACAGCACTGGGACCCTATCAACGAGGCGGTCCTTTTGCGATACTCTAAGTGATGTTTGGACAACTTTGGTAAATGGAATGGTTTGGAACGATCATATTTCCAACCGAGCCCCTGGAACGAAAAGGCCAATATCTCTTAGACCGGGCGTCTGCTTGACGCGCTGTCTGTCGTGTGATGAGACATAACTTCAGGATACATCAAATCTAGACTTCATGATAGTTGATGTATCGACCCCTTTACTCGAGGAGCGAACCCTCCTGGAATCGAGTACGCTGTGTGCAGGAACCCTAGAGCTGGCTTTAACTACGATGACTACCATGCTGGGAACCTCCGTGGGTTCGACGATGATGACGATTATACTTGGATACTATGTGGGTTCGACAATGAGGAAGATTTTACTTGGATCCTCCGTGGGTTCGACAGTGATGACGACTTTACTTTGATCCTACGTGGGTTCGGCAGCGATGGTTACTGCTCTTGGATCCTACATGGGTTCGGCAATGACGAATTCTGTAATTGGATCCAACATGGGTTTCGAAGAGGAGATGATTCATAGGCTACATCTAATCATCTCCACCCCTCTTCGTGAGTAGTATACCTATGTGAGATAAGTCTTGACTTGAAATAATTATCATTTATGTGATTGAATTTTTTCCTGTGTGGACCGGATTGTGCTTGGCCTCTGAAGTTGGAGTGAAACTGAGATTGATGACTTAGGTATATGTATGGTCATATACCTAAGTAGAGTTGGTTGATACTTCATGTTTGTATATTTCCCCTGTGGTTTATCCTTCGTGGATTCTGGGAGACATCTGAGGGTCTCAGGGTCCCTACTGTGTATCGTATACTCACTCCTGCACGGCCATTGCCCGCACTACATTTTGTTGGTTGCAGACGACAGACATCACTGATCGTGGTTGAGGCTTGAGGAGCTGGATGGTATCTAGAGGTGGACCACCAGGTGGGACGTACACGGAGCGGACGGATGGACCCGAGGAACCGACTAGACTATCTGTACCCACCCTTTAGGTGAGATTCTCGGAGGAAGACTCGGTGGTTTCTGCTTTACTTTACAACTATTATACTTTCTTTCTCAGTTGTACTGTACTTTCAGTTGGGTTTGTATACTAACCCATTTACTTTCCAGCACTTACTTTTGTACTCAGTTTTACATAGTTCTTACTTCACTTGTGTACTTTGTTGTGTTTTTTACTTTTTTGAAGGATATTCCTTCCCTTTTATCGGGATTTACGCATTTGGTTCTAGTCGCCAGCCCCGGGCCTATGGAAGGCAGGCTTGGGGTAGTCACGACACGGGCCCCGAGGACGGATCGTGACAAATTGGTATCAGAGGAGTCAGTTCTACCACAGAACTCAGGAATCTGATAATTTCTTCTCTGTGAAGCAATAATGTTAAGACTATTGAGTGTGGTTATCAGTCCAGGGAGTCCAATGTTGGTGCGGCAGCTGGCGTTTCCATACACTAGGACCCTAAATTCTAATTTCCGAATTATTGCACGAAAACATTGATTGAATGTGTGTTTCAAAAGTTTTCTTTGTTATTACTTTGTGTCAGCTCACCAGGTATACTGTTTGACCATGGTGCACCTGTTTCCTTTCAGGATGGCCCCACGTAGGCAGCGAGCTAGGGTTCTGAGCTACATGCAAGATGGAAGCCCACCGAGCGACGAGGCCTCGGTGTAGGGCCCCATTACAGCGGAATCACCAGCGGTACCACTACCCACTAAGCCACCATTTCCACTAGCCCTAGCAATAGAGAGTGCACGCCGCCTGAGCACGTTGCATGAGTTTCAGCGGCATAGGATGCCCAGGTTTCGTGAATAGACAGATGCTCAGGCAACCAAGGATTGGATGGAGGCTATCATCAGAGTCTTCAAATTGGTAGGGACACCAGCAGACCTTATGGTGATCATTTCCGCAAGTCTCCTACACACAACAGCAGGTAGATGGTGGAGCCAGATGCTCTAGGTGCCCGAAGAGGCATCTCTACTTTAGACAGACTTTGAGACCCTCTTCCTCTCGGAGTGTTTTATAGCCATCCTCCGTGCGGTGCACATCCAGGAGTTACTACAGCTGCGGAAGGGCAACATGACAGTAGCCCAGTACTCGGCGAGATTTACCGACCTCTCGCGCTACTCCACAGACATGGTACGGGACCCATTATTATGAGCCCGGACCTTTGATCAGGGACTGAGGCATGAGATCAGGGCTTCGATGATCTCCCTCAGCATTCTGACGTAGGCAAGAGTACTGGAGCGAGCCCTTCTTGTGGAGAGCTTTCTTGTTGAGCCGATGCCAATAGCGAGACCCACCACAGGGCGACACATACTGGAGTCTTCTGCAGCCAGTAGTAGACATATGTCATAGAGATTCAAGCGGACCAGGCCATCAGGTGGGGGACCTCAGGATACTGGTTCGGATGTGCGGGGCACATGGATCAGAGCCAGCCATGCGAGGGGCATACAATGGTATGAATGCGACGGGCAGGGACACATGGCTCGGGACTACCCAACCCGCCATGCAGACAAGCAGCAGACAGTAGAGGGACATCCTAGGAAGAGGTATAGGTTCGACCGTGGTGGTCTGTAGGGAGAAGGAGGACGAGGCAGAGGAGCTGGCCGAGTAGCAGGTGGTCGACGACGCTTCGAGGCTCTACAACCACCACCACCAGGAGGACCACCTGGCAACAGGGAGCTGACAGACAGGGGTAGGATTAGATCTAGGAAGTCAAGGCCTAAGACCACGACACACCTGAGATGATTCAAGGTACTATCTGTGTCTACTCCACCCTTACTGCAGTTCTTATAGACATATGAGAGAGTTATTATTTTATTACCACTGCCCTTGTTTGGAGCTCAGAGATTCCGACGGAGCTGTTGTCTTGATCCTTACGTCTAGAGACTCCTATGGGAGCATACTCAACGATTACGCACTGGTTCCGATAGTGGGAGCTTACTCTAGGAGGTGAGAGCTTCGTCTGGGATTTTCTTGTAGTGGCGTAGAGACCTTACGACGCCATCTTGGGTATGGATTGGTTATCTAAAGTCTATGCCTAGATCGACTGTATTAGGCGTAAAGTGTGGTGTGTCTGCACGGATGGGACCAGGTTCACCTTCACCGGCGATAAGGGAGCCTCTGAAGCGCAATATGGGTTCACATAAAGGAGAGGGTAGCCGATCACACATCAGTTGGCTAGTCTCATACTAGGAGTGGTTGATGTGCGGAGTTCGAGTTTTCCTGTTGTGGTGGATCAGTGTGCAGACATTTTTCCTGACGGCATTTTAGGCATTCCTCCTCGCAGAGAGGTATATTTCTACATTGATCTATACCCCTGGACAACATTGATATCCACTCCAGCATATCGAATGGCTCCAACCAAGCTTCGTGAGCTGCGGGTACAGCTAGAGGACTTATAGGGAAAGGGATTCATCTGACCCAGTTTTTCACCCTGGGCTTCTATGATTTTATTCACCAAGAAGGTGGATGGGAGCTTATGACTATGTGTCGACTACCGTCGCCTGAATCAGGTGACCATAAAGAACAAGTACCCACTCCCGATGATTGGTGACCTATTTGATCAACTCAAGGGAGCACAATGGTTCTCAAAGATAGACCTCATGTCAGGCTATCATCAGCTCAGAGTTCGAGATGAGGATGTGCAGAAGATGACCTTCAGGTGTCGGTATGGCCAATACGAGTTCTAGGTTATGCCCTTTGGTGTAACCAACGCACTAGCAGTGTTCATGAGTCTCATGAAAAGGATCTTCTAGACTTACTTTGATCATTTTGTCATAGTCTTCATCGACAACATACTAATTTACTCGACTACTGAGGAGGAGCATGCCTACCACTTGTAGGTTGTACTGGACACACTCCGAGAGCACCAAAATTATGGTAAGCTCTCGAAGTGCCAGTTATGGATTCAAGAGGATCACTTATTGGGGAATTTCATCTCAGAGGTGGGAGTTTCTATGGATCCTGTGAATATCGAGGCAGTACTTTCTTGGGAGCCACCCAGGAGCGTGACGGAGGTGCGGAGTTTCCTAGGTCTAGCTGGGCACTATCAGAGATTTGTGCCAGAATTCTCCAAAGTTGCATCACCACTTTCAGCTTTGAAAAAGATGGGAAAACCGTTCATGTGGTTAAGTAGATGCCAGTAGAGCTTCCAAGAGCTGAAGCAAAGATTGACCAGTGCACCCATCTTGAGGCTACCAGAGGAGGTCGTTGGGTATGTGGTTTACTGCGATGCATCAGGGACCAGACTCGGGTGTGTCCTGATCCAGGAGCGGTCAATGATCACTTATGGTTCATGACAGTTGAGGAAGAATGAGCAGAACTACGCTACCCATGACCTAGATTTAGCAGCAGTGGTCTTCGCCCTAAAGATGTGGTGGCACTATTTGATGAGCGAGCGCTTTACAGTCTACTCTGACCACCAGAGTCTTGGGTACATCTTCTCACAGAAGGACCTGAACCTGAGACAGTGGCGATGTCTTCATTTTCTCCAGGACTATAACTTTGAGATAGTCTATAATCCTGGGAAGGGGAAAATTGTGGCTGATGCTCTCAGTAGGATATCGGGCATTCAACTACTTAGAGAGGCGACAAAGCATTTAATCGCTTTGCAAATATCCTTCGTGGATAGAGATGGGGAAACCTTTCTACAGTCCCTCATATTCACTCCTCCACTACTTCAGCAGGTCAGAGAGGCACAGTGTGGGGACGTTGACTGTGAGATGGGACATGCTCAGATTTCCACAGGGCAGGTGCCTGATGGATTTTCTAAAGGAGGGGAGCACATCATCCTCTTTAGGGGACGTACCATGGTACTAGTTGCACTGCGGGAAGAAGTGCTGAGGGAGTTTCACACTTCCCCTATAGCGGTACATCCAGGAGTGGTGAAGATGTACCACGTCCTCAGACGACATCACTGGTGGTCGGGTATGAAGAAGGTTGGAGCATAGTTCGTTTCACGATGCCTCACTTGCCAGCAAGTGAAGGTGAAGCACGAGGTACCAGCAAGCTTGGTACAACTCTTAGAGGTTCCGGAGTGGAAGTGAGATGGGATATCCATAGATTTCATGATGGGGATTCCATGTACTTCTAGAGGACATGACTCTATCTGGTTGATCATAGACCAACTCACCAAGTCTTCCCACTTCCTACTAATCAGAGAGCAGAGCTCAGTAGAGAGCTTGAGACGCCTCTACATTCAGGAGATCGTACAGATTCATGGTGTTCCATCTTCTTCGATCGAGACGCTCGCTTTACTTCCCGGATTTGGAAGGGGTTGGAGGAGGTATTTGGGATGCAGCTACGCCTGAGCACCGCCTTTCATCCTCATACGGATGGCCATCCAGAGAGGACCATTCAAACACTCGAAGACATGCTTTGTGCATGTGTCCTTGACATTGGTTGCAGCTGGGAGGATCACCTACCCTTGGTGGAGTTTGCATATAGCAATAGCTACGAATCCACCATCAGGATGGCACCTTACAAGGCACTGTACGACCGAACTTGCATATCACTTCTATGATGGACTGATCCTGGGGAGTCAGCACTTGTAGGACCAAAAATGGTTCATGCTACGATGAAGAAGGTGCAGATCATCTAGGAGCAGATGCGGACTGTACATAGCAGATAGAAGTCCTATGCTGATAGGAGATGGAGACCACTAGAGTTTGAGGATGGATACCACATATTCTTATGGGTCTCACCTCAATGTGGATTACAAAGATTTGTTTGGGGCGGCAAGTTATCTTCGTGCTTCATCGGACCATTCCGGGTCCTCAGTAGGGTAGGCGAGGTGGATTACTGCCTCGCCCTTCCACCTCATTTGCATCGGGTGCATGACGTCTTCCACGTATCTTAGCTGAGGAGATATGTGCATGAACCGACCCACATAATTGATCATGGGGAGCTGGGCATCAATGACGGGGCAACATTTGCGGAGGTCCCGGTGGAGATTGAGGATCGATAGGAGCAGGTCCTATGTGGACGGTCGATACCTCTGGTGCGCATTTGTTGGTAGCACGAGAACCTCTAGGAGAGCACATGGGAGTAGGAGGCTCAGATGTGTTCTCAGTAACCTCATTTGTTTCCCTAGATTATGTTGTAGCTTTACGGGGACATAAATCCTTGAGGTGGGAGTAATGTAAAGACCCGTAATTTTTTTTTTAAAATTTCTTTAATACTTTGGAATTCTAAGAGTATGTGGCTTCTGACAGCACTTGATTCTGAGGCCCGGTGTTCCCAGAATCAATTTCCAAAGTTTAGCTAGGGAACGTTCAATAAACAAATGAGCGGGTTTTTCTATCTTTTTGAATCGGTTCTCATAATTGAAATCTCAGGGCACTGATTAACTCGCAATGCCAGTAATTGCTTAAGGGGGCCTTTACCATAGTTTCATTTTCACGAAAGGAGAAGTTAATTATTGGGGTTTAATTAAGAAGTAAATAAAATTGTTGGAAAAATTTTATTTTATTTCTAAGGAGGTAAATTCCTCACATGGGAAGTTGTTTGTGGGGCCCACACACACCCAACTTCCTATGTGTGGATGTATGAGAGGTGGTTCCCACACGATCCACAACCTTTCATTTTCCCTAAACCCCCTTAAACCCCCTTCATTAATTTGCTAACTTCTCTTAATTATATAACTCTTCCTCTTCTCTTTCTTCAACTTTAACTATTGCCAACACACCTTAATTAATTAATGGAACCTATTAAATTAATTAATAAGTGATTTAAATTTTGAATTCTTGGAAAGTTTAATTAAAATAAGGGGAAGCCTTATTTTAATTGGGGTTGGCACTTGTTTTGTTGGGGGAAACTTTTGGGAGAGAGCTTTTATGAAGGAAGAGGGGAATTTCTCCTTTTTGGAAGAAAACAAAACCTCCTGAGAATAACGACACTCCCTTCCACAAAGAACGACGACACACACTCTTTTATCTTCTCCACGACAAGAGAGGAGACGTCAATTCTTCTTCGGGTGCACTCTTACGACGACGGAAAGGACACCTTCATCCACGATGCTTGTCAACCGCGAACCTTATTCAATGTAGGGGTTTATTCTTTGAAGTAAATGTTTTTGTACCCCGTTCTTCATTGGAAATCGTTCTTTATATATAGCCAACTGCTACCGCCTAACGCGGAGGGCGTGGGCCGAATGCACACGTCCCGACGACCCTCCATAGACTATGGTTTGCGATTGAGTTATGTTGGGAGATGTGCCGATGGGATTGACGGTCGTGCGCCGACCGTGTACGTAAGAACCGCGACCCGCAACCGCGGGACGCTCAACCGAGGAGGAACCAGGCCAAAGGAGGAAACCGCGGTGCCCCACAGCGCCACATTGCGGGAGACTGCGGCCCGCCTGAGCGTGCCGCTTTGGCGGAAGAGCCGGCCGGCCCGTAGGCCGGCCGGGCGGAGGCGTGCCTCGACGCCAAGAGGGCACCGCACTGGAGAACTGGCTGGCCCATCACCCGGCTGGGCAGAACTGAACTACGGTGCCAGGAGGATGTCACGCTGAAGAAACCTGCGGCCCGCCCGAGTGGGCCTCTTGCGCCAGAAGGCCGGCTGGCCTAACCGGCCGGTTTGGGAGTGCGGTGCCATAAGGTGTCGCCAGTTCAGACAGCTGGTGGGCCGCTCCCCCTCGGACCTCTTGGCCTTCGGGATGAACCAGTCGGGCGGCGCCCCGCTGAGCCACACCAGGCCGGGTCGAGTCGGGTCGCGCCGGGCCGCACTCTCTTCGAGCCAGGCCACGCCACTCAGGCCGGACCGCGCGAACCTTCGGGGCGGTTTGACACCCCTACCGGGACAGACCCACCAAAACTGGGTGACCCGACCCGCTAGCCCACTGGGCTTATCGGGCCGGGCCTGTTATTCACTTAAACGTGAATAACATAAAGACCGCGCGTCCGATCGACACGCCGTCTACAGTACTGGGACCCTATTGATGAGGTGGTCTTTTTGCGATAATCTAAGTGAGTTTTGGAAAACATTGGTAAATGCCCAGGTTTGGAATGAGCATATTTCCAACCGGGCCCCTGGAACGAAAAAGCCAATATCTCTCAGACCGGGCGTCCGTTTGACGCGCTGTCTTTCGTGTTGAGTTCCTTTTGACGAGACAAAACTTCGGGATACATCAACTCTGGAATTCGTGATAGTTGATGTATCAACCCCTTTGCTCGAGGAGAGGACCCTCCCGGAATCGAGTACGCTGTGTGCGGGAACCCTAGAGCTGGCTGCGACTGTGACGACTACCGTGCTGGGATCCTCCGTGGGTTCGATGACGAAGATGAATGTACTTGGATCCTACATGGGTTCTGCAGTGAGGAATACTGTACTTGGATCCTCCGTGGGTTCCGAAGTGATGAAGACTGTACTTGGATCCTACGTGTGTTCGACAACGATGGTTACTGTTCTTGGATCCTACGTGGGTTCGGCAGTGACGACTTCTGTACTTGGATCTTATGTGAGTTTGGCAGAGGAGATGATTCAGAGGCTACATATAATCATCTCCACCCCTCTTTGTGAGTAGTATACATATGTGAGATGGGTCCTGACTTGCAATCATTTTCATTGATGTGATTGACTTCTTTCCTGTGTGGACCAGATTGTGCTTGGGCTAGGAATTTGGAGCCGAATTGAGATTGATGAGTTAGGTATATGTATGGCCATATACCTAAGTAGTGTTGGTTGATAATTCTTGTTTGTATATTTACTCTATGGTTTATCCTTCATGTATTTTGGGAGACCTTCAAAGGTATCGGGGTCCCCACTGAGTATCGTATACTCACCCCTGCACGGGAATTGCCCGCACTACATTGTGTTGGTTGCAGATGACGGACAACACTGATCATAGTTGAGGCTTGAGGAACTGGACGATATCTGGAGGTGGACCACCAGGCGGGATGTAAACTGACCGGACGGGCGGACCCGAGGTACCGACAAGACTATCTGTACCCACCCTTCATGTGGGATTCTCTGAGGACGACTCGGTGGTTGCTACTTTACTTTATAGCTGTTGTACTTTCTTTCTCAGTTGCACTGTACTTTCAGTTGGGTTTGTATACTGGCCCATTTACATTCGAGCACTTACTTTTGTACTCATTTTTACTTAGTGCTTACTTTACTTGCATACTCTGTTGTGTTTGTTACTTTTATAAAGGCAATACCTTCCCTTTTATTGGGATTTACACCTTTGGTGCTAGTCTCCAGCCCCTGGCCTATGGAAGGTAGGCTTGGGGTAGTCACAGCATGGGCCCCGAGGATGGGTCGTGACAATGATGGGAACAAATAAAGCACAGATATTTCTGGAGATAGTCTTATGGGTATTTCATGAGATTTC
Organism: Viscum album; assembly: GCA_963277665.1. Taxonomy (NCBI): domain Eukaryota; kingdom Viridiplantae; phylum Streptophyta; class Magnoliopsida; order Santalales; family Viscaceae; genus Viscum; species Viscum album. Next base: position 359,430,080 of record OY728155.1, on the reverse strand, counting down.
ATATCCATATTTTTGGGATATTGGATATATATTGTAATCATGTGATTTATAGTGGATAAACCATGTATCAGAACATAAATTGAACCTATCAAGGAGCAATATTTCAAGGATAAACCATGTAAATCATTGTATCATTTTCCCTTTTACATTATTTTAATCAATTAATCTTGATATACAATAAGAGGAGTTAATAGATGATTTTACTAGCTACATATGATGAATTATGAGGAAAAAATACATAAAATAGAAACGGATAACTAATTCACCCTATCCCAAAATTGGATATACCTCTAGAACTGGGAATAATTATTGGTGTCAAAGATTTATATTCCCTCAAAAAATATAAAAAATATCATAATATTGATGATAATGTGTTTGAATTCAATCAATAATAGTGGAGTTCCTTTATTTTATGGAAATAAATCTTATGGATTAAAGTACATAATTATTCTAAATTTTTTATATTTCCTTAATGTTAGTGATGTTTTTATAGTGGGATTTACTCCACTATGAAGAGATGATACCTTGAATTATTTAGAAAAAATAAATCATGAAGTAGATTGGAAATAATGAATTTAAATTACATTACCATTATCAAAAAAAATTCTACACCAAGGTGATGAGAATTCAAAGTAAAAAATGAGATGTGAAAAATTCTTCAATATATATATGATGGAATGTAAAGATCAAGTAATCTAATCTTCATATTTGGAGGGAAATTTTTGAGGATATTTATATAGTAGATTCTGATAATATAGACGATTTATTCACACAGATCAATGAGAAAGGGTTTAACATCACTAGATCTAGTGATACGTTTATAGATTAAATTTTCCAGAAGAACCAAATAATAATTTTCCCTAACAGATTTCATTGAGATATATCTAATCCATAATAGATTATATATTTATCTCTTTATGAGATTCCAAATTCACTTCTCCACTATGATATGAGAAAATACATGGTGTTCAAAAATAAGGTGAAACATGAAATGGAAATTAAATCCATGAAAGGTATCACGTTGAAAGATAAGATAGATAAACCACTCTTTAAATCAGAAGTTGAAGTTGATCGAGAATATTTGAGAATCATGTCTCTTATTTCAAATAACATGGGAAGTGGAAAAGGAAATTATAAATTTAAGATCCATATTAAGTGATTTTACTATATAGGTGTTGGAAACATTCCAATTAATTACTCAAATATGGAATATAACGAAATTGAGAGTGAGATGAAAGATAAAGAGCATTCTATAAGGAAAGCATAAAAATTATGATTTTTTTTTATATGAATAAAAGACATTCTAGAAAATTCAATAGGACTTTATTAATAAAAAATAAATTTATTATATATCCTCATTAGCTAAATAATATGTTAAATTTTATGTTTCAAACACTATATAAAACTAACAAAAAATGATATTTTTTTAATATTAAATATGGTCGTTAAAACATATCTGTTAAATTAACTTTTATAAATTGAAGTAACTATATTAAAAACAAATAAATTAAGTTGAAATAAATGGAATCTGGAAGTGGAAGTCTTATAGAAGAAGTCAATTTCATCAATATAATAAAGAAGGTTTCATTTCAAGGGGTTTCCCTAGACAAATCACAAGATGAACTCAAAAGAATATGGTTTAATTGATACTATACAAGGGAGAAGTTAAAGATCATGGATATTTCTTTATGAACCATTCTAGGTGAGCCACAACTTGAAACCACAAAAAGCATTTTTATGATGATTAAGTATTATAAGGATATCATAAGTGGGTATGTAAGAATAAATTTAGATGAAAAAAAGTAATAAAATATTTTTATGTTTAAATATATAATAATTTCTTATACTTTTTGAAATTTTATTTTCAACCTATCAACTTAATGCTTTAAAATTTTATTTTTTCAAAATTGATGTTATACATCAGGGGACATAGTTTATCATGATTTAATAATAACAAGCTATATTTATTTTATGATAATAAGTAAAAATATATTATTTAACAATTTATAGGAGAAATAATTGAAAATATATTAAAAGTCATTTTCATATAAAAATAATATTTCTCTATATTTTATTATTTTAATTAATTTTTTTTATAAATTTCATAAATTTAATTTGAAAATATTAACTTTATTTTTTTATTTATTGTTAAAATATTATATTATGATCCATTTTTATATTTTTTCTAAAAATGCATTTTTTTGGTGAATAGTGGAAATACAGTTTTTACTAATATTGAGGCTTTTATGAAAATATTAGTATACTTGAATAATATTGAAATTTGTGAAACATTTTTCTTTAAAAAATATGTATTTTATAATAGAAATTATTATTTTTTAAAATATTGATTTCATTTTAAAAACCTATATTTTATATTTTAGAAAATAAGTCATATTTCTATAAAAAACACTTAATACACTATACATTTATTTCATTAAATTTTACTTTTATAACTTTGAGGAATTGCATAGAAAAAATGGATTTCAAATTTATAATTAGTAGGTCATCGTTATCTAATAAGTACCACTCTATTTTTATGTATAAAGATTATGTAACCTTTAGGTAAAGACTAGTTACCATAGTAAAACCAAAAATTATAAAATTAATAATTCAAAGAGTAAAAGGATTGATTTTTTTAATCATGTGTGAAAAAATGAGGATATTTCAACATTATTAACTACACACCCCATTATTTATCAAATAATAGAGCCACATTAGATTTACTTCCCCTCACTTATATGTTTTGGGTATTTATAAAAATACAATCAATTTTCACTTATGAAAGGGGCAATCCTCTATTCACTTCCCCTCACACCAACACACCTAGTGTTGAGTTAAAAATCTTTACACACCTCCCCTAAAAATCTGTATCTTCTTTAAATAATTTTTAGAAATACTCAAAGACCATCCCTCAACATCTTATCCATCTTTTCAAAGAAGAAAATCCAAGAAGTGTGGTATAGATTCTTATCCTCTCTTTCTCATTTTAATTTCTATTTGTGCACTCATTATTTTTTTAATTTCATTACACAATATTAAAGTTTTTTCAAAATGATAATTATTATGATTATATGTTATAAAATTTAGGGTAAAATAATTTACCACTATTTTCCATTTTCCAATAATAAAAATGAATATATCAAGCATGCGTACTTTTAGACTACCACCTCGATAAATAAATGAGTTTTTTTCCATTATTGTATTACGAGGATGGGTTTGAATATTTTATGTTTGGATTACATGGATGATTTTTTTTAAATATTTTATTACATGGATATGTTAAATAAAATGATCTTGTATTATATAGGATGTTTTTGATGTGAATAATAGTCTGATAATAAAATTTAATAACTAACTATTGATATGAATGACAAAAATCATTTTAAAATTAACCATTTCAAATAGGTGAACTAAAAGGAAAACCCATATATAAAACTATGTTATTATATTGTATCCACTACTTATTCTGATTTTTATAATTTTTAAATATCAAAATAATAAATAATAAATAATTATATTATGATACTTTTATAATGATATTGCATCTATGTCACCTCAGAATCATCTATTAATCACGGAGTGTTCATGTTTGGGTCAGTTTGAATTCCTACATGAATAATGATAGGAAATTATAACATGGATAATTCTAAAAAAAATAATTAATTTTGTAATCTGGAATGAATATTTAAATAAAAATTTGTTTTATTTTTAAGAATTATATCAATATATAATTTAGTAACTATAAAAAGAACCTTCATGTGTTAAAAATCACTAAAATATGATTATTATCATTTTCATACTTAAGGATAAAGAGTAAAGAACCCATCAAATGAAATTAAAACATCATAAATTTCTATAACAATTCCTTATAATAATATTAATGATTTGAGAATGATTAACTTCAGAATAAGAATTTTTTTTGGAATCTCTCCAATATAAATTTTATGAAGAATAAACATTATGAACACATAATGTGGGAAAATTGGTACAATCTAACTAATATATATATTTGTGTTGAATTATTATCAATGAGTAGTATAAATGGTCATAGCTATGAATAAGATTATTGGTTATGTAATTAATAAATTTAATTTAATTATTCAGGATGATTTTTTCAAGTGTAAAATTAAACAGGAAAATGAAAAGGGTTTTCATCTCTAATTAATATATTTGATTCATGTTTTATATTTTTAACATAATTTACTTTATGAGGTTTATATGAATACTAATTGAGTTATTATATCCTGAAATACCTTTATTTTTGGAAATATTTTTTTAATTTAAAGATCTATTTTCCCAGTGGTTTTTATTTAAATACGACTATGTTTTATGGTTTTTTGTGTACTCAATTATCATTAATTGAGTTAAAATTATTATTATTGAAAATATCTCTTTTAAGTTTGGTAAATTCTACCCTATGATTTTATTAAGTGGTATTTTATATTTAATTATAGGGATTTACATTTTGACCACATAATATGAGTTTTAGAAGATTCTTACTACATAATATATGTCATCTATAAGTGGTTTTTTTAACTCAAATTTATTTCATTAAATTATATGGTTTATTTTGAACTCTAACCTATAATGTTATCTTTTTTCATTGACATCCCATTTTAAATTATTTTATCATTTATCTCTCTAGGGAAAATGAATCTTTTGATTCAAATATTATATATTCATTATTATCTCACCTAAAATGTTAATGTTTTCGAGAGTGAATGTTCATATCTTAATTTAATTATTGTGTAATGCTCATGTTTTCACTTACAGCTAAGGTTCTCCTTGTATGTATTAAAATCCAATAATATATAAATTTATGTGATCTTAATATTTTCATTTTCCAATTTTAAAATATAATTTTTATTATCTATTTTTTATATGTGAATTAAATAAAGGTATTTCAAAATATCAAAAATTGTTTTCATATCCAAATCAAATTATTTAGCTTCAACTTCCATTTTCATCCATATATCAAGGAAGCTATTTTTGATGAAATTATGTTTTATAAATCATCCCATAAAATATTTTTTGAACTCCCTCTCTTGTGTGATTGAATTTGGTATCAACTTATCTATTTTATGTGGTTTCCTTTATAAAATTCAACACCCCAATATATTACAATATCTCTCTTTTTAAATTTATTTTCTTCTACAATATATGTTTCACACACCACCAAGCTCAAACAAATAATTAACACGTATGTTATAAGAATACTGTTAAATTGGTGGAAATGAATACTATAAACCAAATTATTAAATTTATATATTATATATTTAATCAATGTTTATTTAAAATCATACAAACAATTTTTTATCCATAATAAAAAAAACATTCTAATTTTACGCATGAAAGGGATATATTTTTCTAAATACAGTATTAAAATTTTTGATGGAACACATTTTTAAATCATGTTTTTAACAATTGTATTACATGTATTTTAAAAAATAAACATATTATTTAAAATAGGAATATCAAAATTTACATTTGTTGATTTTTTTATATTTTTCTAATATGTTTCTTATTTTTATGAATAGTGTAAAAGAATGGATTTTAATTCAAAACAACTTTTTGTCTAAATAACATATATGGGTAAATTATATTTTTAAATCATTTTAAATAAAAATTATAAAAATATATATAATTTAATGTAATATGGGTAATAAAATTTAATTTCACACTGAATTTGGATATAAAAAAATTCAATATTCTGAATGTTTTGACATTAAAAACTTGTTTTCTCATTATGTCAATGAGATTAGATTTAAAATAATTTTATTGAGTTATGTGTTTTGAATTTTCAAAAATGAAATATATATTTGTAATAATAAGTTCAAAATTTATTAAGACTTCCCCTTTAATTCCCAAACAATACGAATTGTAACTTTAGTATTTGTTTTAATTACCATGCTTAACTATAAATCAGGTAATTAAGGGTAAAAATAAAATTATAAGTATTATACATTTACCCTAAAAATTTTCATAAGTTTATTTCATCAGTTAATATTGACCTAAATCATTCTTGGATTGATTTTATGTCTTATTAGGGCCACCTAGATACCTTTTGGCATTTTCATTATTTTATTCTATGGAAAGTCGAATATGTCATACAGGAGTTTTAAATAAGTTATATATTTTTTATATGTGGTAATTTAAAATATATATTATGATATGAATACTTATTTTAAATCTAATCTTTCTATGTTCTTCATGTAATATTTTTTAAATTTTTATGAACTAAGTAATTACCTTAAAGGCTTACACAATGATAATGCAGTAATTGTTTAATTAATAAAAAATATCATGTAAATTATATTAAAAATATAAAAATAAATTTATTTGATAAAATTAATGTTGTACATGAATTAAAAAAATGTCAAAGACATATTACAGATCTATTAAAGATTTTTTATGATGTTATGTTATGTGTTGATATTTTTTCGAAATTCATGTAATTAATATTCGAGAAATTGACATGAAAGGGATTTTAAAATAAATAAAATTTTATTAAATGATATAAAATTCATAGTAATATAATATTAATCCAACTTATTCATATAATATTTAAAATTTCATTCATGAATCATTTCTTTATTTTCTCTTTTTATAGTTAATATATTAACCCTTAAAGAGTAGAAACCTCTATCATCATGATAAAAGTTAAAGGGTATAAATGAGGATCAAATAAAACATATAAGGGTAAAACTGTGGCCTAAAATTGTCTAAAAATTATTGTATTAGATTATTATGACCCATAATAATATTATCTTCCCCAAAACTCTCTTTTTAAATATTTTAAATTTCAAATTAATTTATATTAATTTTATATTTTTAGAGTTTCCAAAAGATCCCCTCCCCTATATTATAAAAGGGAACCTCATACCTCACTTATTCACACCAAATTTATCCTTAAAACTTTACTAAAAACTTCCCATTTCTCCATATATCTTCCCTCCCTTCATCTTATAATCCTTAATTTGGTCATACATCCAATTAATGAAGTCTTTTTTTTTGAAAATCAGAAGGAGACACCCAAAGAAGATGTAACATTCATAAACAAATGTATTTTTTATTTCTTCCATAAAAAACATAAATTATTTTTATTTAATGTTTATATAATAACCTTATTATTATAAGTACACTGATTTATTTTTATATTAAGTATTATATCAACACTCACACACACTCCTAAAAAATGTGATATGCAATCATCATTCGTGTGTACAATGGATTACCACCTCATGAACCATTGTCATTAATTATTCAATTTCCACCTTTCATGGATAATAATAGTGATTTAATATCTATTATTAAAATATATTTATGAAATTTATGACATGTTTATACTTATTGAATTATTATATAACACATACCATCATTCTTTCAATTTTTTAAATATGAAATCTTTGTTTGTGGACGTCTTGACTACCACCTCCACAAAATGATATGATTCATTCACACGTTACATGAAATCAATTATGTCTGGGATTAATATATATATATATATATATATATTAAATAATAGTTATATTTTAATTTCATTATTTACTTTGTTTGTTTCAATATTATGGGAAAAATAGAAACAATATTCATGTGTGCATATGGCTTACCGTCTCCAGGAACGGTGTATTTCATTTTATATTTATATCATTTATAGAATATTATAAATACATTTATACTGAATATATATGATATTTCTAACATTTTTATCATTATTTAGATTATTAATTCATGATATAAGTTAGAGAATAAAAAATATAATAAATTAAAACACATGCGAAAAACAAATCGATTATTACCCGAAACATATCATTAACATGGTATTTTTAATAAAAGGGTAATATAAATTAATTAGTAAATAAAAAATTTTACTATGTAAATTAATATGGTTATAGGATTAAATTGTAATTAACCAATATTTATTATCCATGATTTTTGATCAAGTAATATGAGATTCGAGACATAAGGTAATGGTTTTTTTCCTCACTGTTATTTCTTTGGGACAAATACATTATATAGTACTTGTTTATTTTTTATTCTATATATAATAAACTAGAATATATTTTATGATTATAATTTTGAATATTATGTTAATTTCATATCAAAATAATTTTCATTCTATCATTGGTAATACGAATCTAGTGATTATAAATCAGTAAGGTTTAATATACAATCGTATTATTATTTGGGATTTTTTAATTTTAAGAAGCTACTATAAAAAAATTTCTTCCACAACCATGTTTTATAAAAAAAAAATTCAATTTTTTTTTACTAATATCATAATATAATTAATTTCTTTTTAATGATTTTTTAATTTTTATGAAACATTTTATAAGGAATTATTTTTTTTCATTTTTTCAAATGATGTAATTTATAACATTTCAACAAAAATACGAAAGAAATATTGGTGGAATGAGTGGTTGTATCCACAACCATGACTCATTAATGTTTTGAAGCTTCTCTTAGAAGTTTAAAAAGTTCTTTTCAATTTTTTTTATAATTGATGGTATTTCAATTAAATGATTTCAATGTTAAAAAGGATATTTCTATTATGAAATTCTTTATTGATTTTATAAATATATTTTCATCTATGTCAACATCCTTTTTTGGATATTATTTTTGACTGAGTTTGAAATATTATGATACTATATAAAATAATTAATTTTATGATTTTTGATCTATTTGACTGTGGATGTGCTATTTTGATACCATTCATTTTTTATGATTAAATTATCCACATTTTGTATGAAAATTTATCAATACAAGTGTTATGTGGTGTATGTTTCACCATTTTTATATGAGAAATGAATTAGACATTGTATGTTAAAGCTAGTTCCTGTTATAGCCCTTCGATTCATTGGTAGGTCTCATGAGATAAACTAGTTTTGGGTATTGGACGAGCCGTTACCAATTTATGTATAGTGACTTAGCCGAAGCCTTAACAATATGTATATGATGTCTAGAATTATGCATTACCTCGTTATGATATTAGTTCATATTTTGTGTCATTATTTGGTTAGTATAATATCCATGGTTAAATTTCATTCTCATATGATTGCTTATATGGCATTATTTTATCATCTTTCACTCATTTAAAACTATGATAAAGTTATTGATCAAATTTAATGTGTATTAGTTAGTCACCATTACCTAATTGTTTATTATTTTCTATAATGGATTCCAATGTATGTATACCATTTATAAGCAACCCATCTCACCCATTTATTATGTTTCACCATTCTCTATGACTCCAAGAAGTATATTATGACTCATGTGCAGGGTTTACACTAAGGGAAATAATGGCGTTCTCATAGATTTTTTATTTATTTTATGTTTAAAATATAAGTTGAGTTTAAAATATGTCTCTACTTTACCAATACTACTAAACTTTTCATTCCTTTTGTACGTTATTCCTTGTATCTTATTCAAATATAATAAAGTAACCACTGACTCTGGGCTACTAGGGTTGAGGTCTTTAGATGAAAAATTTTAAAATGAAACATTAAAATCATTCTCATTCATGGGTTTTAGGATGTGATAATTAGATTTTTTTTTCTTATGGAACACATGTATGGTTACTATTTAACTGATGGTAGGTCCATATGTTTCCCCCACAATTCATTTGGAAAAGCTATACATCTCATGAGATAATAATGAAATGAGTAGTGATGCTCATTAAAAATTGTCAAACATATTATGATGCCTGATATGCTATGGGAATTAGGTTTTGATTCCTAATATTCTATAGAAAATTGATTACGATTCATAATCCACTTTATGAAATAATTTGTGAGACTTGATCAATAATTTTGATTTTCTATTCTTATATTGGTGCCACGTTATTTTAATGTGTTATTATATTATTACCCTATGTCCTAATTTATATGTCATATTTACATTGTAATTTTCTCAAGTTATATGTTAGTTCATATGGGATTATGTTTTATCATATTATGAAATATTAAAAAAAATATGTTTTATTTTTCTTTTAATTAGTTATTTCCCCCCTTATTATTTTTTCCCATATTCATATGATCTCATCCTAGATTACATATTGATATTTTCAATATTACCTTACTAAGTGTTTCAGATCACCCCATTTATAGGTTTTTATTTCTCAAGTCATGAGTATGATTTTAAATTTTGATATGTTTATGAGAATATATAGTATGATGAAATTATCGAGAAATGTTTTCAATGATTTGAAAATAATTTACTCATGTAGCTAATATCCAAAGACACTAAACCTCTTGATTCTTCAGATTTGGAAATTATTATGTAATGTAATATTATAATTATTTCAATGATATAAGATAAATAAAAACTTATCTTAACTCCCCTCATATTTAATAAGTGAATACGAGAATATAGAATCTTCATCCTAAATGAAGTCTTGTTACGATACCTCTCAGCATAAAATGCCCCACACTGCTAAGGTCTAAAGAGATGAAGTCACATAAAGAAATGAATTAGTGGAAGAAGATGGTTTTACTGAGTATATAATAAGACAAAAACTAATGACCATCCTTGAAAAAAATATAGATCTTAAGAAGAAGATAAAGCTTCTAAAGAAGGAAAAAATAAATGAATACGTTTACATAAGTGATCTCATTAAATAGTTTACAATTATCAGGTTAAAGATTACTGAATAATATAAGATACATGAAGTTATTTTTGAAAAGTTGGGTGTAAAAAATATTGAACTAAATGAGGATCAATTTCGATGAATTAAGTATCAAAAAACCGTAAAGGTCATGAGAGGAAATTATAATATTATAGTGGATGATCAAGTTAACTTTTACAAGGCTACTAAGAAAACCAACCCCGAAATAGTGTAATAAACTATTTATAAATTAACATTCCATACTAATTTTTTTTCTTCTACTGAGAAGCTATTGTAACTCAATGTGGATATTTTCATGAAGAAGAGATTTCTAAACAATCTGCTCTTTCATAATGGAGAGTAAAACATCAGTTGAAAATGGAAAAACTCTAAAGTTAAAGGAAGAAAAAATCTGTAATATGCCAGGATAATAATAATATTTTTTTAAACAAACTCATCATTGTATAGTAAGATTATATTTTGAGAAATATTAATTTAACAATATATATTTTGGGAGAAATAACAAGGACTACTGGTACAAAATGTCATTTCCATGAAATAGGCATGAATCCAATGGAATATAAACTGAGAAGAAAAGTTACAGTTTAATTAGGTAAACAAAGAAATGTTCTTAGAAATAAATACTTTTAGTTCGAAAAAAATACAAGATAAATCTCAAAAAATTAAAAAATTGAGAAAAACAAATGAATAATTTTAATATCTTCTGAAAATAGTACTCTAATGAGTGGATATTTGTTGGAAGAACAAACTTATTCTTATGAGGAAAGCAAACAAGGAAAATAAAATGATAAAGAGAATTTTTGTGGAAGATAAAAGTCCATTTTTCATGTTGTAAAGGAATATTTAACATTTTTTCCAAGAACAAAGAAAAATATTAACAAGAAGATAAAGATTACATTTGAGGATTAATGTTCCTTTATTGATAATTCTATCAACATGGAATAACATAAAAATATTATTTATAATAATAATGACACTATGCTATCTTTAAAGTTAAATTATAATAAATTTTTTAAAACAATCATGAAGAGTTTCCTCAATGATGAATTTGGGATGAATGTAAGAACTCTACTGAGAGTTGTTTCTAGAACATACTTATATCCTTAAAGAGTAAGGTTATAATTCCTTTTTTAATTGTATTATTTATTGGAACTAATATTAATAGAAATTTGATGAAAAAATGGGAGTTAGATAAGGTTTTGATTTTTCAACAATTAGTGACGTGGCACTTCATGGAGTACTCTCATTACTATGAAAAAGAACATGAATTCATCCCTTAAGGGGATAAAATAATTAAGTGAATCTTTAAAAATATTAATACTACATGAAATCTATAATTATTGATATCGCATAAAAATTTGTGGTTGTGGTATTTCAATAAAAAAATTTCAATCAATTTTTTCTTATGAAAAAATATATTTACTTTGGGTGTGTGTTTGTTGGTATATTTGGTTGGATAGGTGGGGAGTATATTATATTGCACATTAAGTTTACTAATTCATTTATTTATTTTATTTTAGGGTATGTGTTTCCTGATAAATCTTTTGAACATTCCCTATATTTAGTTTATTTGGTAATTATATTACATAGTAAAATGTTAGTGGACATTCTTGTTTTCTTTTTGAATAGTCTCTTTTTTATAAACTAGGTTGAGAGAGTATTTTGTAAAAAAAATATTAGATTAACAAAATTCTCTTGTATATGTTATGTTTGTAGTACCATAAATCTCTCACAAGATAAAAATGGTTTTACTTCTTAATTTATCTAGGATAATTTTTTTTTTGAAAAAACCTTTTCTCAAGGAGAATAAGAAGGAAACAATTAATGAAACTCCTTTATAACCATTTAATTTTATTTTCAATAAGTTGAAACACTAATAATCTCACATGTTGACTCAGGATATGTGTGTTTTTATTAATAAAAAGTACTAAGGATGGATTTTTTTGATCAACCATGGATTGTATTTCTCATCAATAAGGAACGATTCCAGGATTCTGGTAAGGTGTAAATATATGGTAGAGATCAAGAGTTGTTTTCGTAATACATGGATAATATAATGAATATTTAATACCCCAAATATATTAAAATAATGTTATGTTCAATAACATACAAGTCATGCAACAAGGTGCCTTAATGACTGCAAAATATTATAATTTTAATTTGATCGTTATAACCTAGCCATTGAATTGATAGGTATAAATAGAAGTAACTTCATTATGAAATATATTTTTAAAATTACCTGTCAATATTGTTCTACTAATTCTTAGTAAATAATAGATAATTTTTTTTAGAAAATTCTATTATATAACACCCCAAGATTTCAAAGTATGTATCCACTTAATTAAATTCAATTCATTCCGAAGCATAAACTGCATAAAAAATTATATCATATAGTATAAATCATATAAAATAACATAGAGAACAGAAATAAAAAACTATAATTAAGATTTACTGAAATGAGAGGATATTTCTAGAAATTGAGGATAATATACCAATTAAATAATACCTTGAAAATTGGAATAATAATGTGGCCCTTGGGAATAGTAATTCAGACAATGGAATAATAACCTCAAAAACGGAAGTTTAAAAGAATTAGGCATCTTATAAATGAAAATATGACATAATTATATCATAAAATAAGTAAATAAATATTTTGAAAATTTAACACCCCAATCTTCCACGGTACACTTCTCTTTGAATAATACAGTAGCGTGTGTTGTACGCAACTTCGAGTTCTAACACACACCACAACCAATAAAACTAGCCATTATGAATAGTAATACCCACTTTTTTAAATTTTATAAATTTTATCTTTCAAAATGGACTTAATTTTTGGATTCAGAATATCAAAATTAGCCTAGGGTGAATTTTTAGTATTTTTCTGAAAAATTTCAATTTTTGATAAATAGTGAAAAACATTGAGTTATTGGTTAAAACCGACTTTTTATTTAAATAATTATTTATTTTATTTAAATTTATTTTAGGTCAAAATAGATACGTAATACCTATATAAGTTAAATTTTATTCATTAGAGTCAGTTTATAATAATTTTAGACATATGAAAATTTTATTTAACTTTTCACCGTCTTTTACCCATCTCGTAGGAGAATTTGCAAATTCACATAAAACTTAATTTTACCGCTTCTGTGAGTGGAATTTCAAAAATCCGAGAGACATGGTTAATATCAGGGAGTAAAATGTGGTTCAATAAGATAAAAATAATTTTTGGTGAATAGTAACTTTTTACTTTTATTTACCACGGTAAAAAGTAAATAGGGTAATTAAGGGTAAAAATGAAATTATTATTACCATAACACATGTCCTAATTCTATTGGATAAGTATAATTCAACAAAAAATCATTAGGAATAAAATATGAACCTCTTTGGTCCACTTGGATTAGATTAGAACATTTATTATTATTTAATTCAAAGAAGAGTTAAAAGAGTTAAAATCAAAGTTTAATAACTAAAACATTTTTAATATAGGTTTATACATAAGATAAATTCGATTATAAATATTCATTATAAATATAAGAAGATTTCATACATAATGGTATTTTATTTATAATTTTTAGACATTAAATAATTTAATTTATTTATGACACAATGGTGATGAAGTAATTACTTAATTAATGAAATATTAAAATAATTGATATTATAAATATCCAAATAAATGTAATTTGAGACTTTTTATTAATTAAAATAATTTTCCAGGTTAATATAACATATTATTATTATTTTTATGAATTTTATTTGAAGTAATAATGTTGTTATGAATTTTTGAAAAACAAAATACCCAATAGTGTCAAAATTGACATAAAAGAGTTTTTAAAACAAATATTATATTATTAATTGATATTATATTCCTAAAAATCTAAGTTTCATCCAAAGGACTTATATAATGAAATGTGTATCATTAATGGACCACTTGGGGGTCGCTTGGAAGTATATAGTAACATTATTAACTATATAATATAAAATTACAAAGAGACATGGTAAATGTCAAACTATTTAACTAAGAGTTAAATCTAAAAGATAAGGTTACTATAGTGACCCAAACCTGTCTAAAATCTATTTGTTGAGTGGTTTTAGACTCATCCCCACCTTAGACTTTGAATAATCCACTTTTTAGCCATTATAAACCGAATATGAATTTATTATAAATTAATACTTTAAGTTTTTCCTAAAGAGCCCCTCCTCCCCCTTATAAAAAGACACCACTTCTAACCAATTCCTCACACCTCTCAAGACTTTTGGCTCAACCAATATCTGCCCAATTAATCTCCCTACATCCCTATCCACCTCCTAGAAGCCTTACCTTAGGCATAAGGCACTTCAAGAATCCTTTTTGGTTCAAAGCAAAGGGAGTTACCCAAATTAAAGGTAGCGATTTCTCTTAGCTTCTTTTATTTTATTTTACTTCTCCAACCCCTAAACTCTTATTATTAATTTATTTTGTAACAAAACCAGTATACTAAATAAACTAGGATATTGTTATGAGAAGTATTAAAACTACACTTACACACACCTCCATCTAATGGGTGAAGAACATAATGTTTCTGTGGATGGAAACCAAACGCCTCACGAAACGATGATTGTTCAATTATCTCCTACCACCTCTCATGGTGGCCATTATGATGGAACTATAATTAAATATGATATTAATGATATATATTTTATATATAATATTCTTTAATTACATTTTATAGCATACCATTATTCGTTTCATGTTGTACATATATACGATAATTTCATTTGAGGAAGTGCGGACTACCGCCCCCTCAAAGTGATATGACTCGTTCATACCATACATGAAACGTATAAAAGATGGTATTAATGAAATTAAGTAACACATATAAGATATTATATTATATTGGAATAATAATACACCTATGTATCATTTTGTTTTTATTCCTTTAGAAATTAAAAATGAAATGGAAGTAGCGTTCATGCATACGTATGAACTACCCTCTCCACGAACGCGATGACATTCATTCCACATCATATCCATTAAAGTATAATTCTAATTTTATGATTAAAAATAATGTTTAAGGACTTTATATCATTCTCTATATGAATAAGATACAACCTATCCATAACAAACACGAATTATGTAACAAAAAATTTAAAATAAAACGAGTAAGTTAACACCCAAAACAACGATAATACTAAGATATTATTAACAAAGCAATGTTAAATAATCATATATGATATCATATTAACGTATATGATTATTTTATAATTTAATAACAATGATTTAACTATTATACAGGAGGTTAAACTACACTCTATCAAGGAAAAGTACAAGGTAAAGGGGTTTCTTATCTCACATTTAATTCCGTGATATTTCCATTAATTCACCACTTATTTATTCCATGTGGTGTGTGTACTACCCATGATTATATTCATTGTGTAACATACTTTAATTTATGTATATTTACATCATCATTATATAATCCTTCTTTCATGGGTATATGCTTCGTAAGTTACCAAATCGATAAGGGAATTTGAAATTTCAAATTCCACTCATTCGACTTTACGCATACTTCATTGATTATTTTACTCCAAGATTTTATTTGGAATCACTATTCCATTGCTTATGTCATAATTTACACTCCCCTTTCTGTGTATATACTTTTGATACACATAATCACTCCATTGATAAATTCTCAAGTCGTCGATATGAACTTGATAAGAGTAATTTTAACTCAATATCCATTTATTGAGTTAAACATCTAATTCATTGGTGTTGTTTTTACAAGAATATGTGTCAACGTAATTTGATTTTTTTACACTGAATATCCAATCATATTGAGTGTATTTATATTTTTCACACATAATTATGTCATTGATTTGTCCAAACCTAAGGATACGACCTTTATGATAGATTTCATCTCAATTTACATTCCATTGAGACTCCTTTGTTGTTATACACCAAATCACTTTTATATGGTGTATATAATGTACTTTGACATAGTATATCATGAATAACTTTATTCTCATGATATTACAATGTTTTTATTACCTCAATTATTTGTATTCAAGTGTCTCTATTTTGGTTAGGAACTCTAACTAAAATATCATTTTAAATGTTTTAAAGATTTATTATTCTAAATCTTTCTCATTAATGTCCATGTTTTAAAAATGGTTTCAAGGAATTATTTATATGGAAATTAATGTTTTAAAATTAAAATTCCTTTTAAAAGTTTCAATGTTGTATGGGACACTTTTATTTAAAAATATATTTATAATGGATTCTTGAAAAATAGTGTGACTTTTAAAGGATTTCAAGAAAAAGGGGATATTTCTCTCAAATAGTTTTGATGATTATTTTTATATATGTCAATATCGTTCATTATTCTCGATTGAGGTTAATATGTTACCATACAATCTTCCATATTGTATTGAATGAGTTATTTTTGACTGTAGATGTGCTATTTTTATACCATTCATGGTTTGTGGAAAAAGTATTGACATTTCATTTGCTAGTTTTTATAAGAATGTCTATGTTATGTTTCAAACTTTTCATATGAGGAATGCATTGGACTTAGTAAGTGATGGGTGGAGCCCACTATAGCTCCTTGATGCATCCGTAGGTTTCATGAGACAAACTAGTGTCTTGGCACGAGACCTTCAAAAAATCTTATTTATAGTCATGGCATGAGGCCTTGCCTACGTAGTCACGATAGTCTGGCATTATGCATTCCATCATTATGAAAGTGGTTATTGATATTTCATGTGGTTATTAAACTAGTAGAATATCCATGTGAATAAGTAAATGAAATTATTACATTTTATCTGTGCCATATTATGCTGATGTTCATGTTTAAAAGTCTTTTGGTTTAGTTATACATTGCCTTAAATATTTATGCTTATATATGAAAGTTGCCGCTATATTGTTATCCTTACTGAGCATCTGAGCTCACACCTTTACATGTTTTATTTTTCCTAGTATGTGAAGAAGTAATTTATGAATAACCTGCGGGAATAGTATGAGGGGATATGAATACAAGATGTTGTTGTATTGTTTTTACTTTATGATGTAATATAAGACTGATGAATGTATCTAGTACTTCCAAGGCTACTTAACTAATTGGTCTTTCGAGACTTGATCTTTTGTGATCATGCCAATTTTATGTAATAATGCATTGACTCTGGGTAACTAGTGTCAGGGCGTTATAGTAGGTATCAGAGGAAGTTTAGAAAAATCCTTGGAAGCTAGATTTAGATAAACTCTGATTAGAGCACATAGCCCTAAGATAGACCTTAAGGATTAGTATAGAAGAACTTCCTAGAATATTGGTATTGTATAGATTTTTTGAGTTTTCCAAGCAATACATCCCTTTCTGGATACGAGCAGGTAGAGGTGGCTCTGGAACAGATGTACCTAGGGGTAAAACCCGAAAACACTGCTTTGAGCTAGACTCGAACGGGAACTAGTGCACGATAATGAGCCTTGATGCACTCTTGGTTACGACACTCCTGAGGGATATTCTTAGGATAATTTACATTTTCTATACAAACCAATTTGAAGTATTTTATGATATGATGAGAATAAATGACCTTGGTTAATTCTAAGGTGTTTCAAATTGAGAATATGGTGTCATGATATTCTATAAATGATTTTATGACTACTGTTACTCACAAAATGCTTTCTGGTTTTAGTCAATGGCTGGAGTCCAAAGAATTCATAGTAACTTTGAGAATGATGTACAAGGTTGGAATGGTGGTTGAAATGAGAAACAAAATGGAATATTGATAGGTGTAAAAGATATCATGTTCATAAAAAATCAGTTTTCCAAAAATATGATAAAAAACATATATATATTAACCAACTCCCGGACTAAACAAAGAAGAGAAAGGTGATGAATGATAAGAGCTCCAGTAGTGGAGACCATGGAGATAAGAATCCTAAATTTCCATCATGCAGTAAATGTGGAAGGTGACACCCAGGAAAGTGTCTCAACGGAACAAAGAAATACTTTACGTGCGGGAAAGAAGGACATAAAGTGAAGAATTTCTGAGGAAAAATGAAGAGTACTATGGAAGAAAATAAAAATGGTCCCAAAAATCCATTTACAATCATTTTCCATAAATTTAGGGGACTTGGCCATTTCCTGAGTGAATTCCCTATTCTATAGGATATTTTTTCGGTCAAAGAAGAAGCTATGTGGAAATAAATGGTTGGAGAAATGTTTAAATGTATTAGTGCTCCTTATTGATGGGATTACTTTGGAATAATTTTCTCTTGTATTTGTAACCCTGTAGTTTTCCATGTGATAATGATATTTGAAGAAGAATTATCTTTTCCCTTGTGGATATAGTTATAAATAACCATTTGGTTTTATATGATCATTAGGCTTGAGGCAATTAAAAGTTATTATATTTTGGTATGAAAATGCATGGTATGAGATAACATTTATGGTTAAAATTATGTTATGATTATTTTGAGGAATTTATCTCATTTTGTTAATGTTATAAAATATAGTTTTTGAAAAAGGACAACACACAGACCGTGTGAGAACCCGTCGCGTTGGAAAAATCTATGGGAATCGAACCCACAACCAAAGTACGATTGGGATTTATCGCCTACAACTGGACTATGTGAAGTCCCTGGATAGTGTAACTAATTATTTTTAGTTGAATGATTTTATTCATCAATAATAAGTTTATTTGGGTTCTTATGTCTTATCAAATGAATACCCTTAGTATAGGAAAATGATTTGGTGATTATGTGATAAATGTTATTTTGGAAGATTTTTGCTTTCACTATAGCAGAATAGGCATCTAGCGGCGGTTTCCAGAAACCGCCGCCTAATATGGCATAACTAATCTTTTCACGGCAGTTATTTTCGTTTATCGGCGGTTTTAGGGAAGCATCGCAGCTACCTCATTTCGTGACGGTTTTAGCGGCGGTTATAACCGCCGCTAATAAATTCAAATCCAGCGCTGTAAAACCACCGCTAAATCGAAAATAACCGTTGCGGGATGAGACTTCCATGATGAGACTATTTTGCGGCGGTTATAACCTCCGCTAAACGTATATTTTATTTTACGTTTAGCAGCGGTTTTGAACGTTTAGCGGCGGTTTAAACCGCCGCGAAATAGTCACCAACTTTTATTTAGCGGCGGTTTAAACCGCCGCTAAAAAGTTGCCCAGAAAAAAAACATTATCTGATTTTGCTTCCCCACAGCCTGAAAACCAAACCAAAACACATATAACAGAGAGAACAAGTATAATACATGAAAACAATGTTAGGGAAAGAGGTGAATCTAGAGGTTGAAGTGAGTCAATGGGTAGGAGAAAAGATAGGGGACGGTTCAAGAAATATAGAATTTAATATAGAAACAAGGTAATCAAATGTTTTAAATGTAAACAACCTGGACAAGGGTGACTTTAAAGATAGTAATAATGACCATTCCCTATTAGTTGAACAAGACTTCGACACTACTAATGTGTTAAATGTCACTGATATAGCCATCTTATATGAATAGAACTAGGATTAATGATGCTCATTCCACATGTGCCCAAATAAGGAATTATTTACTGAATTAAGGGAATTGAATAATGGTGAGGTATTTCTAGGGAATAATATGAGCGGTCACATCATGGGCATAGGCTCAATTTTACTAGAGATTCATGATGGGTCTGTTAAAACTCTTGAATATTTTAGGTGGGTACCTGAATTAAAAATAGACCTAATATCCCTAGGAACCCTTGACCAGAAAGGGAACGACTTCAAGTCTGGATCTGGAAGCCTTAGAGTTTCCCAAGGACCCTCACTGTAATAAAGGGTACCCTTCTCAATGGTCTGTTTGTGTTAGATGGAAAAGTGTATAGAAATCAGTTGACTAGTTATTCTGGTTCATAATGTGATTCCACCACCTTATGGCATAGGATACTAGGGCATGTTAGTGCCATGGGTCTTAGTGAGATTAAGAAACAGTGCCTTCTAAGTAATATCACTCCTAACAGTTTACCTTTTTTTTGAAGATTGTGTATATGGGAATTCTAAGAGAATCAACTTTAGTAGATCCATTTTTAAGGCTAAGGAACCTCTTGAAGGTGTACATTCTAACTTGTGGGGTCCTTTTAGGGTTAGCTCACATGGTGGTGGTTTATACTTTGTAACCTTTATTGATGATTTCTCAAGGATAGTGTGGATTTATATTATTAAGCACAAGTCAGATGCCTTTCAGACTTTTATGAAATGGAAAGTTGTGGTAGAGAGTGAGACTAATAAGAAACTTAAGGCCTTAAGAACTGATAATGGTTTAGAATATATATCTGATGAATTCATTGAATATTTTGAATCTGAAGGAATTAAGATATATCAGACTGTTTTGGAAACTCCATAACAGAATGGGTTAGCAGAGAGAATGAATAGGACTGTTCTTGAGAGGGTAAGGTGTATGTTATCCCACTCAAAACTCTCTAGGTCCTTCTAGGCTGAGGATGATTCAACAGCAGTGCACCTCCTTAACCGTTGTCCATATTCTGCTAACTCCTTTATGACACCTGAATAAATTTCTAAGGTCACACCCCCAAATCCAGCTCACCTTAGGATATTTGGATCCATAACTTACGTGCATTCATGTAATGATAAGCTAGCTTATAGGGCTATTAAATGAATATTCATGGGATATCTAGAGGGTGTTAAAGGGTATTATTTATGGGTAGATAAACCAGGTTACTAGAAATGCATCGTTAGTCGCGATGTGGTCTTCCATGAATCTGGTGTGACCAGCGAAAAAGTACCTGAACCTGTTGTAGCTCCTGATGAAGCTGCAAGACCCTTAGAGGTCCCAACACCTTTAGGTGTTGATGTTCCTTTAAGATCAGGTGACCAACCTCAGTTCAGTGTTGGTCTTGCTCCTTTGGTTACCCAAGCCCAGCCTAAATTAGATCCCAATTTGGAATCCGAACCTGAGGACCAAGAACCTGTTGGCCTGATCAACAATCGGCTTACTTGAGATAAAGAAAGGAGAGTTATTAAACCTCCATCCCACTTCAACTAGTCATAAATTGCTGCCTATGCTTTCAATGTAGCTTAGGAATTGTTTAATGATGAGCCTAAAACTTTTAAGTAAGCTTTTATGTCCAAAGAATATAGTAATTGGCTAAGATCAATACAAAAAGAAATGAATTCCCTTCTTAAGAACAACACCTGGGTTCTTGTTCCGAAACCCAATAACCAGAACGTTATAGGTTCAATATGGATTTATAAGAAGAAATAAAGCAATTTATGAGAGTCTAAAATCAAATTCAAAGCATGCATGGTATCTAAAGGTTTCCTAAAATGTGAAGTCATTGATTATAGTGAAATATTCTTTCCTTTTTTAAGCATTTATCCATTAGAATTATACTTTCATTTTCGGCCAAACTTGATTTTCATGTTGAACAACTCGATGTAAAAACCACTTTTTTACATGGTAGTCTTGATGAAAGCATTTATATGAATCCTCTAGAACGATTTTCAAAATTGTTCAAACCAAACCATGTTTTTATTTTACATAAGTCCTTTCATGGGATTAAATAGTCTTCAAGACAATGGTATAAAAGTTTTTATTCCTTTATGATTGAGAATCAGTTTTCTATAAGTAGATTTGATGCATGTGTGTATTTTAAAACTGTTAAACATGAGTCTTTTTACCTTTTATTATATATTGATTACATGTTTTTAATATGTAAAAATATAAAGATCATAAATTACGTTAAGCACCAGTTGAACAGTGTTTAGGGTGTGGATACTAACCACATACCGTATGAGAATGCAATTGAAGAATACCTTATCAAGTATTGGAAAAAGATGTTGAAAGCATAGTAGTCATTATAATTAAAAAATGATAACAAAATTGACTATCATGACATAGAAATGAGAAGATCAGATTGAAAAAACAAAACTTAGCCTAAAACTCATAATGTTGAATGAAAAAAAATGTATAGGTAATAGTTAAGAGCATAAATCGTTCCATAATCATGCATGTATGATGCATTAAATTACCATTTCCGGATTGATGTACCCCATCAAGAATGAGAACTTCTTATTCTGTTTTTTTTCAACTAATGTACCCCTGCAAACAGAAACAGTATAGTATGTTCATCTACCTTTAATGCACACCATATGCATCGTTGTCTTGCCTACATAAGGTGTAAATCAAACCTTTTATGCATAGACCCGAATTGTGTGCTTTGCACTTGTTGAACGGTGCCGGTTCTTTTTCATCGTGCAGCATGGATTCGTGGAAACACTTCTATACAGTGCTATATTTTTTGGGCAATGATAGCACAATTTTTAAATGTTGCAACTATTCATAAACATCAAGACATATCAATCTATCATGAAATATATTTCTAAGGAATTTGAAAATATAGAGTCATGAATAAAGGGATAGAAATCTGCTGGGAGGCTTACCGTTTGCATCTGTGTACTCCTATTTCCATAAAAATTCGATCTTCTATCATCTGGTTTCTCCATGAAACCATGTTACGACAACCTGAAATCATATTGAAACAAAATATTGATGCATAAAAAGGGAATATAAGTGGATAAAATATTAACACCATTAAAATACATGAAATATAATTAATACCCTAATTGAATTGATTATTTAATCTGAATACATGTATAACCTGAATGTTGTTCATACGTTGACATCATCCTTGACAAAGGGGACATCATATTATGCATTGCCTTGTGGTCTCTGAGTAATCTTTTTACATATCAAATTTACAACATCAGTATACAAGAAAGAAAGAAAAGAACAATGAACACCTTAATGCAAAGATCAAACATACTTCAAATAGGCTCACTTCTGGATAAGAGAGTCCTAAACTTCAATTGTAAAACAGAGTAGTACGGTGCATGCTGTAAATCTAGATCCATGCATCAATCAAAGCTGAATAGGTAGCAGTCCAAAAGCATCAAGTGAGATGGATTTGATCTATCCTTGAAGCTCTCAGGATCCTCAGCAAACCCGGAAAGCCATGAATATAGCAGATTCAATGGGAAATGAGGCCGCAAAACCATCCAAATAGAGAAAACCCAAAACAATCAGATATGTTCAAACAATAAACATGCCAACTAAAAACTCAACTGACCATAATCTAGGTAGATATAGAATAGGATGACAGCTTCAATCCAGATCAAATCGGTAATCAGCTTTATGTACATCCTTCTTCTCTATGTATAACTATCCTATGTGCACATGACTTGTGTGACATTAATAGTAGGTAAATATTATATGTGTTAAATGGGCATGTCTCACATACACTTTAAATATTATTATTTAAGACATCTAAAACATTGAAAATAATGAAGAAACATAGACCTGAATGTTTGTTTACATAGAAAACAGTAGTAGTATTTAATCTTGAATAGGTCTGTAAGCTGCTGGCCAGCTTATTCCTGCCCATAAAACACATATGATATTCTTATGAAATCTAGGATCATGATTTACTCAATTTGCAACATTTTTATGGCTAAAAAGGAACTACATCTCATGTATTTTTTCACTACTCATTTGTAAGGTATGCTTAGGGCATTTTCTACAACTTGTATGAATTGGAGTACTTCTCTAATGATGCACCTACCAATTTGCTGGATGTATTCATGAAGAACCTTCTCTTAGTAGTCATATTGGTTGCTTCTATAAAATCTAGTCTTACTGGATATTATATTAGGGAGTTCATGGTCTTTGATAGGTTGGGTATCATTGGAAACTACATGAATTATAATGAATTTATTTCTATTGTTTGTAAATTCCCTTTAATAGGTTGGATTAAAATAGACACGGATGGCACTTCGAAAGGGAATATGGGCCCCTCAGGCTACATAGGTATATTTAAAAATTCATGTCATGGATTTATCTCTTGATTCACCAAGGATTGTGGGGTGGTGATGGATTATGAAGCGGATATGGAGGGAGTTATCATGGAGATTAAAATAGCCCACCACAATGGTTCAATTTTTTTTGTTCAAACTATACTATTCCTAGTATATTCCATACCATCTCAGGAAAACTTCTCCTTCATGGAGACATTAGGTGATGTGGGAGGACTGCATTCTCTATTGTGCACAAATTTATTTTGTTGCATCTCATGTTTTTAGGGAAGGTAATGTGGACGATGACACTCTCATTAACCTTTGTGTTGGGTCAGGAGTTAAAAATGTTAATTGAATGCTTCAGAGTCTACTAAGGACCTTTTATTCATTGACATTAGTAAATCTTTATCTCTTTTATTTAATTTTGAGCCCATTTTCTTGAGGGAAGCTCTTATTTTTATTAATATTATGTTAATTAAGACTAATATTGATTTCTTAAAAAATGACTTGAGAATAAAACTATCTTATAGGAAACAAAGGCTACTAGATTAAAAAGAATCCCATGTTTTTATTTTTTGACCAAACCAAAAACAATTCATAAACCCAGGTTTGGATTTCGATGAACCTAAATCAGAACTTCATTATCTAATACTGTATGCATACAGTTTCAAACAAATCCCAATAAACATGGCATGGTGAACCCAGATTCTCCCACAATATTCAATCTATAAACCTGTAACCTAGAAGCCTCGAAACCTGCATACCAAAAAAAAACCAAAATAACTAAAAAAACCTTTGAAATAATCATACATTAAAAACTAATCATGCGTACCAAAAAAACCTGCATACCTATAATCAAATTATTTATATACCTTCCAACCAAAAAACCAGAAAACCTTTGAATCTGCATACCTTCCAACCTGCATGGAAATTTGTAATCAATCAATCTTCATACCTTTGCAGGTTTACAATCAATTTGTAAAACTGTAATCTTATAAACTAAAAACATTGAAATCTACAAACATGGAAACCTTTAAATCTCCATCATGCATACCTAAAAACCCATAAAAAAATTCATCATTTAAACCTACCAGCAACTAAAACCCACAATCCTACAACCAAAAAACATAAAATTAGTAGCATGTAAACGTATAATGCACAAACTATCAACTTATAACATCCAAACTGGATAGCCTACAATTCTTCAAACCTTCTAACCTATAATCCCAAAACCAGAAAACTTGAAAAAAATGAAAACAGTCAAATATGAAACTAGAAAAAAAATCATTATCTTATGAAAGTAAAAAAACACAAGACCTGTAAATATGAAAACATGAAACATTTATCGCCTACACCATCCCCCTCAACTCCCACCAGTACCAACACCCCCTCCCCCCTGCTCCAGCCCCCCTATCAACTTATAAAATCCAAACCTTCTAATTTAAAGGCCTTCCAACCTATAAACGCACAACCAGAAAACTTGAAAAAATTAAAACATTCAAATATGAAACTAGAAAAAAAATCATTGTCTCATGAAAATAAAAAAATAGAAGAAATGTAAATATGAAAACATGTATCCCCTGTACCCCCCCCAAACCCCTTGCATCAGACCCCCCTGCACCATCCCCCCACCCCCAACCCAAAAATCATTGTCTCATGAAAATAAAAAAATAGTCCGGTGCATGCTGTAAATCCAGAGCAATATAATATTATTCAGCCTTATGCAATATAATATTATTCAGCCTCATGAAATATAATATTATCAAACTCTTATAAACATAGTTAGATAAAATCTACATGTATTTCAATGCCTCATGCAATATAATATTATTCAGCCAAAGCAATATGATTGCCCAAGCATAATCACAAAAATGTTTCCACTTCACAGATAATAATCTAAAAGCTCAATTTCAGTTTACACCATAACCAAATCATAGAAAGAAGAAAATACATCTTCAAGGCACATAAAATTCATAAAAATGCTCATAATAAGATTTACCTAGTGATTGAAGATTATCCTTGAGTCTTCCCATGCTCCTAAACTGGAACCTGACAACAAACATTTACCATCCAAACCATATAGCACTCTGCTGTCATGCACAACATGTGTATAAAACACTCCACTATCTTTATTTAGTTTTTTATTCTTTAAAGAGTGTTCCCCCATGTTCTCATTCCTCATAACCATGAGTAATAAAGTAGTCATAACCAAACACATAAAAATAATAGTATAGAACCCTTGGAAAATTTCTTAGTAGGATAATCAAACAATTTATTCCTAAATGATGTATATCACACTCGAGAAATCAAGACATAAAAAGAAACATCAGAAATCAATAAAATGCATAAAAGGAAAATGAGAAATCAAGGAAATTTTAGGACATGAAAATGTGTGGTGGCAACTATGTGCCACAATTGTTACATATACAAACCAAATTTTTTCATATTACAAATCAACAATACAACTACTCAGGGTCTGATGATGCATCATCACCCTCTCCACCTTCATCTCCACTTTGTGTTGTCACCTGTAAGAACATTATATTGAAAATTAAATACGATTGTATATTTATATTAAAACTTTAAATGAATGAAAGTTAGAAAACTAAATGATTTTGATTTTCTATGATTTACATGCATACCACCAGTCAGTCCACTACCACTGGGGGACATATCTGCTCATCTGCTGACGTATTTCAATCAACTCTTTTTGCAATGCAGATATCTAACCCCCCTATTGGTGAAATGTGTTTCGTAAAGAAACAAAATCTCTCTTATCATCTCCAGGTATGGGCTGACTAAAGTCAGGAGTAGATGCATCTTCTATCCCCGATGGCCTGCTAAAAATCTCAGATAGTACGGGTACCAAACCCATCCCGCGCACTCTCCCAGCATGCTCCTTCCCAAGGACCTTAGCAACTGGGTCATCCTGGGAGACTAAGTAGGACTGCACAGGATTGGCATCCCATATCTCATTAATTTTTACCTATAAATCAAATATCAAAATATATTAACACAGTAAAAACTGATAATAAGTTATTATGATGAAAAATTGACTTCATACCCCAACTTCTTTAGCAGGCTCGTTAACAAAACTTCCATCTGATTTCTTATGAACATCCAACCACAGTTCAGTCCTGGATGCTTCATGCCCTAAACTCTGTGACTGCATTAAACAAAGATAAATCAACAATTCAATATATTCAACAGATAATATTGTCTTATAAATATTTAAACTAATTAAAAGATTACCAATGTCGTTCGGATTCTAGAAAAACTTTTTGAGCCCGGAGTGTGCGGGATGGCTTTCTTTGCCCGGTTTGATGCATTGTGTCTTGAAAGATCCTGAAATAAATAAAAGGAAATTTAATACTGATGTATTGAATGTCATTTCCTTTTTATATACATGTATAAATGTAAAATGAGGATAATATAATAATATATATTTCAATACCATCCGCTTCTGATCACGATGTCGGTCAACAAACACTTTCCACTGCTCTTTCGGTACCCCACTGGGTAGCTTCTCATACATTTGCTGCGTGGTCAACGAAGTATCGTTGACATCACGCCATAATCTCCATTTGAAATCTTTCCACTTCTTACCTAGATTTTTCAACGTCCACTTCCGTGCTATCACATCAGCAACGGTAAAGTGGAAGAACATCTGTATACAGAAATTCATTTTGAACATATTAGTAACATGAAATTCAATTAAACCATAATGTAATAAATTTACCTTTATTTAAGAATAAAACACTTCATTTTTCCAGATTTAAGGAATAAGTCTCCAATCGTCATATGAAATGGGAAGGGAAATGGGCTCCGCTGCCAGCTGGCCTAGAATCTGGCCAAGTAACCCCGTGGAATCATCCGTAGGGACCCTGTAAGAATAAAATGGCACAACAATCTTCTCACCATTTAGATTCCAAACATCTGAACTTTTTATATTTTTCTTCACGATTGGATTTTTTTCATCTTCAATGAGCAAACAATTAGTATAAACAAAATGCAATAAATTTATTTAATTAAAATTTGTACCTATGATAGTGACACTCTAGTGTGTCCGAGATGAACTGGAAGGGGCACGACGCTGCCCCACTGCTGAGCCTCCTGAAAGGGGAGTCGACGACTCACCCTCTACTGGGACATCCATGGAAGGTGTGAGAGATGGTGCAGGGGGGATGGTGCAGGGGTGTTGGAACCTGGCGTCTCAGATGTCGTGGGGAGGGAGACAAATGGATCGCCATCTGTCGCGGAACTAGATGAAACAATATACCACTTCTTACTTGGAATTACTGTCATTTAATCAAATAAAATTATGTTCAGAATATATATTTAAAAAAAATTATGCAGAAAAAAAATTAAAAATGATAATAGATACCCAGTACTAACAAACAAAATATATATACCAATGATAATGAATGACTGCAGAAATGAAACAAGTGGTTGCTGAATAAATAAATAATTGTACATACAATCAGTTTCTCCTTCAATAATGTCGGTTTCCTGCTCCATTTATTCATCCACTTCATTCATCTTTTCTAGACTAATATTTTCAATATCATGATCGACAACTAATTCTGCTTCATGTTGCTGATTAAATTCAATTTCAGAGGTCAAATTTTCCACTTCATCACCCATATCATACAAATCTCTTTGTATTACATGAGAAACTACACTCCACCCTTCATCAGAAACATCATTCACATAATATACCATTTTTTCTTGTGATGCAAAGATATATGGATCATACAGTTCATGATCACCAACATCCATCAAGCGAGAGAAGTTCACAGAAGTAAATTGCAAGGAATCTCTTTTAACACCTCTGTTAATATCGACCCATTTTCATTTGAATAAAACAACTGAAAATGTATGTGGTAGTTTAATTCAATAATATCATACAGCTTTCCATAGTATTCCACTTCAGCAAATTTAAATATACCACTGTTCTGTGTTTTCAAACCCACTTCTCGATCGACTGTACGAAATCTAAAGCCATTCACATTATAAGCGTCAAACTTTCTAACTTCTTTTAGAGGACCTCTAGCAAGAAACTTCAAATCTTCTGACACCTCTGCTCAAGTATCAGTATTCATGATCTGAAAAAAGAAATACACTTTATTAGATTCACAAAATTTATGTGTCAAACTAATATTCGTATTTATTGTAATATTTATGAACTTACACGTCGTGCAAACCATTCTACAAGATCTTTATTAACAGCTTTCATTATATCTTTCTCATTTCGTGTTCAGACTCTCATTCGTCTCTTTTTTTATATCCTCAACTCTTCAATAAATGGATCTACAATGTCACTATTCAGCAGCACATATCTATGTGCCTGTAATACTTCCAATTCAGTCAGTGTCGCATTGGAGGTCCTCCCAACTGATCGACCAATAGCAAGAAATATTTTTGATTTCTGATGTATTTGAGATTGAGTCGATGTGTCTTCAACACGTCCAACTCGATTTAATCTTGTCTCAATATCATCCAAGTATCGAGAACAAAAGTTAAGACACTCCTCAGCCAAATAGCCTTCAACAATTGAGCCTTCTGTTTGAGATTTATTTCTCACGTATGATTTCAAATGTCCAAGATATCTTTGAAATAAAATAAACATAATTATGCATTTAATTAAGTACCAAAAATTGTTTACTTAACTGGAAAACATATAAATAAAGTACCTCTCAATTGGATACATCCATCGATAATGAACGGGGCCTCCTAATTTAGCTTCCTCAACCAAATGCACAGTTAAATGCATCATTACAGTAAAAAAGGACGGAGGAAAGATCATCTACATTGCACAAAGGGTCAATAAAAACCTCTTCTAGAGGTTCTCAAGCTGAAATGGATGTTGACATTTCTCACATAGTTTTCTGAAAAATGTGCAGAACTGTAGTACAACAGCAGTAATTTTTTCAGGTAATAATGTACACAATTCCAATGGTAGTAACTGTTGTAACAAAATATGTGAATCATGACTTTTAAATCCATGTAACTTACGATTGTTCAAGTCAACACACCTCAAGATGTTACTTGAATACCCATTAGATACCTTAACATTATTTAACATTCGAGGGAATGTATCTTTATCCCTATTTTTCATTGCAAAAATTTCTAGAGGATACTTTTCATTCTCATCTGGCCAGAGATCGCGTTTTATGTTCATTTCTTGTAAGTCTTTGCGAGAATTAAGACGATCTTTCAACTTTCCATGCTCATTAAGAAATCTGAAAATCAAATTGTAACATACATTCTTCTCAATGTTCATCACATCAAGATTATGCCGCAACAAATTAAATTCCCAATACGTAAGTTTGAAGAATATACTTTTTTTATTCCATTGTTGCGTTCCGATTTCGCTTGACGATGCACTTCGGACCCGTTTTCCGCTATCATTCAAATGATGAACCTTCCCAAATTATGTTTCAACATTTTCAAGCTGTTTCAATATTTCAAAACCATTTAACAACTTTGGAGGTGGTCTACGATCAATGGAACCATTAAATTTTGATCTGTTCAGCCGAAATCTATGAGATGCATCGAGAAATCTTTGATGACACAAGAAGCACCATTTTCTACTGTGAGGTAGCCATTTGGGCTCAAAATAAAAGTTACAAATGGGAAAAGCCAAACCTGTGTAAGTATTCCAAACAGATAAATTCCCAAGCCCAGGGAAGTCACTAATGGTCCACATTAAAGCAGCATGCATTGTGAACATTGTTTTAGAAGAAGCATCAAATGTCTCAACACCGTTTCTCCATAACTCCTGCAATTCGTCAATCAAAGGCTGAAAGTATACATCAATATCATTTCCAGGAATTTGTTTTCCAGGAATAATCATCAAAAGGATAAAATATATTTGTTGCATAGACATCCACGGAGGAAAATTATAAGGGATCAAAACAACTAGCCAAATGATATAATTGGTACTCAAAGTCCCAAATGGGTTGAATCCATCGACAGCCAATCCCAATCGAACATTCCTAGGATCAGCTGAGAAATAGAGATGTAATGAATCAAATCTCTTCCACGATTGAGAATCTTGTGGATGTCTCATTAACCCATCATTGTTATTATCTACAGAATGCCACTTCATGTGTTCGGCGGTTTTTGATGACATGAATAATCTTTACAATCTAGGATTCAAAGGAAAGTAATGCAAAACCTTTGCAGGTGTACTCCTTTTCTTCTTCTTCTCCATTAAATTATGTTCATTCAGACTTCCAACATCACTCTTTTCCTGTCATCTAGAAGAAGAACATTTCTTGCAATTCTATCTACTTGAATCCTCTCCCCAATAAAGAATACAATCATTGGGACATGCATGTATTTTTGTATAATTCAGACCAAGCTTGTTAACAACTTTTTTCATATCATAAAAAGATTTTGGGATTTTTTTTCTTTAGGAAATGAATCACGTATCAATTCCAATATCATGGACATTGCCTTATTTTTAATTCCACATAGACATTTGATGTGATACAACTTCAGCAGAAATGAAAGTTTTGAATATTTTAAACACCCACAATAAAACTCTTGATTTCCATTGTCAACTAAATCATGAAACACATTTTCCTCAGTGAAGTTTTCTCTTACATTTGGATCCACAGAATCAAGATGAGGATCCAATGATATGTGACAATCTTGATCTGCCTGTGTTACAGTCTCAAAAACATCACTTCTCACGTTGCATTTTGTAGCACCCTCTTCTGGTTGTTCTGATACGTTTTGATGCTGATAGTGGTGCCTTGCAGTGCCAAATGCATCATTTATTAGGTTTTTCATTTCATTTTCCATTGTCGACGAACTTGGGACCTCATTCTGCGGATTAACATCAGTGCTCAATCTTTCTGTAACGTTCGATTCTCCATGCCGAATCCAACACAAATATTGATCAGGGAATTACTTCAGTATTAAATGTTCATAAACCTCATCTGTCTTCAACCATGTTCTAAATTTACAATTAGGACATGGATATTTTATTCTCCCTTCAACCGATCGATTATAAATTGAAAAATATAAAAACTCATTCAAACCCTTACTGAGGTGTGTTCTCGGTAATGTGATCAAACTTTTATCCATGTATATCACAATGTTCCTACACAATAATAAAAAAATTTAAGACACATAGTTACTACTAAATATAGAAAGAGATTCATCTATATGATAGTATAAGATTACAGAAACATAATATAATAAAGATGATCCCCTGAGTTAGATATGAACCATTAGTGTTTGGGATATGGGAAGTTTCTTTGGTAAAGAGAAACAGTGTGCTAACAACGTGGTAGCTACTTTACCATGAAAAACAAAAACATTGTTAATTTATAATAACCTCAATAATTGTGAGAAATACTTTTACAAAGGTGTGGATTTGCATTTTTAAGCTGAATTGGATTTACTGGAATCCTAGAATACAGTGGGATATTGCTTATGCAGTGGGTTCTCCTATTTGAATTGACAGAGAAACTGATAACCCAAGGTATGGGAACTATGCAAGAGTCCTCATCAAGATTGAACTAGAAAGAACTCTGGTTGAGGTGGTGGTCCTCACCACCTTTGATGATACATTGAATCTAGAAATTATGTATGAGATAAGGCCCAGGTTCGGTGGGAATTGTAACATTATTGATCATTCGATTTATGAATGTAGAATATTAACAACCTATGATAGGTGCAATCAATGAGGCCATCATGATGGAGACTTCTAGAAGATGAGGGGGAAGGGAAAAGAGAATTTGATCCACCCTCTGAGAAGAATCCCTTTGTCAAGTCACTCATCACTGAGCTGATACTTTCCCCTGCTATGAAAACTCATAATGAGGTGCCCACCACATCCCCCCAGGATGATCACTCAGGTCATGAGTCAAGACCTACTCGTACTTTAGGCTCTAACTCAGGGGGAACAAATATTGACTTAATTGTTGGCCTTGGTCCAGGACAGGCCAATCTCTTAGAGGCTGACAGGGATAGATCAACATCAGATGATGGTGGCACCAAATTCCTCTTACCTATTCCTGCTATAACTGTTAATGTATAGGTTGGTGAGGGGCTAGAATTACTCATTACTATGGAAGAATTACAATGATACTTGGCTCACCCAAGTCACCGAAGGCACCAGCCCTCCAGGCAGATTCTCAGGTTGCACCTATAGTTAACTCGGCGCTTTACTTCTGTGGAGGTGGATAGGGTATTGATAAGAAGTAGGAGGGGGATTTATAACAGGCTGTTGCGGCCCCGGAACCTGCTTCTGCCCTGCATGATGTAGGGTTTTCGAACACCACTACACACTTGGCATAGAAGGGCATGCAGGTGGTCAGTAATCAACCTTCTATTAATAAACAGACCGATGTAGCTCTTATCACCTCTTGTGCCAATAAAAATCCTTTCCCAATGCTATAGTATACTTATTGAATTTAATTTTCTATTCAAAATACACCAACACAAATTCTGGGTGTCCCTCCAATTCAGTTCAGAGACCTCAGGATGTCATAGTGGGCTCCCCCTTAGAGGGGACATCAAATCACTCATCTGGGGAGTCTGGTACACTGGGAGACCTTTTAACTAAGTTCACCTCCCTGGAGGATAGGAAGTGTGTGAAAATGAATCCTGATGGAATCTCCCCAAAGGTTGATACATGTGTTCTAAAAAAATTCCCACCCTCTAAAGTAAATACTAGGAAGATGATGGTGATGACAATCATGAGAAGGTGGATGATGATGTTACAAGAAAATCGAATCCTGATAAAATATCCATTGTCCAAACACCCAAGAAGAAGGGTGGGAAAGGTAAAGAGATGAATATTAATCAATGAAGACCCTATTTTAAAACTGTTGAGGGCTTGGGAACTCTCCTACTACCTCTTCCCTCAATAATTTTCATTCACATAATAGGCTGATGCTAGTTGCATTTGTTGAACCCAAAATGAACTTTGGGAAATGGAAAGGGTTTAGTTGGACTTCTCTTAAATACTAACTGTTTACACACAATGGAGATCTCAAGGGCTCTGAAACCCTATGGGTTCTCAAGCATGATGATATTCAGATTACTTTTTATGAGATTTTTACCCAAGTCATCACTATCTCTACTGTTCTAGGCGGTGTTGTCACCACATTTTCATTTGTATATGCATCCTATTCCTACACCAGGAGAAGAGAGCTTTGGAGGGATCTAAAAAAAATTAATGACCAAACAAAAAGTAATTGGGATATTGTAGGGGATTTTAATACTCTCCTAAGGTTGCATGAAAAGTTGGGTCCTCATTTTTCTCATAATTATGCAGAGGAATTTGAAATCTTCTTAGATAAGTGCAACCTAATAGAGGTCCATATTACAGGGGATAAATTCACATGGGGAAGGATTACAGGAAAAAGAAGACAAGAAAGTAGGATTTACAGGTGATTCTTCTGGATTAATGATCATTACGCTATCGCTGAAATTTACAAACATACACTTGAAAAGTTCCACTCGGATCACAATCCTCTTGTCATCAAGATTCTGGAAGGCCCCACAAGGTCGTCCCCCTTACCATTCAAGTGTAATAATTCATGGCCTACCATTCATGGATGTAGGAAAATTGTCATTAGTGGATATAATAGTGTCATTCATGGCGGTCCCTTTTTCACTGTCACGTCTATGCTCAAGTGCATTAATGCCGAGAATAGGGAATGAAGGATATGATCCTTCTCCATGTTGGATGATGAAATTAAGGAGGCCGAATCGTGGCTTGAGCATTGTCTAATTGTCAATCAATAGCATAATTTACCATAAAGATGTATGAGATTTCTATAAAGCAGTTGTATTTAATTTTGGTGATAATAAGGATCTGTTTCCAACAATAGTAAAATAGAATAATTTTTTGATGTCATCTTTAATAATGGTTGAAGTCTTTGAATGTACTTATGATGGAAATTATGATTTTGACACTTCCTCAATGGAAATCAATTAAGTAAGACCTACAGAAATAATTATGTTTTTTTTTGAAAATCCAAAAGTTGTAGAGATGGTAGAGTAGTAGGAGGAGTTTTAGTTAGTTGATGGTACTATGAGGTCCTTTAACCACAACCCCTAGGAGGCCCACGTCAGGCATAAAGAGCTGGGGGCTAGGGCAATGGACAACTTCATGCTTTGGATGTCTACGATCCAATGGTACACAAGATGATTTAAGTTATAATTTGTGTTTATTATAATATTTAATTAGTATTATGAAACATAGGTTCTACCCATTATTTTATCCCTCAACTCCTTGTGTGATAGTTAGAGATCCAAGTTGAGACATTATCAAAATAATGTCGTCTTGAGGTTCCTACCGGGAACACTTCATTTGAAATTTCATCTACTTGTAGTGAGAGGTATAAATTATCCCATAATGGTTAATGTGAGATAATTTAGTCATAAAAATGGATCCATATGATGTCATCATGGGCACATATTGGCTTTTCATGGTCCAGGAATAGATCTACTTTCACTATAGACTGGTCAGATGTCTATAAACTAATTGGATGAGGTTCTCCTTTTATGTGATAGATATATCAAGGAAGTTTTGGTGGATGTTGTGAATAAGAGGTTTCAACCTATCACCCATCAGTTGGAAGGGGAATCCCTTGGATCCATAAGAAACTCAGGCATCTGGGTTCCTTCAATTCTGGTTGATTATTTGAAATTTTTTTCTGATGTTATTTCAGGAATACCTCCAAGATGGGAGATGGAGAATTTCAATTTATTGGATCATGGTATTTCCCTAATATTTTTGTGTCATATCAGATGGTACCTACTACGCTTCATGATCAATGGTTTCATTTTGAAGACCTTTGTGGGAATTGTTTCATCAGACCGAGTATTCCCCCCTAGTCAACTCCATTCATGTTCAAGAAAATGTTTGAAGAGATCATATGGATTTGTTTGTATTGTTGTTTCCAAAACCCGAAAATGATAAACAAGAATTACCCCTTTTCAAGGATTGATAAATGTTTTCACCAGTTTTGAAGCGTGATATGGTTCTAGAATATTAATTTCAGTAAAATCTATCACTAGTAGAGGGTTTTCATGTCTGATATTCCAAAGTTTGAATTATGATGTCACTTCAAACACATTGAGTTCCAATGATTCCATTTTCTGTGATGAATTACCACTATATGTTTATGTATTTGATGAACTAGTTTCTGTATCCATACATGGACCACTTCCATGATTTCTTTATTGACGACATACTTTTCTACTCTACGTTATTGTAAGAGCATGTATAGAACTAGAGGACGATTAATTATTTTCTTCGAGACAACTAGATTTACATAAATCTCTCGAAGTGAATGTTCTGGATAAGTGATGTTCACTCTCTAGGGAATGTCATTTCTGAACGAGTTTTACCCATTAATCTAGAAGATATCAAATAAGTTCATTCGTGGGATCCATCCAAGGATGTTTCATAGTTAAAGATTTTTCTTGTCTTGGTGGGGTACTATATCAAGTGTGTGGAAAACATCCCAAGAATCACAACCCATTTTACCACCCTGACACATAATTGGAATTTTTTTACCTGGTCTGAGTAATGCCATAGGTCCTTTGGTGAGTTTAATTTGCTGTTTCAAAGTTTAATTTGCCGCTACAGATACAGTGACTAGTCTCATAAATAAATCAACTCCTCACACAAGCAAAGAGTACCAGTTATCCAAGAAACAATAATAAAAAAAACTAATATCAAAACAAGTAAATAATTAGAAATCAAACCCTAGGGTTTGTATAGGTCGCCGGGAAGCCGGGTCACCAGGGTCGTGGGGGGCCGGGGTCGCCGAGGTTGCGGGGTCGCCGGGGAAGTAGGGTCGCCGGGTTGCGGGGTCGCCGGTGTCGCCGGTGTCGCGGGGGGTCGGGGTCGCA
Source organism: Viscum album (assembly GCA_963277665.1). NCBI lineage: Eukaryota > Viridiplantae > Streptophyta > Magnoliopsida > Santalales > Viscaceae > Viscum > Viscum album. Next base: position 359,392,742 of record OY728155.1, on the reverse strand, counting down.
GGGAAAGCGGGGGGCCGGGGGAGCGCGGGGTGAGAATGAGGGTCGGGGTGGGGGAAGGGTCGGGGCCGTTAAAAAAAATAAATGTTTTGCGGCGGTTTATTATAAACCGCTGCAAAACCTTTTTAAAAAAAGGTTTAGTAGCAGTTCCTAGAACCGCCGCTACAAAACCGCCACTGAACGGCGGTTTTGTTGTAGTGTTTGTTGGGAACACTATATGCCCAAGGAAACTAGAATACTATGGGATTTCATTTGAAGTGTAATGCTGGATTTTTATCTATGTTTTTATTGTGGATTGATAGTGATTTGGGTTATTTATAGAAATGATTAACCTATAATAGAGAATATTTGATTATGTTAATTACTTTTAAGTATGCGACTTTAAGAGTAGTTGATGTCATTTGGAGATACAATTTAACGTGGAAGACTACATAACCAAATTATTCTATGTTTTGGGTTTCAATATTAGTTTGGATTATATTGAAGGATTTTAAGGACAATTGTTTATTGAATGGTATTTATTTATCTTTGTGGTATTGTTAGTTTAATTTTAGAAATTAAGATTAGTGTTTCTTTGTCTAAAGGAATATCCTTTTGGGGGATCATCAGATCTTGTACCAACCGTTTTGGTTTTGATTAATATCTAAAGATAAGGTAAATATATATTTTATCTTTCGTGGTTCATGTGATTCAATATTAGTTTATTCTAGCTCTTCTAGTGTGACCAAGTCTTCTTGAATACTAATCATTTAAACAAAATGCGTTAGTGGTGGAAATTTATTAAAGAATGAAACTATACTTAAAAATTAAGTATATCTCTTTATTTTCTTATTCAATATCATAAATTAATTCTTCATCTTTATGTAATTTAACTTAAAAGAAATGTTGTCCGTATACTTTTCCTACTAGGAAACTAATGACAGTTTGTCCCATCACAATTTTGTGGATTTCTTGTTGTTAACTTTGTCCTGATCATGTTTTCTATCTCTCTCCATCATAACTTGACAATTAGTTTATCTTCCATATCCATTTTTTCTTACATGGAACCCTAGTATGAGTTATCTTGGGTGACCTTTGTACTTCTCTTTCTTTCTATTAAGGTGATAGTTTGATTGACTCTTTTTTCGATGTGGGACTTTCCATTATATTCCCAATCCCAATTTTAAAAATTTCTAGGATGAAATTATTTGGAGGGCAGAATGTAACACCCTAAGCTTCCACAGTATGCTTCTCTTTGAATAATTCAATAGCGTGTGTTGTACGCAACTTCGAGTTCTAACACACACCAAAACCAATCAAACTAGCCATTATGAATAGTAATACCCACTTTTTGAAGTTTTATAAATTTTATCTTTCAAAATGGACTTCATTTTTGGATTCAGCATATCGAAATTAGCCTAGGGTGAATTTTTGGTATTTTTCTGAAAACTTTTAATTTTTGATGAATAGTGAAAAACACTGAGTTATTGGTTAAAACTGACTTTTTATTTAAATAATTATTTAATTTATTTAAAAAAATTTAGGTCAAAATAGATACTTAATACCTATATAAGTTCAACGTAATTCATTGGAGTCAGTTTATAATAACTTTAGACATAAAAATGTTTTATTGAACTTTTCACCGTCTTTTACCCATCACGTAGGAGAATTTGCAAATTCACATAAAACTTAATTTTACCGCCTCTGTGAGTGGAATTTAAAAAATCCAAGAGACACGGTTAATATAAAGGAGTAAAATTTGGTTCAGTAAGATAAAAATAATTTTTGGTGAATAGTAACCTTTTTACTTTTATTTACCACGGTAAAAAGTATATAGGGTAATTAAGGGTAAAAATGAAATTATTATTACCCTAACACATTTCCTAATTCTATTTTATAAGTATAATTCTACCAAAAATAACCTTAGGAATAAAAATATGAACCTCTTTGGTCCACTTGGATTAGATTAGGAAATTTATTATTATTTAATTCAAAGAAGAGTTAAAAGAGTTAAAATCAAAGTTTAATAACTAAAACATTTTAAATATAGGGTTATATATAAGATAAATTAGATTATAAATATTCATTATAAAGATAAAAATATTTCCCACATCATAGTATTTAATTTATAATTTTTAGACATTAAATATTTTAATTTATTTAGGAAACAATAGTGATGAAGTAATTACCTAATTAATAAAATATTAAAATAATGGATATTATAAATATCCAAATAAATGTAATTTGAGACTTTTTATGAATTCAAATAATTTTATAGGTTAATATGATATATTAGTATTCTTTTTATGAGTTTTATTCTAAGTAATAATGCTGTTATGAATTTATCAAAAACAAAATATCCAATAGTGTCAAAATTGACATAAAAGAGTTTTTAAAACAAATATTATATTATTAATTGATATTATATTCTTAAAAATCTAAGGTTTGGACAAAAGACTTATATAATTATAGGTGTATCATTAATGGACCACTTGGGGGTCTCTTGGAAGTATATAGGATGTTTATTAACTATATAATAAAAAAGTACAAAGAGACATGGTAAATGTCAAACTATTTAACTAAGAGTTAAATCTAAAAGATTAGTTTACTATAATGACTCAAACCTATCTAAAATATATTGGTTGAGTTTTTTTCTACCCATACCCACCTTAGACTTTGAATAATCCAATTTTGAGACATTATAAACCGAATATGAATTTATTATAAATTAATACTTTAAGTTTTTCCTAAAGAGACCCTCCTCCCCCTTATAAAAGGACACCACTTCTAACCAATTCCTCACACCTCTCAAGCCTCTTTGATCGTCCAAACTCTACCTAATTAATCTCCCTACATACCTATCCTCCTCATAGAAGCCTTACCTTAGCCATAAGGCACTTCAAGAGTCATTTTTGGTTCAAACCAAAGGGAGTTACCCAAATTAAAGGTAACGATTTCTCTTACTTTCTTTTCTTTTATTTTACTTCTCCAACCCCTATACTCTTCTTATTATTTTATTTTATAACAAAAACAGTATCCTAAATATACTAGGATATTTTTATGAGAAGTATCTGAACTATACTTTCACACACCTCCATCTAATGGGTGAAGAACATAATGTTTCTGTGGATGGAAACCAAACGCCTCACGAAACGATGATTGTTCAATTATCTCCTACTGCCTCTCATGGTGGCCATTATGATTGCACTATAATTAAATATGATATTAATGATATTTATTTTATATATAAGCTTATTTAATTCCATTTTATATCATAACATTATTTGTTTCATGTTGTACATATATACGATAATTTTATTTGAGGAAGTGCGGACTACCGCCCCCTAAAAGTGATATGACTCGTTCATATCATAAATGGAACATATAAAGGATGGTATTAATGAACTTAAGTAACACACATAAGATATTATATTATACTGGAAAAATTATACACCTATTTATCATTTGGTTTTGATTCCTTTTGAAATGAAAAATGAAATGGAAGTAGCGTTCGTGCGTACGTACGGACTACCGTCTCCACAAACGCGATGAGATTCATTCCCCATCATATCCATTCAAGTCTAATTCTCATTTTATGATTAACAATAATGTTTATGGACTTGATATTTTTCTTAATATTAATAATATACAACCTATCCATAAAAAACATGACTTATGTAACAAAACATATATAATAAAACGAGTAAGTTAACACCCAAAATGACGATAATACTAAGATATTATTAACAAAGCAATGTTAAAAGATCATATATGATATAATATTAACATATATTATTCTTTTATAATTTAATAACAATTATTTAACTATTAAATAGTAGTTTAACCTACAATCTACCAAGTAAAAGTACAAGGTAAGGGGTTTCTTATATCACTTTTAATTCCATGAGATTTCCATTGATTCACCACTTATTTATCACATGTGGTGTGTGTACTACCCATGATTGTATTCATTGTATAATATAATTTAATTTATGGATATTTTTTTCATCATTTTATAATCATTCATTCACGGGTGTATGTTTCGTAAGTTACCAAATTGATAAGGGAATTTGAAATTTCAATTTCCACTCATTCGGCTTTACGCATACTTCATTCATTATTTTCATCCAAGATTATGTGTGGAATCAATATTCATTTGGTTATGTCATAATTTCTACTCCCCTTTATGTGGATATAATTTTGATACACATAATCACTCCATTGATAAATTCCCAAGTCATCGATTTGAACTTGATAAGAGTAATTTTAACTCAATATCTATTTATTGAGTTAAACATCTAATTCATTGGTGTTGTTTTTACAAGAATATGTGTGAATTTCCTTTAATTTTTTTACGCTGAATATAAAATCATATTGAGTGTATTTATATCTATCACACATAATTATGTTGTTGATTTGTCCTTAACCTAAGGATATAGCCTTTATGAGAGATTTCATCTCAATTTACATTCCATTGAAACTTCTTTGTTGTTATACACCAAATCACTTTTATATGGTGTATATAATGTACTTTGACATAGTATATCACGAATACCTTTATTCTCATGATATTACAATGTTTTTATTACCTCAATTATTTTTATTCAATTCTCTCTCTTTTGGTTAGGAACTCTAACTATAATATCATTTTAATTTTTTTGAAGATTTATTTTTCTAAATATTTATCATTAATGTCCATGTTTTAAAAATGGTTTTAAGGAATTATTTATATGGAAATTAATGTTTTAAAATTAAAATTCCTTTTAAAAGTTTCAAATTGGTATGGGAAACTTTGATTCAAAAATCTATTTATAATGGCTTCTTGACAAATAGTGTGACTTTAAAATGATTTCAAGAAAAAGGGGATATTTATCTCAAATAGTTTTGATGATTATTTTAATATATGTAAATATCCTTCATTATTCTCGATTGAGGTTAATCTGTTACAATAAAATCTTCCATATTGTATTGAATGAGTTATGTTTGACTATGGATGTGGTATTTTTATACCATTCATGGTTTGTGGATAAATTATTGACGTTTCGTATGCTAGTTTTAATAAGAATGTCTATGTTATGTTTAAAACTTTTCATATGGGGAATGAATTTGACTTAGTAAGTGACGGATGGATCCTTCTGTAGCTCCTCGATGCATCGGTAGGTCTCATGAGACAAACTAGTGTCTTGGCACGAGGCCTTGACAAAATATTATTTTTAGTCTTGGCACGAGGCCTTAGCTACGTGGTTATGGTAGTCTGGCATTATGCATTCCATCATTATTAAAGTGGTTTTTAATATTGCATGTGGTTATTCAACTAGTAGAATATCCAAGTGAATAAGTAAATTGCATTATTTCATTTTATCTTTTCCATATTATGCTGAAGTTCATGTTTAAAACGCCTTTGTTTTAGTTATACATTTCTTTAAATGTTTATGCTTATTTATGAAAGTTTCCTCTATATTGTTATCCTTATTGAGAATCTGAGCTCACTCGTTTCAATGTTTTATTTTTCCCAGGATGTGAAGAAGTAATTTATGAATAACCTGTAGGAATAGTTTGAGGGGATATGAAGACAAGATGTTGTTGTAGTTTTTTTCTTTATGATGTAATATAAGACATATGAATGTATCTATTACTTCCAAGGCTACTAAACTAATCAATCTTTGGATACGTGATATTTTGTGATCTTTCCAATGTTATGTAATAATGCACCGACTCTGGGTAACTAGGGTTGGGGCGTTACATAAAATCATAAATTAAGTGTTGGATTTTTTATAAAAAACAAATTTTTATTTAAAATTATATAATTAATATAATAATTTAAAATAAAATTCAGTTTTATAAAATATAATCAAAAATTAATATTTTGTTATCGTCTGATTGTAAGATAATTTTATCAGACCTTAATTAATTTTACGAATTGGTATAAAGTCAATTATAATATTAAAATTGGAATTTTTGGAATAGTTGATGATTTAAATTAAAAATTAAATTTCTCATATTTAAAAAATTATTTTCTTAAAATGAAGTTCAGTTTTGAATTCTACACATTCAAAAATTGATAGGGTGAATTGTTTGTATTTTTCTAATATAGTTGATTTCTTGGTCTATAGTGAAATCTCGTAATTTACGGTATAAGAAAGATACAAAAATTATTGAGTCATAGATGATGTATGAATGATTTAAGAACCATTGGTTTGAACTCACATGCACCAATTATGGTATTTAGTTGTAATAATTATCCCTATTTCTTATCATGATTCAAAATAATAACATAATGAAGAAAATATTCAAACAACACCACTCTCATCCACTATAAGTACCACCACACACCACCCCTTCTACTCACACTCTAAAATCCCTGAATATTTATTATATTTTTCCAATTTCCCCTCCCAAATATCTCCCCCATGTTCATATCTTTCTGGTCTCACCTAACTAAAATTTTCAAGTCTCTTAAGGAGGTTCTCTAGGAGAAGAATTCTAGAGGTAAATCGTTTTTTTAATCTCTTTCAATTTCATTTAATTTATTTTCATTTTATTATATAATTACCTCTTCAATCCAAACAATGATGATAACTAGATTATATTATCTATAAAATAATTTTATTATGATAATGGAATATTCATTATCAAACCCCTTCTACTCTCTCTTTTATTCTAAAAATGAAAACATCATTCCTGAGGTGTTATTGACGAACATCATGGAAAACCTATATTTGTTTTCCAATTAAACCTTAATGGTTGGTAATAAAACCATATTAATGTTTAAAATTTATTTTAATATATTTATTATATATTTTTTAATGCTTTGAAACATGTATAAATGAATAATATTAATTAATAAACAAAACTAGTTCATGTTGATCGAAAAAATTTCAAAATAATCACGATTTTCACTATTGTAATTTGTAAAGATCCATCCTCACACTGTATAAAAAATTGAATTATATACACATTTAATGTTATTTAGTTTCATTGATAACATTTATTTTTAATTATATAAAACTATTCTAATTTTACATTATTTTTCCATACATGTATATAACTTAACCAATCATGAAAATTATGTAAGTAAACATTTCTGAATGATAAAATTGTAGCTTATAAGTCATGAAAAAGTGAATAAATTAACTTAATAAAGTTATAATAATTAAAATAAATGTATAAAATATTCCTAATTAAATAATTAATGAATTTAATTTTATTATCCAAAACATTAAGATCAAGTGTAGAACACATTCAGACATAAGGTAAGTCGCTTCGTCTCAATTTCCATTTCATTTAGACTTACATAGTATTTTGAACCTAAAATTTTTTATGTGGTGTATCCACTTACCATTAGATAAAATATTTCATTGGAAATTATATTTATTTTAAATTTACATATTCTTGTATCATGGATGTGAATATATTCTTATCCGTATAATCTTTTTCATATGGTATTTATTTTAATTTTTTTAACTGGGGAAATACTGATGAATATGTATTCTCTAATAAATATTTATATTTATAAGGCATATTATTCTTAAATTAAATATATGTATAAAGATTAAATTGGACTTTTATTGATGGTAGGGGCCCATTATAGCCTGTCGATGCATCAACAGGTCTTAGGAGACAAAAAAGATGGCGACAACCCCTTAAGGGTTATTGCCAAAACATAATCAGATGGGTATTTACCCATAGACATAAAACATTATGATAGTATGATGGTTCAATTTATAGATACATGATGCATAATAATTAATAATTTTCTTAATTCAATATTCAGTTATCATTATCCATAGGATTTTCACTATGAAAAATCTATGGATGCATTTTCATTCTCAGTGTATTGATAATGTTTGCTTTTTCAGTTATTTACCATTTAATATTTATTGTTCCTAATTGATAATGATTAAATTATTATTTATTCTATATTTAACCCTTAATGATCATTTTATCTAACCCTTTTATTTTTTTTATTTCCCCATGTTTTGAAGATGTAATCTTTGAATAAGTAACAACGAACAGTTTATTTTCATCTTTTATATTCTATTTTTATTTTTGAAATGTAATATGGGAACCATCTATGTATCTATTTTGTTCAAGAATACTAAATGGATCAATCCTTGTGGTTTGATATCTTGTATCTATTACATTGTAATAAAATGAAAACTCGATCTGGTCTACTACTATCAAGGTTGTTACATTTGGTATCAGAGATATGTTTTTAGAAACCTGAGGAACTAAATTTACAAACAATAGATTAAGGAACCAAACCACAAGATAGAATTTGAGGATAATCATATAACAACATCATAGAATAATAATAATGTAGATATTATTTTAGTCTTCCTAGAAATACATCCATGTTTGGATACTACATGTGGATATAGTTCTGTCATAGATGTTCATAGGGGTAACAACTTCGACAAGGTGTCTTGGACCTAACTTAAAGTAATCTGGTACCAAATTTTTGCCCTTACTATGAGCCTCATTTGAAACTAATTGGGGATATTCTTAGGATAATGTACCTTTTCTTTACAAGACATTTTGAATTATTTAAGAGTAAAAAAACCATGTTTATGATTATGATATTAACTATGTGATTTATGTAAAGTGTATTTCTTGTTTGAAATTATGCATTGTGATTCATAAGATAATTTAGTGTATGCCATTGTTTATAAATGAAACCAAATGGAAGGGAAAGAATCAATTCCAACATATAATGTAGGGATTTACCCACTATGTAAGTAAACCCAGTTAGTGTTGTAGCTGAGCATATGATGACCACATTTGGATAGATTACATAGGTTTTGATGAAAAAACATACTAAACCTATGTTGGAGAATTTCATATGGGAGAAGCCCCCAAATTTTAGTGGTAATACTAATCTAGTGGTAGATAAATAGTAGATCAAGTCCCTTGAAAAGAATTTTTTTTCATTGGGATGCATTGAAAATGAAAAGGTAGTACTGGAAGTATATTATCTCAAAAGAGATATTAGTCAATGGTGCTCGTTAATCCAAAATACTAAGGAGGAAGAAGAAATAGAATACATGGAATGGATAACATTAACATAAAAATTATTCGACAAATACTTCCCTTGTGAGAAATGAACTCAAATAAAGATCAAATTTATTAGCTTAAAGAAAAGGGAAGAAGAGAGTTTTGAGGAGTATAAGGATTCTTTCATAAGACTAGCAAGGTATTCTATTAATCACATACATGATTAAAAAGATAAGATTGATCATTTATTTAAAGGTCTTAAACCAAGTTATCAAATAGAACTGGCTTCTTAAACATTATCCTTATATGATGAAATAGTATTATGTGCCATCAAAATGGAGAAGACATTCTCCAAATTCTACGTGTTAAAGGAAAATCAAGAGAAAAATTTACTTCTGATAATCATGAAAATGTTAAAGCATCACAGAAGAAGAGGGGAATGATGAAATTATAATTATATAAAAATTGTAGAAAGAATCATCTTGTTAAATGCTTGAAAGTAATGAGAGTTTGTTATAATTGCGGGGAAAGGATCATAGATCTAATGAATGAACGGGAATGAATTAAATCAATGATTTTAAATGATTAAACTATAATGAAATGGGGAATTATTCAAATCAATTTCCAAATCATCAAGGTAATCTATCATAGATGAGGCCAAGGGGAGATGGTCTAGCTTATGTGATCACCACAAATAACGTTGAAGAACAAAATGAAGTGGTGGAAGTTACATTAATCCTCTATTACAATATAGAAAATTATTTATTTGATACAACATCATCACAATCTTTTATATATTCTTATTTTTATAATAAAATTAGACATTTCCCATTTGATTTAATACATGAGTTATCTATCAAACATATTAAGGGAATTCTCATTGGATTAAAAATGTATCATTCGATCCCTTTTATGACACATAAACATGATATAGTTGATGAAATTATCATCATAATGATGATTGGATTTGATATAATCTTCAGTATAAACTGCCATTAAAAATTTGATGAAAAAAATTATTGTATGAAAAAGATATTATGATATGAGAGGAAGATATAGAATACCCTATCTTTAGAGAAAAAACCTCATAATTTGATGATTATCTAGATCCACTTCTAGTAGCTCTACTAAATTAAATTCTCTCAATGGAGGGTTAATTCTTGACTCTGTCAAAACTCAACTAAAGAAATGTGCATAAATAGAAAGATCTCAACAAATCGGGAACCTTTTTCTTACTTCATTTTCTAAACTCCATCATGTGATCTCGTATGATCGGAATGCTAACAATTACACAGTAAATATAAGTGAAGGTCGAATGCAGATTCTTAATGCCATACATGACGCTGATTTTCTACAAAAGGGACATTTGGTAAAGACCCGTAAAATTCAAGGGAAATTTTTTTTCTTAATTTTCTTGGGAATTTTACAAGAACGCGGTTTCTGACGGCACTTGATTCCAAGGCCCGGCATGCCTGGAATTTCTATCCGAAGTTTAGCTCGGGTACGTTCTGTGAACGAATGAGCGGGGATTCCTAACTTTTGAACCGGTGCTCGGAATCGAATTCCGAGGGCACCGATGGAACCGCAACGCCGGTAATTTCTTAGGAACACCTTTTCTGGAGTTTCATTTCCACAGGTGAGGATGTTAAAATTTGTGGAAGTTAAAATAAAATTTGAACGACAAATCTTATTTATCTTTCTAAGTGTTTAACCTTTGGGTGGAAGTTGGGTAACCACCCAACTTCCCATGAGAGGTTATGAGGCCGGTGGGGCCTACACGAACCCCACCCCTTCATATTCTCTAACCCCCCTCAACTCACCATTAATTTTTGACAACTTATGTTAATTAATTAGGTGAGTTAAATGTGAGTGTTTGAATTTCAAATTCTTAGGTTATGATAATAAAATAAGTGTAGAACTTATTTTATTTTTGTTGTATTTCTTGTTGTGGGAGCTTTTGGGAGAAAAAGAGAGTTCTTGAGGATTCTTCGTTCTTCGACGAAGAACGCACCACCACCGACGAAGAAAGCCGACCTCCGATGGCGGATGACGGCAAGAGATGCCTTCCTTGGAGATCACCTAATGCCAACGACATTCCTTCCGTGAAGCTTTCTTCTGCGACGATCCTCTTCTTCCGCGACGGTTAATTCCGTAACGAACTATCGTTCGACGACAACATTGAGGTAGGGGTTTATGTGTTTTAATTTGTGAATTCTTCCGTCATCTATCCTCGTTAATTTGGACCGCTTGATATCATTTAACGGGAGGGGGTCGGACCGCACAAACACGGCCGAACCTCCTCCCTTATTATTTGTTGTTGTTGTTGTTGTTGTTATTGCGGTTCAAAGGAAAGTGACGAGGTGCCATCGCACCGCGCATGAACGAGCGGAAAGGATGAGCGGCGTCGTCGCGCTGCGCATTTGGAAATTGAACCAAGTCGTGGCGCCATCGCACCGCGCCAGAAAAACCCGAAGACACCGTGGCCGGAGCGGGGCCGCGGCGAAGGGGCGCGACACCGTCGCGCCACACCGGGCGGACCAAGGCCGAGGCGGAGAAGGGGATCCAGTGGCCGGAATTGGGCCGCCGACGTCGGAGCAGGGGGGACCGGCCTTGCCGGTCCCGTGGCAGCAGAAGCCGGCCGGCCCGAGCGGGCCGACCGAGCAAGGATGATCCGGGGGTTCAAACCCCTAGCTGGTCGGACGTGAGTGGCCCCATTAAGGGGCCGCAGTTACTACACGCGGGGGCAGACCCCCCCCCCCCCCCCCCCGCGCATTCTGAATGCCTCAGCCGTTCGGTCGAGCAACCTGGCCAGCGCGCCGGACCGCCAGTGCACCGGGCCGCCGAGCTAGGCCACACCCAGGTCGGGCCGGGCCGTGCCCAAATGGGCCAGACCCGGACCCGGTTCGGGACAACCATGGGGGTATCGGGCCGGGTCGGACCGGGCCCGAACCCCCCAATACCGAACCTCTTTCGGTCTGTTGCCCATAACTTGAGCTGCGGACCTTCGATCGATGCACCGTCTGCTGCGATGTGATCCTTGGATCGAGATAGTCATTTCGGTATATTAAACTGACGGTTCTGAAGAAATTGGCGTTCAGATGGGTTGGTTTGTACACGAAACCAACTGGGCCCTCGGAGCGGGAACACTTATAAATTGAGTTCCGGACGTCCGATTGATGTGCCGTCGACTTTTTTGGATTCCTCTAAGTGAGATGGACCTTTTGGATTACTCCGAATGAGGTTTGGAATTAGTTGGAGTACGTTTGGGTTGGTTTTGACTTAAAAACCAACCAGGCCCCTGGGACGAAAAGGCCAATAATTCTCGGATCGGGCGTCCGATTGACACGTCGTCTACGACGTTGAGTTCCTGCTGACGATACGGAACTTTTGGATACATCAACTCCAGACTATGTGTCAGTTGATGTATCAGCCCTTTGGCTCGTGGAGCGGACCCTCCCGAACGAGCTTGCTGTGTGCGGGAACCCTAGAGCTGGCTGCGATTGCGACGACGATGACAACTGTGCAGGAATCCTCTGTGGATTCGACGACAACGACTACAACACTCAGCGATCCTACGTGGATCAGTGCTACCGATCCTATGTGGGTCTGATCCTATGTGGGTCAGCGCTCAGCGTTCCTGTGTGGGCCAATGCCTACAGATCCTGTGTGGGTCCGATCCTGTGTGGGTCTTTGCGGGGGTTAGTTACCTATCGATCCTGTGTGGGTCAGATCCTTTGTGGGTCATTGCGGGGGTTAGTACCTATCGATCCTTTGTGGTTCCGAAGGCATAGATGAACCAGTGGCTATATCTAATAATCTCTATCTTCATACGAAGAATTATACCTGTGTGAGCTAAATCTTGACTTTAAATCCTTATCTTCGATAAGATTGACTTGATATCCTGTGTGGATTACGTTATGCATTTCTGTGTGGATTGGATTTTGGTTTCCTGTGTAGACTGGGTAGTACTTGGGCTCGGACATTGGAGAAAACTGGAATTGATGACTTAGGTATATGTATGGGCATATACCTAAGCAGTGTCGGATGTTACTTCGTGATTGTATCATTATTTTGTGGATTATCCTTTGTGGGTTCTGGGAGACCTTCGGGGTATCGGGGTCCCTACTAAGTAGCTTATACTCACCCCTGCACGGGCTATGCCCGTACTATGTTGTGTTGGTTGCAGACGACGGACAGCACTGATCGTGGTTGAGGCTTGTGGAGCAGGATGATACCCGGAGGTGGTCCATTGGGTGGGACGTACTTGGAGCGGATGGCTGGACCCGAGGAGCTGTGGAGGCTATCTGTACTCACCCTTCAGGTGGGACTTCCAGTGGATGGCTCGATGTTGCGGATTCACTTTTAGTTTTTGTTTTCCCATTCAAGTTGTACTTTACTTTCATTTTGGGTTTGTATTCTGGCCCACTTACTTTTTCGCACTTACTGTTGTACCCAGTTTTTACTTATTGTTTACTTCTACTGCTTGCTTGCTCTATAGTGTTTGTTTACTTTACAAAGGCAATGCCTTCCCTTTTTATCGGGAATTACGCCTTGGTGCTAGTCGCCAGCCACTGGCCTATGGAAGGCGGGCTTGGGGTAGTCACAGCACGGACCCTGAGGACGGGTCGTGACAAATTGGTACCAGAGTTTGGTTCTACCACAGAACTTTGGACTTTGATCTTTTTCTATGTGAAGCAATAGTGTTAAGCATATTGGGTGTGGTTATCAGTCCAGGGAGTCCAGTGTTGGTGCGGTGGATGACGTATCTGTACACCAGGACCCTGACTACTGATTTCTGACTTAATACACGAAAACTTTGATTGCATGTGTGATTCAAGTTTTATTTGTGATCACTTTGTGTCAGCTCACCAGGTATACTGTTTGACCGTGGCACACCTGTTTCTTTTTAGGATGACCCCACAATGGCAGCCAGCTAGGGTTCCGAGAGTTATGCATGATAACAGCCCACCGAGCGACGGGGCCTCGGTATAGGGCCCTTTGACAGCTGAGGCACCGACGGTACCTCTACCCGCCGAGCCACCGATGCTACCAACACCAGCCGCTGACGATGCACGTCGCCTTAGTGCACTGTACGAGTTTCAACGCCAGCGACCGCCCAGGTTCCGTGGGGAGATGGACCCCCAGGTAGCCGAAGATTGGCTGGAGGTAGTGGTATGAGTTTTCAGGTTAGTGAGGACACCATCAGACCTCATGGTGATCCTCACAGTGAGCCTACTACACGCGACAGCAGGCATATGGCGGATCTTGATGCTCTAGGTGCACGATGAGGCATCTCTCCTCTGAAAGGAGTTTGAGAGCCTCTTTCGCTCGGAGTTCTTCCCAGCCACCCTTTGTGCGGTGTGCATTCAGGATCTTCTTCAGCTGCGGCAGGGCAGCTTGACGGTCGCCCAGTACTCGGCGAGATTTACCGATATCTCGCGCTACTCGACAGACATGGTACATGACCCATTCTTTTGGGACCAAACCTTCGAGTAGGGTTTGAGGCAGGAGATCATGGCATCACTAGTCTCCCTCAACATTCCGACATAGGCAGGAGTACTGGAGCGAGCCCTTCTGATCGAGAGCTTCTTTGCTGAGCCTACTTCTGCAGCAAGACCTACCGCAGGGCGGCACGTAGCAGAGTCTTCTGCAGAAGGCAGTCGACGGATGAATCATGGGTCCAGGAAGACCAAAACCTCAGGAAGACGACCTCAGGATACTGGTTCAGCAGTGCGGGGAACACAGCGTGGAGCCAGTCTTTCGAGAGGCAGACAATGTTACACATGCGGCGGGCAGGGTCACATGACTCGTGACTGCCCGACCCGCCATGCAGAGGAGCTGCAGACGGTTGAGGGACCACCCAGGCAGAGGCAGAGGGTCGACTATGGCGGTCCGCAGGGAGAAGGCGGACAAGTCAGAGGAGCTGGCCGAGCAGCAGGTGGTGGGCGATGCTTTGAGGCTCTACCACCACCACCAGGAGGTCCACCCCGACCACAGGGAGCTGGCGGGAAAATACAGGAACAGCTTCAGGCAGCGGAGGCCTACGACCACGGCGCGCCTGAGATGATTCGAGGTACAATCTTTTTCTATTCTACCCTTGTTGCAGTTCTTATAGACACATGAGTGATTCATTCTTTCATAGCTGCTGCCCTTGTTCGGAGCTCGGTGATTCCGACGGAACCGTTGGCTCGATCCTTACGGCTAGAGAATCCTATGGGAGCAGACTCGATGATTACGCACTGGTGCCAGCAGTGTGAGCTTACTCTAGGAGGTGAGAGCTTCGGCTGGGATCTTCTTGTAGTGGCGTCGAGGCCTTACGACGTCAGCTTGGGCATGGATTGGTTATCTACAGTCCATGCTCATATTGACTGTATTAGGCGCAAGGTGCGATGTGTACACACCGACAGGAGCAGGTTCACCTTCACTGGTGAGAAGGGAGCCTTCGCAGCACAGGATGGACTCCCATAGAGGAGAGGACAACCCATCACTCATCAGTTGGCTAGCCTCGTCCTAGGAGCAGTTGACGTGCGGAGTCCTAGTTTTCCTGCAGTGGTGGATCAGTATGCGGACGTTTTCCCCAACGACGTTCCAGGACTACCTCCTCACAGAGAGGTAGACTTTTATATTGATCTGTACCCCGAGACATCCCCGATATCCACCCCAGCATATCGGATGGCTCCCACTGAGCTTCGAGAGCTACGGGTATAGTTGGAGGACTTGTAGGGCAAGGGATTCATCCGACCCAGTGTTTCACCCTGGGCTTCCCCGATATTGTTCGCCAAGAAGGCAGACGGGAGCTTGCGACTTTGTGTCGAATATCGTCGGCCGAACCAGGTGACAGTGAGGAACAAGTATCTGCTACCGAGGATTGATGGACTCTTCGATCAGCTCAAGGGAGCACGGTGGTTCTCAAAGATAGACCTCAGGTCAGGCTATCATCAGCTCAGAGTTCGGGACGAGAACGTGCAGAAGACGACCTTTAAATATTAGTATGACCACTATGAGTTCTTGGTTATGCCATTCGGCGTAACCAATCCCCCAGCAGTGTTCATGGCCCTCATGAACAGGATATTTCATCCATACCTCGATCGATTTGTCGTGGTCTTCATCGACGACATTTTGATATACTCGATGACTGAGGAGAAGCACGCCTACCACTTACGGGTTGTACTAGACACACTCCGAGAGCACCAGATTTATGGAAAGCTCTCGAAGTGTCAGTTCTGGATATGTGAGGTCCGCTTCTTGGGACACTTCATCTCTGAGGCGGGAGTTGTGGTGGATCCTGCGAAGATCGAGGCAATGCTAGCTTGGGATCCACCCAGGAGCGTGACAGAGGTGTGGAGTTTCTTGGGACTAGATAGATACTATCAGCGATTTGTGCCATACTTCTCCAGAGTTGCGGCACCACTCTCAGCATTGACGAAGAAGGGGAAACCCTTTGTGTGGTTAGATAGATGTCAGTAGAGCTTCCAGAAGCTGAGACATAGATTGACCAGCGCGCCTATCTTGAGGCTTCTAGAGGAGGGAGTTGGGTACGTAGTTTACTACGATGCATCGGGGACTGGACTCGGATGAGTCCTGATGAAGGAGCATGCCGTGATCACCTATGGATCACGAAAGTTGAGGAAAAATGAGCAGAACTACACTACCCATGACCTGGAGTTAGCAGCAGTGGTCTTCACTCTGAAGATGTGGCGACACTATCTGATGGGCGAGTGCTTTACAATCTATTCTGACCATCAGAGTCTCAGGTACATCTTCTCATAGAAGGACATGAACCTGAGACAGTAGCGATGGCTCGAGTTCTTCCAAGACTATGACTTTGAGATAGTCTATACTCTTGGGAAGGGGAACGTAGTAGCCGATGCTCTCAGCAGGAGGAAAGGCATCCAACTACTTGGGGAGGCGACATAGCAGCTAACCACTTTGCAGATACCCTTCGTGGATAGTGATGGAGTAGCCTTTCTTCAGTCACTCACAGTCACTCCTCCACTACTACAGCGGTTTAGAGAGGCACAACATGGGGACGCCGACTGTGAGACATGGAATGTACAGGTATCCTCAGGACAGGCACCTGATGGTTTCTCTTTAGGAGGAGAGCACGACGTCCTTTTCAGAAGACGTACCTTAGTACCAGTTGATTTACGAGAGGAGGTGCTGAAAGAGTTTCACACTTCCCCTTTGGTGGTACATCCTGGAGTGGAAAAGATGTACCAGGATCTCAGACGACATCACTGGTGGCCGGTCATGAAGAAGGCTGTGGTAGAGTTCGTTTCTCGAGGCCTCACCAGCCAGCAGGTTAAGGCATAGCACCAGGTACCAGCATGCTTGGTACAACCCTTGGAGGTATCGGAGTGGAAGTGGGGTGGGAAATCTATGGACTTCGTGACTGGGCTTCCATGCACTTCCAGAGATCATGACTCCATTTGGGTGATTTTCGACCGACTCACCAAGTCGGCTCACTTCTTACCCATCAGAGAGCCGGGCTCAATGAAGAGCTTGGGACATCTCTACGTTCAGAAGATTGAACGACTTCAGGGTGTACCATCTTCTATCATCTCTGATAGATATGCTCACTTTACTTCCTGGATTTGGAAGGGGTTGTAGGAGGCATTCCGGACGCAGCTACGTCTGAGCACCGCCTTTCACCCTCAGAGAGATGGTCAGACGGAGAGGACCATTCAGACTCTCGAGGACATG
Organism: Viscum album; assembly: GCA_963277665.1. Taxonomy (NCBI): domain Eukaryota; kingdom Viridiplantae; phylum Streptophyta; class Magnoliopsida; order Santalales; family Viscaceae; genus Viscum; species Viscum album. Next base: position 359,375,069 of record OY728155.1, on the reverse strand, counting down.
CTACGCGCATGTGTCCTCGACTTTGGTCGCAGCTGGGAGGACCACCTACCCTTGGCAGAGTTCGCATACAACAACAGCTACCACTCCACCATCAGGATGGCACCATACGAGGTGTTTTATGGCCGACCTTGTAGGTCACCTCTGTGTCGGAAAGACCCTGGGGAGTCAGCACTGGTGGGACCAGAGATGGTCCAGGCTATGACATAGAAGGTCCAGGTCATCCAGGAGTGGATGAGGATATCTCAGAGCCGACAGAAGTCTTACACTGACAGGAGGCGGAGGCCACTGGAGTTTGAGGATGGAGACCATGTCTTCTTTCAGGTCTCACCTCAACATGGTATATGGAGATTTGGCTGAGGCGGAAAGTTGTCTCCACGCTTCATCGAACCATTATAGGTCCTCAGCAGGATTGGCGAGGTGGCTTATCGCCTGGCTCTACCACCTCAGTTGCACCGAGTGCACGACGTCATCCATGTATCTTAGCTGAGGAGATACATGTACGACCCGACGCATATCATTGACCATGGGGAGATGGACATTGATGATGAGGCGACTTTTGCGGAGGTCCTGGTGGAGATTGAGGATCGACAGGAGCAGGTCCTACATGGACGACCAATTCCTCTAGTGCGCATCATATGGCAGCACGAGAATCTCCAAGAGATCACTTGGGAGCGGGAGGCTCAGATGCGTGCACAGTACCCACTTTTGTTCCCCTAGTTTTGATGTATCTTTACGGGGACGTAAAGCCCTGAGGTGGGAGTAATGTAATGACCCGTAAAATTCAAGGGATTTTTTTTTCTTAATTTTCTTGGGAATTTTACAAGAACTCGGTTTCTGACGACACTTGATTCCGAGGCCCGGTGTGCCCGAAATTTCTATCCGAAGTTCAGCTCGGGTACGTTCAGTGAACAAACGAGCGTGGATTCCTAACTTTTGAACCGGTGCTCGTAATCAAATTCAGAGTGCACCAATGGAACCGTAGCACCAATAATTACTTAGAAACACCTTTTCCAAAGTTTCATTTCCACGGGCGAGGATGTTAAAATTTGTGGAAGTTAAAATAAAATTTGAACGACAAATTTTATTTATCTTTCTAAGTGTTTAACATTTGGGTGGAAGTTGGGTAACCACCCAACTTCCCATGAGAGGTTATGAGGCCAGTGGGGCCCCCACAAACCCCACCCCTTCATATTCTCTAACCCCCCTCGACTCACCATTAATTTTTGACAACTTATGTTAATTAATTAGGTGAGGTAAATGTGAGTATTTGAATTTCAAATGCTTGGGTTTTGATAATAAAATAAGTGTTGAACTTATTTTATTTTATTTTGGATTTCTGGTTGTGGGAGCCTTTGGGAGAGAAAGAGAGTTCTTGAGTATTCTTTGTTCTTCGACGAAGAATGTGAAGAACGCACCACCACCGACGCAGAACGCCGAACTCTGACGGCGGACGACGGCGAGAGATGCCTTCCTCGGAGATCACCTAACGCCAATGATGTTACTTCCATGCCGCTTTCTTCCATGACGATCCTCTTCTTCTGCGATGGTTAATTCCGTGATGAACTGTCGTTCGACGACAATGTTGAGGTGGGGGTTTATGTGTTTTAATTTGTGAATTCTTCCGTCATCTATCCTCGTTAATTTGTACCGCTTGATATTGTTTAATGGGAGGGGGCCGGACTGCACAAACACGGCCGAACCTCCTCCCTTATAATTTTTTTTGTTGTTGTTGTTGCGGTTCGAAGGAAAGTGACGTGGTGTCGTCGCACTGCGCAGGAACGAGCGGCAAGGATGCACAGCGCCATTGCATTACACATTTGGAAATTGAACCAAGCCACGACGCCGCGCCAGAAAAACTCGAAGACACCGCGACCAGAGCGGGGCCATGGCGGAGGGGTGCGGCGCCATCGCGCCGTGCCAGGTGGACCAAGGAGGCGGCTTAAGCCGTAGTGGAGCAGGGGAATCGGTGGCCGGAATTGGGCCACCGACATCAGAGCAGAGGGGAATGGACTTGCCGGTCTCATGGCGGCAGAAGCAGCCGACCGGATAGGGAAGAGCCGGGGGTTCAAACCCCCGGCTGGCCGGACGTGAGCGTCCCCATTAAGGGGCCACCGTTACTACATGCGAGGGGCAGCGCCTACCACTTGCGGGTTGTACTAGACACACTCCGAGAGCACCAGATTTATGGAAACCTCTTGAAGTGTCAGTTCTGGATACGTGAGGTCCAATTCTTGGGACACGTCATCTCTCAGGCGGGAGTTGCGGTGGATCCTACGAAGATCAAGTCAGTGCTAGCTTGGGAGCCACCCAAGAGCGTGACAGAGGTGTGGAGTTTCTTGGGACTAGCTGGATACTATCGAAGATTTGTGCCAGAATTCTCCGGAGTTGCGGCACCACTCTCATCTTTGACGAAGAAGGGTAAACCCTTTGTGTGGTCAAACAGATGTCAATAGAGCTTCCAGAAGCTGAGACAGATATTGACCAGCGCGCCTATCTTGAGCCTTCCGGAGGAGGGAGTTGGGTACGCAGTTTACTACGATGCATCAGGGACCGGACTCAGATGTGTCCTGATGCAGGAGCAGGCCGTGATCGCCTATGGATCATGACAGTTGAGGAAGAATGATCATAACTATGCTACCCATGACCTGGAGTTAGCAGTAGTGGTCTTCGCTCTGATGATGTGGCGACACTATCTGATGGGAGAGCGCTTTAAAATCTATTCTGACCATCAGAGTCTCAGCTACATCTTCTCATAGAAGGACATGAACCTGAAACAGTGGCGATGACTCGAGTTCCTCCAGGACTATGACTTTGAGATAGTCTATACTCCTGGGAAGGGGAACGCAGTAGCCGATTCTCTCAGCAGGAGGACAGGCATCCAACTACTTGGGGAGGCGACAGAGCAGCTAGCCGCTTTGCAGATATCCTTCGTGGATAGTGATGGAGCAACCTTTCTTCAGTCAGTCAAAATCACTCCTCCACTACTACAGCGGGTCAGAGAGGCACAACGTGGGGATGCTGACTGTGAGACGCAGCGTGCACAGGTATCCTCAGGACAGGCACCTGATGGTTTCTCTTTAGGAGGAGAGCACGACATCTTTTTCAGAGGACGTACCTTAGTACCAGTTTCTTTACGAGAGGAGGTGATGAAAGAGTTTCACACTTCCCCTTTGGCGGTACATCATGGAGTGGCGAAGATGTACCAGGATATTAGACGATAGCACTAGTGGCCGGGAATGAAGAAGGCTAGGGTAGAGTTCGTTTCTCGATGCCTCACATGCCAGCAGGTGAAGGTAGAGCACCAGGTACCAGCAGGCTTGGTACAACCCTTGGAGGTCCCGGAGTGGAAGTGAGACGGGATATCTATGTACTTTGTGACTGGGCTTCCATGCACTTCCAGAGGTCATGACTCCATTTGGGTGATTGTCGACCGACTCACCAAGTCGGCTAACTTCTTACCCATCAGAGAGAAGGGCTCAGTGGAGAGCTTGGGACGTCTCTACGTTCAGGAGATTGTACAGATTCATGGTGTACCATCTTCTATCATCTCCGATCGAGATGCTCGCTTTACTTCCCAGATTTGGAAGGGGTTGCAGGAGGCATTAGGGACGTAACTACGTTTGAGCACTGCCTTTCACCCTCAGACAGATGGTCAGACGGAGAGGACCATTCAGACTCTCGAGGACATGCTACGCGCATGTGTCCTCGACTTTGGTCGCAGCTGGGAGGACCACCAACCCTTGGTGGAGTTCTCATACAACAACAGATACCACTCCACCATCGGGATGGCACCATACGAGGCGTTTTACGGCCGACCTTGCAGGTCACCTCTGTATCTGACAGACCCTGGGGAGTCAGCACTTGTGGGACCAGAGATGGTCCAGGCCATGACAGAGAAGGTCCAGGTCATCCAGGAGCGGATGAGGATAGATCAGAGCCGACAGAAGTCTTATGCTGACAGGAGTCGGAGGCCACTGGAGTTTGAGGATGGCGACCACATCTTCTTGCAGGTCTCACCTCGACGTGGTATACGGAGATTTGGACGAGGCGACAAGTTGTCTCCATGCTTCATCGGACCATTCTAGGTCCTCAGCAGGATTGGCGAGGTGTCTTATCTCCTGGATCTACCACCTCAGTTGCACCGAGTGCACGACGTCTTCCACTTATCTCAACTGAGGAGATACGTGTACGACCCGACACATATCATTGACCATGGGGAGATGGACATTGATGATGGGGTGACTTTTGCGGAAGTCCCGGTGGAGATTGAGGATCGACAGGAGAAGGTCCTATGTGGACGACCGATTCCTCTAGTGTGCATCATATGGCCGCACGAGAATCTCCAGGAGAGCACTTGGGAGCGGGGGGCTCAGATGCGTGAACAGTACCCACTTTTGTTCCCCTAGTTTTGATGTATCTTTACAGGGACATAAAGCCCTGAGGTGGGAGTAATGTAAAGACCCGTAAAATTCAAGGGAATTTTTTTTCTTAATTTTCTTGGGAATTTTACAAGAACGTGGTTTCTGATGGAACTTGATTCCAAGGCCCGGCGTGCCCGGAATTTCTATCTAAATTTTAGCACGGGTACGTTCAGTGAAAGAATGAGTGGGGATTCCTAACTTTTGAACCGCTGCTTGGAATCGAATTCTGAGGGATCCGATGGAACCGCAACACCGCTAATTTCTTAGGAACACCTTTTCCGAAGTTGTGTTTCCACGAGTGAGGATGTTAAAATTTGTGGAAGTTAAAATAAAATTTGAATGACAAATTTTATTTATCTTTCTAAGTGTTTAAACTTTGGGTGGAAGTTGGGTAACCACCAAACTTCCCATGAGAGGTTATGAGGCCAGTGGGGCCCACACGAACCCCACCCCTTCATATTCTCTAATCCCCCTCAACTCACCATTAATTTCTGAGAACTTATGTTAATTAATTAGGTGAGTTAAATGTGTGTGTTTGAATTTCAAATTCTTAGGTTATGATAATAAAATAAGTGTTGAACTTATTTTTTTTTTGGATTTCTGGTTGTGGGATCCTTTGGGAGAAAAAGAGAGTTCTTGAGGATTCTTCATTCTTCGACGAAGAATACGAAGAACGCACCACCAACGATTAAGAACACCGACCTCCGACGGCGGACGATGGCGAGAGACGCCTTCCTCGGAGATCACCTAAAGCCAACGACGTTACTTCCATGATTCTTTCTTCGGCGATGATCCTCTTCTTCCGTGATGGTTAATTCCACGACAAACTCTCGTTCGACGACAACATTGAGGTAGGGGTTTATGTGTTTTAATTTGTGAATTCTTCCGTCATCTATCCTCGTTAATTTGGACTTCTTGATATCGTTTAACAGGAGGGGGCCGGACCGCACAAACAAGGACGACCCTCCTCCCTTATTATTTTTGTTGTTGTTGTTGTTGTTTCGGTTCGAAGGAAAGTGACACGGTGCCATCGCACCGCGCACGAACGAGCGGAAAGGATGCGCGTCGCCATTGCACCGTGCATTAGGAAATTGAACCAAGCCGCGGTGCCGTCGCACCGCGCCATAAAAACCCAAAGACACCACTGTCGGAGCGGGGCCGCGGCAGAGGGGCGCGGAACTGTGACGCCATGCTGAGAAGACCAAGGCTGCGGCTTAAGTCGCAGTGGAGAAGGCGAACCAACGGCGGGAATCGGGCCGTCGGTGTCGGAGCAGGGGGGACCAGCCTTGCCGGTCTCGTGGCGGCAGAAGCCGGCCGGCCGGAGTGGGCCGGCCGGACAAGGAAGAGCCGGGGGTTCAAACCCTCGGCTGGCCGGACGTGAGCGGCCCCATTAAGGGGCCGCAGTTACTACACACGGGGAGCAGCCCCCCCCCCCCCCGCGCATTCCGAACGGCTCGGCCGTTCGGCCGAGCCACCAGGCCAGCGCGCCGGGCCGCTGAGCCGGGCCGCGCCCAGGCTGGACCAGGCCAGGCCGTGCCCAAATGGGCCGGACCCGGACCCGGTTCGGGCCGACCCTAGGGGTATGAGGCCGGGTCAGACCGGGCCTGAACCCCCTAATGCCGAACCTCTTTCGGTCTGTTGCCCATAACTTGAGATGCAGACCTCCGATCGATGCACTGTCAGCTACGATGCGATCCTTGGATCGAGACAGTCGTTTATTTATATTACACTCAGGGTTCCGGAGAACTTTGGGTTTGGCCGAGTTGGTTCGTACACGAAACCAACCGGGCCCTCGGAGTGGAAAAGCTTATAACTTGAGTTTCGGACGTCCGATTGGCATGTCATCGACTTTGTTGGATTACTCAAAGTGAGACAGACCTTTTGTCTTACTCCGCTCGAGGTTTGGATGTAGTTGGAGTATGGTTGTGTTGGTTTTGACTTAAAAACCAATCGGGCCCCTCGGACGAAAAAGACAATAATTCTCAGACTGGGCGTCCGATTGACGCGCCGTCTGCGACGTTGAGTTCCTGTTGACAATACAAAACATTTGGATACATCAAATCCAGACTATGTGTTAGTTGATGTATCAGCCTTTCGGCTCGTGGAGTGGACCCTCCCGAACGAGCTTGCTGTGTGCAGGAACCCTAGAGCTGGCTGCGATTGCGATGTCGATGACGACTGTGCAGGAATCCTCCGTGGATTCGACGACGACGACTACAACACTCAGCGATCCTACATGGATCAGTGCTACCGTTCTTGTTTGGGTCCGATCCTATGTGGGTCAGCGTTCAGTGGTCTTGTGTGGGCCTGCGCCTACAGATCCTCTGTGGATCCGATCCTATGTGGGTCTTTTTGGGAGTTAGTTACCTATCGATCCTGTGTGGGTCATTACCGGGGTTAGTACCTATCGATCCTTTATGGGTCCTACGGCATAGATGAATCAGTGGCTATATCTGATCATCTCTATCGTTATACGAATAAGTATACCTGTGTGAGCTGAATCTTGACTTTCAATCCTTATCTTCGATAAGATTGACTTGATATCCTGTGTGGATTACGTTATGCTTTCCTGTGTGGATTGGATTGTGGTTTCCTGTGTGGACTGGGTTGTACTTGAGCTCGGACGTTGGAGAGAACTGGAATTTATGACTTAGGTATATGTATGGGAATATACCTAAGCAGTGTCGGATGTTACTTCGTGATTGTATCTTTCCTTTGTGGATTATCCTTTGTGGATTATGGGAGACCTTCAGGGGTCTCGGGGTCCCTACTGAGTAGCTTATACTCACCCCTGCACGGGCTATGCCTGCACTACGTTGTGTTGGTTGCAGATGACGGACATCGCTGATCGTGGTTGAGGCTTGTGGAGCAGGACGGTACCCGGAGGTGGTCCACTGGGCGGGACGTACTCGGAGCGGATGGCTAGACCCGAGGAGCTGTGGAGGCTATCTGTACTCACCCTTCAGGTGGGACTTCCAGTGGACATCTCGACGTTGTGGCTTTGCTTTCCATTGCTGTTTTCCCATTCCAGTTGTACTTTACTTTCATTTTGGGTTTGTATTCTGGCCCACTTACTTTTCCGCACTTACTATTGTACCCAGTTTTTACTTAATGTTTACTTCTACTGCTTTCTTGCTCTGTGGTGTTTGTTTACTTTACAAAGGAAATTCCTTCCCTTTTTACCAGGAATTATGCCTTGGTGCTAGTATCCAGACCCTAGACTATGAGGAGGGCTTGGGGTAGTCACGGCACGAGCCCCAAGGACGGGTCGTGACAAATTTCCACAACACCTGCACGACGTTGGAATCCTGAAGCATCTATGTATTAATGGAAACTTCTACCAACCGCATCGTACTATGGAGGTGTTCTGGAGATCCCCTCTCCTGTGATGGATCAAAATCAACATTGATGATGCCTCTAAGGTAAACTGAGGCCCTATAGGGTGTGGTGTTGTCTTCAGGAATCACCTCGGCAAGATTCTTGGATGTTTCATGGGTAATTGTGGCATTTCCACTACCCTTTAAGTTGAGATGTTGATTTTGATACATTCTATTGATTTTTCCAAGATCGTTGGTTGGAATAACCTAGGGATTGAAAGTGACTCTACAACCATTATTCAAGTGATTTGGAATGGAATAACTCATATTTCATGGACGATTACTACATGATGGATGGAATGAAATCATTCTCTTATTGATTTTTACTATATCATCACACATGTTTATCAAGAAGAAAAATCAGTTATAGGTGGTCGGGCCAACATGGGAGTAGATCAAGACATTCCCAAGTTTACAGACCTCCTTGAGGATCTCATTTCATTTCATGAAAAATATTGTAATATGATCCCATATTTTTGAATCCTATAAACCTACTTTTAATAATATTTGCGCTTTGGTCATCCTGGTCCAAGGAATCACCTTTAAAAAAAACATGGGACCCCCAAGAGTGTGAATTTGAATTTACCATTGATCTAATCCTTGCTAAAATACCAATATGAGAGACTCATCATTGAATGGAAACTATAGAATTAGTGGAACTGAAGAAATAACTAGAGGATACAGTAAATAAGGTATTTATTCTCCCTAGTGTTTCTTTATGGGGATGACAAGTTCTTTTTGTGAAGAGTAAAGAGAGATCCTTGAGGCATTGCACTGACTATATAGAAATCAGTAAAATTACAATATATAACAAGTATCCACAATATTATATTGATGATTTATTTTCAAACATCCATGAAGCTCAATATTTTTTGATGATCGACCCCCATTATGGATATCATCAATTTCATGTGAGTAAGTAAGATATTTCAAAGATATCATTCCAAACCAAATATGGAAATTATGAGTTTATAGTAATTCCTTTTGGACTAACTATTGCACCCACTATTTTTATGGGTATAATGAATAGAGTATTCAAGGAATATCTTGAAGATTTTATTATGGTATTTATTGATATTATGAAATATTCCAAAATCTATAAGGATCATGAGAACCATATTGGAATTATTGTGAAGAATCTTATAAAAAAGAGATAGGAAGATATTTTATATAGTGTAAATTATTAATTCAAGCAGTCTCTTTTCATGGACATATTTTCTCTAAGAATGAAATCTCAGTTGTTCATATAAAGGAATTGGAAATACAATAAAGAACTATTCCAAAGAATATAACTAAGGTACATAGTTTTGTTGGTTTATAAGATTACTATCTATGTCTTGTCCAGAATGTTTCCTCATTTCCTAACCTACTGACCAAGATAACATGAAAAGGTGTTAATTTTGTATGGACAAAAGAATATATAAAATGTTCGGAGGAATTGAAGAGAATATTGTGCAATTATCCAATATTTACTCTTCCATCAAGAAATGATGGGTTTGTGACATCCAATGATGCATCATAAAACGAACTAGGTTGTATAATTATTGAAAATGATAATGTTATTGATTAGACATCAAGGAAGATGAAGACTCAAGAATAAAATTATCCAACACTGGATCTGGAGTTAGTAGCCATAATCATTTATTTAACGATATACAGACACTATCTCTCCAGTGAAATATATGAGAAATATCTTGATCATAAGAGCTTGAAATATATCTTTACACAGAAAGAACTCAAAATTAGTCAAAGATGATGGCTCAAGTTTCTCAATGATTGTGACTTCTCAATACACTACCACCCTTGAAAATAAAATAAGGTATAATTTTCATTAATAACGAATGATCATGGACTTCAATCCCTAATTAACATTGAGAAAGATCATATGTTTATGGTTATAGTAAAGATGGATATGGGAATTGTTAAGGAAGTGGAAACAACACTCCTTTTTCAAATTATTTATAAAGAATATTTATCAGAGAAGATATAAATCTATCAATCTAATTCTGAGAATTCTGAAAATAAAATTAAAAAATTAATGATGTAATATTTACAGACTTCATGTATAAGGATAGAGTTTTTAAATTTGGAAAGAGGTTATGTGTTCCATCAATACCTGTGCTAAAAAGGGGACTATTATATGATTCCCATAACTCAAAATTCTTTATACACCATGGTGGTAAAAAGAAGTATAGATATATTAATGAACACTTCTGGTGGTATAATATGGGGTGGGAAATTTCTAACTATGAGTTACGGTGCCGAGTTCGTCCCCAAGTGAAGGATGAGTGACAAAATCCTAGAGAATTCATGCAACCTATACATATTACTATGTGGAATTGGGATATCATTATGATGGAATTTTTTACAAGGCTACCACGGACACCTAGAATGAATGATGCAATGTGGATTATTGTTCATCGTCTAATAAAATCAAAATATTTCCTTATTATAAGAGAATATTTACCTCTTGATTACATAGAAAGTCTCTATATTAATAAAGTTTTAAGACTTCATGGTGAACCTCTATCAATTGTTTCTGATCAAGATCCTTGATTTACATAAAAATTATATAAGAGTCTTTATAAGGATTTTGATACAGAGCTTTATATGAGTATTATCTATCACCCTCAAACCTACAGATAGTCTGAATATTCTATTCAAAAATTGAAACACATGTTGAGATTATGCTCAGTTGACTGCCATGATATATGGGATTCATACAAAACATTGGTTGAATTTTATTACAATAATGTTTTCCATTATATTATTAAAATGGAGCAATATGAATCATAATATGGAAAGATATTTCAAATGCCAACTTTTTGCGATGAAGTTGGTGAGAGGAAATTTATAGGCCCAAAAATTATTGAAGACACAACAACCAAGGTAAATACAATTCAGGATCATATTAAACAAGATCAAAATTGGTAATAGAGTTATGATTACAAAAAGATAAAGGTTTTGTAATTTCATGTTGTCGATCACATCTCTTTGAAAGTATATCCATTGAAGGGTGTCTTAAGTTTTAGTAAGAAAGGGAAACCGAGCCCCAATTACATCATACCTTTTGAAATTCTAGAAAGAATTTTAGTTGTAGCATACCTATTAGCAATTCCACCATGTCTATCCAAAGTGATGGATGTGTTCCACATATCATTGTTAAATAATTACATCTCAGACCCACTATATGTACTCACCTATGAAGAAATTGAACTAGAATCAGATTTTTCCTGCAGTGAAGATCCTATTGAGATTTTTTACATAAGATAAAATGTATTGAGAAATCAGATACCTCAACTAGTAAAGTTTCTTTAGAGAAACCATAAAATTGAATAAGCACAGTGTTAAACTGAAGACATTATGAATAAGAACCACACACATCTATTTACAGGGCAATATTCATGAAACATTTTGGGGAAATTTTTTTAAAGGAGGAATAATATAACACCTGAATATTTCAAGGTATGAATTAACTTAAAAAAATAAACTCACTCAATATCATACATAGCAATCAATTTTTTTTCATATAGTAAAAATCATTGAAAATCAAATAGAATACACAAAATAAACTATATAATGAGGAATGAATGAAATATGAGTATTTTCTAATAATTAAGGATCGTATACCAATGATATAGTAACTTGGTCTATAGAATAGTAATGTGACCCTTATGAATGGTAATTCATCTAATGGCATAGTAACCTTATCTAAAAAAGTATATATAAAACTTAGGCATCCTAAAAAAGAAAATATAATATAATTATATCAAATTATATGTAAATAAATATTTTAAAAATGATAAATTTAGTGTCAGTATTTTTATACAACCAAAATTTCTATTTACAATTTTGTAATTAATAAAAAACTTTAAAGGAAAATTTATTTTCGTAATATATAATGATAATTTATTTTTTCTTCTTGTGATTATAATATGATTTTATGGGGCCTCTATTGATTTTCCAAAGTTTTATAAAATCATATATAATTTTTAAATTGTTATTTTTTTAAATAGATGATGATTTTAATTTAAAATTAAATTTATCAGAATTATAAAATTATTCTCATAAAATGGGGTTCATTTTTAAATTCTACTCATCAAAAAATGGTTAGGGTGATTTTTTTGGGATTTTTCTAAAATAGTTGAATTTTTGGTGAATAGTGGGATATGGTAATTTACGGTATAAGATAAATACATGGATTATTGAGTCATATACGATGTATGGATGATGTAATAAATATTTATTGGAACTAAAATTAAATAATTAGTATATTTAGTCACAATAATCATCAATATTTATTATCTTGATCCAAAATAATAAAATAATGAATAAAATATTCAAAAAGCACCCCTCTCTTCGACTATAAATACCACCTATCACCACCCCTTATCTCTACACTTCCAAATAATTTAATAATACTAATATAATTCCTATTTACTCTCCTGAACCTCCCCCCCCATGTTTTATTCTTTCTATTCCCACCAAAATACAAATTCCACGTCCCTTAAGGAGGTTGTCAAGGAGAAGAATTCAAGAGGTAATTCATTTTTTTATTCTCTTTCAATTTCGTTTAATTTCTTTTCACATTATTCTATCCTTACCTCTGCTATACAATAATTCATGACAACATGAGCATCTTATATGTACTATAATTTTATTGTGATAATGGAATATTCATCTTCAAACCCATTTTACTCTCCCTTTTATTATAAACATGAAAACTTCATTTTTGAGGTGCCGATTTACCGCCTTCATGGACAACATGATTTATTTTTTCAATTCCTCCTTTAATTATAGTCATAAAACAATTTTCATTACTAAAAAACATTATAATATATGTATCATATCTTTTTAAAAATTATTCAACCATTATATATGAATAATCATAATTAATAAAAGAAAACTAGTTCATGATGATAAAAAAACGCAAAAAAAAATAATGATTATCACAAATGCTTTATCTAATGATTCATCCTCATACCATATAACTGAATGAAATATATATACATATGAATACTAGTAAACCGATCATAAATACATAGGAAATGAATTCTATGGAATGATAAAATTTTATTTTATAACTCATCAAAACAGAAATAAATGAACTTAATAAAATTATATTAAATCAAATACATGTATAAAATTTAATTAATTAATTAATTAATTAACTTTATTATCCATGACATTAATATAAATGGAAAACCACATTCAAACAAAAGGTTAGGGAATTTGTCCCAATTTCCATTTCATTATGAATCATTAATTTGCACCAAGTCATTTTTATGTTGTGTATCTACTACCCCTTAGAGATAATTTTTCATTTGAAATTATATTTCTATTAAATATCCATATTATTTTGTGAGGGATATGATTATTTTCGTTGTCTTCTACCCTTTCACATATAGTGTTTCTTTTCAATTTTATTTTAACTAGGGATATCTTGATGAATATATATCCTCTACTCAATGAGGATATTAATAATGAATATTAATATTTAATTAAATCTATTTATGAAGAATTATTTGGAATATTAGTGATGTGTGGGGCCTATTCTAACCCCTAAATTCATCAACATGTATCATTGGATAAATCATGTAGTGAAAAACCCTACATGTTTGGTCCCAAAACATAATTAGATGGGTATTTAACCATAGATATAAATGATACTGGAAGATTTTTTTTTATGTTACAAAAACATTACATCCAATAATTAATAATTTTATTTATTAATAATTCAGTTATTATTTTCCAAAGGATTTTCATTATGAAAAAATATTTGGATTCATTTTCATTCTTAGTGTATGGATGGCGTGTGTTTTTCAGTTATTCACCATTCAATATTTATTGTGCCTAATTGCTTATGATTCAATTATTATTTATTCACTTTTACACTATAATTTACCATTATAGAGAATTTGAGCTCACACGTTTATTATTTTTTCATTCCCAAGGTTTTTAAGATGAAGTTGTTGAAAAATATGGGAGAAGAATGAAGTTTATTTTCCTTTCTTAAGTTCTATGCTGATTTTTCCACTGTAATTAAGAATCCTTGTATATATCAAGTTTCTTAAATACTAAAAAATTTATTTATTATTGTGATTTTATCTATTATATCAATTCTATTGAAATAAAATGGCCACTAACTCTGGGCTACAAGAGTTGAGGCTGTTACAATTTTTTATTTCAAAAATATATTTTTTCAAATATGTTTTTTTCTCTTTGTGAGGGAATATTATAATTAATTTCTTCCAATTTTAGAAATTTAATTTCATAATAAGGAAATATTTTTTTAAATCATTATATCAAAATAATCTTATAGTGAACTTTTGATATTTTTATTGAAAGATTAATTTTTTAATAGTAAGAAATACTAATTTTATGGAAAACTCCATTTTATATTCATGTTCTTAATAATTTAAATTTTATTTTTATTTTTATTTTATTTGACCATTTTTATTAAAAAAATCATAATAATTACATTGTAATAAAAAATATTATTAAAGTCATTAAATACCCCATTTTTATACTTAAAAATAAATTATTACGGAAGACTGTTTTTCAGAACGAGTTACAGATTTATATTAAAAGTAATTTATTTAACTTAATGGTATTTAATCTTATAAAATGGATTTAAAATTTGGAATATTCATTTTTAAATTTTTTAAATAGGTCAACTTTAGTTTTTTTTATTATGATTAGAAACCATGATAAATATTTATCACCATAATAAACTGTAAATTAGATAAACTCAGTTTAATACAAAGGTGAAAAAGCCTATCACCCAAAAACAATCCTTAAAACTATTTTATGAGTGTAATTAGACCATAAAAATACTGTAAATTATTTTAATAACTTTAATAATAGTATATTTTGAGTTATTTTTGGTATTACATGAATTATTTAATTAAGTATAATATATTATTCTTGTTTTTAGTGAATATATAAGAACAAAATTATTTTCTTAGTGTATTATTAAAATCAATTAGGTGGATTTTCATAAAAATGAATTTAATAGTATTTTATGTTAATTCATATTTTGTTAAATTTTGTTAAATTTATAAATATACTATCTTTAGAAAAATTAATGTGATATTTTCAAGAATATAAATCATTTTCCTCTCATGGTTCACCTTTCCTTTTATTTTAATTTTCCTCACCCTTAAAGAGTAAAAAACATTATTATTGTGGTAATTAGTGAATTGGTTTATGGGAGGTTAATATGAAGAGATGTAGATTAAATCATCACCAAAACAACTAAAAAAACTATTTAACGCGTTGAATTAAACTCATACTCATCCCAGACTTAGTGAAAAATTGAATTTGTTCCACTAGTTCCAGAAAAAAAGAAATTATTATATTTTAATCTTTTATAAAATTCCAAGTGTTCCCTTTCCATTACTATAAATGCAGTCCACCTGTACTCTATTCTTTACACCCCTATCAGCCACTTATCTGGAATAACCACTAAAAAATAATCTTTCTAAGAACATTTTCAAATTTATATAGGTTTTTTATCCTAAATGACCATCCCTAATTTCCTTAAGAAGATATGAAAATGAGGTTTCTCAAAGGGATGGTAATCATCATAACTAATATCTTTCCTTTTTATTCTTATTTTACATTATTAAATTATATCATAAAAATTATAATAAAATAACATCAGTTACTAATATATTCTATAACATTAATATTTTTATGTAATAACAATTATTCATCTACTTCTCCATCGAATGGGAAACAAAACCATTTTTTTGTACATACGTGCAGATTACCCCCTCATGAACTGATGTTTCATATTTCTCCTCAGCACATTTCATGGATTGTTATTGTGAGGGATTTAATTTATATATATGATATCAATGAAATAATTATTATTCTATAAATATAATATATCATCTATCTTTATACCATTACAGTCATTAAAAATGAAATCATCACATTTGCGTATATATGGAATACACTATCCACATAGCGATGTACATCATTTTTCAATACCGCCTATAATGGTGGGACATTGTGATGGGTTTAATTAATTTATTTTTTTAAAATTATAATGAATATAGAAGGATTATATTTATTCCTTATTTTCAAGCTAATTAAATGTATAAAAAATTCACGGGTATGCGTGTGGACTACCACCTCATTTGCTGATATATTTTATTTTTCATTACCTCTTTTCATGGATGAATCTAAAACTTTATTTTATGTATACAAAAATAATTATTTCATTAATATTATAATTTATATGATGTAAAAATTAACACTTGGAAAATGGTGATAATACCAATGTTTTTTTGAAATTTTGAACTGAACATCCTTAAAACATCTAGAATACAATTGACCGATTAAGTAATTAAAAATTTAGTTATAGTAAATTATATAAATTGATAAATGATAAAGGATAAAACATGTAAATAGTTTTAAAATAAGTAAAATAATTCATAAGATTTTGTTATGTAGGAAAGTGAATAATATACATATCAATTCTTGACATGAGGTAATGGGTTTCTTAACTTAATTTCCTTTCATTTTATTATAACACTTCATCACTGAATTTTTTAGTCCCTGATTATAACAACCCTGATCTTTATTAAAAACTAAAAAATATTTTATTACATAAAATTTCACTTATTACAACTATTATGATCAAGAGTTCTAGTGTCTTGGGAAATTAATAATATTACATAACAACTTAAAACACGAGACACAACATATTTATTGAAAACTATGTTTACATGACCAACTCATTCCTTCATACTTAACACTGTATGGGATAACTAGAGGACATATATAAGAAAAGGATGAGCTAAAAATCCCAATAGAGGAGTAAAAAGGCATGACATGAAAAATAAAATACATGTTAGGCAGTAGACATATCAATGGAGCACAAGAGAAATATGAACATAAATGCTTGATAGAACATGATTATCATAACATGGAGATGTGGAAAAAAAAATTTACATGATATTAGCATGATCTAAGGATCATTGAACATGAATAATGAGTAAAACCTCATTGCACATGAATTATAATTATTAAACACTAATTTCACATGAATTATCATATTACTATACTTTACCCAATGTATTGATTCGTTATCAGGGCACACCCTGCTTAATCATTTCATTTCATGCATAAGTGTACCAAATAGATCAAACAAAAAAGATACATTAAATATTATAATTTATTCCATGAATAATAGATGTGTAATACATAAATATATGTCCTCAATCAATAAGTTCATGTGAATTAAGGTGAATACCCTTGATAGAGAAATGTACATGGTATTCACTTACACGATGATTTTGGCATGGAGAATTTTGGTGTAACTTTGATAGCATAATTATGTCAAATAGAAATCATAAAATGGGTTGAGGAGAGATAAAGGAGTTTGTCATCATTAATAAATGAAACAGACATTAAGGGGGTCATTTAACATAATATCCCAACATATGGATTGAAATTTAGATGCATAATATAAAATATTTTCTTGAAAGTAAATGAGGAGAGATAAATCCCTTACGGAATTTCAGCATGGTAACAAGTGTACATGAGAGGCATTAATAATAAATAAAGGGTTTTATAATTGTTAAAAAATAAGGAGGGAAGTATAGGAGAGGTTTTAAATCCTACCTAAACATTTTTAATTGAAAATAAATTGGAATAAAAAAATAAGGAAACTTGGACATAAATAAGGAAGGATGGAAATAGAGGACCCCTTACTTGAGTGTGTGACTTTAGAGATTGAGAGGGGGTTTCTTGAGAGCTTGGGGTGCCTTCAGAGGATTCTAGAGAGATTAGGGTATATTCGGGATGTTCTCCAAAGATTTTGGAGTGAAGAGAAGTGGGAGCATGGGTGGGTTTATATAGGAAATAAGAGGTATTTCTTTATTATTTAGGTTTTGTACACTACATAATAATGTATTCAAAACTACATATCATCGCATGGATTTTTCCATGGTTTTTTTTCCAAAAGGGAGTGAAAAAAAATTATCTTAAAAGGGTAAGGTCTAAACGTAATAAAATAATTCCCTTGCTTATATAGAGGTGAGTCACCCTCTTAAGGAAATGATTTAAAACCCCTAAAATATAATATAAGTGTGGGAGGATTACTTTAGGCTTTATAAAATAAAAAAAATAAACTTAAAATCACATTATTTTAATAGAAAGACATATATTGGGCCGAAAAAACCCATTCCAGAATTTATTAAATCATTCTTGATTCATAATGATGTCATAAGACACATATTTTTATTATTTGGTATTTAATTTTTATTAAAAAATTCAACTGTCTCTAAAAATTATGAAACATTTACCCTTGGATAATTTAGATATTATAAATAAAAAATAATATTCATTTTATCTAAATAATTTTCTAAATATGTGAATTTTCACTTTTAAAAATAAAACTAGTATTTATTGAAAATGACGTGTCCTTGATAAAAATAGTATTCAAACCCTTATAAAAATTGATTTTCACTTCATAAAAATTATATAACCAATTATAATTAATAATACTTACTTAATAAAAATATTTTCAAAAACATATTATTTAAACCTTTTAATTATCTGAAAAATCATATTTATCATATTTAAGAAGAAAATTAATAGAATGGAATTGATAGAATAGAAAATTTATTTACACAAAGGGATTACACAATAAGTATCTAATAACATGTTACATAACCCCTTATAACACTAGTATATGACCAAAGGGTAAAGTGTGTGGTGGTGGTAGACTCTTGGTGTGGTTCAGATAACATCGCCTGAGTGGTAATCTCTATTCACATGAACTTCTCTCATATGTGATTCCATTCAAACTTAATGTATTGAATATTGTCTTGGGATTGGTCCAGAGAAAAGCCTAGTGATGTTACCTCCTTACCATGATCTGAAAAATGGGCTTCGTATGGATCATTTTTTCTGGATGAGGACATCAATTCCTTTGTCTAAGTGAATTGGATTTGTTAAAGCCCTATATTTATACTAATCTTGTGATCACTGTTCAACTATTATATTAGAAATGATAATAATTCTTAATGGTATTTTAAAATCCAAAAAAAAATCCAAGGATGTTCATGTGTTTTATATAACCATTTTACATAATAAGACATTTAATTAGATCAAGATAAATTTTCATTAATAAAATTTTGTTTTGTTACAATCTTCCCCCATTAAGAAATATTTCCCTCAAAATTTCATTTTTCCACACTAAAACTAATGAGGGTAACTCTGCTTCATCAATTCCTCTGATTCCCACATTGATTCTTCTAATTTGTGCTTTCACCACAACACCTTGATGAGGGGTATTGTCTCATTTCATAGAACTTTTTCCCTATGATCTAAGATCTTCATTGGATTCTCTTCCTACGAGAGGTCATTCTCTAATGGTACCACCTCTAGATTGAGTAAATGCGATGGTTTAGGTTTATAATTCATCAAGAGTGATACATGGAATAAATCATGTACTTGAGATAGGTTTGGTGGGAGTTCTAGTCGATAGGACACTACTCCAATGAGATCAAGGATCTCAAAAGGGCTGATGTACCTTTGACAAAGAATTACCTTATCCCCAAATCTCATAACTCTTTTCTATAGTCATATGAGGAGGGATACCATGTATCCTACATCAAACTCTAGGTCACATCGATGATTATCATCATAGATCTTTTGTTGACTCTGAGTAGTTTTAATGTGCTGCTGGATGGTCTTAACCTTCTCCATCATTTCTTCTACCATTTTGGAACTAGGAGTTTTATCTCCCCAACATCATCTGAATATGACGGTGTTCTACACCTCTTCTCATAAAGGGCTTCAAAAGTTGCCTTTTGGATACTTGAGTGGAAACTATTATTGTAAGAGAACTCAACCAGAGGAAGATGTTGATCCCATCATCTATGTCCTCGTGTTTGGATAGTCTGCACATATTGGCCATCAGTTTTAGGATGGTAAGGCGTACTAATGTTTAGCTCAATATTCAAAGTGTGTTGGAGACTCTTTGACAACATAGAGGTGAATCTTGGAGCTCAATCAGATACAATAGATAGTGGTACTCCATGAAGCCTTACCATTTCTCTAATGTATATCTATGACAGTTGATCCAATGAGAAATACTCTTCAATTAAAATGAAGTATGCAGTCATTTTAAGATTATCTACAACAACCCAGATAACATTCTTTACTTTGGATGTCTTCAAAAGTCCAAAAAAAGTCCATGGTGATGTTCTCCCATTTCCACATTGGTATGAGTAACAGTGGCATCATACCCTTATACTTCTACCTCTAAGCCATCACTTACTGACATACCAATAACTCTGATGTATACTCAGTGATCTCTTTAATCATGTTATCACACTAATAATACTCTCGAATATCTTGATACATCTTTGTGTTTCCTGGGTGAATGGATAATTTCGAACTATGTGCATAATCCAAAAGTTCATTCTAATAGTTTCCACTTTCTTCTCAATTCCCACACCATACTTTTGAGCTTCCTTTAAACTTTTCAAAAGATACGGTTGATCAATCATTTTTGAAAGTATTTATTTTATTCCCTTCTATATTATTCCCATGTACATCTTCATCAAATCTAAGAATATTGGATCCTTTTAAATTCTCATTAATGATAGAATCAGTAGGTCATTTTTACTTAGTGAATCCACAACCTTTTTCTCTTTCCTATGGAAGTAATAGATTGAACAGTGATAGTCTCTAATCATCTCTAACTATCTTCATTGGCGCATGTTCAAATTTTTATGTGTGAATATATGCTTAAATATTATGTGATCCGTATATATTTCACACTTCTCCCCAAATAGGTAATATCACCAAAATTTTTAATGCAAAGATTACTGCATCCAACTCCAGATCATGTGTTGGATATTTTTTCTCATGAAATTTTAATTTCCTTGAAGCATAGGCAATGAATTTTTCATTTTTCATCAACACACAGCCCATGCCCTTCTTTGAAGTATCACTGGATACCGCAAAAGTTCTTCACATGTGGGTTGTGTGAGAACAAGAACAATGATAAGCCTCCTTTTCAGCTCCATGAAGCCATCTTCACATTCGTCACTCAAAGAATCCTTGAATCCCTTCCAAGTTAGCTTTGTAAGAGGGTTTGGCAACCATGAGAAATTTCTCACAAATCGGTGATAATACCCAGAAAACACAAGGAAGCTACGGATATATGTCACAAATGTTGGCCTCAACTATCCCTCAATTGCACTTGTCTTTGAGGGATCCTTATATATTCCATTTCTTATGATGACATGACCTAAAAATGTGAACTCCTTAAACTAGAACTCACACTTTATAGACTTTTCATAGAGCTTCTCCTTTCACAAGTTCTCTAGTACAGTTCTTA
Organism: Viscum album; assembly: GCA_963277665.1. Classification (NCBI taxonomy): domain Eukaryota; kingdom Viridiplantae; phylum Streptophyta; class Magnoliopsida; order Santalales; family Viscaceae; genus Viscum; species Viscum album. The sequence goes on along the minus strand of OY728155.1, from coordinate 359,353,902 downwards.
GATACTCCTCCTACTACTCATTGGTTTTGGAGTATATTATAATATCATCTATAAATTATACCACAAATTTATTGAGGTAATCTCTAAATACTCTATTCATCAAGTCCATGAGCATTTATGGAGCATTAGTGAGTCCTAAAGGCATTAATATGAATTCATTGTACCTGTACTTTGTAAAAAATGTAGTCTTGGAGATATCCTCTTTCATCACCCTTAAATGGTAATATTTTGACCACAGAACCACCTTGGAGAAGTATTGTGCTCAACATAGCTGGTCAAACAAGTCATCAATTCATGCCATAGGATAATTTTTCTTTATCGTGTCTTTGTTGAGATCACGATAATCAATGCAAAGGTGCATTGACCCATCCTTCTTCTTAGCAAAGAGGAATTGTGCCCCCCATAGTGAAGCACTTGGGTATATAAACCCTCTATAAATATTCAATGTAGTTGTTTATTTATCTCAACAACATCCACAATAGCCATTCTATACGGTGTATTGGATATTGGCAAATCCTCAAGTATAAGATCAATTGAGAATTCAACGTCTCTTTTAGGAGGAATACCAAGAAATTCATCAGGAAACACTTCAATGAATTCCCTCACAATAGGAACGTATTCCAAGATGGTGGCCTCCTTAGACTCAATCATCTAAATAGGATAAATGTTCTCTTTGGTCTGTAATATCCATGCTAGAGGTGATAGTTCTAAAGAAGATTCATCCTCTTCCTTTCAATTGTACAGAATCAGGGTTGATTTTCCATATGGAGAGTGATATCACTCTCACATCAATTTATGTCGGCTCTATATAGGGAAATCCAACCATGCCAATAATTGAATAAAACTCCAACAAAGGATGTATGATGAGGTTCTCTAGGATGTTTAATCCCCAAATTGTGAGTTCTATAGGTTCTCTAGGATGTTTAATCCAACAAAGGATGTATGATGAGGTTCTCTAGGATGTTTCTCTCCACTATCGCAGCAGCGGGTTTTTTCTTGTTGGAAATTAATGGCCAGGTGCTCCTCGCTTTGACACTTAAATAATTTCCTCATCATCTTCATGAAATTTTTAAGGAGATTCTTTTTACACATTTGGAATGTGGGGTGTTGGAATTTCTCAGCACCATTGGATTTATCCATCGGACTACCAAAATTAATGTCTACATTCTACTTCTTATCCCCATGATACCCCTGATATTCATGGATATCCAATTCAACTTTGAGGGAACATTGGACAACTTCTTCATAGCTATCAAAGTTACGGATCACTAGAGCATTACGTATATTAGGTTTTATCACACTAAATAATCTTTCAACCTTTCATTCAGGGGTAATGATAAATATGGAGGTGTATCATGAAATCCTTGTGAAGTTTTCCTGATATGCTCTGATGGATTCGTCATTTTTTTACTTGAGGGTAAAGAAGTCCCTTTCCATCTTAAGTTGGAGGGTATGGGGAAAATATTTATCAAAAAAACATATTATAGAAATCCTTCCATTCCAACACCTTGATCTCTTCCCCAGGATTCATATTTTTAATCATTGTACACCATTGACCAGCTTCACCCTCCATATGATGAGAATCTAGAAGAACCTTCTCTTGATCATAACATTTTAGGATGGAGAAGATCTTCTCAATGGAGTTGATCTATTGTTTAGTGATTGAGGGATCAGATGATCCCTAAAAATTAGGAGGCTTTTGTCTCATGATGCTCTCGATTGTGTATTGTTCTTTCTTGGGGGGGGGGGGGGGGGTGTAATTTCCTCTTGACCCATGTTTTTATTAAAAACATGATTTAACTGAGAGAGTATCGTGACAAAGTTTGTGATTCCCACTCCCATCGGATTGGGAATCTCATTATTAGCCTGATTCCTCCTATTATCATCCATTAGTTGGAATAAAAGGAAAGTTAGGTGTAACACATAAAGGGTAATCCAAAGACAAAAAGGGATAACTTATAAATTACATTTATTTCCTTATGTTTTTAGTTTATAGGATTTAATCGATGTTATCCATGATCTACTTCCCAAAAAATATTCTAAGAGGATTTTTTTATTCCCATAATAATGGTTCATATTAAGCTTATGAATTGACCAATACATATCCCATAGGATTAATGAACCAAGAGTGCATCAATTCATGTAGTTTTGTACCAATTCCCGTTCGACACTACCTCAAAGCAGTGTTTTCAGGTTTTACCCCTAGATACATTTGTGCCAGAGCCACCTCTACTTGTTATTATCCAGGAAGAGAAGCATTCTCTTGATAAACCACTTACTCTACACTCATGAAAATTTAGGGATATTTTTCTTATACTTTGACTTATCCCTAAGGATTTCACTAGGGCTTTCTTATCCTGATTCAAAAAATAACTAAACCTTTCTTTTGATACCAACTATAACAACCCATCACTTTATTAAACACATAAAAATGATTTATTAAATAAAATTTCACTTAAGAAAACTCCAAGGATCAATAGGTTTAGTTTTTTGGAAATTAGTAACATTACTTAAAAACATAAAACATGAAATACAACATCTTTATTGAAAACTTTGTTTACATGACCAACTCATTCCTTCGTACTTAACACTACATGGGATGACCTCAGGACATACATAAGAAAAAGGGTGAGCTATAAATCCCAGTAAGGGAGTAAAGAGGCATAATGTGAAGAATAAAATACATGTTAGGAAATAGGCATATCAATAGAGCACATGAGAAATGTGAATATAAAGGCATGATATAACATGATTATCATAACATGGAGATGTGGCAACAACATTTAACATGATATTAGCATGATCCAAGGATAATTACACATGTAGAATGATTAGACCCGCATTTCACATGAATTGGAATGAGTTAAAACTCATTTAACATGATTTAACCTAATACTATACTTTACCCAATGAATTGGAGGTCTATCAGGGCATACCCTTCTTAATCATTTCATTTCTTGCATAAGTGTTCCATATAGACCATAAAACATGGATTCATTAAAAATCATAATTTATTACATGAATAAGAGATATATAATACATAAATTTATGTCCCCAATAAAAAAGTACCTATACATATAGATGAATACCCTTAATAGAGAAATGGGTATGGTATTCACTTACACGATGATTTTGGCGTGGTAAATTTTGGTGTAACTATGATAAAATAATGACGTCAAATAGAAATAATAAAATGGGTTGATGATTGATAAAGGGGTCTCTCATAATTTATAAATGAAATGGATAGTAAGGGGGTTATGGAACATAATATCCCAACATATATAATGGAATTCATATGCATAAGATAAAATAATTTCTTGATTGTAAATGAGGGGAGAGAAACCCCTTACAGAATTTTCCCGTGGTAATGGGTATTCATGGGAGGAATTAATGAGAAATAAGGGGGTATCTCATAATTCAAACATAATTAGGGAAGTATAGGGGAGGTGAGAAATCAAACCCAAACATTTTTAATGGAAAATAAAAGGGCATAACAATATAAGGAAACTTGGACCTAAATAAGGAAGGAATGAAAGTGATGATCCCTTACTTGAGTGCGTGACTTCAAGAGCATGAGGGGGGTTTCTTGAGAGCTTAGGGCACCTTGGGAGGATTCTAGAGAAAAGAGGGAAGCGTAGGGAAGTGCACTAAGGATTTTTTATGAATAGAAGTGGGAGATTGGGTGGGATTATATATGAAATGAGAGGAATTTCTTTATTATTTAGGTTTTGGACACTATATAAAAAAGTATTCAAAACTAAAAACCATCCCATGCCTTTTTCCCATGGGTTTTTCCAAATCTGAGTTAAAAATATTATTTTATTAGGGAAAGGGCCAAAAATAATATAATAATTCCCTTTATTATGTGGAGGTGAGTTACACTCTTAAAGAAATGATTTAAAAACCATAAAATATATTATAAGTTTTGGATGATTCATTAAAGATTTATAAAAAAAAATAAAATAAACTTAAAATAACATTATTTTTACGGAAAATAATATATTGTTCTGAAAACACCCATTATAGTATTTATTAAATCATTCTTGAGTCATTATGACGTCATAACACACATATTATTATTATTTGGTATTTGGTATTTAATTTTTACCTAAAAATTCTATTGTCTTAGAAAATTAGGAAAAATTAATCATTAGATAATTTCCACATTATGATTCCAAAAAAAATATTTATTTTAACTAAATAATTTCCAAAATATGTGAATTTTTACTTTTATAAGTAAAACTATTTTTTATTGAAAATGACGTGTCTTTGACAAATAAAGCTTTCAAACCCTTGTAAAAATTACATTTCACTTCATAAAAATTGTATAACCACTTATAATTAATAATCCTTACATAATAATATTATTTTATTAAAATATTATTTAAACCTATTAATTATCTGAAAAAACATATTTATCATATTTAAGAAGACAATTCTTAGAATGGAATTGATAGAATTGGAATTTTATTGATACAAAGGGATTACAAAATAAATATCTAATACCTTGTTACATAACCCATTATACCACCAGAATATTACCTAAGGTTATGGTATGTGATGGTTGTATACTCTTGGGGTGGTTCAGAAAACATCACCCGAGTGGTAACCTTCACTAACTTTAACTTCTCTCATATGCGATTCTGTTCAAGCTTAACGTGTTAAAGCTCAACTTGGGATTAGTCCAAAGCGAATCCAAGTGATGATACCTCCTTCCCAGCTCTAACAAATGAGCTTCATATGAAGAAATTCTACTGGATGTGGCAATCTCTTCCTTTGTCTGAGTAAATTGGATTTGTTAAAGCCTTATATTTATACTAATCAAGTGATCATTGTTCAATGACTATATTTGCAATGGTAACATAATCTTACCGGTATTTTAAAATAAAAAAACACAAAACTAAGTAAGTGAATATGTTTTATATAACCATTTTACATAATAAGACATTTAATTAGATCAAGATGAGTTTTCATTAGTAAAGGTTTGGGTTGTTAAAATGATTTTGTGTGAAATTAATTATAATCATATTGTCTGGTATTTCTAATTTTTTTTTATTTTTTTACAATAGTTACATATAATCACCTTACTAAATAATTCACACATTTTTAGACAATCTTTGAAAGGATTATCTATCTCAATACTATTTATTTGTGGCATTGTTTTCATATTATTCGCCTAATTTCACTTATAATGTGTATATAATTCCTATTGATATATAATATCCTGAATAAATCTTTGATATTTATATTTAAAGTTTCTATGATATTTTATCATTCATGAGACATTAATTAAAATTTTATAATAATTGTAAGGGTTTTCACAGTCACAATTTTAATTTTCTAGGATACAATTCATGTCATGTACTATATTTTATTTTATATAGTTAACTTAATTCCTCATGAATTCATTTTAACCTATTATTTCATCAAGAATATGAGTTTTTTATAACTAAATTAAGTTCCTTCATTCAATGGTGTTGGTCATAGTGGATACTCAAGAATCATGAATTGAGTTCCTATGTCAAATTTCTGTTAAAAACTTTATGATAAAAATCCCCCAATTTGAAACAACCTAGTTAATTGAGAAAGTAAAGATACAAATGTTTAATTGGTCAACATGTTTCTCAAAGGTTGATTAGTCCTTAATTGAATTATTACAAAACAATTATCTAAATTTTGAAACATATTTACTAAATTAAAAACGTATACACACCAAAAAAACTAACTATCCAAGTTAATGTAAAACAATTTTCTGTTTTTTAAATTATAAGTAGTGGAAAATAGAAAAACAGAGTTTTAAAAAAGAAGGTAGACAAAATACTTAAACAAGAGGATCAGTCTGAAGCCAAGACATAAACCTCTCTACTTGGTGATCACCTACCACCAATCATTTTATATTAACAAAAAACTTGATACACAGCCTGTATCGTACTTTACAATAGTTTTCACAAACTATCTGGGGATCATACCCTCTACCACAATTCATCATGGAGAAAACACACAACCAAGCCACACATAGCTTCTTCAACATTTATACATGGGAAAAAAATTGTAAGTAATATTTGGTGTAAAGATTTACAATATCCTCTAGTTCCAGTATAGGAGACAGTGTGTATAACATAAAAACACACACTTCTCGGAAATGTAATATAAGAAAAAAAATTGGGCAATGTTATAAATATTGAGTTTAGAAGGATCTATGTGTTTTCTGTTCAACTCTTAACTCTTTGGAGTGAAGAAATTACAGTTCGAGTCTATCTCTAGAAGTTTTCCCCAAAACAGAGTGTCACAACTCTAGGTTCTAGCTTCTAGGTACTGAGGTGTTCTACTTCATGGTTTGAAAGAGATTTGATGAACCACAGATGACATTATTGAATTTTTTCTCCCAAATAATCTTTGTGAAGCTCTTGGGTTCACAGTGTAAATGCTGGTAGGTTTTCTTTGTTCTTCAGGTCAGTCGTGTAGTTTTCTCTCTCTATTTTTCATCCATTCATCGGTCTTTTATTTTATATTTGAGATCTGACAACAGGAATACAAAAACCACGTGTAGTCTTACTCACACCTCGTACTGTCTCTAGATACGGTCTTTTGATATGTCTACAATCAGCATTAATTATTGTTAGAAGCCTTAAATTTACCAAATATGAGTGCTATAATAATCTTAAGAAATCGAAAAAGTATATAGTAGAAGAGTGGGTATCAGTAGATTGGTAGCGATAGCCTTATCAATGGTAGGATTCATCAGTAGGCTTCATCGGTGGCCTTCATCGGTAGCCTTCATCAGAAGCCTTCATCGCTATACTTCATCAGTAGACTTAAACAATAGATTTCATCGGTATCCTTCATCGGTAGGCTTCATCGGTAGCCTTTATCGGTAGGTTTATAGCTGTTACCTCTAGAGGTATCTCTACAACAGAAGCCTTTGAGCAATCGCCTTGTAGAGACGATCTTGTATTTACTACTCAGTGGTGAGGTTCCTCAGTAGTAACCTCTATCAGTAACCTCTATCGGTAACTTTCCAGTGGTAACCTTTATCAGTAACCTCTATCAGTAACCTTCCAGCTATAACCTATATCGGTGACCTCTATCAGCAACCTTCCAGCGGTAACCTCTATCAGAAACCTTACAGCGGTAACTTTTACTTAGATATATTTTTCACTACAAACATAATCAAGAGAGCAGTGAGATTAAAAATACAAAGTTATTACCTAATATAAACTATAAATATTAATGAAACATGATTATCATATAAAAGATATATGATTTTGGATTATCAAAATTGGTGATTCAAACAATCTCCCCCTTTCTGATAATAAAAAATTATGTTAGTGAAATTTATATTTAATAATTTTTGATTTAGGGTTAAAAACATTTCTTAATCTCTTTAAAGATTTTAGTATACATATATTATGTATCAGTATTTTAAATAACTCAAATTTCAACCATGTTTATTGTTTAGAATATATCAGATCTTATATTCAAGGGATCCAGTCTTATATTAGAGCATATATTCAAGGTATCCAGTCTTAAAACATCTTATCCATTGTGATTAGGTAAAAAAGAATATAATACAAAAGGAGACAAAGGAATATTATTTTATTAATGAAATAAGAGAACAATATACAAATATATTACAGTGATCCCTATCAAATAAGACATCCCACATTTAATCCAAATCATAGATTTACAAGGGAGATTTTTCTTTGAGATATAAGGAGGCAGGTTCAAAAGATGGAGGTATAGCCCTTGGTATGGTGGTGAGCAAGGTAGGACGAGCTACTATAAAAGCACTGGTAGACCGATAATGAGTGGATCTATAAGGAATCATAGGAGTAAAACATCTGATGGCCTGAGCAGGAGTCATCAATGGGGCAGCCCTGGTAGAGACTGATGCAGCTGAGGAAGAAGGTAAGGCTGGAGGAACAATAATGGGAGTGCAGTCTACATAAAGTAAGGGCAAAATAAGATTCCTGAAATCCATAATTATGCTCCCTCCTATTTCCACAACCAAAATAAATCATCCTTATTCTCCATGAACTTTTATAAATTAGTATTTAACTCTATATGTCTGCTAACTTTATCCTTAAAATCTTGAGTGATAGTTGGGATCCTCAATTCTCCAACAACAACTTGAAGTGGTCATCCGTATAATGCTTAGTGTAAAACCATTTATAATAGATGTCAACTTTCTCTTTGAGGACCTTTTGATCTTGGGAATCCTCCCTCAAGTAATCTCCTACTATATTACGAATGTCTGTGGTAGTGGGAATGAACTAAGTCATAGACTGAGGGTCTGAGGTACTTTAACTAGAGAGATTCTCCAATTATTCTCTAACAACTGATATGAAAACTTCTAGATCAACAGGAGTAGAGGCTGATGAGTAAGCAGAAGCACACAGAGGATCCACGGTAAAAGCTATTGTTTCCTTAAAAGACATGGTCAGTCCACTAATCAACCTCTTCACATCATAATCCTAACCACTCATGTGTGTCTTCATATACTTCTTAATCTCCTTAAACATAGCGATCATTTTCTGAACAACACTATTAACAAACATAAGTTCTTAGTCCACATGAGATCTTGAAGCCATATTTGATTCTAAACTCATAATAAACTGTTTCACAAACTACACAAATTCTTCCAAGGTTCTTACATGATTTTGGCTTTCCTTCACTTCATGTAGAAATTTGGAATGAAAGGAAGAGATTATTATTTCCAAGGCATATGCCACAAGCTCTTGATTGAGATACAATGATCTCTCTATCACAATGGATCTCTCATCAATGTGTCTCTTCAAATCCAATTTTAATGACTCTAAGTCATCCTTCTTTACAAAACACTGAGGTAGAAGAACTATCGGTTTTATAATAGTGGTCTCTAAAACAGAATGAACTGGAGGTCTTCTGTTAGGTTTGTCATCTTTAGAATCTTTAAAGTCTAAGCCCAAGACCATGAATCTCGGGTCTTCTAACCAATATTCTATTTCATGAGAAACAAAAACTAAACCTGTGGAAAGGGGTTCCTCCCACTCACTTGGAGCATCCTTATGGTCAACTACATCCACTTCTTCCATTACTCCTTGATCAACTACATCAACAGAAGAGTCCACAACTATCTATTATACAAAATCTTCAACCAAAACCATAACAATTTTAGCTCAAACTGATTCAATATTCTCATCCTCTTCACTCTCTCCCACTTTTGTATATCACATCGAAGGACTAAGACTTAGGCATTCCTCTTCACTTTCATCAATAGGTGTCTCAAATTCATCATGGACAGATTCAACTTCATCCTCACCCTCTAAGGTCTCTCCAACATTAATGTCTCTTAAGACATTCTATTCTACTTCTTCAACATTGGTTTCTTCATTATCACTATCCCTTAGGACAGTCTCTCTTTTGGGTAATCTCTTTGATGGGATAAGCTCACCAAAAGATATAATATTAATAGGAGGACTTGATGGAAGATCAGGATCACTCCTATCATCAACAAGAGACTCCTCTCTCTATCTCTTGCACAACATCAACCTCATCTTCTTCATTTGAGTACACTGGCTCCACATAATTAGGCCTTAAACCTAGATCTCTTTTATTCTATGGACTAGTAGGATTGGTAACATGATTTAATTCCTCATATAGTTTAGCCTCATCATTCACCCAATACCTTTTCCAAGGGTTCCAATTTATCTTTATAAACTTTCAAATCATTTGGGTAATACAAAAGTTGTCACTTAAAACTATGATATCTTCCTTATCTCCAGAAACTCCTTTCACTTTTAACATTAAGGATATCAACATGGTATGAAATAAATCATTTGACTTGGAGCTTGGATTTGTTATATCCTTTAACTAAACCATTAACAACTTGAAGAGATTTATCCTTTGTCCATGCTTAAATAGATACAAAAAAATATGTCTTGATACTTCATTGTATCAAAGTACCCTCTCTTGGGACTCAAGACATGTTGAGAAGATTTAAAAAGTAATCAATTTTCTCCATCCATCTCAGCAGAAATTACCTTCTCAGGGATTCAATTCCCAATTAGTTTGGCTATTGCCTCTTCATAGAATAAATACTCACTGTTGGGAGGCACCAGTCCTAATCAAAAATGCCTTCATGTGGGTATCTTAAGAATTCATCCCATTAAACAGAAGAGAAGCTCACACTTACTCCATTTACCTTAGAAATCATTTGGTTCTCATCCTCAGACTATTCAAACTTTAGAAACTCATAAAATTACTTTAATATATTTGGGTCATATGATCCATTGTTATTTGTGAAACATTCTTCCCAATCTTGACCTTTGAGTGCCTTCAGCACTAGAGACCTGCTCAACATAATCCATTTCAAACTTAATTCCTTTTCGACCATGATTTCCCTCTTCAAAAAATGAGGATTGATCAGCATCACCACAACCTTGATTCCACTACTAGACCTAGTTCGAGGTCTCTTAGGGTTTAACACATCCCTTTCATCACCAATCATCGGTCTCTTTATTCATTCCATTTAGATCTGATGTGGTTCGAGGGTTTTAGTAGAAGTTTAGGTTCTAAGGTTAGGGAGCAATAGGTTCAGGAGAGTATTGAAGTGGATCTAAATGTGGTTTGTACTTTGTTTTTATCATTTAGCGATAAAAAAAATCAAGTAGAAGAAATAATTAAGATTAAAAATGTTTCAGATTCCAAAATAAAAACACTAAGTCCAAGACCTAAGTAAGCTCGACTATCGGTAAGGTGCTAATTGTGAGGTCTTAACAGTGATTTTTCCTAATGGTGAGGTCCTAACAGTGAGGTCCAATAGTGAGGTGTCCTAATGGTGAGGCCCAATGGTGAGGTCCAATAGTGAGGTGACCTAATGGTGAGGTCCTAATGGTGAGGTCCAACGGTGATGTCCAATGGTGAGGTGTACTAAACTAACAATTTATCACACCTAACTCATTTTTGATGTAATTTAACCTCTCAGAATTCAAAGGCTTTTGGAATATATCAGCCAATTGATGGTCAGTGCCAATGAATTCAAGAGTGATATCAATTCTTTGATAATGATCTCTCAAGAAGTGATGTCTTACATCAATGTGATTTTTCATAGCATGAGATAATTGATTTTAGAGATGTTAATATCACTTGTGTCATCACATTTTATAGAGACATGTTTGAGTTGATATCCCTAGTGTTGTGAAGTGTGTTTCATCCATATAATTTCATCACAAAACTACCAAAAAATATCTATTCAGCTTCAGTATTGGATAATGCAACACAATTATGTTTCTTACTACACCATGATACTAGTGACTTGCCCAAAATGTGACATGTTCCATAGGTTCTTTTTCTATCTACCTTGCAACCAGAAAAGTCAACATCTGAATAACTTATCAAATCAAATGATTTTCCACTCAGATAAAATAGTCTTAAGTTTTTGGTATTATTGGGATATTTAAAAATTATTTTAACATTACTCAAATGAGACTTTTTGGGATTTGATTGAAAATGAGCACACATACATACACTGAACATTATATCTTGTCTACTAGCAGTAAGGTAAAGAAAAATTCCAATCATACCTCTATAATTTGATTGATCCACTAGTTTACTAGTTTCATCAGCATCCAACTTACATGTGGTACTCATAGGTGTATCACTACCTTTATTACTATACAAACCAAAACATTTCAAAATATCCTTAGTATATTTACATTGATTTAAAATAATACCATTTTTTTTGAAAAAATTTAAATCCTGGGAAAAATTTAAGTTCCCCCATTAAACTCATTTCAAATTCATTTTTCATCATATTTGAAAAAATAGTACTTAAATAATTTTTACAAGATCTAAAAATAATGTCATCTACATAAATTTGTACTATTAAAACATCTTTGGAAATTCTTTTAATAAAAAGAGTATGATCAACTATTCTATTATGAAAACCTTTTGAAATAATAAAAGAACTGAGTCTATCATACCAAGATTTGGGAGATTGTTTTAGACCATATAAAGCTTTAGATAGTTTAAAAACACGAGTTAAGAAATGGGTATTTTTAAAGCTAGGTGGTTGTTCAACAAACACATCCTCAACTATATACCCATTTAGAAATGAAATTTTGACATCCATTTGATAAATTTTAAAATTTAGATGAGATGTATAAGAAAGTTGTATCCCAATGGATTCTTTTCTAGCTATAGGTGAAAAGGTTTCCTCATAGTCTATTCCTTCTTCTTGACTGTATCATTTTTTAACTAATCTAGACTTCTTTCTAACAATATTTCCAGACTCATCAACTTTGTTTCTAAACACCCATTTAGTGCCTATGGTCAAAGCGTCCTTAGGTCATTCAAATATATCCCAAAATTTGTTTCTTTCAAACTAATTTAATTCTTCTTGAATAAATATCACCCAAAATTCATCATTGATAGCATCATTAATATTTTTGGGTTCAATCTATGAATGAAAAGCTAGATGTTCAACCTAGTTTCTCAAAGAAGATGTAGCTTGTGTCCATGTATTTAGATCAATTACCACAACATCTAAAAGATAATTCTTGGGTGTTTTAATACCTCTAGAAAGGGTTGGACTAGACTCCTCATGGTTTTCTACATGTTCATATTCAACATTCTCTAATTCTAGTAAATTTCTAAAACTAGTTGTTTTCACTAGGGGTTCACTGCTTTTATTATTAAGGTAAAGAATTGGCATTTCTTACTCAAGATATTAAAGAGAGGTTTTAGGTTCATGTGGATCAGTCTCATCCAATTTGACATGAACTGATTATTCCACAAATTTGGTTCTATTATTTAATACGTTGTAGGATTTAATAGAGATTGAGTAACATATAAAAATTCCTTCATCACTTTTGGAACAAAATTGGTCAAGATTATCCCTAGGGTTAAAGATAAAGAATTTGAAAAAAACTCTGAAGTAATTAACTTTGGGATTCCTATTATTCTATAAATAATAATGGGTCTTCTTAAAAATTGGTCTAATTAAGAATCTATTAATTATGTAACAAGCTATATAAACAGCTTCAGCCCAAAAATAGATAGACATGTTATACCCATTTAGCACAGTTTGGGAAGTCACTTGAAGTGTCTTATTTCTTCTTTCTACAAATCCATTTTTTGAGGTGTTCTAGGAGAAAATAATTTGTGAATATAGCCATTATGTGAGAAAAAAATTTGAACTCATTATTTTCAAACCCACAACCATGATCACTTCTCAAGGTCTTAATTCTATGTCCAATAAGATTTAATACATACATGGAATATTTAATGAAGTAAGAACATGCTTCACTTTTTTGAGCTAGAAAGTATACACAAGTGTATCTAAAAAAATCATCCACAAGAACATAGATATAGTTATTAACATTTAAACTTGAAACACTTCTAAAAAATTCCATGAGACAACTCAAGCAGTTGAGAGGTTGAAACTTATTTCCTTGGTTTGAAAGAAAAATTATATTGTTTTCCCTTTTGGAAAGGATTAAAAACTTTGTTAAGTGGGAATTCCAATATAGGTAAGTCTCTAACAAACCCTTTCCTAGACAGCTTACTAGGATATTGCACATTATAGTGTCCTAATATTCTGTGCCACAACCAAGATTCCTTATGTAATGTATTTAAATAAGAAACATTTTTCTTAGATAAAGAGTTTAAATCAACAACATATACATTTTCATTTCTAAGAGTAGTGAATATTAAATAATTTCTGGAATGAAAATCATTTAATGCATAATTTTCAAACATTACATTAAAACCATCATCACACAACTGAGATATGCTAACTAGATTTTACTTTCACCCATAAACAAAAGTACTTTTGAAACTAATATAGTATTAGGGTTTCCAATTTCACCTAAGCTGACGATATTTCCTTTAGCATTATCACCAAATGAAACAGATCCACTCTCAAATTTAATTAGGATCTTGAAGAATGAATAGTCTCCTATCATATGTCTTGCACATCCACTTATACATGTACCAGAGGGTTTTATCAGATCTCTTTAGACAGTTTTCCTACAAAACAAATTAAGCATAGGGTAACTTTAGTACCTAGATTTTCTTGGGTCCAAAGAGGTTAGAAAGTAATGCTTTGGGAACCCATATTTGTCTTATTGGATTCCCATGCTAAACAATTATATTTCAAGTCATGAACAATTTGTTAGGTCCTTTAGAATTTTTTTTTTCAAATAATGGTCCAGAACTTCTACTAGTAGTGAACTGTTCAAATTTTGGAACAAATTTGTTCTTAATAATCCTTATATGTCCTGGTTGATATCCTAAACCAGTTGTATATTTTGGAGCAATTTGTTTCCCTAGGAACGGGGTCAAGGTATCCCTACCAACATTAAACTTCTCAAGATATCTTTTTAATTTCTCATTTAATAATTTTAGTTCTGTATTTCCTTTTTACAGCTGAGAAAATTTTTCTTTTTTAATATCCAAGTCAGACTTGTAATTGTCATTTCAGGAATTTTGTCTTTTCAATAATTTATATTTATCCTTGAGTTCATTGAAGGTATCCTCAAGAATTCAACAATATTTAAATAGTCCATCCTTATTCATATTTTCATCATTATTTGATTCACTATCATTTCTAGAATTGTAAGCATTATGTATAGGATAATTGAGTGTTACCTCAAATGTTTCTGTCATGAAACACAGGTTTTCATGATTGTTATTTTAGTATTAGAAGTGTAAGATTCACTTGAGTTGTCTTCTAAATCACTCCAAGTAGCTTTTATAGCCTTTTTATATCCCTTGGCATAATCTTCATATTTCTTCTTAAACTTTAGTTTCGGGCAATCAGCCTTCACATGACATTTTTGTTTACACTCATAACAGATTATCTCATTTGTGTTGTCATTCCATTTTATATCCTTTTTCCAATGTCCTTTACAATCATACCTTCCATTATATTTTGGGTTTATAAAGAACTTATTCTTTCGGTAGAACTTTTCAACCTTCTAGAAATATGAGTCATCTCAACATAACTATTAGAATCCAAATCTTCACACGTGGAACTGTCTATGGAAACCTGAACTTTTTCTTTGTGTTTGATCTTTGATGTAGAAATCTTGAATGCTGCGGATTTATTTATAGGTTATTAATCTACTTATTGATTCACCTTAAGCTCTTCCTCATACATCACGAGTTTTCCAATTACTTCCTTCACTGGTATCTTGCTTATGTCACAGGATTCTCAGATGGAAATAGAAGTTCCTCTCCATCTGTCAGGTAGGCATCAAAGCAATCTCATAATCTGATCATTGTTATCTATTGGTTTTCTAGTAGACTCATAGTATTTACTATTTCATTGAACCTAAGATACCTTTCAGAGATAGTTTCATCAGGATTCATTTTAAAATTATCATATTTAATAGTATAAGTATTTAATCTTCATTTCTTTAGCATTGGCTGTTCCCTCATGGGAGACATCCAAGGTATCCCAAATTTCATATGCAGTTTTACAAGTAGATATTCTATTTTATTCTTCATCACATAGAGAATAGTACAATGAATTCATTGCTTTATAATTATTATTATATGTAACTTTAGTCAACTGAGACCTTGTGTCCCTTGCAGTAACAGGTAATGCATGATGTTCTTCAATTTTGTCCCATATTTTAGGACACATTCTCTATAGATAAATTTTCATTTTCAATTTCCAATGAACATAGTTATTATCATTAATGAAAGGTGAAATGTTAGTGGCTGCACCCTCAACTCAGTTATCCATATTTATTTAGAATTTAAAGAACAGAAAATATAGATATGAAAGAAATTTTAAGATCCTTAGAATACAACTAAAATCACAGTTGAAAATAATAATAAAATATTGAAAAATAGTTCCAATGGTAGCAATAAAAACCACATTTGATACCAATTGTTGGTCTGAGTGGAAACTCATGAGGGGGGTGAATTGAGTTCCTACTTAAAATTTTGGTTAAAAAAATTATAATAAAAATCCCCCAATTTTAAACACCCTAGTTAATTAAGGTAGTAGAGATATAAATACTAAATTGGTCAACAAGTTTATCAAAGTTTTATTAGTCCTCAGTTGAATCAGTGCAAAAAAACTTATCCAACATTTGAAATAGATTTAATAAATTAAACCCATATACACAATAACCAAAACTAACTATCAGAGTTAAAGTAGAAATGTTTTCAATTTTTTAAATTATAAGTAGTGGAAAATAGAAAAATAGATCATTACCAAATAAGGTACACAACCAAGTAAAATAAGAGTTTCATTCCCAATCCGAGACTTAATCATCTCTATTAGGTGATCACCTACCACCGAGTAGTTTATATTAACAATAAACATGATACAAAGCTTGTATCGGGCTTTACAATAGTTTTCAAAAACTATCCAGGGATCACACCCTATACCACAGTTCTATGTGAAAAAAATAAACAACCATCCCACACACAGCCTCTTCCACTGTTACACATGGGAAACATAGTATACGTAATGTTTGGTGTGAGGATTTTTAGTATACTCTAGTTCAAGAACAAGAGACAGTGTGCGTAACAGACAAACATAAACTTCTAAAAAATGTAAGATAAGAAACACAATAGAGATTATGTTATAAAGATTTATTTTAGATGGCTCTATGTGTTTGATGTTAAGCTCTTGACTCCTTGGAGTGATGAAATTGTAGATAGAGTCTTTCCTTTGAAGTTGTCTGTAAAACAGAGTGTCGCAACTCTAAGTTCTAGCTTCCTTGTACTGAGGTGTTCTGCATCATGGTTTGAAATAGATTTAATGAATCAAAGAAGACAATATTGAATTTTTTCTCCCAAATAATATTCATGAAGCTCTTGGGTTCACAGTGTAAATGCTGGTAGGTTTTATTTGTTCTTCAGGTAAATTGTGGAGTTTTCTCTCTATCTTTTTCTTCCATTTACTGGTCTACTATTTTATATTTGAGATCCAACAGTATGAATAGGAATACAACGTGCATTCTTCCTCTTACCCCGTACTGTCACCAGATACGGTCTATTGATATTTCTATAATCAATATTAATTATTATCAGAAGCATGAAATTTACCAAATATGAACGTTAGAATAATCATAATAAATTGAAAAGGTATAGAGTAGAAGTGTGGTTATCAGTATACTAGTAGTGGTGGCATTCTCAATGGTAGGTTTCATTGGTGGCCTTCATCGATATCCTTCATCGGTATCCTTCATCAGTAACCTTCATTGGCATGCTTCATCAGGAGCCTTCATCGATAGCATTCATTGGTAGGTTTCATCGGTAGGCTTCATCGGTAGCCTTGATTGGTAGGCTTATAGCAGTTACCTCTAGCGGTAATGTAACACCCCAGGTAAAAAAAGAATATGACATTTTCACATTTATCCATATTTGTGAATAAAATATTAATATTAATTTAAAGGGAACGCTATGCTCGATGGCGTACCCAATACGCAACAACAAGTTTCTTGGGAATCGTACGTTGCACTCTAATAATAAAATAATATTATTTTAAATTGTAGTTAACACCAAAACGTTGTAATGGCGGGAATGAACAGAACTAACTACAAAATGATTATATATGTTTTTTAAATATTTTTACTTTTTACAATAAATGTTAGAGTATTAAAAATGCGAATGAATCCAATTTTAAGCGTAAACAATCTAATATTCTTTAAAAGGTCGATTAACCGCCTTTTGATGGCGAACCTCTTTTAAATCCACTTTTTGAAAATATTATGTGTTATATTTGACAAAATAAAATTCTTCTTTAGAATCAGGATATCAAAATTTAATTTGTGTAAAGTTTTGGTATTTTTCCGATAAAGTTCATTTTTTAATGAATAGTGAAAATTGTTGTATTTTAATTCAAAACCTCTTTTTAATCTAATTTATTTATATGATTAGATTATCTTTTGAATTGTCTTTAAAGTTAAATTATAATATATTTTTACCATTTACTCTAATAGTGGACGTTGGAATTAATTTCATCTTGAAATTGGACTTAAACTAGTGTCAATCTTTTGATACTTATTGTTTCATAAAAACACGCTATTTGCTCTGACAACAGGAATTAATTATTAAATTAATTAATGTAACTTATATGTTTTGAATTTTGTAAAACAGACATAATTTTTTAATTTGGAATATCAAATATAACTTAGGGTTAATTTTTGGTATTTTTCTGGAAAACTTCAGTTTTTGATGAATAGTGAAACCACTAAGTGGTACTTAAAAAACTGAATTTTCATTTAAATGAAATTTTACCACCTCCGTGTTTTGAATTTCAAAAATCCAACATACATGGTTGTCAATAAGAATTAAAATTTGGTTCAATGGGATTAAAATAATTTTTTTCATGAATAGTAACTTATGAGTTTTAATCGCGATTAGAGGTAATTAGTGTAGTTTAAGGTAAAAATAATGTTTTAATAATATGAAATGACATAGACACGTGTCCTAACCTCATTGGATGAGTCATGGACGACCCATAAAATCCATGGGTCAACTTGGGGACCCCATGGAGCCACTTTTCTTGGAAAATGACATTAATAACCTTTTATTTAAAGTTAAAATTAAAATGTTACAAACATGTGTTGTTTTAATAAAACAATTGTTAGATGGGGTTATACAAGTCATATTTTTGACTATAAATATTTATTAGAAAGATAAAAAGATTTCCTACATCATTATATTTGTTTTATAATTTTTAGATATTAAATAAATTTATTTATTTATGACACCGTGATGATGCAGGGACTACCTCATAAATGAATGATTTAAATAAAATGAGAAGATATGGTAAAATATAAGTCTTACACTTGTCACAAACCTATTGGATGAGTGTATTTAGAAACCTTATCACCTTATCCTAGAAATATATCCTTTTGGGACCTTTTAAATTCGAAAATCATTTTATAGTAAAGTAATATTTTATAACTTTCCAAGAGTGCCCCTCCTCTCCTCTTATAAAAGGCCCCCACCTCTACCACCTTACACACACCTCTCAATCCTTTGGCTCGGCCAACCCCGGACCATTTAATCTCTCCAAATCCCTCTATTCATCATTTAAGCCTTACTTTGGGCATAATTATTTCCAAGGAATCCTTTGAGCTCAAATCAAAAAGAGTTACCCGATTTAAAGGTAATGTCTTCCCTTGTGTTCTTTTGTTTTATTTTTCTTCTCCAAAACCCTAAATTCTTTTTATTACATTTTTTTGTAAAAACAACAGTATCTTAAATATACTAGGATATTTTTATAATAATTATTCGAGCTACACTTTCACACACCTCCGTCTAATGGTAAAAGAACATACTGTTTCTTTGGATGGAGAATTACTGCCTCACGAAACGATGATTGTTCAATATTATTTTAACACCTTCAAAGGTGTACATCAAGATGTCACTATATTTATATATGATATATAATATGTTTATGTTTTCCTTAATCTTATGTATTTTTCATTTATGGCATACCTTTATGGTTTCCATTATGGGTAAACAGGATATCTTCATTTTAGGAAGTGCGGACTACTGCCCCCTCAAAGTGATTTGATTCGTTAATGCCATATATGGGACGTATAAAGGATGGAATTAATGGTTTAACATATGATAAACTACTGGAATTATAATATACCTTTATATAATTATTATTTAATTCCATTGAATACAAAAAAAAAAAAGAAATGAAAGTGGCGTTCATGCGTACGTACGACTTACCGTCTCCATGAACGGTACATTTCATTTCTTATCTCCAAATGTTATGTACTATTATAAGTACATATATATAAGAGATATATATGTAATATATTACATCTAAATGATGGATATAATTCTGGAATTATAATATCTATATCTATCATTTTGTTTTAATTCCATTAATATGACAAAAAATGAAAGTAGCGTTCATGCGTACGTACGGCCTACCATCTCCATGAACGGTGTTTTTAATTTTTTATCTCCAAATGATATGGAATAGTATAAAATGAATATATACTGGATACATATGATATTTAAAACATCAATACTATTCTGGATATGATGTACCTATAACTAAATGGAAAATTCTTTTCCAACAAGTTCGATTTTTACTCATGTACTGAACATCAACAAAAATGTCTGATATGAACTCACTTTATTAACCAATTATTATAAAATTATAATATGTGATATTAACTGAATAATAATCTTTAAAGTATGTCCTTAAGAAATTATAAATTAACCAGATTTTATTATTCAGGAGATTAATGAACGATCGAGTCATGTCGGACACGAGGTAAGGGATCCAACCTCTATCGTTCTTTTTAAGTACTCTCTTTTATGTTATTTCTTATAAGCTCATCATTATTATGTTTGGGGATGTTATTTTATATTAATAATACTGTAATTTTTGTTTTCATATTATGAGAGACCCTATTTGATCTTATAAATCCATTTTTGGAAGTTTTAAGTGGCGCCGTTAGGCTGCCGAGTTTTCGTAAGGGATTTTTCATCTCACTTTTATTCCCGTGACATTTATGCTACGTTTGACACTATTTCCTTTGAGTGGTGTATGTACTACCCATTATTATACACTTTGTTTAGTATAATTTCATTTATGGGTATTTAAATATTCATTGTATGACCCTTCTTCCATGGGGTGTACGTTTCGAAAGTTACCCAACTCGGTAAGGGGACCTTTCACCCTCCTCTTTTTAAAAGACTTCTTTTGTTATGTCTTTTAGTTTTCATCTTATTATGTAGGGATATGTTATTATATATCCTTATTGCCGTAAATTTTATGTCCAAGTGATGAGATACCCTTTATCTCTCTCATCAACTCTTTTTCTAAAATTTGATGTGACGCTGTTAGGCTGTCAAGGGAACTTCTTAACCCAATTTCGATTTCTTTGGGTTCAACATGTAGTTATTGAATATGTCATCATTTGAATATGTGTGAATGAACTTTGATTATTTTACACTTAATATCCACTTTTATTGGGTGTAATTATTTTTGTCACACATAATTATGAGATTGATTTATCCTTAATTTAATGATACCATCTTTATAATGGATTTCATCTCAAATTACATTTCCATTGAGACTTCATTGTTGTTATCCACCAATTCACTCTTATATGGTGTATCCTTTGGAATATTATATCATGAAACCCTTTATTCTCATGATATTATAAAGTTTTGATTAAATTCTATTCCTCAATTATTGTATTCAAGTGTCTCTCATTTTGTTAAAAACCCATTAACTAAAATATCGTTTTAAATGTTTAAATGATTTATTCTTATAAATATTTCTCATTAATATCCATGTTTTCAAAATGGTTTTAAGGATTTATTTATATGGATATTAATGGTTTAAAATGTTAAAATCTTCAATGTGGTATGGGACACTTTGATTTAAAAATCTCTTTATTAAATGTTTTAAATGGTTTTGAAAATGGTTTTTAGGATGGATTAATTATTTCAATATCTTAAAATGTTATATTGTTATTGCAATGTGGGAATGTTATATTTCCTTTATGATTATGTTATGTGCTATAATTATGTTATGGTTCTTGGGAATTGTTATGAATACGGGTGGTTCTGTGATAAACTAAGGGCGGGTGAGCCCGATATAGCTCTCCAATGCATTGGGTAACGCGAAGGAGTTAAACGGTAAGGTTTCTCCAAAGAGATTTAGGGAATATACTGTGATGGGTATTCCAAACATAACCAAGAGGGTTACTCCCTACGTAAGAATGTTATGAATTCCTCAAGTTACCTTTATGTCTTATGATTTCTATGATTTATTCATGATTCGATGAGGTACGTTAAAATTCTTATGTTTTATGAGTAAAGTATGTTTTCATACATGGACTAATGTTTTCTTTTCATACTTTTATATCCCTTACTGAGATTTTTATGCTCATCCCAAGTTTTTGAAATGTTTTTCATAGGTCAAGGGAAAGGTGCATGATATGATGATAGTGTCAAGGAAGTGTCACGAAATAATCCATGTTTTATTTTAAATATGTTTCTGTTGATGGGAAAAAACAAATACTATCTTTTATGTAACCACTTTGTTTAAATGTGGAATGTAATTCATGATTTATGATCTAATTCTCTAAAACTCTAAACCTGAAAAGATCCTCAATGATAATTATTCATTTAATTAAATATTAAGTAAGGTTTAAGGACGGGGCCTTATAGTTGGTATCAGAGGTCGGTTTAGATAACTTTAGAGGTTAGGGTATTCTCTATGCATAAGTGACATTACCATAATGGTTAGGATTTCAGAAAGAGTCCTAGTTTTAGATAAAGTGAACGAGTAAGTATATCTTAGTGTTTATCTTCCTCATTAGTACATGATGGTTTTGTTGATATACTCACACAGACATTTCTGTTTTTAGTGAATGGATGGATCTAGCAAGCACCAAAGTGACAATAGGTTTGAAGGAAACTATGGTAGTTCTCTGATTAAGTGACTGGATGAAATGGGGGATTCAATGAGAAATCTTGTGGTTGTTCTAAACCAACTATAAAGGAGTCATGATCAACCACCTGTACCATGGTATGTTCTGTAATGCATCATGTACGAGATGACCAATCGATGTGGAAGTTCAGGTAATAATTATAAAGGTAACCATTAGGGTTTATATGATCCTTACTTTTGAGGTAATTATGGGTTATTATATATTATGATGGAAAATGAAAGGCATGAGATAAACTTGATGTTAAAATATGTTATGATTATTTTTGAATATTTTATCTCGTTTTGGGGAAGGTTTTAAGAATTATATAGTTTTGGAAAAAGGAAAACACACAGACCGTGTGACAACCCATCACGTCAGACAAAGATGTGCGAATCGAACCCACAACCAAAGTGCGACTGGTATTTATCGCCTACCACTGGACTACGTGAAGCCCCTGTTTAGTTTGACTAATTATTTTTAGTTAGATTATTTTAGGAATCAATAGTAAGTTTATTTTGGGTTATCTATGGAAATTATTAACCTATCATGGAGAATATATGATTAGGTTAATTACTTTTCAATATGAGAATTTAAGAGCAACTGATGTTATTTGGAGATAAGTGTTAATTTGTACCTTGGAAGACTATGTGATTAAATCCTTCAAATATTTGTGTTTCAATCTTAGTTTGGTTTACTTTGAGTAATTTTATGGACAATTGTTTATCAAATGGTCTTCGTTTAACTTTGGGTTTTTTTGGACAAATTTTGGAGATTAATAATAGATTTTCTTTTTATAAAGGATTATACTTTTGTGGATTATTTGATCTCATACTGACAATTTGGGTTTTGGAATTTTTCTAAAGACATGGGAAATATATAGTTCTCTTTTGTGGATTAGGTGATTCTCAAGAAGTTGATTATAGTACTCTTAAAGAGAACAAGTCTTCCTAAAAACTTGTCTTTTGGAGAAAATAGGAGTTTGATTAAGGAATCTAGTAAGAGTTGAAAGTCTCGTGACAAGTAAGTATGTTTCATTATGATTTAGATAAGATCAAAAATAAATTCGTCGATGAAGAGTAACTTAAAACAAAAATTTTGTCTGCTAAGTTTTCCTACTGGGGAATCGAATATTGTTTAACCCATAACAAGTTTGTGATTTTCTTATGGTTAACTTTCTCCTAGACATGTTTACTATCACTCTCCCTCAGAACATGACCCTTTGTTTTTTCATCCATATCCATGTTTTCCTACATGGAATCCTAGTATGGGTTAACTCGGGTGACCTTTGTACATGTCTTTATTTATTTTAAAGTGATTGTTTTACTGACTCTTGTTCTGATGTGGGATTTTCAATGAAGTTTCGAAGCCCAATTTTAAAATTGCGAGGACGCAATTCCCAAAAGGGGGGAAGGATGTAACACCCCAGGTAAATAAATAATATGAAATTTTCACATTTATCCATATTTGTGAATAAAATATTAATATTAATTTAAAGGGAACTCTATGATCAATGGCGTACCCAATACGCAATAACGAGTTTCTTGGGAATCGTACGTTGCACTCTAATAATAAAATAATATTATTTTAAATTGTAGTTAACGCCAAGCCATTGTAATGGCGGGAATGAACAGAACTAACTACAAAATGATTATATATGTTTGTCAAATATTTTTAATTTTTACAATAAATGTTAGAGGATTAAAAATGTGAATGAATCCAATTTTAAGTGTAAACAATCTAATATTCTTTAAAAGGTCAATTAACTGCCTTTTGATGGTGAACCTCTTTTAAATCCACTTTTTGACAATTTTATGTGTTATATTTGACAAAATAAAATTCTTCTTTAGAATTGGGACATCAAAATTTACTTTGTGTAAATTTTTGTTATTTTTCCGATAAAGTACATTTTTTTAATGAATAGTGAAAATTGTTGTATTTTAATTCAAAACATCTTTTTAATATAATTTATTTATATGATTAGATTATCTTTTGAATTGGTTTTAAAGTGAAATTAGAATATATTTTTACCATTTAATCCAATAGTGGTCGTTGTAATTAATTTCATCTTGAAATTGGACTTAAACTAGTGTCAATCTTTTGATACTTATTGTTTCATAAAAACACGCTATTTGCTCTGACAGCGGGAATTCATTATTAAATTAATTAATGTAACTTATATGTTTTGAATTTTTTAAAATAGACATCATTTTTGAATTCGGAATATCAAATATATCTTAGGGTGAATTTTTGGTATTTTTCTGGAAAACTTCAGTTTTTGATGAATAGTGAAACCACTAAGTGGTACTTAAAAAACTGATTTTTCGTTTAAATGAAAATTTACCAACTCTGTGTTTTGAATTTCAAAAATCCAACATACATGGTTGTAATTAATAAGTAAAATGTGGTTCAATGGGATTAAAATAATTTTTTTGGTGAATAGTAACTTTTAAGTTTTAATCGCGATTAGAGGTAATTAGTGCAGTTTAAGGTAAAAATAATGTGTTAATAATATGAAATAACCTAGACACATGTCATACCCTCATTGGATGAGTCATGGAAAACCAATAAAATCCATGCGTCAACTTGGGGACCCCATGGAGCCACTCTGCTTGGAAAATGACGTTAATAACTTTTTATTTAAAGTTAAAATTAAAATGTCACAAACATGTGTTGTTTTAATAAAATAATTTTTAGATGGGGTTATACAAGTCATATTTTTGACTATAAATATTCATTAGAAAGATAAAAATATTTCATACATCATGATATTTGTTTTGAAATATTTATATATTAAATAAATTAATTTATTTATGACACCGTGATGATGCAGTGATTACCTCATAAATGAACGATTTAAATAGAATGAGAAGATATGGTAAAATCTAAGTCTTAAACTTGTCAAAAACCTATTTGATGAGTGTATTTAGAAACCTTATCACCTTATCCTTGAAATATATCATTTTTGGACCCTTTAAATCCGAAAATCATTTTATAATAAAGTAATATTTTATAACTTTCCAAGAGTGCCCCTCCTCTCCTCTTATAAAAGGCCCCCACCTCTACCACCTTACACACACCAATCAATCCTTTGGCTCGGACAAACCCTTCCCATTTCATCTCTCCAAATCCCTATCTTCATCATTTAAGCCTCACTTTGTGCATAATACTTTCCAAGGAAGTTTTTGAGCTCAAATCAAAGAGAGTTACCCGATTTAAAGGTAATGTCTTCCCTTGTGTTCTTTTGTTTTATTTTTCTTCTCCAAACCCCTAAACTCTTTTTATTAACTTTTTTTGTAACAAAACCAGTATCTTAAATATACTAGGATATTTTTATAAGAAGTATTCTAGCTACACTTTCACACAACTCCGTCTAATGGTAAAATAACATTCTGTTTCTGTGGATTGCGAATTACTACCTCATGAAACGATGATTGTTCAATATTATTTTAACACCTTCAAAGGTGTCCATTAAGATGTCAATATATTTATATATGATATATAAAATGTTTATGTTTTCCTTAAGCTTCTGTATTTTTCATTTATGGCATACCTTTATGGTTTCCATTATGGGTAAACGCGATATCTTCATTTTAGGAAGTGCGAACTACCGCCCCCTCAAAGTGATTTGATTCGTTAATTCCATATGTGGGACGTATAAAGGATGGAATTAATGGTTTTACATATTATATCCTACTGGAATTATATCATACCTTTATATAATTTTTATTTAATTCCATTGAATACAAAAAAAATAAATGAAAGTGGCGTTCATGCGTACGTACGACTTACCGTCTCCATGAACGGTACATTTCATTTCTTATCTCCAAATGTTATGTACTATTATAAGTACATATATATTATGGATATATATGTAATATATTACATCTAAATTATGGATATCATTCTTGAATTATAATATATATATCTCTCATTTTTTTAATTCCATTAATATGACAAAAAATGAAAGTAGTGTTCATGCGTACGTACGGCCTACCGTCTCCATGAACGGTGATTTTAATTTTTTATCTCCAAATGCTATGGAATAGTATAAAATGAATATATACTGGATATATATGATATTTAAAACATAAATACTATTCTGGATATGATGTACCTATAACTACATGGAAAATTCTTTTCCAACAAGTTCGATTTTTACTCATGTACCGAACATCGACAAAAACGTCTGATATGAACTCACTTTATTAACCAATTATTATAACATTATAATATGTGATATTAACTGAATAATAATATTTAAAGTTGGTCCTTCAGAAATTATAAATTGACCAAATTTTATTATTCATGAGATTAAAGAACGATCGAGTCATGTCGGACACGAGGTAAGGGATCCAACCTCTCTCGTTCTTTTTAAGTACTCTCTTTTATGTCATTTATTATAAGCTCATAATTATTATGTTTGGAGATGTTCTTTTATATTAATCATACTGTAATTTTTTTTGTTCATATTATGAGAGACCCTATTTGATCTCATAAATCCATTTTTGGATGTTTTAAGTGGCGTCGTTAGGCTGCCGAGTTTTCGAAATGGATTTTTCATCTCACTTTTATTCCCGTGACATTTATGCTACGTTTGACACTATTTCCTTTGAGTGGTGTATGTACTACCCATTATTATACACTTTGTTTAGTATAATTTCATTTATGGGTATTTAAATATTCATTGTATGACCCTTCTTCCATGGGGTGTACGTTTCGAAAGTTACCCAACTCGGTAAGGGGACCTTTCACCCTCCTCTTTTTAAAAGACTTCTTTTGTTATGTCTTTTAGTTTTCATCTTATTATGTAGGGATATGTTCTTATATATCCTTATTGCCATAAATTTTATGTACAAGTGATGAGATACCCTTTATCTCCCTCATCAACTATTTTTTTAAAAATTTATGTGACGCTGTTAGGCTGTCAAGGGAACTTCTTAACCCAATTTCGATTTCTTTGGGTTCAACGTGTAGTTATTGAATATGTCATCCTTTGAATATGTGTGAATGACCATTGATTATTTTCAACTTAATATCCACTTTTATTGTGTGTATTTATATTTGTCACACATAATTATGATATTGATTTATCCTTAATTTAATGATACCATCTTTATAATGGATTTCATCTCAATTTAAATTTCCATTGAGACTTTATTCTTGTTTTGCACCAATTCACTCTTATATGGTGTATATACTGTCCTTTCGAATATTATATCATGAAACCATTTATTATCATGATATTATAAAGTTTTGATTAAATGTTATTCCTCAATTATTGTATTCAAGTGTCTCTCATTTTGTTAAAAACCCTTTAACTAAAATATCGTTTTAAATGTTTTAATGATTTATTCTTATAAATATTTCTCATTAATATCCATGTTTTCAAAATGGTTTTAAGGATTTATTTATATGTATTTTAATGGTTTAAGATGTTAAAAGCTTCAATGTGGTATGGGATACTTTTATTTAAAAATGTCTTTATTAAATGTTTTAATTTTTTTATAAATGGTTTTTAGAATGGATTCATTATTTCAATATATTAAAATGTTATATTGTTATTGTAATGTGGGAATGTTATCTTTTCTTTATGCTTATGTTATGTGCTATAATTATGTTATGGTTCTTGGGAATTGATATGAAGATGGGTGGTTCCGTGATAAACTAAGGGCGGGTGAGCCCGATATAGCTCTCCAATGCATTGGGTAACGCGAAGGAGTTAAACGTTAAGGTTTCTCCGAAGAGATTTAGGGAATATACTATGATGGGTATTCCAAACGTAACCAAGAGGGTTACTCCCTACGTAAGAATGTTATTTATGCCTCAAGTTACCTTTATGTATTATGATTTCTATGATATATTCATGATTTGTTGAGGTATGTTAAAATGCTTATGTTTTATGAGTAAAGTATGTTTTCATACATGGAATAATGTTTTCTTTTCATACTTTTATATCCCTTACTAAGATTTTTATGCTCATCCCATGTTTTTGAAATGTTTTTTCACAGTTCAAGGGAAAGGTGCATGATATGATGATAGTTTCATGGAAGTGTCAAGAAATAATCCATGTTTTATTTTAAATATGTTTCCGTTTATGGGAAAAAATGAACACTATCTTTTATGTAACCACTTTTTTTAAATGTGGAATGTAATTCATGATTTATGATCTAATTCTCTAAAAATCTAAACCTGAAAAGATCCTCAATGGGAATTATTCATTTAATTAAATATTAAGTAAGGTTTAAGGACGAGGCCTTATAGGTAACTCTACAATAGTAGTATTTGAGCGATAGACACATAGCAATGAGCTTGCATTGATAACTCGGCAGTGAGGTTCCTCAGCGATAACCTCTATCGGTAACTTCTATCGGAATCCTTCCAGTAGTAACCTTTAACGGAAACCTTTATCAATAAATTTCTAGCTATAACCTCTATCAATAACTTTTATCAGTAACCTTACAACAATAACCTTTATTAGTAAATTTCCAGTGGTAACCTCTATCGGTAACCAACTAGTGGTATCCTCTATCAGTAACCTCTATCTCTAACCTTCTAGCAGTAACCTTCCTGTGATAAATTTTTACATAGAAAAAATTTTCACTATAAACTCTATCGAGAGAACAGTGAGATTAAAAATACATATTTATTAGCTGATAGAAACTATAAATATTAATGAAACATGATTATCATATAAAAGAAACATGATTTGCGGTTATCAAAATAGGTGAGTCCAACAAATGGAATCTTGATTCATCTATTAACTATGTTTTAAGAGTTTCTCCTATAAACATCCATCTTTGAGATATATTTTTTCTGATGAACCTATATTAACTTATATGGTGTGTATACTGAAAAAACACATATAATATCAGGAATATTTTCATAAACATTTTATTTTATGTTTTTTCTTATGTTTTTTTATTTCAAAGGGTTAGTCCATGAATGGTTTTTCTTTATAAACCTTCCTTTAATGATATTAATGACTTTTAACCAAACTCATCCTCCATGAACACTATCTTATTTCAATAATTTTATTTCATAAATATAAATTATTTCCTAAATTATTTTTATATGATCTTTGAAATACATTTATTTTTTTTAAAAAATAATTTTCTTAATGTCTTCTATAACAGACGCCTTTAACTCTGTTTACAAATGTTTTGAAAGTAATTTTACTATTAACATTTATGACATGAATAGATTTTCTAACCATCTAGACAACTATTTATTCTGAAGCTTCATTTACATTTCATGTTCTGAACCAGACCCCACTATCAAGAAGTATCTCTCTTAATTTAGTGAATTAGAAAAAGTTAAAAGGATTCACATCTAGAAGGATTACATAGTTTAGTAACCTTGGTAAACCAGATACATACATCATTCCCATACTACAATTAAAAAAACTAAAAAAACATTGTAGAATAACATTATTACCTCTATGATATCCTTTCATATCAGTCATATTATACATCATGGATTCTTCATAAAGGAATGAAAATAATGCTGATCTAAATTCTTGTTAAGGATTGAGTACAACAAAATCTATCACGGAACAATAAGCATAATCAAAGTGGAAAGATGAATAACTGAACACATATTCCATTTAATAAAACTTTTCTATTATGATATTATAATGAATAGACAATGTGGCAAGTTAAAGAAATTAAGACACATTCCATTTCAGCAATATCATGACTACCATAGCCGGATAGGGCATAATTAATATCGAAAGAAAAATAACTGAACCCAAATGACAATTAATCAATAATCTATGACTGAAATACATAAAGAGATTATATCATTGTTAATATCATATAGATAACAATAACATAATTATTAATAATTTAAATGACTAATTATTGGGCATCATGTCCCATGAATATGATTCCTCCACTTTCAAGACCTTTCACAAGTTGGATTTAAAATACAGATAAAAACCCATTTAATTCTAGCTTACTAATTTGTCTCATGAGACCCAGTGATGCATCAAAGGGATATATAATACCAGGTCCCACCCATCACTCCAAATCCAAGTAATTCCTTATATATTGAATTATCAATTTAATAAATGAATTAATATTCTTTACTATTAAATATCTAAATTGAAGAAATAATATTGATTATTAATATTTATCGAGTAAATCAAGTTACATTTACATTAATAAAACATATGTAGAAATGAGATATATTTTAATAAATAATCATACCCACTATAAATAATATATGAATTTATGGGAAATTTAATGTCTAATAATCAAATGAAACTGGATATTTCAATGGAAAGTTAATGACTAAAAAAATGAATCAAGAAAGTGAATTTCAATAATTTCCATGGTTAAATGCTCATTAAACTTCCTAAAAATAAAATAATTATGTCATTAATAAAATATATACCAATTGGTCTCATAATAAAGGGTTTTTTTCATTGATAAAAAGAAATACCATACAAGATCTTTAAAAACATTCTTGAGGGAAGTATCTTTTTTTTAAACCAATTTTTAAAACTAAAATTTCACAAAAAAATGTAAATAAATTTCATTAAAAATAAACATTGAAAAATATAATTTATTCTCTAAAACATTGAGTGGTCATGACATGAGGATATTCTATATGTGTCGAGTAAGTTAAAACAAAGATTCATTTTTCATTTTTTTGTAAAATCCAAATTGACCTTGTTTTGAAAGTGACATGTTTATTATTTTAATTTATTTTTTTAAAAGTACAAACTAGTAAAAAAAATTAATTAATAAATCTTTGAAATCACTTTTAAAAACATTTTTTTAAGAAAAGTGATTTCTAATTGAAGAGAGAATTAAAGTTGAGTTTTCATAAAAAACATTATCAATTATATTAAGTCCAAAAGAGTGATTTTTTTTAATATTACATGAAAATATAAAAAATTAAAATATTAGATTAAAATTAAACAGGTTTATTATAAAACTATCAAAAAATTCCATTCCACTTAAATTCAAGAATAATCAATCATGATTAGAATGAGATTGTGAAATAAACACTTAAAATAACCATCATACTGAGGTGAGAATTAATAAATGAATCAATTATGTGTATCAACTATAAATACAAAAAAGTGTAAATACAACATAATATAATAAAAATTCATTACATGCATAATTTTAGAATATCAAAGACAAAAAAGTAGTAATATAACCCTTTTCAATGAAATTGAGTTATGAAATTTTCTACCACTTGGAAATTTTTAAGTCTAATATTCATGAATAAAATAATTAAAATTTAAACATAAAAACTAGTAATTATTATTTAATCATTATAGTTCATGTAAAACTTGTATTATTTACACCATATTAAACAAATCAGGTTAACAATAATAAAATATTCCTTAGTGATGGGAAATTGAGATGAATTCCATTACAATACACTTCCTTCTAGTTAAAAGTTATTTAACCACTAGTACAATGGTTTTAAAAATGTTATTAACTAATAAAATAACCAAATTTATTATCATAGTATCATATATTATCCTTTAATAACATCTTATCAAACATTTGTCATTTATTTGTCATTATTATAATTGTTTCAAGTATTAATTTCCTTGTTTTCTCATGCATGTTTTATTATAAAAGATATGAATCTTGAACATATTATATAGTTACGTAATATAGAGAATAATATTGATGAAATAATTATAACATTAAGGTAACAATTATACTTTTAAGACAAATAATGAAAAAATTGTTTTGAGAAATGAAGTATGTTACGATCGTGGAGGAAGTGGGTCATATGTAGGCATGTGTTACGTTTCCACTTTTCCATGATCCTTTTTGAAAAGTCGTTAGTAATATTTTAACTTATAATAATAAAAAAACATTGTTAAAAATATTTTTTCTTTAAATATATTAGAATATAACATTCATGTGGTTTGGGGATGAAAAGACTGACACATCACTCCGTGAGGGAAGTAGTCCATACATACATGAACAATGTTATCTTCCTCAAGTGTGTCAAAATTTAAGAAATAAAATGATATATATTTTTTAAAATAATGATAAATATGTTATAAATATCATAATTATTCCATTTATACAACATATATTCATTAAATTTATCCTTATTATATTCTATGTAAGGTATTAGTGAAAAATGGATCTGATCACTTTATGATGTGGTAGTACCCCGTACACAAGAGTGATGTTATCATATCAACTAATAAATAGAAATTAAAAAATTTATTTATGATATAACTACTCCAAATATATAATTATGTTATAAACATAATAAATATACTTTATATACATCATTGTACCCAACCATGAGGGGTGGTAAATGAAAAATGAATGACATCAGTTCATGTTGTGGTAGTCTGGTATACACAAGAATGATGGTTTTATAGAAAGTTTTATGGAAGCGTAGATGGTTTTATGTTATTCCATTAACATAAAAAATTAAACATATATGTAATATAATTATTTTAGCACATAATAACTTTTTAATAATAATTTTTGGATGTGGAGGAATAAATAAAATAAAAATTCTTTTTATTGAATATTACCTTTTCTTCAGGTAACCTACTTAGCTTTGCACCAAAATCCTATCTATGATGGATTTCATCAAAAAATAAGGCTTATAGAATAATATAATGTATTTTTAGAAGTTATTTTACTAGTTATTGGTTAATTAAAAATGGTTTACGGTGAGAATAAGAGAGGAGAGGGAAAGTCCTTTTACTTCTAAGGGGAGTTTAATACTTATAATTTTTGAAAAGAAAAAGGTTTTCCCACATCTTTAGTAACACCCATATATTTTTATGAAATATTTTGTGTAAATAATTTTCATTCTTTAAAATCTTCCATCGCACAAAATCACGAGTTCAAATGAAACCATGAGATTCCATTAGTACAAAATTACCATTAGAACCTAGTTGTTATGCTTGTAGGAATAAATATTACTAACTTCTGAAATTTTAGGGTGAATTAAATTACAACCAATTATTTATAACAAATATAAACCCATTAAATGTAATGTAAATATTTTTATCTTTTATTAATAAATTAAGTGAATTACAATTATTAAATAAAATTAATTAAATATATAGGTTATATATTTAATAAAATATTTTTGATATTTATCCAATAGATATTTTATTAATAAGATATAAATAAACCCTATATTATGTATAAAAACCCAAATTTTTTTAAAAGGGTAATTTTAACACTATTTAACGGTGAACCCATTTTTAATTAAAATTTTGACACATTAATAATTTTTATATGAAAAAATTAACCTTTTAATTGGAATGGGGATATAAAAATTAACTTTATATGAATTTTTCATATTTTTCCAACAACTTAAATGTTTTGATAAATAGTAAAACTATACTAAATTGAAATTGAAAAAAAAATATCATAAGAATAATTTATATGGTAAAATTATATTATTTAATGCGTTTAAAGTATAAATATATTTTATTTTTATCAATTAATATAATGTTGGTCATTTGAATTAATTTTACATTTAAATTAGATGTTAAAACATTTTAATCTTCTCCTATATTTTAACTTTTAAAAAACATTTTCTCATGAAGAAAAAGAAATAAAATTAAAACTAATTACTGCACCGTTTTTGTAATGAATTCTGAAAAATTGATTCCATATTTTGATAAAGTAAAAATTATGTAAATAGATTTATTTTATTTTTAGGCATTATGAATAGTAACTTTGGTAATTTTTTACTTACATGATAGTAGGGTAAATAGAGTAATTAAGGGAAAAGATCTTATAAAATTACCCTAACACTTTTCCTAAGATAATCTTATCAATGGGGTTGTGCCTAAATAATCCTTGAGTTGAAATGATATTTTTTGAAATTCACTTGAATGAGATTAATACATTTAATATATTTAATTTGAAGAAAAGTTACATATGTCTTACTAAACATTTTATTACTATATAATCTTTAATATAAGGTTATAAAAAAAATCAACTATAAATAATCATTTAAAAGCTAATTTTTTTTATTTATTGGGTTAATTTATTTGTAATTTATATGAAAAAATTAACTTAAAATCTTATACATGGATGTTGGAGAAGTTATTTATTTGATGTGAAGTCAATAAACTAATTTTTATTAAAATGATAATAACCATTAAAAAACCACTTGAAAAAATCTTAATGGTCTAGTATATCACGACCATAATCATCCAATAGTCTAATTTTTGACCATTTGGAGCAATATGGAATTGATTATGTCACTTATAATATTTTATTTAAAGTGATGTTAAAGTTGTCACATTAAGGTTTCAATAAATCTAATATTTTTTATATATGATTTTCTAGAAGATATATGCTGTTATAAGTATTCTTCTAAAATCTAGTGGATTTATGTTCGTCATAGTATTTTATTTCATAATTTTTATTCAAAAGATAATTATATTAAATAATTATACAAAAAATTTAGTAATTATTTTATTAATGGAGATAACAAATATATGTTATTAAGTTTGGATATCCCCAGTCATTTCTTCACAACTAATTGAGCCATCAATCTCAAACATCCCCTACCATTTTTAATTATAAACTTCCCAGGTTACATTCTCAAGGTTCTTATATTTTCTAAAGACCAACTCTAGTTCTTTAAGAGAATATTTATAGGGATCACGTTGAAGTAGAGGTAATCCCCTCTACCGATTCTTTCAAAATTATTTATTATTATACTCTTTAATAATTTGATTCCATAATATATTACTAACTCCAATGTCACTTAAATACTGAGATACTGATTTTGAAAATAGAACATCCACATTCCACCTTCAATCCATCCAATGAAAAATGAAATCACAACGTGAACATACGTGAAATATACCGTCTCTATGTCGTGGTATAATATGGTTTTCACCCCCACCACACTTGAATGGGTATAATGATAGAAAAAATAACTAAATATTATTAATATAAATTTTGGAACAAAATAAATACCACCCACTTCTATACAATTTCACAATTATGGGAATGATATATTCGCTCGTACGTACGTACGACCTACCGTCTCAATGATGCGATGTGATTCATTCTATATGATATCCATTAAATTATTATTATATAAAAGTATAGAATGAATAAATGTGATATATATTATGTTAATAAAATTTTCTAATGATATAACTATGACCTAAAAATTTTAACTGAAAATTATTCAAAAAAACATGCAAATTAAAATGAAATAGTTAATACTCAAATAATGAGTAATAATGAAACATTATTAAAGAACATATGATAATATAATCATTTATGATATCATAAAAATGACTATGATTCTGGATTAATTAAATTGCATTATTTAAATAATTATACATGTGGTTTGGATACATGAAAAGGATATCAGACCTATGTTAAGGGGTAATTTTTTAATCTCATTATTATCTGAGATTCTTTTTATGTAAGTATTTACTAGGTTATCTTTATTATCCATGTACATTTTTCCAAAATATGTACTCCAAAATATTTTTTCTATCCTTCTTCAATTTGTTTACATCAATTTTACCCATTGATTAATTTTTATTAAATATTATAAAATGAATCTTTTGTCTTTTTCAGTATGATGTACTTTTCAACTTTCTGACAAAAGTACGAGAAGAATGTTTTCTTTTAACTTACACGACATGAATGGATTTTTACGTTTTCACATGCCTTATTTCCATGAAGATTACTATACAATATTTCATGTTAATTTTAAAATAAATTCGTTTGTTTTAAAATTGTGTAGAATTTTGATAAAAGAAAATGTTTTTGAAGAAGAAAAAATATTTTCCTCAAGAATTGATTACAAGTGTTCTATGAAATTATTTTCCAAATAAGATGGAAATATTTAATTTGATATTGTTTCAAGTATACTATCCATATAATTTCTATGTATTGATTATTTTTATGATTTAGTTATATTTATAAAATCCATTTTTTACATGGACTATGTCATCATGGTATGATGTTTAAAAACCCTATTTTATTCCATCGGGTATGATCTGATAAATGATTTATGTTTTTATATAATACATAAGAATGATTTCATTATAAGTTGTGGGACCTATATCAATCTCTAATTCATTGGGTAAAGATTTATATCTCATGATATATATAGGGTTGGAACGAGAAATGATCTTGGTTGAGTAATATTGGACTGGAATGGAAAGTAAACTCAGTTCAGTAGTACATAGCTAGAATGGGGAGTGAATTCAATTTAATAATGGATTTTTTCTTCTATGATGGTCTTGGAAATTATCCTTGACTTATATAAAATGATTTTATATGATTATTTGTATGCAATAAATTCCATGTATTATGTTATGACTTTCAGTAAAATTTTCATTGTTTCTGTATGAACTTTTATGATTTATTTCATGACATGATATCACGATCTTTCATATGCAGGATAAGATTTTCAAATTTCATTTTATTATGTCTTATGATTCTGATATGATTGATATCTCTCTTATATACCCCAACCGAGCATCTAATATCCCCCTTTTTTATATTTCTTTTCCTCATGTCATGAAGAAGGGTATTAAGTAAGATATGTCAAAAGGGGGTCTAGTTATGAATAAATAAGAGGAAGAAAATGTAGATATCTTTTGAACCATATTTTCATATTTCTCAGTTTCAAGTGATAATAAACCTGTGCAGCTCTGGCATGGTTTTGTTAGGTCTTATAATGAATTTTCTTCAATTTTGATGTAATATCTATGTATATATATTATGGGGCATTAAACTTGCTATCAAAGAAAATGTATTATTATATTTACAAAATATGATGATGAAAACATAGTATCAACCCAAATAATATATCAATGTATAGGTTATAATCCTAGTGCTTAAGAAATTATCATTAATAACCCAGGATAAAATAGAGTGTCCAAATTTGAAATTTTTTTCTCAATCATGTGGTTTTCCCATTTTGATTAGTGTTTATCATACTATGATTCTTGGTTTTAGTCAATGGATAAAACCCAAAATAAATATGTTAATGTAGAATGAGTGGGGAAATGAAATTATTTTTCTCCTAATAAAATGAATTTTATGGGAGCTAGAATGAAAAATCTTGTTGCTATGCTCATACAACTTTCTCTAGCTATGAATCATGAGGACTTCCAAATAAGAAAAGGAGGGAACTACATTATGGTGGGTACTTCATGAGGTTTAATCCACCTTATTTAATTGGGTATTATAATCCATAAATGGATGAAAAATGTATTAGTACTAATAAAAAGATATTTTCAGTTATCCAATGTTCATAGCATAATAAAGTCATCTTATCAGTTTATTGTTTGAAAGATGAAGCTGATCAATGGTGGAATCTTATCAAGAATACATGTAAGATAGATAAAGTTTACTCTATGTAGTTCCATGAGTTAAATAATTTATTATTCAACAATTAATTTCCCCTTATCCTTCAAATAACGATAGAGAAGGAGTTCCTTGAGTTTAAGTAAAATCATGATGAATCTGTTAGTACCTATAAAATTTTTTTTACAGGACTTGCAAGGTACGCATCTAGAATAATTATCCAACTTGAGAGTAAAATTTATCTATAGTCTAGTGTCTAAAAACCAATTCTCCAAAGTGAATTATCTATAAGGGACTTCATTTTCTATGAGAAAATTATTCAATGTGCTCTCAAAGTTGAGATGGATATTGAAGTAACACATCAGTCCTATTGGTTTTATAAAAATATAAAAATGGAATTAATGGGAATATATAAAGAACAAAGAGGAAATAAGTTGAGTTTTTCCTTATTTTCATTGTGTGGAAGGAAACATGGAGGAAATTTTCTTAGAGGAACTACCAAATGTTTAACGTTTTGGAGAGAAAGTCAGCAGTTAGTTGAATGCTGAAGTGATGGGGGAAAAAATATCCAATTATGTGAATAGATAAAAGGAAACAAAAAATGCACCTCATACACTTCAATGCTACAAGTGAAAGTAAATAATCCATTATTCCAACTTATTCCATAATCCAAGGGTTTTCGGTGATGATCGACGTTAGAAAACTCTTAAGGCCACATACAAAGGCAAGTCACAAGTGATAACTATCGTAAATGTATAATATGATAATGAAGTGTTGAAAGGTACACATAAAATTCAATCTAAAGTAGAAATTGTGTTAATTTATTCTTTATCCACCCAATCTTTTATTTATGAATAATATTTTATGGGTATCCCCATATTACCTCAACAATTAGATTTTCAGTTAGCTGTGACAACTCCTAATGGAACAACTGTCACATAAAAAGTATACAATTCTTCCCTAGTTGATGTTTTTGGGAAATTTACTCATATAAGTCTTTTAATACTTCCATTAGTGGTACTTGAAGATATTCTTGGATTGGATTAGCATTCTCCATATGGATCTCATATCAACTAACAAATAAGGGAAGTTATATTTCATATTCTTGATCAATCTATGATCATATATCAG
Source organism: Viscum album (assembly GCA_963277665.1). Lineage (NCBI taxonomy): Eukaryota > Viridiplantae > Streptophyta > Magnoliopsida > Santalales > Viscaceae > Viscum > Viscum album. Next base: position 359,315,036 of record OY728155.1, on the reverse strand, counting down.
CATATGGATGAATATGAACTTCTAGTGTATATTTCTTCCATATTATGGGTATTGGTTCTTATAAATGAAGTTTATCTATCTCAATTTTTTGGGGAGGAACTCACAATTAAGTATACTCCTATTTTATAGGAATTTGTTTTTGTATTTCTGAAAGAATTTCTAGGTCTTGCACTAAATCATGAAGTTGATTTTCCAATAGAAAATATATCGATTTATATGCCTATTTTATAGAAAACTTATATAATGGAACCAATTTTATTATAGGAATTGAATAAGAAACTCCAATAGAATCCTGAAAAAAGATTCATATGCCCTAGTGTATAGCCTTGGGGTGTACCTATTCTATTTAATAAGAATAATGTTTGATCAATGAGACTCTTCAGTAATTATAATGAACATAACAAGATAACATCAAGAAAAAATATCCTCTTCCCTGCATTTATGACTTATTCAACAAACTATGTGGACCTCAATACTTTCCCAAGATTAATATTCATTCCATATATCATAAATTAATGTTCAAGAAGAAGGATATACGAAATATAGTGTTTCGTACAAGGTATGGGTACTATGAATTTATAGTGAGGACTTTTGGGATTACCAATTCGCCATATATCTTTAGGGGTATAATGAATATATTATTTAGAAAATATCTTGATTATATTGTGGTAGTATTTATAGATGATATTCTTGTATATTCAAAGAGAAAGGAAGAGTGTGAAGATAACTTAAGAATTATACTAATGACCTTGATAAAGGATAAGATTTATGAAAAATTTAACAAGTGTGAATTTTGGATTCATAAATCTTCATTTTTGTGTCACATAATCACAAGAGAGGGGATATGTGTAGATCTATATGAAACTGAAGTTATTGAACGTTGTCCTAGAAAAATAATGGTAACTGAGATCTGATGTTTTCTAGGTTTGGAAGGACATTGTTGACATTTTGTGAAAGATATTTCACGATTATATAATCCACTCACCCTATTAACTCAGAAAAGAGTCATGTTTCTGTCGATGGAGCAACATTAAAAAAATTTCAAATATCTAAATGGAAGGTTATCTAGTGCACCAGTGCTCACAAAACCTTATAGTGAATAATGTTTTGTAATCTATAGTGACACATCCATAAAGGGGATGGGATGTGTTCTCATGAAAACTAATACGATGATAGCTTATACCTCACCAAAATAAAAAATTCAGGAGAAAAATTACCTAAATCTTGATTTGTAGTTAGTAGTGATGATATTTTCATTAAATATATAGAGGAATTATCTTTGTGGTGAATGGTCGGATTTTTATACAAATCATAAACGCTTAAAGTATATTTTCATAAAAAATGAGCAGAATATTCTCCAAAGAATATGGTTAGAGTTGATTAATGATTATGACTAAACGATACACTACCACCTTAGGAAAGCTAACAATGAGGTAGACGATTTGAATCCAAAGGACCATGCTAACTATCCATGATAAGGACCAAAAAAGATATAATATTTATGGATTTTAAATGAACGAATCTTGAAATTTTAAAGGAAGGGGAGAAATATTTTCTTTCTCATATGAATAATAAACCATATATACAAGTGAAGATTAAGGTGATGTAGAATGAAGATGTAGATATACAAAATAAGGTGAGAAGTGTTCTTGAATTCACACTTTATTGTTATGGAATAATAAAGTTCAGGAACCATGTTTGTGTTCCTCACACACCATAATTAAAGAAGGATATGTTGGATGCAGCTCATAGTTATTTATTCTCTTTTCATTCTGAAAGCACAAAGATGTACAAGGACCTGAAAGAGCATTTCTAGTGGTATGGAATGAAAAGAGATGTGTCCAAATATGTATCTCAGTTCATGTTTTTCCATTAATTTAAGGCTATGAGACATAATTCTAAGTGGGAGTTATAACCATTACTCGTACTAGAATAGATATGGTAAAAAATCACTATAGTCATTGACGTCAGACATCCCAAAACATCGAAAGGCCATAATGTTATATGGATTATGGTTGATCTGCTAATGAATTCAGCTCACTTCATTTCTATTAGAGATGATTTCTCTCTTGACTATATTTCTATGATATATATAAAGGAAGTGGTAAGATTTCATGGAGTACCACTTTCCATTATATCAGATCGAGATATGAGGATCACCATGAAGTTCTGGGGAAGTATTCAGTGGGCTCTGGTAACAGAGTTATGTTTTAGAATCACATATCATTCTCAGAAATATGATCATTTTGTGAGGAAAATTCAAACTATAGAAGAAATATTTAGATATTTCCCTATGGATTCCAAAGGTGGTTGGGATAAACACCTAAATTTGGTGTAATTTTCATTCAAAAATAGCTTTCACACATGTATTCATATATCTCCTTATGAATCACCCGATATAAATAAGTTTATAACTAAAAATTCTTGTGATGATGTTGGGTAATGAAAGCTATTAGGACTAAATCTTGTTGAAAAGATGGCAGATAAGGTATGATCTATTCAACAACACATTAGAGTAGCTAAGAGTCGACAAAAAATTTATGATGAAAACCAATGAAAATGCCTAGAGTTTGAAGTGGGTGACAATGCGTTTCTATTAATATCTCAATGGAAGTGAGTAATGTTATTTTAAAAAAAAGATAAGTTGAGCCCTATGTATATCGGTCCTTTTTATGAAATATTTTATTTAATTAATTTTATTCCTTCAATATCTTTCATTGCATGAAATCATGAGTTTAAACAAAACTAGAAGACTAAAATAGTATAAATTGACCATTATAGCCTATCCATTAAGGTTTTAGGAATGAATAAAACAGACTTATGAAAAAAGTATAGTTAATTCAATGCCTACCAATTATTTTTGAAAAATATAATCCAATTAAATGGAAAGAAAATATTTTTATTTTCTATTAATAAATTATGTAAATTTTAATTAGTAAAAAAAATTAATGAAATATATATTTAATATATTTAATAATTTTTTTATATTCATCCAATAGATATTTTAATCATGGGATATGATAAACCTTGTTTTTTTGTATAAAAACCTATATTTTTTCATAAGGGTAATTTTACCACCTTTTAATGGAGAACCCATTTTAAATTAAAATTTTGATGCATTAATAGTTTTTATATGAAAAAATAAACCTCTAATTTGGAAGCAAGATATAAAAGTTTACTTCAGATGAATTTTTGATATTTTTCCCACAACTTTCATGTTTTAATGAATAGTACTAAACTTTAATTGAATTTTTTTTCATATGGATAATTTATAAGGAAAATTATATTACTAAATGGTTTTAAAATATAATTATATTTTATTTTTATAAATTAATATAATTTAGGTTATTTGTGGTAATTTTATATTTAATTTATATGTTAAAACAATATAATCTTTTGTAATATTTTAAAATCTTAAAACCCATTTACTCATTCTGACAACAGGATTAATTTTGAACTTAATACTAAAACTTCTGTGTTTTGATGTTTAAAAAATAGATTCCATATTTTGAATCATTAGGTCCAAATTATGGAAATATATTTCCTCTATTTGTTGGCATTATGAATGGTAACTTTGTTTATTTTTACTAATATAGTAAAAGGGTAAATTAAGTATTTAATAATAAAAATAATATTATAAAATTAATCTAATGCTTGACCTAATATCACTAGATAACAATGTTTCAACCGAAATCATCTTTTAGTCCAAATGGTATGCTTTCTAAGCCACTTGTAATAGATTAGGACATCTAATTTATTTTACTTAAAGAAAATTAAAATATGAATTAAGTAAAATTTTATAGCTATATCATTTTTAATATAAGGTGATAAAAAATATAAATTAGTCTATAAATTCTCATTTGAAATATAAACTTTTTCCTTTGCCCTGGTAAATTATTGTTAATTTTTAGGAAAGAATAATTACCTTGAAGGATTATAAATTAATGATGGAGAAATTATTTAATTGATGAGAAATCAATAAAATAACAAGAAATTTCAGGACTCGTTCAACCTTGATCCGAAAAATTATTTAAGAAAATAATAATTATTAATATTATAATAACCATTAAAAAACAAAACAAATAGACCCAATCATTTTGGTAGAGTATATGTCGACCATAATCATCCAAGGGTAGATTTATTGACCATTTAGTTCTATACGGTAAGGATTATGACACTTTTAATATTTTATTTAAAGTGATGTTAAAGTTTTCACATTCATTTTTTAATAAATATAATATTTTTAATATTAAATTTTATAGAATATATATTCTAATATAAGTATTTTATGAAATATAGAGGATTTATATTCATCATAGTATTTTATTATTATGTTTTATTATAAAAATAAGTATATCATATAATTACACAAAACTAATGTAGTAATTTTTTATTAATAGATATAAAAAATTAATATTAATAAAAATATTAAAATTAATATAATATTCTATAATTAATATATCCAAATAATTTTATTTATGACCTTTCCCCCTTAGTAATACATTAAAATATGATTTTGAGTTAACCAATTATCTCTATATTTTTAATAACTAGTACTCTGCCTGTGCAAATGCACGGGACTATTAAATTTTCATTCAAATCATCTGGTTTTGTGTCATTAAAATAAATTGCACTGTCGTTGTATTTCATATAATGTTTAGAATAAAACGATGATAATGATGTTATTAGGTTACCTGTGATTGAAGGAAATGAAGTAAAGAATAATTGTGATGGAGATAAGACATGATGGAATGGAAGAGGTAGAGATAAGAGACATCGATGAAACTGAAGGAGGAGGTGAGGGCGGAGGTGGAGGAGAGAGGTGAGATTGCGATAAATGATGGAAGGAAATGTAGAGAGTTTTAAGGTATCTATATTTTGACGTGATTGGATGGGCTTGTGAAGATGTTGGGATGAGGATTAGTAGGAAACATGGTTGCATTCAATGTGGTGTCTTTAAAAGATAATGTAATTGAGAGTTCATCTTTTTAACCTAATCATCATAAATAAAATTCACTTTATGATACATAATATTATCACACTCCCTTTATTTAATTTCATAGGATATTTTAACATTAGTAATATATATATATATATGTTGTTATGTCTAGAAGAATACCAAAATATTCCAATTATAAGATTATTAGTTGGTACTAGAATCATGGTATCATCCATGAAAACAAATCTATACAGTAGAATAAATAAATAATATGAATAACTCATGAGTTCTTCTCTATGAATATTTATGAGCCTTTGGTGTATTTTGAACCTATGATGGTGGGAATTATAGATTATTTTGATCAATTCTATCTATCCTAGAATCATCTAAAATATATATGTAATAAGAAATAAAATTGATGAATGGTTCATACATATGGAATATTTCTCCTGAAAGTAGCACTCATACAATGGAATTCATGGTCGCAAACATCTGCTCGAATTCCCCCATGAACATGGTAAATCCATCAAACAAAAAAAAATAAATTCTTCTAATTTGGAAACCATAGTGAGAAATGAATTATTCCATAGCAAGAGATTCGAAAAAAAGTTACGTTTGGACAACTGTAACAATTCTATCTAAAAAGAGAATACATGTAAATGTTAGTTCTCTCATAGGGTCGAGATAAGAGAGAAGGGAATGAACCTCATCATATGAGAAATAAATTGTAGCGAGACCTCCCTGTCGATACTTCATAGGCTCGATGCGCAAAGGCATGGACTCTCCATGAGTATGTCGCCGATTATTTCTCCCAACAACAATGTCTGCACTTTATGACAATGGTATTGTCAATAAAAATTAATATACCTCCATGAATTCATGAACTAATTTCCAGAAAATCAGGTTCAATGATAAGTAGTGTTTTAACGGACTATTTCACTTCAATAGAATAGTAACTACTGGTGGTTCAATCAAATATAAGTAAATTTCAGGTTAAAGAGTTCAGTTATAGAAAGAGAGAAGAGGGTACCTTGTGGAATTATTTGGAATAATTGGAAACCAACAATTTGTTTGATTCATCATCCATTTTATAAAGTATTACAACTTTAAGCCCAACATTAAGAATGGAGGGGGCTCGAATAATCATTCCACAAAATGTTTTAGGTGAACCATTCATGGCTGCAAGTTGTGGAACTGAAAGCTCAATCTTAAAGATCTGAATGTTGCTTCAAAACATGATTCGGTGAATAGTATAATCAAGGCCACCAACTAATTCATCGACAGCTGAAAAATAAAAGGGCACCAAACACGACCCCAGCAACATGTTCAACTATAATCGATTCCACCAGTCTATAGAGTACCCTGCAACAAAACATAAACAATTGATGCTTTATGTAATAAATTTTTGTTACAAGTACTGAAAATATATTATCATCCAACTGAAAAATACAGATTTAAACTTTATATGGATTACATGAACTGTAGTCTTCAATAAACTATGAGATAAAACTTGTTCAAAAAATGTACAGATTACATGATACATGTGATTGTAAAAAATTAAAATATTAATGAGATGATGCTACAAATTTGTTTTTCAGAAAATGATAAAATGTTAAGAATCTACAGCTTATAGATTGCAAAAATCGTAAACATGTTTTTCAGTGGAAAGCAGTTTGGGATTTCCAAGATGCAACTTTTTTTGAACCATCACTTTACCATTCCTAAAAATGTTATTTGATTCGAACTCGTATCCTCAAATCAACTAAATCCAAACAAAGGAATCCCGAAAAATGATCAAATCCCATTAAGTTGACATATGAGAACAAATGAATAAAAAAAAATCCATTATGAAAGATGTTTAGTTGGTAAGGGTGATATAATCTATTGGTTCTACAACTGGTAAAGGATTTATATCGGATTCCCCCATAGTAACACCCATATATTCTGTTTTAGGGATGCCTGCACCTATCCCAAAATTATTCAGAGAACTCTAGATGAAAATCAGAGGATCATATTTGACAATATTGTTCTGAATAATGATATAGATTGTTCTATTTTCACTGGTTCTTCTTCAGGTATTTTCAATTGCAGGGAAGTTCATATTATCTAGGTTGTGACTAATTCTCATGACCTATGGGGAGAGTTCTTCTGGTGAAAAGAGTTTCCAGTAAAATTAGTTTTTCTTCTGTGGTGTATTCAGTATAATACCCTGTCTATAGATGATAACGTCCAGGAGAAATTAGAGGTGTATTTTACAGACGCTGCAACTCAGCCCATCTGTCTTCATTATCTACCAAAAATTTCAACATTTTCAAAATCCAATAGTGGGTTTTGATGCTCCAATAGGTAACACATTATTTAAGAAAATAATAAAAGATCTATCCAGATCCAATGTTATTTATTCAAAACACTACGTTGAAAAAAATGGCACAAATCTCCAGCACCATTGCTTCTCACCCAACTCTAATAATAGAAACTCAAACCATGTAGACATCAACATTCATAATTTTTCAAAAACTTCAATCTATAAGAGAACAATCCATCACTATTCAAGAAATCTATCATGAGATAACAATGCAATGATATAGCTAATTTATAGAGTACAACTCGACTTTATTGAACTATTGAACCTATTTTGTACAATATCTGTACAATGATGCATGACATCATATATGACTCAAAATATGAATTATTTTCCTATCATTACTAAAACATGTCCCGCATAATAATCAAAAATTCTGAGGAGTTGAAACAATACTATGCTCAAATTAAGATAGTATATTTCAAGAGTTGAACTATCACAATATTTTTAGAATTCTGTAAATTAGATGACAAACACACCTGAAGAAGTTGTTCCACTGTTTTGAGTATCTTCAGTTAGAATATGGACTGTAGCATAAACACCATCTTTCCCCATAAGAAATACTAAATTATCACCAATGATTTCCTAAATAAGCATGTGGGAAATAGAAATTAACATATTTAGTTAATTCTCTAAGAAATGACCAGCTGCTCAAATGTACCCTTTCTCCAGTGTTCCATGACATTGTTCTTCTCCAAAATCGAGTTTAAGTACACCATGTCACCTTGTAAGAAGGATCGAAACCGGACATGAATATTGAATATATTGAATATATTGAAAACATAAATTTATGGTACAGACTATTGCAAAAAAATGTTAAAAAAATTACAAATTAATTTAATCACTCTGTATAATTATATATGTGCAGACCTGTATAAGGTGAGAGAGAAATGTCGGGTTATGATAAGTCACTATGAAGACCCACCGGTTTAATGTTCATGTATAGTAATGAATGAAACTGTAATGTTTTCTGAATTTTTTCTTACAATGAAAATCAGTAATAAATAGATAGTTACATAAGTGTGTTCTAAGCTGTCAATAAAGATACTGATTTAATTGTCTTTATCAATGAAAAAAACCACTTTATAGCTGTTATGTTCAGTTGAACAATGATGATTTGAAACATTGAAATTTGTTACATCAAATAGACACACATTAAGATAAATACATAGATAAGCATATGGGAAATCAATATGGTACTCAAGCGTTAATATAATCTTTCCACATAACAGTTGTCATACATATTTTCAGATTAATGAAACATACATTCAAGAAAATATCGTGGATGATCCAAATTGTGGTTGAATGATCCAATAGAAATAAATAAATAAATGAATTTTGAAAATGCATGGATCAAGTAAACATAACCCCTGAAAATAGAAACCAAAACAAATTTTTCATTATCATATGGGTCCCATGAGATTTGAAGTAGTGAGACATACCTTTAGGGAGAAAAACATCCTTAGAATCCCATAATTGTAACCCAACATCATTCAGTGATGATAGTAAAACACATTCAAAGATCGAATTATAAATAAGCATAAAATAGTTCAGCGAACATAGAGTTACATAGGTAAAAAAACACCAATAGAAAGAAGAAATAATGACTAAAAAAAAGTATCAACTCCAATAATTTTTGGTATATCATAAAAATTTTCTCCTGCTATTGAATCTGTATCTCCATAGTTGCTGCAATACTTTTTTTATTCCCTTTCATGCAACAAAAAGTAATATAACATTCAACACACAACATGTCAGAAGTAAAAACTAAGTAGGAAATGAAAAAAATGAACTGATACATGTGGATATGTGAAGTTCTTCTGGATAGATACAAACCTGAATCAACAACCATGACTTCTCACTCGATTGCATCAATTTTAAACAAATGAGAAATAAACAACTGATGAAACCTGAGGAATTACACTAACCAATCAATACTCAGCTACTGGAATGTTAGCTTCAATGAATTCTCTAAACATATAACTACACAGATAATACATGACAAACTACATAAAGGGAGAAGTAGTATCATGAGAGGAGGTTATTTAGAAAATGAGAACTATTTCAAACTTAATTGTTTATATGTTTGTATGAAAAAATAGTTCAATTATTGTTTTTATGAAGACATTACTATATTTCAATGTTAATAAAAAACATGAAGAGTCGTTCTAATAATAAGTATGAGATGTGCAGAAGATTAATTATAATACATAAAGAGAACTAATTTTTCAACAAAAAGAGATGGTGTTATGTTTACATATGGAGAAATTTTTCAGAAAGTGTAGGATATATATTTTATCAAACTGAAACTAATCAGTAAATGCATTACTTTGGCTTATCTGCATCCTTTATGTAGCTGCTAAGGAATACAAGAATGAAATGTTGATATTGCGACCTCTTTAGTTGCCCCTTAATCACTCCATACAATCCATATCAGAACAGTTATCACATTTAGCATGACAATCCTTGTTTTTTTTGAAAACATGCATTGATTCCATGTTATGTGAAATAAAATAAATTCGGGTCCATGAAAATAAAAGCTGATATATTAACATATTAGACAGTACGAAGGACGTGTCACATACCTTGCTTGATATAAGAGGATGTAGGAATGTTGGAGAAGTGAATTCTTCATAGTGATAAGTGTTCTTCCACTTCCTAAAATCATTATTTGGGAACTTCAAATTGGATGCATATTCTATGGTACTCAAGAACCCATAAATAGTATGTACTTTTTGAGGGGTCATGTCAGACGTTTGGTGGAGGGCGCAGTTCAGGAATCTGGTGGATTATTATACCCACATTCATGGATGTAACAACCCCCCTCCTTCTTCCCAATATCAATATCATATCTACAACTCCTGTACCATTAAAAAAATTATTGATATTAAACATTATATGGTAAAAATAAAAGAATATCATAAAAAGAATTTACCTGTAGACAACCCAGGAACATTGGAAGGCCACATAAATATTTGCATCAGATACAGGAATAATACACAATGTGTATATGCACATCCTACCCCTTTACCATCCAACCCCGCCTTTTCAAACAACAGGATGATAAAAGCAGTAGTAACATAAGAAATATTAATTTCATAAATAAATTGCAGACCCTTATCACCACTTATTATACAGTGGTTCAACCCACCATGCAACTTCTGGGAAAAAACTGCTTCAAATAGACAGCTGAATGTGCATACAAAGAGCTCAAGGTTCATACAACTCATGTAAACATATCAAAACATGTCCCTTTAAATAAAATTATTATCATTATAGCAACATGATATCATCAAATACAACAAAACACCCAAGATCATCATTCTGCATAAAAACATTCAACACTTCCAACATAAACAGTCAGCACCAAAAACCTATAGCGTAATAAAAAATGTGAAGCATTCTCCTCCTCCATCATGATTGACGTCCAGTATAAAGAAAATTGTGCAACATGAAAACATGGATTTCCTAGAAATGAAACATTTGAAAATAGCATATTCAAAAAGAAGCATATTCAAATAAATAGAATGCAGTATGGGTACAGATCCTCAAAATGGTTTGAATCAATAACTTGGATGAATATTGAGGAAAATTTATGCAGTGAAGATGGATGGAATTGCAACTAAGTAATCTCTAAACCTGAATAAGCATTGTACTGTGATTACAATGAACCACAATTATACCAACATCAAAGAAACATATATACATTACACACAAAAAAATACAATGAAATCTCATTATTGAATGTCACATAATGTAGTATGAGGTACCCATTGATATGAACTGTCCTGTAATTTTACTAAATGACACTTATACCTACATTAACGAATATATATACTATACAGAAATGAATCATTTGAAAATAGAATATTCAAGTAAAAACAATTCTATATGGGAACACATCTACAAATATGTTTGAATGAATACCTACAATGTATATTGACGAATATATATGCAGTGAAGTCAGATGGAATTGCAACTAAATATTATATAAAACTGAATAACAACTATACATTGATTGCAATGAACCACACTTATACCAACATCAAATAAACATATAAAGATTGCACAGAAAATAGAAAATCAAATCTACAAATTGAATGTCAAATTATCCACTAAAAGGTACCCTTAAAAAAGCAGTGGAAAGTTAATTACATTAAAAATAATGAACCAAAGACAAAAATATCCAAAACAGTTACAATGAATACCTCAGATGGTTATCGAGGAATATTTATACAGTGAAGATGAAAGAAAGAATGGGAGTAAATATTCTGTAAACCTCACGAAGCACTGTCCTGTTATTTCAATGAACCACAGTCATAGCACCATCAAAGAAACAGTTATAAATTAGACTGAAAATATACAAGAAAATATGAAATCTGAATATAATGTAATGTAGTAAAAGTTACCCATACATGGGTTGAATTTGCATACTGATGTGAAAAATGAGACAACATACACGTGAAAATAACTACTGGAAGATTTCATTCAGACATCGTATTGTGGAATGGAGGAATCTGAACATCTATTCAATGATAGGAGCTCGCATATAGAGAATCTATACCTGTATGAAGAAATAAGGAAGGCGTAGAAAAGAGGAAGTGTTTCAAAGTTATTTATTGATAAGAGTACACAGCGCACTGCTCACCGAATGTCATCATGAAAGGTGCGGTAGAAAAGAGGCAATGTGTCTATGTTATTTATCGAAGAAGGCCGCTACCTCGAAAAAGAAAATCAGATCGGAAGAGGGCACATCAACTGGGCGGGAAGACTGGTATCTGTTGATTGAATCCTTCATATTACAACATGGGAGCATGAGGTTTTGTGGTCAAAGCCTGAAGTAGCGCGAGGTGGAGGAACCGGTGGTAGAGCAGGCTGAGTAGGCAGAGAAGGTAGAGAGGATTTAAGCGAAGCAGACAATGAAGATTGGAAACGCGAGCGGGGTGTAGGGAGATCGTCGGGTATGTGGGAGCTAATGGGAGAGGTATCACTGGAAGCTGGTGAGAATCGTAGGGAAGTAGGTAGGGGAAGGTGGGAGAAACCCTAGTTGTAGAGGGAATAGTAATCACGGGACAGAGGAGTGGGGAAAAGATCGGTCCTGTGAGTGTGTGTGAAAGAGGGAATAAGGGTTTTGGGTGGTGTGGCTGATGGAGAGAGTGACACGTGTTGGAGAAAACCTTACTTTAGTATGTATATAGATTAATGAATTAAATAGTGTCAAAATTGACACTATTGACTATCTATCAATATAATGTATTGTTAAACTATTTAAAAATCATTAAATATTTTTGAAATTATATAATAATTATTATACGGTGTAAAATATTCAAAATTATTTATTTAATGTCTAATTTAAATAAAATAATTAATTATTGAAACCCTTTTCTATTTCAAAATTTGTTACCTTTGTTAAAATTATATAGAATAACTAAGTGTTAATTAAACTGATAAGGCTCAAATTTATAGAAAAATAGTATAAAATATATTGGATGATGGTATTAAAATATTATCTCATATTAACTTATAAAATAGGATAATTTTGTGTTTTTTGGATGTGGTTTTATTTTATTACTAAATAATAGTTTTGCAGATTCCAAAAGTGCAACTCATAACACTTTTAAAAGAGAACCTACTCCATCATATCGTCACCACACATTAAGCCTTAATATTTTCCAATACACTATACATTTCTATTATAAACTTCCCTAGTGAAATTATAGAGGTTCTTGTCTTCTCTAAAGTCCAACTCTTGTTCTTTAAAAAAATATTTAGAGGGAGCATGCTGAAGAATAGGTAATCTCCTTTACCGATTCATTAAAAATTATTTATTCTTCTACTTCCTCTACAAAATTTTTTACATTTTAATGTAATAATTTTGGTATAACCTAAATAATTATATGTTATTATGATTATGTAAAAACTATATTCCACCTTCTTTCCATCCTAATAAAAAAAGAAATCCCCATGTGTGTGTTCATACGACTTACCATCTTCACACCGTGGTGTAATATGTTTTTCAACACCACCATACATGGATGGGTATAATGATAGAAATAATAACAATATATTATTATTATAAAATTATATTAATCATGGAACAAAATAAATAACATCCACTAGAATACCATTTCTTAATTATGGGAACGATATCGATGCTCGTGCATACATACGGTTTACCATCTCCACAATGTGGTGTGATTCATTCTACATGATATATATTAAAGAATGATTATATAAATGTATATAATGAATAAATATGATATATATTGTGTTAATATAATTTTTTAATGATAAAAATTTGAACTACGTAGGATAAATTGAACTTATTTTACAAAACAAGATTTAGAAAACAAAATAGTTAATACCCGAATAATGAGTAATAATGAAATGACATTAAAAAATGGATGATAATATGACCATATATGATATCATAAAAATGACTATGGGATAAATCATGTAGTGGCGGCAGGGGAACTATAGCGATGACCGGGGAACTGTAGCGGTTGCAGGTACTGTGTGGTACTATAGCAGCGCGGGTACTGTAGCAGTACTATTCACAGAATGGGTATTGGGCCTAAAATTTGGGCCTATGGGATATGTAATGGGATAAATGACCACTGGGCCTACGAGCTATGTAATGGGTCTCCCCTTACCCAGTTAAAAGAGGTCTTCACTTTTCTTTAATAATATAAAATGAGGCTTCGACCCCAACCTTTAAAAAAAGTATTTACTAGGGTATTTTTTCATCCATGTACTTATTTCCTAAATATATATTCCAGAATATTCTTTATTTACTTAAAAAATATTTAAAGAAAATTTTATCCATTATTGAATTTTTATTAAACATTTTTAAAGGAATAATTGTATTATTTTCAATACGAGGTACTTTTTGACTATCCGACAGAAGTATGAGAAGAATATTATTTTTAACTTATATAGAATGAATGTAATTTTACATTTTCAAAATGCCTTAATTAAAAGAATCATTATTTACTACATTTCATGTTTTTTTTTCAAAGAAATTCTTTTCGTTTTAAATTTTGTGTCATTTTGAAAATAGAAAATGTTTTAAAAGAAGAAAGAATATTTTAATCAATAATTAATTACAAGTGTTCTATCAAAACTATTTTCCATCTAAGATGGAATATTTTAATTAGGTTACATTTCAAGAATAATATCTCAATTAATCATATGTTTTGATTATGTTTATTATGGAATTCTATTTATGAAATCACTTTGTTTTACATGGATTATGTTATGATGGAACGATGTTTAAGAAACCCATTTTAGTCCTTGGGTTACGATATAATGAATGATTAAGGTTTTTGTGGAACACGTAAGAATTATTTCATTATGATATTTTTGGGACCTATATCTCCCTCCAATTAATTTGGTAAAGATTTATATATCATGAGATATATAGGGTAGGAAGGGGAAATGATCTCAGTTTAGTAATACAGTGTTGCAATAGAAAGTAAACCCAGATCAGTAATACGGGGATAGAATGAGTAGTGAACTTATTTCATTAAAATATTTTTCCCAGTATAATGGTCTTGATGATTATCCTTTACTAATATGAAATTATTTTTATTCTTACATGTATAACAAAAATTCTAGGTTTTATGTTGTGAATTTTGGTAATATGTTCATTGTTTCTTTATTAACTTATATGATTTTTCACATTGTATTACATCATGATCATTTATATGTTGGATATGATTTTGAAATGTTATGTTCTTATGTATTATGATTTTTATATGATTGATATCTCCATTATTTTCCCTTACTGAGAATCTCAGATTACCCTTTCATATGTTTCTTTTCCTCTGGACATGAAGAGGGGTATTTAGTAAGATATATCAAAAAAGGAGTCTAGTTATGAAGAAATAAGTGAGAGATAATGTAGTTGTCTAATAAACTAGGTTTTTTTGTTTTTATGTTTCTAAAGATACTAAACCTATATGGTCTTGATGTGGTTTTGTTATGTTTTTAATGAATATTCTTCAATTTTAATGTAATATCTATATATATAAAGTATGTGTCGTTTTATCTTTCAGAATTAAAAAGCATTAAAAATGAATTTTTATCTATCATTAGTCATTATAAAATGTTGTTATATATTAATTAGTGAGAAACTTTTAAACATTTAAAATGTTGTTATATATTAATTAAATATAAGAATGACTATAATAACCTAAATTTGATTCATTTATATGAAATGGAACAAATTTAATTTAAATCAAATTTAAAATATTATTAATTTTTATAAATGATTTAATGTGAAGGATTATTTTCTATTTAAATTCAATACATTTCACTATTCATTGAAAAATAAAACATTTTAGAAAAATACCCAAAAATCACCTTATAATAATTTTGATATGATTATTTTAAAAATGAAGTTTATTTTTTCAAATAGATTTTCTAAAATTGATAAATATTTATTTTAAATAACATGCACAAAGCCGGACAAAACTGCCTTTTAGAAAATGTATTGTTTACCAAAAAACGTTTTTTTCTATTAAATGATCCTTATTTTATTTATTATAAATAAATAGGCATAGTTTTTTATAATTTATTTAGTACTATTCATACACTCAAATTTAATAATTTGGTTATAATGGTATACTATCTTACGGTTCATTTTGACACTAGGTTGTGTATTCTACAAGAAATCAATGTGAGAAAATTAAAAGAAATATATTTCACGGTTTCTTTAAGATAAGTGTTCAATGTAGACTATACTATCTAATACAATGTTATTATATTATAATTTTCTGATTTTCCATTCTCTCCACCTTAAATAAATTGCATCCTCCCAATTTAAAATTGATCTTGATAATCTAGGGTTTGATATTGGAAAATTATTATATTGAAAATCACATAAAAAACTGGATAAAACATCCACTTAATTATAGATAAAGAAAAGTATCGATGTAATATAGAATTATACAAAACAAGGTTTCTAAGAAGGTTAATGTTCATGGAAAGTGAAGTTATAGACACGGAAGAAAAGTATAAATAATTATCGAGAACAACATATTTTATTGATCATAATAAACTTAATTATCAATTGTGAGTTAAGGTCCTTATAAAAATAAATCTATAGTGATTTTAAAGAACATATGATACATCAGATATGAATGTAATTTGTTAATTTTATTTCAAGATCATTTTCCCAAGTTTTTGGAATTACTTTACTATCTATGTATATAAGAAAATATATTTACTTCACATGTTTCTATTTCACTAAAAAAAATTCATCTGTTGGTTGTGCTTCAATCAATTTATAATTCATCTCTTTCCCCAAGAAATGACAAAAATATTTTTTAATTCATAAAGTACTTAAACTCTCTTCTAATATGTTTTAAGATCCATAAAAAACGAATATCCTTTCCAACTCTATCTAACTATTTTCAATAACTAATGTGGTTATGAAAACTTATCCAATATAACACATTAATCTTTAAATATCAATAATAACACCATTATTTCTTCATTAATATTACATCATAAAATCATTTAACAAATGACATATTACCCATGATATCATGTTGGCCAGTGGTCAGAGTTAATCCTCAGTCATCATTCAGTTGTGGGTTTAAATCGCATAGCCTTGCTGGATAATATAGTCTGTCTGCTGTCATGTGGATTTTTCTTTTTATAAAAATATAAAAATATAAATTCTATAATATTACCAGTAAATATGATGGAAAACATTAAAGTAAAATTAATTATTAAATAAAATTTTTACTAAGGTTTTCATTACAATATATTTTTTCCAAAAAAGTCAAAAAATATTATTTGTCTATAATTAAAATTTCATTAATTATCCCATTATCCCAAAAGATTATAAATACATTCATAATTATTTCTATAAAATGTAATAGAATTATTCCTCAATTACAGATTCACTAAAACATATACTACTATAATGAGTTGTATTTCCATAAATATCTCCCAAAAATATCATTAATCTTGGTATATTCCCAATACTTAAAACCTAAAAATGGGTGTTTAAGACATTGAACTTATGGTAAAAATTAAACTCATAAACCCATTATGGTATCTATAACTCTTAAGTTAATCCAGACACACATTCTTCTAACACAATACTTATATATTTCATGATTCTTATAACCAAAATAATATTGAAAAAATACTTATTCAATTAAATTCATCAATCACAATACATAAATACTTCATCTATTTTAATTAAACATATATCCTTAAATGGTATAGGGGTTAAAATTTATAACAGTACACTGAACCGAATGATGCACATCTTCTACACATTTTAGACAATGAATTATAAATGGGTCCCTAGGATGAGATTTATTTCCTTCCATCATAATCATTATTTTTCCATATAAATTCATTACATTATTTTCGTATTTTACACACATAAATCATTTTATCATTACTTTGAGACATATTATTTTGAATCTAATAACCCTTATGTTTAACCTAGGTTATTAATTTTCATCATCTTTTAAAATCCATATTAATGGTTTTTAAATAAAACATTAATGATCCAAATAATATCCCCCATGAGTGTAAAACCAAGTTCGCAACAAGGAAGTTTTTCATACTAAAGGTGATGATCATGTTAGAAAAAAAATTCCTTTTTCTGAGTTATTTACCCGAGGTAAAACTATAATTGAGTGAGGTCCACTTATAGTATCAAAACATGGATGAATTTAATGGAAAAACCAAAAAAAATTACCCTACAGAAACATTAGGATGTTCTTTTATACTTATCCTCAAAGTCTATTATAGGGTTATGTTACCTAATATATGTTTTAATAAATCTAGTTCCCAAGGTTTTATATTAATATTATTCTAAAACCAACAGTAGTTACCCTAACCCAAGTAGACAAAAGCTAATGTATTACATTATTATAGTGGAATGTGATACAAGGAATCGAATCTAGTAGGAAAATTTGTTTAGCGGTCTTGGTAACAAGATATATACATATTTCCCATATTAAATTTGAAAAAAAAATTACATCATGGTTTTTTTCAAATAAAATTATTCCCTATAATATATTCTTAAATATCAATCATTGTACACTTCATTGACTCCTATGAAAAGAAACAAAATAAGGGTGACCTTAAATACTCAGTAAATGTCACATGCAGTAGAAGGTGTCAAGGATCAATAAGCATAATCAACATGGAAAGGTAAATAAGTGAACACACATTCCATTTAAAAAAAATCCTATCATGATAAGAAAATGTATAACCCATATTGAAAGGTAAATATTAAAAAACACATGTAATTAAATCAATATCAAGACAATGATAAATGGATAAATAATAATCAATATAGAAAGGTAAATAACTGAACACACATTCCATTTAGTCAATAATTTGAGAATGAAATAAATCCAAAGATAATGTCATTATAAAATATTCATGGATAATAAAAAATAAATTATTAATGAAGGAAATACTTAATTATTTTACTTCATGTATCAGACACATGACACCTCTACTATCAAGAACTTTCATAACACAGTTTAAAAGTATAGGTAGAATCTTATTTAATTCAACATTAATAATTTTCTCGTGAGACCTACCAATGCATCAAGGGGCTATATAATAACGAGACCCATCAATTCCTATAGCTCCAAATAATTTCTCACATATATAATAGTGTATTTTGATTCATGAATTAATATTATTTTTCGTTAAATATATATATTGAACAAATAATATAGATTATAAATATTTCCCAAGCTAAAAAAATAACTTTTAATTTAGAAAAACTTATTATTTAATTATATATATCTTTGTAAATAATTATATCGATGATAAATAATTTGAATATTTAGGGAAATTTTAACATCTAATGATCAGAGGAAGTGTATCTTTCAAGGGGAAGTTAATGACTACAAAAATGAATTTAGAAAGTGAATGCCAATACATTACTTGGTCAAATGATCATAACCCATCCATATAAATAATAAGTATGGTATCAATACACCATTTATCAATTGGATTTATAATAAAGTGTTGTTTTCATTTATGAATAGAAATACAATAAATGATCTTGAAAGCATTATATAGGAAAATATACTATTCATTTTGAAAATCATTTTTAAACCAAAAAAATGTTCCCAATAAATTCTGAAAATAAATCTCCTTAAAATAACTTTTGAAACTTATAAATTATGTTTTAATACATTTATTGGACATTATGGAAGAAAATTCTATACAAGTCGAGTATGTTTGAAAATTTAATTCTGTCACCTTTTTGGTAAAATCCAAACGGGCATTGTTTTTAAAACGATATGAAGATTACATTTTCAAAATAATGTAAAAATTAAAAATGTGTAACAATTTATTTAATAAACCATTTTGAAAACATTAATTTTTTTAAAACATCTTTATTCAACATAGTTTTGGAAGAAAATGGATTTTCAACCAAAGAGAGAAATGTAGTTAGGTTTTGATAAAAACATTTTCTCCGTTATTTTAACTAACAAATCATGATGAAAATGGTAATATTTATTTAAATATAACTAATCATTAGAGTATAATAAATTAAATTGTTTTATTATATAAATATAAAATAATTCTCTTCAACTAAAATTCATGAATTAACAATCTCAATTTGAATGATATTTTGAACTAATCCCTTTCAAATACAGTAATGTTGAGGTGAGAAAAAATCAATGAAAAAATTATGTATATCCATTATAAATCTACAGAAAAAAGAGGAAATAAATCTTTATATAATCAAACACCATTACACACATTATCAAAGAATTTTATGGAAAATGAGGAAATATTATACACAATGAAAAAAAATTTTGTTATGAAATTCTTTACAAATTGGTAAAGTTCATGTCAAATCCTCATAAATAAAATAAATCAAAATAAAATATAAAATAACATGAATTATTAATTAAACATGATATAAAAAATCAAACTATTGGTATTTACACTATATAAAATAAATTAGGTGAAAAATAATAAAATATAACGCGAATTATTAATGAAAAGTTTTCTAATACATGTTTCATTATGAAAGATCTAATTTATTAAATATTATATAGTTCCATTAAATTCATAATAATAATAAAAAATAATTAATATTTATATATAAAATATACTTTTTATACTAATAATGAAATATTATTTTGAGAAATTAAGTACGCAACAAACATAGAGACGGTAGATAGTGCGTATACATGGGTAACATTTCTGTTTTTTAGTGATCATTATGAAAATGAGTTAAGTGAATTTAAATGTTTAAATAAGTGAAATATTATCATAAATACAATATTATTTCTTTAAATATAATTATATATATCATCCATGTGGTGTGATGATGAAATTATAGTCACATCACTTCGTGAATGTGGTAGTTCACACGTACATGAATGATGTTATCATCATTAAGTGAGTGAAAAACTTATAAATAAAATGATATATTATCCCTAAATAATGATATATATTTCATTAATATCAAAATTTTCACATTTATATAACATATATTCATTTTAATTATCCTAATTACGTTGTATCTAAGGAGTTAGGGAAAAATGGATCGCATAGCTTTAGGAGGTTGTAGAACGTCGTACACACAAGAGAAATAAGTCTAACCCCTATAAAATGAAAATTAGAGAGGTATATATGCTATAATTACTCAATAGTTATAATAATTTGAAAAATTAATTATTTTTATTATTAAATAGGTATTTTATCTAAGGATACTATTAAATTCATTTATTTTAATGGTTTATAATGATATATAAAAGTGATTTTGATGAAAACCGCATATTTTTTACGGGAAAAACAAGTTATGAACATTTTGATGGAATTCAAGCATCATTTTTCTTTGTATCATGATATGGTAGATGTAAATTATTTATGAATGTTCTAATAGGAAGTGAAAATAAATTGATAAGGATAATGTTCTATATGTTATGGGTGGGTCAGTTATATCCCACCAACACATTGGGTAAGGAATGTAGTAAACTAGATGGACGTTACTATAAAGAGATGATGGTGTTATATTACTATATAGTGATGATAGATTTAATAGATTTTATGTCACTCATATTATAGGAATGGGTTTACTGGTTATAGGTTACTCATATGAGATATGGTAATTATCAAAATAAGGGATTCCATGGGGAATGTTTCATGTTCTAAGATACCCACATTGTTTTTTAATGTTTACTATGATTTGTAATGGATACTTATCTCAAGGATAATTTTCACATTACTCATTATTCATAGCTTATATTCCTCTTGTATTATGCTAAATATTTGTTACAGGTCTCATTATTTTTTATCCACATTTGGATGTGTGTGAATCCTATTATTTTATGATCATGCAGTTTGATTATGTCATCACGCCCTAGTTTCATATTATGCTCACTGATAAAATTCAGTTTTTAATAATAATGATTACACATATTGAATGTTTAATATCACCATTATTATTTATCAAATTTACCTAGGTAATAAATAATTATTTTAAATGAATTATATCTAGAAAGGTTTCATCTATGAAGTGGTTTTGGAGATATGTTGATGATTTTTTTTGAAATTGGAAAAATAGGTATCGTATGAAAAGTGATCACCTAAAGTCATGGGAATTATTATGTAAGAGTTTTTCCTAATTCTAAAAAACAATAAACCTAAAAGGTCCTTGAGTAGGTAATTTATTAAAAATTTCTATTTTATTATATATGATATTATTAACTATAATTGGGTAACATTAATTGGCATCAAATCCATAAATATAAAGAATATGATTTTATTATTGGATCTAGGAGTGAAGTTTTAGGGTTGTTTTACATGGTATTAGAGTATATTTCAGATATATTTATCGATTTTGAGGTTTTTCAGGTGAGGATAACTTAAAAAATTTGGACACTGTCATGGGTTTATATTTTTATGGTTGTTAATACATTCAAATTAATAGAAACCCCTTTTGAGGTTTTATTTAATTTATTTTAAAGTGATTAATAATATTTTGGGGGATGTTTTACTGGGTTGAGGTATAGAGAACCCTCAGGATTATCCTTTTATATGACATGAAGGATAATTTGGGAAAATTATATTACATTTTTTGGGGATGTAGGCTAAAAGGAATGACATAACCATTACGATTAAAACATTTTTTAGTGTTGCAAATTTTGACATTAATAGCGAGATAAGGTTAATTATTTATGGAATAATCTATGTTTAAACATGGGTTTTATTATGAAAATTTAATGGTTAAATGTATTAATTATTCAAATGAATATTTATTCATTTTGAGTATTACCATACCATGTTAGAAAAATTTTATATTTGGAAAATACAGATGGATTATCTTGTATCTTTTTATAGATCCTATGAAATTTTAAAATTTTATTATTTAGGTGTAAGATATATTCATCATTGATACTGATCATTTGGAAAATGGATTGCGATAGAGGTAGAAACGTGTTAAAAAATGCAACCAAATATGAACTTTCATTAATCAGTTTCAATAATGTCAAGAATATTTTGTCATGTTATCTATATTAACAGTGAAATAATAAAATACCTTTAGATAAATGATCTTAAAATTAAAATATTTTTCATTTTTTTGAAATTATTTCTAACAAAGTTATCTCATTTTTTACACCTCATCGGTTTATGATAATTTTAATTTTTACATTCTCATGACTATTGAATTTATTGTGCTCTATCCTATCAATTACTCTATATAATTATTTTGAAATTAATTTTCTCCTTCATGTCCATATATTCACTTCCTTCTTATTTTCTTATATTTGGAAACCTAATTATGCATTATTTGTTAGATGACCATTATAGTTACATCTCCCTTTTTTCAAAATAATGTTATATTAACCCTCTTTAAGGTGATAGTTTTTAATAAATGGATATTAAAATATTGAACCCTTGAATTATCAGGATTGAGATAAAATTGTTAGGTTGAAATTTATTTAACATGGGGAGCATTTAATACCCAAATATTTTAAAAGAAGGATATTCCTGATTGCATACAGGACACGTAAAACCAAGATTTAATAACCACAATATATTATTATTTAAATATTATTATTATATCCTAGTTACTAAATTTAAGAGTATGAAAATGAGTAACCACATTATGAAAAATATATATAAAGGTCCTAATTAATGAAAATATTGACTAATTATTAGGAAATAAGAACTCAATTTTTAAGTGAATTTATTGTATGCTTCAAAAATATAATTTCTTAAAAAATGGTTATTATTTATTTTTGTGAGAGAATATAATATTTAATTTCTAATAATTTTAGAAGTTTTATTTTATTAAATTGTTCAAATTTTTCAACAAATCATACTTAGATTACCTTAAAGTCAAATTTAGATATTTTTATAAAAAAACTACTTTTTTTGTTAGATAGTAATAAGATACTGATTTTATGGAAGACATTAATTTCCATTAAAGTACTTACAATGTCCAATTCATTGAAATTTTTTTAACATTTTATTAGTCTATTTTTATTATACATAATCCAGTTAACATCATTGGAACCTACAGTATTCTTAACCTTGGTAAAAATAGTTTCTATAATTTAATATATATTTCTAGGAAAAACTATTTTCCATCCCATTTTGAAGTTTTATTATAATTTTAATTTATACCACATATTGTTATTAAACTTTAAAAAAACAATTCTATATTTTCAAAGAGAATTTTCATATTCAGTAAATATTTCAGCTTTATTTTTTCTCATAACGAATATTTACCTTGGTAAATATTTATCAACATAGTAAAGAGTAAATTAAGTTAACTATGGTTAAAATTAATGTAACAAATAATTTAAAATCCCCCTTACACTAGAATATAATCTATTGGATTATTCATTGTCTATTATTTCAATCAAATATTCTATAATATGTCACTTTTGTTCCATTTTCCCTTGATAAAGTCCTTTTTATTTATTAAAAAAGTGAAATTCCAAAATGCCTCGTCCATGGTTTTAATATATATAATATTTTTTATAGTGATGAACAAAGTAAATAATGGTTATAAAGTATTATTTTGAAAACTAATAAAAAAATCGGGATATTTATTTTTAATTTTTATGGAAAAAATAATTATATTTAATGCTTATGTAATACTTATATAGTGCTTTTCAAAGCTATAGAAAAATCAAGTAAATGGTCTTAAAAATGAACAAAGTATTTATTTTTTGGTGCATTATGGTATTCCAATAATTTTTATTTACATATAATATATTAAGGGTATTTTAAATTTTTTTATTAGGACTAATTTACTATATTTATATTTTTTTAAAATTTGGTTATCTAAATATTCTCAAAAATTAATTCAATAATATTTTATATTAATGACTATTTTATTAAATGAGGTTTCTTGGAGAGGAGGTAATTGTCTTAATCGATAAATTTGATTTTACTTCATTTTTTACCTCCATCAGTACTATGCTAAATATTTAAATATAATAAAATTAATATCCCCATATACTAATATGTTATTATTTTTATCCAATAACATTTCTCCATCGCCCTCTGTCAAATATGAAATGAAATCATTGTTCATACATCTATGCAGAATACCCACCCATGAAATAATGTATTTCATTTCTCATCACATTATTTAATGGGTGGTGATAAAAAAATATTTAATGAATCCTGAAATAATTTTTATTCTTGAAATATAATATATTTTCTATCTTTATTCAATTAAAATCATTAAAAATTGTGTCATCTTGTGTGTCTATGTATGAACTACCATCTCTCTTTAGTGATGTATTTTTTTTCAATGCAACATCGCACTGTTAGTTACGAGGATCGATTCAATGAATTATTTGAGGTTTATAATAGAATAATTATTCATGAAAGATAATATTTCATTTTATTTCTTTATTTTAAATCCAATTAAAATAAAAAATTTCTTATGTGGACTACCAGAAAATGACCCGAAAACTTTGACCTTGGCCAACAACCCGAGGTGGTTATAAATTTATGAACCAAATTACCTCAAATAATATGATGTGACTTTACCAATAAATTAATTACATATTTCACTATAGGGAATCAAATAAATGATTTAATGGAAAATTACAAAATCAGTAAAATATTCTCAAATAAGTAAAGACAATAATATATTTTTATTATATAAGAAAGTAAACGATGAGGATTGAATTTCAAAAGTCGATGTAATGGGTTTCTTAAGTAAATTTCATTTCATTGTGTTATAACACTTCTTCATTTTACAATATCTACAAATTATCACATTAATGATTAATTTTGACATATGTGGTATGATATTTGAAAGGATTATTCATATCAATATTATTTATTTGAGACAGGTTTTTCATTATTCACCAACTTCCATTAATAAGTTGAATATGATTATTATTGAGATATTATATCATGAATTAATATATAATGCTAATATTTATTTTTCTTTTGATGTTCCCCCCTTTTATGAGATTTTTTTTGATAGTTATAAAAGTTCCTAGGGTTTTCATTGTCTTAATTTCAATTATGTAGTACATATTTCATGTTATGCACTATATTAAATTTCTTATAGCTTACATACTTCTACATGAATGATTTTTAACATATTTTTCATTGAAATTATTATTTTTATATAATAATTTTATGTTTTTAATTCAAAGTATTTTTTATTCAAGCATTACCTAACTTCCAAGGGTTTCTCGCCTCAAGCTTCCATCTCTGGGACATGTTCTAATTGATGCACAAATATTTATTTATGTAGTGAATATATCTACTCATTACATATTATATCTTGAAAATTTTTCAGTTCATTTTATTTTATAATTCCTTTAATGTATTTTGTTTGAATGGTTTTTTTGTTATAGAAGGTTGTAAATGTTTTTTCTTTAAAAACATCAATTTAAAGGTTTATATGAGTTATAACCATACTATTCATCTATATTCCTAACATTATTTCATGAAAATTATTTTATAAATATAAATAATTTCATCAATTTATTTTCCTCGATCATTAAACATTTTCAAAAGGTTTTTAAAAAGATATTTCATTATATTTTCCACTTTAGTTACTATTCAATCTCTTTACAAAAGTCTTATAAGAATGTTTATTTTAAATTTTTCTGAAATGAATATATTTTCTATACATCATAATAAGTATTTCTTTTGAATATTCGTTTCAATATCCCCATGATTTTTTTCAAGTGAAATAAATTTTCCAATATTTTAAGAAATTTTATATTTTAGAGGTAGTGAAAGGAAAGGTTATTTAATTACATTTTACAAGAAAAAAAATTTAATTGTTATTTTAAAGTTATTCCTATCTATTTCAACATCCTTTAATAATTCATATTCTTAAATTGGGATATGATCTTGTGATACCATTAACTTCCTTTATTTCAATGGTTTTTTATTATATTTTAAAGATATTTTAATGAAGTATTTTTCTCTTTCAGTGGTAAATAAATTTATGAATGTTTTGAAGAGATGTAAGAACCCATGTGTTTTGTTTCATGATATGGTACTTAGATGATATTAATAAAAGAATTATTTGGGAGTAAACCCAAATTATTATGTAACTTGTTCCAATATTTGATGGGTGTGTCCTATATAGCCCTCCAATTAATTGGATAATGAGACAATGTTACTTACTTAATGTTACTCCTTATAGATGGTGTAGTTATATTACTTGAAATAGATAATAAATTTAAATAATTGTAAGTACTCCTATGATATTGGTAGTTTACTATTTATAAATCTAACCTAATATATATGGAAATTTTCTTATTTGGTTATTCAGTGATGAATGTTTGATGTTCCATGATTCCAATATAGTTTTTAATTTCTTTCTATATATTCTAATCGATTTTTTTTTCTAAAGGAATATATTTAGATGGCTCATGATTGTTGTATTATACCACATTTGTATCCTGTAAAATCTCTATTTCATGGAGATTTTGGTTTTTCCTTTCGCCTTTCCAATCTGTGGCTGAATTTCCTGTTCAAGGATGCTTTGACTTTCATAAGCACATGATAGAGCCAGTAATCAGGAATCGATGTCCCTTGGATTCTAAGCTAAATGAGGGAAATTCCCCAAATCACATTTTTTCCTACATTAAAGGTTCAAATGATGGAATTCGTAAGAAGGTTTTTGTTGGTCACGTCAAAGCTGATATGGATGAAATATCGAAATGACTCGAGATCGGGGTGCACTCCATCATAGATCGTCTCATTTTTTCGAAACGCTTTGTGCCATGGAAGCTCAAGAAACTAACACAACAACTATCAGGAATTTGGGGATTCTTCTCCTGGAAGTGTGTCACTTTATGGAAAGGATTCCACCACATCTTATTCCCTCTGAAGAACTCAAGCTACGAGCCTGGGTTTATGGATCAATTTCCTTCAAACTGAGAGCATTGCACATTCGGGTATGAGACCAAAAGTTCAACCCCTTTGAAGTAGGTAATAATTCATTTCAATCTTGGTTGGATGTATACGACTTAAACTAGATTATTTGGTACCCTAAAATATTATATGAAATTTCCTTGGCCTTCGGAGTACCGATTAAACTAGATAAAGAAGCTGACATCACCAGATATGGACACTATGCTAGATTCCTAGTTGAAGTACATCTATGTTCTCCATTAATAAACAAGTTTTATCGCTTGACTGTTGTTGATGGACTTGAATTGAAAATTGAATATGAAAACCTTACCCGGTTCTGTTCAGGCTGTATGACTATAGGACAAGATTTCTCAAACTATAAGAGATTTATTATTTCTGTTTTTTTCTCTTTATGTGGGCATGACATTAGTTCTTACTTCAAAAGGAAACACTATCAAAATATTGGTTCCTCTGAATTTACCCAAATGGTTGGGATTACTAGTGATGCTTTAGGTATTGAAAATGCTACGCACAATTTGTCAAAACCTGTTACTTTGGATCCCCATTTTTCCCTGGGAAGTAACAAGGAGATGTTAAAACCATCTCCTCTTACTAATGAATATTGTGATGTCAATACAATAGATGATAAATTGAATTCCCTTGATATGTATTTTCAACCTCAAAAGGTTTATAACCAATATGAAACTCGATCATGGGCTGATATTGTTGAGAAAGAAAGGGATGGTGGGACCCAGGTTACTAAGGATCACACTCAGGATCTGGAAACTGTGGGTCTCACTACTCAAGTCACAACACAACGCCCATACTTTCAATGTGAACAAAGTGTGTCTATTGCAGGTAAAGATGATTCACCTGTCTCTTCTACGTCTTTTGGTGTTGATAAAAGCACTGGGAAAAGGCTTATGTACCCAGTTCTAGAACAACACTCTATTGATCTTTAAAAGAATGTTGAACATTCTAAAGAACCTACTCTAGTTCCCTTAATGGAAATCCAACCTCCTACTGAGGATCTTGGAAATTATTTTCTCATCTAGCCTCCGGTTCCATTACCAAGTAGGACTAATCCAGAGCCATGTGCACAGGTGAAACTGACCACTTCTAACACATTTTAAGATCTTAATAGTGCTTCAAGACATATTGAGGTTGATGCTGCTGATCCTCCAAGGGAAAAAATGAGGCTGTCTTGATGCAACCCCCATCAACATTGCCTGGCCCTCAGCAGATTACATAAAAGACTCAAGTGGAGAACCTAGTTCCAGCAGCAGGTGCAGATAGTCATGATGGCTCTTGGAAATAGAAAAAATCATCAAAAGGAGGAATGCTTCCTAGCAGTCATGGGCAAGGATGTGGATGAGTAGACATAACCTCAAAGAAATATGAAACACATTTTTTGGATTCAAACTCAGATGACAAAAACATCGAAGGTCTTGTTCAATAAGAAAGAAATATTGAAGTGCTTAACACCATGGGTCATGGATGAGGGAAAGGAAGTAAGATTGATTTGGTCACCTTGCAAGATGCAGAGCAAAATATTTCAGATAAGATTTGGAAAAAATTGGGCCCTTGTGAGGTGGAACACGAATTTTTGTGAAATGAACAGCTACTCTCATTTTGCCTTGTTTGATTACTTTTTTTTCAATGAAAAGGGCATTGTCCCTCACATTTTTAAAAAAAATTAATTTTTTCATCGTACCCTTACTGAGAATTTTATCGCATCCTTCTTATTCTTTTTATTTCCCCAGGTTGTAAGGAATTATGTTAAAATAATTATGACTATAATGTTTTGTGTTTGATGAATTTAATGAGAGTGTTCGAATAATTTTTATGAAATTAAAAATATCAGTATAGTATAATAGTGGTAACATGATTATATTAGTATTGTTATGTAAGGGTTTTTCTAATATTCTAAAAATCTAAATAGAACTTATCCTAGGATATATAAGTGATAAAATATTTTTGTTTGATGTTTTTTTATTTTGACGGAAAAAATGGGGTCTTGTTTATTGCCATCAAATTCTTAAAACAAAATACTATTTGTTCAATACTGAATCTGAGAGTGTGGGTTCATTTTTGTTATCGAAACATTCATGCCTTATATCTTAGATGTCATGGATAGAAAGGTTCAATAAGATTTCTTCTTTCATGTGATGATTTCTTATATTAATCCTCATGTATGTATAATGATAAGTGTTTATTGATAATATCTCACCATATCTAAAATATTTTCACAAAAAGAAAAGGTGTTAGTTGATAAAACAACTTTAAGAGTTATATGTATATTATTTTAAGAAGACTAAGAAGCTAAAAAGATTTTCCATGGATATCTACACATGTTAAATGATCTATTTGTGTAAGTAAATACTTTAGATGGTGATCAGAATAAATTTAATGATTTCTAAATGATGAGAAATAATTTGAATAGATTTTTATGTTTAGAGTTTCCTAAGAAAATGTACTATGTCCCCAACACAATCTATTGATAACTTAGTATAATTGTTTTTACTATTGATTTTATTCCTCTAATTGAGGATAATTCTCTAAATAATAGATCATAAGAATTTTCTAATCATAAGCCTTTGAAACACTGGGAATAATTCTTTTCCACTTAGAATATGTCTCTGAGATGAGAGTAGGACATCACCACAAGACATTGAGGGGAAGCCTTTACATAGTATAATCCATTTCAATTCTAGAAACCATAAAATGGAAATTTCAAGAGCATGCTTGTCGTGATGCTAAGTGTATTTTTCAAATTAATATGATCCAAAGTCTAAGTTATTTTAATATGGAATGAAGTTTGGATTTATATGAGAATATTTGAGTAAAATATAGGATACATAGTCTATGAAGATGAATTAAATATGATAATAAAAGGTGGACTATTATTAATGGAATAAAAATCATGATCCAAGATGAAAATTAAATAGATTCATCCATGTGGCTAGCTTGTACTATTAAGGAACTTCATACTGTATAAAGAGAGAACATAGTGTATGAATTTGTAAAATGGAAAAGACAATTCCATAGTTTATTTATTGTTAATTTTTTTTGAAATTTATACACATTAACTTAAATATATATAATAATTTTTTTATATTTCATTCAAATAATAGAAAATTTTTAATTTAAAATTATTCTCGTAGATGCGACCACAATGCGTATTTTTGAAGAGAAAATGTTTAAAAGTTTGAAAAGTTTTAATATAAAATTTTAGTATAAAAATGATTAAAATGAACAATATTGGATTAATAAATACATAATTGAACTAATTTAACTTAAAATTAAATTTAAAATATAATTTAACTTCATAAATAATTTAAACGAAATACAGTTTTCAATTCAAATTTAGTATTTTTTCACCATTCATTGAAAAATGAAATATTTCATAAAAATACCCAAAATTAAAAATAATATAATTTTTTATATGATCATTTCAAAAATAAAGCCTAATTTTAAAATAAATTTTATAATTTTGATAAAAATTAGTTTTAAATTATGTGTTATAAGCCTGACTAAACCATCTTTTAAAAAAAAATACAGTTTTTTAGAAAACATTTATTTATATTTTAAAAGATTCTTAATTTTTAATAATTAATTAATATACCTAATTTAAATAATTTATTTATTACTATTAATACTCTATAATATAAAATCCAGTTTATGATGATATATTATATTACAGTTTAGTTACACTGAAGGTTACTCATTCCATAAGATAACAAAGAGATTAAATTTAATGGAATTTAATCAGTGGGTTGTTTAAGATCGATATTTCATGTGACATATAATATCAAATAAAATATTATCATTTTAGAATATTCTGGTGTTACATGTCCCCATTATTATTTTTAAATAAAATCACTTTCTTGTTATTTTGGAAATATTTAGTTTTTAATGTTACTAAAAGAAAAGTGTATTTCTCCCTATTTTCTAAGAACTATTTTAAATATGATTTTAAAGGTATTTTTATTTATAAAAAAGATAAATTAATGATTTATATTATTATGTAGGTATTTTATCTAAGGATACTATTAAATTCATTTATTTTAATGGTTTATAATGATATATAAAAGTGATTTTGAGGAAAACCGCATATTTTTTATGAGAAAAACAAGTTATGAACATTTTGATGGAATTCAAGCATCATTGTGATTTGTATCATGATATAGTAGATGTAAATTATTTATGAAAGTTTTAATAGGTAGTGAGACTAAATTGATAAGGATATTATTCTATATGTGATGGGTGGTTCAGTTATATCCCACCAACGCATTGGGTAAGGAATGGAATAAACTAGATGGACGTTACTCTAAAGAGATGATGGTGTTATATTACTACATAGTGATGATATATTTAATAGATTTTATGTCACTCCTATTATAGGAATGGGTTTTCTGGTTACAAGTTACTCATATGAGATATGGTAATTATCAAAATAAGGGATTCCATGAGGAATGTTTCATGTTCTAAGATACCCACATTGTTTTTTAATGTTTACTATGATTTGTAATGGATAATTATCTCAAGGATAATTTTCAAATTACTCATTATTCATAGCTTATATTCCTCTTGTATTATGCTAAATATTTGTTACAGGTCTCATTATTTTTTATCCACATTTGGATGTGTGTGAATCCTATTATTTTATGATCATGCATTTTGATTATGTCATCACGCCCTAGTTTCATATTATGCTCACTGATAAAATTCAGTTTTTAATAATAATGATTACACTTATTGAATGTTTAATATCAACATTATTATTTATAAAATTTACCTAGGTAATAAATAATTATTTTAAATGAATTATATCTAGAAAGGTTTCATCTATGAAGAGGTTTTGGAGATATGTTGTTGATTTTTTTTTATATCGGAAAAATAGGTATCGTATGAAAAGTGATCACTTAAAGTCATGGGAATTATTATGTAAGAGTTTTTCATAATTATAAATAACAATAAACCTAAAAGGTCCTTGATTAGGTAATTTATCCAAAATATCTATTTTATTATCTATGATATTATTAACTATAATTGGGTAACATTAATTGGTATCAAATCCATAAATATAAAGAATATGATTTTATTATTGGATCTAGGAGTGAAGTTTTAGGGTTGTTTTAAATGGTATTAGAGTATATTTCAGATATATTTATCGATTTTGAGGTTTTTCAGGTGAGGATAACTTAAAAAATTTGGACACTGTCATGGGTTTATATTTTTATGGTTGTTAATACATTCAAATTAATAGAAACCCCTTTTGAGGTTTTATTTAATTTTATTTTAAAGTGATTAATAATATTTTGGGGGATGTTTTATTGGGTAAAGGTATAGGTAACCCTCATGATTATCCTTTGATATGACATGAAGGATCATTTGTGAAAATTATATTACATTTTTTGGGGAGGTAAGCTAAAAGGAATGACATAACCATTACGATTAAAACATTTTTTAGTGTTGAAAATGGTGACATTAATAGCTAGATAAGGTTAATTATTTATGGAATAATCTATGTTTAAACATGGGTTTTATTATGAAAATTTAATGGTTAAATGTATTATTTATTCAAATGAATATTTATTCATTTTGAGTATTACCATACCATGTTAGAAAAATTTTATATTTGGAAAATACAGATGGATTATCTTGTATCTTTTTATAGATCCTATGAAATTTTAAATTTTGATTATTTAGGTGTAAGATATATTCATCATGGATACTGATCAATTAGAAAATGGATTGAGATAGAGGTAGAAACATGTTAAAAAATGCAACCAAATATGAACTTTCACTTATCAGTTTCAATAATGTCAAGAATATTTTCTTATGTTATCTATATTAACGGTGAAATGATAAAATAACTTTAGATAAATGATCTTAAAATTATAATATTTTTAATTTTTTGAAATTATTTCTAAAAAATTTATCTAATTTTTTATACCTCATCGGTTTATGGTAATTTTAATTTTTACTTTCTCATGGCTATTGAATTTATTATGATCAATCCTATCAATTACTCTATATAATTATTTTGAAATTAATTTTCTCCTTCATGTCCATATATTCACTTCCTTCTTATTTTCATATATTTGGAAACCTGATTATGTGTTATTTGTTAGATGACCAATATAGTTACATCTCCCTTTTTTTCAAAATAATGTTATATTAACCCTCTTTGAGATGATAGTTTTCAATAAATGGATATTAAAATATTGAACCCTTGAATTAGAAGGAATGAGATAAAATTGTTAGGTTGAAATTTATTTAACATGGGGAGAATTTAATACCCAAATATTTTAATATAAGGCTATTCCCGATTGCATACAGGACACGTAAAACCAAGATTTAATAACCACAATATATTATTATTTAAATATGATTGTTATATCCTTGTTACTGAATTGAAGAGTATGAAAAGGAGTAACCACATTATGAAAAATATATATAAAGGTCCTAATTAATGAAAATATTTACTAATTATTAGGAAATAAGAACTCAATTTTTATGTGAATTTATTGTATGCTTCAAAAATATACTTTTTTAAAAAATGGTTTTTATTTATTTTTGTGGGAGAATATAATATTTAATTTCTAATAATTTTAGAAGTTTTATTTTATTAAAATGTTCAAAATTTTCAACAAATCATATTTATATTACCTTAAAGTCAAATTTAGATATTTTTATAAAAAAACTAATTTTTTAGTAGATAGTAATAAGATACTTATTTTATGGAAGACATTCATTTCCATTCAATTACTTACAATGTCCAATTCATTGAACTAATTTTAACATTTTATTAGTCTCTTTTTATTATACATAATCCAGTTAACATCATTGGAACCTACAATATTCTTAACCTTGGTAAAAATAGTCTCTATAATTTAATATATATTTCTAGGAAAAACTATTTTCCATCCCATTTTGAAGTTTTATTATAAATGTAATTTATACCACATATTGTTATTAAACTTAAAAAAAACAATTCTATATTTTCAAAGAGAATTTTCATATTCAGTAAATATTTTAGCTTTATTTTTTCTCATAACGAATATTTACCTTGGTAAATATTTATCAACACAGTAAAGAGTAAATTAAGTTAACTATGGTTAAAATTAATGTAAAAAATAATTTAAAATCTCCCTTACACTATAATATAATCTATTGGATTATTCAATGTCTATTATTTCAATCAAATATTCTATAATATGTCATTTTTGTTCCATTTTCCCTTGATAAAGTCCTTTGTATTTGTTAAAAAAAGGGAAATTCCAAAATGCCTCATCCATGGTTTTAATATATATAATATTTTTTATAGTGATGAACAAAGTAAATAATGGTTATAAAGTATTATTTTGAAAACTAATAAAAAAACGAGATATTTATTTTTAATTTTTATAGAAAAAATAATTTTATTTAATTATTTTGTAATACTTATATAGTGCTTTTCAAAGCTATAGAAAAATCAAGTAAATGGTCTTAAAAATGAACAATTTATTTATTTTTTGGTGCATTATGGTATTCCAAGAATTTTTATATACATATAATATATTAAGGGTATTTTAAATTTTTTTATTTGGACTAATTTACTATATTTATATTTTTTTAAAATTTGGTTATCTAAATATCCTCGAAAATTAATTCAATAGTATTTTATATTAATGACTATTTTATTAAATGAGGTTTCTCAGAGAGGAGGTAATTTTCTTAATCGATAAATTTCATTTTACTTCATTTTTTACCTGCATCAATACTATCTTAAATATTTAAATATAATAAAATTAGTATCCCCATATACTAATATGTAATTATTTTTATCCAATAACATTTCTCCATCGCTCTCAGTCAAATATGAAATGAAATAATTATTCAGACATCTATGAAGAATACCCACCCATGAAATAATGTATTTCATTTCTCATCACATTATTTAATGGGTGGTTATAATAAAAGATTTAATGAATCCGGAAATAATTTTTATTCTTGAAATATAATATATTTTCTATCTTTATTCAATTACAGTCATTAAAAATAGTTTCATCTTTTGTGTCTATGTATGAACTACCATCTCTCTTTAGTGATGTATTTTTTTCAATGCAACATCGCACTGTTGGTCATGAGGATCAATTCAATGAATTATTTGAGGTTTATAATAGAATAATTATTCATGAAAGATAATATTTCATTTTATTTCTTTATTTTAAATCCAATTAAAATAAAAAATTGCTTATGTGTACTACCACTACGTGACCCGAAAACTTTGACCTTGGCCAACAACCCGAGGTGGTTATAAATTTATGAACCAAATTACGTCAAAGAATATGATGTGACTTTACCAATAATGTAATTACATATTTCACTATAGAGAATCAAATAAATGATTTAACGGAAAATTACAAAATCAGTAAAATATTCTAAAATAAGTAAAGATAATAATATAATTTTATTATATAAAAAAGTAAACGATGAGCATTGAATTTCAAAAGTCGATGTAATGGGTTTCTTAAGTAAATTTCATTTCATTGTGTTATAAAACTTCTTCATTTTACAAAATCTACACATTATCACATTAATGATTGATTTTAACATATGTGGTATGATCTTTGAAAGGATTATTCATATCAATATTATTTATTTGAGACAGGTTTTTCATTATTCACTAACTTCCATTAATAAGTTGAATATGATTATTATTGAGATATTATATCATGAATTAATATATAATGCTAATATTTATTTTTCTTTTGATGTTCCCCCTTTTATGAGATTTTCTTTGATAGTTATAAAAGTTCCTAGGGTTTTCATTGTCTTAATTTCAATTATGTAGTACATATTTCACATTATGCACTATATTTAATTTCATATAGCTCACATACTTCTACATGAATTAGTTTTAACATATTTTTAATTAAAATTATGGTTTTTATATAATAATTTTATGTTTTTAATTCAAAGTATTTTTTATTCAAGCATTACCTAACTTCCACGGGTTTCTCACCTCAAGCTTCCTTCTCTGGGATATGTTCTAATTGATGCACCAATATTTATTTATGTGGTGAATATATTGAATCGTTACATATTATATCTTGAAAAGTTTTCAGTTCATTTTATTTTATATTTCCTTTTATGTATTTTGTTTGAATGTTTTTTTTGTTATAAAAGGGTGTAAATGTTTTTTCTTTAAAAACATCTATTTAATGGTTTATATGAGTTATAACCATACTATTCATCTATATTCCTAACATTATTTCATGAAAATTGTTTTATAAATATAAATAATTTCATCAATTTATTTTCCTCGATCATTAAACATTTTCAAAAGGTTTTTAAAAAGATATTTCATTATATTTTCCACTTTAGTTACTATTAAATCTCTTTACAAAAGTCTTATAAGAATGTTTATTTTAAATTTTTCTAGAATGAATATATTTTCTATACATCATAATAAGTATTTATATTGAATATTCGTTTAAATATCCCCATATTTTTTTTCAAGTAAAATAAATTTTCCAATATTTCAAGAATTTTTATATTTTAGAGGTAGTGAAAGGAAAGGTTATTTAATTACGTTTTACAAGAAAAAAATTTTAATAGTTCTTTTAAATTTATTCCTATCTATTTCAACATCCTTTAATAATTCATATTCTTAAATTGGGATATAATCTTGTGATACCATTAACTTCCTTTCTTTCAATGGTTTGGGATTATATTTTAATGATATTTTAATGAAGTATTTTTCTCTTTCACAGGTAAATAAATTTATGAATTTTTTGAATAGATTTAAGAACCCATGTGTTTTGTTTCATGATATGGTACTTAGATGATATTAATAGAAGAATTATTTGGGAGTAAACCCAAATTATTATGTAACTTGTTCCAATATTTGATGGGTGTGT
Organism: Viscum album; assembly: GCA_963277665.1. Lineage (NCBI taxonomy): Eukaryota > Viridiplantae > Streptophyta > Magnoliopsida > Santalales > Viscaceae > Viscum > Viscum album. Next base: position 359,277,457 of record OY728155.1, on the reverse strand, counting down.
CCTATATAGCCCTCCAATTAATTGGATAATGAGACAATGTTACTTACTTAATGTTACTCTTTATAGATGGTGTAGTTATATTACTTGAAATAGATAATAAATTTAAATAATTTTAAGTACTCCTATGATATTGGTAGTTTACTATTTATAAATCCAACCAAATATATATGGAAATTTTCTTATTTGGTTATTCAGTGATGAATGTTTGATGTTCCTTGATTCCAATATAGTTTTTAATTTCTTTCTATATATTCTAATCGATTTTTTTTCTAAAAGAATATTTTTAGATGGATCATTATTGTTGGATTATATCACATTTATATCATGTAGAATCTTTATTTCATGGAGATTATGGTTTTTCCTTTCGCCTTTCCAATCTATGGCTGAATTTCCTGTTCAAGGATGCTTTGACTCTCATAATCACATGATAGATCCAGTAATCAGGAATCGATGTCCCTTGGATTCTAAGCTAAATGAGGTCAATTCCCCAAATCACATTTTTTCCTCCTTTAAAGGTTCGAATGATGGAATTCGTAAGAAGGGTTCTGTTGCTCATGTCAAAGCTAATATGGATGAAATATCGGAATGAATCGAGATTGGGGTGCGCTCCATCATAGATCGTCTCATTTTTTCCAAATGCTTTGTGCCATGGAAGCTCAATAAACTAACACAACGACTATCATAAATTTGGGGATTCTTCTCCTAGAAGTGTGTCACTTTATGGAAAGGATTCTACCAAATCTTATTCCCTCTGAAAAACTCAAGCTACGAGCCTGGGGTTATAGATCAATTTCTTTCAAACCGAGAGCATTGCACATTCGGGTATGGGACCAAAAGTTCAACCCCTTTGAAGTAGGTAATAATTCGGTTCAATATTGGGTGAATGTATACGGCTTAAACTGGATTATGTGGCACCCTAAAATATTATATAAAATTTACTTGGCCTTCAGAGTACCGATTAAACAAGATAAAGAAGCTGACATCACCAGATATGAACACTATGCTAGATTCTTAGTTGAAGTAGATCTATGTTCTCCATTAATAAACAAGTTTTATCTCTTGACTGATATAGATGAACTTGAATTGAAAATTGAATATGAAAACCTTCCCCGGTTCTGTTCAGACTGTATGACTATAGTACATGATTTCTTAAACTATAAGAGATTTATTATTTGTGTTTTTTTCTCTTTATGTGGGCATGACATTAGTTCTTACTTCAAAAAGAAACATTATCAAAATATTGGTTCCTCTGAATTTACCCAAATGGTTGGGATTACTAGTGATGCTTTAGGTATTGAAAATTCTACTCACAATTTGTCAAAACATGTTACTTTGGATCCCCATTTTTCCCTGGGAAGTAATAAGGAGATTTTAAAACCATCTCCTCTTACTGATGAACATTGTGATGTCAATAAAATAGATGATAAATTGAATTCCCCTGATATGAATTTTCAACCTCAAAAGGTTTCTAACCAATATGAAACTCGATCATGGGCTGAAATTGTTGAGAAAGGAAGGGATGGTGGGACCCAAGTTGCTGAGGATCACACTCAAGATCTGGAAACTGTGGGTCTCACTACTCAGGTCACAATAGAACTCCCCTACTTTCGAGGTGAACAAAGTGTGTCTATTGCTGGTAAAGATGATTCACCTGTCTCTGCTACATCTTGTGGTGTTGATAAAAGCACTGGGAAAAGGCTTATGTAACCCGGTGCTAGAACAACACTCTATTGATCTTTAAAAGAATGTTGAACATTCTGAAGAACCTACTATAGTTCCCTCAATGGCAATCCAACCTCCGGCTGATGATCTTGGAAATTCTTTTCTCATCAAGCCGCTCGTTCCATTACCAAGTAGGACTGATCCGCATCCATGTGCATAGGTGAAACTGACCACTTCTAACACATTTGAAGCTCTTAATAGTGTTTCAATACATATTGAGGTTGATGCTGCTGATCCTCCAAGGGAAAAAAAGAGGTTGTCTTGATGCAACCCCCATCAACACTGCCTGGCCCTTAGCAGATGACATAAAAGACTCCAGTGGAGAACCTAGTTCCAGCAGCAGGTGAAGATAGTCATGATGGCTCTTGGAAATAGACAAAATCATCAAAAGGAGGAATGCTTCCTAGAAGTCATGGGCAAGGACGTGGATGAGCAGAAATGACCTCAAAGAAATATGAAACACATTTTGTGGATTCAAACTCAGATGAAAAAAACATCGAAGGTCTTGTTCAATAAGAAAGAAATCTTGAAGTGCTTAACACCATGGGTCATGGATGAGGGCAGGGAAGTAAGATTGATTGGGTCACCTTGCAAGATACATAGAAAAATATTGTAGATAAGATTGGGAAAAAATTGGGCCCTTGTGAGGTGGAAGATGAATTTTTTTGAAATGAACAACTACTCTCATTTTTCCATGTTTGATTACTTTTGTTTCAATGAAAAGGGCATTGTCCCTCACATTTTTTAAAAAAAATTAATTTTTTCATCGTACCCTTATTGAGAATTTTATCGCATCCTTCTTATGCTTTTTATTTCCCCAGGTTGTAAGGAATTATGTTAAAATAATTATGACTAGAATGTTTTTGTGTTTGATGAATTTAATGAGAGTGTTTGAATAATTTTTATGAAATTAAAAATATCAGTATAGTATAATAGTGGTAACATGATTATATTAGTATTGTTATGTAAGGGTTTTTATAATATTCTAAAAATCTAAATAGAAATTATCCTAGGCTATATAAGTGATAAAATATTTTTGTTTGATGTTTTATGATTTCGATGGAAAAAATGGGGTCTTGTTTATTGCCATCAAATTCTTAAAACTAAATACTATTTGTTCAATACTAAATCCGAGAGTGTGGGTTCATATTTGTTATCGAAACATTCATGCCTTATATCTTAGATGTCATGGATAGAAAGGTTCAATAAGATATATCCTTTCATGTGATGATTTCTTATATTAATCCTCATGTATGTATAATGATAAGTGATTTTCCATTGATATCTACACATGTTAAATGATCTATTAGGGTAAGTAAATACATTAGATGGTGATCAGAATAAATTTCAGGATTTTTAAATGATGAGAAATAATTTGAATAAATTTTTATGTTTAGAGTTTCCTAAGAAAATGTAAAATGTCCCCAAAACAATCTATTGATAACTTAGTATAATTGTTTTTACTATTTATTTTATTCCTCTAACTGAGGATAATTATCTAAATAATAGATCATAAGAATTTTCTAATCATAAGCCTTTGAAACACTGGTAATAATTCTTTTCCACTTAGAATATGTCTCTGAGATGAGAGTAGGACATCATCACAAGACTTTGAGGGGAAGCCTTTATATATTATAATCCATTTCAATTCTAGAAACCATAAAATGGAAATTTCAAGAGAATAATTGTCTTGATGCTAAGTGTATTTTTCAAATTAATATGATCCAAAGTCTGAGTTATTTTAATACGGAATGAAGTTTGGATTTATATGAGAATATTTGAGTAAAATATAGGATACATAGTCTATGAAGATGAATTAAATATGATAATAAAAGGTGGACTATTATTAATTGAATAAACATCATGATCCGAGATGAAAATTAAATAGATTCATCCATGTGGCCACCTTGTACTATTAAGGACCTTCATATTGTATAAAGACAGAACATAGTGTATGAATTTGTAAAATGGAAAAGACAATTCCATAGTTTATTTATTGTTACTTTTTTTTGAAATTTATACACATTAAATTAAAAATATATAATAATTTTTTTATATTTCATTCAAATAATAGAAAATTATTAATTTAAAAGTATTCTCGTAGATGTGACCACAATGTGTGTTTTTGAAGAGAAAATGTTTAAAAGTTTGAAAAGTTTTAATATAAAATTTTAGTATAAAAATGATTAAAATGAACAATATTGGATTAATAAATACATACTTGAACTAATTTAACTTAAAATTAAATTTAAAATATAATTTAACTTCATAAATAATTTATACGAAATTCAGTTTTCAATTAAAATTTAGTATTTTTTCATCATTCATTGAAAAATGAAACATTTCATAAAAATACCCAAAATTAAAAATAATATAATTTTTTATATGATCATTTCAAGAATAAAGTCTAATTTTCAAATAAATCTTATAATTTTGATAAAAATTAGTTTTAAATTATGTGTTATAAGCATGACTAAACCATCTTTTAAAAAAATACAGTTTTTAGAAAACATTTATTTATATTTTAAAAGATTCTTAATTTTTTATAATTAATTAATATCCCTAATTTAAATAATTTATTTATTACTATTAATAATCTATAATATATAATCTAGTTTATGATGATATATTATTTTACAGTTCAGTTACACTGAAGGTTTCTCATTCCATAAGATAACAAAGATATTAAATTTAAAGGAATTTAATCAGTGGGTTGTTTATGATCGATATTTCATGTGACATATAATATCAAATAAAATATTATCATTTTAGAATATTCTGGTGTTACATGTCCCCATTATTATTTTTAAATAAAATCACTTTCTTTTTATTTTTGGAAATATTTAGTTTTTAATGGTACTAAAAGAAAAGTGTATTTCTCCCTATTTTCTAAGAACTATTTTAAATATGATTTTAAAGGTATTTTTATTTATAAAAAGATAAATTAATGATTTATATTATTTAATAGGTATTTTATCTAAGGATAATATTAAATTCATTTATTTTAATGGTTTATAATGATATATAAAAGTGATTTTGAGGAAAACTGCATATTTTTTACGGGAAAAACAAGTTATGAACATTTTGATGGAATTCAAGCATAATTGTGCTTTGTATCATGATATGGTAGATGTAAATTATTTATGAAAGTTTTAATAAGTAGTGAAACTAAATTGATAAAGATATTGTTCTATATGTTATGGGTGGGTCAGTTATATCCCACCAACGCATTGGGTAAGGAATGGAGTAAACTAGATATATGTTACTCTAAAGAGATGATAGTGTTATAATAGTACATAGTGATGATAGATTTAATAGATTTTATGTCACTCCTATTATAGTAATGGGTTTACTGGTTATAGGTTACTCATATGAGATATGGTAATTATCAAAATAAGGGATTCCATGAAGAATGTTTCATGTTCTAAGATACCCACATTGCTTTTTAATGTTTACTATGATTTGTAATGGATACTTATCTCAAGGATAATTTTCACATTACTCATTATTCATATCTTATATTCCTCTTGTATTATGATAAATATTTGTTAAAGGTATCATTATTTTTTATCCACATTTGGATGTGTGTGAATCCTATTATTTTATGATCATTCATTTTGATTATGTCATCATGCCCTAGTTTCATATTATGCTCACTGATAAAATTTAGTTTTTAATAATAATGATTACACTTATTGAATGTTTAATATCACCATTATTATTTATAAAATTTACCTATGTAATAAATAATTATTTTAAATGAATTATACCTAGAAAGGTTTCATCTATGAAGAGGTTTTGGAGATATGTTGATGATATTTTTTGAAATCGGAAATATAGGTATCGTTTGAAAAGTGATCACCAAAAGTCATGGGAATTATTATGTAAGAGGTTTTCCTAATTCTAAAAAACAATAAACCTAAAAGGTCCTTGAGTAGGTAATTGATCCAAAATTTCTATTTTATTATCTATGATATTATTAACTATAATTGGGTAACATTAATTGGTATCAAATCCATAAATATAAAGAATATGATTTTATTATTGGTTCTAGGAGTGATGTTTTAGGGTTGTTTTACATGGTATTAGAGTAGTGTTCAGATATATTTATCGATTTTGAGGTTTTTCAGGTGAGGAAAACATAAAAAATTTGGACACTGTCATGGGTTTATATTTTTATGGTTGTTAATACATTCAAATTAATAGAAACCCCTTTTGAGGTTTTATTTAATTTTATTTTAAAGTGATTAATATTATTTTGGGGGATGTTTTATTGGGTTGAGGTATAGATAACCCTCAGAAATATCCTTTGATATGACATGAAGGATCATTTGGGAAAATTATATTACATTTTTTGGGGATGTAAGCTAAAAGGGATGAAATAACCATTACGATTAAAACATTTTTTAGTGTTTCAAAATTTGACATTAATAGCGAGATAAGGTTAATTATTTATGGAATAATCTATGTTTAAATGTGGGTTTTATTATGAAAATTTAATGGTTAAATGTATTATTTATTCAAATGAATATTTATTCATTTTGAGTATTACCATACCATGTTAGAAAAATTTTATATTTGGAAAATACAGATGGATTATCTTGTATCTTTTTATAGATCCTATGAAATTTTAAATTTTGATTATTTAGGTGTAAGATATATTCATCATGGATACTGATCAATTGGAAAATGGATTGAGATAGAGGTAGAAACGTGTTAAAAAATGCAACCAAATATGAACTTTCATTTATTAGTTTCTATAATGTCAAGAATATTTTCTCATGTTATCTATATTAACGGTGAAATGATAAAATACCTTTAGATAAATGATCTTAAAATTATAATATTTTTCATTTTTTTGAAATTATTTCTAAAAAAATTTATCTCATTTTTTACACCTCATCGGTTTATGGTAATTTTAATTTTTACATTCTCATGACTATTGAATTTATTGTGATCAATCCTATCAATTACTCTATATAATTATTTTGAAATTAATTTTCTCCTTCATGTCCATATATTCACTTCCTTCTTATTTCCATATATTTTTAAACCTGATTATGTGTTATTTGTTAGATGACCATTATAGTTACATCTCCCTTTTTTCAAAATAATGTTATATTAACCCTCTTTAAGATGATAGTTTTCAATAAATGGATATTAAAATATTGAACCCTTTAATTATCAGGATTGAGATAAAATTGCTAGGTTGAAATTTATTTAACATGGGGAGAATTTAATACCCAAATATTTTAAAAGAAGGTTGTTCCCGATTGCATACAGGACACGTAAAACCAAGATTTAATAACCACAATATATTATTATTTAAACATGATTATTATATCCTAGTTATTGAATTGAATAGTATGAAAAGGAGTAACCACATTATGAAAAATATATATAAAGGTCCTAATTAATGAAAATATTTACTAATTATTAGGAAATAAGAACTCAATTTGTAATTGAATTTATTATATGCTTCCAAAATATACTTTCTTAAAAATTGGTTTTTATTTATTTTTATGGGAGAATATAATATTTAATTTCTAATAATTTTAGAAGTTTTATTTTATTAAAATGTTCAAATTTTTCAACAAATCATATTTAGATTACCTTAAAGTCAAATTTAGATATTTTTATAAAAACACTAATTTTTTAGTGGATAGAAATAAGATACTGATTTTATGGAAGACATTCATTTCCATTCAAGTACTTATAATTTCCAATTCATTGAACTAATTTTAACATTTTATTAGTCTCTTTTTATTATACATAATCCAGTTAACATCATAGGAACCTACAATATTCTTAACCTTGGTAAAAATAGTTTCTATAATTTAATATATATTTCTAGGCAAAACAATTTTCCATCCCATTTTGAAGTTTTATTATAAATGTAATTTATACCACATATTATTATTAAACTTTAAAAAAACAATTCTATATTTTCAAAGATAATTTTCATATTCAGTAAATATTTCAGCTTTATTTTTTATCATAACGAATATTTACCTTGGTAAATATTTATCAACACAGTAAAGAGTAAATTAAGTTAACTATGGTTAAAATTAATGTAAAAAATAATTTAAAATCTCCCTTACACTACTATATAATCTATTGGATTATTCAATGTCTATTATTTCAATCAAAATATTCTATAATATGTCATTTTTGTTCCATTTTCCCTTGATAAAGTCCTTTGTATTTGTTAAAGAAAAGGGAAATTCCAAAATTCCTCGTCCATGGTTTTAATATATATAATATTTTTTTATAGTGATGAACAAAGTAAAGAATGGTTATAAAGTATTATTTTGAAAACTAATAAAAATATCGGGATATTTATTTTTAATTTTTATGGAAAAAATAATTATATTTAATGATTATGTAATACTTATATGGTGATTTTCAAAGCTATAGAAAAATCAAGTAAATGGTCTTAAAAATGAACAAAGTATTTATTTTTTGGTGCATTATGGTATTCCAATAATTTTTATATACATATAATATATTAAGGGTTTTTTAAATTTTTTTATTAGGACTAATTTACTATATTTATATTTTTTTAAAATTTGGTTATCTAAATATTCTTGAAAATTAATTCAATAGTATTTTATATTAATGACTATTTTATTAAATGAGGTTTCTCAGAGATGAGGTAATTGTCTTAATCGATAAATTTCATTTTACTTCATTTTTTACCTCCATCAATACTACCCTAAATATTTAAATATAATAAAATTAGTATCCCCATATACTAATATGTTATTATTTTTATCCAATAACATTTCTCCATCGCTCTCTGTCAAATATGAAATGAAATAATTATTCAGACATATATGCAGAATACCCACCAATGAAATAATGTATTTCATTTCTCATCACATTATTTAATGGGTGGTTATAATAAAAGATTTAATGAATCCTGAAATAATTTTTATTCTTGAAATATAATATATTTTCTATCTTTATTCAATTACAATCATTAAAAATAGTTTCATCTTTTGTGTCTATGTATGAACTACAATCTCTCTTTAGTGATGTATTTTTTTTCAATGCAACATCGCACTGTTGGTCATGAGGATCAATTCAATGAATTATTTGAGGTTTATAATAGAATAATTATTCATGAAAGATAATATTTCATTTTATTTCTTTATTTTAAATCCAACTAAAATAAAAAATTGCTTATGTGGACTACCACTACGTGACCCGAAAACTTTGACCTTGGCCAACAACCCGAGGTGGTTATAAATTTATGAACCAAATTACGTCAAAGAATATGATGTGACTTTACCAATAAAGTAATTACATATTTCACTATAGGGAATCAAATAAATGATTTAACGGACAATTACAAAATCAGTAAAATATTCTCAAATAAGTAAAGACAATAATATAATTTTATTATATAAAAAAGTAAACGATGAGCATTGAATTTCAAAAGTCGATGTAATGGGTTTCTTAAGTAAATGTTATTTCATTGTGTTATAACACTTCTTTATTTTACAATATCTACAAATTATCACATTAATGATTGATTTTGACATATGTGGTATGATCTTTGAAAGGATTATTCATATCAATATTATTTATTTGAGACAGGTTTTTCATTATTCACCAACTTACATTAATAAGTAGAATATGATTATTATTGAGATATTATATCATGAATTAATATATAATGGTAATATTTATTTTTCTTTTCATGTTCCCCCTTTTATGAGATTTTTTTGATAGTTATAAAAGTTCCTAGGGTTTTCATTGTCTTAATTTCAATTATGTAGTACATATTTCACGTTATGCACTATATTTAATTTCATATAGCTCACATACTTCTACATGAATGAGTTTTAACATATTTTTCATTGAAATTATTTTTTTTATATAAAAATTTTATGTTTTTAATTCAAATTATTTTTTATTCAAGCATTAACTATCTTCCAAGGGTTTCTCGCCTCAAGCTTCCTTCTCTGGGAGATGTTCTAATTGTTGCACCAATATTTATTTATGTAGTGAATATATTGACTCGTTACATATTATATCTTGAAAAGTTTTCAGTTCATTTTATTTTATATTTCCTTTTATGTATTTTGTTTGAATGGTTTTTTGTTATAAAAGGGTGTAAATGTTTTTTCTTTAAAAACATCTATTTAAAGGTTTATATGAGTTATAACCATACTATTCATCTATATTCCTAACATTATTTCATGAAAATTATTTTATAAATATAAATAATTTCATCAATTTATTTTCCTCGATCATTAAACATTTTCAAAAGGTTTTTAAAAAGATATTTCATTATATTTTCCACTTTAGTTACTATTCAATCTCTTTACAAAAGTCTTATAAGAATGTTTATTTTAAATTTTTCTGAAATTAATATATTTTCTATACATCGTAATAAGTATTTATTTTGAATATTTGCTTAAATATCCCCATGATTTTTTTCAAGTAAAATAAATTTGCCAATATTTCAAGAATTTTTATATTTTAGAGGTAGTGAAAGGAAATGTTATTTAATTACGTTTTACAAGAAAAAAAATTTAATTGTTCTGTTAAAGTTATTCCTATCTATTTCAAAATCCTTTAATAATTCATATTCTTAAATTGGGATATGATCTTGTGATACCATTAAATTCCTTTCTTTCAATGGTTTGGGATTATATTTTAAAGATATTTTAATGAAGTATTTTTCTCTTTCACAGGTAAATAAATTTATGAATGTTTTGAAGAGATGTAAGAACCCATGTGTTTTGTTTCATGATATGGTACTTAGATGATATTAATAGAAGAATTATTTGGGAGTAAAACCAAATTATTATGTAACTTGTTCCAATATTTGATGGGTGTGTCCTATATAGCCCTCCAATTAATTGGATACTGAGACAATGTTACTTACTTAATGTTACTCCTTATAGATGGTGTAGTTATATTACTTGAAATAGAAAATAAATTTAAATAATTGTAAGTACTCCTATGATATTTGTAGTTTACTATTTATAAATCCAACATAATATATATGGAAATTTTCTTATTTGGTTATTCCTTGATGAATGTTTGATGTTCCATGATTCCAATGTAGTTTTTAATTTCTTTCTATATATTCTAATCGATTTTTTTCTAAAGGAATATTTTTAGATGGATCATGATTGTTGGATTATATCACATTTGTATCATGTAAAATATTTATTTCATGGAGATTATGGTTTTTCCTTTCGACTTTCCAATCTATGGCTGAATTTCCTATTCAAGGATGCTTTGACTCTCATAAGCACATGATAGAGCCAGTAATCAGGAATCAATGTCCCTTGGATTCTAAGCTAAATGAGGTCAATTCCCCAAATAACATTTTTCTTCCTTTAAAGGTTCGAATGATGGAATTCGTAAGAAGGGTCCTGTTTCTCACATCAAAGCTGATATGGATGAAATATCATAATGACTCGAGATTGGGGTGCACTCCATCATAGATCGTCTCATTTTTCCCAAATGCTTTGTGCCATGGAAGCTCAAGAAACTAACACAATGACTATCAAGAATTTGGGGATTCTTCTCCTGGAAGTGTGTCACTTTATGGAAAGGATTCTACCACATCTTATTCCCTCTGAAGAACTCAAGCTACGAGCCTGGGGTTATGGATCAATTTCCTTCAAACCGAGAGCATTGCACATTCGGGTATAGGACCAAAAGTTCAACCCCTTTGAAGTAGGTAATAATCCAGTTCAATCTTGGGTGAATGTATACGGCTTAAACTGGATTATTTGGCACCCTAAAATATTATATGAAATTTCCTTGGCCTTCGGAGTACCGATTAAACTAGATAAAGAAGCTCACATCACCAGATATGGAAACTATGCTAGATTCCTAGTTGAAGTAGATCTATGTTCTCCACTAATAAACAAGTTTTATCTCTTGACTGATGTAGATGAACTTGAATTGAAAATTGAATATGAAAACCTTCCCCAGTTTTGTTCAGACTGTATGACTATAGGACATGATTTTTCAAACTATAAGAGATTTATTATTTGTGTTTTTTCACTTTATGTGGGCATGACATTAGTTCTTACTTCAAAAAGAAACACTATCAAAATATTGGTTCCTCTGAATTTACCCAAATTGTTGGGATTACTAGGGATGCTTTAGGTATTGAAAATGATACTCACAATTTGTCAAAACCTGTTACTTTGGATCCCCATTTTTCCCTGGGAAGTAACCAGGAGATGTTAAAACCATCTCCTCTTACTGATGAACATTGTGATGTCAATATAATAGATGATAAATTGAATTCCCCTGATATGTATTTGCAATCTCAAAAGGTTTCTAACCAATATGAAACACGATCATGGGATGACATTGTTGAGAAAGGAAGGGATGTGGGACCCAGGTTGCTGAGGATTACACCCAGGATCTAGCAACTGTGGGTCTCACTACTCAGGTCACAACACAACGCCCCTACTTTCGAAGTGAACAAAGTGTGTCTATTGCTGGTAAAGATGATTCAACTATATCTGCTACGTCTTGTGGTGTTGATAAAAGCACTGGGAAACGGCTTATGTACCATGTGCTAGAACAACACTCTATTGATCTTTAAAATAATGTTGAACATTCTAAAGAACCTACTGTAGTTCCCTCAATGGCGATCCAACCTCGTGATGATGATCGTGGAAATTCTTTTCTCATCTAGCCTCCGGTTCCATTACCAAGTAGGACTGATCCACAACCATGTGCACAGGTGCAACTGACCACTTATAACTCATTTTAAGCTCTTAATAGTGTTTCAAGACATATTGAGGTTGATGCTGCTAATCCTCCAAGGGAAAAAAAGAGGCTGTCTTGATGCAACCCCCATCAACACTGTCTGGCCCTCAGCAGATGATATAAAAGACTCCAGTGGAGAACCTATTTCTAGCAGCAGGTGAAGATAGTCATGGTGGCTCTTGGAAATAGACAAAATCATCAAAAGGAGGAATTCTTCCTAGTAGTCATTGGAAAGGACGTGGATGAGTAGAAATGACCTCAAAGAAATATGAAACACATTTTGTGGATTCAAACTTAGATGACAAAAACATCGAAGGTCTTGTTCAATAAGAAAGAAATCTTAAAGTGCTTAACACCATGGGTCATGGATGAGGGCAAGGAAGTAAGATTGATTGGGTCACCTTGAAAGATGCAGAGAAAAAGATTGCAGATAAGATTAGGAAAAAATTGGGCCCTCATGGGGTGGAACACGAATTTTTGTGAAATGAACAACTACTCTCATTTTGCCTTGTTTGATTACTTTTGTTTCAATGAAAAGGGCATTGTCCCTCACATTTTTAAAAAAAATTAATTTTTTCATCGTACCCTTATTGAGAATTTTATCACATCCTTCTTATGCTTTTTATTTCCCCAGGTTGTAAGGAATTATGTTAAAAGAATTATGACAAGAATGTTTTTGTGTTTGATGAATTTAATGAGTGTGTTTGAATAATTTTTATGAAATTAAAAATATTAGTATAGTATAATAGTGGTTACATGATTATATTAGTATTTTTATTTAAGGGTTTTTCTAATATTCTAAAAATCTAAATATAACTTATCCTAGGCTATATAAGTGATAAAATATTTTTGTTTGATGTTTTATGATTTTGATGGAAAAAATGGGGTCTTGTTTATTGCCATCAAATTCTTAAAACTAAATACTATTTGTTCAATACTAAATCAGAGAGTGTGGGTTCATATTTATTATCGAGACATTCATTCCTTATATCTTAAATTTCATAGATAGAAAGGTTCAATAAGATATCTCCTTTCATGTGATTATTTCTTATATTAATCCTCATATATGTATAATGATAAGTGTTTATGGATAATATCTCACCATATCTGAAATATTTTCACAAAAATCAAAGGTGTTAGTTGATAAAACAACTTTAAGAGTTATATGTATATGATTTAAAGAAGACTAAGAAGATGACGGGATTTTATATGGATATCTCCACATGTTAAATGATCTATTAGTGTAAGTAAATACTTTAGATGGTGATCAGAATAAATTTAAAGTTTTTTAAATGATGATAAATAATTTTAATAAATTTTTATATTTAGAGTTTCCTAAGAAAATGTTCTATGTCCCCAACACAATCGATTGATAACTTAGTATAATTGTTTTTACTATTGATTTTATTCCTCTAACTTAGGATAATTCTCTAAATAATAGATCATAAGAATTTTCTAATCATAAGACTTTGAAACACTGGGAATAATTCTTTTCCACTTAGAATATGTCTCTTATATGCGAGTAGGACATCATCACAAGCCTTTGAGTGGAAGCCTTCACATAGTATAATCCATTTCAATTATAGAAACCATAAAATGGAAATTTCAAGAGCATAATTGTGTTGATGCTAAGTGTATTTTTCAAATTAATATGATCTAAAGTCTGAGTTATTTTAATACGGAATGAATTTTGGATTTATATGATAATATTTGAGTAAAATATAGGATAAATAGTCTATGAAGATGAATTAAATATGATAATAAAAGGTGGAGTATTATTAATAGAGTAAACATCATGATCCAAGATGAAAATTAAATTGATTCATCCATGTGGTCAGCTTGTACTATTAAGGACCTTAATATTGTATAAAGAGAGAACATAGTGTATGAATTTGTAAAATGGAAAAGACAATTCCATAGTTTATTTATTGGTACTTTTTTTTAAAATTTATACACATTAAAACCCCAAAATGGGGAGTGCTACACTATATGTTATTTCAAGGTGTTATATAAATTCTTCGAGATATTGAAGATGTATAAATTTTTAGATAATATGATATTGTGATATTAAAATACCATATGGGAGTTATGGTTGAGTATCAATGATATTTAAATAGAAGTTATGACTCAATTTGAAGAAGATTAAACAAAACATAAATCAGTGGATTATCATATGATTATCAGGGAGTTTAAAGAGTTATTTTAGAAGAAATATCATCTATATTTGATTATGAAGATCATGCCTTGTGATGATTAATGGAGTTTAAAAATTTAGAAATAAACAAAATATTCATAAATATATTCTATGAATTACATATATTTATTTGTGAAGAAGAAAAATAAAAGATAACACTATATTGCTAAATACTACAGGATAAATTTCATGTATTGAAAAAGAATAACTCAATAGAATTTAGAGAGTATATGCTTTGAAGAGAACTAAAAAAAAGGCTAACATGAATTCCAATATGTTAAATCTTGGGAGGATTTTAGAAGGTGGAATACATTTCTATAACCTTTGATATTTCATTTTTTGGGAATTTGATGGGAATTAAAAGGTTTTCCTTACTAAGGGAAGATGTTAATACCTAAGGGAGAAAAAGTATGACTCTCTACCATTGAAGATGACATCGAAGACAAGATCAAGGAGGAGATTAAGAGGAACTATGATGAACTTTGGGGAGGTATTATAAAAGATAAGTCTTATATTGTACACATGTAATTCATTGCGGATAAAACATGACATGGAAAATCACTTGAACCAAGAAAGGAATGGTATTTCATGGCGTGACATTTTAATTACCTCTATCATATCCATTTTAAAATCTTTATACTTGAGTAATTAAATGATATAACAAGATGAGTTTATCAAAATTTCAAAAAGATATAAAAGATAAATTAAAAATCAATGTTCATAAAATAAAAAGGGATAGTTGATTCATACCTCCCCTCTATGTGATCTCAGCAAAACTCGAATAAAAAATGAAACAAATTTATTGAGGGAATAACCCTTTATTAAATGTATTTAGATTTGATGGAGACAATATTCATTTGAGTGTCATTTAAATATGGTAATATAAGTCAATATCAAGAAAATAGTTAATTATTTATCTATCAAACCTCAAGTATATATGTTGGAAAATTATCCCTTTTTTCATTAATAGATTTTTAGTTTAAGCATGACCACAAAGATTTTTTACTCAATATTTATATTACAATGAGCAGATCAATGAATTTATGAAACAATTTTTATTGGGATTAGAAAAAAATATTATCCTAACATAAAAAATTATTTAGGAATTAAATTATGTAATGATTTACATGTAGTGTAATTTGTTTTTATAATATGTATTTTGAATTTGTTCAACATTTTTAGTTGTAATTAAAAATATTTAATACCATCTTTAATAGGTGATCAATGCTGAAAATCAAGTTTATTTTTTAGAATATTTTATGTATTAATCTTGAGGTCCTCTAAATCTTTTTAGGATATTCTAAGCTTACAATATTATTGTTTTAAAGGTTCCAACAATAAATCACAAAGGCGGTGTGAAAATAAATGAACAACAATATATTTATAGTTACAATTAATGGTTTCTATTCAATTTAGGTTGATATTATCATGTTATATTATCATGTAAAATGTTTATTTATGTTATTAAATTGAAAATGGTTCAGTATTAACATATGTATAATGAAAGAATTTATTTAATTTACTTCTAAAAATCAATCTTCAATAGTTGATTATAGTATGGGTGTAAATCAAGATCCATGTAATTTGGTTTCCTAAGAAAAGATGGTATATTATATAGATGATATAATTGAGGATGTGTGGATTGTTATTATCCACCAGAAAATGAGGGACATGTTTGATAAGGGTGATCAAGGGGATCTAATTTTGGATAGTGAACCCCAAAAACAAAAAACCATTGAAGTATTTATCCTTGATGATATTAAAATTTTCATTCATAAAAGGGAGGGTGAAGAAGAAGAAGAATTGATGTTAATGATGAAATTTTATAACAGTAGGATTAAAAATGATAAATGATTTTAAGTTATATAATAAATTTTTAAGATTTAATTTAATAAATATAAATATAATTATGTTATACTGTTATATGTTAATTTTTTTTAAATGGAAAATTATTTTAAGGTTGAATATATTATAATAGTAAATATGTGGCCTATTTTTTTATTTTAGTTGACTAAATGTAAATTTAATAATTTTTTAATTAAATGAAATTTTAATTAAATTACTTATTTTATTGATATTATTTATAAGAATTTTGATAATGTGGGATAGTTATCCTACTATTAATACATATATTACAATGATAGTATTGGATAACCCCTCTACCTATACTACTTAGGGTACACTTCATCAGATACATTGTATATTTATTTTATTACAATTTTGAGTTATCCTAGATGCTACCATTTGTACATTTACCTTTTTCAGAGGATGATAGGAAGTATTCCTAAAGGAATAGATAATCAAATAAGGCTTTTATGATTGGTAAATTTTTAAAATCCAATCTTATATTCTTTATTTTTAAATTTAAAAATCGACCAACCGAACAAACTTATTCCTAGTACACACATAAACAACTAAGAAAGAGAGAAGTGTTCATACAATACCAATTTAAAAATACTTATAACCAGTGTAGAATGTTGTTCATGTGTGTAATTATATTATTATTTATTGATTAGAATAAATATTTTAGTTAAAATATTTTTAATAATATTACTCTTCTATTTTGTCATGAAATAATTTTTTTATTCACTTTTTGTTTGGTAAAATTTAAAGTATAATTTTCTAATAAAAATATCAATGCCAATGATATTAAAATGTTTCCTATCTCTATTTCATAATTAAATAATATTCATTTACTATTTTATAAAATTTTTGATACTAATATACAGTTAACTAATTTAACCACTCATAACTGTTGCAGGAGTAAAGCAAGAAGCTCATGACCAGTAATCTCCAACACGAGAGAGTTGTGGGGATGCATTACAATATAGTATTTTATGCATTTTTTAACACATGTATCTAAAAGTCCTTGAAGTTTTTTTATTTATGAATAAACCTCTTTTTGATTAGGTCGAGAGTGACCCTTTATGTCACCCAAAGTCCCAAAGACACAATCTTCATATAATTACATGGCCACTAAACCTTTAATAGATTCCCATCATTCATGCTTGCTTTTCTGTCATTGTCTACATTCCACCTAGGCTGCTCCCATAGCCCAAATGTCCTTCCCTATACTGAAGGCCATTTCTCCCAAAGGTCCAATTTATGTCATGAAATCCCATTCAATTAGAATAGTACCAATCCTATAGTATCATGCTACATTGTTAGAGCGTTGTTATAGCTCCATGGTAATTCGATCCCACCTAATGTTGAACTTGGGTTTCATGTTTGATTACATAGTGACCTTATGAATCAGATATGCCACAAAATAAAAAACATGATTACCCTTTAATCCTCCCCTTTTACCACTTGTGGTCTCACCAACTCAGGTTAAATGAAAGTTCCCTAGATAATAAATTGTGAGCATAATTCCATCTCATATCTGATAATTATAATACTCATGCCTTATAAATTTCCCCTATAGAGTGAGATAACACGACTTTTGGTTCCACTCAATAAAAACCCTAGGGGAAAGTGATGTTTTTTATATTTATTGACTTATAATATGAATGAAAACTTAGAATGTGAAAATTTTATAACTTATAATTTAACGTAAGAGTGTTGTGTGTATTTTATTTCTTGTATATTGATGGTTTAAAATAATAATTATTTTACTTTACTAAGAATACATATTTTATAATATTATTTATGAGTTTTATACATTAACAATATTTCCATTTTTAATAGTGATTATAACCGCCACAAATAATTTATAAGTGATAACAATGACCAGTAATTAGGATGCATTGAAAAATAAAGAACGTTTAGATAATAAAAGTACTAATATAATAACATTATATATATATATATATAATTAATTTTTATGTATTTACATATATATAATTAGATTGGTTGATTCATTAAGTAAATCCTGATAATTGTGAGAAAATATTTGATCTATAAAAGAATCCAATAAAACATATTTAGATGATATATCATCATTATGAGAATTGATTTATCTAAGAAGACATGAACATTTGATAAAAAAATTCAGGGCATCATGTGATCCAAGGGGATTTGATATATATAGAAAACAATTAATATCTAGGCTTAAATAAAAAGATGAAAAATAGTATCAATGTTTATGTAACAAAGAATGGGAAAATTCACCCTATCTTAGTGTGTATTTTAGTATAGATAATATTTTTCTTATGGAAACAAATACATCCCTTAGGAGGCTAGAAGAATTTGATCTCATGGGTTCTTGAGATAAGTATTGGCCAGATAATCACTTCACTCATTGACCTTATCCAACATATATATCAGATTATGTGTGTGCGTGTGCATCTACAAACATGTATATTTATATAAATATATAAATTCATGTCTAATGATTAATTTAGACTTACATTTATTTATATATGAACACAATTACATATATTCAACTATTATTTCAATATTAATAATCATTTTTAAATAATTATATTAGAAAAATAAAAATTTATAATAATATTTTAATATTAACATATAGTTTTTTAAAAAAAATTACCTTTTAAATTTTTTAAGATAAAATATTTAAAAATAAATATAATATTTTAATATATGTATATAATTATATAAATTGAATTTATATTTATAAATACTTTTTATATTTAAATAACCAATATATATACATATATATTTATGAATATATATATACATATATATTTATGAATATACATTAAAAAATAATTTTGTAAAGATATTTTTATAATTAATATCTTAAAATATAATTACATATATAAAAAATATTATAAATTATATGTAAATAAAATTCATATTTCTATATAATAAATTTAAAAAATTATTTTTTAAAATATATAATAAAATTTTAAAATTCCTATTATTTATATTTAACAAAGTCCATATTTTTTTTTGAATATATGATAGTGGTTTAAATTTATTTATTAAATTATATATTAAACAAGAACACTAATATATATATATATTAATATATAATACTTTTCTAAATTAAATATTCATCTAAAATATCTAGTTTTTATAATTTTATATATTACAAATTATATACATGTAAAATTTCATAAAAGTTAAAATATAAATAAATATCATGTGACCGTTTTTGTGTTAAATTTTATAAATTTTATTAAATTTTTATATTTATTTAACGATTAAATTACTTTTTTCTATTAAATAATTGTATTAATTTTTGAATATTAATGGTTAGCCATAGTCGAGTGTTAATTAATGAATGCTTCAACAAAATTTGGATAGGGTTCAATCCCCAATGAGCCACACTTTAAGATTTTTATGCCTTGCTTGGGCAGGGATATACATTTTTGGATTTTTATTCTTAGCTTGGGTGGTGAAAATACTTAATATAAAGGGAACATAATTGAATCAACATGGGGAGTGTTAACATACCTCAATCTAGTGAATGATATAACTCAATGAGAAAGTAGGATGGATAGTTCTATTTTCAAGATATCGTGTCCATAATATTTCGTATGGGGTTACAAATTTTATGGCTAGATAATCATGGATTAGATGTAGGATGAAAAATTTAATGATACCAATTTCCACTATGTAGGGATCAAGCTGAAGGTTTATGGGTGATTTGACTCTCATTATTTCATAATATATTTGTGTGGGTGAGTGTGTGTGTGTGTGTGTGTAAATATGGTCATCATAGTTCATGATCCCCAATAAAAACCATTTTCATTTTTTATAAATAATAGAAAATATATTTATCATTATATTATAAAATTTAACACACACACACACACATTTATATTTATTTATTTTGTTTCAATTTAAAATTTTAATATGAATTTCTATCCTATTTTTTGAAGATTTTTTGGTGTCTTCCCGATCCTTGGTCCTAAAATCCTCAAACTTCCTCTATCATTATAATTGTTTCATATTAGGAATATGTTCATAGTGAATCTCCTTTTCCCATTTATCCTTCAGTCCATGGGTTCTTTAGATTTTTTCCCCTTTCCTAGTCATATTTCATCTCACCACCTTTGTTCCTCTTTGTTATTAGAAATCCTGGGTTAGTTTTTTTTGATGTGGCATTATCCACATAAGGTTTTCTATCTCCATATCAAAATGCATGGGGTTGTTTATCTTTTATTATTAATATAGTTATTTATATTATCCCTTTAATGGTGATTTTAGATATTATATTCTTTGTAATCTATCCAATGTTATTCCCCTTAACTTTTTGGGTGTCACTTCAAGCCTATATTGGCATTGTGCGGTCTTTACGGGCTTTGAAATTCCTAGCTCAATAATGATTGTTCTAAGAAGAATATGGTTGTATTAGTGATAGTTTATATTTCTTTGAGGTTTTTTTCAATACATTTATATAGGTATTTCTGAACTTCAATTATGGCTCCAGACTATATTGAAGTGATCCTCTATTTTTTTTAAGTACTCGTTTAATTTTGTGATTATAGTATTTGTTTTTAATGAAATGAACCACTTTAATGATGATTTTTTTTCATAATGTATGAGATTATTTATAAATATCCTAATTGGTTGAAGTATTATCCCCAAGATCAATGATGTTCAATATTTATTTTTTGGCTTTACAGATAAGGTTTTTAGTGGTTTTTGGGTTTCATAACTCTTTATTTTATTAGCTTTTTTACTATTGATTATTATTTTTTTGACTTTTATCTTGGGATCATTAAATGGTTTATAAGGATATGAACTATGATTTTTTTCAATTCACAATTAATCATAAAAAAATATTTTTAAAAATAAATGTAAATTAAGTGAAATAGAGAAAAAAGGTGAGATAATATTCATTTTTATAAACTGTTTGTTTATATATATAGTGTGTGTTTCTATCTAAAATTTTATATTATTTATATTATAGAAATATATATTATATATAATAAATAAGTTTTTTTCTCCAAAAATATATATTTTATTTTATTTTGACATATATATTCATAAATTTATGTTTCTCAGTGCTAGAGATAAGTATCGAGAAAATTAGGCGTTTCTCAATGCTTAGTTTCAAAGAGAATAAATTGTCGTCACTCAATTTTATGTCAATATAGTAGTAACACCCATGGATGATATTAACTTCATTTCTAATAATCCCATTTTTTTAAATACATTGATACTTTTTATAAATTTCATGACATAAAATATTTTCTTCAAACTCTAGAACTTTAACTCACTTTAATAGGGAACATGCCCATACTCTTTCTCCCACCAATGAAGCATGTTCAACTTTCCTATAAAATATGGAAGACTGTAGTGCGATCATAACTTGACTTCTTTGTAAGTGAAGGCCTATATTCCCATTAACATGGAAATATATTTTCTGTATATTCTTTTATTGATCCAAGGCTATGATTATATAGATTCTCATGCTATAAAAAATTATAATCACGTCCTCACGGTGAAAGTGGGAGTCTACTGGCATTATATCTCGATTATCAATAAGGGACAATCTCAAATTACTCACCCCACCTTCATAAAATATTTTCAATATAATATTTAGGCTAATCATGAGTGGGGACATATTTCCACTCTCATTATGGATGATATTTATAATGTCTTAGTGAAGAATGAATAAAATGATCGGGCTCATATCCCTATTCATGTTGATTTTTTTTGTATATACCAAATGCAAATTTAGGATAATATTATATCTCTATCAAAAATGTTTTCAAAAGTAGATATATTCATGAAGTCTCTAATAAGTAGTCTTATATTTCCCATTTTCTTCGCCCTTATGAAATCTATTAGTATTTCCCTACATCAACAAATAAGACATATCATATTCTTAGTCATTCTAAATAAACTCATCATCTTAAACTAGTGGAATAAAAAAGGATATCCCACATTCCTAACCAATATCATAAATTAAATCATCATATTTTAATAAAAATTGGATTCTCTTAGAAGTACTCTCACCTATGAAATTTTTTTACACAATTTGGAACCCCATATTCCAAAAATTTAATATCTAAGAAGGAATCTTACTATTTGAGGTATATTTTCCATTATAAGTATTATATCCTTTTCTAAATAAATTTTTATGTTATTAAGGCCCTTAAATATATCATAATATTTTTCAAATAATCCATTATATATTTTTCATAAAGAGAACGTGGTTGTAGATATATAGGTCCTCCATATGGTATTATGATATGTAACTATGAATTTTCTCTTTAGAGAGCTCCCATAGATGTAAATCACAATGAAAATATAAAGATAATTCTGAGAAATTTTCTCATGAGGAGAGCTATGAATATCCGAATATATTTAGAAATATCATTCAATAATATTTTCTACCCACTTACAATTCTTCAATCATTAGTAACCATGAATAACCTATCTATTGAAATTAGACCATACACCCGATAGGTACAGCCCGATGAATATATTATAGAGGTTCTCTCTACAACAATATATTAATCTAGAATGTAAGTTCATACTATTATGTAGGATATGGACAAGAGAATGTAGAAATTTCTTTTTAAATCCACTACAATGGTCCTCCCTATAATGACATCCCACATCAACATGAATTCATTCACATTTTTGTGACTTATCTAATAATTCCTTCATATACAGTGACACTAAAGAGAATGAGGTTTGATGCACTAAGAAAAAAATCCTTTAATTGTGATATCTCTTGTTAACCATTGGATAATCTAAGTTAATAATCATTATCTATTCCAACTTTAAATTTCCTACACCTCGATTCAATAAAGGAGAATCTGAATAATCCTTCTCACCTCGACAAGGTAGTTGGGAAATGACTTCTCAAGTTAGATCTAGTAGATGTATATATATTTTAATTTGAAGAGAATGATATGGTTATATGGAAATAAATAGTTCATTATAATATAATAGGTATGTTATGGACCATGGAAAAATCCTATTATGACATTCCAGAAATGTTGAAATGGAAATTCATACAATATCTGTATCTGAATCTATGGAAATATCTATGCCACCCAAATAATAAACACATGTCTTATAAGAAGTATAAGAACCCATAAAGAAATAATGTGAAATTTATAACATTATAGACCTGGATTAACTCTTATTTTCATGGTATCCAAAGATATGTGTTCATTAAAAACATATCTAATATGAGAGACATAACGCATTAAAGTATATGGGCCAACTGATTGATGATTCTCCATCCAACATACAAATCTATGGTTTGGTAAAACATGGGGTGTTTCATTTTACACCACTCCCTATCTCATAGTAAAGCTCACCAAGAAATAAATAATTTAGTTTCATCACATTGGGAAAAGTATTAGCAATGGGATATTCAAATCATAGTTGTTTTTCCAATATAATCATTTCATATCTAATGATCAGAAACAATATACATAGAAATAATGGTCTATTGAAAAGATAGTACATTAATATTCATTGAATGTTTCATGAGCCACTCATTTAGGGAAATTGAATCCCTCAACTATATAGAAACCCCTAGTGGGAGGTAGTTCATGTTCAAATTTTTTTCCCATGGTGAAAATAATGTGGGAAAAATAAATAAATAAGTAGTGATAATTGTCTTAGTAATGATATAGGAGCATCACAATCCTACAGGGATGGTGGATTTTTTCCACAACCACCAACCATAGTATCACTAAATACCCATTAGGTATAATATTTCATCGTTATATAATCATGTTAATCTTATCTACAGAGATAGAGGAATTTATAGCACCACCCTCTACTCCATCATAAGAATCAACCTTCTCTAGTATGAAGAAAACATAATATAAGAAGCCTCCACAATTCTTCCCGAAACGTAACAATATCCACTACATAAGAGAATTGATTGGTGAAGAATATTTTTAATTCCCTTGAGATCAGATTACATAAATCACTTATTGGGGATCACTATAAAGAAGTGGAAAGACTTCACCATGGACACAAGATGAAATTTTCACTCAAGATGGGAAATGTTGGGGAGAATTTCAATTACTCCTTTGAATAATACTAAAATTGAAATAAATCCACATATATTTTTGATGAAGACATGATTTATGGTGGATATTATGAAATTATGAATTTCCTCAGTTTTGGCCTCATAGATAAATTTGAAAATGATGTAGAAGTTGATGAGAAATATAAAGAATTATCTTTTTAAAATGGTCTCCATGCATAAATATTTAAATAATTATTACATACTCGTCACTGGAAAAAGGTTTAAAATTTTGGATTTACTATGAATAACCAACTCCCACATCCTTGACTAGTTTTATTTAAAAAAAACATGGCTATATCCCACCACCACCAAATAAAAATGAATCTCACACCATTATGTATGTATTACTCCAATTTAAAGTTGATTTTATGGAATTAAGATGAATCAATTTCGGATTACGTAGGAGAAATATTCCTACTGAGTATAACATATAGGAAGAAAACAAAATTTCTTCTCCGATGGATCCTACTCAACCTAAATTTTTTTCCAATTTTTGAGGGTAGATTATTAGAATCCATTATGCTTTAGGAAAAGGAAACCTGTTTATTTTAAAATGGTTACTGAAGAATATTAGGATTTCCATCTCTTAGGGAAGTATCCAAATCCATGTCAGGTGAGCCACCCAAGGTTGATTTTTATAGGATACCTATAGGACGCATAATAATTATGACCATATTGGGATCCATTCACCACCTCTACTCAGGTTTCTTTCAAATTGAGAGTATCTTCATAACACCCAGACTATATTGAGTCTTTTGAATATATAATTAAAAATATGGATGGATGACATGAACTATAAAAACTAAAGAGTAAAAAATATTGAACGGGGTAATGAAACTCTTTCCCCACCAAATTTTCTAAATCCCACCATCCCAAAATTCAATAGCACAAGATACCCATAGAAACATATAACACGTTATGTGTATATATATGCCCCATGATATGAACAATCATGTATCAAGATTAATCAAAAATTATATTCATTATGAAAATTTGGGAGGGACCCAAATTTATTAGGTGTATATTGACTCTGAACATCGGAGAAGGCCAGCATCAAGAGGATAACAATAAAACGAGGGAACCCGGGAGGGGAAGAGAAGATTTTGGGACCCGAGAGGCAGCTGCGCAGAAGATTTTGCGGATGCGTGCAAGTGTCCCCTAGCGCACAAAATCATGCATGCCCAATACGACGTCAATGGAGAGCTTGCACAAAGATCCCGGTGGCATGACCAATGTGATTTCATGTGTGCGGTTGCGCGCAACACCACCTTGCACGCCCAATTCACCATTAAGGGTGAGCTTCCACGCAACACCCATTTGCGCACCGAAAGGGACGTCAAGCACGTGGTTGCACGCAGTGCCCCTTTGCACGCCCAATCCAACGTCAATCGTGAATTTTCATGCCACAACCCTTTGTGCGCCACCCCCGAGGACTCCGGATATAAAACAAAACATACCCCCTGCCCTTCCGGGATGGTAGTAGAAGGGGAAGAGATGCTCTACTACATGAAAATTACCTCTTTTGTGACTGCGTGAAAAACACCATGGCCTTTAGGAGTTGGATTTTGCGTGATAGGTCCTCCTCTAGATAAGACCTCTTGGGAACGATCCTTGTTAATTTACTTTCTCCCAAAGTCATTTTTGTGTAAGAGACCCCATTTCCACACAAGTTTCCTCTACATCAGACCACTCTGGCATGCATCCCCTCCCTTATTATACACAACTGTTCCATCTTGCGCGTAACTCTGTGCTCTTGTGCACATACCTTCCATCTTGCGTGCAACCCTACACACTTGTGCACATACATTCTATCTGGCGCCCAACATGTTATTCTGTGCACACTCCATGTGTCATACTCCCTTCAAGGAACCATGTCTGAGCCCCCCTTATGTACACCACACTTGCGTCACACACTCTCTTTCAGTGCGGCACTTCAAGTTTGCACGAAGAGATTTCAAATTCCTTTGGGAGTTGAATCACGTTGTATTGGTTCACCTCATGCTCCTTCGAATAGGCATGCTAACAGCTATTGCTTCTTTTCATAACCAAGATAACTTAGACCCCTCAATGGATCACTCCATAACACCCCCTCACTAAAACATTGCTGATGCCTTCAATTCCCCAAGGGGTGGGAGGTATCAGTTCTGTAAGTCCTAATGGGTGAGGAGTGATACCACCATCATTCGAGCTGGAAGACATTAAACTAACAACCAACATCGTCCTCAGTAATCGGCATTAAACTGCGGCCTCACCCCATGCATTACACGTTGGGTGACCCGTCTGAGACATTACTTGTGTGCACTAGTCTCCACACGAAGTTAGATTATTCCCCATAAGGAATAATATCCTCTTTTTTGGAGCGGCGTCTATCTGTAGGGAAAGGGAAACCACCTTGGGGTAAGCCCCTATCTTTCGTTACAGGAGGTAGCATCCCTTCTCTTCTCTTCCTCAGTGCCAAATCCCTTTGGGATTTGTCATCACCCAGTCCTCCACCTTGGATTTAGTCCCATTCTCCATCACCCCGGGCTGCTAACCATGTGTAATCCCTTGCTTCCTCTTTGGGCCGCTAACCACATGTAATCCCCCATTCCACTCCCATTGATGTACCTTTTAAGATGTGATTGTTAGGCCTTTTCCCTCTTGTTTCTCACAATGAGAATGACCCACATGGTCTTAGAGTAAGCATATACCATGACACCCTCTCTGGGCATCCTAGAGTGTAATCCCCAAACAAACCCACATGAACTACGTGGTCTTCAATCTTTGACAAGGCAAGGTACAAAGGAATACTCCATGATGTCCAATCCCACCATTCATTGGTTCCGACCCCCCCCCCCCTTTACGTCAGTTCCCACTCCACCTAAACTATGTGGTCTTTGATCCTTATCGAGGCATGGTACGTAGTAAGCCTCCCTGAGGTCCAAGCCCATGATCCATTGGATCCTACCCCCCATCGCGTTAGTTACCACTCCACCTAAACTACATGGTCTTTGATCCTTGCCATGGAAAGGTACGTAGGAAGCCTCTCAGAGGTCCAAGCCCAACATTCATTAGTTCTGACCCCCCTTCACATCGGTTCCCACTCTACCTTAACTACATTGTCTTTGGTCCTTGTCGAGGCAAGGTAGGTAGGATGCCTCCCAGAGGTCCTAACCCACCATCCATTGGTTATAACCCCCCTTCATGTTGGTTAAAACTATACCTGAACTATGTAGTCTTTGATTCTTGTTGAGGTAACGTACATAGGAAGCCTCTCTGAGGTTCAAGACCAATTCCCATCAGTCCCGACCACTCCACCGGTCCACCCCCGTCCTCCATGACGTTAAACTTTATGACCCTTGGGTCCTGCATGATGCTAAAATGTCCCCAATCCAATGGTAAGATATTGTCAATCCCCTATCTATTGATAAGCCATTTCTAATACCTTACAGCTGTAAGTTGTTGTCAACCCCATTTAGTGGTAATCCCTAGTCAACATCATTTGGCAGTAAGCCATTGGAGTCCTCAATTGACGGTAAGCTATCATCAGATGAACTACATGGACTTTGATTCCATACCATGGGGATACATAGGATGCCTCCATGAGGTTCAATCCCATAACCCATGTATCATCCTAATCTCTCCATCAAGAATATGAATTTCAGGAAGGTCATGACCCAACCTCGAGGTTTTATTTCCTCCATATCCCATCTATGCATCCATTCTCATGGGTCACCTCCTTGGGTGTCCCATCATCCCACCAAACTATGCGGACTTTGATTCCCTACCACTGGGATATGTGGGAGGTCTCTTCAAGGATCAATCCCAACATCATCATCGTCCATGAGTCGACTCCATCTTATTCTCCATCCACTTCACTAAACCATACATTATCCATATTGATTCTTACTCTGGCTGCCACATCCTAGTGGGATCATGCCACCTCATTCCCCATCCCCTTTAACAACAATCGGGTATCTAACCATGTGTTAGCCCCAATATTAGTGTTCCCTCTCGGGGTTTCACCCATTTGATTTACTCTAGTCAATTTTCTGATCAATTTGATCCATCTCCTCTAGACGTTAAACTCACAACATACCCTATATAAACATGGGAAGATGAAGAAAACCTTAGATACATGCCTATGGAATATAATTCCTCGCATTCGACATGGGATGATGCAGGCTTCCGCACCCTCCAGAAGCCCTATAATAAGGGGAAGAAACCTAGACGCACTAGTGTTCCAGTGTCCCGACATGCCAGGGATGTCCAACATGACTACAACCCCGACTGAGATTTCTGCCCTGACCGGACCCCCTGGAATTTCTCGACAGAAGCAATGTAATTTACCACCGTCCATGAAGAAATGGCACTCGGAAGAGTTTCACGAACAACGTCTTAGTCTATAAGGGAGACCCAAACCAGTTGATGAGTTCCAAGGAGGAATCCATTGAATGAGGAACAAAAATGAAATCATCCCATCTTGATCAATGAGCAAATTACCTGGAATAAGCGATGGATGTCGCCTGCCTTTGGAAAAAAGGAATGCGGGGAAATAGCTCTGTTCCCTCCACAGACGGATGCGCGCACCCTGGAGAAAGCGTTAGAAACTGAAATGGGGAACCCAACATGAAGTTATCCTCCTCAATGTGGAGATTAGTAGTGTTTGATACATTAGTGGATTAGCATGTCACCAAATCCAGTTATCCGGCGTTGGGTCCTGCCAGGAAAATAGCGGGCCCAGTGTGAATCTCACCGAAAGTTGGGGCAGTCAAAACATTGGACATCACAGTCTGCGATGTTTTTAGCATGGATCCTTCTTAAAATCCATGGTAGATGGAATGGATCAGGGGCACTAGACGTCGATTTCTTTGTTTCATCACTAATGGCTTAATCTCCCTTCTTTTCAAGAACCGAACTACTGCACTAGGAACCTGATTTCCACCTACCCACCGACGCAAGGGCAGGGGAAATGCCAACGTGACAATCCTGCATGGCCAACCACATTTGTGAAAAATTCCACACCCACAACTACTGGGTACCCATGCCTGATATCCCCTTCTGAATTCATACAACTAAGGGTGATAAGCGATCTTCTACGATGATACAAGGAGAAAAGGGATTATACCGACTCGGGATATGGACCGCCAGGATTTAGTGGCGTCTATGCCTTATCACCACCACCGCCCCAAGGTCCATGTAGGAATCCACTACTCTCCACCCTAACATCCAATCATTTCAGGAGTCTCTCCTCAGAACGTCTCGATGACTCCCTCCCCTATGTCAACGAGGTTGGGGATGTCTAGACCAACCCGACAGAGATCTCATCGCAGGGGGCCCCCAAGGAGGGACCCCACTAGGGTGCACCAGGCCCACCATCCATTCCCACAAGCTAAAGAGCATGTAATCTATGTACCTGCACCACCGGCCCCGGTTCGGCTGACCCGATGCCAGCGTCAGGTGCAGGTTGTCGAGGATGCCCGCCAAGGGGTGTCGACGTCAGCAACTATTGTGGCCCAGGACACTACTGGCATGTATCATCAGTCTCCTATGTACACTGAGTAGGGGAGGTTATATACCTGGTTCAGATCGAGGCCCCAACTACGCCATGGGAAAGTTGGGTCGACTCTCTCAGCCGATGGCACATGAAGCACCCGCCACGGACCGACCCACGACAGCAACACCCAGTACAGAGGTCCTCCTCGTACCACCACCCTAGAGAACCTGGTTCCTCCCTACTTCCAATCTCATCATGTAGGTCCACCTCGTGCTACCTTCAATCTGAACAAGGGTCCTCCACATGGTGGTGACACTCAGTACGGAAGCCTCTCACGCACTCATTACATTGGGTATGAGGTCATTCCTCTTACCACAGGCCACCGATATGGAGATGTTATGCATTCAGTCAATCTCCATTATGGGGGGATTACCCATATTCTAGTAGAAGCTCGAAAAGTTCCTCCTCACCTCAATAATTAGTGGAGTGAAGGTCAAATTTTCTTCACTAAGGCTTAGTACAGAGGTCCTACCCATGTTTGTCCTGATGAGTACGATGACCCTCCTCGTGCTGACACTGCCAAGGGAAGCAAGCATGGAGGTCCTACTCGTGCTCCTATCAACTCCAATGGAGGTCCTACCCACTCCAGCATTTCCCATAGATATTTCCTCTGCACGTCAGCCAGTGGGAATGATGGTCCACCCTGTGTTCCCTTTTGATATATGTCTCGGGGCTCCTCACACCGTAGCTCACTCAGGAGGAAGTCCTCCCCACCCAAGCACCAGTACGGTCGAAGGAACTCCTCATTCCAGATATCAACCCTATCTCGAAGACCCATCCTGGGGCAGGCGGAAAGGTCATCGCCTCCAGAAAAAGAATACCGATAAGTTTCTGACTGAGATCAAACTGGTTTGCTTCTTGGATTCTGAGTTGGAATATGACTCAGTGATGGAGCCCTCACCTAGATCCACTGTGTCAAGGGTCGAGGCAAGAACAAGGTAATTAAGCCTAATACTTCTAGAATGTGAGGTCCATCAGATTCCCTCCTCCCTCAATAGGTATAACCAAGAGGAAAAAAATTTGGCAACTCCATAGGTTATGGCTATTAAATCGCCACCATCACCAGAAGCACCCTTTACCTTGACTAGAGATCACAGAGAGCTATTCTGGGGAGCAATGGAGGACGAGCAGTAGTGTAACCCATCGCCAGCAGCCATAGTCCTTGCACCAGAAACTGTGGTCGCCATCCCGTCTTACCACGATGTCATTGTCATGTCACTACACTCATGGGAGGATATCCCGAGATGCGGCGGTTTGTCAGCTCACTCACTGTATTTTGCATCATCCAGCCTACCATCCCAGTGGTCTGCTTCGGTACCACTATCGGTTCCCCAGCCACCTCTAATTGACTAGTGGGGAAATGAAGGGCAAGAACCTGAATCCAAGCCCAGGAGCTTATGGGATATCCTCGCAACAGACTACTTCTATGAGATATTTTGTCTGGTTGTAGCGCCAAATTTTTGTGTGCAAGAATTCCTCACCCAAGAGGAAGTTGAGTGTTTCCACCAGACCCTTAGGGTGACTCATTTACATATTCATCATCAGTGAGTGGCTTACCCTATGAGAAAAGTGAATTTCAAGGACATTGGCATAAAATGTCGTCTAGTTGATTTGGCCGCACTCCCTGTGGCCTAGTGCCTTGAGTCACCAGGTCGTCATAGGGCCCTCCAACAACGGTGCATTCAGTGTTTTAGGGTACTGCACAGGATTATTAATGATTCTTCTCCCCACATATAGATATGTCGCTTGGAGC
The DNA here is from genome assembly GCA_963277665.1 of Viscum album. Taxonomy (NCBI): domain Eukaryota; kingdom Viridiplantae; phylum Streptophyta; class Magnoliopsida; order Santalales; family Viscaceae; genus Viscum; species Viscum album. The sequence continues at coordinate 359,245,578 of OY728155.1, read as the reverse complement.
AGTATTCTTCCCTCCTCTTTAGTCCTATCCGGTGTCAGCCCGATTTGTTAGGTGACATAGAGGACATGCCAATAAGTAGGGTCATGATTAACATGGATGACCTTCCAAAGGGTGAGAACAAGCTAGAGTTTCTTGGAGAGGACCTACCCCCCGAGAGAGTTTCACATTTCTTAGATCCATCGAGAAGGATGACCCATTAATAGAGGAATCTAATGGGTCTTCACGTGCCCACTGAGGCACTAGTGCTCAGCTGGAATCCCAACATGGGTAAGGAACACCTTGGAGCTATCGAAGCCTCCAACATGTCAGGATTAGTTCAGAAGGTGGAAGACGATCTCGAAAAAGCCGCACTATGCCAGAAACTCATTGAACACAAGAATATGGTCGATGAACCCCTTTCTTAATGCGCCGTAGAGCGACGGCCAAACTACAATGATCATTGGTTGGGGTAACAGGGGAAGGAACAACTTCCCCTTAAAAAACTGCCTCTAGGTGACCCTGACCATATTTCCCACACAGACTGGGTTGAAGTCGGAACTTATGGAAAGAGTGTGCGGTATGTCACGCCAAATCCTTTCGAATGGTGTGAAAATCCTCGGGACCCATCTCAGGTTCCCCCAACTACCAATAGGTCGTTTGACTAGCCGCTCCACGAGCCTCTGGACTTTCTTATCGGGTTGAAGAACCCGCCAACACACTGGTGGTCTGGGATCCTCGTCAAGACAGGGACCCCTGTCCATATGATCCAATGGTGGTGCTTATTTCTTATTTCGAGGTTTTAGAGACACACAGGTGGTAATTCCTCCTGATGGCAAGACCTATCCAGCATGGGTGGATGATATGCCAGCACCCCCAAGTTTTGGGAATCCCACCTTTTCCCCTTTCAATGTTATAGGGGACCCACCATTACACATGTACCACATCACCTCATGGTCTGGACCCATGTTGGGAACTCTAGCGCAGCAGGAAGCCACCATGCTTTGGTGTTTTGTACAGACCTTGGAAGGGTCGATGTTCATTTGGTACAACCAGCTCCCCATCAGGTCAGTGGCCTGTTGGGAGGACCTCCGTAGGCAATTCCTCTACCAGTTCTGTTCCACCACTCGGAAGATGAGTATCTCAGACCTCGTCAAGTGTAAGAAAAGGCCTGATGAGTGCATTTCCAAATGTTTCTCCTGGTGGAAAAGACTCAAGTACTCTCTTGACATGCCGCTGACTCCAGATAAATTGTTGACGATTTGCATAGGAAACATCAAGACGGAACTGGTCCCCTCTATGATCACTCAAAACTACCTTGGTGGATTCTGAGACTTCTTTGATAATGTTCAATGCCTAGAGGAAGTCCTACAGCAGGTTAAGAAGGCACGTCTGTTGCCTCCTGTAATCCCAGTCAGAAGGGCCTCTTGGGTCGAGGTCACCGTAGTGGGTCAAATAGAGCCCCCCAAGAAACTAGAGTTTTTACCAGTGGAGTCACATCCATATCCTTGCAGAGTCCCTCTACCTCAGGCGCAACCTTCAACCCAATAGTACCCACCTCTGATTTAGCAGGTTCCCCCGCACAATGCACCACCACAGCCTAGGAGAGATAACTAAGCTCCACCTCCTTAGCAGGCTCCTCCAACCCCTCGTTAGGGTCAGGATCCAAGGAACCCTTCCTAGATAGGGGAACCATACCTACTCGTTCAATGAGGCACATGTACCTGGTTATTTCTGAAGTTCCCTAGAGCAGGGGATTGTACGTTTTTTTAAGTGCAGGAGGTTAGAAGAGGAGAACCTCACTGACCTCCATAACTATTTCCCTTACCACCGGATCCTGGGGTACACCATCAAGTAGTGCTATGTGTTCAAAGAATGGATTCAATACTAGTTGGATAACAACATAGTCTAGTTAGGCCCACCTCCAGCACAGGTGGCATGCGTCTTCATGAGGCCAGACATCAGAAACGACAATGAAGGTGAGTGGCATCAAATTTCTAACCACGGGTCCTAGAGGTATGATGATTGGATGGCTCGTAAAACAGACTCCCTCACCCATTGTGTTATCCGTGCATGCCTAAATTTTCCAGAACCATCATAAGCCACAACAACTACTTCTGCATCGTCATCTCATCTGTCCACTTCTTAGAAAAGAAAACATCGACAACGTAAGGGAAATTAAAGTCCCTAGCTGATGCCATCATCATCCCGTACTTTCTGCGACTTCATATCCCCAGAGATGGAGATCCCTCCTAGAATCCATCTAGTAGTGGATGAATCCTTGAGTGGCGGTCAAGGGTACGCCTCGGTTAATACCGTAGAGATGGTAAATCCATACATGACTCCTGACGATAAGGAGCGCTAGGTGGATCCTCCCAACATCCCCATATGTCATCATTGATGACAGAGCCACAACTATATGGTCATTTAGAGTGCCTCGAGTAGTACTTCCAGCCAAGATGTACATGTTTCTGATAATAGGAAACATGCTCGGTGTAGAGATCAGTATACGCAACCTTCTAATCTGGTGACATCAGGCCTGCCTTTTCCACCATTTGTGTTGTTGGATCAGGTAGAGCCACCTCAACCGCATCAGGACCAGCCATGATTTTCCACAGGCTAGTCTCAGTCAGCTTCCCTCATCTGGTAGTCACTCTGAAGGCTTCAACTAGTGAGTAGCGGGATATTCCTAGCACCAATAAGTAGCCGGCCCATCCGGCAGGGACCACCATACCTCTTGACACAAAGTGAGATCTTGTAAGCAGAAGTTCAGGCCTCGAATAGAAGTATGATGTTCTCAATCATCTTTCCAGTATTCCAACAAATCCCTCCATCCTATATTCCCTTTTCCTATCATCAAATATGCATGAGGCCCTCGCCGAGGCTTTGAGAAGCCCCCTCCAGTTTGAGACAGAGGTAGTAGTCATAGAAGCCTTTCATGCTGAGGTATTCAAGAATGATGAATGTCAATCCCTCATCTTATTCTTTGGAGAAGATGAAGGCTCTCCCAATAAGGGGCACATTCACCCATTGTACATCACCGACTTGTTCAATGGCATGGAGGTTCGTCACTGTCTCATCAACATGGACTCTAGGATTAACCTAATCTTGACTCAGAAACTGAAAAAACTAGGGTTGTCCAAGGATGATATGATACCCTATAAACTAATAATCAAAGTTTATGATATGACGGAACAGACACCGGTCGGAAAGATCCGCTTGAAGACCCAGTTTGGTGGCCTACTTGCCAGCACTGAATTTATGGTTGTCTCCCAGGACACTGCCTACAATGCATTGATGGGAAGGCCATTGCTCTACCTATATTTGTTGGTTCCCTCATTATATCACTAGTGACTCAAGTACTCTCTTAATGGTCGAGTGGGAGTGCTTCAAGGTGACACATCTCCCTTTCCTCTTGTGAAGCTGGTGATTGGGATGACGACTACTGCAAGAGCAAAGACAAGCAGATTCAGGATGATGAGGTTGAGAATTCCATGACTGTGACCGACCCGTGGATAGATCTATATGACGCCTACATCTTTCCAAGCCACCGATTAGAGGCTATGACTCCAGACACGGGACAATGATTTTTTGTTTCTAGAACGAGGGGGAACACATTTACAGGAATAAACGATGCTGGAAGATCCCCTCGTACTCCTATACAAATCAGGATTAGGTGATCCCAGGGCCTCCTACTCCCATAAGGTTTCAGGATGTACGCCCCATGGAAACGACAATATGTCATACTTTCTTGTTTCATCGAGCTAGAATTAACCAAATCAAGATGAAACACCACTATTTCTTTGATATCATCAAGTGTGGCCCCTTGGGCCGAAGGCCAAATGGGATCAGATCGACAGCCATCATCGCTATGGTTTCGGCAGCACATGAGTCCCTTGATGCAGTGTCCACTGCCGCTCAGGATGGTACCAGCCTCTCGTCGGGATTTGTTGACTCAGAAGAAACTCCTCTCATAGAGTATACCTCATCTATAAGTGAAGAAGAGTATTTAATGGATGACCCCCCGCCTTTGAAGAGGGTGTCTCTGCCATGATCGATGAATTGGAACAAGTGAACCTCAGTAGTAAGGAAGACCCAAAACCCACAGGGATTAGTGCCGCTATACCCCTCGAGGAGAAAAAAAAGTACATAGACTTCCTTAAACAACACCATAATGTATTCTCCTAGAGTTATGATGAGATTATAGGACTAGATCTTCAGGTAGTCATCCACCGCCTCAGTCTCCCGACAAATCATCGTGGGTTCAAGTAGCCTCCCACAAAGATGAACCCTTCTCACAGTACCATGGTTGAGGAAGAAGTTGATAAGATCATCATAGTCAATTTCATTATGGAGGTCCATTAACCCAAGTTTCTGGCCAACATTGTTCTATTATGGAAGAATAACAGACAAATTAATGTCTGCATCAACTTTCAAGATCTCAACTGTCACTGTCTGAAGGATGATTTTCCACTTCCTCTGACAGAATTGTTGATCAATGCTACAGCTATGTTCCAAGACCCCTCCTACATGGATGGGTACTCCAGGTACAAATAGATCCAAATGTCCCTCGATGATGAGGAGTCTACATCTTTCAGGGCACCACAAGGTACTTTCTACTACCAAGTCATGCCCTTCGATTTAAAGAATGCTGGTGCCACCTATCAGCGGTCTATGCGTTGCATATTTAAGTTGATCCCCAGAATATATGTGGAATGTTACATGGGTGATTTTGTGGTCAAGTCTTACCAGCATCAGGACCATCTCAAAGACCTTAAGAAAGTGTTCGGCTTCCTCCATTCCTGTCACCTGAATATGAACCCATTCAAGTGTGACTTTGGGGTCAGCTCTGGAAAGTTTCTCAGCTTTGTTGTCAGATACAGGGGCATCAAGATCTACTCGGAGAAGATAAAGTCCATTATCCAGATTTCTCCTCTGATAAATATTTGGTAGCTTTGAGTTTTCCAAGGATACCTAGCCTACATACGCCGATTCATCTTGAATTTGGCCGGCAAGTGTAATCCCTTTTCTCGGCTCATGAAGAAAGGCATCGTCTACGAGTCAGATGTAGAATGTTGAACTGCTTTTGAGGAAATCAAGAAGTATCTACTCTATCCTCCAGTCTTATTGTCACCCATATTTGGAAAGCCACTGGTCCTTTATGTGAACTCCCTGGAGCGATCTCTCGATGCCCTTCTTTCCCAGAAGAACAACAAGGGGACAGAGAACAACGTCTACTACCTCAGCCGCATGCTTCTCGATATGGAGACTAGATACTCCACTATCGAGAAGAGATGCCTTGTACTGGTATTCATAGTATAGAAATTGTGGAATTACATCTAGAATCATGAGATATAGCTGGTGTCCCAGGTAGATCCCCTAAAGTACATCCTGAACCGCCCCATGTTTACAGGTCGACTAGCTCAGTGGGCGGTAATCCTCCAGTAGTTTGATATGAGGTTCATCACTCAAAATTCTATCAAAGGTAAATCATTGTAAGACTTCCTTTCCACCCATGCATCTCCTTCAGCCTAGTTCTAGGACATTGATTTCCCGGATGAAGCGATTCTCTCGGTGGACCAAGCATTGTTGTGTTGGAAAATTTACTTCGATGGTGCTTCCCGAAGCCCCACCAGCAGGAGGCTCAATAACCCAAGACTCAACAGAGTAGGCCTGGGTGTCATTTTAATTACCCTGAAACAATCCATTCTTCAATATTCATTTCTTTTGTCAGAGTTATTCACCAACAATTAGGCATAGTATTAGGCTCTCATCAATATCCTCGAGGTGGCCCTCGAGATTGATGTGCCCCATTTTCATGTGAAAGGGGACTCTGAACTAGTCATGAAGTAGATCAACAGTGACTATGTCATTAGAAATACAGAGTTTATACCATTGTTGGAGCACACTCTCCATCTAATGGCCATGTTCCCATCTAGGACAGAAGTTATTCATGTCCCTTGATCTCAGAATGGTTGAGCTGATGCCTGGCCGGCCTAGCTGCATCACTTGCAGATACCGAGTAGGATGATCTGATTATCCACATGGCACACTAGAGAGTCATTGCTTATATAAATATTGATGAAAATGATGGCCTAAAGGTGGTCCAAATTACCACTGACGCCTCCATGTTAGGACTCCCAGTTCCTCGGGGTGTAGTGATTGAAGTGACTCCTGACTAGAGATCACCCTTTGTTGAGTATCTCCAAAATGGTAATCTCCCAGTAGATCGGGCTGAGAGCGAGTGAATTCGATGCCCTGTGCTACAGTTTACCCTCCAGGATGGCCCTTGTCATGAGAAGATACACTACAAGCACAGGTTTGATGGGGTCCTCCTCCATTGCATTCAAGAAGATGAGATTTCCCAAGTCATGCAATAATTTCATGCCAATTCCTCTGGGGCTCATCAGATCGGGCCAAAACTATCTCACCAGATCTAGAGACTAGGGTACTTTTGGCCCTCTACGATCTATGACTACATCGAGTTATCCAAAAGGTTCCATGCATGCAAGATTCAAGATAACTTCATGCATTAGCCTCCAGATCCCCTCCACTCCACCAAGTACACTTGTTCATTTGCGGTATTGGGACTTGATGTCATGGGACTATATCTACCAGTGACAGCTCGCCAATGAAGGTTCATCTTGAGTACAAGAGATTTCTTCTCCAAGTGGGAAGAGGTAGTTCCACTCAATGAGTTCAAGGCCCATTCCGTCATTGACTTTTTGAGGTCCAATATTATCAACTCATTTGGAGTCTGTCACGCTGTCCTCACCGATAATTGCACGAAATTTTGGGTAGCTGAGCTGAAGAAACTGTATGCTAATTACAACATTCGTTCTACCCATACCTCCTGTTATCATTATCATGAAAATGGACAGATAGAGGAATTAAACAAAACCCTCTCTAAAATTATGCCGAAAATGGTTGGTCATAATAAGAAGAGTTGGCAGGACAAGTTCCCCAATGCCCTCTGGGCCTATCAGATGACGACTCATAATTCCACCAAGGTAAACCCATATTCTATGGTGTACAGAACGATGACCATCCTTCCAATCGAGATTCAATTTTCCTCATTGCACATAGTTTTCTATGATCGGAAAGTGCCAGATAATGTAGCTGAAATCTTTCTGGATAAGTTGGAAGTGCTCGACGAGAACATGCTTTGTTCCCTGCACAATCTAGAAAAGCATCATTATAAGAAAGCTAGAGCTTTCAAAAAGAAAGTTCACCTCTGCTCCCTCTTGCAAGGCGACTTGGTATTGTCCCTAATGGAACCAATGATTCATGGTAGGAAACCACCCAAGTTGAAGGACAAATGAAAAAGACCTTACATCATTCACATGGTTTACTCTAGTGGAGAATACTCATTGGTTACCGTGGATAGTTAGTGTATATATCCTCCCACCAATTCCAAGTTCCTCAAGAAATATTTTTCTTGAGTCCCAACTCTCATGCATGACCTAAAACTGTAGAGTCCTTCATGACCCCAAACTACATGATGGTCCCACATGTCCTTAAATTGTATAAGGGTCATACCTGTCTAAACTGTCCGGTACTATATGACCTCAAACTGTGAAATGTCCCACATGACATTAAACTGTGTGTCGTCCTACAGGACATCGAGATACATTTCAAGAACTATTTATGGATTTATTCCCATCCTCATGGGATACGTAGGAACCCTCAGACGCCTCATCCTGAGTCCAGCCCCCCCAGTTTTCTCTTTGACTATCCCCTCCTGGGCATAGTTATTTTTGAGGATCCCACATGGAATATTATAGGATTCTTTGGGCCCACTCATGGTAGGTTTACTGATGATTTCATCATGTGCCCTCCCTTGTTATTATCTCCTCCCACATCCTTACCATATGACGTTAAACAACATGGCTCTTTCAGAACTATGTACGTCTTGATTCCCATCCTCATGGGATACGTAGGACCACCCAGACATTTCGTCCATAGGCCCATCTCCAAACTTCGGGACCTCCCATTAGGACAAAACACATGGTTTGGTTCATGATTTTTCCATCATTCAACTCGAGTTCTCTTTTGTGATTGTGCGAGGTGGTGTGGACTCATGTCCTTATTCACGTCAGGCTATTTCACCACACCACACATATCCCCTTAAGATATCCCTCTCTTCATTTATCATTCTTCCTATGAGAACTAGCCCTACCATGCTTCATGAGCCCCATCATTTGGGTTTCCATCTATTCTTATATCAAAAAGGACCCCCGGATGGCATTGATGCTCGGTCCAGGGGCTCTCCTACCATTGTGGGCCAACATCCTCAAGGATTGCGGGTGGAAAATTGATACAAGTATCATGTTCTGAATATGGTTAGCATTCGATGCCCAATTGTTTTCCCCGAACTCGGGTCACACAAGGGTGGATAATGTGTTTCGAACCTGGTCAATAGTTGTCCTCTATGATCATTTCTGCTTTGTGGTATTCCATAGGCACGATGATTTTCCCTCTCTGTCCCACACATATGACATTAAACATGGAATCTCCAGTCTGAGCACTATGACCTTAAACTAAGATCACCATCATCCTTACTGAAAGGCATTAAACTGCAAGCTGGCTATGACATTCTGTCCATGGCCCAGCCTCAGGTCCCCTGGCTAGAGTCTTCATTTAGGATTATACGGTGTGGTGTGGGATTATTTCCTCATTCACGTCGGGTTACTCGTTGTGACGTACACATCCCTCGTTGGGGTACCTTTCCCTTATTTGCGTCATTCATCTTTAGAACTACGTGTGGATTGATTCCCATCCTCATGGGTTATGTAAGACCGCCCGAACATCTAGTCCTTAGGTCCAGCCTCATCTCTTAGAAACCTCCCTATCATCTTGGCCCCTTGGCATGCTTTTTCCTAGGAGAGGGGTATACAGTGTGGTATGAGATTATGTCTCATTCATGTTGGGTTTATAACAACCACACCACATACCTCTCTCTCTGGAATGGCCTTCGTTCATCTCTTTGATTCTGTCGCCCTTAAGTCGGGTCCCTCAACCCTCTTCGTGTTCCAATTCATTTGGTCTTCCATTATCTTTCAAATCCATAGGGAACCCCAAATGGAATGGATGTTAGGCCTAAGGGATCTCCTTCCATTGAGGACCAACATCCTCAAGGGGTTTCATCCAAAAAATTGATAAATGTCTCGCGTTGCAAATATGGTCAGTAGTCGATGCTCATTTGTTGTCCACATTTTAGGTCACAAAATATGGATACTATGTTTCGAACACGGTCAATAGTTATCCTCCATCGTCATGAAAACCCCTTCAAGCCAAGAATTTTGTTTACATGATTCACAATATTTTCCACCCCATCATGTTCAAGTGGTATTTTGACACTCCTGGAACTATCTCTCAATGTGAATTTGCACGTTAGGAGGATAAAGCCGTGGTAAGGCATCATTCGGGGCTCCGCACTGACTTCCCTTTGGCATGTGTTACAAGTACCGAAAAAACCTTTTCCACCCTTTTTTCCCACACTAATTTTGTCTCATGTGCGATTAGGGATTGGATTGAGGTCTTATCCTACTTGGAAGAGTTCCGCTTCTCCATGGTCCAAGCTCTAAAACCTTAAAATAAGAACTCTTTTAGAACTATATACGACTTGATTCCCATTCCCATGGGATACATAGGAACACCCAAACATCTCGTCTCTGGATCCATCTCGATTTCCACTAATTTATCTCTTTTCTTCTGAGTTCTAGGCCCTATCTCTTATTGGACTACGTGATGCGGCATCTGTGGGATTATGCCTTCGTTCACATAGGGTTTACAATTGTCGAATCACATACCCCCTTTCAGGGAGATAGTCACTCCTATCTCTTGCCCCAAATTCTCTAACCTTCCCCGACCCCCTTGGCCCGAGGTTTTCTTCTTGGAATCGCACGTGGTGTGATGTGGACTTCATCCTCATTTACGTCAGGTTTGCTTTATCACGTTGTGCACATTCTATTTTGAACCTCATATTTCGTGTATATGTCTGAGCCATATGACTTTAAACTATGATGCCTAGTCCCACATGATTTTAAACTATTTCCTCTATAATGCATGACGTTAAAATGCATGGTTGGTCCCATCACATGACCCAAAACTGTGACATTATCGTCCTGGCTGCACGACGAAAAAACGGCACTGCATCGTGGTGTCCTCATTCAAGGGGACATAATGTTTGGTATCAGTCATGAACAATACCATTTGTCAAGGCCTACACACAGCTTGATTCTTGTGGTGATGCCTAGAATTTCAATCTTAGGTATGTCGCTTAAAAAAACACACACATTCATCCTAAAGGAAAAACAAAATCTTTCAAATGATGCTTCCTTTAGTGCAAGGGCCAGACCCGCAAAACATTTTTATCTCTGGAAATGGTATCTTACTGTGCCATCCCTAGAACTACTTATTTAGTGATTTTCATTCTCATGGGATACGTAGGAATTCTCGTGCACTTTGCCTTGGGCCCATCATAACTTTAGTTTTCAGTCCCTCGACCTAAAACATCCCCAAGGGATACATGGTGATCTAGACTCCAGGTCCTCATTCACACCAGGTTTCATAATTACCTCAGCATGTATCTCCCACATTCCCTACCATATCTGGTCCAAGTTCTATGAACATAAACTAAGATCACTCCACGTCTTTAACACAAGAAGTTAAACTGCATGACATCTTCCAGAACAACATACGGTTTGATTCCCATATTCATGGGATACATAGGAATGCCTTGACATATTGTCCTCGGGTCTACCCGCAAGAATCTGAAATCTTGTCCTCTATCATTCGGCCCCTAGTACTAACCCCTTTTGGGAACATATGGTTTTGTGAGAACCTCATGGTTTCTCATTCAAATTAGGGTTTTGAATAGTTTTATCATGTGTCCCCCATGTCTTTCCCAACCTGGTCTAAGTTTAATGACCCTAAACTAAGATCTCCTTATGGGAACTGCACATCATGTTTGGCCACTTCTCTGCCCTACACATAGTTAATTAAATCAATCCCCACTTAATGTCTCATCCTATAACCATTAAGATGGAATCATGAAACCTCAGGACCCTTGTACTTGGAGGGGGACTCAAATCCCTCTATCTGATACGTCTTTTCATCGTATACATATGTGTTTTGAAAGGGCCCGAAGTGTGGAATTTTCATAGGGACATTCCCTCATTCCATGACCAATCTTTGTGAGGCCATTATTTGGATCCTCATACTCATACATGTTTGAAGGGACCCCCTTTACGGCCTGGTCTCAAGCCGCATCGTCTTACCTACTGACTCGGGACAGTGTCCCTAAGGACATCAGAAAACATTTTCAACAGGTCCCGTGTTTCGAACATGGTCAGTAGCCGACCCTCATTTGTCTTTCCCTATTATAGGCTAATGCGTAGCGAATGATGTGTTTCTAATATGGTCAAAAGTTATCCCCTATCGTTATGCCACCATCATTATGGTTCAGATCTCGAGCATCATGATACATATATTTCCAATTCCTTATGTTCAAGTGGAATTCCAACATACTCGGCTTTGCTCCTTCACGCATCTTGGTGCATTTTATAGGTAAATCATCATCATTGGTACATCATTCACCTAGCGTCCCATTGCCCCTAACATGTGACTTCCTGTGCTAGGAATTTCCGATCACTACTTCTTGTTTCCCACATCGACCACGACTCACATGGTCTTAGTAGTTCTGTTAGGATGTCTACTAGTGCAGCCAGGCCACACATGCCTTTCATCATCCCGTGTGACATTAAATTGCGCCCTCAGAAGTATGTATGGATTGATTCCCATCCTCATGGGGTACGTAAGAATGCCCACAAACATTGCCTCGAGCCCGACCTAACTTTCACTTTAGTCCCCAGACCTAAAGAACTTCTTCTGGGGATACGTGTGTGGTATTATGCCTTCATTCACAATGGTTTTATAACTAATTCACCATATACTCCCTTCCTGGGATCTCCGCTTTCACTCTTTTTCCTATCGTATGACGTTAAATTGAACGATCCTACATGTCCTTGACGTACGACACTAAACTGTGGTTCTACCTTGAACAAGTTTAGGATGCCCCATCATAGCCATGGGATGTTCTGAATCCCCTACCAGAGAGGATTTCCCTGATCAGTGTTGTCCTCTAGCCACACCGTTCTTAAGAACTACGTTTGGATTGATTCTCATCCTTATGGGATACGTAGCAACGCCCAAGAATTCCTCCATAGGCCCAGCTCCATGGTCATTAAACCTCTTGGACCTTCGGCCCCAATCATCTTTTAGTTTTTATAACCTTAAAATACGAGCCTATAGTCCATGTACCATGAATTTAAACTGTTAACCTTGGTCCAGGCAATATGACCTTAAAACTGTGTGCATCGTCCTCACCGTACGATGTTAAACTATGTGTCTATCATCCTTATTGATATGACATAAAACTATAGATCATTAAAGGTCCTTACAAGAGGGGTCATCTTTGGAAGTAGGTATGATCCCTGATCTGACTGATGCGCCCACCTAACATGTTTTTATCACATTGGTGTAATTTCAATAGTGTTGGATTCCATTCGAACAACTAATCACTCTATACACCACACTTTGCATACCCATTATTCAGAACCATATCCTCTTTCAAGTCTAAGGGAACTCCCTGATAGTATGGATTCTCAACCTATGGATCACCTAATGTCCCGAGATAAAATTCTGGAAGACTAATGGATGACGTTTTGAGTCATGCCCCATGTTTCGAACATGGTCAGCGGTCGGCCCTCATTTGATATTCCCCTTTCAGGCTAACGCAATAGGGACATTGTGTTTTGAACACAGCTAGAAATTATCCTTCATTGTCACACCATCTATACAGTGTTCCGAATTTTGGGTATTGTGATTCACACTTCCCACTCGCTTGTGTTTTAGTTGATTCTAACACCCCAGGCATTACCCCGCTCATTCACTATAGCATATTGGGGAAGTGACAGTTCAACTATTCTAAGGAATTTATTCACCAGTCAGGTCTTCCCATTTCTTTTTGAAAACTAGGAAGGTTCAATTCTACCCTGGGTTTCTGATGTATGACTGTCACTCCCACATCCAAATGGAGTAATAGTGAAAGCATCCCTTGTTTCTCACATAGGGAATGACCCACGTGAGCTTAGGAATGGATCCTTATTTATTTCAGGATTATGGTCAAAGTTAATTAAAATAAACAAGAAAATAGTATGTTTATTCATAAAATTCAAAGATTGAAGTAATAAAGAAGGATATGTTTAGGGGGTTGGCCAAAACAGGGCCCTTAAGGACCGACATTTTGGATGGACTGTTCCAATGCTTCCACCTTCCGACTTGTGGCCTCCAGCATCGCTTCCCATACCTTCATATCCTTCTCTTCAATATTAGTGGTGTGGTGTAATTCATTAACCCTGGAATGTGCCCATTATTATTCAATCTGAAGCTCAATCATTTAGTGATTCTCCTACGCTATCTTCTCCTGATCGTCCACAAGCTGGCCCTTCAATTGATCAGTGACCTCAGATTGGTTTGAAATGAATTCCTCCCTTTCCTTCACTTGTTCCTCAAGGCATTAGATCTCTAAATCCGCCTCCAGGAAGGCCTGAGTATTCTTTGAATCTTTATAGAACTGGGAAACATCTAAACATCGGTTTTCCTACCATATTCTCTCTACCATGTTGTTAGAGATCATTACGTAAGAATGGCAAGAATCTACCCCTCTAGCACAGAGAAAGTGTATCCAGGTATGGAGTGACCTCATCCAGCTAATCCATTCTTCCTATGGATAGTAGAGAAAGCATCTGATACACTTCCATGCCTTTTTCCATATCATATGGATCTTTGTAGTAGCATCCGAGTCGGAATCGTCAATTTCGTTGGGGTCCGCAGGTCTGTATTCACGGAAAGCAGCAAGGATTTTAGTGGCAAGGCCTTCTTTGGGAACTCCCTCCTCGTCAGCAACTTCACTATCATTAGGCTGGATCTCCACCCCATAATCATTACCACTCATAATTTCAATCGCCAACTCATTTAGTACAGGGGTCGGGCCACCTAGAATTGTTGCTTTAATAAAGGATGATGTAGCCACTGGCTGGACTCCTGCAGATGTCTCAGACTCGATGGTTTTTCATGCCTCCAACCTTGCAATAATTCCATCAGGAATAAGTATCCTGATTAGAGGAATTACCATACCAAGAGGAGAACCAATGAAAAAGGTCTTTCAGGAGCCAAGTGCGGTAGTGTCCAATGCATGTGTCATGGAAGGGGCCACCGCCACAGGGGAACCTTCTACGCCTGTCAACTCAATAATCGGCGTGAGATCCTCCTGAACAATGGGTATGGTGGGGGACTCTTCTTCTAGATCAGTTTCACCTACTACAGCACTAATCAGCACCCCACAATGCTCAGTCCCGAAGACAGGCTCCTGAGAATGCTCCCTGACCTCCATAGGCAAACCTTTGTCCCCTATGGGGAAGGCTTCCTGGGAACCCTCATCCATGTGTTATTAAACATGAAAGATTTTGGTTGACTGGTTGAGATTGTTAAAATATAAATCCCAGTAGAGATAAGGTTTAAACTTACCTCAAGCTTCTCTACTAGTTCTGCACCAAAACACACAATTTTTCCGCTCTTCCAAGAGCTCTGCTGGTGGGAAAGAGCTTCTGAAGGCCCCTCACCACCAAGACCTTCAATTTGGTCCTCCTCCCCTTTTCACCACCATTTTATTTATCTTCTTCATCTTCATCTTAGTCATCATCTTCTTCATATTGTTATTCTCCCTCTTCCTCTATATTTTCATCCTAGGATGGTAGCCTTTCTGGGTCATGTTCCTGGAAAAGAATCACTTTCACCAGGAGATGTGATTCTTCATACAGCCCCGCTAGCATGCGTACATATCCATCGCTGTCAGGTATACATACTGAAGATTAAAGTTTAACCTATCCCGCATCTAGATGTGTCCTATGTCTGGTAGATCAAGCTTGGGGTGTACCAACTGCCGCCACAATTCTTCTGTTGACATAGAATGCTGCAATGTTCTCCAGGAAAACCACATAGAGGAGAAGATGTCATTGGAAGACGGATTTAGGAGGTACCCAAGTTTCTTTCTTGGAAGTTCCCTAGATGTCCCACAAGGCTGCATGCGGGGCCACCTTTTCCTGGAAGAGGGAGGCACATTCTAGGATTGCGTTTCTTCTGGAAATGAAGTGTCGGCATGTGACATGTTAGCCTCCCTGTCCATTATTTTACTCAAATCTCTCGTGACACCTCATCTACCTCCCTGTTCTTTAGGCTCTGAACTAGCCACCTTGATTTTCCAAATGTTCTTCCAAATAATCGCCTCAGGGTGTGTTTTCGTCCTTGGTTCTGCATACTCTATTGAAAGGCTTGTAATGACATCGGTGGGGGGAAGGGTGATGACTTTGCCTAAGCTGGTCGTCGTGAACATGAGATACAATTGGCCAAAAATACATGGATTTTGTTCTTCATGAACCTCAATATATACTTTTTTTGGAATCCATTGCATGAAACCAAACATCTTTGAAAACCTGGTTGGAAGGTATAGTTCACAAAAGTTTTTACTATCAATACGAGCCAGTACTACACCGCCCCAGATGATCTGCAGGTACTCCCTCTACTCTAATGGCCCTCTCCCATCAGCTACCATCTAATTTACTGGGGTTTGGAATGGGCGGAAGTAAAAGTGGGTGTGGCTGCCAATCTTGAGCCTGATCCCCTCATCTCTGAGCGTTAGTTGGAGAATTCCTGAAATTTTCAAGAGTGATGGATGAATGCTGTTACCAGGGGTCAAATGGCATTGGGAAGTCATACCCGCCACAGTGGACTGTGACCTAGCCATGAAGAATTTGGAATGGTCCGCATATCCTCCTAGGGATACTTCCCCTCGAGATATGCCCCAGGATACTGTATAGCCTAGCCAACACTGACACCCCCAGGTTGACCTTGTTCATCACCGCCATGATTCTGACTATCACTAGCATCCCTGGGTGGAGCCCCATCCTAGTGTCCCTCACTGGAAACAACAACCCACTGAAGAACGTGGCAAGAAACCCTTCATATCTCACATTTGGGTCTTGAACTTCATTAATACGAAATCCCCATGACTGGTACTCTCTTGTATCCATAACCCTCTACTATGATCCCTTTTTCCCTCTCTTAGACGTGTTCGAGCATTATTTCCCTTATCCTGGCTTCGTCAAAATCGTGTCCTGTGTCAGGAAAAGGATAAATGACCTCTAATAGGGTATGTCCTTCAGGATATATTTTATTTTTATCTCATCCTTAGCCAGTTCCAGTAGGTTCCATGATAATATTGGGGTATGTGTCCTATCCCCCCAGACATTCCTCATTGGGAGTAACTCGTCGTACTTATACCCCTTAAAGGGGATTCCCCCGATACAGTGGATGCCCCACATACTGATGCCCACCTCCCCATGGTGGAGGTGGAAGGTATTAGTATCAGGGGACCAACGACTGAATATCTTTGCTACCCAGTCCTGTAGTCAGTAGAAATGAAATTGGGATGTCTAAACGGCCTCAAAAGGCCCAATGGAAAAAAATTCGGCCCAAATTCTTTACATGTCGAACATACTCAGTACGCCCATGCTCATTAATTGGTGAAGCTTCCCCTGGATTTAAAATCCCATTTATTCAAACCCTTCGTCTCATTAGTAATGATGCATCTGAAAGTACTGGAATAAATAATGGGAGATTCCTTAGGAACTGGATCTCTTCCCATAACCATCTCGGTCTTTGGATTTAGGATGTATATGGATATGTTCTATGTTTCCCTACCGGGATGGTCGTTGTTTGTAATATGGAATTGTGGAAGACTGTCTTCATGCATCACCCACACCAATGGTGTGTCAATCTAAAAACCAGGCATCATCACCTCTTCTAGATGGCCGAAGTTCCATAGCGGCAGACTATCGCTCAGAATATAATCTTTTCGAGCTTGTTTAATCAAGAAAAAAAGAATATGGTTATCAGAAAAAACCTTCCTCACATGAAGAATATGATGGTTTATGATCATCTGAGTCCTTATCACAGCAATAGCGGCCTCCCTCTCGGCATCAGTTTTTTGAGCGGCCATTTTAGAAATATTAAGGTTTTGGTGAAAAATAATGAAGTTAAACATGCAAAAAAATCATGTGGAATGCAAGAATGTTGATCTGCATGAAAAATGTGGGATACCGTGCAAAACCAGGGGTCGACCGCGAAAACTTACTCGCTGATCGAGACCATTTTCACACACAAGATCTAAGCGCCTGTCGTTCAAAAAAATTAAAAATTAGGGACCTATGGGGGCCTTTAACCCATTTATAAGGGAATAATTTCCTTCCGCGTGTGCAAAATATGTTTTTACATGCACCAGAGGACTACTTACCTATTTTTCGGTGTTCCCGTAGAATCTGAACATTAGGTTCCCCTTCAGATTCAATTCTGATGGGAGGAATTTTTTGATGTCGAACTTCATAGAAATCTAGAATAGGGTAGATAAATAGCGAAAAAAGGATCCCGGGAGGGGAAGAGAAGATTCCGAGACCCGGGAGGTAGCTACTCGCAAGATTCTGTGGATGCGCACAAGCGGACCCCGGTGCCCAAAATCTTGTGCGCCCAATTCGATGTCAATGGAAAAATTCTGTGCAACACCTGGTGGTGCACCCAACATGACGTCAAGAATGTGGTTGCGCCTAGATCCCCCTTTCATGCCTAATTCACCGTCAAGGGTTATCTTTCTCGCAGTGCCTGTTTGCATGCCCAAAGTGATGTAAAGTGCACGGTTGCACACAACACCCCTTTGCGCACCCAATCAGTCGTCAACCACGAATTTTCACACCCTACCCCATTGCACGCCACCCCTGAGGACTCCAAATATAAAAGAAAACATACCCCAACCCATTAGAGATAGTAACAGAAGATGAAGTGATGATCTGCTGCATGAAAACTACCTCTTCCACGATCGCTGAAAAACACCATGGCCTCTAGGTATTGGATTTTGCGCGAAAGGCCCCCCAAGGGACCTACTTCGGGTGGGCCCACCTGAACATGATCCTCATTAATTTCCTTTCTCCCAAAATCATTTGTGCATAAGAGACCCCGTTTCTGCACAAGTTCCCTCTATATCAGAACTCTCTTGCACGCATCCCCTCTCTTATTGTGCACAACCATTCTATCTTGTGCGCAACCCTTCCATCTTGCACGCAAAACTTCTAACTTGTGTGAAACCCTGCGCTCATGTGCAGAGGCCTTCCATCTTAAGCGCAACCTTGTGGCCTTGCACACAGACCTTCTATCATGCACCCAGCCTATTCTCTTGCACGTACTCCATGTGTCGTCCTACCCTCAAGGAACCATGTACCAGCCCCTATTATGTGCACTACACCTACATCATATTCTCTCTTTACATGAAACTCTTCATTTTCGCACAAAGAGATTTTGAAGTCCCGTAGGCGGTGCCTCATGTTGTGTTGTTTTTTCCTCATGCTTCTTCACATAGGCACGCTAACGTCTATTTCTTCTTCGCATAGCCTTGCTAACGTGGACCCCTCAATAGATCACTCCATAACACCCCCTCACCATGACATTAATGATTCCTTCCCATCCCCAAGGGGCGGGAGGTATCAGTTATGTAAGTCTTAAATGGTGCGGAGTGATACCACCATCGTCTAAGATATAGGATGTTAAACTATCAAGCACCATCATCCACAACACACAATGATAAATTGTGTCCTCGCACCATGCATTACATGTGGGGTGACCCATCTTAGACATTCTCTATGCCCACTGGTCTCCACAGGTGTGAGGTTATTCCTCACATGGAATAATATCCTCTTTATCAGAGTGACGTCTGTCTGCGGGGAAAGGGCTACCACCTCAATGTAAGCCCCTAGCTATCCTTACAAGAGGTATCATCCCTGATTCTTCTCTCTTCCTCGGTGCCAAATCCCTTTGGGATTTTTCATCATCTGGGGCTCCACCCTAGAGTAAGTCCCAATCTCCATCTCCACAGGTTTCTAACCATGCATATGCCCATGTTTCCTCTTTAGGCCACTAACCACGTGTAATCCCCCATTCCACTCCCACAAATGAAGCATTCACGACGTTATTGTTAGTCCTTTTACATCTTGTTTCTCACACCGAGCATGACTCACATGGTCTTAGAGTAAGCATCACCCATGACACCCTCTTTGGGCAGCCTAGAGTGTAAGCCCCAAACAAACCCACCTGAACTACGTGGTCTTTGATCTTAGCCAAGGAAAGGTACATATGAAGCTTCCCTAAGGTCTAAGTCCACTATTCATTGGTTCTGACCCCCCCTTCACATCGGTTCCCACTATAACTGAACTACATGTTCTTTAATCCTTGCCGAGGCAAGGTATCTAGGAATCCCCCCTCAGGTCCAAGCCACCATCCATTGGTTCTAACCCCCCTTCACATCAGTTCCTACTCAACATGAACTTCGTGGTATTTGATCCTTTCCAGGGAAAGGTACGTAGGAAGCCTTCCTGAGGTCCAATCCCACCGTTCATTGGTTCCGACCCCCCTTCACGTCGGTTACCACTCTACCTGAACTATACGGTATTTGATCCTTGCTGAGGAAAGGTATGTAGGAGGCCTCTGTGAGGCCCAAGCCCACCATCCATTGGTTTTGACCCCCCTTCACATCATTTCCCACTCCGCCTGATCTACATGGTCATTGATCCTTGCCGAGGAAAGGTTTGTTGGAATCCTCCCTAACGTTCAAGCCCAATTCCCATCAGTCCCAACCACTCTATGTCAGTCCAACATTGTCCTCCATGATATTAAACTGTATGCCCCTTTTGTCCCACATGACACTAAACAATCCCCTATCCAGTGGTAAACCATTGTCAATCCCCTATCTAGCAGTAATCCGTTTCCAATACCATCTAGCGGTAAGATATTTTCAACCCCATTCAGTGGTAATCCATTGTCAACCTCATTCGGCGGTAAGCCATTGGAGTCCCCAATCGATGGTAAGACATCATCAGATGAACTATGTGGACTTTGATTTGTTTCCACAAGGATACAAAGGAAGCCTCCATGAGGTTCAAGCCCATCACACATGTCTTATCCTAGTATCACCCTCGATTCTATGTGTTTCAGTAAGGTCTTGACCCAACTTGTAGGTTCTATTTCCTATATATCCCATCTATGCATCCATTCTCATGAGTTGCCTCCTCTAGTGTCCAATCATCCCACTGAACTATGCGGAATTTGAATCTGAGCCACAGGGATACGCAGGAGGTCTCTTCGAGGTTCAATCCCAACATCATCATCGTCCTCGATTCAACTCCATCTTATTCTCCATTAAATTCACTTATCCATCCATTATCCATCTTGATTATTACCCAGGTTGCCACATCCCGATGGGATTATGCCACATCATTCCCGATTCCATTTAACAACAATTGGGTAGCTAACCAGGTGTTAGCCCCAACAATATTTTTTCCCCCAGGGGTTTCACCCATCTAATCCACACTAATCAGTGTTTCGATCAGTCTAATCCATCTCTACTAGACGTTAAACTCGCGGAATACCCTGTGTTAAATATGGGAAGCTGAGTAAAACCATTAATAAATTCCTAAGGAATATAATTCCCTCATTCGAGGTGGGATTCCTCGGGCTTCCATGCCCTTGAGAAGCCGTATAATAAGGGGAAGAAACCTATACATGCTAGTGTTCCAGCGTTCAGACATGCCAGTGATGTCCAACATGACTACTCCATCGAACGAAGGTTTCAACCCTGACCAAACCCCCTTGGAATTTCCCAACAGAAGCAGTGTAATTTACCAGCATCCATAAAGAAATAGCACTGGGAAGAGTTTCACGAAAAACATCTTAGTCTATAAGGGAGACCTGGACAAGGTGATGAGTTCTGAGGAGGAATCCATAGAAGGAGGAACCGACATCCCATTATCCCATTTAAATCAAGGAGAAAACATCCTTGAATAAGCAATGGATGTCACCCACCATTGGAAACAAAGAATGCGGGGAAACAACTGTGCGCCCTCCACATACAAATGTGCACACCCAGAAAAAAGCATCGGAAACAGTGTAATAAATAATGAGTCAGGTCTGCCATATGTTAGAAAGACTTCCCTCAATAAGTCATCAAACAATTGATCTCTATTTTGATAAATAACGAAAATAATACAACTCTTTAATTTTAAAGAGTGTGAGAATAAGAGGATTTCATAATTCATTTCCAAGTTGAAGGGTCCGAACTAATAATTGAATATGAACTCCCACATGAGTATCTGGTATAGATATGTATGGGAAATCCCTATGATGAGTTATAGGCAACTTTGATCCAAATAGAATACACTATAAGATTCAGATAGTTTTCAGATATTTCATAAAAGATGAAGGAAGTAAAATAACACTCAAATTACAAATCATGGATCATGATAAAAATCTAAGGGAATATATTTTGAAAAGTATAAATAGAAATTTTTACATGAAATCTATATATAGAACCAAAAATTTCACCTATGATTGTGATGTATCATTTGATTCCTCCCCCAAATGGAAGAAACAATATAAGTTTCCCTAATAGGAGGGAATAAAATAGAAAAATAATCATCTAATCAAGGATTGTAACAATAAATTATTCTTTCTTAGAATACAATTCCTAGGGTACATCATCATTTTCATGAAAAATTACTTTCTCACATTGTTTGAGGCCTATAATCCCCCGAAATTAGCCTCAATGACCACCTTGATTACTTCACCTACCATCAAATTATGCAAAACTACTACTTGGAATGATTTTTATTTAAATAAATCTTCCATATATAAGACAGTTAATTATGGGTAAGTAAATCTTTTAAAACCTAAGGAATTTGTAACATATTTCTCTATTATGGTATTAGAAGAGTAAAGATAATGAAAGGAATTCCTGATCAAGGGTAGAAAAAAATTATGGTACGATGAGTATGAATACAATCAATAGGGTATAATCCATCCTTATCTCACAACTCAATGAAGCAGTTGCAGCCCCAATTTCATTTATGATGATTAATCCATCTATTGTAGAATTTTATTCTCTCATAATATAGTCTTCTAAGAGTTAGTGTAACCATTAAAATAAGAAAAATGAATAGGAATATGAACATGGGCTGATATATAATAAATCCTAGAATCTTTAGGACATAAAACCTATATCATTAAGGGAAAAGGAATAATCCCATGAAATGAGGCAAAGGGAACCACCCCATCAAAAGGGATCCTCTTCGGATGATGAATCAGAATATAGGTTTTTTATTGTGATTCACATGGAAGAAAACTTTTATGATAAAGAAGATGTGTATGAATAAGTGTTCCCTATCTATAATCGGGTAGGTAAAAGAGGTCACAGAGGTCAAGGAAGAAAGGTTGACATAGATCTCAGAGTTCAAGCAGTGCCTCTATAGAGGGCATATATACAGTTGATACCCATAGATATAAAATCTTTTAAGGTAAATATTCCCATATATCTACAAATTAATCATCCAAATCCTATTTTGATACAATTATTTTTTGAGGAATGACTAGTGATTACACACTCTTCAGGTAATAATAATAATCGAAAAAAACTCATTCCAACATTCATGCCACAAAATTCCACCAAATTACAGTGAGAGAAATATACCACCAAGGAGTGTCTCGCCAACCACTAATCCCCAAACTAAGTAGAAACTACATACTAAGAAACACAGTCCCCTAGCCTAAAAATATGATATTTTGAAATATAGTTCTTTCTCCATAATTATTCACTTAATTCTAGAATCCCTTTGGTTTTCAAAGTAGATCTAAGAAATGATCATTGATGCCCCTTTAATCCCTTATGAGTTATAAGTTGAGGTCACTTTCACTATGGTGGTTACTATAATGACTGACCTTGATGAATGGCATAGTAGAATCTCTTTTAAGGGAAATACTAGGAAGTCACAGTATATGGACTTATCAAACCTCTATATATACCTAGAAAAATTGATTATAATGATTTCCATTAGGCTATGATCGATATTAGTTCTAGAAATAATATCATAGCACATTATCCTCTTTGATGATTATGATACACTAAAGTTGACTTATCTCAATCCTCTATAAAAATATAGGGTTATGAAAAGGGTGATAAAAAACCACCCAGTTGAATCAATCATAGATCCCAATTCAGAGACTCTACCTCCATTTCTAAATCATGGTCATCCTATAAGATACAACATTTAATGCACGATTAAAAAATTCTTTTCACTATTTTCCTGTTAGATTTCCTTTACCATACCATCAATTCCTGAAGTCTATTTTCAATGGATAGGATGGAATTTTTAATGGTTAAAATCTACCTTTAGATTATTATGAATCATAAAATATAGATACAGGATTCTACCATAAGGATGAAAAGTAGATTGTGTAGATAATGCCACTTGGGTCCCAGTAAAAAATGTCCTATAAATGGGTCACATCAACCCACTTAATGAAATTAGAAAAGAATATGTGCTTCCCATCAACAAAATTGTGGTAATCAATTTTTATTTGGAAATATATTAGGTCATGAATATTTCCCATGTACTCTGGATATTGTCTATAATAAATGAACCTTAGAAAACTAAAGAGGGATGTCATTATAGTGGAGATAATAATTCCCTAGATAAAAATACTCCCTAAACGCCTTTAGAATCCAAATACACCCCATGTCATCAATTTCATGACCGATATATTCTTCCTTATTATTAAAAAGAGTAGAATATGCCCCAATATCATCCCATAAATCTCATGATATTATTTCAAATACCCTAATTCATTTTTAGCTTCTGATAACATAGAGTCATAGGAGTAAGAGTATAGGAACCCTCAATTTTCATACATTAACATGTCATCATTTTTTAGGAATACTTAATAAATTTCAAAAAAATATTCCCAATTAGAATATTAGTTTAGTGCCTCTAGAAATATGGAACACAATCTTCTAGTCTAGTGAAAAATCTTTAATGTTTCCTAGAAAAATCATGCCTTTAGTACCCCAGCCTAATACCTTTATTTATTACCTTGGGAAATGAAAACATAATAAAAATTTTATCTTAGAAGCTCAATAAGGGTAAATAATAGTGGTACATAAGCATAAACCTAAGTATAAGGGCATAAGAACATGATCATAACATATACTTCATATCAAATATCATAAACCTTAATCATGGAATAAATATGGGAAGTTCACAAGACAATATCATAATGGAATAAATATAATATTCTAGTAAATTATAACCTGTAATAAGACATAAAATTTGTGGTAGATATAAAAACATGTCATATCATTCCAGATAAATCAAGGTGAAATGCCAAAAATTCATCCAAAGTAAATTTTTATATCATTCCTTCAAATAACAAGTTTATTTTTTCATATAAATATTCTAAAATTGTAAAAAATTAGATTTTGAATAGGTTCAACATTAAACGGTAGTAAAATTACTCTTCTGAAGGATATATGGTTTTATGTCTAAAATTGGGTTCATTCTCATCTTATGGCTATAAAATCTTTTGGATGAATATTAAAAATATTTATCTGAATATATTGCGTATATATATCATTAATATCCATCATTAATTATATATTTTTTATTTTATTAAAATAAAGAATCTTTGGGATCATAATAATAAAACTATTTACTTTATAATCGATTGGTAAATATTTTCATTTCTAGTTTATTGGTTTCTAAGGAATTCATATTATAAACAATATATCTTCATAAGTTATTTAATACTATTCATAATCCCAAATATAATATCTAGGTTAAAAATTATTATATTAAATAATAATATTTTAATAATATATGCTTATTTAGTAAAACATGGTTTTGTGTGTAATACAGGCTACCAAAATAACTCGGTGTAGTGTTTAACACAAACCGAGCATAGTGTTACATATACTGCAAGCTAACCAAAGTGTTGCATGTACTGGAACCTCGACTTGGTGTTTCATATAACTCAATCCCAAAAAAAATCATCTATCAAAATATATATTCATTATTTTTTGAAATGAAAAATATCAAAAATATAAATTAACTTGAAACAATTATATTTTACAAAATCATGGGGTGTTACATTATTACACACTTAAAACTAGTTTTACCGATGAAATTCATATAGGTTATCAAATAATTAATACTTGAATGTTCCTTTCATATAATCTCATATCATAAAAATGAATACTAAAAGTTCCTTTTAAAAAGGAAACTAAGAAACCTAACTGTTAAACAAAGTAACTCATAACTAGGTTTCCACATAGGATAACATAGGTGGGAAGAGAAAACATAGACATATTAGAGAAAACTAACTATCAAGTTCTGATGGAGACTGATAGAAAGCATATTTAGTAGAAATTTAAAAATAAAAAATCCATAACCCAAATGAGATTGAATAAGTCCATTGATATCATCATAAATAATGACAACCAGACAAATTTTTTTTTCAATTCCTTTTTTATTAATGTTAGACAATTTTCATCAGAAGTTACACTTACCAAATATTAGGACAAGCTCACCCTTTTTTGTGTATAGATAAATTTCCACTTCATATCTTTTTCCAAGATATGAAGGTTAATTTTTCATTCTAGAAGCATTAAAGAGTAATGAGATCCATAAATAGAATGATAGGTCATTAGATATGTATTTATAAAAACAAAAAAGTTATCACAAGTTATCCAATCTGCATAAATCCCTCTATAGAGAGATAATACTTTAATCTATAAAAATCTCATTCGCAGTTTACCTTAAACCATTCCACAAATAGTTAACTATATAACCCTTAAAAAATATGAACTTCCAAAACATTATAATGAAGTCCACTAAATCAACCTAAAATTTATCCCCAATATAATAGAAGGCAGTTCTTTGTTGTAACATTCCAAATATTTGAATACCTTTATCAAGTATTCTATAGGAAGATGGTAATATCCTAAGATACCATATATTAATATTGAAAACTTTAATGTTTCATTATTCTAAAGTTTATTAGATATATTCATTTTTTCCAAAAAGTTTTAATGTTTACGCATGATATAATATTCCACATTTCAGAAAATCTTTAATCAGTTCCAATTAAATCAGTACCATCCAATTTACTTATTCATATCCTAAATATCTTTATCCAAATATCATTATCTCAAAATCATGAACATATTATGGTTTTTCCTTCCCTTAATTAATTGTTTTTCAAAAATATCACCTTATTACCTAAATCACATTTAATGGTTACCAGTACCATGGAACATAGGCTCTCAAATCCTTAAGGAAAAACAAAAGAAAAAAATATTGAGATGTTTCATTATTCCATAATAACATTAAAGTACTTCAAAAATATCATACTCAAATGAAAATATATAAATACATAATTCCTTCCCCTTTAATGATTAAAATGAAATTGGTAATTTCTTTTTCTAGAAGTTAATCCTTTAGTCAGGGAATTTAGTCAGATAGTTACAATGTTCTCAACACAAAATACGTTTAACTCCTTAATAATATGTCTCTCTATGATCTTCCTTTCCAAATAGACAGCATCTTCCCCTCCATTTGAGATATTCCCCCTGGCTCTTCTTCCCACATTCTTGAACTGTAAGAATCCCAATCTTAATTCCTCTATAAGAGCATGAACTTTCATAAAATTATATCTTCCTATTATTCGATGTTTTAAGAATCTCATATAATTCGAGATTATCAAGAAAAATATGAGAATTCTAATTAGGAATAATCACAATGGCCATAATTCCCTTTCTTATCACATTTTATTTCTAATCATTAAATTTTCCATTACATTAAATATTAACCCACTTCCTCCTTGTTTTTGACATTAAATAAAACCAAAAAAAATATTTTGAGAATTACTAATCATACTAGGAAAACCACATAATCAGGGGAAAATATTTTAAATCTATAATGTCTTATGTTTAATTCTATTTTTTTCATGGTCCATAGAAAAATTTGAGCCTTGCAACCAATAATTATACTTATCCATATAGAAATACAAATATATAAACTTATAAATATATCTACGGATCTCAATAATGCATTCCCATACTATTTTATAATGGATGAATAATCTTTTTCAATACAACCAACTATATAGACCCTCAATTTTCATACATTAATATCTCAATAATTTTTCAGAAAACATAATACATTACATAAATAGATTCCCAAAGACCATATTAATTTAATACCTTCGGAAACATTGAACATAAACATCTAGTCTCAGAAAATATTTTCAATGATTCCTAAAAAGATATTACTTTTTAGTACCACTACATGATACCTTTCATTATAACCTATGGAAAAGAAAGAATAAGAAAAATGGTGAGTTCAGATTATCCATAAGGGTAAACAAATGAGGTATGTAAGAATAAATATGGGAATAACGGTATGAGAATCTGATCATAACATACCATATATATCAAATATCATAAACATATATCATGGAATAAATGTTAGCAGAACAATTGACATGTATCATAAGGGAATCAAGATCATAATCCATGAAATCATAACATGAAATAAGACATGAAATATGTGGAAGACTCATAAACATGTTATATATATACTTATAAGATATGGTGTCTTACCAAAATATAATAGGGAACTTCTTGAGGAAGGTACCTACTATGAAATACATGCCACAATCCCTAGTTGTAGTCCTTTCCTCGTAAGGGATCAAGTTTCCCCATCTTCCCATAGTGGATCAGGTTTCCCAATCTTCTATGGTGTATAAAGCCCGTCGACCCTATTCTTATCATTATCTCATGAGAAATAAATATTTTCCCAATGAATTAGAAGGAGATATTGGTTCGTCGAATCAAATAATGAAAACCATGCATATGTGTTCCATAAGAACATAAATCATTCATCATATCAGAACCCATGGAATGAAATGTCTTTCACAAATTTCATTCAATCATAACATAACCCATAGAAATGAAATTGGTTTCATAAATAAAATTCCATTATATACACAAACTATTCCTAGAGAGAATATGAATTGTAAAATTGAATCATATACCCATAAAGACATAACTAACACCAAATAATGTTATCTTATATGTGAATAATTTTTGAGAGATCACATAAAATAATTCTGGAGAAAAATATCATTTATGTATTGAAAACATTTTATTTTCTTAAAATTACACACAAAAAATTATTTCAAAATAACCTCATAATATTTTAAGGTAATGTTCAAAGTATTAATATGTCATGATGGTGGAAAGAAATTCTTTCCTTCTAATTTTAAGAAACATTCCTTTTGAACTTTTTCTAGAAAAGTCACAAAGCACCTCATTTGGAAAATGACAAAATGATTCCTTTGAAACTATATATTAAAAAGTAAAAAATGCTGAAAATGACATTAAAAATCCATAGTATAATGGTAAAAACATTTTTTAATACATTTTTTAGAAAATATGGTCATGGAAAATAAATATTACCTAACATAGACTTAAAATGAAACAATCCAAAATATTGATGAGATTGTAAAACAAATTATCATCGCATTATAATGAGTAGAATTTTATGCCCCATGAAAGAAATAAAATTAAATGGGTATTAAAATACCATAATTTTTTAGATAATACTCATAAAATACATTAATGGGAAGTATATACACCATATAGAAAAAACATGTACTGTATTAGGCATGTGTCCCACATAAATGAAAGTGAGACATAAATCCCTTAATACTTGAGTAACATTAGAATCATGAACCCCATGAAATAATAAAATAAATTAAAAATTTTATTATTAGAAAATAAACTTAATTAATGATATAAGTTGTCATATTTCAGTACATACTCCACACAAAGAAGCGAGTGGCGAATATGACATGTATCTCACAGAAATAAAAAGTGAGATGAAATTCATTTACCTTAATTCTTGACTTCATTCAAATACATTAAAACCTCATATATAATAAATATAATTTTGTTATACCAATACAATAAAACCATATAAATTTATGTAATACCATATATTATTTACTTATATATTTATATTACTCGGTTGTGTATAATTACATGTTAAAGTTATGTTTCGGGTAACAACCGCATTGTTTTTGGTTCATGTTTTGACTTATTATCCTTGTTCTCCAAGATTTTTTCATTTCAATAATTATAATATATATATATATATATATATTCATTATGTATTAATTTTTCTTCATAAAATATAGAGATAAAAATAAAATACATCATTCACGGAGATGGTAGGTTATACGTGAGCGTGAACTCATTTTTCATTTCATTGTTATATTAAAAGAAATGAAAGTATATCATATTTTAAAATCACAGAGTAATTTTTATGTTATATATATCACATAAATTCATAAAATTCATCCTTATTACCACCCATGTTAAATATATATAAAAAATGATTCACATCGCATCATGGAGATGGTTAGCCATACATATGCATGAGTGACGTTACCATTTCCCAAAATATTAGGTGGTAAAAATGTATATATTCTATTGTCATCGTAGAATTTTAATAATTTCCTAAATATTATATATAAAAATTAATCCCATCATAACTCCCATTAAAAAATTTTGGTTATAAAAAATGAATTGTATCTCTACGTGGAGATGATAAGTCGTACGTACACACAAGCGATACTTTCACTTCCTGTCCGATGAGAAAGGTGTTGTATAATGGTGTGTTC
The DNA here is from genome assembly GCA_963277665.1 of Viscum album. Taxonomy (NCBI): domain Eukaryota; kingdom Viridiplantae; phylum Streptophyta; class Magnoliopsida; order Santalales; family Viscaceae; genus Viscum; species Viscum album. Next base: position 359,215,869 of record OY728155.1, on the reverse strand, counting down.
ATATTCATAATAAAATTTAACATATTATTTTTTATTAAGTTATTATTTTATGGTATATATAAAATATTTATAGGAGGAATAAATGAGAATAAAATGAGAGTGGCCAGTTAGAGTGATTACCACATCTTCAAAACATCTCGTTTTGATATCATTTAAAGGAATCTAGAGTGGGTCTTTTTAGAAGACCATAACATCTAGAATTTGGATAGAGAATAGGAGAAGATAATTTGGAATATATTCGTATATATAGAAGGATCAATGTCGTGAAAAAATATGGGGTAGGTGGTGTCAATTTACAAACAAGGTGAGTGGCACTTTGGGAATTTCTCAAAATATTAAATTATAATAAATTCAAACTCAACCCAAACACCTCAATAATTACATGTATTAAAAAAAAGATGATATAGGGTTATAATCTCATGAACCACTACATTTTAGACTAGTTTTGGTATTTCTTTATTTCATATCATTTTGATTAACCCCTAATTAACACGTTTTAATTTTAACTATAGTAACCGTGTCTTTCTATACTAAGAGGATGTAATTTTTACCTATAAACTTTAAATTAGAGGATAAATGAAAATTTTATCATTTTTTGACTTTATATCATCCCTTTGTTCTTATTTAATATATTTATGTCCCTTAAATAATTTAATAAAATTATATTTTCATAAAATATCATAAATGTCAACATTCACACTATTCATTACTTTGACTTTAATAAAATACATACAGAAAGATAAATTCAAATAAATTCACATAGTAAACCCCTAAAATGACATATTAACTATGAAAATTTGTTAATATTCACAATTAATTCAAATTATATTTCTTTTAATATTTTTAATGTTATTTAATTGATTGTTTCATTAATTGAATAATTACTACATCATCATTTTGTAATTATTTATGATAATTATTTATGCAGTAAAAATTATAAAAAATATATATGATTTAGATAAATATATTAGATATCATAATAATATATATATTATATCATGTCATCTATTTAACCCCATATTAAAAATGTTGTACATATTAAAAGTAAGAGTGTGACATTTTTTCTCTCCCTTTGAGTTTAATAATAATTTAGTAATTTCCCAATCAAAGTGTCTATTAAATTATTAAATTTTGATACTTATGTGTTAAGGGTCGAATTAAATTCATCTAATGACATTTTATAAAGTGTTAGGGTAGTGTTATAATATTTATAATACTATTTCCACCCTTAATTACCCGATTTACCTGTAACCGTTGTCATAAAAATAATTAAAGTTAATATTCATATATTTCAAAAAGGGACCTATTTAATAAATTTTAAACTTATGATTCCAAATATTAAATCCATTTTCTATATTTTAAAATACAAAAAATTCTAAATTTTAGTTAAAATTAATCATGTTGATGGAATGAGAAAACATGTTTTTAATGTGAAAAAGTCCAAAAGATTGACATGTTTTTGTATCCCAATTCATTATGAAATTGCTTAAAACGGACTAAATAGGATGAAATAATAAAAATTTTATCCAATGAAACATAAAAAACAATAAAATATATAATTTAACATTATAAATTATTTTTATGAAAACAATATTATCAATTAATATTCAGTATTTTCTTTATTCAACAAAACATGAAATTATTAGAAAAACACTAAAAAGTATATCAAAGTAAATTTTTATATCCAAAATTAAAATATTATATTTATTTTATCATATAAAAAATTATCAAAAAACGCATTTAAAATGGGTTTTTCATTAAAAGGTGGTAAAATTACCCTTTGGAAAAATATAGGGTCTTATGTGTGAAATTTGGTTTGTTCTTATCTTATGACTATAAACACTTTCAGATGAATATAAAAAAATTTGATAGAATATATAAATTTTATATTTCATTATTATCATTCACTAATTTTAATTAATTTAATTGATTAATAAAAAACAGCTTTTGGATCATAAAAAAACTATTTCCTTTATAATCAAATGGTTTATATTTCAATTTTTAATTAATTGGATACCAATGATTTGATATTATGAACATTATATTTTCATAATTTAATGAATATTTTTCAAAAAATATAATTTAATTTCTAATTTATATCTTATTATATTGATTAATAATGTTTTAATAATATACTAGTTTTTTAGTAAAACTCAGTCTTACATGTAATGCCAGCAATCAAAAGAACTCGACATTCTGTGTAACACAAGCCAAATACAATGTTGTGTAAAACAAAAAATAATCTAAGTTCTTCATGTCACACAACCTCTAATGGGTTTTTTAATAAATCAAGTCAATCATATGGTTTTTAATATAAAAAAATCTATATTTAATATTGTGTGAAATGAGAAATATCAAAGATATTAGAATAATTAGAAAAATATATATTTCACAAAATCTCAGGATGTTAAATAGAGGTGGAAGATCTCAAATATTCATCTCTATCATTTTAATAATTCATTCTACTATTATTTATGAGTATTTAAAAGATAATCTTGGTAAACAATAAGGGACATGGCCCACATTAATTAGTTTCTATATGTTCCATGAAGAGTAGAAGACATACATATCCATCCTGAAATTGAACAGAGATTTATTTTCCAAGAATAAACATGATATTGATGGACCTAATATTGATGTGAATGTCAATAATTTAGACCTTATAGATGGTCATCATTATTAAAATTAATTATCTAGAAGATTTATTATTATCCACATTACTAATATCTAATGTTAAGTTGACATCATTAACAAATCCAACATCATTTTGTAGGCCGAACTCCAGAAATGGATCACAAAAATTATCCCTATAAAAAACAATAATAATTAAATTCAGGTTTTCACTGAATTTAAGGATATAAAATCACACTACTTGAAGGATTATTTACCTGTCCCGATTATAGAGGTTTTAATCAATAAAAAACTGGTCTCCAAGAACCCTCATTTGTGGATGGTCATTCAAGATATAACCATATCCAGATCCCCCTGAAGAAAAGGATGCCACTACTGTCTTATCAACTCAAAGGATATATTTATTTTATATATTTTATCTTTTTCTTGATGAATGTTGGCACTACATACCAATGTTACATGCATCATATCTTCGAGACCTTCTTGGGGAAATTCAAAAAATTCAATGTGGATAATATGGTGGTCAAATACAAATAACACCACAATCATTTATAAAACATTGAAAAAAATTAATTTTTTTGGGTAATGTAGTCTAAAGAAAATCACCTAAAATGTTCTTTCAGTATAACATCCAATAAATTTCTCAGCTTCATGGAACATCATTATGGATTTTAAGTCAACCTAAAGTAATATATCGAAATCCATGAAATTCCACCTCTTAACAACCTAAAATAGAGAATTTGTATTTATAGATGACTCGCATATATCATATGATTAATGGATAACCTTAAGGGGTAGTGTTTACCCTTTACAAATCTGATGATGAATGGAGAAACTTATCAATAGGATGAATATCTTCAGAGATCCTTTGATGATCTCAAACAACATCATTTAAACTTACCTGTATTGATTCCTACAATAGAAGGAAATCCTTGAATTCTATTTTTGGTGGTCCTTGAGTTATCACATATTTAACTTCATGGGAAAATATTTGATGTAGGAAAATAAAATCCTCTTTGTTACATTATACAGAATTTTTTGGATACAACGAGTCGATACTCAGATATCGATAAAAATTTCTTACATGTATGTTTGTGTGGAAGAAAATGAGACACTTTCTATAGCATCATGATTTAAATTTTTCCTCATTAATTGACACTATATAAAACATCCTTAGTCACGCAATTCTAACTAAACATATGGAATGGTGGGAATTCATCATACAATATTTCGACACTCAGTTTTTTTTAGCATAAGATAGTTGAAGGGAATGAATTAGAAGAATTACTAGAAACATACCACACACACAAAAATGTTGGTGAATATATAATTTCCTTATCTAGGGTTTTTCTCTATTATATATTTTCCAAAAATATGGAATACATATTTTTATATTTCCTCTAAAACCCAACCAGGAATAAGAATGGATAATACATAACTCAATAGAGTATATTTGGTAATCTTCCTCATCTCCCAAGTTAAGGAGGTTCTAAACTATTACTTATTGTTGTTATAGGGATGCACCAACAATGAAGTAAAATTCAAAGATCTAATTATAGGATTATAATTATCCATGTACATAATTGTGTCACAACTAAATTTAAATAGACATTCATAATTTTTGTTTAAGATTTTTGATGGTGAATATTACATTAAAAATGAAGAAATTACAATACTAATGGATTATAAATGTGGGTTCATAGAATAATTCCAACATAAATTTTTTTATTACGTATATCATTCACAAAATGACAGTATAAATGAATTTATTAATCTAGACATAGCCATGGAAGATCCGTACTTTGAAAAACCAGTCATCAATATCACAAATCATAGGATGGTCTCTCAACTCATAGAATATGATATAAAATAAATCAATAAGATAAACACCAACCCTTCTCAAGAAGAGAAATTATCTTCACCAAATTATATCAATATTTGAAGAATGTACCTTATACAAGAATATATCTAAACAGAATTATTCAATAAAACCTATCCTATAGAGAATAGATTAGATGGTGGTTGATAAATTATTCCCATTATCATAGCCTTAATTATTATAAATTTCATTAAAAATGAGGCTTTGATGGATTACTCCTCATATTAAGTGAATGGGGAGATACCTTCTCTATTATACAAGAGGTATACCCAGTCACCTTTTGTGCCCATGAGTCAGGTGTAAAAAAATACCATCAAATCATTAGGCATAGATACTTCTATCCATCCATGATGTTAGACTATATGGATTCCATTAAAAAATGTCATGCCTTCTAGATACATTCCAATTTCATCTATAAACCCCCTTGATTTTTACAAACAACCAAATACTTGTGATTGTATCTCATAAGGGGAATCGATTTTATGGGACTATATCCCTAACTATAACCAAGAAGTTCAGGTATATTCATACTACCACTATCGTATTATTTTAATTGGATAAGGTTATATCACTCAATAATATCAAAATAGATTTCATTATAATTTTTTTGATGTCTAAACTCATCTAATAATGTATTTTCCTAGGCACAATATTGAATAAAAGTAGCATTGATTTCTTCTCTTCCAAATTATAAAGGTTGTATCAACAATACATAATCCTATCAAACCAATCATCCCACTATTATGATTTTGGAAATATATAGATATAATATTTCAAATTATACTTTCTATCATATACTCCAAAAGATAGTGGAAATAGATAATAATGTTTTTCCTAAAAACAAATTCATTATTTGTGGGAATATTTACCCACAACTCATACTATTGTACAAGTGACTATAGATTCACTTGTATATTGTACAAAACCAATCCTATCCATTGAGGATTATATTCCATTATTTTTTATCTCTATCTATAATAAATTTTCCAAAGATTAAAATTCCTAGAATCGACTAGAGGATTAGGAAGGAATTGATGTGAAATTATTGTATACGTTGTAAAACATAGAAATCCACTAGGATTATGTCACACAGAAATTCAATAATAGAGTTCTAAATTTCTCATTCCTCCATGGGGAACTATTTCTGGCTCCTAGAACTTCAAAGATACCATGTAATAATCCTCCAAATAATGACCTAAAATTGTATGGGTTTACACCATAGACAATGTCTAATCTAATGGAGCATACACCCTAATAATAAGGGATAGAGAGTGCATCGCACCATCCTATAATGAAGGCATTCTTAATAAATAATTTCCATAACTTCAAACTGGGTTCACATCATCATAGTGGAATGATGTTAATCAATATATCACTTACATTATAATATAAAATAAATAAACTCTAATTCACAAAAACCCATGTTAAAAGATGTTACATTTTATAGGAGTGACATATAAGTAGTATGGAATTAAACTATTCAACACAATTTCATAGTCACATTATATAAAACATAATGAAATCACCCATTTCACATAACATAAAATTTCATGATTTAAATTAAATTCCAATATACAACTTATGATCTTATAAGGATTGATAATATTTTAAATGTCTCTTATTTCTCACAGAGAGTATCACTCACTTGAGATTAAAGGTTCAGGTTGACCACCCTAATTAAAATAATTGAGATACAATATGTTTAATTTAAATTATCCCATCCAAAACAATGTTATATAAAACTACACAACATGAGGTCTTCCATACACAACCCCTCTAACCTTTTGGGTGGGTATGCATGACCTACACTGCTAGTATGGGTTCCATATCCATGTAAGAGTTCTCAATGCATATTCCCATCATCCACCTGTTAGATGGAACTAAGAAAAAATGTTCTCATTAAATATGAAATATGAATGGATTGATTCATATGGTTAGGTTATACGTAGGGATGTATGACCAATTGAAATCATCCATGATCAAAATTCTAATTATGACCCCACTTTTTCTTTATTCTAGAACACTTGTTTTATTCAGGGAAGGTTCTATCTACTTACTTGACACTATGATAAGGCGATATCATTTTCCTAAAAAATACAAACTATTTGTGGATTTATTATTATTACTTGGGATATATAGTTATTATTGGATCTTTTATAAAATTCCTAGTCATATATTTTACTTACATGGATTCTTCCCTGATTATGAGACCCTTACAAATTCACATTGGTTTGTGTCTATCCTCTTATCATAGGGGCATCCATGTACTTCACCCATATTATCTAATACATGATAAAAATATATAAAAACAGACTAATATTATAAGAAATATGTGAGAATTCATTTCCATCAATACTGAATATATAGTGATTTCTTTATCATCTATCTCAAGTCTAGATTAAAATTAAAACCAATTTTCCCAAGTTTTTTGGATGATCAAACATATTCATTTAGTTTTGTTTCTACCTCAATAGGTCTAGCATGGAGGTGAAGGAATTTCACTTTTCACATAATTTGAATTTTTTAGAAATGTTTTAAATATAGGTCCTCATAATATGAAATTAAACTATAGAACACGTTTTCCTATTTACATGAAATTAAAACAACACGACACATGGAATACCATAAATAATTTCATTTATCACTCGGGATGATCTGTTGGTTAGATAAATTTTAATAGCCTTGGGATTTATATTAAAATAATATTCACATCAATGTTTTTGTGTCTTTATTCTTCTTAATATATGACACTTATTAATTCAGGTATCTCTCATCAAAGGCCAAGATGAAAATCCCCCATAACTCTCATTTCACTTATCCTTAAACAGTACCTAAATCTATGTATGAGTTATCCATGAACATTCACATTCCCCATTTATCATCTTATAAATAATATTACATCATAAATATATCATTTCTATATATGGATTGATTATCATGGATTGTGATATGTAGTGATTCTAGGATTAATTATTTTGGTCATATCCTCGAATCTCTATCAAATACCCACTAAGTATTGATGTTCAGATCCTCCCTAATTAAACTGATGTTCCCCTCAATGGGCCCAAAATTTCAATAGGCTTATCTCATTATACACGAAATATAGAATAGTTCAACACCCTAACCACATGGTTTTTAACCTATAAATATATTTTTAGTCAAAATATCTCTTATATTAGGTCCTAGTCACCTGAACACAAATCAAACAACACCCCATTCGTTTATTTAAGACCATAAACATAATAGAATAATTTCCTATTTATATGAAAATAAACTTAATGATGTTTGATTCATCCTAAATGACCATAAATGCACACCATGTGTGGAAAAACTTATTTTAATGAGATTAAGATCTATGTAAGACCTTTTTTGGAACATGGATCCCTATTCCTGATTTTACATTAAATAAAACAAATCTCATTATCTTAAGTATGATCCAGATCATTATAAGATCCTCCCAAATAGATATCCATTTCTATAAACCCTTGCTGAAAATGTATATTCATCTACTAAGGCTTTCTTTCTATATAGATTCCATATATGTGTTCAAATTTTTAATTATTTATGTATAATAATGCTCCCATATTATAATTACTATATCTCGATCGAATCATTTTTTCTTAGGATAAATAATTAATTTCGAACCATATGTTTAAGAACATGTTGTAAACCCTTTGGATTTTAATCATGGTACATAGGTTCCAAGAATTCACATGTCATTTGCAAACACCATGGCCCTATGACATTATAATGGACGGTACAGGTCCTCATTATGTGACCCTAAACCACATAGCATCATTATACTATTTACATGAAAATAAATTGAATGGCATGTATTCCATATTGTATAACTGTAAACTACACAGTGTGGTCCATGATATATGACCTTCCTTCCCTACATAAGATACAAATCCCTGGAAGGGTGTGCGGTATAAGATACAAAACACTATGTTAAAATTATCTTATCTTGTATGTGATCTAGATATATGTAAGGACCTAATAAGAAATATTTGTGTCTTTATTTCAATCATCTCATGATACATTGTGACATGTGAACGATGTATTTTAGACCCATATTTAAGTTATTATCTATCTTTATTCTTCCTTAATGATACCTAAATAGCCTAGTCATGGTTACATAGGGGTTGAAATGTTTCCAAAAACCTAATAGATGTTTCTTTTCATATATCATACATCATTAAACAAGTTTTGGTATCTATAAAAAATTTTCACTTATATCAATAATGAGTGTATCTAGCTACATGGGGCAATTCTATTTGGTAGTGATAATTGGTTCCTCTATATTAGGCCCTACCAATGAGAGGCATGTTTATTCTAATGGGTAATTTCCTCCAATCACCATACACATTTTGTGAAATTGGAATGGAACAATTAACTCAAATATTGGTATGAATTAATAATTGGAATACACTTCCCATCTCGTTATATATATTTAAATGCCTCAGTTTATGATTTACACCACTATAAACACCCATTCAAATGTGTTGGTATAAGGCCACATCCTTAAACATTAATTAATCTTAAGATAAGTCAATAATTTTACTTTAATTCACATCAAGGATAGTTTCAGGTTTAGAGATTTAGTTAATTAGTTCATAATTCATACATAACAACTTAAATATTACAGGTAGACACTTCTACTCACTGTAATTTTTTACAGGATAATAACTCTTTAAAAAGAAAGATGATATTGTTTTATGTTTGAACAACATATATTTTCCTTTATCCCATCCTTGAATCTATTCATATTTAAGTCCTATGAAAAAAATTTCAAAACATGGGATCAACATAAAATCTCTGTAAGGGATACACAAATAAGTAAAACAGTTAGTCTTGAGAAAAAATGAAAACCCTGAATACTTCATCATAAGTAATACTTTTCACCATTATGAAGTAGTAAATACTCTTAACTAAATTTAATCTCATATATTACCCTTTTTGTAACCAAAATATTACTGTAAACCCATAGAAAGAAACATATATCATATTAAGGTAACTTGGAATGTAAGCATACTTAAATAGAATAACCAAACGTCCGACTACCACATATATCACTAAATGGAATAGCCATACAGAAAACTTCCATACCCAATGCATTGGAGGTTATAAAATGACCACCTTTCCATGGAAATTCATGTAACCACCTGTCTTTGGTTTATCACATAACCACCCGCCAAATTTCCATGTACCATTATATATTCATAACACATTAAAGATTGCAATTATAATCATTTCATTCATAAAATGCATTTTTCAATCACAAGTGATCAATTCAAGATATTGAAAAATAAAATCAATTTTCAAAACCATTTTCAATAACAAAACACAAAAAAATTGAATAACAGATTTCTTTTCCTTTAAAATACATTAAGGCTTATAGAGAAATCTAAATATCAAATAATGGTTACTGCGGTAGAGGGGTCATTGTCACTGAATACATTAAAAACATTTCTTATTGTCATTTAGTAAACTGCTTCATAGAAAAAAAGATTCCATTTGAATGAAATTAAACATCAAAAGGTTTTTTTATAAACCATATAAAATAAAGGTGTGTATATTATCAAAATATTCTTTAATGAAAGGAGATTGAGACAAAGTCCCTTACCTTGAGTTTCACTCTTCACGTAAAATCCTTATGTTCCTGAATAATAAACATAGGATTTTTTCTAATTTCTTGAGAAAATTTTTCATGTTTATTATTCCTTATATATCACTTATTACTATGTTATAAAAAATACATAATTATTTATGTTCATATCAGATGTTTTGTTGATATTCGGCACTTGAGTCAAAAATGAACTTGTTTTGATGTAAATTGTCCATGTAGTCAAAATTCCATCATCTATAGAATATTATTCATGATATAAATATCATATATATCTAGTATATATGTATTTATAATATCCATAAAATTTGGAAATAAAAAATGAAATGCAATGTTCATGGAGACGGTAGGGCGTACATACGCATGAACGATAATTTCAATTCTTTGTCATATTATAAGAATAACAATAAAATGATATAAATGTATATTATAATAAAATTATTATATTAATTTAATTTCTATATAATAGGTTTTATAAAACAATCCTTTATACATTCCATGTATAGCGGGAACGATTCACATCGCTTTGAGGGGGTTGTAGTCCACACTTCCTCAAATGAAATTATCATATTAACACAGCATGGAATGCATACAGGTATGTTCTAAATAGAAATTACAGAAGAATAAAGATGTTATAAATATAATATATATCATATATAAGTATTTTTTTATCATAATGACATCCATGATAGGTGGTAAGAGAAAATTGAACACTCATTATTTCGTGAGGCAGTAGTTCTCTGTACCGCAAAACAGTATGTTCTATATCCATTAGAAAGAGGTTTCTGTAATTTTAGATATAAAACATAGAATAAAAAAATCCTAGTATATTTATTATACTATTTTTGTTATAAAATAATGGAATAAAGAGATTTTAGGGGGATTGGAGAAGGAAAATAAATGAAAGGATCTTGAGAGAATATGTTGCCTCTAAATCAGGTAACTCAATTTGATTTGAGCTAAAAGGCTTCCGTGAGCTGGCTTATGCCCAAGGTAAGGATTATAAAAGTAATGAAGGAATTTTGGGAGATTATTTTAGTTTAATTTGTATAAGAAAAGGTCCCTGAGTTGTGTGAGAAAGTGGGTAGTGGTTGTGGCCTTTTATAAGAGGGAAGAGGGGAACTTTAGAAAAGTCTTGAAATATTATTTTATTTTAAATTGATTTTAAAATTTTAATGTTTCAAAAGTGATATATTATTATTATAACATTATTATGGTTCTAAATCATCTAAAACAATAGGTTTTAGACAAGTTTAGGTCACAAATATACATTAAACATTGGCTTTAACCCTTAGTTGAATAAAACATCTCTTATAATGTCTTCTTGTATTTTTACATGATATTATATCATTTAATAAAATAGTATTCGTTTTAAAAAATCATTTTTTCCAACTTTCACACTATTTAGAAATTGAATTTTGTTAAAGTAATGACAACTTGATTAATTAAAAAACATTAACACCTATCACAATCATCCATAAAATAGGTTTATGGCATAAGAATTTTCAAATTGAAATTATTTTATTATTTATAATATCATTTGTTTGAATCGTTCATTAATATGGTAATCAGTACATAATCATTGTGTCATAATAAAATTTATTTATTAATTATCTAAAAATTATAAATTAAATAACACGATGTATGAAATATTTTCAGTTTTCTAATGAATATTTATAGTCGAAGAGATCTGTTATAGAACCCCACATTAAAATCATTTTAGTAAAAAGATACATGTTTATGTTATATTTCTCTTTTCATTTAATTAATTATTAAAACATGTCCTTATCACACCAAAGTGGCTCCATGTGGTCCTAAAATAGACCCAATGATGATCATGGTTGGACATATCTCATCCAATAGGATTAGGACACATGTTAGGATAGTATTATATTATTATAATATTATTTTTTACACTTCTATACCTGATTTACCCTTTAACCATGATAAATAAAAATAATTACTGAAGTTACTATTCATAATGTCCAAAATTAAAAAAGTACATATTTATATAATTTCAAACTTCTAATTACAAACATGGAATAAAAGTTTTAAAATTCCAAACATAGAATTGGCAGAAATTAATTTAAAATTAATTCCCATTGTCAAGATGAGAAAATGAGTTTTTTTAAATGAAAAACCATCAAAATATTGACATGTGTTTATAGAAAATTTCAATATGAAATTACAACCTATGATAAAAAAATGTATTAAATGATAAATTAATAACTCAATTTTACTTTAAAACCAATTTCAAATATAATCTACCTATATAAATAAATTAGATAAAAAGGCAGTTTTGAATTAAAATTCATTATTTCACTATTCATTAATGTATGAATTTTATCATAAAAATGCCAAAATTTCCACCAAACTAAATATTTATGTCCCTTTTATAAAGAGTAAGTTTATGTTTTCAAATAAAACCTATAAAGGTGAAAACACTATATTTAAAAATGGTTCTCCATCAGAAGGCATCAAACAAACTTTTAAAAATATTAGAGTATTTTATGCTTAAAATTGGATTCGTTCTCGTTTTAAGAATCTATAATTTGTTGGATAAATGTAAAAAAATTTAACAAACATGTTTATTCATATTTTATTTATCTCTATGCATTCCCACCAAAGTAATTTCTAGGCGTTAATGACCATTTAAAATAATAATAATATTATGTTATTATTTTTCGGTATATCTCAATGTTGTGTGAAACGTAAGATTTCATAGAAACCCATTTTTGTGTGTCGAGTACGCTATCAGACACAGTGTCTTAATTAATGTAAAATTAATATATTATTCATAAATATTATTATATATGAAAATGGATTATTCTATTAATACCTGGGATGTTAGAGTTGGAGAGCTCTTCAAACATGAGCCTCATTTGGGTTTTCAAATATCATCTATGATATTGGGTTCCTTATATTTTGACCATAAAATATATTCACTAAAAATGATTTCATTAATAGTATCATTGTTATTTTTATCCAGATTATATATTTATTTTCCCATTTTAGTTACACTATCTCTCCCATTGTATGGTCTAAGCACTGCAACCAACAATCATGTCAACCATTTTTCTTAATTTTATATACTAGAATTGGGATCTCTTGTCAAACTGGTTTTCACCACACCTTTCTATGTAAACAATATATCTTCATCTATTAAAATTCATTCAAACTTAAAACCCAACAAAAAACAAGAAAAAAATTTAAAACCATGTTCCATGGAATCATTTGGACGAAGTTGTATGAATTTAAAACCCAATATAATTTAGTAAAACCTATGTGGCCCAAAACTCTATCTTCTGATGGTTTAAATTATATAACCCTTAAAATTTGAAATAAAAAATACGGGAAAAATGTCGACTCGAAATCCCATAAAATGATGTCTTAGTAGAAGTCATGTCTCTACTCATATGTTCATCTTTTTATAACCTAAGAAAAAATTAAGTGTAAAAATAAATGAAAAGGGATATATATTTTGTGGTTGAGAATATACACCTAAAAAAATTCCATCGTTCATTACATGAACCATTGGTCTAAAAAATAGAGTGATTTTGGATCGTAACACATCTCTCCGAATCTATGCTCAATTCAGGATGGTATAACTTTTTGGGTTCTTGAATCCTTCTTGAATATCATTCCCTCCAAATGCCTACTTTATTAATTGGGTGTTATACTCTTCCTTAAACTTCTATTGATATTGGTAAGGAGTAAATTCAAGTCCAGGGGACACCTCTATTTTATAATGATCGACAGTGCTTCCATATTCAGACCTATTAACCACATCTATCTTCATTATGAGGAAAATGTCCTCTAATATTTTTACACCCCAACATAATCATATTGTAACCCGTTATTTTAATGTGATACATGGTTATCCACTATGTACCTATTTCATAACATCATTTTACTATTAAAAAACTTTGAGTGATTATATATATCTTTCATGATCATTCAATTAAAATGGATTTTAATTCCCTTTATAATAAACATCCATGCATGGTATCTATTTTTAAAGAATGAATATCTCATTATATTCATGAAAATTTGGTTGGAGAAACGTAACACTAAAACTCATACAATTTCTTGTGAGGCTATCTATGTCAATGGAACTGATATCACCGTTCATTTTCATTTGTATAGACCTTATTGGATATGAAATATCATCATTTTCATCAATATTTTCCAAACTTAAACATTAGTTACCTTTTCTTTAAGAACTATAACCTTAAACTACATCAACTATTCCTACAAGGTTATATATATGTAGCATCAAAATCTTCATTCACATCTAGCTTCATTTTCCCATGTTATTATGAAGACTACCACACTTCTAGTCAATGAAACAATACTTAAAGTACAACCTATATTGGTTTTACTTGCACAACCTTAAATTACCCATATAAATAGATATGGAAATCAAAAGTTTGAAAACAAAATAAGGGAAGGAAAGTAAAATTGCCCAGTCTCAAGTTTTTCGACATTCACTTTATGTGATATTGGAAACATTTAGTGCTTGAAAAGGATACATAATAAAACCTGTCTGGATGAAACCATATAAAGATACAACTAAGTAAAATAAGAATTCCTATCTATTAATACCAACCTATATGAGACTAAAAAATAGTTATGTTTAAGAAGGAATAGATACAAATGAAAATGGGATCCACCAAATTCCACTAGTAAATGTCAATTTATTCTTTCGTGGTACGTTGATATAGGAAAAAAGAAATATAATCCTCTAGTACACCTCATTAATTAATTTAAATTGTCTATATGAAATTCCTAAACATAAGGCCTTAGGTTACCCGAGACCTCTTAAACATTGTAATCATCATTCTGAATCCCCCTTATGTGGCCCTTATCATGTTAAATAATTGAGAATTCAAATATGAAAGGAGAAATTCTAATAATATAGTGAAGGTACACATTATGAAACATGTTGATAACTATATATCTAGGAGGATATCACTATTCAAACCCACCAAATGAGTATCAGTAAATTTCAAAAAGGAATAAATACATGAATGTGGGTATTATTTTCCTTGTAAAAATTAATTAATAAGAAGGAGGACATGATCACGTGGACCCTCAAGAGTCATTTGATCTTATGATCAATAGAGGTTCATGAGGATGTTCATGTGTAGAAGAAAACCAATGGAGAATTTTGTGAAACCCCTTTCAACAAGTCCTTCTTCTCTAACAACTATGACCTAGAAAATTTTAGATCACATAGAGAATCCAGATAATCTCACTCTGGTTACACATATTTTCAATATGCATATTCCTATTGAACCCACCAAAAATACTTCAAAAATAGGAGAAAATATCTAGAAGTTAGGATCCTCTTATAGTTACAAAACTCATTCAACACATCACCAATGGAGAGAGTCATTTTCCTTGAAAAAAATCGAGAAAACTCATGAAACCCAAATCTATTTTAAAATAAAAAAGGATATAAAAATGGGAGAATGTGGGGGAATCTTTCCATAGTAAATATTATGTGATTCACCTCAAGCGATTTTCAAGAAATCACAAGATCCGAGTGCCTTGTTTGGCTCATCTGGGGAAGTCCCACTGGCATGTCATACTTGCCATGATAAGTGACTTCGACATGTCTTGGTGACATCATGCTCCACATTTGGATCCATAAGTCTAAAAGATGTATTTTTACATGAAATTATCGCACATCTAAAAAATCCCTTTGTTGATCATGTGATGCCTCACAAAGAGGTTTAGTGATTCTCTTATACTACAGTCATATAGCCTCATGAGATCTCCAACCTTTTTGAAATAAATAATGAAAATAAAATAGGATAAGGAAGCATACTATTGTTATCGTAACACTCTTGTGACATTCCAAGGTTCCCTGTAACATTATCTCACATGACACCTTAATAAGTTAGCATAATTTCAGGAAGTCCCCCTGAAAATCCATCCTTTTCTCACAAAAGTCTTATGACAAGGTGCTCTGATCTTGAGAAGGAACTTGGATGTTTCCTCTTGAAAAAATGAAAGACCATGTACATCTTTTCATGATTAAACAAGAACTCATTGTTTGAAAATAATACAATAAATAAGGTTTTAATGTGATGGTCTTAGGGTTTTTGAAAATCTGGTGATGCCACTAGAGTAACCTATATGAGGACCTCAAGAAAATATCTGACACTGAATCCCTCAACCAACCCCATCCTAGATTCATGACATATGCACTATTAAAAGCAATGAATAGCTGGGGTTTGTATGACAATAAATCCCCCACCCCAGAAATAAAAAAGGGGTTTCCCTTTTTTCATCCCGATGCACTAGTTCACCCAAGCACCAAAGAATATTTCTCGGAGCAACTGATCTTGCGAACATAAAAGGTTATTGTTGGCTATGATTAGTGGAACAACTAGAGAGACCATGTAGCATGCATAAGAACTTCATGTGATCACTAATAGATCAAAAAAATGACTTATTTCATGACACATAAAGAATATCCTCTAAATTTGATAAAAAATACATGGATTAAAACAAGAAAACATTGAAAAAATCTAAGGCATTCACAATATATTGTCTAGAACTAATACTATTAGATTAGAGACTTACATGAGGCACATATATGATGATTTTCATGTTCTTACCATGAACCATCTAGTTTATGTGATATTTCCATGCCCTATCATCCAGATCATGCAATGATCATTTGGAATACCATTTAGATCATGTAAAGTCCCCTAGACAATTCAAAGAAAGTCTCATGGCACCCCTTAGGCTTTCCACCCAAATCATGAGAAACCCTATCGGCTATCTGATCAAGACTCATAATGTCATCTAGACATGTCACCTAGATCATATGGTGGCATAGGTACATTTCAATTATGTCTCATGGTATCACCTGGGTTCATCAGCCATCTATCATGACACCCTTTTGGAACACCAGCTAGATCCTGCAATGTCTTGCAAATATGTCAACATGGACATGTGACAAACTCTTAGATATGCAACATTGACTCTTGGGAAACCATCCAAGTGTTCTGGAAAACATTTGTGATGAAAAATGGAATGTCAGATGGATCATGTGATGCCCTCTAAGTAACTCAGCCAAGATCATGTGGTGGTTTCCCGCAACAAATGACTAGGTCACGTGATTTACTTCAAACAAGTGAACCTTGATCATGCGACAATATTTAGGCATTCCATTCAGGTTACATGAAGTCCCTCAAAAGGTAAACTGAATCATATAATTATATTTGGACATATATGGTAGAAACCCATTGATATATCAAGAAGACAACCAAGGAATGTCGATCAGACAATCAATACATGTTAGGGAGACATAGAAGCCATTTCAATTGGGAGACGCTAGTGTCTAATACTTAACTAGTGGCATAATAACATATGTAAAGTACATTACAGAAACGTCAATGTGTAATCCCCAACCAGTGACATAATATTATATGTCCATCCCATCAGGGAAATGTCAATGTGTAAGCCTTGAGCAGCGGCATAATATGATATGTTCAGCACATCAGGGAAATATCAGTGTGTAAGCCCCGACAAGCAGCATAATAAGTTATGTCTATCATATCAAGGAAATGTCAATACATAAGATGAGATAAAAAGGACTATGATTACACTGATTCTTTTCATAACCAGGATATGTAGGATGACTCCATGAGGTCCGATCTCCACATTAACATCCCAACATTTGTCCCAATACAAAAGTATTTCATCCATATAAGGTGAGACTGATTACTTTCCATCCATTGTTTCTCACACCGATCATGGATCCCATGGGATTAGGTAGTTATAATTATCATATCATTTCCATCAAAAACCTCTATAAACGTAAGTGAAACATCAATGTGTATGCCCTGATCCACTGAACTATACTGACTTTGATTCAAACCATAACTAGGATACATAGGATTCCTTCTTCCGGACGAAGCTCAAATTGGCATACACTTCGGTGTAAGATCTCTCCTGTCTCTAACATTTCAACCATTGAGACCAAATCATTCCCATGGGATGATCATTATTCATCATCCATCAGTGTATTGGGAAACCAATTGAACAATGATATCTCTAATTAATGCTAAAAATAGGATATGTTGGACATATCCCTGAAACTCAACCTCGAATACTCAGTGGCTACATACCTAAACATATGTCCTCTCTACATTCCATTAAATTTCATGTGTTTTAAAAAACATGTTGGGTTTGGATTCCTATAATAACTACAATACTTAGGAAGCCTCCTAATAGAGCATTACCCTCCTTGAAATTTAAAATTGCCCCCTCAATGGAAACATTTACAAAGAACATGGTTATACGGCTTTAAGACATAAGTTTCTTCCCATTACTAGGAAAAAAATGAAGAGAATTTGATATTTATAGATAGATTCACTAATCAAACCCCCTTATTCAGATAAGAAAAGGCATTGACCTATGAACGTTTTCTTAGGGTAACTAGTCCCATGTCATTTTTAGGAAGCAATTTTTGAACATATTTTAAATCTATATGAGATTCACATTGTAGGAAACAATTCCCCCTATAGTGTTGAAATGTTCCTGATGTCCCATACTCTTGAACAATGTGAATCCATAAGCGTCGTTGTGTTTGACATGCAAACTGAACACCTACTTTTATAAAGTAGGTCCATAAAAAGTTACAAATGTGAAAACTATTTGGTATTTCTATGGAATACTAAATGAATGATAAATCTTATGAAAAAGAGTAAGAACTTAATTGAACCCCCCACCCCATCCCACACTCAAACTATTAGTCCAATATTTAATTATGGAATCTCCTTCAGAATATAAAAAACATAGAATAAATGGTTCTCATCAAAGCATTTTTTTCATCAAATGAGGGTTTCTATTGATGTAATTTTCCCACAAAACAAAAATGGTGAAAATAGTGTGAATATTTCAAATAGCAGAATTATTAGTTAATCATGTGTGAGGACATTTCTCCTCACATACTCTATGCAAGAAATTTTCCCTATTTAAAACACTAAAATAGCCAGATGGTTGCATTACCATGTGTCAGGACATATTATTGGCCTATGATAAAAATATGAAAAACTCAACCTAAATCTTATAGTTGGTCCTTTGTAACTTAGGTTCCCATGAAAAAAATTGATACTTTATTTAAAAAATACATGTGAGTAGAATGGATGGACCGGGAATAAAATGACAGTTATGACAACCATTTATATCGAATTGAGAAAATATAATGCCTATGATATTGCACTAATCGGTAACCTTGTTCCTCATTGTTTTCATGACTACATATAATGCTCCCATCAAGAGTATCCAAATCTGAGATAATGACTTTATCCAGCAATCGTTCTAGTAAATCCTATATGGTTGCAACCCCTGTGGTTCACAAAAATGATATCAGATTCCCAAAAGATTCAATATCAGTTGACAAACACAATGGTCCTAGAATACCACCTACGTGGTACAATACAAACCTTAAAATATTTTCATGAGGGTCTCAGAGTATAAAAACTGAGGAATCCAAATAATCCATGGAACGATACTTCTATTCAAGTGTCCCTCATCACCATAGAAAAATTATTTGGGAGTATACCCCTAGATAAAGATAACCACTAACTTCACTCTCTAAGGAAGGTGGGACAAGTAGTCAAATACATATGGCTTCTATATTAGGAACCAATATGGAGGGCACCTATCAACCACAGTTGCTATCACCATCCCACTGGTACCCATCAGTCACCTAATGGGGGTACTACCTGAAACACTACTACCTATGATACCCATGCATGTGTGACAAGGAAGACACATCGGTTGAGGAAGGCTCTGGATAATAATGAGGGGTCTCATATACCCACTCCCATTGAAAAAATATTATATCGTATTTTGATAGTAACCATCGAAAAGTCTCATATCCCTACTCACTAAGAGAAAAGTTGTGGGCATATTCTCATAGTAGGCATGGGGGGGACATAGACTCTTTCCCTAATAGATGAATCCCATCGACATATTTTGGGGGAATAAAGAATACATAAGTGGGATCATATCCCTGATTAAATCGACAATATTTTCTAGTATACAATGGAGACATAAAATTTAATTTCTTATATCCATGCACACACATTCGTAAAATGCTATTACTTTTTAGCTTTAGTAAAGGAACAATACCAGCATATTCTGACACTGGTAAACATACAGTGGCCAATGCATATTCCTTTCCCAATAGTCTGGGAAGATCCACATTATAATAATTTTGAAGAAATGGTTCCTCTAGAGAAATCACCCATTCTTGCTCCAATTTAGGAGGATTATCAACATATTTTGGAAATGGGTGAGGTGTTGGATTGGAATCTTATTCCCATTACAACTGTGGATCATCAGGTGAGAGTCTCACATTCCTTGGGATAGCGGTACAAGCATGTTGAAAAGGTTAAGAGATATATTTAAATGGCCTTGGATTGGTCTCATATCTGTGCTCTTATTGGGGATCACCAATTAAGAGGTCCACATGACTCGAAATTGGCTCTCATTCCTATAGAAGAAGACCATTGTCAGACTCTAAAGGCCCAAGAATACACTCATATTCCTATCCTACCTAGGGATAACTATGTGATAATGGATCATGCCTCGAGATAAGATCATATTATTCTAAAAGATATTTCTTATCATATTCTAGTAGATCCCAAAAGCCAATAGCATACTCTTTTTAAGAACCCGGACCTTCTTTTCAGGTATGTGTTTCCTTTTCTAGTAATTTTTGGGAAAAAGAGGAGAATCTTGAAATTTTCTAAGTACACGCCATGTAATTTTATGCCGCTCAAGGCTGTGTACTGGTCGTGTCATGGTCACACACACGGCCACGTAGGGGTGATGTGGAGGCCGCTTAATGCAGAGTACGGAAAAGCCTAGTACATGCCATGTACACAAAAAGTACATGTCATGTACTTTTTTTTCATTAAACGGACTGGGGTCGCGTCTTAACCCCAAAAATGTCTTCTTCTCCAGCTTCTTTGACCGAGAGTGAGGGTACGACCATGGATCTTCTCTGAGCCACCGATTCTTCACTGGTTATCTGAATCGAACACCATCGGTTGCAATCGAATTGCAACAATGAGTTCTTGGTTCTTCTTTGGATACATTTCCTAATTATTTCTCTTATGAGAGTTATCTGAGGTTGAACATTTTAGACTTTTTTGAAGATCTACTCTGTTCTAGGCCGATTCATGGGCCGAGGTTCAATTATATCGATCTCCTAGGACCGAGGAAGGTGGTTTGTTGCCTTATGTTGAATGTATTTAAGTTTTTGTGAAAAAGTTTCAGATTCCCATGTTTTGGGTACCTCGGGTTAGGGTTTGGACCCTGTATTATTATCTGCCTTATATTTCTTGTATTCTTGAAGCTATTAGATGAATAATTGTTTCTTGTTATCATGTTTGAGGATCACCCCATGGGTGTTTCCCTTGTTTTGGTTGTTTATCACCGTTTTTCTTAGGTTTCCTATGAGGCATACCTTGTTGCATTGATTGTTTTCATTGATATAATTGATTGCATGTATTGCCTACTGTTTATATTCTTTTGATGAACTGTATCTATTATCCAAGTAGTTGTTGAACTTACTTAGGGCTGCTGACAGTCGATTAAGCACGACTGGACTGCTCAGGGTTGTGTGAACATGGTGCGGTAGACTAAAGAGGGAATTGAAGATTAAGGGCTTCCCTAAAGAGTCCGTTATAAATTAGTATCTTTCGCAGGACCTATGGGAATTGGAATTTGTGCTTCCTCAGAGTTTCCTTAGTTATGTATCGAGACTATAGGGTGAATTAGACATAAGTTATGACAACCCTGCTTTTATTACAAACTTAAACATGATTTATTACATAAAACTTCACTTGATTAAACAAAGATGATCGAGAGGTTTAGTGTATTTGGGGATTAGGATCATTACATAAAAACTTATAGCATGAAACACAACAACTTTATTGAAAACTTCCTTTAAATGACCACTACATTCCTTCATACTTAGCATTGCATGGGATAACCTGAGGACATGCATAAGAAAAGGGTGAGCTATAAAGCCGAGTAAAGGAATACAAATGGAATAACATGAGGAGTACAATAAATGTTATAAATTAGGAATATCAATATATCACAATAGAAACATGAACATAAAGGCATGATAAAGCATGATAATCATAACATGGAAATGTGGAAACAACACTAAACATGGAATTAGCATGAGCCAAGGCTCATTGCACATGAAGCATGAGTAAACCCTCATTGCACATGAAGCACGAGTAAAACCTCATTGCACTTGAATTAGCATGAGTCAAAACTCATTTCACATGACGTATCATGCTACTATACTTTACCCAATGCATTGGAGCGCTATTAGGGCACACCCTTCTTAAACATTTCATTTCATGCATAAGTGTGCCACATGGATCATAAAACATGGATTCATAAAACATAATCATTTATTCCAAGATAAAGGAATGTGGAATTAATACATGAAACATTATAATCAATAAGTAAATGTGCATAAAAGTGAATACCTTTGATGGAGAAATGAGCATGGTATTCACTACACAATGGCATTGACTTAGAAAATTGGTGCGATTTCGACAGCGTAACAGCGTGACATAAGAATTCATAAAAAAATGGTTGATGAGAGAGAAAGGGGTTCCTCATCATATTTAAATGTAGTTCATATAGATACATGTCCCAACAATTGTAATGGAATTTAGATTCATGATACAAAATTATTGCTCGAATGTAAATGAGGAGAGAGAAGTTCCTTTCAGAATTTTGGCATAGTAACGGGTGTACATGGGAGGAATTTAATGAGAGAGAAATGGGTATCCCATAATTCAAACATAAATAGGGAAGTATTATGGAGGTTTAAAACCATACCCCAAAATTCATAATTGAAATTAAAAGGGAAAAACAACTTAAAAAAAATTGGACAACAATGAGAAAGGAAGAAAAAACCCTTACTTGGAAGTGTGCATCCAAAGGCTAGAGAGAGGCTTGTGAGAGGATTCTTGGGAGCATGGGGAACCTTGGGAGGATTCTATAGAAAGTAGTTCAGAGTTTGGACGAACTCCAAAGGCTTTGAGTGAGGAGGAAGTGGGATATTGGGTGGGTTTATATAGGAAATGTGAGGGAATTCTTTATTATTTAGGTTTGGGGCCCCTTATATTAAAATAATCCAAAACACAAACCATCCCATGGTTTTTGCCCATGATTTTTGGCAAAGGGAAGATTAAAACAATATTTTATAAGGAAAAAGTCCGAAATTCTTAAAATAATGGGGTTGCTTATGTGGAGGTGAGTCACACTCCCATGGAAAACAATTTAAAAAGACAAGGTGTTTAATAAGTCTTGAAGGGTCCATTAATGCTTTGAAAAGTAAGTCACACAAACCCAAAATCACATTCTTTTCATGGTAAAACATATATTGGCCGAAAATACAGATTATTGTATTTTATTACATCACTATTGGGTCATTATGATGTCATAAAACACATTATATATTTAAAAAGTATTTAATTTTTACCCAAAAATTTGATTGTCTCAGAAAATTATGAAAAATTCACCGTTGGACAATTTCGACATCCTGATTATAGAAATAATATTTATTTTAACTAAATAATTTTCAAAATATGTTAATTTTCACTTTTAAAATAAAAACTGACATTTATCGAAAATTCACAGGTTTTGACAGAAATGACTTTCAAACCTTAATAAAAATTATAATTGAATTCATAAAATTATAAGATCATTTATATTTAATAAAAATTAATTTAATAATAATATTTTATTAAAATATTATTTAATTCAAAAATCCCTTAATTTAATAAAATCGAATTCTTAATTAAATAATAACTAAAAACACTATTTGTACTTTAAAAAACCATTTACAATGTATCAATGATGACAAGAACATATATACATTATTATATACAAAAAATAATGTACATGAACATAGTACTATATATTTTTTACATAACCCATTAAAATATCCGCATAATACCTAAGGGTAAGGTGTGCGATGGTGACAAACTCTTAGGGTGGCTCGGAGAACATCGCTCGAGTGGTAATTTCTCTTAACTTCCACTTCTCTAGTAGACGGTCCCGTTAGAGCTTGACATGATGAAGTTCATCTTGGGCTTGGTCAAGAGAAAAGCCCAAGGATGCCACCTATTTTCCAAGATCCAACAAATGGGCTTCGTATGGGGCAATTATACTGGATGAGGCCATCGCTTCCTTTGTCTGAGTAAATTTGGATTTGTTAAATCCCTATACATATACTAATCATGTGATCACTGTTCAATGACTATATTAGCAATGGTAAAATTTCTTAACATAAAACCAAAGAAGTTGACATTTTATATAAACATAAAGAGACATTTAAGTAGATCAAGAGGTATTTCGATTAATGAAACTTTGGGTCGTTACATAAGTGCTTCCTCAGAGAGTCTATAGCTATCCTTACAAGACCACATGGGAATGGACGGTGAGAGCTTCCTAGAGTGTTTGTGCCTTTGTATGATTACTTGACTAGAGGGGTCTACCAGGGTGATCCACCTAGAGTGTCAGTGTGAATAACATTTGGTTGGTTGTGATGAGTCCACCAAGCCAAAGAACAAGCTTGGGTTTTGTACTACTTGTTGTTTAGGTAGTCTGCTGAGATACCTGTTGTGTTACTTACTATGACCTGGGAATATAGTGTTGTTTTCTAGATTCCTTGGTTGATAATTTAATGATTGGATTAAATTAATAAATGAATGTGAATGGATATTTGTAGGATTGTTTACTTTAGTGTACTTCTGTTTCTCTGCTGCTTTTATTTCCATTACTTTTTCTATATTGCTCACTAACAGTAGGGAACATATCTTTTGGTGGTTTCCTATTGGGATTAGTCTCACACCCTGTTTGGGTCTTGATTTTTGGCCCAAAAAGGTTATATGGTTGCAGGTGTGGATAGGGATTGTGGCCCTTCTACTTCAGGTACATGATTTCTGGTTGGAGCTGGAGAGCACAGGACCGAGCTTAGGCTTGCGATGCTGTTGGAGTTGCTATTTGATTTTAGTAATTTGATTCTCAGTTGTATTTCATCACGTTGTTGTTTTTGATGCTTTCTTTAGATACTTATACCTACTGCATCATTATCACTGTTACTATATATTCATTTCTGCCTCTGTTTAGTTTTAGTTATTGTATGCTGTTACTGCTTCCACTATTGACTGTTATTTCCTCTCCCTTGTATACTTTACCAAATGAGGGCATAGTTTCCCCAGTGACTCACCAAGGCCCTTGCTGCTAGTCAGTAGCCTAAGACATTTGAGGAAATGCACTTGAGGTCATGTGGCGAAACGGGTATGGGGCACCAGTTGAGTGGCTTCATATTCGGGTATGGGGCACCAGTTGAGTGGCTCCGGATTTGGTGTCCAGGTATGAAGAGAGATCTTGCTGGTTTTGTAATGAGGTGTCCCACCTGTCAGCAGGTGAAAGTGGAGTACCAACGACTAGTAGGGCCTTTACAGCAGCTACCCATTCCTGAGTGGAAGTGGAATGATGTCACGATGGACCTCATGACAGGGTTACCGAGATCTCCTCGAGGGAATGACGTGGTATGGGTTGTAATTGAAAGGCTCATGAATGTTTCTCACTTATTTCTGATTAAGGAGACCTTCAGTGTTGATGAGCTTAGACAGTTGTACA
The DNA here is from genome assembly GCA_963277665.1 of Viscum album. Lineage (NCBI taxonomy): Eukaryota > Viridiplantae > Streptophyta > Magnoliopsida > Santalales > Viscaceae > Viscum > Viscum album. Next base: position 359,190,019 of record OY728155.1, on the reverse strand, counting down.
TCCATGAGATTGTATGTTTTCATGGGTTTCCGAGTAATATAATTTCAGATAGGGACCCCCGCTTCACGTTGCATTTCTGGAAAGGGCTACAGAGGGAGTTTGGTACAAAGGTACTTTTGAGTACAACTTACCATCCACATACAGATGGCCAGTTAGAGCGCATGATTCGGGTGCTTAAGGACATGCTACAAGCATGCGTCCTTCATTTTGGTGGTTATTGGGAGAGACATATACCTCTACTAGAGTTTTCCTACAATAATAGTTTTCAATCAACTATTCAGATGGAACCTTACGAGGCTTTGTACGGTATACCGTGTTGATCACCCTTGTGTTGGATAGAGGAAGGAGAGGCAGTTATGCTGGGACCTCATCTTGTTTAGGAGACCACAGAATAGGTGGAGTTGATTCATAAAAGGATGGCTACTGCACAGTCTCGGCAGAAATCATAAGCTGATTAGCGGAGATGGCCTTTGGAGTTCAAGGTCGGTGATCAGGTTTTCTTATTTGTTACCCCGAGGTTGGGTCACAAGAGGATCAGAAGACAGGGCATGATTTCATCAAGATACATCGAGCCATTTGCGATTCTGGAGAGAGTCAGGCTGGTTTCTTATGCGTTGCAGTTACCTCAGAGGTACCTGGCTATGCATGACGTCTTCCATGTTTCTCATCATCGACGCTATTTCTCAAACCTGTATCATGTTTTTCAACCCAAGGAGGTTGAGCTGGAGCATGATGCATCATTCAAGGAGCATCCTATCAGGATTTTTGATTGTAGTGCAAAGGTACTCCGTGGCCGGTCTGTTCCTCCGGTATGGGTGCTATGGAATCACAACCGTGTACAGGATGAGACAGGGGAGAGGGAGGCCAATATGCAATCACAGTGGCTATAGTTGTTCGAGGTTTCTTCTTCTCCACCTTCTTAGGAAAATTCAAGGATGCATTTCTTTAAGGGGGAAAGTTGTTAAGAACTCGGACCTTCTTTTTAGGTATGTTTTTCCTTTTCTGGTCGTTTTTGGGAAAAAGAGGAGAATATGGAATTTTCTAAGTACACGCTGTGTACTTTGATGCTACTCAAGGCCGTGTTCTGGCCGTGTCATGGCTACACACATGTCCATGTAGGGGTGATGTGGATGCTGCTTAATGCGGAGTACGGAAAAGCCTAGTACACACCATGTACTCCAAAAGTAAACACCATTTACTTTTTTTTTCATTAAATGGACAGGGGTCACATCTTAACCCCAGAAACATCTTCTTCTCCATCTTTTTTGACCGAGATCGAGGGTACGGCAGCGGAACATCTCTAAGCCACCGATCCTTCATAGGTTATCTGAATCGAACACCTTCGGTTGCAATAGAATCACATCGGTGAGTTCTTGGTTCTTCTTTGTCTACCTTTATTGATTCTTTCTCTTATGAGAATTATCTGAGGTTAAAAAATTTATACATTTTTGCAGATCTAATCCATTCTAAAATGATTCACAGGATGAGATTCAAGTATATCGATCTCCTAGGGTCGAAGTAGGTGGTTTTTTGCTTTACATTGAATGTCTTTGTGTTTTTGTGCAAAAGTGTCGGATTCCAATGTTTCTGCTATCTCAGGTTAGGTTGTTGATCCTGTATTATTATCTTCCTTATATTGATTGTGTTATTGAGGCTATTAGATGAATAATGTTTGCTTGTTAGCATGTTTTAGGATCACCCCATGGGTGTTTCCCTTGTTTTGGTTTTTTATCGCTATTTGTCTTAGGTTGCTTGTGAGGCAGGCCTTTTTGCATTGATTGTCTGCCTTGATAAAATTGATTGCATGTATTACCTACTATTTATATGATTTTGATGAACTGTATCTATTAGCCAAGTATTTTTTGAACTTACTTAGGGCTGCTGATAGTCGATTATGAATGACTAGACTGCTCAGGGCTGTGTGAACCTGGTGTGGTAGACTAAAGAGGGAATTGACAATTAGGGGCATCCCTGGAGAGTCAGTTATAAATTAGTATTGTTCGCAAGACCTATGGGAATTTGACTTTGTTCTTCCTAAGAGTGTCCTTGGTTATGTATCGAGACTACAAGGGGAATTAGACGTAAGTGCTTCCTTAGAGAGTCTGTAGCTATCGTAACAAGACCGCAGGGGAATGGACTGTGAGAGATTCCCAGAGTGTCTGTGCCATTGTATGATTACATGACTATAGGGGTCTGCTAGTGTGATCCACCTAGAGAGTCAGTTTGAATATTGTTTTTTGGTTGTGATGAGTCCACCAAGACAAAGAACAAGCTTGGGTTTTGTACTGCTTGTTGTTTAGGTAGTCTGCTGAGATATATGTTGTGTTACTTGCTATGCCTTGGGAATATAGAGCTATTTCCTAGATTCCTTGGTTGATAATTTAATGATTGGATTAAATTAATAAATGGATGTGAATAGAGATTTGTAGGATTTTTTACTTTAGTGTACTCCTATTTATCTGCTGCTTTTATTTCCATTACTTTTGCTATATTGCTCACTGAAAGTAGGGCACAGATCTTGTGGTGGTTGCTTACTGGGATTAGTCTCACACCCTGTTTGGGTTCTACTTTTTGGCCCAACTAGGATATATGGTTTCAGGTGTGGATAGGGATTGTTTCCCTTCTACTTCAGGTACATGATTGTTGGTTTGATCAGGAGAGCATAGGGCCGATCTTAGGCTTGCGATGCTGCTAGAGTTGCTGTTTACTTTTAGTACTTTGATTCTCAGTTGTATTTCATCACTTTGTTGTGTTTGATGATTTCCTTAGATACTTGTACATGCTGAATCATTATGACCATTACTATATATTCATTGCTACCGCTATTTAGTTTTAGTTATTGTATGTTGTTTACTGCTTCCGCTATTGACTGTTATTTCTTCTCCCTTATATACTTTACCAAATGAGGGCATAGTTTCCCCAATAACTCACCAAGGCCCACACTGCTAGTCACCAGCCTCTGGAATTTGGGGAAATGCACTTGAGTTCATGTGGCGAACCGGGTACGGGGCACCAGTTGAGTGGCTCCGGATTCGGGTCGTTACACTCTTACTACCATTGATGAATGAATCCACCAACATCCTTTGAAGAAAAAAAATAAGAGGAGGAACATATCCCTTATATAATTCTAAAGGTATACTATCATATTACAGTGGGGAATAAATATATGGATCAGGATCATATTCTTATTCCAACCGGGGCTCAGTAGGCGAGGGAAGCACATACCTCAGGGAAGGCTTATATTACTTGAATAAAAGACCAACATCATATTCCAAAGCTTATGATTAGTCTCATATTCCTACAATGATCGAGACTAACCAAGTAATAATGGAACATGTCTTAGGATAGGCTCATATCCCTGTCAATAATGAGGAATATAATTGTGATTTTTTAGGAGCGTCTAATAAGTGGTCTCATACTCTCACAACACCAAATGGGTTTAAACAAGTTCTGAAAATTGTCATACATGAGGCTCATATCTGACTATTATTCCCAAATTTATGTTAGTATATTATGGAAATGACACAGAATGAGACCCTTATTTTTAATCTAGTCAATTATTGTGTCCTTTATGTCATTCGTGACACATTCTCAACACCACAATGGTCTTCAACTCTACAACTGAAGACGAATGCAATCATTACCTCGATATTCCTCCTTCTGGTTGTATGGAGATTGATCATTAGGACTCTAAACCAGACATCCACCGTGGTCAACCACTCCATGGTGATATCTACCTTGTATAAAGAAATCATACCCTATACCAAAAATAATCAAATAGATATATTTCCAAATCTCATACACCTTTTTATAGAGAGGTTCTCAAAACAACAATGCTAACCTTATATAGTTCCCTATCAACTTCCGGCAACACTCCACTCTAGTTATAAGGTAAACCATAGAATAAAATTCTTTGTTCAAACAATATATGGATGATTAATTATGATTAATAGGTTATTGACATTGAAATGTTGAGAGAGCTAACCTGAAACAAACTCCCGCTCATGTTCTGGCCCCTCACCACTTCTGTCTATGAGTGCCTAGATGAGCTAGAAAATGAGTTCATGCCTTATATACACCAAAATAGGTGGTATACTCATTAGTTAATGAAGTATACACAGATTAATTATCTAGTATATGAGGGTCACCCTCAAACCATTTAGATACTCTATTGTCAGCAAGACCAGGCAACCATATCTGTGGCCCAAAATCCAAAATTTTAAAAGGAAAACAAAAATATGTAACACGCTTACCGCTATTTAATAATAACCCTATATAAGCAGTTATCCAAATCTACATAATGTATTTGTATTCGAGGATGGGGAAATTATGATGCATCACACTTTAATGAACCACTATAATAGTATAACCCCTTAGATAAAATGTCTTATAATGTCATAGCCTTCAGTGAAATCAGGCGACCAGGTAATGCCCGACCAAGTTTGTCACTACAATAGAATAACCCTACATCAATGATACTTAGACATCAAAAATAAAGGGAGAGGATAGAAAATATTCTTCTTGACATGTCCCTCAAAGAAATAGTAATTCATTTTAGACATAGAAGCTAAAGTTTTGATCAACTAGAAAACTTCCCTTGAAGAATAATTCCCATCATTGGCTATCATCGTACACAACTCCTACACTAGTGTGGACCCACCACATCAAAATGCCATAGTATCAGATTCTATGATTGTCATCAGGGAGAAGACCCATCTCTATGAGCATGATAAATATTCACCACCACTAACACCTCTTAGATCATCAATCCCCAGGGGGTAGATACATATCAGCCAATAGCTAGAAAAACCCCATCCCATTTGGATGGGGGAATTTATATCTCAATCACCATCACCATGTTCATCATCTTATGATATGGTCCTGGGTAAATCATTGGTGATTATAGATCAACCCCATCCCACTGGGGTGGGGGAATTTATATCTCAATGTTCGTCCTAGGATTCATCAAATCCCTAACATGAATAATTGGATCATCAACAATAAGATCAATCAATACCAATTGTTACCACAAATAACCTATAGTAAGTAGGGTTGGGGGAATTTTCCTCATCATATCACAAAAATAAAGATTCTTCTCTATGTTGAGAGGTAAATAACAACTACCAGAATTCCATCTATTCCTCCCATCATAAGAAAAACCTCTACTATCCATGTACCATTCAAAAATCATGATTGGAAACTCCCTTAAGGTTATTACTCACAAGACATGATAAAAGGAATTGATGGGGAGGGAAATCAGATTCCACTTGAAATTTTATAAAAAATGGACTAGTATATACAAGGATTTGAAAAATTACCCTAATAAAGGAAGAAAATTATCATCCAGTTGCGTCAAAATTAATTGGACAACCACTATTTCCCCATAAGCCTCTATAAATGTTTTTATTTTCCAGATAATTAATATTTTTGATCAAGATAAAAATTAAAATCATCATAACATGGAAAATCTACCCCTATTATAGGTTGATTTGGATGCACCAAACAAGGCTACACACACGCTGAACCCGAGGAGGATATAAAAAGCTGGCACCTCTAAATATATATTTTCCACTTCTCTCGTGGAACACTACTAAAGAAAAATGGAATGGTGTGGCTACATCCCAATCACTACCCCGAAGAGTTTAGGTTCCTTCTTTGTATGAAAATCTATTACAATATGAGAGTGAGAGAAAAAATATTAGACAAATCAGTGAGGAACTAATTAGGGGCATCATTCCCATTCTGTATCATCTCCAGGAAGAAACAAATATTCACCCTCCTAGATCCAATCAACCAGAAAGAATGGAATAAAATTTTCATACTGGATATGAATCTTGGAATACATTCCACATAAACGATGATTTCCAAAATGATCATAAATTCCCTCTATTGTGGTAATCTCCTCTCCCTCTCTAGAGTAATCATTCACTCATAGGAAGAATCAAGAATTAGAGGAATACAATGGTGGGGGAACCCCATCCACCACCATCTTCTCCCAATAGATGGGAGGGAGATTATATTCTATTTATCCCATAGTTTTGTAACATCATAAAGTCCCTGAAACTCTGATGGAATCCATGAAAAGGTGACCCGTAGTTATGCATCCTAAAAGGAATCCATTTTTCAAGTGGCTAGAGAACACTTTACCCCAACCCAATTTCAAAAATCCTATCTTATACACTTTTGATTATATAGGAGACCCTAAAAAATATCTCACATGCTTCTTGACCTAATGTGGGATGATATTGGACCCTCATGACCAATATGAGGGGAAAAGGATGAGGTTTCTTTTATAAACTCAGATAGGTTTAGACTTTATTTAGTACATCAGTTTTCTACTAGGATCTGTTGCGGGATGGGAATACCTTCATTGCCAATTCCTTTATTTGTCCAGTTCCATACTGAGGAAAATGATAATTTCAAACTAACAAACTGAATGCAACTAGAAAATGATAGGGTGTATAACTTCATATCCATGTTGAAAAGTTTGACCTATTCACTTAGCATCCCCCTAACACGTGAATAGTTAATGGAACTCTATAATGAAAATCTTTAGGATGAACTGATAACGCCTCCAAACCTAATGATATATCTAGGTGGGTTCTATGAGTTTGTTAAAACAACACAATGATTAGAAGACACCATTTAGAGAATACAATCCAATTCTCAACTCATGCCTTTAGCATGGGGGAAAAGTCTAGGAAAATCAAAATCTATAGTTAACACTCTCAATCTACAACCAGTGATCATCCAAGAACCTATGAAGACCTAATCCACCCAGCACCTCTTTTTGACTAGATACAAACACAAAATCACCCTCTAAAAGAAGAATAACGAAATCAGGGTCTGCTAATATTTGGGAATGGATGAATAAAGAATATTACTAATGAAATGAAAAAGTCGCTATTTATTTTTCAATATCCATGGATAATATCTTGCTCAACATACCAAAGGATTGCAAGCTTAATGAGGTCAGAATCATTGACCATTCCAACTACTTCCCTTTCTATAGAAGGATGAGTCATAATATCTAGGACTAATTCATCTTCAAATACATCCTTCAAGGCCTTAAAATTAATTATAGTTGGTGTTAGATAACTCCTAATAGTAGGTGTCTTACATAACCATTTCCGGTATGAAGAATATTGTGGTTCGAAGAAGGTTTTTTCAAGGTGTAAAAAAATTTCTATAATTAGATGACTTAGAAAATAGTTGATTTAGCTCATGCCACCCTGAGAGAATAGCTATATTGACCCACAATAGCTCCACCACAAAAAGGTAACATCATATGTACCTCCAAATAGTTTTCATGAATATTAAATAGAATAGGAAGATTCATATTATTCTCCAATGCATGCTCTTACTCTGGTATATTTATTCCATACAACATCTAAAGCATGGGAAATACCCCACCAAATGAAATCATCATTAGAATAAGATCTCATCTTTAGTTCTTTTAACATGATACACATGGAATACAACTTCTCTAATGATGAATATGCCTCAGAATATGAGTTTCTCATACATAATCGGGTGAATAGTAGGACATACACATAGAAACCATGGATATAGGGGACATCAAGGGTGTGGTCAGACCTAATATATTGGTTACATCCCTATAAAGTAGAATTATGTAGCTGAGACCCATGAGAATTAAATAAAAAAAACCTAGCAAAGACATGAATGTGTCTCAGAACCTTTTAGTGGTCGAACACACCCAATTACTGTTCAAAGACTATATAGAGGGGTTACAATTATCCGATCATCAATGAAAATATGGAAGGTTGGAATAACCCACACCACTAGTAGAAGATTCTCCCACACCCTCTCCATATTCCATAATACCATATACCTTAAATTATTTAGTTCTAAATCCATGTGTCTAGGTGAAACCCCACTTCATGAGGCCCCGACCTCTTGTACAAAATTATCACATTCAAAAATGTTTGATGGCATTCCATTTCAATCTCGAAATCCTTGATGCAGTCCATATTGCAAAATAAATCAGAGAGTCACATGTTAAATCCATCTAAATTCCTTGGGAGTTTTATATATAAGTCTCTATATCAAAGGTCACTCGAATGGAGACCATGTTAGTAGAATTCCATGTCACCATCTTGTTCATATAGCATGTATAAGAGGATTTCATCTAGGGACCCATCGAACCCCTCTATATTTTGGGAAGACTCAATAATGTAAAAAACAAAAGTTATTTGATTAAAAATTGCATTGGGATCAATATCATCTCAATTATAACTCTATGGTTATTTGGATATATAGAAGGGAATTAATCTCTCAGAAAGCTAACCATTAAAAGGTATAATAAGTGTGAGAAAATACCTCATGGAAATCTTAGAGTCAAAATATGGTTTGGCGGCCTCACATATCAATCTAATTTTATGGTTTTCCATTAAAACATCTCATACAATTTCCTTCTCAGAAGGCCTGAATTTATAGTTCCATAGTGGTACCTTCAACATTCCATCAATGTTTGAAATAGCCCATTGAAGGAAAGGTCAAAATACTACAAGGTGAAAGTGTCCCCTTTGAGAATTGTGAATCCATATATTCTGATGAGAGTTTCAACAAAAGGGGAGGAAAACAAAATAGGCTTTATTATGATATACTGCAATAACTCCCAATAGATTGGGGACCATCTATGGAAATCCTTGGAATATACTCAAGAGTTTCTATGTTCTCCCCACAACACTTGTGGGGGTGATAGAACAAGTCCTGAAGATCTAATCTCATACTTTCCCTAGTGATAGTGTAAAAAAAATTATCTCTATCATTCCTCTACAATGAATTAAGTAGTAAATGATAATTTATCTTCTCATGGTCTCTCCCACCTCGATAGTGATAGAGAATCTCTAACATTTTTGGATTCATATAAAAGTGTCTCCACATAATTGTATGTATAATAAGATAAGGATCACCTCAAGAAAACCCCTCACACATTTGTGGAATGTGTCATTACAACCATTGATGATCTTAGATATATAATTATGGGAAGATAATAAGACTCGTGGATTACACTAATTAGTTCCACCATGCCCCTCAAATATTAATAGATGTATATCTCATTTATAAAGAAACATAAATATGTGTTCTCTTGGAATGGTATGGAAATTATCGTACATAATCTTTATATATCTATGAAGCATCTCGGCTTACCCAAGGAGAATCAAAGTTTCAAGCATGAATCCAATTGGATGCACCCCTCTCATGCCACCAATGTTGAGGTGGAAGTTGACAAATTAATCAAATAAATATTTTTATGATAAATGATGTACTTGAGATTTCTTGCCAAAATCATCCTTATTAAGAAAAAAATTGAAATATTAGAGTATTAATTGATTTCAAAGACCTTAATCGACATTTCAAAAATGGTAATTTCTCATTTATCATCACAAAAATCTTTTCCTATATGACTACTGGCTTCCAAGCACTTTATTTCATGGATGGGTATTTAGGGTACAATAAAATAAATATGTCCTCTGAAGATGAAGAATCTACAACCATCATAGCACCACAAGATATATTTTTCTATTAGGTAATACTTTTGAATTAATGAATTATGTCACTAAATATCAATTCGAAATGCATCATAATGTTATGAAATTTCTATGAATATAGATGAATACTATGTTAATGTCTTGGTGTTCAAATACCTATAGCGATGTTATCACTTCATAGGAGTTCAAGAAAACTTTGACAAGATGTGAATGTATAGTTTGAATTTGAATCAACAGAAATGTTCTTTTGGTGTAATGTCAGGAGGGCCTCTTGGATTTCTGGTATGGCATAGTGGAATCTAGGTTGACCTAAAGAACACTAGTTCTATTTTATCAATGTCACCACCTATATATCTCAAACAACTTAGGGGTATTTAATGGAACCTCTCGTATATGTGGGGATTCATAGCCAACTTAGTCAGAAAATATCTCCCTTTAATGGTAATGATGAATAAGGGGGTCCCCTATAAATGTGACGATGACAGTTAAGGATACTTCAAAAGTATCAAGCTATACCAACTAGAACCACTAGTTCAGATTCCTCTAGTGAAATAGATGACACTCATCTTGTATTTTCACACAATATAATTCCCATTGGGCACCCCCCACACATTGAAAAATGATATGGGGAGTGAATATAGTCAGTACTACCTTAGTTGGATGACGTTAGGTACTGGTATCTGATACTCTAATATCATAAATAATTTCCTTTCACTCATCTTCATAGTGAAAAAACTATGGAATTAATTATAACACCAAGAATTATATACAAACTTTCATATTGATCCTCTCAAGTACATTCCTTTTCATCCAATGTTGAGTAGGATCTTTCCCTAATAGGTGTTCATTATGATACAATAAGGCATTTAGTTCATATCATAGAAGTTGGAGAAATGAAAATCCCTAAATGATTTCCTCACAGCACATCCCACCCTTAATTCATGTCAGTAAAATGATGGAAAACATGAGACTCAATAGAGTTATCATAGGGATTGTATTTGTCACTCTAGAAGAATCTAGTTTGTCCAATTATTTCTCACTATCTGAGTTCTTCATAAATAATGAGGCCAAATACCAATCCCTCGCCATTGTTGTGAAACTATCCCTAAAACCGAATGTTGAAAAATTGAATATCAAAGGGGAAATAGAACATGCGATAAAGAAGATCAATTGAGAATATGCCATAAAAATGAATAAATTTCCCCTCTAACTAGCTATGTCAAGGATATATAGAAACATTCCCTTTTGAGATCATGTTGCATCATGTTCCCTGATCATATAATGCTCGATCTGACATGTTGTATATTATAGCCATAATCCTGGACAACCCTGATCAGGAAGAAATAGTCTTCTGTATCATGCACTAGAGAATGGTCTCTTTGATCATAGTCTATGATATAGATGAAATAAATAATTTCAACATTAGCCCAGAGTGTGATAAACTAGTATCCACCCCAAGATGGGTGGGGCCCATAATCGTTCATCTCTTAACAGAGCTCTCCCAACATACTGAGCTGGGAGGGAGAATATTCAATTCCTTGAATCAAACATTACCCTAAAAGATGGTCCTAATGAACAAAAATACCTCTAAAACATATGATTTGATAGATTACTCCTCATATGAATAGAAAAACTGAGATTCCCTATATCATGGAATAATTCAATGTATGTTCTTACCACACTCATCATTCTAGAACCACACTATCCCACTAAATCAGGAGGCTGTATTATTACTGGAAAACCATGATACATGACTATGTCAAATTCACCAAGAAATTTCATGTATGCTAGATTCATGAATATCCATCATTAACCCATGCAATTTCTCTACAACTAAATATTACTAGTTTTTTTTTGGAATGGATGTCGTGGGTCCATATCCCCAGGCCATAGTTAAGTTGTTCAAGTATAGCCTTAATATTATTGAATTATTTTCCAAATGGGATTAGAGAATACCCATCAAGGAAGATATGATGAAGAATATCATCAGCATCATAAAGTCAAATATCATCACCAGGTTTAGGTTCACTCATACAGTATTTATGGACAACAATAAGAACTTTTACTCTACATAGGTGAAGAAGTAGTACCAAGGGTACAAGATTGAGTCCAATAACTCATATCTATCTCCCATATAGTTGAAAATGGATAGATACAGTAACTTAATAATATTATGTCAAATATAATCTGTAATATGGTGAACAAGGATGAGAATTCATGGGCAGAAAATATCTCCCATGCTTTATGGGATTACTGTAACCACATGTATGCTGCTACACAAGAAACACCATATTTACAAGTGTATGGGACTGAGGTAGTGTTACCGTTAAAAGTCAAGCTACCTTTACTTTAAATAGACATTTTCATATAGATCTCAAATGATGAGTAATTAAAAAAGAGGATGGATGAATCAGAGTGGATTGATGATAATATCTTTCATACATTGCATAATATTTTGGTCCATCAGAATCGGATTGCATTATCATATAATAAAAAGGTTCACCTTCATTCATTCCTCTATGGAGAACTATTATTGGATCTCAAAACCCCATTCATAATACGGAAAAACCCTCAAAAGATGGAACCCAAACAGGAAGGGTGTTACATCATATATAAGTACTATCATAATGGAGGCTACTCATTAGCCACAATGGATGTGGAGCATGTCACACCTGCCACCAATGCTAGATTTATCAAAAAACAATTTTCATAGTTATCATCAAGAATCTCCATTTCTGATTTCATAATGTCAAACTACACAATATATTACTATCAAAAATTCATTAAAATGAATTCCACCCCCCATCCTGGCCACAGGATGATAAACTGTACGGATTCATCCTAGCAGCATGATGCAAAACTGCACACCAGCTCAAGTTATAGAAGCAAGGCTTTAAATTGAACGAAACCACCATGTCCTTACAACAATACATTAAAAATCATGAATAATCCCATTTACATCCCAAAATAAAGTGCATGTGTTTTCTATAACTATTTATGTATTGATTATCAGTTTCAATTGGATATATATAGGGACACCCCAATCCTTTATCATAGTCCAGATGCTATATGATATAAAAATTGCAATTTCATAAACTTAACTTCCTATGAAAGGGTAGAGTAACACTTACCATTCCTTTTTTTTATCACACTGAGAATATATCACATGAGATTAAGAATTTTAGTAATGGATTCCAAAAAAAATGAGGCAAAAAATCTTATTATAGGATCATCATGTTACATATTGTATGACCAAAAAAGGCATGCCATGATTCCTCACCACGTGACATTAAACTACACTGTTGATCTCCTAGGAAAAAAAATATTCATGTGGACCTCTCCTGAGAGGACCACCATTGTTGGTGTTTCTCTCCTACCACACATCCATTCAATAACTATGTGTGTCTTTATTCCTAAAATTTCATGATAAGTAGTGACTACTGGATGTTAAATCCTTGTTCCATTTGTAACAAATATAAAAATTCCACCTCTATTCCTATAGACATGTCTTTTGTAGGAAGTTACTTCTTTAAGAACTACATATGGATTGATTTCTCTTACAATGTGATATGTAGTGACGCCCATATTTCATTTTTTTCGGCTATCCATAATCCCCCTATTCACATAGAGAACCCCATGTCCTTTCCACAAGATGTTAAACTGAATAGTTTTCCAAAACATATATGTGGCTTGATTCCTGTCATCACATGATTCATAGTGATTCCAATATCTCCAATCTCGGGCCTATCTCCAATAATAAATGGAAACTATTCCCACCTCTATGTGATGTGTAGACCTTTGCAGATATTATCTCAATCCAAAACTATGTGTGGATTGATTATTGTCATCACAAGATATGTAGTGATGCACTAATCTCCAATCACAATCCCATTTGAGATAACTAATAAAAAATTCAAGCCAACTTCATAGGATATGATCCCTTAAAGACCATTTTCTGATGTACATGTAAGATCTACTTGTGTATTGTATGTGCATGTCATATCCTAAAAAATTATTTTATGTCAGTTTCAACATCCTTAACGTATGATTTAAGTTGAAAGTATAAATTCTGGTTTCATCACATTTAAAATTCACCACAATAACATCCATACTGCATGATTTTAAATTGAAAGGAAACAAATACGTCCTTGCCACATGACATCAACCAGTAAGGAAGATTTACTTACCTCATGACATTAAAAACGCATAGAAGAAAGTACATCCCTACTACATGATTATAAACAATGATATCAATCACTCATTTTCATTCCTTGTCAAAGGGCCACATGAGCATTACCCCATTGAACCAGAGTATGTGGTGATCCTACTATATTTTAATATTCCCTCACACTATAACCCACACATCAAGTCTCGAGCACCTCAAGTTGTCAAAAACCATTCATGGCCCATGAAAAATAATACCAAAATCTAGGGGAACCTTTGTTTGACTAAGCATGTATGTCCATTTCTCCTACATATGCGCATATGATTGTCAACCAAATTTATCACTCTACAAAAAGGGATTTCTAATCCTCATTATCCCTAACATCAACATGGAAGAATGCATCACCTCAATTTGTTCTAGGTTATCCCTAATATGATTTTCCCATATATTTACTCATGACCTAAGAACCTCGAGTAATGATTTAATACATTTTCATATCTTTCTTAGAAGGATTTCAGAGCACTCTAGACTCTAGGTATGCAAATTAGGCCCTTGTGTAACATCCCCCATATTAGATACATGTGCATCACTACCTTAAACTATATAAATTTTTTCAATGTTTTACGACCTTAAACTCTAGCCTATAATGGTCCAAATCTGCAAAACATTGAATAATAGAAAAAGAGACACCAAAAATGTCAGTTTGATACCACAAAAATTGAATCCTAAGAAAAATTAAAATCTTTTCTCACTAAATTATTCATCTCTAGCGATTATGAAAAAATTAGGGTACAAATAAAGAAATCATAAAGCTCATAGGGACTACTCTATAGCCCTAGTAAAATCCAATATATGCTCACTGGACCCCTATAGTTCAATAAAAATTTATAATAATGATTTGTAACATATCATCATCATTAGAATATGTTTTCCATGTGGGGAAAAAACATTTTGGGTGCTCAAACCCTTCTTGTATCTTATACATTCTAAAAATCATAGTTCGTGATTTAGGTGCCTCAGATCACTATAATATTCCATGGCCTCTTTAAAATGATACCTAGCTTCAAGGGAACCATTACTAGACTATGAATTCATGCTTATGGATCTTACATATACACTTATGGTCTTTAACCAAATGTGGAACTCTGCAAAAAGTAATTTTCGATCCTTGTGAGCCTTAACATCACCATGGTAGAATTCAGTGGCTGAGTTTATTCTGGGTCATCCCCTATCATCCTTCTGACCTAAAAACTTTTGGTGAATCATTTAAAATCTACGTACTAAAATATTCAAGTGTATTTTACATCCTTAACATTAAATCACTATGTTTTATACCGTTTTACATGACCGTAATGTGACACTCCATTCCAAAACCATTTATGGACCGCAACTCATGATTGAAAACCATAAGCTGTAGGGACTGAAATTAATAAATTAAGTGTCAAACTTCCCTTAAGTTCCAGAACCCTTCCAGGGAATCCTTACTCCCATTAAAAACCTCGTCATATGGATTTTTGAGTTTTCACATATATTTCATGGCCCTCGGAAAGAAGTGGAGATCAGCTTTACTTGATCTTGTTATTGATGAATAAGTGCCTTGACCTACCACCTAAATTGATATCCTCCTTGAAATAATGGAGAATAAATACTTGTGAGCCCTAGAAACACAACGGTGGAACCTAGAACCACAGGAGATTATAGGCCATCCCTAGTATGTCTACCCCTTCTGATTTTCATAGACTCAAACGTTTGGGTTATAAATTATATCAATAATACTCCAAAAATCATAGAAGACCTATAATCCCTACTATTTTACCCTCAACCAATATTAACTATATAAACCATCCATTAAACATAGAAAAGAGATGAGAAATTTCTATTTTGAAGTTCTACCTATGCATAAGGGCTTTGAACAACCAACAAGAGGAATATCCTCCTTGTATGAAATTTACTATTATTATAATGAGCCTTGAAAACAAAAAACATGAACTCAATACCTCGAAGTGTTTTGGGTTATTCCTGGCATGTTTTTACCATACTCTATGATCCTCATAAAGTTCCAAGCTAAATGACCCTAAACTACATTGATAGAAGCTCAAAGATATAAGAACTTAAATGAAAAAGATAAAAGGTCGGAGCTAAGAGAACTAAAACTAAAATAATAGAAGGTCCAAGAAAAAATACCCTAAACTTCAGTGATTGGAGGTCCAAGATTAATGATCCAAAAATAAGGTCATAGAATGTTTGAGATAAAACACACTAAAATAAATTGAGAAATGTTATGATCTAAAAGTCCCTAAACTATAGTGATATAATGTCCAAGATAAAATACTTTAAACAAGTGTGATAGAGGTTCTGAGATAAAATACCCTAAACTACAGTGATAATTTTTTTGAGATAAATGAAACTAAATTAGAGAGATAGAAAATCCCAGATAAAAGATCCTAAAGTACAGTGATAGAAGGCCTGATATAAAATACCCCAAACTACATCACAATGATGATTTAGTCTTAATGAACGGATAAGCATTCAAGGAAAACCATATGGACATGTAAAAAAAATCAAACCTCTCTCACCAAGCCTATCATCTTCAAAAAAATATCAAGCACTCTCCCTCCAGGACTTGTATTCAACCCAATGATCCTTTTATGAATCAGGTGATATCAAGATAGCTAGAGCAGATATATTAGTAAGGAATCTCATGTTGGTGGGAATTCATGAGTACTTATCGAGAAGAATCTAGTATAATTATACTTTTTAGATCCAAACATTCAAGTTTACTTGATAATATGAAAAGTAACGGTATCATTGGATGTTCATATATTATTGGGACATTGAAAAGTCATGCACATCATGAATTAAAGGAATGAAACTAGAAAAAAAAAACATATAGAGTTTAAAAAATCCATTCATTAATAGTGTGAAAGTGGAGGTATCTAAACATTTCTAAGTCTCTATAAGAATATTAGTAAAAATGGAGTTCAATTGAATGGTAGAACTGTGATAATATACTATCAACTAAGCTATCTAAGTCATACAGATTCTATAAAGAAGTGTCAGTTGAATGCTAAAGTGTCACTCATCCCGCCACTTCTTCTACTACCCCACAATGGAGAGTTTTGACTAAAGTTGTTAGCTATTCAACCCACTTTTGAGATGTTTACAATGAGGATTATGACATTTAATGTACAAAACTCAGGTAGGATATTGTTCCTTCACATCTTCTAATTTTTTTGGTCCAGGAATATATTTAGGATTACAATATAGATATTAGACGATGGCTCTACTCTAGTGCATCCAAGTCCTCCATCATTTACCTAGTAAGGGGAGCCTCATCTTTGATATCATTCAATCCCCACTCATTGGTGTCCAAATATTTTTGAGTTAGGATAAATTGTTTCATGATTTATTATAGTGGTTGTCGATAAAATCAACCAACCCCATGTCAATAAATAACAGATGGTGGTGGTACCCTTGGTCAGGGAATGTTTCTAAAGGAGTCTTAGAAATAAAGAAATGAATTTTCCGCAAGATCAACCTATGTGGTGTCTAAGATTATGTAACTGATGGTATGGGTGTTCCAAAATGAAGAATAGTCAGCTTAGCTGGAAAAGGGATATTAGATGAGGCACCATATATCCCCCCAAAATAGAGACATTACCCACTTATTCTTTATATGGATTATCTCCCTAATAGATTCACTCCCACTATTTGGATAGTCAATTTCAGGATGATAAGTCTCACCCAAGTATTTAAGTCAACTCCATCATTTCCATGGAAAAATTGGTTGGTGAGGAAAATGGTTATTCCACATGATAAACCAGCTGGATTAGAACACAACCTAGATAGTCTTCTACCCATGCATGGGTTTAATCCTGAGTAAGAAAGGATGGATCATAAATGGGTGGATGAATGATCTCAGCACCAATTTCTTCATGTTCTAACAACATCCAAAATAGCTAGTTGATCCCATGGTGTTTCTCTCCTCATACACCATATGAAGGAATACTATAGACACTTTTGGTGTAGATAAACTTACTAGAAAACCAATAAGGTTTATATGGCTCTCAAAAGATCAAATCAACCATCCAGGATACAAGAACCCCTTCTTGAATAGAGATCACGTACAACCTTTCACTGAGATACCGACTTCCATTTTAGATTATCAAACTAGTTGGTGATGGATCAAGGGTAAAATTAAATCTATCATATCAAATCAACACATTTATAACATCATCAGATCTTAATAACATAGTGCCACCACCTAATATGTTCATAAACCCAGGATGAGATAATAAGTAGGGGATCTTAGTGGCATTGTAGTCTTCATAGAAATGGAAATGGTCCCTTATCAAGCCAAATAAAAACTAGAAAGGACCATAAGTCATATAGGGTAGGTCAACTTGTTGAGTGTGACCCAAGAGTTGGTAAATACGAGTAAGGGTCAGGAAGGACAGATTAAGATGTCATACCTCAGCTAGTCGTACTGCCATTACTAGCATACTGACACGAGTCCCTATAAGCACATCCCATATAGGGAAAAACTATTCATTCAAGTCATGTCCATAAAGATTTCCAGTCTTTATATTGAAGAGAAAACTGACTTCTCTCGATATCCCAATGGTGTATGGTCCCTAGATTAAAAAATGGCCCAATACAAGCTTCCATTGTCTTGAACATGCTGGAAGGGAACTGATAGGGGTGTATATAAGTGTCCCTAATCGTTCTGGGACAAAGGAAAAAATAGATTGAGTCTTTAAAAGAAGTAAATGAGTGCATCATCAGCTCCTTCCTCATGTTATTGATGAGGATGATCATGTCCCTCGCCAAGACTACAGTCTACCAAGGGTCATCCCAGACATCTATACTGGGAAGGAATTCATCAAACCTCTATCCAAGAGGGGGACCCCATGTAGTTGGTAAATGAATCATAGGTTGATTCCCACTTCACCATGGGACAACTAGAATGAGTCAGTTCTAAGGCTCCAACAGGTGATCAGTTCTCAAAGAAGATCAGTCTGGTGATAGACAATGAATTTGTAAATCCACCCTGCTTCATAAAGATGTACCATGTATACCTAATCAGTGAACTCTAGGTAGCTTTTCCTATCCTAGAATAGCCACACCAACTCA
Organism: Viscum album; assembly: GCA_963277665.1. Classification (NCBI taxonomy): domain Eukaryota; kingdom Viridiplantae; phylum Streptophyta; class Magnoliopsida; order Santalales; family Viscaceae; genus Viscum; species Viscum album. The sequence continues at coordinate 359,171,206 of OY728155.1, read as the reverse complement.
TCAAAAAAATAACCACCAGAATCGATATCCCATTAGCAGCTCCACCCACCAGCTGGGGTTTTCTGAGATTATATGAATATACTTGAATAACTTTGAGAAATATGTGATGATAAAAATCAAATCCATCTAGACCAACAGGATATTTTCCCAACATATACGAAAACCCCCAGGGCTGAGTTTTGACTAGTCATCAATCCTCATGAATTGTCTTCTGAATACAGTCAATAGAATTTCACAATAAGAATGATGGAATATTTATTTATGGAGGAGGAATGACAACATCATTAAACAAGAAAAACACATATAGAGGATGAAAGCGTGATAAGGATAATTTTGAATCTCCGATGGGACAATACATTTTGGAGCATCTTTATCAGAATTCACATCATATATAGGGTTAGACTTGTGGTTTTAGAAATCATGGATCTTTGATTTGCCACGGTAGAGGAACCGTGATGAGAACTTGAATCCATATGAAGTAAATTAAGTGGAAATTTTTAGACATAAAAAATATAATAATGTAAAAGAAAATACATAAACAAGTACCATCATGCATTTCAAATGAATAAGTGAAGGAATTTATGAATCACATAAAGGATTTGAAACCTCCTAAATGCTAATGATTATCTAGATCACATAAACCTACATGGAATCACGCAACTGCATGACCCCTTAGAGGATATTTGATCATGTGACCTATACATGGTCACACAAGATTCATGATAGTCAAATTATCATGCAATCAAGATGGCAGATCACATGATACCCTAAATAAAATCGGGCATCCCCGCAAGATTTTTTTTTTAAAAAATTGCTAATGTTTAGTTCATAGTTTATTCAAGCGGGTTCCTAGGAAAATGTAGACTTGAATAGGTGTTTTTAGGAAATGGGATCAAGGAGACATATCATATTCTGATCTTGTGGAACTATCTTGTAGTGAGGTCACAATGGAAGCAGGGCACAAGATATCTGGAGAATTGATTTTCCAGTGAGTGGACCTCTTTCTAATTCACAATTTATAGTTCATCCCACAAAATTCAAAATATGTACCAACAGACTAAGAGTCACTCAAGACACTCATTTATGACAATGGTAAAGACTCCCAAGTCCATGTACTTTCATCATAATTCAGCCCTTTCCCTTGTGGAAGTTGCTGCTGAGGGGGGGCATTTGTTGACACCTAGTAGTAATACCATAATATGTGTATTAGTTTCCCTGCAAAAGAAAAGGAAGAGGAAGGAGCCCATGATCATGTGGACCTTTTGAAACCCTAGGATACACATTATCTCATGATCAGCAAGGGTTCATTTGGACAGTCATGTACATTGCATATCCTACGGTGAATCCCATGAATCTTCTATTGATAAGTCCTTCTACTCTTACTAAGGAACCATGGAAAATCATGGACCACACATCGGCAGCTAGATAAACTCCCCCGATCATGTAGCTTTTCAACTGGTAGATTCCCAATGAACCCTCCAGAAATCCTTAAAAATAGAAAGAAAATAACCAGATGTAGGGAGCCTCTTATGGTTGTAAAACTCATACAGCGCATCATAGATGGGGTGATTGGTTTTCCTTTAAAACACTCAAGTAAACTCATGAAACACCAAACCTTTGTAAAATAAACAAAGGAAGTAAAAATGGGGAAGGAGGAAGCCTATTGTGGTCATAAACAACACGTGACTTCCCCCAATGATCTGAAAGACATCTCACACACCTAGTGACATGTCCACCCTATCTCGTTAAAGCTTGCTGGCATGTTATCCTTGTTATACGAAGAGTCTTAGACATGTACAGGTGACCACACACTCCCACATGTTCTCCATAAGGATAAATAGATGTATTTTGCCATGAAATTTTTATACAACTCCACAATTCCCTTTGATATCATAATGAATCGCCAAGAGGTAGAGTGATTGTCTACGAAAACACTCATATAGTCTCTCGAGATCCCGAAACGATGTAAAATAAGAAAAGGAAATAAAAAATGGAAAATGTGGGAACATCTCAAGGACATAAAACACATGCAACATTCCATGGATGTCTGCATCGTGGTATCACAATAAAACTTTAAAATTTATCATGATTTTGCAAAGGCCCACTAACAAGACATCCTTATCTCACAGAAAATTCACTACCCCAAAACAGGAAAGGGAATCGGCTCATTTAATCAGCACTGAACAAAAAGTGCTGATAAAGGGGGTCCATTATCAGTGCTAGAAAAAAGGGGTGATGAATATATCTTCTATCAGTGCTACAAACACACTAATAAAGGGTACACATCTATTAGTGATTTTATTAGCACTGATAAATGATTAATTTATCAGCGCTATTTTTAGCAATGATAAAAAAATTAATAATAATCCCGATATGATTATTATATTTATATTCAAAAATAATTTTTATTTTTATATATTAAATAAAAAATGTTTATAATTAATTTTTTAAATAATTCAATAATATATATATATAAATATAATGTTTGGTAAAAAGTATTTCTATGAATATAATTATATATATGTGTTTCCAATGAATTTGGTCACTAAATATATTCACCACGTGTGCATATATGTTATGTATCATCATGAATGTTCATTAATACATTTCACTCTTCTTATAATTCATGTTTCCCATTGATGGATCGTTTTTTATAATGTATATTTTACTAGGTGTATGTGATTAATTCACGCATGTTACCCATATATACACTATACTGTGTTCTCAAAAGTTATAAAATTACATTAAATATATTTAATGAATAATGAAATTTATTATATTTATAACTATTAAATTATATTTATATATAAATAATTTTTAGATATAATTATTTGTAATTATATCTATAACTATACATATATTTAAATAATTATAAAATTACAAAATATATATATATTATAAATTTATATATATATATATATTCGTATATATATTTATAATTATATAAAAATATTTATAAATATATATATTTATAGTCATAATTATAACTAAAATAAATATATATTTAAACAATTATAAAATTATAATAAATATATTTATTATACTACTTATAATGTTATAAATATACAATTAAATAAATATTTAAAAATATTTATAATTATAATTCGTAAATAAACATAGATATATTTAAATAAATAAAAAATTATAACAATTATATTAATAATGTATATTTATATAAAAATATATATAAATAAATACAAATAATTATAAATATATTTATAAATAAATGTATATATAAACAAATAATTAAATAATTATAATAAATATATAAATTGTATATATTTATAAAAACATAAATATTTTTTTTCAAATTTTATAACTATTAATATATATATATATATATATAATTAAAACTATAATTAATTTATTTATAATATTTTTGGTTACAAATAAATTTTTATTTATTTATTAGTTAGTTATAAATATAAAAAAATATTTATTTTTTTAAATAATTATTAATTCAATGAAAAAATTATTATTATTCTTATATAATGTTATATATCATTAAATAATATATATTTATAAATATATAGAAATATTGAGAAATAAATACAAATATTTTTATTTATAGTTATAAATAAATAAAGATATATTTAAATAGTTAGAAAATTATAATAAATATGTTAAATATATTTTAATAAAATTATAAATATTATAAATATTAATTTTTTATAATTTTATAATTAATTTAATATATATATATATATTAATTTATAATTATAATTATAAATAAATATATTTTCATATAAATAATTATAAAATTAGAAGAAATATAGTTATATAAATCTATAATATTATAAATATATATAATTTATTTATTTATTATATATATTTCTAAGATTATAAATATAATATGTATTGTTCAAATAATTTTATAATTATTTGAATTATAATTTTGTAAATATAAATTTGTATTTATCATGTATATAATTGTATAAATATATATGAAAAATATAAGTAAATTATTAACATTATATCTTTATCAGTTCTTTTTTTAGTACAGATAAAGGCCACTTTTTATCAACGAAAAAAGTGCTAATAAAATGTGTCCTTATCAAAGCTATATTTTTAGCACTGATAAAGGCATGATTTATCAGTGCTTTCTATTTTAGTGCTAATAAAACATACCATTATAAGTGATTTTTAACTAGAACTGATAAAAAGATCACCGGGTTTTATAAAGAAACCATAACTTTCTTCACCTTCCTTGCATGCCTCAGACTCTCGTGGAAGATGATCACTGATGCTGCCTCCTCCTCCTCTCCCACCGACTCCTCCGTTGTGAACCCACCTTCCACATGTGCCTCACCTCCACCGCATGACACTCCTCCACCTTGCGACACTACTCTGCCATGAGAATATCCTCTTTCGCGCTCCTCTCCTCCATTGGGGGACTTCTCTTATGTGTGCCTCTTTTCTTTCGTTCACCTCTCCTCTGCTGGAGGACTCCTCTATTGTGCACCTCTCCTCTGCTAGAGGACTCATTCATTGTGTACCTCTCCTTTTCCATGAACGCCCCTTCATCGTACACTGAACCACACCCCATAGGTGGCTTCTTTCCTCTTTCTCATCTGTTTTTCTTGTTATTACAGTTTAATATTAATAGTTATGTTGTGAATTATATAGACTAAACACCCTGCTAAAAATTGTGGCCATTGGTGATCCTTTTTTGAACACTAAAAAAATTTCATATCGATTGTCCTTATTTCCAATGTTACTGAAATCTGATCCAATTAAATATTCTCGCCATCATATTATTTTTATGTCCTCATGACTAGTTGGTATCCTCTGACATACGAGGAGGTTTTCGAGATGTTTTGTCTCATACTAGATTTGGTGATAGGTCTGGTAAACCCATTCTACTTCATGAACAAATGAGATAAATACCTTTTTTATAGTATGATTTCACCTTGGGTGATACACTTGAGTTTGAATATTATGATTTAAGTGTTTTTGGATCTAGGTTTATTTGTAAGAGGCCCGTACCCATGCATCATTCTGTGCCTGTAGGATTAACATGACATATGATTTTCTACATGTGATTTCCTTACAAATGAATGTTTAGTTGTATGAACTATCTATAAAAAATATTTTTAGCTTGATACTGCTTTTTCACCCACTTATTTGTTAACTATTTTTTCAATATAAAATAATTTTCCAAGGACAATAGTATCCTCATATACTTTTAATAACTATTCTCCCTACTCATATACTTTCTTGTCCAGATTTTTCATTGTCCGATGGATATTGAACGTCACCTCTACTCCACCTACTCTGAATATTAAATCCACACTTTGAACTTATATCAATAACTTTCCATTTATGGGTATGGTCCTCACAAGATTTTAGGAGCCTTCCCTTTTTCCATATCCATCAAAAGAATGACCACTTGGAATTTCAACTAGTCCACCTTGAAAATGAAATCCTCAGAAGAACCGAGTGGATTACAGAATGCAATATTTACATGTAAAATCATTAGTCAAGTTGTATTAATGTCTCTCAATCCCAAGATTTAAAATACAAAGTATTATATTACATTCATGCTAACTCATAATCCACTCAAAGCCTGACCAACCTCATTAGAACCAATATTAATCGGAATGGAAAAGTTAATGAGATCACATTACTTTTTCAATAGGCTTCTTTATCCAATAATAGAACAATACCTCATCAATTTTATTGTACCCAATTCCATTGTCTTTATCATTTTTTAAACCATTTCATTCAGAACTTTTTTATAGGTAGACATGTTCACTATATCCTCAACAAATGCTATGATAATTTATTATTTCTTAATCATGTCGAAAACATTTCTCTCTTTTTTCATCATACTCTCATGTGCTTTCAGTCCATTGAAAGGGTAGCTGTGGTTGATAATTTTGGGGGTCTTCATCTTTAACCGATAACTCATCTTCTATTTATTTTTTATTCTTAATTGATATTCTTACCTTTGTTTCTCAAATGTTTCCTTAACCTACTTTATGGTCCTTTTATCTTATATCTTCTTATATATTTCCAAATTTTCGGCACTTTCCTATCTTGTTTTACATTATTAAAGGTTCATGTTTTAGGTAAGTTGTTCCAAAACCCCATAAGGGTGAAGAAGAGAAATGGGTCTCTTAACATGTTATTGCTCGTAGTGGAGGGGATCAATAGGTTTCTCAACCAACTACTGCCGCTCCCAGTGTAGATGTACAATTATAATCTTCACATACTAATGTTATCACCCCAAAGGAATATATTGATGATGTTTAAGCAGAATAAATGGTAGGTAACAAAATCCTTGTGGCACAGAAAAAACAAGATCCCCATAGTTTGATAGTAATAGTAGGAATACATAAGAAAAAAAAGAAAAAGGCATCAAATATGAGGTCATATGAAATAAGAGGGGTAGCATGTTAACCCCAAATACCTTGTTCAGTAGTTACATTCTAATCGTCACATGGAAACACGTGCTGATTGATATATTTCCTTAGAACCATCTTGTCTATGAGATTAAGATAGTAATGTGGGAGATATTACCATAACATTATGATATCATTTCTTTAATTTACAAAAAGGTAAATTAATGAAACATTGAATTACTATTACTCATTCCTTGTAGAGTGTATTTATTATAGATGACTCGCACAAGGACTATGTATTAAGGGTTTATAGAAGGATTCACAGAGGATTTCACAAAATTTTAATGAGATATTATCTTAATGGTGCTGAAGGGAAAATTAACCCACACCCATGTCCACTTTATGCACACCTGGTAACCTAAGGAGTGTGGGATACATTTACTAACCATCTAGCAGAGCAGTCTCTTTAGGTACGTTGTTTTTGATAATACGTTGTTTGAATATATGTGTATTTATCAATTTGATTGAATGTTATTTATTTATGAAACAACAAATGAGTGCTGAAAATAAGGAATGAGCAGCGAAACCAGCATACCGATACCATAATGAAATGATGGGGTACGCTTCACTTGAAAAAAAGAGGTACGTTTTTTAAATCTACCGTAATACTTTTATGTGACATAAAACCACTCCATACTTATGTTCCTCTATTTATATGCTTTTTGATGAATAAAAATTCAATATCCCTTCTATCCCAATCCATGTTCCATGGAAAGAGGCACGTGTAAACAATAAAGGGATATTAATTGATGAAAACACACAAAAAAGTGCGGGAAACACGTGTAAGTATGACATAATAAATATTTTTCTAATTAAATTGATATTACATAAATATGATTACTTGTTTTCCTATATTTTCTATCAAACATAGTCACGAGACTCAGCAATATAAAAACTAGATGCATACATACTTTTGGTTTCCTTGAAGTAGCTAGAAAAGAATTGTCACGTTATAGGTGTGGTTTTTGGGGTGACACCCTGAATTTTTTTAGAGAAAAAAAGAGGATGTTAAAAGTAAAGAAATTAAAATGGTTATAGAAAGAGTATCTATTGTTTTAGAACAAGTGAAATGGAAGAGAGTGATCACACCAAATTCTATGGTGGGGGGAAAGATAGGAAGCAACTCAAGAACAACCAGTATGTGAAGATCCAAACCCTCCCCCAGTAGCTTTTTGGTGATCCATTCCCCTCAAAAACATGTCTTAGTTGAGGTAATCCTTCTTTAAATAATTGTTTCTATGAATTGGGAATCAGATAGATACTGATTATTTTTTATACAGATATTCTATATGGTGAAAATGACTGTGATTTATATCTATCAACATCCACCCATCTCCTTTTATTGAGGGCTATAATGTTAAATATTCGAAACGCCATGCTACACAATAGACCATTTTCAACAAGTCATGTAAATGTTTTGATTAACGTATCCCATGATCCAATCACTAAGATACATGTTTCAATTGATATTCAAGATATTTATATGGTTGAACAAAATCTCATAACATTCATCGCATAGCCATCACAGCATGTAAACAACATGTTGAAAAAGAGGTATTCAATTCAAAATTATTTTTAAAGATAAACCTTTAAAACTTAATGAAAAACAGTCTTAACAAAATAATATTATTATAGACAGACACAGGGAAGGGGGTGAAAAGAAAGAACGGATCAAAACCATATCTAGGATCAACTAACTGATCTAAACGATCTACCAAAATCACATTAAAACCACCCATTATATATCCTAATTTATTGTCAATTTATGCTCATATGAATATGAATTTTCAAGATGGTAGTAATCACAAAATTGTTTTTGATGAAAATATGTAAAATGGGGAAGATCTAGATTTAATAGGTGTTGATAATGTAAGTGAAATTATGGAGTGTGGTCGGCTAGGCAGCTCAGTTGTAAATGTATAGATGAGGTATGTTTTCAAGATTTTATTTTCAAAAAGCTGATAGACAATGATAATTATGACTAGACACATTTTATATTTTTCATCATTTTATATATGAAATTCAATTTGAGGGATTTCCCAATAAACAAAAATTTGGACTCATTAGTCCTCATGTAACCTCTATAGAATAAAAAGTAGAATTAAATAATGAGGGTGATATAGTGGATGTCCTGCTCAAAATTTTTAAAAGAAAATTTATAGATGACAGACTCTTCTTAATACCTATGATGTAGGGGTAAAACTCTATAATTAAATCATATTATATATATTTTAATTTATTTCATTACTTATTCTTTTTTTTGTTCTTTAGTAGCATTGGATACTCATTGCGGACAATTTGGATACTCCAAAGATTTATTTATTGGATTTAATGTATGGGTATCCAACAAACCGACCACACATGATGGAATTTTTCAATTTTTAATACACTACATCCAAAATTTTAGAACCAAACTTCTAGTTATATAATTTATATTATTTTTTAATGAGGATTATTTTCTAATAGGGAAATGCATGCATATCATCTACATCATGGAATGAGGCTAGGGTAAAAGTAAGAGAGGAATCAAAAGTACTATTGATGGATATATATATCAGGGTCTACATAATAATATTTCACTATCCAAACACGTATTAAAAAATTATATATTTGTCTCAATGTTTCTCAAGAGTCTAAAATAAACAAACATAAAAAATTGTGGTTATTATGTTTGTAAATTTTGAATGATATCAAATTCCATGAAAAAAACATCTTCCCAAAAGACGGATTGTTTTATAAAATTACTATTTCATTAAAAATATTTATTAATCCTTTGTGTATTAAAATTTTTCAAAACTAACATGATTTTAAAAAAGGAACATATTCATAAGACAATATTTATTCATTTATAAATGAATGGGAATCATACCTGAAGGATAAATGTTGAAAAATATCTTGAAGACGTGACTGGTATGACTCAAAGTGTCTATTTTTATTTAAAATTGATAGTATTATTAGTAAAAAAAACCAGTGACATGCTGAAAACTGAGAAAAATAATTAGTATTTATTTGATACATTAGTAAAATGATCCATAATACATTTGTGATGTGTAGGAATCAACCAAACCTAAATATGATGCATAGTGTGAACGTTATGACTTTAAGTGTGTATTTTTATATTAAATTAACAATAAATTTAGCAAAAAGAACAAGTGACTGATGAAAACTGAAAAAATAAATTAGGGTTGTTTTGATAGTTTAAGAAATGATCCATCAATCATTTATGATATGTAGGAATCAACTATAGCTCAATAATAAAAATGATGGGACCTATATTACTAATAGTTTTTGTTGTCAGTTTAAAATTGACATTTCAGTTCAAAATGTGTCACTCATTGAAAAATAAGAAAAATCACTCTGATGTTATCCATAATTTAGGAAAACGATTAATATTTTCTTTGTGATGTGTATGAATCAGTCTCATGTCAAATTAATGCACGATGAAATTGATAAGAATCAAAATTAAAGTTTCCTGTTTGAAATGATATTTTCATAAAAAAACAAAACTGATATACTGAAAATTGAACAAATGCATTCATATTGTTTTGATACTTTTGGAAAACAATATATATATCATCTTTTGATGTGTAAGAATTAACTTCACCTCAATATTACGCATGGTGTGACTGGTATGACTGAAAGTGTCTCTTTCTATTTAAAATGGAAATTAATTTTAGTAAAAAACACAACTGGAAAACTGTAAACTGATTAAACACATTCAGATTGTTTTTATAATATAGAAAAATGATCCATGGGTCATTTATGATGTGTAGGAATCAACCCCACCTCAATACAATGCATGATGAGACTGGTATAAATCCAAATTTGTCCTCTTATTTAATATTGATATTAATTTAAGTAAAAACAAAAAGTGGCATACGAAAAAATGGGAAAATGCATTAAGATTATTTAGATACATTATTAAAATGATCCATGTGTCATTTTCAATGTGTAGGAATCAAACACATTTCAATATGATTCAAGGTGCGACCAAAATGACTAAAAGTTTATATTATCATATTAAAATTTACATCTTAGTTCAAAATATGTCACTCACTGAAAACCAAGAAAATGCTTTATGATTGTATTCATAATTCTATACAATGATTCATAAGTCCTTTTTTACATGCATGAAGTAGTCTCATATCAAACTGACAAGGGATGTGACCAATATGACTCAAAAAACATTTTTTTGGTTTGAAATGATATTTTAGTAAAAAAGAACAACTGACATACTGAAAACTGAGCAAACTCAATTGGATTATTTTTATACTTTAAAAAAATTACCCATGACTCATTTATGATGTTTATGAGTTAACCACGCCTCAACTAAATGAACTATGTGGTCGGTATAATTCGCATTGTGTTTTTATTTAAAATTGCTAATAATTTAAGTAAAAAAGAACAAGTGACATACTGAAAACTGAGAAAACGAATTTTCATTGTATTGATACTTTAAGAAAACAATCCATGAGTCATTTGTGATGTGTAGGAATTAGCCACACCTCAATCTGACACATGTTTTGACCATTATGGCTAGAAGTGTCCGTTATAAGTTTAAAATTAACATTTTAGCTCAAAACATTTCACTAAATTAAAACAAAGAAAACAATCCCTGATTATCTGTATAATTTATTAGAGTGAATCATAAATTATTTTTTGATGTGTATGAGGTTGTATCACCTCAAATAGATGCACAATGTGGCTGGTATTACTCAAAATTTATGTTTCTAGTTTGAAATGATATTTTATTAAAAAATAGAACTAACATACTGAAAACTGTGAAAATGCATTCAGATTGTTTCGATACTTTATAAAAATGATACATGACTCATTTTTGATGTGTAGGAATCAACTACACCTCAATATGATGAATTTTTTAACTCGTATAAATCCAAATGTGTCAGTTAAATTTGATATTGATTTTAGTAACAGAAAAATGAATACCCTCAAAACTATAAAAACTCATTCATATTGTTTTGATATTTTAGAAAAATGATCCATAACTCATTTTATATTTGTATAAATAAACCCCAAATTAATAAAATTCACAATAAGACCTGTATCACTCTAAATGTGTCTTTTTATATAAAATTGACATTAATTTAAGTAAAAAAGTAAAAGTGACTTATTGAGAACTGAGAAAATTCTTTAGTATTATTTTTATACTTTAGGAAAACAATTCAACAGTCATTTTTGACGTCTAGGAATAAAAAGAACATCAATATGATCCACAGTGTGACCAGTATGACTAAAAGTGTTTGTTTTCAGTTTAAAATTGACATTTTAGCTCAAAATGTGTCACTCACTAAAAACCAAGAAAACACTTTCAGATTTTCTTCATAATCTAGGACAATGATTCTTAATTCCTTTGTGATGTGTATGAAGTAATATCACATAAAACTGATTCATGATGAATACTTTATGTATCAAAAGGAATGTTTCAAGTTTGAAATGATATTTTAGTAAAAAAACACAATTGACATACTGAAAACCAACCAAACACATTTGTATTTTTTTGAAAATTTAGAACAATCATCCATGAGTCTTTTGTTATGTGTAGGAATCTAATACACATCAACCTGATGAAAGATGTGACTGGTTTAAATCCAAATGTGTTTTTATTTAAAATTGACATTAATTTATGTAAAAAAGAACATATGACATAATGAAAACTAATCAAATGCATTCGAATTGTTCTGATACATTTAGAAAATGATCCATGAGTCATTCGTGATGTGTAGAAATCAACCACACCACAATCTAATGCATGTTATGACCATTATGACTAAAAGTAACTGTTATTAGTTTAAAATTGACATTTTAGCAGAAAATGATCCACTAAGTAAAAAACAATCGAACTCCTTCCAATAGTCTTAATAATTAAGGAGAGAAATTCATATGTCGTTTTTGATGTGTATGATGCAGTGTCACCACAAACTGATGCATGACGGACCAGTATGACTCAAATTCCATGTTTTCATGTTAAAATGTTATTTTAGTAAAAAAACAACTAATAAATAAAAAACAATACATATGAATTCGTATTGTTTTGTTACTTTATAACATTGATCAATGAGTCATTTGCGACATATAGGAATCAACCACACCTCAATATGATGAATGATGTGATTGGTACAAATCCAAATGTGTCATTTAAATTTTACATTAATTTTAGTAAGAGAACATGGTACATACTCAAAACCAAGAAAAATCATTTGGATTGTTTTGATATTTTAGTACAACGATCCATAACTCATTTGTGATGTGTAGGAATCAACCCCTCCTCAATACGACTCATAGTGTGACCTGTGAAACTCAAAATGTGTATTTTTTTTATTAAAAATTGAAATTTTATTAATGTATTGATTCATATTAATGTTTAAGTTATTTTTTATAGTATTACTAACATAATATTTTCTCCTTATATAGTTGGACCCTTTTTTTTGAGTTGGGATGATTCATTCAGAAAATTATACCATGGGAAGAAAGTTTTTAGAAGGGATCACAGACGTCAAAGATGAAACATTAATGTTTTAACTGTTTGTTTGATAATTATAAATTTAATTATATAAAACATTATTGGAAATGTATATGGAATTGTTTTAAAACCCCTTCTGTGCGCTGATTTTTTTCTTATGTGTTTTTTTGTGTGTGCTCCTTTGTTCTTGTGTGTATTGTTCCAGTGTTATTTTGTGTAGGTGGTGTGTATTCAATGTTCATGTGTTGGTGGGTGTGTTTTTTTATAAATTGAATGGCATTTATCAGTGCAATTTTGAGTGTTGAAAAATTCCCCCTTTATTAATGCTATTTTTAGAATTGGTAAAATCATTCTCTATCATAGCTAAAAATAGCGCTGATAAAGGACCCTGTTTATCAGTGCTTTTTTAGCACTCAATAAAGGGACCCCCACCATTTATCTTCGTTGTAATTAAGAGTGGTTTTATAAAGCTGTTAAAAGTGGTTTCTAGTGATTTTAAAAGCACTATCTTTAGTAGTGGTCCTAGACCAGGCACCCTAATCTTGCAAAGGATCTTGGACGTGTCATCTGGATAGTATGAAAGTACCTCTTCATGATTTTATGATTCAATAAGACCCCATTAAATGGAAATAATCCAATAAAGGAGGCATTTATGAGATGGTCTTATGGTCGCTAAAAATTAGTTGAGGCCCCCTGAGTAACCTATGTCCGGACCTCTCGAAGACGTATGACATCGAAGCCCTCTGGAAAAACCATATTTGGGCGATATGTGCCACACAGAGAAATAAAAATATTCGGTTGGAGAGACCTATAAATCACCCACTTGATTACTCAAGAAAGGGTTGAGATTTTTTTCATCCAAAAACACCGTCACACACAAGCACCAGAGTAGATTTCTCAGAGTAGCTAATCTCATAACCAGAGTAGCTTCCTATAAGGTAATATCTGGTGAACAACTAGATCGACCATGAAACATATATATGCACATCACATAATAATTCAAATATCATATGAAGGACTTGTGTAAAGTTGAATGAATAAAATATCACAAATCTTCAAAATAAAATGTGCCTTAAAATATGATAACACTGAACAAATATAAGGAATTCATGATATAAAAGATAGAAAAAAGACTAAAAAAAAGGTAAAATTATGTGATGAACATATATGTTGATATTCATGTTCTTCACATGAACCATTTTTGTCATGAAACAACAATAGGACCTATCTTCGAGATCATGTGATCCTCCTTTGGCATACCAGTAAGATCATACAAATTCCCCTGACCCGTAAAAGAAAGTCACTTGGCACCCCCAAGAATGCCACCCATGTATTTTTAAACCCTCCAAGCTATCCATATAAGCCTAAAAATATCCTCTAGACATTTCACCTGGATCATATGGTCAAAATCATACATCTAACTTTATTCTTTCAGTAGCACCTGGGTATGTTAGAGGTCTCTCTAGATGCCCTTCTGGTATTCCAGCTAGATCTCATGATGTTTTCTTGACAATTCAACCTATACATGTGAAACCCTCTAATACATGTCACTTTGACACTCACAAAAATCTCCAATTGTGTCAACCAACTATTACGGTGACACCAGGTCATGTCAACTGGATGACGTGATGCCCTCTAAGCATTCCAGCGAGGATCACTTAATGGCTTCCAGGATCAATCGACAAGGTCTTGAAATTTCCTCCAAAAACTTAAACCTTTATAATGATATATCCTTTGTACATTCCATCAAGGTTACATGAATTACGTTGTATAAGTCAACTAGATCATTTAATTGTATTTGGACATGTTAAGAAAACACCATTCGACACGTCTAATAGACAATCAAGGCATTTCAAGCAGAAAACCAATGCATGTCTAGAAGACAAAGAGGCCAGGTCAGTAGAGAAATGTTAGTGGATATGAACCAACTAATGGAATAATATGATATGTCCAACACATAAGGGAAACATCAGTGTGAAATCCTTGACCAGTGGAGTAATATGATATTTCCTTCACATTAGGTAAATGTTAGTGTGTAATCCCCAACCAACAACATAATATGATATGTCCATCACATCAAAGAAACATCATTGTGCAATCCTCAAAGAGCAGAATATTATGATATGTCCATCACATATGTGAAATTTTAGTGGGGAATCCCCAATAAAAAGAACTATAATTATTCTTATTCCATATATAACCATGATATATAGGATACCTCTCTGAGGCCCGAGCTCTATAGTAACCTCCCTTTGGTTATACTAGTACATAAGTACTAAATCTATATGATGCGAGACCTATTACATTCCATACCTAGTTTATCACACTGATCATAGATTAGGTGGTCTTAAGAAGTTACAATGATCATGTAATTTCCATCATAAACCTCTATAACGGTAAATACAATGTCAGTGTGTATGCCCTAATCCACAAAACCATAATGACTCGAATTGATACCATAAACAAGATACATAGAATGAATTCCTTAGCCCTACTCTCAAATAGGCAACAACTTTGGTGTTTGTCCCCTCACGTATCAAACATTTCAACCATTACTACCTAATAATTCCCATGTGATATCTCTATTTCTTGATATAATTGGGATATATAGGACATCTCATTGAGTCTCAATCTTGAATAATTAGTTCTTAACATTCCACACATATTTCCTCTCTGCATAAAGTTAACCTCCTTGGTTTTTAATAAACAATGTGGTTTTTTATTCCTGAAATAACCAGGATACATAAAATGACTCATAATGGATCAATCCCCACCTCAGAATATTAACTACCTCACTACATGGAAGAAAATTCCAAATCCCCTGGTTATAAAGCCTCAGAACATAATAAGCTTCCCATTAATATGAAATTGATGAGGAACCTCCAATACATACTAATGGATTTACTTACCAAACCTCCTTATTGTTTCTCATAAAACTGATTAAATTATGATCATTTTTTTGGGAAACCAGTCTCTTATCATGATTAAGAAGAGATTCATGAACATATATTAAATAAATAATTCAATCCCATATTAGAAAAATATTCCCCCAAAAATGGTACGATGTGCCCGACCAACCATACTCTCGACCAATGTGTGTCTCTAAGCATCATTGCCTCTAAAACCCTAAATTTCCACCTGCCTTTGGAAAGAAGGTTTATACCCAGTTTTGGAGGCAGAAACCATTGGGGGTTTCTAAAGAAGTATAAATGAATGGTAAATGTGATGAAAAATATTTATCAATGAATTGAATCCCCCACACTCAAACTATCGATCCAATATTTAATCATGGCATCTATTTCACAATATAAAAAGGATAGACTTATCGGTTCTCCCCAAAATATTCTAGTCATCAAATGTGTGTTTCCAACCACATCATTTTGTGATGAAACAACCACCGTTCATTTTGGAATGGACTAATTCTTGTGGAACAGTGATAATACACATTCATATACCATTCTATGATAATATGTTTAGGAGAAAACTTTCTTATACTAAGATATGGAATCCTAGCCCATGTAACACTTAGAGGTGCCACAATAAGGTGGGTCACATGGCCTCAAACACACCTACCCATACTATTGAGGTTACTGGATAGTAGTGAGGTCCTAGGTTCTTTATGTGGGGATAATTTCCTTTTATTTCATAGTGGAGAATAGTTGTATAATAGGGAGATGAAAAAAGGGAATTGGTTTAATAAATAAATTACCAAAAAATAGAAATCTTTGATTATCATAAACATTCATAAAAAATAAACAACTCAAAAGATGAATCGTATCATATAAAAGACATGATGATTACCTGTCTCTATAAAGTAGGAAAATTGCTATACAAGGAAGAATTAATTAAGTACCAAACATGCTATACAAGATAAAAAAGAAAACCAAAAACAATCCAAGAATCCTGATCATTAGCATGGCCATCTGCTACTAAGCTCCACACTAAGGAAGCATGCTTGTTGAGTGACAAAAGTGGGATATTTCCCCTTATCACCCCCTACATAGATATAATCTTCCCGAGTACCAACATCTTCCTGGATAGGGTGTGACATAAATCTCAACAGACCACCACTAATGGAATATATTCAATTCCATTATGTAAAAATAAACTAATACCATGTGTAGTTATATATAAATTAAAAGTAAAGCTATAATGATAACTTGTACCTACTTAATCCTTAGTAAGTAATGTCTTTAAACATGATATCATTTAATTAATTAATTTATGTTCATTTCATATAAATAAATCATGGGAATGTGTCATAAATATTGTACTGGATCATAATAATAAGAAAAGTGGATTTAAGGTGAAACAAAGAAGTCCATTACCTCAGGGGTTGGACAACTCATAGTAGTAATTCATTTTGTCAAGAAATAAAAGGATATAAGTGTAATATATGGGGAATCGACCATGGAATTCTATTGTAAATGATTCTAACCAAGCCCAAGGATCTCATCTAAGGTAAGCACTGGCTAAGAATGACTTGGGTCAATGGGGTGAATCAATGGTGCCATGTGTCCAAAAACATCATGATGGATCCAAGGAGTGTATTTTATGCATCCTAATATCTAGATATATAGTGAAGGTATCCTAAAACATCATTTTGGGAATCCTAATGTAGGAAAGGAAAATTTTATAAGGTGTGTACCTCCTTTAGAAACCTTCTCCTTAAATTAGAATGGAGTACTCTGAGTGTTTGAGGCATTCCCTTATGAATACAATGTTATCCCAATTATGTCTACTTCTATAAAGATAAAAATGTACATATTCTATTGGCATGATATACATAATTCATTATTTTATTTTTTCCATGTAATAATCATCATTTTTAATACGTAATTAGGTTCATTCCATTACCTTTCATTAATGTGACATGGTATATCAATGACATGAAACCATTTAGGACTCTAATTACACAATCGTTTATTATGTTCATTCATTCACCCCTCATAGTCATGAAAATGAGAAATAGGGACATGCAAGCATTTATTACTTCAATTAATTTTAAATAAAAAAATTGATATATATAAATATACATTCTATTAAACAATTTAAATTTCATTTATTAAATTGTAAAACATAACACATAGGTTTCAAATGATAAATATAACATATATTCCATTTAACATTTTAAAATTTCATTAATTAATAAAAAAATACTTACCTTATCAAGGTCAATTATAGCACAACCAAACAGTTTTGCAGATAAACCCAACATGGGTTGCCAAGGCATAACTAAGGAAACACTTGACTTGCAGTTTTTTTCATTGAGGCCCTAACACCCAATGATGTGATGAAAATGTATGAATAGGGATCTATTATATGAGAACATCATTATATAAAAAATATGAATTTTTGGGTCAATTCCAAATTCAATTGGAACACACTAAAAAATGGGAGTTTATTAATGACAAAACTTTTAGGTAAATTTCATAGACAACATACTTTAGGCTTGTTGTACTCTCTTCATCTAGTTTCAACACTTAGTTTATTCTATATGAGAAGAAAATATAATAACAGATGAACTCTTAGAAAATAGGTCATATTAGGTTACTTCAAAATAACATATTATATAGGATGAGGAAAGTTGAAATGAGTTAAAGGATGGAATCACTTATTAGAATGCTTCCAACATGATAGACAGATCTAGAATTAGTTTGTGGATGGTATAATGATCAAACAAACAAGATTTTGTCTCAAGGAATCTTCATCAGGAGAGATATTATTTTTTGGAAGCATAAATAAGGGGATAAGGAAGGAAAGGGGTTCTTACCTTCTATAAACATTTCCAAACATTTAAATTTCATTTAAATTCTTTACACGTCATGTAATGTTCTGGATTTCCCATCTATAAAAGTTCATTCTACATTGTGAATTGGACTTCCTAGTCTGTTACACATCATATGTTTAATACACACCATGTATTATTAATACACATGATGTTCTTGGCTGTCCCCCAACCTTCATCCCCCATATTCCTTCTTTCCAAAGAAAAATCAACCAGATAAAATGTGTGATTTCAAATTTAAGCCATAAATAACCTCAAAAATGTTTTTACTAAAAATTAAAAGTATCTATAACTGATAAGAAAAATTGGGTTGTTACTATCTTCAACCTTTAAAAGATCATTTTGTTGAGTTACCATTATGAGGGATTTGAAATGTGGTATGAGTAAAAATCCAACTGCTAAGAACTTAATTCAGCCTCTTGCTTCCATGTATCCTCCTATACATGATCATGCTTCCATAGCACTCATAATAAATGGAAACACCATCCCCATAAATACCTCATTCTCCAGTAAATGATCTGTATAGGTTGCTACTAAAATTAATCATCATCATCTAACTCAACCTCCTCAAGATAAAAATTATGTGATGGTTTGGCATGATAATGGAAAATATGTCAAATGGTGAAGACACCATGCTTGGAATAGTACTTCTCATGTAGTAGAAATTGATAGGCTAACAATATGAATCTCTTTATGAACATAAACATCCAAAACAAATGAGGTGATGTATTATATTTACTCTATATATCTATATTCCAATGTATGGTTTATAGTTGAATGAAAACATGACCCTTGATGTTGAACTCCAGATATGTTAAATGGAAATAGTTATAATAATTCTTTTCAAGACTGAGAAGTATACATACGTATCCTGATAATATAAATAAGATCTCATGTTTTCTACATGAGAGGAGGACCTGATAGTGATGTCTCTCCAACCTCAACCCATCACAGGGGTGTATATCATGGACAACCATATGAGGCCTCATAAAGAGAAATCTGAATCATCTACTGAAACTTTTTATTTCAGGAGAACTTGATGAGAGATATATGCTTCTCCCAAGATGTACTAAAATCAAAGATACATTCTCCTATCATATCCACTAGAACTTTCATAATCTGTCCCAACTGGCCATTGATCTGATGGTGAAAAGATCTATTTAGAATAAAATGTTTCCCCATAGCTCATTTTAACCCACGATAGATCCTTGATGTGAAAAAAGTATCCCTATCTAAAATTATGGAATGAGGGACCCTGTGTAGCTGTATAATCTCACATGCATATATTACTCCCATTTCATCAACTGAGGAATTCTCCTGATTGGTAAAGAATAGGGATACTCTAGTCACATGATCCACGACTACCCAAACAACATCACTTCCTCAAGAAAACATGGGAAATCTAAATGAAATTCCACTATGAAATCTTACCATTTTAATTCTAAGACTAGAAATGTATGTAAAGATCTATATGGATTATACTGCTCTACTTTCCCTAGATGATATGTGGAACACCTATTGATAAAACCAACTATCTAACGTTCTGTCCCATGCCACCAATACAGGAGACACATACCATGATACATCTTGGATATTCCTGGATTAATAGTCTTGTAAGAAGATTGGTACTCTCCCATCTATTCCTTTGTCATATTTTTAGAAACTTATACCCACCCATCTATAGGTAGTATTCCATCTACGTCGATAGACCATTTCAGAGGAGGCCCTCACTAGAAATACTCTTTTGGAAAACATACCCTTAGTAATCTAGGAAATTCATTCACTTTATCCCATCTAGAAGAGAATATATAGGGACTCGGGCTTAACATACTTTCATATTAAATTATTTTAGATGAATATTTAGTAAATTACAAAAATACATGCCAAGGATCGTAATAGTTTAGTGCCTTTGTAAATTTGAGAAAAACAATCTATCACCACCTTTAGTACTTCTACCTAAAACGTTTCTTCATAATCGGGGAAAAGGAAACATAATAAATGGGTGAGATAAGACCCATAATAAAGGTAAATAAAGGAAATGTGTAAGCATAACATGAAAAAATGGGTATGGAACTAGAGCATAACATTTGACGATCGAACCCTGAATAATAGAGATCATAAAAAATATTGAAAATTCATAAAACATGGATCATAAGAGACTGAAGATCATATGTCCAGAAATCATAACATAGGAATAAATCATTGAATTTTTGTCATGTATATTGGTTTATAACGTTCTGAAAATGTATAGGTATAAAAAATTTCACATATTATGTTAGGGACATGAAATCAGGACCCCACATCAACTTATGGACATGTAACCAAGTCCCTGAATAACATTGTGGTCATGTAATTAGGTTCAAACATAAACTTATGGACATGAAACTAGGTCCACGCATAACATTTTGAACATGTAATTAGGTTCATGCATAACATTGTGGATATCAAATCAGGTTCACGCACGAACACATGGACACAAAACCAGGTCCATGCATAATATTGTGAACATTTAATAAGGTTCACTTATATAATTGTGAACATGTATTCTGGTTCATTCATAAACTTATGGACATTCAACCACGTTTATTAATAACATTTTGAACATGTAATTAGGTTCACTCATAACATTTTTAACAGGAAATTAGGTTCACACATAACATATATATTAATCATTCCTATATCATTTCCCAATGCATTGGAGAGAGAGATAGGTCCCACCCATATTAAAATTACATTATTCATATATGTGCTACAAAATAAAACATTCATCATATCATGGCCCAGAAAAAGGCATATTTTTTATACACATCAAATCATAACCCATGAAATGAAATGGGTATCACTAAAATTTCATCAAATCATAAATTATGAAAATATATATGTTTCTTAATCACTTCATGAAAGCATAACCCATGAAGAGAAGTGGGTTTCAAAAGAATAAAACTCATGGAAGAGAAATGGGTTTCATAAACATCATGAAATAAAATCATAAATCATTCATAGAAATAATGTGAATGGAACCTTTAGATTATTTCCAAGAAAGGCATGAGTAACATCAAAGGATGTCATCTTATATGGGAAATAATGTTGAAAGATATTTTAAAAACAATTCTTAGGTAAAACATCCTTTTTTTATTGAAAATTAATTTTTTAAAAAATAAATCCTTTTTAAAATCATTTACTTGAAAATAAACTTGAAACATTATCAATAAATTCTTAAACTCTTTTAGGAATAATTTTCCTTGTAAAATTATGAATAATTCTTGAAATCATTTAAAATATTTTTTAAACAAAAAATATTCTTGAAAACCTTTTATTTGGAAATAGATTTTTAATATTTTAAAGTAATTTTTTAAAATAATATATTAGAATAATTTTTTCTTTGAAATGTTGTTGAAGTATCATTTGAAAACATTTTTGAAAATATTATTTGGAAACATATTTTATTAAATAAAACAAGTTTTCAACTGAAGAGAAAAATACAGTCCAATTATCATAAAAACATTTTCCTAATTATCTTATATAAAAAAGAGTGACAAAATTGTAAAAATACATGGATATAACCTGATTAAATAGAGGATAAAGAAACTCATGGGTTTTATTGAGATATTTATTGTAATATTTTATCAAATATATATAATCATTAACAATCTTAAAAGGCAATGAGATTGTTTCAATAAGATATTATCACTTGGTAACATGGGATCATACTTTACATTTAAGAAAAGGAAATTTAATGAAGATTAAAATATAATTAATTGAAGTATATTCGTGATATAAAATGTAAAATGGATGTTTATACAACTAAAAAAAATTAGTTTTATTACCAAATATGAGTCTCAAAGAAGGAAAATTGAGACAAAACTAATTTACCGATTTGGAAACTTTTGAAGCATAAAACCCATTAAATAAAAAACATATAATGGATATGTAAATACCATAAACTTTAATTATAATAATCAATGAATTCATCTATAGTTATTATAAACCACACAAAAGGAATGGGGTGGTGAATAAAGCATGTATCTTATAGAAATAAAAAGTGACATGAAATCCCCTTACCTTGTGTCTTACCTCTCTTTGTACTCATACAAGCTTACTATATAACAAATGTAAGTTTATTATGCATATTTTTGAGAATAATATTATTATATATTTAACCATATATGGTTTTATTAAGACCTTATATTACAAGATTGTTCACAATCTTATGTTAAGGCTTCACTTCGAGTTATATTCACTTTGTTCTTCGCATGTGTCTTAATTTGTTATATCTTTGGTCCTTATACTTATATAATGATTTTCATAATTTAAACCATGATATAAATATAATTTATATACATTATTTTGTTATTATAATATTCTATAGAATATATATTTATCAAATGGAATACACCATTTATGGATACGGTAAGTCATACGTACGTAAGAAGGGTGTTTCTGTTTTAATCATTGTATTGAAAGAAAGAAAGAAAATGACATATAAGTATATATATATATCGACATACATAACATTATTCTAGTTTGAATTATTAAATAATATATATAATATAATTTCAGTAACCCCAACCTTAATATATTTCATTTAGTGTGTGACCGAATCCCATTTCTTTGACGTGATAGTCCACACTTCAGCAAACGAAATTATCGTATTTACCCAAAATGGAAAGTAAAAATATTATTTGTTTTAAAATGAATAAAGAAGCTTGAATACATAATAAATATAATATCTGACATATATAAACTTATTTTCCATCATAATTTCCACCATGAGATGTGTTAAATGAAAAATGATTGATCATCCTTTAGTGAGGTGGTAGTTCATCGTACACATAATGAGTATGTTTTTTACCCTTTAGATGGATGTTTGTGGAAGTTGAGGTATAAAAATTAGAATAAAAACATACTAGTATATTTAATATACCTTTTTTGTTATAAAATCATGGAATAAAGATAGTGGAGGTTTTGGATAAAGGAAATAAAATAAAGTAGCCTCAGAGAAGGTGTTACCTCTTAATCAGGAAACTCTTTTTGATTTGTGTGAAAAGGATTCCTTTGATTTCTTTATGAGAAAAGCGAGTCTTAATGGATGAAGTTATGTACTTTAGGAAGTGTATTTGGTAGATATTTTATAACCTAAGTGGTTTCATAGTTTTAAAGTAGATGGGGATGTGGTTTCCTTTTATTGGGAAGGGAAATGACACAATTGGCATTTTTGAAAACAAGTTAGCTGTACCCACGTTTTTAAATAGTTAATGTCATAAAAAGCAAAAAAACTAAATATATTGGATGAATAATTTCCATAAAATTTATTACTTAAATGTTTCTAGGTCGTTTTAGGTCTTATATGTTTTGTTTAGTACACTAATAACCTTATTTTTCTCTTTATCGTTATAATTAATTTTAATCACTTTCACAAATATTTTCTCTCAAAAAAAAAGTTGAAATTATTAGATATTATAAATTATGATGATTCCAAATCTTTAATCCATTCTCCAAGTTCTAATCATATAATTAGAAAAAAATTAATTTAAAAATATTCTCACAATATTGACGATTTTGCGGGGTTTTAATGTATAAACGTCCAAAAGTTAGCTATGTTCTTTATAAGAAATTTCATAGGAAAATTAATTATAATGACCTATATTTGATTAAATTATTTAATTATTATCTAATAATAATTTACAAACAGTTTAAAATATAATTTAACTTTATAAATCATTTAGATGAAAAAATATTTTTGAATTAAAATTCTTTATTTTAAACTATTTATTAAAAAATGAAACCTTATAGAAAAATACCTAAAATTCATAATAACCTAATTTTTATGTTTCTATTTAAAATATTAAGTTTATTTTGACATATTAAATCTATAAAACTTCCAAATAATTTATTTAAAATGGGTTCTTCATTAAAATGTGGTAAAACTAACTTTTTAAAAATATAGTTTTTAAGCATAAAATTGGGTGTGTTATTATCTTATATCTATCAAATCTACGGGATGATTATAAAAAAATATTTTTTTGAAAATATTAAAGATAAATATATTTAATATCTTTCAATATTAGTAATTAATTTAACTTTTTAATATAAATCTTTTTTTCACATAAAAATAGACTTTTATAAAATAAGTCCCTTTATATTCATTTGGTTCCTGTATTATTTTTTAATTAATAGGTAACCTATAATATTAAATTTAATATCCTTTTTATATCCTGTTAAATATTTAAATTTTTACAATTAATTATTGTTCAGCAACACTTGGTCTTTCATGTTACACAATCCATCGAAGAAAGTCAGTCTTGCATGTATTGTAAGCTAACCCCGGTGTTCTTTGTAGAGAATGCTAAAATTTATGTTTTGGGTAGGGCATAGTTATCTTTCTATTTATTATATATCAAGACATACACAATATTTTAACATAAAATTAAAAATATTTTCAGTTTTTTTTAAATGACAAAATATCAGAAATATTAAATTAATACTAATAAATATATCACAAAATGTAGAGGTGTTACATTATACCCACTTAAAGTTAATTTCACCATAAAAATTAATTTTCCTTAGGAAAGGTTTAACAATAGAGAGTTCCTTTCATAGAAAACCACCTCATAAAAAGGAATAAAAAATCTTATTCAGGAAAACTATAACTATAACAGTTACCCATAGTAACTCATAACCAGATTCCCCCATATAATAACATAGATGGGAAGTGAAAACTTGGACATAGAAGGTATATCTAACCATCAAAGTTCTTATTGAGAGTGATAAAAAACATAGTCAAGAGAAAGTTAACAATCAAAAATCTATAAATCTTTAATTATCTGAGGTTAAATTTGATTAATTAGAAAATAAGGTAATAGGATAACATTTTATTTTTTGATTGTTTTATTATAGGTGAATAATTTTCATGAAAAGATATACTTATATGATTTCAAGACAATATCACCTTTTGTTGTTACTTGATCCACTTCACCTCTTTCTCCAAAAAGAGAGTTGAATTTT
Organism: Viscum album; assembly: GCA_963277665.1. NCBI lineage: Eukaryota > Viridiplantae > Streptophyta > Magnoliopsida > Santalales > Viscaceae > Viscum > Viscum album. The sequence goes on along the minus strand of OY728155.1, from coordinate 359,145,528 downwards.
TCATTACTGAAGCACTAAAAAATCATGAGATCTATAAAAAGTCTTCCCATATCAATTAAAATACAATCAATATAATATTATTATAGTAGGTTTTCAAATGTTCATGAATCCTCATGTTGTGTGATAATACTTTAATATCACAAACTTCATCAAATGTTTAACTTAAACATCCCATAAATGGTTAACCTTATAACCCTTTTGTATGATTAATGTTAAAAACATTCAAAATAAATTCACAAAATTAGTATAACATTAATCCCCCATATATCACAAAGTAGTTCTTGGTTTTCACATTCCTAACAAGTGAATACCCTCATCATATATTCTCTTGAAACATGGTAATAACCTAAATTACCATAAATAATTCTAGAAAACATGCATTTTTTCCTTATCAAATGGCTACAAGACCTATTACCTAAAACCAAGAAGTTTTAAAATTCATCCATAATGGAATATACCACTTTTTCAACCAATAAAAAATCAGATCCATGGTAATCAGTTCTATCAAATTTACTTCACCCAAATCAATTATCACTTTATCCAAGACAAACACAATCTTCTCAATACCATGATCATATTAAGAGTTACCTTCCCTTAATAAAAATATCTCTTTTATAATCATTCATCACAACATATACTTTTAAATACTTATTAAAAATAGTTACTATATATACCTATATATTTCATGATCCATATAACAAAATATTTTAGAATTACAAATTATAAGTACTTCATTTATCCAACTCTATTCTTAAACTATTACTCAGGAATCGTCAATGTATTCCTTAATACCTCTTTACTAGAATATGAAATATGAATCAGGTCTTAATGTTTCTCAACCTAAAAACAATCATGATTATAATGCTTAAATTAGACAATATTGAAAGACAATCACATTCCTTTCACATGTTGTTTGCAGTCTCTTTATCTTCATAAGTATAACCAATACACATACCACCTTACTTATTATATTTATGAGATTTAAAATTAGGAAATTTATTTTTATCATGATCATACCTTCAAAATATAAAAAATTCAATGTTAACTATGTTTCTTCTAGTTCACTTCATTGACTAAAACCAGAATGCACAGGGTGAGAAACACATATCATAGAAGAAAACCACATAATAATGAATAATTAAGTAATGTATATCTAAATCATGGAACCTAACTTTTAATCGATGACACGTTAGATTTTTTCAATGTTATTCATATCAAAATTCTAATTAAATACCTCATGATGGTTCAAGAATAGTATGTGTATTCCGAAATAATATCCTCAGGAGTGTCAAACCTGGTGTGTAGTGAGACCCGTTAACATGTATCAGATTTCCCTGAGTCAAGCACAAAACATATAATAGATGTTTTTACCCCAAGGTATATTTATTATAGAGACATATCCATTTTATGTTTCTAGAGAAGGATGAATTTCTAAGAAACCACGCACTTTATCCTTTACCAAAAATTAAAATACATTTTCCAAAATGTTAACTCATCCTATACTTATCCTTAAAGACATTACTATACATATCCATAAAAATATACTATGGTATCTCATTAAATATTTCACATCCAAGTTTCCAAACGATGACTAAACCTTTCCATTGATTCCAACTATAGTGACCCAGGCTTAACATACATGGATATTACATAATGTTATATTAATATTCAGTACATTACAAAAATACATTCCTAAGAACTGTAATAGTTAAGTGTCATTGGAAAGTGGGATACAAAATATTCCATCATAGTGAAAGATCTTAAACATATATAGTAATGATCTCTAACTTTAGTACTTCTTCCTAAAACTTTTTTTCATAACCCGGTGAATGGAAACATAATAAAGGGGTCAGTTCAGATGCATAGTAAGGGTAAATAAAGGAAATTCATATGCATAACATGAACAAAAGGGTATGGAACATGAGCATAACATTTTTAGATCATACCCTTCATAATAGAGATCATAATTAAGATTTTATGTTCAAAATAAATGGATCATAAGATAATTAAGATCATAATTCATGAAAGCATAACAAAAGATTAATTCATGGAATTTCAAATAAGTAGAAAAATGGTCACTCATTAAGTTAAGTACATTAGTTTATGACCCTACATAAACTTATGGATAATAAACCTTGTCTATGTATATCATTGTGAACATATAATCAGGTTCATGCATAACCTTATAAGCATGAAACAAAGTCCATCCATAACATTGTGAACATGTAATCAAGTTCATGCATAACATTGTGAACATGTATTCAGGTTCACACATAAACTTATGGACATGAAACTAGTTCAATGAATAATGTTGTGAATGCACAATAAGGTTAACTTATAACATTTTGAATATGTAATCAAGTTCATTCATAAAATTATTGAAAAACTGACCATGTTGTGGAGGACATCAAATTAAATGTTTGGTTTTTACTAGAATTTATATAGTATAGCAGGAATCCTTTGTCTTCTTGCAAGATATCCTTAGATAATTAATTTAAAAATAAATTTTTGATTAAGAAAAAGTGAGTGAGGTTTTGTAAAAACTGGTTGGTGATTTAAGAATCTAAAATAAAATAAAAGTGATAAAATAAAGAAGTATTTAATATAATTTATTTAGCGTGATCAACCCAAGGAAGTCTCGTGATGCTCATCCTTAACCACTTTAAGAGATAGGGTTGAGATATTTTAATACCTGGTTTGTAAGACCTATACCAGAATTTTTTAATTAGTTTATTTTAACATACATCCTAGGGTTCATTCAAAAACATACAATGATTCACCGGCTACCGTCAATTATCGAGTTATTTGTGATCAACTTCATAACCGAAACTCAAAAAGGCAACACAATAAGAACTCTATGTATTATTCAGGTTTGCATGTTATTTATTTTTGAGACCATTAAATAAATGTACATGGGCTTTAAAATTTATATTAGATTTTAGTTTTCCAATATGAACCACACAAAAACAGCAATTAAAAGATGAAGGAAGAAATCGTGAAGGGTCAGTGAAACAGCAGATGAAAGGGTACCCCCATACATGATCGTACAAGTTGAGAAAGACATACCAGTACATAAATAAATTAAATAAGATTATAAAATAATGAAAAATAACACAAAACCTAGAATTTAAAATACCATTCAAATATTACAAATACAATTCTCGGGATTACATTATGTTCCTCCCTAGGTGATCACAAGGGGTTTAGAAATCCATGGGAAGGGAGGAAGAAGAAGATGTTGAAGTATGTCTTTTAATATCCTCCATAACTTCTAGGAATGTTGAGAGGACTCCTATGGGACTCCAAAATGGAGGAACCTTTACTCCTAATGTAACATCCAAATGGGGTGTCAAAGGTACTATTTTATAAGAAAAGTGGGTGATGGTTTTGGGAATAATAATGTCAAGAATCCTCTTAGTCCAATTTTTAATCCAAAAAGTATTAAATCACTTTGTAAAAAAATAAAAATTTATTTGAGGACAAATTTTATATCTCCATGTCAAATTTTTCATCCACATAATTTATATAGTGAGAGATATTTCTAACATACATCGAAAATATTTTGACATTGTTCAGATTCATTATATTAGATAGATGGGTTCGTTTGGGCCTTTTGATAGATGAATTGGGATTGGTTTCTTTTAGGAAGTTGTTTCCCATGGATTTATGGGTCATATAACAATATTTATGCCCAATTGGATTCATGTAATAGTATAATTGTTCTATTTGGTATGTTGCAATTCCTAGGTCCTGTGTAGTTTGGCCCATTCCACTTGAACTTCGTTATGGACCCTCCAATTCATCTCCACCTATAATGTAATTATCAAAATAAGAAACATTAACCTTTTTGAAAATGATAAGTTAAAAATAATTGAGTCAAACATGATTTGAATTTTTTTTATTAATTTTTTAATTTTCAATACAAAACTAGTTTAACACAATGGTGTCAGGTGAAATGAAATAGTGAATCATGGTGTGATCACACCCCCACACCTAAAAATTTTCTCTACTGGAAAAGATTTTATATCCTAATAAAGTCTCATTCAAAAATAAAAAGTGAAAAAATTATAAAATTATTTGAAATAAAATCCATAATGCCATTTTTATGAAATCAATTTTCCTATCATTTTTTCTCTCTCGCATTTGAATTTGTTCAACATAATTTGTTCATCCATACAACATGTTGCAACCTAACTCACCTAGAAATTTTCCCTCTTCACTCTAGGAACATATTAATGTTGATTTATGATCTTTTATCAAATTCTGTGATCTTTTCATATTCTTTACAAGATTCCTAGTTCTCTTCTAGCAGAAACTAGGGTGCTTCTCAGGATGAATTCCAATAGGTTGTTTTGAGGTTCCAGGAGTGGAAGGATATAATATTTAAAAATCTAAGGCATAAGAGGTGTGTTTAATCATATTTTTACAAAACATTTCATTATTAAGCAAGTTTTCATAGTGAATGTACACACTCAACACCTCACAAAGTGTATCACCTACAAATAACTATCCCCATTGTCCTTTTGGGATATTCACAACCAAGCAATGAATAATAATGAGTGAACAACCTCTTTTATCCATTTTATTATTTTTTTCTATTTTTTTCGATGTATAGAACTATTTTTTTAATATATAGTTTTTTGGAGATAAAGAGGGGAACATGTGTAAGACAAGTATGCAATATGTCTTGTAAACCCACTGCCTAAGGAAAATGTAGTCACCCTTTATATCAACCCCTAAAAATTATTCTCTCCCCATAATTCCCATGGAAACACCCTCTCATCCACACTTTATAAAAATAAAATAATAATTTATAAAAGCTATGGGTAGGTAGTGATAAATTAGCTTATAATGTGGCAACCTCAAAAAAATTTCATGGTATCTAAGGCATAAGAAGGATAAAATTTGAAGGTGGGTAAAAATAGAGGTTAATTGTAAAAAGGGATTTTAATTGAGTGATTGATTCTATCCTGAATGTAGCATTCTCAAATATTATGGATTCAAACAGAATCAAGTGAAGTTACAGTTTCTCTACATTACTCAAGACTCTTAAGAAAGTGATTAAAGGGATGAATATCAAAAATAGATTAGAATGTGTAAGATTTAGTGTCCTAGAATCAATTGGTTGTACTTTGATTACATGGATATTTAATGTATTTAAATTTTAAACATTTTATTACATATTGTTCATTTTTCTACATGACTATGATGTATTAATGTTCTAAAGTATTTTTTGCATTGATAAGGTCATGGCAGTTCCCCTCTATGATGATAACTTTAAAATGCTATAACAATATTCTTAAATATAGTTCTATAGTTAGATGACATAGTATGAGGGGACACATAGCATGCAAACTGTCAGGTGCAAGCACTTGTAAGAAGATGAGACTTCCTCTCATGAAGTTCTCACTTGGTAATCTCTAATATAGGAGATCATGATAACACACTCGCCAGTAAGAATTCCACATTTTTCTCTGTCATCATATATTTCTATCAGCGAGTGTGTGTAATGATCCTTAGACCTCAAGATTATAATTAATATGCATCATGACTTGTGCAATTTGATTTACTAACAAAAACTGCCATGAAAATAGTTGGTAGGAAGTAGGGTACACTGGGTGTGTCACGAGTGGCCTGATATTAAGGGATAAGTTTAAGGAAGAATTTTTCCCTTCCATTTAAGGAAGTTTATATCTCATCCCTTAAATTGGAATAGAACTGTCGTGAAAAATTCCATGTCCATAATGTAACATCGATTTTATTTCATGTATTCAAAGAACTATGTATCAATTATAAAGGTTGATTACAGTATCATGAAACCTTCTTGATGAGATATTTAGAAGAAGGGATTATATTACATAGTGAGAGTTCATATGTAGATGTCCTTGTTGCGACTTTACATTCATTATCTTGGGTTCCTTGACCCGTTGATAGACAATACTCTTTGAATTTAGGAAAAACTGCCTAATGTCAATGGGAAAGAATCCTAGAGGGTCATACATTAAGTGTTTTGGTGGTCTCGGTTAAATTCTATTTTAATTTAATTAATGAAATTAATATTATCCTCAAGATCGAGAAATAATTTTATTCATGCTAAAATGATCGCATAAATTAGATAAAATATATTTATTTATTTTATTGAACATTTAATAAATGTTTTTTTACTAGTTTGTAAATAACATATTTATTTAAGATAATAAATTATTTATTTATTCATTCAGGGGTTCAACAAAAGGAAGTGGAGTTTGAGCAGACCAAGGCTGGTCCGACAGTAAAATAATCATTTTCAAGATAGTAAATAATTATTTAACTATTTTTCATAAGTTAAAATAATAATGACACTTCTATTATTTTGTGACTCTGAATTTTATTTATATTTTCATTTTACGCAAGTTGGTCCACCTTAAATAATGATGCAATATTATTATTATGATCATGGGTTTTATCTCAGTTCATGAATGTATTTAATTGCTGTTATGCAATTAAATATTGTAACTAAAGATCCATGCATATAAATAGACAAGAACATCTATTGTGCCATAAAAAACACACTGAACATCACACCTAGAGAATTGATAATTGTTAAGCTAAAAAATTTCTATCTCGAATCCTCTTCCTGCCCCTCTCAAGATGGAGAGATGTTATTCAAGGCCGAAGAACAACCGATTAAGATCGACTGACACAAGACACTCGCTTTTCCCCACTAGCACCCAGAGAACGAGCAGTGTCGATCAGAGTTCATCGGAGCACCTGTGGATCACCTCTAGAGGGATTCTATTTTGGATCCTTGCAAGCACAACATGATTATCTAGAAGGTTCATTCCGAACTGTATGCATCATCAATGAAGAAAATACCAATGATCCTGGTATCATTTTCTTTAAGAAAATAATTAAATTAATTATAAGCATGATGTGAAATATCCCCTCTAAATGTTTTATGGATCTTCATTGTTTATCTAAATCTTGGATTCTATTCTGTTGATACTGGTGTTCATCTTTGTATAGATCCCAGAATAATCATTGATCATGATAAAAATTAAATTTGGGTGCTAGACCGACCACGTTTCCACTACGTCTAGAACCTTCAAGTGGTATCAAAGTGGTTATATCATAGTTTATAATTATTTCAATATTTTTTGATGATTTATGCTTTTAATAATTTTGCTATTTCAATTCAATTTAATCATTCTTCAAATATAAATATCGAGATCCATTCTTCTTATTTAATTTCTCGTTAACCTTACAGAAATGATATTTTATTTTAATTTGGATTAAAATAAAATAAATAATCGCACCTAGATGTGCCAAAGGTTCCAAGCCATACAAACACACAAACATGTATTCGGCAGTACATGTCATGTAGCCAAAGTTCAATGCACCAGGTCTGGTCTACCAAAGAAAGATGTGTCATCAGATTTTGTCAAAGTATTAATTAATCCGTGTGTTGACCAAGAATAGGTGGAATGTGGTTTTCGAATTACATGTCATGTGGTCAACTGAGCACGATGTGTAGTCTATTCGGGTTAGGTTTGGACCATGTACCCCGTACACGGCTTTCCCGACCGGAGTCCATGTAACATGTAACTGCATGGTGTGTGGCCCACTATATATGCCATGTAATTAGAGGATTTCTGAAGTGAAATAACACGTCATTTCCCTAGGCCTGTACTTCAGATGGACGATGAAAATTAGTACACGAAGTGTAGTTGGAACTACACACTGTCTACTCATCAAAATTACGTAGATTTATTAAAATTTATTATTATATTATAGAAACCCTTGATATGTGTACCATTCTGAGGGCGTAAAGCCTAGGCCCAACATGTGATAGGCATTATATATATGTGTGTGTTTAATTTAACATTTGTATAATGTTCTTTTCTACTCATTGGGTAGTTAAGAATAGGAATTAACTGGGTTTCCACTAAGGTACAAGTTACATAAAAAAGATAATTGTAAATGTATTTATTTGTTTAAAATTATGATGGATGAGAATCTCAAGGAAATTCAGAAAATGGTTTAAGATAAAAGGATTGATTAATTAAATATGATAATTAATTCATTCGAGAATGATTTATCTTAAACATGAAGGATTAAGGAATTGAATACTAGTATTATTTATGCGTAAATATCATTTCTTGTATGTATGATCATGTGGTAGACCAAGTCCTTTGTATGTGGATGGTTTCTTTTAATTTATTTATTTAAATAAATTTTTTTTGGCCTATGAGCCTTATCTTAATTAATATGTAGGGCCTTAATGCCTGAGGTTTTTTAATGTAAAACCAACTTTTCACCCCTCACCTGCATGTGAGTTAAAAAAGGCATATGTAATGGATGTAAATCCCAAGATAGTAGAGGCGGATCAAGTTGGAGTTGAGACAAAACCAATCCCAAGAGATGCAGAGGTGAACAGGTGGAAAGATGTAAACACGAACCCAAAAGGTTAAAGATGTTTCTACCCTAGTTCAGGGTTAGTTTATCCACCACTAGATAAACTAACCATTATAAAATCTCCTGATCATGTCCTTTATTGTATTTATGTCAGTTTCATGGTTTATCAATATAGATGTGTTGTCAACAATAACATAATTAATGAATTAAAGAAGCATGAAATATGGAACTAAAATAAACAAGAATTATGCGTAAATATTTTCAAGACATGGTTAATAACTTAAGTAATTTCCAATAAATGTTAACAAGAATGTGATAATGATAATAATAAATTCATGAAAAAGAGATAAAATCCCTCAAATAAAATATTAAGTCAGAAGAAACCTTCTGTTACATGATTAAGGGGAAAACTCAATAAAACTTTGTGTCTGAACAACCCTTGTTGGGACACTAACTTTTTTATAGGAATCCCTTATAAAATGTTTCAGGTTGACTTAACCATATTACATCAAGTGTATTATCCCTTTCTAGACTTGGTGTAATATTGGAGGTAAGAGTTTAGGAAGTCCAAAAGTCCTGATTTCAGGATTGGGGAGTCCACTCTACATATCAAGGAGATGCAAGCACGTAGTTGGCAAAGACCTAGCTACCTAAATACCTTCTAATATCTTGACCAACCCTTGTTATGGTTATGCAAAGGGGGATATTTATCCTTTCCACTATGATGTCATGGCGACAGAACATTCCAAGTTCAATGGTGAGGGTCATTGGGATTTGATAAAATAGTTAGAGACTTAATAAAATTTATTATTTCTCATAATATGTCATCCAGAAAGTACTAATGAACTTCTATTTTAATTATAGAATAAAAATGAAATGATCATCAACCACACTATCTCTATAATCAATTCTAAATAAAAACAACATCCTCACCAACAATAACATCTAAGAATTATTTAGATTCCTTCAGGTTATCCTTCAACATGAACGAATATCTTACGTGATGGAGTGAGAATTACCTGATCCTCTAACCAAAGAGGTGAGTGATGAGGATTTTTCTTGTCTATGAGAAACATATAAATGAAGCGGTCAATGTTCAATGTTTGATGTTTTCATCAATGTCTAATGATCTCATAAAGTATCATGAAAACATGGATGCTTAGGGAATGATCGAGAACCTCTGTGGTATTTACCAGGATAGAGAAATATAGGAAAGGTTTGAGATCTCTAAGTCAATCTTTCAGTGTAAGCTTGGGGAGGGTTCCCCAGTTGGGCCTCATGTAGTCAAGCTCATTGGATACATTGAGTTCCTTGAGGTTCTAGGGTTTAAACTCCCTGAAGAACTGGGGAACGTTTTCATTCTCGCATAAATCCCTCATAGATTCTCTAAATTTATTTTCAATTTCAACATTAACAACATTGAGAAGACTCTATCTGATATTATTTTTCTCATTTTCCAAGTGGAAAAGGATATGAAGCGTGAAAAGCCTTATGTCCTTATAGTGAATATGTGTAAAGGGGAGATGAAGAGATTTAAGCCCAAAGCTTCTTCATGGCCTTCCAATAAAAGGAAGATCAACAAGGAGGCAATGGAATAAGAGGTTTCTTGTTTTTCATGTGGCAAGAAGGGCCACTAGATGAAGAATTGCACCCAGCATAAGAAGAAAGGGGAAGATTTGAGTGCAATTTTTATCGAATGAAATCTATATATTTATACAAATGGGGTATTAGATACACATTCTGGTTATCACATATGTATCCAGATATAGAAACCAAGTAGATTCAAGAAGATTGACTAAGGGGAGGTAGATCTACGAGCATCCAATAGAGCCAGAATTGTTGTTGTTGCTGTCAGGGACTACCACCTCACATTACTATCTAGGATGATCTTGGTGTTAAATGGTTGTTATTATGTTATGTCTGTTACTAAAAACATTATTTCTGTATCCATATTAGATACATATGGGTTCTTTTTCAAGTTTAGAAATGAATGTTTCTAATTTTACAAAGATAGTATTTGTTTAGATAGGGCACATTTATACAAAGGTCTTTACATGTTGAATTACAGAAACCAGGTAATGGAAATCGATAACAAAGACGCTTCACATGACTCATACCACACCAAAAATTGGAATCACTTTCAAGGTCATGTAAATGGGAAATTATTGACAAATTTATATCAAGATGGATATTTAGATTCATTTGATCTAAAACCACTTGGCGTACGTCATGCATGTTTACGAGGAAAAATGACAAAATCCCCATTTAGTTGGAAAGGTTAAAGGGGTAAGGAACTTATTGAATTGGTTCATACTGATGTGTGTGGACCATTTCCAGTTGAAGAAAGGGGAGGGTACTCATAGATCATAAATTTTTCTGATGATTTTAGTAGATATGGATATATATACATAATGAGGTAGAATTCATATTCTTTTGAATGTCCAAATAATACAAGAATTAAGTTGATAACCATCTTGGTAAGAATATTAAGAAACTCTACTCAGGACGAGGAGGAGAATATCTTAATAAATACTTAATTTATTACATACAAGAGTTTGGGATACTATCCCAACTCACTCCTCCATACACTCCCTAGTGGAATGGGGTGAGAGAAAGGAGGAGCCACACCCTGTTGGACATGGTGGGATCAATGATGAGTCATGTGAGTATTAAATTATCCTTTTAGGGATATACGTAACAAACAGCATCACAAATACTAAACCAAGTACTAACTAAACCGATAAATGGTATTCTATATGAGTTCTAGAGTGGAAGAAAATCTATGTTATCGAATTTACATGTGTGGGGTAGAGAAGTGTTTTCTAAGGCATCTTTAGGTAAAAAAATTTCACCCTGAGGCCCAAAGTGTACACTTATAGGATAACCCAAATAAACAAGGGTATATTACCTATAAAAATCCTCATACAAATGGTTATAGTGGAAATACATGTCGTATTCTTTGAGAGGGAGCACATATCCAAAATAGATAGTGGGAGCGAGACAAACTTCGATGAAGTTGAGGCTCAAGGTACACGAGATTTGGTACAGGAAGAGATTCCACAACACCCTGGAGAAGAAGAATCTATTCAAGAGACACGAGAACAACGTATGAGTACAAGAGAGGTTAGGGAAATAGACGTTGTCAAGAGGAAGAATCCAAGAATTCTAAAATGGATTCCATGTATCAAAACCAAGTCTAGATTTTGGTAGATACTCCAGTTAATGTAAATCCTGTTGGTTGAAAATAGGTATTCAAGAAGAAAATGTACATATAAGGACAATTCAGTACTTACAAGGTACAACTGGTTGCAAAATGGTTTAAGCAGCGTCATGGAATTGACTACAATGAAACCTTTTAACTAGTTGCAATGCTGAAATCCATTAGACTTATACTTTCCATTGCGGCATACCAGGACTATGATATTTGGAAAATTTAGGTCAAAACAACCTTCCTGAATAGAAACCTTCATGAATATGTATACATGACACAACCTAAAGGTTTTGTGACTCTAAAGGATGCCGATATGGTATGAAAGTTGTAGAAATACATTTATGGATTAAAGAAAGCATCCGGGTCATTTCAATTAGTGTTGATGATGCCATAACAAAATTTAGTTTTATGAAGAATTAATATGGGACTTATTTCTTAAAATGGTTTAGTGGGAGTGTAGTCATTTTATAAATAGTATATGTTGATGAAATATTACTTATAAGAAATGAGATACTAGTCTTGAATTCTGTTAAGGCATGGTAGAATCAATTATTCTCCATGAAGGACTTGGGAGAGGCAACATATATTCTTGGGATCAAGATCCATCATGATAGATCAAAGAGATTGTTGGGCCTAAGACAAAGTACATACATTGATAAGATACTGAAGAGATTCTGTATGGAACAATCTAAGAAGGGATTGCTGCCAACATCCCATGGCATTCATCTTTCAATGAAAATGTTTCCTCAGACAAACGAGTAAAGAAAGATAATGGCAAATAATCTATACACATCAATGATTGGGTTAATTAAGTATGTCATTCTATGTACTAGGATAGATGTTGCCTACGCATTGAGTACGGTAGGCCGATATCAAGCTGACCTAGGTGACCACCATTGGATGGTACTCAAGACTATCCTAATGTATCTAAGGCATACTAAGGATATTTTCTTGGTTTATGGAGGAGATAAGGAACTTGTCATTAGAGGATATGCATATTCTGGTTTCTAGATTGATCAAGATGACATGAAGTTATAAACAGGATATATCTTCACTTTGAATAAAGGTATAGTGAGCTGGAAGAGCTCAAAGTAGAGTGCAGTTGTAGATTCTATAACAAAGTCCGAGTATATCGCATATTTTTACGTAGCTAAAGTAGTAGTTTGAATGCGAAGCTTCTTCCAGGATTTGGATGTGATATCTAGTAGTAAATATCCCATCACATTGTTTTGTGGTAATACTGTAATATTGGCTCTTCCAAAAGAGACATGGTCACATCAGCGGACGAAGCACAAAAATAGTAAGTATTATCTCTTGAGGATTTTTTCTCATATAGGTGATGTTGTAGTGAGCAATATTTCTAAGGAAGACAACATGGCGGACCCCCTAACTAAATACTTGACTCAGAAGAAACATGATCACCATGTGAGGTCTAGCAGACTGAAATTCATAGGCAATTATTTCTAGTCCAAGTGGGAGTTTGTAAGAGTTGGTTTCCTAGAACCAAATGGTTGTACATTGATGACATAGATATTTCACGTATTTAAATATTAAACATCTTATTACATATTGTTCATTATTCTACATGAATATGATGTAATAATGTCATTGATTATTTTTTACATTGATAAGGACATGGAAGTTCCCCACTATGATGAGAATGTTGAAATGGTTTAAACATATTCATAAGTTTAGTTCTATAGTTAGATGATATAGTATGATGGGACACATATCACAAACACCATCATGTGCGAGTACTCATAAGAAGATGCGACTTCTTCTCATGAAGTTCGCACATGGTAATCTCCAAGATATGAGATTATGAGAACAACCCCACCAGTAGAAATTCTTCATGCTTTGGGGTCATCAGACATTTATATCTATGAGAGTGTGTAATGATCCTTAAAAGTTTATGTTATCATTAATATGTGTCACAAAAAATGCACTTTGATTTACTGAATAAAAATTTCAAGTAGACAGTTGGTGGGAAGTCAGGTATGTTGGTTGTGTCATGAGTGGCATGATATTAATGGATATGTTAAGGAAGAATTTGTCCCTTCAATTTATGTAAGTAGATATATCGGCCCTTTGATTGAAATAGAACCGTCGCACAAAATTCCATGGACATGGTGTAACATTGAGTTTATTTCAGGTAGTCAGAGAAGGACATATCAATAATAAAGGTGGTGACACTATCATGAATCTTTCATGATTAGATACTGAGATGAAGGGATTATATTACATAATGAGCATTCATATGTGGATTTAGTTGTTCCAACATTATGTTATTTCTATAAGGTGAGTTGAATCATTTCTAAGTAGTTTTATGGGTCATTGGGCATTCCCACCTAATGAAAATGAGAAAGAATCCTAGAGGGCCACGCGTTAGGTGTTTTGGGTGGTCTCACTAAAATTCTATTTGAATTTAATTAAAAAAATAAATATTATTCTCAAGAACATGAAATAATTTTATTCATGTTAAAATGAGCACATAAAATAAATTAAATTTATTTATTTATTTATTTTATTGAACATTTAATAAATATTTATTTACAAGTTTGTAAATAATATATTTATTTAAGAGAATAAATTATTAATTTATTTATTTGGGTGTTCAATAAATGGAAGTGGAGTTCGTGCGAACCATAAATAATGATGCAGTGTTATTATTATGCGCATGGGGTTTCTCTAAGTTCGTGAATGTTTTTAATTTTTGTTATGCAATTAAATATTTTTACTGTAGTCCAATGCATATAAAAAGACAAGTATGTCTATTGTTCCATAAAAAACATACCGAACTCCACACCCAGTGAATTTAAAATTGTTGAGCTAAACAATTTCTCTCTTGAATCATCTTCCTGCCCCTCTCAAGAACAAGATACATTCTTCATGGCTGAAGAACAAGAGATCAATAACGACATACACCAGACACTCACTTCACCGCATTAGCACCCAGAGAATGAGTGGTTTCGATCGAAGGCCATCAGAGCATGTGTGGATCACCGGTAGAGGGATTCTAGTTTGTATCCTTGCAAAAAAAAAAAGATAATCCGGAATGTTCATTCAGGACGATCAACATCATCAATAATGAAAATACCGAAGATCCATGTATCATTTTCTTTATTAAAAGTAATTAAATTAATTATAAGCATGATGTGCAAGATCCTCTAAAAATGTTTCAAAACACTTTCTTCTTTATCTAAATCATTGATTCTATTACATGGATATTTTTTTTCATATACGTATTGATCTTGGAATAATCATTATTCATGGTAAAAATTAAAGTTGGGGGTCGTCCCAACCACACTTTTGCTATGCTTGGAACCTACAGAATGTCTCCTGGGAAACAGATTAAAATATTGGTTAGTGCTGATGAGGCATGGGTTTCAAGAAACCATTAAACGCATAAGAATGATTTCAAAATAAAAATTCTTGAAAAAGATTCCATATCAACATTCATTTAAAAAAAATTTATCAAAACTAATAGAATTTTCCTCACAATTGACTCGAGTGTGAAAAATTATTTTGGATATTCATTTTAAGTTCAATGGAATCTAAAACACAAAATAAATAAAAATAAATCAAAAATGAAAAGGAATTTTCTTTTTTTTCTTTTTTCTTTTTTCTTTTTATTTTTTAAATTCCTAACTATGACATGTCACCCTCTCCCGCCCCTATAAATAACATTTTCCTCAATGCACATATTTTAAATAAATAAATGAGTAAATAAATGTATGGAGAAGGGAAATACTTCTATGTGGTGTCATATGTGGAATCTATTAGTTGGATTTCCTCCATGAGATTATTTGGAAAATCCTCATAAAATTGTTTGATCCTCTTCCTATTGACCATAAAGCTTGATCCAAACTTCTCATGAAAAACCAATATAGCACTAAATGGGTAAACATCAGTAATAGTATAAAGACCGAGTCATTGGGAGTGAAAATTACCTGGGTGGAGTTTTATCTTGGATTTATACATGAGGACCTTCTCAACAATATGAAACTTACACTGATGAATCACCCAATCAAAGATATCCTTTCTCTTCTCTTTATAGATTTAGGTGTTCTCATATGCATCATGCCAAATTTCATCCAACTTCGGAATCTGAAACTTCCTATGCTCACATGCATTTGAGAGATTCATATTACATTATTTAACATCCCAATATGCATAGTATTCTACCTCTACCAAGAGGTGACATGACATTTTGAAAACAATCCTATACAGTGACATTCCAATTAGGGTTTTAAAATATGTATGGTATTCCCAAAGTGTATCATCCACTCGCAAACTCTAATATTTTGTATTGGGTTGTACCATTTTTTCCAACATTCTCTTACCTTCCTAATTTAATATTTCTTCTTTTCTTTTAGTCTGGGGGTGATACGATGTGGAGACATTACGAACAAACACATACTTATGAAGAAAATTTTCCATGTTGCGATTTTAAAAATGTGGAAGCTGATCACTAATGATAAATCTTGAAAAACGAATATAATAAAAATTTGGGACTTCAAAAAAACAACAACCACTCAAGAGTCAGCAGTCCTGGAGGACTTTACTTCCACCCATATAGAGACATAGTCAATGGAAAATAAAATTTACACGAAGCCAAATGAATTTGGAAGAGGCCCCATGAAATCAATTTCCCATGCATAAAATATCTCACAAAATAACAAGGGATGCTGGTGCATTTCATTCCTCTTACAGATATTACTTATAAATTGACATTGAGTACATGACTTACAAAACTGATAGTCATATCTATATAATGATGGTCAATAATTTTCTAAGCTAAGGAACATTAAAGATATATGTTGAGACCCAAAATGACCCCCACAAGCCAAAATATGGGATAATTTCAAAACAGAGGTGAACTAATGGTTAGGGACACACTAATGAACAACTTGGTAACTATAAATTCTCCATAAAAATGGGTCATCCAAAATGTGCCATCGTGAATCATGCATAAGTATTTAGAACTGCGAAGTGCTGGAATATGTGGGGACACTAGATGTTTCTAGAAAAATAAAAATGTCTATATTCCAAGGTGTAAGATAAATAATATCACAAAGTTTCTCATGAGTAAATAATTCTACAATAGGTAGGGATGTGCCAACATGGTGGTCTAATGGTGGTAAGTCCTACTAATGTGGCTAGATACAACAGTTTCCACTCCTCTATTATCTCTAATATCAAGGTCAAACTCCTAGAGTGGGTTCATCCACCAAATGAGGAAAGGCTTAGCTTCATGTATCTTTAAGAGAAAACATTGGAAAAAATGATTAGAAAAGACAAGAATTTTTTACTCTTTATGTTATGAATAGAATTTTTCAAAGGAAAACAAAATACAAAGTAGTTTTTTCAGTGGTGGTGAAGTTTTTATGGGTTGGGTCAAGGGTATACGAGGCATATGAAATGACATGAGGAGACTTATCAACCCTTTGTGATAAAACACCCCCAATTGAAAAGTTAAAGGTATCACACATAAGTTCAAAGGGGAGATCCCTCCTTGGTCGTTGGATTATGGGAGGTGATTGAGACTCCTTTTTAGTGAATTTAAATCATCCTCAGAAAATGTTTCTAATAAAAATTCAAAATTATTTTGCAATAATCGAGGGAGGGGAAGTGCAATCTCACTGAAGTCTTTAATGAATCAATGGTAAAAAAATGGCTTTACACAAGAGATATCACACCTCACGAACACATTTTTCATATGGAAGGGTTGAAATTTATTCGTTTTTTGAGTTATCCACTTCAATTACATCTTTTTAAATAACATTCCCAAGGACTATCCCTCGTTTAACCATGAAATCTAATTTCTCATAATTTAAAACGATATCTTTTTCAATGCAACAATGGATAACAAAACCTTGGTGTTCCAAAAAATAATCAAATGAAGTTCCAAAAACCATGAAATCATTAGTAAAATCTTACATCAAATTATCTAGGTACTCTTGAAAAATAGTCTACATACATCGCTGAAAAGAAATAGTAGCATTACATAGAACAAAAAACATCTGTCTGTGCAAATTTTCCGAATGTACAAGTAAATTTTGTATTTTATTGATCCTCAGGAGCTATATGGGTTTGAAAATAACCCGAATAACAATCAAGGAAACAATAATTGGACTTACCATCTAATCTTTCTAACATTCGGTCAATGAAATTTAGAGTAAAGTGGTCCTTTCTCATGGCTTGATTCAATTAGAGGTAATAAATAAAGAGTCGCCAACTATTTTTCACATGTGTTGGAACCAATTCATTCCTTTCATTAGACACAACTTTTATTCCAGTTTTTGGGCACAATTTCTACTAGACTGACCCATTTAATATCAAATATACGAAAAATGATCCCAAAAAACCACCAGGGTTGGAATTTAAACCACTAAAAATTATGATTGATCGTAAATTACATTTTTATTCTGTATTTTCAATATGATGGGATGGTAGTTCTCCAAAACATTGCATCTTAATCACAATGATGGTTTTTTCCGGTTGTCCCACTTGAATTCACAGGTCTTGAATATCTGATTCTGTGGTCTGCTAGAACTGGAGGTTCTGGGTTTCTTTTTTCTTCACCATATCCTTGAAGATTCATTTAGATATAATAAAAGGATGATTGTTACAGGATATTTAAGTTTAAGAAGGTTTCATACATTGGCCTTGTAAATACCAGTACTGTTTATGCTAGCTCATGTTGCCTCCTTGTTGGAATTATGGTTGTTATTTCCACCCAGGGTTTGGATTGTGCATGAATGGTTCCTGAATGAAGGGAGGTGCATACTGTAATGGACTCTTAGGGAATGCTTCTACATAATACTTGGATGAATCATGAAGTTGTGGGCATTGGTCAAAGAAATGGGTGTTATCAGAACAAATAACACAATGAAATGGAATAGAAGAAGAGTGTGAGTTTCTTTGTGTTTGAGCTAATTTCCTTATAAGAGTATCAATCTCATCATGTTTATTATCTTCCTTATATTTTAGGCATGATTGGATTACCTCATGAACTCCTCAGGTTGGTGTAATTGCTCATGTACCAAATTGTTGTGAATTTTGAGTCATGTTGGATATTAAGTCGCAAGCAGTGGAAATATATTTATCAAATAGGGCACCACCAGCTTCATAATATATCATTCCACGATCCATGGGGATAAGTTCCTCATAAAATTATTTTATTAAAAGTTATTCACTAATCAGTTGGTGGGGGTATCTTGAAAAAGGAATTTGGAATATCTCCCAGTATTCATGAAGGGACTCTACTTGTCAATGCGTTATGCCACAAATTTCATTCCTAATTGATGAAGTTTAAGAGCTAGGGAAAAACTTACCAAACAAGATTATTTTCAATTCATTTCATCCCCAAATTGTGGTAGGTAGATAGTAAATCCATTCTTTTGCAACAACATCAAGGGAAAAAGGGAAATACCTAAACATAATTATGTACTTATACACATTTTGGGATTTCATAAAGAAACACACTATGTGAAACTCTTTGAGATGCCTTTGGGGGTACTAAATGAGAAGAAAAATGAATTTAGGAAGAAGTTGGATGACGAATGATCTCAGTGCAAAGTTGACTGCTTCCCCATGATATGGGATGTATGCAGGTTGGTACTCCACATCTGGGGTTATCAGTTCATTTAATGTTTGATTATTTTCATCTATATTTTATTGAATTTTATTTGGTTCAATTTTTTATTGGTTTAGTACCCCTTGAGGTTTGACAATTATTTCCTTAGTTTTACTTTATTTTCCTACTATAGATGACCTAATTTGTGGGTGAAGTGACTTTTCGGTTTCAATGTCAAATTCAAGAATTTATTACTTTTCTGATCATGTAATTCAAGTAAGTTGGGAATTTTTTTATGGCCGATGGATAAAACAAAATCACTCAACATGGTTGAAAGAATAAAAGGAAAGATAATTTTATACTATAGAATTATAGAGAGAGAAAAAAAATCATAAAAACAAACACAAACACGAACTATAACAAATACCACCAAAATAGAAGGAGGGTATTTAAAGGAGTAAAAAAATAAATTTTTAAAAACGAAAAATGTATCTTGGAAAAACATAAATGGCTCCAAAATTTTACCATGTTGTCGAGCCCATCAAATAAAATGTATAGTTTTTACTAGAATTTATGTAGTATAACCCTAACCCTAGGTCGTCTCTCGATAGAGCCTTAGATCATTAATTTAAAAGGAAATTATTGATTTAGAAAAAGAGAGTGGGGATTTTTAAAAATGTGGTTTCGGTGATTTAAGAATCCAAAATAAAATTGAACGAAATAAAAAAGAATTAATTAACAGAATTAATTAAGGGTGATCAACCTATGGATGTCTTGTGATACCTATCCTTCATCCTTTCAAGATATATGGTTTTTTATCTTTTAATACATGGTTTGTAACACCTAGAACTATAATGGTACTAAGTTTATACAAGGATACATATTAGGCTTCATTCAAAAATACACAATGATTCAACTGATACCTTCGATGATTGAGTGATTTGTGTTTGACTTCATAACCGAAAATCACTAAGGTAGCACACAAAAAACTCAATGTGTTGTCCAGGATTGTATGTTATTTCTTTTTGATACCATTACATAAATGTATATGTACTTGATAGTGTTTATGGGATTTCCATTGACAAATATGAACCACATAAACACCACAATTAGAAGAGGAATAAATAAATCGTGAAAGATGTGGGAAACATCACATTAAAGGGTACCCCTAAACATGATCACATGAGAGTGGCATGGCATACCAGTAAATTTCTCATTTAAATGAGAACTTTGGAGGATAAAAAACACACAAAACTATAATTTAAAATAACATTCAAAATATTACAAAAACAATGCTCAGGATTATACCACATTTCTCCATGGGTGATCCCAAGGGGTTTATAAATTCGTGGGAGGAGAGGAAGAAGAATATTTTAAAGTATAACTTCCTATAGAATCCAAAACTTATGAGGATGATGAGAGGACTCATTTGGGACCCCAAAATGGTAGCACCTTTCCTCCTGGTCAAACTTCGAAATGGAGTTCCCAAGGTAATATTTCATAGGCAAAGTGGGAGGTGGTTTCACACACCCTAATTTCAAGAATCTTCCTGGTCAATGATTTTTGGTAGACAGAATGTATTAGATCACATTATAAAAAACTATAAATCTTTTTTCAGACACATAATCTATCTCTAGGTCAAATTTGGTGTCTATATAATGTATATAATAATACATATTTCTAAAATACATAGGCAATAGTTTGACTCAATGAAGAATCATCCTATAGGAAAAATAGGTTCTTTTGGGAATCTTAATGGATACATTGAGTTTTTAATCCTTCATAAAAGTTGTATCCAATGGAGTTATGGAACTTATCAAAAACTTTCATCCTAATTGGATGCATGGATTAGTAGTAGTGTTAGTTTTAGTACACTTGTGTGCTTGTATCTTGTGTGGTTTGGCTCGTTCCTCTTGAACGTTGTCATGGACCCTCCAATTCATCTCCAACTACAATGTAATTATCAAAACTAGTTTCATTTCCCTTTTTTCAATTTATAATTACAAAATAATTGAATAAAACATGAATTGAATTTTTTTATTAATTTTATAATTTTCAATACAAAACTAATTTAACAAAATGGTGTAAGGGTGAAATAAAATAGTGAATCATGGTGTGATCACATGAAACTAAGAACATGCATAAGATTTTGATCATGTAATCAGTTTCATGCATATCATTGTGAACATGAAATAAGTTTCATGCATAACATATATACTCCTGATTCCTCCTTATTTACCTAATGCATTGGAGAGAGATGTAGGTTTCACCCATCTCATAATAACACCATTCATTCATGCTCCACAAAATAAAACTGCCATCATGTCATAACCCATAAAAAGGAATATGATTAATAAACATTAAATAATAACCCGTGAAATTAAATGTATATCATTAACATTCATCAAATCATAAAATATTAAAATAGATTATTTTTGTAATCATTTAATGAGAGAAAGACCCTTGAAAGGAGGTGAGTTTTAAAAGCATATAACTCATATAAGAGAAAAAGTTTTAGTAAACATCATGACATAAAAGAATAAATTATTCACATAAAGAATAGTAATTGATAATTTTTATACATTCCTATTAAGACTTGAGTATCATCAATGGAATTCATCATATATTGGAAACAAATTTTAAACATCTTTTAAAAAAATTAGTGGGTAAAATATCCTTTCTTCTTGAAAAATAATGTTTTAATAAAATAAAACCTTTTTAAAACTATTTCCTTGAAAATAAACTATAAAACTTATATATAAATGTTTAAAATCATTTGGGAAACATTTTTCTATTAAAAATTTTAATGAATGCTAGAAAACATTTAAAATATTTCATAAACAATAAAACAATATTGAAAATATTTTCTATCAAAATAACTTTAAAATATTTTAAAGGAATATTTTAAAACAATAAAAACATAAAATTCTTTTTCCTTTAAAAATTTATTCAAGGATTATTTGAACTTTTTTTGAAAAGAGGGTTTTTGAAATAAAATAGATTTTTGACCGAGGATAGAAATATTTCCAATTTTAATAACAAAATGTTTTTTTAATTATATTAAGTATAAAAGAGTAGATAATTGTACTAATAGATAGATGTATATTTGAAAAATATAGGGGAATATAAATCATGAGTGTTCTTTAGTTATGGATTGTTATATTTCATTAAATAAACATAATAATTAATAATCTCAAAAAGCGATGAGAATTTTTCAATAAAATATTGTTACTTTGTAACTTGAGATCACACTCTCCATGTAAGAAAAGGAAATTTCATGAATCTTAAAATATAATTAATATAATTATATTAATGTTATAACATCTAGAATATAATTTTATAGACCTTGAATAAGAGTTCAGGTGCATAACCAATCATGAGCCTCAAAGAACGAAAATTGAGACAATACTATTTTACCGATTTGGTAACTTCTAAAACATAAAACCCATTAAATGTATTGCATCGAATAGATATAAAAATACCCATAAATTAAATTATAAAAATAATATAATACATCCAAATTTTTTATAATCACTAATTATAGGGGAACAAAGTATATATCTAATAGAAATAAAAAGTGAGATGAAATCCCCTTACCTTGTGTCTTGACTCTCTTCATACTCATACAAGATTCCTGTGTAACAAATGTATGTTTATTTTAAATATTTTATAGGACAATATTATTATGTTTAATACCATATATGTTTTTATTAAGTTCTTATATTACCTAATTTTTGAAAATCCTATGTTAACGTTTCACTTTGGATAATATTCACTTTATTCTTCACATGTGCCTTAATTTGTTTTATCTTTGTCCCTTATACATATATAATGATTTTAATAATGTAAACCACGATGTAAATATCATTTATTTAAATTGTATATATTATAATAATATATAGAATATATAATTACTAAATGGAATACATTATTCCTAGAGATGGTAAGTCGTATGTACGCATGAACTTTGTTTCCATTTTTATTATTGTATTGAATAAAAGAAAGAAAATGACATATAAATATCTATATATGTAAATAAATTATTACTATAGTATGAAATATAATATAATATATTTACCATATAAGTTCAATAAACTCATCATTTATACATTAAATGTTGTGTGTGAACAAATCACATCACTTAGAGGGGGTGGTAGTCCACACTTCCTCAAAAAAAATTATCATATTTACACCAAATGGAATTAAAAAAGCTATGTTCTGTAAAAGGAATAAATTAGATTAATTACATAATAAATATAATTTATGACATATATAAATATATTTACCATCATAATTTCCACCATGATAGGTGATAAAAGAAAAATTAATAATCATCATTTAGTGAGAAGGTACTTCAACGTACACATAAACAGTATGCTCGTTACATATTAGATGAATTTATAAGTAAGTGAAGGTGAAAAACAATGAATAAAACATAATTTTATCTTAAATATAGTAAATTTGTTATAAAATCCTAGAATAAATGGAGTCAAGGTGGTAGAGAAAGGAAATAAATTTATGGAGCTTGAGAGAAGGTGTTACCTCTGAATCAGATAACTCCTTTTGGTTTGTGGAAAAAGGATTCCTTGGATTGATTTTTGACCCAGGTGATCCTTAAAAAATTAATTTATGTATTTTTGGAATTGTATTGGTATGATATTGGAAGAACATATTGTTTTGAGAGGTGTAATGAAGTGGGAGAGGTGGTGGCCTTTTATAGGGAAGGGAAAGGACACACTTGGAATTTTTGAAAAGAAGTTAGGCGTACCCACATTTGTACCTAAAAATACATAAAAAATAAATAATGGATGTTTAAGGGAAAATTAATGGCTATAAATTGGTTTTGGACAAGTTTATAGGACGTTTGTGTCTTAAATTTAAGTTTTAGTACTTTGTTAACCTATTTTTCCTCTTTATCATTGTAGTTAATTTTAATCACATTCACTATTATAGTTGGTAAAAACACAAAGATGAAAATTTTATAAATTAGATATTATTATTATAAAAAAATGGAATCTATTTTTTACAAATTCTAATCACATAATTAAAATAAATTAATTTAAAAATAATCCTGCTGACGGGACAATACTGTGGGTTTTTAAAGTAAAAACATCCAAAAGTATGCTAAGTATTCTATACCCAATTTCAAAGTGAAATTTATTCCAATGAACTACCTTGGATTAATTTATAATTTATTTATCAAATTATAATTTACAACAAATTTAAAAAATAAAATTTAACTTTATAAAATGATTAGATGAAAAAATAGTTTTGAAATAAAATTCAGTATTTTATACTATTCATTAAAAATGAAACATTAGAGAAAAACACCAAATATTTATCCTAAAATAATTTTTATGATTAAATTTAAATTATGATTTTTATTTTCACATATTAAATCAATAAAAGTCAAAAATATTGATTTAAAATGGGTTCTCCGCTAAAAGGCAGTAAAACCACCTTTATAAAAATATAGGTTTTTAAGTGTTAAATTGAGTTTGTTCTTATATAATATCTATGAAATATATTTTATAATTATATAAAATATTCATTTTAATATATAAATTATAAATTTAATTAATACCATTCACTATTAGTAATTAATTTACCTAATTAATAAAAATCATGTTTTTCACATAAAAATAGACTTCTACAAAATCAGTTCCTGTATATTAATTTGTTTTATATATTCTTTTCTAATTAATAGGTAACCTATAACCTTAAATTTAATGTTATTTTTATATCCTATTAAATAATAATATTTTAATAATGAATTATTTTTCTGAAACACTAGGTCTGGAATGTTGCACAATCCATCGAGGAAAGTCAGTCTTTCATATAATGTAACCTAACCTCAATGTTCTCTATAGAGAAATCTAAACTTTATGTTGTGTGTAGTTCATGATTATATTCATATTGAGTATAACTCAATACATACAGTGATATTTATTTTAAAATAAACTATTTTCAAAGTTTCATGAAATGAAAAATATTAAAATGATTAAATTAATTCCAAAAAATATATTTCACAATATTTGAGGGTCTTATAGAAGAGGTAACTATTAAGGAAATAATATAATATTTTTTATGGATCTAATGAAACTCTATATTCATAAAAAAAAATAGACCCATCAATTTCCATTCATCAATGCTTTTCTGTATAGTATGTGACTGATTCTTCCAGCTTAGTGCATCGGCTACTGCATTGCCCTTTCCAGGCATATAGGCAAGCTCAACGTCGAAGGACTCAAGGTTCATGACCAATATTCACTATATAAGAATAAATTCATGCTATATAAATGTGCATTTTAGTATCTTTTTTTCTTTATACACTACAATGTTCTTACTCATTAGATAGTGCGTCCGACAATGTAAGGCTCGAACAACTACTAAAATACCAAGCTCATGTGTCGGGTAATTATACTCATGAGGTCTTACCTTGTAATAATTGAATGAAATTAATATATCCAAATAAATTATCACTACACCCAAACTAATTATTTATTCATCAAATAAAATTTTATATCCTCTTCCAGTCTATGGAATAATCAGAATTGGTGTCAAGGTAAGAATTCCTTTCGTTATCTGAAAGGCCTTCTCACACGTTTTAGACCCCAAAAAAATTAACATCCTTATTTTTTGAAACAGTAAGAGGTGCATAAATGCATGATAATTCTTATATGAAGCACCTATAATATCTATACATCCACAACAAAATCTATATATCAAACATGTTTTTTGGATACTCCTAATAAACCATAGCACTCACCTTCTCTGGATCAATGGATACTCTAGATTCTGAGATAATATCAACTATGAAGTGAAATTTATTGATCAATAAGTGACAATGGGAAAGATTATAATATAGCTGATTATCTCTGGGTATATTCAATATGATCTCGTGATTTTTAATATGTTCTCCAAGAATATGTTAATACAACAATATTTCATCAATAAATACCATGAATAAAGAATCCGTATAGGGGTGTAACCCCTATTCATCAAGGCCATGAAAATTGTAGGAAGGTTTATAAGACTGAATGGTATAACTAGATAATCATATACACCTTATCAGTTTTGGAAATCCATATGTGTTATGTCTGAAGGTCGGACTGGAACCTAATGATAACCTAATCTCAATTCGATCTTTAAGAATACCATATCTCCTCACAAATAGTTAGATAAGTCATTTATTCAAGGAAATGGACAACAATTCTTAACCATAAGTTGGTTCAACCATAGTTAATTCATTCATAAACGAAGGTTCCCATATAACTTCTTGGTTAACATCATTGGTGAACCCCAATAATAATTCACGGGTCAGATATAACACTTTGATTATAAATCTTTTTTCTCTTGAGCTATTGTATCATAGTATGTGTCATCCTATATAGAGGAATACACACAATAGCTAATCTTGGAACAAGCATAATCATGAACTCTACCTCTATAACACGAGGTAGTATAAAAAATCATTAAGAAATAAATCCCTAAAATTAACAACTAGGGGAGGAAAATATATCAGATATATTCCATACACCTCCTTGAAGAGACTAGAAATCTACACAGTCACTCTACCTAGATCATGATGATCTTGTCCTACTCTACCATCTTATATATTCCATACACCCTTTTTGAGAAAATTTCACCCCTCTAGTGATGTAAACGATACCCTATAGCGATATCGGCCCACATATATGTGATATAGAACCAAGTAATCCATTTGTAGAATGAAATCAAATACTTTCATCGTGACCATAAAGAGGTCCCATAAGATGGGATAACTACCTACCTCATGGGGGAGTCCCTATATTGGTGTATTCCTTCTAACCACACTCCCAATAATGTGTCTAGGGTCATCACCCTAAAAAAGTAATGAACTTACATCCCAATACATTCCATGGACAATAAAGAGATAATGGTGTGATAAACACATATATTCAACAAAGGAGATATAATAATAGAGGATACTAGAATAGTACCTCATACCATAGACAACACTGCACTCTGATCCTCGGGTATCAACTATAAGAAATCCAAATAGCCTGATACACACCCCATTTATATAGTTTTACTACCCTGAGTAGGTCCAATATATTGGAATCAGTAATCAGAAATCTGGATACAATTACTATGACCTCCTCCATATAATATTTGGATAGTGCCAATCCAACTCCCTACATGACGTGGAACAACTGATCCATCAACTGAAGGTGGTGCAATTGTGTGTCCTCTTCCACTGGAAGTAGGTTGAAAGGTTAGATAGAATCTATAAATATGTGCCATATGGACATAAACACATCACTCTATACGGTCTTTATCATAATGAGGCTTCGCATTCCACTTATGTCCTCATTGATGGAATATAAGGGAGATTCCAGTGGGAATACTCCTACCACCACAGATCTAATAAAAAACCTCAAGGTTATGATTCCTTCTACCAGAGGAACAATTTCTTTGCTCACATTTTAACTTATATACCTGGTACTATTGAATTCTATCTAGTTTTACTTAGGGAAAAGACCTTGATTTAAAATATAAAAAAAGGTATATATGTGAAATACATTCACCTACGAGTGGATGGAATATTTATGTCCAACCTCAAAACATCATGATCGTGATAACTCATCACTAGTTAAAATTGATGAAAAGAATTTCAACTCATTAAAACACATTGAATAACCTATGAAAGACATATCACCTAGCTCCATGATCATGAACTCTATATATTTTCTAGCTCTCAACATCTGAGGGAAGATGTAGTCATATAAGGTAGTCTGGAAGTCTGCCCATACCATGCCTGGATGGAGACTATCTTTGTTGATCACATCCCAACTACTCTTGGTGTAACCATACAAAATATAGGTGGGAATCTTGAACTTCCTCCCTGGAGTTTCCACTAGATACTCAAATAAATAAGGAATAAACATTATCCAAGACTCAATATCCTGAGGACCTCCATCCCCCGAAAATATGGGAGGATGTTGCTTCTAGAAATCATGATTTTGATCATCCATAGTAGGTATAGGTCATGGATAACCATGTATGGGATGCATCATATGTAAGAAACTCTCACGAATATGAGTTTTAGTGCCCAGTTTGAGTATAATGGGAGGTTCCTCAAGTGGAAATATTGGTGGTAAGACTGGCAGCTTAGGTCCCACTATCTTTGGAGAATGGTCATCGCCGCCCTCCTGGAGAATGACCTGAGGATGTTGTGGTTTAATAGCACAAAAATTTCCAATCACATGCCTCATATCAATATTTTAGAGCATAGAGAAACACTATCAGAAGCAGAACACAAGAAGAAAGGCTCACTACCCAAGGTTATACCCCAACTACCAACTTAGAAGGCTGGGGTATTTGTAAGTGTTAAAATTTAATTTAAAGGGGAACCAATAGGTAAGGGTTCAATTATTACTTTACTCTTCGTTTTATAAAAACTAATTAATTTTATATGTAATTATTTTAATTTATAGTTTTCATTTTCATACATATATATAACAAGTTTTAATTAAATCCATCATCATTCACAACTTGTAAAGGACCATACTATTCATAACTAAGTGTGAATCCCATTTAATTTCAAATTAACTATCTTATATTTAGTATTATAATGTAATTGGTAAATTGTATAATGGTTCAATTTAGTTAATTACCCATTCCAATTCATGAGGACCCATATAGATTATAAATGAATATTGTTAGTCACTCAATCACAACCAAAGTTCAGCTCATGTAACCAGAGATACATACCTAACATGGGTATAAAACTTTTATTTAAGATGACACCATCAACCTATATAGGAAAACACTATTTTTATTAATGGTGAAAATTTAAATAAAATATTCTCTTTACATGAATAATTTATTTACAGCACATGCATAAATATAATAACCATGTCCCACTCAATAATAACAGTCAATAAAGGTAATGAAAGCAAAGAAATTCACCTATATGGAATGACATATACATGGAATATGAATTTTTGGGGCCTATAATGATTCAAGTAAAAATTATTCTTTCCATACATGGATAGGGTAATCATCTATAAAAAATATAAAATACTAAAATTCAAATGCATCACCCAATGCTTAATGGGTATAAATTGTAATAAGAAATATTATAAACAATAATTTCTAATTCCCAAAAATCGTGGAATTTACACTGAACTTGGGTTATCTACTCCCAGGCCCATCTAATGACCAAGTCCCAACTTCTTCTTAATCAAATATATATATTCCAAAAAAACAACACAAATAAATAGATACCTCTGATACCACTTTGTGTCATCTCGACCTAGGTTCCACTCATAGGTTCCCTGAGCCAGTGGGCCGCATAGCCTTAATCAAATCTCCCCTTATGCTAGAGGATACCAACTAGTAGTAAGGGCCTTGGGAGTGTCTATGGTGAGACTATACCCTCACATCAAAGTGGGGAAAAATGGTATTATAAAGATATAGGATAGTAGAAAAGTATAATAAATAAATAACCAGAACTAGAAATTGAATATGAGAATAAACAACCATCAATAAAAATCAACTCAAAAGCTGAAGTAAATCATATAAAAAATAAGATGATGTAATTTTGTGTCTCTAAAAATAAGGAAAAGATGAATACAAGGTAGACTGTAATCGGTATAGAACATGCTATAAAAAATAATCAAGAACACAAAAAACCTCTCTATGTATCTTGGTAACTAGCCAGATTATCTACTATTATGATCTATCCTATATAGTAAATAAAGTCATGTTACCAAAGCCGGATACTTCCCGTTATCAACACATGCATACATATAATATACCTGAGTTCCAATTACGACTGTGATAGGGTTGAATAAAAATCTATGTTGGCCACTACCAATTGTGTCTATAAAAATATATTTTGAGAATATAAACTTAAATATTGTGCAGGTATATATAAATGTAATGAAATGATTTAATGATAGATCTTAAATGCTTTAGGATAATCTAGTAATGTCTCTAAATGTGATATAATTTAATTAATTCATTAAAATACATTCATATATATATATATATCATGTGAATGTTTCATTAACACTATACTAGATCAAAACAATAATTAAATAGGATCAAAGTTGAAACAAAGGAATCATTGATCACAGTGGTCGGCCAACTCAAAGTAGTAACTCATGCAGTCTGGTGATAAAGGGGTTTGAGTGTAATCCAAGGTGTGTAACCCAATTAATTACACTATAAATTATTATAACAACGTTTGAGGATATCAACCAATATAAGAATGGTCTTAGAATTACTTGGCCTAATTGTGTGAATCCATGACACCACATCTCTAAAGATATCAAGCTGGATCGAAGTAGTGTATCCAAAGAATCCTAATATATGGAGAGAGATATAAGGGATTCTATGGTGTCATTCTTGGAATCCTATAGTATATAAGAACCATGTTCTAACATGGGTATCTCCTTTGGAAATTGGTTCCTTGAATCAAAATGGCGTCTTTTAAGTGCTCAAGTCATTCCATTGGGAATCCAAAGATGGCTCAAGTTTGACCACTCCTATAAAGATAAAAATGTCCATTTTATATTGGAACCTTATATATAAATCATTATTTTATTCATACCATGTAATTCTCATTAATTTTAGTAATTCATTTGGTTCGTTCCAATACCTTTCAATAATTTGAATGGGTATATCATGTGAATATATCCACTTTGGATTTTAATTGCTTACTCATTTATTTGGTTCATTACTTTTGTTTTCATAGTCAAGGAAAAGAGGTATAAGGGCATGTATCCATTAAGTACTCTAAATAATTTGTACTCATCCGAGTGATATATATAAATATACATTCTATTAAATAATTTATGATTCATTTATTAAATTTTAACACTTACCTTATATGGTTCAAGTGATATATAAAAAATAAATTCCATTGAAAATTTTAAAGGTCAATTAATTAATTAAAAAACCGTACCTTATCCTATTCATGTACAACACACATAAATGGTTCCAAAAAAAACCTAAAATGGGTTACAAATCCAAAAATAAGGAAACAAACAACTAGGGGTGGTTGGTGTTGAGGTCATATCCTCCAGCTATGTGATTAACATGTATAAATGGGGCTTTATAATATAAGAACAACGATTATATAAAGGAATGTAAATTTTTGGGGTAATTATTGATGAAACCAGAATGTTCACAAAAATTAAGGTTTCTAAACAACTACAATGTCAAGGAAAATTCAAAGACCACCTACCACAGACCTACAGTGTAACACCTCGAGATTTTTTGAATTGTTATTTTTCAAATTAATTTAATCTTTTTGATTTTTTCAATTAACGCAACATTGAAAATAGTTTATTCTATATGGATGGATTTCATTATACAAAAAACCAAGTTAATAGTGCACTACACAAAACATGAATCTTGATCTACACAAAACACTAAAGATATCCTATGTCACGTGCAATAATGACCTTCCTAGATGGCTTGTGTAATACAGGGGACAGAATAATGATAATGATATATTATTAAAAAATTATTTAATATAACCCAACCTTTAAATTAGTAGTTATAAAAATGGTTTACTAACATATAGAAATATTTGATTTAAGAAAATAAAAAATGAATTAATTGGTTTTAAATGAATTATGATTGACTATGAAAAATGATTGAATAGAAAAGAATTTTTTTTCCAACAAAGCTATTTTACCCTAATAAATTAAATTTATTACAATTAGTGAGTGATATTAATGTGGTATATATATATTATATATGAAATAAAATATATTTTATACTCATCTAATAGATTTTATAAAATTTAGATAAAAAAACCAAATATTATTCATAGAATACTATATTTTTATTAAGGAATTTTTACTGCCTTTTAATGTGAAACTATTTGAAATCCAATTTTCAGAACTTTCATGTGTTATATTTCCCAAAATAAAATTAAAAATTTAAATAGAAACATAAAAATAATGTTATTGTGAATTTTTGGTATTTTTCTATTAACTTTATTTTTTAATGATTAGTAAAAATATTCACCATAATTCTTTTTGTTTTTATTGAAGAAAAAATTGAAAATAGGGAATGGACAAGGACACAAACAAAAAAGGGAAAGGGAGGATATCAGGGTTTGAAGTGGTGGAGACTAAGGCATCCCCTCATTCTAGGATTGTTCCCTCAAAAGTAAAAGTGCCCATATGGGAAAACCACATGATAGAGGTATATGTGCATGCTCTAGAAGCCAGGAAGTCAACATCATTGTTGCCCTTGCGCCATAAATGAAGGATATCCATTGGTTCATTGATGTTATTAATGAGGTTAGTTAACATCTTAATGGAATAATATATCTTCTATGGGGTATTTACAAGGAAAATTAGGCTGTTATGGATGATCTTAGAGTCTATCTCCACAGCATCCAAGCCAATGTTGTGTTGCATGCATAACTCCAAGATTGTAAGTATCTATTTCACTTTATCCAGGAGAGAATTTCCTCATCCATAGTTAGTAGAGATGGTGAGGATAACATTTCCTCTAGTTACCTGAATTACCCCCCCCCCCCCCACACACATAATTTCCATACTATATGCTCCATTAGTGTTAAGTTTGAGGCCTCTGTTGTGAGGATACCAACAGAACCAGGGTCCTTGAGGTCCATGCACGATGGGAGTATAAAGAGGTTGATTGGGAATAAAGATCCTTGGAGAAGGTGTATTAGAAAATATGTTGGAAATTCGATTAATATCAAGGGGGTGTAACTTTTCCCTGAACATGAGGTCCAGTAATGAATAAGAGGTTCCCTAAAAAAGAGCAGAGTTTTGCACCCACCAAATGCATGAGAAACCAACCACAATGATCAGATCTCTTTACTTTATTTCATGGAAATTGTTCTCCACCCCTTTGAAACATTGATTAAAAAATGATTTATGAGAAGGAAAATGAGGGGATGTTTCATTTATCTCAACAAATGTGATCCAAACAATGCGATCCAAGTTTGTTTTAAAAAAAGGTGGCCTAATGACTCTTTGTAGTGGTTATTGCAGCAAAAAAATATGATATCCATGTTGATTTCAGTCCTCTTGACATCGTTATGTGTAGAGATCAAATTATTCCAGATGAACTTGAAAAAATGTTTTATTTTTGTATGAATATAATTTCCCCAAAGGATGTCGGCCCAACTATTCTTCTCAGTGATAACAGAATGGAGTCAGCAAAAGTCTCTCCTTGGAAAAGCACTAGGCGATGAACCATAAAAATTAATTTATCAGAATCTTTATTCAAATAAATTTTTGAAAGTTGGTTCCCTAGACCCAACTTTTTTTGTACTTTTATTACCGATAAATGTCTTCAATTTGTTATAATACATGTGTTTATCTTGCCATAATAGTGTAGATAATTCTATATCCACTTTGTTTAAAGAAATTTACTTAGATTACCTCTCGCATCAAAGGGTTATAGTAGATCCCAGGCTATAATGAAAACCCTGAGATGCCATGACAATAATCTTAAAATAACGTCCTATGGTCCAGTTACATAATTCTTAAAGGACACAACTGATGTGTGACCATTAGGTGCTGGGGGATCATAAGCATTGAAACTTCTTCTCATGAAGTTCTCACATGATGATCACTAGTAGTTGAGATCATGAGGATGGACCCGCATAATAGGAACACCACATGTTTTAGGTGTCATTGGTCATTCCAATCTACATATATGTGTAATGGTCTTTAGACATGAGATCATTGTTAATGGCTGCCATTTAATTATGTACATTTCATGCATGGTGAAAAACATGGTGACAAAGTCGTGGAGAGGTAGTTTGTATTGGGTACGCCATTAATGGCATGGCAAGGATTGAATGATCGAGAAAGGATTTGTCACTTCCAAGTTAAGGAAGAGATATCACGGGCCTGGTTGATTAGGATGGTTGCACCTTCATTAAATCCATGGGCATGGTAGAGGAAGGTAATACAGTCTGGATAAATCAACAAATAAAATAAAGAAAAATAAAGAATGATGACACTAATATGCATTCTGCTTTATTGAGATATCAATGATGAAGATATTATATTACACGGAATATGTTCGTAGAAAGGTAGTCTTTGAAATAACTTTGCCTTTTCTCTATATGGGCCTCGATGGGTTTCTAGAACCCACTCTAGGTCAGTGGATATTATTCCCTGCTATTGAGGTACATGCCTATATGGTCACACACAATAGCACCTTCAGAATCTTCCCTATTCTGGGAATAAGAATATATATCATGGTAGGGCCTACCACAGGGTCCGAGCACTATCCAATTTCTATTTATCACCAAATAATAAATAAATTCATTAATTATTCAAGTTTAGAACAATTCATTGAATTTATTTATAACATGTATTTAGAAGTTATATAGTAAATACAAGTATTAATATTATTCGAATGGATTTTAATATCCTAAGTTCGTTTAATATTATCAGGAGGTGTGAGTCAAGTTAATGCCTCAAATTTATCATGTAATATATTTATATTTCACACGTAAGTGATAAATTATAAATATTATTTATGGCATAATTTTATTTGTCATAATTAATTATTTATAACACTTATATAGTAGATTTTTATTACACGGGGCCGGGAATCCATACCGCATGTTTTAAACACTCCCTATATAAGTGAAGGAGAGGCTCTCCCATGTTAACTTTTCATGTGTTGAGATTGAGATCTCCCCTCTCCTCCTGGAATCTAGAGAGATAGAGTCTCTCAAGAAAAGGAATATCTTCAAGTTTATTCACTCGGATTGAAGCTTCTTCTTTTGTGATGATCAATGTTGTCCTGAAGTGATCATCAAAGATCCGCGCTAGCACCCAGATCTTGATGAATGACACACGAGAAGATTCAAGAGATATGTGTGGACGATCTAGAGGGCTTCGACATCGGATTCTTTGAGGAACGATCACCAGTGTCCTGTGGTAGACTTGCACACATCAATTATGAGATATGTAGATGTTTAGTTTAATTTTTGTTCTCTGTTTAAACCTTGCGAGATCCTCAGACCAAACTGGGACAAGATCACTAGAGTTGACAGGTTTATGTCACTCTGGTGATGCAGAAAATTTTAAATCCTCAACCCACCGGCTTCCGTTGTGCCGTCCCGGTACCTCACAGTTGTATCAGAGCGATCACAAGGTTTTTCTGAGTCAACAAAATTAAGATGCATTGAATTTAAGGGCGGGGTGTTAAAATGGTTCATTCAGATATGATCGTGCGTCCTTTCATTTTCAAATGATCAAGTTATGATCATTTAAAAATTTTAATCGGATCGACATCGTGGTTTATTTTTTCGGTCATTCTATGTTAATCTCAATCATAATTGAGATAAAATTAAATGAAATATTTTATTATTATGAAATATAATATAATAGTTTATTATAAAATATTTTCCACAAAGTTGTGTGGAAAATATTTTTTCACAATAAAAAAAATCGAGGGAGGCCAAGACCCCAAAATGGGGTCTTCTTGCTTTTTAAAACAAATAGAGGAAGACCAGGACCCTAAAATGGGGTCTTCATCCCTTTATTTTTAAAAAAAAGGATAGCATTTTTGTCTAAGGAAAAAAAATTAAAAAAAAAAGGAAGACCCAAATGGGTCTTCCCCTCTCTCACACGGTGCACAAGGAGCCACACCCTAGGGTGAAACCCTTGCTAGCACCAGACCTCCTTGATCCGCCTCCCCTTTGTGCACCAGACCGCCTGGCCACTGGACCTCCTCCCTGGCCGCACTACACTACCTTGGACTGAGCCCGCATGTACACTTCCTACTAGCTCGCGCCTCCCCGACCCCCGCCGACCGCCTGGAAGCGCCGCCCCGGGCTCTACCAGACCGAACCGCACATGCCACCGCCGGTCCCGACCGTGCCGGACCGGGCCGCCGCATCGCCGCATCGCCAGAGCAGCGGGTTGCCGTCCATGCGGCTGGCCGGTATACTTCCCGGCCTCCTCCTTCTCCCTTTGAACCTCGTCAGAAGTTGTTGTCGCCGCAGGTGTCACTAGACCGAGCGGTCACGCCACGGTCAAGTCGCGGTCATGCCGATTTCACGCGGCAGTCACGCCACAGTCAAGTTGTGGTAATTCCATAATTGGCCCTACTCTAGGAAAACACCACGTAGCAGTTTGCAGTCCTACCAGACTCCTCCCCGGCTAGAGGTAACCCTGCATTAAATTAATTTTAATTAATTTAGTCTTTAAATTGAATTAATTAGAATTAATTTTGGGGTTTGAATTATATTAATCTGAAAAATTAATTTAATTTAATATTCAAATTAAATTAATTGATTGATTTAATTTTTATAATTAAAATTAAATTAAACAAATGGAAACGATAAAATATATTATTTGAAGTTAATCAAATTCATTTAATTTATTAGAACACCCTCACATTATTTAAATTTATTGAAATTGAATTTTCTTGTGCATATATTACCCCGACTGGTCTTGAACAAGTGACCGAACTGTGCATGTCTAGTATTTATTTATTTATTTATTTATTCAATATGTGTGATGTTTGAAATAATTAATTAGATAAATGACGGTCTGCAAATCGTATTTTTAATTTCGAATATGTATAAGGGTCTGCATGTCTAATGAAAAAGATGTATTTTGTACCCCTAGACCCCCTCGCATGTGTACGAGTATATATGTACTTAAATGATAATTCGAGATGCAGACCATGCCAAGATGAGGCGGTTAACATGATGGGATCCAAGAGCATTACATAGGGTAAGTCGTGATGTGAGTCAATTCACGACTTAGGTATGGATGCCCCCCGGTCAAGATTGATCCATTATGGATCACTATTAATAGAATTTTCAATACCAGTTGAATCACAAGATTTACATTATGCATAGTTTATTATTTTATGTGTCTACATGATTATTGTGTGATCACATAGAAAAGTAAACAAGATAAAATGCATAAAGATGTCACGAATTATATTCTATTGCATGTTCAGTTGTGAGCGTGACAACCCAGTTTCAACATAATAAATAGAAAAGGATTATATTCATCAATAAATAAATATAAAAATACCTAAAAGATATATTAAGTCTAAAAGCCTTCCATTTCTACCATCTTAAAAAAACTGGGTGTTCGGGGTGCTCGTCAGCCATAGTTGAGAGTTCCTCTTACTACCGGGGCATTTTCATGAGAGAAATGGGTCGACTTAACATAATTGAGTAGTCAAGGATTAGCCTTATCTAACTTGCTATCAATTTAGAGGAAAGATGTTGAGGGAATCAAGTTCAGATTCGTAAAGTTGGGACTTTACTCAATAATATAAGGATCCACAAGAATAGGTGGTTGGCCAATCTAGTTCCTACCTTGAAACCCTTCAAGTAGTGGTGTATCCTTAGCTTGTAGACTACGAGGGTGGTTTCATGGATCCTTGCCCCTAGAATGCTCAAGAACTGGAGTATTGTGAATCTAATAGTGAGTAATATTAAGGTTCGCTAAAATAGTGGGAGACATTAAAATGATATAATAATTTATTAATCATAATTGTCAAAATGTAATCAAGACAAAGTACTAACTACTAAATGTTTATCTAATGTAGATTCAAAATGGAAATCACAAAAACCAGAAGTACTTTATATCTATGATCGATCTTAGATAAACAAAATATCCTGACCGAAAATAACTTCTAGGAGTGGTACAGGTGCTTGCACATAGTACTATGCCAATAAAGGAAGTTATATGTGATGCAATCCCCAATTCCTACTGAGCCTCCTCAGGGAGAAAGTAAGGAGGAAAAAGATAAATGGAGAAATCATGTAGATGATGCACTTGATGTACAGTGTGTCATGTTTTCATCCATGTCCCTCCAATTGAAAAAATACATGAGGACGAGGATTCCTAGAAGATGCTTTCACATCTCCATGAACATTATGAGGAGAGGGCCAGACAAGAAAGGTATGAGATATCAAGTGTTCTTTATAAGTGCAGGCTAGCAGAGGGGCACCAAGTCGATCCTCACGTACTCAAGATGATTGGGTATATTGAGAGGCCTGAAGCCCTTAGGTTCAAACGAATCCATGAACTAGCAGTGGATATCATTCTTTCCTCTTTACCGTCAAGTTTCTTGACTTTTGCTGCCAATTATAATATGAATGATACGAAAAATTCACTCCCGAAACTTTTGGCTTTAGTTCGCCAAGATGACAAGGATATGAAAAATACAAATTCATCTATCCTTATGAGGAACAAGAGAATTAAGGGAAATCCAAAGGGTTATAAGGCCAAGTCAATGCCTAAGACACCAATGCATCGTCCTACAAAGAAGCCAAAGATTTAGAGGCAAAGTAATGAGTATGAAGCTCTCTGCATTGGATGTTGCAAGAAAGGGAACTGGAAGAAGAATTATATAGTTGGGAAGAAGAAGCAATTTTATGCTTCTATATAAATTATTTTTGTCATTGAATTCAATCTATCTTTATCTATAAGTTGGTTATTGGATACAGCATGTGGCTCACACATTTGTATTCATATACTGGAACCAAGTAGGTTCAAGAATATTGCAAAAGGTCGAGTGGATATCTGATATGAAATGTTGCAAGTTTGGAAGCCTTGGTATAGGGAGACTATCACTTAACCTTTCCAACTGGTTTGGTTCTAGTTTTAAAAAATTGTTATTATGTACCTTCTGTTACCAGATACATTATCTCTATATCGAGTCTAGACACTATGGGTTTTTATTTCAAGTTTGGAAATAAATGTTGTATCTTTTATAGGGATAACATATGTTATGGTATGTAACATTTTAATAATGGTTTATATATTCTAGAACTAGAGAAACCAGTAATGGAAATCAATGACAAAAATATCCAACATGACTCAAATAACACCCGCCTATGGCACTTCAGGAATGGTCTTGTAAACGAGTAGTGATTATGAAAATTGCATCAAGAAGGGTATCTAGACTCCATACAGTTAGATCCCTTAGATGTATTCCAAGATTTTTTACAAGGAAAGATAACCAAAAAACCTTTCTTAGGAAAGGGAGAAAGATCCAATGTTGTGATGTAATTAATACATACTGATGTATACGGTCCATTTCCAATAGAGGCAAGGGGTGGTTTTCTATACTTCATTAATTTTTCTGATGACTATATTAGGTATGGATATATCTACTTAATGCATTATAAGTCAGATTACTTTCATATATTTATGGAATAATAAAAATAATTATAAAACCAACTTGGTAAGAAAATAAAGCACTTCACTCAGAACAAGGTGGCGAATATCTTAACCAAGATTTCATTGATCACTTGAAGGAGTGTGGGATAGTGTCCCAAATCACTCCTCCTTATACACCACAATGGAATGGTGTTATTTAAAGGAGGAATATGACCTTGCTTGACATGGTCATATCAATGATGAGTCATGAAACTGATCGTACCACGATTCACTATTTTATTCCCCCCTTACACCGTTGTTTTAAACTAGTTTTTTAATGAATATTACAAATATAATATTAAATTGAACTTTATGTTTTAATCATTTAATTAATGTTAATCAATATTATATTTTTCAATGTTACTTGTTTTTATTATTTAAATGTAGGAGGAGATGATTTGGAGGGCCCTAGATGAAGTGGAAGAAAAATGGGCCAAAATTACATGGATCCATGAAGAACTGTCCACTGTTGTGCTTGTATAGAAACTTATGTGCATCAAAATCGGATCCTATTTTGTGTACTACTACAAAATATAATGGGATAAAACTCTTATGAAGGAATACAAGCCCAATTTGGCTGTCAAGGGGCCCAACCGAACTGATCTGTTCAAGGAATTAAATTTGTACAAACTCAAATGCGGTGTTCTATAATCTGTCCATATCTCTGGATTCACTTGTCCAATTGATGCAAAACATTATGTGGAGATATTTAGGATGTGGGGATAAAACTTTCTAGTTTTTTAAAAAGGGATATTCAGGTGTCTATTGGTCGAAACACGAGGTACAAGTGGATTGAAGAAATCTGCGTGCCTCAAACCACCTTCCAAATTTCCTATAAAATGGAACCTTGGGCTCCCCATTTTGGAGTTCGTCCATGAGGTAAGGGGATGCCATTTTGGAGTCGCCAATGAGTCTTCTCAATGTCCATAAATGTTATGGAGGCTATGGTAAGTTCTACCCCAACATCTTTCTCTTCCTTCTCTCCCATGGATTTCTAAACCCCTTGTGATCACCCTGGGAGGAACATGATGTAATCCCGAGCTTCATTTTTGTATTATATTGAATGGACTTTTTAATTCTAGGTTGTATGTTGTTTTTCATCAACATATATTTTAATTTTATTGATTTATGTACTGGTATTTCATGCTCAACTCATATGATCATGTTTGGGGGTACCCATTAATGTGATGTTTCACACACCGTTCACCACTTATTTTCCCCCCATTCAATTGTGGTGTTAGTGTGGTTCATATTGGTCAATTGAACTCACATAAGCATTGTAAAGTCCATGTAAATTTATGTCATGGTATCACAAAGAAATAAAATACAAACCTGGATAGCGCATCGAGTTCTTCATGTGTTGACTGTGTGAGTTTCAGTTATGAAGTCAAACACAAATCACCCAATCATCAGCGGTGTCCGGTGAATCATTGTGTGTTTTCGACTGAACCCTAGGAGGTATCCTATTATAAACTCAGTGAAATTATGGTTCTAGGTGCTACAAACTAGTTATTAAAAGATCATAATCCTATATCATGATGTGATGAAGGATAAACATCATGAGAGTACCCCAGGTTGATCAAGCTTAATAAATTCTGTTAATATCTACATTGTCTTATCGATTTCATTTTCTATTTTCATATTTAATCATAAAACCCCCATGTTTTGAAAAATGTAATTCACCTTATACTTTCATAATCAAAACCCTCTTTTTAAATTAATGATCTAAGGCTCCATCGAGAGACGACCTAGGGTTACTGTAATACCGCATAAATTCTAGTCAAAATTAAACATCTAATTTGACGCGCTCGACAATGCAATCATATTATGGCACCATTTCCAGGGAGACAAGACCTTTTTTCTCTTTGTTTCCTTTTATTTATTTATTTTACTTCTTAATTAGTAATCCTTGAAATACCCCACCCCCATTTTATTGTTTTTTTTGTTTTGTCTTTATTTTTTGTTATTTTTGTTGTGTTCTTTCTCTCTCTCTCTCTCTCTCTTCTTATTCATCTTCTTCTTCTCCATATACCTCTCTATAATTATATATTATAACATTATATTCTATTTTTACCCTTATTAAGTGATTTTATACATATTAAAAAAAAACAAACTTCACAAATTATTTTCATGACCCGGTCTAGTAAAGAAACACTACTTGAATTTGACCCTGAAATTAAAAAGCCACTTCAAAAACAAATCAAGGAATCTAGAGAAGGTAAATCAACTAAAATTGAGGAACCCATTTTGGAACATCAAGTGGTCCTAAACCAATCCAAAATTTAACCCAATAGGACCCAAGAAAACGTGGCTACAAATAATCGAACTTTAAAAGAACTAACCACCCCTGATGTGGAGTACCAACCTGCGTACATCCAATATCCCGAGGAAGCAGCCAAATTTGAGCTGAGATTAGCTCTCATCCACATTCTTCCTAAATTCCATGGTCTTCCCAGTGAGGACCCTCACAAACATCTCAAAGAGTTTCATATAGTCTGCTCTACCATGAAACCACAAAATGTGTCTGAGGACCTAATTATGTTTAGGGACTTCCCTTTCTCCCTTGATGGTGTAGCCAAAGATTGGATATACTATTCACCTACATCAATCGGGGGCTAGAATTACCTAAAAAGACTTTTCTGGAGAAGTTCTTCCCTACCTCCCAAACTGCTTCAATTAGGAAAGAAATATGTGGAATTAGGCTATCACAAGGAGAGACCCTTCATGAATACTGGGAGAGACTCAAAAGACTTTGCTCAAGCTACCCCCACCACTAGATTAGTGAACAACTATTAATACAATACTTCTATGAGGTAATTATTCACATTGATCATGGAATGATTGATGTTGTAGCAGGTGGTTCCCTAGGTTATAAAACTCATTCCGCCGCTCATGACTTAATAGCCAACATGGCTCAAAATGCACAACAATTTGGTACATGAGAAATTGAACCAACCCAAGGAGTTTATGAGGTAAGTCATTCAGCCCTAGAAAAAAAGGTAGATACTAAACTTGATGAGATGCATACCCTTCTAAGGAAATTAGATCAAGCACAAGGTAACTCACACTCTACTTCTATTCCATTACATTGTGGTATTTTTTCTGATAAAACTCATTTTTCTGACAAGTGACGACAACTTCAAGATTCATATGAGTCTTGTGCAGCTGTGTTCCCAGGGTGTCCATTCCAATAAGCACCTCCCTTAAAGAAAATACAATTTATGCCAAATCCCAATCTAGGGTTGCAAGTACAACCCCAGTACCGACAAGGAGGAAACTCAAGCTACCCCAAGGAAAATTGGTATCAATAAAGACAAGGTATGCAACCTTCTTATCCTTCAACTTCTCAAAAGAATCATCCTCCTCCTCCCAAATCTAAACCAAGACTCCAGGATATGGTGAAGCAAATGGAAACCCAGAACCTCTAGTTCCAACAGACCACACAATCAACAATTCAAGATTTACTAACTCAAGTGGGACAATTGGCGAACACCATCGGTGAACTTAAGATGAAAGGTTCTGTAATACTACCATCTCAACCCATTTCTAATATGAAGGAAAAAGGTAATGTATGTCCAATTACACTTCACAGTGGTAATGAAGCTTCTCCTTCTACTGATTCTACTCAACATGTATGCCCCCTCTTGAAAACACTCCTTCCCCACCCTAAAAAATTTCATGTAATGAAAAAAAGGGCAATCATATTATCATTGATGATTCAAATGAACAATACATTCCTCTTCCCTTCCCACAAAGACACTCTAAATATAAGAAAAATTCTAATAATGATATGGATAATGAGATAATGGATACATT
Organism: Viscum album; assembly: GCA_963277665.1. Classification (NCBI taxonomy): domain Eukaryota; kingdom Viridiplantae; phylum Streptophyta; class Magnoliopsida; order Santalales; family Viscaceae; genus Viscum; species Viscum album. The sequence continues at coordinate 359,102,330 of OY728155.1, read as the reverse complement.
TAAAAAAGTTCAAATTAATATTCCTTTATTGGATGCAGTCAAGCAAATTCCTCGTTATGATGAATTTATTAAAGAACTTTGCACCAATAGACGATGGTTGAAGGGGAATGAGAGAGTCAACTTGGGTAGGAATGTCTTGGGATTGATTCAACCATCAATTCCATCCAAATTCAAGGATCCGGACACATTCACGATACCATGTACCATAGAGAAGACCTTCTTTTATGATGCTATGCTATATTTCGGTGCTTCCATTAATGTAATGCCTCACTCCATGTATACTTCTCTATAGGTTTGAGAGCTTCAACCCACAGGAATTTTCATGAAACATGCCAACCGGAGTACAACTCATCCAAAAGGAGTGATTGAGGATGTCCTTGTGAGAGTGAAGAATCTCATCTTCCCCTCTGATTTCTACATTCTTCAGATGGAAGATTCCTGAACCCAAGGACATGCTCCTCTCATACTTGGGAGGCCATTCCTCAAAACAACAAATACGATCATCAACATTCATAATGGTATGTTTTCCATGGAATTCAGAGGAGAAAAGGTAAGTTTTAACATCCTTGAGTCTATGAAACACCCAGTTGAAGAGCACTTCACTCTTCCTATCTATTCGATGGAAGTGCTCTCAAACGATGAACACACACACAATTCTCTCCTCAACCCAAACTCAGATTCATTTTGGTTTTATTCACCCTTGGTTTATTTGAGTTTTTATTCATGTTTTGAGTGTTGTGTTGGTTATAAAAAGTGTAAATTTTGTGCTTTAATTGATGAGTGTGTTCATTCTGGGGTACCCATGACCGTCGATGATTCTGCTAATCTCATTTCTATAGATTCTTGTCCTTTAAAGAATAAACATGAGCAGATAGACAGTTTAATGGACATCACTCTCCAAAATGACCTCCCTCAATCCAGAAACCACCAATGTTTGAACTTAAACAACTTCCTTCTAATTTAAAATATGCATATCTTGAAGGTATTGACCAATTTCCCATCATTATTTCCAATAACCTCTCTCCACAACAGGAATAGAAACTGATCAAACTTTTGAAGAAGTGTAAAAAGGAAATAAGGATGGACATTGGATAATATTCCCAAGATTATCCAATCTATTATTATGCACCATATACTTTTGGATGATGAGGCTAAACCCATAATAAAATCTCAACGTCGGTTGAATCCCACTCTCATTGAAGTGGTAAAATTGGAAGTTAGTAAATTACTTGCTGTGGGGATCATTTATCCTATTTCTGATAGTAAATGGGTTAGACAAGTGAAAATTGTGCCTAAAAAGCAGGAATAACAGTTGTGTCAAATGAAAGAAATGAATTTGTTCCAACATGTGTGCAAAAGATTTGGCGAGTCTGTATTGACTACTGTAGAATGAATCAAGCCACACGAAAGGACCACTTTCCATTACCTTTCATTGACTAAATGTTAGAATGATTGGCTGGTAAGTCCCATTATTGTTTCCTTTATGGATATTCGTTTTATTTACAAATACATTTAGCCCCTGAATACCAAGAAAAGACAACATTTACCTGTCGATTAGGCACATTTTCATACAGAAGGATGCCATTCAGTCTATGTAATTCTCTTGGTACTTTTTGGCGATGTATGTTGAGTATTTTTTCTGAGTACCTTGATAGTTGTATAGAAGTGTTTATGGATGATTTCATGGTATAAAAATCTTCTTTTGATGATTGTATGAAACACCTAGGTTCTTCCCTCCGCCTCTGCATTGAAAAAGATCTTGTTTTGAATTATGAGAAAATTCCATTTTATGGTTGAGCGGGGGATAGTTCTTGGGAATGACATTTCAAATAAGAGAATTCAAGTTGATAAATCTAAAATTGAATTAATTTCAACCCTTCCATATCCAAAATGTGTTCTTGAGGTCTGATCTTTCATGGGTCATGCTGGTTTTTACCGCCTATTCATTAAAGACTTTAGAAATAATGTACTGCCATTGTCTCGGTTATTGAAAAAATATTCTGAGTTTTTGTTTGATATTGTGAGGATTCATTCAATTCACTAAGAAATAGTCTCACATATCCTCCCATCATCCAACCACCAAGGTGGGATCTCCCCTTCGAGCTTATGTGTAATGCCTCTAACTTTGCAGTTGGGGCAGTTTTATCACAAAGGGTTGAGAAGGCTCCTCATGCCATTGCGTATGCCTCACATACCATTTACCCTTCCCAAGAAAACTTCAAAACCACTAAAAGGAACTTCTTTCTATTATGTTTTCCTTAGAAAAACAATGTTCATATCTTATCGGGTCAAAAATCATCATCTTCCGTGATCATGTTGCCCTTCATTTTCTCTTAAAGAAACCTGAAGCCAAAACCCGCCTCATATGGTGGATGATCCTCCTCCAAGAGTTTGGCCTTGAGATTAGAGATAAGAGGGGGTTGGAAAATGTTGTATCTGACCACATTAGTAGGATTTCTTCACCACTAGACCACCATGCTAACTTATCCCTCCCCATTGGAGAATTATTTCCTCATGAGAACCTTTGTGATGTTGTGGACCTTATCCCCTGGTATGGGAACATTGGGAATTTTATAGAAACATATAGGGTCCCCACCGATTTCAGCACTTCACAATCCCAAAGACTTAAACATGATTCTTTGTGGTAATTTTGGGATGACACATATTTTTGGAGAATTTATGGTGACAAAGTAGTTCGTCGATGTGTCCTTGACCATGAGTTCACCTCTGTTTTGACCTTCTTCCACAATTTGGCCTATGGGGGCCACTTTGACTCTCAAATTACAGATCGAAAGGTCCTTGACTAAGGACTTTATTGGACAAATTTATATAGGGATTCCCATATACTGTTCAAGTCATGTAGTCATTGTCAATTCAAAGGGAATGTCTCCAAGAGGAATGAAATGCCCCAACATCCCACGTTATTTTGTGAGATCTTCGATGCATGGGGCATTGACTTCGTGAGGCCTTTGGCAAGTTCATTTGGATTTTTGTACATCTTATTGGATGTTGACTATGTATCTAAATGGGTGGAAGCAAAGGCCACCAGGACCAATGAATCTCGAGTGGTTGTTGATTTTGCAGGGTCCCAATTTTTCAGTAGGTTTGGTTTACCAAGATTCATCCTTAGTGACCAGGGTTCACATTTTTGCAATCGCAACATGAAAAATTTTCTTCATAAGTATGGGGTTTATTGTATGAAATGTTTGAAGCCTACGGGCAATGAATTCCTCAAAGGAATACGAGTCATGTAATACTTACGCTTATGGGCCTTGTAAGGGTTCCACCTCACCACTTGAAAGGTGTATTATCAAAATCAATAAAAAATTAAGGCCTTCGGGCCATTGGAGGTGAAAAAAATCTTGGAAAAAACGGTACAACCCAAAAGGAAAGATTGGAGTTTACGCTTGGATGATGCACTTTGGGCGTACCGTATAGCTTTTAAAACCCCAATTGGAATGTCACCATACAGAATTGTGTTTGGAAAGGCTTGTCACCTCCTAGTGGAGGTTGAAAACCATTCATATTGGGCTGTTAAACAATGTAATATGAACCTTTCAGATGGAGGTGATCAAAGAAAGCTTCAGATTCAAGAGTTGGAAGAAATTTAATGTGATGCATATGAAAACTCCCCGATCTATAAAGAGAAGACAAAGGCTATTCATGATAGCATGATTCACCAGCGAAAGTTCCATATTGGTGAGAAGGTCCTCATGTACAATTCTAGGCTTAAGCTCCAACCATGTAAGCTTCATTCCTAATGGCTTGGTCTTTATACTATTACTAATGTTTACCCTTTTGGTGCAATACAAGTTTTTCATGAGCAGAGTGGACGAAGTCTTACCATAAATGGGCATCAACATAAACACTTATATGAGGATTTTATGAAGAATCCAGTGGAGGAAATACACCTTCCCGACGCATCATACCAACAAAACACACCAGTTTTTATCCTTCCATCTCACATTCTCAATTATTTCAGTGAGGACACTAAACATTATAGGTGTGTGTGGGGGGGGGGGGTTGATCATTCCTTGGTTAGTTAGGAATTTTCATCGTTTCCCCCTTCTCTTTTTGGCCTTCTTTATGGTATTTTCATTTTTCCCCATCAACAAATTCGAAGTTCCCTGATTTGGTGACCATAAAGGGGGGAAAGTAAAAATACCATAACGAAGAATAAAAAAATATTTGTATGAATTTAACATGAGGGAGTGATTTTCTTTTTCAGTGAATTGGATTTATGTCAATGATATAAATGGGCGTATCTATGTGAAACCTTTGAGATGATTGATGCCCCTTGTGTGAGTAGTTTTTTGGAAAATCGTTTCCCTAATATATCTACCAATATTTTCACCAAACCACAAAGTGTGAATATTTCTTACTTAATTTTTGTTAAATATATGTTGGGTTAATATTTTTTATCTTTAAATGATATTTTCATACGTTCGTTTCTTATCTGATCTGTTTCATTACTGTACCAGATTGACCTATGCATGTGTACCTAATGTATGACTGTTGTACTCCCTCAAAAACAAAAACAAAAAAATTGGTTGTGTCTTGGGAAGGTCAAAAACCACTCCTCATCAACCTTTGATATTGTTATAACTATTACAATTAGTGTCGTGAGGAGATCAAACATGGGTTGAGAGATGAGTGTGAGATTTGTTCCAAATGAAACTTCTAAAATAAATAAATAAATGAGGGGAGTGATGAAATGTGAAACATATGGGGATATCTACGTCATGAGCTTATGGTTTGAATTCTATGAATGCTTAAGTGAGTTTTTATTGAAATATGATTGCAAAGGATATAGGGTAGTTTCAGTGGACAAAATCATTTAAGCTGAAAAATGTTAAAATAACCTATATTTATTGGATAAAAAGTGGAAGTTATAGAATGGAATGGTTTTCAAACTCACACATGGAAAGTTAGTTTCATGTTTTACATCTGAATAACTTTCTCAATTTATTATCATGAATCTTTTTTAATTTCACTATGATATGATTTATGAGACATCTTTTTCTATTTTCACTAAGAAGAACTCCTTGGTGTGGTTCGTTCATTGATCAAATTACATTAATTAAAATTTACTCAAATGTTAAGTCTTCATGATTTTGGGAATATATATATGCATCATTTTATTTGGATATGTGAATTTTCCAAGGAGTGCAAATGTTTAGGCGTGGGGGTGTGATCGTACCACGAATCACTATTTTATTCCACCCTTACACTATTGTTTTAAACTAGTTTGGTAATTAATATTCCAAATATAATAATAAATTTCACTTTATGTTTGAATCAATTAATTAATTTTAATAAATATTAGAAGTGGAAATGTTACATGTTTTTATTATTTCTATGTAGGAGGAGATGATTAGGAGGGCCCTTGATGAAGTGGAAGAAAAATGGGCCAAAATTGCATGGATCCATGAAGACATGTCCACTGTTGTGCTTGTATAGAAAATTTCATGCATCCAAATGGGATACTATATTTTGTACTGCTACCAAATATAATGCGCTACAACTCTTATTAAGGAATCCAAACCCAATTTGGCTATCAATGGGCCCATCCAAACTGTTATGTCCAAGGAATCAAATTTGTATAAAGTCAAATGTGGTGTTCTATAATTTGTCCATATCTCTGGATACACTTGTCCAATTGATTCCAAACATTCAGTGTAGATATTCAGGAATCCGGGCTACAACTTTCCAGTTTTTTCAAAAGGGAGATTCAGGTTCTTATTGGTCGAAACTCGTGGTACAAGTGGATTGACGAAATCTGTGTGCCTCAAACCACCTTCCAATTTTCCTATAAAATGGAACCTTGGGCTCCCCATTTTGGAGTTCGGCCAGGAGGTATGGTGCTGCCATTTTGGAGTCCCCAAGGAGTATTCTCAACATCCCTAGTATTTTTGGAGGCTATGGTAAGTTCTACCCCAACATCTTTCTCTTCCTCCTCTCCCATGGGTTTCTAAACCCCTTACGATCAACTGGGGAGGAACGTGATGTAATACCAAGCTTCATTTTTGTATTATATTAAATGATATTTTTAATTACAGGTTGTATGTTGTTTTTCTTCATCATATATTTTAATTTTATTGAGTTATGTACTGGTATGTCAGGCTCAACTCATATAATCATGTTTGGGGGTACCCATTCATGTGATGTTTCACACACCTTTCACCACTTCCTTTTCCCCCTTTCAATTGCGGTGTTTGTGTCATTAATATTTTTCAATTGAACTGAAATAAGCACTATAAAGGCCATGTAAATTTATTTTATGGTATCAAAAATAAATAACATACTAACCTGGACAGCGCATCGAGTTCTTCGTGTGTTGCCTTGGTGAGTTTCGGTTATGAATTCAAATACAAATCACCAAATCATCAGCGGTGTTCGGTGAGTCATTGTGTGTTTTCGACTAAACCCTAGGAGGTATCCGAGTGTAAAATCAGTAACATTCTGGTTCTATGTGTTACAAACCAGTGATTAAAAGATTATAAACCTATATCATGAAGCGATAAAGGATAAACATCATGAGAGTACCCCGGGTTGATCACTCTTAATTAATTCTGTTAATCTCTACATTGTTTTATCGCTTTCATTTTCTATTTTTACCTTTAATCATCAAACCCACAAGTTTTACAAAACCTAATTCACCTTCTACTTTCATAATCAAAACCCTCTTTTTAAATTAATGATCTAAGGCTTCGTCGAGAGATGAACTAGGGTTGCTTCTATACTACAGAAATTCTAGTCAAAATTAAACTAATTTGACACACACGACAACATGATTAGAAACCCTTCCATTATTCTTTTGGTGATACACCTTGCATACAACAGCATATACCCTTAACTGAGTACCAAATACAGTTGCAGATGGGATTCCATATCAGTTATGGTATGGAATGAAACCTAACCTGACACACATTTCTAAATGGGGGTACGAGGAATTTGTCAAGACTTTACCAAGTGAAAAATTAGCATCCAGAATCACTAAGTGCATCTTTATAGGTTGTCCTAAGGAAACTAGAGGATACTACGAATATAACCCTTTAGATAGAAAAGTCATAGTGGCAAGATACACCAAATTTCTAGAAAGGGAACACATTTTTATTGTAAATAGTGGGAGAAAGATTGTTTTCGATGAAGTTAATGATTCAGATTCACAGGAGTTGGTAGAGGAACAATGTCAATAAGAAAAAGTGGAAGAAGAAGTTGTTCCTGAGACACTGATACTGCGTAGGTCTATGAAAGATGTTAGAGAATCAGAGCATTATGTTTTTCTTGTCATTGAGTCATGTGACACATTATTCATTCAGGATGATGAACCTCTAATGTACAAGGAAGTAGTAGAAGGAAAAGAAGCTGCTAAATGGAAAGAATCCATGAATTCTGAGATGGATTCCATGTACCAAAACCAGGTCTGTATTTTGGTAGACCCCCCAGTTGATGTAAAGCCCATTGGATGAAAATGGGTATTCAAGAAGAAGTTCGACATAGATGGTGAGGATAATACCTTTAATGCAAGATTGGTTGCAAAGGGTTTCAAACAAAATCAAGGTATTGTCTATGATGAAACCTTCCCACACGCAGCAATTCTTAAATCCCTTAGAATATTGCTCACAATAGCAGCATTTCATGATTATGAAATTTAGAAGATGGATGTCAAAAATAATTTTCTAAATGGGAAGTTGGTTTAACGCGTCTATATAACTCAACTTGAAGGGTTTTTCAAGTAAAAGAATGCCAATAAAGTATAAAATATGTATAGATCCATTTATGGATTGAAGCAGGCATCAGGATCAAGGAATGTTCATTTTGATGAGGCCATAAGAGATTTTGGTTTGGTCAAAAATGAAAGAGAGCCTTGTGTCTATATAAAGGTTGAAGGGAATGATATCGTTTTACTAGTATTATATGCGGATGACATATTAATTATAGGAAATAAGGTGCATGTATTACAGTCAGGGAAGACTTGGTTAAATGAATGATTCTCCATAAAAGACTTAGGTGAAGAAGCCTACATTATTGGGATGAAGATCTATCGAGATAGATCTCAAAGGATGCATGGGCTATGTCAAAGTACATATATTGACAAGGTACTCAAAAGGTAAAGTATGGAACAATCCAAGAGAGGAATGCTACCTATGTCCGATGGTGTAACTCTCTCCATGAAAATGTGTCCACAAAAACAGGAAGATATTGACAATATGAGTAGAGTCCTGTATGCTTTGGTAGTGGGTTTTATCATTTATTTCATTCTATATACTAGGTTTGATGACGCCTTTTCTTTAATCATGTTGGTTAGATATCAAGACAATCCATGAGATCTTCATTGTACAACTGTTAAAACTATCATAATGTACATGAGGCGTACTAAGGATATGTTCCTGGTATATGGAGGAGAGGAGGAAATATTTGTGAGGGTATACACTGATGCTAGTTTCCAGACAGATCATGATGATATGAAATCGCAGTTAGGCTACATCTTTTTCCTGAATGGTGGTGCAGTGAGATGGGGAAGCTTGAAGCAAGTTGTGGTTGCTGATTCTACAGCAATGTCCGAATATATTACAGCTTCTAATGCAGCAACGGAAGTAGTCTAGATACGCGGCTTTATCTTAGACATTGGTATTGTACCTAGTAGTATAGACCTTGTACCATTGTATTGTGATAATACTGTTGTAGTAGTGCTTGCCAAGGAGCCCTAGTCTCACTAAAGAACAAAGCATATTCTTCGAAAGTTTCATCTCTTAAGGGATTTTACTCAAATAGGTGAGTTGACAGTTAGCATAATATCCATAGAGGACAACGTGGCATATCCCTTGAATAAAGCCTTTTCTCAGAAGAAGCATGATTCACATGTGAGAGTTAGCGGATTGAAACCTATTAGTAGTTGGCTCTAGTGAATGTGGGAGTGTTGAAAGTGGGTGCCCTAGACCCAGCTTGTTTTGTAATTTGATTACTAATACATGTATTTAATTGGTTATAATACATGTGTTTATCTTTTGATAATAGTGTAGATACTTCTACATCCACTTTGTTTATGGAAGTTCCCTTAGATTACCTGTCACATCAAAGGGTTATAGTAGATCCCAGGCTATAATGAGAACCCTGAGATGCCATGAAAATAATCTTGAAGTAACATCCTATGGTCCAGTAACATCATTCTAAAAGGGCACAGATGATATGTGACCATCAGGTTCTCGTGGCTCATTAGCCTTGATACATCTTCTCATGAAGTTCACACTTGATGATCTCTAGTATTTGAGATCATGAGGACACACCCGCATAATAGGAACACCAGATGTTTTAAGTGTCATTTTTCGTTCCCATCTATGGACATGTATAATGGTCTTCAGACTTGAGATCATTGTCAATGGATGTCATTTAATTATGTACATTTGATGCAAGGAGAAGACCATGGAGACAAAGTCATGGCGAGGTAGTCTGTATTGGGTACTTCATTAATGGCCTGACATTGATTGAATGATCGAGAAAGGATTTTTCACTTCCGAGTTCAGGAAGAGATATCTCAAGCCTGGTAGATTAGGATGGTTTCACCTTCATTAAATCCATGGCCATGGTAGTGGAAGGTAAGACCGTCTGGAAAAATCAACAAATAAAATAAAGAAAATTAAATAATGATAACACTAGTACACATTCTTCTTTATTGAGATATTGATGAAGAAGAGATTATATTACACGGACATTGTTTTTAAGAAGGCAGTCGTTGCTTTAACTTTGCTTTATCTCTATAGGGGCCTCTATGGGTTGCTAGACCCCATTCTAGGTCGATGGATATTATTCACAGCTATTAAGGTAATGGCCTAGAGGGTCACACACAATAACACCTTGAGAATCTTCCCTATTCTGGGAATAGGAATACAGAACTTGAGTAATGATGGATGATTCTAGAGAATAAATTTTATATTGAGGCACATATATGAATGATGTTAATATGATATGGGTGGGACCTATATCTCCCTAAAATACATTGAGTAATGATGGATGAATCAAGAGAATAAATTTAATGTTTGAACCTTATTACATGTTCACAATGTTATGCAAATATTTTTCATTGTCCATATGTTTTAGGGTGAACCTGATTAAATTTTTACAATTTTATGAGTGAAAATTATAATATATTTGTTATATTATCTGTGAAAATTATTAAATGTTCACAATGTTATTAATGGACCTTGTTTCATGTCGATAATTTTATATGTGAACCTGATTACATGGCCACAATGTTATGCATGAACCAGATTGCATGTTCACAACATTATGCGTGGACCTAGTTGCATGCACATAAGTCAATCAGAAGAACTAATTTCTGGTCATTAACATAATGTTTTAACCTATTTTACTTATACATATCACATATGTAATATATTTATGTGTATGGCATAATTCCATGTCTTACTCATATATTATGCTTTGAAAGGAATATTCTATTAATTTCTTTGTGATTCGTGTCTTATAAAATAAAAATATTTATTCAATGATTCATTTTTATGATCTTTGATTTGAAGCGTAATATGTCAAAATGATCATGATCATGTTATTATACCATTATCTTCATGATATGCATACGCATTTCTTTAATTTACCCTTTGTGATCATTTGAGCTCGCCCCTTTCTTATGTTTCTTTTCCCTTAGTTATAAAGATTGGGTTTTAAGAAGAATTTCTATGGGAAAAGATCTTTGTGGAAAATTTTGAAGATATTTCTATAAGTTATGCGATTTTGTTACATGTGTCCAAATTCACTAAACGAATATGAAATTTGGGTGTCTATTTTTTTTGGAATTTTTTAAGTATTCTGTAAAAATTATGTAATGTATATGTCTGTTAAGACAGGGTCCTTATAGTTTTTATCTGAGTGAATATGTAGTTAGCATTTAAAAACTAGGATGATAAAAATTTAGGGATATACCAAGATATATTTATAAGGATATGTATAGGGATGTATCTAAGTAAAAGTATAATGATGATTTTACATTTAGAAAAATGTCCTGGAATTTTGATAAAGGATAGAGTGAGTGGTTTCCCAGAAATACATTTACATTAGGTTATAACAAGGGGATATAGCTTGGGCACATATATACCAAGGGGTAACAACTATAACAAGGTTTTTTGGTCCAGTCTTGGCGTAACCTTTTATAAGACAAAAAGCCTTGTTAAACACATGGATTTTTAGTCCGAGGGGATATGATTTGGGAATTCACAAACTCTTTATGAACCATGATGGAGGATTTAAATAGAGTATGGTTATGAATAACCATGGATAAAAATAAAGTGTAATATATTAAATAATTATATTTTATCACTTAAACATCTTATAAGTAATTCTATTTCATGATTATGTGGTTTTCTTCAATGATATGTGTTTCTCACACTATTCTTTTTGGTTTCAGTTAATGGAAAGAACTAGAAGGAACAAGGTTAACACTGAATGTTTCAGATGTGGAAGTATGGGAATTATGAAAATTCATTTTCCAAGTGGAAATGTTATAAAGTGAATTATCAAGTTGGTATGAGTATTGATTATACTTATAAAGAAAAACAGACTGCAAACAACATGTGAAATGTTTGTGATTTTCTTCCAGTATTATTCTCATTAAGCATAAGAGGAATGAATAGGTTATGGTTAATGAACCTTAAAGAATGATTAGTATTTCATATTCTAGGAAATATATATTAAGGATATAGTTGACTAATAATGAGTAGTTGTTTAAGAATAAACTTATATGAATGATGAATTTATGTTTTAGAATTCAAAGATTTTATTATATAAATCATGAAATATATAAGTATTTTTAGTTCGAGTTTAAATTAAGGATTGAAGTGGAAAATTTTAACGGTGATGAAGACATAAAAAATATATACTTTTGATTAGTGTTAGGTAACCCAGAATTAATTTCTGACATTGTGATAATGATGTTTGGATGAAGATATTTTGGATATGAATAAGTAAATCGAAAGGTCATATTACCCTAGAACTGATTATTGACAAAGAAGTCTATGTCACCAAGTATGAAGTTTATAACATCTTGGATTTAAATTATGTATCCAGTAATCATTGGAATTATGATGAATTCGTGTTTTCCAAAAGGATTTATGTTTTTTCAAGTTATTACCATGTTTTGAGGGAATATACTATGAGGGTATTCACATGTTGGAAGGTGATAATGAATTAGTTCTTCGTGATATTTTTGGAATACATGTTTAGTTAACTTCATGAAATTATTTATAAAATTTTGAATTTTCAACTTTTGGAAGGGTTATAACATTAACCATTCTTGAAAATTTTATGTAAAAATTTAGAGGAGGTATTTATGTATAGATATTATATTAAAAACTAAGGTTAAAAGATATTTAGTGAATAAATTTTTTTAAATGATATTAATCATATTTATTTTGGATATTATATTAGTTAGGTTTTAGAAAAGGGCATCATGTGTGTCGGGTGACAATAAATAAAATCTAAAAAGGCCATGGGTCTTGAACTGATGACCAAAGGAAGATAAGGGTTTGACACCTACCATTGGCCTATGTGATGTCCTGGTTAATGCATAATAGTTTTTTATGAATAAATATTTATTATGAAACACTAATGTTACTATTTATATTTATGGAACAATGTATTAACCATATTTATTTTGAAGGATAGCTAGAGAAAAATATTTATACTTTTCAATATATTATGGGCCTTGAGATCTACTAAAAGTGTATTTTAGTGCTTCGGGTATCAAAGTTAATTTCTATACATCCATTTTGTGATATAAGGAAGGAATTAAGAATAGATTAAATAAAAACAAAATAATGGTATTTTGTTTTAAAAATATATCAAGTAAGTATATTTCCTTATATTTTGGGTCAATAAAACAATTACTCAATGATATTATCATGATAAAAAATTGTGTTGTCCAAATACTGTAATTTTTGTTGAACTGATGCCTATTTAAATCATAACAAATTTTTGACTTTGAGGCCCTGAACTTTTAGTTGATAATTAACTTTTTTGTGATTGATTACTTCAATCACTCCCTATAAATATTAATGTTTTTCTTCCATGTCCAATATTCACTAAAAACCTATATTCTATTATGTGGAATAATAGTTATATTTTACATTGGGTAATTGTTTTGGTTCCAACATTCCTTTTTAAGGGAAGTTTTAGTATTCATTTTTATGATATGGTTTTCTATGAATGAAACTTTCAAGTATTAAAATTCCAATAATCCAGATGAGTTTTGAGGTTCAAATTAATTTTATGGGGTGAATAATGTAACACATCGAGATTCTGTGAATTATTATTTTTTGAATTAATTTAATATTTTTGAGATTCTTCATTTCACACATCACCAAAAATAGTTTATTCTATAGTTTCGGATTGAGTTATATGAAAAACCATGTTAATAGTGAACGACACACAACATCACATTTATCTTATGCTGCATGAATCACTGAAGATATCATGTATTACACAAACAATGACTTTCTTAAATTATGTATGTAACACACAAGACAGAATAATGATAATGATATATGATTAAAATATTATTTAATATAACATATCCTTTAAATTAGTAAATATGATAAGGATTAAATAATTTATGTAAATATGTGATTTACATAAATATGAAATGAATTCATCAATTGTAAATTAATTAGAAATGAATATGAAAACTGATTGAATATAACAGAGAATATTATTATTTTTATGCCCACAAAGTTTAATAACCCAAATGAATTAAATTTATTACAATTTTTAAGTAATATTAATGTGATATATATTTCATATTCAATAACAATTGATATTCAACCAATATATTTTATGAACTTCTATGGATTATATAGGTTCAAATAAACTTTATATTTCAAATATTAACATAAAAATTAGGTCATGGTAAATTTTTTATACTTTTCTATTAAGTTTCATTTTTTAATAAAAAGTCAAAAAATACTGAAATTTGATTCAAAACTACTTTTTATCTAATTTATTTATAAGGGTAAATAATTTTTTAAATTTATTTTTATGTTTAATTAGATTATATTTTTATCGGTTAGTAAAATTTAGGTCATTGGACTCAATTTTAGTTTGAAGTTGACTATATTATCTTAGTAATCTTTTGGAGGAGTTTACATTAAAAACCCACTTTACTGTCCCATCTGTGGGATGAAATTTAAATTAATTTCTGCCAATTCACAGAATTTAATTGTGAGAAATGTATTCCATATTTGGAATCATTGTAATTTATAATATATAATAAGGTCAAATTATTTTTTTACCAAAAATATTAGTGAATGTAATTAAAATTAATTACAATGATTAAAGAGAAATTAAGCTTAACAAGTGAATAAACATCAAACTTAAGGTCCCAAATGACCTAATACTTTTTTAACATCCATTTTATGGACATTATTTGTCCAATTACCTTAAATTATTTAGTTTGGTTGTTTTTTATGAATTATTTTATGTAAAAACGTGGGTATAGCTATAACGCCCCGACCCCAGCTACCCAGAGTCGGTGCATTACTTCATAACATTGGCATGATCACAAAAGATCAAGTCTGGAAAGACCGATTAGTTTAGTAGCCTTGGAAACACTAGATACATTCATAAACATTACATTACATCATAAAAATGAAAACTACAATAACATGGTATCCCTAGTCCAAACTCATATCCTCACTGACTATTCTTGCAAGTCAGTCATAATACACTTCTTCACATCCTGGGAAAAATAAAACATTGAAAGGGGTGAGCTCAAATGCTCCGTATGGATAACAATATAGCGGAAACTTTCATAAGAAAACATAAGAATTTAAGGAAATGTATAACTAAAACAAAAGCCTTATTGAACTTTAACTTCAACATAATATGGAAAAAGTAAAATAAAATAATGCCATTACTTACTCACATGGATATTCTACTAGACGAATAATCATGTGAAATATCAATAACCACTTTCATAATGAGGGAATGTATAATGCCAGACATTCTGAAACACTTTTTCAAGGCCTCGGCCAAGACGTCTAAAATGATTAAGTCCTCGGCCAAAACCATAAATCAAATTGGGAAAGGGCCTCTGCCAATTCCACGTCTAGTTGTCTCATGAGACCTACCGATGCATCGAGGAGCTATAGCGGGCTCCACCCGTCACATATTAAGTCCAATACATTCCTCATATGAATAGGTTTAGACATAACATAAATATTCGTATTAAAACTAGCATACGAAATGTCAACAATTTCTCCATAAACTATGGATGGTATAAAAATAACACATCCACAGTCAAATATTTCACAAAATGTTCAATGGAAGTTTTTTATCATAAATCAATTTCAATTAAACTTAAAACACATCAAAGGATGTTGACATGGATGAAATCAAAGCTATTTGAGAGTAATATCTCTCCTTTTTGAAATCATTTAAAAGTCCCATAATTATAAAATAATAAATTTACTTTGAAGATATTCTTATAAGCTTGTTAGGGAAGATTCGACGATGTTATAATGGCGGAAAATAGCCGCACCCGCCGTATAAGTTAAAAAAAACATTCTTACCTTAAATTTGTCAAAGAGGTCAAAAAGTACATTGTTTGGAAAACGACGGTAAGATTTCTTTCAAAAATGTATAAGGGTATAAATGACTTTAACACATTTTCCATTTAATATTAAAAATGTTTTGAACGACATTTTTAAGAAACATGGATGTGGATGATAACGAGGTCCCAGTAGATAATTATGTATATACAACCTTGGATAATGAAGAGGTTGTGAAGTAAACCCTTACCTTGTACTTTTCCTTGGTTGGGGTAGGTTAACCTCCTGTATAATGGTGAAATAATTGTTATTAAATTATACAAGAATCATATACATTCATATGATATCATATATGATCTTTTAACATTGCTTTGTTAACAATATCTTAGATTTATCGTTGTTTCGGGTGTTAACTAACTCATTTTCTTTTATATGTTTTGTTACGTAAGTCGTGTTTTTCATGGATAGGTTGTATCTTATTCATATCCAGAATGATATCATGTCCTTAAACATTATTTTTAAATCATCAAATGATAATTATACTTGAATGGATACGACGGAGAATGAATCTCATCGCGTTCGTGGAGACGGTAGTCCGTACGTACGCACGAGTGACAATATCATTATTTTGATATTAAAATAATATATAATTGGATAGTATATCATATATACAGAATCATTATCATGTTATATTTATTATTTGCATGAATTACAAATCATTATTATACCCATCTAAATAATAATATATTGAATAACAATTACACAACGACGTGGAGACGGTAAGCCGTACGTACGCACGTATGGTGACATGTCATTCAAATGATGGGTAGAATACTGAATATGGTTGTTCCATATTTATAATAACATCACAGTATATATAATATACTGGATTTATAATTTTAGAATTGAAATAATAAAAAAAGAGGGAGTGGAAGAAGAAAGAAACTTGAAAGAGGGTGATGAAAATGTTACCTCTTCTTCGGGTTCTTCCTTTTGATTTGATCAAAAGGACTCCTTAGGATGGCTTTATGACTAAAGTAAAGCTTCTAGGATTAAGGGAGAGAAGTTGGGAGAGTATTTGGGTAGAGGTTGGCCGAACCAAAAGTCTTGAAAGTGTGAGTAAGGTGGTAGAGGTGGGGGCCTTTTATAAGAGGAGAGGAGGGGCTCTTTTGGAAAGATTGAAATGTTACATTATTATAAAATGATTTTCGGATTCTAAAGGTCCCACACTTATAAAATTCGTGTCTAAGGTGATAAGGGTTTGAAATATCCTCATCAAATAGGCTTTGGACAAGTGTAAGCCTTGGATTTTGCATTATCTTCTCATTTTATTTAAATCGTTAAATAATGAGGTCATCGCTGCATCATCATGATGTCATAAATAATTTAATTTATTTAATGTCTAAAAAATATAAAAAATACTATGATGTAGGAAATATTTTTATCTTTCCAATTACAATTTATAGTCAAAAATATGGCTTGTATAACCCCATATAAATTTTTTTTAGTAAAACATTTCATGTTTGTGTCATTTTTTTACTTTAACATTAAATAAAAGGTATTTATGTCATTTTCCAACTAAAGTGGCTCCATGGGGTCCCCAAGTTGACCCATGGATTTTCTTGGTCGGCCATGGCACATCCAATGAGGGTAGGACATGTGTCAAGCTCATCTCATATTATTAAAACATTATTTTTACCTTAAACTACACTAATCACCTCTAATCGCGATTAAGAACTTAAAAGTCACTATTCACCAAAAATTATTTTAATCTCATTCAACCACATTTTACTTCTTAATGAAAACCATGTATGTCGGATCAAATCATAGAAGTGGTAATATTTCATTTAAACGAAAAATTAGTTATTTAACTACCACTTAGTAGTTTCACTATTCATCAAAAATTGAAGTTTTTCAGAACAATGCCAAAATTTCACCCTAAGTTATAATTGATATTCCAAATTCAAAAATGATGTCTATTTTACAAAATTCCAAACATATAAGTTGCATTAATTAATTTTATAATTAATTCCCGCTGTCACAACAAATAGCGTGTTTTTTAGAATCAATTTATATCAAAAGATTGGTAATTGTTTATGTCCATTTTCAATGTTAAATTAATTATAATGACCACCATTGGATAAAATGGTAAAAATATATTCTAATTATACTTTAAACCACTAAATAGTATAATTTATCACTATAAATTATTTTGATAAAAAAAGCTGTTTTTAAGTATTTTTCACTATTCATAAAAAATTAGATGTTCTCAGAAAAATACCAAAAATTCAACATAGGCTAATTTCGATATTCCGAATCCAAAAATGAAGTCCATTTTGATAAATAAAATTTATAAAATTTCAAAAAGTAGGTATTACTATTCACAACGGCTAGTTTAATTAGTTGTGGTGTGTGTTAGAGCTCGAGGTTGCGTACAACACACGCTATTGCATTATTCGAAGGGAAACGTACTGTGGAAGCTTGGGGTGTTACATTATCCCCTCCTTCAAATAATTGCATCCTCGCAATTTCTAGGGTATTACTGCATAAAAAGACACGGGTGGTTCTTCATCATAAGTTCCTCAGGTTCCCATGTTGCCTCTTCCATTTTATGACTTCTCCACAAAACCTTTACCAGACGAGTCGTCCGGTTTTTCAGCACCTGATCCCTCACATCAAGAATTCTGATGGGCTTTTCGCAATAATATAGATCGGGTTCCAGTTCTAATTCCTCATAGGTAAGTACATGTGTTTGGTCGGGCATGTATTTTCTCAATAGCGATATGTGGAAAACATCGTGAACTTTGGAGAGATTTGGCGACATCTCCAAACGATAAGCTACAGCCCCAATACGATCTAGAATTTCGAAAGGTCCGATGTACCTGGGACTCAACTTACCCTTCTTACCAAAACGTATAACTCCCTTCCATGGAGATACCTTTAGGAAAACATGATCTCCCACCTGAAATTCCAAAACCTTTCTTCTGTTATCGACATAGCTCTTCTGCCTACTTTGAGCTGATTTGATGTGGTTTTGGATTACCTTCACCTTTTCAATTGTTTCTTCCACCAGTTCTGGTACCACAAGTTTTCTTTCACCAACGTCATCCCAACAGGTTGGTGTACGACATCTCTTTCCGTATAACGCTTCATAAGGTGCCATCTGAATGCTTGAATGGAAGCTATTGTTATAGGAAAATTCTACCAGTGGTAAGTATTGATCCCACATACCCTGAAAGTCAAGAGAGCATGATCTCAGCATGTCTTCTAAGGTTTGAATAGTCCGTTCTGATTGTCTATCTATTTGAGGGTGATAGGCAGTGCTCAAACAAAGTTCAGTATCCAAGGCCTTTTGAAGACTTTTCCAGAATCTTGAAGTAAAACGAGGATCACGATCAGAAACAATTGATAGGGGTACTCCATGAAGTCTTACAACTTCATTAATCTATAATATTGCTAGACGTTCAAGTGGTAGATCCTCCCGTATAGCCATAAAATGTGCTGACTTAGTAAGATGATCAACAATGACCCATATTGCATCATTCCTTCTAGGAGTCTTTGGTAGTCCCATGACAAAGTCCATCGTAATATTATCCCATTTCCACTCAAGTATGGGAAGAGGTTGCAATACTCCACCAGGATGTTGCCTTCCAGCTTTCACTTGTTGACAAACCATACACCTCGACACAAAATCAGCAATCTCCCTCTTCATATTGTCTCACCAAAAATGTTCCTTCAAATATCTATACATTTTGGTGCTCCCAGGGTGTATAGAGAAATTGGAACTATGAGCATCATCCAGCAATTCCTTTTTTAGATCAGGTATATCGGGAACACAAAGTCGCTTCCTGAATTTCAAAATTCCATCCTTATACACAAAGTCCCTCAATCTTCCATAATTCACATCTTTAATCTTCTTCTGAAATTCTTCATCATTGGTCTGAGAACTCTTAATCCTTTCTAGTAATGATGGTTTGGAAACCATTTGAAAAAGCATTGATGTTTCACCTTCCCAAGTTATTCCCATGTACATCTTCACTAGATCCAAGAAAATTGGATCCCTTCCAATTCTCATCACATTCAAAACTCCATGGTATTTTCTACTCAAAGCATCTGCCACCTTGTTTGCCTTCCCCGGGTGGTAATGTATCGTGCAATCATAATCCTTGAGTAGTTAAAGCCATCGCCTTTGCCTCATGTTGAGTTCTTTTTGTGTGAAAATATACTTCAAACACTTGTGATCAGTATAAATCTCACATTTTTCACCATAGAGGTAATATCTCCGTATCTTTAAAGCAAATATCACAGCTGCTAACTCAAGATCATGAGTAGGATAGTTTTGCTCATGAATTTTTAGCTGTCGTGATGCATAGGCAATGACCTTATCATTCTGCATAAGGACACAACCAAGTCCTTTCTTCGATGCATCACTATAAATAACAAACCCATCATTCCCCGATGGTAGAGTCAATACAGGGGCATTGACTAATCTTCTCTTTAGTTCTACAAAAAATTCTTCACACTCTTTTGTCCAGACAAATTTAATCCCTTTACATGTGAGCTTTGTCAATGGGTTAGCCAATCTGGAAAAATTATGGACGAAACGTCGATAATAACCTGCTAAACCAATAAAACTGCGTACCTCAGTTATACTTGTTGGTGCTGGCCATTCTTTGATTGCCTTGGTTTTAGAAGGATCAACGGAAATTCCATCCTTAGAGACAATATGGCCAAGAAAAGAAATCTCATGACTCCAGAATTCACACTTGCTAAATTTCCCATATAATTCATGTCTTCTAAGAGTTTTCAGGATAATGCATAAGTGTTTTTCATGATCTTCGTGGCTTTTGGAGTATACCAAGATATCATCAATAAATACCACTACAAAGTCCTCAGGATATTCCTTGAAAACTATATTCATTAGATCCATGAAAACAGAGGGTGCATTAGTCAATCCAAAAGGCATTACTGTAAACTCGTAATGCCCGTACCTTGTTCGAAATGCTGTCTTTGGAACGTCTTCCTTCTTCACACACAACTGATGGTATCCAGACCGAAGGTCAATCTTTGAAAATTATTGAGCTCCATGCAGTTGGTCAAACAAATCATCAATGCGAGGTAGGGGATACTTGTTCTTTATTGTTATAGCATTGATCTCCCTATAGTCAATGCACAACCTCATAGATCCATCTTTCTTCTTAACAAAAAGAACAGGGGCTCCCCAAGGAGAAACACTAGGGTGAATAAATCCCTTATTACTCAATTCCTCTAGTTGTTTCTTTAGTTCAACTAATTCCACAGTGGCCATTCTATAAGGGGTCTTCGATATGGGCATTGATCCAGGAATTAAATCAATGGAAAACTCATCTTCTCGTTCTAGAGGATGTCCAGGTAAATCTTCCGGAAACACATCAACATATTCTCTCACAATAGGTACATCCTCTATTTGAATATTCCTTTCCTCACCCTTAGTAATTTCCTTCTCTTCCTCCCCAATAATTGAATTTAGTTGAGCTACTGTGGGTGGATCTAGATAAGAATTATGTGGTGATGATTCGGCTCTAAAGATAAGGTGTTCCTTATCATCATCATCAAGAATCGTAACCTCTTTCCTCTTACAATAAATTTTTGCATCATGGTCCAAAAGCCAATCTATACCGAGGATTATATCAAATTCAATCATGGGTATGACAATGAGATCAGCAGGTAAAGAACATTTAGGTGCTCTAATGGGAACTAATCGACAAAACTTTGTTGCAACAATACTTCCATTAGGGGTTTTGACCGACAAATCCCTTGTTAAATCAAATTGGAAATATCTAATTTTCTTAGCAAATTGGGAAGATATGAAACAATGCGATGATCCAGAATCAAATAATGCATTTGCTAAACTTGAGGAAACCATTAAATTACCTGCCACCACGTCTTTCGGAGCTTCCACCTCAGCAGTAGTGATAGCATAAGCCTAGCCCTGATCCCTTGGCCTCTTCTGAGGTAAGTTCCCCTGACGCTTAGGACATTCATTTGCATAATGTCCCTTCTCTCTACAATTATAGTATTCCATGTTGATAGCCGCTTTCTTTCCCTTGCATTCATGATCTTGGTGGCCTTTTTCACCACACTTGTAACATACTCCTTTTCCTTTTAGACAGGAACCAGGGTGCTTCCTACCGCAATTATCACAGGGTGGAAATTCATTTCTACCCTTCTTCCATGTTTCCTTATTTCCTTTCCCAGAGTTTTCAGCGGATATCTTCTTATCTTGCTTTGATTTAAAGTCATAAGACTTAGAAAAATTCCTTTCCCGTCATGATAGCGCACGAGACAATACCTTCGTATGAAGAGAAGGTTTGTGATACTAAAGCTCGACGGAGAAATGGTTTCAACCCATCAAAGAAATGATCAGTCTTACTTCTTGGGTTACGTATGTAATCTGCAGCATACCTTGCTAACCTTGTAAAGTTAGCCTCATACTTTGCGACATTCTCATCCTGCTTCTGCCTTAGACTCAGAAATTGCCTTTCCTGTAACGCCCCGACCCCAGCTACCCAGAGTCGGTGCATTACTTCGTAACATTGGCATGATCACAAAAGATCAAGTCTCGAAAGACCGATTAGTTTAGTAGCCTTGGAGACACTAGATACATTCATAAACGTTACATTACATCATAAAGTGAAAAACTACAATAACAAAGTCTCCATAGTCCACACTCATATCCTCTTCTGACTATCCCTGCAGGTCATTCATAAAATACTTCTTCCCATCCTGGAAAATATTAAAACATTGAAAGGGGTGAGCTCAGATGCTCAGTAAGGATAACTATATTGCGGAAGCTTTCGTAAATAAACATAAACAATTAAGGCAATGTATAAATAAAACAAAAGCCTTTTAAACATGAACTTCATCATAATATGGCAAAAGTAAACTGAGATAATGCCATTCACTTCTTCACATGGATATTCTACTGGTCGAATAATCACATGCAATAACAATAACCACTTTCATAATGAGGAAATGTATAATGCCAGACTCTCTAAAACACTTTGTCAAGGCCTCGGCCAAGACGTCTAAAATGATTAAGGCCTCGGCCAAAACCATAAATCAAATTGGGAAAGGGCCTCGGCCAATTCCACGTCTAGTTGTCTCATGAGACCTACCGATGCATCGAGGAGCTATAGCGGGCTCCACCCGTCACTTATTAAGTCCAATACATTCCTCATATGAATAGGTTTAAACATATCATAAACCATAACATAATCGTATCACATAAAACATGCATAAAGGAAACATAACATTTCCACATTTCAATCACAAGATATCAATACAACACTTTGATATGATAAAAACGCTTTCAAAACCATTTTCAATACCAAAATAAAAGAAAGTTAAAACTTTGTATTTATTTTTCATTAAAAAAAATGATGGCTTGTAGAGGAAGCCGAAACTCAAATAATGTTCATGGCGGCGGAGAAGTCGTTGTCGCCGCATAAGTACGGAAAGAAAAACATTCCCTTTTGTCGTTTAGCAAAATGCTTCGTATAAAAAGATTCCTTTTGAATAAACGTAAAAGTCAAAGGGGTTTATACACCGTATAAAAGAAATTTGTGTATAAAACAAAATATGCCTCAATGAAAGGAGATTGAGACGAAGTCCTTAAAAAGATCATTTTTAAAATAAAATAGATATATTATGTGTATTCACTATAGGTACACATAAAGAAAGTAAAAATACAAAATAGGACATAATAACATCATGACATAATTTGAAAGTAGGAGATTAACCCAAAGAATGGAAATTGGGTTAAGAAGTTCCCTTACAAATATCATTTAAATAAAATATATCTATTATGTGTATTCACTATAATTACACATAAAGAAAGTACAAATACAAGATATGACATAACAATATCATGACATAATTTGAAAGTAGGAGATTAACCCAAAGAATAGAAATTGGGTTAAGAAGTTCCCTTACCTTGTGTCCGACTTGACTCAACCGTTCTTTAACCTCCTGAATAATAAACTAGAGTTAATATATACCTTATTAAGAACCATTTTCAATTTCATTATCCTTATTATATCACTTATTACAATGATATGAACATTATGTAATTATTTAAGTTAATAACGGTCGTTTTGTCGATCTTTGGTACTTGAGTCAACAATAAGCTTCTTATAATTACAAGTTGTTTATGTGGTGAAATATCCATTATATCCAGAATTATATTCATGATTTAGATGTCATATATATCTTATATATCCAGTATATACATTTATTTATAATATTACGTAACATTTAGAGGTAAGAAATGAAATGCACCGTTCATGGAGACGGTAAGCCGTACGTACGCATGAACGCTACTTTCATTTCAATTTCATATTTAATGGAACTAAATCATAATGATATAAATGTATAATATAATTCCAGTATAATATAGTGTATAATACCATTTACTCCATCCTTTATACATCCCACATATGGCATTAACGATTCAAATCACTTTGAGGGGGCGGTAGTCCGCACTTCCTAAAATGAAATTATCGCGTTTTACCCATAATGGAAATCATAAAGTATGACATAAATGAGAAATACAGAAGCATAAGTAAAACATAAACAAATTATAAATAATATATAAAAATAGTGACATCTTAATGGCCACCTTTGAAGGTGTTATATGAGTGTTGAACAATCATCGTTTCGTGAGGCAGAAATTCGCCATCCACAGAAACCGTATGTTCTTTAACCATTAGATGTAGGTGTGTGTAAGTGTAGATAGAATCCTTCTTATAAAAACATCCTAGTATATTGAGGATACTGGTGTTGTTACAAAAGAAATGAATAAAAAGAGTTTAGGGGGTTGGAGAAGAAAAATAAAACAAAACAACATTAGAAAAGACATTACCTCCAAATCGGGTAACTCTTTTTGATTTGAGCCAAAGGCTTCCTTGGGAAGAGTTCTGCCCAAAGTGAGGCTTCTAGGAGTAAGGGAGGAATGTTGGGAGAGTATTTGGGCAGAGGTTGGCCGAGCCAAATGGCTTGAAAGTGTAAATGAGGTGGGAGAGGTGGGGGCCTTTTATAAGTGGAGAGGAGGGGCACTTTTGGAAAGATTGAAATGTTACATTATTTCACAATGCTTTTTCGGATTCTAAAGGTCCCACACTTATATGATTCGAGCCTAAGTTGATAAGGGTTCGAAATCTCCTCATCCAATTGGCTTTGGACAAGTTTAAGCCTTGGATTTGTCATTATCTTCCCATTTTATTTAAATCGTTAAATAATGAGGTCATCACTACATCATCATGATGTCATAAATAATTTAATTTATTTAATGTATAAAAATTATAAAAAAAATACTATGATGTAGGAAATCTTTTTATCTTTCTAATGAATATTTATAATCAAAATATGGACTTGTGTAACCCCACTTAAAAATTGTTTTAGTAAAACAATTTATGTTAGTGTCATTTTCACTTTAACATTAAATAAAAAGTAATTTATGTTATTTCCCAACAAAAGTGGATCCATGGGGTCCCCAAGTTAGGCCATGGCTTGTCTTGGTCGGCCATGACTCAACCAATGAGGTTGGGACATGTGTCTAGGTCATTTCATATTATTAAAGTATTATTTATACCTTAAACTACACTAATTACCACTAATCGCGATTAAGAACTTAAAAGTTACTATTCACCAAAAATTATTTTGATCTCATTGAACCACATTTTACTTCTTAATGACAACCATGTATGTCGGATTTTTGAAAATCAAATCACAGAAGTGGTAATATTTCATTTAAACGAAAAATCAGTTATTTAACTACCACTTAGTGGTTTCACTATTCATCAAAAATTGAAGTTTTTCAGAATAAGGCCAAAATTTCACCCTAAGCTATAATTGATATTACGAATTCAAAAATGATGTCTATTTTACAAAATTCCAAACATATTAGTTGCATTAATTAATTTTATAATTAATTCCCGCTGTCACAACAAATAGCGTGTTTTTAAGAAACAATTTATATCAAAAGATTGGCAATTGTTTATGTCCAATTTCAATGTTAAATTAATTCTAATGACCGCCATTGGATAAAATGGTAAAAATATATTCTAATTATACTCTAAAACCACTCAATATTATACTTTATCACTATGAATTATTTTGATTAAAAAGGTTGTTTTAAGTATTTTTCACTATTCATAAAAATTTTGAAGTTCTCAGAAAATTACAAAAAATTCAACATAGGCTAATTTCAATATTAGGAATACAAAAATGAAGTCCATTTTGAAATATAAAATTTCTATAATTTTAAAAAGTGGTTATTACTATTCATAACGGCTACTTTGATTTGTCGCGATGTTTTAGAACTCGAAGTTGCGTACAATGCAAGCTATTGTATTATTGAATGAGAAGCGTATCGTGGAAGCTCGGGGTGTTACATTCTCCCCTCCTTCAATAAATTGCGTCCTCGCAATTTGAAATTTTTCTTGGAAAATACAAGGTTGAAAAGAGAAAATACCTTTGAGGAAAACCCACATCGAAAATAAGGTTAATAAATATATAACATTAAAAGAAAGCAGGATAAGTACAAAGGTCACCCGATATAGCCCATTATAGGATTCTATGAAAATATGGATATGGAGGAGAAACAAACCATCAAGGTCTGGTGGGGAGTTATAGAAAACAGGATTAGGAGAAAGTTTAACCACAAGAAAATCACAAACTTGTGATTGGTTAAACGGTCATTGAATCCCTAGTTGGAAAAGTTAACCGACAACATTTTTGTTTTAAGTTACCTTTTATAATGTTGAGGATTTTATTTAGGAGATTTACTAAGAACTTAAGGGAATATACATACTTGTTATGTATACTTTCATTCATTAATGAATTTTTACCACAAACCCATCTTTTACTCCAAATGGTAACAGAACTCAAAAATATTCTATTTATCCTAATTGTATAAGGTACCAAAGGTTAACACATACCATTTAGATTAGTAAAATTATTTTGTAATAACCAGGGACTTCCTGTAGGCTAGTGGTAGGAAATAAAGGCCTGTCGCACTTTGATTGTGGGTTCGATTCCTACAGCTTTGTCTGACGCGACGGTTTATGCCCCACCCTGCAGGTTGTCCTTTTCCTAAAACTATAGTATTATAATACTCCAAAAATAATCTTCATAAATTTTTTTAACCTTAAACCATACTATCCAAAAATCAACTTAATCCACTCCAACCTTTATAGTTATCCAAAATACCTCTGTCCAGACTTTCTCTAAAAGGTCTCTTAATTCCAAAATCAATTTATCAGATTCCCCAAACAAAGAAATGTTTCTCTTATTGTCACATACCAAAAATATGATTACCTTAATCATATTAAAACCTTACTGAAATCAAAAAGTAATGCAGTACAATCCATATATATATATTACATTATTCTTATAACCAGAATATAATCCTTGAGTCCAAAAGCACCAATACATTAGTTATTCTGCTTCAACTGTAGTAATAGCATAAGATTGTCCTTGATCCCTTGTCCTTTTCTGAGGTAAGTTTCCTTGACGCTTAGGACATTCATTTGCATAATGACCCATTTCTCTACAATTGTAGCATTCAACTTTGACAGCCTCTTTCTTTCCCTTGCAATCACGTGCCTGGTGACCTTTTTCTCCACATTTATAACAGACTCCCATTCCTTTTAGGCAAGTACCAGGGTGATTCTTCCCACAATTATCACATAATGGAAAATCCTTCTTTCCCTTTTTCCCTTTATCTGTCTCTTGTTCCACCGTTCTCTTCTTCTCTTGCTTTACTTTGTTGTCATAAGACTTAGAGAATTCCTTTTCTGTCTTGATAGCACATGAGACTATATCTTCGTATGTTGAGAAAGATTGTGACACTAGATCTCGACGGAGAAATGGTTTTAACCCATCAAAGAAACGATCAATCTTACTTCTTGGGTTACGTATATAATCTGCAGCATGCCTCGCTAACCTTGTAAAGTTAGCCTCATAATTTGCGACATTCTCATCCTCCTTCTGCCTCAAACTCAGAAATTGCCTTTCCATATCTGCTCGATGGTCACGAGGAAAGTATTTTTCTAAGAAAAGATCTTTGAACTCCCTCCATTCCATATTCGATACGTCATCATCTTCCTTTGTGTTTTGAATCAGCGACCACCACTGATCGGCATCTCCAGTGAGGCGGTAAACTGCCATGACAACCTTCTCCCTTTCACTACTCCCCAAGGCATGGAATATTTTCTCTAAGGAATTTATCCATTGCTCAGCTAATATAGGATTTGTACTCCCATTGAAGGTTGGTGGTTGTTGCCTCATGAAACGGTCTAGCATTGATCCTCCACGTTGCGGATCAGGGTGCTCCATACGAGTAAGGTTGTTATTCATAACCTGCGTGAGTTGTCCCAGTATGGTAATAAGTTGATCAGCACCAGTTGTATCTTCAGGTCCACAATAATTATCTTGAGCAGGAGGGCAATCCCTACACGGAGTTCGTGCATTGATACAGTTTCCATTCCTTCTACTAGGCGCCATTTCTAAACAATGGCATAAACTAGATTAGTTTATGAATCAAAATACATAATTCCATACTTGTAAAATACTTAACATAAATTGAACTATTTATGGATATAATCCATAATCATAAAAAGGTTTTATTTGAGGAAGTATATACTCATAACCGTTCATAGTGGTTTGTAAAGAAAATGAGAATTATCCTAAGCGTATCCCCCGGGAGTGTCGTAACCAAGAGTGCAGCAAGGCCCGTTGTCGTGCACCAGTTCCCGTTCGAGTCTAGCTCAAAGCGGTGTTTTCGGGTTTTACCCCTAGGTACATCTGTGCCAGAGCCGCCTCTACCTGCTCGTATCCAGACAGGGATGTATTGCTCGGAAAACTCATATCATCTCTATAATACCAAAATTCTAGGAAGTTCTTCTATACTAATCCTCGAAGCCTATCTTTGGGCTATGCGTTCTAATCAGAGTTTATCTACATCTAGCTTCCAAGGTTAGTACTAAACTGCCTCTGATACCAACTGTAACGCCCCGACCCCAGCTACCCAGAGTCGGTGCATTACTTCGTAACATTGGCATGATCACAAAAGATCAAGTCTCGAAAGACCGATTAGTTTAGTAGCCTTGGAAACACTAGATACATTCATAAACGTTACATTACATCATAAAGTGAAAAACTACAATAACAAAGTCTCCATAGTCCACACTCATATCCTCTTCTGACTATCCCTGCAGGTCATTCATAAAATACTTCTTCCCATCATGGAAAATATTAAAACATTGAAATGGGTGAGCTCAGATGCTCAGTAAGGATAACTATATTGCGGAAGCTTTCGTAAATAAACATAAACAATTAAGGCAATGTATAAATAAAACAAAAGCCTTTTAAACATGAACTTCATCATAATATGGCAAAAGTAAACTGAGATAATGCCATTCACTTCTTCACATGGATATTCTACTGGTCGAATAATCACATGCAATAACAATAACCACTTTCATAATGAGGAAATGTATAATGCCAGACTCTCTGAAACACTTTTTCAAGGCCTCGGCCAAGACGTCTAAAATGATTAAGGCCTCGGCCAAAACCATAAATCAAATTGGGAAAGGGCCTCGGCCAATTCCACGTCTAGTTGTCTCATGAGACCTACCGATGCATCGAGGAGCTATAGCGGGCTCCACCCGTCACTTATTAAGTCCAATACATTCCTCATATGAATAGGTTTAAACATATCATAAACCATAACATAATCGTATCACATAAAACATGCATAAAGGAAACATAAAATTTCCACATTTCAATCACAAGATATCAATACAACACTTTGATATGATAAAAACGCTTTCAAAACCATTTTCAATACCAAAATAAAAGAAAGTTAAAACTTTGTATTTATTTTTCATTAAAAAAAATGATGGCTTGTAGAGGAAGCCGAAACTCAAATAATGGTCATGGCGGCGGAGAAGTCGTTGTCGCCGCATAAGTACGGAAAGAAAAACATTCCCTTTTGTCGTTTAGCAAAATGCTTCGTATAAAAAGATTCCTTTTGAATAAACGTAAAAGTCAAAGGGGTTTATACACCGTATAAAAGAAATTTGTGTATAAAACAAAATATGCCTCAATGAAAGGAGATTGAGACGAAGTCCTTAAAAAGATCATTTTTAAAATAAAATAGATATATTATGTGTATTCACTATAGGTACACATAAAGAAAGTAAAAATACAAAATAGGACATAATAACATCATGACATAATTTGAAAGTAGGAGATTAACCCAAAGAATGGAAATTGGGTTAAGAAGTTCCCTTACAAATATCATTTAAATAAAATATATCTATTATGTGAATTCACTATAATTACACATAAAGAAAGTACAAATACAAGATATGACATAACAATATCATGACATAATTTGAAAGTAGGAGATTAACCCAAAGAATAGAAATTGGGTTAAGAAGTTCCCTTACCTTGTGTCCGACTTGACTCAACCGTTCTTTAACCTCCTGAATAATAAACTAGAGTTAATATATACCTTATTAAGAACCATTTTCAATTTCATTATCCTTATTATATCACTTATTACAATGATATGAACATTATGTAATTATTTAAGTTAATAACGGTCGTTTTGTCGATCTTTGGTACTTGAGTCAACAATAAGCTTCTTATAATTACAAGTTGTTTATGTGGTGAAATATCCATTATATCCAGAATTATATTCATGATTTAGATGTCATATATATCTTATATATCCAGTATATACATTTATTTATAATATTACGTAACATTTAGAGGTAAGAAATGAAATGCACCGTTCATGGAGACGGTAAGCCGTACGTACGCATGAACGCTACTTTCATTTCAATTTCATATTTAATGGAACTAAATCATAATGATATAAATGTATAATATAATTCCAGTATAATATATTGTATAATACCATTTACTCCATCCTTTATACATCCCACATATGGCATTAACGATTCAAATCACTTTGAGGGGGCGGTAGTCCGCACTTCCTAAAATGAAATTATCGCGTTTTACCCATAATGGAAATCATAAAGTATGACATAAATGAGAAATACAGAAGCATAAGTAAATCATAAACAAATTATAAATCATATATAAAAATAGTGACATCTTAATGGCCACCTTTGAAGGTGTTATATGAGTGTTGAACAATCATCGTTTCGTGAGGCAGAAATTCGCCATCCACAGAAACCGTATGTTCTTTAACCATTAGATGTAGGTGTGTGTAAGTGTAGATCTAATCCTTCTTATAACAACATCCTAGTATATTGAGGATACTGGTGTTGTTACAAAAGAAATGAATAAAAAGAGTTTAGGGGGTTGGAGAAGAAAAATAAAACAAAACAACATTAGAAAAGACATTACCTCCAAATCGGGTAACTCTTTTTGATTTGAGCCAAAGGCTTCCTTGGGAAGAGTTCTGCCCAAAGTGAGGCTTCTAGGAGTAAGGGAGGAATGTTGGGAGAGTATTTGGGCAGAGGTTGGCCGAGCCAAATGGCTTGAAAGTGTAAATGAGGTGGGAGAGGTGGGGGCCTTTTATAAGTGGAGAGGAGGGGCACTTTTGGAAAGATTGAAATGTTACATTATTTCACAATGCTTTTTCGGATTCTAAAGGTCCCACACTTATATGATTCGAGCCTAAGTTGATAAGGGTTCGAAATCTCCTCATCCAATTGGCTTTGGAAAAGTGTAAGCCTTGGATTTTTCATTATCTTCCCATTTTATTTAAATCGTTAAATAATGAGGTCATCACTACATCATCATGATGTCATAAATAATTTAATTTATTTAATGTATAAAAATTATAAAAAAAAATACTATGATGTAGGAAATCTTTTTATCTTTCTAATGAATATTTATAATCAAAATATGGACTTGTGTAACCCCACTTAAAAATTGTTTTAGTAAAACAATTTATGTTAGTGTCATTTTCACTTTAACATTAAATAAAAAGTAATTTATGTTATTTCCCAACAAAAGTGGATCCATGGGGTCCCCAAGTTAGGCCATGGCTTGTCTTGGTCGGCCATGACTCAACCAATGAGGTTGGGACATGTGTCTAGGTCATTTCATATTATTAAAGTATTATTTATACCTTAAACTACACTAATTACCACTAATCGCGATTAAGAACTTAAAAGTTACTATTCACCAAAAATTATTTTGATCTCATTGAACCACATTTTACTTCTTAATGACAACCATGTATGTCGGATTTTTGAAAATCAAATCACAGAAGTGGTAATATTTCATTTAAACGAAAAATCAGTTATTTAACTACCACTTAGTGGTTTCACTATTCATCAAAAATTGAAGTTTTTCAGAATAAGGCCAAAATTTCACCCTAAGCTATAATTGATATTACGAATTCAAAAATGATGTCTATTTTACAAAATTCCAAACATATTAGTTGCATTAATTAATTTTATAATTAATTCCCGCTGTCACAACAAATAGCGTGTTTTTAAGAAACAATTTATATCAAAAGATTGGCAATTGTTTATGTCCAATTTCAATGTTAAATTAATTCTAATGACCGCCATTGGATAAAATGGTAAAAATATATTCTAATTATACTCTAAAACCACTCAATATTATACTTTATCACTATGAATTATTTTGATTAAAAAGGTTGTTTTAAGTATTTTTCACTATTCATAAAAATTTTGAAGTTCTCAGAAAATTACAAAAAATTCAACATAGGCTAATTTCAATATTAGGAATACAAAAATGAAGTCCATTTTGAAATATAAAATTTCTATAATTTTAAAAAGTGGTTATTACTATTCATAACGGCTACTTTGATTTGTCGCGATGTTTTAGAACTCGAAGTTGCGTACAATGCAAGCTATTGTATTATTGAATGAGAAGCGTATCGTGGAAGATCGGGGTGTTACATTTCCATATCCGCTCGATGGTCTCGAGGAAAGTATTTTTCTAAGAACAGCTCTTTGAACTCCTGTCATTCCATGTTTGTTAATTCATCATCTTCCTTTGTGTTTTGAATTAGTGACCACCATTGATCGGCATCTCCAGTGAGGCGGTAAACTGCCATGAAAACATTCTCCCTTTCACTACTCCCCAAGGCATGGAATATTTTCTCTAAGGAATTTATCCATTGCTCAGCTACTATTGGATTTGTACTCCCATTGAAGGTTTGTCATTGTTGCCTCATGAAACGGTCTAGCATTGATCCTCCACGTTGCGGATCAGGGTGCTCCATACGAGTAAGGTTGTTATTCATAACCTACGTGAGTTGTCCCAATACGGTGAGAAGCTGATCAGCACCAGTTGTATCACTAGCTCCACCATAATTATCTTGAGCAGGAGGGAAATCCCTACACGGAGTGCGTGCATTGATACGGTTTCCATTCCTTCCACTAGGCACCATTTCTAAATAATGGCATAAACTAGATTAGTTCATGAATCAAAGTACACAATTCTATACTTGTAAAACACTTAACATAAATTGAACTAATTATGGATATAATCCATAATTATAAAAAAAAAATTCTTTGAGGAAGTATATAATCGTAACCCTTCATAGTGGTTTGTAATGAAAATGGGAATTATCCAAAGCATATCCCCCGGGAGTGTCGTAACCAAGAGTGCAGCAAGGCTCGTTGTCGTGCACCAGTTCCTGTTCGAGTCTAGCTCAAAGCGGTGTTTTTGGGTTTTACCCCTAGGTACATCTGTGCCAGAGCCGCCTCTACCTGTTCGTATCCAGAAAGGGATGTATTTCTCAGAAAACTCATAATATCTCTACAATACCAAAATTCTAGGAAGTTCTTCTATACTAATCCTCAAAGTCTATCTTCGAGATATGTGCTCTAATCAGAGTTTATCTAAATCTAGCTTCCAAGGTTTGTACTAAACTACCTCTGATACTAACTGTAACGCCCCGACCCCAGCTACCCAGAGTCGGTGCATTACTTCATAACATTGGCATGATCACAAAAGATCAAGTCTCGAAAGACCGATTAGTTTAGTATCCTTGGAAACACTAGATACATTCATAAACATTACATTACATCATAAAAATGAAAACTACAATAACATGGTCTCCCTAGTCCACACTCTTATCCTCACTGACTATTCTTGCAAGTCAGTCATAATACACTTCTTCACATCCTGGGAAAAATAAAACATTGAAAGGGGTGAGCACAAATGCTCCGTAAGGATAACAATATAGCAGAAACTTTCATAAGAAAACGTAAGCATTTAAGGGAATGTATATCTAAAACAAAAGCCTTATTGAACTTGAACTTTAGCATAATATGGCAAAAGTAAAATAAAATAATGCCATTACTTACTCACATGGATATTCTACTAGACGAATAATCACGTGAAATATCAATAACCACTTTCATAATGAGGGAATATATAATGCCAGACATTCTGAAACACTTTGTCAAGGCCTCGGCCAAGACGTCTAAAATGATTAAGGCCTCGGCCAAAACCATAAATCAAATTGGGAAAGGGCCTCGGCCAATTCCATGTCTAGTTGTCTCATGAGATCTACCGATGCATCGAGGAGCTATAGCGGTCTCCACCCATCACATATTAAGTCCAATACATTCCTCATATGAATAGGTTTAAACATAACATAAATATTCGTATTAAAACTAGCATACGAAATGTCAACAATTTCTCCATAAACTATGGATGCTATAAAAATAACACATAAACAGTCAAATATTTCACAAAATGTTAAATAGAAGTTTTGTATCATAAATCAATGTCAATTAAACTTAAAACCCATCAAAGGATGTTGACATGGATGAAATCAAAGCTATTTGAGAGTAATATCTCTCCTTTTTGAAATCATTTAAAAGTCCCATAATTATAAAATAATACATTTACTTTGAAGATATTCTTATAATCTTGTTAGGGAAGCTTCGACGAAGTTATAATGGCGGAAAATAGCCGCACCCGCCGTATAAGTTAAAAAAAACATTCTTACCATAAATTTGTCAAAGAGGTCAAAAAGTACATTGTTTGGAAAATGACGGTAAGATTCCTTTAAAAAATGTATAAGGGTATAAATGACTTTAACATGTTTTCCATTTAATAGTAAAAATGTTTTGAAAGACATTTTTAAGAAACATGGATGTGGATGATAACGAGGTCCCAGTAGATAATTATGTATATACAACCTTGGATAATGAAGAGGTTGTGAAGTAAACCCTTACCTTGTACTTTTACTTGGTTGGGGTAGGTTAACCTCCTGTTTAATGGTTAAGTAATTGTTATTAAATTATACAAGAATCATATACATTCATATGATATCATATATGATCTTTTAACATTCCTTTGTTAACAATATCTTAGATTTATCGTTGTTTCGGGTGTTAACTTACTCATTTTCTTTTATATGTTTTGTTACGTAAGTTGTGTTTTTCATGGATAGGTTGTATCTTATTCATATACAGAATGATATCATGTCCTTAAACATTTTTTTTAAATCATCAAATGATAATTATACTTGAATTGATACGACGGAGAATTAATCTCATCGCGTTCGTGGAGACGGTAGTCCGTACGTACGCACGAGCGACAATATCATTATTTTGATATTAAAATAATATATAATTGGATAGTATATCATATATACAGAATCATTATCATGTTATATTTATTATTTACATGAATTACATATCATTATTATACCCATCTAAATAATAACATATTGAATAACAATTACACCACGACGTGGAGACGGTAAGCCGTACGTACGCACGTATGGTGACATGTCATTCAAATGATGGGTAGAATACTGAATATGGTTGTTCCATATTTATAATAACATCACAGTATATAGAAGATACTAGAGTTATAATTTTAGAATTGAAATAATAAACAAAGAGGGAGTGGAAGAAGAATGAAACTTGAAAGAGGGTGATGAAAATGTTACCTCTTCTTCGGGTTCTTCCTTTTGATTTGATCAAAAGGACTCCTTAGGATGGCTTTCTGACTAAAGTAAAGCTTCTAGGATTAAGGTAGAGAAGTTGGGAGAGTATTTGGGCAGAGGTTGGCCGAACCAAAAGGCTTTAAAGTGTGAATAAGGTGGTAGAGGTGGGGGCCTTTTATAAGAGGAGAGGAGGGGCTCTTTTGGAAAGATTGAAATGTTACATTATTATACAATGATTTTAGGATTATAAAGGTCCCACACTTATACAATTCGTGTCTAAGGTTATAAGGGTTCGAAATCTCCTCATCCAATAGGCTTTGGACAAGTGTAAGCCTTGGATTTTTCATTATCTTCTCATTTTATTTAAATCGTTAAATAATGAGGTCATCGCTGCATCATCATGATGTCATAAATAATTTAATTTATTTAATGTCTAAAAATTCTAAAAAAACTAATATGATGTAGGAAATCTTTTTAGCTTTCCAATGACAATTTATATTCAAAAATATGACTTGTATAACCCCATATAAAGTTTTTTTAGTAAAACATTTCATGTTTGTGTCATTTTTTTACTTTAACATTAAATAAAAGGTATTTATGTCATTTTCCAACAAAAGTGGCTCCATGGGGTCCCCAAGTTGACCCATGGATTGTCTTGGTCGGCCATGGCACATCCAATGAGGGTAGGAAATATGTCAAGCTCATCTCATATTATTAAAACATTATTTTTACCTTAAACTACACTAATTTCCTCTAATCACGATTAAGAACTTAAAAGTTACTATCCACCAAAAATTATTTTAATCTAATTAAACCACATTTTACTTCTTAATTACAACCATGTATGTCGGATCAAATCACAGAAGTGGTAATATTTCATTTAAATGAAAAATCAGTTATTTAACTACCACTTAGTGGTTTCACTATTCATTAAAAATTGAAGTTTTTCAGAACAATGCCAAAATTTCACCCTAAGCTATAATTGATATTCCGAATTCAAAAATGATGTATATTTTACAAAATTCCAAACATATAAGTTGCATTAATTAATTTCATAATTAATTCCCACTGTCACAACAAATAGCGTGTTTTTAAGAATCAATTTATATCAAAAGATTGGCAATTGTTTATGTCCATTTTCAATGTTAAATTAATTCTAATGACCACCATTGGATAAAATGGTAAAAATATATTCTAATTATACTTTAAAACCACTAAATAGTATAATTTATCACTATAAATTATTTTGATTAAAAAAGTTGTTTTTAAGTATTTTTCACTATTCATAAAAAATTAGAAGTTCTCAGAAAAATTCCAAAAATTCAACGTAGGCTAATTTCGATATTCCGAATCCAAAAATGAAGTCAATTTTGATAAATAAAATTTATAAGATTTCAAAAAGTAGGTATTACTATTCACAACGGCTAGTTTAATTTGTTGTGGTGTGTGTTAGAGCTCGAGGTTGCGTACAACACACGCTATTGCATTATTCGAAGGGAAGCGTACCGTGGAAGCTTGGGGTGTTACAATAGCTAAGTGGTTTTCAAAAATACCAAGTGAGTCATTTCCCTCCCCAATAAAAGGCCACCATATCTCCCACTTAATCACACCCCTGAGACCACTTAGGTTCGGCCAAGATATACCCAATAAAATTACCATAACCCCTTACTTTTTCATTTAATCCTCCCCTTTTCATTTATACTTCCAAGAAATCTCATTGGTGAAAACAAAAAGGAGTTACCCGATTACGAGGTAACTCCCGCCCTTAATCTCTATTATTTAATTTCCATTTTCCACTCCCATGAATCTTATTATTATATTATTGTATAAAAACACTTGTATCATAAATATACTATGATTTTTTTATTCTATTGGTTTTAATTACACTCACATACTCCTCCATCTAAGGGGTAACGAACATATTTTTTACGTGTACGGTGAACTGCCGCCTCATGAAAGAATAAATGTTCATTTTTCCTTTACCCCTGTCATGGTAGTCATTATGATTAAAAGTCTATTTATATAGATATATATGATATTTTTAATTTCTTCATTTTTCTGTATTTTTTTTATACCATACCCCTATGCTTTATATCTTTTGTAAATATGATAGTTTCTTTTGAGGAAGTTTGGACTACTGCCCCTCAAAGTGATGTGATTCATTCACACACTACATGGAATGTATTAAGTATATTTTTAGTGAACCTTTTTAATATATAGGACATAATAATTATAAAATAATGAAAATATATTCATATATTTAACTTACTTTCCTTCATTCAGTATGTCATTAAAACGAAAGTAGTGTTCATGCGTATGTACGGCATGCCGTCTCCATGAACTGTGTATTCCATTTCATACATTGATATTATATTGATTATTATAATAAAAATAAAATTATTATCAATGATATTTATATCATTATTTACATTCTTGATAACATGATATATGTATAAGGACCAAAAATATAAGAAATTAAGACCCATTTAAAAAACAATGTGAATATTACGCGAACCTCAACATTAACATAGAATTGTTAAAAACTGGTCTTATAAAGTAAAAATAAAAACATATATGGAATTATATATAATTATATGGTTATTTAAAAGATTTATAGTCAAATTATATTTTTTATACAATATTTTCTTATTAGTATGATACGAGTAAAGACACAATGTAAGAGAATTTCATCTCACTTTTTTATTTCTGTGAGATACATGAGTTATTCACTACCAACGTATTTTTTGTGGTGTGTATAATTACCATTGATGTATTATATTATTATTATAATTAAATTTATGGGTATTTATAAATCCATTTGATGATCTGTATTTCATGGGGATAATGTTTCAAAAGTTACCAAATTAGTAAAGTAATTTTGTCTCAATTTCACTTCTTTGAGACACATGCCATCTTATGCAACTATTTTTTTCCATGAGGTGTATATAACATATTTGATATGTTATATAATGAATATAATTATTTTCATGATATTTTAAGCTTCATGTAACTTTATTATTTCCATTATACTATTTTTTAGTGTTACAAAAGTGGAATCAGCTTATTTTTATAATCTCATTTTTTATCAATATTGTTTATGATTATGCTTCCATTGATGAAATAATACTATCTGTATCTCAATAATTTTCTTGAACTTTCCTAACCATTATATATTAATGTTAAATTTATGTAATGGTACCATTTTTATACTCATAGGTGCATAAGATAATTAAGAAAAAAATTATGATACTATGACTGTATTTCTCCTTTCGGTTGAAAAGGAGCGTCCTTTCAAAACCATGTTTTCTAAAAATGTTTTCATGTATTATTAATAAGGTTTATATGTACCTTCAAAGAATTTTTTTTTGAAAAAAATCAATCTTATTTTACAAGTTTTCAAGGAAAATTTTGGTCAAAACATTTTCAAGATTTGTTTTTATGTATTTAAAGTGTCTTTAAAGAAATGTTTTTCAAAAAAAAAATTAATCATATTTTATATTTTTTCAAGGAAAAAGGTCTTCAAAAAGGTTTTAAATATTATATTACGTGTTTTCAAGAGAAAATGTTTTCAAAATGATTTAAATCCTTCATTATATATTTTCAATTCATTTTCAAAGAATGTTTTTTTCTAAAGGTTTTATATTTTAAAAAGTGTTTTAAAAAATGAAAGGATAATTCAATCCAATTTTTTTTTAAAATATATTACCTAGTTATTTTCCATTTAAGGTGAAATCCATTGATTTCACTCAAACAATTCTAGAAAATTTTCCAATGGTTCTATTCATATTCTTCCTTGAATGGTATATTTGTTTATGGAAGGATTATTATAATGCCTGTTTCTTTTCCATAAGTCATAGTCTTTTGAAAACCGAATCTTTTTAAGGGTTATGCTTTGATTTAATGCTTATAAAACCTATCTATTTTCTATATGTTATGTTTCGATGAATTTTTAATGAAACCCATTTCATTTCATGGGTTATTATTTTATGTTTGTTGAACTCATCTCTTTTTATGGGTCATGATATATTGAAAGTTTAATTTTTTGGAATATATATGAATGATGTTAATATGATATAGCTGGGATCTATATCTCTATAAAATGTATTGGGTAATGATGTATGACTCATGAGTATAAATGTTATGTGCTAACCTGATTACATGTTCACAATGTTATCCATGGACTTGGTCGCATGTCCATAAGTTTTTTTGTGAACCTGATTACATGTTCAGAAGGTTATGAGTGAACCTTACAATATGTTCATAATGTTATGAATGAACTAGATTAAATGTTCAAAAATGTTATGATTGGTCCTGGTTTCATGTCCAAAAGTTTATGTGTGAACCTGATTACATGTTCAAAATGTTATTCATAAACCTGATTGCATGTTCACAACATTATGTGTGGTTTTGGTTTCATTTCCACAAGTCAATGAGAGGGCCTGATTTAAGGTACTTAAATTAATTTTTGAACCTCCTTATACTTAAGCATGTTCAGTATGTTATATTTTGGTGTGTTTTATACAATTATATGTCTTATTCTTATGTTATGATTTCATTTTTTGTGCTATTAATTTCTGTATGATTAATATCTTATAAACTGTAAATATTTATTCCATGATTCGTCTTTTTTATCTTTGATATGCAAGGTGTGATATCCTAATGATCATGATCACATTATTAAACACCTATATTCATGATATGCATATGTATTCCTTTATTTACCCTTAATTAGAATTTTATCTCACCCCTTAATTATTTTTCCATTACTTTGGTTATGAAAAATGGTTTTTAAGTAGAATTTCAAAAGCTGAAGATATTTATGGGAAACATTGAAGATATTTCACCGATTTAGAAAATATTTTTTTATGTTTCTAGAGACCGTAAACAA
Source organism: Viscum album (assembly GCA_963277665.1). Lineage (NCBI taxonomy): Eukaryota > Viridiplantae > Streptophyta > Magnoliopsida > Santalales > Viscaceae > Viscum > Viscum album. The sequence continues at coordinate 359,061,916 of OY728155.1, read as the reverse complement.
ATATGGTCTTTCGGACTATTTTATTTAATGTTCTATGTATTCTGAAAAAATGATATAACGTCTATGTATGTTAAGATTGGGTAATTATATGTAGTCCTCTCCACATCCAGTATCATCCCATGATTGGTATATATGAGAATAAAACTGGGGAATGGATCAATGAATAGGAAATAGGGCATATGAGCCTCCATCAAAATGGTGTAGTAGATAGGATGAATAGTGAAGAAAGAAGTGAAAGGACTGAACCACATACCAATGTTATTCTAAAGTGAAAGATAAATATGAAATCAGAGTATTAATAGAAGAACGATTAAAGGACCTATATTTAGTCTCATGTAAGATTTATCAAGAGAGGTACTAATATGAGGAAGAAGAAATAAGGGTTGAGGGGAATGGAAAGTTTTATTTCCATTTAAAAACATTTTCCTGCATTTATAATTTGTGTAGATATTTTACACATCAGGTAATGTTTGAGATTTCACTTTTGGAAAATAGTCATTACATGTCTTGAATTATCATGGATAGACCATTCAACATCATGTAATTAAAACATGTCATGTATTCCAAATAAATATAGTGTACTTGTCTTGTATCCATCCCTCAACCCCTAGTTCCTTCTTTCCAAAGACAAACCAACCAGCTAAATGGTGTGGTTTCAGATTTAAGCTATAACGAACCTAAATAAGGGTTTAACTAAAAATTAAAAAGATATGTACCTAATAGGAAAAACTAGTTTCTTACACAATAATTTTTATATCATGATTAACTTAATCCATTTTATTCAACATTTTTATGTGTTCAATAATATTGGGGTAACCACTTCTAATGTTCATAGGTAATCCTAAATTGATGATTATGATATAAACATAAGCAGAAAATTGAAACTTTTTGGTAATTGTTTTTATTCATTGATTAAAATAAGATAATTGAATCCATATTCTAATGTCTAACAATCATCAATATCATAGTAGAAATTTATATTCCACACAATATTAAGGAACATATATTGTTGTTCGAGAGTTGGGATGCATCAACATGGAAACTAAGTTCAACCTACTCTATTACCTTGTGTTATTTTTTAGGTAGTAGAGTTTTGTCCCTAGAATTAGCATCCAGTCCTACAACTTATTTCCCATCCAATAACTTCTAATTCTCAATGATTATTTTGTTGGTATTTGAAAGATATTTTTGATTAAAATCCTAATATTGGTGAATTATATCTTCCAAGGTATGTTTTTATGGTGTGGTGTTTCCAAATTATCACTACTGCAACATATTGGGAATTTTTGGGTAAAATGGCTCAAGGAATTCACTTGGTGCTTCTATGTGTGAATGTGTTTTTTGAAAAACCAGTTCATCAAGAATTAGTTCGGTTTATGTTGCCAAAGCAGGTTTTTAAGGTGGTGTAGTTCCCTAGTGTTTGATAAATTTTTGGGCCTCAAAATTGGGAGTTTGTTTTTGGAAAATTAATGATTTCCACGAAGGAGAAAACTGTATGTAGGAAGGTTAGTTTTTTTACTAACAGGTGGTTATTTGTTTGTAGAAGGAATCAACCACCGTGAGGGAAGAAAGGTGTTATGCAGACTGCAGAGACAAATAGTTCATTGGAGGAGCACATTCCATGGTGAAGGAAATACCGAATCAACGATTTTAGTAAAATGGATTAGTGAATTCTGGGGATTCATTTTCTAATATAATAACTATTAATCCCTTCATTAATTATACAAATTTTCATTAGAAAAAATATTTGCTCTGGGAAGATTTTGGTGAAGTCCAAAAGAGTTCGTGTGGGGGAATTCTATGGAAGAGAAGTTATTCATGAGGAATAATTCTATGAAGGAGAAGAGTTTTATGTGGTGGATTCCATGAAAGGGGAAGTGTTCAATGAATATAGTTCGTGGATGGTTTTTTGGGGAAGCAGAGCCCTAAAAGGAATAAGGGTCCGCAAATGATAGGTGGTTTGTCGAACATCATTCATCTGTGGAGGGGAGGTGGTCTACGAGATATAAGATGCCTAAAGAGGAGAGGTAGTTTGGAAAATAGAAATATATCAGGGAAGGATGTACAATCTGAAGAAGCTAATTGTTGTCCACATTTCATTCACACTACGCAGTGAAAATATGTTCATGGAGTATTTTAGGAAGATTGTGAATCGACTAAAAGAGTCTGCTAAAGTAATTTCTATAAACTAGATAGTACGCCAAATAGTGGATTTCATCTACTGGTGAAAAAGAAACTTCAATAGTGTGTCTACCTACATTTGAGGATGTGTGTATTCATGAAAATTAATGGATCTAAAAATCTATAAAATATGAGTGGATCCCTTACAAGGGCGGTGAGAAGAGTAAGAGGAAAACGATGATCCTTTCCACCAATAGTGATCTAGAGAAAGAGACATATAGAGTGAATGCTGGGAATGCAGTGAGAAAAACCTATGTCTTTTAAGGTTAGTGATCCTAGGCATAAAATTGATCCATACAAAACATAAATTTTGGTAGTGTGCCTTAATTAATTTGGTATAATCAACATATTGTTTTTGTATGCTTCTTGGATGTATCCCAATGAGGATAAACCTAGTAAAAATCATTATGTCCTTGTTCTTTATTTATTGCTTCACTTTCTATGCATTATCATTCGATAAAGTCAGAGAGGATATGATAAATAAAAAAACTAAAGAGAAAAATAAATTAAACCTGTAATAAAGAATACAAGATCTTGTGGGTTAGGAAGAATTTAGAAAAGAATATCGATACCCTAATTCACCCCCCTCACAGGGTATCTAGGCCCCTTTTAGACTTGACAATTGATATCAGAGGGAAGGATTATTTTATCAATTTATTTAAATGACTTGGTTTAGTTGATTATTGAAGTTAAATATTCAATCTTCTCTTATAATGGTGTTCCATGGAAAAGGGAATAAATTAAAAGAATAAAAAGAAGACTAGTGGAATTACTCAGTGCACAATTGTCTATGGAAAAATAATGATTCAGCTAAATTAAACCAAAAACATAATAAAGAAATACCTGAATTAATATGATAATGAAAGATAATGATTCAGCGAAGAATTGTCTATGGAAAGATAATGATTCAGTTAAATTAAACCAAAAACATAATAAAGAAATACATGAATTAATAAGATAATGAAACTGCCACTACGGTGGTCGCATGGTGGTGAAGGTGAGTGGCCTAAACATGTCGTTCTTTGGGAGATTCATGGTTCAAATAATGGGAGTCCGATTTTGGGGCGAGCCTCTCCCTCGGGATCCAACCGTCTTGCCGGGTCACCTAGTCTCAACTGGGTGGGCAAAATGAGGTGCGGTCTACTGTACTGATGGATTTCTTTGACAAACCATCATCGATCAGACCGTTACCCTCTGAGATGCTCTTCCATTTCAGGTGGCAACGACTCCTTCCCTGGCTGGGGCTCTACCTCCGGGCAGTGACCCCTTCGTGGGGGAGGGGTGACCATGTGTGGATAGTTTGAAAAGTCCACACATGGGAATTCCCTTTTTCTTAAAGAAAAAAAATATAATGAAACTATTCACTTATTTAATGATGTTGAAGTAATGAACGAAGAACCTGATATTCCAATTGATTTTGGAACTACTAATGATGAAGAAATTTACAGAAGTCTAAAAGTTGAAATTGAATACAAAACAAAGGAATTTCATCAGAAACATGTTGAAGAAAATAAATCTAAAGATATCTAGATCCAAGTACATTAAATTTAATTCAACAAGTTAAAAGGATTAAATAAAATACTTCTAGATGTGGTCACAAATATAAGGGATAAGAAAGATTCTCAAGCTGAAGAACATTAAAATATTTCTAAAAAGATAAATAACCCAAAGATTATTACCAGAGAACGATTTTGAAATCATAAGAAATTATAAAACTGGAAGAAAAAAATATTGATATTTATAAACATCAATATGAATTTTTTTGAAGAAAAAAAATCTAAATAAATATAATTCATGTCGTAATGAATCGATTGCTCAAAAATATTCAAAACTAAAGGATCATGATGATAGGATAAATAATATCACATAATAATTGTATGTTGAGAAAACTTTTGGGAGGAATATAAAGAGGGAACTTAATGCTAAAATTGAATCAAGGGATAAGAAGATTAAATGATTGGAAGAAGATATAGAATCGGTCAATAAAGAAGTAGGGAAATCTAATGATGAAGGAAAACCCAAATTGAAGGATGCATTGAATCTATTATTAAACTATTCTTTATAAGGTGATAATGAAATTAAAACATTTTCTACTTCCGAGGAGAAACATGAAAGGATTGTCTTTTCAGAAAGGCCATCCATTTTGTGAAAAACTAGTTTTGGATATGATTATCCCTCACACATGGATGTTAAAAAGTGATCCATGAATAGTTCAAGGAATATAAAAAAAAACTTGGTAGGTTCTAAAGAAATAACTAAAAACGTTTTTATAGAAATTAATGGAAGCATTTGATATTTCTATTGGATTCATTATCATACATAATTTTTTTGTTCAGAGGCTTTGGAATATATTTCATGAATTTAAGAAAAAAATATTTCTAAGTCTTAGAATAAGAATAAGTGTCATGAGAAATATAAAAGAATAGTATCTTAGAATAAATCATCCATCAAATGATACTGTTGTGGAATTTTGGGACACACCATGAGTTTGTGTTAAGAAGACCATGAGATCAATGTTACAAGAAAAAATCATGTTGTATCAAAATCTAAAAAAAGAAATTATGACATTAGGTATGTTTCTAAAGGTAGATGTTTTTTTGTTTTAATAAAGGGAAATTTGGATGGTATTTTATGTGGAAGAAAGCAGGGAGGGATAAGGAACTCAAAAAGAGATCCCTAAATCCAGTGGTGTATAATGAGAAATCCAATATTGAATCACAACATTATATGTTGAAAAATAGGTTTATTACCATGGTGGTATCACAGAGAGATCAAGGAAATAAATATGAATAACATATTATGTTAAAATCATGGAAGCTATCTTGGAAACAATGTGAACAATATTTGATGAAAAATAGAAGAATGATCCAGTTTTGATTAAGAATAATTTAAATTTAGTCGAAGACACAACCCCAAAAAAAATGGTGACATGAATTAGATAAAAGATAAAATAAAAATGAATAAATAATTCATTAAAAAATAACATGTCGTAATAGATAGTGATAAGTGAAGGAAAAATAAATATCCCTCCAGGGGAGAAAGACCCAATAGTAGTTGATAATTATAAGGATTAAAACAAACATAATGTGCCATGAAAAATGGCATATTAGTGGAGTATCAAAGAGGGAAATTTCTAATAATGGGTTTAAACCCAAAATAGTGAAAAATATCAAGCCTACAGTACCTAAATATCAGAGGAAGACTCAGGAGGTGGGTAAATTATTTCTTATTATATAGACAAAGTAGTTGAAGTTGGATGAGTAGTTGGAATAATCACAAGAACAGTACATTTCTTTGTAAGAAATTATCAAGGGGTTGTACATCAAGATCAACCGAAATCATCTTCTCGATGATTCTATAGGTACACCTCTCCCCAATCATTAATTTTTTTTAATATTTACTAGATGTTATATAGGACTAGGGGGAGATAAAATCCATGGGGTGTGTGTGACAAAAGGTCATGAGTGTATAAGTTGAATGGATCTACATGTAAAAAGAATAATTTGAACAATTGAAATTCTCACAAGATATCTAATTCAGCAAGTGTTGTTACACAATCATTATATTTTTCAAATCTGTATCTTATGGTAGTGTTATATGAAAAAGGTAGATGAACTGATGAAGAGTCTTATTTGAAACTGAATAGATATCAAAGCTACTCATAGATCATCCAGTGGTTCCATATTGCATAGAATATATGACCATTGGTATTATGTCCCAGTTTGTGGGTTAGTTGTCAACCAAGAGAATACTGATTATGGGATAAGCATTAACATTCATGTAATTAATTATTATCTATTTTGTTCTAAAAATATTGTATCACTTGACTATTATCAGGATACCAAGAAGCTAAAAGAGAAGACTTAAAATGATTTTAATAAGTGGAATCCCCATTATGATGAGTAATTAAACATCTGTATTCATCTCACTAATCAATATTAATTATTTGAATCATTCAAAATATGATGGTTCTCGGGTATGGTGACAAGAACACTTCGTGATATTAATTCATTCGTTAGAAGAGCCTTCTGAACAATTGAATAATTTAATGTTGCTAGAATATTTGGAACTCTGTGCATATTTAAAATATATGACTTGGATCTCAAAACTGTTAAAATAATCAATGTTTGATTTCATATATGATAAATGGTGTCAAAGGTGAAATTTCAAATAATTGATATAGCATGTTGGAGTTCAAATTTCAACCTATGGTGTCTAATGAGGTATGAAAAGTTCATGAATAAAGAGCAAGAATAATTTTTCTTTATCTATATTATAGGTGGATAGTGATGACAAGGGAAGCACCTCAAAGGAAGATTAAGTGGAAATGATGATTCAAAAATAGTCATTAATGATATGCAAGGGGAAACCAAATCTGTATGAAAATTGAATATGTGAACATAGTTTCTCTACTGAAGAAGGTTCTATATGGGTTGTATCAAGAACAAATATTGTGGTATTCAAGGCATGATAAGTTTCTTAAGAACCATGGTTTTCAGTATGGTGGAGTTAATTGCATACTATATTTCAATAATGATAATAATCATAGGATGATGGTGTCAACGACCCTAGAAATAATGACACATTAATTTGAAATCTAATTATTCCAAGGAGGTTCTAGTAATGTTTCCATTTGTTGATTACAAGGAGTTTAAAAATCCTCTAGCTATGTGAATGAACTACCACGATATTATGAAGGCAATGTTTTTAAAATCATAGATACAAGAAAATCATTGAAATCATGTTTCACTTAACAGAAACATGACTGAATATTGTTTTTCACCATGTCACGAAGTACAGTATCAATGAAACTCCAAGGAAATATAATTTAATATATTAAAAAAATAATAGTTCGATGTATAAAGGGAACAATGGATTTCAGATTACTATAAAATTAAAATTCTCAGTAAGAGTTATGGGACTGTACCGATGCAGATTGGGGTGGATCAGCAGATGATAAAAAATCAAGGTTAGGTGGTGCATTCTATCTTGGTGGATTTTTTACTTCATAGATATAAAAGAAACAATATTTCATTTCATTGAGCACAAAATAAGTTGAGTATATTGTGGAAACTCAAGCATGCAATAGTTATTGTGGATAAAGACGAAGCTTGATGATATGGGAGTAGAATTGATGTCATCTATCAGAATCCATTTTGATAATTCAAGAGCTATAAATCTTATTAAAATATATTATATCACTCAAGGAAAAATAACATTGAAATGGAGTATTGTTTAATCAAAGTGGATATGGAGAAAGGGATAGTGATGTTGGAGTATATACTTAAAGAATTGTAGGCTACAAACATTATGAAAAAGGCCTTACCCAAATAAATGTTTGAACAACATCGACTAGCTCTTGGAGTTATGTTTACTACCCTCACTTGAAAAATTGTGGATGTGGGACCCCATCTCTTCGAGGTATGGTTTTTTTTCCCTAAAATAATTGATTTTTGTTCTTTACCCAGTATCCAAAAACAATGCCGCGACCTTTGGGTTCATCGACAAAGGGGGAAAAGTTGTGAATATTAAAAGGGAGAAATGTATTAATCAAGACATTAGGATAATCTGTTAGGTGGACTAGTGATATAGGGTGAGTCCATGTTGTTAAGGGGAATATTAAATTTATCAATTCTAGAAGTGATCGATGAACGAATTATGTATCATGAAAAATGAGGTTCGTGATGAAAGAGGATGAGTGGTTTTGGGATGGAATAAAGTGATTCATTGATATAATTTGCATTATACTCTTTTTTATCATGCTAAGCATTTCCCATGTGGGCTTAGAGTGTGTGTTACATAAATCATTGATCTCTATCTTAATCACAAGAAGTAACTATTTAAAAAGTTCGAAGAAGATTTAATGTTGTATTAAATTTAGAAAAATTGTCAACAAAACCAAAGGGTGGTATTTTTCAGAAAAAATACCACAAGGTGTCATCTATGTGTTTTTTGGGTGTGGTTATATTTTGTGACAAATCCATATGACTACGAATGAGTTTTGTTGATGTTTCCAATTCATGTTTTTATGCTGATGTAGTTTCCCAGTTTTTTACAAATTTTTGGGCCTCAAACTTACGAGTTTATTTTTTAAAATGAAGGATTTATTAAATGGAGTAAAAAATATGAGGAACACAAAGAAGATTCACAGACTGCATAAGAGGTACATGGAACCGTGAAGGAAATCAGTAAATTAAGGATTCTCACATAACAACGATATACAAACCGTGAAGTGAGGTATGCAGATAGCGTCTGGGAAATGGTTCATGAGAGGATCATAGTTCATGGGAGGCTTGAAGTTTGAGGGATATACATAATTTGTGTTTGGGAGGTGATAATTTGTTTTTATATTCAATTAGTTATTGTATTAGAAGAAAGGCGCTACACAGACTACAGAGGGATAATGGTTCATGGGAGGAGAAAATTAATTGGTGAGGATTGTACCACATCAAATATTTGAGTAAAATAGATTAAATAATTTATTCAATATATTTTATTATATAATTAATATTAATACCATCATTACTTAGAGTAATTTATAAGTTGCAATTTTAAAAATGTGGAAGCTGATCACTAATGATGAATCTTGAAAAACAAATCTACTAAAAATTTGGGACCTCAAAAAATCAACAACCAATCAAGATTCAGCAGTCCTGGGGGACTTTACTTCCACCCATATAAAGACATAGTCAACAAAAAATAAAATTTACATGAAGACAAATTAATTTGTAAAAGGACCCATGAAATAAATTCCCCATGCATAAAATATCTCACAAAATAACAAGGGATGTTGGTGCATTTCATTCCTCTTGCAGATATTACTTATAAATTGACATTGAGTATGTGACTTACGAAACTGATAGTCATATATATAATGATGGTCAATAATTTTCTAAGATAAGGACCATTGAAGCTATATGTTGAGATCCAAAATGACCCCCACAAGCCAAAGTATGGTAAAATGTCAAAACAGAGGTGAACTAATGGTTAGGGAAACACTAATTAATAACTTGGTAACTGAAAATTCACCATAAAAATGGGTCATCCAAAATGCGCCATTGTGAATCATGCTTAAGTCTCTAGAACTGTGAAGTGATGGAATATATGGGTACCCTAGATGTTTCTATAAAAATCAAAATGTCTATATACCAAGGTGTAAGATCAAAAATAACACAAATTTTCTCCTGAGGAAATAATTCTACAATATGGAGGGATGAGCCAACATGGTGGTCTAATGGTAGTAAGTCCTACTAATGTGGTTAGCTACAAAATTTTCCACTCCTCTATTATCTCTAATATCAAGGTCAAAATCCTAGAGTGGGTGCACCCACCAAATGAGGCAATGCTTAGCTTAATGTATCTTCAAGAGAAAACGTTGGGAAACATGATTAGAAAAGACAAGAATTTTTTACCCTTTAAGATATGAATATAATTTTTCAAAGGCAAACAAAATACAAAGTAGTTCTTTTTCAGTGGTGGTGTCGTTTTTATGGGTTGGGACAAGGGTATACAAGGCATATGAAATGACATGAGGAGTCTTCTCAACCCTTTGTGGTAAAACACCACCAACTGAAAAGTTATAGGTATCACACATAAGTTCAAAGGGGTGATCCCACTTTGGTGGTTGGATTATGGGAGGTGATTGAGACTCCTTTTTAGTGAATTTAAATAATCCTCACAATATGTTTTTAATAAAAATTCAGAATTATTTTGCAATAATTGAGTAAGGGGAAGTGCAATCTCACTGAAGTTTTTAATGAATCAGCGGTAAAAAAATGGCTTTACACAAGAGAGATGACACCTCACAAAAACATTTTTCATATGGAAGGGTTGAAATTTATTCGTTTTTTGATTTATCCACTTGAATTACCTCATTTTAAATAACATTCTCAAGGACTATCCCTCATTCAACCATGAAATTTAATTTATAATAATTTAAAATGAGATCTTTTTCAATAAAATAATGGAGAACATAACCTAGGTGTTCCAAACAATAATCAAATGTAGTTCCAAAAATCATCAAATCATTAGTAAAATCTTCTATAAAATTATCTAGGTACTCTTGAAAAATAGTCTACATACATCACTAAAAACAAATAGGAGAATTACATAGAACAAAAGGCATATGTCTATATGGAAATTTTCTGAATGGACAGGTAAATGTTGTATTTTCTTGATCCTCAGGAACTATATGGGTTTGAAAATAACCCGAATAGCAATCAAGGAAACAATAATTGGACTACCCGCCAATCTTTCTAACATTTGGTCAATGAAAGTTAGAGTAATGTGGTCCTTTTTCATGGCTTGATTAAATTAGAGGTAATAAATAAATAGTCGCCAAATATTTTTCACACGTTTTGGAACCAATTCATTCTTTTCATTAGACACAACTTTTATTCCAGTTTTTTGGGCACAATTTCTACTACATTGACCCATTTACTATAAAATATAGGAAAAATGATCCTAAAAACCCACCGAGGTTGGAATTTAAACCATTAATAATTGTGATTGATTATAAATTAATTTTTTATTCTGGATTTTCTATATGATGGGATGATAGTTCTCCAAAACATTTCATCTTAATCACAATGATGGTGTTTTCCTATTATCCCACTTGAATTCACAGGTCTTGAATATCTGATTGTGTGGTCTTCTAGAACTGGAGGTTCTGGGTTTCCTTTTTCTTCACCATATCCCTGAATATTCATTTAGATTTAAGAGAAGAATGGTTGTTATAGGATATTGATGTTTAATAAGGTTTCATACATTGGCCTTGTTAATACCGGTACTGTTTAGGGTAGCTCAAGTTGCCTCCTTATTGGAATTATGGTTGTTCTTTCCACCCAGGGTTTGGATTGGGCATGAATGGTTCTTTCATGAAGGTAGGTGCTTACTGTAATAGACTCTTACGGAATACTGCTACATAAGACTTGGATGAATCCTGAAGTTGTGGGCATTGGTCAGAGAAATTGGTGTTATCAGAAAATATAACACAATGAAATTGAATAGAAGAAGAGTATGAGTTACTTTGTGTTTGAGATAATTTGCTTATAAGGGTATTAATCTCATCATGTTTATTATCTTCCTTTTATTTTAGGGATTATTTGATTACCTCATGAACTCCTCAGGTTGGTGTAATTGCTCTTGTACCAAATTGTTGTGCATTTTGAGTCATGTTGGCTATTAAGTCGCAAGCATTGGAAATAGTTTTATGAAATTGGGAACCACCAACACCATAATCTATCATTCCACAATACATGGGGATAAGTTCCTCATAGAAGTATTTTATTAAAATTTGTTCACTAATCAGTTGGTGGGGGTAGCTTGAACAAGGTCTTTTGAATATCTCCCAGTATTCATGAAGGGCCTCTACTTGTCAATGCGTAATGCCACAAATTTCATTCTTAATTGTTGAAGATTAGGAGGTTGGGAAAAACTTACCAAACAAGACTATTTTCAAGTGATTTCATCCCCCAATTTTGATAGGTAGATAGTAAATCCAGTCTTTTGCAACAACATCAAGGGAAAAAGGGAAATCCCTAAACATAATTATGTACTTATACACATTTTGTGGTTTCATGGTGAAACACACTATGTGAAACTCTTTGAGATGCTTTTGGGGGTACTAACTGAGAATAACATGGAATTTAGGAAGAAGTTGGATGAATAATGATCTCAGTGCAAAGTTGGATACTTACCCATGATATTGGATGTATGCAGGTTGGTACTCCACATCTGGGGTTATCAGTTCATTTAATGTTCAATTATTTTCATCCATGTTTTATTGACTTTTATTTGGTTCAATTTTTTATTGGTTTCGTACCCCTTGAGGTTCCACAATTATTTCCTTAGTGTTACTTTATTTTCCTACTATAGACGACCTAATTTGTGTGTGAAGTGACTTTTCTGTTTCAATGTCAAATTAGAACATTTTTTACTTTTCAGATCATGTAATTCAACTAAGTTGTGAATTTTTTTTATGGAGGATGGATAAAACAAAGTCATTAATCAAGGTTGAAAGAATAAAAGGAAAGATAATTTTATACTATATAATTATAGAGAGAGAGAGAGATAAAAGCACAAAAACAAACAAAAACACAAAATATAACAAATACAACCAAAATGGAAGGAGGGTATTTAAAGGAGTAAAAAAATAAATGTTTAAAAATGAAAAAATGATCTTAGAAAAACATAAATGGCTCCAAAAGTTTACCATGTTGTCGATCCCATCAAATTAAATGTTTAGTTTTTACTAGAATTTCTGCATTATAAACCTAACCCTAGGTCATCTCTCAATAGAACCTTAAATAATTAATTTAAAACGAATGTATTTCTTTAGAAAAAGAGAGTGGGGATTTGTAAAAATGTGGGTTCGGTGATTTAAGAATCCAAAAGAAAATGGAAAGAAATAAAAAATAATAAATTAACAGAATTAATTATGGGTGATCAACCTATGAATGTCTCGTGATTCTTATCGTTCATCCGTTCAAGAGATATGGTTTTGGATCTTTTAATACATGGTTTGTAACACCTAGAACTAGAATGGTACTAAGTTTATACAAGGATACATCTTAGGCTTCATTCAAAAATGCACAATGATTCACAAGATACCTTTGATGATTGAGTGATTTGTGTTTGACTTCATAACCGAAAATCCCTAAGGCAACACAAAAAGAACTCGATGTGTTTTCCAGGTTTGTATGTTATTTCTTTTTGATAACATGAAATAAATGTATATGTCCTTGATAGTATTTATGGGATTTCAATTGACAAATATGAACCACATAAACACCACAATTAGAAGAGGAATAAATAAATCGTGAACGATGTGGGAAACATCACATTAAAGGGTACCCCTAAACATGATCATATGAGTTGAGCATGACATACCAATAAATTACTCATTCAAATAAGAACATTTGAGGATATAAAACACACAAAACTATAATTTAAAATACCATTCAAAATATTACAAAAACAATTCTTAGGATTATATCACATTTCTCCTTGGGTGATCCCAAGGGGTTTATAAATCCGTGGGAGGGGAGGAAGAAGAAGATGTTGAAGTACCACTTTCTATAGCATCCATAACTTATGAGGATGACGAGATGACTCATTTGGGACCCCAAAATGGTATCACCTTTCCTCCAATTCGAACTTCGAAATGGGGTTCCCAAGGTATTCATTTATAAGCAAAGTGGGAGGAGGTTTCACACACCCTAATTTCAAGAATCTGCTTTGTCCACGATTTTTGGCAGACAGACTGTATAAAATCACCTTAGAAAAAACTATAAAGCTTTTTTCAGACACCTTTTCTATATCCAGGTAAAATTTTATGTCTATATAATGTATATAATAATATATATTTCTAAAATATAGAGTAAATAGTTTGACTCCATGAAGAATCATCCTACAGGACAAATAGGTTCGTTTGGGCCTCCTAATGGATGCATTGAGTTTGTATTCCTTCATAAAAGTTATATCCACTGGAGTTATGGAACTTATCAAAAACTTTAATCCTAATTGGATGTATGGAATAATAGAAGTGTTAGTTTTAGTAAACTTTTGTGCTTGTATCCGGCGTGGTTTGGATCGTTCCTCTTGAACGTTGTCATGGACCCTCCAATTCATCTCCAACTACAATGTAATTATCAAAACTAGTTGCATTTCCCTTTTTTAAATTTATAATTACAAAATAATTGAATAAAACATGAATTGATTTTTTTTATTAATTTTATAAATTTCAATAAAAAACTAATTTAACACAATGGTGTAAGGGTGAAATAAAATAGTGAATCATGGTATGATCACATGAAATTAGGAACATGCATAAGATTTGGAACATGTAATCAGTTTCATGCATATCATTGTGAACATGAAATAAGTTTTATGCATAACATATATACTCATGATTCCTCCATATTTATCCAATGCATTGGAGAGAGATGTAGGTCTCACCCATCTCATAATAACATCATTCGTACACACTCCACAAAATAAAACTGCCATCATATCATAAACCATAAAAAGTAATAGGTTTAATAAACATTAAATAATAACCAATGAAATTAAATGTATATCATTAACATTTCATCAAATCATATACTATGAAAATAAATTATTTTTGTAATCATTTCATGAAAGAAAACCCCTTTAAAAGACGCGAGTTTTAAAATCATATAACTCATAGAAGAGAAACAGTTTTAGTAAACATCATGACATAAAAGAATAAATCATTCACATAAAGAATATTAATGGATAATTTTTATACTTTCCTATTAAGACATGAGTATCATCAATGGAATTAATCATATATTGGAAATAAATTTTAAACATCTTTTAAAAAAATAAAGGGTAAAATATCCTTTCATCTTGAAAAATAATGTTTTAATAAAATAAAACCTTTTGAAAACCATTTCCTTGAAAATAAACTATAAAAAATATATAAAAAAATTTAAAATCATTTTGGAAACATTTTTATTTTAAAAAGTTCAATGAATGCTCGAAAACATTTAAAATATTTTATAAACAATAAAACAATATTGAAAATATTTTCTTTCAAAATAACTTTAAAATATTTTAAAGGAATATTTTAAAACAATAAAAAATTAAAATAATTTTTCCTTTAAAAATTTCTTCAAGGATTATTTGACAACATTTTTGAAAACTGGGTTTTTGAAATAAAATAGATTTCTGACCGAAGAGATAAATATTGTCCAATTTTCATAACAAAATTTTTTTTTAATTATATTAAGTATAAAAGAGTAGAAAATTGTACTAATATATGGATTTATATTTAAAAAATATAGGGGAATATAAATCATGAGTGTTCTTTAGATATGGATTGTAATATTTCACTAAATAAACATAATCATTAATAATCTCAAAAAGTGGTGAGAATTTTTCAATAAAATAATGTTACCCGGTAACTTGAGATCACACTCTCCATGTAAGAAAAGGAAATTAAATGAATATTAAAATATAATTAATAGAAGTATATTAATTTAAAAAATCTAGAATATAATTTTATAGACCTAAAATAAGAGTTCAGGTTCATAACCAATCATGAGCCTCAAAGAAGGAAAATTGAGACAATACTATTTTACCGATTTGGTAACTTCTAAAACATAAAACCCATTAAATTTCTAGCATCGAATGGATATAAAAATACCCATAAATTTAATTATTAAAATCATATAATACATCCAAATTTTTCATAATCACTAATGAGAGGGGAACAAAGTATATATCTCATGGAAATAAAAAGTGAGATGAAATCCCCTTACCTTGTGTCTTGACTCTCTTCATACTCATACAAGATTCCTGTGTAATAAATGTATGTTTATTATAAATATTTTATAGAACAATGTTATTATTTTTAATACCATATATGTTTTGATTAAGGCCTTATATTAACTAATTGTTGACAATCCTATGTTAACGTTTCACTTTGGATAATATTCACTTTATTCTTCACATGTGCCTTAATTTGTTTTATCTTTGGCCCTTATACATATATATAATGATTTTAAGAATGTAAACCATGATATAAATATCATTTATTTAAATTGTTTATATTATAATAATATATAGAATATATAATTACTAAATGAAATACATTGTCCATGGAGACGGTAAGTCGTATGTACGCATGAACATTATTTCCCTTTTTATTATTGTATTGAATAAAAGAAATAAAATGACATATAAATATCTATATGTGTATATATATTATTATTATAGTATGGAATATAATATAATATATATATCATATAAGTTCAATAAACACATCCTTTATACATTCAATGTTGTGTGTGAACAAATCACATCTCTTTGAGGGGGTGGTAGTCCACACTTCCGCAAACAAAATTATCATATTTACACCAAATGGAATTAAAAAAGATATGTGTTGTAAAAGAAATAAATAAGATTAATTAAATAATAAATATAATTTATGACATATATATATAGATTTACCATCATAATTTCCACCATGATTGGTGATAAAAGAAAAATTAACAATCATCATTTAGTTAGAAGGTATTTCATCGCACACATAAAAAGTATGTTCGTTACATATTAGATGAATCTATATGTAAGTGAAGGTGAAAGAATTTGAATAAAACATTATACTATATTTAATATAGTAAATGTGTTATAAAATCCTAGAATAAATGGAGTCAAGGTGGTAGAGAAAGGAAATAAAATAATGAAGCTTGAAAGAAGGTGTTACCTCTGAATCAGGTAACTCCTTTTGGTTTGTGCCAAAAGGATTCATTGGATTTATTTTTGACCCAGGTGAACCTTAAAAAATTAATTTATGTATTTTGGTAATTTTATTTGTATGATATTGGAAGAACATAATTATTTTGAGAGGTGTAAAGAAGTGGGAGAGGTGGTCTCCTTTTATAGGGAAGGGAAGGGACACAATTGGCATTTTTGAAAAGAAGATAGGCATACCCACATTTTTACCTAAAAATCCATAAACAAATAAATAATGGATGTTTAATGGAAACTTAATGGCTATAAATTGGTTTTGGACAAGTTTATAGGTCGTTTGTGTCGTAAATTTAAGGTTTAGTACTTTGTTAACCTATTTTTCCTCTTCATCATTGTAGTTAATTTTAATCACATTCACTATTATAATTAGTTAAAACACATAGTTGAAAATTTTATAAATTAGATATTATTATTATTATAAAAAAATGGAATCTATTTTTACAAATTCTAATCACATAATTATAATAAATTAATTTAAAAATAATCCCGTTGTGGGACAATACTGCGGATTTTTAAAGTAAAAACATCCAAAAGTTTGCTAAGTTTTCTATACCCAATTTCGAAGTGAAATTGATTCCAACGAACTACCTTGGATTAATTTATAATTTTATTATAAAATTATACTTTAAAACAAATTTAAAAATATAATTTAACTTCATAAAATGATTAGATGAAAAAATAGTTTTGAAATAAAATTCAGTATTTTAAACTATTCATTAAAAATGAAACATTAGAGAAAAATACCAAATATTTATCCTAAAGTAATTTTTATGATTAAATTTAAATTATGATGTATATTTTAAAATATTAAATCATTAAAAGTTTAAAATATTGATTTAAAATGGGTTCTCCGCTAAAAGGCAGTAAAACCACCTTTAAAAAAATATAGGTTTTTAAGCGCTAAATTGAGTTTGTTATCATCTTATATCTATAAAATATAATGGATAATTATATAAAATATTCATTTTAATATACAACTTATAAATTTAAATAATACCATTCACTATTAGTAATTAATTTACCTAGTTAATAAAAATCATGTTTTTCACATAAGAATAGACTTCTAGAAAATCAGTTTCTTTATATTAATTTAGTTTATATATTCTTTTCTAATTAACTGGTTACCTATAACCTTCAATTTAATGTCCTTTTTATATCCTATTAAAGAATTATATTTTAATAATGAATTGGTTTTTATGAAACACTCAGTCTGGCATGTTGCACAATCCATCGAGGAAAGTCAGTCTCTCATATAATGTAAGCTAACCTCAGTGTTCTCTGTACAGAAAGCTAAAATTTATGTTGTGTTTATTTCTATATTATATTCCTATTTAGTATAAATTAATACATACAATGATATTTATTATAAATTAAACTATTTTCAAGGTTTCATGAAATGAAAAATATTAAAATGATTAAATTAATTCCAAAAAATATATTTCACAAGATTTCAGGGTGTTATAGAAGAGGTAACTATTAATGAAATAATATAATATTACTCATGTATCTCATGAAACTATACATTAATCTAAAAAATATGTTAAATTACAATATTTCATCAACAAATACCATGAATAAAGAATCCATATAGGGGTGTAACCCCTATTCATCAAGCCCATGAAAATGGTAGGACGGTTTATAAGACTGAATGGAATAACTAGATAATCATATAAACCTTATCATTTTTTTAAATCCATATGTGTTATGTCTGAAGGTCGTACTGGAACCTAATGATAACCTGATCTCAATTTGATCTTTAATAATACCTTATCTCCTCGCAACTAGTTAGAGAGGTCACTTATTCAAGGAAATAGACAACAATTCTTAACCATAAGTTGGTTCAACCATAGGCAATTCATGCATAAATGAAGGGTCCCATATATCTTCTTGGTTAACATCATTGGTGAACCCCAATAATAATTCACAAGTCACATATACCACTTTGATTAAAAATCTATTGTCTCTTGAGCTATTGTATCATAGTAGGTGTCATCCTATATAGAGGAATACACATAATAGCTACTCTTGGAATAAGATAAATCATGAACTCTACCTCCATTACATGAGGTAGTCTAAAAAATCATTAAGAAATACATCCCTAAAATTATCTACTAGGGGAGGCAAATACATCAGATATATTCCCTACACCTCCATGAAGAGACTAGCAATCTAGGCGGTCACTCCACGTAGATCATGATGATCTAGTCCTTCTCTACCATCTTATACATTCCACACACCCTTTTCAAGAAACTTTCACACATCTAGTGATGTAAACGATACCCTACAGTGATAGCAGCCGACATATATGTGATATAGAACCAACCAATCCATTTGTATAATGATATAAAATACTTTCATCTTGACTATAAAGAGGTCCCATAAGAAGGGATAACTACCTACCTCATGGGGGAAGTCCCTATATTGGTGTATTCCCTCTAACCACACTCCCAATCATGCGTTTGGTGTCATCACCCTAAAAAAGTAATGAAATTACATCCCAATACATTCCATGGACAATAAAGAGAAAAAGGTGTGATAAACACATATATTCAATAAAGGAGATACAATAATAGAGTCTACTAGAATAGTACCTCATACCGTAGACAACACTACACTCTGATCCTTGGGTATCAACTATAAGGAATCCAACTAGCCTGATCCACAACCCTTTTATACCATTGTACTTCCCTGAGTAGGTCCAATATGTTGGCATTAATAATAAGAAATCTGGCTACTATGACTATGACCTCCTCCATGGAATGTTTGGATAGTGCTAATCCCACTCCCTACATGACGTGGAATAACAAATCCATCAACTGAAGGTAGAGCATTTGTGTTTCCTCTTCCACAGGAAGTAGGTTGAAAGGTTA
Organism: Viscum album; assembly: GCA_963277665.1. NCBI lineage: Eukaryota > Viridiplantae > Streptophyta > Magnoliopsida > Santalales > Viscaceae > Viscum > Viscum album. The sequence continues at coordinate 359,042,585 of OY728155.1, read as the reverse complement.
GACAAAATCTATAAATATGTGCCATATGGACATAAATAAATCACTCCTTAGGGTCTTTATCATAATGAGGCTTCGCATTCCTCTTCTGTCCTCATTGATGGAATATAATGGTGATTCCAGTGGGTATACTCCTACCACCACATATCTAATGAAAAACCTCAAGGTTATGATTCCTTCTACTAGAGGAACAATTTCCTTGCTCAAAATTGAACTTATATACCTGGTACTATTGAATTCTATCTAGTTTAACTTAGGGAAAAGACCTTGATTTAACATATAAAAAAAGGTATTTATGTGAAATACATTCACCTATGAGCAGATGGAATATTTATGTCCAACCTCAAAACATCATGATCATGATAACTCATCACTAGTTAAAAGTGATGCAAAGAATTTCAACTCATTAAAACACACTGAATAGCCTATGAAAGACATATCACCTAGCTCCATGATCATGAACTCTATTTATTTTCTAGCTCTCAACATCTGAGGGAAGATGTAATCATATAAGGTAGTCTAGAAGTCTACCCATACCATGCCTGTATGATGACTATCTTGGGTGATCACATCCCACCAACTCTTGGTGTAACCATACAAAATATAGGTGGGAATATTGAACTTCCTCCCTGTAGGTTCCACTAGATACTCAAATAAATAATGAATAAACATTTTACAAGACTCAATAGCTTGAGGACCTTAATCCCTCGAAAATATGGGAGGATGTTGCTTCTAGAAATCATGATTTAGATCATCCATAGTTGGTATAGGTCATGGATAACCATGTATGGGATGCATCATATGTAGGAAACTCTCACTAATATGAGTGTTAGTGCCCAGTTTGAGAATAATGGGAGGTTCCTCAAGTGGAAATCATGGATGTAAGACTGGAGGCTTAGGTCCCACTATCTTTGGAGAATGGTCGTCACTGCCCTCCTGGAGCATGACCTGAGGATGTTGTGGTTTAATAACACAAAAATTTCCAAGCACATGCCTCAGATCAATATTTGAGAGCATAAAGATACACTATCGGAAGCAGAACACAAGAATAAGGGCTCACTACCCAAGTTTCTACCCCAACTACCAACTTAGAAGGTTGGGGTATTGGTAAGAGTTACAATTTAATTTAAATGGGATCCAATATGTAAGGGTTCAATTATTACTTTACTCTTCATTTTATAAAGACCATTTAATTTTATATGTAATTATTTTAATTTATAGTTTTCATTTTCATACATACATATAACAAGTTTTAATTAAATGTATCATCATTCCCAACTTGTAATGGACCATACTATTCATAACTAAGTGTTAAAACCATTTAATTTCAAATTAACTATCCTACATTCAGTATTAGAATGTTATTGGTAAATTGAATAACGGTTCAATTTGGTTAATTACCCATTCCAATTCATGAGGACCCATATAGATTATAAGTGAATATTGTTATTCACTCAATCACAACCAAATTTCAGTTAATGTAACCAGAGATACATACCTCACATGGGTATAAAACTGTTATTTAAGATGACACCATAAACCTATATAGGAAAACACTATTTTTATTAATGGTGACACTTTAAATAAAATATTTCCTTTCCATGAATAATATATTAGCAGTACATGCATAAATATAATAACCATGGCCCACTCAATGATAACAATCAATAAATGTAATGAAAGAAAAGAAATTCTCCTATATGGAATGACATATACATGGAATGTGAATTTTTGGGGCCTATAATGATTTAAGTAAAAATTATTCTTTCCATACATGGACAGGGTAATAATCTATAAAAAATATAAAATACTAAAGTTCAAATGCATCACCCAATGCTTAAAGGGTATAAATTGTAATAAGAAAAATTATAAACAATAATTTCTAATTCCCAAACATCTTGGAATTTACCCTGATCTTGGGTTATCTACTCCCAGGCCCATCTAATGACTAAGTCCCAACTTCTTCTTAATCAACAGTCTATATTACCAAAAAACAATATAAACAAATAGATACCTATGATACCGCTTTGTGTCTTCTCGACCTAGGTTCCACTCATAGGTTCCCTGAGCCATGGGGCCACATAGCCTCAATCAAATCTCCCCTAATGCTAGAGGATACCAACTAGTAGTAAGGTCCTTGGGAGTGTCTATGGTGAGACTATACCCTCACATCAAAGTGGAGAACAATGGTATTATAAAGAGATAGAATACTAGAAAAGTATAATAAATAAATAACCAAAACTAGAAATTGAAGATAAGAATAAACATCCATTAACAAAAATCAACTCAAAAGATGAACTAAATCCTATAAAAAATAAGATGATGTAATTTTTTGTCTCTAAAAAGAAGGAAAACATGTAAAAAATGTATAATATAATAGGTACAGAACATGCTATAAAAAATAATCAAGAACACAAAAAAACTATCTATGTATCTTGATAACTATCCATATTATCTGCTACTAAGATCTATCCTACATAGTAAATAAAGTCATGTTCCCAAAACCGGATACTTCCCGCTATCAACACCTACATACATATAATCTTCCTGAGTTCCAACTACTACTATGATAGGGTTGAATAAAAATCTCTATTGGCCACTACCAATTGTGTCTATACAAATATATTTTGTGAGTATAAACTTAAATATTGTAAAGGTATATATAAATGTAATGAAATGATTTAATGATAGATCTTAAATGCTTTAGGATAAGCTAGTAATGTCTCTAAATGTGAGATAATTTAATTAATTCATTAAAATACTTTCATATATATATATATAAATCATGTGAATATTTCATCAATACTATACTAGATCAAAACAATAATTAAATAGGATCAAAGGTGAAACAATGGAATCATTGATCGTAGTGGTCCACCAACTCAAAGTAGTAACTCATGCAGTCTGTCAACAAAGGGGTTTGAGTGTAATCCAAGGTGTATAACCCAAGGAATTCCACTATAAATTATTATAACAAAGTTTGAGGATATCAACCAATATAAGAACGGTCTTAGAATTACTAGGCCTAATAGGGGTGAATCCATGACACCACATCTCTGAAGATATCAAGATAGATCGAAGGAGTGTATCCAAAGAATCATAATATATGGAGAGAGATATAAGAGATTATATGGATTCATTATTGGAATCCTATAGTATATAAGAACCATGTTCTAATGTGGGTATCTCCTTTGGAAACTGGTTCCTTAAATCAAAATGGTGTCCTTTAAGTGCTCAAGTCGTTCCCTTGGGAATCCAAGGATGGCTCAAGTTTGACCACTCCTATAAAGATAAAAATGTCCATTTTATATTGGAACCTTATATATAAATCATTATTTTATTCATACCATGTAATTATCATTAATTTTAGTAATTCATTTGGTTAGTTCCAATACCTTTCAATAATGTGAATGTGTATATCATGTGAACATAGCCACTTAGGATTTTAATTGCTTACTCATTTATTTAGTTCATTACTTTAGTTTTCATAGTCAAGGAAAAGCAGGATAAGGGCATGTATCCATTTAGTACTCTAAATAATTTGTACTCATCTGAGTTATATATATAAATATACATTCCATTAAATAATTTATGATTCATTTATTAAATTTTAACACTTACCTTATAGGGTTCAAGTGATATATAAAAAATAAATTCCATTTAAAATTTTAATGGTCCATTAATTAATTAAAAACCCGTACCTTATCCTGTTAAAGTAAAACACACATGAATGGTTCCAAAGAAAAACCTAAAATGGGTTACAAATCCAAAACTAAGGAAACAAACAACTTGGGGTGGTTGGTGTTGAGGTCATATCCTCCAGTGATGTGATTAACATGTATAAATGGGGCTCTATAATATAAGAACAATGATTATATAAAGGAATGAAAATTTTTGGGGAAATTCTTCATGACACCAACATTTTCACAAAAAATGGAGATTTCTAAACAACAATACCTTCAAAGAAAATTCAAAGACCGCCTACCACAGACCTATAGTGTAACACCTTGAGATTTTGTGAATTGTTATTTTTTGAATTAATATAATCTTTTTGATTTTTTCAATTAACGCAACATTGAAAATAGTTTATTCTATATGGATGGAGTTCATTATACACAAAACCAAGTTAATAGTTCACTACACACAACATGAATCGTTATCTACACAAAACACTGACAATATCTTATGTCACGTGCAATAATGACCTTCTTAGATGGCTTGTGTAAGAAAGAGGACTGAATAACGATAATGATATATTATTAAAATATTATTTAATATAACCTAACCTTTTAATTAGTAGTTATAAAAATAGTTTACTAACATATGGAAATATTTTATTTAAGAAAATAAAAAATGAATTAATTGGTTTTAAATGAATTAGTATTGAATATGAAAAATGATTGAATTAAAAATAAAATATTTTTTTCCAACAAAGCTATTTTACCCTAATAAATTAAATTAATTACAATTAGTGAGTGATATTAATGTGGTATATATATATTATATATGAAATAAAATATTTTTGATACTCATATAATAGATTTAATAGGATTTAGATAAAAATGAAAAAAAATTTATTCATAGAATGCTATATTTTTATTAAGAAATTTTTACCGCATTTTAATGTGGAACTATTTTAAATCCAATTTTCTGAACTTTCCTGTGTTATTTTTTCCAAAATAAAATTAATAATTTAAATAGAAACATAAAAATTATGTTAATGTGAATATTTGGTATTTTTCAATTAAGTTTACTTTTTAATGAATATTAAAAATATTCACCATAATTATTTTTATTTTTATTGAAGAAAAACTTGAAAATAGCGAATGGCCAAGGGCACAAACAAAAAAGGGAAAGGGTTGATATAAGGGTCTGAAGTGGTGGAGGCTAAGGAATCCCCTCATACTAGGATTGTTCCCTCAGAAGTAAAAGTTCCCATATTGGAAAACCACATGATAGAGGTATATGCGCTTTCTCTAGAAGCCAGGAAGTCGGCATTAGTGTTGCCCTTGCGCCATAAATGAAGGATATCCATTTGTTCATTGATGTGGTTAATGAGGTTCTTCAACATTTTAATGGAATAAGATATCTTTTATGGGGTATTTACAAGGAAAATTAGGCTGGTATGGATGATCTTAGAGTCTATCTCCAGAGCAGCCAAGCCAATATTCTGTTTCATGCATAACACCAATCTTGTATGTATTTCTTTCACCTTATCCAGGAGAGAATTTTCTCATTTATAGTGAGTATAGAAGGTGAGGATCACATTTCCTCTAGTTCCTTGAATTCCCCCCCCCCCGCATAATGTCCATACTATATTCTCCATCAGTGTTGAATTTGAGGCCTCTGTTGTGAGGATGCCAACAGACCCATGGGCCTTGAGGTCCATGCATGATGGGAGTATAAAGAGGATGATTGGGCATGAATATCCTTGGAGAAGGTGTATTAGAAAATATGTGGGAAATTAGATTAAGATAAAGGAGATATAACTTTTCCCTAGACATGAGGGGCAGTAATGAATAAAAGGTGCCCTAAAAAGAGCAGAGTTTCTCACCCACCAAATGCGCAGGCAGCCAACCACAATGATTAGATATATTTACTTTATTTCATGGAAATTGTTCTCCACCCCTTTGAAACATTGATTAAATAATGATTTATGAGAAGTAAAATGAGGGGATGTTTCATTGATCTCAATGAATGGGATCCATACAATGTGATCTGAGTCTGTTTCAAAGAAAAGGTGGCTTGATGACTCTTTGTAGTGGTTATTGCAGCAAATACATCTCAAAGACATGCTGCTGTCAGTCCACTTGACATCGTCAAGTGTAGAGATCACATTATTCTTGATGAACTTGAAAAAATGTCTTATTTTTGTATGAATATAATTCCACCAAAGGATGTCGGCCCAACTGTGCTTCTCAAGGACAAAAGAACGGAGTCAGCAAAAGTCTCTCCTTGGAAAAGCATTAGACGTTGAACCCACAAAAATTAATTTATCATAATATTTATTCAAATAAATTTTTGAAATTTGGTTCCCTAGACCGAACTTTTTTTGTACTTTGATTATCTCTACATGTCTTCAATTTGTTAAAATACATGTGTTTATCTTTCCATAATAGTGTAGATACATATACATCCACTTTGTTTACGGAAATTTCCTTAGATTACCTCTCGCATCAAAGGGTTATAGTAGATCCCTAGAAATAAGGAAAACCCTAAGATTCCACGACAGTAATCTTAAAGTCACGTCCTATGGTCCAGTTACATCATTCTGAAAGAACACAACTGATGTGTGACCATCAGGTGTTGGGGGCTCATAAGCATTGCCAATTCTTCTCCTAAAGTTCGCACTTGATGACCTCTAGTAGTTGAGATCATGAGGATAGACCCGCATAATTGGAACACCGCATGATTTAGGTTTCATTGTTCATTCCAATCTATATACATGTGTAATGGTCTTTAGACATGAGATCATTGTCAATGGATGTCATTTAGTTACGTAAATTTCATGCAAGGCGAAAAACACGGTGATAAAGTCGTGGCGAGGTAGTTTGTATCGGGTACTCCATTAATGGAATGGCAATGATTGAATGATCGAGAAAGGATTTGTTGCTTCCAAGTTTAAGAAGAGATATCGCGGGCCTGGTTTATTAGGATGGTTGTGCCTTCATTAAATCCATGGCCATGGTAGAGGAAGGTAAGACCATTAGGATAAATCAAAAAATAAAATAAAGAAAAATAAAGAATGATGACACAAATATGAATTCTGCTTTATTGAGATATCAATGATGAAGAGATTATATTACATGGAATGTGTTCTTAGAAAGGCAGTATTTGCTTTGACATTTCCTTATCTCTATATGGTCCTTGATGGGTTGCTAGACCCCGCTCTAGGTCGGTGGATATTATTCCCTGCTTTTGACGTACATGCCTATAGGGTCACACACAATAGCGCCTTGAGAATCTTCCCTATTCTGGGAATAGGAATACAGATCTTGGTGGGGCCCTCCACAGGGTCCGAGCACTATCCAATTTCTATGGATCACCAAGGAATAAATAAATTCATTAATTATTCAAGTTTAGAATAATTCGCTGAATTTATTTATAACATGTATTTACAAGTTATATAGTAAATACAAGTAATAATATTATTCGAATGGATTTTAATATCCTAGGTTCATTTAATATTAGCAGGAGGTGCGAGTCAAGTTAAAGACTCAAATTTATCATGTAATATATTTATATGTTACATGTAAGTGATAAATTATAAATATTATTATGGCATAACATTATTTGTCATAAATAATTATTTATAAAACTTATATAGAAGACGTCTATTACACGGGGGTCGGGAATCCATACCGCGTGTTTTAAACACTCCATGTATAAGTGAAAGAGAGGTTGTCCCATGTTAAATTTTCATGTGTTGAGATTGAGAGCTTCCCTCTCCTCCTGGAATATAGAGAGAGAGAGTCTCTCAAGCAAAGGAATATCTTCAAGTTTATTAATCTCAGATTGAAGCTTATTCTGTTGCGATGATCGTCACTGCACTGAAGTGAGCATCGAAGATCCACACTAGCACCCAGATCTTCATGAATGATGCACAAGAAGATTCGAGAGGTGTGTGTGGAAGATCTAGAGGGCTTCGACATCGGATTCTTCGAGGAACGATCACCAGCATTCTGCGGAAAAATTGCACACATCAATTACGAGCTAGGTATATGTTCAGTTTAATTTTTGTGCTCTGTTTAAACCTTGCGAGATCCTCGGACCAAACAGGGACAAGATCACCAGAGCTGACAGGGTTATGTCACTCTGGTGATGAAGAAAATTTTAAATCCTCATCCCACTAGCTTCCGCTGCGCCGTCCCGGTACCTCAAAGTGGTATCAGAGCGATCACATGGTTTTTCTGAGTCAAAAAAATTAAGATGCATTGAATTTAAGTGTGGGGTGTTAAAACGGTTCATTCAGATCCGATGACGCGTCGTTTCATTTATAAATGATCATGCTATGATCATTTAAAAATTTCAATCAGATCGACATCGTGGTTTATTTTTCGGTAATTATTTGTTAATCTCAATCATAATTGAGATAAAATTAAACATAATATTTTATTACTATAAAATATAATATTTTATTTTATTATAAAATATTTTCCAAAAAGTTGTGTGGAAAATATTTTTTCATAATAAAAAAATCGAGGGAGACCAAGACCCCAAAATGGGGTCTTCCTGCTTTTTGAAAAAATTATGGGAAGACCAAGACCCCAAAATTGGTTCTTCTTCCCATTATTTTAAAAAAAGGGATGGTATTTTTGTCTAAGGACAAAAATTTAAAAAACAAAGAAGACCCAAATGGGTCTTCCAATCTCTCACACGGCACACAAGGAGCCGCACCCTAGGGTAAAACCCTAGCTGGCGCCATACCTCCTTGAGCCGCCTCCCCTCTGCACACCGGACCACCTGGCCACCAGACTACCTCCCTGGACGCACCACACTGCCTTGGACTAAGCCCACATGTCCACTTCCCGCCTGCTCGTGCCTTCCCGACACCTGCCGGCTGCCCCGGGCTCCGCCGGACTGAATCGCACCGGCCACCGCCGGTCCCGACCATGTCAGACTGGGCTACCTCCTCTCCAGATCACTGGAGCAGCGGGCTGCCGGCCATGTGGTTGTCCGGTATACTTCCCGGCCTCCACCCGCTCCCTTCGAACCTCGTCAGAAGTTTCTGCCGCCGCGGGAGTCACTGGACCAAGTGATAACGCCATGGTCATGTCGTGGTCATGTCGTGGTCACGCCGTGGTCACGCCGCGGTCACACCGTGGTCACGCCGCAGTCACGCCGCGGTCACGCCGCTGTCACGCCCCAGTCAAGCTATGGTAATGCCATAATTGGCCCTGCTCCAGGACGACACCACGCGGCACTTCGTAGTCCTGCCGGACTCCTCCCCAGCTAGAGGTAACCCTATTTTAAATTAATTTTAATTAATTTAGTTTTTAAATGAAATTAATTAGAATTAATTTTGGGGTTTGAATTATATTAATCTGAAATATTAATTTAATTTAATATTCAAATTAAATTAATTGTTTAATTTAATTTTTATAATTAAAATTAAATTAATCAAATGGAATCGATAAAATATATTATTTATAGTTAATAAAATTCATTTAATTTATTAGAACACCTTCCCATTATTTAAATTTATTGAAATTTAATTTTATTGCGTATATATTACCCCGACTGGTCTTGAACATATGACCAAACTATGCATGTATGGTATTTATTTATTTATTTAATTATTTATTTAATGCATGTGATGTTTGTAATAATTAATTAGATAAATGACGGACTGCAAATCATCATTTTAATTTCAAATATTTATAAGGGCCTAGATGTCCAATGCAAAAGATGTATTTTGTACCCCTAGAACCCCTCTCATGCGTGCAAGTATATTTGTACTTAAATGATGACTTGAGACGTATACCCTACCAAGATGAGGAGGTTAACCAGACAGGAGCCAAGATCATTACATAGGGCATGCCGCGATGTGAGTCAAGTCACGACTCAGGTATGGATGCCCCCAGGTGAAGATTGATCCATTATGGATCGATATTTATAGAATGATCAATACGAGTTGAGTCACATGATTTACTTTATGCATAGTTTATTATTTTGTGTGTGTGGATGATTATTGTGTGATCACATAGAATAGTAAACAAGATAAATTGAATAAAGATGTGACAAATTATATTCTATTGCATGTTCAGTTGTGAGCGCGAAAACCCAGTTTGAACATAATAAATGGAAAAGGTTTATATTCATCAATAAATAAATATAAAAATACCTCAAATATATATTAAGTCTAAAAGCCTTCCATTTCTCCCATCTAAACAAAACTGGGTGTTTGGGGTGCTCTTCAGCCATAGTTGAGAGTTCCTATTACTACCAGGGCATTTTCATGAGAGAAATGGGTCGACTTAACTTAAGTGAGAAGTCAAGGATTATCCTTATCTAAATTTCTATAACTTTACAGGAAAGATGTTGAGGGAATGAAGTTCAGATTCCAAAATCTAGGACTTTACTCAACAACACAAGGAACCACAAGAATAGGTGGTTGGCCAATCTAGTGCCTACCTTGAAACCCTCCAATTAGTGGTGTAACCCTAGCTTGTAGACTACGAGGGAGGTTTTCGAGATCCTTGCCCCTAGAATGCTCAAGTGATGGATTATTCAAAATATAATAGTGAGGGGTATTAAGGTTCACTAAAATAGTGGGAGACATTAAATTGATATAATAATTTATTAATCATAATTGTCAAAAGGTAATCAATAAAAATTACTAACTACTAAATTTTTATCTGATGTAGATTCAAAATGGAAATCCCCAAAACCAGAAGTACTTTATCACTGCGATCGATCTTGGATAAAGAAAATATCCTGACCAACAATAACTTCCAGGAGTGGTACAGGTGCTTTCACATAGTTTTATTCCAAGAAAGGAAGTTATATGTGCTGCAATCCCCAATTCCTGCTGAGCCTCCTCAGGGAGCAAGGCAGAAAAAGATAAATGGAGAAAGAATGTAGACGATGCACTTGATGTACAATGCATCATGTAGTCATCCATTTCCCTCCAATTGCAAAAAATACATGAGGATGAGGATTCCTACAAGATGATTTTGCCTCTCCATTAACTTTATGAGGAGAGGGCCAGACAAGAAAGGTATGAGATCTCAAGTGTTATTTATAAGTTCAGGCTATCAGAAGGGCACCAAGCCGGTCCTCACGTACTCAAGATTATTGGGTATATTGAGAGGATTGAAGCCCTTGGGTTCAAACTAATCCAAGAACTAGAAGTGGATATCATTCTTTCCTCTTTACCATCAAGCTTCTTGACTTTTACTATCAATTATAATATGAATGATATGACAATGTCACTCCCAGAACTTTTGACTTTAGTTCGCCAAGCTGATAAGGATATAAAAAATACCAATTCATCCTTCCTTATGGGGAACAATAGAAACAATGGAAATCTATAGGGTTCTAAGGCCAAGTTAAGGCCTAAGACACCAATGCATCGTCTTGCAAAGAAGCCAAAGATTCAGAGGCAAAGAAATGAGCAGGAAGTTGTCTGCATTGGATGTGTCAAGAAAGGGCACTGGAAATAGAATTGAATAATTGGGAAGAAGAAGAAATCTAATGCTTCTACTACAAGTATTTTTGTCATTGAATGCAATCTATATTTATCTACAAGTTGGGTATTGGATATGGCATGTGGCTCACACACTGGTATTCATATACTAGAACCAAGTAGGTTCAAGAATATTGCGAAAGGTCATGTGGATATCTGATATGAAATGGGAAAAGTCTGGCAGCCTTGGCAGTGGGAGACTATCACTTAACCTTACCAACTAGTTTGGTTCTAGTTTTAAAAAATTGTTATTATGTACCTTCTATTACCAGATACATTGTCTCTGTATCAAGTCTAGACACTATGGGTTTTTATTTCAAGTTTGGAAATAAACGTTGTCTATTTTATAGGGATAACATATGTTATGGTATGGAACATCTTAACAATGGTTTATATATTATATAACTAGAGAACTCAGTAATTGAAATCAATGAAAAAACATCCAACATGAATCAAATAACACTCACCAATGGCACTTCAGGAATGGTCATGTAAACGAGAACCGATTACGAAAATTGCATCAATAAGGGTATCTAAACTTGATGTGGCCTTACTTTTACACAGTTTTGCCACATCTTTTTACTTAATTTTTAATGATTTAATTAATTAATTAATCACTTTTTACTAAATAATTACACTTATGTAATTTTATAGTTATCTTTGTTAATTAATCAATTTTTATAGTTAAATACTTGTTTTTTTAGTCTTAAAAATAATAATTGTAATCTTACTTTACTTTTCTAATTTAATTTTGTCTTAATTAGTTTAGTTAATTTAAGTCGGCCCGACTTTTTAATAAATTGACTTTTTTATTTATAAAACAATTATTTAATAATTTTAATTTTATTTAATTAAATTAGACTTTATTTTAATATTTTATCTTTTAATTTAGATTCATTAGAATAGGTTAACAATATTAATTAATAAGTTTAGTCTTCCTGCTAATCATTTATGTTAATAATTTTTGTTTTAAATTAAATAAAATCATTCTCTTTTTATTTTATGTATTCAATTAGTTAATTAATTAATTAATTAAGAGTTTTTACACTTTAATTATATTATTTTATGTATGCAGATTTATTTCTAATTCATTTTATAATTGTTTTAGTCTACCAGTGAGGTAGACGAGCGCTAGTGGTGACTTATATGGGTCACAGTTTCTTTCCATTATCACTTGCTTCTACTTTGTAATTCTCATGTTTAGTTTTTCTTAATTGTAATCTTTTAATAATTTATTTTAACAATTATTTAGTTTATAGTTTAAGTGTTGATTAATTTTAAAATAAAATTAATATTTTTAAAGGTTAATAAATATCATGTTTTTTATTAATGGGATTTAGCATTAATTAAATTAATTATTTTAAGTCTTTATTTCATTTATTTATGTTTTAATTCTATGTTTAATTTGTGTTTATTTTTAAAAGGTCACAGTTGCGTAATGGTAAGCTTCTATTTTGTTGTACCGGTAATTTTTTTTATTTGCAGCGGTGACCCTTTTATTTTTATTTAGAAATGGTGTGTATTTAATTCTATTTGTATCAGTGTGATTTTGTTTTTAAGTATCTGTGACCCTTTAATTTTTATTCTAATAGTAGCTTTTAATTTTAATAATAATGGTTCCTTTTCTATTTTCCGATAACCGTGAACCCTGCTCCGCTATTTTATCTAACAATGACTACCTCACTGTTGCGCTGATTCTCCTTTGATTTCCCCCTTGACTCTTTATTTTTTTATAACAGTAACCTCTTCACCGTTTCATCCTAAGTCCACCGGTACTGCCTCCCTCACTGTTACCTCAACCCCACTGCTTCCCAAGTCTATCGGTGACTCATACCTATTCCTCCCTTACCCATTACTCTACCTCATCGTTTCTCAAACCCTCACTGCTACTGTTATGGTTTTTCCTACGGATGACCCTTATTTCTAACCTCACCGTTACTGCCTCCTTTCCCCTTTTACACCTCACCGTCAGATTTAATCCCATGAATCCTCACCATTCCACCACTCACCGTTCTACTTCATTTTTCCTCACGCACTTCCTCATCCTTCGATTCAAACACTACCTCATAATCAACACAGCTCACTAGAAACCTTATTACACAGCTTCCATCTCCTATCTCTGATCCCAGGCCCAATCCATTGGCCTCCAAACCTTAACTCTAGAGTTCGCACATGGGAAACCCATCCTGATCCTCACGTGGCCTAGCTCCGGACCTTCTCTTTCCTCCATCCTTATCAATTTCCACCACGACAGCATCCCCGCTGAAGTCACCATTGAAGCCGAGATGCAATGTTGTCTTGTTGTAACAGGGAGGTCTACTGCTATGGAGTCTGCACCTGCTAGTGGTGCCACTAAATGGAGGAGTGTGTCGTGCTGAGTGGGGGAGTTGCGCTATTACATCATGCCGTCATTGCTGGATGTTGCTGCGAGGAGGCTGGAGCCTGGTTGTCGTGATGTAGATGGTGCCTCTATGAGTAGGAGAAGTGTTGCACCATCGAAGCAGAATAGGAGGAGGAGATGTCCGCGGTTAAGAAGAAAGCTATGCTGTTTTTTGGAAAATAGGGAGTCAGGCCAAATCCCATGTTTGCCACTGTAGTCTGAGGATAGGATGTCACTGCTGGTTCGCCGGGTTGCCTACAGGATGAGGTCGAGATGGTGCTTGGAAGCAAAGAAGAGCTTCCGCTGTGGAGTGCGCCGAAGAATATTGGAAACCCTCCCCCTCTTGTGCTCCGAATTTGGGGGAGGAGAAGAGATTATTAAAGAATAATAATAATTAATAAAAAAAACATATAACAATAAATGTTAGGTCAAATGAAAAAGTAAAGTAAAAAAAAGTTAAAGTAGAAAGCAAAAGTAAGCTATAATAATTTAAATGATTATAATTTAATATGTTAATGTCATGAATTAAAACAAATAAAATTTTAAAAAAGAGATGAATTATTAAATTAAAATACAAAACATAACTAATAATAAATGTTTATAATAAATTAATTTACTATTAATTGTATAATTTAATTAATAATAATTATAAATAATTTTAAAACATACTTTTTAATTTAATAATACTTAAAACATAAGTATTAATTTTAGTTATTAAATTAAAATTAACTAATTAATTAATTAACCTAACAATTTAATTTCTTTAATGGAAATAATTAAATTATTAATACAATATTAAATATTATCTTAATTAATAATGTTATTAATTTTAATAACTTAGAAATTATTTTATTAACATAATTAAATTAATAACCTTTTAAAAATTTATGTAATAACATAGTAATATTAAATGGATAGTTTTATAAATAATATAAAAGTAGATAATAACTACCCATTTAAGATATTTATTATTTAACTTTAAATAAGTATTCTAATAGTAGACATGAAATAGTAAGTGTAACCTTTTAATTGCTCTCGTTGAGTTTTATTTATTACATTTTGTTTAAAACATGGCAGGTTCATTCAGGAGTCAAGTTTATGTCCAGGTACATATAACTAACTCATCCAGAGTTAGTTACAAGGGAAAAACTCACGCGGCGTGCCTTTCGCGGGTTAAACACGCATGTGTGGTGAGCTTGTGAGAAAAACTTGAAATCAGTGGAAGTTGTGGCAGTGACATGCAGCGGATGACATAAGTTATTTAAGCAAAGCAAGCAGCGTTTAGGGGGGGCGGGTGGAGGATGCATTCATTCATAGAGATACATTCATACACTTACCCAGAGAGACAGTCAACAGCAGGAGAGACGATGCTGAGCAGTGCAGTCTTGGAACTCAGGAGCAGAGCATCCTTAGGGAGTTCTTTCTTCCTCAAGTTTTAAATTTTATAACTATTTTTCTGTAATGTTTCCTATTACTATAGTGATAATGAATAGTATAGTTAGCTAAGTCTTCTACTTAGGGGAGAGTTATAACTCTACTGGTATCTTTTTCATCCTTTTCACTTATCATTTTAATGTGTTTAGAATTGGTCGGTGAGATCAGTTCTAAATACATACATTTGTTTTGTACCACAATACTGAATTTCATGCACCTACAATGTTTTGGTGAGTTTTATTGTAGAACCTTTTTCTGAAAATGTTAAACTCAAATTTAAAACTTCAGTACTCACGGTGAGTGTGTACTGTCGACTTTTAAAATCATTTTTATGAAGTTGTACATATTTGGAGTGGCGAACTCAAAGTGTACAATTTCCATGATTTAACTCCTGGCGAGGGAGCTAATTCACCCTTATTCACTGGTAAGAAGCAGTACATTTACATGAATAAAAAAAACTATTTAAACAAGTAGACTAGAGAAATCCCCGAGAGCTCATCTCTTTTATCTGTTATCAGCATCTTATTTTCTTTGTGCATCTTTCTTCTTTTGTACTCTGTTTTAGATTAGGTAGAACAAGTTTACAATAGATGTGTAGTTTTATTTTACAGTACATAAAATCATAAAAAAATTATAAGATATAAAATAATTAAGAAAACTACTCGGGTGCTGACAATAGTGGAGCTTGCCTAGTGTTTTTTAGAGAATAGTGGACAAAATATCATTCCTTGTGGGTTCGACCCTACTTTCCACAAATATTGTAGTTAGTAGGTATATAAATTTTAAACATTGACTGGATTCAATGACAGTTTTGGTGAAGTTTTTGTCACCGTTTCTGGGGAAGGCACAATCCATTTCTAAAAAAACATTTAAGAAAACACAAATATAAAAATCTTTAAAAAAATTGGAAAATTTGAAAGCAGTACAAAAAAACTATGTATTTTCATTCTGAATTGTTACTGTTGATACTGTTACTGCTGTTTGTATGAGCACAATACATTCTGCTATTAGATTAGAGCCCTTAAACCTTGAACTAGATAAACATTTAGATTCTCTAATAATGAAAAACAAAACCGAAATGGAAAACAAGGATAATAGAGTTCCTGAGCATAATAATTTCCAAAACCATCCAGAACTCTTAGATGAGAATCAACGGCCTAGGATGAGGGAGTTTCAACTCCCTCAAGTTTCAAGCAACCCATCATCCATTAGATTAAATCCTAGAGCCAGAAATTATGAGCTGGAACAATCACACATTTCTCTATTGCCTACATTCAATGGGATCACTAATGAGGACTCACTAGCCTTCATTAGAGACTTTAAAACACTATGCATCAATTACCACTTTTAGGTCTCACTGAAAGTGAACTTAGGATGAGAGTTTTTTCCGTTTTCCTTAAAGGGAATGCTAGTAATTGTTTTTTAAGTTTAGATGAAAACATTTTTGAGAATTGGGATCATGTTTATAACTCATTCATTATGAAATTTTATCCCCAAGGATTAAAAGGAGAACATAGAACTAAAATCACTAGTTTTTATTAATAGGATGGAGAATCTTTTCACGAAGCTTGGGATAGATTTAGGGACCTGCTTAGGCAGTGTCCTCATCATCAAATCCCATCACATCTCCTCATAGATACTTTCTATGAAGGGCTTTCCTCCTCTGGTCAAAACATAGTGGATCAAGCTGCTGGGGGTAATTACAATGATAAGACTGATGAGGAGTTGAGACAAATTTTCAATAATTTGGCCCTTAATTCTCAACATAAGAACTCAACAAGAAAGAGAGTTAATAGGAATGTTAATACTACTTCAGGAGCTGATACTCAAGCTCAACTGGCTAAAATCACCAACCAACTTCAAACCTTAATGAACCAGAATTCAAAACAAACTGTTAACCAAGTTGAAAACCAGAATCAGTATCAATATCTTAGGAAACAATGTACTCAATGTGGTATGTTTGGGCACTATGAATTTTTTTTCCTAATGTTGATCTAACTTACCAACAATCTGAAACATAGAACTTTGTTAATTATGGTCCTAGGATGACTCTAAAAGAAGAATAATTCTCAAACAACTATAACCAAGGCTATAGGAACCATCTAAATTTGTCGTGGAAGGATCAAGGTATTATTAAGCAATAAACTGCCCCTAATTATCAGAACCAACCAAGACCAAACTTTCAAAATCAACAAAGGGGTGAGACTTTAAATTTTCAAGGAAGTAATCATAATCAAATGTCTTATAAATTGGATCAGATCTTGAATAAAATAACTTCACAAGAGGAAAGGTACATGACTCAACTTAATAAACAGAAAAGTCAATATTAGTCTGACAAGATGCAAAATGATGTGAGAATGTAGAACATGGAAACACACCTAGACCAATTAGCTAGAGATTTTACTTCTAGGGATAAAGGTAGGTTTCCTAGTACAACTGAGCTTAATCCTAGGGAGAATGATATGGCTGTTGTAACCAGAAGTGGTCTGAATACTCAAACTGTTGCTGAAAAACTGCAAAAAATACCAAAAATAAAAAACTGCTCTGTTCACAATTAGGAAATTCACAAAAAAAATGTTGAAAATAATGAGAATATGAATTTTTTACCTGAAACTCATGCTGAAACTTCTTTTAAAAATAAAAAAAATAAAGGAAAAGAAAAAGTTGGGGAAGAGGTGGGGGACATGCCTACTGTTCTGAAAATTTTTCCCCACCCATCCCTTTCTATGAGAAGCTGAAACCTCAAAGTAACACCAGGGCTGATCTTCATTAGTTCCATGGTCTACTCTCTAAGCTTCAAGTGAACATTACTTTTATACAATATTTAATTCAAATACCATGTTATCTGAAATCCTTAAAGAAAATTGTTTCAAACAAAAAGACCCTTGAAGAATTTGCTACCTACAGCCTCACTGAAGAGTGCAGTTCTATACTTCAAAAGAAAATAACACCAAAACTGAAAGACACAAGTAGCTTTGTCATCCCTTGTACTCTAGGAAACTCTGGTCAGTTGAACTGTCTGTGCGATCTAGGTGGTAGCATTAACCTGATCCCAAACTCATTATTTGGATAGTTGGGGTTGGGTGATCTTCAACCCACTGTAGTCATTCTTCAGTTAGCTGATAGATCATTTACTCATCCTGATGGTAGGGTAGATGACTTTTTAGTTGGAGTTGGTAAGTTATTCTTTCCTCATGACTTTCTTGTTCTAGATATGGAGTGTGATCAAGAGGTTCCAAACATCTTGGGTAGGCCCTTCTTGGCCATAGGTGGTGCTGTTATAGATGTCTCTAAGGGTCAACTGATTTTCAAAATTGGTGAGCAATAAGAAGAGTTTAATGTGTTTAAGAATATTAAGGGACTAACTTACTCTAAAATCTGTTCAAAAATAGAGTTCCTGGAAGCTGAATGTTCTTAAAAAAATCAACTTGAACTCATTGAAGAATCTGAAAATAAATCCTCTGTTAAACAAAACGTTTGTGAAGTTGAAAATCATGTTCATGTTAATCTGGAATTTGTAAATTCTGCTACTGATTAGTCACTGAAAGTGGCTAATATTCATTTTTAATATCTTTATATTCATTGTTCCAAAGTCCATAAACATTTTTTAGTGCATTACATAAATAGAACTTCATTTCTCATCTTAAATGCAATTCATGTTTAAAATAAAAATTTGGGACCAATCATTCAATTGTTTGTGGACAAAATTATATTCATTTTATGAATTTTAAATTTTGGGATATGATTGATCACTTTGTTTGGAACATTTTATCTTTTAGGTCCTATGGATGAATCCCAAGGGAAGATGGAGAATTTTGAACCTGAATGCAGAAATTTGCTGGAGAAAGCATAATGGGCCTAAGGCCCATCAAACAAATGTGGGGCCCACAAACTAAGCCCAATAAAGCTAAAATTTTCACAGTAGAAATATAAACATATATTGATAATTTTAGTCAACTGTGGTCAGAGCTAATTCAGAATATTTCAATGAGATACAAGGGGATGAAGTTTAGAATTAAAATGGTGGGCCATAGCAAAATTCTCATAAAAACATCCCACAGTTTTGAACATAACTCAAAAACGGATAAACAAAATCACCTAAAATTTTTAGATCATCTAGAAGACACATGGAAGACGATATTTTCTAGTTATGAAACCTTCAGTTTCAGCCGTATGAAGTGTCAAACTCACACGTCAAAATGGATGATGAATCTAGATGGTTTTGTGGTCAACTTTGTAACATTAATTTCCTTTTGATTCTTCACCCTCATTTTGACTCTCTTAATTGTTGGGGGTGAATTTATTGCTGGGGTGGAACTAAGGCTCCTAATATTCCTATATAAGGGTCTGGTGGTGAAAGGAATAATCATCTATCATTTTTCTTTTAATCCATGTTTTTCTTTCATCCATTGTATTTCTTTCAATTGTAATTTCCTGCTTCTAATTTGTAATCACATCGTCAAGTTTTCCCGTGTAAGTTTTTCTTTCATGTTTATTATTTTAATAAAATTTCTTATTCTTATTTACTTTTTATTTTCATTTTATTCACACGTTGATACCGTTGAATCAAGGTGTGAAATTATTCACACCAGTACTTGTGAATTTCTCACACAACGGTGGAGTGTTAATTTTTATTAATGTTTTTCTTCTTCAATTTCACTTCTTTAAGTCGACTTCTTGCTTCAATTGATATAATAGCATCTATGGAGGGATAAAAATCTATGGTTTGGTCCTAGAGAGTTTCATGCGATGGATTGTATGTTATTTCATGTACTTTAATTTTCAAATCTGTTTGTTATTTTAAGATTTTCATTCGATGAGTTATGTTCTTCTTCATCTTTGCCAAGTCTAACGATGAAACATTTTGAGTGATAGTACAATCTATTTCCTTTGAGTGCTCAGTAAAGTGATCCTCAAAGTGAATTGGTGATTGGCCTTGGAATTGTGTAGGGATTAAATTAGTGAATGATTTGGGAGAATTATCTCGTTGTTTGGATACGTCTTCAATTAATGACATGAAATTTTTAAGAAAAGAAATGCATCCAATCCACCAAAAGAAACAACCTAGGATCAACCCATATTAATTAATTGTTTTAGATCAAGTAAATTTGTCTTTTAATTGTTCTTTAAATTAAATAATTAGTTTTCCAATCAATTCAAACCCATGTTAGCAACTTCACAGCCCAACCTCCATAAAACATGTGTTTTTAAAGGTTAATTCTTAGGTCCCTATGGATTAGACCACTATATGTACTTCAACGACCGCTTATACCTATAGGGTAAATTTGGGTGCAACCAGCTACTATACCAAAACTGGAAAATCTTCCAGAACTGGACAACTGTCCAGTTTCTACTATAGGAGAGTACTCTGTTTTTGAACTTTGGAACTTTATGAGTGAAATAGAGGGTGTTTCTATTAGCACCAACCTTTCTGAGAATATTTATGATACTGAGGGAGAACTTTTGAGACAATTATATGACTCTACTTTGATAAATCTGCTAAAATCTGATATGGAAAGTCTAGATAGTGAGCTGTCCACATTAGACAGTAGGACTGTTATCTTTGAATCTGAGCATGAAATTGAAAATATTTCATCTTTTAATACTCCTTACAAGAAATATGTTGAAGATATTAGACCACCCAGGCCTAAGAGTCTTCCTTCTAGTGCATAACCACCTGATCTTGAGCTTAAAACCATCCCTGCTCATCTCAAATATTCGTTTCTAGGTGAGAACTCCACTTTGCCTGTAATAATTTTTGATGAACTTAATGAAAACCAAGAAGAAAAATTGTTGGAAGTTTTGAAAAAGTTTAAATCTACAATAGGCTAGACAATAGATGATATCAAGGTTTTTAGCCCCTCATTTTGTATGCACAAGATTCCTATGGAGCCAGGTCACAAGCCTAGAGTATAATTTCAAAGAAGATTAAATCCAAACATGAAAGAAGTTGTGAGAGAGGAAGTAATTAAACTGCTGGACTCTAGAATGATATATCCCATTTCTGATAGTGCTTGGGTCAGCCCTGTCCAGGTTGTCCCCAAGAAGGGAGGTTTCACTATAGATAAAAATGAAATGAATGAAGAAGTCCAAGTTAGGAAAGACACAAAATGGAGAGTCTGTATTGGTTATAGGAAGCTTAATGCAGCCACTAGAAAGGACCATTTTCAAATGCCCTTCTTGGATCAAATTCTTGAGAGGCTTTCTGGAAATGATTTCTTCTGTTTCCAGGATGGGTATTCTGGTTACAACCAGATCCTTGTTGCTCTATAGGATCTGGAGAAGACCACTTTCACATGCCCCTTTGGAACATTTTCCTACCGGTGGATTCCCTTTGGGTTGTGTGGAGCTTCAGCCACCTTTCAAATGTATATGATGGAAATATTTTCTGATATGATTGAGAGAATCATTGAAGTTTTCATGGATGACTTTTCTATTGTGGGCAATACTTTTGAAACTTGTTTAGGAAATCTTGAGTTAGTCTTAGAGAGATACATTAAAACCAATCTTGTTCTTAACTAGGAGAAATGTCAATTCATGGTTACAGAGGGTATTGTTCTTGTTCATAAGGTGTCCAAGATAGGCTTCGAAGTTGACACTGCTAACATTGATGTTATTCAAAAAATTCCACCTCCTGGAAATGTTAAAGGTGTTAGAAGTTTCTGAGGGCATGTCGGTTTTTAAAGGAGGTTCATAAAAGATTTTTCTAAAATAACTAAACCCTTGTGTTCCTTACTGGTAAAGGATTCTCCTTTAATTTTTGATGAGAACTGTTTGAAATCATTTAATATGCTTAAGGAGAAATCACTACATCACCTATCATTACTGCACCTGATTGGAAATTACTTTTTGAGCTTATGTGTGATGCTAGTGACATGGTTGTAGGTGTTTTCCTTGGAAAAAGGAGAGATAAGAAGTTTCATTTGGTTTACTATGCTATCAGGTTGCTAGATGATGCCCAAAAGAATTATACCACCACTAAAAAGGAGTTTTTAGTTGTTGTGTTTGCTCTTGAGAAGTTTAGACAATATTTGTTAGGGTCCAAAGTCATAATTTTCACTGATCATTCTACTTTAAAATACTTGTTGTCTAAAAAATAAACTAAACTCCGGATGATTAGATGAATCTTATTGTTACAAGAGTTTGACTTAGAGATTATGGATAAGCAGGGAGCTGAAAACTTAGTTGTTGATCACTTATCTAGGCTTCCTGTTTCTCAATTTGAATCTGAAAATCCTAGGGAGATTAATTCCTCGTTTCCTGATGAGAAGCTACTCACTGTCTCAGTCAAGCAATCTGCTTGGTTTGCAGATTATGCTAACTTCCTTTCAATAGGTGTCATTCCCAAAAATTTGTCTGATAATCAATGGAAGAAATTCATTTCTGAACTCAAATACTACCTTTGGGATGATCCTTTGCTGTTTAGGAGGTGTGCAGATGGTTTTCTTAGGAGATGTGTACATGAGGATGAGATGTTGTCAGTTCTTGAAAGTTGTCATTCTTCACCTTGGGAGGTCACCATGGGGGTGAGAGGATTGATCAAAAAGTTCTTCAATCTGGTTTCTATTGGCCTACACTCTTTAAGGATGCTAAGATCTTTGTGGTTCAGTGTGATAGGTGTCAGAGGTTGGTAAATGTTGGTAGAAAGAAGGAGTTACCCCAGAAAGGTATTTTGGAGGTATAAATCTTTGATGTATGGGGTTTAGATTTCATGGGTCCATTTCCATCATCTCATGGGAATGAGTATATTCTTATTGCTGTGGATTATGTATCTAAGTGGGTTGAGGTAGTAGCTCTACCCAACAATCAAGCCAAGTCTGTAATAAAATTTGTCAAGAAGAATATCTTTACAAGATTTGGAGTCCTAAGAGATTTTATTACTGATAATAGAACACACTTTAAGAAATATAAATTTAAAACTTTGATGGAAAATTATGGTTGTGTTCACAAAACTGGTACTCCTTATTATCCACACTCCAGTGGAAAGGTGGAAATTTCTAATAGGGAACTAAAAAAAATTCTTGAAAAATTGTGTCTAACTCTAGGAAAGACTGGTCTCTTAAACTGGATGAAGCTTTATGGGAATATATAACTTCTTTAAAGACCCCAATAGGTATGTCTCCTTATAGTTTTTTTTGGTAAATGTTGTCATTTACCTGTGGAGATGCATCATAAGTCTTATTGGGAAATCAAGGCTCTGAACTATGATTTTAAGAGTACTATTGAGAGGAGATTGCTTGAGCTGAGTGAACTAGATGAGATTAGAATAAAGATTTATGATAATTCAAGTATTTATAAAGAGAGGACTAAGATCTTTCACGATTCTATCATTCAAACAAAATAGTTCAAACCTGGACAGAAGGTCCTTCTCATTAACTCTATACTTAAACTTTTTCCAGGGAAGATGAATTCCAAGTGGTCTGGACCGTTTACTATTGTGAGAGTGTTGAAGAATGGAGTTGTTGAAATTGTTGGTGAAGAGAATAAACCCATTTTTTTCAATGGGAAAAGATTGAATCTTTATTTTTAGGGGAAACCAAAGGGCTTGACTTCCTTCACTGTTCTTGAATGAAGTCTGGTTGGCGATTCTTAACCTAGCGCTGCATGGGAGGCAACCCATGGTTTTTGCTATTTTAATAAATAAAAAAATTGTAACTAAATAAAGTCTAACTGAAGAATTAAAATTTAGTGATTCTTGGGAGTCAACCCATGATTTTTCTTTAGTGTTTACTTTTATTTCTGTTCTTGTTTTACTTAGAATAAAGTGCTACTTTTCATTCTTATATATACTTTGTATCTGCTGGTTACTTTTTCCAGGTTTATATACTCTGTGTTTCTGGGAATGTTGCTGCTGTCATCTAAGGAGTGGAATTCCAATGGTCATTTTTGGACAAGAACTTAGTCAGGGAAGTACTTCAACTTGCTGCATTTATTTTTCTTCTCCTGTTTTTGTTAATAAAATTCTTCTTTCTTAGAAAAAATCTACTTTTTTAAAAAAATTCTGCTACTTGTCCCTGTGATGTGCATAAATTTGCATGTGCCTCTTTGCTGAGAAATTGAAATTCATTGTTTAAAATCTTTTCATTGTATGAAATTAAGTGTGGGGGGGTTCCTGTCTCTAGTAGTTGGGTTTTTCATTGGAATTGTTTCATCTATAGGGTGTTTAGCATGCATCTTACTACTTTATTGAATATCTAATTGAATCATACTTGGCTAAAATTTCTTACACCCTATGAATTGTGCTTTCACACTTCTTATGCTTTGTTTGAACTTTAATGAAAAATCTTTATCACTTGACATATTGTTAATTAATTCACTTGTATATGAACCTACTGATTATTTATTTATTGTGAAAAATTACATTTTTGAACTCCTTTGAGACCCTTTATACATGTCATCTATCTACTTAATTGAAAATCTATTTTGAACCTTAATTGAATAGTTGTTCTTCTCCATATTTAGAAGTCAACTTTGGGGAAAAAGTTGGGTTTTAAGTGTGGGGGAGGGGGTTCATTCTTGACTTTTCTAAACTGTGCTTTAATGTAAGCCCATCAATTCCCACTACAATTTCAATCTTTTTGTAAAAATTCGATAAATTTTTTTCAAAATTTTAAAAATTTGCATAAATTTTAGGCTTTTCATTGTACTCAATTGGGACTTTCCTTAGGATAATTTCCTTTTTGGTAGTTAATGGCTGCTTTGATTCTGAAATTAATAATAATGGATGATTTCTGAGTGGTCTTGCTTAGTGATTTGATGGAAATTCGGTTTAGGAACAACCTCTAGAATTGATATGGGTACCCTTTTTATGGAACTATGAACATAGACTTGGAACTAGAAGTTTGATTCTGATTCTAGGGGCCTCATTCATGTTTTAATTATTAAAATTTATTGTGTTAATGAGCCAATGTAAATGAATTTTATATAAATCTTTTGAAACTGGAGTAATTTGGGCATCTGGGATCCCACAGTGAGTCTCTGAGACCCTAGATGCTGGGTTCATTTCAGTTAACTAAAATCCCTCTGTACACTTTGAATATGTGCATTGCACAGTGGTTAGCACAATAATACAAGGCTTGGGATAAATAAATAAAGTGTCTAGGGTCAAAAATGAGCTCATTAAGGTAAGGGGAATGATGAACTCCAGATGAAGAAGGGATCAATTGGTTTATATGAGAATCATTTAGGTTGTATCATTGAGGTGATTCACAAAAATAATATTTATTTTTGGAACCTAGGTGAAAAAGTCAAAGCACAAAGTTCCATGTTTAAGGTCTTAATTCCATTGAAATTTTATCCCCTGTCATTTTTTGACTCAGAACCTGATCCTGGATTGAAGTTAGTCACTAAGTTGTATCACATATGATGCATGGCATCTTCTTTGATGGATGGTCTTTTTGTTCTTAATTACTAGTGAGAAATTATTTTGAGAAAGATTCATATGATCAATTCATTTTTTTAAAGCTTGCTGTTATTGATAGTCCTCTGTTTGAAGCAGTGCTGGACATGTTACATTTTGAGCAAAAATGATAACACTTTACTACTTTCAAAGAAAATAAAACACGGGATTTTTTGAGGACAAACAATGCTTAAGTGTGGGGGAATTTGATGTGGCCTTACTTTTACACCGTTTTTCCACACCTTTTTACTTAATTTTTAATGATTTAATTAATTAATTAACCACTTTTTACTAAAAAATTGAACTTCTATAATTTTTAGTTATCTTTGTTAATTAATCAATTTTTATAGTTAATTATGTATTTTTTTATTCTTAAAAATAATAATTTTAATCTTACTTTACTTTTCTAATTTAATTTTGTCTTAATTAGTTTAGTTAATTTAGTTCTGCCCGACATTTTAATAAATTAAATTTGTTATTTATAAAAAAATTATTTAATCATTTTAATTTTATTTAATTAAATTAGACTTTATTTTAATATTTTATATTTTAATTTAGTTTCATTAGAATAGGTTAACAATATTAATTAATAAGTTTAGTCTTTATGCTAATCATTTATGTTAATAATTAGTGTTTTAAATTAAATAAAATCATTCGCTTTTAATTTAATTTATTCAATTAGTTAATTAATTAATTAATTACGAGTTTTTAGACTTTAATTATATTATTTTATGTATACAGATTGATTTATAATTCATTTTATAATTGTTTTAGTCTACCGGTGAGGTAGACGAGCTCTAGTGGTGACTTATATGGGTCACCGTTGCTTCTCATTGTCACTTGCTGCTACTTTGTATTTCACATGTTTAGTTTTTCTTAATTTTAATCTATTTTTAATTTATTTTAACAATTATTTAGTTTATAGTTTTAGTGTTGATTAATTTTAAAAGAAAATTAATATTTTTAAAGGTTAATAAATATCATGTTTTTAATTATTGGTATTTAGCATTAATTAAATTAATTACTTTAAGACTTTATTTAATTTATTTATGTTTTAATTCTATGTTTAATTTGTGTTTATTTTTAAAAGGTCACAGTTTCGTAATGGTAAGCTTCTATTTTGCTGTACCAGTAATTTTTTTTATTTTCAGTGGTGACCCTTTTATTTTTATTTAGCAATAGTGAGTATTTAATTGTATTTGTATCGGTGTGCTTTTGTTTTTAAGTATCTGTGACCCTTTAATTTTTATTCTAACAGTAGCTTTTAATTTTAATAATAATGGTGTCTTTTCTATTTTCCTATAACAGTGAACCCCGCTCCGCTGTTTTATCTAACAGTGACTACCTCACTGTTGCGCTGCTTCTCCTTTGATTTCCCCCTTGACTCTTTATTTTTTATAACAGTAATCTCTTCACCATTTCATCCTAAGTCCATTGATACTGCCTCCCTCACCGTTACCTCAACCCCACTGCTTCCCAAGCCTATCGGTGACTCATGCCTATTTCTCCCTTACCCATTACTCTACCTCACCATTTCTCAAACCCTCACCGCTACTGTTATGGTTTTGCCTACCGGTGACCCTTATTTCTTACCTCACCATTACTGCCTCCCTTCCCCTTTTGCACATCACCGTAAGATTTACTCCCATGCATCCTCACCGTTCCACCACTCACCGTTCAACCTCATTTTTCCTCACTCACTTCCCCATCACCCGATTCAAACACTACCTCATAATCAACACAGCTCACTCGAAACCTAATTACGCAGCTGCCGTCTCCTATCTCCGATCCCAGGCCCAATCCATTGGCCTCCAAACCATAACTCTAGAGTTTCCACCTGGGAAACCCATCCTGATCCTCACATGGCCTAGCTCCGACCCTTCTCTTTCCTTCATCCTTATCAATTTATACCTCGACAACGTCCCTGCTGAAGTCGCCATTGAAGCCGAGATGCAGCGTTGTCTTGTTGTAACAGGGAGGTCTGCTGCTATGGAGTCTACACCTGCTGGTGATGACACTAAATGGAGGAGTGCGTCACGCTGAGTAGGGGAGTTGCGTTTTTGCTTCATGCCACCATTGCTGGATGCTGCTCCGAGGAGGCTGGATCCTGGTTGTCGTGTTGTAGGTGGTTCCACCATGAGCAGGAGAAGTGCCGCGCCATCGAAGCTGAACAAGAGGAGGAGATTTCCGCAGTTAAGAAGAAAGTTGCACCATTTTTTTTGGAAGATAGGGAGTCGGGCCTAAGCCCATGTTCGCCATTTTAGTCTGAGGAGAGGATGTCGCTGCTGGTTCACCACGTTGCCTACAGGAGGTGGTCGAGCTGGTGCTTGGAAGCAGAGAAGAGTTGCCGATGTGGAGTGCGCCGAAGAAGATTGGAAACCCTCCCCCTCCTGGGCCCCGAATTTGGGGGAGGATAAGAGAGTATTAAATAATAATAATAAATAATAATAATAAACAAACAAATAAATAATAATAAAATTTAAGTCAAAATAAAAAGTAAAGTAAAAAAAGTTAATGTAGAATGTAAAAGTAAGCTATAATAATTTAAATGATTATAATTTAATGTGTTAAAGTCATGAATTAAAAAAAATAAAATTTTAACAAAGAGATGAATTATTAAATTAAAATACAAAACATAACTAATAATAAATGTTTATAATAAATTAATTTACTATTAATTGTATAATTTAATTAATAATAATTATAAATAATTATAAAACATACTTTTTAATTTAATAATACATAAAACATAAGTATTAATTTTAGTTACTAAATTAAAATTAACTAATTAATTAATTAACCTAACAATTTAATTTCTTTAATGGAAATAATTAAATTATTAATACAATCTGAAATATTATCTTAATTAATTATGTTATCAATTTTAATAACTTAGTTATTATTTTATTAACTTAATAAATTAATAACCTTTTAATAATTTATGTAATACCATAGTAATATTAAATGGATAGTTTTATAAATAATATAAAAGTAGATAATAACTACCCATTTAAGATATTTATTATTTAACTTTAAATAAGTATTATAATAGTAAACATGAAATAGTAAGTGTAACCTTTTAATTGCTCTTGTTGAGTTTTATTTATTTCATTTTGTTTAAAACATGGAAGGTTCATTCAGGAGTCAAGTTTACATCCAATTACATATAACTAACTCATCCGGAGTTAGTTACGAGGGGAAAACTCGCACGACTTGCCTGTCGTGGGATAATCACACGTGTGCGGTGCGCTTGTGAGAAAAACATGAAATCAGTGGAAGTTGTGGTGGTGAAATGCAACGGATGACAGAATTTACTAAAGCATAGGAAGCAGCGTTTGGGGGGGGGGACTGTAGGATGCATTCATTCATAGAGAGACATTCATACACTTACCCGGAGAGTCGATCGAGAGCAGGAGAGATGATGCTGAGCAGTGCAGTCCTGGAACTCATGAGCAGAGAATCCTTAGGGAGTTCTTTCTTCCTCACATTTTAAATTTTAGAACTCTATTTCTGTAATGTTTCCTATTACTGTAGTGATAATTAATAGTATAGTTAGCTAAGTCCTCTAGTTCGGGGAGAGTTCTAACTCTACTGGTATCTGTTTCATCCTTTTCACTTGTCATTTTAATGTGTTTAGAATTGATCGGCAAGATCAGTTTTAAATTCATACATCTATTTTGTACCAAAATACTGAATTTCATGCACCAAAAATCTTTCGGCGAGTTTGATTATAGAACCTTTTTCTATTAACATTAAACCCAAATTGAAAACTTCAGTACTCACGGCGAGTGTGTACTGTCGACTTTTAAAATCATTTTTATGAAGTTGTACTTCTTTGGAGTGGCGAACTCAAAGTGTACAATTTCCGCGACATAACTCCTGGTGAGGGAGCTAATTCACCTTTATTCAGTGTTACGAAGAAGTACATTTACATGAATAGGAAAAACTATTTAAACCAGTAGACTAGAGCAATCCCCGAGCGCTTATCTCTTTTGTCTGTTATCAGCATCTTATTTTCTTCGCGCATCTTTCTTCAGTTGTACTCTGTTTTAGTGTAGGTAGAAAAAGTTTAAAATAGATGGGTAGTTTCACATTACAGTACATAAAATCATAAAAAATTAAAAGATATAGATTAATTAATAAAACCACTCCGCTGCTGGAAACAGTGGAGCTTTCCTAGTGTTTTTTAGAGAATAGTGGCCAAAATATCCTTCCATGTGGGTTCGACCCTACTTGACACAAATATTTTAGTTAGTAGGTATATAAATTTTAAACTTTTACCGGCTTCAACGACAGTTTAGGTCAAACATCGGTACAGTTAGAACCCTTAGATGTATTTCAATCTTGTTTATAAGGAAATATGACCAAAACACCTTTCTTAGGAAAGGGAGAAAGAGCCAATGTAGTGTTGGAATTAATACATACTGATGTATATGGTCCATTTCCAGTAGAGGCAAGGGGTGGTTTTCTATACTTCATTAATTCTTCCAATGACTATAGTAGGTATGGATAAATCTACTTAATGCGGTATAAGTCAGATTCATTTCAGATATTTAAGGAATACCAAAACGAATTAGAAAACCAACTTGGTAAGAAGATAAAAGCACTTCACTCAGACCAATGTAGAGAATATCTTAACCAAGCTTTCATTGATCACTTGAAGGAGTGTGGGACAGTGTCCGAACTCACTCCTCCTTATACACCATAATGTAATGGTGTTAGTTCAAGGAGTAATAGGACCTTTCTTGACATGGTCATATCAATGATGAGTCATGAAACTGATCGTACCATGATTCACTGTTTTATTCCTCCATTACACCGCTTTTTAAACTAGTTTTGTAATGAATATTACAAATATAATAATAAATTTAACTTTATGTTTTAATCAATTAATTAATGTTAATCAATATTAGAATGGGCAATGTTACTTTTTATTATTATTTCAATGTAGGAGGACATGATTTAGAGGGCCCTTGATGAAGTTGAAGAAAAATGGGACAAAATTGCATGGATCCATGAAGAATTGTCCACTGTTGTGCTTGTATAAACAATTCCGTGCATCCAAATGGGATCCTATTTTGTGTACTGCTACAAAATATAATGGGATACATCTCTTATGAAGGAATAAAATCTCAATTAGGCTGTCAAGGGGCCCAACCGAACTGATCTGTCTGAGGAATTAAATTTGTACAAACTCAAATGCGGTGTTCTATAATCTGTCCATATCTCCGGATCCACTTGTCCAATTGATGCAAAACTTTTAGTGGAGGTATTCAGGAAGTGGGGATACAGCTTTCCAGTTTTTTCAAAAGGGATATTCAGGTATCTATTGGTCGAAACGCATGGTACAAGTGGATTCAAGAAATCGGTGTGCCTCAAACCACCTTCCAATTTTCCTATAAAATGGCACCTTGGGCTCCCCATTTTGGAGTTCGGCCAGGTGGTAAGGTGATGCCATTTTGGAGTCCCCAATGAGTCTTCTCAACATCCCTAGAAGTTATGGAGGCTATGGGAAGTTCTACCCCAACATCTTTCTCTTCCTCCTCTCCCATGGGTTTCTAAACCCCTTGGGATCACCCGGGGAGGAACATGATGTAATCCCGAGATTCATTTTTTTATTATATTGAATGATCTTTTTAATTACAGCTTGTATGTTGTTTTTATTCATCATATATTTTAATTTTATTGATTTATGTACTGGTATGTCATGCTCAACTCATATGATCATGTTTGGGGGAACCCATTCATGTGATGTTTCACACACCGTTCACAACTTCTTGTTCCCCCTTTCAATTGCGGTGTTTGTGTGGTTCATATTGGTCAATTGAACTCACATAAGCACTGTCAAGGCTATGTAAATTTGTTTCATGGTATCACAAAGAAATAAAATACAAACCTGGACAACGCATCGAGTTCTTTGTGTGTTTCCTTGGTGAGTTTCGGTTATGCAGTCAAACACAAATCTCCCAATCATCGGTGGTGTTCGGTGAATCATTGTGTGTTTTCGACTGAACCCTAGGCGGTATCCTAGTATAAACTCAATGAAATTATGGTTATAGGTTTTAAAAACTAGGTATTAAAAGATCATAACCCTATATGATGAAGTGATGAAGGTTAAATATCATGAGAGTACCCCGGGTTGATCACGCTTAATTAATTTGGTTAATATCTACATTATTTTATCGCTTTCATTTTCTATTTTCATATTTAATCATCAAACCCCCATGTTTTAAAAAACCCAATTCACCTTCTACTTTCATAATCCAAACCCTATTTTTAAATTAATGATCTAAGGCTTCGTCGAGAGACGACCTTGGGTTGCTGCTATACTGTAGAAATTCTAGTCAAAATTAAACTAATTTGACGTGCATGACAACATGATCACAAACCCTTCCATTATTATTTTGGTGATACGCCGTGCATACAATAGCATATACCCATAATCGTTTACCAACTATAGCTGCAGATGGGATTCAATATCAGTTATGGTATGAAATGAAACCTAACCTGACACACATTCGTGTATGGGGTTACGAGGCATTTGTCAAGACTTTACCAAGTGACAAATTAGCATCCAGAAGCACTAAGTGCATATTTATGGGTTATCCTAAGGAAAATAGAGGATACTACCTATATAACACTTTAGATAGAAAAGTCATTGTGGCAAGAGAAACCACATTTCTAGAAAGGGAACACATTTCTATTAGAAATAGTGGGAGAAAGATTGATTTTGATGAAGTTAATGCTTTAGATTCACAAAAGTTGTTAGAGGAACAGTCTCAAAAAGAACAAGTGGAAGAAAAAGTTGTTCCTGAGACACAGATACTTCATAGGTCTACACAAGAGGTTAGAGAATCAGAGCATTATGGTTTTCTTGTCACTGAGTCAGGTGGCACATTATTCCTTCAGGATGATGAACCTTTAACGTACAAGGAAGTAGTAAAAGGAAAAGAAGTTGCTAAATGGAAATAAGCCATGAATTCTAAGATGGAGTCCATGTACCAAAATCAAGTATGGATTTTGGTAGACCCTCCAGCTGATGTAAAGCCCATTGGATGAAAATGGGTATTCAAGAATAAGTTGGACATAGATGGTGAGGTTAATAACTTTAAAGAAAGATTGGTTGCAAAGGGTTTCAGAAAACATCAAGGTATTGACTATGATGAAACCTTCCCACATGTAGCAATGCTTAAATCCCTCAGAATATTGCTTGCAATAGAATCATTTCATGATTATAAAATTTGGAAGATGGATGTCCAAAATAATTTTCTAAATGGGATGTTGGTTGAACATGTCTATATAACTCAACCCAAAGGGTTTGTCAAGTCAAATAATGCCAATAAAGTATACAAGATGTAGAGATCCATTTATGGATTGAAACAGACATCAAGATCATGGAATTTTCATTTTTATGAGGCCATAAGAGATTTTGGTTCGGTCAAAAATGAAAGTGAGCCTTGTGTCTATATAAAGGTTGAACAGAATGCCATTATTTTCCTATTATTGTATGTTGATGACATATTAATTATTGGAAATGAGGTGCATGTATTAAAGTCATTTAAGACTTGTTTAAATGAACGATTCTCCATGAAAGACTTAGGTGAAGTAGACTATATTATTGGGATAAATATCTATCGAGATAGATCTCAAAGGCCGCATGGGTTATGTCAAAGTACATATATTGACAAGGTACTCAAAAGGTATAGTATGGAACAATCCAAGAGAGGAATGTTTCCTGTGTCACATGGTGTAACTCTCTCTAAGAAAATGTGTCCACAAACACAGTAGGAGATTGAAAAAAATAAGTAGAGTCCCTTACGCTTCGGTAGTGGGTTTTATCATGTATGTCATTCTATGTACTAGGTTTGATGTCACCTTTTCTTTAAGCATGGTGGGTAGATATCAAGATAATCCAGCAGAGCTGCATTGGACAACTGTTAAAACTATCCTAATTTACTTGAGGCGTACTAAGGATATGTTCCTAGTATATGTAGGAGAGGAGGAACTAGTTGTGAGGGGATAAACTGATGCTAGTTTCTAGATAGATCATGATGATATGAAATCGTAGTTAGGATACATATTTTTCCTGAATGGTGGAGTAGTGAGATGGAGAATCTTGAAGCAAGCTATGGTTGCTGATTCTATAGTAGTGTCTGAATATATTGAAACTCTAATGTAGAAAAGGAAGAAGTCTAGATACACAACTTTATCTTAGACATTGGTGTTGTACATAGCAGTGTAGACCCTGTACCAGTGTATTGTGATAATACTGCTGCAGTGGTGCTTGCCAAGGAGCCCTAGTCTCACCAAAGAACAAAGCATATTCTTCCAAAGTTTCATCTCTTGAGGTATTTTACTCAAATAGGTGAATTGACAGTTAGAAAAATATCCACAGAGGAAAACGTGGAATACCCCTTGAATAAATACATTTCTTAGCAGAAGCATGATTCACATGTGAGATCTAGAGGATTGAAACATGCTAGCAGTTGGCTCTAGTGAATGTGGGAGTGTTGAAAGTTGGTGCCCTAGACCCAACTTGTTTTGTACTTTGATTACTGCTACACGTATTCAGTTTGTTATAATACATGTATTTATATTTCCATAATAGTGTAGAAACTTTTTCATCCACTTTGTTTATGGCAATTCCCTTCGATTACCTGTCGCATCAAAGGGTTATAGTAGATCCCAGGCTATAATGAGAACCCTGAGATGCCATGACAGTAATCTTGATGTAATGTCCTATGGTCCAGTTACATCATTCTGAAAGGACACAGATGATGTGTGACCATTAGGTGCTCGGGGATCATTAGCATTGAAACTTCTTCTCATTAATTTCACACTTGATGATCTCTAGTAGTTGAGATCATGAGGACACAGCCGCATAATAGGAACACCACATGTTTTAAGTGTCATTGGTCATTCCTATCTATAGACATGTGTAATGGTATTGAGACTTGAGAAAATTTTCAATGGATTTCATTTAATAACGTACATTTGATGCAAGGAGAAGACCATAGCGACAAATTCATGGTGAGGTAGTTTGTATCAGGTACTTCATTAATGGCCTGACATTGATTGAATAATCGAGAAAGGATTTTTCACTTCCATGTTCAGGAAGAGATATCTAATGCCTAGTAGATTAGGATGGTTGCACCTTCATTAAATCCATGGCCATGGTAGTGGAAGGTAAGACCGTCCGAAAAAGTCAACAAATAAAATAAAGAAAAATAAAGAATGATGACACTTGTATGAATTATACTTTATTGAGATATCGATGACTAAGAGATTATATTACACGGACTGTGTTCTTAGGAAGGCAGTCGTTGCTTTGACTTTTCCTTATCTCTATAGGGGCCTCAATGGGTTGCTAAACCCCGCTCTAGGTCGATGGATATTATTCACAGCTATTGAGGTAAGGTCCTAGAGGGACACACACAATAGTGCCTTGAGAATCTTCCCTATTCTGGGAATAAGAATACAGAACTTCATGGGCCCTTCCATAGGGTCCGAGCACTATCCAAGTTCAATGGATCACCAAAGAATAAATAAATTCATTAATTATTGAAGTTTAGAATAATTCATTGAATTTATTTATAACATGTATTTACAAGTTATATAGTAAATACAATTATTAATATTATTCGAATGGATTTTATTATCCAAAGTTCGTTTACTATTAGAAATAGGTGTGAGTTGAGTTAAAGGCTCAAATTTATCATGTAATATATTTATATATTACAAGTAAGTGATAAATGATAAATATTATTTAGGGCATAATTTCATTTGTCATAAATAATTATTTATAACACTTATATAGAAGACGTCTATTACACAGGGGTCGGGAAACCATACAGCAAGTTTTAAACACTCCCTATATAAGTGAGAGAGAGGAACTCCCAAGTCAACTATTCATGTGTAGAGATTGAGAGCTTCCCTCCCCTCCTAGAATCTATAGAGAGAGTCTATCTAGCAAAGAAAGATCTTCAAGTTCATTCATCTTGGATTGAAGCTTCTTCCTTTTCCGTGGTTGTCATTGTGGTGAAGTGAGCATCGAAGATCCGCGCTAGCACCCGTATCTTGAAAAACAATGTGTGAGCAGATTCGAGAGGTGTGTGTGGAAGATCTAGAGGTCTTCGACATCGGTGTCTTCAAGTAATGATCACCGGCATCCGGCAGAAGATTTTCACACATAAATTCCAAACTAGGTACATATTCAGCTTAATTTTTTTCTTCTGTTTAAACCTTCTGAGATCCTCAGACCAAAGAGGGGCAAGATCACCAGAGTTGATAGAGTTATGTCACTCAAGTGATGTAGAAAATTTTAAATCCCAGGCCCACCGGCTTCCGTTGTGCCATCCTGGTACCTCACATAAATGTGATCAAATTGGATTCACTTCTCAATGATAAGGACCTACTGAGTGATGTTTAGGTAATTATTAGCATTCTTAACGTTCATGTGTAGATTCGGATTCCCGGGGAAACCCAATAAGATGATGGCCTAGTTATGATACCCGAAATTTATGTCACATCTACCACAAATCCAATGGCTGAACCCCTGAAGGTACTCAATATTGTGGGTATTATGAGGGAAAATATAATTATATATGATATATATGATATTTATAATGTCTTCATACTTATATATTTTTTATAACATTCCAATATTTTTTCATCTTTTTTCAATATGATAATTTCATTTGAGGAAGTGTGGACTACCGCCCCCTCAAAGCAAAGTGATTCATTCACATACAACGTGAAATGTAATAAGGATATTTTTAGTGAACCTATATGATATATATGACATAATAATGTGAAACTAAATAAAATATATACACATATATATGGACATATGTTACATTTAATTTCTTTCTTTCAACATGTTAATAAAACGAAAGCAGTGTTCAAGCGTACATACAACCTCCTATCTCCATGAACGGTGTACTCCAATTCATACTTATATATTATATATGTTATTATGAAACACATATAATTAATATTTGAAATATTTATATCATGTTTTAGATTCTGGAAATCAATATAGAAGTATAAGGACCAATGATATAACAAATTAAGATACAGGTGAAGAGAGGATGTCGCCGCTCTCTCCTGGTCTCTCCCGCTCGACGCGTCGATCTTCAAGGTTACCTCTCGGAACCCTTCTATTTGACTCCATGGATCACTTACAGAAAAATATTTTTGATTCGGATAGAGATCAGAGGCTTTCTTCCCTGGTGCGATGGTGGAAGACGAGGCAGATGCTTGTTGGCGGAGGGATCTGGTGGTTTTTGGCTGGGAAAGGCGATGACGATTTGGTCTGGTTTGGAGCAGATCTGGTAGATCTGGACCTTTCTATTCCTCGGACGCTGTCTTTTTTGATCCATGGTGGCGGCTTTGATGGTTTCCCGGTGGTTTGGGTAAAGTCTGCGAGGTCAACGTCGAAGTCAACTTTGGCTCCAGATCTGAAATTTCGACGTATTTTCTTTGTCTTGCTGCTTCGCTACTTGGTTTAATCCCTGATGGCACTCTGATTCTGGAGCATTTCTGTGTGTTCGGTCTTCAGCGTCTATGGAGGCTTTGTGGGCTTCTTGGACATTGCAGACAGCTCCTTGGCGGCCGGATTTTATGAGCTTCAGGCGTCGATTGGAGTTGCGCATGTTGACCAGAGGCTTCCATGGATGGGTCAGTGGTGTAGGGGGATCCAACAACGGTGAGAGTTGCCTCAACGACACAAGATGTTGCCTTAGGGTCTGGTCTATTCTCTAACGATGACTCAAATCTGGGGTACCTTGTTTGAGGATATGGTTCGTTCGCTACTCTCAACGTTGACGCAAATCTGGTATGGTTTCCCTTCCATGGTTTTGACCCTGCGTTTTTGCTCTGGTTTCGGTCTACCGATGGTTCGTGGTTTATTTCTCTGTGGTTTCAATTTTATACTTTGGATCTCTTTGTTGGTGGCTTGGTGCATTGGTTACTCTCTTCATCTGGTTATGGTTCTGAATGAGATGCTGGTCATGATGGTTCTTGTGTTCTTGATGACATTGGATCTACTACGGATTTTGGTGTGGGCTGATCCAAGGGATTGGTTAGCTGGAGCGGCATGTGGTAAAGGGGATGATGGAGGTGAGGGATGTCAGAAATTGAGGTTCTGGATGTTTCTTTCTATTTGGATGGGATGTGATGATGCTAAGGTTTATGTGTTTGGTGCTGGTAATTCGCTGTTACCGGTGATGGATCTGCTTGGTGAGGATTCCTCGAATACTGGGAAGTGTGTGTTGGCTGGTGGTGCTCCTGGGTGTGGTATGCTTGATGCTGTCAGGATTCTAGGTTCTGGATGCTGGAAACTGAACTGCTGGTTGATGTTTAGTGGTGAGTCGCTGAATGTTGGTGAAGGTGAGGCTTGTGATTTTGATGCTGGTGGTTTGGTGGTGTTGGATGCTGGTGTTTCTGTGCTGTTGAATGCTGGTGGTTCTGGATGTTGGATACTGCTGACATGGGAGATTCTGAAGTTGATGTGTTTTCATTACTGCTGGTTTCTGATTGGCTTGGAGATGCTGCTGGATGCTGGTTGATTCTGATGATGATGATGGTTTTCTTGGTGTTGTGTGTTCTCTGTTTGGGTTGTTTTTTTTTCTTTTTTGATTTTCTTTTTTGGCGTGGGCTGTAATGGGTTTTTTGGGTGTGGGTCGTTTAACCCCTCCCCTCCCCTGTCTACTGGGTCTCTTTTTTTCTTTCTAATATATTTGGCCGGTCAGGAATAGCCCGCCCCTCGCATCTTCCTTGCCTAAGACATGGGTGAAAAAGGAGGCGAATATTACCCAAAGCGTAACCTTAACATAGAATTGTTAAAAAGAAGGTAATATAAAGTCATAATCAATCAATATATAGAATTAGATATAAAAATATGGTTTTTTAAAATATGTATAATAAACTCATATTTATTATATAGTACTTTCTTAAGAGTATGAAGAGTGTCGAGACACAAGATAAGGGAATTTCATCTCACTTTTAATTTATGTGAGATACATTCTTAATTCACCCCCATTCATTTTGTGTGGTGAATATACTTCACATGGATGTATTATATTATTATTATACATAAATGTGTTTTTATTTACATATCCATTCATTATCTTTATTTCAAGGGGCTTTGTTTCAAAAGTTAAGAAATCGGTAATGTAATTTGGTCAAAATTTTCCTTCTTTGAGACACATACCACGTTATGCACCAGTATTTTTCTATGAGGTGTATATACTGACTTTGACTTTTCATATGAAGAATATACTTATTTTCATGATATTTTAAGCTTCATGTAACATTATTATTTCTATTATATTATGATTAAACGTTACATAATTGTAAATAGTTTATTTCAACAATCTCATCTTTTATCAAGATAGTTTACAATTATGCTTACATCGATGAAATATTATGATATATATCTAAATAAATCCCCTGAATTTTCTTACCCTATATATATTCATGTTATATTCATTTAATGGTTCCATTTTTACACTCTATGGTTCTTAAGATATGTAGAAAAAAATTATGAAAATCTGACATTTTTTCTCATTTCAGTCAGAAAGCGGAGTTCTTACAAAACCATTTTTTCTAAATATATTTTCGTGTATTGTTCATAAGTTTTCAATATATCTTAAAAGAAATGGTTTTAAAAAATCTATCTTATTTTACAAGATTTAAAGGAAAATTGTTATCAAAACATTTTCAATCCTTCTTGATATGTTTTCAAAGTGTTTTTAATGTAATTGTTTTCAAAATGCTTTCATGATTATTTTATATGTTTAGAAAAATGTTTTCAAAACCATTTCAAGATTAATTTACATGTTTTCATGGGAAAATGTTTTAAAAATGAATTCATTATTTATTTCTATGTTTTAAACGAATTTTAAATGATAATATATTTTTAAGTTTTTATTTTTTAAAAACAATTTTCAATGAATAAAGGATATTACCCTTAAGAAATGTTTTTCAAAATATATTTCCAATGTATTTTACATATAATATTACATCCATTGATGTTTCTCAATCACTTATAGGAAATTAACCAAATTTTACCTTCATATTATTTCTTGAATGGTATATTTTATAATGGAATGATACTTATGGAACCCATTTCATTTCCATAGGTTATATGCTTTTGAAAACCACTTCTTTTCATGGTTTCTCCATTGATTAAATGATTAGGAAACATATTAAATTTCCATATGTTATGATTTGATGAAATTTTAATGATACCCATTTCATTTCAGGGGTTATATTTGATGTTTATAAAACCTATCTATTTTTGTGAGTTGTGATATAAAGAAAGTTTTATTTTGAGGCACATATATGAATGATATTAATATGATATTGGTGGGACCTATATCTCCCTAAAATACATTGAGTAATGATGGTTGAATCAAGAGAATAAATTTTATGTTTGAACATTATTACATGTTCACAATGTTATGCAAATATTTTTCCTTGTCTATATGATTTAGCATGAACCTGATTAAATTTTCAAAATTTTATGAGTGAAAATTATTATATGTTTGTAATATTATTTGTGAACCTGATTAAATGTTCACAATGTTATTAATGGACCTTGTTTCATGTCCATAATTTTATGTGTGAACCTGATTTCATGGCCACAATGTTATGCATGAACCAGATTGCATGTTCACAACATTATGCATGGACCTAGTTTCATGTACATAAGTCAATGAGAA
This sequence comes from Viscum album, assembly GCA_963277665.1. Lineage (NCBI taxonomy): Eukaryota > Viridiplantae > Streptophyta > Magnoliopsida > Santalales > Viscaceae > Viscum > Viscum album. The sequence continues at coordinate 359,002,461 of OY728155.1, read as the reverse complement.
GAACACATTTCCTGTAGTTAACTTAATGTGTGAACCTATTTTACTTATACATTTCCTATGTGTTATATATTTATGTGTATGGAACAATTAAATGTCTTATTCATATATTATGCTTTGAAAGGAATATTCTCTTAATTTCTTTATGATTAGTTTCTTATAAACTACAAATATTTATTCAATGACTCGTGTTTACGATCTTTGATTTTAAGGGTTATATGTCAAAATGATCATGATCATGTTATTATAACCTTATGTTCCGGATATACATACGCATTTCATTAATTTAACCTTACTGATCATTTGAGCTCACCCCTTACTTATATTTCCTTTCCTTTAGTTATAAAGATTGGTTTTTAAGAATAATTAATAAGAGGAAATATCTTTGTCAAAAAAATTGAAGATATTTCTATAAGTAATGGAATTTTGTTACATGTTTCCAAATTTACTAAATGAATATGAAATTTGGGTGTCTATTTTTTTTAATTTTTTAATTATTCTGTAAAAATTATATAATGTATATGTCGGTTAAGACGGGGTCGTTATAGTTCGTATCTGAGTGAATATTTAGTAAACCTTTAGAAACTAGGATGATAAAACTTTAGTGATATACCAAGGTATATTTATAAGGATATGTATAGAGATGTCTCTATGTAAATGTATAAGGATGAATTTACATTTAGAAAAATGTCCTGGAATTTTGATAAAGGATAGAGTGAGTGGTTTCCCAGAAATAAATTTATGTTAGGATATAACAAGGGGATATATCTCTAGAACATATATACCAAGGGGTAACAAATATGATAAGGTGTTTTGGTCCAGGCTCGTCGTAACCATTTGTACGAAAAAAATCCTTTATAAAAACATGGTTTTTTACTCCGAGGGGATATGCTTTGGGAATTCACAAACAGTTTATGAACCATTATGTAGGATTTAAATAGACTATGGTTATGAATAAACTGGATAATAATAAAGTTTAATATATGAAATAATTATATTTTATCATTTAAACATCTTATAAGTAATTCTATTTCATCATTATGTGTTTTTCTTCAATGATATGTGTTTTTCACCCTATTCTTTTTGGTTTCAGTTAATGGAATGAACTATAAGGAACATGGTTAACACTGAATGTTTCAGATGTGGAAAGTGTAGGCATTATGAAAATTGATTTTCCAAGTGGAAATATTATAATGTTAATTATCAAGTTGGTATGAGTATTGATTATACTTCTAAAGAAAAAGAGACTGTAAACAACATGTGAAATGTCTGTGATTTTTTTCCACTATTGTTCTCATTAAGAATAAGAGGAATGAATAGGTTAAGGTTAAACAACCTTAAAAAATTATTAGTATTTCATATTCTTGGAAAGCGATATTAAGGATATAGTAGATTAATAATTAGTAATTGTTTACAAATAAAATTATATTAATGATGAATTTATGTTTTAGAACTCAAAGATTTTATTATATAAGTCATGAAATATATAAGTATTTTTAGTTTGAGTTTAAATTAAGGATTGAAGTGGACAAGTTTAATGATGATGAATACATATAAAAAATATACTTTTTATTAGTGTAAGGTAACCCTGAATTAATCTACGACATTGTGATAATGATGTTTGGATGAAGATATTTTGGATGTGAATAAGTAAATTGAAAGGCCAGATTACCCTGGAACTGATTATTGACAAAGAACTCTATATCACCAAGTATGAAGTTTATAACATCTTGGATTTAAATTATGTATCTAGTAATCATTGGAATTAGGATGAATGAATGATTTCCAAAAGTATTTATGGTAGTTTAGGTTATTAACATGTTTTAAGGGAATATTCTATGAGGGTATTCACATGTTGTAAGGTGATAATGATTTGTTCTTCGTGCTATTTTGGGAATACATGTTCAATTAACTTCATGAAATTACTTTTAAAATTATGAATTTTTATCTTTAGTAAGGGTTATAACATTAACCATTCTTGATAATTTTATGCAAAAATTTAGAGGAGGTATTTATGTATTGATATTATATTGAAAACTAAGGTTAAAGGATATTTAGTGATTAAATTTTTTTAAAGGATATCAATCATATTTATTTTGGATATTATATTAGTTAGTTTTTAGAAAAGGACATCTTGTGTGTTGGGTGACAATAAATAACATGTAAAAAGGCCATGGTTCTTGAACTGATTATCAAAGGTAGATAAGGGTTTGACACCTATCATTGGCCTACGTGATGTCCTGGTTAATATATAATAGTTTTTTATGAATAAATATTTATTATGAAACACTGGTGTTACTTTTTATATTTAGGGAACAATGTATTAACTGTATTTATTTTTAAGGATAGCTAGAGAAAAATATTTATACTTTTCATTCTATTATGGGCCTTGAGATCTACTAAAAGTGTATTTTAGTGCTTCGGGCGTCAAAGTTAATTTCAATAAATCCATTTTGTGATATAAGGAAGGAATTAAAAATAGGTTAAATAAAAACAAAATAATGATATTTTGTTTATAAAAATATATCAAGTAAGTATATTTCCTAATATTATGGGTCAATCAAAGAATTAATCAATGATAGTATCATGATAAAAAATTGTGTTGTCCTAATACCGTATTTTTTGTTGAACTGATGCCCTTGTAAATCATCACAAATTTTTGACTTTGAGGCCCTAAAATTTTAGTTAATAATTAACTTTTTTGTGATTTATTACTTAAATAACTCCTTGTAAATATTTATGTCTTTCTTCCATGTCCAATCTTCACTACAAACCTATGTTCTCTCATGTGGAATCATAGTTATATTTTACATTGGGTAATTGTTTTGGTTCCAAAATTCATTTTAAGGGAAGTTTTAGTATTCATTTTTATGATGTGGGTTTCTATGAATGAAACTTTCAAATATTAAAATTTCGATAATCCAGATGAATTTTTATGTTTAAATTAATTTTATGGGGTGAATAGTTTAACACCTCGAGTTTCTGTGAATTATTTTTTCAGAATTAATTTAATATTTTTGATATTCTTCATTTCACGCAGCACCAAAAATAGTTTATTCTATAGTTTTAGATTGAGTTATATGAAAAACCATGTTAATAGTGCACTACACACAACATCAAATTTATCTTATGCTGCAAGAAACACTGAAGATATCATGTATTACATAAACAATGACTTTATTAAACTGTCTATGTAACACACAAGACAGAATAATGATAATGATATATGATTAAAATATTGTTCAATATAACCTAGACTTTAAATTAGTAATTATGAAAAGGATTAAATAATTTATGTAAATATGTGGTTTACATAAATATAAAATGAATTAATCGATTGTAAATTAATTAGAAATGAATATGAAAACTGATTGAATATAATAGAAAATATTATTATCTTTATGCCCATAAAGTTTATTTACCCTAATGAATTAAATTTATTACAATTTTTAAGTGATATTAATGTGATATATATTTCATATTCAATAAAAATTGATATTCAACCAATATATTTTATGAACTTTTATGGATTATATAGGTTCAAATAAACTTTATATTTCAAATATTAACATAAAAATTAGGTTATGGTAAAAATTTTATACTTTTCTAGGAAGTTTCATTTTTTAATAAAAAGTCAAAAAATACTAAAATATGATTCAAAACATATTTTTCATCTAATTTATTTGTAACGGTAAATAATTTTTTAAATTTAATTTTATGGTTAATTAGATCATATTTTTAACAGTTAACAAAATTTAGTCTATTGGACTCAATTTCAGTTTGAAGATGACTATATTAACATAGTAATCTTTTGGAGGAGTTTACATTAAAAACCCGCTTTACTATCCCGTCTCGGGGATGAAATTTAAATTAATTTCTGCCACTTCAAGGAATTGAATTGTGAGAAATGTATTCAATATTTGGAATCATGATAATTTATAATATATAATAAGGTCAGATTATTTTTTTACCAAAAATATTAGTGAATGTAATTAAAATTAATTACAATAATTGAAGTGAAATTAAGCTTAAAAAGAGAATAAACATCAAACTTAAGTACCCAAATGATCTAAAACTTGTTTAACATCCATTTTATGGCCATTTTTTGTCCAAGAACCTTAAATTATTTAGTTTTGTTGTTTTTTATGAATTATTTTATATAAAAACGTGGGTACAGCAAACTGGTTTTCAAAAATACCAAGTGAGTCATTTCCCTCCCCAATAAAAGGCCACCATATCTCTGACTTAATCACACCCCTGAGACCACTTAGGTTCGGACAAGATCTACCTAATAAAATTACCATAATCCCTTACTTATTCATTGAATCCTCCCCTTTTCATATATACTTCCAAGAAATCCCATTGGTGCAAACCAAAAGGAGTAACCCGATTACGACGTAACTCCCACCCTCAATCTCCTTTATTTCATTTCCATTCTCCACTCCCATGACTATTATTATTATATTATTGTATGAAAACACATGTATCATAAATATGCTATGATTTTTTATTCTATTCATTTTAATTGCACTCACAAACACCTCCATCTAAGGGGTAACGAACATACTGTTTACGTGTACGGTGAACTGCCGCCTCATGAAAGAATGATTGTTCATTTTTCATTTACCCCCTGTCATGGTAGTCTTTATGATGAAAAATATATTTATATATGATATTTATGATATTTATTATTTCTTCATTTTTCTTTATATTTTATTTATATCATACCCCTATGCTTTACATCTTTTATAAATATGATAGTTTCTTTTGAGGAAGTTTGGACTACCTCCCCCTCAAAGTGATGTGATTCATTCACACACTACATGGAATGTATTAAGTATATTTCTAGTGGACCTATTTAATATATAAGACATAATAATTATAAAATAATGAAAATATATACATATATAAATATATTCATATATTTCACTTACTTTCCTTCATTTAGTATGTCATCAAAATGAAAGTAATGTCCATGCGTATGTACGGCCTGCCGTCTCCATGAACTGTGTATTCCATTTCATACATTGATATTCTATTGATTATTATAATAAAAATAAAATTATTATTAATGATATTTATATTATTTTTTACATTCTTGATAACATGATATAAGTATAAGGACCAAAAATATATGAAATTAAGACCCATTTAAAAAACAATGTGAATATTACCCAAACCTCAACATTAACAATGAATTGTAAAAAAACCGATAATATAAATTCAAAATAAAAACATATATGGAATTATATATAAGAATATGGTTTTTTAAAAGATTTATAATAAAATTATATTTTATATACAGGATTTTCTTATTAGTATGATAAGAGTAAAGATATAATGTAATAGAATTTCATCTCACTTTTTTATTTCTGGGAGATACATGATTTATTCACTGCCAACGTCTTTTTTTGGTGTGTATAATTACCATTTATGTATTATATTATTATTATAATTAAATTTATGGGTATTTATAAATCTATTTTATGATCTTTATTTCATGGGGCTAATGTTTCAAAAGTTACCGAATCAGTAAATAAATTTTGTCTCAATTTCCCTTCATTGAGACACATGCCATGTTATGAACCTATATTTTTCCATGAGGTGTATATAATACCTTCAAAGATTTTTTTTTGAAAAAAATCAATCTTTTTTACATGTTTTCAAGGAAAATGTTTTTCAAAACATTTTCAAGATTTTTTTTATGTTTTGAATGTGTCCTAAAAGGAATGTTTTTCAAAAAACATTTAATCATATTTTATATGTTTTCAAGGGAAGAGGTTTTTAAAAGGTTTTAAATATTCTATTACATGTTTTCAAGTTAAAATGTTTTCAAAATGATTTCAATCCTTCATTATATGTTTTAAATCCATTTTCAAAGAATTTTTTTTTCTAAAGGTTTTATATTTTAAAAATTGTTTTAAAAAATGAAATGATACTTTAATATAGAATGTTTTTCTAAAATATATTACCTAGTTATTTTCCATTAAATATGACATCCATTGATGTCACTCAAACCTTTATAGAAATTTTTCCAGAGGTTCTATTCATATTCTTCCTTGAATGGTATATGTTTTGATGGAAGGATTATTATAATACCCGTTTATTTTCCGTAAGTCATACTCTTTTGAAAACCGAATTTTTTTAATGGTTATGCTTTGATTTAATTCTTATAAAACCTTTATATTTTCTATAGGTTATGTTTCGATGAATTTTTAACGAAACCCATTTCATTTCATGGGTTATTATTTGATGTTTATTGAACTCATCTCTTTTTATGGGTGATGATATAATGAAAGTTTAATTTTTTGGAACATATATGAATGATGTTAATATGATATGGGTGGGACCTATATCTCCCTACAATGTATTGGGTAACGATGGATGAATCATGAGTATAAATGTTATGCACTAACCTGATTACAAGTTCACAATGTTATCCATGGACTTGGTCTCGTGTCCATAAGTTTTTTTGTGAACCTCATTACATGTTCACAAGGTTATGAGTGAACCTTATAATATGTTCATAATGTTATTCACGAACTAGATTAAATGTTCAAAAATGTTATGATCGGACCTGGTTTAATGTCCAAAAGTTTATGTGTAAACCTTATTACATGTTCACAATGTTATTCATAAACCTGAATGCGTGTTCACAATATTATGTGTGGTTTTGGTTTCATTTCCACAAGTCTATGAGAGGGCCTGATTTAAGGTACTTAACTTAATGTTTGAACCTCCTTATACTTAAGCATGTTCAGTATGTTATATTTTGATGTGTTTTCTACAATTCCATGTCTTATTCTTATGTTATGATTTCATTTTTTGTGCTCTTAATTTCTGTATGATTAATATCTTATAAACTGTAAATATTTATTCCATGATTCATCTTTTTTATCTTAGATATGAAAGGTTTGATATCCTAATGATAATGATCACATTATTAAACACATATATTCAGGATATTCATATGTATTTCTTTATTTACCCTTAATTATAATTTGATCTCATCCCTTTATTATTTTTCCATTAATTTGGTTATGAAAAATGTTTTTTAAGTAGGATTACAAAAATCTAAAGATATTTATGGGAAACATTGAAGATATTTCACCAATTTTGAATATATTTTTTCACGTTTCTAGAGACCCTAAACAAATACGGTCTTTCGACATATTTTTTTAATGTTCTATGTATTATGAAAAAATTATTTAACGTCTATGTACATTAAGATTGGGTAATTATATGTAGTGTTATCCTTATCCAGTATCCTCCCATGTTGGGTATATATTAAAAGAAAACTAGGGAATGGATCAATTAATTGGAAATAGGTCATATGAGACTCCATCAAAATGGAGTAGTAGATAGGATGAAGAATGAAGAAAGAAGTAAAAGGACTGAACCACATACCAATGTTCTTCTAAAGTAAAAGATAAGTATACAATCAGAGTCTTAATAGATGAATGATTAAAGTACCTATCTTTAGTCTCATGTAAGATTTATCTAGATAGGTCCTACAATGTGGAAGAGGAAATAAGGTGTGAGGGGAATGAAAAGTTTTTTGTCCATTTAAAAACATTTTACTACATTTATAATTTGTGTAGATATTTTACACATTAGGTAATGTTTGAGATTTCACTTTTAGAAAATAGTCATTACATCTCTTGAATTATCATGGATAGACCATTACACATCATGTAATTAAAACATGTCGTGTATTCCAAATAAAAATCGTGTACTTGTCCTGTAGCCATCCCTCAACCCCTAGTTCCTTATTTCCAAAGAAAAACCAACCGTATAAATAGTGTGGTTTTAGATTTAACCCATAAATAACCTAAATAAGTTTTTAACTAAAAATTAAAAAGATATGTACCTAATAGGAAAAACTAGTTTCTTAAAGAATAATTTAGTTATCATGATTAAGTTAATCCATTTTATTCAACATTTTTATGAGTTCAATAATATTGGGGTTACCACTTCTAATGTTCATAGGTAATCCTAAATTGATGATTAGGATAGAAAAATAAGCAGAAAATTGAAACTTTTTGGGAATTATTTTTATTCATTTATTAAAATAAGATAACATAATCCATATTCTAATGTCTCTCCATCATCAATATCGTGGTAGAAATTTATATTCCACACACTATTTAGGAATATATATTATTGTTTGAGAGTTGGGATGCATCATCATGGAAACTAAGTTCAACCTACTCTATTACCTTGTATTATTTTTTAGGTAGTAGAGTTTTGTCCCTAGAATTAGCATCCAGTCCTACAGCTTATTTCCCATCTAATAACTTATAATTCTCCTTGATGATTTTTTTGGTAGTTGAGAGATATTGTTGAATACAATCATAGTCTTGGTGAATTATATCTTCCAAGGTATGTTTTTTATGGTGTGGTGTTTCCAAATAATCATCGCTGCAACATATTGGGAATTTTTGGGGAAAATTGATCGAGGAATTCTCTTGGTGTTTCTATGTGTTAATGTGTTTTTTGAAAAACTAGGTGTTCGCGAATTAGTTCGGTTGATATTTCTGATGCAGGTTTTTAAGGTGGTGCAGTTCCCTAGTGTGATAAATTTTTGGGCCTCAAAATTAGGAGTTTATTTTTGGAAAATGAATGATTTCTACAAAGGAGAAAATAGTATGTAGGAAGGTTAGTTTTTTTACTGACAGGTGGTTATTTGTTTGTAGAAGTAATCAACCACCATTGGTATTATGTCCTAGTTTGGGAGTTAGTTATCCACCAAGAGAAGAGTGATTATGGGATAGGCGTTAACATTCATGTAATTAATTATTATCTATTTTGTTCTAAAAATATTGTATCACCCGAATATTATCAGGATACCAAATAGCTAAAATAGAAGACTAAAAATGTTTTTAATAAGTGTAATCCTCATTATTATGAGTAATTCAACATCTGGATTCATCTCACTAATTAATATTAATTATTTGAATCATTCAAAATATGATGGTTCTCGGGTATGGTGACAAGAACACTTGGTGATTTTGCTTCATTCGTTAGAAGAGCCTTCTGAACAATTGAAGAATGTCATGTTTCTAGAATCTTTGGAACTCTGTGCATATTTAAAATATATGACTTGGATCTCAAAACTGATAAAAGAATTAATGTTTGAATTCATATATGATAAATGGAGTCGAAGGTGAAATTTCATATAGTTGACAAAGCATGTTGGAGTTCAAATTTCAACCTATGGTGTCCAATGAGTTATGAAAAGTTCATGAATAAAGATCAAGAATAATTTTTCTTTATCTAGATTATAGGTGGATAGTGATGATGAGGGAATCACCTCAAAGGAATATGATGAGGAAATGATGATTCAAAAAAGTCATTAATGATATGCAATGGGAAACCAAATCTATATGAAAAATGAATATGTGAACATAGTTTCTCTGCTGAATATGGTTCTATATGGGTTGTATCACGCACAAAGATTGTGGTATTCAAGGAATGATAAGTTTCTTAAGAACCTTTGCTTTTAGTATGGTGGAGTTAATTACATACTATATTTCAATAATGATAATAATCATAGGATGATGGTGTCAACGACCCTAGAAATAACAACACATTAATTTGAAATCTAATTATGCCAAGGAGGTTCTATGAATGTTTTTATTTGTTGATTCCAAGGATTTTACAAATCCTCTGGATATGTGAATGAACGACCATGACATGATGAAGGAAATGTTTTCAAAATCATAGATACAAGAAAATCAATGAAATCATGTTTCACTTAACAGAAACATGACCAATTTTTTTCCCCATGTCAAGAAGTACGCTATCAAAGACATTCTAAGGAAAGAAAATTTATTATATTAAAAAAAGAATACTTCGATGTATCAAGGGAACAATGGATTTCATCTTACTATAAAATTAAAATTCCCAGTAAGAGTTATGGGACTGTACCGATGCAGATTGGGGTGGACCAACAGATGATAAAAAATCAAGGTTAGGTGGTTCATTCTATCTTGGTGGATTTTTTATTTCATAGCTATGAAAGAAACAACATTTCTTTTCATTGAGCATATCATAAGTTGATTATATTGTGGAAACTCAAGCATTCAATAGTTACTGTGGATGAAGAAGCTTCTTGATGAGATGGGAGTAAAAGTGATGTCTTTAATCAGAATCCATTGTGATAATTCAAGAACTATAAATATTGTAAAAATATATTCTATCACTTAAGGAAAAATAACATTGAAATGGAGTATCGTTTAATCAAAGAGGATGTGGAGAAAGTGTAACGACCCAAAGTTTCATTAATAGAAAATCCCTCTTGATCCAGTTAAATGTTTCTTAATGAAAAATGTTTTTATAAGATGTCAACTTCTTTAGTTTTACATTAAGATTTGTGACCGTTACTTTTATAGTCGTTGAATAGTGATCCTGAGTAGTATAAATATAAGGCATTAACGAACCCATTTCTACTCAGACAAAGGAAGTGATGGCCTCATCCAGTAGAATTTCCCCTTACGAAGCCCATTTGTCAGAGCTCGAAAAGAGGTGGCGTCTTTGGGCTTTTCCCTTGACCAAGCCCAAGCTGAGATTCATCAAGTCAAGCTCGAACGTGATCGTCTACGGGAAAAGTGGAAGTTGATTAAAATTACCACTCGAGCGATGTTATCCGAGCCGTCCCAATAGTCTGTCACCATCGCACACCTTACCCTTAGGTCTTATGAGGCTATTTTAAGGGGTTATGTAACAAATAAGTAGCACTATGTTCATGTACATTATTTTTGTATATAATAATGAATATAATTTCTAGTCATTTTTGATACATTGTAATTAGTTTTTAAAGTACAAATGGTGTTTTTAGTTATTATTTAATTGAGAATTATATTTTATTAAATTAAAGTATTTTTGAATTAAATAATATTTTAATAGAATATTATTATTAATATTAAATTAATTTTTTTATTAAGTGTAAATGATGTTATAATTTTATGAATGCAATTAAAATTTTTATTAAGGTTTGAAATCCATTTCTGTCAAAACCCGTGATTTTTTTATAAATGTCGGTTTTTATTTGAAAAATGAAAATTCACATATTTAGAAAATTATTTAGATAAAATGAATATTATTTTTGGAATCAGGACGTCGAAATTATCCAACCGTGAATTTTTCATAATTTTCTGAGACAGTCAAATTTTTGGGTAAAAATTAAATACCATTTAATTATATAATGTGTTTTATGACATCATAATGACCCAATGGTGATGTAATAAATAACATAATCCTTAGGTTCGGCCAATATGTGTTTTATAATTAAAATAATGATGTTTTGGGTTGGTTTGACTTACTTTTCAAAGCATTAATGGAGCCCTCAAGACTTATTCAACACTTTGCCTTTTTAAATTAATTTCCATGGGAGTGTGACTCACCTCCACATAAGCAAACCTAATTTTTTAATAAGTTCGGACCTTGGACTTGTAAAATATTGTTTTCCTCTTTCCTTTTCCAGATACCATGGTCAAATACCATGGGGTGGTTTGTGGTTTGGATTATTTTAATATAAGGGGTCCCAAACCTAAATAATAAAGAATTCTCTCACCTTTCCTATATAAACCCACCCAAGCTCCCACTTCCTCCTCACTAAAATCCCTTAGAGTTCGTCCAACCTCTGCCCTACTCTCTCTATAATCCTCCCAAGGTGCCCCAAGATCCCAAGAAGCCTCTCACAAGCCTCTCTCTAGCCTTTGAGAGCACACTTCCAAGTAAGGGTTTTTTCTTCCTTTCTCATTTTTGTCAATTTTCTTTAAGTTATATTGCCCTTTTAATTTCAATTATGAATGTTGGGGTATGGTTTCGCACCTCTCCCATACTGCCCTATTATTGTTTGAATGATGGGAGACCCCTTTCTCTCTCATTAAAAGCCTCCCATGTACACCTGTTACTATGCCGAAATTCCGAAAGAAACCTTTTTCTCCTCTTTTATATTCAAGCAATACTTTTGTATCATGAATCTAAATTCCTTTTCAATTGTTGGGACATGTATCTATATGACCTCCTTACTGTACATTACATTTAAATATGATGAGGAACCCCTTTCTCTCTCATCAACCTTTTTTATGAATTCTTATGTCACGCCGTTACGCTGCCGAAATCACACCGATTTTCTAAGCCAATATCATTGTGTAGTGAATACCATGCCCATTTCTCCATCAAGGGTATTCACCTTTATGCACATTTACTTATTGATTATAATGTTTCATGTATGAATTCCACATTCCTTTATCTTGGAATAAATTATTATGTTTTATGAATCCATGTTTTATGATCTATGTGGCACACTTTTGCACGAAATGAAATGTTTAAGAAGGGTGCACCCTTTATAGCGCTCCAATGCATTGGGTAAAGTATAGTATCATGATACTTCATGTGCAATGAGTGTTGAATCATGCTAATTCAAGTGCAAAGAGGGTTTAATCGTGCTTCAAGTGCAATGAGGGTTTACTCATGCTCCATGTGCAATGAGCCTTGGCTCATGCTAATTCAATGTTAAGTGTTGTTGCCACATTTCCATGTTATGGTTATCATGCTTTATCATGCCTTTATGTTAATGTTACTCTAATGCTCTATTGATGTTCCTATTTCCTAACATTTATTGTACTCCTCATGTTATTCATTGTTTACTCCCTTACTGGGCTTTCTAGCTCACCCTTTTCTTATGCATGTCCTCAGGTTATCCCATGCAATGCTAAGTACGAAGGAATGTAGTGGTCATGTAAAGGATGTTTTCAATAAAGATGTTGTATTTCAAGTTTAAAGTTTTTATGTAATGATCCTAAGCCCGAAAGACACTAATTCTCTCGATCTTCTTTGTTGTATCAAGTGAAGTTTTATGTAATAAAGCATGTTTAAGTTGTAATAAAAAGCAGGGTTGTCATAGTTGGTATCAGAGGATAGGTTTAGTTATTTTTGGGATTAGGAAACCCTAGTAAATCCTTAGATACAATACTAAGCATAATAAAAACATCCATATGTTTTTTTAAATACTATGTAAGTGGTTTATCAAACAAATACACCCATGTCTGGATACGAGTAGGTAGAGGCGGCTCTGGCACAGATGTATCCTAGGGGTAAAACCCGAAAACACCGCTTTGAGCTAGACTCGAACGAGAACTGGTGCATGAAAACGGTCCTTGATTCACTCTTGGTTATGACACTCACGGGGGATATGTTTTGATAAATTCACAATGTAACACCCCAAGCTTCCACGGTACGTTTCACTTCGAATAATGCAATAGCGTGTGTTGTACGCAACCTCGAGCTCTAACACACACCACAACGAATTAAACTAGCCGTTGTGAATAGTAATACATATTTTTTGAAATTTTATAAATTTTATTTATCAAAATGGACTTCATTTTTGGATTCGGAATATCTAAATTAGCCTATGTTGAATTTTTGGTATTTTTCTGAGAACTTCTATTTTTTATGAATAGTGAAAAATACTTAAAACAAATTTTTTAATAAAAATAATTTATAGTGATAAATTATACTATTGAGTTGTTTTAAAGTATAATTAGAATATATTTTTACCATTTTATCCAATGGTGGTCATTAGAATTAATTTAACATTGAAATTGGACATAAACAATTGCCAATCTTTGGATATAAATTGTTTCTTAGAAACACGCCATTTTTTGTAACAGCGGGAATTAATTATAAAATTAATTAATTCAACTTATATGTTTGGAATTTTTTAAAATAGACATCATTTTTGAATTCGGAATATCAATTATAGCTTAGGGTGAAATTTTGGCTTTGTTCTGAAAAACTTCAATTTTTGATGAATAGTGAAACCACTAAGTGGTAGTTAAATAACTGATTTTTCGTTTAAATGAAATATTACCACTTCTGTGATTTGATTTTCAAAAATCCAACATACATGGTTGTCACTAAGAAGTAAAATGTGGTTCAATGAGATTAAAATAAATTTTTGGTGAATAGTAACTTTTAAGTTCTTAATCGCGATTAGAGGTAATTAGTGTAGTTTAAGGTACAAATAATGTTTTAATAATATGAGATAGCATGAAACTTGTCCTACTACTATTGTATGAGTCATGGCCGACCAATACAACCCATGGGTCAACATGGGGACCCCATGGAGCCACTTTAGTTGGAAAATGACATTAATATATATTTATTTAATGTTAAAATTAAATTGACACAAACATGAGTTGTTTTACTAAAACAGTTTTTAAGAGGGGTTACACAAGTCCAGATTTTGATTATAAATATTCATTAGAAAGATAAAAAGATTTCCTACATCATAGTATTTTTTTTATAATTTTTAGACATTAAATAAATTAAATTATTTATGACATCATGATGATGCAGTGATGACCTCATTATTTAACGATTTAAATAAAATGAAAAGATAATGTAAAATCCAAAGCGTACACTTGTCAAAAACCTATTGGATGAGTAGATTTAGAACCCTTATCATCTTATCCTCGAATTATATAAGTTTGGGACCTCTAAAATCCGAAACTCATTTTATAATAAAGTGACTTTTCTTCACTTTCCAAGAGTGCCCCTCCTCTCCACTTATAAAAGGCCCCCACATCTCCCACCTTATTCAGACCTTCAAGCCATTTTGCTTGGCCAAACTCTGCCCAAATACTCTCCCAACTTCCCCCTATTACTCCTAGAAGCCTCAATTTGGGCAGAACTCTTCCCAAGGAAGCCTTTGCCTCAAATCAAAAAGTGTTACCCATTTTAAAGGTAGTGTTTTCTCTTATGTTCTTTTGTTTTATTTTGCTTCTCCAACCCCCTAAACTCTTTTTATTCTTTTCTTTTGTAACAACACCAGTATCCTAAATATACTATCATGTTTTTATAATAATGATTCGAGCTACACTTACACACACCTACATCTAATGGTTAAAGAACTTTCTGTTTCTGTGGATGGCGAATTTCTGCCTCACGAAACGATGATTGTTCAAATTCTTTTAACACCTATAATGGTGGCCATTTTTATGACACTATTTTCATATATGATATATATATTATGTTTATGTTTTACTTATGCTTCTGTATTTCTCATTTATGGCATACTTTATGATTTCCATTATGGGTAAACGCGATAATTTCATTTTAGGAAGTGCGGACTACCGCCCCCTCAAAGTGATGTGAATCGTTAATGCCATAGTTGGGATGTATAAAGGATGGAGTAAATGATATTATATATGATATTATACTGGAACTATATTATACCTTTATATAATTATTATTTCATTACATTAAATACGAAATAGAAATGAAAGTAGTGTTCATGCGTACGTACGGCTTACCGTCTCCATGAACGGTGCATTTCATTTCTTACCTCTAAATGTTACGTAATATTATGAATGAATGTATATACTGGATATATATGATATACATGATATCTACATCATGAATATAATTCTGGATATAATGGATATTTCACCACATGAACAACTTGTAATTATAAGAAGGTTATTGTTGACACAAGTACCAAAGATCGACAAAACGACCGTTATTAACTTAAATAATTACATAACGTTCATAAAATTGTAATAAGTGATATAAAAAGGATAATGAAATTGAAAATAGTTCTTAATAAGGTAGATATTAACTCTAGTTTATTATTCAGGAGGTTAAAGAACGGTTGAGTGAAGTCGGACACGAGGTAAGGGAATTTCTTAACCCAACTTCCATTCTTTGGGTTAATCTCCTACTTTCAAATTATGTCATGATATTATTATGTCTTATTTTTTATTTTTACATTCTTTATGTGTACCTATAGTGAATAAACATAATATATCTATTTTATTTTAAAAATTATCTTTGTAAGGACTTCGTCTCAATCTCCTTTCATTGAGGCATATTTGGTTTTATACACAAATTTCTTTTATACGGTGTATAAACCCCTTTGACTTTTACTTTTATTCAAAAGGAATCTTTTTATACGAAGCGTTTTACTAAACGACAAAAAGGGAATTTTTTTCTTTCCGTACATATGCGGTGACAACGACCTCTCCGCCGCCGTGACCATTATTTGAGTTTCGGCTTCCTCTACAAGCCATACTTTTTTTAATGAAAAATAAATACCATGTTATACTTTTCTTTTATTTTGGTATTGAAAATGGTTTTGAAAGAGTTTTTATTATATCAATGTGTTGTATTGATATCTTGTGATTGAAATGTGGAAATGTTATGTTTCCTTTATGCATGTTTTATGTGATACGATTATGTTATGGTTTATGATATATTTAAACCTATTCATATGAGGAATGCATTGGACTTAATAAGTGACGGGTGGAGCCCGTTATAGCTCCTCGATGCATCGGTAAGTCTCATGAGACAACTAGACGTGGAATTGGATGAGTCCCTTTCCCAATTTGATTTATGGTTTTGGCCGAGGCCTTAATCATTTTAGACGTCTTGGCCGAGGCCTTGACAAAATGTTTCAGAATGTCTGGCATTATGCATTCCATCATTATGAAAGTGGTTAATGATATTTCATGTTATTATTCGACCAGTAGAATATCCATGTGAAGAAGTAAATGGAATTATCTCATTTTAATTTTGCCATATTATGTTGATGTTCAAGTTTAAAAGGCTTTTGTTTTAGTTATACATTGCCTTAAATGTTTATGTTTATTTATGAAAGCTTCCGCAATATTGTTATCCTTACTGAGCATCTGAGCTCACCCCTTTCAATGTTTTAATATTTTCCAGGATGTGAAGAAGTATTTTATGAATAACCTGCAGAGATTGTCAGAAAAGGATATGAGAGTGGACTATGGAGACTTTGTTATTGTAGTTTTTCACTTTTTGATGTAATGTAACGTTTACGAATGTATCTAGTGTTTCCAAGGCTACTAAACTAATCGGTCTTTCGAGACATGATCTTTTGTGATCATGCCAATGTTACGAAGTAATGCACCGACTCTGGGTAGCTGGGTTCGGGGCGTTACAGTTTGTATCAGAGGCAGTTTAGTACTAACCTTGGAAGCTAGATGTAGATAAACTCTGATTAGAGCACATAGCCCAAAGATAGACTTTGAGGATTAGTATAGATGAACTTCCTAGAATTTTGTTATTGTAGAGATTTTGTGAGTTTTCCGAGAAATACATCCATGTCTGGATACGAGCAGGTAGAGGCGTATCTGGCACAAATGTACCTAGGGGTAAAACCCGAAAACACCACTTTGAGCTAGACTCGAACGGGAACTGGTGCACGACAACGGGCCTTGCTGCACTCTTGGTTACGACACTCCCGGGGGATATGCTTAGGATAATTCTCATTTTCTTTACAAACCACTATGAAGGGTTATGAGTATATACTTCCTCAAAGGAAACATTTATTTTTATGATTATGGATTATATCCATAAATAGTTCAATTTATGTAAAGTATTTTACAAATATGGAATTATGTATTTTATTTCATAAACTAATCTAGTTTATACAATTGTTTAGAAATGGCGCCTAGTGGAATAATTGGAAACCGTATCAATGCATGCACTCCATGTAGGGATTTCCCTCCTTCTCAAGATAATTATAGTGGGGATGGTGATGCAACTGGTGCCGATCAGCTAATCACCATACTGGGACAACTTACTCAGGTTATGAATAATAACCTTACTCTTATGGAGCACCCTAATCCGCAACGTGGAGGATCAATGCTAGACCGTTTCATGAGGCAACTACCACCAAACTTCAATGGGGGTACAAATCCGTTGGTAGATGAGCAATGGATAAACTACATATAGAAAATATTCCATGCCTTGGGGAGTAGAGAAAGGGAGAAGGTTGTCATGGCAGTTTACCGCCTCACTGGAGATGCCGATCCGTGGTGGTCGCTGATTCAAAACACAAAGGAAGATGATGAATTTTCGAATATGGAATGGAGGGAGTTCAAAGAGCTTTTCTTAGAAAAATACTTTCCTCGTGACCATCGAACAGATATGGAAAGGCAATTTCTGAGTCTGAGGCAGAAGGAGGATGAGAATGTCGCAAAGTATGAGGCTAACTTTACAAGGTTAGTGAGGAATGCTTCCGATTATATACGTAACCCAAGGAGTAAGATTGATCGTTTCTTTGATGGGTTAAAACCATTTCTCCATCGAGATTTAGTATCACAATCCTTCTCATCATACGAAGATATTGTCTCGTGTGCTATCAAGACAGAAAAGGAATTCTATAAGTCTTATGACAACAAAGTAAAGCAAGAGAAGAAGAGAACGGTGGAACAAGAGACAGATAAAGGGAAAAAGGGAAAGAAGGATTTTCCATTATGTGATTATTGTGGGAAGAATCCCCCTGGTACGTGCCTAAAAGGAATGGGGGGTTGTTATAAATGTCGAGAAAAGGGTCACCAGGCTCGTGATTGCAAGGGAAAGAAAGAGGCTGTCAAAGTTGAATGCTACAATTGTAGGGAAATGGGGCATTATGCAAATGAATGTCCTAAGCATCAAGGAAACTTACCTCAGAAAAGGCCAAGGGATCAAGTCCAATCTTATGTTGTGACTACAGTTGAAGCGGAATAATTAATGTATTGGTGCTTTTGGACTCAAGAATTATATTATGGTTATAAGAATAATGTGATATATATATGGATTGTACTACAGTACTTTTTGATTTCAGTAAGGTTTTAATATGATTAAGGTAATCATATTTTTAGTATGTGACAATAAGAGAAACTTTTCTTTGTTTGGGGAATCTGATGTTATAATTGATTTTGGAATTAAGAGACCTTTTAGAGAAAGTCTGGACAGAGGTATTTTGGATAACTATAAAGGTTGGAGTGGATTAAGTTGATCTTTGGGTAGTATTGTTTAAGGTTAAAGCATTTCTGAAGATTATTTTTGTAATATTATAATACTATAGTTTTAGGAAAAGGACAACCTGCAGGGTGGGGAATAACCTGTCGCGTCGGACAAAGCTGCAGGAATCGAACCCACAACCATAGTGCGACAAGCCTTTATTTACTACCAATAGCCTACAGGAAGTCCCTGGTTATTACAAAATAGTTTTACTAATCTAAATGGCATGTGTTAATATTTGGAACCTTATACAATTTGGATAAAAAGAATATTTTTGAGTTCCGTTACCATTTGGAGTAAAAGATGGGTTTGTGGTAAACATTTATTAACGAATGAAAGTATACATAACAAGTATGTATATTCCCTTACGTTCTTAGTAAATCTCCTAAATAAATTCCTCAACATTATAAAAGGTAACTTAAAACAAAAATGTTGTCAGTTAACTTTTCCAACTGGGGATTCAATGAACGTTTAACCAGTCACAAGTTTGTGATTTTCTTGTAGTTAATCTTTCTCCTAATCCTGTTTTCTATAACTCTCCATCAGACCTTGATGGTTTGTTTCTCCTCCATATCCATATTTTCATAGAATCCTAGAATGGGCTATATCGGGTGACCTTTGTACTTATCTTGCTTTCTTTTAATGTTATATATTTATTAAGCTTATTTCCGATGTGGGTTTTCCTCAAAGGTATTTTCTCTTTTCAACCTTTTATTTTCAAAGAAAAATTTCAAATTGTGAGGACTCAATTTATTGAAGGAGGGGATAATGTAACACCCCAAGCTTCCACGGTACGTTTCACTTCGAATAATGCAATAGCGTGTGTTTTACGCAACCTCGAGCTCTAACACACACCACAACGAATTAAACTAGCCGTTGTGAATAGTAATACCTACTTTTTGAAATTTTATAAATTTTATTTATCAAAATGGACTTCATTTTTGGATTCGGAATATCGAAATTAGCCTATGTTTAATTTTTGGTATTTTTCTGAGAACTTCTATTTTTTATGAATAGTGAAAAATACTTAAAACAACTTTTTTAATCAAAATAATTTATAGTGATAAATTATACTATTGAGTTGTTTTAAAGTATAATTAGAATATATTTTTACCATTTTATCCAATGGTGGTCATTAGAATTAATTTAACATTGAAATTGGACATAAACAATTGCCAATCTTTTAATATAAATTGTTTCTTAGAAACACGCCATTTTTTGTAACAGCGGGAATTAATTATAAAATTAATTAATGCAACTTATATGTTTGGAATTTTGTAAAATAGACATCATTTTTGAATTCGGAATATCAATTATAGCTTAGGGTGAAATTTTGGCTTTGTTCTGAAAAACTTCAATTTTTGATGAATAATGAAAGCACTAAGTGGTAGTTAAATAACTGATTTTTCGTTTAAATGAAATATTACCACTTCTGTGATTTGATTTTCAAAAATCTGACATACATGGTTGTCATTAAGAAGTAAAATGTGGTTCAATGAGATTAAAATAAATTTTTTGTGAATAGTAACTTTTATGTTCTTAATCGCGATTAGAGGTAATTAGTGTAGTTTAAGGTACAAATAATGTTTTAATAATATGAGATAGCATGAAACTAGTCCTACTCCTATTGGATGAGTAATGGCCGACCAAGAAAACCCATGGGTCAACTTGGGGACCCCATGGAGCCACTTTAGTTGGAAAATGACATTAATATATATTTATTTAATGTTAAAATTAAATTGACACAAACATGAGTTGTTTTACTAAAATAGTTTTTAAGTGGGGTTACACAAGTCCACATTTTGATTATAAATATTCATTAGAAAGCTAAAAATATTTCCTACATCATAGTATTTTTTTTATAATTTTTAGACATTAAATAAATTAAATTATTTATGACATCATGATGATGCAGTGATGACCTCATTATTTAACGATTTAAATAAAATGGAAAGATAATGTAAAATCCAAAGCATACACTTGTCAAAAACCTATTGTATGAGTAGATTTCGAACCCTTATCATCTTATCCTCGAATTATATAAGTTTGGGACCTCTAAAATCCGAAACTCATTTTATAATAAAGTGACTTTTCTTTACTTTCCAAGATTGCCCCTCCTCTCCACTTATAAAAGGCCCCCACCTCTCCCACATTATTCACACCTTCAAGCCATTTGGCTCGGCCAAACTCTGCCCAAATACTCTCCCAACTTCCCCCTCTTACTCCTAGAAGCCTCACTTTGGTCATAACTCTTCCCAAGGAAGCCTTTTCCTCAAATCAAAAAGTGTTACCCGTTTTAAAGGTAGTGTTTTCTCTTATGTTCTTTTGTTTTATTTTTCTTCTCCAACCCCCTAAACTCTTTTTATTCTTTTCTTTTGTAACAAAACTAGTATCCTCAATATACTAGGATGTTGTTATAAGAAGTATTCGAGCTACACTTACACACACCTACATCTAATGGTTAAAGAACATACTGTTTCTGTGGATGGCGAATTTCTGCCTCACGAAACGATGATTGTTCAAATTCTTTTAACACCTATAATGGTGGCCATTTTGATGACAATATTTTCATATATGATATATATATTATGTTTATGTTTTACTTATGCTTCTGTATTTCTCATTTATGGAATACTTTATGATTTCCATTATGGGTAAACGCGATAATTTCATTTTAGGAAGTGCGGACTACCGCCCCCTCAAAGTGATGTGAATCGTTAATGCCATAGGTGGGATGTATAAAGGATGGAGTAAATGATATTATATATGATATTATACGGGAAATATATTATACCTTTATATAATTATGATTTCATTACATTTAATACGAAATAGAAATGAAAGTAGTGTTCATGCGTACGTACGGCTTACCGTCTCCATGAACGGTGCATTTCATTTCTTGCCTCTAAATGTTACGTAATATTATGAATGAATGTATATACTGGATATATATGATATATATGATATCTACATCATGAATATAATTCTGGATATAATGGATATTTCACTACATGAACAACTTGTAATTATAAGAAGGTTATTGTTGACACAAGTACCAAAGATCGACAAAACGACCGTTATTAACTTAAATAATTACATAACATTCATAACATTGTAATAAGTGATATAAAAAGGATAATGAAATTGAAAATGGTTCTTAATAAGGTAGATATTAACTCTAGTTTATTATTCAGGAGGTTAAAGAACGGTTGAGTCAAGTCGGACACGAGGTAAGGGAATTTCTTAACCCAACTTCCATTCTTTGGGTTAATCTCCTACTTTCAAATTATGTCATGATATTATTATGTCTTATTTTGTATTTTTACATTCTTTATGTGTACCTATAGTGAATACACATAATATATCTATTTTATTTTAAAAATGATCTTTGTAAGGACTTCGTCTCAATCTCCTTTCATTGAGGCATATTTGGTTTTATACAAAAATTTCTTTTATACGGTGTATAAACCCCTTTGACTTTTACGTTTATTCAAAAGGAATCTTTTTACACGAAGCGTTTTACTAAACGACAAAAAGGGAATTTTTTTATTTCCGTACATATGCGGTGACAACGACCTCTCTGCCGCCGTGACCATTATTTGAGTTTCGGCTTCCTCTACAAGCCATACTTTTTTTAATGAAAAATAAATAACATGTTATACTTTTCTTTTATTTTGGTATTGAAAATGGTTTTGAAAGAATTTTTATTATATCAATGTGTTGTATTGATATCTTGTGATTGAAATGTGGAAATGTTATGTTTCCATTATGCATGTTTTATGTGATACGATTATGTTATGGTTTATGATATGTTTAAACCTATTCATATGAGGAATGCATTGGACTTAATAAGTGACGGGTGGAGCCCGCTATAGCTCCTTGATGCATCGGTAGGTCTCATGAGACAACTAGACGTGGAATTGGCTGAGGTCCTTTCCCAATTTGATTTATGGTTTTGGCCGAGGCCTTAATCATTTTAGACGTCTTGGCCGAGGCCTTGACAAAATGTTTCAGAATGTCTGGCATTATGCATTCCATCATTATGAAAGTGGTTAATGATAGTTCATGTTATTATTCGACCAGTAGAATATCCATGTGAAGAAGTAAATGGAATTATCTCATTTTACTTTTTCCATATTATGTTGATGTTCAAGTTTAAAAGGCTTTTTTTAGTTATACATTGCCTTAAATGTTTATGTTTATTTATGAAAGCTTCCGCAATATTCTTATCCTTACTGAGCATCTGAGCTCACCCCTTTAAATGTTTTAATATTTTCCAAGATGTGAAGAAGTATTTTATGAATGACCTGCATGTATTTTCAGAAAAGGATATGAGAGTGGACTATGCAGACTTTGTTATTGTAGTTTTTCACTTTTTGATGTAATGTAACGTTTACGAATGTATCTAGTGTTTCCAAGGCTACTAAACTAATCGGTATTTCGAGACATGATCTTTTGTGATCATGTCAATGTTACGAAGTAATGCACCGACTCTGGGTAGCTGGGTTCGGGGCGTTACACACAATCTTAGTATGAACCCTTATTATGGGAAAAATGCCCCTAAGAATATATGTTAGAAGGAAGATCATGAAAATCCTGGATTGAATCCTATAGACTCATGAGTTAAAGAGATTAAAGTTTATTTATAAGTCATCAACTTTTGTATTTGGATTACCCTTTATGTGTTACCCCTAACCTTCCTTTTATTCTAGCCAATGGCCGGTAATAGGAGAACTCGGGCTAACAACCGTTGTGAAGATCAGTGTGATGATTGTACTAATGAGATGCCCAATCCAATGGGAGCGGGAACCGCGAACTTTTTCACGTTTCTCTCTTAGCTAACTCAAGTTTTGAATAGAAACACGGGTCAAGAGGAACGTTCAACTCCCCCTAAGAAAGAACAAGTCACTATCGAGAGCTTCATGAGACAAAGGCCTCCTACTTTTAGTGGATCATCTAATCCCACGATCGCTGAGCAATGGATCAACTCCATTGAAAAGATCTTCTCTATCCTTCAATGTTCTGAACAAGAGAAGGTTCTCCTGGAGGCTTATCGTATGGAGGGTGAAGCTGGTCAATGGTGGACGTTGATCAAAAATACGAATCCTGAGGAGGAGATAGAGGCTTTGGAATGGAAGGAATTCCGGAAGATGTTTTTCGATAAATATTTTCGCGCACCCTCCGTCTTAAGATGGAAAGGGACTTTCTTTCCCTCAATCATAAAGATGAAGAATCTGTGGGAGCGTATGAGGCAAACTTCACAAGGCTTGCACGATACGCTTCTGGCTTTGTCGTTACCCCCGAATGCAAGGTTGACCGCTTCTTTGGTGGGATGAAGCCTAGCTTGTGGAAAGCATTAGCGATCCGTGACTTCGACAGCTATGAGGAAATTATCTGATGTGCCCTCAAGGTTGAAATGAAGATCGGAGAATCACAGGGGTATCATGGGGACAAGAAACGGAAGGTGGACTTCAATGCTGGTGGTCCGAGGGATAAATCCAACGGTGCTAAAAAGTTCCAGCACCCCACTTGCCAAAAGTGCGGATAGAAGCACCCTAGAAATTGCCTTAGGGGGACGAGAAAATGCTTCAGGTGTGGAAGAGAAGGGCACCTAGCTGTTAACTGTCGGCAAGAAGGACTCGCGACTGCGACAGAGGAGAGGAACGCTCCGTTTGAACCTCAACGTGTTGTTCAATGCTACAAATGCAAAGAACCGGGTCATTTTGCTAATCAGTGCCCTAATCCAAGGGTTATCGGAGGCAACCAACAACCTCCATGACAGCAAGGAAGAGCTTCTGCCATCACTTCTGCCGAAGTGAACCCCGACAACGAAGTGGTGACAGGTACGCTATTTATTCATTCAAGAATAGCGAACATACTTTTTGATTCAGGTTCTACGCATTCTTTTATATCTCTAATTTTTAGTAGAACAATCCCAGCGCCACAAAAAATCATGGAAGTAAAGATGTCGGTGAGTACGGCAAATGGGGAAATCATTACATCCCATGAATATAAGTCCTCCCCTATTATAATATGTGGATTGAATTTCCCGGCGAACCTCGTCATACTCCCTTTGGTGGAATTTGATGCAATTCTTGGCATGGATTGTCTTTCCTTATATAGAGCCAACATAAATTGTCAGGAGAGGGAAATCACACTCCATATGGAGAATCGACCCCCGATTCTTTACAAGTGTCAGGAGGAAGATGAATCTACTTTAGCTCTATCATCTCAAGCATGGATATTACTGCCTTATGAGCATGCATATCTGGCTTAGATGATTGATTCCATGGAAGAAACCACCCTTGAAGAAATGCCTATTGTGAGGGAATTCGCTGAATTATTTCCCAAGGAACTTCCTGGTCTTCCTCCAAGAAGAGATGTTGAGTTCTCAATTGAACTTATACCTGGGGCACTACCAATATCCAAGACTCCATATAGAATGGCTGTTGTTGAGCTTGAAGAGCTGAAGAAACAACTACAGGAGAATCTGGATAAAGGGTTTATACGCCCAAGTGCATCACCAGGGGGTGCACCAGTCCTCTTCGTCAAGAAGAAGGATGGGTCAATGCGTCTTTGCATCGATTATCGTGAACTTAACAAAATAACAATAAAGACCAAATATCCTCTCCCAAGAATCGATGACTTGTTTGATCAGCTGCGTGGAGCACAATACTTCTCCAAGGTGGACTTGTAGTCGGGATATTATCAAGTAATGGTGAAGAAGTAAGATATCCCCAAGACTACTTTTCGTACAAGGTATGGGCACTATGAATTCATAGTAATTCCTTTTGGACTCACCAATGCTCCAGCAATATTCACGGACTTGATGAATAGAGTCTTTAGAGATTACCTTGACAAATTTGTGGTAGTCTTTATAGATGATATTCTAATATACTCCAAAACCAAGGAGGACCATGAGGAGCATTTAAAAACTGTACTAGAGACTTTGCGCAAGGAGAAGCTCTATGAAAAGTATAGCAAGTGTGAATTTTGGTTGAAGGAAGTCTCATTCTTGGGCCATATCATCACAAGCAATGGGATATCTGTGGACCCCTCCAAAATAGATGCAATTGAGGGATGGTCGAGGCCAACATTGGTAACTGATATTCGTAGCTTCTTAGGGTTAGCTGGATATTATCGACGATTTGAGAGAAATTTCTCACGATTGTCCAACCCTCTTACCAAGCTAACTCGAAAGGGAGTAAAGTTTTCTTGGAGTGATGAATGCGAAGAAAGCTTCAAGGAGTTGAAAAGGAGGCTTATCACTGCACCTTTGGTCACTTTACCCACAAGTGGGGAGCTTTTTGTGGTATTAAGTGATGCTTCGAAGAAGGGATTAGGATGTGTGATGATGCATAATGATAAAGTGATATCCTATGCCTCAAGGAAGTTGAAAATCAATGAGCGAAACTATCCAACGCATGATCTGGAGTTGGCGGCGGTGATCTTTTCCTTGAAAATCTGGAGGCATTATCTCTATGGAGAGAAATGTGAGATATATACTGACCACAAGAGTCTTAAATATATATTCACACAGAAAGAGATTAATATGCGCAAGAGAAGATGGATAGAGCTCATCAAGGATTATGACTGTTCAATACATTACCACCCTGGGAAGGCAAACAAGGTGGAGGATGCCCTAAGTAGAAAGGATCCAGCGATTCTATCAATGATGAGAATTGAAAAGGATCCAATCTTCTTAGACTTGATGAAGATGGACGTGGGAATCATAAAGAAGGGAACATCATCAATCCTTTCACAAATGATTTCTCAACCATCTCTTTTGGAAAGGTTAAAGGATGCTCAAAAGGATGATGCGGGAATCCAAGAAAAAGTGGAAGCTATCAAGAAGGGAAAATCCTCAGAGTTTAATGTTAATGAAGAAGGAATTGTGCGTTTTGGGAAAAGACTATGTGTTCCATCAAGTTTGGAGCTGAAGAAGGAACTTTTGGATGATGCACATAGTTCAAATTTCTCTATTCACCCAGGGAGCACAAAGATGTATCGAGATCTCTGAGAAAACTTTTGGTGGGATAATATGAAGAAGGAGATAACTGAATATACATCAAAGTGCCTGGTGTGTCAGCAAGTGAAGGCAGAGAGGCAGAAGTCTGAGGGGATGATGCAACCATTGCCCATACCAGAATGGAAATGGGAGAACATCAACATGGAATTTGTCACTGGACTTCCAAGGACATCCAAAGTCAACAATGCAATCTGGGTTGTTGTGGATCGTCTTACAAAGACTGCACACTTCATTGCTATTCGAGAGGATTTCTCTTTGGATCAACTAGCACGGATATATATCAGGGATGTGGTACGGTTGCATGGAGTACCACTATCTATTGTTTCTGACCGAGATCCAAGATTCACCTCTATGTTTTGGAAGAGTCTTCAACAAGCTCTGAATACTGAACTAAACTTCAGTACGTCCTATCATCCTCAAACTGATGGCCAATCCGAGCGGACTATCCAAACACTCGAGGATATGTTGAGAGCATGCTCAATGGACTTTAAAGGAGGATGGGATCAACATCTTCCTCTAGTTGAGTTCTCTTATAATGATAGTTTCCACTCGAGCATCCAAATGGCACCATATGAAGCCCTGTATGGGAAAAGGTGTAGAACACCAGCATGTTGGGATGAGGTCGGTGAACGTAAGCTTCTTGGACCAGAAATGGTCGAAGAAATGGTGGAGAAGGTGAAAACCATTCAACAGCATATCAAGGAAGCCCAAAGTCGACAGAAGAGTTATGCAGATAATCGTCGACAAGACCTTGAGTTTAAAGTCGGAGACATGGTGTTTTTACGCATATCTCCATGGAAGAAGTTCATGAGGTTTGGAAAGAAATGGAAGTTAAGTCCAAGGTACATCGGCCCCTTCGAGATTCTTGATCGTGTTGGGGTTGTGGCCTATCGACTAGCACTTCCACCTACTATGGACAAGGTGCAAGATGTCTTCCATGTATCCCTCTTAAGGAAGTACATACCAGACCCTTCACATCTACTCTCTTCCGAGGTGGTACAATTAGAATACGATCTTTCTTATGAGGAGCAACCAGTGAAGATCTTAGATCATAGAGAAAAAGTTCTACGAAATAAGACAATGCCCCTCGTCAAGGTGTTGTGGAGAAACCACAAGTTTGAAGAAGCAACTTGGGAGTCAGAGGATATGATGAAGCTAAGTTACCCACATTTTTTTAATGTGGGAAAAGGAAAATTTCGAGGGCGAAATTTCTTAAGGGGGGAATATTGTAACGACCCAAAGTTTCATTAATAGAAAATCCCTCTTGATCCAGTTAAATGTTTCTTTATGAAAAATGTTTTTATAAGATGTCAACTTCTTTAGTTTTATGTTATGATTTGTGACCGTTACTTTTATAGTCATTGAACAGTGATCCTGAGCAGTATAAATATAAGGCTTTAACGAACCCATTTCTACTCAGACAAAGGAAGTGATGGCCTCATCCAGTAGAATTTCCCCTTATGAAGCCCATTTTTCAGAGCTCGGAAAAGAGGTGGCGTCGTTGGGCTTTTCCCTTGAACAAGCCCAAGCTGATCTTCATCAAGTCAAGCTCGAACGTGATCGTCTACGGGAAAAGTGGAAGTTGATTGAAATTACCACTCGAGCAATGTTATCTGAGCCGCCCCAAGAGTCTGTCACCATCGCACACCTTACCCTTAGGTCTTATGCGGCTATTTTAAGGGGTTATGTAACAAATAAGTAGCACTATGTTCATGTACATTATTTTTGTATATAATAATGAATATAATTTCTAGTCATTTTTGATACATTGTAATCAGTTTTTAAAGTACAAATGGTGTTTTTAGTTATTATTTAATTAAGAATTATATTTTATTAAATTAAATGATTTTTGAATTAAATAATATTTTAATAAAATATTATTATCAATATTAAATTAATTTTTTTATTAAGTATAAATGATCTTATAATTTTATGAATGCAATTAAAATTTTTATTAAGGTTTGAAATCCATTTCTGTCAAAACCCGTGATTTTTTTTATAAATGTCGGTTTTTATTTGAAAAATGAAAATTCAAATATTTAGAAAATGATTTAGATAAAATAAATATTATTTTTGGAATCAGGACGTCGAAATTATCCAACGGTGAATTTTTCATAATTTTCTGAGACAGTCAAATTTTTGGGTAAAAATTAAATACCATTTAATTATATAATGTGTTTTATGACATCATAATGACCCAATGGTGATGTAATAAAATAGAATAATCCTTATGTTCGGCCAATATGTGTTTTATCATTAAAATAACGAGGTTTTGGGTTTTTTTGACTTACTTTTCAAAGCATTAATGGAGCCCTCAAGACTTATTCAACACTTTGCCTTTTTAAATTAATTTCCATGGGAGTGTGACTCACCTCCACATAAGCAACCCTAATTTTTTAATAAGTTCGGAACTTGGACTTGTAAAATATTTTTTTCCTCTTTCCATTTCCAGAAACCATGGGAAAATACCAGGGGGTGGTATGTGGTTTGGATTATTTTAATATAAGGGGTCCCAAACCTAAATAATAAAGAATTCTCTCACCTTCCCTATATAAACCCACCCAAGCTCCCACTTCCTCATCACTAAAATCCCTTGGAGTTCGTCCAACCTCTTCCCTACTCTCTCTAGAATCCTCCCAAGGTGCCCCAAGCTCCCAATAAGCCTCTCACAAGCCTCTCTCTATCCTTTGGAAGCACACTTCCAAGTAAGGGTTTTTTCTTCCTTTCTAATTTTAGTCAATTTTCTTTAAGTTGTATTGCCCTTTTAATTTCAATTATGAATGTTGGGGTATGGTTTTTCACCTCTCCCATACTTCCCTCTTATTGTTTGAATGATGGGATACCCCTTTCTCTCTCATTAAAAGCTTCCCATGTACACCCTTTACTATGCCGAAATTCTGAAAGAAACCTTTTTCTCCTCTTTTATATTGAAGCAATACTTTTGTATCATTAATATAAATTCCTTTTCAATTGTTGGGACATGTATCTATATGACCTCCTTACTGTCCATTACATGTAAATATGATGAGGAACCCCTTTCTCTCTCATCAACATTTTTTATGAATTCTTATGTCACGCCGGTACGCTGCTGAAATCACACCGATTTTCTAAGCCAATATCATTGTGTAGTGAATACCACACCCATTTCTCCATCAAGGGTATTCACCTTTATGCAAATTTACTTATTGATTATAATGTTTCATGTATGAATTCCACATTCCTTTATCGTGGAATAAATTATTATGTTTTATGAATCCATGTTTTATGATCCATGTGGCACACTTATGCATGAAATGAAATGTTTAAGAAGGGTGTGCCCTTTATAGAGCTCCAATGCATTGGGTAAAGTATAGTATCATGATACGTCATGTGAAATGAGTGTTGACTCATGCTAATTCAAGTTCAACGAGGGTTTACTCATGCTTCAAGTGCAATGATGGTTTACTCATGCTCCATGTGCAATGATCCTTGGCTCATGCTAATTCAATGTTAAGTGTTGTTGCCACATTTCCATGTTATGGTTATCATGATTTATCATGCCTTTATGTTCATGTTACTCTAATGCTCTATTGAAGTTCCTATTTCCTAACATGTATTGTACTCCTCATGTTATTCATTGTGTACTCCTTTACTGGGCTTTATAGCTCACCCTTTTCTTATGCATGTCCTCAGGTTATCCCATGCAATGCTAAGTACGAAGGAATGTAGTGGTCATGTAAAGGAAGTTTTCAATAAAGATGTTGTATTTCAAGTTTAAAGTTTTTATGTAATGATCCTAAGTCCCAAAGACACTAAACCTCTCAATCTTCTTTGTTGTATCAAGTGAAGTTTTATGTAATAATCCATGTTTAAGTTGTAATAAAAAGCAGGGTTGTCATAGAAAGGGCTAGTGAAGTTGGAGTATATACTTAAATAATTGTAGGCTATATACATTATGAAAAAGGCCTTACCCAAATAAATGTTTGAACAACATCGAATAGCTCTTGGGGTTATTTTTACTACGCTCGCTTGAAAAAGTGTGGATGTGGGACCCCATCTCTTTGAGGTATGGTTTTTTTCCCTAAAATATTTTATTTTTGTTCTTTACCCTATTTCCAAAAACAATGATGCGACCTTTGGGTTCATTGACAAAGGGGGAGAAGTTGCGAATATT
The DNA here is from genome assembly GCA_963277665.1 of Viscum album. NCBI lineage: Eukaryota > Viridiplantae > Streptophyta > Magnoliopsida > Santalales > Viscaceae > Viscum > Viscum album. The sequence goes on along the minus strand of OY728155.1, from coordinate 358,971,460 downwards.
AAAAGCGAGAAAATGTATTAATCAAGACATTAAGAGAATCTATTAGGTGGACCGTGAGATAGCGGGAGTCCATGATGTTAAGGGGAATATAAAATTTATCAATTCTAGAAGTGATCGATGAAAGGATTATGTATCATGAAAAATGAGGTTCATGATGAAAGAAGATGAGTGGTTTTAGGATGGAATGAAGTGATTCATTGATCGTGGAATGATTGATGTTGTAGATGGTGGTGCCCTAGTTGATAAACTTCTTCCACCGCTCGTGTCTTAATATCCAACATGTCTCAATATGCACAACAATTTGGTACACGAGCAATTTCACCAACTCGAGGAGTTCATGAGGTAAGTCATTCAGCCCTAAAACAAAAGGTATATACTAAACTTGATGAGATGAATACCCTTCTAAGGAAATTATATCAAGCACAAGGTAACTCACACTCTACTTTTATTCCATTACATTGTAGTATTTGTTCTGATAAAACTCATTTATCTGACCAGTGCCCACAACTTCAAGATTCATCTGAGTCTTGTGCAACTGTGTTTCTAGGGCATCCATTCCAATAAGAACCTCCCTTAAAGAAAGAACAATTTAGGCCAAATCCAATTCTAGGTTGGCAAGTACCACCCCAGTACTAACGAGGAGGAAACTCAAGCTACCCCATGCAGAATTAGTATCAATAAGGACAAGGTATACAACCTTCTTATCCTTCAAATTCTCAAAAGAATCATCCACCTCCTCCCAAATCTAAACCAAGACTCAAGGATATGGTGAAGAAAATGGCAACCCATAACCTCAAGTTCCAATAGACCACACAATCAATAATTCAATATTTACAAACTCAAGTGGGACAATTGGAGAACACCATCGGTGAACTTAAGATGCAAGGTTCTGGAAAATTACCATCTCAACCCATTGCCAAACCAAAGGACAAAGGTAATTTATGTGAAATTACACTTCACAGTGGTAAAGAAGATTCTCCTTCTACTGATTCTACTCAAAAGGTATGTCCCACTCTAGAAAACACTCCTTCCCAACCCTAAATAAATTCATGTAATGAAAAAAAAATAAAAAAGAGAAATCAAATTATCGTTGATGATTCAAATGAACAATCCATTACTCTTCCTTTCCCACAAAGACACTCTAAATCTAAGAAAAATTTTGATAATGATATTGGTAATGAGATAATGGATACATTTAAAAAAGTTCAAATTAATATTCCTTCATTGGATGCAATCAAAAAAAATCCTCGTTATGACAAATTTCATAAAGAACTTTGCACCCATAGACGAAGGATGAAGGGGAATGAGAGAGTCAAATTGGGTAGGAATGTCTCGGCCATTATTCAACCATAAATTCCATCCAAATGTAAGGATCTAGACACATTCACGATACCATGTACCATAGGGGAGACCTTCTTTTCTGATGCTATGCTAGATTTAGGTGCTTCCATTAATGTAATGCCTCACTCTGTGCATACTTCTCTATAGGTTGGAGAGATTCAACCCACTGGCATTGTCATGCAACATGCCAACTAGAGTACAACGCGTCCAAAAGGAGTGATTGAGGATGTCCTTGTCAGAGTGAAGAATCTCGTCTTCCCCTCCGATATCTACATTCTTCATATGGAAGATACCCGAACCCAAGGACATGCTCCTCTCATAATTGGGAGTCCATTCCTCAAAAAACAAATATTATCTTCAATGTTCATAATGGTATGTTTTCCATGTAATTTAGAGGGGAAAAGGTAAGTTTTAACATCCTTGAGGCTATGAAACACCCTATTGAAGAGAACTCCACTTTTCTTATCTATTCGATGGAAGTGCTCTCAAACGATGCACACACACACAATTCTCTCCTCAAACCAAAATCTGATTCATTTTTGTTTTCATCACCCTTGGATGATTTGAGTTTTTATTCAAGTTTTGACTGTTGTGTGGGTTATGAAAAGTGTAAAAACCACCGGTGTTGGAACGAAAACAACTTCCTTCTAATTTAAAATATGCATATCTTGAGGGTATTGACCAATTTTCCATCATTATTGCCAATAACCTCTCTCCACAACAGGAATCGAAATTGATCAAACTTTTGAAGGAGTGTAAAAAAGGCAATAGGGATGGACATTGGCTGATATTCCCAAGATTATCCCATCTATTAGTATGAACCATATACTTTTGGATGATTAGGATAAACCCATAAGACAATCTCAATGTCGGTTGAATCCCACTCTCCTTGAAGTGGTAAAATTGGAAGTCTGTAAATTACTTGTTGCGTGGATCATTTATCCTATATATGATAGTAAATGGGTTAGCCAAGTGAAAATTGTGCCTAAAAAAATAGGAATAACAGTTCTGTCAAATGAAAGGAATGAATTGGTTCCAACACGTGTGCAAAACAGTTGGCAGGTCTGTATTGACTACCGTAGACAGAATCAAGACACACGAAAGGACCACTTTCCATTACCTTTCATTGACCAAATGTTAGAACGATTGGCTGGTAGGTCTCGTTATTGTTTCCTTGATGGATATTCGGGTTATTTCCAAATCTATATAGCCCCTAAAGACCAAGAAAAGACCATATTTACCTATCCATTTGGCACATTTTCATACAGATGGATTGCATTCAGTCTATGTAATGCTCCTGGTACTTTTTGGTGTTGTATGTTGATTATTTTTCTGAGTAACTTTATAGTTGTATATAAGTGTTTGTGGATGATTTCATGGTATACAGATCTTCTTTTGATGATTTTATAGAACACCTAGGTTCTACCCTCTGCCTCTACATTGAAAAAGATCTTTTTTTAAATAATGATAAATGCCATTTTATGGTTGAGCAGGGGATAGTTCTTGGGCATGAGATTTCAAATAAGAGAATTCTAGTTGATAAATCTAATATTGAATTAATTTAAACCCTTACATATCCAAAATGTGTTCATGAGGTGGGATCATTCATGGGTCATGATGGTTTTTACCGCCAATTAATTAAAGACTTTAGTAAGATTTCACTTCCATTGTCTCAGTTATCACAAAAAGATTCTGAGTTTTTGTTTGATAAAAATTGTGAGGATGCATTCAATTCACTAAAAAAGAGTCTCACATATCCTCCCATCATCCAACCACCAAGGTGGGATCTCTCCTTCGAGCTTATGTGTAATGACTCTAACTTTGCAGTTGGGGAAGTTTTATCACGAAGGGTTGAGAAGGCTCCTCATGTCATTGCATATGCCTCACATACCCTTGACCTTGCCTAGGAAAACTACACAACCACTAAAAGGAACTTCTTTCTATTGGGTTTTCCTTGAAAAAATTACATTCATATCTTATCGGGTCAAAAATCATCATCTTATGTGATCATGTTGCCCATCGTTTTCTCTTAAAGAAACCTGAAGCCAAAACTCGTCTCATACGGTGGATGCTCCTCCTCCAAGAGTTTAGCCTTGAGATTAGAGATAAGAGGGGGTTGGAAAATGTTGTAGCTGACCACATTAGTAGGATTTATTCACCACTGGACCACCATGAAAACTTATCCCTCCCCATTGGAGAATTCTTTCTTCATGAGAACCTTTGTGATGTTGTGGACCTTATCCCCTGGTATGCGAACATTGTGAATTTTCTAGAAACATCTACGGTACCCACCAATTTCAGCACTTCACAATCCCAAAGACATAAACATGATTCTCAGTGGTACATTTGGGATGGCCCATATTTTTGGACAATTTGTGGTGACCAAGTAGTTCATCGATGTGTCCCTGACCATGAGTTCATATCTTTTTTGACCTTCTACCACACTTTGGCCTGTGGGGGCCACTTTGGCTCTCAACGTACAACTCGAAAGGTCCTTGACTAAGGAATTTATTGGCCAACTTTATATAGGTATTCCCATAGATTGTTCAAGTCATGTATTCATTGTCAATTCAAAGGGAATATCTCCAAGAGGAATGAAATGCCCCAACATCCCATGTTATTTTGTAAGATATTTGATGCATGGTGCATTGACTTCATGGGGACTTTTCCAAATTCATTTGGATTTGTGTACATCTTATTGGATTTTAACTATGTATCTAAATGGGTGGAAGAAAAGGCCACCAGGACCAATGACTCTCAAGTGGTTGTTGATTTTGCGGGGTCCAAATTTCTCAGTAGGTTTGGTTTACCAAGATTCATCATTAGTGAGCAGGGTTCACATTTTTTCAATTGCAACATGAAAAATTTTCTTCGTAAGTATGGGATTGATTTTATGCGATGTTTGAATCCTACGGGCAATGAATTCCTCTAAGTCCTACGGGCCATGTAATACTTATGCCTACAGGCTGTGTAAGGATTCCACCTCACCCCTTGAAAGGTGGATTATCAAAATCAATAAAAAATGAAGGCCTTCGGGCCATTGGAGGTGAAACGAATCTTGGAAAAAACGGTACAACCCAATACGAAAGATTGGAGTTTATGCTTGGATGATGCACTTTGGGCGTACCATACAGCTTTTAAAACCCCAATTGGAATGTCACCATATAGAATTTTGTTTGGAAAGGATTTTCACCTCCTAGTAGAGGTAGAAAACCATCCATATTGAGTTGTTAAACAATTTAATATGGACCTTTCATATGTAGGTGATCAAAGAAAGCTGCAGATTCAAGAGTTGGAAGAAATTCGATGTGATGCATATGAAAACTCCTTAATCTATAAAGAGAAGAAAAAGACTCTTCATGATAGCATGATTCACCAGCGGAAGTTTCATATTGGTGATAAGGTCCTCATGTACCATTCTAGGCATAAGCTCTACCCAGGTAAGCTTCGTTCCCAATGGCTCGGTCCTTGCAATGTTACTAATTTTTACCCTTTTTGTTCAATAAAAGTTTTGCATGAGCAAAGTGGAAGAAGTCTTAACATCAATGGGTAGCGACTTAAACACTTCTATGATGATTTTCTGAAGAATCCAGTGGAGGAAATACACCTTCTCATTGCATCATATCCAAAAAACACACCGGGTTTTATCCTTCCTTCTCACGTTATCAATTATTTTAGTGAGGATACTACACATTATAGGTGTGTGTGTGGGGGGGGGGGTGGATACATTCCATGGTTAGTTAGGAATTTTCATCGTTTCCCCCTTCTCTTTTTGGCCTTCTTTATGGTATTCTAATTTTTCCCCATCATCAAATTTGAAGTTCCATGATTTGGTGACCAAAAAGTGTGGAAAGTAAAAATACCATAATGAAGGCTAAAAAAATATTTGTATGAATTTAACATCAGGGAGTGATTTTCTTTTTTAGTGAATTAGTTTTTTGTCAATGATATAAATGGGCGTATCTATGTGAAACCTTTGAGTTGATTGATGCCCCTTATGTGAGTAGTTTTTGGGAAAACTGTGTCACTAATATCTCCAAAACAATTTGCACCAAACCACAAAGTGTGAATATTTATTACTTAATATAAGTTAAATATATGGTGGGTTAATATTTTTTAGCTTTAAATGATATTTTCATACGTTCGTTCCTTATCTGATCTGTTTCATTACTGTACCAGATTGACCTATGCGTGTGTACCTAATGTACGACTGTTGTACTCCCTCAAAAACAAAAACAAAAAAATTGGTTGTGTCTCGGGCAGGTCAAAAACCACTCCTCCGCAACCTTAGATCTTGTTATAACTATTTAAATTAGTGTCATGAGGAGATCAAACAAGGGTTGAGAGATGAGTGTGAGATTTTATCCAAATGAAACTTCTAAAAAAATGAGGGGAGTGATGAAATGTGCAACATATGGGGATATCTAGGTCAGGAGCTTATTGTTTGAATTCTATGAATGTGTAAGTGAGTGGGTCTTGAAATATGATTGCAAAGGATATAGGTTAGTTTCAGTGGAAAAAATCATTTATGCCGAAAAATGTTAAAATAACCTATATTTATTGGATAGAAAGTGGAAAGAATAGCATGGAGTGGTTTTCGCACACACACATAGAAAGTTAGTTTCATGGTTGAATTCTGAAATCCTTGCTCAATTTAGTATCATGAATCTTTTTTAATTTCTCTATGATATGATTTATGAGACATCTTTTTCTATTTTCACTAAGAAGAACTCCTTGGTGTGGTTCGTGCATTGATCAAACTACTTTAATTAAAATTTCTCGAATGTTAGGTCTTCATGATTTTTGGAATATATATATTCATCATTTTATTTGGATGTGTGACTTTTCCAAGGAGTGAAAATGTTTAGGTGTGGGGGTGTGATCGTACCACGATTCACTGTTTTATTCCACCCTTACACTACTGTTTTAAACTAGTTGTGTAATGAATATTCCAAATATAAAAATAAATTGCACTTAATGTTTGAATAAATTAAATAATTTTAATTAATATTAGAAGGGGAAATTTTAATTGTTTTTATTATTTCTATGTAGGAGGATAAGATTTGGAGGGCCCTTGATGAAGTGGAAGAAAAATGGGCCAAAATTGCATGGATCCATGAAGACATGTCCACTGTTGTGCTTGTATAGAAAATTCCATGCATCCAAATGGGATCCTATTTTGTGTACTTCTACAAAATATAATGTTCTAGAACTCTTATGAAGTATTCCAAGCCGAATTAGGCTGTCAATGGGACCAACCGAATTGATCTTTCAAAGGAATCAAATTTGTACAAAGTCAAATGTGGTGTTCTATAATCTATCCATATATCCGAATACACTTATCCAATTGATTCCAAACATTCGGTGGAGATATTCAGGAACTGGGGCTACAACATTCCAGTTTTGTAAAAAGGAAGATTCGGTTCTCTATTGGTCGAAACTCGTGGTACAATTGGATTGATGAAATATGTGTGCCTCAAACCACCTTCCAATTTTCTTATAAAATGGCACCTTGGGCTCCCCATTTTGGGGTTCGGCTAGGAGGTAAAGTGCTGCCATTTTGGAGTCCCTAAGGATTATTCTCTACATCTCTAGAAGTTCTGGAGGCTATGGGAAGTTCTATCCCAACATCTTTTTCTTCCTCCTCTCCCATGGGTTTCTAAACCCCTTGTGATCACCTAGGGAGGAACATGATGTAATCTCGAGCTTCATTTTTGTATTATATTGAATGATATTTTTAATTCTAGGTTGTATGTTATTTTTCTTCATCATATATTTTAAGTTTATTGAGTTATGTACTGGTATGTCATGCTCAACTCATATGATCATGTTTGGGGGTACCCATTCATTTGATGTTTCACACACCATTCACTACTTCCTTTTCCCCCTTTCAATTGCAGTGTTTGTGTCATTCATATTGGTCAATTGAACTCACATAAGCACTGTAAAGGCCATGTAAATTTATTTCATGGTTTCAAAAATAAATAACATACAAACCTGGATAGCGCATCGAGTTCTTCTTGTGTTGCCTTGGTGAGTTTTGGTTATGAAGTAAAACACAAATCACCCAATCATCAGGGGTGTTAGGTGAGTCATTGTGTGTTTTTGACTGAACCCTAGGAGGTATCCTAGTATAAACTCAGTAACATTCTGATTCTATGTGTTACAAACTATGGATTAAAAGATTATAAACCTATATCATGAAGTGATGAAGGATAATCATCATGAGAGTACCCCGGGTTGATCACACTTAATTAATTTTGTTAATCTCTACATTGTTTATTCGCTTTCATTTTATATTTTCACCTTTAATCATCAAACCCCCAAGTTTTACCAAACCTAATCCACCTTCTACTTTCATAATCAAACCCCTCTTTTTAAATTAATGATCTAAGGCTCCGTCGAGATATGAACTAGGGTTGCTGCTGTACTGCAGAAATTCTAGTCAAAATTAAACTAATTTGACGTGCACGACAACGTGATCAGAAACCCTTCCATTATTCTTTTGGTGATACGAATTTCATACCACAACATATACCCTTAACCGAGTGCCAACAATAGTTGAAGATAGGATTCAATATCAGATATGGTACGGAAAGAAACCTACCCTGACACACATTTGTGTATGGGGGTACGAGACATTTGTCAAGACTTTACCAAGTGACAAATTAGCATCCAGAAGCACTAAGTGCATCTTTATAGGTTATCCTAAGGAAGCTAGACGATACTAACTATATAACCCTTTAGATAGAAAATTCATTGTTGCAATATACACCACATTTCTAGAAAGGAAAAACATTTGTATTGGAAATAGTGGGATCAATATTGATTTCGATGAAGTTAATGATTTAGATTCACAACAGTTGGTAGAGGAACAATATCAATAAGAACAAGTGGAAGAAGAAGTTGTTCCTGAGACACAGATAATGCGTAGGTCTACGCAAGAAGTTAGAGAATCATAGCATTATGTTTTTCTTGTCATTGAGTCAGGTGGCACATTATTCCTTCAGGATGATGAACCTCTAACGTACAAGGAAGTGGTAGAAGGAAAAGAAGCTACTAAATGGAAATAATCCATGAATTCTGAGATGGAGTCCATGTACCAAAATAAAGTATGTATTTTGGTTGACCCTCCAGCTGATGTAAAGACCATTGGATGAAAATGGGTATTCAAGAAGAAGTTGGATATAGATGGTGAGGTTAATACCTTTAAAGCAAGAATGTTTGAAAAGGGTTTCAGACAACATCAAGGTATTGACTATGATGAAACCTTCCCACACGTAGCAATTCTTAAATCCCTTAGAATATTTCTTGCAATAGCAGTATTTCATGATTATGAAATTTGGAAGATGGATGTAAAAAATAATTTTCTAAATGGGAAGTTGGTTGAACACGTCTATATAACTCAACCCGAAGGGTTTGTCAAGTCAAAGAATGATTATCAAGTATGCAAGATGTAGAGATCCATTTACGGATTGAAGCAGGCATCAGGATCATGGAATGTTCATTTTGATGAGGCCATAAGAGATTTTGGTTTGGTCAAAAATGAAAGCGATCCTTGTGTCTATATAAAGGTTGAAGGGAATTACATCGTTTTCCTAGTATTATATGTTGATGACATATTAATTATGGGAAATAAGGTGCATGTCTTACAGTCATTTAAGACTTGGTTAAATAAATGATTCTCCATGAAATACATAGGTGAAGCAGTCTACATTATAGGGATCAAGATCTATCAAGATAGATCTCAAAGGATACTTGGTTTATGTCAAAGTATATATATTGACAAGGTACTCAAAAGGTATAGTATGGAACAATCCAAGAGAGGAATGTTACCTGTGTCATGTGGTGTAACTCTCTCCAAGAAAATGGGTCCACAAACACAGGAGTAGATTGAAAAAATGAGTAGAGTCTCTTATGCTTCTCCAGTGGGTTTTATCATGTATTCCATTCTATGTACTAGGTTTGATGTCGCCTTTTCTTTAAGCATGGTGGGTAGATATCAAGACAATCCAGGAGAGTTGCACTGGACAACCGTTAAAACTATCCTAATGTACTTGAGGCGTACTAAGGATATGTTCCAGGTATATGGAGGAGAGGAGGAACTAGTTTTGAGGGGATAAACTGATGCTAGTTTCCAGACAGATCATGATGATATGAAATCGCAGTTAGGCTACATCTTTTTCCTGAATGGTGGTGCAGTGAGCTAGAGAATCTTGAAGAAAGCTATGGTTGCTGATTCTAGAGCAGAGTCCGAATATATTGCAGCTTCTGATGCAGCAACGGAAGCAGTCTAGATACACAGCTTTATCTTAGACATTGGTGTTATACATAGGAGTGTAGACCTTGTACCATAGTATTTTGATAATACTGCTGCAGTAGTGCTTTCCAAGGAGCCCTAGTCTCACCAAAGAACAAAGAATATTCTTCAAATGTTTCATCTCTTGAGAGATTTTACTCAAATAGGTGAATTGACAGTTAGCATAATATCCACAGAGGACAACGTGGCATACCACCTGAATAAATCCATTTCTCAGTAGAAGCTTGATTCACATGTGAGAGCTAGTATATTGAAACATGTTAGCAGTTGGCTCTAGTGAATGTGGGAGTGTTGAAAGTGGGTTCCCTAGACCCAACATGTTTTGTACTTTGATTACTACTACATGTATTCAGTTTTTTATAATACATTTGTTTATCTTTCCATAATAGTGTAGATACTTCTGCATCCACTTTGTTTATGGAAATTCACTTAGATTACCTGTCACATCAAAGGGTTATAGAAGATCCTAGGCTATAATGGGAACCCTGGTATTCCATGACAGTAATCTTGAAGTAACGTCCTATGGTCCAGTTACATCATTCTGAGCGGACACAGATGATATGTGACCATCAGGTTCTCGGGTCTCATTATCATTGAGACTTCTTCTCATCCAGTTCACACTTGATGATCTCTAGTAGTTGAGATCATGAGGACACACCCGCATAATAGGAACAACACATGTTTTAAGTGTCATTGGTTGTTCCTATCTACAGAAATGTATAATGGTATTTAGACTTGAGATCATTGTCAATGGATTTCATTTAATTATGTACATTTGATGCAGGGAGAAGACCATGGCGACAAAGTTGTGGCGAGGTAGTTTGTATCGGGTACTTCATTAATGGTCGGGCGTTGATTGAATGCTCGAGAAAGGATTTGTCACTTCCGAGTTTAGGAAGAGATATCTCAGTCCTGGTAGATTAGGATGGTTTCACCTTCATTAAATCCATGGCCATGGTAGTGGAAGGTAACATCATCTGGAAAAATCAACAAATAAAATAATGAAAAATAAAGAATGATCACACTAGTACGAATTCTGCTTTATTGAGATATCGATGATGAAGAGATTATATTACAGGGACTTTGTTTGTAAGAAGGCAGTCATTGCTTTGACTTTTCCTTATCTCTATAGGGGCCTCTATGGGTTGCTAGACCCCACTCTAGTTAGATGAATATTATTCAAAGCTATTGAGGTAAGGGCCAAGAGGGTCACACACAATATCACCTTGAGAATCTTCCCTATTCTGGGAATAGGAATACAGAACTTCGTGGGCCCCTCCAGAGGGTCCAAGCACTATCCAAGTTCTATGGATCACCAATGAATAAATAAATTCATTAATTATTGAAGTTTAGAATAATTCATTAAATTTATTTATAAAATGTATTTAATAGTTATATAGTAAATACAAGTATTAATATTATTTGAATGGATTTTAAAATCCTAGGTTTGGTTACTATTAGAAAGAGGTGTGAGTCGAGTTAAAGGATCAAATTTATCACGTAATATATTTATATATTACAAGTAAGTTATAAATTATAAATACTATTTATGGCATAATTTTATTTGTCATAAATAATTGTTTATAACACTTATATAGAAGACAACTATTACACAGAGGTTGGGAATCCATACCGCATGTTTTAAGCATTACCTATATAAGTGAGAGAGAGGCTCTCCCATGTTAACTATTCATGTATAGAGATTGAGATCTTACCTCCCCTCCTAGAAAATGAATACTAAAACATCCCTTAAAATGGAAATTCACTTAGAAACCCAGGAGTAGATTGAAAAAATGAGTAGAGTCTCTTATGCTTCGCCAGTGGGTTTTATCATGTATTCCATTCTATGTACTAGGTTTGATGTCGCCTTTGCTTTAAACATGGTGGGTAGATATCAAGACAATCCAGGAGAGTTGCACTGGACAACCGTTAAAACTATCCTAATGTACTTGAGGCGTACTAAGGATATGTTCCAGGTATATGGAGGAGAGGAGGAACTAGTTTTGAGGGGATAAACTGATGCTAGTTTCCAGACAGATCATGATGATATGAAATCGCAGTTAGGCTACATCTTTTGCCTGAATGGTGGTGCAGTGAGCTAGAGAATCTTGAAGAAAGCTATGGTTGCTGATTCTAGAGCAGAGTCCGAATATATTGCAGCTTCTGATGCAGCAACGGAAGCAGTCTAGATACACAGCTTTATCTTAGACATTGGTGTTATACATAGGAGTGTAGACCTTGTACCATAGTATTTTTATAATACTGCTGCAGTAGTGCTTTCCAAGGAGCCCTAGTCTCACCAAAGAACAAAGAATATTCTTCAAATGTTTCATCTCTTGAGAGATTTTACTCAAATAGGTGAATTGACAGTTAGCATAATATCCACAGAGGACAACGTGGCATACCACCTGAATAAATCCATTTCTCAGTAGAATCTTGATTCACATGTGAGAGCTAGTATATTGAAACCTGTTAGCAGTTGGCTCTAGTGAATGTGGGAGTGTTGAAAGTGGGTGCCCTAGACCCAACTTGTTTTGTACTTTGATTACTACTACATGTATTCAGTTTTTTATAATACATTTGTTTATCTTTCCATAATAGTGTAGATACTTCTGCATCCACTTTGTTTATGGAAATTCACTTAGATTACCTGTCACATCAAAGGGTTATAGAAGATCCTAGGTTATAATGGGAACCCTGGTATTCCATGACAGTAATCTTGAAGTAACGTCCTATGGTCCAGTTACATCATTCTGAGCGGACACAGATGATATGTGACCATCAGGTTCTCGGGTCTCATTATCATTGAGACTTCTTCTCATCCAGTTCACACTTGATGATCTCTAGTAGTTGAGATCATGAGGACACACCCGCATAATAGGAACACCACATGTTTTAAGTGTCATTGGTTGTTCCTATCTACAGACATGTATAATGGTCTTTAGACTTGAGATCATTGTCAATGGATTTCATTTAATTATGTACATTTGATGTAGGGAGAAGACCATGGCGACAAAGTTGTGGAGAGGTAGTTTGTATCGGGTACTTCATTAATGGCCTGGCGTTGATTGAATGATCGAGAAAGGATTTGTCACTTATGAGTTTAGGAAGAGATATCTCAGTCCTGGTAGATTAGGATGGTTTCACCTTCATTAAATCCATGGCCATGGTAGTGGAAGGTAACATCGTTTGAAAAAATCAACAAATAAAATAATGAAAAATAAAGAATGATCACACTAGTACGAATTCTGCTTTATTGAGATATCGATGATGAAGAGATTATATTACAGGGACTCTATTTGTAAGAAGGCAGTCATTTCTTTGACTTTTCCTTATCTCTATAGGGGCCTCTATGTGTTGCTAGACCCCGCTCTAGTTAGATGAATATTATTCAAAGCTATTGAGATAAGGGCCTAGAGGGTCACACACAATATCACCTTGAGAATCTTCCCTATTCTGGGAATAGGAATACAGAAATTCTTGGGCCCCTCCAGAGGGTCCAAGCACTATCCAAGTTCTATGGATCACCAATGAATAAATAAATTCATTAATTATTGAAGTTTAGAATAATTCATTAAATTTATTTATAACATGTATTTAATAGTTATATAGTAAATACAAGTATTAATATTATTTGAATTGATTTTAAAATCCTAGGTTTGTTTACTATTAGAAAGAGGTGTGAGTCGAGTTAAAGGATCAAATTTATCACGTAATATATTTATATATTACAAGTAAGTTATAAATTATAAATATTATTTATGGGATAATTTTATTTGTCATAAATAATTGTTTATAACACTTATATAGAAGACAACTATTACACAAAGGTTGGGAATCCATACCGCATGTTTTAAACATTCCCTATATAAGTGAGAGAGAGGCTCTCCCATGTTAACTATTCATGTGTAGAGATTGAGAGCTTACATCCCCTCCTAGAATATAGAGAGAGAGTCTCTCAAGTGAAGGAAGATCTTCAAGTTCATTCCTCTTGGATTGAAGCTTCTTCCTTTGAGGTGGTTGTCGCTGTGCTGAAGTGAGCATCGAAGAACCGTGCTAGCACCCGTATCTTAAAGAACAACATGTGAGCAGATTTGAGAGGTGTGTGTGGACGATCTAGAGGGCTTCAACATCGGAGTCTTCGAGCAATGATCACCGGTATCCAAAGACAGATTTTTACATGTCAATTACGAACTAGGTACATGTTCAGTTTAATTTTAGTGTTTTGTTTAAACCTTGTGAGATCCTCAGACCAAAGAGGGACAAGATCACCAGAGTTGATAGGGTTATGTCACTCAAGTGATGTAGAAAATTATAAATCCCTGGCCAACCGGATTTCGTTGTGTCGTCCCAGTACCTCACATAAATGTGATCAATTAGGATTCACTTCTCATTGATAAGGACCTACTGAGTGATGTTTGGGTAATTATTAGCATTCTTAATGTTCATGTGTAGATTCAGATGCCCGGGGAAACCCAATAAGATGGCGGCCCAGTTATGATACCCGAAATTCTTGTCACATCGACCACTAATCCAACGGTTGAACCCCTGAAGGTACTCAATATTGTGGGTATTATTAGGGAAAATATAATTATATATGATATATATGATATTTATAATGTCTTTATAATTCTATATTTTTTATAACAAACCAATATGTTTTTATCTTTTTTCAATATGATAATTTCGTTTGAGAAAGTGTGGACTATCGCTCCCTCAAAGCAAAGTGATTCATTCACATACAACATGAAATGTAATAAGGATATATTTAGTGAAACTATATGATATATATGACATAATAATTTGAAAATAATTACAATATATATACACATATATATGTACATATATTACATTTAATTTCATTCTTTCAACACGTTAATAAAACGGAAGCAGTGTTCAAGCGTACATACAACCTCCTATCTCCATGAACGGTGTACTCCAATTCATACTTATATATTATATATATTATTATGAAACACGTATAATTAATATGTGAAATATTTATATCATGTTTTAAATTCTGGAAATCAATATAGATGTATAAGGACCAAAGATATAACAAATTAAGACACGGGTGAAAAAGGAGGCGAATATTACCCGAAGCGTAACCTTAACATAGAATTGTTAAAAAGAAGGTAATATAAAGTCATAATAAATCAATATATGGAATTAGATATAAAAATATTGTTTTTTAAAATATTAATAATAAACTCATATTTATTATACAGTAGTTTCTTACGAGTATGAAGAGAGTCGAGACACAAGATAAGGGAATTTCATCTCACTTTTAATTTATGTGAGATACATTCTTTATTCACCCCCATTTATTTTCTGTGGTGAATATAATTCACATGGATGTATTATATTATTATTATACTTAAATTTATTTTTATTTACATATCCATTCATTATCTTTCTTTCATGGGGTTTAGTTTCAAAAGTTATGAAATCGGTAAAGTAATTTTGTCAAAAGTTTCCTTCTTGGAGACACATGCCACCTTATGAACCAATATTTTTCTATGAGGTGTATATACTGACTTTGACTTTTTATAACAAGAATATACTTATTTTCATGATATTTTAACCTTATTGTAACATTATTATTTCTATTATATTATGATTCAATGTTACAGAATTGTTAATAGTTTATTTCAACAATCTCATCATTTACCGAGATAGTTTACGATTATGCTTCCATCGATGAAATATTATGATATATATCTAAATAAATCCCCTGAATTTTCTTACCCTATATATATTCATGTTATATTCATTTAATGGTTCCATTTTAAAACTCTATGGTACTTAAGATATTTTGAAAAAAATATATGAAAATCTGACATTATTTATCATTTCAGTCAGAAAGAGGAGTTCTTTCAAAACCATTTTTTCTAAAAATATTTTCAAGTATTGTTCATAAGTTTTAAATATATTTTCAAAGAAATTGTTTTTAAAAAATCTATCTTATTTTACAATATTTCAAGGAAAATTGTTATCAAAACGTTTTCAAGCTTCCTTGATATGTTTTAAAAGTGTTTTTAATGTAATAGTTTACAAAATGATTTCATGATTATTTTGTTTGTTTATATGGAAAAAAAATTCAAAAAAAATTCAAGACTAATTTTCATGTCTTCATGGGAAAATGTTTTAAAAATTATTTCATTCTTTATTTGTATGTTTAAAATGAATTTTCAAAGAAAATATATTTTTGAGTTTTTATTTTTTTTAAATAAATTTCAAAGAAGAAAGGATATTACCCTCAAGAAATGTTTTTCAAAATATATTTCCAATGTATTTTCCATATACTATTACATCCATTGATTTTTCTCAATCAGTAATAGGAAAATATCCAAATTTTCCCTTCATATTATTTCTTGGATGGTTTATTTTATGATGGAATGATGCTTATGGAACCCATTTCATTTCCATAGTTTATATGCTTTTGAAACCCACTTATTTTCATGGTTTATGAATTGATTAAATTATTATTAAACCTATTATATTTCCATAGGTTATTATTTGATAAAATGTTAATGATACTCATTTAATTTCCAGGGTTATATTTGGTGTTTATAAAACCTATATATTTTTGTGAGTCATGATATAAAGAAAATTTTATTTTGAGGCACATATATGAATTATGTTAATATGAGACAGGTGGTACCTATATCTACCAAAAACACATTGAGTAATTATGGATGAATCAAGAGAATAAATTTTATGTTTGAACCTTATTACATGTTCACAATGTTATGCAAAGATTTTTCCTTGTCCATATGTTTTAGCGTGAACCTGATTAAATTTTCACAATTTTATGTGTGAAAATTATTATATATTTGCAATATTATCTCTGAACATGATTAAATTTTTACAATTTTATTAATGGACCGTGTTTCATGTCCATAATTTTATGTGTGAACCTAATTACATGGCCATAATGTTATGCATGAACCAGATTGCATGTTCACAACATTATACGTGGACCTAGTTGCATGCACATAAGTCATTGAGAAGAACTAATTTCCTATCGTTAACATAATGTGTGAACTTATTTTACTTATACATGTCCCATATGTAATATATTTATGTGTATGGAACAATTCCATGTCTTATTCATATATTATGATTTGAAAGGAATATTCTATTAATTTCATTGTGATTCGTGTCTTATAAATTAAAAATATTTATTCAATGATTCATGTTCATGATCTTTGATTTGAAGGGTAATATGTCAAAATGATCACAATCATGTTATTAAACTATTATTTTCATGATATTCATACGCATTTCATTAATAAACCCTTACTAAGAATTTGATCTCTCCCCTTTCTTATGTTTCCTTTCCCTTAGTTATAAAGATTTGTCTTTAAGAATAATTGCTAAGGGGAAAGATATTTGTGAAACTATTTGATGATATTTCCATAAGTTATGAAATTTTGTGACATGTTTCCAAATGCATTAAGAAAATATGAAAATTGGGTATCTATTTTCTTTATAATTTTTTATGTATTCTGTAAAAATTTTGTAATGTATATGTCTGTTAAGAAAGGTTCCTTATAGTTTGTATCTGATTGAATATTTAGTCAGATTTTAGAAACTAGGATGATAAAACTTTAGTGATATACCAAGGTATATTTATAAGTATATGTATAGGGATGTCTCTATGTTAAAGTATAAGGATGATTTTACATTTAGAAAAATGTCTTGGAATTTTGATAAAGGATAGAGTGAGTGGTGTCCCAGAAATACATTTATGTTAGGATATAACAAGGGGATATAGCTCGGGCACATATATACCAAGGGGTAACAACTATGATAAGGTGTTTTGGGCCAGGCTTGGCATAACCTTTTATACGAAAACAACCCTTGCTAAACACATGGTTTTTTACTCTGAGGGGATATGCTTTGGGAATTCAAAAACTCTTTATGAACCATGATAGAGGATTTAAAAGAGTATGGTTATGAATAAACTTGGATAAAAATAATTTGTAATATATTAAATAATTATATTTTATCATTTAAACATCTTATAAGTAATTATATTTCATGATTATGTGGTTTTATTCAATGATATGTGTTTCTCACCCTATTCTTTTTGGTTTCAGTTAATGGAATGAACTAGAAGGAACATGGTTAACACTGAATGTTTCAGATGTGGAAAGTATGGGAATTATGAAAATTGATTTTCCAAGTGGAAATTTTATAATGTGAATTATCAAGTTGGTAAGATTATTGATTATACTTCTAAAGAAAAAGATACTGCAAACAATATGTGAAATGTTTGTGATTTTCTTCCAGTATTATTCTCGTTAAGAATAAGAGGAATGAATAGGTTAAGGTTAAAGAACCTTAAATAATGATTAGTATTTCATATTCTAGGAAAGTGATATTAAGGATATAGTTGATTAATAATGAGTAGTTGTTTAAGAATAAACTTTTATGAATGATGAATTTATGTTTTAGAATTCAAATATTTTATTATATAAATCATGAAATATATAGTATTTTTAGTTTGAGTTTAAATTAAGGATTGAAGTGGAAAAGTTTAACAGTGATGAAGAGATATAAAAATATACTTTTGATTATTGTTAGGAAATCCAGAATTAATTTCTAACAATGTGATAATGATTTTTGGATGATGATATTTTGGATATGAATAAGTAAATTGAAAGGTCAGATTACCCTGGAACTGATTATTGACAAAGAAGTCTATGTCACCAAGTATGAAGTTTACAACATATTGGATTTAAATTGTGTATCCAGTAATCATTAGAATTAGGATGAATTCATTTTTTCCAAAAGGATTTATGGTTTTTCAGGTTATTACCATGTTTTAAGGGAATATTCTCTAAGGGTATTCACATGTTGGAAGGTGATAATGAATTAGTTCTTCGTGATATTTTGGGAATACAAGTTTAGTTAACTTCATGGAAGTTTTTATAAAATTTTGAATTTTCATCTTTTGGAAGGGCTATAACATTAACCATTATTGAAAATTTTATGTAAAAATTTAGAGGAGGTATTTATGTATTGATATTATATTCAAAACTAAGGTTAAAGGCTTTTTAGTGATTAAATTTTTTAAATGATATCAATCATATTTATTTTTGATATTATATTAGTTAGGTTTTAGAAAAGGACATCATGTGTGTCGGGTGACAATAAATAACTTCTAAAAAGGCCATGGGTCTTGAACTGATGACCAAAGGAAGATAAGTTTTTCACACCTACCATTGGCCTACGTGATATCCTAGTTAATGTATAATAGTTTTTTATGAATAAATATTTATTATGAAACACTAGAGTAGCTATTTATATTTAGGGAACAATGTATTAACCGTATTGATTTAGAAGGATATCAAGTAAAAATTATTTATAACTTTCAATCTATAATGGGCCTTAAGATCTACTAAAATTGTGTTTTAGTGCTTCATGCATCAAAGTTAATTTCTATACATCCATTTTGTGATATAAGGGAGGAATTAAGAATAGATTAAATAAAAACCAAATAATGATATTTTGTTTATAAAAATATATCAAGTAAGTATATTTCCATATATTTTGGGTCAATCAAAGAATTATTCAATGATAGTATCATGATAAGAAATTGTGTTGTCCTAATACTGTAATTTTTGTTGAACTGATGCCCTTTTAAATCATCACAAATTTTTGACTTTGAGGCCCTCAACTTTTAGTTGATAATTAACTTTTTTGTGATTGATTATTTAAATCACTCCCTGTAAGTATTTAGGTTTTTTCTTCCATGTCCAATCTTCACTACAAACCTACGTTCTCTTATGTGGAATCATAGTTATATTTTACATTGGGTAATTGTTTTGGTTCCAACATTCCATTTTAAGGGATGTTTTAGTATTCATTTTTATGATGTGGGTTTCTATGAATGAAACTTTCAAGTATTAAAATTTCGATAATCCAGATGAATTTTGAGGTTTAAATTAATTTTATGGGGTGAATAATGTAACACCTCGAGATTCTGTGAATTATTTTTTTGAATTAATTTAATATTTTTGATATCTCTGACTTAATCACACCCCTGAGACCACTTAGGTTCGGACAAGATCTACCTAATAAAATTACCATAATCCCTTACTTATTCATTGAATCCTCCCCTTTTCATATATACTTCCAAGAAATCCCATTGGTGGAAACCAAAAGGAGTAACCCGATTACGACGTAACTCCCGCCCTCAATCTCCTTTATTTCATTTCCATTCTCCACTCCCATGACTATTATTATTATATTATTGTATGAAAACACATGTATCATAAATATACTATGATTTTTTTATTCTATTCATTTTAATTGCACTCACAAACACCTCCATCTAAGGGGTAACGAACATACTGTTTACGTGTACGGTGAACTGCCACCTCATGAAAGAATGATTGTTCATTTTTCGTTTACCCCCTGTCATGTTAGTCTTTATGATGAAAGATATATTTATATATGATATTTATGATATTTATTATTTCTTAATTTTTCTTTATATTTTATTTATATCATACCCCTATGCTTTACATCTTTTATAAATATGATAGTTTCTTTTGGGGAAGTTTGGACTACCGCCCTTTCAAAGTGATGTGATTCATTCACACACTACATGGAATGTATTAAGTATATTTCTAGTGAACCTATTTAATTTATAGGACTTAATAATTATAAAATAATGACAATATATTCATATATTTCACTTACTTTCCTTCATTTTGTTTGTTATTAAAACGAAAGTAGTGTTCATGCGTATGTAGGACCTGCCATCTCCATGAACTGTGTATTCCATTTCATACATTGATATTCTATTGATTATTATAATAAAAATAAACATATTATTAATGATATTTATATCATTTTTTACATTCTTGATAACATAATATAATTATAAGAACCAAAAATATAAGAAATTAAGACCCATTTAAAAAACAATGTGAATATTACCCGAACCTCAACATTAACATGGAATTATTAAAAACTGATAATATAAATTCAAAATTAAAACATATATGGAATTATATATAATAATATGGTTATTTAAAATATTTATAATAAAATTATATTTTTTATACAGGATTTTCTTATTAGTACGATACGATTAAAGACATAATGTTAGAGAATTTCATATCACTTTTTTATTTCTGTGAGATACATGATTTATTCACTACCAATGTCTTTTTTGTGCTGTATATAATTCCCATTAATGTATTATATTATTATTATAATTAAATATATGGGTATTTATAAATCCATTTTATGATCTGTATTTCATGGGGATAATGTTTCAAAAGTTACAAAATCAGTAAAGTAATTTTTCCTCAATTTCACTTCTTTGAGACACATGCCATGTTATGCACCTATTTTTTTCCATGAGGTGTATATAATATCTTTGATATGTTATATAATGAATATAATTATTTTCATGATATTTTAAGCTTCATGTCACTTTATTATTTCCATTATATTATTTTTCAATGTTACTAAAGTGGAATCAGTTTATTTTTATAATATCATTTTTTATCAATATTTTTAATGATTATGCTTCCATTGATGCAATACTACTATCTGTATCTCAATAACTCTATTGAAATTTCATAACCATTATATATTAATGTTAAATTTATGTAATGGTACCATTTTTATATTCATAGGTACATAAGATAATTATGAAAAAAATTATGACACTCTGACTATATTTCTCCTTTCGGTTGGAAAAAAGTCTTCTTTCAAAATCATGTTTTCTAAAAATGTTTTCAAGTATTATTCATAAGGTTTAAATGAACCTTCAAATGATTTTTATTTGAAAAAAATCAATCTTATTTTACAGGTTTCAAGGAAAATTTTGGTCAAAACATTTTCGAGATTTGTTTTTATGTTTTTAAAGTGTCTTCAAAGAAATGTTTTTCAAAAAAATTAAGCATATTCTATATGTTTTCAAGGAAAAAGGTTTTCAAAAGGATTTAAATATTATATTACATGTTTTCAAATGAAAATGTTTTCAAAATTATTTAAATCCTTCATTATATGTTTTCCATTCATTTTCAAAGAATGTTTTTTCTAAAGGTTTTATATTTTAAAAAGTGTTTTAAAAAATGAAAGGATACTTCAATCCAAATTTTTTTAAAATTATATTACCTAGTTATTTTCCATTTAAGGTGAAATCCATTGATGTCACTCAAACCATTCTAGAAAATTTTCCAATGGTTCTATTCATATTCTTCCTTGAATGGTATATTTTTTGATGGAAGGATTATTATAATGCTTGTTTCTATTCTATAAGTCATAGTCTTTTGAAAACCGAATCTTTTTAAGGGTTATGCTTTGATTTAATGATTATAAAACCTATCGATTTTCTTTAGGTTATGTTTCGATTAATTTTTAACGAACCCCATTTCATTTCATGGGTTATTATTTGATGTTTATTGAACTCATATCTTTTTAAGGGTCATGATATAATGAAAGTTTAATTTTTTTGGAACATATATGAATGATGTTAATATGATATGGGTGGGATCTATATATCCCTAAAATGTATTGGGTAACAATGGATGACTCATGAGTATAAATGTTATGTGCTAACCTGATTACATGTTCACAATGTTATCCATGGACTTGGTCGCATGTCCATAAGTTTTTGTGTGAACCTGATTACATGTTCACAAGGTTATGAGTGAACCTTATAATATGTTCATAATGTTATGCATCAACCATATTAAATGTTCAAAAATGTTATGATTGGACCTGGTTTTATGTCCAAAAGTTTATGTGTGAACCTGATTACATGTTCACAATGTTGTTCATGAACCTGATTGCTTGTTCACAACATTATGTGTAGTTTTGGTTTCATTTCCACAAGTCTGTAAGAGGGCCTGATTTAAGGTACTTAACATAATGTTTGAACCTCTTTATACTTAAGCATGTTCAGTATGATATATTTTGGTGTGTTTTCTACAATTCTATGTCTTATTCTTATGTCATGATTTCATTTTTTGTGCTCTTAATTTATGTATGATTAATATCTTATAAACTGTAAATATTTATTCCATGATTCATATTTTTGATCTTTGATATGCAAGGTATGATATCCTAATGATCATGATCACATTATTAAACACCTATATTCATGATATGCATATGTATTCTTTTATTTACCGTTAATTAGAATCTGATCTCACCCCATTATTGTTTTTCATTTACTTTGGTTATGAACAATGGTTTATAATTAGAATTACAAAAGATGAAGATATTTATGGGAAACATTGAAGATATTTCACTGATTTAGAATATATTTTTTTATGTTTCTAGAGACCCTAAACAGATATGGTCTTTTGGACTTTTTTTAATGTTCTTTGTATTCAGAAAAAATGATATAACATCTATGTATGTTAAGATTGGGTAATTATATGTAGTGCTCTCCTCATCCAGTATCATCCCATGTTTGGTATATATTAGAATAAAACTGGGGAATGGATCAATGAATAGGAAATAGGGAATATGAGCCTCCTTCAAAATGGAATAGTAGATATGAGGAATAATGAAGAAAGAAGTGAAAGGACTGAACCACATACCAATGTTCTTCTAAAGTGAAAGTTAAATATGAAATCAGAGTATTAATAGAAGAATGATTGAAGTACCTATCTTTATTCTCATGTAATATTTATCAAGAGAGGTCCTAATATGTGGAAGAAGAAATAAGGGGTGAGGGGAATGGAAAGTATTATGTCCATTTAAAAACATTTTCCTGCATTTATAATTTGTGTAGATATTTTACACATCAGGTAATGTTTGAGATTTAACTTTTGGAAAATAGTCATTATATGTCTTGAATTATCATGGATAGACCATTACACATCATGTAATTAAAACATGTCATGTATTCCAAATACAAATAGTGTACTTGTCCTGTAGCCATCCCTCAACCCCCAGTTCCTTCTTTCCAAAGACAAACCGACTGGCTAAATGGTGTGGTTTCATATTTAAGCTATAAAGAACCTAAATAAGGGTTTAACTAAAAATTAAAATGATATGTACCTAATAGGAAAAACTAGTTTCTTACACAATAATATATATATCATGATTAACTTAATCCATTTTATTCAACATTTTTATGTGTTAAATAATATTGGGGTAACCACTTCTAATGTTCATAGGTAATCCTAAATTGATGATTAGGATTAAAACATAAGTAGAAAATTGGAACTTTTTGGTAATTATTTTTATTCATTGATTAAAATAAGATAAAAGAATCCATATTCTAATGTCTCTCCATCATCAATATCATGGTATAAATTTATATTCCACACACTATTAAGGAACATATATTATTGTTCGAGAGTTGGGATGTATCAACATGGAAACTAAGTTGAACCTACTCTATTACCTTGTATTATTTTTTAGGTGGTAGAGTTTTGTCCCTAGAATTAGCATCCAGTCCTACAGCCTATTTCCCATCTAATAACTTCTAATTCTATATGGTTATTTTTTTTGTAGTTGAGAGATATTGTTGAATACAATCCAAATCTTGGTGAATTATATCTTCCAAGGTATGTTTTTTATGGTGTGGTGTTTCAAAATTATCATCCATGTAACATATTGGGAATTTTTGGGTAAAATTACTCGAGGAATTATCTTGTTGTTTCTATGTGTGAGTGTGTTTTTTGAAAAACCAGTTCATCAAGAATTAGTTCAGTTGATGTTTCCAAAGTAGGTTTTTACGGTGGTGCATTTCCCTAGTGTTTGATAAATTTTTGGGCCTCAAAATTGGGCATTTGTTTTTGGAAAATGAATGATTTCCGCAAAGGATAAAATAGTACGTAGGAAGGTTAGTTTTTTTACTGATAGAAGATTATTTTTTTGTAGAAGGAACCAACCACCGTGAGCGAAGAAAGGTGTTATGCGGACTGCAGATATAAATAGTTCACAGGAGGAGCACATTCCACGGTGAAGGCAATACCGAATCAACGATTTGAGTAAAAAGGTTTAGTGAATTCAGGGGATTCATTTTTCAATATAAAAACTATCAATCTCTTCATTAATTAGAGAAATTCTCATTAGAAAAAATCTTTGCTCCGAGAATATTTTCGTGAAGTCTAAAAGAGTTCGTGCGGGGGAATTCTATGGAGGAGAAGTTGTTCATGAGGAAGAATTATATGAATGAGAAGATTTTAATGTGGTGGATTCCATGAAAGGGGAAGTGTTCAATGAAGATACTTCATGGAGGGTTTTATTGAGGAATTAGAGCCCTAAAAGGAATAAGGGTTCGCATATGATAGGTGGTTCGTCGAACACCAGTCATCTGTGGAGGGGAGGTGGTCTGTGAGATATAAGATGCCTAAAGAGGAGAGGTGGTTTGGAAAATAGAAATATATTAGTGGAGGATGTACAATCTGAAGAATCTAATTGTTTTCCACAAGTCACTCACACTATGCAGTGAAAAGATGTTCATGGAGTATTTTAGTAAGATTGTGAATAGACTAAAAGAGTCTGTGAAAGTAATTTCTATAAACTAGACAGCACGCCAAATAGTGGATTTCATCTACTGATGATAAAGAAACTTCAATAGTGTGTCTACATACAGTTGAGGATGTGTGTATTCATGAAAATTAATGGATCTACAAATCTATAAAATATGAGTGGATCCCTTACAAGGGTAGTGAGAAGAGTAAGAGGAAAACGATGATCCTTTCCACTAGCGGTGATCTAGATAAAGAGACATATAGAGTG
This sequence comes from Viscum album, assembly GCA_963277665.1. Lineage (NCBI taxonomy): Eukaryota > Viridiplantae > Streptophyta > Magnoliopsida > Santalales > Viscaceae > Viscum > Viscum album. The sequence continues at coordinate 358,946,064 of OY728155.1, read as the reverse complement.
AATCCTGGGAATGCTGTGAGAAAAACCTAAGTCTTTTAAGGTTAGTGATCCTAGGAATATAAGATATCCATCCTAAACATAAATATTGGTAGTGTGCCTTAATTAATTTGGTATAATCAACACATTGTTTTTGTATGCTTCTTGGATGTATCCTAATGAGGATAAACCTAGTAAAAATCATTATGACCGTTTTCTTTATTTATTGCTTCACTTTCTATGCATTATCATTAGATAAAGTTAGAGAGGATATGATAAATATAAACACTAAAGAGAAGAAGAAGTGAAACCTATAACAAATAATCCAAGATCTTGTGGGTTAGGAAGACTTTATAAAAGAATATCAATACCCTAATTCACCACCCTCACAGGGTATCTAGGCCCCTTTTGGACCTGAAAATTGATATCAGAGGGAAGGATTATTTTATAAATTTTTTTAAAGTACTTGGTTTAGTTGATTATTGAAGTTAAAGATTCAATATTCTCTTATAATTGTGTGCCATGGAAAAGGGAATAAATTAAAAGAATAAGAAGAAGACTGGTGGAATTCTTCTGTACATAATTGTCTATGGAAAGATAGTGATTCAGTTAAATTAAACCAAAAAAATAATAAAGAAATACATGAATTAATAAGATAATGAAATATAATGATTCAGTGCAGAATTGTTTATGGAAAGATAAGGATTTAGTTAAATTAAACCAAAAACATAATAAAGAAATACCTGAATTAATAAGATAATGAAACTGCCACTTCAGTGGTGGCACGGTGGTGAAGCTGAGTGTCCTAAACACGTTGTCCTTTGGAAGGTTCAGGGTTCAGATCATGGGAGTCCGATTTCGGGGAGAGCCTCTCCCTCGGGATCTACCCGTCTTGTCGGGTCACCCAGTCTCAACTGGGTGGGTAAAATGAGGCGCGGTCCACTGTGCTGATGGATTTATTTGACAAACCATCATTGATCGGATCGTTACCCTTTGGGACGCTCATCTATTTCGGCTAGCAATGGCTCCTTCCCAGGCTGGGGCTCTACCTTTGGGTAGTGACACCTTTGTGGGGGATGTGTGACCATGTGTGGAGGGTTCGAAAAGTCCACACATGGGAATTCCCTTTTTCTTAAAGAAAAAAATATAATGAAACTATTCACTTATTTAATGATGTTGAAGTAATGAATGAAGAACCTGGTATTCCAATTGATTTTGGAACTACTAATGATGAAGAAATTGAAAGAAGTCTAAAAGTTGAAATTGTATACAAAACAAAGGAATTTGATCTGAAACATGTTGAAGAAAATAAATCTAAAGATATCTAGATTCAAGTACATTAAATTGAATTCAACAAGTTAAAAAGATTAAATAAAATACTTCTAGATGTGTTCACAAATATAAGGGATAATAATGATTCTCAAGATGAAGAACTTTAAAAAATTTCTAAAAGGATAAATAACCCAAATATTATTACAAGAGAATGAGTTTTAGATCATAAGAAATTATGAAACTGGAAGAAACAAATATTGATATTTGTAAACATCAATCTAAATTTTTTTGAAGAATAAAATGCTAAATAAATATAATTCATGTTGTAATGAATCGATTTCTCAAAAATATTCTAAAATAAAGGATCATGATGACAGGATAAATAATATCACATGAGAATTGGATGTTGAGAAAACTTGTGGGAAGAATATAAAGAGGGAACTTAATGCTCAAATTGAATCAAGGGATAAGAAGATTCAATGATTGGAAGAAGAGATAGAATTGGTCAATAAAGAAGTGGGGAAATCTAATGCTGATGGAAAACCCAAATTGAAGGACGCATTGAATCTATTATTAAACAATCCTTCAGAAGATGATAATGAAATTAAAACATTTTCTACTTCCGAGGAGAAACATGAAAGGATTGTCTTTTCACAAAGTCCATCCATTTTGTGAAAAACTAGTTTTGGATATGATTATCCCTCACATATGGATGTTAAAAAGAGATCCATGAATAGTTCAAGGAATAAAAAAAACCTGGTAGGTTCTAAAGAAATAACTAAAAAGGTTTTTACGGAATTTAATGGAAGCATTTGATATTTCTGTGGGATTCATTATCATACATAAATTTTTTGTTCAGAGGCTTTGGAATATATTTCATGCTTTTAAGAAAAAAATATTTCTAAGTATTAGAATAAGAATAAGTGTCATGAGAAATATAAAATAATAGTCTCTTCCAAGAAATCATCCATCAAATTATACTATTGTGGAATGTTGGGACACACAATGAGTTTGTGTTAAGGAGACCATGAGCTCAATGTTATAAGAAAAACTCATGTTGTATCAAAATATAAAAAAAGAAATTATTACATTAGGTATGTTTCTAAAGGTAGATGTTTTTTTGTTTTAATCAAGGGAATTTGGGATGGTATTTTATGTAGAAGAAAGTAGGGATGGATAAAGAACTCAAAAAGAGATCCCTAACTTCAGTGGTGTATAATGAGAAATCCTATATTGAATGAAAACATTATATGTTGAAAAAGAGGTTTATTACCATGGAGGTATCACAGAGAGATCAAGGAAAGAAATATGAATAACATATTATGTTAAAATCATGGAAGATCTCTTGGAAACAATGTGAACAATATTTGATGAAAAATAGAAGAATGATCCAGTTGTGATTAAGAATAATTTAAATTTAGTCAAAGACACAACCCCAAAAAGAAATGGTGACATGAATTAGATAAAAGATAAAATAAAAATGAATAAATAATTATTAAAAAAAATAACATGTCCTGATAGATAGTGAGAAGTGAAGGAAAAATAAAGATCCCTCAAGTGAAGAAAGACCCAATAGTAGTTGATAATTGTAAGGACTCAAACAAACATAATGTGTCATGAAAAATGGAATATTGGTGGAGTATCAAAGAGGCAAATTTCTAATAATGGGTTTAAACCCAAAATAGTGAAAAATATCAAGCCTACAGTGCCTAAATATAAGAGGAAGACTCAGCAGGTGGGTAAATGATTTCTTGTTATATGGAAAAGGTAGTTGAAGTTGGATGAGTAGTTGGAACAAGCAAAAGAACAATACAGTTCTTTGTAAGAAATTATCAAGGGGTTGATACATCAAGATCAACCGAAATCATCTTCTTGATGATTCTAGAGGTACACCTCTCCCCTATCATTAAATGTTTTTAATATTTACTAGATGTTATTTAAGACTTGGGGGAGATAAAATCCATGGGTTGTGTGTGAAAAAAGGTCATGATTGTATAAGTTGAATGGATCTACATGTGAAAAGAATAATTTTAATTATTGAAATTCTCACATGATATCTAATTCAACAAGTTTTGTTACACAATCATTATATTTTCCAAATCTGTATCTTATGGTAGTGTTCTATGAAAAAGGTAGATGAACTGATGAAGAGTCTTATTTGAAACTGAATAGATATCAAAGCTACTCATAGATCATCTAGTGGTTCCATATTGAATGGAATATATGACCATTGGTATTATGTCTTAGTTTGGGAGTTAGTTATCCACCAAGAGAATACTGATTATGGGATAAGCGTTAACATTCATGTAATTAATTATTATCTATTTTGTTCCAAAAATATTGTATCACCTGACTATTATCCGGATACTAAGAATCTAAAAGAGAAGACTAAAAATGTTTTTAATAAGTGGAATCCCCATTATGATGAGTAATTCAACATCTGGATTCATCTCACAAATCAATATTAATTGTTTGAATCATTTAAAATATGATGGTTATCGGGTATGGTGACAAGAACACTTGGTGATGTTTCTTATTTTGTTAGAAGATCATTCTGAACAATTGAAGAATTTAATGTTTCTAGAATATTTGGAACTCTGTGCATATTTAAAATATATGACTTGGATCTCAAAACTGATAAAATAATCAATGTTTGAAATCATATATGATAAATGGTGTCAAATGTGAAATTTTATATAATTGACGTAGCATGTTGGAGTTCAAATTTCAACCTATGGTGTACAATGAGTTATTAAAATTTCATGAATAAATAGAAAGAATAATTTTTCTTTATCTAGATTATAGGTGGATAGTGATGATGAGTGATGCACCTCAAAGGAAGATGAAGTGGAAATGATGATTCAAAAAAAGTCATTAATGATATGAAAGGGGAAACCAAATCTGTATGAAAATTGAATATGTGAACATAGTTTCTCTGCTAAAGAAGGTTCTATATGGGTTTTATCAAGCACAAATATTGTGGTATTCAAGGCAAGAAACGTTTCTTAAGAACCTTGGTTTTCAGTATGGTGGAGTAAATTACATACTATATTTCAATAATGATAATAATCATAGGATGATGGTGTCAATGACCCTAGAAATAATGACACATTAATTTGAAATCTAATTATCCCAAGGAGGTTCTAGTAATGTTTTCATTTGTTGAATACAAGGAGTTTACAAATCCTCTAACTATGTGAATGAACTACCACAAGATGATGAAGGAAATGTTTTCAAAATCGTAGATACAAGAAAATCATGGAAATCCTGTTTTACTTAACAGAAACATGATCGAATATTGTTTTTTCCCCATGTCACGAAGTACAATATCAAAGAAATTCCAAGGAAAGCTAATTTAATATATTAAAAAAAGAACAGTTCGATGTATCAAGGTAATAATGGATTTCATCTTACTATAAAATTAAAATTCTCAGTAAGAGTTATGGGACTGTACCGATGCAGATTGGGGTGGATCAACAGATGATAAAAAATCAAGGTTAGGTGGTGCATTATATCTTGGTGGATTTTTTATTTCATATCTATGAAAGAAACAATATTTCATTTCATTGAGAACAACATAAGTTGAGTAAATTGTGGAAACTCAAGCATGCAATAGTTATTATGGATAAAGAAGTAGCTTGATGATATGGGAGTAGAAGTGATGTCTCTTATCAGAATCCATTTTGATAATTCAAGAGCTATAAATATTATAAAAATATATTTTATAACTCAAGGAAAAATAACATTGAAATGTATTATTGTTTAATCAAAGAGGATGTGGAAAAAAGGATAGTGAGGTTGGAGTATATACTTAAAGAATTGTAGGCTACAGAAATTATGAAAAAGGCCTTACCCAAATAAATGTTTGGACAACATTGAATAACTCTTAGAGTTGAGTTTACTACCCTCACTTGAAAAAGTGTGGATGTGGGACCCCATCTCTTCGAGGTATGGTTTGTTTTTCCCTAAAAGAATTGATTTTTTTTCTTTACCCTGTTTCCAAAAAAAATGACGTGACCTTTGGGTTGATTGAAAAAGGGGTAGAAGTTGTGAATATTAAAAGGGATAAAATGTATTAATCAAGACATTAGGAGAATCTGTTAGGTGGACCAGTGAGATAGGGGGAGTCCATGCTATTAAGGGGAATATTAAATTTATCAAATCTAAAAGTGATCTATGAACTAATTATGTATCATGAAAAATGAGGTTCGTGATGAAATAAGATGAGTGGTTTTGGGATGGAATGAAGTGATTCATTGATATAAATTGCATTATACTCTTGTTCATCATTCCAAGCATTTCCCATGTGGGATTAGATTGTGTTGAGTAAATCATTGATCTCTATCTTAATCACATGAAGTAACTATTTAAAAAGTTGGAAGAAGATTTAATGTTGTATTAAATTTAGATGAATTTTCAACAAAACCAAAGGGGGATATTTTTTGGGAAAAAATACCAAAAGGTGTCATCTTTGTGTTTTTTGGGTGTGGTTGTGTTTTGTGACAAATCCATATGTCTGAGAATGAGTTTTGTTGATGTTTACAATTCATGTTTTTAGGGTGCTGTAGTTTACCAGTTTTTTACAAATTTTTGGGCCTCAATATTACGAGTTTATTTGTTGAAAATTAAGGATTTATTAAATGGAGTAAACAATATTAGGAACACAAAGAATATTCACAGACAACATAATAGGTACCTGGAACCGTGAAAGAAATCAGTAAAGTAAGGATTCTCGCATAACAACGATATACAAACCATGAAGTGAGGTACGCGGACAACGTATGGGAAATGGTTCATGAGAGGATCGTAGTTCATGGGAGGCGAAAAGTTTTAGGGATATACATCATTTGTGTTTTGGAGGTGGTTATTTTTTTTGTAATCAATTAGTTCTTGCAGTAGAAGAAAGGCGCTACACGGACTACAGAGGGAGAATGGTTCATGGGAGGAGAAAATTAAGTGGTGAAGGTTGTACCGCATCAAATATTTGAGTAAAATACATTAAATAATTTATTCAATCTATTTCCTATATAATTAATGTTAATACCATCATTACATAGAGTAATTTTCATTAGAAAAAATCATTTATCCGAAAAAACATCGGTGAAGTCCAGAATAGTTCGAGAGGGGGAATTCAGTGAAGGATAAGCTGTTTGTGAAGAATAATTCCATGAAGAGGAAGATGTTCAGGATGAGGATTCCGTGAATAGAGAGGTGGTCTATTAAGATAGTTCACGGAATGGGTTTTGTGCATTAGTGTATCCTTCAAAGGAAGAATGATCCATATAGGGGAGGTAGTCCATGGGATATCATTCATCCATGAACAAGAGGGGGTCCACTGGATATCATCCATCCGTGGAGAAGAGGTGGTTCACGGATGAAGAATCCATCTATAAAGGAGGTATATTCCATAGAATATAGAGGTATACTGTAAAGAAAACATGATACGTGGTGAAATTCAGTTCACAAAGGACTTGAGGAAGTTCGTAAAGGGATTAAAATAGTTCATGAATGTAATTTGCACAAACTAACAGTATGTGGAAAAGTGTATTTCATCTGCGGGTGAAAGAAGAACTTCAATGAAGCATCTACCAATAATTGAGGATGCATGTATTGATGAAAATAAAGGGACATACAATTCCATAACTATGAGTGGATCCCTTCTGAGGGTAGTGAGCAAAGGTAGAGAAAGGCAATGATGCTTTCCATAGATAGTATACTAGAGAAAGAGAAATGGGGAGTGGCCCTTGGGAATGCTTTGAGAAGAACCTAAAACTTGTAGAGGTAGTGATCCTAGGCATAGAGGTGAGCTAGCTCAATCATCTTTATTGGAAATGAGCCATAGTGAATTTGGTTTAATTGGAACATTATCGTCATATGCTCCTTAGATATAGCCTAGTGAGGGTGATCCAAGTAAAAATATTTGTCCTCTTATTCTTTCATTATTACATTACTTCCTATGCATGATCATCAAATAATTTTTGAAATCAGAAGATAAATATAAACACTAAAGAAAAAACGAAGTGACTATTCTAATAAAGATGTCATGATCCAGTGGGGTAGGAAGAATTTAGAAAGGAATATGCATACCCTGATTCGCCCCCTTCCCTTGGGTGTTTAGGCCCCCAGTGGACCTAACAGGAAGATTTCTGAACTATGGTCATATTAAGACTTATGGATAATGTTGCTGATTATTCCAAGAAAAGGAATATTTGAGATATTTTATCCCAATCCCACTTTCATGTGGTGACTTTTACACTAGTATAGATTGGTTTGTGACTAAAACTCTCATATACTAACAATAAGGAAAAGTGAAATACAATTGGTAACTTCACATCCAAATCCCCCAAATTAGTCCTATAGATCATCCTCAATATGATTTTCCATATATATTTTCACAACACAAGTTGTGCAATGAGATCCTACATGTAGGGTTCAAAGTAAATCTTTGCAGGATGAATATATTTAGGGTCCAAATCACTCTATAATGGTCTAGTCTTGACAACTCTTAAAGTATTGTATCCTAGACTACAATACATCCATGAAACTTTCATTGGTTGAGAAATTTAAGTAGTGATGATTTCAATTTTGTAGCCTTTGAAATAATTACTTAAATACAAACCCAAAATTGTTTAATCAACAACAAGTACAGAAATTTGTGTGGTTAGATATATGAATAATCACTACAATCAGTTGAATACTTTACCTATTCATCTGTTGATACCCTATTGGTAGTCCCATATAATGGGTCCAATTATAGTGATTCTTACATATGTATTAGGGATACATATTCCATTTCAAAGATTATTACATCCTCCACTAAAGTGGTATTAACATAGAGTATATTTGACATTGGCATGCCCATATGATCACTATGGATAGATAAACATTGGAATAAATATTGATTAGAATCCTAAATTAAGATAGTTATAAAATTAGTGTCACAAACCTAATCTCAAAAACTCCTTGATTATAATCAGATCGATATAAAATATTTCGTTAGATATAGGACCTCAACTAGGAAGTCCAGCAACATTAGATTCATAGTAATAACCAATTCATCAATACCAAAATTATATTTTGATCCCTGTATAACATTTATCATTTCCCCTCATAAATATGTTTTTTCTAAAATCATTGAATTCATTTTTTATTAGATATTTTATACCCTCAAATGCCGAACCTTTTCAGTATAATCCACTAGTATTGGGTCCACAGGGGTGTTGGTTGATGTGGTTAACTCTTCAGTTGGAGTCAACCTTCCTTGAAATCCCCCATAAATAATAAATTAGATAAACCTTCTAGGGAGTTGGTGTTATTGGATCTTGGGTAGTTATTACCCTCATATTTTTTAACTCAAATCACCAACTAAAAAACCAATGAATTGGGATAAATTTATTGGAATAGAAAAAAATATGTTTGGTCAAATACACATATAATTTTTAATACTAAGAAATTTTGGGGTATTAATGTTCATGACCTCTTACTTTAGTAAATATATCATACAGATGGATTCATATGACGATTCATCAATGGTGGAACCAATAGTGTTTTATTGGGATTAGTGTTCACCTCCCTCATATACTCTCTTAGGGCATGGGATCCATCTTCTTCCACCCTTTATTCTAAATGATCACATGTGTTAATCAATATACCTACAAGTATTCATTAGATGTGATATGATTCTGATCATATTTGTCTTCATATAAAAAATGGGGGTGTAAATTTAGTATGGTGAACAATATAAAGTACCACAAAAGATAAATAAGGATTCATTTTACTTCTCCCAAAGAGGTTTTCTCACTAGCATCCCCCTCCATGGATACAACTATGTGAGTAATTAGTATTTCAAGTACCCAATCATACAAATATATTCTAATTTTTTAATTGATTAAGTCTTGAAGGTTTATTAGATATTTTTTCACCTCTTCATCTTGAACTGTGATGGAAATTCTATTGCGGGTAGAAATATATATATCAAAATTCTATAAAAATTACTCCCCTTTTAGGAAAATAATCCAGATGTCCTGAACATGCTGTGTATCCCCTAAACAATAATATTCCCTAAAATATGATGTGAATGTGGAATAAGTGTGGATGGGTGGAACTTTATCACACCTTTTGAGGGAACATCACTCAGATTCCTCAATTTTTTCATTGTATCTATGTAATCAGTGGCTTTCTAATATATCCCCATGACCTCATCTTACTACCTCCATCGTTAGTTCCCCTATTCTTATTCATTAGTCCCTAATAGACCCTATACATGGGGAACCAATGTTTCTTGATACCAACCTAGATATGACCAAATCCAAGTCCTGAAAAACTTCCTGATGAGTTTAGTGATACCTTTAGTAGAACGGAGGAAAATCAATAAAACTTTCTCCTCCCATATGAGTATCATCCAACACTAATGGTGTCCAAAATATACTTATCGTTTCTCATGTTTAAAGGAGGCGTAGGGACCTTATTTTGTACAAAATTGAATTTTCATCTAATCCTACAGTATGTGTACCCCTTGTAAATAAACTCTACATCAATCCTAGAAGACAAGGCTCCCTCCCTTATCGATATGAAGTATCATTTCTCATATTTACTAAAAGTGGAGTTGTCCATTATGATTCTAATAGTTGGTGTTTATGTTGTGAAAATGATGTATTCGTATGGGTTCAAATCATTTTCCACAACCCATTAATTCAAATTTTTTAGCTATATTCAACATATATAATCAAGAAATGACCTAAATCAGGACTCTAAATTGTTTTGTCATCTATTAACTCATATCCAATCGAATGGTGTGTGACCCAAACCCAAAGCATCCAAAATGTCCATACAATCCTTAATTGGGGATTCTATGTATGGATATTCTGAAATCGGTGATATAAATTGGTTGCGCCCAAATTTTCATTTTAAAAATGAATTGAATTTCGGAGGAGAAATGAAGTTCCATTTATGTAATGCATTAAAAACAATGTTTATGGACTTTAGAACAATGAATATAAAGATATTAACAATGAATATTAGCCACTTTTAGTGACTAATCACACCCCCCAACTTGTGTATTTCTAGTCCCGAGCAAAATATATTACAAATATGAAATTCAAATCCCCTTTTTCAAAAACATTTTAATACACCTTTCTCACCCAAAGAACTGATACCCAAAAAAAATTATGAAACCAATCAAAATAATTTAAAACAATCTAGGTAAATAAGCATATCACAAGCCCAAGACCATTCCTTTGTTCAAATTCATCACCACATTTCATCCAATTTCAATTAAGCATAAAAAAGTGTTGTGCATCACAAAAGATATGGGGCCCATTTTATTGTTAAAGGGAAAAAAATGGAAGTGCTAGGTGGGAATCACATTAAACCTTAAGATGAGTATCCATCTTTTTATGAATTTTTTTAACCACAATATATATGAAAAGACTAACTCTGGGCAAGAAAACTATGGAGTCACGATCCCCAAGTGCCGAAATCCACACATATTGTCAATTCCATTCTCTACAATAGAGATATAAAGCCTAAATATGTGCAAGACAACTATGGAGTCACGATCCCCAAGTGTCGGATGCCACACATTTGGAAAAACATTGCTCTATTTGGCCATTATTTGTTTGCCAATTTTTTTCACAATTTTTTTTTGTTTTTTTTTTTTTGGATACTCAAATTAAACTAAAAGTGACCCCAGAACCATATTCTATAATTAAAGGGACCCAAGAACTCAAATTTACACCCACGATCCAGTAGACATGCATTGTGGAATTTTTATTAAGAGGATGAAAATGTAAACTTTGAAAAATCACATTGGACAACCGTACATTGAAAAAACAATTCTCATGAACTTAAACTTGCATTAAAATTAGAATCAAGGCATGCATAATTATTTGATATCCAATTTCAGAGTTTGAAATGTGGGTTATCATGTTCAAGGTTAATGGAATTTTTCTTTTCATGCAAGTTTTTATTCAAAAAATAAAAAAATCATTTTTTATCTCCACCCAACATAGAATAACATTGTCCCCAGTGTTTAAAGAAAAGAAAAGATAGAAGGGGGTAGGAGAGGAGTTCAAAGAGGAAATTGAAAATTATAAACATGGAACAAATTCACCTAGTTTTTGAAGTTTAAGTTCATGATTCTCCATATTACTCCTTTGATCTCTTGGGGGATGTAGGCACCTCCTTGATTGAACATGTATCACCCAAAATAGTTCCTGAACCATAAAAATAAGAACAATGCAGACAAAACAAACAAAACAATGATTTATTTAATTCAAAGTATCATCATTTTTATGGTTTTCCGTGTTTTTTTAAATCATACTAATGATAAATTGTCTTCTTTTAAATTTTTGGGTAAGTTATTACTCAGGGATCACACCGTATGACACGGATGAATACGGTGCTCCCCTTTCATACCCATAAATACTCATAAAAGAAGAACAGGTCAAGAGTCTAATTTTTTTAACCTAAAAAAAACATAAATAAAATAAATTGATGATACATTGTCTTATTTTAAATTTCTGGGTAAGGTATTACTCAGGGATCACACCCCGTGACACGAATGAATACGGTGCTCTCCTTTCATACCCATCCTTAATTATAAAAGAAGAACAGGTCAATAGTCTATGGTAATTTATTATATGAAAAAGAAAATGATTCAAAATGGTTGGAAACATGAAAACCATGAGTTGCCTCCCATGTTGCGCTTTTGTTTAACGTCGTTAACTCGACTTGTACCCTAAATCTATCAATTTTTCTCTGGTTCATATGTTGGCTAAGTTAACTCATCCTTGGTTACATGTTTATTGAATGATTCAATGAATGGTTTTAACCTATTTTGAGACATAATCAATAACTAAGAGGATGTATAGGTATCCCTTAGAGTATGGAAAGGGCCCCATGAAATCAATTCCCCAACAATCAAAGATTTCAACGACCAGAATGGGAGTGAGGGGGATTTGATTCCTTTTGGTAATGGATCCTAATTTCTTACCCTTAGGAAACCTTTTTTAGAATTGGAAGTAATCCTTAGTGAGGTTCGGCCAGTAGAAACCACTTTGGAGGACCTTTGCAGTGGTTTTCTTTGTAGAAAAGTGGCCTGCACATGCCTCTCCATGAAAAAATTTTAGAATGGAATCTTTCTCAAACTCAGGAAAACATCTCCTGATGATTTGATCAGGAAATAACTTGAAGAGGTAAGGATCATCAAACACATAGTGTTTGACATCAGAAAGGAATTTCCTCTTAGCTTCGGTCTCCAGGAATTTTTGAATGTCACCCCTCACTAAATGGTTTTCTATGTCAGCATACAAAGGGAAATCACTCGTTGAATAAAGGTGCTCATCGGGAAATGAATCAAACACAGAGAGGTGGTGTGAGTTGTCTTTGAATTACATACTAGAGAGGTGATCAACTACAATATTTTCAACACCCTTTTTATCCTTAATGGTTAAATCTATCTCTTGAAAAAGAAGGACATACCTAATCAATCTAGACTTGGAGTCTTGTTTATGGAAAAGGTATTTTAGGGAAGAATGGTTAGTGAAGACAGTGATGGGTGATCCTAAGAGATAAGACCTGAATTTCTCTAAGGAACAGACAATAGCAAGAAACTCTTTCTCAGTGGTGGTGTAGTTTATTTGTGCATCATTTAAAGATTTGCTTGCATAAGCAATGACACATAGATTTTTCTCACACCGTTGTCCTAAGACTTCTCCTACATCGAAGTCACTTGCATCACACATGAGCTCGAAAGGCAGTTTCCAATTTGGATATTTCATGATAGGTGGAGATATAAGAGTTGACTTGAGTGTAGAGAATGATTCCTCGTAGCTTTCTGTCCATAAAAATGGAGCATCTTTAACCAATAGAGCACAAAGTGGTCGATAAATAAAGATAAAATTCCTAATGAACCTTCTATAAAAACTAGCATGTCCTAAGAAAGACCTCAGTTCCTTAACAGTTTTAGGAGAGGGTAGGTGACGAATGATTTCAACCTTAGCTTTATCAACTTCAATCCCTCTACCAGATACCAGATGACCTAGAACAAGTCCTTCCCTTACCATGAAATGGCATTTCTCCAAATTTAGTATGAGATTATTATCCTCACACATTGACAAAACCTTTTCAACATTTATAAGGAATCCCTCAAAAGTATCCCCAAATATGGAGAAGTCATCCATGAAGACCTCTAAAAAATCCCCCACCATATCCGAGAATATTCCCATCATGCACCGCTGGAAGGTAACAGGGGCATTACATAACCCAAAGGGCATGCGCTTAAAGGAAAAAGTGCCTAATAGAAAAGTGAAGGTTGTTTTTCCTTGATCCTCTAAGGAGACTTCGATTTTATTGTACCCTGAGAATCCATCTAGGAAGCAATATAATTGATGACCCGCCACTCACTCGAGGAATTGATCAATAAAGGGTAAGGGGAAATGGTCTTTCTTGGTACAAGAGTTGAGCTTCTTATAGTCAATAAAAACTCTCCATCCACTACTGAACCTTATTGGAAGCATCTCCCCATCCTTGTTGGTTATTACTGTGATTCCAGCCTTCTTTGGAACCACATGGATTGGGCTAACCCACTCACTCTCAGCTATAAGATAGATGATACCAGCTTTTAACAATTTTAAAACTTCTTTTCTCACTGCTTCCATGATATTAGGATTGAGTCTCCTCTGAGGTTGACGACATGGCTTTGACTCTGATTCAAGAATAATTCTATGAGTCCCGATAAGTGGGATAATCCCAGGAATATCAGATAGGGTCCATCGAATGGCTTTCTTGTGTATCCTAAGGGCATCTAGAAGAATCCAATCATGTTCGGCTTCAAGAGAGGAATAAATGACAACATGAAAGTATTGATTGTCCCCTAAGAATGCATACTTTAGTGATGAAGGTAAGACTTTAAATTCAAGATCAGATTGTTCATGACTTTCCAAGAAAGGATGAGATTTTGTATTGAACGTAGTTTCTTGTTCATATTTCTTGACAAAATTTGTTCCTTTTGAAAAAAAAATTTATCCACTATATTTTCCAGAGTAGTGTCATGAATGGATAAGGACTCAATGTTATTGATTTAAAACATGGTATCATTGATTGGTGACTCTAGAAATTCATCAACAGGGCTATCTGAAAGAGATTCAATCCAAGGAGACATATTTCCCTCATATGAACAAAGAAAATCAATCTATTCTCGACTTAACCATCCTTCGGTAATTCCTTGATGTTCATTGAGTTCATTATCAACACTACCAATCCAATTAACCTCATGGATCTCTTCATCATCTCCAATTTGAGAGTTTCCATTGTAGATGTTCAAGTTTAGAATCATGTTTCCAAAGGTGATGGTCATGTTCCCATTTCAGACTTGGATAATAGAGTTGATTATTGCAAGGAAGGGACGCCCAAGGATGATTGGGGTTTGCTCCCTAGGACCTAACCTTGGGTGATTTTCCAGAACAATGAAGTCAGTTGGTAAATGCAATTTTCAACTTTCACTAAAACATCTTTTAAGATCCCCTTTGGAACTCAAACACTACGATCAGCAAGTTGAAGAGTCACAATTGTGGGTTGGATTTCTTTGAGCCCTAACTAAAAATACATGGCATAAAGAATGAGGTTCACACTGGCACCTATATCACACAAGGCTTTGACAACTTTTTTCTCTCCTAGTTCAACATTTATGTAAGGGCATCCTGGGTCTTTCAACATAGGAGGAATGGTCCCTTGAATGGTGGTACTCACATTATCAGCCAAAAGGACTTGGTTTTTATGTGAGAATTTTATTTTAAAAGTGCACAAGTCCTTAAGGTACTTTCAGTAGGAAGGTATGGTTTGGATGGAATCGAGAAGGGGAATGTTCAACTTGAATTGTGAGAATATTTCCCTCAATGTTTCACTCAATTCAAGCTTGGTTTTCCCCCTCTTGTATTGAAGAAATGGTGCAGGTTGTGGAGTTGTTTGTTGAAGTGTTGTTTCTTTCACATTGTTATCAGTTTCTGTAGTTTGATCTTGTGGTTCATTTGAATTTTCATTATAGTTTGAAGCTTTACATGGTTTCTGACTTATTTTTTTAGGTTTTTCAATTGATTTCCAACTTCTTAAAACTATCATAGCCTTTAGTTGTTTGTGAGTTGTTTGAGTGAAACTTGTCTCTCCCCTTGATGTTTGTTGTGGAATAGCTTGTGTGGGAATGGGTTCCTTTCCATTTTTGATGGTTTGAAGTTCTTGTTTAATGGATGAGAATTCTAAGTTCATTTTGTCCATTTGTTTTCATAATTTTTCTAGTAGGCTTTGTGGAACAATTTCGGTTGGTGATTGAGCTTGTTGGTTTATCCCAGGAGGATACTTTGGTTGTTGGATAGGTTGTTGATATTGGAAATGAGGATGTTGGAATTGGAACGGTTGTGGTTGGAACTGAATATGAGGTTGAAAGTTTTGTTGAGGGTATGCGTTGATACACTGTTGTTGTGTTGGTTGTTGATTGTCTTTCCAACGAAAACTGGGATGGTCATTATACCTTGGATTGAAGGTGTTTTTGAATTGTGGATTTTGAAAGTTCATTGCATTAACTTCTTCTGGTGGTCCTCCTAAAAGAACATCCTTGATAGAAGGAATGGTTGGGCAATTATCTGTCTTGTGGTCATGTTTGTCACAAATTGTAAAAACAAGGTCAATAGTTTGGGTTTTGTGGACCTTCCTAAGATCAATCTCCTCAACTTTCCTTGTGAGTGCAGCAAGTTTTGCTCTATGGTTTTCTTCTTCTCCAAGATTGTACATTCCACCAAATTTGGGTGTCTTATCATAGTATGGTGATGTTTCCCATCTTTGGTTCTGTTCAGCAAGATTTTCTAGATACTTGTAAGCATCATTTGGAGCTTTGTTTTTGAAGGTTCCATTACACATCATATCAATGAATTGTTTGTTTCTGGGACCCAACCCTTCATAGAAAAGTCTCACTTGTTATGGGATTAAGAAACCATGGTGCAGTACCATGTTTAATGTGTCCTTGAACCTTTCCCATGTTTCATAGAATATTTCTCCCTCTCTTTCAAAAAAGTTTTGTATACTCTTTTTAAGTGCAATTATTTTGTGATGGGGGAAGTATTTTTTATAAAATTCACGTTGAAGATGGTCCCAAGAGTGAATTGATGATGGTATCAAATTTTTTAACCAATTATTTTCTCGGTCCTTAAGAGAAAAAGGAAAAAGTCTCATTTCAGAAGATTCAATTTGATTTGGTGGGCACATGGTTTCGACAATGTCATTAAATTCTTTAACATGAAGGTAAGGCATCTCAGACTTCATCCCTTGAAAGGTTGGAAGGTGGTTCAAGACATGGGGTTTGAAAATATATTGGGTATATCCTATGTTATCATGCCTAATGCATGAGGGTGCATTGGTCTAGGTTGGTGTGAGGTAGTCATTCATGGTAGGGTCTGCAAAAATTCCCAAGTTAGGGTCTTGCTCATTATTTCGGTTCCCTCCCTGGTTAATGATTTGGTTTTGTGGGAGATTATCCATTGTATCAAACTCAACTTCTGAATCTGGAGTATTAGGAATATTTTGATATAATGGAAAAAGAACTATATGATTTCTTGACTCCCCAGCCCTAGGAGTATCCACCCTAACTAATCTGTTTGAGTTATCGCAGGTGTAGGCGGACATGCGCCAAAAGAAAAAAAAGCGAGAAAGGGAAAAGATAAGCGAATTGGGATGAGAATAGAAGAATGGTGGTAAGAAAAGAAGGTTTTTGGTCTAAGGAACTTACTTGGTCCCCGGAAACGACGCCAAAATTTGGTTGCGCCCAAATTTTCATTTTAAACATGAATTTCATTTAAGAGGAGAAATGAAGTTCTATTTATGTAATGCACTAAAAACAATGTTTATGGACTTTAGAACAGTGAATATAAAGATATTAACAATGTATATTAGCCACTTTTAGTGACTAATCATAAATTCACTGGAACTAAAATCTATAGGTTGACCAACCTACCCTTTTCCAAATAATATACAATCAAAAATGAATGAATCCTGATACCAATGCATGAATATCATTCTAGTAGAAGATATACACTAATTAACTAGATGATGAAGGATACTAGGTGGATTAACCAATCAACGTTGGTGGAGACATCTCTACCTAATTCATCAGAAACCCCACTTCAAATGTTGGATAATAGGAATCTATAATTCCAAGGTTCCCATGGGTTGTGAAGGCTCCCAATATTCTAACCCTCAGCTCATGAAAACTATTTTTTATGAACATATCAAACCAAATGCAAAAAGGAATGTTAATTTTTAAATAAATATCGTCTATCATTGAATTCCTTTATAGTAGATCCAATTTGTTGAAGTAGGTGTCCAAGGACCAATTGGTAGTACTTTTATTGCATCTCTATTCTATAATTTTAATATCATAACATCTTGTACATGTTTTTCATTATTTTTTATTACCTTAATGTTTTAATATCCTACAACATATATCACATAGATAAGGTTGTAGATATTCCCTTCTGTAATGAGAACCTTATAGTTCTATGACAACATTCTTAAATATAGGAAAATACTCAGATAACATTCTATGATGAGAAACATAGAATTTGGTTGTTAGGTGTGAGTGCCCATAAATGGACATTTTTTCGTCTCATAAATTTCACACTATGTAATATCAAAGAAATGATATTTTGAGAAAAAAACCCTCTATTAGGAATTCTATATGTTTTTTATCATATATTTATATTTTTGCGCATGTGTAATTCTCTTTATACATTAATATTATCATTAAATCATGTCACGAATCATGAACTTATATTTTTTGACAAAATCCATGACACCTTATGTTCACGAAGATGTAGGGTTTCTAGGGTGTGTCATAATTCACATGTTATTAATGGATAAGTTGAGAAAGGAAGTTTCCATTCCATATTTATGAATGTTTATATCTTAACACTATTTCTGGAATATGACTGTCATAATAAATTCTATATCCATGGAATATCGACATGTTTATTTCATATAGTCAAAGAAATATTTATAAAGAACATATCTTGATGTAATGGATCTACAATATACTTATTGAGATATATTAAAAATGGGTTTATATTACAAGATGATCGCTTATATGTATTTTTCATTGTAATGAAATTATTTTCTTTATCCTGGGTTCCTTTACCCATTAAATGACAGAAATCTTGGACTTTAGGTGATCCCTCCTAATTCCAATGAGAAAGAATATTATGGGGTTAGACAATAAGGTTTTCTGTTGATCATGATTATATCCTATTTGAATTAAAAAATAGAATAAATAATATTCTCAAGAGCAAGGAATAATTTTATTCATGTTTTATGGATCAATGATATTTATTATAAAATAAAATATATAAATAAAATATTTATTTAGTAGTTCAACTAGTATAGAGTGGGATAAATGGAACAAGACTGTTTTCATTGATAAATATTTATTAACAAGACAATAAATAATATTTATCATTTCACAAGTTGGCTTGCACCATAAAATAATAATAACAACAATATTATAATTATTATTATTAGGCATGGTGTTAATTAAATATTATAATATGATTTTAGGGTTAGTGTGTACTTAAATAATTATTTTTTACCTAAACCCTTACTCTATAAATATAAAGATATGTTTATTGAGTGCATTATCATAAATTTACAACAGTGATACGTTTTGCACAACATAAATCTCTATATCTCTATATATATATCCCTCCAAATTCACCTCTCTTCCTACCAAGAATGATAATAACTCATGTATTCTATAATTATATTGGAGGGATCAAGAAAATCAATTTACGAAAACTGATTCATCAAGCTAGCACCCAGAAATTACTTGGTCTTTCTCAAATATCAAAGGAGAACGTGTGAATCACCTCTATAGGGATTGTACACTTGGATCCTTACATCGCAAAAAAGGAAATCTAGAAAGGTATTTTCAAAATATCAACATTATATTCAAAGTATTATCCACTATCAAGGTGATTATTTCTTTCAATCATAAATAAATTAATTATAAATTTAAAGTAAAATATCATTTTATAGGGTTTTCGGAAAATCAATATTAAAATAAAATTTAGTATATCACCCAACATTGACTATTTTATTGTTCTCAAAATGAATAATTAGTATAAGATAGATCAAATTTTAAATTTATAATTATTTTTTTTGAACCTTATGAGAAATCATGGTTCAATCTTTCATTTCATATTATTCATTCTTTAATATGATTTGAATAAACATGTTATCGTAATATTAACCAGGTTCGTTCAATGTTTTATTTTCTTAATGTACTAAGAACATATGAAGAATGACCAGTGATACCATCAAACAATTTCTAGGATTTTGTACTGATAACATAGGACTACCTGGCATGTAGCTAAAATACACATCATGTACCAAAACTCAGTACACCTAGAAATATCATAGGATATATGAAATGATGAGAAATATTTACTATAGGTGAATTAATTCCACACTATATGTTAACCAAGCCAAATGGGAACATAGTATATTGGATTATATGGTGTTTAGTAAGAGTAAACATCATATAGTATGTATGAGTTAGTGGTGAAATTCAAGAAATCCGTGTGGTCATTATACATGGTCGAACAACATGTGACTTAAATCCTAGAGATTTACTGATATACATGACATTTATCCAATATACATGACATGTAGTTCACCATTTTCCATGTCCAAAATACACAACTAATAATTCAATGAATTATATAGGTTCAAAAACATGAGCAATACACAGTGTATAACTGGTCGGTATTCATCATATAGTGCCAAATGATGAACATTGTGAGTTCTTCATATGGATTCATGGACCCACTAAAATATTTATACATGGTCTATTGCTGGATTGTAAATTATTTTTGGTCTATCCAACATACACACCAAATCCCCAGGTGTGTAACCCAAGTACATGTAAATTTAGATAAAGAGTGTGTAACTCATAAGCACACATCGTATAGTCTCACAATTAATAAAAAAATAAAATTACATTAAATTGTTAATTGCATCATTAAAACCATATTTTATTGATTGGGACCTATTATTTTTGGCAATTTAATAATGATTTCAAATTATTTAAAATGAAATATTAATTTATTGAAATAAATCCAAAATAGTTATCTCTGATGCCTATTTTTCTTGAATTCCAGTATGGTGGGTATCTCCAAATGAATTTGGATGGCCATTAAGATGAATGGGTATTAATTATTTAATTAATTAATTAATACAATCATGTTTATCTTAACTATAAATAATGGATATGAATTAATGTTAACAGGTTTACATTTTCATATACATTTTATTTATGAATATTCATGGTCTGGACCAAGACCTTGGTATATGTTAGATGTTTTAATTTAATTAATTGCATGGGTTTTTAATTATTTAGTATTAAATTAAATTTTACACCCTATTTTTCATCCCTATATCAATTTTTATATTGGACGTATGTTTCCATGTTTACTTATGCAGTCCCATTTAACCAATGGTTTGGTTCCCCTCAACAACATTTTAGTTATAAATTTGTGAAATTAATAGAGTATCCTAAGGTGCATGGAGGTGGTTCAAGATAGATAAAAAATAATGCCAACCTAGGTGATTCATAGGTGGAAAGGTGGAATTCTATGACTATTTCCAAGACTAGAAATAAGAGTTATTCCCCTAGGTCATTGGTTGATTTATTTCTTGCAAAATAAATAAACTATTATAAAATCTCATAATTGGGTGATTTATCATTTATTTATTTCTATCTTATTCATTATTTATCTTATGGAAACAAGAATTCTACCCCAAAAATAAATGAATTCATGTGAAAAGATTTATTTTAAATAGAAAAATTATTTGTGATTGTTTTATCCAACAAGGTTAATAAATTAATAAAAATAAACTTAATTTTATATATTTATTTAAAGGATAAATAAGATAATATTTATAAATAATAAATTAATATCCATAAATCATATATTAAGTGAAACATGGAATTCCACTACTTGATTAGGAGAAAAATCCTTTGAACTAAGTGTTTTACAAACCGTCATTGGTACACTAACTTTTAACATAGAGTTATTATGATGTAATATGCTTACATAACTATCTTACATCTAGAGAAATGGACCTCACTAACATTTATCTAACTTAGAGTCAAGTGATTATGAAATCTATGTCATGATTTTAGGATTGGGAAGTCCACTAAACGGATCAAGTGGCTAGAAGACCGAATTTGGTAAAGACCTACATACCTAAATAACTTCAAGTAGCTTGACCAACCCTAACTGGGATTATATGAATGTGAATCTGGATCATTGACACTATAATTTCCTGACCAATACACATAATCATTTTAATGGAGAGGATTGTTGGGACTCAATAAAATTGTGAGATATTTAATAAAATTAATTATTATAATTTCTGAGATAACTCATAATCAAGATAAGTACTAATAATATGCTCTTTTACAATTGTAAAAAAATGGAGCATTCATCCTTGAAATTATCCCTAACATCTATATTGGATAAATATAAAATACTCACTAGAAATAACAACCAATACTGGTTCATATGCATTTGGGTTGTTCAAGGCCCTAAACGGAACTAATATATGCAAGAATCCTCAATGCCTGATCAACCATCCCTGGAGGAAAGTGATTAAGAGTTCCTTATCTGTGAAAACATATGAACAATAGGATTTATGTTCAATGTTTTATGATATCCTATATGTCTATTAGACCCATGATGTCTCATGAAATCATATATGTATATAGAATTCTCTAGAATATCCATGGTCGATACAATAAGAGAGATAAACAAGAATGTTTTGAGATATACAAGGACCGTTTTCTAAGAAATCTTGGAGAGATGGGATGCATGTAGTCAAGATCATTGTCTATTTTGATAATATAGAGGTTTTTGTGTATAATCTCCCTAAATAATTGATCACCAATCTCATATTTCCCCACTCCCTCTATGTTTCTCAATATTTTTTGAAAATTTCATTATATAAACCAAGGATAATTCTCTCATAGATCTTCTCACTCTTGTTCACTAATTAGATTTGGATGCAAAGTTAAAAAATCCTTCCATATTTATGGAAAAAATGGAATGGGGAAGTTGAGAGCAATAAGACCAAATATTATTTACTTCATTCCATAAAGAGGAATATCATGGGAAAATCATGGGAACATGAGGTTATTTTTTAATTTGGAAATAAGGGACATTAGAAGAAAAATAGCACCCATAGAATGAAGCAAGGGGAGGATTCCTATTATTTTATTTGTGAAATTTTTCTATTTATATAAATTGGGTATTAGATAATTATTTTTTCCTTACATATGTATTTAAGTATATGAAACATTTACATTCATCAAAATTTACTGAGGGGTGGTATATCAATGAGAAACCAACAATGATAAACTTAATACTAAGGAAATTGGGGACTACCAAATCCTATTTCCAACTTGAACGAACCTAGTTATTTATTATTTTTATTTTGTTCCATTTATAACAATAAAAAATATTTATATATCTATTCTAGATATGAATGGATTTGTTTTCATATTTTGGAATAAATATTTATTCATTTATAAATAAAATAATTTTTATTATAAGGAATAATTAAATAATAATCTGTATGTGTCATATTAAATGAAACAAGAAATGGAAATCAATAATAAAACTATTTTACATAAATTATAAAATAGAAGAACCTGGAATCATTTGATTGGTCATGTAAATGAAATACATTAACTAAATTAAAAAAAAGATTTATATTTCGAAACTTCTAATCTAAAACCAATTGGTGTATGTCATGAATATTTATAAGTTAAAATGACTAGAGCCCCATTTAGTCTATGGAGATTCTTGAATTAGTTCATAACAATGTGTGTGGACCATTTTATATTACAAAAGTAGGTGGGTACTCATACTTATTATCCCTTACAAATGATTTTTTTAGATATGGCTATGTTTACTTGATGAGGTATAAGTGTGATTCTTTTTAAAAATTTAACGAACACAATAATGAAGTTAAAAACCATCATGGTAAGTACATTGAGACACTTTTCTCAGACTGTTGAGGAGGATATCTTAATCAATACCACATTAATTATTTATGAGGGTTTGGGATTCTATCTCAACTCACTCGACCTTATACACATTAGTGTAATTCTTTAATTGAAAGGAAGAATCACACCTTGTTGGACATAGTGATATCAATGACGAGTCTTAAGATTCCTCTATTATCCTTTTTGGGATATGCATTAAAATCAACAGAAAAAATACTAAACAAAATTACAACTAAAGAAAAAGATGGTATTCCATAAAAATTTTGGAATGGAAACAAACTAATGTTTTCATAACTATAAGTGTGGGGTTTTGAATCATTGTTTAATGACTCTTAAGGTGAAAAAATCGATTCCCAAAGCACAAAGTGTACCTTTATAGGATTCCCCAACGAAATATGGGGTTATTACCTATATGAACCCTCCAAAAAAGTTAATAGTGGAAAAAATTAATATTCCTTGATATAGATCACTTATCTATTATTGGTATTGGGAACGAGATATACTTCAATGAAGTTGAAGCTCAAGGTATACAATAGTGGGTAGAAGAACAGATTCATCAAAGCCAAATGGAAAATGAAACTATCCTAGAGACACAAGTACTGTATAGGAGTAAAAGAGATGTTAGGGAAATATAAAGTTATGGTTTCCTTATCATGTAGGACATTGAATAATTATTATTAGATAATAATGATCCTATAACCTAAAATGAAGTAGTAAGTGGAATAGATGTTTCCATTTGGTAAGAATACATGAATTATAAAGTGGATTTCATATAAAAAAATCTATATTTTGGGGGATCCTTTAGTAGATGTAAATCCCATTGGTTATAAATGAACATTAAAAATAAAATTGTACATGGATTGATAAGTTAATACCCACAAAGAATGAATGTTCTCAAAAGGGTTTAAACAACATCAAGTCATTGACTATGAAAAAACCATTTCAGCTATTTAAAAGATGAAATCCTTAAGAACTATATTTTCCATTATGGATTTCCATGAAAATTAGATTTGGAAAATGGATGTCAAAATAGACTTCCAAAAATTGAACCTTTAGAAAGACGTCTATATGAACCAACATTAAGGGTTTATGACTCCAAAAGATGCGAAAAAGATATGAAAATTAATAAATAACCATTTATGGATTGAAGAAAGCATCTAGGTCATTGAGAATTTGGTTTTATAAGGCCATAATTAAATTTATTTTCATTAATAATGAATTCTATCCTTGTGTCTATAAATAGTTTAGTAAGAGTGCAGTCATTTTATTAATAGTATTTTTTGATGACATACTACTTATTTGAAATGAGATATCTTCCTTGTAGACAGTTAGGGTCTGGTTGAATGAATGCTTCTCAATTAAGGACCTAGGTGACAAAACTTATATTCTTGGACTAAATATCCATCATGATAGATCCAAGATAATTCTAAAATTAAGTCAAAATATAGAAATTGAAAAAAATATAGATGAGGTTCTATATATAACAATCCAAGAGGTTATTTTCACCGATGTCACATAGCATTCATCTTTTTAGAGAAATGTGTCCTCTTACACTTGATAAAATACATATAATGGAAAGGATTACATATATTAAACATGCTTGATGAGATACTGTAGAAAAGGGATTATATTTCTCAGCAATCATTCATATATGATTTTCATCACTCCCACATTAAGTTCTTTCTCATGGGTACCCTGAGTCATTTCTAGATAGTAATCATGGACATTAGTTGATCCCACATAATGAATACAACTAATAATCCTAGAGGGTCACAAACTAATGGTTTCTAATGATCTTAATTAAATTCTATTTGACTTAAATTAATGGGATATATATTATTCTGAGGAATGAGGAATAATTTAAATCGTGTTTTATCGATCACAACTATTAATTTATGAAATAAATATTTAAATAAAATATATTTTCATATTTTCATAAATTTCGAGGAGGATAAAGTTTACCAGGCTGTGTCCATTGATAGATATTTATTTACAAGGTTGTAAATATTATTTATCATTGATCTGGTTGGCACACAATGTAAAATAATCATATAATTATTATGTGTAATGGGATTTATTAAATATTATAAAATTATTTAAGGGATGACATGAAATTAAATAATTATTTTTAACCTGAACCCAATCTCTAGAAATAGACGGTTCTATGTGTTTAGTGGATTATCCAAAATTGAGAATATATCATCATTGTGCAAAACTGAGTTCTCTCCCTCTATCTATAAACCTTCCCCTCTATTACTATCATAATTATAAGATCTCTTTTAAGAATGATAGATCTTGGAGAAATCTTCATGATCAATGAAATCCAATTGATTCATTGTACAATCACTTGTAAATCATATATCATTTCTTGGAGATCAAAGAATATTGTGTGGATCACCGATATAGGGTTTCTACACTTGGATCATTACAATTAAATTAATGAAATTTGGAAATTGTTTTTTAGTTTATCAACATAATTAATAAAGGAATTTCCTTTACTTAATTATTTATTTCTTCCAAACATAAAAAATCTAATTAAAAATATAATGTGAAATTCCCTTTCATGTGTTTTTGAGAAATTATATATCAAATCAAATTTTAATACATCATCCACCACTAGTGCTTCTGATACCCCCAGAACCTTCAAAATCCACATGAAGGTGTATGATTTCTCTCTATATTATATGAAACATAATAAAGGGGTCATTTCATTATAAATTTCTCTACATTCAGTGTGCCTCTGATCAGGTGAAAATCTTACAGGCTTACCCAAAACTCCCCACACATTATATAGAATTTTTTCATATTTAAGATCCATATACAAATAAAATATGTCATGATATATGTTTTTTAGAAGAGAATAATTGTGGGACCCAAAAAAAACATATAACTTGGCTGACATAGTATCATGTTTCAATTCCACATAGCTCTAGCACACTAAAAATATCCCACCACAATCCTTGTTAATGGTGTATCAAGGAAAAAGTTCCTAAATAAAAAACCAACCTAGTTATTTTTATATTTATTTAAAATGGATATATAGTTTTCAATGTCATTCTCCAAATTGCATCATCATATATATATGGTCAATGAAGTGTACTCTAGAATATATCCCTTGAATATGTTAGCCTGATGAATAAAATACCCATATGAAGAAACATTGTTACTTTTTATCTCTTAGGGGTGTTTGATCTAACAAATCAGAATATTCTCACTGTGTGGTGTGGGAATAGGTACATCATTAAAAATTCCAAACCTATATATGGGAATTGTATACAATGAAAAGAAATATCTAAATATTTCTACAATTATCCATGAAAAAATATGGGTTTGTAGGAGAACACACTATTTTTGGACATCTATGACACATAAAATCAACTCATGTGTTCTATATTTGGTGGGATATATGGTTTTTCTAGTGTCATTTTCTACAAAGAGAGGAAAATAGTTACTCTTGAAGGATTAAGGAGGAAAATTCTGCAAAGTCTATTTTTCTCACCTAGCATACATGTAGACCACATAAGTTCTATAAAAACCTTGTGAGTAATATGTAGAATACATAATCACTACATAGGAATATAATTCTAATGATCTTTGTATAAAAATTTAAGAAATAATTGTCTTATTGTTCCTGAATTTTCACCCCCAAAAGATATCTCCAATGCGAATTGATGAAAAATAAGCAAGTTCTCAATAATTCATGTAGAATTATGAAGTCTTATAAGACAAATGATGGGTCCATTTGAGTTTATATATGAATCCATCATCATTATGGACCATATATAATTTCTCTGGTCCACTTTATCCCCATGTAATCGACTTCTTTTCCTACCAAAGAAACCAATTTTTGAGTGGGAAATTTTTTGGGGCCTTTAAATTTTAAAATACTATAAAAATATTATCAAAAATAAGATTAATGATTGAATATGGGGTCAAAATTAAATTCCAAATTGTAAAAGAAAAAAATAATCATGAAGAAATTTTAAATGAACCACATGGATCATCTATTAATTGTATGGATATTCTATGAATTGAATGGATCATTCAAGAACTGCCTGAATTGTTTTTGAGTAATTGTGATCATATGAGATCTCATTGTCATTTTTCTATCTGAAGTGGTGATTATGAGCTACCCTTATAGACCGTTTCTTATTATTATTTCTCATACAGATCTATGTGTTGATAATAATTCTGACGTAAATAACTTTCATCATTTTTGAAGCTCTTCGACAACTTAGAAAATAATTACAATAGAAGCTCTAAGACATTTATTTCATATGCACTATGTACTCCCCTTATTATAAATAGTCAATAATAGATGTGTTTTTTAGTTTTTTCATCCTTATATAATTATTAATCCAGCACCACCTAAAATTTCCCATACACACCTCATAATAAAAACAAAATGACATGAAGAAATAACTCCCAGAAGAGAAACATAGAACTTGGGAATCACAAGGAGATATAGATCTTTGGTTCTCAATGAAATCCTATGAAATGGAGGATAGAGTGAAATAATCAAGGAAGGAAATATACCATGATTCCCCTTACTTAATTAGAGTCCCTCTATTCCCCTTAAAAAATGAGAGGACTATCAAGACCCCTTTCCCTAATTATAGGCCTATGAAGTCCCCTTTTTGAACAAGAACCACCTTTTGGAACCTGGACCCTCATCATGAATGAATACCCCATTATTGAATCATATACCTATAATAACCTTCATGAAACCCCTTTAAACTATGATCAACATAAACACCCCCCCCCCCAATATAGAATTTCTCATATGTCCCTACAATGTTCACTAACCATCTCCTAATGGAACTCAACCAAGAAGTATTTGATTATTATTAAATCACTTCATGAAGCACAATAGATTTAGGATTAGATCCCAATAACATCCCTTATTTCATCTAGGTCACACTCCTGGGATGGATTAACCCTAATCAACAACATAAAATCCTTCTTTAAAGGTCAAGCCCAAAAAATACTAAATCAAGTCCTCCTACCATACCAACAAATATACATGATCTATTCATCAAAAAAACCATATTTGCCTCTTGTGATCATGTGTCACTTAAAAAAAGGTTTCTCTCAGGTTTTCCTCCTAGAATTAAAGGATTCAAAGGGTAATAACGACCATTTATTATTGATGGTGAGGGTCCCTATGAAGGGGATACCACTGAGACTTTCCCAATATAATATTGTACATATTTTATGTGGAAGTGTTGTAATGGATAACCAGGTTCCAATCGATTTTCCATGTGATCTTGGGATTCCCCATAAGGTATAATCCCAAACTATTCTCTCATCGATGATTTCATCACATTTAATCATCATCTAACTATGAATATCCCTAAAAGGGCCACCTACCCAGTATAGGACCAAACTCTCTATACCTTCACCTAAGTAACCTACCATTCCATGTATCTCTTGGAGGTATACATGCTTGTAATGAACAAACACTGGATGAGTTGGAGAAGTGTAATACAAAAAAAATCCTTCTTAATGTTCTATAGTCAATTCAAGTATAATTATAAAGGTAATACCATGCATAATTCTTAAAAAATATTATTTTTTTATCCCTTTGTGAAATGGATTTTCTAGTATCAGGATGTAAAAGTGCATGAAAATGTCTTTACATTATGATATTAAATATTATGGTATGGTGTTGTCATATTACTCCAAACTATAAAACTCGAACTATATGGGTTGTGATTATAGTTAATAAAGATATTTAGGATACTTATTTGAGCTCAAAACAAAAAAAATCTCAAACCATGCCCTAATCATGATATATCCCTTAATTGGGACCGCACATATACTCATCTTGTTATATTCCTCATAAAACCCATCCATACTGAGTCATATTCCTTATCTTCTATACCACTCCCCAACAGTACATATTCCTAAGGATTCATATAATCTTATCTTAAAGGTTCATATTCCCCCTGAGATAACCTTCATCAAAGGTACAAATTCTCTATGGGGAAATTTTGAAAGGGCTTCTCATCTGAAAGTCCCAAACCAACCATTGTTAGGAATCTGTTACCTAGTAATCTATAGGTGATAGGCACATGGTCTGAAAAGTAACATCTCAAGGTCATGACTTCATGAAATTAAAAGTCACCACAATGGTCCTTTTCACTGTATCTATAATGTTTTTTATGTTTACAAATAATAAATAATATTTTTATAATCCCATGAATTTATTTTTAGTATTGGTGTAGATTATGGGTGTATCAGGGACCCTGATATTAAATTTACAAAATATATATGAATACTTTATTTCTTTTGACAAGACATTATGTAAATTACATTTTATCATCTATGTGAGTGATCATATGGAAAAAATAAGAATGCTATTGAGTTTGGAAAGAAAGGTTTATGCTAGGGTTCATATAATTTATCTCCAGATTGGTCCTTAGGATAAACCATAGTTGTGGGAAAATTAAATGAAAAACAATTTATAACAAACATTAATTATTTATTTATTTGAACTTTTGGAACCATATTAGATTCCTATATATGATATTCTTTAGTGTTATTTGTATAACCTTGATAGATTAGAGAGAAAAAGTTGGAGAGCTTTTAGAATGGGAATTATAGATTCTGATGATTGAGGATTAACCTTTCAACAATAACAAAAAATGTAGGAGATAATCAATTCTTCTTCATAATAAATCGTCAATTCAGGTATAACATCATAATTTTGGAATTTTCATCATTTCTTTTTAATAATTAATCTAGTAAATTTTATTTTTCCTGTATCCTCAAATAGAGCATGGCCCTATAAACTTATATTTTCCTAATTTGAGTTTACCCTACCTGAAGGAATAATAAAGGATTTTCTAATCCATTGTTGGTTCCATGATATGACCAAAAGGTATGATCCTTTATGCGATTCAAATTTGGATCTGATCTCATTCATCCAATATTTCATCATTTCCACCCAAAATTGATCCCACCAACCTCTATTCTATTAATCCTGGGTTCATAGTGGCTAACTCAAATGAAAGGGAGATTAAAACCATATAAATAGAAAAAAATAGGTTTTGACCTTCATAAATAAATAAATCAATAAATTAATTACTTCACCCATGAATTTAAACGCTCAAGGTTCCTAATTTGATGAAAAAACATTTATCCTAAGGAATTTGTACCAATCTAACAGTGCCCAATGGATTGGGGCCCTATCTGGGCTAGTGATAGGTTGGGGTTGCTATTTGAATCCAGTATCCAATAGTCCATAGGATGTTGACTAGTACCGAGTATCCAAAAATCTCAAATGGGAGGATTTATCCTAAATAACCTATACTCAAGATAAACTTTTATACATTAAATGTTAACCCCACAACCAATAACTATTTGGATCTATCAACACAAGGTCTACCAGGATCACAACACTATTATATGTAATCAAAAAAATAAATAAAACATTTTAGAAATATTACCATTTATAGGTGAGTATATACATAATCAGAAGGATGCTAAAAAATCCATAAAGTAGAATAAAAAATCAGTCAGATCATAAACATAAAGCAAGGAGAAATGATAAGAGGATCCCATAAATGTTCAAGGAGAACATGAGATGATGGAAGTGGTATCGATCTACATATCTTGAAAATGAAGAAAAAAATATACATGCAACTCTACATGGAATCATTCTTAACTTATAACCCAACGTAAGCTCTCTAGATCATAAGTAGTGAACAAATCCCCATTATTTGGTTCCTAACCATTCTAGGGAAAACCTACCTTGGTTTGAGGACCGCTCCCCACTGAAGCCCCAATATGGGGGGTGATAACTGTGTATATTATGGATTTTTCCCCATGAGTGTGGGGGTCATCTATATTATTTTTATATCAGAAATGGAGGAATACTCCTTGACATACATGCACAAATCAGGTGTGTTCTAGCCCCATAGATACTCGATAAATCCAAACCTAAATCATACCATCAACTAATTGATGTTTAATAGAACCACCAATTCATTCCAAATTACACATCGTCCCTAATGTATAATAAAAGGCCACCATCACCATATAAATAAAAAACCTAAGATTTTATACCAACAGGTCTAAAACCAGGTTTGAACAAGAAGACACATCAAATAGGTGGGTCTAGAAGGAGTGCATGGAATGAACCTTAGGGTTCACGATGTGTATCACAATGGAATATTTTTTCTATGTACTAGTTCCAAAAATTTCATGGAAAGGTCCATCCAATATGACCCTAATATGGATGATCAGGATAAATATGGATTATACACCTAGAATATTGTTTGGTCTCACATTTCATATGGGATTGGATTATATTCTATGTCCCAAAAATTCACATAACACAAAATATTATTGTACATTAATAGAAACAAATAAGGTCCCACACACACTATACTCTAACCTACACTCTATTTTGGTTGATATACACATTCCATGTCAGGTTTCATTGCATGGATAGGCTATTACCTCATTTCAAACTCTATATACTCTAATCAACACACCTTGTACTCCTTCCAGATACACATACTGGTCATGTATTCTTTCTCAAACTTTCTTTTGGACAGGGGGATGGTCCATCTTGTTAGTTTTATTCATTGTAATTTATTGTTTCCTTATCAAAAATATCTATTATTAGATTCATGGTGGTGCGATTATCCCGTCCCCTTCTGCATCAACTAGATGGCTAGAGGTTTCAGACTTGGATTTAATAAGTGATTCTTGGGGTTTAACTCCTCTGATTGGTGTATGTATATTTGGTCATGGTTTCCCATTTACAATATAAAAAAGGTTTGGTACTCACCCAAACATACCCAAGTAATGGTACTCTATATGTAGATACAATACTTCCCCATCTTATATTTTCAGCGTGCCGAGGTCCTCTACCTAATGTAGGTACTCCTTCAGTTGGTATACACTCAATAGAGAGGTGTTTTCCTACAATGATTATTTGAAAAGGTTATTATAGGTTTCTAATTATTGAAATTATCTTGTGGATCTACATGAAAATGATTTATCTATATTTTTATGTTTATAACATGACCTCTTCCATCATCTCGGTTTCCCCTTGAGCATATCTAGGTTCCTCTTATTATTTCTCTATTATCTAAATTTAGGATCTAAAAAATCTTTGATAACTTGTTTTAGTTTTTGGGTAATCCTAATAGATATTTATATATTTATACCTATATAGGAATATTTCTCACACATTTTGTTTCTTATTCATAAAAAAAATATGGTGGGGATCACATTAGACTAGGTGTCTACAGAATATAGCAGTTCTTGGGGTGCTGTTAACTTAGCATAAAATATATATTTGTATTATGTGAAAGGAGATTACTTTTGATAGATTCTAGTTGGATTTTCCCTTTATATTATATGTTTATTTTCCCATTTACATTTTAATTTTGTGTTAATTTTCATCTGTGGATCCTATAGGTAATTACATGAATTTACAATAATAAACTATTATCTTCATTTGTAATTTTCATTATTGTGGGTTATATGGTTATGTTAATTATGTATAAGTACTTAGTTTAAGACTAACCATTTGTGATATATTCATACTTTTTGTTAGTCACATGCCCCAAACCTATTGGAAGATGTAGTAGAGTGGTACATTTGGCTTACCACTAGCCCAGGTGGGGGCCTTAGGGGTTGGATCAGGCCATAGTGGTATCAAGGTGGACTTTTCCTGGGGATTGGGTTTAGATTTTGCAATCATTTGATGATTTATTTTTTTAGTGAAGCGGTGTTAAGGCCTCTCGTGTAAGACTCCTAGACAGGGGACCCCAATGATGTTGTGGCGATGGAATAGGTTTCAAAATAAACAAAATCAATCAGTGATAGAGGGATGAGGGGAGTTTGGGATTTGAGTGTTTAATCTTATTGGTCCCCCTCTAACCAAGTTTTTTTAATGAATATTAGTTTTCATGTCTTAGTGAAACACCGATGGAGGTTAGTCACCATGATGCTTAATGAGGTGACACTCTCTAAGGAAAAGTTCTGGTACCACTTTTCTAGAGGTTTATTTCTCTATAGATCTTACACTTATGTTTATTTAGGATATGATATAGTAGTATTAGGAACTTATTATTATTGTTGATTATTGTTTTGATGCTTCCCACAAGGAAACAACACTCACATGTGTGTGTGTTGATGACTCAGATGTATGCATTGTACCCCACATTACAACTTTCCAACTGCGGGAAGAATTCATCTCTTCTTTAGTGATGTTTTATTTTTGATTTAAATGTAGTTATCAGATATCATTTCCTCCTTCTGTGGTTTCCCCCTCAAAATTCATTACACAGTTTGGGTCTCCCATGGAGACTAATATATTGTTCGTAAAAATACCACAGTTACATATATCAATGAATTTTGGTTAATTAAACAACTTATGTTGGGAAATTCCAAAGGGTCAAATCAGGGTAGGAACCTTTGGTCAGGAGAGTAGTCATGTTGGGAATTATTGCAATGTATGGATTCTAGAACATTGGAACAACTGAATTTTACATTATTAGAGGACTTATTAAGGGTGTGTGAACTATATTAATCCCACATCGATCATGGGGTCCTTATTTCAAAGGATTTTTTCCATGGTTTTTCTCATCATCCAATGTTTAACATAGGGTATGTTGTGAGTTTAATGTCTAGATGAGATGGATTAGACTAATCGGAACACTGATAAATGTGGGTCAGATAGGTACTGTAACACCCCGAGATTTTATGAAAAATATTATTTTTAATTTCATTAATGTATTTTGTTGTATGCTACACCAAAAGAAGTTTGCAAAACACGCATCCTTGACTTTCCTTGCATTACACGCAAGCGTGACCTTCCGCGATAGAGTGTGTTGTACGCAATACCGAGTTTCACTAAACAATGATATGCTATTAAAATATTATTAAAACTAGCCGTTATGAATAGTAATAACCACTTTTTGAAATTTTGTAAATTTTATTTTTCAAAATGGACATCATTTTTGGATTCGGAATATCGAAATTAGCTTAGGGTGAAATTTTGGTACTTTTCGGATAACTTTCATTTTCTGATGAATAGTGAAAATTACTAAATTTTAATTAAAAACAACCTTTTTAATCGAAATAATTAATAGTGATAAATTATTAATTTTAGTGGTTTTAATGTATATTTAGAATATATTTTTACAATTTAATACAATTTTGTTCATTGGATGTAATTTCACATTTAAACCAGACATAAACAAATGTCAATCTTTTGATAGTTATTATCTCTTAAGAACACGCTATTTGTTTTGACGACGGGAAATTAATTTTTAAATTAATTAATGCAACTGATATGTTTTGAATTTGATAAAATAGACATCATTTTTGAATTAATAATATCAAATATAGCTTAGGCCTAATTTTTGGTATTTTTTTGGAAACTTTCATTTTTTGATGAATAGTGAAACCACTAAGTGGTAGTTAAAAAAACTGAATTTTTCATAAAACATAATTTTACCGCTTCTGTGAGTGGAATTTCAAAAATCCAAGAGACACGGTTGATGTCAGTAAGTAAAATGTGGTTCAATGAGATGAAAATAATTTTTGGTGAATAGTAACTTTTTACTTTTTTTACCACGGTTAAAAGTAAATAGGGTAATTAAGGGTAAAAATGATATTATTATTACCCTAACACATGTCCTAATTCTATTGGATAAGTGTAATTCGACCAAAAACAACCTTAGGAATAAAATATGACCATTTAGTCCCACTTGGATTAGATTAGGACATTTATTATTATTTAATTCAAAGAAGAGTTAAAAGAGTTAAAATCAAAGTTTATTTACTACAACATTTTTAATATAGCGTTATACATAAGATAAATTCGATTGTAAATATTAATTAGAAAGATAATATGATTTTCTACATAATGATATTTTATTTATAATTTTGAGACATTAAATAAATTAATTTATGACTCAATGATGATGCAGTAATTACCATAATATTGAAAAATTAGAATAATTGATATTATAAATACCCAAATAAATATAATTTGAGACTTTTTATGAATTCCAATAGTTTTCTAGGTTAATATGACATGTTAGTATTGATTTAATTAACTTTTTTCGAACTAATCATTCTGTTATAATTTTCACAAAAATCAATTACTAAATAGTTTCAAAATTGACATAAAATAGTTTTTAAAACAAATATTATATTAGTAATTGTTATTTTATTCCTAAAAATCTACGGTTCGGCCAAATGACTTAGATAAGGTTATATATATTAATAATAAACAACTTGGGGTTCATTTGGCTGCTTATAGTAATTTTATTAACCTTATAGTATAAGAACACAAGAAGACATGGTAAAAGTAAAATTATTTTACTTAATGTTAAATCTAAATGATAAGGTTAAAATAGGAACCTAAACTTGTCTAAATTCTATTTGATGAGAGGATTTCGACCCATCCCCACCTTATCTTCGAAATAAATCAATTTGGAGCTATTTAAAACCTAATTTGTCTTTATAATAAAATAATATTTTTAGTTTTTCCAAAGGAGCCCCTCTCCTCCCTTATAAAATGGCACCTCATCCCTCTCTTCCTCACACAACTTTGAGGCTTCAAGCTCGGCCAACCCCTGCCAAATTCCATTCTCCACTTCCATAGAAACATCCTGGAGGTTCTGGTCTTCCTCAAAGACCAATTTTAGTGCCCTAAAAGTAAATCTCAAAGAGGCGCTTCAAAGAAGAGGTAATGTCCGTTACCGATTCTTTCAACTTTATTTCTTCTTACACTTATTCTTATTAGGTTGTTTCATTATGAAGTAATAACATCAGTATCAATAATATATTGATCTGTTATTATAAGTATGAAACAACCCTATTTCACCATCTATCCATCCTACGGAAAACGAAATCACCGCGCGTGCGTACGTATGGAATACCGTCTCCACGCCGTGGTGTAATCTATTTTCCACCACCACCTTACCTGGATGGGTATAATGGTGTACATAATAACTATATATGATTATTGTAAAGTGATATTGATTCTGATATAGTATACGTACACTCCAATACAATTCCATGATCATGAGAACGATATCATCGCTCGTGCGTACGTACGGACTACTGTCTCCACGACACGATGAGATACATTCTCCATGTTAACCATTCATGAATGATTATAAAGTATATATAATAAGTAATCATGAAATATATGACATAACAATGATACTGGATTTATGTGTATATATATGTATTTCATCTACTTAATTCCATTCAACTTAATAAGGAAACGAAAACAGCGTTCATGCGTACGTACGGCCTACCGTCTCCAGGAATATTGTATTTCTTTCCATTTACTAATATATTATATATATGTATATTCTGAATATATATTATATATAAATCATGTTTTATATTCTGGAATTAATTAATCATGATCTAAGTAATCATATGAATAATTACAAGTCAAAACAAGCACAAAAAATGAAACGATTTTACCCAAAACGCTCTTTAACATGGAATTTACAAAAGAACGGGTAATATAAAGTCATAAGTGAACCATATATGATATCATAACAATGCGTATGATTCTGGAATAATTCAATGAAATTATTTAAATCATTATACAGGAGGTTCGGACACTTACGAAGCAAATCGGACCTAAGGTAAGGGAAAATATCACAATCTCATTTTTATCCGAGATTGTTTATACTTTGGAATTTACTGGGGTGTATTTTATCATCCACATCCATGTTTCCTCAATATGTAATATTATTTCCATCCACCTACAATTGTTTAAATCCAATTTTACCCTTCGGTGAGTTTTTAGTAAAGGATATGAAAGTAATCTTTTGTCGTTATTCGTACTTGGTACTTTTTGACGTTTCCGACAAAAGTACGAAGAATGTTTTTTTTAACTTATACGGAATGAATGGATTTTTAAAACATTATTTCCAAGAAGCTTACTTTACAAGTTTTCATGTTTATTTTTAATCAACTTCTTTTAGTTTATAATTGTATGACATGTTAACAAAGGAAAAGTGTTTTTGAAGAAGAAATGATATTTTCCTCAAGAATGGAGTTCAAGTGTTTTATCAAAATTATTTTCCATCTAAGATAATAACGGGTTATGTTTTTATCCCTATTATTACATTGATTTGATTATGTTGTAATGGAATTATATTTTTATGAATTCATTTATCTTATATGAATTGTTTTATGATGTCACGATGTTTAAGATTCCCATTTTTATTACATGGGTTATGCTATGATGTATGGTTTTCTGATTTTGTGGCACACATAAGAATGGTATAATTATGAGATGGGTGGGAACTATATCTCCCTCCAATACATTGGGTGAAGATTTTATATCTCATGAGATAGACATGGCTGCAACGGCAGGTTAAACCGGTTCAGTGAAACAGGACTGAAACGAGGAGTGAACTCGGTTCAGAAATGGACTTTGTCCACTAAGATAGTCTTGGCAATGAGTCTTGACTAATAAGAAATGATTCTCTATGATTATGTGCGTATGACACAAAGTTTCATGTTTTAAGTTATGATTATTGGGATTACATTTCACTACTATGATTTATCCCATGTTATGATATTATGATCTCTTTTGCAGGTTAAGATTTCCAAAAGTTATGTTCTTATGTATATGATGTGATTTATATTTATTTTGTTTACCCTAACTGAGCATTTGAGCTCACCCTTTAATGTTTTCTTTTCCCCAGGATAAAAAGAAAGGTTTTAGGTAAAAAAAGGGAAGATATTTATGGGAGATGTTGAAGATCTTTCACCACGATTAGAAGATTATATTCCAAGTTTCCAAAGACACTAAACTATTACGGTCCTTGTGTGTGTGTTTTTGTTATGTACTAAGTATTCTGCAAAAGTAATGTAATGTCCATGTACACCAAGATTAGGGTCTCTACAGTTGGTATTAGAGGAAAGGTTTAGTCAACCTTTGGAAACTAGGATACGATAACTTTAGTGAGATCCCTAGAGATATTTCTAAGGTATTTCTAAGGATGTCCCTAAGGATAAGTATACGTATAGGATATAGTGCTAGAACTATGGTAACAATATTAGACTAAACCAAAGATGTTAGATATTGAAGTTACCCCACCCCCCTTTATTATGATTTTTAGCTCTCACACTATTCTTTTTGGGTTTCAGACAATGTCTGGAACCCGAAGGAACCGTGTTGATCAATGTAATAGACAATGCAATGATTGTCCTTCTGAACAAACAAGTGTTATGGGAGATGGAGTCCAAATCTTATTGATATACTTACACAAACTATGAATCATTATGGACTTCCAAATTAGTAGAGAAGGGAACAATATTCTATTGAGTCTATCATGAGGAAACGTCCACTTACTTCAAGTGGGTCTTCTGATCCACTTGTTACTGAACAATGGATCAGTACTACTGAAAATATATTTTCAGTTCTTCAATGTTCTGAACATGATAAAGTCATCTTAGTAGTGTATCGTTAGGAAGAAGATGCTGATCAATGGTGGAATCTTATCAAGAATATGAGGCCAAGATATGAAATTGAGTCCATGGAATGGGACGAGTTCAAGAACGTTTTTTTCAATAAGTACTTCCCTCGTATTCTTCGAACAAAGATGGAGAAGGAGTTTCTTGAACTAAAGAAAAAGGATGATGAATCGGTTGGTATATACGAAGCGAATTTTACAAGGCTTGCAAGGTATGCATCTGGATTTATCATCCAACCTAAAAGTAAAGTTGATCAATTCTTCAGTGGCTTAAAACCAAATATTCGAAGGGCATTAGCTATAAGAGACTTCAGTAGCTATGAAGAAATTGTGCGTTGTGATATCTACGTAGAAATGGAAGTTGGTGTTACTTATCCATCTCATAGTTTTGACAAGAAACGAAAGATGGAGTTCAAGGAGAAATCTCAGAATAATGGTGAAAAGAAGATGAATGTTTCCTTATGCTCAAAGTGTGGAAAGAAGAATGGTGGAGATTGTCATCAAGGGACTAGAAAATGTTTTAAGTGTGGAAAAGAAGGTCATCGAGCAACTGAGTGTCGAAGTAATGGAAAAAGGGTTTCTAATGATGTGAATAAAGAAAAGACTGCAGAGAACGCACCACCAACACTTCAATGCTTCAAGTGCAAGGAAATGGGGCATTATGCTAATAAATGCCCTAATCCAAGGGTTAGTGATGATCGACATGAGAAACCACTTAAGGAAAAGGACAAAGGGAAGTCACATGCGATCACTATTGGCGATGTTGAATATGACAACGATGTGGTGGAATGATTAAGTGTTTATGTAATGGGATTCCAAAATAATGTTGTATATAGTATCGTGGAATATTGGAATATTTATGTATTGGTCTATTGTGGTTTTCAAGGGTACCGGTAACCGTAGAATGTGATTGAGATATTTTTGGAAAAAAAGATGATATGCGCATAATGAAAGGAAAAAGAGAAAATGAAATGTTTGACCGTATTCATGAGCTCATGACTGATATAAGGAGAAGGTTATATCATGGTTTGAGTATATAGAATTTTTGGATTTTGGTATGTGGAAAGAGGTAACTTTTGACTGCATTCATGTTTTCACTATGGTTCAATTAATGGGTATTCATTCTTTAAGAGAATACATGATTAAGGTATTCACATGTTTGTAATTTCACCAACAAGATATATCTTATGATATATGGGGATAAATGATGGCATTCACGTGATTGTTATGTGACATTTCAAGTAATCATTTACTTTATACTATGAGCTTGGACCGAAGAATTTTAGATAAGCCAAAAGATTGGAATGGATTATGTTGGACATAAGTTAGGATAAAACTTTTTTCGATATTATTGAAGAGATGTTATAGTAATATAGCTTTAGAAAAAGGACAACCTGTAGTACGGGCGACAGCCCATCGCGTCGGACAAGGCTGTGGGAATCAAAACCACAACCGAAGTGCGACTGTCCTTTATCGCCTACCACTGGCCTACAGAAAGTCCCTGGTTAGTAGAAACTAGTTTTATTTTATTACGCGGTATGATATATGAAGTATAAGTTCATTTTTGGAATCGTATACGATTAACCTCACCATAGATGGACTTATGTATATTTGATAACTTTTTATAACCTTTTGTTTGAAACAGATAAAATGACCCATCATTCTATCACATGATATATTAACACTTCATGAATAACAAATTCAAATTCATTTCTTTAAGATATGAAGTGGATATTGTTCAAAGCACAAACAATAGTGAAATTGTACCAAAATCATGTAAGTATTTCTTTTAATTCACCAACTTTAGGGAAATGATCTTGAAAACCAAAAATGTTGTCCTAGTGCCCTTATATCTGATGAATCAGATGGTACCTTAGATCGTCGCAAAACTATGGATTTGTGATTGTTGGCTATTTCATAGCTAGGTTCTCTACCACTCTCCCTCAGAACTTGATGGTTAGATTTTTCTTCCATATCCATATTTTCACCTATGTTCTCCTACGTGGAAACCCAGTGATGAGTTAATTTGGGTAACCGTTACATTTCATACTTTAGTCTTTAAAGCCAAGTTTGGGTATTCCTTTTTACGATGTGTGTTTCTATTAAACAAACTTTTGAGTAGTAAACCATTTATAACCCCGATGAATTTCGAGGGCGAAATTCATTTTAAGGGGGGTAGAATGTAACACCCTGAGATTTTATGAAAAATATTCTTTTTAATTTCTTTAATGTCTTGTGTTATACGCTACACCAAAAGAATCTTGCACAACACGCATCCTTGACTTTCCTTGCATTACACGCAAGCGCGACCTTCCGCGATAGCGTGTGTTGTACGCAATACTGAGTTTCGCTAAACAATGATATGCTATTAAAATATTATTAAAACTAGCCGTTATGAATAGTAATAACCACTTTTTGAAATTTTGTAAATTTTATTTTTCAAAATGGACTTCATTTTTGGATTCGGAATATCGAAATTAGCTTAGGGTGAAATTTTGGTACTTTTCGGATAACTTTCATTTTCTGATGAATAGTGAAAATTACTAAATTTTAATTAAAAACAACCTTTTTAATAGAAATAATTAATAGTGATAAATTATTAATTTGAGTGGTTTTAAAGTATATTTATAATATATTTTTACAATTTAATACAATGTTGGTCATTGGATGTAATTTCACATTTAAACCAGACATAAACAAATGTCAATCTTTTGATTGTTATTATCTCTTAAGAAAGCGCTATTTGTTTTGATGACGGGAATTAATTTTTAAATTAATTAATGCAACTGATATGTTTTGAATTTGATAAAATATACATCATTTTTGAATTCATAATATCAAATATATCCTAGGCCTAATTTTTGGTATTTTTCTGGAAACTTTCATTTTTTGATGAATAGTGAAACCATTAAGTGGTAGTTAAAAAAACTGAATTTTTCATAAAACATAATTTTACCGCTTCTGTGAGTGGAATTTCAAAAATCTGAGAGAAACGGTTGATGTCAGTAAGTAAAATGTGGTTCAATGAGATGAAAATAATTTTCGGTGAATAGAAACTTTTTACTTTTTTTTACCACGGTTAAAAGTAAATAGGGTAATTAAGGGTAAAAATGATATTATTATTATCCTAACACATGTCCTAATTCTATTGGATAAATGTAATTCGACCAAAAATAACCTTAGGAATAAAATATGACCATTTAGGCCCACTTGGATTAGATTAGGACATTAATTATTATTTAATTCAAAGAAGAGTTAAAAGAGTTAAAATGAAAGTTTATTTACTACACCATTTTTAATATAGGGTTATACATAAGATAAATTCGATTGTAAATATTAAATAGAAAGATAATAAGATTTCCTACATAATGATATTTTATTTATAATTTTTAGACATTAAATAAATTAATTTATGACACAATGATGATGCAGTAATTACCATAATAGTGAAAAATTAGAATAATTGATATTATAAATACCCAAAAAAATATAATTTGAGACTTTTAATGAATTCCACTAATTTTAGTAGGTTAATATGACATGTTTTTATTGATTTAATTAACTTTTTTAGAACTAATCATTCTGTTATGATTTTCACAAAAATCAATTACTAAATAGTTTCAAAATTGACATAAAATAGTTTTTAAAACAAATATTATATTAGTAATTGTTATTTTATTCCTAAAAATCTAAGGCTCAGTCAAATGATTTAGATAATGTTATATATATTAATAATAAACATCTTGGGGTTCGTTTGGCTGCTTATAGTAAGTTTATTAACCTTATAGTATAAGAACACAAGAAGACACGGTAAAAGTAAAATTATTTTACTTAATGTTAAATCTAAATGATAAGGTTAAAATAGGAACCTAAACTTGTATAAATTCTATTGGATGAGATGATTTATTCCCATACCCACCTTATCTTATAAATAAATCAATTTTGAGCTATTTAAAACCGAATTTGTCCTTATAATAAAATAATATTTTTAGTTTTTCCAAAGGAGCCCCTCTCCTCCCTTATAAAAGGGCACCTCCTCCCTCTCTTCCTCACACCACTTTGAGCCTTCAAGCTCGGCCAAAACCTACCAAATTCCATTCTCCACTTCCATAGAAACATCCTAGAGGTTCTGGTCTTCCTCAAAGACCAATTTTAGTGCCCTAAAAGGAGATCTCAAAGAGGCGCTTCAAAGAAGAGGTAATGTCCGTTACTGATTCTTTCAACTTTATTTCTTCTTACACTTATTCTTCTTAGGTTGTTTCATTATGAAATAATAACATCAGTATCACTCATATACTGATATGTTATTATAAGTAGGAAACAACCCTATTTTACCATTTATCCATCCTACAGAAAACGAAATCACCGCGCGTGCGTACGTACGGAATACCGTCTCCACGCCGTGGTGTAATCTATTTTCTACCACCACCTTACTTGGATGGGTATAATGGTGTAGATAATAACTATATATGATTATTTTAAATTGATATTGATTCTTATATAGTATACATACACTCCAATACAATTCCACGATCATGAGAACGATATCATCGCTCATGCGTACATACGGACTACCGTCTCCACAACGCGATG
This sequence comes from Viscum album, assembly GCA_963277665.1. Taxonomy (NCBI): domain Eukaryota; kingdom Viridiplantae; phylum Streptophyta; class Magnoliopsida; order Santalales; family Viscaceae; genus Viscum; species Viscum album. Next base: position 358,902,636 of record OY728155.1, on the reverse strand, counting down.
AGATACATTCTCCACGTTAACCATTCATGAATGATTATAAAGTATATATAATAAGTAATCATGAAATATATGACATAATAATGATACTTTATTTATGTGTATATATATGTATGTCATCTACTTAATTCCATTCAACTCAATAAGCAAACGAAAACAGCGTTCATGCGTACGTACGGCCTACCGTCTCCATGAACAGTGTATTTCTTTCCATTTACTAATCTATTATATATATGTATATTCTGAATATATATTATATATAAATCATGTTTTATATTCTGGAATTAAGTAATCATGATCTAAGTAATCATATGAATAATTAGAAGTCAAAACACGGACGAAAAATGAAACGATTTTACCCAAAACGCTCTTTAACATGGAATTTACAAAAGAACAGGTAATATAAAGTCATAAGTGAACCATATATGATATCATAAATATGAGTATGATTCTGTAATAATTCAATGACATTATTGAAATCATTATACAGGAGGTTCGGACACTTACGAAGAAAATCGGACCTAAGGTAAGGGAAAATATCACAATTTCATTTTTATCCGAGATTGTTTATACTTTGGCATTTACTGGGGTGTATTTTATCATCCACATAAATGTTTCCTCAATATGTAATATTATTTCCATCCACCTACAATTGTTTAAATCCATTTTTTCCCTTCAGTGAGTTTTTAGTAAAGGATATGAAAGGAATCTTTTGTCGTTTTTCATACGCGGTACTTTTTGAATTTTCCGACAAAAGTACAAAGAATGTTTTTTTAACTTATACGGCATGAATGGATTTCTAAAACATTATTTCCAAGAAGCATATTTTACAAGTTTTCATGTTTATTTTTAATCAACTACTTTTATTTTATAATTGTACGACATGTTATGAAAGGAAAAGTGTTTTTGAAGCAGAAAGGATATTTTCCTCAAGAATGGAGTTCAAGTGTTTTATCAAAATTATTTTCCATCTAAGATAATAAAGGGTTCTGTTTTTATCCCTATTATTACATTGATTTGATTATGTTGTGATGGAATTATATTTTTATGAATTCCTTTATCTTATATGAATTGTTTTATGATGTCATGATGTTTAAGATTCCAAGTTTTATTACATGGGTTATGCTATGATGTATGGTTTTCTGATTTTGTGGCACACATAAGAATGGTATAATTATGAGATGGGTGGGACCTATATCTCCCTCCAATGCATTGGGTAAAGATTTTATATCTCATGAGATATACATGGCTGGAACAGCAGGTTAAACCGGTTCAGTGAAACAAGACTGAAATGAGGAGTGAACTCGGTTCAGAAATGGACTTTGTCCACTAAGATAGTCTTGGAAATGAGTCTTGACTAATAAGAAATGATTATATATGATTATGTGTGAATGACACAAAGTTTAATGTTTTAAGTTATGATTATTGGGATTATATTTCACTACTATGATTTATCCCATGTTATGATGTTATAATCTATTTTGCAGGTTAAGATTTCCAAAAGTTATGTTCTTATGTATATGATGTGATTTATATTTCTTTTGTTTACCCTTACTGAGCATTTAAGCTCACCCTTTTATGTTTTCTTTTCCCCAGGATATAAATAAAGGTTTTAGGTAAAAAAGGGAAGATATTTATGGGAGATGTTGAAGATCTTTCACCACGATTAGAAGATTATATTCCGAGTTTCCAAAGACACTAAACTATTACGGTCATTGTGTGTGTTTTTTTGTTGTGTACTAAGTATTCTGCAAAAGTAATGTAATGTCCATGTATGTTAAGATTAGGGTCTCTACAGTTGGTATCAGAGGAATGGTTTAGTCAACCTTTGGAAACTAGGATACGAGAACTTTAGTGAGATCCCTAGAGATATTTCTATGGTATGTCTAGGGATGTCCCTAAGGAAAAGTATACGTATAGGATATAGTGCTAGAACTATGGTAACGATATTAGATTAAACCAAAGATGTTAGATATTGAAGTTACTCCCCCTTTATTATGATTTTTACCTCTCACACTAGTCTTTTTGGGTTTTAGACGATGGCTAGAACCCGAAGGAACCGTGTTGATCAATGTAATGGACAATGCAATGATTGTCCTCCAGAAAAAACAAATGTTATGGGATATGAAGTGAAAAATATTATTGCTATACTTACACAAGCTATGAATCATTCTGGACTTCCAAATGAGTAGAGGAGGGAACAATATTCTATTGAGTCCTTCATGAGGCAACGTCCACCTTCTTTCAATGGGTCTTATGATCCACTTGTTGTTGAACAATGGATCAGTACTACTGAAAAGATATTTTCAGTTCCTCAATGTTCTGAACATGATAAAGTCATCTTAGCAGTGTATCGTTTGGAAGGTGATGTTGATCAATGGTCGAATATTATCAAGAATATGAGGCAAAGATATGAAATTGAGTCCATGGAATGGGACGAGTTAAAGAACTTATTTTTCAATAAGTACTTCCCTCGTATTCTTCGAACAAAGATGGAGAAGGAGTTTCTTGAACTAAAACAAAAGGATGATGAATCTGTTGGTATATACGAAGCGAATTTTGCAAGGCTTGCAAGGTATGAATCTGGATTTATCATCCAACCTGAAAGTAAAGTTGATCGATTCTTCAGTGGATTAAAACAAAATCTTCGAAGGGAATTAGCTATAAGAGACTTCAGTAGCTATGAAGAAATTGTGCGTTGTGCTATCAAGGTAGAAATGGAAGTTGGTGTTACTTATCCATCTCATAGTTTTGGAAAGAAACGAAAGATGGAGTTCAAGGATAAATCTCAGAATAATGGTGAAAAGAAGATGAATGTTTCCTTATGCTCAAAGTGTGGAAAGAAGAATGGTGGAGATTGTCTTAAAGGGACTAGAAAATGTTTTAAGTGTGGAAAAGAAGGTCATCAAACAGCTGAGTATCGAAGTAATGGAAAAAGGGTTTCTAATGTTGTGAATAATGAAATGACTACAGAGAACGCACCACCAACACTTCAATGCTTAAAATGTAAGGAAATGGGGAATTATGCTAATAAATTCCCTAATCCAAGGGTTAGTGATGATCGACATGAGCAACCACTTAAGGAAAAGGACAAAGGGAAGTCCCATGCGATCACTATTGGCGATGTTGAATATTACAACGATGTGGTGGAATGATTAAGTGTTTATGTAATGGGATTCCAAAATAATGTTGTATATAGTATCGTGGAATATTGGAATATTTATGTATTGGTCTATTGTGGTTTTCAAGGGTACCGGTAACCATAGAATGTGATTGAGATATTTTTGGAAAAAAAAGATGATATGTGCATAATGAAAGGAAAACGAGAAAATGAAATGTTTGACCGTATTCATGAGCTCATGACTGATATAAGGAGAAGGTTATATCATGGTTTGAGTATATAGAATTTTTGGATTTTGGTATGTGGAAAGAGGTAACTTTTGACTGCATTCATGTTTTCACTATGGTTCAATTAATGGGTATTCATTCTTCAAGAAAATACATGATTAAGGTATTCACATGTTTGTAATTTGACCAACAAGATATATCTTATGATATATGGGGGATAAATGATGGCATTCACGTGATTGTTATGTGACATTTCAAGTAATCATTTACTTTATACTATGAGCTTGGACCGAAGAATTTTAGATAAGCCAAAAGATTGGAATGGATTATGTTGGACATAAGTTAGGATAAAACTTTTTTCGATATTATTGATGGGATGTTATAGTAATATAGATTTAGAAAAAGGACAACCTGCAGTACGGGCGACAACCCATCGCGTCGGACAAGGCTGTGGGAATCAAACCCACAACCGAAGTGCGACTGGCCTTTATCGCCTACCACTGGCCTACAGGAAGTCCCTGGTTAGTAGAAACTAGTTTTATTTTACTACGCGGTATGATATATGAAGTATAAGTTCATTTTTGGAATCGTATACGATTAACCTCACCATAGATGGACTTATGTATATTTGATAACTTTTGCTAACATTTTGTTTGAAACATATGGAATGACCCATCATTCTATCACATGATCTATTAACACTTCATGAATAACAAATTCAAATTCATTTCTTTAAGAGATGAAGTGGAAATTGTTCAAAGCACGAACAACAGTGAAATTGTACCAAAATCATGTAAGTATTTCTTTTAATTCACCAACATTAGGGAAATAATCTTGAAAACCAAAAATGTTGTCCTAGTGCCCTTATATCTGATGAATCAAATGGTACCTTAGATTATCGCAAATCTATGGCTTTGTGATTGTTGGATATTTCATAGCCATGTTCTCTACCACTCTCCATCAGAACTTGATGGTTAGATTTTTCTTCAATATCCATATTTTCACCTATGTTCTCCTACGTGGAAACCCAGTGATGAGTTAATTTGGGTAACCATTACATTTCATACTTTATTTTTTAAAGCCAAGTTTGGGTATTCATTTTTACGATGTGGGTTTCTATTAAACAAACATTTGAGTAGTAAACCATTTATACCCCTGACGAATTTCGTGGGAGAAATTCATTTTAAGGGGGGTAGAATGTAACACCCCGAGATTTTATGAAAAATATTCTTTTCAATTTCATTAATGTCTTTTGTTGTATGCAATACCAAAAGAATATTTCACAACACGCATCCTTGACTTGCCTTGCATTACACGCAAGCATGACCTTCCGCGATAGTGTGTGTTGTACGCAGTACCGTGTTTCGCTAAACAATGATATGCTATTAAAATATTATTAAAACTAGCCGTTATGAATAGTAATAACCACTTTTTTAAATTTTGTAAATTTTATTTTTCAAAATGGACTTAATTTTTGGATTCGGAATATCGAAATTAGCTTAGGGTGAAATTTTGGTACTTTTCGGATAACTTTGTTTTCTGATGAATAGTGAAAATTACTAAATTTTAATTAAAAAAAACCTTTTTAATCGAAATAATTAATAGTGATAAATTATTAATTTTAGTGGTTTTAAAGTATATTTAGAATATATTTTTACAATTTAATACAATGTTGGTCATTGGATGTAATTTCACATTTAAACCAGGCATAAACAAATGTCAATCTTTTGATAGTTATTGTCTCTTAAAAACACACTATTTGTTTTGACGACGGGAATTAAATTTTAAATTAATTAATGAAACTGATATGTTTTGAATTTGATAAAATAGACATCATTTTTGAATTCATAATATTAAATATAGCTTAGGCCTAATTTTTGGTATTTTTCTGGAAACTTTCATTTTTTGATGAATAGTGAAACCACTAAGTGGTAGTTAACAAAAACTGAATTTTTCATAAAACATAATTTTACCGCTTCTATGAGTGGAATTTCAAAAATCGGAGAGACACGGTTGATGTCAGTAAGTAAAATGTGGTTCAATGAGATGAAAATAATATTTGGTGAATAGTAACTTTTTACTTTTTTTACCACGTTTAAAAGTAAATAGGGTAATTATGGGTAAAAATGATATTATTATTACCCTAACACATGTCCTAATTCTATTGGATAAGTGTAATTCGACCAAAAACAACCTTAGGAATAAAATATGACCATTTAGGCCCACTTGGATTAGATTAGGACATTTATTATTATTTAATTCAAAGAAGAGTTAAAAGAGTTAAAATCAAAGTTTATTTACTACAACATTTTTAATATAGGGTTATACATAAGATAAACTCAATTGTAAATATTCATTAGAAATATAATAAGATTTCCTACATAATTATATTTTATTTATAATTTTTAGACATTAAATAAATTAATTTATGACACAATGATGATGCAGTAATTACCATAATTTTGAAAAATTAGAATAATTGATATTATAAATACCCAAATAAATATAATTTGAGACTTTTTATGAATTCAAATAATTTTATAGGTTAATATGACATGTTAGTATTGATTTAATTAACTTTTTTCGAACTAATCATTCTGTTATGATTTTCACAAAAATCAATTACTAAATAGTTTTAAAATTAACATAAAATAGTTTTTAAAACAAATATTTTATTAGTAATTGTTATTTTATTCCTAAAAATGTAAGGTTCGTCCAAATGACTTAGATAAGGTTATATATATTAATAACAAACAACTTGGGGTTCGTTTGGCTGCTTATAGTAAGTTTGTTAACCTTATAGTATAAGAACACAAGAAGACATGGTAAAAGTAAAATTATTTTACTTAATGTTAAATCTAAATGTTAAGGTTAAAATAGGAACCTAAACTTGTCTAAATTCTATTGGATGAGAGGATTTAGACCCATCCCCACCTTAGCTTAGAAATAAATTAATTTGGATCTATTTAAAACCGAATTTGTCTTTATAATAAAATAATATGTTTAGTTTTTTCAAAGGAGCCCATCTCCTCCCTTATAAAAGGGCACCTCCTCTCTCTCTTCCTCACACCACTTTGAGACTTCAATCTCATCCAACCCCTGACAAATTCCATTCTCCACTTCCATAGAAACATCCTAGAGGTTCTGGGCTTCCTCAAAGACCAATTTTAGTGCCCTAAAAGGAGATCTCAAAGAGGCGCTTCAAAGAAGAGGTAATGTCCGTTACCGATTCTTTCAACTTTATTTCTTCTTCCACTTATTCTTCTTAGGTTGTTTCATTATGAAGTAATAACATAAGTATCACTCATATACTGATATGTTATTATAAGTATGAAACAACCCTAGTTCACCATCTATCCATCGTACGGAAAACGAAATCACCGTGCGTGCGTACGTACGGAATACCGTCTCCACGACGTGGTGTAATCTATTTTCCACCAGCACCTTACTTGGATGGGTATAATGGTGTAAATAATAACTATATATGATTATTGTAAAGTGATATTTATTCTGATATAGTATACATACACTTCCATACAATTCCACGATCATGAGAACGATATCATCGCTCGTGCGTACGTACGGACTACCGTCTCCACGACGCGATGAGATACATTCTCCACGTTAACCATTCATGAATGATTATGAAGTGCAATGTGTTGCATTTGTTGTCAATGAGGCATGAAGTTGTCTTGGAATGAATGGAAGTCAAGGAATGTCAAGATGTGAATGACAAAGGTTGTGATGGTGTTGGTGGTGAAGGAGAATGGCCATGGTACTTAGAGGAATGTCACTTAGGAGATTCACTTAGTGACATAGTAGATGATGGTTTGAAACATTCTCTAAGAAAATCTGACGATTGTTGAGCTGATCTTTAAGTTCATAGAACTTGTATCCTGATGATACAAAGTCACAACAATGTTTGAAGACCATGCATTGTATTGACAATGCATGAGGAGTTGCAGAAGATCCATCCACAAGTCCCAAGTGGATGAAGTGAGCTGAAGAAGTCCATGCACTATATCTTAGTGCATGTGAATCAGAAGAAGATCCAACTCGATCTCTGATTGGATCAATAAAGAACTTTGATGAATATGTTTGATTCAAGAGTTAGGTTGATGAAGAAGAACCTTCAAGAATTCACTCCTAAGTAATGAGTATATGTTAAGGAGATTTGAGGAATTCTAATGAAGAAGAGAAGGGAAGAAATGAAGAAGAAGAGAAAGGGCATTTGGCATTTTACACTTAAGTACTTTGTATACTTAGTGTATATTCAAGCAAAAAATATGCCAACCTCAAGGGCCAGCCTTAAGGGTTCAACCCAAGGCACATGTGGGAACCAGTCACCACGCCCAAGGGGATCCCATGGGGCCAGCCCAAGAGTGGCTGGGGCCGTGTATAAGCCCCGAGGCCACGCGGTGATGAAGCCCGCGCAGCGTGGGCGCAGAGCGCGCCCGAAGGGTGCATAGTGGGCGCCAGTGGCGCGCCCGCAGGGAGCAAGAGTGGGCGCAGAGCGCGCCCGCAGGGAGAACACGGTGCGGGGCGGCACCGTGGAGGGAGAGAATTCAATTGAAGGGGCTGGGGGAGCGGCATGTTAATAAGCCGCGTGAAAACCGCGCCCCGTTTCGATGTGGGACGCGGAATTTTCACCCGGGAACGATCCTGGCCGCACGATCAATCGCGCGCCAGATCTCGGCCACCCATCTAATCTGCCGCGGCCCAACCAGATCGCGGCCGTCCGATGTATCTCCATCGTCTGATCCGACGGCCGTGGCTTCGTCCTCTTCCTCGAGCCCGAGCCGAAGCCACCCGCGAGCAGCCGCTGAACCAGAGCACTCCCGACGACAGAATTTGAGTATCCAGCCACCTCCGATCAAACCGAAGTATCCATTGGGATCGTCTAAGCACACTGAATACATCCATGCAATAAAATGGGCCTGCATGCACGAAATGGAGAATCTGATGTTCGGCCGAGGCAAACCGAAGGTGCCGAGGCTTCAGTGAGTTCATGCCTTTGCATGAATTAGGCTTCAACAGAGGCCGTGCATGCGTTATAAATCGCATGCACGTGAGGAAAAATAAAAGAGAGAACCCGCGTGAAACAGAGGAGAAAAATAAAGATTTGGAAAGTTGTTAATGATCCGAAGATCTCGGGATTTCAAGATTTAACACGCGGATGATCAAAGGCATTCCTCTGCCTATATAAAGAGAGGCCGAGACCTCTGAGTTGCTTGCTGATGCGCTGAAATTTTGAGAAGTCCCGTGAGAGCTCTTGAGCCTCGCGAAGAACTGATCTGTGCGCCTCCTGCGCGGCAGTAAAGCCCGGAGCCATCAGAGGCTCCGTGAAGTTCCTTTTGTGCATCTCTTGCGCGAAAGAAGTGAAGGGGAGTCCCCTGCGCGTATCCCTTGCGCGACAGGAAGGAGCCGAGCCGCATACTTGCGCGCTCGAGCCTCTTGCCACCCTCTCTGCCCGCACACTTGCGTGGCAGGAGGAAGGAGCCCGTGGCAGTGTTGCACCTTTGCACACTTGAGCCTTGCGCGGCTGCCCCTTGCACCCGAGGCTTGTGCGGCTGTTGAAGAAGAAGAGGCCGCACCCCTTCCGCGCCCGAAGGCTAGGTGAAGACCGAGGCCTTGCCTCGTGTGTGTGCTAAGAGGAGAAGAAGAACCTGAGGCCTTGCCTCGTGTGTGTGCTAAGAGGAGAAGAAGAACCCGAGGCCTTGCCTCATGTGTGTGCCAAGTGGAGATGAGAAGCCGAGGCATAGCCTTGTGTGTGCAAATTGAAGACTCTACGGCTTGTGTGTGCAAAAACAGAAGAGGACCCGTAGCCTTGTGTGTGTGCATAAGGAGGAAGACCACACTATTTGTGTGTGTGCACCAAGTGGAAGACCACACTTTGTGTGTGAGAGGTGAAGAAGGAAGGCCGAGGCCTTTGTGCCTTTGTGTGCAAAAAGAACAAGAGAAGGCCGTAGCCCTTGTGTGTGAAAAATGAAGAACCAAGTGTGTGCATAAGTGAAGTGCACACTTTAAAGAAGATTATAAGAACAAGGAAGTGAGTGTGCTTTGCAAGTGAAGTAGGCCAAGCTCAAGTGTTTGCCAAAGTGAAGAAGTTTTGTGTGCAATGAGATAAGGAGGCCGAACCTAGTGTGTGTGCACTAAGTGAAGTGAACACACTTAGAAGAAGGAAGAAAGAGGAGACCCTCACACTAAAGTAAAACACACTTCTGAGTGTGTGAGCAATTTGAATATAGTGTGTGAAGATTGTGGAGAAGGTGTGTTCTATAATTGATTACACCCTTTGTGGGTTTACTGCACCTAGAAGAGAAGAAGGGGAGTGCATGCATGCATGCATGCACGTGCACACGTGAACAGTGCTAAATCAGTGGTGTGCAACTGAGACTGAGCCAGACTGAAGTGAAAGATATTGTTTGTCTGAGTTTGCAGTAGATTGAGAAGAGCCTGATCAACCACAAGTGATCAGAAGAGAAGAGCAAGGCCAGCAGTCTTTATCCCAGACTGCTGAAGTTACTTGAAGAACTTAAAGTGAAGAAGAGCTACTCGTGCGACTCGAGGAGCCAGGAGAAGACCCTGTGGGACTCAGGGAGAAGAAGTCTTCAGTGGGATTCTAGAGCAGGCCAGTGGGACTCTGGTAACACTATGTGAAGCAGTATAAAGACCCTCCTGTGGGACTCAGGAGAGATACGGTGGGAAGCTGTATCGACCATTGTAATACTAACAGATTATAATGGGAGAATCCATGCTGAGAGAGCATGGCAAGGATGTAGGCCTTTGGTGCCGAACCTTGTAAATCCTTGTGTCCTGTGCCTTTTCATTACTGCATTATCCGGGAAAGGTTGAGAGATACAAGAAGAGTGGATCGAGGCTTTAACCAGCCATAGAGGTTTAATTGATCAAGAATCAATTAGTAAAAAGTTTTAAGGGATCACTGATTCACCCCCTCCCCCTCTCAGTGATTCACACTGATCTGGGCACTTCAATTGGTATCAGAGGGAGGTTCCCTCTAAAAGATCCAAGGGAGTCTTTATGGAGTGCAGATTTGAGGAAATGAGTGACCAGCCTCAAATGGAGATATCTGCCAAGACTCAGAAAAATAGAAAGAAGAAACAGGCAAAGAAGATGAGGAAGAAGGTTGCTGCAATCAGAGAAACTCCTTCTATGGAAACAAATGTGAAAGTCACATCAGATGACAATTCCTTTTATCATTCTTCTGATGAAGCCTGCTCTAGCTGTGATGAAGATGGAAGAAATAATGATCTTCTAAATGCAATCAAATATATTCAGAAGAGAGTCCCCAAGGAAGTTGCAATGTGTATAGCTACAGGCCTCCTTGATCTTCAAGAAGAAAAATTACAGCTAGAAGATGAAGCCAATTCTCTGGAAGTCCAATTGGCTAAAAGGGTTGGCATAACCAACACTCTCAGAAGGCTGGTGAATGCCAAAGATGAAACAGTTTCCCTTTGCAATGAAAGATATGAAGACACTGCTGAAGAATTGCACAGAAGCCTTTCTGAGAAATACATCTTTATGATAATGATCAAAGATGTTATCCATGCACTGGAAAAGAGGCACAAAGTGTCAATGGTTGTCAGGGATGCTCAACTAGAAGACAAAGTCAAAAGGGTGAAGGAGCTTGACAACTCATTGCTTGAAATGAAGCAGATGCATGAAGACCAGATAAAACAGCTGGAAGAGAAATGGGAAGGAAGGCTAAGAACAGTTGAGGATGAGAAGAACTCCCTCAACATGAAGTGTTTAGAATTAGAGGTGATATTGAAAAATCAGCAATCACCCAAAGCCAAAGCCTCCCAGTCAACTGAAAGGAGAAATGTTGCTACTCAAGTATGCTTTGAGAAGGATGATTCTAAGAGAAGGACATCCTCTAGTAAAAGTGCAACATCTTCTAAAAATAAGGTACCATCCATACCATCTTGTACTCATGCTTCTAAAAGTGTTTCTACTAAAAGTGCAGGATGGAAGAATAATTCCAAACAAATATGGATGAAGATAGTAAAGAAGCAGAGCTCTCCTGAAACAACACAGCAGCTCAAGAAAAGTACCCAACAATCAGAAGGACTGAAGAGGTCAAGATTTGTGGGTCAATGTTGGTGTTGTAACACGTATGGGCATTGTGCAAAGGATTGTTGGTACAATCCACTGAATTCCAAAGCACAGAGGAAGCCCATGCCTAGGGGGAGCAAGCCAGAAGTAAAGAAGCAACATCCACAGGTCCAGAGACATCTGTTTACTGCAAATAGATTTGGATTACTTGACAACATCTGGGATGGTTGCAAAAGTGGTCAAAGAGTTGATACATATCAATCTCCGAATGTATCCGAAGCTGGAATGAAGAGAAGATCACTGAACCTGGCTAAGAGAGATTCCTTGGGAAGCAAGCCGAAGAAAGTGGAAGATGCTCCCAAGAAGACTATGAAAAAGGAAGAGAAGACCTTGGAGTCTAAGTCCAAGAAGGGTGATGCATCCAGTAGGACCACCAAGAAAACATGCTTCTACTGTGGAAAGAAAGGGCATATCATGGATCTTTGTAAAGAATCCATGAAATTCAATAGAGGCAGACTGGACTCAAAAAGACAATCAATCCAGAAGAAGAAGGGATTGATTGAAAACAAGTTGCCTAAGAGAGGTAGCTTGACAGCATTAAAAGAACCATGTGGAACTTCCAGAACTGAGGCCACACTTCCAAATGACTTGTTAGTCATATGGCCAAATCAGTTGCAACTTGCCAAAGATCTACAAAGAGCTGAAGATGAAGTTCTGGCAATTGCTAAAGCAAAAGGGAAGAAGAAGGTTTCACATGAAGATGTTTTGAGAACCACACCAGCACAAACATCATTGAAGATCAGATGTGCAAGTGTGAAGACTGGTGAAAATGGGGCATCTCGGTTGAGAGAATCTTCTCAACCTTGTTGTTCACATTGATGAACCAAGGAGGTTCCATCTTATTCCCTTATACATTGGTATTTACATGTGCTAAAATTGCAGGGAATTGAAGATGATGATCATTTCTCAGCTGGAGAATGGTTTGGACAAAATGGAGTGCACCCCTTGAGGGGGAGCTAATCTGAAAAAGATGGCATTCTTAGATTAATACCATCTTGAGAATAGTGAAGGATTTAGCAATTCATTGAATATCTGAAAAATTTCAACCCCTAAGCATGATCTCACATGTGTAGAGAATTGTGGACAGCTTTGAATTCCTTGGTTACATCACTCTTGTTTTCTACACCGGGTTAGCCCAAGTAGACTTAGAGCTGATTTACTAAAGGTTCATTGCTCATGTGAACATGTGACATCATCCCTCTCTTAGTGCTTTTCAAGAAAATGCTATTCGAAGGGAGGAAGAGATATTTGTGAAAGAATACCACACCACACCTTTGCATTTGATTGCCAATAAGGGGGAGAAAATATTGGCACACATATTGACCCATTCATATGTGCTGAAGGAGTGTATTGACAACAAATAAAAAGGGGGAGATTGAAGTGCAATGTGTTGCATTTGTTGTCAATGAGGCATGAAGTTGTCTTGGAATGAATGGAAGTCAAGGAATGTCAAGATGTGAATGACAAAGGTTGTGATGGTGTTGGTGGTGAAGGAGAATGGCCATGGTACTTAGAGGAATGTCACTTAGGAGATTCACTTAGTGACATAGGAGATGATGGTTTGAAACATTCTCTAAGAAAATCTGACGATTGTTGAGCTGATCTTTAAGTTCATAGAACTTGTATCCTGATGATACAAAGTCACAACAATGTTTGAAGACCATGCATTGTATTGACAATGCATGAGGAGTTGCAGAAGATCCATCCACAAGTCCCAAGTGGATGAAGTGAGCTGAAGAAGTCCATGCACTATATCTTAGTGCATGTGAATCAGAAGAAGATCCAACTCGATCTCTGATTGGATCAATAAAGAACTTTGATGAATATGTTTGATTCAAGAGTTCGGTTGATGAAGAAGAACCTTCAAGAATTCACTCCTAAGTAATGAGTATATGTTGAGGAGATTTGAGGAATTCTAATGAAGAAGAGAAGGGAAGAAATGAAGAAGAAGAGAAAGGGCATTTGGCATTTTACACTTAAGTACTTTGTATACTTAGTGTATATTCAAGCAAAAAATATGCCAACCTCAAGGGCCAGCCTTAAGGGTTCAACCCAAGGCACATGTGGGAACCAGTCACCACGCCCAAGGGGATCCCATGGGGCCAGCCCAAGAGTGGCCGGGGCCGTGTATAAGCCCCGAGGCCACGCGGTGATGAAGCCCGCGCAGCGTGGGCGCAGAGCGCGCCCGAAGGGTGCATAGTGGGCGCCAGTGGCGCGCCCGCAGGGAGCAAGAGTGGGCGCAGAGCGCGCCCGTAGGGAGAACACGGTGCGGGGCGGCACCGTGGAGGGAGAGAATTCAATTGAAGGGGCTGGGGGAGCGGCATGTTAATAAGCCGCGTGAAAACCGCGCCCCGTTTCGATGTGGGACGCGGAATTTTCACCCGGGAACGATCCTGGCCGCACGATCAATCGCGCGCCAGATCTGGGCCGCCCATCTAATCCGCCGCGGCCCAACCAGATCGCGGCCGTCCGATGTATCTCCATCGTCTGATCCGACGGCCGTGGCTTCGTCCTCTTCCTCAAGCCCGAGCCGAAGCCACCCACGAGCAGCCGCTGAACCAGAGCACTCCCGACGACAGAATTCGAGTATCCGGCCACCTCCGATCAAACCGAAGTATCCATTGGGATCGTCTAAGCACACTGAATACATCCATGCAATAAAATGGGCCTGCATGCACGAAATGGAGAATCTGATGTTCGGCCGAGGCAAACCGAAGGTGCCGAGGCTTCAGTGAGTTCATGCCTTTGCATGAATTAGGCTTCAACAGAGGCCGTGCATGCGTTATAAATCGCATGCACGTGAGGAAAAATAAAAGAGAGAACCCGCGTGAAACAGAGGAGAAAAATAAAGATTTGGAAAGTTTTTAAAGATCCGAAGATCTCGGGATTTCAAGATTTAACACGCGGATGATCAAAGGCATTCCTCTGCCTATATAAAGAGAGGCCGAGACCTCTGAGCTGCTTGCTGATGCGCTGAAATTTTGAGAAGTCCCGTGAGAGCTCTTGAGCCTCGCGAAGAACTGATCTGCGCGCCTCCTGCGCGGCAGTAAAGCCCGGAGCCATCAGAGGCTCCGTGAAGTTCCTTTTGTGCATCTCTTGCGCGAAAGAAGTGAAGGGGAGTCCCCTGCGCGTATCCCTTGCGCGACAGGAAGGAGCCGAGCCGCATACTTGCGCGCTCGAGCCTCTTTCCACCCTCTCTGCCCGCACACTTGCGTGGCAGGAGGAAGGAGCCCGCGGCAGTGTTGCACCTTTGCACACTTGAGCCTTGCGCGGCTGCCCCTTGCACCCGAGGCTTGTGCGGCTGTTGAACAAGAAGAGGCCGCACCCCTTGCGCGCCCGAAGGCTAGGTGAAGACCGAGGCCTTGCCTCGTGTGTGTGCTAAGAGGAGAAGAAGAACCTGAGGCCTTGCCTCGTGTGTGTGCTAAGAGGAGAAGAAGAACCCGAGGCCTTGCCTCGTGTGTGTGCCAAGTGGAGAGGAGAAGCCGAGGCATAGCCTTGTGTGTGCAAAGTGAAGACTCTACGGATTGTGTGTGCAAAAACAGAAGAGGACCTGTAGCCTTGTGTGTGTGCATAAGGAGGAAGACCACACTATTTGTGTGTGTGCACCAAGTGGAAGACCACACTTTGTGTGTGAGAGGTGAAGAAGGAAGGCCGAGGCCTTTGTGCCTTTGTGTGCAAAAAGAACAAGAGAAGGCCGTAGCCCTTGTGTGTGAAAAATAAAGAACCAAGTGTGTGCATAAGTGAAGTGCACACTTTAAAGAAGATTATAAGAACAAGGAAGTGAGTGTGCTTTGCAAGTGAAGTAGGCCAAGCTCAAGTGTTTGCCAAAGTGAAGAAGTTTTGTGTGCAATGAGATAAGGAGGCCGAACCTAGTGTGTGTGCACTAAGTGAAGTGAACACACTTAGAAGAAGGAAGAAAGAGGAGACCCTCACACTAAAGTAAAACACACTTCTGAGTGTGTGAGAAATTTGAATATAGTGTGTGAAGATTGTGGAGAAGGTGTGTGCTATAATTGATTACACCCTTTGTGGGTTTACTGCACCTAGAAGAGAAGAAGGGGAGTGCATGCATGCATGCATGCACGTGCACACGTGAACAGTGCTAAATCAGTGGTGTGCAACTGAGACTGAGCCAGACTGAAGTGAAAGATATTGTTTGTCTGAGTTTGCAGTAGATTGAGAAGAGCCTGATCAACCACAAGTGATCAGAAGAGAAGAGCAAGGCCAGCAGTCTTTATCCCAGACTGCTGAAGTTACTTGAAGAACTTAAAGTGAAGAAGAGCTACTCGTGCGACTCGAGGAGCCAGGAGAAGACCCTATGGGACTCAGGGAGAAGAAGTCTTCAGTGGGATTCTGGAGCAGGCCAGTGGGACTATGGTAACACTGTGTGAAGCAGTATAAAGACCCTCCTGTGGGACTCAGGAGAGATACGGTGGGAAGCTGTATCGACCATTGTAATACTAACAGATTATAATGGGAGAATCCATGCTGAGAGAGCATGGCAAGGATGTAGGCCTTTGGTGCCGAACCTTGTAAATCCTTGTGTCCTGTGCCTTTTCATTACTGCATTATCCGGGAAAGGTTGAGAGATACAAGAAGAGTGGATCGAGGCTTTAACCAGCCATAGAGGTTTAATTGATCAAGAATCAATTAGTAAAAAGTTTTAAGGGATCACTGATTCACCCCCTCCCCCTCTCAGTGATTCACAATGATCTGGGCACTTCAGATTATAAAGTATATATAATAAATAATAATGAAATATATGACATAATAATGATACTGTATTTATTTGTATATATATGTATGTCATCTACTCAATTCCATTCAACTCAATAAGGAAACGAGAACAGCGTTCATGTGTACGTACGACCTACCGTCTCCATGAACAGTGTATTTCTTTCCATTTACTAATCTATTAGATATATGTATATTCTGAATATATATTATATATAAATCATGTTTCATATTCTTGAATTAAGTAATCATGATATAAGTAATCATATGAATAATTATAAGTTAAAACACGGATGAAAAATGAAACTATTTTACCCAAAATGCTCTTTAACATGGAATTTACAAAAGAACGGGTAATATAAAGTCATAAGTGAACCATATATGATATCATAACAATGATTATTATTCTGGAATAAGTCAATGACATTGTTTAAATCATTATACAGGAGGTGTGGACACATACAAAGCAAATCGGACCTGTGGTAAGGGAAAATATCACAATCTCATTTTTATCCGAGATTGTTTATACTTTGGCATTTACTGGGGTGTATTTTATCATCCACATCCATGTTTCCTCAATATTTAATATTATTTCCATCCACCTACAATTTTTAAAATCCAATTTTACCCTTCGGTGAGTTTTTAGTAAAGGATATGAAAGGAATCTTTTTTCGTATTTCGTACGAGGTACTTTTTTACTTTTCCGACAAAAGTACGAAGAATATTTTTTTTAACTTATACGGCATGAATGGATTTTTAAAAAATTATTTCCGAGAAGCTTCCTTTAAAAGTTTTCAAGTTTATTTTTAATCAACTTATTTTAGTTTATAATTTTATGACATGTTAAGAAAGGAAAAGTGTTTTTGAAGCAGAAAGGATATTTTCCTCAAGAATAGAGTTCAAGTGTTTTATCAAAATTAATTTCCATATAAGATAATAAAGGGTTCGGTTTTTATCCCTATTATTACATTGATTTGATTATGTTGTGATGGAATTATATTTTTATGAATTCCTTTATCTTATATGAATTGTTTTATGATTTCACGATGTTTAAGATTCCCATTTTTATTACATGGGTTATTCTATGATGTATGGTTTTCTGATTTTGTGGCACACATAAGAATGGTATCATTATGAGATGGGTGGGACCTATATCTCCCTTCAATTCATTGGGTAAATATTTTATATCTCATGAGATAGACATGGCTGGAACGGCAGGTTAAACCGGTTCAGTGAAACAGGACTGAAACGAGGAGTGAACTCGGTTCAGAAATGGACTTTGTCCACTAAGATAGTCTTGGCAATGAGTCTTGACTAATAAGAAATTATTCTCTATGATTATGTGTGTATGACACAAAGTTTCATGTTTTAAGTTATGATTATTGGGATTACATTTCACTACTATGATTTATCTCATGTTATGATATTATGATCTCTTTTGCAGGTTAAGATTTCCAAAAGTTATGTTCTTATGTATATGATGTGATTTATATTTCTTTTGTTTACCCTTACTGAGCATTTGAGATGTCCCTTTTATGTTTTCTTTTCCCCAGGATATAAATAAAGGTTTTAGGTAAAAAAAGGGAAGATATTTATGGGAGATGTTGAATATCTTTCACCACGATTAGAAGATTATATTCCGAGTTTCCAAAGACACTAAACTATTACAGTCCTTGTGTGTGTGTTTTTGTTATGTACTAAGTATTCTACAAAAGTAATGTAATGTCCATGTACGTTAATATTAGGGTCTCTATAGGTACATCACTAGGAGGGAGCACCTTGGACCTTTACTGAATGGATGGATTAGAATTCCCAATTAGGGAGAACCTAGGATGTTGTGTCCCAAAAGGCATGGTTTCACACTTCTTAGGATGATCTGAAAATCAAAAATGATGGATCATGGAAGCACACCCCAAAAATGGGGATGCTAAGGTATACCCATTCTCTAGGATTGAACCTCAAGGAGGCTTCTAATGTACCCTGTCTAAAAGATAGGGATAAAAACTCACAAAGTTTAATGCGGTGGTTTTGGGCTTAAAAATGGTTATCTTTTCATCGTGAGAGGTTAACTCTTTATTGGATGGATATTATGTGCATGGATTATGAATTGTTAGCTACCTGAGTGCTGCTAGAAGATGTTGGGAAATTGATGTAAGGATCTCACTGGGATGTGGTGTCCCGAGTAAGAATCAGGATGGATATGGATGAAGTGATGATAAAATGGATGGGATGGAATCATCCTGTAGATGGAGGTGTGGGGATTGAACCTCAAGAAGGATTCCAATATATCTTAGTGGCTAGGAATCAATGTCTGTGTAGTTCATGATGGAGAGATAATACGCATAGGGAGGTGGCCTTTTAGAAAGGAACGCATGGATAGGGAATAGAACTAAGTAGAATATATAGGTTGGGGGAATGATCTTCCTGAAACACAAATTCATTAAGGAATGAACAACATTGGAAATTAGTGATGATCTTGAACCTCTGGAAGGCTTCCCACATCTCCCAGTGGCTGGGAATCAAAATCTATATAGTTTGGGGGAGAAAGAAATAGGGTTCGAACAAATGATAGTGAACTATAGATCCACCAGGGGATTATGCATGGTTAGTGGTCCTTAACAAGAGGTACACTACTAGTAAGAGGAGTTTGGTGAAGTGTGGGGCTTATGCATGGTTTTCTACCCACGTGGATCAGAACACCCCAAGGAGGTAGATCCAGGATATGTGTCCCAAAATGGTAAGATGTAACATCATGAGGGTACATCCATATAAGGGAGCACTAGGGTCTACCATTGGTTGGGATTGATCCTCGAATTGGCTTTCTACATGCTCAAAAGGGTTCAAAACCCGCATAGTTCGGAGCATACAGTTTAACATCATGTGGGAGGATTGAACCAACTTGAAATAGTTGAGACAAATGGATTGTGGGGAATAGGGGTATTGAACCTAAGAAAGGCTTCCTACATACCCTATTTAGTATAAGGGAATAAAATCCCATGTATTTTGGTAGAGGGGCATGGAACTTATGCATGGTTATCAGCCCAATGTCATGTTGGGGCTTATGTGTGGTTAGCGGCCCAAAGTCATGATGGGTCACTTGTATGGTTAGAGGCCCAAAGTCGTGTTTAGACTTACATGTGGTTATATCCCAAATAGTATTTCATGGTCACCATTTACTCTAACCCCATGCGAGTCATGCTCAGTGTGAGAATCAAGAGGTAAAAGTTTTCCAGATGGTTGTGTCATAAAAGGTGCGGTCCCAAAGGATGTTGTGGGACTTATGCATGGATAGTGGCCCAGGGAGATAGATATGGGTACTTACTCGGAGAGATAAGCCTAAGGAGGTGTTTTGGGATTATGTAGAGGTTGTTTGAGGTTCACATTGTGACAAATCCCAAAGGTAGAGAGAGAGAGGTCACTATTTCCAATCCCCCTTCTGTTCCTTTTAAACATTCCATGAATATGGTGATCAATGTTTAATTTCATGTGTTGAGGGTGTGGGTGCTTGGATGTTTAAGATCCCGCAACTTAGATGAGAGTGTCCACTCCCCAACCCTAGGACTTATATAAATTTTACCAACCATCACTTGGGGAAGGGAAGGCACAAGCAATTCCCAAACAGAGTGAGGTGGAGGAGTGGTCAATTGAGGGGTCCATGTTAGAATATCTTTGAGAAAAATTAATATATATTAGCATAATTTTACCAATAAGCATAATTAAGGGAAACACAACATGAAACACCACTTGAGGGACCATAAAATCACTTCACACAAGCCCGGAGGGTCGTATGGGAAAGGGGTTTGTGATGTCAGGGGCTCGACTTGAAGAGATTTGCGAAGGGAATGAGATTCATGAATTAAGGAGGTCTAAGGAGGAAGTATGATACATGAAGGGAGGGTGCTTCATAATATAAGGAA
Organism: Viscum album; assembly: GCA_963277665.1. Classification (NCBI taxonomy): domain Eukaryota; kingdom Viridiplantae; phylum Streptophyta; class Magnoliopsida; order Santalales; family Viscaceae; genus Viscum; species Viscum album. The sequence goes on along the minus strand of OY728155.1, from coordinate 358,882,504 downwards.
GCTTTACAATGGAATGAATTCACTAAAGTAGAGATTTTCCTTAGCAAAGAGCCAATTATTTGGAGAGATCTCCACAAAGGATTAATGCTTCATGGAGCTTCGAGCAACTAGAATGGGATACCTCATTCATAAAGAACGAAGGGATTTGTGAAGGGAATCCCTACAAGTAGGAACCATGGAGAACACTAGAAATCATGGTTTGAGATGCTCCAGTACCGTGGTAGGTCCATTTTTCTCTCAGGTTCATGAAGCTCAGTAGATTCACAAAACAAGATATCAAAATGATAAAGGTCAGGGAAGAAATGGTTATGGGGGTGATTTGGATATTTATAGGCAATGTGGGTTTTTAGTGCTCGTGAGGCTCACCATGAAGGGAAAACAGGGCATCGGAAAAAAGATGTGACTCTGTGAAAATGAGATGTGTCAATAAGACTCATGAAGGCACCGTTAAAGTATTAATCATGGGGAAACCACTAATATCATGGATTTTGTGAAGGGTATGGTATCTTTCACACTTGGAAGAAATTGAGAAGAAAACATAAACCTTATTCGCAGTTATAGAGGTAAGGATATCCATGGAGGAGCTTCATGAAATAGAATCCTTTGAATATTTTGATGAATTATGAATCCCTTTAGGTCGAGATTAGCCTTGAACAAGCCGTGATTATGATCATGCCTTAAATACCATGATTCTTGACATCAAAAAATTACCCACATAGAATTGGATCTTAGGGAAGAGAAAGTTAAATTCTAAATGTAAATCATTGAAACACTCATTGTATTGTGAAGTTGGATCATGAGGATGTTGCACATGGAGCAACGTGAATGTTGCTACAAAGATCGAGCAAAGGTCATCCTGAAGCTTAGGTGGGCCTCGCCTATAAATAGGTAATGAGGAACCAATTTTATATACTAGATGTCCACGAATTATTGCACTAACACTATGATTTCACAAAATGATTCGCCCAATGAACGCGACTTCATGAACAAGTTTCTACGGTCTTTTTCTCCCCAAACAATTTTCAGTGAACTTGTGCATCATGATCTGCTACTGATTTGCGATGAATTCCAAGAACAAGGATACTTCACAGGCTACAACTTCACTAATAACATCCATGAATGATATTCATGAATATGATTCCTTGAAGAGACTCATATAATTCATATATCGATGGATGCTTAAGAGGATACTCAGGATTTTATTGTTGATTCCACCCAGAGGGAATAAATAGAGAACAATATCCTAATATAAGAGTATGTTTAGAGTCACTCAAAATAGTATTTTTTTATGACACTACTGTGGGGTTATTTTAAGGACTATATGTTATTCTAGTGGTTTCCATTGTATTGATTTGGATTGAGGGATGACTATTCATTCTAGAGGCCAGCAAAGATGAGCTAGCATAATAGCTCAGGAGCATGCCAAAATAAAATTGGTGGTACAAGTATATAGATGGTCATATTGGGATGGATCACACTGTTTTCACATTGCACTGCGTCCACAATACCCTCAACAACATCTTCGAAAAAGTGTTTGAGAAAGAGGAATCCCGCCTCAGTAAAAAACAATTGTAAAGGTAGGGATTGGGAACCTATATAAGTGGTGGATAAAAATGCTGGGATCTATGCCAGGGTGGAAAAATCATGGATGAGTGGGCCAGGGCCTATAGGTTGTGTGCATTCTATGTTGACTTTGAGCCTGTGATAAGGTGAGTATGCCTATATGAAGCAGCATGGGCTTCCCAATTCTGTGTCTCCCAACAAAAAGAGATCATACTAGAGCTGTTGATCTGGTGGTCATCGGATACCAACATGTTCTAATTACACCATGGGGAGGTTGGAATCATCCTTTGGTACTTCCATAAGATCTCATGAATACCGAATTTTTGGGTAATATAGGAAGATTTCCTCCCTACAGAGAATTATTGGGAGGAAGTAGAACTGTTTCCACCTTTGGTGATGGAATTAATGAACCTAGTGCTGGTCACAAACAATTATAAGCAGAACACTGGTGGAGTCCACTTCAAGTGGTGGTTTAGTCACTTTATGAATTTCTCAGTGGATAATCCTACTAAGGGAGAGTCAATTCCCACGAAACTAACAGTGATTCTCTGAACCCATCCAATGGGAGTTTAGTGAGGTAGGGCCAAATCTTACTACTAGATCCTAGAGGATATCCAGTGGTAATAATGGGGATTCAATATCAAGGACAATCAGCAGCTAATAGTTAGGCTATCTAGGTTCATCTTGGTGGTGATATGTCGATGGATATTGCCGGTGAGGGACACACATATCTGGTGCGGCTGAGAAAATTCATCCTGGTGGTGATTTTGGCCTCTAAGAAACATATCAACCTATGTGTCCCGGTGCTAGAAAAGTTGTGTCACTTACTTACCCACATAAGTCAAGTGGAAATTTCATGACATGTGTGTAGGCCATTCCAATTCCTATACAAATGGGTTGCAGCGTAAATGGGGGGCTACAAATTCCTCAATTCCATCTCTCCACCTCAGATGCAATCTCGACCGTCAATCCTGAATATTACGGGAATCTTCCCACTCAAACTAGGTCTGGTGGTCCTACTAAGAAAGATGGGATGAGAAGACTAAAACATCTTTCACTCATTCCCTATTCCAACCGTATCATTCACTGATAATGGCACAAATTCCATAGGTAAGTGACCGTATCTGTTTTTGTAACGTCCCGGTTTTGGAAGCCAACCAGAGGCGTCTCGTACCCGGTTGGTCACATGGACTCAAGCGCATTTCCCCAAATGCTTGAGGATGCCGACTAGTAGTGAGGGCCTTGGGTGTGATATTGGGGAAACTATGCCCTCATTGGAATAGTAACATAGAAGAAGGGGAACAAATACACCATAACTGTAGTAGTAAATAAAACAACAAAAATAATAGCGGAAGACTGGAATAACAAACAACTGAAGCACACACACACACACACACACATATATATATATGATGCATGGTACATATGTATAGGAAAGTAGCCAAAAAATCACAATCCTAGAATAAAAATAGTACTAGAACCAAGTAAAAAAGAAATAAATGAATATCTCTTCAGCATCGCAAGCCTAAGCTTGATCACATGCTCTCCAAATCCACAGCAAGCCATGTACCTGAAGTAGAAGGGTTCTTTCCTTTGTATATACCTACAGCAATATAACCTATTGGGCCCAAAACCATGGCCCAAACAGGGGTTTGATACTAAATCCTATTAGGTCGACTCCCAATGATATGTGCCTAACAGTCAGTGTATATATGGCAGGTAAAAGTACAGAAGCAGTAAACAAGAAAGTACTCAGCAAGAAAACAATTCCACATATAAAATGGAAATAATGAAGCACAGTAACCCTCTAGGAAGTGAAAACATCCTATCCCATCTGGTTTAGTTATAAGAATATATAAATAGACTCTATGAGGAAGCAATCACAGTCAATTCCCCTTATTATCATAATTAAAACAAGACTTTCTGAGGAATCTCACACAGTCAATTCCCCTTATACTATAAGGTAGTCAAGGACTCTCGGAGTAAGCTCACATGGTCAACTCCCCTTATAACCCCTTGGTCAAGGACTCTATGAGGAATCTCGCTCAGTCAATTCCCCTCATAGCCCAAATTCGTCCATGTAATTCAAAGACTCTTTGAGGAAGCTCACAAGGTCAATTCATCTTATAGTCTAAAATAGTAAAGAACTTTCTGAGGAAGATCACATGGTCAATTCCACTTATATCCCCAAATTTTCTTAGGCTCACTGAGGAAGATCACTCAGTCAATCCCCCTTATAGCCTAAATTTCTCAAAGACTCTATGAGAAAGCTCACTCGGTTGATTCCCCTTATAGTCTACTACACCAGTTTCTCACGGACCTGTGTAGGTCAACAAGCATAGAAATGCAATATGGACAAACCAAACCTAAAAAACTACTTGGCTAACCATTATACAGTATAACAAGCATGTCAGAATACAAGCTCTCCAACCTATAGCAACATGTATGGAAAACTGGCAAGGTGTCCCAAAAGGCTAAGCAGGACCAAAGGTCGTAAACAGATCATGCATGGGAAAAAAATCCAAAGCGTAGCAATCAACCATATTCATATCCGATAAACCTCTACATAAGCATCCAAGCATGGCAGGAAAATCAACAGGGGTAAAATGGTAAACATGAAATACCCCGTTCAAGGGTATTGGTAAAAATTTCACATAATACTCAAATACTTTAAATGGAAAGGTACAAACCACCTACCACGACATTAAGAGATCGATATACTCCGGAGCCAGTCCTTGGATCGACGTAGAATGTGTTATATCTACAAAAACATCTAAAACATTCAACGGAGGATAATTTGAGGAAGAAGAGGAAACATAAAATTAAGCTCAAGAAGAAGAGAGATCTTATCGAGGTGATCCCAACGCAATCAACGACGGTCGAATCAGAGATCGGATGGAGGATCGAGGGCTCAGATTAGGATCGCGGTCGTACGGGTTCTCTCAGACGAAGAAAACCAAGAAGAATATGGTTCTAGCAATTAGACATGACCCCAGTGCGTTTAATGAAAAACAAAGAACGTACACCTCATGCACGTTTGAGGTACATGATGTGTGCTCTCCGTTTCCATACTCCTCTTTGGGTGGCCTCCAAGTCACCCCCACACAGCTGTGTGCATGGCCGCTACACCGCTAGCACCTGGCTACCTGTGGTAACCGATTCCACGGTGTGTACTTCAAAAATTTCCAGAATTTCCACTTTTTCTCAAAAACAACCAGAAAAAGAAGAACCTACCAGAAAAGATGGATTGGGTTCTGATAGTTTTCCTTCCACGGTGAGGTGCTAGTGGAATGAGTGGATTATGAATTGATATGTGAACCATAAACTCCGTGCTAATTCTCAAGATAGTTTAGATGCATGCAAATACTGACTGTGAAGGTGTATTTGGTGGTACTTCCTGAGAACACCCATGCGTGATGAGATGTACATGGATATTTTCACACGAGAAGATAGGAAGATGTGGAATGAGCTAACACTACCTTCCACTGCATTCAGGTTAATTCAGAAATATGTAGAGAGTTGGGGAGCTTCCTATTTAGGTGAGATGATAAAGCAACCAAAAAACCTGACCAATAAAACAATGGTCCTAGTAACTCAATGTCAGGGTCAAGAGATAGTAAAGGGACATCATGAGGGTGGATCTGACAAGTATCATAGTGATGAGGCTATAGTAGTAAGGGTAGTAGACTAGAAACGAGAACCAAATGAAGGTGGAGGAATATGTGTAGTAATGTCAGACACAGTGGCTCAGATCTGGAGGACTTGGGAGAGAGTAGAATCATCGAGGGGGTTCTGAAATGTGCCTCCTCAAGATTAGGGGAAGTAGTTTCACCATGTTGTGATTCATTCTTAATTCATATATTTGGATGCCTGGAAAGATTGGGACACATGATGATAGATCCTCAACATTGACGACCTGTGGGATAACCTAAATAGTTATGAGATAGATCTGGGAGAAATCTAATTTGCAAAGGATGACATTAATGTGGCCCCAACTGTTGGGATAAGGTTTTTGACATAATTTCAGGAACAAGTGCATTATCGAGGCACATCGTAGCCAAATAAAAATCAGGTATGGGTGTAGGTGAACATGAACCCCACCCCTTCCCACCCAATGTTTTCAGTGGATCAATTGGCGAAGTGCTTCCCCTTTTTTGACAACTTGGATGGATCCAGGGGAAGAGGTTGATGTGGAGGAAATAGATCCTAGGGAAGGCTATCCAAAATAATGAGAAATGGTGGACTCAAGGATAACTTTTCTCGGTGTATTTGTTGCATATTTTGTTGTAAGCTCTAACTCATACCCATGTTCCATTATCTTTTTAATGTTATCTCAGTTCCTTGAATTAAATCCACTTACACTGGAGGATCTTGTACGGGGAACCTCTACTAAAAGGAATGAATGTGTAGTGTTGGGTTTGGAGGACCCATCACCGGGACCCACATCATAATAAATAATAGTTGTAGAGTTCAGTAGTGCTGGGGATACTAGGGTTGTCTCCTTGGAATATTCATAACCCACAATCATATACAGGGGGCCATGACCTTGTATCCCAACAATGACAAACCAGGGGAAAGAGCATGAACACTATACGATTCCTGCCTCTCAAAACCACACCTCCATTTTTGTAATCAAAATGACTGAAACATCCCTTCTCTAACCAGTAACCAGAGTAGTGGTCATTCTGATGGTGTGGATGGTCGGAGGAACTGGGGTCCCTTTATTGAGAGATACATTAGTCCTTATAGAATCATGCATCCATGTTGGCCAAGAAACATTCCCTTATGAGCGATCATTTTTTATTGCGGGTGACACCATATGAGTGGCAGAACCTATAATCAATTGGGAAAACATCCTTAAAATAGAATCAAGCGATGGGGGCTATCCTGATGACCTAGATCCCAACTCTTTGAATATGATTCGCAAATAATAACCTACTGTTGAGATCTTGGGCACATTCCCTGAGTATGAACCAACTGATCCTGTAGAGCAAGACAAATATGATTATAAAGAATATGAGAATAGCCATAAGTCCTAATGTCGAGCATGAAAACTAATAAAAAACATTCAAAAAAGGGTTCCAGAAGCTTAGTGGATTGGCTAGATTGGATTTCTCTACCTTTGGTTGTGCGATATATGCACTAGAGGGGCTAATACATGAAATGTTTACATGCTGATCCAAGACTACCTTGCTACGAAGATGCGGTTGAGTAGTCATTACATAGACTTTCCATGGTGCTAGAATAAATACAAGAAAATACAGAAGCTATACGCTAGAGAGTGGTAGATTTGATGTGTTCCATTGAAGGAGTAGATTCATAAGGTACATGTTTTGGCCAAACTCGTGAAAAATATTTCCTTTCTTGTTTTCTTATTCTGAATTGCATGCATGTAAATATACATTTTTATTATTATCATTACATCTAAATCATTACCATGAAAAAAACTAAAGATCAAATACTAATATCGTGTGGGTTATACCCGGTGTGAGAAATAAGTGACAATCACATAATTATCCACTTTGAATATGAGGGTTCTATCTAACCATCAAATATTTAGGGTCTACCATTGTTTACTAACCACCCTAGGTATTCGGGTTGAGAGAGGCCATGAATGGGGGGTAGGGTTCCCAGAGTTGAAAAATTGACATCCCCCACATTCTCTAGTACATGAGCGGGATAACTCTAGGGGTGTTGGGATCAATCCAAATATAGGCTAATGTAAAGTGTGAATCATGATACCAAAAATTTGGAACACATTGGTGGTGGCATCACGATATGGTATGACTGCTGAATATATTTGAAATATAGTACCTATACTTCTAGCCTGAAATGGGGACAAAAAAATGAGGTCTAACCATTCAACATATTATAAAACATGGTCCCTATCTTTAAATGCCATCCAATATCTTCTAGAACATTGGAGTAGAACAGTGGGTGAGCCAAAGTGGCATGGGACCAGGCCATTAAGGGATTCCTTCAAACATGAAAGATGATGAGGATCCAAATAAAGAGAACACAAATCATGGAGGTAGAGTGATGGAATATTCAAAGTATTCCAATACTATGGAAATTTCTCCATCACAACAAAAGTACATTAGTGTGAGCGCATTGGCCTAAACAATGATCAAACATATCTTCCAGGGGGAGTGTCATCTCAGATGTTTAGACAATGACTAATAAGTTGAGGAATGTAGTGGATAACCAACACTGTGGGAGAGGACCTCTCAGGTGAGGTCTTGAGATGCCTTTCAGAATCATTTCATGGAATCACAAATTATGCACATGTAGTTTAATGTTGTACGGTAAGTATGAAGATGTGTGTCATAGTTTATCATTATATAACCAGAATGTTGCACATAGTTTAAGGTCAGGCTTCCTAGGCCTCGACCAATAGTTTTAATTCATGTTACACAGACAATGACTCCTATTTTATGGTCATAGGGTATAGACTGTGATTGGGACCAATGTACCAGGAAGGTTAGTGAACCTGTGGATTGGCCCGAGGTGAAGTGCTCATGCATTTCTACATATCCCATAAAGATGGGAATCAAGTTGAATGTTCTTCTTCAATGTCATGATGTTGAACATCATTCATTATGTACATAGATGATTTGACATAAAAAGGGGAAATAATTTTGTAGATGGGACCAAAATTAATTATTTGGGCATCACTGCATATCCTAAATGAATGGGAATGAAGCCACACGTAGTTCTTGATAATAGAGCATATCTTTAATATTTATTATTTTTTCTTTTGTTGCTATTTTTTTTTCTTAGTTCTTGTCCTGGGATAAAAATTATGGTTGTTGCTAAAATAATCAATCCTTATGTTGGACTTGACAAGTGGCATCATTGTTACCAGTTCCAAAGGTGATTCTCTCTCTAGTGAGAAAACTGAAATGTTGGGATATTTTTTATTGTGTGGCTAGGATGATGGTTTCATAGTTTAAGTTTGTATGACAAGACTAGACCATACATTAGGACATTGTGTTGTCATGACACAATAGTTTAAAATCATGTGGGACAAGTTAGCGTAGTTTAATTTCACACGTCTTGGATGAAAGAGATCTTAGTTTAAGGTCATAGTACTCAGAACATGAGGTTGTGCATCGTCTCTATGTTGGATGACCCTACTAATACCCATAATCTCACATGAGTCATGGTCAGTGTGGGAACCAATGAGTGATTTAGGGTTTTCCCCATCACATGATAGTGTACAACAGTAAAAGAAATGTCAGGAGGGAAAATCCAAATCCATACAACAATCCAATTCATTGCATGCAGATTTATGGAGGAACAACACCAAAGGTATTTGAGATCCCCAAGAACATGTGAGGGAAGGAATGCGGGAATCACAACATCTGATTCTTGGGACATAATAAGGGGGGTGTAAAGATGGAGGATGACTATTGACCATGTTCAAAACACAGTGTCCATATCTCATAACCTAGTATGGGAACAAACAAATGACCATCTTCCACTCACTATATTCAAAATGCAGGACTTATCTCAATGTGTCATTCAACATCATCTGGGATGTTGTCCTAGGATGGTAGGTTAGCCATGAGGCCGAGCATCCGTACTGTTAGGGGCTCTCTTCAGACATTAAAGACAATAGAGACCCAAATAAAGGGAGGTGTGATGCATGGAAATGGAGACTGAATGTGTCTATATGAGGCACTAGGTTCATTATCAAGGGTGGAATATGGTGAGTTTGTCATAAACCCAATGTTAATGAGGACCAAAGAGGCCTCAACCTCACCACATACCCATGGGGAGAATCCTAGTTAAAAGAAGGAAAGATTTAAGGCTTTGTATCTGGACTATAGATAAAAGGTATTGGGGTTCCTACGTATCTCATAAGGATGAGAATCAATCCAAACATGATTATTGGAGGAAGGTGTGGTAAATGGCATGTTACAAAAGGGGATATATCCTCTGAAATGGGAAACATCAAGGGCTTTATTCAATTTACTTTCATGCAAACTTAGATACTAAAAATCTTAAATTAATGTCATAGAGTTTGGAATAGATAATTGGGATTACAAAGGTAAAATATGTAGTGTGATGCCAAAAGGAAACATTGTGTGAATGAGGACCAAAGAGGTCTCAACCCTACACCACATACTTCCTCAGAAAAACATGGGAATTGTTTAATGTTAGGATGTATAGACTTTATATGTGAACTCCTATTTTAAATTCATATAGTTCTAACCATACGATGAGATTATTCTTCAATGAATGTATAAAACCTACAAATATCCCTAATCCTCCAAGAACCATCCATGGTGTAAAAAACAGGGGGAGGAGAATTGCTTTTTGAAACATGGAAGGACACGTTAGGGGAATGGAGGTGTAGAGTCAAGGATAAACCCACAACACCAGTCTGACCACTCAACAGGGAAGGGTGCGTAGAGGTACAACCCTTAGTGTGTGAATGTTCCCATATATAAAATAATGTAAAAAAGGATGTGAATCATGTGGTCGAGAATCCGTTCCATTAGGGGTTCCCTTCAAATGTGAAAGATGATGATGACCCAAATAAAGGGATGCATAAATCATAGAGGTGAAATGTGGAAATGTCTATATTGAATAAAAATCACTATACTCTAAACCATAGTGAGTCTGAGCACGTTAATGAGAAAAAAAATGTTAATGGATTCAATTAAGGGTAGGTGAGTCAATAAGACTAGTGGAGGAAAGAGATAAAATAGGTTGATGAACCTGGGGCAGGACCCTAAGATAAAACTTTTTGGTATTCCTTCATATCTCATAGGGAAGGGAATTAAACCATACAAAGTTCTTGATGTTATGTGCAATTTAAAGTCATGTGGTAAGGACATAGGTTGTGAAATACTTTATCATCGTGTGGACAAGACTTTGGGGAGTTAATGGTATCCTAGAGGGGATGTGTGTGTTATGGAAAAATAAAGATAATGTGAATGAGGACCAAAGAGAACTCATATAACACTGAACACTCCTAGGAGAGAACTTAGGCCAAAGGGGACAAAAGAGTGGAAGAACATGGGGATGGACCCAAATACAAAACGTCCAGGCATTCCTACGTACATTGTGAGAGTAGTAATCAATCCATACATAGTTCTTTAAGTTCTGTACAACTTAATATCATGCGATAAGAAGGAAGGACTAGTTTAACATCATGAAGGATGGGGTAGTTTTGGTATCATCAAAGAAAATGGGAACCTTATTGATAGAGCGCTGTCGTGGGTGCCCTCAAATGAGTAGTGTGATTTTGGGGTACTTAGGTGCAGCAGAGTGGCTGACCAAGGTCGTCTCTCAAAGGAGAAAGTGAATTAAAACAACTTTTCAGAGGTATTATAGAAACAAAATAAAAGGGAATAAAAACACTACTTGAAAGTATGGGGTGGTTGTTTATAGTTTATAAATCTAGAATAAGTTTGCTGGAAGAATATTGAATTTTTTTTTGTTTTTAATTTTGAAATGAAGTTTGATTAGAATGACACAACAATAAGATGTTTTTTTAGAAATCTATTTTAAAAGGAGTAATCGATCTAACTATACCTCTTAATTCAATTATTAATCATTATCATTTAAATCAATATCCAATTAATTATGATCCCCTAATTTTTTATCCCTCGAACCCTATGAGAGTTAACTTAACCATGAAGATGAAATTACTTAAACCCTAGGCTAGCTTCGGAACACGCAATCGCAGCACCCTGCATTGATTGTTGTTCTAAGGATAGCTTATGGCCAGTGGTTAATTAGAGCACATATCCATTCTGGAAATGATGATGAATTGTGTTTAGGGGTTATATTTGAACTCTACAAATTTATCCCATGTGGTCTTGTATTACCGATTAAGATTATGCTCTCACAATTTACACAAAATCCCGACCTCGCGTGTTTTTGTGTTAATTGTTCAATTGTTTTCTTAGTTTCTTGTAATTTAAAAACACAATTCATGTATCATATTAAGTTAATTAAAGTATCTCATTGATTCAAAATAATTAAATAAATAGGGTAGAAGATAGATCGATTACTAAAAGACTACTCTTCCATGGGTGGCGTAATCATCGTAGAAGCATTTTGCATGTGCAAAGGTTTATAATGGGTATAACCCAATAACGCTTCTGCTCACGAATTCCAGCCCAAAGAGGAATATTAAGAGAAGAAGAAATTTAAAAAAAACATATGAAACGAGAAGAAATAAAATAAGAACAAAGAAGTTTATTACATAAACAAAATCATTACAACATGAAGGAGAGGAAGAAGGCTTCGTCGAATGGATCCTTGCTTCAAGAGCTACCCTTATTGAAATGGTTGGATAATTAGAGTGGATCTACTTATCCTCTTCCCTCAACTTCCCAATGCACTTCCCAACTCCTCCAAATTAGAAAAACTCCGATTTATAGAGGGGAGGGGAGGAGAGGTTACAAGTGGTTTCAAGTGTGAATGTGGAAATTCGGCCAAATATTTTATTTCTACTTGCACCGCCCATTTGACCTCCACAACGCGCACATTGACCGGACTTCCATAAGGATGATTTGTGAAAAATCCTGTACCCGAGCTTTACTCAAAATTTGGGCTCAATCCAAGCCTAGATGAAGAACTTATGGCCCAATTACAGAACCCATGTCCATTCTGCCGAGTCCTGCCCACCATTGTATTAATGGCCAATTTACTTCATTCAAATGCCCTATTTAGCTCTATTGTACTGAATTAAAGTTGTAGAAAATTACGTTATAAACACTGTTAAAAAATTTCAAATTCAAATAATAAATATAAAAAAATTTATCTTTGAAATACTACAGTGCACTATTAAGGGTAAAACTGGAATTTTCACCAAATTTTCAAATGAATGATCAAATCCCAAATATTTTATAAATAAACATATTTAACACAATGTGGGGAAATTATATCATTTATTATCAATAAAATATTCAACAAAATAGTGTTTTATCAACTCCCCCACACTTACCCTTTTCCACTCCTGAGCAAAATCTCATATTAAGTAACATCAATATCAAATCAAAACCAATTTTAAAACACATATCCTTGAGATCAATCAATTTCACACCAAGAATCAAAAGATATCATGCCTCATAAAAAACCTTATTTCATGTTCTCCATTTATATCATTCAATATATTTCCACTTCATTTATTCTCCCATGCACAAAACACTTACCTCGCTTGAATTTTCTCTCATCACTCAAATATCAATTTTTTTGCAATGTCTTTCTCATCCAAACTCATACAAGGGTCACCATAGGCTTGATAGATTCCTAAATCGCCACCCGATGTGAGTCAAGGACATATATATATCATGAGGACTTGTCAGGGTTGTTCTGTGGCTTTCGATTGGTAGGATTTAGATGTGAAAAATTCTGAGGCTGAATGAGGAGGGCTTGACTCTTTTTGAAGCAAAGTTGCATTAATCTAATTTTCACTTAAATATGGTATTATACTCAATCCACATAGTATCAATTCAGCTCCATCATCATGAAAAGTCATGAAAGGTTTACATAATTCATCATTTGAGCATCAAAAATTTCAATCTTCTCAAACATGATTTTCTTGAAAGATCCATATGGGCACAACTTTCCACCTCAATTAGAAGCTCCAGAAAAGGAATAGCTTCACTTGTCATGAAAGCTCTAGAAATGGCACAGCTTTCAATATAATGAATTTCTTCAGTAGAAAAAACATCTCTTCGGAATTTAATTTTCCACCAAAAGTATCACAGAATGTGGTGGCACTACACAAGATAGATCCCCCCACACTTAAGCTCAACTAGATTACGCAATTTCACTTCAAGAGTTTGTTGATTAGGGAAAATTGGCTTGTAATGTGGCTAACCTAATAGGATGTGCATGGATTCTAAGGGCTACGAGGATTAAATATTCAAGGTAGGACATTATAAAAAAGGATTCATTGAAATAGGGGCTTTAATACCAAACAAATACCTCAATAATGTAAACATATGTACCTCAAACCCTCATGTTTTGACAGGAATAGATCAAATTATGGTTAAATCGAGGATGGTTTGGTTCTCTCAAGAAGTGAGGTGAATGTAAATAATATGAAAATAATGGTTCATAATCCTCACAGGAAAGTGGTTTCAAATATAAAGACAGTGAGATGAGGCATGAGATTCAAAATTCAGTGTAATTTTCATGAAATTACTAAATATTTGAACTTGAAACAAAGTCATTTCAGCATTCATTTAAGCTTAGTTTCAAGGGATAAATCGTTTCACTCATTGATATGCATTTAAAAATTGTGATGAGAATAATTTCAGCTCAAAATTTTCAAAATCACAAAGAAAATTGAAAAATAAACACACAAAATTTGAAAAACACACAATTTTTTTTGGTTTGTTTTTTAAAGGAAAACAATTGAAATTACTAAACTAAAAGGTTCCCTCCCCCACACCTAAAATATTGCATTGTCCTCAATGTGAACCCATGAGATGATATATGCACATGAAATACAGAATTTTGAAATAGGACAAATAACATAAAAGTGAAAGGGTTAGGAACAGCCTGATGTGATCAAGTGATGATGGGGTCATGCAGTGTGATAAAATCCACTGCATCAGTAGGAAGTCCCTAAATGTATCTCTTCAATCCTTTCCCATTGACTGTAAAGCTCCTTCCAGTGTCCTCTTGTGTGATCTCCACTGCACCATAAGGAAAAACATTAGATACAATATAAGGACCTAACCATCTAGAATGCAACTTACCAGGCATCAGCTTCAGTCGTGAACTGTAGAGAAGGACTTTCTCTCCAACATAAAACTCCCTTTGTTGGATCATTTTGTCATGAGATGATTTTGATCTTTCCTTGTAGATCCTTGAGTTCTCATATGATGATAGTCGAATCTCCTCAAGCTCTTGAATTTTCAACTTTCTTTGAATTCCAGCTTGGGCCAAATCCATGTTGCATTTCTTTATAGCACAATATTCCCGATGCTCGACTTCCACTGGGAGATGACATGCTTTCCCAAAAACAATCCAAAATGGGGACATACCAATGGGTGTCTTGTATGCTATCCTATAATCCCACAATGCATCATCCAAGTGTTTTCTCCAATCCTTCCTATTTGGCTGCACTGTTTTCTCCAATATTTGTTTCAACTCACGATTTGAAACCTCAGCCTGGCCATTTGTTTGGGGGTGGTATGGTGTTGATGTTTTGTGTGTCACCCCATACTTTTGAAGGAGGGAAGAAAAATTCCTATTGCAAAAGTGTGTCCCTTGGTCACTGATGATGGCCTTTGGTACTCCAAACCTGCAAACAATCTGTGCTTTGACAAAGTCCACAACAACATGAGAATCGTCAGTCCTGGTGGCCTTGGCCTCCACCCATTTACTCACATAATCAACAGAAACCAAAATATAAAAAAAAATCCAAATGAACTATGAAAAGGACCCATAAAATCAATTCCCCATACATCAAAAATCTCACAGAATAGTATGGGTTGTTGGGGCATCTCATGTATCCGAGAAATATTCCCAGTGTGTTGGCAATGAGAGAATGACTTACAAAACACATGGGCATCATGGAACAAGATATGCCAATATAATCCAGAGTCCAAAACCTTCCTAGCTGTCCTTTGGGGTCCAAAGTGTCCACCACAAGCAAGTGTATGACAGAAATGCAAAACAGACTCAAACTCATGATTGGGAACACACCTCCTAATGACTTGGTCACTACACATGCGCCAGAGGTAGGGATCATCCCACACATAATACCTAGACTCACTTTTTAATTTTTCGACTTGATAATTATTTAAATTTGCAGGGATTTCAGAGGAAACAATGTAGTTCACTAAATCAGCATACCAAGGATGCGTACCTGAGATGCAATAAAGGTGCTCATCAGGAAAAGTGTCCCGAAGTGGTACCTGGTCCAAGGTGTCATCCTCTAGTGTGTGAGTATGCCTACTCATGTGGTCCACCACCAAATTCTCTGACCCCTTCTTGTCCTTTATCTCAAGGTCAAACTCTTGAAGAAGGAGCATCCAACGGATAAGTCGTGGCTTTGCATCTGGCTTCTTCAGGAGGTACCTCAAAGCTGCATGGTCAGAAAAAACAACTACTTTAGAGCCCAATAAATATGAACGGAATTTATCTAAAGCAAATATGACAGCAAGAAACTGCTTTTCTGTGGTTGTGTAGTTTGATTGGGCTGAATCCAATGTCCTTGATGCATAGGCAATCACATGTGAACGTCCTTCCACCCTCTGAGATAAGACTGCTCCAACCGCGAAGTTGGAGGCATCACACATAAGGTCAAATGGAAGGTCCCACCACGGGGGCTGTATGATCGGTGGAGTGGTCAGACACTTCTTTAGCTCATCAAATGATACCCTGCATGAATCATCAAAATTTAACTTCATATCTTTTTGAAGCAATCGAGATAAGGGTGGAGCAATCTTACTAAAATCTCTGATGAAGCGTCGATAAAATCCAGCATGTCCAAGGAATGATCGAACATCACGCACACATGTAGGATATGCAAGGGATGAAATAATGTCTACCTTAGATTTATCAACTTCAATGCCATGTTGTGAGACTATATGACCTAAGACAATTCCCTTTTCGACCATGAAATGACATTTTTCAAAATTTAAGACCAGATTCTTCTCAATACAACGATGAAACACATCACTCAAACTAGAGAGACAATCATCAAATGATGATCCATAAACTGTAAAATCATCCATAAATACCTCCATTTAGGTCTCAATGAAATCTGAGAAAATACTCACCATGCATCTCTCGAAGGTACCTAGGGAATTTCAAAGTCCAAATGGAATCCTTCTGTAAGCAAAGGTACCGAATGGGCAGGTGAATGTCGTCTTCTCCTTGTCCTCTGCTGCAATGGGAACCTGAAAATAGCCAGAGAAACCATCCAAGAAGCAATAATGCGTCCTACCTGCAAGTCTCTCAAGAATCTAGTCAATGAATAGAAGTGGGAAATAGTCCTTACGAGTGTATTGATTCAGTTTCCTATAATCAATACACACTCGCCAACTATTTTGAACTCTCACAGGAACTAACTCATCATTTTCATTTTTTAAAACAGTGAAACCAGTTTTCTTAGGCACAACCTGAATTGGACTTACCCACTGAGAATCTGAAATAGGATAGATTATACCTGCCTCGAGCAATTTTGCAACTTCTTTTTTAACAACCTCCAAAAGTGTTGGATTGAGTCTCCTTTGTGGTTGCCTAACCGGTTTAGCCCCATCCTCTAAGAGAATCCTATGCATGCAAATGGAGGGGCTAATACCTGATATGTCTGTCAATGTCCAACCAATTTCCCTAATGTTATCTCTCAATAGATTCAAAAGTTTTTCTTCATGTTCAAAAGAGAGATTGTCAGAAATGATAACAGGGAATCTATCACCACTCATCAAGTATGCATATTTAAGATTTGGGGGAAATGTCTTGAGTTCTAATGTAGGGGGTGATGTATGGATGGAGAAATTGATGCAACAGACATATCTGCACAATGAACATCAGAATCCGAATAAAAATCATCACAATCAGAGAATAAATCATCAAATCCATTAGCATACTCAACATCCATGTCATAATCAGAGTGAACATGATCAAAATCAGAATATGAATCCACATAAAAATCAAATACAAGAAAGTATTGTGTATCAGAAACATGTGTGGAAGTGCTCTTAGACATCAAACTTGAACCAATACTCATAATCTCCCAAAGCATAGGACAATCAAATTCTATGGAGTTTTTATTTGGTGGTTCAAAATGGGAGATAACAAAAGAAGAATGGTCCTCTGAGGGGTACTTCATGGAATCCATAACATTAAATATCACAACTTCATCTCCAAATTCCATGGAAAGTGTACCCTCATTGACATTTATGATAGTTTTTGTAGTTTTGAGGAAGGTCCTATCTAAGATAATGGGGGCATGAGAACTTACCTGATCATCCTCCATGTTAAGCACATAGAAGTCTGCTGGAAAGATCATGTCTCTTACCCGGACAAGTACATCCTCAAGGACTCCCACTGGATATGCTATAGCTCTATTCGCCAATTCCACCACTACTCTTGTTGGATTCAACTCACCAACCTTCAAGGAAGAGAATACAGAGTGAGGCATCACATTTATTGAAGCTCCTAAATCACAAAGAGCATCAGAGAAGTGCAACTCCTCTATGGTACATGGGATGTTGAATGTCCCGGTATCCTTTCACTTTGTTGTCATTGCTAGAGTTGGTGTAATTAGTGCCGAGACATTCCTTCCAAGGTTGATCCTCTCATTTACCTTGAGCCCTCTTCGATTGGTGCAGAGTTCTTTTAAGAATTTGGAATACCTTGGAATTTTCTTAATGGATTCAAGTAGAGGAATGTTGATCTCCACATGCTTGAATGTGTCCAAAACCTCCTTTTGCATTGCTTCTTCAGCCATCTTCTTGGTTTGAACAACCCTGTTTGGAAAGGGAAGGGGTTTAGGAGGAACATAATCAATCTTTTTCTTACCTTTATCTTTCTCCTTGGATTGCTCATAAGTTGGTATGGAATGCGGCTTCATTGGAGTTGAGGTGAATCCCGGTGGAATGGTAGGTACAGATGTATAGTTCATTTTCTTCCCACTTCTCAATGTGATGGAACTAACATTACCCTTTGGATTTGGAGTGGGTTGGGAAGGTAGATTTCTGGAATTCTTACTTACAAGTTCATAGAGGGCGGTGGCAATCTGGCTCATTTGATTATTCAAGTCCCTTAGCTCAGAACCTTGACTCTTTAGCTCATTCTGTTTATTAAGAACAATTTGCTTCAAAAGTTCATCAGTGTTAGAATCTACCTTGGGTGGGGGATTCCCTTGTTGTTGTCTTGTTGATGTTTGAGCTTCAAATCTCCTTTGGGGTTGTTGGAAACCCTACTGGTAAGGCGGAGGCTGCTGGATGTTTGGTTGAAAAGGGGGCCTTTGTTGTTGTCCAGAGCCATACCTCATGTATGACTGATCTTTCCACCCTTGGTTGTATGCTGGATCAAACTTCTTTTGGGGATATGGTTGTTGTTGTTGCTGCTGATATGGTCTCCCAGGGAACACTGCTGCACAATCTTCTGTTTCTTGGAGTTGTGGGCAACAGTCAGTTGGGTGGCTTGTCTCAGTGAAAATACCACAAGGCCTTGAAAGTGGGGGTAGAGATGTCTTTTGTGTCAAAGAAATTTGCCTCACCATAGTGGTCAATTCTTCCAACTTGGTATCAATCAAATGACTTTCAAGAGAGGAACGACTTACCTGATGTACTCCCCTGACATGTGTTGTACCTCTATCGCCAAATTTTTGGGAGTTTTGGGCCATCTTGTCGATCAATGCACGTGCATCTACTGGTGTCTTGTCCACTAATGCTCCTCCAGCCGTAGCATCCACCATGCTCCTCTCCATGGGTGTGAGTCCTTCATAGAAGTACTGAATGAGGAGTTGCTCACTGATTTGGTGATGCGGATAGCTTGCACAAAACTTCTTGAATCACTCCCAGTACTCATACATTGACTCCCCTTGTGCTTGCTTGATCCCCAATATCTCCTTTCAAATGGAAGTGGTACTTGATGCTGGAAAAAATCTCTGCGAGAAAAGACGTTTCAAATCATTCCAACAAGTTACATATTCGAGTTGTAAATAATACATCCAGTCTTTTGCAGCTCCATCAAGTGAGAATGGGAATTCTCTTAATTTGATTTGATCTTCAGAAACATATCTTGGTTTCAGGGTTGAGAAAACCACATTAAATTCTTTCAAATGTTTATTGGGATCCTCACCAGAGAGGCCATGAAACTTTGGAATTAAGTGAATTAACCCAGATTTTAGTTCAAAGTCCGATTTGAGATTTGGGTATGCAAAACAATTTGGTTGATAGTTATCATCAGGTGCAGCTAATTATCGAATGGTTCTATTAAGTTCATTTCCATTGTTTTCAGCCATTTATTTATTCTTTTATGTTTGAATTTGAATTGCTTCCAATTTCAATGTTTCCAGAAGAGAGGAATTCACCAACTGGTTGAATATTGAAACTTCCTGTGGATTGAGAATATCTGATTTGTTCCCTAAGGCTACGTTCAATCTCAGGGTCAAGATCTAAGAGATCTTCGGGATTAGTTCGTGTCATAGATCAAATAAAAATGAAAAGAAAGAAAGTGGACCATAGTAAAATAAAAATGAGAAGTTTGAGTCGATGGTCCAAAAAAAGTAGAAGAAAATAAAAGAAGAACAAGAAAAATCAGATTGGGTAAAGAAGGAAGAAAGAAGAGAGGAAGAGAATAAAATGCAAAATAAAATAAATACCTCTAATTGGTTAAAATAATTACTTGCCTCCCCGGCAATGGTGCCAATTTGAAAGAGCGCTGTAGTGGGCTCCCTCAAATGATTAGTGTGATTTTGGGGTACTTAGGTGCAGCAGAGTGGCTGACCAAGGTCGTCTCTCAAAAGAGGAAGTGGATTAAAACAACTTTTCAGAGGTATTCTAGAAACAAAATAAAAGGGAATAAAAACACTACTTGAAAGTATGGGGGTTGTTTTTTATAGTTTATAAATCTAGAAGAAGTTTTCTGGAAGAAGATTTCATTTTTTTTTGTTTTAAATTTTGAAATGATGTTTGATTAGAATGACACAACAAGAAGATGTTTTTTAGAAATCTATTTTAAAAGGCATAATCAATCTAACTCTACCTCTTCATTCACTTATTAATCATTATCATTTAAATAAATATCCACTTAATTATGATCCCCTAATTTGTTATCCCTCTAACCCTACGAGAGTTAACTTAACCACAAAGATGAAATTACTTAAACCCTAGGCTAGCTTCGGAACACACAATCGCAGCACCCTGCTTTGATTGTTGTTCTAAGGATAGATTATGGTCAGTGGTTAATTAGAGAACATATCCATTCTTGAAATGAGGATGAATTGTGTTTAGGGGTTATATTTGAACTCTACAAATTTATCGCATGTGGTCTTGTATTACCGATTAAGATTACACTCTCACAATTTACACAAAATCCCGACCTCGCATGTTTTTGTGTTAATTGTTCAATGTCATGCTTATTTTCTTGTAATTTAAAAACACAATTCATGGATCATATTATGTGAATTACAGTATCTCATTGATTCTAAATAATTAAATGAATAGGGAAGAATATAGATCGATTACTAAAAGACTACTCTTCCATGGGTGGCATAATCATCGTAGAAGTGTTTTGCATGTGCAAAGGTTTATAATGGGTATAACCCAATAATGCTTCTACTAAATAATTCCATCCCAAAGAGGAATATTAAGAGAAGAATAAATTTAAACAAAACATAAGAAAATAGAAGAAATAAAAGAAGAACAAAGAAGTTTATTACATCAACAAAATCATTACAACATGAAGGAGAAGAAGAAGGCTTCGTCGAAAGGATCCTTGCTTCAAGAGCTACCCTTATTGAAATGGTTGGATAATTGGAGTGGATCCACTTCTACTCTTCCCCCAACTTTTCAATGCACGTCCCAACCCCTCCAAATGAGAAAAACTCCAATTTATATAGGGGAAGGGAGGAGAGGTTACAAGTGGTTTCAAGTGTGAATGTGGAAATTCGGCCAAATATTTTATTCCAACGTGAACCGCTCATTTGACCTCCAAAATGCGTGAATTGACCGGCCTTCTAGAAGGATGATTTGTTCAAAATCTTGTCCCCGATCTTTACGCAAACGTTGGGCTCAATCCAAGCCCTGATGAAGAACTTATGGCCCAAATACAGAACCCATGTCCATTCTGCCGATTCCAGCCCACCATTGGATTAATGTCCCATTTACATCATCCAACTGCACTCTTTAGCTCAAGTGTCCTGAATGAAAGTTGTAGAACATTAAGTTAGGAACACTTTTGAAAACTTTAAAATTCAAATAATAAATATAAAAATATTTATCTTCGAAATACTACAGTGCACTATTAAGGGTAAAACTGGAATTTTCACCAAATTTTCAAATGAATGATCAAATCCCAAATATTTTATAAATAAACATATTTAGCACAATGTGGGGAAATTATATCATTTATTATCAATAAAATATTAAAAAAATAGTGTTTTATCACTTATTTATAAGGTCATGTAGAAAGGGCCATAAATGCAATCCAGTTGAATGTCTTATAGGAAAGACACAACAGTTTAACATCATGTCATATGGGAGAGATCTTAGTTTAATGTCATATAACTTTGACCATAAAGGATGGATGAAAGGGAAATAAAGGTTTAGGGACCTAGGCCTTGACCTAAAGAAAAAAATTTAATTCTTTTTTACATATACCATAAGGATGGTAATCAAGACACACATAGTTCTTAAATATACTACATTTTAAAATCATGTGGTAAGAGTGATGAAAAGGTTGAATTATCTAAGGGGGTGTATGGTGTAGCCATTATAAAATCTACTTGAATGAGGACCAAATAGGTCCCTACCACACCATGTGAAATCCCTAGAAATAACTAAATCCAAGGGTTTCTAAAGAGATAAAAATATTTTTGGAACTTGGGGATGGACCCGAAGAAAAATTGTATGGTCATTCCTACCTATCCCATAAGGATTGGAATCAAGTCATACATAGTTCATGAAGTATCATGTAGTTTAATATAATACAGTAAGGATGAGATATAGGGAATTTCCAAAAGGGGGATATGGAGTTGTTTTAAACCCGACATGAATGAGGACCAGAGAGGCCTCAACCACACTGCATGCTCTCCTAGGAATTTAGTCTAAAAATAATGAAGGATGAAAAGATCTATGGAAACTGGGCTGGACCCGAAGATAAAACGTCCAGGTGTTTCTATATACCCCATAATTATGGGAATCAAGCCATCATTAGTTCTTGAATGTTGTGTAGTCTAACATCATGCGGTAAGGAGGATATAAAAGGTGAGATATCTGGGGGAGGCACATGGTGTGACTGTTGTAAACCTAATGTAAATGAGGACCAATGGGGTCTAATATCACACCACATTCTCCCAGGAATGAACTTAGTACTAGGGGTTTAATAAATAGAGGATCCTAGGAAACCTAAGGGTTATACCTGAATACAACATGTCCGGGCATTCTTGCATATCCAGCTGGGGTAGGAATAAAGCCTTACATAGTTTTGAATTCCGTATAGTTTAAATACATGTGGTAAGGATGAGATAAATCCCTGAAATTTAACATCTTTCAAGACATTAAAAAATTTTCTTGTAGTTTAATGTCATGTAGGACACACTTTCAGTTTAACATCATGCAGGACAACTTTCAATTTAACGTCATGAATGATGAAAGAGATATTAATTTATGTTCATAGATCTTAGACCATGAAGTACTATGTTTACAATTAGTATTTTATCTCTATGAAAGATGATAACTCACTCATATGAAGTACTGCATGAGGAACATGACATTGAGGGGAGGAGTAATCTGATCTCCATCCATTGTGATCAAAGAGTATTCACCTTTGGGGTAAACCTTGTGAATTAAGTAAGGTCCATCCCATATAGTCTCTAACTTTATTGGATTCCTATCTAGTATCACCAGAATTCATAGTACCAATAATGTGTCACCATGAAGGAAGTAGCTGAGGTGAACTTTCTTGTTGAAAGATATAGCTATATTGTTCTGGTGCCTCCCCAGATTGTGCAAGACCCATAACCTATTCTCATTGAGGGACTCTAGTTCATCCAGATGGACTTCTCCTGCTTTTTATGATATCTGCATATCATAGAGAGCTATAAATAGAGAGGAAAACGGAATCCAAATTGGCAGGATCGCCTATGTTCCATACACTAGGGAATATGGGGTCACCGGGGTGGAATTTTGAATTATCATCTGATAATCAAAGAGAGTGTTGGGGAGATTTTCTGGAAAAAATTTCATATTCTAAACAACCACATATTTCAAAATTTTACAGAGGGTCATGTTGAATTCCTTGATCTCCCCATTCACCTGTGCATGGTAGTGAGAATTATTGTTATAACGGATGCTGTAATTACCGTATAATTTCTTTATCTTAGCTACTCAATAATTGGGGTCTTTATTAGTGAGGATGGAATGAGGTAATTCAAATCATTGGATGATGTTGGAGATCATGAAATCAACAATATAATTTTTCCTGACTTCCTTGATTGTAATCACTTAAACCCACTTGGAGAAGGAATCTATGGAAATCATAATGAACCTGTATTGGCAATTATTCACTAGAGGATGTGGTCACACGACACCAAGTCCCTATACCCCACATGGACAAGAATACATAGTAGTATTGAGTGGATTTAGAGGCTAATCAAAAAAAATTCTATTGATCTGACACGCGTGGCACCTCATGGTGAACCTGATACAGTTGTGAATCAAGGTTTTCCAAAACTAGCCCAACCTTCGGATCTAGTGGGAGAGTTTAGACCCAGCCAGATTAGCCCCACCAAAAATAGAATAGATTTCATTTAGAAAGAGGGAAACTCGTCCCATTGAATAAAATATAGGATAAATCCATTGAACCCACATTATTAGAGGATCTGATCAAGGCTGGGACCACTCAGGAGGGTGAACTGCACATCCCACTCATGGATTTGCTCACTTTTGGCTATATTGGTCAGTAGACTTCCGTGTTAGAGGTACTCAACAAATTGATTTTTCTAACCAGTGGTCTATTCTACTATGGAAGGGGGGATTGTGGCTTTTGGTGTGGAATAATTAGGGGTAAGATGGCTTACCTTCTGGATATCATCATTGTTTGTAGTGACGGGAGTGACGACCCATCGATGCAACACAAAGATAATAAATTCGTCTTAGTCAGGAACTATGAGAGATGTGTCAAGGCTGGTCAAGGTATAATATTGACCATTTTATGATCTAGGAACATTAGTTATTTCTATATGAGAAGGTAATTGAGTCGTTAGTTGGAAAGTAAGCTCTAAAAGGGGAATAAGTTCTGGCTTTTGGACGACATAGTCACCATTGATATGCTAGATGACTATCTAGGAGACCCCACTTAGATGTAGGCATGGAACATAAATCTCAAAGACTATCTCAAAACCATTTATCAAAGCCTAATATTCCACCTCATTTTTGGGGAAACCATCTAACAACAATAATGAATAGGGAAAAATATCATTAGTAGGATTGATGAAGATGATACCCAAACCTATTCTTTTGAGAATGGGATTATTGAGCCCTCTAAAGGTGTGGATCTCTGAGGCACCATCGATTTAAATCTTCCAACATGGCACATCCTAATTCACTGATAGGATGTCCTTGTCTAGAAAATCTAGATCTAGAGACTACTTTATGGGGGTTAGATGGGTTTCCATAAAATCATCTAGTGTCTTACGCTTTAAAGATTTCCGTAGAACAAACCCAATGTAAAACAAAAGAAGGATAATTTCCCACTGAGGTAAAAGGATTGTCAATATAGGTGGTTTCAGAATATATTTCAGTGGATCCACATGATTCTATAGATAATGATGCTACTTATTCACTGAAAAAACCTGTGTGAGGTTGTTCTTCTCTATATATGAGTATCATGTCTCTGTGCATTGGATCATTCGGCTAAGATAGTACAAATAATTTTCTATACCTTCATCATTATTATGGTTCATACCGAGGGATCATTCTAGAGTGGTCAAATAGAGGACCATTGGTTTGTCAGAGATGGGTGGCATTAGAATTTGGGGCTGGAGTGGATACTTCTTGATTTCCTCAAAAGCGGTCTGAAACTCTTCATCCAAATGATATATGGAACCTTTATTCATGATTCTAGAAAAGGTATTACACTTTCCATCAATATTTAAGTATTAATTAAATTCCTAAAAAATCCATTTGACATAGTGATGAATAACGAAATACATTTTTCATGGAGATGGTAGTTCTCATATTTCCATGACTGATGTTTTCATTTTTTTAAATGGTAAGGAGGAAGGTAAAAAATGATTACTACAATAACATGAAAATATTTCATAACACTTATGATATTGATGTAATTATGTTAAAATGGGTGTAATATATTTGGATCAGGTATAAGTTGAAAGAAAAAAATAGATATTAAAAGGGAGAGATTGAGAGTATTTACCTTACTCTTCGGGATAAATCCTTGAGCAATCACATATTGGTATTTTGTTTAGACCAAGAAATCTATAACTTAGGAAAAAGAATTTGGAAGATATTTGGGATGAGTTTAGATGATATAAAAAGATTTTTTGTGCTGATAAGTGGGGTGGTGAAGGGTTCATTTAATAAGTGAGAGGGATGTCACTTTTGTAAATATTCCTAACTTTAAGTTAAAGTCATGTCACATTCAAAGAAAAGTGTCACCAATTTTAGAAAATAATGTATGTGGTAAGATTATGCATCGAGACACATCTCATTATCTTAAATAATGGATATGGTTTTATATATTTTAATATTTTTCCCACTACTTTGTAACAGCCGTGTACCCGCACTCCAAAATTCGTTGCTGAAACCATAAACATTATAATTATTTCTTTAATACCGATGAAGGTGAAACAATTCTTGACATAGAAAAACTATAAATATAAAAGGGAAATATATTATAAATTACATTACCAAGGACCTTTTAGATTTAGAGTTGTATGGAGTTTGGAAAAACTCTTACATAACCAATACCTGTATATTTAAATGGTCATTTCTACCACTTAATGTAACATTTATTATTTCACATTAAGGCATCATCATCGTACATATGAAAACATTATCAAAATAATTCATTCGAAATAATTATTGATAACCTTGGTAAAATGATACATATAAAGGGTAAGATCAAATTATTAGTTAGGGTAAATATAATCATTAATAATAGAGTATAATTAGTGAGAATAAGAAGATCATAAGGGAATGATTGACTAATCAAATTTCTTGATCATAATATAAGAATATTCCTAACCACAAATTCATGGATCATAAAACATGAAAACATGGAATACGTATTTAACAAAGGAAATATTCATCAAATTCAATAATCAGAATCCATGTGATATCAATCTTGAACAAAGGAATAATTTATAATCCCTAACTAGAATTACGAAAATGTGTTGGTTTCTTGGGAAATAATCTTCATATAACACTTATAGAACCATTATATAACTATTAAAAATGGAATACTGATGTCGTAAACTTCCATGCCTAATTCAATGGAGCCTTATCTGGGCACTCCCATCAGATAATAAATATCTGGCTCATCTAACACCATTGGGGTGGACCCATCATATAATTATGTCCAATAACTATAAATAAAGTTCATAGATCTAGTATTCCATCATAAAAACCATACAAAAATCCTTAATACATTCATAAAATTATCAAAACATGGAAAAAATGGGTTTTATTACAATCTCTTTAAAACATGAATAACCTGTAGGAAAGAAACATGTTTCCTAACAATCTATTTAATACATCATTAACCCATTGAAAACAAATAGGTACCATGGAAATGCCTTTGATCCATAATTAACCCATTAAAAAGAAATGAGTTCAATAAAAACACCATTAAAACATGATTAACCCATCAAAAATAAATTGTATCCATAATAATATCATTGAAACATGATTAACCCAAGGAAAATAAATTTGTTCTATGACAATATCTAAGAAACATGACCAACCAATGGAAATAAATATGTTACATAAAAATATCTTTGAAATAATAATACATTAAGATAAATAATTAGGGTGGAATAATTACAAAATATCTGAATTGGAGAATAAGTAACAACAAGGGTTGTAAACTTTGATGAATTTAAATACCCTTAAAAGATCATTAAAAACATTTTTGGGGGGATATAACTATCCCATATTTAAAATCAATTTTAAAAACTAAAAATTCAACAAATATTGAAAAAATTCATTTAAGATAAAAATAAACATTCCTTTTAAAATAGTTTGAAAAGAGGAGTCAAAAGTAACCCATTTGGAAATTGTTGGGAATTTTTATTTTAAACCCTTTTAAAAGAAGTTAAATTATCATGTAAAATAGACTTAGAAAATTATAAATTATCATAAAATCATTTTTTAGTTTTTTAGAAAATGTGGATATGTAAGAGAAAATTTCACGCTCTAAAAGAAAATACAAGATCCATATCACTTATAACCGAAGTCTTTGACGTTTCTTCAATAAATAAAAGGGTAAATGAAAATTAAACGTATGAACCACAATAAAAACTATAATATAATAAAAATATGTGCTTCAATAAAACTTTATTATATTATTTCCTCTAATTTAACTTTGAACAAAAATAATCCTGAAAGAAATGATATTGTAACATAAATACTTCCACACTTTCATACCTATTTAATCAAAATCCCCAAGAAATAATAACTTCAATTGAACCCTTAAATATTAATAACAAAACTATATTCAAGATATAACATGTCAAAATGATATTATATACAACATATAAAATAAAATGGGTGCGTAAAATTAAAACATGCCTCAATGAAAGGAAATTTATACAAAATCCATTAATACTTTGGTAATATCTCAATCAAAACACAATGAAATAGAGAACCACATTTTAACTAATAAATCATTATAATTTTAAGGAAAATAATATTTAAATACATAATCGCATATGAAATACATCACAAAAAAAAACATATGTGGTGAATATAGAAATAGTATTGCATATATAAAAGAAATATGAGAAAAACCTTTTACCTCAAGTCCAGACCTTCCATGGGTGCCCTTTAACTCATGTATAATAATATTATATCAATTATTTTATTTAATAATAAACATTCATAGGTTAAAAAAATTATAATTAAATAATTAATAATATTTCTTTTTTATTACATGTTCAAATAATTAATCAGTTATGTGTACACTGGGTGTTTTGAGGACATTCAGTTCATTGTTTCAAAATGGATTTGGTGTGTTGACCATGCTCAAAGATATTTTTATTATAAAATCCCTAGAATATTAATAATAAAATATTTTTCATCATTATACATAAATAATTCTTTTAAAATTAATTTTAAAATATTTTTATGAAAAATTAATTGAGTTACAATCCTGATGACGGTAGGGAATATGTATGTATGAGTAACGTTTCCATTTTTAAATGATAATTATGTATAGAAGGTAATGAATATTTTATGTTTATATATTTTTCAACATATCAGAAATAATTTATTATTTCATTAAATATTATTATATATATCAGTCATGTGTTGTTGTTATGAAAAAAATAACCTCACTTTGTGGAGGTAGTAGCCCACACATGCGCACAGATGTCATTATAATTTTTCAGTGTAAGATAGAAAATGATACATTGTCTTATCAAAATTATAAACATGTCATTAATGTAATAATTAATTCATTTATTTCACATATATTAATTAAAATTATGCTCATTACCTTCCATGTAAAGCGTTAGTGAAAAATGAGTCACATCGCATCACGATACTATAGTCCTCCATACACAAAAGTGATGTCATCGTATCCCCCATAGAATGGAGAGTAAAAAGGTATATGTGATAAAATATTTTTAAAAGTATAAAATTTTAAAAATAATATATATATATATATATATATACTCTTTTAATCTGTGATTATATCATGTTGTGAGAGGCAATGAATGAAAATGAATTATATCAGTTCTCAAGGAGGTTGTTCATCATACAAACGAATGATGATTTTGTATCCCATTAGATGAAACCTGAGATATATTTTGGTTATTAAATTAAAATAATATCACATTATATGTGAAATACTAAATTTATTATATAATAATAATTGAATAATGTTTTTAGGAGGTGGAATAATAAATTAAATAGAGGTGATCTGTTAAGAAAGATACCTATTCTTAAAAAAACTCCTTAGGTAAGCACTGAAATTTTCATAGGAAAAATTTATGATCAAAATAAGGGTTATAGGATGAGTAAATGACTTAATGAGGAAATTTGGGTAGCTATTGTTCGATAAAAATGGATTTGAATGTGTGGAGTGAAAAGAAGAAGATATGGCCTTTTAAAAGTGTTGTATGTGGCACATTTTAAATTTTTGAAATGAAAAAAGTGAACCCAAATTTTTCTTATTAAAAAAGGGTATAAAATACATTAATCTAAATTAATAGAAATTATTTGGTTATAATTTTTCAAGAATATATATTCTATAAAATTATTTAGGTCATTTTGACCCTTTTCTTTTTAGTTGTAACCCTGTTTTCACATTTACCACAATAATTAATTTTCAATATTTACAATATTCCTGATAGTCATAAATTAAGTTAAAATTGTCAGATAATATAAATTACTTTTATTTGAAATTTTTAATCCATTTTACCAAATTCAATACACATAAGCGAAAAATTTTAATTTAAAATTAAACTCATAGATGCGACAAAAATCTGGTTTTCAAGAACTGCATTTTCCAGGAAAAAGATGATATTATATTAAATCTATAGAAAATAATAATCATTGAATGAATATAAATTAATTTTTATTAATATATAATCTATAAAATTAGTTAATATAATTTCTATTTATGTTAAAAGGGTAAAAATTACTCATATTAAAAGAGTTTTCATAAAATTCTAATTTTTTAACCCATAAGAACTTATTCAAAAAATCAATATGAAGTTGATTAAAGAAAATTAAGAGGATAAAATATAACTAAATAATACTTATGTTATTTTAAAAAATATTCATAAGATTATAGTATATTTAAATTTTTTAAATTATTAAAAAATTACAATTTCAGAAAAATTGGTGTTTTTCAATATTCAACGAAAAATAAATATTTTCTAAAAAATGAAAACATTTTGCCCAAAGTAAATTTTGGAATAATTATTTCAAATTTTAATTTTAATTTATCAAATTAATTTTATAATATTCTAAAAATTTATTTATAATAATTTTTAATGAAAGGAAATAAAAATATTTTTTGAAGAAATCATATTTTTAAAGAATAAATTTACTTCACTAAAATTTTATTTAATATTTACTGAACGTTTATACATATTTTATATTTATCAGGAAATATATATATATATATATATATATATATATCATAAATTATTTAATAATATTCATAAAAAAAATTAACCCCCAGGTTATAACGGTTATATATTTTGTGGGTCATTTAAGTT
Organism: Viscum album; assembly: GCA_963277665.1. Classification (NCBI taxonomy): domain Eukaryota; kingdom Viridiplantae; phylum Streptophyta; class Magnoliopsida; order Santalales; family Viscaceae; genus Viscum; species Viscum album. The sequence continues at coordinate 358,851,816 of OY728155.1, read as the reverse complement.
TAGTATGTCGAACACTCAATCAAACACAAATATCTTGGGTTTGTGTGTACCAAAATCCAGAAAAGAGATTAAATTTATTTAAAATATATATATCATAAATTTTAATGGTGTTACTTTTTTTTCAATGCTGAGTTTGAATGTATTATATATTACAACCCTAACTCCAGTAGCCTAGAGTATATGGTCATTTTATTACATTTCCACTAGATTCAGGGAATCACATCCCAAGGGACTAAATAGTTATGTTGTATTGGTAAAATAGATACATACATTAATTTCACATTAATATTGAAATTATAAAATGAAACAAATCATTTTCATTAATTTGATTCTCATATCCCAAAAATATCAATCAGTATACACTTCAGGGCATCCGAGAGAAAGGAAACAAATGAAATGGATGTCCTCAACTGTTCAGGAAGGGTTACATATAGTGATAACTATATTGAATCAATAATTCAAAATCAATGTGAAGAATTAATTAACTAAACATAAATTCAATTTAATCAATAATTTTTTTATAATGATAAAAGAATGCATGTTCATTATGGAAATATAAATAATTGGAAGCAAAATCTATTTAATCAATATCTACTTCACAATCTGAATCCACAAATAATATCATCGTAAAAATATAATGGATAATAATAATTATATCCTTAATGAGGGAAATAATTAATTTTAGAATCCATGATCTTAATCATCATGGAATATATACTATTAATACCTTTAAAAATAAACTAGAGTCATTATAGGTAAAACCCCATTTAATCTGGCCAACTAATTTGTCTCATAAGACCTACATATATATTTCTTATATATTTAAATGATCAATTTAATTAATGAATTGATAATATTTGTAAAATAATATTCATATTAATTAAATAATAAAAATTAATCAAAAATTCCTCATTCAATCAAATACTTTCAAAATGTAACAATGTATCTAGAAAATGTATACCTCTTAAGAATAATCAGATCTATGATACAAGAATATAGATATTTAAGAGAAATTAAATATCCAATTATCACAAGTGAATATTTCAATGGATTCCATAATTAAATTATATTATATGTTTAAAAAGTAATATAAAGTATTTTTATCATTGATGAATAAAATTACAGTAAAATATCATTCAAAACAATTCTGATTAAACTATCTTTCATACATTCAAATTCACTTTTAAAAAGAAACTGTGCAAATAACAAATAAAAAAATTTATTTGAAATAAATCATTTAAAGTGGTAAGGGAAGTTCTAAATCATTGAGGAATCATAATTGTTTAAAAATATTTTCATGATATATAATTTAAAAAATATTCCTTTTGTATTTTTTCCAAAAACGTTACAAAGTATGTCATTTGGAAAATGATAAAAATATCACATTAAAAATGTTTTGTGAAATTAAAACATTAGTGAAAAAGAAATTAAAATTTTGTTTTAGAATCATAATAATCATTGTAAAAACACTTTTTTCAAATATTAACATGGAAGATAAATATTCTCTGATGAAGACTTAAATAAAAACAATTCCGAATAAAGTAGAGATTGTGAAATAAATCCTTACTTCATTGGTAATATTTTTATCATATTCCCAATGAAATAATAACATGAAAATAAAATTTAAATATAAGTATTATAAGGATGTTCGTGATATAACATTTCAAAGGGAAGTATATTTATAATACAAAAGAAATGAGTTGTGAATTCAGTATAAGTATCCCAGAAATAAAAGTGAGACTACAAATCCATTACCACACATTCAAATTTTCACGTAAGTTATTTTAACATATTTTATTAAAATTATTGGCTTATGATAAATAAATTTCATAAACATACACATATATATCATACCTGTAAAACCCCACCCCTACCTCATTGTCTTGAGGAGGCGGTGAGGGATACTTGGCCTAAAGCGACGTTCCCATGACGCCAAAGGCTGGCAATAAATGCCGAGGGCTTCAAGATTTAGTTGGGGAACGATTTTCCCTTAAGAAAAAAATCCACCAAACCATCCACTAATAGCTACTATATGATGCATGTCAAGCAAATTGTCAAACCATGCATTCCTAAAAAGAAAACTAAGTTGTTCCACAACACAACTCAAAATCAACACAACCCGACATGTCAACAAAACATCAGAGTACACTGCAGAAACTAAACAACCAAACACCACCATCCATGACACCACCACACCTCCACACCAAGCTCCAAGATCCAAGATCCACCAAGGGATCACAAATCTCCACTAAAGGAGGGGGGATGCCTTACCTTTGACCACGTCATGATACACAACATCTACAAAGACACCAACGTGCCAAAGCAAGGGGTGAGTACTAAAACTCAGCAGGATTTCCCCAAATGACTTCTCCACACACGCCACTAGGATAAAACTGTTAGCACATTTATATAAAACAGTTTATATAAAATAAATCACAATTGAAACCATTTTCATAAGCCCAACATGCCCTTACCAAGACATCACACACAAACCAAGCAACCAAGGGAAAGCTATCCAAATAAGCCACAACCATTCCAACATTTACACATGAGCACAATAATTGCATCTTGCGAACCAATGCATAACCAAGCAATCAAAATGGTGGGACTTCTGCCCAACTCATTCACCCATTCACAACTAAGCAATCAAAAAGGTGGGACTTTCGCCCAACTCGTTCCCCCATTCACAACTAAGCAATCAAAACGGTGGGACTTCCGCCGAACTCGTTCACCCATTCAAAACAAAGCAATCAAAAACGGTGGGACTTCCCACCCAACTCGTTCACCTTTTATAGTGTGGGAATTCACACCCATCACTGGTGTGGGACTTCATGCCCATCACCCTACCAACACGGGTGTGAGACTTCACGCCTATTACCAAAATCCCCACAACATTTCAATCCACAATTACCGACATCATACCACCCAAAAATTTCCCATACCAATTCGACCAATTATTCTGAATAATATTCCAATAATAACATGTCAAGTTACCTAAATAAATAATGCATTTATTAAATACACCCTCAAACCATTTTCCATGTCAAAACCCCGATTAAATAAAACAACTTCTTTATTGAAATCCATTTTCATAAACGATTTCCTTAACCCATTTTTCATCGACCATTTTTCCAAATCAATCTCATCAATCCCATTTTAAAATCTCCATTTTAAAATTCACAATGAAAATATTTCACCATGAAACCCCCTTTTTCCCCAAAAACCCCCAAATGGATTTCCAACCAAAATCACACATCATCACACAATTAATTTCCATCATAATGAATTAATTGTAACATATAACTACTAGATAAACCCAAGTGGAGTTGAGAGAGAAGACACCTACCTTTAGGGTTCCTGAGAAATCAACCCACAAGCCACCACACCTAAGATCTGGCGAACGCACAACCGAAACCTCTCTAGATCTCTTTCCCTAACATCCACAAGCCTTAAAAACATCATTCAAGGCAACCAAAACCCTAGATCTACACACAAAAAGTGTAGATCTAGAAAAACAAGAAGGAGAGGGATTTAGATCTGGAGGAAAACATAAGATAAATAAGAGGAGAGACTTACCTAGGAGAAATCACCTTGAATCCACCTTGAAACCCCTTCAAATCGCTTCCAAAACATGTGGGAGAGCCCCTCCAACACTTGAGAACTGAAAATCCCAATTGAGGCTTTAGTGGGAGGAAGATAGGAGTGAAATGAGGCAATCCTGAGTGAGCCTGGGTTTTAAAACCCTTACTTTAAGTGGCTACACGGTTAGCCCACACGGTTTGGCAAACTATGCGCTAACTGTGCGCATGCCACTGCCTCGAGAGCCAGTGTCCGCATGGTTTTCTCACACGGTTTGGGAAACCATTTGTAGGTTGTGTGAGGCCTATTGTCTCAATAACAAGCATCTGAAAGGTTTCTTGGGAAACCCGCACATTTTCCACTAACCGTGCTCAAATCGTGCACCCCTTTAAGGGCCTCCAAACTCATCCAAAACCATTCCAAACTCTCGCAACCTCTTACCAACTCATCCCATGCACTATAAACACATAAAAAGTCATAACTAAAGGCCACATAACTCAAATAGTGGGTGATACATTCTCCCCACCATTGGACTTTCCGTCCTCGAAAAGTAATGAACCCGCCCTTTGCCAAAAGAGCTCGGGCCACTGCTCGACCATCTCTTTCTCCCGCTCCCAAGTCTCCTCTTGAATCTAACCATGTTGCCACAAAAAAACGAACTAAACCGATGCTCTTACCACGCAATACATTCTCTTGCCTATCCACAACCTGCACAGGCATGTGCACCAACGAAGCATCTGGTTCTAGCTCAACATGATCCCAACGAATTACATGGTCACTATTTGGATGATACTTTTTCAACTACGACACATGAAACACATTTTGCACCGAACTAAACTATGGTGGAAAAGCCAAATGATAAGCCACCTCACCAATCCGACCAAGAATCTCAAAATGCCCAATATACCTCGGAGATGACTTTCCCTGCTTCCCAAACCGACGATGTCCCAACCTAGGATAGATCCTCAAGAACACATGATCACTCACCTCGAACGACAACGACCGTCGACGATGATCCTCATACGATTTCTGATGACTCTGAGCCATCTCCATTCTCTTCCTGATCAACTTGATCTTCACCGTAGTCTCCTGGACAAGGCTCAGTCCAACCATCGAGGACTCACCCTTTTCCACCCAACAAAGTGGAGAACGACATGGCCTCTCATACAATGCTTCAAACGGAGCCATCTGTATGGATGCCTGATAACTGTTACTGTACGAGAACTCAACCAACGACAAGTGCCCCTCCCATGAGCCACCAAAATCCATGACACAAGCCCGAAACATATCCTCCATAGTTTACATCGTCCTCTCAGATTGACCATCTGTTTGAGGGTGATACATCGTACTCATCGTCAACTCTGTCCCCAGGGCTTGCTGCAAGGATTTCCAGAAACGAGATGTAATCCTCGGATCTCTATCTGATACAATCAAAACCGGAACACCATGCCTCTTTACCACCTCCCGGATATATATTTTGGACATATCCTCCACCATATTAGATTAATGAATCGGGATGAAATGGGCCGACTTCGTTAGTTGGTCCACTATCACCCAAATGGTATCATGCTTCTTGACCGTTCTTGGGAGACCTATGACAAAATCCATCGCTATCTACTCCCACTTCAAAACAAGGATTGGTAAAGACTGTAACATTCCTGTTGTCCTCTGATGCTCTACCTTGACTTGCTGACAAGTCATGCATCTCGAAACAAATTCATCCACACTTATTTTCATATCAGCCCACCAGAACAGCGCTTTCAATGATTTATACATTTTATAAATTCTAGGATGAACAGTCCACCTAGAATGATGATATGCCCTGAGAATATCCTCCTTACAAGCAACTGGTACAACCATTTGATTCTGAAAACACAAAACTGAATCTCTATTCAGTTTCCAACCCTCAATGGTCTCCCCACCATTGAGTCTTGACCCCACGGTCTCACACTAAGAATCAGATATATGTGCCTCTCTAACCAGGACAACCAAGTCAGGAATCAACAAAACTGGAAAGAATACCGCTCTATTTCCCTGGTCCTCACATTCCAACCGCATATCGGCTATAACCGACATCAACTACCACTGGTCCGATGGTTGCTTCACCACCAGAGCATATGATTTTCTACTTAATGCATATGCCACCAAATTTCCCTTACATGGTGTTTACATAAAGTCAAAATAAAACATCTGCAGATATTCCATCCATCTACATTTCCTTAAGTTCAAATTCCTTTGTGAGAAAATGTGTTTCAAGCTCTTATAATCTGTGTATACTATGAATTTCTCACCAAAGAGATAATGACGCCATACTTCTAAATCATGGACCACCACTTCCAACTCCAAATCATGAGTTGGGTAGTTCTTATCATGCACCTTCAACTTTTTTGAGCCTTACGCAACCACATGATTCCCTCGCATGAGAACGCACCCCAACCATGATCCCGATGCATCGCAATACACCACGGTGACGTGCTAGGCGGGATAAACCCTTTGTTTCCTAACTCTTCCAACTGGACTTCCACTACTAGAATTATTGTTAATTGCAACGGACTATTTGCGACGGGATCCCATCACAAATAGGATTTAGCGACGGGGTTCCATCGCAAATAGCCCGTTGCAGAAAACGCTGTCGAAAATACAATTATTTGTGACGGGAATGTTTCCCGTCAAAAATAAGCTTCTGATTATTTATATTATATATACAAAAACGTTTACGAGATGGGACCATTGCAAAAACTATTTGCGAAGGGATATTGTCCCGGCGCAATATATATATATATATATATATAACTTTCTGCGATGGGCCCGGCGTAACAAATTATTTGCGCCGTGATTACTTACCCGTCACAAATATGTTTTTAAAAATATTTAGTTAGGATATTTGCGATGGGATCCTGACAAAAAAGGCCCCGTCACAAATAATAAATTAATTTTTTAAAAAATAAAATTTAATAATATTACAATTGATGAAAAATAATAATAATATTATTAAAAAATAAAAAAAATTAAAAAATTAAAATTATCAATATTCACAAAAAATATTAAAATATAAAAAAATATTAAATATTAAATTATGTAATATTTGCACCAATATAAAATATAGAAAATGTAAATAATTCATATTATAATTTTAATTCAAATGTTTATAACATAAAAAAATAACTGGGGGTCGTCTGGAGGAGGTGGAGGAGATGAAGGAGCTGGTGGAAGAAACTATATCCCTAAACTACGAGTCAGACATCAAATGTACTCCATCTGCTCTTAATGCTGCTACTACCATCGACGGCTCTACTCCTCGTAATGCTGCTCTTGCTTCTTCTATCGCCGACACATCTCTTCTTGCTGCTTCTGCAAAGTCTCTATATGCTCAGCTTGAGCTCGCAACTACTCCTGATACTGTGAAGAAAAATATGATGCCTCTCCATGAGCTCCTCTCGAGCTGGATGTTGACATCGCAGTAGTACCATAATAAGTACCTGGAGTCAAATGAGAGCTGATGCCAACTACTCTGACCTTCTCAAAGCCATACTGATTCGCCTGCATCCATGTCGCCTCATCGAAATGGTGAGCACTGTTCTACTCAACCATCTCGTCCTGACCCTCAGCCTGTGTCTGAGAGGTCGCAGCCTCATATGACTCCTTCAATTCCAATTTAAAATTATAATTGTCTAAATATTATATGCAATTAATTGTTAAACTGAAAAAATAATACTAACCAAAATCTGATTTTGGCGATCACCTCTAATCTTTCTAGTAGATGGATCACTGTACATCCTCCGATAAATGTCAAACTCTGTAATATCGGGATGCTCAACTGCCTACAGAAATATAAAATAAACTGTTTATATTTAAAGTCATATTAAACATTTAAAAAATATAATTACCAGAATCTCTTTATGTGAACTGAATGTACGACTACCATCTCGATGTGTCACCTTCTGTCTCCCCCGGTTCTGTCGTCCCACTGAAGATCTTCTCTGAAATCCACCACCCAACCATTGTAAACCTAATCCATCCCAAATGTGAGATGAAATGTACTCTGGTCAGTGGGCTCTATATGACTCATCAAATTCTGTCACCGCTGCTTTCTTAATGGTTGTCCTTCTCAAATTGTGCAAAAACTGGCGGAAACGGTCACGCATAGAAACCTGCCATGCCGCGTAGACAGCGTCGCACATGCTATCATCGATAGGATGCCATAAACCCTACAAATAATCTATAATATCATGTTTTTAATAAAATAAATTTAAATATAAATATTATTTATTTACGCACCAGCCAATGATGGAACATGTCGTGTCGCACATCAACGGAAATCTATTCCCATGTGATCTATGGCTGAGAAAAATAATTGCAGAATATAGTGCTCCCCTGTCCAATAGCTACATGCTGAAAACTGTGAAAAAGGGAATAAATAATCAAACAATTTGTATATATATAAATAAATTAATGAAATATAACTAAAATATAGAGGTTACCATACCTCTGTGTGCGTTGATCGAAACCAAGATGTGGGCGTCGCTCGGGGATAGGGTCAGGAATCATCAGTCATGCAAGACCACACCCCCTCTACGTTCCTCCTAAACAACCAGTAGGTTGAGGGTAATTTGATCCCACATCCTCATCATCCAAAGGTAGATTATCCTCCTCTAACTCACGTAATATATTAGAGTCCATCTAAAATACAAAATTATTATTGTTAGCATGTTGTTAAAAATAACTATTATATATATATATTAGTTATGATTATAAGCAGCATTTAACTATGTCAATGCTCATCTTCATCCTCTTCTTCATTACTGTCAATGTCAATGTCTTCATCTTCCTCCTCAACATCATCAATATCCATATGAGTTTCAGTTTCAACATCTCTTGTCATTTCAAATTCATTTTTAACATCATTAACATCTTCATCACCATCAATCCTTAATTGTGAGGTGTCATCGTCGATATTCACGTCTCTTTGTGAATTAGATGGATTTTGAGCCGTCTCTTGAAAAATTTCAATTCCTTCCACTACAGCATAACCACATTCAGTTTCAGTGAACTTATTTTTCCGAGATTTCATTTTTATTATGCTCCACCAATCGATCAAGTCTCTTGAAGTAGAAAAGTACTCTGAATAATAAATTTGATGTTCCTGTTAATCCCATAAAAATGGTTCATTTACTACAATAAGACTTTTATATTTAATATCAATGATTCCATGAGTCGGATGAACACGCAAACCTCTCTCAGTATCTAACCACCGACATTTAAACATTGTTATGTAATTATATCCTAGATAAAACAGCTCAATAATTTCATCCAAAATGCCATAAAATTCAACTTCAGTTTCTCTGTGATGTGATCCTTTCACGAAAACTCCATTGTTCATTGTTTTTTTGATTCCCCATATGCAGGTGTATGAAATCAAAAACCATTCACCACATATGCATTATAAGATTTATCCATTTTGGATGGTGGGTTACTCAACATACACAGTCTCTTATCAATTTTATCAGCATATTGAGACACCTGAAAATTTGTAAAAAAATTATCAATATAATAAATAATAAACGGAATTGATATTAAACCATAAATAATTTATGTTACCAGTTTTTGAAACCATGGAGAATTTTTTTTGTGTCCGCTATTCAAGAGAAACTGCTGTAATTTGTGGAAGTTGTGTCTTGATATGATTATCATATAACCTACAAATAAAATAAGTTTAAATATTGTAACATAAATTATAGAATAAGTGATAGAATCACTCACAAGACAAATGATGTCATTTCTTCATAGTTTAGCAGTACGTATGTATGAGCTCTGTGATGTTCATCTTCTGATAGTCATCGTTCATGAACTCCACTAAAACCAAGATTTGGTTGATTATAAACTGTTAATTGATTTTCTATTTCGTCATTAACATTCCCATAATTTCGTCCCATTCAATTCTGTTTTGATGGATATTGAGATTCATAATAATGAGAGTAGAAAAAAATCAATTTCCTCTTGCAAATAAGCTTCAGCAATTGAGCCTTCAACTGATGCTTTGTTACCTATTTTTTTCTTCAATTTCTGCATGCATCTCTCAAATGGGTACGCCCAACAAAACTATACTAGACCTCCACATTTAGCTTCATGTGGAAAATGTAATATCATATGTTCCATTGAATCATAGAATTTCGACGAAAAGATTTTTTCTAGTTTACATATAATTACAGCAACATCTTCTTCCAGTTTTCTTAGCGCATTGTAGACTGTTGTTGCTGCAAAAATGTCTCGAAATAATATGATATGTCTGTTACCAAATCCCAAATCATATAATTCAACAAACCTCTGAATCCAATCAGCAAAATTCTTTTTATTATAACATGACAATCATGAATTTTTAATCCAGTCATATAATCATTTTTAACACATCTTCCCAAATTGGAAGCATAGACATCTGAAAGTCTCAAATCTGCAATCCACTAACAAAATAATAAGTGACTCTCTTTATACAGTGTATAAGCTGATTTTGGCTTCATTAACCACTATGATCTGACATTTTCAAATAATTCAAGTTCTGGTCGCCTGCAAATTTTGGAATGATCTAATCATGCCTTTACAGTATCTTTGGTCTTACCTGGTGTATCCAAAACTGTATGAAATAAATTATCAAAACAGTTCTTCTCAATATGCATAACATCCAACATGTGGCGGATCAAAAAATCAGACCAATACGGAAGATCCCAAAAAATGCTCCGTTTTATCAAGTTAGGTTCTTTCCCAAAGCGATGAATTTTTTGTTGGTTTACTATTAGTCCAAATGTGATGGGGGTAATGAAAATACAACTGATTTTAATTCTGTACCTGAGATGATCTTTGAAGGTTCATATCTTTCAACTGTACCTTTTCTGAAATGATATTTGTTCCTCCAAAAAGGATGATCGGTTGGAAGAAGTCTACGGTGACAATCAAAATAACAAGGTTTTTTTCCATTGACCAGCATAAAGAATTTTTTTTCTTTCATATAGTAAGGACATGATTTCGGACCATGTGTACTATAACCAGATAACATGCCATATGACGGAAGTCACTAATCGTCTGCATCAATGCAGCTTTTAATATGAAATTTTGTTTCGCAGCAACATCATATGTATTAACACCATCACTCCATAATGCATTTAACTCATCAATCAATGGTTTCAAATAAACATAAATATTCTTTTTCGGATGTCCTGGGATGAATAGAGTCAAAAATATATAAGGCTCCTTCATCAACGTCCATGGAGGCAAATTTTACGGAGTTATAAAGACAGGACAACATGAATACTGACTACCATAAGAACCAAACTGGAAAAAATCCTCAGTAGAAAGACCCAATCGCACGTTTCGGGCTTCTATAGCAAAAGACGAATACAGACAGTCAAAATGTTTCCATGAATCACCATCAGATGGATGATTCAAACTATTATCAGTTGAAATATTGGTTTTGTGCCATGACATCATTGACGTTGTGTTCTGAGACATAAATAAATGTTTCAATAAAGGTGTAAGGGGGAAATATCTCAACTGCTTTTCTAGAATCGATCTAGACTTCCCTGGTTGAGCTTCTTTATACCTCAATTGTCCACATGTGGGACAAATATCCAATGACTCATTTTCTCCAGAATATAAGATACAATCATTTTAATATGCATGAATCTTTCGATAACTAAGGCCTAAATTACGAATCAACCTCTTTCTCTTATAGTAATTTGCAGGCAACACATTTCCTTCAGGTAACAGTGTTTTAACCAAAGAAAATATCTAATCAAAATAGTTTTTTGACATTGAATTATCTGATTTAATAGCCATAAATTTTGAAACCACTTCTAATTTTCTTATATTGCAACCAGGATATAATGCATCCTCAGCAGACCTCAACAACTCATAAAATTCGAATGGTTCCAACTCAGGAGGTAAATAAATATCATCATGGGTTTCAGTTTGTTGCACAGATAGACCAACAACATCATATACTAAATTTTGAAACTTTTATGGATCTGGAATCAAGTTGTTAGAAGTTTCTCTGGAACTGCATTCACCGTGTTGATACCAAAAAATTAATCTGGTTGAAAACCAAACTGCAAGAGATGTCCCCCAACGTTATCAAATGTGTCAAACGTTCTCAGAGCACATTTTTTACAAGGACACTTAATTGTGCCTTCTAAAACATATTTTCGTTTTGATGATGCAAATGCTAAGAAATTTTCAACATCCTCAATATATACAGGATTTAAACCAGAACCATTTGGATTTCTGTGCTGATTTATCCAAGCTCGATCATCTAATAATGACTGATGTCGACTTCCTTATTCCATATTTTTCTACATAAATTATAAAATCATCACTGTTTATGAATAGTTTGAAATTATAAAAATACTATCTGAAAAAGAAGATAAATAATTACAACTAATTAATAATTATCATTAATTAAGGGCAGCACAATTTCCAGTGGATTGACGGCTACTCTTTTGTTCGACAACTCATTTAATTGCATCTTTTTCACACTTATTATTGTTAATTATTGCTAATTATTCCTAATTGTTACTAATTATTACTAATTATTACAAATTTTTACTAATTGTTACTAATTATTACAATTTGTTACTAATTATTACAATTTATTACTAATTATTACAATTTATTACTAATTATTACTAATTATTACTATTTATTACTATTTATTACCAATTTAGCAATACTAATAAATACATAGAAAAAGGAAAACTGCTTAAATAATGAAACGAAATTTGGTAATCATCATTGTGGAGATGATTAAAAATTTTCCATTCATTATCCAAGCAGATTTCATTTTCTAATTATTCCTAATTATTCCTAATTATTCCTAATTATTCCTAATTATTCGTAATTATTCCTAATTATTCCTAATTATTCCTAATTATTCCTAATTATTTCTAATTATTCCTAATTATTCCTAATTATTACTAATTATAACTAATTATATCTAATTATTACTAATTATTACTAATTATATCTAATTATATCTTATTATTCCTCATTATTCCTAATTATATCTAATTATTTCTCATTATTCCTAATTTTTACTAATTTTTACTAATTTTTACTAATTATTACTAATTATTACTAATTATTACTAATTATTCCTAATTATTCCTAATTATTCTTAATTATTGTTAATTATTCCTAATTATTCTTAATTATGACTAAATATGACTAATTATGACTAATTATGACTAATTATGACTAATTATGCCTAATTATTCCTAATTATTCCTAATTATTCCTAATTATTACTAATTATGAATAATTATGACTAATTATTCCTAATTATTCCTAATTATTCGTAATTATTCCAAATTATTCCTAATTATTACTAATTATTCCTAATTATTACTAATTATTACTAATTACTACTAATTATTCCTAATTATTACTAATTATTCCTAATTATTCCTAATTATTCCTAATTATTCCTAATTATTCCTAATTATACCTAATTATCCCTAATTATCCCTAATTATCCCTAATTATAACTAATTATGCCTAATTATGCCTAATTATCCTTAATTATGCCTAATTATGCCTAATTATGACTAATAATTACTAATTATCCCTAATTATTAATGATTATTCCTAATTATTACTAATAATATCTAATTATTACTAATTATATCTAATTATTACTAATTATTACTAATTATTACTAATTATTACTAATTAGTACAAATTATTACTAATTATTACTAATTATTACTAATTATTACTAATTATTCCTAATTATTCCTAATTATTCTTAATTATTCCTAATTATTCCTAATCATTACTAATTATATCTAATTATTACTAATTTTATCTAATTATATCTAATTATATCTCATTATATCTAATTATATCTAATTATTACTAATTATATCTAATTATTATTAATTATTACTCATTATTACTAATTATTACTAATTATTACTAATTATTACTAGTTATTACTAATTATTACTAATTTTTACTAATTTTTACTAATTATTCCTAATTTTTCCTAATTTTTCCGAATTATTACTAATTATTCATAATTATACCTAATTATTACTAATTATTCCTAATTATTACTCATTAATCCTAATTATTCCTAATTATTCCTAATTATTCCTAATTATTACTAATTATTACTAATTATTACTAATTATTCCTAATTATTACTAATTATTCCTAATTATTACTAATTATTCTTAATTATTACTAATTATTCCTAATTATTACTAATTATTCCTAATTATTATTGTTTATTCCTAATTATTACTAATTATTCCTAATTATAACTATTTATTGCTAATTATATATATTTATTGCTAATTATATCTATTTATTCCAAATTATATCTAATTAATATTAATTATAACTAATTATTTATAATTTTTACTAACAATATCGATTTCTTAGTTAAACTAAATATAATTAAAAATCAATAGAAATCTAATTAAATTAGAACTCATAAACAACAATAAAAATTACCGTAAAAAATTAAAATAAATATAAAAAAATAAAATATAAATACATTAAAGTTTGATATTTTGAAGATATTGACGCCCTCTATTTGCTCTTGTATAAAAAACTTCAACTAAAAGAAAATTTCTCTTTTAAACTGGAGAATGAAGAGAGAGAGAGAGTTAGATTTGAATGATTTGGGAAAAAACGGATAGTGGTGTATATAGGTTAGATTAGTTGCATCGCGACTATTAGCGACGGGCTTCCCGTCGCAAATTGTGGTATTTGCGATGGGTCCCGTCATAATTACCCTCGCTCGCATTAATTACAGTCGACGGTTAAAAGGTTATTTGCGACGGGTCCCGTCGCAAATAGTGCCTACCGACAGTCTTTTTGTGATGGGACGACACCCCGTCACAAAAAAGTTATTGACCGTTACTGGGTATTTGGGACGGGTCCCGTCGCAAATAACCCTGCGTGATTTGGCGCGCAAGCCGCGCGTCTTGGCATGAAAGCCGTGTCATACTATTTGCGACGGGAGACATCTCCCGGTCGCAAATAGTTTTCGCGCGGTTTGGCGTGCAAGCCGCGCCAAACTATTTACGGCGGGAGACGAAATCCCGTCGCAAATAATTGGTTATTTGCGACGGGCACTTCTCCTCGTCGCAAATAGCTTCCTGGACTTGTTATTTGCGACGGGATTTATTCCCGTCGCAAATAGCGATTTTTCCCGTAGTGTTCCAATTCCCGCAATTCAGTAGGTTCCATCTGGTAAGACGGAAGTGAGATAAGACTGGTCCCCGGAAGGAGATCAATCGTAAACTCCACTTCTTTTACGAGAGGTAACCCAGTAAATTCTTTAGGAAAAACATCCATGAACTGATCCACCACTGCTAGAAAAACATTCTGATCAACACCGTCTGCCAATTCCAATGACAACACTGCCAACTGATACGATAGCGTACCCACTGCTGGTGCCAACAAACCTGTTGCACCCTGTCTTTCATGCTTCTCTCCTCTAAAGAGATGTCTAACGCAATCATGTGTCGTAAAAGCCACTGTCCGCGCATCACAATTGATGTGGGCCTTAAAATCCACCATCCAATCCATTCCCAGGATTACATCATACCCATCCATCTCAAGCACTGAAAAATTCCAGGTTATCTCAACCTTGCCCACAACAAAACAACTTGCTCTACACAAGAAGGCTCGACACTCTTTTCTACCCAGAGGAGTTTGAAGTTTCAAAACCGAGGGCATCATTTCTACCCTTAAACCCAACAAATCAACCACACGTGCGAAAATAAAAGAGTGTGAAGCACCAGTATCAAACAAAACTTGCATCAAGTTAGAATTAAGAGAATAGTACATTGCACCATGGATGGTCCCGAATGATCATCCACCACAACCTACTCAGCTCCGAACACATGTTTTCTTACCACACTCTTCTCTTTATTTCTTTGCTGAGGCGTCGTGGTATTCCAAGAATCACCATGACCCACTTTACTCTACTGACGAAGGGTATGCTGTTTCCCCCATCCGGTCGAAGTATACGATGTCTGCGATCCCTAAGGAGTGTCACATGCACCCGACCTTAGAGCATTCTGACAATAACATTGCAGATGCCCCATCTGCTTACAATTATGACATAATCGAGGTTGTGTCGTACAATCCCACTTGATGTGGCCTGTAGAACCACACTGAAAGCATCTCGGCTTGCTCTGGGGATTCAGAGGAAGATTTAGCGATCCTGACGTCAGATTATATGCCACATTCCTGCCCTGAGAATAAGTGTCCCTCCTTCGCTTGAACCCAGCGTTAGAGTTCTCACTATTCCTGATGGGTACCACCATGCTTCCCCCACCCGGAGTCCCCAACAAATCCTACTCAGCCACAAAGGCTCTATTCACCATCTCCGTGTAATCATCTATACATAGCACCGCTATCTTTGAACAAATTTTTGTCTCAACCCCGCTTCAAAGATCCTTGCCTTCAACGACGTGCTACCTTCCACCTCGGGTGCAAACTGCACTAAGTTCATAAACATAGCTGCATACTCCGTCACCGACATCAGCTCTTGCTTCAAACTGAAGAAATTAGTCATACATTGAATTCTAAACATATGTGGGTAGAATTGTTTGTTAAACAATTCCTCAAAGCCTTCCCACTTAATACATTCGTCCATCCCCGCTTGGACTACCAGCTCCCACAACTGAAGGGAAAGATCTTCCAACATATATGTGGCCATCTTCACTTTCAGCTCTACCGATGTTCCAAAGAACTCAAAGATTTGTTCACTCTATTCAACCATGCTTCTTCCCTCTTGGGCTCTGAATCACCCTTGAAGATGGGGGGATTATACTTTTGAAACTGAACTGCATGATCCATATGCCTTGGTTTATCCACATTGTTTCCACTTTCCACATCTTGGAAAGCTTGCACTATGCTTTGCACTAGCTGCTGGTTCACCTGAGGCTCAGGTGCAACCACATTCTCAGCAGCCTCCTCTGGTTGGTCTCTACAACACCTAACCGAATCCATTTCTATAAATAGAAAACAAAAAACCATGAGTCTCACTTCCGTAGACATCACGAAATCCCATTTCAAATCACATTACACAACACTATCACAACAAGGCTTTCCACCAGTTCACATTTTTCCACATGTGCCAAGTTTCACCATTTTGAAAACCAAACCATTTTTAAAATACCAATTTATTCACATTACAATTTCACATACTCTTATCAAATCATAAATCATTATACCCCCAATGAAATATGCATCCTAGAGGGAATTCATTTCTACCATGCATGTTGTGATCATCTCATTGGCTACTGCCACGACAATGAGATATCCAATTCCTATAAGTGTCTCCAAAACACTTATGTACACAAATCCCTCATTACTTGAATTCCAGCATAAAAGGGTTATTTACATCCTTTTCTACTATACATTCCAACTTCCGACATTCCTACACCTTGCTACCATCCCGACTCAAGGAATGTACCACAATGAATGTCAACACCAAATCCGAGAATCAAATCCAAAGGACCGAACAAACTGATACCACTTGTAACACCCCGCCCCTACCTCACTAGCTTGAGGAGGAAGTGAGGGCTACTTGGCCTTAAGAGATGTTCCCAAGACGCCAAAGGCTGGGAATAAATTCCGAGGGCTTCAAGATTTAGTTGGAGAAAGATTTTTCCTTAAGAAAAAACCCACCAAACCATCCACTAACAACCAGTATATGATTCATGTCAAGTAAATTGTCAAACCATGCATTCCTAAAAAAGACAACTAAGTTGTTCCACAACACAACTCAAAATCAATACAGCCCGACATGTCCACAAAACCTCAGAGTACACTACAGAAACTAAACAACCAAACACCACCAGCCATGACACCACCACAGCTCCACACCAAGCTCGAAGCTCCAAGATCCACCAAGGGATCACAAAGCTCCACTATAGGAGGGGGGATGCCTTACCTTTTCCCATATCACTGTACACAACATCTGTAAAGACACCAACGTGCCAAAGCAGAGGGTGAGTACTAAAACTCAGCAGGATTTCCCCAAATGACTACACCACACACGCCACTAGGATAAATCCATTAGCACATTTATATAAAATAGTTTATATAATATAAATCACAAGTGCAACCATTTTCATAAGACCAACATGCCCTCACCAAGCCCTCACACCCAAACCAAGAAACCAAGGGAAAGACAACCAAACAAGCCACAACCAGTCCAACATTTATACATTAGCACAAAAATTCCATCTTTCGAAGCAATGCACAACAAAGCAATCTAAACGGTGGGACTTCCACCCAACTCGTTCACCCATTGACAGTAAAGAAATCAAAACTGTGGGACTTCCGCCCAACTTCTTCACCCATTCACAACAGAGCAATCAAAACGGTGGGACTTCCGCACAACTTGTTCAAACATTCACAAAAAAGCAATCACCATGGTGGGACTTCCCACCCAACTCGTTCACCTTTAATAGTGTGGGACTTCACGCCCATCACTGGTGTGGGACTTCACACCCATCACCCTACCAACACGAGTGTGGGACTTTACGCCCATCACAAAAATCCCCACAACATTTCAATCCACAATTACCAACATCATACCACCCAATAATTTCTCATACCAATTCAACCAATTATTCTGAACAACATTCCAACAATAACATGTCATGTTACATAAATAAATCATGCATTTATTGAATACACCCTCAAACCATTTTCCATGTCAATACCCCGATTCAATAAAACAACTTCTTTATTGAAATCCATTTTCATAAACCATTTCATTAACCCATTTTTCATAGACCATTTTCCCAAATCAATCTCATCAATCCCATTTTAAAATCTCCATTTTAAAATTCGTAATGAAAACATTTCACCAGGAAACCCCCTTTTTCCCCAAAAACCCCCTAATAGATTTCCAACCAAAATCACACGTCATCGCACAATTAATTTCCATCACAATGAATTAATTGTAACATGTAACTACTAGTTGAACCCAACTGGAGTTGAGAGAGAAGCCACCTACCTTTAAGGTTCCTGAGAAATCGACCCACAAGCCACCGCACCTCAAATCCGGTGAACGCAGCACCGAAACCTCTGTTGATCTCTTTCCCTAACATCCACAAGCCTTAAAAACATCATTCAAGGAAACCAAAACAGTAGATCTACACACAAAAAGTGTAGATCTAGAAAACCAAGAAGGATAGGGATGTAGATATAGAGGAAAAAACAAGAGAAACAAGAGGAGAGACTTACCCGGGACAAATCACCTTGAATCCACCTTGAAACCCCTTTGAATTGTTTCCAAAACGTGTCAGAGGGCCCCTCCAACCCTTGAGAACTGAAAATATGGAGTGATGCTCGAGTGGGAGGAAGAGAGGAGTAAAATGGGGCAATCCCGAGTGAGCCTGGGTTTTAAAACCCTAACTTTAAGTGGCCGCACGGTTAGCCCGCACGGTTTGGAAAACCGTGCGCTAACCGTGCGCACGCCACTGCCTCGAGAGCCAGTGTCTGCACAGTTTCCTTGCACGATTTGGAAAACCGTGTGCAGGTCGTGCTAGGCCTCCTATATCAAGAACAAGGGTCTGCACGGTTTCCTGGGATACCCGCACGGTTTCCACAAACCGTGCTCGAACCATGCACCCCTTTAAAGGCCTCCCAACTCATCCAAAACCATTTTAAACTCTGTCAACCTCTTCCCAACTCATCCCATGGAATTTAAACACATAAATAACCATAACCAAAGGCCACATACCTTATACCAGGGGTGCTAAAATACCATATATGATTTAATTATTTTATCACCCATTTATTAACAATGGTTTATTATGATCACTGTTCTGGGTAATAAATACGTCACTTTTATGTATTTTTTTATTCAGAATTTCAAGTCCTTGTTATTTTATGAAGATTTAATCATAAAAAAATTTAATAATGATATAAATATCACATTTGTTCATTATATATAAATTTTTGGTAGTTTATAAATTTTTTATATAGAAAATCAATTACACTATTCATGGAGACAACATGTTGTACGTACGCCTGAGAACTGTTTTCATTTATCGACCGATGGAAGAAATAAAAATTAAAAAATAATTTTAATTTAAAGAATAATTATTATTTAATAAACCCCTTTATGTATTCCTAAAATCCAATATTATTACCTTCCAAAGAAAATTGAAATGAAAAATGAATCACATCTCTTCGTGGAGATGGTAGTCAACATGTATGCACGAATGAAGTTATTATTTCCCAATGGATTGGAAGGTAAAATTACCAATTAAAATGTATAATTATTTTTTAAATATAATGCATAAACATTAAACCCATAATAATCCACATCCATTAAATACTGTTCTATGAAAAATAAATTGTATCGCAATGTGAAGATGGTAAGCTATATGTACACATGAGCGATAATTTCACTTTATATTTGATGAGAATGTGGGTGTATAATGGATGTTTCATAATCATAGTCAAATTTTAAAAAATTTAGGATAATAATTTTAAAATTAATGATTAATTTTTTTTAAAAACTATTAGAGGTTTAAGAATAAATAAATTAAAATAGTTCATGTAAGATAATTAGCTCTTCTTTGGGATACCATTTTGAGATCATTTATTAATGGACTTACGGTAGGTTTTTTAGGATAAAATAATGTCCAAGAAATAATTAAGGAATTTTGAAAGTGGAATGGTTAGGACTAGGTCGAGTTATAAGGCTAAAATTGGTGTGAAGAGGTGAGGTAGGAGATGCCCTTTTATAATTAAGGTGGGGTGCACCTTTGTAATTTATCAAAAGATTAAAATATAACAAGCCTATTAGGGAGAAAAATGATTAAAATGACATATACATGAATAGTAGATTCTGTTTTTGACCATATATTATCCCATTTGTTCTTATTTGTGAGTTGAATTATTTTTAATTAATTTAATTAAATATTAATCCCATAACTATTCATTATTTTGACTTTAAAAACATAAAAATGTCAGGTAAAATTAGAAAAAACTATTTTATTATATCCTAGAATTGTCATCTTCATCTAGATAATTGGTGGATCCCCTTAAATATCTCAAATTATGCTTGTTTTAATATTTATAATTTGGTTTATTTTATTTTTCTATTAATTAAATTAATAATTTAATAGTGTTTTACAAGAATATGAGGTAATTATATAGTTTATAAAAATTATAAATAAATTTATATCCATAAAAAAAGATTATTATGACCTAAATATCAATTTATATTTTTGAAAATTTTATTTCTACACACTTATATATCATGATAACACATTAAAGGTTTTATTTTGATTTTTATGGCCCTACCCAAGCATTGCAAAATCATTTGGATAATCCAATATTAATATAACTATAAAATTCATTTATAAACACAAAAATAGTAAATAAAAATTGATATTTTTTTATAAAATTCTAGAAATTAATTATTCCATCCCAATTATTATTTTTTGGACACCAAATTTGACTTTTCTAATATGGTGTAGCCTCTATATCAGCACATAAAATTATTTTAATATTTATTATGGAAGAAATTTGAATTAGTATATTTTCAATTATTCTTTATAATATTTATATTATTTTATCATAATTTATTAATTGCATAAATTTCATAATTTTTTATATTTTTTATATGTATTGATGATATC
Source organism: Viscum album (assembly GCA_963277665.1). Classification (NCBI taxonomy): domain Eukaryota; kingdom Viridiplantae; phylum Streptophyta; class Magnoliopsida; order Santalales; family Viscaceae; genus Viscum; species Viscum album. Next base: position 358,830,559 of record OY728155.1, on the reverse strand, counting down.
ATAAAAAAATGTACTTCATAAAAAACAATATTTTTTACTATTCACTAAAAATTTTACTTTATTAAAAAATTAAAAACTCATCCTAGTATTAAATTTTTATTTAATAATCTTAAAAAAATCCATTTCATAAAAGTAAATTCATACAATTGATATAAACTAATTAAAAAATAAAATCATAGAACTCGATGAAATCGGTTTTTTGGAAAAATAATACAATTTTACTTAAAAATGGCAATTTATGTATAAAAATAATTTTATACCCAACTAAATTATTTAAAATGATAGAAATAAAACTATTGAATTATTAATAATATTAAAGAAATAATTTTTCTGTAAACAATTTTATAATAAAGTGGGACTTTCTGATTACTTGAAACAAAATAACAATTTAAATAAAAATCAATATTTTCACTATTCATTAGAGAATCAATCATTTTAGAAAAATCCAAAAATTTCACACTAAGATAATTTTGGAATTATGTTTTTAAAAATTATATTATTTTTATAAAGGAAAATTTATATTTGTTCCAAAAATTGATAATAATTTTTAATCATAAAATATAAGAAAATATATTTTTTAAGAAAACATGTTTCTAAATCATAAAACAACTTTACTAAAAATTGAATACATATTTAATAAGAATTATTCAATTAATAAGTATTTATTAAGTCCCGTGTATATATATTTTTCATAATTTGGTTAATATTATTCATGCATGCCATTTAATAGATAGGTTATAATGGTCATAATTAAATTATAATATTTTATGGTTTATTTAGGATCAATGTTGTGTGAAATGTAAGATATTGAACATTGTGTAATTTTAAAACCTCATAGAATTATATTATCCCATCCTTAAATAAATATTTCCCCCAAAATATGAACTCATGATCATAAATCTAGGGTTTGACATTCGAAAATACCTTTGTTGAAAACCCATATCATAAGAAGGGATAATAAAAGATACTTTAGATAAATGAGAATGGGAAGTATGAAGGTCATATCGAATAAACACATAACTTGGTTTCTATGTATCATAATATAGTTGGGAAATGAAAACATTTAAATTGAAGAAAAATCAAACTCCAATGTACTACTACATAGTGATAGAGATCATGGTCAGGAAAACGTTAATAATCAAAAAAATTTAAATCACTGATGGTTAAAAAGTCCATTAATTTATTATTAAGAAATGTAAATTGATAATATTTTTGTTTCATAATTTTTTTCCTAGATTTAAAGAATTATTTAACTACCTGGAGTAAGAACATAAAGAAAAATAATAACTTGACAAGTATGTTTTCACCCATTAATCAAATTCCACCACAAACTCATCTTTATCTCCAAATGATGAGTATGATTTTTTTTCATGCATGCATCACTATAATCAACCTATAAAGAGTACAAAATACAAAAAATACAAACAATATATTCCTCATAAATTTAGGCATTAAACAAAATCAATATGGTCAGTAAAAGATAATGTAAATCTCAAAAAATAAACTTTCATTAGAGGAAAACTACATTAATCTCCCAAAATTCAACAAAAATTAAAAAAATTCAACTTGGGTCATTCAAAAAATAATTATCCTCAAAATTCAGAAAAAAAATATTCTAAACTTTTATTTAAACCAAAAAATTAAGAATGATTTTTCACATAGTATACCAATATAAATTTCATATTTATATCCAAAAATGTGTGTGCCCTAAACATTTAGTCTTGAGGATACATAAACCATTTCCAAAAATAACATAAATTAGCATAAATCCACAATAAATTCATATATTAATCTAAACAAATTCCACTTTATTTTTAAAATAAAATTTCATATTGCTATTTTTACCTTAGTCATATAGGTTTTCCAAAATAATGATCGTCTTTTAAAGTAACTTGGATCACTAAAAACCAATTCAATTTCCAAACCCATAGTTATCTATATGATAAAACATTTGTTCAAAAAATAAATTAATAATGTATCTATCAAATATTTTAAATAAATAATATATATTTCATACTAACCAAGTAATCATGTAGGTTAGTGGTAGGTGATGCACCCTTTTCACGGTTCGGTTGTTGGATCAAGCCTCACGTCCTTGCAGAATGCAATAGGTTGTCACCGGATTTTAGGTTACACTTTTTATAAATAAATATTAATATAATCCTTCAAATATTCAAAAAAACTTGATAAACATACATAAAATTTTTATTAATATATTCATCATTAAAAAATGGCCTAACCAAAAATATTATCTTATACCTATCATTTTACTTTGCAAAAAAATATAATAAACCATAATTTCATAAAAATAAAAGATCATATAAAACCTAAAGGTTATCCATACCTTTAAACTTATTTAAAAGAAATATAAATCCATTATTCCTTAAACAAAATTTTCACTAAAACAAATTCTAAACCAATGGGTTGTATTCCAGCAAATATCTCCCAAAATATCATTAATCTGGACTAACTCCCATAATATAAAACTTTAAAAGGATATTTATGAATTTAATCTTATGATCAATATTAAACTCATAAGACCATGATGGTATCAATAGTTAGTATGTGAATGGATTCATATATTATTCCAAAATCAACACAATCCTTAGATTTTCATGATTCTTATAACCAAAATATCATGGTCAAAATAATTTTAAAACATAATTCTTCTGTCCCAATAATTAATAATTTCATCTTACCACTTTAATGATTCAAAAATTAAAAAATAAAACCATCCTTGGTTTAGGATTTTCCATTTAGAATATGGAATTCACTTGGGTAACTCCCAAGTTCATGACATTTAAGATATTTAATTATAAATTTATCACTTTGATAAAATTTATTTCCTTCCATCATACTCTTCATTTTTCTTTTGAAATTTATTGATTTATACCCTTCTATAAAATAATTAAAACATTTTTCAATTCCATTAATACATTATACTTGGTGTATCTGTCCACATTTCTGACATGAAGGAAATTGTGCCTTCTTTCCCCCTTGGCCTTCACTACCCGAGCTCTTAGAAAAATCTATTTTTCTTTTCGTTGATGAGTCTAAGAGTTAGTTATGGTATTAGTTGTTAATAATATATCTTGATAAATAATTACAAATAATAACAATATATTTCACGCCTATTATATTCTATTTGGTTACTCAGGATCACCACATTTTATGTCACATTTCAGGTTAGGACGGTTCCTTCAGATTCTATTCAATTACTAAAACCAAAACACAATGTGTAAGCATAAAAATATAATAATTAGAGTGAGAAATTAAATAATCATGAAATGTAATTAAAAGGATATATAAATCAAAACACATTATTCTCTATGTATGATTCAATTTTTTAACCATGGTTATACATGGTCGATACCAAATATATATGATGATATCCTATATATAAACTTATCCTCAAAGTGAGTCATGGGTTATATTTCCTCATCTATGTTTTCTTATATCTAGTGACCTAATTTTCAACTAAAATTAAACTAATACCTACTCTAATAACCCAAGATTAATCATATGATAGTCAATAGTTTCATTATTATATTGTCACTGTATAAAAGGAATTGTATCTTGAAAGATTGAATAGTTAATTAGAATTGGTAAACTATATACGTAATTTAATTTCATATTATATTTGAAATCATAAAATAAAACATAGTATTTTCATATATCCCATTAGAATATACTGAAATATCAATCAAAATAAACTTCCTAGAATCATGTAGAAAGGAAACATAAGAAAGAGGTGAGATTAAATTCTCACTAAGTGTTATATAGAGCAAAATAAATCTTGAATTAATATTTCATAATCAATATGGAAAAGTAAATAACTAAACACGCATGAAATTTAATTTATTACTTTTATATCATTATAATATAGGGGAAAATCATTATGGAAATTTAAATTATTGGAAACAAAATCCATTTAATCAATAACTTTTGTACAATTAGAATCCATAGATAATATCATAGTGAAAATCTCATGAATACTGGTATAGTAATTTATAATTAAGGAAATGATTAATATTAGATGTTATGAACTTAAGCATCTTGGTACTATAGTTTTGATACCTTTCACACGAGATTTTAAAAATTATGGGTAAACCCCATTAAATTTGTCTAATTTATTTATCTCATGAGACTTACAGATGCTTCAATGGGATATATAATTCTGGACACCACATGTCATTACTGGTCTAACGCATTTCTCATATATTGAAATGATCGATATAATTCATGAATCAATATATCTTATGAATAAATATATATATTTAGTAATTAATACATATTTATCAATAATTACTTAGTCACTCAAATACATTCAATTAGTAACACTTTATGTAGAAATGCTATGTGGGTTAGGAAATAATCACATACATGGTAGAAAAATATGGATATTGAATTGAAATAAAATATCCAATGATCATAGTTAAGTGAATGTTTCAAAGTATGATATCCATAAAAAAAATACCTAGTTATGAATAATTAAAATAATGGTTTTTTATCATTGATGAATAAAATTTCCATAAAAAGATCAATAAAAATTTGATATTCACTTTTAAGAAGAAACTGTGAACATATAAGAGAAAAAATTATATTTAAAAGTAACATTTTAAACCTGAAAATGAAGCTAAAATGAATTAAGGAATCACAAATGTGGGTAAATACACTCATTCTGTATAAGTTAAAAAAACAATTCCTTCCATATTTTTTTCAGTAAAGACACAATGTACAACGTTTAGAAAACAAAAAAAAAGATTTCTTACAAGGTATTTTTATAAGTAAAACATCTGAACAAATAAACTTAAAAAAATAGAATAATTGTGAAAAAAAATTTGGATTTTTTTAGATAACAAGAACTTGTATTAGAAATATTCCCCAGTGGGGACTTAAATATAAAAAATCTTGAATAATGAAGAGATTGTGAAGTAAATCCTTACTACTTTAGTAAAATTTGTAACATAATCCACATGAAATAATAACTTGAAAAGGAATATTAAATATCGTGAATATAATTTATTTCATGATATAAAATTTCAAAGAGAATTATATACACCACAAAAAAGAAATGAGTTGTGAATATGACATAAGTCTCTCAGAAATAAAAGTGATACTAAAAAACTCTTACCACACATTAGAATTTTATCATAAGTGGTTTTCAACCTATATATGACATATATATATATATATTAATTGTACATATATTGATTAAAAATAAACATATTTATAAAACCATATATGATTTACTTATTTAATCACCTGTTTATTAGCAATTATTTGTTAAAATCACTATTTTGGGTGATAAATGCTTCCATCTTTATGTATGTTTTGGTTCGGTAGTTATATTCCTTATAATTTGATTAGGTTTTCATAGTCTCCATAAATTTAATAATGATATAAATTTCATTAATATTCATTAAATATGTATTTATAGTAGTTTATAAAAGTTTTATATAGAAAATCAATTACACTGTTTAAAGGGACGATATCCCATATATATGCATGAATGTTGTTTACATTTATCGATGGATATAAAGAATTAATTTTAAATAATAATAATCATTTTAAAAATAATTATTATAACATATAAATAATATATATTATTAAAATCTATCTTTATTTCCTTCTAAGTAAAAATATAAATGAAAACGAATCACATCCTGTCGCTTTGTGAAGATGGTAGTCCACACGTATGCATGAGTGAAATTATCTTTTCCCAATGGATTGGAAGGTAATAAGGTAGATATTATCATTTAATAATTATAATTAAGTTTTAAATATCATATATAAACATTTAACAAATAATAATCCCCATCCATAATATGTGGTGATAATAAATGAATTGTATCTCTACTAGTAGATGGTAAGTCGTACGTACGCCCGAGCAATAGTTTCACTTTTCATTTGAAGGGAAAGATGTTGGTTAATGGTGGTTTCATTATCAAGATAAAATTTTAAAATATTTAGAATACATATTTTATTTTTTTATGATAAATTAAAGATACATAGAAGTGGTAGAATAAGAAATAAATTGAAATAGTTCGAGTTGGACAATTACCTCTTCTTCATGACACCATCTTTTGGTCCTTTCTTAAGCGACTTAAGGTTGGTATTTTGGGTATAAAATAACCTCCATAACATGAATAAGGAATATGATAAGAACAATGAGTAGTAATGGGTCAATATATAAGTCTAAATGTGGTGTGAAGAAGTTAGGGAGTAGGTGCCCTTTTTTAATTCATGTGATGGGCACTTTTGGAATTTCACAAAAGATTAAAACATAATAAGACTATTATAGATCTAAATAATTAAAAATGGTGTTTAAATTTACATGGTATGAAATTTTATACCATATAGAATCCCCTTAATTATTATTTAATATTTTTTGGTTTTCAAATAATTTTATAAAATATTAATCCACGTAAAATATCATTATTGTCAATTTTGATACTATTAATTATATTGAATATAGAAACATTAAGAAACTTATAAAATTAAAACAAACTATATTATTATGTACTAAAAATATCTTTTAAATATTAAAAATTCGTATATCCAATTAAATATCTCAAATTATTTTTCTTCTAACCTTTTTAATGTTATTTATTTTATTTTCCTGTAAATTAAATTAATATTATATTAGAGGATCACAAGCATATATGGTAATAATGTAATTTCTAAAAATTATAAATAAATTTATATCATTAAAAAAAGTTTATTATGATCAAAATATTTGATTATAATTGTTAAATATTTATTTTACCTTATATGAATATCATAATAACATATTTAATATGTTATTTTGACATTTCTGGCATTAGGTAAGTAGTGCACAAGAATTTTCATAATACACTTGTTATGTAACTCTAAAGTTATTTTATTTCCATAAAAATAATCAATAACACTTAATATTTAACATAAAATTCTATAAATTATATATCTCATCCCAATTATTATTTTTTGCATACAAAATATTACTTTTCTAGTGTTGTGTAATCTATGTATCATCACTGAAAATTATTTTCATATTTATTATGGAATAAATTCTAATTTCTATGATTTAAATTATTTTTTAATGTAATTTTAATTATTTTATAATTATTTAGTATTTACCTAAGTTTCATATATTTTTATATAATTTTTATTCCTTAGTGATATAATAAAATATATTTTATTTCATAAATACGATATTTGTTAACTTTTTACTAAAAATTTAACTTGTTTAGAAAAATGTAAAAAAATCATTCAAGGATAAATTTGGTTTTATGAATAAAAAATTAATTTACAGAAATTAAATTCTTATAATTGATATAAATTGATTTTAAAATAAGGTCCCAAAATGTGATGGAAAGAGTCCTTAAAAAAACATAGTTTTTCTTAAAAATGCATATTTATGTATAAATATAATTTTATAACAAATTGAATAATGAAATAAATTAATGATAACCTAATTTAATTATTCATAATATAATAGAAGTAATGTTTCTTTAAAACTCTTTTTAAGTACAATGGAACTTCGTAAATGGTTAAAACAAATATACAGTTTTCAATAAAAAACAGTATTTTTCACTATTCAATAGAAATTCAATCTTTTCAAAAAAATACGCAATATCACCCTAATATAATTACGATATTATGATATAAAAATTATATTATTTAAAAAAAAATAAAATTTATAGAATTTCCAAAAATTGATTATAATATTCACTCATAAAAAGAAAAAAAACCCTTTCTTGATGAAAACAAATTTCTAAAGCATAACATAACTTTACTAAAAACTGAGTACATATTCAAGAAATACTAATAAATGAATTCATATTGAGAAGGTACTTTATATATATATATATATATATATATATTTCATAATTCTATTATTATTATTCATACCTACCAAGTAAATGAATATGTTATAATGATCATATATAATAAAACAATATTTAGTTCTTTTAGAATCAGTGTTGCTTGAAATGTAAGATATCGAAGATATTATTATTTTAAAATATTTGGTTATTATAGTGCACATTTTGAACATAATTTTCTTCTTTTTAAATATCACGGTATTTTATACTTGAACCTTTTACCTTAATTTTATTTTACCATAGAAACACATTTTTTTACCTACGTAATTTGTTTTTCTTACTAAATTAAAATTACACTTATTAGATAATTCGGATATGATAATAAAAATTATAAAAACCCTTTCAAAATATTAAATTTATAAAATTAATAAAAAATAATTTTAAAATAGTAAATTAATAAAGGATAGTAACGAATTTTTTGAAAAATATTAATTTTGTTTCGAATTGTTAATCACGTGTTTTTAAATTTAAATAATATTTTAAGTGTATATTTTTACTAAATAAAAAATTATTTGGTTATTAATAAGTTTTCAGAGAATTTTAAGTCATTCTTATATCATAATTATGTCCTAAAATTCATGGTATTTCTAAAAATGGTAATTTGAATTAGTCAGATAAAATTCAAACATTCCAAAAAAACCCCAAAATTGATCCTAACCTAATATTATCAGTATAAATAAAAAAACTAATGTCATTTAATCATATTAAATTTTAAAAATTTTGGAAACTAAATATTTCAATGTAAATATAAAAGATCATAAAAAAATTTTTTTATAGGAAAATAAATTTTTAAATAATAAGTTTTATTGTTCTTATTTCCTATCAATTACAAATTAGATTATTTTTAATCAATTATTCTTATAAAAATATATTTTATCATCATTTCCCAAAAACATACCTAGTTTCTTGAAAAACAAATTCATAAATCTCAATAAGAAAATTTTATAAAAAATAATTTTTTATACATAAAATGATATTATCACGTTTTTAGCTATACTGTATTAATTTCAATAGTGAAATTGTATTAAAAGTAATAATTATAATTATAAAAAAAATGTTTAAAATTTAGATACCACTACTTATTAATTCCAATTCAATTAATAATTTATAATGGTTATATTTTAAGGATTATTTTAAAGTATCAAGGTTTCTAAAGGGTGTCCACGGGTCAGGTTGATGGGTTTTTTTACCCAACCTGATCGAAAGAGGTTGGTTCGGTTCTGGTCGCATCAGACACGGTTTTTAGTTTGGACCCAACCCTACCCATCCCATCTTGTATTGGGCTAGGTCAGGTTGGATCAATGGGTTTATTGGTGAAAAACAAGCTTCATTTCTTTCTAGATATCTCACAGAATATCTACCCCACTCCAAATCATATTACTCACCATGATAGGGAACACCCCCATCTTAATGATGAATATAAAATAATGATTGTTATTGGGGGCCTAATTGGATCACTTGTACGTATTATTTGAAGATGTTAAAGGGGAATACAACCAGTATGGTGGTGATGAAGGAATTCACTGGTGGATTTGGGACCATTACATTCATGGATGCTTGTTTTTCCACTATAACTTCATTGAATGGAATCATCCATCCCGGGAAACCTATCCAGGTACTTATCAGGAATATAAACATGTTTTATGGGTTGGTAATCTAGAAAAATATGAACATCAGTGATTCCACAACTCGTATAAGAAAGATCTTGAGGACTAATTCTCAGTAACTAAAAACTATATAGGGGGAACTACCTCTAGTTAAACCCGATATATGCCCTTTCTTGTAAGAATTCATCATCGATTTTCCATTACTGTGATCTCATTTTTAGATATCCATTATTATAATATTAGGTTTTCATGTTCATAAATCATGATGTTCACTTTTTTAACTAGATATCAATTGATTTACATATGATTTAAGAAATCAACATCTGAAGATAATTATGTGGATTTTTTTATTGATTCCTTAAGCTTTGGCCATCCATATTTGAGACTCATAGAAGAATCAAAAAATGTAGCTTCAATCATATTAGGTGGGAGTGTTGTAACTCACATCCATCTTCTCACAAGATAAAGAGACAATCCAACCATAAGAAACAACTGAAAAGGGCCTTGGGTCAGAAAGAAGATGTGATAGTATAGAAACCTGAGGAGATGGGGTCACGTGTGAGAGAATATCATTGTGGGTGGTCATTGAGTTGGTTACGTCGAGTTTGGTCTTATTTCTTTCCAACTCATGACCCAACCCACCCCTACCATTTGTTTACCAAAGTAACCCAACCCGAGCATATACTTTTTTGAACCCAAACCAACCATACACAACCTGATCTTCATGGGTCAGTTTGGGCGAGTTGGTTGAGGATTGAACACCCCTATGGTTTCATCTTAGTTCAATGTCTCATCGGAATCAAATAAATTAAAAATATTATTTATTTCAATTGAAATTAATACCCAAATACTGAGGTGTTACAATAATCAATGAAAACGAAATATAATTAATTATTGAAAAGGCATATATCCATCACCAACTCCATTATGAATTTCAAGAAATCATCTTTGACAATAAACAAATAAAATAATCTCAACCACCGAACCTTGGTCATCTGGGGGAAAATGAAAATATAATAAATATAACTCCATAAATTTGATAGTTCCAACATCAGGAACTGTTCATAGAGTGGGATACTAAAGATATTAATTTGATAACCATTAAGTAATTACTATTCAGGATCGGGTGGTAACTCTAACTATTAAGATTTTAAAAATATGTGTCTCTTGTAAAAATAGTCAGATCATAGTTTCTAGAAACGACTTCTAATATTGAGATCTTTGATTGGGGGAACTAGTGGTTGAAAACATCAGGTAATCATGGATACCAGTAGAGGATAAGGCTTCTAAAAAAAGTGAATTTTGAGTATTTTATAGGTCTCTCCTAAACAATTAGACAATTTACTCAATCAATCTATCTCAGATGAAAATCTATTTATGTGGTTTATCTTATAATCTTCTAAAAGTAAAAACACCTCCAAGAGTACTACTTGTAAATTATATTTATATGAATTTATAAAATCTATTGATCTTGAAACTTATAAATACCTAATTTAAATTTTCATATTTTTTACAATTTCCATGTTTGATTTAATGTTTTTAGTTTTCATGTGTGCTAGATATTAAAGTAACCCAATGTAAATTCATATTAGATCTATTAAGAGGATTATTAATTAATTTAATTTGTTCTTTGATTCATGGTATATATTATAATACTAAAATTCATTTTAATTTGACAATATATTCTAATTCTAGTTTTTGTGGATGTCTGTTTCTTGCAATTCATAGAAACAAATTATGATTCCCTTTGAACTTTTTAATCTAAATATATAGTTCTTTTATCTTATCATGCTCAATATAAATATATATATATATATATATTAAGAAAATTTTTTATAATTTTTGTTTTTATTTTTATTAGATTCTAATTTTATGTGACATTAATTATTCTATTTATATTTACAAAAACCCATTACAACACTCTAGTAATAAGTAAATGGATGTTAATTTTAATTTTCTTAGAGATCATATTACAAAATTAAATATACTTTGAGAATTTATTTCTATAGAAACTCAACATATAGATGTCTTCACAAATCCCCTATATTTTTCTATATTTCGGAAAATCAATATTGAACTTGGTATAATGAAGATTTAAATTTAAAATTTTCTCAAATAAATTTAAGTGGATTTTGGAAGTGATTATATTCTAAAAAATTTCATATTTATATAAAATTTTTAAAATCATGAATCAATTTTCCAATTTACCATTTTTAAAATTATGCACCCATTAATCTATTATATGTCGATTTTAAGTCTTCAAATAAATACATATTTATTTAAACTTATTATTTAAACTTTTTGATTTCATAAAAAGAAATTTTATGTAGGTTTTTCATTATTCATCAAAACACCTTTTAAAATTATTCTTGAACAGTGTATCATTGATAGATATTTTCAAATATGAATGCTTAAGAATGTTTTAAACGCTATTTAAATTCATTTTTATGAAATCAATGGTGTTTAAAAGGATTTTTAAATTAAAGGGGAATTTGTTATTTGGGTATCAATTAAATGAAATATAAAATTTTATTAAATATATAGGGGAGAAACAAAGTTATTTTAAATAAAGAATTTTTTTATTACTACTTTATATTTTACATCATCCCAAAAATAGGGATATTTTTAGATATTCTAATTTTTTGGTAATTATAAAAATGGAATTAATTTTGAAGTTTCTTGTCGGATTACATTTATTTAATTATGTATTAATAATTACAAAATATCATATCATGATTAATTTTAATTTTCTTAACATTACTATGTATTATATTTATATTTTCTACTCTGTATATTATTTAAAAGTCATAATACATTATCTTATGTATTTATTAATTCATACATAACATTGATTATATCATAATATTATTTTTCTTAATATATATTGAAATTTAATTATTTTATTACCTCTAACTTGTAATACTACTTTCATATAGATTTACTAGGATAAATACATCTTTTGGGACCTTGAAAAATAATTTTTACATGTTTTTTAGTATTCCAGAGTAGCCAATTCTAATAGAAAAACATTCTACATAGAAAATTCATGTCACTAACTCTCCCATGTATCTAAAACACATATCCAAATTTCTATATTTTGTTTCATTTTGTATTCTAACAATAAAATTATTTACGAAACTCCAAATTGAGTGATTATTAGTTAGTCAGAAATATAATAAATTTTTCTATATTTAGTTAAAAGACCTAAAATTATGAATCAAACTCTATCTAGTCTTAGATTAAGTAAAAATTCAATATATGTTTTCAATCTAAATTTTTTAGTTTCTCTGAACTATTTTTATACGGTATTTTTATGATAACATAAGCTATATAGGTTCAACTAAGGTGATTATTAATTCTTTAAAAATATAATTAAATTTTCTAAATATAATTAAAGTATACCCAAATATTATTCAATATTTTAGAAGGTCTTATTTAGGACTAAAATTTAATAAGTCAAGTTGTTTATAAGTTTCTAGAATTAGCTATGTGTATTGGTTTATGTGCATTCGACTACGTCAATTCTTTTAAAATTAAAATCAGCTCTGAGAATCACCTTTGTGGAATCTTAATATTCCCTCTTTTTCATAATATTTCATATTTATATTTTCTATATGTCTATTATGAATATAATTAGTGTTTCATTCATTCTAAAATTACTTATTTATTAATTATAACTCCTAGTAATATGGTTTAATTTAATTGATGATATGTTATATGGAATTTACATGGGATTAATCATGTATTGATATTCACAATGAAAATTTGGAAATTGAAATATTAAAATTTAAATTTTCTAAAATACAAAGTGAAATACTTGATTATTAACATATATTTGTTTCAAGAATATTAATGATTTTTATTTACTATTGTCTTAATTTATCAAACAAATTACACATTATAGTTTTTATTTGTTTTATAGGATATCAAGGAAGACTTATCGTAATTATTTTTTTTCATCTATGAAATATTAACACGTTGATATTTATATATAAAATGAACAAAGAAAACTCTGAAGATTTTCTTTGGAAAAATAAATAGGCAACATATTTCAAATTTAAAAATATATTATGTATTAATAAAATCTATATATAGATTTAAAAGAACTAGTGAAAAAAAACGATATTGAGGATACTCTTTAACTACATAAGTTTTCTAATCTTCAGTTATAAACTACTACCCTCAACAGAACTAAAATATTTTGATCTTCCTATATATGAAAGTTTATTTCTGCCTCAGCAATCAGACTATGAAGCATTCTTCTAGTTTGATGGTTTTACTTTTTCTTATTCTTCTTTTATGTTAATAATTTAAATGGATTATACTACCCATTAAATGGAAGGATGGTGGGTTTTGTCTCCCAAACAAATCTCATACATTGGGTTATGCCACCAGGTGGAAAAAGACACACTATTTGGTTTGTGACACCATGTATAAAAAGGTTGGATTTTTGTTATTTCAAGAATCCATGGGGAAAAAGGATTTCTAATAAGGTTGTGACTCTATGTGCAAAAATGACATTATAATATTCTAATATAGTGGATATATTGGATTCTATAACTCTTAGTTTGTTAGTGGCGTGAATAACAAACTAGGATCATTTTGATTTGAACCACTATAAAAATATATTATGTTCATTTAATTTTATTTCCACTGAATTTATTTTTATGACTCTAAAATAACCTTTAAATATTTAACTTCCTAGTTTTTTTAAAATTCTATGTCACCCCAATATTGGATATCTTATATCATCACTTCTGTACCCACAAGTTCTAAATTAACTACCTACTGGAACAATGGATCAAGGGAGAATATCTTGGATTTTTCTAAGGCCATATAACGGATCAGACAATCTTTGTGCCTTCTTCTATTTTAGCTAAGACTTTTACCTAAATTAAAAAAAGGATAACTTTTCAAAGAAAGACATGACTATTTCCTAGGTTTCCATTTATCTATTTTCAACCTGGTGAGTCTTTTTCACTATTTTTATTTGTAGTTTAAGGGTTACACAATTTAGTCCACTAAGGGTCAGAGTTTAAATTTATATAACTTCAACCCAATATTGTAAATGTTTAAGGTCATATAGACTCGAAAAAATTGTGACATAGTCTCTCAAATGATGGAAGCGAAAAACATCATGAATGTAAGATCCCCATGCAAGATGGATCATCTGGAAAGAGGTTCACATGTTTTATGGTTGAAATGATTTAACCAAATATGGAGATAGTTTATGTAGCAAGGGTAAGGAAAACCCTGATGTGAAGGGAGATACAAATTATACAATAAATATCTCAAGTGGGGAAGAACATAGTTTACAGTGATAGTGCTTGGATGGATGATAGAGAGTGTGATATAAAAAACTAATAAGGATCCCAAGAACTAATGTAATGACCCAAAATTTTGAATAAATCTTGTTTCCTAATTTTGTGTGTTATTTTATTTTTCATACTCAACAAAACAGTTTCATTTGATAACATGAGTATAATTAAAATGAGACTGTTGGTTTTTTACTATTATATGACCGTTAGTCAGTATGACCGTTGGAAACTGAAGGTTGTGACTATTGTCTCTAAATATAAGTGATCTTGGTTAATTAATATATAAATAAGATTCGATGGCCTCATCCAGTAGTCTTGGACCGATCGAAGCCCATCTAACAGAACTTGGGAAGGAGGTAGAACCACTGGGCGTTGGTCTGGACCAAACCCAAGCCGAACTTCATCATGTGAAGCTATAATGGAATTGCCTTCGCAAGAAGTTCAAACTGATAGAAATTACTACTCGTCCAATGTTGGGTGAGCCGCCCTTAGATTCTCTCACCTTATCACACCTTAAACTTAGGTCCTATGCTGGGGTTATAAGGGGCTATGTAAAGAGACCATAATTCTTTGTTATAAATAAAATTGTGATTTCTTATTATGGTGAATTTTGTAAATTTTCAAATGTTCGGATAAATGTAGGATGTATATTATTGATGAATTTTAGAAAAAGGATATTTTAAAAATGTTTATGTAAACCTTAAATAATTAAAAATGTGTAATGATTTTCAAAAAATGGTCTTCTACAATTATGTTCAGCACGAAATTTAGAGTATAATAAGATCAACATAATTTTTTGATGAATAGTAAATTATGAATAGTGATTTAATGCTTAGGATTAGTAATGTGACCAAATTGATTAGTAATATCACTTAAAGAAAGTATTAATATAATCTAGGCACCTTGATTAAGTAATGTGATTCAATAAAATAGGTAAATAACTGTTTTATAAATTTTTAGTCAAGTATTATTTTTTTCGGGTGAATAGTATTTTTTCATTAAAAATTAAATTAAAATTATTTAGAAAATTATTTTTATAAAATGGACTTCATTTTTGAACTTAGAGAAGCAATATAAGATTAAGGAAATGTTTGGGGATTTTTCTGAAAAAAATGAATTTTTGGTGAATAGAGTATTTATTTAAAAATTAAATTTTAAATATTTAGAAAATTATTTTTATAAAATGGAGTTCATTTTTAAAATCAGAGCATCTATATTTGTTTAAGGTGAAATTTCGGGATTTTTTTGAGAAAGTTGAATTTTCGATGAATAGTGAAAATACCGTTTTTAAGTTACGGGTGTTTAATGACATCATTAAATGATGTATTAAGTATGTATTCAATATGGTAGACTTATGAATAGTAATATAAGGTATGAGGTTTCACAAGTGGACAATACCATGGGAAAATACCATGGGCAAGCCCATGGTTTTTCCAATACCACCAATGAGGTGTCCCTTGGCCATTAATGCCTTGTCCCCTCACTTTCCCTATAAATACCCACCCTTTCCTCCTTTATTTTTTACTACCAACTCTCCCCCAATGAATCTCTGGTCTCATTACCTCCCAAAGAGTCCTCCCAAGGTTCCCACAAGCCCTCAAGGTCCCAACCTTCGAGTTTTAAGAGTTACGTTTTAAGGTAAGGGCTCCAACCTCTCTCTTTCTTTTCAAATACTCTCTTTTAAGTCATTTCTTTTATGATCCATGTTCTTATGTTGGAGGTTGTTCTTTTATATTCCTCTTACTTCCCTTTTCATGTTCATATGATGAGAGATCCCCTATTACTCTCATCATTTTGTATTATGAATGTTTATGTGGCGCCGTTAGGCTGCCGAAATTTTTGTAATAGATTCTTTCACCCTTCTCATTTTCAAGTTCTATTTTCTTGTCAAGTATTTCAAGTTCCTTTTTATTATGTTTGGGTATTATATATATATATATCATCCTGATATTTTATGTTCATATGATGAGATATCCTATTTGATCTCGTCAATTCATTTTTTTGAAGTTTAAGTGACGCCGTTAGGCTGCCGAATTTTTAAGGGATTCTTTCACCCTTCTCATTTTCAAGTTCTATTTTCTTGTCAAGTCTTTCATGTTCCTTTTTATTATGTTGGGGTATTATCTCTATATCTATCATACTGATATTTTATGTTCATATGATTAATGACACTATTTGATCTAATCATTTCATTTTTTTTGAAGTTTAAGTGACGTCGTTAGGCTGCCGAGTTTTCATAAGAGAAATCTAATTTTTGTCCTCCTTTCATGTTCTTTATTTAATATGGTATATCATTAAAATTTCATTATCATGTTCTTTAATCTTTTATATTATTTCCCCTACTATTTTATGGATCATTTATGAGTGGGTTACCCATTTCCCCTCTCTTTTCAATGTTTTCTAAAACCCTACAACATAGCTGTTATGCTGCCGATTTTCCGTCTCAAAATGTCTCTCTCTTTTTCTCAAATTATTTTATTTTATTAAGTGAATACTCAAAGATCTTTCTTATAAAGGGGTATTCACATATATACCAAAATTTTCTATTTTAAATTCTGTGATTTACATTCATGAGACCCACTTTCATTTTCTGTGGTTTTAAAGTGACATAAAGATCATGTCCTTAAAACAGTTTTTAAAACGTTATGATTATGAAATGAAACCATTTTATTTTATGCTACATGGGTTATTTATAGAATTTTTAATGATTATATATGTGGATCACAAGATAACAAAAGAAAATTTAATGGTGCGCTCTGATAGCACTCCAATTCATTGGATAAAGACATAATCTCTAGAGATGACCATTTTTAACGATATCTTGGTGAATAACCTTGGTAATTTTTAATGACACCTTGGGTATGGACCATGGAGAAACGGAAATGATTGTATAATTTAAATGTTGTAGCCACATCTTCAAGTTATGAAATATGTTATTTTTATTATGATATTCTTCATGATTTCTTTCTCAAGCCTTAAAGTTCTTTTTCATGACTTTATTGATGTATCTCAAGTTCACATGTTAAATGTTTCCCTTGTTTCCCCTATTGGGCCTTCTGCTCAACCTTTCTTTTGATGTATGTCCCCAGGTTATGAAATGCAGTAATGAACCTAGGATGAAGATAAGTATAAGCCATTCAAGTGTTTAAGAAGAATTTTTTCTGTTTTCATGTTTTGAGTTCCTGGTTTCCAAGACACTAAACCTTAAAGATCCTCAGTTTTGTATAATGTAATGAAGGTTTATGTGATAAAAAGGTGGGATTCTATAACTAATGTACTCAAAAACCTTTGAATATGGAATTATGATAATGTAAATTGTCACCTAAGGTATTTTAATCATGATAATGAGATGGAAAAAGTATTCTAAGGTTAACCAATGACCCATATTCAAATTATGGGTTATATGGAAATGTTTTTAGGAAATATGGATTATCAAGGACCTTTTTAGATTTATATAATATGTATCTAGTTAGAAATGTAAAATATCAATTAATGAACATAATTACCTATTAGAGGTTCCCCTTGGAATTGAATGTTCTTGTTTCCAATAGTAATGGAGTATTTTCAAAAAAAATAACACTTATGGCACAAAATATGGTTTCTAAGGGAATACTCCAAAACAATTAGGGACCCATGAATATTGAACTGACCATGGATAATTTATTTTGAGATGTTGAGTAGTAATTAATATATATAAATACTTATGGATAGTTCTATAAAATATGGTACAAAAGTCACTATATACCCTATAAAATCCAGAATAAAACCATATGTATTTATAATAAGTAACTCTGGTATATATCTAGTTCATATATAGGATTAGTACATTTTTTAATTTTGGTATATAATCTGAAATATAAGAATGTCTGATTCTTTTACTTGGTATAGGATTTATAGGATTTCATTTGGAACTGGGGGCATTTCACCTATCATAGATTGTCAGGTTCAAACTACATTCAAAATACAATTACATCTGTATGGATATCATATATGGACATTGGTTCATATAAGATAGAATATTCTATGAAGTTTTAGTTCTTATAAGATGAACCTTGTTTTGTTTTTCTTAATATAATTAAACAAGGATACACACTCTATTAAATTTAATTTTATATAATAAGGACAACTATATAATGGATTTGAGAAGATCTATCTCATGTATATAATAAGATGGTTTCATGTGAATGTTGAACCTATAAATGAAAATTTTCCATTAATGGAGTGATATAAAACACTAGGATTAAGTGGGCGTATTTAAATAACCTATTAGGTCCAAGATAAATGATTTTTTAATCAATATGTATCACATAATATTAGAAATAAATCGAAATTTAGTTTTTAACTAGTCGTAGTATAGAGTCCATTAGAGAAAACCCAACACGAATGGAGATGTCCTAAACACTATGACAAGGTGTAACATCTTGTTACTGTTTTCTATTATTCTTAAACCCCTCTATGAATCATATTTTTATTGGGTTTCTTTTGTGGAATGTTTGGGTTAATTTGTAAACGTTTTTAAAGTTTCTAGGATAGTTCATGGTTGGCATAGGTTTATCATAAACCCAATGCTATCTTAGTGGAAACCATGAAAACCTAGGTAGTTGGGTTTTCCATGGCTATAAAATGGTGTGGAAAACTATGTTCCCACTGTGGAAAAACCATGTAACCCATTGAAAGGGGATCATGGATAGGGAATAACGTTTTTTAAAACTTTCTGCATCTTCCTAAATAACCTATAATATGGGTTTTTTCTCCAAAATTAAGCTTTAAAATCCAAAAAAATTCTTTTTAGACCACTGATAGTCTTGTATAAGCCCCCATGTGATTTATTCTTCCCTTGGAGCTCCCAAGATTATTTTTTCCACTCTAAAGTCTTTTGTAAGTTAATCAAATCTAGTAGAACGTTGTTCGATCTTCTCCAAATTAGTTGTATCTTCTAATTCTCTTTCTCCCTCCCTCTCTTATTTACTCCCTAGGATTTTATTGATCTCCTTGTTGATGAGAATATCTAGTAACTTTTTTCATAATGTGGATCTATGTGTGATTCTTATATCCCATTTTCATCATTCTTCATTGGTGAATCTAGATTAGGAATCGGAGTTTTGAGATCTCGTGATCCTGAGGTAGGTGCTTCCATTTTGATTGGCCAATTTAATTAACCATAAACTAATTGATTTGATTAAATTTATTTCAATTTAATGTGTGGTATTTGGATTATAAATTAAATTGTTAAACCCCAAATTCCATAAAATTGGAGGGTTTTTATTCAAAATTGTATCTTGGTGTAAAATTGGGGGAAACACCACTTCCATTGAATTGGGGATTTATAAGGAAATTGATAGAATTTTGTGAAATTTAAATTTTTGAATTTAAATTCTAAAAATGAAAAGTAAAATTTAATTGTGAATTGATTTTTAATTCTTATATGATAAAAATGTCTTAAAATGGTTTTGATATAAACCATTGGCTTTTATTTTGGAAAAATCCATGTTTTGATTGAAATACCATTTTTATTTTCAAATAGAAATAAGAATCTTTGAAATAGAAAAATGGGATGAGTTATATTTCAAAATATTTTTAATACAAATTACTCATGATTGTTTTTTATTAGAGCACATGCAATCCAAGCTAGTTAGTCCGTTATTTAGGATAACACTCTATGATTTTCAAAATTCCCAAATATAAATGTATCACATCACATCCTTGATGGGATGGTGATGAATTCATCTTGACCGGTGTCAAAGGATACGTGTTTATAAACATATTGATGTGTCACCTTGAGTGTGTGGAGTCTTATAGCCTAAAATTATCATACCACTTGGCAGATTACCATATATCTCACTTGGTTATATTCGAGATATAAATGTATACCAATGTTTTTAAACTGCTTTATATTCCATATGAATCTATATAAACTATTTTATATTAAAAAATAAACCATTTCATTAAAATATTTCCTACTATTAAAATGTCGATCACTACTTTTTAAAATATTCTTTCGAAATGTCAAACCTCTTTATTTAAAATTGAAATATTTTTGGCTAATTAAATGTTGAGATATGTTAGGGAATCTCTAGTGATACCGTACTATGATTTTATCTCACACCCTACCTATGCCTTCAGGTGTTTGTATGTTATCTCTTTCTATGATCGATAAAGGGTAAGGCATAACATAGAGGTGGTAGTAGTTATTGATCCATGGGCTTGAAGAGTTGGTTTTATAGGGACTTCAATTTCTATTATGTTTTTGGTGCTTTTCTGTCATATTTTGTGTCTTTCATACCTATTTTACTTCATTTACACTTCTACAAGTGGATTTTTCTTGTATGAATACTAAATTATTTATATTACATTTTCAATTTCAGTGGAAAATTAATTCCCCCCTCATTTTTTTATGATTCAAAGTGCTAGTTTCCGACCTATGGAGGTCGAAATTGCCATTTTTTCTATGTTTGGATTGTATTGGTTGTTTGGTTACTAGGTTACACAGGACGTTTTGTGACAAAATTGTATTAGAGGTTTAGGTTAAGCTTCTAATCATGAAGGCAATATGCTTTATTTAATATTTTCAGGACATAGGAGGTAGTTGCGATTGATTTCAAGGCTATCTCTCA
The DNA here is from genome assembly GCA_963277665.1 of Viscum album. Lineage (NCBI taxonomy): Eukaryota > Viridiplantae > Streptophyta > Magnoliopsida > Santalales > Viscaceae > Viscum > Viscum album. Next base: position 358,809,155 of record OY728155.1, on the reverse strand, counting down.
CTACATGTCACCAGTGGTCGTTTGTGAAAGTCATATTAAGGATTAGTTATAGTCTTTTCATGATTTTTATTTGGATATATTGAAATCCAATTCTTTTTTATCTATATGTTGGGATTAAATTCCCTTATTTATCTATGGGAGTGTTAATATGATGTATTCTTTATTTTCTACTAATATTGTATAGAATCATGCCTCTGAGAATACATGAGTAGTGAGAAAATACACTTATGGACCTGAATCTAGTTGAGGTAATTGTGTGTACAGTTAAATATCTTAGACAAGAACCTACACTGATTCCCATTCAGGCTCCAGCTATGAATCCCCAATGGGATGACCTTTGTAATTTTCTCAAGAGTTCCTTCTCCAAAATCCACCAGCATTAAAAGTCTCAAAATATCTTAAAGAGGATAATAAATGGTTGATCTAGATCAAGAATTTGTTTCAGTTCATAGAGACACCTATTGAAATCAAGGTGAAGTGGGCCACAATCATGCTAGAAGGATCGAGTAGTATATGGTAGGACAAGATGGTACTAGTAAATTATAAAAAGGTTATGGAGTGGATATACATAGAGGACATTTTCACTAATTGGTTATATGTAGAGTCAATAGTGTTGGCTAAGGATTGGGAGTTTTTCAATCTTGAGTAGGCTAACAATATCATGATAGAGTAACAAAACTGTTTTTATGAGCTTGGGTAGTTTTCACCAGAGAGAATATCAAATTAGAATATGAATACCTGATGGTTTGAGTGAGGACTTCAAGATTATATCCACTCTCTAGTTTTCTTTCCAATGTTTCCTTATTTTTCCAAGATGATGTATAGAGAAAGAATGGTCAATGTGGACCACACTGGAACATTGGGATGATGGGACATTATTCTCCCCTTTGTGGTAGTTTGTTTTCCTCTAAGGGAAATAGTAATGGAGGTGATTCTCAAATTGGTAATTAATAGAAGGGTTTTTATAAGCTTCGTGATGTTTCTGGAAGAGGACCTTTTATTTTATACAAGTGGTGGATTCCTTGAAATTATAAGAGAGTTTTCAATGAGGAAACCAAGGTATGTGGCCCTTGTAGATACTCAGGTCACCTACAGACATTATTCCATTTTTATTCAACTACACATAGTGGAACAAGATCATCTTCAGTTACAAAACTATGGTTTAATCATATACTCCATGAGAAAGGGGTTCCAACCACAGGAATATTGAATAAAGATTCTTTATAATTTGGAAGAGTCTCTAGAAGAAGTAGAAACAGATCCAGTGACTGTGATAGGTACCATCACCATAGCTTCTTCATTAGTAACTGATATATTTTATATTGGTGAATCTCATTAATTTATTTCAACAAATGTTTTTAATATGTTAAATAATCCTAATGATATTTTTTCTTTTGTGAAATATATTACTAAACCCCTTGGAATGAAGAGAGAGAAGGTCCTTTGTAGTCCCACTTATATTTTCTATTTGATATATGTAGATATTTCTTCGAGTTTTCTAGTTCTCAACATGAATCGCTTGATGTCGTATTTAGTATGGGCTGGATTATTTCCAATAAATCCCAAATTGATTGTCATATTTGATGGGTCTCCTTTTCTACACCCTATATTATATGTCATATCTTTCAAGGTTAATGGAACCCAAGTTCGAGTAGGAATGGAACTTCTTATAAGGTTCTGGAGAAAATGATATCTATGTTTAATTTTGATCTGCCGTGAGAATATCTGAGTGGTGATCTCCCTCCATTTTTTGTCTAGTTACCTAACGTTTTTCATTATGACTTCTCTGGGCTACCACCGGTAAGCGAGGTATATTTATCTATTGATTTAGTTCTTGTTACTCAACCGATGTCTATCCCATCTTACTTCATGGAAATAGATGAAATTGAGGATTTTAACACTAAGTTGGATGATATTATAGAAAGATTCTTTATACACGTGATTATGTCACCTTGGGTGGTTCCAGTTCTATTTTCTATGAATGATAATGGTTCAATTTATCTTTTCATTGATTACCTAGAACACAATAGAGTCATGGTAATGAAACAGTCTCCATTTCCATTGATTGATGACCTATTTGATTAGTTGAAAGGGGTGAAGTTATTCTCAATGATTGATCATCAATATTGATACCATTAATTGAGAAAAAAAGAATATAACATTCATGAACAACATTTTGGAGTAGGTATGACTATTATGAGTACCTTGTTATTTCATTTGGTTTAACCAATGATCCTGAAATTTTCATTTCTCTAATGAAGAGGATTTTTAATGAGTATCGTGATAATTTTATGGTATTATTTTTGGATAACATCCTGGTTTACTCTAAGTTGAAGAACAATCATGTGAATTATCTAAGATCAGTTTTGGAATTTAAAGAAATCAACAAATTTATTCCATGCTTTAGAAATTTGATTTTTGGATTTGGGAAGTGATGTTATTGGGACATGTGGTGTCAGTAAATGAAATAATAGTTTGTTCTGAGAAGGGTAAGGCTATTATGACTTAGGAGCCAAAACGAAATGTTTTCTAGATTAGAAGCTTCTTGGGTTTAGCTGGGTATTATCACTGGTTTGTAAACGACTTATCAAATTTATCATCTTTGATGACTACTCTAACTCAAAAAAGAGTAAATTTTTCTTGGGATAAAAAAATTCAAAATTATTTTATTGAAATGAAATGTCTTTTGATGACTATTCCATAGTTGACTATTCCAATTTCTTCTTGGGATATGTGGTCTTCTATGATGTATCGGGTTTGGTTTTGGGCTACATTATTTTTCAAGGTGACCATGTCATTGCTTATGACTCTCATCAGCTTAGGCTACATGAGAATAATTATCCAACTCAGGACCTATACCTTACAGTCGTCATCCACATGCTTAAGAGTTGTCGACATTAGCTTGACAAAAAAATGTTTGTTTTGTTTTCATATCATAAGAGATTGAGTTATATATTCCCACAAAAATATTTGAATCTCCTATAGAGGAATTGGGTGGAGTATCTGAAATATATTGACTTATACATTAATTATTCCCTAGGAAAAGGAAATTTAATTGAAGATGCTTTGAGCATGAAACATTCAACCCAAGTAGTGAAAGAATCATGAGAAGAGTATAACATGATGGTTCTATTTACACTATCGCGTATTGGAATCTGAGAATTAGGGGCCACAATTTATTTTTCCCATGTTCAGTTGACATCCACTCTTATCATGATGATTCTTTAGGAATAGCAGCTAGATTTAGAGATTCATAACATTAGAGACAATCTTTATTGTTGGGATACCATAGCTAATTGGTTGTCCTCAATGGAGGGAATTCTCTGTCATCAGAATCACTTTTTTGTGTCATTAGTGTAATGGAAAGCTATTATGGGGTATTTCCAGAACACACAATCTATAGTGCGCCCAGAAACTATTAAGATGCTCTATGACTTGTGGCATAGATTCTGGAGTCTAGGTATGAGACAGGGCAATATTGAATTTTATGTCATTTTTATATATGCCAGTAGGTCAAAGTCAAGCACCAAAAATCATTGGTTTTTCACCATCCACTTTCAATGCCATCTTAGAAGTGGGATGAAAATTCTATGGACTTTGTTTTTGTGATTCTAGAATAGTGATTCATCCAATAGTAAGTTGAATAGTGTGTCCAGAATGGTTACTTTTCCAACGGTGAGTCATCCAATAGTGACATGTCCAATGGTGACCCATCCAATGGTGAGTCATCGAATAGCGACTTGTCTAATAGTGATTCATCCAATAGTGACTCATCCATTGGTGATTTATCCAACAGTGACTCATCTAATGATGACTCACCCAAAGGTGAGTCATCTGATGGTGCTTGTCCAATGGTGAGTCATGAATAATGTTTCTAGTTTCATAGAGTTTCTCCCCTTTGATTTTTTCCTTGATGTAAAATGAAATTAAATAATTTTTTAAGGGATTTAATTCTAATTCAAAGCCCATAACTCCTATATAAATTTTCATAAGGGTCTGGTTCCTTTACTTGGTCAAAATGTGTAATATTGACCAGATCTGCCTTTAATTGAAAAGCTAAATGGTGTTTTAACTATTGCTCTATTTAGATTTTCAAAAGGGTTATGATTTCTTCCACTATTTTTCTTCCTTCTTATTTTACTTGGTATGGTATTCCAATAGTTCTCCCTCCCATATGAGTCATGTGATCAAATAGTAATCCTTGGATTGTGCTCCCCTTTGAGTTTTCCTACTGCATCCACACCCACTGTTTTGGTGCAACCAAGAAGTTTCTATTCATCATCCTTGGGATCACAATGAAATTGAAATTGAAATAATAAATATTATAAATGGATTAATGAATTTTTACCAATTACATAGTGATTTTCTTTCCTTTTATTTTCCATATAGTGTGATATCTATGCTTTCCTTGTTTAGTATGTCATTCTTGTTGTAAATTGGTAAATAATGTAAATATGAGATTACTTTTAAATTTCTTTGCTAAAGTATTAGAGGGTCATGTTAATGAAAATGGTTATTTTTGTTGGGATTTGATGATAAAAAAGTATTTAGTTATAAATATTTAATTGAATAGGTTAATTAAATGTGGAATAAGAACCGGTTATGCGATACAAAGTTTATTCCTTTTAGGTTCTGAGTTACCTGCCTTCTTGTAAAGGCCAAGTGCCTAATTTTATATAGATTTGATATCTAGTTGTGTGTGAAGGCTGATTACCTTTTTTATGGCCAATATCCCATTTTTATTTCTATTTCCTGGTTCTTATGATGTGAGGGGAGCCTAGGATGGATGATCATGGATGGATGGTGTGGTATGTGAGGTAGGGAGCCACATTTTTTGTGGTTGAAGTTGCGGCCTAGAGTGCTGAGATGCATCGGTTTATGTATAGGGGTGTCGGGGAGGACACTAGATATAGAGGAATGGTTTGAAGTTGGGATTAACCCTTGTAATGAAGGTTGGATGTTTATTCAACCCATTGTTTGTTTGTTTGTTTTAATTTCTCCCATTATTGGGTAATATGGTTTCATTTACCCTCCTTCCAAGATAGTAGAATATGCATGGAGTATTACATGTGTTTTCTATGTTTAGATTCTTGAGGAAGGATAGGTCTACAATACTTCTATAGGTGGTGAAGACTCAACGGGTAGTTCATCTACTCACCATGTTGAGCCCCTTCTGTTTGGTAGCATAGAATTTATTACTATAATACCATTAAATATGAAAATATAGAAGTGGTAATGTTGTTAACAAATTAATAATTTCTTAACCTATTGGGTTGGAGCTTGCTAGGATTCAATTCTATGGTCGTAATTTCGAGTCATCGTGGTATCAATTTGGTTATGCCTGGAGGTCATAGAAATTTAATGAAATGATAATGGAATGGAATGTGAAAAATGATGATAGTTAATTAATGGATAAAGAATTAATTAATGTAATAATAATTAACGTAAAGTGGACAAAGCAACTTACTGAATCTATTTAAAATGGTTTTATGCATATAAGATATCTAGTCTTAGTAATAGAAGCCGGGAGTCTGAGAGATGTGAGTTACAGTTGATTCTAGGAAAAGGTTATGCCCATAGTGTGTTTGTGATATATATTATAGAATTTACTTGTTGTGTTTATATTGCTAGTCCACCCTGTCGGCTAAGGTGACTAACACCCCAGGGATTCTAATCCATAGGGGGTGTTTTACCCAACATCTCGGTGGGAGTATAGTTGAATGACTACCCCTTTCGACCCTGAATTCTTCTTGTAGTTGTTACTTGTGCTGGTATGCATGATAGATAGTTTTCCCCATATATGTGTGTAGATGGTTGTAATGGATTTTAGTTAATTCACACACATATATTCAAGATATATTTTCCCAATGATAATTATCCATATAATTTGAATTGATAGTGATGGATTGAGGTATAATACCTTATTTATGATACACAGTATGAGATTTATGGTCTCTAATAGAAACTACCTAGTTACTTTTGGCTATATGGGTGTGGTGGTTGTGTTTCACGAGGTGAATGTTGTGATGCTTAACTTAGGTTTCATCAGGGGGGGCTTTTTGGAGAGAGACACTCAAAATGTGAATTGTTGGGAAAAAGTGGAAAACTAATGGTGAAGTTGAAGTGGGATACCCTTAATATTCATTATTATATAATATTCTCATTTATGTGAACTTATTTAGAGTATATATAGTGAGGCTAGGTACTTTTTATACTATTTAGGTGGCGAGTTGGGTTCACTTATTGTTCATAGTACTTTACAATTCTTTCTATAATTTTTCACGAGAGGCTCTAGGGAGGGTCCTACTAAGTATACTATTATAATCGCCCAATGTTATATAAACTATTTTCAAGTCACTTAGAGCATGTTATAGATAAGTATGGATACTAATATCTCTTAGTTTGGTAGGAGCTATTTGTGAGGACCCGGCCCCATAATACACAGAGCCAGTGCCTTGAATCATGATGCGTGATTTTTTACCAAAAACATGAACAGATAAATTACACATCATTTCCCATACAGAGGATCAAATTCCTTTTATGTTCTTGTAAACTAGGAACTTCTGTCAAGATTCTTCAGCTGAAAACCGATACCTGAAAATTTTCATTAAAAAATGTAGGGTGATCATACGAATTCCCAGTAAGGGGTTTTAAAAATAACATATTAAAACAATATAACTTTTGAAAACATTATATAAAATTTCCATAAAATATTTCCTTAAAAAAATTTTGTAACACATGAAACATACCATAACAATTGTTTAAGAACTATAAGTGCACAATTACAAGCATACTAAAAAAGTTACAAGGAAACATGATTCAATTATAGGAATGCTCATATGGTGTAATAAATAAAAGACATTCCTTCTCAAAATGTAAGTACAAAATTAATTACTAAGAGTATTACATGATCACAGTCATGCTTAAATAAAAAATTCAATTTTATCCTTTTACTACTAACAAACATACACTGGCTAAAAGCCCTAAGAAATGCATAAATATTATGCCATAACTTTTACTTCTTCTGGTTCTTATGTATATAATCTCTTTAACAAATAATATTATACTAGTAGAATATTATTCTGGTTGATTAAATTTCATAGCCATAATGGGGAAAGTTCATATGTCAGACATCATAACCATATTGTACAGTCCTTGTTCCAGGACCATAAATAATTATTTTTGTCAAGGCCTAGTGCCAAGACAGTAGTTTGTCTCATGAGAGCTAATGATGCACCGAGGGGCTATAGCAGGCCCCACCCAAAACTTACAAAGTCCAATGCATTATTCATCTCTATAAATCAAAGGGCACATACCAATCTGATTTATTAAATTACTTATTACTTATCATTTTAAGTGTAACATATTTCATTTTTCCTTATTTCACATTATTCAAAGTGTCTCATACCACCTTAGATAATTTAATTTTACATTTCATATTATTTAATGTGTCCCATACCACCTTTAATAAATTAATTTAATTCATATTTGGTCATAGTCGTTTAATTTATTTCTTTTACATATATGTAAAGTGAGTCATTCACTAAAAGGTTAATGAAAAAACTGTCAACTACACGACTTTTTCATTGAATGGTGAATATTGTAAGCAAACTATAGCATCTGTGATGACAAACAAAGTACTAAAAGAAATATATGTTTTTTCACATGGAATAGTATAATTAGAATAATAAAACCTTATTAAACCAAATTCATATTGGAATTTCTTCTGGATTCATAATTAATTAAAAGAAAACCAAACATTTCATGTGGGGTTTTAAGCTTTCATATTCTCAAACATTTAATGCTAATATGATTTTGTATAACACATCATAATGTCAAAAGTAAAAAGCATGAAACTCAACCATAACCAATACCATTTATTATGTAAGAAAATAAGTGATTCATACATATGAATATAGAGGTTACAAACCCCAAATATTATAATCATGAATCCTCCACAATTACAAAACACATCGTAAGAATAATATTCAGAATATCCACAATTAGGGTTACGTGTTGTATAAATTGTTCAGATAACAGGGTGTATTTAAAGGGTAGTGCTTAAACAAAACTAAATATATTTTGAAAACACATGTTTCATATTTCCTTTGCAATCCTTGGAAACTTATAAATAAAATTAAGGAAAAAAGTTTATGGGTACACCCATATTTTCACATATCTGAAAATACAACATGTCTAAAAAGAATTAAACCGAAGATACATTGACGCCCATATGACTTTAATATCTTAGCTACATTAATTAACTAGAGTCCCAAAAACTATTGAATCATAATATAAATTTTTAAAGGGTAAATTTATTAAACAATCTTAAAATAGTGTTTTTGTAAACATATGCAACATACATGTACTACCGAGTCCTACACCAAGATTAGTTGACACACATATATTTACCAAAAACATAAATTTAATCAAAGAATTTAAATGTTAAAAGACTTAAAACATGGTCCAAAATATGGGTTATACATACTATTAAATTATATAAGTCCTTGTATATGCTATATAAACCTATATGAAAATATATTTCCATATGTTTAAAACAAAAATCAACCTCATCTTTGAAACTCAAAGGGTATAGGACTTGAAACTAAAACATCATAGAGGTTCTTTTAAATATGTGTGGTTGTATATATACATAAGTACATGTATAAATTTATGTATAATATACATAATATATTTTTCATGAGGATAACACCCCTTCATGTTTAAAAATTTCCTCATAACCCAAAATCCATTAGTCCTTGGACCGAGTATATGAAGGTTTTCAACTAAACCTCTAGGATGTATACTTATATATATGAGTATACATATATATTTTCATAAATAGAGTATATAAAGTATATAAACATATTATTTCACAAGGAATACAAAATGTATTTTGAATCCTTGCATATATTATACTGCTTGAACTTGAAATCCCGAAGGCCTAGGATTGGAATATGAGAAGATCACCACTAAACTGTAAGTTAACATATACATTTTTATAAGTATACATATATATGTGTATACACTCAAACCACAAAGTCAAGGAAACATAAATAACTTACCTTGGTTCGAGGAGAGAGGAGGGGCTTGAGGAAAACTTAGGGAATCTTGCTGAAGGAAGAAGAAAAGTTGTGGGATTCTTTGGGGGTGAAACCGAGTTGTTTATATGCTATACTTTGTATAAAACAAAGATGAAAAAATTAATGCTACCATTGGGAAAACGATGCCTAACCAGTACATTAAATGGTCAGGTGTTGTCTTCGTGGGAAATGGTTAGGAAAGAAGGGTCCACCGGCTATCATGGGTGAAGAAAAACGGTGAAAATAGGCAGTTGGGGTTACTTGTGCAGCGCGTGTGAAGGAGAAGAAGAAGAAGCTGCGGGAAGAGAAAAACTAGAGATTTAATGGACGACTAGGATCTGATATGCCCTTGATCTAATGGTTGGGGTGTGTCTGTGAATTTCAAAAGTGATGGACAGGTCATATTAGAACTTTTCCGAGATCGGATGGCCTGGGTTCGACATGATGTTTTAAAAATATTGGACTGCCGATACTAAAAACACGCCGGATCAGACGGTGTACAAAAATGCGGAGGTATTCTGTGGCTATTGAGGGTCGATCTCTGAATCTAAATTGATGGCCTAGATCATGCATGATGTGATCCAGTCATGCATGATGTGATCCAGTCATGCAGATTTGATCCCAGTTGAAATTTGACGTCCCACATCGAAATAGTGAGAATTTCCCCGCCACTTTTTAAGCCACAGTCTCTGATGGAATTTCAGAAAAAAAAACACAACACACACACAAGGGGGCCTTATAAACAGGCCCCCCACAGGCCCCAGCCTACCCCTACCCCGTTGTGGCCTCGCGCCCGCGGTGGAATTCTCTGATCCCTCATGTCCTCATGTGTGCCCCTTGGTGAAGCTATGCCCACACATGGGCCAACCTGTGTTGTGGCTGAGGGCTAGGCTAATCCATCTAGCACGAGCTATCTCTATTGTCCTAGTTAAAGGGATAGCCCTAGTGGGCTTATTTTTTTAAGAAAAATCCCACTTTCAAGTTTACAAAGTCAAAAGAAAATAAATACACTTATTTTGACTTCCTATAGAATATCTTAAATTTTCTAAAATGTGATTTTTATTTAAACTTCAAAAGATTAAGGAATATAAATTAAATTATACTTTTTCTTTACTAAAATTATTTATAAACACTATAGGTTTAAAATTCAAAGTTATAAATTGAAATTTAATATATCCACATGATAACTTTTATACCAGTATTATAGAAATAAAAAACATAGTTTGGTTTCATGTATCAAAAAGGAGAACATTTACAAGATATTTAAAATAATTTTAATACATTTTAAATCCTCATATCATTAAAATCACTTAAGTGTAACTCATATTATTAAATCATTATCCTTTAAAAGGTCATATTCATATGTTTTGTTAAATTTTCATAACATAAATGTTTTGAAAAACTACATTAAATATTTTTTATTAAACCATCGAAGAGACCAACTTCTAAAATTATAGCCGTTAGAACTCAACAGTCACAAATATATCCAATAGTCACCCAAAGGGTAACGGTCAGGTAGATATCTTATAAAACCAAACATTAGGGCGTTCCAAAACTCAAGACAATTGAAGAAGATGGATTTTTCTATACCGCTGATGTTTAGTGTGGTTTTAATCATTGTTGTTGTGATGTTCTTCATTTTGACTGATCCATGGGATCCTTTCTATTTACAGGGTCTCATTGTTGCTTTAGTGGGCCTTCTAGTGGCTCTAATAGGGTTATTAGTAGGTATTTTTGGTTAACACAATTTCATTTTGATCTTGTTTTAATGTAAACACTATGGTGTTCTTATTTAAATAAAAATTCTTGTGTCCATTTTGTATTTTTTATTCAGTTTTCATAAAAATAAAATAAATTAAAACCATATTATTATTATTATTACATGATACATAAACTTTGGGGCATTACATTATCCCCATTTAATAGTAATTGCGTCCTCACAATTCATTTCATACAACCACACTAAAGAATACTCCCTCACGTTCTTTACCACATCTGCCATCATGGAGGATCCTCGGGTAAGGCTAGATGAACACCCAAGTTAGTGTTCAACTCTTCTACTTCCCTGGCCTAAACACACTTCAGATAGTATGGGTTGAACTCATGTCACATACACTTGGGCTTCCAAAGGGAGGATCAAATGGTAGAGAGCTCTGAGATGTCTGAATAGACAAACTCACTAAGGACTCATCGAACCGTCTCTCATCTAGGAATGTCAATGACATCAACATGGTCATACAAACTGATACTTAGGATCTAGAACATGTAGGTTGTATGTAGGTCCCCTTCAAAGTCATCCTCTTGAAACCTTACCCTGGCCGTGAAGTTTCGAGATTGGGTGAAGCATAGGAAAAGACCTTCTTAGTAATTTCCAATTCCTCAATACTCAGCATTTGAGCATTGGATATACGGTGGCAGATGTAAGTTTTATCTTCACAAGAATGGAAAATGTCCAGACTATTTGATATCCTATAAATATATGTTCACGTTCTCCATAGGTTTGCGAATCGAAGGTACTCTTCTGCACAGGTTTTGACCATGATGGTCTCTAGTATCTCAACGGGAAGAGATAAAATGTGGGTTTATCCTTCCATCAATTTTTTTTTATGAAAGTCCAATTAGTGAAACAAAAACACTGGAAATTTAGGAGGAAGAAAAAAAATTATATTTTCATAAACAACTAGTATATAAAACCTAGGACTAACGGTTTCTCCAGTTCCCAATAAACGAATCCCCAAAAAAAATTGAAAACTCACTCTGAACCATATACAACCTAAGAAATCTGGTTTAGTCTCATTGGGGCACTTATAGTGCCTCCAGAGTTTGACATGCGGGGATTATAGGTGAGAGACATTTGTATGTACTTGATGTCTATACATGGAATGGGAGGATTCAAATTCAAGAATTTAGAAGTCCATTACTTGACCAAAATGGCCATTGGACAAAACATGGCACATATATGTTGTGCGGAGGTCTCTCACTGTTGCAGCTTCTTGGAAGGCCATGAGGGATGAGATTACTTCCATTGCAGTGAAGCGTCTAAAAAATCTTTCCAAGTATTTACTATGACGTGTGTATGGTGGAAATTGGATTTTCTCCATAAAAAATATAGTCCAGACCCTCTCCCCATTGGAGTTGAAGTACCCGGGGAGAGTTGGACATGTCGTAAAGGTATTTTCATGTCATACGAATATGGGCATAGTCCACAAAGTTTTCATGACTAGCTATGGAAATTATCATTTCCAAGTCCTTAATAAGAAGAGAAAATATACAGGTGTTTCCATATTCCATCTAAAAATTACGAAAATATCCTACTTAGTAATCTTTAAGTAAATTTTCATTTCTGGTTTTCAAGAGTTATATAAACCGAATCCTTTGATACCAAATGTGAGGAACCAGCCCCAGAATACCTGGAGCCATTGCCTTGAATCATGATGTGTAATTTTTTACAAAAACATGCACTGATAAATTACACATCATGTCCTATACAGAGGATCAAATTCGGTTCAGTTTCTAGGAAACCAGGAACTTCTGTCAAGCTTCTTCAGCTGAAAACTGATACCTGAAATTTTCCATTTAAAAATGTAGGGTGATCATATGAATGCCCAGTAAGGGGTTTTAAAAATAACATATTAAATTGATATAACTTTTGAAAACATTCTATAAAATTTCCATAAAACAGTTTCTTAAAAAAAATTATAACACATGAAACATACCATAACAATTGTCTATGAATTATAAGTACACAATTGAAAGAATACTAACAGAGTTACATGGAAACATGATTAAATTATAAGAATAATCATACAGGGTAAGAATTAAAAGTCATTCCATGTGAAAATGTAAGTACTAAATTAATTACTAAGAGTATTACATGATCAGAGTTGCGCTTAAATAAAAACTTCAATTTCATCTTTTTACTACTAAGAAACATACACTGGATAAAGGCTCTGAGTACTACATAAATAATATTCCATAAATTTTATTTCTTCTGGATATTATTTACATAATATCTTCAACCAATAATATTCTTCTAGTTGAAAATTCTTCTGGTTGATAAAATTTCATAGCCATATTGTGGAAAGTGCATATACCGGACATCATAACCATACTGTTGAGGCTTTGTGCCCAGACTGTAAATAATCATTTTTGTCAAGGCCTTGTGCCAAGACCATAGTTTGTCTCATTAGACCTACCGATACATCGAGGGGCTATCACATACTCCACTCGACACTTACTAAGTCCAATGCCTTCCTCATCTCTCTAAATCAAAGTGCACATACCACTCTGATTTAGTAAATTACTTATTACTTATCATTTTAAGTGTCACATATTTCCTATTTCCTTATTTCACATTATTCAAAGTGTCCCATACCACCTTGAATAATTTAATTTAACATTCAATAGTATTCAAAGTTCCCCATACCACCTTGAATAATTAAATTTAATCAATATTTGGTCATAGTAGTTAAATTTCATCTTTTTACATATATGTAAAGTGAGTCATGCGCTAAAGGGTTAATGACAAAACTATCAACTACATGACTTTGTCCTTGAATAATAAATATAGTAAGAAGACTATTTCATATGTGATGAAAACTAAGGTACTAAATGATATACAAGTTTTGTCACATGAAATAGTAACCTTAAAATTCTAAAACCTTATTAAACAAATTTCATATTGGAATTTCTTCTGGATGCATAATTAATTAAAAGAAAACCAAACATTTCATCTGGGGTTTTAAGATTGTAGATACTCAAACATTTAATGCTAATATACTTTTGTATAACACATCAAAATTTCAAAAGTATAATGCATAAAACTCAACCATAACCAATACCATTTATTAAGTGAAAAATAAGTGATTCATACATTTGAATATAGAAGTTTCAAACCCAAAATTTTATACTCAGGAATCCTCCACAATTACTAAACACATCATAAGAATAATATTTGGAATATACACAATTAGGGTTATGTGTTGTATAAATTGTTCACACAATAGGGTTTATATAAAGAGTAGTGTTTAAATAAAACTAAATAAATTTTGAAAAAACATGTTTCATATTTCCTTTGCAAAACTTGGAAATTTAAAAATAAAATTAAGGAACAAAGTTTATGCGTACACCCATATTTTCACATATCCGAAAATATATCATGTATAAAAAGGGTTAAACCAAAGATCCATTGAATCCCATATGACTTTAATATCTTAGCTACCTTAATTAACTAAAGCCCCTAAAACTTTTAAATCATAATATAAATTTTTAAAGGGTTAATTTATTAAACAATATCACATTAATGTTTATGTAAACATATGCAACATACAAGTATAACCAAGTCTTTAACCAAGGTTAGATGACACATACATATTTACCAAAAATATAAATTTAATCATAGAAGTTTAATGTTAAAAGACTTAATACTTGGTCAAGAAGATGGTTTATACATACTATACAATTATATAATTCTATGTATATGATATATAAACACATATGAAAATATAATTCCATATTATTAAAACAAAAATCAACCTCATCATTGAAACTCAAAGGGTATAGGACTTGAAACTGAAACATCATAGGGTTTTTTTAAATCTTGATGGTTGTATATATACATAAGTTCATGTATAGTCGGACGTATAATATACATAATATATTTTTCTTGAGGACAACAACCCTTCAAGTTTAAAAATTACCTCATAACCAAAAATCAATTATTCCTTGGACTGGGTATATGCGGGTTTTCAACTAATCCTCAAGTATGTATACTTATGTATATGAGTATACATATATATTTTCATAAATCGATTAAATAAAGTACATAAACATATTATTTCGTACGGAAGACAAAATGTATTTTGAACCCTTAATTTCATTATACTACTTGAACTTGAAAACCCAAAGTCCTGGTATTCTCATATGAGAATATCTCAACAAAACCATAAGATTACATATAAATTTTTTATAAGTATACATATATATGTGTATACCCTCAAACCACAAAGACAAGGAAACTTAAATCCCTTACCTTGGTACGAGGAGGGAGGAGGGGCTTGAGGAAACCTCGTAGAAGCTTGCAAGAGGAAGAAGAAAAGACTAGGGATTCTTGGGGAGTGAAACCGAGTTGTTTATATGCTATACTATGTATAAAACAAAGTTGAAAAAAATTAATTCTACCATTGGGAAAATGATACTAAACGGGTACATTAAATGGCCAAGGATAGTCTTTGTGGAAAAAGGGAGGGAAAAGAGTGTCCATTGGCTATCAAGGGTGAATAAAAATGGTGTAAATAGGTAGTAGGGGTTACTGGTGCAGTGCACACGAAGGATAAGAAGAAGACATCATGGGAAGAAAAAAACAATAGATTGAATGGATGTCCAAGATATGATATGGCCTTGATCTGACGGTTGGGGTGTGTCCGTGAATTTTAAAAGTGATGGATGGCTCGGATTAGATCCGTGGCTAGATCGGATGTCCCTGGTTTGAAGAAATGTTTTAAAAAACTAGGACATCTGATATTGGATCCGCATCACATCAGACAGTGTATGAAAACTCGAAGGTATTCCACTCCTGCTGAGGGTTGAGCTCTAGATCGAAATCGATAGCCCAAATCATGCGTGACATGATCCAACGATCAAAATTTGATCCCATATGAGATTTTATGTCCTACATTGAAATGGTGAAAATTTCTGCGGGTCATTATAAGCCTGAGACTCTTGTGGACATTCAGAAAAAATATAACACACACACAAGGGGGCCTTATACACAGGCTCCCGCCCCCCACAGGCCTCGGCCTACCCCTGCCCCGTCATGGACTTGCACCAACGATGGAACACTCTAATCCCTCATGCGCTTCTATGTGACCTTCAGGGAAGCTATGCCCACACTCAGGCCGACCAGAGCTGAGGCTGTGGACTAGGCTCAGCCACCTAGCACAAGCTTCCTCCCTTTTCCCGGGTAAAGGGTTGGCCCTAGTGGGCTTATTTTTTTTAAAAAATCCCACATTCAAATTTACAAAGTCATAAGAAAATAAATACATTTATTTTAACTTCCTATAGAATATCTTAAATTTTATAAAACATTACTTTTATTTAAACTTAAAAATATTAAAGAATATAAATTAAATTATAATTTTTCTTTACTAAATTTATTTATAAAAACTATAGTTTTAAAATACATATTTATAAATTAAAATTTCATATATCCTCATGAAAAATTTTATACCATTATTATAGAAATACACAACATATTTTGGTTTTATGTTTGTAGAAAGAGAACATTTTCAAAATATTTAAAATATTTGTAAGACATTAGAAATCCCATTCTCATTAAAATCACCTATGTGTAAAACCTAATAATAAATCTTTGTCCTTTAAAAGCTCATATTAAGAGGATTTGTTACATTTTATTAACATAAATGTTATGAAAAAATACATTAAATATTTTTGATTAAAACTCTGAAGAGACCAACAACTATAATTATAGCCATTAGAACTCAATAGTCACAAATATCTCCAATGAACACCCAAAGCATAACGGTCAGGTAGATGTCTTATAAAACCAAACATTAGGGTGTTCCAAAACTCATGACAATTGAAGAAGATAGTTCTTACTATACCACTGATGGCCAGTGTGGTTTTTATTATTGTTGTTGTGATGTTATTTGTTTTTACTAACCCAAGGGAACTCATCTATTTACTAAGGTCTCATTGTTGCTTTAGGGGGCCTTCTAGTGGCTCTAATAGGGTTTTTAGTAGGTATTTTTTGTTAAAGAAATTTTATTTTGATCTTGTTGGAATGTGAACAATATGGTGTTCTTATTTAAATAAAAAGGATTATGTCTATTTTGTATATTTTATTCAGTTTTCATAAAAATAAAATAAATTAAAACCATATTATTATTATTACAAGAGAAATAAACTTTGGGGAATCACACTATTTAGGCTTCATGTTTGCTTTAGGTTTACTATCTTTTTGTACTTTCATTTTTTCCTTTCAGTTGTAGTAGTTCTCGTATGAAATTACATATGTGCACTTGGATTTCTTTTACTTTGTGGTCTGAGTAGCAGTTGGTAGTTGTATATGTTTTCTCTCTCTCTCTTTCACATGTGTTCTCTTATAGGGTAATGCCTCCCATCTGTGTGTTTACTATACCCTCAGTGCTAGTCTCCAACCCAAGTCCTACTGGAAGCGGGACTGAGGTTTCATTATCTCTCTTCTCCCATTTTTGGCCTAAGAGGGGTACAAGATAATGGCTAAGAAATGGGTACTTGGGGACCCTGCGATCTGATGCACAAACTTTTAAAATTATAGTGGCTACTAAATATGGTGATAATTTTTATACATTAGATAAATAAAAATGGATCATGCATTATTCTTCTTTTCTCATGTGTTTTAATTTGTAGTACTTGGGATAGGTTAACTTAAAGTGAAAAAAAGAAAAAATTAAATAATATTAAATTCTTCCATATTCTAGGTTTAGGAGATTTATCTATTTTTTCTTTCGCAGTTACAAATCCAGTTCAATGACCTCATCAAGTTCATGCAGATGATGTTCAGCAGGATGTGTCTATAAATAACTACAGAGTAGAGTTTGATGACAATGAAACTTGGGGGAGGAATATCTGAGAGTTTCATTATTATATTATATAGAAGTACATGGGCTTTGTCCTAGATGAAATCATGTAAGACTAGTTGGACGAGTTTGAGATAGACTAAAGTTTTATTCATGATTGGAAGGAGATTTAGGAATCGTTGGTTATGAAAATGCTGCATGGGGCAGTGAGGAAGTGGTGGTTCTTGTTCCTCAAGGATCATGAGGAGTTGTGAGTATTATGGGAGGAGTTCTAAGACCCATTAAGAGTCGAGTTTCTATCTTCAATTGTGAAGGTGTCCAGTTGCTAAAAGTTTCTGAACCTTTGGCTAGGGATCAACAATATCAAAGAGTTTGAGATATGTTTTTGGAACACTCTTTGATATGATTCAACCCTATTTCCCAATGAGGAGGTCATGCATGGAATTTCAAGGAGACTTTACGTTCATTTATCCAGTGTCAGGTCACTCCGTTTATGTTAAAGAAGTATCTTAAGGTGCTGAAACGGCCAGAGGAAGAAGAAATAGCTTACACTAGCTTGTGATCAACAAAGAGATTGTGGTGTTGATAGAGTATAACCCTAGGACACTCCTTAAATTTATAAAGAAGAGTGAGACCATGGAGGAGGTCGTTAGTGGGGTTAGAGAGGATATGGAGCAGTTCATGGTCTGCTTCATGCATTAGCGTTGCCATCACCAGGAAATCCATACATCGTTTGAGGTACCCATTCCATGTTCTCTACTAGGGTGAATGCCTTTTTTGATACAAAAGTGAATCACTACATCATATTATCTACCCTTTTCCTACCTTGGGACTTGAGGTAGAGAGGCTTCCAATTCCATTGGCATTGACTATGCTAGTTGGAGGTAGAGCTAAATTGTATGAAATATGTAGAAATTTTGAGCTAGTGTTGGGGCAGGACCACTCTTGGGGAGATTTATTATGTTTAATAATACAAACATATAATGTCATCCTCGACATGTATTGGTTATTTTTTGTGTTTGTTAGTTAATGAGGCCCTCTGATGGGTTATAGGCATGTTCTTTCCCAATCATCCTTCATGGTTGAGATGATTTTGAGCTCATCAGAGGTTCAGTAATTGGTGTTTCCCAGGGCCGTGATAGAGTACACTAATGTCTTTTGAGAATATTTTGTAGTGTTACAACCCTTGGTGGGTGATCGAGTTCGAGATCGAACTATAGCCAAGAGTGTATTATATTTCGATGTATCCTTATATGATGGTTCCTTTTGTGTTGCACGATCTTCATATACAACTCGATCATCTATTTTAGAAGGGTTTCATTTGGCCATGTGTGTCACCATTGGGTGAACTAGTTTTGTTACTGAAGAAGGTTGATGGCATTTCATGGTTGTTTGTTGATTATCGTTACTTAAACTGAGTGACAGTGAAGAACCATTATCCAATTCCACTGAATTGATGATTTATTCGATCAACTGAATGGGGAAAGTTGGTTCTCAAAGATCAATTTGCGGTCAGGATATCATCAAATACATGTGAATTATGAGGATATCCTGAACACTTCTTTCTATTGTCGTTAGGGGAATTATGAGCTCATTGTGATATCGTTTGATGTGAAGAACGCTCCAACTGTATTTATAGGGTTTATTAACACTGTGTTCCAGGAATTTATGGATTAGTTCATGGTGTCTTTCATTGATGACATCCTTGTGTACGATGCCTCTAAGGAAGAGCATGTAGAGCCTCTTTTTGCTGTTTTGAGAGTTCTTCATTGACAACAGTTGTTCGGGTAGTTGTTAAAGTGTAAGTTTCAGGATTGAGAAGTCCATTTCTTGGGGTATGTTTTATCTCAATAGGGAGTAGCTATGGATCTATCAGTGATAGAATTTGTTGTTTCTAGGCAATCCCCAATATAGTAGAAAAGTTATGAAGTTTCCTAGGTCTCATAGTCTATTACAGGAGGTTCGTATCCAATTTCTCATGTGTTGTGACTCCTCTAAGATCGTTATATAAAATGGATCAGGAATTCATGTGGACTGATCAGTTTCAAATATCTTTTGATTTTCTGAAGGATAATTTTGTCATTTAACTAGTTCTTTATCTTCCAGAAAAAGGAGTTCAGTTTGAGGTTTTTTAGGATGTTTTTCGTCTTAGTTTAGGTTGGGTTCCAATGTAGTGGTGGTCGTTCATTTCTTTTGGGTCTCTAGAGTTGTGTAACACTGAACATAACTATTCCACCAATGATCTCAATTTGTTGGAAGTGGTGTTTTCCTAGAATTTGTGGAGAAATTACCAAAATGATGTGCATTTTTTGGTCTTCATCGATCATAAGAGACCGAGGTACATTTTCTCCCAGTGTTACTTGAAATTGTGACAGCATCAATGGATGGAGTACTTATAGGAATGTGATTATGAAATTTCAAATAAACATGGAAAGGATTATGTTTTCACTAATGCTCTGAGAAATAAGTTGTGTAGTGATGCATTCCGTGAATAAGGTGATTCCTAGAGAGTGATAGAAAAATATTCAACATTATATCTGGATATGGGAGAATTCAGGGGTATAGGTTGTATTTTTTAGATGATGGTTCCATCATATCTAATGTAGAAGGAAGAAGATTACTAGTTAGGGGATCTTGAGGAGGAGGTCTAGAGAGACCAAGTTGTTTTTAGTAAGTCCCCTGATGGCCGGTATGAGGACGAACAATGTAGGGTGTATTTTTAGGGAATTCCTTTCATCAATTTGGTGATGTGAGATATAGTTCTCATAGAGTTCTATAGTTCACCCTTAGTGGTACATCCTAGCATGACAAAGATGTACCGAGTTTTGAGATGTCAGGTTTGGTGTCATGGGTTTAAGTGTGTAGTTATAGAGTTTGTGTCTCGATGTTTGGTCTGTCAGATGGTGAAGGTCAATCACCGCATTCCAGGTGGTTTGTTTCAACCATTATATTCACCTAAATGGAAGTGGGGGATATATTTACAGAATTTCTTACTAGTTTACCTCAAGATCGGGGAGCTTATGATGCTATATGGGTAGTAATGGATCTTTTATGAAATCTTCCCACTTTATAGAAATCAAGGAGTCGAGATTAGTTGAGGTTTTTTGAGGTGATATCTAGAGTAGGAGGTGAGACTCCATGGAGTCCTGAGTATAATCATATCAGATTGAGTTCCTTATTTTAACTCCAATGTTTGGATAGGTATCCAACATTCTTTTAGTTCTTACCTATTCCTTGTCACTTATTTTCATTCATATATGGATGGTCAGACAAAACAGACCATGTAGACTCTTGAAGACATGTTGTTATCTTAAGTCTTAGATTTTAGAGGTACATAGAAGAATCAATTTCCCTTGGTAGAGTTCACTTACAACAATAGTTCCCCCCCCCCCACCATCAGTATGGCACCGTTTGAATTATTGTATGGATGACCTTTTCATTCTCCATTGTGTTGGATCGAGGTCGGAGAGTTTGTAATTCTCAAGTTGGAACTGATATAGAGTTCGATAGAGATGCTTCAGGTTATTTGTGAGAGGATGAAGGTTGTTTAGGATCATCCAAAGTCCTATGATGACCATCGGAGGAGACCTATGGAGTTTGACGTTAGAGATCACATGTTTCTGAAGGTGACCCCCCATCATGGGTAGTGAATTTTTGGTTATGGGAGTTAGATTTCTAACCGATTTTTTGGGTTTTTCTATGTGTTGGCTCATACTGGAGTCATGGCGTATTATGTATCACTTCCCTTATAGATTAGATGGACACATGATGTTTTCCAAGTGTCACAACTCCATATTTATAATTATGATGACTCTCGTGTCATCTAAAGGGGCGAGGTTGATGTCAATTGTGATGCGACCTAAGAGGAGTGTCTTGTAGATATCCTAAACTGCAAGGAGAATTTGTTGCGTGGGTATGCTATCCCATTGGTTCATGTCTTGTGGAAGTATGGTGGCATGGAATAGAGTACTTAGAAATATGAGTCATAGATATGCACTTAGTACCCCAAGTTATTTTATGTCTATCCATTCTCTTATAACATTGTTCCTTTAGTGGTTGTATGCTCTTTCGAGTTAATAGATGGATTTCTCTTGTTACTTGTTGTGGATTTATCTCTTTTGAGAGGTATCTACCCCTATAGAGTGTTTAGGAGATTGTTGTGGTTGTTGTGTGGTTTCATGTTGTTCCTTTTATGAAGTTATTGAGCTCTTATGGTGGAAATAGATTGGAGAGTTATCTCGCATAGTGGCTGTTCAAACCCCTTTTTGTTTCCTCATTGAGTTGGTTTTAGACTCTCAAGGTTGAGAATAGTTTGAGAGGTATATGATGTAATGGAATAGACCTCTTTAGTCCATTCCTTTGTAAAAATATGGTATTTAAGGATTTTTGGGAGGTCAAAGAGACTTATTTCAATACTTTACCAAAATTTCTAGTTTGTGAGTAGGGTTTCCAAAATGGTAATTCGTTCAACGGTAGGTTGAACAATGTTTCTAGAATAGTGAGTCATCCAATGGTAGGTTGAATAGTGTATAGAAAATGGTGATTCATCTAACGATAAGTTAAACATTGTTTCCATAATGGGAGTCATCCAACGATAGGTTAAACAATGTTTCCAGAATGATAAGTCCTTTAATGGTAGGCTGAATAGTGTTTCTCGATTGGTGAGTCATCCAATATTAGGTTGAATGGTGTTTCTAGAATGGGGAGTCGTCCAACAGTAGGTTGAAAAGTTTTTCCAGAACGGTGAGTCATCCAATAATAGGTTGAACAGTGTTTCCAGAATATTAAGTCATCCAATAGTTGGTTAAATAGTGTCTCTATAATGGTGAGTTATCCAAATGTTGGTTGAACAGTGATTCCAAAATGGAGAGTCATACAACATTAGGTTGAACAATATTTCAAGAATGGTGAGTCATCAAAAAATAGGTTGAATAGTTTTTTCAGAATGATTAC
The DNA here is from genome assembly GCA_963277665.1 of Viscum album. Classification (NCBI taxonomy): domain Eukaryota; kingdom Viridiplantae; phylum Streptophyta; class Magnoliopsida; order Santalales; family Viscaceae; genus Viscum; species Viscum album. The sequence continues at coordinate 358,786,540 of OY728155.1, read as the reverse complement.
TCTTCCAACGATGATTCATCCAATCATGACTCATCCAATGGTGAGTCACCCAACGGTGACGCATCCAATGGTGATTCATCCAAGGTTACTTTTCCAATACTGAATCGACTAATAGGGATTCATCCAATGTTGAGTTGTCCAATGGTGAGTCATGAAGAGTGTTCCCAATTTTCGATAGTTTCCACCCCTTGACGTTATCTTTGATGTATAATGCATTAAAATCATTGTTTTCATTTATTTGAGTTTAATTCAAATCCCATAACTAATATATAAATCTTCCAAATCATCTAGGTGCCTTTACTCTGTCAATACACATAATCTTGACCAGATCCTCGTTTAAAGGAAAATATAAACAATATCTAAACTATTTCTCCATTTAGATTTTCAAAAGGGCTTGGATACCTTCCACCCTTGTTCTTCCTTATTGTTTTCCATGGTATGGTACACCCATAGTCCTTCATCCTATATGATTTTTTTGATTGAAATCAAATCCTTGGATCTTTCTCCCCTTATAGTTTTCCTACTGCATATGCAAACCCAGTTTTGGTGCAATGAGGATGTGTCAATCTATCTTTGATATATAGAATGTTCTCCCTCCGTTATTATGGGTTACTAGGATTATTTTATCCCATTTATCCTTAAAATTTGATGTCATGTGATCTTCATGATTCTAATAGAGCATTCTTGGTTATTGGTTGGGGTAGTGGTGTCGCAGAATCCTCGAGTGCATACAGTCATTGCAGGAGTGGTGATCGTGATCCGTTTTGATGATTATTCTCAGGCAAAGAACGTTAAAAACCATTTGAGGTAGGGTATTAACTACTTCTCTATATAGTTACATGAAATATAAGAATTTCTAATATTTATCCCTTTGTATCATTGATAAAAGTTTAATAATAATATTTGAATCAGATTAAAGAATTGGTATCAGCTGCTTAGTGATGTTATTGCCTCATGATTTTATAGATAATGTGATATCTATGCTTTTCTTTTTTATAAGGTCATTATTGATTGAAATTAGTAAATAAAGTAAACCCAATAATAAATTATAAATTGTTTTCATAAAATATTAAAGAGGCATGTTAATGAATGTGGTTGTTGTTGTGATTTAATGATAATCAAATGGATGCAGTTATACAAGTTTAATTGAATTGGTTAATTCAAGGTGGAATAATAACAAGTTGTGTGATAAAAAGTTAATGACTTATAGGGTCTAAGTTACCCACCCACTTATAAATTTCAAGTGCCTAATGTTTTGGAAATGTGATAACTCTTTGGGTGTGAAGGCTGAATGTATTGCTTTGTGTCCAAGTGCTCATTGCTTTGTTTGTTTCCTGCTACTTGTGATGCAATGTGAGCCTAGAATGGATGTTTTAGTTTTTATAATAGGGATTCCTAGTTTTTGTGGTATCATTTGACACCTAGATTGATGAGATTCATTGGTTTATTCATATGGGTATAGGGGAGGACAACAGAGATAGAAGAATGGGTGGAAGTTGGGCTTACCCGTTGTGATGAATGTTGGATGCTTGTTGAACTTGTTGTTTGATTATCTATTTTAATTTTCCAATTGTGTGGTGAATATGGTTTCGTTTACCCTTTTTCCAAGATAGGTTAATACACATAGAGTATTCCACGTGATTTTTGTGTTTATCATCTTGAGGATGGATAGTTCTGCACTCCTACTGTAGGTGGTGAAGACTCAATGGGTAGTTCATCTACTCACTGTATTGATCCCCTTATGTTTGGAAGATTATAATGTTTTCCTAGAATACCTATAAATATGTAAATATGAAATTGGTAATGTTTTTAATAAATTATTAATTTTTTAACCCATGAGGATGGAGCTTGCTGGGATGAAATCTTGAGCTTTTATTTATAAGAAGTCCTAGACTTTATTTGGTTATGCTTTGAGGACATGGATCTTTTTTGAAATTCTAATATAATAGAATGTAGAAAATAATTTTGGTTAATTAATGGATAAATAATTAATTATAATAAAATATAATTTATGTAAATGGATAAAGTAACTTAATGATTCTCTTTTAAAGGGTTGTATACTTATAGGATATCTAGTATTAGTAGTGGAAGCTAGGATTCTAAGAGGTGTGAGATGTAGTTGATTCAAACACATGGTTGTTCCCATAATGTCATTGTGAGATATATTATATCCAAAAATTATTTGTGTTTCTATACTCTACTCCACCATGTCAATTAGTGAGACTAAAACCTCAGGTATTTGGAGCCCTGGGGGTGTTTTCCCCAACATCCCGATGAGAGGATCGATGGCTAAATAACCCATTTGACCATGAACTCTTCTCATTCTAGTTACTTGTACTGGTATGCATAACGGTTAGTTTTCCCCATATATGTGTGTAGAAGTATTTAATGGGTTTTGGTTATTTCATACACAAATATTTTGTATATAGTTTACTAAGGAATATAAAAGGTACAACTTCCATTGGTTGTGATGGCTTGAGAATATTTACTCGGTGTATAGGCTGTGATGGCATTAGGTATTGTACCCTATGTATGATACACATTATTATAGCTGTGGTGGATCCTAGAAACTAGCTGGTACCTTTTGGCTATGTGGATGTGGTCTTTTTGTTTCACAAGATGAAAGTTTTGGTTCTTTGCCTACGTGTCTTCAGGCTTTCCAATTTAGAGAGAGATACAAAGGGCGTGTGACATTGGGGAAAAATCTTAAAACCAATTGGAAAGTTTTATGAGGGTACCATTGATTTTATTTATTATATAATATTTTCTTGTATGTGATATTGGTGAGACTATCCATGGTAAGGCTTGGAATATAGTATATTTGTTTAGGTGATGAGTTAGTTTCAGTTGATGTTCACTGTGATTTAGCATGCTTTCTTTACTTTTGCACAAGAGTCTCTAGAGAGGATGATACTAATTATAATATTATTCTAACCCTATGTTATATAAACTATTTTCAGATCACTTGGAGTAGGTTGGAGAGCATTATGGTTACTACTAGCTTGGGTATTTGCAGGAGTTGTTTGAGCTTCATGGTTGCTTTAAATTTACTCTCTTTTGGTACTTGTAGTTTACCCATTCAGTTGTAGTAGTTCTTCCAAGATGTTACATATGTTCACTTGGGTTTCTTTTACTTTGTGGTATAATATGGAGTTGGTTTGTGTCTCTCTTTTTCCTCTCTCTTACATGTGTTCTCTTAAAGGGTAATGCCTTTCATCTCTTTATTTACAATACCACCAGTGCTAGTCACCAACCCGGGGCCTACTGGAGGTGGGACTCAGGATTCATTATCTATCTTCTCATATTGTAAGACCAAGAGGGGTACACTTTTTGGGGAGGGGGTCATGACCCTTGGGGTGACCAACTGGGTTGGGTTGAGTTTTCTTATAAAAATTGTAACCATCATGTAATTACAATGTCAACTTTTGAGGCCTTGTATGCTCAGCCTTTGAGATCTCTATTATGTTGGTGAGATATTTGTGAAAGTTCCTTGGTTTGACCAATTTTGGTTCAATATATGACATCAAATATTCATTTGATTCATCAGATAATGTTGATGACATAGAGCCAGTAAAAGTATTATATTGATCATTGTCATAGACAATTGGAATTCTTAGTTGGTGATCAGGTATTTTTGAAAGTTTTATCCTATTTGGGTCATCAATAGCTTGGGAGGACATGGAAACTTGCACCTTGTTTTTTTGAACATTTTATGGTTTTTAGAAGGTATGTAAAGTTTCTTACCATTTAGAATCGCCATTTTAGCTGACATTGATACACAACATGTTCCATGAATCACAACTCTGAAAGTATCAATCTGATCTATCTCATGTTCTAAACTTTAGTTATCCTGAGGTTGAACCTGATTCCTTTGTGAATGAATATCTTGTCGTGATAGTTGTTTCTAAAACCAAGGTACTTCATGGGAGGATGATACCTTTGGTTTGGGTGCTATAGTTTCACGGTTTTGATTCACATGATACGTGGGAAAGGGAGTCACATATGAGATAGCAGTGGCCTCATCTTTTTGGCATGGAATCTTATCAATAGGATTTATAGGGATAAGAAGATTCTATGGTGGGGAGTTTGTAACACCTAATTATTTTTTTTGGTTATTAATAAACCCATTTTTAATCATCCTTTGGTTTGGTTTCATTGGGGATTGTTTCGGATAAATTTTTATAAGTTTTTAATGTTTATGGGATAGTGCACGGTTGGCACCAGTATTCCCAAATGATGTTCAATCTTAGTGGAAACTATGAAAACATATATAGTGAGGTTTTTCAGGGCTAGCATGCGGTTTGAAAAATGGTCCCCCCCACTTTGGAGAAAATGTGAAAACCATTATAAGGGGGAATGGATGGGATGCACAGTTTTTTTAAACCTTGATAATCTTATTATAAAACCATGAATATATGGATTTTTTAATCCTAAATTAAGTTTTAAAATCATGAAACCCCCTTCTTAGAACCCCAGTGGGCTTGTACGACCCCCAAAGTGATCCCTTCTTCCATATGGTTCTATAGAACTACATGTTGATTGGCAGGTCTAGTAACCATTATTTTAGATCTTAAATCAATGTGTTATTCTCAGATCTTGTTTTATTTGTTCTTCATTAGTAAATCCTAATTAGGGTTTGGAGTTTTGAGATCTTATGTTCCCAAGGTAGGTGGTTCCATTTTGATTGGTCAATTTAATTAATATTAAACCACTTAATTTAATTAAATATCTACCAATTGAATTGGTGGGATTTTTAATTGAAATTAAATTGTTAAAAACCCAATTCCATTAAATTGGGGCATTTGTGTTTGAAATTGGATTTTAGCATAAATTTAGGGAAAAACCACTATTCCATTAGATTGGAGATATATTGTGAACTTGATGGATTTTTTTGAAATTTAAATTATTGAATTTAAATTGTGAAATTGAATTACTAAATTGAATTGTGAATTGTTTTTAAATTCTCGTACGAGAAAAGTGGCATAATGTGGTTTTGATAGAAACCGTTTAGTTTTTTCTTGGAAAAAGGGAAGTTTTGATTAAAAACATGTTTTGGTCTTAAAATGGAAATTGAAATGTTTAAAAGAGGATAATGGGATGAATTGTATTTTGAACTATTTTTAAAATATATTGCACATTCTTGTTTTTTATTAGATAACATGGAAACATTTGTAGTCAGTGAGTTATTTAGGACAACACCCTTTAATTTAGAACATCCTAAACAATAAATGTAACATGTTAGATCCTTGATGGGATATTTATAAATTCCTCTTGACCAGTGTCGAATGGAAAGTGTGTATACACATATTTTCATGTCACCTTGAGTGCCTGGAATCCAATATCCCGGAACTATCAAACCTTCTGGTAGATGACCATGTTACTCACTTTTCTATATTTGATATATTAATGTATCCTAATGTTTGTAATCTATTTTAAATTACTTCAAAACATACATAAATTGTTTTATATAAAACTTTATTTATAAATTGTTTGAAATTATTTACATTATTTTAAATGTAAAGAATGAATTGTTAAAATATTTTTTTCAAATTCAAAACCTATTTATTTAAAATTCAGAGATTTATTTAGTTAAGTAAATGTTGGAATCTAATATGGAGTCCTGGGTGAGACCCATAGGGGATTTTAGATCACACCCTACCTTCTCCTTTGGATTTTTGTATATTATCTTCATACAGGAATGAGCAAGGGTAGGGAACCACTTTGAGGTGGTAGTATATATCGACCCATTGGCTTGGGGATTTTAATCCATTTGGACTTGGGTTTTTATTCTATTTTATGGAAAATTTTTATAGTACATTGTGTTATTTATACCTGTTTGAATTCTGTTACACTTATCCCTATGGAATTTTCTTATATGAATACAAAATTTCTTATCTTACTTCCCCAATGTTTTTGGAAATTTTTTTCCCTCTTGTGTTATTATGATGCCAGTTGCTAGTCGTCAACCCATGGGGAATAGAAATACCCTTTATTCTATGTCAGTATCATCTCAGTTTCCAGGTTACCAGGCTACCTCGTCCAGTTTGTGTCATAAATAGGGGATGAAGTTGATACAGATTCACATATAGACATATAATATATTATTTGGTCTTCATTTTGTATCATGAAGTAATTAGAAATAAAGACATATATATTTCTTTAAAAATATACACCACCCCAAGTAAGAGTTCAAATTAGAAATACTCACATGAATAGGGGGCCATACATTTTGGGGGATCAGAAATTGATTGAATCTTTCATGGGATAAGGATGGAAAATCCAATATTCATCACTTATACTATAACAAGAATAATTAAACCACATATAGTCATATGATATTGAATCTCACTATATTGATCCAACTCATGACTAGAATATGGGGAGTGAAATTCAAGAATTCTATAGTGTGATGGAAGGTTGAAAATCAAATACAAATTATTTAAGGCCTCATCACTGGTGTAGGAGAATTATTGGAAATATATGTTGAGGTTGGGTCTGGTGGAGGATAAACAAGTATAATCAAGTATCTATATTTAGGAGGAATCAATCCAATTATAGTTTTTCTAAAGATATATATATTCTAGTCATTGGAAAGTTGAACCCAAACATTACCATTGGATTGTATATACATAAAAAACAAACCCAAAAATAGTGGTAAGGTTTTCCTATATAGAGTGAGATGTGTCATAGAGAAGTAGAATATTTTATTTGGTATAAATTGAATAGTGATTCCTATGAAATTTATGGTCATTCAGGTCAAACCATATGTCGAATTAGGGTTTATCCCTCTAAAATGAAAAACTGTTAGCAGATTTGATGTAAATGTGTAGGTATAGACATTTTTTAGAACCATATGTCAAGGGTTATTATATAGATCTAACTCGTCTGTAGGAAATCATGTTCTCACATAAAGAAATAGTCTAACTAGTTTAAGGTCTTTTGGGGAGGACCTGAGGTTCTTTATGGTATAACATCATATAGTTATGAAAAAATGAAATAAATTTTGATGTATTATAACATTTAATATAAGTTAGGATGTTTACACTGAAGTATTAAAGTCTTTATCTTGTCCTCTTATATCAAGTGAAAATGACATTAACCAATGTGAAGTAAAGAAAAGTACATTTTGAGGAACCTATTGTCGGTAGTGGGTGTGATATTCTATTCATCCATTGTGATTAGGTATTAAACACTATTATAGTAAACCTTGTGTATAGTATAAGTTCCTCCCCATTTTTTCTAGTTTTAGATGTTTCTTATTAATCATCATTGGTGTTTTAAGAAGTAAAATCAATTCTCCTTGGATGATGTAGTAGACATGACCTTTGTTTTTTAACACTCATGTGACTTAGTTCAAATGGATCTCATGGTCGTGATGTGTGTGTAAACTTTTCTCATAAATATATCCCACCTATTCAAGTTAAATCTAGGACAACTCAACTTTGCAAAATGGTTGTTGATAGTGATACAAAGATTGGTTAGTTGAACCTAAATGAAAAATCATAACTCTGTTTTGTATAAAAAAATATTTCAGGTGACATTTTAGTAGTACTTCTTATTCTTAATAGGCACAAAAAGTAATAAAGAGTTTAATTTTATAATGCTTATTTCCATTATCACCATCTTCTAAAGGATTTTAGATAGAGTTTTGATGAAATATTTTTATGATCACTTTGGTAAATTCCCAACATTGAGAGAGGGTGAATCAGTTTTGGTTACTCTTGATACATTAAAACCTTTTTCACTAATTTTACCTATATACTTATCTCTCTAAAAAAATACTCACCATCAATTTTCATATATTTAAATTAGGAATGTAAAGATTGATGGACACTACTAGTTGTTAATAAGGTTCACCACTAATATAGTTAACTATTTACCCATTATACGATGGTTATTATCCCACTCACACATAGTTATTATATTATTTCTATGAAATATCTAAAACTAGTAAATATACTTGGACATATATTTCTGGACAGTGTGGATCTAACATTTTATCTCAAACAATATCAATCCAAAGGTATGCCCCTTATAAATTCCACTTCATAGAATATTGCAATTATTCTAAAATATGATCCAATCAGTTATTTGTTTATACTTTCAAGATGCATATTATTTATCTATGTCAAATGCAATACCCTGGTCTTTTTTTATGAAATATCTCTATTTAAATATTTTGATTCCTTTGGTATATTGTGTAGCAGGCAACACGAATTTTAAAGGTACCACGATATACTATTAAAATGTTGTTAAAATAACATGGCCATTATAAACTATCCATTTAATTGGTGGGTATTAATAATAATAAAAATATTATGAAATAAATTTATTTATTAATTCTTTGGGAATAAACACTAAAATTTTTCTAAAGTCATTTTATTCCCCAAAAATGTGTTTTCCAAAAACAATTATTTTATAGAATTCTTTAAGAAAGTAAATATAATTCATCCAGAAACCATTGTAAAATGTATTTATAAAAATATAATTAATTTTTTAATTCATCATATCAAAATTATCTTAGTAAAAAGTTTTGATAATTTTTAAAAAGTTGGAAATTTTAATGATTCGTGAAAAATAATGATTTACATTGAAAACTATATTTTATTTTAAATCATCTAGGGAGTAAAATTCCATTTTGTATAAGTTTTTTAAAAAATAGTTCCTTATTTTAATAAAAAATATAATTATTTTCTATTGAAAAAAATTTATATATGAATTTATTATAAATAAAATTTATACTTAAAATGTGAATTGTTTTAAAAAATTGTTTTCGTTGTGTTTTTTCAGTTTAATTTCAAATTAAAATTTTCCAATTATACATTTTGAAATTTTAAAAATATTTTCCATATTTTTAATCATAAGATCAAAATTTATTAAAAATATCCCATTCATTTTTTTTCAATATGGAAAATAACCTTAATAATTTTGGCTACCTCAGTTAAGGGTAAATCGGGTAATTAATGATAAAAATAAAATGATAAGGAATTTTACTTACCCTAACACTTACCCAAATTATTTTTTATGAGTAATTTTCAAACATAATCATCCATGGGTTTAATTTATGAATTTTTGGATCCACTGTTGACATTAATTCCCTCATATAATTTTATTTAATGAAATTTCAAACATGTCACACTATTGTTTTAAATTAGTATAACATTTTTATATGTGTTTTTCCAAAATATATTCTCTACCATAATTATTAGTTTTAATTATAAATGAATTATATTCATCATGGTGACTTATTTTTAATTGTTTTGTTAGATATAATTTACTTAGATGCTTACACAATTATGATGCAGTAATTACCTGACTGATGGAAAAAATCAAATAAATGATATTAAAAATATTAAAATTAATATAATTTTAGATATTTAAGGATATATAACAATTCTATAGATTACCATAACAAATTTAGGATACAATAAAATAGGTTTTTATAATTTGGATTATTTTTTTTATTTTTTAAAGTCAATGTAATAAATAGTGTTATAATTGAAAATAATTATATTTCATGAATATAATATATTAATAAATTATTTAAAAATCATAAAATTATTAAATAATACCAAAGGGTATAATATATTTTCAAATATTTCATCCCCTAGTAACTTATCATCCATTTGGAAGTGCTTCTCTCTATAATATTCTTATTATATTTTAATATTTTGAGAAATTCTAAAAAACAACCCTCTCCTCCACTTATAAATACAACCCCTTTTCCTAACACCCACCGGGCCCTAATTATTTCCAAATCATTGGAAAATAATATACTCCCAACACTCCCCACCTAAAATTTCTACTATTATCACCAAAATATCAATTATAAGTTCCTCAAGGGGTCCTTTAAGAGGTGATATTCAACAGTAAAATTCTTGAACTACCTCTTTTCATTTCTTTTACTCTTATACATCCTCCTCACATCCTTCATCTATAAAAGAATAATAAATTCAGTATCATGTATATACTAAAATTTTATATTTGTAATTTCATATTTTTTATCAAACCCTTTTGTCATTTCCACATATTCAAAGAGAGGAAACAATTGTCCAAATTTTTGGCATTTAATCATCTCCCTGAATAATGAGTTTTTATTTTCCATTGCCGCCTTTGAGGATAGTAATAAAAATACTATTATGGTTAAATAATATTTTATTAAGTATACTATAACTTATTACATATTTTTTTAACTATTATATATACATAATATTAAATAAAATTAAAATAACATGGGACGGTCGAAAAAACGTCCAAAATAAACTAAACATTTATCCTTAATGTTTTATGAAATGAATCATACTAATGTCAAAAAAAATTTATATGTGACTATTAAATATTTTGGGACTCTATGAATACCATTTCATTTCACTTCTGGAATATTATTCCTATTTGAAAAGTACACACATAATCACACACAAGGGAAAAGACCATGAAACCATGAAACGAACACTCCCAAAATGAAAAAATTGAACCTTACAACTCATAAAAATTTCCTTAAATGAACTTAATAGAATTGTAATAAATAATATCAATTTGAAAATGGTTATTAATAAATAAACTAATGAATATAATTTTATTATCGAGGACATTAAGTGCAAGTGCATAACACATTTGCACATAAGGTAAGGGATCTCTTTAAACCTACATATTTCCTTAGTGTTACAATTTCTCCATATTAACCTCAATTAAAATATTCTTTATTATTATATAATTATAAAATATTTTATTTATATGTACCACACATTTTTATTTATCTCAATTAATATTTATTTTATAGGTAATTACAAATTTAAAATGGTTCCCTTCTCAATTACTATCGATAAGAAAACCTGTTTGAAAGAAAACTTCTCCATTTCGTTCCCATTTTCATGTGTGATCCACAAAATAAATTAATCACCCAATATTTTTATGAAAACAATCAATTTATCCTAAGAAACTATTTTATTTTATTTTTGGTTTTATGGAACAATTATGCTTTCATATTCTATAAATACTCTTTATTATTTTAACTAAAAGCACATCTAAGTAACACATTTCTAATGTTACATAACCACTCAATTTCATTTATTGAATTATGTTGTAAATAATTATTATTAATTCATTGTTATTTTTTCTTTATTAATAGAAAAAAATATTTAAAACCCTTATTTCATGGATACCATTTTTATACTCCCTTTATTTATTCCTTATGACATGATTACGACACCGATTTCTTTCCATGGGGAACATTTATATTTATTCTTTATGTTTGATTATTTTTGTGACACACATATTCATGAACATGTTATTATGGGAACACCTATATAGTTCTCCAATGCATTGGGTAATGTTTTAATCTCATTGGATTTTTTGTATGGGATTAAAGAGTAAACCTAACCCATTATGGGACTTTGTTGAACATGTGATATAGTCTTGGTTGTTTCCCTTGACTCAAGTTTATGTCATGTTATACGACTCTTCTCATTTCCTAATGTTTATGTGGTCATATGATTCCAAGTTCTATATGTTATCCTTCCATATATTTATTCATGTTCCATTCATTTTATTTAAACGTATTATGCCTTGAAACTCACATGATTTGATTCATTTCCATGTTTATTACTTCAATAGGAATTTTAGCTCATCCCTTTAGTATTGTATTCACTAGGTTATCATATACTGTTGTAGGATCTCAAGGGTAGATAGTAGCTCATTATAGTAATTAATGAAAATATGTTTCATGATTTCTATTTATGTACTAAGTCTTCCAAATACACTAGCCTTTTATATCCGTCATTGGTATTTTAGGGATAATTACGGATATAATCATATAAGAATATGTGTAAAATAAATGGGCTGCTATAGTTTATATCAAATTATAGTCTAGTTATTTTGTGGTATTGGGTCTAGAAAACTATAATAAGTTTCATATGGATAATTTTATCACCATCTATAACCTACATTGAATCTTATGGAACAATAAGTTAGGATGTATTTTCCATTTATAAGTTTATCCTTATATGTTCATAGTTTCCTTTTCATATGTTCATTACGAAGTATTATAGACCCCTAATTTTTTAGTTAATGGATAGAAAAATTAGAATTCATTCTAATGGTAAATGTGATAGGCAATGTGATGATTTACCTAATGAGATTCTAAACATGATTGTAATGGGAGCACAACACTTCATGATAGTACTAGCTCAACTGGATCAAGTTATAATTAATAACATGAATCATGTGGAATTCCCTCCTTCTTTAAATAAAGATAAATATGTTTTCAAATTATTAATATGAAAAATAAATCCTATATTTATTGTTTCTTCTGAACCCCTCATCATATAATAGTATATTGACTCCATTTAGAAGATAATCATAGTCCTCTAGTTCTTAAAGAAGAGAAATTTGTGGGGGTAGTATATCATTTTGATGGGGAAGATAATTCGTGGAAGAAAATGATCGAGAACACAAATTTAAAAGAGAAAATACAATCCATTGAATGTGAAGGATTCAAGAAAATATTTTTCAATAAATATTTTCCCCTAAACTCTCTATCTTATGATAGATAGGGAGTTCCTGGGACTAAAGAAAAAGGAAAATGAGTCTATTTGAACATATGAGGAAAACATTATAAAGTTTTCCTAATACCCTGTCTTTATCATGAACACTGAAATTTGGGTAGATTTCTTCATTAGTTTATTAAAGACATGTCTATGAAAATATTTTTATATTCTAGACTTCAAAATATATTTAGAGATTCTTTGTAGTTCCCTAAAGGTTGAGTGAGAAATTAGAGGCTCTTAGTGGTCATGTGGGATTATACATAAAAAGAGAACGATTTAGTCTAATATTGGGTGATTAATAGATAAATCCCATGGATGGAAGAAAACCCAACATCACACGTGTCAAAAGTGTGGGAATAAGTATCTCGAGAACTATCTAAAGAGAAACAAAATATTCTTCAAATGTGTAAGTGAGGGGGGTATCAGGATAATCATTTCTGAAGGGATTAAAATAATCCCACTAATTTGTATAAACTATGTAAGGTTTATATCAACACATATCCTGTAATATAGTGTTTCAATTACAAGGATCATAGGAATTATGAAACCCAATTCCATAATCCAAATCGTCAAATACAATAAAAAAACAAACTCCAAGGAAACAAGGAAGGTAATATTATATCACTACTACTAAGGTGCATCCAGAAAATGATGTGGTTACATGTAAGCTATTTATTCATTAAAGAATATAAATTTTACTTTTTTTATTATGTTTATAGGCAGTATTTCATATCTTTAATGTTTAGTAGAAATTTTCATTCACAAACATGAAATATGGAAGTTGAGTTATCTGTGAGAATAGTGCATGGGGAAGTTATCGAATATAAAGTATATAACTCCCCCCCCCAAATTGTGGACTAAACCTCGTAGAAAATATCATCTTAGTTCATTTGATGGAGTTTTATGCTTTATTGGTCATGGATTTTCTATCATTAAACAAAGACAATATCAATTTTTAGGAGAGGTAGATCACTCTATACAAACTGAGACATCCTTCACTTCTATACAAGTATAAAGAGTAAGAGAAACCTCCATTAGAATCATAAACTAATGTGTAGATATTATTTTTTCATTTGAAATCTTATATATAAAAAATTAACTTAGATGAAGGAGAGGATCATGCTTAAATACATTCCCATTATTGGGGACTACACTGATGAGCACTCGAAATAATTTTATTTTCTTCCTCCTAACCAACAGATAGAGTTCTCAATTTAACTTATACCCAGTTACATTCCCCTATCAAAGACTCGTTATAGGATATCCACCACTGAGTTGTAAGAATTTAAAAAGAGGTTACAATAGAATCTGGACAATGGTTTCTATACACAGGTTCTTCACTATTGGTTGTTTCATTAATATTCATCAAGAATGAGGATGGAATAATGACCAATTAAATGATTATCCTGACGTTAAAAAAATCACAACAAAGAATAAGTATTCCCTTAAAAATATATATAAATTGTTTGTTCAACAACATGGGTCCAAGTATTTCTCTAAGGTGGAACTATGATTGGGATATCAATAATTAAAGGTGAATAAGGAATATATTCCCAAGAGAGGATTTAGAATGAGGTATCGACATAATGAGTTCATAGTGATTCCCTTCAAACTTAAAAATTCTTGAGAAATTTTCATCGAATTAATGGTTATTTTCTTTAGATATTACAACAACAAAAATCTGAAAGTCTTTATTGGTGATATTCTTATATACTCTAAGAACAAGGAAAAGGATGAATAACATTTGAATATTTTTCTAAAGACTTAGTTAATGGAGAAACTATATGAAAATAATAGTAAATTTGTGTTTTTGATGGAGATTTAATCATTATTAGGGAGTTTTATCAGTATCAAATGGATATATATGCACCCATCTAATAAAAATACTATCCAAGAGTATCCCAAACAAGAATCTATGAAATATATCTATAGTTTCCTCGGTCTAAAAAAGTGTTATCATTGATTTGTGAGGAAATTATAAGGATTATCAAGCCCACTAACCAAGATTACTCGAAATGGATTGAATCTCACCATCACTAGTGTATATGAATATTTCTTTAAAGAGTTGAAAAAAAGGTTTATCACTGTACCAATTCAAACACTAACCACAAGTGTGGTACTCTTTGGGACATACAATGATGCACCGAAGAAGCGCTTAGGTTGTTACATGAAGAAAAATGATAAATTGATAGAATATTCCTCAAAGCATTTGAAATTCAATGATAAAAACTATCTGACACATGCTCTAGAGTTGGAGTCTTTGATCTTCACATTGAAAATATAGAGGCATTATTTCTATGGGGAGACATTTAATATATATAAAGATCCCAAAAACCTTAAATATATATTCACATAGAAAGAGATTAATATATTCCAGTGAATATGGTTAAATCTCATCAAGTATAATAACTCCTCAATCCACTAACATGCTAGTAAACCCAATAAATTAGCAGATTCTCTTAGTATAATGGATTGTGTAACATTATTGATGATGAAAATTGAGAAGGATATAATATTCATAGTCTTAAAAAGGATGTAAATAGAAATTATAAGGGAAGGAACGTCATAATTCCTTTCTCAAATTATTTATCAACCATACCTTACGGAAAAGATAAATGATTTTCAAAGAAATGATGTGTAAATTCAAAAGAAGGTGAAATCTATCAGAAATGGGAAATCCTAAGATTTGAAATCTCATGAGGATAGAGTCATGAGATATGTTTCAAGACTATTTATACCATCGAACACTAAGATAAAGAGGTAATTTTTAATAATATACATAGATGAACCATCTCTATTCACCTAGAGAGCACAAATATGTATCCAGGTATCCAAGAGCACTATTGTTGAGATAATATAAATAAGTAGATCGTTGAATATATAATAAAGTTCCCATTATCTCAGAATGTGAAGGATAAAAGGCCAAAGTTTAAGGGGATGATACAGCCATTACCTATAACTACATGTTAATGGAAAAAATTATCATAGACATTATCACTAACATCCAAAGACATCCATTGGAAATAATGGCATATGGCTTGTTATGGATCATCTTACAATTATTGATCATAGTATTATAATTAAATAGTAATTATAATTTTATTAAATTTTATGGATATACCTAAAATAACTGGTGATTATATATAGATTAAAATTATTGATTTTATATAATAAAGGATCTAGATTTACCTCGAGATCCGGGAAAAGTCTCCAACATGCACTAAACAGTGAGATGAACTTCAGTACAATTTGTAACCCTCAATCTAATGGACAATCTGAGTGGGATACTTAGACACTACAATACATGTTGAGATAATTCTAAATGGACTTCAAATTATTATGGGATCACCATCTTCCACTAGTGGTGTTCTCTTACAATAATAGTTTCAAATCAATCATCTAAATGGACCCATATGAATCCCTTTAGGATAAGAGATATAGAACACTGATATATTGGGATGAAGTCAGTGAACATAATCTGTTGGGAACTGAAATGGTTGAGTAAATGGTATAAAAGTTTATGACCATTCAGAATCACATTATGGATCCCAAAGTCGATAAAATATCTATGAAAACAATTTTCAAAAAGGCTTAGAGTTTGGGGTGGGAGATAAGATATTATTCTATATATCTTTATAGAAGAGAGTCCTGAGATTTGGAAATAAGGGAAATATAAGTCCCAGATACATTATCCCCTTTTATATTATTAATCACATCATATATGTACCATATCTACTAGAACTTCCACTAACCATGTTGTTGGTCGGGGTGGAATCTCAAGAGAGGGGTGAATTGAGTTCCTACTTAAAATTTCTGTTAAAAACCTTATTTTAAAAGGATCCCCTAATTTTAAAATGGCCCAGTTAATTAAGAAGGTAGAGATGTAAATGCTTAGTAGGTCAACAGGTTTCTTAAAGATTGATTAATCCTCAGTTGAATCAGTGTAAAACATCTATTTGACTTTTGAAACAAGTTTACTGAATTAAATAAATACAAACACTAACCAAAACTAACTATCAAAGTGAAATAAAAAATACTTTATGTTTTAGAAAATATTAGCAGTGGAAAATGGATAAAACAGAGTATAAAAAAATATAGTGCATAGTGAAGTAAAACAAGAGGTTTAGTCTCAAGCTGAGACTTAATGCTCTCCACTTTGTGATCACCAGCCACCAAGCAATTTATATTAGAAATAAACTTGATACACCGCCCGTATCGGGATTTAAAATAGTTTTCACGAACTGTCTAGGGTTCACACCATCTTCCAGAGTTCTTCATGGAAAAAAATGTATATACCACACACAGTCTCTTCCACAGTTATAAGTGGGGAATAAATATATATGAAGTTTGATGTGAGGATATTCAGTGTCCTCCAGTTTAAGCACATGAGATAGTGTGTGAAACAGATAGACACACACACTTATCAAAAATGTAAAATGAACGAAAACAATAGAGATAAGACTATAAGCTTGAGTTTAGAAAGCTCTATGTGTTAGGAGTTCATCTATTGAGTCCTTGGAGTGAAGAATTTAATTTCTAAGCCTTTATCTGAAAGTTGTCTCTAAAACAGAGTGTCAGAACTCTAGGTTCTAACTTCGAGTGTTATTCTTCTGGGGATGATCAAGAGTTCATGAGGCACAGAAGGCAGAAGTGAGTTTTTTCCAAAATGATCTTCGTGATTATTTGTAGATTCATAGTGTAAGTGTTGGATGGTTTTTCTTTGATCTTAGTAGGTAATCTTCTTCACATTTACAGACACGCTTTTTATGCCACACCAATTCAACATGTATATATATCCCATTTTCTTTCTTGGTCTGCTCTTTTTATAATTGAGGTCTGACAATAGGAATGAGTAGATCACGTGTGATCTTTCTTGTAGCTATTCCTGTCCCCAGATATGGTTTCCTGAGACGTCTAAAATCAGCATTAATTAATGTCAAAATCATTTAAATTATCAAATATGACCATTAGAAAAATATCAATAATTTTACAAAGTATGGGTATTGGTAGACTGGTAATGGTATACTACACATTGGTAGTCTTCAACAGCAGGTTCACATCGGCAACCTCCAACTGTAACCTTCTATTGGTAACCTTCAGCAGTAACCTTCAACAATAGGCTTGCATCAGTGACCTTTGTATCAGTGACCATGTGTCGGTGACCCTGTATCGGTGACATTGTATCGGTGACCTTGTATCAGTGACCTTGTATCGGTGACCCTATATCGATGACCATGTATCGGTGACCATGTATTGGTGACCCTGTATCAGTGAACTAGTACTTAGATAAATTCTGAATTGTAAGCTTAAAATGAGAGCAACGAGATTAACAGTACATAGGTATTACTTTGAGATGAGAATTATTTTCAAATAAATGATTATCCTGTAGGAGAAACAAGATGATTTATATAAATGAAACATGATTTGGGATTATCGAAACCTGATTTGGGATTATTATAATAGGTGATTCCAACACATGTTTGCGGGAAATGATGTATTCCGCGTATCCCTCTGGAGGAAGTACACACCAGATCCATCACATGAATTGAATTCAAAGGAGATAAAGGTGGAAAATGATCACCCTTAAAAGAATAATATGTTAAAGATATTGGAATATGGAGATAAATTATTATACAAAAATACCAATCACCAGATTATTAAAGTATTATGGATGAATCATTAATACAAAGAGGCAACATTGATACGGGATGAAGCGATGAATGAGAAGTAACAGCACCATTTTATACATTAATACATAAAACTATACAGGGTGATATATCATAAGGTATAATAATGTAACACCTAAATATTTTTTAACAAATATTTATCTTTAAATAATTTGATTTCTTCAGAAGATTGTGTTTCACGCAACACCGAGTTTAACCAAACCGCGATATACTATATAAATAGTATTATTTTAACATTATTGATATTACCTTGATATTTAATTATAGTTTATGAATAAGAATAACTATATTGTGAAATATATTTATTTTTAATTCTTATTAAATAAGAAATTGTATTTTTAAAAATTCATTTTATTCTTCAAAATATGTTTTCATGAAAAATGATTTTTTTTCATGAAAAAATAAATACAATTAATTTTGAAAATTTTGAAGAATTTGTTTGAGAATTTAAAATAAATTTCTAAATTTATCATTTTAAAATTATCTTAGGAGGAATATTTTATAATTTTCTAAAAGTTTAAAATTTTAATTAATGGTGAAAAATACCGATTTACATTAATACTGTATTTTCATTTAACGAATTTACAAAGAGAAATTACATTCTAGAATAGTTTTAAAAGTTAATTAATTAATTTTTATTATAAAACCTATAATTTTGGTCTTTGAAACGAATATTACATATCAATTTAGTATAAAAATATTTTATACTTAAAAGGGGGGGGTTTAAAAATATTATTTTTCAATGCATTTTTTCTGATTTAATATCAAGTTAAATTGTTACACTTCTATGTTTTAGAATTTATAAAAATATTTTCCATATTTTTAATAATGTGATCCAAATTTATTAAATATACTCCATTTATTTTTTTCAATATGAATAATAACTTTAGTTATTTTTGTTAACAATGTTAAGGGAAAATTAGGTACTTGAGGGTATTAATAATATGATAATGACAAAAAAATTACCCTAAAACTTGACCCAGTTATATTAGATGAGTAAATTTAGACCCTAATAATCCATGGGTAAAATTTATGACATTTTATAGCCTATTATTTGACATTAAATCCCTTATAGTATTTTATTTAAAGAGAAGTAAAACATGTCACACTATTGTTTTTAATAAGTATGACAGTTTTAATATGTGGTCATAAAGATGATATAATTGACCATAAAATTTATTTTTAAATATACAATATTTATATTAATCATGGTAATTTTTTTAGTTAATTAGGGAATAAATATTTAGCTTAAATTCTTACACAGCAATAATCCAATAATTATTAAATTAACAAAAAAATCATATAAATGATATTAAAAATAATAAAATTAATTTAATGTAAATATTTAAGGTAATATATGAATTATATAGATGAACATGACATATCTAGGATACAATAAAATATATATTTTTAATTTAATTAATTTATTTGATTTTTTAAAATTCAACCTAATTAAAATTTTTAAAATTGACAATAATGATATTTCATGAATAAAATAAAATATTAAATTATTTAGAAGACATAAAAATATTAATAATCCCATAGTGGATAATATATGGTCCAAAATTTCATAACATATAAATTTATAGGCCATTTTCAAATATTTGAATATATAAAAGTCTTATAATATTTTAATATTTTGAGAAATTACAAAAAACACCCCTCTCCTCCCCTTATAAATACCACTCCCCACCACCCCATTTCCTCTCACCTTACAAGAATTTATACTATTAAAATATATTTAAACCAATATAATTCCTACTCTCCCCATGTAAAAGTGTTTCTGGACTCACCAAAATTCCAATTTCAAGTTCCTCAAGTGGTCCTTTAAGGAGGTGATATTCAAAAGGTAACATTCTCAAACTACCTCTTTCAATTTCTTTTCTTCTTATACCTTTTACCCACATCTTTCAAACATAAAATAATAATAAATAAAATATCATGAATATACATTAATTTTATATTTCAAACATAATATCTTGTACCTATACATTTTTCTTATCTCCACTTATTCATAGAAAGAAAACCATTTTCCAAATTATGGTGGTTAACCATCTTCATGGAAAATGAGTTTTTATTTTCCATTACCACATCCAAGGATGATAATAAAACTATTATTAAAATTAAATAATATTTTAATAATTATATATTTACTTATTTCATGTTCTTTGACTAATATATAGACATGTTAAATAAAATGAAACTAATGTGTGATGGTTGAAAAATCCTCCAAAATAATCTAAACATTTATCACTAACATTTTATCAAATGAATCAACCTAATGTCAAAAAATGATATATTAGACCATTTAAAACTATGTAAGTGTGTAAATACCATTTCATTTCAATTTTTTAATATTATTACCAATCAAAAATAACTACCATAATTATACACAATTTAAAAGACCATGAAACCATGAAACCATGAAAGAAACACTACTAGAGTGATGAAATTTAACCTTATAACTCATAAAAATGGTCATAACTAAACTAAATAGGATTATTATAAATCAAAAACATTTTTAATAGGTTCTGAAATAATTAATTTATGAATATATTGTGATTATACAGTATATTATGTATAAGTATAGAACACATTTGGTCATAAAGTAAGTGATCTCTCTGGACCGCCAAATTTCATTTGGGTTACAATTTATCCATATTTTCCTCAAATTTAAATTTTCATTCATATTATATAAATATCCTATATTATATTAATATTTACCCAAAATATATATTTATATCAATTCAGATTTATTTTATTAGTAATTGAATAGTTTAAATGGTTCCCTTCACAACTCATCTCGATAAGAAAACCTAATTGAAGGGTACTTCTCTCTTTCTCACCCATTTTAAAGTTAACTCCATAAAATTATTTAATCCACCAATTTTTCTTTATAAAATAACACAATATATCATAAAAAAAATATTTTAGTTCATTTTTAATTTTATTAAAACAATTATTCCTTCATCCTCTTTAAAAAATCTTTATTCATTTCCCTAAAACCACACTTAAGTGGCACATTTCTAATATTACATATCCACTCTTTTTAATGTTTTCAATTCTATTGTACTCCATTATTTTTGATATATTATTATTTTTAATTTATTAATGACCAATTATTATGTAAATAAATTATTTTATGGATTCCATTATTATACACTCTTTGGTTATTTCTTATGACATGATTACAATACCCATTTCCTTCTATGTGTGACGCAAATGTTTATTACTTATGTGTGAATATTTATGTGGCACCCATATGCCTAAATATATTATGATGGGTGTTCCCATATAGTGATTCAATCCATTGGGTATGTTTTTAGTCTTATATGAAAATATGTAGGGGATTAGTGAGTAAACCTAATCCATTACGGGAATTTGTCCACCATGTGATATAGCTTTGGCGGTTTTCCATGACCCATGTTTCTATCATGTTATATGTATCTTACACTTTTCATTATTTCATTGATCATATGATTCTATTATATATATATTCTTCTTCTATACTTTTTTCATGATTCATTCGTCTTGTATTATCATGTTATTCCTTCTAAGTCATGTTATTTTCCTCATTCCTGTGTTTATTCTTTTACTATGACATTTAGAACATCCCTTTTGTGTATGTATTCCCCAGTTTATCCCATGAAGTTGTAGGATCTCAAAGGGATATATGAGATTATTATAGAGGTTAATGCAAATAGTTTTCATGGTTTCTATGTATGTACCTAGTATTCCAAATATAGTTGACTTTTAGATCCATAGTCTGTATTTTATGGATAATTAAACGAAAAATCATGTAATAATATGTTTAAAAGTCTTTTGTCTTGGTATAAAATATCACTCATCTTCTTCTCATCATTCTTAATTTTATTATTCGGTGTTTAAGGTTTTTCTCTTTTAAACCAGTGTAGGGCATTCACCTTTCTTTAATGATCAATATATTTATGTTTGTCATAGGGTCAGTTATTTTCTTGATCTCAATATTTATAGGATATCCATCAATCAAAATATTTTTTATTCATTATTATTATTCATAATTATATTCACCAAGAAATATAAATATTACCTAATATTCTTACACTTTAATACCCTAGGAATCATAGTCATCAAATTCCATGGCATCTTCAACATTCAATTCATATTCAAAGATGACATAATATGAATTCCTTTTAATTCACGTTAAGTCTTGGAGTTAACCTCCGCACAATATTCAAAAATATCATGATACTTACCATTTAAAACTTAAATAAAAATATTTTATTCCATTAATTTTGTTAATAATATCCCACCTATTCATGGGTTCATGAAATGTTGTGGCATCGATCTTATTCTCATAATATGAAATTATTCTCAACCTTTAAACCCTTAGTTGGTTGGCACTATAATATCAGCCTAAATAAAATCCCATAAAATTCACTATGATGTTTATTCAGTGAAGATCGAAAAGTAAGAATCATCTTATTTTACTTATTTCTTTTTAATATTTTATTCTAGAAATACCCATATTCATCGATATCACAAAGAGGTAGTAAAAACCATATTAAACTAAACTATCTAGGTTCCTATGCCTTATAAAGACACAAGGAACCTTATGAACATCATACATATCCTAAAAAAGACAAGAGATAATCCTTAGGAACTTTCCTTTGAAAAATTATTGTTATTATTCCATTTTTTAAGATAAAATTATCCTTATAAAGTTAATATTTATGAATTTTAACCATTAAAATTTGATCCTTGTGAATTTATAAAGCTCTAAACTCTATGGAAAACAACTCCAAATTCCATATATTCAAATATGATTGAATATATTCTTTGTATAGAATATTAAGAAGTTGTGTCTTTAAATATAATATTTTCTAGCTAATTGATCATTATAAAATTTGAAAGTTAATCGCAAATAAATCATCCCATAATCCTTTTTGAAGGTAATATATTTCTAAGTATATCAAATGGTGTTATCTATTTCAATAAATTCTATTTCAATATAAACAGTGTTTGAAGAACTATCTCCATAATTCAATATGAATCTCTAGTTCTCGTTTATTTTTTACATATTAATAAATACTATAAAAATACTTTGGAACTCCTGAATTATTATAAAGATTCATGGGAACTCTTATTAACTTCATAAAGGTTATTCTTCTACATATAATGACACCATGGATATATATCTCGTGTAATACCTTGTGATTTTAAAAGAGGAACACCATGTTCAATAGGATATGTGACACACAACACCAAGCTTATGATTGAATGTAACACCATAAGACTTTACGATATATCTCATTTTAAATAAATTCAATTTCTTTCAGAGCATATGATGTATGGAACACCAGTTTTAAACTAAACATGATACACAATTAAAATCTTATTATTTAAACATGACCATTATAACGAAGACGTTAAGCTGGAGGTTATGAACATGACTTAATAAAATATAAAAATTAAATATTTTACACATGTATAAAATAAATTCAATTTTAATCTTTTTATAGGAAATAAAATAACAAACATTTGAAATAAATTGAAATTTTTTCTGAAAAAAAACATTATTTTTCTAAAAGGTTGTCTAGAAATCCTTTCCACGCATAATTTAAAATCAATTTTTTCACTTTTATAAATTTAATTCTAATAAATAAATATCATTAATGAAATCTATAAGTCAAAATTATATTTGGGTGAATCTTTTAGAATTTTTTGGGAAGGTTCATTTTTTATGAGTAGTGAAATATAATGATTTTTATTGAAACGTCATTTTCATTTGAATTATTCATAGAGTTAAATCATAATTTAAATTGGTTTTAATGTAAAATTAGATAATTTAATACAAAATTTAACAAATATATTTCATTGTAATAAATTTTATATTTAATTATGATATAAATTCTTTTTAATCTTTTGAAACGTTTTCTTTGGAAAAACAATTTTTTGACGCATCTGCGTGTTTAATTTCAAAATGAATTATGAAAATTATATGAATTTAATTATTAAAAATCTATTTAATGATTTTAAAAATCATAATTTATATTATATAAATATTTAAACTATATTTTTAGCATAATTATTAGTAATAAAAATAAAAAATTAATTGATGTAGTTTAGGTTAAAACGAGGTTTTGCGAGCTACATGCATTTGTGTTGAAATTATTTTTCCACATGCATATAAATTTTATTTTATTAAATTTATTTAGTATTTAGATTTATGGGGTAAAAATTATCTAATAATTTTCATTTTATTTTAGTATTAATGAATAAATTATCTTGGTTATAAATACTTATTACCTTAGTGAAAAATAAAATCGAAAAATTTGGTAAAATTAAATGCTAAATAGTAAAATGATAAAAATATGTTTTTTGTGGGGTAGGTGTAGATCAATCACACCATACCTATAATTAATTATTTATCAACTATTTAGAAATATAGGGTGAGAGTTACTTCGCATAAATGAATAGTCATAGGTATTTACAAAAATGTCACTTCTTCTCAATTACAAAAGGATTGTCACTCCAATCACTTATTCAAGATTACCAATAACTTTTTATCAACCAAAACCCAAAAACTTATCACCACATCATCATTAGAAAGATTATAGGGTTAATGGTTTTCCCAAAACACCAACCTTATGGTCTTTAATAATATATCCAAAGGATGTTTTTTCAAGAGAAGCTAACTGTCTTCAAGATGACCAAGAACTTTGTCTCAACCAAAACCTAAAAACATATCTCTTCATCGTCATTAGAAAAATTCTAGAGGTGATTTTGTTCCCAAAACACCAACCCTGTAGTCCTTAATAATTGATCTAAAGAGATTTTATCCGAGAGAAAGGTTTCAAAACCTCCCATCTAAAGAGAATGTAATAAGGAATGAAAAAAGTAGATATATTCATTTTAGAATCAACATATATGAAATGATCGTGATTTTATATTGAAGATATGATTCTAATTAACCATTAATGAGGGTCTCATTAAATCTATTCAAAAAATCCATTAAAATGTTATAGAATTTTAAAAAACATATGTCATAAATATCCCCTTTTAATTGACTCTAAATTAAGTTCATAAAGTCTTTAGAACCATTGTTTATCAAAATAAACATAAAAAGTGGACACTATAAATTCATGAAAAACTAGAAACTGCTGTCAGAATATATCATCAGGATCTACCATCTGGATCTTCCATCAAGAACTATCATCAATATCTACCCTCAATATATTCCAATAGGATAAACCATTAGGATCCACCATTAGGATCTACCATGATGGCCTAGTTTAACACCCCAAGATTTCATAGTAAGTTATTTTCTTTAAAATAATTCAATAGCTTGCGCTACATGCAACACCAAGTTAGAGTGCACCACGACTTAGCAATCAAGACATTAAAAAGGCAGTTATGAATAGTAATAACTGAATTTTGAATTTCATATACTCCATATAATTTTATAATCCATATTATGTGTTTTTTAGATATAATATAAGAACAAATTCATTTTTTCAAATAAAAGTTGTATTTTTGAAAAAATGAAATTTTACCCCCCTTTAATGGAAAACCCTTTTTAAAAACAATATTTGACACTTTTATATATTAAATTTAATTAAATTAAATTTTTCATTAGAATCGGGACATAAAATTTTATTTTGGATAAATTTTTGGTACTTTTCAAACAACATTCATATTTTTATGAATAGTAAAAAATACAAAATTTTAATTGAAAACAACTTTTTTAATTGAAATAATTTATAGTGTTAAATTATGTATTTGAATGGTTTTGACATATAACCATATTATATTTTTATCATTTAATACAATATAGGTCATTATAATTAATTTTACATTTAAATTTGACATAAAGACATGTCAATCTTTTAATAGTTTTAACTTCTTGAAAACCTGCTTTTTGGTTTGGAAAATGAGAATTAATTTTAAATTAATTAATTATACTTATATTTTTTTAATTTAGTAAAATTTAATTCATTTTTGAATTTGGATTAACAAAATTCTCTTATGATGAATTTTTAGTATTTTTCTGAAAACTTTCAATTTTTGATTAATAGTGAAAAACATTGCATTATTGTTTAAAAGCCGAATTTTTATTTAAATAATTATTTATTTTATTTATTTAATTCAATATAGATGCATAATACCTATATTAGTTCAATTTGATTCATTGGAGTCATTTTTATAATAAAATTACATGTATAAATTTTTATTGAACTTTTTACCGTCTTTTACCCACCTTCTAGAAACATTCACAAATTTCCATAAAACATAATTTTACCACTTTTATGAGTTGAATTTCAAAAATCTGGGAGACAGGGTTGACATCAGTAAGTTAAATGTGGTTAAATAAGATGAAAAAATGTTTTGGTGATTAGTAACTTTGGACTTTTATTTACCACGATTAAAAGTAAATATGAAATTAAAGGTAAAAATGATATTATAATTCCTCTAACACGTGTACTCATTATATTTTATAAGTATAATTAGACCAAAAAACATTAGAAATAAAATATGATACTTTTGTTCTACTTGGATTAGATTAGGACATTTATTATAATTTTATTTAAAGAAGAGTCAAAAGTGTTAAATTAAATGTTTAATAACTAAATCATTTTTAATATAGAGTTATACATAAGAAAAATTAGACTATAAATATTAATTATAAATATAAATAAATTTACTACATAATAGTTTTTAATTTATAATTTTTAGATATAAAAAATTAAATTTATTTATGACACAATGATGATGTAGTAATTACCTTATTAATGAAAGATTAAAATAATTGATATTATATACATCAAAATAAATATAATTTTAGACTTTTGATGAATTACACTAATTTTATAGATCAATATGACATGTTAGGGCTGATTAAATAATTTTTTTTCTAAGTAATCATGCTGTTATGTTTTTTACAAAAAACAAAATACTAAATAGTGTCAAAAATGACATAAATGAGTTTTTAAAAAAAATACTATATTATTGAATGATATAATATTCCTAAAAATCAAAGTTACATCCAAAGGGATTAAATAATATTATATATATCATTAATTAACCACTTTAGTTTCTCCTAGAAGTTTAGAGTAATTTTATTAACCATATAGTGTAAGAATACAAGAAGACACGGTAAAAGTAAAACTATTTAACTAATAGTTAAATCTAAAATATAAGATTAATATGGTGACTTAAACTTGTCTAAAACCTATTGGTTGAAAGTATATAGACTCATAACCACCTTATATTTGAAATAAATCAATTTTTATCCATTATAAATCTAAATTTATTTATAATGAAATTATATTTAAAGGTTTTCCTAAAGTGGCCCTCACTGCTCTTATAAAAGGGTACTTCCCCTTCTCTCAAAATCACACCTTCGAAGCCATTTGGCTCAAAAAACCTCTAACCAAATTTCCTCCCAAATTTCCTCACCTCAACTTAGAGCCCTTACTTTTATCATAAATCCAACCCAAGGATCCATTTTGATCAAATCTAATGGAAACACCCGAAAAGAGGTAATAATTTCACCACCTTTTTCAAGTTGTTTTCTTCTTCCACTTACTCTTTCTTGGTTCTTTTCATGACAAAAATAATAAATACAATACCTTATCCATAATATGATGTTTTTATAAATATTATACAACAATATTTGTTATTCTATCCATCCTATAAATGACAAAGTCACCATACGTGCGTACGTACGGCTTACCATCTCTACATCGTGGTGTAGTTTGTAATTCAAAAACTTCATTATTTGGATGGGTATAATAAGGAGTATAAATAATTTAAATAATAAATATAACATTATAATTATTCTTTATATATGATATACCATCCAATTATATATGATTTCACCATCAAAATAATGATATTGTCGCTCGTGTGTACATATGACTAACTGTCTCCACGAACGCGATGAGGTTCATTCCCCATCGTAATCATTCAAGAATAATTTTCATTTTATGATTAAAAATAATTTTTAAGAACTTAATATCATTTTAGATATGAATAAAATATATCCTATACATAACAAACATGACTTATGTAACAAAACATATAAAGGAAAATGAATCAGTTAACAACCAAAATAATGATACTACTAAAATATCATTAACAAAGAAATATTAGAAGATCATATATGATATCATATTTTTATATTTGGTTCTTCTGTAATTTAATAAAAATTATTTCACCATTATAAATGAGGTTAACCTAACATATACTAAGGAAAATTACAAGCTAAGGGGTTTTCATCTCACTTTTATTCTCATGAGATTCATGCTATATTGCCACTTTTTCCTTTTGTGTGGTGTATGTTTACCCATGATTGTATTATTTATGTAATATAATTAATTTATGGGTATTTACATCTTCATTGTATGATACTTATTTCTTTGGTGTATGTTTCGTAAGTTACCAAATCGGTAAGGGAATTTAAAATTTCAATTTTTACTCATTGGGCATTACGCAAACATCATTGATTACTTTACTCCAAGATTATGTGTGAAATCACTATTTATTTACTTATGTAGTAATTTACACTCCCCTTTGTTTGGATATACTTTTGATACACATAATCACTCCATTAATAAATTTTCAAGTCATCGATATAAACTTGATAAGAGTAATTTTAACACAATTTCTATTCATTGAGTTAAACATCCAAGTCATTATTTTTGTTTTTACAAGAATATGTGTAAATGTCCTCTGATTGATTTACACTGAATATCCAATCATATTGAGTGTATTTATTTGTAGTATTGGCAAGAGGCCTTGACAATGTGGTTATTATGTCCGACATTATGCATTTTATCATTATGAAATTGGTTATTGATATTACATGCTATTATTCAACTAGTAGAATATCCATAGGAATAAGTAAATGGAATTATTTGATTTATCTTTGTTATATTATGAATAATATTATGTTTAAAAGGCTTGTGTTCTAGTCTAATACATATCCTTAAATGTTTATTCTTATTTATGATTGTTTCTACTATATTTTTATTCTTAATGAGTATCAGATCTCACCCCTTTCTTATGTTTTATTTTTCCCATGATGAGAAGAAGTATATTACGATTAACCTAAAGGAATAAGCTTAGGGATATAAGAGTATTAAAAGGGGACAAAATGTTGTTTTTTTTAATTTCATG
This sequence comes from Viscum album, assembly GCA_963277665.1. NCBI lineage: Eukaryota > Viridiplantae > Streptophyta > Magnoliopsida > Santalales > Viscaceae > Viscum > Viscum album. The sequence continues at coordinate 358,757,148 of OY728155.1, read as the reverse complement.
ATGTGATGTAAAACTTAAGTATGTATCTAGTACTTCCAAGGCTTCTAAACTGATCGGTCTTTCAGGACATGATTCCTTTTATCTTGCCAATGTTATCTAATAATACAACGATTCTGGGTAACTATGGTCAGGGAGTTACACCTAGCATAAGGATAAACCATATTGATCAACAATTAGGATCTACCCTAAAAATATACCATTAACATTTACCATAGAGATCTTCTATTTGGATCTACCATCCGGATCAATAATCAGGATCTACTATCATCAGTTACTTCCAGCACATAGAACCTACATCTATAACCATCATCTACCATCGTCATCTACCACTAGACACTAAAACATCCCTTTGGAACCCGTGGACCTAGAGAAATGTAAAGGAAACGGGTTCCTAATAAATAGGTCATTAAATTATATATCTCTAAATAATTAGCATCCAAAATAATTAAACCATAACTAAAGAGAAGGGAAGGAAAAATTGTCATCTGAATAATGACCCTATGATACACCTCTCAAGAATCTCATTACAACTTAAACACTACCCCAAACTAAAAAATCCAACCATAATCCTCCTCTCTTTTATATAACCAATTAGAAAACTCTTTCAACGCCCACATGTCCCCAACCAAAAACCTCCACAACCAAAGCATTTTATATCCCCATGTCCCAAAATAAATGAATTCCACCTCCCATATAAAGGTAATATCCTATTTTAGTGGTACTAACATGGACACATAGTTTCAATCGATTCAAGCTATAACACTTCCCGATTTGGAATCAATTTTTCCCTTCTCCCAAGGAATTAAAGCTTTAATAACCCATTATAAATATAAAGAAGAATCACATCTCATATAAAATATCATATTCCTAATATCACGTCATCAAATAAAATAAGGAAAAAAGATAATCATAAAACAACTTAGGTTACTGGGAATTCATTTTTATATTATATTACCAAGTACTCTCCTCCAAACCACCATGCCTCCACAACACATGAACCAAAAGAATGGTTTATACCCATATAACCTTATCTTGAGGGTCATAGATCTCCCCTGGCCACACCATGAATATCACATAATCCTTGATATCCAGTTCTTCACATACAATAGCATGGGTTTCATTACGAAGATATAGATGAAAATGAGAGATATGGAAGAAATATTGAATTAGTTCTGGTCACAATGAGAGTGGAAACTAATAAGACACCTCGCCAATGTTCCCCAACACCTCGAAGAGACCAATACACTAAGGTGATTGCTCATTCCCCCTACCAAACCTCTAATTCCAACATTAAGGGGAGAATCTCAAGAACACATGGTCTCTAACCTAATACTCTAAGGGCCTCCTCCATCGATCATCACAATGATTTTATCAGTCCTATGAAACTTTCATCCTCACATGAACAACTTGAAACTTCTCTATCGTGCCCCATGCTACATTGGGTCTTATAAATCTTGACTCCCCAACCTCATCCCAACATAATGTGGAATTATATGGTATCCCATACCAAGCCTCGAATAGGGCCATGCCAATGTAGGGATGATTGTTTTTTTTATAAAAAATCCAAAAAAGGTAATTACTTTACCCAATGTCCTATGAGGACTTTGATTCACACTCATAACATAGCCTCCTGCACTTAGATAGTCTAGCCAATCTCTTAATCCTTATGAGAGTTCAAAGAAATTCTAAGGAACAAAAAAGTTTCAAAATCATACTATAATCCCCTCCAAAATCATGTGGAAAAACTAGAATCATTATTTAGAAAATGGGCCTCATGAATCCTTATAGTGGAACCACCTCATCTACATACCTTCTCACTATTACATCATTGGTTCTCGACTCCTTGATCACTAGGAATTGAGCCAATTTCACTATTCAATCCATGATTACCCAAATAGATTCACAACATCCCTAATCTCGGGGTAACCCTATGATGATGTCCAACAATATTTCATATCTTTTTCACTCAATAACATCCAAAGGGTGAAATAAACCACTAGTAAAATGATATTTTTACCTACTTGAAAGTAAATCCCCCAGACACAAACTCTACCCCAACCCTTTTCATCTTGGGCCACCAAAACCACATTCTCTAGATGTGTTACATCTTAAAAATCATTGGTTGTACCACCAATTGTGAGTTGTTAAAATCATGTAATACTCCCTTCACTTAGCTACCGGAACAAACTGTCCCACAAGAAACAACACCTAGTTCTGAAGATCCTCTATCCATCTGTATAGAGCATCACCATGGACAACACGATCATGTATCACCACTAACTCCAAGTAACTACAATGATATTTTTACACATTCTACTTTATAGAATATTACATTGTCATTTAAAACAAGAAACTTCCACCATCCTACACCCTTACCTCAAAGTATAAGGCTTTTAACACCTCCTTCACTCTCAAAGCATCCACGGACTCCCAAACCACAACCTTCTATGACTTTATGGTCAAAGAATCAACCAAAATATTCCCCTTTACTAAGGTATTTGAGATCTTAAAGACATACTAAAGAGACTACACACACCAATGTTACTGCAGATCTATATCTCACTAAGATAAGATATAACAAAATCTCTTTTGATCTAGGAAGACCATAAATTGCTCCCTAATTATGTAGTATCACCAATGCTTCAGTGAAAAAAACTGATGTTAACTCCTAATCATGGGTGGAATAGTTATTCTCATGGGGGTATAATTTCCTAGAACCATAACAGATCATTCAATTCCACTACATCAATAGGTATCCTAACCCTAGATGGGAAGCCTCAAAAAAACCTCAAACACCAATACTTCCTTTGGAAACTAGAGCATTGGAGCATTGGTCTATATCCTGTTTGGGTGGTTGAACACTACCGAGAACTAATTAGTCCATATAAAATTATATTCCATCCCAATAAAAAATTTAATAGGACCATAATCCATCTGAAGTCAAATTCAAACGTTTTGTAATAGCCTCTAATTCCATGGAAGTTATAACGTTTGGTCACACTCTAGAAGGCTTCCCAAGAAATAAATGCATCTACATTTGATAGGTCTATGTCGACTTCCCATTGGGACACCACATGCCCAGGGAAATTCAACTCACACGCCCAGAACATACACTTGATAATTTTTTTCGTAGAGCTCTTGGCATCAAAGAACCTTCAAGATAGTTTTAAGATGATCTAAATGCCCAAAATATGACTTTGATTAAATCAATATGTTTTTTATGAACATGACTACAAAATAGTCTAAGAATTCACAAAATAAGGAGTTCGTCTTTCCAATGAACATAGCTAGTGTGTTTGTGACACCGAACTCTATGCCCAAAACATGAATTTCCCATAACTGCATCTAAAGGTATCTTTTAGGACATCATCCTTCTTCACCCTCAACTAGTGATATTGAGACTACTGATTGATCATGAAGAACTAACTACTTCCCATCAACTATTCAAAAATATCATCATTCCTCAAAAGAGGATCATGATTCTTGTTCATCATCAGGTTTAAACTCTAGAAATATATTCACAACCCCATAATACCAACATATCTTTTGGATAATAACACTAGCACAACCAATTATGATACACTAGGCTAGATGAAACTTTTCTATAACAAATCATCTATCGAAATACACAACTCCCACAACTCAGAGAGTTCCATTTGATATGGATCCATCGATATCAGGGAAGTAGTGGGATATAATTATATCCCAAACTCAATATCACATTGAGGTGTCAACATCATAACCTCATTGGAAAAAATATCTTGGATCTCATCAATGAACCTGGGAACATCCACCATCCCAAAGTCTACTGACTCTATAGAAAACTCATTCATCATAAAAAAAGGGGATCCACATATCTATTTTTACATGGACACTCCAATAGCCAATGAAAATAGTATACTGATCATACACATCCTAGAATGCGACTCTCCTCTAGAATAAGTTGAAATCATCATGAATTTAATATAACTAGTTGATGCCTAAGATAAAATCATACAGCTATATCTACAGAATGAAAAGATCCTCACAATACTATAATGGCCCCATCATTAGTCAATATCTCCAACACACATCAAAAAATTAGGGACGTCCTCTGAATGTCATAGTCAACACCATATGCAGAGGAAGCCTCTCTATATCAATTCCCCAAACATGGACTATGGCGGTCACATCAAATGAGTGTGAATCTCTCAAATAAAAAAAAGGAATAAACAAAGGTGGTTAGCTATCTAAACATACCTCTAGTGATCTATGGACACTCTAAAGCTGATGGATTTTCCCCCGAAAAATGACTAATCCCAATTCCTCAACCTCTCTCCTAATAGCCACCTCCACAACCACGCCCATGTGGATGACCCTGAACATAAGAAACACCATCAGGTTGACCTTTACCTACTCCATCCCCCCTCCACATAGAAAAAACCTACTACCCCTGCAGTTAAACAACCTTTCTTTCATCTTATAGTGAGGATGATGTTGAATGTAACCACATCTACCAAAATAATATTGAATAAGCATTAGAAAATGATTTTGGTTATGGATAAAAACACATAAATACAAAAAAACTAGCCCCAATCCCCCCATGAAGAGAATAGAAACCACTAACCCTAGAAGACAATAAAGGAGGTTGATAATGTTGACTCTTTACTAATTAAATCCTCAAGGGTCATAGACTCTAAGACATATCTCTAAAAACTCTACACCTTGATGAACCATGTTGGATTCCCTCCCATGGTAAACATCCTTGGGAGTGATTGCACTCATTCACCTATGCCTTCTTTTGAACCTCTAGATAAATTGTTAATGTAATGGGAGTACTTGAGTACTAGATAGAAGGATAGAGTGCCTCATCAAGATTACTCACTTAGAAATTCACATCAGGAAGTGGATCTATGCGGAAATGATATCACCACTCCCTTTTTGACCTCTAGATGCATCAGTAATATAAAGAGAGTACTTTTTTACTTGATAGAAGGATGGAATGCCTCCTCAAGATGCCTCACTCGGGACTCCTCGTCAGGAAATCGATCTATGGGGAAATTAAAGAGGTACATATACCAGATCATGATCTCCCATATTATCATTCATCCCTAATAGAGAGAGTGATAATATCCTTCCTATTTACTTCATTTATGGTAGATGAAAGGGACTCTTCTCAAAACTCTTTCTGATAGTCAAAACATGAATCATTTTCCTCCTTCTCCTGAATAAGATACAACATACACCATAGATTCATAGCTCATTGCATATGAAGAAATTCCAATGGGAACTGGTACTCTGCTAGTGCTTGGATCAAAATGAAGGTGATCACAAGCTCCCCCAACTAACTCTTTATATCTAGATAAAAAACACTGCACTCATACATACCCAAAGTCTGCTACTGAAGAGCATGAAATATACCACTAATCATCCTCGTCAATCAAATCAACCCTCCAACAATCAACGGAATTAGTTTATTGAACCTCCACTACCTGTGCAGCACATAGGCGATGGCCAAGATCCATAACTGAAATCAAAACAAGGATTTCCTAAACCCAATAGTATATAATTTTATTAAGATTTATTTAATTCATTTTAACCACCCCAAAACTACCCAAATTAAAATATGATCACAGGTAATCATAGTGCATATACATCTCTTAAGCATTTAGCCTCCAATTTGTTCCACCATACATGATCATTTAGTATGATCAAATTCCTTGCATCGTATCATGGGGGCCCTAAAATCCAATTTCCAAGCCAGTATTCCTTAGAATATGTCATGTATGGAGAGAAACTAAAGTCATTACCTTAATAATACATGTAATCCCCATAGTTCTTAACATGAAACTCTATCATATTACTTAACCAATGTACTGATACCACTTTTTCATGATCCCCTCCCTCTAAAAATACTGCAATGAAAAGAGAAAGATAATGACCCCTATGTCCCACCTCTAGGAATCATTATGTTGGATACTATCACAAAGTGTAGTAAAATCACGTAAATTGGAAGAATTACCCTATATAAAAAATAAGGTTGGGAGATAGGATATATTAAACAAAAACAACTCCATGAAATAATATAAAGTAATCACAAACCGCCAAAAATTCATGTATAAATGAAACTAAAACATATAAATCTCTCTAAAAGTACCCAAAAATAATAGCTAAAGTATCGACATAGTAACAGTCCTGAGGTCCTAGATAGTAGTGTCTAGTAGGGTCAAATAATTACTCCTATAAACCAAAAAAATAGTTTATATATAGGCTGAGCATAATAATTTTCTCAGTATGGTGAGCAAAGTCACTCGTATACATGTGAAATAAGAATACTAATGCACCAATGAGCAAGTAGTATAACCAAAAAACACTTAAAAAACTCAACTAACCAATATCTATCCTCACTATGGAACACTCACCAAATAATTCCTCCATTTATTATAGCATATTAAGAAGTATATCTATAAGGGTACACTGCACTGCCTTCCTACTGATTTTATTCCCTCAAACCCCAACGTCGTATGTATTAGAACTTACATCTCCTTCGAATATAAAATTATACCAAGCCTCTAATGTGAAACTGACCATCACATAACATATTTCCAAATTGAATTTGGCCTATAATCACACCTCATTCATAACCACAACTACAATTTTAGAATTCTGTGAACATAAAGGACATCAACCTGGTTCCCTCCTCATTCCATGCATAACCCACACCATAAGACATCTCCTCACGTCAAACCTCACTACAGTTCATTTTTGACTTCTTGCCACCATAACCCATGAATGTAATCATCAACTATAAGAGTGAGTGAGAAAGAGTGGGCTACCAACCATCCATCCTCATCACTAAGATATTGGAAAAAACAATCCACAAATATATGGGTGTCATCACAATGTGCTCGATGCAGGTGGGGTACATAAAGAAAATCATGCGGAAATTACATGGTATATATATATATCCACAAAAAATCCCAACATATGGGATCACAATAAGGAACTAACCAACACATAACATCACCATCCAACCTCACAACACTACCACTTTCTCTACCACTACTAAGTGCACCACACCACACACAAAATTGTAAGCCATGACCCACCATTAGAATTTAAGACATTTTCAATATTAGCCATTTACTAACCAATTCCATGTAAATTTCACATTTATTAAAAAAAACTCCCACTCATTAATTACCATATAATCATTAAGTATTTAAACTATACATCTCACTTCATTTCAAGTGTTAATTATTCATTTCAACCCATTTTTTCAAACAAGATCATTCCAATTCAATTTCAGTGTTATCATTTTATTGATTCAATTACTCCTGGGGTAACTACCATAAAAAATCCCAATATAAGACATATAGTAATCCTCATAAAAATAATCCAAGACATCCACCATAACATTCAAAACCACCTCCTCATCACAGTTGTCACATCAATACCACTTTCCATCAAAACTGACCCATAGTACAACCACAAAACCAGAAAAAAATTTACACATCAAATCATTTTCAATTGCATGTAAAATATCATTTTTTAGATTGTTAAAGGGGATTTTCATCAATTCCACTTCACTTTTATGATATTCTCAAAAAATATGAATTTATCAGGGAAGCCCATTACATTAACTAATTTAAGTGATTAGACAATTCCATTTAGGGATATATCAAACAATCACAACAACAGGGATTCCCAAACACCAGAACTACAACTCAAAAAAATACCTCAATGGAAATGATTTTCAGTAAGGAATCAAGCTCGTACAATCACAATATCAATAATAATATCATACTCTAAAAATTTTTATTTTTAGAACCCTCCCCATTCAATTTCAAATATTGCAATTCGTTATATTCCATAAGATGAGAATAATCTATCTTACAAAGTATAAAAAATATATCCCTCACACATGATACAAATTAGAGATAGATGAAGCATACCCTTCCTATACAAAAGAAACATCATAGGATTTACTACACCAAAATAGGGGTTGCACATACTAGATCGAAACACTTACAGGATGGACTAAAATCAACAGTCACAACAGAGTTCTGTGACTCCAAGAGAAAGGATTTGGAACATCCCATATCTAGACAAAGTAAGGAAATATTAAAGGAATGATCATTGTTTTATAATAAAAAGATATGAGATGATTTGGATTTTAGATAATATATATGATTTTAAGTCCCATTAATACAGGTCTTAATAAATCTATATTTAAGATCTATTTAAAAGATCCTGAATTTCAATAAATGAAGGATATAAATATCATATTTTGATAAGACTCCCAATTCCATTAATTAAGGATTCAAAACCATTTTTCATCAAAAAAACATAAAAATATAAAACCTCAAATTCTTGAAAATCCAACTGCTACCGTCAAAATATATAATAAGGATCTACTGGTAGGATCTACCATTAAAATATAAAATCAAGATCTACCATTAGGACATAGCTTCAGGATCTATCCCCATGACCTTCCCTCACGATATATCCAAAATATCTATCCTCAGGATCTAATTTCTGGATCTTCTATCAAAATATACTACCATTAACTTCCATCATGATCTATAGTTAGGATCACTACTACAAAACCAGCCTTTAATAGTGCTAGAAATGTACTTTATCTTTTCTTGAAAAGAACTGACTACATGAATGAGGTTAAAATCCCTTTTCAATTATCAATGCTTAAAAATAACTGATAATGGGGTCCTTTATCGATGCTAAAAAACTGCTGCTAAATGGGACCCTTATCAGCAATTTTTAAAAGCACTGATTAAGGAACCATTTATTAGCGCTTTAATTTAATACTGTTAAAGGAACCATTTATCAGTGCTTATAAAAGCACTGATAAAGGGTTTATTATTAGAGCTTCTATAAGCACTGGTAAAGTAGACCTTTATCATCGATTTTAAAAGTGCTGATAAAGGGCCCAACTGTAGTGGGCTATAACAGCACACCACAACACCATAAATACACCATATTTCAATAAAAAACAAGTCCCAGTACAAGATTTAAATGAAATGGAAATTACAACACAAACAAAATAAAAAACACTATTTAATATACATTTAAAATATTGGTTCATACAATTACATAAATACAAATTATTACATACAATCAAAAAAATCAATATTCCTTTATCTTTTAATCATGACCTGACTAATGCTATTTCTGAAAAAACCACCCCTGATTGAGAAAAATAATACACCTATATAAGAAAACAATTTTGATGTTAGTAATAAAATAAATTAATTAATTAACATAAAGTGTTAATTTTACTAAAATTTATGTCAATTCTAAATAAAAATATGCACTCTTAGTTAGAGTGGTCACACCATGCATTGTATTGAGGTGTGTCTGATTACTATACATAAAAAATGAATTATAGATCATTTTCTTAAATTATTTAAACAATTGGAATGTGTTTTCTCAGTTTCGATTTGGACAATTTTCCTTTTTACTAAAACTGATATCAATGTTAAATAAAAACATGATCCTGGAGTCATATCGATCACACCGTGTGTCAGATTGAGCAGAGGATGATTCATGCATATCTCAAATCACTTGTGGATCATTTTTATAAAGTATCAAAAAAAATTAAATGCTTTTTTGGTTCGAGTAGGTAATCTTATTTTTTTACTAAAATTAATGTCAATTTTAAATAAATATGAAATTAGAGTCATACCGGTCACACCATGCATTGGATTGAGGTGCAGATTATTCATACACATTTCAAATATCTTATGGATTGCCGTTTTAAATCATCAAAACAATCTGAATATTTTTTCTCGATTTTGAGTACCTCCCTTGAATTTTTTATTAAAATTTCATTTAAACTTAAAACATGAACTTTCACTCATATCAATCACATAATTTATTGGTTTGATTTGACACAAAACCCTACACATCACAAATGTTTTATGAATCGACTCTCTAAATTATCAATAAAATCTGAGGGTTTTTTATCAAATTTTAGTTAGTGAACCTTTTTAAAGTCAAATTTTTATTTTAAACGCATAACAGAAACATTGGTTTGGTTTTTTTAATGAAATTAATTTTAATTTAAAATAAAAATAAGTACATAGAGTTATAGCAATTACTTTTCATGTCATATTGATGTGAAACTGATTCCTACACATTCCAAAGTCTCAAAAAAATCCAAAATAACAATGTTTCCATGATTTCCATTGAATTATTTGATGAACTTTCAACACTACAAAAAAATATTTGAACAAACCAAAATAACTTGATAAAAAGAATCCACTTATATAAGAAAACAATTATTATGAGTAATAATAAAAAGAAATTAATTAAACTAAAACTTAAAATAATACATAAACTCTCTAAGAAATGATTTTATTGTAAAAATATAAATATTACCTCTGTGATTGAGAAGTTGAGGGAACTTAAAGTAAAGTGATAAATTTTAACAGTACAGGGGTGAAAGGTTTTGAGAGAGAAGAAGTATGTATATGTTTCAGTGTAGAAAGGGTTGAAAGAGGGACATAGCACCCCAACTCGGAAAAAATAATCCACCTATATAAGAAAACAATTATTATGTTAGAAATAATAAAAATAAATAAATAATACTTAAATATTGAATAATACATTAATTATCTTGAAAATGATTTTACTGTGAAAACATCAAGTTTACCTCTGAAATTGAGTAGAGGTAGAGTCATTTATCTTCCTACAAAGTAAGGGAAGAGAACCTAAAAGAAAGTGATATATGAAACACTACAAGGGTGAAAAGGTTTTGAGGGAGAAGAATCATGAATGTTAGACAAAGAACCCCAAATAGAAAAAAATTCCACCTATATAAGAAAGCAATTATTATTTGAGTAATACTAAAAAAAGAAATTAAACATCAATATAAAATAACACATTAATTATATGGACAATTATTTTATTATGCAATCATGAAGATTACCTCTGTAATCGAGCATAGGGAGCATCGTTTCTATTCCTCCAATGGTAGTGGAGGTAACTAGAACTTTAGTGATTAATTCACCACTATAGGGGTGAATTGTTTTTAAGGAAGAAGAAGAATTAATGTTGGATAGAACACTCCAACAAGAACAAAATAATCAACCTATATAAGAAAATAGTTATTATGTGATTAATACTAAAAATGAAAAAATTAAACATAAATATGAAAAAATACATTAAATCTTTAGAAACTTATTTTACTATGAAAAATCAATATTACCTCTGTGATTTAGTAGAGATAGCGGAATTACTCTTCTTACAAAGGCATGACACATGGACATAAATCTTCTAAAAGTAAAGAACTCTTAAAGGAATAATGAAAATTAAATAAACATTTCATTAAATATTTTTTTAGTAAAATAGAGAATTTATATTGTAACATTGAATTTACTTATTTAAAAAGGGTTTCCTTAATTATAATTTTCTATTAAGTCATGTTTTGAAGACATTATTTTCTTGAATAATTAAACATTTAATTTATATTAGGTTAATGTATTCGATAACATATAATATTATGTGGAAAATCATAATATATTAAAAAACAATTTTACCTTATCATTGAACCATCTTTCCTTTTTTTTAAATGTTTAAAGGATTTGGTTTCTCCATAGAGAATCCAAATGAACTCTTTGTGGTCCCCTCTAACATATAAGACATTGTCTACATTGGGACAAACATGAACTAATTGTGATGTCCCAATTAAAGGGTCATCCTCAATTGAATTTTCATCTGTCTCAACATTTTTTTAAGTTCCTAGTAATAAAATCGACCAATTCTTGTTTGATGGATCAGAGGCATAAAATACTTTAACTTCTTGTGATGCTATTATGAATGGATCATCTTTTCCCCATTCCACACTGAAATTCAACTTCAAAAATCACATTTCATGAAATTTCCCTCCATTGATATTGTCGACCCATTTGATATAGAAAGTGGCACATGAAATGTTTTATAATCCAACTCATATATCTTTTGGATAATGTGAAAATATGACATATTTTCATAAATTGGTTTCCGACCGTTGGAACAAGATATGTCCATCGCTTCATACACAAGTGTAACACCACTATTTTTTATTGTACTAAATTCATCAAGTACTTTTTTATAGAACATATAACTATTTATTACAAATCTAGGGTAATATATAACATTTTCATTTGGTCCTATGGTTATACATTTAAGTGGTTCAGTTATTGAATTCATATTTTGATATAACTTCTTATAAATTTCATCTCTAAACAATTCAATAATCTGTTAACAATGTGTATTTGATATCCATCCTTCGGTCCATGATGTATTAAAATCTCTAATAATTTCATTTTGTGATTCAATGTATAGATCAAAATATTTACTATTTTCTAATATGTAAATTTGTCCTTTATCCCGCTCTGTCAAGGTAAGTTTAACAACTTATCTTCCGAAAATCCCTTGACCCATAAGTTATTTGTAATGACAAGACATTGGGAGAGAGATGCTTTCAACATTATATAGGTAATTAGTATAGAATTCAATATCTTCTTCAATAATATATCATTATTCAATACAACCTTCTGGTCGACTTTGATTCCTGACAAAATTTTTCAAAATCTTCATATACCATTCAATGGGGTAAATCCATATGTAATGGACATGACCATATAGTTGAACCTCTCTGACCAAGTGAACCACCAAGTGGAGCATTATATCAAAGAATGAAGATCAGAAGAACATCTAGAATTCATATAATATGATAGAAATATCCATATTCATGATGGGAAATATCACTAGGTCTACAACTTTACTGTATATGAATTTGAAAAAGAAGCAGAGTTTGGTAAATTCATTTTATAAATTTTGAGGCAGAATGGAATGAAAACCAACAGAAATTAAATCGTGCAACAAAACATGAGAGTAATGTGTTTTTATCCTTTGTAACATCAAATTATTCATTGACACGACATTATTGATATTTGATTAGTACCCCTATGGAACTTTTACACTAGTAAGAAAAAGGTAAAATTGTAATTTTTCCTGTCTATATTTACTGTAAGCTACTAGAAGAAGAAATTTCCACTATTTAACCTTTACTAGTGACCACTCTTCCCTGATCCACATTTCAATAAATTAAAACATATCATTGTTTCCACCTTTCATTTTTTCAAGAACATTTAGTAACGTTTCAATAACACTATCGAATACATTTTTTCATCATGCAAGACATCAAGAAAATTTCTGACATTCAGACAATTCTAATATGGTAATTCAAATAAAATTAATATCTTCATCCAACCTTATTTGTAAAGGTTTTCCAAAAATGTATTACCAAAAATAGCCTCAATATTTTTCACTTTTTTGTATAGATGATCACCTATTTCTGGAGATGGTGTTTTACCTTGTTTGATATTCTCATTGAATGATATCATCCGTGATCGATATTTATAGTGTTGAGGTAAAAATTTCAGATTTCCAAAAAACATAGCCTTCAAGGAATGTTTCAATCTAACTGAGTATGTGAATTTATCACAAATAGAACACCACAAAATTCCTTTAATACTATATCATAATAAATTTCCATAAGTGGGTAAGTAATTTATCAGTCTATACAGCATGGACCCCAATGTGAATTATCTGATTCTATGAAAATTATACATTGTAATACTGTTATCCCATATCAATTTCATATCTTCAATCAATGGATCCAAATAGACATCAATATCATTACCAGATTTCTTTGGTTCAAATATAAGTGGAGACAACATAAGGTATTTTCACTTAATGCATAACCATAGAGGAACGTTATAATAAACCAACATGAAGGTACATGTACTTTGAGTACTAATTTGTACATCAAATTGATTTATTCCATCTATAGAAAAATCAAGATGAATGTTTCTTATCTCAACTCCAAATTCAGGAAAATCATAATCAATTTTCTTCCACTAGGGAGAATCTACTGGATTACATAGGTTCCCATATTTAATTCTTGTTTCTGTATTCCATGTTAATTTTCTCATGGTTTCCTGGAATCTATATAATCTTCTAAACCATGGAATGATGTGAATGTACTATACATGTTTTGAGGGACTTGATTCATTTTTCTTGTATGGACTTGTGGTGCACTCGGGAAATTTTATGAGTGATGCATGGTCCTTGGGAAATAATATGCAGTCATTTGAACAAGTATTTATTTTTTAGTGATCTTTACCATTGAACATAACATTCATTTATCATCATATGTTCAATATGTTGGTTCATTTTCATTTGGTAGAATATCTTTTAGCAGACCAAGTAGTTCTATAAAGATTTTGTCACTCCATCTGCTGCCAGATTTCAAATTATATTACATCAATACAACTAACAATGTTGTGTATTGAGTAAAACTGGTATAAAATGGTTTCTTATAACATCTACTTAATTAATCAAACAAATTTCAACAATCATGATGGTTATATTTAATTTCCATTTTTTTCATGTGATCCCCATCATCTTTTACAAAGGCATTAATATCAAATGATTTATAAATTGTTATATCATCGCAATTGATGTCCATATATAGTTTTCCCCTTGTTTAGTCCAACATTTATAACTTTTATTTTTTCAATGAAAAATCAAATGTTCTTGCAACTCTTACAGACTAATTTTTCTTGAAAAACAATAATCTAAACATGGAAAAAGGATTTTATTAGAGTATTCAACATGATCTCTAGTAAACTTGATAAACTCTTCAACTCCATCACCACATTAATTTGTGAAATGATTAACATACATCCATTTTCAATTCATATTCATCTTATTATGTTCATAAAATATTAATTTTGTAGAATATACAAATAAATACACTTAAGGATATTCATTATCAAAAGTGAAAGTTATAGACAATTCTAATAAGGGAAACTCAACATTTTATTGTTTAAAAGAATTTTAGTATGAATAATAAAATAAGAAAGAGAATTTAAGAAAATAATTAAACCACATAAAATCTTTCTTAAATCCCCTAAACAAATGAATATTTAATATAGGTAATTAAGGAGTATTATGATACTAAAATATGATAAACAACAGTAATAAACTCTCATTTAATCAACTAGAAGATTTAAAAATGTATTAGAACTAGTGATGTAAATAAAATTAAGGAATTATTAAATTTAGAATTAATGGTTTATAAATATTTTAAAACATCTCAAGACTTATGAGTTTTCATATCACCACATTGACCCACTCAAAAGAAATTCTAGATACTTCAACTGGATGTAAAATTAGCATTTACTAATGGAGTATAGTAATAAGAAGTTTATATCACACAAACAGATAGTTTTCTCATTCTTTAATATGAGAATAATGTTTGTAAATTGAAAAAGTTAATGTATGAATTGAAACAAGAACTAAGAACTTGGTCTTTAAGGTTAGCTGAATTATTAACGAAACTTTAATTTAAAAATGAGGAATTGATCATCATCATTAGATAAAAATAATTTTATTGATATATTGAAAGTGTTTATCAATGTGGTTAAAATAATATTTTGAGGTCTAATAGATGAATGGTGATAATAATTTTTGACATTAACAATGAACATTGTTTAAATGTTGATGATTAGTGAGTTGAGATTTTCCTTAGTTTATAGGTGACTCTTATAATTCATGGGATATTTATTTCCCAGTCCATGTATGTGAGGGAAGTGTTTTATTGATTTCAAAAGGAATATTGAAAATCCATGTTTGATACCCATTGAAAATTGAATAATGTTTTCAAATGTTGTGGTTGTAATGTTAACCTATATCATGGAATGTGGGAGATTTGTTATATGCCAACTATTTTATAGTAAAAAAGGTTTGACATGATATAGTTATACATGTCATATAGCTTGGTATCAATGTGATTTAATGGTAATCCAATTTTTATTAGTTAAATAAATACTCAAAAAGGGGGTGAAATTCTTGAAAATAGTCATTTCTGAGCAAGAAAATATAATGAATTAAAGTGGTCTATACTTCTTAAAAAAAGTGGTATAACTAGAATAGGGTAATCTCAAAAGGATATTTTTTTGAAAATTATTGAGACATGGGATGTTTGATGTTAACAAAAAACTATAATGTAGTTGGAAAATAGTATATAGCATCAAAGTATAATATTTCATATATTATTATTAAAAGGATTTATAAATAATTTTGGATTAATCTAAAGAGGGGGGAAAATAAAATAATTTTTTTTAAAAGTTTAGGAAGTTGGATTATTGATAAAATGTACAACACATTTAAAAATATATATAGTTTGCAAAAAAAACCTAAGACAACAATATATCAAGCACTAGAGAAGGCCTATGATAGTCTCCAAGGGACAGTCTCGAAACCCCTGTAGCTAGAAACAACCACCAGGTCATGCAAAACAACACAGTGGGGATGATTTGACCCAAAAATTAAATAAAACTAATAGAATGAAAATTCAAATAAAAACATCCATCATGCATCCATACATTGGATTCCCAAACCAACCTAGATAAGTATAAAAATAATATATGAATCAGTATAATATAAAAGAAATACCCTAACATACCTTCAACTCCCTCACACACAACATCCCCGATTTCAATTTCTAAAATTTCCCATGTATGGAATACCATTGATAAATTAAAGAATGAAAAATATGTATGATAGATATGGGTGATCAATTAGGGAAATATAGACAAAATAAAACAACCAACTAAACTCTATGTAACTTCATGTGACTTCATGTGTCCCCATTGAGTCCAGAAACAATAAACTGCCCATAATGGATGAAGAGTTGAGTCAAAATTGAAAACTGAGAAAATCATAAGTACTACCTCTCTAGTAAACAATAATCGGACCGCAAATAATGAAATAATTAAAGACAACATCCAAAACAAAACAAAAAAAACATGAAGAAAATTCAAAGTCCTACCTTGCAAGGTTTAAGAAAAATTGAAACCCTCTTTGGAAACCCTAACTTCAATTGAAAATTGGATTTCAGACGAGATGCTCGAGAGGTAATCGAGTGCGGTGATTTGAGGTTCGATTCACTGAGTAGGAGCACCAGCAATGGGTGGATTCCGTGAAAAGATCCGGATATCATAATGGGTTCACAAATGGCTATGGGTTTTTAATTAGATCAAAACACTTTTATCTACACTTTTTTAGCACTCATAGGAGTTGGTCTTTATGAGCGCCAAAAAGTGCTAGAAATGCCTCCTCTTTATCTGTGCAAAAAGAATGCTATTAAAGATGATTTTGTCAATTCTTATTACTAAATCAATGATAAAGGATTTATAATTATAATTATAAATAAAAAATTATAAATGTTTATATATACTTAATAAATTTCTAAAAATATAAATATAATAAAGATATTGATTTTTAAACATATTTATTATAATTTTATAATTATTTATTTATAATTATAGAAATACTTCAAAAAATAATATTTATATCATTATATATATTTATATAATTATACATATATATTTAATAAATATCTATAAATATAATAAATATATTGATTATTTATGTAAATTTAATAACTATTTAAATATATTTATTTATTTATAATTATATAAATACTTTAAAAAATATGTATTTATTTATAATTATAAATATATAATTGTATAAATGTAGTAAATGTAAATTTATAAATATATTTATTTATTAATAGTTTTTTATAAATATATTTTTAAAATTGTTGATGAATATATAACTTTAATTTCATACATATATATTAAAAATGGGTGAAATTAGAGAAATTAAGAATAAATACACTAGCAATTTTGAAAAATGGATAAGTTTTATGTGTGTGAATTATATATAAAAATTTATTAATTATTTTTTTTTGAAATCAATATAACATAGATTTAATCTAAGTTAAATTGAAAAATAAAAATACATTCAATTATATGTCAAGTACTGTGTAGTTTGTCAATTTTTTTAATTCATATTAATTTTTAATTATAAACCATTATTCAATAAATATTTTACTATTTAATGTAAAGTGCATAAATATTTTGTAGCATATGAATCATATTTATATACATTAATATATTTCTATATATTTAATATATAAATTTTAAAACATTAATTATCATAATTATCCAAATAATAGATTGTTTAATATTTACAAATGTATAATCAATTTATTCATTTTTATTAATAATTATTTAATTAACAAAAAATTTAATATCATTAAAATAAACTATTTTTTTATTTTTTTATTTATTTCATTATTTCATTTTATTTATTCACACCTTTAGCAACACTAAAAAAGAGTTTACGAAAGTAATATTTTTCAGCGCTAAAAAATCATTGATAAAAGGTTAAATTTATCAACCCTTTCCTTAGCGCTGATAAATAAGACATTTATTAGCACTTTTTTCTAGTGCTGAAAAATACCAGCACTGATAAACATAGGTTTTGTAGTAGTGGATCTACCATCAAAATCTACCATCATGATCTTCCATCAGCATCTACCACCATCATCTACCACCAGTATCTATTGCCGGCATCTACCGCCTCCATTTACCACCAACATCTACTACCAGCTTCTACTATCATCCTCTAAAACACCCCCATTAGCACCCACAAGCCTAAGAAAACATAAAAAAAAATTCTTAGGAACCTTGCAATTACAACTTCACAATTAAATTCTATAATTATCATTAAATATATAATTATTTAACATTATCTTTTTTATATTCATCTGAAATTAATATCTTATATTTCTATAAATTTTATATTACTATTAGAATTTATATTTATCATTTACTATCACTTATTAACAAATGTAAGATAATTTAATTTTTTATTAACTTTTTACCCATAAAAATTTAAATGTATATAATAATTCCAAATATGGATAAATTAAAAAAATTAATATGAACTTATTTAATTTTACCCAGGCTGCACAATATTCTTATATCAAAAGTTCTCCATGAAATCCCTTGAAATTATTGTGTTTCTAATAGATAAAATAAATAATAATATATGTATAATTCCAAATGAATAACATCCTTAATATCACATATTATGTATAAGGTTAAAGATTTTGACATCTTACCACAAGGGTAATCCTAGAGTTTTAATTGTGGGAAGAAGATAGTGTCTCAAATTATTATTTTTAGGACCTAATGTAAGTGATGTTTGACTAAAAATAAGTCTCAGGGATCCACTTAATGATATCATTGAATTATTATTATATATATTTACATAGATATCCCTTAGATTACTAATAAAGTGGATTGTTGGAGGTAGATGGAAATAACAAAAATAGGTTTTATTTTCGCATTGTGAATATGTAGAGATTGAATACAATGGAAGTATAAGGTTTTATTTTTTGATAGCACATGAGCAGAAAAATAAGATAAAATTTTGGCAATTTACAACTCAGTTTTCACGTGTTATTTTAAAATGTTTGAATAGTAACCCATTTTTTAACACACCCCACATCGGAATCATGGTACCCATGAGCTCGTTCATATACCAATATGTATCTCAATCAGACATTGGAATCCATAGGGTGTCGAAGGCCACTATTATTCGATCCTGCCCGACTCCCAGGGTGTACCTAATAACCAAATTCTCTTGTTGGCTGACCTGCATGCTCACTCACCCATGTCTTCCCATACGCAAGCTCTACTTCACCCCCATGCAATCCACAAAAATTGTTAACCTTATGCATTTGGTGCATGATTGGTTGGTTTTCCCTAAGAATGTTTCATGATCTCTCCTTAGGCTAGGGTTGGTGGGACATTTTTTAATAACTTTATATATATATATAAATTTTCTAAAAATAAACTTCAAATTTTTTATTATTTTTCTTTTTATCATTTTTACACTCTTAAATTATATTATATATCTTATATATATCCAACCAAAAATTTGTTATAATTAATATATTTGTGTTAGAAAATACTAATTATTATATTTGTATTAGAAATTTTAACAACCATTAATGTATATTTCAAATTAATAGACAATAATAAATATTATGTTTCTATTAAATATATTTTATTTTTAATTAATATGATCTAATTATTAATATATTTATATTAATATTTCATTTACCCAAATATATATATTTCTAAAAAATGACATATTACTACAAAAAATGTATATAATTATTTCAAATTACTATTTTACAATCCATGATTTTATATTCCACAATAAATATTATTTCACTTTTAAATTATATAATTACCATTAAATATAGATTTATCAAATATTATCTTATATGTATTCATCTCAAATTAATATATTATATTTCAATAAATTTTATATTAATATTAGAATTTAAATTAAACAATTACTATCATTTATTATCAGATGTTAAATAATTTCATTTTTATTAACATATTACACATAGACATTTAATTACATAAAACTATTAAAAATATTGTTAGAGAATAAATATTGTAATGAAAATTTTTAAAATATAACTTTACTTATAATTAAAAATTATTTAAAAAAAACTAAAAAATAAATGAATATAATTATAGACAATGTTCTAGTTCTATATTATGTATATTTTAATTTATTTTATTCCATAATTTATGATGTTTAGAGAGGAACGAATTTAATATGTCATAGTTCATTTTAGGAAAATGCATAATTAATAAACAATCATTTAAAATAATAATTTATACTAAAATCTCAAGGTTTTGTATTATTCCACATTGGTTAAATATGTTTAATTAATAAAAAAATGTTATGAGTAATTGTGTGAGTCATACTCTGTGATATAGGGGCTCATAGAATGGATGGGATTTAGCACGTGCTTAGTTGGGGCTTGGATGAGTTGGGATTTAGGATCATAACTACATTATGAGGTAGTTGGTCCCTATTTTACTTAACCATATACTTGGTTATGCATGATACCATAATTCTGAATCGAATTCCACGTCTAAGAAATTTAGATAGGCACCAAGATTTCTCCTAGTGGGGGATTATGTGGCATAGATCATTCTAAACTCATATTAAGTGCTTTTTACTGTGTCATGTGATTTATAACCACCTTGAGACTTTCAATCCTTGGGTAGAGGAAACCTTCTATGTATGTAAGGGTCCTAGCGTAGGTGTTTGGGCCAATGTTGGGTAATAAATATCCACAGTTAGACTCTTTGAGGCTTGTATTGTAGCCATTGTGGTCTTAGACCATTGGGTGATGGATGAGATAATTGTATTTATCAGAAGTGGTTGGGATCACCCTCTTAAGGGTGAATTGGAGTCATGGAATTTTAGTGAGCATATTATGTTCTTTGAGGTTTGGTGATGGATGTAGATGAAGGATTCCTCAGTGATGATAGGCTTGTGAGTTCTCCTTGGGTGAAACATAATGGGGGCCTAGTTTTGGATGTGGTAATCCTGATCCAATGATATAGAAATGTATTTCCATGGTTCCATGAGTATGGTTGGCTGGGGATGGTCCTTGGTAGATTGATTGGGTTCATGATATAGGAATTGAAAAGGGAGTAGGGCCAACCCATGGAGGATTGAGTCAGGTCAGGATTTCAAACTTTGAAAACACCAAGGGTATATATAATATGACTTAGTATCAATTGGTAAGGATTGATATAACACATGGTACCAAGTTGTTTCCTTTCTTGGTCATGGTGGTCCACTAAATGGTTTGGATCATCCTGAATTATCTGAT
Source organism: Viscum album (assembly GCA_963277665.1). Taxonomy (NCBI): domain Eukaryota; kingdom Viridiplantae; phylum Streptophyta; class Magnoliopsida; order Santalales; family Viscaceae; genus Viscum; species Viscum album. Next base: position 358,735,532 of record OY728155.1, on the reverse strand, counting down.
ACCGTCTATTATTAATGGGTGTCCTACATGTATAGGTAGATGATGAGTTGTAATATGGGTAACAAAGCTATTTTATATTGATTAGTGTACAATATATGAGTTAGGGTATGATATTTACTACATTTTAAGGATAATTGATAATAACATGGAGTTGGGGTTGTGTTCCCTTGTTTATTTGGTCTTCCCTAGCTATATAGATAATGGAATGGACCCACATCATTATGGCTATCATCCCAACCATGAGAGATATGAAAATGTAATGGAGAATAGATATGATACCACACCAGGAGTTATATGATATTTTTATGAGACTTAGTCTTGATAAAACACACTAAGTGATATGGTTTTGCTACACGACTTTAAAAGAGACCTCACACTAAGTGATATGGCGGTGGTTCTTGGACAAGTCATGAGATCTCACCATGAGTCATAGGGTTTTGGGAGATGACTTAGAATGAGACCTTACCCTAAATGATAAGATAATGATTTTTTATGTAGTTATGATACCGAAAAAAGAGTTATAGGGTTTTGTTATGAGATTATGTTATGGAAATTACCCTGATTGTTAAGGCATTGAAAGATTTTACAAAATGTCGGTTGTGAAATTCCCTCTGTAGTACCACTTATTTTTTTTATCTGAGATGGGTTAGTAGTGCCTAGTGATTATTCCTTACATCATGGGTCTAAAGTAGGAATGGTTTGGGGTTATGGTTCCCTAATTAACACAAGAATTCCCATCATGTATGCATGTATGTATTATTTATTCCTTCTTGAATTATTTTCCTTATCCATAAAAATGTATATTATGGAATATGTTAAATACATATATGTTTAACATGAAATTTTTTTATGCCAACATCCATCACAAGAACCCTTATGGGCATTTAGAACTTATGTATGGTCTGAAGAGCTAATCATAGGTAGAATTGGTTATTAGGTTGGAGCTATTCAAATGTGTTGGAGATGGAGGAGAGACTTGGGGTTGGTATCGAAGCCCCCTTTACATTTTCCCTTATTTATTTAGGAATGTGTGATTATCTTGGTATATGAAGGGATAAAATATAAGATTATATGATCTATATTATTCATTTTTAATAGTATCAGTGTATATTATTCTATTATGGTCCTCATTTGGATACAATTCCATTTATACATACTTTGATTATTTGTAATAGTTGTGGTTAAGTTATTTATTTTTTATTAATGGTTATGATAACTGATAGTAAATACTCCCCAACATTAATTATATACTCTAACCATTAGCCAGCATATTCTTCCATATGAGGAGACGTGCATGAGTCCATGTGACCACATCAACTCAAAAACTATTTAGATAACCTATACCAAGGTTTTATAAAAGAGTATCTAGATAGTTTCTTATTTTTTTCTTATTTATAGACCAAGTAATTGGTGGTAGGAATTTTTTGGATCATTGAATGAACATCGGGCTGGTGAATCAAGAAAAAAGTTCAGGTAATAGGACCAAGTCACTAAGATTATGGGATTGTTGTTCTTGGTTTTCACTATAACATTTATGATATTTTCTGAAGTCTGATGTGCTGAATAAAATTTTTACTTATGGTTTTAATCTTAGACCTAGTCTGTATGAGTGATGTGTGCATGCATCACAAGTGGAATTTAGGATTCACCTTATTTTAATGTGATTGTGTGTGATTTATGACATTATTAAGATAGAGGGTTTAACAATTTAAATTTAAATAACAATGTTTTTAGTGTTTTACTATATGAGTTATTGGTTATATTCTACTCAACTAAAACCCAAACCTTGGTTCTTTTAATAAATGACACATGTTTTAAAATGATAGTTTATGTGGATATCATTTTATTATGATTGTGTAGTCCATATATGTATGTGACATATGGAAACTCTCAATCAGTGGGATCAAGAAATTAATTCCTCAGCGATTTCTTATCACAGGCGAGGTATGCCAAATGGATGGTTCAAATGGTTATAGGTCTACTTGGTTTTTTTGATTTCTTTAAATGGTAAAGTAAGTAATGACATATTCCATGGGTTTTTAGGGGTAAAGTACATTTAGTATTTTTATTATTGTGTATGCATTTGAAGGTACGGTTAGATGGATGCATGGCCTAGTTGGATCCAAGTATGGATTTTTGTATGATAGTGAAACATGATCTAGAATGGTCAGGTCTAGGACACATAGAGTATGGGTAGATGAATTCTGGTTTTATAGTTATTCTAGAGTGGTGTTTTTCAAGTAGTTGGAGGCATAATTTAGAATAATTGTGACATTAGGAAGGAAATAATTGAGTATTATTCAATATTATTGTGCAAAAAGGAAAGAGGTTCATGTATGGTTGATTAGGCATGTTAAGATATAGTTGATGTAATGTGCCTAATATAGGAATGAATTTACTTATGCATCCTTTTTATATGAAAGGTTATATCTTTTTTGATTCTTAAGATGTTGATATGGAACTCGATAAGGACTAGTGAGAGATTTATTTATAGATTCAATCGAAACTTGAAAGGGGGTAATTAGAACTTTCATAACTTCTTAGGAGGAAGTCAAGGTTCAAAGGGGGAGAGGAATGTTAGGTCTATTTGGTATATTAAGTAATGTAAATAAGACAATGTGTTAGGTCTTTAAATAAATTCTTTAATTCTTGGAGAACTAGATAGATTAATTAACAATGTTTTGGTGGTGTGTCCCTTTAATTCCTAACTGTTAGATATATGTTATGGAACTCTAGAAAGTCTCTTTAATTTATTACACTAAGGGGTTTCATCAACAAGGAATCACTAATTATTAATATTGTAGTATGGGTAGAGGACCTATGAAATTGGTATGATACTTGAGGAAATAGTGGGTCTAGTCTTGGATTGTGTGATCATGGCTTAAGAGGAGAGACACATAAGTAATGTTGGGACATGTCTATATTGATTCTTAGAAAGTTGTAGTAAAGAAGTTCATATGGTGGGGATCACACCATTTATTGTTGATATTATGCCTCTTATTTTTAGAAAGTTTTATGAATATATGGATTCACATTTCTATTAATCCCATAATAAGTTGTGATGGGTGATTCTTGATGGCGTTTGAATATTAATGTGCTTGTCATGTCTAGTCATTACATTCAATATCTGAATAGATGTGGGTAAATAGATTGAGTGTAGTGGTTTAATGGGATGATAATAAGGATACTCATATGGCAGGAATAAACTTATCAATTCCTATTGTATTACCTTCAATCAAGAAGTGTCGTATGTTTGGTGGAACTAGTTGTTGGGTGGTCAAGATAGAGTAAATATTCACTAAATCATTTTACATTTTATATATAATTTGATATATCATATGGTACGGTATGGTTTCTGAAGGACCCAGGAACACCCTGATAGGTTAGGGGTGAATTAGGGTGTCAATGTTTTCTTCTTAAAGTAGTGGATCTTGTTCCCACATTGGTAGAAACATGTCAAATCTATCAAAAAATGAAAGTTGGGAGTTGAAAAGGCACTTTTACTTGGTTCACCGCAAAGGGCTACGTCCAAGGAGCATATGATGATAGTGTGTCGGTCCCACCAAAATCCACTAAGATTCACTAGTTAATGGATTACATGTTTCGGCTACATACACTATGTTCCAGGAACACTGCCTTTACAAGGGTTCAGGGAATACTCATTGCATCCCTCAGATCACTTTTGTCAACTCCCCCAAGCTCGCTCCCTTGAGAGAAGTCAAACTCAGTTTATCAACTTAAAGGTCACTTTAATATATTTTCATTGAATTCTTTTTCTCTGTTCAGTTTGAGACACTTCTTTCTTCAAAGTCCTGAATTGATGCACTTTAAAGCACTGAACCACTAAATTGGACGATCACAAGCCTATCAGAATCATAACAGCACACTTGTGCGCAATACCCCAACATGTGCACAAGATTTCGGAACTGTCGTCAAATATTAATTTCACGCAACACCTACATTCCACGCAACCATAATGTTTCATGTAACTACACCAATAGGTTAACTTGGTCTTTTCAGACTAAAAGAACACCTTGCGCGCAATATTTACTCCTTTCAAATATTTCGTGCACAAATCTTTCGCGTGGCTAAGCTACCGGATTTTCGATGGAAAATTATTGAGTCTTCCTTGGGCGTATCCACATATTTATATGCCATTGATGATCCTGTGTGAAATATCCCAATGCGTTTCTCTCAGTGCACGCAAGATTCTTCATTAGCGTGCAAACACCCTTTTGACGTTACATTAGGTGTGCAAACCCTTTCATCCAGCACCATGTTTCACGCACTTCATGACTTTTCCATTTTTCAACGTTCTTTTCCTAAAACATGTCTTGTGTGCAAGTTCCAAAAAAACCTTTAATATTACATGAAAAACGAAACCCAAACCATGATCATCCCAAAGTAGATTGACAATAAACACAAACAGAACTTTTTTTCCAGCAAAGAAAAACCTTGTTTCCAATAGTTTCATCATAAGGCATGGTATATGATACCATCATTCAACCTATAAATCATATTTTAAATCTTAATAAATCATAAATAAATATAAATTATAATGTATAGTTCATATAACACCTAATAATTAAGCATTGGAAGTCGAATATTAATGAGTTAATATTAAAATCAATCCCATGATATCTATCATTAATAAGTGTTTCATGAGATAAAAAATATAGAATAATTAAATTCACCATAGGGTTATAAATGATTCATTGCAATAACATCACTCGTATGTTTCATAACTTTTGAGTTAATGCTACTTATACTTGAGGAGTATCCTAAAAGGATAAAAAATGAGTCTAAGTTGTTTTTATGGCATATGTTCATGTGTTCAAATGCTTTTATAAATTCTAAAATTCCCAAATCCCTCTTATAATTCATCCTTTACCATGACAGATACTAGAATATAATGAATAGAAGGATAATTTCTCCTAATTTTAGGGTGATTCACATTATCCAAATGATACATCATGAAGAATAGAGTTTTATAGTTACCACTTTGTGATCTTCATCAATCATGTTATTAAATTGTGTCACAATGACCATTATTAGTGAAAGGTATATAAAATATTCACTTTATTCTTTACATGGTTTTGGTTTCATAAAAAGTTAATCCGCAGAAAATTGAATGATAATTTTTTGTGATTCCATGGATGAGTGTTGTTTGATCCTTAGAATCCCTTCAGTGGTATCATAGAAAAGGTAAAATAATGAATCTATTACTATAAAATATCATAAATTAACATTAATGATGTTTGGATCTCTTCTTAGAAGATTTATATAAAATGAAAAGAGTTTCATAGAACAAGAGTGGGGGAAATTGAGATTTTTAATATGTTTATATGGATGTGACATTATATGTGTTTGTATGAGATATTTTATCTCACCAAAAGTGGTATTATAAAAAATGATAATGGATATGGTGTTGAACTCAAATCAAAGTATTTTGTTCTTCAATATTCAATTTTCCAAGGAATCTGATGAATACTTCTTCACTCCACCCTACTCTAGTTTTTTCAGTATCTTCATGTTCTATAACACCATATACATATATATAGTGATGATGTTAGGGCCTTTTGTTTAAGGTAAAATTTCATTCTTCCAAAAATTAACTTTCTATTGTGGTGGATTAAGAATTTTAAACATCTTATGGGTGGTTAAATTAAAAAAAAGGCATGTCTCTTGCTTCTAAATGAATGTGTAGTGAGAAAACTACCATGACATCTATTCATAGTCTTTTCTATAAAGGGCATGAGGATTGCTATATTTTTTTCATCTAGGAATATTCATGTAAGCTAGTGACTATTTCATTTCCATATATCACTTCATTTCACCATATTTTTAGTCAAATACAATTAACATCTTGGGATTTTGAGCTACAATGAATATTATTATTATTTAAAACTAGGTAATCTAGGAGCTATGAATTTTTATCCACCATAATGGAATAAAATCATTGAATAATTTTATCAAAGAGAGATTATATCATTTTTGGATTCTCTTTTTCACTAGTGTTGAGCAGTGATATTTATTTTTTTGTCAAAAATAAGCTCCCCCTCCCCATTTTTTATTTACTAACCATCCAAGGATGGTTAGGGTAATTAGGAACATTATAAATCTATAGTCTAGGGCCTCAAGATCTATACAAATGGTTCTAGTTTCCATGGAATCGTGTGTAGAGCTTCCCTAGTTTATGATTTTTTGATGATCTATTCATCTATATTTTGTGGAAATATTATAATTTAAGAGTAACTCTTTTATAGATAAATATTGTGCCACGTTATATTTTTATCAATTTTCTATTTAATGAATATTTTGATTTATTTGATTGATGTGGATTTATCTTTGTGGGTCAATGTTTTTTCAGGGATCCTTACTTACAATTAGAGCACTGCTCACACTATCACAGCCTATATATACTTGATTCCTCACGAGGTATAAATTCTATATATATATACAGTGACAAGGTAATTTTAAAATGGATTTTCTCACTAATAAATTAATTAAAGATGAATAATTGACTATTTTTTCAATCATCAACTTCACTTAAGGGATTTTTATGAGTTACTTTGGGGTGATGCACTTGGGCTCCAACACTTTTGGACCCTTTAATGTGGATTTATCTTTTTTCCTATGGATGATTATTTCATCTATGATAAAACTTTTCAAATTTTTAGCTTTAATAATGGTTAAAAGGTTAACTTATTTAAGGGAACTCCCACATGTGAATACTAATGATGAGTGGCTCTCAATTCAGGATCTCCATTGTCGATGTAAAGAGTTTCATAAACCAGAGTGTTTGGGAAATGAAGTGATCGTATAGGTATATATAGATTTCATGTAGGAACTTTTCATATGACATATTTCATCACACCATAAATGCTATGAGATCTTATTTATGCTTTATGATTCATAAAATCGTGTTTTCAATAAAGAAACAAGTAGTCTCTTACTGCATATCTTACACCATGATATATATTTTCTATTGAAAGTTGATATTACATTCAATGTGGTTAAATATTATAAGCATTTTTTGTACTATGGATTTTTTTTTGAGATATAGGATGTAGTAATGTGAGAATAAATTGCATTATATGATATGATATATCATAGGATATAACACAATTCAAATCCTTTGGTTTTTTATAGAACTGGTTATATGATATAAAGGAATTCAAAAAGTATGATTTTACTGCTCCACATTTTAAAAACATATAATTATAACATAAATACAATGTACTATACAATGTACTATATGGAAGGAGTAAAAATTTAGATAACAATGTTTAGTAGGAAATTACAAGACTGATTTATAAAATATTTACCAATTATGAAATAAAGAAAAAAATAATAGGGTTTATATATAAATTATCAATTGTTTATAACTATTTAATTTAAATAGTTAAAATTAAATTCCTTAACTGGGAAATTATTTAAACTTTATTAAAAGGAGTTCTTATAATTGATTTAAAGAGGGTTTAAATAATATTAAATATGTGATATTTAGATTATGTAAATTGTTTACATAATAGAAATACATATATAAAATTATTATTTATCATTCAATATCATATATCTAATTAGATTTCCATATAAAATAATAACATGAAGGATTTAATATCAGTGATAAATATAAAGTGTTTATTTTTATTTTATTTATTGATTTTCCATAATGCATGGATAAGTTATTACATGATTATAATTAGATTTGTTTATAAATTATTCATATATGTTTATATCATGTTTAAATTTATGAGTTTTTCATTTATTTAGTTTAACCCAACTTTGTTAAAGAATATATTTTTTATATTATGAATTTTTGTATTATTTAGTTTAAATTTTAAGCTATATTGATAAATTTTCAAACATTCATATAAGGAGTTACATGCTTTGTATAAAAATTGATTTAGTATTCTTCTAATTTAATTTTTTCTTGTATTAGGTTATAAACTAAACATAAGATAACAATTATAATTAATATATACTAGATACTAGAATTATGATGGCACTGAGGTTTATCTTGAGTAAATACTTATTGCGTATAGGTACTTTGTGTCAGACTGCTCACTATTTTGGATACATACTTCATGGGTAGAAGAGTGGGGGTTAGTTATCTGACACTCCAAGATTCCTCTTATCAGGATTATTTATTTTTGTGTTAATTTTATACTTTAAATGAAAATGATCAATATATATTATGATTTAGTTGTATTTGGAAGTTTATAAATATATTTTAGTTTTTACTTAATTTAGTAATTAAAATTATGTGTTTTTTAATGATTTACACATCAACATAGCTTGAACATATTGATTTGGTCGAAGGAATAGGACTCTAAAACTAAATTAATATAATCATCCATACATGTAAAGAGAATAACCTATGATAATATTGTTATATAAAATACCCTTAAAAATACTTATTATTTTATTAATTTTAAATAAAACACATATAAAGACATCAATCATCCAACTGAGTAGGTACATGAAAAATTTTGGTGCCTACAGAATATTGTATGTAATGCATGCAGGAGATGGTAAGTCCAAGGAGTTAGCTAAAAAATCATATTATAAACATTGGGTTACCCATATCTGAAAAATCCATATTAATGATACCAAACGAACGATGTAGAGCTTATTAAAAAGATGTATTGGATAAAGTGGTTTTCCTTTAACCATTTAAGAGTAAAATATGATATGATTGAAATAATTTACTACGTAAATAGATAAGTTCAAAGATGAGTGCTAATTTAAATTCTTTACTTAGTGAAATGTGGATCTTATCCCAGTAATAGATATAATGAATTTAAAAGGGATCATTATTTTAGTGGTAGAACTTTTAAAAAAGTAATTATTAAATGAATGTAAAACATGAGAATATTCAGATAAAATATTCAATTGTAGATATAAATGGGATAACAATCATACACCATTTATTGTAGAACAACATATAGATAAATTAGGATATCAATGTAAGAAACATTTTTCACTGATGAAAAACATATTCATTGTTTATAATCTAGTTTAAAAATCATTTTCTTATAAAAAACTCTTCATGAGTAACCAAATTTTTATGTTATTCCACAATTAAAATATATATTCTTATGAGAAGCATACAATAATTCACTTAAGGTTTAAAAAATCATAAAATACAAGAATATGTAAGGAACTTTTGTACCATTCATATATTATATATGATGGATTATTTTAATGGTTTGAGGAGAATAAAGTATTCATTAAGGCTTTTTCTTTATATGGAATTTATTATCTCTTCATCATTGGATTTTTTTTGAAAATGTAAATGAGTTTCCAAAATATTTTTCCAAAAATTATAAAATTGTAAAGGATAGAGTAACCAGCCATGATATGTGCAAGTTTTGTTACTATATAAACTGTGAAAATGGGTAAAATTTTAAACCATAAGAAGATAACTTCGATGTAAATTCTAATAATTAATTATTAAAGTAGTAAACCATGTTATTTTAAACCTAAATGATGACTTGTGAAGAAATTAAATTATTTCCATATGATGGAATTGTCTTGGATACATAGAGGGATATTGAAAACTCCATAGAATATCCATTAATAGTATCAAGATTATAAAATAAATACTTTGATTTTGAAGGGTATATGATACCAAAGGTATATTTAAAAAAATATATTAAGAATTAAAAATAAAACAAATAATTTACATAGATTTCAATTTTCCTTAATTATAAAGAAAACGGTTTCTAAATAATAGTGTTAAAAGTATAGGAATATATAAAGCTCAGACAGATTTGAAAGGATTTATGTTTTCATATTATTTCACTTTTAACATAAGAGATGTTTTTTTATAAAAAAAAGTTTTGTTATAAATACTATAAGATGCTGGTTTGGATCAAAATTATTTTTGATCCATCAAATTCAATAAAACCCCCAAAAATGATTTAAGGATAAAAGAGTTTTGTCCATGATAAAATAGTTTTATCCATGATAAAAGAGTTTATCTAAATGTTTATTAAAATATGTTGGATGTGATCCCCCCACCCATAAATGTAATATTTTAAATAATAAAATATTTTTTTATTCTTCTCTAAACACATTAAATGCCCTATAAGATAGGGATAAAATGGTGTATTTGTTAAATTTTCAAAATTAACTAAATAATTGTTATTTATTAACGCAAATAGTGGTTTATATCTTATTATGATATTGAGAAAATAACATCATCAATGATAGACTAGGGGGAGCATATTTATTCTTAATGATACTGAAAGTATAAAAATACAGGATCGTACTAATAAAAACTATGTGAATGTCACATCATGTCTTAAAGGATTTCATGATTAGTTAGTAAAAGAACACTTTAAATAGTTACATTAGTTTCCAAAAAAAATCAAAGAGACGTTTTATAAAAAAGGTTCCAAGAAAAATGGTGTTAATTATGAATATATAATGAGTTCTTTGTAGATAATGGAAGTTTTTAACATCATAAAATTGGATTTCATAATGTTAAGGATTTAGAATACTATGTTCAATGTGTTAAATATTAAGAATATTATTCCTAAGTATCACTACTATTCTAATTATCTTTCTTCATGTATGTTACACATGAAATAGTTGGGTGGAAGTTTTTTATTAGAAGATCACAGAGGGATGTGGTATGAATTACAAAGAGAAGTAATTAGTGTAAAAACCCTAAAATTGTAACAAATATAAGGATGATATGGAAGTATATAGTATATAATATGATGATAGAGGAACTTATTTATAGTTTTTCAGTATTCTTATAAGTGTTTAAGAATTTAAATTTTTTATTTTTATATAAAAAATCCCCACTTTATCATTTCCTCATATTCTTGGCTTATAATCATGAAGTGAAATTATAATTAGATTATCAATGTAGGAATTTTTTATATTTATAACTGAGGTATTTCCTAGATTATTATTTGTTGTGATAAAATCTTAAGGTTTTGGGGTTTTGATTTTTGATTTTTTTTTTTGAGAAACTGAATATTATCATGATTTATAAAACAAGTTTTGTGTATTATATAACCCCTGATGTATACTGCAGTTTCCTAAACTATGTCGTTTGATAATTGGGGTGAATGGTTTATATCAGGATTTCTAGATTACCTAAGGTTGTAAAAATACCTAGCATGAGAACAATCAAACTTTGATAAATTTATTATGAAATACTTAAGGCGTAGTTAACTATGGGTTAGTTGTGTATTTTACTAACCATGATTCAATTGGATATCCACCAAGATGAGATTTATCCTCTCATATGAACAGTATAATATATGGGAATTCAAAATAGATAAATTGAGTAAGTGTTTCACTATAAGTAGACAAGTCATATAATGTGATTATTTATTAGATGAGGGAGATTTTAATTTTCTCATCTATAATGGTGAATCACATGTGATGTATTCATCAGCCTAGGGAATCTATAAAAGGAGTATGAATGTATAAGTAGTTATATGGGATCTATATAGTCAATGTCCTATGGTTACTCTATGTCTTGGTTAAAGAGATAAAATAAAAATGTATGATTTTATGTAATGCATCTTGTGGGAATGGGAATAGAGAAACATGTGTTTTATGAAGATCACATGACATCCATTTGTTACTTCAGTAACACAAGATATTTTATAGAGGCTTCTCTTTGATTATATTAAAGAATTCATTTTAGTTTTCAACACAATAAATTCTTGTGGGGTCACACTTTTTGGTTGAATAAATGGTGATTGAATTTTACTTATCAAGATTCGCTAAACGTATATTATAGTTTATGTAAAACCTTTTTTGGATATGTATTCAAAATTTATTTCATCTTATGTGATGCATGGGGTATTTGATGATAGATATCAAAAAAAATCATATAAATCCAAAAGGGTTTGAATATTGTTTCACAAGTAATTATATATGGTTCAATATAGGTTGAAATGGATCTAATTCCATGAGGCTTTGGTTCAAGTGGGATATGAAGGAGGTGTTCCCTAAATCCTTTTAAATTTTATGTATAATTGGTTATATCTTGTGGTACTGTATGGATTTATCATAAGGTATTGTATATGATAGCATGAAATTTCATTCTAGTCAAATTATATGACTTTATATATCATTAGTTGATATGAATTGAAATGTATAATTTAGGTTAAATTGTGAAATTAAGAATCAGTCATTGAATACTATAGAGGTAATATTATGATAAGCCACATGACAGCTATCCTTACTAAGAATTTCATGAGATAAAATATATTAGAGAATTTAATATTCCATAAGGATAAAAATATTTTGTAAATGTAGAATTACTTAGATGTTTCATAATTTTAATGTAAATATTATAGATACTAGATGAGAATCCTCGTGGGTTATACACGGAGGTCGAGTCATTTAGATAGTGTAAGTTCATGATTTCTCACACTTATACGGATTCACTAATACTTGATGTTTTATTCTTATTCCTCCATTACTATAATAGATACAAGAATATCATTGAGGGAAAGATAATCTTTCCTGAGAATTAAGTGATTCTCATTAGCATGGGGATACACCATTTGTTGTATCTAGTACCAATGTATGGTATAAAATTCATCAGTTTATGTTATACATGTTTTTGGTTCAGAGCATGGTTGATCATGGGAAATGTGGTTTCTTGTTTCTTTTTCTTCCTTTAACGAGTGTGTTTGATCCATATAAATCACTCAAAAGACACCATCAAGATGCTAGAATGTAGGTAATAAGATTACATCTAGCTTCATGACAGATAAATGAATAAAAATCCATCTAGAATATTTTGGTAGATTTGGTGCCTTATAACGTTACCTTGGGTACAATTTTTCATATATTCTGAGGATTCAAATCGAGTGAATGTTATAACTCGTGGGTTGAGTACGATGATGGATTTCATTGGGTTGGGGATTCAAATATTGAATAACAATAATATTTTAGGTGTAACTCTTATATATATGTTTGGGTGAATTTTGGATCTTTTTATGAGTTAAGTTACAATGATCTAGTTGAGGTGATGGCCTGAAAATTTTATTTCAATTATTTGGAATGGATCAAGAAGTATAGGAATGAAATATTTTTTCATGAATAATTAGGTGTGGTATTAAGGAATTGGTATCTAGTGTTTTATATTGGATATGAATTTGGGGTTTTGAGGATCAGTCTGTGGGTTTCTAGATAAAATTTAGTGTATCTTGGTTTCATGCATGGGTAGTTGGGCCACATATGAATCAATATAGTATTCTAATTGAAATTTTTTTCGAGACTCTAATTAATTAATTATATGTTTTGGGACATTTACATGTACTTTTAGGAGATGAAAAGTTTTATTTTTAGGAGTTTGTAATAACTAATGTCATTATAAGTTGATAAATTATGATGGGATTTAAATTTGGAGAACTAAAGAAGGGATGATTTGATAAGCCAGATACAAATTGGAATTATAAAAGCTAGGAAAACTATATGAGGTATTTTATGGTTTTTGAATAGGTTTATGAGTTGTTTCTGATGACAGAGTGAGTGTAATAGTAGGTTTGGAGTATCATATATGGTTAAATTCTATAGCATAGAGCCACTGGGTACCTAATCTGGGTGTTCGAGTAACCAGTAACCCATTTAGAGGGGAAACTGCCATTTAGACCCCCAATGTCTACTTGTTTGAGCTATGTTGGGTGATCATTATGGGAATGGGTAATCAATATAGAATAATAAATCACCATGTAAGACCTTGATCGATTTTTAAAAATTAGGGGCACAAACATCCTTTCTTGATTGAACCTTCTCATGATTTTGAAGGGAAGTGGACTCAATGGAGGTTCATCTAGTCTTATTTGTTCCTCTAACCTCCCATGAATCCCCCTTGATGAGGGTTATTTTGAATAGTTTTTTCATAATTTTTTGGAAGTATAATCTATCCTTTATACCACCATTCTTCTTCAATTCAATTTCCCTCTACATCATGGTGATTATTGGTCAGTTTTTAAGAATATTCCACTGATTCATGGAAGAATCTTCCCAAAACTTGGGGTTTTGGTGTCTAGAAAATGGAAGACATCAGTGAGTGATAAATGAATTTTTTTTAATAATTTTCATATAAGTATTTCATTATATGGAATTTTTTTAGAATTTTGATTAAATTGGATTAAATTGGTGGTTGAATATATGTTAGTTGATGAAGATTTTAATCATTGTGGTGTCAAGGGTACACATTGGACCTTATATGCTTCATTTTTCCTTATCTTGGTATAGTTACATTTATTGGTGAGTTTTGGGAGGTCATTACATGTTGGCTATGAATTTTTAATTAATTATAAGATTTTATCATCAATTGTGTGCACATTTTTCCATCATATAGGGGATTATTTCATGGATAAGATTTGGAGTGGGATTAGATTTGGCTTGAGTGAGTTTTTCTATTAGAACCCAACTCTATTATGAGGGAGTCAGTCCCTATTATACATAATAATATGTTTTTCTATGCATGATTCAGAATTTCATCATGAGGATAAACTTTCAAGTAATTTTTATAGGAATCAAGGGTAGCCCAAATAGTGGATTATGTCATATATAGCCTCCTAGAATCAGACTGAGCAATCTTCCTAATATCATGTGACTTAAAATCTCTTAGTGACTATGTTTCTGATGGGATTGGATGCTAGTTATGTATATTTATGGTCTGAGGTAGGTATTTGTGCTTGTTCTGTATTGCAAATAGTCTAGGTTAAAATCTTTGAGGCTAGTATTGTATAAGTGGTGGTCTTTTTCCCATGGTTAATGATAACTATACATATAAAGAGTGGTTGGGAGTCCCTTATTGATCGCGGATTGGAGTATTTTCTATTTTAGTGAGAATATTAATTTCTATGAGGATTGGTGATGTGTGATGAGGATGGATTCATCAATGATGGTAAGGTAGTGAGTTCTCATTTAGCGGAACTCAATGGGGACCTAGAGTGGGATGTATAAAATATGTTTCAATGATCACAAAATTTGTTTCAAAGGTTACATGAGTATGGTTGGTTAGGGATGGTCTTCAGTAGAATTTTTGAGATGGTGATGTGGTATTTATAAGGGGAATAAGACCAACCCATGGAGTATTGGGTCAAGTGAGGCCTACAGGATCTATAAACTCATTTGGGATATTGAATATAGGTTGGTATTGTAGGGTAAGAACTATGATGGGACTATGATCCAAGTGGTTTTCTTCCTTGATCAATATCGCACACCGATTGGTTTAACTAATAATGTCATGTGTGATATGTATTATTATGGATAAGTAGCCTACAATGCTAGGTAGATAACCATTTTTCATATTATAAATGGATATATTTCTAGGTGACTACTGATATCTCTATTTTAAATATGTATTTTATTCTGATTTAATATGTGTTTTAATAGAATATTTAATGATTTAATACATCACACATACCTGATTTTATTGTATTCTATATTTTTAGAGCAGATTCGATATTGATATGAGCCTAGAATAATTTGAAGGAAGGCATTTTATTTTTAAAATAAAAAAACATGTTGGTCCACAACATGAAGAATCGTGGTGTGACAATGGAAGATTGAAGACAGAAAAAATTAAAGAAGCTAATGTAGTCAACATTCACATCATGAAAATTAAATTCACTTCATGAAATATTCATCATATGATTTTATGCCACAAAATTGAATATCTAGGACGAAACAAAGTGAAATACACTGAAAAGTAAACATTCAAATCATGAAACAATTAAGGACCCAAACTTTTATTAATGAAAATTGATCTTGATATAATTAAATGTATTATTATGTAAAATGGTTGTATAAAACATATGAACTTATTTGGTTTTATTTTTTTAGATTTTAAAATACCATTAAGAATTGTTATCATTCCTGATATAGTTTTTGAACAGTGATCACATGATTAGTATAAATATAGGGCTTTAACAAATTCAATTTACTCAGAAAAAGGAAGTGATGGCCTCATCCAGTATAATTGGTCCATATGAATCCCATTTGTCAGAGCTCAGAATTGAGGTATCACCATTGGGATTTTCTCTTGACCAAGCCTAAGCTGAGATTCACCACGTTAAGCTTGAATTTAATCGTATACAATAGAAGTGGATGTTAATAGATATTACCACCTGAGCGATGTTTTATTAGTCTCACCAAGAGTCTGTCACCATCGTACAACTTACCCTTAGGTCATATGTAGGGGTTATAAGGGGTTATGTAACAAAACCCAAGAACTATGATTATGTGCATTATTTTTAAATAAAATAATGAATATACATTCATTTTATTATTGTTACATTGTTAAGGGTTTTAAAGAATAAATAGTATTTTTAGTTAAAATTCAATTAAGAAATTTATTTTGAAGAATTAATAGATTTTTTAATTAAATAATATTTTAATAAAATATTATTATTAAATTACTTTTTATTAAATATAAATGATTGTATAATTTTTTATGAATACAATTGAAATTTTTATTAAGGTTTGAAAACTGTTTTTGTAAATACCCATAAATTTTCAATAAATGTTGGTTTTTATTTTAAAATTGAAAATTCAAATATATTGAAAATTATTTAGATAAAATGAATGTCATTTTTCAATTTAGGACATCAAATTCTCTAATGTTGAATTTTTCATAATTTTCTTAGACAATCGAATTTTTGGGTAAAAAAATAAATACCGTTTAAATATATAATGTCTTTTATGACATCTTAATGTCCCAAAAGTGATGTAATAAAATAATATAAAAGGTATATTCTAAAAATGTATGTTTTAACATTAAAATAATGTGATTTTGGATTTGTTTGATTAATTTTATAATGCCTTAGTGAACCCTCCAAGACTTATAAAATATTTTAACATTTTAAAATGATTTCCTTAAGAGTATGACTCACCTCCACATAAGAAAGCATAATATTTTAATATGTTCGGCCTTTTGACTTATAAAATAATGTTTTCCAGTCCCATTTGTAAAAAACCATGGGAAAAACTATTGAGGATTTGTTGTTTGGAACAGTTTAATGTGTAGTGTACAAAACCTAAATAATGATGAATTCCCTCTCCTTTCCTATATTAACCCACTCAACCTCCCATTCCTCTTCACTAAAACCATTTGGATCTCAACCAACCTATGAACTCTACTCTCTAGAATCATACCAAGAATCCCCAAGCTCCCAAAAAGCTGCTCCCAAGCCTTTGGGATCACACTTCCTAGTAAGGGATCCTCACTTTCCTTCTTTATTTATGTCCAAGTTTCCTTATATTGTAAAGCCCTTTTTTCAATTAAAAGTGTTGGGTATGATTTCACACCTACCATATACTTCCATATGTATGTTTTAATGATATGAGACCCATTTTTCTCTCATTAATTCTTCCCATGTACACCCATTACCATGCTGAAATTCAGTAAGAGATTTCTCTCTCCTCATTCACATTCAAGGAATTATTTTATATTATGCATGTAAATTTCAATAAATATGTTTTATTTTATGTTTAAGATGTAATATAATGTTCCAAATTTCCCAATACACTATATATATCGATCCTCATAGTTGTCTTAAGTGCATTTTTATGTAATAAATTATATTTAAGTGTGTAATAAAGAGCAGGGTTTTTATAGTTGGCATCCAAGGATAGGATTAGTTGTTCTGGGATCAGGATTATATAACCCTATTGAAAGCCTTAGGTATGATATTAAGTATAATAAAAATATCCCTAAATTTTTGTGAGTATAGAGTAAGTTTTTTATCAAGAAAATACATCTGTGTTTGGATATGAATTAGTAGAGGCGGCTTTGGAACAGATGTATCTAGGGGTAAAACCCGAAAACACTGCTTTGAGAAAAACTCAAAAAAGAATTGGTATACAACAACGGGCCTTGCTTCACTCTTTGTTACAACACACCCAAGGGATATGCTTAGGTAGATTCATAAGCCTAGTATTAACCATTATTAAGGGAATAAGAAATGCCCTTAAGAATATATGATGGAAAGTATATCATGGATAACAGAGATTGAAGCTTGTTAATTCATTATTTAAGTAAATAAATGTAATTTATATGTTATCCATTTTTGGATTCCCCTTTATGTTATAAGCCTATATTACCTTTTATCCTATCCAATGGCCTGTAATTGGAGGACTCGGGATAACAATTAATGGGGAGAATAATGTGATGACGGTTCTAATTAGATTCCAAATCTGATGGGAGTAGGAACCCAAATATTTGACAAGATACTCTCTCAGTTAACTCAAGTCTTAAATAGAAACATGGTTCAAGATGATTTTCCAACCCCCGCTATGAAAAAACAAGCCACAATATAGATCTTCATGAGACAAAGGCATCCTAATTTTAATGAATCATTTGATCCCTCAATCGTCAAGCAATGGATCAAATCCATTGAAAATAACTTCTCCATCCTTCAATGTTCCGAACAAGAGATAGTTCTTTTTGCTACTTATCATATGGAGGGTGAAGCTGATCAATGGTGTACATTGATAAAAAATATGAAGCCTGAGGAATAGACTGAGGAGTTTGAACAGAAGGATTTCCAGTACATATTTTTCGATAAATATTTTCCTTACACCCTCTGATTTAAGATGGAAATTTATTTCCCTTCCCTCAATAAAAAATATGAAGAATCCATCAGAGTGTATGAGGAAAACTTAACAAGGCTTACATGATAAGCATCCGACATTATCTTCACGCTCGAATTCAAGGTTGATTTCTTCTTTGGTGGGCCAAAACCTAGGCTACGGAAATCCCTAGTGATCCATGACTTTGATAACTATGAGGAAATTGTATGAAGTGCATTAAAAGTTGAAATGGAGAATTTCAAATCTTAGTGGTATCATGGGGATAAGAAGAGGAAAGTGGAATTTAATTTTGGAGGTCTGATGGTTAAATCCAACGATGCTAAGAAATTCCAACACCCCATATTCTATAGGTGTGGAAAGAATCACCCTATAAATTTCCTGAAGGTGATGAGGAAATGCTTTAGGTGTAGAAGATAAGGGAACCTATTCATTAATTTTCGGTAGAAAAAACCTACTAATGCAATAGAGGATAGGAACACTCTGTTCAACCCTCAATTCATTGTTCATTGCTTCAACTACAAAGAACCATGTCACTTTTCAAACCAAATCCCCAAGCCAAGGTTTTTTGGAGGTAACAAACAAACTCCAAGGAAGCAAAGGTGAGATTTTTCCATCACTACCATGGAAGAAAATCCCGACAATGAAGTGGTGATAGTTATGCTACTTATTCATTCAAGAATAGTGAACGCACTTTTTGATTCTATTTCTATGAATTCTTTTACATCCCAAAAGTTTAGTAGAACAATCCCAACACCACCACAAATCATAAAGTAGAGATGTTGGTGAGAACAGAAAATGTGGAAATCATTGCATCCCATGAATATAACTTCTCCCCTATCACAATTAATGGATTGAACTTATCAGAAAACCTCATCATACTCCCTCTGGTGGAATTTGATGCAATTATTGGCATGGATTGTATTTCCATATATAGAGCCATCATAAATTTCCATAAGAGGGAAAACACATTCCATATGGCGAATCAACCCCGAATTCTGTACAAGTGAAAGGAGGAGGATGAATCTTATTTAGAACCATCATATCTAGAATGGATATTAATTCCCTATGAGAATTCCTATCTTCCTCAAATTATTGAATCTAAGAAAGCAACCATCCTTGAAGACATGCCTATTGTGAGGGAATTCGTCGAAGTGTTTCCTGAAGAATTGTATGGTCTTCCTTCTATAAAAGATATTGAATTCTCGATTCATCTTATACCTGGAGCTTTGCCAATATCCAAAAATCTATAAAGAATGGTTTTTTTGAGCTTAAGGAGCTAAAGAAACAAATGTATGAGAATTTGGATAAAGGGTTTATAAGCCCAAGTGCTTCACCATGGGGTGCAACAGTCCTCTAAATCAAGAAGAAGGATGGTTCAATGTGTCTTTGCATTGATTATCGTGAGCTCAACAAAGTCACGATAAAGAATAGGTATTATCTACCATGAGTTGATGACTTGTTTGATCAGCTATGTGGATCACAATACTTCTGTAAGGTGGATCTGCGGTTACGATATTACCAAGTAAGTGTGAAGGAGGATATCCCCAAGACTGCTTTTCATACAAGGTATAGGAACTATGAATTCATTATAATGCCTTTCCGACTCACTAATTCTCTTTAAATCTACATGGAATTAATGAATAGAGTATTTATATAATACCTCAAAAAATTTGTGGTAGTCTTCATAGATGATACTCTAATATACTCAAAAGCCAAGGAGGATCATAAGGAGCATCTAAGCACTATACTAGAGACCCTGAGAATGGATAAGCTCAATGCCAAGTACAACAAGTGTGAGTTTTTCTTGAAGGAGGTCTCATTATTTGGTCATATCATCACAAGTAATGTGATATCTCCAGATTCCTCCAAGAAAATTGAAATTGAGGTGTGGTAGAGTCCAACATCTTTGAGGGATATCTGTAACTTCTTTAGGATAGCTGGATATTATCACTGATTTGTGTGAAATTTATCACAATTTTCAGACACTTTACCAACCTAACTATGAAGGGAGTCAAGTTTTCTTGGAGTGATGAATGTGAATATATCTTCAAGAAGTTGAAAAGGAGGCTTATAATTGCACATGTGATCACAATACCCATAGGTGGAGAAATTTTTGTGGTATTGAGTGATGCTTCGAAGAAGGGCCTCGGTTGTGTGTTAATGAAAAATGGAAAAGTCATTACCTATGTTTAAATGAAATTTAAAGTTCATGAGTAAAACTATCCAACACATGATCTGGAGTTGGATACAGTAATATTCACTTTAAATATCTGGAGACATTACCTCTTTGGCGAGAAGTGTGAAATATATATGGATCACAAAATCCTCAAGTATATATTCACACTGAAAGAGTTGAACATGAACCAAACAAGATGGTTAGAGTATATCAAAGACTATGACTGATAAATCCATTACCACCCTGGGAAATTGAATAAGGTGGTCGATTCTCTAAGTATAAAGGACAAAACAATTATATCATTGATGAGAATGAAAAAGGACCTAATATTCTTATATTTGATGAATATAGACATCAGAATCATAAAGAAGGGAACAGCATCATTCATTTCACAAATTATTTCTCAACTGTCTCTTTTGGAAAGGTTAACGGATGCTCAAAAGGATGATGTGGGAATTCAGAAGAAAGTGGAAATTATCAGAAAAAAATAAATTCTTGGAGTTTAATGTTAATGAAGAAGGAATTGTGAGATTTGGGTCAAGACTATGTGTTCCATAAAATCTGGAGTTAAAGAGAGAACTTTTGTATGATTCACATGGTTCAAATTTATCCATTAACCTAGGAAACACAAATATGTTTCTAGATCTCTGATAAAATTATTGGTAGGATAACAAGAATAAGGAGATAGCTGAGTATACATAAAAGTGCCTGGTATGTTAGTAGGTGAAGGCTGAGAGGCAGAAGTCTAAGGGGATGATTAAACCAAAACACATACCAACATAGAAATGGGAGAACATCACCATGAACTTCGTCACTAGACATCCGAATAAATCCAAAGAAAATAATGCTAAATGGGTTGTTGGGGGTCCTTTTACAAAGACTGCACACTTCATTGCAATTCAGGAGGATTTCTCATTTGATCATATATCACATATATACATTAGAGAAGTGGTAAGGCTACATGGAGAACCATTATATATTGTATCCGATCGAAATCCAAGACTCACTTCTAAGTTCTCAAATAGTCTCCAACACACTCTGAATACTGAGCTAAACTTCAGTACGACTTATCATCCCCAAACTGATGAAAAATCTGAGAAGACTATTCAAACACATGGGGACATGTTGAGATCATGCTCAATTGACATTAAAGGAGGGTGGGATCCGCATCTTCCTCTGGTTGAGTTATCTTACAATAATAGTTTACACTCAAGCATCAAAATGGATCCTTATGAAACGCTTTATGATTAGAGGTGCAGAACACCAGTATGTTGGGATGAAGTTGGGGAGTGAAAACCCCTAGGTTGAGAAATGGTCAAAGAGATGGTGGATAAGTTTAAGACCATTAAACAGCATATTAAAGAAGCTCAGAGTCAAAAAAAGAGATATGAATATAATCATCAATGAGACCTAGAGTTTGATGTTGGATACATGGTATTTCTCATTCTATCACCATGGAAGATAGTTATTATATTTGGGAAGAAGTTAAAGCTTAGTCCAAGGTACATTGGCCCTTTTGAGATCCTTGATTTCATTGGAGCAGTGGCCTATAGACTATCACTCCCACAGAACCAATCTCAAGTACATGGTGTATTCCATGTATCAATGTTGAGGAAGTACATACCTGACCCATCACATGTACTCAATACAGAGGTGGTACCATTGGATAATTACCTCTCCTCTGAAGAGAAGTCAATGAATATCTTAGAACATAGGGAAAAATTTATACAAAATAAGACAATTCCCCTCATCAAGGTGTTGTAGAGAAACCTCAAGTTTGAAGAAGCAATGTGCGAATCATAGGAAGTGATGAAGCAGATTTATTCTCATCTATTTTAGTGTGGTAAAAGAAAATTTAAAGGGAGAAATTTCTTCAGGGGGGAATATTGTAATGACCCAAACTTTTATTAATGAAAATTACTCTTGGTCTAATTAAATGAATTATTATGTATAATTTTTATATAAAACATATTAAATTACTTTGTTTTATGTTTTTGGATTTCAAAATATTGTGAAGAATTTTTACGTTGCTAATATAGTCATTGAATAGTGATCACAATATTAGTGTAAATATAGTGCTGTAACAAATCCAATTTACTCAGATAAAGGAAGAGATGGCCTCATCTAGGGGAATTTCTCCATACAAAGCCCATTTTTCAGAGTTCAAAAAGGAGGTAGCATCACTGGGCTTCGCTCTTGACCAATCCCATGCTGAACATCAACACGTTAATCTTCAATGGAATCACCTACAAGGAAATTAGAATTTAATAGAGATTACCACCTGAACTATGTTATCTAATTTGCCTCCAGAGTATGTCACCATTCCACACCTTACATTTAGGTCTTATGCAGGTGTTATAAGGGGTTATTTAATAAGACCCTATAACAATGATTATGAGCACTATTTTATATATAATAAAGAATAAACATTCATTTTATTATTGTTACATTTTAAATGGTTTTTAAACCATAAATAATATTTTTAGTTAATATTCAGTTAATAAATTTATTTTGATGAACAAATGGTTTTTTGAATTAATTAATATTTTGAGAAAATATTATTACTAAATTAATTTTTATTAAGTATAAATGATCATATATTTTTTTAATACAATTGAAATTTTAATTAATGTTTGAAAACTCTTTTTGTCGAAACCCATTAATTTTCAAAAAATGTCGGTTTTTATTTTAAAATTGAAAATTAATATATTAGAAAAATAATTATATAAAATTAATTTCATTTTTGGATTCAGGATGTTGAAATTATCTAATGTTTAATTTTTCATAATTTTCTGAGCAAGTCAAATTCTTGGATAAAAATTAAATACCGTTGAAATATATAATGTGTTTTATGAAATCATAATGACCCAATAGTGATGTATTAAAATACTATAAAAGGGTTATTAATATGATATATTTTTTAACCATAAAATAATTTTATTTTATAGTTGTTTGATTAATTTCACAATGCCTTAGTGAACGCGGCAAGACTTATAAAATAATTTAACATTTTAAAATGATTTTATTGAGAGTGTGACTCACCTCTACATAAGAAAACCTAATATTTTAAAAATATCAGTCATTGGACATATAAAATAATTTTTTACACTCCACTTTGGTGAAAACCTTGGGCAAAAACCATGGTATGGTTTTTGGTTTTTATTAGTTTATTGTGTAGTATCCAAAACCTAAATAATAAATAATTCCTTCTCCATTCCTATATAAACCCACTCAACCTCCCATTCCTCTCCTCTAAAAGCATTTGGAGCACAACCAAACTCTTCCCTACTCTCTCTAGAATCATCCTAAGGTGCTCTAAGATCCCAAAAATTCTCTCTAAGGCCTCTCCAAAGCCTTTGGGATCACACTTCCAAGTAATAGATCCTCACTTTCCTTCTTTATTTATGTCCAAGTTTCCTTATATAGTTAAGAACTTTTATTTTTCAATTAAAAATGTTTGGGCATGATTTCCCACCTCTCATATACTTCCCTCCTTATGTTTTAATGATGAGATAACCCTTTATCTCTCATTAATGCCTCCCATTACACCCATTACCATGCCGAAATTCCGTAAGGGATTTCTCTCTCCTCATTTACATTCAAGAAATTATTTTCTATTATGCATCTAAATTCCATTACATATGTTGGGATATTATGTTCTATCACCCTCATAATTTCCATTTCATGTATAAATAATGATATATATCTTTATCTCTCATAAACTCATTCTATGATTTCTATTCAATGATGTAATGCGGCTGAAGTTACACCAAAATTTCCCATGCCAAAAATCATCGTGTAAGTGAATACCAAAACAATTTCTCTACCAAGGGTATTCACATTTATGCACATGTACTTGTTTACTGAGGACATAAATTTATGTATTCCACATCTCTTACTCATGTATTGAATTATTATGTTTAATTAATCCATGTTGTATGATCTATGTGGCACACTTATTCATGAAATAAAATGTTTATAAAGGGTGAGCCCTCATAGTGTTCCAATGCCTTGCGTAAAGAATAGTATCATGACACGCCATTTGCGATGAAGTTTTACTCATTATAATTCAGTTTAAATGAGGTTTTACTCATGATAATTCAAGTTTAATGAGGTTTTACTCGTGCTCTATGTGAAATGATCCTTGGCTCATGCTAATATCATGTTAAATGTTTTTCCACATCTCCATGTTATGATAATAATTCTATATAATTCCTTTAAGGTCATGTTTATATTATTCTCCATGAATATGCATATTTCCTTGAATGTATTTTATTCTTAATTTTATACCATGTTTACTCCCTAACTGGGCTTTATAGCTCACCTTTTTATGTATTTCCTCAGGTTATCCCATGCAATGCTAAGTACGAAGGAAAGTTGTGGTTAGGTAAATGATGTTTTCAATAAAGATGTTGTATTTTATGTTTTAAGTTGTTATTTATTGTTCTTAATTTCTCAAGACACTATACCTCTCAAACCTTGATGTTGTCTTAAGTGAAATTTTATTTAATAAATTTTGTTTAAGTGTATAATAAAGAGAATGGTTGTTATAAAACACTGGTTCATGATGTGAATTCCATTGAGAATCCATGGTAGTAGAATGATAGGTGATTATCCACTAAATGAGGCTAATATTCATTGGTAATATACATAATATTCATGTTCTTTATTATTCATAAACACCATTTTAGTGCATTTTACACTTTGAACATCATTTCACATTATGATTGTAATACCTTCCTAAAATGCACTATTATGTGGTACATTTTTGAACATCATTTAAAGTACCAAATGATTCATCTGATTATACATATTTTAATTTGATATTTTTGTAAATTGATCTTTAATCCAATATTAACATGTTTCATTCAGGGATCAATGGAGAATTCATGGAGGATGATGGAGATATTTGGCAATGAAAGGAAGCAATTTTGGAGAAGGCGGATTGGACACCAGCCCACTGATGAGACTATGGGGCCCAACATACAGTCCCAATGAATCCAAA
This sequence comes from Viscum album, assembly GCA_963277665.1. Classification (NCBI taxonomy): domain Eukaryota; kingdom Viridiplantae; phylum Streptophyta; class Magnoliopsida; order Santalales; family Viscaceae; genus Viscum; species Viscum album. The sequence continues at coordinate 358,709,757 of OY728155.1, read as the reverse complement.
ATTTATTGGTATTTTAGAAGACATGTAGAGGAACAAATAACGATACAGAATCAAATGCTAATTCGGCCTCCATGGTATCCATTTAGGCGGCCCAAGTTAGAGATAAAATTATGTGCCAGATTCTGCGGCCCAGAAAATTATCCCACCAATTAAACCATATCTCTAAAACCATAAATTTTTTGGGATTATATTTTATAGACTGTGAGGGGAAATCCGTAGCTTAATTTAATTATTCTATGGCACACCCGAATTCTGACATCTAAAAGGTGTTGCAAGCACGTCTGTTCGGTGTATGAAAGCCGGATTCCTTTTCGGGTCAAGGGTGGAAAGTCTTCTTTCCACAAACTTTCCACCACCATAGACCTACCATAATCAAGTGGGATGACTTGTACTATTGGAGGCTCTACCCAAGGTCTCAAAAATTCCTATTTAAGGCAGTGGTGGTGGAGGAGTTGAGAATCTTTGATGCTTAGTTTCATTGTAGTGTTATGATGCCGCTTTGTGTTTGTAATCGCTTTTCTTTCTCATGTAAGTTGTTTAATTCGCCTTATTTTCTTAATAAAAGTTCTTCATTTACTCTTATTCTATTCTTCTACTTGTCACATTGATACCGTTGGTTCAAGGTGTGAATTTATTCACACCATACTTTGTGATATTTATCACACAACGGTGGAGTGATCTTTTTTTTTGTTGTTGTTTTTACTTCTTCAATTCCACCCTTGTAAGCCTACTTTCCGCTTCCGTTGAAGACATGTCATAAATGGAGGGCTAAATATTTTATGGGTTGATCCAAGGTTTTATCAAGGGTCAGGATTGGATGTTATTTATCACTCCATTAATGGCTAATCACTTCTTTTAAATGAGATTTTTATTTGATGATTTTAAAACATCTTCATCCTAATTGAATTTAAGGTCACACATTTCAAGTGCTAATACAAACCTCTACCTTGGAGTGCTCAAAACATTGATCCTTCAAGTGTATAGGTGATTAGTATTAGGGTGTGTAGGCATTAAACCAGTATGTGACGATTTCGTTTGATCTTATTAAATGAATCCATCTCAATTATAAGAAATTGAAATCATTAAAAAAGTAATTCATCAAATCCACCCCGAGTGATAACCTAGGATAAACTCATTCTTTGAAATTGATTTCACTTAAATCTTTTATTTATCCTTTAAACCCATATAAAATAAACCCATGTTGTCCACTTCATAGCCAAAAACAGTCCATAGAATGTACGTGTCTATAGGTTTCTTCTTAGGTCTCTAAGGATTCGATAACCCACTAAATGAGGCCAATATTCATTGGTAATATACATAATATTCATGTTATTTATTATTCATAAACACCATTTTAGTGCATTTTACAATTTGAACATCATTTCACATTATGATTGCAATACCTTCTTAAAATGCACTATTATGTGGTACATTTTTAAACATCATTTAAAGTGCCAAATGATTCATCTGATTATACATATTTAAATTTGATATTTTTGGAAATTGATCTACAATCCAATATTAACATGTTTCATTCAGGGGTCAATGGAGAATTTATGGAGGATGATGGAGATATTTGGCAATGAAAGGAAGGAATTCTGGAGAAGGCATATTGGACACCAGCCCACTGATGAGACTGTGGGGCCCACAATTCAGTCCAATGAATTCCAAATTTCGTGTTATGCTAGAAGAAATGTATAGGAACAAATAATGCCTCAGTATAAAATTCTAATTCGGCCTCCATGGTGTCCATTTAGGCATCCAATTTAGAGATAAAATTCTGGGCCAGATTCTGTGGCCCAGAAAAATAGCCCACCAATAAAACCATATCTCGAAAATCATAACTACTTTTGGGATGATATTTTTCAGACTGTTAGGGGACATCCGGAGATTAATTTAAGTCCACTATGTCCCACCCAAATTCTGCCATATAGAAGGTGTTTCAAGCGCGTCTGTTCGGTGCATGAAAGTTGGATGCCTTTTCGGGTCAAGGGTGGAAAGTCTTCTTTCCACAAACTTTCCACCACCCTAGACCTACCGTAATCAAGTGGGATGACTTGTACTGTTGGATACTCGACCCAACAGCTCAAAAATACCTATTTAAGGCAGTGGTGGTGGAGGATTTGAGAATATTTGGTGCTTAGTATCATTGTAGTGTTATGCTGCCGCTTTGTGTTTGTAATCGCGTTTCTTTCTCATTTAAGTTGTTTAATTCACATTAGTTTCTTAATAAAAGTTCTTCATTTACTCTTATTATTTTCTTATACTTATCACGTTAATACCATTGGTTCAAGGTGTTAATTTATTCACACCATACTTTGTGATATTTATCACACAACGGAGGAGTGATCTTTTTTTACTTCTTCAATTCCACCCTTGTAAGTCTACTTCCCGCTTCCTTTGAAGACATGTCATCAATGGAGGGATAAATATTTTATGGGTTGATCCAAGGGAGTAGCAAGGGGCTGGATTGGATGTTATTCATCACTCCATTAATGGGTAATCACTTCTTTTAAATTTGATTTTTATTTGATGATTTTAAAACATCTTCATCCTTATTGAATTTAAGGTCACACATTTCAAGTGCTAATACGAACCTCTATCTTGGAGTGCTCAAAACTTTTATCATTCAAGTGTATTGGTGATTTGTATTAGGGTGTGTAGGCATTAAACCAGTAAGTGATGAATTCGTTTGATCTTATTAAATGAATCTATCTCAATTATAAGAAATTGAAATCATTAAAAAAGTAATTCATCCAATCCACCCCGAGCGATAACCTAGGATCAACTCATTATTTTAAATTGAATTCACTTAAATCTGTTAGTTATCCTTTAAACCCTTATAAAATAAACCCAAGTTGGCCACTTCATAGCCAAAAACATTCCATAGAATGTACATATCTAGAGGTTTCTTCTTAGGTCTCTGAGGATTCGATAACCCACTAAATGAGGCTAATATTCATTGGTAAAATACATAATATTCATGTTCTTTATTATTCGTAAACACCATTTTAGTTCATTTTACACTTTGAACATAATTTCACATTATGATTGTAATACCTTCTTAAAATGCACTATTATGTGGTACATTTTTGAAAATAATTTAAAGTACCAAATGATTCATCTAATTATACATATTTTAATTTGATATTTTTTGAAATTTATCTAAAATCCAGTATTAACATGTTTCATTCAGGGATCAATGGATAATTCATGGAGGATGATGGAGATATTTGGAAATGAAAGGAAGCAATTCTGGAGAAGGCAGACTGGACACCAGCCCACTGATGAGACTGTGGGGCCCAAAATACAGTCCAAATGAATCCCAAATTTCTTGGGATTCTATAAGACATGTAGAGTAACAAATAAAGATGCAGGATCAAATGCTAATTCGCCATCCATGTTGTCCATTTAGGCGGCCCAATTTAGAGATAAAATTATGGGCCTGATTCTGCGGCCCAGAAAAACAGGCAACCAATTAAACCATATCTCGAAAACCATAAATCATTTTGGGATGATATTTTAAAGAATGTTGGGGGAAATCATAAGATTAATTTAAGTCCTCTATGGCCCACCCAAATTCTGCCATATAGAAGGTGTTTCAAGTGCGTCTGTTCGGTGCATGAAAGTTGGATGCCTTTTCGGGTCAAGGGTGGAAAGTCTTCTTTCCACAAACCTTCCACCACCCTAGACCTACCATAATCAAATGGGATGACTTGTACTGTTGGAGCCTCGACCCAAGGGCTCAAAATTTCCTATTTAAGGCAGTGAAGGAGGAGGAGTTGAGAATATTTGGTGCTTAGTTTCATTGTAGTGTTATACTGCCGCTTTGTGTTTGTAATCGCATTTCTTTCTCATGTAAGTTGTTTAATTCACCTTAGTTTCTTAATAAAAGATCTTAATTTACTCTTATTTTTTTCTTCTACTTATCACGTTGATACCGTTGGTTCAATGTGTGAATTTTTTCACACCATACTTTGTGATATTTATCACACAACGGAAGAAGTGATCTTTTTTTTGTTGTTGTTTTTACTTCTTCAATTTCACCCTTGTATGTCTACTTTGGGTTGATCCAAGGGAGTAGCAAGGGGCTGGATTGGATGTTATTTATCACTCCATTAATGGCTAATCACTTCTTTTAAATGATATTTTTATTTGATGATTTTAAAACATCTTCGTCCTTATTGAATTTAAGGTCACAAATTTCAAGTGCTAATACGAACCTCTACCTTGGAGTGCTCAAAAATTTTATCCTTCAAGTGTATAGGTGATTAGTATTAGGGTGTGTAGGTATTAAACCAGTAAGTGATGATTCTGTTTGATCTTATTAAATGAATCCATCTCAATTATAAGAAATTGAAATCATTAAAAAAGTAATTCATCCAATCCACCCCAAGCGATAACCTAGGATCAACTCATTATTTTAAATTGAATTCACTTAAATCTATTAGTTATCCTTTAAACCCATATAAAATCATCCCAAGTTGGCCACTTCATAGCCAAAAACAGTCCATAGAATGTACGTGTATATAGGTTTCTTCTTAGGTCTATGAGGATTCGATAACCCACTAAATGAGGCTAATATTCATTGGTAATGTACATAATATTCATGTTATTTATTATTCATAAACACAATTTTAGTTCATTTTACACTTTGAACATCATTTCACATTATGATTGTAATACCTTCTTAAAATGCACTATTATGTGGTAAATTTTTGAACATCATTTAAAGTACCAAATGATTCATCTGATTATACATATTTTAATTTAATATTTTTGGAAATTGATCTACAATAAAATATTGACATGTTTTATTCTGGGATCAATGGAGAATTCATGGAGGATGATGGAGATATTTGGCAATGAAAGGAAGCAATTCTGGAGAAGGCAGATTGGATACCAGCCCACTGATGAGACTGGGGGGCCCAACATACAGTCTCAATGAATCCCCAATTTTGTGGGATGATATACGACATGCATATGAACAAATACCCCTTCAGGTACAAATGCTAATTCGGCCTCCATGGTGTCCATTTAGGCGGCCCAAGTTAGAGATAAAATTCTGGGCCAGATTCTGCGGCCCAGAAAAACAGCCCACCAATAAAACCATATCTCGAAAACCATAACTCCTTTTGGGCTGATATTTTACAGAATGTTAGGAGACATCAGGATATTAATGTAAGTCTTATATTTACTACCCTAATTCTGTCATCTAGAAGGTTTTTCAAACGCGTTTGTTCGGTGCATGAAAGTTGGATGCCTTTTCGGGTCAAGGGTGGAAAGTCTTCTTTCCACAAACTTTCCTCCACCCCAGACCTACCATAATCAAGTGGGATGACTTGTACTGTAGGAGACTCGACCTAAGGGATAAAAATGACTATTTAAGGTAGTGGTGGTGGAGGAGTTGAGAATCGTTGGTGCTTAGTTTTATTGTAAATTTATGATGTCGCTTTGATTTTGTAATCGCATTTCTTTATCATGTAAGTTTTTTAATTCACCTTAGTTTCTTAATAAAAGTTACTCATTTACTCTTATTCTATTCTTCAACTTATCATGTTGATACTGTTGGTTCAAGGTGTGAATTTATTCACACCATACTTTGGGATATTTATCACACAACAGAGGAGTGATCTTTTTTTGTTGTTGTTTTTACTTCTTCAATTCCACCCTTATAAGTCTACTTCCCACTTTCGTTGAAGACATGTCATCAATGGAGGGCTAAATATTTTATGGGTTGATACAAGGGAGTAGCGAGGGGCTGGATTGGATGTTATTTATCAATCCATTAGTGGCTAGTCACTTCTTTTAAATGAGATTTTTATTTGATGATTTTAAAATATCTTCATCCTTATTGAATTTAAGGTCACACATTTCAAGTCCTAATACGAACCTCTACCTTGTAGTGCTCAAAACATTGATCCTTCAAGTGTATAGGTGATTAGTATTAGGTTTTTTAGGCATTAAACCAGTAAGTGATGATTTCGTTTGATCTTATTAAATGAATCCATATCAATTATAAGAAATTGAAATCATTAAAAAAGTAATTCATACAATCCACCCTGAGCGATAAACTAGGATAAACTCACTCTTTTAAATTGAATTCACTTAAATCTGTTAGTTATCCTTTAAACCCATATAAAATCAACCCAAGGTGGCCACTTCATAGCCAAAAATAGTCCATAGAATGTATGTGTCTATAGGTTTCTTCTTGGGTCTCTGAGGATTAGATAACCCACTAAATGAGGCTAATATCCTTTGGTAATATACATAATATTCATGTTATTTATTATTCATAAACACCATTTTAGTGCATTTTACACTTTGAACATCATTTCACATTATGATTGTAATACCTTCTTAAAATGCACTATTATGTGGTACATTTTTTAACATCATTTAAAGTACCAAATGATTCATCTGATTATACATATTTTAATTATATATTTTTGGAAATTGATCTACAATCAAATATTAACATGTTTCATTCAGGGATCAATGGAGAATTCATTGAGGATGATGGACATATTTGGCAATGAAAGGAAGCAATTCTGGAGAAGGCAGATTGGACACTAGCCCACAGATGAGACTGTGGGGCCCAAAATAAAGTCTCAATGAATCCCAAATTTCTAGGGATGCTATAATACATGTATAGGAACAAATAACTCTTCAGGATAAAATGCTAATTCGGAATCCATGGTGTCCATTTAGGCATCCCAAGTTAGAGATAAAATTCTGGGACAGATTCTGCGGCCCAGAAAAACATCCCACCAATAAAACCTTATCTCAGAATCCCTAACTCCTTTTGGGCTGATATTTTAAAAACTGTTAGGGGACATCAGGAGATTAATTTAATTATTTTATGTCCCACCAAAATTCGGTCATCTAGAAGACTTTTCAAGTGTGTCTGTTCGGTGCATGAAAGTTGGATGCCTTTTCGGGTCAAGGGTGGAAATTCTTCTTTCCACAAACCTTCCACCACCCTAGACCTACCATAATCAAGTGGAATGACTTGTACTATTGGAGGCTCGACCAAAGGTCTCAAAAATTACTATTTAAGGCAGTGGTGGTGTAGTATTTGAGAATATTTGGTGCTTAGTTTCATTGTAGTGTTATGCTGCCGCTTTGTGTTTGTAATCACATTTCTTTCTCATGTAAGTTGTTTAATTCACCTTAGTTTCTTAATAAAAGTTCTTCATTTACTCTTATTATTTTATTATACTTATCACGTTGATACTGTTGGTTCAAGTGGTGAATTTATTCACACCATACTTTGTGATATTTATCGCACAACGAAGGAGTGATCTTTTTTTTTGTTTTTACTTCTTCAATTCCACCCTTGTAAGTCTACTTACCGCTTCTGTTGAAGACATGTCATCAATCGAGGGCTAACGCTTTTATGGGTTGATCCAAGGGAGTAGCAGGAGTCTATATTGGATGTTATTTATCACTCCATTAATGTCTAATAACTTCTTTTTAATGAGATTTTTATTTGATGATTTTAAAACATCTTCATCCTTATCGAATTTAAAGTCACAAAATTAAAGTGTTAATACGAACCTCTACCTTGGAGTGCTCAAAAATTTCATCCTTCAAGTGTATAGCTGATTATTATTAGGGTGTGTAGGCATTAAACCAGTAAGTGATGATTTCGTTTGATCTTATTAAATGAATCCATCTCAATTATAAGAAATTGAAATCATTAAAAAAGTAATTCATCCCATCCACCCCGAGCGATAACCTAGGATAAACTCATTCTTTTAAATTGAGTTCACTTAAATCTGTTAGTTATCCTTTAAACCCATATAAAATCAACCCAAGTTGGCCACTTCATAGCCAAAAATAGTCCATAGAATGTACGTGTCTATAGCTTTCTTCAAAGGTCTCTGAGGATTTGATAACCCACTAAATGAGGCTAATATTAATTGGTAATATATATAATACTCAGGTTATTTATTATTCATAAACACCATTTTAGTGAATTTTACACTTTGAACATCATTTCACGTTATGATTGTAATACCTTCTTAAAATGCACTATTATGTGGTATATTTTTTAACATCATTTAAAGTACCAAATGATACATCTGATTATACATATTTTAATTTGATATTTTTCAAAATTGATCTACAATCCAATATTAACATGTTTCATTCAGGGATCAATGGATAATTCATGGAGGATGATGGAGATATTTGGAAATTAAAAGAAGCAATTCTGGAGAAGGCAGATTGGACACCAGCCCACAGATGAGACTGTGGGGCCCAAAATACAGTCCCAATGAATCCCAAATTTCGTGGGATGCTATAAGATATGTAGAGGAACAAATAACTCTGCCGGATAAAATTCTAATTCGGCCTCCATGGTGTCCATTTTGGCGGCCCAAGTTAGAGATAAAATTCTGGGCCATATTCTGCGGCCCAGAAAAATAGCCCACCAAATTAAACCATATCTTGAAAACAATAATTTCTTTTGGGCTGATCTTTTACAGACTGTTAGGGGAAATCCGGAGATTTATTTAAGTCTTCTATGGACCACCCATATTCTTCCATATAGAAGGTGTTTTAAAGCGCGTATGTTCGGTGCATGAAAGATGGACGCCTTTTTCGGGTCAAGGGTGGAAAGTCTTCTTTCCACAAACTTTCCACCACCCTAGACCTACCATAATCAAGTGGGATGACTTGTACTGTTGGACGCTCGACCCAAGGGCTCAAAAATGACTATTTAAGGCAGTGGTGGTGGAGGAGTTGAGAATATTTGGTGCTTAGTTTCATTGTAGTGTTATGTAGTCGCTTTGTGTTTGTAATCACATTTCTTTCTCATTTAAGTTGTTTAATTCACCTTAGTTTCTTAATATAAGTTTTTCATTTACTCTTATTCTGTTCTTATACGTATCACGTTGATACCGTTGGTTCAAGGTGTGAATTTATTCACGCCATACTTTGTGATATTTATCACACAATGGAGGAGTGATCTTTTTTTTACTTCTTCAATTCCACCCTTGTAAGTATACTTCCCGCTTCCGTTGAAGCAATGCCATCAATTGAGGGATAACTCTTTTATGGGTTGATACAAGGGAGTAGCAAGGGGCTGGATTGGATGTTATTTATCACTCCATTAATGGCTAATCACTTCTTTTAAATGAGGTTTTTATTTGAGGATTTTAAAACATCTTTATCCTTATTGAATTTAAGGTCACACATTTCAAGTGCTAATATGAACTTCTACCTTGGAGTGCTCAAAACATTCATCCTTCAAGTGTATAGGTGATTAGTATTAGGGTGTGTTGGCATTAAACCAGTAAGTGATGATTTTTTTTGATCTTATTAAATGAATCCATCTCAATTATAAAAAATTGAAATCATTAATAAAGTAATTCATCCAATCCACCCTGAGAGATAACCTAGGATCAACTCAATCTTTTAAATTGAATTCACTTAAATCTGTTAGTTATCCTTTAAACCCATATAAAATCAACCCAAGTTGGTCACTTCATAGCCAAAAACAATCCATAGAATGTACGTGTCTATTGGTTTCTCCTTAGGTCTCTGAGGATTCGATAACCCACAAAATGAGGCTAATATTCATTGGTAATATACATAATATTTATGTTATTTATTATTCATAAACACCATTTTAGTTAATTTTACACTTTTAACATCATTTCACATTATGATTGTAATACCTTCTTAAAATGCACTATTATGTGGTACATTTTTGAACATCATTTACAGTACCAAATGATGAATCTGATTAAACATATTTTAATTCGATATTTTCGGAAATTGATCTACAATCCAATATTAACATGTTTCATTCTGGGATCAATGAAAAATTCATGGAGGATGATCGAGATATTTGGCAATGAAAGGAAGCAATTCTGGAGAAGGCAGATTGGACACCAACCCACTGATGAGACTATGGGGCCCAAAATACAGTCTCAATGAATCCCAAATTTCCTGGAATACTAGAGGACATGTAGAGGAACAAATTAATTATCATGATAAAATACTTATTCGGCCTCCACGGTGTCCATTAAGGCGGCCCAATTTAGAAATAAAATTCTGGGTCAGATTCTGCGGCCCAGAAACACAGCCCACCAATAAAACAATATCTGGAAACCCATAACTCCTTTTGGGCTGATATTTTAGATACTTTGAGGGGACATCTGGAGCTTAATTTAAGTATTCAATGGCCCACCCAAATTCTGCCATCTAGAAGGTCTTTCAAGCGCATCTGTTCGGTGCATTAAAGTTGGATGCCTTTTCGGGTCAAGGGTGAAAGTCTTCTTTCCACAGACTTTCCACCACCCTAAAACTACCAAAATCAAGTGGGATGACTTGTACTGTTGGAGGCTCGACCCAAGGGCTCAAAAATGCCAATTTAAGGTTGTGGTGGTGGAGGAGTTGAGAATATTTGGTGCTTAGTTTTATTGTAGTGTTATGCTGCCGCTTTGTGTTTGTAATCGCATTTCTTTCTCATGTAAGTTATTTAATTCACCTTAGTCTCGTAATAAAAGTTATTCATTTACTCTTATTCTGTTCTTCTACTTATCACGTTGATACCGTTGGTTTAAGGTGTGAATTTATTCACACCATACTTTGTGATATTTATCACACAATGGAGGAGTGATCTTTCTTTTTTTGTTGTTTTTACTTCTTCAATTCCACCCTTGTAAGTCAACTTCCCTCTTCCATTGAAGACATGTCATCATTGGAGGGCTAAATATTTTATGGTTTGATCCAAGGGAGTATCAAGGGGCTGGATTGGATGTTATTTACCACTCCATTAATGGCTAATCACTTCTTTTAAATGAGATTTTTATTTGATGATTTTAAAACATCTTCATCCTTATTGAATTTAAGGTCACACATTTCAAGTGTTAATACGAACCTCTACCTTGGAGTGCTCAAAACATTGATCCTTCAAGTGTATAGGTGATTAATATTAGGGTGTGTAGACATTATACTAGTAAGTGATGATTTCGTTTGATCTTATTAAATGAATCCATCTCAATTATAAGAAATTGAAATCCTTAAACAAGTAATTCATTCAATACACCCCAAGCAATAACCTAGGATCAACTCATTATTTTAAATTGAATTCACTTAAATCTGTTAGTTATCCTTTATACCCATATAAAATCAACCCAAGTTGGCCACTTCATAGCCAAAAATAGTCTATAGAATGTACGTGTCTATAGGTTTCTTCTTAGGTCTTTGAGGATTCGATAACCCACTAAATGAGGCTAATATTCATTGGTAATATATATAATATTCATGTTCTTTATTATTCATAAACACCATTTTAGTGCATTTTACACTTTGAACATCATTTCACATTATGATTGTAATACCTTCTTAAAATGCACTATAATGTGGTACATTTTTTAACATCATTTAAAGCACCAAATGATTCATCTGATTATACATATTTTAATTTGATATTTTTGGAAATTGATCTAAAATCCAATATTAACATGTTTCATTCAGGGATCAATGTAGAATTCATGGAGGATGGTGGAGATATTTGGCAATGAAAGGAAGCAATTCTGGAGAAGGCAGATTGGACACCAGCCCACTGATGAGACTGTGGGGCCCCAAATATAGTCCCAATGAATTCCAAATTATGTGGGATTCTATAAGACATGTAGAGGAACAAATAACTCTTCAGGATAAAATGATAATGCGGCCTCCATGGTGTCCATTTAGGCGGCCCAAGTTAGAGATAAAATTATGGGCCAGATTCTACGGCCCAGACAAACAGCCCACCAATAAAACCATATCTTGAAAACCATAACTCCTTTTGGGATGATATTTTACGTACTGTTAGGGGAAATCCTGAGATTAATTTAAGTCCAATATGGACCACTGAAATTCTACCATCTAGATGGTGTTTCAAGCACGTCTGTGCGGTGCATGAAAGTTGGATGCCTTTTCGGGTCAAGGGTGGAAAGTCTTCTTTCCACAAACTTTACACCACCCTAGACCTACCATAATCAAGTGGGATGACTTGTACTGTTGGAGGCTCGACCCAAGGGATCAAAAATGCCTATTTAAGGAAGTGGTGGTGGAGGAGTTGATAATCTTTGGTGCTTAGTTTCATTGTAGTGTTATGATGCCGCTTTGTGTTTGTAATCGCATTTCTTTCTCATGTAAGTTGTTTAATTCACCTTAGTTTCTTAATAAAAGTTATTCATTTACTCTTATTATGTTCTTCTACTTATCACTTTGATACCTTTGGTTCAAGGTGTGAATTTATTCACACCATACTTTGTGATATTTGTCACACAACAGAGGAGTGATCTTTTTTTTGTTGTTGTTTTTACTTCTTCAATTCCACCCTTGTAAGTCTACTTCCCACTTCCGTTGAAGACATGTCATCAATGGAGGACTAAATATTTTATGGGCTGATCCAAGGGAGTATCAAGGGTCTGGATTGGTTGTTATTTATCACTCCATTAATGGCTAATCACTTATTTTAAATTAGATTTTTATTTGATGATTTTAAAACATCTTCATCCCTACTGAATTTAAGGTCATACATTTCAAGTGCTAATACGAACCTCTACCTTGTAGTGCTCAAAACATTGATCTTTCACGTGTATAGGTGATTGGTATTAGGGTGTGTAGACATTAAACTAGTAAGTGATGATTTCGTTTGAGATTATTAAATGAATCCATCTCAATTATAAGAAATTGAAATCATTAAAAAAGTAATTCATCCAACCCACCCCGAGCGATAACCTAGGATCAACTAATTCTTTTAAATTTAATTCACATAAATCTGTTAGTTATCCTTTAAACCCATATAAAATCAACCCAAGTTGGCCACTTCATAGCCAAAAACAGTCCATAGAATGTACGTGTCTATAGGTTTCTTCTTAGGTCACTGAAGATTCGATAACCCACTAAATGAGGCTAATATTCATTGGTAATATACATAATATTCATGTTATTTATTATTCATAAACACCATTTTAGTGCATTTTACACTTTGAACATCATTTCACATTATGATTGTAATACCTTCTTAAAATGTAATATTATGTGGTACATTTTTGAACATCATTTACAGTACCAAATGATTTATCTGATTAAACATATTTTTATTTGATATTTTTGGAAATTTATCTACACTCCAATATTAACAAGTTTCATTCAGGGATCAATGGATAATTCATGGAGGATGATGGATATATTTGGCAATGAAAGGAAGCAATTCTGGAGAAGGTAGATTGGACACCATCCCACTTTTGAGACTGTGGGTTCCACAATACAGTCCCAATGAATCCAAACTTTCGTGGGATGCTAGAAGACATGTAGGGGAACAAGTAACTCTTCAGGATAAAATGCTAATTCGGCCTAAATGGTGTCCATTTAGGCGGCCCAATTTAGAGATAAAATTAGGGGCCAGATTCTGCGGCCCAGACAAACATCCCACCAATAAAACCATATCTCAAAAAAAATAACTCCTTTTGGGCGGATATTTTAAAGACTGTTAGGGGACATCTGGAGCTTAATATAAGTCTTATATAGCCCACCCAAATTCGTCCATCTAGAAAGTGTTTCAAGCACGTCTGTTTGGTGAATGAAAGCTGGATGCCTTTTCGGGTCAAGGGTGGAAAGTCTTCATTCCACAAACTTTCGACCACCCTAGACCTTCCATAATCAAGTGGGATGACTTTTAATGTTGGAGGCTCGACCCAAGGTCTCAAAAATTTCTATTTAAGGCAGTGGTGGTGGAGGAATTGAGAATCTTTGGTGCTTAGTTTCATTGTAGTGTTATGTTGCCGCTTTGTGTTTGTAATCACATTTCTTTCTCATGTAAGTTGTTTAACTCACCTTAGTTTTTTAATAAAAGTTCTTCATTTACTCTTATTCTGTTCTTCTACTTATCACGTTGATACCGTTGGTTCAAAGTGTGAATTTATTCACACCATACTTTGTGATATTTATCACACAACGGAGGAGTGATCTTTTTTTGTTGTTGTTGTTTTTACTTCTTCAATTCCACCCTTGTAAGTCTACATCCCGCTTCCGTTGAATACATGTCATCAATTAAGGGATAACTCTTTTATGGGTTGATCCTATGGAGTATCAAGGGGATGGATTGGATGTTATTTATCACTCCATTAATGGCTAATCACTTCTTTTAAATGAGATTTTTATTTGATGATTTTAAAACAACTTCATCCTTATTTATTTAACGTCACACATTTCAAGTACTAATACGAACCCCTACCTTGGAGTGATCAAAACTTTGATCCTTCAAGTGTATAGGTGATTAGTATTAGGGTGTGTAGACATTAAACCAGTAAGTGATGATTTCGTTTGATCTTATTAAATGAATTCATCTCAATTATAAGAAATTGAAATCATTAAAAAAAGTAATTCATCCAATCCACCCTGAGCGATAACTTAGGATCAACTCATTATTTTAAATTTAATTCACTTAAATCTGTAATTTATCCTTTAAACCCATATAAAATCAACCCAAGTTGGCCACTTCAAAGCCAAAAACAGTCCATAAAATGTACGTGTCTATAGGTTTCTTCCTAGGTCTCTGAGGATTTGATAACCCACTAAATGAGGCTAATATTCATTGGTAATATACATAAAATTCATGTTCTTTATTATTCATAAACACCATTTTAGTTCATTTTACACTTTGAACATCATTTCACATTATGATTACAATACCTTCTTAAAATGCACTATTATGTGGTACATTTTTCACATCATTTAAAGTACCAAATGATTCATTTGATTATACATATTTTAATTTGATATTTTTGGAAATTTATCTACAATCCAATATTAACATGTTTCATTCCTGGATTAATGGAGAATTCATGGAGGATGATGGAGATATTTGGCAATGAAAGGAAGCAATTCTCGAGAAGGTAGATTCAACACCAGCCCACTGATGAGTGTGTGGGGCCCAAAATACAGTCCCAATGAATCCCAAATTTCTTGGGATTCTAGGAGACATGTACAGAAACAAATAAATATTCAGGATAAAATGAAAATTCGGCCTCCATGGTGTCCATTTAGGTGGCCCAATGTAGATATAAAATTATGGGCTAGATTCTGTAGCCCAGAAAAATAGCCCACCAATAAAACCATATCTCGAAAACCATAACTCCTTTTGGGATGATAGTTTACATACAGTTAGGGGACATCCGTAGATTAATTTAAGTCTGATATGAACCACCCAAATTCTGCATTCTAGAAGGTGTTTCAAGTGCGTCCGTTCGGTGCATGAAAGCTGGATGCCTTTTCGGGTCAAGGGTGGAAAGTCTTCTTTCCACAGACTTTCCACCACCCTAGACCTACCATAATCAAGTGGGATGACTTAACTGTTGGAGGCTCTAACCAAGGGCTCAAAAATGCCTATTTAAGGCAGTGGTGGTGGAGGTGTTGAGAATCTTTAGTACTTAGTTTCATTGTAGTGTTATGATGCCACTTTGTGTTTGTAATCGCATTTCTTTCTCATGTAAGTTGTTTAATTCACCTTAGTTTCTTAATAAAAGTTATTCATTTACTCTTATTATGTTCTTCTACTTATTACATTGATACCGTTGGTTCAAGGTGTGAATTTATTCACACCATACTTTGTGGAATTTATCACACAACGGAGGAGTGATCTTTTTGTTGTTGTTGTTTTTACTTTTCAATTCCACCCTTGTAAGTCTACTTCCCGCTTCTGTTGAAGACATGTCATCAATGGAGGT
Organism: Viscum album; assembly: GCA_963277665.1. NCBI lineage: Eukaryota > Viridiplantae > Streptophyta > Magnoliopsida > Santalales > Viscaceae > Viscum > Viscum album. The sequence continues at coordinate 358,694,020 of OY728155.1, read as the reverse complement.
CTAACTATTTTATGTTTTGATCCAAGGGAGTAGCAAGGGGCTGGATTGGATGTTATTCATCACTCCATTAATGGATAATCACTTCGTTTAAATGAGATTTTTATTTGATGATTTTAAAACAACTTCATCCTTATTGAATTTAAGGTCACACATTTCAAGTGCTAATACGAACCTCTACCTTGGAGTGCTCAAAACATTGATCCTTCAAGTGTATAGGTGATTAGTATTAGGGTCTGTAGGCATTGAACCAGCAAGTGATGATTTCATTTGATCTTATTAAATGAATCCATCTCAATTATAAGAAATTGAAATCATTAAAAAAGTAATTCATCCAATCCACCCCGGGCGATGACCTAGGATTAACTCATTATTTTAAATTGAATTCACGTAAATCTGTTAGTTATCCTTTAAACCCTTATAAAATCAACCCAAGTTGGCCACTTCATAGCCCAAAATAGTCCATAGAATGTACGTGTCTATAGGTTTCTACTTAGGTCTCTGAGGATTCGATAAACCACTAAATGAGGCTAATATTCATTGGTAATATACATAATATTCATGTTTTTTATTATTCATAAACACCATTTTAGTGCATTTTACACTTTCAACATCATTTCACATTATGATTGTAATACCTTCTTAAAATGCACTATTATGTGGTACATTTTTTAACATCATTTAAAGTACCAAATGATTCAACTGATTGCACATATTTTAATTTTATATTTTTGGAAATGGATATACAATCCAATATTAACATGTTTCATTCAGAGATAAATGGAGAATTAATGGAGGATGATGGAGATATTTGGCAATGAAAAGAAGCAATTTTGGAGAAGATAGATTGGACACCAGCCCACTGATGAGACTGTGGGGCCCAAAATACAGTCCCAATGAATCCCAAATTTCGTGGGATGCTAGAAGACATGTAGAGAAACAAATAACTATTCAGGATAAAATGCTAACTCGGCATCCATGGTGTCCATTTAGGCGGCCCAGGTTAGAGATAAAATTATGGGCTAGATTCGGCGGCCCAGAAAAACATCCCACCAATAAAACCATATCTCGAAAAACATAACTCCTTTTGGGATGATATTTTACATCCCCTTAGGGGATATCCGGAGCTTAATTGAAGTCTTCTATGGCCCACCCAAATTCGGCCATCTAGAAGGTGTTTCAAGCGCGTCTCTTCGGTGCATGAAAGTTGTATGCCTTTTCAGGTCAAGGGTGGAAAGTCTTCTTTCCACAAACCTTTCACCACCCAAAACCTACCATAATCAAGTGGGATGACTTGTACTATTGGAGTCTCGACCCAAGGGCTCAAAAATCCTTATTTAAGGTAGTTTTGGTGGAGTATTTGAGAATCTGTTGTGCTTAGTTTCATTGTAGTGTTATGATGCCGCTTTGTGTTTGTAATCGCATTTCTTTCTCATGTAAGCTGTTTAATTCACCTTAGTTTATTAATAAAAGTTCTTCATTTACTCTTATTCTATTATTCTACTTATCACGTTGATATTGTTGGTTCATGGTGTGAATTTATTCACACCATACTTTGTGATATTTATCACACAACAGAGGAGTGATATTTTTTTGGTGTTGTTTTTACTTCTTCAATTCCACCCTTGTATGTCTACTTCCCGCTTCCGTTGATGACATGTCATCAATGGAGGGCTAACTATTTTAATGGTTTATCTAAGGGAGTAGAAAGTGGCTGTATTGGATTTTATTTATCACTCCATTAATGGATAATCACTTCTTTTAAATGATATTTTTATTTGATGATTTTAAAACATCTTCATCCTTATTGAATTTAAAGTCACACATTTCAAGTTCTAATACGAACCTCTACCTTGGAGTTCTCAAAACTATGATCCTTCAAGTGTATAGGTGATTAGTATTAGGGTGTGTAGACATTAAACCAGTAAATGATGATTTTTTTTGATCTTATTAAATGAATCCATCTCAATTATAAGAAATTGAAATCATTAAAAAAGTAATTCATCCAATCCACCACGAGTGAAAACCTAGGATCAACTCATTATTTTAAATTTAATTCACTTAAATATGGTAGTTATCCTTTAAACCCATATTAAATCAACCCAAGTTGGCCACTTCATATCCAAAAACAGTCCATAAAATGTACGTGTCTATAGGTTTCTTCTTAGGTCTCTGAGGATTCGATAAACCACTAAATGAGGATAATATTCATTGGTAATATACATAATATTCATGTTCTTTATTATTAATAAACACCATTTTAATGTATTTTACACTTTGAACATCATTTCACATTATGATTGTAATACCTTTTTAATATGCACTATTATGTGGTACATTTTTTAACATGATTTAAAGTACCAAATGATTCATCTGATTATACATATTTTAATTTGATATTTTTGGAAATTGATCTACAATCCAATATTAACATGTTTCATTCAGAGATCAATGGATAATTCATGGAGGATGATGGAGATATTTGGCAATGAAAGGAAGCAATTCTGGAGGAGGCAGATTGGACACCAGCCCACTGATGAGTGTGTGGGGCCCACAATCAAGTCTCAATGAATCCCAAATTTCGTGGTATTCTATGAGATATGTAGAGGAACAAATAACGCTCCAGGATCAAATGCTAATTCGGCCTCCATGGTGACCATTTAGGCGGACCAAATTAGATATAAAATTATGGGCTAGATTCTGCGGCCCAGAAAAATAGCCCACCAATAAACCCATATCTCAAAAACAATAACTCCTTTTGGGCTGATATTTTTCAGACTATTAGGGGACATCCGGTGCTTAATTTAAGTATTCTATGGCCCACCCAAATTCTTCCATCTATAAGGTCTTTCAAGCGAGTCTGTTCGGTGCATGAAAGTGGGATGCCTTTTCAGGTCAAGGGTTGAAAGTCTTCTTTCCACAAACTTTCCACCACCCTAGACCTACCATAATCAAGTGGGATGACTTGTACTGTTGGAGGCTCGACCCAGGGGCTCAAAAATACCTATTTAAGGCAGTGGTGGTGGAGGAGTTGCGAATATTTAGTGCTTAGTTTCATTGTAGTGTTATGTTGCCGCTTTGTGTTTGTAATCACATTTCTTTCTCATGTAAGTTGTTTAATTCACCTTAGTTTCTTAATAAAAGTTCCTAATTTACACTTATACTATTCTTCTAATTATCACATTGATACCGTTGGTTCAAGCTGTGAATTTATTCACACCATACTTTGGGATATTTATCACACAACAGAGGAGTGATCTTTTTGTTGTTGTTGTTTTCACTTCTTCAATTCCACACTTGTAAGTCTACTTCCCGCTTCCGTTGAAGACATGTCATCAATGGAGGGATAACTATTTTATGGGTTGATCCAAAGGAGTAGCAAGGGGTTGGATTGGATGTTATTTATCACTCCAATAATGGATAATCACTTCTTTTAAATGAGATTTTTATTTGATGATTTTAAAACATCTTCATCCTTATTGAATTTAAAGTCACACATTTCAAGTGCTAATACGAACCTCTACCTTGGAGTGCTCAAAATGTTGATCCTTCAAGTGTATAGGTGATTAGTATTAGGGTGTGTAGGCATTAAACCAGTAAGTGATGATTTCTTTTGATCTTATTAAATGAATCCATCCCAATTACATGAAATTGAAATCATTAAAAAAGTAATTCATCCAATCCACCTGAGCAATAAAATATGATCAACTCATTATTTTAAATTTAATTCACTTAAATATGTTAGTTATCCCTTAAACCCATATAAAATCAACACAAGTTGGCCACTTCATAGCCAAAAACAATGCATAGAATGTACGTGTCTATAGGTTTCTTCTTAGGTCCCTGAGGATTCGATAACCCACTAAATGAGGCTAATATTCATTGGTAATATACATAATATTCATGTTATTTATTATTCATAAACACCATTTTAGTGCATTTTACACTTTGAACATCATTTCACATTATGATTGTAATACCTTCTTAAAATGCACTATTATGTGGTACATTTTTGAACATCATTTAAAGTACCAAATGATTTATCTGATTATACATATTTTAATTTCATATTTTTGGAAATTGATCTACAATCCAATATTAACATGTTTCATTCAGGGATCAATGGATAATTAATGGAGGATTATGGAGATATTTGGCAATGAAAGGAAGCAATTCTGGAGAAGGAAGATTGGAAACCAGACCACTGATGAAACTGTGGGGCCCCAAGTACAGTCCCCATGAATCCCAAATTTCGTGGGATACTAGAAGACATGAATAGGAACAAATAACCTTTCAGTATCAAATGATAATTCGGCCTTCATGGTGTCCATTTAGGCGGACCAATTTAGAGATAAAATTTTGGGCCAGATTCTGCGGCCCAGAAAAATAGCCCAGCAATAAAACCCTATCTCGAAAACAATAACTCCTTTTGGGCTGATAATTTACATAATGTTAGGGGACATCCGGAGCTTAAATTAGGTCTTCTATGGACCACCCAAATTCTGCCATCTAGAAGTTGTTTCAAGCGCGTCTATGCGGTGCATTAAAGCTGGATGTCTTTTCAGGTCAGAGGTGGAAAGTCTTCTTTCCACAAACTTTCCACCGCCCTAGACCTACCATAATCAAGTGGGATGACTTGTACTGTTGGAGGCTAGAACCAAGGGCTAAAAAATTCCAATTTAAGGTAGTGGTGGTGGAGTAGTTGAGAATCTTTGGTGCTTAGTTTCATTGTAGTGTTATGTTGCCGCTTTGTTTTTGTAATCACATTTCTTTCTCATGTAAGTTGTTTAATTCACCTTAGTTTCTTAATAAAAGTTCTTCATTTACTCTTATTATGTTCTTATACTTATCACGTTGATACCATTGGTTCAAGGTGTGAATTTATTCACACCATACTTTGTGATATTTATCCCACAACGGAGGAGTGATCTTTTTTTGTTGTTGTTTTTACTTCTTCAATTCCTCCCTTGTAAGTCTACTTCCCGCTTCCGTTGAAGACATGTCATCAATGGAGGACTAACTCTTTTATGGGTTGATCCGAGGGAGTAGCAAGGGTCTGGATTGGATGTTATTTATCACTCCATTAATGGCTAATCACTTCTTTCAAATGATATTTTTATTTGATGATTTTAAAACATCTTCATCCTTATTGAATTTAAGGTCACACATTTCAAGTGCTAATACGAACCTCTACCTTGGAGTGCTCAAAACTATGATACTTCAAGTGTATAGGTGATTATTATTAGGTTGTGTAGGCATTAAACCAGTAAGTGATGATTTCCTTTGATCTTATTAAATAAATCCTTCTCAATTATAAGAAATTGAAATCATTAAAAAAGTAATTCATCCAATCCACCCCGAGCGATAACCAAGGATCAACTCATTCTTTTAAATTGAATTCAATTAAATCTGTTATTTATCCTTTAAACCCATATAAAATCAACCCAAGTTGGCCACTTCATATCCAAAAATAGTCCATAGAATGTATGTGTCTATAGGTTTCTTCTTAGGTCTCTGAGGATTCGATAACCCATGCTAAACTACAGGGACCGTTCTACCTTCATCTCTTGGGTAAATTTGAGCGAGAATCAAATTTTGGTGCGGTTGCTGGGGACCCAAGTAAGTAATATAAACACCCATTCTATTCTCCCGCATTTCTTCTTTTCTCATCCAAATTCTCTTATCTTGTCCCTTTCTCATTTTTTTTTCTTTTGGCGCATTTCTTCTTACACCCACGATCAATCAAACCCTCCAGTTAGGGTGGACAGTCCTAGGGTTGGGGAGTCAAGTATACCAAGGGAACTCATTACATTAGATCATAATCTTTCTAATACTCTAGATTCCAAAATTGAGCTCATTTCAATGGAAGGTCTTCAAATAAACCAACTTATAAACCCGGGAGGGAACTAAAATGGAAACCCAAATGAGGCAGCCCCAAACATGGGGAATGCAATTGATCAAACCATGAATGACTACCTCACACCTTCTTGGACCAATGTCCCCTCATGAATTAGACACAATTCCCTAGGATATTCCAACTACATATTTAAACCTCATGTCCTAAAACATCTTCCCACATTCCATGGAATGGAGTCCGAGATGCCCTACCTTCACATTAAGGAGTTCAATGACATTGTAGAAACCATGTGTCCCCCACATCAACTAGAATCATCTAAGAGGAGGCTATTTCCTTTTTCTTTAAAGGATTGAGCTAAAAATTGTCTAAAAAATTTGAAGCCATCATCCATAAACTCTTGGGACCAACTACAAAGAGAATTCTACAAAAAATAGTTTCCCCACCACAAAACTATTTCACTTAAAAAGAGTATCAAAAACTTTTTTGAAAATGAGGGAGATTCATTATATGAAACATGGTAGTGGTTCAAAGACACTCTAAACACGGTTCCAGACCATGGTTTTTCTATACCTGAACAAGTGAGAATTTTCTATGAAGGGTTATGTCCAGGGAATAAACAATTCATTGACATGATGTGTAATGGGAACTTTAAAAAAAAAGCCCCAAATGATGCTTACAAGTATCTAGAAAGCCTTTCTGAACAAAACCAAACATGGGGAACTTCACCTTATTCTAAAAAGCCACAAAGAACTACTAGAATTCATACACTTAGAGAAGAGGAAAGTCTTAGGGCTAAACACGCAGCACTCTCTATGAAGGTTGAAGAGATTGACTTTAGGAAAGTCCATAAAATCCAAACTGTAGACCCTGTTGGCACAATTTGTGACAAACATGACCCTAAGACAGACAACTTCCCAACCATTCCATCCATCAAGGATGTTCTCTTAGGAGGACCCCCAATGGAAGTAAATTCTTTGAACTTTCAAAAGCCTCAATACAAAAACACCTTCAACCCAAGGTATAACGACCACCTAGGCTTCCGCTGGAAAGATAACCAACAACCTAGCCAACCACAGGGACAAAATCCTTACCCCCATCAGAACTACCAAACCCATAACTAGTTCCAAACCCAACCTATCCAATACCAACAGCCACCGGTCCATTTTCAACAAACCATCCCACCTCCAAAATATCCCCCTGGTATAAACCAACCTACTCAAGCACCCACCCAAATTGTTCCACAAATCCTACTAGAACAACTGTGCAAACAAATGGAGAGGATGAACTCGGAGGTATCTTCCCTAAAACAAGAACTTAAAACCATCAAAACTGGAAAGGCACCCATGCCTACTCAGGTGGTGCCATCCTCAACTTCAAGGGGAGAGTCAAGTTGTGCTCAAACAACTCATGAACAACTAAAGGTTGTGACTGTTTTAAGAAGTGGGAAATCAATTGAGGAACCTGAACAACTAATTCAGAACCCACCCGAAGATTCAAACTTGGATGAAAATTTTAATGAACCACAAGATCAAACTGAGGAAACTGATAACAATGTAAAAGAAACAAATCTTCAACAAACAACCCCACAACCTGCACCATTTCCTCAACGCATGAGGGGGAAAACCACGCCTGAACTGAGTGAAACATTGAGGTAAATCTTATCACAAGTCAAGTTAAACATTCCCCTTCTCGATGCCATCCAAACCATACCTTACTACTCAAAGTACCTTAAGGACTTGTGCACTTTTAAAAGAAAAATTTTCACATAAAAACCAAGTCCTTTTGGCTGCTAATGTGAATACCACCATTCAAGGGACTATTCCTCCTAAGTTGAAAGACCCGGGTTTCCCTTACATCAATGTTGAACTAGGAGAGAGCAAAGCTGTCAAGGCCTTGTGTGACCTAGGTGCTAGTTTCAATCTCATCCCATATGATGTGTACTGACAGTTAGGCCTAGAATAACTCCAACCCACATCTGTCACACTTCAACTTGCTGATCGTAGCATTAGGGTTCCAAAGGGGATTTTAAAGGACGTTCTGGTAAAGGTTGAAAACTTCATCTACCCTACCGACTTCATTTTCCTTGACAACCATCCAAACATAGGAAATAAGGAACAAACCCCAATCATCCTTGGCCATCATTTTCTTACAATAATCAACTCTGTTATCTGAGTCCGAAATGGGAACATGACCATCACCTTTAGGAACATGAGTCTAGACTTTAACATCTCTAATGAAATCTCACAAATAGGGGATGACGAGGACATTCATGAAGTAAACATGAGAGGAAGCATTGATAATGAATCCATAGAACATAAAGGAATATTTGATGAATGTTTAAGTCAGAATGAGATTTATTTCCTTTGTTCATATGAAGGAAGTTTCTCTCCTTGGCTTGAATCATTTTTAAATTGCTCTTATGATGAAGTCTTAGGTCCAACAATCAGTGAAACCTTTCAAGAAACCACTTTCATGGATACCACTCCAACTTCCTTCCCTAAATATGATCAAGCCAATCTAGTAGATGAAACTTTTACATGTGGGGAATCAATCCTATCAGAAAATCTAAAAAAAGAAATTGAACTTGATCCAATGTCCCAATCTTCTGCTGAAATTCTAAACCAACATGATCTTGAATTGAAGGAACTTCCCGCTACACTCAAGTATGCCTTCCTAGGGGAAAATCAAACACATACTATTGTCATTTCTTCTTATCTTGAATCCAATCATGAGAGGATGATTCTAGATGTCCTTAGGAAACATAAGAAAGTCATTATTTGGACCCTGTCTGATATTCCTGGGATTTTCCCACTTATCGGGACTCATAGGATTGTTCTGGAATCTGATTCAAAGCCATGTCGTCAACCTCAACGAAGACTCAATCCTAATCTCATGGAGGTAGTAAGAAAAGAACTCCTGAAATTTCTAAAATCCGGTATCATATATCCCATAGCTGAGAGTGAATGGGTGAGCCCAATACAAGTGGTTCCAAAAAAGACTGGAATCACAGTGATAACCAATGAGGATGGAGAGATTCTTCCAACAAGGGCGAGTAGTGGATGGAGGGTCTGCATTGACTATAGGAAGCTAAACTCAATCAACAAGAAGGACCATTTCCCCTTACCATTCATTGACCAAGTCCTTGAGAGAGTGGCAGGTCATGCCTTCTACTGTTTCTTAGATGGGTACTCGGGGTAAAATCAAATTGAGGTCACCTTAGAGGATCAAGGGAATATTACATTCACATGTCCATTCGGAACCTTTGCTTTCAAACGCATGCCCTTCGGGTTATGCAATACCCCTGGAACCTTCCAGCGGTACATGATGGGAATCTTCTCAGACATGATGGGGGATTTTCTAGAGGTCTTCATGAATGACTTCTCTATGTTTGGGGATACATTTGAGGGATGTCTGAGGAATGTAGAGAGAGTCTTTTCAAGATTTGAAGAAAAGAATCTAGTCCTAAACTGGGAAAAATGCAATTTCATGGTTAAAGAGGGACTTGTTCTAGGCCATCTGGTCTCGAGTAGGGGGATTGAATTTGATAAAGAAAAGTTTGACATCTTTCGTCACCTTCCATCACCCAAAACTGTCAAGGAAGTGAGGTCTTTCTTAGGACATGCTGGTTTCTATAGAAGATTCATCAAGGACTTTAGTTCAACATCTTGTTCCCTTTGTGCTCTCCTAGTAAAGGATGCTCCATTTGTTTGGACAGAAATCTGTGAGGGTTCATTCTCAACCCTCAAATCCTATCTCACCTCTCCTCCCATTATGAAATCTCCAAATTGGAACCTTCCTTTTGAACTTATGTGTGATGCCAGTGAATTTACTGTAGGTGATGTGTTAGGACAACGTTGTGATAAAAATCCTTATGTCATTGCTTATGAAAGAAAATCCTTAAATGATGCCCAAATCAACTACACCACCACTGAAAAGGAGTTACATTCTATTGTGTTTGCCTTAGAGAAGTTTAGGTCCTACCTCTTAGGATCCCCCATCATTGTTTTCACTGACCATTCTGCACTAAAATACCTCTTCCAAAAACAAGATGCCAAGGCCAGACTGATTAGGTGGGTCCTTCTCTTACAATAATTTGACCTCACAATCAAGGATAAAAAGGGCGTTGAAAATTTTTTAGTTGATCACCTCTCTAGGATAGAATTAAAAGACATCACAAATCACCTTTCTGTGTCTGATTCATTTCCTGATGAACACCTAGACTCTGTGAGTGACTTCCCTTGGTATGCCGACATAGCCAATTTCTTAGTTACAGGAGTCATTACAAAATTCTTAGGGACTCAAGCACGAAGGAAATTCCTTTCTAATGTTAGACACTATGTGTTTGATGATCCATACCTCTATAATTTCTGCCCTGACCAAGTCATTAGGAGGTGTGTCCCAGAATCTGAACAAGAGTCCATTCTTAAATTATGTCATCGTGAGTAATGTGGAGGTCACTATTCCTCTAAGAAAACATCTGCTAAGATTCTTCAATGTGGTCTTTTCTGGACCACCCTCTCAAGGGACTCCTACACATTTTTTCAAAGTTTTCCTAGGTGTCAACAAGTAGGGTCCATCACAAAAAGGAATCAAATGACACTCACTCCAGTCTTAGTGATTGAAATCTTTGACTCTTGGGGAATTGATTTCATGGGTCCCTTCCCAAACTCTCTAGGATACCTATACATACTCTTAGCTATTGATTATGTCTCAAAATTGGTTGAGGCCATTCCCACTAAGTCCAATGATCATCAAGTTGTGATTCGATTTCTAAAAGAGAACATATTTTCTCGATTTGGAATTCCTAGGGCTATAATCAGTGATCGAGGAACCCATTTTTGCAATCACCCATTCTCTTCACTCATGTCTAAGTATGGTATTTCTCATAAAGTGTCCACTGCATACCACCATCAAACTAATGGACAAGATGAGTTAGCGAATAGGGAGATTAAGAAAATTCTTGAAAAAACTGTCAACCCCTCTAGGAAAGATTGGTCTGAGAAACTCTTAGATGCTCTTTGGGCCTATCGAACTGCATATAAAACCATTTTAGGAATGTCCCCATATAGGTTGGTTTATGGAAAATCATGTCATTTACCTGTTGAAATTGAGCATAAGGCCTTTTGGGCAATTAAGAAAATGGATTATGACCTCTCATTTGACGGAACAAAAAGGAAATTAGATCTCAATGAACTGGTGGAACTAAGGATGGAGGCTTATGAAAATTCAAGGATCAATAAAGCTGGAGTTCAAGCCTACCAATCTAGGAATATCAAGGTCAAAAAATTTGAACCGGGAAAACTTGTGCTCTTGTATAGTTCAAAACTTCAATTACACCCAGGAAAGTTAAGGTTTAGATGGTCAGGACCTTCCATAGTGCATCATGTGTACCCCCATGGGGAAGTAGAGATTCAACATCTCAAAAGTGGTTACATTTTCAAGGTCAATGGTCAAAGGTTAAAACCATTCATTGAATCATTCAATAAATAGGAAATAAAGGTTGAGTTAAATGAGCCAACCGATAAACCAGGAAAAAATTGATAGATTTAGGGTTCAAGTCGAGCTAACGACGTTAAACAAAGCACTGCAAGGGAGGCAACCCATGGTTTTCATGTTTCCTATCATTTTGTAGTTTTAATAAAATTTATATTTTAATTAATCATTTTTATATTTGAAAAAAATAGACTGTTGACCTGTTCTTATATTATGAGTATGGATGGGTATGAAAGGGGAGCACCATATTCATCTGTGTCACGTAGTGTGGTCCTTGAGTAATACCATTCCCAGAAATTTGAAAAGAAGACAATGTATCATCAGTTTATTTTATTTTATATATATACTTATATTTTACTTATATATATATATATATACTCTTTTGTTTTGTTTGTTTGTTTTCCTTTTTTACACTAGGGAACTCTGCAAGCGACATGGATATCAAAGGACTAAATTGGAGCAGCAAGAACTTCAGACATCAACCACCAGGTGACTTCATTCCATGACCCTCATTTTCAATTTCCTTTTTGAACATTCATTCTCTACCTCTACCCCCTTCTAAATTTTCTTTTATTTAAACACTGGGGACAGTGTTATTTTAAGTTGGGGGGGGAGATAAAATAAATAATTCTTTTGTGTCAAAAAAATGATAAATGATTTGAAAAAAAATTTGTGAAAATGGAAGGAAAAATTCCTTTAACTTTAAACATGGTAATACAAATTGCAGACTTTGAAACCGAATATCAAATAATTTAGCATACCCTGATTCTGATTTTAATCCTTGTATAATTTCATGAGCATTGATTTTGGAACGTGTGACTGTCCAATGAGATATTTCATCGTTTATATTTTCATCCAAATAAAAAAAGATCACAATGCACGTCCTTTGGATAGTGGGGTATTAGTTTGAGTTCATGGGGTCCCCTAAATATATATCATAGGTTTGGTGATCATTTTAGTTTAATATTAGTATTCAAAAAAAATTATTAAAAAAAATTGCGCGTAGAGCAATGAAATGACCTAATGCGTGGCTTTCGGCACTTGGGGATCGTGACTCCATAGTTGTTTGGCCCATAGTTAGTAATTTTATCGCTATTTTTGGTAATTTGAAATTGTTTTTGACTGAGTTAACTCGAGATGATGCCCGAGTATGTGGGCTTCACTTGGTTCCCTAAGGTCTTTGAGCCTGGGAGTAATCGGCAAAGTCTCACTACAGGGGTTGACTCTTTTGAGTGCAACTTCAATTACCATGGAAAAATTGAAAAAACAAAAAAAAACAAAAAAAACAAAAAATTATACAAAAGAAATGAATACTCATATTAATATTGAAATGTGATTCCACCTAGCACTTCCGTAATTTCCCCCTTGAATAAAGATGAACCCCCATGTCTATTGTGATGCACAACACATCCGCATACTTAATTGATATTGGATGAAATATGGAAATGAATTTCAACAAAGGAATGGGCTTGGGATTGGGATATACTTATGAAAATATCTTGTATTAAAATATTTTTATGGGTTTCATGATTGTTTGGTATAATTTTTTTTTGTGATCATTGTGTATTAAAATGTTTTTTGGAAAAGGGAATTCGAATTTCATATTGGTGAGATATATTTTGATCGGGACTAGAAAAACTCAAGTTGGGGGTGTGATTAGCCACTAAATAAGGCTAATATTCATTGTTAATATACATAATATTCATTTTCTTTGTTATTCATAAACATCATTTTAGTACATTTTACACTTTGAACATCATTTCACATTATGATTGTAATACCTTCTTAAAATGCACTATTATGTGGTACATTTTTTAACATCATTTAAAGTACCAAATGATTCATCAGATTATACATATTTTAATTTGATATTTTTTGAAATTGATCTAAAATTCATTATTAACATGTTTCATTCAGGGATCAATGGAAATTCATGGAGGATGATAGAGATATTTGGCAATGAAAGGAAGCAATTCTGGAGAAGCCAGATTGGACACCATCCCACTAATGAGACTGTGGTGCCCCAAATAGAGTCCCAATGAATCCCCAATTTCGTGAACTTCTATAATACATGTAGAGGAACAAATTCCTCTTTAGGATGAAATGCTAATTCGGCCTCCATGTTGTCTATTTAGGCGGCCCACTTTAGAGATAAAAGTTTGGTCCAGATTCTGCGGCCCAGAAAAACAGACCACCAATAAAACCATATATTGAAACCCATAACTCCTTTTGGGCTTATATTTTATATAATGTTAGGGGACATCCGGAGATTAATTTAATTAGTCTATGGTCGAACCAAATTCTTCCATCTAGAAGGTGTTTCAAGCGTGTCTGTTTGGTGCATGAAAGCTGAATGCCTTTTCGGGTCAAGGGTAGAAAGTCTTCTTTCCACAAACTTTCCACCACCCTAGACCTACCATAATCAAGTGGGATTACTTGTACTATTGGAGGATAGACCCAAGGGCCCAAAAATTCATATTGAATAGAGTGGTGGTGGAGGAGTTTAGAATCTTTGGTGCTTAGTTTCATTGTAGTGTTATGTTGTCGCTTTGTGTTTGTAATCACATTTATTTCTCATGTAATTTGTTTAATTCACCTTAGTTTATTAATAAAATTTCTTAATTTACTCTTATTATATTCTTCTACTTATCACTTTGATACCGTTGGTTCAAGGTGTGAATTTATTCACACCATACTTTGTGATATTTATCACACAACGGAGGAGTGATCTTTTTGTTGTTGTTGTTTTTTCTTCTTCAATTCCACCCTTGTAAGTCTACTTCCTGCTTCCGTTGAAGACATGTCATCAATGGAGGGATAACTCTTTTGTGGGTTGATCCGAGGTAGTAGAAAGGGGATGGATTGGATGTTATTTACCACTCCATTAATGGATAATCACTTCTTTTAAATGAGATTTTTATTTGATGATTTTAAAACATCTTCATCCTTATTGAATTTAAGGTCACACATTTCAAGTGCTTATACGAACCTCTACCTTGGAGTGCTCAAAACATTGATCCTTCAAGTGTATAGGTGATTAGTATTAGGGTGTGTAGGAATTAAACAAGTAAGTGCTGATTTCGTTTGATCTTATTAAATGAATCTATCTCAATTATAAGAAATTGAAATCATTAATAAAGTAATTCACCCAATCCACCCCGAGTGATAACCTAGGATCAACTCATTCTTCTAAATTGAATTCACTTAAATCTATTATTTATCCTTCAACCCCATATAAAATCAACCCAAGTTGGCCACTTCATATCCAAAAATAGTCCATAGAATTTACATGTCTATAGGTTTCTTCTTAGGTCTCTGAGGATTCGATAACCCAAGCTAAACTACGAGGACCATTCTACCTTCATCTCTTGGGTAAATTTGAGTGAGAATCAATAGGATGAGAAAAAAGGTAGTGATGAGTCTAGAAAACCCAGGTACGGAAACCCCCATCACACCATGAGTTTTTTTTGTATCTTGAAAAGAAATTGTATTTTTATTACTGACATGTTTGCCACGAGAATATTAAATTCAACGCATGAATTGATCACATCATTAGTGATGGGGATGTATCTTTTTCCCATTTATAGGGGTTTTAATTCATGTTTAACCAAAAACTCATAGAGGAGAATTCTAGGGATATAAAAAGATGATTCTTGCTAAAGGTAATTAAGTGTTCTTGGAGAAGGGGTTCTCCATCAAAGAGGCTATAGTTAGGGTGCTGACCTAGGAATCATTCACCGTAGTTTGGATCTCCTGAGTTATTTTCTATTATTTCCATGTCTTTGTAATTAATAATTATTATAAATTTTCAATTCATTTGACATTTTACTTTCTCTATAACTTTTTTTGAATCATTTTATGTTTTAAATTTTTTACTCTCCCAATCTCTCTCATTTCAATTCAGTATTTTCTGGGTCTTAGTTTATTTAACATTGTCAATCACCCAAAGAAGAGTGACTAAACCCATAGGGGAGAGTGGATTGAATTTAATGGGGTGCATACCACATGATGAAATTTTCTCTCCATTCATTTGATTATTTGTTTCTTCAAGGGGAGATTCAAGTTGTTCTCAAACAACTCATGAACAACTAAAGGTTGTGACTGTTTTAAGAAGTGGGAAATCAATTGAGAAACCTAAACAACTAATTCAGAACCAACTCGATGATTCAAACTTGGATGAAAATTAAAATGAACCACAAGATAAAACTGAGGAAACTGATATCAATGAGAAAGAAACAACTCTTCAACAAACAACCCCACAACCTGCACCATTTCCTCAATTCATGAGGGGGAAACCCAAGCCTGAACTAAGTGAAACATTGAGGGAAATCTTCTCACATGTAAAGTTGAACATTCCCCTTCTTGATTCCATCCAAACCATACCTGCCTACTCAAAGTACCTTAAGGACTTGTGCACTTTTAAAAGAAAATTTTCACATAAAAACCAAGTCCTTTTGGCTGCTAATGTGAGTACCACCATTAAAGGGACTATTCCTCCTAAGTTGAAAGACCCAGGTTTCCCTTACATCAATGTTGAACTAGGAGAGAGAAAAGTTGTCAAGGCCTTGTGTGACATAGGTGCTAGTGTCAATCTCATCCCATATGTTGTGTACTGCCAGTTAGGCCTAGAAGAACTCCAACCCACATCTTTCACACTTCAACTTGCTGATCGTAGCATTAGGGTTCTAAAGGGGATTTTAAAGGACGTTCTGGTAAAGGTTGAAAACTTCATCTACCCTGCTGACTTCATTGTCCTTGACAACCATCCAAACTTAGGAAATAAGGAACAAACCCCAATCATCCTTGGTCGTCCTTTTCTTGCAACAATCAACTCTGTTATCTGAGTCTGAAATGGGAACATGACCATCACCTTTGGGAACATGAGTCTATACTTGAACATCTATAATGCAAGCTCACAAATAGGGGATGACGAGGACATTCATGAACTAAAGATGATAGGAAGCATTGATAATGAATACATAGAACATCAAGGAATATTTGATGAATGTTTAAGTCAGAATGAGATTGATTTCCTTTGTTCATATGAAGGAATTTTGTCTCCTAAGCTTGAATCATTTTAAAATTGCTCTTTTGAGGAAGTCTTAGGTCCAACAATCAGCGAAACCTTTCAAGAAACCACTTTCATGGGGACCACTCCAACTTCCTTCCCTAAATATGATCAAGCCAATCTAGTAGCTGAAACTTCTACATGTGGGGAATAAATCCTATCAGAAAATCTAAAAAAAGAAATTGAACTTGATCCAATGTCCCAATCTTCAGCTGAAATTCTAAACCAACCTGATCTTGAATTGAAGGAACTTCCTGCTACACTCAATTATGCCTTCCTAGGGGACAATCAAACCCTTCCTATTGTCATTTCTTCTTCTCTTGAATCCAATCATGAGAGGATGCTTCTAGATGTCCTTAGGAAACATAAGAAATCCATTGGTTGGACCCTGTCTGATATTCCTGGGATTAGCCCACTTATCGGGACTCATAGGATTGTTATGGAATCTGATTCAAAGCCATGTCGTCAACCTCAACGACGACTCAATCCTAATCTCATGGAGGTAGTAAGAATAGAACTCCTGAAATTGCTAAAAGCTGGTATCATATATCCGATAGCTGAGAGTGAATGGGTGAGCCCAATCTAAGTGGTTCCAAAAAAGGTTGGAATCACTGTGATAACCAATGAGGATGGAGAGATTCTTCCAACAAGGGTGAGTAGTGGATGGAGGGTCTGCATTGACTATAGGAAGCTAAACTCATTCACCAAGAAAGACCATTTCCCCTTACCATTCATTGACCAAGTCCTTGAGAGAGTGGCAGGTCATGCCTTCTACTGTTTCTTAGATGGGTACTCGGGGTACAATCAAATTGAGGTCTCCCTAGAGGATCAAGGGAAGACTACATTCACATGTCCATTTGGAACCTTTGCTTTCAAACGCATGCCCTTCGAGTTATGCAATGCCCCTGGAACCTTCCAGCAGTGCATGATGGGAATATTCTCAGACATGATGGGGGATTTTCTAGAGGTGTTCATGGATGACTTCTCTATGTTTGGGGTTACATTTGAGTGATTTATGAGGAATGTAGAGAGTGTCTTGTCAAGATTTGAAGAAAAGAATCTAGTCCTAAACTGGGAAAAATGCCATTTCATGGTTAAAGCGGGACTTGTTCTAGGCCATCTAGTCTCGAGTAGGGGGATTGAAGTTGATAAAGCAAAGGTTGACATCATTCATCACCTTCCATCACCCAAAATTGTCAAGGAAGTGAGGTCTTTCTTAGGACATTATGGTTTCTATAGAAGATTCATCAAGGACTTTAGTTCAATATCCTGTCCCCTTTGTGCTCTCCTAGTAAAGGATTCTCTATTTGTTTGGACAGAAATCTGTGAGGGTTCATTCTCAACCCTCAAATCATCTCTCACCTCTCCTCCCATTATGAAATCTCCAAATTGGAACCTTCCTTTTGACCTTATGTGTGATGTTAGTGACTTTGTTGTAGGAGCGATGTTAGGACAACGTTGTGATAAAAATCCTTATGTCATTGCTTATGCAAGCAAATCCTTAAATGATGCCCAAATAAACAACACCACCACTGAAAAGGAGTTACTTGCTATTGTGTTTGCCTTAGAGAAGTTTAGGTCCTACCTCTTAGTATCCCCCATCACTGTGTTCACTGACCATTCTGAACTAAAATACCTCTTCTAAAAACAAGATGCCAAGGCTTGACTTATTAAGTGGGTCCTTCTCTTACAAGAATTTGACCTCACAATCAAGGATAAAAAGGGCGTTGAAAATGTTGTAGCTGATCACCTCTCTAGGATGGAATTAAAAGACAACTCAAATCACCTTTCTGTGTCTGATTCATTTCCTGATGAACACCTATACTCTATGAGTGACTACCCTTGGTATGCCGAAATAGCCAATTTCTTAGTTACAGGAGTCATTTAAAAATTCTTAGGGACTCAAGCTCGAAGGAAATTCCTTTCCGATGTTAGACACTCTGTGTTTGATGATCCATACCTCTATAAGTTCTGCCCTGACCAAGTCATTATGAGGTGTGTCCCAGAATATGAACAAGATTCCATCCTTAAATTCTGTCATAGTGAGGCATGTGGAGGTCACTTTTCCTCTAAGAAAACATCTGCTAAGATTCTTCAATGTGGTCTTTTCTGGCCCACCCTCTCAAGGGACTCCTACACATATTGTCAAAGTTGTCCTAGGTGTCAACAAGTAGGGTCCATCACCAAAAGGAATCAAATTCCACTCACTCCCATATTAGTTATTGAAATCTTTGACTGTTGGGGAATTGATTTCATGGGTCCCTTCCAAAACTCTCGGGGATACCTCTATATACTCTTAGATGTTGATTATGTCTCAAAATGGGTTGAGGTCATTCCCACTAAGTCCAATGATCATCAAGTTGTGATTCTATTTCTGAAAGAGAACATATTTTCTCGATTTGGAATTCCTAGGGCTATAATCAGTGATCGAGGAACCCATTTTTGCAACCTCCCATTCTCTTCACTCATGTCTAAGTGTGGTATTTCTCATAAAGTGTCCACTGTATACCATCCTCAAACTAATGGACAAGCTGAGTTAGTGAATAGGAAGATTAAGAAAATTCTTGAAAAAATGGTCAACCCCTCTAGGAAAGATTGTTCTGAGAAACTCTTAGATGCTCTTTGGGCCTATCGAACCACATATAAAACCATTTTAGGAATGTCCCCATATAGGTTGGTTTATGGAAAAGCATGTCATTTACCTGTTGAAATTGAGCATAAGGCCTTTTGGGAAATTAAGAAAATGGATTATGACCTCTCATTGGTTGGAACAAATAGGAAATTAGATCTCAACGAACTGGAGGAACTAAGGATGGAGGCTTATGAAAATTCAAGGATCAATAAAGCTAGAGTTCAATCCTACCAATCTAGGAATATCAAGGTCAAACATTTTGAACCGGGAAAACTTGTGCTCTTGTATAGTTCAAAACTTCATTTACACCCCGGAAAGTTAAGGTCTAGATGGTCAGGACCTTTCATAGTGCATCATGTGTACCCCCAAGGGCATGTAGAGATTAAAGTTCCCAAAAGTGGTTACATTTTCAAGGTCAATGATCAAAGGTTAAAACCATTCATTGAATCATTCAATAAACAGGAAATAGAGGTTGATTTAATGGAGCCAACAGATAAACCAGGAAAAAATTGATAGATTTAGGGTTCAAGTCGAGCTAATGACGTTAAACAAAGCGTTGCATGGGAGGAAAACCAGGGTTTTCAAGTTTCCTATCGTTTTTTTGTTTTAATAAAATTTATATTTTAATTAATCATTTTTATATTTAAAAAAAATAGATTGTTGACCTGTTCTTCTATTATGAGTATGGATGGGTATGAAAGGGTAGCACCATATTCATCCGTGTCATGTGGTGTGATCCTTGAGTAATAGCATACCCAAAAATTTAAAAAGAAGACAATGTATCATCAGTTTATTTTAGTTTATATATATACTTATATTTTACTTATATATATATATATACTCTTTTGTTTTGTTTGTTTTTTTTCCTTTTTTCCACTAGGGAACTCTGCAAGCGACATGGATATCAAAGGACTAAATTGGAGCAGCAAGAACTTCAAACTTCAACCACTAGGTGACTTCATTCAATGACCTTGATTTTCAATTTCCTTTTTGAAATTTCATTCTCTACCTCTACCCCCTTCTAAATTTTCCTTTCTTTAAACACTGGGGACATTGTTATTTTAAGTTGGGGGGGGGAGATAAAATAAAAAATTCTTTTGTGTCAAAAAAATGATAAATGATTTGGAAAAAAAATTGTGAAAATGGAAGGAAAAATTACTTTAACTTTAAACATGGTAATACACATTGCACACTTTGAAACTGAATATCAAATAATTTAGAATACCCTAATTCTGATTTTAATCCTTGTATAATTTCATGAGCATTGATTTTGGAAAATGTGGTTGTCCAATGTGATATTTCATCGTTTATATTTTCATCCAAATAAAAAAAAGAACACAATGCACGTCCTTTGGATAGTGGGGTATTAGTTTGAGTTCATGGGGTCCCATAAATATATTGCATAGGTTTGATGATCATTTTAGTTTAATATGAGTATTCAAAAAAATTATTAAAAAAAAATTGCGCGTAGAGAAATGAAATGACCAAATGTGTGGCTTTCGGCACTTGGGGATCGTGACTCCATAGTTGTCTGGACCATAGTTAGTAATTTTATCTCTATTTCTGGTAATTTGAATTTGATTTTGACTGAGTTAAATCGAGATGATTCCCGAGTATATGGGCTTCACTTGGTTCCCTAAGGTCTTTGATCCTAGGAGTCATCGGCAAAGTCTCGCTACAGGGGTTGACTCTTTTGAGTGCAACTTCAATTACCATGGTAAAATTGCAAAAACAAAAAAAAAACAAAACAAAAAATTATACAAAAAAATTGAATACTCATCTTAATATTGAAATGTTATTCCACCTAGAGCTTCCGTAATTTCCCCCTTGAATAAAGATGAACCCCCACGTCTATTGTGATGCACAACACATCCTCATACTTAATTGATATTGGATGAAATATGGAAATGAATTTGAAAAAAGGAATGAGCTTGGGATTGGGATCTACTTATGAGAATATCTTGTATTAAAATATTTTGATGGTTTTTATGATTGTTTGATATAAGGTTTTTTGGTTATCATTGTGTATTAAAATGTTTTTTGGAAAAGGGAATTCGAATTTCATATTGGTGAGATATATTTTGCTCGGGACTAGAAAAACTCAAGTTGGGGGGTGTGATTAGCCACTAAATGAGGATAATATTCCTTGGTAATATACATAATATTCATGATATTTATTATTAATAAACATCATTTTAGTTCATTTTACACTTTAAACATCATTTCACATTATGATTGTAATACCTTCTTAAAATGCACTATTATGTGGTACATTTTTCAACATCATTTAAATTACCAAATTATTCATATGATTATACATATTTTAATTTGATATTTTTTGAAATTTATCTAAAATACAATATTAACATGTTTCATTCAGGGATCAATGGAGAATTCATGGAGGATGATGGAGATATTTGGCAATGAAAGGAAGCAATTCTGGAGAAGCCAGATTGGACACCAGCCCACTAATGAGACTGTGTGGCCCAAAATAAAGTCCCAAAGAATCCCAAATTTCGTGTACTTATATATGAAATATAGAGTAACAAATAACTCTTCAGGATCAAATTCTAAGGCGGCCTCCATGGTGTCCATTTAGGCGGCCCAAGTTAGAGATAAACGTCTGGGCCAAATTCTGTGGCCCAGAAAAATAGCCCACCAATTAAACCATATCTCAAAAACCATAACTCCTTTTGGGATGATATTTTACATATTTTTAGGGGACATAAGGAGATTAATTTACATCTTTTATGTCCCACCCAAATTCGGTCATCTAGAAGGTGTTTCAAGCTCGTCTGTTCGGTGCATGAAAGTTGGATGCCTTTTCGGGTCATGGGTGGAAAGTCTTCTTTCCACAAACTTTCCGCCACCCTAGACCAACCATAATCAAGTGGGATGACTTTTACTGTTGGAGGCTCGACCCAAGGGCTCAAAAATTCCTATTTAAGGCAGTTTTGGTGGAGGAGTTGAGAATCTTTGGTGCTTAGTTTTATTGTAGTGTTATACTGCCGCTTTGTGTTTGTAATCGCATTTCTTTCTCATGTAAGTTGTTTAATTCACCTTAGTTTCTTAATAAAAGTACTTCATTTACTCTTATTATGTTCTTCTACATATCACGTTGATACCGTTGGTTCGAGGTGTGAATTTATTCATACCATACTTTGTGATATTTATCACACAACGGAGGAGTGATCTTTTTTTGTTGTTGTTGTTTTTACTTCTTCAATTCCACCTTTGTAAGTCTACTTCCTACTTCTGTTGAAGACATGTCATAAATGGAGGGATAAATCTTTTATGGGTCGATCTAAGGGAGTAGCAAGGGGATGGATTGGATGTTATTTATCACTCCATTAATGGATAATCACTTTATTTAAATGATATTTTTATTTGATGATTTTAAAACATCTTCATCCTTATTGAATTTAAGGTCACACATTTCAAGTGATAATACAAACCTCTACCTTGGAGTGCTCAAAACTTTGATCCTTCAAGTGTATTGGTGATTATTATTAGGGTGTGTAGGCATTAAACCAGAAAGTGATGATTTCGTTTGATCTTATTAAATGAATCCATCTCAATTATAAGAAATTAAAATCATTAAAAAAGTAATTCATCCAATCCACCCCGAGCAATAACCTAGGATCAACTCATTCTTTTAAATTGAATTCACTTAAATCTGTTATATATCCATTAAACACATATAAAATCAACCCAAGTTGGCCACTTCATAGCCAAAAATAGTCCATAGAATGTATGTGTCTATAGGTTTCTTCTTAGGTCTTAGAGGATTCGATAACCCAAGCTAAACTACAAGGACCGTTATACCTTCATATCTTGGGTAAATTTGAGCGAGAATCAGTGGACCCATTCTCATCCAAATTATCTTATCATGTCCCTTTCTCATTTTTTTTCTTTTGGCTCATGTCCGCCTACACCCGCGATAAATCAAACCATCTAGTTAGGGTGGATAGTCCTGGGGTTGGGGAGTCAAGTAAACCAAGGGAACTCATTACATTAGATTCTAATCTTCCTAATACTCTAGATTACAAAATTGAGCCCATTTAAATGGAAGGTCTTCAAAGAAACCAACTCATTAACCCGAGTGGGAACCAAAATGGAAACCCAAATGAGGCAGCCCCAAACATGGGGAATGCAATTGATCAAACCATGAATAACTACCTCCCCCCTTCTTGGACCAATGCCCCTCATGCATTAGACACAATTCCCTAAGAGAAGCCAACTACATATTTAATCGTCATGTCCTAAACCATCTTCCAACATTCCATGGAATGGAGTCCGAGATGCCCTACCTTCACATTAAGGAGTTCAATGACATTGTAGAAACCATGTGTCCCCCACATCAACTAGAATCAGCTATGATGAGGCTATTAACTTTTTCTTTAAAGGATCGAGCTAAAAATTGGCTAAACAATTTGAGACCATCATCCATAAACTCTTGGGATCAACTAAAAAGAGAATTCTACAAAAAATACTTTCCCCACCACAAAACAAGTGCACTTAAAAAGAGTATCCAAAACTTTTTTGAAAAAGAGGGAGATTCATTCTATGAAACATGGGAGAGGTTCAAAGACACTCTAAACATGGTTCCACACCATGGTTTTTCTATACCTGAACAAGTGAGAATTTTCTATGAAGGGTTGGGTCCATGGAATAAACAATTCATTGACATGATGTGTAATGGAACCCTTAAAAACAAAGCCCTAAATGATGATTATGAGTATCTAGAAAGCCTTTTTGAACAAAACCGAACATGGAGAACTTCACATTATTCTAAAAAGCCACAAAGAACTACTGGAACTAATACACTAAGAGAAGAGGAAAGCCTTAGGGCTAAACTCGCAGCACTCTCTAGGAAGTTTGAAGAGATAGACCTTAGTAAAGTCCATGAAATCCAAACTGTAGACCCTGTTTTCACAATTTGTAACATGACCATAAGACAGAAAACTGCCCAACCATTCCATCCATGAAGGATGTTCTCTTAGGAGGACCCCCATCGGATGAAAATGCTTTGAACTTTCAAAAGCCTCAATACGAAAACACCTTCAACCCAAGGTATAAGGACCACCTAGGCTTCTGCTGGAAATATAACCAACAACCTAGCCAACCGCAGGGAAAACATCCATACCCCCATCAGAACTAACAAACCCATAAAAAGTTCCAAACCCAACCTATTCAATACCAACATCCACCGGTCCATTTTCAACAAACCATCCCACCTCCAAAATATCCCCCTACGATAAACCAACCTACTCAAGCACCCACCCAAAATGTTCCACAAAGCCTACTAGAACAACTATGCAAACAAACGGAGAGGATGAACTCCGAGGTATCTTCCCTAAAACAAGAACTTCAAACCATCAAAACTGGAAAGGCACCCATGCCTACTCAGGCGGTGTCATCCTCAACTTCAAGAGGAGAGTCAAGTTGTGCTCAAACAACTCATTAACAACTAAAGGTTGTGACTGTTTTAAGAAGTGGGAAATCAATTGAGAAACCTGAACAACTAATTCAGAACCCACCCAAAGATTCAAACTTGGATGAAAATTCAAATGAACCACAAGATCAAATTGAGGAAAGTGGAAATAATGTGAAAGAAACAACTCTTCAAAAAACAACCCCACAACCTGCACCATTTCCTCAACGCATGAGGGGGAAACCCAAGCCTGAACTGAGTGAAACATTGAGGGAAATCTTCTCACAAGTCAAGTTGAACATTCCCCTTATCGATGCCATACAAACCAAACCTGCCTACTCAAAGTAACTTAAGGACTTGTGCACTTTTAAAAGAAAATTTTCACATAAAAACCAAGTCCTTTTGGCTGCTAATGTGAGTACCACCATTCAAGGGACTATTCCTCCTAAGTTGAAAGACCCGGGTTGCCCTTACATCAATGTTGAACTAGGAGAGAGCAAAGTTGTCAAGGCCTTGTGTGACCTAGGTGATAGTCTCAATCTCATCCCATATGTTGTGTACTGCCAGTTAGGCCTAGAAGAACTCCAACCCACATCTGTCACACTTCAACTTGCTGATCATAGCATTAGGGTTCCAAATTGGATTTTAAAGGACGTTCTGGTAAAGGTTGAAAACTTCATCTACCCTACTGACTTCATTGTCTTTGACAACCATCCAAACTTAGGAAATAAGGAACAAACCCCAATCATCCTTGGCCGTCCTTTTCTTTCAACAATCAACTCTGTTATCCGAGTTCGAAATGGGAACATGAACATCATGTTTGGGAACATGATTCTAGACTTGAAAATCTATAATGCAAGCTCACAAATAGGGGATGACGAGGACATTCATGAATTAAACATGATAGTAATAATTGATAATGAATCCATAGAACATCAAGGAATACTTGATTAATGTTTAAGTCAGGATGAGATTGATTTCTTTTGTTCATATGAAGGATGTTTATCTCCTTGGCTTGAATCATTTTCAAATTGCTCTTATGATGAAGTCTTAGGTCCAACAATCAGTGAAACCTTTCAAAAAACCACTTTCATGGAGACCACTCCAAATTCCTTCCCTGAATCTGATCAAGCCAATCTAGTACCTGAAACATCTACATGTGGGGAATCAATCCTATCAGAAAATCTAAAAAAAGAAATTGAACTTGATCCAATGTCCCAGTCTTCTGCTGAAATTCTAACCCAACCTGATCTTTAATTGAAGGAACTTCCTGCTATACTCAAGTATGACTTCCTAGGGGATAATCAAACACATCCTATTGTCATTTCTTATTCTCTTGAAGCCAATCATGTGAGGATGCTTCTAGATGTCCTTAGGGATCATAAGAAAGCCATTGGTTGGACCCTGTCTGATATTCCGGGGATTAGCCCACTGATCGGGACTCATAGCATTGTTCTAAAATCTGATTCAAATCCATGTCGTCAACCTCAACGACGACTCAATCCTAATCTCATGGAGGTAGTAATAAAAGAACTCCTGAAATTTCTAAAAGCTGGTTTCATATTTCCCATAGCTGAGAGTGAATGGGTGAGCCCAATCCAAGAGGTTCCAAAAAAGGCTGGAATCACAGTGATAACCAATGAGGATGGAGAGATTCTTCCAAAAAGGGTGAGTAGTGGATGGAGGGTCTGCATTGACTATAGGAAGCTAAACTCATTCACTAAGAAGGACCATTTCCCCTTTCCATTCATTGACCAAGTCCTTGAGAGAGTGACGGTTCATGCCTTATACTATTTATTAGATGGTTACTCGGGGTATAATCAAATTGAGGTCTCCCTAGAGGATCAAGGGAAGACTACATTCACATGTCCATTCGGAACCTTTGCTTTCAAACGCATGCCCTTCGGGTTATGCAATGCCCCTGGAACCTTCCAGCGGTGCATGATGAGAATCTTATTAGACATGATGGGGGACTTTCTAGAGGTCTTCATGGATGACTTCTCTGTGTTTGAGGATACATTTGAGGTATGTATGAGGAATGTAGATAGATTCTTCTCAAGATGTGAAGAAAAGAATCTAGTCCTAAACTGGGAATAATGCAATTTCATGGTTAAAGAGGGACTTGTTCTAGGACATCTGGTCTCGAGTAGGGGGATTGAAGTTGATAAAGAAAAGGTTGGCATCATTCGTCACCATCCATCACCCAAAACTGTCAACGAAGTGAGCTCTTTCTTTGGACATGATGGTTTCTATAGAAGATTCATCAAGGACTTTAGTTCAATATCCCATCCCCTTTGTGCTCTTCTAGTAAAGGATGCTCCATTTGTTTGGACAAAAATCTGTGAGGGTTCATTCTCAACCCTCAAATCCTCTCTCACCTCTCCTCCCATTATGAAATCTCCAAATTGGAACCTTCCTTTTTAACTTATGTGTGATGCCATTGACTTTACTGTAGGAGATGTGTTAGGACAATGTTGTGATAAAAATCCTTATGTCATTACTTATGCAATAAAATCCTTAAATGATGCCCAAATCAACTACACCACCACTGAAAAGGAGTTACATGATATTGTGTTTGCCTTAGAGAAGTTTAGGTCCTACCTTTTAGGATCCCCCATCACTGTGTTCATAGACCATTCTGAACTAAAATACCTCTTCCAAAAACAAGATGTCAATGCTAGAATGATTAGGTGGGTCCTTCTCTTACAAGAATTTGACCTCACAGTCAAGGATAAAAAGGGAATTTAAAATGTTTTAGTTGATCACCTCTCTAGGATGGAATTCAAAGACAACTCAAGTCACATTTCTGTGTCTGATTCATTTCCTGATGAACACCTATACTCTGTGAGTGACTGCCCTTGGTATGCCTACATAGACAATTTCTTAGTTACAGGAGTCATTCCAAAATTCTTAGGGACTCAAGATCGAAGGAAATTCCTTTCTGATGTTAGAAACTATGTGTTTGATGATCCATACCTCTATAAGTTCTTCCCTGACCAATTCATTAGGAGGTGTGTCCTAGAATCTGAACAAGAGTCCATCCTTAAATTCTGTCATAGTGAGGCATGTGGAGGTCACTTTTCCTCTAAGAAAACATCTTCTAATATTCTTCAATGTGGTCTTTTCTGGCCCACCCTCTCAATGGACTCCTACACATATTGTCAAAGTTGTCCTAGGTGTCAACAAGTAGGGTCCATCACCAAAAGGAATCAAATGCCACTCACTCCCATATTAGTGATTGAAATCTTTGACTGTTGGGGAATTGATTTCATGGGTCCCTTAAAAAACTCTTGGGGATACCTCTAAATACTCTTATCTATTGATTATGTCTCAAAATGGGTTGAGGCCATTCCCACTAAGTCCAATGATCATCAAGTTGTGATTCAATTTCTGAAAGAGAACATATTTTCTCGATTTGAAATTCCTAGGGCTATAATCAGTGATTGAGGAACCCATTTTTGCAACCGTCCATTCTCTTCACTCATGTCTAAGTATGGTATTTATAATAAAGTGTCCACTGCATACCATCCTCAAACTAATGGACAAGTTGAGTTAGCAAATAGGAAGATTAAGAAAATTCTTTAAAAAACTGTCAACCCCTCTAGGAAAGATTGTTCTGAGAAACTCTTAGATGCTATTTGGGCCTATCGAACCGCATATAAAACCATTTTAGGAATGTCCCCATATAGATTGGTTTATGGAAAAGCATGTCATTTACCTGTTGAAATTGAGCATAAGGCTTTTTGGGAAATTAAGAAAATGAATTACGACCTCTCATTGGTCGGAACAAAAAGGAAATTAGATCTCAACGAACTGGAGGAACTAAGGATGGAGGCTTATGAAAATTCAAGGATCAATAAAGCTAGAGTTCAAGCCTACCAATCTAGGAATATCAAGGTCAAAGATTTTGAACTGGGAAAACTTGTGCTCTTGTATAGTTCAAAACTTCATTTACACCCAGGAAAGTTAAGGTCTAGATGGTCAGGACCTTTCATAGTGCATCATGTGTACCCCCATGGGGAAGTAGAGATTCAAGATCCCAAAAGTGGTTACATTTTCAAGGTAAATGGTCAAGGGTTAAAACCATTCATTGAATCATTCAATAAACAGGAAATAGAGGTTGAGTTAACTGAGCCAACAGATAAACCAGAAAAAAATTGATAGATTTAGGGTTCAAGTCGAGCTAACGACATTAAAAAAAGCGTTGCATGGGAGGCAAACCATGGTTTTCAAGTTTCCTATCATTTTGTTGTTTTAATAAAATTTATATTTTAATTAATCAATTTTATATTTAAAAAAAATAGACTGTTGACCTGTTCTTCTATTATGAGTATGGATGGGTATGAAAGGGGAGCACCATATTCATCTGTGTCACGTGGTGTGATCCTTGAGTTATAGCATACCCAAAAATTTAAAAAGAAGACAATGCATCATCAGTTTATTTTATTTTATATATATACTTATATTTTACTTATATATATATATATAAATATATACTCTTTTGTTTTGTTTTATTGTTTTCCTTTTTTCCACTAGGGAACTCTGCAAGCGACATGGATATCAAAGGACTAAATTGGAGCAGCAAGAACTTCAAACTACAACCACCAGGTGACTTCATTCCATGACCCTCATTTTCAATTTCTTTTTTGAAATTTCATTCTCTACCACTACCCCCTTCTAAATTTTCTTTTCTTTAAACACCGGGGATAGTGTTATTTTAAGTTGGGGGGGTGAGATAAAATAAAAAATTCTTATTTGTCAAAAAAATTATAAATGATTTGAAAAAAAAATTGTGAAAATGGAAGGAAAAAATTACATTAACTTTAAACATGGTAATACACATTGCACACTTTGAAACTGAATATAAAATAATTTAGAATACCCTGATTCTGATTTAAATCCTTCTATAATTTCCTGAGCATTGATTTTGGAATGTGTGGCTGTCCAATGTGATATTTCATCGTTTATATTTTCATCCAAATAAAAAAAAGAACACAGTGCACGTCCTTTGGATAGTGGGGTATTATTTTGAGTTCATGGGGTCCCCTAAATATATAGCATAGGTTTGGTGATCATTTTAGTTTAATATGAGTATTCGAAAAAATTATTAAAAAAAATTGCGCGTAGAGAAATGAAATGACCTAATGCGTGGCTTTTGGCACTTGGGGATCGTGACTCCATAGTTGTCTGGCCCATAGTTAGTAATTTTATCTCTATTTTTGGTAATTTGAATTTGTTTTTGACTGAGTTAACTCGAGATGATGCCTGAGTATGTGGGCTTCACTTGGTTCCCTAAGGTCTTTGAGCCTAGGAGTCATCGGCAAAGTCTCGCTACAGGGGTTGACTCTTTTGAGTGCAACTTCAATTACCATGGAAAAATTGCAAAAAAAAAACCAAAAACAAAACAAAAAATTATACAAAAAAATTGAATACTCATCTTAATATTGAAATTTTATTCCACCTAGCGCTTCCGTAATTTCCCCCTTGAATAATGATGAACCCCCATGTCTATTGTGATGCACAACACATCCTCATACTTAATTGATATTGGATGAAATATGGAAATGAATTTGAACAAAGGAATGAGCTTGGGATTGGGATCTACTTATGAAACTATCTTGTATTAAAATATTTTGATTTTTTTCATGATTGTTTTCTATAAGGTTTTTTGGTGATCATTGTGTATTAAAATGTTTTTTGGAAAAGGGAATTCAAATTTCATATTGTTGAGATATATTTTTCTCGGGACTAGAAAAACTCAAGTTGGGGGGTGTGATTAGCCACTAAATGAGGCTAATATTAATTGGTAATATACATAATATTCATGTTATTTATTATTAATAAACAACATTTTAGTGCATTTTAGACTTTGAACATCATTTCACATTATGATTGTAATCCCTTCTTAAAATGCACTATTATGTGGTACATTTTTGAACATCATTTAAAGTACCAAATGATTCATATGATTATACATATTTTAATTTTATATTTTTGGAAATTGATCTAAAATACAATAATAACATGTTTTATTCAGGGATAAATGGAGAATTCATGGAGGATGATGGAGATATTTGGCAATGAAAGGAAGCAATTCTGGAGAAGCCAGATTGGACACCATCCCACTTATGAGACTCTGTGGCCCAAAATACAGTCCCAAAGAATCCCAAATTTCGTGGACTTCTAGAATACATATAGAGGAACAAATACCTCTTTAGGATCAAATGCTAAGGAGGCTTCCATGGTGTCCATTTAGGCGGCCCAAGTTAGAGATAAACTTTTGGGCCAGATTCTGCGGCCCAGAAAAACAGCCCACCAATTAAACCATATATTGAAAAACATAACTCCTTTTGGGATGATATTTTACAGAATATTAGGAGACATACAGAAATTAATTTACGTCATTTATGTCCCACCCAAATTCTGCCATCTAGAAGGTGTTTCAAGCGCGCCTGTTCGGTGCATGAAAGTTGGATTCCTTTTCGGGTCAAGGGTGGAAAGTCTTCTTTACACAAACTTTCCACCACCCTAGACCAACCATAATCAAGTGGGATGACTTTTACTATTGGAGGCTCGACCCAAGGGCTCAAAAATTTCTATTTAAGGCAGTTGTAGTGGAGGAGTTGAGAATCTTTGGTGCTTAGTTTCATTGTAGTGTTATACTGCCGCTTTGTGTTTGTAATCGCATTTCTTTCTCATGTAAGTTGTTTAATTCACCTTAGTTTCTTAATAAAAGTACTCCATTTACTCTTATTCTGTTCTTCTACATATCATGTTGATACCATTGGTTCAAGGTGTGGATTTATTCATACCATACTTTGTGATATTTATCACACAACGGAGGAGTGATCTTTTTTTGGTTGTTGTTTTTACTTCTTCAATTCCACCCTTGTAAGTCTACTTCCTGCTTCCGTTGAAGAAATGTCATAAATGGAGGGCTAACTCTTTTATGGGTTGATCCAAGTGAGTATCAAGGGGCTGGATTGGATGTTATTTATCACTCCATTAATGGATAATCACTTCTTTTAAATGATATTTTTATTTGATGATTTTAAAACATCTTCATCCTTATTGAATTTAAGGTCACATATTTCAAGTGATAATACAAACCTCTACCTTGGAGTGCTCAAAACTTTGATCATTAAAGTGTATAGGTGATTAGTATTAGGGTGTGTAGGCATTAAACCAGTAAGTGATGATTTCGTTTGATCTTATTAAATGAATCCATCTCAATTATATGAAATTGAAATCATTAAAAAAGTAATTCATCCAATCCACCCCAAGCGATAACCTAGGATCAACTCATTCTTTTAAATTGAATTCACTTAAATCTGTTAGTTATCCTTTAGACACATATAAAATCAACCCAAGTTGGCCACTTCATAGCCAAAAACAGTCCATAGAATGTATGTGTCTATAGGTTTCTTCCAAGGTCTCTGAGGATTCGATAACCCAAGCTAAACTACAAGGACCGTTCTACCTTCATCTCCTGGGTAAATTTGAGCAAGAATCAGTGGACCCATTCTCATCCAAATTCTCTTATCTTGTCCCTTTCTCATTTTTTTTTCTTTTGGCTCACGCCCGCCTACACCCGCGATCAATCAAACCGTCTAGTTAGGGTGGAAAGTCCTGGGGTTGGGGAGTCAAGTACACCAAGGGAACTCATTCCATTAGATCCTAATCTTCCTAATACTCTAGAGTCCAAAATTGATCCCATTTCAATGGAAGGTCTTCAAAGAAACCAACACATTAACTCGGGTGGGAACCAAAATGGAAACCCAAATGAGGCAGCCCCAAACTTGGGGAATGCAATTGATCAAACCATGAGTGACTACCTCACCCCTTCTTGGACCAACGCCCCTCATGCATTAGACACAATTACCTAAGAGATGTCAACTACATATTTAAACCTCATGTCCTAAACCGTCTTCCCACATTCCATGGAATGGAGTTCGATATTCCCTACCTTCACATTAAGGAGTTCAATGACATTGTAGAAACTATGTGTCCCCCACATCAACTAGAATGAGATATGATGAGGCTATTTCCTTTTTCATTAAAGGATCGAGCTAAAAATTGGCTAAAAAATTTGAGACCATCATCCATAAACTCTTGGGATCAACTAAAAAGAGAATTCTACAAAATATACTTTCCCCACCACAAAACAAGTGCACTTAAAAAGAGTATCCAAAACTTTTTTGAAAAAGAGGGAGAGTCATTATATGAAACATGGGAGAGGTTCAAAGACACTCTAAATATGGTTCTACACCATGGTTTTTCTATACCTGAACAAGTGAGAATTTTCTATGAAGGGTTGGGTCCAGGGAATAAACAATTCATTGACAGGATGTGTAATCGAACCCTTAAAAACAAATCCCCAAATGATTCTTACGAGTATCTAGAAAGCCTTTCTGAACAAAACCAAACATGGGGAACTTCACCTTTTTCTGAAAAGCCACAAAGAACTACTGGAATTCATACACTAAGAGAAGAGGAAAGCCTTATGGCTAAACTCACAGCACTCTCTAGGAAGGTTGAAGAGATAGACCTTAGGAAAGTCCATGAAATCCAAAATGTAGACCCTATTTGCACAATTTGTAACATGACCATAACACAGTGAACTGCCCAACCATTCCATCCATGAAGGATGTTCTCTTAGGAGGACCCCCAGCGGAAGTAAATTCTTTGAACTTTCAAAAGCCTCAATACCAAAACACCTTCAACCCAAGGTATAACGACCACCTAGGATTCTGCTGGAAAGATAACCAACAACCTAGCCAACCACAGGGACAAAATCCTTACCCCCATCAGAACTACCATACCCATAACAAGTTCCAAACCCAACCTATCCAATACCAACATCCACCGGTCAAAACTGGAAAGGCACCCATGCCTACTCAAGCGGTACCATCCTAAACATCAAGAGGAGAGTCAAGTTGTGCTCAAACAACTCATGAACAACTAAAGGTTGTGTCTATTTTATGAAGTGGAAAATAAATTGAGAAACCTGAACAACTAATTCAGAACCCACCCGAAGATTCAATCTTGGATGAAAATTCAAGTGAACCACAAGATCAAACTGAGGAAACTGAAAACAATGTGAAAGAAACAACTCTTCAACAAACAACCCCACAACCTGTTCCATTTTTTCAATGCATGAGGGGGGAAACCCAAGCCTGAACTGAGTGAAACATTGAGGGAAATCTTCTCACAAATCAAGTTGAACATTCCCCTTCTCGATGCCATCCAAACCATACCTGCCTACTCAAAGTACCTTAAGGACTTGTGCACTTTTAGAAGAAAATTTTCACATAAAAACCAAGTCCTTTTGGCTGCTAATGTGAGTACCACCATTCAAGGGACTATTCCTCCTAAGTTGAAAGACTCGGGTTGCCCTTACATCAATGTTGAACTAGGAGAGAGAAAAGTTGTCAAGGCCTTGTGTGACCTAGGTGATAGTGTCAATCTCATCCCATATATTGTGTACTTCCAGTTAGGCCTAGAAGAACTCCAACCCACATCTGTCACACTTCAACTTGCTAATCATAACATTAGGGTTCCAAATGGGATTTTAAAGGACACTCTGGTAAAGGTTGAAAAATTCATCTACCCTGCTGACTTCATTGTCCTTGACAACAATCCAAACTTAGGAAATAAGGAACAAACCCCAATCATCCTTGGCCATCCTTTTCTTTCAACAATCAACTCTGTTATCTGAGTCCGAAATGGGAACATGACCATCACCTTTGGGAACATGAGTCTAGACTTGAAAATCAATAATGAAAGCTCAAAAATAGGGGGTGACGAGGACATTCATGAATTAAACATGATAGGAAGAATTGATAATGAATCCAAAGAACATCAATGAATACTTGATGAATGTTTAATTCAGGATGAGATTGATTTCCTTTGTTCATATGAAGGTGTTTATCTCCTTGGCTTGAATCATTTTCAAATTGCTCTTATGATGAAGTCTTAGGTCTAACAATCAGTGAAACCTTTCAAGAAACCACTTTCATGGATACCACTCCAACTTCCTTCCCTAAATATGATCAAGCCAATCTAGTACCTGAAACTTCTACATGTGGGGAATCAATCCTATCAGAAAATCTAAAAAAAGAAATTGAACTTGATCCAATGTCCCAATCTTCTGCTGAAATTCTAAACCAACCTGATCTTGACTTGAAGGAACTTCCCGCTACACTCAAGTATTCCTTCCTAGGGAATAATCAAACACATCTTATTGTATTTTCTTATTCTCTTGAAGCCAATCATGTGAGGATGCTTCTACATGTCCTTAGGAAACATAATAAAGCCATTGGTTGGACCCTGTCAGATATTACTGGGATTAGCCCACTTATCGGGACTCATAGGATTGTTCTGGAATCTGATTCAAAGCCATGTCGTCAACCTCAACGACGACTCAATCCTAATCTCATGGAGGTAGTAAGAAAAGAACTCTTGAAATTGCTAAAATATGGTGTCATATATCCCATAGCTGAGAGTGAATGGGTGAGCCCAATCCAAGTGGTTCCAAAAAAGGCTGGAATCACAGTGATAACCAATGAGGATGGAGAGATTCTTCAAATAAGGGTGAGAAGTGGATGGAGGGTCTGCATTGACTATAGGAAGCTAAACTCGTTCACCAAGAAGGACCATTTCCCCTTACCATTCATTGACCAAGTCCTTTAGTGTAACACCCCAAGATTTCATAGTGTGTTATTTATTTAAAATAATACAATAACTTGCACTACACGCAACACCGAGTTCAAGCACACCATGACTTACCAAACAAGCCGTTCAAAAGAGGTTATGAATAGTATTATCTAAATTTTAAACTTTATATAATCCTTATAATTTTAGAATCCATATTATGAGTTTCTTAGATATAATGCAAGAACAAATTCATTTTCAGTATTGCACTTTTATCAACTTTTAATAGTGAACCCTTTTTAAATACAATATTTTAAACTTTTTGACTAAATGGGGACATCAAAAATTTAAAATGAAACATCCCAAGCTTCCATGGTATGCTTTCTTTGAATAATACAGTAGCGTGTGTTGTACGCAACCTTGAGTTTTAACACACACCACAACCAATCAAACTAGCCGTTATGAATAGTAATACCTACTTTTCGAAATTATATATATTTTATATTTTAAAATGGAATTCATTTCTGGATTCAGAATATCGAATTTAGCCTAAGGTGAAATTTTGGTACTTTTCGGATAACTTTCATATTTTGATGAATAGTGAAAATTACTAAATTTTAATTAAAAACAACTTTTTTAATCAAAATAATTAATAGTGATAAATTGTGAATTTGAGTGGTTTTAACGTATATTTATAATATATTTTTACCATTTAATATAATTTTGGTCATTGGACATAATTTTACAATTAAACCGAACATAAACAAGTGTCAATCTTTTGATAGTTATTATCTCTTAAAAACACGCTTTTTGTTTTGACAGCAGGAATTAATTTTAAATTAATTTCTGCCACTTCTGTGTTTTGAATTTAGGAAAATGGATTCCATATTTAGAATCAGGATGTTCAAATTGTGAAAATAGGTAAATTTTATTTTTAGACATTTTGAATAATTACTGCTGTAAATATTTTATTAACCATGGTTAAGGGTAAATCCGGTAAATAAGGGTTAAAAAATAATATTATAATAATACTAAATTACCCTAAAACGTGTCTTAACCCTATTGGTTGATACATGGTCGACCATTGGCATATTTGGGTCGATTTTGGGACCCCATGGATCCACTTGTAAGTGATAATGACACTTTATTTTAATTAAGTTAAAATGAATACAAAAATGACACAAGCATATATCTTTTAGCAAAACAATTTTTACATAGGGTTATATATGTTGGATTTTAGATTATAAATATTCATTAGAAATATAAAAATATTTCCTACATAATGATATTTTATTTATAATTTTTAGACATTAAATAATGTATTTTATTTATGACACAATGATGATGCAGTAATTACTATAATAGTGAAAAATTAAAATAATTGATATTATAAATACCCAAATAAATATAATATGAAACTTTTAATGAATTAAACTAATTTTCTAGGATAATATGATATATTAGGATTGATTTAATTGACTTTTTTCGAAGTAATCAATCTGTTATGAGGTTCACAAAAATCAACTATTGAATAGTGTCAAAATTGACATAAAAGAGTTCTTAAAACAAATATTATATTATTAATTGATATTAAATTCCTAAAAATATAAGGTTCGGCCAAGAGACTTATATCATGATAGGTTCATCATTAATGGACCACTTGGAGGTCTCTTGGATGTATATAGTAAGTTTATTAACCATATTATATAAAAATACAAAGAGACATTGTAAAAGTGAAACTAATTAACTTAGAGTTAATACTTGAAGATAAGGTTAATATAAGTACCCAAACCTGTCTAAATTCTATTGGATGAGTTGTTTTCGACCAATACCCACCTTAACCTTTGAATAGTCAACTTTGGAGCCATTGGAAACCGAATATGAATTTATTATAAATTAATATTTCTAGCTTTTCCAAAGGTGCCCCTCACCCCTCTTATAAAAGGGCACTCCTCCTTCTCATTTCTTCACACCCTCAAAGCCTTTTGGTTCGGCCAAACTCTGCCCAAATACTCTCCCAACTCCCATCACTACAACCTAGAGTCCTTATTTTGATCAGGAAGCCAACCTAAGGAGCCCTTTTGATCACATCAAAAGGAAGAACCTGAAAAAGAGGTAATGTTTTCACCACCCCTTTTCAAGTTCATTTCTTCTTCCACTTCTTCTTCCTTTGTTGTTACCATTGTAAAATAATAACTCCAGTATCATATATATACTGTGATGTTATTATAAATATGGTACAACCATATTCAGTATTCTATCCACCCTTTGAATAACATGTCACCATACGTGCGTACGTACGGCTTACCGTCTCCACGTCGTGGTGTAATTGTTATTCAATTTAATATTATTTGGATGGGTATAATAATGATGTGTAACTCATGTAAATAATAAATATAACATGTTAATGATTCTTTATATATTATATACCATCCATTTATATATTATTTTAATATCAAAAGAATGATATTGTCACTCGTGCGTACGTACGGACTACCGTCTCCACGAACGTGATGAGATTTATTCTCCATCGTAACCATTAAAGAATAATTATCATTTGATGATTTAAAAATGATGTTTAAGGACTTGATATCATTCTGGATATGAATAATATACAACCTATCCTTTACAAACATGTCTTACGTAACAAAACATATGAAAGAAAACAAGTAAGTTAACACCCGAAACAACGATAAAACTAACATATTATTATCAAATCAATATTAAAAGATCATATATGATATCATATTAATGTATATGATTCTTGTATAATTTAATAACAATTATTTCACCATTATTCAGGAGGTTAACCTACCCCAACCAAGGAAAAGTACAAGGTAAGTGTTATTTCACAATCTCTTCATTATCCGAGGTTGTTTATACGTAATAATCTACTGGGATCTCTTTATCATCCACATCCATGTTTCTTAGTAATGTATTTCAACACATTTTTATTATTTACAAGAATATGGGTTAAAGTCATTTATACCCTTGTTTGACTTTTTATAAGAGGAAACTTTCCGTCGTTTTCAAAACAAGGTCCTTTTTAACCTTTTCGACAGAATTAAGGTAAGAATGTTTTTTTTAACTTATACGGCGGGAGCGGCTATTTTCCGCCGTTATAAAATCTTAAAAGCTTCCCTTACAAGCTTATAAGAATATTTTCAAATAAAATGTTTTATTTTATATGGATCTTAAATGATTTCAAAATAAAAAGAGATATTTCTTTAAAAAGAATTTTGATTTCATCTATGTCAACATCCTTTGATGGATTTTACGCTTATTTAAAGTTGATTTGTTATGATACAAAACTTCTATATTATATTGAAGATTTTGTGATTTGTTTGACTGTGGATGTTCTATTTTTATACCATTCATGGTTTATGGTGAAAGTATTAACATTTCGTATGCTAGTTTTAATACAAATGTTTATGTTATGTTTAAACCTTTTCATATGGGAATGCATTGGACTTAATATGTGACGGGTGGAGCCCGCTATAGCTCCTCGATGCATCGGTAGGTCTCATGAGACAAACTAGTGTCTTGGCACAAGGCCTTGGCAAAATTTTATTGTAGTCTTGGCACGAGGCCTTGGCTATGTGGTTATGATAGTCTCGCATTATGCATTCCATAATTATGAAAGTGGATAATGATTTTGCATGTGATTATTCGATTAGTAGAATATCCATGTGAATGAGTAAATGGAATTATTTCATTTTATTTATGCCATACAAAGTTGAAAGTTCAAGTTTGAAAGGCTTTTGTTTTAGTTATACATTTCCTTAAATGTTTATTCTTATTTATGAAAGTTTCCACTATATTGTTATCCTTACTGGGCATTTGAGCTCACCCCTTTTCTATGTTTTATTTTTCCCAGGAAGTGAAGAAGTTAATTATGAATGACCTGTAGGGATATTATGTGGGGATATGAGTGTGGATTATGGAGACATTATGTTGTTTTAGTAGTTTTTCATTTTATGATGTAATGTAAAACTTATGAATATATCTAGTGTTTCCAAGGCTACTAAACCAATCGGTCTTTCGAGATTTGATCTTTCTTGTGATCATGACAATGTTATGTAATAATGCACCGACTCTGGGTGACTAGGGTCGTGGCGTTAAAGTTGGTATCAGAGGAAGTTTAGTACAAACCTTGGAAGCTAGATTTAGATAAACTCTGATTAGAGCACGTAGACCTAAGATGAACTTTGAGGATTAGTATAGAAGAACTTCCTAGAATTTTGGTATTATATAGATTTTGTGAGTTTTCCGAGCAATACATCCCTGTCTGGATACGAGCAGGTAGAGGCGGCTCTGGTACAGATGTACCTAGGGGTAAAACCCGAAAACACCGCTTTGAGCTAGACTCGAACGGGAACTGGTGCACGACAACGGGCCTTGATGCACTCTTGGTTACGACACTCCTGGGGGATATTCTTAGGATAATTCTCATTTTCTTTACAAACCATTATGAAGGGTTTATGAGTATATACATCCTCAAAGGATACATTTTTATGATTATGGATTATATCCATAAATAGTTCAATTTATGTTAAGTGTTTTATAAGTATGGGATTATGTATTTTGATTCATAAACTGATCTAGTGTATGCCATTGTTTAGAAATGGAGCCCAGTAGAAGGAATGAGAACTCCAGAAATGCACATGATCCAAAGAGAAGGAAGGATCATATCTTTCATGGTCTTAAGCTAGAATTTATAAGAGAAATAGTCTCCCATGTATTATCATCATATGAAGAAATAATATCATGTGTTGATAAGATAAGTAAATAGTTTACTAAGTCCTATGACTTTGAAGGGAAGAAAGAGAAGAAAAGTATGGAAGAGAGAAAGATGGATAAAGGAAAGAGGGAAAAGAAGAATTTTCCCATATGTGATAACTGTGGAAAGAAACACCC
Organism: Viscum album; assembly: GCA_963277665.1. NCBI lineage: Eukaryota > Viridiplantae > Streptophyta > Magnoliopsida > Santalales > Viscaceae > Viscum > Viscum album. The sequence goes on along the minus strand of OY728155.1, from coordinate 358,653,969 downwards.
TGGAACTTGCCTGAAAGGAATGGGAGTTTGTTATAAGTGTGGAGGAAAATGGCAGAAAGTATGTGACTTCAAGGGTAAGAAAATGGTTTCAAATGTCAATGCTTCATTTGCAAGGAGTTTGGACACTACGCGAACCTATGTCCCAGTCATCAGACTATGCCGCAAATGATGTTATTGGATAATAATCAAGTTATGATACTACCACAGATGAAGAGGAATGATTAGAGTTCTTATGTTGATTATGTCAATTGAGTGTTGTATCAACAATGTACTTGTTATAATAATTATGGAGTATATAAGGATTGTACTGCAGTACTATTTCATTAAGGACTTGAGATTTTTTGGAACAAAGAAAAGTGACTCAATAACAGGATAATTTTTGGAAAATATATGGTTGAGAGAATGATAAATCATAATATAGTTCTGATACTGAGGTAGTGATTTTAGAATAATACATGATTGATTTGGATAAATTATATTGGATATTCTTGATTACCTTGAAACTAATTAATGATTTGTATATTCCATCATTGTTGTGGTTTAAAACATTTTTGGATTGATGAAGTATATCCAGCATTCAATATGGAATAAGGGAGCATGAATGTAATCAATATGTATTATGGTAATTCAGGATGTTTCAGTGTTTTAAAAGAATACATGATGAAGGTATTCATATGCTATTACATGGTAAAAAGGATCTACATTATGTTTAACTTCCTTATAAATGTTGGACTGTGAGTTTGGATAGAAGTATTTTGGATAAATTCTAGTTTGAGATTAATTTTTGATTACCATAAAAGGACAACCCATAGGTCGGGCGGCAACCCGTCGCGTCCGGAAAGGCTGCGAGACTTGAACCCGCAACCGAAGGGCGACAAGGGTGTATCACCTACCACTGGCCCACGAGATGTCCTGGATTAAATAATGTAGTTTTTTTAAAAAGATCTGGTATATGAATTATAAATTCATTTATTTTGGAACCCTGTACGAATAGTATAAATAGAAATTTTTTTATGTTCTATTATCTTTTAGAGTGAAAGATGAGTTTGTGGTAGAAATTTATTAATGGATAAAACTCTAATTATAATGTAAGTATATCTCCTTATGATCTTATCCAATCTCATAAATAAATTCCTCAAAATTAATAAAAGGAACTTAGAACAAAAATGTTGTCCTAGATGGTACCTTAAAACATCACTAATTTATGGCTTTGGGATTGTTGGCCTTTTCATAGCTATGTTCTCTACCACTCTCCACCAGATAACTGATGGTTAGATTTTTCTTCCATATCCATATTTTCCTACATGGAACCCTAGTATGTGTTATTTTCGGTAATCTTCATACTTTCCACTCTTTATTTTAAATAGAGGCCTCATTAATTCATTTTTTGATGTGGGATTTCAACTAAGATATTTTGAAACGTCAAAAATGTGTTATCCTAATACCCTATGTTTTGTTGAACCGATGGTATTTCAAATCATCATAGATTGATGAGTTTAAGGACCTCAATTTTATACTTGTTTATGATTGATGACCTCAATCACTACCTATAAATATTTACGTTTTTCCTCCAATTATATGTCTCTAATTTCCACAAATGTTCTCCAAATCGAGATCATAATTTGGTGGTGACCCTTTCATTTCTCTTTTCCTCGTATTAAGACTAAATTTTAGTAACCCAATTTCCGATGTGGGTTTTCCCACAAAGATATTTTTTTATTTTCAACCTTTTATTTTTGAAGAACAATTTCAAATTGCGAGGACGCAATTTATTGAAGAAGGGGAGAATGTAACACCCCAAGATTTCATAGTGTGTTATTTATTTAAAATAATACAATAACTTGCACTACACGCAACACCGAGTTCAAGCACACCATGACTTACCAAACAAGCCGTTCAAAAGAGGTTATGAATAGTATTATCTAAATTTTAAACTTTATATAATCCTTATAATTTTAGAATCCATATTATGAGTTTCTTAGATATAATTCAAGAACAAATTCATTTTCAGTATTGCACTTTTATCAACTTTTAATAGTGAACCCTTTTTAAATACAATATTTTAAACTTTTTGACTAAATGGGGACATCAAAAATTTAAAATGAAACATCCCAAGCTTCCACGGTACGCTTTCTTTGAATAATACAGTAGCGTGTGTTGTGCGCAACCTTGAGTTTTAACACACACCACAACCAATCAAACTAGCCGTTATGAATAGTAATACCTACTTTTCGAAATTATATATATTTTATATTTTAAAATGGACTTCATTTCTGGATTTTGAATATCGAATTTAGCCTAAGGTGAAATTTTGGTACTTTTCGGATAACTTTCATATTTTGATGAATAGTGAAAATCACTAAATTTTAATTAAAAACAACTTTTTTAATCAAAATAATTAATAGTGATAAATTGTGAATTTGAGTGGTTTTAACGTATATTTAGAATATATTTTTACCATTTAATATAATGTTGGTCATTGTACATAATTTTACAATTAAACCGAACATAAACAAATGTCAATCTTTTGATAGTTATTATCTCTTAAAAACACGCTTTTTGTTTTGACAGCAGGAATTAATTTTAAATTAATTTCTTCCACTTCTGTGTTTTGAATTTAGGAAAATGGATTCCATATTTAGAATCAGGATGTTCAAATTGTGTAAATAGGTAACTTTTATTTTTAGACATTTTGAATAATTACTGCGGTAAATATTTTATTTACCATGGTTAAGGGTAAATCCGGTAAATAATCGTTAAAAAATAATATTATAATAATACTAAATTACCCTAAAACGTGTCTTAACCCTATTGGTTGATACATGGTCGACCATGGTCATCTTTGGGTCGATTTTGGGACCCCATGGATCCACTTGTAAGTGATAATGACACTTTATTTTAATTATGCTAAAATGAATACAAAAATGACACAAGCATATATCTTTTAGAAAAACAATTGTTACATAGGGTTATATATGTTGGATTTTAGATTATAAATATTCATTAGAACGATAAAAATATTTCCTACATAATGATATTTTATTTATAATTTTTAGACATTAAATAATTTATTTTATTTATGACACAATGATGATGAAGTAATTACTATAATAGTGAAAAATTAAAATAATTGATATTATAAATAACCAAATAAATATAATATGAAACTTTTAATGAATTAAACTAATTTTCTATGATAATATGATATATTAGGATTGATTTAATTGACTTTTTTCGAAGTAATCAATCTGTTATGAGTTTCACAAAAATCAACTATTGAATAGTGTCAAAATTGACATAAAAGAGTTCTTAAAACAAATATTATATTATTAATTGATATTAAATTCCTAAAAATCTAAGGTTCGGCCAAGAAACTTATATCATGATAGGTTCATCATTAAGGGACCACTTGGGGGTCTCTTGGATGTATATACTAAGTTTATCAACCATATTATATAAAAATACAAAGAGACATTGTAAAAGTGAAACTAATTAACTTAGAGTTAATACTTAAAGATAAGGTTAATAAAAGTACCCAAACCTGTATAAATTATATTTGATGAGTTGTTTTCGACCAATACCCACCTTAAACTTTGAATAGTCAACTTTTGAGCCATTGGAAACCCAATATGAATTTATTATAAATTAATATTTCTAGCTTTTCCAAAGGTGCCCCTCACCCCTCTTATAAAAGGGCACTCCTCCTTCTCATTTCTTCACACCCTCAAAGCCTTTTGTTTCGGCCAAACGCTGACCAAATACTCTCCCAAATCCCATCACTACAACCTAGAGGCCTTAGTTTGATCAGGAAGCCAACCTAAGGAGCCCTTTTGATCACATCAAAAGGAAGATCCCGAAGAAGAGGTAATGTTTTCACCACCCCATTTCAAGTTCATTTCTTCTTCCACTTATTCTTCCTTTGTTGTTACCATTGTAAAATAATAACTCCAGTATCATATATATACTGTGATGTTATTATAAATATGGTACAACCATATTCAGTATTCTATCCACCCTTTGAATAACATGTCACCATACGTGTGTACGTACGGCTTACCGTCTCCACGTCGTGGTGTAATTGTTATTCAATTTAATATTATTTGGATGGGTATAATAATGATGTGTAACTCATGTAAATAATAAATATAAAATGTTAATGATTCCGTATATATTATATACCATCCATTTATATATTATTTTAATATCAAAATAATGATATTGTCGCTCGTGCGTACGTACGGACTACCGTCTCCACGAACGTGATGAGATTCATTCTCCATCGTAACCATTAAAGTATAATTATCATTTGATGATTTAAAAATGATGTTTAAGGACTTGATATCATTATGTATATGAATAATATACAACCTATCCTTTACAAACATGTCTTATGTAACAAAACATATGAAAGAAAACAAGTAAGTTAACACCCGAAACAACGATAATACTAAGATATTATTATCAAATCAATATTAAAAGATCATATATGATATCATATTAATGTATATGATTCTTGTATAATTTAATAACAATTATTTCACCATTATTCATGAGGTTAACCTACCCCAACCAAGGAAAAGTACAAGGTAAGGGTTATTTCACAATCTCTTCATTATCCGAGGTTGTTTATACGTAATAATCTACTGGGATCTCTTTATCATCCACATCCATGTTTCTTAGTAATGTATTTCAACAAATTTTTATTATTTACAAGAATATGGGTTAAAGTCATTTATACCCTTTTTTGACTTTTTATAAGTGGAATCTTTCCGTCGTTTTCAAAACAAGGTCCTTTTTAACCTTTTCGACAGAATTAAGGTAAGAATGTTTTTTTAACTTATACGGCGGGAGAGGCTATTTTCCGCCGTTATAAAATCTTCAAAGATTCCCTTAAAAGCTTATAAGAATATTTTCAAAGAAAATGTTTTATTTTATATGGATCTTAAATGATTTCAAAATAAAAAGAGATATTTCTTTAAAAAGAATTTTGATTTCATCTATGTCAACATCCTTTGATGGATTTTACGCTTATTTAAAGTTGATTTGTTATGATACAAAACTTCTATATTATATTGAAGGTTTTGTGATTTGTTTGACTGTGGATGTTCTATTTTTATACCATTCATGGTTTATGGTTAAAGTATTAACATTTCGTATGCTAGTTTTAATACGAATGTTTATGTTATGTTTAAACCTATTCATATGGGAATGAATTGGACTTAATATGTGACGGGTGGAGCCCGCTATAGCTCCTCGATGCATCGGTAGGTCTCATGAGACAAACTAGTGTCTTGGAACAAGGCCTTGGCAAAATCTTTTGGTAGTCTTGGCACGAGGCCTTGGCTATGTGGTTATGATAGTCTGGCATTATGCATTCCATCATTATGAAAGTGGATAGTGATTTTGCATGTGATTATTCGATTAGTATAATATCCATGTGAATGAGTAAATGTCATTATTTCATTTTATTTATTCCATACAAAGTTGAAAGTTCAAGTTTGAAAGGCTTTTTTTTTAGTTATACATTGCCTTAAATGTTTATTCTTATTTATGAAAGTTTCCACTATATTGTTATCCTTACTGGGCATTTGAGCTCACCCCTTTTCTATGTTTAATTTTTCCCAGAAAGTGAAGAAGTAAATTATGAATGACCTGTAGGGATATTATGTGGGAATATGAGTGTGGATTATGGAGACATTATGTTGTTGTAGTAGTTTTTCATTTTATGATGTAATGTAAAACTTATGAATATATCTAGTGTTTCCAAGGCTACTAAACCAATCGGTCTTTCGAGATTTGATCTTTATTGTGATCATGCCAATGTTATGTAATAATGCACCGACTCTAGGTGACTAGGGTCGGGGCGTTACAGTTGGTATCAGTGGAAGTTTAGTACAAACCTTGGAAGCTAGATTTAGATAAACTCTGATTAGAGCACGTAGACCTAAGATGAACTTTGAGGATTAGTATAGAAGAACTTCCTAGAATTTTGGTATTATATATATTTTGTGAGTTTTCCGAGCAATACATCCCTGTCTGGATACGAGCAGGTAGAGTCGGCTCTGGCACAGATGTACCTAGGGGTAAAACCCGAAAACACCGCTTTGAGCTAGACTCGAACGGGAACTGGTGCACGACAACGGGCCTTGCTGCACTCTTGGTTATGACACTCCTGGGGGATATGCTTAGGATAATTCTCATTTTCTTTACAAACCATTATGAAGGGTTTATGAGTATATACAACCTCAAAGGAGACATTTTTATGATTATGGATTATATCCATAAATAGTTCAATTTATGTTAAGTGTTTTATAAGTATGGGATTATGTATTTTGATTCATAAACTGATCTAGTGTATGCCATTGTTTAGAAATGGCGCCCAGTAGAAGGAATGAGAACTCCAGAAATGCACATGATCCAAAGAGAAGGAAGGATCATATCTTTCATAGTCTTAAGCTAGAATTTATAAGAGAAATAGTCTCCCATGTATTATCATCATATGAAGAAATAATATCATGTGTTGATAAGATAAGTAAAGATTTTACTAAGTCATATGGCTTTGAATGGAAGCAAGAGAAGAAAAGTATGGAAGAGAGAAAGATGGATAAAGGAAAGAGGGAAAAGAAGAATTTTCCCATATGTGATAACTGTGGAAAGAAACACCCTGGAACTTTCCTGAAAGGAATGGGAGTTTGTTATAAGTGTGGAGGAAAAGGGCAGAAAGTACGTGACTTCAAGGGTAAGAAAATGGTTTCAAATGTCAATGCTTTATTTGCAAGGAGTTTGGACACTACGCGAACCTATGTCCCAGTCATCAGACTATGCCGCAAATGATGTTATTGGATAATAATCAAGTTATGATACTACCACAGATGAAGAGGAATGATTAGAGTTCTTATGTTGATTATGTCAATTGAGTGTTGTATCAACAATGTACTTGTTATAATAATTATGGAGTATATAAGGATTGTACTGCAGTACTATTTCATTAAGGACTTGAGATTGTTTGGAACAAAGAAAAGTGACTCAATAGCAGGATAATTTTTGGAAAATATATGGTTGAGAGAATGATAAATCATAATATAGTTCTTATACTGAGGTAGTGATTTTAGAATAATACATGATTGATTTGGATAAATTATATTGGATATTCTTGATTACCTTGAAACTAATTAATGATTTGTATATTCCATCATTGTTGGGGTTTAAAACATTTTTGGATTGATGAAGTATATCCAGCATTCTATATGGAATAAGGGAGCATGAATGTAATCAATATGGATTATGGTAATTCAGGATGTTTCAATGTTTTAAAAGATTACATGATGAAGGTATTCATATGATATTACATGGTAAAAAGGATCTACATTATGTTTAACTTCCTTATAAATGTTGGACTGTGAGTTTAGACAGAAGTATTTTGGATAAATTATAGTTTGAGATTAATTTTTTATTACCATAAAAGGACAACCCAGAGGTCGGGCGGCAACCCGTCGTGTCCGGCAAGGCTGCGAGACTTGAACCCGCAACCGAAGGGCGACAAGGGTGTATCACCTACCACTGGCCCACGAGATGTCCTGGGTTAAATAATGTAGTTTATTTTAAAAAGATCTGGTAGATGAATTATAAATTCATTTATTTTAGAACCCTGTACGAATAGTATAAATAGAAATTTTTTTTATGTTCTATTATCTTTTAGAGTGAAAGATGAGTTTGTGGTAGAAATTTATTAATGGATAAAACTCTAATTATAATGTAAATATATCTCCTTATGATCTTATCCAATCTCATAAATAAACTCCTCAACATTAATAAAAGGAACTTAGAACAAAAATGTTGTCCTAGATGGTACCTTAAATCATCACTAATTTATGGCTTTGGGATTGTTGGCCTTTTCATAGCTATGTTCTCTACCACTCTCCACCAGATAACTGATGGTTATATTTTTCTTCCATATCCATATTTTCCTACATGGAACCCTAGTATGTGTTATTTTAGGTAATCTTCATACTTTCCACTCTTTATTTTAAATAGAGTCCTCATTAATTCATTTTTCGATGTGGGATTTCAACTAAGATATTTTGAAACGTCAAAAATGTGTTATCCTAATACCCTATGTTTTGTTGAACCGATGGTATTTCAAATCATCATAGATTGATGAGTTTAAGGACCTCAATTTTATACTTGTTTATGATTGATGACCTCAATCACTACCTATAAATATTTACGTTTTTCCTCCAATTACATGTCTCTAATTTCCACCAATGTTCTCCTAATCGAGATCATAATTTGGTGGTGACCCTTTCATTTCTCTTTTCCTCATATTAAGACTAAATTTTAGTAACCCAATTTCCGATGTGGGTTTTCCCACAAAGATATTTTTTTATTTTCAACCTTTTATTTTTGAAGAACAATTTCAAATTGCGAGGACGCAATTTATTGAAGGAGGGGAGAATGTAACACCCCAAGATTTCATAGTGTGTTATTTATTTAAAATAATACAATAACTTGCACTACACGCAACACCTAGTTCAAGAACACCATGACTTACCAAACAAGCCATTCAAAAGAGGTTATGAATAGTATTATCTAAATTTTAAACTTTATATAATCCTTATAATTTTAGAATCCATATTATGAGTTTCTTAGATATAATGCAAGAACAAATTCATTTTCAGTATTGCACTTTTATCAACTTTTAATAGTGAACCCTTTTTAAATACAATATTTTAAACTTTTTGACTAAATGGGGACATCAAAAATTTAAAATGAAACATCCCAAGCTTCCACGGTACGCTTTCTTTGAATAATACAGTAGCGTGTGTTGTGCGCAACCTTGAGTTTTAACACACACCACAACCAATCAAACTAGCCGTTATGAATAGTAATACCTACTTTTAGAAATTATATATATTTTATATTTTAAAATTGACTTCATTTCTGGATTCGGAATATCGAATTTAGCTTAAGGTGAAATTTTGGTACTTTTCGGATAACTTTCATATTTTGATGAATAGTGAAAATTACTAAATTTTAATTAAAAACAACTTTTTTAATCAAAATAATTAATAGTGATAAATTGTGAATTTGAGTGGTTTTAACGTATATTTAGAATATATTTTTACCATTTAATATAATTTTGGTCATTGGACATAATTTTACAATTAAACTGAACATAAACAAGTGTCAATCTTTTGATAGTTATTATCTCTTAAAAACACGCTTTTTGTTTTGACAGCAGGAATTAATTTTAAATTAATTTCTGCCACTTCTGTGTTTTGAATTTAGGAAAATGGATTCCATATTTAGAATCAGGATGTTCAAATTGTGTAAATAGGTAACTTTTATTTTTAGACATTTTGAATAATTACTGCGGTAAATATTTTATTTACCATGGTTAAAGGTAAATCCGGTAAATAATGGTTAAAAAATAATATTATATTAATACTAAATTACCCTAAAACGTGTCTTAACACTATTGGTTGATACATGGTCGACCATGGTCATCTTTGGGTCGATTTTGGGACCCCATGGATCCACTTGTAAGTGATAATGACACTTTATTTTAATTATGTTAAAATGAATACAAAAATGACACAAGCATATATCTTTTAGCAAAACAATTGTTACATAGGGTTATATATGTTGGATTTTAGATTATAAATATTCATTAGAAAGATAAAACGATTTCCTAAATAATGATATTTTAGTTATAATTTTTATAGATTAAATAATGTATTTTATTTATGACACAATGATGATGCAGTAATTACTATAATAGTGAAAAATTAAAATAATTGATATTATAAATACCCAAATAAATATAATATGAAACTTTTAATGAATTAAACTAATTTTCTAGGATAATATGATATATTAGGATTGATTTAATTGACTTTTTTTCGAAGTAATCAATCTGTTATGAGTTTCACAAAAATCAACTATTGAATAGTGTCAAAATTTACATAAAAGAGTTCTTAAAACAAATATTATATTATTAATTGATATTAAATTCCTAAAAATCTAAGGTTCGGCCAAGAGACTTATATCATGATAGGTTCATCATTAAGGGACCACTTGGGGGTCGCTTGGATGTATATAGTAAGTTTATTAACCATATTATATAAAAATACAAAGAGACATTGTAAAAGTGAAACTAATTAACTTAGAGTTAATACTTAAAGATAAGGTTAATATAAGTACCCAAACCTGTCTAAATTCTATTGGATGAGTTTTTTTCGACCAATACCCACCTTAACCTTTGAATAGTCAACTTTGGAGCCATTGGAAACCGAATATGAATTTATTATAAATTAATATTTCTAGCTTTTCCAAAGGTGCCCCTCACCCCTCTTATAAAAGGGCACTCCTCCTTCTCATTTCTTCACACCCTCAAAGCCTTTTGGTTCAGACAAAATCTGCCCAAATACTCTCCCAACCCCCATCACTACAACCTAGAGTCCTTAGTTTGATCAGGAAGCCAACCTAAGGAGCCCTTTTGATCACATCAAAAGGAAGAACCCGAAGAAGAGGTAATGTTTTCACCACCCCTTTTCAAGTTCATTTCTTCTTCCACTTCTTCTTCCTTTGTTGTTACCATTGTAAAATAATAACTCCAGTATCATATATATACTGTGATGTTATTATAAATATGGTACAACCATATTCAGTATTCTATCCACCCTTTGAATAACATGTCACCATACGTGCGTACGTACGGCTTACCGTCTCCACGTCGTGGTGTAATTGTTATTCAATTTAATATTATTTGGATGGGTATAATAATGATGTGTAACTCATGTAAATAATAAATATAAAATTTTAATGATTCTTTATATATTATATACCATCCATTTATATATTATTTTAATATCAAAAGAATGATATTGTCGCTCGTGCGTACGTACGGACTACCGTCTCCACGAACGTGATGAGATTCATTCTCTATCGTAACCATTAAAGTATAATTATCATTTGATGATTTAAAAATGATGTTTAAGGACATGATATCATTCTGGATATGAATAATATACAACCTATCCTTTACAAACATGTCTTACGTAACAAAACATATGAAAGAAAACAAGTAAGTTAACACCCGAAACAACGATAATACTAACATATTATTATCAAATCAATATTAAAAGATCATATATGATATCATATTAATGTATATGATTCTTGTATAATTTAATAACAATTATTTCACCATTATTCAGGAGGTTAACCTACCCCAACCAAGGAAAAGTACAAGGTAAGGGTTATTTCACAATCTCTTCATTATCCGAGGTTGTTTATACGTAATAATCTACTGGGATCTCTTTATCATCCACATCCATGTTTCTTAGTAATGTATTTCAACACATTTTTATTATTTACAAGAATATGGGTTAAAGTCATTTATACCCTTTTTTGACTTTTTATAAGAGGAATCTTTCCGTCGTTTTCAAAACAAGGTCCTTTTTAACCTTTTCGACAGAATTAAGGTAAGAATGTTTTTTTAACTTATACGGCGGGAGCGGCTATTTTCCGCCGTTATAAAATCTTCAAAGAATCCCTTACAAGATTATAAGAATATTTTCAAATAAAATGTTTTATTTTATATGGATCTTAAATGATTTCAAAATAAAAAGAGATATTTCTTTAAAAAGAATTTTGATTTCATCTATGTCAACATCGTTTGATGGATTTTACGCTTATTTAAAGTTGATTTGTTATGATACAAAACTTCTATATTATATTGAAGGTTTTGTGATTTGTTTGACTGTGGATGTTCTATTTTTATACCATTCATGGTTTATGGTGAAAGTATTAACATTTCGTATGCTAGTTTTAATACGAATGTTTATGTTATGTTTAAACCTTTTCATATGGGAATGCATTGGACTTAATATGTGATGGGTGGAGCCCGCTATAGCTCCTCGATGCATCGGTAGGTCTCATGAGACAAACTAGTGTCTTGGCACAAGGCCTTGGAAAAATCTTTTTGTAGTCTTGGTATGAGGCCTTGGCTATGTGGTTATGATAGTCTGGCATTATGCATTCCATCATTATGAAAGTGGATAGTGATTTTGCATGTGATTATTCGATTAGTAGAATATCCATGTGAATGAGTAAATGGCATTATTTCATTTTATTTATTCCATACAAAGTTGAAAGTTCAAGTTTGAAAGGCTTTTGTTTTAGTTATACATTGCCTTAAATGTTTATTCTTATTTATGAAAGTTTCCACTATATTGTTATCCTTACTGGGCATTTGAGCTCACCCCTTTTCTATGTTTTATTTTTCCCAGGAAGTGAAGAAGTAAATTATGAATGACCTGCAGGGATATTATGTGGGGATATGAGTGTGGATTATGGAGACATTATTTTGTTGTAGTAGTTTTTCATTTTATGATGTAATGTAAAACTTATGAATATATCTAGTGTTTCCAAGTCTACTAAACCAATCGGTCTTTCGAGATTTGATCTTTCTTGTGATCATGCCAATGTTATGTAATAATGCACCGACTCTGGGTGACTAGGGTCGGGGCGTTACATTTAGAGAGTGGCAGGTCATGCCTTCTACTATTTCTTAGATGGGTACTCGGGGTACAATCAAATTGAGGTCTCCCTAGAGGATCAAGGGATGACTACATTCACATGTCCATTCAGAACCTTTTCTTTCAAACGCATGCCCTTCGGGTTATGCAATGCCCCTGGAACCTTCCAGCGGTGCATGATGAGAATCTTCTCAAACATGATGGGGGATTTTCTAGAGGTCTTCATGGATGAATTCTATGTATTTGAGGATACATTTGAGGTATGTATGAGGAATGTAGAAAGAGTCTTCTCAAGATGTGAAGAAAAGAATCTAGTCCTAAACTGGGAAAAATTCCATTTCACGGTTAAAGAGGGACTTGTTCTAGGACATATGGTCTCGAGTAGGGGGATTAAAGTTGATAAAGAAAAGGTTGACATCATTCAGCACCTTCCATCACCCAAAACTGTCAAGGAAGTGAGGTCTTTCTTAGGACATGCTGGGTTCTATAGAAGATTCATCAAGGACTTTAGTTCAACATCTCATCCCCTTTGTGCTCTCCTAGTAAAGGATGCTCCATTTGTTTGGACAGAAATCTGTGGGGGTTCATTCTAAACCCTCAAATCCTCTCTCACCTCTCCTCCCGTTATGAAATCTCCAAATTGGAACCTTCCTTTTGAACTTATGTGTGATGCCATTGACTTTGCTGTAGGAGCTGTGTTAGGACAACGTTGTGATAAAAATACTTATGTCATTGCTTATGCAATAAAATCCTTAAATGATGCCCAAATCAACTACACCACCACTGAAAAGGAGTTCATGATATTATGTTTGCCTTAGATAAGTTTAGGTCCTACCTCTTAGGATCCCCAATCACTGTGTTCACTGACCATTCTGCACTAAAATACCTCTTCCAAAAACAAGATGTCAAGGCTAGACTGATTAGGTGGGTCCTTATCTTACAATAATTTGACCTCACAATCAAGGATAAAAAGGGCGTTGAAAATGTTGTGGTTGATCACCCCTCTAGGATGGAATTCAAAGACAACTCAAATCACCTTTCTATGTCTGATTCATTTCCTGATGAACACTTATACACTGTGAGTGACTGCCCTTGTTATGCATACATAGCCAATTTCTTAGTTACAGGAGTCATTCCAAAATTCTTAGGGACTCAAGCTCAAAGGAAATTCCTTTATGATATTAGAAACTATGTTTTTGATGATCCATACCTCTATAAGTTCTGCCCTGACCAAGTCATTAGGAGGTGTGTCCCAGAATCTGAACAAGAGTCCATCCTTAAATTCTGTCATAGTGAGGCATGTGGAGGTCACTTTACCTCTAAGAAAACATCTTCTAATATTCTTAAATGTGGTCTTTTCCAGCCCACCCTCTCAAGGGACTCCTACACATTTTGTCAAAGTTTTCCTAGGTGTCAACAAGTAGGGTCCATCACAAAAAGGAATCAAATGCCACTCACTCCCATCTTAGTGATTGAAATCTTTGACTGTTGGGGAATTGATTTCATGGGTCCCTTCCCAAACTCTCGGGGATAACTCTACATACACTTAGCTGTTGATTATGTCTCAAAATGGGTTGAGGCCATTCCCACTAAGTCCAATGATCATCATGTTGTGATTCTATTTCTGAAAGAGAACATATTTTCTCGATTTGGAATTCCTAGGGATATAATCAGTTATCGAGGAACTCATTTCTACAACCGCCCATTCTCTTCACTCATGTCTAAGTATGGTATTTCTCATAAAGTTTCAACTACATACCATCCTCAAACTAATGGTCAAGCTGAGTTAGCGAATAGAGAGATTAAGAAAATTCTTGAAAAAACTGTCAACCCCTCTAGGAAAGATTGGTCTGAGAAACTATTAGATGCTCTTTGGACCTATCGAACCGCATATAAAACCATTTTAGGAATGTCCCCGTATAGGTTGGTTTATGGAAAATCATGCCATTTACCTATTGAAATTGAGCATAAGGCCTTTTTGGAAATTAAGAAAATGGATTATGACCTCTCATTGGCCGGAATAAAAAGGAAATTAGATCTCAACAAACTGGAGGAACTAAGGATGGAGGCTTATGAAAATTCAAGGATCAATAAAGCTATAGTTCAAGCCTACCAATCTAGGAATATCAAGGTCAAATATTTTGAACCGGAAAACTTGTGCTCTTGTATAGTTCAAAACTTCATTTACACCCAGGAAAGTTAAGGTCTAGATGGTCAGGACCTTTCATAGTGCATCATGTGTACCCCCATGGGGTAGTATAGATTCAAGATCCCAAAAGTGGTTATATTTTCAAGGTCAATGGTCAAAGGTTAAAACCATTCATTGAATCATTCAATAAACAGGAAATAGAGGTTGAGTTAACTGATCCAACCAATGAACTAGGAAAAAATTGATAGATTTAGGGTTCAAGTCGAGCTAACGACGTTAAACAAAGCGTTGCATGGGAGGCAACCCATGGTTTTCAAATTTCCTATCATTTTTTGTTTCAATAAAATTTATATTTTAATTAATCATTTTTTTATTTAAAAAAATAGACCGTTGACCTGTTCTTCTATTATGAATATGGATGGGTACGAAAGGGGAGCACCATATTCATCTGTGTCACGTGGTGTCATCCTTGAGTAATACCTTACCTAGAAATTTAAAAAGAAGACAATGTATCATCAGTTTATTTTATTTTATATATATACTTATATTTTACTTATATATATATATATACTCTTTTTTTCCTTTTTTCCACTAGGGAACTCTATAAGTGACATGGATATGAAAGGACTAAATTGGAGCAGCAAGAACTTCAAACTTCAACCACCAGGTGACTTCATTCCATGACCCTCATTTTCAATTTCCTTTTGGAACTTTCATTCTCTACCTCTACCCCCTTCTAAATTTTCTTTTCTTTAAACACTGGGGACAGTGTTATATTATGTTGGGGGGAGATAAAATAAAAAATGCTTTTTTGTCAAAAAAATGATAAATGATTTGAAAAACAAATTGTGAAAATGGAAGGAAAAATTCCTTTAACTTTAAACATGGTAATACACATTGCACACTTTGAAACTGAATATCAAATAATTTAGAATACCCTGATTCTGATTTTAATCCTTGTATAATTTCATGAGCATTGATTTTGGAAAGTGTGGTTGTCCAATGTGATATTTCATCTTTTATATTTTCATCCAAATAAAAAAAAAAGATCACAATGCACGTCCTTTGGATAGTGGGGTATTAGTTTGAGTTCATGGGGTCCCCTAAATATATATCATAGGTTTGGTGATAATTTTAGTTTAATATGAGTATTCAAAAAAAATATTAAAAAAAAATTGCGCGTAGAGCAATGAAATGACCTAATGCCTGGCTTTTGGCACTTGGGGATCATGACTCCATAGTTGTCTGGCCCAGAGTTAGTAATTTTATCTCTATTTTTGGTAATTTGAATTTTTTTCGACTGAATTAACTCGAGATGATGCCCGAGTATGTGGTCTTCACTTGGTTCACTAAGGTCTTTGAGCCTGGGAGTCATCGGCAAAGTCTCGCTACAGGGGTTGACTCTTTTGAGTGAAACTTCAATTACCATGGAAAAATTGGAAAAACAAAACAAAAAAAATAAAAAATTATACAAAAAAAAAAGAATAATCTTCTTAATATTGAAATGTGATTCCACCTAGCGCTTCCGTAATTTCCCCCTTGAATAAAGATGAACCCCCATGTCTATTGTGATGCACAACACATCCCCATACTTAATTGATATTGGATAAAATATGGCAATGAATTTGAACAAAAGAATGGGCTTGGTATTGAGATTTTCTTATGAAACTATCTTTTATTAAAATATTTTGATGGGTTTCATGATTGTTTGGTATATGTTTTTTTGGTGATCATTGTGTATTAAAATGTTTTTTGGAAAAGGGAATTCAAATTTCATATTGTTGAGATATATTTTTCTCGGGACTAGAAAAACTCAAGTTGGGGGTGTGATTAGACACTAAATGAAGCTAATATTCATTGGTAATAAATATAATATTCATGTTCTTTATTATTCATAAACACCATTTTTGTTCATTTTACACTTTGAACATCATTTCACATTATGATTGTAATACCTTCTTAAAATACACTATTATGTGGTACATTTTTGAACATCATTTAAAGTACCAAATGATTCATCTGATTATACATATTTTAATTTAATATTTTTTGAAATTGATTTGAAATACAATATTAACATGTTTCATTCAGGGATCAATGGAGAATTCATCGAGGATGATGGAGATATTTGGCAATGAAAGGAAGCAATTCTGGAGAAGGCAGATTGGACACCAGCCCACTAATGAGACTATGGAGCCCGACATACAGTCCCAATGAATCCTAAATTTCGTGGTATGATATAAGACATGAAGTGGAACAAATAACCTTTCATGATAAAATGCTAATTCTGTCTCCATGGTGTTCATTTAGGCGGCCCAAGTTAGAGATAAAATTCTGGGCCAGATTCTGCGGCCCAGAACAACATCCCACCAATTAAACCATATCTCGAAAAAAAATAACTCCCTTTGTGTTGATATTTTACATAATCTTAGGTGAAATCAGGATATTAATTTAAGTCTTATATGGACCACCCAAATTCTGCCATCTAGAAGGTGTTTCAAGCGCGTCTATTCGGTGCATGAAAGCTGGATGCCTTTTCGGGTCAATGGTGGAAAGTCTTTCTTTCCACAAACTTTCCACCACCCTAGACCTACCATAATCAAGTGGGATGACTTGTACTGTTTGAGTCTCGACCCAAGGGATCAAAAATTCCTATTTAAGGTAGTGGTGGTGGAGGAGTGGAGAATCTTTGGAGCTTAGTTTCATTGTAGTGTTATGCTGCCACTTTGTGTTTGTAATCGCATTTCATTCTCATGTAAGTTGATTAATTCACCTTAGTTTCTTAATAAAAGTTCTTCATTTACTCTTATTTTGTTCTTCTACTTATCACGTTGACACCTCTGGTTCAAGGTGTGAATTTATTCACACCATACTTTGTGATATTTATCACACAACGGAGGAGTGATCTTTTTGTTGTTGTTGTTTTTTCTTCTTCAATTCCACCCTTGTAAGTCTACTTCCTGCTTCCGTTGAAGACATGTCATCAATGGAGGGATAACTCTTTTGTGGGTTGATCCGAGGTAGTAGAAAGGGGATGGATTGGATGTTATTTACCACTCCATTAATGGATAATCACTTCTTTTAAATGAGATTTTTATTTGATGATTTTAAAACATCTTCATCCTTATTGAATTTAAGGTCACACATTTCAAGTGCTTATACGAACCTCTACCTTGGAGTGCTCAAAACATTGATCCTTCAAGTGTATAGGTGATTAGTATTAGGGTGTGTAGGAATTAAACAAGTAAGTGCTGATTTCGTTTGATCTTATTAAATGAATCTATCTCAATTATAAGAAATTGAAATCATTAATAAAGTAATTCACCCAATCCACCCCGAGTGATAACCTAGGATCAACTCATTCTTCTAAATTGAATTCACTTAAATCTATTATTTATCCTTCAACCCCATATAAAATCAACCCAAGTTGGCCACTTCATATCCAAAAATAGTCCATAGAATTTACATGTCTATAGGTTTCTTCTTAGGTCTCTGAGGATTCGATAACCCAAGCTAAACTACGAGGACCATTCTACCTTCATCTCTTGGGTAAATTTGAGTGAGAATCAATAGGATGAGAAAAAAGGTAGTGATGAGTCTAGAAAACCCAGGTACGGAAACCCCCATCACACCATGAGTTTTTTTTGTATCTTGAAAAGAAATTGTATTTTTATTGCTGACATGTTTGCCACGAGAATATTAAATTCAACGCATGAATTGATCACATCATTAGTGATGGGGATGTATCTTTTTCCCATTTATAGGGGTTTTAATTCATGTTTAACCAAAAACTCATAGAGGAGAATTCTAGGGATATAAAAAGATGATTCTTGCTAAAGGTAATTAAGTGTTCTTGGAGAAGGGGTTCTCCATCAAAGAGGCTATAGTTAGGGTGCTGACCTAGGAATCATTCACCGTAGTTTGGATCTCCTGAGTTATTTTCTATTATTTCCATGTCTTTGTAATTAATAATTATTATAAATTTTCAATTCATTTGACATTTTACTTTCTCTATAACTTTTTTTGAATCATTTTATGTTTTAAATTTTTTACTCTCCCAATCTCTCTCATTTCAATTCAGTATTTTCTGGGTCTTAGTTTATTTAACATTGTCAATCACCCAAAGAAGAGTGACTAAACCCATAGGGGAGAGTGGATTGAATTTAATGGGGTGCATACCACATGATGAAATTTTCTCTCCATTCATTTGATTATTTGTTTCTTCATGTGATGTGATATAAAATAAAATTCAATTTTATTTATTATTAAATTATTAAACAAATATTTGAATAGTATACTAACTAGGGAACAACATAGATTTTTTATCCCATAATAACAGATTAGATTATTCTCCTTTACTACAATTAAACAACTACATTATGATTTTTTTTGGCTTTCATATGAGGATAGTTGGGATTTTAGGGTAATGTCAATAATAATTGACCAAATTATCATTTAATATAAATAAATTATTGTGCTACTAACTTATTAATTATTTTTAGTTGAGAAAAATTAATATATTATAAAAACCACCAAATAAATTTGTTCCCATATATTATATTTTTCTATTAGAATTTTTTTATTATAATTTTCATCATTAAATTAGTAAATTAATTTAGTAAAATTGGGATAAAACAACATTTGGTCGAGATAATTCGTTGCACTTCTCTACTCTTCATGGGATAGACCCCACACATTCCCTATTTAATACCATTATATTTAGTGAGTTTTGGAAAAATATGTTGTCCCAAAAGAAAATAATGAAGCCTTATGGACGCACCATTTTTTGTTTCTGCTATCAGGGAGCAGTTGAATATAGCTACTAACTAATGATTGTTAGAATAGGTCCATTATTTTTCTTATGTTGTCTGTGTTTCAAAGTTTTATTTTATTTTATTTTCCAAATTTTATACACATGGTTATTCTTAGTATTGTATAGGATATAATAAAAGCTAGGTTAATATTATTCCACACCAATATCAAAATATAGTGAAAAATATTGAGGCCCACTATATGGGAGGAACCAAATTTTTCAGGGTGGTCACCATAAGGGTATGTCTAGAATGAGCTGTATTCATAAGGATGTGATGATTTATAGGCCCAATAGTGGAACAAAACCTACTACCATAACTACAGAGGATCTCCCAAGTAAAAAAGGCCAGTAAATAGACTACAGGGATGGATAGTATAAAAAAATAATCATACTTCCAATAACCTCATGAGATCTATTATCCAAACAAATTAATATAATTTCTCATGAATTAAATTCTAATTTTGGATTGTAGGATTGATGATAATGAAGAATATATTTGAGAATAAGAAGAATCGACCACTCATCATTCTCAAATTATTTCTAATTTAAACTCATTTATATGAAGCCTGCATTTGATTTCTGATGTTAGGATATAATAAGAATAATATAAAGAGGTGGTGGAAGTTAAAGTTTTCGAAACAACATGGGTATACAATTTAGAGTAAGGAAAAAATTAATATTATTTAGATCTGGTTAAAATTACTCAAAAAAAGAACCTCTAGTGCATAAAGAATAAATAGATAATGCAACACAAGTATCAATCCTTCACGTAGAAAAAAAGTATAAGACATACATATCTCCCTACAATGATTAATAAAAAAATAAGAACAAATTTTTTTGTAATTCTTAAATTAAATGATAGAGGACAAAGAGGAGTAGGACATTGAAGTAGTATAATCCTTCAAATTGAAGAAGGAAGAAGAAAAATAGAAGGTAGAGGATAATGAGTGAATTTGAATTGGAATTAATAACATTGTAGAGACAGAAGAAGAATGGTATTCAATTATAAAATTACAAGAATAATATTAATAAGTACCCCAACAATTAAAAAAGAGTAATAAGAAGTGGTGAAGCAACAGATCTATCAAATCTGGCCAAATTTTGATTTCTTTGTATTTTATTTCAATTTATCCTCAAGTTGAATCCCACCATAAGTCGTAATTAATAATCAGAAATGGATGAGAAGGACAATGTATACCACGGAGAATTTTAACTTTAAATTTGTTCTATAATTGGACCAGATAACATTTTACCAATCTACAACTATGTGAAAAAAGATAAAAGGTCTAGCTATATTCCTTAAAAAAGTGCTAGCAAGAGGCAACCTGAATTTTAAAGTTTATTTATATAGATTAGTTATATTTTATTATATTGGTTTAATAATCCTCCCCATTATTGATTCCTTTATAATTTTTAGTATAATAATTATAGACCTTTCACTTTCACATGATTATATATTTTTCAGGTTCTGAAAAAAAAATTAAAGATAAGAAGGTGAAATAAATAAGAAAAAATTCGAAAATCTAATGAATGGAGAGCACTTTTTTTAATTATTTATATTTTTCCATCATTAAACCTTTCCCAGTAGTTTTTTTGAAATAATAATCATAATTTTTTCATGAACATAAAATAATTATATTATCATATAGTAATTAATTTTTTTATTGTACTAACTAGTCTTGGAGTTATCAACACTTGGGAAAATTATGTCAAAATATAGGAAAATTTGAATTATCCTGCCCATAAATGTTAAATATATAGATGGATATATTAAAAGTCATGTTATTACATCAATGTGGAGTTATTTGAAAATGATTAGTGATACTAATTATTTTATGGACATTGATTCCTAAAATATTACATTGAGTAAACTAATTATTTATGTTCATTCCATAACTTGATTAAATTATATTATATTCCCATTATTGAGAGGTTTCTTGAACAAATATTTCCAATTAATTTCTAAGAATATTTATTGAGATGAGAATATTTTGTGTTTTCATGGGTTTTGGGGAAGGTTCATGATTACTCATTCATTGTATTTCATTTTTTATCTTTATTGTTTAAAAAAAGAAAAAAATAATAAAATAAAATTTTTGATTTTTTAGGTGGGAAAAAATAACCGTTATTAAATTGATGATCTTCAAATAATATGTGTTTAGATATTAGATGTGAGACTTATCCTAGAAACAAAATTTGAAAAAAATTAATAAATAAAAAAGAAAATCGCAGAACAAGGGAGGGAATTCATTCATTATAATTAAATTTTTTAATGACCTTTACTTTATGCGTTTAGGAGTGTGAGAGATGTTACTTTTTGTTAGAAGTATTTTATTGAAATATAATTTTCAATATCATGCATTATTCTTTGGAGCTAAGTGTCCTCCTCAAGCCTTACTTTATTTCTAATATCAATTCCTACCTACCTTCGACCTCATAATCATTTGATCCTTAATGATAGTCCCTCACGATTAATTGTGATATTTTTCTTTACAGGATGGATAAAGTATGTTTAGTGCTAGAATATGGGTAGGAGCATATAATTTAGGTATAAGAATAACTAAATTAAAATGCTTCATTAATGTTTTTTGTAGAAAAATTTTAAGGTGAGGAAAAAAATTATTGGAAAATATATTGATGAAAGTTTGAAATCTATAAGTGAAAATGGGAAGTGACTTATTCTGAAAAAAATAAATAAATCAAGATTTGTGGATTATTTATTGAGTATTCTTTGTGAATTTCTAATATTCATATATATATTGTTATCTATGGGTATCGTAATTTTAAAATTCCCTTATTGATGTTTATATATTTTGTGATTTTGATGTTAAGATTCTTTTGAAGGAAGAAAAAAGGTTTTAGAGTAAGGGAATTTAATATATCTAATTTTAATATGAATTTTCATGGGTTTTAATATATGATTTTATTGATTTATGATTATAAATTAGGATATTCCATCTTGATTCTATTATTTTCTATGTTTTTATGGTAGAGATTACATTATTGTGAAATTTGGAATAATATGGAGTGAAACATGGAAATTAAGAAACCTGAGGAGACATCATGTTGTGGCATAAATTTTCATAGAATAATACTATATAACTGCAGTTAGTAAGAAATTAATAATATAGGAATTTCATGATTCACAATAGGAATCTCCATTTATGATAAGAATAAAACAAGAAAGGAATATGTTAAAATTCAAGGCAACCCTCTATGAACTAAATCCAATTCCTGACATGAAATTTATTGATTAATAGAAGAATTATATATTATCATACAACATAAAATTTATGATATGATTTATGAATTGACAACATGAATTAATTCCATCGATAAAAATAGGAAACAAGTTTTCCCTTTATTTTGGGGGATTTAATTCTCATTTTACTAGTGGACCTTGGGTATGATTTGGAGGCCTATAATTAGAGTATTTAAATCAAAATAAATTAATCATTATTAAATAAGGATTTTTACATTGAAGGTTTTCCACTAGTGTATTGATATAAGGATTTCACCATAGTTGTGATTTTTTCTTCTTTTTGTTCTTTCATTTTAATTGTAATTCTAAATTTTGTTTGTTTTCTATTCATTTTATCTCTTCCATTGTCACTTTTCTATTCATCTATTATATGTATTTATGAATCATTATATGTTCTCAATTTCTCCCACATCTAATATCTCTCTATCTCTTTTATATTCTCTCTTTTATAGGTTTTACTTTATTTATCATTGTTTATCAAATGATTATGGGCGGCTAAACCCATGGAAGAAAGCATATCCAGTTTAAAGTGATGCATTCTGTGTAATTTAATTTTCTCTCCACTTATTTGATAACCTAATTCTTTAAGTGTTGAGATACATATTAACAAAAACTTTATTTATTATGAAATTATTAAACAATTATCTAATAATGAACAGCCCCTAAAATAGAAGAGATAATTGATCCATGAACAACAAATTGTATTATTCTCTCACACTACAATCAACCAACTTCATTTTAATTATTCTACATGTTTAAATCAAGAGGGTCGGAATTCTAGGGTTGTTTCGATATTAACTGAACCAATTATCCTTGAATACAAATATATTATTGTGCATCTAGTTTATGTAATTTTTTTTTGAGTTGAGAGAAATTAATCTATTTTGAAAAACTACCCTGGGAAATTGAATCAACCCTCTTCTAATTTTCTATCTATATTTTTTTTAAAATTTCATCCATAATTTAGTAAATCAATTAAATAAAATTGGGTTATCGCAACATTTGTTTTAGATATGTCATTGTGCTTCCCTTCTATTCATGGGATTGACCTCGTACCAATTTATAAATTTATATTTGTCATGACCCACCTTATCCAAGATGAGTGAAGGGATGGAAAAGTGCCCTTCCCTTCCTTCATCATGATGAGGGAGATATTATGACCCCTGAGTCCGGCCTTGAGTATGTATTTGAGTGGCGACTATCACCAAGGGTATTGAATCTCACATAATTGGAAGGAATTACTTTTTTTATTTAACAAGATTTGGAGATAAGATAGAAAATACCAGCAACACCTAAGAATAAAGGTAAAAGTAAAGCCAAGAATCCATTCCCACATGAATGTTCATAATTAAAGCAAATACAAAGTATGACAAAAGTCCAAAATAATGTACCAAAAGAAAAATAACTAATCAGAAATAAAAACTATCTAGACACCTAAGATAGTAAAGTCCAGCACATTCCAAAAAGTCCTCCTAGAAACCTAAAAATAGTTTTATAGACATAGGGTGAGCATACAAGTATACTCAGTAGGGGAACTAAAGCTACTCATGCATAATTTAGGGGATATACTAATGCCCCTATGAGAAAATAGTAGAACCTCAAGAATCTTCCAAGGAGTACAAACCATCCAAACATCACCAAGGCACACTCACCGAAGTAACACAAGTCAAGTAAAGTAATAATATAAGAACAAAAACATTTGGGTACCTCAAAACACTTTCCCACTGGTTAACTGCTCATTCCTAATGATCTAATGTCTTGATGTTTCCATTATTCCCACACTTAGTCCCACTACTGCAACCTTCCCACACACACCTAGGCCTCAAACCACACACAACCATAACAACAGAAACTTAGGCCTCAATAACCACACACCACGCCCGAAGACACCAAGGCCCCATCCCAAAGATACTTGGGGGAATGTAAACCAGGCCCGCAAACACCTGATCCCATCATCCAAAACAAATCATTTCCCAAAGAATCTGGTACTGTTGTAAGCCTAAATCCATTACAGCCTACCTGGGTCGGTTCAAGCTGCAAGATCACATAAGAGCATGTGAGGAATAAAGTCAGTACCAGTCATCCTTCCTCCCTCCATGATATTGGGAAAGACACCCTCCTCCATGAGATGGGGGTGATTGGCACATGGTTCCCAACAAGGGTGTGGTGCCTATTGAAATCACAATGAACTAAAATCTATATATTTATATATAGGTTAACAAACACTCAACCCCAACCTGTAGGTTTCCCAGGAACAGACGACAAGCCCACACGGGCAACAGTTTTTCTACTACCCATGTATACACAACCATAAAACAACCACTTCCTATAATAAACCCAAACCAATTTATGGCCAATTTCCATTTATTTATTTAAGTTTGCTCACTTTAAATTATTCCAACACTACCGGGAAAATAAAAATCGTAACCATACCAAGTAAGAAAAAACCAAACTGTAGTCCCACTAAACAATATAACAAAACTAGTCTTGCAGTCCCACTGCACATTCCCATTCAACTACTGCCAACTATCATTCTTCAAAGTGATATTTCCCATTCCTTCCCTCATAACCTAGCCCTGCTGCCCAAACAAATCCTATACGTATCCCAATACATAACAAGTTCGCAACCATCATCTAGTACCACTAACCAATGTCACCCCATAGTCACAACACAATAAATGCAGTTATACTACCTGAAATTCCATCCATTCCATAATCAATCAGTCTCTCGAACTGAGACAACAAAACACCCCCTAACCCCGGTACCAACCCAAATACAAATCCCCTAGAACCTAGAACAAAACACATATCACATAACCACAACCATAAAACCATGTGTTTTCAAATTTAACCAATAGGGGATCTATAATTAACACTTTAATATAAGTGGGGTGATCACAGAACAACTTTGATCCCAGGGAATTCCATTATTTAAACGATTGAACATGATTAATCATATTTCTTATTACATCTATACCTAAAAACATCACAACCAAACAGAACACCACCAGTGCACAAGAAAATACCACCAATGGCCATGATTTTTAGAAGGCAGACATCCAAATCATCCATAAAAGAATCAAATATAACAAAATAAAATAGGCGACCAACATCAAACCACACCCTACCCATTATTTTATTTACGCATGTTATCTTTTGATCATATTAAATTCTTTTTAAAATTCTATTTTCAAGAAGAGTATATAGTCATTACTTATAAGGAACCATTAATATACCCACCATGCATGATGCACAATAAAAGAGAAACAAAAGAAAGTCCCTACTTGATGATCAAGGGATCCAAGTTCCTTATTATGCCAAGAATAGGGGATATTGTGACTTGTAGGAATAACACCACAAAGGCTAATCGGAAAGGGCTCTAGAACCGGTTTATGGACCGTCTTGGGAGGAAGTCTCTAGGTGAAATAGGAGAAATGAAAAGGATGAAGGAAGAGAGGATATCATCTTAAGAAGAGTCCAGATTCTAAAAACAAGGATACCATTTCTATGTACTTGAAAGATGGTTTGTGGTTTGGCCACACGGATTGGAAGTTTCACACATTGTAATTAATTGAGATTTAATAATTACCCATGGAAATGGTGGTGATAGACTAGCGGACGACTGTGAGTTGATAGATTAACTTTAAAAGTAAAAAAACACATAACAGGGCCGAAACTATGAAAAATCATAAAACAGGTCAAGGAGGTGTGATATTGTTTGGTGAGACATCATAATGGTACCACCATAAATAGTGAAACTATGACGTTGGAACCATGATGGCTCTACTTTAACTAGTGGGACTGTAATGGGGACACTATTTTAGTGAAACAGTTTGGTGGAACTGATTTTTTTTTGGAAAAACTCTCAGACCAAGCCACTATGACCCCCAAGAACACCACGACTACTGTATTCTCAAAAAAAAAGGCCTATGGAAATTTGGTTTTTTACAATAGATACCTCTCAAACTGTATTCTCACCTGTATGGGTTTAATCACATCTGATTTAATATGTCTAGATTTTGGATCATGTTCTACCTTCCCACACATCTGTACTTTTCACACACATTCATAGAATAAGGGAAACCACTCATATCATAGCAAAAAGGTCAATATTTTATCTTAAGAAAGGCACAAAATCAAAACATAAGAGAAAAACTGAAAATAGTTCTGGGTACTAGGCACACATCAATGCTTCACTCTCTTAAGTACTCTCCTCAAGGCCACCTTACCTCCATAGCACACAAACCAAATTAATGATTCATATAAGAATCACCTTCTCCTCATGATCCTTAATTCTCATTGGCCACCCCACGAACATTGCATCATCCTTAAGATATCGACAGAGCTAAGATACATGGAAGATTTCATGGATCCTCCCCAACCTTGGTGGAAACACAAGATGATATTCCACATCTCCGACTCGTCCCAACACCTTGAAGGGTTTGATGAACTGGGGAGAAAGTTTTCTCCCTCTTCCAAACCTCTACTACCCATGTCGAGGGTAAATTTTTAAGAAGACATGCTCCCCAACCTAGAAATCAAAAGTTCTCCTTCTATGATTGGAACATGACTTCTACCAGTCTGGAGTTTCCCCCATCCTTTAATGCAGAAGGTGAATCTTCTTAATTGTGCCCTGTACCATTTTTAGGCCAAGAACACCTTCCTCCCAACCTCTTTCCAGCACATTGGTTATTGACACAGAATTCAATACAAGGCATCGAATCGTGCCATTCCAATGGTAGAGTGATAGCTATTATTGTTAGCAAACTCCACCAGGGGAAAGTTTCGTACAAAAAATCCTCTAAATTCTGGAACACATGCTCATACTATATCCCCTAATATCTGTAGGGTCCTCTCTATCTTCCCATTCTTCTGAAGATGGAAAGCAGTGTTGAGCCGTATTTGGGTGCCAAAATCACACTATAATCACTTCCAGACTCATGAAGTAAAGCTTGTACCCCATTTCAAAATGATAGATCTTCGAAATCCATGAAACTGTATGACTTCACCAACATACCTTTGTGCTAAGGCATCCACTGCACTCGAATCCTTAACCGCTAAGAAGTGAGCTGACTTTATCAATCAATCCACCACTACCCTGATGGCATTAGATCCTCCCTCATCCATGGGTAGTCCTATGATGAAATCCATCGATATGCCATCCCACTTTCAGTCATGAATGTCTAAGGTCTACAGTAGTCCTCCAGGAACACAATTCTCAGCCTACACCTGCTGAAACATGCGGCACCTTTCCACAAACCTGTTGGATCTAGATTATATCAAATATACACAAGAGGGGGTGAATGGTGTCTTTTACAAATTCTTCGTAAGATCATGTTCTATCATTTGACTTTAATTTTATGGATTAATGTTGTAGAAATTTAAATATTAGGGAAACATGATGTATAATTCTTTAGGGAAAGAAGGCCCCTAGTCCACTCCACCAAAGCTCTACTCCACGAGCATGGTGGTTTTTACTATGTGGTCCTCCTATCAACAGACCGTTCCACAACTGAGTACAGAGAGCTGACACCTTTATGATCTAAGGAAAAACAGATCCTTTTGGTTCAAACACAGAACCCAATACATAGCTTAGTACGAGAAGCTCATCGATCAAGGTAAAAGAGTATTTGATCATTGAAAATACTTTCCCAATTGTTCTTCACAATTGCAACATAATGCAATTGATAGTAGATGGATCGTCACCTTCAGAAATAATGATCTTAAAGTAAGAGACATTATGAGTCAATCCAGTTGTAGTAGATATAGAAATATAATTCGCAACATCAGCAGTAGTATAATCACAATAGATCTTTGATGAAGAATGGGTGAATCTTCTTTCGTGTTTCTTAATCTTCAATAAACAAATCTTTTTCACTCTTCATAATCAATAGATATGTAGATCTTGATTTGTATCTATTTATCTCTTATGTATCAACCTTGTCATTGCAGCAAATCATTGTATATCATAAGTGTATCTTCTCTCGTGTTCTTGTTTTAGACCTTGTACACTGTGTGTTTTTTGACTTTCAAAATAGCATAGATATATCAAGACCTTTCACTGCAAAGTCAAATACACAAAAGTCGCCTTCTGACTCGGGATATTCAAACATTTGAATTAACAGAGTAGTCATAACTCCCCTTGAAATTCACTATGAAAAGATCCTTTAATTTAGATCTTTTTAATAATAAATAATCGGCTGTGAACTCGTCCAAGACAGAATTTAAAATCATCTTTTAATCCGGTTTGAAATCAGCCTAATAATTCACTTGTAGACCATTGCATAATAATATTGTATTTAATTCTTCGACTCTAAACGTAAGGTTGATCTGTATAGCATGAATCTTATGAATGTAAGATAGATCACAAACGTAAGGT
This sequence comes from Viscum album, assembly GCA_963277665.1. Classification (NCBI taxonomy): domain Eukaryota; kingdom Viridiplantae; phylum Streptophyta; class Magnoliopsida; order Santalales; family Viscaceae; genus Viscum; species Viscum album. The sequence continues at coordinate 358,624,824 of OY728155.1, read as the reverse complement.
TTATGTCGCATCCTTCAAACATAAGGTTGAATATAAACATAGGGTTTATGACTCATCCTTCAAAATTAAGGTTGAATACAAACGTAGGGTTGATGACGCATCCTTCAAACGTAAGGTTGAATACAATCGTAGGGTTGATGACATATCCTTCAAACATATGATAAATGATCCATAATTTTATAAGCTTTCAAATTTAAGGTACATGATCCATACTTTGTGATGAAACATAAGATTGTTCACAAAAGTAAGGTTGATGAACCATACTTTTGAGGAACAAACGTAACGTTTAAAACTTACATACGGTTCTTCTTCCATACTTTTCCAATAACCCAAAAATAGGGTTCCTTCCTAATGTAGGGTTTTTCTTCCAGAATTTTCCGATATCCCAAACGTAGGGTTCCTCCCAAATGTAGGGTTCTTCTTTCATACATTTCCGATAACCTATAAGTAAACAACGGGTTCCTTTCTTTACGCTACGCTCCCAAACGTGGGATACGAATAGTGTTTCTAGAATACTTTAAATTGGTTTACTAACTCTTTAACACTTGTTCCACGCTGTATAAATACTTGAATAATCTTCCAAAAATAAGAATATACAAAATATTTAATTCCTGAAATATAAATAAAGTAAAATCATTAGTAAATAGTTAAGGGTATTCGGGAGCATCAAAATCATCATAAAGAGATAAAGCATTGTTCTCAACAATCTCCCACTTTTTAATAAAAATATTATTTATTGTTGAAAACAACACTTTCTTAACAATATCCCCATTGTTGATGATAAAAAACCCATAAAATAATAAATGTAATTAACATCCAAAAATAATTACATATAGTTTAGAATTTTTCTTAGATAAAACAATATTTAATTATAACAAGATTAATAAAAAAACATTGTGTTATCCATAATCATAAACAAAATTCTCCCCCTTTTTCTAAAGTGAAAAATAAAAATATCTCCCCTTAAAAAATTATTTTATTCTTTTAGAGTAAAATAGATTTAAAGGATTATAAATAAAACTTTAAAATAATAAAAAAATATGTTTATCCAAATTTTTCCCCCAATAAAAAGATTTTTTAAAAATATTAATGTTGAAAAAAATTCCCCAATAAATTTAAAATAAAGATTTAGAACATTTACAATGTGAAATAGTTAAAATAAATTTTTTTTTATCTAAATTTGACCCCCTTTTGTGATATAAAAAAGAATGATAGAATATGGAATATAACACATTTTAATGTAGCACTGAAATTAATTAAATGCTATTATTAACTGTTTGTCAATAAGTGAATCTGGATTACTAAAATATTTAATCAAAGGCAGTAAAACTAATTGAAACTCAAAAAATATAGAATGAAACAAAATTGAATTGAAAATATGTAACAATTACAATCATGATGAACACAAGAATCAAGGTATGGTAAGGGTATGAGACAGGGTCTATCTCCTCTGAACTACAACCTTGATTTCTGTCAACTGCTCCCTCATCCTTCTCATCATGCCATCTCCCAGCTTGATAATAAGATCTCTATTATAATGAGACATATGAATATATTCTATCAAATCTACCTTGAAAAACTCATGCATCCTTTCTTCCTTATCCACAAAAATAGTCAAATTTTCTGTGAACTGATTCAGCACAATTCTAAGTCCCGGTTCATGTGAAGTCAGCTGATCAACTAGGAACTTCTGATTATCTAGCAGCACTGAAAAAGGGGCACTATTACATTAAAGTTCTTGCAATCTGTCATTCATATTTCTCATTTCTACTATAATAGCTTGAAATCTTATGATTAAATTAGGTGAAGTACCTGATGCACTAGCCTCACATTATCTGACATATGAAAATTGTTGCTCCATGAAGGATTTGAATTCCATAAAATTGGTTTTCAGTACTATATCTGATTTCAAATTTTCAAATTCATTCAACATCTCTCTCTTAAACACATCAAATTCCTGATTTGAAACTGAATTATCTTTCATCCTTTGAAATTTAAATTGTTCTTTCTCTAAGGCTCTCCTCAGAGCAGTATTTTCATATTCCAAACTTGACAGCTTTCGGTACAGCTCTTCTACATATTTATTCACTGAATCAGAGGCACACTTTTCTTGATTCTCATCCTTAGCTTGTACTTGATGAGTCAGCACTATAGGTAATGACTCTATGTTATATTTCTCCTTATCTTACTTCTGAGTAGGTTTTTCCACAGAATTTTCCTCAGAGACTTTCCCAAACTCTTACAAAGAAAAATCATCATTTAGTACCTCTGTATGTACTTGAGAAACATATTCATCTTGAATTTCAACATTTGATGGAGGGTGTTCCTCATGAGAATCCTCAGCAGCCATCTCCTCTACTGGGTTTTCTAAAACAATTTCCTCTTGTATTATATGAGGACTGGCCACTTCTACTTCACTAGGCATGGCCTCCTTTTCTTTTTCTACTCCAACCTATACAACAATTTCAACATCAGCTACAACTACTAACACTACTTGAGCCTCTCCTCCTATTTCCACATGAGTCTCAACTTGTAATTGAGGTGTCATCTCAACTTTATCATCAACTTCTGGTTTTGATTTTTCAACAACAGCTTCCCTCCCAAATTTGTAACTGAAAAGGTCTCCAAAAGTTAAAGCATATGAGGATACAGGCTCCTCAACATATCTTACATATTTTTCCTTCCTTATCTGAAGTCCTTCCTAACTTCCTTATTCTTTCACATCATCAGTTTAAAATATATTTCTTCTTGATATAGAGCACATCCTTGATTCAATTTGGCATTCCTTAGATGTAGCAGGCTGAGCCTGAGTATGTTCTTCTTCTTCTTTCGCAGCTCCAACTGGTAGCAATTTTCCTTTAATCATGCTCCAGAAATATCCTATTTTTCTCAGGGTCCCAGCTCTGAATGTATTTATTTGGTGGCATATAACTTTGGCATCCACCAGTCTCACCATATCCTTCTATAATAGTATCTTTGAAATAAATCTACCAAACGGATAAAAAATCATTCAGGCATCTATTTGAAAACATTAATGCACATACCTTACCATTTACCTAGGAGAATTTAACTTGATATTTCTCATCAGTAGAAACGTAACATACATATTTGGATAGAGAATCTTTTCCATTTTTTATCTCCTTGGTGCAATCCCAGTTTGCACAAATTTTACAAGAATTTCTTATCGGGCTCCATGTATTTCACTAGCATTTTTCAGATATTTCTTGAACAAAAAAAACAACATAATATCCTCATATTTATGTACTGAATCACTCATATTCTTTAAGTCAAAATGGAAAACTCCCTCGTGAGGTCATTTTAGAATATTATCTATCTCTACAGAAGAGATGGAAATATCCTGTCTTCTATTTTCTCTACTATGGAATCTTCATCTTCCTCCAGACTAAACTGAAGAGATTTGAAGAAATAACGAAGCTCCACCTCATATAAAAACTCAGTTTTCTCACCATTAAAAGTATGTTCGAGGTTTTGAAAAGAAGTATCCTACTTCAGCAACAGCTTCAGTTGATATAACCATTCCAGATCTATGACCTTTCCTTGCAAAATTTTCCTTCCTTCCGAGCACTGCCTCTTGGTAGTGCTGATCTCAGCCTCATCGGTTCTCTTAGTTTTGGACATCGCTGCAAAGATATCTTATGTTTCAAATATTAGGGTTTTAAAGGTTCATATTAGGATTGACCAAGAGCATTAATGCTTCACGGGTTCGAAAATGTTTTGGGTAGAAAAGAAATGATTTAGAATTCGAAAGGGCTCTGACAGACTTGATTCTCGTGTCATCAATAATCATTACATAAATTTTAAAAACAAATAAAATTGTACGTGCACATACAAAAATAAATCTAATAAAAATAAAATAAAATATTCTATTTTAAAAAAATAACTAATTTATTTTAAACAGTATTAAAAATAAAATATAAATAGCATAATAAAATTAATAAAATAAATTTTTTTTAAAATTAAATAAACCTAGCTCCCCATTAATAAAATTAACCCTTTTAGTGGGAAGTGGTTTAGTAAAAATATCATCTAATTGAATTTCAGTACTTACAAAGTCTAAGAATATGTCCTTTTTAAGAACATGGTCTCTTATTAAATGATTTCTGATATCAATATGCTTAGTTCTAAAATGATTAATAGGATTTTTTGAAATATTTATAGCACTTGTATTATCAAATAAATTAGGTTTATTGTTAAAATTTATCCCAAAATCCATAAGATTTTTTTTCATCCACAAAACTTGTGCACAACAACAGCCAGCAGATACATACTCTGCCTCAGCTGTTGATAGGACAACAGAGTGTTGTTTTTTACTAGACCATGATACTAAGAATTTTCCTAAAAACTGACAAGTACCTAAAGTTATTTTCCTATATAATCTACAACTCCCAAATCCTATATCTGAATATGAAATTAAATTAAAATCAGTCATTTTTGGATAGAGAAGAGATTGAAAAATAGTTCCTTTAAAAATATCAAAAAAAATCTTTTAACAGCAGTAAAATGGGATTCTTTAGGATTTGATTGAAATCTTGCACAAAGACATACTGAATACATTATATCTGTCCTGCTAACAGTAAGATATAATAAACTACCAATCATACCTCAATATAAATTTTTGTCAACTGATTTCTCAGTTTCATCCAAATCATGTTTTATATTAGTACACTTGTGAGTTATATACCTCTTGTTATTTTCAAGTCAAATTTTCATTAACAAATCAGTAATGTATTATCTTTCATTTAAAAAATTTCCAAAATCTTTTTGATAAATTGTAATTCCTTAAAAGAAATTTAATTCCCCCATCATACTCATTTCAAATTCTTTTTTCATTAGATTTGAAAACTCATGACAAAGAGATTTAATAGATTATCCAAAAAATTTCATCATCAACATAAATTTGAACCAATAAAATATTGGATTTTATAGTTTTCTTAAATAGTGTTAGATCTTCCATTCCAACAGTAAAATCATTTTTCAAAATAAAAGAGATTAATCTTTCATACCAAGCTCTATGTGCTTGTTTAAGTCTATAAAGTTCTTTATTATGTTTAAAAATAGAATCTGGTTTTTATGAATTTTCCAAACCAGAAGGTTGATCAACATAAACATCCTCCATTAAATAACTATTTAAAAAGGAAGACTTAACATCCATCTGAAATAATTTAAAATTCATATGAGATGCATATGCTAAAAGGATTCTAATGGCTTTTAATCTTGCTACAGGTTCAAAGGTCTCATCATAGTCTATACCTTCATCCAGATTATATCCTTTAGCAACTAGTCTTGCTTTATTCCTAGTTATTATTCCTTGATCATCTTGTTTATTTCTAAATACCCATTTGGTTCCAATTAATGGATAATTATGTGGTATTTCAATTAATTTCCATACTTCATTTCTCTTGAAATGGTTTAATTCTTCATGCATTGATATCATCCAGCTTTCATCATCTAAATCTTATTCTATAGTCTTCAGTTCTAGTTGGGATAGAAAGGTATAAAACTGAACAATATTTCCTATGTTCTTTCTCGTTTTTATTCCTGTTTCTAAGCCTCTTATTACAGTTTATAAAGTGTGATTATTTAGGGTTCATGACTATCTAGGTAGTATACTTATAGGTTTTTCAGTGTCATGTTCTTCTAGAATGGACTGAATTTCTTTTATACCTTTTTCAAAATCATCATTCAATTTCGTAGGTCTCATGTTATCATTAGAATCAAGTTCATCTATTTGATCTATCCTTTTCTCAAAGGGTTCACATTCATCAAATTTCACATGAACTGAATCTTCGAAAATCCTTTACTTTTTATTAAAAACTCTATAAGCTTTGGAAGTAGCAGAATATCCTAAGAAAATTACATCCTCAGATTTTGGATCAAACATACCAAGATTTTCATTGGTGTTTAAGGTGTAAACCTTGCATCCAAAAACGTTAAATTAATTTACATTAGGATTCTATTATTCCAGAGTTCATAGGGTGTCTTTTTGAAAATATGTTTAATTAAAACTCTATTCATTATATAGAAGGATGTACTTACAGGTTCTGCCCAAAAATGATTAGGAAGACTGTATTCATTTAGCATAGTCCTATCCATTTCTTGAATAGTCCTATTTATTCTTTCAACAATTCCATTTTTTTGAGGTGTTCTTGCTTCTGAGAAGTTGTGTTTAATACCCATATTTGAGAAAAAGTAATTGAATTCCAAATTCTCAAATTCTCCACCATGATCACTTCTTAATGAAATTATTTTAAAACCATTTTTATTTTGAACAGATTTTCAAAAACATTCAAATAATTCAAAAGCTTCATTTATAAATTTTAAAAAGAAAAACCGTGTAAATCTAGAATAGTCATCAACTAAAACATACAAATATAATTGACCAGCCAAACTTTCTACCCTTGAGGGTCCAAACTGATCCATATGGATAAGTTCTATAAGTTTAGGTGTAGAAATTTGTTAACTAATTTCAAGGATGATTTGTGCTTCTTTCCCAGTTGACATGCATCACAAAATCTATCACTTTGAAGCTTAAGACTAGGAAAATCAGAAACTAGATGTTTCTTAGATAACTTATTTAAAACATATATATTGAAATGTCCAAGTCTTCTATGCTAGATACAGGATTCATCTATCTTATCAGTTAAGCAGTTTAATTGTTGTTTACACAAGGAATTTAAATCTAGGGTGTACAAATTATCAGTTCTGGGTTCACTAAATTTAAGCAATTTGTTTTTTGAAAATAGAATAACAATTTTCAGAAAAATCAAAAGCATAACCATCATCACAAAGTTGAGAGATACTTATCATATTGTTTTTCAATCCTTGTATATAAATTAGTTTATTGATTGAGATAGCTTCTGGATCTCTAACTATTTCAATGCCAATTATCTTGTCTTTGTCATTATCACCAAAAGTGAATAGTCCACCATCTTTTCGAGTTAGTGTAGTGAAATTTGATGAGTTTCCACTCATATTCTTGGAGTAGCCACTATCCATATACCATATGGTCTTTTTCTCCTATGATCTTCTTCCTGAAAATGCATTTAAAAAGATTGTTTTGGTATCCATATTCTATTCGGTCCAGTTGTGTTAGCCAGCAAATATCTAGGAATCCAGAATAGCTTTGTTTTTTCTAAAATCAACAGAATCATATAAATTTTTTGAGAAAAAGGATTTATTTATTACACTCATCTGGGGTTACATTAAGTAACAATTCTTAGAAAGATATACTTTTTCACCACAATAGTTACAGATTACCTTTCTAGTACTTGGTACAAAGTAATTTTTGTACAGTTTAGTTTTTTCACCTTTACTACCTATTCCATATCTCCCATTTTTAATCACATTATTTCCAAGAATTTCATTTAGTGTAATTTCTCCTTCTATAAAAATAATATTTGCGCTATTATATGTTCCTACTTTAGTTTGCAGTGTTTTTATTTTAGCTTCATGATGTGTATTGTTTGTATTTATCAAATTATATATTTATAGTAATTCCTGATGTTGTTTTAGCAGATTATATCTTTCTCCTAAAACATCATTATGAATATTCTTTAAAGAATTATGTTTTTTAAATAAAGAATCATATTTATTTTAAAGCATATTGCATTAAGTTGAAAGTTTATCATTTGTATGTCTTGATTCAGAATTAGAGTTAGTAGAGTAATAGGATTGTACATCATTAGTTTCTGCCATAAAGAACATATTTTCTTTAAAATTAGATTTATCCTTTACTGAATCAGTCTTTGATGAGCTGTTGGAGTCATTATATACACTCCATGTAGGTTTCATTACCTTATTGTCTTTTTGCTCATAATCATTCCTTTTGAAGAACTTCTTCTTCTTGTCTTCCTTAAATTGAGGATAGTCAGGTCTGATATGACCCATATTATTGCACTCATAGCATCTAACTTCCTTTTCATCCTTTTTGAAAGTTTTTCTAAAGCCTTTCTCCTTTATCTAGAATTTACTAAACTTTTTGGCTAGCTGAACCAGTTCTACATTAGAATTTGATGAATCGTAGCTTACTAATTTCACCTTTACTTCGTTTTTCATTATATTTCTACTTTTACTTTATGATGAAACTTTTAAGGCAGTGTCATCTTTCTTGATAAAAACCTTATGCTCATTTGATTCATCTTGGATCTTGTCTTCATACATCATAAGTGTTCCAATCAGCACTCTCATGGTTAAGTCATTGATAGGTGTTGACTATCTGATTGTAGTAGAGATTCCATTCCATTATATAGGCAGTACTCTCAGTACTTTTAAAGCTTGATCTGCTTTTTTTTATTGGTTCTCCCAAAGTAGTTATATTGTTGACAATTTCTGTCAATCTTCCACTCATTTGAGTAATGATTTCACCTACAAACATTCTGAATGCATCAAATTTAAGCTGAGCAGTATCATATCTCATTTGTCTAACATTGACAATTCCTTCATAAGAAACAGAAATAGTTTTCCACATCTCATATGTTGTCAGGAATTGAGATACTCTGTTGAATTCATTAGTTCCTAGACCACATATAATTGCATTCATTACCTTTGAATTCATGTCATACTGAGATTCTACAGTTTCACTCCATGTTTCAGGTTTCTCTGGTATTTCATATGGAGTCAGAATCATAGAATATACTCTGTATCCAAGGTTTTTCAGATAAATTATCATTCTCGACTTCCAGCATCCATAATTTTCTCCATTGAAGTACGATTCTCTAACCATATACATTCTCTCTCTTATATCAGTCATCTTGCTCAGTGTATAATCCATAATCACTTTCATCTGGCTAAGAATTTATCAGAAATCTCATCCTCTAATACTAATTGTTGGATGTAGATTATATAAAATATACACTATAGGGGGTGAATTGTTTCTTTTACAAATTCATCGCGAGATCATGCTCTGTCCTTTGACATTAATAATATGGATTAATACAGTGAAAATTTAAATAGCAGGCACACATGATGTATAGTGGTTTGGGGAACAGAAGGCCCCTAATATACTCCACCATTTCTATACTCAACGAGCTTGGTGATTTTCACTATATGGTAGTCTTATCAAAAGATCGTTCCACAAAAGAGTATAGGCAGTTGACACCTTTACAATCTAAGGCAAAACAGAGCCTTTTGGTTCAAACTCAGAACCTAATTCATAGCTTAGTATGATAAGTTGATCTCTCAAGATAAAAGAGTATTTTATCATTGAAAATACTCCCTCAGTTGCTATTCACAACTGCAACAAAATGCAATTGACAGTAGATGGATTGTCCTCTTCAGAAATAATGATCTTCATGTAAGAGTCATTCTGATTCGATCTTGTTTCAGTAGATATAGAAATATAATTCACAACATCATCAGTAGTATATTCACAATAGATCTTTGGTGACGAATGGGTGAAGCGTCTGTCTTGTTTTTTCTTCTTCAATAAACAGAGCTCTGTCTCTATTTGTAATCAATAGATCTTTAGATCTTTATTTGTCTCTGTTTATCTCTTATATATCAACATTTCCATTCTACAAATATTTGTATATTGTAAGTGTATCTACTCTCATGTTCTTGTTTTATACCTTGTACGTTGTCTATTTTTTGAATTTCAAAATAGCACAGATATATCGATCTCTTTCTTTCCAAAGTCAGATCCACAAAAAGTCACCTTCTGACTCGCGATATTCAATCATTTGAATTAAAAGAGCAGTCAGAACTCCCCTTGATGTTCTCTATGAAAATATCCTTTAATTTTGATCCTTTGAATTATAAATAATTGGTTGTGATGTCATCAAAGACGTGATTTAAAATCATCTTTTAATCTGGCTTGAAATCAACCTAATACAATTGCATAATAATATCGTATTTAATTATCCGATACCAAACGGAAGGTTGAACTGTATAGAATGAATCTTCTAAATGTAAGATAGATCACAAAAGTAAGGTTGATGTTGCATCCTTCAAACGTAAGGTTGAATACAAATGTAGGGTTGATGATGCATCCTTTGAACGTAAGGTTTAATACAAACGTGGGTTGATGATGCATCCTTCAAAAGTAAGGTTGAATTCAAACGTAGGGTTGATGACGCATCCTTCAAATGTATGATAAATGATCCATACGTTTATAAGCATCCAAATTTAATGTACAAGATCCATAATTTTTTATGAAATGTAAGGTTGTTCACAAAATTAAGGTTGATGAACCAAACTTTTGAGAAAAAAACGTAACATTTAAAACTTACGTACGGTTCCTCTTCCTTACTTTTCCAATATCCCAAACATAGGATTACTTCCTAATGTAGGGTTCTTCTTCCATACTTTTCTGATATCCCAAATGTAGGGTTCCTTCCAAATGTAGGGTTCTTCTTTCATACTTTTCCAAAAACTTGTAAAGTAAACAACAAGTTCCTTTATTTACGCTACGCTCCCAAACGTAGGATATGAACAATGTTTCCAAAATACATTGAATTGATTTCCAAACTCTTTAACAATTGTTCTAGACTGTATAAATACTTGAATACTCTTCCAAAAATAAGAATATATAAAATATTTAATTCCTAAAATATACTTAAAGTAAAATAATTAGAAAATAATTAAGGGTATTTGTGAGCATCAAAATCATCATAAAGAGATAGAGTATTGTTCTCAACAATATCCCCCTTTTTAATAAAAATATTATGTATTGTTAAAAACAACACTTGCTCAAAAAAACCTTGCCACTACCCACTTCACTCTGGGCCACCAAAACTGACTTCTAAAACCACGATACATCTTGTATAATCTTGTATGTACCACTAGGGGTGAGCTATGAAAATAACCAAGAACTCAATCGTGCAGCTTCCCATGGAACAAAATCTGATTATAACTATCCTCCGACCATCCCCCTAGAGCATCACTCTAGATAATGCGATCACACATCACTTTTTCCTCTGAGTCTCCCCACTGAGAATCCTCCACCTTTTGTACCAAGGAAGACTACACTTTCATCTAAAATAGGCAGCCTCTACCATCATCCACTCTCATTCCTAGATGTAAAGCAGCCCACTCCTCTATTAACTTCCAAGCATCTGCAGATTCCCAAACTACATCCTTCTGTGACTTCATGATCAAGGTATTGGATACCACGTTCCCCTTTCTATAGGTGTTGGAGATCTCAAAGTCATAGTCCTAAAGAAACTCTTTCCACCTCTACTGCCATAGGTTCAGGTCTCATTGGGAGATGATATACCTCAAGATCTTGGGATCCGTGAAGACCACAAAGCGTTCCCCGGTGAGGTAAGACCCCCAAAACATTAGTGAGAACACGACCGTTGTAAGTTCCATGTGTTGGGTGGAATAGTAATGTTCGTGGGGACATAACTACCAAGAACCATAAGAGATCACTCCCTGATGCTACATCAACATGCACCCAAATCCTAGATCAGAAGAATCACAGAACACCTTGAACATTACCCCTTCCTCTAGAAACCTCAGCACTGGGGCACTGAACAGATTCCCCATCAGGAAGATGAAATATTTTTGACACTTCTAAATCCACACAAAGGCTTGTTATATCCTTGTCAAACCCATAAACAGTGCCACAACTCGAGAGAATTAGGGTATGGACCTCCAGTAGTAAACTGTGAGACCTAGAAAACTATGAAACTCTACCATATTTTTGGGTGCTGCATAAGAAAAAATCACTTCAAACTTCAATAGGTCAACTGTTTTTCCCTATTAGGACACCACATATTCAAGGAAGTTCACCTCTCATGTCCAGAACTTACACTGGGACAACTTCTCTTAGATATTTTGGTGTTCGAGGACCTCAAAAGTTGTCATTAGATTCTTTGTGTGATCCTCCTATGTTCTTGAGTATATCAGGATGTCGTCGATGAACAAGACCACAAACCGGTCCAGATACTCCCAAAAAATGGAGTTCATGAGTCCCATGAACATAGATGGTGTGTTCATAATGCCGAACAGCAGGACCACGAACTCAAAGTTCCCATGCCTAGACCAGAAAGCAGTCTTCGAGATGTCACCCTTCTTCAACCTCAAATGGTGATATCTAGACTATAGGACTATCTTATAGAACCAATTTGTTCCCTTAAACTGGTCAAAAATGTTCTCGATCCTGAGTAGGGGGTAATGGTTTTTAAGTGTCACCATATTCAGTATCTGGTATTCTATGCACAGCCTGAGACCACAATTTTTCTTCTTTGTGAACAAGACTGGAGCACCCCACGGAGACACACTTGGTCGGATAAAACCCTTCTTTATCAAGTCATACACTAAAATCCCCAACTCTCGCAACTCGAATGGTTTCATCTGATAGGGATCCATCGAAATCAGATGTGCACCGGGTAGTGAATCTATCCTAAACTCGACATCATATCAAGGGGGTAGAGTCTCAACCTCTTCGGGGAAGACGTCCAGGAACTCACTGAAAATCCCGGGGGCTTCCACCATATCTAAGTCTGCTGATTCCACTGATAGCTTGGCTAACAATGAAATAAGGGGATCCACATGCTGACTTCCCTCATGTCAACTCTTCTCACCAACAAATGTTACATGTTGGCTACCCAAATCTGAGAACATGACCCTTCTTTAGATGCTGTCGATAATAGTGTTCATGGAAAATAGCTAGTCGATGCCTAGGATGACATCGTATGGATGCATTTGTTGCATAAAAATATCCCCACTGGACTTATGCATCCCCAACATTATTCTAAATCCTCAAAAAACATCAAATGGGTTGGTCTAAGCTCCAACTAGCAAACTAAACACTAGGGGCATAAAAATTCTCTCTACGTTTAGACCGAAGGCATGGGCTAGACTGGGTGCAACAAAGGAGTGTGAAGATCCTCAATAAAACAAGGCACATATAAGAGTACTAAACGGGCTGATCGTACCTCGAACAACCTCTGAACCTACTGGAACAACTACCACTATAGTGTGAAACTGCCCATTCCCAACCCCGCAGCCCCTCGGTTTTCGACCGCCACCCCGAGGTTAGCATCCTCTGACACTGTCCACCCTTGGTGGAGTGGGAGATTGTTACCCCTACTACTGGAAAGGCCTAGTAGGAAACTGCTACTGCAGTGGGGGCGTTGAACCTTCTCACCCCCATTTGTAAGCACTCAGACAAGGCACTGATTTTGAAGATTCCCATGGTTCCCACAGGCAAAGCACCTCAGTCCTAGACCTAAGGGGAAAGAGAGGGGACCAGGAGATCCGAACTGGATCTATTGAGACCTACTCCCAACTGATCAAAACCTAGAAGGTCATGATGCCAGAGACCTGCTGTTTTTTCCTTCCCTTTTGACAAACTCAGCTGGCTACCCTTCCATGGCACTCCTCCTTGTGAGTTCCTTATTTTTCTACCTCATCCTTCTTTTGAACCTCTAGTAACATCAATATAGTAAAGGGAGTGAAAACATACTTATGAGAAGGTCAGATTACCACCTCCAAGTATCTTACCCGCAACTCCTCATCTTTAAAGAGACCCAAGAAAAATGAAGGAGATTCTTGAACTTGATCCCCAATTCCCTCACCAAAATACACCCTTTCTACAGGGAGAGAAGCTTCTACCTCATCTCATCCTTCATCATGGAAGAAAGGAATTCTTCACAGAACTCCTTTTCAAAGTCATCCCACGAGACATCTGTCTCCTTCCTCTCCCCAAGTTAAACTGTCCACCACTAATGTGTTTCTCCTAGCATCTCACTCACTACCAGAGTAACCCAATACGCTATCAGAGCACGGATCAAGCTGAAAGTGACAGTACTGAAAATATAGACAATACCAATGGTTCAAAACCGTTGGTATAGGCTAGAAAACCGTTGGTATAAGATATACCAACAGTTTCCCAAACCGTAGGGAAGTAAGGTGTTGGGAAAGACCTTTACCAACGGTTTACGGAAAATCGTTGGTAAAACGTGGTGAAATTTTTAATTTCCCAACGGTTCCTCTAAACCATTGGCATATTTTTGAGCTTATACCAACGGTTCAAAACCATTGGTATAGCTTTTTACAAAAATATTAGATAAACCGTTGGTATATATTAATATATTATCAATGTATACCAACGGTTCTAAACCATTGGTATTGGGTATTTTCACAAAAAACCAGCAGCCTGCATACAGCTACCTCCACTTGATAGACCTGCATAAAAAACATCACAAATAAAATCTATAAATAGACTTCAAACACCACAAAAAAAACATTTTAAATAACACAAAAAAAACATCACTCTTCCAACCATGCCATAAACTAAAATTCCCCATTTCAATCTTCATATGACAACAACTCTTCTAATTAACCTATTTAAATTTATTGGGTTCACACATATCAATTTTTTCTTACTCAAAAAGGTGATGATTATGATAGAAATTGGTTCATGAGGGGTATGTGTGATAAAGTGACTTAACAATGTGGTTAATATTTGTGCATCATCTAGAGTGATGCATGACTTGCATTGAATGTGATGTGGGGTGATGTACAGAGAGGGGAGGGGGTTGTCCAGGAAGAGGGGAGGGGAGATTTATAGGGAGCGAGTATGGGGTTTATGGATAATATGCAACAAGGATTTGTATTCAAATTATAGCATATCATCACATGCATTTGATGATCATGAACTAATAAGCTTACTAAGTCATTCATATAGTTCAAGACATACAAAAATAGAATAATCCCAAATAACATTGCATGATCAAAGAAATAAAAAAAAGGCATGTGAAATCAACATGTCTACATTTACATATCATCCATGAGGTATAAAAATTTAATAAAATTGTAATAGAATTATACATAAGGCATATGAGTCTCATTTACTTGCATACACAATGGTACAAAAGGAAAATGTTATTCATGTCCGGGGGCTGTCTGGGGTCCAAGGAGGAGGGTGGGGGGGCTGTCCAGGGTCCAGGAAGGGGGGTGGGGGGGGCTATCCAGGGCTATCTCTTCACGTCACATTTGACTCATGAATCGTTTTCCTTAAGTTTCAATAGAATTCGAATGCATTTGGTCAGTTTGTCGTATGTCAGTTGTTGATTTCACTTAAAATTAAGTCCATTTTTAACAAAACAGAGGCACTTTGAATGGTGTCGGCCACACCGGGCCTCGGATTGAGGTAGGGTTGACTCAAACATGTCACATATGAGACATGGATCATTGTGCAAAAGTATCAACACAATCATAAGCCGTTTGATCAGTTAGGCGTATGTACGTAAAATATTGTCCATTTTAAACAAAGTACATACACATGGAGTGATACCGGCCACACTATGCACCTGATTGAGCCAGGGTTGACTCGTACACATCACATATAACCCATGGATCGTTGTCCTAAAGTGTCAACACAATCCGAAGGTGTTTGGTCAGTTTCTCGTCTGTTAGTTGTTGATTTCACTTAAAAATAAGTCCATTTTGAACAAAAGAGAGGATGTTTGAGTGGTCCCGGCCAAACCATGCCTCGGATAGAGGAGAATTTGACTCTTACATGTCACATTTGACCCATGGATCGTTTTCCTTAAGTTTCAGCAGAATCCAAAAGCATTTGGACGGTTTGCCGTATGTTAGTTGTTGATTTCACTTAAAATTAAGTCCATTTTTAACAAAACAGAGGCACTTTGAGTGGTGTTGGCCACACCGGGCCTCGGATTGAGGCATATTTGACTTGTACACATCACATATGAGTCATGGATCATTTTTAAAAAGTATCAACAAAATTAGAATCCTTTTCATTGGTTTGGCGTATGTACGTAAAATATTGTCAATTATAGACAAAATACATACACATGGAGTGATACCGGCCACACCACGCTTCAGATTGAACTGGGGTTGACTCTTACACATCACATATAACCCATGGATCATTTTCCTAAAGTCTAAATACAATCCAAAGGCGTTTGGTCAGTTTCCCGTATGTCAGTTGTTGATTTCACTTAAAAATAAGTCCATTCTGAACAAAAGAGAGGGAGTTTGAGTGGTCTCGGCCACACCGCGCCTCAGATTGAGGTTAAGTTGACTCTTACACATCAAATTTGACCCATGGATCGTTTTACTTAGGTTTCAATAATATCCTAATGCGTTTGGTCAGTTTTTCGTATGTTAGTTGTTGATTTCACTTAAAATTAAGTCCATTTTTAACAAAACAGAGGCACTTTGAGTGGTGTCGGCCACACCGGGGCTTGGATTGAGCCGGAGTTGACTCGTACACATCACATATGATTCATGGATCATTTTTCAAAAGTATCAACACAATCAGAAGCCGTTTGATCGGTTTGACGTATGTACGTAAAATATTGTCCATTTTAAACAAAAGAGGGACAGTTTGGGTGGTTTTGGCCACACCGCGCCTCATATTGTGGTAGGGTTGACTCTTACACGTCACATAGGACCCATGGATCATTTTCCTAATGTTTAAACAGATTCGGAATGCATTTGGTCGGTTTTTTGTATGCCAGTTGTTGTTTTCACTTAAAATTAAAGTCATTTTGAACAAAGAGAGACATTTTGAATGGTACCATCCAAAACGTGCCTTGGATTAAGGCGGGGTTGAATCGTACATGTCACATATTACCCATGGATCGTTGTCCTATAGTATCAATAGAATCCGAATGTGTTTGGTCAGTTTACTGTATGTCAGTTGTTGATTTCACTTAAAATTAAGTCCATTTTTAACAAAACAGATGTATTTTGAGTGGTACCGGCCACACCAAGCCTCGTATTGAGGCGGAGTTTACTCATACACATCACATTTGACTCATGGATCGTTTTTCTTAAGTTTAAATATAATCTGAATGCGTTTGGTTGGTTTGTCGTATGTCAGTTGTTGATTTCACTGAAAATTAAGTCCATTTTTAACAAAACAGAGGCACTTTGAGTGGTGTCGGCCACACCGGGCCTCGAATTGATGTGGGTTTGACTCATACACATCACATATGAGTCATGGATCGTTGTTCCAAAGTATCAACACAATCGGAAGCTGTTTGATCAGTTTGACGTATGTACATAAAATATTGTCCATTTTAAACAAAAGAGGGACAGTTTGGGTGGTTCCAGCCACACCGCGCCTCGGATTGAGGCGGGGTTGACTCATACACGTCAAATATGACCCATGGATCGTTTTCCTAATGTTTCAACAGATTCAGAATGCATTTGGTCAGTTTTTCATATGCCAGTTGTTGTTTTCACTTAAAATTAAAGTCATTTTGAACAAAATAGAAATATTTTGAATGGTACCGTCCACACCGCACCTTGGATTAAGGCGGGTTTGACTCATAAATGTCACATATAACCCATGGATAGTTTTCCTGTAGTATCAACAGAATCCGAATGTGTTTGGTCGGTTTACTGTATGTCAATTGTTGATTTCACTTAAAATTAAGTCCATTTTTAACAAAATAGAGGCATTTTGAGTGGTTTCAGCCACACCGAGCCTCGTATTGAGGCAGGGTTTACTTGTAAACATCACATTTGACTCATGGATCGTTTTCCTGAAGTTTCAATATAATTCGAATGTGTTTGGTCAGTTTGTCGTATGTCATTTGTTGATTTCACTTAAAATTGTGTCCATTTTTAACAAAACAGAGGCACTTTGAGTGGTGTCGGCCACACCGGGTCTTTAATTGAGGCGGGGTTGACTCGTACACATCAAATATGAGTCATGGATCATTTTTCAAAAGTATCAACACAATCAGAATCCGTTTGATCGGTTTGACGTATGTACGTAAAATATTGTCCATTTTAAACAAAAGAAGGACAGTTTGGGTGGTTCTGGCCACACCGCACCTTGGATTGAGGCAGGGTTGACTCATAAACGACACATATGACCCATTGATCGTTTTCCTAAATTTTCAATAGATTCGGAATGCATTTGGTCGGTTTTTTGTCTGCCAGTTGTTGTTTCCACTTAAAATTAAAGTCATTTTGAACAAAAGAGAGACATTTTGAATTGTACCGTCCACACTGTGCCTTGGATTAAGGCGGGGTTGACTCGTACATGTCAAATATGACTGATGTATCTTTTTCTTCTAGTATCAACAGAATCCGAATGCGTTTGGTCAGTTTACCGTATGTCAGTTGTTGATTTCACTTAAAATTAAGTCTATTTTTAACAAAACAGAGGCATTTTGAGTGGTGTCGGCCACAACGAGCCTTGTATTGAGGAGGGGTTTACTCATACACATTAAATATGACTCATGGATCGTTTTCCTTAAGTTTTAATATAATCTGAATGCGTTCGGTCGGTTTTTCGTATGTCAGTTTTTGATTTCACTTAAAATTAAGTCCATTTTAACAAAATAGTGGCATTTTGAGGGGTGTCGGCCACACTGAGCCTCATATTGAGGATAATTTTACTAATACACATCACATTTGACTCATGGATCGTTTTCCTTAAGTTTCAATAGAATCCTAATGCGTTTGGTCAGTTTTCCGTATGTCAGTTGTTGATTTCATTTAAAATTAAGTCCATTTTTAACAAAACAGAGGCACTTTGAGTGGTATCGGCCACACCGGGCCTCAAATTGAGGTGGGGTTGACTCGTACACGACACATATGAGTCATGGATAATTGTGAAAAAGTATCAACACAATCTAAAGCTGTTTGATTGGATTGGCGTATGTACGTAAAATATTGTCCATTTTAAACAAAATACATACACTTGGAGTGATACCGGCCACACCGCGCATCGGATTGAGGCGGAGTTGACTTTTACATGTCACATATGAACCATGTATCATTTTCCTAAAGTTTCAACACAATCCTAAGGCATTTGGTCGGTTTCCCATATGTCAGTTGTTGATTTCACTTAAAAATAAGTCAATTTTGAACAAAAGAGAGGCAGTTTGAGTGATCCTGGCCACACCGTGCCTTTTATTGAGGCGGGGTTGACTTATAAACGTCACATTTGACCCATGGATAGTTTCCCTTAAGTTTCAATATAATCCGAATGCGTTTGGTCGGAGGGGAAGGGTCTAGTCGGGTACGCGGAGATGCTCGTCTACCTCTGGTACGAACCTCCCTCCTACCATCGGCCTAAGCACTGAAAGAATGGAATAATGAAAAGTGCACATACTTATGTACCGGTAATATCTACACATAGACAGATCATAGCTGCATCATGTCATAAAAAATAAAACCAAGGATCAGACAAAATAGAAGCAGTCATGCAGAGTAATGACAAGTGCACATACAGATCAGAAGCAGCTAAACAATTGTTGCATACATGCCATGTTTATTTCCTAAAAAAATGTAAAAAAAGAAAAATGATGAAACTCTAGAACATGGGTTGCCTCCCCGGAAGCGCTAAGTTTTATGTCTTCATCCAGATGGATGGAAACTGGTCAATCATCTTGGTCCATCAGCTCAGAACTCCTCTACCTCTTATAAGAACTGGTGGTCGTGTCATCAAGCTCACATGGACGCTTAGTGGGATTGATCACTTCAGGAGTGTAGCGGGCATGAATCTGGTGTGGAAGTAAGACAATCTGGTGCTCGTCATCAGCCAGACGCTGAGTCACCCGTCGTGTGAGGTCAGATGGAGATGGGACATGCACATCGATGATCATGGAAGAGGCATACAAGCTAGACATTGTTGGTTAAGATGCATCCACAAATAGATTCATTTTTATATATTAGAACCTTTATAAATGTTTGTCCCATTTTTACAAACAATTAATGTGTGAAAATTGTGAAAAATAAATTATCAGATATATAAAAATGGATTTAATCATGGACATGATGCATAATATCTCAAATATTCCTCATTGGATCCCAATTTGAAATTTTAATCCATTATCAAATGTCTTATATCAATTTATTTTTATTTGGATCCTTAAGGTTGAACGCTTTTTGTAAAATCTATCCAAGGGAGGATAGACTAGTGACTTGGAATAAAATTGGATGCTATGTGGTTAAAAACACATTATAAGCATTGTTTAGGATATTATTGAGGTGGTTTGAGGATCAAATCTATCTTTTTAGGGAAAATCCAGCATGTCCAAGTGTGGTGGTCAATGTTTTGAAGTGGGGGGTATTTGGTGGTTGAGGAGGGGGATGATGGGGATGTCCAAGGTCTAGGAGGAGGGGTGGGCGGCTGTCCAGGGTCCAAGAAGGGGGGTGGGGGCTATCCAGGGTCAAGGAGAAGGGGAGAAGGGGCTGTCCATGGTCTAGGAAGGAGGGGGGGCTGCCCCAGGTACATCGAGGAGGGGGGATATCCAGGGTCCATGGTGGGGGGTGGGGGGCTTCCTAGGGTCTAGGAAGGAGGGGTACTATACAAGGTCCTGGGAGGAGGGTGGATGGGGGTTGTCCAGGGTCCAGGAGGGGGGCTGTCTAAGTTTTAGGAAAGAGGGGGGCCAGGCTGTCCATGTTCCAGGAGGGGGGACTGTCCAAGGTCCAATAGGGGGGTGTCTAGTGTCCATGGGGAGTGGGGGATCTGTTAAAGGGAGGAAATCCACAAATAAATCATTGAAAATTAACTAAAATTAATCCAAAAACCATCACAATTCCAATCCATCACCCAACCAACATCCAATTCATCCTCAATATCACTAACCTTCGCATTCCATAAACAGTAAAATCTAGTTTATACCAAATTAAAATAGAAAACAATAATAATAGATGCAAAACATTAAAACTAAGGTAGTACTTACAGATTTAGAGTGTAGAACTACAAAATTGTTTGATTTAAGATGGATTTATGAGTGGAACGAGTTTCTGAGTCTTTGTATAGAGAGATCCCAAACGTTTAGGTCAAATCAAAATAGAAAATAAAAAATAGATGAAGAATATTATAACTGAGGTAGAACTTACAGATTTGAAGTGTAGAACAGAAAAATTGTTTGATTGAAGAGGATGGATGGAGTTTCGGAGATTGGGTAATGAGAGAGCGTCGGGAGAGATTCAATTTAGGGCTGCAGTCGAGTGGAGGGGGACTACAATCGAGCGGAGGGGCTACTGGACACCCGAACTGGATTTAGGGGAAAACATTCCCAACGGTTTTTAAAAACGGTTGGGAATGTAGTCCTATACCAATGGTTTCTTTAAACCGTTGGTAAAAGGTGGCATAGATTCCAACATATACCAACGGTTAGTGTGTAACTGTTGGTAAAAGTGTCTTAATTGAGGCCTATACCAATGGTTTTACAAACCGTTGGTAAAATTCTTCATAAAAGCCTCTATACCAACGGTTTTCTTAAAATCGTTGGTATACATAACCATTCCCAAAGGTTTATCAAACCGTTGGGGTATAAGCGTTGGTAAAAATGGGATTTCCAGTAGTGTGATCACTAGCTCCTCGAGCTAGCTCTCCATCTTCATGTCCCAGATTCTACCCTCGTACTTTCCTAGAGTTTTCCGCTAGAAGTCATGAAGCATCTTCTTCCACTGGACTTCATCATCCTATCAATCATACCTCCACTGATAAACCAAATCAACCTGATAGGCCTTAATTTCTCAAACCACTCACTGAGGATGTTCGGGTGTCATAGCTGAAAAGGTAAACAAGAAAATCCTAAGCCCATGTAGTGTGTAAATTCCCCATTTTCATCAAACCCCAAAACACACTAGAACATAAGTCATTATGATGCATGTACCTTTCCTAGGGTCTCTACCCTACAACTGATGTAGCCTCACCTGGTCATTCTGTAGATCCAAATTCCTTGCAATGGATCACGAGGGGGGTGGGGCTAAAATCCCGTGTCTTAGCCGGTCTTCTCTGGCCTATTTCATGCCCCAAGATTTTCTAACACTTTTGTCATATAATCCCATTCAATCCTCACTGTTACTAACCCCAAACTCTATTAAATCTCTCAACCATCTACCTTTGATAAATAAATATAACAAATGGGTCCCAACGACAGCAGAGATACCCCGCCTTATCATGGTTTTCAAGTCATGGACCCAAGTACCACTAGTTTTTCCACAGACACATGTTCCCCGTTATGGGGCCCACCCACCAGCCTAAATGGTTCATCTAACAAATGACTGTCACCACAGGCCAACACATGCCCTTTCCAGTGTGTTTTTTTATCACTCACACACACCCTGGGAAACTTCCCAGAAGTTCACCCATCCTGATCACAACTCCAATTCATGCATTATGATGCATATAGCTTCCCTAGGGTCTCTACCCTACAATTTGTGTAGCCTCACCTTGTTTTTCAGTAGGTCTGGAGTCCTTGCATTGGATCACGGGGGCCCCTAAAATCTCGTGTCTTAGTTGGTCTTCCTTAACCTATTTCTCGCACAAATATTTCCTAACACTTTTTTCATACCATCCCATTAAATCCTCGTTGATCCTAATCCCAAACTCCATTCAATCTCTCAACCATCTACCTCTGATACCAAATGTAACAAAAGGGTCCCAGTGACAGCATAGATTCCTCGCCTTATCATGGTCATCAAGTCCTAGGCCCTGGTACCACCAGTTGCCCCACACACACGTGTTCCCCACCATGGGGCCCACCCACCAGCCCAAATGGTTCATCTAACTAATAACTATCACCACATTCCAACACATGTCCTTTCAAGTGTGTTTTTTCCTCACTCACAAACACCCTAGAAGACTTCCCAGAAGTCCACTCATCCTAATCACTACTCCTAGTCAAGCAAGCTTAACTGTGGATTTCTAATCGGGTAGGATCCCTAAAAGGAAGGTTCACCTTGTTGACATGAGTCATATCATTTATTCATTTAACCCTTTATCATTCTGGGGTGTTACACCCCCCCCCCCACTTTTAAAGCACAGCGTCCTCGTTATGGGCCCTACATCTCAACCCAGGCAGTGCACCACACTTAAGGTTGGGTACCACCTCTAATATGATTTCGTCATGACCCGTCTTCTCCAAGATGAGGGAAGAAACAAAAAAGTTACATGCCCTTCCTTCCTCAAGATGGAAGAGAGATGATGACCTGCTGATTTCCGCCTTAAGTAAGCCTCGAAGTGGAGAATAGAACCAAGGATATAGAATCTCACATAATTGGAAGGCATTACCCATTTTATAGAAGAATACTGGGAGATAAGATAGAAAATCTCAGCGACACCAATGACTAAAGTTAAAAGTAAAGCCAAGAATCCATTCCCACATGCATGTTCAAAAGTAATGTTGATACAAAGTATGACAAAACTCCCAAATAATTTACCAAAAGAAAAGAAACTAAAAAGAAATAGAAACTATCTCGATGCCCAAGCTAGTAAAGTCCATCACGGTCCTCAATGTCCTCCTAGAAACCAGAAAACAATTTAATATACGTAGGGTGGTCATACTTTTATACTCAGCAAGGAAACTAAATCTACTCCTACACAAGTGAGGGGACGTACTAATTCCCCTGTGAGAAAATAGTAGAACCTCAAGCACAAACCAAGGAGTAATGACCAGCCAAACCTCACTAAGTCACACTCACTGAAGTAACACAAGTCAAGTAAAGTAATAATATAACCACATCGGCATTTGGGTACCCCACACCACTTTCCCACTGGTTAGCTACTCAATACAAATGATCTAACATCTTGAGGTTTCCACTATTTCTACATGTAGTCCCACTACAGCAACCTACCAGCACACACCTGGGCCTCAAACTATACACAACCATACCTACAGACACCTGGGCTTCAACAACCACACACTCTACATGAAGTCACCTGAGCCTCATCCCGAATATGCTTGGGGAAACAGACATGGCCCACAAACACTTGATCCCCCTGTCCAAAATAAACTTTTTCCTAATGAATCTGGGACTATGGTAATACGCAAGCAATTATAGCCTACCAAGGTATGCATGAGCTGCAAGATCCCAGAAGAGGGTGCGAGGAAGGAAGTCAGTAATGATCCATCCTTCCTCCCATCGAGATGTGGGGAAAGACACCCTCCCCCATGAGATGGGGGTGTTCTGCACATGGTTCTCAACAAGGGTGGTGTGTTTATAGAAATCACAAGGAACTAAAATCTATTTATATATAGGTAAACAGACACTCAAAACCAACCTACAAATTTCACATGAACAAACGACAAGCCCACACCAACACTGCTTTTGCTGCTACCCCTATATGTATAACCATACAAAAACAACTGCAAAGAATAAACCCAACCCCTTTTTGATCAATTTAAATTTATTTATTTAAGGATATTCACTTTAAATTATTCCAACACTACTGAGAAACTAAAAATTTTAACCATACCAAGCAACGAACAAAACCAAACTATAGCCCCACTGCACAATAGCACAAAACTAGACATGCAGTCCCACTGCACATCCTCATTTAGCTACTGCCAACTATAATTCTTCAAAGTGATATCGATCATTCCTTCTATCAAAAACCATAACTGTGTCCCTGATACCCTAACGAATCCTAGATGTAGTCCCACTGCATTACAAGTTCACAAACATCTCACATTCCAACTATCGTACATCACCCCACAGTCACAACACAACAAATGAAATTCTATTGCCGACAATTATATCCATTCCAAAATCAATCAGTCTCTTAGACTGAGACACCAACACCCTCCACCCATACCACCCCACATACCAAGCCCACAAAATCCAGACCAAAACACATAATACATAACCACAATCATTCAACCAAGTGTATTCAAATTTAACTGATAGGGGTTTGTTAATTTCCACTTTAATATAACTGAGCTGATCACAGAACAGGTTCAATCCTGGGGTGTCCCTTTATTTAACCGTGTGTACATAATTAATTATATTTAATGTTTTATCTATACATCAAAACTTCACAAAAAAATAGAACACCACCAATGCATAATTAAAGACCATCAATGGACATGATTTTCAAATGTTATATAGCCACAACATCCATAAAAGAATTAAAGATAACAAAATAAAATAAGAGACCAACATAAAACCACACCCTACCCATTATTTTATTTACACATGTTATATTTTGTTAATATTAAATTCTTATTTAAAATCAATTTTCAAGAAGAGTATCCATTGATTCCTTATAAGGAACCATTAATATATCCACCCCATATGATGTAAAATTAAAGAGAGGAAAAATAAAGTCCCTACTTGTTGATCAAGGGATTGAAGTTCCTTCTTGCTCCAAGAACAGGGGACATAGTGACTTGTAGGAACAACTCCATGAAGGCTGAGCGGGAAGGGCTCCAACACAAGAGCATGACTCATCTCTAGAGTAACACTCTAGGCACCCCAAGAGAAATGAAAAGGAAGATAGAAGAGAGGATCTCGTCTTAAGAAGAGGATAGATCCTAAAACCAGGGAGTCCATTTCGAGGTACTTGAAAGTTAGATCATGGTTTCACCATCAGTCTTGGCAGTTTCAAACATTGGAATTAATTGGGATTTAATAATTCCCCATGTAAATGGTGGAGATAGACCAACGGATGGCTGTGAGTTGATTTATTAACATTAAAAGGAGAAAAACACGTACTAGGGGTGGAACTGGGAAAACTCAAAAAACTGGTCGAGGGGGTGTGACACCATTTGGGGAGACACCATAAGAGTTTCATCATAAACAATGATGCCATGATGGTGTTACCATGACAGTCTGACAATGATGG
This sequence comes from Viscum album, assembly GCA_963277665.1. NCBI lineage: Eukaryota > Viridiplantae > Streptophyta > Magnoliopsida > Santalales > Viscaceae > Viscum > Viscum album. Next base: position 358,599,284 of record OY728155.1, on the reverse strand, counting down.
CGTGACCATGATGGTGTCGTTGTAACTGGTGCCACCATTTCGATGAAACCATTTGGTGGAACTGATCTTTTTTGGAAAAACTCCTAGAACAATCCATTGTGACCCCACAAACACTACGACCACTGTATTTTCCAAAAGCAAAGGCCTGGGGAAATCTAGGTCATTAAATTTTTTTTTCCTAAAACACTAACTATGAATTCATATAAAAAGAAGAAGTAAGAGGTTGATCCCACAAAGGGTAGGGAAACTCAATAATAGCTCTTGACCAAATATTTTGTCATCCAAAGTTTTGTCAAATTAATTTACTAATTTAAAGATTTAAGTTAAAATAAATTAATGTAAATGAAAAAAAAGATAGGGGAACCAATTTCCATGGGTGAAAATTCTTAATTGATTAATGTCTCTCAGCTCGCAAAATAGTCAGATAAATTATATTTGAAATATTTTACTTGAATCCAAGGATAATTAGGTCAATTATTATTGAAAATACCCCAAAATCCTAACCCTCTTAATTTGAAAATCCAAAATAACATGAATAAAGTTGGCTGATTGTAGTGTAGTATAATAATTTAATCAATCTTTCATAGATCAATCATCTCTATTTTACTGGGGTTTATTTTTATTAATATATTTTTTCAATGATTTAAAAATAAATAAAATTGGATTTCAATTTATAAAGAAACACTTAAAGAACCAGTTTATCAAATAAGTTGATAAAAAATAAAATAATGTGGAATGCACCCCTTTCAACCATGTCTTCTCTCCCCTGTAGGTTTATCCACTCATCATCGGGTGATCTCCAATAATAAAAAAACAAAAACCCATACAAGATATAATAGAAGATAGGGAGAGAATAGAAGATATATAAAATAAAAAAAATACAAAAAAACAAAAATATATAAAAGGGATGAAAATAAAATAAAAAATTGAATAGAGAAAATTAATTGAAAATAAAAAATAGAACTATAAAGAAAAGGAATGAACATAAAGCACAAATAAAATCCAAGATTTGGTGAAAATCCCAATGTTGGAACCCCAAGAGTAGCCACCTGTTGTCTTACTAATTATATAATGATGGTTCTTTTCTTTTGTTTGGAATACTATATATATAGGCCTCCAAAATGTACCCAATATCCACCATTCAAATGATAATTAAATCACATGAAATCAAGGGAAAAGGAATGAATCATTTCTACCGGTGGACCTAATTCACTTGTTGATTTCATAACTCATAGACTGAATTTCATTCTAGAAAATAATATATATTTTTTACATTTATCATGAACATTCACAACATGAATTTTCATTCACATATTGAATTATTCAAGTTCCATAATTTCAATCTCTTTCACTATGCTCTTCATGTCTTTAAAATTTCATGTCATGAATAGGTAATTCATAATTTTAATCTTGTTGTGAATTAGACTCAATTCATGAATAGCCCCCTTGAATTTTTGTGCATGTATTGATTGATCCATTCAATTCATGAATCATAAAAGTCCCAAATTCTTAAATTCATTACATCTTCTATCATCTGGCTTTATGCTACACTACTTCACCTCATAGTGTGAAGTGTCCCTATGTTCCAAAATTTCAAAATTTCCTTCCAAATTAATCCATATTTAATTGGGATTTAATATATCCTATAAAAACAATAATAAAAAATAGTTTGTAATTTAAAATTTTATAATCAAACCTCATTGAAATCATTTTTTAAAACCCATATAAATACATATGAAAATTAAATATGTCAACTAGTGTACAAGCTATGAGTTAAGTTGTAGGATTCATAATATGTGTAGGTTGGTAGCAAGGATATTGGACTTGGGGATGTGTTTACTAATTGACTTGGTTCACCCAGGATATATTGATAAACTATTATAAGTAATGGTGGTTAGCATCCTAGAACTGAGTGATATACCATTGGATTTGAACATGGCTACAAGACCACACAGTGAGTAATTAGGTGGTAGTATGATACTATATACAAGATATCACCATGAGAGGAAGGTTTATAGTCCAGGTCTTGGTCATGAGACTTCACCTTGAGTAATAGGAGGTTCTATGTAATTTGTTATAGGACCATACCCTGAGTCATACGGTATAATTATGAGACTCGTTTATGAAATCTCACCCTTAGTGATAGGGTAATGGTATGAGACTCAGTTAGAGATCTTACCTTGAGAGATATGGTATTGGTCAATTGTGTGAGAATTTGGTTATGACGTTCTATTTTTAGTAATAACAATTGGTTTTATAAGATGGTTTAGTGGTTCTTGGTCATTTTACCCCTATTATGGATCTGAGGTAGGTAAATTCAGGTTTCATGGTGGCCTGGTTAGCACACGATGAATCTATATGTATTCATACATAGTGTATTATAATTCTTGATATATTTTACTTATGCATAAACATGTATATTATGGCTTATATTAGAGATGCATTGGAGGATCCCAACTGAGTATTATTCTCACACAATACATGGGCACCCAGATAAATGGGTAGACCTTATATCAAGTATACAGTTCTGAGCATGTGTGGCACAATTGGATGGGCTAGAGAAAATCAATTGGGTTAGATACATAGGTGAGGCTCAAGGTTAGTAGCAGATTCCCTTTTACCTTTCGTTCTTTGTTTTTTTATGTGATCATCCCAATATGTTTTCTATTGAGATAGATGACTGTATAACCAATTCTATTCATTTATTATATCATGGGTATATTTTTTTGAACAAAAACAAAAATAATAAATTACTGATCAAGAAAACCATACCTACAAATCCACTCGGGGAAATATTCCCCCAAACAATGGTCACCCCATGATTTCCCAAAACAGGCTAAACTATGAGCCTCTGGATTTCCCCATCGCTTTATAAAAGAAAAATTTCATTAAATGAAGATTTCAATAAAAGTCTAAATCTTCTTCAAAATAAGGCCAAATGTCTAGGAATCCTACTCCTTATTTGATAAATAATTAATCACTTCAATGTAGTCAGATTCCACCAAAACTGTGATCCAACCTATTGAGTGGGCGAGAAGAATACCATGGAGAGTGGCGGATGCCTCTACTACTCTAGAGCACCATGTGGCATCAGCAGCCCTCAAATAATATTCCATGACCTGACTGTCGCTGTTATGGGTGATGAATCCAATACCAACCCTGGAATTAGTAGAGAGGGTCGTATCGGTATTAATTTTGACAAAAACCTCTGGAGGGGGAGACCAACAGGGAGGGTGCCTACTAATTACTACCCACAGAGTCCACTACAACATCATTTTTCCATCACTTCATCCATTCCAAAGAACTCTCGACCCAAATACGGTTTGGGTTCACCTTATTATGTAAAATCTATCCATTTTTTGGAATCAATACCAGAAAATAAATTGTCCATATCAGCCCCATCACCCTTGGTTCCAACAACAATGCCCATTTAATGATGTTTTGGATCAACCCAATTGATGGATCAAAGAACTTTTCAAAATTCAGATCATATTCCATCCACACCCCTTCCACCCCATGATATAAAAGAATTGCATGCAAAGGAGATTCCACCTCTTGGAGACACAAAGGAAAATTGTCGTCCTCTACAAGATGCCATCTCACCAGAACGTCATGGGTAGGAAGAACACCAGAGTAGACCTGCCACCAAAAAAATTTACCCTGGCAGGGGAGGAGAGAAACCAAAGACTCTACCAGTGATTGTTAGGGACATTCTAGTAAAATTCATGAACCTACATTTTGTAGCCAGAGTGAACTAAAAACTTCCCAAAAGATTACCCAGTCTAGAAAATATGATCCTTCCCTATACCTAGTGTGAGACGAATTCTCATAATATGAGTACAATCAACATCATTAAACGGGTTGTAAATAATGCTCCAATCCTTCCCATCAAGTGAGTCATTGATTAGGGCTTGCACCCTAGCATTTTCAAAACATGGATCAACAATCTAGGATGCTTTAAGATTGATCCTTTTGCCCACCACATATCATTCCAAACACTCACATCATTTACATCCGCAATTCTCCACATGAATCCTAAATCAAGAATAGATTTTTCACACCAAATGATTCTCCACAAAAAAACTCAGCCTCGTCCCCATCTGGGTATGGAAAAAATTAGAGAGATGGATATATTTAGCCTCCAACACTTTTAAGAACATGGTTTTTGTGTTTGTTTGAAGGTGTCATCCATTTTTTTTCAAGAGTTCCTCATTAATCCATTTTAGATTCCTAAACCTGAGACTTCCACCGAATTTCAAAATAGATAGTTTTTTCTAGGACATCCAATGGGTATTATGTTTGACCTCATGTGATCCCCCCCCAGAAGTTAGCCAACCGGGAATGGATCTGATCAACAAGAGTTTCTAGAAACTTAAATAAGGAAATAGCATAAGAAGTTATTTATTGGGAGATAGGCTTAATGAGAACTTCCTTGCCAACCTTATAGATCTTCCTACTCGATCATAAACAAATAAAATTGCCCACTCTCTCCATAATCTGCATGAACACTTGCTTCTTTTATCATCCAACAAGGGTAGGGAGGGAAAGATATTTTGGATGTTTTTTCACCAGTGGAAATCCGTACACCCACTACAATTCCTCCCTTTTTGAATGTGAAATGCCTTTACTAAATACTACATTATATCTCTAAGGATTAATACATTGTCGAGAAGCCCTTTCATGATTACTATTGATTTTTAGCACTTAACCACATTCGTTTGGGGTAGCACGATCAAAGAGGAGACTATCATCTGCAAAGAAGAGGTGGGTGATAGGGGTGTTTAAACATACCTTTGCACCAAGGATAATCCCCTTCTCATCTATTTTCAAGAGAATATAATGAAAAAAATCAGCCACCAAAATGAAAAAGAAAAGCTGAGAGTCGGTCCCCTTTTCACATACCTCTTAAGGGTTGAAAGATTTCCGTGTGGGCCCCATTAATATTAATTCTGAAGGAGACTATCATTACACAGTTTGTGATATTAGAGATCCATCTAGTTCCAAATCCCAAATTGGGGAGGACAAGTTCAAGGAAAGGACATTCAATTCTTCTATAAGATTTCATCATATCTAATTTCATTTTCATGACACCTCTTTTGGATGATGAGTGAGTTTTCATAGAGTGAAAATTTTCAAAAGAAATGGTAGCATTATCCATTATAGATCTCTTCATAAAAAAATCACATTTGTTTTAAATAACTATCCGCTAGAGACAATCCCGTATCCTAGCCACCAAGATCTTGGAAAAGATTTTGTACACAACGTTGCATAAACAGATAGGCTATAATTTTGTGATTTTATAAGGTAAGTGGGTATTTGGGATGAGTGTAATAAGGGTTTCATTCAGGGGATCAAGAGAGGCTCTTCTAGCCCACAAATTCTTCGTCAGGGATACAACATCTGGTCCAACGATATGCCAAAAATGTTTAAAAAATAGTGCATGAAACCCATCAGGCCTCGGGGCCCTAGTGGAGTGAATAAAGTGAAGAGACTCAAGCACTTAATTCTCAGAGATGCCTCTCTACAACTTATGATTCATAGCCTCCATTACCATTTTTAGGATAAATCTAGATAGGAACAAAGGAGTATTAATGCTTTCATCTTTCTAGTGGCTGCTGAAAAAATTCAGGAAAATGGATTGGATATTACTAATCTCATAAACAATCCCAGTAGATTGATCTTTGAGTTGATAAATGTAGATTTTCCTTTTCATAGAAGACTTTGTTTGGTGAAAAAAGTGGTTATTCTAGAAATTTTCCTTCAAATGGGATTCTCTTGCCTCTAAACACCAAAACCTATCCTTCTCCCTCAATGTTGTGTTAAGGCTCTTTTCTGTAAAAGAGATATCACTAAGTACAGAGTTACAATAAGGAAAAGAGTGTAGCTTCTTTAAGTGACTTAATGAAACATTAATACACCTATCAACACCTATAAATCTAACTACACTCCACTTTTGTAAACAAGTGGTAGTAATCTAAATATTAAATATTATGGACCAGTTCATTTCTTACCAAGATGATTGTACCACCTTCTAAAAATTACTGTCTTAGAGACACATTCTTTCAAATTGAAAATTATTAAAAGTTCTCATAAATTCCCCATGAGGTTTAATTGAAAAAATGATTGGACAGTGGTCAGAAGATACTGGAGGAAGTTGAAAAACTAAGAGATCATGGAAGAGGAATTTTCATTCATCTATTCCCACAAATCTATCAAAACTTTTAGCAATACAATTATCCATTGATCTCCCTCTATACAAAGTGAACGAAGAGCCTGATAACCCAACATCATGATGAGAATTTATCATAAGAGTATTCCTAAAATATTCCATAGCACCACCACTCCACCAACACTCCCTTCTTTTTCATGATGAAGGAGGATCTAATTGAAGTATCCCCCAACCAGTAGAGGGACTGAGAGAGAGGATCTTAGTCAGCTCAATCGGTCCCAAGATTTTTGTTTATCTTGGTGCCCAGGCCACCCATAAAATCCAACAAAAGACCATGGAGGAGATCCCATCGAACAAACAGTCACAGCAATGTGATTACTTGAAAAATTAGTCACCTAAATACCAAGGTAATCTTTTCAAAAGATACATAGACCAATATAGTGTCCGTATTTTCCAACAGGAAATATATACTCGAAACCGATATTTGGATCAAGCATGCTAGAATCCTTGAAATCCAATATAGTTTCAGATACAAAAAATATGTCAGGGTGATATTTTGAACCCCAGTGATAGAGCGACTAAATCGTCCATGGGTTTCCATGTCCCTGAAAGTTCTCGCCAAGGATTTTCATTGCTCTAGGTAGGGCTGGGCCATACTCTCCTCTGCCTCCATAACTTCATGAAGTTGTCTATCACCTACCGCTTTCTACCTCTTTGGGAGACTTTCATGAATTTTCCCTACCTCCCAGCTTCATTTGTGGTCACTTGGATTTGTACATCCTGGTATACCATCTTGATCTCCTATAGTAACCCTTTTCTAGGTCCGAGATTTTTGAATACCTAATGACGTTAAACCAACAATGTCTTCTCCTTCTTGGGTAGTGATACCTGGTGCTTCAACATCTATCCAAGGAATTGGGTCAAGGGGTTCCTCTCCAAGTTTCTCCCACCCAGCACCTAGGTCTGGTGGTTCTTTTCATTTTGTTGATGACTCATGATGTTGGGGAGAAGGCTCCTTCACATAAGTCGATACCCAGGCTGATTAAAAATTGAGGTCCTTTGCATTACCCACCTGTTTTCCCCTAATTCATCCACGACCACAATGCTACTTAATGTTACTTCTTTCACCCGCTGATCCACTAGGTTACCTATATGAAACTCTAGTGTCACAATCATTATGGTGTTATTGTGAACTAGTTATGAATGATTCATGATATCTTTTGCAAGACATTCATGACCCTTTTGTTTTTCCATCACAGGAATGAAAGTTATTCAATTCATTTTTTCACAATGCCAAGGGACATATTGAAAAATGGAATTGCCCTGATCATCCTCCTTCTTCAATCCACATTACTTATCTAAATGTTTGATACACTAAAAACAAAAGAAGAAAATTGGGAGCTTTTCAAATTTGAAGGATATCCAGGTAATAGATTCACCTTCTGACAAGAATAGTCCCCTCATAAGTGGTTGTGCCACATCTACAAGTGCTCTGCTCCGCACTATAGGTCCCCAGTTAATTGGATCAGATTGATCCCATTCCATAAATGTACCAAACACATTCTCCAATTTCACACATAACTTGTTCAGTTCTACAATGAAATAGTATTCCTTTGATTCATATCCATAATGGTTAGTGGGTTAGTGGAATATTATGAATAACTTTTCCACCTTTTAAATCATCCATGAAATTGATCTAGTTATAGAAGGACCATGGTCTAACTTTGTGATCCTTTTCTTTAACTATTTTATTTAAGAATTCAAAGACAATGAGTCACTCCCCCACTTCCCTTATGGAGACCCCATCCTAAAATTTATAGATGTTTGGTAGGGTATTTTTAAGATCTTCATTATTGGAGTTGGTTTTCTGAAGAATTTTCCAATGATTAAAAGAACCATACGCCATGAAAGAAAAGAATCTTCATCCTTTCATGTGTAAATTTTCATTTTTTACTTATTTTTCATTGAATATTTCTACCACCTATTTACCAGGTCTGATTTCATTGATAAGAACACCCTTTCTATCCTTTTGAATTTTCACTCCAACATGAAAGGTGAGATGCTCAAAACATCCCCAATATTGCTCCCTTTTACAAACCCACACTTGCACGAAAATCATGTTGCATGAAAGATCCCCCATCTATACAAAACTATTGTGGGCACATCAACTCACAATCCCACCCTTCATGAGAAGATCCTAGTAATACACTATAGGCCCACTCCAACGCGAACATCACGCTGTGTGTGAACACCCCCTTCACGATACAAGATATTCGCTGACACATCACTTCACAAACAGCCCTTCGTGAACACCCCTTCATGAAACACCCATTTATGAACTAAAATATTCACCAACTAAACTCTTTGTGAACACATCCTTCGTAAGCACACCCTATGCAGACAACATGCTGCGCGTGAACACTACCTTCGTGATCTGAAAGCTTCACCCAAAAAATCACTTCGCAAAACCACTTTGAGAACACCCCCTTTGAGAAACATCACTTTTTTATAATACACCTTTCTCTAATCGATGTCTTTAACTAGGTCCCCTTCCCAAACCCCTCCTATGTGACCCCTCCCTTCACAAGCACACCCAACATGAGTAATCACCTCTATGAGTCCAACCCTTAGGTAGAATATCAAATCCAGTCTGTTGGCGATGAAAAAACAGCTATTGAATAGAAGTTTGATCATAAGAAACCAAACCCTCAAAAAACACTATATTATTTATTTCATGATGATCTTCGATCCATTAAATGAAACCACCTAGAATCTGATCTAATGTCACTCGATAGATCTTGCATAGTCGGACTTTTCCCAGCCCCCAAATAAGCATGACCACTCAAGAAGTCACATGGGTTGAAGAAACTGGTTATCAGAGAAAATATGTTACTAGAGAGAAACTAGATAAAGGAAATCCATACCTCTAAAAAAATGCACCACAAAAAATTCCACTAAACAAGAAAATAAAAGAGAGATGCTTGGAGGACACATGTCAGATTGAGATGGATGAACGAAGAATACGTGAGCGCTGCCCAAGGAATAATGTTTATCAACATTGATATATGGGATATTTGAGAGTATATTCTCTAAATAATTGATCATAAACTCAAACTAATTTTTATCAATCTCTGGTGTGTCAGAGGAATACCTAAGGTTCTATGATTTTAATGGCTCAATAGACATTTAGGAAACCCAATCTATAGTGTTATAAAAATATTATTGATATTTTATGAATATAACTTTTCAATTATTACACACATTAGGTAATTAAAAAATTACGTTATTTCATTCCTAGAAATATTGTAAGCCTCAATAAGAATAAAAGTGTATCTTCGCTCTTTTATGGATACAGACCGTTCCATTTTCCCCATAGAAATTATGTCTAACATTTCCTTGATTTCATCTATCATCCTTCCTGACATTTTTTTAATATTATAATGATTCAATCCAATATATGTATTTTTATGCATGATATGAATATAGTTTATTAAATATAAATTTTTTAATGAAATAATTTAGATAAAACTAATCATTTTTTAAACTTTATTTAAAAAGTATCTTCAAGAAATTTTTACCATAAACTCCAGTAATATCCTTTACATTATCAAAATATTCATCACTTATCATTGGAGAATGTGTCATTCCTTATTTAAATTACACATAAAATTTAGTTTTCCATGATTGATATTTATATCATTTGGGAAAAAATTGTGATTTCCATGAAACAATATCTACACAAAATGTATCAACCTAATAGAGTGTTTGTATTCTTCACGTATGGGACTCCCTAATATTCTTTTAATGTTATACCCAGAAAAAAAAATTAATTAGTAAATTTATTTTTATTTTTATACAATATTTGTATTAATGTGGCCATATATTTTTTGTACCCATCATTCATAAAAACACATGTATATCACATTATTTTCATATCATTGAGCTAACGATCCAAATAAACATCAATAACATTACTTGGTTCTTTAATCCATGAGATAAGCTAAAACAACATAATTTACTTTTTCATTATGCATAATAAAGATGGAAATTTATAATTTTCCAAAATTAATAGACATGTACTTGAGGGAAACATTTTACACCTAAATAAATCATGTTATATGTGGATAATTTAAGATGAATGTTTCTTAACTTGTTACCAAATTCAGGATTCTCAATATCAGTTTTCTTCAATTGTGGAGTGCATAATGAGTAACAAGGTTTCCTCTCTTTAATTCTTTTATCCACATATCCTGACAACTTACTTACTATCTCTTCACCTTCATACATTTCTCTAAACCATAGAATGATTGAAAAGTACCATATGACTTTCGAATAATTTTATTTATCTTTGTTATATTGAGTTGTGTCACACTTGGGAAATATTTTAGGGAAACCATATTTCTTTTGAAAATAAAAAATCTTTTAGGTAGGTAGGTATTGTTTTATATGTCATATCAATGGAATATCACATTATTTTATCTTTATATGTTCGATATATAAGCTCATTATTTCCTAGTAACATATACATCATGAGAGAAAATATTTTTTCAAATTAGGTGTCACTTTTTCCATTATTATATTTTAAATGATATAGTTTTATTATGAATGATAAAGTAATATAATTTTTCAACCATTATACAAGGGAATATTTACATAGTTATTTAACTTCTCAAATAGATTTAGACAATCTCAAGGGTAATATTTATCTAACACTATTATTTCCTCAATAAAATCAACATTATCATATACACTTGTGATAATATTACACTATCCATAAATTGAATTATTATTACACTCACTAGCTACATTAAGTTCTTAGATATTTTTAATCCTACATTTATAGCTCTAATTTATTCTATAATAGATCGTTTTTTCGTAAAAATAGTTTCTTCCCTATGTAGTATTGTTTCTATAAAATTATATATGATGCCCAAGTTCAAATATAGTTGTTGATGAGTTTTATAGTACTATAGTAGTATATAGCATTGTATCAGTGCTGGTAGAGTTGCAGGTGTTGTTGTGGGCTAATGTATGAGGGGAATTATTCATAAAAAATGGTCTTTCATTCCATGAAATTAGTTCGTTTGGACATTGGGCCTTCACGCTAGAAAATGTGGGCCTCTAGCCTATGTACTGGAGCAGCTCCAAACCTGGTATATTTGAAGACAATATCTATCACTAAAGTGGTCATTGGGATGTGGGGAGCTCATTGAGGTATCTATATTGTTTCGAATGATAACTGATAGTATAAAATATCTTACAGAGCATAAAACATATCAAGGCATAATTGAAGGGGCTATAGACACTGACGAGCTATTATGGATGGATGGAAAGCAAGTGGGGGTGGGTTGTTTTAGTTTGATCCTTTAGGATCTTTGTATATTTTGTGCCTCAGATCTTCATAAAATGTATTCTACATATTTAGGTCATGTAAGAGTCCCCCCTTAAAATAGTTAAAATATATGGATTATCCTAAAAATAAAATAAAAATAGAGATGGGGGAAAAAGATTATTTGTTCTTCAAAATCATCTTGTAAAATTAATTCCTTAATAAAATCAATTAAAACATAGAATAAAAATTTTAGAAATTAAATTTTTAGGACTGTTTTAAAATATTTTGGACACTTTCACCCCATCCTCATACTCTTTTTTCATATGATTGGAAAATATCCATTTTTTTCATCTTCATCCTATTTGGTTCATGATTATTAATATTTAACTAAAAGATAACATCTACAAACCCATCACACCTCTTGGAATACAATATCCTATACGATGATGGAAGGTACTCCAGCCCCACCCCTACCATTGAGGGGGTATTCCTAATATCCATGATATTGAAATGATACATAACTTTCACCCACTTTACTGACCCTAATTTTCTTCCTCATTTTCCAAATATGGTGGGGTGAACTAAAGTTGTTTCATTGGATAAAAACTTCAGAAGATTCATATCTTAGTGTGGGTGTTCATAGAGGCCTTATACCTTCTAGATTGATTCCTGGTATACCATTCCGACTAGTTTATAGAATCATATTATTCTTTTTAAAAAGTTAATTTTCAATTTTTGGAGCCTTAAAGATCTTGAAGTATTCAGTTTTTTTGACTCCCATCATCTTCTAATTCGATTCATGACTATGGAATAAATGTTAAATACTTTTTCTATATCTCTATATGGCTTCAATGGGTTTAATTTTTACCTCTTCAATTAGTATTATGAATTTAATATGAAGCAATGCCCCACTACTATGTAGGTTTTTATTTTTTACCTATCTTAAAACTTTAATTTTGGAATTTTGTTATTATTAAACTAATTGGAATCTTAATTGGATATTATTTATACTCTGTTGATATTATCAGGGAACGTATTCATCTAGTCACCCCATGACTTTTCATAGAAGTCAACATATAAAAGCATCAAATGGAATATATTATAATCAAAATTAGGAAATAATTTTTTTCCTATATATGTTTTTCTTTGAGACATGGGTAGATTGTTTCTCCCTATAATCATCTTGGTCATTCTCTTTCTAATTGTCTTCATAATTCCAAGGAACGTCATGTTGATGTTCAAAGTGTTGTTAGTTTTGAGGTTAGATTCCATTATAGTGGAATTTTTCCATAGGTTGTGGGTTATCTTAATAAGGACAAGATATACCAAAGAGGTTAAATTGACAGAATGATATCCACCAGTAATGGAAATGATTCAATGAAAATATTTCACTTCTCACCTATGGATATTCCATGAGATGAGCGCACTCTAACTTCTTATGTTGAAATAGTTATCTCGGCATCTCACTCAACTATAGAATCTATAGAAAAAACGAATTATAATATTTCTAGACAAATACGTTCTATGGAATCCCCCCAACCAACTAGTTTGAGTTCACTAGTTGATATGGGATGAGAATCTGAAGTCTATAAAAGACATGGAACATTATATCTATCCTTAGTAAAATCTTTCAAGTGGTTTCATGAGACATCCTCGCGTGTAAAAACTTATAATAAGTTTTTGGTGTTGGATGAAAATCATCAAGCATGAAACATGAATCAAAGTAACTCAAAAAAAGGGTCTAATACCCTTATATGTCCTTATGAGATTAAGGTGTAGGAACAATAGAAATAATATCATTGGATAAAAACTATAGAATATTCATATCTCATTGTTGGAGTTCATAGAGGCCTCATCCTTCCTGGATTGATTCCTGGTAGAATATTCTGATTAGTTTATACCAACATATTATTCTTTTCACAAGTTCATTTTCAATTCATGGTGCCTTTAAGATCTTGAAGTATTCTGTTTATTTGACTCCCATCATCTTCTAATCTAATTCGTGACTATGAAATACTTGTTAAATACTTTTTCTCGATCTCTAAAATGATTCAATGGGTTTCATTTTTACCTCTTCAATTTTTCTTATTAGTTTGATATGAAGCAATACCATAGTACTATGGGGATTTGTATTTTTTTCCTGTCTTAACCCTTAAATTTTAGAATTTTTTTATTATTAAACTGATTGGAATTTTAATTAGATATTATTTCTACATTATTGATATGATTAGGGAACATAGTCATCTAGTCGCCCCATATATTTTTTGTAGAAATAAAAATATCAAAACATCAAATGGAATATATTATAATCAAAATCAAGGAAGAATATATTTCCTATAAATGGTTTTCTTTGAGTCAAGGGTATATTTTTTTCTCCTTGTAGTCATCTTGTTCATTATCTTTCTACTTGTCTTCATAATTCCAAGGAACGTCATGTTGATGTTCAAAGTGTTGTTAGTTGTGAGGTTAGATTCCATTATAGTGGCATTGTTCCATCGGTGGTGGGTAATATTAATAAGGACAAGACATACCAATGATATAAAATTGACATAATGATAGCCACTGGTAAAGTAAAGGATTATATGTATGTATATCACTTCTCACCAGTGTTAAATCCTTTATATGCATGAACTTTACATTCTTCTGTGGAAACAGTGATCTCAGAATCTCCCTCACCTATAGGAGCTATAAAAAAACAAATTCTAGTATTTATATACCTATAAGTTATATAGAATCCCCCCCCCCCAACTAGTTTGAGTTCACCAGTTGGAAAGGGATGAGTATGCAAGGGACATAAAAGACAGGGAACATTATACCTAGCCTCTGAAAAAACTTGCAAGTAGTTCCATGAGACTTCCTCAAGTGTAAAAACTTATAATAGGTTTTCAGTGTTGTAGGAAAATAATCAAGGATGAAACATGAATAAAAATAACTCAAAAAATGGATCTAATACCCTTATATGTCCTACTACAATTAAGGAGGAGGAACAATATAAATAATATCATCGGCCCAACACAAATAAAAGTCAAAGGATGGTGGTTTTCTATTAAGGTTTCATAAATATAAAGAAGAGGTCATGGGAATATAAGGATTACTCCTCACTTCCCCAACCACCGGTAATAGGAAAATATATTAAAGAATCCTTTGTTTAAGGTAATGATAATGATGGTGGTAGATTAGAAAAATCCCAAGAAAACAGAGGGTGTGGGGTGGAAGGGACCATGACCCAAATATAAAAAATTAAATATCCCTATAAAGGTGAAGTATAGTTAGATGATGTTTTAAGTAACGAACAACCTAATATTGAAGTTGGGTTGGGAAGGGACGAGTTGATCATATCATATATAGAGATACTTGTTAAGACAATTCCAGATCCCATCATACAGAAAGATGGAAGTGACCCAGTAACTACTTTGGACCCCGTTCTACACTCTAAGGTTGGGAAGTCAGAAGTCCCTAAGAAGATGAGTATTAATTCCAATCAACCTGATAGTGGATAGAAGGTGTGAAAAATTAAGAAACAAAATAATGGAAAATATCCCACTATGACCTTTCTTATGCATTATAAGGATAAAATGTCGGAGGAATAATTTCTATCAAATCATTAAAGGAAGATCAAAAGACCATAAAGGATAAAATCATGGAAGTTATTACCAATGAGAAAGTGTTATATATTAATACCTGTATCTTTATATTTCATTGGTTTTTAATGTAATGAATATTGATATAGAAGAGTTAATCAAGATTTTAGAACATATGGACCCCTTATTTATAGAACCAATTCATGTGGAGACGAAGCGTAGTAAATTTACTATCATCTAAATCATTCACAGGATAAAAGATTCTAATAATTTAAGGTTTTAGTTGGATATCATAGTGTTTCCAATTGTGGTTTAATCATTTTCTTGTTTGGGGTTACACTCTCCCCTAAAAACAATAATTTTTGAAATTAATAAAATATTAATTTGCATGAATATTACACTAAAAATACATATACATACACAGATTGTATGCATATAATGGATTAATTTAATATATGTAAATTATATAACTTATAAATTTAAATAATTAACATATAAAATATAATATATACATATATAAAGTATACAAAAAAACATATAAAGTACACAATGTATAACCACTTGACTCAACAAGCTTAAATTTAAAAATATTATTAACTATATTTAAACACACACTCAAATATATATATATATATATTAATTATATTAATTATGTATATGAAATTAATTTTCAAATTTAATTTATAAAATATACATTCTAAGATTGAATTTAAATTAATTTGTTTAAAATGTTAAGTAATATATTTTAAAAAATTAATAATAATACTATATAAATCCATTAAATGTACATATATATATATACAAATGTTTTTCTCATACAAATAAACATACATATATATATATATATGAATATATAATTTTTATTTTAAGAACTTTTCATTTAAAACTTTTATTTAATATAAGTTCATATATTAATAAAAATTATATAATAATATATTATATATTATCACTTATTTAAATATATATAATTTGTATATAAATATATATAAATAATTCTTTACATTATACAAATACATATTAAGATAATATATATACATATATAAATATATGTGTGTGTTTATGTCAATAAATTACATAAATATTGTAACAACTATGGTTTTATTTGGAGAATTTTTAATTTTATTTTGATATTTTTTGAAATTATTTTATTTTTTATGATTGTAACCAAGATGAATGATCAAACCCTTATAGTTGGAGTTAATTTTGGTATTCCTCATTTCAAAATATTCTTCTTGAAACTCATCACCTGTCAGATCGTATTCCCTTGCTTGAAGAAACAACATTCATCTCTCTTCCCTCGAATTGGTTTACACTAAATATTAAGAATAATTTTACAATTTAAATCATGAAAGAATATAGAGATTTTACTTGGATCACCATCCCTAATATGTGTCAAAGGATCATGAAATAGTGTCGTTTCAATGCACTAAAATCCACTAAGATTTATTGTTTGGTTGATAAAAGATTTGGTTTCGATCAATCCAAGACAAAGCACATAGCCATTACATGTTATGGGGATGGTTAACTATATTCAAAGTTCCACCCACTATTTTTATTCTTTATACACTACTTTAGATAAGGTTGTGTTTGTTTATTGAAATTACGGTCTCTTTTCAGGTTATCAACTTGCGGGTCTCTTGCAAATTAGTATTGGCATCTTAAACTTCTTACATCATCAAGAAAAAATATTATTCTCTATTGATGTCCATATTCAGTTTATTATTTTTCTCCATGATAGATATGATATAATCCATGATTATTCATATATATATCTTTATCTTCAACAAATTAACACAATAATGAGTAACCTCTTCGAGATGTAGATAATTATACACTAGAATTATCTTTGTTCTGTTAAGTATTCTTCTCTATGATATTCTTAATATATAAATAGAAATACATGAAAACAATCCTTCAATCATCACACTAGAAATATCAATGGAATAAACTATCTTTGGATCTCATCTACTCCTCAATTACCAAAAATTATTTTTGCAGTGATGATCATGTTCTTCTTTTTTGGATCTACTTTGAGTAGTTTTTATAAATTCATCCATGTCTCTAACCCTTTCACCAGTGGTTTAGATTATTTATCTTCCTCTAATTATCTAATATTATTCAGTGTGTACCAAAAAATATAATGTGTTCAAATACAACCAAATATGTCAAGAATATCACCCAAATCTTGAGCCCCGTTTTTTTTAAACTGAGATTGAATCTTCAATATGTTATGGATATTAACAAATCATGGTTTGATGCTTCTCTAAGTAATGGGATACCCTATAACTTTACCTATATTATTTATTTATAACTTACATTATAGCATGATCTTGAAGTTAGCCACATATACAAAAATTAAGGATAACATCTCACTTAAAACACTATAGAAATCTTTGTGTGGTATTTTAAATCTCTATAAATTTCACATTTATTATGGAATGATGATATCTATCATGGAATAAAGCCTTCAAGATCAGCCAACATGGATTATATAGATTTTTACCTAAAAAACTATTCTCAAAATGAATCCAGACATGACTTAGTGTGGCCCTTCCTTTCTCTTCTTTATATATTATACATTTGTGGTATGTCGTATCTTTTACAGCATGATCCAACCAGCTATCACAATCCTAAGCCACACCATTTTACCAATTGGTTTTTATTCTAGTGAAACCTTCATATTAACAATGCATTTAATATAATTGTCTCTAAAACATTTATCCTTTTACAAAACCATCTCTAGGCCTTCTGACAACCTTTAATTAACACAAAAATAAAATTGTGATATGATGGTACAAGTTACAGAGTGGAACATAAGTATTTATACTTATGAGAATTGGGATTATTCCTAAACATAAAAAATTGTAATGTGGTCTACTCTATCAGATCACATCCATAAATCAAGAACTCAATATTACTTATACAATAAACCTGTTATGATATGATATACATTTTTTTATTGTGATATGATCTTTCTTAACCAACATTCTATTTACCAAGCTAAATGAAGCCTTGAATGATCTAACTTTACTAAATACAAAGATATTCTTGAATAATAATTGTTTAACTCATATATCACTAATCAAGGCTATATTGACCATCACACTCTAGATTTATACCAAAACCATATCCTTGATATTTAGATATATCAAGTTGTCTTTATTGCTACCTCAATTTATCCATTGTAGTGGATTCAATTCTAACTCTACTAATCATTAGCATTGTAATACATAAACATCAATTCCATACATAAGAATCCTTCACTGAATTTAGTTTCCATGCATGTTAACCATCTCCATCTTCAATCTTGAATCACCAAATAACTTTTTGAATTCATTTATTTTAAACCTCCGACCTTAATGAAATGAATTTTCATGTATGGAATCCATCCACATAATCACTCATTCAACATTGAATCTCTATGTCATTTCATTTATTTTCATCCTAAATTTATTACCAAAAAACCCAACATATGGCCTTTGGGTTGTAATATCCCCCCCTTTATTTTACTAAAAATACTATAATAAATCCATATATACTTTCTAAGAACCTATTCCATCATCCATAATGGATTTATGATTCATTATTCAACCCCACTCCCATTTTCAATAAAATGAAAATTATTTCCCCAAAATATGTCTCTTTATATTATCTATATTTTACTTTAACCAACCCCTCCTTTCTAACTAAAATGCATAGGGGTATCTTCATCATTTATTATCTCATTTATTAATAAAATATTTTCTCCATATTTTCCAAGAAATGTAAATTTATACTATACTTTTCTTTATACACTCATTATAACCAACTCACTTATTAGGTTCAGTTTAACAAATAGATTTAGAGAGAATACCCCCCCCCCCTCCACACACACACACTTCCATATACTCAAAATCACTATGAATTTTCATCTTAAACACAACATTCTATTATTCATATTTAAAAAGTTAATAATCCCACTATAGAATACAACACCTTCTCATCCCTTTTTTATACCACTAATCATCTTTCAAACCTCTTGGATCTATTAACCACTTATAGTCCATCCTCATAACATTTAGTCAATTTACACTACTAATGAATTCACATTAGCACTAACCTCAACAAATACATTACAACTTAAACTCTATTTACTACATTAGGAATATCATCAATTACTCCTCATAATTTCTCTATGATTAATAAAATTATTTGTGTAATCAAGAACTTTAGAACTAGAATTAGATATTTTTCTAGTAGCACTTTTTAAAAAAATCAAGGACTCCCTTGAGAATCCAAATCACTTTTTCCTTTATCTATAATATTCTAGATATTTTCATGGAATGAATTTAACACTTTTTAATAAGCCATAAAAACCTTCTAAGACTACCATTTAAAAACATAATGTTGTGAATAAGAGTCTAAGTGAAAAATATAAATATTTTCCATGCGAATCCAATTTAAAAAATTCAAAAATCATAGTATAAATAACATTGATTCAATACTTTTTTGTGTAATTATGATCCCTATCAAAATGTAAGGACTTCAGTATTAGCCAAATAGGATTCCATGACTCTCTGCCTAAAACTAACCTATCATGTTGTTACTAATAATGCTATGGTCCAACTCTTCCTTCCTATTCTACAGATCATGCATTGTTATGGTGTGGAATATATTATTTAGTGTGATCCCATTTGTTATCCCAATATTGAGCTTCACCATTTTCTCATGTGGTCATTATTACAGTGCAACCATCATCCTCAAAATTCATCAAAAACCCTTAAAACATGAACATGTATCCATTACCAAACTATCTATAAGCCTTCCCACAATCATTTATTAATACACAACTATAGTTACGATATAATGATAATTTTTGTGGTGTTATAACTTAAGAATTAATTCTAATATTGATTAATTTTATTCACATTCATGACCAATTGTGGTGTGGTCTCCTCCTTTATGGTGAATCCATTCATATAGAACTCCAACTTACACTTACATAAAATCCATTAGGATGTGATATCCTCTTCCTTCTCTAAACATCCTCTTTCCATCACCAAATAGAGATTTACATGCTCCATCACCTCAAAATACCACAATATTAATGAATAAGAATACTTCAAATCATTTGTCACTAATAAAATATTTACTGAACATAAATATATAGATTTACAATAAAACCATATTATTGATATTCTAAAATATAAAATTGTCTCCACATATGCCTTCATATAGAAATTTAAGTGGATATATTATTTTATATCCTATTCAGTTCCACTGTTATCCTTATACATTAGTTCCAAATATATTAATCCCATGTATCCTTCAACATATTTGGTTCCCATGTATAGTAACTATCTCCATTTTCACTCATACCTCACCAAATCTCCATGGAATTCCATTTATTATAAACTTCCATCCTTAAAAATATGTGGTTATTATTTATTGTAACCATCTATATAATCACTCATGTATCACCAAATATCTATGTCATTATATTTATTATAAACCTCCATTTATTTTCAAAAAATACAACACACAACCTCATAGTTGAAATAGTTATAGTCTGAGTTTTAAGCGCGAGTGATAATATGAGATAATTTTGAAAGATAAAAGGATAAATTGATATTATAATACACCGTGGTAGGCCATTGAGACTCTGGTGAAAGCTACCAAGGAATAGATGGCCATGGTAGAGAGTGGGTATGTTTTGGGAAATAATAAAAAGTAATGTGGTCTGCCTCCAGGTAACTGGTGTTACAATAAAATTACATAAGGAATCTAAAAGGAATTTAGTGGTACAACACAACCATATTTTTAACATGTGTACTTTTCTATTTTGGGTTGGTATTTATTAATTAAATAAGGAACTTTTCTCTCATTTTAACAGTTAGATAGACCTATTTTCATTAATTATCACATAACATCACTCAAACTTCATAAAATGATTTCTCTATCATTTCTAGATAGATTTATGACACATTTATTATAGAAGAAATATAATATTAATTAGACCATTTTCCGTGTGGTTTTTTTTGAAGGTGATAAGGTTTAGTTCTTATTTGTTTTAATTTTCATTTTTCTTTTAGTATTGTATATATTATTGATATTTAGTGGTTAGAAGAGTAATGAGGTTGTTAATCATTTTTCATATTATTGATGTATCATGAGTTAGGTGGTCACAACCTTCTTTATGGTTCTAATTCAATGCCTTAGTGAATATAGCTGTATGTGGTATGTGAATTTTAAAATGTTTTGATATTTTGACATGGAATTTTGTTATAAATTTGATACTAAAATTTACAACATATTTTTTTGAATTAATAGTATGAATACATGTTAAGTTTTACAATGAATTTTTGTTTAATAATAATTCATTGTAGTTAAATGTGATAAATTGGTGAAAAAATATAGAGGAAAATTAGAAGTATTAATTATAGAATTTATATTTTAAAATGATAACCTATATATTGGAATTATTTTAGAAATGGGGTATTATTTTGATAATTTATTATTATTAATTTTTAAAGTTTTTTTAAAATAATTATTTTAATTTAAGGATATGTAAATCATTTTTGAAATCGGTGGAATTTTTAGTTTAAATTTTTTTTCCTTGTTTTGACGTCTATATAATGGATTTTTTATTTTTTGGGATAAAACCAATTATGATGTTTTTGTGTGGGTTTATAGTTAACCCAAACATTTATCTTCAAAAGATACTAAATATATGGATTTAGAGTTTGTAAATGGTGTTTTACATATTGTGTTTCATTAATTTCTCTTGAATAATTTTGTTTGTGTGCTGGAATTCATTAACACTTATTATTTAAGTGAGATTAAAATGCTTATATAATGGATGGGTTTAAGGGGGGAATTATATTTTTAAAGGTTTATTATGTTATGTTAATATAGGTATTTTATATGAAACATTATATTTTGTTGGGTTCAAGAAATTATGAATTTATTTCCTTAAATTTTATTCAAAATCCTCAAATTCACCTAATTGTTGTAAAATAATTTTTTTTAATTCATTTAAATTTAAAAGAGATTAATTTTTTTGTAGATTTCATAAAATTGATAAAGGTTAATGGTATGACTTATGCTAATAATGTTTTAAAATAATTCACAAATGATGATATCATAAGGATGATCCTTGGAATGGCATGTTCGTAGATTGGGAGGAGAACTATAATTTATTTAATGAGTGTACATATGTTCTTGGAATTGGGTAAAATAAAACATAAGGATAAGTTTTCTAATGGAAATGGTTTATTGAATTAGATCAAATGATTTTTTGAATTGAATTAATTTTATGGTTATTAGTTATTTCTGATTTAAAAATAATGATATTAATTTTTTATGATTCAGAAATGGAATTGGGTTTCGAATATTATCTTATCACATTCTTTTTAAATTTTAATAATAATGTTTTTTATTCCTAAAGTAGGTTGAACTAATTCCACTATGTTATATTAGTTTTCCGGTAAAAAGGGAATAAAAATAGGAATGTTAAGTTAAACATAATAGGGATATTGGATTCTAAATTACTGTAATAAATTTTTATAATTGTACGATTATGTTTATAATTATTATTATAATTTTGGATTGATATGTAAGAAAATAAAATTTTAGGAAATAATTTGGGTGCTTGACATGGTTTAAATTGTATAAATTTATGGAAAAATTCTTAAAAAGTGTTTGGAATAATATTATGATATGATATATGATTAAATGAGTTGAATTGTTTTTTATAATTAAAGGGGGTCTAATTAAAGATATATTCGATGAAAATAAATGAAAATGAGAGTAAAATGAGCACATATAAGTAAATTTAGTTGTTTAATTTATAAATGGATTAAGAAAGTGTTCATTGGGGACGACATTATTATGTTAACTCATTATGGTGTTAAATTACTTGATGTTGAAATGAATATTGTATTGGGAATTAAATTGGGATTGTATGATAATGTGATAAGTTTATACTATTTTGGGGAATATATTTGATCAATTCTCTGTATTGGGTAAATCCTTGAGGTATAATATAAAATAACCATGAGTTTTTTAGGGGTCGGGATAAGACTTGTATTTAGTTATGTTTAGATCATCCATTATTTTGGTTATGTCATGATTTTGAAAATAATGTAATTGTGAAATGTATTCTATAGGGTTAAAAATGATCTATATGTTTAGAAATGATATTTTTAGGTAGATATTCAATGTTCTACTAGTTATGGATGAAACTGGTATATTATA
This sequence comes from Viscum album, assembly GCA_963277665.1. Lineage (NCBI taxonomy): Eukaryota > Viridiplantae > Streptophyta > Magnoliopsida > Santalales > Viscaceae > Viscum > Viscum album. The sequence continues at coordinate 358,575,967 of OY728155.1, read as the reverse complement.
AGAAAAAAATAGTTTACTATGAATTTACTACTATTTATTGTAACAAAAGTTCTTTAAATTATAGTATATGTTTCACTATGAATAATAGAATATTTAGGAACTAGGATACATTTGGGATCTAGGTGGTATCCTATAATGATTTATTTTTCACACCATGTATAGTCAAATATCATGGATTTTTAGTCAGATATGTTTTTTGTAAATATAGGAAAGGGATACATGTGTCTTAGAAAAAGCCTCCATATCATTGTGATCAAGCTAGATGAGTTTAAGGGGTTGATGGAGAGTTGATTTATCCTTTATTTTAAATTTTTTAGATGTATTACATCATATCATTTGTTAGATTTGATTATAACTTTTCATCATAATTAAATGACATGTGGGCTTATATAGGGATTATTTTGAAGATTTATTGATTTTTATTAGCATCACTTTTAATTTTATTAGTTTTACTCTAATTATGTATATTTTTTTATTATAATTCATTAGAGGGTAAATCCCTTCCCAAGTGATAATCATAAACCATTGGTACTACTTACTAACCTTTGGTGATCAAGAAGAAAAATCGATTCCATATGAATTTTCACCATGGTAGTATAATCATGATAAGGTGGGATGTTATAAAATGGAATTAGTGTTGTTTCTTTTCAAAGGTGTTTATATTTGGGAAATTTTAAAAAGGTTATTAGATGTAGTGTATTGGTATGAATTCTATGTGTGCATGCTTTTTCATTACAACCATAGTGAAATATTAAGATGCTATGGATGTGTGAAATTCAGTTAAATAATTTCTATGGGTTATTATTTTGTGATCTATAAATAAATTCATTTTCTAAAATTTTAAATTCAAATGGATTAAGGGTGAATAGTGGATTATTCATGCATCATTTCAAAAAGTAATGACATGAAATATTTTTGAGTGTTCATGTGAATTTTCCTAATTTTTGAATTGGTTTATGAATTTGAATTTAGTTGAAAATAATAATTTTTTATAAACCAATCAATTTTTTCTTAAATATTTTATTAATAATGAATTGGTTAACTAAAATAAAATTTATGAGCTCAATGATGTTGTGTGATTATTTTTATTATTATTGATTACCTTATTTTTATACAATATGAGTTGACTATTAAAAAAGAATATTATGTTTGAATTTTGAAAATTGATAATGGGATTAAATAATGAATTAATGAAGAAACTTAAAGTTAAACACAAGTTTCTAGTTTATTATTTCAATTTACATTTACAACCAATGTGTAAGAACCCAGATCTTATTTTCAAGTATGTTTTCTTCTTTCTGTTTTTTTATGAAAAGAGGAGTTTCTAGAAATTTTGGAAGTACATGTCGTGTACTTTAAGAGTACACATTGTGTACTCGGTTACCACAGGTACCCGTGTGCTGGCCGTGTAGCAGTCATGCACATGGTCGTGTGTGGTGACTTGGAGGCCACCAAAAGTGGGGCTCGGTAAGGGAAAGTACACACCATGTACTTACGACGTACAAGCCGGTTACTTTCTTTTTATTTCATTAAACGTATCGGGGTCACGTCTGACGGACAGAAATCCCTCCTTCTCGACCTAGTTCATCCGGGAGAAATTGTACAGCCACAATCTTTCCCTGATCCCCCAATCACACACCTGTTCTCTAAATCGACCATCTTCGATTGTGTTGGGATCATCATGGTAAGATCTTCCTTCTTCTATAGCTTTGTCTCTCGATTCTTCATCTTTCTAGAGTTATCCTCCATTATACGTTTTAGATTTTTTTTATAGATCTATGGTGTTCTTGGGTGATTTAAGGATTAAGGATCACGTATAGTGATCCTACAACATTGAAGTAGGTGTTTTGTTCCTTTCCATAGAAATTATTTGAGTTATATGTTCAAAATTGCCCAATACCCTCGAACAGTGTATTGCGTGTTTGGATTTTTAGCCCTGTTAATTTCCTACTATGATTTTATGCTTGAGTAGAAGTTAATTGAATATGAATAGGGTTAATTTCAATACTTGGAAATTTTTTCCCATGCATGTTTTATTTTTAAGAATTTGGTCCTGCTTATCCTGTTAAGTTGCCTTGTTGTTTTTACCCTACCTAGTATTGTAGGATGGAGTGATTTGTTTATCTGACATGCTGATAATCTATAGAATGATATCAAAGTAGTTATTGAGGTTTACTTTGGCTGATACGCATTTCTATGCTTGCTTAACATACACAGGGTCATGGAAAATGGTGTAGTACACCATAGGGAGAATTGATATAAGGGCTTCTCCAGAGTGTCTGTTTTTACTGTTATGATGTGAGACCATAGGGGGAATTGATGTAAGTGCTTCCTTAAAGTGTCTTTAGTTCCTCGATACGGGCCACAGGGGGAATGTGACGTAAGTGCTTCCCTATAGCACCTTTTAGTTACCTAAATGAGACTATGGGAAGATTTATGGCGAGTGATACCTCAGAGAGTCTATGATTAAGTTGAACTAGAGGGGTTAGATTGTGTGTACTTCCCAGAGGGTTTCTTGTGTTTTTTTGGTCGAAATAGATGGTTTAGACTGTGTGTACATTCCAAAGGGTTTCTTGTGTTTGTTTGGTTGAACCAGAGGGGTTAATCTGAGAGTAATTCCTCGAGGGTTACCTAATTTAATTATCTTTTTAATTGAGATGTGGAATTGAATGCAATTGAACTGTATGAATGTTTTCTTTTGAGTACTTCCTTGTTTACTTCTCTTTCACTTATTTCCTGTCACATATATTCACTAATAGTTAGGCAGATATCTTTTGCTGGTTTCCTACTAAGATTAGTCTCACACCCTATTTGGTCCATGCATTTGGGCCCAAACAAATTATATTGATGCAGTTATAGATAAGGGAAAACTCCCTTCTACTTCAGGTACTTGCCTTCTCAGGAGACGGAGAGTATGGGACCAAGATGAGGATTACGATGCTGATGAGTTTATCTAATTTATTTTGTACTTCAGTTTAGTAATGTATTTTAGTATTGCGACTTGATTGGCTATTTTCCTAGACATACGTATCATTCATCATTCATATATGTGCTCTATTTGTTTCTTACTTTTAGTATTTCTCTATTTACTATTGTATGATATTACTACTGCTTCCATTATTGTGTATCTGTTTTACTACCACTATTTCACGCTGACAATGAGGGTATAGTTTCCCCACTATCACACCCAAGTCCCTCGCTTCTAGTTGGCATCCTCTGGCGTTCGGGTAAATGCACTTGACGCCATGTGACCAACTGGGTATGGGGCACCTCTGGGTGGCTTCCAAAACCGGGACGTTATAAAGTGGTATCAAAGGGATTATTTTCTTATTGACTTACTGTTTAGAGCATATATCTAGGTATAGGAAGGAATATATACATGGTAATAAGTTGTGCTCGGGAGTAGCTAACCTGTGTACAGGGAAAATCCAATCTACCTCATTATTGCAATTTTTCTGGTTTTTCAAATATTACAGTTGACTTGATTTCTCCTTGAGTGACTCACATGTTTTGTGTGGTTATTGTTGATGTTATTGAGCTTCTATTTCTGACGCAACCTGATGAGATGAGGGTAAGCCATCTCATGCATCATGTAGGTTCCTGCTATAAATCACATGTCATGTATTCTTTCCATGCCATTTAGGGTGCATTAGTGATTTCATGTTGTTGTGATAGATTTTGTGCTAGATATGCATGTTGTTGTTATAGATACCTTGATAGAATACCTTCTTTGGATAGGGTATTGATTTTTGTAAGGTTTGTTTGAATGAATGTCAAACATTGGTTCTTGAGGTGTTATGGGCCCTCATGGATCAAAATTTGGTGGATCGTTGACTTATTACCTTGTATATGACATGTATAAGATGCCAAGATTTGATTCAAGAAGAGTATGGGCCCCCACGGATCGAAATTTGGCTCTTTCAATGTCTGTTTTAGTGTGTTTTTAGGATCCAGAGTAGTTTCTAAGGCTTACTGTCTGTAAAAACCCCAAATACACGGCATGTAATGTTGAATACATGGCATGTGTTCTTCTATTCAAGAAGAAACTCTTTTTCTTATGTACACAACATGTACTATATGTACACGCCTTGTAGTCTCTATCCGTGTCACTGTATGTGTGGGAAGAAACACAGTGTTGGGACATCCTGGTAGAACACATCATGTGCCGGATATAAACATTGTGTAGTGTGAGCCATGTATCCGGCTGTGTCACTAACAACACGGGTTGGTGAGGCTCATCTAGTACATGCCATGTCTGTAATGAACACTCCGTGTAGCTTTGTTCTAGGAGAGCCATGTCGCTCAGCCATGCAGAAGAACTCGGGCAGGGGAAGAGAAGTCGAGTACATGACGTGTGTTTGGAAAATATGTTGTTTGTTTGGGGTGTTACATGAACAGTTGTGGCAGGATTACATGCCCATGCGAAAGGCTAAAAGGAACACACCATGTAGGAATTATACATGTCGTGTATCCATGTTTTAGAAAACTTGAATGCTTTATTTCTCTTGTTCCCTTATTTTACTTCTCAGTTTTAGTCACTGTTAATCTTGATCTAAGGTGTATGCTTGAACGTGCAGATCCATGCCACCAAGATATCCTCTGGTTGTATGTCAGTTGTAATGTGGTGATCAGACACCGGACATGGATGATTAGGGACTACCAACAGATCCTCTGGTAGTGCTAGTCTAGGCACGAGCCATCATTCTGGACATAGGTGCTGACACAAAGTTCCGAGAGGTATTTATGTGGTTCATGTCGACCTTCCACAGAGTACCGCATCCTAACCCATCTATGGAAGAGTTGATGCAACTTTTTCAGCAGCAGCATCCTCCCACCTTCACAAGGGAAGAAGTACCTCAGTCTGCAGATTCATGGTTAGAATCCATGCTTTCTATCTTTGATCATCTGGAGACACCTCCAGAGAGGAGGGAGAGGCTCGCTACTTACATGCTACGTGATTCCTCCAAGAGATGGTGGGATGTGATCTCATAGGTGGGATGCCAACAAGTTATGGCTTGGGATGAGTTCTAGTGTGCCTCTATGAATACTTCTATCCGGAGACTTTGAGGGACGATCGATCCCAAGAGTTCATGAGTCTGGAGTAGGGTACTCTTTCAGTTATGGAGTATTCCTCTCGCTTCATAGAGCTACAACACTTCAGGCCTATTCCAGGAGGTGATGAGTTGTTCCTGGTAAGAAAGTTCATGGATGGTCTCATGCATGACATCCAATCGTAGGTGAATATCTTCAGGTAGACGTATATCACTTCTATAGTTAACTAGGAACTGATCATGGAGTGCAATCTAAGGGATTCTAGAGTTGTGAGCCAGGGAGGCTCTAGATCTAGAGTTAGTATTCCCCCTAATGAAAATAGGAAGCACTGTAAAGAGTCTACGCATGGAGATCCGAGGAGGAGAGATATATATTCTGGTAACTAGGTGGTGCGCTACCAGTGTGGGAAGATCGGGCATACAAGGCCACATTTCCCGAGAGACCCGGTGGAGTGACAATCTTGTGGCAAGATGGGTCATCTTTAGCACTTCTGTCAGATCTTTTCACCAGCAACCGGTGACAAGGGTTCTTCTATGACTCCTCGTTCAGGAGCAGCACCACCAGTTTCTCAAAAGTTAGGGAACTGGAGTACTTACAGCAGTTCAGGATGAGGTGAAGGTCATGGTTGTGGTAGACAGTCGCCAGGATTTCTACGATAGCAGGGTGGATCTGGTCATTGTGGGAAGGCGGGGTCACAGGGCCACGATTCAGGTCAGAGTTTTGCAGGGGAGCAGACCCAGCTGGAGCAGGATCTCAGAACTTCTATATTTAGAGGTATGATCTTAGTTGCATCTATTTAAGCTTCTACTATTTTCAATATAGGAGCTTCCCATAGATTTATATTTTCTACTTTTGTGGTGATCCTTGGGATCTATATCTTTTCTTCTGCAGATATATTGATGTTAGACAATTTGTTGGGGACAATAAAGGCTAGTGTACGTCAGTGCAAGGATTTCCCTCTTGAGGTTGGTGGGATTCACTTCTCTAGGGACCTCTATGTCTTAGAGATGATAGGCTATGACATCATTCTTGTAATGGAATGGTTAGTTCCCTTCAAGGATTTTATCAATTTCTATCTTCATAGGGTGAGTTTCACATCACAAGAAGGAAAATCATTTCTTCATAAGGGAAATTGGGATGTCCTAGCGATCAGAGTGGGACCTGAGCATCATGGTTTAGGGGGAGTTACAGCCCAGATCGCTATTTTATAAATGGATGACTAGAGGACTTCACATATGTACTTTCATCCAGAGGTGGATCGTTTCAGGGATGTCTTTCTATAAAACTTTTCAGGTTTTCCTCTAGATCATGAGGAAGACTTTTCTATTGAGCTTGTGCTAGGAGCAACACTGGTGTCCATTACTCCCTATAGGATGGCTACACCAAGGTTACAAGAGCTCAAGAAGTAGTTAGAGTAGTTACTGGAAAATGGTTTCATCTGATCCAGTACTTCTCCTTGGGTTTTTCCTGTCCTGTTTGCGAAAACGGCAGACGGTACCCTCAGGCTTTCTGTGGATTATTAGAAGCTGAAGTAGTTGAATGTCAATAAATGATATCCCTTGCAAAGGATTTATGATCTCTTTGATCAGATTCTAGGAGCTCGGGTGTTCTCAAAGATTGACTTGAGATCCGGTTATCATCAATTATGTGTTAGACCATCATACGTACCTCTTACAGCCTTCTAGAGTAGATATGGTCTATACGAGTATGTGGTTATGTCGTTCGGTCTCACGAACGCGCTTGCAGTTTTCATGGAACCGATGAACCGAGTGGTCCATCTCTACTTGGATTCCTTTGTGGTTGTCTTTGTGGATGATATCTTGGTGTACTGTCACACTCGACACAACCATTCTACCCATCCTGATATCGTTTTGAGTACACTGTGAGAGCATTAGTTATATGCGAAGTTCTCAAAATGACACTATTGGATGGACCATATTCACTTCTTGGGTCATGTTATCTCAGAGGAAAAAGTATCAGTATACCTAGAGAAAGTGAGAGCAGTAGTTTCCTGGGAGTATATGAAGAATGTATTTGAGGTATGGAGTTTTCTAGGGCTGTATGGATACTACAGACATTTCATACAGGACTTTTAGCACTTAGAAACACAGCGGACGTGCCTTACTAAGAAGGGTGTGAAGTTATTGTGGTCAGATTCTTGTGATTCATACTTTTAGAATCTAAAATGGAGATTGACTTCATCACTAATACTAGTTTTTCCAGATCCAGAAAAGAGCTATATTGTTTACTGTGATGCATCGTGTATCAGTCCGAGAGATGTGCTTATGTAGGGAGAGGCAGTCGTTGTGTATAGCTCTCGATAGTTGATGCCACTTGAGAGAAATTAACTGACGCATAATCTCGAGTTGGTAGCAGTTGTTCATGTCTTTTGCTGTTGGAGACATTATCTGTTAGGGGAGAATTTTGTTGTTTTCACATACCACAAAAGTCTCAAGTATATCTCCACTCAGTGTGACTTGAATTTGAGACAATAAAGGTGGGTTGAGTACCTTCAGCCCTTTGACTTTGAACTTGCCTATATGCCTGGGGAAGGCAACGCAGTGGCTGATTCACTGAGCAGGAGGACTCATATTCAGACAGTTCAGGAGGCCAGCAGTGAGTGGCAGCTTATGGCACTATTCTCGGAAATTCATTTGGAGGTGCACGACAGATAGGGGAAGACTTTCCTTTCTTCTATAGTTGTTACCTCTAATCTTCTTGATCAAGTACGAATGAGAAAGTTTTCAGATTCTGAAGGCCTAGTCCTACGGGAAATCTTGTCAGGGGAGGACAACATTCTTGTATGGACCATAGGCAAGGATGAGATCTTGCGTTCTCATGGGCATGTATGGGTGCCAGAAGACATATGCGAGGAGATGATGCAGGACTTTCATTCCTCAGTTTGGGTAGTTCATCCTGGTGTCACAAAGATGTATCATGATCTACACTGTCAGTATTGGTTCCAAGGTATGAAGAGAGATGTTTCTGGTTTCATCATGAGGTGTTCCACCTGTCAGCAGGTGAAGGAGGAGCATAAGCGACCATTAGGGCTTTTGCAGCAGTTACCCATTCCATAGTGGAAGTGGAATGATGTCGTGATGGATTTCGTGACAGTTTTTCTGAAGTCGCCTTGAGAGAATGATTTAGTATGGTTGTCATTGATAGACTCATGAAGGTTTCTCACTTCTTGTCGATCAATGAGAACTTCAGTGTTGATGAGCTGGGAAGACTGTACATCTGAGATATTGTACGTCTACATGGGATTCCACAGTCCATTGTTTTATACAGGGATGCACGTTTTACTTCTCAGGTCAGGTAGGGGCTTCTGAAGGCTTTGGGTACACAGGTACATTTGAGTACATCTTACCATCACCAGACAGATGTCCAGTCCGAGCATATGATTTTGGTGCTTGAGGACATACTTCGAGCATGCACCCTGGATTTTGTAGGTCTTTTGGAGAAGCACATACCTCTTATGGATTTTTCCTACAATAATAGTTTTCAAGCAAATTTTCAGATGGAACCTTATGAGGCTCTGTATGGTAGGCCATGTTGATCACCCATATGTTGGCTGGAGGTAGGAGAGGCAATTATGCTGGGACCACATCTTGTCCAGGAGACCACAGAGTAGATAAAGTTGATTCAGAAGAGTATGGATACTGCAAAATCTCAACAGAAGTCTTTTGATGATTGATGGATATCACCTCTTGAGTTCGAGGTTGGAGATCAGTTTTTCCTATGTGTCACACTGAGGTTGGGACACAGGAGGATTAGGAGACAGGGTTAGCTTTCACCGAGGTACGTTGGGTCGTTTGAGGTTTTGAAGAGAGTTGGTCTGGTTGCCTCTCTTTTGTAGTTACCTCAGATTTACTGGGCTATGCACGATGTTTTCCACATTTCTCAACTTCGACATTACTTCTCAAACCTATCTCATGCTTTTTAACCAAAGGACGTCGAGTTGGAGGTCGATGCATCGTTCGAGTAGCATCCTATCTGAATTTTTGATCGAAGTATGGAGGTTCTCCATGCCCGGTATGTTCCTCTAGTATAAGTGTTATGGCAGCACGAGCGAGTACATGATAAGACTTCGGAGAGGGAGGCAGATGTATGATCTCAGTGGTCAGAGCTGTTCAGGGATTCTTCTTCTATGACTCCATGTTAGGGAAATTTGTGGATGAAATTCTTTAAGGGGGGAAGTCTATAAGAACCTGAATCTTCTTTTCAAGTATGTTTTCCTTTTTCTGGTGTTTTTCAGGGAAAGTAGAGTTTCTGGAAATTTTTGAAGTATGCGTCGTGTAGTTAATGAGAACATGTCGTGTACTCAGTTAACGCATGTATCTGTGTTCTAGACATGTCGCGGTCATGCTCACGGGTGTGTGTGGTTACTTGGAGGCTACCTAAAGAAGGGCTTGGTAAGGGAAAGTACATTCCATGTACTTACAAAGTAAACTTTGTGTACTTCCTTTTTATTTCACTAAATATATCAGGGTCACGTCTAACAAACATAAATCCCTCCTTCTTGACCTAGTTCATCCGGGAGAAACCGTATGGACACAATCTTTCCCCGACCCCTTATCGTGCACCGGTTATCAAAATAGACCACCATTGATTGCGTTGGGATCGTCACGGTGATCTCTTTCTAATTCTAGAGCTTCGTTTCCTAATTGTTCCTCTTTCAAGAGTTATCCTTCGTTGAACATTTTAGATGTTTTTGTAGATCTATGGTTTTCTTGGGCGATTCAAGGGATGAGATTCATGTATAGCGATCATACACCACCGAGGTAGATGGTTTGTGCCTTTCCAAAGAAATTCTTTGAGTTATATGTGTAGAATTTCCCAATACCATTGAATGGGGTTTTGCGTGTTTACGGTTTTATGCATGTTCATTTCTTGTTATTATTTTATGGATGAGTAGAGGTTAATTGAATATGAATAGGGTTAATTTCTATGCTTTGAGGTGTTTTCCCATTCATGTTTTTTTTAGGATCGTTTGGTCCTACTTATCCTATCAGGTTTCTTTGTTGTTTTTCCATTTCCTAGTAGTGCATGATGGAGTGATTTATTTATCTGACTTGCTGATATGTTTTAGACTGCTAGTCGAGTAGTTATTGAGGTTTACTTTGGCCGATATGTGTCTCTATGCTTTCTTGACTTACACAGGGCCCTAAGAACCTGGTGTAGTAGACCATAGGGAGAATGATCGTAAGGGCTTCTCTAGATTGTTTGTTTTTACTGTTACGATGCGAGACCATAGGTGGAATTTATGTAAGTGCTTCTTTAGAGTGTCTGTAGTTCCTTGACGCAGGCCACAGGGAAAATGTGACTTAAGTACTTCCCCAAAGAGCCTTTTAGTTACTGATATGAGACTATAGGTGGAATTTATAGCGAGTACTTCCTCAGAGAGTCTATTCTTAAGCTAAACCAGAGGGCTTAGATTGTGTGTACTTCCCAGAGGGTTACTTGTGTTTGTTTGGTTGAACTAGAGGGGATAGGCTGAGAGTAATTCCCATATGGTTACCTACTTTGATTAACTATTTACTTGAGATGTGGAATTGAATGCAATTGAACTGTAGGAATGTTTTCTTTGGAGTACTTTCTTATTTACTTCTCTTTAACTTATTGTCTTCCATATATATTCCCTGACTGTTAGGCACAGATATTTTGGTGGTTTTCTACTGGGTTTGGTCTCACACCCTATTTGGGTCATTATTTTGGGAACAAACAGATTCTACTACTGCGGGTATAGATAAGGGAAAGTGCCCTTCTACTTCAGGTACTTGACTGTAGTGGAGTTGGAGAGTATGAGACCAAGTTGAGGCTCGTGATGCTGGGGAGTTTATCTTTTTAATTTTGTACTTTAGTTTAGTAATTTACTTCAACATTGTGACTTTTCTGGTTATTTTCCTATACATATGTATCATGCATCATTGATATATGTTCTCTAGTTGTTTCTTACTTTCAGTCTTCCATAGTTTACTATTGTATGATATTACTACTACTTCCACTATTGTGTATCTGTTTTACTTCCGATGTGTTACTCTGCCAATGAGGGCATAGTTTCCCCACAATCACATCCAAGGCCCTCACTGCTAGTCGGCAACCACTGGCATTCGGGGAAATACACTTGAGGCCATGTGACCAATCGGGTACGGGGCACCTCTAGGTAGCTTCCAAAATCGGGACATTACACAAAATCCTAAATAGACCCTAGGAGGGTGGTGAATTTGGGTGTTAAGTTTTATCTCACTATTGATTAGATCTTGATCTCACTTTATAAAGTATCCATTGGACCAATCAATCTCATGCACAAAAAATCTAGGTATAGAAAATAAACTTACTGTGACAAATATTTCACTTGGTTATCAACTAAGGACTAATCAAAATGGGACACATCAAGGTTGTGTCCACATAACAGGGATATCACTACTCACTGTTGGTGATTGCAAAATTTAAAAGGACACACTATTGATCTAGGGATCACCCTTTATTTCTCCATTTCCAAGAATTATTTCATAGGAGATATATAAATGAAAACATAACTCAATGGTTTATCACAATAATTATTTTTAAAAAACAACCACCAAACCAACGTGGGTGTTGTCACTGTGCTCCATCTTCTTTTGACATGAGAAAATATTTAATGTAGTTTTTCATAATAGGGTCTCTTTAAATTTTTTTAGGTTCATCGATAATATTATTCTTCTTTACAATTTTAGTTATTCAAATTAAAATGTTGATTCCCCTAAAGTTTAATCTCCATTTTTCTAGATATATATGTTTTCACTTAAAATAAAAACTAATATAATTTATTTCACACTCTTTTTCAAATATTAATTAAAAATAACATATATAAATTCAATACTTCTTTTATAGAAGCTTTCATATTCTAAAACATATTCAGGATTCCACATGTATTATTTCTCATGAAAATATTTTTTTTAATCTTATATTTTTATTTGCGAAAATAAATACATTTGTTGAGGAAATTTACTCCTCTCTATAAAACTCAGATATACAAACCGTTAAAAAAACTATAAAATATATTATTTTACATTTTCCACAACACTTACTATTTCAATATTTTAAACTAGAAATAAATGATTTCATTTATTCCTTTTTAATAATAGAGTCATAAACCTCTAGAAATTCTAATGAAAATGGGTATTTTTATATCCAATAAAATCTTCCATGGGTATCTTTATAAAAAACAACATTTAACTTTTCATTGAAAATTGAAATTTAACTCCCAATGATATATTCTATTTTCATTAATATCACACAGTGTTTAGAAAATCCAAGTTGATCTAACACGACTTTAAATTTTCATGTTTATTCATACATGACTCAAGATTATATCCATCCCACAATTTATTATTACATGACTAGGTGTTTTATGACCCGCTCTAATGGAGTATTAATAAAAGTGGTTCTAATATTATACAGATTCTACAAAAAGAAGATTAATTTCATGTATCCATTAGAGAATTCACTTTAATCCTATATAAGACTTTTAAATTTCTATTTAATCTCAAGTAAGTCCATATTTTTATAGAATTCACATTATCATACATCATATGCATTAAAACCAAACCAAAATCCATATCAAACTATAATAATAGTATTTTACCATAGAAATAATTTATCCAAGATAGATTTATCCAAACTACTCCTACAGCTTCAAACAAACTAAAAGAACCTAATCTTGATTGTCAAAAAAAACACAACAACTAAACTATAAGAACATCCTTGTTTCTAAAATTTCTCTATTTTGGATTGTGGGAAATATGAAATAATATATAAAGGGGTAAATTTGTTAAAACTAGTTATTCCACACCACTTTAGCTCATAACACTTGTTTAAAACAAAAACTATAAATAAACTGTCCATTTTCACATAATCCCCCTTAGGATTAAAAATCCACTTTTCCTAGGATTTATCTACCTTTTCCAATAAACCCAAAGGATAATATCTTGAAAGGAATAAAAAACTATGTTAAATGTTAATTTCATAAGGGGACATGAGATATTATTAAAACTACCAATATGAGGTAGATGGTTTAACACCAAAATTTAAGTGGGGCTACTCCAAGGTCACTAAAACAGGTGGTTCTATGAATATGATTTCCACTTATGGATTCATACCAACATAATTAAACTCTATGATACATTATTCCATTTTTGACCCTAGAAACGCATCCCCAAAATTTTCCAAACGTCCCTATAGATGATCCAGGAGCATAGCTTGTTCCGCAAGCTTCGATTTTACTAGTCGTGGAGGCCAAACGGAGTTACGGATCAAAAGTTATGGCTGTTTGAAGTTGGGCTGCTAGGGATGCACATCCAGGATGGTTTTGGGGCGAAGTATGGATTTGCGTGGAAAAAAGGAGTTTTTCATAAAAAATCCATTTGCGTGCATGGAATATTACTCACCAATCTTTACGCCCGCAGAATATTATGCTCCCATAGTTGCACGCGTGGAATTTAACGCGCACCACCTTGCGCGCGTGCAATTTTACGTGCACCGCCTAGTGCGTGGAAAACCCTTTGCGTGCATGGAATTTTATGCGAACCGATGCCCGAGTTTCTGCCTATAAATACAAGTGCACCCCCCCTCCCCCTCTTCAGGAGGACCCTGGAGGTCGGCCGCCGCTCTGATGCGCCTAAGTCCGAGTTTTTCACGCCCGCGCGGAAAACCCCCCTTTGGCACGCAAAGCATTTTTTTTGCGTGGAAAAGGGACAAACTGCCCCGTTTTCCACGCAACACATATTTTTTTCACGCAACAGTGCCACTGAGCCCTATTTTTCACGCGCCAGTGCAGCACCAGTCCTATTGCGCGCAAGCCTTCCCTATTGCGTGCACCACTTCCTTTTGCAAACAAGGAATCCCTATTGCCTGTAATTCCTTCCCTTTTGTGCACGTTGCCTCCTATTGCACGCCCACATCTTGTATTGCATGGGACGCCTCCTATTGCGTGCCCTCATCTGGTATTGCATGCCACGGCTCTGGTATTGCACTCCCACATCCAGTATTGCCCGCGCGGCTCCGGTATTGCATGCCCGCACCTGGTATTGTGTGCCCAACTCCGATTTTTGCGCGCCCGTATCTGGTATTGCGCGCATGTATCTGGTATTGCGTGCCCGCCACACCTATTGTGTGCGTCGTGCCCCGATTGTGCACCTATTCCAGTCTGATCCCTTCGCTACCGTCACAGACCCCCATGAAAAATGGAGAGTCGCACCGCGAACTTTTCCGGCTGGAACGTCGGGGTTTTCCATTGCGCAGCCTCTTTCCACCTATTGAATAGCATGATTTGAGATACTCTTATGCACACCATGAAATAACTTCAGTCAACATATTCCTGTTGGTCCCTTTCACGTGTCGTGAGTTGAGGTTCTTATCATCAATTACCTGAGTACCTTGAGTCAAACCATTCCTCAGGAAACTCCGCCAAACCCTATCTCTTGGCTCCTATGCTTGGTTGAACCAGAAAGGTCCGACCTTGCGTAAGACCCAACATTAGCCGTTCTAGGTGCCTTATGGCAATAGTCCTATCTAAATGACTATAAACCGAAGTAAACCCTATGTTCCAAACATAGGATGCCTCTTGATCCAAATAAGAGATGTCTTGTGCGCTAAGCATAAGTTACGAGTAGTCCTATCTACATGACTATAAATTGTAGTAAACCCTGTGTTCCAAACATAGGATGCCTCTTGTTCCAAATAATGGATGCCTTGTGCACCAATCATAAGATTCCATTATTCCTATCTACATGACATTAAACTGTAGTAATCCCTATGCTCCAAACATAGGATTCCTCAGAGCGTAAGCCCCATACCATTTTGGGCCGCCTCAGAGCGTAAGCCCCAAACCACTAATGGGCTGCCTCAGAGTGTAAGCCCCACACAACCATGGACTGCCTCAGAGTGTAAGCCCCATACAACCATGGGCTGCCTTAGAGCGTAAGACCCATATAACCAATGGTCTGCCTCAGAGCGTAATCCCCATACCACTTTGGTCCACCTCATAGCGTAAGCCCCATACCATTTTGCGTTGCCTTAGAGAGTAAGCCCCATACCACTAATGGGTCGCCTCATAGCCTAATCCTCGTACCACCAATGGGCCACCTTAGAGCGTAAGACCCATACAACCATGGGACAACACAGAGCGTAATCCCCATACCACTTTGGGCCGCATCAGAGCGTAAGCCCCAATCCATCCCGAACTATGTGGACTTTGATTCCCTGCCATGGGGATACGTAGGAAGACTCCACGAGGTTCAAGCCCAATACCCATCAGGTCACCAAGTCCACCTTCACGTCAGTTTACAGACACCATGGGCCACCTTAGAGTGTAATCCCTAAATGCCATCAAACTAAGTGGACTTTGATTCCCTACCACGAGGATATGTAGGAATCCTCTTCGAGGCTCAGTCCCAACTACACCGTCTCCCTTATGATGGTCCCATTTCATTTCCCATCCATTTCATTAATCCATCCACCACCCAACCTGATTCTTACCCAGGCCGCCACATCCCGGTGAGATCATACCATTCATCCCAGCACCGCTCCTTGCAGAACCCGAGTAGCTAACCATGCATAAGACCCAACATGTCTCTGGGTCGTTGTCCTTTTTGTACACCCTGGGTCATCACTCCTTCAAACTACGTGGGTTTTGATCCCTGTCCTCTACATAGGGTACATAGGAAACCTCCATGAGGCTCAATCCCATCCAATGGTAAACCCTGGTGTCCCCCATTTTGGGGTACACTCTTCCTGATCCGCCCTCAGTGGTGTTCAGATCAGCCATGGTGTGACATCTCCCCTACATGGGGCACACCACCTTGGATTCTTCCTCATTGGGCGTTCTGATCCATTCATCTTCCAGGTGATCCCTCCTTGGGATGTACCAATCTGATCCGTCTCTATGGGACGTTGTGATCACCCTCATACCATCTCCGCGAGACGTTAAACTCGCGGCATACCCCATGTTAAACATGGGGAGCTGAGGAAAACCTCATAAGACACGCCCTTTGTGTACCCGTCTTCGCAAGACATTAAACTCGTAGCATACCTCGTGTTAAACATGGGAAGCTGAGGAAAACCTCAGAAGACACGCCCTTGGTGTATTCGTCTCTGCTGGACGTTAAACTCACGGAATGCCCCGTGTTAACCATGGGAAGCTGAGGAAAACCTCAGAGACATGCCTATGGCATATGATTCCCCACATCCGATGCGGGATGCCTCAGGTTCTGCACCCTTGAGATGCCCTCTTATGAGGAAGAACACAGGTTCCCCGATGTCCACGCATCCAGTGATGACCTGGAATGCCTAATGTTGTCATCTACTCTGACCGAAGGTTGCTACCATGTCAGGACCCCATGGAATGTCCTCATAGAATTAGTGTAATTAACTGGTTTCCATGAAGATATGGCATCGGGAACGAGATTCACAAGCACGTCTTAAATCTATGAGGGAGACCCGGACTAGGTGACGAGCTCTAAGGAGGAATCCAAGGAAGGAATAATCAACATCCCATCATCCCAGTTTTGATCAAGGAGCAGACGTCCCTAAATAAGGAATGGATGTCGCCCTCCTTTGGAAAGTGGGAATGAGGGGCAACAAGCTGTGCATCCTCTGCGTGAAGGACGCGCACATGTGCCCCGGTGGAAAGTGTCAGAAACATCCACCTTCTCTTAAATAAAATGATGTTGATTTATTCATGTGTGAGTGTTGTAACTAATTACTTTTTATACTAACTTAACTCTTATTATCTCAGTAAACAACCATAGGAAACTTCACTTATTCAATAATATCCTCATGTTTTTATTTTATCCATTATGTTTGGGTACATGATTTTTTGGTTGAGACGTATTATGATTCATCTATAATATGATTTGTGCTCTATTAAATTTTTATATGCCTTATAATACATAGGTTTCTCATAAAAAATATCCTTCACTTGTTTATTTTTTATACACATCATCTCCGACCCAATCCATATTTGAAAAGGCTTACAAGTTTTGGTCATTTCTCACATTATACACCAAAATATAACTGAGTGTTCCACGAATGTCAAAATAGTGATATTTTCTTCCTTGTGAGAAAATTACAAATGAATAATTAATCATGTATTGTAGACTATATCTAGCCTTATTATTTCAATATACAAAAAACTTCTAATAATAATTTTATAAAGTGTGGGAACAAATATTTTTTTATATTTATGGTTCAAAATAATATATCTAACTATAATAGATATGGAAGTTTGAATTATATTCTACATTTCAATCCTTTCTATCCTATGAAAATATTTAATCTCCCCAATCATTTAGATTTCAAATTTCAATCTCATTGATCGAGAAAAACCATTCACTGATTTCAGTTTTCGACAAGTAAATATGAAATC
Organism: Viscum album; assembly: GCA_963277665.1. Classification (NCBI taxonomy): domain Eukaryota; kingdom Viridiplantae; phylum Streptophyta; class Magnoliopsida; order Santalales; family Viscaceae; genus Viscum; species Viscum album. The sequence goes on along the minus strand of OY728155.1, from coordinate 358,558,509 downwards.
ATGAATATAAAAAAGAACCCAAAATTACCCTTCCTGTCAATATTTCAAATACCAATTTTGATCCAAACCACCTCTTGTAAATTTCATCCTCCTCGGTAAGTTATCTAATGGAGTTTATCAAGCCCAAGGGGCATGTTCACAACCCTAAAATTCCTTTCTCAACCAGCACACAGTTGACTCATCACCCCCAATAAATAAATACACTAGTTGTTTTACATATATCAGTTCTTCAAGAAAAAAATTTAGAAATATTTTATTGACATCCATTTTATTAAAATTAAAAATTATTTTAATAGTCAGATCTAGGAAGACTCATATTTATTTGAGTCTCTCCATTGGTGTGAAGTTTATTCCACATAAATAAATTTGGATAATGTGTAATTCTTAAATACCAATATTTATATATTTCCTATCACGTTTTTAAAAAAATATTCTTGGAATAGTTTTGTGTTTTTTGGCTAACAATGATACTGAAGGAACTTTAAAATAATCCTCTATAGTCATGAATAAGGATTAAAGAGTTTTGGAAGAAGTCTGGATTAGTTTGGTGTTGAGAAGACTAGAACTAAGAAATTAATGAAGTATAAATACATAAGGGTAACTAAGAAAATACATAACGGGGACTAGGTTGATATGTAAAAGTAACCTGGAAAATATATAAAGGTATCCTATCCAATATATAAAGGTAAACATGCCAATACATATATTTTACCTGAAATATTTAAATAAAGGTCCAATGCATAAGGGTAACAAGGATGTTACAAAAAAGTGACCAATCCAATATATAATGGTAACTGATCCAATATATAAATGAATTCGGGATAATAATTAAAGATTAATTATAATAATTTAACAAATTATTTATAAGTATACATAGCCAATTTCACACGTAAAGGAAAATAGGTTGATACAAAAAAGTAACCAAAATGATGCATAAGGGTTTTTTAGATAGAAAAATGGAAAAGTGTTGAATTTTACTAGCATACAAGGTGTGTATCTAGATCATATGTAGGAGTAACTATATTGGAAAAGATAATATAAAATGGTTACTCAATTTTCTTTTTTCTATTATGAAATATGATTGATAATGCATCTACTCATAGATTATGATATAGTGTACATCATAAGATTTGATTAATTATGTGTCAATAAATTAATGTTTTTATTCCATGGGAAGGATGTCAATTCCATGAAGAGTTTCAGACAGATTTCAGTGATCATTCAAATTTGGAGATATTCATGTCATGGGGGAAGTTTACTCTACAACAGGCTTAAGGATCGATAAGAATTGAATGATCATTCCATGATATTTTAAATATTTAAATATAATATATTATATAGATTTCTTAAATTTAGTCCTTAAATAATAATCAAACAATGAAGAAAGAATTTATGCTTTGATCTCGTAATTTCTTGATTTGGTTAAATTTTAAAATGAAGAGGCATGACATGATTTTGGAGAGTTCATTTAACCTAATTGGAATACTTTACACTGAAACATCTCCTCATAGTTCTAGATAAATAAAAGGGGGAAATTAGAAGTCTCAATATATAGATATATCTTAATTTAAAAAGGAGGCGGATCATAGATCAAAATAATAGAGTATGAGAGAAATTCAATACTTTTGTTGTAAATTCATATAGGAAAAGAAGAAATATCTTGGACACTATATTATTGGAGTTTCATAGAATTTATCAAGTTTAGGAACATAGATTCGATTGGTGCACCATTATTGGTGTAAACTAATTATTGGATCATGGAGATCTTGATAACAACACATGGGGGAGTAGTGAGATTTCTTAGTGATTGAGGGAAGTGAGCTATCTTTTATGTGAAGGTTATAAACTTGGAGGGTCAATGTGATCACTCTAAATTATAATAAACTATTGATTCACTTAATGATTATTTTACGTTGGTAAATATTAATTTTTCAATCCTTAGATTGTCCTAGTTTTGGTGAACCAAGTAAATATTTTTGTGTCCCAATTTTCTCTTTAATTAGTTAATTACTTAATATTAATTATAAGGGATATGGGTGTTCCTAATAAAAGTAGAACATGTTTGTTAGATCTATTTTTTAAAGATATAAATATACCCTGATTTACCCCCTCCCACCTCAGGGTATTTACATTTATTAGGACGTACAAGTGGTACTAGAGAAGAAGTTTCTCTGTGGATTTTTCACTAACAGAAGTAATGTAATTGATTATTAACCAAAATGGAACTCATTTCTTCAATGGAAATAATTTTTAATTATGGAAGAACCAAATGAAACTCAATTTTTTATCTTTTTTAATGGATTTATATATGGTTTCCATGTATAGTATATTAATAATCATATGATATTAAGCAATATTATGTAAGGAATAAATAATGCTGGATGTTGACACCAAAGGAGTCAATTCATTAAGAGTATCTTTTTCCAACATGATCTACACAATGGTGATGATGTATAAATCCTAATACATCATATGGTAAAACATATTAATATCTATAAAGGTTATTCTAATATATTTGGAGAAAAATTTTAGGTTCAAAGAAATTGGTATGTTGATTAGAGGATGTTATTAAATTATTCTATTAAGATATTCTTTGATTGGGTTAATGTACTTATGTAGTAACATATTTCACTTGAAGAAACCATTAATGATATAAAAATTAATAATATAATCTTGAGATATTACCACTTTGTTTCAATTTGAAGGTCTTGATTCTTGGAGATAAATACCCTAAGTTGGTGACATTGGTTATACATCAAAGCACTCTCATTGCATAAGAGATGAGAAATAATGAAACTGAGTTCTTTGAAAAGGAAAATTATTAGAAAGTGGTGTCCGTGGTAATAAAGAAATTCCCATTGGAGTATGGTTCAAAATATATGGAATTTTATGGGGTGATGTCTTTCCATTCCATAAACTTAAAAAATCAAAAAGGAAAATTCAAAGGTGAGCTTCCACTTTCATTATTTCTATTTGTAAAATTTGTGCATTACTCTATAAGGCGACCAAAGTAATTCAAAGATGATTATGAAGTTAAATAACCCATAAAAAATAATCTATCGGTGTGAATATAAGTAGGAGCTTATAGTGTAAGTTATTTAAAAATAATAACTCTATTTTGCAAGAATATATTAGCTTCGAAGAAAGGGAAGAGAAATAAATTGAGGACTTCAGGAACCTAAATGAGTAATCCCTTATAGCTCTCATATAAAAACAAAAATAATAATAATGATGATGAAATCAATTGTGTTAAAGTAAGAGTAGATATTGATATTGAACTAGAAATTACTCTTGAAGAAATTGAGGTTTTGATAAACAAAACAAAGATATCCAATAGAGACAGATGTGATTCTACATTGTATATGAAATTTTAATAAGAGGAAAAATATTAGTAAAATATTTAAATTGAAAAATTTATATCTGGAAGTCCTAAAAACTCTAATAAGGAAATTGAACACATGATCAAGATCAAAGAGCAGACATAATTTTAAATATTTTGAATAATTATATAAAATATTGTGTCAAAATAATCAAGCATCTTGAATCTGAAGTCATGAGAATTCAAGGATGTCATGGTGATCAAAATAGGATTCTAACTCCTAGCATAAAACAAGGAATTTTAAGTTTATGGGAAACTAAATAATACAAGGAGGAACATGTGGATTCCACATAAATTTTTGACAATTTCAAACAATTTTAATGATTCAAAACTAAATAATGGTCTTGATCACAATAAAAAAATAGTGGTTAACACGAAAAAATAAGAACCCAGTTATAAAAATAAGTATGATTAGGATTAATCAAAAAAGTTATTAAAAGGATATAGGTGGAGTAATAAAGATAGAAAACAATACACCCTAAATCAAATGTTATTACAGAGAGAAAACGGGTCCTACATAATATGTGTGTTCTATAGAAAAAGATAATTTCAAGGTAAAATAGAAAAACTATATAAGAACAAATTCCAACACTGGGTATGTTTTAAATAACTTTTTTTAATGTTGTGAAGTTTATAAACAAAAGAGTGTATTTTTATCATCAAGGGAATAAATATATTTGCTAAAGGAATTCCAAAAAAAAGAGATATAGGTAGCTCGAAGCATCATTAAGTAGGATAAAAACTCATATTTAATTTTTTTCCAAATAATATGTGGATGATTAAATGGAGATACGGGCCGAACAATATCATTCACCACTAAAGGAAGTGCAGTAGTGAACAAGGATCAAGAAAGGAAAAAAAATCTTAATTTCACTAAAATTTTCTTGAAAGTAATAGATTGGACTGAAATGTGAATCCATGGTAGTGATTTCAATTAACATTTGGCATGAAATAAAAAATAATTCATTGGGATTAGGTATTTTAATGAATATTTCATTCTATTTGTAAACAAATAAAGTATGAAGGACATTTTATCTAAAAAAATCTAAAATCAAATGCAAATACTTGAGTCACATGGATGCCTTGCTGGTTAAAGACCTTTCTCACAACTTTATAACTATAATTGAATTATGTAACTTGGGTCATTATATCAATTTAAATAATAAATCTTGAATCATACAAATAATATATGAAAAAAACATTATGTATAGGAAGCACAAAAATGGTATATCTACCTTTTTAGGGGAGAAGAAGACATGTTTTTCTAACCAATGAAGAAGAGAAAAATTTGTTTCACATAAGTCTTGTCCACTAGATCTAAAATTCCTTCGAATATTTTAACAATAATGAAGGATCTCTTGATATCCTTAAACTCTCAAGTTATCACACTCATATGTGTGATACTTATCAAAAAATGAAATTATTTAAAAGACTTACAATACAAAGGATAAGAAACTGAAGATATTTCTTGAGATGGTGAACATTGATGTGTGTGGGAAAATATAAATCAAACCCTTTGATGGAGTGAGATACATTATCTTATTCATAAATTATTATAGTAGGATGTCATGAATGATGGTGTTAAATCACAAATCTAAAGTATTCAAGTGTATTACTTGTTATCAAATACAGTTAGAGAATATTCTCAAGTGGAAAATTCATAAATACTAAACTAATGATGAAACAAAATTCACCATTGATCTGATGTAAAAATATCTCATAAATCATGGGATAAGGAACTAGGTTTTAGTGGTGAGGACTCTTAACCAAAATAATATGATTAATGGAAGAAATTGGATCATTAAAAATATATCTCATATAATGATCATCGAGAAATATCTATTATAGATTTACTGTAAGGAAAGAATTATTATCTTTTTTTATATCTCCAATATGGAATTATTATGACTAAAGAAAGTAAATAAACCCAATGATATGAAGTATGTAAATAATCCAACATTGAAATACATTTATATTTTAAGAAGTACTTTATTCAAAATAAGGAAAAGAACTTCAGGTTTCAATTTCCTGAGGATATAGATATTTTCCATAAATACTCATCCAAAATCAAGGAAAAAAATTATATAACTAAAGGTTTAGAAAAGTAAATAAATGTTACAAATTCAATATTATGAAAAATGACCATAATTCTCAATCTAGTGAGTAGTATTCTCCAAAAATAGAATTAAATTTTCATTAAAAAGTGATTTTGTAGTTAGTTTCCTAGGGGGATAACATTTCGATAAATAAGATTTACAATAATATAATGATGATTAGGAAAGATAATAAATTTCAATAGCTATAAAAAAAGTAAAGTTTCAAGGCTAGAAACAATAAATAAAATATAATTAGTGATTATATAGTTGTGGAAAAAACACAAAGGTTTAACACTCTACAAAAAAATTTCTCTTATCTCAAGTATAGCCTAATTGATTTAAATAGGTTACTAAAGATAAAAGCTGTTGAAATTGATGTTAGATGAGATTTTTCAGTTAGAGAATAATTAAACATGGAAATTTTTTCCAAGTTTATAAGATAAAAATTCCATTAGAACCAAATTGTTATTTTTTTAAAAACATAATGAAAATGAAAAGGTGACTTAGAAAAAATCATGGATGGTGTTCCTAGGATATTCCCCAATTTAAGGGATTAATTTTTATGAAACATTTTCTTTTATAGATTGATTGGAAACAATTCAAATATTCCTAGAAATGTTGATGAAAAAAATCTCCTGGTGTTCCAAATTAATATTAATTCATAAATCCTTAATTGATTCCTTAATAAAGAAGTGTACATTGGGAAATAAGATATATTTTTTACATATAAAGATGATAGAAAATTATTATGATTGATGAAGGAATTGTATGAGTTAAAGTAGAACCAATAAAATGGTATTATTGGTTTAATTTTTACATAAAAAATATTGGAATCATGTGAGGTGTATTTCATCACAATATTTGAATCAAGAAATGAATTGATCAAAGGATTTTGGTGATCATCTGTGTGGATGAAAAACAATTGGAGGATTGAACGAATCATAATGCTAGATTCTTTAATAATTAATTATGTGAAATCTCAAGATATACATGGTTAAATATTTAATATTTTATGTTCGATTATATGTGATAAATGTAAGCTAAGGCAAGTTAATTTCTCAATCAAAAAATGATGAATAAATACTCAATAGGTTTGTAATAGAGGATTATAGGATGATGAAATCAAAATTAGTGACCCTGATGAAGTTTTCAAGTGATGATTATGGACAATTTTCAATGTAAAAATATATAGGTAAACCACTAGAAACTTATTGTACCTAATAGAGAAACAACCCAACATTATGCTTACCACATGTCAGGTCACATGGAACCAAAGTTTTCCCATGGAAATCCACTTTCTAGGAGTAAATATAATTCATTATTATATAAACCAAAAAAATATATTTTGGAATTATTTATTATGAAATCCATAACAAAGTTTTCTTTTGGATACACATATATGGATGGAGCCGGTTCAACAGATGATTGCAAGTTAGCATCAGGTGGTGCATTCTATCATAGATTTTTGTGTGTTTCTTAGCTGAGAAAGAAGAAAGAATGCATTTAGTAAACACTATATTAGATTAGTATATTGTGGACACTCAAGCATGTATAAAATTACTATGGATGAATAAAAATCTTTAGGATGTTGGAGTTGATGTTAAATATCTTGTTGCATTTAGATTTGACAAGTAGAGTGATTTCGATCATAGTAAAACTCATGTACATCACTTATGTAAAATGTAAATCAATATATAATATCATTTCATCAAGTATATGGTTTAATAATTTATGGTCTTGTTAGAGTATATGTCAACATGGAATCATGTTACAGACAACATTACAGAGGCAATACCCAAGGCTGATTTTTATAGGAAGATCATGGAGTCCAATCATCTCCATCCGCCTATATTGTTTAGGTAAGGGACCCCAATCCCCTATGTAATGTTATATTTATATAAAGGTATTGTGATAATTGATTTTAAGGATTTATAAAACTCTAGTTTGAACTTTAAGAGAAGATATATCTGAGTTCATTGATAAAAGTGAGAGAAGTTATCCATGAGATACTTTGGAGAAGTTTTTTGCAGTTATAGATGAATATGGATGCGAGTATTTTTTATTATTGAAATATGGGGGAGGTATAAGTATTATTTTAAAAAATGGGAGAGTAATTTAATGTTTATTAAGTGTAATAATCTTGGATGAGAAGTATCTAAGAGAATAGAGATCAAGGGAGTGTTTTCATGATGAAATTTTCCTTTAAATTATGTTTCTCACAATAATATTGACTCATATGGGATTAAAGTTTATTCTTAATAAATAATTGATACATTGTATAAGGGAAAGAGTTTTCAGACTACATTACTGCTCAATTTTGATGTTTTCAAATGAATATGTGTTGAATCTATTTTGGAAGAATTTTCAGAAAAACCCAAAGGTGAATATTATTATAAAACATTCACTTGTGGTATTTTTGAATTATTTTTGTTGAAATGGATATTAAAGGGATCTAAAAAGAAGTAAAAAAATTACTAATGAAGGGTGAAGTTATTTAGGAAGAAGTATTGAAGATTGGTGTGGAGAAAGATGGATCTGAAAATTTATAAAGGTCCCTATATGTAAAGGTAACTAGGATAATTCATAAATGAAACCAGGATGATATGTAAAATTAATCGGGTTGATTCATAAAGGTTACCATAAAAATACCTAGAATAAAACAAAAAGGATGCCTTTAAGAATATTAAATAACCTAAATAAGTAACGGTAACCAGGATGATATGTTAAAGTAAATAATCTGATTTGTTAAGGTAATCAAGCTAATTCTGTAAGGTAACCAATAAAATACATAAAGTTTTTGTGGAATAATTTGACAATGACTCGGTTTATAATGGTAACAAAAACTATATGAAAAGGTAATAGTGATACTATGTAATGGTAACCAATTTGATACCTAATGGTTGTCCATATAGAAAAATAGAAATATGTTAAGTTATATTGGAATATATAAGAGTAGATCTGGATCATATGTAAGATTATATAGACATGAAAATTTCATACATAAGGGTTACATAATCTTCTATTAACAAGTGTAAAATGTTCTTAATAATGTGACCAGTTGTGCATTATGATATATAATATATCATAAGATATGATTGATAATGTGTCCAAGAATGAATATTGACCTTTCGTAGGAAGGTTTTAAAATTATAAGGTTAGTGAGGACACATTAAATTGTAAGAAAAAATAAATTCAATTATTAATTCTTATACATTAGCACAATATTATTGTATAGTTTTTGGATTATCCCAAATTGGATGGAAAAAGTAAAATTTTATATTTTCTTCTTTGTTTTCTCAAACATTTAATATATATTTTGAGGTAAATAGGTGTTCTAAATAATTATAGAATAATATTTTTTTCAAGGGACATTTTAAGAAATCAATAATCTCGGATTCACCCCCCCCCCCAACCACCACCACATGGGTATTTAAATTTCTTGGGACTAGATCATTTCCTTATTAATCATACTTATTTATAAACATTAACTTTATTCCAATGATATTGTGATCCATCAATCTCTTCACAGGATCCCAAGTTTTATTTTCCCCTATTTGATTAAGATCCACATACATGGATTTGACACAAGATTCATCTATTGATACTTATTTAAAATATGATGACTCCACCTGAGAAAATAGAGCAGTATGATCAACATTTTTCATCCTATAACATTTATTAAGAGTATATTTATCACTAGTAATATTTAATTCATCAACAACTATTCTTATATTCCTTCATGGTGAAGTTGGATAATATTATTTAGCAAGTTCCTTATCTACTAATTCAATTTGCAAAACCTCATCACATACCGGATTATGTGAACAAGAAAAAATTGCATAAATTTCATCCACTTATTAATAAGATTAACTCAAAACTATAATTAAATATTTAAGTCAATATTTTTCTTCAATAAATTTGGAATAATTAATTTGTAGGATTTTTTAAACCACTTGTCAAATAACTTATAGGCTTAAATTTTGAATGAGTATCCTAACAATATCCCTGCATAAAATGTTTCCTTGTATTTTCCATGAATTTCTTCTTTATTATTGATGTATAAATTGACTAAAAACAAATTAATGTATACTAATGTTGGCCCTCCATCATTTCACATTTCATATGGTGTATTCTTATCTTTGGGGTATACTAACCAAAATTTTTGTTTTTACACAACCACTTATACTTCTTCCTTTCAACAGTATCCAGAGATTTAACTATCAATGAGATATATTTTTTTATAGGTTATTCAAAATCAGGTTACATGTTTTAACAAAACTATTTTTTTCTCATTTATGAGACTTCAAGCTTGATTCCATGATCTTTTAAATATCATTTCCCCTAATTTTTGGATTACTCCATTCCATTTCCTGGTCATAAATGTATGGTTATTATTTTGATTTTATTTTCATCTCTCCTTATAAAATAATTAATAAAATAAGTTACCTATTTTCCATTTATGAACATGATGAAACCCATTATATTATTATCATTAATAAATAATATGAAATATTTATCACTGGTATTTTAGGAACCTTCATAGGACAACACACATCGGTCAAAATAAAGTCCAAAAAATTCAATGACAAATTCTTCTTTGGTCAGTAAATATTTGTCTTCATTTTATCTCTTAAAAAATTATATAAATTCTTCTCATGATCACATATAATTTTTTTTCAACTATAGCCTTAAATTCCGACATTTTCTCTATGTATTGTTAATGGATATGCTCAAACATTTGATCCCAATGGATGATTTCTACTTCTACTATATTGAGACAAATGTTCTCCATATTATCCACTTGATATAATTTTTCCTTAGTTTTCAAAACTATAATTAATGAATTTATAGATTTAACTTTTATCAAGAATCCCTTTTAAATTAATTTGACTATATGTCCTAAATCAAAAAGTTAACCCGCACTCAATAGGTTAAACCATAGTCTATTTACATAGATAACTTCAATATTCCCTAATTTAATTTCAGTTAGCCTTGTCTTTCTACTTCACTGTATTTTAATGCTCTATCTATCCAAAAATAGATATTTCCATCAACATATCACTTCACATTATTCAAGAGGATCATATTTCCAATCATGTCAGATGAAAACTCAATATCAAGGATCCAAGTGTTGTTATTATTATTTTCTTTTGAGTTCAATTTGAACCCATATTTTCTTCTCAGTATTAATCATTTCCTTAAAATTAATTCTATATCAAGTTGAGTATCTGGTTTATTTTTACTTATTTTATATAGAATTATAAGTGAAGTTATAATATTATTCCTATAATTTAGAGAATCTTTTTTCAAAGGAACCAAATTTGGTTCCATTAAATCTATTTAGCATTTATTTTCATGGGAGTAATTTTAACTCTTTTATTTCCTAAAATTTAAAAACTTTTCCCCTAAAGTAGCTTTCTACCTCAAGGTAATAAGTCATTGTTTGACCAATGCAACGTCATGGCCCAGACCGCTCGAACAGTGCTTGAGCATAGATCACCAAATAACTTCAGTTTCACAACCATCTATTACATAGGGTTTTGAATATTTTTAGGACCTAAAATAGTTGTGTTGAGACTATTTCATTAAAAAAAGTCCTAAAATCAATCCCAAATCCTACAAAAAAAATATGCAAGACATGTCTGTATAAGAGATGCCCCAGTAACTTGTAGGCATAAAACAAAAATCCCATTGGTCCCCTATAGTTTATAATATAAAATATATAAAATTATATGTATAAATAATTTAAATAGATTATAATTAGTTGAAAATAGGTTACTAGGTTTTATATATAACAATTGGAACTTTAACCAGTAAATTTTGAATAATAACTGTAAAAAGAATATTGTGGCCTTAGGAAAAACTCGCATACATCTTGTCAAATTCACAGCCTCTAAAAATAGATGACCTGTACTCTGTGTCTAGATCCATATTATACATATTACCTAATATAAAATAGTAATGTCTACCCAAATACACCATAACCCATGCCATGTATATGGATAGGGGTGAGTTCAATGACCCTACAGCTATCCCCAGTGCCTCAACCAAACTATGTGTTGTTTTGATCTAGTGGATGTTCATGAAATACATATAGAGAGTGAAGTAATGTCTTTTAAACACACCCACATATAACATAATACAAATGAACACACAATAATACCTACTTCAATACCATTTTTTAATACACGTGGAATTTTAACCCATACAATACTTTCTTCAGATCTGTACTAGAATCTCTATCATAAAATCACTCATACACTACCTACCTCATAACCATGTTGTAAGGACCATCTATCAGAAAATTTGAAATTCATTTATCCCATGGATCAGGCCTATAATTTAGGTTATTTTCTTTTCAAGTACCCCAACCCATTTCTATGAACTCAGGGAGGTCCTTGAAGTTACCCGAACTCATCCCCACAGAGATTGAGGAGGTCATTAGACACACTAACAAATCTATGTGTGTTATAATGATATTACCATCAATCAAACCAACCCATACTCGTAGTATTTGGTGAGACCATACTCAATCACATAATCTCATCACCACAGGTTCAAGGGAGGAATCCATCAACCATACATACTCATTCCTATGGGTTTTAGAGATTCCATCATCAAGTTCAAAAAATCATCCTTTCACAATAAGGGAAGTAAAATAATTCCCTAATAAACATGTGAATATCACATTAAATTGTACAATTAGCCCATTTCTCAACTCACCAACTCATATTCAAGGTACTGGACACTCATGACATTTTCCTATATGTAATCATCCACTATGGTCCCCTAGGATGATCCCAACCCTCTAGAGATATTATAATTCAATTGGAATCATCACACCTATTTAATACCTTCATAAAACATAATTAGTAAAAGAACAAAACACATGAGTCACATAGGAAATTATACTATTGTTGGCACATGAATATAAATAACCAATTGACTAAGAGAAGATGGCAGATCAGGGCCCCTTACCTTAACAGACATTATGATAACTCATCATAATCTTACATAAACTTCCATATAGTCTAAGATTCCATGTCCCAACATCAATCATCATAAAATAAATAAATATATTAATTTATACAGAATTTTGGACTTGGCATGACTACCAAAAAAATCACAGGGCATTGCAACGATGCTGGAATTATGAGAAACATGGTGTGTTTCACTTCCAACACACACCAATGCCTAATCCATTAAAAATTCCTAATTTAGAAACCTTAATTATTAATCAATTTCTGAAGTTCCCAGTCAGGATCCAAGTATCACTGAGAGGGGGAGGTGGTGAATCTGTTATATCTTTTTCTTTTTATGTTTTCCTCTTTTCGAAACAACCTTTGCCTCTTGTTAAAGAGCTTCTTCCCTACTGAACACACACAACCACAGGAAGACAAGATTTACAAGGTTCACTACTCAACAAGAGTAGCTACATACTTGGTACGGTAAGGAAACAATACAGTAACACATAATCCACTAGAAAACAATCCTTTGATGTGGAATACAATGAGTAGGATATACCCTTACACTTGTGTAGCACTTGGAAAAACAATCTACAAGTGTGTGTGCACCCTCTTAGCACAAATAGGGAATTATAGTATTTCAATGCTTCTTTACAACTGAATAAGTGTATTCCCTAAAGTAAAACTCTTTACTTTCCAACCCAAAAGCAGGTAAAAACTCTCATGTGAACAACTGAATCTCTGTAAAGACCACAATTTTTTCATGCAGCCTTTAGGGTACCTTGCATGCAATTCAAATGGTTTGCATGGAAAAATTCTCTTTTGGTGCAAAAAAACATTTTTGTGAAACTTCCTTTTTTCTCACAACTTTTCACTATTTCACAGTGATTCCCTCTTTTAGAGCAATCCTCTTTATTTTCATGCAACACACTTAGAATATAATTTTATATGCTTCAGAGATCGAGATTTCTCTAAGTGTTGAGCCTTCCTTAATGAGTGGGGGTCACCTCGTATTTATAATAATTTTCAACCCTATGCAAAAAATATTAATCCGCATGAAAACCCCTCTTCATACATGTAAAAACCCTTTTATGCAACATCATATTTCACACACTATCTTGAGTTTTTTGCAGGATTCATGCCTTTACCATTTTTCTTCGTTCTGATCTCAAAACACCACTTGCATGCAAAATTCTAAATTGTGTTCCATATTGCATGTAAAACTAATCTTTCATGCAACCTAATTTTTCATGCACATTGCCCAATTTTCCATGCACTCCATGAATTTTTCATTATTTTTTTTTATGACCTTGAATCACACCTTGCAAGAAAAATTCTAATCCATCTTCAAACTTGCACGCACCATCCTTTTCCAAAAACACATTTCTATATCTCCTGATTTTCAGGCCTAAAAATTTGGAAAACACTGGAAAACAGCACCACCATAAAATGTTCTTTTGTGTCACCTCCAGATCATCTATTCCTTTTTCATGATTCTCTTCACTGCATTATATAACCATTCTTCTGATTTCATCATGAAATCCACTACCGTGATATGTATCCTTTTCTAGAACAGCTTTAGCACTGTCATATTTTTCCTAGAAAGCATTATAACTTTCCTGTCTTCCACCAGCATCTTTCCTTCCAACCAAAACATTAAATGACTGGAAGCACCTTTACTCCCCATTTCATTCTTAAGTCTTGCATCATAATTTCTTCTAACTTATGATATTTATGAAATGCAAATCGAAAAAGCATTGTATTCATTACAAGTCCTTTACAAAGTGAATTTATTTATCTTCTTTGACAAAAAAAAGACAACACTCTGTAACAGCATAATCTTATAACTTCCTTCTCTATCCAACTTGGTCCCAACAATTTCACCCAAATTACCATAAAACCTAATTAAATTCAAATAGTGGCATACCATATGGAAAAAAATGAATTATGTCTTGTTTATAGCAGCATGGAATTCCCTCTATGAGCCACTCACAAAACCCCCTTAAGGTGTAATTATTTATCCATTCCCTAGTGAAATCATTCATCCTAGCCATAGAGAAAACAAATGAAATTCAGTGAATAATGGAAGAAGAGAACAATCAAAAGAAATGAGGGGATCTTAGCATGAAATTCCATGAAAAATCATTATGGAATCACCCAAATCAAAGGCCCAAAAAGAGAGGAAAAGGGAGATCCAAGATGGGATATCCCCAATCTATTTGTATAGTTGGATGAGGATAAACCTGAGGGGATCCAAATAGGAACCCCAAGAAAAGACCAAAAGTCCCCTCATTAAAATTAGTATGCCTTGGCCCTATCGGCTTGTCATAGGAACTCATTGTCAAACTGATACAACCAAATAGTGTGTCAGTCCACCAGACCACTACATTGAAACCCCTCTGAATTCCCTTATGAGATTAAATAAATGTATAAAAACACATCCTAGAGGTATTTATGAATTTGGAATTCAATTATGAATCCTGACTCTCAAAAGAAACCTACCACCAAATGGAAAATTTAAATTTCACTCATAATTTTCCAACCCGTAACGATGTAGTTCATTACAAACTACCCACCATAATGATTTTACTCCAAGAGATTATATGATAAGGATATAACCCTATCTTCTGACCTATCACAATCGTCAATTTATAGAGAAATCTCCATGTTCAATCTCCAAACTCTAAGTAAACTTCCACAGTGTAACTCCAAATACCAATCCCAATAATACTGGGCCACTTTAAAAGAGATAAATTTGATCCTCAAACCTCATCAACAAAATCATGAATGATTAAACTGGTGTTTTTACTATTCATTAAAACCAATCTCACATGAAATCATCGGTCAGTCCCCCTATGACAAACTCTCCACAAAACCACCTAGCCTCACCCACCATTATATCACTAACACCTTCTGAACCGAATGCCCATCTCTGAAGGAATCTCATAACTCTTTAATTATTCAATGTAGTCTAAAACCAACATAGAATTACATATCCTAATTAAAAACTTAACCAAATAGAAAAACCATTGTATTATATATTGAGCCCAGACACATTTTTGACCCGACTCCCACTGGGATCACTTCAAACCATCTTGGGCCAGAAGTTGATGCTCGGACCCCAACCAATACAACAACTAATTCTAAAACTAAAATTCATTGAATATTATATTGAAATTGACCGCATTTATCCACCCATCTCAAAACACTAAAATAGTCACCCATTTATTGACCTCGCCACCCTCTGATCCACCTCATGTGAGGGTCCCATCAACAAGATGGACATCCCACTCCCCAGCAGAAAATCTTCCTTATCATCATATCACATAAAAAGTTTTCCAATTTGTATACCCTCATTTTATCCACCACTAAACATGATCACTATAAAATGGCCAAGATGTTTGTTCCCAAAGTGTCAACATAATGTTTACTTCATCTCTCATCCCTAACTGATAGGAACGCCATCAATGATTTCAGCTGAAAGTCCCACCAACAAGAGGGAAACACCTTAAATGACTTATTTCATACTCCAAACCATATTTATCATACATTATATATGTTTTAGAAATAAACCATATTGGTCTCTTCAGAACCATATACATGTAGCTCCTCCAAAGTGATGATCATGTATTATCTGCGTCAACCATTGATGATCCCATAGAGGTAAAAACACTAGATCTGATGTTTCATTATACTTGATTCTTCCATGTTCTCATTACCCTACTAGAACACCATGATTCTCAAATGAGGCCCTATTCCACAAAACACGAAACACTGTAACACCCTGATATTTTAGGAGAAGTATATTTTTTTTATGTCTTATGTTATACGCAACATCAAAGGAATCTTTCACTACACACAATACTAGCTTGTCTTGAGTTACATGTAATCGTGACCTTCCTCGATAGCGTGTGTAGTACGCAATACCGGGTTTCACTAAACAACGATATATTGTTATAATATTATTATGGACTAGATGTTATAAATAGTATTAACTACATTTTCAATTTTATAACATTATTATTAATATTACATATATTCTAGAAACATCGTATGAGAACAAAATAAAATTTTCAGGTAAAATAAGTATTTTTCAAAAAATGCAGTTTTGCCGCCTTTTGATGGCGTACCAACTTTAAATATAGTTTTTGACATGTTTATAAGTTAAATTTGAAAAAATAAAATTCTTTCTTGGAATCAGGATATAAAAATTTCATTTGGATAAAATTTTCATATTATTCTGATAACTTTCTTATTTTAATGAATAGTAAAAACATGCTATATTTTAATTTAAAACAACTTTTTTAATCGAAATAATTTTATGGTTAGATTATCTTTTTAATTGGTTTTAAAGTATAATTATAATATATTTTTACCATTTAATCCAATTTTGGTCATTGGAATTAATTTCACTTTGAAATTGGACATAAACAAGTGTCGATCTTTTGATAGTTATTGTTTCTTAAAAACATGCTATTTGTTTTGATAACGGGAATTATTTTTAAAATTACTTAATTCCACTTTTATGTTTTGAATTTGGAAAAATAGAAATCATTTTTGAATTCATAACATCAAATATAGCTTATTCTGAATTTTGGATATTTTTCTGAAAAACTTCAATTTTTGATGAATAGTGAAACCACTTAGCGGTAGTTAAAAAACTGACTCTTTCATTTAAATGAAATTTTACCACATATGTGAATTTAATTTCAAAAATCAAACATACATGTTTGTTATCAAGATGTAACATGTTGTTCAATAAGATGAAAATAATTTTTTTGAATAGTAACTTTTGACTTTTATTTAATGCGGTTAAAGATAAATAGGGTAATTCAAGGTTAAAAGAATATTATAATAATTCAAAATTACCTTAACACTTATCTTAACCTTATTGGATGAGTAGTGGAAGACCATGGGCATACTTGGTTTGATTTTGGGACCCCATTGATCCACTTGGTAGTGATAATGACAATTTTGATTAATTAATTTAATGTAAAGACAAAATTGACATTAACAAAAATCTTTTAGTAATTAATTTTTATAAGGGTTTATATAAATTATATTTTCTACTATAATATTCACTGGAAAGATAAAATTATTTCCAACATGGTTTTTTTTTATAATTTTTAGACATCAACTAAATTAAATTATTTATGACACAATAATGATGCAGTATTTACCTCATTAATAAATGATTTAAATAAATAAGATTATAATGATTAAAATATTATCCAAAAAATGTCCAATTCTGATTGGATGATTTTATTTCGACCATTAGTAATCTTATCTTCATCTTTAATGATTTTGGGACCTTTTTAAACCGAATATAAGTTTATAATAAAACAATATTTTCACACTTTCCAAAGGTGCCCCTCTCCTCCCTTAAAAAAGGGAACCTCCTCCCTCTCCTCTTTACACAACTTTGAGCCTTCAAGCTTGTCCAAACCCTGCCCATTACTCTTATCAACTCCCCTAGTAATATTTGAGAGGTCCTGGTCTTCTTCAAAGACCAACATTAGTTCCCTAAGAGGAGGTTTCAAAGAGGCATGTCGAAGAAGATGTGATATCTGTTACCGATTCTTTCAAATTTATTTATTCTTATACTTCCTCTTATTTAATTGTTTCATTATGAAGTAAAAACATTAGTATCACTAATATACTGATATGTTATTATAAATATGAAACAACCTTATTTCACCTTCTATCCATCCTACATAAAACAAAATCACCGCATGTGCGTACGTACGGAATACCGTCTCCACGTCATGGTGTAATATGTTTTCCACCACCACCTTACTTGGATGGGTATAATGGTGTAAATAATAACTATATATTATTATTGTAAAGTGATATTGATTCTTAAATAGTATACATACACTTCAATACAATTCCACGATCATGGTAACGATATCATCACTCGTGCGTACGTACGGCCTACCGTCTCCATGATGGGATGCGACTCTTTCTACATGATCTTCATTGAATAATGATTATATAAATGAATTGAATAAATAAATATGATATATATTACACTAATACCATTATGTAAATGAGGTATCTATAAACTAAAAATAAGAATAAGAATTTATTCGACAAAACATGCATAAGAACATAAAGCAATGAACACCCGAATAACAAGTAGCAATGAAATATTACTAATAAGAAGATAATAATATGAGCAAATATGATATCATAAAAATGAATATTATTATGTAATAAGTCAATGAAATTATTTAAATCATTATACAGGAGGTTCGGATACGTACAAAGCAAATCGGACCTTAAGGTAAGGGAAAATCTTGCAAACTCATTTTTATCCGAGATTGTTTATACTTCAGAATTTACTGGGGAATATTTATCATCCACATCCATGTTTTATCAATATTTAATATTATTTCTATCCTCCTAAAATTGTTTAAATAAAATTTTACCCTTTGGTGGGAAAAATATAGGAAAGGAATCTTTTTTCGTTTTTAGTACGAGGTACTTTTTGACTATTCTGGACAAAGTATGAGAAGAATCTTTTTTTAACTTATATGAAATGAATGGATTTATATGATTTCATATAAAATTATTTCCATGAATCTTACTTTACAAGTTTTCATGTTTATTTTTAATCAACTTCTTTTAGTTTAAAATTGTATGACGTGATAAGAAAGGTAAAATGTTTTTGAAGTAGAAAGGATATTTTCCTCAAGAATGGAGTTCAAGTGTTTTATCAAAATTATTTTCCATATAAGATAATATAGGTTTCTGTTTCTATCACTATTTTTACATTGATTTTATTATGTTATGATGGAATTAATTTTATGTTGTCCTTTTTTCTTATATGTATTATGTTATGATGGCATGATTTTTAAGAATCCCATTTTTATTACATGGGTTATGCAATGATTTATGATTTTGTGGCACACATAAGAATGGTTTAATTATAAGATGGGTGGGACCTATATCTCCCTCCAATGAATTGGGTAATGATTTATATCTCATGAGATAGACATGGTTGAAATGGGAAGTTAATCTGGTTCAGTGATATAGGACTGGAACGAGGAGTGAACTCGGTTCAGTAATGGACTTTGTCCACTATGATGGTCTTGGTAATGAGCCTTGACTAATATGAAATTATTTTCTATGATTATTTGTGTATGCCACAAAGTTTCATGTTTTAAGTTATGATTATTGGGATTACATTTCCCTACTATGATTTATCCCATGTTATGATATTATGATCTCTTTTGCAGATTAAGATTTTTAAAATTTTATGATCTTATGAATATTATATGATTGATATTTATTTTATTTACCCTTACTGAGCATTTGAGCTCACCCTTTTGTATGTTTTCTTTTCCCCAGGTTAGGAAGAAGGGTATTAAGTAGGATATTCCAAAAGGGACTCTAGCTATGATGAAATAAACCGGAGACAATGTAGATGATTTTATGAACCAGTTGTTTATGTTTCATAGTTTCTAAAGACATTATACCTATGCGGTCCTATCATGGTTTTGTTATATGTTGAAATAAGTATGCTTCAATTCTGAAGTAATAACCATGTATGTAAAGTATGGGTCGTTATAGTTGGTATCAGAGGAAAGGTATAGTCAACCTTTGTAAACAAGGATGTGAAATCCTTAGTAAGAACTCTAAGGATATGTCTAAATATAGAACACAATATTAGTGTTTTAGAAATGGCCATCAAAAACCTATGATAAGACCTAAAGTATGAAATATTAGTCTTGATCATGTAGTTTTTCTATTATGATTAGTGTTTCTCACACTATGATTCTTGGTTTTAGTCAATGGCTGGAACCCAAAGGAACCGTGTTAATGCTAAATGCGATGGGAAATGAAATGATTGTCCCCCTGAGAAACCAAACATTATTGGTGCTAGAATGAAAAATCTTGTACCCATGCTCACACAACTTTCTCATGCTATGAATCATGTTGGACTTCCAAACGAGCAAAGGAAGGAGAAATATTCTCTTGAATCCTTCATGAGGCAGCGTCCACCTTCATTAAGTGGGTCTTTTGATCCATTAGTAGCAGAACAATGGATCAGTAACACTAAAAAGATATTTTCAATTCTACAATGTTCTGAACATGATAAAGTCATCTTTGCAGTATATCGTTTGGAAGGTGAAGCTGGTCAATGGTGGAATCTTATTAAGAATACGAGGCAAAGGGGTGAAATTGAGTTCATGGAATGGGACGAGTTCAAGAACTTATTTTTCAATAAGTACTTCCCTCGTATTCTTCGAACAAAGATGGAGAAGGTGTTTCTTGAACTAAAGCAAAAGGATGATGAATTGGTTGGTACCTACGAAGAAAATTTTACAAGACTTGCAACGTATGCTTCTGGAATTATTATTATAAGGCCCCGGCCTTAAACCTTACTTAATATTGAATTAAATGAATAATTCACGTCGAGGATCTTTTCAGGTTTAGAGTTTTAGAGAATTAGAACATAACTATTACATCTCAAAATATTACAAAGTAGTCACTTCTACTAAGTTTCCATAAAAAAAACTCTTAAAAAGAAACATGTCTAGTTCCATGTTTTATATAGGATTACATTCCCTTGATCCCATCCTTGACCTTATTCCACATTAAGTCCTGTGAAAACATTTCAAAAAAAACTTGGGGTGAGCATAAAAATATCAGTAAGGGATACACAAAGAATGAAAACTGTTAGTTTTTCAAAATCAAGTAAACCATGTATACTCTATCAAAGTAATACCTTCACCTTCATGAAGTAGTAAAAACTCTTCACTGAATAAAGTATCATTAATTACCTTTTTGTAACCAAAGTATTACCATAAAACCCATATAAAGAACACATAACATATATAAAGGTAACTTGGGACATAAACATACTTAAGTGGAATAACCGTACGGTCGACTTCCACACATATCACTTAATGGAATAGCCATACGGCCAATTTCCATACATACTTAATGGAATAGACATACGGCCGACTTCCATACCCACTGCATTGGAGGTTATAACATAACCACCCATCCTGGTATTCACGGCACCACCCGTCATATGGTTTATAACGTAACCACCCGTTAAAATGTCCAAGTACCAGTATAAAATCATAAAACATAAAACCAATATAAAGGAATGATAACATTTCCACATTTCAATCACAATATATCATAAATATATTGACATAATAGAATCCTTTTTCAAAACCATTTTCAATACCAAAATACATAAAAGAGTATATGGTATTTATTTTATTCTAAAAACATTACGTCTTGTTGAGAAAGCCAAGGACCAAATAATACTCACGGCGGCAGAAAAGGTCGTTGTCGCCGCGTACGTTAAAAGAAACATTCCTTTTTGTCGTTTTGTAAAATTCTTCGTAGAAAAAGATTCCTTTTGTATAAAAGTAAAAGTCAAAGGGGTTTATACACCGTATAAAATAAAGTTGTGTATAAAATGAAATATGCCTCAATGAAAGGAGATTGAGATGAAGTCCCTTACCTCGGGTCTGACTTGACTCGATCGTTCTTTAACGTCCTGAATAATAAACTTGAGTTAATTTATACTTGATTAAGAACCTTTTTAAAGTTCATTATTCCTTTTATGTCACTTATTGCCATGTTATAAACATTATGTAACCATTTAAGTTAATAATGTTTGTTTTCTCAATATTTGGTTCTTAAGTCGAAAGTGGACTTCTTACAATTACATGTTGTTCATGTGGTCAAAGGTTCTTTATATCCAGAATGAAATTCCCGATTTGGATATAATATGTATCATATATATCCAGCATATACATGTATTTATAATATTACATAATCATCTAGAGGTAATAAATGAAATGCACCGTTCATGGAGACGGTAAGCCGTACGTACGCATGAACGCTACTTTCATTTCTTTGTCATATTAATGGAATTAAAACTAAATGAGAGGTTTTTATATTTTAATTCCATAATTATATTCATCATTTAGATATATCATTAATTATATATATCCATTATATACATGTACTTTTAATAGTACATTACATTTGGGGATAAGAAATGAAATGCACCGTTCATGGAGACGGTAAGCCGTACGTACGCATGAACGCTACTTTCATTTCTATCTCATACTTTAATGGAAAGAAATAATAATGATATAGAGGTATATTATAATTCCAGTATAACATCATATATAATAACTTTAAATCCATCCTTTACACGTCCCACATATGTCATTAACGAATCACATCACTTTGAGGGGGCGGTAGTCGGCACTTCCTTAAATGAAGATATCGTGTTTACCCATAATGGAAACCATAAAGGTATGCCCAAAATGAAAAATACAGAAGCCTAAAGAAAAAATAAACATATTATATATCACATATAAAAATATTGACATCATAATGGCCACCCTTGAAGGTGTTAAATGAGTATTGAACAATCATCGTTTCGGGAGGCAGAATTTCTCCATCCACGGAAACCGTATGTTCTTTAACCATTTGATGTAGTTGTGTGAGAGTGTAGCTCGAATAAATATTATAACAACATCCTATTATATTGAATATAGTGGTGTTGTTACAAAATAAGTAAATAAAAAGAGTTTAGAGGGTTGGGGAAGCAAAATAAAACAAATGAACAAGAGAGAATGAATTACCTTTAAAAGTGTAACTCCTTTTGATTTGAGCCTAAAGGCTTCCTTTGAAAGGATTCTGACCAAAGGGAATCCTCTAGGATGAGGAGAGGGATGTGTAGAGAGTAAATGGGCAGGGGTTGGCCGAGCCAAAGGCTTGAGGAGTGTGTGAAATGAGGTAGAGGTGGGGGCCTTTTATAAGAGGAGAGGAGGGGTACTTTTGGAAAGTAAAGAAATATTACTTTATTTGAAAATGTTTTTCGGTTTTAAAAGGTCCCACATTGATATAATTAGTGGATAAAGTGATAAGGGTTCGAAATCCACCCATCCAATAAGTTTTTGACATGTGTAGTTCATAGATTTTACATTATCTTTCCATTTTATTTAAATCGTCAAATAATGATGTCATCGCTGCATCATTATTATGTCATAAATAATTTAATTTATTTAATGTCTAAAAATTTTAAAAAAAAATACTATGATGTAGGAAATATTTTTAGCTTTCCAATGACTATTTATAATCAAAAATATGATCTTTATAACCCCATGTAAAAATTGTTTTTGTAAAACATCTCTTGTTTGTGTCATTTTTACTTTAACATTTAATAAAAAGTTATTTATGTCATTTCCCAACCAAGTGTCTCCATGGGGTCCCCAAGTTGACCCATGGATTGTTGTGGTCGTCCATGACACAACCAATAAGGTTGGGACACGTGTCTAGGCCATTTCATATTATTAAAGAATTATTTATACCTTAAACTACCCTAATTACCACTAATCGCGATTAAAAACTTAATAAGTTACTATACACCAAAAAATTATTTTAATCTCATTGAACCACATTTTACTTCTTAATGACAACCATGTATGTCGTATTTTTGAAATTCAAAATACAATGATGGAAAAATTTCATTTAAACGGAAAATCAGCCTTTATAAGTACCACTTAGTGGTTTCACTATTCATCAAAAATTGAAGTTTTTCAGAAAATTACCAAAAATTCACCCTAAGCTATATTTGATATTAAAAATCCAAAAATGAAGTCTATTTTAAAAAATTAAAAACATATAAGTCACATTAATTAATTTAATAATTAATTCCCGCTTTCAGAGCAAATAGCGTGTTTTTATGAAACAATAAGTATCAAAAGATTGACACTAGTTTAAGTCCGATTTCAAAGTGAAATTAATTCCAACAACCACTATTGGATTTAATGGTAAAAATATTTTCTAATTTCACTTTAAAAACAATTCAAAATATAATCTAATCATATAAATAAATTATATTAAAAAGAGGTTTTGAATTAAAATACAACATTTTACACTATTCATTAAAAAAAATGAACTTTATCAGAAAGGTACCAAAAAATTACACAAAGTAAATTTTGATGTCCCGATTCTAAAGAAGAGTTATATTTGGTCCAATAGAATTTATAAGATCGATCAAAACTATATTTAATTATGGTTCTCCGTCAAAAGGTGATAAGAGGACCTTTCTTGAAAATTAGGGTATAAATGCCTAAAATTGAACTCTTTCCGTATTTTAAGCCTTTATCTTTTATTGGGTAAATGTAAAAACATTTAAAAACATATATAATCATATTTTAGTTATTTATATCCATTCCCACCAGTACAACGGCTACTCGTTAACTAACATTTAATATAATATTATTTTATTACTTGTGTGCAACATAAGTTTTCAAAGAAACTCATCGTTGCGTACCGAGTACGCTATCGAACGTAAAAACCCCTTTTAATTAAAATTAATATTTAATTCGTAAATATTAATAAATATGAAAATTCTTTATTCTTTATTTACCTGGGATGTTACATCCTTCCCCCCTTTTGGGAATTGTGTCCTCGCAATTTTATTCACTTATCAAAATAAGTGGGGGTATTTATCCCTCATAGCATTTTCAGATTCCCACGTTGCCTCTTCAATCACATGGTTTTTCCACAAAACCTTTACCTGATGAATCACCTTATTCCGTAACACCTGCTCCCTGTGGTCAAGAATCTGGACCGATTTTTCCTCATAAGATAGGTTCTCTTCCAGCTGAACTACCTCTGGACTCAAAACATGAGATGGATATGGCATATACTTTCACAACATTGAACCATGAAAAACATTGTGTACCTGAGATAAACTCGGAGGTAAAGCCACCCGGTATGCAACTGATCCAACTCTCTCCAGAATTTCATATGGTCCAATAAACCTTGGACTCAGCTTTCCTTTCTTACCAAATCTCATCACACTTTTCCAAGGAGAAACCTTGAGAAAAACATGATCACCTACCTCGAAAGATAGATCCTTCCTCCGGTTATCCGCATAACTCTTCTGCTTGCTCTGAGCTGTTCTCATGTGCTTCTGAATCAACTGAACTTTTTCTACCATCTCTTCTACCAATTCTGGTCCCATCAACTTCCTTTCACCCACTTCATCCCAGAAAGCTGGAGTTCGACACCACTTCCCATATAATGTCTGAAATGGTGCCATCTGTATACTGGAATGAAAACTGTTATTATATGAAAATTCAACCAAAGAAAGATGTTGGTCCCAACATCCCTGATAATCCATCGAATAAGCTCGTAGCATATCCTCCAAGGTCTGAATTGTTCGTTCTGACTGCCCATCTGATTGAGGATGAAAAGCTGTACTAAAATTTAATTCAGTACCCAACGACTTCTGAAGGCCTTTCCAAAAGTTAGAAGTAAACCTGGGATCACGATCCGATACAATGGAGAGAGGAACTCCATGTAACCTGACGATCTCTTTAAGATACAAACGGGAAAGTTGATCAAGAGAGAAAGTATCTCGTATAGCAAGGAAAAGAGCATATTTAGTCAAGCGATCAACAATAACCCAGATTGCATTATTACCTCGAGATGTCTTCAGTAATCCAACAACAAAGTCCATGGATATATTCTCCCATTTCCACTCTGGCACTGGTAAAGGCTGAATCATCCCTTTCGATAACTGGCGTTCTGCTTTAACCTGTTGACATGTCAAACACTTCACAGTAAAATCAGCAATATCTCTTTTCATTCCATCCCACCAGTAATAATCCCGTAGATCTCTGTACATCTTAGTACTGCCAGGATGAACTGAAAACGGGGAACTATGAGCCTCACATAACCACTCATTCTTCAACTGTGAATCACAAGGCACACATAACCTCTTCCCAAACCTCAAAAAACAAACACAAACTTATCTAAGAACTCATGGAAAATTTTATTCATAAGGTCCATGAATACAGCAGGTGCATTGGTTAACCCAAAAGGCATAACTACAAATTCATAATGGCCATATCTAGTACAGAACGCAGTCTTCGGAACGTCTTCTTCTTTTACTTTCAACTGATGGTACCCTGACTTCAAGTCAATCTTTGAAAAATACTGAGCTCCCTGGAGCTGATACCACTTCATTCGATGGCCCAACATCTGCTGAAGTTGTTTCAAAGGATTTCACCACCCCTTTCTGCTTGTAGTCTGGCTGCATTCCCCCAGTTGAGTTCTTCGTTGGACACTCGTTTGCATAATGACCCATTTCATTACACTTAAAACATCTTGCTTTTGGCTTTTCATTTCCTGCTTGATCATCTTCCTTAAAGTTACGAGCAATATGACCAGAATTACCACACCGAAAGCACTTACCATACTTGGATAAAAATTCTCCAGGATTCATTTTACCACACTTCTCACAGGATGGATATTTGGTTTTCTTACCTCCTTGCTACTTTGATGAATTCTTCCCCTTTGTCTGCCAACTAGATCTCTTATTCTGTTGTCTGTCATAGAACACCTGATCATCGGCAAACTCCATTTCCACCTTCTCCGCACATCGAACAAGTTTTTCATAACTTTTAAACTCACGAGAAGCTAAAGCCCTTCGATACTTTGGATTTAACCCTGAGTAAAAACGGTTTATTTTACTATCAAGATCTCGTATGAAGTTTGGAGCATACCTTGCCAATCGAGTGAACTTTTCTTCATAAGCAGCAACTGAATCATCCTCTTGCCTCAATTCTAGGAACTGTTTTTCCATCCTAAGACGAACCACCTTAGGAAAATATTTCTCAAGAAACATACCTTTGAATTCGTCCCAGTGAAGATCCTCAATCTCATCACTATCCCTTATATTTCTCACCATCGACCACCACTGATCAGCTTCACCTTCAAAACGGTAAACAGCAAGACTAACCTTTTGATGTTCTGAACACCCCATGACATCAAAAATCTTCTCCAGTGCTTTAATCCACCCTTCAGCTTGCACAGGGTCAGATGATCCTCTGAATTATGGGGGATGTTGCCTCATGAAATGTTCCACCACTGGAATGTTCCTCTGCGGTTGATCTGGCTGATCTCGTGCATGGATACCACCACCATTTATAGCCTGAGTCAACTGTTCCATCACTGCAACAAACTGTTCAGTTCCGATTCCGACCATCTCAGGTTGCTGATTTGGAAGGTTATCTTCCTCCTGATGTCATCCCAACATAGCTGATTTTTTTCCTCTGCAGAAAACCATTCTGAACACAGAAATATCTTAGGCGAAGCAACATGGTAATTTGTAAATGCTATATCATTTCAATCATATTATAATTTAACACTTTTCTAACTCCTAAAGTTTTCTAAACCGACCTCTGATACCAACTATAAGGCCCCGGCCTTAAACCTTACTTAATATTGAATTAAATGAATAATTCACGTCGAGGATCTTTTCATGTTTACAGTTTTAGAGAATTAGAACATGACTATTACATCTCAAAAGAGTACAAAGTAGTCACTTATACTATGTTTCCATAATAAAAAAACTCTTAAAAAGAAACATGTCTAGTTCCATGTTTTATAAAGGATGACATTCCCTTGATCCCGTCCTTGACCTTATTCCACATTAAGTCCTGTGAAAACATTTCAAAAAAAACTTGGGGTGAGCATAAAAATCTCAGTAAGGGATACACAAAGAATGAAAACTGTTAGTTTTTCAAAATCAAGTAAACCATGTATACTCTATCAAAGTAATACCTTCACCTTCATGATGTAGTAAAAACTCTTCACTGAATAAAGTATCATTAATTACCTTTTTTTGTAACCAAAGTATTACCATAAAACCCATATAAAGAACACATAACATATATAAAGGTAACTTGGGACATAAAAATACTTAAATGGAATAATTGTACGATCGAATTCCACACATATCACTTAATGGAATAGCCATACGGCCAATTTCCATACATACTTAATGGAATAGCCATACGGCCGACTTCCATACCCAATGCATTGGAGGTTATATGTAACCACCCGTCCTGGTATTCACGGCACCACCCATCATATGGTTTATAACTTAACCACCCGTTAAAATGTCCAAGTACCAGTATAAAATCATAAAACATAAAACCAATATAAAGGAATGATAACATTTCCACATTTCAATCACAATATATCATAAATATATTGACATAATAGAATCCTTTTTCAAAACCATTTTCAATACAAAAATACATAAAAGAGTATATGGTATTTATTTTATTCTAAAAACATTATGGCTTGTTGAGAAAGCTAAAGACCAAATAATACTCGCGGCGGCGGAAAAGGTCATTGTCGCCGCGTACGTTAAAAGAAACATTACTTTTTGTAGTTTTGTAAAATGCTTCGTAGAAAAAGATTCCTTTTGTATAAAAGTAAAAGTCAAAGGGTTTTATACACCGTATAAAAGAAAGTTGTGTATAAAACGAAATATGCCTCAATGAAAGGAGATTGATATGAAGTCCTTTACCTCGGGTCCGACTTGACTCGATCGTTCTTTAACGTCCTGAATAATAAACTTGAGTTAATTTATACTTGATTAAGAACCTTTTTAAAGTTCATTATTCCTTTTATGTCACTTATTTCCATGTTATAAACATTATGTAACCATTTAAGTTAATAATGTTTGTTTTCTCAATATTTGGTTCTTAAGTCGAAAGTGGACTTCTTACAATTACATGTTGTTCATGTGGTCAAAGGTTCTTTATATCCAGAATGAAATTCCCGATTTGGATATAATATGTATCATATATATCCAGCATATACATGTATTTATAATATAACATAATCATCTAGAGGTAAGAAATGAAATGCACCGTTCATGGAGACGGTAAGTCGTACGTACGCATGAACGCTACTTTCATTTCTTTGTCATATTAATGGAATTAAAACTAAATGAGAGGTATGTATATTTTAATTCCAGAATTATATTCATCATTTAGATATATAATTAATAATATATATCCATTATATACATGTACTTTTAATAGTACATTACATTTGGGGATAAGAAATGAAATGCACCGTTCATGGAGACGGTAAGCCGTACGTACGCATGAACGCAACTTTCATTTATATCTCATACTTTAATGGAAAGAAATAATAATGATATAGAGGTATATTATAATTTCAGTATAACATCATATATAATAACTTTAAATCCATCCTTTACACGTCCCAAATATGGCATTAACGAATCACATCACTTTGAGGGGGCGGTAGTCTGCACTTCCTTAAATGAAGATATCGTGTTTACTCATAATGGAAACCATAAAGGTATGCCCAAAATGAAAAATACAGAAGCCTAAAGAAAAAATAAACATATTATATATCACATATAAAAATATTGACATCATAATGGCCACCCTTGAAGGTGTTAAATGAGTATTGAACAATCATCGTTTCGGGAGGTAGAATTTCGCCATCCACGGAAACCGTATGTTCTTTAACCATTTGATGTATTTTGTGAGAGTGTAGCTCGAATAAATCTTATAACAACATCCTAGTATATTGAAGATACTTGTGTTGTTACAAAATAAGTAAATAAAAAGAGTTTAGAGGGTTGGAGAAGCAAAATAAAACAAATGAACAAGAGAGAATGAATTACCTTTAAAAGTGTAACTCCTTTTGATTTGAGCCTAAAGGCTTCCTTTGAAAGGATTATGACAAAAGGTAATCCTCTATGATGAGGAGAGGGATGTGGAGAGAGTAAATGGGCAGGGGTTGGCCGAGCCAAAGGCTTTAGGAGTGTGTGAAATGAGGTAGAGGTGGGGGCCTTTTATAAGAGGAGAGGAGGGGCACTTTTGAAAAGTAAAGAAATATTACTTTATTTGAAAATGTGTTTCGGTTTTAAAAGGTCCCACATTGATATAATTCGTGGATAAGGTGATAAGGGATCCAAATCCACCCATCCAATAAGTTTTGGACATGTGTAGTTCAAATATTTTACATTATCTTTCCATTTTATTTAAATCGTCAAATAATGATGTCATCACTGCTTCATTATTATGTCATAAATAATTTAATTTATTTAATGTCTAAAATTTTTAAAAAAAAATACTATGATGTAGGAAATATTTTGATCTTTCCAATGACTATTTATAATTAAAAATATGATCTTTATAACCCCATGTAAAAATTGTTTTGGTAAAACATCTCTTGTTTGTGTCATTTTTACTTTAACATTTAATGAAAAGTTATTTATGTCATTTCCCAACCAAAGTGTCTCCATGGGGTCCCCAAGTTGACCCATGGCTTTTCTTGGTCGGCCATGACACAACCAATAAGGTTGGGACACGTGTCTAGGTCATTTCATATTATTAAAGCATTATTTATACCTTAAACTACCCTAATTACCACTAATCACGATTAAAAACTTAATAAGTTACTATTCACCAAAAAATTATTTTAATCTCATTGAACCAAATTTTACTTCATAATGACAACCATGTATGTTGGATTTTTGAAATTCAAAATAAAATGATGGAAAAATTTCATTTAAACGGAAAATCAGTCTTTATAAGTACCACTTAGTGGTTTCACTATTCATCAAAAATTGAACTTTTTCAGAAAATTACCAAAAAGTCACCCTAAGCTATATTTGATATTACGAATTCAAAAATGAAGTCTATTTTACAAAATTCAAAACATATAAGTCACATTAATTAATTTAATAATTAATTCCCGCTTTCAGAGCAAATAGCGTGTTTTTATGAAACAATAAGTATCAAAAGATTGACACTAGTTTAAGTCCGATTTCAAAGTGAAATTAATTCCAACGACCACTATTGGATTTAATGGTAAAAATATTTTCTAATTTCACTTTAAAACCAACTCAAAAGATAATCTAGTCATATAAATAAATTAGATTAAAAAGTGGTTTTGAATTAAAATACAACATTTTACATTATTCATTAAAAAAAATGAACTTTATCAGAAAGGTACCAAAAATTTACACAAAGTAAATTTTGATGTCCCGATTCTAAAGAAGAGTTATATTTGGTCCAATAGAATTTATAAGATCGATCAAAACTATATTTAATTATGGTTCTCCGTCAAAAGGTGATAAGAGGACCTTTCCTGAAAATTAGGGTATAAATGCCTAAAATTGAACTCTTTCCGTATTTTAAGCCTTTATCTTTTATTGGGTAAATGTAAAAACATTTAAAAACATATATAATCATATTTTAGTTATTTATATCCATTCCCACCAGTACAACGGCTACTCGTTAACTAACATTTAATATAATATTATTTTATTACTTGTGTGCAACATAAGTTTTCAAAGAAACTCATCGTTGCGTACCGAGTACGCTATCGAACGTAAAAACCCCTTTTAATTAAAATTAATATTTAATTCGTAAATATTAATAAATATGAAAATTCTTTATTCTTTATTTACCTGGGATGTTACATCCTTCCCCCTTTTGGGAATTTTGTCCTCGCAATTTTATTCACTTATCAAAATAAGTGGGGGTATTTATCCCTCATAGCATTTTCAGATTCCCACATTGCCTCTTCAATCACATGGTTTTTCCACAAAACCTTTACCTGATGAATCACCTTATTCCGTAACACCTACTCCCTGTGGTCAAGAATCTGGACCGATTGTTCCTCATAAGATAGGTTCTCTTCCAGCTGAACTACCTCTGGACTCAAAACATGAGATGGATCTGGCATATACTTTCACAACATTGAAACATGAAAAACATTGTGTACCTGAGATAAACTCGGAGGTAAAGCCACCCGGTATGCAACTGATTCAACTCTCTCCAGAATTTCATATGGTCCAATAAACCTTGGACTCGTCTTTCCTTTCTTACCAAATCTCATCACACTTTTCCAAGGAGAAACCTTGAGAAAAACATGATCACCTACCTCGAAAGATAGATCCTTCCTCCGGTTATCCGCATAACTCTTCTGCCTGCTCTGAGCTGTTCTCATGTGCTTCTTAATCAACTGAACTTTTTCTACCATCTCTTCTACCAATTTTGGTCCCATCAACTTCCTTTCACCCACTTCTTCCCAGAAAGCTGGAGTTCGACACCACTTCCCATATAATGCCTGAAATGGTGCCATCTGTATACTGGAATGAAAACTGTTATTATATGAAAATTCAACCAAAGAAAGATGTTGTTCCCAACATCCCTGATAATCCATCGAATAAGCTCGTAGCATATCCTCCAAGGTCTGAATTGTTCGTTCTGACTGCCCATCTGATTGAGGATGAAAAGCTGTACTAAAATTTAATTCAGTACCCAATGACTTCTGAAGGCCTTTCCAAAAGTTAGAAGTAAACCTGGGATCACGATCCGATACAATGGAGAGAGGAACTCCATGTAACCTGACTATCTCTTTAAGATACAAACGGGAAAGTTGATCAAGAGAGAAAGTATCTCGTATAGAAAGGAAAATAGAAGATTTAGTCAAGCGATCAACAATAACCCAGATTGCATTATTACCTCGAGATGTCTTCAGTAATCCAACAACAAAGTCCATGGATATATTCTACCATTTCCACTCTGGCACTGGTAAAGGCTGAAGCATCCCTTTCGGTAACTGCCGCTCTACTTTAACCTATTGACATGTCAAACACTTCACAGTAAAATCAGCAATATCTCTTTTCATTCCATCCCACCAGTAATACTCCCGCAGATCTCTGTACATCTTAGTACTGCCAGTATGAACTGAAAACGGGGAACTATGAGCCTCACATAACAACTCAGTCTTCAACTGTGAATCACAAGGCACACATAACCTCTTCCCAAACCTCAAAACACAAACACAAACTTATCCAAGAACTCATGGAAACTTTTATTCATAAGGTCCATGAATACAGCATGTGCATTGGTTAACCCAAAAGGCATAACTACAAATTCATAATGGCCATATCTAGTACAGAACGCAGTCTTCGGAACGTCTGATTATTTTACTTTCAACTGATGGTACCCCGACTTCAAGTCAATCTTCGAAAAATACTGAGCTCCCTGGAGTTGATACCACTTCATTCGATGGCCCAACATCTGCTGAAGTTGTTGCAAAGCATTTCACCACCCCTTTCTGCTTGTAGTCTGGCTGCATTCCCCCAGTTGAGTTCTTCGTTGGACACTCGTTTGCATAATGACCCATTTCATTACACTTAAAACATCTTGTCGTTGGCTTTTCATTTCCTGCTTGATCATCTTCCTTAAAGTTACGAGCAATATGACCAGACTTACCACACCGAAAGCACTTACCAGACTTGGATAAAAATTCTCCAGGATGCATTTTACCACACTTCTCACAGGATGGATATTTGGTTTTCTTACCTCCTTGCTTCTTTGATGAATTCTTCCCCTTTGCCTGCCAACTAGATCTCTTATTCTGTTGTCTGTCATAGAACACCTGATCATCGACAAACTCCATTTACACCTTCTCCGCACATCGAACAAGTTTTTCATAACTTTTGAACTCATGAGAAGATAAAGCCCTTCGATACTTTGGCTTTAACCCTGAGTAAAAATGGTTTATTTTACTATCAAGATCTCGTATGAAGTTTGGAGCATACCTTGCCAATCGAGTGAACTTTTCTTCATAATCAGCCACTGAATCATCCTCCTGCCTCAATTCTAGGAACTGTTTTTCCATCCTAAGACGAACCACCTTAGGAAAATATTTCTCAAGAAACATACCTTTGAATTCGTCCCAGTGAAGATCCTCAATCTCATCACTATCCCTTATATTTTTCACCATCGACCACCACTGATCAGCTTCACCTTCAAAACGGTAAACAACAAGACTAACCTTTTTATGTTCTGAACACCCCATGACATCAAAAATCTTCTCCAGTTCTTTAATCCACCCTTCAGCTTGCACAGGGTCAGATGATCCTCTGAATGATGGGGGATGTTGCCTCATGAAATGTTCCACCACTGACATGTTCCTCTGCGGTTGATCTGGCTGATCTCGTGCATGGATACCACCACCATTTATAGCCTGAGTCAACTGTGCCATCACTGCAACAAACTGTTCAGTTCCGATTCCGACCATCTCAGGTTGCTGATTTGGAAGGTTATCTTCCTCCTGATGTCGTCCCAACATAGCTGCTTTTTTCCTCTGCAGAAAACCATTCTGAACACAGAAATATCTTAGGCGAAGCAACATGGTAATCCGTAAATGCTATATCATTTCAATCATTTTATAATTTAACACTTTTCTAACTCCTAAGGTTGTCTAAACAGACCTCTGATACCAACTATAAGGCCCCGGCCTTAAACCTTACTTAATATTGAATTAAATGAATAATTCACGTCGAGGATCTTTTCAGGTTTACAGTTTTAGAGAATTAGAACATTACT
Organism: Viscum album; assembly: GCA_963277665.1. Lineage (NCBI taxonomy): Eukaryota > Viridiplantae > Streptophyta > Magnoliopsida > Santalales > Viscaceae > Viscum > Viscum album. The sequence continues at coordinate 358,523,825 of OY728155.1, read as the reverse complement.
ATTACATCTCAAAAGATTACAAAGTAGTCACTTCTACTAAGTTCCCATAATAAAAAAAACTCTTAAAAAGAAACATGTCTAGTTCCATGTTTTATATAGGATGACATTCCCTTGATCCCGTCATTGACCTTATTCCACATTAAGTCCGGTGAAAACATTTCAAAAAAAACTTGGGGTGAGCATAAAAATCTCAGTAAGGGATACAAAAAGAATGAAAACTGTTAGTTTTTCAAAATCAAGTAAACCATGTATACTCTATCAAAGTAATACCTTCACCTTCATGAAGTAGTAAAAACTCTTCACTGAATAAAGTATCATTAATTACCTTTTTTTGTAACCAATGTATTACCATAAAACCCATATAAAGAACACATAACATATATAAAGGTAACTTGGGAGATAAACATACTTAAGTGGAATAACCGTACGGTCGACTTCCACACATATCACTTAATGGAATAGCCATACGGCCAATTTCCATACATACTTAATGGAATAGCCATACGGCCGACTTCCATACCCAATGCATTGGAGGTTATAACGTAACCACCCGTCCTGGTATTCACGGCACCACCCGTCATATGGTTTATAACTTAACCACCCGTTAAAATTTCCAAGTACCAGTATAAAATCATAAAACATAAAAACAATATAAAGGAATGATAACATTTCCACATTTCAATCACAATATATCATAAATATATTGACATAATAGAATCCTTTTTCAAAACCATTTTCAATACCAAAATACATAAAAGAGTATATGGTATTTATTTTATTCTAAAAACATTATGGCTTGTTGAGAAAGCTAAAGACCAAATAATACTCGCGGCGGCGGAAAAGGTCATTGTCGCCGCGTACGTTAAAATAAACATTCCTTTTTGTCGTTTTTTAAAATGCTTTGTAGAAAAAGATTCCTTTTGTATAAATGTAAAAGTCAAAGGGGTTTATACACTATATAAAAGAAAGTTGTGTATAAAACGAAATATTCCTCAATGAAAGGAGATTGAGATGAAGTCCCTTACCTCGGGTCCGACTTGACTCGATCGTTCTTTAACGTCCTGAATAATAAACTTGAGTTAATTTATATTTGATTAAGAACCTTTTTAAAGTTCATTATTCCTTTTATGTAACTTATTTCCATGTTATAAACATTATGTAACCATTTAAGTTAATAATGTTTGTTTTCTCAATATTTGGTTCTTAAGTCGAAAGTGGACTTCTTACAATTACATGTTGTTCATGTGGTCAAAGGTTCTTTATATCCAGAATGAAATTATCGATTTGGATATAATATGTATCATATATATCCAGAATATACATGTATTTATAATATTACATAATAATCTAGAGGTAAGAAATGAAATGAACCGTTCATGGAGACGGTAAGCCGTACGTACGCATGAACGCTACTTTCATTTCTTTGTCATATTAATGGAATTAAAACTAAATGAGAGGTATGTATATTTTAATTCCAGAATTATATTCATCATTTAGATATATCATTAATTATATATATCCATTATATACATGTACTTTTAATATTACATTACATTTGGGGATAAGAAATGAAATGCACCTTTCATGGAGACGGTAAGTCGTACGTACGCATGAACGCTACTTTCATTTCTATATCATACTTTAATGGAAAGAAATAATAATGATATAGAGGTATATTATAATTCCAGTATAACATCATATATAATAACTTTAAATCCATCCTTTACACGTCCCACATATGGCATTAACGAATCACATCACTTTGAGGGGGCGGTAGTCCGCACTTCCTTAAATGAAGATATCGTGTTTACCCATAATGGAAACCATAAAGGTATGCCCAAAATGAAAAATACAGAAGCCTAAAGAAAAAAATAAACATATTATATATCACATATAAAAATAGTGACATCATAATGGCCACCCTTGAAGGTGTTAAATGAGTATTGTACAATCATCGTTTCGGGAGGCAGAATTTCGCCATCCACGGAAACCGTATGTTCTTTAACCATTTGATGTAGTTGTGTGAGAGTTTAGCTCGAATAAATATTATAACAACATCCTAGTATATTTAAGATACTGTTGTTGTTACAAAATAAGTAAATAAAAAGAGTTTAGAGGGTTGGAGAAGCAAAATAAAACAAATGAACAAGAGAGAATGAATTACCTTTAAAAGTGTAACTCCTTTTGATTTGAGCCTAAAGGCTTCCTTTGAAAGGATTCTGACCAATGGTAATACTCTAGGATGAGGAGAGGGATGTGGAGAGAGTAAATGGGCAGGGGTTGGCCGAGCCAAAGGCTTTAGGAGTGTGTGAAATGAGGTAGAGGTGGGGGCCTTTTATAAGAGGAGAGGAGGGGCACTTTTGGAAAGTAAAGAAATATTACTTTATTTGAAAATGTGTTTCGGTTTTAAAAGGTCCCACGTTGATATAATTCGTGGATAAGGTGATAAGGGATCGAAATCCACCCATCCAATAAGTTTTGGACATGTGTAGTTCATAGATGTTACATTATCTTTCCATTTTATTTAAATCGTCAAATAATGATGTCATCGCTGCATCATTATTATGTCATAAATAATTTAATTTATTTAATGTCTAAAAATTATAAAAAAAATACTATGATGTAGGAAATCTTTTTAGCTTTCCAATGACTATTTATAATTAAAAATCTGATCTTTATAACCCCATGTAAAAATTGTGTTTGTAAAACATATCTTGTTTGTGTCATTTTTACTTTAACATTTAATAAAAAGTTATTTATGTCATTTCCCAACCAAAGTGTCTCCATGGGGTCCCCAAGTTGACCCATGGCTTTTCTTGGTCGGCCATGACACAACCAATAAGGTTGGGACACGTGTCTAGGTCATTTCATATTATTAAAGCATTATTTATACCTTAAACTACCCTAATTACCACTAATAGCGATTAAAAACTTAATAAGTTACTATTCACCAAAAAATTATTTTAATCTCATTGAACCACATTTTACTTCTTAATGACAACCATGTATGTCGGATTTTTGAAATTCAAAATACAATGATGGAAAAATTTCATTTAAACGGAAACTCAGTCTTTATAAGTACCACTTAGTGGTTTTACTATTCATCAAAAATTGATGTTTTTCAGAAAATTACCAAAAATTCACCCTAAGCTATATTTGATATTACGAATTCAAAAATGAAGTCTATTTTACAAAATTCAAAACATATAAGTCACATTAATTAATTTAATAATTAATTCTCGCTTTAAGAGCAAATAGCGTGTTTTTATGAAACAATAAGTATCAAAAGATTGACACTAGTTTAAGTCCGATTTCAAAGTGAAATTAATTCCAACGACCACTATTTGATTTAATGGTAAAAATATTTTCTAATTTAACTTTAAAACCAACTCAAAAGATAATCTAATCATATAAATAAATTAGATTAAAAATAGGTTTTGAATTAAAATACAACATTTTACACTATTCATTAAAAAAACGAACTTTATCAGAAAGGTACCAAAAATTTACACAAAGTAAATTTTGATGTCCCGATTCTAAAGAAGAGTTATATTTGGTCCAATAGAATTTATAAGATCGATCAAAACTATATTTAATGACGGTTCTCCGTCAAAAGGTGATAAGTGGACCTTTCGTGAATATTAGGGTATAAATGCCTAAAATTGACCTCTTTCCATATTTTAAGCCTTTATCTTTTATTGGGTAAATGTAAAAACATTTAAAAACATATATAATCATATTTTAGTTATTTATATCCATTCCCACCAGTAAAACGGCTACTCGTTAACTAACATTTAATATAATATTATTTTATTACTTGTGTGCAACGTAAGTTTTCAAAGAAACTCATCGTTGCGTACCGAGTACGCTATCGAACGTAAAAACCCATTTTAATTAAAATTAAAATTTAATATTTAAATATTAATAAATATGAAAATTCTTTATTCTTTATTTACCTGGGATGTTACATCCTTCCCCCCTTTTGGGAATTGTGTCCTCGCAATTTTATTCACTTATCAAAATAAGTGGGGGTATTTATCCCTCATAGCATTTTCAGATTCCCACGTTGCCTCTTCAATCACATGGTTTTTCCACAAAACCTTTACCTGATGAATCACCTTATTCCATAACACCTGCTCCCTGTGGTCAAGAATCTGGACCGATTGTTCCTCATAAGATAGGTTGTCTTCCAGCTGAACTACCTCTGGACTCAAAACATGAGATGGATCTGGAATATACTTTCACAACATTGAAACATGAAAAAAATTGTGTACCTGAGATAAACTCGGAGGTAAAGCCACCCGGTATGCAACTGATCCAACTCTCTCCAGAATATCATATGGTCCAATAAAACTTGGACTCAGCTTTCCTTTCTTACCAAATCTCATCACACTTTTCCAAGGAGAAACCTTGAGAAAAACATAATCACCTACCTCGAAAGATAGATCCTTCCTCCGGTTATCCGCATAACTCTTATGCCTGCTCTGAGCTGTTCTCATGTGCTTCTGAATCAACTGAACTTTTTCTACCATCTCTTCTACCAATTCTGGTCCCATCAACTTCCTTTCACCCACTTCATCCCAGAAAGCTGGAGTTCAACACCACTTCCCATATAATGCCTGAAATGGTGCCATATGTATACTGGAATGAAAAATGTTATTATATGAAAATTCAACCAAAGAAAGATGTTAGTCCCAACATCCCTGATAATCCATCGAACAAGCTCGTAGCATATCCTCCAAGGCCTGAATTGTTCTTTCTGACTGCCCATCTGATTGAGGATGAAAAGATGTACTAAAATTTAATTCAGTACCCAACGACTTCTGAAGGCCTTTCCAAAAGTTAGAAGTAAACCTGGGATCACGATCCGATACAATGGAGAGAGGAACTCCATGTAACCTGACTATCTCTTTAAGATACAAACGGGAAAGTTGATCAAGAGAGAAATTATCTCGTATAGCAAGGAAAAGAGCAGATTTAGTCAAGCGATCAACAATAACCCAGATTGCATTATTACCTCGATATGTCTTCGGTAATCCAACAACAAAGTCCATGGATATATTCTCCCATTTCCACTCTGGCACTGGTAAAGGCTGAAGCATCCCTTTCGGTAACTGCCGCTCTGCTTTAACCTGTTGACATGTCAAACACTTCATAGTAAAATCAGCAATATCTCTTTTCATTCCATCCCACCAGTAATACTCCCGCAGATCTCTGTACATCTTATTACTACCAGGATGAACTGAAAACGGGGAACTATGAGCCTCACATAACAACTCATTCTTCAACTGTGAATCACAAGGCACACATAACCTCTTCCCAAACCTCAAAACACAAACACAAACTTATCCAAGAACTCATGGAAAATTTTATTCATAAGGTCCATGAATACAGCAGGTGCATTGGTTAACCCAAAAGGCATAACTACAAATTCATAATGGCCATATCTAGTGCAGAACGCAGTCTTCGGAACGTCTGCTTCTTTTACTTTCAACTGATGGTACCCCGACATCAAGTCAATCTTCGAAAAATACTGAGCTCCCTGGAGCTGATACCACTTCATTCGATGGACCAACATCTGCTGAAGTTGTTGCAAAGGATTTCACCACCCCTTTCTTCTTGTAGTCTGGCTGCATTCCCCCAGTTGAGTTCTTTGTTGGACACTCATTTTCATAATGACCCATTTCATTACACTTAAAACATCTTGCCGTTGGCTTTTAATTTCCTTCTTGATCATCTTCCTTACAGTTACGAGCAATATGACCAGACTTACCACACCGAAAGCACTTACCAGACTTGGATAAACATTCTCTAGGAAGCATTTTACCACACTTCTCACAGGATGGATATTTGGTTTTCTTACCTCCTTGCTTCTTTGATGAATTCTTCCCCTTTTCCTGCCAACTAGATCTCTTATTCTGTTGTCTGTCATAGAACACCTGATCATCGGCAAACTCCATTTCCACCTTCTCCGCACATCGAACAAGTTTTTCATAACTTTTGAACTCACGAGAAGCTAAAGCCCTTCGATACTTTGGCTTTAACCCTGAGTAAAAATGGTTTATTTTACTATCAGGATCTCGTATGAAGTTTGGAGCATACCTTGCCAATCGAGTGAACTTTTATTCATAAGCAGCCACTGAATCATCCTCCTTCCTCAATTCTAGGAACTCTTTTTCCATCCTAAGACGAACCACTTTAGGAAAATATTTCTCAAGAAACATACCTTTGAATTCGTCCCAGTGAAGATCCTCAATCTCATCACTATCCCTTATATTTTTCACCATCGACCACCACTGATCAGCTTCACCTTCAAAACGGTAAACAACAAGACTAACCTTTTGATGTTCTGAACACCCCATGACATCAAAAATCTTCTCCATTGCTTTAATCCAACCTTCAGCTTGCACAGGGTCAGATGATCCTCTGAATGATGGGGGATGTTGCCTCATGAAATGTTCCACCACTGACATGTTCCTCTGCGGTTGATCTGGCTGATCTCGTGCATGGATACCACCACCAGTTATAGCCTGAGTCAACTGTGCCATCACTGCAACAAACTGCTCAGTTCCGATTCCGACCATCTCAGGTTGCTGATTTGGAAGGTTATCTTCCTCCTGATGTCATCCCAACATATCTGCTTTTTTTCCTCTGCAGAAAACCATTCTGAACACAGAAATATCTTAGGCGAAGCAACATGGTAATCTGTAAATGCTATATCATTTCAATCATATTATAATTTAACACTTTTCTAACTCCTAAAGTTGTCTAAAACGACCTCTGATACCAACTATAAGGCCCCGGCCTTAAACCTTACTTAATATTGAATTAAATGAATAATTCACGTCGAGGATCTTTTCAGGTTTAGAGTTTTGGAGAATTAGAACATAACTATTACATCTCAAAAGATTACAAATTAGTCACTTCTACCAAGTTTCCATAATAAAAAAACTCTTAAAAAGAAACATGTCTAGTTCCATGTTTTATATAGGATGACATTCCCTTGATCCCCTCCATGACCTTATTCCACATTAAGTCCTGTGAAAACATTTCAAAAAAACTTGGGGTGAGCATAAAAAGCTCAGTAAGGGATACACAAAGAATGAAAACTGTTAGTTTTTCAAAATCAAGTAAACCATGTATGCTCTATCAAAGTAATACCTTCACCTTCATGAAGTAGTAAAAACTCTTCACTGAATAAAGTATCATTAATTACCTTTTTTTGTAACCAAAGTATTACCATAAAACCCATATAAAGAACACATAACATATATAAAGGTAACTTGGGACATAAACATACTTAAGTGGAATAACCGTACGGTCGACTTCCACACATATCACTTAATGGAATAGCCATACGGCCAATTTCCATACATACTTAATGGAATAGTCATACGGCCGACTTCCATACCCAATGCATTGGTGGTTATAACGTAACCACCCATCCTGGTATTCACGGCACCACCCATCATATGGTTTATAACGTAACCACCCGTTAAAATGTCCATGTACCAGTATAAAATCATAAAACATAAAACCAATATAAAGGAATGATAACATTTCCACATTTCAATCACAATATATCATAAATATATTGACATAATAGAATCCTTTTTCAAAACCATTTTCAATACCAAAATAAATAAAAGAGTATATGGTATTTATTTTATTCTAAAAACATTACGGCTTGTTGAGAAAGCCAAAGACCAAATAATACTCGCGGCGATGGAAAAGGTCGTTGTCGCAGCGTACGTTAAAAGAAACATTCCTTTTTGTCGTTTTGTAAAATTCTTCGTAGAAAAAGATTCCTTTTGTATAAAAGTAAAAGTCAAAGGGGTTTATACACCGTATAAAAGAAAGTTGTGTATAAAATGAAATATGCCTCAATGAAAGGAGATTGAGATGAAGTCCCTTACCTCGGGTCCGACTTGACTCGATCGTTCTTTAACGTCCTGAATAATAAACTTGAGTTAATTTATACTTGATTAAGAACCTTTTTAAAGTTCATTATTCCTTTTATGTCACTTATTGCCATGTTATAAACATTATGTAACCATTTAAGTTAATAATGTTTGTTTTCTCAATATTTGGTTCTTAAGTCGAAAGTGGACTTCTTACAATTACATGTTGTTCATGTGGTCAAAGGTTCTTTATATCCAGAATGAAATTCCTGATTTGGATATAATATGTATCATATATATCCAGCATATACATGTATTTATAATATTACATAATCATCTAGAGGTAATAAATTAAATGCACCGTTCATGGAGACGGTAAGCCGTACGTACGCATGAACGCTACTTTCATTTCTTTGTCATATTAATGGAATTAAAACTAAATGAGAGGTATGTATATTTTAATTCCAGAATTATATCATAATTTAGATATATCATTAATTATATATATCCATTATATACATGTACTTTTAATAGTATATTATATTTGGGGATAAGAAATGAAATGCACCGTTCATGGAGACGGTAAGCCGTACGTACGCATGAACGCTACTTTCATTTCTATCTCATACTTTAATGGAAAGAAATAATAATGATATAGAGGTATATTATAATTCCAGTATAACATCATATATAATAACTTTAAATCCATCCTTTACGCGTCCCACATATGGCATTAACGAATCACATCACTTTGAGGGGGCGGTAGTCCGCACTTCTTTAAATGAAGATATCGTGTTTACCCATAATGGAAACCATAAAGGTATGCCCAAAATGAAAAATAAAGAATCCTAAAGAAAAAATAAACATATTATATATCACATATAAAAATAGTGACATCATAATGGCCACCCTTGAAGGTGTTAAGTGAGTATTGAACAATCATCGTTTCGGGAGGCAGAATTTCTCCATCCACGGAAACCGTATGTTCTTTTACCATTTGATGTAGTTGTGTGAGAGTGTAGCTCGAATAAATCTTATAACAACATCCTAGTATATTTAAGATACTGGTGTTGTTACAAAATAAGTAAATAAAAAGAGTTTAGAGGGTTGGAGAAGCAAAATAAAATAAATGAACAAGAGAGAATGAATTACCTTTAAAAGTGAAACTCCTTTTGATTTGAGCCTAAAGGCTTCCTTTGAAAGGATTCTGACCAAAGGGAATCCTCTAGGATGATGAGAGGGATGTGTAGAGAGTAAATGGGAAGGGGTTGGTTGAGCCAAAGGCTTTAGGAGTGTGTGAAATGAGGTAGAGGTGGGGGCCTTTTATAAGAGGATAGGAGGGGCACTTTTGGAAAGTAAAGAAATATTACTTTATTTGAAAATGTGTTTAGGTTTTAAAAGGTCCCACATTGATATAATTCGTGGATAAGGTGATAAGGGTTCTAAATCCACCCATCCAATAAGTTTTGGACATGTGTAGTTCATAGATTTTACATTATCTTTCCATTTTATTTAAATCGTCAAATAATGATGTCATCGCTGCATCATTATTATGTCTTAAATAATTTAATTTATTTAATGTCTACAAATTATAAAAAAAATACTATGATGTAGGAAATCGTTTTAGCTTTCCAGTGACTATTTATAATCAAAAATCCGATCTTTATAACCCCATGTAAAAATTGTTTTTGTAAAACATCTCTTGTTTGTGTCATTTTTACTTTAACATTTAATAAAAAGTTATTTATGTCATTTCCCAACCAAAGTGTCTCCATGGGGTCCCCAAGTTGACCCATGGCTTTTCTTTGTCGGCAATGACACAACCAATAAGGTTGGGACACGTGTCTAGGTCATTTCATATTATTAAAGCATTATTTATACCTTAAAGTACCCTAATTACCACTAATCGCGATTAAAAACTTAATAAGTTACTATTCACCAAAAATTATTTTAATCTCATTGAACCACTTTTTACTTCTTAATGACAACCATGTATGTCGGATTTTTTAAATTCAAAATACAATGATGGAAAAAATTTCATTTAAACGGAAAATCAGTCTTCATAAGTACCACTTAGTGGTTTCACTATTCATCAAAAATTGAAGTTTTTCAGAAAATTACCAAAAAATCACCCTAAGCTATATTTGATATTAAGAATTAAAAAATGAAGTCTATTTTACAAAATTCAAAACATATAAGTCACATTAGTTAATTTAATAATTAATTCCCGCTGTGAGAGCAAATAGCGTGTTTTTATGAAACAATAAGTATCAAAAGATTGACACTAGTTTAAGTCCGATTTCAAAGTGAAATTAATTCCAACGACCACTATTGGATTTAATGGTAAAAATATTTTCTAATTTCAATTTAAAACCAATTCAAAAGACAATCTAATAATATAAATAAATTAGATTAAAAAGAGGTTTTGAATTAAAATACAACATTTTACACTATTCATTAAAAAAAATGAACTTTATCAGAAAGGTACCAAAAATTTACACAAAGTAAATTTTGATGTCCCGATTCTAAAGAAGAGTTATATTTGGTCCAATAGAATTTATAAGATTGATCAAAACTATATTTAATGACGGTTCTCCATCAAAAGGTGATAAGTGGACCTTTCGTGAAAATTAGGGTAGAAATGCCTAAAATTGAACTCTTTCCGTATTTTAAGCCTTTATCTTTTATTGGGTAAATGTAAAAACATTTAAAAACATATATAATCATATTTTAGTTATTTATATCCATTCCCGCTAGTACAACGGCTACTCGTTAACTAACATTTAATATAATAGTATTTTATTACTTGTGTGCAACGTAAGTTTTCAAAGAAACTCATCGTTGCGTACCGAGTACGCTATCGAACGTAAAAACCCCTTTTAATTAAAATTAATATTTAATTCGTAAATATTAATAAATATGAAAATTATTTATTCTTTATTTACCTGGGATGTTACAATTATCCAACCTGAGAGTAAGATCGATCAATTCTTTAGTGACTCAAAACCAATTCTTCGAAGGGCATTAGCCATAAGGGAATTCAATAGCTATGAGGAAATTTTTCGATGTTCTCTCAAGGTTGAGATGGAGATTGGATTAAACCATCAGTCATATGGGTTGGATAAGAAGAGGAAAATAGAATTCAAAGGGAAATCTAAAGACCACAATGAAAAGAAGATGAGTTTTCCCGTATGCTCAAAGTGTGGAATGAAACATAGAGGGAATTGTCTTAAAGGGATAAGTAAATGTTCAAAGTGTGTAAAAGAATGTCATCGTGGAGTTGAATGTCGAAATAATGGTAAGAAGATGTCTAATGATGCGAACAAAGAAAGAGATACACAGAATTCACCTCCTACACTTCAATGTTTCAAGTTCAAGGAAATGGGGAATTATGCCAATAAATGCCCTAATCCAAGGGTTGTTGATGATGATTGGCATCAAAAAACTATTAAGGCCAAAGAAAAAGGAAAGTCACATGCAATTTCTATCAGCGATGTGGAGTACGATAAAGAAGTGGTGAAAGGTACACTTACCATCCACTCTAAAGTAGAAAATATTTTATTTGATTCTGGATCCACCCATTCTTTTATTTCTGAAGAATTTTCTAAGGGTATCCCCGTACTACCTAAACAATTAGATGTTGAGTTAGCTGTGACAACTCCTAATGGCACAACAGTTGCATCAAAAGTTTATAATTTTTCTCCAATTGAATTTTGTGGGAAAGTGCTTCCTGCAAATCTTGTGATCCTTCCTATAGTGGAATTTGATGTGATTATTGACATTGATTGGATTTCTTTATACAGAGATCATATCAATTGCCAAATAAGGGAAATCACATTTAATATTCCTGATCAATCCACTATCATCTATCGATGCAATGATGAATATAACCTTCCAGTGGAAATTTCTTTCATCTTATGAGTCTTGATTCCAATAAATGAAGGTTATTTATCTCAAATGGTTGTAGAGAAACTCACGATTAAGAATATTCCTATTGTATGGGAGCTTGATGATGTCTTTCCAAAGGTATTTTCAGGTCTTCCACCAAATCATAAAGTTGAGTTTTCAATAGAACTCATACCGGGTGCTATGCCCATTTCAAAAACACTTTATAGAATGGCCCCTATTGAGTTGCAGGGATTGAAGAAGCAACTCTAAGAGAATATTGATAAGGGATTCATAAGACCTAGTGCATCTCCTTGGGGAGCACATGTTCTATTTGTTAAGAATAAAGATGGATCAATGAGACTTTGCATTGATTATCGAGAACTTAACAAGATCACTATCAAGAACAAATATCCTCTCCTACGCATTGATGACTTATTTGACCAACTACACGGATCTCAATACTTTTCCAAGATTGATCTTCGTTCAGGGTATCATCAATTAAGGGTCAAAAAGGAGGATATACCAAATATGGCTTTCCGTACAAGGTATGGACACTATGAATTTATAGTGATCCCATTTGGTCTAACTAATGCCCCTGCTATCTTCATGGATCTAATGAATAGAGTCTTTAGAAACTATCTTGATCAGTTTGTGGTAGTCTTTATAGACGATATTCTTGTCTATTCAAAGAGAAAGGAAGAACAAGATGACCACTTGAGAATTGTATTAAAGACCCTAAGAAAGGAGAAGCTTTATGCAAAATTTACCAAGTGTGAATTTTGGCTTCAAAATGTTTCATTTTTGGGTCACATAGTCTCAAAATAAGGGATATCTGTGGATCCATCAAAAACATAGGTTATCAAAAGATGTTCGAGACCAACAACAGTAATTGAGATCCGAAGGTTTCTTGGTCTGGCTGGATATTAACGATGTTTTGTGAATTATATTTCAAGGTTATCTAATCCACTCACCAGGTTGACTCAAAAAAGGAGTTAAGTTTGTCTGGACAGAGGAGTGTGAAGAGAGTTTCAAAGAGTTAAAATGAAGGTTATCCAGTGCACCTCTTCTCACACTGCTGTATAGTAGAGAAAGGTTTGTGATCAATAGTGTTGCATCCAAGAAGGGACTGGGGTGTGTTCTCATGAAAAATGATATGGTGATAGATTATGCCTCATGATAGTTGAAAATACATGAGCAAAATTACCCAACTCATTATTTGAAGTCAGCTGCAGTAATATTTTCATTAAAAATATGGAGGCATTATATTTATGGTGAAAGGTGTGATATTTATACTAATAATAAAAGTTTAAAGTATATTTTCACACAAAAGGAGCTGAATATGTCCCAAAGAAGATGGTTGGAGTTGATTAAGGACTACGAATGCTCAATTCATTATCACCCTGTGAAAGCAAACAAGGTGGTAGATGCATTAAGCTGACAAGACCATGCTAGTTTGTCCCTGATGAGGATCACAAAAGATACAATATTTATGGATTTACAAATGATGGATCTTGGAATTATAATGGAATGGGAAAAATCTTATCTTTCTCAAATGAATGTTAAACCATCTATACATGTGAATATTAAAGATGCACAAAAAGAAGATGTATAGTTACAAAAGAAGGTGAGAAATTTTCCTGAATTCAACGTTGATTGTGATGAGATAATAAGGTTTAGAAATCAGGTTTGTGTTCCTCCCATCCCAGAATTAAAGAAGGAGCTAATGGATGAGGCTCATAGTTATTCTCTCTCTATTCATCCTGGAAGCACGAAGATGTATAGGGACCTGAAAGAGTACCTCTGGTGGGATGGAATGAAAAGAGATGTTGCTAAATATGTCCCTCGATGCTTGGTTTGTCAGCAAGTTAAAGCTGAGAGATAGAAGTCTAAGGGGATGTTACAACCACTACCCATTCAAGAATGGAAATTGGAAAACATCACTATGGACTTTGTCACTGGACTTCCTAAAACATCCAAAGGCAATAATTCTATCTGGGTTATAGTTGATCGTCTTACGAAGTTGTCACACTTCATTGCTATTAGAGAAGATTTATCTCTGGATCAGCTTTCCAGGATATATGAGATGGAAGTGGTAAGATTTCATGGAGTACCACTTTCCATTATATCTGATCGGGATCCGAGGTTTACCTTAAAGTTCTATCGAAGTCTTCATCATACTTTAGATACAGAGTTGAGATTCAGCACTGCTTATCATCCTCAAATAGACGTTCAGTCTGAGAGAACAATTCAAACTCTAGAAGATATGTTAAGAGCTTTCTCTATGGATTTCAAAGGTGGTTGGGATCGACACCTGCCTTTGGTGGAATTTTCTTATAATAATATCTTTCACTCCAGTATTCAGAGGGCTCCTTATGAAGCTCTCTATGGAAAGAAATGAAGGACTCCAACTTGATGGGATGAAGTTGGGGAAAAAAATCTATTAGGACCTGATCTTGTTGATGAGATGGAAGAAAAGGTAAGATATATACAAAAACTCATAAGAGCATCTCAGAGTCAACAAAAAAAGTTATGCCGACAACCGAAGAAAAGACCTAGATTTTGAAGTGGGTGATAAAGTGTTCTTAAGAATATCTCCTTGGAAGAGAGTAATGAGATTTAAAAAGAAGGGAAAGTTGAGCCCTAGGTATATCAGTCCTTTCGAAATACTGTATCGTTTTGGGAAGGTATCATACCGATTGGAGCTTCCCCTGAATCTCTCTCTAGTTTATGATGTGTTCCATGTATCTCTCCTAAGAAAGTACATACCCGATCCTTCACATGTACTAAGCTCAGAAGTTGTACCGTTGGAGCAAGAACATTCTTATGAAGAATAGCCGATAGAGATTCTAGATCGTAGCAAAAAAGTTCTACGGAACAGGACCACTCACTTGTAAAAGTTTTATGTAGGAACCACCAATTAGAAGAAGCTACATGGGAGCTTGAGGATATGATGAGGGAGAGTTATCCTCATCTGTTTGTTACGAAGTGACGAATTTCTAGGGTGAAATTCATTTTAAGGGGGGAAGAATGTAACACCGTGATATTTTATGGGAAGTATATTTTATTTATGTCTTATGTTATACGCAACATCAAAGGAATCTTTCACTAAACACAACACTAGCTTGGCTTGCGTTACACGCAATCGCGACCTTCCTCGATAGCGTGTGTAGTACGCAATACCGGGTTTCACTAAACAACGATATATTGTAATAATATTATTATGGACTAGATGTTATGAATATTACTAACTAAATTTTGAATTTTATAACATTATTATTCATCTTACATACTTTCTAGAACATGGTATGAGAACAAAATAAATATTTCAGGTAAAATATGTATTTTTCAGAAAATGCAGTTTTGCGCCTTTTGATGGCGCACCCACATTAAATATAGTTTTTGACATGTTTATGAGTTCAATTTGACAAAATAAAATTCTTCCTTGGAATCGTGATATAAAAATTTAATCTGGATAAAATTTTCTTATTATTATGAAAACTTTCATATTTTAATGAATAGTAAAAACACGCTATATTTTAATTAAAAACAACATTTTTCATCGCAATAATTTATATGGTTACATTATCTTTTTAACTGGTTTTAAAGTGTAATTAGAATATATTTTTACCATTTAATCCAATATCAGTCTTTGGAATTAATTTTACTTTGAAATTGGACATAAACAAGTGTCAATCTTTGGATAATTATTGTTTTTTTAAAACATGCTATTTGTTTTGATAAGGGGAATTACTTTTAAAATTAATTAATGTCACTTATATGTTTTGAATTTAGAAAAATAGAAATAATTTTTGAATTCAGAATATCAAATATATCTTAGGCAGAATTTTTGATATTTTTCTGAAAAACTTCAATGTTTGATGGATAGTGAAACCACTTAGTGGTATTTAAAAAACTGACACTTTCATTTAAATAAAATTTTACCACTCCTATGAATTGGATTTCAAAAATACTATATACATGGTTGTTATCAAGAAGTAAAATGTGGTTCAATAAGATGAAAATAATTTTTGGTGAATAGCATCTTTTGACTTTTATTTACTGCGGTTAAAAATAAATAGGGTAATTCAAGGTTAAAAGAATATTATAATAATTCAAAATTACCTTAACACTTATCCTAACCTTATTGGATAAGTATTTTCTAACCATGGGCATCCTTGGTTCGATTTGGGACCCCATTGATGCACTTGGTAGTGATAATGACAATTTGGATTAATTAATTTAATGTAAAGACAAAATTGACATTAACAAAAATATTTTAGTAATTAATTTTTAGAAGGGGTTATATAAATTATCTTTAAGACTATAAATATTCATTGGAAACCTAGAAATATTTCCTAAATGGTGGTTCTTTTTATAATTTTTAGACATCAAATAAATTAAATTATTTATGACACAATAATGATGCAGTATTTACCTCATTAATAAATGATTTAAATAAATAAGATTATAATGATTAAAATATTATCCAAAACATGTCCAATTATTATTGGATTATTTTATTTCGACCATGATCCATCTTATCTTCATCTTTAATGATTTTTGGACCTTTTGAAACTGAAGATAATTTTATAATAAAATAATATTTTCATACTTTTCAAAGGTGCCCCTCTCTTCCCTTATAAAAGGGCACCTCCTCCCTCTCCTCATTACAAAACTTTGAGGCTTCAAGATCAGACAAACCCTGCCCATTATTCTTATAAACTCCCCTATTAATATTCTATAGGTCTTGGTCTTCTTCAAACACCAACATTCGTGCCCTAAGAGGAGGTTTCAAGGAGGCATGTCGAAGAAGAGGTAATATCTGTTACCGATTCTTTCAAATTTATTTCTTCTTCTACTTCCTCTTGTTTATTTGTTTCATTATGGAGTAATAAAATAAGTATCACTCATATACAGATAAGTAATTATAAATATTAAACAACCCTATTTCACCTTCTATCCATCCTATGGAAAAAGAAATCATCGAGCGTGCGTACGTACAGAATACAGTCTCCACGTCGTGGTGTAATCTGTTTTCCACCACCACCTTACTTGGATGGGTATAATGGTGTAAAAAATAACTATATATTATTATTGTAAAGTGATATTGATTCTGAAATAGTATACATACACTTCAATACAATTCCACAATCATGGGAACGATATCATCGCTCGTGAGTACGTACGGCCTACCGTCTCCACGATGTGATGAAACTCGTTCTACATGATCATCATTGAATAATGATTATATAAATGAATTTAATGAATAAATATGATATATATTACACTAATAAAATTCTGTAAATTATTTGTCTATAACCTAAAAAAAGGAATAATAATTTATTCGACAAAACATGCATAAGAACATAAAGCAATGAACACCCGAATAACAAGTAGCAATGAAATATTACTAATAAGAAGATAAGAATATGAACATATATGATATCATAACAACGAATATGATTCTCTAATAAGTCAATGAAATTATTTAAATAATTATACAGGAGGTTCGGATACGTACGAAGCAAATCAGACCTAAGGTAAGGGAAAATCTCGCAATCTCATTTTTATATGAGATTGTTTATAATTCAGAATTTACTGGGGAATATTTATCATTTACATCCATGTTTTATCAATATTTAATATTATTTCTATCCTCCTAAAATTGTTTAAACCCAATTTTACCCTTTGGTGGGTAAAATATATGAAAGTAATCTTTTGTCTCTTTTAGTATGAGGTGCTTTTTGACTTTTCCAGCCAAAGTATGAGAGGAATATTTTTTTTAACTTATAGGGAATGAATGGATTTTTATGATTTCATATAACATTATTTCCATGAAGGTTCCTTTACAAGTTTTAATGTTTATTTTTAATCAACTTCTTTTAGTTTAAATTTGTATGACATGATAAGAAAGGTAAAACAATTTTGAAGTATAAAGGATACTTTCCTCAAGAATGGAATTCAAGTGTTTTATCAAAATTATTTTCCATATAATATAATATGTAGTTCTATTTATATCCCTATTTTTACATTTATTTGATTATTTTATGATGGAATTAATTTTATGATGTCCTTTTATCTTATATGGATTGTGTTATGATGGCATGATGTTTATGAACCCCATTTTTATTACATGGGTTATGCTATGATTTATGATTTTGGGGAACACATAAGAATGGTTTCATTATGAGATGGGTGGGACCTATATCTCCCTCCAATGCATTACGTAAGGATTTATATCTCATGAGATAGACATGGCTGGAACAACAAGTTAATCTGGTTCAGTGATATAGGACTGGAACGAGGAGTGAACTCGGTTCAGTAATTGACTTTGTCCACTATGATGGCCTTTGAAATGAGCCTTGACTAATATGAAATGATTTTATATGATTATTTGTGTATTCCACAAATTTTCATGTTTTAAGTTAATATTATTGGGATTACATTTCACTACTATGATTTATCTCATGTTATGATATTATGATCTCTTTTGCATGTTAAGATTTTCAAAATGTTATGTTCTTATGAATATGATATGATTGATATTTCTTTTTTTACCCTTACTGGGCATTTGAGATCACCCTTTTGTATGTTTTCTTTTCCCTAGGTCAGGAAGAAGGGTATTAAGTAGGATATGCCAAAAGGGACTCTAGATATGATGAAATAAACGGGAGACAATGTAGATGATTTGATGAACCAGTTGTTTATGTTTCCCAGTTTCTACAGACACTATACCTATACGGTCCTATATTGGTTTATTTATATGTTGAAATAAGTATGATTTAATTCTTAAGTAATAACCATGTATGTAAAGTATGGGTTGTTATAGTTGGTATCTGAGGAAAGGTATAACCAACCTTTGGAAACTAGGATGTGAAATCCTTAGTAAGAACTATAAGGATATGTCTAAACATAGAACACAATATTAGTGTTTTAGAAATGGCCATCAAAACCCTATGATAAGACCTAAAGTGTGAAATATTATTCTTGATAATGTAGTTTTTCTATTATGATTAGTGTTTCTCACACTATGTTTCTTGGTTTTAGTCAATGGCCGGAACCCAAAGGAACCATGTTAATGCTGAATGTGATGGGAAATGCAATGATTGTCCCCCTGAGCAACCAAATGTTATGGGAGATACATTGCAAAATCTTGTAGCCATTCTCACACAACTTTCTCAAACTATGAATCATGATGGACTTCCAAATGAGAAAATGAAGGAGCAACATTCTGTTGAATCCTTCATGAGGCAGTGTCCACCTTCATTCAGCGGGTCTTTTGATCCATTAGTGGCTGAAAAATGGATCAGTACCACTAAAAAGATATTTTCAGTTCTACAATGTTCTGAACATGAAAAATTCATCTTTGCAGTATATCGTTTGGAAGGTGAAGCTGATCAATGGTGGAATCTTATTAAGAATACGAGGCAAAGGGGTGAAAATGAGTCCATGGAATGGGACGAGTTCAAGAACTTATTTTTCAATAAATACTTCCCTCGTATTCTTCGAAAAAAGATGGAGAAGGTGTTTCTTGAAAGGAAGCAAAAGGATGATAAATCAGTTGGTACCTACAAAGAAAATTTTACAAGACATGCAAGGTATGCTTCTGTAATTATTATCCAACCTGAGAGGAAGATCAATCGATTATTTAGTGGCTCAAAACCAAGTTGTTGAAGGGCATTATCCATAAGGGACATCAATAGCTACGAGGAAATTGTTTGATGTGCTCTCAAGGTTGAGATGGAGATTGGAGTGAGCCATCAGTCATATGGGTTTGATAAGAAGAGGAAAATAGAATTCAAAGGGAAATCTAAATACCACAATGAAAAGAAGATGAGTTTTCCCTTATTCTCAATGTGTGGAAAGAAACATGGAGGGAATTGTCTTAAAGGGACAAGTAAATGTTTTAAGTTTGGAAAAGAAGGTCATCGGGCAGTTTAATGTCGAAATAAAGGGAAGAAGATGTCTAATGATGCAAACAAATAAAGGGATACACAGAATGCACCTCCTACACTTCAATGTTTCAAGTGCAAGGAAATGGGGCATTATGCTAATCAATGCCCTAATCCAAGGGTTGTTGATGATGATCGGTATCAAAAAACTATTAAGGCCAAAGACAAAGGAAAGTCACATGTAATTTCTATCGGCGATGTGGAGTACGATAACTAAGTGGTGAAAGGTATACTTACCATACAATCTAAAGTAGAAAATGTTTTATTTGATTCTGGATCCACCCACTCTTTTATTTCTAAAGAATTTTCTAAGGCTATCATCGTACTACCTCAACAATTAGATGTTGAGTTAGCTGTGACAACTCTTAATGGCACAACGGTTGCATCAAAAGTTTATAATTCTTCTCTAGTTGAAGTTTCGGGGAAAGTGCTTCCTTCCATTCCTGTGATCCTTCCTATAGTGGAATTTGATGTCATTCTTAGAATGGATTGGATTTCTTTATACGAAGCTCATATCAATTGTCAAAGAAGGAAAATAAAATTTACTATTCCTGATCAATCTACTATCATCTATCGATGCAAGGATGAATATAAACTTCCAGTGGAAATTTCTTCCATATTATGGGTCTTGATTCCAATAAATGAAGGCTATTTATCTCAAATGGTTGGAGAGAAACTCACGATTAAGAATATTCCCATTATACATGAGTTTTATGATGTCTTTCCGGAGGAATTTCCAGGTCTTACACCAAATCATAAAGTTGAGTTTTTAATAGAACTCATATCGGGTGCTATGCCCATTTCAAATACACCTTATAAAATGGCCCCAATTGAGTTTCAGGAATTGAAGAAGCAACTCCAAGATAATCTTGATAAGGGATTCATACTCCCTAGTGAATCACCTTGGGGAGCACCTGTTCTGTTTGTTAAGAAGAAATCTGGATCAATGAGACTTTTCATTGATTATCAAGAACTTAACATGATCACTATCAAGAACAAATAACCTCTCCTACACATTGATGACTTATTTGACCAACTACGCAGATCTCAATACTTTTCCAAGATTGATCTTCATTCAGGGTATCATCAATTAAGGGTCAAAAAAGAGGATATACCAAATATGGATTTCTGTACAAGGTATGGAAACTATGAATTTATAGTGATGCCATTTGGTCTTACTAATTCACCTCTTATCTTCATGGATCTAATGAATAGAGTCGTTAGAAACTCTCTTGATCAGTTTGTGGTAGTCTTTATAGACGATATTCTTGTCAATTCAAAGAGAAAGGAAGAACATGAAGATCACTTGAGAATTGTATTAAAGACCCTAATAAAGGATAAGCTTTATGAAAAATTTACCATGTGTGAATTTTGGCTTCAAAATGTTTCATTTTTGAGTCACATGATCTCAAATGAGGGGATATCTGTGGATCCAGAAAAAACAGAGGTTATCGAAAGATGGTCGTGACCAACAACAATAACTGAGATCAGAAGTTTTCTTGGTATGACTGGATGTTATCAAAGATTTTTGAATGATTTTCAAGGTTATCTAATCCACTCTCCAGGTTGACTCAAAAAGGATTTATGTTTGTTTGGACGGAGGAGTGTGAAGAGAATTTCAAAGAGTTAAAATGAAGGTTATCCCGTGCACCTCTTCTCACACTGCTGTGTAGTAGAGTATGGTTTGTGATCTACAGTGATGAATCCAAGAAGGGACTGGGGTGTGTTCTCATGCAAAATGATATGGTGGTAGCTTATGCCTCATGACAGTTGAAAATCCATGAGAAAAATTACCCAACTCATGATTTGGAGTTAGTCGCGGTAATCTTTGCCTTAAAAATATGGAGGCATTATCTTTATGGTGAAAGGTGTGATATTTATACTAATCATAAAAGTTTAAAGTATATTTTCACACAAAAGGAGATGAATATGCGCCAAATAAGATGGTTGGAGTTGATTAAGGACTACGACTGCTCAATTCATTATCACCCTGGGAAAGCAAACAAGGTGGTAGATGCATTAATCCGACAAGTCCATGCTAGCTTATCCATGATGAGGATCACAAAAGATCCAATATTTATGGATCTACAAAGGATAGATCTTGGAATTATAATGGAAGGGGAAAATATTATCTTTGTCAAATGAATGTCCAACCATCTATACATGTGAAGATTAAAGAGGCACAAAGAGAAGATGTAGAGTTACAAAATAAGGTGAGAAATGTTCCTGAATTCAACCTTGATTGTGATGAGATAAAATGGTTCAGAAGTCAGGTTTGTGTTCCTCCCATCCCAAAATTAAAGAAGTAGCTACTGGATGAGGCTCATAGTTATTCATTCTCTATTCTTCCTGGAAGCACGAAGATGTATAGGGACCTGAAAGAGTACTTCTAGTGGGATGGAATAAAAAGAGATGTTGCTGAATATGTCCATCGATTCTTGGTTTGTCAGCAAGTTAAAGCTGAGAGACAGAAGTCTAAGGGGACATTACAACCATTACCCATACCATAATGGAAATGGGAAAACATCACTATGGAATTTTTCACTGGACTTCCTAAAACATCCAAAGGAAATAATGCTATCTGGGTTATAGTTGATCGTCTTATGAAGTCGGCACACTTCATTCCTATTAGACAAGATTTCTCTCTAGATCAGCTTGCTAGGATATATGTGAAGGAAGTGGTAAGATTTCATGGAGTACCACTTTCCATTATATCTGATCGGGATCCGAGTTTTACCTTGAAGTTCTTGCGAAGTCTTCAACATACTTTAGATACAGAGTTGAGTTTCAGCACTGCTTATCATCCTCAAACAGACGGTCAGTCTGAGAGAACAATTCAAACTCTAGAAAATATGTTAAGAGCTTTCTCTATGGAATTCAAAGGTGGTAGGTATCAACACCTACCTTTGGTGGAATTTTCTTATAATAATAGATTTCACTCCAGTATTCAGATGGCTCCTTTTGAAGCTCTCTATGGAAAGAAATTCAAGACTCCAACTTGCTAGGATGAAGTTGGGGAAAGAAAGCTATTAGGACCTAATCTTGTTGATGAGATGGAAGAAAAGGTCAGATCTATTTAACAACACATAAGAGAATCTCAGAGTCGACAAAAAATTTATGCCGAAAACCGAAGAAAAAAACTAGATTTTGAAGTGGGTGATAAAGTGTTCTTATGAATATCTCCTTGGAAGAGAGAAATGAGATTTGGAAAGAAGGGAAAGTTGCGCCCTAGGTATATCAGTACATTCGAAATACTAGATCGTGTTGGGAAGGTAACTTACTGATTGGCACTTCCACCGAATATCTCTCAAATTCACAATGTGTTCCATGTATATCTCCTGTGAAAGTACACACCTGATCCTTCACATGTACTAAGCTCAGAAGTTGTACCACTGGAACAAGATCTTTCTTATGAAGAACAGCTGATAGAGATTCTTGATCATAGTGAAAAAGTTCTAAGGAACAAGACCACTTGCTTGGTGAATGTTTTATGGAAGAACCACCAATTATAAGAAGCTACATGGGAGCTTGAGGATATGATGAGGGAGAGGTATCCTCATCTGTTTGTTACGAAGTGACGAATTTCGAGGGCGAAATTAATTTTAAGGGGGGAAGAATGTAACACCGTGATATTTTATGGGAAGTATATTTTTTTTATGTCTTATGTTATACGCAACATCAAAGGAATCTTTCACTAAACACAACACTATCTTGGCTTGCGTTACACGCAATCGCGACCTTCCTCGATAGCGTGTGTAGTACGCAATACCGGGTTTCACTAAACAACGATATATTGTAATAATATTATTATGGACTAGATTTTATGAATATTACTAACTACATTTTGAATTTTATAACATTATTATTCATCTTACATACTTTCTAGAACATGGTATGAGAACAAAATAAATTTTTCGGGTAAAATAAGTATTTTTCAAAAAATGCAGTTTTGCCGCCTTTTGATGGCGCACCCACTTTAAATCTAGTTTTTTACATGTTTATAAGTTCAATTTGACAAAATAAAATTCTTCCTTGAAATCAGGATATAAAACTTTAATTTGGATAAATTTTTTATATTATTCTGATAACTTTCATATTTTCATGAATAGTAAAAACACGATATATTTTAATTAAAAACAACTTTTTTCATCGCAATAATTTATATGGTTATAATATCATTTTAATTGGTTTTAAAGTGCAATTAGAATATATTTTTACCATTTAATCGAATGTTAATCCTTGGAATTAATTTCACTTTGAAATTGGACATAAACAAGTGTCGATCTTTTGATAGTTATTGTTTCTTAAAAACACGCTAATGGTTTTGATAACGGGGATTAATTTTAAAATTACTTAATTCCAATTCTATGTTTTTAATTTGGAAAAATAGACATCATTTTTTTAAATTGTAATATCAAATATATCTTAGGCTGAATTTTAGGCATTTTTCTGAAAAACTTCAATTTTTGATGAATAGTGAAACCACTTAGTGGTAGTTAAAAAATTGACTCTATCATTTAAATAAAATTTTACCACTTCTGTGAATTGAATTTAAAAAATCCGACATAAATGGTTGTTATCAAGAAGTAAAATGTGGTTCAATAAGATGAAATCAATTTTTTGTGAATAGTAACTTTTGACTTTTATTTACTACGGTTAAAGATAAATAGGGTCATTCAAGGTTAAAAGAATATTATAATAAGTCAAACTTACCTTAACACTTATCCTAACCTTATTGGATGAGTAGTGGCCGACCATGGGAATCCATGGTTCGATTTTGGGACCCCATTGAGCCACTTGGAAGTGATAATGACAATTTGGATTAATTAATTTAATGTAAAGACAAAATTGACATTAACAAAACTCTTTTAGTAATTAATTTTTATAAGGGGTTATATAAATTATCTTTTCAAATATAAATATTCATTTGAAAGATAAAATGATTTCCTACATGTTGTTTTTTTTTATATTTTTTAGACATCAAATAAATTAAATTATTTATGACACAATAATGATGCAGTATTTACCTCATTAATAAATGATTTAAATAAATAAGATTATAATTATTAAAATATTATCCAAAACATGTCCAATTCTTATTGGATTATTTTATTTCAACCATGAGTCATATTATCTTCATCGTTAATGATTTTTGGACCTTTTGAAACCGAAGATAAGTTTATAATAAAATAATATTTTCACACTTTCCAAAGGTGCCCCTCTCCTCCCTTATAAAAGGCCACCTCCTCCCTCTCCTCTTTACACAACTTTGAGCCTTCAAGATCGGACAACCCCTGCCCATTACTCTTCTAAACTCCCCTAGTAATATTATAGAGGTCATTTTCTTCTTCAAAGACCAACATTAGTGCCCTAAGAGGAGGTATCAAAGAGGCGTGTCGAAGAAAAGGTAATATCAGTTACCGATTCTTTCAAATTTATTTCTTCTTCTAATTCCTCTTCTTTAGTTGTTTCATTATGAATTAATAACATCAGTATCACTCATATACTGATATGTTATTATAAATATGAAACAACCCTATTTCACCTTCTATCTATCTTATGGAAAATGAAATCACCGCGCGTGCGTACATACGGAATACCGTCTCCACGCCGTGGTGTAATCTATTTTCCACCACCACCTTACTAGGATGGGTATAATGGTGTAAATAATAAATATATATGATTATTGTAAAGTTATATTTATTATTAAATATTATACATTCACTTCAATACAATTCCACGATCAGGGGAATGATATCATCGCTCGTGCGTACGTACGACCTACCGTCTCCACGATGTGATACGACTCGTTCTACATGATATTCTTTGAATAATGATTATATAAATTAATTGAATGAATAAATATGATATATATTACACTAATACCATTCTATAAATGAGGTATCTATAACCTAAAAAGAATAACAAGAATTTATTCGACAAAACATGCATAAGAACATAAAGCAATGAACACCCGAATAACAAGTAGCAATGAAAAATTACTAATATGAAGATAAGAATCTAACCATATATGATATAATAACAACGAATATGATTCTATAATAAGTCAATGACATTATTTAAATCATTATACAGGAGGTTCAGATATGTACGAATCAAATCAGACCTAAGGTAAGGGAAAATCTTGCAATCTTATTTTTATCCGAGATTGTTTATACTTCAGAATTTACTGGGGAATATTTATCATCCACATCCTTGTTTTCTCAATATTTATTATTATTTATATCCTCCTAAAATTGTTTAAATACAATTTTACCCTTTTTTGGGTAAAATATATGAAAGGAATCTTTTGTCGTTTTTAGTACGAGGTACTTTTTGACTTTTCCAGCCAAAGTATGAGAACAATATTTTTTATAACTTATACAGCATGAATGGATTTTTATAATTTCATAGAACATTATTCCCATTAAGCTTCCTTTACAAGTTTTCATGTTTATTTTTAATCAACTTATTTTAGTTTAAAATTGTATGACATGATAATAAAGGTAAAATGTTTTTGAAGTAGAAAGGATATTTTCCTCAAGAATGGAGTTCAAGTGTTTTATCAAAATTATTTTCCATCGAAGATAATATAGGGTTATATTTATATACTTTATTTTTAAATTGATTTGATTATGTTATGATGGTATTAATTTTATGATATCTTTTTATCTTATAAAGATTATGTTATGATTGCATGATGTTTAAGAATCCCATTTTTATTACATGGGTTATGCTATGATTTACGATTTTGTGGCACACATAATAATGGTTTCATTATGAGATGGGTGGGACCTATATCTCCCTCCAATGAATTGGGTAATGATTTATATCTCTTTTGATAGATATGGATAGAACGGAAAGTTAATCCCTTTCAGTGATAGACATGGCTAGAATGTAAAGTTAATCCCTTTCAGTGATATAGGACTGGAACAAGGAGTGAACTCGGTTCAGTAACGGAATTTGTCTACTATGATGGTCTTGGAAATGAGCCTTGACTAATATGAAAATATTTTCTATGATTATTTGTGTATTCCATAAAGTTTCATGTTTTATGTTATGATTATTGGGATTACATTTCACTACTATGATTTATCCCATGTTATGATATTATGATCTCTTTTACAGGTTAATATTTTCAAAATGTTATGTTATTATGAATATGATATGATTGGTATTTATTTTGTTTACCCTTAATTAGAATTTGAGATCACCCTTTTTTATGTTTTCTTTTCCCCGGGTCAGGAAGAAGGGTATTAAGTAGGATATGCCAAAAGGGACTCTAGATATGACGAAATAAACGAGAGACAATGTAGATGATTTTATGAACTAGTTGTTTATGTTTCCCAGTTTCTAAAGACACTATACCTATACGGTTCTATCATGGTTTTTTTATATGTTGAAATAAGTATGATTCAATTATGAAGTAATAACCATGTATGTAAAGTATGGGTCGTTATAAACACCCTCATAGAGCCCAATGTGTTCCCTAACCTACACATGAATGCTCACTCATTAAAAATATCTGGCATACACTTATATGCAACTGAAACCATAATACAAGTGGTAAAGAGCCTCTTGGATGTATCCCCATGATTATATTGATTCTAAAAAAATTTACACACCCATGAAATAAGAAAACAGGATCCCGATTCGACTCTTGTCAGCCACAAATCACTAAACTCAGAACACATGTCTAATCCACTAGTCGTGCCTCATCCATATGTCAACCTCAAAAATTGAAACAACCCATAGTGATTTCCAAAACTAGTGTATATAACCATGATGAATCAATCACATGACCACAGAACCCAAGTTTAATTTCAACTTTCCACAATAATTTATTTATGATCATGCCTTCCATCACCTCTTTCATCTCCAATGATAAATTCTGGAGTATTTCACTCATTACCATTACCATGCACCAAGAAAGATCTAACTTTTACCCATATATTAAAAAATTTTGATGTGTCATCAACAAAACAACACTTTGAATTTCAGAGTTCTCCACACCATAATACACTTTTACTGATGGTTGATTCCACCAGTAGTGTTCCCAACAATAGGGACTGCCTACCATGAGAAAAAATCACCAAGTCCCAATCATGAATCCAAAAAAATACATCAAGTGTTCTAACCCAAAAAGTTATCTAAACACATAAAAACACATAAAATGCACCTAATCCCATAACTCTCTAAAAATTAAATTTGGTTACTCGATTCCACATTAAACATCTACAGGCCTACCAAATGTGGTTCTCTCAAAACATCAAACTCTTAATCCTTCCACAAGAGGCTCATATAGGAATTCATGAAATACTATCATAAATGCAATTCAACCACTATGTATCTCCTAGTACATCACAAAAGGTCTATAAACTTTTCTATATTAGAACTAGTATTTCTCTATATACCACAATAAGATGAGACACTCAATAACCTTAGTTTGTATTATCCAAACAACATCAGAAAATGAGATGACCACATAATTCATGTATCGAGTCCTCCCATGTAAAACATAAAAAACCCAATAATATTGGTTTACAGAGCCACTCTTACTAAATTTTAGAAACTCATTTCCAAAACATTTTACACACACCAAAACTCCATTGAGTTTCCAAAACACCCATTGTCATCCAAGGGTATTTCTTATTAATTAAGACCAATATCACCAAAATCCCTAGACTAGAGAGACCCTTTCCTGAAAATTGATCACGTTTTCAAAAATATATTTCAAAAACTATTAGAAGAACTAATTTAAAATCCCATTTCAAAAAATATTTTTTCCTTCAATTTTCACAAATCATGGAAATATCAAACCATTTCAAATCACTATCTCCATATTCCATTTCCAGTAAAACCAACCCATAAAACCATTTATGTATACCTCACCCAAACATATGATTTTTCCTTAAAAAATCATGTTTTTTCACAAACCAAAATTTTCCAAAGCCCATTGCCCTATAGGTGATATTAAGAACATGAAAATTAGAAATGAATTCCCTCATATACAAATTAATATAATAATCCATTGTAATATATGTGACAAAACTTAATTTATATTAAAAATTTCTTCAATTAATATAGCCTCTGATGAGATAATAATTTCGAACAACAACTCCCACAAGCACGTGTATCATATACCTAGAATTCCACAATCCTGATGGATGTACAACTCACTAACTCCAAGCTAATCCCCACAACTCATCCCAAGTCTCATCCATCGCATGTTGGGATTCACCATCCAACCCAACACATCACTCATCCTAGAGTGACTAATCCAATAAATAGACATCCCATGGATACTCAAGTTTTAACCAATGTCATGCTATCCAATAATGATCTTGGTCTACCTCCAAAGTCCCTACATCCTAAATTTTCCTCCAACTACATTATTTGTCCCAAGTCAAGCTATGATAACATTTTGTAATCCTCTGGCTAGGCTAGCTAAATTAAACAGGAGTGAGGATCGTCAAATAAACTCAAGCACATCTACCCACATTCTAGATTATTAGGAATCGATGTGAGGTCCTAACATATACATAAGGAGACTATTAACTCAAAAATTAGTGTCAAAATTCATTCCTAAATCCACCATAAATTCATCATTACTCATCCACATAATGGACACCACACCAACCGATATCGAAAAAATAGGGATCCCTTCTGGGCCTTTATAGTCCATAATTAATAGTTCAGAAAACAATATGATGAAATAAATATAATAGATTAGTATCAGTAGATAATTAATATACAGGAATCATATATAATAATTGGTACTCTAGCCGGTTCATTCTGAACAATAACTAGAAAAAGAATATGATGGGATCGGGAAAAACTCACATACATACTTCCATGTATATGGGCTCCATGATTAGTTTTCCTATACTTTGTTCCCACCTTCATATGATACCAATTCCCTTAGAGAAAATAGGAACGTTTAACAACGTACACAAGAACCTTAGCCATGTATGTAGATAGAAGGTGATTCCAACAACCCAAAAATTATTCTCAGTGTCATAATGAAATTGATTTTTGTTGTGATAAAGTGGATGTGAATGTCATACAAATATAGTATACGGTTTTTCTTATACAACACACCCACCTAGAATATAGAACATTTTCACATACAATAATGCTAGCATCAGCACCATTCTAGAATCCACCAGTTATTACGGCATGTATAATACCTGTTTCTGCCACAAAACATAATTTATGTCATTCCATAACCCATACACTACCGGACCCAGTACCATAATGGAATGAAAATATTTTAGGAACGTGAAAACACTTGTATCGCATAGATTGTTTTTATCACTCAAGTCATAGTGGCATCAAGTACCCCTACCCATCCTTGTGCAGATAGGGAGGTCCATTAATTCACCTCAAACCATCCACATAGAGTTTATGATAGTCATCAAACACATTGACCAATACTCATAGGTTCAGGAAAGGTCACCATCAGTTACACAATCTCATCCCCTTGAACTTTGGGGACGTCATAGTTAAGAACTATATCCCATCCACACATATTCTAGGGATTCCACCATCAATCACACCGACCCATCATTATGGATTCTAGGAATACCATCGTCAAGTACCCAATCCATCCTTTCGTACTGAAGAAAGTCACTTTTGAAAATAATCTGATTTCATAGGATATAGAAAATATGGTATCTAGATCATCTCTCAACTCACCCACTCATCATCATGGAACAAGTCCCTTAGGACTTATCCCTACATATAAGAATACATCTGGGTCCCTTAGACTTATCCCAATCATCTTGTGGACCACCACTTCTATTAGAATTATCCCCCCACTTTGATAACATAAGAAAACATCATTATTCAAAACCAAAAATATGTGTGTTATGAAGGTAGTTACACTAACATTGGAACATGAATATAAACACCCAATTAATTAGGATACACAACTAGGTGAAGTCCCCTACCTCAAATGATGTTCTAATAACTCATACCAAGATTGTACCATCTTCCATCGAGTCCATGAATCCTTATCTCAATTTAAAACATTATAAAATTATTTAGTTAATTAATATAAACCAAATTCCAACTTAGAATAATTGGTGTAAATCTCACTGAGCAAGACAATGAAGTAAGAATCAGGATAAATTGTTTATGTTTCACTCCCTACATATCCCCAAACATAAGCAATGAAAAATACATAATTTATAAAACCAAATCAATCATAAAATTCACCCTAAATCCTTAGAAAAACTAATTAAATCAAAAAAGGGGAATGAATTATGTAAAATGAAAAATGATGATTGTTAATAGTGTCTCGGGATGTCCCTTATTAGTTGCATACAATATACCCTTAAAATATAATTATTTCTCCAGAATTTGGAGAAATGTTCCATCCAAACCCCATCCAAACCAAAAAAAAATTAGAAAAAGACAAAGTGAGAGAATAATAGGGAAAAGGGAGGATACATTACCTCAAAATATCAAGTAGAAGTTGTAACACCCCAAGATTCCACAATAAGATTCTCTTTCAATAATACAATAGCTTGTGTTGTACGCGGCTTCGAGTTCTAGCACACCACGACCAATTAAACTAGCCATTTAAACAGCAGTTATGAAAAGTAATAACCACTTTTTGAAATTTTATAAATTTTATTTCTCAAAATGTACTTCACTTTTTGATTCATAATATCAAAATTATCTTAGGGTTATTTTTTTATTTTTTTGAAAACTTTCAATTTTTGATGAATAGTGAAAAACATTGTGTTATTGTTTAAAACCGAATATTTATTTAAATAATTATTTTTAATTTAAATTAACTTTAAATTAAAAATAGATACATAATACCTATATTAATATAATTTAATTTATTGGATTCATTTTATAATATTATTATATATATATAATTTTATTGAACTTTTTAAGGTCTTTTACCCACCTCCTAGGCACATTTGCAAATTTTCATAAAACATAATTTTACTACTTCTGTGAATTGGATTTCAAAAATACAAAATACATGGTTGTCACCATTAAGTAAAATTTGGATCAATAGGATGAAAATAATATTTGGTGAATATTAACTTTTGAATTTTAGTTACCATAGTTAAAAGTTAATAGGGTAATTAAACATAAAAATATTATAATAATATCAAATTATACCAACACATGTCCAAATTCTATTAGATAAGTGTATTTCTATCAAAATCAACCTTGGAAAAAAAATATTATCCTTTTTGATCAAATTGTATTAGATTAGGACATTTATTATATTTTATTTAAAAAACTCTTAAAAGTGTTAAATTAAAATTTTATTAACTAAACCAATTTTAATATAGAGTTATGCATTAGATAAATTCTGTTATAAATATTCATTATAAAGATAAAAAATTTCATACATAATGGTATTTTATTTATAATTTTAATACATTAAATAATTAAATTTATTTATGAAACAATGATGATGCAGTAATTACCTTTTTAATGAATGATTAAAATAATTAATGTTATAAATATTAAAATAAATGTAAATTGAAACTTTTGAGTCTATCCACGAATTTTCTAGGTACCTATGGAATGTTATGATTGATTCAATATATTTTTTCTCTGAAGTAATAAAGTTGTTATAACTTTCACAAAAACCAAATACTAAATAGTGTCAAAATTTACATAAATGACATTATTTCTAAATTATATAATATTCCTAAAAATATAAGATTATACAAAAGGACTTATATAATGTTATATATGTCATTTATTAACCACTTTATGTTCTCTTGTCATTTTATAGTAACTATATTAACCATGTAGTATAAAAATACAAGAAGAAATGGAAAAAGTTGAACTATTTACCTAAGAATTAAATCTAAAAGATAAGGTCGATATGGTGACTTAACTTGTCTAAAACCTATTGGTTTAGAGGTTTTAGACCCATACCAGCCTTATCCTCTAAATAATTCCACTTGTAGAGATTAGAAACCGAAAATAATTTTATAATAAAATAATATTTCAATCTTTTCTTAAAGTGCCCCTCACCTCTCTTATAAAAGGGTACTTCCCCTTCTATTAAACTCACATCTCCAAAGACATTTGTCTTGGCCAAACCCTACCCAAATATCCTCCCAAATACCCTCAATTCATCATAGAGGCCATAATTTGATCAGAAATCCAACCTAAGGAGCCCTTTTGTTCATATCAAATGAAGCACCCGAAGAAGAGGTAATTATTTCATCACCTCCTTCAATGTTCTTTTCTTCTTACACTTCCTATTTCTTTGTAGTTTCCAAAACAAAATAATAACTACAGTACCTTATACAAACTATGATATTATTATAAATATGGTACAACCATATTAATTATTATATCCATCCTATGAATGAAAAAGTCACCATACGTACGTACGTAAGGCTTATTGTCTCAACGCCGTGGTGTAGTTTTTTATTCAACACATAATTATTAGGATGGGCATAAAAATGATGTATAATTGATGTAAATATTAAATATAAAATTTTAATGATACTTTATATATAATATACCATCCAATTACATATGATTTTACCATCAATTGAATGATATTGTCGCTCGTGCGTACGTACGGCTTACCGTCTTCACGACGTGATGAGATTTTATTCCCCATCATAACCATTCAAAAATAATTTCATTTGATGATTATAAAATAATGTTTAAGAACTTAATATAATTCTTGATATAAATCAAATACATTCTATCCATAACAAACATGACTTACTTAACAAAACATATAAAGGAAAACGAATTAGTTAACACTGGAAATAGTGATAATACTGAAATATTGTTAACAAAGTAATATTATAGGATTATATATGATATCATATTTATGTATGTGGTTCATGTATAATTTAATAAAAATGCTTTAAAAATTATATAGGTGGTTAAAGTACCCTCTACTAAGGAAAAGTGCTAGGTAAGGGTTAATTTTACAATCTCTTTATTATCCGAGGTTGTTTATATGTAAGTATTTACTGGGACTTCTTTATCATAAAAATATATGTTTCTTAAAAATGTATTTCAAAACATTTTTAATATTTACTAGATTATGGTTTAAAGTCATTTATACCCTTGTTTGACTTTTTAAAAAAATTGAAAGGAATCTTTTCATTATTTTCCAAACAAGGTACTTTATGACCTTTTCGAAAAATTAAGGAAAGAATGTTTTTTTAACTTATATGGTGTTTGTGGCCATTTTTCGCCATTATAACACCTTCAAATATTTCCTTACAAGATTCTATGAATATTTTCAAAATAAATGTTTTCTTTTATAATTATACAACTTTTAAATGATTTTGAAGTAGAAAGAGAAATTTCTCTCAAATAGTTTTTGGGTTGATTTAATCTATGTCAACATTTATTGTTGGATTTTACGTTTAACCGAACTTGATTTATTATGATAAAATATTACATATTGTATTGATAGTAGTATGATATGTGTGACTATGGATGTGCTGTTTTTATGTTATTTATGGTTTATAGTTAAAGTATTAACATTTTGTATGTAAGTTTAATATGAATTTTTATGTTATGTTTCACCCATTTCATATAAGTAATGCATTGGATGTAGTAAGTGATGGGCGGGTCCTGCTATAGCCCCTCGATGCATCGGTAGGTCTCATGAGACAAACTAGTGTCTTGGCACTAGGCCTTGACAATATTTTTATTTTTATTCTGGGCACAAGGCCTTAATTATGTGGTTATGATGTTCAGAATTATATATTCAATCATTATGAGATTATCTATTGATATTACATGTGATTATTATACTAGTATATTATTCATGGGAATAAATAAATGACATTATTTGATTTATCTTTGCCTTATTATGATGATGATTTTAAAATACTTGTGTTTTAGTCTTATACATTTCCTTAAATTTTTAAACTTATTTATGATATTTTTTACTATATTGATATCCTTACAGAGCATCGGGGCTCGCCTCTTTCGTATGTTTTATCTTTCTTGGGATGTGAAGAAGTATATTATGACTAACCTTTAGGGATAGGCTAAGGGATATCAGTGTGCTCAAAGGAGACACAAGGTTGATTTTTCATTTCATAATTTAATGTAAAACTTATGAATGTATCTAGTACTTCCAAGGATACTAAACTGATTGTTCCTTAGGGACATGATCTCTTGTGACCATTCTAATGATATGTAATAATTCACCGACTCTAGGTAACTGGGGTTGGGGTGTTGCAATTGGTATCAGAGAAAGTTTAGTACAAACCTTGGAAACTATATTTAGAAAAAAATCTAATTAGAATACATTACCCTAAGATAGAATTTGATAATTTGTATAGAATAATATCCAAAAAAATTGGTAACGTAGATATTATGTGGGTTTTCCAGGCAATACATCCCTATATGCATACTATAAGTGGAAATAGTTCTGGAACATATATACATAGGAGTGAAAACTCAGATAAAGTGTTTCAGTCATAGACTGGTGTAACATCCCAAGTAAGTAATGAATAATAGATATTCTTATCTATGTCTATTTATGAATTATATAGTGTTTTAGAGTCTTAAAATGAGAATAAATCCAATCATAAGCATGGAATACACTAATATTTTTAAAAGATTGTTTTACTACCTTTTGATAGAAACCCATTTTTAAATCAAACTTTTGACAATTTTATAAGCTCTATTGGTCAAAATAAACTTATTCTTTATGATTGGGACATTTAAAATTACCTTGGGTTAATTTTTTTTATTTTTCTGCCAATGTTCATTTTTTAATGAATAGAGAAAAATACTGCATTTTATATCAAAACTGCTTTTTCATCTAATTTAATTATATGGTTAGATTATCTTTTCATTTGGTCTTAAAGTGTAATTAGAATATATTTTTACAATTTAATCTAATGTTGTTCATTATAATTCATTTCACTTTGTAATTGGGTATAAACAAGTGCCAAACTTTTCGTAGATATTGTTTCAAAAAACCCACTATTTGTTTTGACAACGGGATTTTTTTTAAATTAATTATTGCAATTTATATATTTGGAATTTGGTAAAATGGATTCCATATTTTGAATTATAAGGTCCAAATTATGTCATTAATACTCTTTTGTTTTGGGACGTTATGAATAGTAACGACAGTAATTATCTTTAATTATCGTGATTAATTAGTAATCAGGTAGTTAAGGATAATAAAATAATATAATAATAATAAAAAATGACCACAACATGTGTCCTAATTCTACTGGTTGTGTCATGGATGACCATGGGATTCCTTGTTCCAAACATTGGGACCCCATTGAATCACTTTTGTGTGATAGTGACTTTTTATCTTTTTATTTTTTAAATAAAGTTAAATATAACAAAGAATGTATCACCTGAGTAAAACATTTTTAATTTTGTCTACATAAATGAGCTATTGGACTATAAATAGTAGTTTTAAAGATAAAAATATGTCCTACATCAGAGTATTTTTTTATAATTTTTAGACATTAAATAAATTAAATTATTTACGACATCATGATGATGCAGCGATTACCTTATTAATGAAAGATTTAAATAAAATGAAAAGATAATGTAAAATATAAGACTTACACTTGTCAAAAACCTATTGGATGAGTATATTCCGAACCCTTATCACCTTATTCTCTAAATATATCAATGTGGTACTTTTAAAATATGAAACTCATTTTAATATAAAGTAACATTTTATAACATTCCAAGAGTGCCCCTCCTCTCCTCTTATAAAAGGCCCCCACCTCTACCTCTTTACACACACTTCTCAAGACATTGGATAGGCCAATCTCTGCTCATTTTATCTCTCCACATCCCTATATTCATCCTAGAAGCCTTACATTAGGTAGAAATCTCTTCAAGAAACCCTTTTGGTACAAACTAAGAGGAGTTACCTGATTTAAGGGTAAAGTTTTCTCTAATGTTCTTTTGTTTTATTTTACTTCTCCAACCCCCTAAACTCTTTTTATTAATTTTTTTTGTAACAACACCAGTATTTTAAATATACTAGGATGTTTTTATAAGAATTATTAGAGATACACTTACACACACCTACATCTAATGGTTAAAGAACATACTGTTTCCGTGGATGGTGAATTTCTGCCTCACGAAACGATGATTGTTCAATATTCTTATAACACCTTCAAAGGTGGCCATTAAGATGTCACTATATTTATATATGATATATAATATTTTTATGTTTTCCTTAATATTCTGTATTTTTCATTTATAGCATACCTTTATGGCTTCCATTATGGGTAAACGCGATATCTTCATTTTAGGAAGTGCAGACTACCGCCCCCTGAAAGTGATTTGATTCGTTAATGCCATATGTGGGACATATAAAGGATGGAGTTAATGATATTATATATGATATTATATTGGAATTATAATATACCTTTATATCATTATGATTCAATTCCATTAAATAGTAAATAGAAATGAAAGTAGCGTTAATGCGTACGTACGGATTACTGTCTCCATGAACGGTGCATTTCATTTCTTACCTCTAAATGTTATGTAATATTATAAATGCATGTATATACTGGATATATATGATATATATGATATCTACATCATGAATATAATTCTGGATATAATGGATATTTTACCACATGAACAACTTGTAATTATAAAGAGTTTATTTTTGACTCAAGTACCAATGATCGACAAAATGACCATTATTAACTTAAATAATTACATAGTGTTCATGAAATGGTAATTAGTGATATAAAAGTAATAATGAACTTGAAAAATGTTCTTAAGAAAGTAGAAACTAACTCAAGTTTATTATTCAGGAGGTTAAATGACGATCGAGTCAGTTCGGACCTGAGGTATGAGACTTCGTCTCAATCTCCTTTCATTGAGGCATATTTTGTTTTATACACAAATTTCTTTTATTCGTTGTATAAAACCCTTTGACTTTTACGACTATTCAAAAGTAATATTTTTTATACGAATCGCTTTACTAAACGACAAAAGTAATGTTTTTTTGTCGAACGTATGTGGCGACAACGACTTCTCTGCTGCCGTGACCATTGTTTGAGTTTCGGCTTCCTCTACAAGCCATAATTTTTTTTTAAATGAAAAATAAATACCATGTTCTAATTTTCTTTTATTTTGGTATTGAAATTTTTTTT
The DNA here is from genome assembly GCA_963277665.1 of Viscum album. Classification (NCBI taxonomy): domain Eukaryota; kingdom Viridiplantae; phylum Streptophyta; class Magnoliopsida; order Santalales; family Viscaceae; genus Viscum; species Viscum album. The sequence continues at coordinate 358,485,956 of OY728155.1, read as the reverse complement.
CATAATGTTTTTATTATATCAGGGTGTTTTATTTATATCTTGTGATTGAAATGTGGAAATGTTATGTTTCTTTTATGCATGTTTATGTGATACGATTATGTTATGGTTATTGGGCATTGTTATGAAGAAGGGTGGTTCCATGATAAAGTAAGGGTGGGTGAGCCCGATATAGCTCTCCAATACATTGGTTAATGTGAAGGGGTTCAATGTTAAGGTTTCTCCAAAGAGATTTAGGGAATATACTGTGATGGGTATTCCAAACGTAACCATGAGGGTTACTCCCTACGTAAGAATGTTATGAATGACTCAAGTTACCTCTAAGTACTATGTTTTCTATGAGTTATTCATAAATCTTATGATTTCATGAGGTATGTTAATGTGCTTATGTTTTTATGAGTAAAGTATGATTTCATTTATTCTTATGTATACATGTACTAATGTTTCCTTTACATTTTTTTATATCCCTTAATGAGCTTTTATGCTCATCCCAAGTTTTTGAAATGTTTTTCACAGGTCAAGGGAAACGTACATGATGTGATGATAGTGTCAAGGAAGTGTCAAGAAAGAATCCATGTTTTATTTTAAATATGTTTCCGTTGATGGAAAAAAATGAGTACTATATTTTATGTAACCACTTAGTTTAAATGTGGAGTGCAATTCATGATTTATGATCTAATTCTCTAAAACTCTAAACTTGAAAATATCCTCAACGTGTAATCTTGAAATAACTCAAGATTAAGTAAGGTTTAAGGCTGGGGACTTATAGTTGGTATCAGAGGTCGGTTTAGATAACTTTAGGTGTTAGAATTATAATAAATGATTGTCCAAAAAAATTTTAGGGTCAAATTTAAATGATATATAATTTGAATATTACCATGTTACTTCATCTAAGACATGTTTGTTCAAAATGGTTTTCCATAGAGGAAACAGGGAAGCAGTGATAGGAAGGCATACATAAGGGAATGACCTTCCGAATCAGCATCCTGAGATGGTCGGAATTGGAAATGAACCGTTTGTTGCAGTAATGGCACAATTGACTCAAGCGATAAATGGTGGTGGTATCCATGCACGAGATCAGCCAGATCAACCGAAGAGGAACATGTCAGTGGTGTAACATTTTATGAGGATACATCCCCCATCATTCAAGGGATCATCTAGCCTGGTACTATCTGAAGGGTGTATTGAAGCACTGGAGAAGATTTTCGATGTCATGGGGTGTTCAGACAATCATAATGTTAGTATTGCAATTTACCATTTGGAGGGTAAAGCAGATCAGTGGTGGTCGATGGTTAAAAATATTAGGGATGCTGATGAGATTGATGCTCTCAACTGGGATGAATTCAAAGGTATGTTTCTTGAGAAGTATTTTCCTAAGGATGTTCAACTTAGGATGGAAAAACAATTCTTGGAATTGAGGAAAAAGGACGACTCAGTGGATGATTATGAAGAAAGTTTCACTCGATTGGAAAGGTATGCTCCAAATTTTATCTGAGACCTTGATAGTAAAATCAATCATTTTTACTCATGATTAAAGCCAAAATATTGAAGGTCATTGTCTTCTCGTGAGTTAAAAATTTATGAAAATCTTGTTTGATGTGCTGAGAAGGTGGAAACAGAGTTTTCCGTTGATCAAGTGTTCTATAACAACCAACAGAAGAAGAGACCAAGGTGGCAGGAGAAAGGAAAGAATTCTTCAAAAAGGTCTAATGGTAAGAAAACTAGGTTTCCAGTTTGTGAAAAATGTGGTAAAAGGCATGTTGGAAAATGTCTTCTCAATTCCGGAAAGTGATACTGATGTGGTAAGATGAGACATAAGGCTCATGATTGCACTGGAAAAGATCAAGGTGATGGTAAGAAAAAATTTGATTTACATTTAGTGAAATGTTTTAAGTGCAATGAGATGGGTCACTATGCAAACGAGTGTCGGGCCAAGAGCTCGAGTGATGGGAAGCAGTTAGACTACAAGCAGAAAGGGGTGGTGAAATCCTTTGTAGCTACCTCAGAAAATCTTGGGCCATCAAATGAAGTGGTATCAGGTAATTTGTTTGTTTTTTCAGATTATGCCAGTGTGTTGTTTGATTCGGGGTCTACACATTCCTTCATCTCTGAAAACCTTTCTAGTAAAATGGGAATACCATCTCAAGAAATGACTCCCGAACTTGTGGTAAAAACACCTGGGGCAAATTTTGAGGCAAAAATGATTTATAATAATCTTTCTATCCTTATCTGTGGAAAGTACCTACTTGAAAACCATATTGTTTTACCTCTAGTAGAGTTTGATGTTATCCTGGGTATAGATTGGCTCTCTATTTACCATGCTAAGATTGAATGTAGATCTAAAGAAGTTTCTTTTCAAAAAGACTTTCATTTTGTGTACAATAATGAACCCTTACTGTTGATAACATATCAAGAGGCTGAGAAACTTGTAAAATATGGAAATTAATGTTACCTTGCACATATTGTTTAAAGAAAAGGAACTGTTCAGATTATTGATGTGCTAGTGGTAAATGAGTATCCTGATGTTTTTCCTGATGAGTTGCCTGGAATAATACCAGACCAGGAAGTTGAATTTACTGTTGACTTAGTTCCCGATTCTAATCCAATTTCAAAACCCCCTCATCGAATGGCTCAAATTGAACTTTTAGAGTTGAAGGAGAAATTGCAAGATTTATTAGAGAAAGGTTTCATTCGACCTAGCACATAACCATGGGGTGCTCCTGTTTTATTTGTTAAAAATAAAGATGGTTCAATGAGACTTTGAATTGATTATAGAGCCTTTAATAACATTACTGTTAAGAACAAATATCATTTGCCTCATATTGATGATTTGTTTGATCAGCTCCAGGGAGCTCAGTATTTTTCAAAGATTGACCTGAGATCGGGGTACAATCAGTTGAAGGTAAAGGAATCAGATATTCTGAAGACCGTGTTTCGTACAAGATATGGCCATTATGAATTTGTAGTTATGCCTTTTGGGCTAACCAATGCACCTGTTGTATTCATGGACCTTATGAATAGAATTTTCCATGAGTTCTTGGATAAGTTTGTGGTTGTTTTCATTGATGATATTTTGATGTTTTCTAAAATTAAAGAGGAGCATGAAATACATTTAAGGGTTATTTTGAAAACCTTAAAAGAAAAGAAATTCTATGGGAAATTCAGAAAGTGTGAGTTTTGGTTGCAACAAATTTCTTTCCTTGGTCACATTGTTTCTAAAGATGGGATAACTGTTGATCCTGCAGAAACAAAGGTTGTTGAAGAATGGCCAAGACCCACAAATGTAACCAAGATTTGTAGTTTTCTTGGTTTGGTAGGCTATTACTGAAGGTTTGTTAGAAATTTTTCCCGGTTATCTAGTCCAATGACTAAGCTAACTCGGAAGGGTGTTAAGTTTATCTGGACAAAATAATGTGATGATTGTTTTTAGAAACTGAAAAGAAGATTGGTGAATGCTCCAGTTTTGGCACTACCATCTAGGAATGGGGAGTTTGTTATCTACAGTGATGCTTCATTAAAAGGACTTGGTTGCGTTCTAATGTAGAATGATCAGGTAATTGTTTATGCTTCACATCAGTTGAAAACTCATGAGGTAAATTACCCTACACATGATTTGGAATTAGTTCCTATTTTTTCGCTTTAAAAATTTGGAGACATCATTTGTATGGAGTAAAGTGTGAAATAAATACCGATCACAAAAGTTTAAAGTATATATTCACTTAGAAAGAATTGAACATGAGACAGAGGAGATGGATAGAATTAATCAAGTATTATGATTGTAAAATTCATTACCATCTGGGAAAAGCAAATAAAGTGGCTGATGCTTTGAGGAGAAAAAGTAATGCTTCATTAACAATGTTGCGTTTGGAACGTGATCCTTTGGTTAAGGATTTGATTAACTTTGGCATAGAAGTTTTTGGTACAGGATGTCCTTCTATTTTGTTTCAGGTATCAGTGAAATATTTTCTATCAAACAGAATTAGGCAAGCACATAAGCAAGACAGTGAGTTGCAAAAAAAGGTAGAGCTTGTTCAGAAGGGTAAGTTGCCTAAATTAAACATTGATAATGATTGTGTTTTGAGATTTGGGAATAGATTATGTGTGCCTTGTGATTCATAGTTGAAGAGAGAGTTGTTATGTGAAGCTCATAGTTCTCTGTTTTCAGTTCATCCAGGCAGTACTAAGATGTATAGAGATCTTCAGGAGTATTACTAGTGGGATGGAATCAAAAAGGATATTACTGATTTTACTATGAAGCGTTTGACTTGTCAACAGGTTAAAGCAGAGCGGCAGTTACCGAAAGGGATGCTTCAGCCTTTACCAGGACCAGAGTGGAAATGGGAGAATATATCCATGGACTTCGTTGTGGGATTGCCGAAGACACCTCGAGGTAATAATGAAATCTGGGTTATAGTTGATCGCTTGACTAAATCTGCTCATTTCCTTTCTATATGAGATACTTTTTCCCTAGATCAACTTTCCTGTTTGTATCTTAAAGAGATAGTCAGGTTACATGGAGTTTTTCTCTCCATTTTATCTGACTGTGATCCCAAGTTCACTTCTAACTTTTGGAAAGGCCTTCAGAAGTTGCTGGGTACTGAATTAAATTTTACTACAGCTTTTCATCATCAATCAGATGGGCAGTCAAAATGAACAGTTCAGACTTTGGAGGATATTCTACATGCTTGTTCGATAGATTATCAGGGAAGTTGGGACCAACATCTTTCTTTGGTTGAGTTTTCTTATAATAAAAGTTTTCATTCCAGTATACATATGGCACCATTTGAGGCATTATATGGGAAGAGGTGTTGAACTCCATCTTTCTAGGATGAAGTGGGTGAAAGGAAGTTGATGGGACCGGAATTAGTAGAAGAGTTGGCAGAAAAATTTCAGCTGATACAGAAACAAATGAAAACAGCTCAGAGCAGGCAGAAGAGTTATGTGGACAATAGGAGGTAGGATCTCTCTTTTGAGGTAGGTGATCATGTTTTTATCAAAGTTTCACCATGGAAAAGTGTGATTAGATTTAGTAAGAAAGGAAATATGATTCCAAGGTTCATTGAACCATATGAAATTCTGTAGATATTTGGATCAGTTGCATACCGAGTGGCTTTACCTCCGAGTTTATCTCAGGTAAACAATGTTTTTCATGTTTCAATGTTAAGGAAGTACATGCCAGATCCATCTCATGTTTTTATTCTAGAGGTAGTTGATTCTCGCTCAAATTTACCCAAGAGATGAAGGTAGAACGGTCCTTGTGGTTTAGCTTGGGTTATCAAATCCTCAGAGACCTAAGAAGAAACCTATAGACACGTACATTCTATGGACTATTTTTGTATATGAAGTGGCCAACATGGGTTGATTTTATATGGGTTTAAAGGATAACTAACATATTTAAGTGAATTAAATTTAAAATAATGAGTTGATCCTAGGTTATCGCTCGGGGTGGATTGGATGAATTACTTTTTTAATGATTTCAATTTCTTATAATTGAGATGGATTCATTTAAGAAGATCAAACGAAATCATCACTTACTATTTTAATGCCTACACACCCTAATACTAATCACCTATAAACTTGAAGGATCGAAGTTTTGAGCACTCCAAGGTAGAGGTTCGTATTAGCACTTGAATGTGTGACCTTAAATTCAATAAGGATGAAGATGTTTTAAAATCATCAAATAAAAATCTCATTTAAAAGAAGTGATTTGCCATTAATAGAGTGATAAATAACATCCAATCCATCCCCTTGCTACTCCCTTGGATCAACCCATAAAATATTTAGCCCTCCATTGATGACATGTCTTCAACGGAAGCGGGAAGTAGACTTACAAAGGTGTAATTGAAGAAGTAAAAACAAAAAAAAAGATCACTCCTCCGTTGTGTGATAAATATCACAAGGTTTGGTATGAACAAGTTCACACCTTTAACCAACGGTATCAAACTGATAAGGAGAAGAACATAATAATAAGAGAAGAAGAACTTTTATTAAGAAACTAAGGTGAATTAAACAACTTACATGAGAAAGAAATGTGATTACAAACACAAAGCGGCAGCATAACACTACAATGAAACCAGGCACAAAAGATCCTTCAATCCTCCAACACCACTGCATTAAATAGTAATTTTTTATCCCCTGGGTCGAGCCTCCAATAGTAAAAGTATCCTCAATTAATTGTGGTAGGCCATAGGTGGGTGGAAAGTAAGGGAGAGTTGATTTTTCCACCCTTGACCCGAGGTGGCAGCCAGCTTTCCTTCACCGAACAGACGCGTCTGAAAGACCTTATAGATGGCCGAATCAGAGTGGGCCATAGAATAATAAAATGGAGCTCCAGATTTCTTCTAACCTCCTGTAAATTTGGTACCATTTGGAGTTGCGGATTCTGAGATATGATAAAATTAATGGACTATTTTTCTAGGCCGCAGAATCTGGCCCAGAATTGTATCTCTAACTTGGGCCACCTTAATGACCACCATAGAAGCCGAATTAGAATTGTATCATGAAGAGTTATTTGTTCCTATGCATGTATTCTAGAATCCCACAAAATTTTGGATTCATTGGGCCTGTATGTTGGTCCCCATAGTCTCATCAGTGGGATAGTGTCCAATCTGCCTTCTCTAAAATTGATGCCTTTCATCACAAAATATCCCCATATTCTTCCATGAATTCTCCATTGATCCCTGAATGAAACATGTTCATATTGGAGTGTAGATCAATTTTAAAAAATATAAAATTAAAATATGTACAATCAGATGAATCATTGGGTACTTCAAATGATGTCCAAAAATGTACCACATAATAGTGCAATTTAAGAAGGTATTACATTCATAATGTGAAATGATGTTCAAAGTGTAAAATGCACTAAAATGGTGTTTATGAATAATAAGGTACATGAATATTATATATATTAACAATGAATATTAGCCTAATTTAGTGGCTAATCACACCCCCCAACTTGAGTTTTGCTAGTCCCGAGCAAAATATATCTCAACAATATGAAATTCGAATTCCCTTTTCCAAAAACATTTTAATACACAATGATCACCAAAAAACCTTATACCAAACAATCATGAAACCCATCAAAATATTTTAATACAAGATAGTTTCATAAGCAGATCCCAATCCCAAGCTCATTCCTTTGTTCAAATTCGTTGCCATATTTCATCCAATATCAATTAAGTATGAGGATGTGTTGTGCATCACAATAGACATGGGGGTTCATCTTTATTCAAGCGGAAATTACGGAAGCGCTAGGTGGAATCACATTTCAATATTAAGATGAGTATTCGTTTTTTTTTTGTATAATTTTTTTTTGTTTTTTTTTTTGTTTTTTTTTTTGCAATTTTGCCATGGTAATTGAAGTTGCACTCAAAAGAGTCAACCCCTGTAGCGAGACTTTGCCGATGACTCCCAGGCTCAAAGACCTTAGGGAACCAAGTGAAGCCCACATACTCGGGAATCATCTCGAGTTAACTCAGTCAAAAACAAATTCAAATTACCAAAAATAGAGATAAAATTACTAACTATGGGCCAGACAACTATGGAGTCATGATCCCCAAGTGCCGAAAGCCACGCATTAGGTCATTTCATTGCTCTACGCGCAAATTTTTTTTTTAATTTTTTTTTGAATAATAATATTAAACTAAAATGATCACCAAACCTATGATATTTATTTAGGGGACCCCATGAACTTAAACTAATACCCCACTATCCAAAGGACATGCATTGTGAATTTTTTTTATTTGGATGAAAATATAAACGATGAAATATCACATTGGACATCCACACTTTCCAAAATCTATGCTCATGAAATTATACAAGGATTAAAATCAGAATCAGGGTATGCGAAATTATTTGATATTCAGTTTCAAAGTGTGAAATGTGTATTACCATGTTTAAAGTTAAAGGAATTTTTCCTTCCATTTAATTTTTTTTCAAATCATTCATTTTTTTTACACAAAAGCATTTTTTTATTTTATCTCTCCCCACAATTTAAAACAACACTATCCCCAGTGTTTGAAGAAATAAAAATTTAGAAGGAGTAGATGCAGATAATGGAAGTTCAAAATGGAAATTGAAACTGAGGATCATGGAATGAAATCACCTGGTGGTTGAAGCTGAAGTTCTTGCTACTCCAAATTAGTCCTTTGATCTCTTGGGGGATGTAGGAACCTCCTTGATAGAACATGTATCACCCAAAATAGTACCTAAACAAAAAGAAGAACAAACCAGACAAAACAAACAACACAACGACTTATTTAATTCCAAGTATCATCATTTTTATGGTTTTTCCTGTTTTTTTATTTTTTATTTTTTAAATAAAACTAATGATACATTGTATTATTTTTAATTTTCTAGGTAAGGTATTACTCAGGGATCACACCACGTGACACAGATGAATACGATGCTCCTCTTTCATACCCATCCATACTTATAATAGAAGAACAGGTCAATAGTCCTATTTTTAAATATAAAAATGATTAATTAATCCTATTTAAAATATAAAGTTTATTAAAAAAAATATGATAAGAAACTTCAAAACCATGGGTTGCCTACCATGTAGCGCTTTGTTTAACGTAATTAGCCCGACATGGACCCTAAATCTATCAATTTTTTCCTTATTCATAGGTTGGCTCAGTTAACTCAACCTCTTTTTCCTGTTTATTGAATGATTCAATGAATGGTTTTAACCTTGACCACTGACATTGAAAATGTAACCACTTGTGGGATCTTGAATCTCTACTGCCCCATGGGGGAATACATGATGCACTATGAAAGGTCCTGACCATCTAGACCTTAACTTTCCCAGATGTAAATGAAGTTTTGAACTATACAAGAGCATAAGTTTTACTGGTTCAAAATGTTTGACCTTGATATTCCTAGATTGGTAGGCTTGAACTCTATCTTTATTGATCCTTGAATTTTCATAAGCCTCCATCCTTAGTTACTCCAGTTCATTGAGATATAATTTCTTTTTTGTTCCGGCCAATGAGAGATCATAATCCATTTTATTAATTGCCCAAAAGGCCTTATGTTCAATCTCCACCGGAAAATAGCATGCTTTACCATAAACCAAACTGTATGGGGAAATTCCTAAAATGGTTTTATATGCGGTTCTATAGGCCCAAAGAGCATCTAAGAATTTCTCAGACCAATCTTTCCTAGAGGGGTTGACAGTTTTTTCAAGAATTTGCTTAATCTCCATATTCGCTAACTCATCTTGACCATTGGTTTGAGGATGGTATGTAGTGGACACTTTATGAGAAATACCATACTTAGACATGAGTGAAGTGAATGGGCGGTTGCAGAAATGGGTTCCTCGATCACTGATTATAGCCCTAGGAATTCCAAATATTGAAAATATGTTCTCTTTCAGAAATCAAATCACAACTTGATGATCATTGGACTTTGTGGGAATGGACTCAACCCATTTTGAGACATAATCAATAGCTAAGAGTATTTAGAGGTATCCCCGAGATTTTGGGAAGGGACCCATGAAGTCAATTCCCCAACAGTCAAATATTTCAACCACTAAGATGGGAGTGAGTGGAATTTGATTCCTTTTTGTGATGGACCCTACTTGTGGACACCTAGGACATCTTTGACAAAATGTGTATGAGTCCCTTGAGTGGGTGGGCCCGAAAAGAACACATTGAAGAATCTTAGAAGATGTTTTCTTAGAGGAAAAGTGACCTCCACATGCCTCACTATGAAAAAATTTAAGGATGGACTCTTGTTCAGATTCTGGAACACACCTCCTAATGACTTGGTCAGGGAAGAACTTATAGAGGTATGGATCATCAAACACATAGTGTCTAACATCAGAAAGGAATTTCATTCAAGCTTGCGTCCCTAAGAATTTTGGAATGAATCCTATCACTAAGAAATTTTCTATGTCAGCATACCAAGGTCAATCACTCACAGAGTATAGGTGTTCATCAGGAAACAAATCAAACATAAAAAGGTTATTTGAGTTGTCTTTGGATTCCATCCTAGAGAGGTGATTAGCTACAACATTTTCAACTCCCTTTTTATCCTTGATTGTGAGTTCAAATTCTTGTAACAGAAGGAACCACCTAATCAGTCTAGCCTTAGCATCTTGTTTTTGGAAGAGGTATTTTAGTGCAGAATGGTTAGTGATCACAGTGATGGGGGATCCTAAGAGGTAGGACCTAAAATTATCTAAAGAAAACACAATATCAAGTAACTCCTTTTCAGTAGTGGTGTAGTTTATTTGGGCATCATTTAAGGATTTTCTTGCATAAGAAATGACATAAGGAGTTTTATCACAACGTTGTCCTAACACAGCTCCAACAGAAAAGTCACTCGCATCACACATAAGTTCAAAAGGAAGGTTCCAATTTAAAGATTTCATAATGGGAGGATGGGTGAGAGAGGATTTGAGGGTTGGGAAGGAACCCTCACAGCTTTCTGTCCAAACAAATGGAGCATCCTTTACTAGGAGAGCACAAAGGGGACGAGATATTGAACTAAAGTCCTTGATGAATCTTTTATAGAAACCAGCATGTCCTAAGAAATACCTCACTTCCTTGACAGTTTTGGGTGATGGAAGGTGACGAATGATGTCAACCTTTGGTTTATCAACTTCAATCCCCCTACTTGAGACCAGATGGCCTAGAACAGGTCCCTCTTTAACCATGAAATGGCATTTTTCCCAGTTTAGGACCAGATTCTTTTCTTCACATCTTGACAAGACTCTCTCCACATTCTGCAGACATCCCTCAAATGTATCCCCAAACATAGAGAAGTCATCCATGAATACCTCTAGAAAATCCCCTACCATGTCTGAGAAGATTCCCATCATGCACCATTGGAAGGTTCCAGGGTCATTGCATAACCCGAAGGGCATGAATTTGAAAGCAAAGGTTCCGAATGGACATGTGAATGTAGTCTTCCCTTGATCCTCTAGGGAGACCTCAATTTGATTGTACCCCGAGTACCCATCTAAGAAATAGTAGAAGGCATGACCTTCCACTCTATCAAGGACTTGGTCAATGAATGGTAAGGGGAAATGGTCCTTCTTGGTGAATGAGTTTAGCTTCCTGTAGTCAATGCAGACCCTCCATCCACTACTCACCCTTGTTGGAAGAATCTCTCCATCCTCATTGGTTATCACTGTGATTCCGGCCTTTTTTGTAACCACTTGGATTGGGCTCACTAACTCACTCTCAGCTATGGGATATATGATACCAACTTTTAATAATTTCAGATGTTCCTTCCTTACAACCTCCATTAGATTAGGATTGAGTCGTCGTTGAGGTTGACGACATGGCTTTGAATCAGATTCCAGAACAATCCTATGAGTCCCGATAAGTGGGCTAATCCCAGGAATATCAGAAAGGGTCCAACCAATGGATATATTATGCTTCTTAAGGACATATATAAGAATCCTATCATGATTGGATTCAAGAGAAGAAGAAATGACAATAGGATGTGTTTGATTTCCCCCTAGGAAGGCATACTTTAGTGCAGCAGGAAGTTCCTTCAATTCAAGATCAGGTTGGTTCAGAATTTCAGCAGAAGATTGGGACATTGGATCAAGATCAATTTCTTTTTTTAGAGTTTTAGATAGTATTGATTCCCCACATTTAGAAGTTTCATCTACTAGATTGGCTTGATCAGATTTAGGGAAGGAAATTGGAGTGGTCTCTATGAAAGTGGTTTCTTTAAAGGTTTCACTGATTGTTGGACCTAAGACTTCATCATAAGAGAAATTTGAAAATGATTCAATCCAAGGAGATAAAATTCCTTCATATGAACAAAGGAAATCAATCTCATTCTGACTTAAACATTCATCAAATATTCCTTGATGTTCCATGGATTCATTATCAATGCTTCCTATCATGTTTACTTCATGAATGTCCTCGTCATCCCTTATTTGTGAGCTTGCATTATAGATGTTCAAGTCTAGACTCATATTCCCAAAGGTGATGGTCATGTTCCCATTTCGGACTCGGATAACAGAGTTGATTGTTGCAAGGAAAGGACGACCAAGGATGATTAGGGTTTGTTCCTTATTTCCTAAGTTTTGATGGTTGTCAATGACAATTAAATCAGCCGGGTAGATGAAGTTTTCAACCTTTACCAGAACATCCTTTAAAATCCTCTTTGGAACCCTAATGCTATGATCAGCAAGTTGAAGTGTGACAGATGTGGGTTGGAGTTCTTCTAGGCCTAACTGGCAGTACACAACATATGGGATGAGATTGACACTAGCACGTATGTCACACAAGGCCTTGAAAACTTTTCTTTCTCCTAGTTCAACATTGATGTAAGGGCAACCCGGGTCTTTCATCTTAGGAGGAATGGTCCCTTGAATGGTGGTACTCACATTAGCATCCAAAAGGACTTGGTTTTTATGTGAAAATTTTCTTTTAAAAGTGCACAAGTCCTTAAGGTACTTTGAGTAGGAAGTTATGGTTTGGATTGCATCGAGAAGGGGTGTGTTCAAATTGACTTGTGAAAATATTTCTCTCAACGTTTCACCCAGTTCAGGCTTGGTTTTCCCCCTCATGTGTTGAGGAAATGGTGCAGGTTGTGGGGTTGTTTGTTGAAGAGTTTTTTCCTTGACAATTTTATCAGTTTCCTCAGTTTGATCTTGTGGTTCATTTGAATTTTCATCCAAGTTTGAATCTTCATGTGGATTCTGAATTAGTTGTTCAGGTTTCTCAATTGATTTCCCACTTCTTAAAATAGTCACAGCCTTTAGTTGTTCATGAGTTGTTTGAGCACAACTTGACTCTTCCCTTGAAGTTGAGGATGGAACCGCCTGAGTAGGCATGGGTGCCTTTCCAGTTTTGATGGTTTGAAGTTCTTTTTTTAGGGAAGAGACTTCTGAGTTCATCCTATCCATTTGTTTGCACAGTTGTTCTAGTAGGATTTGTGGAATAGTTTGGGTGGGTGCTTGAGTAGGTTGGCTTATCCCAGGGGGATATTTTGGAGGTGGTATGGTTTGTTGAAAATGGACAGGTGGCTGTTGGTATTGGATAGGTTGGGTGTCGAACTGGTTATGGGTTTGGTAGTTCTGATGGGGGTAAGGATTTTGTCCCTGTGGTTTGCTAGGTTGTTGGTTATCTTTCTAGCGGAATCCTGGGTGGTCATTATACCTTGGGTTGAAGTTGTTTTGGTATTGAGGCTTTTGAAAGTTAAAATCATTTACTTCCGCTGGGGGTCCTACTAATAGAACATCTTTATGGATGGAATGGTTGGGTAGTTGTCTGTCTCATGGTCATGTTTTTCACAAATTGTGCAAACAGGGTCAACAATTTGGATTTCATGGACTTTCCTAAGGTCTATCTCTTCAACCTTCCTAGAGAGTGCTGCGAGTTTAGCCCTAAGGATTTCCTCTTCTCTAAGTGTATGAATTGCAATAGTTCTTTGTGGCTTTTCAGAATAAGGTGAAGTTCCCCATGTTTGGTTTTGTTCAGAAAGGCTTTCTAGACACTCGTAAGAATCATTTTGGGTTTTGTTTTTAAAGGTTCCATTACACATCATGTCAATGAATTGTTTTTTCCCCGGACCCAACCCTTCATAGAAAATTCTCACTTGTTCAGGAATAGAAAAAACATGGTGTGGAACCATGTTTATAGTGTCTTTGAACCTCTCCCATGTTTCATAGAATGAATCTCCCTCTTTTTCAAAAAAGTTTTGGATACTCTTTTTAAGTGCAATTGTTTTATGGTGGGGAAAGTATTTCTTTAGAATTCTCTTTGTAGTTGGTCCCAAGAATTGATGGATGATGGTCTCAAATTTTTTAGCCAATTTTTAGCTCGATCCTTTAAAGAAAAAGGAAATAGCCTCATCTTAGCTGATTCTAGTTGATGTGGGGGACACATGGTTTCTACAATGTCATTGAACTCCTTAATGTGCAGGTAGGGCATCTCGGACTCCATTCGATGGAATGTGGGAAGGTGGTTTAGGACATGGGGTTTAAAGATGTAGTTGGAATATCCTAGGGAATTGTGTCTAATGGATGAGGGGGAATTTGTCCAGGAAGGTTTTAGGTAGTCATTCAAGGTTTGATGAATTGCATTCCCCAAGTTTGGGGCTGCCTCATTTGGGTTTCCATTTTGGTTCCCACCCGGGTTTATGAGTTGGTTTATTTGAACACCTTACATTGAAATTGGATCAATTTTGGACTCTAGAGTATTTTGAATATTGGGATCTAATGGAATGAGTTCCCTTGGTGTACTTGACTCCCCAACCCCAGGACTATCCACCCTAACAAGACAGTTTGATTGATCGCGGGTGTAGGCAGACATGCGCCAAAAGAAGAAAAAAACGAGAAAGGGACAAGATAAGAGAATTTGGATGAGAAAAGAAGAAATGGGGGAGAAAATAATGGGTGTTTAGATGACGTAATTGGGTCCCCAGCAACGGTGCCAAAATTTTATTCTCGCTCAAATTTACCAAAGAGATGAAGGTAGAATGGTCCTTGTGGTTTAGCTTGGGTTATCGAATCCTCAGAGACCTAAGAAGAAACTTATAGAAACGTACATTCTATGGACTTTTTTTGTCTATGAAGTGGCCAACATGGGTTGATTTTATATGGGTTTAAAGGATAACTAATAGATTTAAGTGAATTCAATTTAAAAGAATGAGTTGATCCTAGGTTATCGCTCGGGGTGGATTGGATGAATTACTTTTTTAATGATTTCAATTTCTTATAATTGAGATGGATTCATTTAATAAGATCAAAAGAAATCATCACTTACTGTTTTAATGCCTACACACCCTAATACTAATCACCTATACACTTGAAGGATCAATGTTTTGAGCACTCCAAGGTAGAGGTTCGTATTAGCACTTGAATGTGTGACCTTAAATTCAATAAGGATGAAGATGTTTTAAAATCATCAAATAAAAATCTCATTTAAAAGAAGTGATTTTCCATTAATAGAGTGATAAATAACATCCAATCCAGCCCCTTGATACTCCCTTGGATCAACCCATAAAATATTTATCCCTCCATTGATGACATGTCTTCAACGGAAGCGGGAAGTAGACTTACAAAGGTGGAATTGAAGAAGTAAAAACAACAACAAAAAAAGATCACTCCTCCGTTGTGTGATAATTATCACAAGGTTTGGTATGAACAAGTTCACACCTTGAACCAACGGTATCAAAGTGATAAGGAGAAGAACCAAATAATAAGAGAATAAGAACTTTTATTAAGAAACTAAAGTGAATTAAACAACTTACATGAGAAAGAAATGCGATTACAAACACAAAGCGGCAGCATAACACTACAATGAAACCAACCACGAAAGATATTTCAATCCTCCAACACAACTTCATTAAATAGGCATTTTTTAGCCCTTTGGTCTAGCCTCCAACAGTCCAAGTCTACTCAATTAATTGTGGTAGGCCATAGGTGGGTGGAAAGTAAGGGAGAGTTGATTTTTCCACCCTTGACCCGAGGTGGAAGCCAGCTTTCCTTCACCGAACAGTAGCGTCTGAAAGACCTTATATATCACCGAATCAGAGTGGGCCATAGAATAATAAAATGGATTTCAGGACGTGTTCTAGCCTTCTGTAAAATATGGGCCCATTTGGCATTGCGGATTCTGATATATGATAAAAGTAGTGGACTGTTTTTCTGGGCCGCAGAATCTGGCCCAGAATTGTATCTCTAATTTGAGCCGCCTTAATGGCCACCATAGAGGCCGAATTAGCATTTGATAATGCAGCGTTAATTGTTTCTATGCATGTCTTCTAGCATCCCACAAAATTTGGGATTCATTGGGTTTGTATGTTGGGCCCCACAGTCTCATCAGTGGGATAGTATCCAATCTGCCTTCTCTAGAATTGCTTCCTTTCATCACAAAATATCAACATCTTATTCCATGAATTATCCATTGATCCTTGAATGAAACATGTTCATATTAGAGTGTATATCAATTTCCAAAAATATCAAATTAAAATATGTATAATCAGATGAATCATTGGGTACTTCAAATTATGTTACAAAATGTACCACATAATAGTGCAATTTAAGAAGGTATTACAATCATAATTTAAAATGATATTCAAAGTGTAAAATGCACTAAAATTGTGTTTATGAATAATAAGGAACATGAATATTATATATATTAACAATGCATATTAGCCTCATTTAGTGGCTAATCAATAGTTCAGCTGGAAGAAAATCTATCTTATAAGGAACAACCAGTCCAGATTCTTGACCATAGGGAGCAAGTGTTGAGAAATAAGGTTATTCATCAAGTAAAGGTTTTGTGGAAAAATCAAATGAGTAAAGAGACAACATGGGAATCTGAAAATGAAATGAGGGATAAATACCCTCACTTATTCGATAAGTAAATAAATTTCGGGGATGCAATTTTATAAAGGGGGGAAGGATGTAACATCCCAAGTAATTAATTAATAATATATATTCTTATCTATGTCTATTTATGAATTAGATTGTGTTTTAGAGGCTTAAAACTAGAATAAATCCAATCTTAAGCATGGAATACACTAATATTTTTAAAAGATTATTTTACTGCCTTTTGATGGAAAACCATTTTTAAATCAAACTTTTGACAATTTTATAAGATCTATTTGTCAAAATAAACTTATTCTTTATGATTGGGACATTGAAATTTACCTTGGGTTAATTTTTGGTATTTTTCTTACAATGTTCATTTTTTAATGAGTAGAGAAAAATACTGCATTTTACATCAAAACTGCTTTTTCATCTAATTTAATTATATGGTTAGATTATCTTTTTATTTGGTCTTAAAGTGTAATTAGAATATATTTTTACAATTTAATACAATTTTGGTCATTATAGTTAATTTCACTTTGTAATTGGGCATAAACAAGTGCCAACCTTTTCATAGATATTGTTTCAAAAAAAAACCCGCTATTTGTTTTGACAACGGGAATTATTTTTAAATTAATTATTGAAATTTATATGTTTGGAATTTGGTTAAATGGATTCCATATTTGGAATTATAAGGTCTAAATTATGTAATTAAGACTCTTTTTTTTTTGGACGTTGTGAATAGTAACGACGGTAATTATCTTTAATTATTGTGATTAATTAGTAATCGGGTAGTTAAGGATAATAAAATAATATCATAATAACAACAAATGACCCCAAAATGTGTCATAATTCTACTTGTTGTGTCATAGAAGACCATTGGATTCCTTGTACCAAACTTTGGGACCCCATTGAATCACTTTTTGTGTGATAGTGACTTTTTATCTTTTTATTTTTTAAAGAAAGTTAAATATAACAAAGAATGTATCACCTGAGTACAACATTTTTAATTTTGTCTACATAAATGATCTATTGGACTATAAATAGTAATTGGAAATCTAAATAAAATTTCTACATCATAGTATTTTTTTAATAATTTTTAGACATTAAATAAATTAAATTATTGATGACATCATGATGATGGAGCGATTACCTCATTAATGAACGATTTAAATAAAATGAAAAGATAATGTAAAATATAAGACTTACACTTGTAAAAAACCTATTGGATGAGTATATTTCAAACCCTTATCGCCTTATCCTTGAAATATATCAATGTGGGACCTTTAAAATCCAAAACTCAATTTTAATATAAAGTAACATTTTATAACATTCCAAGAGTGCCCCTCCTCTCCTCTTATAAAAGGCCCCCACCTCTACCTCTTTACACACACTTATCAAGCCATTGACTCAGCCAAGATCTGATCATTTTATCTCTCCACATCCCTATCTTCATCCTAGAAGCCTTAACATAGACATAAAGCTCTTCAAGAAACCCTTTTGGTACAAACCAAGAGGAGTTACCCGATTTAAAGGTAAAGTCTTCTCTAATGTTCTTTTGTTTTATTTTGCTTCTCAAACCCCGTAAACTCTTTTTATTCATTTATTTTGTAACAAAACTAGTATTTTAAATATACTAGGATGTTTTTATAATAATTAATCGAGCTACACTTACACACACCTACATTAAATGGTTATAGAACATACAGTTTCTGTGGATGGAGAATTTCTGCCTCACGAAATGATGATTGTTCAATATTCTTATAACACCTTCAAATGTGGCCAATAGGATGTAACTATATTTATATATGATATATAATATGTTCATGTTTTCCTTAAGCTTATGTATTTTTCATTTATGGAAAACCTTTATTGCTTCCATTATGGGTAAACACGATATCTTCATTTTAGGAAGTGCGGACTACCGCCCCCTAAAATTGATTTGATTCGTTAATGCCATATGTGGGACATATAAAGGACGGAGTTAATGATATTATATATGATATTATACTGGAATTATAATATACCTTTATATCATTATTATTTAATTCCATTAAATAGGAAATAGAAATGAAAGTAGCGTTCATGCTTACGTACGGTTTACCGTCTCCATGAACGGTGCATTTCATTTCTTACCTCTAAATGTTATGTAATATTATAAATTCATGTATATAATAGATATATATGCTATATATGATATCTACATCAGGAATATAATTCTGTATATAATGTATATTTTACCACATGAATAACTTGTAATTATAAAGAGTTTATTTTTGACTCAAGTACCAATGATTGACAAAACGACCATTATTAACTTAAATAATTACATAGTGTTCATGACATGGTAATAAGTGATATAAAAGGAATAATGAACTTGAAAAAGGTTCTTAAGAAAGTAGAAATTAACTCAAGTTTATTATTCAGGAGGTTAAAGAATGATCGAGTCAAGTCGGACCCGAGGTATGGGACTTCGTCTCAATCTCCTTTCATTGAGGCATATTTTGTTTTATACACAACTTTATTTTATACGGTTTATAAAACCCTTTGACTTTTATGTCTATTTAAAAGGAATATTTTTTATACAAAGCACTTTACTAAACGACAAAATTAATGTTTTTTTGTCGTACGTATGTGGCGACAACGACTTCTCCGCTATCATGACCATTATTTGAGTTTCGGATTCCTCTACAAGCCATAATTTTTTTTAAAATGAAAAATAAATACCATGTTTTACTTTTCTTTTATTTTGGTATTGAAAATGGTTTTCATAATGTTTTTATTATATCAAGGTGTTGTATTGATATCTTGTAATTGAAATGTGTAAATGTTATGTTTCCTTTATGCATGTTTATGTGATACGATTATGTTATGGTTCTTGGGAAATGTTATGAAGACGGGTGGTTCCATGATAAACTAAGGGCGGGTCAGCCCGATATAGATCTCCAATGCATTGGGTAACATGAAGGGGTTAAATATTAAGGTTTCTCTGAAGATATTTAGGGAATATACTGTGATGGGTACTCCAACCGTAACCATGAGAGTTACTCCATACATAAGAATGTTATGAATGACTCAAGTTACCTCTAAGTCTTATGTTTTCTATGAGTTATTCATAAATCTTATGATTTCATGAGGTATGTTAACGTGCTTATGTTTTTATGAGTAAAGTATGATTTCATTGATTATTATCTATATATGTACTAATGTTTCCTTTACATATTTTTATATCCCTTACTGAGCTTTTATGCTCATCCCATGTTTTTTAAATGTTTTTCACAGGTCAAGTGAAAGTTACATGATGTGATGATAGTGTCAAGTAAGTGTCAAGAAAAAATCCATGTTTTATTTTAAATATGTTTCTGTTGATGGAAAAAAATGAGTACTATCTTTTATGTAACCACTTTGTTTAAATGTGGAGTGTAATGCATGATTTATGATCTAATTCTCTAAAACTCTAAACCTGAAATGATCCTCAACTTGTACTCTTGAATTCACTCAAGATTAATTAAGGTTTAAGTATGGGGCCTTATAACTGGTGTATCCTAGTATACGACAATGGGTCTTATTGTGCACCAGGTTTGACACTCTTGGGGGATATATTTAGGATAATTCACATTTTCTTTACAAACTATTATTAAGGAATTATGATTAAATACTTCTCTAAATAATTTTTATTATTATTATGGATTATATGCATAAACTGTTCAATTTATGTTACGTATTTTACAAGTTTGGAATTATACTTTGTGATTCATAAACTAATCTTGTGTATGTAATTTTTAGAAATGACGTCTAGTGGAAGGAATTGAAAATGTATCAATGCAGGTAATCCATCTAGGGATTTCCCTCATATTCAAGATAATTATAGTAGAGTTGGTGATGTAACTAGTTCTGATCAGCTTCTAATCATACTAGGACAGCTCACTTAGGATATGAATAATAAACTTACCCATATGGAGCACCCGGATCCACAATGTGGAGGATCAATGTTAGACCACTTCATGAGGTAGCAACCACCTATATTCAATGGGACTACAAATCCAATTGTAGATAAGTAATGGATAAGTTCCTTAGAGAAAATATTTCATGCTTTGGGGAGTAGGGAAAGGGAAAAGGTGGTTATGGATGTTTATCGCCTCTCATGAGATATAAATAAATGGTGGTCATTAATTCAAAACACAAAAGAGGATGAAGAAGTATCAAATATGGAATGGAGAGATTTTAAAGATCTTTTCTTAGAAAAATACTTTCATCGTGAACATCGACCGGATATGGAAAGGCAATTTCTGAGTCAGAGGCAAATGGAGGATGAGAATGTCTCAAAGTATTAAGAGAACCTTACAAGGTTATCAAGGAATGTTTTAGATTACATAAGAAACGCCAGAAGAAATATTAATCTATTATTTGGTGGTTTAAAACCATTTCTCCATTGAGCATTATTCTCACAATCCTTATAATCGTATGAAGATATAGTCCCATGTGCTATCAAGACAGAAAAGGAATTCTCTAAGTCTTATGACTTTAAAGTGAAGAAAGAGAAGAAGAGATCTAATGAACACTCTAGAAAAGGAAATAATGGGAATAAGGAAAAATTTGAATTTTCATCCTGTAGTAATTGTGGGAAGAAACACCATGGTACTTACCTAAAAGGGATGAGAGTTTGTTACAAGTGTGGAGAAAAATGCCACCATGCTCATGATTTCAAGGGGAAGAAAGAGATAGTCGATATTCTAGGATAAAATTGTAAAGAAATTTGACATTATGAAAATAATGTCCTAAGTTTCATGGAAAATTACCGTAGAAAAGGCCAAGGGAGCAAGTCCAAGTTTATGTGATCACTACTATTGAGGTTAAAGTTGCAAATAAGGTGGTTGAAGGTACATTAATCATTTCCTCAAAATTAGAAAAAAAATTATTTGATTTTGGATCATCAAATTCTTTAATATCTTCCATGTTTTCCAAGAAAATTATAAATTTTTAATTTGACTTAACAAGGGAGTTTTCAGTCAAAACTCCTCAGGGAAGTATCATAACAAAAACGTTTTGTCAATCAGTTACCATTATGATATATAAATGTCATTTATCTACTGATCTTATTATCAAACAAAAGATTTAATTTGATATAATCCTTGGTATGGATTGGATTTCAATCCATGATGTGAAAATTTATTGTAAGAATAAGGAGGTTACAATTTTTTATGATGATAAGGAATCCCTTATCTTTAGAGCCGAAACATCACCATTTAATTCTCATCTAGATCAACCCCCAATATCTCTACAAAATTTAATTATTTGGGAGGAAGGGAGTAAAATAACTATGGGAGAGGAAAGGAATTTTCCAATAGAGGATGTACCTATTGTGAAAGAAATTGTTGATGTGTTTATAGAGGATTTTCATAGACATCCTCCGGAAAAGAAAATTGAGTTTTTCATTGACTTAATTCCTGGTTCAAGGCTCATATCGAAGACCCCTTATAGAATGTCTAGTGTGGAATTCCTGGAACTAAATAAAAAAAAAGAGGAATTGAATAATAAAGGATTTATTTTCCCTAGTGTTTATCCATAGGGATCCACTTTTTTTGGTAAGAATAAAGTTGGATCTATGAGGTTGTGTATTGACTACAAGGAGATCAATGCTATGACAATAAATAACAAGTATACCCTACCTCTCATGGATGATTTATTTGATCAAATTCAAGGAGTTCAATATTTCTCAAACATTGACCTTCGATCTGGATACCATCAGTTGTGTATGAAGAAGGAAGGAATTCCAAAGATTGCATTTCGAAATAGGTATAAGCATTATGAGTTTATAGTAATGCCTTTTGGACTAACTAATGTACCCTCTTTGTTCATGGATATAATGAATAGAGTTTTCAAGGAATATCTTGATGACTTGGTGTTGGTATTTATTAATGATATCATGGTATACTCCAAAATCTACGAAGATCATGAAAATCACTTGTGCACTATTCTAAAAACTCTTAGATGAAATCAATTTTATGTAAAGTTTTGCAAGTGTGAATTCTGGATTCAGGAGATTTTTTTCCTTATCCATATTGTCTATAAGGATGGAATATCTATTGATCCCTCAAAGAAAAGGGAAATCTATGAATGGCCAGCACCGATGAGTATAACTGAGGTATGAATTATTATTAGTTTAGCAGGTTACTATTGGTGTTTTGTCCAGAATTTTTCCCATTTGGATAACCCATTAACCAAACTCACACGTAAAGGGGTTAAATATGTTTGGAAAAAAGAGTGTGAATAATTTTTTGAAGAATTGAAGAGAATATTAGTCAATTATCCTATCTTTCCTCTACCATATAGGAATGATGGGTTTCTAATTTATAGTGATGATTTAAAGAAATGACTTGGTTGTGTCCTTATGTAGACTGATATAGTGATTGCCTATGCATCACGGTAGCTAAAACTTTAGGAAAAAACTATCTTAATCATGATCTTGATTTAGAAATTGTAATCTTCACTCTGAAGATATGGAGACACTATCTCTATGGTGAAAATTTCAGATATATACTAATCACAATAGTTTTTATTATATTTTATCATAGAAATAACTCAACATGAGGAAAAGGTGATGTCTTGAACTACTCAAGGATTATGATATCATAATACAATACCACCCAAGGAAGGAAAATAATGTGGGAGATTCTTTGAATAGAAAGGATCATGGAGTTATGAACAAGATGAGAGTTAAAAGGGATCCTATGTTAATGGATCTAGTAAAGATGGATATGGGAATAATCATGGAATTTCAAACATCAATAATTTTTCAAATGGTTGCCAAACATATTTACTATAAAGTACAAAAAGTTCTCAAACTGATGATGAGGAGTTTAAAAATAAAATTGACACTGTGAATGATGGGAATTTGGTTGACTTCGTATATGAAGATGGGATTTTAAAATTTGGGAAGATAATTAGTGTACTCAATATACCAGATATAAAAATGGAATTGTTGGATGACACTTGTAGCTCCAATTTACTTATACACCCTAGTAGCACTAAGATTTATAGAGATTTTAAGGAACATTTTTTTGTGGGACAACAGGAAGAGGGAGAATGCAGATTATGTGTCAATATGTATGGTTTGTCAATAGGTGATGGCTGGAAGACAATATCCTAGAGGATTCATGCAACCTCTTCCCATAACTGAGTGGAAATGGGATGATATTACGAAGGACTTTGTCATGGGGCTACCAAAGACTCCTATAAAGAATGATGCAATATGGGTCATTATTGATCATCTTGCCATGTGAGTACATTTTCTTATTATAAGAGAAGATTTACAAATTGAACATTTCGCAAGAATATATATTAATGATGTTGTAAGACTTCGTGGTGTACCCCTATTGATTGTTTCTGATTGTGATCCCCATTTTATATCAATATTCTATAAATGTCTTCATAAATCCCAAGATACTGAACTTTGTTTAAGTACTTTCTACCACCCTCAAACTGATGGACAATCATAACAAACTATTAAGACCTTAGAAGACATGTTGAGATCTTGCTCACTTGACTTTCAAGGTATGTGGGATTAGTATATACCTCTGGTAGAATTTTCTTATAATAATAGCTTCCATTAAAGTATTCATATGGCAACATATAAAGCGTTATATGGAAAAAGATTTCACACACCAACTTTTTGGGATGATGTTGGTGGAAGAAAACTCGTATGCCCAGAACTTTTTAAGAAAATAATGGAAAAGGTGAAGATTATCAAAACCCACATCAAAGCATCTCAGAGTAGGCAAATGAGTTATGCCGATAACCGATGGAAGGATTTAAAATTTCAAGTAAGAGATCATGTTTTATTAAGGGTATCTCCATGAAAGGGTGTTATACAATTTGATAAGAATGGTAAATTAAGTCCCACGTACATCGGAACTTTTGAAATTCTAGAACAAATTGTAGTTGTAGCTTACCGTTTGGCAATGCTGCCAAGTCTCTCCAAAGTTCAGGATGAGTTCCACGTATCACTATTGAGAAAATACATGCCAGACCCAATGCATGTACTCACCTATGAAGAAATAGAACTTGAACCCAATCTATCTTACTGTAAAGAGCCTATTAGAATTATGGATACCAGAGAACAAGTGTCAAGAAACCTGACGAATTTCCTTGTAAAAGTTCTTTGGAGAAACCATAAAATGGAAGATGCAACATGGGAACCTCAGGAACATATGATGAAGAACCACCCGAATCTTTTTATGCAGTAATATTCTAGAAATTTAGAGGACAAAATTATTTAAAGGAGGAAAGAATTTAACACCTCAAGCCTTTACGGTACACTTCTCTTTAAATTTTATAATATCTTGTGTTATACGCAGCATTGAGTTCTAGCACACCAAGAACAATCAAACTAGCCATTTAAAAAGTAGTTATGAATAGTAATACCAACTTTTTGAAATTTTATAAATTTTATTTTTCAAAATGGACTTCAATTTTGGATTCGGAATATCAAAATTATCTTAGGGTGAATTTTTCTTATTTTTCTGAAAAATTTCAATTTTTAATGAATAGTGAAAAACACTGCGTTATTGTATAAAACCGAATTTTAATTTAAATAATTATTTTTAATTTAAATTTACTTTAAAGTAAAAATATATACATAATACCTATATTAGTATAATTTAACTCATTGGATTCATTTTACAATAATATTAGATATATAAAATTGTATTGAACTTTTTAACGTCTTTTATCCACCTTCTAGGAACATTTAAAAATCTGCATAAAACATAATTTTACGACTTATGTGAATTGAATTTCTAAATTCTAACAGACATAGTTTTCATCATTAAGTAAAATGTGGTTCAATAGAGTGAAAATAATTTTTGTTGAATGATAACTTTTGAATTTTATTTACCACAGTTAAAAGTAAATAAGGTAATTAAAGGTAAAAATAATATTATAATAATAAAAAAATTACCCAAACACATGTCCCAATTAAATTGTATAAGTTTATTTAGACCAAAATAAACCTTAATAAATAAAATATTATCATTTTTTATCCACTTGTATTAGATTAGCACATTTATAGTATTTTATTTAAAGAAGTGTTAAAAGTGTTAAATTAAACTTTTATTAACTAAAGAAATTTTTAATATATAGTTATAAAAAAGATAAAATTGACTATAAATATTCGATAGAAATATAAAAAGATTTCCCACATAATGATATTTTATTTATAATTTTTATACATTAAATAATTAAATTTATTTTTGACACAATGATGATACCGTAATTACCCTATTAATGAAAGATTAAAACAATTGATGTTATAAATATTAAAATAAATGTAAATTAAAACTTTTGATTTCATACACAAATCTTGGAGATTAATATGACATGTTAGGATTGATTCAATTTATTTTTTATAATTAATGAATTTTTTATTACTTTCACAAAAACCAAATAATAAATCGTGTCAAAATTTACAAAAATGAGTTTTTAAAACAAATACTATATTTTTAAGTGATATAATATTCTTAAAAATCTAAGATTCGTCCAAAGGACTTAGATAATGTTATATATTTCATTAATTAATCTCTTGAGGTTCTATTTCCATTTTATAGTAACTATATTAACCATTTAGTATAAAAATACAAGAAGACGTGGTAAAAGATAAACTATTTAATTAAGAGTTAAATCTAAAAGATAAGGTTAATATGGTAACCTAAACTTGTCTAAAACCTATTGGTTGAGAAGATTTACACCCATAACCACTATTTTATCGAAATAAATCCATTTTTTTCTATTATAAAACGAATAATAAAATAATATTTCATGCTTTTCCTAAAGTTCCCCTCACCTCTCTAATAAAAGGGTACTTCCCCTTCTCTAAAATTCACACCTCCCAAGCCATTTGTCTGGGACAACCCCTGCCCGAATCTCCTAAAAACTACCCTCAATTCGTCTTATAGGCCTTACTTTGACCATAAACCCAACCTAAGGAGCCCTTTTTTTCAAATCAATAGAAAGCACCCGGAGAAGAGGTAATTATTTCATCACCTCCTTCAATGTTCTTTTCCTCTTCCACTTCCTCTTTCTTTGTTGTTTACATAAAAAAATAATAAATCATGTACCTTATAAATAATTTGATGTTATTTTAAATATTTTACAACCATATTAAATATTCTATCTATCCTATAAATGAAAAAGTCACCATACATGCATACGTACAGCTTACCAACTCCACATCATGTTGTAGTTTGTTATTCCACACTTCATTATTTTTATGGGTATAATAATGATTTATAATTGATGTAAATAATAAATATAAAATGTTAATGATTTTTTAAATATAAAATAACATCAAATTACATACTATTTCACCATCAATAGAATGATATTTTCGCTCATGCGTACGTACGGTTTTCTGTCTCCACGACATGATGAGATTTTATTCCCCATCGTAACCATTCAAGAATAATTTCATTTGATGATTAAAAAATAATCTTTAAGAACCTAATATCATTTTGGATATTAATCTAATACATTATATCTATAACAAACATGACTTACATAACAAAACATATAAAGTAAAATGAATCAATTAACACCTGAAACAATGATAATACTGAAATATGATTAACAAAGCAATGTTAGAGGATCATATATGATATCATATTTATGTATTTGGTTCTTTTATAATTTAATAAACATTATTTAACCATTATAAAAGAGGTTAAAATACCTTCAAACAAGGAAAATTACAAGGTAAGGGTTAATTTTACAGCCACTTTATTATCCGAGGTTGTTTATACATAAGTATCTACTGGGACTTCTTTATCATCTACTTATGTGTTTCTTAAAAATGTATTTCAAAACATTTTTACTATTTCCTAGACTATGGGATAAATTCATTTATACCCTTGTTTGAATTTTTATAAAATTTAATTAAATGAATCTTTCCATCATTTTCCAAACAAGGAACTTTATGACATTTTCTACAAATTATGGAAAGAATTTTTTTTAAAATTATACGATGGGTGTGGCTATTTTCTACAGTTATAACGCCTTTGAAGCTTCCCTTAAAATTTTATATGATTATTTTCAAAGTAAATGTTTTCTTTTTTAATTATGAAACTTTTAAATGATTTCAATGTAGAAGGATATATTTCTCTCAAATAGTTTTTGGATTGATTTCATCTATGTCAACATCTATTGTTGGATTTTATGTTTAATTAAAGTTGATTTATAAGGATACAATATTCCATATTGTATTGATAGTTGTATTATATGTTTGACTGTGGATGTTATATTTTTATGTCATTCGTGATTTATGGTTAAAGTATTAACATTTTTTATGTTAGTTTAATATGAATGTTTATGTTATGTTTCACCCTTTTAATTTGAGGAATGCATTGGACATAGTAAGTGATGGGGGAGGCCCAATATAGACACTTGATACATCAGTATGTCTCATGAGACAAACTAGGGTCTTGGCACAAGGTCTTGACAATATTTTTATTTATATTCTTGGCACGAGGCCTTGACTATGTGGTTTTGAGTTTCGGTATTTTGCATTCCATCATTATTAGATTAGATATTGATATTATATGTGATTATTTGACTAGTAGAATATCCATGTGAATAAGTAAATGAATTATTTTATTTATCTTTTCCATGTTTTGCTGAAGTTTATGTTTAAAAGTCTTGGGTTTTAGTCTTATGCATTGCCTTAAATTTTATTCTTATTTATGATAGTTTCTTCTATATTGATATCCATACTAAGAATTGAAGCTCACCCCTTTCTTATTTGTCATTTTTCCTAGGATGTGAAGAATTATATTATGACTGACCTATAGGGATAGGATAAGGGATATGAGTGTGTTCAAAGGAGACACAATGTTTCTTTTTTCATTTCATAATGTAATGTAAAACTTATGAATGTATCCAGCACTTCCAAGACTACTAAACTGATCAGTCTTTCAGGACTTGATCTCTTGTGATCATGCCAATGTTATGTAATAATGCACCAGCTCTGGGTAACTAGGGTTGGGGCATTACAGAAGCCCCCCAAAATCATCCATATCAAAGGTATTCCAAGAGAGGTGTTGGTCGGAGTACATTACTCAAGAGGGGAGGGGTGAATTGAGTAACTATAAAAATTTCTGTAAAAAGTATTTCTAAAAAGGTTTCCCCAAATATTAAATACAGCCCAGTCAATCAAGGTTATACTATTATAAGAGTTTGACTGTTAAAATAACTTCTTAGAAGATTTATTAATTCTCAGTAATCTTAATTTGTGTTATTAATATTAATTTTGAAGTTATTCTACTAAGACAAGACAGTTATAACTTCTTTCCAAGACTAACTATCAAAGTGAAATTAGAGATTTCTGAATTATATATTAAAGCAATTAAACAGAGAAGACTAATTTAAGCAGCACAGTGGATATGAAACAAGTGGTTTAGTCTCAAGCCGAGACCCAATCCACTCCACTTAGTGATCACCTGCCATCAAGAATTTTAAATAAATAAACTTTTATCCACACCCTAGATCGAGGTTAACAACAGTACTCAGACTGTCC
Source organism: Viscum album (assembly GCA_963277665.1). NCBI lineage: Eukaryota > Viridiplantae > Streptophyta > Magnoliopsida > Santalales > Viscaceae > Viscum > Viscum album. The sequence goes on along the minus strand of OY728155.1, from coordinate 358,457,109 downwards.
AGGCCACATAGGGACCTCTTCCACAGTTTTCATGGGTACAAAATAACCAGGCCACACAGGGACCTCTTCTACACTTATTTGTGGGTATACACAAGAGTAAGAGAAAGTTTGAGTAAGGATATCTTGTATCCTTTAGTATAATACAGGACACGGAGTATGTTGTTCTACAGGTACACACTCTGCTCGAAAGGTAATAAACATATACACCAAAGAAGAAATATAGAGATTGGTTTAGAGATGCTCTGAGTGTTTGTCTTTGCAGCTTTGGACTTCTGAGATGAAGCAGATGCAGAGTTCGAGTCCTTGTCTATAAAATAGAGTGTCACGATTCAGCTTGTGTTCTTCATAAGGTTCAATAGAGTGAATATGTTCCCTTAGCTTCAAATATGCTTCGTGTGTTCTTCAGTAGTGTCGATTTTCATGCAGTGGGACTTTCTTTTGAAACTTTCTCTAAGTATGTTCTTTGTTATTGTGCTCACGACCTTGATTTTTGTTTTTTGAATCGCACTTTATGATTCTTGGTCAAACTTCACTTTTATCTTGGAAATGCATGTGTTGGAGCTGACAGGTTTCATGTCTTTTGCACCTCGTACCTTGTATTGTCCGATGATATGTCTACAAAGAAACATTAATTATTTCAGTGCATTAAAATCATCAAATATTACTGTGAGAAATTAAATTGAAATATGAAAAAATAGTTTAAGAAACGGTGTCACATTAAGTCATGGAAACAGTGTCTCCTTCAAATGGTGTCTACATTGATCATGGTGTTTGAGTGTCATGTTGTCTCACAGTCACGGTGTCTCGTGGTCATAGTGTCTTGTTTATGGGGTCTGTTTCACAGTGTCTACTTCACGGTGTCTCGCGGTTACGGTGTCTTGTTCACAGTGTCTTGCTTCACTGTGTCTTTATTTACGGTGTCTTCCATTACGATGTCTTGCTGTATGGTGTTTGCTTTATGGTGCCAGAAAGACATAGCCAGTGGAAGACTCACGGTGTCTCAAGATTTTCAAAGTAATTGTGTTCAAAATTAAGTAATTATGATAATAGAATGTATTATACTTAAGTATTTGTCAAGAAGGGTATTATGAGAGTAGATCAAAGATAGTATAAAGTAAGTAAACTGAATATAGAGCAATTAAAATCTTTCATGTCTCTTCATAAATAATGAGAAAACTTTTAACATAAATATACATGATTGGATATAATTTATAGGAGTTAACTAGGTTGAATAATATTTGTGATCATTAAAAATGATTAATACATGAGGATTCCAACAATCTCCCCCTTGTTGATGATCCCGAATCATGTAATGTTAAAATTTATATTAGATTCAACTATAGAGATAAATGGATAACATATAGAAATTTCTCCCCCATTTGGGATTATCAAAAATATGGAGTAAGAGAAGCCAAAAAAGAACATTCCATTAAGAGTAAACAAGATTTAGTACAAAACAAAAGAGCAATACAAAATCAAAATCATCCATATAAAAAATTATTAATCACTATTCTTCTTTAGGGGATGGCCTTCTCTTTTCCTTTAGCAGCAGTGGCAGAAGAGGAAGCCATAGGGGAAGAGGTTGAGGTAGAATAAGGCAGAGATGTGGTTGATAAAGAGGGTAAATGAAGACCTTTAAAAACTGAGGGAGCCAAGGTAGGATTAGTAGAAGATCTAGCCAGTTGTTGATCAAGAATCACATTACAGATCTGACTTAGTGCTTGGCCAACTGACATGGTGGTTTAGGCTTAGGTAGAGGTGAAGGTAGGCATCCCAGGTCTTAGAGGTGCAGCCACTGGAGCAACAATGGCTGTACTCTGGATATGAAGATAGGGTCTCAGGAGATTGATGAAATCTATAATGATATCTCCACCATACTGCATGGATTTTTAAAAATCATCATTTTTCTCCATAAACATGTCCAACAATTGATTAAACTCTGTGAGCTTCTAGATTTGGGTTGTGAAATCTTGAGTCACAGGAGGAATCCATAGATTTTCTACAAGATACATGAAATGGATTTTCATGTTGGTCTTGGAGAATATTCTATTGAAGTAGAAATCCACTTTCTTGGAAATCTCTAGCTGAGCATCATTAGAAATTTTGGAGTGGATTTGTAGTAGGTCAAGAACTCTATCACGATTCTTGACAACTTCAGATAAAGAAGTCATATTGATACCACTGATTACATTCTGAAGTCATTCTTTGACTATAGTTTGAGTAGATCACTATCCAAGGAGGGTTTAGAGGATTGACCAGATGCTTTGACAGCTGTGGTCTAAGATTTCAGTTGATTCAGCACCTTTTGAAGACACCATGTATACTCATTAGTGAGTTTATTAAGATTTGAAACAAGATCTTTCATTTCCTTCACAATTTGTTTATTCCTTTCAGCGATATTTTCATCTAAGGAAGCTATATAAGGTTGAATATGAGACACACAAACCTGTGGGATTTGAGGAGAAATAGGTTCAGATCTTGAATGCAGCTCTCTCTGCATGTCTTCAACCATACTTCTTAGGGTCGTCACTTCATTACTGAGCAGCTTATTTTCAAATCTTACTTATTGAATCTCATGAATCATCCTAGGTTGTATTTTTTGAATAATTTTCTCCAAAAATAGAAAGGCATATATCTCACTTAAATTTGTCACAGGACGAGGTTGGGTATTCATGAGTTTCTCAACTTTAGATAAGAGGGTAGCACTAAATTCCTTTAGATCATCCTTACTCACAAAAGATGGTTTTTCAGATAAGGTTTTAGGAGTAGGGACTAGTACAGGCTTAGGTTCCTTCTTAGGTACAATATTGGAGACTGGTTTCAACTGAAATAGGGATGAAAGATCAGTTCTGGTTGCTATAACCTACTGAGAGTCATCCACGTCATAGAAACTGGGAAATTTATACTGAGTTTATATAGGACTTCACTCAGTTGGATGTGAAGCTTCAATAGACTCAAGATTTGGGTTTTTCTCCCCCTCAACAGGTGCCTCCTTCTTATGACTGAGAGGCTTAGGATCTTGGTCTAATTCTAAAGACTCAGTTCTTAGTTCCTCACTCATTTCTTATTTAGCTTGCTAAAAAGCTATCTCCATCCGTTCTTCAGATGAAGGTATGATTTCAGGAACATATTTTTCCATAGGGAGTTCCTTAATATTGAACTCTTGTAAAATAGGTGGCTCCCCAACTATAGTCTCTTCCATTCCATGCTTCTCAGATTCTTTGACAACTGATTCTGTTTCAGCCTCAGGTTGAATTTCAAGATTAATACCTTCTTTAGGAGTAGGGACTTCTTCTTCAAGAACTTCAGGAGGATCAGTTGTCATGTCTTCCTCAACAGTAACAGCTTCTTTAGGTGGCACTACAACCATTCTTCCTCTTCTTCAGGATACTCAACAATCTCATCTGATTCCAAACTAGTATCATAAATGTATTTTAGTCTTGAGGGATAATCCATAGGATTAAATTTCTCATAAACTCTATCATTGTCTTCCACCCATTTCTTTTTCCAAGGATTCCAATTTATCTTCATTCTTTTGATAGTGTATTTTGAGAAACAGTGCTCACATTCCTTAATTACTTCCTCATTAGGTCCAACCATACCTTTGGTAAGAAGCATGGATGTGATTATCCGAGATTAAAATAGATAAGTTTACTTGGATGTGACTTTGATCAACTCACACATATGGTGTATGATATACTTTCACTGGTTGATCTTATGCCAATTTTTTATAAGGTGAATCAGAAACACATCTTGATATTTTAAAACAGAAAAATCACCTTTTCTCAAACTCACCAAATTCTATACAAACTTGAACAGAATCCTTGATTCTCCATCGAGTTCAGCAGAAATGGATCTCCTTTGTGTGCCATTTCCAGTTAAGGTTTTCAGGGAATCTTCTAAATCAAATAATTCGGTTGAGGGTGGAGGTCCTCTCTGATAATCCTCACATATGACATCATGAGTTATCCTAAGGCATGCATCCCATAACCTCAAAGAGAATGAGCATCTATGGCCCTTGACCCATCTTTTTACAACATAAATATCACCAGAATCTAATGAGAACTGTACGTACTGGTAAAATTGAGCCACTAACCTTGGGTAGATGGGACTATGTTCCTTCGAGAACCACTCTAACCAGCCTTGTCGTTCTATCACATTCTATACCAAAGACTTATTAGATATAAGCCATTTGGGGAAAATCTATTTCTCAGGTACAATAACGCGTTTTACCAGATTTGGATTTAAAGGTCCTTTGGGTGTCATCTTAGGTGAAATATTATTCTTCTTCGAGCTGCGCTTCTCAGGTGTCAATGATAACGGACGTTTCATTCTTGGAATTCACTGAAGGTTCAAGAAAGACAAGGGTTGCAGGGATGAAGAATGGTTTGAAATGAGTACGTAGAAGAAACCTCGAGTGAAGAATATAGTGATACTTTATTTGTTTTATCATTTAAGAATACAAAACTTTGCAAAAATAAAAATGCGGGAAAATAAAAAAGATGAAAAGGATAATTACCACGATACGGGTTTAAAGAAAAACATAAAGAATATTTACGGTTAAACCGTGTCTGGTCATTATGGTGAGACCGTAAATGATCTTCACGGTGAGACTATGAATGAACTTCTTATTGTGCATTACGTTGAGACAGTAAACGTCAGACAGTAAGTACAAAATACTAATTGTGAGACCGTAAACATAAAACTTTACGGTGAGAAAATATACATGAGAGACAGTAACTGAGAAATCGTAATCTTGAAACAGTAAAATATAATAGAGTAAGATATCGAACAGTAAGACCTAAAACAGTAACAAGTAAGGTATCTATTTGATATTTATCATTCCTAGTTCGTGTATGATGTAGTCTATTCTCTCGGAATTTAATGGTTTGGTGAATATATCAGCAAGTTAATATTTAGTACCAATGAATTACAAAGTGTTATCACATTATTGATAATGATATCTCAAAAAGTGATTTCTTAAATCAATTTTCATTGTCCTAGAATGTGAAACAGGATTTTTTAAGATGTTAATCGCACTTGTGTTGTCACAATTTATAGGTACATGTCTGAATTGATATCCATAATATAGTAATCTGTGTTTCATCCACAAAATTTGTGCACAACAACTGCCAGCAACTATTTATTCTGCTTCTACGGTAGATAATGAAATAGAATTTTGTTTCTTACTACACCATGATACTAGTGACTTTCCGAAAAGGTGACATGTTCTAGAGGTTCTTTTTATATCTAACTTACATCCACCGAAGTCAGCATTAGAATAACTAACTAATTCAATTGATTGTCCTTTAGGATAAAACAGTCCTAGATTGGGTGTATGCTTGAGGTATTTGAAAATTCTCTTTACATCATTAAATGTGATTCCTTAGGGTTTTCTTAAAAATTATCACACATACACACACTAAACATAATGTCAGGACGAATAGCAGTTAAGTAAAGTAAACTTCAAATCATTCCTCTATAAGTGGTTGGATCAATAGATTTTCCATCATCCTCAAGATCCAACTTACAAGTGATATTCATGGGAGTTTCACTAATTTTAGTGTTATCCAATCCAAAATGTTTTAGAATATCTATAGTATATTTACTTTGGGTTAAAACAATTACATCATTATTTTGAATAATTTTAAATCCAAGAAATAATTTTAGTTCACCCATTAAACTCATTTCAAATTAGTTTTGCATCATTTTAGAAAAATCAACACATAAATAATTCTTCAAAGATCCAAAAATAATGTCATCTACATAGATTTGAACAACTATAACATCATTAGAAATTCGTTTTATAAAAAGGGTAGGATCAGCTATTCCTTTTGTAAAACCTTTGGAAATAAGAAAAGTACTCAATATGTCATACCAAGCTCTTGGATCTTGCTTCAAACCATATAAGGCTTTTCATAGTTTAAAAATATGATTTAGAAAATGAGGGTTTGAAAATACAGGGGGTTGTTCAAAAAAACATCCTCAGCTATATACCAATTTAACAATACAGTCTTAACATCCATTTGATATAGTTTGAAATTCAAATGTGCAGTATAGGCAAGCAGGATTCTAATGGCTTCAAGTCTGGCTACTGGTGCAAAGGTCTCCTCATAGTCAATTCCTTCTTCTTGACTGTAGCCTTGTATAACTAATCTAGCCGTATTTCTAACTATGTTACCAGCTTCATCTACCTTATTTCTAAACACCCATTTAGTGCCTTTGGTGAATGTGTTCATGGGTCTTTCAACAAGTTTAGAAACTTTTTTTTTCAAATTGATTAAGTTCTTCTTGCATATCCATCACCCAAAATTCATCATTGATACCATAATTAATGTTTTTAGGCTCACGTTGTGCTAAGAAGACTTGATGTTCAACCTGATTTCTAAGAGAATCTATAGTTTGAGTTCCTTTTTCTAAGTCTCCAACAACATCATTTAAGGGATGGTTCTTAAGGGTTCTAACAGTTCTAGAAAAAGAGGGACTAGTGATTTCAGGTTCATCAACAGATTCAGGTTCATTGTGACTTGATTCTAGAGAATTTTCAGAGCTGGAAGTTTTCATAGTTTCTTTCATAGAACAATTTGAGGATTTTGAATTGATGTTCAGATTTGATACATCACCCTCCAGATTCTCCAGGATGGTTTTAGGATCATGTGAATCTGTTTCGTCAAATTTTACATGAACAGATTTTCCACACATTTAGTTATTTTATTGAACACTCTATAGGCTTTACTAGACATAGAATATCCAACAAATATACCTTCATCACTTTTGGATGAAAATTTTTCAAGATTGTATTCGGTATTAAGAATATAGATTTTACAACCAAAAACTTTGAAGTATCTAACCTCGGGTATTCTATTGTTCCGTAATTCGTAAAAATTCCTCTTAAGAATAGGTCTGTTCAACACTCTATTGATTATGTAGCATGATGTATTGATAGTTTCAGCCCAAAAATAAATTGGTAAGTCATATTCACTAAGCATTGTTCTAGAAATCTCTTGTAGGGTTCTATTTATTCTCTCTAAAACTCCATTCTGCTGAGGTGTTCTGGGGGCAGAGAAATTGTGACAATAACCATTTTGTGAGAAAAAGGATTCAAACTCTTGATTTTCAAACTCATGTCCATGATCACTTCTTTTGTATTTAATTCTAAGTCCACAAATATTTTCTACAGACTTGGAATACATAGTAAAATAAGGGCAGGCTTCACTTTTGTGATCTATAAAGAAGGTCCAAGTATATCTAGAAAAGTCATCTACAAAAACGTAAACATAGTGCTTCCCATTTAAACTAGAAACTCTAGATGGTCCAAAAAAATCCATGTGAACCAGTTTGAGAGGTCAAGAAGTTGAAACTTCTTTCTTTGGTTTGAATGAAACTTTGTGTTGTTTTCCCTTTTGACAGGGATTACACACTTTTTCATTTAGAAACTCAAGTTTGGGTAAGTATTTAACTAGGCTATTTCTATATAGCTTTCTAAAGGAGTGAACACTACAGTGTCCTTGTATCCTATTCCAGAGCCAAGATTCTTTATGAAATACACTTAATCATGAAGCATTTTGAGAATCTAAAGAATCCAAATTAAAAGAATAAACATTTTCATTTCTTAATGCCGAAAATAATAATGGATCTTTAGAATTGAAGACATTACAAGCATCATTTTCAAATCTATAATTAAATCCATCATCACATTATTTTGATATATTATGCAGATTGTATTTTAAACTAGCAAAAAACACTACTTTAGAAATTAAAACTGAGTTAGAATTACCGATTTAGCCTATGCTAATAATATTTCCCTTGTCATTTTCACCAAATGTGACATGTCCTCCATATACTTTTATCAGGTTCTTGAAGCATGAGTAGTCTCCTTTAATGTGCCTTGAACATCCACTCTCCAAGTACCATAGACTTTTGCAGGATCTCTTTAAGCATCTTTCCTTCAAAAAGATTAGGAAAAAACAGATTTTGGTACCACTACTTGTTTGGGTCCAGTAATATTAGTAATAAGTTCTTTAGGAACCCATATTTTCCTCATAAGTTTCTTATAAGAATTGTGTAAAGTATTTGAAAAATAAACTGTATTCGGTCTAGAAAATCTTGAGACAATACAACATGTTTCATGAATTGAATTAGTTGATTTAAGTACAGAGTTGGGAGTAAAACTACATGTCCTAGATCTTGAAACAAACTTTGTTCTATGAAGATTTGTTTTACTAGGTTGATAACCAATACCATTGTTGTATTTAGGGGAAATCTCTTTTAATAGAATTTGGGTAAGGGTATTTTTTCCATTAGTAAACTTTTCTAGGTCACTCTTTAATTGCTCATGAGACATTTTTAACTCATTTTTTTCTTTGAGCAGTTGATTATTTTTATCCTTTTCAGTAGTAAGTTCAGATTTAACATTCACAATGAGAGCATGTTGTTTCTTCAATGATTTATATTTGTCTTTTAGTCCATTTCATGTCTCTTCAAGCATGTTACAGTATTAAAACATTTCATCATTAATCATTTTTTCAGAGTCACTTTCATCTTTAGAATGGCATGAGTTTAGTAAAGAAGAGTCTAGTGTTACCTCAGATGTGTTTTTCAAAAAACTCATATTGGATTTGTTAGCCTGTTCATCATGTGATGTCTCTGAGTCACTTGAACTATCCTAATATTCACTCCAAGTTACTTTCATTTCCTTTTTGTACTTCCTATCCTTGTCTTCATATTTCATTTTGTACTTGAGATTTGGACTGTCAGTCTTTGTATGTCTTTTGCGCTTACATTCATAGCATACAATTTCATCAGTCTTGTCACTTCTTTTCCAGTCTTTTTTCCAGTTTCCTTTTTTTTCATATTTTCCCTTGAAGTTAGGATTTCAGAAAAAGTTCTTATTTTTGTAAAACCATTTGAATCTTCTGGCTAGTTGAGACATTTCCCCATCCCTGTCGGATGATGATTGTTCTCTGGTGGATATTTCTACAGAAGCTTCCAGTTTCCCTTTTCCTTTGTGCTTAGAGGTGGTGGTCTTGAATGCAATATATTTTCTATTTGGTTCATCCTCCTTTTTATTGACTTTAATCTCTTCCTCATACATCATTGGTTTCCCAATGAGTTCTTTTATAGGTATTTTACTGATGTCTCATGATTCTCTAATAGAGACAAAGGTTCCCCACCATCTATCAGGTAGACATCTAAGGATTATCATGATCTATTCTTTGGCAGTGACTTCTCTTCCAAGAGAAATAATTGTTTTGACAATCTCGTTGAACTTAAGATACATGTCAGAAATAGGCTCATCAGGTTTCATTCTAAAATTATCATATTTGATGGTATAAGTATTAAGTCTCATTTCTTTTACACTAAATGTTCCTTCATGTGAGACAGACAGGGTATCCCAAATTTCATAGGCAGTCTTACAAGCAAAAATTCTATTAAAATATTCATCTCCTAAGGAATAGTATAAGGCATTCATAGCTTTGCAGTTGTTATTACAGGCAGTTTTGGTAGGTTCATCCCATGTGATTCTATCAGTTGTAGGAACATTGTATTCATCTATAATGGATGACCAAATTTCAAAACTCATACTCTCTAAAGGCATTTTCATTTTAATTTTCCATTGAGAATAATTGGTTCCATTAAATAATGGTGGTCAGTTGGTTGTAGAACCTTCCAATATATTATCCATAACAAATTATTACTTTAAAAGATCTATAAATTTATAATTAACATAAATTTATAGATCTTTAAAGTACAACTACAATCACAGTTGAATAAGATTAAACAGAGTCCTAATAAACAACCTCTGATACCAAATATTGGTCGGAGTAGATTACTCAAGAGGGGAGGGGTGAATTGAGTAACTATAAAAAATCCTGTAAAATGTATTTCTAAAAAGGTTTCCCTAAATATTAAATACAGCCCATTTAATCAAGGTTATATTGTTATAAGAGTTTAACTGTTTAAATAACTTCATAGAAGATTGATTAATTCTCAGTAATCTTAATTTGTGTTATTAATATTACTTTTGAAGTTATTCTACTAAGAAAATCCAGTTATAGCTTCTTTCCAAGACTAACAATAAAAGTGAAATTAGATATTTCTGAATTTTATAGTAAATAAATAAAATAGAGAAGACTAATTTAAGTTGCATAGAGGATATGAAACAAGTGGTTCAGTCTCAAGCTGAGACCTAATCCACTCAACTTGGTGATCACTTGACACCAAGCAGTTTATATAAATAAACATTGATCCACACCCTAGATCAGGGTTAACAATAGTACTCAGACTGTCCAGGCCACATAGGGACCTCTTCCACATTTTTCATGGGTACAAAATAACCAGGCCACACAGGGACCTCTTCCACACTTATCTGTGGGTATACACAAGATTAAGAGAAAGTTTGAGTAGGGATATATTGTATCCTTCAGTTTCATACAGGAGATAGAGTATGTTGTTATACAGGTACACACTATAATCGAAAAGTAATAAAAAGATACACCAGAGAAGAAATATGGATATGGGTTTATAGATGCTCTAAGTGTTTTTCTTTACAGCTTTGGACTTCTAAGATGAAGCAGATGCAGAGTTCGAGTCCTTGTCTGTTAAACAGAGTGTCGCGATTCAGCTTGTGTTCTTCGTAAGTTTCAATAGAGTGAAGATGTTCCCTTAGATTCAAATATTCTTCATGTGTTCTTTAGTAGTGTTGAGTTGCATGAAGTGGGCCTTTATTTTGAAACATGCTCTAAGTATGTTCTATGTTATCGTGCTCACGGACTTGCTTCTTGTTTTTTGAATCGCTCTCTATGATTCTTGGTCACACTTCACTTTTATCCTGGAAATGCATGTGTTGGACCCAACAGGTTGCATGTATTCTGAACCTCGTACCTTGTACTGTCTAATGATATTTCTAAAAAGAAACATTAATTATGTAAGTGCCTTAAAATCATCAAATATGACCGTTAGAAATTAAATTGAAAGACGACAAAATAGTTTAAGAAGCGATGTCACAGTAAGTCATGGAAATGGTGCCTCCTTTACACTGTGTCAAGATTGATCACAGTGTCTGAGTGTCATGGTGTCTCGAGGTCATGGTGTCTCGCGGTCACAGTGTCTTGTTCACGATGTCTAGTACATGGTGTCTACTTCACAGTGTCTTTCTTCACAGTGTCTCACAGTTATGTTGTCTTGTTCATGGTGTCTTGTTCGCGGTGTCTTGCTTCACGGTGTCTTTCTTTACGGTGTCTTGATTTATGGTGAATTACTTTACGACATCCCCTTTCCGGTGCCAAAAAGACATAGATAGTGGCAGACTCACGGTGTCTTAGGCTTTTCAAAGTAATTGTGTTTGGACTTAAGTAATGATGATAATATAATGGATTAGAATTAAGTATTTTTCAAGGAATGTATTATGAGAGTAGATCAAAGATAGTATAAAGTATGTAAACTAAATATAGAGCAATTAAGATCTTGCATGGCTCTTCTTAAAGAATGAGAAAACGTTTAATAGAAATACACATGATTGGATACAATTTAAATGAGTTAACTATTGAGAAATGTATTGATTTCAACAATACATGTTAATGTTATTTAAATGGGGAGATTATTGAAAATAATACACTGTATCTTTATGATAATTTTGATGTTCAAAAATACCCTTAGTTATTTTCTAATGATTTTATTTAGTATTGTGCAGGAATTTATTAATTTATTTTACTCTTGAAATAACGAGAATTTATTACTTATTCGGAATCTTCTTTAGCACGTTCTAGAATCACTATTCATACCCTATGTGAATAAACGTAGTGTAAGGATGAAAAGAATGTATACTTTTTGAGATAAGAGAAAATTATGGTTAAACAACCATACGTTTTCAGAAAAGTATGGAAGAAGAACCTTACGTTAGGAAGGAACCTTACGTTTTGGTTATCAGCAAAGTATGGAAGGAGAACCGTACGTAAATTCTAAATGTTACGTTTGTTTATCAAAAGTATGGTTCATAAAAATTACTTCTCTAAACAACCATACGTTCTTGAAAAGTATGAATCAAGTAAAAGTATGGATGATCAACCCTACGTTTGTGTTCAACCTTACGTTCTCAACCTTACGTTGTTATCCTTACATTTGAAGACTATGTTATTAACCCTACGTTTTGAGACCACGTCATCAACCTTACGTTTGGCGTCAGAAATTTTGACAGATGATATTTATGTGCAGCGATCAGTAAGTTGATTTCGGGGTAGATTTCAAGCCAAATTTAAATTCGTTTTTAAAGTATGACTTTGACTCATTCAAAGCCATTTTATTAATGGATTTAAGATCGAATTAAAATTATATTTTTATGTTGAGTCTTAAGGGAAGTTACGACCTCTCTGTAAATTAAATTTTTTGAATATTTCAGATCAGAAGGCGACTTTTATGGATCTAAATGTGCAGCATATATGCTCATCTTAATTATATATGTTCTCTCTGAAACACTAGGTACTGTGAAAAATAATGTTTCATTGGTTCAAATTTATGTTGATGATGCAATCTTTGGATCAACTAGTAAAACTCTTTGTCATGAATTTTCAAAATTAATTCAAGAAGAATTTGAAATGAGTGTGATGGGAGAATTAAATTTCTTTTTGGGTCTTCAAATATTTGAAAAAGATTTTGGAAATGTTTTAAATCAAAGAAAATACATTACTGATTTACTTAAGAAATTTGTTCTTGAAAACAGCAAGCCATTTACAACTCCTATGTGTACTAATATAAAACTTGATTTGGATGAAACTCAGAAATCAGTTGACAACAAGTTATATAGAGGTATGATTGGTAGCTTGTTATATCTTACTACTAGCAGACCAGATATAATGTATTCAATATGTCTTTGTGCTAGATTTCAATCAAATCCTAAAGAATCCCATCTAACTGCTATTAAAAGAATTTTTAGATATTTAAAAGGAACTATTTTTCAATCTCTTTTTTATCCCAAAACATCTGATTTTAATTTGATTTCATATTCAGATGCTGACTTTGGAAGTTTTAGATTAGATATAAAAATTACATCATGTACATGTCACTTTTTAGGAAAGTCTTTAGTATCATGGTCTAGTAAGAAACAACATTCAGTTGCCCAGTCAACAGCTGAGGCAGAATATGTTTCTGCTGGCAGTTGTTGTGCACAAGTGTTGTGGATGAAAAACACTCTTATGGACTTTGGATTGAATTTTAATAATAAACCTATTTTATGTGATAATACAAGTGAAATTAATATTTCAAAAAATCTTATTAGTCATCATAGAACTAAGAACATTGATATAAGGAATCACTTTTTAAGAGATCATGTTATTAAAAAGGATATATTTTTAGAATTTATAAATACTGAAATTCAATTAGTAGATATTTTTACTAAACCACTTCCCACAGCAGGGTTTTATTTTATTAAGGGGGAGCTAGGTTTATTTAAATTTAAATAGTTTTTATTTACTTTTATTTATTTATGTAAATTTTATTTTGTTTATTGAATACTGTTTAAGATTTTCTTTCTTTCGCTATATGAAAATTTTATTTGTTTTAAATATATGAAATGATTAGTGATTACATGGGAATCAAGGCTATCAGAGCCTTTTCAACTTCTAAACCTTTTCACTTCTATTGAAACCCTTTCGAAATCCGAAAATCGCACTTTCTCTCCTAAACCCTAACCTTCGAACCTCTGAAACCCTAACCTTCAAACCTTCAGAGACACTCGTAGAAATGGTAAGGACTAAAAGATCCATTGAAGTCGAGCCAAGAAATGCCAGGAGACAACTCACCAAGGGAAGAAAAATCTTACAGGGAAAGGTAATCGATCTCGACTGGTTATTTCAGAAAAATCTGTTGTTGAAGAAAGCGTTGTTGTTTCAGAATCTTGAACAGATGTTCAACAGTGAAAATACAGAATTTCTGTATGAAGTATAACTTAGATACTTCTTCAAATTTGTACAGTTTAGTCTAGGAGATACCGAGGATAGTATGATGGATAATATAGAGGATAGGGATTTCTCAATCTCATCAGTACAGATTAGTCAGATTCTCAACTTCCCTCATGAGGGAGTTTTTTATTTCGATTTGAAAAATATTGGAGATTCTTTTCATAAATTCGAAGACATCATGTCTTTTCTTTTTTGTACTAGGACAATAAAGAAAATGTTTGTCAAGGATTTGGAGCCTGATCAGAAGATTTTGGTCAAATTTATTCAGACTGGAAAAGCTCCATGGATGGTAGAAATGGAAAATATTTTGTACCCAGATATGTATATAATGTTTCTTTTGAAAAGCGATATTAAGTTAAACTTTCCAAGATACTTGATAAGGTATCTCATATACTGCTGTCAAAGCGAGGCCCGGATGAATTTCTACCCTTTTGGTCGATTTATTTCAAAACTATTTGTTAAGAAAGGCATGGTGAGATTAGTGGATACTCGAGTTAACTTTCATAACATTAATACGTTTAATGTTGGAACTTTGAGGAAAGATGGATATTTCTGGAGCACAGTTAAAGGAAAACATTTTCCAGTAGGAGCTGAGGAAGACTCAGAGAGTGCTCAGGCTCAACCTGCTAAGTCCAATAAGGGACAAGCTAAATCTAGAGTCAGTAATGTAGAAAGAAGAATTCTATTTGTAGTGGAAGATGTTGAGGAAGACAGAAGTCAAGAGGGACTTCAATCAAAAAGAAAGAGACCAGTAAATGAGGAAGTAACTTCCCCTGCTTTGGAAATAACCACAGAAGCTTTATTTTCTTATTCTTTTGTAAGGGAAGCTATTGTTGATAACCCCATAGAAGATGTTACTGAAAGAAAAGAACCAGTAGAGGGATCAGAAGTTCCAGAATAAGATCAAAGGGAGAATCAGGAACAGATTGTAGCTGATGTTGAAGTTTCACTTCAACAGGAACAAGAGATAGAGGCAGTGCCTGGTGAAGAAGTAGCCAGACCTCCGGAAACTTCTGAAAATATTATTCTTGAAATTCTAGTGGAAGACAAAGATGCAGATGAATGTGATGAGCATGCTTCTGAAGCTCAAACAGAGGTACCTCAAGAGGATTTTTCTGTGGAGGAGTTTGAAAATACTAAGGAAAAATCTGTGGACCAACCTTCTCCGATCAAAGAAAAAGAAAAATCTGATGCTGAATCATTGCCTTTGGTACTACTGCATCAACCTGAGAATGTGAATCAAGCACAGGGTGTATCTGATTCAAGGAAAGAAGAAGTTGAAAAACTCTACAGAAAGGTATCTCAGTTGGAATCTGAGAATGTTTCTCTGAGAAATGCCTTAGACTTAGAACATTTGAAGTTTCAAAAACTGAAGGAGTGTACAGTTTCAAGGCAAGAATTTGAAATTTTTAAAGAGGATATGTAGACTGCGGTTACACAATTGAAATCTGAAATGGTTATGAAGTGATATTTATCAGATCTGAAGTTGTTTATGGAGAACCAATTTGCATCAGTTGCAAATAATGTTGTTGGTGGATCAGGTAATTCACCTGATTTAGTCAGAAGGTTTCAGGCTATCACAGCTGCGTTGAGCAACATGAATGACAGAATACAGGATCTTCAATGTAATAGTGCTCCTTTTTCAGTGTTGCTGGACAATTAGATGTTCTTTGCGGATCAACTGACATCTAGTGATCCATCGATCAGAATTCTATTAGATCAGTTATCAGAGAAGCTGTCAGTATTTGTTGAAAAAGAGGAAAGGATGCATGAGTTTTTTAGAGTCAATTTAATTGAGGATATTCACATGACTCAAGAGAACAGAGAGCTCATTATCAATCTTGGAGATGGGATGATGAAGAGACTTCAGGATCAGTTTACAGAAATCAAGTTTGCAATCCAGAGGAGATAGACCATGTTACCTATCTTACCCAAACCTTGATTCCTGTGTATATCATTGTCATGTATATACTGCTGTTTTTTTTAATAAAATTTTCCTTCATTGTTTATTTGTTTCTTTCTTTATTTGTTTTACTGACTTTATTTTTAATATTCCAGTACTCCAGATTTAATTATTGATAAATAGTTTATATTATCATTTACTAACAGTTCAGTGCAATATTAAAAGTGTTAAAATCCATGATTTTTTCATTCTTTTTTATATCACAAAAAGGGGGATAATTTGGGTAAACACAACATCATCATTTTATTTAGGGGGGGAATTAAATGAGAAATTTGAATTTATAATTATCTTTTTGGTGGAGAAGTTTTTATTTAAAACTTATAAAGAATTTTGAAAGTTAATTTTGATTAAATAATTTTAATTATTTTATGGGTTTTGTGATCATCAAAAAGGGGGAGATTGTTGAGTAAAGTAATGTTTTCAACAATACATGTTAATGTTATTTAAAGGGGGAGATTATTGAAAATAATACTCTGTCTCTTTATGATAATTTTGATGTTCACAAATACCCTTAGTTACTTTGTAATGATTTTATTTAGTATTGTGCATGAATTTATTAATTTATTTTACTCTTGAAATAACGAGAATTTATTACTTATTCGGAATTTGCTTTAGCACGTTCTGGAATCACTGTTCATACCCTACGTGAATAAACGTAGCGTAAGGATGAAAAGCGTGTATACTTTTTGAGATAAGAGAAAAGTATGGTTAAACAACCATACGTTTTCAGAAAAGTATGGAAGAAGAACCTTATGTTAGGAAGGAACCTTATGTTTTGGTTATCAGAAAAGTATGGAAGGAGAACCATACGTAAATTCTAAATGTTATGTTTGTTTCTCAAAAGTATTGTTCATCAACATTACTTTTGTAAAAAACCATACGTTCTTGAAAAGTATGGATCAAGTAAAAGTATGGATGATCAACCCTATGTTTGTGTTCAATCTTACGTTCTCAACCTTACGTTGTTAACCTTACATTTTAAGACTGTTATTAACCCTACGTTTTGAGGCCATGTCATCAACCTTACGTTTGGCATCAGAAATTTTGACAGACGATATTTATGTGCAGTGATCAGTAAGCTGATTTCTGGGCGGATTTCAAGCCGGATTTAAATTTGTTTTTAAAGTACGACTTTGAATGATTCAAATACATTTTATTAATGGATTTAAGATTGAATTAAAAGGAGATTTTTATGACGAGTCTTAAGGGAAGTTACAACCTCTCTGTAAATTCAAATTTTTGAATATCGTGAATCAGAAGGCGACTTTTATAGATCTAAATGTGCAGGAGATATGATCAGCTTTATTATATATGTTCTCTCTGAAACACCAGGTACAGGAAAAATATGTGTGATCGATCTATTATTAAAAACGTGGAAAACAGAGACTGTGGAATTTCACGATTGATCTGCTGATTCAAGAAGGAGCGTCAAAGCTCTGTTCTTTCAAGAAGAATGAACTTGATAGAAGATTCACCTATTCTACATCAAATATCTACTGTGGATCTACTGCTTCTAAAGTTATGAACTATATCTCTATATCTACTGCAACTGGATCAACTCAGAACTGCTTCGTCTTGAAGATCAATATTTCTAGAGACTTCTATCCATCTGCTATCAATTTCATTCTATTGCAATTGTGAAGATCAACTAAAACATTTCTTTCTGAAATTCTTTTTATTCTTGAGTAACCAGCTTCTCGTTCTAAGCTGTGTAGGTTAATGTTTGAACCAGAAGGCTTTGTTTTGCCTTGGATTGTAAAGGTGTCAACTGTATGTACTCAGTTGTGAACCGGTCTATGGAAAAGAGAACCAGATAGTGAAAATCATCAAGCTCGTGGAGTTGAGCGTTGGTGGAGTAGACAAGGGGCCTTCTGTTCCCCGAACTACTATACATCTTTGTGTTCTTGATATTACTTATTCCGCTGCATGATAAAATATGATAAAGTATAAAGGACAGAACTTGTTCAAGAAAAGAGTTATCTAAAAATTTTAAAAGACACAATTCACCCCCTCTTGTGTATAATCAGTAGATTCAGATCCAAAAATTGGTATTAGAGGTGGAGCTTCTGATAGAGCCTTAGCAAGCTAGAAGAATTTAAGGATTATACAACAGAGCATCATGACTGATACAAGAGAAGGGATGTCAATGGTCAGAGAACCATATTTTAATGGAGACAACTACAGTTGCTGGAAATTGTGCAAGATAATATATCTGAAAAACCTCGGATATAGAGTCTATTCAAATATTCTTACTCTTTATGAAATTCATGAAAATCCTGAGACAAGGAGTGCTTCTATAGAGGCAGTGTATGATATGAACTTCAAGGCTATGAATGCAATTATCTGAGGTCTAGGACCAGATAAATTTAACAGAGTATCTCAATGCCCTACGACATATGAGATATGGAAAAAAATAGACATGTCATATGAAGGAATAGAAAATGTGAGACAAATGAGATATGCAACTGCCAAATTAAAATTTGATACTTTCAGAATTGTTGAAGGTGAGAGCATTACCCAAATGAATGGTAGGTTGACAGAAATTGTCAATAACATAACAGCTCTAGGAGAACCTATCAAGCAGGTTGATCAAGCATTAAAAGTACTAAGAGTACTTCCTACTCGATAGAATGGTATTTCTGCTGCAATCAGACAATCAACACCTGTCAAAGATCTAAATATGAGAGAGCTGATTGGTACACTGATGATAAATCAAGCTGAAATGCAAGATGAGGCTAATGAACATAAAGTGCTTATCAAAAGAGAAGATACTGCCTTCAAGGTAACTTTACAACAAAATAATAGAAATATGAAGAACAAAGAAGTCAAAGCTAAATCAGAAAGCTCTGACTCATCCAACTCATATGAAGAATTGGCTCAGTTAGCCAGAAAATTTAGAAAATTCTACAACAAGAAAAGAGGCTTCAAAAAATCCATTAAGAGAGATAATAAGGAAGTAAGATGTTATTAATGCAAAATGATGGGACATATCAGACCAGATTGCCCACAATTGAAGGATGCAAAGAAGAATAAATTCTTCAAAAGAAATGACTTTGAGCAGAAATATAAGAAATCTATGAAATCCACTTGGAGTGTATATGAAGACTCTAGTATCTCTTCTGAATCAAGCTCATAGAAAGAAGAAGTCAATCTAAAAGCAAACATGTGCTTTATGGCAGAAATTGATGAGGTACACTCATATTACTCCTCTGAATAAAATAATGAATCAAGCTACACAAATGAAACACTTGCAGCTTACTGTAATATGCTTGAAGAAAGATATGACTCACTATTTAAGAAACATAAGTCACTAAAAAATATACATAAAGCCATTTCAGATGAAAGAGATACAATGCTGAAACAACATAAGGAATTAACTGATAAATAAAATTCGATTAACACTAACTATATTAATTTTGAATCAAGAATAGAAACACTTCCGGATGAAGTAGAATCTTACAAACAGACTACATTGGTTTTTACAAAAGGATAGAATTCATTAAATAAAATTCTTGTAAAAACTTTCATTAAAAAGGAGAAAAACCAAAGCTATATAAAAATTATTTTGTTCCTAGCTCAAAAAAGGTTAATTGTAATTTTTGTGGGACAAAGGGACATGTAGCTAAAAACTATTTCTTAAGACAACCTCAAATTTGTGGTATTAAGAAAGCCTATGTTTCAAAAGACTTGTATGATTCAGATAATTTTAAAAGAAAAAAGCCAATCTGGATACCCAGATCATTGCTATCTACCACCCATAGACCCAAAAAAATATGGGTACCAAAGCAATTTGTTTGAATGTCTTTGCAGGTAGCAGGTCACCAGAGAAGAAAAGATATATGGTACATGGACAGTGGCTTCTCAAGACATATGAGTGGAAACTCAGTGAATTTTTCTTCACTCACTCAAAAGGATGGAGGACTTGTCACATTTGGTGACAATGCCAAAGGAAAAAATCATTGGCATTGGAACTGTTGGAGATCCAAAAACAGTCTCAATCAACAAAGTACTTTATGTAAAAGGACTAAAACACAATCGGATAAGTATCTCTCAACTTTGTGATGATGGATATAGTGTTGATTTTACTAACAATTGATGTGCTATTTCTAATGATAAACTTTTAAATTTAAAGCACCAAGAACTGAAAATGTCTATACTTTAGATTTAAATTATTTTTGTAAATAACAATTAAACTGCTTGACTGTTAAATTAAGTGAATCCTAGATCTGGCATAGAAGACTTGGTCATTGCAATGTATATGTTTTACATAAGTTATCTAAGAAACATTTAGTTTCTAATTTACCTAATCTCAAATTTTAAAGGGACAGATTTTGTGATGCATGTCAACGTAGCAAGCAACACAATTCATCCTTCAAATCTGTTAATAAGGTTGCTACATCTAAACCTCAAGAACTTATTCTTATGGATTTGTTTCGACCTTGAACAGTAGCAAGCTTAGCTGGTAAATTATATGTATATGTTTTAGTTGATTAATATTCAAGATTTACGTGGATTTTCTTTTTGAAATTTAAAAATGAAGATTTTACTTTATTTGAAAGTTTCTGCAAATCTGTTCAAAATGAAAAAGGGTTCAATATAATTTCATTGAGAAGTGATCATGGTGGAGAATTTGAGAATCTGGAATTTAATTCCTTTTTCTCAAATATGGGTATTAAACACACCTTCTCTGCACCAAGAACTCCTCAACAAAATGGGAATGTAAAAAGAATAAATAGATCTATTCAAGAAATGTCTAGAACTATGTTAAATGAATATAGCCTACCTATATATTTCTCGGCAGAATCTATGAATATAGCTTGCTATATAATTAATAGAGTTTTAATTAGACCTATTTTGAAAAAGAAACCCTATGAACTGTGGAATAACAGAAAACTTAAAGTAAATTACTTTAAAGTTTTTGGATGCAAGTTTTACATCTTAAATACCAAGAATAATCTTGGTAAGTTCGATCCAAAATATGATGAAGGTATTTTCTTAGGATATTCTGCTACCTCCAAAGATTATAGAGTTTATAATAAGAAGTCAAGGATTGTTGAATAATCAGTTCATGTGAAATTTGATGAATCTGATCCCTTTGAGAAAAGGAAAGAACAAATGGATGAACTTGACTCTAATGATAATATGAGACTTGATAATTTAAAGAATGATTTTGAAAATGATATAAAAGAAATTCAGTCCAGTTCAAAGGAACATGATACTGAAGAACCTTTAAATACATTACCTAGACATTCTAGAACCCTAAATAATCATCCTTTAGAAACTGTAATAGGTAACCTATAAACTAGTGTTCAAACTAGAAGAAACTTAGGAAACCTAGTGGAATTCTCTGACTTCCTATCTCAACAAGAACCCAAGACTATAGAAGAAGATTTAGATGATGAAAGATGGATAATAGCAATGCAAGATGAATTAAACCAGTTTAAAAGAAATAAAGTTTGAGAATTAGTGGAAAGAACTAACAATTATCCTGTAATAGGAACTAAATGGGTCTTTAGAAATAAACAGGATAACCAAGGCACAATAACTAGAAATAAAGCAAGATTAGTAGCTAAAGGATATAATCAAGAAGAAGGAATAGACTATGATGAGACTTTTGCACCTATAGCTAGGTTAGAATCTATTAGAATCCTTTTAGCTTATTCATCTTATATGAATTTTAAATTATTTCAGATGGATGTTAAATCTGCCTTTTTAAATGGTTATTTAATGGAGGAAGTTTATGTTGAGCAACCTCCTGGTTTTGAAAACTCTCAAAAACCTGATTCTGTTTTTTAACTTACTAAAGCTCTTTATGGCCTTAAACAAGCACCTAGAGCTTGGTATGAAAGATTAAGTTCTTTTATTTTGAAAATTGATTTTACTGTTGAATGGCATACCCAACACTCTTTAAGAAAACTGTGAAAAATAGAGTTTTTTTGGTTCAAATTTATGTTGATGATGTAATCGTTGGATCAACTAGTAAAACTCTTTGTCATGAATTTTAAAAATTAACACAAGAATAATTTGAAATGAGTATGATGGGAGAATTAAATTTCTTTTTGGGTCTTCAAATATTTTAAAAAGATTTTGGAAATTTTTTAAATCAAAGCAAATAAATTACTGATTTACTTAAGAAATTTGGTCTTAAAAACAGCAAGCCATTTAAAACTCCTATGTGTACTAATATAAAACTTGATTTGAATGAAACTGGGAAATCAGTTGACAATAAGTTATATAGAGGTATGATTGGTAGCTTGGTGTATCTTACTGCTAGTAGACCAGAAATAATGTATTCAGTATGTCTTTGTGCTAGATTTCAATCAAATCCTAAAGAATCCCATCTAACTGCTGTTTAAAGAATTTTTAGATATTTAAAAGGAACTTCTTTTCAATCTCTTCTTTATCCCAAAACTTCTGATTTCAATTTGATTTCATATTCAAATGATGACTTTGGAAGTTGTAGATTAGATAGAAAAATTACATCAGGTACATGTCACTTTTTAGGAAAGTCTTTAGTATCATGGTCTAGTAAGAAACAACATTCAATTGCCCTGTCAATAGCTGAGGTAGAATATGTTTCTGCTGGCAGTTGTTGTGAACAAGTGTTGTGGATGAAAAACACTCTTATGGACTTTGGATTGAATTTTAATAATACACCTATTTTATGTGATAATAAAAATGCAATTAATATTTCAAAAAATCCTATTAGTCATTCTAGAACTACGCACATTGATATAAGGTATCACTTTTTAAGAGATCATGTTATTAAAAAGGATATATTTTTAGAATTTGTAAATACTGAAATTCTATTAGAAGATATTTTTACTAAACCCCTTCCCACTGCAAGGTTTTATTTTATTAAGGGGGAGCTAGGTTTATTTAATTTTAGATAATTTTTATTTTTACTTACTTTTATTTATTTATGTAAATTTTATTCTATTTATTAAATACTGTTTAATATTTTCTTTCTTTCGCTATATGCAAATTTTATTTGTTTTAAATATATTTAATGATTAGTGATTACACAGGAATCAAGGATATCAGCCCCTTTTTGACTTCTAAACCTTTTCACTTTTATCGAAAGCCTTTCAAAATCCGAAAATCGCACTTTCTCTCCTAAACCCTAACCTTCAAACCTCTGAAACCCTAACCTTCAAACCTTAAGAGACTCTCGCAGAAATGGTAAGGACTAAAAGATCCAATGAAGTCGATCCAAGAAATGACAAGAGACAACTCACCGAGGGAAGAAAAATATTACAGGGCAAGGTAATCGATCTCGACTGGTTATTTCATACAAATCTGTTGTTGAAGCCAGCACTGTCATTTCAGAATCTTGAACAGACATTCAACGGTGAAAAATTAGTGGATGCTCGAGTTAACTGTCATCATAGTAATACGTTTAATGCTGCAACTTTGAGGAAATTTGGATATTTATGGAGCACAATTAAAGGAAAACTTTTTCCATTAGGAGCTGAGGAAGACTCAGAGAGTGCTCAGGCTCAACCTGCTAAGTCCAAGGAGGGAAAAGCTGAATCCACAGTCAGAAATGTAGCAATAAGGATTTGCATTGTAGTGGAAGATGTTGAGGAAGACAGAAGTTAGGAGGGACTTCAATCAAAAAGAAAGAGACCAGTAAATGAGGAAGTCACTTCCGCTACTTTGGAAACAACCACAAAAGCTTTATTTTCTTATTCTTTTGTAAGGGAAGCTGTTGTCGATAATCCCATGGAAGATGTTACTGAAGGAACAACACCAGTAGAGGGATCAGGAGTTCCATAAGAAGCTCAAAGGGAGAATCAGGAACAGATTGTAGCTGATGGTGAAGTTTCACTTCAACAGGAACAAGATATAGAGGCAGTGCCTGGTGAGGAAGTGTCTAGACCTTAGGAAACATTTGAAAATATTATTCTTGAAATTAAAGTGGAAGAAAAATATGTAGATCAATGTGATGAGCATGATTCTGAAGCTCAAACAGAGGTACTTCAATAGGAGTTTTCTATGGAGGAGTTTGAAAACTCTAAGGAAAAATCTATGGACCAAACTTCTCCGAACAAAGAATAATAAAAATCTGATGCTGAATCATTACCTTTGGTACAATTTCATAAACCTGAGAATGTGAATCAAGCACAGGGTGCATCTGATTCAAGGAAAGGAGAAGTTGAAGAACTGTACAGAAAGGTATCTTAGTTGGAATCTGAGAATGTTTCTCTGAGAAATGCCTTAGACTTAAAACATTTGATGTTTCAAAAAATGAAGGAGTGTACAGTTTCAAGGAAAGAAGTTGAAATGTTTAAATAGTATATGTTGACTCTTGTTTCAAAATTGAAATCTGAAATGGTTATGAAGTCAGATTTATCAGATCTGAAGTTGTTCATGGAGAACCAATTTTCATCAGTTTCAAATTATGCTGTTAGTGAATCAGTTACTTCACCTGATTTAATCAGAAGGTTTCAGGATATCACAGCTGCGTTGAGCAACATGAATGACAGGATACAAGATCTTCAATGTAACAGTGCTCCTTTTTCAGTGTTGCTGGAAAATTAGAAGTTCTTAGTGGATCAACTGACATCTAGTGAGCCATCGATCAGAATTCTGTTAGATTAGTTATCAGAGAAGCTGTCAGTATTTGTTGAAAAAGAGGAAATGATGCATGAGTTTTTCATAGTCAATTTAATTGAGGATATTCACATGACTCAAAAGAACAGAGAGCTCATTATCAATCTCGGAGATGGGATGATGAAGAGACTTCGGGAACAGTTTACAGAAATCAAGTCTGCAATCCAGAAGAGATAGACCCTGCTGCCTATCTTACCCAAACCTTGATTCCTGTGTATATCATTGTCATGTATATACTGCTGTTTTTTTAATAAAAATTTCCTTCATTGTTTATTTGTTTCTTTCTTTATTTTTTTTACTGACTTTATTTTTAATATCCCAGTACTCCAGATTTAATTATTGATAAACAGTTCATAATAGCATTTACTAACAGTTCAGTGCAATATTAAAAGTATTAAAATCCATGATTTTTTCATTCTTTTTTATATCATAAAAAGGGGGAGAATTTGGATAAACACAACATCAACATTTTATTTAGGGGGCGAATTAAATGAGAAATTTGAATTTTTAATTATCTTTTTGGTGGAGAAGTTTTTATTTAAAACTTATAACGAATTTTGAAAGTTAATTTTGATTAAATAATTTTAATTATTTTATGGGTTTTGTGATCATCAAAAAGGGGGAGATTGTTGAGCAAAGTATTGTTTTCAATAATACATGTTAATGTTATTTAAAGGGGGAGATTATTGAAAATAATACTCTGTCTCTTTATGATAATTTTGATGTTCACAAATACCCTTAGTTACTTTGTAATGATTTTATTTAGTATTGTGCAGGAATTTATTAATTTATTTTACTCTTGAAATAACGAGAATTTATTACTTATTCGGAATTTGCTTTAGCGCGTTCTGGAATCACTATTCATACCCTACGTGAATAAACGTAGCGTAAGGATGAAAAGCGTGTATACTTTTTGATATAAGAGAAAATTATGGTTAAACAACCATACGTTTTCAGGAAAGTATGGAAGAAGAACCTTACGTTAGGAAGGAACCTTATGTTTTGGTTATCAGAAAAGTATGGAAGGAGAACCATACGTAAATTCTAAATGTTATGTTTGTTTCTCAAAAGTATTTTTCATCAACATTACTATTGTAAAAAACCATACGTTCTTGAAAAGTATGGATCAAGTAAAAGTATGGATGATCAACCCTACGTTTGTGTTCAACCTTAAGTTCTCAACCTTACGTTGTTAACCTTACGTTTGAAGACTATGTTATTAACCCTACATTTTGAGGCCACATCATCAACTTTACGTTTGGCATCGGAAATTTTGACAAACGATATTTATGTGCAGCGATCAGTAAGATTTTTTCTGGGTGGATTTCAAGCCGGATTTAAAGCCGTTTTTAAAGTACGACTTTGACTAATTGAAATCCATTTTATTAATGGATTTAAGATCGAATTAAAAAGGAGATTTTTATCCCGATTCTTAAGGGAAGTTACGACCACTCTATAAATTCAAATTTTTGAATATCGCGAATCAGAAGGTGACTTTTATGGATCTAAATGTGCAGGAGATATGCTCAGCTTTATTATATATGTTATCTCTGAAACACCAGGTACATGAAAAATATGTGTGATCAATCTATTATTAAAAAAGTGGAAAACAGAGACTGCGGAAATTCACGATTGATCTGCTGATTCAAAAACGAGCGTCAAAGCTCTGTTCTTTCAAGAAGAAAGAGCTTGATAGAATATTCACCTATTCTACATCGAATATAAAATGTGGATCTATTACTACTGAAGTTGTGAACTATATTGCTATATCTATTGCAACTGGATCAACTCAGAACTAATTCATCTTGAAGATCAATATTTCTAGAGACTTCGATCCATCTGCTTTCAATTTCATTCTGTTGGAATTGTGAATATCAACTGGAATCTTTCTTTCTGAAATTCTTTTTATTCTTGAGTAACCAGCTTCTCGTTCTAAGCTGTTTAGGTTCATGTTTGAACTAGAAGGCTTTGTTTTGCCTTGGATTGTAAAGGTGTCAACTGCATGTACTCAGTTGTGAACCGGTCTGTGGAAAAGAGGACCATATAGTGAAAATCATCAAGCTCGTGGAGTTGAGCATTGGTGGAGTGGACTGGGGGGCTTCTGTTCCCCGAACCACTATACATCTTTGTGTTCTTGATTTTACTTATTCCGATGCACGATCAAATATGATAAAGTATAAAGGACATAACTCGTTCAAGAAAAGAGTTATCAAAAAATTGAAAAAGACACAATTCAACCCCCCCCCCCCTCTTGTGTATAATCTGTAGATTCAGATACAACAATTGGTATTAGAGGTGGATCTTCTGATAAAACCTTATAAAGATAGAATCATTTAACGATTATACAACAGAGCATCATGACTAATACAAGAGAAGGGATGTCGATGGTGAGAGCACCATATTTTAATAGAGACAACTATGGTTGCTGGAAATCGCGCATGATAATATATCTGAAAAACCTCAGATATAGAGTCTATTCAAAGATTCTTACTCCTTATGAAATTCCTGAAAATCCTGAGACAAGGAGTGCTGCTATAGAGGCAGAGTACGATATGAACTCGAAGGCTATGAATGCAATTATCTGCGGTCTAGGACCAGATGAATTTAACCGATTATTTCAGTGCCCTACGACATATGAGATATGGAAAACAATAGTCATGGAATATGAAGGAACAAACAATGTGAGACAAATGAGATATGAAAGTACCAAATTAAAATTTGATACTTTCAGAATGGTTGAAGGTGAGAGAATTACCCAAATGAATGGGAGGTTGACAGAAATTGTCAATAACATAATATCTTTAGGATAACCTATCAAGCAAGTTGATCAAGCATTAAAATTACTGAGAGTACTTCCCACTCGATGGAATGGTATTTCTACTGCAATCAGACAATCAACACCTATCAAAGATCTGACTATGAGAGAGCTGATTGGTACACTAATGATGTATGAAGCTGAAATGCAAGATGAGGCTAATGAACATAAAGTGCTTATCAAAATAGAAGATACTTCCTTGAAGGTAACTTCACAACAAAAGAATATAAATATGAAGAACAAAGAAGTCAAATCTAATTCAGAAAGCTCTGAATCATCCAACTCAGATGAAGAACTGGCTCAGTTAGCCAGAAAATTTATAAAATTCTACAGTAAGAAAAGAGACTTAAAAAATACATTAAGAGAGATAATAAGGAAGTAAGATGTTATGAATGAAAAAAGATGGGACATATCAGACCAGATTTCCCACAATTGAAGGATGCAAAGAAGAAAAAATTCTTCAAAAGAAATGACTTTGAGCAGAAAGAAAAGAAAGCTATGAAAGCCACTTGGAGTGTATCTGAATACTCTAGTAGCTCTTCTGAATCAAGATCAGAGAAAGAAGAAGTAAATCTAAAAGAAAACATGTGCTTTATGGCAGAAATTGATGAGGTACACTCATATTACTCCTCTGAATCAAATTCTGAATCAAGATACACAAATGAAACACTTGCATCTTACTGCAATATGCTTGAAGAAAGATATGACTCACTATTTAAGAAACATAAGTCACTAAAAAATATACATAAAGTTGTTTCAGATGAAATAGATACAATGCTGAAACAACATAAATAATTAACTAATAAATACAATTCGATTAACACTAACTATATTAATTTTGAATCAAAAATAAAAACACTACAGGATGAAGTAGAATCTTAAAAATAGGATGCATTAGTTTTTACAAAAGGATATAATTCATTAAATAAAATTCTTGTAAAAATTTTCATTAAAAAGGAGATATTTTGAATTGGCAGTAAAGGAGAAAAACCAAAGCTATATAAAAATTATTTTGTTCCTAGCTCAAAAAATGTTAATTGTAATTTTTGTGGGACAAAGGGACATGTAGCTAAAAACTGTTTCTTAAGACAACCTCAAATTTGTGGTATTAATAAAGCCTATGTTTCAAAATACTTGTATGATTCAGCTAATTTTAAAAGAAAAAAGCCAATCTGGATACCCAGATCATTGCTATCTAGCACCCCTGGACCTAACAAAATATGGGTACCAAAGCAATTTGTTTGAATGTTTTTGCAGGTAGAAGCTCACCAGAGAAGAAAATATATATGTTACATGGACAGTGGCTGCTCAAGACATATGAGTGGAAACTCAGTGAATTTTTCTTCACTCACTCAAAAGGAAGGAGGACTTGTCACATTTGGTGACAATGCCAAAGGAAAAAATCATTGGCATTGGAACTGTTGGAGATCCAAAAACAGTATCAATCAACAAAGTACTTTATATAAAAGGACTAAAACACAATCTGATAAGTATCTCTCAACTTTTTGATGATGGATATAGTGTTGATTTTACTAACAATTGATGTACTATTTCTAATGATAAACTTTTAAATTTAAAGCACCAAGAACTGAAAATGTCTATACTTTAGATTTAAATTCCTTTTGTAAATAACAATTAAACTGCTTGACTGTTAAAGTAAGTGAATCCTAGATCTGGCATAGAATACTTTGTCATTGCAATGTATATGTTTTACATAAGTTATCTAAGAAACATTTAGTTTCTGATTTACCTAATCTCAAATTTGAAAGGGACAGATTTTGTGATGCATGTCAACGTAGCAAGAAAAACAATTCATCCTTCAAATCTGTTAATAAGGTTGCTACATCTAAACCTCAAGAACTTATTCATATGGATTTGTTTCGACCTTGAACAGTAGCAAGCTTAGCTGGTAAATTATATGTATATGTTTTAGTTGATTAATATACAAGATTTACGTGGATTTTCTTTTTGAATTTTAAAAATAAAGATTTTACTTTATTTGAAAGTTTCTGCAAATCTGTTCAAAATGAAAAAGGGTTCAATATAATTTCATTGAGAAGTGATCATGGTGGAGAATTTGAGAATCTGGAATTTAATTCCTTTTTCTCAAATATGGGTATTAAACACACCTTCTCTGCACCAAGAACTCCTCAACAAAATGGGAATGTAGAAAGAATAAATAGATCTATTCAAGAAATGTCTAGAACTATGTTAAATGAATATATCCTACCTATATATTTCTCGGCAGAAGCTATGAATATAGCTTGCTATATAATTAATAGAGTTTTAATTAGAACTATTTTGAAAAAGAAACCCTATGAACTGTGGAATAACAGAAAACTTAAAGTAAATTACTTTAAAGTTTTTGGATGCAAGGTTTACATCTTAAATACCAAGAATAATCTTGGTAAGTTCGATCCAAAATATGATGAAGGTATTTTCTGAGGATATTCTGCTACCTCCAAAGATTATAGAGTTTATAATAAGAAGTCAAGGATTGTTGAAGAATCAGTTCATGTGAAATTTGATGAATCTGATCCCTTTGAGAAAAGGACAGAACAAATGGATGAACTTGACTCTAATGATAACATGAGACTTGAGAATTTAAAGAATGATTTTGAAAATGATATAAAAGAAATTCAGTCCAGTTCAGAGGAACATGATACTGAAGAACCTTTAAATACATTACCTAGACATTCTAGAACCCTAAATAATCATCCTTTAGAAACTGTAATAGGTAACCTAGAAACTAGTGTTCAAACTAGATGAAACTTAGGAAACCTAGTGGAATTCTCTGACTTCCTATCTCAACAAGAACCCAAGACTATAGAAGAATATTTAGACGATGAAAGATGGATAATAGAAATGCAAGATGAATTAAACCAGTTTAAAAGAAATAAATTTTGAGAATTAGTGGAAAGACCTAACAATTATCCTGTAATAGGAACTAAATGGGTCTTTAGAAATAAACAGGATAACCAAGGCACAATAACTAGAAATAAAGCAAGATTAGTAGCTAAAGGATATAATCAAGAAGAAGGAATAGACTATGATGAGACTTTTGCACCTATAGCTAGGTTAGAATCCATTAAAATCCTTTTAGCTTATGCATCTTATATGAATTTTAAATTATTTCAGATGGATGTTAAATCTGCCTTTTTAAATGGTTATTTAATGGAGGAAGTTTATGTTGAGCAACCTCCTGGTTTTGAAAACTCTCAAAAACCTGATTCTGTTTTTTAACTTACTAAAGCTCTTTATGGCCTTAAACAAGCACCTAGAGCTTGGTATGAAAGATTAAGTTCTTTTATTTTGAAAATTGATTTTACTGTTGAATGGCATACCCAACACTCTTTAAGAAAACTGTGAAAAATAAAGTTTTCTTGGTTCAAATTTATGTTGATGAAGTAATATTTGGATCAACTAGTAAAACTCTTTGTCATGAATTTTCAAAATTAATACAAGAAGAATTTGAAATGAGTATGATGGGAGAATTAAATTTCTCTTTGTCATGGTATAGTAAGAAACAACATTCAGTTGCCCAGTCAACAGCTGAGGTAGAATATGTTTCTGATGGCAGTTGTTGTGCACAAGTGTTGTGGATGAAAAACACTCTTATGGACTTTGGATTGAATTTTAATAATACACCTATTTATGTGATAATACAAGTGCAATTAATATTTCAAAAAATACTATTATTCATTCTAGAACTAAGCACATTGATATAAGGCATCACTTTTTAAGAGATCATGTTATTAAAAAGGATATATTTTTAGAATTTATAAATACTGAAATTCAATTAGCAGATATTTTTACAAAACCACTTCCCACTATAAGGTTTGATTTTATTAAGGGGAAGCTAGGTTTATTTAATTTTAAATAATTTTTTTTTATTTAATTTTATTTATTTATGTTAATTTTATTTTGTTTATTGAATACTGTTTAAGATTTTCTTTCTTTCGCTATATGCAAATTTTATTTGTTTTAAATATATGTAATGATTAGTGATTACATGGAAATCAAGGCTGTTAGAGCCTCTTCTACTTCTAAACCTTTTCACTTCTATCGAAACCCTTTCGAAATCCGAAAATCGCACTTTCTCTCCTAAACCCTAACCTTTGAACCTCTGAAACCCTAACCTTGAAACCTTAAGAGACTATCGTAGAAATGGTAAGGACTAAAAGATACAGTGAAGCCGAGCCAAGCAATGCTAAGAGGCAACTCACCGAGGGAACAAAAATCTTAGAGGGCAAGGTAATCGATCTCGACTGGTTATTTCAGAAAAATATGTTGCTGAAGCAAGCTTTGTCATTTTAGAATCTTGAACATATGTTCAACAGTGAAAATACGGAATTTCTGTATGAAGTAGAACTTAGATACTTCTTCAAATCTGTACAGTTTAGTCTGGGAGATACCGAGGACAGTATGATGGATAAAATAGAGGATAAGGATTTCTCAATCTTATCAGTAGAAATTATTCAGATTCTCAACTACCCTCATGAGGGAGTTTTTCATTTCGATTTGAAAAATATTGGAGATTCTGTGCATAAATCCAAAGACATCAAGTCTTTTCTTTTTGGTACTAAGACAATAAAGAAAAAAAAATTCAAGGATTTGGAGCATGATCAAAAGATTTTGGTCAAATTTATTCAGACTGGAATAGCTCCACGGATGGAGGAAATGGAAAATATTTTGTACCCAGATATGTATATAAGGTTTCTTTTGTTAAGCGATATTAAGTTAAACTTTTCAAGATACTTGATATGGTATCTCAGATACTGCTGTCAAAGTGAGACCCAGATGAATTTCTACCCTTTTGGTCGATTTATTTATAAACTATTGTTTAAAAAAGACATGGTGAGATTAGTGGATGCTTGAGTTAACTGTCATCACAGTAATACGTTTAATGTTGGAACTTTGATGAAAGTTGGATATTTCTGGAGCACAATTAAACGAAAACTTTTTCCAGTAGGAGCTAAGGAAGACTCAGAGAGTGCTCAGGCTCAACCTGCTAACTCCAAGGAGGAACAAGCTGAATCCAGAGTCAGAAATGTAGCAAGAAGGATTCTCTTTGTAGTGGAAGATGTTGAGGAAGAAATTAGTCATGAGGAACTTCAATCAAAAAGGTAGAGACCAGTAAATGAGGAAGTAACTTCCCCTGCTTTGGAAACAACCACAGAAGCTTTATTTTATTATTCTTTTGTAAGGGAAGCTGTTGTTGATAAGCCCATGGAAGATGTTACTGAAAGAACAACACCAGTAGAGGGGTCAAGAGTTCTGGAAGAAGCTCAAAGGGAGAATCAGGAACAGATTGTAGCTGATGTTGAAGTTGCACTTCAACAGGAATAATAGATAGAGGCAGTTCCTGTTGAAGAAGTGGCCAGACCTCAGGAAACTTTTGAAAATATTATCCTTGAAATTCCAGTGGAAGAGAAAGATGCAGATGAATTTGATGAGCATGCTTCTGAAGCTGAAACAGAGGTACTTCAAGAATATTTTTCTGTGGAGGAGTTTGAAAACTCTAAGGAAAAATATGTGGACCAACCTTCTTCGAACAAAGAAAAAGAAAAATCTGATGCTGAATCATTGCCTTTGGTAATACTGCATCAACCTGAGAATGTGAATCATGCATATGGTGCATCTAATTCAAGGAAATAAGAAGTTGAAGAACTGTACAGAAAGGTCTATCAGTTGGAATCTGAGAATTTTTCTCTGAGAAATGTCTTAGACTTAGAACATTTGAAGTTTCAAAAACTAAAGGAGTGTACAGTTTCAAGGCAAGAAGTTGAAATGTTTAAAGAGGATATGTTGACTGTTGTTACACAATTGAAATCTGAAATGGTTATGAATTCAGATTTATCAGATCTGAAGTTGCTTATGGAGAACCAATTTGCATCAGTTTCAAATTATGCTGTTAGTGGATCAGTTACTTCACCTGATTTAATCAGAAGGTTTCAGTCTATCACAGCTGTGTTGTGCAACATGAATGACAGGATAGAAGATCTTCAATGTAACAGTGCTCCTTTGTCAGTGTTTCTGGACAATCAGAAGTTCTTAGTGGATCAACTGACATCTAGTGAGCCATCGATCAGAATTTTGTTAGATCAGTTATTAGAGAAGCTGTCAGTATTTATTGAAAAAGAGGAAAGGATGCATGAGTTTTTCAGAGTCAATTTAATTGAGGATATTCACATGACTCAAGATAATAGAGAGATCATTATCAATCTTGTAGATGGGATGATGAAGAGACTTCGGGAATAGTTTACAGAAATCAAGTCTGCAATCCAGATGAGATAGACCTCGTTTCCTATCTTACCCAAACCTTGATTCCTGTGTATATTATTGTCATGTTTATACTGCTGTTTTTTTAATGAAAATTTCCTTCATTGTTTATTTGTTTCTTTCTTTCTTTATTTTACTGACTTTATTTTTAATATTCCAGTACTCCAGATTTAATTATTGATAAAAAGTTCATAATAGCATTTACTAACAGTTCAGTGAAATATTAAAAGTGTTAAAATCCATGATTTTTTCATTCTTTTTTATATAACAATATGGGGATAATTTGGATAAACACAACATAAACATTTTATTTAGGGGGATAATTAAATGAGAAATTTGAATTTATAATTATATTTTTGGTGGAGAAGTTTTTATTTAAAACTTATAACGAATTTTGAATGTAAATTTTGTTTAAATAATTTTAATTATTTTATGGGTTTTGTGATCATAAAAAAGGGGGAGATTGTTGAGAAAAGTAGTGTTTTCAACAATACATGTTAATGTTATTTAAAGGGGGAGATTATTGAAAATAATAATCTGTCTCTTTATGATAATTTTGATGTTCACAAATGCCCTTAGTTATTTTTCAATGATTTTATTTAGTATTATGGAGGAATTTATTAATTTATTTTACTCTTGAAATAATGAGAATTTATTACTTATTCGGAATATGCTTTAGCGCGTTCTGGAATCACTATTCATACCCTACGTGAATAAACGTAGCGTAAGGATGAAAAGCGTGTATACTTTTTGAGATAAGAGAAAAGTATGGTTAAACAACCATACATTTTCAGAAAAGTATGGAAGAAGAACCTTACATTAGAAGAGAGGGTGATTCCCTCGTCACCTACCAAATTCCAAATAGTATGTTCTAGTATCCAATGGGAGATCAAAGAGGGTGTGATAAACAATCCATTTAGG
Source organism: Viscum album (assembly GCA_963277665.1). Lineage (NCBI taxonomy): Eukaryota > Viridiplantae > Streptophyta > Magnoliopsida > Santalales > Viscaceae > Viscum > Viscum album. The sequence goes on along the minus strand of OY728155.1, from coordinate 358,422,557 downwards.
TAAATATCTATACAATCCTAGATTGTGTAATACAGTAAGCTAAGCAGTGTGTAAGTGAACAGGAAAGTATTAAATAAATGTACAATTCCTGTGGAATATCTACAACTAAAAAGGTTACTCATAAATACCCTACTAAGGATCCCTATAAAATATTTTTAAGATCTTCTAATAAAGTAGCTACAAAAAAACCAACAATAAATTTCCATTCATTTAAAAATGTCATGTCAACCATGACCTTGCTGTATAACATGAAGTGTAAAATGATCACAGTCGAGCTGTAAAATCAAGTGTACCATATTTTATGTGGCCTTTTCATTGTAATAATGTGTCAGACCACAAAGGTGAAGATCCTGGGTGTATAAGACCAAGGAATCCTCATCGAGTCCCTAGAAAATCTCAATAGAAACTAAGTTAGGAACTGGTTGGAGTCCAAGCATCATGTCAATCGAACATATCCTACATGAGTCCATCAAAGACTTATCCCATGGGTATCTAGGCCTAAGGAATCCCATGGAATCAACCCCCAAGTATAATACTCTATAGGACCCCGGGACACCCTCAGATGGGAGGGGTGAATCAAGTGTTAACGTTTTCTTTCAAATTTATGGATCTTGTTCCCATGTTGGTAGAAACTCATTAAACCTTTATGATAGATATAATCAGAAATCAAACATTCACATTCAAAGATATGACATGAAACTTTTAATTTGTTCTCCACTAAGGGGTATTTCTAAGGATAATACACTGATAGTGTGTCATTCATACCAAAATACAATAATCTTCACAAGCTTTGGAATACAAAATTTCAATCACAGTCACCTTCTTCCAGGCACACTACCTTTACAAGAATTTAAGGATATCTCACTGCGTCCCTTGAAACACTTCTGTAGACTCCCCCTAGATCACTGATTTGAGAGAACTCAAAATCAGTTTATCAACCTGAAGGTCACTTCAATGATTTGGCATTAAATTGTTTTCCTTGACAAAGCAAGGGACTCTACTTGTACCGTAGACCTAAGTTCAGGAACACTGAAATCTCTGTCCACTTAAACCTAATATTCAAAAATCACCTTTCACAAAGCTCTATCACGAAGCTCACTCCATTATATACCTCACTCCTTTGTAGGGCTCACTTCTTCTCAATGCTCACTACTTTTCAATGCTCACTGCTTCGCAAGGTTCCTTCACCATTGCAGAACAACATGTCATCTTGAAGTGCACTCTCTTCATGGAATAACCTTTATTCATGAAGCTCAAAGAGCTAATGTGAAACAACCCATATTCATGAAGCACTCAATACTTAGATGCATTGACTTTAATTAATACTAGAAAATTCTTTTCGTAAAGCTCAACATCACAAAGAATCTAAGTTTTGTACATCACCACTTACTTCGTGAAAACAGAACAATTCCAGATTTTCTCTAAAAAATTTATAAACAAATTAAGATCAATAGCCTATTATTTATAGGCATGTCCGATCACGAATCTCCATTGTCGCTATCACATTTTCTTGATCATTTAAAAAAACATCTTCACAGAAATCCTCCCAATGCATAGCACCAATGAAATTTGATGTTGTCATGTTCTCTCCATCAAACCCTTCGTGCTACTACAATGCTCCAAATCTCGTAGTCATAGAGATCACCTTCACTGATCACCATGCTCCAATTATCTATCATCTACGATGCTCATTGTAACCACATAGAAAACTGTCAGAATTCTATAATCCTTTCTAAAAAACAATCCATGAATCCCATATGCATGAAACTCATAGCTTTTCCATACTTTCATAAGGCCTTCAAGAAAAATATGATCCATTTCCTTGTAACCTCCTTTATCATCTTGAAATAATTGACAATAGACATAGACCATACCCAGTTTTTTTTCAAAAACAACCTTGGTTCCAACAATCTCCCCATTTGGGTTTGGTGAAAATATGCAGATAAATTCAACAGATCACCAGCCACTATCAAAACCTGATACACAATAATCAACTCATCCAACACTCTAAGTCAACATAAGCAATTCTCGATGTTGAAAACAAAAGGGGAAGCATGAATTTGGTTCTCATGTTTTGGAAATCTTAACTTATTCCTCATAACACTAAATTGTTTTCTCCATGATCATTTTCTTCATTAGAAACTCATCATTCTTCCCCATATGTTATCTCATAAAACTGAAGTGTTTTTTCATGATCATTTTCTCCCATAAAAACTCATCATTCTCCCCCATTTTAGCATTTTTGACTTTCTCTATTCTCAATATTTCCTATAACTAGAAAATAATTTCATTCTCCTCCTTTGAGCCATTGAATTTAACCATTTTCCTCTATTGAAAATAAACTAAAAAGCATAATCTTGACTTGTAGAGCTCAGAACATAGTCCCTCTAAATCGTATCTCCCCAATAAACCTACACCAGTTCCACAAACAGATTAAAAAAGTTTACATAAATAGGGAGATGTGAACACTCATTACCTCATAATGCACTGGGAGGAGGTTGAACACTGAGGTTCAACCTATGCTTCTCGAACACCTGTACTGATAATGTCATGGTCAGTATATCAGCCACTTGATCATCAGTACCGACATGATCCATTTTAATCATGCCTTGTTCAACCTTTTCCTTGATAAAGTGATATCTGATATCAATTTTCTTCATATGATAATATGAATAGAATTCTTCGTAAGATCAATTACGCTCTTTTTATCATAGTGAATCACCATTAGTTGTTTCACTTTATCACCAATATCCATCAAATGCTTCTTCATCCACAATATTTATGTGCAAGACTTTATTTCAGAGATCTAATCATCTTCAGAAGTACTGAGGGAAGTGATTTCTTATTTCTTACTCAACTATCCCATGCATTTCTTTCCAATAAATAATGCTCCACCACTTGTGTACTTTCTACCAACCATGTCTTTAGCCCAGTCAGTATCAAAAAAAGATGAAAAATCATTATCTATTCTTGCAGCACAGTATAACATCATCCATATACTCAAGCACCATAAATTGATCTTCCTCTGAATTCTTCATGGAAATATTATGGTCGACATCTCTTATTTTTAATTAGGAATTCTTAAAATATGAATCCAACCAAGAGTACCATTCTCATGTGTAAAGTCATTAAATTTAAACTTCTTATTCAAGAATATCATCCAGCAGTGTTGTCTTCAAAATCCATCTGATCGAATCGAGTCTCACCAGTGGATAAAATATTCTTCGATGCCAATTACTTTAACCTATGAATGGCATTTACACACTTGGTGTGACTTTTCTATAATAAAATTATGATATTCTGGTAAAGTAATGAGATCTCATGGTTGGTTCTTGCCAATTTGATCAATTTCTTCATTCATGGATTTATCCCATGATTCAACTTACTTAGCTTCTTTTAATGAGGTTGATTCTACAATTGATAGGAAGGAAGATTATGCATTATTCCTTATTCCTTTTATAGGTGTAAGTGTGATCCAACCCTAAATGATGTTGGATTGATCAATTTCATCTCTTTTATTTCTACTGTGAATTTTCTCACTCCATCATCTACTTCTTCATTTGAATTTGATCCATTGATCACCAAAAATCCCATTCCAATGACGTAATATTTACGCAACTTCTAGAATAACTAGGTTATATAAAAATAGAAATAATGATACTAGAAGCTTCTTCATTGGTCTCCCCCTCAAGGGAAATTATTCACAATATCTTCATAATGGTGGATCTTATTAAGAATGGGTTTCAAGATATTTTAGTGTGCATAGAACACCAAAATGGTTCTTTATCTTCCGACTATCCATATTGGAAAATTTCCTCAACTTCACCAAGGATAACCTTCTCGAACACATGTTCTTAAAGATACTATAAATAATATCAAGATAATATGGTACCTTATTTATCTTAGTTTTTCAAAATAGATTATGTTCAACTTTATCCAAAAATTATTCTACATCATATATGTATTTGAATACCAAATTAATGAATCATTCAAATATGGTGACTTCTTCAATTTGGCTATCAAGAATTTTCAGCTACATCTGCTTCTATGGTTCTTCCTATGAGAACTTACTTTACCTTCAATTCCCTGCATTATAAGAAAAAAACAATACACAAATGATTAATGGAATAAGGTGGCTCCTCGTTACTTCATCAATATGAACTACATGGTTGAGATAATATTCTTAACCATATTATTCTATTTTTCCCCCACATTCTTGCTTTCACATCTGAATATATGTTTTGATCTATGTTGAGGAATCATGTATTTATTCACATTATCTTCTACTTTATGGGAAGAATTTTTCTTCTTAACAGCCATCAAGGATGATAAATTCTTACTCTTCTTAATGACTGCATACTTCTCTAGTATTATGTTTAAACATCCGTTTTCAATGTGACCATATTTCATGAATCTATCACATAGAACTTCTTTAGAATAAGATTTAAATTTTTTAGAAAACATTCATGACATTTTTCCTCTACATTTGGGGCATTTTATTTTCATTTTTCAATAGCCTTATTCTGTGTATTTTCAAGTTTCATCATTCTTTCCAAATCTTATGGCCAAATTACCAACATGTCATTAGAAACCATTGCACCACATTTGGATCATCCACATGGGTTCATCTGAGCAACATACCTCTTAGAATATATTTTGGATGAACTACCCTTCAACTTCATGGATTCAAAATTCAAGGTCTTCTCAGCTTTTGTACTTGATATCTTCTTAGGAGAATTTGTCTTCGTAATATTCTTCTGATTTCTTTCCAAGGTAGATTCATCATACTTTTCTAGAATTTGTGGAATTTTTTATAATCAACAATTAATGCATGTTGGGATGATAATTTTCCAACCTTTTGACCAATTATATTTCATACATCATAGATTTTATCAATAATTCCAAATATTTTTGTAGTAAAAAGATGCTTATAGACCTATAGATTTTGGCTCTTCATCTCTGGATTTCTTCCCCATGAGATAGGCCTCCTTTATTCTCTTACTTTTTGTAGACTGTACCAAAAATTTAATACACATTTCCCAAATCCATTGAATCACCAAAATTGACCCACAAATCTTTATTTCTTTGTATCTCTTTTATAAGGCTGTTTTCAATTCTTCATTACTTTTAAATCTCTCAATGGATAAATAGATTCCATACTCTTCTTCATATCCATCCTAGAAATGGTCGAAGGTTTCGTATCTCCTTTATTTAACCATACTTGTCTAATATTTTTCTCACAACCTACTCTCATCATGGAAAACGTTTATGAGGAATTAGATAAAGTTGGTTAATATGGGGCCAATTTTTTCACTACCGCTTGAGATAGATCATCAAAAGACGTCATGACCTTTAAATCACATGTTGGAGGAATTTCAACTTTCGAATACTCCTGTGATAATTTAGTAGCAAATGAAACTATTTCATGAGATAGATCATCAAAGGATGTCCTGATCTTCTTATCACATGATAGATATCTTTAAAATTTAGAATCCTACAGTGAGTATTGAGTAGAAACAGATAATGTTTCCTTCTTTTGTGAAGTCTCAATATATGTCTTCTCAATATTGGCCAACTGATCTTCAATATCTAGACATATCATAGAGAGGATGATTTTCTGATCTTAAATCATAATCATATTTTCTTCAAAACCCTTCTTCACTCTACCAGTTTCTTCCTCATGCTTCTTAACTATATTCTGGATCAAAGAGCCATGTTCCATGATCTTCATTGGAATTTCTTCCAAATGTTAACCATTTACGTTAGTGCTATTTTTGAATTTCTCATCATGAACATAGTTCTTCTCTTCAAGAGTATTTTTGACTCTATATTTTTCTTTATCTTCCTTGATGTATTTTGAGTATATTATTTTATTCTCCCTCTTCATTTCTTCAAAGGTTCCAATCTATTTGGATAGCTTATAACATTCTAAAATTTTTCTTTGCAAGTGTTCCTCCATATAATCTGATTCTTTTCCCAATTGGTTGATTTCCTCCTGTATACATTGAAATATTCTACAAACCACAATGAAAATTTATTTGGGAAAATCATGAAGATGTTTTTGTAGTCTTTCAATTTCATCTGAGGTTATAGATTGATCAACATTCATAATTGTTCTAGGATCATCATATTGAAGACAACTTGGAAAGGTTCTAGAACATACCCCCAGATCATTTGAAAATTCTTATTTACTTGAGGTAGAAAGGTTGTACTATTATTTAGTGGAAAATTGTGATACCGTCTCTTTCCTTTACTTGCCTAATATATTTTAATTTTCATAAAGGCGTGTAGAACCAGATACTACCTCTTCTTTAGATAAGACTTCTTCAACTATCACTTCTCTTTCTTTTTTCTATTCATCATGGTCTTTCTAGAGATAGAAAACTACTTAGAGATAACTGATTTTTCATGGAGACTGCACTTCATTATTGACATAGGAAGGAAAATCAAATATTTATTAGAGAATTAATTTACTATAGATTATCCAACATATGTGAGCCTAGATCTGATACCACTTGTAGGACCCCAAGACACCCTAAGAGGTGAGGGGTGAATCAAAGTGTCAACTTTTTCTTTCAATGTGAGGGATCTTATTCCCAAGTTGGTAGGAAATCTTTAAACCTATATGAGAGATATGATCAGTAATCAAACATTTACATGTAAAGATATGACTGAACAATTTTACATGGTTCACTACTAAGGGCTACGTCTAAGAAGCATACGCTGATAGTGTGTCGTTCCTACCAAAATCCACTAATCTTCACTAAATATGGAATAAAAAATTTCAGTCATAGTCACTCTATGTCAGAATAATTGCCTTTACTTGAATGTATATTCAATGATTTAGCATTAAAGTCTTTGTCCATGACTTAACATGGGACTCTACTTACAACGTAGACTTGAGTTAATGCACACTGAAATCTCTATCCACATAAACCTGATAATAAAATCTTCCTTTCACAAACCTCCTTTGTGAATCTCACTCCTTCGTAGAACACACTCCTTCACAATTCTTTCTACTACACAAGTTTCTATCACCTTTTCGGAACAACCTATCGTCATGAGGAACAATGCCTTTCTAGAACAACCTTCCTTCACTAAGCTACCTGATCCAATGTGGAATAACCCATCTTCATGAAGCACACAATACTTAAAATCATTTACTTCGGTCAAGACTAGAATAGTCTTTTCTTGAAGCTCAATCTCACATAGAATCCTAGTTTCACATAGAAACCCTTTCTTTTAAAAAACATATCATTTCTGGATTTTCTCTAAAAAATTCTATGACAAATGAAGAGGGTATCATATTATTTATTGGAATGTCCAATTGTGAAGCTCCACCTCCTCTAGCACGTATTTTGGATTAATCAAAAAAATGTATTTGCGGTGTTACTACCTTTTTAAATCACCACTAAAATTTGACATTGTCACGATTCTCTCCATCAAACTCTTCGCACCACCACAATTCTCTAAATCATGTAGTCATGGAGATCACTATCACCAATCACAATGCTCTAATTCTATATTGTTTGCGATGCTCATTATAAGCACAGATCACACCATCTGAATTATTTAACCCTTTAAAAAACTAAATTCATGAATCACATATTCACAAAGATCATTCTTTTTCCATATTTTCATAAGGCCTTCAAGAAGAAAAAAATTGTCAATGAATTTAATTTGTAATTCCATAAAATTCCACGTAAAATTTTTGAAAATTAAATGGGATTTATTTTTGAGAGAAAGATCTAAGATGGCATGTAATTATGATCATTGGAGTGGCTGGAACGTAATATTGAACTATTTTTAAAGTTCATTAAATAATCATGCGAGTGGATTTTTATAACTTTTAAACTGATTCCTAGATTAGAAATATGAGGCCACCATTGAACTTAGAGCATCAATATTTTCTTATAAAGGGCCTAACATTGGATGGCACGGGCCAATAGTGGAAATTAGTTTTTGGTAGTAAATAAAATAATTGGGTAAAGATTATTTAATATTCAAATATTTATAACTCCTAAACGGTCACTCGGATTGGAAATCATAGAGTACCATTGAGATTGTGATGGAGTTCTACCTTTAGGCGAATCCTAACCTTGACCGGTGTGGGTCGATGGTGAAAGTTAAATTTTGGAATTTTTAGAAGAAAAATAAAATAACATAAAGAGTTATTTTATTAGATTTTATTTTTTGTTATGCAGTGACTTGTCGGCACTATGGTGCAACGATGAGGTGATTCTAAATCCCATTAATGAAACTATTTAATGGAGAAAAGTTGAAGATTCTACATCGCACATGTTTCTTCCTTCTTTAATTAAATCGGGAATTCAGGGTTGACGAAAAACCCAGGAATTCCTCTAAATAACGAAGAAGGAAACCTCTCCAATGAAAAATAATGGTGAATTAAACGACGAAATCAACAACATTAGAGAGTGGATTCGGGATAGGAGATCGATGGATAATGAACTATGATCATCCTCAATCAATCTCCTTTTCCAGGAAGGGGGTTGATTATTTTTTGTGTTAATTTCTTTTCCCCGTTATTTATTTTAAACGGAGAACATGGGTAAATGCACGAACAAGTTAACTCATGGATTGATTGATCGTTCAAGATGGTTAATGATGCTGGATAAATGGGATATCTATCTTAGTGATTATTCTATCTTATTTTGGTTCTTCTTGATCTTACTAATAATAATTCATCTGATTCAACACGTATAAGGACCCGGATCATTCGTTGGGTGTCCTTATGTCTGACTCCTTCCCCTCTCTCCTTCTTGAGTTCTTCCCATTCTTCGTGGATTAATAAATTTGGTTGTGATGGTATCGGTGGTCCAGTTGGGACCACAGTGGAACATCAGCGCATCGACCCATGGAGGAAGGTCGTGTGAGATGGCAGCATCGGGAAGGATGGGATACGGAAAGGCGGGCCATGACATCGACAAGAGGCTGCAACAAAAGGTTGTGACATCAGTTGGAGATCGCGGCACGAAGTCGTGGCAGCGGTACAAGGCCCCGTAACCCATCCACGAGGTGACGACAGCACAGGGCCATGTAACCGAGGCCGTGGTGGCAGTTGAAACCATCGGCACTAAGGCCGATAGCAGGTGGGATGTGGCGCACCACGGCGGCATCAGGGGCCACCAGCATGAGGGCTGGCGGTAGGCAGATGCAGCAACCCAGCCACGTCAGGGGCACCGCATGGTGCAAATATGTGATCCGTGTATCATGGAGGGGGGATTCACATCTTTTCTTGGGTCATGCGGAATACTAGTCCACATGAGCAGACCAGATGGTCGAGGAATCAGCGCCAACCTGGCGCTGCATGTCTACACAAACCAAACCCTTCATAGAGTCCGGTATGGAATAGAACCATCCCGCACATGCGGGCTGGGCCCAATGGGAAATCGGGTCCCTGGGTGGCCCAGCTAGTCAAAAAATACTCTGACTAAGTCAGACCAAACTGGTTGAGAATCGGGTCATCGGGCAACCCGGTGAGCTAGACCCGTAGCCTCATGGGTTTGGCCAATGGGTTGGGCCAGACTAGCGTGGCCCAGACCCAACCGAGATTGGTCAGGTCCACCAAACTAGCTCTTGTCTTGAGAGATCCCTAGTACGGGATGGTTGGGTCACTCTGACCAAGTTTACTGGGCCTGAACGCAACTGGTCCCTATTTACTAAAATTCCAATATCTTTTAAACAAAGTGCCTAATTGTTGTGTCGCTTATGATGTTGCGACCATTGTGATGATATGGTCCTTTGAGTATACTCTAAGTGAGTTTCGTGGCTTTGAGATACGATTGATAGCTTGAGGGGTAGAATCTTCTAGAATCAATCTCCTTGTGAGAAGGAATCCTACGGCTAGTTGTGGCATGAAGGATATGACGTGTGTAACCTCGGTGTCCTATTAGCAGAGCGGACCTCAGTGGTCCAGTAGACGAGTGGATCTCATTCGTCCAGAATATGAGAGGACCTCAATGGTCCAGGATACAAGGGGAATTCGATGGTTTTAGAGCCGAGAGGACCTCGTTGGTCCAGCACACGAGCGGACCTCAGTGGTCCAGCAGATGAGTGGGCATCAGTGGTCCAACAGACGATCGGACCTCAGCAGTCCAGCGGATAAGCAGACCTCAGTGGTCCAACATTCGAGCGTACCTCAGTGGTCCAATAGTCAAGCAAACCTCGGAGTCTCAACAGGTATGACTCCCTTATTAGTACAAGATGATTCATCTCTATGAATAATAATCTTAATTTCTATACTTTGAGTTATACCTGGTGTGAGATGTCTTTACAGTGTGGTCCGTGCCCTGTGTTCTTTTTGTGTGTTCTTGATTTTTGGTCTTTCCTTTGTGGTTTGGTGTCCCTAATAATTATTTTATTACTCACCCTAGCATAGGCTTCACCCACACGTGTCAGGTATCATATAGGTGATCGATGAATTGATGAAGACCTTGGTGGTTTGGGACCAGGTGGTGCTCTGTGAGACGGGACGGATATGAGTACTACTACGACTACAGACATCTACACTCCACCTACCCTTTAGGTGGGGTTTAATCAGATGGACCATGTCATATTTACATTCCTTTTTAGTTAGGGGATTCTATTCTAGCCCATTTGTACATTCAATTTTTATTGAACTCTCTGTAGTTGTCTCAATGACAGTTGTAGTTTACCTTATATTTACATTCCGTAGTTTGAACTTTTTTTTGTGTGAACAGGTTTAATAGAAAATGTCTTCCCTTTTCGGATATGCCTATCCGGCACTAGTTTATATCCCCTGGCCTATGGAAGGAAGGCTTGGGGTACTCACGACATGGGCCCTGGGGGACGACTCAAGAAAAAGTGGTATCAAATGGAGGTTGGTTATACCAGAAGAACCAAGAGTTTGTAAATATTTATGGGGAAATAGTGTTAAGTGTTTTGAGTTTATCTTTCTGGCTAGGGAGTCTATTATTAGTGTGTCTGCTGACGTATCCATACACCAGGACCCTGAATACCGATTTCCAACTTGGTACTTGAAAACACTATTTACAAGCGTCTTTTAGTGTCTTCCCATGATATTTTCAAGTCAGAGTCAGCTCACTAGGTATAATCAATTGATCTTGGTTCATATTGATCTTTTTTTGGATTCCTCTATGCATATAGCCATCCAATATTCCAGTGTGTGACCAGAAGGATGGTCTATAGAGCGATGAGGCTTTGATACAGGGAATATTTCCCAATATGAAACCTTTGGGTAGTATCCCAGCAATACCACTGCCCGTTGGTCAGCAGTTACTACCATCGCTACCGATAGAGGATGCGTACAGGCTTCGTGCCTTACACTATTTCCAGAGACATAGAACTCCCAGGTTCAAGGGACAGATATATCCTCGGGTCACTAAGGATTGGATGGAGGCAATGACATGAGTATTCCCTTAGTGAGGATCCACTTGACAAGATAGAAGTTCTAGCTGCGAGTCTTCTGTAGGGATCATCGGGGAGATGGTAGTGTTTGACCATACAGACTCATGAGGATGCAACCCTCACATAGTCTTACTTTGAGAGACTTTTCAAGGAGAATTTCTTCCTGCGATTTTGCTCTTGGTGCGCATACAGAAGTTTCTTCACCAACAGTAGGACAACTTTCCAGTGTTTGAGTACTCTACAAGGTTCATAGACCTCTCCCATTACTCTACGAATACGGTACATCACCCTTTCATTAGGGCCCAGACCTTTGAGCAGGCACTCCGATGGGAGATTAAGGATTTAGGGATTCCTCTCAACATCCCTACGCAGGATGGCGTGTTGAAGATAGATCTACTAGTGGAGAGATTCCTCGTAGAGTAGGCACCGACGGTGGGAGATGCAACTGAGTGACAAGTGGTCGATTCATCTGTGGTGGATTGCGGGTAGATGATGTAGAAGACCAAGTGGGCCAGAACATTCATAGGATGACCCCATGACTCAGGTTCAGCTGTACGAGGCTCCTGAGGTAGAGGGAGTCATCAAGGGAGAAGATTATGCTCTGCATATGGTAGGCAGAGTCACATGGCTAGGGATTTCCCAACTCGCCATGAAGAAGACTGATAGATGGTTGAGGGATAGTTTAGGCAGTGACAGAGATAGGAAAAGGGTGGTCCACTACGAAGAGGAAGTGGAAGAGGAGAAAGAAGAGTAGTAGGAGTTGGGCATAGGTATGAGGTACTACCACCACCACCCTCAGGTGGTCCGCCACGGGCTCCATGAGCAGGTGAACAGGGGCCACCTGAACTTTAGGAAATCGAGGCCCATAGTTCTGATGTCCCAAAGATGATATGATGTATGATTTTTATCTTCTCCACTTTAGCTACAGTTCTTATAGAAACAATATCCAATCACTCTTTCCTTTCCATAGACCATGCTCGGAACTCAGAGATTTCGATCAAGCCATCGGCTTGATCCTTACGATTGGAGACTACTACGAGAAGGGATTTGATGATCACACAATGGTTCTAGTAGTGTGGTCTGACTCTTGGAGGTGAGATCATTGGTTGGGATCTCCTATTAGCGACGTCGAATCATTAAGACATCATTCTGGGTATGGACTGCTTATCCATAGTCCATGCTCAGATTGACTATTGTAGGTATAGAGTGTAGTGTGACCAAGGAAATGGGACTAGTTTTTATTTCACCAACAAGAAGGGATATCATGCAGCATGGGATGGATACACACATAGAAGGGTTCAACCGATCACTCATCAGTTAGATAGCATGACCCTTGGTGCATTGGATGAGATGATTCCACATTTTCTTAAAGTGGTGGAAGAGTACGAGGACATCTTTCTAGAGAATGTTCCAGAACTACCTCCTCATTAGTAGGAAGACTTATACATTAATATATACCCTAAGACGGCACCAATATCTACACCTACATATCTGATGGCTCTTATAGAGCTCTGGGAGCTAAGGGTACAATTGGAGGACTTGCATTGGAAGGGGTTCGTAAGGGCCAGTGTTTAACTATGTGTTGCCTCAATATTGTTTTCCAAGAATACAAATGGATTCTTGACATTATGAATGGACTTACGGTGCTTGAACTAGGTGAAATTGAAGAAAAAGTATCCTATACCGAGGATTGATGACCTCTTCGACCAGCTTAAGGGAGTGAGGTGGTTCTTGATGATAGACCTCAGATTTGGTTGTCACCATCTTTGAGTATGAGACACGGAAATATCAAGGAAGGCATTTAGATGTCGCTACGGCCCCTACAAGTATTTAGTTATGCTGTTTTTCATGAAAAACTCCCTAGGAGTATTCATGGGACTCATGAACAGGATCTTCTTGCCATACCTAGACCAGTTTGTAGTGGTCTTCATTGATGAAATCTTAGTGTATTCAGTGTCTGAGGAGGATCACGTGATACACCTAAAAATGGTTTTCGACACACTCTAAGATCACTAGCTTTACAAAAATCTCTCGAAGTGTGTTTTATGGATATGATAGGTACACTTCTATTACATGTCATATCAGAGGCTGGATTTGTGATAGATCCAACAAAGATCGAGGCAGTACTTGCTTGGGATCCACCCAAGAGTGTTACCAAGGTTCAAAGTTTCCTTGGGTTGGCTGGGTAATATCGGAGGTTTTTACCCAACTTCTCCAGAGTAGCGGCACCCATGATGGTGTATAAAAAGTAGGTAAAACCCTTGGTGTGGATAGAAGGATGTCAGTAAATCTTTCAATAGTTGAGTAAGAGCTAGAAAAGTGATCCTATCTTGAGGTTTCCATAGGAGGGCACCGACTAAGTGGTATTCTATGATGCATCAGGAACCAGTATTAGTTGTGTACTGATGTAGGGGAACAAAATGATTTCTTATGGATCATGATAGTTGAGACTGCATGAGAAGAACTGTATGACTCATCACCTTGAGTTGACAATGGTGGTCTTCACACTGAAGATTTGGAAACACTGCCTTATGGGAGAATGATTCATTATCAACTCTGACCAAAAGAGTATCAAGTGTATCTTTTCTTAGAATTATCTGAACTTAATACCGTGGCATTGGCTAGAGTTCCACTAAGACAATGACTTCGAGATATTCTATAATCCTGGGAAGGGGAATGTGGTGGAAGATTCTATCAGCAAGAGATCGAGTTCACAACTACTAAATGAGGCATCACTTTAGTTTTCCTCACTTCTGATATCCTTTGTGGATAGAGATGAGGCATATTATCTTCAGTTTATGATAGTTTACCCTCCACTCTTACAACGATTCAGGGTGGTGCAACTTGGAAATTCCATCTCTAAGACTACATGCGCCTAAATGTCCATAGGGCATGCCCCTAATGGATATTCTAATGGTGGGGAGCACATCATCCTTTTCATAGGACACACCATAGTACAAGTGGTGTTGTGGGAGGATGTGTTTATGGTGTTCCATACATTCACTTTGGAAGTACATCTAGGTTTAGTGAAGATGTACCGGGACCTATAACATTAGTAATGGTGGTCGAGGATGATGAAGGCAGTGGCAGAGTTTGTCTCAAGATGACTCACTTGTCAGCAAGTGAAGGTAGAGCCCCTTGTTCTAGCAGGGTTCACGTAACCCCTCGAGGTACTGGGGTGGAAGTGGGATGGGATGTCGATGGACTTCGTGACGAGTTTACCATGTACATCCAGGGGGGACAACACCATCTAGGTGATCTCAGACCAACTCAAAATGTCTCCCCACTTCCTACCCACTCAAGAGCAGGGTTCAGTAGAGATCTTGGGATGCCTCTATGGGAAGGATATAGTTCGACTCCATGGAGTCCCATCTATGATAGTCTTAGATCTTGATTCAGGATTTACATCCCAGTTGTGGAAGGGATTGTAGGAGGCATTTGGGACTCAATTTCACATGAGCACAACCTTTCACCCACAAACAGATGATCAGACAGAGCAGACCATATAGACCTTGGAGGACATGATTGGTCCTTGCGTTCTTGATTTTGGTCACAATTGGGAGGACTACCTACCACTGGTGGAGTTTACATACAATAACAACTACCACTCAACCATCAGTATGGAACCATTAGAGGCACTATACAGATGACCATGAAAGTCACCATTATGCTGGAAAAACCCAAGGGAGTCAGCCCTCATTGATCCAGAGATTGTATAGTCTACCACTGAGAAGGTGCAAATCATCCGAGAGTGGGTGAAGAATGCACAGAGCTAAAATAAGTCATATTCTGATAGGAAACAAAGACCCTTAGAGTTAAAATAGGGTTCTATTTATTCCTACAGGTCTCTCCTCAATGAGGGAAACATAGATTTTTTGGGGAGTCAAGTTATCTCTAAGGTTCACTAGACCATTTCTGATACTGTGTAGAGTGGGTGAGGTGGTGTACTACTTGGATCTACTGCTGCTGTTAGAGAGGGTATATGACATCTTCCACATATCTCACCAGAGGAGATACGTGCACGACCCTTCTCATGTCATCGACCATGGTGAGATGCAGATTGATGACAGGGAGATATTCTTGGAGTTCCTGTTAAAGATAGAGGATCTAAAGTATAGTATCCTTTGTGGATGGTTGATTCCTCTCATAACAATTTGTTGGTAGCAAGGGAATCTCTAGAATATTACAGGGAGTGGGAGGCTCATATTCGTGCATAGTAAACCCATTTGTATGATTATCCCACGTTTTAGCTTACAAGGATATAAATCCTTAAAGAGGGCAGTAATGTAATACCCTGTAATTCCATGTAATTTTTTTGAAAATTAAACGGGATTTTTTTTCAAGACCAGGCTTTAAGACGACATGTAATTCTACAGCCCGAAGTGGCCAGAACGTAATTTTGAAATATTTTTAAAGTTCATTAAATAATTGTGCGAGTGAATTTTTCTAATTTTTAAATCAATTCCTGGATCAAAAATATGAGCGTACCATTGAACACAGAGCATTGAGATTTTCCTAGAAAGGTCCTATAATTGGTCATCACAAGCCAATAGTGGAATGTAGTTTTTTTCCATAAATAAAATAATTGAGTAAAGATTATTTTATTTTCAAATCATTATAACTCCTAAACAGTAACCCGAATTGAAATTTGAGAGTACCGCTGAGCTCGTGAGGGCATGCTTCCCTTATGAGGAGCCTAACATCAACTGGTGTGGGTCAAGGGTGAAATTTAATATTCAGACTTTTCAGAAGAAAAATAAAATGAATTGATTAGTTATTTTATTAGATTTTCTTCTTTGTTACACTGAAACTCATCCGTACTGCGGTGAAATGACAAGGTCGCTCTGAATAACATTAATGAACATCTTTAATGGAGTAGAGTGGTGATGCTGCAACGTGAACATTTCTTCCTTCTTTAATTTAATAGGGAATTCAGGGATGAAGAGCAATCTAGAAATTCCTATGATGACAAATGAAGGAAGCCTCTCCAATGAAGAACATAAGAGAATTGGATGACAGCGTCGCCAACCTTGGAGAGAGGACTCGGGATCAGAGACAGATGGACGACGAAGAATGATCATCCTCAAGAAATATTCTTTTCTAGGTAGGGATTTGATGCTTTTCTGTGTGAATTATTTGACCCTGTTCTTTCTTTTAAAAGACGCATGTGGGTTAACTCATGAAAAATTTAACATGTTGATCGATCATTCATGTAGGATGGTTAATGATGCAGGATAAAGAATATATCTAACTTAGGGATTATTCTACCTTAGTTTGGTTCTTTATGATCCTGATAACAAGAATGCATTGGGGTTAACATGAAAAATGACCCAGATCATTATTTGGGTGTTCTTATGTGTGAGTCATTCCATTCTCCTCTTCTTGTGTTCTTCTTGTTCTTCATGGCGCAATGAGTTGGCGATGACAGTATCTACAATACAGCCGGGACCGCTGCAGGGCATTCGCCCGCGGTATGAGGCCGTAGGAGATGGCTGCATCGGGCGGGTAGGGTTGTGGCTAGCAGCATCAGTAAGAGGCCACAGTGCAGGGACACGACCTTGGAAGGTGATCATGGCACCCAGACATGGGGAGATAATAGCACAATGTTGTGGAACCTAGGCTGTAGTGGCCGTAGGAGCCGCCAGCACAAAGTCTGACGGCATGCAAGAGGCAGTGTGTTGGCAATGTCGTGGTGAAGATAGGGGCCACCGACATGGGGGGCCAGGGGCTGATGGATGGTGGACGAGGCCACCCGGAAGAGTCAGGGGTGCTGCCCGACACAAAGTCATGGACCGCGACATTGGAAAAGAGGCTTATCGTGGGTCACGTGGAAGATCGGTCCTCATAAACAGATCGACTAGCTGAGGAAGCGGCGCTACCCTAGAATCGTGTGTCTGTGTGAACCAGAAGTCGCACAGGATCTGGGCTGGAATAGAACCAGCCCGCCGATGTGGGTCGAGCTGGTGAAATAAACTAGGCCACTGGGCAGCCTGGGCTGGAGGAGAATCGTCCCACTAATGCGGGCCTGGACGGATGGGAAACCGAGCCCCTGGGAAACCCAATTGGTCAAAAAATTTCTGAACCGATTGAGAACCCAGTTGTTGGGTAACCTGGTGGGCAGGACCCGTGGCCTAGTGGGCCGATTCCAACAAGGCCCAATGGGCCTGGCCAATGGTTCATGTCGGACCGGATCAACCTAGACCCAACCGGGTCTGGTCTGGTCTGTCAAACAAGTATGGGTCATACGGGAACCCCATGCTTGGTTAGTCCGGTCAGTCTGACCAAGTCGGATTGTGCCCAGACGCAGCCGACCCCTTTTTACTAAAATGCCAATATCATTCAAATTGGTGCCTGATTGATATACCACTTGTGAAGTTGGAACCCTTGCAATGAGTTAGTCCTTTGAGTATACTCTAAGTGAGTTTTAATGATAGTTGAGATACAACCAATAGAATGAGGAGTACATTATACTAGAATCAATCATTCTATGATCAGGAATCCTACGTCTGGATGTGACATGATGAATATGACAAGTGGGACCTCGGTGTCCCGATTGTAGAGCGAACCTCAGTGTTCCAGCAAACTAGTGGACCTTAGTGGTCCAGCAAATAATTGGATCTTAGTGGTCCAATAGACGATTGGACTTCAGTGGTCCATGAGCTGATCATACCTCAGTGGTACAGCAGACAAGCAGACCTTAGTGGTCTAGAACACGAGCGAACTTGAGTGGTCCATCAGACAATCAGACCTCAGTGGTCAACCAAACGAGCAGACCTTAGTGGTCCAACAACCGAGAAGACCTAAGTGGTCCTGTAGCCCAATAGACTTCATTGGCACATCAAGGATGAGTCTCTCAGCAGTATGAGAGGATTAATCTCTACGACTAATAATATTACTTTTTATACTTTGAGTTATACTTGGTGTGATATTCCTTTGTTGTGTGGCCTTTGTTGTGTGGTCTTAGTGTGTGGTTTTTCTTTGTGATCTTTCCTTTTTGGTTTGGGTCCCTTCTAAGTATTGCGTTACTCACCCATGTATGGGCTTCACCCGCACATGTTGTGTCCCATGCAGGTGATCGACGCATCAACGGAGGCCTTAGTGGTCTGGAACCATGTGGTGTTTATTAAGATTGGAGACACGGATGTATTACTACGATTACAGACATCTACCCTCCACCTACCCTTGAGGTAGGGTTTGAGTAGATGGATCGTGGAAGTTGTACTTTCCATTGTAGTTTTGGGCATGTATTCTGGCCCATTTTTACTTTTATTTTTTAATGTACTCTCTCTATTTTCCTTAGCAACAGTTGTGGTTTACTTTGTGTTTACTTTAGACAGTTTGAGCTTTAGGAATGTATACATGTTTAAAGGAAAAGTCCTTCCTTTTTGGGATATGGCTATTTGGTGCTAGTCTCTAGCCCCTAGCCTATGAAAGGAAGGCTTGGGGTAGTCTTGGAACGGGCCCTGGGGGACAGGTTGTGACACCATTCTCCAAATTTTGGTCCTCAAAAATTTGGAAAACATTGAGAAATGAAACCACCTTCAATACTACTGTCACAACCCATCCCTTGGGTCCCATACTATGACTACCCTAAGCCTGCCTCCCAAAAGATAGGGGATGGAGAGGAGCACTGAAGACATTATCCTACAAGTGGGAGGCATTTTCTAAGTACCTGTACACATGCACACTCAAAACCCCAGCCCACAGTGCTGAAAAGGAAGACATGCAGGTTACTAAGACAACCACTGATAGTAAATAGTACAAGCTGAAATTATAGGGTCTAAAATACAAGCCCAAAAAATGAAATGATGTAAAAAAGAGGCTACAAAAGTCTCTGGAAACCTGTCCGTCAAAAATACTACCTGAAGAGTAGGTAAAGAGTAGCTGCATGAAGCTGTAGGATTATGCCTTGCCTGTCCGATCTCTTTGGGAACTACCTAGTCTTGGACCACCAAGGTCTCTATCAAAATTTTGACCATCTACACATGGCATGACACATTCGGGAAAATACCCTTTAGGGGTGAGTAACAAAATACACAGTAATGATCCCAAACCAAAAATAAAAGACCACAAATAAAATTACACAAAAATTACTGGATAGCTCACATAACTATAATCTATAGTCTAGAAAGAAAGAATATAATTTGTAATGATGAAAATATTGTATTATTTAGGGACTCATCCCTGATGAGTCACTGAGTTCTATTGGTCCATTGAGGTGTGATTTTCACTAAGGTTTGATGGTCCACTAAGGTCTTATCATCATGGAGGTCTGCTAGGAAACTGAGGTCTGCACATCACTAAGGTCTCCTGGGCCACTCAGGTCTGATTAACACTAAAGTATGTTGGGCCACAGAGGTCCGCACGTTACTAAGGTATATTGGGGCACTGATGTATACATGTTACTGAGCTCTTCTGGGCAACAGATTTTTTCATGTCATTGAGGTATGATGTAACACTGTGTTCTTCACATCACTGAGGTTTGTTGGGACACTGAGGTGCACACGTCACTGAGGTTTGTTGGGACACTGAGGTGCACACGTCACTGTGGTCTCCTGGGCCACAGAGGTTCACATGTCACTAAGGTCTCCAAGGACACTAAGTTCCACACATAAATGAGGTCTTCTAGGCCTCTAAGGTATATATTTCACTGAGGTATGCTAGGACACTGAGATCCGCACATCACTTTCTCCTCGTCAGACCCAGTCGTAGGATTCCTACTTGTATCATGATTGATTCCAGTAGAATTTACACCTCAATCCATCAGTCAAATTTCAGCTGCCACAAAAACTCAATTGGATTGTGTCAAAATTATCACCTCGTCATGGGGTCCCAATGCCACAAACATCTCATCAATCAGACGCACAGTTTGGAATTTATGAGTATTTTAGTGAAAAGGAGATGGTCAGGTCCATGCCCGGTCTGACCCAGTCCAAATGAACCGACCCAATATGGACCATCCCATTAGGCTGAGGGTCCAACCCGCTAGGCCTCAAATTGGCATGATACCCTTCCTCCAACCTGGACTGTGCTGGTGATTTGGTTTCTGTCTAGCCAGGCCACCCAGCAGCCTGGTTCCCCCACTAGCTCATCCCACACTGGTGGGCCAGTTCGGTCTAGCCCAGATGAGACAGTCATGGAATCCTCTAGATGTCATGAGGCCAGTTCAGCGAGCCACCTCCCCAAATGTGGTCCATAAACAGCATTTTGACACCCCATGGAAGCATGCAATGGTTGCGGCTTGCTGCCTCTAGTGCATGTCGCATCCCTCACTCGTTTTCCAATGTATGTCGCCTCCTGCCTAGGGTCACAGCCGTATGCCGCCTCCCGTACGCGGCCACTGACCCATGCTCCCGCTACTTTTGGCGGCTCTGTTCCACTACCTGCATTAGTTGTTGCGGGTTCCACTGCCACCATCCTTCGAGATGGTGCCCCTTGCCTATGTCACGGCCTTCTGTCGTTGTCATAGCCCGCCTAACCACAACTCTTCCTCTACCACTATCGTCTCCCATATCGGTGGTCACTCACCCAACACCATCACCTCCCTCGACCTCATGCCCTAGTTGATACACCGCTATGATCCTACTTGTACCACAGTTTTTGTCACGTCATGAAGAACGAAACAAAAAGGCCTAGTAGAAGGATGCACAAGGAACACACAAAGGATAGACCATGACAATTTTTCATGTTATTGGGATTCATCCATGTTATGAGTTTAATGAAGGATAAATAAATGTGAATCCAACTTCCCATAACTCCCCACATGAAACATCCCATTCTCACATAGAAGATCAAACTATGGGTCAATTTTTTAGTGAATTAACCAACATTATTCATTTATAAAGGAAGAATGGTGTAAAGGTAAACAATTAGAAATAAAACCTAACTGGGTTTGGATCAATCTCTTAAGATGGGTGAATCTTTCATTCGTTGTTCGTTAATCTGCCGATGTCTAATCTGAATTTGTTCGTTGATCAGTCGTTGTTTATCATTCGTTGTTGCTCGTCATTTTCCAATGAATTTCCTCCATGGATTTTGAGAAAACTCTATGATCTTCCCCTAATCCTTTATATCAGTTAATCAACTTAATTGAGGAAATGTGTTTCAACATTTCTGTTACGTTGAGTCATCGCGTCGTTATGCTGTTTCATTTATGAAATGAAACAATTTTTCCATTACGCATGAGTTGCAACATTGTTACGCCATTTCATTTATGAAATGAAAGAGTTGGCTCGATGTTTCATTGCATCCAAAAAAAATTAATAAAATAAACTTTCTTAAGTTCATTTTATTTTTCTTTAAAACGTCCAAATATTAAACTTTACCCTCGACCCGCGTTGGTCAAGGTTAGGCCATGCCTAAGGAAAAAACACCCTCAAAAGCTAAATGGTACTCTTGTATTTCCAATATGATTTACCATTTATGATTTATAGGTTTTAAAAAAATCATTATTAATTATTTTATTTACGATCACGTCCCAAAAACTACTTTCCATAGTTATCTCGTGTCGGCTAATGTTAGGCTCGACCTAAGGAAAGAATGCCCTCACGAGCTCAACTGTGGTCTCATATTTTGACTCCAAGTAACCATTTGTGATTTATTAGGATTTGAAAAATAAATTATTTTATTTTATTATTTTATTTACGGTTATTCCATTTTCTGTTTTTCTCACTAGAGGCCCACACCGACTAAAGTTAATTCATACTTAGGGTAAAACTATCATCCAAAAAGCAATGGTACCTTCTGATTTAGGATTTGGGAACCTATTTAAGAGTTATTAAACTTTTTAGAAAAACCATTCATGTGTGATATTTAAAGTTAACATTTTTCGACAAACCATTCCAGGCACATCAGGCATCGGAATCACATGTCGTCTCAACGCATGGTTTTGGAATTTTCCTAGAAATATTATAAAAATAAAACTGGGAAAATTTGAGTCATTACATTCTCCCCACCTTAAGGCTTTATGTCCCTGAAATCCAAACCAAGGGATTCCCAAACAGATGAGGGCATGAACACGAACCTGATCCTCCCGCTCCAACGTGATTTTCGGAAGATTCTTGTACTACCACTGATTTCACACTAGATTAATATATAATCAATGGAGGGTCCTCTCCTATCGATCCTCTATTTATACTAGAAACTCCATAAATGTTTCCCAACCATCAACGTCCATCTTTCCCCAGTCAATGTCGTGTGATGGGTCATGTACATATCTCCTAAATTGGGATATGTGGAAGGATTCGTGCACCTGATATAACTATGTAGGTAGATCCAAGGGTAATCCACCTATACCACTCTACATTGTATTAGAAAAATTCCGATGAACCTCTAAGATAACTTTCCACCACGGCCAAATCTATGTAACCCCCATTGTAGAGAGACCCCAATAAACACATGGTCTCCCTCATCAAACTCCAAGGGTCTCCATCGCATACCAATATAGGACTTATGATGGATATTTGTAGTCTTAATCTACTCTTGGATAACCTACACGTTCTCTATAGTATCTCACACCAACTTCGGGCCCATGAGCACTGACTCTCTAGGGTTAGTCTAGCAAAGTGGAAACCTGCAGGGTCGCCTGTACAAGGCCTTGAATAGTTCCATACCAATGGTGGAGTGGTAGCTATTATTGTATAAAAATTACACCAGGGGTATTTGATCCTCCCAAATACATCCAAAATCATGGATGTAAGCACATAACATGTCCTCTAGGACCTGAATGGTCCGCTCTGTTTGGTCATCAGTCTGTGGGTGGAAAGCTGTACTCAAGCACATATGAGTCCCAAATGCCTCCTGTAAACCCTTCCACAATAAGGATGAAAAGAGTTCACCTCAATTCAAGATTATCATTGATTGGACTCTGTGGAGTCGAAAAGTCTCCTGCACGAAGAGGCGTCCCAAGATCTTTACGGTACATTGTTCCCAAAAAGCTAAAAAGTGATCAACATGGTCATTTGGTCAACTATCACCCAGATAGTACTATGTCCCCTAGACATATGTGATAAACCCATCATGAAGACCATTTATATCCTTCCTAACTCCATTCTTAGCACCCCAAGGAAGAAAAGAGAAACCCCTTCCAAGCACAGGGTCTCAAGACGGTGTGTTGACAAACCATGAAACTGATCAAACAAGTTCTAAACTTTGATATCAATATGTAATCCTAGAATAAACCTATTCTTTCATGCATGGTGTCTTCCTTGACACCCAAATGAATATCCTAATGCATCTCATCACTCTAGGAATCCACTTATACTATTTTTCATCCTATAAAAGGAATGATGTTCTCCCCACATTTCGAATATCCCTCAGGAGTATTACCTATGGGAAAATGAGCACTTAAAGACTCACAATCAGTATCATGGAGTTGTGACTCCTTGACTCACCTTAAGAGTGGAGGGGTAAAAATCCCTGATTGCAGGTAAGATGAATCATCTCTATCCATGAAGTATAACTATAATGATGAAAACTGCTTTATTTCCTCATTCAACAACTATAAACTGGATCTCCTATTGAGATCATATGCTACAATGTTTCTCTTACCTGGAGTATAGACTACTTTGAAGTCATAGTCCTGGAGGAACTCCAGCCATTAAATTTTTCATAAATTCAAATCCTTATGAGAGAAGATATACTTGATATACTTTTGGTTATAGTATACAGTAAACCATTCGTTCATAAGGTAGTGTCTCCACATCTTCAATGTGAAGACTACCACTGTCAGCTCAAGATCATGAGTCGTGTAGTTCTGCTCATGTAATATTAATAGACGTGAACCATATGCAACTACCGATTGAATTTTCATCAAAACACAACCATGTCTGGTCCCTGATCAATCATAGAACACTACATACTTGACTCCCTTCTCTGGAAAACTCAAGATCGGGGTTCTCGTCAAACTCTTCCCTAACTCCTAAAAATCATGTGGGCACCATTCCATCCCCACAAAAGGCTGCCCCATTACACTGATCAATGATTTCATCAACCCTTTGGTTGGGGATACTTGTCCTCCATGACCACACGGTTAAATTTCTAGTAATCCACACATAAGATCAAAAATTGGGTCCCACAAAGCCCTTCCTCTGAAAGTCCTCCACCTACACCCTCAGCTCGCAACGATTTGTAAAACCCATCCAATATACTGATGTTGATATCAGTGCCATATCGGGGTGTAGAAAAATTTAGAAGTTTGTCTCCCGTTGGGGAGGTAAACCTAGAAACATCTTATTGGAAATATTTCCTCATACTCTGCCACTACTATTGGGAATAGAAAACTCAAAACATCCACTGTCATGAGGATAAGGCTAGCCAACTCAACAGTGATCGGTTTCACCATCTTATATATGAGTTTATCATGTTCTGCATGGGTTTACTTTTTCAATAACCATGAAAAACCCCATTCCAACATGGTGGACATACAACATCCATTTGCCTAAAATATTCAATCTAGGCATGAACTATGGATGACCGGCCCATACCCAAACTAATACCGTAAGGCCTCAATGTTGCCACCAAGAGGTTCCAACCAAAACTCTCACATCAAAGGTCAAATCACACCATAAGTATAAGTGTGATTATCAAGTTTTCTCCCATAGGTATCCATATTTATAAGGGTCAAGTCAAAGGTTAACCAGAAACTGTAGGTATTGAACAAGATTCATGACAAGAAGGAATGATTAGCACTTGTGTCTATTAACACAGCAGCTTAGAGTAGACACATACCATACCTAGAATCCTTCCTAGAGCCCTTAGGTCATATTCCTTGATGTCAGGTATTTATTCCCTTCCCCTATCCTCCAGCTCCCAGAGCCTGGTGTGGAACACATTAGGGAGTTGGTTGTAACATGTCGAAATGTATACCACCTCCTACTTCTCTCCCATATCCTCTACCACGTCTGCCACCCTATAGATTCATCAATTTTTGTCATTATCTCTTCCACAGTAGACCATCCACTATTTCAATACCAGCACGATAGGCTAGAAAATCTCTAGCATGATGTACTCTACCATCATTTGAAAATAATTACCTCTTACAAGGCCGACTGGACTCACCCAATGAACCCAGAGCTATAGATCTTCTATCTTGGGACCTCTTCTCAGAATATCTCACATGTCCAGGTCTCTAAGATAGATGTTGACTTCTTACTGTCCCACTACTGACATCCACTATCTGTATCTGGTCTGCCAAAGGACTTCCAACCACAAAGGTTCTCTCTAGCACCCTAGCATAAATAGGAATGCAAAAAGGAATAGTGTTGTCTTGGATGTATCTAAAAACACCTCACTCAGAGGTCTAATACCTGAAGCATAGGTCATATCATATTTATAGAGTACTTGGAAAGGTTGTTATGCCTTGATGAATACTCATCTCCCATCATGTCATCCTGTTGAAGCTGTAAAATCTTTCGGACACGCATAGCTTTTATCTTTTGTAACGACTCAAACTTTTATTAATGAAAATTATTCTTGATCTAATTAAATGTATAATTATGTAAAATGGATATATAAAAAATGTACACTTCCTTGGTTTTATGTTTTTGGATTTTGAAATACCATTAATAATTTCTACCATTGCTAATATAGTATTTGAACAGTGATCACATGATTAGTTTAAATATAGGGCTTTAAAAAATCCAATTTACTCAGAAAAAGGAAGTGATAGCCTCATCCAGTAGAATTTCTCCATACAAAGACCATTTTTTGTAGCACTTAAAATAGGTAGTGTCACTAGACATCTATCTTGACCAATCCCAAGCTGACCTTCAACATGTTAATCTTTGACGAAATTTCCTACTGGATAAGTGGAAGTTAATAGAGATTACCACCTAAGCGATGTTATCTGAGCCACCCCAAGAGTCTGTCACCAATGCACACCTTACCCTTAGGTCTTATATGGGTGTTATAATGGGTTATGTAACAAGACCCTGGCACTATGATTTTGTGCATTATTTTTGTATTGAAAAAAAGAATATACAATCATTTTATTATTGTAACTTTGTAAATGATTTTTAAATCACAAATAGTATTTTAGTTAATGTTAAATTAAGAAATCTATTTTGATGAGTAAATGGATTTTTTAATTAAATAATATTTTAATAAAATATTATTATAAAATTATTTTTTATTAAATATAAATGATATTATAATTTTTTATGAATATAATTGAAATTTTTATTAAGGTTTGAAAACTATTTTTTTCAAAACCCATGTATTTTCAATAAATATCAGTTTTTATTTTAAAATTTAAAATTAAAATATTTAGAAAATTATTTAGATATAATTAATATCATTTTTGTATTCAAGACATCAAAATTATCTGATGGTGAATTTTTCATAATATTCTGAGATAGTATAATTTTTTGGTAAAAATTAAATACCATTTAAATATATAATGTGTTTTATGACATCATAATGAACCAATAGTGTTGTAATAAAATACTATAAAAGGTATATTCAAGAAATATATGTTTTACCTTTAAAATAACGTGATTTTGGTTTTTTATCAATTTTACAATGCCTTAGTAGACCCTCCAAGACTTATAAAATATTTTTACATTTTAAAATGATTTCCATGAGTGTGTGACTAACCTACACATAAGAAAGCCTAATATTTTAATAATTTTGGCCATATGACTTATAGAATACTTTTTTCCAATATCCTCTAGGAAAAACGATGGGAAAAAATGGGATTTTTTGTGGTTTTGATGAGTTTTATGTGTAGTGTCCAAAACCTAATAAAAAAGAATTCCCTATCCTTTCTTATATAAACCCACTCAACCACTCATTACTCTTCACTAAAACTATTTGTATCTCGACCAACCTCTGACCTACTCTTTCTAGAATCATCCCAAGGTGTCCCAAGATCCCAAGAATCCTCTATCAAGCCTCTCCCAAGCCTTTGGGATCACACTTCCAAGTAAGGGATCCTCACTTTATTTCCTTTCATATTTATTTCCAAGTTTCCTTATATTGTTACACCCTTTTATTTTTCAATTAAAAATGTTGGGGTATGATTTAAAACCTCACCTATAATTCACCCTTATATTTTAATGATGAGATACCACTTTATCTCTCATTAATTCCTCCCATGTACACCTGTTACCATGCTGAAATATTGTAATGGATTTCTCTCTCCTCATTTACATTCAAGATATTATTTTATATTATGCATCTAAATTCCATTACACATGTTTGGATATTATTTTCCATAATTCCTATGCCTTCCATTTCATGTATAAATAATTAGATACCCCTTTCTCTCTCATAAACCCATTTAACTATTTCTATTTGACGTTGCTATGCTGCCGAAGTTACACCAAAATTTCTCATGCCAAAATCATCATGTAGGTGAATACCATAACCATTTATCCATCAAGGGTATTCACATTTATACACATATACTTGTTGATTGAGGAATAACATTTATATATTTCACATCTCTTATTCATGGAATAAATTATGATGTTTAATGAATCCATATTGTGTGATCTATGTGGCACACTTATGCATTAAATTAAATGAATAAGATGGGTGTGCCCTAATAGCGCTCCAATGCATTGGGTAAATAATAGTATCCTGATAATCCATGTGAAGTGGGAGTTTACTAATACTAATTTAATTGAAATTAGGTTTTACTCATGCTAATTGAAGTGAAATGATGTTTTACTCATGCTCCATGTTCTATGAGCCTTGGATCATGCTAATTTCATATAAAATGTTGTTGTCACATCTCCATGTTATTATAATCATGTTATATTATACCTTTATGTTAATGTTTCTCTATTCCTTTTTTGATATTTTTATTTCCTAAGAGGTATTTTATTATTCATTTTATGCCTTTTTACGCCCTTACTGGGCTTTATAGCTCACCCTTTTCTTATGTTTGTCCTTAGGTAATCCCATGCAATGATAAGTACAAATGAATATTGTGGTCATTTAAAGAATCTATCAATAAAGATGTTGCATTTTATGTTTTAATTTTTTATTTAATGTCCCTAATTTCCCAAGACACTAGACCTCTCAATCCTTAGAGTTTTCTAAAGTGAAATTTTATGTAATAAATCATGATTAAGTGTGTAATAAAGAGCATGGTTGTTATAGTTGGTATTAGAGGGAGGTTTAGTTATTTTTGGGATTAGGATTATAAAACCCTAGTGAAAGCCTTAGGTATAAGATGAAGTATAAAAAAAACATCCCTAAATTTTAGTGAGTATAGAGTAAGTGGTTTATCAAGAAAATTCATCATGTCTGGATAAGAACAAGTAGTGGTAGCTTTAGCATAGATGTATTTAAGGGTAAAACCTGAAAACACTGCTTTGAGCAAGACTCAAATGGGAATTGGTGCACGACAATGGGCCTTTCTTCACTCTTGGTTATGACACTCCCCAAGGATATTCTTTTATAAATTAATATGCTTATTATGAACTATTAGTAATGGAATAAAAAAATTCCCCTAAGAATAAATGTTGGGAAGTATATCAGGGATGACATAGATTGAAGACTATAAATTCATAAGTTAAGGAAATAAATTTAATTTATAAGCTATCCCTTTTTTCTTTGGATTCTTCTTTATGTGTTACCCCTAACTTTCCTTTTCTTCCATCTAATGGCCGGTAATAGGAGGACTCTGTATAAAAACTAAATTGAAGATCAATGTGACAACTGTTCTTATGAGATGCCCAATCCGATGGGAGAAGGAATCATAAACTTTGTCATGATACTATCTTAGTTAACTTAATTTCTGAATAGAAATATGGATCAAGAGGATCATCAACACCCCCCCACACACCACCAATAAAGAACAAGCCACAATCGAGAGCTTCATTAGACAAAGGCCTCCTACTTTTAATGGATAATCTGATCCCTCAATCGTTGAGAAATGGATCAAATCCATTGAAAATATATTCTCTATCCTTCAATGTTTCGAAAAAGAGAAGGTTCCTTTGTATGCTTGTCATATAGATAGTGAAGCTTATCAATGGTGGACATTGATCAAAAACACAAAGCCTGAGGAAGATATTGAGGCATTGGAATGGAAGGATTTCCAGAAATATTTTTTGATAAATATTTTCATCATACCCTCCAACTTAATATACAAAGGGAATTCCTTGCCCTTAATCAAAAAGACGATGAATCCATCAGAGCATATGAGAAAAATTCACAAGGCTTGCACGATATACTTTTTATTTTTTTATTACACCTGAATTCAAGGTTGACCGCTTCTTTGGTGGGTTAAAACCTAACCTACAGAAATCCCTAGAAATATATGACTTCAATAGCTATGAGGAAATTGCTTGATGTATCCTCAAAGTTGAAATGGATATTGGAAAATATAAGGGGTTTCATGGAGATATGAAGCATAAAGTGGTATTTAATTCTGGCGGTCCTATGGATAAATCCAATGGTGCTAAGAAATTCCAAAACCCCACTTTCCAAAGGTGCGGAAAGAAGCACACTTGAAATTGACTAAAGGGTAAGAAGAAATGATTTAGGTGTGGAAGAGAAGGTAACTTAGACATTAAATGTCAGCAAGGAAAAACTGCTACTATGACAGATGAGATGAATTCTCTATTCGACCCTCAATGCATTTTTTATTACATAAAATGAAAAGAACCAGGGTACTTTGCAAACCAATTCCCTAATTCGAGGGTTTCTGGAGGCAACCAACAACCACCAAGGCAGCAAGGGTGAGATTTTTCAATCACTACCACTGAAAAAAATCCCAATAATGAAGTGGTAATAGGTACACTAGTTACTCATTCAATAATAGTGAGTGTACTTTTTTATTCTGGTTCTACGCATTCTTTTATATCCTAAAATTTTAGTAGAACAATCCCAACACCGCCAAAAATCATGGAAGTAGAGACGTCGGTGAGAATGGAAAATGGGGAAATCATTGCATCCCATGAATATAACTCCTCCCCTATCAAAATTTATGGATTAAACTTCCCAGTGAACCTTATTATACTCCCTCTAGTGTAATTTCATGCAATTATTGACATGGATTAGATTTCCCTATATAGAGCCAAAATAAATTTCCATTAGAGAGAAATCACTCTCCATATAGAGAATCGACCTTCGATTCTGTACAAGTGCAAGGGTGAGGATGAATATTATTTAGCACCATCATCTCAACCATGGATATTAATTCCATATGAGCATGTGTATCTTGCTCATATGATTGAGTCTAAAGAACAACCATCCTTACTAACATGCCTATTGTGAGGTAATTCTCTAAAGTGTTTCCCTATGTATTGTCTGGTATTCCTCAAAGAAGAGATGTTAAATTCTTAACTGATATTATTCATGGGGATTTTACAATAGCTAAGACTCTATATATAATAGATTTTGTGGAGCTTGAGGAGCTAAAGAAATAACTATATGAGAATCTGGACAAATGGTTTATACACCCAAGTGCTTCGCCATGGGGTGCACCATTTCTCTCCATCAAGAATAAAGAAGGGTAAATGCACCTTTTCATTGATTACTGTGAGCTCAGAAAATCACGATAAATAACAAGTATCCTCTTCCACAAATTGACGACTTTTTCGATCAGCTATGTGGAGAAAAATACTTCTTCAAGGTGGATCTGTGGTCGGGATATTACTAAGTAAGGTTGAAGAAAGAGGATACCCCCAAGACGAATTTTCGTACAAGGTACGGGAACTAGAAATTCATAGAAATTCCTTTTAGACTCACTAATGTTCTAGAAATATTTATTTACATGATGAATACAGTCTTTAAATATTACCTCAAAAAAATTGTGATATTATTTATAGAAGATATTCTAATACACTCCAAAACCAAGGAGGAACTTGAGGAGAATCTAAGCAATGTACTAGAGACCTTACAAAAGGACAAGATCTATGAAAAGTACAGAAAGTGTGAGTTTTGGTTGAATGAGGTCACAATTTCGGGTCATATCATCACAATAAATGGGATATCTATGGATAGATCCAAGACAAATGAAATTGAGGGATGGTCAAGCCCAACATTTGTGACGGATATCCATAGCTTCCTAGGGTTAGTTGTATATTATCGCCGATTTGTGAGAAATTTCTCATGATTTTCAAACCCTCTTACCAAGAAAACTCAGAAGGGAGTCAATTTTTCTAGGAGTGATGAATGTAAAGATATCTTGAAGGAGTTGAAAAAGAGGCTTATCACTACACGTGTTCTCACACTATCCACAAGTGGAGAACATTTTGTGGTATTCAGTGATTCTTCGAAAAAGGTCTTGGTATGTGTGTTAATGCAAAATGAAAAAGCCATTGCCTATGCTACAAGGTAATTGAAAGTTCATGAGAAAAACTATCCAACACATGATTCGGTGTTGGATATTGTAAACTTCGCTTTAAAATTTTGGACACATTACCACTTTTGGGAGAACTGTGAAATATATACGGATCATAAAATCCTCAAGTATATATTCACATAGAAAGAGTTGAACATGCACCAATGAAGATGGTTAGAGCTGATCAAAGACTATGACTGCTCAATCCATTACCACACTAGGAAAGTGAACAAGGTGGTGGATGCTCTAAGTAGAAAAGACCCAGTGATTCTATCATTGATGAGAATTTAAAAGGATATAATCTTCTTAGATTTGATAAAGATGGACATGGGAATCATAAAGAAGGTAACATCATCAATCATGTCACAAATTATTTCTAAATCATCTCTTTTGGATAGGTTAAATGATGCTCAAAAGGATGATGTGGGAATGTAGAAGAAAGTGGAAACTATTAGAAAAGAGAAATCCCTATAGTCCAATGTTAATGAATAAGGAATTGTGATATTTGGGAGAAGACTACATGTTCCATCAAATCCTCAGTTAAAGAATGAACTTTTTGATGATGATCATAGTTAGAATTTCTCCATTCACCCAAGAAACACGAAGATGTAATGAGATATCTGAGAGTATTATTGGTGGTATAACATGAAGAAGGAGATCGCTGAGTATACATCAAAGTGTCTAGTATGTTAACAGTTAAAGGCTAAAATGCAGATGATGAAACTATTACCCATACCAACATGGAAATGGGAGAACATCACCATGGACTTTGTCACTAGACTTCCAAAGAAATCCATAGGAATCAATGCTATCTGGGTGGTTTTGGATTATCTTACAAAGAATACACACTTCATTGAAATTTGGGAGGATTTCTCACTGGATCAACTAGCACAGATATATATCAATGAAGTGGTAAGGCTTCATGTAGTACCACTATCTATTGTATCTGATAGAGATCCAAGATTCACCACTAAGTTCTGGAAGAGTCTCCAACATGATCTAAATACTGATCTGAACTTCATTGTGGCTTATCATCCTCAAATTGATGGCCAATATGAGTGGACTATCTAAACACTTGAGGACTTGTTGAGAGCATGCTCGATGGACTTTAATGGATGATGGGATCAACATCTTCCTCTGGTTGAGTTCTCTTTTAATAACAGTTTCCACTCAGTCATCCAAATGGATCCTTATGAAGCCCTTTTTGGTAAGAGATACAGAACACCAGCATGCAGGGATGAAGTTGGAGAGAAAAACTCCTAGGTACAGAAATGTTCGAAAAAATTGTAGAGAAGGTTATAATCATTCTGCAGCACATTAAAGCTGCTCAAAGTCGACAAAAGTGTTATACTAATAATCATTGATGAGACCTAGATTTGAATTTGGATACATGGTATTCCTCCGCATATCACCACAGAAGAGAGTTATGAGATTTGGGAATAAGGGAAAGCTTATTCCATGGTAAATCAGCCCTTTTTATATCCTTGATCGCGTTAGAGGAGTGTCCTATAGACTAGCACTCCCACTGAACTTATCTCAAGTACATGATGTATTCTATTTATCACTCTTGTGTAAGTACACACCAGACCCATTGCATGTACTCAATCGATATGTGGTACCATTGGAGAATGACCTCTCTTATGAAGAGAATCCTATGAAGATCTTAGATCATAGGGAAAACATTCTATGAAATAAGACAATTCCCCTCATCAAGATGTTGTGGAAAAACCACAAGTTTTAAGAGGAAATGTGGGAATCCGAAGGAGTGATGAAGCAGAGTTACCCTCATCTGTTATAGTGTGGGAAAAGAAAATTTTGAGGGTGAAATTTCTTAAGGGGAAATATTGAAATGACCCAAACTTTTATTAATGAAAATTACTCTTGATCTAATTAAATTTATTATTATGTAAAATGGTTTTATAAAACATATGCACTTCCTTGGTTTTATGTTTTTGGACTTTAAAATGCCATTAAGAATTATTATCATTGATAATATAGACATTGAACAGTGATAACATGATTAGTATAAATATAGGGCATTAACAAATCCAATTTACTCAGAGAAAGGAAGTGATGGCCTCATCCAATATAATTTATCTATACGAAGCCCATTTATCAGAGCTTGGAAAGGAGGTAGTGTCACTGGGCTTCACTCTTGACCAAACCCAGATCGAGCTTCAATACGTTAAGCTTGAATATAATCACCTATGGGAGAAGTGGAATTTAATAGAGATTACCACCCGAGCAATGTTTTATGAGCCTCCCCAAGAGTCTATCACCATCGTACACCTTACCCTGAGGTCTTTTGTGGGTGTTATAAGAGGTTATGTAACTAGAACCTAGCACTATGATTATGTGCATTATTTTTGTATAGAATAAATAATATATATTCATTTTATTGTTGTTAATTTGTAAATGGTTTTTAAATCACAAATAGTATTTTTAGTTAATACTCATTTAAGAAATATTTTTTAATGAATTAATGTATTTTTTAATTAAATAATATTTTAGTAAAATATTATTACAAAATTAATTTTTATTAAATATAAATGATTGTATGTTATGAAACATTATTAATGGATTTTATAATTATGGAAATAATGATGACTCCTCAATTCCCAATTAATTTTCCTCTTAGTAAAAAACCTTACATATTCTCAAACCATAGGTATTCTATCTATTGGATTAAATATTTTAGGGGTTAATATCAACTTTTGGATCAGATCTCATGTACTCTATAAATATGGTGATATGTTAATGAAATGAGATGGACTTTTGCCTCTACATTATGTTATTTACTTCTTGTTTTTATTTTATATTTGCATTTACAATTGTTATTATCATCATCATAAGAAAATTCTACATTCTCTTTCTCAATTATGAACTTCACCTACAATCAATCTTATATTTCCGATTTTGAAATTCTTCACAGTTTCAATCGATGTTCGATCAATTTCATAACACGTTATTAGCACGATCGTCTTCTTCACATTATTTATCATGAAGATGGTTTCATTATCCAAATAAGATAAGTATCGATGGAAAAGGGTATGTCACATGATTTTTGTAACCATTCTTCTTTTTACATACTCTTTCGCATGTGCATTTAATTCACTCATTCAAAAAGTTACATCAAAAGATGGGTCTTATTTTACATGTAACATATTGTTACATTTATTTTTCCCCTCTTTATAAATCGGAAAATAATATATGATTTTCTTAATCTTTTGTTGTGAGAAAAATAATGAGCACTTGAAGAACTATAATGATTCACAGTTAAAAAATTTCACTCCATTACTTGAAGAGAATGTGTTTGATTAATAAATTATTTGGTAAATGTTGAGACAAAAATAATTCATAAAATGAATAAAAAAACTAAACCACCAGAATTGGTTTAATGATGATCATCACGTACCCAACATACTTCAAGCCAAAGTTTTTTGATCATCACATCCTCTTCTTACATCGAGATGAAGTTTGATGAACATCGTGTACCAGCTGTACATTGAGCTGAAGTTTGACAAACATCGTGTACCCATCATATGTTGAGATGAAATTTGTTGATAATCACGTACCAAACATACATTGATACGAATCTTTCTAATCATTCCATGAACCATGAAATTTCATATCTCTTATTTCTTATTCATCCTAAAGGTTTCAAGTTTTATTATGTTGTATAAAGTTTCATTGTGTTATATTTGTATTTAACAAATAATAATAACATAACCACTAGAAGTGGTTTAATGACAATAGATATCTATAGAATAATAAATTTTATGAATGTTTATAAAATAATGCACCCCTGACGGATGATATGAAAATAATGTCATTTGAAATTATATTGAAGAATATCTTCATTTATCATTTCTTATTCCTACTGCTACAATATCAAGGGATAATTTATTATTTATCATATTCTTATAAATTATCAATATCATCTCATGTAAATCATCTATCCCCTGAAGTGGATGTTTCTATTCATATAATTCATAAATGAAATGATTAAATTACATAGTTTTGATAATCTGATATATATTATCAAAATTATTTTACCACTTGAAGTGGTTAAAGCAATGATTATCATAATCAATTAAATTTATATTTTATGAAAATGATCATTACTAATAAATAATAAATTATCATTCATGAATCATGAAATCTTATGAATGAATTAATTCCCTGATGTGAATGTAGTATTAATTATTATATCTCATTCCTTTAAGCAAATGAAAATATTCATGAAACGTTTTCATGTGATTTGTGATATCATGAATATTTTAGAGTTTATAAGGTTTGATCAAATGATTTATCCTTCTCTTCAAAAAGTGAATGTTTTTTGTGAATTAAAATTTTTTTGGCGATAAGGTGTGTGTTTTGAATCCAAAATATTCTTCCACATTGTCTCTTACAACCACATTCACCATATTCAAAATATGTGGGGTTCCTATCCAAAGTAGATTTATTGTAAAATAATATTGGGGCCCGAAGTTCTAAAATATTTTGGCTAGAATTTCTAAATTATTCAATAATCCACTTCATTATGGGCCTAACCCATTATAATTATGTTATGAATTCATCAACCACCATAAGTGGAAATTATAACGACAAAATGAGTTTTCACAATGAAATATCATAGATATCTAATAAGCGTCGATCTTGATGCAAAATATTTATAAATATTAATTTGATTAAATGCTTCAAGGAACTCATATATGTGTTAGTATATTATCATATAAGTACAATTATCGGTAGAAAAAATTAATTAATGACTCCATAAGAGTGAATATATTTCTACATGGTAGTACACATTCTTAATGCTTTTTTATATCTAAATTCTCGATGTGATATATGAATCTAATCTATGAAAATGAATATCATGTGGAGACATTTGATAAAATAGGTACCTAGATATATAACAAGAACTCATAAAAGTGATTATAAAGAATTTTTTATGTACAATCGAATCAATAATGTTAAACTATTAGTTTACCGATCCTGGCACTTGAAATATATGAAATGATAATTTAGACCATCTGGGATCAATTATAATGAAAGATATCGATTCATGTATACCTGAGCATTGATTTGTTGATAACATAGTAAACATCCATCGGGGGGAAATGATGGATTTATTTAATGGATTCATGTCTACTGAGTTATCAATGAATTCATTCTCATTATGTTGTTATGAATTCCCCCTATGTAATAATTTATCATGAGGTACCCATTTTTGAGGTAAATTATTTATATCATTAGCAGCTATTATGAAAATAAATTTCTTATATACTTATGAAGAAGTATATATGGGTGCGCCCACCTTCCATGTGATCCATCTATATGAAAGATGCATCAACTAAATGATCACATGTGTTATTTTTTTTATGAGTATATATTACAAAATGGTCATGCACAACCATTAACATGATACTCACAACACATACATGAATGTAAAGTGTTAAAAATCAATAGTTGGATTATACACACCTGAAGTGTGGTTGAACTGATTGTATAAAATCATTATTCTTCATGAGTAGAAAGTAATAAATATTTTTTCACTTAATGAGGAAAATGAATATATCGACAACATTATATCATTTTAGATATTTTCCATGAAGTGACATTGGTACCAAAAAAATTATGACATCTCTATCAAATGTAGCTGATGATATATTTTCTTTAAATTCTTTTAAAACTCATTGGTAAAAATGGATTTTGACATATTTCGACATCATAATAATTGACCAAAATTATTAAAGGGACTTATAAAATGTTCAAAATATAAATTTTTGGATTTATTATCCAAATTATCATGACTATTTAATATCAATGATATTATTATAAGAAATATTCTTCCTTTTATATTTGGATATTTATATGAACCCCAAAAAGGTTCGAAATGCCTGAAGCATTTTAAAAAAATATATGAAAGTATCACCCAATATGATAAATTATGGGGTAAACTGAATAAGATCTATTTCTTGTATCCATATTTAGTAAAGTAAGAATATAAATTAAATTTATCATCTCATGGTTTGTATGAATAATTTTATTCATCATATTAATATGGTTTTTTGAAAAACATCTAAACTCTTGAAGAGTTTTCTGAAATCAATGAATTATTTGATCATGAAATTACATCAAATTTCGTTGTATTTTTAATTAATCATTTGAAAGATAAAATGATAAATTTTAAATGGTTTTACCAGTAATGAATAATTAAATCTCTTGTTTCTAAGTGTGATAAATTTTATACATAAGGGGTTTATGACGAACATACTTATCCCGAAAGGAATAAATATACATCCACATTTTCTTAATCCATGTAGGATATAAATGTACATGTCCATATGTACCTTGAAAATGACAATGAATCATATTATTATTCAATGTAATGTTCTTCCTTATTCATTGAAATATAAAGGGTATAAGTTATTATTATTCCCAAATTCAAAACTAAATGTTTTTATTATGAATTTATAATGGACATTCTATGAGTTAAATGATATAGTTATGAACATTATGAATGGGAGATGTAACTGTTGTACTATTTTTCTCGTAGTCACATTTTTCCACTGGGTTTTCTTGATATGGTTTTTAACGAAGAAAAAATTTTGGGACTTGATGTAATTGTACTATTTTTCACTAATTAAGTGTTTTCCCCTGAAGGGTTTTTCCTTGATGATGTTTTTAATGATGCAATCATACATCATAACAAATATACAAGGGAATGTTATAAATTATTATAGATATCTTTAATTAATTGAAATTTTTAGCCTTCCACAAGAGTTATAATTTTCAATGAGACCATTAATTATTAATTTTAGTATTCCTACCATGTCCTAAATACATAATTAAATAATAATATAAATTGATGTTTTTAAGACATAATTAAATGACATAATCAAGGGGAGTTGGTAACATTGTACTCCTTTTCCCCTTATTTGGTTTTTTCAACTGGGTTTTCCTAATAAGGTTTTTAATGAGGTAACATGACATGGAATTATTTTATTTTGGCTTCATTTATTTTTCCCACAGGGTTGTTTTTAAGTGAAGATTAAATAAGGTTCCATGAAATTATGACATACAAGGGGGAGTGTTATGAAACATTATTAATATATTTCATGATGACACCTAAATTACCAATTAATTTCCCTCTTAATGTCCAAACTTACATATTCTCAAACCATTGGAATTATAGTCATTGGATTAAAGATTATAGGGATTAATCTCAAGTTTTGGATTAGATCTCATGTACTCTATAAATATAGTGATATTTTAATGAAATAAGATGCAATTTTAGCTCTACATTGTGTTCTCTACTTCTTGTATTTCTTTTGTACTTGTATTTCTACTTATTATTATCATCGTCATACGCAAATTCGACATTCACTTTCTCAACAATGTGCTTCACCTATGATCGATCTTACATTTCTAGTTTTCAAATTCTTCACGATTTCAATTGTCATTCAATCAATTTCACAACATTGTATAATTTTTTATGAATACAATTGAAATTTTTATTAAGGTTTGAAAACTATTTTTGTTAAAAACCATTAATTTTCAATAAATGTTGGGTTTTATTATAAAATTTAAAATTCAAATATTTATAAAATTATTTAGACAAAATGAATATCATTTTTGGATTCAGGATGTCGAAATTATCTAATATTTAATTTTTCATAATTTTCTGAGATATTCAAATTTTTTGGTAAATATTAAATAGAATTTAAATATATGATGTGTTTTATGACATCATAATGACCCAATAGTGCAGTAATAAAATCCTATAAAATGGATATTATCCCAATATATGTTTTACATTTAAAATAATATGATTTTAGATTTGTTTGATTAATTTTAGAATGCCTTAGTGGACCCTCCAAGACTTATAAAATATTTTAACATTTTAAAATGATTACATTGAGAGTATAACTCACCTCCCCATAAGAAAGACTAATATTTAATATGTTTTCCCATTTTCCTTATAATTTAATGTTTTCTACACCCCTTGGTAAAGAATACTAGAAAAAAACCATGGGATGGTTTGTGGTTTTGATTAGTTTAATGTGCAGTGTCCAAAACCTAAATAATAAACAATTCCATCCTCTTTCCTATATAAACCCACTCACCCTCTAATTCCTCTTCAGTCAAACCATTTAGATCTCGACCAAACTCTTCCCTCTTCTCTCTAGAATCATCTCAAGGC
The DNA here is from genome assembly GCA_963277665.1 of Viscum album. Classification (NCBI taxonomy): domain Eukaryota; kingdom Viridiplantae; phylum Streptophyta; class Magnoliopsida; order Santalales; family Viscaceae; genus Viscum; species Viscum album. The sequence continues at coordinate 358,382,640 of OY728155.1, read as the reverse complement.
ACCCCAAGCTCCACAAAAGCCTCTCTCAAGCCTCACACAAGCCTTTGGGATCATACTTCCGAGTAGGAGATCCTCTCTTTCCTTCCTTCTTTATTTATGTCCAAGTTTCCTTATATTGTTATGACATTTAATTTTTCTATTACAAATTTTTGTTTATGATTTTGAACCTCACCTATACTACCCTCCTTTTTTTGAATTATGAGATACCCCTTTCTCTCTCCTTAATTTCTCCCATGTACACATGTTACCATGCTGAAATTCAATAATGGATTTCGCTCTCCTTGTTTATATTCAAGAAATTATTTTATATTATGCATATAAATTCAATTACACATGTAGGGATATTATGTTCCATGACCCCCATACTGTCCTTTTCAAGTATAAATGATGATATACCCCTTTATCTCTCATCAACCCATTTTACGATTTCTATATGACATTGTTATGCTTTGATGTTACACTAAAATTTCCAATGCCAAAATCTTCAGGTAAGTGAATACCATACCCATTTCTCTAGCAAGGGTATTAGCATGTATTCATAATTACTTGTTTATTAAGGACTTACATTTATGTATTCCACATCTCTTATTCGTGGAATAAATTATGATTTTTAATGAATCCATGTTTTATGATTTATGCGGCACATTTACGCTTGAAATGAAATGATTAAGAAGGGTGCACCCTGATAAAACTCCATTGCATTGGGTAAAGAATAGTATCATGATACAGCATGTGGAATAAGTATTTACTCATTATAATTCAATTTCAATGAGGGTTTAATAATCCTTATTCAAGTGTAATGAGGGTTTACTTATGCTCTATGTGAAATGAGACTTGGATCATGCTAATATGATGTTAAATTTTGTTTCCACAACTCCATGTTCTAATTATCATACTATATCATGCCTTTATGTTCAGGTTTATTATATGCTCCATTGATATTCCTATTGCCTAACATGTATTATATTATTCATGTTATGCCTTATTTAAACATTTACTGGGCTTTATAGCTCACCCTTTTCTTATATATGTCCTTAGGTTATCCCATGCAATGATAAGTATGAAGGAATTTTGCGATCATGTAAAATAAGTTTTCAATAAAGATGTTGTATTTTATTATTTAAATTACTACATAATGTTCCTAATTTCCAAATACATTATACCTCTCAGTCCTTAGAGTTGTATTACGGGAAATTTTATGTAATAAATCATGTTTAAGTGTGTAATAAAGAGTAGGGTTGTTATATCTTTTATGTTGAGAGCCCCTTCCTGAGAAAGGTTCTCAAGAAATATCCATAGAAGAGTCACCTCATTTTGAGATCTGGAAATCTAAACCCCATAATTACCCTGATTATCCACGTATAATGATCACTGATTGGACCTCCAGCCGATCTCATACTCTTCTGACTATGAGAAAAACTTTTTCACGACCTCCAGCCAGTCCTTAGCCACTCGTGAGTCAGGTTCACCTCAGAACCTGAGGGGTCTCTATCGCTGAAACTTGTGAAGTGCTCTCAGCCAGTGCATCTCATTCACTAGTACTATGAGTACAATGTTCTACTCCAAAAGTGGTGGTATAGCTGGTAAACGACTCAGTGGTGTTGTATTGGTATGAACCCTTATACCCATATCGTCACCCCACAGATCATCCTTATTATCATGTGGTGGAATCTTAGCTGGTTGTCTACATGGAAGAATCTTGAAAAAAACAAGATGTACCATGATCAATAGATTATACCTGGTATACAAACTCAATAAGGAAATGGAAAACTCTACCCATTTCTATACAATTCATGTACTATCGTTTTTCTCCCTGCAACTAGTGTTTTCATGTACCGAGTGGAAAAGTAGAATTTAGGGTCCTGGTGTATGGATACATCGGTCGCTGCACCAAAACTAGATTCCCTAGACAAATATCTGAACTCGAAACACTTAACACAATTTACCAAAACCTATCTCATAGACTCTGGGTTCTTGAGGTTGAACTGACCCCCTTTGATACTACTCTATGATGAACTATCCCCCAGGGCCTGTGTCGTGACTACCCCATGCCCAACTCCATAAGGTTAGGGGCAAGAAAATAGCACCAAAGACATTATCCTCAAAGTGGGTGGCATTTGCTGAGTACCAGTATACACACACGCTCACAACCCCATCCCAAAATGTTAAAAAGGAATACATGCATGCTACTAAGATAACCACTATTATTAAACAGTACAAGCTGAAAGAAAAGGGGCTAGAATACAATCCCAACAAAACACAAGTTGTAAATAAGAGTGTAAAAAAGTCTTTGGAAGGCCATCCATAGAAAACCATACCAAAAGTGTAGGTGATGAATAGATTCTTCAAGTCGTTGGAGTACTCCTTGACTGTCTGGTCTCACTAGGCACCGCCTGGTCCTAGACCATCAAGGTCTCTGTTAAATCATTGGTTGTCTTCTCAAAACATGACATGTGTGGGTGAAGCCCGTGTAGGGGTGAGTAACACAATACTTAGTAGAGAAACCAACCCATAAAGAAACGACCACAAATAAAAGTATATATTAATTAGTTTATAGCTCATACAGGTATAATAAAAAGCATAAAAAATCAGTAACATCAATCGTAATGCCGAACATCTTTTACTACTGAGGTACTCATCCTCGATGAGTCACTAAGGTATGCTAGTCCATTGGGGTCCGATCATCACTGAGGTTTGTTGGGCCACTGAGGTCTTCTCATCATTTTGATCTGCTAGGATACTAAGGTCTGCTCATTAGTGAAGTATGCTGGTCCATTGAGGTCTACAAGTCATTGAGGTCTGTTGGGCCACTGAGGTCTGATTCCCACTACGATATTTTCGGCCATTAAGGTTTGCAGGTCCCTCAGGTCTGTTGGGCCACTGAGGTCCGCACCTCATTGAGGTCTGCGGGGCCATTGAGGTTCGCACATCACTGAGGTCTGTTAGGCCACTAAGGTCTACACATCATTGAGGTCTGTTGGGCCACTGAGGTGTGGAAGTCACTGAATTCTTATGGGCTATTGAGGTCCACAAGTCACTGAGGTATGCTGGTCCACTGAGGATCACACATCACTAAGGACTTTTGGGCCACTGAGGACTCTAAATCACTAAGGTCTGATGGGCCATTGAGGTATGCACATCATTGAGGTCTGCTGGGCCACTGAGGTCTGCATGTCACTTTCTTCTCGTCACATCCAGTTGTAGGATTTCTGCTCATAGCATGATTGATTTCAGTAGAATCTACACTTCAATCCATCATTCATATTTTACATTCCACTAAAACTCACTTAGAGTATGTCAAAAGGACCATCTCATCATGGGGGTCCCAATTCCGCAAACATCTTGTCAATCAAACACACGATTAGGAAGTTATCAGTCTTTTAGTGAAAAGGGGGTGGTTGGGTCGAGGCCCGGTCCAGCTCGGCCCGCACTAGTGAGCCGATTTCTATCTAGTCAGGAAACATAGTAGTAAGGATCCCACTCTCACCCAGACCACACTGGATTTCCAGTTCGGTCTTGCCTATATGTGGTTGGCACTGTTCCAACTCCAGGTCACATGGCCGGCGCGGTCGGCCGCCTCACCGCACATGGTCCACTGACCGTTTTTCATTGCCCCACGGTGGCCGACTATTGCTGATGTGTGTCTCATTCTTCATGGATCCGCCGTATGCCTTTGATCTAGTGTCCCTTTCCTCCACCTTTGGATTTCCTCGCCTCTGTAGCCCACCTGGCTGTGGCTATTCAAAAATCACTACTGGCTCCCATGCTGGGAGTCATTCACGCAGTGCCTTCGTCTCTCTCGACCTCATGCTTGTGTTGATGCACCGCTAAGGTCCTAATTATACTGTAGTTTTCATAACCTCACAAATAATGGAAGAAAATGGTGGATTAGAAGGACACATAAGGAACACACGAAGGATGGACCACAAACATTGTTTGTATCAACATGATTCTTTCTTTTATAATTTTAATGAAGGATAAATAAACTTGAATCCAACTTCTCATAACTACTCACATGAAAAATCCCATTCCCATATAGATGATCGAATGATGGGTCAATTTTTTAGTGAATTGACCCACATTCTTCATTTAGAAAGGAAGAATGGGGGAAAGGTAAAGACATAGAAATTAAACCCTACATGGGTTTTGATCGATTGCTGATGAAGGGTGAATCTTACATTCATCATTCATCAATATGCTGATGTACGATCCGAATCTGTTCGTTGAACAGTCATTGTTCATCGTTCGTCACCACTCTTCATTCGTCGATGAATTTCCTCCAAGGATTCTAAGAAAACTCTTAGATCCTCCCCTGAACACGTTTCTATCTTAATAAAATTAATGGGGGAAACATGTTTCAGTGATTCTATTATGTTGAGTCACCACATCGCTATGTTGTTTCATTTATGAAATGAAATATCATTTTGTTTACGCTTGAGTTTTAGCATCGTTATGCTATTTCATTTGTGCAATCAAATATTTGTCTCCACATTGCATTTCAGTGGAACATTTTGGAATAAAATAAAGTTTCTTATGTTCATTTTATTTATCTTTCAAATTCCCGAAAATTAACTTTTACCCTTAACCTGCACCACTTGATGTTGGGCCCCACCTAAGAAAAGTACACCCTCATGAGCTCAACGGTACTCTCAGATTTCCAAACGAAGTTACCTTTTATGAGTTATAGGATTTGAAAAAAATATTTATTTAGTTATTTTATTTATGGTCACATCCCAAAAACTACTTTCTACAGTTGGCATATGTCGGCCAATGTTAGGGTTTGGATAAGGACAGCAGGCCATCACGAGCTCAACAGTGTTATCGTATTTTCAATCTAAGTAATCATTCATGGGTTATAAGGATTTTAAAAATAAAATAAAATAAAATAATTATTTATTTATGCTTATTCCATTTTCAGGTTTTCTCACTAGAGGCTCACACTGACTAAAGTTAAGTCACGCTTAGAGTAAACTCACCATTCAAAACACAATGGTTCCTTCAGAATTTTGATTTGGTCACCTATTTAATATTTATTCCACTTTTTAGGAAAAAAAATCATGCCTTCTATTTAAAAACTAAACATTTATCGACGGAACATTCTGGACACATCAGGCCTCGGAATCACATGTCATCTTAGTGCCTAGTGTCAGAATTTTCCCATAAATTTTGTAAAAAATAAAACTGGGAAAATTTGAGTCATTAAAACTACCTATGACATGAACTGTATGATCACTTTCCTTACAATATCCTTGATCACCCATGATAGGGTTGACAATAAACCCAAAACATACTCCATTTTTGTCAAAGAACATGCTTGGTTCCAATGTACTCTATCCAAGGTATCCACTACTACAGTCTAGAACTGTAGGATAATCATCTGTGGAATCTATATAAATCATTCATCAATTCCATGCAATTACCATTCATAGTATTTTAGTTTACCCACTCATTATTCAATTCTCATCCAACGAAATCTCATGAGCATAACCACTCAAGTATTACAAGTTCAGAATCAAAATAAAATGATGAGTATACTTACTCATTTAAAAAAAATTACAATTTAACATATAATAATTATCAACATGAATGACATGGAAAGGGAGGTAGTATATATCCTAAGAGAGTAATTCAATTCTAGTTAACCATAATTAAGATTCCTCTAACTATGAATGAATGAGAACACATCCCATGGATGTTTTAACAAAGCATAACCAAGGTGAATTCATATATCACACCCCATGGGAGGGCTTGGGTGGGGAAACAACCACCAAGACCTCTCAAGGGTACGAAAAATATTCCCAAACATGTCCCAATTCATTTAATTCCATTGTTAAATTTAAATTCAGGGTCACACTAGAAATTACAACAAGAAGAACAATGCAATCTATCCCTAAAAGCACCAAGACAAACAATAAAAGTATAAAACACCTACCATAGCTTGGTACTAGAGTTCTTGTCCAATATCAACTCCTGATTCGACTCAGATTAAAAGAAAATTTAAGAATTGATGAAGAGCCTAAAATTAGGGAATATTATCTTGCACCGAAAAAGTGCAATCGATACTAAGAATAATAACGAATATCTAAAAGGGAATTGGTAACTAACTGATACGAATCCAACAAGACTGGTGGAAAATGAATCAGAGATTGTATGGAAGGGATATCTTGATTCTAATAATAGTCACCCAAGGGATCTTCTCAAATTTCAACAGTTTTCCAATATGAAGAATATAAATGAAAATAATTTTAGGTTAATAGATTTAATACAGGTAAAATGATGATTTTACCCAAAATATCTAGGTCACATAGTTTGGCCACACAGTTTGGATAAACCATTTTCCTTACATGCATTCAAAGCTATAGGGAAGGGCACATCACACGGTTTGTCGATACAGTTTGACTAATATGCATGTGCAAACTATGTCAAATCACAATGTCAAAATTGTAGACATTCCCACATGGTCATGTGGTCCATTTCGTACAGTATTTTATAACAATTTAATATCCTCCATACCTCCTCCCATGTCACGCATGGTTCATCTAAACCTGTGGCATACCCCATATAGTTTAATCTAACCATGCACCATGCCATTTTCAACCCAAACAATGAGTTCTGGTCTCCGAAAAATCCCCATACACACCTAAAACACCCGTGGTCATATTGGGTACTCACATTAGGCCATAATTAAACATTTAAACCATAAAAAGGATATATACATCAATGAAAACCTAGGTTCTTACAATCTTCCACCCTTAAAGAAATTCAACCCCAAATTTATATCACAAGGATTGTTAAGATTCATCTGAGAATAATTTCGTCCACTAAATATGTATGTTTGCCTCCCTATCCCAAATATCATCATGTAAATGGTCATGATATCAAAGAATTCATACTACAAGAACTAACTAGCCTCAAAGAACCTTTGTGCTCCTATCAATGATACAAATCAGATTCTCCTAAAAGGATGTGTCAACCTGTAACTCAACTTCCTCTGGCTGAAAAGCAAGGGATAGGTCTGAGTGATAATGGTGAATCTAAGATACATGGAATACATTATGTGTAGATCAGTACCTCTGAGGTAACAACAATGAATAGGCTACCATACTGAATCTACCAAGAATCTTGAATTTCCCGACATATCGAGGTGAAAGCTTACGTTGTCTCTTGATCCTTTTATGTCCCCACCTCAGTGAAACATGTAAAATAACCTGATCTCCTACCTCAAACTCCATAGGTAATCTTCCAAAATAGGTGTAAGATTTCATTCAATACTATTTAGTATTTCTCCACTTCTGAATCAACTGGAACGGCTCAGAATTCCCCTTCACGAGATGTGGTCCCAGTAAAGTTGTCTTGCCTACCTCTAACCAGCACAGGGGAGATCAGCATGACCTATCATACAGATCCTCATAATTTTCCATCATTATTGTCTCTAGATAGATATTTTTTTGTTGGTGAAGTCAACCATGGGAATATGCCTCTCCCAAGATCCCCTAAATTCCATAACACATTCTCATAGCATGTCCTCAATCACTTATATTGTACGCTATGACTGGACATCAGTCTTAGGGTGGTATGATGTTCTAATAAGAACCTGTATACCCAATATCCTTTCTAAACACTTCCAGAAATGATATGTGAAATAGTTTTCCCTATCTGAAATGATAGTGTGTGGGACCCCATGAATTCGTACTATGTCATGGATATACAACTCTCCGAGCTCATCGACACTGAAGGTCTCCTTGATCGGTAGGAAATGTACAAACCTTTTGAGCCTATCAATAACAACCCACATAGAAATGGTACCCTGAGGCAACCTTGGTAAATCAGTCATGAAATCCATCCCGACATCATCACATTTTACTCGAGAATAGGTTACTGCTATAAAATTCTGGTTGGTCGCTAGTGTTATGCCTTCACCAAATGACATGTGGAAGATTGTGTAACCAAAAGAGATACCTCCTTATTCATACCCTTCCACCAGTACTTACAGCATAATTCATGGTATATCTTGATGACTCTAGGATGCATTTCCCAAGACAAGTATGAAACTCCAGCATCAAATCCAGGCACATGTCTATTGAAATTTATACGCGACCATGAAAACATAGAATCACATCCTCACCTACAATCCAACCAAGATGAGGTTCCTCAACTTCCACAATCTCTCATAGGACTAGGCCCTTAGAAACTGATGGCTACCACATTATCACTCTATACAGTAGAGTAGAGGTCACATCAAAGTATGATTGAAAAGTCTTCCCACAACTATCCTACTCCTCCAAGTGAATCTTAAATAAAAATCCATAAGATTCCACTTGATACTGGTCTATTTCACTCCCTGTATCTGAGTCCTCAAACTTAGTGCATCATCCATTGTAATGCCTTTACCAAGCATGTAGGAAAGCTCTAAGTCAAAAGACTATAGGTACTCAACCCATTTTTAGGCCTCAAATTTAGATAACACTATGTAAATATGTACTTGAGGCTTTTTTAGTCTATGTAAAAAATCCCCTCCCGATAATTAATGTATCCAACAACATAATTTAGGATCAACTGCATCAAATACAAGATCACGTACCAGGTAGTTCCCCTAGTGTGGCTTCAAATGTCGAGACCCATACGTTGTGACTCTATCCCCTACATAAGAACTACTCCTAGCCCGATATATGATGATTCGTAGTACACAGTGTAACTCCTACCTAGATCTGGTAATATCAGTATTGGTGCTAAATTCAATCTCACTTTCAACTTCTGAAAGGCTCTCTCATAAGAATATGATCATACAAACATCACACCCTTATTATTCAATCCCATCAATGGCACTACTATGTGTGAGAAGTCATATATGATATCTATATAGTAACTAGCCACACCTAAGAAGCTTCCTACCTCAAATACGTTCATGGGAATCTACCAAGAAATTAAAAATCCCACCTTCTCTAGGTCAACTGATACTTCTATCTCTGAGATAATATTACCTAGGAAGTGAATTTGATCCACCTAGATATGGAACTTTGTGAGCTTAACATATAACTGATTCTCACTTAGTGTATTCAAAATGATCTCAAGGTATTTATCATGGTCATTTAGATTGTGATAACACGCCAAGATATCATCAATGAAATCAACCACAAATGAGTCCATATAAGGATGAAAGACTCATTTTATCAATGCCATAAAAAATATCAGGGCGTTCATGAGACCGAACGACATAACCAGATAATTATATAGACTATACCTAATTCAAAAGGATATATGAATTATGTCTATAGGTTGAACATGTACCTGGTGGTATCCAAATCTCAAATCAATATTGTAGATTACCTGAGCTCCTCAAAGCTGATCAAAGAGATCATAAATCTATTGCAAGTTATATTGGTTCTAAACTATCATCTAGTTAAATTTCTTATAATCCAAGCCTAGAACAAGGTTAACATTCACCTTTTTATGAAAAAGGACCAGAGAATCCTATGAATAAGTACTGGCTCAGATAAACTCCTTTGCCTCTAAATCCTCTAGCTACCTTCTGATCTCATAAAACTCCATTGTAACCATCCTATAAGATAGGATATATACCGGTGCAGCTCCTGGAACTAGATCAATAAAGAACTCAACCTCTCTATCCAAAGTAAAACTAGAAAATTTGTCTGAGAACATATACTTGAAATGATAAACCACTAGATTAATGTCTACCTGATGAGCTCCCTGATCATCCTGATACAAACTAGCAATATGGGATATCATTCAGCCCATACCATGATGTTGTGGTCAAACTCAGATCACCTAGACATCTCATTCACCCTTTTGAGTATAAACTAAACCTTACAGTGATGTGAAATTCACCCTATAGAGATAGCATTCAAAGTAATATTGATAGCTACTAGCCAGTCTATATAGATCATGACGTCAAACCTTTCCATCTCCAGGATAAAATGATTCCATACAAACCGGCACCCACCAACCTAATGGGTGAATTCCCTAAAATGTATCACATAATCGATTTTGATTCCCAATGGAGTGTCTATCATTATAATGATATCAGAATATAGCACAACGAGCATAAGGATTTTCACTACAGGTGATGATATGAAACTTTGTGATGTGCCTATATCAAAAAGAGAAGATGCAGTAGTGGAGGTTGCTAAGATCATACCTATCACCATAGGTGGTTCGATTCCCTAATCCTTAGGGGTAGGCTTTACAAAAAAGATCTAGCATGAACCATCGAACTGTAACACACCTCACTACCCAGATTAGTCACACTCTGATGTCTAAATGTAACTGGTGCCTGGCTGCCTCATCAACAGCCACCAATGCCTCAGCCTAATTGTCCAAAACTAATCCATCTCCCTACATAACATGGAGTAAGGAATCCACTCATAAACCTGATTTTGGAGCTAACCACATACCACTCACTACTAGAGGTAATGTCCTACAAAAACGTTTGATGAGGCCCATCCAACAGCAAGCTCAAAACTCGACTGGGTTGCAATCAAACTGATTCATCATCCGGCTCTATATGTAACATTACTAACAAAAAACCAAGCTACTAGTTCTCATAGCCTGACTAGAAATCATTTTAGGGGAAGCCCAAAAACTTCACTTACTGCCACTGGAAGTCGATCTATTGGTTCAAGAGAGAATACAGTTCTGATATGTTTCCCCAGATTTTCTCAGGTTATGCTCTGTAATCAGGGCTTGATTCACAATTTCAGTAATATAGGTCAATATGAACACATTGACCTGAGATATGATTGCATTCCAGACACCTTCCTTTAAGAATATCATACTCCATAGCTCATCAGTAAGGTATGTTGACGCAAAACTCAATTTATTTATAAAGAATGTGGAGTACACCATAACTGTCGCAACACCATACTCTAGATGCATGAAATCACTAGCCCACTCTGCTCACCGAGTCTCAGGGTGAAAGTAAGCATAGAACCTGGTTCAAAAATCAACCCAAACCATGTCCCATAGCCTGTCATCTTAGTTCAAAACATCCCACTAGTAGTTTTCTTCCTTAGGAAGTATGTATTTCATGAGCCTCACTCTCCTATAAAGAGGTGTCTCTAGATGCTCAATGATAGAAAGTGTATTCTCAAGCCATAGCTCAGTAGCCATTGGACCAATATCCCCTAAAACTGTGAGAGGATTCTACTTTTATAAGACACGTGTCATCTCAGCCATAGACAATTCAAGATATGGTTCTCCTAGAGGAGTCTTCATAAAGAGATAAAACACTTTTCTGAACTTTTTCTCAGTACCTATGTTTTGGAACAACTATTACTGTCGTTGCTAGCACTATAGGTGGTTGCATTGGTATACCATGGATTATAACCTTCAGAGTGTGTTCATCACCTCCCTCATTTCATACAAATGGAGTTCATCGTTGTGTAATTCAAGTAAAATTTCAAATAAATTCCCCATAAAAGAAATAAATCAAAGTACACTGCTAAAAAGTGTAGGATAGTTTAAAACCCTCTGAAAAATAGGTCAAACCACACAGAACTCTCTTAAATCTTGGACTGCCTAAAGAAATAGTTGAAAAATTCACTCGAGACACTACCTATTTCCCACTCAAAATCCAGGTCTAGGTCAATTCTTTTTTTCAAAGTTCAATTTTCTCTTTCAATTTCATTTAACAAATCATTTCCAATATATCACAATTCAATTTAAAAGTTAAACTGAATGGTTTTCCAAATATTGATCCATGAGGGCCCATACTCCTCATGATTAAAAACAACGCATCCATCTTATTCATACCACGACACATTCTATAAATTCCATCACAACCGAAATTATAACTTTCAAAGCAATAATCACAACAACATGCAACAAGTAATCTATTCTAAATGGAACGGTATAATTCTTGAAATCTGATCTATAAAAAGTGGATACAATTATGAATGAGATAGAATACCCTCATCTAATAAGGTTTCAAGAGAATAGAACCCAAAAAAATATGAATAATAAAATCATAAATCAAGTGCATAACCCAACTATGGGATTTAATCAACTGTAATAGTCAAAATCCATAAAACAACAATTTCATTCAAAGAAATTTGGCTTTCTCCGGTATGCGGGGTTCCTACCCATGGGCATAGCTCATTACCAAACTCTTATTCCATCATATTCCTTTATATTGTCTCCAAATAGTATATAAAACTATAAAATAATGCTTTGATACCACTTTTTAACATCCCAGACCTAGATACCACTCAATAGTGCCCCGAGCTCGGTTGGCCACATGGCCAAAAGCGCATCTCCCAAAATGTCATATGCTTCTGACTAGAAGAGAGGGGATAGGTTATTTCTATGGTAATACTATGTCCTCTTACCATAGTGTAACACATTGGAAGATCAATAATATCTAAATAATTAAAGTAGTAAAACACACAAACAATAGATACAGATAAGGAGTGAACAACAATATCAAAAAGAAGATCATATACACAATTATGATGATAAATATCACTAAAATCATCCAAAATTGGTAAAATTAGTATAGTACAATACATATTTCAAAATACCAAAAATACCAAAAAGTTATATCTCAAAATAGCAACATGAGCCTCGGCTTGATCCTGTTTTCCACTGCTCCAAAGCATGGTACAAAATAAAGCAACCAACTTAGGGATCTTTCCCTGATCCTTACCTGCATCCAAATAGTCTATTTAGGTACTCAAAAGTGGCCTAAACTGGGTTTGAGAAACAATCCCAGTAGATAACCACCCACAAATATCTATATAATTTGAGATTGTGCAATATAATATGCTAAGTTGTGTGCAAGTAAATATGAAAGAAATAAATAAATATACAGTGCCCATGAAATATATACTACTAAAAATGTAACTATAAAAAATCCTCTCAAGGATCCCCAAAAAAATGGCCAAGATACTCTAATAAGGTAGATACAAACAAAGCATAAATAACCATCATGACCTTTCCATTCACCCAAACATGTCTTTTCAACAACGACCTTGATGCACAACCTGAAGTGTCGAATGATCATGTTTGAGCTATAAAATCAATTATAGCATATTTTACATGATCATGCCATAATAATCCAGTGTCATGACAAGAAGGACTAAATATAAGGTGTTGAAGAACAATTCATCCTCATTGATTCCCATGATCATCTCAATGGAAACTTGGTTAAGAACTAGTTAGAGTCCTATGAGTATGTCAATCGAACATGTCCTACAAGAGTCCTAGAAATCCATATCCAAGGAGTAGCAAAGTCTGAGTCATCCTAAGAAATTAATATCCAAGAAGAATACTCTATCCAAAGTGTACACTACCACATTCAAGACCCCTAGAAAAAACTTCCATGGAATCTATATAAATCATTCATCAATTCCATTAAATTTCCAATCATACCATTTGATATTACCCACTAATTAGTCAATTATCTTCTAATAGTATCTCAAGAGTATACCCACTCAAGCATTACAAGTTCACAATCAAAATAAAACTATGAATATACCCCCCTCATTTAACAAAAATAATTTGAATTTAAGATATAACATTGATAAACATGTATAATATAAAAAGGGAGGCATTAAATCTCCTAAGAAAAAAAATCTAATTAAATTTAACCATAATTAAGCTTCTTATAATTAGGAAAGCATCAGAACACATCCGATGGATGGTTTAATAAGTCATACCAAAGGTGAATTCATACGGAATTCTCCATGGGTGTCCTTGGGTGGCTGAACAATCACAAACCCCAATCAATGGTACTTAAGGGCTTCCCTAAAAGATCCCAATTCATTTAATTAAATTTTTCAATTTAAAATTGAGGTTGCACTAAATAGTATGGTGTGTGGAAAAATAGTAGGTAAACCTATAAAGTATCAAAACCAATGGTAAAACTATAAACCACCAACCATAGCTAAATAGTAGAGTGTTCATCCAATATCAACTCCTAATTCATCTGAGATCTAGATAAAAAGGTAGAACGGATGAAGAACCTGAAATTAGGTAATATTAGCTTGAACCTACATAGTGCATCAAATACCAAGAAGAATAGATAATTGTTAAAAATAAATTGGGAACTCACCGATATAGATCCAACGAGATAGAAGATTCTTGAGACTTCGATCAGATAGAGTGGATGTCATGATTCTAAAAATAGTCACCCATGAGATATTCTCAAATTTCAACGACTATCCAACATGAATAATGGAAATGAAAATAGGTTTAGTTTAATAGATTTAATAAGGGAAACTTTTTAATTTTACCAAAAATATAAGGGTGGAAAGGTTTTTATTTCATGGTTTGGCCAAACCATACACCAAATGTGCATGCTTGGATGTAGGGAAGGGAACACTGCACAATTTTTCCACATGGTTTGACTAACCATGTGCAAACCACGTCAAAACCAACTTTAAAATTTAAAATTCTACCCTCATGGTTGTGCAGCCCGTTTTTCATGGTTTTTTCTAATTGTGAAAGCTTCCCCATGCCATTTTAACCAAAAATCTGGTTTCGAGGCTCCAAATTAGCCCCGACCACACTTAAAACACCCATGATCAAATTTAATACTCACATAGGTCTTAATTTAAAATTTAAACCAAATTAAAAAGGATATATACCTCATACTAAACCTTAGGTTCTGATAATTTATGATTTGTGGGGTTTAATTTCACTATATTGGAGTGATACAAATTGTTACAAAAAGTTTCTATAAAGTAAAAAATTATTATGAATTTGGGTTTAGTGGATTAAATAATATAACCTATAAAGTATTATTTAAATTAACAATGTGGAAGGTGAATTATGAGATATAAGGACTTGTGTTAGCATTTTTACTTGTATAATTAAATGTTCAATTATTATTTTAGAAAAGAAATAGCTATTTTGGAGTGATTAGTTTTGTTACAATCTTGAAGTAAGTGAATTTTACATTCAATAGATTAAAGAATTTTACCTTTTGGATATCATTTAAGAATATTTGAATTATATTTTTCATTATAGAATGATTTGTTCTAGGGAATGTTTTTGTAAATTTCCTTTTGATTACAATGATGTGATTAACATCTTAAAGAGCATATTATGATGAAGTTTTAAATGTGAATTTAGGAAATGTTTCTCAATTTTTCAAATTATTATAAAGAGTATATTGAAATGAAAAGTTAAAAAGGTAATTCATCGGCTTATTAAAAAAACTATTCTGATGATGTGTATGTTTTATGTCTATTGAATGGTTAAAAAGGTAAATTTCTAGTAAATTCTCTGATAAAATGTAAATTAACTTATGAAATCATATAGATGAAATGATTTTATAGATTGGATAAATTCTCTTTTAATAATTATGATTTTTTTATAATGAGTTTTGATGTGGAATATATTGTGATTTGATTTAATTATAAATTTTAGTTAGGGAATAAATTTTTCTAATTAATGGGTTTTTGTAGGATTATTTAAACAAGGGTAAATGAATAATTTATGTGGTTTAATTTTTGGATTGAGTTTTTTAATCCATTTTTTTGGAATGTGGTGTGGGAAACATGGGACACAATATTGAGTCCATGAGTTTTAATCAATGGTATATTTTGGATAGTTTTGGGGTAAAACTTAGCAAAAAGAGTGTATAGATCAGGTTTGGTGATTTCATTCATGAATCCATCTTTTATGTTGAATTTATTTTGATTAAAAAAAATTTCATTAGGAACCAACATTTTTCTGTTCATCATATGGGAAGGGATCATGGTTGAGTACTTGTTTTTCTGTCAGAAATTATATGGTTTAGAGCCACAAATAGTTTTTATTCCAATTAATGTCATTTTGTTGGAATGGGAAGTGAATTGAGATTTTAGTAATAGATTGGTTCACTAGGGATATAAAAATAAGGTTCTTTGGCATGATAATAATTGTAAGAGAGAGTTTTTAATGACTCTTGTTTTTTTGAGTGAATTTTTATATTTATTTTAGTATTTTTTGGAATTTTTTTAGTTTTTTCTAGTTGGAGTGTTAAGTTAGGGCGATAACAGGAGACAATTTTAAGAAATTAAAATCTTAATTAAGTTTTTAACACATTTTAGTGGACAAAAAAACTTTGGTGGGGGCTATGAGAATCTTGGAGGGGATATTTTAGTGAAGGTATGTCATAGGTGTCCACAATGAGGCTAGTGGTCTACCACCAAGAAACTGGTGAGCCGCTGGATGTTTTATGGGATTCTACCAAGTATCAGGTGGTGTTACACAACACATTTTTAATAGAGTCATTATAATCATTTTTTGGTTGTAATTTGTTAATGAAATCTCAAAAATTCCACTCATTATAATATAAATCCAACTTAACTTCCTCCAATTATCTTTCAACTATTTAAAATGTCATTTTTTCATTTATATTTTGTTTCATGACATATCAATGATTTTTTGCTGTTTTGGAACTACGATAATTAGAAAATTGTTTTCCTAATGGTTTTCTTGAAGGTGTCATGATTTTCCTTCAACCATGTTCTAATTATCATTTTTATTCTATTTTTGGATGTATTTTTGACATCTGGTTATCAAAAGAATTAGGCATTTGATCCTTATGTGTATTGTTGATGTATCATGAGGTTTTTGGACTCACCCTTTTCTAAGGTACTAATTAATTACTCTAATGTATAATGGTTGATTTGATACCTGAATCTTATTATAGTGTGATTGTTTGACATAGAATTGGATATTAATTCTAGATGAAATTTATGATTTGATTTGTCTTGAATTAATAGTACGTATACATGTAAAATTATTATGTGTATTTATGTTTAAATGATTACGTGATGTGCACTCATTAATGTAAAATTAGATTTGTGATTAATTAATTGTCCTAGTTTAAAAATAATAACAAAATGGTTTATTTATTTATAAATTTCCATAAATAAATGACTATTAAGTATTTAATAATAATTACTTGTGGTTGAATTGTATAAACTATTGAAATCTTATTAAAAATTCTTGTCATTATTAATTTTTTAATTTACAGTTTAAATTTATTCGAAATGTGTCATTAATAATTTAATAAATTTGTTGTTTGCATGAAAATTTACCACTATCAATTTATAATAGTTTATAAAAACTATTATATGATTTTAGGGGTGTGTAGATGATGTTTTATTTATTGTTTCTCATTCATTTGGGTTGAATATTTCTATTTGTGTGTTTTAATCCATTAAAACTTATTGGTTAAGTGTGGTTTAAATGATTTAATTTTGCATGGGGTTAAAGGAGGGGAAGTAGATTGTTAAAGATTAATTTAGGGAGATTTTTCGATATATTTTAAAGTATAATTATTGATATGTTAGGTGATGGAAATTACTGATTTATATCTAATAATTTTCCTTTATATCCTCAAATGATCCTAAGTGTTGCAGATATATTTTACTAATTCTTTTGTATCTTTAAGGAACTTAGTTAGAAGAATATTTTTCAAAATTGATAAAGGTTAAAGGTTGAGTTTATAGTTAGATATTTTATAGACAATTCTTAGGTGATGAAATCATATGGGTGAGTCTTAGAAAAAAAATCTGATTTTAGGAGGATAACTATTATGTAGTCGATGAATATAAATTTGTTTTTAGCATAGGGTTAAGTAATAATTTGGGATACGTTTTAGAATGGAAATATTTTAATTTATTAAATCAAATCATTTGTTTTTAAATGATGTAATTTTATTCTTATTAAACATTTATGATTTATAAATGATAAAAAAAATTGAATTGTGTTGGTAATGTTATCATGTGAAGTACTTGATAATTTTTAGTAATCATGTTTTTGATTCTTGAAGAAATGTTAACTAATGGTATTTTGTTATATCATTATTTGTGTAAAATGTGATGATAAATAGTAATTTTGTAGTAAAGTTAATAAGGGCATCAAATATTGAATTATTTTAATTAATGCATATGATTAAGTAGTTCTGTTTATAATTATTATTCTTTGGGATTTATGTGTAAGAATAATGTTTTTGGTGAACTTATTGGGGTGTATGGAATATTATGAAGTGATAAACTTTGTATAAAATTTTTAATTAAGTTTTTTTAATAATATCATGATTTTGATATATGATTAAATGATTGAAATATGTATTAAGGTAATCAAATAATAATTTAATTAAGGATATTAATGCTAGAAATGATCGTAAATAAGGTTAAAATGATAAATTATAAGTAAATTGAGCTGTTTGATTTATAAAGGGCTTCATAGAGTGACGAGTGATAATGAGTTTTCATAATATGATGTAAAATTATGATATTTTTTTAGGAGTATTATGAAAGGAATTAAAGTGGTTTTTGTACAATAATACGATATGCCATGTGTTTTTTTCAAAATATATTTATTGACCGATTATTTTTGGGAAAAACATTTCATTATTCTATGAAATAATCATGATTTTGGTTATGATGTGGGTAAATAATTTTGTTAATCCATTTTGAGATTATCCATGGGTTTATTTATGTTGTGATTTCAGCAACATGAGGACTTTTACATGTGTCTAATAGTTTTATTAATTGAGACATATATTGTCTATGACATATTCAAATAGACATTTAGAGCACCTTCCAACAGTAGATAAAGCATGTAATTTATAAAAAAATAGTTAACGAAGAATTTTATGTGATTTATTATATTATATTTTGTTACATAAAATTATATTATAAATTTCTCTATATGCATGTGAATTCATTAAGAACTATTAATTTTTTGGACCTTAGTTCTACCCTGTTGAGATTTATTTATCACAATATGTACATTTACATCTCTTAAATGTGTTGTAATGAAAGTTTTTATAGGTATGGGTATAGACCCATAGTAAAATGGAGTAATATTTTTAGATTATTTTAATGAAACTGGAGTAGTTGGATGTTTTCATGGAGAGTTACTTTCTACTTAATTTCAATTTTTTTACTTCCATTAGTTTGTAATGTCTAACGTATATGATTATTGGGTTTATTTTTGATTGTTTGAAATGTGATCATGAATAGGGATTTTTTTAGAGTAATGCTGATGTTTATTGTTATTAATTTTTGTTGTATTTTTGTTACTCTGATTGTGTATATTTTATTTTAATGATTCATTTGTGGAAAAACTAATTCTAAATTGAAATTTATAGACCATATATGTTATTTGTTTGCCTCTAGTGATTTTAGAGTTCACTTTAGGTCATATGTTGTTTAAATTTAGCAACATAGACATTTCAGGGAGAGACATTAAAAAATGGTATCAAAATAATTTATTTTTTGAGGTGTTGATATTTGGAATAGGCTATAAATGAGATTAGAGGTCAAGGCTTGGAATGAAACTTGTATGTGTGTGCCTAAAAAACACAACCATATTATAGTTTACATAAACCAAGGATGAATGGGATTTAGTTTCAAAATTTTGATGAGTTATTATTTGGTTCATTTTAAATAAATGATTTTTAGATTTTTAAATTTACCTAGATTGAGAGTGAGTATTGGAGTATTCAAGCATCATTTTGGTATTTTGGTTCATGACCTATATGTGAGTGAAGATGTGAATGTGTTTTATTTGTGATTTTATTTGAGAAATATAATTTTGCTTAATAACTCATGTATTAATAAACAAATTAATATTTTCATGAATTGGTTATTAATAATGAACTGGTAAACAAAAATCAAATAAATTTTCTTAATGATCCAGTGGGATTTTATTTAAGATGATTGATTACTTTGTGCTTGTATGATATATGTTTATCACTAAAAAGGAATGTGTATAGCCTAGATGAATCATGTAGGGACACTAAGTGGTGATTTGAATTAATGTACCCACATTTTATCGAGTTTCCATTTCCTTTTAAATAACCTAGATTTCACTAGAACCTATGCCCCGGTTATGAGAAATTTATCAATCAATTCACTCTCATCCTTTACCTAAGTAAGCAATACATAATAATTTAAGAAAAATGTCTTATCATATTTACAAGGTTCCGCCTTTATGTGGTATCCTTGTCCTTATTGTGTGTGACTATTTTTATATACTCATATTTTATTATCACTAAAAATTATAGTCATTTTAAGTGCATTTCAAGTCACACACAAGTGTCAGGTTGGTATCATCAACTTCCCTGATATGATGTTGCTTATAATGGAACCACCAGTTCTTCAATAGTTTTATTTAGACAGGAACCATATATTCTTAAAGAATCCTCCAAAATCTAGTGAATATATATTAAACCTATAGATAATGATCAGAAAATATGCATGCAGGTGGGACTAATTCTCCAGTCAAACTCGCTATGATATTTCATCATAGTGGTTCTCAATCTTCAAGAGACTCATTGAAGAATACAAAAACACACATGGAACAAATATCTTCTCACCAATCTAATTCCTCTTTGATACTAGAATCGAATAAAAAGTATAAAACTTACCTCTTATATTCTAATTTGATAGATATTGTATCTATTTTTTGTTTTCATATCATAAGTCTCCACTTCTTCCCTTATTCTCTGACAGCTGTTGTTTCTTCATGAGTGGATTAGTCAAAGGAATCTATTATTATACTTATATTTTTTTTATTTACAGAATATATAACAAAAGCATAGCCTAATAATATCTCTCTTATTCTCTTAGATTCATAGTGGGTGTAGCATAATTCTAGAGTCAGATACAAAAAATCTCTTCCTTCTCATATATCTATTCCTTATGAAGAGAGAATATTTTTCTTCAAGTATCCAAAACTATTGGTGATTCATAAATCCATGAAATATAATCATATAAATATTGGGACCCTAAAGTCATTAAAACACATGAGTGTCCTTTTATACTCCTTAAAAACCAAGAATTTCCATCTTTACACAATATAAAAATATCATAATTCTATCTTTAATATATGATGTATTTAAAAAAATTCCATAATGGCATTTGAGAAAGCATAATTCTTACAACTCGATTCTCTAGAACTTGAATTATTATTTCACAATTAATTATAAAAATTTATCACATTATTATTATATTTTAATTAAGTCCTCCATGTGTTCATGATATTATCTTTCTCAAACTATCTTTTAAATAAACACATCCCATTGAATTATTTATTTATCTTGGAGAAATTATAATGCACATATATTTTGTATGTATGAATATATTTATCACCATGTTTTTCATTATATCCACTCCATGAAAAATCTTTGTGACCTTCCATTTAAATAGTATCTCTTTCATTTACCCCATGATAGTTGTGGCATCATGAATTGTTCATGATAGATACATGCATGATCACTTCCAAATTATCAAAGAAAAAATATAGTAGGTTTATCCTTATAGATCTTCTATGAAACATGTGGTTGATGGATCAACTATATGAGTCATGTGGTTGATGGATCAAACATATGAGACATGTGGCCACTAGATTGACCATATGAGGCATGCAGTCACTAGATCAACCGTGTGACATGAAGTTAATTGATCGTCCATGAGGAATGATTTTGTGAATCATCATTGTTATTCAAAGACCAATAATCGATATCCTTTTGATCCACTTAACTACACAATCATCCTACATGCAAGATAGTGATCAATTCAGTGTTTTATTCAATGATATTTTCATTCCATAGAATAGAATCGTTAAAATCAAGTGGCATGAACTCTATACATGCAAACACAGATTCCCAAGGTATAAGAATATGGGTGTGAAATCATATTTAAAAAAACATGAAATGTATTAAAATTATACAGTGTGTTTTATCAGAGTCCCATATTTATTTTGTCTTGGGTTAGATACACTTAATAACTCTATATTTCTATTAGACTGTAAAAACAAGACTGAATGGGTTTTAGTGCTCTACCTATAGACTTCTGTGTTACCCCAAATGTAAGAAGCTAATAAACATTAGAAAATCATGTGTCAAATTGCGCTCTATATGCTATACTTGTCCTTCAAGAACATTCTTCCTTCTTTACCCATGAAAAATTCTCCTTTCCAGTCTAGGAAGAGCTACCATTGAGATTATCCTATTCTTGTACAAGGTTTCTTGGTTGGCCTAGCTATGTTTTCCCAAATTTTTTGGTTTTAACTCCTTATAAAAATTACTTAGGAAGGTTCTAAATAAACAACCACATCTCATATATAGACCCTTCACAAAATTATATCTACCACTCAAAAACACCACAAGAATTATCCAACCAATTCGAAAACCCATTTCTTATATTTAAATATCCTCACCACCATCCAATAATATTCACATAAAATCATCTATTTAATATAAAAATTAAACATTTTAACTTCATTATCATTATTCTTAGGAACTTTAACTTTCTTCAAAACCATCCAAAAATCATATTCACATCACCATTTACACCAAGGAATCCTTATTTAAACCATGTACAACCATTATTATGGGCACTTCAATGTCCCCCTTTTTTTTGTCAATACCTTCAAGAACATTGATGTTAATATGTGGGTTTTGATATCCTTTCCTTCTCCACCTAGTTGATAAAATATTTAAAGATATTTATAATAAATAGTCTTCAATTGGATTCTTCTTCCACTTCTGATTTTTTTATTCTCCTTGAAACAATTAAAAGAGAATTGGCACCACATTTACACTTAGCTCATAACCTTAAGTTTTACAAATCTATGTCTACATTGGCTAAATTGGTGTAAACAAAAGTGAGTAACTATGGTATTTAAAGCTATCTAATAAGAGATACAAAATGTGACACATTTCCTAAAATTATCTTTCAAGGAATTTATATATATATTTCAAAAATTATATATATATATATATATATATATATATATTAGACACACTTCAACAAATACATAATAAAGAAAAATTCCAAGATATATAAATTCAATTTTTACTCTCTTTTCACATTAACCAACACTCCCCCTTTATAACCATTTTTTATATAACCAATGCATGGTAGGAAAGGGTTATCGGAATACCTCATTAAACAAATATACTATATTCTATATATATATTAGATTAAATCAAATAAGATTTTACTCGATAGACTCCTCCTTCATAATAAGTCCACCTTGAAGAGGGAACACATTCCTTATTCATGATTATAAGGAAATAATCCCAATCCAACACTAGTGGAAATAAGGGATTTAATGTCGACTTAATAACGTCAGTTTTTTATAAACTGATGCCAATAGTATGTGAGGGAAATTAATGGCGTCGGTTTTTAGTAAAACCGACGCAAAAAATAATTATTCAATGATATTTCTCATCGGTTTTGTGAAAACCGACCCGAAAAATCAAAAAAAAATGTTTTGGCATCGGTTTTGAAGAAAACTGATGCCAATAATAAAAAAACATTTGGCGTCAGTTTTCTCCAAAAATGACGCCAAAAAATTGAAACCCATTTATTTTCAGCATCGGTTTTGGTAAAAACGGATACCAAAAATAAAAAAGGGATTATAGCCATCAGATATTCTCAAAACTGACGCCAAATGTTTTTTTAAAAGTTTTAGGGCCGTTTTTGTTAAAAAACGACGCCGAAAGTATTTTAAAATTAATCGGGGTCGTGAAACCCTCATTTTGTTGGATCGTCGAAATCAAAACTAGTTACAGTGCCTTGGACTCCCGATGACTTTCGAAGCTCTATTTGTGATCTTGAAAGGCCATTGTTGGTGGTTTTCTTCTGTTTTCATGATTTTTGGTTTGTGTTCTTCGTTTTTATCTCTTGTTTTATCTTCTATTGTTTATTTCTTCTTCCATAACACTATTTTACATGACTTTCAATGTTAGTTCGATTTTATTTGTTGTTTGTCATTATTTTTGGTTTTGTATTATCATTGTTGGTATAGATTTTGTAGTGTTTGTTTTTCGAAGTCATTATACCGAACGCAGTTTGGATTGAGGATCTCCATTCGGGTTGAACTTCAAATTTTGTAAGTTTTTTTTAATTTTGTAGATAAATAATTTATCATTCAATTTTTTATTGATTTTATTTAATTATTAGTTTATATTTTATTTTAAATATGTTAGGAAATGGTTAAATATTCTTTCAAAAAAAATTCTTAAATATCATGTCAACAAATTGTATATTTTTACATTGACTCCAATCAAATTTCACCTAATACACTTACTGCATCCTTTAAATTAATGCACTCTTCATTACTTTTGAAAAATGAAACATCGAAATAATGCAACAACTATGTAAAATGAACTAATAAATTTTAAAATAATGATATTATAATTAAATTATAATATCAATATAACACACATGTATATAATATGAAAATAAAATATTTACTCTATTTGTAAATGTGTTTCATATCTGATGTCTTCTATCTGATTATAAATAGTTTTTATTAAAATTGTTTTTTTTAAATTTATCTGATAGATATTTAAATGTTTATATGTTTTAATATATTCACCAATTATATTGTGATATCAGGTATTTAGTTGATCATAATTGGATTCATTTACGAAGAACCACTAGTGAATATGAAAAAGGAGTTGATAATTTTTTGGAATTTTCTAAATGACATCTTCAAAATATTGATTTGATTTTCTATCAATGTGTGAAGTTTGTAAATATGAGAAATTTAAACTCCATAAAAATAATGGATCATCTCATTTGTTATGATTTTAGCCTTAGTTATACACTTTGGAACTTGAATGGTGAAAAAACTGAAAATTCAACATCCAATGTTGATGACGATATTCATAATGAGGTAGAGGATCGTATTGAAGAATTAATTCATAATTTAGGTGTTGAAACCATCGAAAAAACACCAATTTTTGAACGATTGTTTGGAGATTATGGGAAACCATTATTCCCAAGTTGCAGTAAATATACAGTGTTATCAGCAGTTTTGAGATTAGTTAACTTAAAAGCTAAAAATGGGTGGAGTGATAAAAGTTTCTCCATTTTACTTGAGCTTTTAAAAGAGCTACTTACAGGAGGCAACGGGCTTCCAGATTCCAATTATGAGGTGAATAAAATATTATGCCCAATGGAATTGGATTATAAAAAGAAACATGCTTTCCCCAATGATTATATATTTTATAGCAATGAAAATAAATATTTATCAAGTTTTCCTATATGTGGGACATCACGCTATAAGATAAATTGGAAATTCAACTCAAATTCATTCTTAGGTGATGTCATCTAACATCATTAAAAAACAATTTTGTACTTTCCAATTATATCATCCAATATTTGTTTTCATACAATTCTGATAATTCAATTCTGAATTATTTTTAGGTACCAGAATCAAAACTCCTGCTGAATAAATTTGGTACCTTCTAATAATTCCTCATTTGAAGCGTCTATTTGTACATTCAATTGATGAAAAAAAGGTTAATATGGCATTCAGATGAGCACATATCTGATGGTAACTTGCATCACCCTACCGATTCACCACAGTGGAAGAGTTTTGATAAAAAAAATTCATGATTTTGGAAGAGAAGTTATAAATCTCAGAATGGGATTGTGTACTGATGGAATTAATCCATATCAGAGCCTCAGTAGCCAACATAGTTCATGGATTGTTTTTCTGGTAGTTTACAACTTTTTCCTATATCTATGTATGAAGAAAAAATATGTTATTATGAGCTTGAAGATTTCTGGACCAAAATAACCGGGAAATGATATTGATGTGTATCTTACACCATTGATTGGTGATTTGAAACTGCTATGGGAGGAAGGTGTTAAAGTTTTTTGATTCATACAATAAAGAGTATTTTATTTTACGTGCTATGATAATGTTCACTATAAACGACTTTCATGAATATGGAAACTTATCTAGATATAGTGTTAAGGGACATAAAGCATGTCTAATTTCTGAAGAACTAACTTCATATTATCAATTTTAGAATGGAAGAAAGACAGTGTATATGGGAAATAAAAGATTTTTGTGAATTGATCATTCTTATCGTAGATTAAAAAAAGAATTTAACGGTTTATAAGAATACAATCTTCCCCCTCGACCATTTTCAGCTGAAGAATATTATGATAGAGTGAAAGATATTGATTCGACATTTAGAAAGAGAAGAAGTTCTGGTTTTCAAAAACATATCTGGAAGAAGCAGTCTATTTTTTTCGAACTACCTTATTGGATATTTTTAGAGATAAAACATAACATTGATGTTATGCATGTTGAGAAAAACATATATGACAGTTTGATTGGAACTTTGTTAGACATAAAAGGAAAGACAAAAGATGTATTCCATGCTAGATTGGACTTGATATTAATGAGAATACATTTGGAGTTATCTCCCACTGTGAAAGGAAACCGAACAAATTTACCTCCGGCTTGTCACACATTAAGCAAGATTGAAAAGAAGAATTTTTTTCAAGGTCTTCACGGTATTAAAGTACCCAGTGGTTTTTCTTCAAATGTGAATAATTTGGTTTCATTGAATTATTTTAAATTAATAGGTATGAAATCTCAAGATTACCATGTGTTGATGAAACAACTTCTACCAGTAGAAGTGCATGGTATATTTTCGACGGCTGTCAGAAAGACTATCATTAGGTTATGTAATTTCTTCAAATCCATTTGTAGCAAAGTCTTTGATCCAAATTTTTTAGATGTGTTGGAGAATTAAGAAACTCTTAATCTTTTTCAACTAGAAATGTATTTCCCACCCACATTTTTTGATATAATGGTTCATTTGCTGATTCATTTGGTGCGTGAGATAAGAATATGTGGGCCTGTTTATTTAAGATGGTTGTATCCTTTTGAAAGATATATGAAAATTTTGAAAGGATATAATAAAAATACTTATTGACCAAAGGCCTATATTGTTCAAACATATGTGTCAGAAGAGGTGATTGAGTTCTGTACTGGTTATTTGAATGAGGTGGAGCATATTGGTATCCCTGTATCTCGACATATGACATTTGATAGTTAAGGTAAAGGGGTTCAAGGCTTAAAGGTAAAGTTCATTCCATGTGATGAAGTGATGCAGGCACATTTTTACATTTTGAACAACATAGATGATTTTCAATCATATATATCCTCACATATTGTTGAATTAAAGTTACGATATCAGAAAAGAAATGAAAAAAGGTTTATGATTGAGCATCAGAAGACATTTTTTTCATGGTTTAAAGAGAAAGTCACCCCAGATATATCTACATTAGAAACATTGAAGTGGTTAGCAGGGGGACTATCTCTTAATGTGATCACATGGTCTGGTTTTGATATCAATGGATACAAATTTTACACAAAAAAACCTATATGACAAGAGTACCGTTCAGAATAGTGGTGTGATGGTTTTCGCTAAAGCATTTAATTTTTCAAGTGCCAAAGATAAAAACCCAATTTCTTCATCAACGTCATATTTTGGAGTTATTAAATACATATGGGAAATTGGTTATATTAAATCTCGACTCACTATTTTTAAGTGTAATTGGTCTGATAGAAATAGTGGTGTGAAACATGATGAATATGGGTTTAAACTGGTTGATTTGAAAATATTTAATTACAATAAGGAACCATTTATCATGGAAACACATGAAAAATAGGTATTTTATGTCATTGATCCATTGAATGATTAGCGGTCAGCTGTTTTGTAAGGAAAAAGATACCATTTGGGTTATGAGGATGATTCTAATGATGTTAGTGATTTACATGAGCCTTATTCATCTATTACACAATTTCCATATGATTACAATGTGTATAAGAAAGACATAGTGCATGCATTACGTACTGATCATGATAAAGGCATGTAAAAAACAATAAATTAGCCTCCTAATTTTTCTGTAAAATATTTATATTTTGTTTCCATGTTTGAAACTTACAAATGCATGCCACATTTTTTACTTACTTATTTTTGTCTTCCTTGTTTCTAATTATTCATTTTTCTAATGATATGCAGGTACACAAAATTTCATTATACTTTCTAGTAGCAATGTCAGATACAAATAGAGAGGAGCAGTTACCGAGGTATATCTATTTTGACATATTATTAAATATTTAGTAATATACTTATTTAATGAAATAAAACTCTTAATTTACAAATACAAATTATAGGACTATTGATGCATCCTCAGCAGAGGAGAATTCTCCCGTTACTACTCAAAAATCTAGTTCTCAAGTTGGTAAACGTGGTATTACACATTTACCAAAACTATAACTTTCTTGTGAGGATGAAAAAGTACACATCCGTTTTGATGATAATAATAATGCAGTTGGCCCAAATGCAGTTCAGTTTGTCAGTTATATAGTGATGCTGAGTCGCTGCAGGATTAGTATTTTATATCCTAATTAGAAGTCAGTGGACAGGATGGCGAAGCAGCAGCTTTGGGAGGTCGTGATGGTAAATATCTTAATTTATTTCTTTTATCTCATTTTTTGAATATTATATATTTTAAATAACATATTTAATTTATTTAATTACAGATGACATTCAATTTTGAGGAAACCAAAGAAATTAAGAAAAGACATCTCTCTTTAGCGGCGGTTTGATGGAGAGATTTTAAAACCAAACTAACAAGAAATTATGTTTTTGGAAAGAGATGGTTTGAAATCCCATGTCTTAAGTATCTGTATATAGATGAAGAAACATGGAAGTGATTTTTTGACATTCATCAGGACAATAAATTTCAGGTATGGTAATTGTTTTATATTTTAAAATTTATGCTATATTTTTCTTATTACTTAGTTGTTTATTTTTATATAACAGGCCTCCAGGAGATCTCATTAGGAGATCCAGTTGAGAAACATATACCATCATACTTTATCACGTGGAGGGTATTCGTATTTGGAGTAGAAAATAATTGAAGAAAAATTTGAAGCATTAAGAGCTCGATCAAGTAGTGGTTCTGAAGAGGTCCAGTTTGTTCCTCCATCTCCTCCCACTAGCCATGAGAAATGGAAACAAACAAGAAGAAGAAAAAATGAACAGTATATTATAGAGGAATCTCATCAAGTGGCTGATAGTTTTTTAAGTAAATATTATTTATTTGTTAACAATTTTTCTATTTTATAATTTATAAACACTAATATAACTTTTTAATTTTTCATTTTTGGATGACCTTCAGGAGAAAGAGACACAGGGATCTTTTATCCCTGAGGGTAGGATGGACATCCTAGCCAATGCTTTGGGAAAGGAAGAACACCCCAGTCATTTCTGAGGATATCAGTAGGGTGTTAGTATTCGGAAGTTTTTTGGTAAGAGTAAGCAATTAAGAGACCCAGAAATAGAATCCTTAAAAGAAGAGCTGAAAGATATGAAACAGTCTGTGGGTGATCAAATTCAAGAAGCAGTGCAGAAGGATTTATTAGAACACTTGGAAAGATAGTCACAATCTACGCATCCTTCCCAGGTATATTATTTATTTTTCATTAATTTTTCTATTTTATAAATTATAATTACTAATATAATTTTTTCATTTTTCAGCCTTCCCAATTTTCTCACCCGGACTACCCTACCCTATCTGCTTACCTTGCCCCATCTGTGCAGCCTTCCAAGGTATATTATTTATTCTTCATCAATTTTTCTATTTTATAAATTATAAACACTAATATAACTTTTTCATTTTTCAGCATTCTCAGCCTACTCACCCAGACTACCATGCCCCATCTATTTACCCTGCCCCGTTTACGCAACCTTTCGAGGTATATTATTTTATTTTAATCAATTTTTCTATTTTATAAATTTTAAATACTAATATACCTTTTTCATTTTTTCTGCCTTCTCAGCCTACTCACCCAGACTACCCTACCCCACCTACTTACTTTGAGCCTCCACCTCCTCCCTCAGATCAATCCATATATTGTGAGTTGTTTGCGGGAGATCCTTATGTACATATCGTTGCATTAGGACAGGTGAATTTTTTTGGGGACTCGTTACTTCATTAGCCTATGAATATGGGTAAGGTTAGAGTATCAGTACTTGTTATTATAGATCCCACTGCTCTACTACCATTTCTTACTGTGGAGATCACCAGTGTTGGGGAATGTATGGGCCATTTTTTACATTATCCAACTTCCCTTATTCGTTATATTTCACATGAGGTATGCGTTTTTTTAAATATTAATTACAAATTATTCCAAATTACTTATAATGTTTTCTGACATTTAACTTATATAGGAATATCTAAAAGAAAAATAAATTGCACAAATGCAACAAAATGTTTAGGAACAATTGGTTGTAGATACTTCTAATATTTCTTATGGGTTGAAAAGATTATTTGAGTCCTCTTATTCATTTAATTTTATCGATGAGTTTCGGATGATTCCCGATATATGTGGAAGAAATTATTGATTGACATTAATGAAAGAAGATATCATGCATTAAGTTAATTTTGAAGAGATTGGGCTGAGTGTGGTGCAGTTGTTTTCCACGTAAGTAAATTGATGTTTGAATTGCTATTTCTTTAATAAAAGATTGTTATGTCATTGACTAACTATATTTTCTTTTTAAATTAGGTATCTACACAAGCTTCTTTTACAAAATGAAACTACAGGAATTTAGATCTTTGTAGATCCAGAGTACATTTCCTTGGAAGTCAAACATGTGAATAATGTTGAAAGAGTTCAATATATATCCGAGATATTATCACAGATAGAGATTCAATGATGGTTTTTTCAATTTCTTGATAAGTAAGAACATAAACATAATTATTAACTAATTATCATTATAATGTCATTAATTGTGAGCTTTTTGTATTATAGCGGGCATTGAATGTTAGACGTATTTTTCCCAAGTGAATGCACCTTATATTGGTTTTTCTCTTTATTAGGAACAGTGCGTAAACCATTTTCCACCTTATTAAATAGGTAAGTTTTTTTTATTTTTTATAAGCTTGTTATGTTAAATTTTCATTGTTTACACATGTTTTATTAGTTCATATATAAAAAAAATGTAGTTCATGGAAACATTTTAACAAGGAATACATGTCAGTAAAGAAACCAATGAAAATCAAATATGTTGAAGTACAGGTAATTAGTTTTTATATTTTTCTTATATGTTGGTTTTTATTATTAGTTAAATGTTTTATAACTGCAGTTTCTTCATCAAAATGTACATGTTGAATGTGGTTATTATATTCTATGATTCATGTACGAGATAATCACAATTGGGGAAACTACTGATTTTTATAAGGTTAGTTGTATTAATTTTTTTATATATTTTCTGCCATATTATTCTATTTTTTAATTTCATATAATTCAATATTATTGTAGGCATTCAATGATTCATAGTCTTATTCCCAATCTGATATGACCCATATTCAATCTACTTTTGTGAACTATTTGTTAAGTTTGATTGATATTTGAGGTATGTATATTCTAATATTTATAAATAATAATACATATAGGTTCAAAAAACTAACTCTTGTGATATATTATGTGTTTGAACATACTAATAACAAAATGAATGCTTCAACAATAACCAACAATGAGCATGCCATAAATTTCAGGTATGTGTATTTTAATTCTACTTTATTTTGAAAGTGTAATAATCTGAATTTTCTAAAAAATGTAACTTTCAGCATTGGTTTTTTTGTTTATGCTTGGTATATGAAAGAAGAAATAATCAATAAACCATGTGATGATAGGCTATGTACAATTCAAGCTGACATGAACCCATGTCGTACCTATATCAACTCCATGCCAAAAGGATAAAAAAGACATTAGAAGTGACCAAGAACAATCCAAAAGTGCATTAATCATATTACATGGTATCCTTAAGGCATTGAGTATTGAGTCAAACCACAATGATGACAAGTGAAAATGTACTTGATATCTACATGGGAACAATTTCTTGCATGGTACTTGGTATCCATAATGAATTGAATTTTAGGTCTGGCCACATGACTATAATAAGTAAAAAATATTTATTTAGTTCTCTCAAGTTCCTCTACAATGCATTTATCTAATTTTTTTTAGATTTATTTATGCATTGATCTTTTACTGGAATCCTTGTAAATTTTTCAGTAACTCAAATGTATTGTCGTTGGTATTAAATAATAGATGGGCGGTGCGAGAACTATAAATGATGGAGTCGTGGGACTTGCAAATGTCATAAAATTTATTGAATTCATTGATTGCAGGTACATGTATTTTAATTTTACATTATAATAACAATGTATAGATAATTTTTTTGATTAACTAGATATAATAATTTAAGTTATAGGAGGAATTAGATGATAAATACTATTTGATTATTTTTGTATATTGTGTTATTTTTACAAGGGTTTCGATTTTTTTGGAAGGGTAATTTTAATTATTTTATAAAAAAATTAATTATGGTGTCAGTTATTTGAAAAATCGAGGCCAAAAGTTTTTTAAAAAAAATTGAATTTTGGTGTTGGTTTTATCTAAAACCGACGCCGAAAAGCCTATACAAATTCAATTTCGACATTGGTTTTAGATAAAATCGATGTTGAAACTCTTAACGAAATTATTTTCAGCATCGGTTTTTGAAGAAATAACACCGAAAATCATATTTTTAACATCACCTTTATAGACGTCGGTTCAAAACCGACGTCAAAAATCAAAAAAAATGATGTTAATTTGTGTTTTTGTACTAGTGCAAGTGGAAAAGAAACATATACAAAGCCAAAACTGAAGCCTACATACAACATTCCATTCAAAGAAAGTGTAAAAGATTCAAATAAGAAAAATATTATATCAAAATAAAAATGAATCACCAAAATCATTAAAAAAAAAGCAGTAAATTTGATAATGACATTACCCAACCCATTCAAATCATCCAACATCAGATGAACAAACAAAACTGAGTCCAACAGTTAAAACTTCCACCCAGCCTTCAATGCTAAAACCATCTTAGAAAAAAGTCCTTATATATACAATATTCAATATAAATAGTCAAAGAATACCCACGCTACATATATGAGTTCTTGAAGCTCCAACCGGGGCCACCAATGTTGTCTACCAAAATACACACATAGGCTTGCATACATCCAAAAGCTAGAATAATCCAAAATCTGAAACCCATCAAAAAATATCAACAAAATTCTCCAAAATTATATTAACCAATCCATTCATATCATCTAACATAATATGTAAAACAAAATTGAGTCCATCAATTGAAAATTTCCACCAATTTTGTAACCAACTAAGAAAAACAATACCCCTATACATGAAGTAGTCAAGAAAAATTGTCAAAGACTACCCACACTAAATAAATGAGAAATACATTAAAATTGTAGCTATAAATAGGGTCTCAAACAGGGTCTTCCACAACACACACACACAATCCTACAAATATCTAAAATATAGAATGATATATAATCGTAAACCCATCCAAATATATGATCAACATTCTCCAAAATTCATTGCATGAGGTCTTCATTTCAATATCCTAAAAACATCTACCCTAAAAATCATTAAGAACTCATTGAACATGTAATAACTTCCATGATGGATAATCACCATATCTTATTTAGAGGCTTTTCAGAAACATTTTAGGATAAAAAAATGGTTAAAACAATTTTTTTTAAGGATTCCCAAATATTTTTTCAACATGATTTCAAAAAATTCTTTGACAAAAATATTTGAACATTCAAACACAAATTTTCATGTTTTAAGCTTCATAATAAACTTTGAGTATTTCTCAATATCTACATTTATTTAATTGATTAAAAATAAATTTCTCCCCCTTAATTTCTGGGATTTTATTTTGTAACCAACGATGATAGTGTATAAACCTGTACTTTTTCAATGACATTTACTCAACAACATTTCAAAAATTGGATCTTTATTTCAATAAATCAATCAATTAGAATCTAAAAATCCTTATCACTCCTCTCCCTCTCTATGAGACACTACAACTCATACTCATCAAGTTAATCCTCTTCTATGGATAAATTTCAAGATAGTTCACATTGAGAAAATACAAAGATGGAACTCTTCAAGATTTCATCAAGTTTGGAATAGTGATTCCAGTTACCATATTTTTTTATTGTTGTCTAGTTTTGATAACACTAACACCTACAATACTCAACATCAATTACTTGTAGTAAATATCACAAAAATAAAACAAAAAATTAATATAATAAGGTGGTACCCCTTTTTCTTCAATGTGTACACCAAGTTTGAGAATATTTTCTCAATAAATTTTCTACTTTCACTCTATCTTTCATGGTTTTAGGATTGGTCTTCAATACTATCTTTTATTGGGTCCACATATAAACTTTCCTATTTTCTTATTCTTTATTGTATGGATTGGTCCAATTGTCATTTTTTAATAAATTTATTTCATTAATAGGTGTTTTACCCTTTTATTGCCTTCTTTTCAACATTTCTTCTTGGGATAAAAGAATAATCAAACTGTTATTTTCATTTTGACTAGATTTTTACACTATCCACACATCTTTTTATGAAATTTTTAGTTCTCATTTGTTGATAAACTCTCAAGAAATTTGAGATCATTATAAATAATTTCTTCTTTTCATTTTTAAATAGAATATTCTTGTGCCTCTTCTAGTCTTCTATATTTTTAGAAATTAGTTCACCAAATAAAAACAGGGTATTTTAGAACTAATTAATAGTAATTTTAATTTATATACGAATTATTAAGAATAGTTTTCATAGAAAAACATCCATTTATGATTTTCTTGGAATGATTTCCCATTTTTATTTTTCTTGTTTCCAATACAAACATCCATGGATTGTTTTCATGCGTCCTTAATTTTACTTTTATTTATATAAAATAAAAACCACTTCTATTTTTATGTATCACCCCTTATAGACCATTAAACTATATTTGAACATTAACTTACTTCTACCAACTGTCTATGGTTTCTTTATCTTCATACCTCAATTTTTTTTATCTTATTTAATTATGAATTTTAGGTACACACATGGTTATTTTATAACGGAAAGTGTCTTTATAATAACCACAATATGTAAATATTCCAAAGTGATCCCTTAGAATATCAAAGGTGTTTTTAATAATCAGTTTCTTAAATAATGGATATGTTTCCTCTATATATTCCCCTTAATTATAAACTATATTTGGACTTAATAAATTGATATATTGTGTGAAAAATTTAATTATCTAAGTTCTAAACTATATATTTACTGGAAAAAATCAATAAATATTGGTATTTTTTCCATGGAATTCTTATCATCCAAAAAAAATATTTTTGGAAGGTTGCTATTTTTTATCATTCTTAACCACTATTTGAACCTCATTTCAGGAAACATCAATTACACACTTTCCTCTATCCATAATTCAAGTAGAGGTGGGATTAACATCACTTATAATCATACATTTTTTATATAATTTTCTCTAAAACCTACATTCTCTAAAGAAACTAATTTATCAAGATTATTGATTTTGATTTGGATGGTACTTTTCTAAAAGTACAAGAAGTTGATGTTTCTTTATATGACCTTTGGATATTTTTTCCACCATTAAAATCCTCCTTTGGGATAAGATATACTTCCTAACCCTATTTTTAGGCATCCCTTTTCTCAAAAACTTGGGAGAATCTATTTTGATTTGTTTCAAAAAATTTCAATTTTATCCAAAACTCAAGACACTTAAAGTTGAGAGAATATTTCTCATTCTAAATTGATCAAAACATGTCTTCCTATTCTCTCTTAAGCATCTAAAAATTATATTCAGGCATCTATATTTATTCATGTGAATAGCTATCAAGATCTTTATTTATTTTTTTATTAAAACTCTATCAAAGAATATTTTATATTCATGTATGTTTTATACAATTCATCAATGCATGGATTACTCATTCAAGAAAATTTTATCACTTAATTCTTATAAACAATCCTTTGTAATTAATATTTAATTAATTAAATGTTTTCATTCCAAAGTTTCATATATTTTTATTTGGATTCTAATGGGGTCTCTGAGAGCCTGCACATTTTTAAATTATAAGTTAGTGTATACTCTATTTTTTAAACTTCCATTTCTAATTATTCTTTGTCTTCAATAATTCCATTAAAAATACAAAAATATATGTGACTAATTAAATAGGAACATTCTTCAAATAACATTTTAATTGAGAGTATAAGTATTCAATAATTTTGATAGATTCATATTCTCAAAATTATTCACATCTTGATCTTCATTATTTAAAAGAATCACTTTATAAATAAAAATTTATCACCTTGATCATATTCAAATGGTTATTGATCCTTATTGTCTCTTAAGATATTTATAAATTTCTTTTCTTACTTATTCTTCATAATTTTTAAACTTTTAGTAAAAATGTCTGTGTATTCATGTACAGGAGTGGATACTAAATATTCCAATTGATTCCCTTTTGAATCCAATAATCATTTATACTTCATATATAAATTTTGAAAAACAATTGTGAGAAAAAAAAATATTCTAATTATTGGAATACATATGATAAGATAACACTTGTAGAGCCTTCATGGATTGTGAAAGGTCATCGTGAGGGAGTAGAATTAGTGTGACCAATATTTAGAGAGTTTTGATTTCTTTTTAGTTAACTCCTCTTCCAATTGAACCTTTACCCCAATAAATAGGAATAGAATCAATAAATTCTCTCTCAAATTTTACCTATTTATAAAATGAAAAATAATACAAGAATAGTGGTATATGATATTTACACAGTTTGACCCAAATGTGATATATTAATCCTTTTCATGTTCAACTATTATTGAGTGCACTGATTTTATTAACATTAAGAAAAAAATTTATTTCAATTGTAGTTCAAGTAATATATAATTTTCAGGATGGTATCATCCACTTCTCAAATAAAATATTGTTTATACTGAAACCACTGGTTCTTCAACGGTGTTATTTAGATAGGTCTGCCTATTCTTCATGACTTTTCTAAAATCCAGAAAATAGGTATTCGATCATTAGATTATTATCATTAAATACAAATCCAAGTTTTCCTTTCTCTCCAATTTGACTCATTGTGAAATTTGATCGCACTGGTTCACAATATTCAAGAGACTCGATACAGATCATAAAAAGCACACACAACACCAAAATCTTCTCCCAAATATCTTTATTTTTCTTTCATACCAGAAAATTAGCAACAGTTTCAGACTCACCACTTCTATTATTATCCAATATGTATTGTATCTATTCCCGATTATAATAGTCAAAGGATCCTCTTCTCTCTTACTTCTTCAAATGATGTTTTTTTTTCAAGAGTGCATTTTTCAAAGTCTTCTATTCTTATACTCATCACTTTAGGCTTCATGGAACATATAGAATAATCTAATCTGAGTACTATCTCTTCTTTTTTCTTCTTTAGTCACAATGGATGTGTTAGTATTTTAGAGTTCAAAAAAAGACTCCCTTAATTCTTTTTTTATTTATATTCTTTATAAAGCATGAATATTTTTCATTGAGTATCCATAAATATTAACAATTAATACCTCCTTGAAATACCATCATCTAAATATTAGGATCTTAATCATATTAAAACACATGATTTGTAACGCATTGATATTCTAGAATATATTTCTCTTTAAATAAATTATAAATATTTGATAGCTTTATTTAATTGTAACATCGAGCTTGAAAAAAAACATGATATATTATAAAATAGCCATTAAATTTATAGGTATAAATAGTATTAACAACATTAAGAAATATATACATAAAAAAATACTAAATTAAAATTTATTTAAAAAATTCATAATATATAAGTACTCAATTTTTAGTAATGTTATT
This sequence comes from Viscum album, assembly GCA_963277665.1. Lineage (NCBI taxonomy): Eukaryota > Viridiplantae > Streptophyta > Magnoliopsida > Santalales > Viscaceae > Viscum > Viscum album. Next base: position 358,345,055 of record OY728155.1, on the reverse strand, counting down.
TTTCATTTCAAAAATATGTTTTCTTAAAAAATGGTTTTTATTAATTTTTTGAGTGAATATTATAATTAATTCATACTGATTTTAAAAAGTGAATATTATAAAAAAAATTATTTTTTAATTCATAATATCAAAATTATATGAGGGTGAAATTTTGGTATTTTTCTGAAATGATTTATTTTTCAATAAAAAGTGAAAAATATAAAATTTCTAAATACTATAATTTCTTTTAATTAAATCATGTAATTTAAATATCACATTATATTTCAAATATTTTATTAAATTAAATTAGGATACATTAATTTATAATAATAAAATTTATTCCATTTTTATCAAAAATATTCCTGATTTTGATAGAAGTTAATTTTACGCATAAAACGCATTTTCTAAAAACTATTTTCTATTGCATTATACACATTTTTATTAAAATTGATTTATGCCACTTATAGAGATTGAATATTTAAAAAAATATTTCATATTTCAAATCAATATGTTCAAATTGGGTAAATAGCTTCCTTTTATATTTGGTCATTATAAATAGTAATCGCTATAAATATTTGTCACCTTAGTAAGGGTGAAATGGGTAAAACAGGGTTAAATCTATGAGATAAGGTCTCAAAATCAACCCAAAAACTATAATTTATTTCATTTTATGGAATATATTATATAATATAAATCCAAAATTTTAATTTATGTCATTTTGGTTCCATTTTCCCTTAATGGTGAAATTATATAATTTTTTGTAAAGAAAATTCAAAAATGTCACTCTCTTGACTTTAATATCTCTAAAAAAACATAAGGACAAAAAGAGTATATGTATAGTTATAAAAGTTTATTTGAAATAAAAATTAATATTTTTATCATGGTAATTTATTTATAATTTTTCTTGATTTAATAATTACCTTGCATGTCTATGCAATGGTGACATAATATTTATTCAATTACTAGAAAAATAAATTAATTGATTTTAAAAATACTAAAATTAATATAATTTGGGTGAATTTTTGTGTTCCGATAATTTTATAAAAAAATATAAAATTTAAGGTATTTTTAAAATATTTATATTCTAATTATACATAATCTTTATGACTTTAAAATCAAAGTAAATTAATAGTGTCAAAAATGTGATTAATGATATTTTATAAAAATAATATATTATTAAATTATTTAAAAATTATAAAAAAAATTGAATAGGAAATATTATGATGATAATTTGTCTAAATCTAATCTCTTTTCCATTTATGAGCTAATTATTACCATGTAAATAACATTATATCCCTTTAAGATTAAAATATTTATTACAATAGTTAAGGTTAAAATTGGTTAATAAAGGGGTTAAACAAAAGATAAAGTTTAAAATGAGACAAAACCCTATAAAAATTTCATTGGATGATTATATTTTTATCATATCCTATTTTTATTAAAATTACTGGGTATTTGGAATCATTAAACTTGAGAAATACTTTAATTATTTTTTAATTGTTTTGGTAATTCCAAGTGTGTCTTTTACCTCTAACATAAAAGGTCACCCCTTATCTCTTTTCATTACTTCTCATTGAGCCATATAGATCCTAACAACTCTAAATAATTATTTTTTCAATATCCCTGTCCAAGAAATGAAGGTTGTTTTCTTATTAAAATATCATGCTTTGGGTTATTAAGAAAGGATCTAAAGGAGGCCTACCGGAGAATATGCAGTCGTCATACCTTACCTATTTAAATTTACTTCATCTTCTAAATCCTTTAAATATGGATAATTAATCATAAAATAATAAATTAATAATCATAAATATACTAAAAAAAATTCAGGTTTATGTAACCACCATTATACACCCTATAGTCCATCAATTGGAAAGTGAGACTATCACTCGTGTGTATGTGTACACTATCGCCTCCACATAATACAATTCATTTTCCATCACCATCATTCATGTATGGTAATTATGATGGTTTTAAACTTCATATATGATATTTTTTATATAATTATGCTTCTATAATTATAATATCATATCCGCATTCTTAACTCATAGCCCATTCGAAAGCAATAATGCCGCTCATGCATATTTTTTGACTACCACCTCCATGAAATGATGTGATTTTTTTTATTTGATCTTCACATATATGGTTATAAGGATATATTTAAGGAATATATATGATATATATGATATAATACGTATTATCTAAAGTTGAATTATTATTTACCTTTCTTTTTTCAATCATTCAAAAATAGAAATCAGCATTAATGTATATACACTGTATACCATCTCCGTGAACTGTGTAATTCATTTTTCTGTATATATCCCTTATGGTTGACTCTAAATATATATATATATAATGAATATATATGATATTTATATCATTATTAACATTTTTAAAATGATGGATCCATGATCAAAGTCCAAGGGCCATAACTTCCATACCGAAATTCTTCTAAAAACAAAATAATTGACCCCCAAAAACAAAACATTTAATATAAAATTATTAAAAAATAGGTATTGAAATGTTATAATTGAATAAAATATGATATTATAATTATTTAAATTATTTTTGTATAGAAATATAATAAATTTTAATTTATTATATAAGTTTTTAGATCACTTTAAGAGCAATTCGAACTTGAGGTAAGGGATTCCCGTCACACTTTTATTTTAGTGAGACACATGCAGTGGTCACCACTTGTTTCTTTTATGTGGTGTATATACTACACATGAATGCATTTTATGATTTTTTTTCATGAAAATTATAGGTATTTACATATCCATATAATTTTTTCTCTTTCAATAGGTTTTTATTTGAAAGTTACCAATGTGGTAAGGGTTTTGTGTTACAATTTCATTGTTCACAGGGATTGTTTATGATTAAGTTTTTAGGATGAAATGTAATGATATAGCACTCAATCATCTAATTATTTTAATTATAAAATGGTTATTTTAGGATATTTTCTATTTTCCTTCCATCTTTCTCTTTTCAATTATTCAAGAGGATGAAATAATATTTTCAATGAAATCTAACTTTATTTCTCTATTTAGTCCAAAATCCTTTTCTTCCATGTCCATGTTTTCTAAAAAAATCAAGAATTTTTTTACTATTATAATATGATTTTTAGAATTAATTTTTACCCATGTTTTACTTTTTCCAAAATATTTTAAAAGGAATATTATTATAATTTTGGGAATGAGTTTCTTTTTACTCTTTATCAAAAAATGTGAAAAGAATATTTGTTTTTACATGCATGATATGAATATAATTTCCCACCATAATGACCGCACAATATATTGAATATTCATTTAAATATTTCCAAGTAAATTTTTAAAGAAATGGGTATTTTCATTAAAAAATGTTCTTGTGATCCTCTAATGGAATTTTCCGTTAATAATAACATCACTTGATGTTAATTATGAATTAATGTTGTTATGATCCTATTATAAACCCCACTTTAACTCTTTATATGGATTATGATGATTATGTTGATTTAATGATAACTCTATGAAACAATTTTATTTCCCAAATATTAAATAAATTATGATGAAATATTTCTAACACTCATTTCCTTTCCACGAGTTGTGCTGTGATAAAATTTTGAAATATTTATGAAACCTAATTTCTTTCCACAATTTATGTTATGAAGAATGATTTATAATCTTATGTCACACATATGCATGATTTTCATTTTGTGATGAGTGAGATCAAAATTATATGTCCATCCAATGCATTGGGTAAATATGGATATCATGTGAGAAAATATATACTGAAATGGGGAATGAATCTAGTTTATTAAGGGTCTCTATCCACAATGATAGTCTTGGAAGTGAACCTTGACTAATAATATGATGGAATGGGGAGTGAACCCAATCAAATATAGTAGTCTTGGAAGTGATCCTTGACCAAGGAAATAATTTTATATGGATATGTGTATTCTATAAACTTATGTCTTATAAAAATTTTATTCCCTCATGAATCATGTTATTTGATACCTTTATGTTTCATGTCTTATAAATTTTCAAGAATTATGACTTGACTAAATATAATGATCTTTGATATGATGGTTATGGTTTTTAAATTTTAATCTCATGTTCTCATACCCTTATACTCATGTCATTTTTAATTTCTCATTGATATCTCTCTTGTTTACCCTTACTGAGCATCCCATATCAACCCTTATTTTGTTTCCTTTACTCGAGTTATAAAGGAAATTTTTTATGTATGATATATATAAAAAGGGTGATAGTTATTAAAATCTTAGTGGTAGATGATTTTTATCTCTTATTAAATAGTTTTTTATGTATCCAAGACATAATAAACACTAAACCTATACCATTATGTAATGGATCAAAATTTTATCAAATGAATATTTATCTTTTAAGATGTAATATCTATATATGAATGTATCACTGTAGTTAGTATCAAAGAAACATTTAGTTCCCTTTGTAAACAAGTATAAGAATATCTTACTTAGAACCCTTAGTAAAATCCTATGTATAGGATAACATCCAAATTTATGGTAACAAAAGGACTGTTTTATCCTATAAAAACTTATCTATATGGATTCTACAAGTCGATGTTATTTTGGAAAGATTCATCTACGAGTAACTAAATTAAAAATATTTGGTTGAGTATACTTCATCCATCATTTTAGTTCATGGTGACTATGACCTTACAGTGAACCAATTTTGAGAGTATCAAGGGATATTATTGGGTTAATTCATGTTTTCTTTATGAACTATTATGAATGATTTGAATTGATGATGATCATGGATGACCTAGGTCAAACCTATGGTTTCATAGATTGGAAAGAAGGTGTTGGGATATAGATATTATATAAATCATTTTCATGAATATGTGGTTTTCCACTATGATTATTGTTTCAGACATTAGGTTTTTTGGTTTTAGATAATGGTTGGAACCCTGAGGATTCATGTTAGTAGTGAATGTGATAGAAAATGTAATGACTTTCCTCATGAGAAACTAAATGAAATAGGGACAGAAAAGAGAAACCTTGTGATTATTCCTAATCATTTATCACGATATATGATAAATAATTTAAACTGTAGTGATTATCATAAAATATCAATTTATAAGAATATGGACTTTTATTAAACATCATTTGGTAATTACCATAGAGGAAATAAAGTTAAATTTTATTCATGTAAAGAACTTTCCAAAGAGTACCTAACATAATAAATCAAAGAGAAAGATTTTTCTGTATAGAAATTAAGGTCACAGTGAAAATAATTTCTAAAGAATTCAATGTCTTATATCTAGAAAACTTGGGCATTATCTAATTCAATGCCATAATACGAAGGTTAATTCCTAGATCAGGGAAGGACCTATTCTTTTCCAATCATTAAAGTGTAAGGATTGAAGTATGTACATATTAGAATTCAATAATTATTTATTATAAGTTTTATATAAATGATATTATGATTATAAGAATCATAAAACATTTAAGCATTGATCCACAGTAGGTATTTAGAGATAAGGTGATATTTTAAGAGAACTTGTGATTGAGGGAAATATAACCCTTAATATGTGTCTTATGTTTAGTTAATAATGTTTATTTTTTAAATAAAGAATCTTGGATTGGATGATGCTAGTGGGATAGTTTTGGTAACCCTGAAATTGGTTAGCGATTTGATGATGATGTAATTTAGAACATCTTTGATGAAGTTTTTAACATTTTTTGGATTTATAGAATATATTAAATATCCTATGATTTTATTTTAGGAATAAGAATAGAGTTAATTTTTTTAATCATATAGGTTTTCATTGAGGTTTTATAGTGATTCAGGTTATTATCATGTTTTTAGAGAATAAAAGTATTTGCATGTTTGGTATGTGACATTATGAGCTACTTCATGTTTTCTAAGGATAAATATTAAATTTGATCTTGAATAAAATATATTTTGAAATATTTTGGATTTTTTTGTTTTGAATTTGGTCAGACATATTTCTTAGGATTCTTAATGTTAACTATTTATATAATGGATTAAGTTTATCATTGGGTGTTACTATTGAGGTTTTAAAGATTAATGAACTGTATTTATCCAAATTGAACAACTTAGGATAACTATTTTGCTTTTGGTAAATATTTAGAGGCATAAGGAATCAACTATGGATATTATTATTCAATAAAATTTTATATTAATGCTTTATACATGAAAAATGCATCTTGAATATTCATTTATTTGAGAAAGAGATAAAGTGCTAATTAATATAAGAACAACCAAAAGATGAAATTGTCTTTATGAAATGAAAATAAATTAAGTAAGAATGTTTTCCTATGTTATCAATCCTTATAGTACAATAATCCATCAAATCATAGAAAATGATATTAAAATAAAAATATATATACTTTAACCTTTATTCCCAATGAATCGATGCTCTTTTCATCCATTATATATTTATGTTTTTGAAGTCATTAACTTTCTCTTGACCATGTTCTATATAATTCTATATTATTCCATGGAAGTTATTTTTCTCCTAATTTTATATATTTTATAATAACACTAATTTATTCTTATCTATGAACCTAATTTTTGTGTTATTTGAAGTTAAATTTATATTTCACACTTCCCCTTTTTGGAGGAAGTTTTATTATCCCTTTACAATATGTGGGATTTAGAAAAAGGTATTTTCAAATACAAAACATTTATTTACCAAGATAAAAAGTGTGAGGAAACAAAAAAAATTAAGGATATATAATTTAACACCCTGACATTTTAGAAAATATTTCTCTTTAAATAAAGTGTAAGTGTTTGATAGCTTACTTGACGAGCAACAACGAGCTTAAAAAAACATTGATATATTATAACATATAACTTAAATTGATATGTGTGAATAAGATTTACCATATTATAAAATAAATATATGGATGTTTTAATTAATTCCAATGTATAATTTAATTAATAATATATAAGAACTTGATTTTTGGTAAAGTTATTTTGTGTTTCAAAAATATAATTTCTTCAAAAATGATTTTTATAGAAATTTTTGGGTGAATGTTATAATTAATTTTGAACACTTTTATAAATTTAATTTTATAAAATTGAAAAAAAAAGTAATTATATCAAAATTAATTTAGGGTAAAATTTTTCGTTTTTTAGAAATGATTTATTTTTCAATGAATAGTGAAAAATATGGATTTTCCAATTTTTGTCATTTATTTTCATTAAATCAAGAAATTTAAAGGTAAAATTATATTTTTTAATTTGGTATTAAAGTTATTTATTATAATTTCATTTATAATAGTCCAAATGATTCATTTTGAATTATAAATATTCTTTATTTGGATATAAGTTAAATTTTATGCTTAAAAATGTGTTTTACAAAAAATTGTTTTCATTTCGTTTTATGAATTTATATTAATATTAATTTCTTCCACCTATAGAGACTTAATATTGAAAATGGAATCCATTTTTTTAATCAATAGGTTTAAATTTTCTAAATTCTTCCCTGTTATTGTTTTCATTATGAATAGTAAGCATGGTAAACATTTATCACCTCAGTAAGGGTATAATGGGTAAAACAGTATTAAAAACATGAGATAATGTCCCAAAATCAACCTAAACTCACCTTCATTTAATTTTATGGAATTAATTAAACCCTAAAAATCTTATATTTTATTTTATATCTTTTTTCTACCATGATAATTAAATTTATATTATATTAAGTAATGAAAATTCCAAAACGTTTCTCCCTTCACTTTAATACCTCTAAAAAATTTATAACTACCAAAGGATGATAAGATCAGTTATAAATATTAATTTGAAATAATAATTAATTTTTTTTATCATGTTAATATATTTATAACTTTTACTTATTGACTAATTACATAAAATTCTTACACTAAACTGATATAGTATTTATTCAAATATAAGAAAAATAAAATAAATGATTTTAAAAATATTAAAAGTAATATAGCTTGGTTGAATTATTATGTTCCGTGAATTTTTTAATTAAATATAACATTTTATGGATGTTTGAAACATTTTTATTTTAATTCCATAACTATCTTGATGGATTTAAATTCAAAGTAAATGAATAGTGTCAAAATGGAATTAATGATATTTTATGAAAAATAATATTTTATAAAATTATTTAGAAATAAATAAATATTTAAATAGGAAAATTATGATCATAATTGGTCTGAAATTTCATACCTTGTCCATTTATTATTCAAATTTTAGCTTATAAATAAAATTATCACACTTTAAGATTTAAAAAGTCGTTACCGCATATAGCGTTAAAATTAGTAAATAAAGTGGTTAAACTAAAATATAAGATTTAAAATGACACCAAAACCTATAATAATTTCATATTATAATAATATTTCAACCATATACTATTTTTAACTGAATTAATATCTATGTATTTTCCTTAAAAAGCACATTAATTATATTTTTATATTTTTAGTAATTCCAAGTGTTTCATTTCTCTACCTTATAAAAGGACACCCCTTCTCACTTTTCTTTACGCCTCCTTGAGCCATCTAGATCATCCAAAACCTAGCCAATTATTTTATCAACTTTACTAGATATTAATTTGATGATTTTTTAAATACCATTCAGAGGTTCCTTAATAAAGGACCTAAAGGAATCCAATAGAAGAAGTGGTAATCGCCTTACATGATCTACTTCAGTTTATTTATTTTTTTATCATCCTCTAAATATATGGTATTTATCACACGTATGGCCTACCATCTCTATAAATAGTATAATTTTTTTTTATATATCCGTCAATTATTATCAAATTACATGTAATAGAACAACTGAACCAATCTTCTCATGAAAAATGAAACAGTTAACACCCAGAAATAAGGATTTTAATAAGGAATTATTAATTAATGGGTGTTGAAATGTTATAATTGGATAACATAAGAAATTATTAGTATAAAAATTGTTAATATATATAATTATAATTAATTTAAACTTATTAAAAATTACTTTAGAGTGTTTTCAAAGTAAGTTTAACTAGATGAAGGGGATTTATCATCTCAGTTTTATTTTTGTGAGACACATTCCATATTCACAACTTGTTTTTTATGTATTTTATATAATATAAAGGAATTTATTTTATAATTATATTTATAAACATTATAATTATTTACATATCCATATAAGGTTCTCACATTCATTAGGTTTTTATTTGAAAGTCACCAAAGTTGTAAGGGTTTAATGTTACAATCTCATTGTTTACCAGGATTGTTTATGAATAAATTTTGTTGATGAAATATTATGATCTACCTATAAAGAATATCAATATTTTTCTCCTACTATATTTATTTATAGATATTAAATTTTTCCTTACATTTTTATTAATTTAAGTATTCAAGATATAGAAAGAATAGTTTTATGGAAGTACAACGTTTTTTCTCTCTTCGGTTGAATAACTTTTTTCTTCCATATACATTTTCTCAAAAACTATTTTCAAGAATTTTTTTAATATTATACTATAATTTTTTAATTTAATTTTTATCCTAGTTTGAATTTTTAAAAATAAAATTATATTAAATCTTCATGTTTCTTTCCAAATGATGTTTTTTTGAATTTTTACTTAAAATGTGAAATGAATATTTGTTTTAACATACAAGGCAGGAACAGAATTTTTCACTCTCATGGTAGATCAATGATTTAAATATTCCTTGACAAGTTTCCGAGTTTCTTTTTAAATAAAATTTTTTCACTAATATTTTATAAATTTTTATATTTTAAAAAATTGATTTCAAATTGAAAATTTTATTTCTCTCAATAAATGTTCCAGTGATATTTTAGAGGAATTTTTTATCTAGATAACATCCTTTAATGTTACTTATTATTTAATGATGTTATGATCCAATTATACCATCCACTTTTATTACTTGGATGGATTATAGAGATTATTATTTAAGGATGATTCTATGAAAAACATTTCTTTCCCACATATCAATTAATTTATGATGAAACCTTTATGAAACTAGTTTCTTTTTTATGGGTTATGCTATGATGAAATGATGAAAAAAAATTAATCCTATTTAGTTTCCAAATTTTATGTTATGATGAATGTTTAATGATCTTTTTGAAAACTTATATATACTTTCCATTATGTTATGGTTTGTCCCAAAATTATAAATACCTCCAATGCATTGGATAAAGATGGATATCTCATGAGATAGTAAGGACTAGAATAGGAGTGAAACTAGTTCAGTTAGGGACTCTGTCCACTATAATAGTCTTGGGAATTGAACTTAATTGGTGATATGAGGTAATGGTGAGTGAACCTAGTCTACTATAATGTTTTTGGTTGTGATCCATGGATAAGGAAATGATTTTATATGATTATGTATATAAGACAAACTTACTTTTTATGCCAATTTTATGCTCTTAGGGAACATGTTCTTTGATTCCATTATTATTCATGTCTTTAGAACTAACAATATCTATATTATGAGTAAATATTATAATCTTTTATATGAAGGGTATGGTTTTCAAATGCTAATCTCATTTTGTTATACCCTTATACTCATGTCATGTTTAATTTATTATTGATATCTCCAATGTTCACTCTTATTGAGCATATGAGCTTACCCTTATTATATTTACTTTCCCCATGTTATGAAGTAAATTCTTTAAGTATGATATGTTTAAGAAGGTAAATAGTTATAATGAAATTATTGGGAGATTATGAAGATCTATTATGAACCAGTTTTTTGTATCTAAGTTTCCAAAGACACTAAACCTATAAGATTCTTGAATGAACCATAATATAATGTAATAAATAATAATTTATTAATATGTAATATATATGTATAAAATCTATAGTTTAGTAAACATGTTTTATTTTATCCTCATAAATACTATATATCTTTCATATTTATGCGATATGAAAATATCGCATCCCTGTCCTTAATATCCACTGATTTTAAAACAATTCCACACTAGCATATAAATAAAAATAATTATTTTGGACCTCTTCTTTTCAACTTGAATTTTTATTTTATAATTCATTTTGATCCTTTATAATGTTTATATGTTATTTTTAATTAACTCGAATAATTTTTCATCACCTTATATTTGTAAAACTATCCTCTAAAAAAACAAATCCCATCAACTTATTTGTTTATCAATGAGAAATTATCATGCACATAGATTTTGTAGAAAATAATATCATTATCACCACATATATTCATCATATCCACTCCATGTATGAGATTATAACTATTATTTTAGATTTTATCCTGCGCATTCACCTTAAGATATTAGTGGAATCATGAAATTATTCATAATAAATACATTAAATATCGTATACAAATTCAAGCAAAAAAATATAGGGATGTGAAACCCTATAGATCGACAATAAAATATATGGTTGATGGATAAAATTTATGAGTTATACAGTTAATGGATCGACTATATGAGCCATGTTGTCAATAGACTAATTTTATTAGGCATGTGGTCATAATATTGAAAAAGGGGAATGAAATTAATTGATTGACCAAGTGGAATATATGTGTGAATTTTCCATTTTATTCATAGACCACTACCAAATATATGTTTGATCCCTTTAGCTACTTGGTCACCCCATATAAAAGATGACATTCCATTTTATTATAGATTCATCAATATTTTCAATACATGGAATTGTGGCTTTAAAACAAAGAAGCACAAACTCCCTATAAAAAATCATATGCCCAAGGTAGAATACGATGCACATATGGAGTAATTTAAAACATACTTCACCACATCTTAAAAAGTTATAGTGTTCAGAATCATCATGTCCCATATTAGTTTTTTATTCAGCTGAGATGTACAAACCTCAAATATAGTAATCCATAGTCATTTTTTCAATATTAAATTGATACAAGATACAATATATCTCACCCCATAAATACAAATAGTTTAGCAGTCTTGGGAGACTAGATACATACATGATTCCCAGAGTAAATTGGAATCATAAAACATAGCCTATAAACTTCATAAAACATTATTAATTCCTTATTACATCCTTGAATTAATTAAAATATCTCTTCTGGATACTCTGAATAAATTTAAACAAAATAAAAGAGATACTCAGTAATGGAAATTGAACAATTGAAGCTATCATGAATGTGTAAGGCGTAAATAATGTGGAAGAGTGAATAATCAATATAGATATCTTTTAACAAATAACATGATCATGAAACTAATCCATGGAAAAAATTAATTTTTTAATTACATGGAAAATAATAACATATTTATCAATGATTGAATTCATAATTTTAGTTATTTAAATCCTATCACTAAGGAATCATCCAATACACTTTCAATAATTATGTAGGAAATACCCAAATAATACTAAAGGCATGAAAAATTTATTATCTTGTGATACCTAACAACGCATCCAAGGGCAATATAATTTTAGGCCCCACCCCTCACTAACACAATTCTAATTAATTACTTATATATTTAAGGATTCATAAAATACAAAATTAAATTTCTTTAATAATAAATATATATTCATATGGAGTTTCATTATTCCCCAATTAATAAAATAACTTCCTTTGTAATTTTACTTTAAGTAATACCATATATTAAAATGGTATATAGTTAAACTAATATATAAATGATAAATATATCCATCATATAAAACAATAAGGATATAATGTCAAAATAATAATGGAGTGTGATAGAGAACATAACTTCAAGGAACTGAGAACATTCGCTCTGAACAAAACAAGGTATAAACCAATAAATCGGTAATGGAATAAAGAAGACCAAAAATTCATTATAAATAAATTTTTTTACATAATTTAAGGTTGATTAGGAATTAGATAGGAAAATGTAATTAATTCTTTAAAAATAATTCTCTTAAAAGTTTATAATTTTTTCATAAAAATGAAGTTATAAATATCCTTCAAAACTCTTTTTAAAAGGTGAAAAAGATAAATATCAAACATTAATTGTAAATTGATCTGTAAAAAAGGAATATGTGTGATAATATATGCTTAATGAAGAAAATTTTGAGTGGAAGATAAAATATACATAAATAGAATTAAACCCATTTTTCAAATAATTTGAGAAAATAATGTCCCTTTATTTTTGGTATCTTTTAAAAAATAAATATTCTCATAATAATGGGATTAATTTTTCCATTAAAAAAATGGAAACTTTTTAAATAATCTTTAAAACAAATAATATTTATAATTATAAGAAATTATGGTTAAGGGTAAATGTTAAAAAAACATTCTTTCCACATTTTGTACATCGAGTCAAAAATGATAGGTACAGAAAATTATGAAAATTTTCATTTAAAAATTTTCAATATAAAATAAAATATGGAGTAATTATCCCATAATAAATCATTTAAGTATTGAAAAATCTTTCTTAAAACATAACAAAGAATTTGGATAGGGAAGTGAATGGCTTTCGACCAAAAAAAAGAAATAATGGTGGAAATTTTTATTAACAATTTTTCTTGGATTTGATTACCAAAGAGGGGGTAAATAGAAAGAATAATTTTAAACCTCATAAATTACTAGATGAGAATAAAATATGTGGGTTTTTTGAGATATATATATTATAATTATCTCATAGATGATTCAAGCATAAATAATCCCAATTAAAATGAGATTGAAACATAAACCCTCACTTGGATTCCCTCTTGGTCGAATGAATTACAACTTCACTTATAATAAATTTATATTTATTTTTCATATATATTATATCAAGATTTATATATTTATTTCTATATATCATTCATTCAAAAATTATTTCTACCCATTTACTCATATTTTTTCATTAAAATTAATTATTCAGGTGATAATAGTAATGCATGTTTTGATTTAGAGGTTCAAATACTTGCACCTTGGTAATAGTTTAACCACATATAGAATATAAATAATGGAATATAAATCATTTTTATGCATTTAATTTACTTTTAAAAACATCTATTAAAGGAGGTTATGAAAAATGATATATGTCATTCAGGGAGGCGGTAGTCTGCACGTACGCAAGGGTGACATTTTCATTTTTCAATGAATATAAATAAATGAAGGTAAATAAATATTTGTCCTTAAAGAACCTTAATTATTTCATTAATATCTTATTTAATAATTTATTACATCTATATATCAATCCATGTGATCTAGTGATGAAAAATGAATTCTATCTCTTTGTGGAGGCGGTGGTCTACACGTACACATGAGTGACATTTTAATTTTCCATTAGATGGAAAGTAGATAGAAAATGGTTGGATAATTAACATAAAAAAATTTAATTACATTAAATATTCTGATATCATTATGTTAATGTGGTATTACAATATTTGGATAAGGTTTAAGAAGAAACAAATGTGAAATAATTTGGTAAATATGATTACCTATTCTTTTGATATTTTCATTTTTATTGAACTTAAAGAATTTGGATGAGGGGTTTATGGTCACGCAAACTACTTTTAAAAGTTGAAAAATATGTTTGGAGATATATTTTTTTAAAATTTTGAAATAAAAACGGGCACATATGTGTCTTTGGAAAGTAAAGATTGAGTCCCCTTAAATAGGAAAAATCAATGGCATTTTCAAAAATATTAAGACTTTAAGGAGTAAGAATATATATTTAAAAATTTCAAGTAACTCATAAAAGTATAGTGTAAGGTATTATAGATAAAGTTTCATCATAATTTTATACATATAATTTTTAAATCAATTAATAAAAAAATTAACCTTAAATACCCTTAAAGTCATTTTGGTGAAAACTCACATAATTTGACTATAAAAATATAATAATAACAATGGAGTTAGAATATAAACACTTAAAGAGAAAAATATACTTCATAATTATCTCTGGAATTCTTATAATACCATAATTCACCTAAAAATTACCACTTTTTCTGTTTTTAAAATTATATACTTGATTTATCTACTGCTTGCACAAGCGTTGTGGTGACTCTACATAAGCATTTTAGATAACTACACAATAATTTAAAATTAAAAATGGATAAAAAATTATAAATTTAATTTATTCATAATAAATATTATGATATTTTGCCATTAATAATGTATTTTTATCCTTATCATTATCGTGACAAATTATAAAGTGGTCCAGAGTGAAATGTTTGTTTATATTAATTTTATAATACAAAAGCATTGTAATAATCAAAGAAACTTAAACCTAATAGAAAAAAATAAAAATATAGGAAAATTTATGGTATAAAAACTCTCATTTAATAAAATTTATACATGTTTCGTTTATATTTGTAGATTTATCTCTTTTTTTAACCCTCTAGTTACCACTTTTAACCATTACTCTTGAAATAAAATTTTACCATGGTAATTATTCATTATGACTAAAAATAAAATGGTAATTATTGCATAATTTTAATGTGATGAACTCAAAAACTAAACCCATTTTTAAAATATTAAATACTTATAAGTGGTAAAAATTAATTTAAATATAAGTATGAAAAAAGTAATGAAAAATAGGTTTTTATAAAAATGTATTTTTAAGCACAAAAATGAATTTATAAAAAAAATCATGTATAGAATTGATTCTCATGAAATTTATTGATTTATAAATAATCAAGTTATGATACTTTAAAACCAATTCAAAATTTAAGATATATTATTAATTAATTAATTAATTAAAAGGTTCAATAATAGTTCTTCTTTTAAATAAAACATCACTTATGTTTTAAACATCAAACATTAGTTTCTAAGTTCAACATAATATTTTAAATACCTTATTTGACTTATTAAATATATATTTGGTTTGTCTAATTTTTTTTAAAACTTTTATGTCATTAATATACCATAATGATGTTATAAAATTAAAAGTTTTTTTAAAAATGGTGTTTTTCACTATTCACCTAAAAACAATCTTTTTATAAAATTCCAAAAACAATACCCTAATATAATTTTTTCATGTTGGATTCAAAAATTTAGTTCATTTCATATAATTAAAATTATAAAATTTATAAATTTATCATTTAAATGAAAATAAAAAATATAAATAAAAAATGTTTTTATAGAAAAATTAGCCTTTTAAACTCTATGTGGTCTTAATATTATTTCATACAAATTTTATTGTTTATTTATTAGTTAATACATTTAAATTTTACCTATTATCATCTTATATAAGTGATCAGTTTAATTTTCAAAAGATTATAGAAAAATATACCTTTTTAAAATTGAATTATTTTAATCATAGCATATTAACAAAATAATACTATAAAATTTAATTTATTACTATCAATTTGATTTTTAAAGTATTATGTTTCTATTTCATGGATATTTTTAGTTCGATGTTTCATGTGTTATAATCAATTCAATATAGTATTTATTTAAAGAAAAATATGCACTAAAATCATGGGGTGTTATATCCTTATAAAAATTAAATCATCACATTTATAATTATTACTTGGAAATAAATAAGGCTAAGGGTATCCATAATAGATATATAAATCAATATATAATTTATAATAATTTATCAATCTTACTATCTTATTTTAGACTAGGAACTTGTTATAAATATGTCTTAAACCATATGTGTATATTTATAAGACTAATAATTGTAAATGAGTTTCTATATATGCACAATTGAGTTATGTTTTATACATAATATATTTATCATCTAATTTAATTTAAGGAATATGATAAAAATACATACTTTATTCCTTTCCACTTCCTATGTGAAATTTTTCCCTTTGATTGAGTGTTTCAATAAGTTTCCACTTCAGATTCTAATAGTGAATGAGTAGAGGAACTTTTTATGATGAAATAATGAAAATAACTTTTTAAGGGATCATAATAACCAAAACATAATTAAATTTTATTGAAGATATTAAATAATAAATTATTATAACATGTTAAAATAATACTCAATATGAAAAAACCTTGAAGAAGTAATAAATTAAATCTTAAGATTTCAATAATAACACCCATACAAATACCATAATACCTTAACCGTTAAATTATTCATTACAAAAAAATATCACTAGTTCAACATATATTATTTTATTATTTTTACACTAATTATTCATTACCTCCAACTATATTTGTTTATTTCAAAATTATTTGTGTTAATGGTGATCATGAACCAAATAGAACTGAAATTAATAAGATTCAAAATTTAAAAACTAAAACCAAATATGCAAGATCCACCCTAGAATATGGAACTCTTGGAAACTTCGATCATAACACTACACATGTCATCGGATGTCACAGAATATACTAGTGTCCTCACCAAACCAACCACTACTATCAATTCCAACCCTGACACCATTGGGACTACTATCTCTGACTAGAGTACACAATTTGAAGAACTTTCATAGAATCCTAGATTTCCAAACTCAATAAAGAAGAACATCCAAGTTTGAAACTAGATAATATTTTTATTTATTATCATATATCTCCTGATATTTTCTCCTTTAAACCATATTCTCACTATGTGTATTGATTGGAATTGGCTCAAACAGTTCATTATCTCCTTATATTTGAGAAAAAATGTATATTGGAGGACTCTCTCTTTCCCTTACATTTATGAGCCATATGTAACTTATCTCATCTCTTTTTATAGACTCTAATTATATTTAAGAAAGTATTATGGGGTTTCTTTCCACAATTATCACATGTTTTAAGTTTCATCCTTACCTTCTTCTCCTTCACCTCGTTTATTTTTCCTGGTTTCTCAGTTTTCCTCTTCTTTTCAGGATTTCTTTTGAAAATATAAGACTTTTAGAATTATTTCTATATCATAATATCACATGATATCATATCATCATATGGTGAAAAAAAATTATAGACAAGTTCCCTTCAAAGTATTATCTTAATCCGATTAAATAAATGGTTATTTTAAACTTTAGATTATGTAAATAGTTTATAGAATGCCTTGCTAATCTCATAAATATTTCCTCATAATCAACAACATATTATTTTTCATTTTGTCACAAATTAAGAAATTTATTTTCAATATCACCTCATTTCTATTGAAGTAATATATTTCTCAAATAATATTACATTAAAATTCTTCCATTCCATTCTCCCGATATCATCCTCGCCCCTTTTAAGTTAAATCAATTACCACCATCGATCAGTGTCATCCTCTATAAAATATACTACTAGAATAACCTTCCCCCTTTTATTACTTCTTAGAGACATAAATATATTTTCAAGGTACTTGATTCATTTTTAAGTTATGAATTGATTACTATATGCATTAAAGGACATATTTTTATACCAAACAAAGAGGTATGACATCATTATATCATATTGGGATGAAACAAGTTGTTTGATATAGGAAATTTTATTGGTCATTACCTAAGTCAACAACACTAATATATTCATAATCTTTAAATCACCAATGTCAATCATATTGAATTTCATGGGAGGTAAATTTCTATATTGATTATGTTTATTTATACATTTTTAATTCCTTACACTAGAATACATTTCTACATAAAGAAATATATTTTATTATATCAAACAAATAAGAATATTGGACCATATCATAAAAATATAAAAATTAATTGAATTTTATAGGTTTTAATCATAAGAATAAAGTTTCTATGTTCTTATAAAATATAATTACTAAGGGTTCTAATAAACTAGATATGATACTAACTATAAGAACCCCAACTCTAGTAACCCGGAGACTATGTTTGATATATTACATTGGTACAATATACGAGATATCACATCCCATGGAATTTAATAGTTTAGAAGAATTGAAGATATATACAAGATTCCCATAATACATTGGAAACATAAAACATAGCTTTTTAACTTCATAAAAAAACTTCCTCCATAAATCCTTCAATTGATTCAAATATCCTTTCTTGATAACTTGGAAAAAGGAAAAAATAAAGGGTGATATTAGATTCTATGTATGGGAATGAATAAAGTGGAAGAAATAATGAATACGTAAGGAATAAACAATATCGAAAAGTGAATAATCAATATATATGACATTTAATTAATAACTTGAGCACAAAATTAATCCATGGATAATATCAATTAAGTAATCATATGGACCTCAATAACCAATTTCACAATAATGGAATATATAATTGCATACATTTATATCTTATATTCAAGGACTCGATAAAGAATCTTTCAAAAAATTCTTTGGGAATACCTAAATAATACTTAATATATATATAAATTATTATCACATGAGACTGACCAATGCATTTATTGATCTTATAATATCTAGACCCATTCATCACTGACACATTTCCAGTTCATTCCTCATATATTAAAGGATCAATACAATATGAAATAAATATTCTATAATAATAAAAAAAAATATCCATATTAAATCAAGACTTCGGAATATATATATTCCCAGATTAATAAAAAACTTTCTTTATAAGTTTATTTCAATTAATACCATTTGTATAAATGGTATAAGTTTAAGAAAATATTTAAAATGTAAATATATAAATAATATAAAATTATATATACTTATATATTTATGTATGTATGTATGTATGCATCTATAATGTTAAAATAATAGTGGAGAATGATAAAGAACATAACTTCAAGGAACTAATAATATTCCTTATAAACAAAATTAGGAATAAACCATAAATCTATAAATGATTAATGAATAACATAAATTAATTATAAATGAAGGTTTTTAAGTAATGGAAAATAATTTGATATTTAGAGAGGAAAATAGAATAAAATCATTAAAAATAATTTTTTAAACCTTTTATAATTTTGTTATAAAAATAAAGTTATAAATCACTTTCGAAACTATTTTCAAAACTGTGTCAAATAGATATTTAAAAAATTATTTTTAGAATAATTTACAAAAAATTAATCTTGAAAATAAACTATTATTATGTAATAAAATGTATATTGGAAGATAAAATATACATAAATAACATAAAACCTCTTTTTCTAAGCTTTTGATAAAATAATATCCCTTTCTTTTTGGTAACTTTCAAAAATGAGAAATTCTCAAAATAAAAGTATTGTAATTTCATTAGATAAAACTCAGAAATGTATAAATTATATTTTATAACGAATATAATCTATGATGAAATTAAATTTTGTCCAAATTGTAAATGTTAAAAAAAATTATTTTCACACTTATATAAATGGAGCAAAAAATTACCCATACAGAAAACAAAGAAATTATTACTTTAAAACCTTTGGATGTAAATTAAAATTTAAACACATTTTCCATTAGGAATTCCTATAATTATAGAAAACAACTTTCTAAAAATAAAATAAAGAATATAAATATAGAAGATAAAGTTTATTGACCAAAAAGAAAAAATAGTTTTGGATTTTTTTATAAACAATATTTTAGTGGATTTGAGTTCCAAAAAGAGGTTAAATTAAAAGAATACTTTAAAAGAAAAAAAATAACTAGAGGATAAGAAAATATATGGGTTTTAATAGATAAATATAACATAATTCCCTTTAATAATATTCAAGAATAAATAATCTCAATAAAATGTGAGACTGTAACATAAGCTCTTACCTTAGATTCTAGCTTCGTCAGACACATTAAAATGACAATTAAAATAAATTTATATTTATTATTCATTTATATAAAATTATATTTATATATTTATTACTATATATAATTCATTCATAACTTCTTTTTACCCATTTACACAAATTTCTTTGTTAAAATCAATTATTTAGGTGTTGAGAGTTATGAATGTTTTGATTTAGATATTCTAGTACTTTTACCTTAGTTGTCACACCCCAGTTTATAGAATTAGTTATGGAGACTCTTTTTTCCTTGTCTTTTAGGTTTTGGAATAGTTATAGGTTCATGGTTTTTTAAAAAATATTATTGGACTTTTTGATTCAAAACAGGAAATACCACATTCATGATCGAGGTCGTGGTGGCCTTATATGTCCCCTATGAGAAATGGGTAGGGCTAAAACATCCAATGGTTGGGAATGGAGTAGGTTGGAGTGCGTTAGGAGTCCTCCAATTGACCATGTCCAAAATAAACTCACCATGTCATGTTTATTATGAAATGAATTTTCATTCATGACCAAGTCATGATCGGTCCACGTGGTTTGTCTCCTAAGTGAGACAACCAGTCCATGGTGCTAAATACTAATATGTGATGAGTATGGTTTCAAATTTTGAAAAATATAATCATTCACGTGATCTTTTGAGCATATTTACTCCCACTTCATGAAAACATAATGAAGGGTTTCAATGCATCTTTTGACTCTTTTTCTCGCTATTAAATTGATTGTTCTCCTCCCTTTAAATTATTTTCTAGAATTAGTGTGTTTCAAGAAGGGGTTTAGGGTGCTTTTCTTTCAGTCCATTTGTATCTTAGAGAGTATTTTCTCTGAAATGGATTGTTCCTTATAGATTTTTTCTCATGAGGACCAGATCTATTCCTCTCTCATCACAAGTCAAGAAGAAAATGAGGTTTTTATCAATCATGAGGTATGTGTCTCTATCCAGCAGTCTTTCCCATTGAATGATTTGTATTGCTATGATTCCATTTATTTTTAATTTATGAAATTGATGATTTTAGATCCATGATAGGTGAATTTTATCTTTGATGAATATGGAATTTTTTTCAAAAGAATTGTTAAAAAAATTTTGATTTGTATTATATGATTGATGAATTGCCTCAAAAAATAATTAAATTTTTAAAGGGTTATTTTATGCATGGAAATAGAATTTATTTCCTTGGAAAATATTGAGGAAATATGTATTTAGTTTCTTAAACATAATTATGACATAATAACACATCAGGAATGCCTTATAGTATGGGGGAAAATAAACATATTTAAACATTAATGGATTAATATATCACTAGGGTAGGTTCCCTTGATTTCATTATTAATAAGGGTAGCCTTATCATGGAATTTATATTCATAGAGTTAGGAATCATTTATGTTGGCTAGTGTCTCTTTTAAATCAATTTTTTGTGCACCATTATGTTTTTATTGTCCCCTTGGTGCTTTATAGATGCATTATGAGTTTGTGTATTTTATATTGACTTTCCCTCATGATATATTGACGCATGAAAATATTGGAAATTACCTTTGATTATGGCCCATGGATAGTTTCTCATATTCACATGATTTATTAAATATAGAATATTTTTTAATATAAAACATAAGGATTTTTTAAATGGAAACGATATTGAAATAAAATAAATTATTTATGGAATGTCTTATAAATATGGTTTGAAAAAAACAATAGGATTCATATGGATAGACTTTATATAGATTGCTTGGTGGTATCCTACTGATATTTAGTGCTTGCACACAACATTAACCTTTAGAGAGTTTTAGCCTTGGTTTTTTATGATACGAGTAAAGGGTAGAGTATCATGTAGAGGATAGATTTATTAGAACCTTTTTTTATGATGGGTAGGGATGGCGATGAAATATGGTCACATAGAGATGTACCCATGGGTTTCTTGAGGCACCATGTTTTCAATCTATTGGTTGGTTTATCTAGACCTTATTATTCAGTTGTTGAATGTTACCTTTATGGTTTTCTATTTTGTACATCAGATGTATTTTGGTTATATTATATGATACTATGATTGTTTCTATATTATCTTATGTATATTAATGGTTAAATTGTTCTCATATTAATTTATATGATACCCCAATGCTTTTTTCTACCCTATGGTGTTAAAGAATTCTCTTCAGGCCTTATAGTGAGCTAAGTCAGCTGATGGTAGGGGTTAACCTAGGTCGGTCTGTAAAAAAATTTATCAGAGCCTTAGGTCATCATTAAATCTGACATTCATGCTTTTGTATCACGCCAATGTGTTTGTAGGTGTTTATATACTATATATAGTATTATTAGAACTCAAGAGGTAGTTTCAGAGAGTCCCTGGATAGACTACTTTCAAGATGAACCTCAATCCACCAAGGAAATTTTGGGATTTTTAGATTCTTTTTTTATAATTTTAGCCATTTTAAATAATTATATGAATTCAATTTATAATAAAGGAATAAAATTCTAATCTAAACGGTTTTCACCCAAATTATTTTATATAATATATCACCATGAATGATAAAATATCCAACTGATAGAGAGGAATCTATTGAGAGAGACCTATAATAGAATCCTCTGGATGACCCATCAATGGTAGAAACTATAGTCTGAAAGTTATATTCTAGGGAAAAAGTCATCAATGTTGAACTAGAACAAAAGGTAGAAAATGTTTTGGAATTCATGAATTAGTATCCACTGAACTCTCATGGTGGAAAGGGACCCCATGAATCATAAAAATGTATTGAGAGGCTTGAGATGATTTCTAACTTCCTGGAAAATCTATAAGTCTCCAAAGTTGGTCTTTCTACTTATATGCTTAAGGGGATGAGAAGGAAATGGTCGTAATATATTATGAAAGAAAAGTTTCATGAAGATATCACCTATAATACTTTCAAAAAATCCTTTAATCAATAGTTTTATCTTGAGAACTGAGAGTGGAAAAGGCACAAAAGTTCATTACTATAGAGAAGGGAGATCATTCTGTCAAGGAGTATGCTACTTGATTTACTGAGTAGGTGCACCGGTCTGAAGTGCTTGTTTCTAATGACTATCTCAAGTAATAGTGGTTTGAGATGGTTTTAATTACATGTTTTCATTATATTATAATTATTATAGGTCTACCCACAATTTTATAGGTTATGGATAGGGAATATATAGATGAGGAAAATATAGCTAGGAAGATAGGACACCTTGGAGAATCAGTGAGAGTAAGAGGTGGCCAAAGTTTATCTTTTTTTGGAAAAAAAGAAAGAAAAGTAACCAGAGTTGATCTGGTGAAAAGAGTGAATAATTCAGGTGGTTTATTACCAATATGTGAAGTGGTACACCCTAGACCTGATTATAAGGAATCACCCAAGGTGTGTCACGTATATGGGAAATCTAGTCAACTTCATCATTTTTTTGAGATAGCATCCCAAAGTAGGAGCACTAGATCCACCTTCACCAAGGTATATTAGTTTATTTCTGATAGAAAAAAGTGTGGGGATCTCAAACAAGTGCTAAGGGTGATGCTTAGGTTTATAATAAAGGACTATATGAGGTTGTAAATATTTATACAGTAGATTGTGCACTATAGGTTTGAGAGATAGTACCTGATAGTATGATAGGTATGGTGTTTTTTCATATTTTATTATTATGGATTTTTTTTATACCAGCTCAACCAAATCCTTTATATTATCAAAACTTATTGATGCATTGGGATTGAACTCAAATCTTATTAATTTCATAATGACTACTTCCAGTCCTTTGGTAAAGAATTTGGAGTAGGGTTTTAAATGTCCTAAGGGTTAGGTGAGGATTGTTGACTATTAAATTGCATGAGGATTTTTAGATCTTGACCTTGACATATTTTATCTCTTAATTGTAATGGATTGGATGATTAGATATAAAACATGGATAGATTTTTATCATCATCAAGTAAGGTTTCTTTCTTTTATTAGAGTCAATCATGTCTTTCAGGTTGAGTGGTATCCCAAATCATGGATATCAAGTCATGTTCCACATAGTTTTGATATACTCTTAGGACATTTTTCAAATATTTTTATTCATTTTTTTGATCTATGTATTATTTTACATTATCTTATATTGTTGAGTGAGCATCCCCAAGTTTTTATAGATGATTTTTGGAGGTTTTTCCCTTATAGGGAAGTTGATTTTCCTATGGACTTACTTTCAGGGATGAGACCCATTTCCTTAGCTTTATACCATATTTCCCCCATAATTAAAATAAAAAAAGTTTCAACTTAGGTATCTTAAGTCCAATGTATTTATTCATCTAAATTTTTGAGCTATTCATCATTAGTTCTATTATAAAAGAAAGAAAATGGGAGTCCTCAAATTTATGTTAATTACCAGAAACGCAACTAGGTGATAGTTAAGAAAAAATATTACTTACCTTGGATTTATTTAATTTTCTATCAGCTTAAGGGATCCTTATGGTTTAAAATAATTATCTGAGATTGGGGTACCATCATCTAAGTGTCTTGGAGGAAGATATTACAAATATGAAATTCAGTAGAAGTTATAGGAATTTTGAGAATATTTTCATGTCATTTAGCCTTAATAATTCTAATTTCGTGTTTATATATTTAATGAATCAAATATTCCATAATTTATTGGATTATTTCATGGTTATTTTTAGATGATATCCTTGTATATTCAAGATCATAGAAGGGTCGTTTTGATCATTTGAATATCATCCTTGGAATCTTATAAGAGAATTATCTATATGGGAATCTATCAAAATGTTAGTTTTAGATTCAAGAGGTTAAATTTCTATGCCATGTGATTTTTGAGAAGCATGTCTCAGGGGGTCCTAGGAAGATTTAGAGATGATGTTCTGGGAGTATCCTAGAAATTTGTTTTTTATCTGGGTTTTCATTGGATTTTCTGATTATTATAGGTGCTTTGTTCCAAACTTCATCAAGATTGAATCGCCTATGATTGTGTTAAACCATAAGCGTGTGATGTTTATTTGGATAAATAAGTGCCAATTATATTTTGAGAGGTTGAAATTAATACTGACTTTAGCACTTGTTTTGACTATTTGTGAGCCTAGTTTAGGATATAAAGTTTACTATGATGGGTTAGGTATGGTTTTGGGTTGTTTTATGATACAGGTTAAATTGGTATTAGCTTATGTCTCTAATTAGTTATTTATTTATGATAATAAATATCCAATTAATCATCTTGAATTGTAGGGAGTAATGTATTCTCTTAATACTTAGTGATAATTCCTCTTTAAGGAGTAGTTTATATTGTATTAAATCCATAAGAGTCTGAAGTATTTCTTCACTCATATGTATCTAAAAATGGGAAAATAAATTTTTTAGAGTACCTTTAAACATTTGATTTTGATATCACATTCACCACGGAAAAGGAAACATCATCATATATGCTTTGAGTACAATGTAACTCATTAGGGTTAGGAATAAATCAGTGGAGGATTGGTGCTTGATGAACTTACTTTCTGAGATGCACATGGATAAATGAAACTATTATAAAAAATTATTTATAGATTTTACATGGATAAGATCATTTATGTATGATCAAACTATACTTATATATAGTTTTATGTAGTATTAGTGCTTCAGCTAGAATCTTTATAGTGGGAGACATCAGGTGAGTGGTCTCAATATCCAAATGGGATCTTGCACTTCGACCTTAGGATGATTGTTTTGATGGACCTGAGATAATAATTGAGGGACAATGGACACTGATATAGTTGGTCCATGCACCTTTGATCTACCAATATGTATCAGGACTTGAGATTTCATTATTGGTGGTTAGGAATGAGATATTTGATTAAGGATTTTGTGTCCCTATGCCTTACATGTCAAAGGATTGTGGTGGAACATCATAATCTTAAGGGTTTAAAATAACACTTACCCATTCTATTAGGGAAATTAGATGATATATCCATAGATTTCATGATATTGAAACCTTATACTAATCATCGTAAGGATACTATGTGGGTGATTATTTATTGAATCATGAAATCAGTTCATTTCCTACTTATAAAGGAGTCAAAGTAGGTATAGGTCCTTGGGAACTTGTATATTCAAGATATCATCAGACTTCATGGTGTTTTTTATTCTATAATTTCAAATAGGGTCCCTCATTTCACATACTTGTTTTGGAGTGTATTTTAGATAGATATAGTTTCTTAGTTGAATTTTATCACAACTTATCATCCCCAAATATATGGACAGACTGAGCGACACATCTAGATTCTTGAATACATGCTTTGGTCATGAATTTTTTTATTAGAGGATCTTGGGAGAAAGAACTTAATTTAGTGGGGTTTTCTTATAAAAATATTAGTGTTACTTTAATCGATATGGAACTATTTGAGGAGTTATATAGGAGGTTATGTAGATCACCACTTGGTTGGGAAGAGGTTGGAGAATAGCGCTTGTTTGGACATAACATCATTTCAAAGATAATGGATATAAGGATATTGATTAATACTAAGTTTGTGATAAATCAAATTTTCAATAAATCAAATTCTTATCATAATCATCATCTATTTGTTTTTTAGGGAGTTGGTTGATTTTTTATTTGATTTTCACCTTGGTTGGGACATAAACATTTAGGTAGGAAGGGTATGTTATCAATATATTTTGTCGGCTCATTTCATATTATAGAGAGACTTGTTAATAAGGCTTATTGATTAGACTTTCTGGATTATTTTATTTCTATCCATGATGTGTTCCACATTCCCAACTTAGGAAGTATCATCCAGATTCATTCACCATTATTGAGTGAGAGTATTTTTAGATTAAACCTAAAATCATAATGATTGAAAAGAAATTTTAGATTATAGAATGAGAGGATAAAATGATTCATGGAAATATGGTCCCTTTGGTTTTAATGATATGAATTGTGGTTGGGTAATCTAAGATACATGGTATCATGGACCTTGATGATGCAGCAACGGTCTATCTTTTATCGAGTTCGTGATTCTGAGTCTTTTGGGGAAAGAAAGATTTTATGGGGGGAGAATTGTCCCACCCTCGTATATGGAAGCAAGTACTAAGAATCTTTTGTCACTGTATTTTTAGTTTTTTAAGAATTATAGGTGTGTGGTTCCTTAAAAAATTATTTAGGCTTTTTTATTCAAAACATGAAATACCATGGTAGTCGTGGAGGTCATGGTTTCCTTGGGTATCACCTATGAAAAAATGGATAGAGAAAAATTGGAAAGTACTTAGTCATGGCCTTGGGTAGAATGCATTGGGAGTCCTCCTATTTACGATGTCTATAAGGATCTCACCATGAAATGATGGAGTTTTTGGTTATGATGAAACAACACAGTCTTCTATAGTAGGTTGAAGATGGCCCCTATGGTCAGTCTCTAAGGTGAGTCCACCATGCCATGGTGAGTAACACCAAGACATTGTGATGGTGGTTTAATATTTTGAAATGCCTGAACGGGTTCCTGGTCTTTTTTGGGAAGTTAATCCAACCATGTGGAAACTTAATTAAGGTTTTTAATTATCCTTATAGATCTTGGCTCATGAGGAATAGTTTTATTCCTCTCACATCACTAATCTAGAAGGCTATGAGTTTTTCATCAATCTTGAGGTAGGTGTCTCCATCCAATGGACTTATCATAGAATGATTTATGTACTTACGATTTTATTTGGTTTGAATTTAGAAAATTTATGATTTTGGATCCATAAGAGGTGAATTTTATTTTTTTATGTCTATATAAGTGTTTTAGAAAAATGGTTTTTTATTAAAAAAACTACTTTTGATTGACATTATATAATATATAAATTTCCAAAAAAAATAATTTGATTTAAAATACAGTATTTGAATAGATATTGGCATGTGATGACTATTTATATTTCTCTCCCATAACCATCCTATAAGGACATTATGTTTTCGTCAATCTTGAGGTATGTGTCTCCATTGAATAGACTTTTCATGTCATGATTTGTGTTCTTATGATACCGTTTGGTTTTAAATTATAAAATTTATGATTTGAGATCCATGAGAGGTGAATTTGATCTTTGGTGGATACAGAAGTATTTTACAAAAATGGTTTTTTATTAAAAACTATTTTTATTCACATGATGTGATATATTAATTTCCTCAAAAAAATAATTTTATTTGAAAAATAGGTTTTTCATGTATGGAAATGGAATGTATTTCCTAATAAAATGTATATAGAATATGGATTTTATTTCTTTAATGAAATGATGATATAATAAAAAATCAGAAAGACCTTGAGGTATAGGAAAAAACTAGATATATACAAATCTTAATTCATTAATCTATCACTATGGTGGGTTCCCTTAATTCCATGGTGTATAAGGGTAGTAATAAGATCGAATCTGGATTCACATAGTTAGGATTCACTTATGTCATATAGTGTCTCTTGTATATCTTAGATATATAAAAATCTTAATTCATTGATAGGGTATTTTTTTAAATATCTCTCTTTGGGTTTGTTAACAACTTCAAAAACACTCCAAGCAGACCACATCATCAAGAAGACACATCAAAGTTTCACCAATCACTAAATCTAAGCACACGTGAGTAATTCTTATAGCATGAAATAATATTTGAATAAAAATATCATCATGATAACATAGTCACAAAACACATCAAACACCAATACCTCCCACTGATTAGGTATGAGATATGCCCCTATTACATACACATCAACGGCTTATCTAACAGATGAGGACATTTTACCCAATTAGAAATGAACACAAAGAGATAACTTCTCTTTTATCTTTAGTGTAATTCTCACATGGGATTGGGGGTAACTTCTTCAAGACTTCATAAATATATGGATTTAGATAGAATCCAAGAGACAACCTATATCATTAAAAATTTGTATTGGGTATATCCTTTTTCATTATGTCAGCTACTTGATTTTGAGAAGGCACATGATACAACTTCACAACCCATTATTATATATTCTCTATCAAGAAATGATACTTAATTTAAATTTTATTTTACCTCTAGTGTTGAATAGGATTTTTGATATTATTTATTTCACTGGAGTTTTCACACATTATTGGAATAGAAGATACCACAACAATTCCATTATCTTCAATATTTTGTTGCATCCATATTAATTGGGTACAAGCTTGAGTATTAAAAACATATTCAAACTATGTAATGCATAAGGAAATATATAATATCTTTTTTAACTACCAATAAATAAAGTAAATACCAATGTATAGCACACCTCTTGAAGTAGATCTTAATTCATTAACTGAAACAAACCAATCTACATCTGTAAATCCCACCAATTGTTGTCGTAAATTTTTGTAACAATATAGCCCAAAATAAACTATTTGGCTTATATAACATAGTACTTGCTTCACGTACTTCATGTGAAATTCATTTAGATAAATATAATATCATGTATATTAACATGTTTCCAACACAATTTCTAGGTGAGTAGCTATCATGTAAATCAAACCATTTACAATATATTTATAAAGAGTCACATCAGCTACCTTACCTTCACCTTCTTTAGAAAATTTCTTCCAGGTATATTTTAGTGTATCCATTGATTTAGAGACTTCTATATGGAATATATTTAGCACTTCCTTAGAATATTTGGTTTGGGAGAAAAATGTTCCATCCTTTTTTTGAATCAACTACAAACTAAGGGAAAAAAGGATAATTCACTAATTAGAGACATCTCGAATTTACTCCTCTTTAGTTTTGAAAACTACTTTCATTGGGAGTCACACAGCCTCCAAAAGTGATGTCATAAAAATATATAAGTGACCTCATCTATTTCCCATGCTCTTTCTTGATTTATAGGTTTGATCAACCCCTCCTCTATGATATTCAAGCTTCTTTGGGTGTTGATCTAGTGGTCAGTATCAATACCTTAGTGCTTGTTTCGTTTTATATAACACATTCTTCTATAAGAACAATTTACTCTCATCATAATAAATATGAAACCCATGTATTTTCACAATTTAGACTAAAAATTTGGGGAATCCATTTGATAATTCTTATTTAACTTCCATTTAATAGAATTTAAAACTTTTATGCATAATCATATCCAAAAACAACCTGATATTCTTAGGTAGATCCAACAGTTAAATTTTTTCATAAATGTCAATCCCATTGATTTGGTAATAGACTTCGCACACTGTACATTTTTTATTCCTTACAACCATAAAATCTTAAATAATTTTGTTTTATAAAATTCATTTCGTTTTGATTACGTTCTTATTTTTCATCCTTGAAAAAAATCCCAATTATTTTTTCCTCAATTTGGTAAATCTCCCTATGCATTATTTGACCCAAATTTAATTTTTAATAGATTTCCTAAAATGACTCAGGATCCACTTGAGATAATAACAAACCATTTTTTGTTCCATCGACCTTTTTATTTAAACCAGATCTATCTGATCACAAAAGATATTGTTATCATTGATTTTCTCTCTACTATATATCTATTTGAACCTAATTCTCCTACTATAATTATTTCATCATCAGATCTATCATAAAATTTTATATCATCCAATTGAAATTATCCTTATTTGGAAACATCTTCATCACTTTATTTCATAAGAAATGGACTATTTTTATATAAATTAGATTCACTAAGGGTTGAAATCCACCTGCTTAATTTTAAATTCTGCTCAATTTCATTCATGGTCACATCATGAATTTAAACAATTTTTCCAAGATATTTTTTATAGAATTGATAAGATTTTATTTTCGATTAATATCCAAGAAATATGCCTTCATATCCGCATAATTATTACTTTTTATTATTCTCTTTTTTTAGAATAAAACACTTACTTACAATCACCCAAAATTATTTTTGTGTAGGTAGCTTTCCATAAAAAAAATTTGTTTATTATCTTCATTTGGATATATAAAATCTTGATTAGAAATATAGACTATTGTGAGAACCACTTCCTTCCAATATTCCTCTAGTAAATACTTTTCAATAAGAATTTTCCTATCCATAATATTGATGATTTGATTCTTTATTTCAAAAAATATATTCTATAAAAGGGTTATCACTTATAATACTTAGTGTTGAATCCCATATTTTTCTAGATATTCATTCACATAGGAATTTTTAAATTTTATAAAATTCTCAGTGTGAAATTTTTAAATTTGTACACCAATAGTTTTTCAACCTATCTTTGATATCATGTGACAAACTTGTAAACTTCAGTTTTGTGAGTAATAACTATCAACCAATCCATTTCACTAAAATCATCAATAAAAAATACATAATTCCTTTGTTAAATAGAATATTCAAGAGTTATTATCCCAGAAACATCCACATGAACAAGTTCTATAATTCCTGATGATTTCACCTTATTTGGTTTATAAATTTTCTAAATAGACATCCCATTTTGACATGAATAATATATATGGGTATCATACTAGAGAGTTTAGAAAGATGACATGCTCTGTCATTATTTACCATATTTTTAAATGACTTTTGGAAAAAATGAGTAATCTATTTTTCCAAAGTATGTTTTCATATTTATTAGAAAATATACACCAATTTGATTCTCTAATAAGATAGATATTCCTTTTTATCCTTATTCCATATAAAATAATTAAGCCATATTTATATTTAACAGTGTACCCCTTTTTATAAAATTCCATAACATTTACTAAGTCACACAACTAGAACACACTTAGTAGATTGTGGTTAAGTCCTTCCAAAAAGAGAAAATCTTATTTCTAAGATCCTTTCTACAAAATTTGGTCTTCTAAAATCTAATTATTTTGAGTCCCTCATCTTTAAAAAATTGAACCACTCCCCCTTTGTCATATTTGATCACAATGATAATAATTTTAATTATAGTCATATGTGAGGTACACATACTTTATAGAACCCGAAAACTAGACATGTTTATTTAACTTAAAGAAATATATTCAATTTTTTCATTATTACATAATTTTTTCTTCTTCCATGTATTTTGAGAAACTTTTATTGATTATTAATACACCTATTTCTCACTTGAGTCAAAAATTTCCTCTTCATCTTTTAAAACTCCGAATCTTTCTCCATTTTTCAATGTGTTTTTTAAAATTTTAAACTATTGATTTCCTCCTTTTTGAGTATCATGATTCACTTCTCATTAAACTCTAGATGAAAAATATGTTTCTTTGTGTCGAAAACCTTCACATTAAAATCAATAACCATTTAAATCATAAGAAGTTGATGGAAAAATTCTTTCTTGTTTTTAATTTTTTTACTCTTTGAAATAACTTTTTTAACTAGATCACACATATTGAATGTGTCCCAATTTTCCTCAATAATAACACATAATTTCTGGTTCCATAATTACATATTATTCCACTAAATGGGTATCTTTTAGAGCTTATCCTAAGTTCAATTTCCTCTAGTAAGTTAAAGCTTGATGCTTAGAACCAGTTATGGTAGTTTTATCCATGTAGTCATGCTCCATTATAGATTTTACTTTGTTTTTTAAGCATTTTACCTTTAGAATGGGAATATTCTCTTCATCCATCACACTAGGGGCTTCAATAGCTTACGATATAACTAAATTA
Source organism: Viscum album (assembly GCA_963277665.1). Classification (NCBI taxonomy): domain Eukaryota; kingdom Viridiplantae; phylum Streptophyta; class Magnoliopsida; order Santalales; family Viscaceae; genus Viscum; species Viscum album. The sequence goes on along the minus strand of OY728155.1, from coordinate 358,312,071 downwards.
TTGGAGAAATTGGATGTCATATTGGATGTGAGGTGCCTTCCTTGATCTTAATGCTTTTTCCCCCAATCTATAACTTCTACATTGAGTTCTTAAACTGTTTTATCAATTTATTTTCTATAGTTGGTCAATCAATCTGTGATTCATGCTTGTTATTCCATTGTGATCCTGATATCCACTTCCTATTATGAGTTTTAAAAAATCTAAATTTGTGTTTGTCAATTTCTACTTTTATAATTTAATTCTATTCATCTCGTCATTTCATATATATATTTTAGTCATGCCAAACTATATTTGACTTCTTGGTTTTATCCCTCTATTGGTCCAGTTCTTTAAGGACTACCTCAATCTCAACCTGAAGATCAACTCTTCCCATGATGTTAGTATTTATAACATCATTATCATCAGTATCTCGTCTATTAATAATAACAACAAAATAATATTCACTAAGATCCCTATGATCATTATCTTATTCCACTTTGAGCTCATCTGATATTTTTTCTTCATGAGATTGAATTATTATCAACCTTAAGAATTTTAATTTTTTTTTTCCTGATTTTTTCAAATTTTAAATGTTTATTTATAGAATAGTAATCCTCTTAATCATGAAAATTTGTAAAACATTGAGCAGCAATATTTCCTACTTTAACACACAAAAAAAAGTAAGAAAGTGGAAGCTTTCCATTCAATTTTCATTTTCCCCTCTTCTGGTTAGAGGAACATAAATCCATTACCCCCATCGACCTAATATTCATATGGAAATTATTTGATAGAAAGGTTCTTCACAACCTTTAATGAAACCTCTTGTGATTTCTCCTTTACCTTGGCCTCATTATTTCTATTTCTCATTTCATATGTTAAAAGTGTACTGTGAAGGATATCTAGATTTACTTCATTTAGATCCTTATCATCAAGAATATATAATTTTTCATTTAACCATAGTGGCACTCTCCAAAATATTATTTTAAATATCTTGAAATTTTTAACATTTTATTCAAGAATATTCATTTCTTTTAGAAGATATTTGAGAGGATAAAATAACACAACCTTTGGTATTTATATTTATTCCACAAAAGTCATAACTTATTATCTTGAGCTTTTAAATCTCATTCATAAGTATTCAAAATATTTTTCAATGTAGCATGATATTTTTTTATAAGAAATTACCTTAGTATGGAAAGTCTTGGAAAAATATACCCTTAATGAATTGATTTCATTTTCATAGGCATTTATCACCATGAGATCTCATTCTGATAAAGACACAATTTTCATGTTCACCATTATTATATAAATGGTTGTTGTGTAAACTTACATTCTTAAAGACCAGAAGTAGTCTGGTAACCTTTTCTTCCAAAATTGTAAATTTTTTCCTTTGAAGTTTGGTGTTTATTTGTGATTCACAAATTCCACCACTACCAAGCTTATGAGAGAGAAAATAATCACCCAAAACAACCTATGATCTAATACCAATTATTTATCCCTAATCAAGGATATAGCCATTAAAGGGACTTAAATAGGGTATTAGGGGACAAATGAATTTAAACATTGATTATAATCTTATTATCTTAATGTGAGGAATAGTTATTTCACTCCCTTACCTTCTCTCTATGAGAGATGAAAGTAAATAAAGCACACAAATTATTTTACTTGGTTCATCCTAACTGGTCTAGTCTAAGTATCATGAAAATGCAATGTTCCTATGCAACTTAAAGACTATATTGCGCATTTTTTTATACATAGTAGAGTGGTCTCACTGACCCTCTAAAATCACTATTATCACAATAATTGAAATGCTCACTTCCTTCCCATGTATAGATACTCACTAATTATTTGAAGACAACTTTCTCCTTTTAAAGATGAATGTAATTTTACCAATGATGGTGTGTCTCTTAGAAACTTGTATAATTTACATTGAGATTAAAGAATCTTGGAATCTGATTCTTTAATTTTAAAAATCCATATAAGATATGGAAAAAACACTTCTTATTCTTTTCTGAAATATGTTTTTTCAATATATTATATGTATCTCTATTTTTTCTATGATATCCTCCCTTATTATTGTCCTCAATGAGTCCCAATAATTTTCCATGGATTTTGTAACTATAGTCAAACTATAAATGATTGATGGACCATATCCTCTCTTATTTTGTATCATGGACTTAATTCTATTTATGTTGACATTTAAATTTTTGTAATATCCCTCTAATATCAGTAATAATCATGGACTAAAATCATGTCCCATAATTAAATAACCATTCAACCATCATCTGGGACAGTATCTACCTCTTTGGAATGTATCCATCCAATACACCCTCAATGTCACTACATACCTTTTTATATTGAAATTTATATCAAAAAATTATAGATCCACCAAATTAGTGATTACTCAAAATTCTACCGCATTAAAAAATGCTTAGTTAAATAATATATTCGATTATCCTTGGTTGTAACCAGCTTCATTACAGTCGGATCTCCTTCATTTGCGGTGTGAATATATTTTTAATTAATTCACTGTATATAACCCATTACATCCTTTATTCATTTTAAAATATTATCAATTAACCCATTTTAAGAACCATGATGTGTTTAACATTCTCAAATATTTTATGAATCGTCTGAAGTTATTTTTATAAATAGTCAACATCTCCAAATAATATGTATAAGAAATTTCTTACATTGAATTAAATTCTTCCATAGCTTGAATCACATATTTTGTTTTCTAATTTGTGTATATTTCAATATTTAGATACATGAAATCTCTCACATATCCAAATTTACTTAAATGGACAAAAACCCATACATCACTGGATTTTCATATGTAAAAATTCATCACAATTACAAATTTTTAAACATAAACCCTTACATACCTGAATTTCCTCATATAGCCAAAATGCATTTCATATCCAATTTTAATATGTGACACTTTCATATAAAAATACTCAAATATGTATCCTTTCCTCACCAAATTCCCTTACAATGTGTAAAAGGGTATATTGAATTTTCTTACATCAATCTTGTTCCCTTAAGTGAAACCTCTGTGTAGAAAATTTTGTGTACTAGTACCTTTGCTGAAATCATGTATCTGGAAAATCCCATACATAGGTAATTTAAAATTATTTTAAAAAGGTGTATACTTCTATATTATACTGAATTATTCAATTCATATTACATAGAATATTCCCTTCACTCAATTATCAACAAAAAAGACACAAAAACACCAAAGAGGGGATTTTATTTAACATGATTCAATATAAAAGTCTTTGAACTTCAGGGAAAATATCTAAAATAGAAAACATTGGATTGACTTCATAATAATCCCATCACATATGAGATAATAAATCATAATAAAAAGGATATATAAAAGGGGAAGTTGAAAAAGGTGTCATTCAAGGCCCTAAACAATCTAGACATGGATGATGGCTAAGATGAAGAATGGGTGGATAAATTAATGTCATTCCTTTATTTAAATCAGAAAAGGGGAAAAGTAAGGTTTAAAAGTAAATTTCCACTATAATGATTTTGATATGGAAAGGTGAAGAATCTAGAAACAAAGTTCCTTAAGAATTTTAAAGAGGATAATGAGGATGATGAAGTTCCTATGAATAAATCATCAAGCAATTTTAACGGTCTGAGAAGTATGAAAGGAGAATTCTTCAAGAAAAATAACCTTCTTTCATAGGAAGATAATTGTCTAGAATAATTTGAGGTATAAGATGTTAAATAATTAAAATATTGTGGAGAATATTCTCTAGTGTTTTTTATTGATAGTTCTTAGACAATGGAAGAGAGTGACGATGACAAAGGATAAGTTGAAGTGAGATTTGATCTCCAAGAAGAGATAAAGGATTCTCTAGAAGATATAGAAGTTTGAATATATAAAGAAAACAAATATAACATAGCAGTTCATGATTCGAAACTCTATATATTTAAATAATAATAGGAGAAGTCTAAGTTTGAGGTATATATTTAAAATATTAAATATGTTAATCTAGATATCATAGATAAGGTAGTTAAGTACAAGATAAAAGATGAAGAATGGTCTAGGTTTATCAATAGTTTGACTAACACAGTGAAGGACTGAGTGAGACATATTGAAGAGATAGAGGATGAAGTTGTTGTCCTATAATGAAAATTAGAATATTAGGAGAGACTCTTGACTCTTAATGTGATTTTAAGAAATAAAATCAAATAAGTGATAAAAGTATGTGAAATTTGAGGATATACATAAAATTAAAATGATAATGGATTGTATAGAGAAGTAAAGACACATAAAAATGATAAAGTTGTTGTAGGGATTGATTGTAAATTGAAATTAGTTATGGTCAAACTCAGGCCACAATAACCCACTTCAAAATAGAAGTCAAATTTGGTAATGAATCATAGAACCCAAGGTATTAGAGGTTCTATAGAAAAGACATATAATATTGCACCACATATTAACTGTTATTGTTTTAGAAATATGGGTCATTCTAAAAAATTTTGTTCTATAACAAAAATGTTCCAAAGGGAATAAGAGAAACAAAAGAAGCTGAATAGAGTTCAATGTTACAAGCATGTTTTTATGGTCTCTATTTCTAGTGTGGAGGTTTCGAGTATATGTTTAGGTATCACTCATAGACAATATAGATGAATATTCTAGTGAACATCCAAAAAGGTCAAACAAAACAACTCAAGAAGTCATCAAGAGGGATGAAAATGAAAAATATATTTTCAACATTGAAAGATAAATTTGTTCTATCATATTCTAAATAAGATCAAGCATGTTAATCAAAAACAGTTTTGAATCTAAATACACTATCAAAAAGAAAATTGTTAAGAAGTTAATGGTTGTAAAGAATAAAATAAAAGTTTTGCATCATACTGGTTTATTGATCCAAGACACTGGATGAACTTTATATATAATGGGAAACAAGGATTAGGTAATAGGATTCAAGAACAATAAGGAAGTTGTCATCATATTTGGAAACTATGAAGTAAAAAATGTTACTATCTTGGGAAAAACTAAGTTTATGGGTAAGGATATGAGATGTGTAGATGTCTTTAGTTAATGAAGGGCTTAGACACAAATTTATAATTTTCAATCAACTATGTGACTTGGGTCCTAAATTTAACTTTATTAATAATATTTGTATCATAAATGGAAAAAGAGGTGTATTTTTATGCAATGAGAGTGGAAAGGGGGGAATCTATACCTTTTCAATGGAGAAGAAGAAATGTGATTTCTATCCAAGTAAGAAGAAAATGGATTTTGGTATATTAGTCTTAGTAATCTAATCTAGAAATCTATGGAAGAATTGGTGAAACATTAACTGTCATGAGGTCTCCTTAAACTACCATGTGATCATACAAATAAGTGTTATGTTTTTAAAGAATAGAAGATTACTCAAAAATATGTACAATAAAAAACATAAAAGTCCAAAAGAGTGATTTAATTGGTGTCTATTGATGTGGGAAGGCTGATATCACTAAGGGAAATTAATGGGAAAATGTGTTATATTCTGTCCATTGATGATTATAGTATTATGACATGAATGATAGTCATCACTCATATATTTTAGAACTTTAATTAAATTATAGAATATCAGAGGAAGAATGATAAAATGATTTGGAAAAAAATTCTAAAATTACTAATTGATAATTTCATGGAGATTACAAATATAAAAGTGGATTATTATATCAAAAAACAAAGGATAAGGAACTAAGTCTCGATAATGAGAACCCCTTGGAAAAATTGAATCGTTAAAAAGAGAAACCAATTCATAAATAACCTATCCAAAAATGATTCTTATTGAGAATGATATATTAGAAAAAAAATTGAAAGAATAGATACTAACATTGATCTATATTTGTAATATAAATCTATTATGTTTATGGGGATGAAAGACTATATATGAGTTATTTTATTGAAAGAATCCAAAACCGAAGTGATACCAAATATTTGGAAGTAAGTTTTTAATTCTTAATAAGGATAATCACAATAATTTTGACTCTTGTGGATATGAATTCATTTTCCTTAGATAATAAAGTAAGTGAAAAGAATATAAATTCTTTAATAATATACTAAGAAAGGTTTTTTAAATCGATGATGTCACTATATTAAACAATTAGCAGAATATTCATAAACACAGTGATATGATTCAAGAATATTGAAAAGAATAATTGAGTATCTCAGGGGTAGTACAAGATTCTAAGGTAAACTCAAAAGAATAAATCTATGATGATCAGGACGAATCTAGACATACATTCTAATAGAAACTGAAATTAAGAGCTAAAATGGATGATAATGATAATGTCATCAGAGACCAGATAGCACTGGTGTAGATAAGGAGAATGAAGTATATATATAAAAAATTTCTTATTTGACGTAAAGAAATTTTTTTTAAATAATAATCTAGGGGTGATAATTGGGTCCAGATAATGAATGAAGATCTTGAGAAAATTGAAAATATTTATACGTGGGATGGTTTTTTGAGGCCGAAAGATAATAACATCATTGATACTAAATGGGTATTCTTTAAAAATTTAAATGAATATTACATGTTTATATTAAACAAATAATTACTCATGTTTAAGGGGTACTCCTAGATATATTGTATTGATGTTGATGAAACATTTACACCTATTTTAAGGATATTAAAAAATAGACTATTATTAGACATAGTGGTGAAAAATTCAAGGTATTCCAAATGGACATGAATTCAGAATCTCTAAATGGATTTATTAAAGAAAAGGTGTACATTGAGAAGCTATATAGTCTTCTCATCCATTAAGATGATAAAAAAATTATCATATGAAGAAACATCATTATGGGATAAAGTGGGAAGCAAGGGTTTGGTACTCAAGACTTAATCAGTACATGAAGAAGCTTGGTTTCCATTGTGAGGGAGGTGATTATAATCTCTATGTAAATAATTAAGGTGATCAAAGTATAATGGTGATATAATATGTTCAAAACATAATCATTAGGGAATTATATGAATTATAGTCTAAACTATCTATAGAATTCATGAATTTCAAGTTTTAAATGTCAATGATTGGAGAACTAACATTTTTCATTAGTCTACAAGTGGTGTAAAGAAAGTATGGCACTTTAATTTCTCATTCTAAATGTTCCAAGGAGGTTCAAATAAGATTTGGAATGTAGGAATCCAAAGTAATGATGACATCAGTTTCAACCTAGATGAATTCTTAAAAATATTACAATGGAAAAGTTGTTAATTTCATATAATATAGGAAGATCATTAAGATCCTATTGTACATAATACTGACATGAACTAATATTTTATTTATCATATATTCAGGGGCATGGTATCAAAGTAATTCCAAATAAATCACATATCTTGTAGTGAAAATAATATTTCATTATATTTGAGGCATGGTGGATTTTGATTTATTTTATCAAAAAACATATCCACAAGAGCTATTAGGATATACAAATGTGGATTGGGCCAGTTCAGTAGATGATAGGAAGTAAATATCATGTGGTAACTTTTATCTTGGTAGATTTAATATTCCTTAACTTAGTAAGAAATAAGATTATATTTAACAAAGAACATAAAAAAGTTGAATATATTATGGCTACTCAAGCTTACATGTGGTTATTTTGGATGAAGTAGTAGTTTAAAGACATGGGAGCTGAGGTGAAGTTTCCGATCATAATCAATTGTGATAATTCAATTTTTATAGATCTTAGAAAAAAAATATCTATAGATCGTGGATGAAACACATTGAAATCAAGTATCATTTTATCAAGGAGAAATTGGAGCATGGTATAGTTAAATTGGAGTATTTTCCAACAAAAAATCAGGTTATTGAAATTCTAAAAAACACCTTACCAAAACAAGTGTTTGAATGGAATCGGAAAACTCTAGGAGACCAGTAGAACCCCCACACATAATTAGTGTAGATGTGAAATCCAACTCCCCAATGTATGTTGTAAATTTCTCTCTATGTATCTAACTATACTCTTCCTATTGTAGACCTTTAATGAGTGAACTTTGGGATTGATGACAAATGGGAGGATATATTATTAATAAATGGGGAAGTGTTTACTTAAAAAATTATAGGGGAGAGTAATATGATAAAAGTGTAGATATTTTCAATATTGAATTAGGGGTAGGATGGACGCTTGGAAACTTGTAATCGTGATGATTCTAAATTTTTTTCATCATTGAATTCATATCATGAAATAATAATTCTAGGTTCATGATAAAATCATTTTACTATGTGTAGATCAAATTTTTTTCTTCTCATGAGTTAATCTATAGGAAATAATTAATATTGATTGCAAGAATAAATTGGTATCGTATTGTAAGAACAATTTTTATTGATTCAATAGTTGGTATCAAGAAATATTCAATAAGTGGGATCATGAATGAAGAGATACATTGAAGAAATTTTCATGTTACTCTTGTTTCCCACACCAAGCTTGGATCATGTGGGATTAGAGTACATATTGAGAAAGTCTTTAGTCATTATCTATTGTCACAAGGTATAAATTGTGGTTAAAGGTGGAGGTGCGTAGAGTTTTTTCTAGAAGATTTTTTTAGTGGTTTTAAAATATTATTAACAAATCCAAAGGGGGATATTTTTGGGAAAATCCCTCCTAGTGTCTTTTCAATTTTTTCGGTTTGTTTTATTTTTTAAAAACGTTAAATAATAAAGTTATATTTGTTTATTTCAAAATAATGTGTTTGGAAGTTTGTGTTGTTTCATAGAGACTGAAAATTTTATGGTCATCAAATTTAGTTAAATAAAAGTATGTTGGTAGAGTATAAAATTGATAAAGGGAGGTTTTTTGTGAGGTAACCTTAAGGCCCATGTGCAAAATACATAAAGTTTCATGGTAGGATTGTGGTAGGATACACTATGAAGGGAGATTATAGAAGTGAATGTGTAACAATTTTAATTGCTTCAGAAGTTTGTTTGATCATGAAGGAAGCTCATGGAGGGACTTTTTTTCATAGGAATTTGATGGTTGAGAGTCGTTGAAGGAGGTTTTTTAGATTTTTTAGGTAGTTCGCAGTTATAAAGAAGTTTTTCTAGGTGGATCATGAAGTAGAAAGTTTACAAATGAAGGTGTGTCAAGGGGTGAATAGTAATTTCATGACTAGTGTATTTTCTAAGTTTCTAAGTATAAATAAGGGCTGATCATCCAAATAGAATCATTAAATATCTTGAAGAAATCAAATTGAAAATTTATAATATTAAACTAACATAAGATAATTTTAAACAATAGTAGATTTGAAGTCAAAGTTAATCCATAGAAAATGGTGTAGAAATGTCTTATAATTTTAAAGATAACTTAAAGAAAATAAAATATTGAATATTGGTTTGGTTTTGAAATGATGATATGACCATAAAAATTATTTTTAAATTCAGGTTCATGCACCTAGTAAAGAAAAATAATATTATTTGGTTTTGATGGTGTTCGAATTGAACTTTTGTGAGCCTCCCCTCAAAGTTCTCACCCTCAAATTACATTAAATCCCCTTTCCCTTACAATTACTAAGTATAATATATAGATTGGTGTTCAAAACCATATTTAAACATAATTACTCTAATCCATGAATTGGTTGTTCTATGGTAAGGAGTAATTAGTTGTTACTTTCAAGGTACTACCTACTCAATCAATAATGGTAGATCATGATATAGGAGGGTTAGGTTTTATAAAATGAATATAGAAGTAATAAACCATTTTAAACCAACCATAAAACATAATTATACAAAGTGGAATCCCCTTCCTTTACAAAGATTGGAACATTAAATTTACTCTCTCTTTCTAGTCATGAGGGGATAGGAAAATAAAAATGAGACCAAATGTGAAACCCCTCCATGGTAGTAGGATAACTAGGTTCAAGCTCCAGTCTCTAGGTCTGAGGTCTCTAGTCCCCCCCCCCATCAGGTGTCCTTTTCATAGAATTAGTCCTTCTTAATTTAAAGACATCCCCCTGAGTGAACTCTCCCACTAATATACTATTTTAAAAAAAATACCTCCTATATTTTCTTCCACTTAAACTGGTCAGCAGTTTCCATCATGATTCCTTCTAAAAAATCTAATCATTGTCCAAGTCCTCCCTATTTTCTACAGTGTTTCAAACATCCTCAGTGTAGAAGATCCCCATAGAACTTGTTCCTATTCAATTTTCCCCACAAGTCTTGGTTGAAAAACATGGATATCTAAAAGGATTTGGGATTTTAAATTTGTAGTTAAGTCCTTGTTGTGGCATATCCATGGTTACTACAGCACAACCACCTTCACATGAGTATTCCTTATGCATAGATATGGAATAGACATTATCTCCATTGTGCATACATTTATTCCACAAAAATCAATTCCACTTCCATATTTAGAATCTCTATGCTCTATTATTCAACCCTATAGTGTAGCTTCCCCTGAATGATTTTTTTATTTACCTAGATACATATAATAGCAATTAGAAAATGTAGCATGCTCATTTCCTCCAACTCGATAAAATATAAGCGATAGAATCTCACTAGTTCACTATGTCACAAGGTAGAATCATGTGGTGTACTGAGTACTGAATCTCAAGTGGCTTGGGATATCTCCTTTTTTCAACCATGGTGGATAACATTATATCCAAGTCATTGGTGACATAGAAATCGAGGTCTACAGAATAGCACGTGTCTGAGGAAGGTACTGTATGAGAAGAGGCCAGGAAGAAACCATTTCAGCAGGTATGAATATCTTAGGGGATAATCTGTCTCCCATATTGAAAATTTCTACAATTAGTCTCTATTATTTATATAATCATGTTCCATTTTCCCATTATTAACTTGGGTGGGTGTTTGAGGATGCCACATATCGTCGGTTCCACCTCATGCCAGTGAAACTCTCTTCCTACCACCGTAAGGACCCAACACTCACATTTTGGTGTGCTCATATGCTCATTCATGTGTGCACCATATGTCATCTATTCTATCATGTACCACATACGGTCGAACTTCCCTATGCGTGACTTGCCCAATAACCCCTCATGGGTCTTCTATTTGGATTTCGTCCCCATGGGTTCAAGGCTAACCCTTGTTCGCCAATTTTTCTACCAAAAAAAATAAAAAACACATAGAAAAGTAAAAATATAGTAAAAAATTAATTTATTTCTTTTCATTTCTTTTTAAGAAATATCATATAAAAATATAAAATACCCACAAATGATTATTAATAAAAAAGGGTAAACACAATTAAAAAATGACATTTACTGATTAAATTTTAAAAAAATGTATTCAGAGAATGAACTCATCAAATCCCCCACAAATAAATAATTCTTGTCCTCGAGCCTAAATATCCACTATAAATAAAAAACGGAACCCCCATTATACAGATATTTAAAATTCAAGATTAATGAAACTAAATAATTTTTAATTGGGGGAGAGTATTTTCAATTAATGCATATGGAAAATGAACCCAATTAATTACTAGACACAATGTATTTGATTTTTTCCATGAAAAATAATGAATCCTCTCCTTTCTTACATTAAATCCTCTTAATCAATCATTTTCAACATGTTAATATTTATCTGCCACACCACTATTTTTTCCCTTCTCTCATCATAAAAAGTTAAATAAAAATGGGGTTTTACTCATACACTGAGAACATGTATCAAATTTTTAACTTCATTAAGACCTACATATTCAACTTAGTAGAGACAAAAATAAATAAAAACATGAGGGATTTTAAAATTAGGATTATATGAATCTTATTTTAAAGGATGGTAGGTAATTTTTAAATAAAACAATTGAATATAAATAAATAGGTTTATCTCTAAGTATATTTCTTGATAATCAAAGTAAAGTACAATGAAATTCACCTCTTTAAAAAGTGACAACTCCCACACCCCCAATCTTAATATAAGGAAATAAACAATGAAGGAATAATGATTGAGTTACCCCTCTATATTTTTTCCTTTTTCTGTATTTTTCAAAACAAATTAAAAAAATCACTATTTAAAAAATTGAAATTTATCAAGTCTCACATCTACCACCAAACCCCAAATTATAAAAATCATTATTTAAGTTATCGTGATTTTTGACCCTCCAAAACTCAACCCAGTTTACTTCATTAATTTTTTCATAGAGGGGTAGCAATGAATATAATAAAACATGACATGAGCTGTTCCCAAATATCTAATAAAAATCTACAAAATATTTTCCCTTTATAAATTACTTCCTTTTTTAAAAATAACTCTCTATCCCTACACTTGACCTTTAAAATTCAAGAAAAATAATAGAGTAAGGGTAGGAATGGATTAAATTAGATTGAAATGTGCATTGTTCCAACCAAAGTCCATTCATGTTATCTAAGGGATAAAAGTAGGTTCAATGTATAATATATCTCAAGGATCATGGTTGAAATAAAAAATTGATTCAATAATATTTAAAGTGAATTTTACACAATCATATTTTTGAAAAAATAAAATTTAATTCCTAGTATGTGACATGTCCCAATTTCTCTCAAGAAATTTACTAAGAAATATTGAAAAAAAAATTGGTCTAGAAACCTCTCAGAAATGATAGAATATGAAATTGAACAAAATCACTCATTTGATGTGTAATAGTAAATAAATTAATACACATGCACTTTTGAAATTAAAATAATTAAATAAGGAAAAAAATTCATATTCATGTGAATAAAAATAAAAAATATGATTCATTGAGTCCAAATTCCAATTATTCACTCTAATCATTAAATCTCCACATATTAATTATTCAATTATATCAATTTTGAAAATTAAAATATGGAATTATGGTGTTCTTAAAATTTTTAAGTGTCATTGATCAAAAAAAATTAAATATTACTCCCCTTTTTCATTAACCTCTTCTTTTGTTCCCATTTCTTGCTACCTTGGGTAATGATACATTGAATCATCAAGGACTTGAAAAATAAATACAAATAGTGAAATTTTATTACCATTCTCATGAAAGTTTAAAAATAAAGATAATGAATCCCTAAACGTTTTCCTAAATAGAAGTTGAAAATAAATTAAATCCTAATGTCTTAAATCATAAAAAAATGTCACTTGACTCCCAAAAGTACTTTTTTAGGGTCATTAAGCTCAACTTACCTCTGGAAGTCAAATGATTGAAAGTAGGAAAGAGGCCATCCAATCTGGATCTATAAATGGTTGAATCTGCGATTCCTCCAAATAAATGGGCCCTCTTACTTTTTTAGAAAATATATTTACTCTTCCACATGGTAATACCTTCTATACCTCTATGGTCCCAATCCTTAATATTTTGGCCCTTATTGAAAATTTTAAGGGTGGTTCACTAACTACCCAAACCTACTATCCTTCCTTGAATTATTCAGGGATAGTAGGTTCTCCACTATCTCTAAATTGTTTCAGAAAACTCTTGTCTTTCTATGCCTGTTATTTATTATAGTAAAAAATCGCATATAATTACTAGGAATTTAGTTTCCTCAACACCTTGCAATATATACTCCCTCAACTCAATTATTTTTTCATCTAGATTCTTTGTCACCCACCAACTATCAAACTTATCTCCCCACATTGGACATTAATAAGTGACCTTAATATAGATATTAATGGTATTATAAAGATTATTAAGGTCTTTACTTCATCCATGTACATCATCAGAAAATGAACCATAAAGTAATATTTTTCTACCTTGACTATAACATATTCAATTAGTCCTTAGGGATGTGTCACAGTTGTATTCACAAGTTGAATCGTAACTTGATTTGGATTTATCTCTCTCAATCACAATATTTTGAATATTGATTATAAAATATTTTTGAAACTTTCACCTAAATCACAAGAATATTTTCCAAACTCGTTAGAACCAAAATCAATTACAATATAAAAAACACCATGAAAACGTTTCATCTTTGGTATTCTTTTTTATGCCATATATAAATTTTCACACGTCAAGGTAATGGTGCCAAATTCTTCAAGATTTATTTTTTTACATCACTTCCTTAATAAACTTCATGTGTATGGAATGTTTATGATTTCTTTAGTGAATATTATGTTGATGTTAATTTTTTAAAACATGTATAGAAATTTATCTCATTTTTAATCAAAAATTTTCAGCCTCTATTTATCTAGAAATGAGAGTGGTGACTGGTAAATTGGTGGTGCTTCCTCTTGGAAAAACTTCTTAGGTTATTTTCCTTTTTATTTTATTCCTTTCACTACTTTTCTTTGTTCTATATCTTACACTTCAATCTATATTCTAACCTCTTTTTTTCTTTCCTAGGTTGTTTTCCCACTTTTTAGTGTAATTAATTTTATCTCAAAATGCATTGTAACTTCATTTTCACTCAGTAAAACTCACCTTGAAATCTCCTTCACTTGTTTAGAAATATGGCCTACTCTGATTTCTAGGTTCCTCATTGACTCTCTTTGGTTTTGTGAGTCTTATTTCAAAAATAATAATTCCATATCTTGATCTTTGGAGTAGGTTGTCAACTCCTTTAATACGTATTTTGTGGTTTTCATAAATCTTATTAGGGTCACCTCCACTGGGTGGACGTTACTTATAATATATGGTCCTTGGTGTTAAGGTTGAAACCCCTATGGTCTTGGCTAAAATCATTATCCATGATTTTGTTTTGGTTGTTTTTGTGGACTCCATACCTATAAATAATTTTGATAATTATAATATATAGAATTAAATTCATCATAGTACATACTTGGAGGATGGTAAGCGGACATCATTGTGTCCAATTTCCCTAACGTGGCGTGTATTTGGGTGGAAAATCAGCCATTCTCCAACATATTTATTCATTATTTTCTTTCATTCACCTACCATTGAAAACTATTCCAGACATTTTTTCCAAACACTTGTAGATTTTTTTAGGTGATTTTCTCATTTATGAACCTCCAGTGGAAACATACGCAATTGAATGGTTACCCTGTGATAATCCTATATAAAACATTTGGATTAGTAACCATATTTCTATTTCATGGTGGGACATCTTCAACTTAAAATTTTCAATCTTCCATATGCACTATATAATTATTATATATTAAATTATTCAAAATTTAGAATACTTAACCATAAATCCATAGACTTTGACTGAGGGAAAATCTCATCAGAAACTTCCTTTCAAGATCTTCCCATATCCTGATTGAGTGCGGGGTAAACTCTGCATCCACTCTTAAGCTTTGTATTTTAGTAAGAACCAAAATTGATGTAAGATTATTATTCCACTTGTTATATTATTGAATTATAAGATTTCACACAACTCTAATAATCTATAATTGTGAGAATTGAGGTCTTCATGAGGTAGTCTGTGGAATAAAACAGAATGATATATCATCTATATGATTTTTGTCTAGTTCTTGAATTGTTAACAAGTGATTGTATGGATAAGAATTATTATATTGATCCCCACATTCTATGGTCTTCCATAGTTGGTTAAATCCTTCATCCCTAGATTCCTTCCTTTTAGATATTGGTATGATTATCATCCTACTCCTTGTCTAGATTCTTATATGGTTTCTTGTCTTGTCATGATATCTTTTTCCATGTTTTCCCTTTGTTTTCTAATGGTTATTTCGATCTTATGATCGACAGAAGGATCTCCTTATTTTTTCTTACCCTCGGTTGACTACTCAAGCACTATAATTATTCATAAAACTCCAGAATGATTATAAAATGTTTAAAATAATTAAAAGGAGAAATAAAAATATGGAAAATTTGTAAAAAATATAAGCATTCCTAATCACCATTCCCTAAAAATAGTTACAGTTTTAATCATCTAAAATACATCATTAAATCTCATAGGGAAACAAAATTACAAATTTATTAACTCAAAATAATAATAAATAATTTTAATCTATAATAGAGTGGAATTCAAGGTCATTCCATATGGAATAGTTTAGAAATAACTTAGAAAGTTTGAGAGAACTTAAATAAAATAAAATATTGAAGATTGGTTTGGTTTTGGAATGATGAGATGATCATACAAAGCTTCTGTAAATTTAGTTTCATCCACCTGGTGTAGAAAAATAATATTATTTGGTTTGAATTGTGTTGGAATTGAACTCTATTGAGCCTCCTCTCAGAGTTCTCACCCTCCATGGAAGCAGCATCACTAGATTTAGCCTCCATTTTCTAGGTCTGATGACTCTGGTTCCCTACTACATAGTGGTTTCCTTTACAAAGAAGTGGTCCTTCCCTATTTATATAAAGAATCATGCTTGAATTCTCCCTATTCTACACTATTTTAAATTTTTTTTCCCTACTATGTTTATATACCCTTGAATTGGTCAACAATATACATGGAGATTTATTCTCCAAAATCTACACATTGACTAAGTCCTCCCAATTTTATTGAGTGTTTCAATCTCCCTTAGTGTAGGTGAGTTTCCTTGCACTTGTTCCTCTTTAAGTTTTCCCTTGAGAATCGATTCTATCATGTGGATTTTCTAAAGGTTTTAGGATTTTTAATTTTTAGCTAAACCCTCACTACAAATTATCCATAGTGAATGTGGAACTACCACCTTCAGGTGATTATTCTTCATGCATGGCTATAGCATAGCCATCCTCTCCATAATGCATCCATTTCTTCCTTAAAAATAAGTTTCACTACTATCATTTTAATCTTCATGGCATAGACTTCAAATCTATGATTTTTCCTCCCTTTCGTTCTGTTTTTTTATTTATCTCAATCCATGACATAGAAACTGGAAAACACCATAGGCTCATTTCCTAAAACTTCAGACAATAGTGGATATGGTGAAGTGCTCATCCCAAGGTGGAGCCTTATTTTATCTTCTTAAGCTATATGGTTCACTACAATGTAAGGAAAAAATAAAGTGACATATTGAGTGTCCAATCTCTAGTGGATTAGGAGCTCTCCCTTCATTTTCCATGGTGGACTACAGTATAATAGTGACAAAAAAGGCACAGTGGTGGTGGCATGTGGCATTGCATTTGTCTAAGGATGAAAACGTGAGATTGGAGTTATGGAAGACACTATTTCAGTATGAACATTTCTTGATATAAGTTTCACCCCACATTGGATATTTTTTCATTAAAGATACACTATTTATATGATCATGTTTCCTTTGAATGATGGAAATTCATATAGGTGTTGTAGGATTCCCTAAACCACTGGTGCCCCATGTGCCGGTGAAACTCTCATCCCATCACTGTAAGGACTCCACCCCCATGCGACAGTGCCCTTTTGTTCTCATCGTTATGTGTGCCATGCACAAACCATGCTATCCTCCAGCACATGTACTCATACTTCCCTATGGGTGGCTAGGATGTCAAACCATCAGGGGGATACCATGTAGATTTCTTCCCCATGGGTTGATGGATAAAACTTTTTGCCCCATTTTTTTACCCAACAAAATAAAAAACACTTAGAAAAAAACATAGTAAAAAATAAATATTTTATTTCTTTTTATTTTTTTAAAACAAATTCATCAAAAATATAAAACACTCATAAATGATTATTAACAATTAATAAATGGGTAAAATAAATTAAAAACAAATGAAATTTTCCAATTAAAGTTTCAAAAAATGTATGCATTAAATGAAATCACCAAGAACCCCCAAATTACTTAATTAATGTGATTGAAATTTACCTCAGAGGATAATAATTAGAGTTTTCTAAAATGTAAAATAATTTCATGGGTCAGTATAGGGAAGCATGAAGGAGGAAAATGAGGTGAGTATGCGAAGCCATGAGGTAAAAATATGGTAAATGAAGTTTTCAAGGAGAGTTTTTTGAGAAGATAGTCCATGAATTTAGTCTACAAGAGAAGTGTACAGAGGAATCATGTTCTATGGTTAGTGTGTAGTGGAATATCATGAAGGTTGTTCACACATGACGTTCATGGAGGACCATCTTACATAGGAGATTCTAACCAAGAGGTGCATGGTGAACAATATATCACCCAGTAAGTTCTTGATGAATAGTATTACATGAGGTTAGTGCATGAACGTGAAGTTCACAACGAAGAATAGTTTTTAAATTGATTTACCCGAATAAAATACTAAATGAGAAAGTGGTTTTCGTCTCTCAAATAAAAAAGGAGCTTCATGACACACTCAAATACGTGTGAGAAAATTCATAGATGATATATATCATCTAGACAATCCTCTTCTGGAAAAATGTGTTCACTTCAGTTGAGAGAGGAATATGTTCTCAAGTGTTAATGTTTTTCAACTAGGAGAGAAAATGAGTCTACTTTGAAAATTATAATAGTAGTTCTCTATAGTGTTTATGGTATATTGGATTATATTCTTTGTGTTCTCCTTGGTTTATCCAAATTAGGTAGGACCAAGTAAAATTCTGGTGTCTTTTCATGCTTTAATTTCATTTTATATTTTATTGAAATAAGAATGGATAAAATAGTTTTTTTAATGATGAAACAATATCAAAAGGTGTAATTGTTTTAATGATTCATACACTAATTCACCCCCACACCACACCCCCTCAAGGTATTTGACCTATTGGGTCCAACACCTTTCTTTCTCATTATCATATTAGCAGCAAATACAAAAATAACATTCAATAACCATTTTGTGTTTTTTAATATCCCCTTTTAGATTTACTATTAATGACAATTATATTTTATAAATTCAATAATTTTTTCCCTCTTATTAAGAATAAATGAAAAGTATATAATATAAACGAAATTTCTTCTCAACATTATGCTTCTTTATGATTTGAAATATCAACTTACCCACTTTTATTCTTCTCAACACTGGTTATATCCTAAATTTACACTAGATAGAAGGATAGCAAAACATTTCACTTATTAATGTACCATAAATTAACTATATCTAAGACTATGTGAGTCATTCCTAGTGTATAGTCAATAATGATTAATTCTAACATCAATTTTGTCTATAACATTTTCCAGTATGTGATACCTCTTAAAATTTATCTATTAGGTTTTGTTTAAGAATATTTTAAATGACTTTATTAACTTACACTCAACACATTAAAAATAAACTACAACTTGATTTCTCCCCTTTATTACATTTAACAATCACTCCCACATAATAGTCAGAATTGATTCAATCATAATAAAGATGAAAATTTTTATTATTGTACCTTAACCTGTAGTTTAAAGAGTTTTCTAATATTCTATATTTAACATTAAATAATGAATTTTTTGAATTTTTTCATCATGTAATCTTCCATTCAATGGATGCTCTCTATAACTCTTTATCATGGTTGATCTTCTTCAAATAAACTCCATGACCTGTTTGATACACAATGAAATATTATAAGGAGTCACCAATTATAGAACTCCATGATGGATGGTTTATTTTTATATATTGCTATCAAAACATCAATTTTTCCTCCATTAATTTATTACCTTCAATTTCCAATACATAAAAACACAAACCAACAATTATGGTAATAATTTGGATCTCTATAGACCTTTAGTGAGAGAAACAGGACTGGGAATTATTACTTAACATAGAAACCTTTTTTATTTTTAACTCCTAAATGATAATAACTCTTAATGATTTCATCTCTACTGATTTTTAATAATATAATTTAGTTTAAAAATATGGATTTCCTATTTTTTTAAAACATTCACCTTGTGTGGGGTAATTTTAATATTCATCACCAAAGCACACGCATCTCCTGGTGAAAGATTTTCCATCTTTAGCATTTTTTATTATGTTGTTAGGATAACCATACACTTCTAGGTATTTCTAACTAGGTTTTCCAAATAGCCAGACATTGTTTTATAACATCCTCAAATTTCTTAGATATTCACATGGTTTATTCATAGGCATTATGTTTCCCTTATTAGGTAACTATTATATCTCTTCTTTTGGGATGTCTTCTACCAAATCAATCCTCATGTTTCTTTCTTGGATGGATTCCCTTTTTTGTTCTAGATTTATTCATTTAACTCTAAGGTCTAGTTCTAATATATATTAGTCTATTGCGTGGTGTTTTCTCTCAAAATAGAAGCATATTTTTTTAGTGAATAATCCTTCTCATATTTCCTATTGGGATTATTTTTAAGAACTTTTCTTCACTTATTTATATCCCAAGGAAAAATCATAATTATTTATCTTTTGTGTCCTTTTTTTCAAGTGTTTTAGATAAATGCTCAGATAATATGGAAAAGAAGCTCTACTTCTATGACCAATTTCACTTCCTTTTATATAGAAATATATAATAATTTCAAATCTATTTAAGGAAAATATATTATTCCCTTTATTTCATGGACCTCATTTTACTCCAACTTTGATCCCCCTTGATATTGACTCTTTTTTTCATAAAGAGGTTTGAAAATTATTCCAAAAATATATAGACTTATTCTTAAACATGTCACGACACCAACAATAGACAATAAACATTAATTTTCATCTTTGAATGTACATCTTTCCAGATTTTATTTCTTCTTATTTTGGTTTAATATTATTCTTTAATTGGTATTTATTTTGAGGAAAACTTCTATTTATTTTGTTAGCATCCACCATATATGTATTGATGGTTCCCTTATCAATTTTCTTTATCCATAAATTTTCATATTTTTATTTGTTACCTACACTTTTCATGAAACTATAATTAGTATGAACAATATTTTATGGATTGGATGGTATCTTTAGCATTGATATCTCTAGAGATTTATCAGTGGTTTTTCTCAAACTATTGCTTCCACAAATTAATGGTTTTTTACAAAATAGTCCTCTTAGTATTTTTCGTGGTATAAAGTTTTCTATAAACCTATTGTGAAGACTATTTATGAAAAAAAATATTAAATTAGCTAGTTTTCATTCAAACTCAAGACATTTTATATTGAGAATTCATTTATCATACTCTACTAATTTTACTCTACCTTTACAATCATTATTGATCTTACCAAGAATATCTTCATGAAAAATATTTTATTTTTTCCAAAAAAAATTCAAGGTATTTTATTTTTACAGCTTTGATCGCCATCTAAGCATCTTTGACACCAATTACATAATTTAATGTGTGAATCCTCTCTTCATAATTTCTTCTTATCTCAAAATACTCATCAAATGACTTTTTAAATTCTTTAATGTGTGAATCCACTAAACATAATGATTTATTTTTTCAATTTATTTATTATATCCATCCCCTTCACTGTATGAAAATGATTCTTTAAGAGGTTTATTCTCAATAGATTCAATAATTGAAAATCCAATTTAAATAGTGGTGTTTACTCTTTATTCATTGAATTTTTTCTTAGCTTATTTAACACTTTTTTCTAACTATTAATTTTGGTTTAGTCTAAAACTTAAATTTTTGTATGCCAAAGATAGGACATAAATTTTTCATTTGAGGGAATTCTAAAAAAAATTTAAATATGAATTTATATAATAGTGATAGAAAACCTAGGATAAAAGTATATACAATTAAGTGGTACATTGTATTCTCTCACACTAAATGAAGTTCCCAAAGTATTGTGTAGGATACTAAGAGGGGGTGAATCAATTTTAACCTATTATACAGAATTTTTATTTCCCTCTTAATTAATCCCCTCTAGATATTTGAACTTATTAATTATTTAAGATGTATGGATATTTTAATTCACTCCCAATAGAAAACACTACATTCAAAGAAGAAATTAAATGGAAAAAACATCATGTATAATTTTTCAAGATTTGTCCCCAAAGTGGGTGTGTAATCCTTATTGTGTTCAGGTCAAGTTTCAAGACATAGTTTATGACTAATATAGAAAATTGATTACAATAGTAAGAGAAAAGTTTTATTCCTTGATTCCTAGAATTTTTTCCAATGATATTATAAGATAAGAGTAGTGTACATCATGAGTCGTTATTTCATGATAGTAGCTATCTCCTGAAAGGTTCTTTATATTTCATCCCAATAAAATTCATCCTCCTGGATGGTTATGAATATTAATATATTAGATCCCTATATTATTCAGTGATACTATCAAATAACTTATCCAACTAGAAAATAAGTGTGGTATGGATTACAATGTATAAAATATGATAAGATATTGTTTCATAAGAAATAGGTATTTGACTATCAAACCATCTTCTACAACTATAGCATGTTTGTTGGCCTTGTTATTCTTGAATCGATATTATAATGATCAGTACATGTAGATATTGAGATACTTTATTTTTATTCTTTATTAATAATTGTGATCTTTAATCATATATATTCTTAAATCTTTTGGATTCTTGACGTGGAATATATACAATAGTAATAGAACTGGTCAGACTCTCTCTCAATTTTGTTATTCTAATTCTCATTTTATGATATTTTAATATAGCAGGATAAGTGTTCAAAACTAATTCCAATTCTTCTCATTCTTCTTCCTCCTCAATTCAAAATACCTTCCTTTCATATTAGAGTTGGATTCTTTATTTGATACATAAAATTTTATATAGTTATTAGAGTATCGATTCCCATTAATTTTTCTTTACATCTTGTAACTTTTAATTAATAGAATATCGTGAATAATATTTTGAAATTTTGAAATATTGAAATCTACTATAATTTTTGGTAGTGTGATATTCTAATTCAAAACAAAATAATAATATCTCTAGTATTTATCTCAATTAATCCTGGTCAATATATATCACCATTTAAATCTTCCAAGAGACTTGAGATATTATTTCTCTTCAAATTTTTCACTTAATCCATAAGCATTCAAGGTTAATATATACATGGAAATAAGTAAAGATAATATTATTGTGTTATGATGTTTTCTAGTCTGGCACAAATCACACTCAATCAATACTTTTCATCACGCACTATGGGGTGGAAATCTTCTTGTCACATGATTAGTTCTCAAATTTCAGAACTATCTTTAGCTTCTTCTTATTAATCAAGATGCTTTATGATTTGGTTCTCTTATTCATGGCATGGGAATCTGTTACTCTACTTGAATTACAATTTATTTTTAAAATTTATTTTCTTGAATAACATTTTTTCAGCACCTAGTTTTAATTCTTCTTATTCTTCAGAAATATCACTTTTTTAAACTATAAATCCATACATAAGATATATAATATCATATGAGTGTAAGATCCTAAAATTTTCTAGAGACGCCTTAGTATAATATACAGGTAATATTTTTCCTTATATTGAGTACCTTCATTTGGGTTTCACCATGGGGTGCATTTGGGTGAAGATTGATAATTTTGAAGGAAATGGGAAAGTGCACGGTTGGCACATGGTTTTCCCAAACTGTAAGCCCCAACCCAGCTAACCATATGTACCCAAATAGTGGGTATCGGCATGGTTGGTGTATAGTTTGTCAAACCATGTTCCCTAAAATGAGAAATTGTGATCCCCCTAGAAGAGGTGTATAGTTAAGGTAAACAGTTAGGGGAAATCGTGCACCCATGCCTAGCAAATCATGCATGCAAATTTAATTAGCCCGAAAATTAGATTTTAATTTTCCAAACCCCCTATTTCAACCCTTAGTCGGTCATAGAACGACCCAAAACATTCTATCTCTATTTTGGAGGCTCCATGATGGATTCCAAGGCCCTATTACCTCTATTCATAGTGATTTAAAGAGTGAATCGAAACCTCTCTTGATAGGTGAATCTTATCCCCATCGGTTTCCCATCTCTTTCTCATTCTTCTCCCACCCTTGAAGGGATCATTTTCTTTCTTCATGATGTATCTAGATCAAGGTTTTATTAGATCTAATCTGTTTAAATTTTGGATCTAGGAATTGAATCAATATCTCATTATTTGACATGTTTAGGGATATTTAGTTCAAATTGGGTTTATCCATTAACGAGCATTCATCACCATTTTGAGGTAGGAGGTCTATAATTCAAATCTCAAAGTCTTAATTTCATTTATATGTGTGTAATTTTATAATTAATATAAGATTTTTAGAAAAAAAATTCTTTATCGAATTAATTAATTTGTTGAATTAATTAAGAGTGTGAAATTTTCAAATTATCGATACTGGAATTATATATTTTGAATAATTAATTATTGAATTAATTATGAAGAAATTGGTATTGTCAAAAAAATAATTAATTGATGATTAGTTATGGAGTTATTTGGATTGTGGATCTTCAATAATTAATTGATGAATTGATTGTGGGAATTCTTTGATTTTAGAACTGATTAATTAATTGTCGAATTAATTAATAAAGTAATATGATTATTTAATTATTTAATTAAATAATTGGATTGATGGGATTAATTAATTGATGGATTAATTAATGGAACTAATGTGATTATTTAATTTTTTGAATTAAATAATTGGATTGATGGTATTAATTAATTGATTAATTAATTAATAGATGTAATGTGATTATTTAATTATTTAATTAAATAATGGGACTGATGGGATTAATTAATTGAATAACTAATTAATGGAAGTAAAGTGATTATTTAATTGTTTAATTAAATAATGGGATTGATGGGATTAATTAATTAATTAATTAATTAATGGATGTAATGTGATAATTTAATTTTTGAATTAAATAATTGGATTATTAAGATTAATTAATTGATGAATTAATTAATTTAAGTAATGTGATTATTTAATTTTTGAATTAAATAATGGGATTGATGCGATTAATTAATTTATGAATTAATTAATTGAATAAATGTGATTAATTAATTGTGGATTAATTAATGGGGTTGGTGTGAACAGTTAATTAGTGAACTAACTAAAGAGATTAAATGTGATTAATTAATTCTGTAATTAATTAATGAAGTTTACATAAAAATTAATTGGTGAATTAATTAAAGGGTTTGAATGTGATTAATTAATTGTGGAATTAATTAGTGGAGGTGTATTGATTTTAAAATAGAGATAATTAATTGTTAAGTTAATTATTGAGATGTTTAGATCATGAAAATGGTATAATTAATTGTTGAATTAATTATTTGGGAATTTTTTTGATTGTATAATTTTTTAAAAATGTATTAATTAATTAATGAATTAATTTATGTTTTTTTATTAGATATTTGAATGAATTAGATTAATTAATTGTTGAATTAATTAATGGGGACTGTTGTGATTATACAAATGAATGAATTGAATTAATTAATTTGGTGAATTAATTAATTAAGGGATTTGGGGTTTGGGGATAATTAATTGATGAGTTAATTATTGATATATTGAATTATGTGATTTGAGTAATAATTAATTATTGAAATTTTGAATTGTGAATTGGAATAATTAATTAATAAATTGGTTATTTAATTTTCAATTGTGAATTGTAATAATAAATTGTTGAATTAGTCTTTAAAATGTTGAATTGTGGATTAGAATAATTAATTATTGAATTAATTATTGAAATTTTAAAATGTAAATTAGAATAATTAATTGTTAAATTAATTATTGAAATTTTTAATTTTTAATTGAAATAATTAATTTTTGAATTAATTATTTAATGTAGAATCATGAATTTGAATAATTAATTATTGAATTATTTATTGTACGTTGAATCGTGAATTGGAAAAATTAATTTTTGAATTAATTATTTAATTTTGAAATGTGAATTCGAATAATTAACTGTTGAATTAATTATCAGATATTGAGATTTTTGGAATGTATTAATTAATTTTCTAATTAATAATAGTGATTTATGAGTTTAATTAATCATTGGGTTAATTATTGGAATTAAGGTGATTAATTAATTATTGAACTAATTAATGAAATTGATGTGATTAATTAAGTTTTGGATTAATTAATTGAAAAGGGTATGATTAATTAACTATTGAATTAATTAATGGAATGATTGGTGAAATGGTTAATGGTCATTTGTCACTTGGTTTTGATTATGTTAGCATGAAGTATCACATGGGTTAACCGGGGTGTGAGTGAGGGATTTCTCGAGGAATACTGTGAGAGATTCTACTTTGATTTCTGAAGGACTCTGAGATCCTTTGGGGAGGAAGACTATGAGATATTCTATTTTGTTTTTAGAAGTATTGTGACAAATTCAGGGTAGGAAGACCTTGAGAGATTCTATTTTGATTTCCAACAGACCGTGAGATCCCTTTGAGTTGGTCCAGGGAAAAGATCGTGAGAGATTTCCCCTTTACCTAGAAAGTAATTTTTCTTTGTTTAGTATCTCTCACATTAGACCCTTGATTTTAGAGCCCTATATTGTTACTCATGTCAGGATTATTTATATATTTTAACTATTTTATTATATATAAATTATGATAATGAATCGTAGCAATGGTTCATACTCCAGCATGGGCTGAAGTAGGTATTGAGGTTCGGGTGTCCTCAGGAATCCGGGGGTTTATGTGATCAAATAAAGAATAATTGATAATGTGATAACTATTTACTTATGAATTGTACTTATTTATTTATACAACTACATAAACCATTATTGAATGGATATCGTTTTAGACACTGTTGGAGGTGTCCTATTGGGTTGTACTCACACCCTACTCAGACTATTTGATCTATACCCAAATAGACTTTGTGTTTTCGGGACAGTAAAAGGGCTGCAACCCAATTTTAGATGGATGATTTGTGAGGATAATGGATGGGGGAACTGGACTTGGTGTTGGGACCCACTTGGAGGAGTTGTTAGAGTCATTTTTTATTTTGGATTTTTCAGATTCACACTTGGAATGTACTTTATCATAGAATATCTAATATTCAATTTTGATATTGTCTTTCTAGTTTTTGGTCATCTTGTGATGTTGATAATAATTAGGTTACGTAATAACATTTGTGTTATTTATTTATTATTTTCACTGGTGTATTACAAAAAAAAGATGGTATGGTCTCCCCATGATCGATATTATACCCTTGATTCTAGTTGGTAGCCTCTAGTGTATGGGGAGGCACACCTGAGGTCATGTGGTAGTTTGGAAAAGGGCACCGAGGCATGGCACCTAGGCCAGGATGTAACAAATTGGTGTCATAAGGGGTTTTCCTTTTCTTTTTCTTTTGTTTTACTATTTTGGAAATTTAGATAGGAGACTAGGTAGAGTTATGACTTGGTTATGAGCTCGTGTATGGGAGTGCCTAACCCATGATGGGGGAGAAACTAAGAACCTAGGTTGGGATTGTTTTTATTGTTGTTTGTTATTACAGTTGAATATTATTTGACCTTGGGTGACACACTTGTTTTGTGATGTAATTATTATTTCAAATATTTGTTGAGATTTGACACATGGTTGAGCAAAGAATGGGAGTTTAGTTTTCATGAATCATTATAGGCACTCGGTATTTTTGTTTCATGCATCATTTTTGGCATGCACGAGAAAATGGGTTTTGGGAAAGTTGTTGAACTTGACCTTTTTTCCTTTCTTGTGAAATTTAATTCAAAAAGGTTCCTAATTTATAATACTGAAATATTGTAAAATTATGAAAGAATATAATACATGGGCTTCTAATGAGAAACTTTAATTATAGAATGATTTTACCCTTTGTTAACCCTGGATAAGAGGTAGGATGGTTATAGGTACTGAAAGTGCCCCGGTTTTGACCATGCGGCACGAAAAAGGGAAAAAGACTTGTTATAGTTTTGTTCAAATCCATCTTGTTAACTATATTAATGTTTTGAAATAAAAATAATTTGTGTTTCTTATTTGGACCTTGATGTGGGTGGTTTGGGTGGTGATAATTCCCAAGTTTGAGAACTCGGTTATAGGTTGTGTGAGGGACTGTCTGGTTTTGGATCGGTGTTGTTAGATGTTAGAAGGAAAGGAATCTCGAGACTTTCGATGAATTAAGGTGTTTCCATAGTTGGAGGTTACATTAATGACAAAGGATTTTTGGTGGTGTTAATCAATGAATTCTTATCATACTTTTAATTAGTGATGATCATGTCATTTGCCTTGACGTCATCGAGGGTACGCTAAGACAACTCTAGCATTATGCCTAGGTACCAAAATGTGTTTTTGTTCGATATGAGTAATCTTAGAGGTTCCATTTATGAAGTGGTATATGTGGAGATGGATTGCGGGATGTATTCCATCAACAGTTTATAAATGAGAAACCTTTAAGGGGTATGTTAAAATTCCTCTAGGAAAAACTAATGCTTATTTTGAGGAGCATCTGACACGTGTGTTAGATCATAGTGAGAAAGTGTTGTGGGGAAATATTGTGCCAATAGATCATGTGTTATGGAAACATGGATTGATTCAAGAGGAAAATTTAGGGAGAGAGGCGGATAAGATGAAAAAAGTGTCCTGGTCTTTTTGACTGAAAATCTTAAGGATTCCTGAAAGTATAGCTTGAGGATGAGCTGTTATAAGTTTTGGAGATTATAAGAACCTAAACTTTTCTGAATATTTATCAGGATAGTTTATAGGTACTCAATTGCCTTGTATTTAGTAACTTTTATTTTGGTTTTACCTTGGGTGATTTTGGGTGAAGATAGAGAATTTTGAAGGAAATGGGAAAGTGCATGGTGGGGGCACGGTTTTCCTAAACCGTGCACCCATCCCAACTAACCGTATAAACCCAAACAAAGGAGATTCACATGTCTGGTGCATGGTTAGCCAAATTGTGAACCATAAAAGGAGAAACTAAGCACCCCCTAGAAGTGGTGCACAGTTAAGGTGAACGGTTATGAGAAACCGGGTGCCCCTACCCAACAACTCATGTTAGAGAATTTAATTATCCCAAAAAATAGATTTTTGTTTTCTGAACCCCCTATTTTAACCCCGAAATGACCCTACCATGACTAATAACATTCTCTTCTAATTTTGGAGGATCCTTGATGGATTCTAAGTCCCTCTGAGCTCTGTTCTTAGGGATTCTAAGGGTGGATCTAAGATCTACACCTCTCTCGATAAGTGGATCTTATCATGATTGGTTTCCCATATCTTTTCGGTTCTTCTCCAATCATTGAAGGGATGTTCTGATCTTTTCATGATGGATCTAAATCTAGGTTTTGTTAGATCTAATCCATTTAGATGTTGGATCTAGGAATTTAATCAAGACTTCAATTTTTGACATGTTTAGGGATATTCTGTCCAAATTAGGTTTATCTGTTGGCAAGGATTCATCGTCGTTTTGAGATAAGTGTACTATAATTCAAATCCCAAAGTATTAATCTCAATTATGTGTATGTAATTGTATAATTTCTATTATATGTTTAGAAATTGAATTCTTGATCGAATTAATTAATTTTTTTAATTAATTAAGTAAGGGAAATGTTCAAATTGGGATTATTGGGATTATAGATTTCGAATAATTAATTATTAAATTAATTATGAGAGAATTGGGATTATCAAATTAAATAATTAATTGATGAATTGATTATAGGGTTATTGGGATTTTTGATCTTGAATAATTAATTGATGAATTAATTATGTGAATTTTTGAGATTTTAGATCTAATTAATTAATTATCGAATTAATTAATGAAGTAATGTTATATTTTAATTATTGAATTAAATAATTGGATTGATGAGATTAATTAATTGATGAATTAATTAATGTAAGTAATGTCATTATTTAATTTATGAAATAAATAATGGGATTGATGGGATTTATAAATTGATGAATTAATTAATGGATGTAATGAGATTATTTAATTTTTGAATTAAATAATGGGATTCATGGGATTAAATAATTTAATAATTAATTAACAGATGTTATGTGATTATTTAATTGTTGAATTAAATAATGAGATTGATGGGATTAATTAATTAATTGATTAATTAGTGGATATAATGTGATTATTTAATTTTTTGAATAAAATAATGTGATTGATGGGATTAACTAATTGATAAATTAATTAATATAAGTAATGTGATTATTTAGTTATTAAATTAAATAATTTGATTTATGGGATTAATTAATTGATGAATCAATTAATGGAAGAAATGTGATTAAGTAATTGTGTAATTAATTAATGGAGTTAGTGTGAAAAATTAATTGGTAAATTAATTTAAGTGATTGAATGTGACTAATTGATTATGGAATTAATTAATGAATTTGACATAAAAAAATTAGTTGGTAATTTAATTGAGGGTTTTAATGTGACTAATTAATTATGGAATTAATTAATGGATATATTGAAATTGTGAAATTGAAATAATTAATTATAGAATTAATTATTGAGATACAGAGATCATGAAATTGGGATAATTAATAGTTTAATTAATTATTTTGGAATTTTTTTGATTATGGAATTTATTGAAATGGATTGATTTATTTCTGAATTAATTAATGGTTTATTGTGATTATACAATTGAATGAATTAGATTAATTAATTTATGAATTAATAAATAAGGATTGTTATTATGAAAATGAATGAATTGAATTAATTAATTTGGTGAATTAATTTATGGATAACGTATTTGGGGAAAATTAATATTTGAGTAAATTATTAGAATATTGAATTTTGGGATTTGAGGAATAATTAATTGTTGAATTAATTATTGAAAAGTTGAATTGTGAATTGTAATAATTAACTTTTAAATTAGTTATTGAATGTTGAATTGTGAATTGTAATAATAAATTGTTGAATTAATTATTGAAATATTGAATTGTGAATTGGATTAATTAATTATTGAATTAATTATTAAAATGTTGAATTGTGAATTGGAATAATTATTTGTTTAATTAATTATTAAAATGTTGAATTGTGAGTTGAAATAGTTAATAGTTGAATTAATTATTGAATGTTGAATCATGAATTAGAATAATTATTTGTTAAATTAATTATTCAATGTTGAATCATGAAATAGAATAACTTATTATTGAATTAGTTATTGAATGTTGAATTGTGAATTATAATAATTAATTATTGAATTAATTATTGGATATTGATATTGTTGGATTGTATTAATTAATTATTGAATTGATAAAAAGGATTGAATGGTTAATTAATCATTGGGTTAATTATTGGAATTGGGGTGATTAATTAATTGTTGAAATGATTATTGAAATTGATGTGATTAATTAATTATTGGATTAAAAAATGGAAACGGGTATGATTAATTATTTGTTGAATTAATTAATGGGATTATTTTTGAAATGTACATTGGTTGTATTTCACATGGTTGTGATTATGTTAACATGCAGTAGGACTTGGGTTAGACAAGGTGTGAGTGAGGGATAGCTCAAGGAAAACTGTAAGAGCTTCCATTTTGATTTTCAAAGGACTGTGAGAGCCTTCAAGGAGGAAGACCATGAGTGATTCTATTTTGTTTTCTGATGTAGTATGAGATACTTTGGGGAGGAATACCATGAGGGATTACATTTTTATTTCTAAGGTACCATGAGAGCTCTTGGAATTGGTCCCGGGAAAAGACCGTGAGAGATTTACCCTTTTCCAAGAAAGTTATTTTGCTTAATTTAGTCTATTTCACATTAGACCCTTGAGGTTAGATCTCTATGTACACATTACTCATACTAGATTGATTTACATGTTTTAAGTATTTTATCACATATAAATTGTGATAATGAATGGTAATAATGGTTTAGAATCCGGTATAGGCCGAAGCAAGTATTGAGGTTCGGGTGTCCTTAGGAACCCGAAGGTTTATGTGGTCAAATAAAGAATAATTGATAATGTGGTAACTATTTAGTTATAAGTTGTTATTATTTATTGATACAAATGCATACATTTTTATTGAATGGATATTCTTTTATACACTATTGGTGGTGGTATACTGAGTTGTAATCACACCCTACATGGGATTCATGATCGATACCCAAATAGATGTTGTCTTTTCTAGATAGGAAAAGAGAAAATGCCCTGTATTGGACAACTGATTGGGGATAGAGTATGGATGAGGAAACCAAACTTGGTTTCGGGACCCACTTAGAGGATTTTTTAGTGTATTAATTTATTTTTTTTTCATATTGACACTTGGCATGTACTTTAGCATGGAATATCTACTATTCAGTTTTGATATTTTCTTTCTAGTTTTGGGTCATCTTATGATGTTGATATTATTTTGGTTATGTTATATCATTTATGTTATTTCTTTATAATTTTTACAGGTGTAATGCAAAAAAATAGTATATAGCCTCCCCATAATCGATATTAGACCCTCGTCACTAGTCAGTAGCCTCTAGCGTACGGGGAGGTGCACCTGAGGTCACACTTCTCTAGAAACATAATTTCATACATAATATATTAAATATATTATACATGTAATTATATCATTCCCTTTTCATTTTTCAGGTCTTATTCATATAAAAACTTTCATATATAGGGAATTATTAGTATTTTTTAAATTTGCTACTCTAAGAAAAATATTATGTATAGAATTGATCATCCAATTGTTTACCTTCAAATCAATAATTCCAAAATTCTTCAAATGAGCTAAGAACATCTTCAAATCTCATTGAGGCATCTCAAATCACTTTAAATAAACTTAAATTAATTTAAATGAATTTTGAAATTATCAGAATCTTTCCAAACTCTTAATATTTAATTACAAAATATTTTTCATCATATGTATACTCGATTTTGAGTAATTACATGAACCTTTAATTCCTTTTAATTCAAGATTCATTTAAACTTCATTATACTTTCATCCAAATAATATTTTTCACTATATATAGCAAATTTCATGATCAGTAATCTTTGGATGGTTTCTCAAAACCTCGTCCAACTTTTCTCTTCTACAATCATAAATCTTCATGTTTCTTAAACATACAACTCTTAAAAATTCTCAAAAATGTTGAAAACAATGCTCCCTCCATACAACCAGTACTTTCCATAATTACATAAAAACCATATCATCAATTATCTCATATATGGGATACTATATTTAATTTTTTTATTCTAATACTCAAATCAATAATAATAAATTAATCTTATTTTCCCATATATATATGGATAATATCTCTATTCATTGGGCTCTTCACATCACCCAATATTCAGCATATATTGAATTTATTTCTCATTATCATATTTAAAATAAATAAAATAATCTTCAACATCTATTTAGGTTCTTCATAGTCAATGGTGAATTCAAGATAGTGTTGGCCAAAGCCTTGGAAATGAGCGGTTATAGTCTGATTTTGGTGAGTTAATTGATAAATACCACTTTCAAGTTGAATTTTGATTATGTTATCTCTATATGAAAAGTGGTTTCATAGGGAACCACTATTCTTTTAATCATCATATAGGAAGTGAATATGGATGGGTATTAATTTTGTTATGGGAACTCTTATGGTGGGGAGCCTCATGTATTTTTCATTCTAGTTCATTCCATTGTTTCATAATTGAAAGTAAAATGGGATCTCTAAAATGGATTCATTACCTATAGATACTCAAAGATTCTTCTTGGGGATGAGAAGCATTGTGGTGGGGGACTTTGAAATGATTATGATTTTACATGGTGAATTTTTTTTTTTTTTTTTGGACTTATTTTTGAGTAATCTAGTTTGATTTTTATGTTAGAGAGAGAATAGCATATATTTTTTATTGATTAAAGGTTGAATGGAATCTTTAAATCACTACAGCGGGCCAATGAGACTCTAGTGGGATCCACTAGGAGTCAAGTGGCCAAGTTAGAGAGGGGGTATGCCTTGAGTATCCACTAGGAGGCATGTGGTCCAGTAGAAATATAGTAGTGTTACCCAACCCCATTTTTAATAAGGATTTTTTTTGTTATTTTTGTGTTGGGATTTGTTAATTAAATATAAAAAATTTCTCTCATCTGAATAGTAATTTTATTCTCCTTCCTCTAATTATCTCTCAACCTATCTCAAACATTATTTTATGATTTCTCTCTTATTTCTTGATAAATAAACGATTTTATAGTAATTTTGGAACTGGTTTGGTGATTAGATCGGTTTTCCTATAGTTTTATTTAAATGTTTTAAGGTTGAGGTTTTTTCTATATTCTAATTCTCTTTTTTTTTAATTTTATATGGATTCTTTATATGTGGTAGTTATAAGAGGAATTTGGCTTCTAATAATTATATTATTTTTTTACGTATCATAAGTTTGGTGGTCTCAGAATTCACCTATTTTTTCTGGAACCTCCCAACTAGAAATTATCATTAAAAACATACATATGTCAGGAAACATATGGGAAAACTAAATATGAATTACCCTACATTAATGTTGATTCTAGAACTAATAATACAAGTCACCATATCTGCACACTATAATTCACATATAAAAACAAAAAAATAACTTTCGATATAAGAATGAAAGAAACAAAAAATCAATGAACAACAAAAATATTAACTTCGTTCATACTATGTTTTACTCCATGGGTGGAAAGCTATAAATTCTTTTATTATGGAAGAAAAATATTATTACCATATCAAGAAGTCAAAAAACAAATTACCCCACCAAATAATTTAAATCAGGTTCCATCTAATGAAATTAATTCCATTTCCTTACAATATTTTTATAGAGTAATCCCATTAGATCCAGTCTTCTTAGGCATCCCTTCACTTGGTCAGAGGAATTCACTAACTTAACTACTAATTATTATAAATATTGAATTCTTTTGAAAACTTCATGAGTTATCCAAACAAATCCATATAAATAATCCATACATAATCCTCATGGATGTTGAGAACACCTTATGTAAAATTAGAATTAACCCTTATGAAATTCATTTATGTCTACCCACTTCCAATTTTGAAACACATCATTATTTATTATGGTTTCATTGTTTTTTTCACCTACTTTCATAATTCTGAACTTAAATTGTGTCGTTTCACCACCACCATCCATTTTTAGAATTGGACTTTTATATACTCTCCTAGAAGTTCCAATTCTTATTTGGAAAATGGTTTTCACATAGATGAACATAAAAATATCACACTTGAGAACTATTTTCAGGCTTCACATCAAATTCCTTTATAATAATATATAAGACCTTTCAAATCCCATTCTCCTTTTTAGCTACATAGTTACCCCAACATGTTTCTAACCATCCCATCCCAACTAAGGCACAACATCAGCCTAGTATATCATAAATTATAATGTTGTCCTGTATATCTATAGATTTCAAACTCCATACACCATTCATAGATCTAGAAATGTTTCCTCCAATAGCTTCTAGATGAAGTGATACTTCATATAAATATGTTTCATCCTAGATTGAAACATTGGATTGCTAGAAAAATGTGTTACACTATTTGAATCGTAGATTAGAGTCTCAACCTCTTACCTTCTTTCAAGATCTTCCATCATCCCCTTTATCTAAATCAACTCTTTCACAACATTTTTTAATTCACAAATGTCTACCTTCATTATGTAAAGTGTAACTATTGGGTAATTTTTTTACATCTAACTCACATTTGTGCCATTATAAGTAAACACATAGCTAGTGGTACTCCTCTAAGTTTCTATATCTAGCCAAAATTCTGAATTTTCAAAACCATATATTGGTTCATCCATTATGAAAGAGTAATAAACTTTTAGAAGCTTTGAGATACCAAATGATCCAATTTACCACTTCCCTCAGTTATCTTCTCCCTATTAGAAAAAAAAGACAATACCAAGGATTTGGTATAGCATATACCAATGGTTTTAAGAGTCATTGGTTGCTTTTTTATTATAATATACCTATACCAATGGTTTTATATAGACTTTTTGTATAGGTAGTATTTACTGATGGTTCTCAAATTATTGAAATAAGTGATATGAAATACCTATACCAATAGTTTGGGAAAAATGTTGGTATAGGTAATGTAAAAAAAGTTGCAAGCTTTGATCCAGGAACCTCCCACTTGTACTTCAATGACTTAACCACTAAACTTAAATAAATTTTATAAAAATTATTATTTATATTTATATTTAATTTAAATTTGGAAGTAATTATTTTTATTTGAAAAAATAATTCATAAAAAATTCAGCTTCCTATATAAATGGTTTTCCAAAACTATTTTTATAGGCACCCAAATGTTTTGGAACCTATACCAACAGTTCGCCCATATCATTGGTATAGGGTACCTATGTAGTAAATATGCCAGTGTTTCTCTAAAAACATTGGAATAGGTGATACAAATACCAATAGTTTTCCAAAACCATTGGTATATATCAAATTTTAGTAGTGTTTGGGATTAACCATGAACCTATTAATAAATCCCATGACATGCATAATTTCCAACCATGAAAAAACCATGGAATATATCAAGATTCTAACTATTAATGAAAATAGTACATTTTCCATGTACTAAACCTCTAGTTTAGTTTTATGTGCTTTCTCATTTCTTATCTTAAAACATACAGCTAAAAGAGTGGTAATGAATTCCACCACACTCATTCTAAATCATTCCACCATGTTCTGTGTAATGACCAGAATGGTTATAAAAAATCACTTTTTTTAATTAAAACGTATTATTACGTAATATGGTTATAGAAAACATAGGAACTTATTTGGTATTATTATTTCCTATCATATTTAAATTCTCATTAATCATTCTTACCATTGATAAAATAGCCATTGAATAATGATCAAAAAATTAGTATAAATATAGGGTTTTAACAAATCCAATTGATAAAGAAAAAAGAATTGATGGACTCAACTTGTTGGATTGTGCCCTATAAAGCCCAATTATCATAGCTTTTGAGGGAGATTAAATGAAAACCCAAACCATAATTGAAATTGTTTATGGGAGAAGTTCAAGCTAATTAAGATCATAGCCCAAACCATGTTCATCGAACCACCCCATGAAACTCTCACTATCGTGCACCTTACCCTTAGGGTGTTTTCTGGTGTATTAATAGGATATGTATCAAGACCTAAGAAATATGAGTATGTGCATTATTTTTTATATAATAATGAATATATTTTTATCCTATTACTATTACTTTATAAATGTTTTTTATTTTGATATAATAAAACAAAATTTTCATTTTTAATTACTATTCAATTTCAATTAAGAAATTTATTTTGATGAATTAATGAATTTTTGAAAAAAAAAATTTCAATAAAATTATTAAATATTTTTTTTCAAATATAAATTATCATATAGTTTTTATGAAGTCGAATGTAATTTTTAAAAGGGTTCAAAAAACTATTATTGTCAAAAAAACCCAAAATTTCTCAATAAATGTTGAATATTATATTAAAAGTCAAAATTAAAATATTTAGAAAATTATTTAGATAAAATGAATATTATTTCTGGAATCATAATTTTGAAATTATCCAATGGTAAAAATTTTATAATTTTCTTTTATAGTCGATTTTTTTGGGTAAAAATTAATCTCCCTATAAATATACTTTGTGTATTGTGACATTATAATGACCCAAAAGTGATGTAATAAACACAATAAAGGGTATAAATGATCAAATATATGTTTTTAATTAAAAATAAGGTGATTTAATGTTTATTTGGTTAATTTTATAAAGCCTTTATGAATCTTCCAAAACCATTAATATATTTTATGGTTTTAAAATCATTTCTTTAAGAGTGTGATTCACTTACACATAATAAAGAGTATTATTTTATTAAGTTATGACCTATTCCTTATAAAATAATAAAAATCACTTGTATTTGGTATAAACCATGGGAAAAACCCATTGGAATTTTCGTTGTTTTGGTTATTTTATTATTTAGAGTCCAAAACCTGAGTTTTAGAAATAATAAAGAAATCCCCAAACATTTCCTTTACAAACCTACCCAATATCCCATTTATCTTCACTAAAAATTCTTGGAGAACACCCTTACTCTTCAATTCCCTCCCTATATTCCTCATAAGGTTCCTCAAATCTCTCAAGAAGCCCCTCTAAAGCATTTTGAGTCACACACTTAAATAAGGGATCCTTTCCTTCTCTCCTTTATTAAAGTTTCATTATTATCTAATGCCTTATATTTACAATTCCTAAAATTGAGATATGTCTTTAAATTTAACTATTATTTAACATTTCATGTCTAAATTATGAGAAACCAATTTCTCTCTCATCAACCCATTTTATGAATTTTTAAGTGATGTCGTTATGCGACTGAAATTTCACTATGATTTTCAATACCAAAAAAATTGATATACCCTTTTCCTATCAATGGTATTAAACTTTATACACTTATAGTTACTTTAATTGGGACTTTTATGTGTGTATTATACATTCCTTGATCATGGAATAAATTATGATGATTAATTAATCCATTTTTTATGATCTACGTCGCACACTTAAGCATGGGAATGAAATAAAAGTGACGGGTGCAATCAGAATTATATATAGCTCCAATGCATTGGGTAATGTTAAGTCTCATAAGACATCTTGTTGGGAAAGGGATTGCAATAGATTCCTTTATGGTACTTTTTCCATCATGATGTCTTCGCAGTTAGCCTTGACCTATATCATGATGTAGTGTTTTATATAGTTTCTACATTTCCCATGTTTCCCTTATGATTATCATGTTATATCATGTATCATTGTTCATGTTTATGATTATTACTCTTTTTATACCCCATTGATATGCATATTTTCTAACATGCGTTATTATCTTCATGTTATTCCATGTTTATTCCCATACTAGGCTTTATTCCCTACCCCTTTCTTATGTATATCCTTAGGTTATCCCATATAATTTTAAGTGAGAGAATATAAAAAAAATTCAATAAAGATGATTTTTTTTCTTGTCTTAAATTATTATATAATGTACCTAATTACCAAATACACTAAACATCTCAATATTTCAGGTTTTATTAAGTGTAACCTTATTAAATCATTCATGAATTAATTTTTAATAAATATAAGGGGTTTTATATTCGAGATGTAGTCGGATTGAGTCAAGAACAATGTTCCAGAATTTAATTACCTTAAAATATACATCCCCAAAATCCTTTTTTTTAGACTAAGATCCTTTAACTTAAACCTGTTAGATAATTCATCCTTTGGGCCACCAATACTTTAATTTATCATAACAACAATAAGCATGTAATCCATATAAAGAAGATGGATAATGAAGCTTCCATCATTGAACACATTCTAATAACTAAAATGATCTTCGTTAATTCAGATGAACTTAAGTTCCTCTATAAAGGCATTTAAATTATGGTTCCACTACCTTGGTTATTAATTCACCTCATAGAGTCTCTACATCATCTTGCACATAGGATCCTTATTCTTTTTATCTATGAAACCCTTCACCCGCTCCACCTAAATCTCCTCACATAACTCCTCATAAATAAATGAGATTTTAACTTCTAACTACTCCATATGTAACCCTTTCATGGCCACTATAAAAATAATCAAATGAATAGAAATTTTTTTAAAAAAAGATAAAAGGTCTCAGAAAATCTACACCTTACATTTGTTGAAGACCCTACACAACAAGCCTGTGTTGTACCGTTTTCTACCATATGTAACCTTTTTCATCTGATAAACCCTCTAATTGTTGAATACCACCCTCCTTGAGGGTTATTTTATTTTTAATCATGTCACAGAAACAAGTAATCAATTCATTTCATTCTTTATCAATAACTCCCACTAACTCTTTTCATTTAGCCTTATAGACTCCTCTGAGTGGCGGCTTCTCCCCCCCCCCCTCTGCGTGTGCCTAGGGTTTCTCCTCCAATCTATTTCCTCCCCTACTCCGGCTTGGCCCGACCACGGCGGCTACCTTCTCATCTTAGATCGACGTCGATGGGTGGTGGATCTGTGTGGTCTGGCTTTTTTCTTGGCTCGGCGGTGGCTTCACTGCGCCACTTGGCTTCAGGATCTCATCTCGCTTCTGGTGTGCTCGACACCAGCACTATTACACTTAGTTACGGCTTCGTCGCTACTGGCTTCAAATCTGCTCGGCCTAGGCATGCGTTGACTCCGAGTGGTCCGGCTTCGGGTGGTGGTGATGATCCTTCCAGCTCCTGGATCTCTTTGCAGCTCCGGGTGTTTGGTGTTGACTTCGGTGTGCTCGGTGTCATCCTCGTCATACCTTTGGATTTTGGATCTTGTCGTAGAGATGGTCTACTCATCGTCATCTCCCTAGTGCTAGCCTCTGACTACTCAGGATTCTGTTGCGGCTGTGGTGTGCTCAGTGTGGGCTACGGGGTGCTCAACATTGGCCTTGGTGTGATTTCTGACTCTGTGATCTCAGCACAGGGTTGTTCCAGCTCAACATTATCTCTGGCATGTTCTGGTGTGATCGAGGTCATCTCTAGTGTTCCGAAGGGGGGAGGTCCTTCATTTTGGATCTCCTGTAAGTTTTTTCCAGGTTTTGATTTGGTTATGGCGAGATCTTGTTTGATTGGATGTGAAATTGGTGGTATTATAGTGGTGCTATTGACGTGGTTGGTTGTGAATCTGCTGGTTACCTGCTGATTAACTATTGTTGAAGGTTAAATGGATGTATGTTGTGGAATCCAGACATTCTACATGGTTTTTCTTTAGATGAGGATAGATATGGTCGTCTCCACCATGTATGTATTTTCTGATTTGGACGATTGAGAGGGTATGGCGTAGCCATCGGTATCGGGCTTGTGCGTCCTTGTACGGGACAGCTTACTGATCAGACATACTTTGGTGGAGGCATACCTTAATGATATTAATGCTGGGTAGAGGCACTTTTTTGTAGTCTTGTTCTGCATTGCAGCCCTTTATTTTTGTAATCTTGTTTAAGTCCTAATGTCTTTGAAGTCTTGGTTTACCCCTTTACCCTTAAAAGGGGCTTATCCAAAATCAATAAAAATATCGGCCTTTGGGCCCTTCAGTCTATTATTTGTGAGAAGTAGTGTGGGTCAGTTTTATATCTTTACACTTGGAATAAAAAAATTAGACCACTACAAATAACACTTTGGATCATTCGAGAACCATTTATTCTATAATATATCCTTCTAGAGCTCTTCCCCAAGATTCCATAGTAGTCAAGCTCTTCAACACATCTAGCCTTGGAAACACCAAAGAAACCTGAATTCCATCCAAACTTTCTTCTGGATAGTATAGAATTTCTAGAACTACCTTACTCCCTAAAATTAATATAAATTTTTTAACTTTTGAACTACTATTCAGTCAAACCTTATCTTGTGATAATAATTTGATCTCATCTACAACTTCTACTTAGTTCTCATCTTTCCAAAATATCTCTTCATTGATGATGACATTTTAGCTTCTGAAAACCTTCTTGTCAATTTTTATCCCAAAAAAAATCCAATTTCTTCATCATCATAGCCTACAAAGTAACATACTTTGGACTTATCCTCTAACTTATACCTTTACATTCCATCAATGTGGACATAGGTGAGTGAACCAAGGACTTTGAGATGAGTAATTTCAATATTTCTTACATGATAACGTTATTTTAAAATTTCCTGCCCCAATAGATATTATGGATTTATATGAACTGCGTAGTTAATATAATTCATGGCCTACACCCATTACTCCTTATGAAAATAAGTTTGAATCCTCATGATCTTTCATTCTCCACTAAATTCTTATTCTTCTTATTTTCAACTTTATTTTGTTTTGGAGTTATTGGTATAATCTTATCAAATTGTATGTCTATCTTCCAGAAGAACCTTATAAATTCATTAATTTCATATTCCTCATTGTTTTCATGCCTCAAACATTTTATTTTACATATGTTCACTTATTCCATGATGGATATCTATCAAATAAAGGTTACAAAAACATCAGACTTGTTCTTTAGAAATAGCACCCACACCTTCCATATCACATAATCGGTTAAGTTAACATGGTATAATGAACCTCTATAAGGATGGACCAGATCTAGACCCCATAAATCCTTATGAAAAAAATCTAACTTCAAATCCTTGGGTGTCTTACCTTCAATTTGGATTGACACCTTTCACTACTATTAAAGGTTACATTATTCACATGTATATACTCTATACTTCTGAACACCAGTATTCCTTTAGCAGTAAGGACATTCATTCCTTCCTCATATAGGATACCAAGACGTTCATGTCATAACTTTATGGAAGTTAATTTTTTAGTATGCATGCAAGGCATAATGTTCTATATTTCACTCCTTTGTCCACCACCATGGAACCATGTGTAAATTTTCACACTCCACCTATAAAAGTAGTATAGAAACCAACATTGACCAATTGACCAAGTGAAATCAGATTCTTCCTTAACCTATGTATGTATCTCACTCCTTTTAATTCTAGAAATCTTTCAAAAAATTTCCAAATGGAAACATAACCCTTTTCTTTATCTTGAGAGTTTCATCATCCATAAGATATACCTTGTCAAATATTTTTGAAATGTAATT
This sequence comes from Viscum album, assembly GCA_963277665.1. Taxonomy (NCBI): domain Eukaryota; kingdom Viridiplantae; phylum Streptophyta; class Magnoliopsida; order Santalales; family Viscaceae; genus Viscum; species Viscum album. Next base: position 358,270,033 of record OY728155.1, on the reverse strand, counting down.
TCTCATGCTCCACTCAGATGTAGATTGAAAAGAAATCCAAAATTATATAATTAAAAATTCAAGTAGAATAGTGATACTCAGTAATTGATCACTCATACCTTATCAAATGTGGTTTATGAATGCACTTAAGAGAGCATATCTTCATAAATTAATTCATTTGTCACTGTAATCTTCCTTTATATAACCTTTCTTCCTGTAATTCCATCATATGGGAATTCCTTCATCTGAACCACTCCATATTCTACTTATTATTCATTTCCCCTTCATGTGACTCTATTTTGTTTCATAGAAACCCATACCTTCCTCAGTTTATGCATTTTTTTGGAGTATTAGATCACCTTCCATCAAATATCATCATTCATAATTAGATCTCAAACATCTACAAACACCAATTTTATTTGACCACTTTATTTACTCATTTTGATAACCAACACATCCCATAATTCTTGACCGTGATGAAAGAAACAGTAGTTCCCACTCTGGATCTACACAATTTACTTTTAAAAATTTCAATTGATCCAAGATCATGTTGAAGTCTTTGACATGATCAGCTATTGGATTTCTTTCTGATATTCTCAGGTCAAATAGCCTTTGTAATATAAATGAATTTTTCATTATATTTGGCCTCTCATACAGATCAATAAGACTTTTAATAATTTTAAAAGTCATATTCAATTAATGGGTGTTTTATACCATGTTCTGGGAGAGTGACATATTAATCAACCTAGAAGTTTTCTTATCCATCCTTTATCATTCAACTTTCTTCATTGCTTCTAATTTGGTACTAGATAAGAAAAGATCTAGATCTTTCTGTTGTAGACAATCCTCTATATGAATCTTCCACAATCCAATATTTCTCTCATTGAACTATTTAACCTGGACCTTACCCTCATCTAACTCTATCCTCCTAGAATCAATAAAATCTCACTGAATATAAAACATGTAAGAGAGATTTATTAGGAACTTCTTATAAGAATTATCCTACAAGGTTTAGGCTAGAATAATATTGATAAACCAATATCAAAAACACATTGGCTAGGGTATGGTCATTCCAAAGCACTATAAATGAAATTTTATAACACTTTTTGGGTCTAAAACTTCATATACATAGGTTAACTTATGACACATACATAGATATATATAAATTATGGAACCACCAAATTGAAATGAACAAACATTAATGATGTGTCTAGAACTGAGAAGACAATTCACCCCAATCATGTTCTAAAAAAGACACATACAAACCAGAAAATAACTTTTATAAAAAAAATAAAATAATGAAAATAAAATAAATACAAAAGTATTGATGTAGTTTAGAATAATTCCTACTCTATGGGGGTGTTGAAGATAATTTTATTAAGTATAATAAGATTACAATATTGAATTTTTACAAAGCAGATGACCCCACCATATAATTCAGAGTAGGTCCTGGTCATTGCAACAATTTATGTTACTTTCCTGTCTTCACAAAGAGTACACCACTTAGAACTGATCTTATTAGGAATCCCTTCACTTGGTTTGAGGAATCAACTGACCTAACTCCTTCGTTCAATGAATCGTGAATGGTTCTAAAAACTCTATGGGGTCTCTTTATATATCCTTTATAATAATACTTATGTAATCCTAATGAATTTATAGAACACTATACATTACTTCGTAATTGACCCATATGCAAGTTTATTGTGTCTTTGTACTTCCTCCTTCCACACTCATCATTATTTCTTCTGATTTCCCTATTTCTGGTATGCCTTTCATCAAACTTCCAAAACTTAGTCATGTTTCTCCACCAACACCATTTGGTTATGGAATTGGATTTCTAGATTCACTCCTTTAAAAATTTATAATACTTAGTAGAACAATGGTTTTCACACAACTAATCTTGACATATTTAGGGTTCTAATTCACTGCTCCATTTTATATCGGTTGATGCGATACTAGAATTTAATTATGTTGTGATTTTATTACATTGAATTATTTATTAATTCATAGGGAAATTAATGATATGATTTTTTTTAATTAATATTATGAATACAAGTGAAATTCTACTAAGTATTTATGTTTAAATTATTAGTTGATGTGTATTCCTGGGAGTAAAATGATATTTGTGGTTAATTGATGATCTTAGTTGAAAGAGAATAATTAATAATGGTTTATTTCATTAGAAACTACTATGGATAATTTATTATTAACTATTTAATCATCATTATTGGTTGTTAAATGGAATAAATTAGTGATATAATATTTAAAAAATTTATAAGTCTCATTTATTGAATTTATATGTTAAAATTCATCCCTATTTGTTGGAATTAGTTTATAAAATGTGTTTTTTGGGTAAAAACTTACTAATGTTGATTTATAATGGTTTATTAAAATCATTATATGAATAGGAGGATATGTGGATGATGTTTTACATGTTATGTATCATTCTTTTGGGTTGATTAATTTTGTTTTATGTTGTAATTCATTAAAATTTATTGGTTTAGTGAGGTTTAAATGATTAAATCATGCATGGAGTTAAAGGAGAAAAAGTGGATTATTGAAGGTTCATTAAGGGATGTTTTTATTAGGATTTAATATGAAAATATTTTATATGTTAGGTGCTGGAAATTAGGTATTTGTATCCTATAATTTCCTTTAAGATCCCCAAATTCGCCTAAGTTTTAAAAATATGTTTTTTTTATTCATGTGGATGTTTGAGGACTTAAGTGGGAAGGATATTATTTGAAATTGATGAAGCTTAAGGTATGAAATTTTAATTATAAAATTTTAAGATGATGTATAAGTGATAAACTCATGAGAATGAGTCTTATGATACTTTTTTTAGTGTTAGGAGGAGAACTATGTTGTATTTGATGAATCAAAATATGTATTTGTCATTTGGTTAAATAAATCTTAGGGAAAAGTTTTGGAATTGAAATAGTTTAATGTATTCGATAAAATGTTTTTTTAATTATTTAACTGTATGTTTAAAGGTCATTTTTTATTTAAATGTGATGATTTTAAAAATGATTATTCAAAAGGTAATTGTGTTGGGGTTATTATGATATGGAGTAATTTGTAAACATTAATAATAGTGTTTATGATTCTTAAATTAGGGCGAACTAATAGTATGGTCCTATATCATTTTTTGGGTAAAATGGGATGGTAAATGGGAATTATTAGGGAAACATAATATGGATGTTGGATGATTAATTATTTTAATTAATGTGTTTGATTTATTGGTTATGTTAATAAATATTATTATTTTGGTGTTGATGGGTAAAATAAGGTTTATGGAGACATTATTAGAGTTTTTGACATGATCTAAAGTGTTGTGGTTTTTGTAAAAATTCTTAAATAAGTGTCATGACCCCTTCCTCTAAAAGTGTACCCCTCCTCGGTTAGTAATGAGAGAAGTGAGATGTTGACCACACGAGTCCTTCTTCCATAAGGTCATGGGATGGAGACATGTGATGAGGGTATAATCATACACACAAATGGGAGTAATTTCCCTATAAGAACATTCAAAAGAGAAATATAAGAAAGATAAACCAATAAAATCCTAATCATATATATAAAAAAGAAAACTAAAGTACATAAACATAATTTTATATAGAATAAAAACAACTGAAATGAAAAACTACAAGTACCAAAAAGGTAAATTCGGTAGTTACCACGAAGTCCAAACAGCTCCTGCAAAACCATGAGCTAGTAATATCCAGCTTGATCTCAAAAATTCCTCTACTAATCTAAAAATAGTTTATATATATGTGGGGTAATCATAATTGTATACTTAGTAGAACCCTCCCTGAAGCCTCTGGTGCAAAAAAAAAAGAAAGCATGCTAAATCATAGTGAATGACAAGTGAAACTAACTCATCACCTAAATAGGTATACTATGTTCCAAGCCACACCATGGATATCTCTCACCATGTGACGCATATAAGAGGTCATATATTATAATAATAAAACAAAAATGGTTCCCCTCTACCACTTCCTCACTAGTTTATCACTCTACCCCAATGTCACGCGTCTTGAGCCATCTATCTCTAAAATAAGCTAACTCGAAAACACATGGTCTAAGTATCACAACATGTGCATCATGCATCACATCATCACATCATCCTATAACACATCTAAATATAGTAACCAAGTAGTTTTTGGGATCCACCATAGCCCGTATAATGTGTATCAAACATCAGGTATTATACCACAATCCATCAGATCCCACACACCGATTAAGGTACCACAATCCATCACAGCCTATACAAGTCATGCCTAAAATAATACTTTAGAGACTATATATAGAGATACATGTATTTGAAACAAACACAATCTATTATATCCCTCTACACACATAAATGGAAAACTAACCACTGTACATACTAGCACATTATACTACCAAAAGAAGAGGGTAGGGCCAGAGGGGGTAGTCAGCCATCTATTCCTTGCCAACCTGGATATTACAGAAGATACACTCTTAGAGTTCACTAGGTATTAAAATCCCTAACCAAAATGGGTGGAGTGACATATGAAATCACAAAACATATAGGATAGAATATATCTCACAACCACACTATGGGAATAACTTAGTCTGGATCTCAACTATAGATAACATCACTGTGAGACCATGATGCAACTACTATGGAATAGAAACCTATAAGAACACCAGAATTAAAGGATCTACATTAGTTAATTAATTCTATTTTAACATTTCATTTTACATTAATTAATTATTTAACCATGGTTCGTTTCTTTGGATTCCTTTATTGGACAAATTTCTCCTTCCCCCAAGATCCACTCATCTTGGCAGGTCACCCGGTCCCCGACTGGGTGAATGAAATGAGGTGAAAACCACCTGGGATGATGGATTACTATGTTGACCCATCACCACCTGGGTTGTTACCTTCCCGGATGCTTTTCTATCTTATAAAGAAATAGATCCTTTCTGGATGAGGCTCTCTTTGGGGCGATCTCTTCATGGGGAGTGGGGTTCCCTTGTGTGGAGGGTTTGAAAAGGTCATACCTGGGGATTCCCTTCTAAAAAATAATTAATTATTTAACCATTAACTAACATTAACATCATTTCAATTTATATTTAATTATCCAACAGTGTGATTTCCATGCCCTCCAAGAATATCTAACTGAGTCCATGTTTCTCATGATTATCATCTTAGAATTTCATTCCAACAAAAAACCATCCCATGGTTGAAGAATTATTAAATATTACTAACTTTACATAATTCTAATTACTCTAGAAAAACGTAATAAAGTACTAAAAAAGAGATGAAACCAAGAACATTCATCTACCTTAAGCAGTGGGGAAAGGAATGTAGATTAAACAAGAAACTTGGTTGTCCAACCTTTGAACAGGTTCATTAATAACAAGCATCCCAACTTTCAACACATTAATGGGTAATCCCATATTTAATGAATTTACTCATCTAGGGTTCCATCCTCGACACCCTCAAGAATATCCCCAAGTATCTCACAGTCACAGGCATCAAATATTACCACATCATCTAAGCCTCCCCACCCATATCATCAGTCATCCCAAGATCATATCTAAATCAAGTCACAAGGTAGAAAACAAAAAAGAATAATCAATAGGGAAACTCAGACCTAAACACAAGGCACTCAACCTTTATAAGAAAATGGTCTCTCTCAACCCCAAACAATTTAAATTTACTGAACCAAAATTTTTTAATCCGTCTTGAATTAACCAATACAATTATCATAGGTTTTAACTATAAGAAACTTAAGATATTATCTAAAACAAACTATTGAATTAATTTAACATGTTTCCAAGCATAAAACTAGTTTCATCAAACTATGAGAAGAAAAAAATCAATTAACAAGTCTTTTTATTCTTTTCATAATTTAAAATCATTACTAGCTTCAAGTTATTTAACAATTTCATTAACACATGGAATAAAAACTTTAAACAAACATGCATTTAGTATCAATTTTATTACTATAAAATTATAAGAAACACTGGATTCATTAAACCATCCTCTAAAGTTTCTTATCCAAGAAAATTAATTTTGGATCTATGTCCTTTACCATTTTCCAAAAAAAACATAATAAACCAAGAATAAACAAACATTAAAATAAGAAAAATATTAATAGAACACTTTCTAGAAAAATCAAGAGGCAAACTATTAACACAGTGGAAAGAAACAATATATGATTTCTACATTAGTCAACCAACTCCTTTTTATTTAATACAGTTAAATACTTATTATTCTTAATTTCACTGCTATTCAAAGTGTTAAACCTCAGTAAGATTATGATTGCATTTAAATAAAGAAGAAGCAATTAATCCCATACCTCGAAAAGAATTTTCCAACCCGATTCAACAAGACAACATCGCGGCCTCATACGTGACTTGCTGCTACTAAAAAAAGTGTCAAACTAACTATTGAAGAACAAGGATGGTTCTTCTAGACTATATGGAATCAATATAGGATTCGAATGAAGGAAATTTGAGATAATAATAAGTAATGGGTGGGATATCCAAATCCAAATTCAAACATTAATTTTTAATCCCATTAAATCTACATGAAAGAGCTATTTAACATCTCTGAACTTTAAGAAATAGGGGATATAAATATCCTCTTTTGAAATCTCTATTAATTAATTTAATTAAGGATTTAAAACCATTTTACATCAAAAAAATATAAAAAGGAAAAGTGTGTAAATTTTGGAAAAACTAGAACCAGCTACTGTTATCTGCTACTGCCATCTACTACCACCAACTGCTACCACTACCTACTATCATCAAACTAAGTATATTATCACTAGTTGTTATCTCTAAGTCTGATCACTAGGTGATACTACCAGATTCTAACACCATCTACTACCACCAACTACTACCATCGGACTAAGTATACTACCTATAGCTGCTACCATTGGAGTAAGTTTGTTGTTTCCAGCTACTACCACCAAACCAAGTCTGCTACCTCTAGATTCCACCACTAACTATTACCTCCAAATACTCCCAACAACTGCTACTGCCAGACTAAGTCTGATACCACCAGATGTTAATGTCGACTATTACCACCACCTACTACCACTATATTTTACCACCATATGTTACACTAAACTAATTCTACTACTGCCAAATGCTACCACTAAATGTTACTTCCAACTGTGTTCACTAGACTAAGTCTGCTACCCCATATGCTACCAACATCTTCCACCACCAACTACTACTTCTAGATGCTACCACCAGTTATTTATTACAAACAAAGTATGTTACCACCATATGATACCACCAGATGCAACTTCTAGATGCAACTTCTAGATGCAACTTCTAGATGCTACCTTCAGACTAATTCTACTACCTCCAAATGTTACCACTAGCTGCTACCACCAGACAAATTCAACCACCTCCAAATGATACTATAAACCTTAAAACACACTTTTTAACACCTATAAGTCTAGGAAAACATAAAGAAAAGCTTCCTAGGAACTAGGGAATTATATTAGATACCTCTTAAACCATTCTCATCCTCATAAATTAAAGAAAACCTGGAGATAAGGGAAATAAAAGAATCATCTGAATAGCCACCCTACGAAATATATCTCAAGAGTCTCACCATCATGGGATGTAAAACAATTCACTCAAAGGGAAAAAGTGAAACCCACACAATAGAAACAATATCTCCTAAACACTCTCCTAGTGGAGAAAACTCTAAAAAGAGAGCATGACCATAACAAACAATAAGAGAAAACCCATCTCATGAACTATAAAAGGACAACATTCATAACAAGGAATGTCATAGGAGAAGAGATAAATATAAAACAACATGGGATAATGATTTCATGTCTATTAATCACATTACCATGTACTTTAATCTATACCACTGTGTTTCCAAAGAACACAAAAAAAGGTAACAGATCATCCATGCAATACCTTCTCATGGCCATCTTTGATCTCTACAGGATTCTCCTCGAAGGTCGCATCATCATCAACATCGATCTCAACCCAATAGATGATTTGAGAGTCATCATGAAGGTAATAATGGCGAAAAAATAGGTAAAACATATCATATATCTTGCTCATCTATGAGGGAAATTCAATCTGATATTCCACAACACCAACATGGTCCAACACCTCAAAGTTCCCAACAAACTGGGGAGAAATATTACTCCTGTGACCAAACCATCTCTACCCATTATGAGGAGTCACCTTCAAGAACAAATGATATCAAAAATAAAACTTCAATGTTCACCTCCTATGATTAGTATAGAATTTATGATGATCCTTTTCTCCTTTCATTATTTCAGGAATTACACGAACCATCTCTATTGTAATTTTCACTAGCTCTGGCCTGAGAATTATTGACACTCATAACATATTATATCACAATGGAAAATATAAATTTAAACCATAAAAATCATTAAATGGTTTCGTATTAGTGGTGGTGTGAAAACTATTTTTTTAAGAAAACTCATCCAAAGGCAGGTGCCTCATCCACAAACCTCTAAAATCTAGAACATAAGACCACAACATGCACTTTTTATTACTATTATTTTATGGATGAAAATAAGTTTTAAGGCATAAATGAGAGAAAAAATCATACTAAAGACCTCTCCACACCCTATAGTAAAAATGAGGATCACAATCATAGATGATCATACTTGAAACTCTATGGAGTCTCACCACCTCATCTAGATACTTCCTCAAAAAAATCCACTAAACTCAACTCCCTTATTTTTATAAAGTGGGATAATTTCTTCAAGCGGTCCGCTATCACCCATATAGCATCAAATCCTCCCTGAATCTAAGGTAAATCAATAACTAATTCTATAAAGATTTCCTCTCACTTCCCATGAGGAACATTTAATGGTTGGAGTAAACCACCAGGAACACGATGCTTAGCCTTCACCTTCTGGAAACCCAAACATTAAGACACAAACTCTGCAACTATGCATTTCAACCTAGGCTAACAAAACTGGCCTCTCAAATATCAGTACATCTTTTTCATGCTTGTATATACCACCAAGGGTGAGCTATGGTACTCATAGAGAACCACCTCACACATCACCAAAGTAATGAAAATTGTTCCCTAAAACAACACATGGTGTTGTTTATCCTTATACCAACCATCAGGGGCATAGAAAAAGAAAACTCAGTCTTTATAGACCTCCAGTTCAGAATCCCCCTACTGGGACTCCTCCACCTATTTAACAAAAGATAACTACACTATTATATTTTAAATACAACCTCTACCTCCAATATCTCCCATATCAAGATACATCATTGTGATTTCTTCAATTTCACTCTAGTAATCTCTAGATTCATGCATGATATCACTGTGTGACTTCCTACTCAGATTATTGGTTACATAATTTTAATTTTCTGGCATATATAAAATCTCAAAGTCATAATCTTGTAAGAATTTCATCCACTATCATTGTAACAATTTCAAATAAAACAGGGATAAGACACGCCACATACATTGTTTATGGGTAAAACCCCCAAAATTATCACTAATAAGGCAATTTATCCATAATTTCAAGGCAAACACAAAATTCTCCAACTCTAGGTCATTGTTAGAATAGTTACACTCATGGGGACGTAATTTTCGATACCCATAAGAAACAATTAATCTCTAATACATTAGAACAAAGCATAAACCAAGATGTGAATCATCACATAAAATATCAAACTAAACTCTATGTTTTGTTAGATGAAGAAATGGAGCATTGACCAACTCTTCCTTCTGGTACTCAAAATCTACCTGACACTGGCCATTCCACAAGAATTCATGATCCTTTCTAGTCAAGGCTATCATAGGATTCATAACCCAAGATAAATCGAACGCAAAAAAAACAATCAAAGATTGAATGACTAAGGTTTTACTTCTGCAACTATCTTGGGGAATTTCCAAGAAACCACTTCTTTGATCATTAAAGTATCCATAAGTACACCCTACTGGGATACAACATGCCCTAAGAAATGAACTTCACAAGCCCAAAACTCACACTTTGACAACTTCCCAAACAACTTCCAAAAATAAAGAACTTCTGAAACAGCATGTAGATGCTCTGCATGCTTATCCTCAAACACAGATTACACAAGAATATCATCAATGAAAACTACCATAAACTTATCCAAAAACACCCATAACACTATGTTCATCAAACACATGAACATTGTCGAATCATTTTTTACACTAAATGGAATCACAACAAACTCGTAATGCCCATAATGACATTATAAATCAATGTTTTGAATATCCTAATCCTTTACAAACATCTGATGATATCCTAATTACATATCATTCTTCAATAACCAACTATCTTCTTTCATCTAATCTAATAAGTCATCAATCCATAGGAGGGGGTAGTTGTTATTTACTTTCACCTAGTTTAAGAAATGATAATCGATATAGAGATGAAAACTATCATCATCCTTCTTCATGAAAAAAATAATGCACCCTAAGGTGAAACACTCATCTGAACAAAATCTCACTTTAATATATCATCGAGATATACTAACATCTCTTGCAACTCTTAAGGCATCATTCTATATAGAGATATCAAGATTGAGGAACAACCAGGTTGTATCTCTATCCCAAACTTGATCTCTCATTGAGGGGGTAATTCCACAACCTACTTAGGAAATACATCATGGTACTCTTCTATAACCTTGGGAAACATCATCGGATGAACCTCTAAAAAACTCAGCATCATCTCATCTAATAAAGAAGATAAGGACAGAACACACCTTTAACCCATCCGAGAGTCGTTCTCACCAATTCACATGGACAGATCTCCATCAATATCATATAACTCAACCAGTATCCTAAGTAAATACACGATATTCTACACAAAATAAATTCAATCCATGATGAGGATGATTTCATATGGATATATCCATAAAAATAGGAAGTATCTCCAAGATTGGTGCTACCCTAGAACTAACTCATTGTATTTATATACTTTATTCAAGCCAACTAGACCTATAACTAGTGTAGTCAATGCCAAGGGAACTGGAAGTATCTCTATGTCAAGTCCCAAATAATGAGTGAGGTCAGGTGATATGAAGGAATGTATAGCTCTTGAATCAAACAAAACATGCACCCAAGTATAAAACAATAAAAGGGTACCTCGAACGGTGTTTGGATCATGCGATGCGGGAAATGCTAGAGCATTAATATGACCACAGCATGATCCACAATCTCACTGAACCTAATGAAGACCACATGCATTGACATGATCCATTCTATAAGAATCAGGATAATCTTAGGTATTTCCTCTACCTAACTCATCTTCTCTCCTCCAATCCAAATATGGAGAACCATACTACTACCTCGGCTTAAACTACCTCAAAAAAGTGCCCTGAAGTGGAAAAACTAGTTCACACAAACTGCTTAGAAAAGTTAGGAACTATCGCTATTGATGACCTCATCAACCAAAATAAAAAAACATGTCTGATTCCCTAGGAAGAACCTAATAGATTCTGCCCCATATAAACAACATGTTGAGTGATGGGACCCACCCCCTGATAAATAAAAACTTTTCTGACTAGGAATATGGGAACCCTGAACCATAACTGTTTTTTTTAGGAATCCAAACAACTCCCTTCTAATCATAATATAGTTCTATTTTGAATCCTCCCAATAACCTCTACTCATTATAGCACCTTGAGTTATTTCAATAAAATGAATAGGGTGACTTGGATCTAGTTCTCTAGATGCAAGACCTCCATGAAATTTCTCACATTGTCCTCCTCATCTAGAAACAGGTCTAAAGCATATCGCTAAAGGGTCATAAAATAGAACATGAACTCCCTCGCACTATAACTCTCCTGTAAAAGGGCAAGACGCTTTTGGATAATGTCGGCCTTCATGGAAAAATATAGAAAATATTCTTGTAACTGGTCTTAAAACTTCTCCCAAGAGACCACTAACTCTTCATGATCCCCAAGAAACAAGATCCACCACTTCCTATCTGCTCCACACGGCATCATCATAGATTACAAAACCCAGTGCTCCTTTCGAGTAGGGATCGAACTGAAGGATATATTAACCTCCTAAAACCAATATATTACGAATGGGTCTGAAATGGATCCCTCACACTTCTAAAGACTCTAATATTGAAACTCTCAAAGTGTCCTCCTCCAAGTTTTGTCAATTTTGACCTCTACTATATGGAAATCTCTTGGCACATCTTGTTGAATATCTTCAGCATGAACCTAATAAAAGTGTAGACCTTGATCCATCCAAAAAAATTGATCAAAATATTAGATACCCTAAACCTATAATATAGGATATTTAACAATAATTAATTATTTATTTATTTTATTTCATTTAACGTTTAACCTATCCCAAGGCCTATCCATTTTAGAAAAAATGCATAAAGAATAATGATGCAAAATCCTTTCCTAGGTATCAACCCCACAACCAGTATCACATCATTTAATAGGATTAGTAAACATAAAGGTATATTCAACATATCACAAGGGGGATAAATACTTGTTTCCAAGATGGTATCCCTTGTTTACATCACTTACAAAACTTAGCTGACATTGTTTCCCTACTAACCCATGCAGTCATCACTTATGTATAACTCCAAACTCCATCCTACCCCTCAACCTAAACCTTTGATACCACTATGTCATGACACCCTCCCCCCAAATAGTACACCTCTTAGTCCAGAAATGAGATAAGGGATATAGTGACCTCATGAGCCTCACCTCTATTAGTCCATGGGTTAGAAACAAGCACCTAGGGTATAATAATACACACAAACAGAAGGCATTTCCCTCTATGAGAATAAAGTGATATATAATAAATATATAAAAATAAAAATGTTAACATATATATATATAATAAAACACAACTACATATATATATTTTCATACCAAATAGAAACAACTAGAAACGAAAACTACATGTACCAAAAAAGTAAACTCTACCGTGGCCAGAAAACCCAAATAGCCCCTACAAAAACCATGAGCTAGTAATATCTAGTTCAATATCCAACATAATCTAGCTTTCCTGAAAAATAGTTTATATATACATGTGGAGAGAATAATAGTATTCTCAGTAGGATCCTCCTTAGATCCTCTTGTGAAAAATATTAAGAAAGCATGCTAAAGCCCGGTGAAAAATAATTGAAACTAACTTGTCACCTAAATAGGTATACTATGTTCCCAACCTCTTCATGGATATCTCTAACTCGGTAATGAATACAAGAGATCATATATTATAATAATAAGACAATAAGGGTACCTTTATACCTCTTTTGTGCTTGTTTTTTGCTCAACACAATGTCGTAGATCCTCGTCCATCTCTCTCCAAAATAATCTAAGGTCAAAACACCTAGGCTAAGTATCACAATATACACCTCTTGCATCACATTATCACATTATCCCATACCAATTATCCATATGGTAACCAAGTAGTTTTAGGGTGCCACCATAGCCTATATAACATGTATCACACATCAAGTATTATATATCAAGCAATCAAATACCACACACTGAGTAAGGTACCTCAATCCATCATACCCAATACACTTCATACCAATATTAGTCCATTGGAAACTATATTTAAAGATACATATTTTACAAACAACTGCAATCCATTAAATCCCACTATACACATATATGGGAAACTAACCATCATGTATACAAACACATAATACTACCAAGATAAGAGAGTGGGGCCATAAGGGGTAGTTATCCATCTATTCCTTGATAACTTGGATATTGGGGAAAACACCCTCCCATATCCAATTTGGTGTCGGAAACCCTAATCAACAAGGCTTGAGTAGCATATAAAATCACGAAATATATATTATATATATCTCACTACCACTCTATATACATAACCTAGTCCTAAGATCAACTACATCTATGATTACTTGGACACATGATTGCCACTGTTAAGGACTAGAATCCAATAAGCACACACGCAATAAAGGAACTACATTAATTAATTAATTATATTTTCACATTTCACTTTACATTAATTAATTATCTAACTATTAATTAACATTAACACTATTTCATGTTACATTTCAGTATCCAATAGTCCAAGGTCCAAACCCTCCAGACATATCTAACTAAGTATACATCTTCTCAAGATTATCATCTTAGCATTTTAGTTGGGCCTCCCCATCCATATCATCAATCATTCCAAGCTCGGTCATCCTAGGTTCATATTAATAGCACTTCACAAGGTAGAAAACAAACAAGAATATTCAACAAGGAAACTTGGACCTAAACAAAAAGCACTTAACCTTTACAAGAAAACTAACCTTCTCAACCCCAAACAATTTATATTTATCAAAAAAAATAGTTTTCAATCCATATTGAATTAACCAATTCAATTTTCATAGGTTTTAACTAAAAGTAAACTAAGGTATTATCTAAAATAATCTATCAAATTAATTTAGCATGTTTCATAAAATTAAAATAGTTTCATCAAACTGTGAGAAGAACAATTCACAATTAACATGAATTTTTATTATTTTCATCATTTCAAATAATTCTTAGCTTCAAGTTATTTAACAATTCCATTATCACATGGAATAACAACTTTAAAAAAAACATGAATTTAGCATCAATTTGATTACTATAAAATTATAATAAACACTAGGTTCATTAAACATGCCTTTTAAGTTTCTTAGCACACCAAATTAATTCTACATTTACATTATTTAATATTTTTAAATTAACTTGATAAACCAAGAATAAATAAATATGATAACAAGAATAATGTAGATAGTGAACTATCTATAAAAATCAATAGGCAAACCATTATCATGGTAGAAAGAAAAAACATGCGATCATTATGACCACAAACCAATTACTTTTTATTTAATCTAGTTAAATATTTATTATGGTTAATTTACCTGCAATTAAAGGGGATAAACCAAGTTAATATTATTATTATGCATAAATAAATTAGAAGCAATGGATCTCTAACTTGGAATGGAAGTTTTCAACCTCTCTTAAACAATATAATGTCGCCGCCTTAGATGCGACTTGTTATGATTGGAACAGAGTGTCGACCAAGCTATTGACATGCCCAGAAAATGTCAACAAGGTAGATCTTAGGGAATACAGGTGATTCTACAAGGTTCAAGAAAAATTATGGTTCATACATACTAGAAGAGATTGTTCCAAGATTCAAATGATGGAAAGGCGAGTTAAAAATAGGGAACTGATGGGATTTTTGTGAGAGTTGGTGTCCTATGACCAATTATTTTTACTTCTATTACATGTATATTTAATGTATTGAATATTAATTAAATATATTTTTACATATTTTTCATTTTTCTACATGGATTTCATGTAATAATTTCCCAAATTATTTTTCTCATTGATAAGGTCGGAGATGTTCTCCGTTGTGATGAGAACCTTGAAGTGATATAACAATATTTTTAATATAGTTCTAAAGTTGGATAAAATACTTTGATGGGATTCATAGTATTTATACTTTCAAGTGTAAGTACTCATAATTGTATGAAGCATCTACTCATGTAGTTTGCACTTGGTAATCTCCAAGATGGGAGATTATGATAACAGACCCACCAGTAGGAATTCTGCTTGTTTTGGTGTCATCGAATATTCCTATCTGCGAGCATGTGTAATTGTCCTAAAACATTAATATTATCATTGATGTATTTCATAACTCAAAAACTTATCTATACTGAACAAAAATAATAACACCATATGTTGGTGAGAAGTATCATATGTTTGGTGTGTCACAATTTAAATGTCATTAATGGATAATTCAAGGAAGGATTTCCCCCCTCTATCTTTAGGAGAGTTGATATCTTGACCCTTTGATTGGAATATAACTGCTGCTGAAATTCCAAGGTCATGATGTATTGATGTGTTTATTTCATATAGTCAAAGAAACATGTATTGAGAAAATAGGTTTATGACACCATCATGAAACCTTCTTAATGGCATATTGTGACAAAGTGATTATATTACACAGTGAGTATTCATGTGTTGTTGTCATCATTGTGACATTAATTTATTTCTCTTGGGTGCATCGACCCATTTCTAGATAATAATCTTGGACTTTAGGTAGACACACTGAATTTCAACAATAAATAATTCTAGTGGGTCACACATTAAGTGTTTCTGTTGATCATAATTAAATTTTATTTGAATTTAATTAATGGAATAAATATCATTCTCAAGACTGAAGAATAATTTTTTTTAATTTTTATTGATCTCATAAATTAAATAAATATTTATTCACCAGCATGTGAATAAAAATATATTTATTTATTTTATTGAATATTTAATAAATATTTATTTTCTGGTATGTGAATGAAATATTTTTTTATGAATAAATTATTTATTCAGGAATTCAATAAATACTGAGGGGTTCGAACAGACCAAGATTGTGTTTGGTGATAAATAATTATTTATAAGCCAGTAAATAATATTTATCAGTTTACATAAGTTGGTGTGTGCCATAAAATATTATTATTATTATTATTATTATTATTATTATTATTATTATTATGTGTCATGGGGTTTCATTAAAGTTTAAATATTATTTAATGGTCAGTATGAAATTAAATTATTATTTTATCAAAAACTCTAGCTCTATAAATAGTTGGTTATGTCTATTGTCAATGGAATCCAAAAATCAATACAAAAAAGAGAATTATTGCACACACAAAAATATATTTTGAATCCTCCATCTCTCTCCCTATCAAGAATGAGAAGATAATAGATATTTCTTCAAGACCGAATAATGAGCGATCGAGAATGAACAACGTAAGACATTCGATTCACCGTGCTAGCACCCGAAGATCAAGTGGTGTTTCTTGGAGATCATTGGAGCATGTGTGGACCATCGCTAGAGGGATTATACTCTTGGATCATCACAATATAAATAAAGGCAATATGAAAGGGTCTTTTTGGATGATCAACATTCATTATTGAAGAAATTTTCTAAGCCCATTTATTTATTTATTCATATACTAAATACATTAATTATAAATTTTACATGAAATATCCTCACTCAGGGTCTTAGGAAATTATTATTAAAATATATTTTAATATATCACCCACCACCACACACTTCTGTTGTGTCCAGAACAAATAAGTGGTATCAGAGCAATCATGTTTCAAATTATAATTATTTATTTAATTATTGATCTATGCATAGTTGTAGTTATATTTTATTTTCATGTTATTCGTTCTCTAACTCGATTTGAATTAACATGCTTTAAAATATTAATATTGTTCTTTCAAGTGTTTTCATTCTCAAAAATTTCTAAGAACAAATGAAGAATAATCAGAGATGCCATCAGGAACTACCATATTTTTTGCGGTTAAGATTGGGTTACATGGTGTGTACTCAGAATTACACATTTTGTACCCTAGTACACTGCATTTGGATGCACTAAGGGATACATGGTGCACCATGTAGTAATTACAGGTGGTGTATACCACGTGTTGATCAGACAGGCTGGTACACAGGTTATCGGATTACATGGTGTGTATCGGTTTACACATCGTTTACTCTTCACGGGTTAGCGGCATAAATCGCGCAATCTGTGTGGTCATTAGACATGTTCAAAACCGCATGAGATTGGAAACAATAATAATTTATGTTATAAATGACATTTATTTGGTGTAAATGAAATATAGTTCATCAATTCTATTGGACTCACCGGTTTTGATAATCCCAAATCATGTTTCATTTATGTGATAATCATGTTTTCATTCTATGTTAATCATGTTTCATTAATGTTCCTTGTTTCTATCAAGTAATATTCATATACTTTTAATCTCACTACTTGTTGGTTTAAGCTTACAGAGCAGAATTTATCTAAGTTCATGGATATCGATGCAAAGGTCATCGATACAAAGGTCACCGATGCAAAGTTCACTGATGCAAAGGTTATCGGTGCAAAGGTTATCGATGCAAAGGTCACCGATGCAAGGTCACCGATGCAAGCCTACTATTGAAGGTTACCACTAAAGGTTATCGATGGAAAGTTATCGATGGAAGGTTACAATTGGAGGTTTCCAATGTGCACCTGTTGTTGAAGCCTACTAATGTGAATGGTACCGTTACTAGTCTACCGATTCTTACTCTTCCATACTTTTTCAAAATTCTTGATATTATTCTAACGGTCATATTTAATAAATTAAATTCTTCTAACATTAATTAATGCTGATTGTAGACATATCAGGAAACCGTATCTAGGGAAAGTACGAGGTACGAGAAAGACCACACATGATCTACTCATTCCTATTGTCGGACCTCAAGCACAAAAGGGAAGACCAAGAAAGATAAGGATATACGTGGGTGAAGTAGTGTGGCATACAAAGTGAAGTGGTGTGGTATACGAAGTGATTTTGTACATGTGAAGAAGCTTACCTGCTATATCAAATAAGAACCATCCAGCACTTACACTGTGAATCCACGAGCATCACAAAGATCATTTTGGGAAAAAGTCTTATCTGACTTCTTTGGTGCATCAATTCTCAAACAACTCAAGGAGCATAACTCTCAGTTACTGAAATTTAGAACCTGGAGTAGTGACACTCTGTTTTGGAGACAACCTCCAGAGAAAGACTCAAACATCATATTCTTCACTCCAATGAGTCAAGAGCTGAACTGAAAACACATAGAGCTTTCTAAACTCAAGCTTATAATCTTAGCTCTATTGTGTTCTTTCATTTTACATTTCTGATAAGTGTATGTGTTTGTATATTACACACACTCAATCCTGTGATTGAACTCGAGGATATTGAAAATCCTCACATAAAACTTTACCTACATTATGTTTCCCATGTATAACTATGCAAGAGACCGTGTGTGGTCGATATTGTTTTTTTTTTCATGAAGAACTGTGGTAGAGGGTGTGAACCCTGGACAGTTTGTGAAAATTGTTGTAAATCCCAATACAGACAGTGTATCAAAGTTTATTGTTAATATAAACTGCTTGGTGGAAGGTGATCACCAAGTGGAGAGAATTAAGTCTCAGCTTGAGAAAAAACCTCTTGTTTAACTTTACTATGAACTATATTTTTGTTATAATATGTTTTATATATTTTTCACTGCTAATAATTTCTAAACATAAAACTATTCTGCATTCACTTTGATAGTTAGTTTTGGTTAGTGTGTGTATATGTTTAATTCAGTAAACTTGTTTCAAAAGTTAAATAAGTGTCTTACACTAATTCAACTGAGAAATAATCACCCTTTGAAGAACCTGTTGACCAATTATACATTTACATATCTACTACTTTAATTAACTGGGATGTTTCAAATTTGGGGGATATTTATAAAAATGGTTTTTAAACAGAAATTTTAAGTCAGAACTCGATTCACCCCCCCCCCCCCTATGGAGATTACACTCTGACCAACAAATTCCATCATCCAAATAACATGATGAGATATTCAGTGAGAAAAAATGGGCACACTGTTCAAAGAGATACACAGCATGTAACTGGATTTTACACACTATGTGTTCTACCAAGACACTCACCAAAGACTCAGTAGTATATCATAGAGACATGGAAAGTGCAACACACATTGTGTAGCTAGTCTGTACACGTCATGTAGTTTGTCTGGGATACATGCCGCAGACTCTGGCATGTGACCCATATATACGGCAACCATGATGCATGGCATATAGTCAGATGTATAGGTCATGTAGTCTCCCATTAATGGAAAGAATTAAAATTACATTAAATTGGAAAATTGCAGCATTAAAACCTTATTGTATTGATTGTCATACCATTTTTAAAAAAAAAATTAATAATGGTTTTAAATAATTTATAATGCTCAATTAGTTTATTCTAATAAATATTTCATTATTGTTTTTTCCGTTTATTTTACATGAATGCCATAAATTATGGGTATATCCAAATTATTTTTGGATGATCATTAAGATGAAAGGGAATTCATTAATTTTTTAATTAATTAATGAAAGCACATTCATCTTAATAATAAAGATTGAATAAAGAAATGAATGTTTTCCAATTACTTTTTATTCATTGCATGTATAACAGTTTATGAGCTTGACTAAAATATGTGTATCTCTTTGATATTTTAATTTAATTTATTGAATGAGTTTTCAATTATTTAATATTAAATTAAATGATGTAGTGATTCATCCCTCCCTCCATTATTATGTAAGACCTATATGCCCAATGATATTTATATAATACCCTTTTAACCAATCCTTTGGTTCCCCTCACCTCCATGTGAGTAATAAATACTTATAGTAAATGGATCATCCCAAGGTACATGGAGGTGGTTAAAAATGGAACCATTATGATTTCAACTCAGATGATACATAGGTGGATAGGTGGAATGCTATAACTCATGCCAAGAATGTCAATAGGAGTTATTTCCCCTAGTTCAAATGTTTATTAAATGTACTCTCATTAAAACAACCATTAGATAAATCTCATGAATAGGTTAAATAATTATTTATTTATTCATGTCTATGAAATTATTTATTTTATAGATGTAAGACCTCAATAACATAAATAAATTACTTAATGTAAAAATATGAAAATTAAATAAATTAATTATGTGAAAATGTTTTATACAATATAGTTAATTAATTAAGTAAAATCCGCTTAATATTAACAGGGCATGTAAAAGATAAAATAAAATAAAATTTATGAATAATAAATTTAAATTCATTAATAAATATTAAGTCTTACTTGACCTTCTATTACTTGGTTAGAAATGAAACTAAATAGAACTAATTGTGTGACCAACCCTTATTGGGAAACTTACTTTTATAAGTGGGTTCTTATGAAGTTTTCAGGTTGACTTAACCAATTTAAATCAAGATGAGTATCACTTTCTAGACTTGGTGTAATTTGGAGGCAAGTGTTGAGGAGATCCAAGTTAGGGTTTTAGGATAGGGGATTCCACTCAACGAATCAAGCATCTACAAGATTACATTTTATAAAGACATTCCTACTTAAATACCTTTAAGTAGATTGAGTAACCCTTATTGGGGTTATGTGAAGTGGAATATTGATCCTTTCCACTGGAATGTCATAGAAACTAGAAATTTTGTGTTCAATGTTGAGGTCTATTAGAACATGATAAAATTATGGGGGATTGAATAAAATCCATTAATTTATTATATCTCACACAATTTTTAATTAATCAAAGTACTAATAATATGCTCTTTTACTTATAGAATAAAATGGAATGCTTCTCATCCACATTACCATATGATAAATATTGGAAAATTAAAACCTCCTAACAAGAAGTAACTTTCAGGAATGGAACATAGGCCTTCAGTTTTTTCTTTATAAAACCCTGATATTTTTTAATTAGATATTTTTCTTTAAATAATTTAATTTCTTCGGTAGCTTATGTCGCGTGCAACACCGAGTTTAAACAAACTGTGTTATAATATTAAAATATTAACACAAAAATTATAAAAAAACTATTTAATTAGTGAGTAAGAATAGGAATAACCATATTAGAAAATATATTTATTAATAGGAAATAAACACTTAATTTTTAGTAAAGACATTTTATTCTTCAAAAATATGTTTTCTTCAAAAAACAATTTTATTGCTTTCTATGAGAAAATTAATGTAATTAATTTTCTCAATTTTATAAAATTTATTTGGAAAAATAAACTTCATTTTTAAAATCATCATGTCAAAAATATCATAGTATAAATTTTTAAAAATTTTCTAAAAAGTTTGGAATTTTAATGAATAGTGTAAAATACTAATTTACATTGAAAACTGCATTTTTATTTTGAAGAATTTAAAAAGCAAAATTATATTTTGGATTAGTTTTAAATTTTAATTAGTTTGTTTTTATTATAAATAATCTAATTTATTTCATTAAAATGAATTTCGTACATGAATTTAGTATAAAAACATTTTATACTTAAAAATGACATTTTTTAGAAAAATTGTTTTTCATAGAGTTTTAACAGTTTGAATTTAAATTAAATTATACACTTTTTGTTTTTTTAATTTAGAAAAATTAATTAAATGTTTGGAATCAAATGGTCTAAATTTATTAAATAGAATCTTTTTATATTTTGTCAATATGAATAGTAATCGTGGTAAATTGTTTATACCAGAGTTAAGGGTAAATCAGGTAATTAAAAGTGAAATAATATGATATGGACTATTAATTATCCTAAAATGTTTCCCAATATTATTTGATGAATTAAATTTTATCATTAACACATGGGGTTCAAAATTTAATCATTTAATGGACACTTTCCCATGAAAATGCGTTAAACATTATTAAAATCAAATAAAGTGATAAAATATCACACTCTTATTTTTAAAGAGTATAATATTTTTAATATATGGATAAATAGAAGATATATTTGATCATAAATATTATTTGTAAATATAAAATTATTATTTACACCTTGATAATTTATTTTTAATTTTTAGTAAAAAAGTAATTACCTAAATGCTTACACAACAGTGATGTGGTAATTATATAATTAATGGAAAAATAAAATAAATGATATTAAAAATATTAAAATAAATATAATTTGAGATATTTAAGCTGATATAATAAGTATCTAGAATAAAATTATAGTTTTATGATATAATAAAATAGTTGGTTAAAATTTTACTAGTTTTTTTATATTATTTTAGAGTCAATGTAATAAATAGTTTTAAATTTCACAATAATGATATTTTATGGGATTAATATTTTATTAAACTATTTAAAAATAATAAAAACTTTAAAAATATTAATTAATTATGATATGATCTGAAATTTCATAAATTGGACATTTATGGTCCAATTAAACAATATAAGTAAAAATTATAACCTTTTTATATTAAAAATATTTGTTACCACAATTAAAATTAAAATAGGTTAATTAAGGGTTAATCAAAACGACAAGGTTTAAAATAAAAACAAAACATGTATAAATTTTATTTTTTGATGATATTACAACCTTATATCATCTGATATTATATCCCATGTCCATTTTGTGGTATTTGGATAAAAAATTAATTTATCATAATTAAATCTTTTGAGAAATTCCCAAAAACACCATCTCATCTCTTATAAATACCACCCCACACAAACCCTTATCCACACACCTTCCAATACTTGTAGACTGTCCATATTCTACCCAATTAACTTCCCAATAATCTTCCCTATATACAAGATCTTATGGGCTCAGCAAAATACAAATTCAGTATTTCTTAAGGGATAGTTCAAGGAGGTGATATTCCAGAGGTACCTTTCTTGAACCATCCCTTTAAATTTCATTTCTTATTCTACCTTATCCTCACCTCCGTCATGCATAATATCATAATAACAATGTATCATTTATATACTAGAATTTTATATTTCAAATAGAATATATTCTTTTCACCTCCTTTCTCATCTCCTCTTATTCAAAGAAATGAAACTATTGTCCAAATTATAGCAGTTTACTCTCTCCGTGGATAATGAGTTTTCATTTTTCCATTACCACCTTCAATACTATTCATAAAAACATTATTTTGGTTAAATAAAATTTTAATATGTATATTATAACTTTTTTTATTCTCTTTAAATAATATGTAGACATAATATAAAATAAAACAAAACTAGTTCATGATGGTCAGAAAAACACCCAAAAAAACTAAACATTTATTATTAATGTTTTATCAAATAAATAATCCCCATACCAAAAAAAATGATATATGGTAACATTTATACTTTTTTAACTAATTTAATACCATTTCATTTCACTTTTTTAGAATTATTTCCAATTTACAATAACTTCCATAATTATATACTAGTGAACCGATCATTAAACTAGGAAAACGAATGCTCCCACAGGGATGAGTTTGAACTTTATAACTCTTCAAAATAGACATAAATGAAATTAATATAATTATAATAAATAAAAAACATGTATAATATGTTTTTAATTTAGTAATTAATGAATCAAATTTTATTATCCAAGAAATTAAGCACAAGTGCATAACACCTTTGTACATATGGTAAGGGATCACTTCAAACATCTATATTTTCCTTTGATTTACACTTTATCTCTCATTACCTAAATTTCTCACTTAATTATTTTTGTATACTTCTCAAAAAAAATTGTATATGTACCAAAAATATGTACATATCTAAATTCCTCTTTCTTTGATAGGGAAATACATGTTTTTTAAGGTTCCCTTTTCAATTCTTCATGATAGAAAACCCAATTAAAGGGAACTTCTCATTTTATTACCCATTTTCAAGTACACTCCATAAAATTTTTTAAGACTACTTGAGGCATAATTTGGTGCACAGTTAGAGAACGATTTCCCTAACTGTGCGACTAACCATGCATGGTTTAAAAACTAGATCCACAAAAAGTGGATCTAGGGAGGTATTATGTTTTGACACCTCCTGTTTACCACAAAATGACCCTAACTCGGGATTTATCCCTCTATAAGTCTAAGGAACCCTTCTCAATTTATTTGGAAGTGATCTGGAAGTGTTTCTTGGTGCGTTGAAGCCTGGATCTTATGGTAAGTCGTTGTTTTTGGTAGTTTTTCTTGGTTTCCCTAAGATATACTTCTCTCCCTCTCTTGGTTTCTTATATCTAGTTCTGTTTTGGATAGATCTAAGGTTATTGATTCCAAATATTATTATATGATAAGGAATATATCTAAGGTGGGGTTTTTTGAGATTTAACCTAGTTCTTTTGGTTTTTTACTATCGTTCTTCATTTTCACCATAAAACTCGAGGTATGTGGATTCACTCTCGACTCCTCTATTTAGAACTTTAAGGATTAGTTTCAAATTGGTTAATTTGATTAATTTTTGTTGTGAAAGTTTTGTGTAAATCATAGTTGAAACCCTCTTTAGTGACGGTTTTTGGATTTTGTGGTTTTGTGGAAATTGGTTATGCAAATTTCTTTGGTTTCTTGATTTTAAAATTTTGATCTAAAAATGTGGATTTGATAGAATTGTGGTAAATGTTTTAATTGAAATTTTTTCAATAAAAGGATGGTTTTATTGAAATGAATTGGAATGGTTGATTTGAAATGGTTTGTTTGAAATTTTTTCAATAAAAGAACTGTTTTATTGAAATGGTTGTTTTGGCATTGGTTTTTGTAATAATGGTTATGTGTGTTCATGTTCATTTGGGACAGATGATGGTAAGAAGTACCCCCCATCATTATTGGGATGGATAAGTGTCAGGGATTTCCCCCATCAAAATGGTTCATTAAGTGATGTCTTAGTGAAAGGATGACTCATTACTCACGAGTATAGGGAGGTCCGAGTTTCTTACATGATAGATGCGTGGGTATGTGGAATTGAATAGTTATGCAAAAATAGAACTTTTGAAATGGTTTTAAGTCATTTTTTAGTTGTTTTCCTTGGAAAATGGATTTTTTTGGAAAACTATTTGATATAGAAATTGTTTTATATTTTGATAGAAACTGTTTTAAAGTGTTTATATAAATTGTTTGATATAAATGTGATAACTTGTTATATACTAGTGGAATGAGTAGGGAAGTCCTTTAGGGAAATCCTACTGGGTTTCATTACTCACCCCTTCTTTGGAAATTTGGTGATTCTGTATATTTTGTTCATTAGGATACAAGAAAAGGTAAAGTATCACACATCTCTAGTGGTGCATAGTGATACTTGGGCTATTTTGTGGAGTTGGGGCATGGAGCATGGTTAGAGATTGTAGTTTTGTTTTAGAGACTTTAGTTTTTTTATATGTCTTATACTATTTACTTTGATGTTTTTTAGTCTTTCTTCATGGTACTTGATTGTAGTTTGATTTTTGATATCAATGGTAGTAATTTTACATTGTTATCATGCATCATATAGTGGTTTTAGTTATGGATTGTTTGGTTTTAGTTGTTTTAATTATAAAAGGGATAATTTTACCCTAATTGTATTGAAGACCTTGGAATTTATTGTCGGCCATTGGCATAATGGTGATTCCACTTAAGTCCAAGTAATGTTCCAACACCTTCTCAAGCCAATGAGGAGGGGAAGGTTGTTACAAGTGATACCAGTCTTGGTCCTTCAAAATATATTTATAGAATAACTGGTCATCAGTCTCTCAGTCTTGGCATTGATAATTCATTTTGGTTTCAGCCTTGAGATGGGATTATAGAAAGGAGTAGTATTTTCAGGACCTGTAAGTCAAATCATAAAAATACATAGCTAACCTTTTTATGTGGAACTTCAAGTCACCAGGGAGTTAGATACATAATTGTTATTGACACAATTACATAATTTTTAATCTCATTGGCATGGGTTTAGCCAATGATATGAGCCCGAAATGCATTGTATAAATGACTTCCCACTAGGAGTGCATATTTCAGTTTGAGTAATGCAATATAATTTAGTTCAATTTGTTAATCTTTTAAAAAAATTGAAATTATTTTCAAATGAAGTATTTTGAAAACATCATGCTTGTGGTATTTTGAAAATGGTTTGATTTTCAATGAAAAGTTGATTTTTTCAGAAAATGGTTTAATATGGTAAAGTTTGAAGTTTGGAAAGAAATTTTTTGATAGTATGATGTGGTATCATTTGATATTGCTAAGCCTTCATTTTCAATAGAATGATACTTATGAAGTTTGTTGTCTATTTAGAAAATGGTACCTGGTAGGCTTTATAGAAACCAAATAGAAAAAGCAGCTGAAAATGTGGTTGCACCTTAGCCACAGGTGAGCCAACAACTGGTTCAGAGTATCGTCTAAGATTTTCAAACTATGTATAGAGGGAAACTATGGGATGAAAAAAGTCAAATGGATCACTCCGTCTAATTCCATAAGTAGAATTCACCCATCTTTCAGAGTGATTTGGAATCATAGAAGAGGTGTGGTTTAATAGGATGAAATGAATCTTTGATATCCTTAACACACCATCATAGTTGAAAGTAAATATGGGAACATATATGTTGGAGGATCTTGTAGTCCAATGGTGGGATTTAGAAATTCAGGCTAAATTGGACCAAGTCATTTCATGGGAGGATTTTGAAGAATTTTTTAACAAACAATTATATCCTCACACGTTTAAAATTTAAATAATGATGGGATTTTTTAGCTTGAAGTGGTAAAATATTTCTATAATGGATTATATTGCTAAATTCATGAATTTAGTGTGATTTTCACCAAAATTTTCTACTAGTGCATCCTTGAAGGCATGCATCTTTGAATCGGTGCTAAGGTAGGAGATTTGCTCAAAGATTTTGTTGCTCTACATCACAGATTATAGAGAGATAGTCAACAGAGAAATAGTAGAATAAAGGGTCATCTCATGATCTATGGGTAGAGGCAATATGTTGATACCTATAGGAAATAGTGGGAAATCTAATTATGGGAACAAGTGGAATAGGGAAAGTTATTTCCAAGGTGGGAGTGTGACTCAGAATCAGACAGCTAGATTTTCAAATCTTCCTCAAAGACCCAAGATAAAACTAGGATGTTTCCAATGTGGTTATCTTAGTCTCATGAAGCAAGATTTTACGAGACCACCTAGAGAATTCCATAATTTCAATCAGATGGGGAATATATAGCATTATTTTCATGGTTCCCTAAGGTTGGGTGTTCAGAACACTTATCAGGTGTCACAGGCATCATATGCTTCGATGGGATGAGAGAGGCTGAATACCTCTCGTATGTAGAATAGAGCTATTCTTAGTAATTCTAATAATACCATGACTCCTCAAGAAGTGAAATATTAAAAATTAAAAAAGGAACAAATTGTAGTGAGATAGAAATTATATGGATCTTAGCAGGTTATTATGGATGACCAGCCTAGACCATCAATGGTACGAGGTGAGATTCTTATTAATTCTACCCTTATTCAAGATTTTTTTGATTTGGGTGTATACCATTCCTTTATTTCTTCTCATTCTATTTATTTTATATCTTTAAATATTGAGATTATGCTTTCTATGTTGAAACTACAAACTCTTCTTGGTCAAAGAGAATGTCAAGACTTTATGTATATAGAATGTTCTATAACTATTGATGGAGCTGTGATTATATGGGATTTCTCTATGCTTGATCTGTATGTCTATGATATAATCATGGGTATTGATTAGTCGACAATGTTCAAGGCTCACATCGACTGTTATACCAGAAAGGTCATTTTTACAACTGAAGAGGGCGTCGACCATCTCTTTCGAGGAGACGGAAATGTAAAGGCACGTGCAATGGGCTTGTTGGCACCATTAGTCGGAATGATCTCATACTAGTTGGAAGCGTTGACTTTGGAATCTGTGGAATATATTAATTATTTTAGTTTTCTAGTGGTTTTTGATCTGTTTCTGGAAGTTTTTCCAAGGATTTATCAGTGTTACCACCTATAAGGGAAGTGGAGTTTACAATTGATCTCCTTCTGGGGACCAGTCCTATTTTCCTTCTGTATTATCGGATGGAAACAATCGAATTAAGGTAATTGAAAGTACAGTTGGAATATCTGTAAAGTAAAGGGTTCATTCGGCTAAGCACATATCTATACAAAACACTAGTCTTGTTTTCAAAAAGGTGGATGGAACTCTTCAGTTGCGTGAGGATTAACATAAGCTTAACCAAATTAAGATAAATAATCGGTATCCACTTCCATGCATTTATTATTTTTTTGATCAATTTAGGGGATCTCAATGGTTCTCTAAAATTGACCTGTGGTCAGGATATCACCAATTTAGGGTTTAGAAGGAGAATATTCTAAAAACATATTTTAGAAGTAGATAAGGCCATTAGGAATATGTGTTAATTCCTTTCAATCTTATGAATGCACCATCAGTCTTTATGGAATTTATGAATCAAATATTTCAGTGATATATAGATTTTGTATTAGTGATGTTTTTTGATGACATATTAGTGTATTCATGGACAAGGTTTGAGAATGATAAACACTTGGTGACAGTGTTAGGAATCTTGAGGGACCATCGTTTGTATGAAAAACTATTAAACTGTAATTTTTGGAATTTTCTCGGCCATGTAATTCATGAAATATGTGTTTTTGTGGATCCATAAAATACAGAAGTTCTTATCTCTTGGAAAAACCCAAATAATATCTTTAGGATATATAGTTTCCTTGGTATAGCTAGTTACTATTGATGCTTTGTTCATGATTTCTCATGACTAGATATGCCTATGACAGCTCTGATAAGGAAAAATGTTCAATTCTAATAGAATGATAAATGTCGAAAGTATTTTCAAGAGCTTAAAGTTATATTTACATCAGCACCATTCTTGATTTTTCAAGAATCGGGACAAGGGTATGTGGTGTATTGTAATGCTTTGGGATTGGGGTTGGGATGTTTTCTCATGCAGGGAGACCATATGGTTGCTTATGGATTAATCTAGTTACAATTTCATGAGAAGAATTACCCAATACATGATTTAGAGTTAGCTATCATAGTTCATACTTTGAAGACTTGGCGTCATTACCTCTTTGTTGAGAAATTTACTGTGTTTACTGATCCTAAGATCTTAAAACATATTTTCTCACAAAGGGATTTGAATTTGAGACAAATAATATGGATGGAGTATCTCCAAATGTTCAAATTTGACTTGATGTATACACCAGGTAAGGAAAATTCAATGGTGGATGCATTAAGTAGAAATTTTTATGCTCAATTGGAAAAAGAAGTTCAGATCAGTGGTATTTGATGTCTGTCATAGTCGACATTCACTTGTGTTGTGAAGACCAAGGTGAAGTTGAGGTTTTCTTTCCAGTTTTGTTTTTTCAGGATTTGATGAATACGGTTAAAGAGGCATAGACATTTGATATAGAATGTGGGGATATGAGGTCAAAACTTAATGGTGGGGAGACCATTGAGGGATGGAGGTTGGATGATAATTTAGTGTTGTGGTTTAGAAATCATTTGGTCATACCAATGGATTTTCATGAACAAATTCTTCATTATTACCACCATTCTAGATGGGATATTCATTCTAGAATACAGAAGATGTATAAGACATTTAAAGTGAAGTTTTTGAGGGTCGGTATGAAAAGAAAGGTGGTTAAGTTCATTTTGAGATGCTTAATTTAACATAAGGTTAAATTAGAGCATCAGTGACCAACATGTATACTGCAGTATTTACTTAATCCTATTTGGAAATTGGATTAGATATCTATGTAATTTGTAATAGGTCTCCCAAGAACAATTGAGAACCATGATTCTATATAGGAGATAGTGGATCATCTTAAAAAGTTGGCACATTTTATCCCTATTAATGAATCTCATACAATGGAGTACTTGTAAAAAATCTATATCTGGGAAGTGGTAAAGAGTCATAGCATACTGGTTTCAAAAGTGACAGATAGAGATCTGAGGATTACATATCATTTCTAGAAATCCTTACAAAAATCCCTTGGAACTTAGTTTATTATGAGTATAGTATATCATCTGCAGATGTATAGACAATCGGAAAGGATGATACAAATATTGGAATACATGTTTTGGGCTTGTGTAATGGATTTTGGGGGATCATGGGAGGAACACGTACTATTAGTGTAGTTGTAATATAATAACATTTATCTGGCCTCGATATATATGGATCCTTTTGAAGCATTGTATGGGTGTACTTTTCTTTCTCTGCTTTGTTGGGGGGAAACAAGTGAGACTTCACTGTTTAGGCCAAGAATTTTCTAAGAAATGACGGATAAGATTCAGTTGATCAAGAAATGAATCTAGATGAATCAGAGTCATCAGAAATCATATATAGATCATCATATGTAGTTATTGTCATTCACGGTGGGTGATCATGTGTTCTTGAGGATCTCTCCAAGGCTTTGTCATCATCATTTTTGGAATTAAGGCAAGTTATATCCTAGATAAATAGGCGCTTTTGAGATACTAAAAGGGGTTGGATACGTGGAATATCAGTTCTCATTTTTACCATGGTTCAGTGTGGTTTATAATGTGTTTCACATATCTCATTTGAAAAACTATCAACCTAATCCTGACCATGTAATTCAATGGAATCATGTTAACCTAGAGATGGATACTTCATTGGTGTACATTCTAGTGTGGATTGTGGATAGGTAAGAAAAAGTCTTGTGTGGGAAAAACATCATTCTAGTGTGGGTTTTGTGGAAACATGGTCTTATTCAAGAAGAGACCTAGGGATAAGAGAAGGAAATTAAAGAGTAATGGTCATAACTCTTTTATAGAATTTTTGGTTTTTTACTTTCAGGGGACGAAAGGCCAATGGTGGGGAGAATTTAGCACCCCCAGTTTCATTCAATTAAACCTTTATTTATGCTTTTTAATTATATAAAGTGTTTGGGTGAATTTGGGGTGGGTTTGGATGAGTTTTGGAATGTTTTGGGGATTATATATAGGTGTATAGTTTGAGAATGGTTTGGGGAAACTATTCAAATCCTATAGGAAATCGTACACAGTGAGGTAGAGGATAAGGGGAAGGTGCACATACTGGTGCATGGTTTTTTCAAATGGTTCAGAAGCCTAGGATAAACTGTGAAAAGTTAGAAATTGGGCTTTGGAATGGTTGGCACATGGTTTGTCTAACTATGTGGTCCAAATGTATGAGGTTCCTCATTAAGGTAGAAGCTGGCACACGGTTAGCACACATTTTTCCTAACTATGAGACTAAACATGCACGGTTTAAAAACTAGATCCATAAAAAGTGGATCTAGGTCGAGATTATGTTTTGACCCATCATTTTTTCCCCAAACCGACCCTAAATTAGTATTTCTCTATATATAAGGATAGGGAACCCTTATCTATCGATTTGGAAGTGATCCTGAGGTTTTTATTGGTGAATTGAACCCTGGATCTTATGGTAAGTCATTGTTTTTGGTATTTTTCTTGGTTTACCTTAGATCTACTTCTCCTCCTCTCTCAGTTTCTTAGATATAGTTTCACTGTTGATGGATCTAATGTTTTTTATTCTAAATGTGATTATATTTGTCTTTTTCTATTCTAGTGTAAGAGATATAAGGTGGGTTTTTTTGAATTTTAACCAGGTTTCATTGATGTTTTAGTGTCATTATTCATTTTCTCCATAAAACCCAAGGTAGGTGGCTTCGCTCTTGACTCCTCTATTTAAAACTTGAAGGATTAGTTTCAAATTGGTTGATTTTATTAATTTTGGTTGTGAGATTTATGCGCAAAGCATGGTTGAAACACTATTTAGTGATGGTTTGTGGATTTGGTGGTTTTGTGAAAATTGGTTCTCGAAATTGATTTGGTATCTTGGTTTTAAAATGTTGATCTTAAAATGCATATTTTTTGAAATTATGGTAAATGGTTTAATTGAAATATTTTTAATAAAATTATAGTTTTATTTAAATGAATTGGAATGGTTGATTTGAAATGATTTTTTTCAAATGTTTTTAATAAAATAATGTTTTATTGAAATGGTTGAAATGTTTGTTTTGGAATTGGTTTTTGGTATAATGGTTGTGTGTGTTCATGTGAATTTAGGATAAATAAGGGTAAGAAGTATCCCCCATAATTAGTGGAATGGATATAGTTCAGGGATTTCCTCCATCAACATGGTTCATTAAGTGACAGCTAAGTGAAAGGATGACTCTCCACTCATGAGTATAGGGAGGTTCAGGTTTCATGCATGGATGGATATGTGGATATGTGGAATGGAATGGTTATACAAAATGGAACTTGTGAAATGGTTTTAAAGCAATGTTTGGTTTCTTTCCTTGGAAAATGGATTTTTTTGGAAAACTATTTGATATAGTAATTGTTTTATATTCTGATAAAAATTGTTTTAAAGTGTTTATATAAATTATTTTATATACATGTGCTAACATGTTCTACCCTAGTGGTGTGAGTAAGGAATTCATTTGGGGAAAGCCTTCTGAGTTTCATTACTCACCCCTATTTTGGAACATTGGTGCTTTGGTGTATATTATTCATTAGGACATGGGAAATGGTAAAGTATCACACTTATCTAGTGGTGCATATAGATACTTGGGCTATTTTGTGGAGTTGGAGCATGAAGCATGGTTGGAGATTGTAGTTTTGTTTCAGAGTATTTGGGTTTTTGTTGGTTATGTCTTCCATTGTTTACTTTGATGTTTCACTGTGGGGTGTGCTTGTCCCCTTCATTAATAAGAAGGATGTATCAATGAACCTATGTATTTATTATCATGAGCTCAACAAAATCATTATAAAGGAAAAGTATCCCCTTCCACAGATAGATGACTTGCTTGATCAACTGTGTGGGGACAAGTATTTCTCTATGGTGTACCTTTCGTTGGGATATCTCTAATAAAAGGTGGAGAAGAAATATATTCTCAATACTTCCTTTTGAACGAGGTATGTAAACTATGAGTTCATAGTAATTCCCTTTAAACTCACTAATTTTCCATAAATATTCATGTACTTAATGAATATATAATTTAGATATTACCTTAACAAATTTGTGACAGTCTTTATAGATTATATTATGACATACTCTAGGATAAAGGAGGAGTATGAAGAGCATTTGAATATTGTGCTTCAGACCTTAATAAGGGAGAAACAATATGAAAATTATATTAAATTTGAGTTTTGGATGGAGTAAGTATCATTCTTTGGACATTTTATCACCAACAAAGAGATGTCTCTAGACCCTTATAAAACAAAGTAAATCTAAGAGTTGTCCAGACCAACATCCTTAACGGAGATCCATATTTTCCTTTGTCTATCTAGGTATTATTGAATATTTGTGAAGAACTTTTCATGATTTTCAAACCAACTAACCAAGATGACTCAAAAGGGTCAAAAGTTTTTATGGACCAGTGAATGTGAAGACCACTTCAAAGAGTTGAAAAATAGGTTTATCGTTGCACCATTACTCACACTACCCACAAGTGGAGAAATCGTTGAATAGTGATGAATCAAAGAAGGGATTAGGTTGTATACTGATACAAAGTTATAAATTGATAGCCTACACCTCAAGGCATATAAAAGTTAATGAAAAAAACTATCCCACGCATGATCTATGGTTAGCAGCTGTGATCATCATGTTGAAAATATGGTGGCATTATCTCTATGGGTAAAAGTGTGAGATGTATACTAATCACAAAATCCTTAAATAAATATTCACTTGGAATGATATTAATATGCACTAACAAAGATTATTAGAGCTCATCAAGTATTATGACTACTCATTCCACTACTATCTTGGTAAAGCAAATAAAATGGAAGATGATCTAAGTAGAAAGGATCCTACAACATTATCAATAATGATAATTGAGAAGGATCCAATCTTCTTAAACTTATAAAGGATGGACAAGGGAATCATAAGGGAAGGAAAATCATCATTCCTTTCTCAAATTATTTCTCAACCATCCCTTTTGGAGAAGATAAAGGGTGATCAAAGAGATCATGTGGAAATTCAGAAGAAGGTGGAATTTATCAAAAATGATAAATCCTCAAAATTCAAAAATGGTGAGGAAGGATTTGTAAGATTTGGGTCGCAACTCTGTGTAACATCAAATCCTAAGATATAGAAATATCTTTTGAATGATTCACATAGATTGACCTTCTCTATCCACCCAACAAGCATAAAGATGTATCCAAATCTTTGAGAGGACTATTGGTGGGACAAAGTCCATGATGCAAACATTACCCATACCTACATTGAAATGGGAAAACATCACAAGGGACTTTTTCACTAGACTTCCGAATGCATTTAAAGTAAATAATGTTATATGGGGTGTTATGGATCATCTTTCAAAGATGATTCACTTTATCTCAATTCAATAGGACTTCTCACTAGATCAACTTTCATGGATATACATTAGAGAAGTGGTGAGGCTTCATGGATTACCATTATCGATGGTATCCAATCGAGATCCAAAATTTACCTCTAAGTTCTGAAAAAGTCTCCAACAAGCTCTAAATATAGAGATAAACTTTAGTATAGACTATCATACTTAAACTGATGTCAATTATGAGTGGGTCATTCAGAATTAGGTAGAGATGTTGAGATCATGCTCAATAGACCTCAAAGGAGGATGGGATCAGCATCTTCCACCAGTTGAGTTCTGTTACAATAAAAATTTCCAATCAATCGTCCAAATGTCCCCATATGAATCCCTTTATGGGAAACTATGTAGACACGTATATGTAGGGATGAAGTTGGATAATACTACCTTTTGGGACCTAAAATGGTATAAGAAATGGAAGAAAAGGTGAATACTATACATCAACATATCTGAGCTGCCCAAATTTGATATAAGAGCTATATAGATAATTGTTGATAGGTCCTAGAGTTTGAGGTTGGGGACAAGGTATTCCTCCATATAAATCCATGGAAGAGAGTAATGAGATTTAGGAAGAATGGAAAGCTATGTCTTGGGAACATTTTCCCCTTGGGATTATTAATCGTGGTGGAGTTGTCACAAATCGACCAGTACTTCTATCAACCATGTCTCAAATACATGATGTATTCCATATATCCCTCCTGAGGAAGTACATACCAGATCATTCACATGTACTAAATTTAGAGGAGGTACAGCTGGAAAATTATCACTCTTATGAGGAGTAGCCAGTGAAGAACTTGGACTATATATATAAATTTATATGCAACAAGATCATGCACATGGTTAAAGTACTATAGAGGAACCACAAATATGAAGAGGAGACATGGGAACTAGAGGAAGCAGTGGAGGAGAAGTACCCTTGCCTCTTTTCACCTTACTATGTAAAATGAAATTTTGAGGGAAAAAATTCATATGGTAGAATAATGTAACACCTCGATGTTTTTTTATGAAATATTTCTCTTTAAATAATTAAATTTCTTCGGTGGATTATGTTGCATACAACACCAAGTAAAAAACAAAACACGATGTGATATTAAAATATTAACATGGTTGTTATAACCAAACCTATGAATTGGGATGTATGAATAGGAAAAACCATATTATTAAATATGTTTATAAATATGAAATAAACACTTAATTTTTAGTAAATACGTTTTATTCTTTAAAAATATGGTTTCTTCAAAAAAATGGTTTTATTGTTTTCCATGAGAAAATAAATATAATTAATTTTTTCAGTTTTATAAAATTTATTTGGAAAAATAAAATTTATTTTTGAATTAATTATGTTAAAATTATCTTAGGATTAATGTTTAAAAAATTTCTAAAAAGTTTGGAATTTTAATGAATAGTGAAAAATACTGATTTACATTGAAAACTGTATTTTTCATTTAAAGAATTTACAAAGTAAAAATCTATTTTGGATTAGTTTTAAACAATAATTAGTTCCTTTTTATTATAAATAATCTAATTTTGTTCATTTAAATTAATTTTATATATGAATTTAGTATAAAAACATTTTATACTTGAAAAGGGCATTTTTGGGGAAAATTGTTTTTCATTGCGTTTTTTCAGTTTAAATTAAAATTAAAATATCCACTTCTATGTTTTTAATTTGGAAAATTTTATTCCATATTTTAAATAATAATTTTCAATTTATAAAATTTTCACCCTTTATTTTTGGTTAATATGAATAGTAACCTTGGAAAAATTTTGTTACCATTGTTAAGGGTAAATTGGGTAATTAAGGGTAAAAATAATATGAGAAGAACTATAAAATTAACCTAAAACTTTCCAAAATATTATTGGATAAATTAAATTTTATGCTTAACACCTAAGTTTTTAAATTTAATAATTTAATGGTCACTTGTCCTAGAAAATACTTAGACATTAT
This sequence comes from Viscum album, assembly GCA_963277665.1. Classification (NCBI taxonomy): domain Eukaryota; kingdom Viridiplantae; phylum Streptophyta; class Magnoliopsida; order Santalales; family Viscaceae; genus Viscum; species Viscum album. Next base: position 358,233,422 of record OY728155.1, on the reverse strand, counting down.
TAAAATCAAAGAAAGTGAAAAAATTTCACACTCTTATTTTTAATAAGTATAATATATTCAATATATAGATAAATATAACATATATTCAACCATAAATGTTATTTGAAAATATAAAAGTATTATCTAAATCTTGATAATTCATTTTAAATTTTTAGTAAAGAAATATTTACCTTGAATGCTTATGCAACAGTGATGCAATAATTATTTGATAAATAAAAAAAATAAAATAAATGATATTAAAAATATTAAAATAAATATAATTCGAGATATTTAAGCTAATAAAAAAAATATCTAGATAACTATAAAATATTTAGGATATAATAAAATATTTTTTAAAAATTTTATTTGTTTTCTTGATTATTTTAGTGTCAATGTAAAAAATAGTTTTAAATTTGACAATAATGTTATTTTATGGGATTTATATTTTATTAAATTATTAAAAATCATAAAAATATTTAAAAATAAAAATTAATAATGATATTATCTGAAATTTCAAAAAATGAAAATTTATGTTCCAATGACACAATATAAGTAAAATTCATAACCTTTTAATATTAAAAACTTTTCTTACCATAATTAAAATTAAAATAGGTTCATTAAGGGTTAATCAAAATGATAAGGTTTAAAATAAAATCAAAACAAGTATAAATTTTTTTGGTTGATGTTATTACAACATTATCTCATCTAATATTTTAATACATATCCATTTGGTTTTATTTGGATATAAAATTAATTTATTATAATTTAATATTTTGAGAAATTTCCAAAAACACCCCCTACTCCCTTATAAATACCACCCCTCACAACCCCTTCTCCTCACAACTTCTTAGCCTTTTATATTTTTAATATTCTATCTAGTTTCCTTACTAATAATCTTACTCATTTTTAATATTGTCTAGTCTCAATAAAATACCAATTCCAAGTTCCTTAAGGGATCCTTCAAGGAGGTGATATTCAAGAGGTACCTTTCTCGAACCATCTCTTTTAATTTCATTTATTATTATACCTTCTCCTAAAATCCTTCATCCATAATAGAATAATAACTCCAATATCATGTAAATACTGGAATTTTATATTTCTAATTTAATATCTTTTATCCACCTCTATTCTTATCTCCTCGTATTGAAAGAAACAAAATTGTTGCCTAAATTATGGTGGTTTACCATCTCTGTGGATAATGAGTTTTCTTTTTCCATTACCACCATAAAAATTGTTCATAAAGCCATTATTATTTTTAAATCATATTTAAATATTAATATTATAACTTTCTTCATGTTTTTTAACTAATATATATACATAATATAAAATAAAAGGAAACTAGTTCTTAATGGTCGGAAAAAAACATTTTATCAAATGAATCATCCTCATACAAGAAAAAAAAATGATATATGGGGAAATTTAAACTTATGGAAGTATATTAATACCAATTCATTTCACTTCTGGATAATTATTCCAATTTTATAATAACTTACATAATTATACACTGTTGAACCGATCATGAGACCATGAAAATGAACACTCTCAGAAGGATGAAATTAAACTTTATAAATCATTGAAATGGCCATAAATAAATTAATAAAAATAAAATAAATAAAATAAATATAGAAGTGGTTTTCAATTAATAAATTAATGAATCCATTTTGATTATCTAGTACATAAAGTTCAAGCGAAGAACACCTTCGAACATAAGGTAAGGGGTCTCTTCGAACCTCTATATTTTCCTTCAGGTTACGCTTTCTATTTCTTTACCTCAATTTATTACTTAATTATTATTTTTATACTTCTAAAAAATTCAATTTCTATGTACCAAAAATATGTATATATCTTGATTACACTTTATTTGATATGGAAATACATGTTTTATAAGGTTCCCTTATCAATTCCTCTCGATAAGAAAACATGGTTAAAGGGGACTTCTCTTTTTACTACCCATTTTTAATTACACTCCATAAACTATTTTAAGTATCCAAAATTTTTATAAAATCATTAAATTTTTCATTAAAATCTATTTTATTTCAATTCTATTTTTATTTAAATAATCATTCCTTTATCCTCTTTAAATTCTCTTTATTCTTTTCCCAAAAAATCGTGTTAAAGCGGCACATTTCTAAATTTACCTCACCCCTCTTTATACATGTATTCACTTCAGTTGGAAACAATTTATCATGATCTATTATTATTTCCCCTTGTTAATGTCCAATTATGATTTAAATCCCTTCTTTCATGGTTGTCGTCATGATACTCCCTTTGGTTATACCTTATGCCATTATTATGATACCCATTTCTTTTCATGGGTAACCCTTATGTTTATTACTTATGTTTAATTCCTTATATGGAACACATATGCCTGAATATGTTATGATGGTTGTACTCAAATAACACTTAAGTTCATTAGTTATTTTATAGTGTCATGAGAAGTCATGTATGAGATTAGGAATTAAACCTAATCTATTATGGGACTTTTTCCACCATGTGATATAGTCTTGGAAGTTAGCCTTGAATCATTTTTATGTAATGTTTTATGTTGCTGCCACATTCCAATATTTCCATGATCAGCTAATTACATGTTCTATTTTTTATTTTTCCATATGATTACTCATGAACCATGAATTTTGTGTTATAATTTTATGCCTTTTTAACTCATGTGTTATGCTTCATTCCAATGTTTATTCCCTTACTAGGCCTTTTAACTCATCCCTTTTGTCTATGTATCCTCCAAGTTATCCTATGTAGTTGTAGGAGTTGAAAGGGAGTTAGGATATCATTATAAAGATAAAAAAATAATTTATTTTAGTTTCATTTTTTCTAATTATGTACCTATTCTTCCAAAAATACTATAATTTTAGAACATTGGCTTGTATTTCATAGATAATCAATCTTAAAATCATGTAATAATATGTTTAAAAGGCTTGGGTAATTATATGCTACACCATGAATGGAAATCTCATATACTAGAATCCGTATTTCCTGATCTGTCTACTAAGAAAGTGAGTGATGAATAGTTTCTAGTCTATGAGAAACAAATGAACGACAGGGACGATGTTCAATGTTTGATTCTTTCATCTAGGCCTAGTGAACTCATGAAGTCTCACAAAAACATGGATGCATATAGTATGTTTGAGCACCTACATGGTATTTACTAGAAGATTTCTAGACAGGGAAAATTTGATATTTCCAAGGTACTATTTCATAGTAAGCTTGGAGAGGGTTCCTCGTCTGGGTCTCACGTAGTTAATATCATTGGCTACATTGAGTACTTAGAGGTTCTAGGGTTTAGAATCACTAAATAACTGGGTACTGATCTCATTATGGAATCACTACCTTAGAGATTCTCAATATTTGTTATTAATTTTAATATGAGCAATATTGAGAAGTATTTGGAATATCTTCTTACTCTTATTCACCAAGTAGATAAGGATATGAACCATGAAAAACATTCCATCATTGTGATGAAAAAACAAAAAGGGAAAGAAAAGATATTTAAGCCTAAATATTCTTCATTCCCTTCTAATAAGAGAGGGGTCAAGGGAAAATCAAAGTAATAGGGTATAGTCTGTTTCGCATTTGGAAAGAAGGTCTATTGGAAGAAAAACCACACCCATTCAAAAAGGCAAGGGGAAGCTTCAAGTTAATTTTTTATTGAGTATAATTTATTTTTTTATACAAATTTGGTATTAGATTCATCATTTGGTTATCACATATGTATTCAAATATAGGAACCAAGTAGATTTGAGAATATTGATTGAGGTGTGGTATATCTACGAGAAACCAATGGATCTAAACTTGTTATTGTAGCTATCGAGGAATACCACCTCACGTTGTTGACCAGAATGATCTTGGTTTTATAAAGTGTTGTTATTATGTGCCTTTAGTTACCAAAAATATTATTTCTGTATCTATAATAGAAACTAATGGATTTATTTTCAAATTTTGGAATAAATGTTTCTTATTTTATAAAATAGTGTTTTTTATGGTTAGGAACATTTAAAAAATGTTCTTTTTGTGTTGGATTACATGAACCAAGTAATGAAAATAGATAACGAAGTTACTTCACATGAATCATACCACACCCAAATTTGGCATCATCAGATAGGTCATGTAAACAAAAAGTTCTTGACTAAATTACATCAAGATGGATATTTAGATTCTTTTGAACTAAATCCACTTGGTGTATGACACACATGTTTACAAGGAAAAATGACCAAATCCCCATTTAGTGGGAAATGTGAAAGGGATAAAGAGATTCTTGAATTAGTTTATACTAATGTTTATGGACCATTTCCTGTTGAATCAAGTGGGGTGGGTACTCATACTTCTTAACCTTTACTAATTGTTTTAGTATATATGGATATGACAACTTAATGAGGTATAAGTTGTATTCTTTTGGTAAATTAAGGGATAAAATAATGGAGTTGAGAACTATCTTGGTAAGAAGATTAAGAAACTCCACTTAGACTAGGGTGGAGAATATAGTAATCAAGACTTCATTGATTAAATATGGTATTTTGGGATCCAATCCAAACTCACTCCTCCTTACACGCCTCTGTGGAATGGTGTAAGTTAAAGGAGGAACTACACCTTTTTGGATATAGTGAGATCAATGATGTGTTATGTGAGTCTTTCATTATCCTCTAGGGATATGAGTTACAAATAATAGAATATATACTAAACCAAGTACCAACTAAATCAATAAATGGTATTCCATACGAATTTTGGAGCGGAAGAAAAAAATGTTATTTAATTTAAATTTATGGGTAAGTGAAGTGTTTGTTAAGGCATCTTCAGGTAACAAACTTTCACTCTAAGGCACAAAGTGTACCTTTATTGGATACCCCAAGTAAATGAGTAGATATTACCAATAAGTCCTATTAGGAAAAAAATGTTACAGTGGAAAGACAAGCCATATTTCTTAAGAGGGGGAACATATCTAAAAGAGATAGTGGGACAGAGATAGACTTTGATGAAAATGAGGATCAAAGAACATAAGATTTGGTACAAGAATAGATTCCACAAATTCACATGAAAGAAGAAACTATTTCTGAGACACAAGTACTACATAGGATTACAAGAGAGCTTAGAGAACTAGAACATTATGGTTTTCTAGTCACCAAATATGGTGAATCATTATTAGTTGATAATATGATCCTTTAACCTATAAGGAAGCAGTAAGTGGAACAGATATTTCCAAGTGGAAAGAATCCATGATTTCTAAAATGGATTCCGTGTAATGAAACAAATACTAGATTTTGGTATACCCTCTATTAGATGTAAATATCATTCATTAGAAATGGGTATTCAAGAATAAACTGGATATGGAAGGACAAGTCAATACCTATAAGGTAAGACTTGTTGCAAAAGGGTTTAAATAGTGTTAAGGAATTGACTATGAAGAAAAAATTTCACCTGTTGTAATACTAAAATTCATCATAATTCTACTTAACATTATAACCTTCCATTATTATGATATTTAGAAAATGGATGTCTAAATAGTCTTCCTTAATGGGAACCTTCAGTAAGATGTCAATATGAAACAACCCAAAGGGTTTTTTACTCCAAATGATGTTAATAAGGTATAAAAGTTTAAAATATCCATTTATGGATTAAATAAAGCATCCAAGTCATGGAAAATTTGTTTTTATGAGTCTATAATGTAATTTGATTTCATAAAGAACAAATGTGATATGTGTGTCTATAAACGGTTTAGTTGAAGTGCGGTCATTTTTTTAATAGTATATGTTGATGACATATTACTCATATGAAATGAAAGACCATTATTATAGTCTATTAAGGGGTGGTTGAATAAATTCTTCTCTATGAAGGACTTGGTAGAGGTGGAATATATTTTTTGCATCATGATCCATCATGATAGATCCAAGTGGTTGCTTGACCTAAGTCAAAGTATATGCATTGACAAGATACTGAAGAGATTTGGCATGGAACAATCTGAGAGGGGATTATTTCTAGTGTCACGTGGAATTAATATTTCTAGGAAAATGTGTCTTTAGATACATAAGGAAGGAAACATAATGGAAAGGATTTCATACGCATCAATGATTGGTTCAGTCATGTATGCTATCTTATTTACTAGGATAGATGTTTCCTACATATTGAGTGTGGTAAGAAGATATCAAGATGATCAAGGTGAATAATATTGGATGGTATCCAAGACAATCCTTAAGTGTCTAAGTCATACGAAGGATATGTTCCTGGTCTGTGGAGGAGAGAAGGAACTAATCATCAAAGGATACACAGATTTTATTTTCTAAAAATATCAAGATGACATGAAGTCACTAACTATATACATCTTCACTTTTATTGGAGGTTCTATAAGCTAGAAGATCTCAAATAATGTTGTGGTTGTAGATTCTATAGTAGATTCTGAGTATATTGTGGCTTCTGAGTAAGATAAATAAGCAGTATGGATGTGAAAATTCATTCAAGATCTTGACATGGTACCTAGCAATAAATATCATGTTACACTCTTATGTGATAATACTACAGTATTGGCTCCTGCAAAAGAGCCAGGTTCACATCAGTGTACAAAGCATATACTTCAAAATTATCATCTCTTGAGATTTTTTTCTCCAAGATTTGGGGTTTTAGTGAGTAGTATTTCTATAGAATACAACGTGGTGGTCCCCTTGACTAAAGCCTCGACTCAGCAGAAACATTATTATCATGTAAGGTCTAGTGGAATGAAAGTTGTATGAAGTTTGATCTAGTACAATTGGGAGTTTTTTAGAGTTGGTATCCTATAAACAACTTATTTTACTTTGATTTCATGTATATTTTATGTATTGAATATTAATTAAACATATTTTTACATATTTTTCATTATTCTTCATTTATTTAATATAATAATGTCCTAGAGTATTTGTTACGAATGTTTTGGTGTCATCATATATTTCTATCTAAAAGTATGTGTAATGTTTTTTAGGATTTAAAATAATCATTAATGTATTTCATAACCCATGCATTTAGATTTAATGACAAAAAAATTCATGCCATATGTTGGTGGGAATTATGGTACATTAGGTGTGTCCTAATTGACATGACATTAATGGATAATTCAAGAAAGGATGTGTCCCTTAAATATTTATGGGAGTTTATTTCTTGACCCTTTGATTGGAATATAATCAGCACCTAAATTCCATGGCCATGGTGCATTGACGTGTTTATTTCAGATAGTCAAATAAAGATGTATCGAGAAAGTAGTTTTATGAAACCACTTTGCAACCTCCTTGATGAGATATTGTGACAAAGTAATTATATTATATAGTGAGAATTTGTATATGGTTGTTTTCATTGCAACATAAATTTCTTTATCTTGGGTACCTTGACCCATTTCGATATAGTAATCTTGGAATTTAGGCAAGCTCACCTAATGTCAACAAGAAATAAACATAGAGGGTAACACATGAAGTGTTTATATTGAACTAGATTAAATTCTATTTGAATTTAATTAATAGGATAAATATTATTCTCAAGACTGATGAATAATTTTATTCAAGTTTTATTGATCACAAAAATTAAATAAATATTTATTCACCGGAATGTGAATAAAAGTATATTTATTTTTTTATTGAAGATTTAATAAATATTTATTTTCCGGTATGTGAATGAAATATTTATTTATGAATAAAATATTTATTCAGGTATTCAATAAATACCAAGAAGTTTGAATGGACCAAGAATGAATTTGGTGATAAATAATTATTTACAAGCTAGTAAATATTATTTATCAATTTTCACAAGTTTGCGCACACCATAAAATAATAATATTAATATTCTAATGTGACATGGGGTTTCATTAAAGGTTAAATATAATTTAATGGTTATCATGAAATTAAATTATTATTTTATCCAAAACTCTAGCTCCATAAATAGGTGGTTATGAATATTGTGTATGACATCCCAAATCAATTGAAAAAAGATAATTGTTGCGCAAAAAAAATTCTCTTTTGAATCATTTGTCTCTCTACCTCTCAAGAATTATAACACAAGAGATATTTATTCAAGACTGAAGAATGAGTGATCAAGAATGAACAACGCAAGATATATGATTTGTCTTACTAGAACCCGAAGATCGAGTGGTGTTTCTTGGATATCATTGGAGCACGTGTGGATCACTGCTAAATGGATTCTACTCTTTAATCCTCACAAGTCCCAAAAAGGAAATCTAAAGGGGTCCTTTTAGATGATAAAAATTCATCAATAGAGAAAGTTTATAATCCTAGGTATTTATTTCTTCATATATTAATTAAATAAATTATAAATTATATATGAAAGTTCCTTGCTCATGTTTTCAGGAAACGATTATTAAAATAAATTTTAATATATCTCCCACAACCACACACTTCTACTATGATCAGAATCAACAATTTCCATATCCTAATTCAAATATTAATTTTTAATCAAAATAAATCCATGTAGAATATCCATTTAAAATCTCCTAACTTTTAGGAAATGGGGGATATAAATATCCTTATTAAAACATATGTTAATTAAATTAATGAATTATTTGAAACCATTCTACATAAAAAAATGTAAAAAGGGAAAATTTCATAAAACAAACTGGATTGACCCCAAATCGGTCAATCAAGCCAGCCCACATTAAGGCCCGAGAGGAATTATTGTTCCTCCCATGATGGAAACTAGTGTCGGGTATCAAAAATACTCTATTGGGAATGTTTTATCCCATAAATGATAGACAAATAAACAAACATAAATAGAATAATAAAAATAAACACTAACAGTGAAAAATAAATAAAATCGCACAATGTGACCCTACGAGTTACCACCAACCACTAAATCAACGTCAATCCATGATGACTGAGTCTAATATGGATGCAGCACCAAAAGATAAAAACAAAGACAGTGTTATAGACATGAGTATTAAAACTCATTAAGCATTCCCAAATAAACTATTCCCTATGTTTTACCTTTAAAAATAAAACCAAGTCATGATAGTTTGAAAGTATAAAAGAAAATAGGGTTTTTTCCATTAAAGAACCATACACAGCTTTCCAAAAATCAATTTTCAAAATCAAACACAGCTTTTTTTTAAATGGTTTTCTATATCCAAAACCCAATTTAAAATTCCGGATAAAGAAACACCAGTATAACGATAAACCAAACAATTCCAGAAGATGAGGAAGTAGTATAGAAATAAGCAGACATACACAAGAAGAACAGATAACCAAAATACTGCAGAATGTAACAAGAACATACACATAGGTAGTCATGGGAATTTCCTAAATATTCCTAGAAGTAATCCCTGGACGTACCTGGTTTGGACCCACCTATAGAAATATGGTGCACCTCCATAGTTAATAACCAACATGGATACTCTAAACTAGCCTCACCAATGGCAAATCCCACCTATATTATCCACAATCTAGGGGGTTCTTTTTTTAATTTAATGTTCTATTATTCGAGGCACCTTTAAGGAAAAAGTGTGAAACCAATCCAGTTCAAGATAGGAAGTTAACCGATAGTAAAATAAATGACTAAATTATTAAAGTCAAGTTTAATCCTATTAGAAACATTACCTCTATAAAGACTTTATTGCATCGCAAAGGCCTCCGTTTCTAGGTCATTCATGATGAGGTCTTCCAAAATAGGCCATCTTGTCTCATTCTTGAATAAATTATTCCACATCAATATTTATTTTGTGGAATCCATGATCCAAAATGAAATTTTTCTTATTGATCTAAACACACTGATCCATTTTGAGGTCCACTTGAAGTAACCTCTCAATCAACCTTCCATATTGCTCCTATATGGATTTGAGCTCAAATTCATCCTCTAACATTTCTTCCTTGGAATTCATGATGAGATCCCAATATTCCCTTCCTTCTCATACCACATCATTGGTTGTTTTTACCATATCCCTGGCTCCCACCTGTATTGTAGACGGATCCAACATCTTGTTTCCACCCAAATTGGTTTCCTTAACTTCACCAAACTCCATCAACTAGTTATTATTATGAACAATTTAACTCTCCTTATCAACATGAATATCGGCCTAGGGGTCACTATACACCACCTTATTCTTTTTGGAAGACCTAGTTTTCATCATCTTTAGAAAATGTTAGTATTCCTTATAACTTTTTATTTTTTTCCCCTTTACAATAATGAATATCCATGAATCCTTGTGGACTTACCTACCTTTCTTATTCCAAGGGATATGAAGACCTTTGTCTTTCCCCAAAACCATGCTATCTATTGAGTCTTGGCAAGAAAAATAATCATCTAATATGATCCCAAAGAAGCTATGATCATAGGGGATATTTGTTGGCATTGTGGTTTGGGTGTTAGTTTACATTGCATCCCCTTGATCAATTGTTGAACCTTTGACCTCTTGGTTCCCAAAATGGTTACCAACCTCAATTTTCAGGCTTATCCCTCTCAACCTCTCCCTACTTGTAACCTTCACCCACTCCCCACTACCTTCGGGATAAACACCATCAGAATCCTATCCCTTAACTTCTTCTTGAGACAAAACCATGACTTTAGCACCATATTTTCCTTCCACTACATCCTTAAATATTGTTGTTGGAGCTATATTCTAGGTTTCCACTAGTTCATTAGCACACACTATATTCAAATCACAGTTCAATCATCCAAATACTTCAACCACCTTTGGATCCAAAGGCAACTGTTCTACTTCCTAATGAAGGATAGCATCTTTTTCAGCACTATAATTCACTAGTTCAGCTAAAATACTTGAAGGAAATCCGGTTTCTATTGGATATGTAAAGACCTTTAAATTTCAAGGAATTTTTTTTTCTTATTTTCTTTTGGATTTTATGAGTACGCAGTTTCTGACAGCACCTGATTCCGAGGCCCGGTGTGCCCGGAATCAATTTCTGAAGTTTAGCTCGGGTACGTTCAGTGAACGAAGGAGTAGGTTTTTCTAACTTTTGAACCGGTGCTCGGAATCGAAATCTGAGGGCACTGATGAAACCGCAGCTCCGGTAATTGATTAGGAAGACCTTTTCTGGAGTTGTGTTTGCTCAGGTGGTGTTTTTAAATAAATGGGTTAACTAAAGAGTGAAATAAAAATTTGTGCTAAATTTTTTTTTCTATTCTAGGTAGTTATAACCAAAGCATGGAAGTTGGGGTGGGGCCCACACAAGCCCCCACCTCCTTCAATTTCCCTAACACCCCATTAAACCTCCCTCTTTTAAGTTATTTTGTAACTCACCCACTCCCCCACTTTAATGGAATGTCAACTCTCACATTAATTAGATTTATTAAAGCTATTAAATTTAATTGATAAAGAGTTTGACTTTTGAATTCTTGAATTATTGTCATGAGTTAATAAAATAAGGATGTACCTTATTTTATTTTGGGGTGGTCTTGTTGTGTGGAGATTTTGGGAGAGGTTACGCTAAGTCTTGAAGAACGCGAAGAATGTCAAGACCTCAACGAAGAATGTCGTCACCGCAAGGAGTGATCGACGCGCCATTCTTCTCCTCTCCGCGTTGGGTGTGAGATTCTGCTCCACCTCAGATGTTCTCTGTCAACATATACAGAGCTTCACCTCGCGACACAGTTTCCGCGACGATCATCGTTCGACAACTTCTTCGAGGTAGGGGATTGTTTTATGTTCGTGGTTATTCTTTTGGCGTTCATCGTTAAATATTTAGCCGCTTGCTATCATATTAACGGGAGGAGGCCGGACCACACAAACACGGGCGACCCTCCTCCCCGTTGATGAAGTACTTCGTTTTGGTTTGCAACGAGGCGGTGTGGTGCAACGGCCCCGCGTGAGAGCGAGGTAAATCATGGTGAAGTTGCGCGGCGCCGTCGCACCGCACCGGTGAAGCTAAAGGAACCCGCGGCCAAGAACGGGCCAAGGCGAAGGGGCGCGGCACCGTCGCACCGCACCGGCAGGAAAAAGGCCACGGTGGTGCAGGGAAGGGAAGCCATAAATCTCGTCGTCGGCGCAAGGGAAGGCGGGACCCGCGGGGGGTCCTGCAGCGGCTCACCAGCCGGCCATCACGGCCGGCTGGAATCGGAAGGGCCGGGGGTTTGTAACCCCCGGCGGCTGGCAAAGGTGCAGGCCCCCCATGTGGGGGCTGCCATTTCAAAATGAGCGAGGCATCGCTCCCCCCCCCCCCATTTTCTGCGTCCGCTCGGCCAGCTCCGAGCCGCCCAGGCCAGACCGCCCGCGCCGGGCTAGACCCCCGCGCCAGGCCAGGCCGCACCGGCTGGGCCGGGCCGCGCCCGCCGGGCCAGGCTGCGCCCAACCGGGCCAGACCCAGACCCGGTTCGGGTCGACCCGATTTGGGCCGACCCAGGTGGTATTGGGCCTGGTTGGACCGGGCCCAAACCCCATGCTTTCAGACAGATCCGTTCAAAAGCCCATGACTTGGGCTACAGACCTCCGATCGATGCACAGTCAGTTGCGTAGTGATCCTTGGATAGAGATAGTCATTTAGATATATTACAATCAAGGTTTTGGAGAACTTTGGGTACAGCCGTTTTGGTTTGAACAGGAAACCAACCCAGCCTTTGGAGCGGAAATGCTTATAACTTGAGCTCTGGACGTCTGATTGAAATGTCGTTTACTTTGTTGGTTTCCTCTTAGTGAGACGGTTCTTTTGGCTTAATCCACTCGAGGTTTGGACGTAGTTTGAGTACAGTCGGGTTATTTTTGACTTAAAAACCAACCGGGGCCTTGGGACGAAAAAGCCAATAACTTTCAGACCGGGCGTCGATTGACACGTCGTCTGTCGCGTTGAGTTCCTTTTGACGAGACGGAACTTTGGGATACATCAACTACGAACTATGTGTCAGTTGATGTATCAACCCCCTTGGATAGTGGAGCGTACCCTCCTGGAATCGCGCATACTGTGTGCGGGAACCCTAGAGCTGGCTGCGACTGCGATGATGACGACGACTTTACTGGGATCCTCCGTGGGTTCGGCAGCAACGACGACCGTACTGAAATCCTCCGTGGGTTCGACGGATATGACTATTGTTCTTGTATCCTGTGTGGGTCTGGCAGTACGTGACTACTGTTCTTGTATCCTACGTGGGTCCGGCAGTATTTGACTCTGTACTTGTATCCTACGTGGGTTCGGCAGAGTAGCTGGTCTTGTATCCTTTGTGGTCCGACAGCTTAGCTGGTCTTGTATCATATGTGGGTCTGATAGCTTAGATGAATCTGTGGATACAACTGATCATCTCTATTACCTTGAGAATAAGTATACCTATGTGAGCTGAGTCTTGACTTTCAATCATTATCTTCGATATGATTGTTTTGTTATCCTGTGTGGATTGGGTTGTGTTATCCTATGTGGATTGGATTGTGCTATCTTGTGTGGACTAGATTGAACTTGGGCTCGGATGTTGGAGCTGAACTGGAATTGATGAGTTAGGTATATGTATGGGTATATACCTAAGTAGAGTTGGTTGTTACTTCTTGATTGTTTCTTTCCTTTGTGGATTATCCTTCATGGATTCTCGGAGACCTTCGGGGGTCTCGGGGTCCCTACTGAGTAGCTTATACTCACCCCTGCACGGGCTATGCCCGCACTACGTTGTGTTGGATGCAGATGACGGACAGCGATGATTGAGGTAGGAGCTCGTGGAGTTGGATAGTATCTGGAGGTGGATCTCTAGATGAGACGTACATGGAGCAGACGGCTGGAGTAGAGGAGTGGAGGAGACTATCTGTACCCACCCTTCAGGTGGGATTTCCAAAGGACGGATCATTGTTGCTGCTTTACTTTTCTGCTGTTGTACTCTCTTTCCAGTTGTACTTTACTTTCAGTTGGGTTTGTATTCTAGCCAATTTACTTTCCAGCACTTACCTTTGTACTCAGTTTACTTAGTGTTTACTTCTGCTTTCATACTCTGTAGTGTTTGTCATCTTACTTAAAGGCAATGCCTTCCCTTATATCGGGATTTACACCATTGGTGCTAGTCTCCAGCCCCTGGACTATGGGAGGCGGGCTTGGGGTAGTCACGACACGGGTCCCAAGGATGGGTCCTGACAAATTGGTATCAGAGGAGTTCGGTTCTACCGTAGAACTCAGGACTCTGATCTTTATTATTTGTGAAGCAATAACGTTAAGGGTATTGAGTATGGTTATCAGTCCAGGGAGTCCATTGTTGGTGCGGCGGCTGATGTATCCATACGCCAGGACCCTGACTTCTAATTTCTGACTTAGTGCACGAAAACCTTGATTGCATGTGTGTTTCAAAATTTTTATTTGTGATTACTTTGTGTCAGCTCACCAGGTATATTGTATTGACTGTGGTGCACCTGTCTCTATTCAGGATGGCCCCACGACAGCAGCCAGCTAGGGTTCCGAGCTTTGTGCGAGACAACAGCCCACCGAGCGACGAGGCCTCGGTGCAGGGCCCTATTACAGAGCGGGCACCGGCAGTACCTCTACCCACCGAGCCACCGATGCCACCAGCCCCAGCCATTGAGAGTGAACATTGCCTTAGTCCACTGAACGAGTTTCATCATCATAGACCGCCCAGGTTTCGCGAGGAGACGGACCCTCAGGCAGTCGAGGATTGGATGGAGGTTGTTGTACGAGTTTTCAGGTTAGTAGGGACACCAGATGACCTCATAGTGATCCTTTCAGCAAGTCTCCTGTACGTGGCAGCAGGCAGATGGTGGAGCTTGATGCTCTAGGTGCATGACGAGGCATCTCTCCTTTGGTCGGACTTCAAGATCCTCTTTCGCTCGGAGTTCATCCCAGCCACCCTCCGTGCGGTACACATTCAGGAGCGAGTCATTCTTTCATTGTCTTTTCCCTTGTTCGGAGCTCGGAGATTCTGACGGAGTCGTTGGCTCGATCCTTACGGCAAGAGACTCCTACGGGAGCGGACTTGACGATTACGCACTGGTGCCAGAAGTGTGAGATTACTCTAGGAGGTGACATATTCAGCTGGGATCTTCTTGTAGCGGCGTCGAGGCCTTACGACGTCATCTTGGGCATGGATTGGTTATCTACAGTCCATGCTTAGATCAACTGTATTAGGTGCAAGGTGCAGTGTGTCCGCACCGATGGGAGCAGGTTCACCTTCACCGGCGAGAAGGGAGCCTTTGTAGCGCAGGATGGAATCACGCAGAGGAGAGTACAGCCGATCACTCATCAGTTGGTTAGCCTCATCCTAGGATCTGTTGATGTGCAGAGTCCGAGTTTTCCTGTAGTGGTGGATCAGTATGCAGACGTTTTCCCTGACGACGTTCCAGGACTACCTCCTCGCAGCGAGGTAGACTTATACATTTACCTGTACACTGGGACAGCCTCGATATCCACTCCAGCATATCGGATGGCTCCCACTGAGCTTCAAGAGCAACGGGTACAGCTGGAGGACTTGAAGGGCAAGGGATTCATCCGACCCAGTGTTTCACCCTAGGCTTCCCTGATTTTGTTCGCCAAGAAGGCAGACGGGAGCTTGCGACTTTGTGTCGAGTACCATCACCTGAACCAGGTGACCGTGAGGAACAACTATCCACTACCGAGGATTGACGACCTCTATGATCAGCTCAAGGGATCACGGTGGTTCTCGAAGATAGACCTCAGGTCAGGCTATCATCAGCTCAGAGTTCGAGATGAGGATGTGCAGAAGACAGCCTTCAGATGTCGGTATGGCCACTATGAGTTCTTGGTTATGCCTTTTGGCATAACCAATGCTCCAACAGTGTTCATGAGTCTCATGAACAGGATATTCCATCCTTACCTCGATCGATTTGTCGTGGTCTTCATCGACGACATATTGATATACTCGACTACTGAGGATGAGCATGCCTACCACTTGCGGGTTGTGATGGGCACACTCCGAGAGCAACAGATTTATGGTAAGCTCTCGATGTGTCAGTTCTAGATACGTGAGGTCCACTTCTTGGGACACCTCATCTCTGAGGCGGGAGTTGCTGTGGATCCTGTGAAGATCGAGGTAGTGCTAGCTTGGGATCCACCCAGGAGCGTGACGGAGGTGTGGAGTTTCTTAGGTCTGGCTGGGTACTACCATAGATTTGTGCCAGACTTCTCCAGAGTTGCAGCACCACTTTCAGCTTTGACGAAGAAGGGGAAACCCTTCGTGTTGTTAGATAGATGTCAACAGAGATTCCAGGAGTTGAGACAGATATTGACCAGCGCACCCATCTTGAGGCTACCGGAAGAGGGAGTAGGGTACGTAGTCTACTGCGATGCATCAGGGACCAGACTCGGATGTGTCCTAATGCAGGAGCGGGCAGTGATCACCTGTGTATCACGATAGTTGAGGCAGCATGAGAAGAAATACACTACCCATGGCCTGGAGTTAGCAGCAGTAGTCTTCGCCTTGAAG
This sequence comes from Viscum album, assembly GCA_963277665.1. Taxonomy (NCBI): domain Eukaryota; kingdom Viridiplantae; phylum Streptophyta; class Magnoliopsida; order Santalales; family Viscaceae; genus Viscum; species Viscum album. The sequence goes on along the minus strand of OY728155.1, from coordinate 358,217,096 downwards.
ATATGGCACAACTATTTGATGGGCAAGCGCTTTACAGTATATTCTGACCACCAGAGTCTCAGGTACATCTTCTCGCAGAAGGACCTAAACCTGAGACAGTGGTGATGGCTCGAGTTCCTCCAGGACTATGACTTTGAGATAGTATATACTCCTGGAAAGGGGAACGTAGTAGCCGATGCTCTCAGCAGGAGGACGGGAATTCAGCTACTTGGAGAGGCGACGGAGCAGCTAGCTGCTTTGCAGATATCCTTCATGGATAGAGATGGAGCAGCCTTTCTTCAGTCACTCACAGTCACTCCTCCACTTCTTCAGCGGGTCAGAGAGGGACATCGGTGGGACATTGACTGTGAGACACGGCGTGCACAGATTTCCTCAGGACAGGCACCTGATGGATTCTCTTTAGGAGGAGAGTACATCGTCCTTTTTAAAGGACGTACCATGGTACCAGCTGCTTTACAGGAGGAGGTACTGAGAGAGTTTCACACTTCCTCATTAGTAGTACATCCAGGAGTAGCAAAGATGTACCAGGATCTCAGACGATAGCACTGGTGGCCGGGTATGAAGAAGGTTGTGGCAGATTTCGTTTCTCGATGCCTCACCTTCCAGAAGGTGAAGGCGGAGCACCAGGTACCAGCAGGCTTGGTACAGCCCTTGGAGGTCCCAGAGTGGAAGTGGGATGGGATATCTATGGATTTCATGACTGGACTTCCACGTACTTCCAGAGGTCACGACTCCATTTGGGTGATTGTTGACCGACTCACCAAGTCGTCTCACTTCTTACCCATCAGAGAGTAGGGATCAGTGGAGAGCTTGGGATTCCTCTATGTTTAGGAGATCGTACGGCTTCATGGTGTTCCATCATCTATCATCTCTGATTGAGATTCTCTCTTTACTTCCCGGATATGGAAGGGGTTGCAGGAGGAATTCGGGACGCAGCTACGTCTGAGCAACGCATTTCACCCTCAGACGGATGGACAGATTGAGAGGACCATTCAGACTCTCGAGGACATGCTCTGTGCATGTATCATTGACTTTGGTCGCAGCTAGGAGGATTACCTGTCCTTGGTGGAGTTTGCGTACAACAACAGCTACCACTCCACCATCGGGATGGAACCATACGAGGCATTGTACGGCCGACCTTGCAGGTCACCTCTATACTGGACAGGCCCTGGGGAGTCAGCACTTATAGGACCAGAGATGGTTCAGGCCACGACAGAGAAGGTCCAGGTCATCCAGGAGTGGATGAGGATAGCTCAGAGCCGACAGAAGTCTTATGGTTAAAGGAGGTGGAGACCACAGGAGTTCGAGGATGGTGACCACGTTTTCTTGCAGGTCTCACCTCGACGTGGATTACGGAGATTTGAATGGGGTGGAAAGTTATCTCTGCGCTTCATCGGACCATTCCAGGTTCTCAGAAGGATAGGCGAGGTGGCTTATCACCTGGCTCTACCACCTCAGTTGCACCGGGTGCATGACGTCTTCCACATATCTCAGCTGAGGAGATACGTGCACGACCCGATGCATATCATCGACCATGGGGAGATGGACATTGATGATGGGGTGACTTTTGCGGAGGTCCTAGTGGATATCAAGGATCGACAGGAGCGGGTCCTACGTGGATAGTCGATCCCTCTAGTGCGCATCAGGTGGCAGCATGGGAACCTCCAAAATATCACTTCGGAGCGAGAGGCTCAGATGCATGCCCAGTACCCTCATTTGTTCCCCTAGTTTGTGATGTATCTTTACTGGGATGTAAAGCCCTGAGGTGGGAGTAATGTAAAGACCCATAAATTTCAAGGAAATTTTTTTTCTTATTTTCTTTTGGATTTTACGAGTACGTAGTTTTTGACGGCACCTGATTCCGAGGCCCAGTGTGCCCGGAATCAATTTCCAAAGTTTAGCTCGGGTACGTTCAGTGAACGAACGAGCAGGTTTTTCTAACTTTTGAATCAGTGCTCGGAATCGAAATCTGAGGGCACCGATTAAACCGCAGCGCCGGTAATTTCTTAGGAAGACCTTTTTTGGAGTTGCGTTTGCTCGGGTGGTTTTTTTAAATAAATGGGTTAACTGAAGAGTGAAATAAAAATTTGCACTACAATTTTTATTTCTATTCTAGGTAGTTATAACCTAAGCATGGAAGTTGGAGTGGGGCCCACACGATCCCCCACCTCCTTCAATTTCCCTAACACCCCATTAAACCTCCCTCTTGCAATTTATTTTGTAACTCACCCACTCCCCCACTTTAATGGCATGTCAACTCTCACATTAATTAGATTGATTAAATCTATTCAATTTAATTGATTAAGAGTTTGACATTTGAATTCTTGAATTCTTGTCATGAGCTAATAAAATAAGGATGTACCTTATTTTATTTTGGGGTGTTTTTTTTGTGTGGAGATTTTGGGAGAGATTACGCTAAGTCTTGAAGAACGCAAAGAATGTCAAGACCTTGATGAAGAACGTTGTCACCGCAAGGAGTGATCGACGCGCCATTATTCTCCTCTCTGCAGCCGGTGTGAGACGCCACTCCACCTCGGACGTTCTCCATCAACATATACGGAGCTTCACCTCACAACGTCGTTTCCGTGATGATCATCGTTCGACAACTTCTTCGAGGTAGGGGATTGTTTTATGTTCGTGATTATTCTTTTTGCGTTCATCATTAAATATTTAGCCTCTTACTATCATATTAACGGGAGGAGGACGGACCGCACAAACACGGCCGACCCTCCTCCCCTTTGATGAAGTACTTTGTTGTGGTTTGGAACGAGGCGGCGCGGTGCAACGGCCCCGCGCGAGAACGAGGTAAATCGCGGTGAAGGTGTGCGGCGCCATCGCGCCGCGCCGATGAAGCTGAAGGAACCCGCGGCCAAGAATGGGCCAGGGCGAAGGGGCGCGGCGCCGTCGCGCTGCGCCGGAATACCATGGAGGGTCGTGGCGGGGGCGGGCCACGGCGGAGGGGCGCGGTGTCGTCGCACCGCGCCGGTCGGACAAAAGTCATGGCGGAGCAAGAAAGGGCAGCCGAAAATCTGGCCGTCGGCGCAAGGGAAGGCGGGACCCGCGAGGGGTCCTGTGGCACCTCACTGGCCGTCCATCACAGCCGGCTGGAATCGGAAGTTCTGGGGGTTTGTAACCCCCAGCGGCTGGAAAAGGGGTGGGCCCCCCCACTTGGGGGCCGCCATTTCAAAAATAGGGGGCAGCGCCCCCCCACCCCCCCCCCCCCCATTTTCCGTGTCCGCTCGGCCAACGCCGAGCCGCCTCGCTCGGCCAGCGCTGAGACACCCAGGCCGGACCGGCCGCACCAGGCCGGACCGCCCGCGCCAGGCCGAGCCGCCCACGCCGGGCCGGACCCCCGTTCCTAGCCGGGTTGGCTGGGCAGGGCCACGCCCGCGGGGCCGGACCCCTGAGCCGGGCCGGGCCGCACCGGCTGGGCTGGGCAAGGCCATGCCCAACCGGGCCGGACCCAGACTCGAGTCGGGTCGACCCGGTTTGGGGCAACCCAGGGGGTATTGAGCCGGGTCGGACAGAGCCCAAACCCCCTGTTTTCGGACAGATCCGTTCAAACGCCCATAACTTGGGCTACGGACCTCCGATCGACGCACCGTCAGTTTCGTAGAGATCCTTGGATCGAGACAGTCATTTTGATATATTACACTAAAGGTTTCGGAGAAATTTGGGTATGTCCGGGTTGGTTCGAACACGAAACTAATCGGGCCTTCGAAGCGGAAACGCTTATAACTTGAGCTCCGGACGTCTGATTGACGTGTCATCGAATTTTTTGGTTTCCTCTTAGTGAGAAGTTTATTTTGGCTTACTCCGCTTGAGGTTTGGACACATTTGGAGTATGGTTAGGTTGGTTTTGAATTAAAAACCAACCGGGCCCCTCGGACGAAAAGGCCAATAACTTTCAGACCGGGCGTCCGATTGACGCGTCATCTGTCGCGTTGAGTTCCTTTTGACGAGACAGAACTTTGGGATACATCAACTCCGGAATACGTGTTAGTTGATGTATCAACCCCCTTGGCTCATGGAGTAGACCCTCCCGGAATCGAGCATGTTGTGTGCGGGAACCCTAGAGCTGGCTGCGACTGCGACGATGACGACGACTGTACTGGGATCCTCCGTGGGTTCGGCAGCGATGACGAACGTACTGAAATCCTCCACGGGTTTGACGGCGATTACTACTGTTCTTGTATCCTATGTGGGTCCGGTAGTACATGACTACTGTTCTTGTATCCTACGTGGGTCCGGCAGTATTTGACTCTGTACTTGTATCCTACGTGGGTCTGGCAGAGTAGCTGGTCTTGTATCCTTTGTGGGTCTGACAGCTTAGCTGGTCTTGTTTCCTATGTGGTTCCGACAGCTTAGATGAATCAGTGGCTACATCTGATCAACTCTATCACCTTACGAATAAGTATACATGTGTGAGCTGAGTATTGACTTTCAATCATTATCTTCGATATGATTTTTTTGCTATCCTGTGTGGATTGGGTTGTGTTATCCTGTATGGATTGGATTATGCTATCCTGTGTGGACTAGATCGAACTTGGGCTCGAATGTTGGAGCCGAACTGGAATTGATGACTTAGGTATATGTATGGGCATATACCTAAGTAGATTTGGTTGTTACTTCGTGATTGTATATTTCCTTTGTGGAATTCTCCTTCGTGGATTCTGGGAGACCTTCGGGGGTCTCGGGGTCCCTACTGAGTAGCGTATACTCACCCCTGCACGGGCTATGCCCACACTACATTGTGTTGGATGCAGACGACGGACAGCGCTGATCGAGGTAAGATCTCATGGAGCTTGACGGTATCTGGAGGTGGATCACTGGACGAGACGTACACGGAGCGGACGGATGGAGCGGAGGAGCAGAGGAGACTATCTCTACCCACCCTTCATGTGGGATTTCCAGAGGATGTCTCGGTGTTGTTGCTTTACTTTTATGTTGTTGTACTCTCTTTCCATTTGTACTTTACTTTGAGTTGGGTTTGTATTCTGGCCCATTTACTTTCCATCACTTACCTTTGTACTCAGTTTACTTAGTGTTTACTTCTTCTTGCATACTCTGTGGTGTTTGTTATCTTACTTAAAGTCAATTTCTTCCCTTATATCGGGATTTACTCCTTTGGTGCTAGTCACTAGCCCCTGGCCTATGGGAGTCGGGCTTGGGGTAGTCACGGTATAGGTCCTAAGGACCGGTCCTGACAGGATATCTATATACACATTTTCCAACATGACCATCCATCGAGTTTCTTCTTGGTTCACTGCTGTCACCGATCTGGACTAGCTCTATTGAACCCACACCAAAAGCTGAAACTCCTCTTTAAAGTCCCTCACCTAGTTTATTCATACCCCCGTGCCTATACACAGTCATAAAATTTCCCAATTTCGTGAATTAAGAACAAAAATCCACCCAAGATTCAAAGACAACTAGTCTCTTGTAATGGAACTCTTTTCCAAAAATAATCTATAAAAAATCATTCAGCACTCTAGAAACATCAATTTCAACACAGACTCTTGGAAGAATTGGATTACTAATAGACCAAGTTCTACTATTCAAACATAGGTATCATCCCTTGGTATTCCCTAACATTTTAGTGATCGAGGGATTTTGAAAAGGGAGAAGTAGTTCAATAAATCTAACCCAAATATCCATAGTTGAGGATTCTCACTTTATATGAAAATTATTGTTCCATATGAATAGGAAAAATATGGATTTATTGAAGATGAGAGGGGAACTAGACCATTCTTGGATTAGGTCATCCCCCATTGAAAATAGAATCATAATGTGTCGGCTATCGAGAATACCCATCGTATATCGATCCTAAAAACCCCAAGATCTGAAAATAAACTTGTCAAAAGAGTCCCCCAATGGAAGGTGATGTTTGAACTGAGCTATCAGCATCAAGTTTAGAAGAGACAAATCCTTATTAAATTCTGAAAGCGAGAGTGAAAGTTTTAGTAGACCCTCAACTAGATCGAGAACCTTAGAGAAAAGTGAAATCTGAGGAAAGTTAGGAAGAAGATCTGGGTCATAGAAGGGGTGAAGGGATGTTATTGAGATACCTCAAAGAACGGAAAAGGTCCCTCCCCCACCGAGGGGAGGGACTGGCTCAGTGACCATTGTCATCGAGGGCTGTGGAGGGGAGCACAATGAAGAACACCCTTATCTAATATAAGGTGTTCTAATTCATCTAATCAAGACTAGACAAAAACCATCCCTTAACCCTCTAGATGATGTCCAATAATCTCATGGTGTTAGTATAAAGTAAAATTAGTAGGTCATCACACTCTTGGAATTAAACATAACCCACAGATGACACTGTGCATGACTTTCCCAATCGCCGACACCACATATGTGAAGGCCCTCTCATTGGAAGGAAACCCATAGAGGTTCCCATCATACAAGGAACTTTTCAAATTTCTAAATGGACTTACACATTTACCATTTAAAAACCATTCCCTAAAACAAGGGTAAAAATATAATTCATGTTCAGAAGATACTAAACGGTCCTTTAAAGTCATTTTATTTTCAAACTACACTTCAAGGTTCCAAACGGGTCATGTTTTAGATAACACATTTAACTAAATATTTTTAGTTCCAAAAACTACACTTCACATGTTATAAATCATTTAGAAAACTATTTTAAACGTTTGGGGTACTTCACATTTAAAGTTAATCTTACAAACTAGATTAGACAAAAGGAAATCATCTTTGAAGACCATTTAAAATAAACACAACCAATTTTCGTAGCATTTACACTTAATATAATAATGAAAATTAATTTTAAAAACATAAAGAAATCATAGATTTCAAATTAAAGGCTTGGACATAGGGACCCTACCTCAAAACACACCGCTTTTGATGATGGAAACTCGAATCCTCTCTTTTCCTTTTACACGTATACGCACCTTCACATATATATAAGAAGAACAATCCCCCAATGTACATATTCTCATGGTCATTAATATTTATAAGGGGTCCTTATATATATGTCTATACTTGCATATACCCCGTTACACTTACACATGTATTCATTTTTCATATATATATAAGCATACTTATCCCCAATATATATATTCATACTTCTATGAGTGAATATATAAAAAGGAAGAACTTATATATGTATATTCCTACCTATGCATACACATATAAGTCATTTTCGACAACATCGGCTCAAATCCACCTCAACAAGGTCCAAAACCAACTACAAAAATGTAAGGAACCCAAAAATCACAACATCCTTAATTAAAATTGCGCCAAAGAATTGGGATGGGAGAAAACTCACTTGAAACTAAATAATAACTCACTTCCTTTGATATTCACGGCAAGATTGGCCATTAATCAGACTTCAAGAACCCTATGAACCAGGAGACAACCAAAACAACACCCCAAAATGGGTTAGGGTTTGGTTAGGGTGTGCACACTGCAAGAGGGAAAATAGAAACTAAGAAATTAGAAGAGAAGGAGGAATAAGGGAAGAAGAAAACCCTACCTAGATAGATATCACAAGAGATCAACTCAAAATTGGACACTGGAAGGAGAGGGTAGGAGGCGGTGGTGTGTGCGTGGGGATCCCCTTCGGCTAGGGTGTTGTGAACTAGGGGGGGAGAGGGCATGTGATGAGGGGGAGAGGGGGAGAAGAATCTCCTTAATGGGGGTTAATATAAATAAAATAATAATAATAACAATAACATTTATAATAATAATAATAAAACATTTATTTTTTTCTTTTATTTTTATTATTATTATTAATTTCATTTTTAAATATTTTATTTTATTTATGTTTTTTTTACCCCGACGGACCGCACGGTTTGGATGCATGGTCTACTAGACCATCATCCAAAAATTGTGGTTGCCTCTATCCGATGAGGGAGGGACCGCATAGGCTACTGGGGAGAGGCACACACTAAATCACCTGGCTATACACCCTGGATAGTGCCACTATCTAGGCTTCATGGTTAGCACTAGGATGGCGCATAGTTTCTTCTAACCATGTGCCAACCGTGCACCTTCCTCTTTCCACCCAAAAAAATGTCATTTTTTCTAAAAAAACTGTAAATACATAGAATAAAGATAATACCAAAAATAAATAAAATAATAAATAAATAAAGGGTTGGGTGTGATAATTCTCACCATTATTAACACTTTCTCTCCCCATATAGTCACCCAACCAAACGAGGAACAAAATCAGGACTCAAAACTGATCAAGACCAAACAAAACCATTAAACATGGTGTGATCTTTCAACTTTATAAGTCACACCCGACCAACTTCGGAAAATATGTCATTGAGACCTATAGTGGGTCTCCCCATTATTAAGGAACTGACTAGGAAGGTGGTTGCACTAAGAGGAACGCTCAATAAAACCACCCACCAATGCAAAAAGGGTCCAACCACAAAGACTCGAATAGGGAACTTGGACAAGCCACAATTCATAATTTCTCAAGACATATAAATATCCAAACGAGTAAAAATCGAAAACTAAAACTGATCCAAAGGAAGACTAACCATTTAAGAATGTATATTTCGTAAGGCACAACCACAGAAATTTTAGGAAAGAGGCCACCAAGATCTCCAAAATAAAATGTTCCCAAGAATAGAAAATTGTAATAGGGAGAAACTTTAATGGTCACCACTTAGATGTCAGAGGAAACATGCTGGATATACATCCCTCACACCTGATAACTCCTTCACTACATGAAATGATTCACTCCAAGACCTATCGTTGGAGCCCTGATGTCTTAAAGTATCTTTTTCACTGCAGTAAAGAGCTGATAATTCCTTATTAAAACTTCTACATTTGGAAATTCCACTCACAGAACTTATTTAGGTGTCCCAAGCAACCACAATAATGATAAGACTTCACAGGATTACTACAAAATGTATTATAGTTCCTAAACCGGTCACATTGAAAGAAAATGAGTGTGTGGTCCAACAAATGAGAAATAAGAACTAATGAATGAGACTTTTTAGGAATAGGTTTCTCTAGTTTATACTTCTTATTGGATAGATAACCTTTACAAACACCAAGAGAATTTATATTGGAAACTACTATGTGCTACCCTCTAAGAACCAGCTCGACTTGAAACAACTCACCCAACAACTTCCCAAATGAGGAACAAACTCGATACTCAATCTCTAGATGGAGACCCCACATGAAGAGGGGATCTTTTAGTAAACCGCTCAATGCTACTTCTAAAGAAGTAGGAACCAACTCCTTAAAATGGTCAACACACTCCTCTGTCGTCCATTAACCTTGCTAAATACTCGTCAACTATCCCACTTCTTTCACTTTCACTCCCTCAAGAGTAAAACATTGGATTAAAATAGTCTTGAAAATATTTTAAGGCATCCCAACTTGCAAGGATAATAGAGAGATCACTATTCACAAGTCCAAACCCACACCTTCAAATAAACCCAAAAATAGCTTGCAAACTCATGACATCTAGAATTCCCAAAAAAAAAAGACTATCTTAACTTTCACAAGCTACACCACAACCTCTAATAAACCTCAACCACCATGAAAATTAGACAACATAAAAAAATAACTCAACTCTAATACTCTAGTAGGAGTCTGGAAAAAACCAAAAAATGAAAGAGACTCCTCATAGACCCTCTAGACATTTCTGGGAGACATACTCTAAATAACATGAAAGCACAAAACCTCAATAAAACCAAATAGAAACTCAACTCAAAATAAAAACCTCATAAACTAGAAAACATCAAAATTCAGCATCAAAATCCTCTTTTAAAAACCAACCTTTTCTATTTTAAATTAAAAAAAAATTCCCACTTCTAAAACCATTTCAAACATCAATCCATTTTTTCCAAATTTATTTTTCTACATCAATTACTCTTGGACTAAAAATCATTTCAACACATCTAATTAAAATTTAAAAACTCCATCTCACTTTTACATTTTAAACCACAAATCCAATTAGAAAAGAAACCCATTTTTAATGGAAACCATTTTCCTTTTCAAAAAACAATTTGGGAAAACCATGTCAAATAATTGATTTTAAATACTCACTTATGGTATCCTATGAACTATCACATATGTTTTCATACCCACTTATGCTTATATCCATTCATGAATACATACCAACATGAACTTTCCACACACACACACACATATATAACATTAATAAGAAATACCAAGGGGCACACATACATTTTTTCATCAAAAAAATGCATTTAACAAATTCACAATTCATTTTACCTCCACATTTCCACAAATGTTTTAAAATTTAAAATCATTTTCCATTTCATTCTCAAAAAACCAAAATATTCTAATTTTAGAAACCCAATTTTAATAAACCAAGCACCATTTTGAGACCCAAGGGAAACAAAACAAATTCAACTAAAATAACTACTAATAACAAATAAAAGAAACCCAATTACTCAAAAATACCAAAAGAACCACTACTACACATGGCTTCGTTATACGGATAAACCAAACAATGCTAGAAGATGAGAAAATAATACCAAAATAAGAACACATACACAAGAAGAATAGATAATCAAAATAATTCATAATGAATCAAGAACATACACATAGATAATCAAGGGAATTTCCTAATCTTCCCTAGAAGTAATCCCTGGGTGTACTCAGTTCGGATCCACTTGTCGGCATATTGTGCACCTCCATAGTCAATAAACAACATGGATACTCTAAACTAGCCTCACCAGTGGTAAGATCTTCCTGGCCTATCCTATATCCATGGGTTTATAATCCATCTAATTTGGACAATAAATCAACTATCACTTGACTATATAAAATCACATCTAGGAATCCCAAGATGTTAGTATAAATGAAAATGAGGAGGTAATCACATGATTGGAATTAAACATAACCTGTAAATGTCATTTTTCTTTACTTTACCAATCCTAGATACCACCTATGTGAATCACCTCTCATTATAAGGATAACTATAGGGGTTCCCATAATACAAGGAACCTCTCAAAGTTCCAAAAGGGCCTACACATTTATTATTCCCCAAAACCAGGTTGAAAATATCATTCATGTTCGGAAGATTCGAAACAGTCCTTTCAAGTCACTTGATTGACAAACAACACTTCAAGGTGCCAAATGGGCCAAGTTTTAGATATCAAATTTGACCAAAGATTTTGAGTCCCAAAAACCACACTTCACATGTTATAGATAATTTATAAAACTATTTTAAACATTTAGGGTACTTCACATTTAATGGTAAGGTTGTAATAATGATTAGACAAAAGGAAACCATGTTAGAAGACCATTTCCAAGAAACACAACCAATTTTCATAGCATTTACATATAATATAATAATGAAAACACATTTTAAAAACATCAATAAATCATAGGATTCAAAATACTTGGACATAGGGACCCTACCTCAAAATGTGCTTCTTTTAATGATGGAAACTTGAATATTCACTTTTTCATTTACATGAATATGCACCTTCACATATATATAAGGACACCTAGCCCTAATGTACATAATTGGATAGCCATGAATATATACTAGGGGATCCTTAGATATATGTTTATACTTTCATATACCCCTTTACACTTACACACATATTAATTTTTCATATATATATATATATATATATAATCGCACCTAGCCCCAATATATATATTTTTTCTTATTTTAAAGGGAATTACCATGTATGGACTTTTCAAACCCTCCGCACATGGTAACCCCCCTCCCCCACGAAGACGTCACTGCCCTGAGGTAGATCCCCAGCCCGAGAAGGAGCTGTTGCCAGCCGATATGGCAGAGCGTCCCGGAGGGTGACAGCCCGATTGGCGATGGTTCATCAAAGCAATCCGTTAGCACATTGGGTCACACCTAAATTTTCCCACCCATTTGAGACTGATCAACCCGGCAAGACTAGTGGATCCTGGGGGAGAGGCTCACCCCGAAAGTAGACTCCCATGATTCGAACCCTAAACTTACCAAAGAATAGCGTTGTTATACCACTCTCCTTCACCACCACACCACCACCTAAGTGGCAGCCCCAATATATATATTCATACTACCATGAGTGGATATATATAGATATATATATATATAAAGGGGGGATTTATATAGGTATATTCTAAAGACCCTGACCCCAGTATCTCGGAGCTGGTACCTTACTTTATTACATTGTTACTAAGTAAAAGTGATCACATCCCAATGGACCAAATAGTTTAGTAGAATTGGAAAACTAGATACAAACATAATTGTTACATTATAACTTGAAATGAAATAAAACATAGTAACTACATTAGATACACCCCTATTCTCCTAGATTATCCCTACATATCAATCATAATATATATCTTGGAATCCAGTAGAAAAATAAAACATAATAAAGGGGTGATATAGATGTTCAGTATGGGTAAGCATACAATAGAAGTTATCATAAATAAACAAAAACAATAAGAAAAGGTGAATAACTAAAAATTCATTCCATTAAAAATAATCATGATCATAATATGGTAGGAATAAAAGATGATCAAATAATTCCATATAAATGACCACATGAGAACGATACTTACCCATTGATATTATACTAGTCGAATAATCACATGAATTATCAATAACTAATCTCATAATGAGGGAATACATAGTACAGGACATCATAAACATACCATTGAGGCCTAGGATAATAATTCTACATAAATGGGTAAGGCCTCATCCATAAACCCGGTCTAGTTTGTCTCGTGAGACCTACCGATGGATCAAGGGGCTATAGCGGGCCTCGAACGACATTTACTAAGTACAGTTAATTCCTCATATGAAAGGGGTGAAACTTAATCAATATATACATTCATATTGAAACTATCATATGAAATGTAAATAATTTCCCCAATCAGTAAACATAATCATAAACTATCCATTGTAATATGGCGAATGGTATCAAGATAGTACATACCCAGTCAAAATGATCATAAACCATTCTATAAAATATGGAATATGGTATCATAAGATATAAACCTCAATTAATCATAAGATTCAATGGAGGGTTTTTACATATATGAAAATACTCTAACAAAATCATTGAAAATTTATTGAGAGAAATACCCTTTTTAATTTAAAATCATTTATTTAAAAATTAACGTAATTATAAAATAAAAAATTTATTTGAAAATAACCTTGTAAACTTTTAAAGGATTCCTAAAAACATTAATTCCCTATGAAATTAGTAAAAAATACTCATTCGGTATAAGTAAAAAACATTCATTTTGAATTTTTAAAAAAAACATTTAAAAGATTATTTTTTAAATAAAGTGTGGGCATTAACCAAATGAATCATTTGTGTGTATAAACTATAAATCCACATAAAACAAGTGTAAATAAAAAATAGTATAATAAAAATTCATTTTACAAATAATCATAGCATGACATAAACAATGGAGTAGAAATTTAACCTAAATAATGGAAATTGGGTTAAGAATTCCCTTACCACCATAAAAATAGTCGAACCATATGCCCAATAAAATTATTGATCATCAAATGAAAAATTTCATACCATGAATATAAAAATATTCATGATATTATATATCAAATGGTGGTATAAATACACCACACACAAGAAATAAGTGGTGAATAAGGCATATCTCATAGAAATAAAAGTGAGATGAGAAACCCTTACCTTATGTCTGAAATCATTCTGCACTTGTACATAATGTCATGGATAAAAAAAATAGATTCATTAACTGCTTAATTTATAATCTATTAAACATATATTTGATTTATTATAATTTTATTAATTTAATTTATGTCCATTTTGATGCATTATAATGAATAATTTAATTGTTATGTGAGCCTTTATTTCATGGTTTTATAGTCGGTTCCCTTAAGTATTAATATAGGAGTTATTATAAAATGGGAATAAATTCTCCAAAAGTGAAATTATTTATTATTAATGAACTTATATAAGTTTAAATGGTAACATAAAACATTTTTTTATATTTCATGAGGATGATTCATTAGATAAAATGTTGATGAAAATGTCATAATTTAGTTTGGTGGTTTTTATGACCATCATAAACTTGTGTCATTTTATTTAATATTATGTTTATATATTGGTTCCTAAACATGATGTAACATATAATATTTATATTAAAATCTAACTAAACCATAATAATGGTTTTATGACCAGATTTGAAGGCAGTAATGGAAAATGAAAACACGGCATCCACAAAGGCGGTGAATCGACACATCACAGACAATGTTTTCATTTTTTTTAATGAGAGGAGAAGAGAATTGATGATGGATATTCTATTAAAAAGGTAAAATTCCATTATATTTATGATACTAGAGTTATCATGTAACATCTTATAGAGTATGTGAGTTATGTATAATAAAGTAAAATAAATTAAAAGATAAAGAGGGAGGGTTTTACCTCTTGGGTGTAGTCTCCTTGAGAACCTCCTTAAGAAATTTGGAAATGGTCTTTTGGTGAGACTAGAATGACCAAAATGTGGGGAATAGTTTTGGGAGTATAATTGTTCAGGATATAATAAGTCTCCAAGATTTATAATTTGTGAGTAGAAGAGGTGGTGAGGGGTGGTATTTATAGTGGGAGGAGAGGGGTGTTTTTTATTATTTTATTCGTTTGTTTATTATTTTGGCTTCAGAATATCAATAGTATTGATTATTGTGGATAAATACAGTAAATAGAGAGTTTTAGTTTGAACTAGTGAGTGTGTACCTTATCCATACATCATCCATGATTCAATAATTCATTATTTACTTATAATGTTAAATACCGTAAATTGCCATATTTCACTATTCACCAAAAATTCTATTATTTTAGAAAAATTCCAAAAAAATAACCCTAACCATTTTTTGATGTATAGATTTCAAAAATGGAATCCATTTTTTGAAAATTATTTTCTATGTATGATAAATTTAATTTTTAATTAAAATAATTATTTATTTGAAAAATAATGATTTTAATATTAAACTGATTTTACGTCACTTTGAAAATTTAATTATGGACTCATAAAATTATATTATAATTATAATACAACAAAATATTGATTTATTAATATATTTTATGAAAGTAAATTTTCTTTTAAATCATTATATTAATTATAAAATTTTAAATAAACATTTTCATTTCACAAAAATACCAACACTTAATTTATCAATTTAAAAATATTTATTTACTTAATCCATGCTATAAATATATCATTTTTTAATATATGAGATGTATGATTTTTATTTATACTCTCATAGGTGAGTTTATTATTCTAAGGTCTAGATTACTATTTCTAGCAGTCACATCACTATTCCAATGGTTATGTTAATATTTAATAGTATATCATGGTTCATTTAAGCTCAGTGTTGCATGAAACAAAAGCTATCGAATATGTTAAACTTAAAAGAGACATACTGTAAAATATTGGGGTGTTAAATTCTCCCCTCCATCACAAATTTCATCCTTAAAATTTACAAAGTGTCACCTCATAAAGAGATTTGGGTAGTTCTTCATCATAATTTCTTCTATTTCCCACATCGCCTCTTAAATTTTATGATTTTTCCAAAGTACTTTTACTAGATGAGTTGTTTGATTCCTAGACAATTTTTATCTAGTTTCTATAATCCATATAATATCTTCATAGTAAGATAAATCATGTTCTAATTCTATTTCTTAAGAAGTAATAACATGTGTTGGGTCTGGCATGTACTTCTTTAACAAAGATATGTAGAACACATCATGAACTTTAGAGAGACTTGGTGGCATTGCTAATCGGTAGGCTATAGATCCAATTATTTCAAGAATTTCAAAAGGAGAAATTTACCTAGGGATTAGTTTCCCTTTATTTCCAAATCTTATAACACCCTTCCATGTAGATACCTTCAAGGATACATGATCACCCATTTGAACTCCAAATCTTTTCTCTGGTGATCGACATAACTCTTTTTCCTACTATGAGATTATTTGATATGATCCTAAATAATATTTACCATTTTCGTTGTCTCTTCAATAAGTTCTAGGCCTACAAAATTCCTTTCACCAACTTTTTCCCAACAAGTTGGTGTGTGAGATCTTTTCCCATATAACGCTTCATATGGTACCATTTGAATACTTGAATAGAAACTATTATTATAGGAAAATTCTAAAAAAGGTAAATTTTAATCCAACATACTTTGAAATTAAATTGGGCATGATATTAATATGTATTCTAATGTTTGGATAGTCCTTTAAAAATTTCCATCATTTTGAGGATGATAAGCATTACTCAAATGAAGCTTGGTATCCAAATCCTTCAGAATAATTCAAAGAATTTTGATGTAAAACAGGGATATCAATCAAAAAAAATTGATAGATCTGCATCATGAAGTCTTACAAATTCATTAATATAGTGTCTTTCAAGACTCTCCAATGCAAAATCCTCCCATAGAGTGAGGAAATGTGCAGATTTTGTAAGTTGATCAACAATTACCCATATTGCATCATTCTTTCTTAGAATATTTGGTAATCCAGTGACAAAATCCATAATAATGTCATCCCATTTCCATGTAGGAATAGGTAGAGGTTTCATGACTCCTATAGGATTTTTTATTTCAGTATTCACCTATTGAAAAAATAAATATATTGATACATAAACAACAATTTCCTGCTTTATATTATCTCACCAAAAATATTTCTTTAAATAACAATACATATTAGTGATACCAAGGTTTATAGAGAAATTTGAGAGATGAGCATTATCTAATAATTCCCTTTTTTTCTTAGGTATAGAGGGAAAAAATCATCTTCCCAAATTTCAAAATATCATCTTCATATATAATGTCTACCAATTTCCCATCGTTCACAGCTGTAATTTTCTTTTGAAAATTCTCATCATCAGACTGGTAACTTTGTATCCTTTCCAATAAATATGGTTTGAAAACCATTTGAAAAATTAGTGTTTCTCCTTCATTAATAATTCCCAAGTATATATTTACTACATCCATGTAAACAGGATCCCTTTAAATCCTCATTTTGTTCATAAATCCATGATCCTTCATGCTCAATGCATCTGCTACCTTATTTTCTTTCCATAGGTGGTAATATATTGAACAATCATAATCCTTGATTAGCACTATCTATCGCATTTTTCTCATGTTGAGTTCTTTTTTTGAGAAGATATATTTCAAACTCTTTTGATCTACATATATCTCATATATTTCACCATAGAGATAGTGTCTTCATATCTTCAAAGAAAATATTATAGCTTCTAATAAAATATCATGAGTTGGATATTTTTTCATGAGTTTCTAACTACCTTGATGTATAGGAGATAAATCTATCATTTTTTCATAAAGAAACAACCAAATCCTTTCTTTGGTACATCACTCTAAATCACAAATACACTATTTCCCTATAGTAGAGTAAAGATCAAAGTATTCACTAATCTTATCTTTAATTAATCAAATAATTATTCACATTCCTTTTTCTAAAAAAACTTAACCCCTTTACGAGTAATCTTGGTTAGAGGATTAGATAATTGGTAAATATTCTAGATGAAACACCGATAGTAACCTTCTAAACCAATGAAACTACATACCACAGTTATGTTCATTAGTGTAGGACATTTCTGGACTGTCTTTTTCTTCATAGGATCAACTCAGATTCCATCCTTGGAGACAATATGGCCAAGAAAAGAAATTTTTTTAAGCCAGAATTCACACTTTCTAAACATCCCATATAACTCTTTTATTCTAAGAGTCTTTAAAATAATACACAAGTGGTTCTCATGGTCCTTGTAGATTTTGGATTACACCAAGATATCATCAAAAAATACAACAACAAAATTATCAAGATATTCTCTGAATACTCTATTCATTATATCCATAAAAATCGAGGGTGAATTTGTTGGTCCAAATGGAATTACTGTAAACTCATAATTTCCATACCTTGTTCATAATTTTTTCATTGTAATGTCTTCCTTATTCACATATAATTTATGATATCTAGAACGAAGATCAATATTGGAAAAATATTGAGATCCATGAAGTTGGTTAAATAATTCAACAATGTGAGGTAGAAGATAATTTTTCTTTATCATAATAGTAGTGATATACCTGTAGTCAATGCACAATATCATAGATCCATATTTATTTTTAACAAAAAGAAAAGGATATACCCAAGGCAAAACACTAGGCCATATAAATCCATTATCACTAAATTCCTATATTTGTTTATTTAAATCTATTAACTCCATTGTGTTCATTCTATATGGAGTCTTTTTTATAGGCCTTTCATAAGGGATTAAATCAATAGAAAACTCAACTTCTCACTCTTGAGGATGTCCAATTAATTACTCTGGAAATACATCAATGTATTCTTATACAATAGGCACATACTCAATTTTAAGATCACCTTTTTCATCATTAGGTTTTATCTTCTATTCTTCTCCAATAAAATCATTTAGAAGAGATAATCATATGATGAAGTCTCCCATCTAAAGATAAGAAATTCCATATGTTCATCATGAATCATAATTTACTTCTCTTTGAAATAAATTGTTGCATTATATTTTGAAATACAGTCCATACCAAGGATTATATCAAAATCAAACATATATATGATAATAAAATCATCAATTAGAGCATATTTATGTGTCATAATAGGAATTTCTCAACACATATTTTTTGCAATATGGGTTCCACTAGGAGTTTTGATTGACAACTCCCTTTTTAAGTGAGTTGGAAATATCTAATTTTTCTATCAAAATGGGAAGATATAATAGAATGTGATGATCCAGAATCAAATAAAGATTTAGCTAAATTTGAGGAGATAATTAAAGTGCCTTCCACCACATAATTATGAACTTCAACCTCATAGATTGTGACTATATAATAATGGCCTTTTTCCATTGGGATTTTCTGGGTAAATTTTCCTTAACATCTGGGACAATCATGTGCATAGTGTACCATATTTTTATAGATAAATCTTTTCACATTACTGAATTCTTTCTTTCCATTACAATCACGAGTCTTGTGGTATTCTTCACCATTCTTCTAGTAAAATATCATTCCATTTAATCATGTACTAGGGTTTTTCTTTCCATAGTTATACATGTGATAAAATACTTCTTTATCTATTTTCCTTTATCCAACTTATTCCTAGTTTTACTCTTATTATCATGCTTCCCTCCGAATCCATAATACTTAGAAAATTATTCATTTGTCATATTAACACATGATACTATATCCTCATGTGATGGAAATGTTTGGGACACTAGTTCCCTTTGAAATATTGAAATAGTAAAATAAAATATTTGATCCTTCTTACTCTTTGGTTCATGTACACTGGTGAGGTTCTCATTCCTTATGAGAGGTTCCATTTATAAATGATGACATAGACTAGATTATATTATATCATTATAAATCATAATGTATCATCCCAAAACTAATGAAATACTTAACATAAATTGACAAAATTATGCGTAGTTAATCTCATAAACATGGTTTGTTTGGGATGTTCTTATATAGTTATCCTCAAATTAAATCTTAGGGTTATGTTCTATAATATAAGTTTTCCTAAATTTAGTTCCCAAGATTTATAATAAACTTCGTCTAATAACAACTGTGAAGACCACGACCCTAGTAGCTTGCATCCAGTACCTTACTTTATTACATTGGTACTAAGTACAAGTGGTATCATCCCAAACGATTGAATAGTTTAGTAGATTTAGAAAACTAGATATAAACATAATTTTTACATTATAACATGAAATGAAATACAAGATAGTAAATCCATTAGAGAGACCTCTATTCTACTAGATTATACTTTCATGTCAATCATAATATACATCTTGGCATCCTAGGGAAAAATAAAACATAAGAAAGGGGTGATCTTAAATTATTAGAAAGGGTAATCATATAGTGGAATCTATTATAAATAAACATAAACAATAATTCAAGGTGAATAAATAAAAATGTATTCCATTAAAACAAAATCTTGACCACAATATGGCAGGAATAAAAGCTAATAAAATAACATCATATAAATAATCACATGAGAATGATACTTACCCATGGATATTCTACTAGTTGAATAATCACTTTTATTATCAATAATTAATCTCATAATGAGATAATTCATAATGAGGGACATCATAAACATACCATCAAGGCCTCATCCAAGAATTCAGTATAAATAGGTAAGGTCTCAGCCAAAAACCCGGTTTAGTTTGTCTCATAAGACCTACCAATGCATCTAGGGGATATAGCAGGCCTCACCAGCCACTTATTAAGTCCAAATCATTCCTTGTGTGAAAGGGTTAAAACATAATAAACATATAAATTCATATTGATACTAGCATATGAAATATAAATAATTTCCCCAATCAGTAAATATAATCATAAACTATACAGAGTAATATGGAGAATGGTATCAATATAGTACATCCCTAGTCAAAATGATCATAAATAGTTCAATAAAATATGGTATATGGTATCACAAGATATCAACCTCAATTAGGTATAAGATTAAATAGGGGGTGTCGAAATAGATGAAAATGCTCTAACAAAATCATTGAAAATTTCTTGAGAGAAATACCCTTTTTACTTTGGAATCATTTATTTAAAAGGTCATGCAACTATAAAAAGAAAAAAAATATTTGAAAATAACCTCATAAAAATATAAAGGATTATTGAAAAAATTAAGGAATTATGAAAGCAAGAAAATCCTCTCATTTTGTTTAAGTAAAAAACATTCCTTTTGATTTTGAAAAAAAAACATTTAAAAGAGTATGTTTAAAAGAAAGTGTGAGAATTAACCAAATGAATAAATTATGTGTATCAACTATAAATCCAAATAAAATAAGTGTAAATACAAAATAAGATAATAAAAATTCATTTTAAAAATAATTATAGCAAGAAACAATCAATGGGGTAGAAGTTTAACCTAAAGAATGGAAATTAGGTTAAGAATTCCCTTATCACTATGAAAACAGTCAAACCATATGCCCCATAAAATTAATCATCATAAAATGAAACATTGAATAACATGAATATAAATAGATTAATGATATTATATATCAAAGGTAGGTATACATACAACACACACACAAAATAAGTGGTGAATAAGGCATATCTCACAGAAATAAAAGTGAGATGAGAAACCCTTACCTTATGTCTGAAAGCGTTCTTCACTAGTACTTAATGTCCTGGATAATCAAATAATATTAATTAACTAATTAATTAATAACCTATTAAACTTATATTTGATTTATTATAATTTTATTAAGTTCATTTATGGCCATTTTGATGGGTTATAACTTTTAATTGTGTTGTTCTGAGAATGTTATTTTCATGGTTTTAGAGTCGGTTTCCTTGAGTATAAATATAGAAGTTATTATCAAATGGGAATGACTTATAAATAAGTTAAATTATATAGTATTAATAAACTTACAGAAGTTTAAATTATAATATATATCTTTTGGTTATATGTTATGAGGATTATTCATTAGCAAAAATATTGATGAAAATGTCTTAATTTATTTTGGCAGTTTTTACGACCCTAATGAACTTGTGTCATTTTATTTAATATTATGTTTATATATTGGTTATTTGATATGATATAACATGTAATATTTATATTAAAATCTTATTAAACCACAATAATAGTTTTATGACCAGACTTGGAGGTGATAATGGAAAATAAAAGCTCGTCGTCCACGAAGGCGGTGAATCGACACATCACGAACGATGTTTTCACTTTTTTAAAAGGAGATGAGAAGAGACTTGATGATGGATATTACATTAAAAAAATACCATTCCATTATATATATATCATGTTATTTTGTATATGTGAGGTTATGGGAGGATAAGAAAGGAAAATAAATTAAAAGAGAAAGAGCGAGGGTTTTACCTCTTGAGTGTCGTCTCCTTGAGAACCTTTTTAAGGCACTTAGAAATGGTCTTTTGGTGAGATTAACAAGACCAGAATGTGGGGAAGAGTTTTGGGAGATTAATTGGGTATAATATAAGTAAAATTCAAGTCTTATAAGGTGTGAGGAGAATAGGTGGTGAGGGTGGTATTTATAGTGGGAGGAGAGTGGTGTTTTGATTATTTTATTCATTTATTTATTATTTTGGCTCAAGACTATCATTAGTATTGATTCTTGTGACTAAATAAAGTAACTAGAGCATGTTATTTATAAATAATAAGTTATTACCTCATTCATAGATCATCCATGACTCGATAATTCATTTATTTACTTATATTGTTAAATACCGTAAATTATCGTATTTTACTATTTACCAAAAATTCAACTATTTTAGAAAAATCAAAAAAAATCACCCTAACCATTTTTCGATGCGTTGATTTCAAAAATTGACTCCATTTTATTCGAAAAATACTGATTTTAATATTATAACCAATTTTATGACACTCTGAAAAATTAATTATGGTATCATCAGATTTATTTTATAATTATAATAAAAAAATATTGATTTATGAATCTATTTTATGAAAATAATTTTTTTTTAAATCATTATATTAATTATAAAATTTTAAATAAATAGTTTTGTTTCCCAAAAATATCAACACTTAATTTATCATTTTTAAAACATTTATTTACTTATTTCATGGTATAAATATATCATAATTTCATTTATGAGATATCCAATTTTTATTTATACTCTCATAGGTTAGGTTATTATTCTAATATCCATATTATTATTTCTAGTGGTTACTTCACTATTCCAACGGTTATGTTAATATTTAATAGTATATCATGATTTGTTTAAGCTTAGTGTTGCATGAAACATGAGATATTGAAGATATTAAATTTAAAAGAGACATACCATAAAATCTTGGGGTGTTGCATATATTCATACCTATGAATGCACATGTAAGTCTCATTCAAAAACAGAGGCTTGAATCCACCTCAACAAGGTCCAAAACGAACTATAAAAATATAGGGAACCCAAAAATCAAAAAATCCCTAATTAATATAGGGCCAAAGAATTAGTATGGGAGAAAACTAACTCTAAATAAAATAATAACTAGCTACTTTCAATGGTTTCAGTAAAAACAGTCGTCAGTCGAACTTTACGAATCTTATGAACCAAGAGATAACCAAAAAAACACCCCAAAATGGGTTAGGGATCGATTAGGGCATGTGAACCACAAGAGGTAAAAGAGAAACCAAGAAATTAGGAGTGAAGAAGGAAGAGAAGAAGAAGAAAACCCTACCTAGAGAGATCATGTCACACACAAGTTCTCCATTAAAGGTACTTATATTTCTTATATTTTTATCCTAACATCACCCCCCTAAGTCCCCCATAATCCCCCTCAAATTTTGGTGTCATTTGGAGATGTTTTGAGGGGAGAAAAGAGTGTGCATAGTTTAGGTGCACGGTTTTCCAAACCATGTGCCCATGTCCAGCTCATTAAAAATGAGTTAAATGACTTATTTTCCCTCTTGGGATTTATCCAAACTCGACCCTTTCATCCCCACTTAGAACCTAACAGCCATGGAAGCCCTAAAATCCTCTCCAACCTTCATTGGAACTCTATTTTGAAGGGGGGTTTGGTGGAGGAACTTCACACAATCTCAAGTAAGTGTCTCTCCCTCTTACTTCCTCCCCCTTTTCAAGAAGTTTCTTCCAATTTCCTTGAAGTAAAAAATTACCAGAGGGTAGGGTTTAGAACCTAGGGTTTAAATTGGGTTTTCTTGGTCTAATATTTTTATTTTAGTCTCGATATACCTTCCTTAAGGTGCGGCGGTGGTGCGATTGAATTTTCGCACAAAGGATTCAATGTTTTAACAATTTTGGTAGGTGATTCAATGTGTATGCAATCCTTGTAACTTAGATTGATATGTTTATTGAAATGTATTAGGGATGAAAATCATGTTTTTAATGTTTATATCCTTTGGTTTTTTTCTGCAAAAAAAATTAATGGTGATTGTGAATCATATGAATTTTAAGTGTCATGTTTGTGTGAAAAATAAAGGTTTTACAAAGATATCACTTCTTGGTTCTTATGCGGCTTCCCTATAACTGATTTTTTGGTTTAATTGAAAGGTATTGTGCTTAAATTTTTGTTTTGGTGACTTATAATTGTGCACATAGTGTGAAAAGTGTGGATTTCAAGGAGTTTTGGGTGCAAAACAATGCGAGATTTTGAGAAGTTGTTTTATTGAAAATCAAAATGTTTTATTGTGTGTTTTAAGTGGTATAAAGTGTGTATGGATAATATATATTTTTTATGGGACCATTATTAGTGTTTTTATATGAAAATTTATGTATGTATCATGCTTAAATTTTTTGATCACAAAGGTGGAATCCCGGGTACCTAGGAGGGCGGATATGTACTAGTACGCTAGCGATCCGGATGGGTTTTGTCCCTGTTTCACTTAGCATTCTGGATAACGAAAACTTTAACTAAACTAAATGGATTATGTTTAGGTACCATTAGGTTATGGGTATGTTCCCTACTAGTTTATCATTCATGGGAAAGGATTGTGACATGGATATTTTACACTGAGGTACGAGGTACATAGGGCCCGAGACTATCTAGTACCTAGGGGTGTTCCCAGTTTTGGTGCTCATTGGATTTGTGGTATTTAACCTTTTATTAGGATGTGTTTGGATGTACATTACTTTATATAACATTTCTTATTAAAATGTGTTAACATTCTGAAAATTTTTATTTTAAAAACCGTTTACAATTGAAAGTTTCATTTCTCAGAATTTATTACCGCTTTTCCTTACCTATTAAAACTGTATGCTTTTTCACCTTGTATTGCATACTATTTTGAATATTTGTGTGGTATACTATTGGGATTATGCTCACACCCTACTTACACCCCTTGGGTTTAATTTGACTTGATTATGTTTGACACGGTTAAAGGCAAAGCCTTAGGTTAAGGAGGTTCGGGTTGATAGTCCCCTCCTATGGTGCGATGTTGTGGAGACGACTAGGGGGTGATGACCCCTTATCATGTAGAGTCTTATGGATGACTTTATACTGTTTTTATTTATGTTTGTTCTTATTGTACTTTATTTAAAACCATTTATTCATATCTGGTTTCTGTTAAGGCATGTTTGTCATGAAAATTTCAGATTCATATTATTGATTGTTTTTAATGTTTTACGCTTTCATACTAAGGTAAATCGTTCCCAAACCAAATTTATTGATACCCGGGAACTTATTCCAACCTGTGTGGAGCCCCTTCGGCTGGGGTTTTGTAAATCAGGGGAAGGGGGTAAGGTCGTGTGACAAGGGGGAGAGGGGGAGAAGAATCCACTTAAGGGGGTTAAATAAAAATAATAATTATTATTATTATAACAACATGTATAATAATAATTAAAAAACATTTATTTTTCCCTTTTATTATTATTATTAATTAAATTTTAACTTATTTTATTTTATTTATATTTTTAACATAGGCAGATGGTACGAATTTTCCGCACGGTCTGTCAGACTGTGCGCCAACTATGTGTTTTCCTCTATCCTAAGAGGGGGGGCCGCATGGGCTACTAGGGAGAGGCGCATTCTCGTGTTCCTAGTTTTGTTACCTAGATAGTATCAATGTTTAGGATGCATGGTTAGAACTAGGCTGGATGAAGTGTCATCGATTTTTGACTATCAATCATTCAAAGGTTTAGTGCTCTGCTATAATGTGTATAGCGGCACTCGGGTCGAATCCTCAGTGACGGTACAAATTTTGGAGTCAATTATTTTTTATTGTTTTGTCTTTTGAGTGGAGGTTTGTTTACAAATCATATTTAAAATGAATGATTGATTAATTTGGTTTAAAATTTAATAATTATTGTGGTGATTTTATCATTAGGGAGTTAAGATTGTGATGTCCTTCATCTTTTCTATATATTTCATTAAATTAACATCCACTTCAAAAGATAAATTTTTATTGGAATTCCCAAATGTTTTAGCTTTAATCCAAGCCTAAACTTGGGTATTGATCTCAATCAGTTCTTATTGATAGAAGTTTCAATATTTCATGAACCCATGTGCACTTGTGGTTCTAATAATGCATGGAATTCATATCTCAAACAAAATATGTCATTAATCCATGACATTTTAAATTCAACATACACAATATAAATTTAAATAATATTAATCAATAAAAATCTCTAAATTGCTTAATATACCCAAATTATGACTCATCCCAATGATATATTTACTCAACCATAGATATGGTTAGTAATATAGTTTAATATTTTTATGGTGACGAGTTAAAATAATAAGAAAATGAACAAGATAAGAAAAGTGTTGTGTGTTGAACACACACACGAGCGGTGAAGAAAGTTAAATATGGACTTTGTATTGAATGAGAAAACAAAAGAGGAAAGGGTTTATTTTGATTGATTTAAACTATTTTAAGATCATTAATATTATGCAATAGAATTTGGATAAGAATAAGAGATGATGAAGAAGAAACATGCATTAAAATTCAATTGAAATGAAAACAAACTTACATGATTAAAAATGAAGAAGAGCGTAAAAGAACATGAAAAAAATAGTAAAGATAAAGTATGGATATAATGTCCAAAAGAGGGGAAAAGAGGGTTAAAACACCAACATGGAAAAAGAAAAGCACAATTTTTTTGAAATGAGACATGGAAGGAAATGGAAACACATATTTATAGGGGAATGAATGTGTGAACGAAGATAAGAGAGGGATAAACATTTAAGGGGTTGAAAAGATGAAGTATGTACAAAATAAAAAACTTATCTCAATGACACAAGAAAATATGATGAAAGTGTTCTTTTTTTCTTCTTTTCTTTTTTTATTTTTTTCAGAAGTTGGACTTATAAAAAATATCACACTCATCTCCCAACCCTTTTTTGATCTCCTTATAACACTAATTTTAATATTTATAATAAGATAAAGGGTTGTTGAAGAGTGATTTTTGACCTACCAAGGCACAACCCATTCTTTTTTCAATTTTTTTGGTTTTTCCATATTTTTCATTTTTTTAAACACTTTTAAAGAACATGTATAAAACATGAATCAATTCTCATAAATCACTAAATGGCAGCCTCCCCCCTACATACTTAAATAGAATTTTTCCCTCAAATATATGATGACATGCTAAAAATCAATGAAATGGTATCCAAAATGAAATTAATTCCCCTACACTTAAATTTCAATAAATTATGAAATGAAAATCCATGTAGATATTGGGTGGGACTAGGTTTTGGTCTTGTAATTTGGATATCAAAAAAGGGTTTTCAAAGGCTCAAATAGGCTTTCAAAAGGAGGATCAATTTAAGGGTAATGGGATGCTATTTTCCAATTGTGATTCTCAGAAAATGCCTTTATCATGTAAATATATGTTAAAGTAATAAATTCAGATCAAAGGTCTATAAACTCAAGACTTGCAATATGGGGTGAAAAACATTATTTCAAAATATAGTCATATGTGGCCTTGGCATGAAAGCTAATGTTGTTCCTCGTGATTCATAGAAATCATTTTCCAAATAAAAAATTAAGCATTCCAAATTTATTGGTCTTGACACAAAATTATTTATCCAAATTTATAATTAAAGTACAAAATGTTTGAGACAAAAACAATTCATTAGACTCCCCAAAAAGGTTGTACAAAATTCAAAAACTTAATGTTGATTGATTATGACTCCTGATTTTTTTAGTTTTTTATTAAAATACACACCCTTAAAAAAATTATCAACTACTAGTTGTACCATCCCCAGAAATGATTTCATTTAAAGTGAAATTGATTTTCACCTATTGACCGCTCAAAGGTCTTATGCTCTTCTATAATTTTTATAGCAACACTCAGGCCAAATCTTCGATGATGGAACAAATTTTGGAGTTAATTATTTTTGATTGATTTGTCTTTTGAGCGGGGGGGGTTGTTTGTAGAGATTATGTGAAATGAATGATTGATGGATTCGGTTTAAAATTTTTATAATGATTGGGGTGATTTTATTATTAGGGACTTAATCTTGTGATATCATTGATCTTTTCTATATATTTCATTAAATTAACATTCACTTCACAATATGATTTTTTATCATAATTCCCTGATGTTTTGGATTTTATCCAAGCCACAACTAGGGTATTGATCTCAATAAATTCTTGATGATGAAATGTTCAATATTTCATGATCCCATGTGTAATTTTGGTTCCAATAATCCTATAATCCACATGTCAAACAAAACATGTCATTAATCCGTGACATTTTAAATTCAACATACACAATATCAATTTAAAGAATATTAATCGAGAAAAAGCTCTCAATCGCTTAACATCCTAAAATTATGACTCACACCTACTCATAAATTGATATGGTTAGTAATATAGTTTAATGTGTTTATAGTGATTAATTAAAAGAATAATAAAATGAATGAGACAATAAAAGAGTTGTGCACCACACACACACATGAGCAGTGAAGAAAGTTAAATACGGACTTTGGATTGTCTGAGAACGAAAAAGAGGAAAGGTTTTATTTTGATTGATTTAAACTATTTTAAGACCATTAATATTATGCAATATAAGGTGGATAAGAATAAAATATGGTAAATAAGAAACATGAATTAAAATTCAATTGAAATGAAAACAAACTTACATGATTAAAAATGAATAATAATTAAAAATATAATGAAAACAAAGAGATGAGGAAAGGTCTCTCAAGTGAAAACTTGAGTTTGGAAAGCCCACCCAGACATTTGGAAAGGCTATGGTCATGTCAACCTATCCTCTTAAGATCTAAAATGTTAGCCCCTTTAGATCAAGATCCATCATGATAGATCTAAGATATTTTTAGTCCTAAGTCAAAGTACATACATTAACAAGATACTGAAGAGATTCGGTATGGAACAATCTCAGAGGGGATTGTTTCCAGCATTACATGGCATTCATCTTTCTAATAAAATGTGTCCTCAGACACGTGAGTAAATAAATATAATTTCAAGGATTCTATATGCATCAGAAATTGGGTCATTCATGTATGATATGTTATATACTAGTCTAGATGTCTCCTATGTATTGAGTGTGGTAAGAAGATATCAAGCTGATCTAGGTGACCGCCATTGTATAGCATTCAAGACTATCCTTAAGTATCTAAGGCATACTAAGGATATGTTAATGTTTTATGGAGGATTTTAGGAACTAGTCATCAGAGGATATGCAGATGCTAGTTTCCAGACTGATCAAGATGACATGAAGTCACAAACGGGATACAACTTCACCTTGAAAAGAGGTGTTGTGAGCTAGAAGAGCTCAAAGTAAAGTCTGTTTGCAGATTCTATAGGATAGTCTGAGTATATCATAGATTTTGAGGCAGCTAAAGAAGTAGTTTGGATTCAGAGCTTCATCTAAGAACTATATGTGGTACCTAGCAATAAAGATCTCATCACACTTTATTGTGATAATACTAAAGCGGTGGATCTCACAGAAGATCCAAGGTCACATCAATGGATGAAGCACGTACTACGGAAGTATCATCTCTTGAGGGATTTTTCTTAGATAGGTGAAGTTTCAATGATCAGTATTTCCATGGAAGACAATTTGGAAGACCCCTTGACTAAAGCCTTGACTCAGCAGAAACATGATCATGATGTGAGGTCTAGCAGACTAAAAGTCATAGGCAGTTGGCTCTCGTCCAAGTGGGAGTTTGTTGGAGTTTTTGTCCTAGAACTAACTATTTGTACATTGATTACATGAATATTTAATGTATTTAAATACTAAACATCTTATTACATATTTTTCATTGTTCTTCATGACTATAATATAATAATTTTCTAGTGTATTTGTTGCATTAATAAGGTTATAGCAGTTCCCCGCTATGATGATAACCTTAAAGTGCTATGGCAATATTCTTAAATATAGTTTAGTGGTTGGATGAAATACTGTGATGGGAAACATAGTATATAGACCATAAAGTACGAGTACTTGTAAGTAAATGAGACTTCTTATCATGAATTTCACACTTGGTAATCTCTAAGATGGGAGATTATGATAATAGACCCACCAGTAGGAATTCCACATGTTTCGGTGTCATCAGATATTCTTATCTACAAGCATGTGTAATGTTATTTAGACTTTAAGGTTATCATTAATACATGTCATGACTCGCGTACTTAGATTTTCTAATGAAAACTGTCACGCCATATATTGGTGGGAAGTAGGGTACGTTGGGTGCATCACGAATGACATGTTATTAATGGATAAGTCGATGAAGGATTTGTCCCTTGCATTTATGGAAGTTGATATCTCAGATCTTTGATTGAAATAGAATTATCTCCCTAAATTCCATGGTCATGGTGTAACGACTATTTTATTTTAGGTAGTCAAAGAATGATGTATCAAGCATATAGGTTTATGACACTATCATGAAACCTGCTTGATAATATATTGTTACAAAGGGATTATATTACACAATAAGCATTCATGTGTGGATGTCATCATTGTGACTTTAAGTTATTTCTCTTGGGTGCCTTGACCCATTATTAGATGGTGATCTTGGATTTTAGGCAAGCCCACCTAATGGCAATGAGAAAGAATCCTAGAGGGTCTTACACTAAGTGTTTCTAGTGGTCTCGATTAAATTCTATTTGAATTTAATTAATGAAATAAATATTATTCTCAAGACTGAGGAATAATTTTATTCAATTTAAAATGATAGCATAAATTAAATAAATATTTATTCACCAGATTGTGAATAAAATATATTTATTTATTTTATTAAACATTTAATAAATATTTATTTACTAGTCTGTAAATAAAAATATTTAGTTAAGAGAATAAAATATTTTATTCTGGTATTCAATAAATGGAATAGGAGTTCTAACGGACCAAGACTGTGTCTGTTGATAAATTAATTATTTACAAATCGATAAATAATGTTTTACCCAATTGGTGCAAGAAATAATATTATTATTATTATCATTATGTGGCATGGGATTTCATTTATTGTTCTTTTTTTCGCCAGTTGGTGCACTAAAAATAATTTTGTTGTTGTTGTTGTTATGTTGCATGTGTTTTCTCTAATAGTTATAATTGCATTTAATTATTATTTTGCAATTAAATATTATGACTAAAACCCCATGTCTATTAATAGGAAGTTACGTCTATTATGCCAAAGACTGGTGAATTGAGAATTTTTGAGCCAAAAATTTTCTCTCTCAACTCCTCTCATCTCTCTCTCTCAAGAATGAGAGAAGTTATTCAAGACCGAAGAACGAGCGATCAAGAATAATCAACGCAAGACATTCATTCTGCCGTGCTAGCACCCAAAGAATAAGTGGTGTTGATCAAGGACCATTAGAGCACGTGTGGATCACCGTTATAGGGATTCTAATTTGGATCCTCACAATTGCAACAACGGTAATCTCGAAGGGTCATTCTGAATGATCAATGATCATCAATAAATAAGGTACTGAAGACCCAGTTATTTAATTTCTTTATAAATTATTAAATTAACTGTAAACATGGTGTGCAAGATCTTATTTCTCGATTCCGTTGCATTTCTTCTCTTTTTCTAAATATTTTATTTCAATCTTTGGATAATGGAATTCATAATCATATTGATCCCGGATTGGTCGTCGATTACGAAAAAAGAAAAGTTAGGCCCTCCAAACCACCATGCTTCCGCTGCGTCCGGGTCTTTCAAGTGGTATCAAAGTGGGTATCATCATCATTTATAATTATTTAAATAATTTGTTGATGATTTATGATTTAATAATTTAGTTTGGTGATTCGTGTTTAATCATTCTTGTAATATAAATTTCGATATTTGTTCTTCCTATTTTCATTTCTCACAGATCTAACAGAAATGAATAATTTTTTAATTAAAATTAAATCGAGGATCTCATTAGGAGGTGCCGATGATTTTGTCCTAGTAACATGACAGTACACACTATGTATTATGATTTACACATCGTGTAATCTGCCATACACATTGTGTAATCTGGATTACACATCATGTAGTTGTGCTCAGTGTAGGTTTCGGGCGCAACAGAAGTGCGTTGGTGGGTGTACCCAACTTTGATTTTTCTTTTAACAACGATCAATCTAAGATCCAACATGGTAATAAAACACCATATCTTTAGTATAGAATGAAGAACAAGGAAATATAAGGGAGTCCCAAAACCATGGAGATTATCATCATATGTTGGTTATAATTAATTTAATTAAAAGAAAAGAATTACCTTGATGGAATTCTCTCTCTATTGATGTTTCCAGTCATGATCTGATGTGATCTGTCATTACATCATAGAATCCAAGTGCAAGATTCCTCTAGCGGTGATCCACATGTGCTCCACATATCTCTGGACGTCGCTGAAGGTATCTTCGGGTGCTAGCATAGAAGAGACTTCTCTTACGATGTCCGCCTTCAATCGCCTTGAGAGTTGCTTACAAAGTGCTCTCCTTGATCTGGTGGAGGAGGATCTCTCTCATACCTTGAGAGAGTTATTAGAAGAAAACAATTATCTCTTGGCTTGAGATCTTTTTCTAGATCTTTTGTGCACAACCTCTAAAAATGCTAGGCTAATGATAATTATATAATTTGGTTTTTAATTACTTAGAATAATAAAAATGAATTAATTACCGCAAAGCATTTATTAATTTCATTTAATTCTTATTAATACCCCATGTATAATAATAACAGTTTACTATTATTATTACTTGACATGCACCCAGCAAATTATACCTAATATTATTTAATTAAATAAATAATATTATTTCTCACAAATCTCCAGAAAAACTACACGTCGTGTATATCAATATACACAGTGTGTCCTTTTATTTTTCCATTTTCTTTATTTCCTCCACCACATTTATTAGACCTTAAATAATGGAAATTTATTTCTCAAATAAATATCACTACATTACTCACTAATAAATATATTATTTCACCCACAATATATTCTCTCGAATAACTAGTTTCGAAATAAATGTGATTAGGCATCCTTGAATAATTATTAAACTGCAATCAGGAATAATCTTTATTCAACTTTTAAATTAATATTTAATTGAGATACTTAGACACACTTAGTGTGTGACCCTCTAGGCCTCTTTCTCAGTGGAATTAGGCAGAGCCTGCCTAAAGTACAAGGTTGTCTTCTAGAAACACGCCAAGGCACCCATAGAGAAAGAAGTTAACCCTGCAATGACATGTCGCCTCCTACGAACATTTACCATGTTATGTAATCCCTTTGTCTCGATATCTAGAATCAAGTGGGTTGTATTCTAGTTCCATCAACCCATGTGCTCGATTATTCTTTCTCTGAATTTATGGAATTAAACTCACTAATTCCTTACCATGGACATGGATTTATTTAGGATATAACAATTCTATCAAAGGTTCTGAGATATCTACTTTTTTTATGGAACATAAGTGAAAAATCCTTTCTCACATTATCTATTAATGCAGTATTACTCATGATGCACCCAACATATCATACCACACTACGAATAGTGTATCGTCATAGTTTTTGTCAATACATCTAAGTGTAAGAGTTTTAATACCCATTAATAATAATCTTAAAGTATAAGGAACAATACACATGTTTGTAGATAGGAACATCCAATGAAACTATGAAATATGGATTTCCTATTGACGGGTCTCGTTCTTATAATATCCTCCTAGATATTATCAAGGGCGCACACCATGAGAAGATGCCTCAAATTTTTATGATTCCTCATCCTTAATGGCCTGTATTATTTTTTTCCCTCAAATAACATCATCCGGTCAAAGAACATATATATTCAAGAATAGTGTTATGGCACTTCTGGGTTCTCATCATAGAAGGGATCCATTATGACCCTTTATTCCAACAGCTATCCTGAGGACATTATCACATGAATTTTTACACAGAAGAACAGTCAAGATGTGATAAGGTATTTATTAATGAATAAAGCACAAATTAGTTGGTTCTAGGATACCAACTCCAACAGACTCCCACTTGAACTAGAGCCAACTGCTAACAAACTTTAACCCACTAACTCTCACATGATATTCATGCTTCTACTAAGATAGGCCTTTAGTCATGAGGTCCACCAAGTTCTCTTCCGTGTATAATCTGCTCACTACAAATTCACCCCTTTGATATAAATCCCTCAAGACTTGTTACTTTCAGAGAATGTGCTTTGTCCGTTGATGTGACGTTGGTTATTTTTCAAGAGACACCGTTGTAGTATTATCACAATACAATGTAATGGGATATTTACTGTTAGGAACCACATCAAGATCCTGGACAAAGTTCTAAATCTAGACGGCTTCTTTGGCTGCATTAGAAGCCTCTATATATTCAAACTCTGTTGTACAATCTGTAAAAACTGGTTTCTTTGAACTCTTCCAGCTCACAGATCCTCCGTTGAGACAGAAAACATATCCCGATTGTGACTTCATATTGTTCTGATCTATCTGAAAACCAGCATCATCATAACCTCTGATAACAAGTTCATCATCTTCTCCATACACCAATAATATAACCTTAGTTCTTATCAGATACATAAGGATAGTCTTACTAGTAGTCCAATGTTTTTCTCCTGGATCTTCTTTATATCTACCTACCATGCTCAATGCATAAGCAACATCAATCCCGGTACATAACATGGAATACATGGTGGATCCTATAGCCAAATCATATGGTATCTTACTCATCCTATCTTTCTCATGTTGTGTCTGAGGACACATTCTCTTAGAAATATGTAGGCCATGTGACATTGGAACCAATACCCTCTTGGATTGTTCTATACTAAATCTCTTTAGTATCTAGTCAATGTATGTACCCTAACTTGGTACAAGAAACCTCTTGGATCCATCATGAATGATCTTGATCCCTAGAATATAGGCTTCTTCACCTAAGTCCTTTGTAGAGAAGCACCTGTTCAACCAGTCCTTAACTGACTGTAATACTGGTACATCATTTCTAATGAGTAATATATCATCAACATATACTACTAGGATAACTACAACATTCCCATTAAACTGATTATAAAAACATGGCTCACATTCGTTCTTAATGAAACCAAATTCCTTTATGGATTCATCAAATCGAATGTTCCATGACCTAGATGCTTTCTTTAATCTATAAATGGATTTCTGCAACTTGAAAACTAGTTTTTCTTCACCGAGTGTCACAAACCCTTCTAGTTGTGTCATATAGACATCAACTTGAAGGTTCTCATTAAGGAATGTTGTTTTGACATCCATCTACCAAATCTTGTATTCATGGTAATCTTTTATGGAAAGTATGATTCTTATATATTTAAACATGGAAACTGGTGATAATGTTTCATCATTGTCAATTCCTTGATGTTGTCTAAATCCTTTAGCCATTATCCTTGCTTTATAGGTGCTAAATCGACCTTCTATGTACAGCTTTCTCTTGAATACCTATTTGAATCTAACAGGCCTTACATTAACTGGCTCATCGACCAAAACCCAGACTTGGTTCTGATATATGGAATCTATCTTAGAATTCATATCTTCTGTCCATCTTGTATCTTCTTAGATTTCTACTACTTCCATGTAGGAGGGAGGTTCATCATTGTCCAATAATAATTATTCCCCATCCTCAATGACTAGGAAACCAAATCTCTCTAGTTCCCTTACCTCTCTGGAGATCCTACGCAGTACTTGTGTTTTTGGAACCTCTTCAACGGGGACCTGTGGAACTTGTTCCTGTACCAAATCCTATGTATCTTGAGCATCAACTTCATCGAATTCAATATTTCTCCCACTATCCCTTTTGAGGATGTGCTCCCTCTCAAAAAAGACGGCTTGTCTGGCGACAGACACTTTCTTGTCTGAAGGGTTATATAGGTAATATCCTTTCGTTTCCTTGGGATATCCTATAAAGATACACCTCATGCCCCGGGGTGCTAGTTTGTTTCCTGAGAAGGATGTAACAAACTCTTCACATCCACATAAACATGTGTGCAAAAAAATGGGTTTCTTTCCATTCCATAACTCATAGGGAATTACATTTTTCACCTTAGTTGGTACTCAGTTTAATGTGTATATTTTAGTTTGTAATGCATATCCCCAAAAGTATATGGAAGATTTGCATTACTTGTCATAAACCTCACCATATCCAATAAGTTGCAGTTCCTTATTTCACTAACACCATTCCAATGTGGTGTATATGGAGGATTTAGATGAGATATAATCCCAGACTCCCATAGAATATTGATGAACTCTTGGTTCAGATATTCTCCACCTCGATCTGATCAAAGTTTCTTTATCTTATTACCAATTTGATTTTCTACTTCGTTCTTGAATTCCTTAAATTTTTCTAAGGACTCTGACTTATACCTCAATAATTTGACATCGCCATATCTACTCAAATCATCAGTAAAAGTAATGAAGTAAGAATAACCACCTCTAGATTCTAATGGAAATGGTCCACACACATTCATGTGCACCAATCCTAGAAGCTCTATAGCACTTTCACCCTGTCCACCGAAAGGCGGCTTGTTCATTTTACCTTGTAAACAAGTGTGACATGTATCAAGTGGTTTTAGCTCAATAGAGTCTAAATAACCATATTAGCATATCTTTTTCAAGCGCTTCTTGTTTACATGACCCAGACGGTGATGCCACAACTGGGTGATGTATGAGTCATGTGAGTTTTTTTTTTATCGATTGACAACACTTGGTTTTCATAATTTAACAGATAAAAACCGTTATTTAAATGCACCATAACCTAAAATACATTGTTCTTATAAAAAAACAACCCTTATTTCCAAACATGAAAATAAATCCATCCATATCCAAACATGATACAGAAATTATATTCTTGGTAACACTAGGCACATAATAACAGTTATGCAAAACCAAAAGCATTCTAATTGGCAATGAGAGATGGTAATCACCAATGGACAATGCAGCCATCCTTGCACCAATGGAAGCTTAAAGATCCACCTCTCTTCTATAAATATTTCAAAATCTACTTGGTTCCTACATTTGAATACAGATGTGAGCCCCAAAAGTTGTATCTAATACCCAATGTGTAGAAATGGAAAGATTTCACTCGATAACGAATGCGCCTTTAGCATCCTCACACTTCTGGGTGCAGTTCCTCTTCCAATGGACAGGCTTGCCTCATGAAAAACATAACACCTCCCATTCCTTTCCTTGCCTATGGATCTTACCCTTCTTGGAGGGATGGTGCTCAGTGGCTTTAGACCATTTATGAATCCTTGTCCCCTTTTCCTTGTCCTTCCTTTTCTTATTCACCATAAGGACTGTGCATTTGTTACACCCCATGTCCTTATCTACCAAGATAATTAAGGTTATAAGTTCTGATAGACTCTTCTCATTGTTTCTCATGTTTTAGTTGACAATAAAGCTATAGAATTTCTTGGGAAGTGATGATAGGATGAGATCTGTATGCAACTCATTCGGGAACTTAATCACTAAGATGTCCAAGCTTTCAATGTAGCTAATAAGCTTGACTACATGAGGCCCAGCTGGTGCAGACTCTCCAAGCTTAGTTGTAAACAAAGAGTTGGAGATCTAATATCTCTCCTGTCTCACCTTCCCTTGATAGATATCCTTAAGGTGATATATCATGTTATACGCATCCATGTTTTCATGTTGCTTCAAGAGCTCATTAGACATGGCCGATAGCATGAAACATTTTACATTTGTGGCATCGTCAATATGTCTCATATAGAGAGATAGTTCCTCATCACTAGCCTCTTTTCTAGGCACAACTGAAATAGGCTCCTCCAGCACATACAATTTCTTCTCATGGTGAACGATGACGCGTAAAAGCCTCTACCATTCCTGGAAATTGGTATCGGTGACAAGGTTTTCTTTCTCGAGTATGGTTTGAAATGATATGTTTGAAGTTATTTTTCTTGTCATTTCTACAAATTAAGATGAAAAAAGGTTTGTTACTTTATCATGATAAAACTGAGACAAATAAATAATTTAATATTTATTAGTCTCCCACTATTTTATCAAAATACAACATCCCTCACCATTAATTTCAAAATATTATGTTTCCTGAATATTTTAGTGGCAAGGATCCATATTTCCCTTGGAATTACCCCAACTAGGGTTGTTCAAGAAACTTAAAGGGTTTTAGGTAGGCATTCCAAATGCCAACTGCATTAACTCGCAGTTCCTTGATCTGTTGAGTGGACTCCCCAATCCTGAAACCATTTTATTTTGGATTTCCTCAAACTTTTCATCTCGTTCACACTAAGTCCTACTTTGGAAGTAAACCCTTGATGTGAACCAAGTAAATTCAACCCAAAAACTTGAATTAGAATTCCCTGATAATTGAAAACACCCCAACTAGGGTGGGTCAAGCACTTTGAACTATGGTTCGATTCTAACCAAGATTATGTAAGGCTATACCGACTTAATATTTCTTTGAGGGATTTTATCTTTATACATAAATTTCCATTTTACTATATTTGATTAAATTCTTGTTAATATTAAGTGGTATGTACTTAAGTGATTAACCGTGTCTAAGATAATATTTACACATTAGCCAGTCTTATTTTTGTTTCATCTTGCATGCTTGTTTAATTTATTAATTGTGTGATCATGATAACACACCCACAATAAATAAACCATGAAACTGATAGAAATAAAATAAATGGTATGATCATGATCTTGTTCTATTGGTTAGTTTATCTAGTGGTTGACAAACTAACCCAAGACCTAGGGGAAAAACACCTTGAAACTTTTGGGTTCGTGTTTACAGCTTTCTACCTGTCCACCTTTGTATCTCCTTGGATTGATTTCACCTTGGCTCCTAACTTGAGTCGCCTCCACTAGCTTGGGAGATCCATCCATTATATATGTGTTAATCTCACTCATAGGTGAGGGGTAAAATGGGGTTTTACATAAACGAAACCTTGGGCACGTAGGCCCTACATATTAATGAGGAGAAGGCTCACGGGTTAACAAATTTAATTTAAATAAATTAATTAAAATAAATCATTCACATACAAAGGTCTTGGTCTGGCTCATGATCATCCATACATGCAATGATATTTATGTATAAATAAAACTAGCATTAAATTCTTTAATCATTCTTGTTTAAGATAAATCACACTCGAATCTATTAATTGTCTTTAATTAATAAATCATTTTATCTTAAACCCTTTTTCTGAATTTCGTTGAGATTCTCATCCATCATAATTTTAAACAAATAAATTCAATTAAAATTATCTTTGTATGTAACTTGTACCTTGGAGGAAACCCGGTGAATTACCATTCATAAATACCCCATGAGTAGAAATGAACATTACGCAGATGTTAAATTAAACACATATATATAACACTTATCACATGTTGTGCCTCAGCTTTACGCCCACACTATGATACAAGTCTCAAGGGTTTGTATAATATAATAATAAATTTTAATAAATCTGCGTAATTTGGATGAGTACACGACGTGTAGTTCCGACTACACGGCGTGTACTTTTGTTCATTGTCCTCCCAAAGTACACACCCAGGGACATGGCGTGTAGATGTACTTTAGAATTCTTCAGAAGTACACAGTATGTTCAGTGGGACACATGCTATGTAGTATCTACGTTACACGTTTTCCAGCCAGTCAATCGGTGTACGGGGTACACGGTACAACCCTAACCTGAAGGGACAATATGTTGCGTTCAGCGGGCCACATGGTGTGTAATCTAGAAACCATGTGCCACCTATTTCTAGTCAATACAAAAAGTCTTAAAGACTTAGATAGAATCCAATGACACGGCTTGGTTTGGCGGACCATCCTGGTGCATGGAAACTATACTACACGGTGTGTACAGCCGAATACATATCGTGTGTTCTGGTTTTGTACATCCAGGAAGCTTTGGCACCTCCATATGAGATCCTCTGTTTTATTTTAATCAAAATTAAAAGAAAATCTTTTTTCTATAAGGTGAACGAGAAACGAAAGAGGAGGAATAGATCTCGATATTCAGATTTATAGAACAATTAACTTGAATTGAAACAAAAAAAATTATTAAATGCATAAATCTCCAACAAAAAACTAAATAATTATAATCGACAATATGACTCCTATGATACCACTTGTAGGTTCCAGGCATAGCGTAAGTGCGTTGGTGGGTGTACCCAACTTTGATTTTTCTGTTAACAACGATCAATCTGAGATCCATCACGATAATAAAACACCAGATCTTCGGAATAGAATAAAGAATTAGAGAAAGGAAGGGATTATCGAAACCATATATAGGATCATCATATGTTGGTTATAATTAATTTAATTAAAAGACAAGAATTTCCTCGATGGAATTCTATATATGTTGATGTTTCCGGTCACAATCTGATGTGATCTATCATTGCGTCATAGAATCTAAGTGTAGGATTCCTCTAACGGTGCTCCACATATCTCTAGATGTCACTGAAGGGATCTCTAGGTGGTAGCACAGAAGAGCCTTTGCTTGCAATTTCTTCCTTCTATCGCCTTGAGAGCCGCTTGCAAAGCGCTCTCCTTGATCCGGTGGAGGAGGATCTCTCTCGTACCTTAAGAGAATTCTTAGAAGAAATGAATTCTCTCTTGTCTTGAGATATTTTTCTAGATCCGTTGTGCACAACCTCCAAAAATGGATAGGCTAATTAGAATTATATAATTGGGATTTTAATTACTTAGAATAATAAAAATGAATTAATTACCCAAAAACATTTATTCATTTCATTTAATTCTTAGTAAGACATCATGTCTAATAATAACAGTTGACTATTATTATTACTTGACATGCGCCCATCGAATTACACCTAATATTATTTAATTAAATAAATAATATTGTTTCTCACAAATACCCAAAAAAACTACATGGCGTGTATATTAATATACATGGTGTGTACTTTTGTTTTTCCATTTTCATTATTTCCTCCACCACATTTATTAGACCTTGAATAATGGATATTTATTTCTCAAATAAATATCACTACATTACTCACTAATAAATATGTTATTTCACCCACAATATATTCTCTCAAATAACTAGTGTCGAAATAAATTTGATTAGGCATCCTTGAATAATTATTAAACCACAATCGGGGATAATCTTTATTCAACTTGTTAAATTAATATTTAACTGAGATACTTGGACACACTTAGTGTGTGACCCTCTAGGCCTATTTCACATTGGTATTAGGTAGAGCCTACCTAAAGTCCAAGGTTAACATCTAGAAACATACCAAGGCACCCATAGAGAAATAAGTTAACGCCTCAATGACGTGTCACCTATTACAAACACTTTCCATGTAATGTAATCCCTTTGTCTCGATAGGAACATCAAATAACACTATGAAATGTAGATTTCCTATTGGAAATTCTCGTTCTCATAATATCCTCCTGGATATTATCAAGGGTGCACACCATGAGAAGATGCCTCAAAGTTTTATGAGTCCTCACCCCTAATGGACTGTATTATTTGTGTCCCTCAAATAATATCATTCGGGCATAGTGCATATATATTCAAGAACAGCGTTATGGAACTTCTGGGTTCTCATCATAGCAGGGATCCGTTATGACCCTTTAATGCAATAACTATCCTTAGGATATTATCACATGAATTTTCACGCATAAGAACAATAAAGATGTGATCAGGAATTTATTAATGAATAAAGTACAAAGTAGTTGGTTCTAGGCCACCAACTCTAACACTCAGTGCATCAGGAGTAATCTGAAAATTATTCAAGCCGTGTGCATTAATGACACGCGGTGTAGTTGATTCTTACACTACGTCTTGACCAAGACAGACTAGTGCACGGTCAGCCGGATTACACACAATGTGGCCCACTGGACATGGTGTGTAGTCCCTTCGAGTCAATGGACAAACCGTGTATCCCATGCATGGCTAATCCAACTAGTAACCGTGTAACCCGGAGACAACACAGCGTGTGGCCCACTAGACACACCGTTAACTCCAGGATTTCTGAAGTAAACCTCACACACTAAGTCCCTAGGCGTATACTTCATATAAGAATGTTAAGGCAGTACATGCCGTGTAGTCGGAACTACGCATCGTGTACTTTACCAAACTACACAGAATTAAAACTTTAATGTTTTTCTAATGTTCAGAATTATATATCATGTAGATTCTAATGGGTGTTCATCATGTAACCTCCAAGGTTATGGATGGTAATTTCAGGGAAATTTAGAAAAGTATTAAGATAAAAGGATTTATTAATTAAATATAATAATTAATCGATTTAAGCATAATTTATCTTAATTATAATGATTGAATAATTGAATGCTAGTTTTATTAAATGCATAATTGGTTGCATGTATGTGGATGATCATGAACTAGACCAGACCTTTGTATGTGATTGGTTTCCTTTTAATTTATTTTAAATTAAAAAAATTGTCATGTGTTCCATCTATCCTCATTAATATATATGGCTTTCGTACCCATGGTTTCTTTTATTTAAACCCTATTTTTACCCCTCACATATGTGTGAGTTAAAAACCATATATAATGGATAGATCTCCCAAGCTTGTGGAGGTGGTTCAAGTAAGGAGCTTAGGTGAAACCAATCCAAGGAGATACAAAGGTGGAGAGGTGGAAAGATATAGACACAAAACATAAATGGTTCGAGGTGTTTCTCCCCTAGGTTAGCGGTTAGTTTATCAACTGCTGGATAAACTAACTATTAGAAGAGCGCATTATCATGTCCTTTACTTTATTTTATTTATGTCAGTTGCATGGTTTTTCATTATTGATGTATTGTCGCGACAATTAATGAATTAATAAGCATGAAATGTGGAAATAAAATAAACCTGGGTTATGCGTAAATATTATCAAGGCATGATTAATCACTTAAGTAAGTTCTACTTAATATTAATGATCATGTGATAAAGATAATAAGTAAATTTATGTATAAGAGATAAAAATCCCTCAATAAAATATTAAGTTAGACTAAGCCTTCCATTACTTGATTAAGGGAAAGACTCAATAAAACTATGTGTTTGAACAGCCCTTTTTGGGACACTTACTTTTATATAGGAAGCCCTTATGAAAGTTTCAGGTTGATTTACCCATATTACATCAAGAGGAGAGCCCTTAATAGACTTGGTATAATATTAGAGGAAAGTGTTGAGGAAATACAAGTTAGGATTTCAGGATTGAGGAGTCCACTCAACAGATCAAGGAGCTGCAAGCCTACAGTTAGCAAAGACCTACCTACCTAAATACCTTCAAATAGTTTGACCAACCCTTGTTGGAGTTATGCGAAGGGGAATATGTATCCTTTCCACTAGAATTTCCAAGAAACTAGACATTCCAAGTTCAATGGTGAGGTCCACTAAAACTTGATGAAATAGTGAGAGACTTAATAAAATTAATTTATTATTTCTCATAAAATGTAATAAAAATGTACTAATTATATGCTATTTTAATTGTAAAATAAAAATGAAAAAGTTCTCAACCACGCTATCCCTACGATCAATACTGGATAAAGACAACATCCTCACCAGAAATAACTTCCAGGAATGGTTTAGATTCCTTCAGGTCATTCTACGCCATGAACGGAAATATTACGTGTTGGATTCCTCATTACCTGATCCACCTTCCCAAGAGGTGAGTGATAAAGAGTTCCTAGTCTATGAAAAA
This sequence comes from Viscum album, assembly GCA_963277665.1. Classification (NCBI taxonomy): domain Eukaryota; kingdom Viridiplantae; phylum Streptophyta; class Magnoliopsida; order Santalales; family Viscaceae; genus Viscum; species Viscum album. The sequence continues at coordinate 358,173,559 of OY728155.1, read as the reverse complement.
TATATGAATGACGTGATCAGTGTTCAATGTTTTATGTGATCCTTAATTTCTAGTGAACTCATGAAGTCTCACTAAAACATGGATACCTATAGCATGCTTGATCACCTCTGTGGTCTTTATTAGGAGAGAGATAGACAGGAACAGTTTGAGATCTCCAGGGAACTATTTCAAAGTAGGCTTGGAGAGGGTTCCCTAGCTAGGCATCACGTAGTTAAACTCATTGGATAAATTGATTTTATAGAGGTTCTAGGGTTTAAACTCCCCAAAGAAATGGTTACTGATCTCATTCTCACATCACTCCCTCAAAGCTTCTCCAGTTTTGTTGTGAATTTCAATATGAAAAATACTGAGAAGTCTTTACTAGATCTTCTTATCCTCCTTCGCTAAGTGGATAAAGACATGAAGCGTGAAAAGAATTTTTTCCTTATAGTGAATAAGAAGAAAGGGGAGGCGAAGAGATTTAAGACCAAAGTTTCTTCACACCCTTCCAAGAAAAGGAAGATCAAGGGGTGGAAGGGAATAGAAAGTTGTTTGTTTCGTATGTGGAAAGAAGGGCCACTGGAAGAAAAACCGCACCCAGCTAAAGAAGTAAGGGGAAGATTCAGGTGCATTTGTTATCAAGTTCAATTTATCTGTTTCTACAAATTGGGTATTAGATACAGCCTGTGGTGCTCACATATGTATCCAAATACATGAACAAAGTATATTCAAGAAAATTGAATGAGGGGAGGTAGATCTACGAGCATCCAACAGAGCTAGACTTGTTGTAGCTGTCAAGTACAACCACCTCACGTTGCCGACTGGGATGATATTGGTATTAAAAGGTTGTTATTATGTTCCTTATGTAACCAAAAACATTGTTTCTATATCCATACTAGATATAAATGGATTTATTTTCATGTTCAAAAATGAATGTTGCTTCTTTTATAAAGATATCATTTGTTTTGGCAAGGCAAATTTATATAACGGTCTTTACGTGTTTGATTACACAAATCAAGTAATGGAAATCGATAACAAAACTACTTCACATGACTCATACCACACCTAACTTTGGCATCAATAGTTAGGTTATGTAAATGAGAAACTCTTAACAAAGTAATATCAAGATGGATATTTTGATTCTTTCAAACTAAAATCACTTGGTGTATGTCACGCATGTTTACAAGGAAAAATGACCAAAGCCCCATTTAGTGGGAAAGGTGAAAGATCCAAAGAGATTCTTGAATTGGTTCATACCAATATGTGTGGACCATTTCCAGTTGAAGCAAGGGGTGGGTACTCATACTTCATAACTTTTACTGGTGATTTTGGTAGATATGGATATATCTACTTAATGATGTATAAGTCTGACTCTTTTGATAAGTTCAAGGAATACAAGAATGAAGTTGAGAACCAGGTTGGTAAGAAGATTAAGAAACTCCACTCAGACCAAGGTAGAGAATATATTAATCAAGACTTCATTGATTACTTATGGGAGTTTGGGATCCTATCCCAACTCACTGCTCCTTACACACCCCATTGGAATGGTGTAAGCGAAAGGAGGAACCGCACCATGTTGGACATGGTGAGATCAATTATGAGTCATACAAGTCTTCCATTATCCTTTTGGGGATATGCGTAACAAACAACAGCACACTTAATAAACCAAGTACCAATAAAATTGATAAATGGTATTCCATAAAATATTTGGAGTGGAAGAAAAGCCATGTTATCGAATTTACATGTGTAGGGAAGTGAAGTGTTTCTTAAGGCCTCTTCAGGTAACAAACTCTCACCCCAAGGCACAAAGTGTGCCTTTATAGGATACCCCAAGAAAACAAGGGTATATTACCTATATAACCCCTCAAAAAAAAGGTTATAGTGTCAATACATACCATATTCCTTGAGAGGAAGAACATCTCCAAAAGAGATGGTGAGAGAGTGATAGACTTCGATGAAGTCAAGGCTCAAGGTATATAAGAGTTGGTACAGGAGTAGATTACATAAATCCCCACAGAAAAAAGATCTATTCTAGAGACACAAGTACTATGTAGGAGTAAAAGAGAGGATAGAGAATTGGAACGGTAGATTTTTCTAGTTACCGAGGATTGTGACTCATTATTAGTTGATAATAATGATCCTCTAGCCTACAAGGAAGTAGTAAGTGGAATCGATGTTTCTAAGTGTAAAGAATCCATGAATTCTGAAATGGATTCCATGTACCAAAACCAAATATAAATTTTGGTAGATCCTCCATTTGATGTAAAGCCATTTTGTTTCAAATGGGTATTCAAGAAGAAACCGGACATAGAAGGACAATTCAGTTCCTATAAGGCATGATTGGTTGCAAAAGGGTTTAAACAGAATCAAGGAATTGACTATGAAGAAACCTTTTCACTAGTTGAAATGCTGAAATCCATTAGAATTCTATTGGTCATTTTTTCTTACCATGACTATGAGATTTGGAAAATGGATGTAAAAACAACCTTCCTTAACAAGAAACTTCAGGAAGATTTCTATATGACACAAACTGAAGAGTTTGTGACTCCAAATGATTCTAATAAGATATGTAAGTTGCAAAAAACCATTTATGGATTAAAGAAAGCATCCAGGTCATAGAACTTTCATTTTTATGAAGCCATAACAGAATTTTGTTTTATAAAGAACGAATGTGAGATTTGTGTCTATAAATGGTTTAGTGGGAGTGCAATAATTTTTCTAATAGTATATGTTGATGACATATTTCTTATTGAAAATAAAATTTCAGTCTTACGGTATGTTAAGGCATGGTTGAATAAATGTTTCTCTATAAAGGACTTGGGAAAGGCAGTATATATTCTTGGGATCAAGATCTATCATGATAGATCCAAGAGACTTATAGTCCTAAGTCAAAGTAGGTACATTGACAAGATACTGAAGAGATTGGGAATGGAACAATCCAAGAGGAGATTGTTTCCAGCGTCACATGGCATTCATCTTTCCAAGAAAATGCTTCCTCAAATGCATGAGGAAAAAAAGAGAATGGAAACGATTTCATATGAATAAGTGATTGGGTCAGTCATGTATGTTATGCTATGTACTAGGATAGATGTCACCTACGCGTTGAGTGTGGTACGAAGATATTAAGTTGATCCAGCTGATGGCCATTGGATGGTAGTCAAGACTGTCCTTAAGTATCTAAGGCATACTAAGGATATGTTCTTAGTTTATAGAGGAGAAGAGGAACTAATCATCAGAGGATATGAAGATGCTAGTTTCCAAACTGATCGAGATTACATGAAGTCACAAACGGGATACATCTTCACTTTGAATGGAGGTGTTGTGAGCTGGAAGAGCTCAAAGAAAGGTTTGGTCACAAATTATACAGCAGAGTCCAAGTATATCGTAACTTCTGAGGTATATAAAGAAGTATTTTAGATGTATACCTTCATCTAAGAACTATTTGTGGTACCTAGAAATAAAGATCCCATCACACTTTATTGTGATAATACTGCAGTAGTGGCTCTCACAAAAGAGTCAAGGTCATATCAGGGGACGAAGCACATACTACAGAAGTATCATCTCTTGAGGGATTTTTCTCATAAATTTGAAGTTGAAGTGAGAAATATTTCCACGTAAGACAACGTGGCGGACCCCTTGAATAAAAACTTGACTCAACAGAAACATGATCATCATGTGAGTTCTAGCCGACTGAAAGTCATAGGCAGTTGGCTCTAGTCTAAGTGGGAGTTTGTTGAAGTTGGTGTCCTAGAACCAACTATTTTTACATTGATTACATGAATATTTAATGTATTTAAATACTAAACATCTTATTACATATTATTCGTTATTCTGAATGACTAAAATGTAATAATGTCCTAGAGTATTTGTCACATTAATAAGGTCATAGTAGTTCCCTGATATGATGAGAACCTTGAAGTGCTATGAAAATATTATTAAATATAGTTCTGCAGTTGGATGACATACTATGATGGGAAACATAGTATACAGACCGTCAGGTGTGAGTACTCATAAGCAGATGAGACTTTTTCTCATGAAGTTTGTACTTGGTAATCTCTAAGATGATATATTATTAGAATATACCAGCAAGTAGGAATTCTGCATGTTTTGGTGTCATCAGATATTTCTATCTACAAGCATGTGTAATTGGCAAGTCATTTCACCGAAGGTATATTATCGGTGTCCCAAATTATTTTTACCCTAACAAGTATAGCACCAGTAATGGGTCGATCCACAGGGAAAACGAAGTTATTTTTATCTTGTTTAACTTAGTTTGTATTTTTTTTTAATTAAGTTTGCTAAATTTAAAGACGATTTTTGATGTGGTGGATAAAAAGAATAATTGGTTTTGAGTTTCTTAAATAAATTACTTAATGAATAGAAGAAAATACAAGAAAATTGGTTTTGATGCAAATCAAGAGAAATGTGTTGGGGTTATGGATTAATGAGAAGTTGATTATTAAATCAAATTACATATGAGGTTATGTTGTTCATAATAACCCAACACTCTGGGTTTCAATTTGTAATAAAATTTTCTTGGTCCGGTAAACTTGTATTTAGAGCTGAAGAAACTAACTCCTTGGTCTAGTAGTCAGTTTTTCATAGTTCTTTATTTGGCTTAGTCTATTTTAAGTCGAAGAATACTTCCAATGGTCATGAAATTATTCACCATTATTCTTCTTTTTAATCCTTGAAATTTTTGCCCTTGGTATGGTTCAGAATTTGTAGTGATAATAAAAAGTGATTTAAGAAGAATAAGAAGAGGTTAAAAGGAACGAACACATTCATAAAAACTAATTTAAATTACAACTCATAATCTTTCACAACCCCAACACACTGGGTATTTAGTTACACATATAGAAAATGATAAACACAGAGCTCTTGATACATGATGTGATCATGCTCAGAACTTCGAGGAGGGAATGATTTTTTGGTAGACGGTAGAATGGAGTTAGTACGGCAATAGAACTTCTCTCCTTCGGACCTTCAACCTTTTCTCCACACTTTCTCTCCACACACCACACACTTAAACCAAATTCCAAGGCCTCCTTTTATATAAAATATAACCACATAGCATGTGGAAAAATTACACGGCGTGTACTTTTGTCAATACGCTTTTTCCTTTTTTTCTCCACTGGTAGGCGGCCTAACACGCCGTCTTTGACTTGGAACACGACGCCGCCTGGTAGGTATCTATACACGGCATGTAGCGCCGCCATACATGGCATGTAGTCTCGCTTTTCGACCACCAACTACTTCTAGAAAGGTCTATATGGCATGTATAAGATAAACACAGTGTGTAACACCCCAAGATTTCATAGTGTGTTATTTCTTCAAAATAATTCAATAACTTGCACTACACGCAACACCGAGTTCAATCACACCATGACTTACCAAAAAAAAGTCATTCAAAAGAGGTTATGAATAGTATTACCTAAATTTTAAACTTTATATAATCCTTATAATTTTAGAATCCATATTATGAGTTTCTTAGACATAATGCAAGAACAGATTCATTTTCAGTATTGCACTTTTATCAACTTCTAATAGTGAAACCTTTTTAAATAAAATATTTTAAACTTTTTGACTAAATGGGGACATAAAAAAATTTAAAATGAAACATCCCAAGCTTCCATGGTACGCTTTCCCTTTGAATAATACAGTAGCGTGTGTTGTACGCAACTTCGAGTTCTAACACACCACAACCAATCAAACTAGCCGTTATGAATAGTAATACCTACCTTTTAAAATTTTAGAAATTTTATATCTCAAAATGGAATTCATTTTTGGATTCGGAGTATCGAATTTAGCCTAAGGTGAAATTTTGGTACTTTTCGGATAACTTTCATATTTTGATGAATAGTGAAAATTACTAAATTTTAATTAAAAACAACTTTTTTAATCAAAATAATTAATAGTGATAAATTATGAATTTGAGTGGTTTTAAAGTATATTTAGAATATATTTTTACCATTTAATATAATTTTGGTCATTGGACATAATTTTACAATTAAACCGAACATAAACAAGTGTCAATCTTTTGATAGTTATTATCTCTTAAAAACACGCTTTTTGTTTTGACAGCGGGAATTAATTTTAAATTAATTTATGCCACTTATGTGTTTTGAATTTAGAAAAATGGATTCCATATTTGGAATCAGGATTTTCAAATTGTGTAAATAGGTAACTTTTATTTTTATACATTTTGAATAATTACTGCGGTAAATATTTTATTTACCATGGTTAAGGGTAAATCCGGTAAATAAGGGTTAAAAAATAATATTATAATAATACTAAAATTACCCTAAAACGTGTCCTAGCCTTATTGGTTGATACATGATCGACCATAGACATCTTTGGGTCGATTTTGGGACCCCATGGTTCCACTTGTAGGTGATAGGGACACTTTATTTTAATTAAGTTAAAATGAATACAAAAATGACACAAGCATATATCTTTTAGAAAAACAATTTTTACATAGGGTTATATATGTTGGATTTTAGATTATAAATATTCATTAGAAAGATAAAAATATTTCCTACATAATTATATTTTATTTATAATTTTTATACATTAAATAATTTAATTTATTTATGACACAATGATGATGAATTAATTACTATAATAGTGAAAAATTAAAATAATTCATATTATAAATACCCAAATAAATATAATATGAAACTTTTAATGAATTGAAATAATTTTCTAGGATAATATGATATATTAGGATTGATTTAATTGACTTTTTTCGAAGTAATCAATCTTTTATGAGTTTCAAAAAAATCAACTATTGAATAGTGTCAAAATTGACATAAAAGAGTTCTTAAAACAAATATTATATTATTAATTGATATTAAATTTCTAAAAATCTAAGGTTCGGCCAAGAGACTTATATAATGATAGGTTCATCATTAATGAACCACTTGGGGGTCTCTTGGATGTATATAGTAAGTTTATTAACCATATTATATAAAAATACAAAGAGACATTGTAAAAGTGAAACTAATTAACTTAGAGTTAATACTTAAAGATAAGGTTAATATAAGTACCCAAACCTGTCTAAATTATATTGGTTGAGTTGTTTTAGACATATCCCCACCTTAACATTTAAATAATCAACTTTTGAGCCATTATAAACCGAATATTAATTTATTATAAACTAATATTTCTAGCTTTTCCAAAGGTGCCCCTCACTCCTCTTATAAAAGGGCACTCCTCCTTCTCATTTATTCACACATTAAAAACCTTTTGGTTCGGAAAAACTCTACCCAAATACTCTACCAACTTCCCTCACTACAACCTAGAGTCCTTAGTGTGATCAGAAAGCCAACCTAAGGAGCCCTTTTGATCAAATCAAAAGGAAGAACCCGAAGAAGAGGTAATGATTTCACCACCCTTTTCCAAGTTCCTTTCTTCTTCCACTTCTTCTTCCTTTGTTATTAGCATTCTAAAATAATAACTCCAGTATCATATATATACTGTGATGTTATTATAAATATGGTACAACCATATTCAGTATTCTATCCACCCCTTGAATAACATGTCACCATACGTGCGTACGTACGGCTTACCGTCTCCACGTCGTGGTGTAATTGTTATTCAATATATTATTATTTGGATGGGTATAATAATGATATGTAACTCATGTAAATAATAAACATAACATTTTAATGATTCTGTATATATGATATAACAACCATTTATATATTATTTCAAAAGAATGATATTGTCGCTCGTGCGTACGTACGGACTACCGTCTCCACGAACGCGATTAGATTCATTCTCCATCGTATCCATTCAAGTATAATTATCATTTGATGATTTAAAAATGATGTTTAAGGACTTGATATCATTATTTATATGAATAATATACAACCTATTCATTACAAACATGGCTTACGTAACAAAACATATAAAAGAAAACAAGTAAGTTAACACCCGAAACAACGATAATACTAAGACATTATTATCAAATCAATATTAAAAGATCATATATGATATCATATTCTTGTATAATTTAATAACAATTATTTCACCATTATACAGGAGTTTAACCTACCTCAACCAAGTAAAAGTACAAGTTAAGGTGTTTTCATCTCACTCCTTATTCCCGTGAGATTCATGTCATATTGCCACCATCACCTTTTGTGTGGTGTATGTACTGACCATAATTATATTCTTTGTGTAATACACTCTAATTTATGTGTATTTACATATTCATTGTATGATACCTCTTTCATAGGTTGTATGTCTCATAAGTTACCAAATTGGTAAGGGTTATTTCGCAATCTCTTCATTATCTGAGGTTGTTTATACGTAATAATCTACTGGGATCTCTTTATCATCCACATCCATGTTTCTTAAAAATATATTTCAAAACATTTTTACTATTCACAAGAATACGGGTTAAAGTCATTTATAACCTTGTTTGACTTTTTATAAGAGGTTTATAAAGGAATCTTTCCGTCGTTTTCCAAACAAGGTGCTTTTTAACCTTTTCGACAAAATTAAGGTAAGAATGTTTTTTTTAACTTATACGGCGGGTGCGGCTATTTTCCGCCGTTATAAAATCGTCGAAGCTTCCCTTATAATCTTATAATAATATTTTCAAATTGAATGTATTATTTTATAATTATGTTACTTTTAAAATGATTTAACAAAAATAGATATTTCTCTAAAATAGTTTTGATTTCATCTATGTCAACATCCTTTGTGATGGATTTTAAGCTTATTTGAAGTTGATTTATTATGATACAAAACATCCATATTTTATTGAAGGTTTTTTAATATTTTTGACTGTGGATAAGTTATTCTTATGTCACTCATGGTTTTTGTTTGGAGTATTGACATTTCATAAGTTATTTGTAATCTGAATGTTTATGTTATATTTAAACCTTTCATTCAAATGAATGTGTTAGAAAAGTATGTTCCGGGTTGGGGACCGGTAAAAGTAAGCCCTCCGGTTTGGTCTTCGGTTATTATAGGAACTCCGGTTTGGTCTCCTGTTATTAGAGTAACTCCGGGTTGGTGTCCGGTTATTAGAGGCACTCCGGGTTGGTGTCCGGTTATTAGAGGCACTCTGGGTTGGGTTCCGGTTACAGTTATCCCCTAGGTCTTGGGACGAGGCCTTGACAAAGAAATTAAAGTTCAGCATTATGCATTCCGACATTATGAAAGTGGTTATTGATATTGCATGTGATTATTTGATTAGTAGAATATCCATGTGAATAAGTAAATGGCATTATTTCATCTTACTTTTGCCATACTATGTTGAAGTTCAAGTTTAAAAGGCTTTTGTTTTAGTAATACATTGCCTTAAATGTTTATACTTATTTTTGAATGTTCTGCTATATTGTTATCCTTACTGGGCATTTGAGCTCACCCCTTTTCTATGTTTTATTTTTCCCAGGATCTGAATAAGTAAGTTATGAATGACCTGCAGGGATATTATGAGGGGATAATAGTGTGGACTATGGAGACATTATGTTGTCGTAGTAGTTTTTTACTTTATGATGTAATGTAAAACTTATGAATATATCTAGTGTTTCCAAGGCTACTAAACCAATCGGTCTTTAGAGATTTGATCTTTCTTGTGATCATGCCAATGTTATGTAATAATGCACCGACTTTGGGTAACTAGGGTCGGGGCGTTACACAGTGTGTTCCCTTCAGCCGGCCACATGGGTGTATAGACTTCTTCTCATCCTCCAACTGCTTCTAGAAGGATGTACACTGCGTGTAAAGTGTGAACACAGTGTGTACATAATTCTGATTACTTGGGCATGTACTTGTCTTGGTCAATCCATGTCTGAGTCTAGATGTACATGGCGTGTAAATAAATACACACCCTGTAGTTTGTAAATTTTACTCTGTTCTCCTATGTTTTGTGTATTTGTCCATAAATCTCCTGAAAATGAACAAGATCACCAAAATAAAATTATTTGTTCCCTAAGCAATGGGTAATTAATGAAAACTTGTTCTTATTTTCAATAAAGTATGTAAAAATGTATACACAAATCGGGAGCATCAAACTCCCCCATACTTATTCATTTTCTTGACCTCAAGCAAATCTCAACATCTAATTAAAAGAGTCTATATTTTAAAAGGAATGAATTCAGTCAATCATAAATGTAAATAATAAGTCACAGAAGAAAATTCTAAAAAGTTACAAAACAGATTCAATTTAGGAGATATTTTAATCATGCCTCATATATAATTCAATTAACTTTTGTCATCCTCATTTAAACACATGTTTCAACCTTTCAAAAATAAACAAGCCACTTGAGGATCTACCTCACTAATAATATAATCAACACTAAATAAATTTTAAATAAAATTTTTTCTCAATCAAAGATATATACACTCTATCCATAGGTTTTCAAGAAATCTAGTTCTCTACTTCAGAAATTTGATTTACAGAAATCATGAGGGCTTTTCAATAAGGATCAGATGTTTCTGTGACTAGAGGTTGGTAGGTAAAGATGTGAAAAATAACTCTAAGGCATGAAAAATGAGGCTAAATTATTTAAATAATATTTCATTATATTCAAAGTTAAGCTCAATGTAAAAGCACCCTCAACAAGATTTATCAAATAATCTCATCACCACCATCTCCTTTAGTTGGGTAGGTAGGGTTCACAAACCAAAAAGTGAGTATAAGGTCCCTTTATCTGTATCATTTTTTTTAACAAAGGTAACCTTTCATAATTTCCACAAATAGAGGTTTGGAACCCTTTTTTCCACGAATGATCAAGAGGATCTCTCCTATACTTATTTTCTTGACAATTCACGAAAGTATGCCATGTGTTTCCAATCCCTTATTTTGAGATCAAATGAATAATCATGAAAAATCATAAAATAATTAAGGTAGGAAGGGAAATATTCTTGTAATATGGCTTCCTATAAAGGCTATTCATGGTTTCTAGGGGCTTCACAAAGATAAGATGTAGGGTAGGTCTCAAGATAAATAGGTTAAAACAATCTAATGCCTCAATCATTTTAATGTAATTCAAAAATTCCTCATGTTTCGAAAAGAAAACTTAAAAATTCTATTAGTTATGTATATCCTAAGAATATCTCAAGAAAGAGGGTATTGGAAATAATATGACAAAGGGTTTATTATACCTATCAAGAGTGGGAAAAATAAATAAATAGACAATCAAGTCATGACTTGCAAATAATTGATTATTCTAATAGATGTAATTATCTAAGGATTAAAAGTTATAATTTAAACTATATCAGTAATCATTTTAAAATACTTAAGAACCAAAATAAGCATGCAACATTTGTTCAAAAATTTCCCACTTTTAGCTATATTATTTAGAAATATGATTAACCAAAATGGATTCATGTTTTAAAATACAATTTCTAATAATGATGTCTCCTAGAATGGTGATAAGGGCAAAGACTAAGGTGGTCGACAGACGCCCCCCCCCCCCCCATACTTAATAGCGCACGTGGTCCACCAAGTGCCCAAAAAGAGGAACAAGGTATGGTGGGGACACAATGGTGGATCAGAACGAGGTGAAGTAAGGAAATAATTAAATCAAGAAAGAAAAGAAAACAACAGAAAAACATGGGCAAACAATACTCCCCTCGTGGATAGGTGAAGAAAGATGGGAGGTAGTGGAATAGCGTAGCCCAAAACGTGCCAGAGTACCTGTGATGGAGGTGGAGAGAAAACAATGCAAGCATACACAACATGCACATTCACCAGATATCACAAATATATATATAATTAAAATAATGTGGTCAAAAACCAGTCAGGGGGTTGCCTCAGAAGAGGCATCATCCGATACAGAAACAGCCGGTAGAGAAGGCTCAGGAGACGTGGAAACTGGAGGGTCAGAATCCGCACTCGAAAGAGAAGGCATAGAAGTAGAATCCATAGGAGTTGGACTCGAAAGATAAAGCTCAGCATCACTCCCTTGACTGGTATTAGTGGGGGCGGCAGTAGGGCCCATAGTGGATAGGAGAACTGAATCTGTGGCCAGTGCAATAAAGGGCAGTGGAGCTGTGGAGGAAGGGCTAGGAGCTGAGGTAGAGGCTGGTAGCGATGGCAGTGGAATACCATTATAATGAAAAAGAATCCCCAACATCTCCTCTAGTCGGTCCTGATGTCGATTGAGATGGACCAAGTGTTGCTCCATCGTAGCTAGGTGGAGGTAATAGGTGAGATAGACTGAGGGTGTAGAGGTAGGTGGGGTAGTAGAGGGAATAGAAGAAGGTAGGCTAGAATAAGGGGGTGTGGTGGAGAAGCTGGAAGGGGAGGGGAAGGAGGAGCAGGTGCATCAGCGGGGAAGGAGGGTTAGAAGGTGGTTAGGGTGGTTCCTGGGTAAGGACGTAGGCACCCCCTACTTCCGGACCAATCCCATGCGAATAAGCATGAGATAGTCTATCCACTGGGGGGAACCTATCTGGTCATGTGGTAGTGAAGGCTCAAAAACCCCGAGGTGGTGGGAAAGGCGAGTGGTGTAAAACCCACCATTCAGGTTGCCCTGGTGGCTAGTAAACATGGCATGGAAATAGGAGCCAGCAAGGTAAGGAAGGTCTGGGTAGTCCTGTCGGATGAAATAGGTAAGTAGCTCCATGTCACGACTGGTCATGACCCCCATATCCTCATGGTAGAGAAAAAGAATGGCGCTAAAGCACTGGTGGGTGAAGCGAAGGATAGGGTCAGTTATAAGGTAACTCTTCTGCGAGGTAGGGGTATAGTGGTGGTTAATCCCAGCAATCTCCTGCCACATGGAAATGAGGTCAGAGCACTAAAGTCAAGTCATAGATGAGACAGGGGTGGGGTGACAGGATGAGGATAGAAACTGCACCCTCGACCAAACTTGATCATGGTAAGGGAAAAGTGATGGCCGCCTAGCTAGAACCAGACCAATGGTATTGCATCATTGGGAATCTCCCGGTACTCGGCCCCGTCGAACTCAAATGAAGCAGCAAACTCTAAATATAAATCCTGAAAATAGGAGTGCTGGTCTGGAAGATCAAGAGTAAGGGAGTGTGCCCGATAAGATCCTCTAACTCGCCCCAGATACCTAGATTCTGAGGGATAGTACTATCCAAATAGTGGTTTATCAACGGAATCAGACGGCGAGAGAAGCATCGGACTCTATTGTGTTCCAAATCGGTGACCGAGAACACTATTCAATGGTAGGGAACACTTAGAGGTCCCGGCCTAGGTGGAGGTGCTGCAGTAGGAGCTGGCTCTGGGGGTGGATCGGCTGCAGTAGACGGAGGCTCGCTGGATGGGGAAATCGATGAGGGACCAGCTACGTATGAGGAGAGATCAGGTGAAGTGGCAGCTGGTGGGGAAGGAATGATGGTGCTCGGAGGCTCGATGCGAGATGGTGGAGGTGCGGCGCTACTAGTGGCAGCCTCGGCGGAGGTAGTGAGCGGGGGAAGGATAGCCAACAGAGAGATCTGGTACACTAGAGAGTCTGGATCTAGTAGTGTCACAGGTCGGAGTCGTATACGATGATAAATGGGCCTCTCGCCCTCAGTGGCGGAGGCGGTCCGCTTCCCACGGGAAGGATCTCTGTCTGCTATATCCTGAAAGAGAATAGAAAAACCAAACAAAAGAAAAGGAAAAGAAAAGGGAAAAGAAGAAAATGTGAGAATGGAAAAATAAAAAGTACATTGTGTGTATTTATAGAGTACGCGGCATGTAATAAAGGTGGGTTAGTTTCCCATGTTCTCTAGATAAACACGCCGAGTGAGCAAGGAATAAACCAAGAAAGGTTACACGGCGTGTACCGAGCATACACGTCATGTGCATGTAAAGTGGTCCTGGTCGTGTATTGGCAAGGACACGGCCACCAGTTAATTAGTTCTAATAATATAGGACACTCCATGTACAAGTCCAACACAGCGTGTGCAAGAGCAGAAGTAACATGGTCATGTGGAGGGTTAGACACAGGCTGGCCAGAATAAATGGTATACGCGGCGTGTACCGAACACACACGTTGTATACGTGAACATGGTGTGTGAGGCCATGTGACAAAAAATACCCAGGCATGATGGGGAATGATACACGGTGTGTACCAAACATACACACCGTGTATTTTCAAATCGTGAAGCATTCGGTGTGTGGCTGTGTACAAATGTACACGGTGTGTGTTCTTCAAAGTGTGCCCATATACTGTGGAAGAAGAATGGTCGGTCGATCCGCAAATCACCCTAAATGCTTGTAATAACTTTAAATAGAGGGTGTATAAGGGTGTACCTGGACCAAAGATCACAATACAGGAGAAATCAGAATCAAAAACGTCCTAAATCAGCGGATTTGGGAGTGAGGAGTTCGGGTCTCGTACGGGGGAAGAAATGGGGAGAGAGGAGGGGGCCGCGCGACATGGCCTGAAGTTGGGTGGTCCGTGGCTTTTATAGTCGTGGTACACAGCATGTGCAATAAACTACATGTCATGTATCCCTTTTTTTATAAATATATATATATAGATATATTATTATTATAGTAAACTATATAATAATTAATATTAATAGTTAAAATAGTAAAAATAGATATATATATATATATATATACATAATTCAAAAACAAAACTATACACATAATGTATCGAGAAATACACATCGTGTGTTTTAAAATTATAAAAAGAGAAGTACAACCTTTGGTCTGGTGCTTGGGGCGAGGTTCGAACCGGTGATCGGTCGTTCCGAATGGAAGCCCTCAACCACTGGAGAAAAGGTTGTACTGCTGCTCTTATTTATTATTTATATATATTTAATGTATATGGCCTATATTATACAGGAAGAATGTAAATGCACGACGTGTGGTTTTTAATTATACAAAAAGGGATGAAGTAGGGAGATTAGCTGAGTTCGAACCCAGGTCTTTTGGATCTAGGGCCAAGACACTGCCAATCTGCCAACTTCACCCACATGAATTAATTTATGCGAAAAAATCTTTTCAGTTTTATAAGGATAACATGGCACACATGACGTATATCAAAATAAATGTCATGTGGTTTTATTAAAAATACAAATGATGGAAATGGGGCGGTTGTCAGGATTCGAACTCGAGTCTTTTGGTGTCGGGTTACGATCTTGGCCAACCGATCCATCCCCACCATGGGTTTTCTTATAAGAATATATATATATATATATATATATATATGAAAAATATTATACACTGTGTAAGAAAATACGAAGCGAAAAAGGAGGAACGGGAGGCTTTGAACCGGTGACAGCTCGGATGAACTCCAGTGACCTTACCATCGTCACCGGCATCATCCCTATTTATTTCTTAGTTAAACTATATATTTATAATAGTTAGAAAAAAATGAAAAGGAAAAAAGTACATGCCATGTATATAGGTGGTACACGGCGTTTATCCGCTGGGTTTCCTCCCAGGAAGCACCTTTGTTTTAGGTCGTTGGCTCGATATACTTACCTCATTTTACCTAAGCTGTATGGTGGAAAATGTTCCCACCGTGTCGTCAATGTGATGGTAATCCTTCAACTGCTATTTGTTCACCTTGAATGGTTGACCATCTTCTCCAGAAATTTCCAACGCTCCATGATGGAATATGCATATAACTTGGAATGGTCCCGACCATCGTCACTTTAACTTCCCTGGGAATAATCGAAGACGATAGTTAAAGAGAAGTACCTAATCACTGAGTTGGAAAGATTTACGTGAAATCATCCGGTCATGAATTACTCATTCGACGGTTAGAACTTTTGCTTCTCTTCAGCTGCTTTCAGATGAAAATTCAGGGCCTTGATGGCCCAGTAGGCTTTGTGTTCCAACTCTACTGGAAGATGGCATGGCCTTTCATAGATGAGGTGGAATGGGGACATTCCAAGTGGTGTTTTGAAAGCAGTCTGATATGCCCACAGAGCATCATCTAACTTCTTAGACCAGTCATTCCTCGAAGTGTTCATTGTTTTCTCTAGGATCTGCTTGAGCTCACGGTTAGAGAGCTCCACTTGTCCACTGGACTTAGGATTATATGGTGTCCCCATATGATGCTTTACTCCATACTTCAACCATATTCTTCACATCAGTGTATAGTCGAAGTGGGTCCCTCTATCATTGATCAGTACTCGAGGAACTCCAAACCTGCTAAAAATATGTTTCTTTAAAAATCTCATGACTACCTTGGTCGTTTCGTGTGTTATAGAAGTGGATTCCACCCACTTGGAAACATAGTCGACGTAGACCAGGATGTAAGTGTTTCCGAAAGATGGGGGAAATGGATCTATAAAATCTATGCCCCAAACGTCAAAAATCTCGACCTCTAGAATGGGTTGTTGGGGCATCTCAGCTCTATGTCCCGCATTACTGGTCCTCTGGCACCGATCTAAATAGGAAATAAAGGCTCATGCATCTTTATGCATGGTGGGCCAAAAAACCCAGACTGCATGATCTTTTCTATCGTACGGTCAGGTCCATGATGTCCTCCAGCTGGTGAGGCGTGACAGAACTCTAGGACATCGTGAACTTCATTCCCCAGGATGCAATGGCAGATCACCCCATCACCACAGGATCGGAATAACAGAGGATCTTCCTAGAAGTACCTCTTCACATCAGATAAAAATCTCTTTTCTAGGAGAGTTCGGGGTGAACGACACCTGTAACTATAAAATTATCAATATCAACATACCATTGTCTAGGTGTTTCATTGACCGAAAAGAGGTTCTCATCAGGGAAATCCTCCCTGATCTCCCAATATTCCTCCTTCTCTAAATGAGGCTTCTCTAGGCAGGAGAGATGGTCAGCAACAACTGTTGGGACCAAGTTGAATGGAGAATAAAGTTTGAAGAGTTAGCTTTTGCAGAGTGTTGTATTTTTTTGTCAAAGAAGATAAATCAATTCACTTTGTAGAAGGATCATAAATCAGACGATGCTTTGCTGATATGTATTTCTCAAATATCATAAGTCAGGAGAACTTGTGATGCAATACTTATGATAGAAATGGGGAGAAATGATGATGCGAGTCATATATAGTTTTGATTGGAAGGAGTGATGCTGCTGAAAGATAGGGAAGTTTTTGTACTTCCCATTGCAACTCTGACGATGCTAAAGCTGATCTATCAAAGGATAAATATCACGATAGTGGGATTCATGATAAGATCATAAGAATGATTATGGGAAGTAGTAAAGAGATAAAATGACAAAGCAATAGACAATCTGAGGATGGCAGAAAAGCACAGTTTAAGGTGGCGCTGTTTTCCAGTGTTTGCCAAATTGTTGGGCCTGAAAATCGGGAGATGAAGAAATGTGATTAGCAATGGATGTTGTGAGCATGATTGAAGATGGTTTATATTTTCACGTGCAAGGAGTTATTCAAGGTCAAAACATTGAAAAATGACCATGGAATGGAGTACGCGGAAATTTAGGCATGTTGTGCGCAAAAATAAAGTGGTGCATGCAATATATGCGGGTTGCGCGAAATAGCAGCAGGTTGCGTGAAAAATTGGATCATTGCGCGAAATATTTGCAGGATGCGCGAAATAACTGCGGGATGCGTGAAATAGAGGAATGATATTTTTCGCACAAAAGGTGGTTCGAGATCAGAAGCTCGAAAATTGGCAAAGGCATGAAATGCGCGAAAGATTGGAGCAGTGCGCAAAATATGATGTCGCAGGAAAGATTGGGTTTGCGCGCAATATGGAATGCGGTGTGGAATTTTGCGCGCAATTGGTGCTTCATGCTTAGAAGGATGAAAAATGGCCAAGGCATGAGGTGCGCAAAATATTGAAGCATGGCGCGAAATATGAAGTTGCATAAAAGAGTTTTTACGCACATGGAGGAGGTTTTACGCGCGGATTAGTGTTTTTCGCGCGGGTCAAAAATGCCTATAAATATGAGGCTAACCCTTCTCATTTGTTAATGCTCGACACTTAGAAGAAATCCCGAGCTCTGGTGCGCGTAAATTATACGCTAAGTGAGTTGCGTGAAAAGAAAGAAGTTTGCATGAAAAGAGGATAGTTGTGCGGAAAATTGAGAAGTTGCGCGAAAAGAGAAAAAGTTGCGTGCAAAAGGAAAGTTGCGCGAAAACGTTTTTCGCGCCAAAAGGGATTTTTACGCGCAAGCCATTTGAATTGTGCGCAAGGCACCCTAAAGGCTGCCCAAAATATTCTGGGTCTTCACACGTATTCAGTAGTGCGTAAGAGAGTTCTTACCGGCTTCTAGGTAATAAAGTGAAAATTTGTACTTCAGAGAATACATCTGTTCAATTGTAAAGAAGTAATGAAACATTGTGTTACCCTATTTGTGCTAAGAGGGAGCACACGCACTATTGGATCGTTTTCAAAGTGCTTCATGAGTGTAAGGGTATATCCTACTCGTTGTATTCTACATCAAAGGATTGTTTTCTAGTGGATTGTGTGGTACTGGATTGTTTCCATACCATACCAAGGACGTGGCTACTCTTGTTGAGTAGTGAACCTTGTAAATCTTGTGTTCCTGTGGTTGTGTGTGTTCAGCAGGGAAGAAACTCTTTAACAGGAGGTGAAGGTTGTTTCAAAAAGGTGAAACTTAAACAGAAAAAGATATCACTGATTCACCCCCTCCTCCTCTCAGTGATACTTGGATCCTGACTGGGAACTTCAACAACGTTCTCACTCCATTTCTTATCTCGAATCTCCAGATCAAATTCTTGTAAGAGGAGTACCCAATGGATCAATCAGGGCTTCACATATTTCTGGTTCAGTAGGTACTTTAGTGTTGTATAGTCAGTATAAACAATAACTTTAGACAACACTAAGTAAGAACGGAACCTTTCAAACATGAAAACCACTGCAAGTATCTCCTTTTCTGTGGTGGTTTAGTTGATCTGTGCCTCGTTGAGCATCCTGATGGCATAATACATAGGTTGGAAAATCCGGTCAAGCCGCTAGCCCAAGACTGCTCCTACTACGTAGTTGCTAGCATCGCACGTCACTTCAAATTGTTCTTCCCAGTTGGGAGAAATCATCATTGGAACTTACACCAGGCATTGTTTTAGGTGTTCAAAAACTATGGTGCATGTCTCATTGAACTCAAATATGGAATCCTTGGTTAGAAGATTGGTTAGGGGTAGGGATAATTTTGAGAAGTTGCACACAAACTGCCTGTAAAAACCTACATGCCTCACGAATCTACAAAACGCTCGGACGGAAGTCGGAATAGGTAGTCATGAAATGACTTTTATCTTCACTGGATACACCTCTATCCCCTTTTTTGAGATTCTATGGCCAAGGACGATGCCGTTTTGCACTATGAAATGACACTTTTCCCAGTTCGAAACTGGTTTAGTGTTCTCACATCGTTCCAAAACTAGTTCCAGGTGCCGAAAACAAGTGGTGAATGATTTTCCGTAAATGAAAAAATAATCCATGAATACCTCTAGGATCTGTTCTTCCATGTCATGGAATATAGACAGCATACAGTGTTGGAAGGCGGCGGGGTCATTGCACGTGCCAAAAGATATCCTTTGGTAAGAAAACGTACCTTACGGGCAAGTGAATGCGTTCTTCTCCTGGTCCTCTGGGGAAATAGAAATTTAGTTGTAGCTGAAATAGCCATCAAGGAAGCAATAGAAGTTTTGCCCCACTAGTCTCTCTAGAATTTGATCCATGAATGGTAGGGGGGAAATGATCTTTTCTCATGGCATCAATCAGCTTCTTGTAATCGACACAGACTCGCCAGCCCATGATAGTGCGAGTGGGGATGAGCTCATTCTTATCATTTGATACCACAGTGATACCCCCCTTTTTGGGTACCACTTCTAAGGGAATCACCCATAGACTATCTGAGATGGGATAGATAATTCATGAATCCAACAATTTAATCACCTCTTTTTTTACAACTTCCATCATGGGGGGATTTAGATGTCGTTGTGGTTGCCGAGATTGTTTGGAACCTTATTCAACTAGCACTTTGTGGGTGAAAATGGTAGGGCCGATGCCCTTCAAATCAGTGATTTTCCAACCAATAGCGTGCTTCCACTGTTTCATAACCTGCAGAAGTGCATCTTCCTGCTCCTATGACAGTTCTGCGTTAAGTATGACAGGTAATGTTTGATGGTCTCCCAAATACCCGTACTTTAGAGAATATGGAAGAGGCTTTAGTTCTAGTTCAGGTGCCTTTAAAATCGAAGGCACAAGTGGTTTCACCTTGTCCCATTCCAGACTATCCATAATAAATGCACGTTGCCAATAGTGGCCGCCCTGGCCTTCTAGGAATTACAAGTCCTCTGGCACTTCTTCAATTGGAATGTCTGGAATAATAAAGTTATCTGAAGTAAAAGAACATACCAGGTTATCCTCTTTTTCGCTCAAATGATCATCCATGGTGTTTATCACATAACAGTCCTCATGCTCTGACAATGATGCATTCTTGATAGCATTGAGGACATTGTAGGAGACTCTTTCGTCTCCTACCTATAAAATCAGCTCCCCCTGGTGTACATCAATTAGTACCTTCCCAGTGGCCAAGAAAGGTGTTCCTAGTATGAGAGGTGCCTCCTGGTCATCTTCCATGTTGAAGATGATGAAATCTTCAGGGAGCATCAACCTACCCACCTTGACCAATACGTCCTCCAGTAGTCCCTTCAGATGATTAATGGATCGGTCAGCAAGTTGAAGGGCTACTCAGGTAGGCTTCAAATCATTAAGCCCTAGATTATTGAAAACTATGAGGGTCATGAGGTTCACACTGGCCCCAAAGTCACAGAGGGCCTTCCCAAACTCACATGGTCTAATAGTACATGGAATAGTGAAGCTACCTGGATCTTGGAGTTTGGGAGGAATCGAATGTTGGATGACTGCAGAACACTCCTTGGTTAGGGAAATCATGCCCAGATCCTCCATATTTCTTTTATTGGAGAGTATTTCCTTCATGAATTTATCATAAGTGGGCATCTGCATCAGTGCTTCTATAAAAGATATTTATGTGGGGATTTTTAAACATGTCCATGAATTTGTTGAACTGGTGGTCCAACTTTCTCTGCTTCAATCTCTCTGGGAAGGGTAACGTGGACTCAAAGGGTTTGACAACATCCTTTCCTTTATTTTTTGAAGCCTCCCTCTATGGGATTTTGGATGAGGAGGGTTCTGTATTTGTACCTTCTTTATCAATAGGTAATGTGGGTGCACCTAGCTGTTCTGGTTGCTGTTGTGGAAGCTCCCTTCCACTTCGTAGCATGATGGAATGGGCTTCCTCTCTTGAGTTTTTCGCAGTGTTACATGGTAGTGTACCGGGTTTCCTTCTCGAGAGTTGGTTTTACAAATGGCCAATTTAGTTTTCCAAGCCTCGAATTGAAGCCTCCTAATTTTGTAACCTGTTCTCAACAGTAGATATAAATTTGGTCATGAGATCCTCTAACCTTGAGGTGTTCTCCTGCTGAGGTGGTTGTTGAGCGGCTGGAGGCGGTTGCTGCCACGGTTGCTATGGTCGAGGGTTTGAATACCATTTCTGCTAATAAGAGCCTTGTTGGGGATATTGCTACCTCTAGTACTGGTTATGATATGCAGGCTGGTTGTAGTCGGGCGGTCGTTGGGGCGGAGGATTCTGCTGTTGTTGGCCACAGCCTGTGTTCTGTTGATTACGCCATGTTGGGTTCTAGTACTGCTAGTACTGGTTTGGCCCTCGGTTTTGGAAAATATAACTTACCTCTCTTATTGAAGGGCCTCCATGAGAACCTAGGCATTCTACAATGATGTGGTTATCACCACATTCACTACACGCATGATGGTTTGCCGCATGTACTTGAGACGTGCCCTTCAGATTGAGTGCATCGATCTTTTTGGACACAACGTCCAACTGGGCAGCAAGCATATTAGTTGCATCAATATTATGAATACCTCGTTTCTAGGTACCCCGCTCAGAATTCCACTGGAAGCTATTGGAAGACATGTCTTCCGGTAGTTCGAAAAGATCTTCAGGGAATTTCCTCATTACTATACCTTCAGCAGCAACATCTACCACAGATTTTGTATCCGTCGTTAGTCATCCGTAGAAGGTTTGGACCTGCATCCAAATTGGAAGTCTGTGGTGTGGGAATTTGTGCAACATCTCCTTGAAGCGCTCCCATTATTTGTACAGTGACTCAGCGTCATGCTGCTGGAAGTTGTGGATTTCATTACGTAGAGTCGCCATCTTCAAGGGTGGGAAGTATTTAGACAGGAACTCCTAGGCTAGCTCCTCCCAGTTGAGGATAAATCATTGTGAAAAACCTTTAATCTAGTCTTTAACCTTATCCCTTAGAGATAAGGGGAATAGGTGAAGAAAAATGGCGTTTTTGGACACTCCGTGGTAGCGGAATGTGTCATAGACCTCCAGAAAATTGGAGAGATGGGCATTGGGATCCTCGCTGGGCAGACTACCGAATTGAACAGTGTTTTGGATCAGCTACATGGTAGCAGGCTTGATCTCGAAGTATTGGGCCTGCACCAGTGGAAAAATGATGCCCGTGTCAGCTCTGTGGATGGATGGAAGGTTGTTCTTCATGAGAGTACGACGTGGAGGTGGATGCTAAGGGAGTGGATCTGGCATGTATTTTTGTTCTTGAGGGGCATAGTACAACCCCTAAACTGAGAGTAGAAATGGCATCCGCTCCAGTTGGAATTGTTGAAGCTGTTGTGGGCCATACCCTGGAGTAAGTCGAGCTTTCTAGTTCCGGTTGTCTTCTGGTCTTGACTGTTTTCCAGCTCCTTGAACAACATCCAGATTTCCTTCCTCGTTCTATGTTATAGGGTTGTTGTGGTTGTGCTCATCCATGAGTGCTCGTTGACACCTCAAAAGCATCTCTTTGATCTCTGGGTCAGTTGGGAAAAACCCTGACGACTCAACGTTCTTGGATTGTGTGAGGTAGTCACTCATACACTTATTGACCTACACGATATGAAACACACTAAGCTTAAATGAAGAAAAATAAAGATTAAAAGAAATAATATTAGAAAATAGATTTTTGGGAATTTATGATTTTTATTTTCACTAAAATTTAACACAACCTAAATGAAAACAAGAACAAAATTAACTTTTCTTTATTCCCCGGAAACGGCACCAAAATTTGGTGAGTCTTTTCACCGAAGGTTTATTATCAGTGTCCCAAATTATTTTTACCCTAACAAGTATTGCACCAGTAAGGGGTTGATCCACAAGGAAAAAAGAAGTTATTTTTATCTTGTTTAACTTAGTTTGTATTTTGTTTTAATGAAGTTTTTTGAATTTAAAGTCGATTTCTGATGTTGCGGATAAAAATAATAATTGGTTTTGAGTTTCTTAAATAAATTACTTAATGAATATAAGAAAATACGGGAAAATTGGTTTTGATGCAAATCAAGAGAAATGCGTTGGGGTTATGGATCAATGAGAAGTTGATTATTAAATCAAAGTTCTAATGAGGTTGTGTTGTTCATAATAACCCAACACTATGGGTTTTAAATTGTAATAAAATTTCCTTGGTTCAGTAAACTTGTATTTAGAGCTGAAGAAACTAACTCCTTGGTCTGGTAGTTAGTGTTTCACTGTTCTTTATTTGGCTTAGTCCATTTTGAGTCGATGAATACTTCCAATGGTCATGAAATTATTCGTCATTATTCTTCTTTTGAATCCTTAAAAATTATTCCCTTGGTCTGGTTCAAAATTTTCAGTGATAATAAAAAGTAATTTAAGAATAATAAGAAGAGGTTAAAAGGAACGAAGATATTCATAACAACTAATTTAAATTACAACTCATCGTCTTCCACAACCCCAACACACAGGGTATTTAGTTACATATATAGAAAATGATAAACACAAAGCTCTTGATACCCAATGTGATCATGCTTGGAACTTTGAGTAGAGAATGATTCTTTGGTAGACGGTAGAATGGCAGTAGTACGTCGGTAGAGATTCTCTCCTTCGAACCTTCAAACTTTTCTCCACACTTTCTCTCCACACACCACACACTTAAACCGGAGGCCAAGGCCTCCTTTTATAGAAAATACAACTACACGGCATGTGGAAAAAGTACAGGGCATGTAATTTTTTCAACGTGATTTTGCCTTTGTTTTCTCCGCCGGTAGGCAGCATAACTCGCCATCTTTGACTTGGAACACGGCGCGGCCTGGTATTTAGCTATACATGGTGTGTGGAGCCGCCATACACGATGTGTAGTCTCATTTTTCAGCCACCAACCACTTCTAGAAAGGTATACATGGAATGTATAAGCTAAACATGGTGTGTTCCCTTCATCCGACCACATGGGCGTGTAGACTTCTTCTCATCTGCCAACTACTTCTAGAAGGGTGTACATGGCATGTACCATATTCTAATTACTTGGGAATGTACTTGTCCTGGTCAATCCGTGTCTGAGTATGGATGTACACGGCGTGTAAATAAGTACACGCCGTGTAGTTTGTAAATTTTTCTCAATTCTCCCATGTTTTGTGTATTTGGCCATAAATCTCCTGAAAATGAACAAGATCACCAAAATCAAAGTATTTGTTCCCAAATCAGTGGGTAATTAATGAAAACTTGTTCTTACTTTCAATAAATTATGTGAAAATGTATACACAAATTAGGTGCATCAGTAATGGTCCTTAGACATTAAGATTTTTATTAATATGTGTCATGACTCATGTACTTAGATTTGCTGACGAAAACTATCACGCCATATATCGGTGGGAAGTAGGGTATGTTGGGTATGTCACGAATGACATGTTATTAATGGATAAGTCGATGAAGGATTTCTCCCTTCCATTTATGAATGTTGATATCTAAGTCCTTTGATTGAAACAAAACTGTCACCCTAAATTCTATGGTTATTGTGTAACGACGAGTTTATTTTAGATAGTCAAAGAATGATGTATCAAGAATATAGGTTGATGACACTATCATGAAATCTACTTAATGAGATATTTTGATAAATGGATTATATTACACAGTGAGTGTTAGTATGTGGATGTCTCCATTGCGACTTTGAGTTCTTTATCTTGGGTGTGTTAACCCGTTGTTAGATAGTAATCTTGGACTTTAGGAAAACTCGCTTAATGTCGACGAGAAAGAATCCTATAAGGTCATACACTAAGTGTTTCTAGTAGTCTCAGTTAAATTCTATTTGAATTTAATTAATGGAATAAATATTATTCTCAAGACCAAGGAATAATTTTATTCAATTTAAAATGATCTCATAAATTGAATAAATATTTATTTACCGGGTTGTGAATAAAATTTATTTATTTATTTTATTGAACATTTAATAAATATTTATTTACTAGTTTTTAAATAAAAATATTTATTTAAGAGAATAAAATATTTTATTCACGTGTAAAATAAAAGGAAGAGGAGTTCGAACAGACTAAGACCATGTGCGTTGATAAATTAGTTATTTACAAGTCAATAAATAATGTTTATCCAATTGGCGCAAGAAATAATAATAATGTTATCATTATGTGGAACGGGATTTCATTTATGGTTCTGTTTTACGCAAGTTGACGCGCCACAAATAATGGTGTTGTTATTGTTATTATGTGTCATGGGTTTCTATAATAGTTATAATTGCATTTAATTATTGTTTTGCAATTAAATATTGTAACTGAAACCCCATGTCGATTAATAGGCAGGCGGGTTTGTTGTGCCAAAGTCCGATGAATTGACAATTGTTGAGCCAAACATTTTCTCTCTCAACTCCTCTCATCTCCCCCTCTCAAGAATGAGAGAAATTCTTCAACACTGAAGAACGATCAACGCATGGCATTTGTTCCACCATGTTAGCACTCGGAGAACGAGTGGTGTTGATTGAAGACCATTGGAGCATGTGTGGATCACCGTTAAAAGGATTCTACTTTGGATCCTCGCAAGTGCAATGAAGGCAATCTAGAAGGGTCATTCTGGATGATCAACAATCATTAACAAATAAAGTACCGAAGACACGGGTATTTAATTTCTCAAAAATTATTAAATTAATTATAAACATGATGTTCAAGATCCTCTTTCTCAGGTCTGCCGCCTCTCTTCTCTTTGTCTAAATCTTTGATTTCAATCTGTGGATACTGGCATTCATCATCATATTGATCCCGGATTGGTCATCGATTACGAAAAAAGTGAAGTTGGGCCCTCCCGACTACCATGCTTCCACTGCATCTAGATCCTTCAGTTAGTAATCTGGTTTAATATGTTTATAGTGATCAGTTAAAAGAAGAATAAAATGAAAGAGATGATAAAAGTGTTGTGCGCCGAACACACACACGAGCGGTGAAGAAAGTTAAATATGGACTTTGGATTGAATGAGAAAAGAAAATAGGAAATGGTTTATTTTGATTAATTCAAACTATTTTAAGACCATTAATATTATGCAACAGAAGGTGGATGAGAATAAGAGATGATGAAGAAGAAACATGCATTAAAATTTAATTGAAATGTAAACTAACTTACACAATTACAAATGAAGAAGAATACAAAAGAACATGAAAAAAAAGAGGAGGAAAGGTCACTCAAGTGAAAACTTGAGTTTGGAAGGCCCTCCCAGGCCTTTGTAAAGGCTATGGTCTTATCAACCTATCCTCTTAAGCTCTGAAATCTCAACCCCTTGCAGAGAGAAGAGGGGAGTGGATTTATAAGTCAATGTGGTAGATTGTTTACATTCCTAATATGTCCCTCAAGTTGGATCCCAAATATGTCCATTTAGAAAACTGAATCTCGAGATATCTTATTCTTCAGAGTTGTAGATACGAACATGGAAAGTCCACCCACCAAGTTTGGCATCCACTGAACTTTTGGAACCAAAGTTATGTCTATTTTACTAAATAATTTGATGTTGTCCATTTTTATCCAGACTTTTTAGAGGGCCACAATGTGAATGAGTTTTTGGACAGGATTATGCCCTCAAATCTAAACCATTTATTCTAAAAAGTTGATTTCCTAAATCTTGAATTTCTCCCCACAAAATATCAGCTCAATTAGCTGTATATATTGGGAGAAAAGTTAATAATTGTAGGATGGTTTAAAATTCAAAACTGAATGGTGGGGTTCACTTTCATGTATCAATTGGGCCCCTTATTAGTTGAGTTGGGCCTAGAAATTTTAATCCAAGTTGAAATGTACTGTCCCTTGACTTATAATGGAGAATCAAAGAATTTTGACTTCTGCATTGAACCCAGAAAATATAACATCACAGCTGGTCCAGTTTCTTTGACAGATTTGTTTGGGACTTCTTGTGTGGTTCATACGACCCTTAAAATGACCGAATTGGCCAAAGATCTAGTTGAATGATTTGTAGTATTATGAATAAAGAAACCTACAAAATAGGAATCATACAATTTAGATCAATAGGGATAGAGTAATGATTGAAATAGTAAACAAACTTGAATCTGGATTATTTCGAACAATGCTAGAAAATTATATTTAATATGAATAAGTGAATCTGGATTATTTACATTACAAACTAATTATGAAAATTTCCTTGAAAATCGGTAAGGGAAGTAGATGAAAAATTATGAATAAGTAAATAACATCACCGGCGCATGGTATTTCCTAACAGTGCGCGAACCGTGCGCCTACCTCTGTCCGCCCAAAAAAATGTCATTTTTCCTAAAAACACGCCATAGAATAAATCTAAGACTGAAAATAAACAAAATAATAAAGAAATGTCGGGTCGGAGTGTGATAGAAAAACTGGAAATTTCAGAAAAACAGGAGCGTGCTACTATCAGCTGCTACTACCACCTGCTAACATCGCCTACTACCGCCAGACACAATCGCCAGACTAAGTCTGTTACCGCTGACTGCTACTGGCACTTGTTACTCCCACCTGTTATCACCAGCTAATATCGCTAGATGCTACCGCTAGCTACTACCATCAGACTAAGTCTACTAACGCCAATTTCTACCATCAAACTAAGTCTACTACTACTAGAAAATACATCCAACTAATACCACCACCTATTATCGCCAGATGCTACTACCATACTAAATCTACTACCGTCGGCTGCTACTGCTACCTGTTACCGCCAGCTGCTACCACCAGCTACTACCATCAGATGTTATCGCCAGCTGTTACCACTGGACTAAGTCTGCCACCGCTAGCTGTTACTGTCAGCGGCTACCATCAGACTAAGTTTGCTACTATCAGCTATTGCCGCCAGATGCTGCTGCCAACTGTTACTGGCATTTGCTATCGCCAGCTGGTACCGCCAGACTAAGTCTGCTACCACCAATTGCTACTGCTAGAATAAGTTTGCTACTGCCAAATCCTACCATCAGACTAAGTCTGTTGTCATCAAATGCTACCGTCAGCTTATACCGCCAGACTAAGTCTTGTACCGCTAAATTCTACTGTCAGCTGTTGTCGTAAGTTGCTACTGCCAGCTTATATCACTAACTGATACCGGCAGACTAAGTTTGCTACTGCCAGCTGCTACTGTTAGACTAAATATGCTACCATCAGATGCTACCACCAGCCGCTATCACCAGATGCTACTGCCTTTCGCTACCATCAAACTAAGTCTGCTACTGTCATATGCTACCGCCAGACTAGGTATGTTACCGCTAGATATCACTGCCACCTGATACTGCCAGACTACGTCTACTACCACCAGATGCTACTATCAGCTGCTACCGCCAGACTGATATGGTATTATGCTATCGCTAGGTGCTCCCATCAAACTAAGTCTGGTATCATGAGTTGCTACTGATCGTACCACGATTCACTGTTTTATTCCACCCTTACACCGCTGTTTTAAACTAGTTTTGTAATGAATATTCCAAATATAATAATAAATTTTACTTTATGTTTGAATAATTTAATTAATTTTAATCAACATTATAATGGTAAATGTTACTTTTTTTATTATTTCAATGTAGGTGGAGGTGATTTGGAGGGCCCTTGATTAAGTGGAAGAAAAATGGGCCAAAATTGCATGGATCTGTGGACATTTGTTCACTGTTTTGCATAGTACACGAAATTAGTGTCTCCAAATGGGCTAAAATTTTGTGTGTATGTCCAAACATTAATATTATACATTTCATATTAAGGAACTCAATCCTGATTCGGCTTCTATAGGGCCCATATGAACTGATCTGTCCAAGCCACCGAATATGGACCAAGTCAAATGCGGTGATCTGTATTTTATCAATATCTTAAGATTTATTTGTCCAAATGGTTCCAAACTTTCTATAGATACAGTCAAGAGGTAGGGATAAAACTTTTCTATTTTCTCCAAAGCAAGATAAGGTTGTATGAAGGCCTAAATGCATGGTACAATTGGATTGATGAAATCCGTGTGCCTAAAACCACCTTCCAATTTTCCTATAAAATGAAACCTTGGGCTCCCCATTTGCAAGTTCGTCCAAGGAGTGAAGTGTTGCCAATTTGTAGTCCTATAGGAATCTCCTAATCATCTTGGAGGTTCTGGAGGCCCCTATCCTCGTAGGGGGGTCAACAATGAAGAAGGAGTTCCACCCGAGCTTCCTCCTCCACCTGATGTCGAGCTAAACGGTGGGCGTTCATTGTGAGGTAGCTACACATATGTCAAGGGAGTTCTAATGAATTTATTAGCTACTGGTTTGGAGTAATTTGGGTGTTAAAACATTTATTTCCATGTATCTTACATACTTTCATATTTGAATGCTTGTTTTGATGCGTGCGGATGAGATGCTCTTAATTTCTAGCTGATCGGTGTGAGGTTTTGAGTGTGTGAATTGTGTTGTTCCAATTGGGTAACACAAGAATCCTTTTCTTACCCACTTTCTTGATATTTCAATCTGATTTGGAAGCTCTTATTCCATGAATAAGTTCTATACCTTGACAATACAATTGTTATGTCAAGGTTTGGTTCTTTAAGCAATGAAATAATGGCTTAGGAATTAATTGGGATTCCAATTAATTTCAACCAAAGAATTACTCCAACCTTAAATTAATCTCCAAGAATGATGAACTTGAAAGTGTGTAGTGAACTCACAATTAACCCTTTTATCTCATAATTCTAATACACCACTTTTTATCAACTATTAAACTCTTTAAATCAATTCATTTTCTTTAAACTGTTTTAAAGCCACCCCTCTTTTAGCACTTCTTATTAAAAACGCACACTCTGAACCCACCAACGCTCCTTGAGAGACGACCTAGGTTTTTACCTAGACTATAAATAAACCTTAAAAATATAATCAATATGACAAGTCATAACACCATGGTAAAATTTTGGCATCGTTGTCGGGGAGCGCTTTGGTTTTTTGTGTGTGTTTTTGATAAAATTTTTGTAATTTTTGTGAATATTTGTTTGTTTTATCTTCTACCTTTGCATTTATTTTTGTATTATAATTTATTTCTTGTGTAGGTTCTTTGTATGACGCGTTCTACTCTAGGAGACCAACAAACTTTTAAACCCGAACCGGAGAGGATCCTACATCAACGAAACCAAGACACACAAGACAACACTTTGAAAGAGGAGACATCACATCTTAAAATTCTTCTTGATCCTTCTTCTTCTTCTGAAACCAAAGTTAAAACTGAACATAACTTGTATAACATGGCTGAAAATAATAGAACACTAAAAGAACTAACCTCGCCTGATGTTGATATCTGACCCACTTACATTCAATTACAAGGTGAGGAACCCAATTTTGAACTAAAATCTGGTTTAATTCATTTATTACCAAGATTTCATGGAATGCCTGGAGAAGATCTACATAAGAATTTAAAAGAATTTAATAATTTGTGTTCAACATTAAAAACTGCTAATGTGGATGAAGAACGAGTAAAAATTAAGGAATTTCCATTTTCATTAGAAGACACGGCTAAAGGTTGGTTGTATTATGTTAATTCACCTATTAGAGGTTGGGCGGACATGAAACGACTTTTTCTTGAAAAATACTTCCCAGCCTCTCGAACTGCAACAATAAGGAAAGAAATATGTGGGATAAGACAATCTCAAGGAGAAACCCTTCATGAATATTGGGAACACTTTAAAAGATTATGTTCAAGTTGTCCACACCACCAAATAAGCGATCAGCTTTTAATACAATATTTTTATGAAGGTTTAATTCCAAAAGATCGTAACATGATTGATACTGCTGCAGGTGGTGCACTAGTGGATAAAACCCCAATCGCTGCAAGGACCCTAATTGAGACCATGGCACAGAACACTCAACAATTCAGTTCAAGGTCCAGTGTACCCATTCGAGGTGTCCATGAGGTGCAAAGTACTGAATTCGAGAAAAATGTGGACACAAAGTTTAAAGAGGTAAGTACCCTTCTACGACAACTTTCTCTTTCCCAAGGGAAATTCCAATCTCCTCCTCCCATACATTGTGTTATATGCTCTTCTGATACCCACTATTCTGACCAATGCCCCCAATTGAGAGAAACTTCTGAGAGTTGTGAGGCAATATTCCCAGGATGCCCCTATAACCAACCCATTAGGCAATAACCTTACTATCCATCCAACCCTGGGTGGAAAGACAACCAAGCCTATAGGCAAGGGGGGTATTCAAACCAGCCTCATCAACCATGGAACCAACCAGGGAAAATTAGTCATCATCCACCACCACCCAGAAATCCTCAACCACCCCAAAGGCCTTTCCAACAACCCCCTCCAAAAACTAAGCCTAGCATAGAAGATATGATGAAACAAATGGCTACCAATAATCTCCAATTCCAACAAACCACTCAGGCAGCCATACAAGACCTCAAAACCCAATTAGGCCAACTAGCTAACTCGGTGGGTGAAATCCAAAGCCATGGGTCTGGTAAACTACCCTCTCAACCACTTGTCAACCCTAGGGATAATGGAAATGTTAGTGTCATCACCCTTAGGAGTGGAACTCAACTTAAAATCCAAATAACACCTCCATTAGAGTCATCCCCTTCTAAGGAAACCACCATCCCAACCACTGAAAAAGGTTCAAATGAGGTGGAACCTTGTCTTGAGAGAAGTCCTACCAAAGGAAACAGTGTGTCTATTGATGAGTTACCAATACCAAGCATTCCTCTTCCATTTCCCCAAAGATCCACCCAATCAAGGAAACAAAATGAAACTGAACTGGATAAAGAAATCTTGGAGACTTTCAAAAAAGTGCAGGTTAACATTCCATTGATTGATGTCGTGAAGCAAATTTCATGTTATACTAAGTTTCTAGAGGAGATTTATACACATCGAAGGAGACTTCATGGTGATGAGAAGGTAAGTTTGGGGATGAATGTCTCAGCATTGATACAACCATCGCTTCCCACCAAGTGCAATGATCCTGGAACATTCTCAATTCCATGTACCATAGGGGATTATTCTTTTTCTAATGGTATGCTTGATTTGGGTGCCTCTATTAATGTGACGCCTCACTCTATTTACTCTTATTTACATGTCAGTGAACTAAAGCCCACAGGAATAGTTGTTTAGCTAGAAAATTAGAGTACGGCACACCCTTATGGTGTGTTAGAGGATGTTCTTGTGAGGGTTCAAAATTTAATATTTCGTACTGATTTTTATGTGCTAAAAATGGAAGATGATAGGATGAATGGACACTCCCCAATTATATTGGGGAGACCTTTCTTGAAAAATTCCAAATCCATAATTAATGTCCATAATGGTACATTATCTATGGAATTTGGTGGTGACATAGTCCATTTCAACATCCTTGATTCCATGAAGCACCCCTCAGAAGAACATTCCTCTCTCTCAGTAAATTCAATTGATGTACTCCCTTCCCCTAAAATCACTTCATTTGTTTCCCCTGATCCCCTTTCTGAATGTTCCTCTTTGATTGAAATTCTTGGTAATGAATCATGTGTTGATTGTTGTAGTGGTCTATAAAAGTGTCATGCATGTTTATTAATTGATAATTTCTTGAACACGGAGGATCACATGACCATCGATGATACTGCTATGCTTGTAAAAGATAATTCCTCATCTGAGGATGATACCATTGAGCAGTTAGATGAGATTAGTGACCTCTCACTTTCACACACACTCCCATCAATCCAAAATTCACCTGAATTGGAACTAAAGAAACTGCCTCAAGATTTAAAATATTCATATCTTGAGAATGGAAACAAGTTGCCCGTCATCATTTCTAGTTCACTCCCTCCTGGGCTTGAATTACGACTGATTGAACTTTTGAGGGAGTATAAACAAGCATTGGGATGGACACTTGTGGACATTCCTGGTATTAGCCCATCAATTTGTACACATCATATTTTATTAATTGATGAGGCTAAACCAGTGAGGCAGGCACAACGTCGACTGAACCCAAACCTCTTAGAATTAGTTAAAAAGGAAGTAACAAAATTATTGTTTGTTGGAATCATTTACCCCATCTCTGACAGCCAATGGGTCAGTCCCGTTCAAGTAGTTCCTAAAAAAACTGGCCTAACGGTAATTAAAAATGAAAACAATGAATTGGTTTCAACTCGTGTGCAGAATAGTTGGTGTGTCTGTATAGATTATCGTCGACTAAACCAACACACTAGGAAGGATTATTTCCTCTTGCCATTCATTGACCAAATACTAGAGAGGCTAGCGGAGAAGTCTCATTACTGTTTTCTTGATGGGTATTCTAGATACTTTCAGATCTATATTGCCCCCGAGGATTAGGAAAAGACAACCTTCACTTGTCCCTTTGGCACATTTTCCTATAGAAGGATGTCATTTGGCCTGTGCAATGCTCCGGGTACTTTCCAGCGATGTATGGTTAGTATTTTTTTGGATTACCTAGAGAATTGCATGGAAGTTTTCATGGATGATTTTACTGTTTATGGATCCTCTTTTGATGAATGTTTAAGTAGTCTTGGTTCCATCCTACGTCACTGTATTGAAAATAATCTTGTATTAAATTATGAGAAATGTCATTTCATGGTGCGAAAAGGTATAGTTTT
Organism: Viscum album; assembly: GCA_963277665.1. Lineage (NCBI taxonomy): Eukaryota > Viridiplantae > Streptophyta > Magnoliopsida > Santalales > Viscaceae > Viscum > Viscum album. Next base: position 358,139,781 of record OY728155.1, on the reverse strand, counting down.
GGGACATGTCATTTCTGGGGCTGGTATCCAAGTAGATAAATAGAAAGTGGATTTCATTTCTTCCCTACCATTCCCTAAAAATGTACGTGATGTGTGGTCTTTCCTAAGTCATGCTGGATTTTACCGACGTTCCATTCATGACTTTAGTAAAATTGCACTCCCCCTCTCCCGCTTACTCCAAAAAGAAAAAGAATTTGTTTTTGATAAGGAATGTGAAGAAGCTTTTAATGAGTTAAAATGGAGTCTCACATGGTAATCCAACCACCTCGATGGGATTTACCATTTGAGCTCATGTGTGATGCCTCTAACTATGCAGTTGGGGCAGTCTTATCACAAAGGGTCGATCGAGCTCCACATGTCATTGCCTATGCATCACGTACTTTGGACCCTTCCCAAGAAAACTACACCACTACTGAAAAATAATTTCTTTCCATTGTGTTTGCCTTGGATAAATTCAGGTCGTATCTTCTAGGGTCCAAAGTAATCGTTTTCTCAGACCATGAATCCCTCCGGTATCTCTTAAAGAAACCGGAAGTCAACCCACGTCTCATTCATTTGATGCTCCTCCTTCAGTAATTCAATCTAGAAATTAGAGATAAAAAAGGAGCAGAGAATGTGGTGGCAGGCCATATCAGTAGGATCCTCCCATCCTCATACATTGTCTCATCCCCTTGTATTCCCATTAATGACATGTTTCCTGATGAGAAATTGTACAAAGTGCAAGATACTATTCCTTGGTATGCTGAAATTGTAAATTATTTGGTAGCATCTTGCATTCCTACTGATTTCAACAAAAACCAAGCTAGTCGTCTAAAACATGAGTCTCGTTGGTACATTTGGGATGACCCCTACCTTTGGCGCACATGTACTGATCAGGTCCTTAGGCGTTGTGTTCTCGATAGAAAGTTTCATTCTATCCTTAGATTCTGCCACACTCTTGCTTGTGGGGGCCACTTTGGTCCCCAACAAACTGCTCGCAAAGTTCTTGATTCTGGTCTCTTTTGGCCAACACTTTTTCAGGATGCCCATGAATTTTTTAAATCTTACCCTTGTTGTCAAAGAATGGGGAATGTATCTAAAAGGAATGAAATGCCGCAACAACCCTTTCTCTTTCATGAAATTTGTTATGTTTGGGGCATTGACTTTATGGGGCCATTTCCCATTTATTTTGGAAACTTGTACATTCTTTTGGTCGTTGATTACGTATCAAAATGGGTAGAGGCACGGGCCACAAGGAAAGATGATTCCAAAACAGTTATAGAATTTTTGAAAACTCATATATTTTGTAGGTTTGGATTACCTAGGTTCATCATCAGTGACCAGGGTTTTCATTTCTGTAACCGAACAATGCAATCACTTTTGCATCGGTATGGGGTCAGTCATCGAGTATCTACTGCGTATCACCCACAGACTAATGGTCAATCAGAGGTGTCAAATAGAGAGGTAAAACAAATTCTTGAAAAAACAGTCCAACCCAACAGGAAAGATTGGAGTCATAGACTCGATGATTCATTATGGGCTTACCGTACTGCTTTTAAAACTCCCATTGGAATGTCACCTTATAGGCTTGTTTTTGGAAAGAGTTGTCACCTACCTATTGATATTGAGCACCGAGCCTACTGGGCCATTAAAAAATGCAATTCTAACCTTTCTGGTGCAGGTTCTCAATAGAAGTTATAGATACAGGAGATGGAATAAATGCGTAGAGATTCTTATGAGAACTCCAGGATTTATAAGGAGCGAACCAAGGCTGCCCACGATCGCCTTATCCTTCATCGAGAGTTCCAAATTGGGCAGAAGGTCCTCCTATACAATGTAAGGCTGAAACTGCATCCTGGTAAGCTTCGTTCCCACTGGTTTGGACCATACATTGTTACTAATGTCTCTCCATTTGGTGTTTTTCAGGTTCAAAATGAAGAAACCAATCAAACCTTCACTGTCAATGGGAAGCGGCTGAAGCACTTTCATGAAGCCATTCTGGAGTCACCGGTGGAGGAACTCCAAGTTCAAGAAGCAAATTATGAATGACATCCACCAGGTTTTATCCTTCCTTCCCACATTCTCTTTTACTACAGTGAGGACACTACATACTCTAGGTGTGGGGGGAATGGGTACATTCCTGGGTTAGTTAAGAATTTTCATCGTTTTCTCCTTTCTTCTCTTTTTAGCCTTCTTTATGGTATTTTCATTTTTCCCCATCAATAATTTTGAAGTTTGATGATTTGGTGACCATAAAGCGGGCAAAGTAAAAACACCATAATGAAGGCTAAAAATAATTTGTGTATGAATTTAACATCAGGGAGTGATTTTATTTTAGTGAATTTGTTTTATTTCAATGATATAAATGGTCGTATCTATGTGAATCCTTTGAGATGATTGATGTTCCTTGTGTGAATAGTTTTTGGGAAAACTTTTCCACTAATATCTCCAAAAAAAATCACCAAACCACAAAGTGTGAATATTTCTTACTTAATATAAGGTAAATATATGTTGGGTTAATATTTTTCATCTTTAAATGATATTTCCATACGTTCGTTCCTTATCTGATCTGTTTCATTACTGTACCAGATTGACCTATGCGTGTGTACCTAATGTCCGACTGTTGTACGCCCTCAAAAAAAAAAATTGGTTGTCTTGGGCAGGTAAAAAACCACTCCTCCTCAACCTTTGATCTTGTTATAACTATTGCAATTAGTGTCGTGAGGAGATCAAACAATGGTTGAGAGATGAGTATGAGATTTGTTCCAAATGAAACTTCAAAAAAAATATAATAAATGAGGGGAGTGATGAAATGTGAAACATATGGGGATATCTAGGTCGGGAGATTATGGTTTGACTTCTGGGAATGCTTAAATGAGTGGGTCTTGAAATATGATTGCAAAGGATGTAGGACAGGTTCGGTGAAAAATCATTTAAAGCTGAATAATGTTAAAATAACCTATATTTATTTGATAGAAAGTGGAAAGAATAGCATGGAATGGTTTTCACAAACACACATGGAGAGTTAGTGTAATGGTTGACTTTTTAATTCCTTGCTCATATTGGTGTCATAAATCTCTTTGAATTTCACTATGATAAGATTTATGAGACATCTTTTTCTATTTTCACTAGGAAGAACTACTTGGTGTGGTTCGTGCATTGATCACATTACTTTGGTAAAATTAAATTTCCTCAAATGTTAAATCTTCGTGATGTTGAAAATATATATATATTCATAATTTTATTTAGATATGTGACTTTTCCCAGGAGTGAAAATGTTTAGGTGTGGGGGTGTGATCGTACCACGATTCACTGTTTTATTTCACCCTTACACCGCTGTTTTAAACTAGTTTTGTAATGAATATTCCAAATATAATAATAAATTTCACTTAATTTTTGAATCATTTGATTAATTTTAATCAACATTATAATGGGAAATGTTACTTGTTTTTATTATTTCAATGTAGGTGGAGGTGATTTGGAGGGCCCTTGATGAAGTGGAAGAAAAATGGGCCAAAATTGCATGGATCCATGGACATTTGTTCACTGTTTTGCATATTACACGAAATCAGTGACTCCAAATGGGTTGAAATTTTGTGGGACTGTCCAAATTTAATAGGATACATTTCATATTAAGGAACCCAATCCTGATTCGGCTTCTATAGGGCTCATCTAAACTGATCTATCCAAGACACCGAATATGGACCAAGTCAAATGCGGTGTTCTGTATTTTATCAATATCTTGAGCTGTAGTTTTCCAAATGGTGCCAAACTTTTGGTGGATACATTCAAGAGGTAGGGATATAACTTTTTTATTTTCTCCAAAGCAATATAAGGCTTTATGAAGGCCGAAACGCGTGGTACAAGTGGATTGATGAAATCTGTGTGCCTAAAACCACCTTCCAATTTTCCTATAAAATGACACCTTGGGCTCCCCATTTTCAAGTTCATACAAGGAGTGAAGTGCTTCAAATTTTAAGTCCTAGAGGAGTCTCTTAATCATCTTGGATGTTCTGGAGGCCCCTATCCTCATAGGGGGATCAACAATGAAGAAGGAGTTCCACCCGAGCTTCCTCCTCCACCCGATGTTGAGCTAAACGGTGGGCATTCATTGTGAGGGAGCTACACACATGTCAAGGGAGTTTCAATGCATTTATTAGCTACTAGTTTGGAGTAATTTGGGTGTTAAAACATTTATTTTCATGTATCTTACATACTTTCGTATTTGAATGCTTGTTTTGATGCGTGCGGATGAGATGCTCTTAATTTCTAGCCGATCGGTGTGAGGTTTTGAGTGCGTGACTTGTGTTGTTCCGATTGGGTAACACAAGAATACTTTTCTTACCCACTTTCTTGATATTTAAATCTTATTTGGAAGCTCTTATTCCATGCATAAGTTCTAGACCTTGACAATACGATTGTTATGTCAAGGTTTGGTTCTTTAAGCAATGAAATAATGGCTTAGGAATTAATCAGGATTCCAATTAATTTCAACCAAAGAATTACTCCAACCTTAAATTAATCTCCAAGAATGATGAACTTGAAAGTGTGTAGTGAACTCACAATTAACCCTTTTATCTCATAATTATAAAACACCACTTTTTATCAACTATTAAACTCTTTAAATCAATTCATTTTCTTTAAACTGTTTTAAAGTCACCCCTCTTTTTGCACTTCTTATTAAAAACGCACACTCTGAACCTACAAACGCTCCTTGAGAGACGACCTAGGGTCTGCCCTAGACTATAAATCAAACTTAAAAATATAATCAATTTGACGTTTCGTGACACCACGGTCAGCTACCATCGGACTAAGTCTGCTACCATCATATGTTACCGCTAGCTTATCACCAGTTGCTACTGCCACCCTTAAAACATCCCTTTTCGCACCTATTGGCCCAGAAAAATGTGAGGAAAAAGATTCCTTGTAGTCAGAACATTACAATAAGTATTGGGAATAATATCCTAATTATGATATATGATGAAATTTGTGAAATTTGTTTTTAAGTAATTAAGGGGGAATTTAATTAAAGATATTATTGCTCGAAATAAATGGAAATAAGGGGGAAATGAGCCTGTATAAGTAAATTGAGTTATTTGATTTGTAAGGGGATTTAGAGTGTTGAGTGATAATGAAATGCTTGTGTTGGTAACAATATATGACGGTTTTTTAGGAAAATTGTCGTATACAATCATATATTATGGTTTTTTTTAGAAAACCATCATATATTATGTCATTTGGTTATGTCATGGGTTGAAAAATACGTGATGGTTTTTTATACCGGTGTCATATGTAATAAATATACGATATTTTTCTAAAAAATCTTCAAAATACAACATTTCCATGTCAAATAATTTTTGATGATTTGCTCAAAAAACTATTATATATTGTTCAAAATTGGGATCATTGTGATTTTATATTATTGAATTCTGAGCCAAAACATTTAATTTAATTTAATTTCATAATTCAAATAATCATTAATATCTGCCAATTAAATCATTATTGTCAATATAAAAATTAAGCCTCCACGAGGAAGACTTGGTGGTTAGGGTCGTTCGTTTAGTTCCTCGTAACCGAGGCTTGATTCTAGTTGGTTGTGTTTTAGTATCGTAATTTCACGCATCTGTGATTTAAACATTTGATAGTCTAGGGCGGGGTGGGAAGATGTAGTTTTACCTTGTTGGTTCAAGGTTCACATTCAAGATTCGGGTTCGGTACCTGCTTCGGTGGGGGAGTACTGTGTTGAAAAGAGCATGAATTGTATGGATCAAGTGGCATTTCTATTCAATAAATGATTATTTAAATTAATCACTAATAAATGATTATCATAAACAATAACTTTAGACAACACTGAGTAAGAACGGAACCTGTCAAACACAAAAACCACTGCAAGTATTGTTGGAACCAGGTTCTTCAAAGCATGATTTGGTGTATGGTTTGTGTTTGTTGTCAATCCTCAGTGGAAGTTCAGGGTGTGTACCAACAAAGCGATCATACCGTTCAAGCAGAAAACAGTAGTGAAGGTGGCGCTGTTTCCCAGTGTTTGCCAAATTTTTGGGCCTAAAAATCGGCCAATAAAGTAAAGTGTTTTTGGAAAAGGTACTTGCGCGCCGTGATCTTGGAGGATAAAAGAATTGCGCGCCATATGTTTTTGAGGATCAGAACATCAAAATTTGGCTAAGGAAAGAAGGTCGCGTAAGTGTTGGTTGGGTCGCGCAAGTGAGTTGCGCGACAGAGTTTATTGAAGACAAGACTTGCGCGCCGTCGAGGACTTGCGCGCCGCTGCGCAGGGGGTCCAGTTTGCCTATAAATACTGGACCACCCCTCCTCATTTGGAACGGAGTTCAAGGCCGAGAGATTGTTCGAGCTCTCGTCGCGTAGGTGGTTGAGTCGCGCAGGTGGTTGTTTTGTCGCGCAAGTAGAGCTTGCGCGCCGGTTTTTGGCTGTGCGCCCAAGGTGGTTTGGAAGAGAAAGGAAGTGGACCGCGCAAGTTTGTAGTTGGGGAAGGAAGAGTCGCGCATGTGTGTTGATGACACTTGCGCGCCAGTTTGGACTTGCACGCCGTAGTGGGACTTGCGCGACTGTCTTGGAGAAGCGCGCCTGGTTTTGCTGAAGCCCACCGGCGTGTTTGGAGCTGCACGAAAGCCGAGAGACTACTCAGTACATTCGAGGAAAAGAGATATTCTTCTTCTAGTAAGAATCGAACTTCAATAGAGCATCTACATACAACAAAGGATGCACTCTTATGAAAATGAAGAAGAGACCCTCACGTCTATAAACTGAGTGGGACTTCACCAACGGCAGTGAGCCAGGGGGAGTCAACGGGAGTGACCCGAGGGATGCAGTGAGCTATCCCTGAACAATTGTAAAGGCAGTGAGCCTGGGACAGAGTGTCTGTACCCGAACTTTTGTATCTGCAGCTAGTGAAGCATAGTGGATTTAGGTACGACCGGCAACCTGTCGGCGTATGCTCCTTGGACGTAGCCCTTAGTGGTGAACCAAGTAAAAATGTTTGTGTCTTCTCTGTGCATGTGAATGTTTTCATTCTGATCATAATCATCATACAGGTTCAACAAGTTCCTACCAACGTGGGAACAAGATCCAACACATTAAAAGAAAAATTAGTCACCCTGATTCACCCCTCCCCTCTCAGGGTGTCCCTGGGTCCTTCAAGTGGTATCAGAGGGTAAAGGTTGCTGGTGTTGAATCTGACCTTCTTCGTCATGGAAAACACCGTCAATGTCAGGGGAGTCCCTCACTTCGATGGAAGCAATTTCCAGATCTGGAAGAACAGAATGAGATCTCATCTAAGATCTCTTGGAATGGAAGTTCTTTTTTCTACTGTGCAAGGAATACATGTCACTGATCCAACAGGTCTGGCTATGACTGAAACAGACAGGAAACTTCTTGATGCAGATGCTAAAGCACAGAATGCTCTCACTGCAGCCCTTTCTGATCAGATTTACCTGAAGGTGATGATTTGCACCTCAGCAAAATCTATGTGGGATAAACTTGAGAATATTTATGAAGGTGATAGAAAAGTGAAGGAGGCGAAACTACAAGTGCTACACAATCGGTTTGATGATCTGAAGATGCATCCAGACGAGAATGCAGACTCTTTCTTCAATCGAATTACTGAAGTGGTTGGAGCAATTCGGGGTCTAGGCGAAGAAATCAAAGACATTGATATTGTAAAGAAAATATTAAGAAGACTTCCACCTCTGTATAATGCGAAGGTGTCCGCTCTTGAGGAAAGAGATCTTTCCAAACTTTCTCTAGATGACTTACTGAGCAGTTTGGTAGCATATGAAATGAGAGTCAAACCAGAAGATGCTACGACTCGGGTGAGCAAGGAAATGGCATTCAAGGCCATGGATAAATTGAAAATCTCAAAGGATGGTAGCGGTGATGATGACGAAGAGAAAGAAATTCTTTCTCTCATTGCAAAGAAGTTCCATAAGGGGAAAGGGAAATTCAAAGGGAAGTTACCTCTCGCATGTTTCCGTTGTGGAAAAGTTGGGCACATTGCCTCTCAGTGCTTGAAGAATATCAATGATGATGACAGTGAAGATGAAAACTTCAAGAAGCCTCAAATAAGGTTCTTCAAAAAGGGAGACTTCAAATCTGGTAAGAAAATGCAAAGGAAGAGTTTTGTTTGTGAAGAGGAAGAAGATGACAATGAATTCTGTGATGAAGAAGAACCAGAATTCAAAACTGGGAACCATGCTTCTATGATGGCCACTGTTGAAAAGTCAGAAGATACTGATGGTGAAAAACAACTGAGAACTTGTGTAGATCCTGAGGTGAAACTTAAGGATGCAGTTAGTAAGCTTAAGATTAAATGTAAGAGCTGCAATAAGTGGAAATCAATTGTAGAAGAATCAACTAAATATGTTGATCAACTTGAAGCTAAAATTGAACGACTGGAAGAATTTGTGAAGGTACAGTCTAAAATAATTGAAAGCAATGATGATGCAGTTGATTTGAAGCTGAGAATTGAAGAGCAGGCAAAGGTCATCAATGACCTCACATCCAGACTGGATGAAAAATCCAAGACTGTTGAGGGTCTTGAGGAGGAAGTAGTTACTCTAAGGAGTAAAATGGAGACAGAATCAGTTCCAAAAGAATCGAGGAAGAAAATACAGTTCGGAAGATTATCAGATGCAGAATTACTTGCAAGAGCCAAGTGTGGTTCAGATGGGGTTGGAAAAGTCTTGAGTGATCAAAGACCTGCTTGCATGGGAAAGAGTGGAATTGGCTGTGAGGCTGAGTCATCAACTGCTGGAAGTGAAAAGATCCAAAAGAAAGACAAGATGAAAGTTAAACATGGTGAAATGTTACCTAGAGTGCTGAAAAAGGAACCCTCAATCCAAACTAAAAGGAGACCTGAAAATTATCCTCAAACATTCAAAAATGACAGACAGTCTTACTATTCTCCCAAAGAAGAAGGTATAAGGAGAAATTCAAGTGAGAAGACATTTCCTCTCATGAAGTGTCAGTTCTGTGGCTATCTGGGCCATACCATGTCTTATTGTGAAGAGGCAAGAAGCTATCTGAATGGAGAAGATATAGATTCTCAACAAAGGAGAACAATCTCATATCCTAATTCTCATAGAAGAAATAATTTCTATGGATATTATTTTTGTTGTTCTAACTTTGTTCATAAGGCCATTAATTGCAGTCAGAAAAGAGACATAGACACCTCATACCGAAGTTCAAGACAAGTCAAGTCTCGTCAGCAAGACAGTGTTTCTCTTTTAAACAGGTTCTCACCTCTCACAGAAGACTTTGACTATGAAGAACCTGGGTATGCGGAAGAGATAGTTGAAAGGCCATCAGTCCTATATACTCAATCTAATGTCTCATGGAAGGAAAGGAAGAAGATTGAGAAATCGAACCTTGCAGAGGTAGCCCTCAAAGCTACAAAGAACAACAGTACCTGGATTCTGGATAACGGTTGTTCATCTCATATGACGGGTAATGCCGGCCTACTAACGAATATCATAAAGAATGTTGATGGTACAGTAAGATTTGGTAATGATGGGGCTCTGAAAATCAAAGGGAGTGGAAGTACCCAATTAGCTAATGGAGAACTAAAGAAGACTGAAGTCCTTTACGTAGATGGCCTACGCCATAATCTCCTTAGCGTGAGTCAACTCTGTGACTCAGGACTTATAGTTACTTTTAATCAGAAAGGCTGCACCATCAAGGGAAAAACCGGCAATTCACTTATGAAAGGATGCAGAACAGAAGGCAACTTGTATCAGGTTGATAGTGAAGAAAATGTATGTTACATGACTGTTGAAGAAGAAAACAATTTGTGGCATCGGAGATTGGGACACATCAATCAACAAGACATGGAGAAAATATCAAAATTGAGAATTGTCATGGACATCCCCAACCTGAAGCGTGAGCGTGAAAAATCCTGTGATGCTTGTATTCGTGGGAAGCTGGTCAGCAGTTCATATCGGCCAAAGAAGAAAAAGGCATCTCACCTTCTTGATCTGATTCATACAGATGTTTGTGGTCCAATAAATGTTGTCGGAACTCATGGAGAAAGGTACTTTGTCCTTTTCATAGATGATTACAGTCGAATGGCATGTGTGATGGTCATTCACCGGAAACGACAGGTCCTTGACTGCATGAAAACATATCGGCGAATCGCCGAGAATGATACTGGACGAACAATCAAAGTGTTGCGATCTGACAATGGAGGAGAATACACGTCCATTGAATTTGAAAATTATCTGGAGAAGCATGGGATACAACATGAGGTAGCTGCTGTGAGAACTCCACAACAAAATGGAGTTGTTGAACGAAGGAATCGACAGGTGAACAACATGGCACGAACTATGCTGATTGAGAGTCGTATTCCACGACATTACTGGAAAGAGGCTGTTCAAGCTGCAGTGTACATTCAGAATCGAACAGGACTTTATATGGGTGAGACGAAGACACCATATGAATTGTGGCATGGACGGAAGCCTTCTCTAAAATACTTTCGTGTCTTTGGAAGTAAGTGCTTCATCAAGAACAAAGAAGGAAATCAGGGGAAATATGGTGACAACGCAGATGAAGGAATCTTCCTCGGTTACTCAATGAACAGCAAAGCCTACAAATGTTTCAACAATCGTTTGGGAAGGATTGTGGAAAGCAATGATGTTAAGATAATTGAAGGGAAAACCACAAATGCTTCACGGACGTCATATGCTGATGTGATAGAAAGTCATGAAGAATGTGGACATGAAAAAACTACAAATGCAGAAATAGAGGAAGTTGTTCAAAACACTCATCAATCACATAATTATGTTGACTCAGAAGAAGAATCTGAAGAAGAAACTATGGCTGAAGAGAATTCTACTGAACCTCGCAGGAGAAATCGAAGAGCTGAGATTGATCCATCCAACATAATTGGGGATAGGAGTGCACCCACTCAAACCAGAAGGATGAGGAATACCACGCAATCTGCATTCCTATCAGTTGTAGAGCCATCCTCATTCGAAGAAGCTGCAAAAGATGAATCTTGGGTGAAAGCCATGAATGATGAATTAGATCAGATTGATAAGAATCAGACATGGGATCTTGTCCAGAGACCCGAAGGTCACAATGTGATTGGTACCAAATGGATCTTCAAAAATAAGTTTGATGAGCATGGAAGTGTTATCAGAAACAAGGCATGACTAGTATGTAAAGGATACTCCCAGATTGAAGGTATTGATGTTGAAGAAACCTTTGCTCCAGTTGCTAGACTGGAATCAATCAGGCTTTTCCTTGCCATGGCACTCCAAAGAGGATATAAAGTATATCAAATGGATGTTAAGACATCATTCTTGAATGGTGTACTCGAAGAAGAAGTATACATTGAACAACCGGTGGGGTTTGTCTTGGGTACCGATGAAACAAAGGTCTGCAAACTAAAGAAAGCTCTATATGGTTTGAAGCAGGAACCACGGGCATGGTACTCACGGCTAGATTCATATCTCAAGAAGTTGGAATTCAAAAGAGGAGGAGTTGATCACAATCTCTATGTGAAGAATTCTCCAAAAGATCAGTTCATGGTTCTTGTCTACGTTGATGATATCATTTTTGGTGGCAGTAGGCAGAAATCAGTGGATGAATTTGCCAACCACATGAAATCAGAATTTGAAATGTCTATGATTGGGGAGCTCACATATTTCTTGGGGTTGCAAGTGATTCAAAAGAAGGAATACACTTTCATTTCTCAGGAAAAATATGCAAGATAGTTGCTGAAGAAGTTCAATATGCAAGACTCCAAACCAATGTCAACTCTGATTGCTGTTGGAACTAAACTTGGAAAGCATGAGGATGGGAACTCTGTTGATCCCACCATGTACAGGAGGATCATTGGAAGCCTACTGTATCTGACAGCGACAAGGCCAGATATTGTCTTTGCAACATGCCTTGCGGCCCGCTTTCAGAGTAATCCAAAGGAGGAACATATGTCAGCAGTAAAAAGAATCATGAGGTATATTCAAGGCACACATAACTTCGGGTTATTTTTTGCTGCAGGCAGGGACAGTGAATTATCAGCGTTTTCTAATGCTGACTGGGCTGGGGATGTAGTAGACAGAAAGTCCACTAGTGGTGGAGCTTTCTATATTGGGCATAAATGTGTTGGCTGGTTGAGCAAGAAGCAAGAAAGTACTTCTCTTAGTACTGCTGAAGCTGAATATATCTCCGCCACAAAAGCATGCACTCAACTTCTTTGGATGAAGCAGCAGCTAACAGATATTGGTGATAAGGTGCAGCAACCAATGGTGATTTATTGCGATAACAAAAGTGCAATTGATCTTACGAAGAATCCGGTTCAACATTCTCGTACAAAACATATTGAAATACGGTATCATTTTATCAAAGAAAAGGTTGAACAAGGAGTGATTAAAATGGATCATGTTGGAACTAATGATCAAGTGGCTGATATCCTAACCAAGCCATTGTCCGCGGCTGTGTTCGAGAAGCATCGGTTGAACCTCGGTGTTCGACCACCTCCTACTGCATAAGGAGGCACCGGAAGTCCCCTCTCCCCGTTTGTTTTAACTGTTTTTATCTGCTTATGGCTGTGATGCAGGTTTATGGGGGAGATACTATCCATGGGGAGTATGGCTTGAGCTGAACGTTGAACAAACTTTTCGGTCTTTGGTTTTATTGTCAATGAGGGAGAAAGGCATAAATTCAAGGCAAGAAAATCTTCTGTGATGAGAAGTGTAAGATTGTGATGAGAAGTTTAATAAGGATAACATCGGGCGTCATGGAGAATTTCAAAACACTAAGACCCAATTCAAGATTTCTCTCTTGTTTTCTACACCGAGCATTGCTCATGTAGACTTAGAGTGTTGGCTGAGTTGATTCTTGCGTTTTGGATTTTCTCATGGTTGGAGATCTATTGAATTTATTCTGATTGCCAACAAACCCAAAGGGGGAGATTGTTGGAACCAGGTTCTTCAAAGCATGATTTGGTGTGTGGTTTGTGTTTGTTTTCAATCCTCAGTGGAAGTTCAGGGTGTGTACCAACAAAGCGATCATACCGTTCAAGCAGAAAACAGTAGTGAAGGTGGCGCTGTTTCCCAGTGTTTGCCAAATTTTTGGGCCTAAAAATCGGCCAATAAAAGTGTTTTTGGCAAAGGTACTTGCACGCCGTGATCTTGGAGGATAAAAGACTTGCGCGCCATATGTTTTTGAGGATCAGAACATCAAAATTTGGCTAAGGAAAGAAGGTCGCGCAAGTGTTGGTTGGGTCGCGCAAGTGAGTTGCGCGACAGAGTTTATTGAAGACAAGACTTGCGCGCCGTCGAGGACTTGCGCGCCGCCGCGCAGGGGGTCCAGTTTGCCTATAAATACTGGACCACCCCTCCTCATTTGGAACGGAGTTCAAGGCCGAGAGATTGTTCGAGCTCTCGTCGCGCAGGTGGTTGAGTCGCGCAGGTGGTTGTTTTGTCGCGCAAGTAGAGATTGCGCGCCGGTTTTTGGTTGTGCGCCCAAGGTGGTTTGGAAGAGAAAGGAAGTGGACCGCGCAAGTTTGTAGTTGGGGAAGGAAGAGTCGCGCATGTGTGTTGATGACACTTGCGCGCCAGTTTGGACTTGTGCGCCGTAGTGGGACTTGCGCGGCTGTCTTGGAGAAGCGCGCATGGTTTTGCTGAATCCCACCGGCGTGTTTGGAGCTGCACGAAAGCCGAGAGACTACTCGGTACATTCGAGGAAAAGAGATATTCTTCTTCTAGTAAGAATCGAACTTCAATAGAGCATCTACATACAACAAAGGATGCACTCTTATGCAAATGAAGAAGAGACCCTCACGTCTATAAACTGAGTGGGACTTCACCAACGGCAGTGAGCCAGGGGGAGTCAACGGGAGTGACCCGAGGGACGCAGTGAGCTATCCCTGAACAATTGTAAAGGCAGTGAGTCTGGGACAGAGTTTCTGTACCCGAACTTTTGTATCTGCAGCTAGTGAAGCATAGTGGATTTAGGTACGACCGGAAACCTGTCGGCGTATTCTCCTTGGACGTAGCCCTTAGTGGTGAACCAAGTAAAAATGGATGTGTCTTCTCTGTGCATGTGAATGTTTTCATTCTGATCATAATCATCATACAGGTTCAACAAGTTCCTACCAACGTGGGAACAAGATCCAACACATTAAAAGAAAAAGTAGTCACCCTGATTCACCCCTCCCCTCTCAGGGTGTCCCTGGGTCCTTCAAGTATCTCCTTTTTTGTGGTGGTGTAGTTGATATGTGCCTCGTTGAGCGTCCTACTGGCATAATATATAGGTCATAAAATCTGGTCAAGCCGCTAGCCCAAGACTACTCCTACTGCGTAGTCGCTAGCATTGCACATCACTTCAAATTGTTCTTCCCAGTTGGGAGAAATCATCACTGGAGCTTCCTCCAGGCGTTGTTTCAGGTGTTCAAAAGCTATGGTGCATGTCTCATCGAACTCAAATATTGAATCCTTGGTTAGAAGATTGGTGAGGGGCTGGGCTAATTTTGAGAAGTTGCGGACAAACCGCCTGTAAAAACCTACATGCCCTAGGAAGCTACAGAACGCTCGTACGGAAGTCGGAATAGGTAGTTGTGAAATGACTTCTATCTTCACTATATCAAACTCTATCCCCTTTGCTGAGATTCTATTGCCAAGGATGATGCTGCTTTTCACCATGAAATGACACTTTTCCTAGTTCGAAACTAGGTTAGTGTTCTCACATCGTTCCAAAACTAGTCCAGGTGCCGCAAACAAGTGGTGAATGATTTTCCGTAAATGGAAAAATCATCCATGATTACCTCCAGGATCTGTTCTGCCATGTCGTGCAAGATAGCTAGCATACAGCGCTGGAAGGTGGTGGGGGCATTGCACATGCCAAAAGACATCCTTCGGTAAGAAAACGTACTATAGGGTCAAGTGAATGCTCTCTTCTCCTGATCCTCTAGGGAAATAGAAATTTGGTTGTAACTAGAATAGACATAGACTAAGCAATAGAAGTTGTGCCCCACTAGTCTCTCTAGCATTTGATCCATGAATGGTAGGGGGAAATGATCTTTCTGCATGGCATCATTCAGCTTCCTGTAACCGACACAGACTCGCCAGCCCATGATAGTGTGAGTGGGGATGAGCTCATTCTTATCATTTAATACCACAGTGATACCCCCCCTTTTTGGGTACCACTTGTAAGGGACTCACCCATAGACTATCCTAGATGGGATAGATGATGCCTGCATCCAAAAATTTAATCACCACTTTTTTTACAACTTCCTTCATGGGGTGGATTCAGACATCGTTGTGGTTGCCGAGATTTCTTGGAACCTTCTTCAAGTAGCACTTTGTGGGTGAAAATGGTAGGGCTGATGCCCTTAAAATCACTGATTGTCCACCCAATAGCATGCTTCCACTGTTTCAGAACCTGCAGAAGTGCATCTTCCTACTCCTGTGACAGTTCTGCGTTAAGTATGACAGGAAATGTTTGATGGTCTCCTAAATACCCATACTTTAGAGAAGATGTAAGAGGCTTCAGTTCTAGTTCAGGTGCCTTTAAAATAGAAGGCACAAGTGGTTTCACCTTGTCTCGTTCTAGACTATCAGGAATAACTGCACGTTGCCAATAGTGGCTGCCCTGGCCTTCTAAGAATTGCAAGTCCTCTGGAGCTTCTTCAACTAGAATGTCTGGAATAATAAAGTTATCGGAAGTAAAATAAAATACCAGGTTATCCTCTTTTTCACTCAAACGATCATCCATGGTGGTTATCGCATAACAATTCTCATGCTCTGATAATGATGCATGCTTGACAGCCTTGAGGACATTGTAGGAGACTCTTTCGTCTCCTACCTAGAAAATCATCTCCCCCTAGTGTACGTCAATCAGTACCTTCCCAGTGGCCAGGAAAGGTCTTCCTAGTATGAGAGGTTCCTCCTGGTCATCCTCCATGTTGAGGATGATGAAATCTGCAGGGAGGATCAGCCTACCCACCTTGACCAATACATCCTCCAGTAGTCCCTTCGGATGTTTAATGGATTGGTCAACAAGTTGAAGGGCTACTCAGGTAGGCTTCAAATCATTGAGCCCTAGCTTCTTGAAAACTCTGAGGGGCATGAGGTTCACACTGGCCCCTAAGTCACAGAGGTCCTTCCCAAACTCACATGGTCCAATAGTACATGAAATAGTGAAGTTACCTGGATCCTGGAGTTTGGGAGGAATCGAATGTTGGACGACTGCAGAACAATCTTTGGTTAGGGAAATGGTGCCCATATCCTCCATCTTTCTTTTATTGGAGAGTATTTCCTTCATGAATTTGGTGTAAGTGGGCATCTACGTCAGTTCTTCTACAAAAGATATTTATGTGCATATTTTTAAACAAGTCCATGAATTTGCTGAACTGGTGGTCCAGCTTTCTCTGCTTCAATCTCTCTAGGAAGGGTAAGGCAGACTCAAAGGGTTTGACAACCTCCTTTCCTTTATTCTTCGAAGCCTCCTTCTATGGTATTTTGGATGAAGAGGGGTTTGTATTTGTACCTTCTTTATCAATAGGGGGTGTGGGTGCACCTGGTTGTTCTAGTTGCTGTTGTGGTAGCTCCCTTCCACTCTGTAGCGTGATGGCATGGGATTCCTCTCTCGGGTTTTTCTCAGTGTTACCCGGTAGTGTACTGGGTTGGCTTCCCGAGAGTTGTTTTTCCAACTGGCCAATTTGGTTTTCCAGACCTTGAATTGAAGCCTACTGATTTTGGAACCTGGTCTCAGCAGTGGATATAAATTTGGTCATGAGATCCTCTCTAACCATGAGGTGTTCTCTTGCTGAGGTGGTTGTTGAGCGGCTAGAGGCGGTGGCCATCGTGGTTGTTGTGGTCGAGGGTTTGGATACCCTTGCTGTTGATAAGAGCCCTGTTGGGGTTGTTGCTGCCTCTGGTACTGCTTCTGATATGCAGGCTGGTTGTAGTCGGGCGGTCATTGGGGCGGAGGATTCTGCTGTTGTTGGCCCCAGCCTGTGTTATGTTGATCATGTTGTGTCGGGTTCTGGTACTGCTGGTACTGGTTTGGCCCTCGATTTTGGGCAACATAACTTACCACGCTTGTTGAAGGTCCTCTAGCAAAACCCATGCATTCTCCCATGATGTGGTTATCACCACATTCACTACACGTCGGATGTTTTGCCGCATGTACTTGAGACGTGCCCTTCAGATTGATCACATCGATCTTTTTGGACACAACGTCTAACTGGGCAGCAAGCATAGTAGTTGCATCGATATTATTCATACCTCGTTTCTGGGTACCCCACTCGGAATGTCACTGGAAGCTGTTGGCAGACATGTCTTCTAGTAGTTCGAAAATATCTTCAGAAAATTTCCTCATTATTGTACCTTTTGCAGCAGCATCTACCACAGATTCTGTATTTGTCGTTAGTCCTCCATATAAGGTTTGGACCTGCATCCAAAGTGGAAGTCTGTGGTGTGGGAATTTGCGCAACATCTCCTTGAAGCGCTCTCATGATTCATACATTGACTCAACGTCATGCTACTGGAAGTTGTGTATTTTGTTCCGTAGAGTCACCGTCTTCAAGGGTGGGAAGTATTTAGACAGAAACGCCTAGGCTAGCTCCTCCCAGGTGAGGATAGATTGTTGTGGAAAACCTTTAATCCAGTCTTTCTCCTTATCCCTTAGAGAGAAGGAGAAGAGGCGAAGACAAATAGCGTTAGTGGACACTCTGTGGTAGCGGAATGTGTCGCAGACCTCTAGAAAATTGGAGAGATGGGCATTGTGATCCTTGTTGGGTAGACTGCCGAATTGAATAGTGTTTTTGATCAGCTACATGATAGTAGGCTTGATCTCGAATTGTTGGACCCGCACCGATGGACGGACGATGCTCGTGTCAGCTCTGTGGATGGATGGCAAGTCGGACTCCATGAGAGTACGGAATGGAGGTGGCTGCTAAGGGAGTGGATCCGCCATGTATTTTTGTTCTTGAGGGGCATAGTACGTCCCCTGACTCGAGAGTAGAAATGGCATCCGCTCCGGTTGGAATTGTTGAAGTTGTTGCGGGCCATACCCTGGAGCAAGTGGAGCTTCCTGGTTCCGGTTGTCTTCTGGTCTTGACTGTTGTCCAACTCCTTGAACAACATCCAGATTTCCTTCCTCGTTCTGTGTCATGGGGTTGTTGTGGTTGTGCTCAGCCATGAGTGCCCGTTGGCACCTCAAAAGAATCTGTTCGATCTCTGGGTTAGTTGGGAAAAACCCTGACAAATTAGCATTCTTGGAACGTGTGAGGTAGTCGCTCATACACCTAAAGACCTACACGATATGAAACACACCAAGCGTAAATGAGGAAAAAGAAAGATAAAAAGAAATAAGATTAGAAAAGAGATTTTTGGGAATTTATGATTTTTATTTTCACTAAAATTTGACACAACCTAAATAAAAACAAGAACAAAATTAACTTTTCTTTGTTCCCCGACAACGGCACCAAAATTTGGCGAGTCGTTTCACCGAAGGTATATTATCGGTGTCCCAAATTATTTTTACCCTAACAAGTATTACACCAGTAAGGGGTTGATCCACAGGGAAAAATAAGTTATTTTTATCTTGTTTAACTTAGTTTGTATTTTTGTTTTAATGAAGTTTTCTAAATTTAAAGTCAATTTTTGATGTGGTGGATAAAAAAAAATAATTGGTTTTGAGTTTCTTAAATAAATTAGTTAATGAATAGAATAAAATACGGGAAAATTGGTTTTGATGCAAATCAAGAGAAATGCGTTTGGGTTATGGATCAATGAGAAGTTGATTATTAAATCAAATTTATTATGAGGTTGTGTTGTTCATAATAACCCAACACTCTAGGTTTTTATTTGTAATAAAATTTCCTTGGTTCGGTAAACTTGTATTTAGAGCTGAAGAAACTAACTCCTTGGTCTGGTAGTCAGTGTTTCACTGTTCTTTATTTAGATTAGTCCATTTTGAGATGACGAATGCTTCCAATGGTCATGAAATTATTCGTCGTTATTCTTCTTTTGAATCCTTGAAAATTCTACCCTTGGTCTGGTTCAGAATTTTCAGTGATAATAAAAAGTGATTTAAGAAAAATAAGAAGAGGTTAAAAGGAACAAACTCATTCATAACAACTAATTTAAATTACAACTCATCGTCTTCCACAACCCCAACACACTGGGTATTTAGTTACACATATAGAAAATGATAAACACAAAGCTCTTGATACCTGATGTGATCATTCTTGGAACTTCTAGGAGAGAATGATTCTTTGGTAGATAGTAGAATGGTAGTAGTATGGCGGTAGAGCTTCTCTCCTTCGAACCTTCAACCTTTTCTCCACACTTTCTCTCCACACATCACACACTTAAACTAGAGTCCAAGGCATCCTTTTATAGAAAATGCAACTACACGGCATGTGGGAAAAGTACACGGCTTGTACTTTTGTCAATGCGCTTTTGCCTTTGTTTTCTCCACCGGTAGGCGGCCTAATACGTCGTCTTTGACTTGGAACACAGTGCCTCCTCATAGGTAGCTATACATGGCGTGTGGCGCCGCCATACACGGTGTGGGGTGACACCATACACGGCGTGTGGCGCCACCATACATGGCGTGTAGTCTCATTTTTTAGCCACCAACCACTTCTAGAAAGGTCTACAAGGCGTGTATAAGCTTAACACGGTGTGTTCCCTTCAGGCGGCCACATGGGCGTGTAGACTTCTTCTCATTCACCAACTGCTTCTAGAAGGGTGTACATGGCATGTACCATAGTCTAATTACTTGGGCATGTACTTGTCCTGGTCAATCCAGGTCTGAGTCTGGATGTACACGGCGTAAAAATAAGTACACGCCGTGTAGTTTGTAAATTTTGCTCAGTTCTCCTCTGTTTTGAGTATTTGGCCATAAATCTCCTGAAAATGAACAAGATCACCAAAATCAAAGTATTTGTTCCCTAAGTAGTAGGTAAATAGTGAAAACTTGTTCTTATTTTCAATAAAGTATGTGAAAATGTATACACAAATCGGGTGCATCAGTAATGGTCCTTAGACTTTAAGATTATCATTAATATGTGTCATGACTCACGCACTTAGATTTGCTGACGAAAACCATCACGCCATATATTGGTGGGAAGTAGGGTATGTTGGGTATGTCACGAATGACATGTTATTAATGGATAAGTCGATGAAGGATTTATCTCTTCCATTTATGTATGTTGATATCTAGGTCCTTTGATTGAAATAAAACTGTCACCCTAAATTCTATGGTCATTGTGTAACGAAGAGTTTATTTTAGATAGTCAAAGAATGTTGTATCAAGAATATAGGTCGATGACACTATCGTGAAACCTACTTGATGAGATATTGTGATAAATGGATTATATTACACAGTGAGCGTTCGTATGCGGATGTCGTCATTGCGACTTTAAGTTCTTTCTCTTGGGTGTGTTGACTCGTTGCTAGACAGTAATCTTGGACTAATGTCAAAGAGACAGAATCCTAAAAGGTCACACACTAAGTGTTTCTAGTAGTCTAGATTAAATTCTATTTGAATTTAATTAATGGAATAAATATTATTCTCAAGACCAATGAATAATTTTATTCAAGTTAAAATGATCTCATAAATTAAATAAATATTTATTCACCGGGTTGTGAATAAAATTTATTTATTTATTTTATTGAACATTTAATAAATATTTATTTACTAGTTTGTAAATGAAAATATTTATTTAAGAGAATAAAATATTTTATTCACGTGTTCAAAAAATGAAAGAGGAGTTCGAACAGACCAAAACCATGTCCATTGATAAATTAGTTATTTACAAGTCGATAAATAATGCTTATCCAATTGACGCAAGAAATAATAATAATAATTTTATCATTATGTGGCGCGGGATTTCATTTATGGTTCCGTTTTACACAAGTTGGCGCACCACAAATAATGGTGTTTTTATTGTTATTATGTGTCATGGGTTTCTATAATAGTTATAATTGCATTTAATTGTTGTTTTGCAATTAAATATTGTAAATGAAACCCCATGTCGATTAATAGGTAGGCGAGTCTATTGTGTCGAAGCCCGATGAATTGACAATTGTTGAGCCAAACATTTTCTCTCTCAACTCCTCTCATCTCCCCCTCTCGAGAACGAGCGAAGTTCTTCAACACTGAAGAACGATCGACGCATGACATTTGTTCCACCATGCTAGCACTCGAAGAACGAGTGGTGTTGATTAAAGACCTTTGGAGCATGTGTGGATCACTGTTAAAGGGATTCTACTTTGGATCCTCGCAAGTGCAATGAAGGCAATCCAGAAGGGTCATTCCGGATGATCAACGATCGTTAACGAAGAAAGTACCGAAGACCCAGGTATTTAATTTCTCAAAAATTAATAAATTAATTATAAACATGATATTCAAGATCCTCTTTCTCGGGTCCGCCGCTTCTCTTCTCTTTGTCTAAATCTTTGATTTCAATCTGTGGATACCGGCATTCATCATCGTATTGATCCCGGATTGGTCATCGATTACGAAAAAAGTGAAGTTGGGCCCTCCCGACCGCCACGCTTCCACTACGTCCAGATCCTTCAGTTAGTAATCTGGTTGAATATGTTTATAGTGATCAATTAAAAGAAGAATAAAATGAATGAGATGATAAAAGTGTTGTGCGCCGAACACACACACGAGCGGTGAAGAAAGTTAAATATGGACTTTGGATTAAATGAAAAAAGAAAAGAGAAAATGGTTTATTTTGATTAATTCAAACTATTTTAAGACCATTAATATTATACAACAGAAGGTGGATGAGAATAAGAGATGATGAAGAAGAAACATGCATTAAAATTCAATTAAAATGTAAACAAACTTACACGATTATAAATGAAGAAAAATACAAAAGAACATGAAAAAAAAGAGGAGGAAAGGTCTCTAAAGGGAAAACTTGAGTTTGGAAGGCCCTCCCAGGCCTTTGTAAAGGCTATGGTCATGTCAACCTATCCTCTTAAGCTTTGAAATGTCAACCCCTTGCAAAGAGAATAGGGGAGTGGATTTATAAGTCAAGGTGGTAGATTGTTTACATTCCAAATCTGACCCTCAAGTTGGATCCAAAATATGTCCATTTAGAAAACTGAATCTCAAGATATCTTATTCTTCAGAGTTGTAGATACGAATATGGAAAGTCCACCCTCCAAGTTTGGCATCCATTGAACTTTTGGAACCAAAGTTATGTCTATTTTACTAAACAATGTGATGTTGTCCATTTTTATCCAGACTTTTTAGAGGGCCACAATGTGAATGGGTTTTTGGACAGGATTATGCCCTCAAATCTGAACCATTTATTCTACAAAGTTGATTTCCTAAATCTTGACTTTCTCCCCCACAAAATATCAGCTCAATTGGATGTATATATTGGGAGAAAAGTTAAGAATTGTAGGATGGTTTAAAATTCCAGACGGAATGGTGGGATGCACTTTCATGTATCAATTGGGCCCCTTATTGGTTGAGTTGGGCCTCGAAATTTTAATGCAAGTTGAAATGTATTGTCACTGGACTTCTAATGGAGAATCAAAGAATTTTGACTTCTGCATTGAGCCCAGAAAATATAACATCAGAGCTGGTCCAGTTTCTTTGACAGATTTTTTGGGACTTCTTGTGTGGTTCATATGACCCTTCAAATGACCGAATTGGCCAAAGCTCTAGTTGAATGATTTGTAGTATTATGAATAAAGAACCCTACAAAATAGGAATCACACAATTTAGATCAGTAGAGAGAGAGAGTTATGATTGAAATAGTAAACAGACTTGAATCTGGATTATTTCGAACAATGCTCGCAAATTATATTTAATATGAATAAGTGAATCTGGATTATTTACATTACAAACCAATTATGCAAATTTCCTTGAAAATTGATAAGGGAAGTAGATACAAAATTATGAATAAGTGAATAACATCACTGGCGCACGGTATCTCCTAACCGTGCGCGAACCGTGCGCCTACCTCTGTCCGCCCATACTAAATCTGCTACTGACGGCTGCTACAGCTACCTGTTACCGCCAACTGCTGCCACCAGCTTCTACCATCAGATGTTATCGCCAGCTATTACCACTGGACTAATTCTGCCACCGCTAGCTGTTACTGTCAGCGGCTACCGTCAGACTAAGTCTGCTACTATCAGCTGTTGTCGCCAGATGCTGCTGCCAACTGTTACGAGCAGTTGCTCCCGCCAGCTGGTACCGCCAGACTAAGTTTGCTGCCACCAATTGCTACTGCGAGACTAAGTTTGCTACTACCAACTCCTACCATCAGACTAAGTCTGCTATCATCAAATGCTACCGTCAGCTTATACCGCTAGACTAAGTCTTGTATCGCTAGATGCTACTGTCAGCTGCTGTCGTCAGTTGCTACTGCCAGCTTCTATCACTAACTGATACCGGCAAACTAAGTTTGCTACCGCTAGACTAAATTTGCTACTGTCGTATGCTACCACCAGATGCTACTGCCTGTCGCTACCATCAAACTAAGTCCGCTACTGTCATATGCTACCGCCAGACTAGGTCTGCTACCGCTAGATACTATTGCCACCTGATACTGCCAGACTACGTCTGCTACCACCATATGCTAATGTCAGCTGCTACCGCCAAACTGATATGGTATGATGCTACCGCTAGGTGCTCCCATCAAACTAAGTCTGCTATCAGGAGTTGCTACCATCGGACTAAGTCTGCTACCATCATATGTTACCGCTAGTTGTTATCACCAGTTGCTACTGCCACCACATCCCTTTTGGCACCTATTGGCCTAGAAAAACGTGAAGAAAAGATTCCTTGTAGTCAGGACATTACAATAAGTGTTGGGAATAATATCCTAATTATGATATATGATGAAATATGTGAAATATGTTTTCAAGTAATTAAGGGGGGATTTAATTAAAGATATCATTGCTGAAATAAATGGAAATAAGGGGGAAATGAGCATGTATAAGTAAATTAAGTTATTTGATTTGTAAGGGGATTTAGAGTGTTGAGTGATAATGAAATGCTTGTGTTGGTAACAATATATGACGATTTTTTAGGAAAATTGTCGTATACAATCATATATTATGGTTTTTTTTAGAAAACCATCATATATTATGTCATTTGGTTATGTCATGGATTGAAAAATATGTATCGCTTTTTTATACTGGTGTCATATGTAATAAATATATGATAGTTTTCTAAAAAATCTTAAAAATACAACATTTCTATGTCAAATAATATTTGATGATTTACTAAAAAAACCATTATATATTGTTCAAAATTGGGATCATTGTGATTTTATATTATAGAATTCTGATCCAAAACATTTAATTTAATTTAATTTCACAATTCAAATAACCATTAATATCCGTCAATAAAATCATTACTATCAATATAAAAATTAAACCTCCACAAGGATGACTTGGCGGTTAGGGTCGTTCGTTTAGTTCCTCGTAACCGAGGTTTGATTCTAGTTGGTTGTGTTTTAGTATCGTAATTTCACGCATCTGTGATTTAAACATTTGGTAGTCTAGGGCGGGGTGGGAAGATGTAGTTTTACCTTGTTGGTTCAAGGTTCACATTCAAGATTCGGGTTCGATACCTGCTTCGGTGGGGGAGTACTATGTTGAAAAGAGCATGAATTGTATGGATCAAGTGGGATTTCTATTCAATAAATGGTTATTTAAATTAATCACTAATAAATTATTACCATAATGGACACATAGGCTTGGTGGCCACCTTCATCCTCTTTCAGTGCGTTGATGATAACTTGACAATCAGATTCGACCACAACGTCCTTCCTGCCAAGAGATGGGATGAACTGCATACCCTTCCAAATACTCATAGCCTCTGCCACGGGAGGAGATCAACCAACAATGTCCAAGGAATGACGTGCCATAATAATCGAGCTAGCATGATTATGGAGGATTGCCCCTAAGCCAACAAAACTATCCTTAGGAATTGTCACGTTAGTATTAAGTTTGAGAAAGCCCAAGGGGGGGTGGGGGAGCCATTTGACAGGAGGAGAATGAATAGGTGAAGGTGGACGAGCCCACTCAACAATAAGCCACTGAGAGCCCCAATAATGAATCCTGAAACGTTAGACTGTCATCTTTAACAATGTTCTCGGAAATGAAGGCATTACTGTGAAACCATATAATCTAGGCTCGGAGACATAGTCCTGCGATGATCTGAACAGACAAAGATTTGAACCATTCCCTCACAATGAGACTCACGTCCCCAAGATTCCTTCAACGAATGTGATCATGTGTCGAACATGTGGACCAAACCCCGGTGACCCAAGGGCAGGAAAAAATGGCATGGAAATCTGTTTTTGTCGTACCCCCATAGAGCGGGCACATGCCGTTATCATAGAGGTGGCTATCGGTCAGGCAGGCGTATGTGGGGAGGATACCCCTACACATTTGCCAACATAAAAGCTTGGCATTCGGCGGAACATTGAGATTCCAAAGATGCTTCCAAAGGGGGGGATACCTTTGCCACCCGTAACACGCGCCCTATAACCCGAGCGAACAGTATTGCATCTAGAAGAATCAAGAGACCAACACATCTTGTCTGGGCTAGCATCGTGGACCACTGGGACCGCCGGGATAGCCTTACGATCGGACTCAGTGAACCATTGATCAAGCCTCCAGAGATCCCAGCTGAAAAGGTCATCAACCAGAAGATCTATGACAACTGCAAGGTCGTGACTGGGTGCAGGCGAAGAAGTGGGGATCATGCCCTCCAAACTAAGATGAAAATCAAATCATACCATTAAATAAGTATGGTGTGAAGATGCATATAAATTTATATATAAATATCTATTCACCAACCTTTCTAGCACAATAGAACCATTATACAACTTGCCAGTTGGTGCATAATCTTTTTTTTTTTTTTAGAATTATCATCGAGTCCTATTTATAGTCAAATGCATATTTAGCAAGTGAGGCATTATGATTGGAAACTCGGAACTTTAGGAACCTGAACTCTAAATATTTTAGCGTTGACCTTAAAGTCAATTAATAATATTTAAAAGATGACAAACTCATACCATGATTATGTTGTAACAATGATTAAGTGACCAAAACAGGGTAAATGCAATGCATCCGAATCTCAATTATAACCATATACCATTAACAATGATTAAGTGACCAAAACAGGGTAAATGCAATGCATCCGAATCTCAATTATAACCATATACCATCCATCTCATGTCTATATATATATTATAATTAATAAAAAAAGTTTGACAAATATTATGAAAATGAATAGACAATTTAGCGTAAATAAAAATTATTTATTTAATTAATAACTTATATTTATTTTCCATATGATAAAAAACCTATTAAACCGAACTGACACGAGTCATTCAAGAAAAGTTTCCATCAACTGAGCCATCCCTCTAATGGTTGGAGAGAATCCGAGGTCTACGTGTCACGTGGAGAGGGGAGGGCAGGATCGTAGGGTATGGATTTTCGGTAAAATAAAACGGGGGACAGGATGATGACACGAGTGAAGCGAGATGCGCGGGGCGTACGGATGCCACCCGCACACCCACCACCCTGACGGGAACAAGGGATCCCGGGAAGGTCCCCCGTCAGATCTCTAACTTCCTTCTCGCACACTTTATCTCCAGGGCCCCGCTCAGATTTTTCAATATTTGCACGTGGGCCCTCATCTCCTTCTTTACGAATTTCAAGTTCCCATCGGCATCATGGTAAAAAAAAAGGCAAAAGAAGCCCGAAAAAAAACGCACTGACGATATTTTATATTTCCACAATTGTCCCCGCACAACTTATTATCAATCATTTTTATTTAAAAATACATTACATTTAAATGTTCAAATAATAAAGGAAAATATATTAATTCTAAACTATTCAAAATTTGATGGAACACGTGTTTTTACCAAAAAAAAAAAAATATTAATCATATCAATATAAATAACACAAAAAAATACAATTCATGTCAATATAGTTTGGTGGTATCAAGGAAAAGATACATGTAATGTCACGTCGCGCCATACGTTTGATTATTATCAAATCTACTCGAAGATATCGAAGATTCCCCCTACCGATCAATCCGGCCCGCCGCCCCCACACACAGACAAGGAGTGGGTCGTACCTAAAGGATTGAACTTTGAATTGTAGGATCGGCTGAAGAGTGATTTGTGGATATATATATATATATCTCTCTCTCTATATATATATAGACACACACGGAGGAGGTGGCGAAGGAGAGAGGCAATGGATGAATTAATGGCGGCCCAGTTGCAGGAGCAGCGGTGGAAGGGCGGCGGGGAGAGCAGGTTCCATGTCCTCGCCGTGGACGACAGCCATTTTCACAGAAACTTCCTCCACAAGCTCCTCACCCTCTCTTCCTGCCAGGGTATGCACAGATTAAGTTTACTGCGTGTGTGTGTTTTGTGTGTGTTTGATTAGTAGGGGTTTTTGAGTTGCAGTGACATGCGTGGAATCGGGGGATCAAGCTCTCGAGTATCTGGCTCTCCATCACAATCACTCGCCCACTTCTTCTTCTTCCTCCGGTGCTCCTGATCGCGCAACGCCGCCGCCGCCGTCTGACCAGGTGGGATTTGGATGGTGGTCCGGGGATCATGGACGGAAATGACAGGATTAATGATTGGTGATGCGCATGCAGGGAGGTGAGAGGGCGGCGGTGCG
The DNA here is from genome assembly GCA_963277665.1 of Viscum album. Taxonomy (NCBI): domain Eukaryota; kingdom Viridiplantae; phylum Streptophyta; class Magnoliopsida; order Santalales; family Viscaceae; genus Viscum; species Viscum album. Next base: position 358,112,128 of record OY728155.1, on the reverse strand, counting down.
GATGATCATCACCGACTTCTGCATGCCCGGCATGACCGGCTACGACCTGCTCCGCCGTCTCAAGGTGCCGTAATTCGATCATCCGCCGGCGGGCGCCGCCGTAACGTTTCTATCGTTTGATCAGTCTCTGATTTTGAGAAATGCGTGTGATGGGTGCGGCGCAGGGATCGGCGTGGAGGGATATTCCGGTGGTGGTGATGTCGTCGGAGAATGTGCCGTCCCGAGTAAACATGTAATCCCTCTTCTCATCGATTCATTGATTCTCTCTCTCTCGCCATCGGTTAGTTTTATCGAATGAGGTTTTGGTGGAATTGAATCGAGAAGGTGTCTGGAAGGGGGAGCGGAGGAGTTCCTGGTGAAGCCCGTCCAACTGTCGGATCTGAACCAGCTCCGGGGCCGCCTGGAGTCCGTCAAAGGCGTCGCCGGAGACGGTGGCGGCGAGGTCAACGGCGACGGCGGACTCAAGAGGCGCGGCGGCCTCCCCCCGGAGGTGGAGCCCCCTCGGCGGCGACCTAACCTCCGGCCATCGATGACACCCACGTGAATATAGTCGTTAAAACGACAGACCCGCCCGCCCCTTGGGACTGGCTGTCGCTCGGATTTCATTGGTCGTTGGCTGCGCCCCGCCGCCACGCTGTCGCCGTTTTTTGTGGTCCAAATTAGCAAATATAAAGTGGGTGTTTCCCATTCCCTGGCAATTCCGATCTACCCAACATTATTATTATTTTGATAATATTATAAAAAATCCTAAACCCACAAACGAAGACCTCATATACAAAGCAATTGAATCAATTGAATCGTTATTCTTCCAACCGTTCATCCATTCCCTAGCCCTATCCACTCAAAGACGATCATGGGTCACTTTCATTTGGAAAATGTGATCATTTCGTCGAGTCCACACTAACCAAACAATTGTGCATATCAACCCTACCGCTCTCAGTTCAAGAGAAGTCACCCATTTAACCAGATTTTGGACCAGTTCAACTGAAAGATCAAAGAACAAACCAAAATCTGGTTTTCATGCCTTCCACACCCCTTCCACCCCACGACAGGAAAGAATTGCATGCAAATGAGATTCCACCTCCTGGAGTCACACCATACATGTGTCATCCTCCGCCAAATGTCGCCGCACCAAAAAGTAACTGGTTGGGAGAACCTCAAAGCAAACCTGCCACCAAAAAAATTTCACCTTAGGGGGGGGCACTGAGCGCCCATATAATTTTCCATCGACTATCAGGAGAGGTCTGAGCCACTCCCTGGACCCGCATTTTGTAACCCGAGCGGACATAATATCTGCCATGAGACTCCCCGGTCCAGCAAAGCTGGTCACTGCCCATCCCTGCTGTGAGAGGAATACTTAGGATGAGCTGACGGTCAACCGCATTAAACCAGCTGAAAAGCTTCCCGCGATCTCAGTCCTCAAGCGAGTCATTGATCAACTCTTGTACCCTTGCATCTTCAAAACCAGGAACAATAGTCAAAGAGACCTTATGGTTAATGTCATTTGCCAGCCAGAAGTCCTTCCAAACATGAACATTAGGCCCGTCAACAACTCTCCAGACGCAGCCCATGTCAAGGAGGGATTTTGCACCCCATATGCTTCTCCACAAAAAAACTTGGCCTTGGCCCCAACTGGGCATGCAACAAGTTAGAATGAGGGAAATATTTCGCTCGCAGAACCTTTGAGAACAAAGCATATGGATGGGAGAGGAGGTTTCATCCTTGCTTTGCCAGAAGAGGTTCGTTAAACTATTTGAGGTTCCTAAAGCCAAGGCCCCCATGAAATTTTGAAACGCATCCTCCTAAGACATCCAGTGTGGGTTATGTTTTCCCTCATAAGAGCCCCACCAAAAATTGGTCAACCGGGAGTGGATCTGATCGACGAGAGTTTTCGGGATTTTAAACAGCGACATAACATAAGAAGGGATTACTTGGGCCACTAACTTCACGAGAACTTCCTTTCCCGCCTTGGAAATCTTCTTACTAGACCAAAGACAAATCAGATTATCCACCCTGCCCATAATTGAGGCGAACACTTGTTTCTTTGACCTACCAACAAGGGTCGGGAGGCCAAGGTACTTAGGATGCTTCTCAACCAGCGGAAAACCACACATTCTCTACAACTCCTCTCTCTTTACATGTGATACGTCTTTACTGAAAGATAACTCCGATTTCGAAGGATTAAGACGTTGCCCATAAGCCCTTTCGTACAGATCAGGGTCGGCCCTAGGGCAAACCCAAAGAGCTCCTGGGCTAGGGGAACATGCAAGCAAATGAAAAAAATACTGAAGCAAGGGCAAAAATTTCACAATTTCACTGTAGCTCTTAATACATTTTAGGGAAAAAATTCATATGCAGTCTTGGGCAACAAAATTTACCAGGCCGCTCCTGGTACAGATTGATGATATGCAACACTGAATTGCATTCTTGCGGGGTAGCACGAGCAAAAAGAAGGCTATCATCTGCAAAGAAGAGATGAGAGATATGAGGCATTTCTACAAACCTTAGCACCATGGATAATTCCTTGATCCGCCGCCTTCAAAAGGAGGTGAGAAAAAACATCAGCCACCAGAATGAAGAGGTAAGGTGACAGGGGATCCCCTTGTCTCAAAATTGACTCACACTTACGCACACATACACACACTTACGCACACATACACACACATATTTACACTCACGCACGTACACATATATACATTTTCCACATATACGCACACATATTTATATTTCACACACACATTTTTATTTTTATAATTATATTTATATACTACATACACATACATATATTTATATATTTATCTATACAGTTCATATCACTATATTTTATAATAAATAAATGTAATTATAATTATAATTATATAATTATAAAAGAATATTAAAATAAATATATATTGTATTTATATATATAGGTTCCGGACGCAATGGAAGTGTCAGATGGAGCATGCCCAACTCGACTTTTTGTCATAATCGTTGATTAATACAAGATGTACATCGACAATAAACATCATGACCTAGAAAATTGAATCAAAGATTAATTGACGATTGAACGTCCAGACCAAAACACAGGATCAACGCATATTATTTATAATTAATCTAAACAATTAAAGAATTACCTTGCAATGGTTTTTTTCTTCGTTGACGGATCTGAAAGTATCACTGCGTCATATTGTCATTGCGTTATAGAAATCAAATGTAGATTCCCTCCAGCGGTGATCCACAAATTATCCACAAACATTGAAATATCATCGTATGAATCTTCGAGTGCTAGCACAATAGATCCCAACGCTTGCGCCATTCACCTTTGTTTGCCTCGAGAATCACTTCAAGAAAGATTTTCTTTGATCTCTCTAGAATCGAGAGTTGTCACGACCCCCTGCCTCCAAAGGTACCCCTCTTGAGCCGACAATGAAGAAAGAAAAATAATGACCCCCCCGAATCATGTGTCTAGTAGGACCCAAGTTGGCGTCTAGCATCGAGAGTATAAAATCTCTTAAATGAGGGACATTACTCCCTATAATAATAGGATCAGGAGATAGGATATCAACGATCAATCAACTCCATGACATAGTAAAAAAAAGAAATCGAAACCATACCACATGTATGTATAAGTAAAACAAATACAGATAAAAGTTTCCAAATAAATACCCAAAAGAAAAGCAAAGACAACAACATAGCAACAGTCCCAAAGTTCCAAGATAGTAATATCTAGCACAGTCCACAAAGCCCTCTTGGAAACCTGAAAACAATTTGTATATATGTAGGGAGAGCATACAAGTATACTCAGTGGAATAATCAAACTCTCTCATGCACATGTGAAAAGAGCATACAAATGCACCCGTGAGCAAACACCAAAATCAACAACACCTACATAGATCAACTAACCAAGCCCATTATCACTAAGACATGCTCACCAAATAACGCATCCAGATATAATAACATAATAACAAGCATATCGATAATAGGGTACTCTACACCGCTTTCTCAATGATTTGCTGCTCTCACACCCCAACATCGTACGTCATGGTACTCTCATCTCTTTCGAACATCACATCTTGCCAAACACCCCACGTGTAACTGACCATCACATCGTATCTTGCTCAAAGACATATGAGTCATCACATCACATCTTACCCAGAGACACCTGAGCCATCACAACACATCGCATCCACAACCGTAACCGGAGTAGTATTGTATCAGGAACATGAAGGACATCAACCTCGTTACCACCTCCTACCATGCACAACCCCCACCATAAGCCACCTCATGACCTCATAAAACATCACTGCAGCACACTTTTGACTTATGGCTTTCATAGATCATGCATTTAATCACTGTCTCATAGAGAGAGAGAGTAAGAAAGAGTGTGTAGCCAACCATCCATCATCACAATCAGGATGTTGGGAAAACAAACCCCAAATATATGGGTATCAACACATGGTGCTCGACGCAGGTGGGGTGTGTATAGAAAATCATAAAGAACATACATGATATATATATATATATATATATTTAGACACACACAATCACAACCTGTGAGTTAAAAAAAATCACTAACCAACTTACAACATCACCACCCAACCTCACAACATTGTCACTTTCTCCACCACTACTAAATGCACAATACCCACTACTACAGATATACCCTTTAAAATCATGCAAAAAAGGGTTTTATAGTGCTAAAAAACAATGATAATCGAAACTCTATTAGAAGAGGTATCTTTTATCAGTGCTAAAAAAGTGCTGATAATAGCACCTTTTATCAGCACTAAAAATGTTGATAAAATGGTCTTTAATCGGAGCTAAAAAAAGCACTGATAAAAGGGTCCTTTATCAGGGTTTTTTAGCGCTGATAAAAGTCAAAAAAATATATTTTTTTGAAATTTTGTTCCCTGCAAATCAAAGGGTGGACCACCCTCCTTTTATCAATGCTCAATCCTCGCTTTTAACAACACTAAGTTGCCCCTCCCACCATTAACATCACTATAAACCTACTTCACCAGCCCGTGCGCGCCTCCCTTTGCTGGGTTTCGAACCAGAGACCTCCTCCTCATACTCCACCGCCTTTTCCACTCCATCATATTGTTTTGTTTTATATTTTATGATATATCTATATATTTATATATATATTTCGTTACATTTTTTATCCATATATTTATTTATATATATATATATTTAAATATATATATATATATATATATATATAAAATATGTTTTGTGTTTATGTGTGTGTTTATACATACATACATACATACATACATACATACATACATACATACATACATACATACATACATACATACATACATACATACATACATACATACATACATACATACATACATACATACATACATACATACATACATACATACATACATACATACATACATACATACATACATACATACATACATACATACATACATACATACATACATACATACATACATACATACATACATACATACATACATACATACATACATACATACATACATACATACATACATACATATTTATAAGTCTCTCTCGTTGGAGAGGTTTCCCTCCTAGGGCGTCATAGGGTTCGAGTTTTCAGGGAGCTTCCTGCGACGACGACGGTCATCTCAGCAGCGCACCTTCAGAGGCTCGTTGCGGCGGAGTTGGTCCTCCTTTCTGGGCCTGTGTTGATTTGTCGTTCTGTGAACGTCTGTTCCTTGCTTTCTTCTGGTCCGTGCTTTTGCGGAGGTGCGGCCCGGATGTTCTTAGTAGATCTGGTGTTCTAGGCTTTTTGCGGCGGTGGTGGTCCATGTTCTTCTTCTTCTTCTCCGACGTCTACATATCTGTTGTTGGTTGTCGGGCTGGGATTTGCGTCTCGGTGAAGTTGCCTTGCCTGCGGCTCAGCCAGGGAGCTTCGGTTTCTGGGCATCCGATTGATCCACATTTTCTGCAGATCCGGTTTTCTCCGACCTTCGTTGTTGGGATTGTGTTTCACGCAGGGTTCCGCGAAGGAGGTGAAGGGTTGACTCACGAAGGAGGTGACTCGCGCAGGGTGGACTCGCGAAGGAGGTGATCTGTGAAGGATTTGGTTCTCCAAGGTGTTGGCTCAGGAAGGATATGATCGGCAGGAATCACCCACACTGGGTGAGGCAACCAAGGAGTTGGTTCGCGGTGAGCCTGTCTTGCGAAGGAGTTGGCTGCGTTTGGGTTGGCTTCAACAACTTTTCCCGTGAAGGAATCGTCTGCGCATGGCTTGTTCGTACAGGGTGTGATCACGATGGAAGGGCCGCACAGGGTGCGAGCGCGAAAGAAGGGCCGCGCAGGGTGTGATTGCAAAGGAAGAGCCGCGTAGGGTGAGTGGAGGCTGCAGTGTGCGGCAACTGCGGGCATGGATCACAGATGGGTGTGGGCCACATAAAACTAGAGCCTGTTTCCTATGGCATCCCCTTTTTCTGGTTTGCGGTGGGTTTGATCCGCGGTGGGAGTGGGATTTGAAGGCTTTTGAGGAGGTTCGGGCGGGAGCACGGTGTGTGTCAAGTTGGTTCGCGACTTGGCATTGGTTCGCCGAAGGTGTTGGTTTGCGATCCGAAGGTGGTTCACGTTTTGGCGTGGGTCCGCGAAGGCGCTTGTCCGTGAAGGTTCAGGTGTGCAGCAGCTCAAAGCGCGGTGACTCTTGAGCGGAGCCCAAGGAGGAGTGTGACTACGCAGCCCGAGAACGAAGGGGTTTGTGGTGACGAGGGAAGTTCTCATTTTCAGTTAAATGGAGCCGGACCTAATGAATCGCTGGCAGAACCTCTCCTTAACTGATAAAGAAAAATCAGTAATTGCTTCACAGAAGAGTGAATATGTGTTTCTCTCACAGCGACTGTCCTTGCTTATTGTTGGAAAATTTCTAGCAAAAAGGTCCTTCAATTAGAGAGCGCTAAAAAATACTCTGCAAAATATCTAGCGATTGGAGGACGGCGTTGCTATAAGAGAAGTGGAAGCGGGACTCATAGTATTTGAATTCTTTAATGAAGGAGATAAATTAAAAGTCCTCAAAGGTCGACCATGGTCCTTTGACAACCAAATCATTCTCATGGAAGACCTTAAAGGTGAAGAAAATTTTCAGTCAGTTAATCTGTCTTGCTCACCTTTCTGGATTCGAATTAGAGGAATCCCCTTTCATGGTAGAACTGAACGTGTTATGTGTGAGATTGGAGGACGCATCGATTCATTTCTGGAATGAGACCGGTCTGATCCAATTCACTGGGGACCTTTTGTGTGAATCAGAGCTTCGATGAATGTTTCACATCCTCTTATGAGGGGCATGTTTTTGAAAATTGAGGACTCTGACGTCTGGATTTCTTTTGAGTTTGAAAAGCTCCCTATTTTCTATTTTTTTTGTGGGTGCCTCAGACACTTAGAAAAGGCATTTGAGGTGAAGAAGGAGGATGGAAAGGGAAAAGTTATTTTGCAATACGGTCCCTGGATCCGTGCAAAAACCTCTGGGATGACTTTTATTTCCAAAGCTGAAAAACAACAGGACCGCGACAAACTAACGAAGGCTCTTAATACGCGGGTTGAACCAACTCATACTAATATAATCATGCTTGGGCCACCAAATATTTCTGCTGACAGTTATGTGGATCAACGGGCGGAAGGAAGGAATCTGGGCTGGCCACAGATCTTGGTCGAGCTGAGGGAAGAACACATGAGTCAGGGGCAGGGGCCGACTGCCCCCCCAAGCCAGACCACAACTATTTTGAAGGCCATTTCCTCCCCATCTTCTAGGATGCAGCCAAACTGCAAGGAACCACCAGACCCAGGCTCAGGGGTACAACAGTTATGTTACGACCCACCAGACCCGATTTCCAGTTCAGATGATGTTACTCCCAGTGCTACCCCTCAGGTAGTAGATGACATGACGGGGATCACGTTGACAGGTACTATAAAACATCAGACGTGGAAAAGAATGATTAGAGGGGATAGGGGTGTGGATCCCCCCAGTTCACAGCCCAGGGACCATAAACGATGCTTGGAGTCATCTTAGATGACTGAGATCCTGCCAAAGAGGTGGAAAGTGGCAGACGACGGTCGGGAAGTCGAAGTTTCAGAGGCGGTAGTGGGTGTGTCCCAGCCCCAACTAGGGCAATGAAAATCTTAGGCTGGAACTATCGGGGGCTTGGAAATCCCTGAACGGTTCGCGTTCTCCATCACTGGAGTTCCAAATTTCTCCCTGACTTAGTTTTTGTATCCGAAACTATGTTAGATAGAAAGGATGTAGGCCTTATGGGCCGGAATATTGGGTTCAAAAACGTCTTTCCCATTAGAAGACAGGGACACTCAGGTGGACTTTTCCTCTTGTGGAAGGAGGACATTGGGGTCAAGATCTCTAATTACTCAAGTAATCACATCGTTGTGATGGTTGGTGGCCCAGGATCTCCTCCTTGGTCGTTTTTTGGGTTCTACAGGTGGCCGGGTGGGCAGGATAAACACAGATCATGAGCCCTTTTGAAGCATCTGCAGGACTCCCTCCTTGGACCTCTTCTGATGGGGGGTGATTTTAACGAGGTCCTGTCTCCCCATGAAAAATAAGGGGGACGTGTGAGGAGTGGTGCTGTGATGAACAATTTTAGGATGTCTCTTGTTTCGAACTCTCTTCATAACCTCAGGTTTTCTGGCTCGCCGTTTACCTGGCATCGGGGTAGGTCAATGGAGAACCACCTAGCGGGAAGGTTATACAATTTTGTTGGGAATGATGAGTGGACCTCTCTTTTCCATGTCTTCTCTATAGTCCACCTGCCCCTCGTCTCCTCTGAGCACTGCCCAATCCCTTTTTCAACAGTCTCACAAGGGCAACAGAGGGGACCTGAGCGAACCTTTCGCTTTGAAAGTATGTGGCTCCAAGATAGTGACTGTGAAAATGTGGTTCAAGCGGCTTGGGAGAGATCGAATCGGTGCATCATGTCCAACTTCCTCACTGTTGCATCTTGCCTTCAGAAGTGGAGCTCAGCTAGGTTTGGTAACTTTGACCGATGTATTAAGGAGGCGAAGAATCAATTAAAGCGATTCCACTCATATCCTTGTTGTGACTCTATCCTTAGAAACATCTCTATGGCAGAAAAGAATCTTAATGAAGCTCTGAGGGAGAAAGAGAGTTTTTGGTTCCTTTGTCCATGGGAGTCCCATATCAGAGATGGTGATCAAAACACCAACTTTTTTCACCAACGAGCATCTGCGAGGAGAAGGAAGAATCATATTGCTCATCTGGAGGACCCCACTGGAAGAGTTGCGCATCACATAAATGACATTCACTACATTATCCTGAATTTTTTCAGCAACCTCTATTTAGTAGAAAGTATTAACACTCCCTCATGCTTGATTGGATGCATCCCAAAGTTGGTTAGAGAAGACATGAATCGGTACCTGGAAAGCGATTTATCTGATGAGGAAGTTCTTGGGGCCCTGCATCTTATTCACTCTACCAAGGCACCGAGGCCTGATGGGTTTCATGCTATGTTCTTTAAACAATTTTGGCATATAGTGGGGCCCGATGTGGTGGCCCTAATGAAGGAGGTGTGGGCTGGCAGAGCCTCTCTTGAATCCCTGAATGAAACTCTTATTACTCTTATCCCCAAATCCCAGTGCCCTAAAAAAATATCAGAGTTTAGGAAAATCGGTCTGTGTAATGTGATTTACAAAATTTTCTCCAAAATCATGGTGGCCAGACTTAGGGATTTTCTCCTACTGCTTGTCTCAGATAACCAAAGTACCTTCGTTCCAAATAGATCTATTACTGACAATGTTTCCATTGCCTTCAAATTATTCCACTCTATGAAAACTCTCTCCTGATCCAAGCGTGGCACCATGACAATGAAACTAGTTATGATGAAAGCTTATGACAGAGTTGAATGGTCGTTTCTAGAACTTGTTCTATCCAGGTTGGGTTTTGGGATGAAATGGATCTCTAATGTCATGAATTGTGTTACGTCTGTCTCCTATAGAATCAATATTAATTGGGTCCCTTCAGTGAGATTTAAACCATCAAGAGTCTTGAGACAAGGGGACCCCCTGTCACCTTACCTCTTCATTCTGATGGAAGATGTATTTTCTCATCTCATCCTGAAGGCGGCGGATCAAGGAGTTATCCATGGTGCTGTGGTTTGTAGAAATGGCTCCTATCTCTCATCTCTTCTTTGCATATGATAGCCTCCTTTTCGCGCGTACTACCCCGTAAGAATGTAGTGCAGTGCTGAATATCATCAATCTGTATGAAAAGGCCTATGGGAAACATCTTAATGCTTCGAAATCAGAGTTATATTTTAGTAAAGGCATCTCACAAGCTAAGAGAGAGGATTTGTAGTGAATGTGTGAGTTTATGCTGGTTGATAAGAATCCTAAGTACCTTGGCCTCCTGAACCTGGTGGTTAGGTCGAAGAAACAAGTTTTCAGCGCGATTGTGGATAGGGTGGATAATCTGATTTGTCTTTGGTCTAGTAGAAAGATTTCCAAGGCGGGAAAGGAAGTTATCGTGAAGTCAGTGGCCCAAGCAATCCCATATTATGCTATATTGCTGTTTAAATTCCCAGAAACTCTCGTTGATCAAATCCACTCCCAGTTGGCCAATTTTTGGTGAGGCTTCCATGAGGGAAAATATAATTCCCACTGGATGTCTTGAGAGAAGCTGTGTGTTTCACAATTCCGTGGCGACCTCAGCTTCTGAAATCTGAAATGGTTTAACGAGGCTCTTTTGGCAAAGAAAGGATGACACCTTCTATCCCACCCAAATGCCCTGTTCTCAAAGGTGATGCGAGCTAAGTACTTCCCTCATTCTGATTTCTTGCATGCCCAGTTGGGGCCACGACTGAGTTTTATGTGGAGGAGAATTTGGGGAGAAAAATCTCTCATTGATTTGGGCTGCATGTGGAGAATTTCTGATGGGCATAATATTAAAATTTGGAATGATCCATGGCTGACAGATGGAATCAATCATAATGTTTCCTCACCGGTCATTCCTGGATTCGAAGATGAAATGGTACGTGATCTTCTCGATGACTCTCTTGAGGAGTGGGATCGAGAGAAGCTTTTTTGATGGTTTAACAAGGTGGATCGTCAGCTCATCCCAAGTATCCCTCTCACACCAGGAATGGGTATTGACCAGATTTTCTAGACTGAGGAATCTCATGGGAGATATTTTTTTCCTTCGGGTTACAAAATGAGGGTTCAAGGTTTGGCCCAGGTCTTTATTGATAATCGGTGGAAGTGCCTCTGGTCCCTCACCGCTCCCCCTAAGGTGAAATTTTTTTGGTGGCAGGTCTGTGCTGGGGTTCTTCCAACCCATGACTTTCTGGTGCAGTGACATTTGGTAGAGGACGACACTTGTCCTTTGTGCCTCCATGAAGTGGAATCCCCTTTGCATGCAATTCTTTCCTGTAAGGGGGCGGAAGGGGTGTGGAAGGTTTGGAGGCCGGATTTTGGTATTTTCTTTGATCTTTCAATTGGGTTGGTCCCAAACCTAACTAAATGGGTGTCTTCTCTGGAACCGAGAGTGGTAGGACTGATATGCACAATTTCTTAGTTGGTTTGGACTCGACGGAATGAATGCATTTTCCAAATGAAGGTGACCCTTGATCACCCATGGGTGGATAGAGCTTTGGAGTGGATGAATGGTTGGAAGAAAAGTGATGAGGTGCATTCTTTGAGCCACACTCGACGAGTGGATACTTTTTGGTCTCCCCCCTGAGGGTTTCTTCAAGATTAATACAGATGCTGTTGTCTCTTCTAATTCAAGGGTCGTTATTGGGCTCATTGCTCATAACAGTTTTGGCCAGATTGTGGAAGCTCAGTGTAGGGCGGTGCCTAACTCATGGCACCCTATAGTGGCAGAGGCCTTAGCCATCCTCCAAGGGCTTCTTTTTTCCCGTTCAAAATTTTGTCCCAAGATTCTAGTGGAATCTAACTACCTCGAAGTGGTGAACGCTCTCTCAATAAAAGATGAGGATTCCCAACCTTATGGCCTCATCTTGAGGAAGATCTGGTCCTTGACCGATGGATTCGATGCATGCAAATTGTCTTTCATCAAAAGAGATGGTAATTCGAAAGCCCATCATTTGGATTGTTTTGGGAAATAATGGGGTGATCATTGTTGGGTGAACTCATTCCCTGATTGGATTTGTAATCCTGGTTTCTTTGATCAGTAATTTTTCCTTTCCTTTTAAAAAACATACATATATATTTATATATATGTGTGCATCTATAAATATAATTATACATATTTAAGTTTTTTTATATATATTACATATCAATATTGATATACATATATTAGAATATATAGATAAATATATACATGTTCATCAATACACATGCACACATATATTTATATATATATAAACATTATATATACATTAATTGTATATGTATATAAATATTCATACGTTTTTATTTTAAATAAAATGGATTTTATTTTTTATTTAGATAAATTTTATTTATTGAGAAATATTTTTTATATGTAAATAATTTTAATTATTTATTTATAAAATTAATTTTTTATGTGTGAATATATAAAAATATGTATATATTGTTATATATTTGATTATAAATAATAGTATATTGTGAAGAATGGTAAAATTTCAAGTTCATAATATCAATATGAATGTAATCCCCAGGAATAAATTCATTCCCTACTGAAAAAGGGGGAAAACACCCTTAAACGAGCCTTAAAATCCATCAAATGTTAACAAATTAGGATACCTGACTAAAAACACAATTTTGGAGGCCTTTCGGGCATTTTTTGGCCTCAAAAAATGTGATAAAGGGTTTCTTTCCATTATTAATGTGTAGATCTCGTCGTAGGCTTCGATTTGATATGTGGTAGAGCCCAAATGGACATCCGGATCAAAAGTTACCGTTTGAAGTTCGAGTTACATTTTCAACTTATTTTCGATCTTTTATGAATTTTTGGATTTTTTATATTCAAATTGTTATTAAATGACTATTACTCAATAATAATTTACAAATTATTAATTTAAAAAATATTTTTAATTATTTTATAAGTCATTTTCACTAATTATCTTATATATTAAGTGTAAATTCATATTTAACCTTATCTAAAACAGATATATATATATATATATATATTATTTATATTTATATTAATATATAAATATATAAATATATTATTTTTAATGATTTTTTTAAAATATATATTTTATCAACGCTAGTAAAAAGCACTGATAAGGTGGGGAGTCTTTAACAATGCTAAAAAAAGTGCTATTAAAAGGTGGCGCTGTGTAAAGCCATTTTAGTGGTAGTGACCACACGACGGACCATGAGCCACATTTCATTTTCTTTCTCAACATAATCTATTTTCTAAATTTCATATTAGCAACCATTTCATTTAAACACCCAATTCATTCCATTATTTCCAGCTCATTCATCTCTTTATCTCAGCCTATTATTAAACATTTAACATTAATCCCATTTAACCACACTTCCCATTTCTTAATTCATTCCTTATCTATATCCATCCCATTAACCAAATTATTCCATGCCATTTTTGTAGGTTTCGGGCACAGTGGAAGCGCAGGATGAGCGTGAACCCAACTTTGAAAATTGTCATAATTGATGATTAATTCAGGATCAATACGACGATGAATGCTAGTATCCATGGAATTGAATCAAAGATAAAAGACAAAGGAGAGAACTTGGAACCGAGAAGAGTGGATTGACATATTTTTTTTATAATTAATTTAATTAAATTATAGAATTACCTTCAAGGTGATTCTTTTTTCGTTGATGCGTCCGACCACGGGTCCGAGGCCCGACTTCGTCGCGATGTAGAATCCAAGGATAGGAATCCACTAGTGGTGAACCACACGTGCTCCATGTATCTTCGGACATCACCGAAGGAGTCTTCGGGTGCTAGCGCAAAAGATCCTTACGATTGCGATGTTCGCCTTCGATCGCCTTGAGAATCGCTTCCAAAGGGTTCTCCTTGATCCGGTGGAGGAGGACCTCTCTCTTTCTTGAGAGCATTCTTGGAGAGGGAAGAGTTCTCTAGGCTCGAGAGCTTTTCTCCAAGAATGTTGTGTACACAACGATTGGTTAGCTGGTTGAATGACCCCTTGGATAATATAGAGAATAATAATATAATTGGGAATTTAATTCAACATGTAATAATAAATAATTAACACAAATTTCATTAATTTATTATTCTATATGAAACCCCATGTCAAATAATAGCAATGCTATTATTTCCATGACATGCACTTAACTTGCACGTTGTATTTAAATATTATTTAACCAAATAATATTTATTATTATTTCTCACCGAAACCATAACTTGATCCACCAATCCACCTCAATATTTACCGGGCCTTGAATAATGACTATTTATTTATTAAATAAATATATATGCATTATTCGCCGATAAATAAATATTTTGTCTGCAATATATATTCTCTCAAATAAATAGCGACGAAATAAATGTGAACACACATACTTGAATAATTATTAAAACAAAACCGGGAATAATATTTATTCAACTTGTTAAATAAATAAATCATTTAACTGAGATATTGGCTACACTTAGTGTGTGACCCTCTAGGCCTCTTTCTCGTTGACATTAAGTGATCTTGCCTAAAGTCTAAGATTACTGTCTAGCAACGGGTCAAGACACCTAAGAGAAATAAATTGATGTCTCAATGACATGTCACCTTATATGAATGCTTACCGTGTAATATAATCCCTTTTTCTCGATATCTATAATCAAGCGGGTTGCATTCAAATGCCATCAACCCATGTGCTCGATTTCTCATTCTTTGACTTCCCAGAATTGAACTTGCCTAGAGAACACCATGGCCATGGATTTAGTTAGGCTATATCATTTCCATCAAAGGGATTGAGATATCTACTTTCATATAAGTGACAAATCCTTTCTCTCATTATTCATTAATGTAGTATTACTTGTGACACACCCAACATATCATATCTCACCGCGAACATCTGTCGTCACGATTTTTGTCAATACATCTAAGTGCGCGAGTCATTATACCCATTAATAATAATCTTAAAGTCTAAGGACCAATACACACGTCCGCAGATAGGAACATTCGATGACACTTATGAATGTGGATTTCTTACTGGCAGGTCTTGTTCTCATAATATCCTCCTGGATAGTACCAAGGGTGCACACCACAAGAAGGTGCCTCAAAGTTTCATGAATCTTCACCCCTGATAGTTTGTATCATTTGTGTCCCTTTAAATGATATCATTTGGCTATAGAACATATATTCAAGACTAGCATCATGACACTTCCGGTTTCTCATCATAGAAGCGATCTGCTATGACCTTTTAATATGAAAACTATTCATAGGACATTATCACACACTATGTCACACAGAAAAACAATCATGATGTGATAAATAGTTTATTAATATTCATCCAATGAATACATGTTTATCATAAAGTATAAAGAAGTTGGTTTCTAGGTCACCAACTCCAACAATTTCAATTTCAACATTATCATTTAATTCCAACACTACGCGAGAAACTAACACAACACAACACAACTCAATGGCCAACAACCCATTATTCCCATGCCAACCATCCCACACTGTCACCATCACACAACCACAACCACCTCCTTCTCACAACCACCACACCACACCCAATTTACATCACAACTGCCCATAACACGACCAAAAAACTCATCACATAACCACCCCACATCACAATTCACATCACCACCCCACAACATGGCCACACCACAACACATTCAGATATCATTTTTTATATTTAGCTGGGGAATTTTCATCACATTCAACTTATTTATTTTAGGGTCATTATCACACAACTATGAATCCCCTAGGGTAACCATTTAATTAGCCAAGTATAAGTGATTATCCAATTACATTTATAGTGATGTCAACAAACACACCAAACAAGGTTCTACAACACATGTCAAACCAACAAAAACAAATCCCTCAATGATCACAATTTTCAACGGAGCATCAAGCCCGTATAATCACAATATCGATAAATATCAAAAAATAAAAAATCATGTAATTTCATCCCCCTTCCCCTTTAATTTCAATTTAAACCAATTATTTAACTTTAATTAAGTCGATGCAGACTATATTCTCAAAATTTAACAAGAGTATAACTCCTCCCACATGATACACAATATGAGAAACGAAGGACCCCTACCTCAAATGACACTTTTCGATCTGCTGTGCAAGGTTGGACCAAGTGGAAGGCCACCACTGAACACCACAATTAAAAAGGACACCCTTAACAGCTGAGAATAAGACAACCACATCAAATTCTTACAAAAACATCACCAAAACAACTGGATACCCTAACAATAACCTTATCAAGAAAAGAAATAGAAAGGAAAATTTTAAAAGGAAAGAGAAGAAATCACCTAAACCATCAAAGATAGATCCTAAAAGCTTAAGGTAAAAATCCACTGAAAGGGGTATGAAAGAGCTCATTGGGACGTAAATGGGTCACCCAAGAAATGAGAGAGATACTGGAAGAATGGTTGGGTTCAAGGGACTCTGATAATTTACACCCATCTTGAAAAACATAAGACCATGGTGAAACCCATATGACCATGCCGTAGTACTGCTAAAAACTAAAGGGACTACAACACAACACCCCTCACCACACTTTATCCCTTTTGGTCAAACTGACCTCTAAGATTTGTAACCATTCACATGCTGCAAATCCTATAAAACTTAGGTGACCACGACCTAGACCAGACCACTATGCCGTAGACCCCCAATAACTAGAAAGAGGTGATGCCACAACCCCATCTCCATGGTGCAACTATGCTAGAATTAATAGCAGCACCAAACTTCACTCAGGCCTCCCCCAATGACACAACGTTTCTCTTCCCTGCAACCATCACCTATCGAGATGGGGCAATGCCACAACCAAGGCTCTAAAGGTTTTGGGCGCAACATAAGTGTTGGATGAGTCATTCTCAACTTTACTTTTTTGTCATGATCGATGATTTACCTGATATTTACATGATGATAAACACTATGTTCAAGGTTATTGAATCAAAGAATATAGATAATGAATAAATTTCGGAACCAAAGTGCATAATCGTCACATATTATTTATAATTAATTTAAGTAATTAAAGAATTAACTTTCATGAAATTATTTTTTTGTTGATGGATCTGACAACAGATCTATGTTGTACCATCGTTGTGTTATAGGAATCAAGAATAGATTCACTCTAATGGTGATCCACATGTATTCCACAAATCTCCAAACATCACTGCAGGAATCTATGGGTACTAGCTCGACAGATCCTTTCACTTGCGTTGTTTTCCTTTGATCTCCATGAGAATCACTTATAAAGGATTCTATTTGACCTCTCTTGAATCGAGAGTGAAAGGTGGAGGAATATCACTCTCTATTCTTGGGAGCGTTCTTGGAGAAGGGAGCTCTCTAGAGCTTCGAGACGATTCTCTGAATTTCAATGTGCACAACAAAAGAAATGAATTGACTCTCTTGAAAAATAATATAATTGAGTTTATATACCACTAGAGTTAGAAATAAATAATTTTAAAAGTTCCCTTTATTATTTATGTAATACTTATAGAATCCTATGTTTATAATAATAATATTATTATTATTTCTTGACATGCACTAAATTCACAAATTAAAATTAAATATTATTTATTCAAAAAATATTTAATATATATTATTTCTCACTGGACCATTAAACTCGGTCCTCCAATCCTCCACAATATTTATCAGTCCTTGAATAATTAATATTTATTTAATAAATAAATATCACCATATTATTCGCTAATAAATAAATAAATATTATATCCATTAAATAGAAAATAAATATTTATCAAACATTCCGCTCACATAATAATCTATCAAATAATTGCTGATGAAATATATGCGATCAAGAAAACATGAATAATTATTAAACAACATGTGAGAATAATATTTATTCAACTTGTTAAATAATAAATAATATATTATTATTTAACTGAGATTCTAGATACACTTAGTGTGTGACCCTCTAGGCCTCTTTCTCAGTGACATTAGACAAAACATCCTAAAGCCCAAGGTTATCATCTAGCAACATG
Organism: Viscum album; assembly: GCA_963277665.1. Taxonomy (NCBI): domain Eukaryota; kingdom Viridiplantae; phylum Streptophyta; class Magnoliopsida; order Santalales; family Viscaceae; genus Viscum; species Viscum album. The sequence continues at coordinate 358,094,049 of OY728155.1, read as the reverse complement.
TCAAGGCACTCATAGAGAAAGAATTTAATTACATAATGACATAATACCTCATACAAATTCTTACTGTGTAATATAATATCTTTATTATGATATATCGAATCAAGTAGGTTGAATGCTGGTGCCATCAATCTATGTGCTCGATGTCTCTTTCTTTGACTTTCCAAAAATCAAGCTTCCCTATAGAACACCAGGACCATAGATTTATTTAGGATATATCATTTCCATCAAAGGGCCTAAGATATCAATTCCTGTTAATGTAAAAAAGGGACAAATCCTTTCTCATATTATTCATTAATTAGATATTACCTGTGACACACGTAACCTATCCTACCTCACCAAAAACACATTTCATTACATTTTTTTCAATACATCAAAGTACATAACTTATAACAATCATTAATAATAACCTTAAAGTAAAAGGATTAATACACATGTCTACAGATAGAAACACCCAACAATACATAAAAATATAGATTTCCTACCGACGGGTCTAGTTCTCATAATTTCCTACACCCGATATTACCAAGGGTGTACACTGTGAGAAGGTGACTCAAAGTCCTATGAGTCTCTATCCCTGATAGCCTGAATCATTTGTGTCCCTCAAATGATTTCATCTGAATATAGAACATATATTTAATAATACTGTCATGGAACTTATGAGATCTCATTATAGTAGAGAACTACTATGACCTTTTAGTACGAAAACTACTCTTAAGACAATACCACATACTATGTTACATAAAAGAACAATCACGATGTCATAAAAATCTTATTAATATTCAAAACTATCAATACAGGTTATCATAAAGTACACAAAATTTGCTTTTAGGGCACAAACTACAATAGACTCTCACTTGCACTAAAACCAACTGCTAAAAACCTTCAGTTTTATAGTTCTCACATGATACTCATGATTCTTCTAAGATAAGATTTTAGTCAATGGGTCCACCATGTTTTATTCTATGGTAACTATACTTACTTTAACTTCACCCCTTTGATAAAATTCCATCAAGAGGTGATACTTTCGGAGTATGTGATTTGTTCGTTGGTGTGACCTTGACTCTTTTGCAAGAGCCACCACTGTTGTATTATCACTATATAATGAGATAGTGTCTTTATTGCTAGGTACCACATCAATCTCTCAGAAATAGTGTAGGTTATGGGCGTAGTGGAAGTGCGTTGGTGGGTGTACCCAATGAGAATTTTTTTCGTTAACAACAATCAATCCAAGATCCATCACGATAATAAAATTCCAGATCTTTAGAAATGAATGAAGAATAAAATAAAGTACGGGAGTCTTAGAACCATAGAGATGATCATCATATGTTGGTTATAATTAATTTAATTAAAATACAAGAATTACCTTGATGGAATTCTCTCTCTGTTGATGTTTCTGATCACGATCCGATGTGATCCATTATTGCGTCATAGAATCCAAGTGTAGGATTCCTATAGAGGTGATCCACGTGTGCTCCACGTATCTCTGGACTTTGCCAAAGGGATCTCTAGGTGCTAGCACGGAAGAGCCTTCGCTTGCGATGTCTGCCCTCGATCGCCTTGATAACCGCTTGCAAAGCGCTCTCCTTTATCTAGTGGAGGAGGATCTCTCTCATAGCTTGAGAGCATTCTTGGAAGAAATTAATTCTATCTTGGCTTGAGAGATTTCTCTAGATCCATTGTGCACAACCCCAAAAAAATGGCTAGGCTAATGAGAATTATATAATTAGGATTTTAATTACTTAGAATAATAAAATGAATTAATTACCTGAAAGCATTTATTCATTTCATTTAATTCTTAGTAAGACCCCATTTCTAATAATAACAGTTGACTATTATTATTACTTAACATGCACCCATCAAAATGCACCTAATATTATTTAATTAATTAAATAATATTTTTTCTCACAAATCCCGAGAAAAACTACATGGCGTGTATATTAATATACATGACGTGTACTTTTGTTTTTCCATTTTATTTATTTCCTCCACCACATTTATTAAACCTTGAATAATGACTATTTATTTCTTAAATAAATATCACTACATTACTCTCTAATAAATATATTATTTTGCTCACAATATATTATCTCGAATAACTAGTGTCGAAATAAATGCGATCAAGCATCCTTGAATAATTATTAAACCACAATCGGGACTAATATTTATTCAACTTGTTAAATTAATATTTAACTGAGATACTTGGACACACTTAGTGTGATACCCTCTAGGCCTCTTTCTCATTGGTATTAGGCAGAGCCTGCCTAAAGTCCAAGGTTAAAATCCTGCAACACGCTAAGGCACCCATAAATAAAGAAGTTAACACCTCAATGACGTGTCACCTCCTATGAATGATTACCATGTAATGTAATTCCTTTGTATTGATATCTCGAATCAAGCAGGTTGCATGATAGTGCCATCAACCCATGTGCTTGATTATTCTTTCTTTTACTTTCTGGAATTGAACTCGCCCATTCCTTACCATGGCCATGGATTTATTTAAGCTATATCAATTCCATCAAAGGGCTCGAGACAGCTACTTCTATTATGGAACAGAAAGGAAAAATCCTTTCTCACATTATCTATTAATGCAGTATTACTCATGATGCACCCAACATATCCTACCACACTATGAACAGTGTGTCGTCATAGTTTTCATCCATACATCTAAGTGCGCGAGTTGTAATACCCATTAATAATAATCTTAAAGTCTAGGGACCAATACACACATCCAAAGATAGAAACATCCAATGACACAATGAAATGTGGATTTCCTACCGGAAGGTCTCATTCTCATAATATCCTCCTAGATATTACCAAGGGCACACACCATGAGAAGGTGCCTCAAAGTTTTGTGAGTCCCCACCCCTAATGTCCTGTATTATTTGTGTCCCTCAAATAACATCATCTGGCCATAGAACATATATTCAAGAACAGTGTTATAGAACTTCTGGGTTCTCATCATAGAAGGGATCCACTATGACCTTTTAGTGCAACAACTATCCTTAGGACATTATCACATGTATTATCATGCAGAAGAATAATCAAGATGTGATAAGGTATTTATTAATGAATAAATTACAAAGCGGTTCTAGGACACCAACACCAACAAAAAGTTTCATATCCAAATAGCTTACTTGGCTATATGAGAAGCCACTATATACTCAGACTCCATTATAGAATCAGTGACAACTGGCTGCTTTGAATTCTTCTAGCTCATAGATCCTCTGTTGAGACAAATAACATATCCCGAATATGACTTCAGATAAATCTAATCAGTTTGAAAACTATCATTATTATAAACCTAGATGATCATCTCTTCGTCTCTTACATACACTAGGAATATATCCTTAATTCTTCTCAAATACCTGAGGATAACCTTAACAGAAAACCAATAGTGTTATCTTGGATCTGCTTAATATCTACCTACCATACTCAATGCATAGACAACATCAAGTCTAGTACACAACATGGCATACATGATTGATCTTATCGTTGAAGCGTATGAGATACTACTCATTCTCTCATTCCCCTGTTGCGTCAGAGGACACATTTTCTTATCAAGATGTATACCATGTGACACTATAACTAATCCCCTCTTGGATTGTTCCATACTAAATCTATTTAGTATCTAGTCCATGCATATACTTTGACTTAGTCCAAGAAGCCTCTTGAATTTATCACGAATGATCTTGATCTATAGAACATAGGTTGCTTCACCTAAGTCTTTCATGGAGAAACACTTGTTAACCAGTCCTTGATAAACTATAAGATTGGTATGTTATTTCTAATAAGTAATATGTCATCAGCATATACAACTAGGATAATGACCAAATTCCCACTAAACCTCTTGTAAACACATGGCTCACATTTTTTCTTAATGAAACTAAATTCTTTTATAGATTTATTGAATTGAATTTTCCATGATCTAGATGCTTGATTTAATCCATAAATGGATCATTGAAACTTAAAAATCCTTTTGGAATCTTCTAGAGTCAAAACCCCTTCTAGTTGGGTCATGTAGACATCTTCCTAAAGGTTCCCATTAAGAAAATCTGTTTTAAAATCCATCTACCAAACTTCACAATCATGGTAAGCTGCTATAGCAAGTAGAATTATGATGTATTTAAATATAAAAACTTGCGAAAAGGTTTCATCATAAAAAATTCCTTGATGCAGTTTAAACCTTTTAGAAACTAGACTTTATTTATAGGTATTTACCTCACCTTCAATGTCCAGTTTTCTCTTGAATACCCATTTTCACCCTACGAGCTTTACATCAACTGATGCATCGACTAGAACCCAAACTTGGTTTTGATAAATGGAATCCATTTTAGAATTCACAAATTCTTTCCATATTGAAGCTTCTGATCTCTCTACTTCCTCTTTATAGGACATAGATTTTTCATTTCTAACTAATAACGAGTCACCATATCAAGTGACTAGAAAACCATATCTTTATGTGCTTATAAGAAGTACATGTGTTTCAGGAACTACTTATTCCATGGGGACCCCTGAAATATGTTCCAATACCAACTCTTTTGTATCTTGAACATCAACTCCATCAAAGTCAATCTTGCTCCTGGTATCCTTTTTGAGGATGTTCACCCTCTCAATAAATATGGCTTGTCTAGTGACAATAACTTTCTTGTCTGAGGGGTTGTATAGGTAGTATCCCTTTGTTTCCTTAGGATTCCCTATAAAGATACACTTTGTTCCCCGAGGTTCTAGTTTATTTCCATAAAAGACCTTAACAAACTCCTCACAACCCCATATACGTGAATGTGACAAAACGAGTTTCTTTCCACTCCATGACTCAAAGGTAATTCCATTTTCCACTTTAGTTGGTACTCGGTTTAGTGTGTATTCCACAATTTATAATGCATATCCAAAAAATGTAATACCCTAGAATTCCATGATTTTTTTTGAAAATTAAATGGGATTGTTTTGAGACCAGGCTCTAAGACGGCACGTAATTTTGAGACCCGGAGTCACCGAAATGTATTTTTGAACTATTTTAAAGGTTTATTAAATAAACGTGTGAGTGGGTTTTTCTAACTTTTAAATTGGATATCATATCAAAAATCTGAGGGCACAATTGAACTCGGAACGTTAGGATTCACCTTGAAAAGGCCTAACATCGACCGACGAGGGTTGACTGGAAAAGAAAGTTTTCAGATTTTTTTAAGAAAAATTAAAATAAAATAAACTTGATTATTTTATTTTATTTGAACGTTCAAATTTATTGCAGTGAAACAGAATTTTAACACAATGAAATCAAAACACTATTTCATAAATGAAACAACGTAACGACATTGCAAATCAATAGTAACGGAAAGGTGTTTCCACCACTTTAATGATTTACCCAAGGGGTGCGTCATTGTTACATTGGTAGAAACACTCTGAATCTTTGGCAGATCGCCATTGAAAAATGATGAATGACGAACGACGAATGAAAAATGATGATCGCCAATGACGTTGAGCACTCTCCATCCTCTTCGAGAGATCTCTTCCTCGATGACAGATCAAGGACCTTCGTGGAAGGATCGCCTTCAATGAAGGATTCTTTCTGCAATCAAACTATAACCAGGTAGGGGGTTTTATTCTAAGTGAATTCTCCCTTTTCCCCATTATTTCTTTTAAATGGTGAATGCAGGTTAACTCACAAACAAAGTTAACCCGCAGTTCGATCGTTTATGCGAGATGGTTAAATATGTGGGATAAAATGGGAGATTAAATCTTAGTAGCGTATAATTGTATATGCTTCGTGTTTCCGTTAATGGGAATAAATTCGAGCCGACATGAACAAATGCCAGTTTGTTCCATTTGGGAATTTGTGTGTTCTTCATGACCGAACCTTCGAATCAACGGTGAGGTGACCTCAAGGCCGTAGTAGGGATGAAAATGATCCGAGAAGATCGAGGGCATAGACAGTTTGAGAATCAGACCACCAAAGAAGATCCGGTGGTCTGCGGAAGATACCACCGGCACCGGTGGCCGCAGGTGGGAGGCAGCGCGCCCTGTTGGCACGCTGAAGCGGCGAAGGCTGCGACCCCTGCTGGCCATGGTAGGGAGGCACCGTTCAGGCTCCGCATCGGAGGAGCGACCCGCGGTCCATGCAGGACCGTGTGCGGAGGACCAGGTCGGACCAAGGATGGTTGTGTGACACCATCAGGCCATGACTTGATTCCATGAAAAAAGGGAGGGATGCGGTTCTGTCGAGCTACATTAGTGAAAGAGGGAAGCAATGCCCGCCACGTCCTGAGTGGCTCAAACCGGCTCGCCCAGCGAGTTGAGCTAGAGCTATAGGCCGGACCCAACATTGGGCTAGTCTGGTTGCACAAACTAGGCTATTGGGTGGCCCAGACTAGAGAGGAGTCAGCTCACCAGTTGCAGACAAGGCTGGATGAAACCGGGTCGTTGGGTGACCCAGCGGGCTGGACCCATGGCCGAACTGAGTGAGGTCCAGTAAGGCCTAATGAGCCTAGACTAGCAGCCAGGACAGACCGAGCTGGACCCACGGTCAAACCGATCGAGGTCCAGCAAGGCCCAATGGGCCTGGACTAGCGGCCATGCCAGAATAGGCTAGACCAGACCCCACTGGGTCGGGTCGAGTTGGCCAAACTGGGTCGGGTTGAGTCAGCCAAACCGGGTCGGGTCATGCGGGACCCCTAGACCGAGTTGGTTGGGTCGGTCCGGGTCGAGACACAACCGACCCATGTTTACTAAAACACCAATATCTTTAGACTGGGCGTCCGATTTATGAATTGTCTACGGTGTTGGGACCCTTACGATGAGACGATAGTTTGGGAAAACTCTAAGTGATATTTCATGGAAATTGAGATGTGACCGATGGCTTCAAGAGTAGATTCTCCCAAAATCAAGCATGCTACAAGCAAGAATCCTATAGCTGGTTGTTACATGAAGGATATGAGGAGCGGGTCTTAGTGATCTAGAAGGCCAAGAGAGGAGCAAGTCTTAGTGATCCAGATCACTAAGAGATGAGCGGGTCTTAGTGATCCTTCTCTCTAAGAGAGGAGTGGGTCTTTGTGATCCATCTCGCCAAGAGACGAGCAAGTCTTAGTGATCCAGCTTGCCAAGAGACGAGCGAGTCTTAGTGATCCAGCTGGCCAAGAGATGAGTAGGTCTTAGTGATCCAACTGGCAGATATACGAGTGGGTCTAAGTGATCCAGCTATCCCAGAGATGACCGGGTTTAAGTGATCGAGCTCTCCCAGAGACGAGTGGGTCTAAGTGATCCATCTGGCCCAGATATGATCCTGGGTCTAAGTGATCGAGATGGACCAGAGAGGAGCAGGTGTAAGTGATTCAGCTGGCCTAGAGACAAATGAGTGAAAGTGATCTAGCTGGCCCTAGAGACAAGCGGGTCTCAGTGATCCTGCTGGCCCAGGTGATGAGCGGGCCTAGAGGATGAATCCCTCAGCAATATGAATGTTCAATGTTACGATTGATAATTCTACTTCCTATACTTTGAGTTATACCTAGTGTGAGTTTTTTTTCTTTGTGATCATGCTTTGTAGTTTTTCTTTGTGGTTATTCTTTGTGGTCTTTCCTTTTGGATTGGGGTCCCTACTGAGTATTGTGTTACTCACCCCTATATAGGCTTCACATGTACGTTTCATGTCTTATATAGACGACAGATGCCTTGAGGGAGGACTCGGTGGCCTAGGACCATGTGGTGCCCAGTGAGATCAGGCAGGCAGGGCATACTTCTACAATTTTCAGTAGCTACTCTACACTTTCCCATCATGTAGGGTTTCCAGCAGACGGCTTATCAGCGATCTTGTACTCCCTTTTATTTGAAATTGTATTTTGTTGGGTTTTTATCTATCCCATTTACTTTCTATTTGTATTGTACTCACAATTGTTTTCTTGTGACAGTTGTGGTTTACTTAGTGTTTACCTTTCAGTTATTTGTGTTGTGTGCGTGTGTACAAGTTAAAGTAAATGCCTTACCTTTTTGGGAAATGCCTTTTTAGTGCTAGTTTCCAGCTCCTGGCCTATGGAAGGTGGGTCTGGGGTAGTCATGGTACGGGCCATGACAAAGTGGTATCAAAGGCGATCAGTTCTACCAGAAGAACTAAGAGTCTGTAATTTTCATGGGGCAACAGTGTTAAGTGTTTCGAGTTTAGTTTTCAGGACAAGGATTCTAGTGTTGGTGTGGCTGCCGATATATCCATACACTAGGACCCTGAATTCTGTTTTCCAAATCGGAACATGAAGACACTAGTTTCATGCATCTTTAAGTGTTTTCTCATGATCCTTCTGAGTTTGAGTTATCTCACTGGTTATAATCTATTGATTGTGGTTCATCTTTATCTATTTAAAGGTGCCTCCACTTAGACAACCAGCCAGGATTCTAGTGTGTGACCATGAGGATGGTCCATAGAGCGATGAGGCTTCGGTACATGGACCATTTCCCAATATGGAACCTTCGAGTGATGTCCCAATGATACCACCGCCTGTTGGTCATCAATTACTATCAGTGCTATTGGTAGAGGATGCATGTAGGCTCAGTGCCTTACATGAGTTCCAATGACTTAGATCTCCTAGGTTGAGGAGAGAGACAGATCCTTAGGTCAATAAGGATTGGCTGGAGGCAGTGATGTGGGTCTTCCGCTTAGTGTGGATGCCACTTGACCAGATTGTGGTTCTAGCAGCGAGCCTTCTGCAGGGTTCGACATAGAGATGGGGGAGTTTGACCATATAGACTCACAAGGATGCGACCCTCACCTGGTCTAACTTCGAGTGATTTTCAAATAGGATTTCTTCCCTGCAAATTTTCACTCAGTGCACATACAAGAGTTGCTTCACTTACAACAGGGAATCCTGATAGTGGTTGAGTACTCTGTGAGGTTTACAGACCTATCCCGTTACTCTATAGATATGGTGTAGAACCCTTTCTTCAGGGTCCATACCTTTGAGCAGGGACTCCAATGGGAGAGTAGGACATCAATAATTTCCCTCAGCATCCCTATGCAGGCTGGAGTGATGGAGCGAGCTCTACTAGTATATATCTTCCTTGCAGAGAAGGCACTGACTGTGGAATCCACCACCGGGAGACAGGTGGCTGAGTTATTCTTGACGGGCATGCGACACATGGCTCGTGACTGCCTGACCCACCGCATAGACGATCAACGGATGGTCAAAGGGCCAATGAGGGAATGGTAGAGGTTTGAGAAAAGTGGTCCATAGGGAGACATACGTGGTTGGGGAGCGGGAAGAGAGGTAGGCAGTGGATGGAGGTTTGAGGTGCTACCACCACCACCCTCAGGTGATCCACTATGGGATCTAAGAGATGATGGAGAGGGGCGAGGCCAGCTTTAGGTAATGGAGCCCTATGACCAAAGTGCTCCTGAGATGATTAGAGGTACGATCTGTTTCTTCTCCACCTTAGTTTCATTTCTTATAGACACAGGTGTCAGTCACTCCTTCCTTTCCATATATCTTGTTTGAAGCTCGGAGATTTCGGTGGAGCTATTAGCTTGATACTTACGGTTAGAGACTCTTACGGGAGGGTATTCGATGATTACACACTGGTGTCGGCAGTGTGAGATTACTCTTTGAGGCGAGAGCTTTGGCTAGGATCTCCTAGTAGAAGCATTGATGCCTTACGATGTTATCTTGGGTATGGACCAGTTATCAATAGTCCATGCTCAGATCGACTGTTTTAGCACATAGTGCACTGTGTCCGTAGAGATGGGAACCAGTTTTCCTTTGTCGGTGAGAAGGAAAAAAGAGCAGCACAGGATGGACTCACACATAGGAGGGTGAAAACGATCAATCATTAGTTGGATAACATGACCCTCAGTGCAGTGGATGAGACGATTCCACAGTTTCCTATAGTAGTGGATGAGTATGAGGATGTCTTTCCATAAGATGTTTCAGGACTATCTCCTCATAGAGAGGTAGACCTCTACATTGATCTATATCTCAGTATGACACTGATATCTACACCTTCATATCGAATGGATCCCGCTGAGCTTTGGGAGTTGAGGATACAGTTGGAGGACTTATAGAGGAAAGGGTTCATTAGGCCTAGCATTTCACCATGGGTAGCCCCAGTGTTGTTCACTAAGAAGGTAGATGGAATCTTGAGGCTATGTGTGGACTTCCAGCACCTGAACTAGGTGATCGTGAAGAACAAGTATCCTATACCAAGGATTGATGAAATCTTTAATTAGTTGAAGGGAGCAAGATGTTTCTCATAGATAGACCTCATATCAGGTTATCACCAGCTTCAAGTACAAGATGAGGACATATCAAAGATGACTTTCAGATGTCGTTACGGCCACTACGAGTGCTTAGTGATGTCATTTTGCATGATGAACGCCCCAACTATTTTCATGGGACTCATGAACAGGATCTTCCAGTCATACTTATACCGGTTTGTAGTGGTCTTCATTGATGAAATCTTAGTGTATTTAGCGTCAAAGGAGGAGCATGAAATATACCTAAGGATGGTTCTAGACACACTCCAAGAGAACCATCTTTACAATAATCTCTTTAAGTGTGAGTTCTAGATATGAAAGGTCCACTTCCTGGGACATTTCATCTTAGAGGTTGAAGTTGCTTTGGGTCCAGCAAATATTGAGGCAGTTCTTGCTTGGGAGACACCCAAAAGAGTTACCAAGGTGCAAAGTTTCCTTAGGTTAGATGGGTACTATCGGAGGTTTGTACCTAACTTTTTCAGGGTGGTAGCACCCATGATGACATTAACAAATAAGGGAAAATCCTTCATGTGGGAAGAAGGATACTGACAGTGCTTTCAGTAGCTAAGGCAGAGCTTGATGAGTGCTCCTATCTTGTGGTTTCCAGAGGAGGGTGCCAACTATGTGGTGTACTATGATGCATCAGGAACCAGGCTTGGTTGTGTCCTAATACAGGGGAAATCCATGATTGTTTATGGCTCATGATAGTTGAGACCACATGAGAAGAACTATACAACTCATTACCTTGAGGTGGTAGTGGTAGTATTCACACTGAAGATGTGGCAACACTACCTTATGGGAAAACAATTCATCATCTACTCTGATCACAAGAGTCTCATGTATATCTTTTCTTAGAAGGATCTGAATCTAATACAACGACGTTGTCTAGAGTTCCTCAAGGACTATGACTTCGAGATAGTCTATACTAATGTGAAGGGGAACGTGTTGGAAGATACTATTACCAAGAGATTGAGTTCATAGCTACTGAATGAGGCCTCAGAGTAGTTGTCCTCGCTTCAGATAACCTTTAGGGATTTAGATAAGGAAACTTATCTTCAGTCAAGGGTAGTTTCCCCTCCACTCTTACAGTGAGTCTGGGAGGTACAACTCATAGATGCCAGCTATGAGACTACATGTGCCCAGATGTCCACAAGACATTCCCTTATTAGATATTTGAAAGGTGAGGAGCACATCATCCTTTTTCAGAGGATGCACCACAGTACCAGTGGCATTGCAAGAAGAGGCGTTGAGGGAGTTCCATACATACCCTTTGGCGGTACATCTAGGTGTGGTGAAGATGTACCAGGACCTCCAACATCAATATTGGTGGTAATAGATAAAGAAGTTAATATCAGATTTTGTCTCGAGATGCCTCACTTTTCATCAAGTGAAGGCTGAGCACCGAGTTCCAGCAGCTTTGACACAACCCCTTGAGGTACCAAAGTGGAAGTGGGATGAAATATCGATGGATTTTGTGACAGTATTACCATGTATGTTTAGGGGGCATGATACCATTTGGGTGATCATAGACCGATTCACCAAGTCACCCCACTTCCTACCCATTCAAGAGTAGGGTTTATTAGAGAGCTTGGGATGCCTTTATGTGTAGAAGATAGTTCAAATTCATGGAGTCCCATCTATGATAGTCTTAGATCTTGATGCAAGATTTACATCCCATTTTTGGAAGGGATTGTAGGAGGATTTTGGGACTCAACTGTTCTTGAGCACAACCTTTCACCCATAGAAATATGGTCAGACGGAGCAGACCATACAGACCTTGGAGGACATGCTTCGTACTTCTGTCCTTGATTTTTCCCTTAGTTGGGAGGACCACTTACCACTAGTGAATTTTGCGTACAACAACATCTACCACTCCACCATCAATATGGAACCATTCGAGGCACTTTACGGATGACCATGTAGGTCAATGTTATGCTGGATAGACCCAGGAGAGTCAGCACTCATGGGTCCAGAGATTGTACACGCTACCACTTAGAAGGTGCAGGTCATATGAGAGTGGATGAAGATTGCACAGAGCCGACATAAGTCCTATTTTGATATGATACGAAGACCCTTGGAGTTTGAGGAGGTGGACCACGTATTCCTATGGGTCTCTCCTCAATGAGGGATACAAATATTTTCTCAGGCCGACAAGTTATCTCTAAGGTTCATCAGACCGTTCATAATATTGCGTAGAGTGGGAGAGGTGGTGTACTGCTTAGATCTACCACTGCAGTTAGAGAGGGTGCACGATGTCTTCCATGTATCCATGCTAAGAAGATACATGTAGGACCATTCTCATGTCATCGACCACGGTGAGATGGAGATAAACGATAGAGCTACATTCATGGAGTACCTGATGAAGATAGAGGATCGACAGGAGATGATCCTCTATGGACAGTCGATACATCTGGTGCATGTTCATTGGTAGCATAGGAATCTCCAGGAGAGAACGTGAGAGAGGGAGGCTCATATTCATGCTTAGTACCCTCATTTTTTTGATTAGCCCTTGTTTTAGTTTATGAGGACATAAATCCCTAAAGGGGGAGTAATATAATATCCCAGAATTCCATAATTTTTTTTTGAAAATTAAATGGGATTATTTCAAGACCAGGCTCTGAGACGGAATGTAATTTTGTGGCTTGGAGTGCCCAAAATGTATTTTTGAATTATTATTAAGGTTCATTAAATAAATTCACGAGTAGGTTTTTCTAACTTTTAAACCAGTGCTCAGATCGAAAATCTGAGGGCATCGTTGAACTCAGAATTTCAGGATTCACCTAGAAAAGTCCTAACATCGACCGGCAAGGGTCGAACAGAAAAGATAGTTTTTAGCTATTTTTTAAGAAAAATTAAAATAAAATAAACTTGATTATTTTATTTTATTTGAACGTTCGGATTTTTTGCAGCAAAATTGCATTGTAACACAATGAAACCAAAATGTTGTTTCATAAATGAGATAGCCTAATGGCACTGCAACGCAACGGTAACATAAATGCGTTTCCACCTCTTTAATGTTTTACCCAGGGGCTGCATCATTGTTACATTGGGAGAAACACTTTGAATATTTGGAGGATCACTGTTGACAAATGACGAATGATGAATGATAAATGATGATTGCCAACAACATTGAGCACTCCCCCTCCTCTTCGAGAGATCTCTTCCTCGACGACTGATCAAGGACCTTCATGGACGGATCACCTTCAGCAACAGATTCTTCCTAAAATCAAACTATAACTAGGTAGGGGGTTTTATTCTAAGTGAATTATCACTTTTCCCCATTCTTTCTTTTAAATGACGAATGTGGGTTAACTCACAAACAAGTTAACTCACGGTTTGATCGTTCATACGGGATGCTTAAATACACGGGATAAAAAGGGATATTAAATCTTAGTTATTTATAATTGTATATGCATTGTATTTCCACTAATGGGAATAAATTCAAGCTAACACGAACAAAGGCCAATTTGTTAAATGTGGGCGTTCATGTGTTCTTAATGACCAAACCCCCGAATTGAAGGTGAGGTGACCTCGAGGCCATATAAGGGATGGAGATTATTCGAGAAGATCAAGGGTACATATGGTTTGAGAATCGGACCACCAGAACAGACTCGGTGGTTTGTGAAAGATACTACCGGCGACGACCGACAATGGTGGCCCGCGATGGCGGCTGTGGGCGGGAGGAGGCACACCTCGTTGGCTCACCAAGGTAGCAAAGGCTTCGACCCCTTCTAGGCACGGAGGTGTATCATGGTGGCTTTGTTCGGGCACCGTGTCGGAGGAGCGGACCACCTAGCAGGACGTGAAAAGCATGGAACGCGATCCACGCGGGACCGCGTGTGGAGGACTCAACCGGCCCCAGACCGGCAGAGTGATGCCAGCAGGCCGTGGCTTTATGCCATGAAAGAGGGTAGGGATGCAACTTCGTTGAGACACATCGGAAGAATAGAAATGCAGTGCCCACCATGTCCTCGGGGGGCTTGAACCGAGCCACTGGGTAGCCTGAGATGGAGAAGAGCTGGAACGTCGATGCGGGTCGGGTCGATGGGACAAACCGAGCACCTGAGCGACCTGGGTTGGGAAAGAACTATCCCACCAGTTGCAGGCCAATCCAGATGAAACTGGGTCACTGAGCGACTCAATGGTTTGGACCCACGACCAAACTGAGTGGGGTCCAGTAAGGACCAATGGACCTGGCCCAGTGGCCAGGTTGGCCCAAGCCCCACCGGGTCAGGTCGGGTCGGTCGAACTAGGTCGGGTAATGCGGGACCCCTGGGATGGGTTGTTCGGGTCGGATCGACTCGGTCAGACTGGGCCCAGACACAACCATCCCCTATTTACTAAAACACAAATATCTTTCAGATCAGGCGTCCGATTGACGTGCCATATACAGCATTGAGACCCTTAGGATGAGACAATCCTTTGGCAATACTCTAAGTGAGATTTGTTGGCAGTTGACATGCGACCTATGGCTTCAGGAGTAGATTCTATCAGAATCAAGTGCGCTACGAGTAGGAATCCTATGGTTGGTTGTGACACAAAGGATATGAAGAGCGGGTCTTAGTGATCCAGATGGACAAGAGAGGAGCGGGTCTTAGTGATCTAGTTGGTCAAGAGAAGAGTGGATCTTAGTGATCCAGTTGGCTAAGAGACGAGCGGGTCTTAGTGATCCAGCTGGTCTAGAGACAAGAGGCTCTAAGTGATCCAGTTAGTTGAGAGATGAGAAGGTCTTGGTGGTCTAGCTAGCCCAAAGACGAACGGGTTGAAGTGATCCAGTTGTCCAAGAGATGAGTGGGTCTTACTGATCCAACTGACCAAGAGACGAGTGGGTCTAAGTGATCGAGCTAGCCGAGAGACGAGCGGGTCTAAGTGATCGAGCTCACCCAAATACGAGCGGGTCTAACTGATCTAGCAGACCCAAAGACAAGCAGGTCTAAGTGATCGAGCTCGCCCATAGACGAGCGGGTATAAGTGATCCATCTAGCCTAGAGACGAAGGGTTCTAAGTTATAGCTGACCCTAGAGATGAGCGGGTCTCAGTGATCCCACTGGCCCAGGTGATGGGCAGGCCAGATGATGAATTCCTTAGCAGTACAAATGTTCAGCTTTATGACTGATAATTCTACTCCCTATACTTTGAGTTATACCTGGTGTGAGCTATTTTTCTTTGTGATCATGTTTTTTGGTTTTTCTTTGTGGTTATACTTTTTGGTATTTCCTTTTATGGATTGGGATCCCTACTGAGTATTATATTACCCACCCCTACATGGGTTTTTCCTGCATGTTTTGTGTCTTGTTCAGATGACCGACACCTTGATGGAGGACTTGGTGGCCTAGGACCAAGCAATTCCCAATGAGATCAGGCAGATGGGGCATACTTCTACAGCTTTCGACAGTTACTCTATATTTACCCATCAAGTGGGGTTTTCAGCGGATGACTTATCAGCAATCTTGAACACCCTTTTGTTTGCAGTTGTCTTTTGTTGGGTTTTTATTCTAGCCCATTTACTTTCAGTTTGTATTGTACTCATAGTAGTTGTCTTGTGATAGTTGTGGTTTATTTAGTGTTTACCTTTTCTTAGTTTTTGTTTGTTCATGTGTACAGGTTAAAGGTAATGTATTTCCTTTTTGGGATATGCCTTTTTGGTACTAGTCACAAACCCCTAGCCTATGGAAGGCGGGCTTGGGGTAGTCACGGTACGGGCCCTGGGGGATGGGCCATGACACAAAAGGATAAGGGAAGATATTCACGACTCATGATTGACCTTACCATGTATAACAATGTATGGTTCATCCTTTCACTACCACCATTCCACTGTGGTATGTAAGGTGAAGTGAGTTGAGATAAAATCTCAAACTGTTGTAAAAAGTCAATAAACTCTTGGTTAAGATATTCACCACCTTGATCTGATCGAAGTTTCTTTATATTATTTCTAATTTGATTCTCTACTTAATTCTTGAATTCTTTTAATTTCTAAAATTAATCAAACTTATACCTCATCAAGGATACATAGCCATATCTACTCAAGTTGTCAGTAAAAGTTATGAAGTAAGAATACCCACCTCTAACTTCTATTTGAAATGGTTCACACGCATCAATGTGTAACAATCCTAAAATCTATTTGATTCGTTCACCACATCCACTGAATAGTGGTTTGAAAATTTTTCATTATGAACAAGAATGATGTATTTTAATTTGTTTTATCTTATAAGAGTCTAAATAACCATCTTGAAAAAAACATTGTCAAACACTTATCGTTTACATGACCAAGATGGTGATTCCATAACTGGGTGTTATATGATTCATGTGAACATGATTCATTATCTATTTCCGACACTTGGTTTTCATAATTTAATACATAAAGACCCTTATTTAAATGTGTCATACCATAACATGTTTTGTCGTTATAAAACAAAAAAATTATATTTTCAAACATAAAAATAAAACCATCTACATCTAGGCACGATACAAAAAATATGTTCTCGGTAATAATTGACACGTAATAAAAATCCATTATAACCAATATCATTTGTATTGGAAATGAAATATAGTAGTCTCCAGTGGCTAGATTAGTCAGACTCACACCATTAGCAGCTCACAAATCTACCTCTCCTCTAGAAATATTTTAGAATATACTTGGTTCATGTATTTGGATACAAATGTGGGAACTAAAATCTATATCTAATATCAAATATATAGATATTAAAAGATTATAATCAATAACAAATACACGTTCAACTTCCCCTTTCTTTGGGGTGCATTTCTTCTTCCAGTGGCCTTGCTTGTCATATGCAAAACATACTGCCTCCTTTTCCTTTCCCATCCTATGGATCTTTCTCTTCTTGGAAGGATATTTCTCAGGAGCTTTAGAATTGTTATGAGTATTGTACCCCTTTTTATTGTTCTTAATTTTCTTATTCACTATAAGGAATGTGGGTTTGTCACACCCCATGTCGTTATCCACTTAGCGAATCAGGGTAAGAAATTATGAAAGTCCCATTTCATTATTTCTCATGTTATAATTAATAATAAAAGTAGAGAAGGTCTTGGGTAGTGAGGAAAGTATGAGATCTCTACAAAACTCATCTTGAAATTTAATCTCTATTATGTCTAAGAATTAAATGTATCCAGTATTCTTGTCTACATGAGGCCCAGTTAGCACATAATCTCCAAGCATAGTTGTAAATAGAGCATTGGAGATTTTGTATCTCTCATGTCTTGCCTTTTATTGATAGAAATCATGAAGAAGATACATCATGCTACACAGATCCATGTCCTCATGTTTCTTTAAAACCTCATTGTCCATGGATGATAGTATGAAACACTTAACATCTATAGTATCATTAAAATTTTTCTCATAGAGAGATAGCTCTTCCTCACTAGACTCATTACTAGGCACATTAGGAATAGGTTCTTCCATCACATACAATTTCCTTTCATGGCATAGGATAACGCGTAATCACCTTTGCCACTCTTGAAAATTTGTTCCAGTGATAAGGTTATCCTTCCCAAGTATAGATCACAATGATATTTTTGAATTCATTTTATTACTGTTTCTAAAAATAAGATGAAAAAAGTTCTAGTACTTTATCTGATAAAATTTAAACAAATAAATAAATAGTATATTTATTAATCTCCCATTATTTTATCAAAACCCAATATCCCTCACCAATGGGTTCATAATATCTTGTTGCTTATACATTCTACTAGTATGCTTCCATATTTACCATCTCATCACCCCTAATTTGGATGATTAAGTAATTTTAATGGGTTTAGGTAGGCATTTCAAATGTCAAATACATTAACTCATAATTCCTTGATCTATTGAGTGGAATCTCCAATCCCAAAATCCTTAAATTACACTTCCTCAACCTTTTCCTCTTAGTTAGACCAATTCCTACTTTGGCAGTCAACCCTTGATGTGAACTAAGTTAAGTCAACCCAAAATTTCAAGTTAGAATTCCTTGATAATTGAAAGCACCCCAAATTTGGCTGGCCAAGAACTTTGAACTATGGTTCAATTTTAACTGAAGTATTGGAAGGATATACTGACTTAATATATATAATTGAGGGATTTTATATTTTATGTTTAATTTTAAAATTATTATCTTTATTACTTACCTATTAATATTAATTGGATTTACTTAAGTGATTTACCATGTATTTGATAATATTTAGGTATAAGCCAATTTATTTTAGTTTCATCTTGTATGATTGTAAATTCATTAATTGAGGGATTTTATCGATGTATTTATTTTTACTTCCCACTAATGTTCTTCAACTTGGAAACCTAGTTATGTGATGACCTTCATACTTCCCTTTCTCTATTTTAAAGTGAACGTTTTATTAACCCTTTTTACGATGTGAGTTTTAAATAATGATATTTTCAACAATCAAAACATTGCTTACTAATATCAAGTTAAAATTACAAGGATGTAATTTATTAAAGGGGGAAAGAATGTAACACTCCGAGTTTTTAAAAGAGAAAATTATGTTTAATAGAGTATGTGATACGCAACACCGAACCCAAACAAACCATGATTATTTAAATATGACAGTTATAACCTTGCTGTTAAATTTACGGGTATGAATAGGATTATATAATTTATAATATATACCTATTCCAATATCAAAATGAATGTATTGATAAATTATTATTAAATAATCACCCAATTTTTTGTAAGTCTTTTTGTACTTGAAAATATGCTTTCTTCAAAAATGATTTTTATTTATTTTTATAAAAAAATTATAACTGTTTTATGGAAAATTTAGAAAATTTATTTTATAAAATTAAAATCATTTTTGATATCATCGTATTAAGATTAATGTAGGGTAAATTTTTGGTATTTTTTGGAAAATATTGATTTTTCAGTGAATAGTGAAAAATACTGATTTTATTTGTAAAACTGTCATTTCTTTTGATAAATTAAGTAATTTAATGTTTGATTATTATTTTAATTTTATAAGTATTATTTATTTATATTTAATCCAATTTATTTCATTTAAATCATGTTTATATCATATTTTAGTATATGTTTATTTTTAGGCTTAAAAACACATTTTTCGGAATGCTCTTTTAAAATTAATGTTTATCTATTATAATTAATTAAAATAAAACATAATGAGGAATTATTTAAAATAAATTTTTAGATTATATATATATCTTTATGAATTGTAATTCATATAATAATTTTTACTAGTTATAGAGTTAAAGTAAAATTATATTCCCTTGAAAAAATCATTTTTCAGAAAACCGCTTTCCATCGCACTTGTGGGTTTTATATTAAATTAAATTCATCAACCTATGTGAATTGATTTTTAAAAAATATATTTCATATTTGGAATAATAATAATTAATATTAGGTAATAAGGTTAATGTAATTTTTGGACAATATGAATAGTAGTCGTAGTAAAAATTTATTACCAAGGTAAAAGGAAAATAGGTTAATTAAGGATAAAAATAATTTAACAAGGGAAATAAAGTCAAACTAATAGTATGAATATATATATTTTTATTTCAATATAATAATTATTATATTTTTTTCTTTATAAATAATTAAGAAATGATTTTGATAAAAATTGTATTTTGAAACGATAAAACAAAAAATTTATTTTTGTGTAATAATCAATTTCAATTAAGATATTATTTTTTTATGAATTAAAAAATTGTAAATATAAATTATATTTTAATAAATTAATACTTTTAATTAATTTTTATTAATTATAAATGATAATAATTTTTTTATGAAGTCAAATGTATTTGTTATAAGGGTTAAAAAACTGTTATTATGAAAAACCAACATTTCTAAATAAAAGTCAATTTTTATTTTAAAAGTAAAAATTCACATATTTATAGAATTATTTTGATAAAATAAATATTATTTTTGGAATCATCATGTCAAAATTATCCAATGGTGATTTTTTCATAATTATCGGAGATAATCAAATTTTTGGGTA
Organism: Viscum album; assembly: GCA_963277665.1. Lineage (NCBI taxonomy): Eukaryota > Viridiplantae > Streptophyta > Magnoliopsida > Santalales > Viscaceae > Viscum > Viscum album. The sequence goes on along the minus strand of OY728155.1, from coordinate 358,073,864 downwards.
AAAATTGAATATTATATATATATATATACAGTGTGTATTATAACATCATAATGATCAAAAAGTGATGTAATAAATTCTATAAATGGAATCCATGAACAAGTCTATGTTTAACCTTTAAAATAACGTGATTTTAGGTTATTTTATTAATTTTATAAAGCCTTTATAAATCCTCCAAAACCAATATTATATTTTAAGGTTTTAAAATCATTTCCTTATGAACATGACTCACTTCCACATCCCCAAAAGTAATATTTTAATTATTTAAGCCCTTGTACTTATAATATAATAAAAAAAATCCTCTTTGGAAGAAACAATGGGCAAAAACCATGATAAGTTTTGTGTTTTTTAATATTTTATTGTATAGAGTCTAAAATCTATGTTTGAGAAATAATAAGAAACTCCCCTCTATTTCTCTATATAGACCCACCCAAGCACTCATTCCTCTTAAATAATTTTTTTAGAACATCCTTTCTCTTCCCTCCTTTCACTAGTTTCCCCCAAGGTTCTCCCAATCTCTCAAGAAGCTCCTCCCAAGATTTTAGAATCACCCTCTCATGGCAAGGGATCTCCCTTTCTTCTTTTTATTCAAGCACCTCTTTTATGTTTTGCCTCTTTATTTCCATTTTTTCATGTTTGGGTATGTTAGTATACATCCATATTACTTTTATTTTGATTTCCCTATGATGAGATACCCATTTCACTCTCAGTAAGCCCTCCCATGAACCTTTATGTACACCCGTTATGTTCCCAAAATTATCCTATGATTTTTCTTACCAAAAGTAAGGGACCTTCCGCTCTTCTTTTCAATTCAAGCACCTTATTTGAAATTATAATTTTTAATATAAATTGGTTATATTTTCATAAATTTATAAACATCTATTCAATGTCCACTTGATTTTCTTTTAATGCGAGATCATTTACCTCCTCAAATTTTGACTTTTACCTAACCCGTTACCATGCGGAAATTTAGTAAGGGATTGCCCTCTTTTCTTTTCCATTCAAGTACCCTCTTTGTATTTAGCCTTTTGAATCTAATTTTTTTATGTTTTAATATGTCCCTTTACTATCCAATTGACATTCTTATAATTATATATCATTTATCCCCCCTCATTATAGCATTTATCTAAGCCGTTACTATACTGAAATTTAGTAAGGGATCCTCTGCATGATCAACATGTCAGCTACGACCTGATTTTCCATCTCAAGGTGCCATAATTAAATAATAAACTAGAAATAACCACCGTGATGATTCTATCATTTTATTAATCTTCAATTTTTATGTTTTCATAATTTTATCAATCTTTAATTTTTAGAAATGTGTGTGATGGATGCGGCGCAGAGATCAACGTAGAGGGATATTCTGGTGGTAATGATGTTATTGTAGAATGTTCCTTCCAGAGTAAACATGTAATCTATCTTATCATTGATTAATTGATTATATATATATATATATATATATATATATATCTTTATGTTAGTTTTATTAAATGAGGTTTTAGTGGAATTGAATTGAGAAGGTGTCTAGAAGGGGGAGTGAAGGAGTTCCTCATGAAGCCTATCCAGGTGTTAGATCTGAACCACCTTCGACACCAACTGGAGTCCATCAAAGGCATCGATGGAGATGGTGGAAACATGGTCAATGAAAACGATGATCTCAAGAGGTGGGGTGATGTTGCCCCGGAGTAGGATCCCCTACGGCGGCGACTTAAGCTCCAACCGTTGATGTTACCCATGTGAATATAGTCATTGAAACGACTAACCCACCCACCCCTGGGACTGGCTGTCACTGATATTTTATTGGTTGTTGGCAGCGTCCCACCACCACTCTTTCACTGATTTTCGTGTTCCAAATTTGAGAATATAAAGGGGTTGTGTTTCATTTTTTGGTGATTCTGATATACCCCAAATTATTATTATTTTGATAATATTATACAAAAGTCTAAATCTGCAAACCCAAGAGTAGAGATACAAAGATCTGACACTCCCAGAGACCCTCAAATGTGCAATTAGAAAAACAAAATCAGTTTTCATTAGAAACTTTTACTATTAACATCCACTGGAAATGTCCGCTTAAAACTATAATAAAAATATATTGATACATAAATATAAAATATAAAATTTCATTAGATATTTATATTATGGTTTTCTACCCCACGCTCGGATGGGGTGGTAAGGGAGGGGAGGGGATTGGGGTGTGGTCGTGAGGTCAAGTCCCTGGACAAGCAATTTACACGTATTTTCTTCCTTGGGTGTGTTCCGCTTTCACGGCTGTACCCATTTTTTTATATGATGTTTTTCTAAAAAATCTACAAAATACAAATTTTTTGTGTCAAATAATATTTGATGATTTACTAAAAAAATAATTATATATTGTTCAAAATTGGAATCACTATGATTTTATATATGATTGTTTTAATGAAAATCATCATATAAGTTGTCATGTTTAGTAAATATTATAGCAATTCTGAGCCACCATATTTAATTTAATTTAATTTTATAATTCTAATAATTATTAATATCCGCTAATTAAATCATTACTATCAATATTAAAATTAATCCCCTATGAGGATGAATCGATGGTTAGGGTTTCTTGATTAGTTCCTCATCACTAAGGTTTGATTCTAATTGGTTGTGTTCAAGTATCGTAATTTCATGACTGTGTGATTTAACCACTTTGGTAGTCTATGACAGGGTGAGAAGATATAGTTTTACATAGTTGGTTCACAGTTGACATTCGAGACTCAGGGCCCAGTACTTGTTTCGGTTGTGGGAGCATTGTGTTGAAAAGTGCAAGAATTTTATGGACTAGGTGGGATTTCTATTCGATAAAATATTATTTAAATTAATCACTAATAAATAATAATCATAAATTGGGTGACTTTATATACACATGGATGTGGTACTTAAAACTCATTTCATGAATAGGATGAAAATCAAATCATACCATTAAATAAGTATGGTGTGAATATACACATAAATTTCTATATAAATATCTATTCACCAACCATTCTGGCACATTAAAACCATTATAAAACTTTCCATTTGGTGCATAAACTTTTTTTCTTAGAATTACCATCAAGTCCTATTTAGCAAGTGGGGGATTATAATTGAAAACTGGGAACTTTAGGATCCTGAACTCAAAATATGTTAGCGTTGACCCTAAATTCAATTAATAATATTTAAAATATGACAATCTCATACCATGATTATGTTGTAAAAATGATTAAGTGACCAAAATAGGGTAAATGCAATGCATCCAAATCTCAATTATGACCATATACTAGCTATCTCATGCCTCCCTCTCTCTCTATATATTACAATTAATAAAAAAGTTTAATAAATATTATAAAAATTAATATACAATTTAGTTTAAATAAAAATTTATTTAATTAATTATTAATTTATATTTTTTTCTATATAATAAAAACCGATCGCATTTTATTTTAATTATTCCTGAAACCAAACTGACATGAGTCATTCAAGAAAAGTTTCCATTAACTTATTCAACCTCTATACCATCCCACTAATGGTTGGAGAGAATCTGAGGGCTATGTGTCACGTGAAGAGGGGAGGGTGGGATCGTATGGTATGGATTTCTGGTAAAATAAAATGGGGGACTGGACGATGACATGTGTGAGGCAAGATGTGTGGGGCGTACGGATGAGATTGGCAGACCCACCACCCTGATGGGAACAAGGTGATCCCGGAGACCCCACAAAGGTGCAACAACAAAACAAAAATAAATTTTTAGTTTTTGTTCTTAATTAGCATTTTTATATTAAAACACATTTGAAACGTGATGGGATAATCATAATTAGAAAATTAAAAGTTTTCAGATATGTTCTTTTGTTAAATAATTAATTAAAAAATTAGATGAACACTCGGTACTATAGATATTGATTTTAAAAACATTAAAAACGAGTCTTGTCAATGCTAAAAAGCGTTAATATACTAACCACCTTTAAAATGTCGTGACCTCTCTGAAAAAAAAACAAAAATAATAGCCATTTTTACCAACATTAAAAAAACAACGCTAATAAAAGTTTCTTTTATCATCACTTTTTTGTATAATGTTAAAAATGATCTTTATTAAAGTTTTTAACATTGATAAAAAGTTTTTTTATCACTGCTTAACAAAATAACTCATAAAATTCGAAAAAAAAAATCAAAAATTATTTGATAAAAGGGTGATTCAAAATCCACTTTCCCACCCCTCTTTATCACCCCTCCCCAACCCTCCAACCACCCTTTATCATCACTTCTAAATGCTATCAACGCTAATCTATCTATAATTTTTCAATGTTTTAATATATATTTATTTATATATACACACACACATACTTATTTTTTATTTATATATTTATATATTTTTCTTAAATGCATTTTGAAAATATGTTAATATATATTTAAATATAATTTTTTAATAATTTGTTTATAAATATTCATTATAAATACATTTATAGATTTCTATAATATATTTAAATACATTTATCTTATATACATTTATATTTTATATTTAACGATAATGGTATATTTATAAAAATACATTTATATGATGTATTTACACAAAATTGATTCACACTTATGCACGCATACATACATATTTACACTCACGTACGTACACATATTTATATTTTCTACTTACGCTCACATATTTATATTTATAATTATATTTATATACTACATACGCAGTCATATATTTATATATTTATCTATACAGTTCATATCACAATATTTTAAAATAAATAAATGTAATTATAATTATATATATATAATTATAAAATAATATTAAAAATAAATATATTTTGTATTTATATATATAGGTTCTGGGCATCGCAGAAGCACTAGATAGAGCATGCCCAACTCGACTTTTTATCATGATCGATGATTAATCCAAGATGTACATCGATGATAAACATCACGACTAAAGAAATTGAATCAAAGATTAATTGACGATTGAACACTGGAACCAAAATGTGGGATGATCACATATTTTTTATAATTAATATAAACAATTAAAGAATTACCTTGGACACAACTCACCTAGCTGATGTATTTTTGTGACAAACTATCATTGATTGGGCTGTTACCCCGCGGGACACTCTATCATCTCGGCTGGAAATGGCTCCTTCCCAACTAGGGTATCTACGGATAACCTCTTCGTGGGGAGGGGGATTCTTGGGCGTGGAGGGTTCGAAATGGTCACTCATGAGGATTACCTTTTCTTAAGAATTAAAGAATTACCTTGCAATGAATTTTTTCTTCGTTGACGGATCTAAAAGTATCACTACGTTGTACCGTCATTGCGTTATAGAAATCAAATGTAGATTCCCTCTAGCGGTCATCCACAAATTGTTCAAAAACATTTGAATTTTGTCATAGGAATATTTGAGTGCTAGCACGTTAGATCCTAAAACTTGTGTCATTCACCTTTGTTCGACTCGAGAATTTCTTCAAGAAAGATTCTCTTCTCTAGAATCAAGAGTTTTCATGACTCCCTCCCTCCAAAGTTACCTCTCTTAAGAAGACAATGAAGGAAGAGAGATAATAACCCCCTTGAATCCTACCTTTAGTAGGTCCCGGATTGATGTCTAGAACCGAGAGTATAAAATCACTTAAATGAGAGACATTACTCTCTATAATAATAGGATCAGGAGATATGATATCAATGATCAATCAACTCCATGACATAGTAAAAAAATGAAATCGAAACCATACCACATTTATGCATAAGTAAAATAAATATAGATAAAAGCTTCCAAATAAATACCCAAAAGAAAAGCAATGAAAACAACATAACAACAACCCAAAAGTTACAAGATAGTAATGTCTAGCATGGTACAAAAATCCATCTTAGAAACCCAAAAATATCAAAGAGCATACAAGTATACTCAGTGGGATAACCAAAGTCCCTCACGCACATGTGAAAAAATCATACCAATGCACCTATGAGCTAACAACAAAACCAACAACACCTACACAGGTCAACTAACCAAGTCCATCATCACTATGACCTGCTCACAAAATAATGCATCCAGGTATAATAACATAATAACAAGAATACTGATAATAGGGTACTCTGCACTGCTTTCTCACTGATTTTTTGTTCTCACACCCCAACATCATACATCATGGAACTCCCATCTCTTTTGAACATCACATAATGCCAAACACCCCACATGTAACTATCCATCACATCATATATTGCTCATAGACATGAGTCATCACATCATATCTCGCCTAGAGACACCTGAGACATCACATCACATCTCATCCACAACTGTAACCAGAGTAGTATTGTATCGTGAATGTGAAGGACATCAACCTCATTACCACCTCCTAACATGCACAACCCCCACCATAAGCCACCTTGTGACCTCATCAAACATCACTTTAGTACACTTTTTACTTATGGCTAACAAATCTCGTGCATATAATTGCTTCTTGGAAGAGAGAGCAGGAAAGAGTGGGTAGAAAACCATCCATCATCAACACATGGATGTTGGGGAAAACACCCCTCAAATATATGGGTGTCAGCACATGATTCTCGATGTAGGTGGGGTGTGTATAGAAAATCATAAGGAACATACATGGTCTATATATATATACATACACAATCACAACCTACAATTTCACAAAAAATCACTAACCAACTCACAACATCACCACCCAACCTCAGAACATTGTCACTTTCACCACCCCTAATAAATGTACAACACCCACTACTACAGATATGACATTAAAAAGAACACAAAAAGGGTGTTTACAGCACTAAAAAATGATGATAATCAAAGCGCTATTAAAAGGGGTCATTTTTATCAGTGCTAAAAAAGTGCTGATAAAGGCCCCTTTTATCATCACAAAAAGCGCTCCCTTTTATCAGTACTAAAAAAGTGCTGATAAAAGGGATTTTTATCACTACTAAAAAAACGTTGATAAAAGGGATCTTTATCAATGTTTTTTAGTGCTAACAAAAAACACCATTTATCTGTGTTTTTTTAACGCTGATAAAAGATTAATAATTTCTTTTCTTTTTTTCCTCACCTTTTACTAATGATCAATCCCCCCTTTTAATAGTTCTAGGTAGCCCCTCCCCCCTTTAATAGAGCTATGAACTTGCTTCACCCGCCCGCGCGCGCCTTCTTTTTCTTGGTTTCAAATCTGAGACGTCATCCTCATACTCCAGCATCTTTTCCACTTCACCATATTGTTTGGTTCTCTATTTTATGATATGTCTATATATTTATATATATTTAGTAACATTTTTTATTCGTATATATATACACAGACACACACATATAAAATATGTTTTGTGTGTGTGTGTATGTTTATACATACATACATACATATACATACATATGTGTATGTGTGTGTGCATCTATAAATACAACTATACATATTTATATTTACTTACAGATATTATATATCAATATTGATATAAATATATTAGAATATATAGATAAATATATATATGTTCATCAATACACACACACAAATATATTTATATATATATATAAACGTTATATATACATTAATTGTATATTTATATAATTATTCATACATTTTTATTTTTAATAAAATGGATATTATTTTTTATTTTGTTAAGATTTAAATTTTGGGAAATATATTTTATATGTAAATAACTTTAATTATTTATTTATAAAATTAAATTGTTATGTGTGAATATATAAAAAAATATGTATATATTTCTATATATTCGATTATAAATAATAGTAAATTATAAAAAATGATAAAATTTCAAACTCATAATATCAATATGAATGTAGGCTCCGAGATTAAATTCAGTCCCCACTGAAAAGGGTAAAAAACTCCCCTAAAACAAGCCTGAAAATCCATCGAATGTTAAAAACATTGGGGTACCCAACTGAAAAATCAGTTTTGAAGGCCTTTTAGGCCTTTTTTGGACTAAAAAAACGTGACAAAGGGTTTCTCTGTGTTATTAGGGTGTCGATCTCATCGTAGGTTTCGATTTGATATGCGGTAGATCTCAAACGGACATCCGGATCAAAAGTTATGAGCGTTTAAAGTTTGAGTTACATTTTTCAACTTATTTTTGATCTTTTATTAATTTTTTTTTGATTTTTTATATTCAAATTATTATTAAATGACTATTACTCGATAATAATTTACAAATTATTTACAAAAAAAATACTTTTAATTATTTTATAAGAAATTTTCACTAATTATCTTATATATTAAGTGTAAATGTCTATTTAGGAATATCTGAAACATATTTAATATATATATATATATATTATATTTATATCAATATAAATATATAAATATATAAATATATAAATATATTATTTTTAATTATTTTTTTGAAATATACCGTTTATCAGTGCTAGTAAAAAAACACTGATAGGGGGGTTAACCGAACTTATAAAAAAACGTTGATAAAGAGGGTCCCTTTTACAGCGCTAAAAAAAGTGTCGTTAAAGGTTGGTGTTGCGTAAAGCCGTTTTTTGTGGTAGTGACCACATGATGGGCCATGAACCACATTTCACACTTCATTTTATTTCTCAACATAAACTATTTTCCAAATTTCATATTAGCAACCATTTCATTGAAACACCCAATTCATTCCATTATTTCTAGCTCATTTATCTCATTATCTCAACCTATTATTTAACATTTAAAATCAACCCCATTTAACCACACATTCCATTTCTTAATTCATTCATCAGTCATTTCCATCCCATTAACCAAACTATCCCATGTCATTTCAATTTCAACATTTTCATTTAATTCCAATACTACTCGGGAAACTAACACAACATATCACAACACAACATCCAAAAACCCATTATTCCCATGTCAACCAGCCCACACTATCACCATCACACAACCACAACCACCTTCTTGTCATAACCACCACATCACCCACACTTTCCATAACAAATTCCCCATAGAATGACCACAAAACTCATCACATAACCACCCCACATCACAATTGCACATCACCATCCCACAACATGGACACACCATAACACATTCATATATCATTTTTCAAATTTATTTGGGGGATTTTCATCACATTCAACTTCTTTATTTTAGGTTCATTCTAACACAACTATGAATCTGCTAGGGAAACCATTTCATTAGCTGAATATAAGTGATTATCCAATTACATTTATAGTGATGTCAACAAACACACCAAACAAGGTCCCATAACACATGTCAAACCAGCAAAAAAATCCCTCAATGATCACAATTTTCAGCAGGGCATTAATCCCATATAATCACAATATCGATAAATATCAAAAAATGTAAAAGCATGGGATTTCATTCCCCTTTCCCCTTAAATTTCAATTTAAACCAATTATTTATCTTTAATTAAGTCGATGCAGACTATATTCCCAAAATTTAACAAGATTATAAACCCTCCCACATGATACACAATATAAGAAATAAAGAATCACCTACCTTAAATGACACTTTTCGATCCGCTGCGCATGGTTGAACCAAGAGGAAGGCCACCACCGAAAACCACAATTAAGAAGAACACCCTTACCAGGTTAGAACACAACAACCAACTTCTTACAAAAACATCACCAAAACAACTAGTTTCCCTAACAAAAACCTTCTTAAGAAAAGAAACAAAAAGGAAAATTGGAAAAAGAAATAGAAAAAATCACTCAAACCACCACAGATAGATCTTACAGGGTTAAGGTCAAAATCTATTGAAAGGGGCATGAAAGAGCTCATTGGGATGCACTTGGGTCACCCAAAAAATGAGAGAAATACTAGAAGATTGGTTGGGTTCAAGGGACTCTAAAAATTTATACCCATCTTGAAAAACATAAGACCATAGCGCAACCCATATGAAAACACCACAGTAATGCTAAAAACTAAAGGGACCACAACACAACACCCCTCACCACACTGTAGCCATTTCAGTCAAACAGTACTATAAGATTCGCACCTATTCACATGCTACAAATCCTATAAAACCTGGGTGACCACGGCATAGCCCATACCACTATGCCACAGACCCCCAACAATCCAGAAGTGGCAGTTCCACAACCCCATCTCCATGGTGCAACTATACCAGAATTAACAGTAGCCCCAAACTTTAATAAGGCCTCCCCCTACACTACAATAGTTTCTCTCCGCCACAACCATCACCTGTTGAGAAGGGGTTATGTCGTAACCAAGGTTCTAAAGGTTCTGGGCATAGTAGATGTGTTGGATGGGTCGTTCTCAACTTTTCTTTTTGTCATGATTGATGATTAACCTGAGATTTACATGATGATAAACATTTTGTACAAGGGTATTGAATCAAAGAATACAGATAATTGATAAATTCTGAAACTAAAGTGCATAATCATCACATATTATTTATAATTAATTTAAGCAATTAAAGAATTGCCTTATGTGAAATTATTTCTTTATTTATGGATATGACAAAAGATCTACATTGTACCATCATTTTTTTGTATGTATCAAGAATAGATTCCCTCTAACGGTGATCCACACGTATTCCAAAAATATCCAAACATCACCATAGGAATCTATAGGTGCTAGCACAATAGATCCTTTCGCTTATGTCGTTTTCCTTTGATCACCCCGAGAATAACTTCTAAAGTATTCTCTTTGATCTTCTTGAATCGAGAGTGAAAGGGGGAGGAAGATCACTCTCCATTCTTGGGAGCATTCTTGGAGAAGGGAGCTCTCTAGAGCTTCAAGAGGAATCTTTGAATTTCTTTGTGCACAATAAAAGAAATGAATTGACTCTCTTGAAAAATAATATAATTGAGTTTATATACCGCTAGAGTTAGAAAAAAATAATTGCACAAGTGCCCTTTATTATTTATTTAATCCTTATGGAATATCATTTTTATAATAATAATAATAATATAATTTAATGAAATGCACTAAATTCACGAATTAAAATTAAATATTATTTATTCAAATAATATTCAATATATATTATTTCTAACTCGACCATTAAACTTGGTCCGCCAATCCTCCAAAATATATATCATGACTTGAATGATGACTATTTATTTAATAAATATATACCACCACATTATTTAATAAATAAATAAATATTATATCCACTAAATAGAAAATAAAAATTTATTAAATATTCTGCTCACATAATATTCTCTCGAATAATTGGTGATGGAATATATGTGATCAAGAAAACATTAATAATTATTAAACCACGTATGAGAATAAAATTTATTCAACTTATTAAATAATAAATAATAATATATTATTTAACATAGATTCTGGATACACTTAGTGTGTGACCCTATAGGCCTCTTTGTTAGTGGCATTAGGAGAAACATCCTAAAGTCCAAGGTTTTCATCTTAAAACAGGCCAAGACACCCATAGAGAAAGAATTTAATTCCACAATGACATAATATCTCATATGAATGCTTAATGTGTAATATAATTGTTAGCATTGGTGTCCTAGAACCAACTGTTTGTACTTTGATTTCATGAATATTTAAAGTATTTAAATATTAAACATATTATTACATATTTTTCATTGTTCTGTAAGACTATGATGTAATAATGTCCTAGAGTATTTTTCGTATTGAAAAGGTCATAACAGTTCCCCGATATGATGAGAATCTTGAAGTTCTATGAAAATATTATTAAATATAGTTATGCAGTTAGATAACATACTATGAAGAGACACATAGTATACAAACCGTCAGGTGTAAGTACTCATAAGCAGATGAGACTTCCTCTCATGAGGTTCTCACTTGGTAATCTCTAAGACGAGAGATTATGAAAACAGATTCGCCTCTATATATTCCACATGTTTTGGTGTTATCAGATATTCTTATATGATAGTATGTGTAATGGTCCTTAGACTTTAATATTATCATTAATGCATGTCGCAACTTGCATACTTTGATTTACAGAGGAAAACTATCACATCATATGTTGGCGGGAAGTAGGGTACGTTGGGTGCGTCACAAATGACATGTTATTAATGGATAAGTCAAGGAAGGATTTGTCCCTTCCATTTATAGAAGTTTACATCTCAATCCTTTGATTGAAATAGAACTGTCTCCCTAAATTCTATGTCTATAGTGTATTGACGAGTTTATTTCATGTATTCAAAGAAACATCTCTCAAGAAAACAGGTTGATGTCACTATCATGAAACCTACTTGATAAGGTATTGAGATAAAGGGATTATATTACATAGTGAGCATTCACATATTGATGTTATTGTTGTGACTTTAAGTTATTTCTATTGGGTTCCTTGACTCGTTTCTATATATTACTCTTGGACTTTAGGCAAACTCATTAAATTCCAACGAGAAAGAATCTTAGAGGGTCACACACTAAGTGTTTCTTGTGGTCTCGATTAAATTCTATTTGAATTTTATTAATGGAATAAATATTATTCTCAAGATCATCGAATAATTTTATTCAAATTAAAATGATCACATAAATTAAATAAAATATATTTATTTTATTGAACATTTAATAAATATTTATGTACTAGTTTGTAAAAAAAAATTATTTAAGAGAATAAATTATTTATTTATTCGGGTGTTCAATAAATAGAAGTAGAGTTCAAGCGAACCAAGGCCGGTCTGGTAGTAAAAAAATTATTTAAAAGATGGTAAATAATTATTTAACTAGTTGAAACAAGACAAAATAATAATAATGTTGTTATCATTATGTGGTACAAGATTTCATTTATGATTCTATTTTGCGTAAGTCAGCACACCACGAATAATGGTGCTGTTATTGTTATTATGTAGCATGGGTTTTTTTATAAGATTATGAATGTATTTAATTGATGTTATACAATTAAATATTTTAACAGAAATCCCATATCGTTAAATAGACAGGAACCTCTATTGTGCCATTACGCTTGGTGAACCAATTTGCCGGTGGTGAGAGAATTGTTGAACCAAAACAATTCCTCTCTTGAATCCTCTCCTACCCCTCTCATGAACGAGAGAAATTCTTCAAGATTGAAGAAAATATGATCAATAATGACCAATGAATGACACTCGCTTCGCCACGCTAACACCCAGAGAACAAGTGGTGTCGATCGGAGGCCAGCGGAGCACATGTGGATCACCACTAGATAGATTCTAGTTTGGATCCTCGCAAGTGTAATGAGAAAATCCTGAAGGATCATTCCAGAAGAACATCATCATCAACAAAGAAAGTATCAAAGATCTACGTATTTAATTTCAGAAGAAATTATTTAAATTAATTATAAACATGTTGCAAAAAATATTCTCTCTAGGATTTGGTGCCCTTTTCTTATTTTGTCTATATCTTTGATCTTAATCCATGGATACTGGAATTTATCGTCGTATTGATCATGGATTGTTCACGATTGTGGTAAAGGAGAATTTGGGTCATCCCAACCACCACGTTTCCATTGCGTATGGATCCTTCAAGTGGTATTATAGTGAGGTTCATCATCATTTATAATTATTTAAATAATTCATTGATGATTTACAATTTAATAATTTAGTTTGTCAATTCAAGGTTAATCATTCTTGATCTGGATTTTGAGATCTGTTCTTCCACTTTTGTTTCTCATAGATCTAATAGAAACGAATAATTTTTTGATTAAAATTAAAGCGAGGAACTCATCAGGAGGTGCCGATGATTCTGTCTAGGTGATGCAAAAGTACACACCTTGTGTTCAAACTTACACGTCGTGTTCTCTTCCATACATTTTGTGCGATCTGGACTACACGCTGTGTAGTCATGTTCAGCGCATCGGGAGTAATTTGGAAATTAATCAAGCCATTTTCATTTATTATATGCGATGTAATTAATTTTACACTGTGTGTTGACCGGGACAGATAGGCACATGCTTACTAGATTACACACCATGTGGCCCACTAGACACGACAATCCGTGTATCCCATACATGGATTGAGCCGACTGGTAACTATGTAACACAGAGAAAACAAGGTGTGTAGCCCATTGTACATGATGTGTACTCCGAAATATCTGAATTATGCCTCACACACTGAGTCCCTAGGCATGTACTTCGGGAAATACAATGAAGGTATTACACGTCATGTGGTCGTAACTACACGCTGTGTACTTAACCAAATTACACAAAGTTAAAACTTTAATATTTGTCTAATGTTCAAAATTACTTATCATTTATAAATCGTACTACAAGTTATTACTCTATGAATTAAAGCATCATGTATGCCATATATCTGAAGAGTAAAACAATATATGAATATAATACATTTTGGGTAGATTCGAACAGGTATTCACCAGGTTACCTCCAAGGTACATTTATGTACAAAGATGATAATCTCAAGGAAATTCAGAAAAGGAATTAAGATAAAAGGATTGATTAATTAAAGATAATAATTAATCAATTCAAGAACGATTTATCTTGATGATAATGATTAAAAAATCGAATTCTAGTTTTATTAATTGCATAATTTTTTGTATGTATATGGATGATCATGAGCTAGACCAAACCTTTGTATGTGATTGGTTTCTTTTAATTTATTTTTCAAATTAAATTTTTGGATTGTGAGATATATCTCATCATTAATGTGTAGGGTATGTGTGCCTATGTTTTCTTTTATGTAAATACCCTTTTTACCCCTCACCTGTGTGTGAGTTAAAAATCATATGTAATGGATGGAGCTCCCAAGCTAGTAGAGGCGGTTCAACCTGGAGTCAAGAGGAAACCAATCTCAGGAGATACAAAGGTAGACAGGTGGAAATATGTAAACACGAACCCAAAAGGATCAAGGTGTTTCTTCCCTAGGTTAGGGTTAGTTTATCAACCACTAGATAAACTAACCATTAGAAAATATCATGATCATGCCCTTTAATTTATTTTATTTATGTCAGTTTCATGGTTTATCATTATGGATGTGTTGTTGTGATCACATAATTAATGAATTAAACAAGCATGCAAGATGGAACTAAAATAAACTAGGCTTATGCGTAAGTATTATCAAGACATAGTTAATCACTTAAGAAAGTTCCACTTAATATCAACAAGAATGTGATAAAGATAATAAGAAATTTATGCATAAGAGATAAAACTCCCTCAATAAAATATTAAGTCAAATTCTAATTTTGAAAAGGGAATTCCCCTGTGTGGCCTTTTTGAACCCTCCACACAAGGAAACCCCCCTCCTCATGAAGGGGTCACTCCAGAAAGAGCCCCAGCTAGGAAGGAGCCGTTGCCAGCCGAGATGGCAGAGCGTCCCGGAGGGTGACAACCTGATCAGCAATGGTTCGTCAAAGTAATCCGTAAGCACATTGGGTCGCACCTCATTTTTCCCGCCTAGTTGAGACTGAGCGACCTAGCAAGACGGGTGGATCCCGAGGGAGAGGCTCGCCCTGAAAGCGGACTCCCAGGATTCAAACCTTAAACCTCCCAAAGAATGGTGTTGTGGTACCACTCACCTTTACCACCACGCCACCACCGAAGTGGCCAATATTAAGTCAGACTAATCCTTATATTACTTGATTAAGGGAAAGATTCAATAAAACTATGTGTTTGACCAACCCTTTTTGGGACACTTAATTTTATACAGGAAGACCTTATAAAAGTTTCGGGTTAACTTAACTATATTACATCAAGAGTAGTATCCCTTGATAGACTTGGTGTAATATTAGAGGCAAGTGTTGAGGAAATCCAAGTCAGGATTTAAGGATTGGGGAGTCCACTCAACAGATCAAGGAGCTGAAATCCCACAGTTGGCAAAGACCTATCTACCTAAATACTTTCAAATAGCTTGACCAACCCTTATTGGGGCTATGCGAATGGGAATATGGATCCTTTAAACTAGAATGTCCAAGAAACTAGAAATTTTGAGTTCAATGGTGAGGGCCATTGGGACTCGATAAAATAGTGGGAGACTTAATAAAATTAATTTATTATTTCTCATAAAATGTAATCAAGAAAGTAATAATAATATTCTCTTTTAATAATATAATAAAATGACAAGCTCAACCAAACTATCCCTGTGATAAATTCTGGATAAAGGCAACATCCTCACCAACAATAACTTCCAAGAATAGTTTAGATGCCTTCAGGTTGTTCTACGCCATAAACAGAAGTTTTACATGCTGGAGTTAGCATTACTTGATCTGCCTTCTGAAGAGATAAGTGGTGAGGATTTCCTGGTCTACGAGAAACATATGAACGACACGGTCGATGTTCAATGTTTGATGATTTCATCAATGTCTAGTGAACTCATGAAGTCTCATGAAAACATGGATGTATATAGCATGCTCGAGCACCTTTATGGTCTTTACTTGGATAAAGAAATATAGGAAAGGTTTGAGATATCCAAGGCACTCTTTCAGAGTAAGATTAGAGATGGATCCCCTAATGGACCTCACATAGTCAATCTCATTGGCTACATTGAGCGCTTGGAGATTATAGGGTTTAAACTCCCTAAAGAACTGGGTACCGATCTCATTCTAGAATCACTTCCTAAGAGCATCTTCAGTTTTGTTGTTAATTTCAATATGAACAACTTTGATAAGTCTCTATCTGATCTTTTTATCCTCATTCGCCAAGTGGACAAAGATATGAAGTGTGGAAAGCCTTCTATACTTATGGTGAATAAGAGGAAAGGTAAATCAAAGTGCTTTAAGCCCAAAGCTTCATCACACCCTTCCAATAAAAGGAAGATCAAGGGGGAGGCAAGGGAATATGAAGCTGTTTGTTTCGCATGTGGCAAGAAGGGCCACTAGAAGAAAAAATGCACCCAACCAATGAAGCAAGAGGAAACTTTAGGTAATTTTTTTATTGTGTGCAATTTATATATTTCTATAAATTGCAAATTGGATACAGCTTATGGTGCACACATATGTATTCAAATATAGGAACCAAGTAGATTTAAGAAAATTGATTGAGGGGAGGTAGATCTAGGAGCAGCCAATGGAGCTAGACTTGTTGTTGTAGCTGTTGGAGACTACCACCTCATGTTGACGACTATGATGATCTTGGTATTAAAGGGTTGTTATTATGTGCCTTTTGTGACCAAAAACATTATTTTTTGTATCCATACTAGATACAGATGGATTTTTTTTCATGTTCAGAAATGAATGCAACTTCTTTTACAAAAATAGCATTTGTTTTGGTAGGGTGCATTTATACAACGGTCTTTACGTGTTGGATTACACAAACCAAGTAATGACAATCGATAACAAAGATACTTCACATGAATCATACCACACACAACTTTGGAATCACCTACTAGGTCATGTAAACAAGAAATGCCTGACAAAGTTACATTAAGATGAATATTTAGATTCTTTCAAACTAAAACCACTTGGTGTATGCCATGCATGTTTACAAGGAAAAATGACCAAAGCCCCATTTAGTGGGAAAGGTGAAAGGGACAAATATATTCTTGAATTGGCTCATACAGATGTGTGTAGACCATTTATAGTTGAAGCAAGGGGTGGAACTCATACTTCATAACTTTTACTGATGATTTTAGTAGATATGGATATAACTACTTAGTGAGGTATAAGTCAGATTCTTTTAATAAGTTCAAGGAATACAAGAATGAATTTGAGAACCATCTTGGTATTAAGATTAATAAACTATGCTCAAACCGAGTTGGAGAGTATCTTAATAAAGACTTCATTGATTATTTGCGGGAGTTTGGGATCCTATCCCAACTCACTCCTCCTTACACGCCTCAGTGGAATGGTGTAAGTGAAAGGAGGAACCACACCTTGTTGGATATGTTGATATCAATGATGAGTTATGAAATTCATCCATTATCCTTTTGGGGATATGAATTGTAACACTCCAAGCTTCCACAATAATTTTTCCATTGAATAATGCAATAGCTTACGCTGTATGCAACTTGGAGTTTTAGCACACCACGACAAATCAAACTAACTATTATGAATAGTAATACCCACTTTTTGAAATTTTATAAATTTTATTTTTCAAAATGGACTTCATTTTTGGGTTTGGAATATCAAAATTAGCTTAGAGTGAATTTTTGTTATTTTTCTGACAACTTTTAATTTTTGATGAATAGTGAAAAACACTGTGTTATTATTTAAAACCATTTTTTTATTTAAATAATTATTTATTTTATTTAAATTAATTTTAAGTCAAAATATATACATAATATCTATATTAGTTCAATGAAATTCATTAGAGTCATTTTATAATAAAATTAGATGTATAAAATTTTATTGAATTTTTTAACGTCTTTTACCCACATTCTAGAAACGTTAGCAAATTTGCATAAAATGTAATTTTACCACTTCTGTGAATTAAATTTCAAAAATCCAAGAGACACGGTTGACATCAATAAGTAAAATTCGGTTCAATAAGATGAAAATAATTTTTGATGAATAGTAACTTTTGACTTTTATTTACCACAGTTAAAAGTAAATAGGGTAATTAAAGGTAAAAATGATATTATAATTAACCTAACACATGACCTAATTCTATTGGATAAGTTTTTTTCGACCAAAGTCAACCTTAGGAATAAAATATGATCCTTTTGGTCCACTTGTATTAGATTAGTACATTTATTATTATTTTGTTTCAAGAAGAGTTAAAATTGTTAAATTCAAAGTTTAATAACTAAACCATTTTTAATATAGGGTTATACGTAAGATAAATTTGACTATAAATATTCATTAGTAATATAAAAATATTTCCTACATAATGGAATTTTATTTATAATTTTTATAATTTAAATAATTATATTTATTTATGATACAATGATGATGCAGTAATTACCTTATTAATAAAAGATTAAAATAATTGATATTATAAATATCTAAATAAATATAAATTGAGACTTCTGAGGAATTAAACTAATTTTATAGGTTAATATGACATTTTAGGGTTGATTAAATAATTTTTTTTGAAGTGATAAAGTTGTTATGACTTTCACAAAAACAAAATACCAAATAGTGTCAAAATTGACATAAATGAATTTTTATAACAAATACTATATTATTAATTGATATAATATTCCTAAAAATCTAAGGTTCGAAAAAAGGACTTAAATAAGGTTATATATATTAATAATGAACCACTTGTTGTATGCTTGGTTTTTTATAGTAAGTTTATTAACCATTTATTATAATAATTCAAGAATACATGGTAAAAGTTAAACTATTTAACTTAGAGTTAAATCTAAAAGATAAGGTTAATATGGTGACCTAAACCTGTCTAAAACCTATTGGTTGAGAGTTTTTCGACCCATACCAACCTTATCCTTTAAATAAATCATTTCTGAGCCATTGTAAATCGAATATGATTGTATAATAAAATAATATTTCAAGCTTTTCCTAAAGTGACCCTCACCTATTTTATAAAAGGGTACTTCCCCTTCTCTCAAAATCACACCTCCAAATCCATTTGGATCGGCCAAAACCTACTAAAATATCCTCCCAAATACACTCAATTATACCTATAGGCCTTACTTTGATCAGAAACCCAACCTAAGTATCCCTTTTGATAAACTCAAATGGAAACACTCAAAGAAGAGGTAATAATTTCACCACCTCTTTCAAAGTTCTTTTCTTCTTCCACTTCCTCTTTGTTTGTTGTTTTCATACCAAAATAATGACTCCAATAACTTCTACATAATATGATTTTATTATAAATATGGTATAACCATTTTCATTATTCTATCTATCTTATGAATGACAAGTCACCATACGTGCGTACGTACGGCTTACTGTCTCCACATCATGGTGTAGTTTGTTATTCAAACACTTCATTATCTAGATGGGTATAATAATGAGTATAACTAATGTAAATGATAAATATAACATGCTAAGGATTATTTATATATGATAAATCATCCAATTATAGACGATTTTACCATCAATAGAATGATATTGTCACTCGTGCGTATGTACGGATTACCATCTCCACGAACGCGATAAGATTCATACCCCATTGTAACCATTCAAGAATAATTTTAATTTTAATATTAAAAATAAATTTTAATAACTTAATATCATTATGTATATGAATCAAATACATCCTATCCATAACAAACATGGCTTACGTACCTAATCATATAAAGGAAAATGAATCAATTAACACCCGAAACAATGATACTACTAAAATATTATTAATAAAGCAATATTAGAAGATCATATATGATATCATATTTATGTATGTGGTTATTGTATAATTTAATAACAATTATTTAACTATTATATAGTAGGTTAACTTACCTTCTATCAAGGAAAATTATAAGGTAAGAGTTAATTCTACAATCTCTTCATTATCTGAGGCTGTTCATACGTGAGTATCTATTGGGACCTCTTTATCATCCACATCCCTATTTTATAAAAATGTATTTCAATTTTTTTTTACTATTTCCTAGACTATGGTTTAAATTCATTTATACCCTTGTTTTAATTTTTATAAAATTTTTATAAAGGAATCTTTCTTAGTTTTCTAAACAAGGTCATTTACAACCTTTTCGACAAAATTAAGGAAAGAATGTTTTTTTAACTTATACGACGGGTGCAGATATTTTCCACCATTATAACATCTTCAAAGCTTACCATAAAATATTATAAGAATATTTTCAAAATAAATGTTTTCTTTTATAATTATGTGACTTTTAAATGATTTCCAAATAGAAAGAGATATTTCTCTCAAATAGTTTTGATTTCATCCGTGTCAACATCCTTTGATGGATTTTACACTTATTTGAGGTTGATTTATTAAGATACAAATCTTCCATATTTTATTGAAGGTTTTGTGATATGTTTGAATGTGGATGTGTTATTTTTATACCATTCATGTTTTATGGTTAAAGTATTGACATTTCATATGCTAGTTTTAATACGAATGTTTATGTTATGTTTCAACCTTTTCATATGAGGAATGCATTGGACTTAATAAGTGACTGGTGGAGCCCTCTATAACTCCTCAATACATCGGCAGGTCTCATGAGACAAAATAGTGTCTTGGCACAAGGCCTTGACAAAATCTGATTTGTAGTTTTGGTAGAAGGCCTTGACTATGTCGTTATGAAGTCTAGAATTATGTATTCCATCATTATGAAATTGACTATTGATATTTCATGTGATTATTTGACTAGTAGAATATCCATATGAATAAGTAAATGTAATTATTTGATTTATATTTTCCATATTATGCTGAAGTTTAAGTTTAAATGGCTTATGTTTTAGTCTTATACATTTCCTGAAATGTTTATGCTTATTTATGAAAGTTTCCGCTATATTGTAATCCTTACTAATCATCTGAGCTCACCCCCTTCTATGTTTTATTTTTCCCAGGATGTGAAGAAGTATTTTATGGTTGACCTACAGGGATAGGCTAAGGGATATAAGTGTGTTCAAAGGGGAAAAGATGTTTTTGTTTTTTTATCTCATGATGTAATGTAAAACTTATGTTTGTATCTAGTACTTTCAAGGCTACTAAATTGATCGGTATTTTAGGACTTGATCCCTTATGATCATGCCAATGTTATGTAATAATGCACTGACTCTTGGTAACTAGGGTCAGGGAATTACATGCATTACAAACAATGACACACATACCAAACCAAGTACCAAATAAATCGATAAATGGTAGTCAATATGAGCTTTTGAGTGGAAGAAAATCCATGTTATAAAATTTACATATATAAGATAGCGAAGCGTTTGTTAAGGCCTCTTCATGAAACAAACTTTCATACCAAGGCACAAGGTGTAGCTTTATAGGATACCCTAAGGAAACAAGGGGATATTACCTATATGACCCCTCAGATAAAAAGGTTATAATGGAAAGATGTGCCATATTACTTGAGAGGGAGCACATATCTAAAAGAGATAGTGGGAGAGAGATAAACTTCGATGATGTCCAGAACCAAGGTACACAAGAGTTGGTACATGTGCAGATTCAACAAATCCTTGTGGATGAAAGATTTGTTCCAGAGATACAAGTATTGTATATGAGTACAAGGGAGGTTAGAGAACCTAAATGGTTTGGTTTTCTAGTTACTAAGGATGGTGACTCATTATTAGTTGATAATAATGATCCTCTAACCTACAAGGAAGCAGTAAGTGGCACAAATGTTGCCAAGTGGAAAGAAGACATGAATTTTGAAATGGATTCCATGTACCAAAACCAAGTTTGGATTTTGGTAGATCCTCCAGTTGATGTAATGTTTGTTGGTTGCAAATGAGTATTCAAAAAGAAACAGGACATGGAAGGACAAGTCAATACCTATAAGGCATGAATTTTTGAAAAAGGATTCAAACAGTGTCAAGGAATTGACTATGACGAAACCTTTTCACCAGTTACAATGCTAAAATCTTTCATAATTCTATTGGCCATTGCTGCTTACCATGACTATAAGATTTTAAAAATGGATTTCAAAACATACTTCCTTAAGAGGAACCCTCTATAAGATGTCCACATGACACAACCTGTAGGGTTTGTGACTCCAAAGGATGTCAATAAGATATGAAATTTGCAGAAATCTGTATATGGATTAAAAAAAGCATCCAAGTCATGGAACATTCATTTTGATGATGCCATAATGAAATTTGGTTTTATAAAGAATGAATGTGAACCTTGTGTCTACAAATGTTTTAGTGGGAGTGAAATCATTTTCTTAATAGTATGTGTTGATGACATATTACTTATTAGAAATGAGATGTCAGTCTTACAGTCTGTTAAGGTATGGTTAAATCCATGATTCTCTATGAAGGACTTAGGTGAGGTAGCATATATTCTTAGGATCAAGATCCATTGTGATAGATCCAAGAGATTGTTAGGCCTAAGTCAATGTATATACATTGAAAAGATACTAAAGAGATTCAGTATGGAACAATCCAAAAGGGTATTGTTTCTAGTGTCACATGGCATTAATCTTTCCAAGAAAATGTGTCCTCAGACACAAGAGGAAAGAGATAGAATGACAAGGAATCCATACGCATCAGCGACTGAGTCAGTCATATATGTCATGCTATGTACTACGTCGGATGTCGCTTACTCATTAAGTGTGGAAGGTGGATATCAAGTTGAATCAGGTGACCACCATTGGATGACAGTCAAGAATATCCTTAAGTATCTAAGGCGTACTAAGGATATGTCCCTAGTTTATGAAGGAGATGAGGAACTAGTCATAAGAGGATATGCATATGCTAGTTTTTAAACTGATCGGGATGACATGAAGTCACAAATGGGATACATCTTCACGTTGAATAGAGGTGTTGTGAGCTGGAAGAGCTCAAAGTAGATTCTGGTCGTAGATTCTACAGTAGATTCTGAGTATATCACAACTTTTGAGGTAGCTAAAGAATCAGTTTGGATGCGAATCTTCGTCCAAGAGAAGGTTGTGGTACCTGGAAGTAAAGATCTCATCACACTCTATTATGATAATACTGTATAAGTGGCTCTCATAAAAGAGACAAGGTCACATCAGTGGAAAAATCACATACTTTAGAAGTATCATCTCTTGAGGGATTTTTCTCCGAGAGGTGAAGTTGCATTGAGCAACATTTCTATAGAAGACAACATGGAAGACCCCTTGACTAAAGACTTGAATCAGCAGAAACATGATCATCAGGTGAGGTTTAGCAGACTGAAATTCATAGGCAGTTGGCTCTAGTACAAGTGGGAGTCCATTGGAGTTGGTGTCCTAGAACAACTGTTTTTACTTTTATTACAAGAATAATTAATTCATTTAAATATTAAATATCTTATTGAATATTGTTTATCATTATGCATGACTATAATGTAATATTTTCCGAGAGTATTTTTCAATAAACAATGTCATAGTATTTCCCTGCTATGTTGAGAACCTTTAAGTGCTATGATAATATTCTTAAATATAGTTATGCGGTTAGATGACATACTATGATGAGACACATAGTGTAACGACCAAAAGTTTTATCAATTGAATTCCCTTCTTATAATTATGAATTATAGTATAATCACATTGGGAATCACAATGACATATCATGATACTAAATACTATGTGATCATTAAACATAATTTCCCCCAACTCTGTGTTTTGTATTTCAAAAATCAGACATACACGGTTGTGTTCAAGGTGATTTTTGGAGTCTAATAGAACAAACTTATTTTTTGGTGAATAGTAACATACCTTTATGAATAGTAATTCTACCCTTATGAATAGTGACATATCCTAATGAATAGTAACCTTACCTATTATGGTATATATATAAGATTTTAGTGAAGTATGATGTACCTATATCTTGGAATAAGAAAATAAATGTTTTAAAATTGTTATTTTTAGAATAAAATATTATTTTATTTAAGAATTAAATTCCTCACACTTAGAAAATTATTTTTGAAAAATTGAATTCATTTTTGGATTTTACACATCAAAAAATGGTTAGGGTGGATTATTGGGATTTTTCTGAAATACTTGAATTTATTTATAAATAGTGAAATACTATAATTTACAAAAATAAGTTAAATTCCTGAATTATAGAGTCATGGGTGATGTTCTGCTGATGTAAGCACATATGGTTCAGATTCACCTGATAAAACTACTATAATTAGTCATGGAAGACTCACTATTACTTGTCTTATGGAGAAATAATAAATTAATGAATATAATATTGAGAAGACCCCTCTCCCCTCCACTATAAATACCACCCTTCACACCCTCATTTACTCACACCTCTCAAGATTCAAGCCTTGTATAAACTCTACCCAAACATCTTACCTATCCCCACCACCACGTCTAATAGGTTCTGGTCACATAAAAATACCAATCCAAGGTGCCTTGAGGAGGATCTCAAGAGGATAACTCAAGAGGCAATTCCCCTCTCTCTTTTCCTTTTTTTTTAAAGGTTAGGGTCGAAGCCTCAATTTATTATTAAAGAAAAGACCTCTTTAGACTGGGTAGAGGGTGACCCATTACATAGCCCGAAGGCCCAAGGCCAAGTGTCCTGCATACAGGGCTAGAAAGCCCATTGTTTGGCCCAAAGGACCCCTTAGTGAACAGTACTATTACAGTACCCACGCTGCTACAGTACCTGCTACAGTACCACCACTGCAACAGTACCTGCAACAGTCCCTCCCCCGCTATAGTGTTGCTGCTGCTACAGTCCGCCGCTGCTACAGTGCTGCTACAGTACCCTGCTACAGTACTCAGGAACTCTCCCCTGCCCGGAATTTTATGATAATAATGGGATAATATATCATCCAACCCCCTTCTCCTCTTCTTTTTATTTTAGAAAGGAAAACGTTGTTCGTGAGGTGTTAATTTATCACCTTCAAGAATGGCATGTTTTAAATTTCCTTACCACATTTAGATCTGGTCATGAAACCATTTTTATGGTTGAACCAGATTATTTTATATGTATTATATCCTATTCAATGTTCTGTAACTAACTTATGTACATATTACTAGATGATAAATCAAAACATGTTCGTTGTGATCCAAAAACCGCCCAAATTAACCTAAAATGGTCATCACTAAATGTTAACTAATGATTTATCCACATGGTATATAACATAATTCATTATTAGATAAGTTAAACTTTTTTAATATCATTAATAGCATGTAATATCAGTTTTTTATGTTTATCCGTGTTCTACACGAACTTTCATTCATAAATACAGATGAACCGCCCAAGAAAACCATAAAAATGAACATTTCCGAGCAATGCATTTAAACTCTATAACTCATACAAAGGCCCATAAAATAAATTAATAAAATCATAATAAACCATATTCATGTACATAAGGTTCTTTATTTTTTAATTAATTAATATAATTTTATTATACAAGACATTAAAGTGAAGAAAGTGTTTAGATACAAGGTAATGGAAAATTCTCCAACACAAATTTCTTTCTTTGGGTTCTCCCTCTTTCACTCCATGTTTGGTATGGGTTCTCCTTAAAAATAATTTATTCATAATTATATTAATTTTTCTGAGATATACATTTTCTCTAATTTAATTTATAAAAAACCCAATGTTTTCCAAAAGAACTCTTCTTTCAAATAAACACACCAGTTTTACTTCTTGATTGTCGTTTCACTCTTCACTTATGGTTAATGGTTCTATGTCAAGAATGATAGTCCCTATTTATTTTGGGGACCAAATTTTTATGAAAGTATGTTTTATTATGTGAAACCCATTTATTTCCATGGGTTATGTTAAGTTCATGTTTTACATATTTTTAATGTGGCATGCATGAAAATGTAAATATTATGATGTGACGGGTGCGCCCAGAATTATATAGCCCAATATGAATGTTGGAATGTGATGGGTGCGCCCGGAATTATATAGTTCTCCAATAATTGGGTAAAGTGACTAATCTCATGAGTTAAAGTGAAATGATGTGTGAACATGATGATAGCTTTGTTCACAACTATATGTGGTAGATGACTACTAAGACATGATGTTTCATTTTTATGCATTTCCACATTTCATGTATTTTATTAGTGTTTCCTCTCATGATTTTGATGATGATGTTTTGATTATGCTCACCCCATGCTATATTGTTCTTATCTATCCTCTTACTGGGTTTTTAGATTACCCCTTTTTTGATGTATATCCTCAGGTGACTACATGTACTAAGGAGAGGTCAAGTGCCAATAAGAAGATAGAGAAGAAGTAATTAAATAAATGTTTATGTTTGATGTTGTGAATGTTATGTATGATCCTTATTTTCCCAAGATGGTAAAACTCTAGATCCTGATGTTATAACACTATTTTTTTATCTTTATAATGATGTAATATTAATGTAGGAAAAGTTTGGGTCGCTATAGTGGGTATCAGAGGCAAGGTTTAGTTAATTTGGGAATTAGGATTAGTGAACTCTATAGAAAACCTCTAGTATGAGACTAAATACAAATATTCACACAAGAAGCTTTATATAGGGATCCCATAAGTTATTCTTTTAGTGAAAATTATAAAAATTAATAAGTTATTTATTCATGACTTGTTGACTTATGTTTTGTTCTAACCTTTTCTATTTTAGAAAATGGTGGGAACTGGGACAAGTACATCCTCAAGGACTCTCATAGGATATATTGTAGATCTATTCACCAACTACACCACAACTCTCATTATTTTCAACTCACCAACCTGTAAAGAAGAGAATAAAGAGTGAGGCATCACGTTTATGGAAGCTCCTAAATCACAAATAGCATCAGAAAAGTGTAACTCCCCTATGGGGCATGGGATGGTGAATGTCCTAGGATCCTTGCACTTTTTTAGAATTTCTAGAGTTGTTTTAATTAGTGCTGAAACATTCTTTCCAATATTGATCCTCTCATTTCCCTTGATCCCTCTTTGATTTGTACAAAGTTCCTTTAAGAATTTCATATAACTTTGGATTTTCTTGATGGCTTCAAGTAGAGGGATGTTGATCTCCACATGCTAGAATGTATCCAAAACTTATTTTTTGCATCGCCTCTTCAGCCATATTTTTTGTTTGGACAAATCTATTTGGAAAAGGCAGGGGTTTAGGAAGAATATCATCAATCTTTTTCTTTCCTTTATCTTTCTCCTTGGGTTGCTCATCAGTAGGTATGGAATGGGGATTTTTTAGAGTTGAAGTGAATCCCGGTGGAATGGTAGGAACATATGTATCATTAATTTTCTTCCCACTTCTCAATGTTATGGAAATAATATTCTCCTTGGGATTTGGAGTAGGTTGGGAAGGAAGATTTCTAGAGTTCTTACTTACCATCTCATTGAGGGCAGTGGTAATCTGGTTCATTTGCGTCTTCAACTCCCTCACCTCCGAACCTTGACTCTTCAGCTCATTTTGTTAATTAAGAATGATTTTTTTAAAAAGGTCATCAGTTTTATAATCTACCTTGGTTTGGGTATTCCCTTATTGTTTACTTTTTGATGCTTGAGCTTCAAATCTCCTTTGGGGTTGTTGGAAACTATGTTGGTAAGGTGGAGGCTGCTAGAAGTTTTGTTGAAAAGGGCTCCTTTTTGTTGTCTAGAGGAATACCTCATGTTCGATTGATCCTTACACCCTTGGTTGTATGCTTGTGCAAAGGAATCAAACTTTTTTTGGGTATCTGGAAGTTTTTGTTGCAGATATGGTCTCCCAGGGAATATTTTGCACAATCCTCTGACTCTTTTAACTGGGGGAAATAGTCATTTGGGTGGTCTCTTTCACTGCAAATGCTACATGGCCTCATAGGAGTGGGTTGGGATGTTTTTTTATCCAATGTAATATACCTCACCATAGTGGTCAATTATTCTAACTTAGTATCAATCAAATTACTTTAAAGAGAAGAATGACTTACCTAATGTACTCCTCGAACATGTGGTGTACATCAATCACCAAATTGTTGAGAGTTTTGGGCTATTTTTTCAATTAATGCACGTGAAACTACTAGTGTATTATCCACTAATTCCCCTCTAGCTATGGCATCCACCATTCTCCTCTCCATAGGTGTGATCCCTTCATATAAGTATTGGATGAGGATTTTCTCACTGATTTGGTGATGTGGGCTACTTGCACACAACTTCCTGAATCGCTCCCAGTACTCATACATTGACTCCCCTTGCGATTTCTTGATCTAGGAGATCTTCTTTTGAATGGATGTGGTCCTTGATGCTAGAAAAAATCTCTATAATAAAAGACATTTCAAATCTTTCCAACAAGTTACATCTTTAGATTGTAAATAATACATCTTGTCTTTTGCAGCTCCATCAACTGAAAATGGGAATGCTCTTAGTCTGATTTGATCTTTAGATACATTTCTTGGTTTCAGGGTGGAGTAAACCACATTAAATTCTTTAAGGTGTTTATTGGGATCCTTACCAGAGAGTCCATGAAATTTTGGAAGCAGGTGAATTATCCCAGATTTCAATTCAAAGTCTGATTTGAGATTTGGGTATGCAATGCAATTTGGTTGATAATTAATTTCAGGTGTAGCCAATTATTGAATGGTTTTATTAAGTTAATTTCCATTATTTTTAGCCATTGGTTCTTATTTTATGGTTTAATTTGAATTTCTTCTAATTTTAATGTTATGAGAGTGGGGGAATTCTTCAACTGGTTGAATATTAAAACTTATTTTAGACTGAGAATGTCTGATTCGAGCCTGAAGGCTACGTTCAATCTCAGGGTCAAGATCTTAGAGATATTCGGGATTCGTTTGTGTCATAAATAAAATAAAATGAAAATAATAAAAGTGGACCATAATAAAATAAAAGATGAGAAGTTTGAGTTGATGGTCCAAAAAGAATAAGAAGAAAATAAAAGAAGAAGAAGAAAAATCAGATTGGGTAAAGAAGGAAGAAAGAAGAGAAGAAGAGAATAAAATGTAAAATAAAATAAAAAACTTTAATTGGTTGAAATAATTACTTGCCTCCCTAGAAACAACTCCAATTTGAAAGATGATATCGTGGGATATTTCAAATGATATGTGATTGTTGGGTACTTAGGTGCAGTAGAGTGGGTGACCAAGGTCGTCTCTCAAAGGAGGAAGTAAATTTAACAACATATTAAAGGTATTTTGAAAATAAAATAAAAGTAAATAAGAAAATTAATTAAAATGATGGGTTTTTTTATCATTTAAAAATCTAGAAGAAGTTTTTTGGAGGAATATTGTATTTTTTTTTTGTTTTTATTTTTGAAATGAAGTTCGATTAAAATGACACAACAAGAAGATGTTTTTTTTAAATATTTAAAAGGCATAATCGATCTAACTCTACCTCTTCACTAAATTATTTATAATTATCATTTAAATTAATATCCTATTAATTATGATCCCCTAAATTGTTAACCCTTGAACCCTATGATAATTAACTTTACCACAAAGATGAAGTGAATTAAACCCTAGGCTATCTTCGAAACATCCAATCGCAGCACCCTGCTTTGATTGATGTTCTAAGGATAGATTATGGTCAGTGGTAAATTATGGCACATATTCATTCTGGAAAATAAGGATGAATTGTTTTTAGGTATTATATTTGAACTCTACAAATTTATACCATGTGGTCTTGTATTACCGATTAATATCACGCTCTCACAATTCACACAATACTCGACCTTGCGTGTTTTTGTGTTAATTGTTCAATTGCTTGCTTAGTTTCTTATAATTTAAAAACTCAATTAATGGATCGTATTAAGTAAATTAAAGTATCTCAATGATTCAAAATAATTAAATGAATAGGGTAGAAGATAAATCGATCACTAAGAAAACTACTCTTCTATGGGAGGTGTGGTCATCGTGGAGATGTTTTTCATGAGCGAAGGATTGAAAAGGTAGAACCAAATTTTTCCTCCACTCTTGATTCAAACCCAAATAGGATAAGTAAATAAGAATATAATTTAATAAAACAGAATAAAATAGAATAAATAATAGAAGAACAAATAATTTTGTTACACAAATGCAAATATTACAACATGAAAAAGAGAAGAAGCCTTTGATGAGGGGATCTTTGCTTCAAGAGATACCCCTCTTAGAATGGTTGGTGAATTTGAGTGAAACCAATTATCCTATGAATAAAATATCCTAATTCACATCCCAACCCCTAAAAAATGATAAAAACACTAATTTATAGAGTGGAGGGGAGGCTAGGTTTAAAGTGGTTTCAAGTGTGAATGGGGAATCTCGGCCAAATATTTTAATCCAAATTTCACTGCCCATTTGACCTCCAAAACGTGTGAAACAGCTATTCTTCTAGCAGAATGATTTGTGAAAAATTAGTTTGGTGAGATACTATCAAAATTTGGGCCTAATCCAAGCACATATGAAGAAGTTATGGCCCAAATAAAGAACTGATGTCCAATCTAACAGGTCCAGCCCACCTTTGCCTTCATGGTCCATTTAGTCAACAAAATGAAAGATTTAGCTCTAATGTCCTGAAAAAAAGTTGTATCCCATTAAGTCAGGAACACAGTTACAAAATTTTAAGTTCAAATAATAAATATAAAAATATTTATCTCTAAAATGCTAGAGTGCGCTATAATGGGTAAAACTGGAATTTCCAGAAAATTTTCAAATGAATGATCTAATCCCAAATATTTTATAAATAAACACATTTAACATAATGTGAGGAAATTTTATCATTTATTATCAATAAAATATTCAATAAAAATGTGTTTTATCTAATCCCCCACACTTACCCTTTTTCTCTCCTGGGAAAAACCTCATATCATGTATTCGAAAAAATTATGACAAGATAAGCACATTTAAATTTATCAATCCACGGTGAAAATATATGCAAAGTAAGAATATAATAAAGAGTCAATATCAATAAATTTTAAATTCATTATCTCATAAATTGTGTCAAAACAAAATCTAGTGAGATTCATAACACTAATCATAGCGAAACAAGTCATGGGTTTACCATGCCACTAATTCTCCATGTGTGTGTGTGCCAACCATTCCATGCTTGTCTCTCTAACCTTTATTTAGTATATTTATGTTAATAAAAACTTTTATTCTTACTTTATTCTATTCCAACAAACCTTTTCAACATCCTTTGCAATCAAATTCCAAAACCCACTCATTTAAGCATTCCCAAAATTCAAACCACGAGCTCCTGACCTAAATATCCCCACATGTTGTACATTTCTTCACTCCCCTCATTATTAATTTTTTTTTATGATTTTTTGATTTTTTTGAATTTATTTAGAGGATGTACAACAGTCAAAAATTAGGTGCACACGCATAGGTCAATCTAGTATAGTGATGGAAATGATCGAAAGAGAAACGAACGTATGGAAAGACCATGTTATAAGCTAAAAAGAATTACTTACCCTAAATATACATTCAATTGGGTAAGAGAAACTCACAAGTAATTATTGTGTGAAAAATTGTGTGGATAAATAAATGAAACAATTTACCATAAACAAATATCACAAATAATGATGTCAAAATCTAAAAGGTTTTATAATGACACAACCATTCATATCATCGACGACTTCAATTTTTATAAAAGTCAACCCTTGATGATGAAATCTTACTCATGCTTATATTTCTACCAATAAATTTTAAAAACATTAATTTTACATATGTTACACATGATAATGTTACATGATATTTTTATTTCTTTTTTATTTATTTATTTTGAAAATTTTAACCAAAAACTTGATAGAAAATACACATAAAACGCACAAATGAAAATCCTAAATATCTACCCCAAAAAGTTGTCCCATCCCCCACACTTAAAATATTAAATTGTACTCAATGTGAACCTATGAGATGATATATGCACATGAAATGTATAATTTTAAATAGGACAAAGAATATAAAAGTGAAAGGGTTAGGAACTGCCTGATATACTCAAGTGATGATGGGGTCATGCAGTGTGATGAAATCCACTGCATCAGTAGGAAGTCCCTCCATGTATTTCTTCAAATTTTTCCCATTTAATGTAAATATCCTTCATTATTCCTCTTATGTGATCTCCATCGCACCATAAGGAAAAACATTAGTCTCAAAATAAGGACCTAACCACCCAGAATGCAACTTACCAAGCATGAGCTTTAGTCGTGAACTGTAGAGAAGGAATTTCTCTACAACATGAAACTACCTTTATTGGATGATTGTATCATGATATGCTTTAGACCTTTCCATGTAGAGCCTTGAGTTCTCATATGAATACAATCAAATCTCCCCAAGCTCTTGAATTTGCAGCTTCCTTTGGATTCCAGCTTGTGCCAAATCCATGTTGCATTTCTTTATAGCCCAATAAGCCCAATGCTCGACTTCGACGGGGAGATGACATGATTTACTAAAAACAATTCGAAATGGGGACATACCAATGGGTGTCTTGTATACTTTCCTATAAGCCCAAAGCGCATCATCCAACTGCTTGCTCCAATCTTTCCTATTCGGCTGCACAGTTTTCTCCAAAATTTATTTCAACTCATGATTTAAAACCTCATACTAGCCATTTTTTTGGGGGTGGTATGGTGTTGATGTTTTGTGTGTTACCCCATACTTTTAAAGAAGGGAAGAAAGATTCCTATTGTAGAAGTGTGTCCCTTGGTCACTGATGATGGCCTTCGGTACTCCAAACCTGCAAAAAATCTACACTTTGACAATGTCCACAACAACATGAGAATCATCAGTCCTGGTGGACTTAGCCTCCACCCAATTTCTCTCATAATAAACAGAAATCAATATATATAGGAAACCAAATGAACTAGAAAAAGGACCCATAAAATTAATGCCCCATACATAAAAAATATCACAGAATAATATGGGTTGTTGGGGCATCTCGTATCTCCTAGAAATATTACCAATGTGTTGGTAACATGAGAACAACTTACAAAACACATGAGAATCATGGAATAAACTATTCCAATACAATCCAGAGTCCAAAACTTTCCTAGTTGTCAGTTGGGTTCCAAAGTTTCCACCACAAGAAAGTGTATGACAGAATTGCAGAACAGACTCAAACTCATGATCAGGAACACACCTTCTAATAACTTAATCACTACACATATTCCAGAGGTATGGATCATTCCACACATTATACCAAGACTCACTTTTTAAATTTTGGACTTAATTTTTCTTTAAATTTATAGGAATTTCATATTTAATAAGGTAGTTCACTAAATCAGCATGCCAAGGATGCATACATGAGATGGAATAAAGATGATCATCAGGGAAAGTGTCCTGAAGTGGTACCTGGTCCAAGGTGTCGTCCTCTAGTGTGTGATTAAGCATACTCATGTGGTCTGCCACTAGGTTTTCCAACCCCTTCTTGTCCTTTATCTCAATGTAAAATTCCTAAAAAAGGATCATCCATCGGATTAGCCTAGGTTTTGCATCTGAATTCTTCAATAGATACCTCAGAGCTACATGGTCAGAAAAAACAACTACTTTAGGGACCAATAAATATGAATAGAATTTATATAAAGCAAATATGATGGAAAGAAACTCATTTTCCGTGGTTGTGTAGTTTGGTTGGGATGAATCTAGTGTCCTGCATGCATAGCCAATCACATGTGAACGTCCCTCCACCCTCTGAGATAAGACAGCTCCAACCGCAAAGTTGGAGGCATCACACATAACTCAAAAGGAATCTCCCACCGTAAAGGTTGTATGATAGGTGGAGTGGTAAGAATTTTTTTTATCTCATCAAATAAATTCCTTCAAGAATCATCAAACACAAAATCAGAATCCTTTTAAAGTAATCATGACATAGGAAGGGAAATCTTACTAAAAATTTTGATGAAGCACCCATAAAATCCTGCATACCCTAGGAAAGATCTAACATCACACACACATGAAGGATAGGGTAGGGATGAAATAATATATACCTTAGATCAATCAACCTCTATCCCATGTTTTGACATTAGATGTCCTAAGACAATGCCATGCTCTACTATGAAAGGACACTTTTCAATGTTCAAGGACAAATTATTCTCAATAAAAAGATTCAAAACCTTTCCCAAACTATAGATACAATCATCAAATGAAGACCCATAAACTGTAAAATCATCCTTGAATACCTCTATGCAGGTCTCAATAAAATCAGAAAAAATACTCACCATGCATCTCTAGAAGATACCTGGGGCTTTGCAAAGTCCAAATGGCATCCTTCAGTAGGAAAACGTACTGAATGGACAAGTGAATGTTGTCTTATCCTGATCATCTAGAGCAATAGGAACCTAAAAATATCCTTAAAATCCATCCAAGAAACAATAGTGTGTTTTCCCAGCTAGTCTCTTGAGAATATGATCAATAAATGGGAGGGGGAATAGTCCTTGCGAGTGGACTGATTTAGGTTCCTATAATCAATACACACACACCAACTATTTTGCACCCTCATTGGAACTAACTCCTCTTTATCATTTCTAACAATAGTAACACCACTTTTCTTAGGTATAACCTGAATAGGACTCACCCACTGGGAATCTAAAATGGGATAGATTATAATTTCCTTGAGTAATTTTTCAACTTCTTTTTTAATAACTTCCAAAAGAGTTAGATTCAGTCTATGTTGTGGCTGTCTAACTGGTTTAGCCCCATCCTCCAAAATAATCCTATGCATGAAAATCTAGGGTCTAATAACTGATATGTCAGCCAAGGTCACCCAATTTCCCTGATGTTCTCCCTCAAAAGATTCAAAAGTTTTCCTTTATGTTCAAAAGGGGTATTGTTAGCAATTATCACCCATAATTTCTCACCACTTAACAAGTATGAGTATTTTAGATTTTGTGGTAATGGATTGAGTTCTAATGTAGGGGGCGATGTATGGATGGATAAATTGAAGGAACTAAAATATGTGCACAATGAACATCAGTATCAGAATATACATAATCAAAATCAGAGAATAAAGCATCAAATCCATCAGCATACTCAACAACCATGTCATAATTAGAGTTCACATGATCAAAATCAGAATATGAATCCATTTCAAAATCAAATATAAGAGAGTATTGTGCATTTAAAATAGGTGTGGAAGTACTCTTAAACATCAAACTAGAACCAATACTCATAATCTCCCTAGGCATAGGACAATCAAATTCCATGGGGTTTTTACTTGGGGGTTCAAAATGGGAGATAACAAAAGCAGAATGGTCCTCTGAGGGGTACTTCATGGAGTCCATAACATTAAATATCACAAATTCATCTTTTAACTCCATGGAAAGTGTACCCTCATCGAAATTTATGATAGATTTTGTAGTTTTGAGTAAGGTCCTACCTAAGATAATAGGAGTTTTAGAACTTACCTGATCATCATCCATGTTAAGCATGTAGAAATATTCTTGAAAGACCGTGTCTCTTACCCAGACAAGTATATCCTTAAGGAATCCCATTGGATATGTTATATCTCTATTCTCCAACTACACCACTACTCTCATCGGTTTCAACTCACTAACTTGTAAATAAGAGAATAAAGAGTGAGGCATCACATTTATGGAAGCTCCTAAATCACAATGAGCATCTGAAAATTGTAACTCCCCTATGGTGCATGGAATGGTGAATGTCCCTGGATCCTTGCACTTTGTTGGCATTTCTAGAGTTGGTGTAATGAGTGCTGAAACATTCCTTCCAAGAT
Source organism: Viscum album (assembly GCA_963277665.1). Classification (NCBI taxonomy): domain Eukaryota; kingdom Viridiplantae; phylum Streptophyta; class Magnoliopsida; order Santalales; family Viscaceae; genus Viscum; species Viscum album. Next base: position 358,037,903 of record OY728155.1, on the reverse strand, counting down.
TGATCCTCTCATTTCCCTTGATCCCTCTTCAATTGGTACAAAGTTCCTTTAAAATTTTCACATACCTTGGGATTTTCTTGGTGGCTTCAAGTAGCGGGATGCTGATCTCCACACGCTTGAATGTATCCAAAACTTATTTTTGCATCGCCTCTTCATACATATTTTTGGTTTGGACAACTATGTTTGTAAAAGGTAGGGGTTTCAGAAGAATATCATCAATCTTTTTCGTACCTTTATCTTTCCCCTTGGGTTGCTCATCTGTAGGTATGGAATGGGGATTTTCTGTAGTTGAGGTGAATCTTGATGGAATGGTAGGTACAAATGTATCATTTATTTGCTTCTCACTTCTCAATGTTATGGCACTGACATTTCCCTTTGTATTTGGAGTAGGTTGGGAAGGAAGATTTCCAAAGTTCTTACTTACCAGTTCATGGAGGGTAGTGGAAATCTGGCTCATTTGTGTCTTCAACTCCATCAGCTCCGAACCTTGACTCTTTAGCTCATTCTATTGATTAAGAATAATTTGTTTCAAAAGGTCATAAAAGTTATAATATTCCTTGGTTTGGGTATTCCCTTGTTGTTTACTTGTTGATTCTTGAGCTTCAAATCTCCTTTGGGGTTGTTGGAAACTATGTTGGTAAGGTGGAGGCTGCTGGAAGTTTTGTTGAAAAGGGGGCCTTTGTTGTTGTCCCGAGCCATACCACATGTCTGATTGATCCTTCCACTCTTGGTTGTATTCTGGTGAAAAAGAATCAAACTTCTTTTGGGGATGTGGAAATTTTTTTTGTTGATATGGTCTCCCAGGGAATATTGTTGCACAATCCTCTGACTCTTGTAACTAGGGGAAACAGTCAGTTGGGTGGTCTATTTTAGTGAAAATGCCACATGGCTTCATAGGAGTGGGTTGGGATTAATTTTGAACCAATTAAATATTCCTCACCATAGTGGTCAATTCTTCTAACTTAGTATCAATCAAATGACTTTCAAGAGAATAAGGACTTACCTGATGTACTCCTCGAATATGTGGTGTACCTCTATCACCAAATTGTTGAGAGTTTTGGGCCATTTTTTCAATCAATGAAAGTGCCACTACTAGTTTCTTGTCCACCAATTCTCCTCTAACTGCGTCATCAACCATGATCCTCTCCATAGGTGTGAGTCCTTTATAAAAGTATCTGATGATAAGTTTCTCACTTATTTAGTGATGCGGGATTCTTGTACACAACTTCTTGAATTGCTCCTAGTACTCCTACATTGACTCCCCTTGGGATTTCTTGATCCTTGAGATCTCCTTTCAAATGTATGTGGTCCTTGATGCTAGAAAAAATCTCTATAATAAAAGATGTTTCAAATTGTTCCAACAAGTTACATCTTTAGGTTTTAAATAATACATCCTGTCTTTTGCAGCTCCATCAAGTGAAAATGGGAATGCTCTTAGTTTGATTTGATCTTTACATAAATTTCTTGGTTTCAGTTTTGAGCAACCCACATTAAATCCTTTAAGAAGTTTATTGGTATCCTTTCCAGAGAGGCCATGAAATTTTTAAAATAGGTGAATTAACCCAGATTTCAGTTCAAAGTCTGATTCAAGATTTGGGTATGCAATGTGATTTGGTTGATAATTAATATCAGGTGCAGCCAATTCTTGAATGGTTTTATTAAGTTAATTTCCATTATTTTAATCCATTGGTTCTTGTTTTATGGTTTAATTTGAATTTCTTCCAATTTTAATGTTCTGAGAGTGGATGAATTCTCCAACTGGTTGAATGTTGAAACTTCCCGTAGATAGAGAATGTTTGATTCAATCCTGAAGGCTACGTTCAATCTTAGGATCAAGATCTAAGAGATCTTTGGGATTAGTTTATGTCATAAATCAAATAAAAATGAAAATAATAAAAGTGGACCATAATAAAATAAAATATGATAAGTTTGAGTTGATGGTCCAAAAAGAAGAAGAAGAAAATAAAAGAAGAAGAAGAAAAATCAGATTGGGTAAAGAAGGAAGAAATAAGAGAAGAAGAGAATAAAATGTAAAATAAAATAAATACCTCTAATTGGTTGAAATAATTACTTGCATCCCTAGAAATACACCAATTTTAAAGATGCTATTGTGGGCTCTTTCAAATGATATGTGATTGTTGGGTACTTAGGTTCAGTAGAGTGGGTGACCAATGTCATCTCTCAAAGGAGGAAGTAAATTTAACAACATTTTAAAGGTATTTTGAAAATAAAATAAAATTAATTAAGAAATTTACTTAAAAGGATGGGGTTGTTTATCATTTATAAATCTAGAAGAAGTTTTTTGGAAGAATATTGTATTTTTTTTGTTTTTAGTTTTAAAATGAAGTTCGATTAAAATGACACAACAAGAAGATGTTTTTTTAGAAAATATTTAAAAGGCTTAATCGATATAACTATACCTATTAACTTAATTATTTATCATTATAATTTAAATTAACATCCACTTAATTATGATCCCCTAACTTGTTAACACCCGAACCCTATGAGAATTAACTTTACCACAAAGATGAAGTGAATTAAACCCTGAGCTATCTTCGAAACATGTAATCGTAACACCCTGCTTTGATTGATGTTCTAAGGATATATTACGGTCAGTGGTAAATTAAGTAAAATATTAATTCTGTAAAATAAGGATGAATTGTTTTTAGGAATTATATTTTAACTCTACAAATTTATCCCGTGTGGTCTTGTATTACCGATTAAGCGCTCTCACAATTCACACAATACTCAACCTCACGTGTTTTTGTGTTAATTGTTCAATTACTATCTTAGTTTCTTCAAATTTAAAAACTCAATTCATGGATCATATTAAGTGAATTAAAGTAGATCAACAATTCAAAATAATTAAATGAATAGGGTAAAAGATAGATTGATCACTAAGAAAACTACTCTTCCATGGGCGGTGTGGTCATCGTGGAGACATTTTGCATGAGTGAAGGATTGAAAGGGTAGAACCCAATTTCATCTCCACTATTGATTAAAACCAAAATAGGATAAGTAAATAAGAATAAAATTGAACAAAATAGAAGAAAATATAAGAAATAAAATAAGAACAAAGAAGTTTATTACACAAATGCAAACATTTCAACATGAAAAAGAGAAGAAGGCTTTGATGAGGGGATCCTTGACTCAAGAGCTACCCCTCTTAAAATGGTTGAATAATTTGAGTGAAACAAATTATCCTCTTCCTTAAATCTCCTAATTCACATACAAACCCCTAAAAATTATAAAAACACTAATTTATAGAGTGGATGGGAGGCTAGGTTTAAATAGGTTTCAAGTGAGAATGGGGAATCTCGGCCAAATATTTTAAGCCAACTTGAACCACCCATTTGACCTCCAAAACGCATGAACTAGCTATTCTTCTAGAATAATTATTTTTGTAAAATTGGTTTGATGAGATGATCTCAAAATTTGGGCCTAATCTAAGCACATATGAATAAGTTATCGCCTAAATATAGATTTGATGTTCAATCTGGTGGGTCCATCCCTCCTTTGCCTTCATGGTCCATTTAGTCCAACCAAATGAAAGATTTAGTTCCAATGTCATGAAAAAGAGTTGTATCCCATTAAGTTAGGAACACAGTTAAAAAATTTAAAGTTCAAATATTCAATATAAAATCTCTAAAATTCTACAGTGCAATATAATAGGTGAAAGTGGAATTTCCATCAAATTTTCAAATGAATGATCTAATCCAAAATATTTTATAAATAAACATATTTAACACAATGTGATGAAATTTTATTATTTATTATCTATAAAATATTCAATAAAAATGTGTTTTATCAATAATCAGTGTCAGTAGACACCGATGCCAAATGAAAAAAGGGAAGGTTTATGCCATCACTACTCCGGAAGTGGAGCAAGATAATGAAGTCGTACAAGTTACACTTACAATTCAATCAAGAATGGAAAAGGTATTATTTGATTTTGGTTCTATGAATTACTTTATATCTTTAAAGTTTTATAGGACTATAGAATTGAATCCCTGAAGCCTTGAAGTAGAGATATCTATAAAAACACCAAGTGGTGCAATAATTGCAACCCAAGTGTTTGACTCTTATCATGTTGGCATATGTGGGAAGATTCTTCCAATGAATCTCGTAAAACTTCCCTGGGTGTAATTCGACTCTATAATGGGAATGGGTTGGATCTCATTATATATAGAACATATCAACTATCAAGAAAAGGAAATATCTTTTTATATTCTGAACCATTCCATGCTCCTCTACAAATTAAAGGAAGATCATGAACCTCCTTTAAGAAATTCCTCAATAGTGTGGATGTTGATACCCTATAAAGAATCATACTTCTCCCAAATGCTTGAGTCAAAGTAAAGTTCCAACCTTGAGGAAATTCCCATCATGAGGGAATATGGTGATGTATTTCCTGAAGAGTTAACCTGACTTCCCCCAGATCATAAGGTAGAGTTCTCAATAGAACTCATACCCGGAGCTACTCCTATCTAAAAATGTCCCTATAGGATGACTTCTATCGAACTGGAGGAGTTAAAGAAGTAGCTGCAAGAGCATCTGGACAAAGGGTTCATACGCCCTAGTGTATCACCTTGTGGTGCTCCATTGCTCTTTGTGAAGAAAAAGGATGGAACAATGCGGCTATGTATCGACTATCAGGAACTCAACAAGATCACCATAAAGAAAAATTATCATATTCCAAGGATTGATGACTTGTTCGATCAGTTAAGAGGAGTTTGATACTTCTCAAAGGTGGATCTTTATTCTGGATGTCATCAACTTACGATGAAGAGGGAAGATATTTAGAAGACTATCTTTCATACAAGGTATGGGCACTATGAGTTTCTAGTGATGCCCTTCAGACTTACTAATAGCCCTACAATCATCATGGATTTGATGAATAGAGTCTTTAGACATTACCTTGAAAAATTTTTGGTAGTGTTTATTGATGATATTATCATATACTTCAAGAGAAAGGAGGAACATGAAGAACATCTAAGACTTGTGTTGGCGACATTGAGAAAGGGGAAGTTGTACGCCAAGTTCAACAAGTGTGACTTTTGGATGAAGCAAGTTACGTTATTGGGACATGTTGTGGACCCTTCAAAAAAAAGGCGATTGAGGAATGGACCAGACCCTCATGTGTCACAGAAATCCATAGTTTTCTTGTATTAGCTGGGTAATACTGACGTTTTGTGATAAATTTCTCACGATTGTCAAGCCTGCTAACTAAGTTAACAAGTAAAGGGATAAAGTATGTCTGGATGGAAGAATGTGAGGGAAGCTTCAAGGAGCTAAAGAGAAGGTTGATAACTACACCTGTACTCACATTACTTAAAAGTGGAGAAAGTTTTTTGATATAAATTGATGCTTCAAATAAAGGCTTGTGTTGCGTAATCATGAAAAATTATAATGTGATAGCCTAAAACTCATGACAGTTGAAGATCCATGAGAAGAACCACCCGACGCATGATATAGAGCTGGTTGTTGTGATTTTTTCCTTGAAAATCTGGCAGCACTACCTTTATGGTGAGAAGTGTGACATATACACTGACCACAAGATCTTAAAGTGTATATTCACACAAAAGGATCTCAATATGAATCAGAGGAGATGGTTATATTTAATCATGGATTATGATTTATCTATTCACTATCATCCTGGAAAGGTGAACAAGGTAGTTGATTCTCTAAGAAGAAAAGAACCTAGTACTCTATCCATGTTGAGGATTGAGAAAGACCCTATCTTTTGGATATGTAAATAAAAGATTTGGAAATCATAAAGGAAGGGGATACATCTTACCTTTCCCAAATGATTGTGCAACCATCTATCCAAGATAATATTAAAGAGGCACAAAGGGATGATCTAGAGTTACAAAAGAAGGTGAATGCGGTAAAGGAAGGGAAGCTACAATAGTTCCATATCAACGATGATGGTGTGATTCGGTTTGGAATGTGGCTTTATGTACCTTCATCAATAGGGAAAAAGAAGGATCTACTAGATAATGCACATATATCAACATTCTCTATCCATCCTGGGAGTACAAAGATGTATCCTGATCTCCGAGAACACTTCTGGTGGGATAACACGAAGATGAAGGTCCAAAGGGATGATGCAACCATTGCCTATACCCATGTGGAAATGGGAGAATGTTACTATGGTCTTTTTTGTGGGTCCCTCGAAGACATCGAATGGAAATAATACGATATGGGTTGTGGTTGACCGACTCACCAAGAATGCCCATTTTATCGCTATTCGGGAAGTCCTATCACTTGAAAAACTTGCAATGATATATATGAAAGAAGTGGTGAGATTGTATGGTGTTCCAATATCTATTTTCTCTAATCGTAATCCAAGGTTCACATCTAAATTCTGGAGGAGTCTTCAACATGCTTTGAGTACTAAATTAAATTTTAGCAGGGCCTATCACCCCCAAACTGATGGCCAATCTAAAAGAACTATTCAGACAAGCTACGAACCTCCTCTCTATAATTAAAAGGTGGATGGGATCAGCATATCCCATTTTTTGAGTTTTCATACAACAATAGATTCCACTCAAGTATTCATATGGCTCTATATGAAGCTTTGTATGGAAAGCGATGTAGAACTCCAACCTGTTGGGATGAAGTTGGATAAAGAAAACTACTTGGACCTGATCTTATGCAAGAGATGAAAAAGAAGGTTTAAGTCATCTAGAAACACATCAAAGCTACTCAGAGTCAGAAAAAGAGATACACTAACAACCATCGAAAGGACTTGGAGCTCGAGATTAGAGATAAATTCTTCCTTCAGATATCACCATGGAAGAGAGTCATGTGGTTTGGAAAGAAAGGGAAGCAAAGCCCAAGGTACATTGGCCCCTTTGAGATCCTTGACCATATAGGATCCATGGCCTATTGGATTGCACTTAAACTGAATATGGATCAAGTTCATGATGTGTTTCACGTATCACTCCTGAGGAAGTACATACCAGATCCATCACATGTATAGAACTCATAGGTGGTAAAACTAGAAGATGATCTCTCTTATGAGGAGTAGCCATTAAAGATTCTGGACCGAAGAGATGAGGTTCTACGCAAAAAGAAAATCCACCTTTTCAAAGTGTTTTGGAGGAACCATGAGTTTGAAGAAGCTACTTGGGAAATGTAATAGGCAATGAAGGAGAGTTACCCTCACCTATTTATGTAAAACGAAATTTTGATGGTGAAATTTCATAAGGGGGAGAATGTAATGACCTAAAGTTTTATCAATGGAATTCCTTTATTATAATTATGTATTATAGTATAATCATATTGGGAATCACAATAAAATATCATTATACTAAATACTATGTTACCATTAAACATAATTTTCCCCACTTTTTTTTTGAAAAGAAGGAGGAAATATTAATGACGAAAATCAGCAGCAGTACATAAGAAGAGCTAAGAAGGGAAGTTGTCCAACCATAGCTGGTTGACATCGAAGGGGCCTAAGGCCGCCAGCTGATGGGCTGCATTATTTCCTTCCCTTTTGGTAAAGGAGAAGGTGCAGCAAGAGAAGATTTGGCGCAGTGAGTGGATTCTCCTGACGATGAATCCAAAGGCCTGAAGTCCAGCATCATTGTGGTTAATGGTATTGATAACCGAAAGGCAGTCCGACTCGATGTTGATATCATCCCATCCACATTCCACAGCAAGCATCATCCCTGCAAGAATGACATAGGCCTCAGCAACTGTAGGTTCCCAGAAGACGTGATGTGGTTTATATTTTGCTGCAATGATCTGCCCCAGATGATTTCGAGCCAGGAGGCCGAGAGCAACAGGCCCATCCTTGGGGAGAGAAGCATCCACATTGAGCTTAAGACTCCCTTCCTTTGGGGGGTCCAATGAGTGGGGAAGGAGGGGGTAACGCCTGGAAAAGGGTGTCCATTGCGGTCCTTCCATCACTCAATCCATGAATTGGATCGTTCAATCCAGAACTTAGGGGGCTGATGGACATGGTGGAAAATTGAATCGTTTCGCCGAACCCAAATGATCAAGGCCAGGGTGCAACAAGTTCTTGCATTAGCCGATGAAAGAGAGGAACACCAGCTCATCAGAAGATCAGGGAGGTCAGAGGCAATGTCTGATAAAGCATCCGAAGTTGAGCCCCATTTATTCCAAATTTCCTTGGCTCCCGGGCAGTGCAAGATGGCGTGCCAAGGAGTTTCAGGAATATTTGGGCTGAACGGGCATGAATCAGCGCTGGCCATATGTCGGTAAACAAGGAGGCTCATGGTAGGAAGGGTGCCCGTGTATACCTACCACAAAAATTCGCGTATTTTTTGGGGGACGTTGAGCTTCCAAAGCGCATTCCATGGTCCCTCATCACGGTCGCGAGAGTGGATTCCAAGAGCCAGTCTATACCCAGATCTCAAAAATCTGATATACACGGTTGTGTTCAGGGTGATTTTTAGAGTCTAATAGAACAAACTTAATTTTTGGTGAATAATAATATACCCTTATAAATAGTAATTCTACCCTTATAAATAGTGACATACCCTAATGAATAGTAACATTACCTATGATAGTATATATATAAGATTTTAGTGAAAGTATGATGTACCTATATATTGGAATAATAAAATAAATGTTTTAAAATTATTATTTTTTGAAAAAAAATATTATTTTATTTAAGAATTAAATTCTTCATATTTAGAAAATTATTTTTGAAAAATGGATTTCATTTTTGGATTCTATACGTCAAAAATGGTTTGGGTGAATTTTTGGTATTTTTTTAAAATACTTGAATTTTTTATGAATAGTCAAATACGATAATATACAAAAATAAGTTAAATTCCTGAATTATAGAGTCATGGGTGATATTCTACTGATGTAAGCCCATATGGTTCAGATTCAAATGATATAATTATTTTAATTATTCATAGAAGACTCACTATTACTTGTCTTGTGGTGAAATAATAAATTAATGAATATAATATTGAGAAAACCCCTCTCCCCTCCACAATAAATACCACCCTTCACACCCTCATTTCCTCACACCTCTCAAGCATCAAGACTTTTCTAAAATCTACCCAAACATCTTCCCTATCCCCTCCACCATTTCCAATACCTTCTATTCTCATCAAAATACCAATCCAAAGTTCCTTGAGGAGGATCTTAAGAGGATAACTCAAGAGGTAATTCCCCTCTCTTTTCCTTTAATTTCCTTTCAATTTCAAGTTCTTTTATTAATCTATCCCCCCTATCCCCATCTACATGGTATGGTAACTCAATTATCTCACATATAATATAATGTTATGATACTAATGGTATAATATGTCATTAAACCCCCTTCTCTTCTTTTTATTTTAGAAAGGAAAATGTTGTTCCTGAGGTGTTAATTTATCACCTTCAAGAACGACATGTTTTCAATTTCCTTACCACCTTCAGATATGGTCATAAAACCCTTTTTATAGTTGAAATAGATTAATTTATATGTATTATAACCTATTTAATGTTCTATAACTAACTTATGTATATATTAATAAATGATAAATCAAAATATGTTCGTTGTCATCCAAAAACCACAAAAATTAACCTAAAAGGATCATCATTAAATCTTAACTAATGATTCATCCACATGGTATATAACATAATTAATTATAAGATGATTTAAAATACTATAATATCATTAATAACATGTAATATCTATTCTATATGTTTATCCACGTTCCACACGAACTTCCATTCATAAATACAAGTGAACCGCTCAAGAAAACCATAAAAACGAACATTCTCGAGCAATGTATTTAAACTCTATAACTCATCCAAAGGACCATAAAATAACTTAATGAAACCATAATAAACCATATTCATGTTAAAAAGTTTCTTTATTTGTTAATAAATGAATATAATGTCATTATACAGGACATAAAAGTGAAGAAAACGTTCAGATACATGGTAAGGGGAAATTCTCGAACCCAAATTTCTTATGGTTCTCCCCCTTTCACTCCATGTTCGGTATAGGTTCTCCTTAAAAATCATTTATTCATCATTATATTACCATTTATGGTATATAAATATTCTCTAATTTATTTTTTAGAAAACCCAATGTTTTCCAAAAGAACACTTCTTTCAAATAAACACACCCTTTTTTACTTCTTGATTATTGTTTCACTGTTCACTCATGGTTAATGGTTCTATGTCAAGAATGGTAATACCTATTTATTTTGAGGAACAAATATTTATGAAAGTATGATTTATTATGTGAAACCCATTTCTTTCCATGGGTTATTTTAAGTTCATGTTTTACATATTTTTAATATGGCATGCATGATAATGTAAAAATTATGATGTAACGGGTGCACCTGGAATTATATAGCACAATATAAATGTTTGAATGTGACGGGTGTGCCTGGAATTATATAGTTCTCAAATGCATTGGGTAAAGTGATGAACCTCATGAGTTAAAGTGAAATGATGTGTGAACGTGATGCTAGCTTTGTTCACAACTATGTGTGGTACATGACTATTAAGACATGATGTTTCATCTTTATGCATTACCACATTTAATGTATTTTATTAGTGTTTACTCTCATGATTTTGATGATGATGTTATGATTATTGTCACCCCATGCTATATTGTTCTTATCTATCCACTTACTGGAGTTTTATCTCACCCCTTTTAGATGTATATCCTCAGGTGACTACATGTACTAAGGAGAGGTCAAGTGCCAATAAGAATCTAGAGAAGAAGGAATTAAATAAATGTTTAAGTTTGATGTTTTGAATGTTATGTATGGTCCTAGTTTTCCCAAGACACTAAACCGATGTATCCTCCTGGTGTAACACTATTATGTTTTTTATCTTTATAATGATGTAGTGGTAATGTAAGAAAAGGCATGGTTTCTATACATAGTATACATATCGTCAGGTGCGAGTACTCGTAAGCAGATGAGTCTTACTCTCATGAAGTTTGCACTTGGTTATCTCCAAGAAAGAAGATTATGAGAATAGACCCACCTGTAGGAATTCTTCATGTTTTGGTGTTATCAAATATTCCTATCTACGAGTGTGTGTAATGTTCCTTAGCCTTTAATATTATCATTAATGTGTGTCAGGACTCACACACTTTGATTTACTAATGAAATATGTCATGCCATATGTTGGTGGGAAGTAGGGTGTATTGGGTGTGTCATGAATGACATGTTATTAATGAATAAGTCAAGGAAGGATTTGTCCATTCCATTTATATAAGTTGATATCTCGACCCTTTGATTGAAATAGAACTGTCACCCTAAATTCTATGGCCATGGTGTATCAGCAAGTTTATTTCAGGTAGTCAAAGAAATATGTATCAAGCAAACAGGTTGATGAAACTATCATGAAAACTACTTGATGAGATATTGAGACAAAGGGATTATATTACACAGTGATAATTTGTATTTGGATTTCATCCTTATGAATTTTAGTTCTTTCTCTTGGGTGCCTTGACCCCTTGCTATATTGTACTCTTAAACTTTAGGTAAGCCCACCTAATGACAAAGAGAAAGAATCATATAGGGCCACACATTGAGTATTTCTTGTGGTCTTGAATAAATTGTATTTGAATTTAATTAATATAATAAATATTATTCTCAAGACCATGGAATAATTTTATTCAAGTAAAAATGATACCATAAATTAAATAAAATATATTTATTTTATTTAACATTTAATAAATATTTGTTTACTAGTTTGTAAATAAAATATTTATTTAAGAGAATAAGTTATTTATTTATTCGGGTGTTCAATAAATGGAAGTGGATTTAGAGCAGACCAATGTTGGTATGGTAGTAAAATAATTATTTTCAAGTTGATAAATAATAATTTAACTTGTTGACACAAGAAAAAATAATAATACCACTGTTATCATTATGTGACATGAGATTTCATTTATGACTCCATTTTGCGCAAGCTGGTGCACCACGAATAATGGTGTTGTTATCATTCTTATGTAGCACAGGTTTTCTCTAAGGTTATGATTATATTTAATTGTTGTTATTCAATTAAATATTGTCACTAAAATCTCATGTTGTTAAATAGACAGGTACGTCTATTGTGCCATTATGCATGGTGAACCAAATTGCCAGTGGTGAGAGAATTGTTGAGCCAAAAAAAATTCTCTCTCGAATCCTCTCCTCTCCCCTCTCAATAATTAGATACATTCTTCAAAACTGAAGAACAGGCGATCAAGAACGATCAACGCAGGACACTCACTTCACCGCACTAGCACCCAGAGAACAAGTGGTGTTGATCAGAGGTCATTGGAGCACGTGTGGATCACCACTAGAGGGATTCTAGTTTGGATCCTTGCAAGTGCAATGAGATAATCTGGAAGGGTTATTCTAGAAAATCAACATCATAAATGAAGAAAGTACTGAAGATCCAAGTATTTAATTTCTACAGAAATTACATAAATTAATTATAAACATGATGTTCAAAATCCTCTCTCTAGGATATGGTGCCCTTTTCTTATTTTGTCTAGATCTTTGATCTTAATCCATGGATATTGGCGTTTATCATCGTATTAATCCCAGATTGGTCATTGATTGTGGAAAAGGAAAAGTTGGGCCCTCTCAACCACCATGCTTCCATTGCATCTGAATCCTTCAATAATCTCTTTATCATGATATCTCTAATCAAGCAGGTTGTATGCTGGTGTCATCAATCTATGTGCTTGATGTCTATTTCCATGAATTTTCAAAAATCAAGATTTCCTATAAAACACCATGACCATAGATTTATTTAGGATATATCATTTCCATCAAAGGGATTGAGATATCAATTACCATTAAAGTACAAAAGGGGTAAATCCTTTCTCGCATTATTAATTAATGAAATATTACCCATGACATACCTAACCTATCCTACCTCACCGCAAACACATGTTGTTACGGTTTTTTTCAATACATCAAAGTATGAAACTTTTAACAACCATTAATAATAATATTAAAGTCTAAGGATTAATGCACATATCCATAGATAGAAACACCCAACAATACATATAAATATGGATTTCTGACCGGTGGGTCTTGTTCTAATAATATCTTATACCGGATATTACCAAGGGAGTACACCATGAGAAGGTGACTCAAAGTCCTATGAGTCCCCCCTCAATATCCTGAATCATTTGTGTCCCTCAAATGATTTCATCTATATATAGAGCATATATTTAAGAATAATATTATGGCACTTCTGGGATCTCATCGTAGTGGGGAACTGTGATGACCTTTTAGTACAACACCCACTCTTGGGATAATACCTCACACTATGTTACACTATATAACAATTAGGATGTCATAAAAATCTTATTAATGTTCAAAACTATCAACACATGTTATCATAAAGTACACAAAATTTTCTTCTAGGGCACAAACTCTGATATACTCCCACTTGCACTAAAGCCATTTACTAACAACCTTCGGTCTACTAGTTCCCACATGATACTCATGCTTCTTCTGATATAGGCCTTTAGTCAATGGGTCCACCACGTTTTCTTATGTAGGAACTCTACTTACTGTAACTTCACCCCTTTGATAAAAATCCATCAAGTGGTGATACTTCTTGAGTATGTGTGTTGTCTGTTGGTGTGACCTTCACTCTTTTTCAAGTTCCACCACTATAGTATTATCATAATATAATGTGATAGGGTATTTATTGCTAGGTACCACATCAAGCTCCTAGAAAAAGTTTCATATCCAAATGGATTACTTGGATATATCATAAGCCTCTATATACTCAGAATCCACTATAGAATCAATGACAACTGGCTGCTTTGAAATCTTCTAGCTCATAGCTCCTCCATTGAGACAAAAATCATATCCTGACTGCGATTTCAAGTCATTCTAATTTGTTTGAAAATTATCATCAGTATAACCTCGGATGACCATCTCCTCATCTCTTCCATACAATAGGAACATATCCTTAATTCTTCTCAGAAGCCTGAGGATAACCTTTATAGAATACCAATTCTATTCTCCTAGATCTTATTAATATCTTCCTACCATACTCAATGCATAGGAAACATCAAGTTTAGTACATAACATGTCATACATGATTGATCCTATCACTGAATTGTATGGGATCCTACTTGTTCAATCTTTCTCCTATTGCGTTAGAGGACACATTTTCTTAGAAAGATATATACCATGTGACACTAGAACTAATCCCCTCTTGGATTGTTCCATACTAAATCTCTTTAGTACCTGGTCAATGTATGTACTTTTACTTAGTCCAAGAAGCCTCTTGGATTTATCACAAATGATCTTGTTCCCTAGAACATAGGTTGCTTCACCTAATTCTTTCATAAAGAAACACTTGTTTAACTAGTCCTTAATAGACTATAAGATTGGTATGTTGTTTCCAATAAGTAACATGTCATCAATATATACTACTAGGATAAAAAACAAATTCCCACTAAACCTATTGTAAACACATTAATTACATTCGTTCTTAATGAAACAAAATTTTTTTATAGATTTATAGAATTGAATTTTCCATGATCTATATGCTTCATTTAATCCATGGATGGATCTTTGTAACTTACAAATCCTTTTGGAATCACCTAGAGTTAAAAACGCTTCTGGTTGTGTCATGTAAACATCTTTTTAAAGGTTCCCATTAATAAAATCTATTTTGAAATCCATCTGCCAAATTTCATAGTCTTGGTAAGTTGCTATAGCAAGTATAATTCTCATAGATTTAAACATCGAAACTTGAGAAAATGATTCATCTTAATCAATTCCTTGATTTCGTTTAAACCTTTTAGACTCTATACTTTCTTTATAGATATTTACCTCACCTTCCGTGTCCATTTTTCTCCTAAATACAATTTTTCACACTACGGGCTTTACATTAATTGGTGCATTGACTATAACCCAGACTTGGTTCTCATAAATGGAATCCATTTTAGAATTCATGGATTCTTTCCATATTTTAGCTTCTGATCTCTCTACTTCCTCTTTATAGGATAGAGGTTTGTCATTGTCAACTAATAATGATTCACCATATCTAGTGACTAGAAAACAATATCTTTCTGGTTCTCTTACCTATCTAGTGCTCATAGGAAGTACTTGTGTTTTATGAACTAATTCTTCAATGGGGAACTTTGGAATATGTTCCTATACCAACTCTTTCTATATCTTGAGCATCAACTTCATCGAGGTCAATCTTTCTCCCACTATCCTTTTTTAGGATGTTTACCCTATCAAGAAAGATGGCTTGTCTGGTGACAATAACTTTTTTATCTGGGGGGTTTATAGGTAGTATCCCTTTGTTTCCTTAGGATTTCCCCTAAAGATACACTTTGTTCTCTGAGGTGATAGTTATTTGACAAAAAAGGCCTTAACAAACTCCTCACAACCCCATATGTGTGTGTGTGACAAAACATGTTTCTTTCCACTCCATATCTTAAAGGGAATTCCATTTTCCACTTTTGTTGCTACTCAGTTTAGTGTGTATGCCATAGTTTATAATACATATCCCTAAAAGGATAATGGAAGATCTTCATGACTCGTCATTGACCTTACCATGTATAAAAAGTTATGGTTACTCATTTCACTAACACCATTCCACTGTGGTCTGTAAGGTGGAGTGATTTGAGATAAAATTCCAAACTCCCATAAAAAGTCAATAAACTCTTGGTTAAGATATTCACCACATTGATATGATTGAAGCTTCTTTATCTTCTTTCCATGTCGACTCTCTACTTCATTCTTGAATTATTTTAATTTCTAAAAGGACTTAAACTTATACCTCATCAAGTAGGCATAGTCATATATACTTATGTTATCAGTAAACTTTATGAAGTAATAATACCCACCTATAACTTATAATAGAAATTTCCTACACACATCAGTGTGTAAGAATCCTAAAAGTTATGTGGCCCTTTCACCCCGTCCATTTAATGGTGGTTTGGACATTTTTTCTTATAAACAAGCATGAATTATTTTAAGTGTATTTAGCTTAGAAGTGTCTAAATAACCATCTTGAAAAATCTTTCTCAAACACTTATCATTTACATGACCAAGATGGTGATTCCATAACTAGGTGTTATATGAGTCATGTGAACATGATTCATTATCTATTTCCAACACTTGGTTTTCAAAAATTAATACACAAATACTATTATTTAAATGCACCATAACATAACATATGTTGTATTTATAAAATAAACAACTTCTATTTCCAAACTTTAAAATAAAACCATCTGCATCTAGGCATGATACAAAAATTATGTTCCTGGTAACAATCGACATGTAATAACAATCACTTAAACCCAATATCATTTCTATTGGCAATGAAAGGTGGTAGTCTTCAATGGCTAGAGCAGCCATCCTCAAACCATTAGTAACTCACAAATCCACCTCTCCTCTAGAAATATTTTGGAATCTACTTGGTTCTTGTATTTGGATACAAATGTAAGCACCAAAATATTTTAATACCCAATATATAAATATTGAAATATTACACTCAATAAAAAATGCACCTTTAGCTTCCCCTTGCTTTTGGGTGCATTTCTTCTTCCAGTGGCCTTGCTTGTCACGTGAAAAACATACTTCCTCCTTTTCCTTTCTCTGCCTATAGATATTCCTCTTCTTGGAAGGACAATGCTTAGGAGCTTTAGACTTGTTATGAGTCTTGTCCCCCTTTGCATTATTTTTCATTTTCATATTCACTATAAGAACTGTGGGTTTGTCACACCCCATTTCCGTATCCACTTGGTGAATTAGGGTAAGAAGTTCTGAAAGTCTCTTATCATTATTTCTCATGTTATAATTAATAATAAAATTAGAGAAGGTCTTGGGTTGTGAGGAAAGTATGAGATCTCTATGCAACTCATTTGGGAATTTAATCCATAATATGTCTTAGCATTCAATGTAGCCAATAAGCTTGTCTACATGAGGCCCAGTTGGCACATAATATCCAAGAATATTTGTAAATAGATAATTAGAGATCATGTATCTCTCATGCCATGCCTTCTCTTTATAGATATCCTAAAGGAGATACATCATGTTATACACATCCATGTCCTCAATTTGATTCAAAATCTCATTGGTAATGGAAAATAGCATGAAACACTTAACATATATAGCCTCATTCGAATGTTTCTCATATAGAGATACCTCTTCCTCACTAACCTCATTACTAGGTTCATTAGGAATAGGTTCTTCCATCACATAGAATTTCCTTTCGTGGTATAGGATAAGGCATAAGCACCTTTTCCACTCCTGAAAATTTGTGTCAGTGATAAGGCTATTCTTCCCAAGTATGGATCAAAATGATATTTTTGAATTCATTTTATTATTGTTTCTACAAATAAGATGATCAGAGTTTTAGTACTTTATCTGATAAAATTTATACAAATAAATAAATAGTATATTTATTAATCTCCCACTACTTTATCGAAACCTGAAATCCCTCTCCAATGGCTTCAGAATATCTTGTTTCTTGGAAACTCTAGTGGAAAGGATCCATATTTACCTCATCATCACCATGACTTTGACCAATCAAGTAATTTATAGGGGTTTAGGTAGACATTCCAAATGCCAACTCCATTAACTCACATTTCCTTGATCTGTTGAGTGGGATCTCTAATATTGAAATCCTTAAATTAGACTTCCTCAACCTTTTCTTCTTAGTTACCCCAAGTCCTGCTTTGGAAGTCAACCCTTAATGTGAACTAAGTTAAGTCTATCCCAAACATCAAGTTATAATTCCCCGATAATTGAAAGCACCCCAAATTTGGTTGGCCAAACACTTTGAACTGTGGTTCAATTTTAACTGAAGTATGGGAAGGACATACACACTTAATATATATAATTGAGGGATTTTATCTTTTATGATTAAATTTACAATTATTATCTATATTACTTTCCTATTAATATTAAGTGGATTTACTTAAGTGATTTACCATGTATTAGATAATATTTACGTATAAGCCAATTTATTTTCGTTCCATATTTCATGCTTGTGAATTCATTAATTGAGGGATTTTATCCATATCTATACTTTCACTTCCCACTAATGTTATTGAACTTGGAAACCTTGTTATGTTATGACCTTCATACTTCCCTTTCTCTATTTTCAAGTGAATGTTTTATTAATCCATTTTACGATGTGAGTTTTAAATAAAGATATTTTTAACATTCAAAACATTGCTTACCAAGATCAAGTTAAAATTGCGAGGATGTAATTTATTAAAGGGGGAATGATTGTTATACTCTGAGTTTATAAAAGAGAAAATTATGTTCGATAGAGTATGTTATATGCAACACCGAACCCAAACAAACCATGATTATTTAAATATGACTGTTATAACCATGCTGTTAAATTTGTGTGTATGAATAAGATTATCTAATTTATAATATATATATTCCCTTATCAACATAAATGTATTTATAAATTATTAGTAAATAATCAACCATTTTTTGAAAAAAATACGGATTTATAAAAAATAATCACCCAATTATTAGTAAAAGTTTACCCTATGTACTGTTTTTTGGTATTTTTGTTCTTCAAAAATGTTATTTATTAATTTTTGTAAAAAAATATTACAATTATTTTATAGAAAATTTAGAAAAATTATTTGATAAAATTAACATAATTTTTGATATCATCATATCAAGATTAACGTAGGGTAAAATTTTGGGATTTCTCGAAAAATATTGATTTTTTAGTGAATAGTGAAAAATACCATTTTTTTTGTAAAATTGTCATTTCTTTTGATAAATTAAGTAATTTCAAGTTCCATTATTATTTTAATTTTATTAGTATTATTTATATATATTTAATTCAATTTATTACATTTAAATAATACTTATATCATATTTTAGTTTAAGTTTATTTTTAGGCTTAAAATCACATTTTTCTAAAAACTATTTTAAAATGCATAATGTTTATATATTATAATTAATTAAAATAAAACCTAATGAGGAATTATTTAAATGAAAATTTTAGATTATATATATCTCTTTATGAATTTAAATTCATATAATGATGATTACTAGTTATAGAGTTAAAGTAAAATAATCTTTCCTTGAAAAATCCATTTTTCAGAAAACCGTTTTCCATCGCACTTGTGGGTTTTATATTAAATTAAATTCATCAACCTATGTTAATTGATTTTGAAAAAATGGATTCCATATTTGGAATCATCATAATTAATATTAGGAAATAAGGTTAATTTATTTTTTGGACAATATGAATAGTAGTCGTAGTAAAAATTTATTACCAAGGTAAAAGGAAAATAGGTTAATTAAGGGTAAAAATAATTTAACAAGGGATAGAAACAAAGTAACCCTAATAGTATGAATATTTATATTTTTTATTTCAATATAATAATGATTATATTTTTTTCTTTATAAATAATTAAGAAATGATTTTGATAAAAATCGGATTTTGAAATGACAAAACACAAATTGTATTTTTGTGTAATAATCAATTTCAATTAAGATATTCCTTTTTGATGAATTCATGAATTATAAAAGTAAATGATATTTTAATAAAATAATACTATTAATTATTATTTTTAATTATAAATGATAATATTTTTTTATGAAGTCAAATGTAATTGTTATAAGGGTTCAAAAACTGTTATTTTCAAAAACCAACATTTCTCAATAAAAGTCGATTTTTGTTTTAAAAGTAAAAATTCACAAATTTAGAAAATTATTATGATAAAATAAATATTATTTTTGGAATCAAAACATTGAAATTATCAAATGGTTATTTTTTCATAATTATCTGAGACAATCGAATTTTTGGGTAAAAATTAAATACTGTATAAATATACAGTGTGTATTATAACATCATAATGATCAAAACGTGATGTAATAAATTCTATAAATGACATCCATGACCAAATCTATGTTTAAAATTTAAAATAATGTGATTTTATGTTATTTGATTAATTTTATAAAGCCTTTATGAATCCTCCAAAACCTATATTATATTTTAAGTTTTTAAAATCATTTTTTTATGAACATGACTCACTTCCACATCACCAAGATGATATTTTAATGATTTCAACCCTTATACTTAAAAAATAATGAAAAACGCTCCTCGTTTCTAGAAATCATGGACAAAAACCATGATAAGTTTTTTGGTTTTTATTATTTTATTGTATAGATTCTGAAACCTATGTTTGAGAAATAATAAACAACTCCCCTCTATTTTCCTATATAAACCCACCCAAGCACCCATTACTATTCAATAAAAAAATTATAGCACATCCTTACTCTTTCCTACATTCTCTAGAGTCCTCCCAAGGTTTCTCCAAGATCTCAAGAAGCTCCTTTCAAGCTTTCAGAATCACCCTCTCAAGGTAAGGGATATCCCTCTCTTCTTTTTATTCAAGCACTTCTTTTATGTTTTGCCTCTTTATTTCCATTTTTTCATGTTTGGGTATGTTCTTATACACCCATATTACTTCCCTTTTGATGTCCATGTGATGAGATACCCATTTCACTCTCATTAATCCCTCCCATGAATCTTTGTGTACACATGTTATGCTGCTGAAATTGTCCTACGATTTTTCTTATCAAAAGTTAGGGACCTTCCTCTCTTCTTTTAAATTCAAGAACCTTCTTTTAAATTATCCTTTTTAATCTCAATTGGTTATATTTTCATACATTTATAAATATATCTTCAACGTCCACTTGATTTTCTTTGAATGAGAGATCATTTACCACCTCTCATTTTGAACTTTACCTAAGCCATTACTATACTGAAATTTAGTAAGGGATTTACCTCTCTTCTTTTCCATTTAAGTACACACTTTGTATTTGTCCTTTTGAATCACAATTTTTTATGTTTTAATATGTCCCTTTAATGTCCAATTGATGTTCTTATAATGAGAGATCATTTATTTCCCCTCATTATAGAATTTACCTAAACTGTTACTATACTGAAATTTAGTAAGGGATCCTCTGTACGAACAACGTGACCGGCTACTACCTGCTTCTCCATATCAAGTTTCCATAATTCGATCATCCACTGGAAAGCGCCACCGTAATTTTTCTATCATTTTATCAATATTAAATTTTGACAAATGTGTGTGATGGATGCAGCGTAGGGATCATCATGGAGGGATATTCTAGTGGTGATGATTTCATCGGAGAATGTGCCTTCCAGAGTAAACATGTAATCCCTCTTCTCATTGATTCATTGATTCTATATCTCTCACTATGTTATCTTTATTGAATGATTTTTTATTGGAAGTGAATTGAGAAGGTGTCTGGAAGGGGTGAGAAGGAGTTCCTGGTGAAGCCTATCCAGGTGTTGGATGTGAACAACCTTTGGCGCAACCTGGAGTCCGTCAAAGGCATTGATGAAGATGGTGGCGATGTGGTCAACAATGTTGATGGCCTTAAGAGGCAGGGATATGTCACCCTCAGAGGAGGATCTCCTATGGTAGTGACCTAAGCTCCATCCGCTAATGTTACCCATGTGATTATTGTCATTAAAACGACCAACCTGCCCACCCTTGGGACTGGCTATCACTAGTATTTTATTGGTCGTTGGTTGCGTCCCGTCGCCACATTGTCACTAATTTTTGTGCTCCAAATTAGAAAATATAAAGGGGTTGTGCCGCATTGTTCAGTGATTTCGATCTACCCAAAATTATTATTATTTTGATAATATTATACAAAAACCTAAATCCACGAACCCAAGAGTGGGATACAAAGATCTAACACTCCTGGAGACCCCTCAAAGGTGAAAATACAAAAAAATCACTTTTCATATAAATTTTACTATAAACATCCACTAGAAACATACACTTAAAACTATAATAAAAATATATTGATATATAAATATAAAATATAAAATTTCATTAGAAATTTACATTGAAAACTTACATCAGAAACTCTTAGTGGAAATTTCCATCGAAAAGTTGTTGTTAAAATTTCCTTTTAAATGTCAAATATAAATCATCAAATTATATATTCTATGAATTAGAATTTTACTATTATCAGTGTAAATTTGTACTCAAACTTTGTAGTGAAATTTTACACTAAAAATTTGAATTGGATACTTGATTATTGAAATTTTTAAATAAATACATGTTTAGATTTTCAATGAAAATATATCAATACATAATATTATTATATATTTATTATTATTGTTTTTTTTTATTTATCATGTTTATTAGTTTTTTCTAAGTTACTTTTAAAAACTCATAGTAATATATATATATAGTTAAAATGAAATAATGGATGTTATATTTTTTAATTGGATGATGTTGTCAAAAATTATAAAAATAAAAAACTTATGTTGACATATATTCTATTTTAATATAAAATCTATACATTATTTTATATTTTAATACTCTATAAAAAATACATAAATATTAATATATAACAAATTATAATAATAAAATTAAAATACACAAATCAAAATATCAGTAAAGTGTTATATTAGAAACAAAAGGGTGGTCTTGTATATCCATTTTCAGAATTATTATATCAATGTTTTAATACATCAATCCTATTTATTAATCTGGTGTCATGCTCCATATAAACACATGTGGCATCCATCCTGTGACCAATCTGATTGTCAGGTTCAAAACCTAACATAAGATAATACTTTCGTTGATTTATTTATGGGTGTATTAAATTTGAACTATTTTTTCCCGTACTCATGTTAATTTATTGTATTACCTTATTTTATTTTATTTTTCAATCATAACTTTTTAGAATACTACTTATAATTGCAGGTCAAACAAGACCTACAAACACCCAACGGGCTAGTCCGTGCGGGTTGTGGGTTTTGCAGGTTGGATCAAATGCGGTTTGAATTTTTTCGAGTCTAAATAATCAAAGCCCTAACCCACATAAATCAATAGACTAACAAATTGGCCCGTGGTTTTCTGGATTTTTTGAGAGGTATGTCTATCAATATTAAAATTAAGCACCCGTGAAGATGACTTGAGGATTAGGGCGGTTCGCTTGGTTCCTCATAACCAAGGTTTGATTTTAGTTGGTTGTGTTCCAGTATCATAATTTCATGCTTGTGTGATTTAAGCACTTTGGTAGTCTAAGACAGGGTGAGAAGATGTAGTTTTACATAGTCGGTTCACAGTTTGCATTCGAGACTTGAGGTTTGGTACCCACTTCGGTGGGGGAGTACTATGTTGAAAAACACATGAATTCACCACTATACATGGAATTTAACACCATGCAAAATGGACTTTAACACCTCTAAAAAAGTACTGTTAATCGTAGTGATTAATAAGGAGGGTCCCCTTTATTAGCATTTTTCTAGCGCTGATAAAGGGATACCCACCTGCAATATGATGTTTATATAACAACACGCCCAACAAAAGAACCTACAATTTAAACATAGTAAACCCAGAAGAAAACCTAATATATACATTTAATTGACATCATGAATACAAAACTATCCACTCATGATATATACAAAAACAAACACTATTATTTACATTTCAAACAAAATGTTTTATATAATTACATTTAAAATTGTCCAATAAATATTCTAAAACATTAATATTTCATCTTTTGACACCCATGAACCCCTCTCAACAATCTCCACCCATGGTATCAGTTGCCGAACAACTCATCTCAACCCGAGAAAAAGATTCCACCTATATAAGAAAATAAATATTATGTTAGTAATATAATAAAGAAATAAATTAAACATTAATATGAAAGAACACATTAATAAAATGTCAATATTTAATAAAAATGACACATTTGTATTTATACCTATCACACCGTATGTCCTATTGAGGTGGGGTTGATTCCTACACATTAAAAATGAGTTAGGGATCATTGTCCTAAAATATTAAAATAATCTGATTGTGTTTTCTCAGTTTTGAGTATGTCACTTGTTCTTTTACTAAAATTAATATAAATTTTAAAAAATGAAATATTTGGTGTTATATTGGCCACACTGTGTGTCGTATTGAGGTGAGATTTATTTCTACCCATTAACAATTATTGATGGATCATTGTTAGAAAGTATCAAAACAATCCGAATGTGTTTTCTCAGTTTTCAGTACGTCACTTGTGTTTTTTTACTAAAATGTCATTTCAAACTAAAAACACGCATTTTGAGTCATACTGGTAGCATCGTGCATCGGTTTGATGTGAGATTACGACATACACGTCACAAATGACTTAAAATCACTGTCCCAAATTATCAAGACAACCGGAGCAAGTTTTTTTAGTTTTCAGTGAGTGACACGTTTTGAACTAAAAAGTCAATTTTAAACTGATAACAGACAATTTTATTCATACCAGTCAAACCATGTATTGGATTGAGGTGCGGGTGACTCCTACATATCCCAAATGAATCATGGATCATTTTCTTAAAGTATCAAAACAATCTGAATGTGTTTGCTCAGTTTTTAGTATGTCACTTGTTGTTTTTATTTAAATTAATGTCAATTTTAAATAAAAAGAGACACTTTGAGTTATACCATCCACATCGTGTGTTGTATTGAGGTGAGACTGATTCCTACACATCACAAATGACTAATAGACCATTTTTCTAAAATATCAAAACAATCCAAATGTGTTTGTTTGGCTTTCAGTATGTTACTTATTGTTTTTACTTAAATTAATGTCAATTTTAAATAAAAAGTGACACTTTGAGCTATATCACCCATATTGTGCATCGTGTTGAGGTGAAAATGATCCCTACACATAAAAAAGACTAATATATCATTAGCCTAAAATATCAAAACAATCTGAATGTGTTTGCTTGATTTTCAGTATGTCACTTGTTATTTTTTACTTAAATTAATGTCATTTTTAAATAAAAAGAGACACTTTGAGTTGTACCGGCCACACCATGCATTAGATTGAGGTGCGGTTGACTTATACACGTCAAAAATGACTCATGGGTCATTTTCCTAAAGTATCAAAACAATCTGAGTGCATTTTCTCAGTTTTCAGTATGCCATTTGTTGTTTTTACTTAAATTAATGTCAATTTTAAATAAAAAGAGACACTTTGAGTTATACTGGCCATACCATGCATCGTATTGAGATGTGGATGATCCCTACATGTCACAAATGACTAATAAATCATTTTCCTAAAATATCAAAATAATCTGAATGTGTTTGCTCAGTTTTCAGTATGTCACTTGTTGTTTTTACTTAGATTAATGTCAATTTTAAATAAAAAGAGACATTTTGAGTTGTACCGGCAACACAATGCATCGTGTTGAGGTTTGACTGATCCCTATAGGTTAAAAATGACTAATAGATCATTTTCCTAAAATATCAAAACAATCCAAATTTTTTTGCTCGGTTTTAAGTATGTTACTTGTTTTTTTTACTTAAATTAATGTCCATTTTAAATAAAAAGATGCACTTTGAGTGATATCGGTCACACCATGCATCATATTGAGGTAGACTAATTCCTACATGTTTCAAATGACTAATAGACCGTTTTTTTTTATATCAAAATAATCCAAATGCGTTTTCTTGGTTTTCAGTATGTCCCTTTTTTTTTACTTGAATTGATGTCAATTTTAAATAAAAAGAGACACTTTGAGTTATACTAGTCATATTGTGTGTCGTATTGAGGTATGGATGATTCCTACACGTCACAAATGACTCATGGATTGTTTTTCTAATGTATCAAAACAATTTGGATGTGTTTGCTCGGTTTTTTCTATGGCGCTTGTTCTTTTTACATAAATTAATGTCAATTTTAAATAAAATGTCACACTTGGAGTCATACCAACCACAACGTGTGTCTTATTGAGGTGCGGATGATTCATACACGTTAAAAATGAATTATAGATCATTTTTCTATAGTATAAAAGTAATCCAAATGCGTTTACTCAGTTCTCATTATGTCACTTATTGTTTTTACTTAAATTGATGTCAATTTTAAATAAAAAGATACACTTTGAGGTATATTGGTCACACTGTGCGTCGTATTGAGGTGCGGAAGATTCTTACACATCACAAATTACTTATAGATCATTTTTCTAGAGTATCAAAACAATCCAAATATGTTTGCTCTATTTTCAGTATATCAGTTCTATTTTTTACTAAAATGTCATTTCAAACTGGAAACACATATTTTGAGTCATACCGGTTGCATCATGCATCGGTTTGATGTGAGACTGCTTCATACACGTCACAAATGACTAATGAATCACTGTCCTAAATTATCAAGACAATCGGAGCGTGTTTGCTTGGTTTTTAGCGAGTGATAAATTTTGAACTAAAATGTCAATTTTAAATTGATAACAGACACTTTTAGTCATACTGTTCACACCGTGAGGTAAATTGAGGTGTGGTTGATTGCTAAACATCACAAATAACTCATGGATCATTGTCCTAAAGTATCAAAATAATCCAAATACGTTTTCTCAATTTTTAGTATGACACTCGTTCTTTTTCCTCAATTTAATGTCAATTTAATATAAAAATACACACTTAAAGTCAGACATGTCACGCCATCATCAGATTGAGGTGTTGTTGATTCGTGCATGTCACAAATTACTAATATATTGTTTTCCTAAAATATAAAAATAATTCGAATGCGTTTGCTCAGTTTTTAGTATGTCACTTGTTATTTTTACTAAAAGTAATGTCATTTTTAAATAAAAAGTCACACTTTGAGAGATACCAATCACTTGTTATTTTTGTTC
This sequence comes from Viscum album, assembly GCA_963277665.1. NCBI lineage: Eukaryota > Viridiplantae > Streptophyta > Magnoliopsida > Santalales > Viscaceae > Viscum > Viscum album. The sequence goes on along the minus strand of OY728155.1, from coordinate 358,011,275 downwards.
AATTTTGAGTTGGTCGGTTGCTATAATACCAACTATATTGACCCAAACATTTCATACATAGATATCACATCTTAGTAGATTAATATTCCTTGCATAACATAATGATCCATGCCAGAATATTTTAGGTCTAGTGTTTTTGGAAACATGAACACATAAAGAACTAGTTCATAAGAGTCTCTCATTAAGTTATTCTTCACTAGAGACCTTCTTAGACATCATTTTTAAAACCATTCTTAATAGCCTAAGGATATGAAACATAAGAAAAGGTGATCATAGATGTTCAATAAGTGTAAACAAGCACTTCTGCAAATATGGCCTTTAAAAGCGCTAGAAAAACGCATTTACAATGGTATAAACAGCGTTGTTAATCTCAACGAAGATAAAGAGGGTCCCTTTTATCAGCGCTGATAAAAGTTAAAAAAAATTAAAAAAAATCAGCACCTTGATTCTCCATCAACAGTGTTATTTAAGAGCATCGACAAGCCTGCACGCCCCTGCCTGCCTTACCACCCCGCACGCCCCTACTCACACGCCCCTGCTTCCCTTAAGATTTGAATTAGGGACCTCTCCCATGCACGCCTGACACTTTACCACTCCTCCATTTTGTTTGCTCTACATTTAATGATATATATATATATATATATAGTTATATTAATTTCTATATTTATTTATTCGTATATTAATATATATACACACACACACACATACATACATATATAGTCATATTTATATATTTATATATTTATATATTTATTCATATATGGATATATATTTATCTCTTTAGTTATTTTTTATCCGTATATTTATTCGTATATTAATATATCAGTTTGTCACACACAAACACACACACACACACACACATTATATAGGTATATAAATATTCATATATTTGTATTTTAAATAAAATGGATATTAGTTTTTTATTTAGATAAGGCTTATATATTGAGAAATATTTTTTATATGTAAATGAGTTTAGTTATTTATTTATAAAATTAAATTTTTTATGTGTGAATATATAAAAATTATGTATATATTGTTATATACTTGATTATAAATAATAGCACATTGTGAAAAACAATAAAATTTCAAAGTCATAATATCAATATAATTGTAATCCCTCAGAATAAATTCATTCCCTACTGAAAAAGGGCAAAAAGACCCCCTGAAACGAGATTGAAATTCCATTGAAGTTTGAGTTACGTTTTCAACTTATTTTAGCTCTTGTATTGATTTTTTGATTTTTTGTGTTTTCAATTTGTTATTAAATGATTATTACTCAATGATAATTATCAAATTATTAATTAATAAATTTTTTAAATATTTTATAAGTCTTTTTCATTAAATATTTTATATATTAAGTGTAAATGTCTATTTATACTTATCTAAAACATATTTAAAAAATATATATTGTATTTATATCAATATAAATATATTTTTATATTTATATCAATATAAATATATTTTTATATCTATATATTATTTTTAATGAAATATATATATTTTTAAATATAACCTTTATCAACGTTGGTAAAAAAGCGCTAATAAAGACCCCCTTTATCAACGCTACTAAAAAAATATTGTTAAAGAGTAGCGCTGCGAAAACCCGTTTTTGTTGTAGTGAATGGAGATATCAACGATCATATAGGGATAACATAAGCATAAAGATGTTAGAAGGTGATATTAACATTAGAAATTTATACCCTGCATATGAAAGTCACATCTTCATGCTATTTCTGTACATTCTTTCATCAGGTATGTTGGTCATTCGTTTCTGAGCACATCTATATCGCCTTGTGAATATGAGTTTTTTCGACAATCATAGTAGTACTGGACAAATATAAATACACAAAGGATTAGTAAATATTTTAAATGAAATAGTAATTATCTCCAAAAATATCTCTTTAGAGATACTAGTTTGTTCATGACAAATACTGTAACTACTAGTTAGGAACATAATATATATATATTTAACTGTTATTACCCTATAGGTGAAGAAAAAACCAATGGTACTCTTTGGGCTGTCCAAGTCTCCAAAAAATTCATTATTAATGTTACATTTCACAAAATTATGCATCCTAAAGTATAGATTAATATATTTAAAACCATTATGATACTAGATAAAACACATCATGTCTTTCTAGTGTTCTTTCACTGGACAATTCATGCTTCAATTCACAAATCGTCCTAATTTCTAAACCAACCTACAGTATCTCATCAACCAACAAGAGAATGGGGATGAATTCCCCATAAAAAACACAATCACAATAAAAGCTCTGAAGACAAACTGTAATAACTCACATCCAAATCTTTTAGCAGTAGATAAACCCACAATGCGAAACAAATGGATCAAAATTGAAATTTTCAGCATTCTAGATCCAAGTCATACAACTCTGCCACGTGGAGACCAAAAAAGATGTACGTGGGGAGATTTAAAAAAGTACCAAAGTTTTGTGCGACGGTAGAGGAGAGTTTCGCGGCGGCAGGGTGAGGAGGGCTCGCGCGGTGGCAGGGCGGAGGAGGGTTCACGCGGCGGCAGAGCAGGGCTTCACGGCGGCAATAGATGATGGTTTCGCGACGGCGGAGTAGGAGGAGCAGTCGGCGGCAGCGGCATAGGAGGAGGAGGAGGCGACATGGTAAGACTTCTGTGAGAGCTTGAGGCGTGTGAAGGAAGGCAGAGACTGTTAGGGTTTATTTATAAAACCTGGAGAAGCATTTATCAGCGCTACCTAAAAAGCGATGATAAAGATATATTTTATCAACACTAAATTAGAAAGCGCTGATGAAGATCTATTATTATCAACGCTAAAAAAACACTCATAAAACTACAATAATAATAAATTATTTATATTTATATATATATTTATAAAATTATATGTATGATAAATATATACATATTTATTTATAATAACAACTGTAAATAAATATATATTTCTTAATATTTATATATTTAATAAATATATATTTCTTTATAATTATATATTTATTTATAATTATATATTTATTTATAATTATAAATTTATAATAAATATATTTATTATATTTATAATTACATATAATTAATATCTTTATTACAATTTTGTAATTATTTAAATATATCTATATTTATTTAGAATTACAATTGTAAATATTTGTATATATTTATTATAATTTTATAATTATTTAAATATATATATATTTATTTGTATTTATGATTATAATTAAAATATATATGTAATAAATCTATATTTATAATAAATATATATTTATTTAATAAGTATCTCATAATTATTTTAATAAATTTATATTTATATTTAAATAATTATAAAATTATAATAAATATATTTATTTAATAAATATATACAATTAAATAAATATATTTATAAATATATACAAATATTTATAAATAAAACTCTCTCTTTTATCAACACTTCCTGTTTAGCACTGATAAAACATGGCGCATCCCTTACCCGAATATGTGTTAGTGATTGTATGGATCGGGTGAGATTTCTATTCAATAAAAAATTATTTAAATTAATTAATAATGAATAATTATCATAAATTGGGTGACTTTATATACACATGGATGTAGTACTTAAAACTCATTCCATGAATAGGATGAAAATCAAATCATAACATTAAATAAGTATGGTGTGAAGATACATATAAAATTATATATAAAGATTTATTCACCAACCATTCCAGCACATTAAAACCTTATAAAACTTTTCATTTGGTGCATAAACTTTTTTTTTCTTAGAATTACCATGGAGTCCTATCTATAGTCAAATGCATATTTAGCATGTGAGGGATTATAATTGAAAACTGGGAACTTTAGGAACCTGAACTCTAAATATGTTAACGTTGATCGTAAAGTCAATTAATAATATTTAAAAGATGACAATCTCATACCATGATTATGTTGTAACAATGATTAAGTGACCAAAACAGGGTAAATGCAATGCATCCGAATCTCAATTATAACCAGATACCAACCATCTCCTGTCTCTCTGTCCCTCTATATTATATAATTAATAAAAAAAGTTTAATAAATATTATAAAAATGAATAGACGATTTAGTGTAAATAAAAAAAATATTTATTTAATTATTAATTTATATTTGTTTTCCATATGATAAAAAACCGATCGCATTTTATTTGAACTATTCCTGTACAGAACTGACATGAGTCATTCAAGAAAAGTTTCCATTAACGTATTCAACCTCCAAGCCATCCCACCAATGGTTGGAGAGAATCCGAGGGCTACGCGTCACGTGAAAAGGGGAGGGCGGGATCGTATGGTCTGGATTTTCGGTAAAAGAAAACGGGGGACAGGATGACGACACGTGTGAGGCGAGATGCGCGGGGCGTACGGATGCCACCCGCACACCCACCACACTGACGGGAACAAGGGGATCCCGGGAAGGTCCCCCGTCAGATATCTCACTTCCCTTCTCGCACACTTTATCTCCAGGGCCCCGCTCAGATTTTTCAATATTTGCACGTGGGCCCTTAATTATCTCCTTTACGAATTTCAAGTCCCCATCGCCATCATGGTAAAAAAAGGGAAAGAAGCCCGAAAAAAACGAACTGATGATATTTTACATTTCCCACACAACTTATTATCAATCATTTTTATTTAAAAATACATTACATTTAAATGTGAAAATAATAAAGGAAAATATATTAATTCTAAACTATTTAAAATTTGATAGAACGCGTGTTTTTTTCCCAAAAAAAATAAAAAAATTATTACTACCAGTGTAAATGTCCATTGAACATTAATTTATAAAATACTCTTAGTAGGCAGTTCTGTGATTATATACATGTGGGCGTGAGTTAAGGAGATCCTAATTTTACACTTCAATTTGTTTATTTTGTACCCCACCTGGGATGTAATATAATAAATTTATAAAATCAATAACTCGAATATATAAATATAAATAACACAAAATAATACAATTCATGTAAATATAGTTTGGTGATATAAAGGAAAAGATGCATGTAATGTCACGTCGCGTCCTACGTTTGATTATTATCGAATCTACTCGAAGATATCGAAGATTTCCCTTACCGATCAATCCAACCCGCCGCCCCCACACACAGGCAAGGAGTGGGTCGCACCCAAAGGATTGAACTTTGAATAGTTGGATCGGCCGAAGACTGATTTGTGGATATATATAGACACACACAGAGGAGGAGGCGGCGGCCAAGGAGAGAGACAATGGATGAATTAATGGCGGCCCAGTTGCAGGAGCAGTCGTCGAAGGCCGGCGGGGAGAGCAGGTTCCACGTCCTGGCCGTGGACGACAGCCATTTTCACAGAAACTTCCTCCACAAGCTCCTCACCCTCTCTTCCTGCCAGGGTATGCACAGATTAAGTTAACTGCGCGTCTGTGTGTTTTGTGTGTGTTTGATTAGGGGGTTTTTGAGTTGCAGTGACATGCGTGGAATCGGGGGATCAAGCTCTCGAGTATCTGGCTCTCCATCACAACCACTCGCCCACTTCTTCTCCTTCCTCCGGTGCTCCTGATCGGACAACGCCGCCGCCGCCGTCTGACCAGGTGAGATTTGGAGGGTGGTCCGGCGATCATGGACGGAAATGACAGGATTAATGATTTGTGGGGGCTCATGCAGGGAGGTGCGAGGGCGGCGGTGCAGATGATCATCACCGACTTCTGCATGCCAGGCATGACCGGCTACGACCTGCTCCGCCGTCTCAAGGTGCCGTAATTCGATCATCCGCCGGCGAGCGCCGCCGTAACGTTTCTATCGTTTGATCAGTCTCTGATTTTGAGAAATGCGTGTGATGGGTGCGGCGCAGGGATCGGCGTGGAGGGATATTCCGGTGGTGGTGATGTCGTCGGAGAATGTGCCGTCCAGAGTAAATATGTAATCCCACTTCTCATCGATTCATTGGTTCTCTATCTCTCTCTCTCTCTTGGAGTTTTATCGAATGAGGTTTTGGTGGAATTGAATCGAGAAGGTGTCTGGAAGGGGGAGCGGAGGAGTTCCTGGTGAAGCCCGTCCAACTGTCGGATCTGAACCAGCTCCGGCAACGCCTGGAGTCCGTCAAAGGCGTCAGCGGAGACGGTGGCGGCGAGGTCAACGGCGCCGCCGGACTCAAGAGGTGCGGCGGCGTCCCACCTGAGGAGGAGCCTCCGCGACAGCGACCTAAGCTCCGGTCGCCGATGATACCCACGTGAATGTAGTCGTTGAAACGACCGACCAGCCCACCCCCTGGGACTGGCTGTCGCTCGGATTTCATTGGTCTTTGGGTGCGCCCCGCCGCCACGCTGTCGGCGTTTTTTGTGCTCCAAATTAGCAAATATTAACTGGGTGGGTCGCATTCCCTGGCGATTCCGATCTACCCAGCATTATTATTATTTTGATAATATTATACAAAAGCCTAAATCCACGAACACGAGAGCTGAGATACAAAGCTCTGACACTCCCGAGACGTCACAAATGTGCAACAACAAAACAAAAATAAATTTTCAGTTTTGGTTCTTAATTAGCGTTTTTTTTATATTAAAACACATTTGAAACGCGATGGGGTCATCTTAATTAGAAAATTCAAAGTTTTCAGTTATGATATTTTGTTTAATAATGAATTAAAAAATTGGATGAATACTCGGTACTATAGATCGCGATTTTAAAAACCTTAAAAAAGAGCCTCGTCAGCGCTAACATGCGAACCTTCTTTAAATTGTCGTGACCTCTGCTAAAAAAACATAAATAATGACCATTTTTACGAACGCTAAAAACCAACGCTAATAAAAGTTTATTTTATCACCACTTTTTTTTTTGTATGATTGTTAAAAATGATCTTTATTAACGTTTTTTTAACATTGATAAAAAGTTTTTTTATTACTGCTTAACAAAATCACTCATAAAATCCGAAAAATATTTTTTGAAAATTCTTTGATAAAAGGGTGATTCAAAATTCACTTTCCCTCCCATCTTTATCACCTCTCCCCAACCCTCCAACCACCCTTTATCATCACTTCTAAACGGTATAACACTACTCCATCTAATTTTTTTTAATGTTTTAGGATTTATCTATTTATATATATACACGTACATAATTCTTTTTTATTTATATATTTATATATTTGTTAAAAATACATTTTGAAAATATGTTAATATATATTTACATATATTTTTTTTATAATTTTTTTATAAATATTTATTATAAATACATTTATATAATATATTTCTATAACATATTTAAATACATTTATCTTATATACATTTATATACATTTATATTTTATATTTAATGATAATGATATATTTATAAAAATACATTTATATGATGTATTTACACAAAATTGATCCACACTTATACACACATATTTACACTCATGCACGTGCACATATTTATATTTTCCACATATACTCTCACATATTTATATTTATATTTATATTTTGCACACACGCATTTATATTTATAATTATATTTATATAGTGCATACACATACATATATTTATATATTTATCTATACAGTTCATATCACTATATTTTATAATAAATAAATGTAATTATAATTATATATATATAATTATAAAAGAATATTAAAAATAAATATATATTGTATTTATATATATAGGTTCTGGGCGTAGCAGAAGCGCTAGATGAAGCATGCCCAACTCGACTATTTGTCATGATCGATAATTAATCCAAAATGTAAATCAACGATAAACATTGTGACTAACAAAATTGAATCAAAGATTAATTGAAGACTAAATGCCGAAACCAAAATGCAGGATCATCACTTATTATTTATAATTAATCTAAACAATTAAAGAATTACCTTGGGCACAACCCACCTAGCTAACAGATTGTTGTGACAAACTATCACTGATCGAGCTGTTACCCCGCGGGACGCTCTGCCATCTCGGCTGACAACGACTCCTTCCCGGCTATGGTGTCTCCGGATGACCTCTTCGTGGGGAGGGGGGAGGGTTATTGGGTGTGGAGGGTTCGAAACAATCACTCCCAGAGATTCCCTTTTCTTAAGAATTAAAGAATTACCTTGCAATGATCTTTTTTTCTTTATTGATGGGTCTGAAAGTATCACTACGTCGTACAGTCATTGCATTATAGAAATCAAATGTAGATTCCCTCTAGCAGTGATCCACAAATTGTCCGCAAACCTCTGAATGTCGTCGTAGGAATCTTCGAGTGCTAGCACGGTAGATCTTAACGCTTGCGCCATTCACCTTTGTTTGCCTCGATAATTGCTTTAAGAAAGATTCTCTTCTCTAGAATCAAGAGTTGTCATGACCCCCTCCCTCCATAGGTACCCCTCTTGAGGCGACAATGAAGGAAGAGCGATAATGACCCCCTTGAATCCCGCCTCTAGTAGGTTCCGGGTTGGCGTCTAGCACCGAGAGTATAAAATCTCTTAAAGAGACATTACTCTCTATAATAATAGGATCGGGAGATAGGATATCAACGATCAATCAACTCCATGACATAATAAAAAAAAATTGAAACCATACCACATGTATGTATAAGTAAAACAAATACAAATAAAACTTTCCAAATAAATATCCAAAAGAAAAGCAACGACAACAACACACCAACAACCCCAAAGTTCCAAGATAGTAATGACTAGCACGGTCCACAAAGCCATCTTGGTAACCCGAAAACAACAAAGAACATACAAGTATACTTAGTGGGATAACCAAAGTCTCTCATGCACATGTGAAAAAAACATACCAATGCACTCGTGAACAAACAACAAAACCAACAACACCTACACATGTCAACTAACCAAGTCCATCATCACTATGACATGCTCACCAAATAACGCATCCAGGTATAATAACATAATAATAGACATATTGATAATAGGGTACCCTACACCACTTTCTCACGGATTTTCCTTTTTCACACCCCAACATCGTATGTCTTGGCACTCCCATCTCTTTCGAACATCACATCATGCCAAGCACCCCCCGTGTAAGTGGCCATCACATCGTATATCGCTCGAAGACATGAGTCATCACATCATATCTCGCCTTGAGACACTTGAGCCATCACAACACATCTCATCCACAACCGTAACCAGAGTAGTATTGTATCGTGAACATGAATGATATCGACCTCATTACCACCTCCTACCATGCACAACCCCCCTCCATAAGCCACCTCATGACCTCATCAAACATCACTGTTGTGCACTTTTGACTTATGACTATCATAGCTCATGCATGTAATCACCGCCTCGAAGAGAGAGTGGTAAAGAGTGGGTAACCACCCATGCAACACCACCACCAGGATATTGGGGAAAATACCCCCCAAATATATGGGTGCCGACACATGGTGCTCGATGCAAGTGGGGTGTGTATAGAAAATCATAAGGAACATACATGGTTTATATATATATATATAGAAGTACACAATCACAACCTACGAGTTCATAAAAAATCACAACCTACGAGTTCATAAAAAATCACTAACCAACTCACAACATCACCAACCAACCCCATAACATTGTCACTTTTGCTACCACTACTAAATGCACAACACCCACTGCTGCAGATATGACTTTTAAAAGCACACAAAAGGTTATTTACAGCACTAAAAAAATGCTGATAATCAAAGCACTATTAAAAGGGGTCATTTTTATCAGCACTAAAAAAAGCGTTCCTTTTTATCAGCAAAAAAAAGTGTTGATAAAAGGGGTTTTTTATCACTGCTAAAAAAACGTTGATAAAAGGGATCTTTATCAACGCTTTTTTAGCGCTGAAAAAACCCCTTTTATCAGCATTTTTTTAACGCTGATAAAAGTCAATTTTTTTTTTGATTTTTTCCTCCCCTTCTATTAATGCTCAATCTCCCCTTTTAGTAGTGCTAGGTAGCTCCTCCCCCCTTTAACAGAGCTATGAACCTGCTTCACCCCACCACCACAAATGCGGGCAAGGGAGGCGTTTAGGTTTTATCAGCGCTAATCCGAAATCATTGATAAAAGGGGGACTTTTATCAGTGCTAGAAAAAAGTGATGATAAACCCACCCTTTATCAGTGCTAATATTAGCGCTGATAAAGTCTCCCCCTTTATCAGCGCTGATAAAAATGAGCCTTTATCAATAGGAGACCGATGTATACATCAACATTCATTATATAGGTGACATTTAAGTGTTACTGAGGGGAATGATGAACACCCTTGCAACCTTTATAGTGAAAATTGATTGAATCCATCCTTGTATAGCTTCAAGGTAGAGCCTATTATAGAATTAGAAAACTGTTTCAATGTTCTGACCAAAAATAGAAAAATGATATATATATATATATATATATATATGTTTTTTTGGAAAAGAAATGATTTTCATTAATTATTATGAACCTAATTGGTTACATTCTATAAAGGTATCATTGGGAAGATGATTCTTGATAAAATAAATGGGTGAAGAAACCTACATACTAGGTATGAAGGAATTTTAAGGTAGATAAAATAGGTTTCTTGGATTATGTTAGAATACATATATTGGTAAAATGATAGAGTGGTTTTGAATGTATAACTCCAAGGATGGGTATTTAAAAGTGTTACATGTTATGAGTCTTATAATGTCTCAATTTTCTTCTAATGAGTTAGAGATGAGAAACATGGATAAAATTCCTTATACATTCACCATAGTATTTATCACGTATTCCATGTTGTGTAATCAACCTGATATTTCCTATTATTTGAGTGTAATAAGTAGATACATATCTAATCTTGGTGATAGTTATTGGATTTCTATCAAGAATTTAAACTAAGTATATGTTTTTAGCCTTGGTTAATTTTTATATCAACGTTCAGTGTATTTATTTTGTTAAATATTAATATCACTGAATCAAATAGGATATATATGAATAAAGAATGGATGAATTCCAATCGTCTAACAAAAGAGTATGAAGATGGAGTGAAAGAGTTCATCAAATTTGAAAAAGATAATGCATATGATCTTTCTCAAATCCTTTGTTCGTGTTTACATTATTGTTATTCAAGACAAGTTAGTCCAGAGGAGTTGGAAGAACACTTGATCTGTCACGGAATAGATCGAAGTTATAAATGTTGGAATAAACACGGGGAAAAAGAGAATGTAGATAGTAACAAGGATAACACTGCGTTTTATGGATCATTTGATATGATTACAAGCGTGGACAATGAAGAAGACTGTATCGAGGACGTGATTACAGATGTGCATGATGATGAAGATCGTATTAAGGAAATGACAAGGGTAGTTGAAGATGAACTTCGTGATTGCCCAAAATTGTTTGAACAGTTAAAGAGTTATGCAAAGATGCCATTGTATGATGGTTGCACTTATTTGCGACGGGACCGTCGCTACAGACTTTTTTTGCGACGGGCATTCTCCCCGTCGCAAATAGTATTCCGTATTTTTTGTGAAAAACTTTTTAAACAGTTATTGCGACGGGCCCGTCGCAAATACCTTTTGCGACGGTACCCGTCGCAAATTGTTTTTGCGACGGGACCGTCGCAATAACGTTTTTTTTTTAAAAATAAAAAAATTAATAATACTAGTATTTGCGACGGGAACCGGGACCCGTCGCAAATACTATTCATAGTAATTGCGACGGGACCCGTCGCAATTACTCTTTTTTAAAAAAAATAAAAAATTATTAATAATACTAGTATTTGCGACAGGCATAGTATCCCGTCGCAAATACTATAAAAAAAATAAAAAAAATAAATTATTAATAAATTATTTTAATTAATATAATAATAGAATTATAATTTACAAATGAAAATAATAAATTATTTTAATTACTATAATAATAGTAGAATTATAATTCAAAAATAAAAATAATAGAATATTAATAAATAATTTAATTAATATAATAATATTATAATTATAATTCATAAATAAAAAAAATATTAATAAGTTATTTTAATTAATATAAAAATAATAGAATTATTTTACATTCAAATATTAAAATAATTCAAGTATTACAAAAAAATAATTAAATTATAATATTATAAAATTTTAATATATATATAAAATTTTAATATATATATAAAATTTAATATTATAAAATATAAATATTATTATTATTCATATTAATATTGTTATTTAAAAATATAATATTATTAATATTTTATAATGAGACAGAAACTACGAATAGAAAAAAAAAATATTTTGATTTCACAAATTTTATAACAGAAATACAAACTCTAATCTGTAGGAGGGGGGGGAGGTGGGGGATCTGCAGATGGTGGTGGAGAAAACTCCATCCCTAAAGCATGAGTGAGTCGGCGCATGTACTCCATCTGCTCCTGATGCTGCTGCTGCCACCGACTCGTCTGCTCCTCGTACAGCTGCTGCTGGCGTCGACGCTCCTCCTCATGCTGCTGACGTATCTGCTCCTGCTCCTGTCGGAGACTCTCTATCTGTGCAGTCTGAGATCGCAACTGCTCCTCATACTGTGTAGAAGAAGATGCACGAGCTCCCCTCGAGCTGGACGCGGACATCGCAGCACTGCCATAATAATCTCCGGGAGTCAGTCGAGAGCCGATACCAACTACCCGGCCCTTCTCGAAGGCATACTGGGTGGCCTGCATCCATGCCGCCTCATCAAACTGACGAGCAGTGGTCTGATCTGATGACTCGGCCTGACTCTCAGGCCGGGCCTGTGCCGCTGCGGCCTCATATGACTCCTATAGTTGCAATTTAAAATTAAAATTGTGAATATATTATATGCAGTTAATTTTTAAACTTGAAAACAAATAATACTGACCACGATGTGATGCTGACGATCACCTCTGAGCTCCCCAGTAGCAGGATCACTATACATCCTCCGATATACGTCGTACTCTGTAATATCGGGATGCTCGACAGCCTATAAGAATAAAAAATAAACTGTTAATATTTATAGTTATATAAAATATTTATAAATAATGTACGTACCAGATGCTGTCTATGAGTACTGAAAGAACGACTCCCAGCTCGATGAGTCACCTCCTGCCTCCCCCGATTCTGCCTCCCCACCGATGATCTCCTCTGAAAGGCACCACTCAACCAGTGCGCACATAATCCATCCCATACATGGGATGAAATGTACTCTGGTCGGTGTGCTCTACATGACTCCTCAAAATCTGACACTCCTGCTTTCTTCATCGCAGCTTTTCTTAAATTGTGCAAAAACTGACGAAGGCGATCACGCATGGCCACCTCCCATGCCTCGTGGATGGCGTCACGCATGGTATCCTCGATCGGATACCATAAACCCTACAAATAAATCAAAATATCAAGTTAGAAATGAAATAATTTTCAAAATAAAAATTATTTATTTACGTACGTACCAACCAATGGCCGAACATGGCCTGCTGCACATCAATGGGAATCTGCTCCCATGTGGTCCACGGCTGAGAGAAATAGTTGCGCAAAATAGCGCTGCCCTGTCCGACTGCTATATGCGAAAAACTGAAAAAATAATAAACATTTATTATGTGAATAGATTAATGAAATCTTAGTCAAATTCACAGGTTATTACACAGGTTATCACACCTCCGGGTGCGCGGATCAAACCCAAGACGTGGACGTCGCTCGGGGACGGGGTTAGGAATCATCAATCGTGCAAGACCGCGCCCCCTCCGCGTACTCCCTGGAGCACCTGCAGGCTGAGGGTCATCTGCCAGCAACTCATCCGCATCGAAAGGCAGGTCAACCTCCGCCAACTCACGAAATGTGGCCTCGTCCATCTGAAACAGAAAATGTTAATATTAGCAAATAATTGATAATTACTATTATATATACATATATATACATATTATGATTGTATATAAATACCATGGAATTCTATAAGTGTTCATCTTCATCATCATCTTCATATATGTCAATGTCATCTTCATATTCCTCCTCAACATCATCGATATCCATTCGAGTTGCAGTTGCTTCATCTCTTACCATTTCAAATTCATGTGTGACATCATTAACATCATCGTCATCACCGACTCTTAAATGTGGGGTGTCGTCATCGATACTCATATCTCTTTGTAAAAAAGATTGATTTTGAGTACTCTCTTGAAAAACTTCAATTCTTTGCACATCAGTGAAAGCACATTCACTTTGACTAAACTGATTGTCTCGAATTTTGATTTTTATTACACTCCACCAATCAGTCAAGTCTCTTGATGTTGCACAGTACTTTGCATAATAAACTTGATATGCCTGTTGAGCCAATAAGAATGGTTCATTTACTGCGAGAACACTTTTACATTTAATATCGATGATTCCATGAGTCGGATGAACACGCACGCCTCTCTCTGTATCCAACCACCGACATTTGAACATGGTTATGTAATGTTGTCCAAGATAACAGAGTTCAATGATTTCATCAAGCATGCCATAAAATTCAACTTCATTTTCTCGATGATGAGATCCTCTCAAGCTAACTCCACTGTTCATTGTTTTTTTCGATTCCCCATATGCATGCGTGTGGAATCGAAATCCATTCACCACATATGCATTATAAGTTTTAACAAGTTTGGAAGGTGGGTTACTCAATACACAGAGCCGTTTGTCAATTTTATCAGCATGTCGAGACACCTGAAGATTTGTGAAATAATTATCAATATAGTAAACTATACATTGAATGAGTTGCTAAATGATAAAGAATTTATGTTACCAGTTTTTGAAACCACTGAGAGAAATTTTTCAGTCGCCGTTCTTCGAGAGCAGCTGCTGTAATTTGTGGAATTTGTTTCTTGATATGATTATCATACAACCTATAAAAACCAAAGTTATTTACTGTAACATAAATGATAGAATAAGTGATATAAACACTTACAGTACAACTGATGTCATCTCTTCACAGTTGAGCAGAACATACGTATGAGCTCTATGATGTTCATCATCTGAAAGCCAGCGTTCAGAAACTCCACCAAAACCAAGCTCTGACTGGTTGAAAACAGATAATTGATTGTCGATTTCATCAATATTCCTCTCATTCCGTCCCATTCGGTTGTGTTTTGAAGGATACTCAGATTCAAAATAATGGGAGCAGAAAAAAGATATTTCCTCTTGCAAATAAGCTTCTGCAATAGATCCTTCAACAGATGCTTTGTTGCGTACTTTTCTTTTCAATTTTTGCATGCATCTTTCAAATGGGTACATCCATCGAAACTGTACCGGACCTCCACATTTGGCTTCATATGGCAAATGTAACATCAAATGTTCCATTGAGTCGAAGAAAGACGGCGGAAATATTTTTTCCAGTTTACATATAATTACAACAACATCTTTTTCAAGTTTGCCTAGAGCATCATAATCTGCCGTAGCCGCACAAATTTCCCGAAAAAAATGAGACATGTCTGTTATGGAATCCCAAATCACAGAATTCAACAGACCTCTTAATCCAATGGGTAGAAGTCTCTCCATTATAACATGACAATCATGACTTTTCAATCCAGTAATATGACCATTCTTTACACATCTACCCAAATTGGAAGCACAACCATCTGGAAGTCTCAAATCTGCAATCCACTGACAAAATAATAAACGGTTTTCTTTAGGCAGTGTATAAGCTGCTTTTGGTTTCAGTAACCTTTCTGTTCTGACATTCTCAAATAGTTCCAATTCTGGACGCCTGCAAATTTGGGCAAGATCTAAACGTGCATTTACATTGTCTTTGCTCTTTCCTGGCGTATCCAAAACTGTATGAAACAAATTATCAAAACAGTTCTTCTCAATATGCATGACATCTAACATGTGTCGGACCAACAAATCAGACCAATATGACAAATCCCAAAATATGCTACGTTTAATCCAATTGTGTTCTTTCCCAAAACCAGAAATTTTCTGTTGGTTTATTGTGGGACCAAAAGTGATGGGAGGTAATGAAAATACAACCGATTTTAACTCCGAACCTGATAGCATTTTTGGAGGTCCATCCCTTTCAACTGTTCCTTTTCTGAAATGAGATCTATTTCTGCGAAAAGGATGATCAGCTGGAAGAAATCTGCGATGACAGTCAAAATAACAAGGTTTCTTTCCATGAATGAGCATAAATGCTTTGTTCTCTCCCATACAGTAAGGACATGATTTCTGACCATGTGTACTCCAGCCAGATAACATCCCATAAGCCGGGAAGTCACTTATTGTCCACATCAATGCTGCTCTCAGTATGAAATTCTGTTTCGTTGCAACATCATATGTACTGACACCAGTACTCCACAATAAATTTAATTCATCAATCAATGGCTTCAAATAAACATCAATATTTTTCTTCGGATGTCCTGGAATTAGTAAAGTCAAAAAGATATATGGCTCCTTCATCAACATCCATGGAGGTAAATTATACGGAGTTAAAAAAACAGGCCAACATGAATATTGACTACCATAAGATCCAAACGGACAGAAACCATCAGTGGAAAGGCTCAGTCGAACATTTCTAGCTTCTAAAGCAAATGATGGATGCACTCTATCAAAATGTTTCCATGAATCACCATCGGCTGGATGATTCAAGCTTTTATCGGTTGAAATATTCTCTTTATGCCATGACATCATTGTCGCTGTATTCTTAGACATGAATAAACGCTGAAGTCTGGATGTAAGCGGAAAATATCTCAACTATTTTACAGGAATCAAACCAGACTTCCCGTGTTGTCCTTCTTTATATCTCTGTTGCCCACATGTGGGACAACTATCCAACGACTCATTTTCCCCTGAATATAAAATGCAGTCATTTGAACATGCATGAATCTTCTGACAAGTAAGTCCCAAATTTCGAACCAACCTCTTACTTTCATAGTAATTTGCAGGTAAAACATTTCCTTCGGGTAACAGTGTTTTCAGCAAAGAAAATATCTGGTCAAAACATGTGTTTGACATTCCGTTATCTGATTTGATAGCCATAAATTTTTCAACTGCTTCTAATTTGCTCATCTTGCAGCCAGGATATAATGCATCCTCAGCAGACTTCAACAACTCATAAAATTCAGACGGTCCCAACTCAGGATTTGAAGCTATATCAGCCGGAGTTTCTGTATGTTGAACAGATGAACCTGCAACATCATGTACTAAATCTTGAAACTGGGATGGATCCGGAATCAAGTTGGTATCATCTGCTCTGGAACTGCGTTCACCGTGTTGATACCAAAAAACATAATCTGCTTGAAAACCAAAACGCAAGAGATGTTCCCCCACTTTGTCAAACGTGTCAAACGTTCTCAATGCACATTTTCTACAAGGGCATTTTATCTTTCCTTCTGAAACAAATTCTGAATTTGATGCCGCAAATGATAAAAAAATCTCCACACCCTCTATATATACTGGATTTAAACCAGAACCATTTGGATTTCTACGTTGATTTATCCATATGCGGTCATCTAATAATGACTGTTGACGACCTCGTTGTTCCATATTTTTCTATAAAATATAAAAGCATTACTGGTTTTGAATAATTTGTTAGAAAAAACACTCAAGCAAGGATTACTAATTATTACAATTTATTACTAATTATTACAATTTATTGCTAATTATTACTATTTATTACTAATTTAGCAATACTTAGCAATACTTAGCAATACTTAGCAAAAGGAAAACTGCTTGAATAATGAAAGGAAATTTGATAATCATCGTTGTGGAGATGGTTATAAATTTTCCCTTCATTATCCAAGCAGATTTCGTTTACTAAGTGTTCTTGAGTATTCCTGAGTATTCCTGAGTATTCCTGATTATTTGTGAGTATTCGTGAGTATTCGTGATTATTCGTGAGTATTCGTGATTATTCGTGAGTATTCGTGAGTATTCGTGAGTATTCGTGAGTATTCCTGAGTATTCCTGATTATTCCTAATTATTCCTAATTATTTGCAATTATTGGTAATTATTGGCAATTATTGGTCATTATTGGCAATTATTACTAATTATTCCTAATTAATCCTAATTATTCCTAATTAATCCTAATTAATCCTAATTAATCCTACTTATTCCTAATTATTCCTAATTATTACTAATTATTCCTAATTATTACTAATTATTACTAATTATTGCTAATTATTTCTAATTATTGCTAATTATTTCTAATTATTGCTAATTATTGCTAATTATTTCTAATTATTGCTAATTATTTCTAATTATTGCTAATTATTGCTAATTATTGGTAATTATTTCTAATTATTCGTAATTATTGCTAATTATTGGTAATTATTGCTAATTATTGGTAATTATTGCTAATTATTGGTAATTATTGCTAATTATTGGTAATTAATCCTAATTATTGGTAATTAATACTAATTATTGGTAATTATTACTAATTATTGGTAATTATTACTAATTATTGGTAATTATTACTAATTATTCGTAATTAATACTAATTATTCCTAATTAATACTAATTATTCCTAATTATTGTTAATTATTCCTAATTATTGCTAATTATTGTTAATTATTCCTAATTATTACTAATTATTGTTAATTATTCCTAATTATTACTAATTATTGGTAATTAATACTAATTATTGGTAATTAATACTAATTATTGGTAATTAATACTAATTATTGGTAATTAATACTAATTATTGGTAATTAATACTAATTATTGGTAATTATTACTAATTATTCCTAATTAATACTAATTATTGGTAATTAATACTAATTATTCCTAATTAATACTAATTATTCCTAATTATTACTAATTATTGTTAATTATTCCTAATTATTACTAATTATTGTTAATTATTCCTAATTATTACTAATTATTGTTAATTATTCCTAATTATTACTAATTATTGTTAATTATTCCTAATTAATACTAATTATTGGTAATTAATACTAATTATTGGTAATTAATACTAATTATTCCTAATTAATACTAATTATTGGTAATTATTACTAATTATTCCTAATTAATACTAATAATTCCTAATTATTCCTAATTATTACTAATTATTGTTAATTATTCCTAATTATTCCTAATTATTGTTAATTATTCCTAATTAATACTAATTATTGGTAATTAATACTAATTATTGGTAATTAATACTAATTATTGGTAATTAATACTAATTATTGGTAATTAATACTAATTATTGGTAATTAATACTAATTATTCCTAATTAATACTAATTATTGGTAATTATTACTAATTATTCCTAATTAATACTAATTATTCCTAATTATTCCCAATTATTCCTAATTATTGTTAATTATTACTAATTATTACTAATTATTGTTAATTATTCCTAATTAATACTAATTATTGGTAATTAATACTAATTATTGGTAATTAATACTAATTATTGGTAATTAATACTAATTATTGGTAATTAATACTAATTATTGGTAATTAATACTAATTATTGGTAATTAATACTAATTATTCCTAATTAATACTAATTATTGGTAATTATTACTAATTATTCCTAATTAATACTAATTATTCCTAATTATTACTAATTATTGTTAATTATTCCTAATTATTACTAATTATTGTTAATTATTCCTAATTAATACTAATTATTGGTAATTAATACTAATTATTGGTAATTAATACTAATTATTGGTAATTAATACTAATTATTGGTAATTAAGACTAATTATTGGTAATTAATACTAATTATTTGTAATTAATACTAATTATTCCTAATTAATACTAATTATTTGTAATTAATACTAATTATTCCTAATTAATACTAATTATTCCTAATTAATACTAATTATTGGTAATTATTACTAATTATTCCTAATTAATACTAATTATTCCTAATTATTCCTAATTATTACTAATTATTGTTAATCATTCCTAATTATTGTTAATTATTCCTAATTATTACTAATTATTGTTAATTATTCCTAATTATTACGAATTATTGGTAATTAATACTAATTATTGGTAATTAATACTAATTATTGGTAATTAATACTAATTATAGGTAATTAATACTAATTATTGTTAATTATTGGTAATTATTACTAATTATTCTTAATTATTGATAATTATTAGTAATTAAATGAATAATTATCAATAATTAGAAATAATTACCAATAATTACAAATAATAACATTATTAATATATTTTATTATTAATATTAAAATAATATAATTTTCTAATTTATATACAGTTCTTTTTTCATCTGTGCGTTTTCTATCTCCACATACAAATAATACATGTGAAGACAGCAAACACACAGATGAAAAAAGAACTGTATATATATAAAAAATTATATTATTTTAATATTAATAATAAAATAAACTAATAATGTAATAATGTTCTTATTCTTAATTATTGGTATTTATTACTAGTTATTAATATTTATTCTTAATTACTAAAAATTATTACTAATTATTCCTAATTACCATATAAACAATACTTATAATTTAAATTTATTAAGTAATAAAACAATGTAAACATAATTAAATTACAACTAATTAATAATAATAGAAACTAATAAGAAATTAAAAATAAATAAAAAATTAAAATGAAGATAAATACCTTGAAAATTGATCTGTTCTGATCGTTCTTCAAAACTTTAATATCAGCTCCGGAGAAAAAACATAAACTGGAGAAAAACTCAACTCTAGAAATATAATTCTGAGAGAGAGAGAAGATAAGGAATGAGAATGAAATGAAAAAAACGGATGGGGGTATTTATAGGTTAGATTAGTTGCGACGGGCCCATTTGCGACGGGATTCCCGTCGCAAATAGTATTATTTACGACGGGACCCGTCGCAAATACCTTAGCCAACATTTATTACGGTCAACCGGTAAATAGTTATTTGCGACGGGTCCCGTCGCAAATAATCCCTGCCGACATAGTATTTGCGACGGGGGAATATTCCCGTCGCAAATACCTTTTACCGCCGCCGGTTATTTGCGACGGGAATATTTCCCCGTCGCAAATAAGTTTCCCGCGATTTGGCGCGCATCGCGGGAAAACTATTTGCGACGGGGAAAGCAATCCCGTCGCAAAAGCCTCCTTATTTGCGACGGGGAAATACCCCCGTCGCAAATAAGTTTTTAACATGACTATTTGCGACGAGAATAAATCCCGTCGCAAATAACCCGTCGCAATTGCTCATTTTTCCCGTAGTGAATCACCGCCTCGAAGAGAGAGTGGTAAAGAGTGGGTAACCACCCATGCAACACCACCACCAGGATATTGGGGAAAATACCCCCCAAATATATGGGTGCCGACACATGGTGCTCGATGCAAGTGGGGTGTGTATAGAAAATCATAAGGAACATACATGGTTTATATATATATATAGAAGTACACAATCACAACCTACGAGTTCATAAAAAATCACAACCTACGAGTTCATAAAAAATCACTAACCAACTCACAACATCACCAACCAACCCCATAACATTGTCACTTTTGCTACCACTACTAAATGCACAACACCCACTGCTGCAGATATGACTTTTAAAAGCACACAAAAGGTTATTTACAGCACTAAAAAAATGCTGATAATCAAAGCACTATTAAAAGGGGTCATTTTTATCAGCACTAAAAAAAGCGTTCCTTTTTATCAGCAAAAAAAAGTGTTGATAAAAGGGGTTTTTTATCACTGCTAAAAAAACGTTGATAAAAGGGATCTTTATCAACGCTTTTTTAGCGCTGAAAAAACCCCTTTTATCAGCATTTTTTTAACGCTGATAAAAGTCAATTTTTTTTTTTGATTTTTTCCTCCCCTTCTATTAATGCTCAATCTCCCCTTTTAGTAGTGCTAGGTAGCTCCTCCCCCCTTTAACAGAGCTATGAACCTGCTTCACCCCACCACCACAAATGCGGGCAAGGGAGGCGTTTAGGTTTTATCAGCGCTAATCCGAAATCATTGATAAAAGGGGGACTTTTATCAGTGCTAGAAAAAAGTGATGATAAACCCACCCTTTATCAGTGCTAATATTAGCGCTGATAAAGTCTCCCCCTTTATCAGCGCTGATAAAAATGAGCCTTTATCAATAGGAGACCGATGTATACATCAACATTCATTATAGAGGTGACATTTAAGTGTTACTGAGGGGAATGATGAACACCCTTGCAACCTTTATAGTGAAAATTGATTGAATCCATCCTTGTATAGCTTCAAGGTAGAGCCTATTATAGAATTAGAAAACTGTTTCAATGTTCTGACCAAAAATAGAAAAATGATATATATATATATATATATATATATATATATATGTTTTTTTGGAAAAGAAATGATTTTCATTAATTATTATGAACCTAATTGGTTACATTCTATAAAGGTATCATTGGGAAGATGATTCTTGATAAAATAAATGGGTGAAGAAACCTACATACTAGGTATGAAGGAATTTTAAGGTAGATAAAATAGGTTTCTTGGATTATGTTAGAATACATATATTGGTAAAATGATAGAGTGGTTTTGAATGTATAACTCCAAGGATGGGTATTTAAAAGTGTTACATGTTATGAGTCTTATAATGTCTCAATTTTCTTCTAATGAGTTAGAGATGAGAAACATGGATAAAATTCCTTATACATTCACCATAGTATTTATCACGTATTCCATGTTGTGTAATCAACCTGATATTTCCTATTATTTGAGTGTAATAAGTAGATACATATCTAATCTTGGTGATAGTTATTGGATTTCTATCAAGAATTTAAACTAAGTATATGTTTTTAGCCTTGGTTAATTTTTATATCAACGTTTAGTGTATTTATTTTGTTAAATATTAATATCACTGAATCAAATAGGATATATATGAATAAAGAATGGATGAATTCCAATCGTCTAACAAAAGAGTATGAAGATGGAGTGAAAGAGTTCATCAAGTTTGAAAAAGATAATGCATATGATCTTTCTCAAATCCTTTGTTCGTGTTTACATTATTGTTATTCAAGACAAGTTAGTCCAGAGGAGTTGGAAGAACACTTGATCTGTCACGGAATAGATCGAAGTTATAAATGTTGGAATAAACACGGGGAAAAAGAGAATGTAGATAGTAACAAGGATAACACTGCGTTTTATGGATCATTTGATATGATTACAAGCGTGGACAATGAAGAAGACTGTATCGAGGACGTGATTACAGATGTGCATGATGATGAAGATCGTATTAAGGAAATGACAAGGGTAGTTGAAGATGAACTTCGTGATTGCCCAAAATTGTTTGAACAGTTAAAGAGTTATGCAAAGATGCCATTGTATGATGGTTGCACTTAATATACAGTATTGTCAGCCGTATTAAAGCTGTATAATTTGAAAGATGGCAATAGATAGAGTGATGCTAGTTTTACAGAATTACTTGCTCTCTTGAATGAAATGATCCCAAAAGATAATGAGCTCCCGAGCCGAACATACGATGCCAAACGAATGCTACGCTCGATGGGTATGATCTCTGAAAGAATACACGCTTGTCTGAATGACTGTATACTATTTCGCAAGGACCAATAATCACTTAGAGAACGTCCAAAGTGTGGTGCTTCTCGATACAAGAAAGATGAATCCGGCCCTACGAAAGTGGCATGATATTTTCTAATGATTCCAAGATTTAGGCACCTATATGGAAGTGAGGAGACTGCAGAGCAATTGACGTGGCATGCAGACAGAAGAAATAAGTATGGAAAACTATGACATCTGAAAAACTCTCCTAAGTGGAAGAGAATTGATCATAAGTATCCTGACTTTGGAAATGAACCGAGAAACCTTCATCTTGCGTTATCTACAGATGGAGTGAATCTTTTTAGTTTTTAGAGAAGCACTCACAGTACATGGCTAGTTATGTTGGTAAATTATAACTTGCCACCGTTGTTATGCATGAAACGAAAACACATCATGTTATCTATGCTTATATTAGGACCAAAATAATCAGATAATGACATTGATTTTTATTTGGCTCCATTGATCAAGGATTTGAAATTATTGTGGGATTCAGGTGTTACGATGTATGATACTTACAGAAATAAAGATTTCACGTTGAGAGCCATGTTTTACAGGATGATAAATGACTTTCCTGCTTATAGAAATTTTTTAAGATATAGCATTAAAGGAACTCTTGGGTGTCCTGTCTACGAACAAGGTACACAATCAATTAGGTTGAAACATTCATCGAAAACTGTGTTTCTAGGACATTGTAGATTTCTACCCCGATGAAATAAGTACCGATCTTGGATGACATCATTTGATGAAAGTTTAGAAGAACGCACACCACCGTCTCCACTAATAAGTAATCAAATGTTTGACAAAGATAAAGATGTGGACACTGCTTTTGGTAAACTGTTTTTGAAAAACCTTATGAAAACCGGTTGGAAAAAGAAATTAGTTTTTTTTGAATTACCATACTGGAATTTTCTATACGTCAGACATTTTCTCAATGTTATACATGCTGAAAAAATGTATGTGATAGATTCATCAACACATTACTAAATGCACCCAGTAAAACAAAGGACAGAATTAAGGCTAGGTTAGACATGGTTGACATGAGAATACGATAAGAGTTGGCACCAATGAAGGGTGAAAAATGTACATTTCTTCCTCCTACTGCTTACACTCTTTCCAGGCAGGAGAGATATCAGTTTTTCAACTTCTTGAATGACGTAAAGGTTCTATAGGGGTATTCATCGAATATCAAGAACATCATGTCAATACACAATTTGAAGTTAAAAGGTCTAAAATCACATGACTTCCATGTTTTGATGCAATATCTAATTCTTATAGGTTTACATTACATTTTGCCCAAGAATTTCCATTGTACATTAACAAATCTATGTTTCCTTTTCAAATCTATATGTAGCAAAGTTATAGACCCAACGAAATTACCGACTATGAAAAGAGAAATTGTCATCATATTATGTGAATTGAAAATGTTTTTCCCACCGACAATCTTTGATATGATGATTCATTTGATGGTTCACTTGGTGAGAGAGATTCAGCTATGTTGTCCTATGCACTATAGATGGATGCACCCCATTGAACGGTATATGAAGATTTTGAAAGGGTATGTCAAAAATCGAAGTCATCCAGAGGGTTGTATTAGAGAGAGATATATTGTTGAAAAAACTGTTGAATTCTGTACCAAATACCTGTCCGGTGTGCAAAGCATCGGTCTAATGAAGTCTCGTTATACTGGGCGACTTGTGGGTGAAGGAATTTTTGGAAAGGAGGTCGTTACAATCAATATTACAGATCGGGAGCAGGCCCAACTTTACATTTTGCACAACAGTTTGGACGTTGACCCATATGTTGAAACCCACAAAGAAATTCTTAGGCATTCTAATCCATAAAGGGCTGAAAAATAGATATCAAATAAACATAATCAATAGTTTATAGGATGGTTTTAGGACCATATTTTTAAGGATTCAGATGAAAATCCAGACTCAATTTCAGAACGACTTCGATGGCTAGCTGGAGGACCAAGTGTGTTCGTATTATCTTACAATGCTAATGTAATTAATGGTTATAAATTCTATACTAATGAACACGATGAAGATAGTTCCATACATAATAGTGGAGTTACACTTGTGGATGAAGCGATGCATGTTTATGGTGTTAAGGACAAAAATCCAATTTACACGAATATGTTATATTTTTGCATCATTAGAAAAATACGGGAGTTGGATTATATGACATTATTAGTGCCGATTTTTCAATTCAAGTGAGTTGATAACAGAAGTACTATTAAAATAGATGAGTTGGGATTTGTGAAAGTTGATTTTAGTAAGAAAGGGTACAAAGAAGAATCATTTATAATGACATCATAGGAATTATAAGTATTTTATGTTCCAGATCCCGCAAACCAAAACTGGTCAATTATTCTGTTAACGATCAAAACCACTGAAGAGTCAGAAGAAAATTCAATAGAAGATGACCCTTTCATTGGGATGTCACAATCATTTCATATCAGTACCAGTGTAGATGGAGTTTTTTATGTCAAAGGAGACCACAATGAAGGGATTTAGATAGTCGATAGAGGGGTCAAATCCCTTCAGCCTTTAAAAAAGAGAGAGTTAAATAATCATGTTATATTTTTTTAATATACATCATGTTACTTTATGTTAATATTTATTTGTTGTTTCTTCTATGTTATTTAAATTAATTGTTAAACCACTTTTCTAGATAATGAATTCTGCACGTGATGATGCTCCCAATCCCCAGGCACAACAGGTTTCTCAACCTGCTGCTGCTCATAGTGTAGATGAACAACATGTTTCTCAAACTGTTGCCATATGTTAATATCTATTCATTACTAATTTTATGATATCTAAATTAAATGTTAAACCAATTTTGAAGACAATGACTTCTGCACGCGTTGATGCTCCTAATCCCTAGGCACAACAGGTTTCTCAACCTGCTGCTGCTCGCAGTGCAGACGAACAACAGGATTCTCAACCTGTTGTTACTCCCAGTGCATAGGTACAACCACCATCTGCACATGCCGATGGTAGCCCTTCAGAGCTAAAGGAAAATATTGATGATGGTGGATCTAAGGAAATGAAAGGCGATGAAACACCGACGCAGAAAAAACAGGAGCTTCGTAGTTTGACGGTATAAGCAAAAATCATTAAGGCCAAAGAGAAAGGAATAAAATATGATATTGGATAGAATAAGCAGGGCCAAAATGTTAACCCTAAAAATTCTATGTTCAGTAGTTACATTGAAATCATAACTCGGCAATGCGTGGCGATTAATGTAACTTCATGGCAACATGTTGTGGCTGAGATTAAGACACTAATGTGGGGAGATATTATGGTAACATTATGATATCATTTTTTTTTAATTTCATAAAAATTAAATAATGAAACATTGACTTACACTTCATCATATCTTGCAGAGTGCATTTATTGTAGATGACTCACACAAAGACTATGTCTTAAGGGTTGCTGGAAGGATTCAAATGTCTTTTCACACACTTTTAATGAAATATCATCTTAAAGATGCTGAAGGGAAAATAAAACCACACCCACCTCTTATTTATGCACACCTAATAAACCAAGAATTGTGGGATACATTTACTGGCTGTCATGCGAAGCAGTATTTTCAGGTACACTGTGTCTGGTAATACGTTGTTTGATAGTACGTGTATTCATCACTTTGATTGAAAATGTTTTATTTATGAAACAACAACTGAGTGCTGAAAATAAACAATAGGAATCAAAACCAGTGTGCCCATACCATAAAGCAAGGATGGGGTACACATCACTTGAAAAAAATTTGGTACGTATTTTAAATCTACCATAATACTTTTATGTGACATAAAACAAAAAAATAACTATATTATTTTGTTTATATGCAGCTTGAAGAGTCTAAATCTACTTCCACTTCAATCCCATGCTATGTTCTATGGAAGGAAGCACATGTAACTAAAGATGAAAAACTAATAGATGAAAACACAAAAAAAGTGTGGGAAACATGTGTAAGTATGACATAATAATTTTTTTGCTTTAAATTTCTATTACATAATAATTATTACTTATTTTCCTATATTTTCTATCTAAGATATTCACAAGAATCAAAAATACCCACATCGAATGCATACATACTTTCAGTGCCCTTGAAGAATCCAGAAAAGTATGAACGCGTCATAGGTGCAGGTTTTAGGGTGACACCCCAAACATATTTTGAGAGAAAAAAAACAAGCGGAGGATTAAAATATAGAAATGAAAAATATGAGACAAAAAATTAACTATGTTTCAAGAAGAATTAAAATACCAAAGAGAGATGATAGCAAGTTTGATGGGGGGGGGGGGAAATAGAAGAAACAACTCAAGAACAACCCGCGCGTGAAGATCCCATCCCACCCCCACCAGTTTTTAGGCGAGCCATTCCCCTAAAAAACAATTCTTTATTGAGGTAGTCAATTTTATAATAATTGTTTCTGTGAAATTCTAATCAGACAGACACTAGATACTGATACCTTTCCTGTATTGATATTCTATAGGGTAAAAATGACTGTGATTTATATCTATCAACACCACCCATCACCTTGTAGCGAGAGCTACAATGTTCAATATCTAGAAAAACATTCTACAAAAAAAAACACTTCTGACAGATCATGTCAGAGTGTCAATTACTGTAGCTCTAGAGCTGAGCACCGAGCTACCTATTCTAATTTACAATGCTGATATTCATACGGTCGAACAAGCTCTAGGAACATTCATTTCATGGCCATCACATCTTGTACAAAAACATATCGACAATGTGGTATTCATTTCCAATTTAATTATCAAGCTAAACCTTAAACATTTAATGAAAAAAGGTATGAACCGATGCAATTATTATAGATGGACAAAGGGAAGAGGTATGTTTTCATGATTTGATTTTCCAAAAGATGATATACTATGATAATTATGATTAAATGCATTTCATATTTTTCACAGGTTTATATATGAAAAGCCATTGAAGGGATTTCCCCATGAACAAAAATTTGGACTCGTTAGTCCTCACATCACCTCTATAGAACAAGAAGACATAACTTCCAAGAAAGTGGGTGAAATAGTGGCAGGACTGCTCAAATCATTTAACAACAAAATTACAGATGACAAACTATTCTTAATACCAATGATGCAGGGGTAAAAATATAAAATTTAATCACATCAAATATATTTTAATTTGTTTCATTAATTATTATTTTTTGTGTTCTTAGACAACATTGGATGCTCATTGCAGTCAACTTGGATACTCTAATGATTTATTTTCTGGATTCAACGTATGGATATCCAAAAAACCAACCACAAATGATGGAGTTTTTCAATTTTTAATACACTAAATCTATCATTTTATAACTAAAAATCTAGTTATATAATTTATATTATCATTTAATGAGGATTCTATTATGATAGGGCAGTGCATGAATATCTTCTACATCATGGAATGAGGCCAGGGGAAAAGGAAAAGAAACATGATAAGTATTACGACTAGATAAAAATTATGGTATATATAATAAGATTTCACTATAAAAACACATAAAAAATTACTTATTTTTCTTAATGTTTCTTCAGTGCCCGAAACAAACAAACGGTAAATACTGTGGTCATTATGTTTGTAAATTTATGAAAGAGGTCATATTCCATGAACAAACCAACATCTCTAAAGAGGTATTTTCAAATATAATTTCAATTTCATTTAAAATACTTATTAATCCTTTGTGCATTTATATTTTTTCAGTACTACCTTGACTTCCAAAAATAGTCATATTCACAAGACGATATAGATATTCTTAGAAACGAATGAGTAGCATACCTGATAGAAGAATGTAAAAATATAGAATGAAGATGGTAAAATTATCAAATAATTTCAACTTTAATAATCTTGTATGCCTTATCTCTCTCTTTGTTTGATGGTAATGTTGTGATTTGTACGGGCTAAACGCCCCACTGAAAATCATGGCCATTGGTGGTCCTTGTTTTCACACTAAATGAATTGCACGTTGATTGGTTTTTAAAAGAAATTAGTGGTCCTCATTTACAAGGTATGTGTATTGTTGATAGACCACAAAAGATAACAAGTATCCAGAAGGGGTTTCCCCATCCCTTGAGTTTGTTGTGACATCTTGAGACATAACGGGTAAAGGATCTTACTCCACTATTTAGTTGACCCAGTGAAGATCCAACTGTCATATATTCATTCAGAGGTCTTGAATATATGACAGTTGGTTCTTAACTGGGCCGACTAAAGCTATGTTGTAGAAGGAGGATGTTATTCCATGTGAACCGTACTGGGATCAAAGATGACACAAAAAACTCAAGGTATGGGGAAACACTACTGGAATTTTACACTTTACCAACGGATCAAAACCATTGGTAAAGGCCTGGAAACCGTTGGTATATAGTATACCGACGGTTCCCTCAACCGTAGCCAAGTAAGGCATGACAATAGGCCTATACCAACGGTTCTGTGAAAACCGTTGGTATAGGTTTCAAAATAGAAGGTATACCAACGGTTTGCTACAAACCGTTGGCATATGTGTTTCAAATATAACATATACCAACAGTTTGTAAAACTGTTGGTATATGTGTGTTACACTTAATACCAACGGTTATAAACCGTTGGGATAGAGGGCATATGCCAAGCCATAAGGATATACCAATGGTTTTGTTATAACCGCTGGTATAAACCTATACCAATGGTTATAACAAACCATTGGTATAGTTATATAATAGTATCTATACCAACAGTTCTACAATCGTTGGTATACAATTGCTCAGCTCCACAGTAGCAGGACCTCTCCCCTCTCCAGACCTGCAACAACACAGCAACCCCTCTCCAGACCTGCAACAACACCAATACAAAATCCCCATCCAAATATTCAAAATTTAGAATTCATTACAGAATTTAGAAATTTAGAAATTCAAATGCAATAACACCCATAAGAGAAAACACCTAAAGGTTATAAGAAATGCAATAACACCCATAACAGTATTCCAAACTCAAACCACAACACCAACACACATAAGAATATTCAAAATTTAGAATTCATTCCTCACTCAAACCACAACACCAATACACACAAGAGAAAAAACCTACATGTTATAGGAAGCACATGGGATTTTTAGTCATGGTCTTGGGTTGAGTATCTTAAAACCAACAGTGGGTAGAGTGGTAATGATCATGATACCCATAAGATAGACAATGGTAGTGCTCATGTTCTTAGACCTAGGATGAGTTATAGGAAGCACATGGTATGTTTATATTTATCTAATGATTATGTATCCATGTATAAATGGTTCCTGATGTGTTAGTGGGAAACATTGGACAATCTCGACATATGAGATGGGTTACCAGAATAGCCTACATGTTTTTTATAGATTTTTCAATTAGAATAAGGGGGTATATGGCTAATTGTAATTTGATCTCCTGGGAGTGATGTGAGATGAATCCCCATCTTGGGTAGTGGGTATGAATATTCAATTAAGTCTTTGGTATTGGGTTCCCAAAGGGACTTTGGTTTGGTCCTAGAACCCACTGTTTGAGGATGGGATTGAGGTGATCCATGGGGCTATGGTGTCACCATATGTATTCCTCACCATTGGGGTATTTTTATGATACTTTGAAACTTATTTTTCAAGAATTTATGTGTAGTCTTGTTGACCAATTTATTATATGGTATGCTTGAGTGTTCATAGGATTCATATGAAATCACTATATGATATTTATTTGTTGTATGTTATTGTATAGAATGAAAGACCTGTGATTGAGAATTAGAACATGAGTGTTGGTGCATGTTCATGATGGGATGTCGAGATTCATTCCTAATATAATTCATATTTTTCTATATATACTATGACCCATTGTGTTTCAATCTATGCCTTGTGAATATTTTCTTCTAATAACGTATGACCAATAGACCATATTTTATTTTTTATCCATTAATTTCAAGAATCTATGTGTAGCCTTGTGAAGATTTTCCGTATGTCAGTTGTCGTTTTCACTTAAAATGTTGTCCGTTTCAAACAAGTGAGACACTTCAAGTGATACCAGTCACATTGTGCCTCTGATTGAGGTGGGGCTGACTCACACCCGTCACAAATGATCCATGGATCATTGGGCGGGGGAGCTGGCTGGGGGGGGGGGGTGTTGTCCGGTGGGTGGGGGGGCTGTCAGGGGGTGCGGGGGGCTCTCTAGGGGTGAGGGGGGCTGTCTGGGGTGGGAGGGGGGGGGGCTTTCCAGAGTGCGTTTTCAGCCACCGCGGTCACACGACACATCCGATTGATGTTCTGTCTGGCCAACCATTTCACAATTCACCCACCCTTTGTTTTTGTTTGATTTCATGGCATTCTGAGGTAGTTCGGCCAGTTTTGACCACCCCACACACGTTTTTCAAGCGCGCCAAACACCGAAAAAACACATATTTAGTCGTTCCGTGCAAACCGCGGGTCTGAATAATGTTCCATATTTTCTTAAACCTCATGAATAATAATTAGGGTGTTTTCGTGTGATTTCAAGTCATTCTGATGTCGTTCGATATGCATTTGACCATAAAACACATGTTTTGGCCATTTACGACACGCAGAGTGCGTTTTTCGCCACCGCAGTCACACGACACCTCCAATTGACGTGCCATCTGGCCGACCATTTCACAATTCACCCACCCTTTGTTTTTGTCTGATTTTATGGCATTACGAGTTCGTTCGGCCAGTTTCAACCACCCCAAGCATGCTTTTCAAGCACGCCAAACACCTAAAAAACACATATTCAGTCGTGCTATGAAAAACACATGTCCAAATGATTTTCCGTCTCCTCGTACACTTCAAGAATAATAATTAGGGTGTTTTCGTGTGATTTCAAGTCATTCCGATGTTGTTCGGCAAATATTTGACCGTTAAACGCATGTTTTGGCCATTTACGACATGTGGAGTGCGTTTTCGGCCAGCGCGGTCACATGACACCTCCGATTGATGTGCCATCTATCCAACCATTTCACAATTCACCCAACCTTTGTTTTTTTTCTGATTTCATGGCATTCCGAGATCATTCGTCCATTTTCGACAACCCCACGCACGCTTTTCAAGCACGCCAAACACCTAAAAAACACATATTCAGGTGTGCCACGTAAACCACGCATCCGAATGATGTGCTGTCTCCTCGTACACAACAAGAATAATAATTAGGGTGTTTTCATGTGATTTCAAGTCATTCCGATGTCATTCGACATGCATTTGACCGTTAAACGCATGTTTTGGCCATTTACGACACGCGAAGTGTGTTTTCGGCCACCACGGTCACACGACACCTCCGATTGATGTGCCATCTGTCCGACCATTTCAAAATTCACCCAAACTTTATTGTCGTCTGATTTCATGGAATTCTGAGGTCGTTCGGCCGGTTTTGACCACCCCATGCACGCTTTTCAAGCGCGCCAAACACCTAAAAAACACATATTCAACTGCACCGCACAAACCGCGCATCCGAATGACGTTACGTCTCCTCGTACACCTCAAGAATAATAATTTCGGTGTTTTCATTTGATTTCAAGTCATTATGATGTCATTCGACATGGATTTGACCATAAAACCAATGTTTTGGCCATTTATGACACGCGGAGTGCGTTTTCGACCAGCGCGATCACACGACACCTCCGATTGATGTTTCATCTAGCCTACCATTTAACAATTCACCCAACCTTTGTTTTCGTCTGATTTCATGGCATTCTGAGGTCGTTCGGCCAGTTTCGATCACCCCACGCACGCTTTTCAAGCACGCCAAACACCTAAAAAACACATATTCAGTCGTGTCGTGCAAACCACGCGTCCGAATGATGTGTCGTCTCCTCGTACACCTCAAGAATAATAATTAGGGTGTTTTAGTGTGATTTAAAGTCATTCATATATCATTCGGCATGCATTTGACCGTTAAACGAATGTTTTGGCCATTTACGACACGCAGAGTGCGTTTTCAGCCAGCGCGGTCACACCACACCTCCGATTGATGTGTCGTCTAGCCAAAAATTTCAAAATTCACAAACCCTTTGTTGTCATCTGATTTCATGAAATTCCGAGGTTGTTCGGCTGGTTTCGACCACCCGATGCACGCTTTTCAAGCGCGCCAAACACCTAAAAAACACATATTCAGCCGTGCCGCGCAAAACGCACATCCGAATGATGTTCTGTCTCCTCGTACACCTCACGAATAATAATTAGGGTTTTTTCATGTGATTTATTGTCATTCCGATGTCGTTCGACATGCATTTGACCGTTAAATGCATTTTTTTGGCAAGTTACGACACGGGGAGTGCTTTTTCGGCCAGCGCGGTCATACGACACCTCCGATTGTCATGCCGTCTGGCCGACCATTTCAAAGTTCACCCACCCTTTGTTTTTGTCTGATTTCATGGCATTACGAGGTCGTTCGGCTGGTTTGGACCACTCCACGCACGCTTTTCAAGTGTGCCAAACACTTAAAAAACACATATTCAGCCGTGCCGTGAACCCCGCGCGTCCGAATGAAATTCTGTCTCCTTGTACACCTCAAGAATAATAATTAGGGTGTTTTCATGTGATTTCATGTCATTCTGTTGTCTTTCGGCATGCATTTGACCGTTAAATGCATGTTTTGGCCATTTACGACACGCGAAGTGCATTTTCAGCCAACGCGGTCACACGACACCTCCGATTGATGTGTCGTCTTGACAACTATTTTACAATTCACCCAACCTTTGTTTTAATCTAATTTCATGGCATTACGAGGTCATTCGGCCGGTTTCGACCACCCCATGCACACTTTTTCAAGCACACCAAACACCTAAAAAACAAATATTTAGTCATGCCACGCAAACCGCATGTCCAAATGACGTGTCGTCCCCTCATACACCTCAAAAATAACAATTAGGGTGTTTTCGTGTGATTTAAAGTCATTCTGATGTCGTTCGGCATGCATTTGACTGTTAAACGCATGTTTTGGCCATTTACGACACGTGAAGTGCGTTTTCGGCTAGCGCAGTCACACAACACCTCCGATTGATGTGTCATCTAGCCGACAATTTTAAAATTCACCCACCCTTTGTTGTCGTCTGATTTCATGGAATTCTGAGGTCGTTCAGCCATTTTTGACCACCCCACGCACGCTTTTCAAGCGCGCCAAACACCTAAAAAACACATATTCAACCGTGCCGTGCAAACCGCATGTCTGAATGACTTATCGTCTCCTCGTACGCTTCACGAATAATAATTAGGGTGTTTTATTGTGATTTTAAGTCATTCCGATGTCGTTTGGTATGCATTTGACTGTAAAACCCATGTTTTGGCCATTTACGACATGCGGAGTGCGTTTTCGGCTAGCGTGGTCACACGACACCTCCGATTGATGTGTTGTCTGGCCAACCATTTCAAAATTCACCTACCATTTATTTTCGTCCAATTTCATGACATTCTGAGGTCGTTCATCTAGTTTCAACCACCCCACGCACGCTTTTCAAGCGCGCCAAACACCTAAAAAACACATACTCAGCCGTGCTGCGCAAACCGCATGTCCGAATGATGTTCCGTCTCCTCATACAACTCACGAATAATAATTAGGGTGTTTTCGTGTGATTTCAAGTCATTCTGATGTCGTTCGTCATGCATTTGACCGTAAAATGCATGTTTTGTCCATTTACGACACACGGAGTGCGTTTTCGACCAGTGCGGTCACACAAAACCTCCGATTGATGTGCTGTTTGGTCGACCATTTTACAATTCACCCACCCTTTGTTTTCGTCTGATTTTATGGCATTAAGAGGTCGTTCGGCCGGTTTCGACCACTCCACGCACGCTTTTCACGCGCGCCAAACACATAAAAAACACATATTTAGTCGTGCCATGAAAACCGCACATCCGAATGACATTCCGTCTCCTTGTACACCTCAGGAATAATAATTAGTGTGTTTTCGTGTGATTTCAAGTCATTTCAATGTCGTTCAGCATACATTTGACTGTTAAACGCATGTTTTGGCCATTTACGACACGTGAAGTGTGTTTTCAGCCAGCACGGTCACACGACACCTCCGAATGACGTGATGTCTGACCAACCATTTCACAATTCAACCAACCTTTGTTGTCGTTTGATTTCATGGAATTCTTAGGTCATTCGGTCAGTTTCGACCACCCCACGCATGCTTTTCAAGCGCGCCAAACACCTAAAAAACACATATTTAGCCATTCCGCACAAACCGTGTGTCCGAATGACATTCCGTTTCCTCATACACCTCAAGAATAATATTTAGGGTGTTTTCATGTGATTTCAAGTCATTTCGATGTCGTTAGGCATGCATTTGACCGTAAAACCCATGTTTTGGCCATTTACGACACGCGATGTGCGTTTTCGGCCAGCGCGGTCACACGACACCTCCGATTGATGTGTCGTCTGGCCAACCATTTTAAAATTCACCCACCCTTTATTTTTGTCTAATTTCATGGAATTCTGAGGATGTTCGGCTGGTTTAAACTACCCCACACATGCTTTTCAAGCGCGCCAAACACCTAAAAAACACATATTTAGTCATGCTGCGCAAACCGTGCATCTGAATGATGTTCCGTATCCTCGTACACCTCAGAAATAATAATTAGGGTGTTTTAGTGTGATTTCAAGTCATTCCGATGTCGTTCGGCATGCATTTAACCATTAAACGCATGTTTTGTCCATTTACGACACGCAGACTGCGTTTTCGACCAGCGCGGTCACACGACACCTCCGATTGACATGCCGTCTGGCAGACCATTTTACAATTCACCCACCATTTGTTTTCGTCCGATTTAATGGCATTCCGAGGTCTTTCGTCTAATTTAGACCACCCCACGCACACTTTTCAAGCGCGCCAAACACCTAAAAAACACATATTTAGCCGTGCGGTGCAAACCACGCGTCCAAATGATGTGCTGTCTCCTCGTACTCCTCAAAAATAACGATTAGGGTGTTTTCGTGTGATTTCAAGTCATTTTGATATCGTTCGACATGCATTTGACCGTTAAATGCATGTTTTGGCCATTTACGACACGCGAAGTGCATTTTCGGCCACTGCGGTCACACAACACCTTCGATTGACGTGTCGTTTGACCGACCATTTTAAAATTCACCCACCCTTTATTTTCGTCTGATTTCATGGAATTATGAGTTCGTTCGGCTGGTTTAGACCACCCCACGCATGCTTTTCAACCACGCCAAACACCTAAAAAACACATATTCAGCCATATCGCACAAACCGCGCGTTCGAATGATGTTCTGTCTCCTCCTACATCTCAAGAATAATAATTAGAGTGTTTTCGTATGATTTCAAGTCATTCTGATGTCATTCGACATACATTTGACCGTAAAACCCATGTTTTGGCCAATTACGACACACGGATTGCGTTTTCGACTAGCGCGGTTACACGACACCTCCGATTGACGTGCCTTCTGGCTTACCATTTCACAATTCACCCACCCTTTGTTTTCTTCTGATTTCATGGCATTCCAAGATCGTTCAGCCGGTTTCGACCACCCCACGCACGCTTTCCAAGCGTGCCAAACACCTAAAAAACACATATTCAGCCGTGCCACGCAAACTATGCATCCGAATGACATTCCGTCTACTCTTACACCTCACGAATAATTATTAGGGAGTTTTTGTGTGATTTAAAGTCATTCCAATGTCGTTCGGCATGCATTTGACCGTTAAACGCATGTTTTGGCCATTTACGACGCGCGAAGTGCGTTTTCGGCCAACGTAGTCACACAACACCTCCGATTGATGTGCCGTCTGGCCAAACATTTTACAATTCACCCACCCTTTGTTGTTGTCCTATATCATGGAATTTCGAGGTCGTTCGACCGGTTTCGACCACCCCACGAACGCTTTTCAAGCGCACCAAACACCTAAAAACACATATTCAGTCGTGCCACGCAAACCATGCATCCGAATGACGTTATGTCTCCTCGTACACCTCAAAAATAATAATTAGGGTGTTTTCATGCGATTTCAAGTCATTCCGATTTTGTTAGGCTTGCATTTGACCGTTAAACGCATGTTTTGGCCATTTACGACATGCGGAGTGCGTTTTCGGCCAGCGTGGTCACACGACACCTCCGATTAATGTGCCGTATGACCAACCATTTCAAAATTCACCCACGATTTATTGTTGTCTGATTTAATGGCATTCTGAGGTCGTTCGACCGATCTTAACCACCCCACGCACGCTTTTCAAGCGCGCCAAACACCTAAAAAACACATGTTCAACCGTGCCGCACAAATCGCGTGTCCGAATGACGCGACGTCTCCTCATACACCTCAAGAATAATAATTAGTGTGTTTTATTGTATTTTAAAGTCATTCCGATGTCGTTCGACATGCATATGACCATAAAACCCATGTTTTGGCCATTTACGACACTCAGATCACGTTTTTGACCAGCGCGGTCACACGACACCTCCAATTGATGTGTCGTCTAGCCGACCATTTCAAAATTCACGCACCCTTTGTTTTGTCTGATTTCATGGCATTCTGAGGTCGTTCGGATGGTTTAGACCACCCCATGCACGCTTTTCAAGCGCACCAAACACCTAAAAAACACATATTCAGCCG
The DNA here is from genome assembly GCA_963277665.1 of Viscum album. Taxonomy (NCBI): domain Eukaryota; kingdom Viridiplantae; phylum Streptophyta; class Magnoliopsida; order Santalales; family Viscaceae; genus Viscum; species Viscum album. Next base: position 357,973,341 of record OY728155.1, on the reverse strand, counting down.
TGCCATGAAAACCACGCGTCCGAATGACGTGTTGTCTCCTCGTACACCTTAAGAATAATAATTAGGGTGTTATAGTATGATTTAAATTCATTATGATGTCGTTCATCATGCATTTTACCATAAAACCCGTGTTTTGTCCATTTACGACACACAAAGTGCGTTTTCGACCAGCGCGGTCACATGACACCTCCGATTGAAGTTACGTCTGGCCGAACATTTCAAAATTCACCCACCCTTTATTGTCATCCGATTTCTTGGAATTATGAGGTCGTTCGGCCAGTTTCGACCACCACACGCATGCTTTTCAAGCTCGCCAAACACCTAAAAAACACATATTCAGCCGTGCCGCGCAAACTGTGCATACGAATGTTGTGTCCTCTTTTTGTACACCTCACAAATAATAATTATATTATTTTCCTAAAGTATCTACACAATACTAATGCGTTTGGTTGGTTTTCTATATGCTGGTTATTGTTTTCACTTAAAATGTTGTCAATTTCAAAGAAAAGTGAGACACTTTGAGTGGTTCCGGCCACACCATGCCTCGGATTGAGGCGGGGTTGACTCATACACATAAAAAATGACCCATGGATCATTTTCCTAAAGTTTCAACAGAATCAAAATGCGTTTGGTCAGTTTTAAGTATGCCAGTTGCTGTTTTTACTTAAAATCTTGTCCATTTCAAATAAAAGTGAGACAGTTTGAGTGGTATCGGCCGCACTGGCCCTTAGATTAAGGTGAGGTTGACTTTTACATATCACATATTACCCATGGATTGTTTTCCTAAAGTTTCAACAGAATCCAAATGCCTTTGGTTGGTTTTCCGTATGTCAGTTGTTGTATTCACTTAAAATGATGTCCTTTTGAAACAAAATAGAGACTTTGAGTGGTTCCGGCCACAACGCGCCTCAGATTGAGGTGAGGTTTACTCGTACATGTCAAAAATGACCCATGTATCATTTTTTTGAAGTATAAAAACAATCCAAATGTGTTTGTTTGGTTTTCCATATGCTAGTTGTTGTTTTCACTTAAAATGTTGTCCATTTCAAATAAAAGTGAGACACTTTGAGTGGTGCCGACAACACTGTGCCTCAGATTGATGGGGGGTGACTCGTACACGTCAAAAATTACCCATGGGTCATTTTACTAAAGTATCAACAAGATCCGAATGCGTTTGGTCAGTTTTCCGTATGCTAGTTGTTTTTACTTAATAGAGTATCCATTTTAAACAAAAGAAAGACACTTTGAGTGGTACCGGCCACACTGTGCCTCAGATTGAGGTGGGTGGGGGGGGGGGGCTGTCTGGGGTTCAAGAAGGAGGGTGGGTAATGTATCTAAAACTCTATCTAGGTTTCATACATCGAATTCTGACAGGACTGTGAACCGCCGCGGGGTGTCGTCCTGAAGCAGGGCCAAATCACGGAATTACCGCGGCATGACCGCGGCGTGACCGCGGTGTGTTGGCCTAGTTCAGAGACATCGACGGGGAAACATCTTCCATCCAGGATTCCAAATAAATCCTATGTAGTTGTCCTTCACATTATAGAAACTGATCTTATGTTATAAAAAACAGACTCTTAATTCAGGATTATGGTATGATAAAGATATATATTTTATATTATTTGTTTTTAAAAGCGGTACTAGGTAGTTGAAACTACTAATTGAGAGTCAAATTATCACACCCTAAACTATCACTGTGAGTTTTTGCAGACAGCGCACCTCCGTTGGAGGGTTTTTATTATAAAAACATGACTTTATTTATCAAATGAAACAATTATATTAAAGAAAACTTATTCAAGATATGAAATTCAATATAATTAAGAAGAATTAAGAAAGAAGCTAAATTCAATTTAAATAATTCTTAAATTAAGGAGGCTTCCATATTTGGTCAAAAATAAAGAGTTATACTGAATTCAAAAATATCCCTACTAGAGTGAAAAACCAGGTTCAAAAATAAAGAGTTATACAAAATTCAAAAATGTAATGGATCAATCTGCCCTTGATCACTATCACCATCACCACTGTCATCACCAGCCTCATCCTCGCCCTCAGCCCCATCCTTGCCCTCAGCCCCATCCTCGCCCTCAGCCCCATCCTCACCCTCGTCCTCATCCTCATCCTCGCCCGCGTCCTCTTCAGCATCCTCATCATCACCAAGAACGTCATCATCTCAACCACCACTAGAACTGTCACCTGGTGCATTGGATAATTCACCCATCGACGACATATATGTCTGACAAGCTGCGCTAGCCTTTGGTGGAAGTGATGAAGATAAAGCTCTGATCAGTTTCATAAATTCTTTCTCCCTCATTTGAACCTATTCTTCCAACTCTGTGACCCTTTTATCAGACATTCTTGCATGCTCCTTGACTTGTTCCAACTCGGTGGTACTAGAATGGATACTTGGAGAGGACCAATACCTCGTCAGGACTATATTATTACCAGGTCCACAGCGTACTCGACCAGAGTGCTAATCTCCCAAAACCTGATATAAATGGTCATGTGGCCCTAAATTGTCAGGCTCCTGGGAATCAAGGGATTCTAAAGCAGCCTGTTAAAAATATTAATAGATTATTAAATTTCAAAATAGATATTAAACTTTGAAATAAACAAATTAAAACTTATAATCTTTTCTTGTGTCGGTTCATTAACCACAGTTCCATCTTTTTTCCTTCAACTCGAGAAAAACAATTTTTCTCGAGGGATACGTCCTTCAATATTCAATTTGTGCTTCTGTAATGACATTGAAACAATATAAAGTGCACGTATAATCATATATTCAATATTCAATAAGTCACATAATTTAAGTAGGAAACAATAAAAAGGGAAAGTCCAAAAGAAAAATTATAAACAACTATATCGTACTAGCTGCCTCTCATGATCTGACATAGTTGTGCGCCCTAAAGTGTGGAGATATTGCTTTGAATCAATGTTTTTTTTGTTTTTTTTTCATAAGATTCCTAAATAATGTTTAATAATAAATAAAATAATATTAATGAAAAATATAAAAACTGTCATTTAAATACCTCAAATGGGATTAATACCTTAAATTTGGCAGTCACCCAATGGGTAATCATTTGGCGATATTGTTCTATCGGGCAGTCATCCACGATAGGTAATGTCTCCAACTCTGTGCCCACTCTATCACACCATCCAACATATAGCTCATGCTTATAAGCTCTCCAAAGCTCTCCTAGCTCCTTTAAACATGCTAGTTGTGCACCTTCGCCATATGGGAAGTTAAACTGAAGCTGACACCCAATAGATTCATTCATATAAATACAAAAAAATACTACATTAAATCCAATGGATTTTTTACCCATATTTGTGCTCACACATTATCTTTAACTTCGTGTGGCAGATGTCTCCAAGAGAGAGGGATGACCGGAATGATGTCAGAGTATTTGGCTAGCATCGCCAAAAAACCCCGACATTCCTGCCCAGATTTATCAATCATCTGTCCATCATCATTGTATTCAACCATCAAATGTGTCTGGAAATTACATACCACACGCAAGTGAGAATGCCCCCTTCCCCGCCTCCTATTAGTAGATGAATCTGTTATTAATAAAAAAATATTAGTACAAGTTATAATAAAAATAAATTTTGGTATAAAAATTTGTTAGAGTTATATAAATATACCTGTGGTAATCGAATTAATGGGTGTCACTGGATGTGCAGAAGCTGAAGGAATATCCTGTACAGGTGGAGTGTCCCTCAATGTAAGCTCCTCAGCCAGATACTGTGTCAGAGCAGGAGTCGAAGAAGGTGGAATATAATATCTTATAGATAATCAACTTGAAACAAAAGATGATGGCACAGATGTCTTGCCAACTGGTAGTGTAAACATCGGAGGCCTAAATATCCCGTGTGTCCCTAAAGACACACCAGGATCAAAATGGGGCGTAGAAGATATGTCTGTGGTAGGGGAATAGTCCAATCAGGTATGACCAGTAGATCGTCTAACTCTCTCACCACGAGCCCTCATACCACCGACCTCAGTACCGGGACCACCAGATGACCGTCTAACTCTGACACCACCCCCCCTCCTACCACCAGCCTCTATACTGGGAGAAATATCAGGCTCCTCGCCAGATATCTCTTGTCTAGGGGATGGATTCTGAAAAAGAGTTTAACACAAAAGTAAACACATGCTATTATAAGTTATTGAAATATATATATTTGAAATAAAATACTCACAATAGGGATGAGTGGAGGAATGCCCATATGTGTCATGAGATGATTATTTTCAATCATCTTTTTCCACCTCCTCTCTTCAATGGGTGTCATTTCCTACAATTAAAACAAATATGGAAGTAATTCAAAACAGATAACTAATGTGTAACCTAAAAAAAAATATAGAAAAACTATTCTGATAAAAAAACATAAAGAAACAGAAGATTTATGGTGGTAAAAGGAGAGGTCCCACCGAGAGTTCCCTTTGTAGATATTTTATTCATAAAGAACATTTGATTGTATGGTTAAGTATTTCTTATTTCTTCTGTGAAGAATAATTAGGGACAACATACTATTTTTCAAAGTTTAAGAAGATACTCCATATGATCTATTATGAAAAGGATAAGTGAACAATGTTTCATTTTATATATATATAGATTTTGATAGAAACATGATACATACTTTTTATGTAATACACATAGTGTACAAAAAATTAAGATGAATAAGATCTTCATGTTTGAAATGATCTTAATTAAAGGAGTGATTTTCATGAAATACTATGAATAAATATTACAAACAATTTCTTATGAGTTCATATACGTGAATCTGTAATATTTGAAGCATTGAGATTAAAAAAAACTATGAATCTTTAACATTATAACACAAGAAAGAGACACTATGCCCTTAAAAATGTATATGTGTAATGAAAAAATTAATTGGAAAATGTGTACACCTATGTAGTGATTTGAGTACACAATTCGTGGAGTAGAAAATCATAAATTTTTCCAAAATCCCTAGAAATAGGGAATAATGATATCCTTGAGAATAGAATGATATCATTGAGAAGAGGTGGAATGATATCCTTGAGAATAGGTGGAAGGAGTCTAACCTAGAATCTGATCAGATGGAAGAGGTTCACCTGTGCTGGGGCTTCTCAAGGGCTTCTGGGAGTCGTACGGTGCTTCTGGAGTTCCGCAATATGCTTTTGCAAAGCTTCTAGAATCGTGGGGTGGGGGGGTCGCCTGCCTTAGTCGAAATTGGGTTTTTTTGCCAACAGTTATTAAAAACCGTTGGTAAAACAATTCTTTCCCAATGATTTGATGAAACTGTTGGGAAAAATCATCTAAAGTCCATCTTTACCAATGGTTCTTATAGACTGTTGGTAAAAACAATTCTTTCCCAACGGTTTGATGAAACCATTGGGAAAGCACATCTAAATTCCATATTTACCAATGGTTCATGCAAACCGTTGGTAAAGAACACCTATACCAATAGTTCAAAGAACCATTGGTATACAATTTTTGGGAAAACAATGCTCTCCAGTAGTGAAACCCCTTCTGCATACTCGTTATCTTTTGTGTTCTATCAACAAAACACATACCCTATAAATGAACACCACTAATTTCTTTTAAAAAACCAATCAATATGCAATTCATTTAGTGAAAAAACACAACTGACATACTGAAAACTAAGGAAATGAATTCTGATTGTTTTGATACTTTAAAACAATGATCCATCAGTCATTTGTAACGTGTTGGAATCAACCACACCTCAATCCGACACACGGTGTCACCGATATAACTCTAAATGTGTCTTGTTATTTAAAGTTGACATTAATTCAAGTAAAAAACACAACTGACATACTGAAAACCAATAAAACACTTTCATATTGTTTTGATAATTTAAGAAAATGATCTATGAGTCGTTTTTGACGTGTAGGAATCAAACCCACCTCAATCCGATGAATGGTGTGACCGGTGTGACTAAAATTGTCCGCTATCAGTTTAAAATTGAAATTTTAACTCAAAACACGTCACTCACTAAAAACAAAGAAAACAAACTTCGATTGTCTTACAAATTAAGGAAATCAATTCATAAGTCTTTTGTGACATGTATGAAATAGTCTCACATCAAACCGAAGCACGATGCAATCGGTATGACTCAAATTGTATGTTTTTGGTTTGAAATGACATTTTAGTAAAAAAACACAACTGACATAATGAAAACTGAGGAAATTCATTCTGATTGTTTTGATACTTTAGGAAGATGATAATCAGTTATTTGTGATGTGTAAGAATCAAACAAACTTGAATATGACGCACAATGTCACCACTATGACTCCAAACGTGTCTTGTTATTTAAAATCAACATTAATTCAAGTAAAAAAACACAAATGACTTACTGAAAACTGATTAAACACATTCAGATTGTTTTGATACTTTAGGAAAATGATCCATGAGTTAGTTGTGATGTGTAGGAATCAAAGCCACATCAATCTGACAAATGGTGTGACTGGTATGACTAAAAGTATCCATTATTAGTTTAAAATTGACATTTTAACTCAAAACACGTCACTCACTAAAAACTAAGAAAACATGCTCTGATTGTTTTCCAAATTAAGGACAATGATTCGTAAGTCCTTTGTGATGTTTATGATGTAGTATCATGTCAAACGAACACATGTTGTGATCGGTATGACTCAAATTGCATGTTTTTGGTTTAAAATAACATTTTAGTAAAAAAATACAACTGAAACATTGAAAACCAAGGAAATGAATTATGATTATTTTGATACTTTAGAAAAATGATCCATCGGTCATTTTTGACATGTAGAAATCAACCACACCTCAATCCGACGCATGGTGTCACTGGTATGACTCGGTATGCATCTTGTTATTTAAAATTGACATCAATTCAAGTAAAAAATACAACTGACATACTAAAAACTAAGAAAACACATTTAGATTGTTTTGATACTTTAATAAAATGATCCATGAGTCAGTTGTGACGTGTAAGAATTAACCCCACCTAAATCTGCAAAACAGTGTGACCGGTATGACTAAAAGTGTCCAGTATCTGTTTAAAATTGACATTTTAACTCAAAACGTATCACTCAATGAAAACAAAGAAAATGCACTCTGATTGTCTTAAAAATTAAGGAAAGTGATTTGTAAGTCCTTTTTGATGTGTATGAAGTATTCTCATATCAAACCGATGAATTATGTGACTGGTATGACTCAAATTGCATGTTTTCGGTTCGAAATGACATTTTATTAAAAAAACACAACTGACATACTAAAAACTGAGGAAATGCATTCTGATTGTTTTGATAATTTAGGAAAAAAATAAATTTTTCATTTGTGATGTATAAGAATCAACCACACCCCAATCTGACGCACGGTGTCACCGGTATGACTCCAAATGTGTTGTTATTTAAAATTAACATTAATTCAAGTAAAAACACACAACTGACATACTGAAAAATGAGAAAATGCATTGTGATTGTTTTGATACTTTAGGAAAATGATTCACAAGTCATTTGTGATGTGGAGGAATCAAACCCACCTCAATATGATGAACAGTGTGATCAGTATGACCAAAAGTGTCCACTATCAGTTTAAAATTGACATTTTAACTCAAAATGTGTCACTCACTGAAAACAAAGCAAATGTGATCCAATTATCTTAAAAATTAAGGACAATAATTTTTAAGTCCTTTGTGACGTGTATAAAGAAGTCTCATGTCAAAATGATGCATGATACGACCAGTATGACTCAAATGGCATGTTTTACATTTGAAATGACATTTTAGTAAAAAAACACAACTAACATACTGAAAACCAAGGAAATTCATTCCGATTGTTTTGATACTTTAAGACAACAATACATTAGTAATTTTTGACATGTAGGAATTGAACATACCTAAATATTATGCATGGTGTCTCTGATATGACTCTAGACGTGTCTTGTTATTTAAAATTGACATTAATTCAAGTAAAAAAACACAACTGACATACTGAAAACTGAGCAAACACATTCAGATTATATTAAAACTTTAGGAAGACAATCCATGATTCAGTTTTTCTAGGTTGGAAACAACCCCACCTCAATATGATGAACGGTGTGACCGGTATGACTAAAAGTATCCACTATCAGTTTAAAATTGACATTTTAACTCAAAACGTGTCACTCACTGAAAACCAAAAAAAGCGCTCTGATTGTCTTCAAAATTAAGGAGAGAAATTTTTAAGTCTTTTGTGAAATGTATGAAGTAGTCTCACTTCAAAATGACGCATGATACGACCAATATGACTCAAATTTCATGTTTTCGATTTGAAATGACATTTTAGTAAAAAAACACAACTAACATACTGAAAAATGAGGAAATGCATTCCAATTGTTTTGATACTTTAGGAAAATGATTCATAAGTCATTTTTGACGTGTAGGAATCAACCCCACCTCAATACAATGTACGATGTCACTTTTTTGACTCCAAATGTGTCTTGTTATTTAAAATTGACATTAATTCAAGTAAAAAACATAACTGACATACTAAAAAATGAGGAAACACATTCGGATTGTTTTGATACTTTAGAAAAACGATCCATGAGTTAGTTATGATGTGTAGTAATAAACCCCACCTCAATCTAACAAATGGTGTGACCTTTCTTACTAAAAGTGTCCGCTATTAGTTTGAAATCGACATTTTAACTGAAAACGTGTCACTCATTAAAAAAAAAGAAAATTTGCTCTGATTGTCTTCTAAATTAAGTAAAGTGATTCATAAGTCCTTTTTGATGTGCATGAAGTAGTCTCATGTCAAACCGACACTTGATGTGACCGGTATGACTCAAATTGCATGCTTTTGGTTTGAAATGGCATTTTAGTAAAAAAACATAAATGACATACTGAAAACTAAGGAAATACATTCCAATTGTTTTTATAATTTAGGGAAGTTATCCTTCAGTCATTTTTGACATTTAAAAATCAACTCCACCGCAATCTGATGCACGGTGTCATCGGTATGACTCCAAATGTGTCTTGTTATTTAAAATTGACATTAATTCATGTAAAAAAACACAACTGACATACTGAAAACCGAGAAAATGAATTTTATACTTTATGAAAACAATCCATGAGTTATTTGTGACATTTAGGAATAAATACCACCTCAATACAATGAACGGTGTGACCGATATAACTAAAATTATCTGCTATTAGTTTAAAATTGACATTTTAACTCAAAACATGTCACTCACTAAAAACCAAGAAAGCGCGCTCCAATTGCATTACAAATTAAGGATAGATATTCGTACGTCCTTTGTGACGTGTATGAAACATTATCATGTCAAACCGATGCACGATGCGACCAGTATGACTCAAATCGCATGTTTTCGGTTTGAAATGACATTTTAGTAAAAAAACACAACCGACATACTAAAAACTGAGGAAATGAATTCTGATTGTTTTGATACTTTAAGACAATGATCAATTAGTTATTTTTGATGTTTAGGAATCAAAACCACCTCAATACGACGTATGATGTCACTGGTATGACTCCAAATGTGTCTTGTTATTTAAAATTGACATTAATTCAAGTAAAAAAATACAACTGACATACTGAAAACTAAGAAAACACATTCAAATTGTTTTGATACTTTAGGACAACAATCCATGAGTCATTTGTGACATATAGGAATCAAAACCACCTCAATCTGACGAATGGTGTGACCATTATGACTAAAAGCGCCTGCTATGAGTTTAAAATTGACATTTTAACTCAAAACGTGTCACTCACTGAAAACCAAGAAAACACACTCCAATTTTCTTCCAAATTAAGGACAACAGACATTGATGTTTTCCAAGGTTTCCATCACCCAAACCCACATTTTTACACCAATTGAGAGAAATATCACATGAAAATGACTCCTAGAACCTATAAATCATCATGACAAGGATTCTAGAGCTAGACAAGGATAAATAAGAAAAATGGAATAGACAATCTTACCTGATTACAAAAGTAAATCCCATGTGTACTAGAGGACTATTCACTTACATCATAAACCATTAACTTACAGCGTAGGATCTCGGTTGCACCTTTTATAGCATGAATGGTAGTATTATGATGTAATACCATACTCATATCTCTTGAGGCATAAAAAATTCTTATAGAATAAAAATGGTTTAGGGTGTTCCTCCACAATGCAAGGTCACAGTTTCACGGTGTAAGAGGTCAGAACTATTGTGCAGAGTGAGAAGGGTCTAATATATGGCACTTCTAGGTGGCCAGGAATTTTGCTAAATGAAGAGAGGGGCATATGGTATTTATAGGGGATCATTGTTCCTAACCCCACATGAGAGTGGCATGTGTAACTCCTCTCTTAAAGTATGAATATGTAACACCCCTAGTAACATCCTTTTTAAGGCCTATAATGATTTTAAGACTAGAGACCAATTGTTTTCATAACTAATGTGGAGAAAGAGATGATGTAGTGTAAAACCATTCGAGTCACACCTCTTGTGGAATAAGAGGATGTATTATTGTGTAAATATATTGGGGTATAATATTTAAAATGTAAAATTCCTTAAATCCATAAAACTATTCTCTAATACTTTTACATTATAAAATTAATATTTACACTATAAAGTTACATTTAGGCTATAAAAGATGACAATGAGAATAGGGATTTACAATTATCCCCCTATAAAGGATTCTTATCATCAAGAGGAATCTCTTGGACTCCTATTCAAATAAATCAGGCTACTGAACTTGAACATATACCTCTTTCTCCCAAGTATCCTTCTAGATCCACCCATGTTGCCACTGAATGTAGAAAAGTGGTACCATATTCCCTCGAAGTACTTTCTTTCTCCAGTATATAATATGTATCAGATGATCCTCATATGATGTTTCATGCTATATCTCAACATCCTATCAATCAATAACATGTGTAGGGTCAGGTATGTACCTTCGTAGTTGTGACACATGAAAACCATCGTGCATACCTCGGTAGTAAGAAGGAATATCCAAAAAGTATGACACTTCCCCTATCTGCTCGATGATATCAAAGAATACGGAAAAAACATGGTGTTATATTTTCCTAATTTCTCAAACATTTATTCCCTAACCAAGGAGTAACTTTCAAGAAAAAATGATTTCCCATATATAACTCAAAAGGTATCCTCCTACAATTGGCATAAGATCTATGTCTGATTTGAGTGGAGATCAAACTCTTTTGAATTAGTTGTATTCTCTTAGAGGTCTCCTGAATTATGTTGGGCCACAACTACTACCTCACTTGCCTCATTCCAATAGAGCGGTGAACAACATGACCTCCCATAAAGATCCTCATATGGTGTCATCTCAATCAAATCCAAATAATTTTTTTTATACGAAAACTCAAGTAAGTCTAGGTGATTATCCCATGATCCTCCAAAGTCTAGTATTCAAGCTTGAATCATGTCCTCTAATGTGTGTGTAGTCTGCTCTGACCATCCTATTATTTGTGGATGGTGAGTCATGCTCAACTTCTACTAAATCTATAATGCCTTCTACAAGATATTCCAAAATTGTGAAATAAAACATGTGTATCTTTATGATACAATAATAAAGATAACTCCATTCAAGTGTACGAACTCATATACATTGAGATATCCCATATCCTCTATAGTGTGTGCCTCTATGGTCATTAAAAAGTGGGAAACTTTCATCAACCGATAGGCAACCACCCAAACCATGCCACGACTCCTAGGGGTCCTGGTTAACTCCATCACAAATTCCATTATGATTTCATCTCACTTCTACGTGGGTACAATAAGTGGTTGGATCAACCCACTAGGTTTCTGGTGCTCGACCTTCACCCTCTGATAAGTAAGGCATCAAGAGATGAACCCTGCAATGTATCTCTTTATCTGTGACCACTAGAATTTTTTCCTGAAGTCATGGTCCATATTAATTACTTCAGGATGATTTTTTCATCTAGAGGTATGGTAATCCTGCATCATCTCTTCTCTGATGTATGCATGGACTACTACTCTCCCATTTTCCATGACTGCATCGTCGGATCTCAACTACAACCCAGGTATTGGATCTCCTCTAGCTAGTTGTTCCCCCATCACATCACACTCTGAGTCTGAATCATATCTAGCCTTTATCTAGTCCAAAAAAGAATATGTGACTACCATGGAAGCACAAGTCATAGAAACATGTTCCTATGAAGAATTCATACTCCAATCATCCAATAAGTTAATCAAGTACCACTGCTCCACGGATGGAAACTCACCAAACTCTTTCTCAGCCTATGTATTATGGCTAAAATAATCCTCAATGATGTTTCCTTTACTAAGTGAATACACCACCTCAAAGTCAAATGTCTGCAGATACTCAACCCAGCACCTCTACCTCAGGTTTAAGTCTCTCTATGTGAATATATAACAAAGGATATTATGTTCCGTGTAGAAAAAAATCTCTATCTGAAGAGATAATATTACCAACACTTCAGATCATAGAACAAAGCATCCAACTCCAAGTCATTTTTAGGGTAGTTTTTCTCATGGGGTCATAGATGACGAGACCCATAGGTAACTACCTACTCTATCTACATCATCACTACTCCTAGTCCAATGGTTGATGCATCATAGTACACTACATAACCAATCCTAGGCTCAGGGAGTGTCAGTAATGGAGTTTTCATCAACCTTATATTTAACTCAAGGGAATCATCTTTACACTAATCCAACCATTGGAACTTTAATCCCTTATTTGTTAGTGTATTAATGGGTGGTAGAAGTTGGTAGAAGTTATGAATAAACCATCGGTAATATCCTACTAGACTCATAAAGTTCCTGATCTCAAACATGTTTTGGAGACATGTCCAAGACATTACTGCCAAAAATTCCTATGGGTCTATAGATATACCTATTGAAAACACCAAATGAACTAGGAACTTCATTTATTGAATCCAAAAGTCACACTTTGACAAATTTTTGTAAAGAAAATGTGCTCAAAGTGTACTTAGGACTATCTCTAGGTGACAAGTATGCTTATCTAGTGTCGGTGAATAGATAAGGATTTCTTAGATGAACACTATGACGAAGGAGTCCAAGTATGGGTGGAAGGTCTTGTTCATAAGGTCCATAAACACTACAGGAACGTTCGTTAGCCCTAAAAAAATCACTAAGTACTGATACAATCAATACCTGCTCTAAAATTTCATCTTCATAATTTCCTCATCTATAACTCATAGATGATGATAGCCTGATCTAATATCTATCTTTGAGAACCACCAGGATCCCCATAGATAATAAAAAAGATCATCGGTGTTGGGAAAAGGATATATGTTCTTTATCATCACCTAGTTTAGCTTTCAATAATTAATTTAGAGTGAAAAACTATTGCCTGAATTCTTGGAAAACAACATAGGTGAGCCCCGTGGTGAAGTACTCAGTCTGATAAAGTCTTTACACTCCAATTTGTAAAACTACACCTTGAGATCCTTCATCTCGGTGAGCACCATATAATGTATGGATATATAAATGGGCTGTGCACCTGCTGTGAGCTTAATATCAAAATAAAATCCTCTATCTAGAGGAATTCCTATGAGTTAATTCGAAAATATGTTAATATAGATATATGTGACTAGATGATAAGATGATAGGGTTGTCACTAAATTTGTTATGAGATACAATTCTTCCATCTATGTTTTGATTGTCCCAAGCTAAGTTATATCTGGTCCAACTCTTCCTTCTCCCATCTCCCACTCTCTATTCATCATGAACTTATCTCCCTTTGGAAAAGTGAATGACACACGCCTCTGATAGCAGTCTATGTGAGCTCAGAATCTATTCAATCAATCTATGTTGAGAATTACATCAAAGGTATTCATCTCCAATATCATAAAATACCATAGATTTTTATAACTAGAGACAACTATAGGATACCTTGGGCATCGCTAGAGATGATCCACTTCTGTTCCCAATAGTGTTTCAAGAGAGACTGGTTTGGAAGATAACTTAATTGAAAGGTCAATTTAAGAAACTACTTGTGTAGCAATAAAGGAATGGGATATGATGGTATCAAATAAGTAAGTAGATCGAGTGGATGTGATCAAGACCATACCTCTAACTGTAGATGGCCCCTCTCTACCATCTACTGGAGTCAGATACATAGCATAAATGTGGCCAAACTCGGACTTATAACCCTATCCCTAAGGTGAGTGTCCATATGGATCTTCTACCAAGAACCCTTGCCTTACCTTTGGTTACATGGTCGGTTCTGTCTCCATCTCTTAGTCGAATCTCTAGCACAAAAGTACTAGATATTTCCTGTCCTTCAACATTGTTGGCACTGACTCTAGGGTGCTGGTCATACCCAACTATAGTGTATGAAATTATCACAATTAAAATACTTTAGGTCACCTATAAAATGAACTAAAGAGACTGATCTATTCTGCACATGAATTCCACTTCTCTACTATATTTCCCTAACCTTCATCTTCCTATCATAAGAAGAGTCACTCACAACAGTAATAAGAGGTCCAAATATCTAAGTAGTGAAAGGGAAGAAAAGACCATATGCTCATCCATCCTCCAAAATCCTCTCAATGGTTAGGGCCTTCTTCAAAAACATTAGGTATGAAGATAAATCAAAGCTCTGAACCTACTGTATAAGGTTGGGTCGAAGTCTAATTTTGAACTTCCTAGCCTTATGAGCCTCATTACCATCTAGAAGTGGTGTAAAATAGAGTATCTTAGTAAAGTTCATGGAGTATGTTGATACCATCATGGATCCCTACTATATCTCCATGAATTCATGTGCACAATCAATATTCATCATGTTAGAGAAGAATTTGTCCTTGAAGGCCTCCCATGTGAGACTCTCATGTCATCTGCCTGACACATAAATCCCCACCAACAATTAGTAGGTCTTTTCTACATGAACATTTCCAGCTTCACCTCCCTATTTGATGGTGTCTCAAGGAGGAAGAAGATGGTATCTATGGTATCCACCCAATATTCAGCATCCTGTGGTTTGATGGTGTCCTGACAGTATGGGGGTATGTTGGAGCTGTAAATCCTTGTCATAGTACACCATGGATTTTGGTGGAAATTGGCAAGGAAGCACTACATGCACCACTAAGGAAAGTGTGAGAACAGGCTTTGGAGCACCCTATCCAGTCGAAGGTCCCCTAAAACGTCTATGAGGCAGAATCTTCTACAATAGAAGGAACATTAGGAATACATTGAGTTATATCCATTATATGGGATCACATAAGGATTTTTATATGAGTACACCCTCAACCAAAGCTTTAACCCACCTAGAAATAACCCTTTTATACATTTATGCACATTAGTTATAGTTATCGTATATACTAATACAACAACATGATGAAATATACTAATAAATTATAGTAAAGATATATCACAAAGTATGGAAAGGTACAAATATATCACCCATTCAAATAATCTATCCCGAATAGATAACACAAGTCAATGAATTTTTATTAAAGAACTACTATGTCTCACAACAACAAGTACAAATATATATATAATATGTGAACCTACATGCCTAGTCATGATTCATAAAATCACCTGAAATCTCATATCAATATTATGTTCATCACCTAAGGTGATTTTAATTAATAGTAACAACAAAACTTAATTCTCAGTTTTATTGAAACTCATAGGTCCGCTATACAGTGTTGGACATGCACTAACATAGTTCTTTTTCCTGTGTCCCAACCATCATAACTCTTGTCTATCTTACCCCAAATCAAGGCATAATAAAAAGACAAGTTATTAAATCTCATTCCTCTGATTCCACTTTGTAACACCCTAACCCTAACCTCTAGGTTCAATCTGGAATTCCATGTGACCTCATGTGTGACTCCCTGAATGAAAGAGGTGTCCAACTACCAGAGAGGTCCTAAGTCCAACAATGGGGAGATGTAATATCCTGAACCATGTGCCACACACCGGTGCCTCGAGCTGGTTGGTTATGTGACCTCATCTATGCATCCCCATATTCCAAAGGTTGTAGACTAGCAACGAGGGTATAATATTGATCATGGGGAGATAATACCCTCTTTGTCAAAGTAGCACAAAAATGAAAATAAATAATAATAACCAAAATATATAACTAATAACCAAACCAACCCAGTATCACATGATGACAAAAATAGGAAATACAATATCCAAACTGAAAAGTAGATATGTCATGCCAAAATACATGTCAAGTGTCAATATGAAAAACCCAAAATAAATAGACACTGAAAACTCCCAAGCAGGACCCAAATCACATCTGGTTCCCTCATCTATACTCCATCCTAAATCAGCTATCTAATATAGGACTCTTTCCCTTATCCTATCCTGAAAACATGAAGTCTATTCGAGTACCAATCATGAATCCTGAGTCGGGTGTGAGTAAAAATCAGCAGGCCACCACCAACAGAATATAAAACAATATCTAATCAATAACAGTGTATAAAGATGTATAAATAATAAATCATAATTCATAAGTAAAAACTTTATCACATTTATTATTTTTAAATTAACCACATAAACCTCTGGGTTCCCGAGGACACTCGAACCCTCAATACCTACTTCGGCCCATGCTAGAGTCTGAACCATATCACAATAAAATACTTATCATTTATAATTTCATTTCAAACATATCACAGCCAATTGGAACCATATTCTAATTCCAACTCATGGTCATAAAATGTCGTGTCTAACACCCCATGGGTATTTAGTGCCTCAGTCCCTATCACACACCTCACTAATCCCATGGGTATTTGGAGACTCAGTCCCTATCTCATACTCGTCATCTCATATGGGTATTTGGATCATCAGTCCATGTCCCACACACATTTACCACTATGGGATTTTGAAGCATCATTCCATGTGCCACACACAAATATCACATATATCACACATATATCACATAAATCACATCATTCAAGGTTAATCAACATTAAACCTTTTTATCAACATTTCACATCATGGAATACCACTACAATCATCACAACAAACATGGTTCTTCAATTTAATCACATGGAATAATTTGAACAAATCATTATTAATCTATTTATCAATATTTAACCATATAACCCATTAATTAATTATCTAATTATTTAATCCAATTCTACAATCCCAATATCCCATTAATTAATTCACTAATTAATTAATCCAATTAAACAATTCCAATATCTCATTAATTAATTCACTAATTAATTAATCCATATTAATTAACCAATTCCATAACCCCATTGATCAATCAATTACACAATTCCTTAATTAATTAATTGAAAAAATTAATCAATTCAATTTAAGAATTTCAATTACTAAATGTTCAATAGAAATTATACAATTACATACACGTAATTGAAATTAAGATTTTGGGATTTAAATAATATACCACCTACTTCAAGATTGATGGAAAATGCTCACCAACAGAAATCCCAAATTGAAGCGGAACAATGGGGATCATGATGGAGAATGAGATCTAGATTTGATACCTAGATCCAAAATAAAAATAATCAAGATCCAAAAAACCAAGATCTATACACACCACTAATATGGGAAAATGATCCATTTTCTATCTGGGAATAAAGACATGAGGGAGATAAACCTAATTAGGAAGAAACCACATACCCAAAAAGGTGCAGATCCATCATTTGATTCATTAAGAATGGTGATCAAGAGCCCTAGGGATTAATATGAAATACTCAAAAAACAAGAGGGATAGGTTAGGGTCGAATTGGGTTGACTTTGGGTCAAGTTTGGGGGGGGGGGGTTCGGGATTTTTAAAACAAATCATCAGATTAATTAAACTCGTATGCACGATTTCCTTGGCAGGGGCATACAGTTTTCCAAATCATGAACCTTAACCACGTGACTCTTGTAGGGGGTTCATGGTTACCCCTAAGAGGATGCACGGTTTGACAAACCTTATTCCATCAATGCGAATCCCCTTTATTTGGATTCACACGGTTTGCTGGGTTGGGTGTACAGTTTGGTAAAACTGTGCGCCGACCATGCACTTCCCCTCTTCCTTCCAAAATTCTACAATTTCACATAAAAACTCTCCAATGTACAACCCAAACAAGATATACTCAAAATAAGGAAAAATAATACCTATAAAAGAGATCAAGACATATCGAAAAAAGGTCAAGATCTTACAATCTCACCACCATATAATAGCTCATCCTCAAGCTATACTCCCATGAATCTCTAACATTCCAAGGTAAAGAGCCTAGGAAACTGAGCCTACATATCCACCTCTCTCTTCCAAGTTTACTCTTCAACACACCCATGTTTCCACAATACATGAACCATCAACATAGTCTTCCCCTACAACACTTTCTCACCGCAATCCAACACAGGTATCAGATGCTCCTCAAAGGACACAATAGTATCAAGGTCAACATCATCCACATTGATCACATGAGAAGGGTTGGGGTGATATCTCTAAAGTTGTGACACATAAAAAACATCATGCATAGAAATATACCTATGTGAAATAGCTAATCGGTATGCCATCAGCCTGATCCTATCCACAACTTCAAACAATCCAACAAACCTAGGTGCAAGATTTCATTGTCTCTGAATCCTATGGTGACCCAACTAGGTGACACCCAAAGAAACACATGATCACCCTCTATAAGCTCTAGGGGTCATCGATGTCTATTAGCATATGACTTTTGTCTACTATGAGTTGTATTCATACATTTCCAAATTAGCTGAACCTGCTCTGACATATCCTACATGAGACTCAGTCCCAAAAGCTCTAACTCACCTACCTGCATCAAACATAGAGGTGATGTTCATGGTCTACCATAAAGATCCTCATATAGTGACATCTAAATAGTTTCTTGGTAACTATTGTTATATGAAAACTCCACCAAAGCTAGGTGATTCTCTCAAGATCCACCAAAGTCTAGGACACACGCCCAAAGTATATCCTCAAGCACCTGTATAGTATGTTCTTATTTCCCATCCATCTATGGGTGGAAATCCATACTCAGTAAAACCTACATACCGAGCACTTTCTATAATTCCTACCAGAAGCATGAATTGAAATGTGATTCACGGCCTGAAACTATACTCTATGGAACCCCGTGTAGAAGGACTATCTCTTGAACATACAATTCTTCAAACTGCTCAATTTACTGAATGCATCGAAGGCCTTTATTTTTTATTTATTTTTGATAATCCCCATTTTAAGGGTTGAGGGGGGACCCTTACATTGCTCGTAGGCATAGTGAAAATTACTTGACCCAAAGGCTTTAGAGTAAATCATCCCAAATAGACAACTTGGAACTACCCCTCCCTAGTATATATTGTGATGTCAACTCTCCACCTTCGTAGGGATGGTCAGTTAGCTATCATGTGCAGAGATGCATAGGCTTGGTACCGATGGAAATGTCATACCCTCTCATTCTTCCAAGTTTGGTTATGTCTACTCTGGTGAATGTTCCTGCTCTGATCCTCATATGGAGTCTTGTTCTTTGTAAATCTTTCTGGTTACATCTGCATTTTCAAGTGGCCCGAAGGCCTTGAGGTGGCCTGTAAGCCTTACTATCCCGAAGGCCTTGGGTGTCCTGAAGGCCTTTAAGGACTCGAGGATGAAACCAGTGGCCTGAAGGCTAAAACAAGTGAATAGTTTCAGATGCTATAGTACTAAATAGTACCTACCACAGTACCTGCTATAGTATCTACATAGTACCATCTATAGTATCTACATAGTATCTACTACAATACCTACTACAGTACTTCTACAGTAACCCAGAAATATGCCTCTACCCGAATTTGATATCGAGTCTCTTGGATGCACATGAAGAGTCCTCACCAACCAGATTGAGGCTCATGTTCCAAAACTGCTCAATTGAGAAAGTCTCATGTATATAAAAGAAATACACTCCTTTTGTCAGTTGGTTCACAACCACCCAAATAGCGTCATTCTTCAAAGGAATTATTGGGATACCCACCATAAATTCCCTATCAACTTCATCCCACTTCCATTCAGGATTGGGCAATGAGTGTAGTAAACATCTAGTACATTGATGCTCAGCCTCCACCTATTGATAGGTGTAGAATCATGTCATGAACCCTACTATCTCTTTTTTCATTTTTTTCCACAAAAAAAATTCATTGTAGGTCATGGTATATTTTGGTCACACCTAGATGCATCGCCCATTTTGAGGCATGATACTCACATATCAGATAATCTTGCATACTCATAGGCATAATAACCCATTTCCTAACATAGATTGTAAGGACTTGAGCTCGAGTGGCTAGACTTAGCACTTAAAAACATTGTGTAATTTTTTTATAAAAGAAACTTGAATAAATACAAAAAGTTAAATAAAATAGTGGATCTTTTACTAACCCAAGTTCTGGAGAATTAGAATCCAATATTACATTAAAATATAAATGTACAAAGTCTAATAAACATTAAGCAAAGTAACGTCAGATCAATGCTTCCACATTATAAATTTATCATAGCACTTCTACTAAACCTGTAAGAATAATTTAAAATACATGGGGTGAGCACAAAAATGCCTAGTAAGGGGTTTTAAAACAAGCCCATTTAAGAAATAATTTTTATTTTAAAAAATACATGTTTTAAATCATGAAATTAACATTTATCATAACATTTCACCATCATTTTCTTGAGAGATTCTAAAATGGAATTTAGGATTAACTCATTCTCAAAATTTCTAAACTTATTTATGAGTTACAAATAAAATGCATCATAAAAATACGCACGCACTTGAACAAAAATACATATAATGCCACTTAATGATAGAAAATGTCCACACATAAGTTATCCATAACATACTAGTGGTATAGATACAAATTTGCACATGAAATATTACTTGTTCATAATTTTTACATAAGAAAAAGGTTCTTAGCCATTGAAAGATAGATAAATTTATAACCATAATTTTATAGTTTGGAAACTAAATATTAATCCTTCTTTAGAAATGAGTCACTATATAAGTATATACTTAAATATAAAACATTAAATAGTGTGCACTTGAAAATATAAAACTAATTAATACTGGTTCATAAGAGAATGATCATTAACCATGGATATTCTACTGGTTGAATAATCACATGGACTTTCACTTTATAGATTCATAATGTGGGAATGCATAATGAAGGACATCATAAACATTCTATCAAGGCCTCATGCCAAGACCATACATAACCATTTTGTCAAGGCCTCATGCGAAGACATAATTTGTCTCATGAGACCTACCGATGCATAAAGAGGCTATAGTTGGCCTCACCCATCACATAATAAGTCCAATGCATGTGTGAATGCATAATGTCAGACAATATAATCATTATATCAATGCCTCGTTAAAAGATGCTAGTTTGTCTCATGAGACCTGCCGATGCATCGATAGGCTATAGAATGCCTCACCCATCACATAATATGTCCAATGCATTCCTCATATGTATAATAAAAATATGCCTTTAAATCAAAGTGTCTCATACCACTTTGATTTATTTGAATCTTAGTCATAGATGAAAATAAATTCATTGATAAATTATTAAGATATATATTCTTTAAACAATACAAAGTGTCCAATTCCACTTTGAAAAGTTTAATTCTTAATCCATATAATATGATAAAAAAAGTAATCCCATACTTGAAATAATTGTCTTTATTTGTAAGCCATCAATAAAATGAGTAATAAAATAAATAAACATTAAATAAAAAATGAATATAGATACTTTTATTATCAAAATAATCTTTTACAATAAATAAATATGTTTCACACATTAAATTATAGATAAAAAATTTCAATTCTTGAAGAAATCCATGTTCTTGATAATCTTAGAAGTAAACCTTAAAATTAACTTGAAACCATGAGGATATTATGAATGAAAGGTGTGTCGATGTTATGCTTAATGTATGAACATGATTTTATACAAACATGACATTCTTAATTTTAGTTTGACATAATGACATGTTATGCACATTTTTTATAAAAACATGATGATAATAAATATAACATATCAATAAAGATTTTATCCTTTGTATACACACACACACACACACACACACACACACACACACATATATATACCATGAATTTAAATTCTAAATAAAAGAACTTAATGTTTCCCATAAATATACATACATACATACATACATATATATATTTATATAACATGGTATTTATAATACTCTAATTCGTGGGATAAATTCATATTTAATGAAAACTTTGATAAAAATATCCATATTTAACAAGAGTTAGAACATAGCTTGATGCCCTTAAAAATAACAATTTTCATAAGAATATAAATGAATTTGAGTATATATATATATATAAATCCTTATGTATTTAAAAATAATTTTATCCCAAAATAATTTTATCCCATATTTATACATGTTTCGCTTTTCGTATTCAAAACATGTAACTATTGTTTAATATGTCGAAGTATACTTATATATGTAATTGACATAGAATATCCACCATCGCAGAACAAATACATGTTTGATCCAAGCATCGATAAATGAGGAAATTCATTGGCAAAACTAATTTGATATCAATTTATAAACTTGATATTAACATATGTTATAGTAGATTTATTAAAACATAATTTTTATAATATATTCATTTAATGCGAAAAATCATAAAAAATAACTAGGCACACGAAAAATTAAAACATGACTTAGTAATTTAAATGAGTTATTTACAATTAAAATTACAATACTTTAAATATATGACCCCTCTTTAAAAATAAATATTCAAAGATGGATAAATATACATATACTGTATATATACATATATATCTATATGTATTACAAATAATCATAGTTTAACAAAATTAAAACCAACCCTTATAAAATCATAACAATAAAAATAAAACCCATACTAAATAAGTTCAAAAGTAAATTCACAATGTTGAAAGATAAGAAAACCCTTACACCGAATTAAATCAAAGTTTCAAAACTGAAAAACATATTGATTTTGTTTTGAAGAAACCCATAAATAAACTTGGCAGAAGTAAATTCAACTTACACAATTATAATTTGGAAAGAAAAATAAATTGACAAAATAAATAAAAAAAACCTTACAAAACAAGTTTGAGCATAAAAATAATTCTAATTGACTACAAATAATTAAAATTACTTAAACGATAAAAATAATTCTAATCGACTACAATAATTTTTCAAATAATGTTTTGAACATAGAAACCACATCAAAAACTTAAGCAGTATAAAAAAACCATAAGAATAACATAAATTCATTACACATTAAAATTACTTTGATAAAATTAAATCTATATATAGAATCAATTATTTTCATCAGTAAATAGACTATTTTGAAATGATAACACATATATTTAAGAAGAATAGAAATTCCCTTACAAATTTTTTGGAACAAAACAAGAGGTGATGCGAACTCCCATTCTCCGAACTCAACACAAGGTGGCTTCCAAAGTTCACATTTTCACATTTTTTTAAGTATTTTTATAACAAAAAACCCCACTGTATAAACAGTGGCACAACACAAGCTTATCATGCAACCTCAAATGCATAGCCACCCAACAATAATGGATAGATACAAATTAAAATTGATAGAAATGGACTAAAAACAAATGAAAACTAGTATTTGAAAAAATGAATATAGTAAGATTAATAATTAACCCCTAAACAGTCGAGCGACAACAAAAATAGAGGAGAAAATCAAGATGCATAAAAAATAATTTCGTGAATAAATATATGGAAAAAAGGGTTATAGAAAGATTAAACATAAGCAGGTCATGATCAAAAGAGAAAACCAAAGAAAAATGATGAACATTGCAGTCAAAGAAATTCAAACACCCAGGGATCAAAGCAGACAAACACCTAGCTCAACGCAGATCTGGAAAATCCGAAACCCTAACCTACTCGGACTTCTCACCGGTGCTAGGATCTGACTTCACCGGAATCCACCTCATCTTCGGTCGACACTACTCAGACCTCTAACCTCCAACCGCTTGGAAAAACGATGATGGACCATGGACCTCACACCCCTACCTTCAACTCCATCCATAGCGTGGCCTCTGCAAACCCCTGCTCGACTCAACTTCGGCCACTACTTTAACCTAAAGACAACCCTCCTCTGCTCGAGATCCCCCCAGTGCCATAGCCTCCAACTAGTGAAACCCTTGGTCCCCCTCCCTTTTACGATTTATTTTCTCTTTTTTATTTTCTTTTTATTAATAATATTATTAAATAATTATTATTATATAAATAATTTATTTAATATAATTAATATAAAGGTTAAAATTTTATATGTATAATATTAAGAGTTTAATTTCTACATTCAAAAGTTTTAAAATAATTTTATAACCTAGTAATATTTTATATCAAATAATATTCATTTTATTAATATATTTATTAAAAACATTATATTTGTATAATAAAACATTTCATTATGAATATTCGCTATTAATTTATTAAATTATACTATTTTAAAAATTTAATAGATTGAAAATATTAATAATACATTTTTTTGACTTACATTAGATTAAGATAACTCAACTTAAAATATTTTACATTTTTAATATTACAACATATAATACTTTAAAATAATGATTTTAAATGTCATGTATAATCTCAATATCTAATTAAAAAATATTTATAATTTTATAATAGTATTAGTTTTATACTATATTCATAATTTTATATAATTCAAAACTAATATATATATATATATAACATATTTTTAAAATCAAAATCAAATTAACTATATTCATATATTAATATAATTTTCATTTAAAATATTATATTAAATACCAATTTTGATAAAAATAAATTCTATTCAATAAAAATAGTTATTTTAAAATATTCTTTAAACAAAGTAAAATAATATTTTATTTTAGAATAAATTTGAAAAATGTACTTATAATTAAATAAAAAAATTAATTTCAATTATTATTATAAAGAAAATCATCTTAAAAATGTTTAAATTATAAATAAATCCATTTAATAAAATTTTTTCATAATAAAACAATGTTTATAATTTCTAGGCTGTTACATTATTCCCCCTCAAAAGAATTGAGTCCTCACAATTCGTTTCGTTAGACTAAAAACAATTATGAATTTTCATCTTCAGAGTTAATAAAACTAGGGCCACTAAACTTCTATACTCGACAACATTTAATCTCCAAAGTTGTATATATTGTTCCTCTGATACCAACTGTATAGACCTGAGCCCGAGCAACCAGACTTAGCCCTTATAAATGCTTTGTGAATTTTTTTATAAAAGAAACTTGAATAAATACTCAGCATTAAATAAAACTGAGGATATTTTACCCACCCAGGTTCTGGAGAATTAGAATCCAATATTAAATTCAAATTTAAATGTTCAAATTATAATAAACATTAAGTAAAGTGACATCAGAGTAACACTTCCACATTATAAATTCATCATAGCACTTCCACTAAACCTGTAAGAATAATTTAAAATACATGGGGTGAGCACTAAAATTCCTAGTAAGGGGTTTTAAAAAAATACCATTTAAGAAATAATTTTTCTTTAAAAAAAATACATGTTTTAAATCATGAAATTAACATTTCTCATAACATGTCACCATGATTTTCTTGAGAGATTCTGAAACAGCTTTTAGGATTAACTCATGCTCAAAATTGCTAAACTTATTTAAGAGTTACAAATAAAATGAATTATAAAAATATGCACACACTTGAAAAAAAAATACATATAATGCCACTTAGTGCTAGAAAACAGCCACACATAAGTTATCCATAATATACAAGTGGTACAGATACAAATTTTCACATGAAATATTACTTGTTCATAATTTTCACATAAGACAGAGGTTCTTAACCATGGAAATATAGATAAATTTGTAACCTTTGTTTTATAGTTTGGAAACTAAATATTAATCCTTCTTTATAAATTAGTCGCTATATAAGTATATACTTAAATAGAAAACATTAAACCGTGTGCACTTTAAAATATAAAATTGATTAATACTTGTTCATAAGAGAATGATCATTAACCATATATGTTCTACTAGTTGAATAATCGCATGGAATTTCACTTACAAGATTCATAATGTGGGAATACATAATGTGGTTAACATTCTGTCAAGTCCTCGTGACAAGACCACACATAACCATTTTTTCAAGGCATCATTCCAAGAATTAGTTTGTCTCATGAGACCTACCGATGCATCGAGAGGATATAGAGGGACTCACCCATCACATAATAAGTCCAGTGCATGTGTGAATGAATAATGTCAGACAACATAATCATTCCGTCAAGGCCTCATGCCAAGACCCCAGTTTGTCTCCTGAGACCTGCTGATGCATCGAGAGGCTATAACAGGCCTCACCCATTACATAATATATCCAATTCATTCCTCATATGTCTAATAAAAATATGCCTTTAAATCAAAGTGTCCCATACCACTTTAATTTATTTGAATCTTAGTCATATATGAAAATAAATTCATTGATAAATTATTGAGGTACATATTCTTTAAACAATCCAAAGTGTCCCATACCACTTTGAAATTCTTAATCCATATAATATCATAAAAAATAATCCCATGCTTGAAATAATTGTCTTTATTTGTAATCCATAAATAAAATGAGTAAAGAAATAAATGCACATTTAATCAAAAATGCACATATAGTTTTTTATTCTAAAAATAATCTTTTGAAATAAAAAATATTTTTCACACATAAAATTATAGATAAAACATTTCAATTCTTGAAGAAATCAATGTGCTTGATAATCTCAGAAGTAAACCTTAAAATTAATTTGTTACCATGAGCATATTATGAATGAAAGGCGTGTCGATATTATTCTTAACGCATGGCCATGATTTTACGCAGATGTGACATCTTTAATTTTAGTTTAACATAACAACATGTTATTCACATGGTATTTATAATACTCCAATTCAAAGGATAAATTCATATTTAATGAAAACTTTGATAAAAATAGCCATATTTAACAAGAGTTAGAACATAGCTTGATACCCTTAAAAATAACAATTTTCATAATAACATAAATGACTTCAGGTATATATATATATATATATATATATATATATATATATATATATAAATACTTATGGATTTGAAAATAATTTTATCCCAAAATAATTTTATCCCATATTTATACATGTTTAACTTTGTGCATTCAAAACATGTAACAATTGTTTAATATGTCGAAGTATACTTATATATGTAATTGACATAGAACATCCACCATCATGGAATAAATACATTTTTGATCCAAGCATTAATAAATGAGGAAATTCAATAGAAAAACCAATTTGATATCAATTTAAGAACTTGATATTAACATCTGTTGCAGAATATTTATTAAAACATAATTTTTATAATATATTCATTTAATGTAGATTATTAAATCATAGAAAATAACTAGGCACACCAAAAATTAAAACATGACTTAATAATTTAAATGAGTTATTTACAATTAAAATCTAAATACTTTAAATATATGACCCCTCTTTCAAAATAAATATACAAATATAGATAAATATACATATTTATCTATATATCTTACAAATAATCATAGAATAACAAAATTAAAACCAACCCTTATAAAATCATAACAATAAAAATAAAACCCATACTAAATAAGTTCAAAAATAAATTCACAATGTTGAAAGATATGAAAATCCTTACACCAAAATAAATCAAAGTTTCAGAACTGAAAAACATGTTGATTTTTTTTGAAGAAACCCATAAATAAACTTGACAGAAGTAAATTTCCCTTACACAATTATAATTTGGGAAGAAAAATAAATTGAAAAAATAAATACAAAAAATACCTTACAAAAAAAGTTTGAACATAAAAATAATTCTAATCAACTAAAAATAATTAAAATTACTTAAACGATAAAAATGATTCTAATTGACTACAATAGTTTTTTATACAATGTTTTGAACATAGAAACCACATCAAACATTTAAGCATTAAAAAAACCAAAAGCAGAACATAAATTTGTTACACATTAAATTACTTCAAAAAAATTAAATCTATATATAGAAGCAATTATTTTCATCAGTAAATAGACTGTTTTGAAATTCTAATGCATATATTTAAGAAGAATATAAATTCCTTTACAAATTTTCTGGAACAAAATAAGAGGTTTTGTGGACTCCCATTATCTGGACTCAACACAAGGGGGTTTGAAAAGTTCACATTTTCATGTTCGTTTAATGATTTTTATAACAAAAAACCCCACCGTGTAAACAGTGGCATAAAAAAGGCTTACCGTGCAAGCTCAAATTCATAGTCATCCTACAATAATAGATAGAAACAAATTAAAATTGATAAAAATAACCAAAAACAAATGAAAACTAGTATTTGAAAAAAGGACCACAATAAGATTAATAATTAAAACCTAAACAGTCGAGTGACAGTGAAAATAGAGGAGAAAATCAAGATGTAGTAAAAATACTTTTGTGAATCAATATGTGGAAAAAAGGGTTATAGCAGGATTAGACATAAGCAGGTCATGATCAAAGGAGAGAACCAAAGCAAAACAATGAACATTAGAGTCAAAGAAATTTGGACACCCAGGGATCGAAGCAGACAAGCACCTACCTTAACATAAATTTGGAAAATTTGAAACCCTAACCTGCTCGAACTCCTCACCGGTGCAAGGATCTGACTTCATCAGACTCGACCTAGTCTACGGTCGACACTATTCGGACCTCAAACCTCCAACTTCTTGGTGCAATGACAATGGACCACGACCCTCACAACCCTACCTTTGACTCCATCTATAGTGCGGCCTTCATAGACCCCTACTCAACTCAACTTTGACCATGTATTCAACCCAAAGACAACCCTCCTCTACTCGAGATACCCCCAGCATTGCAGCCTCCAACTCACAAAACCCTCAGTCCCCCTCCCATTCACAATTTATTTTCTCTCTTTTTTATTCACTTATTATTATTATATCATTATTATTATATAAAAAAATTATTTAATATACTTAATATAAAGGTTAACATTTTATATATATAATATTATAAGTTTAATTTCTACATTCAAAAGTTATAAAATAATTTTATAAACTAATAATATTTTATATAAAAATAATATTCATTTTATTAATACATTTATTAAAAACATTATATTTGTATAATAAAACATTTTATTATGAATATTAAATATTCATTTACTAAATTATAACATTTTAAAATTTTAATAGATTGAAAATATTAATAATAATTTTTTTGACTTACATTAGATTAAGATAACACTACTTAATATATTTGAAATTTTTAATATTACAACATATAATACTTTAATATGATAATTTTAAATGTCATGTATAATCTCAATATCTAATTAAAATAAAATTATAATTTTATAATAGTATTAATTTTATACTATATTCATAATTTTATATAATTCATAACTAATATACAAATATATAGCATATTTTTAAAATAAAAAAAATAACTATATTCATATATTAATATAATTATCATTTAAAATATTCTATTAAATAAAAATTTTGGTAAAAAGAAATTCTATTCAATAAAAATAATTATTTTAAAATATTATTTAAACAAAGTAAAATAATATTTTATTTTACAATAAATTTGAAAACTGTACTTATAATTAAATAAAACAATCAATTTCAATTATTATTTTTAATAAAATCATCTTAAAAATGTTTAAGTTATAAATAATTCAATTTAATAAAATATTTTCATAATAAAACTAGGTTTAGAATTTTTGGGATGTTACATAGATGATCTCATCCTCATCTATGCTCTAATTAGAAGGTGACTCCCCACCTTAAAGGCATTCCATTAAGTATAAACATTTTGTATCTTCATACTTTCTCTCTCTAATCGAGTTCAAAAGTGTAGAATCTACTGAAATTGGTATGGGAGTCATCTTCTCCTGACCCTCCTGAACAACAACATACATCTCATCTAGCAAAGTCATCATCTTCCACTCAGCACTAGACTCCTGAACTGCCTGAGTTTGAGTTTTTCTACTTAATGCTTCAGCAACACTATTTCCTTTCCCGAGCATATATTCTAGCTCAAAATCAAAAGAATTCATATAATCAACCCACCTATGATGTTGAATATTCAAATATCATTCAGAAAAGATATACCTTAAGCTCTTGTGATCCATATACACAGTAAACTTTTCACCTAGTAGATAATTCTGCCAACACTTCAAATCATAAACAACTACTGCCAACTTGAGGTATTTCATAGGGTAGTTCTATTCATGTGGCCTCAACTATCGAGACCCATATGCCACAACTCAATCTGCCTGTATTAACACTACTCCAACCCCTCACTTAGCTCAGGTAGGATCAAGTTTGGTGTCATTTTAAATAGCTTCTTTAACTCATAGAAAGCATTCTTACATGCTCTAGACCATTCAAAT
Organism: Viscum album; assembly: GCA_963277665.1. Taxonomy (NCBI): domain Eukaryota; kingdom Viridiplantae; phylum Streptophyta; class Magnoliopsida; order Santalales; family Viscaceae; genus Viscum; species Viscum album. The sequence goes on along the minus strand of OY728155.1, from coordinate 357,942,949 downwards.
TTTATCCCCTTCTTGGACAATCCCAAAAGTGGTGCTTCCAAATAAGAAAATTCCTCAGTGAACCTCCAATAATATCCTGCTAATCTCAAAAAGCAACTTATATGGAAAACCATATTGGGTTTCTCCCAAGAAACCACTACCCACACCTTCTCTGGGTCCACTGACACACCTTCCTCTGAGATGATGTGGCCCAAAAAGTGAACCTGATCAATCCAAAACTGACACTTTGATAGTTTGGTGTATAATTGATGATCTCTCAATATACTTAGGGCGATGTCATGATGTTGGGAAGTATTTTCATTAGTCTTTTATTACACTAATATTTCATCCACAAACACTACTACAAACTGATCTAGGTACAGGTGGAAGATTTGGTTCATCAAGTCCTAAACACTGCTGGTGCATTCGTCAGCCCGAAAAACATCACGATGAACTCATATAAGCTACACCTACTTCTAAAATCATTCCTTGGCATATCATAAGGTCAAAGACTCAATTTATGATACCCTTATGTCAATTCAATCTTGGAGAAAATACAAGCTCCCCACAACTTTTCAAATAGATCATCAATATGAAAAAAAGGATACCAGTTCTTCATTGTCATCTAGTTCAACTTTCGGTAATCAATACATAAGTGTAGAGTCTCATCATCCTTCTTTTCAAACAATACTAGATAACCCTAAGTAGACATACTTGGATGGATAATACCATTATATTTCATCTCTTCTAGTTGATTCTTTAACTCTTGAAGCTCTGTTGGTGTCATTTTGTATAGTGGAATAAAAATTGGCTCAGGTTAGGCATGAGCTCAGTTGTAAATTTCACATCTATCTCAGGTGGCAGTCCTGAGAAGTCATTAGGAACACATCCTGAAACTTGTCCACTATGGGTGGAAAGAAATCCTACTTTACACCTCTGTCATCTAGAAATAGACATAAAACTTGGGCGGTAAGATCCCCCGATTTCTGGTGAAACGAGCCTACACGACCCACCTTGATATCCCACTCTCCATGGTGAATATACTTGTCACCATCAAGATACATAAATTTCACTCTCTTGTGGTAAAAATCTATTTGGGATCATTATGCTACTAACCATTCTATACCCATAATTAGGTTGAAGTTTGACATGTCACGGATATAAATATCCCAACTAAAACGATACTCCTTAACCTTTAGAGAACACCCCTTGCACAAACAGATGTTCCTTGACCATACTCCCAAAGGTGTATCTATCATCATAACCCCACCCATGAACTAAACCTCTATGCTCAAACAATTCACAAGTTAGGCAGATATAAAATAATTAGAGGCACTAGTATCAGATAAGGCCCTAGATAGTGTAGAAGCTATAAGAATAGTACCTCTAACTATTGATGGTCTATCCTCACTATCCACTAGGATAGGATGAATGACATACAACTGTCATGACCCTCTTCTTTGTGATGAATTCTGAGTCCCCTGAGCTTCCCCACTCTACTGATATGGTCACTCTTGCCTAGAAGCACCGAGTCCACTACCTCTTCCTCCATGGCTAGTAAAACTCCAACTGCCAGGCTGATACGATGTAAAAGATCACCTTCCCACACTCTAGTCCTGGATAGATGCTCCATCACTACCCATATATCGTGGATTCCTATAGAACCTATGTAGATTCCCCATCCTATCTCAAGATCAGCACTCTACCAATGGTTTAGGATAGTGTCTATGATAGTGTTTTGGCCTACCGCACTGGTGGAAAATAAATCGATTAAGATCCTGAGTAACTGATCCTTCCCCCTAGCCACTCTTCTTTCCCAATATCTAGTCAACATTCTCATAAAGACACTTTATACCCTCTGAATATGTGCCTCATGATCATCTAGAAGAAACCACCTATCCTCCACTAGAATCCTCCTTCAGGTTTCCTCATATATAAGAGCATGATCCACCACTTCAGAAAAAAATTTCAGCCTTAATATATTAACTTAGGATTTAATATAACATTTAAGCCCATCCTAGAAATGCCTTTCCATAGTTGTCTCATACCCCATAGGTGATGTATAATATCCCTTCAATTCAATAAATCAAACATCATAATCCATCATGGACATACTCTCCTAAGTCAACCGCATGAACTCAGCTTCCTTCTTTTGTCTCAATGTCTCTGGATAAAAGTAATCTAGAAATTTCTCCAAAAAAGACATTCCATACCATACCGTCAGCCTATCCAGTCTGAGCCTGAACATCCCACCATTACATTGCTTATCCTTATAACATGTAAATTTCCAACTTGACCCTCTTCTTAGTAAGAGTCTCCAAGTGGTCAAGTATAGTCTAGATAGACTCAATCTAGAACTTAGCTTCCTTAGGTCCACCCACTTATATGAAAGTTGGAGGGTGTTGTAATTGAAAATACCTCATCAGGTTAGATATACTATTCACAACCCACCTTGGGTATCTTTTTATAAACTACATGAATTTAGAAAAGTTCTCTTGGAACTATTCTCTGAATTCCTCACCCGATATTATCGGTACCTTAGGTTCTATTACTGGAGGATAGTTCCCAGCCATATCCTCCTGTCATCCCTTCAACAAGCGTCTTCATGGAGTCATATATCTAAAATTCCAAAAACATGTCTTTGGACACGTAACATAACATTTACATGATTATTTAAGATGGGTTCACAATAATCTATAACAATTCATTCCCCCAAACCCTACCACACATTCTAAACCAAGAATTATCACTACCCTTAACCATCTTACATTTAGTTCATGGTTAACAAAGGGTAAACTCATTATCATTATTCAAGTTTATCATTAGACACCCATTTATTCACATCTTGAATCATTTTACAACTTTCAACCCATATTATGCTCCTTTTTCATTTTAATTTCACAAGTAAGGAAAAACATTTCAATTTCAACAACTTACCAAAAAACTTGTTTTCCCATGCATGCCTAAAATGATGCATGTCACAAAATAATACTGAATGCCTAGAATGATGCATGCATAATAAAATACCATGTCATACCGAACCATGATTCAAATATCATAATGTATCAAAAACAATAATTACATCACACAACAATTGCATCACTCGAGGTGAAATAAAATTCAACTGTAACAGAACACATCAATAACAACAATCCCACCCTAGGTACTTGGATTTTACCCTCGTACATGGGTTAGATACTCCCATGCATGATCTCTTAACCAAGTCCCAACTCATAATATTCTCCTATCTGAAATTCCCAAATAGTAAAACAAAATAAAATAACATAAAACCTCCTCTGATACCACTTTGTAATATCCCAACCTAGGTGCCACACACCAGTGACCTGATCTGGTTGGTTATATGTCCTTAGGTGTGCCTCCCTGTATTCCAGAGGATTCTGACTAGTAGCAAGGGTCTAATATCAATCATATAGAGACTATACCCTCTTTATAAAAGTAGAGAAACAATAGAAATAGATAAGAATAACCAAAATATATAACTAATCACTAAACCAACCCAGTATCACAAGATGAACAAAATAGGAAATTCAATATCCAAACTGAATAGGAGATATTTCATGCCAAAATATGTGTCAAGTGTCAATATGAAAAACCCAAAATAAATAAAGACACTGACAACTCCCAAGTGGGTCCCGAATCATATCTGGTTCCCTCATCTGTGCTCTTTCCTAAATCATCCATCTAACATAGGACTCTTGCCTTTATCCTGTCCTGTAAACATGAAGTTTATTTGGATATCGACCAGGTAGCCCGAGTAGGGTGTGAGTACAACTTAATAGGCCACCACCAATGGAGTCTAAAATAATATCTAGTCAATAACAGTATATTTTTTTGTATAAAGAATAAATCATAATGAATAAGTAAACATTTATCGTATTTATTATTCTTTAAATTAACCACATAAACCCTCAGGTTCCCAAGGACATGTGAACCCTCAATACTGGTTTCATCCCATTCCTGTTTCTGAACCATATCACAATAACATGCTTTTCATTTATCATTTCATTTCAAACATATCATGGCCAATTGGAACCATAGTCCAATGCCAAATCATGGGTGTAGAACATCATGTCTAACACCCTATGGGTATTTGGAGCCTTGGTCCCTGTCTCACACCTCATTAATCACATGGGTATTTGGAGCCTTAATCTTTGTCCCATACTCATCATCTCATATTGGTATTTAGAGCATCAATCCCTACCCCACACTCATTTTCCACTATGGGATTTTGAAGCATCAGTCCATGTCCCACACATGATTATCACATATATCACATATATTACATCATTCAAGTTTAATCAACATTAACCCTTTTTATCAACATTTCACATCATTGAATACCATTAAAATCATCAAAATAAGCATGGTTCTTCAATTTAATCACATGGAATAATATGAACAAATCACCATTAATCCATTTATCAACATTTAACCATATAACCCATTAATTAATTCACCAATTAATTAATCCAATTCCACAATCCCAATATCCCATTAATTAATTCACCAATTAATTAATCCACATCAATTGACCAATTCCATAACCCCATTAATCAATCTGTTCCACAATCCCTTAATTAATTAATTGACCAAATTAATCACTTTAATTTAAGAATTTCAATTTCTAAACATTCAATAGTAATTATATAATTACATACACATAATTGAAATCAAGACTTTGGGATTTTAATAATAGATGACCTACCTCAAGATTAATGGAGAAAGATTTCCAATGAAAATACCCAATTGAAGAAGAATAGTGGAGATCATAACAGATAGCAATATCTAGATTTAAAACATAGATCCAAAATCAAAAGAATCAAGATCCAAAAAACCTAGGCCTAAATTCACCACCAGTAAGGTAAAACCATCCCTTTTCTATATGGGAAGAGATACGGGAGGGAGATAAACCTAATAGGGAAGATTCCACATACCCAAAAAGGTGAAGATCTGACAATCCGGCCTTTGATTAATTAAGAACGGTGTTTGAGAGCCCTATGGATTCATTATGAAGCCTCAAAAAATGATAGGAATAGGTTAGGGTCAAATTGGGCTGACTTTTGGTGAAGTTAGGGGGGATCAAAAATTTTAAAACAGATTTTCAGATTAATTAAATCCTCTCGCACGGTTTCTTAGGAAGGGGTGCATGGTTTTCCAAATTGTGTGCCTTAACCATGTGCCTCTTCTAGGGGGAGTTCATGATTACTCCTAAGAGATCACATGGTTTGAAAAACCGTACAACAACTGTGTGAATCCCCTCTATTAGGGTTCGCACTATTTTCTAGGTTGAGCACACAGTTTGGAAAAACTATGCTCCAATCATGCATTGTCCCTCTTCCTTCCAAGATTGTCCAATTTCACCCAAAAACTCCCCAATGTAAAACACAAATGACATATAATCAAAACAAGGAAAAATAATACCTTTAAATGAGCATGAGACATCTCTATAAAGGGTCAGGAAATTATAGGATACTATACCCTCAGTATCATGTCATTGCACATGAATAATAGGGAACAAAGAGAGAATAACCATAAATCATCAGAATAATCACGCAGAATAATAAATATGGAATACATTCCATATAAAGAAAATATCCCAATATGAAAATATGTCCAGATTAATTAAATTAGATAAATAAACCAATAAATAAAATGTGGTCCACTAGAGTCCACTCTCACCCACTACCAGCTCCATCCTCCTCTACTCGTCTGTCCACTATAGGGATCTTTCCCTTTGTCAAAACTCTCATGAAATATACAAGCGCACTAAAATTCCCAAGTAGGGTTTGAGTACAAGACTTATTAGGACATCACCACCTAATTTTATCAAGTATAACAAGTGTATTCCAATAATGATAATAAATAAATATTATTCATAAATACACAATACAAAACCAATCATTCTTGTGTTGAACAAGCCTCCACAAACCCCTTGTCATACCTACTTTGGCTCCATGATAAAAAGATAACATAAGATGTTGGTAGTGAACAAACCATTCCCTATATAGCTTCCTCACGGTGTCGCGAAGATGATACCCAACATCATTTATACTTTAAGAGGAATATGTCACCCAAGTCCTCTGAATGAGAATATTTTATACTCACATTGACCAGGCTGTCACATGGTGAATGGAACTTAGAAAATCAAGGCTACCTTGAACACACCCTCGATACGACATCATGGTTACCTTGTACCTCCACCCTATGCTCAAGTCCCTCTTTGCCATCATATCAACCAAGAACACTCCTCCCCCTATAGGATAATATGTCACGACATTCTACATATCTCGCATACCAATCACAACCTTCAAGGAAATGTTAACACACATATATGTTGAGCACACAAGTAGGAAAATCATATCGTCATGAGTATATAGAATCATACATGTGATCATAATAAAACATGGAAATGAGCTACTCTAATATCACTTGTGGAATCAATATCACAACAGATCTCATGGGATACACATGCGATCATAATCAAGAATGGTATAAAATTCCAATAAATATAATTATATAATGTAAACAAGTGTAAAAATGGGACCAAGAAGGTAAGGAACTTCCTACCTCATGGATTTCCAAGTCAACATCTAGGTTTTTTAAGGTTTTAGTCATCTGAACCCATGTTCGTACACCAACTAGGAGAAATACCGCATTACAAAGGCTCATAAAATCTCTAAATCATCATGATAAGGATTCTGGAGCTAGATGAGGAGAAAAAAGACAAATGGTATAGACAAACATACCCAATTACAAAATAAAACCCCGTGTGTACGGAGGATCACTCTACTTATGGCATAAACCACTAACTTTCTTCATAGGATATGGCTATCACCTTTTTTGTTGTAAATGGAAGTCTTATAATATAAGACTAACCTCACACCTCTTATAATGTAAAAATAGTTCTAGGGGTGCCTCCATGGTGCAAAATCATGGATTCATGATGTAAGAGGTTGGGACTATTGCATAGGGAAAGGGAGGTCTTCTCTATGGAACTTATGGGATGTCATGATTCTGATGAATTAAGAGAGTAACAGTGGGTATTTATAGTGTATTATCATGCCCAACCCACATGACAGTTTCCTACACAACTTCTCTCTTAAATACCAAAGTTGTAATGCCCTTGGTAATATCATTTTGAATACCTATAATGATCTGAAGACCAGAGACTGGTAGTTGTCATAACTAACATGGAGAAAGAGATGTTGCAGTATAAAACTAGTTGATTCATGCCTCTTATGGTGTAAAAGGATGTATTATTTAATAAATATATTAGGGTGTAATATTTAAAATATAAAATTCATTTATGTCATAAAACTCTTTGCTGGTAATTTTACATCGTAAAATCAATATTTATGTTGTAAAGTGACATTTAGGTTGTAAAAGAAGACAAGGATAACAAAGATTTACAATATGATTTGGTAAATTCACAAGCTCGTTATGATCCATTATTAATGGAAAAAATTCCCATAATAATTTATGTTAGGAAATAGATCTTGGATAAATTATATTGAAACCTAGAAATTCATAGTTTAAGGAATATATTTCATTTATGAATTATCTATTTAATGTTTATGATTTCCCATTTATGTGTTTAATAGTTTAAAAATTATCATCCCTAATTTTCCCTTTATTTTAGTCAATGGTTGGAAGTAGGAGGAATCGAGTCAACAAACAATGTGAGGGGAAATGTGATGACTAACCAAATGAGATGTCCAACCTGATGGGATCAGGATTCAGGAACTTCATAACAATACTTTCTCAATTAACTCAAGTTTTTAATAGAAACTTGAATCAGTAGGAACACCCAAATCCCCCTAATAAAGATAAATTTTCAATTGATACCTTTATGTGACAAAGGCCTCTGTATTTTAGTGGAAATTCCAATACCTTAATTTTATAAAAATGGACCAACTCAATTGAAAATATATTCTTTATCCTCCAATGTTTGAAAAAAGATAAGGTTATACTAGCTGTTTAGCATATGGAGTGAGAATCTAGTCAAAGGTGGATGTTGATAAAAAATATGAAACCCAAGGAGGAGATCTTAGTGATGGAGTGGAAAGAATTTTTGGGGGAAAATTTTAATATATATTTTCCTTGCACTCTCAAACTTAAAATATAGAGGGATTTAATTAGCCTCAAGAAAAATGATGAAGAATCCATTAGGGAGTATGAGGTGGTCTTCACAAGACTTTAATGATATACCTCTAGATTTTTCATTGACCCTGAAAGTAAATTTGACTACTTCTTTGGTAGGATAGATCTGATTCTACAAAAATCTTTGGCAATTCAAGGCTTTGACTGCTATAAGGAAATTGTTTGATGTTCCCTCAAAGTCGAAATGGAGATTAGAGAATCTCAAGGGTCTCATAGATCTAGAGATAGAAATCATAGGATGGATTTTTATTCTGAAGGTATGATGGAGAAATCTCACAGGGGTAAGAAATTCCAACACCCTTCTTGTTGAAACTGTGGGAAGAAGATCCTATAAATTTTCGGAAGGTGAGGAGGAAATGCTTTGGGTTCGGAAAGGAAGGGCACCTAGATAGTGATTTTCAATGGGAGAAAACCACCAATGTGATGTAAGAAAGCAATGATATGGTCAACCCTAAACCTATTTTCCAATGTTTTAACTACAAATAATAAGTACACCATGTGAATCAATGTACTAAGCCAAGATTTTTTTATGAAAATTGATGCCAACAACCCCCAAGACCTAGAGAGAAAGGGTGAGATTATACCATCACAACTGCTGAGGTGGATCCCGATAATGAAGTGGTTAAAGGTATGCTATTTATTCATTCAAAGATATAAAATTCACTTTTTGATTCTGGTTCTACACATTCTTTCATATCATACAAGTTTAGTATAACTATTCAAAGAACACCTAAAACATGGAAGCCGATTTATCTATGAAGAGAGAAAAGGGTTAAATTGTTGTATCCCAAGAATATAACTCATCCCCTGTCAGAATTTTTGTGCTGAATTTCCTAGTAAACTTTTTGATAATCCATTTAGTAGAATTTGATGTTATTCTAGTCATGGATTGGCTTTCCTTATATAGATCCAACATAAATTTTTGAGAGAAGTAAATTTCCCTACGTATCACAAAATGACCTCTGATTTTATTCAAATGAAAGGAGGAGGAGGAATTTCCTTTGGTATCATCATCTCAAGGAAGGAAATTATTGACTTATGAGAAAGTTTATCTAGATCAAATTATTGAAACTATATAAAATATAATCCTTTATGAAATTACCATTGTAAGGGAATTCACTGATGTGTTTCTCGAAGAATTTTCTAGTTTTCTTCCTAGCTAAGAGGTTGAGTTATTCATTGAACTTATACCTAAATATTTTCCAATATCCAAGATTCCATATAAAATGGTTATTGTTGGACTTGAAGAGCTAGAAATGCATCTATGGGAGAATCTAGATAAAGGGTTTATACTCTCAATTGCTTCACCATGGGGTTCATCGGTCCTTTTTTTCAAGAACAAGGATAGTTCAATGCTCCTATTAATTGATTATCATGAGATCAATAAGATCATGATAAAGAATAATTATCATCTTCCATGGATTGATGACTTGTTCGATTAGCTACATGGATCCCAATACTTATCCAAGGTGGATCTTCAGTTGAGATATTATCAAGTAAAGGTGAAGAAGGAGGATATCCCCAAGATTTATTTTCATACAAGGTACAATCACTACGAGTTCATAGTGATGCCATTTTGACTCACTAATTCTCTAGTTATCTTTATGGACTTGATGAATAGAGTCATTAAGTATTACCTTGAAAATTTTATGGTAGTCTTTATATATGATATTATTATCTATTCCAAAAGCAAGTAGGAACATTTGGAGCATTTGAATGTTGTACTGAGGAAATTATGGAAAGTATGGTTTTATGTGGAGTATATTAAATGTGAGTTTTGGATAGAGTGAGTAACATTATATGGGCATGTTATCATTGGTAAATGGATTTCTTTGGATACTTAAAAAATATAGGCAATTAAAGGATGGACCAGGCCGATAATGATGATAGAAATTTGTAGTTTCTTTGGATTAGATGGGTACTATCATCAATTTTTAATAAACTTTTCATGATTGTTAATCCCACTAACCAAGATAAATCTAAAGGGAGTCAAGTTTTTCTGGACTGATAAATGTGAGGATAGATTTAAAGAGTTAAATAAGAGGTTAATCACTGCACTTGTATCACCTTACCCACCAGTAGGGAAGGATTTGTGATCTACAACAATGCATATAAAAGGGTATTGGGTTGTCTACTCATTAAATATAACAAAGTGATAGCCTATGTCTCCCTCCAATTAAGGATTAATGAATAGAACTACCCGATTCATGATCTAAAATTGGATTTGGTGATCTTCACATTGAATATTTTGCAACATTATTTCTATGGGGAAAAGTGTGACATATATATGGATCATAAAATACTCAAGTATGTATTCAAACAAAATGAGTTCAATATATGCCAATGGAGGTGTTTATAGATGATCAAGGATTTTGATTATTCAATCCATTACCATCTTGGGAAGTTGAAAAAAGTGGAAGATGCTCTGAGTAGAAAGGATCATTCAACCCTATCCATGATGAGGATATCAATGGATCTAATATTATTGGAAAAGCAAAGGATGGGCATGGGAATAATAAAATGATCTTAATCCTACCTTGCTCAAATAACTACTCAAGTACCCATTCTTGAGAGGATCAAGTAAGCCCAAAAGGATAATGAAGTGCTTTAGAAAAAGGTAGTGAATATTTTAGAGTTTAACTTTTCTATATATGAACTTATAAGGTTTGAAACTCAGATATGTATCTCATCAAAACTATATCTAAATAAGGAACTTTTAGATGATGTTCATGGATCATCATTCTCTATTCATTTAGGAAGCATTAAGATGTATAGAGATCTAAAGAAAAACTTCTGGTGGTTTAACATGAATAGGGAGTTTGTAGAATTTGTATCTTGACACTTGATATGTCAACAAGTCAAGTATGAATGAGATAATTCTAAGGGTTTGATTAAACCATTTCCTATACCCATATGTAAATGGGAAAAAAATAACCATGGATTTCTTCGTAGAACTACCCAGGACATCTAAAGGCAATAACGCCATCTGGGTGGTAGTTGATCACCTTATAAATTCAGTACATTTCAGTGTTATCAAAGAAGATTTCTCACTTGAATAACTCGCTAAGATATACATAAGATAAGTGGTAATAATGCATAGAGTTCCACACTCTTTTGTATCGAATCGAGATCTAAGGTTTACCTCAAGGTTCTGGAGAATCCTTCAGCAAGCACTAGATACTGAGCTGGGTTTCAATACTACTTATCACCCTCATATGGATGGTTAGTCAGAGAGAACCATTCAAACTCTAGAGAATATATTGATATCATGTTCAACATATTTCTAAGGATATTGGTATCAACACATTCCCCTAATGGAGTTCTCATATAACAACAGTTTCCATTATACCATTCAAGTGGAACCTTATGAGGCTCTGTATGGGAAGAAGTGTCGAAATACAATATACTAGGATGAAATTAGAGAAACGGAAGATGATGGGACCTGATCTTGTCCAAGATATTATTGATAAGGTTCAAACCATTCAAAATCATATGAAATCCACAAAAATTTGACAGAAAATCAATGTAGGTAATCGTCAACATGATCTAGAGTTTAAGGTCATATATAAAGTGTTTCTTTGTATATCGTCATAGAATAAAGTAATGAGGTTTGGGAAGAAATGAAAGCTTAGTTCAAGATACATCGATCCCTTCAAGATCCTTGATTGCATTATATTTGTGGCATATTGACTAGCACTCTCACCTAACCTATCTTAAGTACATGATGTGTTCCTGATTTCATGGTTGTCTCGATCTGTGATCAAATAGATTTTTTATATTTTTTTCAAAACTTGAAATGAAATATAGGGTTGACCAAGGTTGTTTCCCAAGGAGTGTGTGTGTGTGGGTGAGGGGGGGGGGGTTAGTTCTTCACTGTTCTAATCACTTATTAATATTTCATTTATTTTCTTAATTTTTAAGAATTTAGAAATTATTTTTTTGTTGATTTTTTGATTTATGAATTTAAAATAAAATAAAATAGGATACACTACAAGTTAGGGTGAAAGGGGTTTTGGATCTGGGGCTGATTACATGGGTTCTTCATCCTCATTTTCAATTCTCACCCAATAATAGATTTAATGTCATTCTTCGATTACTCTTATCTATCTATTTTTTGGTTCTGGAGACATGTAGAAGAGATCTCCCCCTATGCATCTAGTTCGAAATCCATTGTAGTGAAGAGGCAATGAAAAAACTCAATCGAGGCATTCACTATCTCAACACTCAACTTCATTATATGTTTTTTATCCCTCAATCTACTATGATCCAATCGTATGTTTCATAGATCAAGAGAATGGAGTGAGAAATGATTTCATAGATTTGAAGATGAAGCAACACATCAGAAAGGGTAGATGAATATTATAAATCTACTTCTTCCCAATGTATCATTGTATCAAGGATAGAAATAAAAATATATATTAAAGAATGGTGTGTCAGTTTGATCTCTCATGAGGACCTAGCCCTTGGGTTAGTTCTCTATAACATTGGAGTTAAGAAGATTGTGTTGTGGCATGGAGGTTGAAGAAAACATTAAGAAATAAGGGGGAGAAGAGAATCACATAGCATAGTTAAATGAAAATAGAGAAAAATGTTTATTAAAATTGCAGAAAGAAATACAGATAGAAATACATGAAAACTCTAGCTATGGTTGGAAGATGCTGAATTCTTCTAACAAACGAGAATTAAATTATTTATAGATAATGGATTTTCTTCCTCACTTTTAGTGAACATAGAATTGATCTCCTTCATTTAGGCTCCATGTGTAACAACCAATGGTTGAGATGAATTCAGTTAGAAGTATCTTTGTTACTTTTCTCAGCCCAAACATTCGTCCCATGATCAACCTTTGTACGCCTTCAAGAATATTCAAAGGATGAAATGATTTGGTGAATCATGGACCATTGTAAATTAGGGAATTCTTGTGTGGTCACATGAGGGATTATTTTAATGTTTCACATGATGTTAAGTAGACCCGATGAATTGAGTATCGCCATCATTACATTTGATTTTTGGTTTCACGCGGACTTATTGAACTTCATTTTGAAATTTAGATGAGCATATCATGTGCATTCTATGTAGACCTATAGCCACAATCATGGGATAAATTGAAGTCCCACTGATCTTCAAAATACCTTCACATCAAATACACAACAAATAATTTCATAAATTTAGCCTCAGTGCCATTTTCTTCTTCTTTTTTATTTATTTTAATTTTATTATTATATCTTTTTATTTCATATTTTTTTATTGAGAGTGGGACTAGGGATACTTCAACACCGGAGCTCAATGGCTCTCAGTGGCTCTAGGGTTTTAGGTAGTGTAGCTTCTTCTTGAAGGATCTCAGCAAGCATGAGAGTTTGGATCTGGATAGGGGTGGCACGACTTCGATGCTATACTCAGGCTTCAGCTGGGCATCCATGATGGTGATGGAGATTCGATGTTTGATGGGGGTGGTGTACATGATCTTCTATTTCATAGAAATGGGTACTTTACTGGTGAGCATAGGCTTCAATAGTGGTGTAGTGCTTAGCAGTCCTCTCCTCTAGTGAAGTGGGTTCTCTTGCAAGCTTCAATAGGAATGGTTGACTCTAATTTGATCACATATCTAGGTGGCTCTTAGTGAATCTAGGATTATTAAATATTCCATAGGCTTGGTGCACAGATGGGCTTCCCGATGGATGGTTCTTCAATGTTATTTCGGGGATAACCATCTCTCATGTGGATTCATTGGTGGCATTTGCAGGCGCATGGATCTCAGTGGAAGACAAGTGTTAGTGGTTAGTGAGGGATATGGTTTGGCAAGTGGTGCTTCAACATGGGGTGGTGCACATCTGGCTTCCATCATCCCTATGGCGGTGAGGTCAATTGGCCTCCACTGTGGTGACTCGGCTGGATCTTCAAATATACAGGCACGGGGTAAGGTTCAAACATCCATATGTTATTTAGGTTTTATTTGTTTCATAGGCTGGGTTCATTTTAAGGCTCCATGGTAGGTTACAGAAGTGAGACTTAGGCTTGAGGATGGGGCCTCACGGTCATTATAATGACCGTGAGTATGAGGTGAGTAGAAAATGGGGTCAGTGTAGTGACTGTCAAAGGCACAATTACTTCAAATTTCTATGAGTGGTTATTTTCAATGTGGTCATTATAGTGACCATGAGGTGTAGCATACCATCACTTTAAAATTAACATGCATGGTCTCTTAAGTGAGTGTGCTTCCTTTGTGTGGTCCCCTCCAACATTTTTAATTTCCCCCCTACATTTTACAAAAAAATAAAATTTTTAGTGCAATATTTTTCTCCAATAAATATTAATAAATTGATAAAACAATTGAATTTTAGGCTTCAAAAAAATTATTCCAGAATAATTTCAAATTCAAATTAAAATGATCAATTCAAAATATTTTTTTAAAACATAATTAATTTTCATTGTTAAAAATCACATTCATTTCCAGTTGAAAAAATAAAATTCACAATTTTCTTTTTGAAATAGTTTCATTTTATGGATTTTTGTTTAATTCAAAAAAATGTTTAAAATAATTGAAACTAATAAATTTATCTATTTAAGAATGTAAGTTCCAAATTGAATATTTATAATTTAAATTCACAACTTAAAAATAATTTTAATTCATGGATTTCATTAAATCCAAAAAATGATTAAATCACTTAAAATCAAAACTAATTCCATTTAAAAATTTAATTCTAGATTAAATTAATAAAAACTTCAATTGAGAATAAAAATTTGGTTTCTCCATTTAATTCCAAAAAAATGAAAAAAATCAATAAAATCCTCATTTTAATCCATTTACAGAGAAAGTTTAGATTACCAAAGAGTCACAAAAACCATAAATTTATCTATAAATTCAATTAAATTTTGGGTATTTTTAATGAATAAGCGAAAATTTTGTTTTTGAATTTTCAACGCACATCACTCTTCCCACACTTGAACAATTGCACTCTTGGACAATTTTATCATTGAATTCAGTTATTCAAAAAGAATAAAAACAAAAAAGTGATGTGTCTACCTAATCTAAATACACAATATAAAGAAGAAATAAAAACATATTCATACAATGTTTGAATTATCATGACCCATATGTGAATCTATTACATTGTCTCATTTTTACTCAATCAAAGTTCCAAGTCTAGGAGTGAATCAAGTGAGATTTAGGCATACTCAAAATTTTAACAGGGACTTCCGTCTATCTCTCTCTCCTAAGTTTCTAAAACAAAAGTTAAATTTTACACTTTATTGATAGACCTCAAATGAATTTTTAATAATTCAATTATATCCTTCATGGGTTCAATATCCCCCTCACCTAAATGAATTCATTTATAAAATATGGGCACTTTATTCATCATTTTTTTTTGAATTTTTCCCAACCATGTATGTGTGAGGCATTGTGAAAAAACACATATTAGATGTGTACATAGGGATACTCACACACCTAATGTCATTGTCTCAAAGACTCATTGTGTGATCCAAATTTATCATTTTAATCTTGGTTCAAAGTACTTATATCAATTTTATTTGGGTTGGTTCCTTAAGGTGTTTTTTTCACAGAGGTCAAGTTACCTCAGATTAAGCTCTAAATTCCAATGACTTAAAGTTATAATTCTGGTTCCACAAAAAAAATTCACTCACACTCATTTTCCTATTTCAAAGACCAAACTTCTATTAAAACAATGAAAATTCACTCAAAAATCATGTAAGTATTACATTCTCAGAACTAGTGATTTCCTCAACTTTAGCATGAAATTCAAACTAAGCAGGGCAACAATGAAGTTAAATAAAATTTTGAAAAATCAAATCATAAACTATAAAAACGATATATAAAATATTTACAAATAAGAAAAAAACATTTTTTTTATATTCTTTGTGTTTTTTTATTATTTTAATTTATTTACTAATAGATTTACTAAAAACGTACTAAAAACAGTGAACATATTTTTTATTTACAAATTTTAAGGATTTAACTAAAAATAATTTAAACACTAGTAAACATGTTGAGTTTCCTCCCCCAAACTTATTAAACACTGATCATTTAAATTATAGAATTCATGCACAAAAATTATAGTGAATAAACAGTGAAAATGGATAGACACAACTATTTTTTTTTTATCCAATAGGCTTGAGGTAAGCTCTCCCCTTGGTCCACTTGTAGACAGCTTTGAGTTAATCTCCTAAGTTCTGTCCACTTAGAGGAAACTAGTAGAAAAAATAGAATTTAGAACTTATTTTTATTACAAATTAAAGTGAATAAAATGAAAAGAAATATAAGGGAGGAGAGTATTGGGTCCCACCCCCCAAAATAGGGGTTGTATTTAGACAATCCACAGCTACACAGTCCTATGATCATCCCCAATTTTCTAGTGGATGAGGTTTATATGATTGGAACCACCACATTTTTCTTCTTTTATGGATATTCAGTTCTACTTCTTCTGGTTCACCCCCCCTCTAATTGATATTTTAAGTGATGTCATGGGGGATCTTCCTCTTCTAAAACCAGGGCCTCCAGTAACACTGTTGAATCTTCAAGATTAACCCACATTAGTCCATGAGAAAGTTCATCTTACATGAGATTAAGATAGAAAGAGTTAGAATAAAATTCATCTCCCTCTGAAGCATACTCCAACAGTGTTGAGTCAATATCATTAAAATAAGGGGTTTAATTCCATTTGAATTTGAGAAGAATAAAAAAACAAGACATCCAGGAGTTTTTCCATCCACCTCAAATTGTTCAGCTGGTATCTCTTGTTTCTCCCATAGTGCCTTGGGAATCACCTCTGAATTATGTAGGAGAGAAAGATCCTTCGTCAATTACACCTATTGGATGTAATGTCTAGGTGTTTTAGCTCCATGATCCATTGGTACTCCTCTTTCAGCAGTATATCTATAAAAATCGGATAAATTTTTTCATCTATGTCCATCATTTAATTAAAAGTGTTTAATTTTAACATTTCAATCTATTTGTTTGAGTAAAGCAGGGAGTTATTCCATCCTCTTTGAAACTGAGTGATGATTCATTTTTTGGATTTAAATTAAAATCAGAAAATTATTTTTAAAGTGAAAAAGAAAAATGAATCTTCAACCTTACTTCCTCCCCAACAAAAAAACCAAGTTGATTATGCAGTTGTCGTGGGTTGTGGTAAAACAAAATTTTTATATTTTATTAAAACTTGGAATGCATCATATGATGCTTTCGAGCATAGAGGAAGTGTACAGTGTTGGGTGATATAATAAAATTTCTTTTAATAATGTTTCCTAAAACCATGATTGAGGATATTGCACATCAAATTTATAATTAATTTATTTAATATCTTAAGAAATAAATAACTAGTCTTAGGAACTTTCTTTATTGATGATTGTTGATCATCCGAAAAAACTCTTTCGTATTTACTTCTTTTCATTGTGAGGATTCAAGGATAGAATCCCCCTATAAGTGATCCGCATGTGCTCCAATGATCTCTGAGCAACATCACTCGATCACCGGGTGCTAGTACGGTGAATCAAATGTCCTTCACTATTTGTTCTTGATTGCTTGTTCTTTAGTCTTGAATAAATCTCTCTTTCACTTCTTGTTCTTGGGAGGGATATAGAAGGAGGATTCAAGAGAGAATTTATTGTGTGAAACAATTCTCTATTCTCATTTTTTGAATTCAATATACAATAGACATAAAAATCTATTAATAAAGTTAGGGTTTAAGTTAAAATATTATTTAATTGCATGTCGACCATTAAATAACATTAAAAACCTTTAATAAACCCCATGTCATATAATAATAATATCATTATTATTATTTTGTATCGTTTGTCAACTTACACAATAACAAATATTATGTAACAGTTTTGTTAATTAATATTTCTCACCAGACTCAGTCTTAGTTCGTTTGAACTCCTCTATAATTTATTGAACAACCAAATAAATATTTTATTCATAAATAAATATTTTATTCATAATGTAACAAATAAATATTTATTAAAATATTCAATATATAAAATAAATATTTTATTCACAATCCATCAAATTATATATACATATATTCACATAAACAAATAAATTATTTATTAATAAACAAATAATTATTTATTAACTTATGAATGTTAGTGATCAATAAAACTTGAATAAAATTATTCATCAGTATTGAGAATAATATTTATTTCAATAATTTAATTCAAATATAATTTAATCAAGATCAATGGAAACACTTAGTGTGTGACCCTTTAGGATTCTTTATCATTGGCATTAGGCGGGTTTTTATAAAGTCATAGATTATTGTCTAGCAAAGGGTCAAGGAATCCCAGAGAAAAAACTTAATGTTGTAATGACAAAAACCACATATGAACACTCACTATGTAATATAATCTCTTTGTCTCAATATCCCATCAAGAAGGTTTCACATCTGTATCACCAACCTATATGTTCAATACGTCTTTCTTTGACCATCTGAAATAAAAACATTGTTACATCATTGTCATGGAATTTATGGTGATGGTTTCATTCCAATAAAAGGGTCAAGATATTAGCTTCCATAAATATGGAAGGGACAAATCCTTCCTCAAATTATACATTAATGACATGTCACTCATGACACACTCAACGCATCCAACTTCGTCATGAACTGTTATTATCATGTTTTATGAAATACATCTAAGTATGAAATTTGTAACATGCATTAATAATAATCTTAAAATGTAAGGACCATCACACCCGCTCACAGATAGGAATATACGATGACATCAAAACATGCGGAATTTCTACTGGTGGGTATGTTCTTATAATCTCCCATCTTGGAGATTACCAAGTGTGAACTTCATGAGAAGAAGCCTCGTCTACTTACAAGTACTCACACCTAACATTATATGTACTATGTGTCCCATCATAGTACATTATCCAATTACAGAACATTATTTAAGAATGTCATCATAGCAGGGAACTGCTACGACCTTATCAATGCGACATATAATCTTGGAAGTTATTACATTATAGTCAAAAAAAATGATCAATATGTGATAATAATTTTTATTGATATGTAATATATCGAATATATATGTAATCAAAGTGAAAAAATTTGGTCCTAGGACACCAAATCCATCAAAACCCCACTTGGACTAGTGTCAACTGCCTATGACCTTCATTACACTAGATATCACATGGTAGTAATGTTTCTGGCGACTCAAGGCTTTAGTAAAGGGGTCCACCATGTTTTCTTGCATGAAAATACTACTCACTTCAACTCACTTATCTGATAAAAATACCTCAAGAGGTGATACTTCCAAAGTATGTGCTCCGTATGATGATTTGACCATATCTATTTTGCAATATCCACCATTGTAGTATTATCACAATAGAGTGTGATAGGATCTTTACTGATAGGTACCAAGTCAAGCTCTAAGATGAAGTTTCACATCCATACTACTTCTTTAGCTACCTCACAAGCCACAATATACTCATAATCTACTGTAGAATCTACAACCATATCACGCTTTGATCTCTTCCATCTCAAAACACCTCCATTCAAAGTGAAGATATATCTCATTTGTGAATTCATGTCATCTTGATCAGTTTGGAAACTATCATATGCATATCCTCTAATAACTAGTTCCACATCTACTCCATAAACTAGGAACATATCCTTAGTATGCATTAGATACTTATGGATAATATTGACTTCCATCTAATGGTGGTCACCTAGATCAGATTGATATCTTCCTTACACACTTAATGAATAGGCGAAATCTATATTAGTACATATCATAACATACATGACTGACCCAATCACTGATGCGTATAGAATCCTTACCATTCTATTTCTTTCCTCATGTGTCTGAGGAAACGTTTTCCTAGAAAGATGAATGTCACGTGACATTGGAAAAAATTCTCTCTTGTATTGTTCCATCCTGAATCTTTTTAGTATCTTGTTAATGTACATACTTTGACTTAGGATGAGCAACCTCTTTGATCTATCATGATGAATCTTGATCCTAAGAATATATGTTGTCTCATCCAAGTCCTTCATAGAGAATCATTTATTAAACCATGCTTTAACAGATTGTAAGAATGGTATTTCATTTCCAATGAGTAATATGTCATCAATATATATTATTAATAAAATGATTGCACTCCCACTAAACCATTTATAGACACATGGCTCGCATTCATTCTTTATGAAACCACATTTCATTATGGCCTCATCAAAATGAATGTTACATGATCTGGATGCTTTCTATAATCCATAAATGGATCTTTTCAAATTGAATACTTTTTTGGAATCCTTTGGAGTTACAAACTGTAAAGACCCGTAAAATTTAAGGAAATTTTTTTCTTAATTTTCTTGGGAATTTTACAAGAGCGCAGTTTCTGACGACACCTGATTCCGAGGCCCGGTGTGCCCGGAATCATTTTCCGAAGTTTAACTCGGGTACGTTCAGTGAACGAACGAGCGGGGTTTTCTAACTTTTGAACCGATGCTCAGAATTGAATTCCGAGGGCACCGATGGAATCGCAGTGCCAGTATTTTCTTAGAAATGCCTTTTCCAGAGTTGTGTTTGCTCAGGTGTGGTTTTTTAAAATTTTGGGGTTAAGTTAAGAAATAAAATAAAGTGGTGCGACAACTTTATTTTATTTCACTTAGAGCCACTTAATCCAAGTTAAGCGGATAGGGTGGAACCCAAAATATCCTACCCACTTGGTAGGATATTTGTGAGGTAGGGACCACACGAGCCCCACCATTTCTTCCCTTCTAAGTAACGCACCCGCAAACCCCCTCTTTAATGAAAGTCAACTGTGTGTTTTTCTGGTTAAGAAATGCCCCATTAAATTGGGCAGTTAAATTGTTACAATTAATTCTTCGAATTAATTGTTCGTTTCTTATCTTTTGATTTTCAAATTCTTAAGTTGATAATAAAATAAGAAGAGGACTTATTTTATTATTGTTGGGGTTTTTTTTGTTGTGTTAAACCTTTGGGAGAACAAAGAGAGGATTCTTCGTTCTTCGACGAAGAACACGAAGAACGCTCTATCGCCAACGAAGAATGCCAACCTCCGACGGCGAGAGATGCCTTCCTCAGAGATCACCCAATGCCAACAGTGAACCTCTTCTTCTGCGACGATCCTCTTCTTCCGCGACAAACCTCTTCTTCCATGACGGATAATTCTGTGACGAACGCTAGTTCGACGACAGCGTTGAGGTAGGGGTTTTTTATGCGTTTCTATTTTGTGTTTTTCTTCCGTCGTTTTTCCCCTTTCAATTGAACCACCTGTTATCGCATTAACGGGAGGAGGTCAGACCGCACGAACACGACCGACACTCCTCCCCCTTTTTGGTTGTGGATTTTTGATGCGGCGAACAAGGCAACGCGGTGCCGAAGCACTGCGCGGAAATTGTAAAAGGGAGAGCGGAGAAACGTGGCGTCGCCGCACCGTGCCGTGGGAAGCAACAAATCCGGGGCGCCGTCGCGCCGCGCCGTAGAAGATGAACAAAGGATGTGGCTCCATCGCGCCGCACTGGAGGGCCTCAGAAGCACCGCGGACGGAGCGGGGCCACGGCGGAGGGGCGCAGTGCCGTCGCGCCGCGCCGAACAGATGAAGGCCGTGGCCGGTTCCGGGCCGCGGCGGAGCAGGGGAACCGGTGGCCGGTTCTGGGCCGTCGGCGTCAGAGCGAGGGGACCAGCCCCTGCCGGTCCCGTGATGGCGGCAGCCGGCCGGCTAGCCGGGCCGACCGGTTCGAGGAGGGCATCGGGGGTCGTAACCCCTGGCCGGCCAGCTGAGCGGCCCCATTAAAGCGGCCGTGGTTTACTTCATGTGGGGGCAGCGCCCCCCGCCACGAAATGGTTCGGCCGTTCGGCCGAACCCTTGGCGGCGCGCAAACGCGCCGCGCCCCGTGAGGTTGCCCTGGCCGGTCCGCCGAACCAGACCGCCAGTTTGGGCCGCGCCCAAGCGGGCCAGACCCGAACCCGTTTCGGGCCGACCCTGGGGGTATCGGGCCGGGTCGGACCGAGCCCAAACCCCCTTTTACCGAACCATTTTCGGTCTGTCGCCCATAACTTGAGCTACGGGCCTCCGATCGACACACCGTCAGTTGCGATTCGATCCTTGGATCGAGACGGTCATTTCGGTATATCGCACTAAAGGTTTAGGAATACTTTGGGTTTGGCCGGGTTGGTTCGTACACGAAACCAACCGGGCCCTCGGAGCGGAAACACTCATAACTTAAGCTTCGGACGTCCGATTGACATGCCGTCGACTTTGATGGATTCCTCTATGTGAGACGGACCTTTGGCTTACTCCGCCCAAGGTTTGGACGCAGGTGGAGTACGGTCGGGTTGGTTTTGACTTAAAAACCAACCGGGCCCCTAGGACGAAAAGGCCAATAACTCTCAGACCGGGCGTCCGTTTGACGCGCTGTCTATGTTGTTGAGTTCCTGTTGATGTATCAGCCTCTTGGCTCATGGAGAGGACCCTCCCGAACGAGCTTGCTGTGTGCAGGAACCCTAGAGCTGGCTGCGACTGCGACTACTATGACGACTGTACAGAGATCCGCAGTGGATTCGACGGCAACGACTACAACACTCAGCGATCCTACGTGGATTAGTGCTACAGATCCTGTGTGGGTCCGATCCTGTGTGGGTCAGCGCTCATCGGTCCTGTGTGGGCCAGCGCCTACATATCTTGTGTGGGTCCGATCCTGTGTGGGTCTTTGCGGGGGTTAGTTACCTATCGATCCTGTGTGGGTCAGATCCTTTGTGGGTCATTGCGGGGGTTAGTTACCTATCGATCCTTTGTGGGTCAGATCCTTTGTGGGTCATTGCGGGGGTTAGTACCTTTCGATCCTTTGTGGGTCCGACGGCTTAGATGAATCAGTGGATATATCTGATCATCTCTATCATCTTACGAAGAAGTTTACCTGTGTGAGCTGAATCCTGTTTTGCTTTCCTATGTGTATTGTGTTGTGCTATCCTGTATGGATTTATGTTTTGCTTTCCTGTGTGGACTGGGTTGTACATGGGCTCGGATGTTGGAGCCGAATGAGAATTGATGACTTAGGTATATGTATGGGTATATACCTAAGCAATGTCGAATGTTACTTCGTGATTGTATCTTTCCTTTGTGGATTATCCTTTGTGGATTATCCTTTGTGGATTCTGGGAGACCTTCGAGGGTCTTGGGGTCCCTACTGAGTAGATTATACTCACCCCTACACGGGCTATGCCCGCACTACGTTGTGTTGGTTTCAGACGACAGATAGTGCTGATCGTGGTTGAAGCTTGCGGAGTAGGACGGTACTTGGAGGTGGACCACTGGATGGGACGTTCTCAGAGTGGAGGGTTGGACCCGAGGAGCTGTGGAGGCTATCTGTACTCACCCTTCAGGTGGGATTTCCAGTGGATAGCTCGACATTGCGGATTTAATTTTCAGTTGTTTTTTTCCCTTCCAGTTGTACTTTACTTTCAGTTTGGGTTTGTATACTGGCCCACTTACTTTTCCGCACTTATTGTTGTACTCAGTTTTTACTTAGTGTTTACTTCTACTGCTTGCTTGCTCTGTGGTGTTTTTTTACTTTACAAAGGCAATGCCTTCCCTTTTTACCGGGAATTACGCCTTGGTGCTAGTCGTCAGCCACTGGCCTATGGAAGGCGGGCTTGGGGTAGTCACGGCACGGGCCCCGAGGACAGGTCGTGACAAATTGGTATTAGAGGAGTTCGGTTCTACCGCAGAGCTTGGGACTCTGATCTTTTTCTATGTGAAACAATAGTGTTAAGCGTATTGGGTGTGTTTATCAGTCCAGGGAGTCCAATGTTGGTGCAGCGGCTGACGTATCCGTACACCAGGACCTTGACTTCTGATTTCCGACTTAATGCACGAAAACATTGATTGCATGTGTGTTTCAAGTTTTCTTTGTGATTACTTTATGTCAGCTCATCAGGTATACTGTTTGACCGTGGCGCACCTATTTCTTTTCAGGATGGCCCCATGATGGAAGCCATCTAGGGTTCCGAGAGTTGTGCGTGACGACAGCCCACCGAGCGACGAGGCCTCAGTACAGGGCCCTTTGACAGCTGAGGCACCGGCGATACCTCTACCCGCTGAGCCACCGATGCTTCCAGCCCCAGCCACTGACGATGCACATCGCCTTTGTGCACTGCACGAGTTCCAGCGCCAGCGACCGCCCAGGTTCTACGGGGAGACGGGCCCCCAGGCAGCCGAGGATTGGCTGGAGGTAGTGGTTCGAGTTTTCAGGTTAGTGAGGACACCAGCAGACCTCATAGTGATCCTCGCAGCGAGCCTACTGCACGCGGCAGCGGGCCGATGGTGGAGCTTGATGCTCCAGGTGCACGATGAGACATCTCTTCTCTGGACAAACTTTGAGAGCCTCTTCCACTCAGAGTTCATCCCAGCCACCCTCCATGCGGTGCGCATCCAGGAGCTTCTTCAGCTGCGGCAGGGTAGCTTGACGGTCGCCCAGTACTCGGCGAGATTTACCGATCTCTCGCACTACTCGACAGACATGGTACGGGACCCATTCTTCCGGGCCCAGACTTTTGAGCAGGGATTGAGTCATGAGATCGGGGCATCACTGATCTCCCTCAGCATTCCGAATCAGGCAGGAGTACTGGAGTGAGCCCTTTTGATCGAGAGCTGCCTTGCTGAGCCTTCATCATCAGCGAGACCTACCGCGGGGCGGCACGTAGTAGAGTCTTCTGCAGCAGGCAGTCGACGGATGACTCATGGGTCCAGGCAGACCATACCCTCAGGTAGACGACCTCAGGACACTGGATCAACAGTGCGGGGCACACAGCGCGGAGCCAGTCTTTCAAGAGGCAGGCAGTTCTACACATGCGGCGGGCAAGGCCACATGGCTCGTGATTGCCCGACCCACCATGCCGAGGAGTAGCAGACGGTTGAGGGGCCACCTAGACAGAGGCAGAGGGTCGACCGTGGTGGTCTACAGGGAGCAGGCGGACAAGGCAGAGGAACTGGCCGAGCAGTAGGTGGTGGGAGACGCTTTGAGGCTCTACCACCACCACCATCAGGAGGTCCACCCCGACCACATGGAGCTGGCGGGCAGAGATAGGCACAGCTCCAGCCAGTGGAGGCCTACGACCACGGCGTGCCCGAGATGATTCTAGGTACTATCTGTATCTATTCCACCCTTGCTGCAGTTCTTATAGACACAGGAGTGAGTCATTCTTTCATAGCCGCTGCCCTTGTTCGGAGCTCAGAGATTCCGACAGAGCCGTTGGCTCGATCCTTACGGCTAGAGACTTCTACAGGAGCAGACTCGACGATTACGCACTGGTTCCGGTAGTGTGAGCTTACTCTAGGAGGTGAGAGCTTCGGCTGGGATCTTCTTGTAGCGGCGTCGAGTCCTTACGACGTTATCTTGGGCATGGATTGGTTATCTACAATCCATGCACAGATTGACTGTATTAGGCACAAGGTGTGATGTGTACGCACCGACGGGAGCAGGTTCACCTTCACCGGTGAGAAGGGAGCCTTCGCAGCATAGGATGGACTTCCTAAGAGGAGTGGACAGACCATCACTCATCAGTTGGCTAGCCTCATCCTAGGAGCAGTTGACGTGCGGAGTCCTAGTTTTCCTGCAGTGGTGGATCAATATGCGGACATCTTTCCCGACGACATTCCAGGACTACCTCCTCACAGAGAGGTAGAATTTTATATTTATCTGTACCCCGGGACAGCCCCGATATCCACTCCAGCATATCGGATGGCCCCCGCTGAGCTTCAAGAGCTACGGGTACAGTTGGAGGACTTGCAGGGCAAGGGATTCATCCGACCCAGTGTTTCACCCTGGGATTCCCCGATATTGTTTTCCAAGAAGGTGGACGGGAGCTTGTGACTTTGTGTCGACTATCGTCACCTGAACCAGATGACAGTAAGGAACAGGTATCCGCTACTGAGGATTGATGAACTCTTCGATCAGCTCAAGGGAGCACGGTGGTTCTCAAAGATAGACCTCAGGTTAGGCTATCATCAGCTCAGAGTTCGGGACAAGGACGTGATGAAGACGACCTTCAGTTGTCGGTATGGACACTATGAGTTCTTGGTTATGACATTCGGCATAACCAATGCTCCAGCAGTGTTCATGGGCCTCATAAATAGGATCTTTCAGCCATACCTCAATCGATTTGTTGTGGTATTCATCAACGACATTTTGATATACTCGACGACTGAGGAGAAGCACCCCTACCACTTGCGGGATATACTAGACACACTCCGAGAGCACCAACTTTATGGCAAACTCTCGAAGTTTCAGTTCTGGATACGTGGGGTCCACTTCTTGGGACACGTCATCTCTGAGGCGAGAGTTGCGGTGGATCCTGTGAAGATCGAGGCAGTGCTAGCTTGGGATCCACCCAGGAGCGTGACGAAGATGTGGAGTTTCTTGGGATTAGATTGATACTATTGGAGATTTGTGCCAGACTTCTCCAGAGTTGCGGCACCACTCTCAGCTTTGACGAAGAAGGAGAAAACCTTTTTGTGGTCAGAAAGATGTCAGCAGAGCTTCCAGGAGCTGAGACAGAGATTGACCAGCGCCCCTATCTTGAGGTTGCCGGAGGAGGGAGTAGGGTACGTAGTCTACTGCGATGCATCAGGGACCGGACTCGGATGTGTCCTGATGCAGGAGCGGGCGGTGATCGCCTATGGATCATGTCAGTTGAGGCTTCATGAGCAGAACTACGCTACCCATGACCTGGAGTTAGCAACAGTGGTCTTCGCTCTGAAGACATGGTGACACTACCTGATGGGCGAGCACTTTACAGTCTTTTCTGACCATCAGAGTCTCAGGTACATCTTCTCTCAGAAGGACCTGAACCTGAGACAATGGCGATGACTCGAGTTCCTCCAGGACTATGACTTTGAGAAAGTCTATACTCTTGGGAAGGGGAACGTGGTAGCCGATGCTCTTAGTAGGAGGACGGGCATTCAACTACTTGGGGAGGCGACAAAGCAGCTAGACGCTTTGCAAATATCCTTCGTGGATAGAGATGGAGCAGCCTTCCTTCAGTCTCTCGCATTCACCCCTCCACTACTGTAGTGGGTCAGAGAGGCACAACGTGGGGACGCTGACTGTGAGACGCGGCGTGCACAGATATCCTCAGAACAGGCACCTGATGGTTTCTCCTTTGGAGCAGAGCACGACGTCCTTTTCAGAAGATGTACCTTAGTACCAGTTTCTTTACAGGAGGAGGTGCGGAGAGAGTTTCACACTTCTCCTTTGGCGGTATATCCTGGAGTGGAAAAGATGTACCAGGATCTCAGACGACAGCACTGGTGGCCGGGCATGATGAAAGCTGTGGCAGAGTTCGTTTCTCGATGCCTCACCTGCCAGTAGGTGAAGGCAGAGCATCAGGTACCAGCAGGCTTGGTACAAACCTTGGAGGTCCCAGAGTGGAAGTGGGACGGGATATCTATGGACTTCGTGACTGGAATTCCATGCACTTCCAGAGGTCACGACTCCATCTGGGTGATTTTCGACTGACTCACCAAGTCGTATCACTTCTTACCCATCAGAGAGCAGGGCTCAGGGGAGAGCTTGAGACATCTCTATATTCAGGAGATTGTACGGCTTCACGGTGTGCCATCATCTATTGTCTCCGATCGAGATGCTCGCTTTACTTCCCGGCTTTGGAAGGGGTTGCGGGAGGCGTTCGGGACGCAGCTACGTCTGAGCACCGCCTTTCACCCTCAGAAAGATGGTCAGACAGAGAGGACCATACAGACTCTCGAGGACATTCTCTGTGCATGTGTCCTCGACTTTGGTCGCAGCTGGGAGGACCACCTACCCTTGGTGGAGTTTGCGTACAACAACAGTTACCACTCCACCATCGGGATGGCACCATACGAGGCGTTGTATGACCGACCTTGCAGATCTCCTTTGTGTTGGACAGACCCTGGGGAGTCAGCACTTGTGGGACTAGAGATGGTCCAGACCACGACAGAGAAGGTCCAGATCATCCAGGAGTGGATGAGGATAGCTCAGAGCCGGCAGAAATCCTATACTGACTGGAGGCGGAGGCCACTGGAGTTTGAGGATGGTGACCACGTCTTCTTGCGGGTCTCACCTCGACGTGGGTTACAGATATTTGGTCGAGGCAGAAAGTTGTCTCCACGCTTCATCGGACCATTTCAGGTCCTCAGAAGGATTGGCGAGGTGGCTTATCGCCTGGCTCTACCACCTCAGTTGCACCGGGTGCACGACGTCTTCCACGTATCTCAGCTGAGAAGATACGTGCACGACCTGATGCATATCATTGACCATGGGGAGCTGGACGTTGATGATGGGGTGACTTTTGCGGAGGTCCCGGTGGAGATCGAGGATCAACAGGAGCAGGTCCTACGTGGACGGTGGATTCCTCTAGTGTGCATCAGATGGCAGCACGTGAACCTCTAGGAGAGCACTTGGGAGCAGAAGGCTCAGATGCGTGCTCAGTACCCACATTTGTTTCCCTAGTTTATGATGTATCTTTACGGGGACGTAAAGCCCTGAGGTGGGAGTGATGTAAAGACCCGTAAAATTCAAGGAAATTTTTTTCTTAATTTTCTTGGAAATTTTACAAAAGCACAGTTTCTGACGGCCCCTGATTCCGAGGCCCGGTGTGCCCGGAATCATTTTCTGAAGTTTAGCTCGGGTACATTCAGTGAAAGAATGAGCGGGGTTTTCTAACTTTTGAACCGGTGCTCGGAATCGAATTCTGAGGGCACCGATGAAATCGCAGCGCCGGTATTTGCTTAGAAATTCCTTTTCTGGAGTTGTGTTTGCTCGGGTGTGGTTTTTTAAAATTTTGGGGTTAAGTTAAGAAATAAAATAAAGTGGTGCGACAACTTTATTTTATTTTACTTAAAGCCACTTAAACCAAGTTAAGCGGATAGGGTGGAACCCAAAATATCCTACCCACTTGGTAGGATATTTGTGAGGTGGGGCCCACACGAGCCCCACCGTTTCTTCCCTCCTAAGTAATGCACCCACAAACCCCCTCTTTAATGAAAGTCAACCGTGCGTTTTTCTAGTTAAGAAATGCCCCATTAAATTGGGCAGTTAAATTGTTACAATTAATTGTTTGTTTCTTATCTTTTGATTTTCAAATTCTTAAGTTGATAATAAAATAAGAAGATGACTTATTTTATTATTGATGGGGTTTTTTTTGTTGTGTTAAACCTTTGGGAGAATAAAGAAAGGATTCTTCGTTCTTCAACGAAGAACGTGAAGAACGCTCTACCGCCAATGAAGAACGCCAACCTTCGACGGTGAGAGACGCCTTCCTCAGAGATCACCCAACGCCAACGGCGAACCTCTTATTCCGCGGCGATCCTCTTCTTCCGCGACAAACCTCTTCTTCCGTGACGGATAATTCTGTGACGAACGCTCGTTCGACGACAGAGTTGAGTTAGGGGTTTTTATGCGTTTCTATTTTGTGTTTTTCTTCCGTAGTTTTCCCCTTTCAATTGAACCGCCTGTTATCACATTAACGGGAGGAGGTCGGACCACACGAACACGGCCGACACTCCTCCCCTTTTTTGGTTGTGGATTTTTGATGTGACGAACAAGGCAACGCTGTGCCAAATCACCACGCAGAAATTGTAAAAGGGAGAGTGGAGAAACACGGCGCCGCCACACGGCGCCGTGGGAAGCAACAAATCCGCGGCGCCGTCGCGCCGCGCCGTAGAAGATGAACAAAGGACGCGACCCCATCGCGCTGCGTCGGAGGGCCTTAGAAGCACCGCGACCGGAGCGGGGCCACGACGGAGGGGCGTGGCGCCGTCGCGCCGTGCTGGACGGATGAAGGTCGCGGCCGGTTCTGGGCCACGGCGGAGAAGGGGAACCGAAGGCCGGTTCCGGGCCGCCGACGTCGGAGCGAGGGGACCGGCCCCTGCCGGTCCCGTGATGGCGGCAGCCGGCCGGTTCGAGGAGGGCGTCGGGGGTCGTAACCCCCGGCCGGCCAGCTGAGCGGCCCCATTAAAGGGGCCGCAGTTTACTTCACGCGGGGGCAGCGCCCCCCGCCCCGAAACGGTTCGGCTGAACCCCTGGCGGCGCACCAGCGCGCCGCGTGCCGGGCGGCTGCCCTGGCCGGTCCGCTGAACTGGTCCGCGCCAGCCGGGCCGGGCCGCGCCCAAGCGGGCCGGACCCGGACCCGGTTCGGGTCGAACCCGTTCGGGCCGACCCTGGGGGTATCGGGCCGGGTTGGACCGGGCCCGAAACCCCTTTTACCGAACCATTTTCGGTATGTTGCCCATAACTTGCGCTACGGGCCTTCGATCGATGCACCGTCAGTTGCAATGCGATCCTTGGATCGAGACGGTCGTTTCGGTATATTGCACTTAAGGTTTTAGAATACTTTGTGTTTGGACGGGTTGGTTCGTACACGAAACCAACTGGGCCCTCGGAGCGGAAACACTCATAACTTAAGCTCCGGACGTTCGATTGACGTGCCGTCGACTTTGATGGATTCCTCTAAGTGATACGGACCTTTTGGCTTACTCTGCCCGAGGTTTGGATGCAGGTGGAGTACGATCGGGTTGGTTTTGACTTAAAAACCAATCGGGCCCCTGGGACGAAAAAGCCAATAACTCTCAGACCGGGCGTTCGTTTGACGCGCCGTCTGTGGCGTTGAGTTCCTGTTGACGATACAGAACTTTTCGATACAGAAAATCTAGACTATGTGTCAGTTGATGCATCAGCCTCTCGGCTCGTGGAGCGGACCCTCCCGAACGAGCTTGCTGTGTGCGGGAACCCTAGAGCTGGCTGTGACTGCGACTATGACGACGACTGTACAGAGATCCTTAGTGGATTCGACGGCGACGACTACAACACTTAGCGATCCTACGTGGATCAGTGCTACAGATCCTGTGTGGGTCAGCGCTCAGCGGTCCTATGTGGGCCAGCGCCTACAGATCCTATGTGGGTCTGATCCTGTGTGGGTCTTTGCGGGGGTTAGTTACCTATCGATCCTTTGTGGGTCAGATCCTTTGTGGGTCATTGCGGGGGTTAGTTACCTATTGATCTTTTGTGGGTCAGATTCTTTGTGGGTCATTGCGGGAGTTAGTACCTTTCGATCCTTTGTGGGTCTGACGGCTTAAATGAATCAGTGGATATATCTGATCATCTCTATCGTCTTACGAAGAAGTTTACCTGTGTGATCTGAATCCTGTTTTGCTTTCCTATGTGGATTGTGTTGTGCTATCCTGTGTGGATTTATGTTTTGCTTTCCTGTGTGGACTGGGTTGTACTTGGGCTCGGATTTTGGAGCTGAACGAGAATTGATGACTTAGGTATATGTATGTTCATATAGCTAAGCAGTGTCGAATGTTACTTCGTGATTGTATCTTTCTTTTATAGATTATCCTTTGTGGATTCTGGGAGACCTTCGGGGGTCTCGGGGTCCCTACTGAGTAGCTTATACTCACCCCTCCACGGGCTATGCCCGCCCTACGTTGTGTTGGTTGCGGACGACAGACAGAGCTGATCGTGGTTGAAGCTTGCGGAGTAGGACGGTACTTAGAGGTGGACCACTGGACAGGACGTTCTCGGAGCGGACGGCTGGACCCGAGGAGCTATGGAGGCTATATGTACTCACCCTTTAGGTGAGATTTCCAGTGGACAACTCGACATTGCGGCTTTACTTTTCAGTTGTTGTTTTCCCTTCCAGTTGTACTTTACTTTCAGTTTGGGTTTGTATACTGGCCCACTTACTTTTCCGCACTTATTATTGTACTCAGTTTTTACTTAGTGTTTACTTCTACTGCTTGCTTTCTCTATGGTGTTTGTTTACTTTACAAAGGCAGTGCCTTCCCTTTTTACCGGGAATTACGCCTTGGTGCTAGTCGCGAGCCCCTGGCCTATGGAAGGCGGGCTTGGGGTAGTCACGGCACGGGCCCCGAGGACGGGTCATGACACAAACCCTTCGGTTTGTGTCATATAGACATATTCCTAAAGATTCACATTAATGAAGGCTATTTTGAAATCCATTTAAAAGATCTCATAATCATGGAAATTCGTAATGAAAAGTAAAATTCTGATGGATTTCAGCATTAAAACTGTTTAAAATGTTTCATCATAGTCAATGTCTTGATATTTTTCAAACCCTTTTACAACTAGTTGCGCCTTATAGGTACTAATTTTTCTTTCCATGACCAGATTCTTCTTGAATAACCATTTGAAACCAATGTGATTTACATCTACTGAAGGTTCTATTGAAATCTAGACTTGGTTTTGGTATATGAAATCCATTTTATAATTAATGGTCTCTTTCCACTTGGAAACATCTATGCCACTTACTACTTCCTTTTAGATTAGAGGATCGTTATTATCAAATAATAATGATCCACCATCCTCTGTGACTAGAAAACCATATCGTTCTGGATCTCTAACTTCTCTAGTAATTATACATAGTAATTGTATCTCTGGAACAATTTCACCTTCCATGAGGCTTTTTGGAAATTTTTTTCATATGCCAACTCTTATATATCTTGAGTTTGAACTTCATCAAAGCATATATCTCTCTCACCATCTCTTTTAGAGATAATATCCTCCTTAATAAATTTTATACATATGTCAACCACAACCTTTTTGTTAGAAGGATTGTATATTTAGTATCCCTTTGTTTCTTTGGTATATCCTATAAAGATGCACTTTCTACCTCGGGGAGCAAGAATGTTACCTGAAGAGGTCTTAACAAATTCTTCATAACCCCACATGTAAGTAAGGCAGCATAAGTTTATTTCATTCCATAATTGGTATGGTATACCACCTTTTTCTTTAGTTGGCACTCAATTTCATATGTATGTTGTTGTTTGTAATGTATATCCCCAAAAGGATAATAGAAGACTCGCATGAATCATCATTGATTTCCCCATGTACAGCAAGTTGGGGTTCCTCCTTTTCTTACACCATTCCACTGAGGCATATAAGGAGGAGTGAGTTGAGATAATATCTCAAACTCTCATAAATAATCAATGAAGTCTTGATTAGGGTATTATTCACCATGATCTAAGCGGAGTTTCTTAATATTATAACCAAGATGGTTATTAACTTTATTCTTGTATTCCTGGAATTTATCAAAAGAATCTGACTTATACCTCATTAAGTAGACATATCCATATCAACTAAAATCATCAGTAAAAGTTATGAAGTATGAATACCCACCCCTTTCCTTAATAGAAAATGGTCCACACACATCAGTATGAACTACTTCAAAAGGGAGATTTCATCAATTTTCCTTATAAACATACATGACATACACAATGTGATTTTAGTTCAAAAGAATCTAAATAACCATATTGATGTAATTCAGACAATCATTTTTCATTTACATGACCTAACCGGTGATTCCAAAGTTGGGTGTGGTATGATTCATGTGAAGTAACTTCATTATCGATTTCCATTACTTGGTTTGTGTAATCAAACACATAAAGACGCTTATTTAAATGTTTCATACCATGATAAATGATATCTTTATAAAATAAGTATAATTTATTCTCAAATTTTAAAATAAATCCATTTTCATCTAGTCTGGATTTAAAAATAGTGTTTTTAGTAACTTAAGTCACATAATAACAACCCAAGATCATTTTGGTTTTATAGTATGAGGTGTTAGTACCCGATAGCTATAACAGTAAGTTTACTTTCATTGGCTGCTCATAGATCTACCTACCCTCAATCAATATTTCTAAATATACTTGGTTCCTATATTTGAATACATATATAAGAACCAAAATTTATATCTAATACCCAATTTATAAAAATAGACAAATTACACTCGATTAAAAATGCACCTGAAGATTCCCCTTTCTTCTTTGGTTGGGTGTAGTTTTTCTTCCAGTGGCCCTTCTTGCCACATGAAAAATAGACAACATCTTGTTCCATTGCTTTACCCTTGATCTTCCACTTCTTGGAAGAGTGTGAAGAGGCTTTGGAATTATATCTCTTCACTTTACCTTTCTATTTGTTCACCATAAGTATGGAAGGCTTTTTATTCTTCATATCATCATCAACTTGGCGAAGAAGAGTGAAAAGATCTGGTAGAGACTTCTCAATATTGTTCATATTAAAATTCATAACAAATATAGAGAATAATTGAGGGAGTGATGATAAAATGAGATTGGTGTCCAGTTATTTGGGGAGTTTAAACCCTAAAACCTCTAGGTGCTCAATGTTTCCAATGAGCTTTACTACATGAGGCCCAACTGGGGAACCCTATCAATGCTTGCTCTAAAAAAGTTCCTTGGAAATATCAAACTATTCCTCTCTAGCTCTCTCTTAGTATAGACCATGAAGGTGATCAAGCATTCTATATGAATCCATGTTTTCATGAGACTTTATTAGTCCACTAAACATCAATGAAAGTACCAAACATTGAATGTCGACCATGTTGCTCAAATTTTCTTTCATAAACAAGGAACTCTTCATCACTCACCTCTTTAGTAGGTGTATCAGGCATTGAGGATTCTGGAACATAAGATTTATGTTCATGTCATAGCACAACCCAAAGGTATCTAAACCACTCCTAGAAGTTATTACCAGTTAGAAGGTTTTCTTTCTCCAATATTTTTCATATGGATAGTGTGGACGATGAGCTTGACATTTTATTATATAATTAAAAGAGAATATTATTAGTATTTTTCTTGATTATAAATTATGTGAGAAATAATAAATAAATAAATTAATTTTATTATATCTCCTACTATTTTATCAAGTCTCAATAGCCCTCACCATTAAACTCATAATATCTAGTTGTTATGAAATTCTAGTGTAAAGGATCCCCATTACTTTTATTAGTGATCCATACTTTGGCCATGAAAACTGTAAGAAATTAATTTATGTAGGTGGTCTTTCCAACTACAGTCTTGCAACTCCATGATCCATTGAGTGGATCCCCTTATCCTGAAATCCTGACTTGTATTTCTTCAACACTTGCATCCAAATTTGTATTTAATAGACTTTGGTCATTAAACTCAATATAGGTTCAGTTAAGTCAACCCAAAACTCTCATGAGAACTCCCCGATAAAAGTAAGTGTCCAAACTTTGGCCATGTACTAAAGTTGGATTTATGGTTTCATTTCAAATCAAGTAATGGTATGATTAGTCTAACTTAATATTAGGTTGATGGATTTTAATTAATTTATACCTAAATTTTATCATGTTATATACTTTACATGTCTTTTTAATATTAAGTGGATGTTACTTAATAGATTAACCATGTTGGATAAAACATTTATGCATGATTCATTTATTTAATTTTCATCTTTTCATATTAATTTATTCATTTATGTGATTGAGGTCTTGTATACATAAAATAAAAAATGAATAGACAAAAATAAAATAAAAATAAAGTAAATGATCATGACCTAGGGAATAAATCCGTTTTCCAGTCATGGCATGAGTTATAATATTCCACTTGTATATTTTTGGATCACTGAGTTGACATCATCATGGTTTTGTATTGATTGAATTGAAATGTCTCTACATATTTGGGATGCTCCATTAATTACAAGTATTTATTACTTACATGAAGGTGAGGGGAATCAAAGGATTGATTAAAGAGTATTAAATAAATATTCTTGGACACACAGGTCATACATAATAATGGAAGCAGGGATGACTCGTAGGCCATTATTTAATTTAATATTAAATAATTGCGAGATCTTGAAATAAATTAAATTAAATAAATTTCAACACATATATAGATCTTAGTCCAACTCATGGTAAATCATACATGCAATGAAAATGAAAAAGTAATCGGTTGTCATTAATTTCTTTATTCATTATTTATTATTAGGATAAACACATTTTCATTAATTAATTAATTAATTAATTAATTTCCTTTAATCTTAAGTATCATCTGATCTTAATTGGATATACCCATCATTTTATGGCATTCATGATAAAAAAATGATAGACCCAAAAATGACATATTAATTAAAAAAATTAATTGAGAATTTAATATTCTTTAAAACCATTATTAAATTATCAAACACATGTTGATGTGTCAATCAATACAATAAGATTTTAATGTTGTGATTTTCAATTTAATGTAATTTTTAATTTTTTCCTCTAATGGGAGACTACAAGACGTGTATAGTCTAGCTACACACCGTGTACCTTGGTTTTCATGTATCTAAGTCGTACAATTAGGGTTTTGGTGTGTTAACTCAACCAGACTACATAGCGTGTACATTCCAGGTACACATCATGTATCCGCTTGTCGCGTGCTAGGTTGGCCTGGTCAACACACGGTGTGCAATAAATGCACTGTATGTAATTAGTTGCTCGACACATCTAGGTACAATGTGCATGGGTACACGACGTGTACTCCAGCTACACGTCATGTAACCCAGTTTTATTGGCCAAATATTTGACACTTCCTAATGAAATATCTATTCGTTCTTTATCCATTCTTAAACCATTAATAAAATAAAATGTTGAACGAATATGATTAATATCTCAAAGCATGTTAATTAAAATTGGATTAAATAATGAATAATAAAAAATAAAAATTCAAC
The DNA here is from genome assembly GCA_963277665.1 of Viscum album. Taxonomy (NCBI): domain Eukaryota; kingdom Viridiplantae; phylum Streptophyta; class Magnoliopsida; order Santalales; family Viscaceae; genus Viscum; species Viscum album. The sequence goes on along the minus strand of OY728155.1, from coordinate 357,906,266 downwards.
CATGATTTCCTGTGGATCAAAAATCAAATAAATAATTATAAATTTAAATGGGACACCTCTAATACCGCTTGATAGTTCTGGGCACAACAGAAGCCTGCAGTGGTGGATGATGTATTAAAATTTATTTTAACAATTTTTTCCTGGAACCATGAGCGAAGATCTTGAACGTCAAATTTATAATTAATTTATTTAATATCTGAATAAATAAATTCTTGAGCTTAGGAACTTTCTTCATTGATGATTGTTGATCATCTGAAAATACCCTTTTGGATTGCCTTCATTGCGTTGTAAGGATCCAATGATAGAATCCCTCTGGGAGTGATCCACATGTGCTCCAATGATCTTTGAGCAATACCACTTGATCACCGGGTGCTAGCATGATGAATTGAATGTCTTGCGTTGTTCATTCTTCATCGCTCATTCTTTGATCTAGAATAAATATCTCTTACGCTTCTCGTTCTTGAGAGGGAGAGAGGAGTCAAAATAAAATTCATTGTGTAGAACAATTCTCTATTCTCAATTTTTGGATTCAATATATAATAGATAGAACCGTCTATTTATAGAGTTAGGGTTTAGGTTAAAATATTATTTAATTGCATTTCGGATATTAAATAATATTTAAAACCATTAATAAACCTAATGTCACATAATAATAATATCATTATTACTATTTAGTGGCGCGCGCCAACTTGCGCAATAACAAATATTATGTAACGGATTTGTTAATTAATATTTGTCACTTGTCTCGGGATTAGCCTGTTGGAACTCCTCTATCATTTATTGAACAACCAAATGAATATTTTATTCATAAATAAATATTTTATTCACAATCTTGCGATTAAATATTTATTAAAATATTTAATAAATAAAATAAATATTTTATTCACAATCCAGTGAATACATATTTTATATATATTCACATAATCAAATAAATTATTTATTAATAAACAAATAATTATTTATTACCTTGTGAATATTAGCGATCAATAAAACTTGAATAAAATTATTCTTTGGTCATGAGAATAATTTTATTCCAATAATTAAATTAAAATAGAATTTAATTGAGATCAATGGAAACACTTAGTATATGGATCTCTAGGATTCCTTCTCGTTGGCATTAGGCCAGTTTTCTTAAAGTCCAAGATTACTGTTTAGCAATGGATCAATGCATCCAATATAAATAATTTAATGTCGCAATGATGATAACCACATGAAAATTCTCACTGTGTAATATAATCTCTTTGTCTCAATATCTCATCAAGCTGGTTGCACATCTGTGTCACCAACCTATATGCTTGATACATCTTTCTTTGACTATTTGAAATAAACATGTTGTTACACGATGCCTGTGGAATTTAGGGTGACAGTTCCATTCCAATCAAAGGGTCGAGATATCAGCTTCCATAAAGATGTAAGGGACAAATCCTTTCTTGACTTATCCATTAATGACATGTTACTCGTGACGCACCCAACATATCCAACTTCACCGTGAACTATTTTTGTCATGTTTTATGAAATACATTAAAATACGTGATTTGTAACATGCATTAATAATAATCTTAAATTCAAAGGACCATCACACACACTCGCAGATAGGAATATCTAATGACACCAAAACATGGGGAATTCCTACTGGTGGGTATGTTCTCCTAATCTTCTATCTTGGAGATTACCAAGTGTGAACTTCATGATAAGAAGCCTCATCTGCTTACAAGTACTCACACTTGGTAGTCTATGTATTGTGTGTCCCATCATAATACGTTATCTAATTGCAAAACATTATTTAAGAATATCATTATAGCACATCAAGGTTCTCATCATAGTGGGGAACTGCTATGACCTTATCAATGTGATGTATACTCTAGGACATTATTACATTATAGTCATATAGAACAATGATCAATATGTAATAATAATTTTTATTAATATTCAATACATTGAATATACATGTAATCAAAGTACAAATAGTTAGACCTAGGACACCAACTCCAAAAACATAGGGTTGACCAAGGTAGTTTCCCAAGGATCATGTGTGTGGGTCGATTCTTCATTATTTTAAGCACTTATTAATATTTCTTTTATTTTCCTAATTTTTAAAATAGTCAGAAATGATGTTTGTTTGTTTTATTTTTTTATTTATGACTTTAAAATGAAATAAAACAGAAGACACGACAAGTCCGGATAAAAGGGGTTCAAATTCGGGGTCAATCAAATCGGTTCTTCATATTCATCCTCAGTTCTAATCCAATAATAAATTCAATATCATTCTTTGATTGCTATTCTCTATTTATTTTGTGGTTATGAACACACAAAGAAAAGATCCCCCCCTGTGCATCCAGTTCAGCCTCCTCCATGGTGAAGAGGCAATGAACACACTCAATTGACACATTCACTATCTCAACACCCAGCTTCATAGTATGTTGTTCAACCCTCAATCCACTGTGCTCCAATCATATGGATTGTAGATCAAGAGAATGGGGTGAGAAACGATTTGATAAATTTGAGGATGCAACGTCTCATCAGAAAGGGTAAATAAATACCACCAATTTGCTGCTGCCCAATGTACTTCTGCATTAAGGATGAAAATAAAAAAATATTAAAGAACATGGTGCATGTGTGATATCCCCCAGGGAGCTAGCCCTCGGGTTAGTTCTCCATACCTATGGAGTCGAAAAGATCATGTCATGACATGAAGGTTGAAGAAAACATGAAGAAATAAGGGGGATAAGAGAATCACACATCATAATTAAATGAAAACAAAGTGAAACATCTATTAAAATTACAGAAATAAATGCATAAATAAATATAGGAAAACTCTAGCTATGGTCGGAAAATGTTTAATTCTTATACTGGGCGAGAGGGAAATTATTTATAGACATCATATTTTCTTCCTCACTTTTAGTGCAGTGAGCATCGATCTCCTTTAGCTGGGCTCCATGTGTCACAGCCAACGGTTGAGATGAATTTGGTTAGAATCATCTTTATTACTTTTCTCATCCTAGACTTTCATCTCATGATCAGCCTTCATACACCTTCAAGAATAATTGATGGACGAAATGATTTGGTGCGTCGTGGAGTAGTGAAAATCAGGGCGTGCTTGTGTGACCACATGAGGAATGATTTTAATGTCGTATGTGCTGGTAAGTGGGCCTAATGAATTGGGTCTCATCATCATTGCATTTGAGTTTTGGCTTCGTGCAGGCTTGTTGAACTTCATTGTTGAATTTGGATGAGCACCTCACGTGCATTCCCTGTGGATTCATAGTCGTAACTGAGTTTTTTTTAATACGTTTTTTTGAAAAAAAATTAAAAACAACATAGGTTTAATTTTTTTTAAAACGACTCAAATGCGGCATCGCCGATGATGCCTTTTCCCTAAAACAACCAAAAAATTATATTTTAATTATTTTTTTATATTTTTAAAATTTTAACGTTTTATTATTATTTTTGTTGTGGTTATATATATATATATATATATATATAACAAAATGTTTCAACATAATTTATCTTTTATTCAAGTATGTGACTTTGCTAACCTATAAAATATAAACTATAAGACTGATATGAATGAAATTTTAAACATTGATTAAAAATATAGCAAGTAGTTGAAAATAAAAAAAATCTTAAAAAATGTTGATGAAAAATAATTTATAATCTTTCTAAACCACCTACTTGAAACTTAAACATGTTTCAAGTACGTGACTTTGCTAGCCTATAAAATATAAAATATAAGACCGATATGAATGAAATTTTAAACATTTATTAAACATATAACAAGTAGTTGAAAATAAAAATAATTTCTTAAAAAATGTTACTGAAAAATAATTTATAATCTTTCTAATAGACCTACTTGAAACTTAAAAATGTCTCAAGTACGTGACTTTGATAGCCTATAAAATATAAACTATAATACCGATATGAATGAAATTTTAAAAATTGATTAAAAATATAACAAGTAGTATAAAATAAAAATAATTTCTTAAAAAATGTTGATGAAAAATAATTTATAAGCTTTATAATCCACCTACTTGAAACTTAAAAATGTTTCAAGTATATGACTTTACTAGCCTATAAAATATAAACTATAAGACCGATATGAATGAAATTTTAAAAATTGATTAAAAATATAACAAGTAGTCTAAAATGAAAATAATTTCTTAAAAAGTTTTGATGAAAAATAATTTATAATCTTTCTAATCAACCAACGTGAAACTTAAAAATGTTTCAAGTACGTGACTTTGCTAGCCTATAAAATATAAACTATAAGACCGATATAAATAAAATTTTAAACATTGATTAAACATATAACAAGTAGTCAAAAATAGAAATAATTTCTTAAAAAATATTGATGAAAAATAATTTATAAGCTTTCTAATCCACCTATTTGAAGCTTTAAAATGTTTCAAGTTCGTGACTTTTCTAGCCTGTAAAATATAAACTATAAGACCAATATGAATGAAATTTTAAACATTTATTAAACATATAAAAAGTAGTTGAAAATAAAAATAATTTATTAAAAAAATTTGATGAAAAATAATTTATAATATTTTTAATCCACCTACTTGAAACTTCAAAATGTTTCAAATACGTGACTTTGTTAGCCTATAAAATATAAACTATAAGACCGATATAAATGAAATTTTAAACATTTATTAAACATATAACAATTAGTTGAATTTTTAATTTTTATTTATATGGGTCTTATAGTTTATATATTATAGGATTTCAAAGTCAAGTAGGTGTCTTAGGATCCTCCTCGACATTCATTCTTTTCGCTCTCACTTCCGAGTTATTTTTCTTACATTCCTTTCATTTCCATTTATTTATTTTATTTATGAAACTATTTATTTTCAAAAACTTTTTAGATGTTTAGGCTATCTTTTAAATTTTATTTCTATATTGTTTTTATACTATATATTTTATAATCTTTTAAAGTTATCTACTCGAAATTTAATAATTATTCCTAGGTTTCAAGTAGTCAACTTTGAAAGCTCAAATATAAATTGTGCCTAAAATATAAATAAAAATTGAAATATTGGATAAACATATAAGAAGGGATGATAGTAATAATAGTATTTTCATTTTAGTAGACATAAAAAATATAAATGAACATGTAAAATCAATGTTTATGTCTATGGCGAGCAGATTCCGTCCCACATGGTGGTCTGTGAATAGGATGTCTGCATCGAGTTCACAGTGGAGTCTAATGACTTGGAGAGGGATGATTCCCAGGCACTGGAACATCAAATTTCAAATCCTCCATCTATGTGTCAGTGGGAGGAGATGTCAACTGCATCTCATACTGCCCTCTTGATCCTTCTCCCACTAGGGTGGTAGAAGGACCTGCCATCATCGCAGTGGGGAACCAAGCATGTGATAGAGATATAATCCAAGACTGCGATGGATCTAGACCCCAAGGTTGTGATAGATCTAGACTCTAAGGCTATGAAGGATCTGGACCCCAAGGTTGTGATGTATCTAGACCCCAAGATGGAGAGAACTGCGAATATCCTATCAAGAAAGACAGATCCCATGCCACATGAGGCACATCCTGAATCGGATGAGCCTGGACTACTAGAGGGTCAACATCTGCCTGTGGAACAGGTGAGGCCTCACGTGCAACACGAAATGGTCTACGTCGTCGTGGTTGTGGATCCTTAGCACTAGTAGCTGCTACAAGATATTCCTTCGGGGCAGAAACCTCCTCTCTATGGGCTTTATACTTGAAGAAGCTCTCAAAAAGCACATGAAAAGATTCCCTCTCCTCCAGTGCTTAAGCATGGACGGTTGCCCAACTAAAGACCCCCTCCTCCTCTTCATCACTCATGCGAACAATCTTCTCTGTGTGACTGACCTATAAAGAGATTCAAAATGAATTAGAAAATAGTTCAATAAACAAACTAATGGAAATTTATTGACTTACCATACTCTGCATCTCTTTGTCATGTTGGGTAAGAAACAATATAGAATTCAGTCTATACCATGGATCATGCTCAACCTTCTCTGAAAGAAGGAATCAATTCGTAGGTACACCCTAAATATGAAACTATGCACATCTACACCAGCAATCGATAAAGAAGGCATGTACTCGGTCCCAGTCCTCATCCTACCTCCCTTTCAACTTCATCCCATGAAGTCACTTTGTCTGTCTCAGTGGAAATGGAATCAGTTGAGCACAGAAAAAATAGCGCATGACTCTGTTAGGCTGCTACCACTCAATAATATGGAAGTGAATGAGGGGAACTACAACCATAGAATCCTCAAGTCCAATAGTGCAGTATGCTGGAAATTGGTCCATAATACTCTAGTATGGAAGCCATGAAATCTGAAATGACATGTGACTTTTTCAAAAATGATCCTAACTAAAAACCAAAATTGATGCTATTATTAAATTTGTTAGACAGTGATAGATTGTATATACATACCTGGTCAGGTAAGAGACAATCCAATTGGAGCCGATAATCACCCAAATGGTGTCTCAGAACCGTGTTGAAATTGTGTCGCTGACACCACCTGTAAAATACAATATCGATAGTGACAAATAATGAGAAATTAAAGTCAATAACTCCTAGTAGGATCAGAAACCAATATAAATGATTGATCATACCAGCGTTGTTAGGACCAATAGGGGCCTATATACCCTGAGAGGGGGGGGGGGTGAATCAGGGTATGGATATTCTTTTTCAAAGTTCTTTCTGCCCCACTGTATCTTGACCTCTTTGTTACAAGGGTCACTTTGTTTGCACTTGTGTGGTTACTGTGATCACTTGTCTCCTTTACCTGATGATGATGCTTTGAATGCAATGTAGGGAAGTAAGCAGGCAGACACAGAGATTTTTACTTGGTTCACCGCTAAGGGCTACGTCCAAGGAGCATACGCCGACAAGTTGCCGGTTCGCACCAAATTCCACTAGACTTCACTAGCTGTGAATTACAATGTTCGGGCTAGATCACTTCTATGCCCAGGCTCACTGCCTATACAAAGTTTAGGGTCAGCTCACTGCTTTCCCAAGGGTCATTCCCTGTTTCTCTCTCTCTGGCTCAATTCCGGTGGAGAGGATCACCTTCTTCCTCTTCCTAAGCTCACTGCTCTGTGAAGGGATTCACTCCCAGTTTATAGACCTGTAGGTTTTTTCATTTCCAATAAGGAATGCATCTTTCTCTGTATATAGATGCTCTGTTGAAGTTCTACTTTCACCCGTAGATGAATACCCATTTTCCACTATCCACTGGGAAAAATACCTTTGGAAAGACCTTCGCGAAGCACCCTACTTCGCTAGGCTTCCAATTTCGTGAAGCCCAAACAAGCCTTCGCGAAGCTCCTGCCTTTTCGCGAAGCTCTCTCGCGAAGATCTTTCACGAAGAACTCCCGCGAAGCTCAACTCGTTGCAAAGCAACTTCTCTCGCGAAGCTCACTGAGCCAACACAGAGCACACAACTTTCGCGGAGCTACAATAGCCGCCGCGAAGCTCCTCTTTCGCGAAGCACACTGGCTCCGCGAACTACCTTTGCAAATCGAGAGCAAATGATCTTCTCTGAAAATTCTCTCTCCACTTCTCTCGAGGGGGTTGGCCTCTATTTATAGGTGATTCCACCGACTCTCGTCCCTTCTGCACGAAGTCAACGCCACGTCATTAAAAATCGCGAAGCTCCAAAGTTTCCGCCGGAATTCTGTCCAAATCGAGAAGCACCACGACAATCTTCCATTCGCGAAGCTTGACGTAATCGCGAAGAATCACTGTCAACATACCTTTGCGATTTCGCCGCGAAGCTCCATCGTGAAGCCCAACATTCCTTCGCGCCTTCGCCGCGAAGCTCCCTCGCAAAGCCCTTCACCACCGCGATGCGCTTCAGCCTCTGCCGTTCGTGAAGCTTGACGTAATCGCGAAACATCACTGCCTCCATTCTTCTGGTCTTCGCAATTTCCAAACTATGCATCCTATATTTGCGAAATTCATGCCTTTGCCATATGAAATTATGATCTTCATGGAAATCCTATTTTTGCGATGCTCACCAAATTCCAGATTTTGGACCCCAAAAATTTGGCAAACACTGGGAAACAGCGCCACCTTATACTACTCTTTTTGTACCGCCTCCAGATCGTCCTTTCCTTTGTCATTGTTCTTTGTTAAAAAGGATTGTCAACAACTTCTTGGGAACTAGACAAATATCCATGATAACCTGCTTTGTCAACAAACACAATCAACCAAAAAATACTACAATGTTAACTTGAGGGATTTTTTCCCAACAATCTCCCCCTTTGGGTTTGTTGACAACTCTTCACAACTCTGCTCAGGATGATTTTTTGCACTTTGATACCTCACTGAGTCTTCTTCCAGCCGCTACCACCATTCGCCTCTTGCGATTCTGATAGCGTTCAAGGATTCACTTAACATGTACTCTAAGCCCACATGAGCAATGCTCGGCGTGAGAAACAAGAGTAGTATGAAAAGATCATCAATGAATCACTTCATGTCAAACCCCAATTATCGATTCCACCCTGATACCAATTCTTATTATTGAACCACATTGATACCAATTGGTGAATTCTTAAGTTGATACCAATTGGTGATAGCTGGACACCTTTTCTCACCATTCCAACACCATTGTTCTGCTTTCATCACGATCCTCAGCTGTCGTGATATCTATTCTTTGATCGATCACGTCTAGAATCGTCAGATTTAAAAATATCTCCCCCTTTCTCATTGCTCCCCCTTTCTGGCTGCTCCACCTATCAGCTTCTCCCCGTATTAATTATGATTTATCAAATCTCCGCACTGTCTCCCCCTTGAACAATCACTATTTTCTCCCCCTTTAACAAACACTTTTCTCCCCCTTTGTCAACGAACCCAAAGGTCATTCCTTTGCAGTCTGTAATAGAGTAGAGAACACATTAGCACATTAGGGAAAACACACCATACCTCGGGGAGAGGGGGGGTCCCACATCAACACTATTTCAAGTGTGGGGAATCGACTGAACTCCCAGAGCCAGTCGATGCCTCTCAAAAGCTTCCTTGGGTAAGGCCTTTGTCAGAATGTCTGCAACCTGTAGCTCCGTAGGCACGTACTCCAACTTCATGATTCCCTGCTCAACCTTCTCCTTGATAAAATGATACTTAATCTCAATGTGCTTTGTCCGGGAATGATGGACGGGATTTTTGCTAAGATTTATAGCACTTGAGTTGTCGCACTGGATTCCGATCGGAGACTTCACTTCAACTCCCATATCTTCAAGCTGCTGCTTCATCCACAATAACTGTGTGCATGCTTGAGTGGCCGCAATATACTCAGCTTCTGCGGTGCTCAATGAAATGCAATCTTGCTTCTTGCTAAGCCAAGAAATACACAATCCACCAAGATAGAAAGCACCACCTGACGTTGATTTCCTATCATCCGCTGAACCGGCCCAGTCTGCATCAGTATAGCCCAATAACTTTGTCTGAGATTTATCAGTATATGTCAAGCCGAAATCCACTGTGCCCTGGATATACCGAAGTATTCTTTTCACTGCAAGAATGTGGATTTCCTTGGGATTGCTTTGATATCACGCTGCTTGGCATGTAGCGAAAACAATATCAGGCCTTGTTGCGGTTAAGTACAACATACTTCCAATTATTTTCCTGTATTCTGTGATATTAACTGCCTTGCCATCCTCATCTTTTGATAATTTCATCCGGGTAGCAACCAGAGTCTTCATCTCCTTATAATTTTCCATTCCAAACCTTCTCAGGACCTCCTTGGCATATTTAGATTGAGAAATGAACGTTTCATTCCTTCCTTGTGTCACCTGTAGACCAAGGAAAAACGTTAGCTCTCCAATCATTGACATTTCAAACTCATTTTTCATGAATTCGGAAAACTGTCTGCACTGAGCTTCATCTGATCCGCCAAATATTATGTCATCAACATAAACCAACACCATCATCCTTTGATTACTGTAATTACTGAAATAGAGATTGTAATCAACTCCTCCACACTGAAAACCAAGCTTATTCAAGTACTGATCAAGCCTTGAGTACCATGCTCTTGGTGCTTTTTTCGGCCCATACAATGCCTTCTTCAGCCTGCAAACTTTGTTCTCATCCTCATGAATGAGAAAACCATCTAGCTGCTCAATGTACACCTCTTCTTCCAGAACCCCATTCAAGAATGCGGATTTGACATCCATCTGGAACACTTTGAACTTTCTTTGCACTGCTATGGCCAAAAATAATCTGATTGTCTCCAGCCTTGCAACTAGTGCAAATGTCTCATCAACATCTATTCCCTCTATCTCGGAGTATCCCTTGCACACTATTCATGCTTTGTTCCGAATAACTGTGTCATCTTCATTCATCTTGTTGCGATAGACCCATTTAGTCCTGATGACATTCTTGTCTGCTGGTCTCGAAAAAATATCTCACATCTGGTTCTTCTCAATCTGATCAAGCTCTTCATTCATAGCCTGAACCCAGTTTTCATTTCCAGTTGTATCAGAAAAGCATTTCAGCTCAACCTGGGATATAAAAGATGTTTTCTACAGTGATTCCATTCTCCTTGTCTGAGCTAGAGCTGAAAAATCACCAATGATATTCTTTATATCAATTTCAGCTCATCTCTTTGACTATTGTGCATATGAGGATTTTTCTTTTCTAAATCAGCATTAGTCACTTATGCTCCCCCTTTGTTGTTTTCCTCCTCATCACATTTATCAGAAAATTTCTCACTGTTTCATTGTTCAGTGGAATCATTCCTTTCAACTACTTCTCGCAGCTTCTTGGTATCCTGAAAACAGTCAGCTGATACCATAATGTTAGATCAAAATAAATAATCATGAAATGCTTGATCATTGTTGTTTCTCCCACAGTACGTCTTATCTCAATAAACAACACCTGAGCTGGGTCATCCGATTATTTCCTTGACGGATCTGGCATCTGATTTTGTTATTAAATGCTCCCCCTGTGTTACACAACATTTCTATCTGGTAGGCCCAACGGTAGAGACCCATAACCATTCTTCTCCACGTGCACCATTTATACTAATCTGGCACTCAGCATCGAGCCATTAACCAAATCTCTAAGCCTACTGAGTTGGAACTCGATGTAGGAAACAAGAGATAGAGTTAATAACACAATCACTTCCTATTGTGCTATGTTGATCCCTTTCTTCTTCAACTCTAGTACCTGATTTGAATCAATTGAAACTCTAGAGCATATCACTTCTCCACTTCGCATCCTTAGATGCCACTTCCCCTTGGATTGTATCTCCCTAAAACCTGAAACACACGGATCATCAGTTAATAGCATTTATATACATAGGGAGAGGGGATTTCTCTTCCTGAATCCTCAAGATGAGGATTGTGGTTGATCCTGATGGGTCAACCCTTTGATTCTTTCTTGCAGAGCATCACACTCTTTCCTTGCTTCTTCTAGTTGCCTTGCCAACTTCAACTGCTCTGGCCATATGACTAAGCATTCTTTACCCATATTCAGAGCCTTTCTCTGATATGTAGATTCGACAGACTTAGCTTTTTTCACCATTTGGGGTTTAAACCCACTAGTACAAATTTCTTTCTTTGATGTTCCACCGAAATTCCATTTCCCTTGATTCCTTCTCTGGGTAGGAATCTCTTCACTTGCCATCTTCCCCTGCTTCTTCCACCATTGCAAGGATCTTGCTCTTTCTTTCACTTCTCACTGAGAAACACGAAATGCAGATTTTTCAATGCATTCTTTATTCGTCATTCTCTTATCAGATGTCTCAGTCACCACACTCTTTTTCGCTGGTGGTGAGTCCTCTATTGAACGTCAATTCTTCTTACTCACAGCTGTATCGTTTCCTCCCTTTTTCTTCCATATTTGTTCATGTTAATTCTTAGAGGGCGGTTGTGAGTGTGACTGAGGAGGTGACTGATACACTTCTTGTTCAGCTCCATATGATTCCCCTGAGGCTCTACACCTATTTTCCAATTTACCACTTTGTCTTCCAGTGTACGATTTCTCATTAGACACCACTGGAGTGAGGAATCTCCTTTGATGTTCCTTTTCCTTCCATGCCTTCTTCTTGCTGCAATGTCTTGCCAAATGCCCAAAATCAGAACATATGAAACATCTTCCATCAAAGACATACCTCATTTCGTCACTTCTCTACTGAGATGTTGATGTAACTTGAGATCCTATTTTGATATTGGGCTCCTGAGCTTCCTGACACATACTCATTGTGTGTCCCTTTCTTCCACAGAAATAGCATCTGATGAATTTTTTCCTCGGAGAGACTCTCCTCTCTGATTTCTCCTGATGCTTCCTCTACTTCTCAGATTTATTACAGTTTCTATTTTCACATCCTGAAATGTATTCCAGAGCCTCTGAACAGAAGCTTGATGTGTGGCCATGAATCCCATAGAAATAACACATGTCACCAATACTTTTTGTAACTTTCCTCTTAGGCCTACATCCAACACCTATAGGATTTCTTTCACATCTGGAACTGTTCGCAGCTCTCTTTCTATCATGAACGGAAGGGGATTCATCAAACCCAATACCAGTTTTTCCCAAATTGTATGGTCTTTGAGCTGAGAAAATTTGTCCCTGCCTCTTTTCAGAAATAGCAAATTTGCTTTTCATTTCATCATCACCAGTCGAAGGATAATCAAATAGCAAGTGCAGTGCATCCTTCAACTCGGGCTTATCTTTGGATTTAGACTTCTCTATTTCCTGCTTGACTGATTCTAGCTCTTCTACCAACTTTTGAATCTTCATATCCCTTGATTCAAGTTGGACATCAAGTTCTTCCTTGAGAAGCTTCCCTCTACTCACCTCATCTTCCAGTTCATGCTTCAACTTATCAACCATGTCATTTTGCTCCATTACCTTCATTTTTTCTTGAGCGAAAGATTCAGAGCAACATGCATTCTCTTGTTGTAGCCTTTGATTCTTCTGAACTTCTGCAGACAACTGTGCTGCTAGATCATTATATCTGGCTTTAAGATTCTGTGCTTCATCTGACTTTTGACTCTCTTCATAATCACCAGCCTATTGTTTTCCTTTCATTCTAGCCATCTTCTGCAGTTCTTCAGCATGTGAATCATTCTTCTCTGTTAGGTCAGTAACTATATCAATAAGCCTTTGATTTAATCCTTTTAGCTTGTTGACCTCAATCTCCAATCCCTTGATCCGGATATCTTTAGATTTGGCTTCTTCAGTGTTTCTAACATCACTTGGAATATTAGGTTCTTCGATGCTTTTGAATTGATCTTTCAGTTTTCTATTCAATCCATCGATCTCCCTGTTCTGTTCTTCAATCTTAATCTTATACTCACTAACCGATTCTAAGTTCTCTCGTGTTGATAACTTGAGTTTCTCAATTTCTTCCATCAACTCAGACTTCTCTTCTTCCTGCTGCTGCATATAGAGTTCGGCATCGTGAACAACTTTGTTGGATTTCTTTGTTTTTCCTCTCCAAACATCTATCTCCTCAAGAGAAGCCTCCAACTCAACTCACATATCTATTCTTCCTTCAATTTCTTCTTCTGTTTCAGCATCACTCTGATGCTCATGTACTTCACTCATTCCAACATCATGATTGAGTGAATCAATCCTTTCCCTGTCAGATTCATCCAGACCTTCTTTTAGTAAACTGTTTGATTCTTTTAATTGAATCACACTTTTTCCATACATAATTCCACACTGAGGAATACCACCTTACTTCTGCTTCTTCTTGGATGTTTTTCCCTTTTCCATGGCTCACCGAGATAAGAGCAGACTAATTCTTTAAACACATAGATCGACTACACCAAGTTGGAGCAAACAAATCTGATAAAAGCAACCTATCCCTCTGATACCAACTGTTAGGACCAATAGGGGCCTATATACCCTGAGAGGGGGGGGTGAATCAGGGTATGGATATTCTTTTTCAAAGTTCTTTCTGCCCCACTGGATCTTGACCTCTTTGTTACAAGGGTCACTTTGTTTGCACTTGTGTGGTTACTGTGATCACTTGTCTCCTTTACCTGATGATGATGCTTTGAATGCAATGCAGGGAAGTAAGCAGGCAGACACAGAGATTTTTACTTGGTTCACCGCTAAGGGCTACGTCCAAGGAGCATACGCCGACAAGTTTCCGGTTCGTACCAAATTCCACTAGACTTCACTAGCTGTGGATTACAATGTTCAGGCTAGATCACTTCTATGCCCAGGCTCACTGCCTATACAAAGTTTAGGGTCAGCTCACTACTTTCCCAAGGGTCACTCCCTGTTTCTCTCTCTCTGGCTCACTGCCGGTGGAGAGGATCACCTTCTTCCTCTTCCTAAGCTCACTACTCTGTGAAGGGATTCACTCCCAGTTTATAGACATGTAGGTCTTTTCATTTCCAATAAGGAATGCATCTTTCTCTGTATATAGATGCTCTGTTGAAGTTCTACTTTCACCCGTAGATGAATACCCCTTTGCCACTATCCACTGGGCAAACTACCTTTGGAAAGACCTTCGTGAAGCACCCTACTTCGCTAGGCTTCCAATTTTGCGAAGCTCAAACAAGCCTTCGTGAAGCTCCTGCCTTTTCGCGAAGCTCTCTCGCGAAGCTCTTTCGCGAAGAACTCCCGCAAAGCTCAACTCTTTGCAAAGCAACTTCTCTCACGAAGCTCACTGAGCCAACGCAGAGCACACAACTTTCGCGGAGCTACAATAGCCGCCGCGAAGCTCCTCTTTCGCGAAGCACACTAGCTCCGTGAACTACCTTCACAAATCGAGAGCAAATGATCTTCTCTGAAAATTATCTCTCCGCTTCTCTTGAGGGGGTCGGCCTCTATTTATAGGTGATTCCACCGACCCTCGTCCCTTCCACGCGAATTCAACACCACGTCATTGCAAATCGTGAAGCTCCAAAGTTTCCGCCAGAATTCTGTCCAAATCGCGAAGCACCACAGCAATCTTCCATTCGCGAAGATTGACGTAATCGCGAAGAATCACCATCAACATACCTTCGCGATTTCGCCGCGAAGCTCCCTCACGAAGCCCAACATTCCTTCGCGCCTTCACCGTGAAGCTCCCTCGCAAATCCCTTCACTGCCGCGATGCGCTTCAGCCTCTGCCGTTCGCGAAACTTGACGTAATCGCAAAGCATCACCGCCTCCATTCTTCTGGTCTTCGCGATTTCCAAACCATGCATCCTATCTTCGCGAAATTCATGTCTTTGCCATATGAAATTATGATCTTTATGGAAATCCTATTTTTGTGATGCTCACCAAATTCCAGATTTTGGACCCCAAAAATTTGGCAAACACTGGGAAATGGCGCCACCTTATACTGCTCTTTTTGTACCGCCTCCAGATCGTCCTTTCCTTTGTCATTGTTCTTTGTTAACAAGGATTGTCAACAACTTCTTGGGAACTCGACAAATATCCATGAATACCTTCTTTGTCAACAAACACAATCAACCCAAAAATACTGCAATGTTAACTTGAGGGATTTTTTCCCAACAGGCGTCCACGTGGAGCGTCATGCAGCACCTTCATCTTGATTGGTGGACCAGAAAGCTCAGGATAGAATGTGGGGATGAACTCCCATGCCCACATCTGAATAAGGATGATGCATCCCCCGAGACCTGTGTGGTCCTTATGGGATAGCCTGAATAATACTCTATACGTGTATGCCAAGCAGGCTAATCCTCATATGTACGTCCTGGCTTGATCAAATTCCTCTATTAGGGGTAGATACATCATGTGCATGTGCATCCCCGAGTGATCAGTACACATGGTCCCTCCAATGAGCCGTAATATATATGCACATGCATAATGCATGATAGTCTGCTCATCAGCATCATTGGGTAAATGTGGATTTTGTGCCTCCAACCAAGGCATAGATATGGACGCTCCATCTATAGCCCTACGATCGGAAAAAATGTCAACGCCTAATAAACTCTGAGCAAGGTCTGGCCAAGATGCATGAGTGAGTCCAATAACAGGTCTCCCCTAGATAGGAAAACCGAGAAGCACTACCACATCCTAGAGGGTGATTTTCATCTCTCCCTTAGGCAGGTGGAATGTGTGTGTCTTTGGTCTCCACCTCTCAATAAGGGCAGCAAGCAGGTGATGGTCTACAAATGTGAAATCTGATACAACAATGTCATAGAAGCCAACATGGTGCAAGTATGGTCTAATGGCATATGGAAGATCTATGTGATCAAAATGGTGTACTCGACGCACCCTGATCGATCGATCTTCACCACCCTCTAACACGACATAGGAAATATGGGTACACTGCTGAGTGAGTAGTATGGTATCATCCATCTGCTTATAAACAAATGAAATGATTCATAAGTGTAAAATGTAAATATAACGTTATGGCCAGCATAATGTTAGGACTTGTAGAATGTAAGACATGCCATGTTTATTCACATTGTTTTATAAAGTTACTTTTACTAAAAGAAATATAATTCTCCAAGTATTTTGGTTTTGAATGAAATAAAGATAACAAGAGGAAAGAAGAGAAAAAAATAGATAATGTTAAAAACAACATTTAAGAATTTCCCCACATACAATAATCGTGGAAGTAAAAACATTAATACATGATTTAAGGTAATTGGATTTTACTACAAGTGTGGGGAGAATGGATACCAAGATCATGATTGTATGAGAATGAATTAATTTTCCAATGTGTAATGTTTCAGCTATAAGGAGACGAATCACTATGAAAATGAATTCCACAAGCATCAAGGGAATATATCTTAGAAGAATCCAATACACTAATGTAAAGAATATTTTATTGATACTTTCTAAGTGGAATGACTACTATTCTTGTGTATTTTGATCCAAGAAATATGTTGTGAGAGAATTTTATTAATGAAATTATCTTTGTAAGAATAATATAATTTATAAGGTGTGTATTGTAATACCATTTCTTAATGGATTTGATAGAATATGTTGAATGGAACCAATGTCCAAGAAATTTTATTTAGTAAAAAAATTAAACTCTTTTAAAACACATGATTTGGGGAAGATGACCCTAAATATGTGCCTAATTTTGAGAAAATTGAAAATTGATATTTATGGGATGGTATTGGTGACCAATAAAGTAGATAATGATTTGATGAAAAATTAATTCATGATGGAGTTTATTTCATTTTTTGGATTTATGAAATAAATTCTATAATCTAAGATTTTATTTAAGGAATAACGAGAAAGTCAATTCTTGAAAGCATGCATGTGTTTATTAAGGATTTAAGATTAATAATGTATTTAGATATTAGGTATGTGTCACCAATATATACATTTTTGGATTAATGGTATAATGATTTTTAGAATCGTAGTGACAATATTTCTAAATTTTTTGGTCTTGAATTTGGTTAGACATATTTTGGAGGAGTTTTATGATTAACTAATTATGGATTGAATTAAAATAAACCATGGGAATTACTAAATATGTTTTAGGAATTTATCTAATTATCTATATTGAATAACTTATACTAATCATTATGATACTATTATTTCATTATATAAAAGTTTATTAAAATATCAGACACATAATGTTATCAAAAACCATAGTAAAGTAAATATGTTTTTGGGTTTACAATTCATCTTTTAGGTTTTAGGATTTAGAGATTGGGGTTTCAGATATTGATTTTTGGGTCTAGGTTTTTGGATTTTTTGTATTGTTTTAGGGTTTAGGTTTATGAATTTTGGGTTAGGGTTTAGGTTTTAAGGTTTAGGGTTTAGAATTTTGATATTAAGGTTTATGAAAGATGTTTTTGGGTTATGTGTTTTGATTTTAGGTTTTGGGGTTTAGAAAACCGAGAAAAAAAGAAGAGATAACAATATATAATTTACAATGTGAGAATGTCACAATGAAGACAATACATCATTGTGGCTGAGAGTGTGAACTCGACCCAACAATGTTAGGGCATTGTTTCTCATTATAACCTTATTGATGACATATGGTGCATCTCAAACTCTGTCCTTATTCACGATGCCAGTCCATCTCATTACACATCCTACTGGCCTTCAGTCTCCCATGAGGATGCAACCGATTGATGTCAAGCATCACTATTGGTTGGCCTTCAGGCATTGAGAAATAAAAAAACTCCTCAATAGGCATCCATGGTGTAGCATAACAGTTATAATTTGTGTCCATACAATACACTGGATCAACATATACTTCCCATGATATGTTCATAGAGGCACATGTTGCGATGAAGTGTGTGCATGGAAACCGTAAGGCCTGAAAGTTTCCACATTGACATTGCCTCATTTCCAGTAATACCACCATTTTTTCACCGATGCAATTTGTGATGGAGTCTGAACGCTCTTGAACTTAAAATCGAGAGTCTTCTCGTCGAAAAAGGCAGAAATGATAACCATAAGCTTCTTCAATATTCTTTTCAATCTCTTGTTGAAAGTGTCTTCCATACCTTAGCCCCTACTATATTCCATCTGATGCTAGTTTTTGTCTATCAACAAAGTACTTCACGCATCGATATAATGTCTCCTAAACTAGGGCGATTATAGGTAGCTTGTGAATCCCTTTAAAGACACCATTGATGCACTCCACAATGTTTTTGGTCATGTGTTTGTACCTCTTCCCCCTGTCATATGCCAATGTCTATTTTTATTTTGGAATCCGTATAATATAATCATAAACTTCTTGATTAGTCATGTGGATTTGTTCAAAACGTTCTTCAAACCTCCATTGATCTGACTCATATGCTACACAAAATAGATGATATTTTACATTATTTTATTTTATTTTTACATTAAAATAGTGAAAAATAACAAATACAATGCGTACCATGCCTCGTGATTTCCTTCTTCATCGGTTCATTGTGGATTTTTTTATTCACATTGCTAGAAATGTGTCTAATGCAGAACCAATGATGTTCATTTGGGTATCTCCATGTATCAGGATCCGTATTGATTGCCTCATTAATTGCTTGATGGAGATCATATATCAAACAAATACCTCTAATGTTGGTGAAATGGTTGCTGATACATGCCAGAAACTAACTCCATGATTCATAGTTTTCTTTCTCTACAATGGAAAAGGCAAGCGGAAGAGGAGAACAGTTTTCATCTTGGGTTGCCGCAATCAACAATACACCCTTGTATTTTCCATATAGAAACATTCCATGAATATGAATGAACTATTTTTTGAAACGAAATGTGGAGATACAGGGAATGAATGCCCAGAACAATCGATGAAATTGAACACGAGATGAATCAAGTTGGTTATCGTGAGACACATGTTTGTTTGTATCAAGATGAAAGACAACTTGGTTATGATGCCTCAGTATGTATAGAAATTGCAGCAACACCCGATATGAGTCATCCCAATCACCATAGACCTTCACAATTGCCTTCTGTTTTTCCATCCATGCCTTATTATAGGAAATCTTATAACTAAATGTTTGTTGTATCCTCTCTTGCACAAGGGCTATCAGAACATCCTGACTTATCCTAATCATATCAACAACAATGGATGACACAAATTCTGCATCCAATGAGGTATGATCTTATGTCAAGCTTGGCTGAACGCAAGTATGAGCTGCCTCAATCCTCGAGATTCTCCATTCTCCAAATGCAATGTCTAGAATTGCCCTCAAGCGAAATCTACAATCATCCTCATACTTCTCACACCATATGACATATTTACTATGGCATGATTCGTGAACTATATAACTGCAGTGCCTCTCAATGTGAAATCTTTTTAGCGTGCTTTTTAATGAATCTTTACTTGGAAATTTATTTATAATATATAAGGTTTTGTCCACCCCACTAAACATATCTGGTACAACTTCAGGGAACTCATTTGCTGGTGTGAGAACATTATTGTCAAATTCAGGCACACGTGTCATTGCTTCTGACCAAGATGCAAAAAGTGGTGGATGATTTATTATAGGTACATGTCATACCCATGAATTCTTTTAAAGATATATTTCATTTAATTTCAATTCTTACTTTGTTTTGGGGGTTTCCCATTAATTTTGGTGGAAATGGTGGGTTTTAAAAATTTGGATCCAACCGTGAGCTCATTTTCATATATAAAAATAAATTTTGTCTCTTTTATAAATCCTTCATTTTTCAACATTTTACACCCATTACACTTCCCAATTGGCATCCCTAGGTATATTAAAACCACCATATCAATTTGGACTCCATAGGAATCCATAATAATGATGGATTTGAGTTTTTTATTAAGGTGTTGGGCCAGCCCGAAAGCCCATTTCCTGCTTTAAAATAATTTTTTAATTCTTTAATATCTCATTCAATTTTTATGGTTTTTCGGTGATTCCAACTCTCACCTGAGACCACTTATCCAAGGCGTGCCCCCATTCTCTCCTCTCCCTCTTTGGATCCCGTTTTCATCTCGAATTTGGGTGAAACTTTTCTAGATTTCACAAATCTCCCAGATTTTATGAGGTAAATTGATTCTTTCATAACTCCTATTTTTACTCTTTTTCACCCATTCCAGTTCCTACATGACCTCATAATCCTTATTCGAACCTCAATTTTATTTATTAATGTTTTTAAATTCATATACTGGTGTATTTGGGTCATTTTATTCAAGATTTATTTGGGTAAGTGTTTCTCTCTTCGTTTCCTTCCTTCTCCTTAGGATTTCCTCCCTCTTTCATGAATTTTTAGAGTGTACAGAAGTTATGGTTCATACCTAGGGTTTGATTTGGGGTCTTTTTGGTGAAATATTATGGTTTAGGGTTTTTTTTTTCACTTCCTCTTGGTGTGGCGGTGGTGCGGTTGAAGTTTCACACCAAGATTTGGTGGTTTTGACACAAAAGGTAGGTGATTCCATGTGTAAACATTTTATGATGAGTTAACTTGATTGGTTTATTAATTTATCATGTTTCTAATCTGTTGCGTGTGGTGAAAAAACTGTTTTTGATGGATTTGGTTAAACATTTAATTTTATAGTTGCATTTTAGCTTGAAATTGGGTGGTTTTCATGTGTGAATCTTGGGGTAAGGTTTGGGTGTATGTTATAACATATGAAAGTAATTTATTAGCACTGAAAGGGGTTTCCAATTTTGGTTTGTTAATGCCTTAGTGTCATGTGGGCCTTGAAAGGGGGTTTTTGAATGGGTTTAAGGTGTAAAACCATGTTGTAATTCTTGAAATTGATTTATGAAAACGTGTGTTTTTCATGTGTATCTTTTGTGGTATTATTTGAGGTATTTTTATAACACTTGAGGGTGGTTTAATAAATGTGGTTAGGGCTACCAATTCTGTTTTGGATTGGTATTGGTATGATTTTGGTGTTTAATGAGGGTTTTGAAATGGTTTTTGTGTGCAAACCATGGTTATACCTCTTGCGTTTGTTTTATGAAAATTGTAAATGTTTTATTTGGTTAAAAAAAATGGGTAAATGGTGTATATGTAATGTTTGGGTGAGTGTGTTTTGAAAGAAAAAATGATGATTTAAGATGTCAAATATTTTTATAATATTTTATAAATTGGCGAAATGTTTTAGTAAATTGTGTTGTGGGGCTATTTAGTGAGACGATAGCGGAAACTGAATGAGCGGGAATATGGGAAAGAATGCGCTCCATGCACCACTGGCATTTCAAAATTTCCCGACCGTTGTTCTGAGATCCCGATTTCCGCCGCATCGGGGTCGTCAGAACTTTGGCCTGCTGATGCGTTGGCGCCGCCGTCATTCTGCAATGAGGGCTCGCTGGATGCCTCAACTTCACGGCCGGATCCGGGACCGCCGCTTTCCTTCAAAGATGTTCTATGCCACCCTCGTCCTGCCTCCGAGCCTGGGGGGATCCTCTTCTCCTGCGATTAAAGCTTCGTCTTTCTGGGAAGGTGGTTCTCTGGTTTTCTCGGTCTCGGCGGCGACTTTTCAGGAAGCTTCAGATTTCCTCAAATTGGACACTGGTTGAAATATTCGGAAGAGACAGGCCTCCTTTTCATCTGCTCAAACCCTTTGTGAATTCGTGGAACTTATCTTTTCCGGCCAAGATATCGGTCCTGAACCGGAGTAGTTACTGCATTGTTCTGGAATCTAACAATGACTTCATCAAGGCTTGGAGTTCTTACCCCCGGGTTTTCAGGCGTTGGTGTTTCCATCTGTGCCGGTGGTCGATGGTTTCTCAGTATGTAAGGGATTCTTCAAGGGCAACGGTTTGGATCTCACTACCAGGCCTGCCCCTGCTGTTTCGAAATCCGCATCTTCTGCGTAGGATTGGAGACTCGATCAGTGCCTTTCTTTGCGTTGATGAGAGGACTACCCGCCTCGAGGATGCGTCGATGGCACAAATATGCATTGACCTGGATCTAGCTTCACCTCTGCCAGTAAGGATCTCCCTCAGAGTGGAAGGAATGGAAGAATGGTCGCAGCCTCTATTTTATTCTTCAATTCCGTTCTTCTGCTTGGGATGTCAGCTTCAGTGGAATTCGTCTTCCGCCTGCCATAGACAACGTTCGAAGCGCACGGTTACCGGTCATTCAGAGGTTCGGTGCTCTGCTGGGGTTTTGAAGTCCTTTTCTCCCGTGGTTTCTGACTAGACCATGCCTGTCATGGGTGAGGCTGAGACTTCTTTTGAGTCTTCGGTTGTTCAGGAAGATGGGGATGGGGCTGATATGCTTACGGTCTCCTATGGTGTGGACGACTCTCTGTGCATGGAACTGCTTCCTTCACGTCAACATGGTGCGGGTTTTAGCCTTCCTCAGCCTCGAGAACTGGCTGGGACTCTCCTCCAGATGCCTTCGGGTTTTAGTGCTTCTTTTCTTGTTCGAAGAAGCTCGTCTAATTCCTTCTTTGGGAGTTTGTGGAGGGTGTTTGCGGGGTGTGATCCGTTGGTCAGAACTCCTGTCTTTCTACTGGAGGGGCAGATCTCTACACCAACTGGGCAACAGATTTCTTCTTTTATGGGCATTGGGACACGTTGCGAGGAGACACAAGAGGCTGGTTTCCATGGGCTGGGGTCATAGTCCCAAGAATGTTCGAGAGAGTTCCTCAATGATTGCGACATGAGGAGTTTGGTCTGCTCGGATGGGAAGATGGGGTCTCTCCTTTCAGACTCGTCTGCCCTCATTAGTTCCTTGCAGCCTACTTCAAACGGTTTCAATATCCTGTTACGGTTCCCTGAGGATTTCTCTCTAGGGAAAGCCATGCCGTCTTCCCCGGTCATTGGTGTTTGCACCCGAGCTCGTGCCAAGCTTTATCATAATTCTCCTTCAATCAATTCTAAAGCCCAGATGTCGTCTGGGGCCAAGTCCAGGCGCCCTCAGAATCAATGATATCACCCATTCTTTGGAACACCCAGGGCCTGGGGCACGAGCTAAGTCTGATTTTCTGGTTTCTAAAGTTCGACGTACAAAGGCGTCTGTAGGTGTGATTCTTGAACAAAAACATCACTGGTCAAAAAATTCCATCTTCGCTGCGAGACTTGGCATGCGGGGTTATATTCACGGAGATCTGGTTAATCAGTATATTTGGGTCTTCTGGAGAAGTAATGTTTCAGTGGTCTTGTTGGAAGCTTCTAACTAGCATCTTTCTATGAAAATCACTGAGGGGCAACAGGGGTGCCCCTTCTCCTTTGTTTATGCTAAGTGCGAGGCCCGGGAGAGGGAATTGTTGTGGTAGAGTTTGGACAAATTTGATCAAGGGAATTCAGCATGGTTTTTGGGGGGGATTTCAATGTCATTATGGATCTGTTGGAGAAGAAAGAAGGCGGTAGGGTCCCCATTTGTGATCAGCAAGCCTTTGCGTCCTGTGCCTCCTGCAATGGTTTACTGGATTTGGGTTTTGTGGGAAGTAAATTTACGTGGTGCAACAACCAAAGAGGGAATCGCCGCACTTGGTGTAGATTAGATCGGTGTTTTTCTAACGTTCAAGCAATCTCCTCTTTTTCGAATGCAAGGGAAGAACACCTTGTGCGGGCTTTATCAGACCATGCTCCCCCTTCTCATCAAGCTAGAGCAAGGTTCAGTGAACAACCGGCGGTTTTTCTATTCCAATCAATGAAAATCAGACAGCAGTTTCCGCTCAGTGGTGCTTTCGTTTTGGGCGAAGCCCATGCAGGATAGGTGTTGGATGCGTTTGCACAGTATACTACGAAGGCTCAAAAAAGACTTGCAACATTGGTTCATCAACAGACCCAATTTTTCGACCAATCTAAAAGAGATTAAAGATGAAATTGAGCAGCTTGAGAGAAGGCTGGAGGATTCATGGGATGAGGACAACTTTGGAACTCTTTTTGAAAAGAAAAATCTCCTTGTTGTCCTACTCTTGGAGCAAGAAAGAGAAGTCCGAGAGAAATCCCAAGCTACTTGGCTTAGAGAGGGGGATAGAAACACGACCTTTTTTCAAGCCTACGTCAAAGAAAGGAGGCGTGCAACTGTTCCCAATATCCGAATGGGTGATGGGTCTTTTACCCAAGATATTGAGGTCATGAGAGGTATGGCCTTTGATTATTTAAAAATGTTGATGGATGATCCTAACCCATCTATGCAGGAAGGCTATCCGTCTGAACAAACTGACTTGTATAGGGTGGTGTCCAATGAGGTGAATCTGGCTTTGGAAAAAAGGTCGGATGTTGATGAGATTTGGGAGGCAGTTAAGGCCCTTAATGCTGAAAGTGCCCCAGGGCCGGATGGCTTTCTAGGATCCTTCTACATCAGTTTTTGGGAGTTGGTTAAAGGGGAGTTCGTTGAGGCCATCCATGACTTTTTCAGGGGGGGACACCTACATAGGGTGGCTTGTGCTTCAACACTTATTCTCATTCCAAAAATGAAAGATCCTTCTTCGCTCAATCAATATAGACCAATTAGTATATGTAACTTCCCGTTCAAGATCTTGGAAAGCATTCTCAACAGAAGGCTAGTGGTTCATCTTCCCCAATGGGTCTTTGAAAACCAACAAGGTTTTATCAAAGGGAGATCTACTCAATTATCCATTTCCATGGTACATGAATTGGTGGGGGATATCAACATCAAGTCACCCGAATCCAATGTGGTGATTAAAGTGGACATGTACAAAGCCTACGATAAAATGGAATGGCGATTTATCATTAAAGTGTTGGGGAATATGGGCTTTTCCAGAGGGGTTGTGGACTTAATATTTAGAATTTTCAGCTTTCCTTGGTTGGCTATTTCTTTCATGGGAAAGCAATGTGGGTTTTTCAATCCCAACCGTGGATTGCGACAGGGAGATCCCCTCTCTCCCAGCCTCTTCAGTTTGGTGTAGGACATCCTTAGCAGATATATCGAGGGGAAAGTTCTTAGTGGAAGCCTCCGTCCTTACTGTGGTAGAGCCAATACCAATGGTATTTCACATATCTTTTTTGTTGATGACATGCTATTTTTCTTGAATGGTAACAGGCGTACCATTAGAGAATTTAACAGGGTAATGGAAACTTACTGCAAGTGGAGTGTCCAGTCCATCAATAGAGATAAAAGTAGCGTGTTTCTCTCAAAATGGTGTTCAAACAATAGGGGGAAAAAGATTACGGATCCGCTGGGCATGCAGAAAAAGTCGTTTCCTATGGAATATTTAGGAGCTCCTGTCGCGCCCGGAAGGGTTAGGATTCACCACTTTGATGGGCTAGTTGGGAAAATTACAACCTGTATTACAAACTGGAAGAATCGATTCTTGTCTTTTGGGGGGCGCATCACGTTGGTTAATTGTGTCTTGTCCTCGATCCCCATGCGCGTGATTTCAGTGCTTAACGTTCCAAAGGAAGTACTGAACAATATTAAAAAGGTGTTGACAGGCTTCATATAGGACTCACACAATGAAGGCATACTTCACTGGGCTTCATGGGATAGGATGGCTTAGGGAGATTTCTGATGGTGGTATTAATATCTGAAGTGTCAAAGGGGAAATGTTGGGCATGCAAGCTAAACTTGCGTGGGATTTTCTGGAAAATACATCGTTGTGGGCAAGATTTATTAGTAATTGCTATGGAAAACAGATGGACATTGGCAAAGGGACTTCATCGAAACTCTGGCTCATGATTTCTAAACATTTACCAGTGCTCCGCATAATTCCAGGTGGCTTGTGGGCTGTGGGAAAATTAATTTCTGGAAGGAGAACTGGGTTGGCTCACGCTGGGGTTCCCAGGCTGTTTGGTCCTGATGATCTCATTTTCTCAGGAAATCAATTTCAGGCCATTTATTCAGGCCATCCTCACACCCGACCAGTTGAAGGTGTTTGACAGCATCACCTTGAATGAGGAACCAGACAAGCTCATCTTTACGGGGTCAGCTTCGGGTTCCTTCTCTGCTAAGGGGTATTGCTCGGTGTCTTCGGCCCATGGTATTCCTGAAAGATGGAGTGGAACGGTTTGGTGCGGTGACCTTCCGGTGAAATACAAATTTCTTTTTTGGTGTCTTCGGAACAACGCTATTCCAACAGACGAACATGTGATGAACAAAGGGATCTCTTTGGCATCTAAATGTCTTTGTTGTATTGCTTCCAAGGAGGAATCGATCGATCATCTTTTCTTTGCCAGTGACTGGACAGTTAGAGTCTGGAGATACCTGGGTGAGGCTTTCAGGTGGGGAAATCGGGCAGCCACACTTGCCACGTTTCTTCAACTTTGGTTCTTGGGTTTTGAAGATAACACTTCAGAGAAAAAGGCGAGGGCAATGTTGCTTGTTGCGGGCTATTGGAGCATCTGGAATACCTGAAACCAAAGCCGTCATGGGGGCACGTCCTACTCGCGCCTAACCATGATGGTTAGAACCAGGTGCATCGCGGTCGAATTGGCTTCTCTAATCAAAGGATGGGTGACTATTCCTACACTGAGAGTTTTCATGGCAGGTAGTTCTGCTGCTCGCACCTTACAAGATGCTAACAGGCAAGGCAGATGGGTGAAGTGGAATCCTCCGAGCAGTGGGTTGAAGCTCAGCGTGGACGGGTCATGTGTGTCTGGTTTTATGAGGGGCGGGGGAGTGGTTCATGATCCCCAAGGAGCAGTGATTTTGGCCTTCAGTGAAGGATTTGGAGTGGGAGATTCCCTCATGGCGAAAGATTCCGTGATGCTGAAAGGTATTGAGCTTTGTCACTCGCACAACATTAAGTTAGAATCGGTCGAGACCGACTTGGCTATTCTCCATGGTTCGCTACAGGGGAAGTTCCAAATCCCTTGGACCATTGTCTACATCATCGTAAGTGAAAACATCTATTGGACCCACAGGTGATTCTTAGTCACACGTGGCGTGAGGGGAACATGGTGGCTGACTTCCTCGCTTCAAGAATTACAAATGGTGATCGTAATTTTTTGTTTTCCAGGTTGGGGTCTCTTCCATAGGCATGTGGTAACTTTGTTAGGGCAGATGCATTGGGTCTCCAATACTTTAGACCTCCTTAGGTTTGTTTTGTGTAGGGATTTTCCCATCTTGAAATAATAATAAAAAGTTAATGTTGGATGGATGGCTATTTCGTGCGAGTTTGTTGACAAAATGAATTTTGAAGGTGAGAAGGGTATTATGTGATATGTGTGTGGGATGTTATGTGAGTTGTAATATCTTGGAATGGTTTTATAAATTTTTTTAAAGGATTTGTGGAAGTGTTAGTGAAATGTGAAAAGTGTTGTGGGTTATTTTGGTGTGAGTATGATTTCAAAATGCATTTGAATGAAAAAGTGGATTTTGTGACTTATGTGATGTACATGTGGGATGTTTGGTGAATGTGTGATGTGGAAGTGATATTTTCTTGTGCAAATTATATTTCTTGTCTTGTTTAACTTGTTTGATCACAAGAGGGAAACTCGGGTATCTAGGTGGGTGGAGAATGATATATCATATGAGCCGATGAATATCTTGGAGCATAGAGACAAATTTCTATGAAACAAGACAATTCACCTGGTCAAAGTGTTGTGGCGGAACCACAAGTTTGAGGAATCAACTTGGGAACTGAAAGAGGCCATGAAACAGAATTACCCTCATCTGTTTTAGTGCATGAAATGAAATTTCGATGACGCGATTTCTGAAAGGTAGAAGATTATAATGACTCGATGCGTTATAAATGAAATTCCCATTTCAAATGAATAAATGTCTTATTAAGTAATGATGTTATAAAAAACATATGTGATATTTTGGTTATTTTGGACCATAAAAAGTTATATCATATCAGATGTAGAAGACCATTAAGCATCATAATCATTGGTAATGTGTTCATTGTACAGTGACCATTAAGATTAGTATATATTAAGGGTTATAATAAAGTCCAATTGACATATAAGGAAGAAGCGATGACCTTGAGCAGTAGGACCGTACCCTAAAAAGGTCATTTATCGAAGCTTTCAAGGAACATGACATCACATGGATTTGTTCTTGACCAAACCTTAGCCGAGATTCAACAATTAAAGCACAAACAAAATCATTTACAGTAGAAATTTAAACTTATCGAGATCATGACACAAACCATATTCGTTGTACCACTCCAACAAAGTGTCACCATTGCACACCTTATCCTTAGGGCATACGGTGGTGTAATAAGGGGTTATGTATCTCAACCCTAAAAGTATGATTTTTTATAACTTTATTTTTAATAAAATAATGATTATATTTATCCTTTTTATTATTACTTTATAAATGATTAAATAATGAGTTTTATAATAATTGTATTTTGATACGATGTTTTTTTTTGTAATTTTGGGAAATATATAGTTTCAATTAAGACACTCTTTTTGATGAATTCAAGAATTTTTTAAATAAATGTTATTTTAATAAAATATTCTTATTAAATAATATTTATTTAAAAATATAAATGATAATATAATTTTATAAAGTCATATTTAATTTTTATAAGGGTCAAAAAACTGTTATCGTCATAAAAACCTGTATTGTTCAATAAATATGGATTTTTATTTAAAAGTGAAAAATATCATATTTAGGAAAGTATTTTGATAAAATAAATATTATTTTTGAAATCAATATGTAAAAATTAGTCAATGGTGATTTTTTCATAATTTTCTGAGACATTCGGATTTTTGGGTAAAAATTAAATATGATATAAATATACAATCTATATTATGACATCATAATAGCCCCAAAGTGATGTAATAAACATTGTAAATAGTATACATGAACAAAATTATATACCCCCTTTAAAATAATATGTTTTTAAAGTTATTTGGTTAATTTTATAAACTATTAATGAATCCTCCAAAACCTATATTATATTTTAAGGTTTTAAAATTAATTCTTTATGAATGTCAATCATTTCCACATCACCAAGGATATTATTTTAACAAGTTTGGTTCTTGGAATCATAAAATATTGAAAACCACTCTTCTTTGGAAAAAACCATGGGCAAAACTTATGGTAAGTTTTTTGGTTTTGATTATTTTATTATATAGTCCAAAACCCAAGTTTAAAAATTAATAAAGAATTCTCCTCTCTTTTGTTATAAAAACTCACCCAACCTCTCGTTCCTCTTCACTCAAAACCCTTGGAGAATGAAGTTACTATGTCTTTACCTCTCTAAATCTCTCCTAACATGTTCCCAAGCTCCTAATAAGCTCCTCTAAATCTTTTAGAAGCTCCCTCTCAATATAAGGGATCCTCTCCTCCTCTTTATTCAAGCACTTCATGTGTATTATGCCTTTTGATTTCCAATTGTTCATGTTGGAATATGCTTTTACACACCCTTCTTAATTCCCTTATGATTTCCAAGTGATGAGAGGTCCATTTTACTCTCATTAAACCCTTCCATGAATCTTTCTATACCCCTGTTATGCTGCCAAAATTATCCTACGATTTTTCAAGCCAAACATTTTTGTAGTGAATACCCATCCTCATTTCGACTCAAGGGTATTCACTTAGATATATTTTCCTTCATTTATTAGGGAATTCCATGTATGTAACTCACACTTATTAATCATGGGATTAAAAGTGATTAAAGATATTATTATATTGTATGATCTATGTGGTCCACTTATGCATGTACATTATATGAATGTGACAGGTTGGCTCGAAATTATATAGTATTCAAATGCATTGGGTAATGTTTTTATCTCATGAGATACCATGTATGGTGCATAAGAGGTTGTCGTAAGCACACTATGTTATGATGTCTCGAAGATTAGCTTCGACTTATGTTTATGATGTCATGTTTTATGTTGTCATATTCTCATGTTGTCTTTATGTTATCATCTTATATCATGTTTCGAGGTACATGTTTATGATTCTCACCCCTCTTATGTTACCTTGGTATGTCTCTTGACTTACATATACTGATTTACCTTATGTTATGCTTCGATTATTCTCTTACTAGGCTTTATAGTTCACCTCGTTCTTATGTACGTCTCAAGGTTATCTCATATAGTTTTAGAATAGCAATGGAATTTTAAGGGCGTGTTGTGGAGTTTTTAAATGATGTTGTTGTACCCATGTTTCAAGTCATTATGCTATGTACCTAATTTCCTAATAACAATTGGCCTCACAATATTTTGGGATTGTATTGTGTGTACCTTTATGTAATAAATAATGAATTAAGGTGCATTAAAATATGGGTTGTCATACCGCATAAGGGTCCTTCCTAGTTTCATAAGGGTAAACTGAGTTTTCCAATAGTTGCATAAGGGTAGTATGCTAGTTACGTGAGGGTAAGAGGGTGTTCTCATGCACTGCGTAAAGGTCATACATAGCTTGCATAAGGGTAACCCAAAAATCCTAAACTCGCATGGGTAGGATGGAATTTATAAAGGTTGTGTAAGGGTAAGACCAAGCTACCCTTACGCAAACCTTAGAATGGTGTTGTGTAAGGGTACAACATGTTATCCTTACACATTCACATACCTCGTGCAAGGTCAAGGGGGGTTTTGTAAATCATAAGTAAGGGTAAGCCAGAGTTACCCTTACATGAGCCCTATTGAATCGATGCGTAAGGGTAAAGTAATTTACCCTTACACAAACCCCCTATCATGCGTAAGGGTATCGTTTTTACCCCATTTTCTCTATTTTTCTCTTCTTCAACCAGTAACCACCCCCAACACCCTTTTCAACGATCTTAAACACTAAAGTCAAGGAATTAATTTCTTTCAACTTGTTTGATAATTTAAAACTCCATTTTTGGAAGATTTGATCGATCCACATTAAGTTTTAAACTATAAACTGTTGGAGGAATTTAATGAGGATTTCAATGTCACTTTTCAATTTTATGCATTGATGCTATTTTAAAATACTTGAACCCTTGTACCATCCCTTTTCCTTCATTTTTCCTCTCATATGGATGACCCTAGTACCCTCTCTTTGAGTCAACGAGCTTCAACAATTGTGGGAAGTCTTCCTTGAAATTGTTAGGCAAGGTAGAACCTTCTCTCTCCTCTATCCTTTAAAGGGGTGGAAGTGCTTAGGCACTGCTTGGGTTTGAGGCTTGGGGTCCACAACAAGGGCATTGTGCTTTAAAGGGTTGGATAATGTAACACCCCTAGAAAAGTGAGACTTAAAAGGCTAAATGTTATTACCCATGTCAACAAGGTGCACCTTTCTTTTCGGGAGCCTACTTGATTAGAACTCCACAGTTAAGCATGCTTGTCCTGGAGTAGTAATCAGGATGGGTGACCTTCTGGGAAGTTTCCCAGGGTGTGTGTGAGTGAGGAAAAAATAAAATGAAAGAACATGTGTTGGCATGTGGGGACAATCATTAGCCTGATAAGCGACCCTAGTGAGTAATAGCCTATGGTGTGCTGGGAAAGCAACCAAGGTATTATAGGAGACCCATGGGGTCAGATGACAAGGTTCATGGCCCGGGGAGGTGGGTCATGACAAAATGGTATCAGAGGACCAGGGAGGTGGGTCGTGACAAAATGGTATCAGAGGAAGGTTAAGCATCTTGCCTTGATGACAGTATGCATTTGAGTATCCTTGTCGGGACTTAGGAGGTAGTTGTGATTGAGTGTCTGGCTAGCTCTCACCACAATGAACCTTAAGTCACCAGGGTTGGTTAGGAAAATACGACTTGTGGATTAGTTCTAGTATTTTCCCTGTTTTTATTTGGATAGAGTGGAATCCAAATCTTATTATCCCTTCTATTAAGAATAGTTCTCCTTGTTACTCTGTTTGAGTGTTAATCTAATGTCTTTTTATGTTGTGTAGCATCATGATTCCGAGAAGACGTGTGAATCATATCCAAAAAGAGGCTGCTGCTGAATCTCAGCAAGCGAGTCCTATTGTGGATCCGAGTCTGGTTGAGGTGATTGTTCGCACTGTCCAAGCTCTAGGACAGACACCACCTCCAGTTCCTGTTCAGGCTCCAGCTACAGATCCTCATAGTGATATTCTCCGAAATCTTTCTCAAGAGTTCCTATGCCATAAGCCACCAGTTTTCAAAGGATCCACTGACCCTCAACATGCTGAGGAATGGTTGAGTAAGATTGAACGTCTGTTTGGGTTCTTGGAGACACCTGATGTGATGAAGGTGAAGTGTGCCACCTTCGTACTGGAGGTACCAAGCAGGAGATGGTGGGACATGATGGTGACGACTGGGAAACATGAGGGTTTGAAGTGGAAAGACTTTATAGTTATTTTCACTAACCAGTTCTATCCAGAATCAATGGTGTTGGCCAAGGCTGTGAAGCTTTTCAAGCTTGAGCAGGCCAACAAAACCGTGACTGAGTACTTAAATCGCTTTTCTGAGTTGGTATAGTTTTCTCCTGATATTGTATCTAATGAGAAGATGAAGGCTCGACGATTCGAGTTGGGACTTCGATCAGATATCCATTCTCAGGTTTTCTTACTGAAGCTACCCACTTATGCTGATGTGATGGATAGGGCGATGATGGTTGAGATGGACCTGGTAGGAAAGTCAGGGTTGAAGGAAGTTCCTTTCCCTCCTAGTGAGTGAGGACAAAATACACTGAAAGAACATGTATTGGCCTGTGGGGACATTCATTAGTCTGATAAGCGACCCTAGTGAGTAATATCCTATGGTATGCTAGGAAGGAAACCAAGGTATTATAGGAGACCCATGGGGTTAGATGACAAGGTTCATGGCCCAGGGAGGTGGGTCGTGACAAAATGGTATCAGAGGAAGGTTAAGCATCTTGCCTTGATGATAGTATGCATTAGAGTATTCTTGTCGGGACTTAGGAGGTAGTTGTGATTGAGTGTCTAGCCAGCTCTCACCACAATTAACCTTAATTCACCAGGGTTGGTTAGGAAAATACGACTTGTGGATTAGTTTAGTATTTTCCCTGTTCTCGACAACAGAGTCATTCCAGACCTCCAGTAGCACCAGGAGGGGATTCATTGACTTGCTATCAGTGTGGAAAGCCAGGATATTCTAAGAGGGTTTGCACTGAGTCACCCAAGAACTGTAGCTCTTGTGGACGTTTTGGTCACTTACAGAGATTCTTCCATCACTTCTCTACTCCATGTAGTGGAACAGGATCATCAGTACCTTCAAAAACTATGGGGTAATCAAATGCTTCACGTACAAAAGGGTTCCAGCCATAGGCATCCAGAACAAAGCTTCTTCACGCAGTGGAAGAGTCACAATAGGTAGCTGATACAGGTCCTGAAACTGTGAGAGGTACCATTACTATAGCTTCATCTTTAGTGACCGCTCTTTTTGATACTGGTGCATCTCACTCATTTATTTCAACCCATATTGTTAATCTGCTTAATCTACCTATGGATCTTTTATCTTGTGCGATGGATATTACTACACACCTTAGTACATGGAGAGAGAAGGGTCTTCGTAGTCTTGCTTGTGTCTTCTCTCTATCAGGTGTTGATCTTGGTTGGAGTTTTTTGGTTCTCGACATGAAATATTTTGACGTCATATTTGGGATGGATTGGATCATTACCAATAAATCTCAGATCAATTGTTATCTTCGATGGGTCTACCTTACAACACCTAGTGGGGTGCCTCTTGCTTTTCAAGGAGAATGGAACCCAAGGTCAAGCAGATCCAAACCCTCTTATCTAGAGTTGGGGAAAGTTATATCAGTGTTTGTTTTTGATCTAGATAGAGATTCAATGTGTGGTGATCTTCCTTTAGTCGTCGCTAATTTTCCCGACGTGTTTCCTTATGACTTCTTTGGGTTTCCACCAGTAAGGGAGGTTGTTTTTTTCTATTGACTTAATGTCTGGTACTCAACTGGTTTCTATTCCCTCTTACCAAATGTCTCCAGCAGAACTAAAAGAACTGAAGTCTCAGTTAGATGATCTTCTTGAGAAAGGTTTTATACGCCCGAGTGTGTCACTTTGAGTAGCACCAGTTCTCTTCGCCAAGAAGGCTGATGGTTCTCTTCGGTTATGTGTTGATTATAGAAATCTCAATCGAGTTATGATAAAGAACAAATATCCGTTACCATGAGTTGATGATTTTTTTGATCAATTTAAAGGGGCAAAGTGATTTTCAAAAATTGATCTTCGATCTGGTTACCATCAGTTGAGGATAAAAGAATCTGACATTCATAAGACCACTTTTAGTAGTAGTTATGGCCATTATGAGTACCCTGTTATGCCCTTCGGCCTAACAAATGCTCCTGCAGTTTTCAAGGCTTTGATGAACAGGGTTTTCCATGAGTATCTATATACTTTTGTGGTAGTCTTTGCGGATGAAATTATTATCTACTCCAAGTCTGAGGAGGATCATGTGTATCATCTGAGAATAGTTCTGAGTCTTCTAAAGAATCATTGACTTTATGTCAAGCTTTCAAAGTGCGATTTATGGATTTAGGAAGTGAAATTATTGGGACATGTCGTGTCAGAACAAGGAATATCAGCTGATCCTGAGAAGGTGAAGGCTGTTATGACTTGGGAACAACCACAAAATGTTTTCGAGATTCGTAGATTCTTGGGCTTAGCAGGATATTATCACTGATTTGTTAAAGACTTCTCAAAGTTAGCTTCTCCAATGTCTTCTCTGACTCGAAAGGGAGTGAAGTTTTCCTGGAATGATAAATTTCAGAGTTCTTTTGTTGAGCTAAAGCGTATTTTGACTACTACGCCGGTGTTAACTCTTCCTGAGGCTGGAATAGGTTACGTGGTCTTCTGTGATGCATCAGGTTCAGGTTTGAGATGTGTCCTTATGCAAGGTAATCATGTTGTTGCTTATGGATCTCGTCATCTTAAGGCTCATGAGAAGAACTATCCTACCCATGACCTTGAACTTGTAGCTGTAATGCCCACACTTAATTGTTGGAGACATTACCTTTATGGAGAAAGATTTACTGTGTATTCAGACCACAAGAGCTTCAGTTATATCTTCTCTCAAAAAGATTTGAATCTCCGCCAAAGGCGTTGGGTGGAGTACCTGCAATCTTTCAACTTTGACATTGCCTATACCCTGGGGAAAGAGAATGTAGTTGCAGATGCGTTAAGCAGGAAACTTCCATCATATGTTGTGAAAGAATCTTCAGAAGAGTGGAGTTTGATGGCTCTTATTGATCAGTTGCATATTGGAGTTCAGTGGAAGGGGAATGAAGTTTCTTTAGCCAGTTTCCAGTTGACATCTTCTCTTATCGAGTTAATTATTTAGGAACAACAACTGGATGATGAATTTTGTAGCATTAGGGAATCTCTTTATGGTGGGGAGACTGATACCCAGTGTTCGTTCTCCAAAGAGGGTGTTCTGTGTTATCGAAATTGTTACGTTGTGCCGTTATCGGAAAGGAAGGATGTGATGGGGGATTTTCATAACTCTCAGTGGGTTGTGCACCCAGGAACCACGAAGATGTTCTATGACATGCGACGATAATTCTGGTGGCCAGGTATGAGATGAGACATTGCTGAGTTTGTATCTCATTACTATACATGCCAGTAGGTGAAATCCGAGCACCAGAAACCTTCAGGTTTGCTTCAACCACTTCCAGTCCCTACATGGAAGTGGGATGAAATCTCTATGGACTTTGTGTTTGGGTTACCTCAAACCCAGAGGAAGAAGAATGCGATGTGGGTTTTGATCGACAGGATGACCAAGTCGACTCACTTTATACCTATTCGAGATACAACCAAAGTTGAGGAGTTGGGAAATATCTATGTGAAAGAAATTATTCGTTTGCATGGAGTTCTTTCTGCTATAGTCTCTGATAGGGATCCTTGGTTTACTTCTCGCATTTGGAGAGGCCTTCAGGAGGCACTAGGACCTCAGGTCCGTTTGAGCACGATCTACCATCCACAGTCAGATGGACAGACAGAGAGAGCTATTCATATCCTTGAGGATATGCTCCGCGAATGTGTTCTCGACTTTGGTGGGTTTTGGGATGACCATATGGGGCTAGTTGAGTTTTCTTATAACAACAGTTATCAGTCTGCAATCAAAATGGCTCCTTTTGAGGCATTGTATGGTCGTCCTTGTAAATATCCGTTATGTTGGCCG
This sequence comes from Viscum album, assembly GCA_963277665.1. NCBI lineage: Eukaryota > Viridiplantae > Streptophyta > Magnoliopsida > Santalales > Viscaceae > Viscum > Viscum album. Next base: position 357,869,999 of record OY728155.1, on the reverse strand, counting down.
GAGATTGGTGAAAGTTCCTTGGTAGGATTGAGTTTGGTCCAAGAGATGACAACTAAGATCCAATTGATTCGTCAGGGAATATTTCCAGCACAGAGTCGGTACAAGTCTTATACTGATCGTTGTCATAGACCTTTAGATTTCTCAGTTGGTGACCAGGTGTTTTTGAAAGTTTCACCCCGATTAGGTCATCGACGGCTTGGGAGGCAAGGGAAGCTTGCTCCTCGTTTTGTGGGACATTTTGAGGTTGTTGGTCATGTAGGGAAAGTTGCTTACCGTCTAGCTCTACCACCACAGCTGACGTCAATACATAACGTGTTCCATGTATCACAGCTGCGAAAGTATCTCTCTGATCCATCTCATGTTTTTAGCTAGAGTGATCTTGAGATTGAACCAGATTTATCTATGACTGAATGACCAGTCAGGGTTGTTGATTCTGAGACAAAGGTACTTTGTGGGAGAACGATACCTCTGGTCCGTGTTCTATGGCAGCATGGTTCTGATTCTCATGAGACGTGGGAAAGGGAGGCACTAATGAGAGAGAAGTGACCTCATTTTTTGATGTGGAGGTTTCTTCATTGGCTTTCTGGGGACAGAAAGATCTTATGGTGGGGAGGTTGTAACATCACGTTACGTTTTCAGGTACTTTTTATGTTTCTAAGTACTTGTGTTTTGGGGTAGTGACTTGGGGTGCGTTTGGGTGAAATTTTAAGGAAAAATAAAGGACAGTGAGTTGTGCACGGTTTGCACACGGTTTGACAAATCGTGCGACCAAACCGTACCAACCATGCAGAACTGGACAGAGAGGTCCGAACGGTTTGCGCACAATTTGACAGATTGTGCGACCAAACTGTGCCAACCTTGCAAACCTGGGCAGTGGGTTCCACATGGTTGGCACACGGTTTGCCTGACCGTGCACCTCTATCCAGGAAACCGTGCATGCGTTTTTTTTTTAATTCTGAAAAATCCTTCTTAAAACTACCTGAACCCCAGGACTTCCATATTTTAGACCTTGGTTGGGCTTGAAACATTCTAGGTGTTTCCAAAGCCTCCGAGAGAGATTTCAAGGTGATCCGAACTTCTTCCTTCGAGATTAAAGGCTCGGATTGAGGATCTTCTCTCCTCCTGGTAAGTGGATTTCAACCTGTTACTTCTCTCGTTCTTTCCTCTATCTTTCCTCGATCTTTTCATGGGAGATTTCCACCGTTTTCTATGGATTTAAACCTATGAGTTGAGATCTAGAACTAGGATTGTGGATCTAGATCTAGTTTTACAAGATCTTGATGCCATTGATCTTATTTTTTTGGTTTTAAGGATTTAGATCCAGGACTTGATCGAAGACATTGTGCCGCTCGGTTTTTGGGGTTTCTCGTTGGGCTAACTCCCGTTAATAAATCGAGGTAGGTTGTTCTGTCTCAACTTACCAAATTGATTATCATTGTATTTTCTTGATTTATTTCAATTGTTGATTTAAATTCAATTGCTCAAATTTTCTTTCAATTAAATTGATAAAAAATCGATTCCAGTGAATCGAGATATTTGAAATTGTTTTGGCATGGAAATTTGGAAAACCCCAATTCCATTGAATTGGGTGTGTTTATGGAAATTGGCTAATTTAAATTGTTTAATTTAAATTGTGGATTTGATGGAAACAATTTTAATTAAATTGTTGAATTTAATTGTGGAAGTAAATTGTGTGATGATGGAATTAGTTTTGATTGGATTTCAAACTAGTGTAAATGGATTAAAATGATTTGATAGAAACTCATTGGTTTTATCTTGTTAAAAAGGCATGTTTTTGAATAAAACCTGTTTTGGTTTTAAACGGAAAGAAATTGGAACATTTGAAATGAAAGAATGTGATTGATTGTATTTTTAATCATTCTTAAAATAGTTATCCCATCATGTAAGAGCACATGCAAGCCTTAGGTAGTTAGTGAGTTATTTGGATACACTCTACGCTACGAAAACATTCTAAAACATACTTGCAGCGGGTCACATCCCCGACGGGTTGGTGACGAGTCTCATTTGGACAGTGTTATAGGGACGTGTGTATACACATTTTGCTGAGTTCACATAGAGAGTGTGGAATCCTATAACTGGTTAATACTATCGTACCTTTTGGAAGATGACCATGTTGCTCACTTGTTTATTTATATTTGAGGTATAAATGTATGCCAATGCTTTTGAACTTCTTTGCATGCCTGTTGAATTTATATAAATTGTTTTATATAAATGTTTTATTTAAGCCATTGTTTTAGAAATATTCCATTATTTGTAAAATCATTACTTAAAATATTTATTTCCATCATTTGAAAATGTATAGCATGTTTTGTTAAAATATGCTTTTGAATTGTCAAACCTGTTTATTTGAAAATTGAAAGATTTTCTTTGGATAATCTATATTTGGCATCTGTTACGGAATCTTTGGTGGTATCCTATTGGGTTTAGGCTCACACCCTAATTTTGCCTTCAGGTGTTTGTAGACATTCTTCTTCCAAGTTTGAGCAAAGGGAAGAGATCTCATGGTGGTAGATCCAGCTGTTGAGTTTTGGTCTTGGTGAGTTGTGTCCTTAGGGACCTTGGGGCTGTTTTCCCATTTTTAGTACTTGGGTTGTAGTACTTTGAGCTTTTTTTTACTCTTTGTATTCTGGTACATTACTCATAGTGGAGTTTCTTTTTGTTATACATATTGTCTTGTTTCTTTTCTTCCGCATTGTTGGTGGAAAAATCGTTCCCACTTGCATGTTATGTGATGTCAGGTGCTAGTAACCGACCTGTGGGGATCGAGAACTCCCTTCAGGCTATGTCAGGGCCGGTTCGGTTATCGGGTTACCAGGGTGCCCAGGTTGGTTCGTGACACTTAATATGAAAAGAATGACCATAATAAATAAAGATGGTTTGAAATTGATAAATTTGGGAATTTTTTTAACTTAAAAAATAAAGATGGAATGTGGCTTCTGGCTTGTTGTTTGTGACTTGAATATGTGGTGTAATGCATTTAGGGATGGCAGTGAAGGTGGCAGAGGTTGTGAGGCCTTGAAGGCAATGTTTTGAGTTGGGATGGTATCCTTGTTATGGACCCATAGGTTAGGATTGTGTGTATGGTTATTATATATAATGTATGTTTATCATGATTTCTATACACACCCCACCCGCGTTGAGCACCATGTTCCAACACCCAAATGTTTTGGAGGTGTTTTCCCCAACATCCAGATGGTGAGGACGGATGACTGGCTACCCTCTATTCTCCGCTCACTCTTAGGAAAGATTGATATGTACAAACTGTGATGGATTGTGGATCATAGTGCACTTGTGATTGTGTTTGATGAGAGTACAATGTGTTACATAGTGGGGGTCATGCATGGTAGGAGGAGGGCATGAGGTTGAAGTCCTTCATGTTCACGATACCCCACTATTCTGGTTATAGTTACGGTAAATATATGATGTGATGGATCAAGTGTCTTTAGACGATATGTGATGTGATAGCCTAGGTGTCTTGGGCGAGATGTGATGTGATGGACCAGGTGTTTTTAGGTGGGATTATACGAAAGATATAAAAGTGTCAGGACATACGATGTTAGGCTGTGAGAGCTGAAAATAAATTGGAAAGTGGTGTGGGGTACCCTCTTTATCAATATGCTTCGTATATGTTATTATACTTGGATGTGTTATTTGGTAAACATGTCATAGTGAGAATGAGATTGGTTAGTTGAACAACTTAGGTGTTGTTGGTTCTGCTATTTTCTCACAGGTGCATTAGTACGATCCTTTCTCATGTGCACAAGAGACTTTGGGTATGATCCTACTAAATATACTTATTATGCACATCCTACGAATATAAAAACTATTTTTCAAGTTTCTGGGGGGACTTCATGGACTACGTTGGACTTTACCTGTTTGGAATTTAGAGTTGTTGCCGTGTCGTTGCCTTAGGAATTTCTTTTGGGTGCTTATTTTGGAGACTCTTTGTATTTGTTTATTTTACATGTGAATTGTGGGATTTTTTTGTTTCCTTTACTTTCATATTATGTCATTGAGTTTATTAATGGTTGTTTATCCTATCTTCTGATCCTATACTATATAGAGGGTAATGCCGCTCATATGTGAGATTTTATACCCTAGATGTTAATCGCCAACTCAGGGCCTACTGGAGGCAGGACTCGAGTGGTTATTATCTATCTTCCTTCATTGTTGGCTCAGGAGGGGTACCTTTGGAGAGAGGGGGTCATGAAAGATGTTCAATTGACTTGATCATATGTTTCATGTTATTAAACGTTCTTATTCATCATAGCTGAGGTAGAAGAATGTGAACATTAACCTTTAACATTCCACTACTTTTCCAAGGTAGTGGCTATGATGTCAATATATCGTACTATATGATATGCCCAAACCAAGTAATAAAGAATGCTTTAGTTTCTATATGTCATACCATACGACATATCAATATCGCACACTACAATATTGGCATATATGCATCATGTGTGTGTGTGTGTGTGTGTGGCTTTAGGGGATAACTACAATAAAAGCAATGAAGGAATGTGGAAGCGAAGAAGTCGACACCATATGAAAATCGCCCCAAGAAACCCTAGGAGAGCACCTCAGACGAGAGATCAAACTAGGAGAGTATGAAGCCATCATGACCCTCAAGGGTCACACATATCCAATTTATCTTACACAAACCCATCTTTTTCATGACCTAACCATTTGGAAGTTCGGGGTATTGACATGTATTCGCTTTGGAAGGGACCTTACACTTAGTATTTTTAGGGTTTTATTAGCCTCGATATTTGCATATACATCTTATACATATCATATGTAACTATTTCATCCCATGCAATCTTTACATCTCATGCAATCCCTATATGTATGCATGTTTTTAACAATTTAGTTTTTGAATCATATTTATTCAACCAAATAATTATTTTCTCTAAATTTTAACATATAACACCTTATACAACTTATTATTTATGTTACTTGTTCAAATAATAAAATCTAATTATATCTATACATATTTGAATGCATCCAATGCATAAGGCACATAAAACTCTTTCATGTAATGACTTAAAGTCATATGAAACCAAAATCCCCACAAGATCAAGTATGGTGTGACAAGTAGTCAACCCCAATTTTTCTATTTGATCCCCTAGGACAGTGAGAATTCTAACTCAAAGTCTTATTATCCATAGATCAATACTCAAGAGAGTTTGATTCCAATAAAACTTTAACACTTAATATGTATAAATCATAATCAACCTTTATTATTGAATTCATAACTAAATAACAAATCATGGTCTTGGTTGATTGAAAACTAAATCTTTTATGTCATACCTAGGTAGTAACTCTTATATGTCTATCATGACAATTATAAGAAGTGGTTTAAATAGTTTAAAGTAAAGCATGCAACATTTTCACTATAAAAAATCTATATGCATGAAGAGTAATTTCATAAAGAAATGAACAATTCAAACATTTAACATGCCATATAACAACTTTATACAATTATAATAATCAAAACCATTTCTGAAACCAACAAGTCATGCAAATTCGATGTAAGACCACACCGATTAAGGTTTTTGAGAAAACGTTTTTTTTTTAATTTTCTGTAAACCATAGCTAAGAACCACAATTTGGTTTCTATGCCCAGGTCATTTTGGACAATGAATTTCTCAAAGGTCTCACCTTGAACCATGAAGCAGTTTACAAGCACAAAATGTTTTCCTCCCATGGTCATGTCATAAATCACGACCGGTTAACATTTTCCACATTATGGTTTTCCCCCATGAAAATCTCATTTCCATAAACCAAGACTGTTTTATTCAAAAACCTCAATGTTAAAAATGTCAAGTTTATGATGCTATGTTTTATGATAATAAAACTATGTTGTTTTCCAAAATACATTATTTTTCTAAAAATTTCTATAAACCACCAAGTAATTTTATAAACCACGTCATTTTTCTTGAAAACCATCATAAATGACAATGTGGTTTTATAATCGTGGTTGTAGTTTTAGAAAAATATAAAATTGTTAGTTTTTTTTATTTTCTTTTTTTTTGATGATTCACCAACACTAGCTTTGATACAATTGAAGGATTTTGTGAGACATCTATATGCCCAAAAAATAGTAGAAGAAAACACAAAACTCATGTACAAGATCTATTGGGAGAGGAATCAATAAGATGAAATGAAAAACATAGAACAGAGTGTGCATTGTTATCTTTGCTAATCCTCAGCAATAGTGAGTTTGATTAAGATCCCTTTATAGCAACCACCAAGTTCCAGCCTCCAAATGTATCCACTGGTCATTAGAATCACTTGACGTTTCAGAAAAAACATTCTCCTTTAAATGTGTGTTAGCACCTCCACCACAAAGACAAATGAAGAGAAGAGAATTGGAGATAGCTTTGCCTTTCTTTGCCTTATTTTGGAAATGATCTATGGTATATCTAGATGAGGTCAAAGAACTCCATTTATAGAACTCCTTTGGATGAAAGAGCCTATTGGAAAACTAACATTTTATACATTATGAAATGGTATTCTTTGGCACCATTGTTGTAACTCTTACAACATCCCCTCATTTATGTATGTGTTTGTTAAACTCCTTTAACAATCAATAATTAATCTATACATCATCATATTGTAAAGACCCGCAAATTTCAAGGAAATTTTTTTCTTAATTTTCTTTGGAATTTTACAAGAGCGCAGCTTCAGACGGCACCTGATTCCGAGGCCCGGTGTGCCCGGAATCAATTTCCGAAGTTTGGCTCGGGTACGTTCAGTGAACGGACGAGCGGGTTTTTCTATCTTTTGAACCGGTGCCCGGAATAGAATTCTGAGGGCACCGATGAAATCGCAGCGCCGGTATTTGCTTAGAAACGCCTCTTCCGGAGTTGCGTTTGCTCAAGACGTGGTTTTTAAATTTTGCGGCTTTAAGTCAGAATAAAATAAAGTTGTGCGACAACTTTATTTTATTTCACTTAAACTGCTTGGGAGCCACTTAAAGTCACTTAAAAGCGGCTTGAACTGAGTTGAACTGGATAGGATGCTATCCAGAAATATTCTACCCCTTGGTAGGATATTTGTGCGGTGGGACCCGCACGAGCCCCGCCGTTTCTTTCGCTAAGTAACGCACCCGCGAAAACCCGTCAAAGTAACTGAAAAGTCAACCGACGCGTTTTCTTTAATTCTTAACAGACCATTTAATTGGGCGGTTTATTTCGTAAATTAAATGGACTGTTTCTTCGTGAATTAAATGGGTCGTTTCTTTCGAATTGATGGATCGTTTCTTAACCGGTTTCGTGTTGGCATGTTTATAAAATAAGACCAACCTAAAAATCCTTGGAAAGGATTTGAGAGAATCTTCGTTCCTCCACCCTCTCCGCGAAGAACGCGAAGAACGCGAAGAACGCGAAGAACGCGAAGAACACCGGAACCGGAATCCGACGACGCACGATCCGCGACGTCAACAGCTTTTCCGCGACCTTCTTCTTCTTCGGTGCCTCTTCTTCCGCGGCGAACCTGCGATCGGCGGTTAAAGGTGAGAATCGAAACTTCTAAATTCTCCCTTCTTAATTTCAATAACAACGGATTTAATTAATTAAATCCGTTTGTTCTTGATCCGGAGATTGGCGACGCGACGCCGGATACCGCGACGACGCGACGATCTCCTTCTTCCGCGACGAGCGATTCCGCGACGACCTCTCGTCCGACGACGACTTCGAGGTAGGGATTTATTTTGGAAAAGTTACCCCTTTTAAATTTTCTCGTGAACGTTCTTGAAAATTTAAAAGGCCGGTTTCAAGCGAACAATTTTATCTTTAAATAAAATTGTTGGATCATGTGTTGATCATCTTATTCTTTTCTCCCGTTGTTTATGATTAACGCGGAGGGAGCGGGTCTAACGAACAAGACCCGGCAACCCTCCGCCGATCTTCCTTTTTGTGCGGATTTGGCGGGCGACGGCAAAAGCACGACGCAAGGGCCATTTGTTGATTCCGCAGTGGAGGACGCGTCCCGGGAGGAACAATGGCGCAGACGGGAGGCAAAACGGGCCACCGGAGCAACTCCGGCGGCCCGCGGAAGGAGGCGGCGGCGCGGGTCGCCGGCGCGGCGGCGCCGGCGACCGGAGGCGGCGGCGCCCGGCGCGCCGCCGTGGAGATCTCCCGCCGCGGCTGAAGCCGCGGCGGCGGCGGCCGGTTCCGCGGCCGCGCGGAACCGGGAACGGACGCGGCGGCCCGGCCGCGTCCGCGTGACAGGCGGCCCCCCGCGGGGGCCGCGTTTCTCCAAATGCCGCGGGTCAAACCCGCGGCGGCGGCCTGCTCGGCCGCTCGGCCGAAGCCGAGCCGGCCGGTCCGGTCGGCCGGGCCGCGCCCAGGCCGGACCGGACCCGGCCGAGCCGGTTCGGGCCGGGTCGCCCCGGGCCCAGAACCCCCGTTTCGGGCCTTCTTCGGTCTTTCGCCCATATCTTGGGCCAGGGACCTCCGATTGACGAACCGTCAGCGGCTACGCGATCCTTGGATCGAGACGGTCGTTTCGGTATATTACACTCAAGGTTTCGGAAGACTTTGGGTTCGGCCGGGTTGGTTCGTACACGAAACCAACCGGGCCCTCGGAGCGGAAACGCTCATAACTTGAGCTACGGACGTCCGATCGACGTACCGTCAGCTGTGGTAGTTTCCTCTAAGTGAGACGGAACTTTTGGCATACTCCGCCCGAGGATCGGATACAGGCGGAGTACGGTCGGGTTGGTTTTGCCCTAAAAACCAACCGGGCCCCTGGGACGAAAATGCCAATAACACTCAGACCGGGCGTCCGATTGACGCGCCGTCTGTTGCGTTGAGATCCTGTTGTCGATACGGAACTTTTGGATACATCAACTTCGGACTACGTGTCAGTTGATGTATCAGCCTCTCGGCTCGTGGAGCGGACCCTCCTAACGAGCTCGCTATGTGCGGGAACCCTAGTGCTGGCTGTGGCTTCGACGACAGAGCAGAGATCCTCCGTGGACTGCGACGACGACAGAGCAGAGATCCTCCGTGGACTGCGACGACGGCAGAGCAGAGATCCTCCGTGGACTGCGACGACGGCAGAGCAGAGATCCTTCGTGGACTGCGGCGACGACTGTGCAGAGATCCTCTGTGGACTGCATCGACTACTGCACTCAGCGATCCTACGTGGAACAGTGCTACCGAACCTGTGTGAGCTGAATCTTCTTTTTACCTTGAGCGGTGGAGCGCTTGGGTGTAGCGGCGGACCCGTGGTACTTGACAGTGGTGGTGCGCTTGGATGCAGCAACAGACCCTTGGCGGTGGAGCGCTTGGTTGTAGCGGCAGACCCACGATACTCTACGGAGTGTGTGCGCTTGGTTGTAGCGACAGACCCGCGACGGTGGAGACGTGCGTGCGGAGTACGGAGACCGTGTAGATGACTGAGACCTGACGACTGCTTGACCGACTCGACTTGGAGTGAGTCGACTAGCCCAGTGGACGGAGCGCCCAGTAGTTGGCAGCAGACCCACGGCGGACGGAGCGCCCGGTAGTTGGCAGCAGACCCGCGGTACTCGACAGGAGGAGTACCTCAGTAGGCTATCTGGGTGAGCGCCCGGTATTTGGCAGCAGACCCTCAGCGGACGGAGCGCCCGGTAGTTGGCAGCAGACCCGCGGTACTCGACAGGAGGAGTACTTCAGCAGTCTTAGGTTAGTGAGCAGTACCTCGGAGTCGTGACAGGACCACTGTACACTTCAGAGATGGGGCTCTTCAACATTTACGGTTTCGATAATGAAAATCCTGGTTGAGCTGAATCTTATGTTACTCTCCTTTGTGGATTGTGTTGAACTATCCTATGTGGATTTACTGTTACTCTCCTTTGTGGATTGTGTTGAACTATCCTATGTGGATTTACTGTTACTCTCCTTTGTGGATTGTGTTGAACTATCCTATGTGGATTTACTGTTACTCTCCTTGTGGATTTGAGTCTTGCTTCCTTTGTGGATTGAGTTGTTCTTGAGCTCGTGAGCAGAGCTAGAATTGGGGACTTAGGTATGTGTATGGGCATATACCTAAGTCGAGTCAGATGTTACTTCGTGATTGCATCTTTCTTTTGTGCTATATCCTTTGTGGATTTCGGGAGACCTTCGGGGGTCTCGGGGTCCTTACTGAGTAGTTGTACTCACCCCTGCACGGGCTATGCCCGCACCTTGTTGTGTTGGTTGCAGACGACGGACATCGCTGATCACGGTTGGGGCGTGGAGCAGGACGGTACCTGGAGGTGGACCACTGGGCGGGACGTGCTCGGAGCGGACGTGGGACCCGAGGAGCCTGGAGGCTATCTGTACCCACCCTTCAGGTGGGATTGCCAGTGGACGACACGAGGCCGCCGTCTTTTCTACAGTTACTGTACCTTACTTTTCAGTTGTACTTTACAGTTGGGCTTGTATTTCCGGCCCCCTTTTACTTTTCTGCACTTTACTTTCCACTTGCTGACTCTGTGTGGTTGTTACTTACAAAGGCAATGCCTTCCCTGTTTACTGGGATTTTACGCCTTGGTGCTAGTCGCCAGCCCCTGGCCTATGGAAGGCGGGCTTGGGGTAGTCACGGCACGGGCCCCGAGGACGGGTCTTGACAAATTGGTATCAGAGGTGGTCGGTTCTACCGCGGACTCTGATCGTCCTTTCTTTCTATGTGAAGCAATAGTGTTTAGTGTATTGAGTGTGGTTATCAGTTCAGGGAGCCCAGTGTTGGTGCGGCGGCCGACGTATCCGTACACCAGGACCCTGACTTCTGATTTCCAACTTAATGCACGAAAACACTGATTGCGTGTGTGTTTCCCAAAAGGTTTAAAGTCAGCTCAAACCAGGTCATCTCACCAGGTATAAATCGTTGACCGTGACACAACTGTTCAGGATGTCACCATGCAGATAGTTAGCTGGAGTTCCGAGAGAGTTCTCGATGATGGCCCACCGAGCAGCGAGACTCCGGTGCAGGGCCCTTTTTCAGTGTTGGCACCTTCGGGTGGTGTACCAGCAGCACCACCACCCGTTAGGCAGAGGATGCCACTAGCTGACAATGCACGCTAGCAGAGCGCGATGCACGAGTTCCAGCAGTAGAGGCCTCTGAGGATACGAGGCGAGACAGATTTCCCAGGCAGCAGTGGACTGGATGGAGGCGGTTGCTAGAGTTCTACGCCTAGCTTGGATACTAGTAGAGCGGATGATGATCTTAGCTTCTATTGTTTCCAGTGAATGACCATGAGGTTGGTTCTTATAGTAATGAGGCTTCGGTACGCGAACCGATACCTGGGATAGTACCTACGGGTAGTGCGCCAGCTATGTCACTACCTGTTGGTCAGTAGACACTACCGGCGGTACCGGTAGCAGAGAATCACAGGCTTAGTGCCTTACATATGTTTTAGCACCAGATATCCCTCAAGTTTCGAGGTGAGCCTGACTCGTAGGCGGCTGAGGACTGGCTTGAGGAGGTGGTTGTGAGTTTTCTGGAGCTAATACAGCTTCGACAGTACGACATGTCGGAAGCAGAGCACTCATCGTGGCTTACCAATCAATCGTAGTACTCGTTGGTTACGTTGTGATCAGTTCCTTAGACTCGAACTTCTGAGCGAAGTGTGTCTAAGGGAAATCCGAACCATTACTTTTCCTCTATGCATTTCTACCTATGCTAGGATGCTAGAGAGAACCTTTGTGGTTGTGAACGTTAGCAGTGAAAGGCAGGAAACTAGCGCCAGTCTCAGAGACTCGGGCGTGTAAAATGTTTCAGGAGGAGGAAGTGCTAAGGACAGATGAATCTGCAGGGTAGCAGACGTGGAAGCGGAGCTTAGAGAGCAGCATGTGGTGGTGTACATTTCGACATGTTACGACCACCCGACTTAGTAGTCCCCGCCAGGCTCAGGGAGCAGGAGGGCTGGGGAGGAGAGTAGCTGCATTGCGGTCAAGGAGTGTGACCCAGGAACTCTAAGAATGATTCGGGGTACGAATTATGTCTACTACGAGCTGCCATATCTATAGACATAGGAACCGATCATTCAACCCTTCCACGAATCATGTCCCAGACCTAGAGGTTCCGGGTAAGCCGTAGACTTGACCCTCACGTCTGGAGATACCTTTGGGAGGAGACTCGATAATCACACTTACGCCGACGGTGTGATTTGACCTCGAGGCGAGAGTTTCGGTTGGAATCTCTTGGTGGCAGCGTAGAGGCCTTACGACGTTGATCTGGGTATGATTCACAAATCATACCCCGGTTGACTGTTTTAGGCAAACGTCGGAATGGGTTTTCCTTGGTCGGCGAAAAGGAAACCCTGGGCAGCACATGTTAAACTCAGGCATAAGAGGGTGTGGCCGATCACTCTTGAGTTGGTCAACCCTACCCTTGTGGCAGCAGGAGTTTTGAGTTTCAATTCTAACCTAAAAAGGGAAACCTCTTGAATTCGAGGGGGGACGAACACGTTCTTATACGGTCTCAACCCGATGAGGTTTCGGAGATGTGGCCGAGGCGGCAGGTTATCTCCGAAGTTCGATGGGCCTTTCCAGGTCCTCAGCAGGATAGGAGAGGTGGCTTATCGCCTGGCTCTACCACCTCAGTTGCACCGGGTGCAGGATGTCTTTCACGTGTCTCAGCTGAGGAGATACGTGCACGACCCGACGCACATCATCGACTTTGGGGAGCTGGACGTGGACGATGGGGCGACTTTTGCGGAGGTCCCAGTGGAGATCGAGGATCGACAGGAGCGGGTCCTACGTGGGCGGTCGATTCCTCTTGTGCGCGTCAGATGGCAGCACGGGAACCTCCAGGAGAGCACTTGGGAGCGGGAGGCTCAGATGCGTGCTCAGTACCCCCATTTGTTCCCCTAGTTTTTGATGTAACTTTACGGGGACGTAAAGCCCTGAGGTGGGAGTAATGTAAAGACCCGCAAATTTCAAGGAAATTTTTTTCTTAATTTTCTTTGGAATTTTACAAGAGCGCAGCTTCAGACGGCACCTGATTCCGAGGCCCGGTGTGCCCGGAATCAATTTCCGAAGTTTGGCTCGGGTACGTTCAGTGAACGGACGAGCGGGTTTTTCTATCTTTTGAACCGGTGCCCGGAATAGAATTCTGAGGGCACCGATGAAATCGCAGCGCCGTTATTTGCTTAGAAACGCCTCTTCCGGAGTTGCGTTTTCTCAAGACGTGGTTTTTAAATTTTGCGGCTTTAAGTCAGAATAAAATAAAGTTGTGCGACAACTTTATTTTATTTCACTTAAACTGCTTGGGAGCCACTTAAAGTCACTTAAAAGCGGCTTGAACTGAGTTGAACTGGATAGGATGCTATCCAGAAATATCCTACCCCTTGGTAGGATATTTGTGCGGTGGGACCCGCACGAGCCCCGCCGTTTCTTTCGCTAAGTAACGCACCCGCGAAAACCCGTCAAAGTAACTGAAAAGTCAACCGACGCGTTTTCTTTAATTCTTAACAGACCATTTAATTGGGCGGTTTATTTCGTAAATTAAATGGACTGTTTCTTCGTGAATTAAATGGGTCGTTTCTTTCGAATTGATGGATCGTTTCTTAACCGGTTTCGTGTTGGCATGTTTATAAAATAAGAACAACCTAAAAATCCTTGGAAAGGATTTGAGAGAATCTTCGTTCCTCCACCCTCTCCGCGAAGAACGCGAAGAACGCGAAGAACGCGAAGAACGCGAAGAACACCGGAACCGGAATCCGACGACGCACGATCCGCGACGTCAACAGCTTTTCCGCGACCTTCTTCTTCTTCGGTGCCTCTTCTTCCGCGGCGAACCTGCGATCGGCGGTTAAAGGTGAGAATCGAAACTTCTAAATTCTCCCTTCTTAATTTCAATAACAACGGATTTAATTAATTAAATCCGTTTGTTCTTGATCCGGAGATTGGCGACGCGACGCCGGATACCGCGACGAGCGATTCCGCGACGACCTCTCGTCCGACGACGACTTCGAGGTAGGGATTTATTTTGGAAAAGTTACCCCTTTTAAATTTTCTCGTGAACGTTCTTGAAAATTTAAAAGGCCGGTTTCAAGCGAACAATTTTATCTTTAAATAAAATTGTTGGATCATGTGTTGATCATCTTATTCTTTTCTCCCGTTGTTTATGATTAACGCGGAGGGAGCGGGTCTAACGAACAAGACCCGGCAACCCTCCGCCGATCTTCCTTTTTGTGCGGATTTGGCGGGCGACGGCAAAAGCACGACGCAAGGGCCATTTGTTGATTCCGCAGTGGAGGACGCGTCCCGGGAGGAACAATGGCGCAGACGGGAGGCAAAACGGGCCACCGGAGCAACTCCGGCGGCCCGCGGAAGGAGGCGGCGGCGCGGGTCGCCGGCGCGCCGCCGTGGAGATCTCCCGCCGCGGCTGAAGCCGCGGCGGCGGCGGCCGGTTCCGCGGCCGCGCGGAACCGGGAACGGACGCGGCGGCCCGGCCGCGTCCGCGTGACAGGCGGCCCCCCGCGGGGGCCGCGTTTCTCCAAATGCCGCGGGTCAAACCCGCGGCGGCGGCCTGCTCGGCCGCTCGGCCGAAGCCGAGCCGGCCGGTCCGGTCGGCCGGGCCGCGCCCAGGCCGGACCGGACCCGGCCGAGCCGGTTCGGGCCGACCCGGGTCGGTCCGACCCGGTTCGGCCGACCCAAGGGGGGGGTTCGGGCCGGGTCGCCCCGGGCCCAGAACCCCCGTTTCGGGCCTTCTTCGGTCTTTCGCCCATATCTTGGGCCAGGGACCTCCGATTGACGAACCGTCAGCGGCTACGCGATCCTTGGATCGAGACGGTCGTTTCGGTATATTACACTCAAGGTTTCGGAAGACTTTGGGTTCGGCCGGGTTGGTTCGTACACGAAACCAACCGGGCCCTCGGAGCGGAAACGCTCATAACTTGAGCTACGGACGTCCGATCGACGTACCGTCAGCTGTGGTAGTTTCCTCTAAGTGAGACGGAACTTTTGGCATACTCCGCCCGAGGATCGGATACAGGCGGAGTACGGTCGGGTTGGTTTTGCCCTAAAAACCAACCGGGCCCCTGGGACGAAAATGCCAATAACACTCAGACCGGGCGTCCGATTGACGCGCCGTCTGTTGCGTTGAGATCCTGTTGTCGATACGGAACTTTTGGATACATCAACTTCGGACTACGTGTCAGTTGATGTATCAGCCTCTCGGCTCGTGGAGCGGACCCTCCTAACGAGCTCGCTATGTGCGGGAACCCTAGTGCTGGCTGTGGCTTCGACGACAGAGCAGAGATCCTCCGTGGACTGCGACGACGACAGAGCAGAGATCCTCCGTGGACTGCGACGACGGCAAAGCAGAGATCCTCCGTGGACTGCGACGACGGCAGAGCAGAGATCCTTCGTGGACTGCGGCGACGACTGTGCAGAGATCCTCCGTGGACTGCATCGACTACTGCACTCAGCGATCCTACGTGGAACAGTGCTACCGAACCTGTGTGAGCTGAATCTTCTTTTTACCTTGAGCGGTGGAGCGCTTGGGTGTAGCGGCGGACCCGTGGTACTTGACAGTGGTGGTGCGCTTGGATGCAGCAACAGACCCTTGGCGGTGGAGCGCTTGGTTGTAGCGGCAGACCCGCGATACTCTACGGAGTGTGTGCGCTTGGTTGTAGCGACAGACCCGCGACGGTGGAGACGTGCGTGCGGAGTACGGAGACCGTGTAGATGACTGAGACCTGACGACTGCTTGACCGACTCGACTTGGAGTGAGTCGACTAGCCCAGTGGACGGAGCGCCCAGTAGTTGGCAGCAGACCCACGGCGGACGGAGCGCCCGGTAGTTGGCAGCAGACCCGCGGTACTCGACAGGAGGAGTACCTCAGTAGGCTATCTGGGTGAGCGCCCGGTATTTGGCAGCAGACCCTCAGCGGACGGAGCGCCCGGTAGTTGGCAGCAGACCCGCGGTACTCGACAGGAGGAGTACTTCAGCAGTCTTAGGTTAGTGAGCAGTACCTCGGAGTCGTGACAGGACCACTGTACACTTCAGAGATGGGGCTCTTCAACATTTACGGTTTCGATAATGAAAATCCTGGTTGAGCTGAATCTTATGTTACTCTCCTTTGTGGATTGTGTTGAACTATCCTATGTGGATTTACTGTTACTCTCCTTTGTGGATTGTGTTGAACTATCCTATGTGGATTTACTGTTACTCTCCTTGTGGATTTGAGTCTTGCTTCCTTTGTGGATTGAGTTGTTCTTGAGCTCGTGAGCAGAGCTAGAATTGGGGACTTAGGTATGTGTATGGGCATATACCTAAGTCGAGTCAGATGTTACTTCGTGATTGCATCTTTCTTTTGTGCTATATCCTTTGTGGATTTCGGGAGACCTTCGGGGGTCTCGGGGTCCTTACTGAGTAGTTGTACTCACCCCTGCACGGGCTATGCCCGCACCTTGTTGTGTTGGTTGCAGACGACGGACAGCGCTGATCACGGTTGGGGCGTGGAGCAGGACGGTACCTGGAGGTGGACCACTGGGCGGGACGTGCTCGGAGTGGACGTGGGACCCGAGGAGCCTGGAGGCTATCTGTACCCACCCTTCAGGTGGGATTGCCAGTGGACGACACGAGACCGCCGTCTTTTCTACAGTTACTGTACCTTACTTTTCAGTTGTACTTTACAGTTGGGCTTGTATTTCCGGCCCCCTTTTACTTTTCTGCACTTTACTTTCCGCTTGCTGACTCTGTGTGGTTGTTACTTACAAAGGCAATGCCTTCCCTGTTTACTGGGATTTTACGCCTTGGTGCTAGTCGCCAGCCCCTGGCCTATGGAAGGCGGGCTTGGGGTAGTCACGGCACGGGCCCCGAGGACGGGTCGTGACACATATGGTGTATCGCAAACTGAAATAGTGTGATAATTATTATAGGAGATTCGATCGAATTATATCCAATATCATTTATCATATACATCAGGACATAGTGCTCACAGGGTGAACCTCAATGGTAGCTTCCCCTTTCCCCCACATCGATGTAAATATACATCATGACATAGCATCCATAAGATAACACAAACCATGATGTAATGACTCTCTCCACATCATGGTTTTGATTTTGTGCATATTTTTCAATATTCACCCCCTAAGCTAGTCATCATGTCAACAAGGTTACTTGTTATAACACAAGTCAATTATCCAATAATAACAAGAATTTGTTTGCCATCTACTCTAGCTCCATTAAGTTATTTTTTTAGACAATCCCTACATTGTTCGCAATTATTTACAGGATTCACCTTTTCCTCAACCCATCATTTTCTAAAAAATAACATAGTTTAATTAAATGTTTAGCAATGTTATCAAGTATTAATAGGATAAATTCCATGATAACCATTATATGTATTTCATGCACTCTTATAATAACATTTCATGCATTTCTCGTGGATGATAGATCAAAATTTAAGCTCACTTTAGAAGATTTTCAAAAAAAAACAAATTATTCATCAGTCATTATTTTCTATTAATGTTGTTCTAAACCAAGTTACTAAAATTTTCAGTAATCTCTTTGATATCAATTGCAACGCCCCCAACTTCATCTAGAGTCGGAAATTTATTATTTATTAAAAGGTTACATAAGATCACTCACACAAATAACATTGGGAGACTATATATATCCTTCGGCAATGCATTCAAAACATTAAAAACACAATTTACTGGGTGCTTCATACCTCGTCTACCATATCATGGTTATTCTAATTGATGGTTAGGCTTACAATTGGTTCTCACAAGCACAGTTATCAACCTCCTAGGAAAATAAGGAACAATATAAAAGAGAGAATTTTTAAGGGGGGGAAACATAATGTTATGTCAAGATAACATAGAACATAATTTTTACATCAATATAATTTAAAACATGTTGGAGTCCTCGTGTTTTAATAATTTTTTACTGATCAAAAATCATGTTAACCTTGTTTAACATGATTAAAACTCATGTTTAATACTATAAACTATATTTGATCTTGTTCTATAATGCTTTATTATATTAATGCTTAAGTCCAGTTCATTCTGTGAATATTATTTCTTAAGAAAGTTTTTCAGATATTTGGCTAAGTCTGAGAAACCGTAAGTCTGCCACCAGTTCTGAATTTTGGCAAAGTCACTGACACCGTAACCCTGACACCGTAATCCAAACACCGTGACCCAGACACCGTAATCCAGACATCGTGACTCGGACACCGTAATCCAGACACTGTGACTCTAACACCATAACCAGTTTCAGATTTCATAAAGTTTGTGACACTGGTTCCTTGCTACCATCTCTAAGACACCGTTCAAAGTGTTGATAAAGGACTAGACACCGTTACCTAAGACATCGTGATCCTGACACCGCATCAGTGCTACCGGTTCCTGATCTCAATGCAACTATGACACCGTAATTGTCACACTACTCAAAGGCAAAAGAGAAGACATCGTTTCTCAGTAACACCGTTACCTAGTGACACCGTTTCAAGACAAACCGTGATACCGTTTCTTAATCACTTTTCTTTCTTTTGTAGTTTAAATTTAAATATTATTTCTAACGGTTATATTTGAGTAATTTAATGACACTGACATAATTTATGTTTCTTTGTAGACATGTCACCTGATAGTACGAGGTATGAGGTGTAAAAATCATGCTTCTTGTCAGCTTCAACAGATGCACCCGAAAATAAAAATAAAAGCACGAGACTCAGAGATATAGAATGAGTAAGACATACTGAAGAACATCTGCAACTCTCATGCAACCACTGTGAACTGAAGAACAAAAAGAAGAACGCACGAGGCAATCTCAATCGAGCTGCACATCAAATTGTCAAACTACTTCAGCATATCAAGGAAGGAGAAGAATATACATGCAGAACCATACTTGCACCTGTAAGCCAGAATACGACAGTCTGTTTTTGTGTCAACTTCAAGAAGAGGACTCAACCTTCATCTCAGCTACATCTGAGGAGTCTAGAGCTGCATCTCAAGACACGCAGAGCCTTCTAAATCCTCTCTTATACTTATTTTCTCTATTGTTTGCATTTTTACATACCTTTGAGCAGTGTGTGTATCTGTCTGTTAAGCACACACTGTCTCCTGTATCAAACTGAAGGATACAAGATATCCTTCCGCTCATATCTTCTTACATCTAGTTACATCCACGAATAAGTGTGGAAGAGGTCCTTGTGTGACCTGGTATTTTATGCCCACGAAGAACAGTGGAAGAGGTTGTGTGACCTGGACAGTCTTGTGTACTGTTGTTTACCCCAATCCAGAGTGTGGATCAAGTTTGTTAATATAAACTGCTTGGTGGCAGGTGATCACCAAGTGGAGTGGATTAAGTCTCGGCTTGAGACTGAACCACTTGTTTTATCTGCCGTGTGTTTCTATTTAGTCTTTCTCTGTTTTAATTTATATTTCAAAAAACTAAATTTTACTTTGATAGTTAGTCTTGGACAATAGTTATAATTATTTTTCCTTATTAAAGTAGTTTCAAAAGTTGTATCAAGATCTCATATTAGTACTACTGAGAATTAATCAATCTTCTGAGAAGCTATTTGAACAATCAAACTCTTATAATCTTATTACCTTGATTAACTGGCATGTTTTAATTGTATTTCGGTGAATCTTTTAAGTAAAATTTTTAATAGAAATTTTTATAGGAACTCAATTCACCCCATCCCCTCTTGAGTGTCCTACTCCGACCAACATTTTGTATCAAAGGATGTTTTTAAAATCCCTATTTTCAAAATTTTAATTTGTCAATCTGTTTAAAATATTTTTCAACTGTGATTTTAGTTGTGTTTTAAAGATCTTAAAATTTTTGTTAGTTCTAGATTTTTAGTTCTCTAAAACAAAAATTCTACACTTTCTTCTCTAAGTATGGATAATAGATTGGAAGGTATTTCTACCAACAGACCTCCATTATTTAATGGAGCCAATTATACACAATGGAAAATTAAAATGAAAATGCACTTAGAAAACATGAGTTTTGAAATTTGGTCTTCAATTATAGATGAATATAAGATTCCTGCTACTGCTAGAACCACTTGGGATGACCCAACTAAGACTGATTATAACAATAACTATAAATCCATGAATGTATTATACTGTTCTTTAGGAGATGAAGAATTTAACAGAATTTTTGCATGTAAAACAGCTCATGAAATTTGGGATACTTTGTTTGTTTCACATGAAAGAACCTCTAATGCTAAGGAAATGAGACTTAACACATATACTATCAAATATGATAACTTTAAAATGAAGCCTGATGAGTCTATTTCTGACATGTATCTCAGGTTTAATGAAATTGTGAACACTATGATCTCTCTGGGAAGAGATGTTACTGCCAAAGAACAAATTATGAGGATTCTCATATGCTTACCTGATAGATGGAGAGGAACTTTTGTCTCCATTAGAGAACCATGTGACATCAGCAAATTACATGTCAAAGAACTCATTGGAAAACAGATGATGTATGAAGAAGAGTTGAAAGTCAACAAGGAAGAAGAAGATGAACCTAAGAGAAAATTTGTAGCATTCAAGACTACTGCCTCTAAGAACAAAGAAAAAGAGAAGGTTCTAGCCTCTGTTGAAAGCTCCAGTAATGATGAATTAACATCAGATAGTGGTGAAGAGATGGCTCAGCTGGCCAGAAGATTCAAGAAATTCTATAGGAAGAAGAAGTTCTTCAAGAAGCCCAATTATAAAAGAAGATATGATGACAATAACAATTGGAAAAAGGACTGGAAAAGATATGACAACTCAGAGGAGATTGTTTCCTATAAATGTAAGAGGAGAGGACATGTCAAAGCTGACTGACCAAAATTAAAATATAAAAAGAAGTATGAAAACAAAGACAAGAAGTATAAGAAATCTATGAAGGCCACCTGGAGTGCCTCTTAGGATAACTTCAGTGAATCAGCATCATCTCATGATGAGAAAGATAACATGGAAAATATGTTTTTTATGACAAACACATCTGAGAAAAGTTGTTTGAAGAGCTCCTATAAAATCTTATGGTACTTGCACAATGGATTTTCAAGACACATGACAGGAGATTATTCAAGCTTCAAGAACCTAATCAAGATCGATGGTGGATATGTCACATTTGGTGATAATGCTAAAGGAAAAATAAATGGCTTAGGCCATATTGGTAACTTTAACTCAGTTTTAATTTCTAAAGTACTTTTTGTTGATGGAATGAAATATAATTTTCTTAGTATCTCACAATTATGTGATGATGGATTTCATGTTAAATTTGAAAATAATGATTGAAATGTTTTTAACTCTAAAAATGAACTGATATTTTCTACTTTTATAAATGAAAATGTTTATGCTGTCAACTTAGATTCTTTAATTTCTCAAAATGTATCATGCTTAAGTGTATTTCACAAAGAGTCTTGGATTTGGCATAAAAGACTAAGACACTGCAATATACACTCCCTTAGGAAGCTTACCAGAAAAGGATTAGTCAAAGACCTACCCAAAATTGAGTTTCCAAATTATAAATTCTGTAATCCTTGTCAAAAGGGTAAACAACACAAGATATCTTTCAAATCAAAAAAGAAGTTTCAACTTCTCAACCTTTAAAGTTGGTTCACATGGACTAGTTTGGATCATCTCGAGTTTCTAGTTTAAATGGGAAACACTGTGTCTATGTTCTTGTAGATAATTATTCTAGGTATACTTGGACTTATTTCTTAGCTCACAAAAGTGAAACATGTACTTAATTCACCAAGTATGCTAAAATAGTGGAAAATCTAAGTGGACTTAGAATAAAATCCTTAAGAAGTGATCATGGTCGTGAGTTTGAAAATCAAGATTTTGAATCTTTTTGCTCACACAATGGCTATAATCATAACTTCTCTGCTCCTAAGACACCTCAATAAAATGGAGTTGTGGAAAAAAGAAATAGAACCTTACCAGAAATTGCTAGAACAAAGCTTAATGAGTATGACCTACCTGTTTACTTTTGGGTTGAGGCTGTGAATACAACTTGCTATACAATTAATAGAGTCTTAATTAGACCAATTCTTAAAAGAATTTCTTATGAGTTGTAGAACAATAGAAAACCTAAGGTTAGTTACATCAAAGTTTTTGGTTACAAAGTCTATATTCTTAATACCAAGGATAACCTTGATAAATTTGCATCCAAGAGTGATGAAGAAATCTTCCTAGGTTACTCAACCTCTAGTAAAGCTTATAGAGTATTTAACAAAAAAAATGTGTGGAAGAATCTGTGCATATCAAATTTGATGAAACAGATCTGCATGAACCTAAGACCTCCCTAGAGAATCTTGAAGATGATATGTCAAATTTGGACATAAATGAAAAATCATTTAATCCTCTTGTCAAGCAATCTATAAAACCAAATAGTTCTAAAAATTCTTTAGAATCTGGACACGATGAACTCGAACCTGTAGATGAACCTGAAATTACTAGTCCCTCCTTTTCTAAACCAACTAGAACCCCCAAGAATCATCCTTTAGAGCTGTTGTTGGAGATTTAGATAAAGAGACATAAACTAGAGATTCTATTAGAAATCAGGTTGAACATCGAGCTTTCTTGTCATAGCTTGAACATAAAAACACCAATGATGCTATCAACAATGAATTTTGGGTGATGACCATGCAAGAGGAGCTAAGTCAATTCGAAAGAAATAAAGTTTGGAAACTTGTGGATAGACCCAAAGACATCTTGACCATAGGCACTAAGTGGGTGTTCAGGAACAACGTAGATGAAGATGGTAATATTGTTAGAAATAAAGCTAGATTGGTTGCACAAGGTTATAGTTAAGAAGAAGGCATTGACTATGAAGAAACTTTTTCACTTGTTGCTAGACTTGAAGCCATTAGAATCTTGTTTGCTTATGCAGCACATCTAAATTTTAAATATCAAATGGATGTCAAGAATGTATTCCTAAATGGGTATATAGTTGAGGATATTTTTGTTGAACAATCTCTTGGTTTTAAAAACGCTCACTTTCTAAATCATGCTTTTAAATTAACAAAAGCTTTATATAGTTTAAAGCAAGCTCCAAGAGCTTGGTATGATAGATTAAGTAGTTTTCTTATTTCCAAAAGTTTTACAAAATGTATAGTTGATCCTACTCTTTTTATAAAACAAATTTCAAAAGATGTTTTAGTTTTTCAAATCTATGTTGATGATATTTTTTTGGATCTTCAAGAAATTTTTTATGTATTGATTTTTCAAAGATGATGCAAAATGAATTTGAAATGAGTTTAATGGGTGAGCTAAAATTCTTTCTTGGATTTCAAATCTTTCAAAATATGGAAGGTATTATTTTAAATCAAAGTAAATATACTAAAGATCTTCTAAAACGTTTTGGTTTGAAAAACACTAAAAGTAGTGATACTCCAATGAGTACTACCTGTAAGTTTGATCTTGATGAAAATGGTAAATATGTTGATCAAACCACTTACAGAGGAATGATTGGAAGTTTGCTCTACTTAACTGCTAATCGACATGATATTATGTTTAGTGTTTGCATGTGTGCATGTTTTCAAGAAAACCCCAAAGAATCTCATTTAAATGCTGTTAAAAGAATTTTCAAAATACCTTAAATATACAACCAATTTAGGATTGTTCTATCCTATAGGACAATCATTTGACTTAGTTAGTTATTCAGATGCTGATTTTAGTAGTTGTATGTTGGACAGAAAAAGCATCTCTGGAACATGTCATCTTTTAGGCAAGTCTCTAGTATCATGGTGTAGTAAGAAACAAAATTTCGTTGCATTATCTACTGTCGAGCTTGAATACATAGCTGCTGGTAGTTATTGTGCACAAATTTTGTGAATGGAGAACACATTACTAGACTATGTATATCAATTCAGACATGTACCTATAAATTGTGACAATACAAGTGCTCTTAACACTTCAAAGAACCTTGTTTCACATTCCATGACAAAGCATATTGATGTAAGGTATCACTTTTTGAGAGATCATTATCAAAAAAGTGATATCACTTTGGAATTCATTGGCACCGAACATCAGCTTGCGAATATATTCACTAAACCATTAAATTATGAAAAGATAAATTACATCATATATGAGTTACAATTATAAGTCTTAAGTAAAAGATTTACGATCTCGAAGTTACTGTCTCACACTTACTATTTCACAGTTTACGGTTTCATGATTCACGGTTTCACAAGTTACTGTCTTGGAATTACTGTCTCACGTTTACGGTCTCACAGTTACTGTCTCTCAGTTACTGTCTTGCACTTGTTGTTTCAATGATACAGTCGCACCGTTTGGAGTCACACCGTAATGATGACACTGTGACAACCTGTTTCGGTCTCACCGTAATGACTCAGTTTACTATTTTTAGAATTTTATGTCTTGTATCGCTGTATTGATTATTTTATTGTTTTTATGACGCGTTTTTGAATTTATGACGTTTGAAATCCCTAAATGATAAAAGCCCAATATCTTTCACTCCTCTCTTTACTCGAGCTCTCTTCTCTCAAAAAACTGAAACCCCTCTCTTTCAAACTGTTAGTCCTCTTTCAGCCTTTCAGCTTTCTCAAACCCGCGTTGGATGCCCAGAATGAAGTGTTCGTCTTCATCGACTCCTGAGAAGCACAGATCTCAGAAGAAAGTAAAAAAGGCACCGAAAGTAATGCCTGAGAGACCGTTGAATCCGAGTCTTACTGATAGAATAGTAGTACCAGAAAAGGAAGTCTGCCTGAAGTGGTTGCTGATGAGTAAGTCACTCATTTTGAAAGTACTGGAAGAGCAGGGATGAATGAACTGGTTCACAAAAGAGAAAAGACCGATTTATCCAAAGCTCATTTCTCAGTTTTATCAGTATGTCCAGTTTTCATTCAATACTAAAGATGACTTTGTAGTAAGAAACTGGATTAATGGTCAAAGATGTACTTTTTCTTCGAGGTTATGGGTTGGCTGCCTAGGGATACCTCGTGAAGGAATATTTGAGGATTACCAAAGAGGTCATCCTCCTCCTGGTGATGTTTTTATCTTAAAAGATGCCCTAGAAAGTTTGACTGAAAATAAGAAGAAAAGAAGAGCAATTGATGCTGAGTTGGATGGTGAGACAAGACTATTATTTAAGTTTATCCAAAATCTTATTTGTCCAAGAAAAGGAGATTTTGCTAAGTATCAAGATGTATTCTTGATACATCTTATGAAAAATGGGCATAAGATTAATCTGTGTAAGTATATTATCCTTCACATGTGTGAAATGATCAAGACAATTTTGAAATCTACCTCTGTTTTATTTAAGATTAGTCTCTGCAATATTGTCTGCCAAAGGAGTAGTTGTCCTGAATGAAGAAGTTATTGAAGATTATGAGTTTTGTATCTCAAAGGATACAATCAGAAGGATGAAAATTAGCTAGAATCCTTGGAAAAAGTCTTAAGTGGAGGATAATGAAAGGTTGTATGAAAAGTTTAATCCAGTTGAGAATCCCTCAAGACCTAAGAACAAATCTGACCTTGGTTTGGAACCAGATGAAATTGTTGAATATTCGGATGGAGAAGTAGAAGATGCAGTTGTTGCACCTAAGGAAGGAATTGTCTTAGACAAAGAAGACACAATGGCCTACCTGTTCCACGAGATGTAGTTGTAAAAGATGTAAATGTTGCTAAAAGAAGTGTTGACTCAATGGAAGAACCTACTTTTGAAAAGGAACATGTTGCTGAAAAAGAACCCGCTGCTAGTGTAGAGGAACAAGTTGTTCCTGATGAGAATTTAGAAAAACTTGCTATTGAGGAAGATGTTGTTATTGGGGAACAGTCAAAAGAACAAGCTGAACCTGAAATACTCCTATCTGCTGAGGAAAGAATGGAACATGACTTTCAGCTAGCTAGAAAGGAAATGAGTGAGCCTGATAGAGATGAAAATTTGGAAATGAGTCAAGAGACTGAATCTCTTAGTCCCAGAAGAGATGCACCTGTAGAGGGGGAGCAACACCCCAGTTTAGAAAGTGTTCAAGTTCTCAATCCTGTTGACCAAAGCACTGTGGATACCCGGTATAAGTTTCCTAGCTATTTTGATGTGGACAATACCCAAGAGGTCTCGGTTAAAGGCATAGATCTTTCTATTGTGTTTTAATTGAAACCAATTTTTTCTCTAGAAGTAACCTCTGCTAAGGAGTATGAACCTGTTTCAGCTCCTGTTCCTGAACCTATACAAGAATCTTCTGCTTTTGTGAGTCACAGTGATCTGAAAACTTTTGGAGATACTTTTTTAGTTAGATTTGAAAAGATTATGAAATCACAACCTGCTCCTGTGACAAATCTCAGTGAAAGAGATGATGCCCTGCTGTCATAGAAAATCATATGGAAAATTCATCCAAAAATGCTTCATGAAATACAATAAGTTAGGATTGAGAATAAACAGTTGAGTGATGAGGTGAAGTCTCTCAGATCTATGGTTCAAAATATGCAAAAAGTGTTGCAAACTGGACAAGCTCCTGTTGCTCATCCTGTTGAGGATATTAGTGATCAGATCCCACTGAAAGTTGTATCTCTGATTCAACCAAATTTGACTTCAATATATGACAAAGTGGCTGAGAGAAACATCAAGATAGTAAATGAGATGTGTGAGCTTGTTTTTGGCCTTAACAAGTTGACTGATGAGTATAAGGGATGTTTACAGAAAGTTCTAAATCAACTTAAGTCTCTCACTTCAGCCGTTACAGCTTCAAACGTCTCTGGACAGTCATCTCAACCTATGGACTGTGATCTGATCAGAACTATTGTTAAAGAAGAAATCCAGTCAGTGTTAAGTGGTTTTGATAAGGAAAGTTTATCTGTTGTCATTAATAATAGTGACCGAGTACTTGATTTAGTGAGGATTCATTCAAAGATTGCTAATAATGCTCAGGAATAAATTTTTAAGAAAGTGGATTTATACTTTAATAGAATTTACTCTAAGCGTGATCTAACCAATCATTTCAAGTACCTTGTAAATTTTTTGAAAATTCCTCCTGTCACTCAAGCCTTCAAGGCTCAAGTTCAACAGCTGAAAGATTTCACTCTTCTATTGGACAAGTTCCTAGAGAACAAAGATGATTTTGAGAAGGCAATGCAGTATGGTGATGAGATCATTACTGATTTTATTAAGTTGTTGAAGCCTTATCTTCATGTGCAAAGTACTGTCATTGTTGCTCCTGCAGCTGCCCCTTTACGGCCTGGCTCAACCCCTTCCTCATCCACTACCTCTGCTCCTGCTACCATGTCTGTATCTCAGGCTCTGAGCCAGATCAGACCTGTTATCATTGACCAATCCTTACCACGGTCTTCAACCAAACCAACTCTGGCACCTTTTTTTTAAGGAGTCCCTCTTCCTTCTCTCACAATTGGATCAATCCCTTCTCCAACCTCTACTTCTGCTCCTATGGCTCCTTCTGAGGTTTCTACCAAGGGCAAAGAGAAGACTATTGGTGCTGAAGAAAAGTGAAGGATGTATTTTGATAGGGTTGTTTTTTATTTTGCCTCATAATTGTAATGACTTTTATCTCTCTATCCAATGCAATATGCACTATTGTTTACTTTCTTACTTACCTTCATTCCATGTTTATTTTCTTTTTCTTATTTCTTTTTGATAATTCCAAAAGGGGGAGAATAAGAACAGACATTTAAATCTCATGATTTGTGATCATTAAAAAAGGGAGATTGTTGGACTCCTCATGTTTTAATCATGTTTTACTGATCATAAATCATGTTAACCTTGTTTAACATGCTTACAACTCATGTTTAATACTGTAAACTATATTTGATCTTGTTGTATAATGCTTTATTATATTAATGATTAAGTCCAATTCATTATGTGAATATTATTTCTTAAGAAAGTTTTACAGACATTTAGCTAAGTTTGAGAAACCGTAAGTCTGCCACCAGTTCCAGATTTTGGCAAAGTCACTGACACCGTGACCCTGACACCGTAATCTAGACACCGTGACTCCGACACCATAACCAATTTTAGATTTCATAAAGTCTATGACACCGATTCCTTGCTACCATCTCCAAGGCACAATTCAAAGTGTTGATAAAGGACTAAACAGCGTTACCAGAGACACCGTGATACTGACACCGCATATGTGCTACCGCTTCCTGATCTCAATGCAATTGTGGCACCGTGACTGTCACACTGCTCAAAGGCAAAGGAGAAGACATTGTTTCCCAGTAACACTGTTTCCTAGTGATACCGTTTCAAGACAAATTGTGACACTGTTTCTTAATCATTTTTCTGTCTTTTGTAGTTTAAATTTAAATATTATTTCTAACGGTCATATTTGAGTCATTTAATGACACTGACATAATTTATGTTTCTTTGTAGACAGGTCACCTGACAGTACAAGGTATGAGGTGTAAAAATCATGCTTCATGTCGGCTTCAACAGATGCACCCGAAATAAAAATAAAAGCACAAGACTCAGAGATATAGTACGAGTAAGACATACTGAAGAACATCTACAACTCTCATGCAACCACAGTGAACTGAAGAACAAAAAGAACACACGAGGCAATCTCAATCGAGGTGCACATCGAATTGTCAAACTACTTCAGCATATCAAAGAGAAGAATATACCTGCAGAACCATACTTGCACCTCGAAGCCCAAAATACGACTCTGTTTTTGTGTCAACTTCCAGAAGAGGACTCAAACTTCATCTCAGCTACATCTGAGGAGTCTAGAGCTGCATCTCAAAACACACTGAGCCTTCTAAATCCTCTCTTATACTTATTTACTCTGACGTGCGCATTTTTACAAACCTTTGAGCAGTGTGTGTATCTTTCTGTTAAGCATGCACTGTCTCCTGTATCAAACTGAAGGATACAAGATATCCTACCACTCATATCTTCTTGCATCTGTTTACACTCACAGATAAGTATGGAAGAGGTCCTTGTGTGACCTGGTAGTTTATGACCACAAAGTACAGTGGAAGAGGTCGTGTGACCTAAACAATATTGTGTACTATTGTTTGCCCTGATCCAAGGTGTAGATCAAGTTTATTAATATAAACTACTTGGTGGCAGGTGATTACCAAGTGGAGTGAATTAGGTCTCGGCTTGAGATTGAACCATTTGCCTTATTCGATGTGTGTTTCTATTTAGTCTTTCTGATTTAATTTATATTTCAAAAAACAAAATTTTACTTTGATAGTTAGTTTTGAACAATAGTTATAATTGTTTTGAAATAGCTTCAAAAGTTGTATCAATATCTCATATCAGTACTACAGAAAATTAAACAATCTTCTGAGAAATTGTTTGAACAATCAAACTTTTATAATCTTATTACCTTGATTAACTGACCAATTTTAATTGTATTTGAGTGAATCTTTTAAGTAATCTTTTTAACAAAAATTTTTATAAGAACTCAATTCACCCCCCTTCATGAGTGTCCTACTCCGACCAAAAAAAAAACATAAGATAACGTTGAAGTGCAAAATGGACATCATAAACATTTTTTTTAAATAAAAACTTCACATTGATCCAATACAATCCATGTTCTTTTGATGCGTCTTATAAAGGCAACATGGGTTAAACTACTCCAACATTGTCTTGGACTATCAAGGCTTTTAGATCATGCAAGAATGGAATTATGATGAAAACCCACTACCAGCAAGAATCAAATCCCAAACTCCGAAGAATCAAGCGAACACTACCCTCATAGAGGCATGAACATTATAAACTTACAAACACCTTGTGCCAAATGTCAAGTCAAGATAACATAGAACGTAACATAATGTGGTAGAAAATGATGAGCATCATAAATTTACAATCAAAACTTTGTTGATGCTTTTTGATTTTTAACAATGAACAACGTATAATATGAACTAATAAGAAATCACAGAATTCATAAATTACGAAGATTGTTTCCCCAAAGAAATGGTTTTAATAATAAGAGGAATCCCTTCAAACACATAATAATATTCATATTGTTAAGAGAACTTTTAAACCAAATGGAGAATATGATTACATAAATGAAGGATATAAATAAACCTCACAAATAAGTGTTGTTTCAAAGAATTGTGTATTATGAAGTTAGCAATCAAAAAATGATCATTCAAAAGAAAAGGGCATCTCATACATTCAATAATATTGTGATATAAAGAATATCTTCAAGGATACACTCAAACAAGAGGTACCAAAGATTCAATTCATGTCAATATCAAGAGTACTCCAGAAACTACGGGGAGGGGTCGCATCATTTTTCTAAAGTTTTCCACATACATTTTTCATGAACGCTACACCATATGTATGAGAATAGATACAGAGATTATATAATACTGGATATAGGCTAAAATCAAAACGAAGAGAAACTATTCAAAATATAATTTTCAAATAAATTTGGAAGGGAGAGGGAGGGAGGGAGGGAGAGCATTGATCTTAATTTCATATAAATTTTCATTATAATTTATGAATTCAAAAACCTTACTTATATATTCTTGATATACGATTCTCTATGCCACCAACCCTATGCATCATTGTTACTTTGGGTATTGTCATCCATGTTACAAAATGTATGAACAGAAGGTACAGGAAATGGCCAAGTAAATATGCACAGAAATAGTAGCAGTACAAAAACACAGCAAAAGCACCAAGAACAGCATCCCAAGGAATTTCATTTCACTAAATAGAGATAAAAAATGCCATACCCCATCTACGCTCTCCCCCCATGGACAACTTGCAACTCGCAGTGTATTAAAACATTTGGATAAATCGAAGCCATTCCCATCTCAAATCAATCAAGCCACGAAACATGCCTTATCTGAGAAAATTGCGTTTACTTGAAAATCAAAATTCCATCATTTAAGGAAAACAGAAAGCCTCCCCAAAATGTACAAACACCAAATCAATATTCCATTTTTAACCAAGTGGATGATGATCAAACAGACGACATGGATTAAAAAATCCTTGTTGAAATAATTTTAATTCATATATATATATATATATTTTGTTAATTTTTTCTTGTGTTTAGACTAACAAAATTATCAATGAAAAAAGCACTCATAATCATATTTGTATTAATTTTAAGAAAAATTTACCGTGAAATCTATCCCTCGTGCACTATTTACTTCATAATACAAAACAAGCTTCTTTTTTACTTTTGAATTCGAAAATAGCGGTTCAGCGTACTGTTTCTCAATTTGTTATATTTTCATTTGGCCATTTTGCCAGATAAACATTTAAAACCACGCAATTAGCAAAAAAATTGCGACAAAATTGATTCAATATCCTTTTCTTATAACGAAGGTCGTTACTTGGGACAAAAGATGTTTCAATCTTTATTCTTTTTTTCCTAAGTTGAGGATATAATGAGTTTGTTTTTTTTAATATTAATTTTTTGTGCATATTTTTGCAATTTATTGTTTACTTTTAAATTTATTTTTTGTATCAGAACATTTGTTTGCTTCTATTCTAAGTTAATTCATTCAATATATATGTTTTGTGTTTTCATATAAAATCAACAAGGCATAAGTTTTGTGTTTTCATATAAAATCAACAAGGCATAAGTTTTGTGTATTTTTTAATTTTTTAAATTAATCAAGCATTCTTTATCAATATTTTCAATATCTTGTGTATTATTAACAATACATGTTATGTGATTATTTTTAGTTGATTTTTATAAAAAATCGTGATTTTATGTTTTTTATTACAAATTTCATATAAAATTAAGGACCTAACAATTTTATTTTTAAATGAACTTTTAAATTAATTAAGTGTTATATTATTAAATTAAAAAATAGAAGACATGTTTTATGATATTTTTTTATGAAAAACATGGGCTCTTATTAAAATTTTCAATATTTTGTTTATTTTTGTTAAACCCGGTTTTATTATATTGGGTATTTTCGAGTCCCACATCAGAATACTCCACCATGTATTCTATTTTACTCATCTATAAAATAATGTTCTCACTTCACATTGAGGTAAGGAGAATTCGCCATCTACATGGTATCAAAGAAAAAATCCTGATAATTTATGATGCCCTCCCTTCTCTCGAAGAATCCCTCCTGTGTGGCGCTCTTTGCCCCGCCCTCCGGTCGGCTTCCAGCAGCCTCCCAGTTATGCCTGGCCCCGCCCTCCTCGTCGGCTCCCTACGCCAGCATCTCCCAGTCCCAATGCCAGATCCCCGGCGCCCCCGCTTCCGACGCGGCGCTCTCTCGTGGTGTCGTCCGACCCGCCTCCCTGCAACCTCCATCGCACCCAGCCCCGCCTCTCCCGGCGCCTCCCGGCTCCCTGCGGAACCCTCCGCTCCGCCTCCTCGCGCGGCTCCCGCTCGACGCCCCCTCCCGGCTTCGCGACCGGCCACCGCCCACCTTCTCATGGCTTCCTAGTCCCCGCCCGCTCGCACCCTCCTACAGCGTCGCCCGCCTTCGACGCCCCACCCGGCTTCGCGATCAGCCCCGCCTACCAGCTGCCTCCCGGCTACGCGACCAACCCCCGCCTCTCGATCCCGCCCTCTAGTAGGCTTCCCGGCAAAGTCCCAACCCCACCTCCCGTCGCGGCTTTCCGACCCCGCCTACTGCGGCGCTTCCCGGCTCGCCACCCGCGGCGCTCTCCCGGACCCACCTGTTCGCAACCTCCCAGCTTCGCAACAAGCCCCGCCTCCCGCCGTAATTTTCCGGCTCCACCCTCCCGCGACTCTCCGGTTTCACACGACCCTGCCTCCAAAACGGCCTCCCAGCACCTGCCTACCTTGCGACATCCCGACCCCACCTCTCTCGGCGACTCCCGGTCCCGCTCTCCTCGGCACGTCCTGGCCCCGCCCTTCCAATGGCTGAACCTTCAGTGCTGCCTCCGCTGATCATTGTCTCCACCCGCCTGGTTGATGAGCGGCTCGAGTCAACCAATTTCTTGGTATGGCGGATGACGGTGTTGATGTCACTTATAGGCATGGACCTCGACTCCCAGCTCGAGGTTATTCCGCCCCTATCTTCCGATCCCAAATATCGTCCATGGAAGCTTGCTGATAGCAAGATCTTTGTCTTACTGGTCAATTCCATGGACCGCTCCGTTAAGGACATCACTCGGACCGCCAATACGGTTAAGGAACTCTGGGATTCCCTAAACCTCATGTATTCTAAGACAAATAATTTGGTTTGGGTCTCCGATGTTCTTCAGCGCTTGTCGCTCATCCGCGAGCAGGCCCGTCATTTCTGACGTAGTTCATGGAATGAAAAGCTCTCCGAGATGAATTGTTTAAGTTGTGGCCCATTCCCCAGACACCAGAGGCAGTCTTGGCCCAGAGGAACCAATTGTGCCTCTTTAGCCTTCTCCATGGTTTTGATCCTGAATACACGACAGCGGCCATGGAGATGTTCGTCAGCCCCTCTTCGCTCGAGATTCCACAGGTGCATAATCGCCTTGGAAAGGCTCATCCGGCACTTGCCCCACCCACCCCCAGCATCGATCACGCTGTCCTCTTGGGTCGTGGCAGTGGACGCTCCTCAGGCACTCATGGACCTGGCTATGGGGAGGGTCGTCCTTGTCCCTTCTGTTAGCACCGTAGTAAGTTTGGTCACCTGATCGACCATTGTTGGGTTCTTCATGGTCTCCCATCTCAGCAACCTCGGTAAGGTCAGACTGCGGCCCAGGATGCTTCCCCGTCGGTCGCCGCTCTTCCTCCCTCTCTGGACCTCTCCTTGGCAGAACTCCAGCTGATTTACGACCATCAGACCACCTCTTTACCGAGTTCTTTTTCGGCATCTCTTATCTACTATGGTGGTTCCACTACTTTTGTCAGTCGTTGCTCCCCCGCCTAGATGTTTGACTCAGGTGCCTCGGATCATCTCACAGGTGATGCAGGTATGTTATCCTCCTACCGTCCATATGTTGGTTTATCAGCTATCACCGTCGTTGATGGATCCACTATCCCCATTGCGGGCTTTGGTGCATGCTCCCTAACTTCATCTATTCATCTATCATCTGTGGCACATGTGTCTCACAGTCCTTTTAACCTTCTCTTCATAGCTAAGCTTACAAAGGATTTCAATTGTAGTGTCATCTTTACATCTTTTGTTGTTGTGTTTCAGAAGCGGACGACGAATCGAAAACTTGGTAGAGGCCAGCTTCGGGACAGAGTGTACATGTTCGATGGACCGACATCACTTGCCTGCACATCTGTCTCTGCTCATGTATTGGACCTTCATTCTCAGTTGGGACATCCACCCGCCTCCACCCTTCACCAACTTTTTCTGGATATTAGTCAACATGTTTCTTTTCATTGTGAGTCATGTAAATTTGCGAAACATTATCGCACTTCATATCTTCCTCGAGTGGATACGCAGGCCACCAAACCCTTTGATTTGGTTCATTCGGATGTATGGGGTCTTTGTGCCATCTCGAGTCACTTAGGGTATAAATATTATATATCTTTCATTGATGATTTTTCGCTTATGACTTAGTTGTACCTTCTTCGAGATCGGTCTGAGTTGTTTTCCACTTTTCAGACATTTTACCATGAGATTCAAACCCAGTTTTCCATCTCTGTTAAATGTCTCCGCTCGGACAATGGGCGAGAGTATTTGTCCACTCCCTTTCAGCAGTTTCTCCAGACAAACAGCATCATTCATCAGACCTCCTGTCCTGATACCCCTCAGCAGAATTGAGTGGTCGAGCGGAAACACTGACATATTCTAGAGACTACTCGTGCCCTCCTCTTCCACTGACAGGTGCCTCTCTTTTGAGGGGATGTCATCCTCACTGTTACATACCTTCTCAATCGTCTTCCTTCTTCTATCCTTCAGGGGAAGACTCCTTTTCGGACTCTGTTCTCCTCTCTCACTCCTCACCCACTTCCACTCTATGTGTTTGAATGTCTTTGTTATGTCTGTGATACTCGTTTCAACCTCTCCAAGTTCTCTCTCATATCTCTCTGGTGCATATTCCTCGGATATTCACGCACTCAGCGCAGATACCGATGTTTCTCTCCGAACTTATGGCGATATATCATCTCTGTTGATGTATCGTTTGTCGAGAGCTCTCCACTCTCTCTTCGCTCTCCTCATCCAGACACTACCATCGATGATTGTCTTGCTCTTATCATTCACCCTCCTCTGGTGTCTTCCCCTGTTGATCGTCAGTTTGATACGCTCTACTCTCGTCGCCCTTCGACTGTGCCCCTTGTCCAGGTCGAGGAAACCATCGCCTCAGCTTCGTCCTATGCTCCTGCTCCAGCACCAGACAACTTGCTCATTGCACTCTGGAAAAGTACTCGTTCTTACCAGAATACTGCTCTCTATACATCTTCATACAGAGGTTTGTCAGCTCTGGAGACGATATTTATTCCCCGCACGGTTGGCGATGAAAAATCTCACCCGAGGTGGCTACAAGCAATGCAGGATAAACTGCAGGCTCTGGATGACAACCATACTTGGGATATGGTCCCCCTTCTAGAAGGCAAACAGGAGGTCGGCTGCAAAATGATTTATACGATCCGTCTCAATGCTGATAGCACTCTTCATCGCCTCAAATCCCGACTTGTGACGAAGGGCTTTGCTCAGACATATGACATCGACTATTTTGAGACTTTCTCTCTGGTTGCCAAGATAACACCAGTCCGCTTATCCATCTCTCTAGCCGCTCATCATCATTGGTTGTTTCATCAACTGGATGTCAAAAATATATGTCTACATGTATTTCTTGAAGAAGAGGTATATCTACAACAGCCTCTCGGATTTTGTGTCTCAGGAGCCGACACTCCTGTCTGCCGACTTCGTCGCTCTCTATATGGTCTCAAGCAGTCTCCTTGTGCTTGGTTTGGCCGCTTCAACACCATAGTCACTCCGTTTGGACTCTCTCGCAATATGAAAGATCACACTGTCTTCTACCGTACGACGTCCAACGGCTGCATCCTGCTGGTAGTATATGTTAATGATATCATCATCACCGAGAGCGACTCCACTGGAATCGCCCAACTCAATGTAGATCTTCACCACCACTTCTACACCAAAAATTTCGATCCTCTCACATACTTCCTTGGCATCGAGGTCTCCCGTTCTATGGACACCATCTTTCTCTATCAACGAAAATATGTCATGGATCTCTTGCAGGATGCAGGTTTGAGTCAGGCAACTGTCGTGGGCACTCCTCTTGAACCTGGGGAACGTTCTCTCTGACGACACGACGCCATTTCCTCACCCAGAGAGCTACCGTCGTCTTGTGAGCAAACTCAATTACCTCACTATGACACGACCGGATATTGTCCGCGTTGTTAGCAAAGTAAGCCAATTTATGGAGCATCCGACCAAATCTTAGTGGGATGTTGTCCTCCGCATTGCCAAATACATCAAGAAAAACCGTCGTGCTCGTGGTTTTCGGTACTCACATCACGCTCATCTGAATGTTGAGGCCTTCTGTGATGCTGACTATGCTGGTTGTCTTGTTATCTACAAGTCTACTTCTGGGTTTGTCGTTTTCTTGGCAGGTAACCTCATCTCTTGGCGCGGTAAAAAGCAGACCGTCGTCTCTAGATCTAGTGCGGAGTCTGAAGACCGTGTCATGGCCACGGTCACTGCTGAGATCCTCTGGCTTCATCATCTCCTCAATGAGCTTGACTTCCCACCGCAGACGTCTGCTCATATCTAGTGTGACAATCAAGCGGCCACAAAGATTGCTTCGAATCTCGTCTTCCATTAACAAATGAAGCATATTGAGATGAACTGTCACTTTCTTCGCCATCATCTCGAGCAGAACCATATCAGTTTCCGCCGCATTCCGATGACGGATCAGCTTGCCGACATCTTCACAAAAGGCATCCCGAAAACTCGTCTGCACTCTCTCAGTACCAAGCTCGGTATCCACTGCATCAGCAGCCCTATTTGAGGGGGAGTGTGTATGGTCTTGTTCGCCGTCGTCTTTCTTTTGTGGGACTCTTGGTCCAAGCTGGGCATGTCCAGCTTGAGGGGGAGTGTTAAACCCAATTTTATTATATTGGGTATTTCCGATTCCCAAATTGGAATACCCCACCATGTATTCCATTTTAATCATCTAAAAAAGAATGTCACCGCCTCACATTGAGGAAAGGGGAATTCGCCATCTACAATTTTTAATAATAGAATACATATTATGTGGTCATTTTTATTTAAATTTCTACAACAAAATATATTTTATTAAAAGGGACAAAACATTTTTTATGTGTTTTTAATTGATTTTTTAATAAATAATGTGTTATATCATTGGAACAAATAATAGAACACATGTTTTGTAATTTTTATTGTGTTTT
Organism: Viscum album; assembly: GCA_963277665.1. Lineage (NCBI taxonomy): Eukaryota > Viridiplantae > Streptophyta > Magnoliopsida > Santalales > Viscaceae > Viscum > Viscum album. Next base: position 357,832,805 of record OY728155.1, on the reverse strand, counting down.
TAAAAAAAACATACGCGCATTTATTAAAATCAATACTTTTTTTAACATAAAACATGTGATTATTTTTTAGCTAATTTTCTACAACAAAGTATGCTTTCTACATTTTTTATTTTAAATTTCATATAAAATTAGAAACAAAACATTTGTTTTGTGTTTTTAAATGGCTATATTTAATTAATCATGAATTTTATCGTTAAAACAAGTGACGTGGCACAAGTTATCTGTTTTTTTGAAAAAACATGTTTTTAAAAAGAAATCAATATTTTATATATTCCTATTATGATTATTTTTAGTCATTATCTTACTAGAATAACATTTTTTCTAAATCTTTTATTACAAATTTCATATTAAATTAAGGAACATCTATTTTGTTTTTTATTATTTTTTTTAATTAATCATGTATTTTTTATTTTACATATTGTGTATTAACTCTTAGTATTTTAAAAAAACATGTCCTTTGTTATTGATTTTTCCAATCATTTATTAATTATTAATGACAGAACAATATTCCATGATTATGTTCGGTTATTTTTTCATAGAAAAATACATGTTTTCTGCATTTATTAATATAATTTTCAAATAAAATTAAGAACAATATATATATTCTGTGTTTTTACTTCGGTTTTTTTAATATAACGCAATGATATTTGAACTTTTGTTTATTTTTAAAAACAAAACACTTTGTGAAGTAAAATCTAAATGAGTTTACCTTGCATGTAGCTACTGCAGAACAAACGACCGTCATCTATATAAGTTGCTTGGAGACCCATCATCCACGATCCCACCGAGGTATCTTCATAGGCGTATGCCTTTAATGATGCACTACCCATATGACAAAGAGAGCAAAAAATTCAAATGGAACAGATTGTACAGGCATATTTGAAATCAATGAAACGGAATACAATGAAAAATAGACCAAACTCGTTAATCAACTGCAAGAAGATTGCTAGAACAAACCTGTTAAGATCAATGTACTGAGCCAAATTCTTAGAAAGGATAAGTAGAGAACCAGCATCATGTTGAAAATACCTACAACAGGAAATGTATCCTACTTATATTCCATAACTCAGCCATGCCAATATTAGGCATTTATACCAACAATTGCATTTGTGTCAGTTTTAATTGTTGTTTGATCATCACACCAAATGAATACAACTTTCTTCACCGAATAGCCAAGCTCGATCAAGAGTTACTTCCTGTGATCCCTATATCATCAACATACATAACTGGCAGTATACTCCCAATGATTGTCTGCTAACAGAATAAAGATGAATATTTCAAGCTCTGGAACGGTACATAAATGCCTGAACCAAGTCCGTGGAGAATGTTTGAGCTCATATAGTGATCAATGAAAACAACAGACTTTCATGCTCTCTCCCTAGACAATGAGCCTGAACAATTGCTCCATATAGAACTCTTCGTAGAGAAACCTATTCAGAAAGACGTTTTTAACAACTAACTGATGTAATGATCAATTATGTGAAGTGGATAAGGAGACAAGAAGATGTATGGATGCCATTTTTGCAACAGGAAAAAAAGTATTGAAATAGTCAATGACATATGTTTAGGAATGCCCTTAGACAATCAAGTAGGCCTTGAGCCAATTCAGAAAGTCATTGACATTCGCCCAAACAATGTACACCAATCTACAGTTGACAGCTTGCTCACCAGATGAAAAAGGGACCAAGTCCCGTGTGATTAGTCTTCAGGGTCTGTACTTATTTCATCATAGCTTGAAATAATCCTAGATGAGTCTTTGCATCGGCAAGCGCATAATAGATAAAAACAGTGTTCACTGTGGCAATCAGGGTAGAGGTGCTCGACGGTGATTGATAGGTCTGCAATAGGCAATTCTGAAGTAATTGACAAAACAAGCAATTCAAGATCATGCAACAATACATAAGATGTATTGTGTGATCGACGGTGGTAAGTCTCACCAAACCCAGGATTATCGAATGTGGGGGGGCAAGTGGGTTATCAAACTCATGGGTCGAACGACAGCCATTGAGGTTAGAGGGGTACTAAGTGGGAGGGGGGAAGGGTGTCTGGAAAGAAGAATCCTCAAGAAAGGATACATCATCCAGCACAACATATCTTTCGAGTAGAGAGATGCACTAGTATCCCTGTTGAGTGCATATCCGAGAAAAATGCATTGATGTCAAGCTTGTAAGATGCGGACAAGTGTCCCAAACATAGCATAAACACCAAAATATTCAAAGAGGAAGTGAATAGGAAGATAGGGATGGAAATAGAACACCATGCAGACTCTCTCCCTAAAGCACAAGGGTGGAAGGGTGGTTGATAAGGTAAGCAGAATGACATCATGCCAAATATCAAAGGAACCACCATTTGAAAAAAAAGTGCATGAGTCCACCATTTGAAAAAAAAGCGCATGAGTCGTCCCTAGAATATGACTAGCTACATTTTTCGTGAGAACAAAATACATTGAGGTGAATTGTCACTTCATTAATGAGAAATACAAGAAGAAAAATCTCACCTTCTGTTGTGTTTAAACAACAGGTTTTCTTGTCAATGTGTTTACTAAAGGAGTTTTGGGATCATCGGCAAAACTCTTGTATAAAAAGTTGGGCGAGGAGTGTTTGTATACTTTGAATGTGGTTGTCTCCAAGATCATCCTGTTTGACTAATTCCATCTTATTCACTTATTTTGTGTGTCAAAATTTTGAATCTCCCGCCTATCCCGAGACTAGTATCTCTTGTCATGATCCATAAATAAAGGGACTAGCCTCACTTGAGAGAGACAATTTTTATAATTTTCCTTCAACGCAATCAATAATAAAAAATAAATAACAAATGTAATAAACCCTAATACCCTCAATTGTCATAATCTCCACCGAAATCAAGTTCCCTTTAATCTTGAATCTCTTTTATTCTTTCTATCGCTGTGTCGATAAATCCAAAAGATGGTGAGGCAACAAAACTGATATTAATAACTTTGATGGTGTTTGAACACCAAAACTAAACAAGTGTTTCTCAAACGTTTGCCACTTTACTCATTAGTACGCACATACATAATTGAGATAATATTTTGTTCAACGTTTTCTTTAATAAAATGATATTTTGTTTTAATATGTTTCGTGTGTTGGATAGGATTTCAAATGAGATTTAGTGCACTCTCGCAACCAATTGATATTGACAAACTAACCTCTTCTCCTCGATCAATGAGAAGTTGCTTCATCCATAAAAGTTAAACACACAAGTGTGCAACCTCAATATAATCTGCTTCAACCATACTCAAAGATATACCCCATTACAACAACTCATCCAACTAATGCACTTATCACCAATAAACATTATATTGCATCATCAACACTCCCTACCCAATCTACATCACTATATTTCTGCAATAAACATTTTTCAATATTTGAATATCATATGTAAAAAAATTAATTGTACCATGTACATATCGCAAGATCCCTTTTAATATTAACATATGTGACACTTCAGAATATTTGTTGTGATGCATATTAATTAAGCTATATTTGGTCACGTGGCATTTATATAATAAACTTCCAATTATCTTTTGATATTCAGATAGCTTAATTGATTTAGCTTTTTCATCCTTAGTTTGACTCCAACTGGACCCCCCCAGCAGTTGGTTGTAAATGCCAAATGATAATTCCTAACCTCCCCTACAAGCCAACCCCCAACACTGATACCCATGCTACACACGGGCAGCCCCAGCCAGCCCCCACCTTATTGACAGTCCACTCCTACACATACCTAACATTCCACACCATCTCCATGCAGTCCAGCTCCCCACTGTACACATGCTTTTCCATTTTCACCATAAATTTCAGCCATCCCCTCAACCTCAATTCCCTCGACTTTTGGCTGTTGTGCATGAGCTGATTTGAATGTCGACCCATTTTCCAAGCATGCTTGTTCAGCAGCAGCTTCAACCTTGGGTAAATCTGCCATTAACGTGGGAACGTGCTTGAAGAGTCTCAGCTGTGCCGAGGCTGTAAGGTAAAAAGCAAATAAAACCCCGATAATTGGAGACTGGTCTGTAGGCTCTTCGCAATCCTGGTCTTTAGTCAGCCACCTAAGCGCCCTTCCACACAGGCTTGTTAGCATCTGAGCTCGAAAGTAAAGGTAAAAGGCATCATCTTTGGAATATGCAAGTTTTTTGCCAAAGCTATAAACTTCACTCATACCAGTCAACTTGTGAGTTAAGAAGTACTCAAGATCAGCGTATCCCGAATCTCCTCTCCAAGGGTAGAAAAGTGAGTAGGAACATTCCATTCAAATTCTGGAACTGGAGCAAGACGTGAAAATCCAAAATCAAGAACAGCTCCATTGGCTAGAATGCCTTCATAGACTTTTCCATACCATCCTAGGCGAATTTGTATGCTAAAAGCAGTTGTTGCAAGCTGCATTTCACTGTAAGTAAATGCTCTCTCACGATTAATTTTGTTAGACTGCCAAAATAGACTTTTCCCAGCTGTATGGTGGCTTTGTAAAATGCCAACAAGTGCGTCTTCTGTTAACCCAGATGATGGAGACTCAGGAATCTCATCTTTATAGGGGTCCAACTGTGAAACTGAGAAGTTCGTAGGGCTCAAAATATCACTGTCGGGAATATTCCAGCCTGCAACCACCACAGGGGAATCATTTGCTTTGAGTGTCATAGAGGAAAAAGTTCTAAGAACGTCTTCAGCCGTGGACCCTTTCCCAAAAAGAATGAATCGATGTCTCACTGACGAAGATCCAGGCGCAGTACATATGCCATGTAATGCTCAAATAGATTTTTGTATGGCAAGAAGTTCAAGAATTCAGGACTTTTCAGCCGATATCCAACAAGTAGTGGAGCAAAATGAAAACATCCGGAGAAAACTAAAGAGCTGGCTGAAACTGCAACTGCAGCAGCCTCCAAGCCCTCTAATTCAGCAGTATTTGCAGCATGTCGTAGCTCCTTCCGGTGTGGTGGTTCGTGTCCCTCTATGTCTACCTCCACACAGTCACTCCACATAAGAGCCGCTGCCTGGACAGTTGCCTGAAATGCTGACCCGGACACCCTGTCAATGCTAGTGTGCAGCAAAAATGGAGAACTCATCAAAAGATTAGCCCACGGCAGTGGACATAGCCTCAGCGCAGCTCCTTTCGCTACTGATTTCCTATCTTTGGTCAGCTTGTGAGCACTCATTGCAGATGCAATTTCACCAGGAAACTTGCTGATCCTGGAAGTTGCTGCCATGATCGAAGAGTCAAAATACTTGTTGCGCATTGTTATGTAACGATTTGTGAGAGAGGGAGAAAAGAGAAAGTAAACTGTGTATATTGAAGTAGCAGCAGAATTACAGTAGCAGAAAAACAGCAATTACAGTAGGGGGGGAGAAGAAAGGAGTTGGATGGAGAGAGAGAGAGGAAACCCGTGGAAGACCACTCCTCCGAGCCCCCTCCTGTTGGACGTCCCAACGCACCAGCCCTCAACAGCAACCTGCTGTGAAATAATCCCAGAAACGAGTTCGTATCCATCCCAGCCCCCTGCTGCCTATTTTTATACCCCACCAACTCAATGCTACAGCTGGCACTTAATTACAAAAATACAGTATTGCCCCTAACCAACTAACAAACTCTAAAAAACTAACAAACATTCCAGCCAATAACAAACTCTAACAAACTAACAAACAATTATGGTCAAGCCTCAACAGAAACTAACAGGCAACCCCCTATATTCCTAACAATTCCCTCTCACTTAAAAACCACCTTGTCCTCAAGGTGGAACAACTCAATCTTTGCTCGACTGGGAATTGGGACAGCAGTACTCGATGGCGGCTTTGGTGGAGGCCTCGGCATCATTGCATCTTCATTGGAAATCAGCAATACACTTGGGCAAATTAAGATGCCCAGTGCAAGTGGATTGGAAGCCCCTTGTTGGTAAGGTAAGCTTCGGCCTTGCTGCCCAAGTGAATCTTGTTTCCAAATCGTTCACATCCAAAAGCGTGTCTTTAAAATATAAAAGAGCCCTTGCGACAAAAGCCCCACTGTTTGATCAATGGGATGCTCAGCATTTAAAGCGTCATCACTGCTGCAAGAAAAATCTTCCAAAGTGTCTTCTCTCACGGTCTTGGCGTGGTGAGAATATGGTGGCTGCTGGGTAACAATTACAACATTTCTTAAAGTGACTGTATTAATAAGTTATGCCTTCAACTCCCCATATTCAGTCCCAACAGCTGCTCCAAACAACGGACTAGAAGTGTATAGTCCTTCCACAAACCACAATTCCCTGTACAGAGTTGACGCCACCTTTTTGGCCAATTATAATTGGGCTAAACACCAGATTTCTGGAGTAAAAACGGACCTTCTAGTAAGCAGAATTTTGTCAACATTACTAATGTCCCAATAGAGAATTCCAGGGTACCCAAAAACGGTATTTCCAGCTCTTAAACCATCCATTGCAGGGAAAACAACAAGAGAAAATCCACTACCTGCAAGAATCAAATCCCAAACTCCGAAGAATCAAGCGAACACTACCCTCACACAGGCATGAACATTATAAACTTACAAACACCTTGTGCCAAATGTCAAGTCAAGATAACAAAGAACGTAACATAATGTGGTAGAAAATGACGAGCATCATAAATTTACAATCAAAACTTTGTTGATGCTTTTTGATTTTTAACAATGAACAACTTATAATATGAACTAATAAGAAATCACAGAATTCATAAATTACGTAGATTGTTTCCCCAAAGAAATGATTTTAATAATAAGAGGAATATCCTTCAAACACATAATAGTATTCATATTGTTAAGAGAACTTTGAAACCAAATGGAGAATATGATTTACATAAATGAAGGATATAAATAAACCTCACAAATATGAAGTTAGCAATCAAAAAATAATCATTCAAAAGAAAAGGGCATCTCATACATTCAATAATATTGTGATATAAAGAATATCTTCAAGGATACACTCAAACAAGAGGTACCAAAGATTCAATTCATGTCAATATCAAGAGTACTCCAGAAACTACGGGGAGGGGTCGCATCATTTTTCTAAAGTTTTCCACATACATTTTTCATGAACGCTATACCATATGTATGAGAATAGATACAGAGATTATATAATACTGGATATAGGCTAAAATCAAAACGAAGAAAAACTATTCAAAATATAATATTCAAATAAATTTGGAAGGGAGAGGGAGGGAGGAAGGGAGAGCAATGATCTTAATTTCATGTAAATTTTCATTATAATTTATGAATTCAAAAACCGTAATTATATATTCTTGATATACGATTTTCTATGCCACCAACCCTATGCATCATTGTTACTTTGGGTATTGTCATCCATGTTACAAAATGTATGAACAGAAGGTACAGGAAATGGCCAAGTAAATATGCACAGAAACAGTAGCAGTACGAAAACACAGCAAAAGCACCAAGAACAGCATCCCAAGGAATTTCATTTCACTAAGTAAAGATAAAAAATGCCATACCCCATCTACGCTCTCCCCCCACGGACAACTTGCAACTCGCAGTGTGTTAAAACAATCGGATAAATCGAAGCCATTCCCATCTCAAATCAATCAAGCCAAGAAACACGCCTTATCTGAGAAAATTGCGTTTACTTGAAAATCAAAATTCCATCATTTAAGGAAAACAGAAAGCCTCCCCAAAATGTACAAACACCAAATCAATATTCCATTTTTAACCAAGTGGATGATGATCAAACAGACGACATGGATTAAAAATTCCTTGTTGAAATAATTTTAATTCATATATATATATTGTGTTAATTTTTTCTTGTGTTTAGACTAAAAAAATTATCAATGAAAAAAACACTCGTAATCATATTTGTATTAATTTTAAGAAAAATTTACCGTGAAATCTATCCCTCATGCACTGTTTACTTCATAATACAAAACAAGCTTCTTTTTTACTTTTAAATTCGAAAATAGCGGTTCAGCGTACTGTTTCTCAATTTGTTATATTTTCATTTGGCCATTTTGCCCGCTAAACATTTAAAACCACGCAATTAGCAAAAAAATTGAGACAAAATTGATTCTATATCCTTTTCTTATAATGAAGGTCGTTACTTGGGACAAAAGATGTTTCAATCTTTATTCTTTTTTTCCTAAGTTGAGGATATAATGAGTTTGTTTTTTTTAATATTGATTTTTTTGTGCATATTTTTGCAATTTATTGTTTACTTTTAAATTTATTTTTTGTATCAGAACATTTGTTTGCTTCTATTCTAAGTTAATTCATTCAATATATCTGTTTTGTGTTTTCATATAAAATCAACAAGGCATATGTTTTGTGTATTTTTTAATTTTTTAAATTAATCAAGCATTCTTTATTAATATTTTCAATATCTTGTGCATTATTAACAATACATGTTATGTGATTATTTTTAGTTGATTTTTATAAAAAATCGTGATTTTATGTTTTTTACTACAAATTTCATATAAAATTAAGGACCTAACAATTTTATTTTTAAATGAACTTTTAAATTAATTAAGTGTTATATTATTAAATTAAAAAATAGAACACATGTTTTATGATATTTTTTTTATGAAAAACATGGGCACTTATTAAAATTTTCAATATTTTGTTTATTTTTGTTAAACCCAGTTTTATTATATTGGGTATTTCCGAGTCCCACATCAAAATACTCCACCATGTATTCCATTTTACTCATCTATAAAAGAATATTCTCACCTCACATTGAGGTAAGGAGAATTCACCATCTACATGATATCAAAGAAAAAATGCTGATAATTTCTGATGCCCTCCCTTCTCCCGGAGAATCCCTCCTGTGCGGCGCTCTTTGCCCCGCCCTCCGGTCGGCTTCCAGCGACCTCCCAGTTCTGTCCAGCCCCGACCTCCCCGTCGGCTCCCTACGCCAGCGTCTCCCAGTCACGATGCCAGATCCCCGGCGCCCCCGCTTCCGACGCGGCACTCTCTCCTGGTGTCGTCCGACCCGCCTCCCTGCGACCTCCATCGCACCCAGCCCGCCTCTCCCGGCGCCTCCCGGCTCCCGGCGGAACCCTCCGTTCCGCCTCCTCGCACGGCTCCCGCTCGACGCCCCCTCCCGGCTTCGCGACCGCCCACCGCCCACCTTCTCATGGCTTCCCAGTCCCCGCCTGCTCGCACCCTCCTACAGCGTCGCCCGCCTTCGACGCCCCACCCGGCTTCGCGATCAGCCCCCGCCTACCAGCAGCCTCCCGACTACGCGACCAGCCCCCGCCTCTCAATCCCGCCCACCAGCAGGCTTCCCGGCAAAGTCCCAACCCCGTCTCCCGTCACAGCTCCCGACCTGCCTCTGTCGCGGCTTCCCGGCTCGCCTCCCGCGGCGCTCTCCCGGATCCGCCTGTTCGCAACCTCCCGGCTTCGCGACCAGCCCCGCCTCCCGCCGTAATTTTCCAGGTCCACCCTCCCACGGCTCTTCGGTTTCACACGACCTCGCCTCCAAAGCGGCCTCCTAGCACCTGCCTACCTTGCGACATCCCAGCCCCACCTCTCGGCGACTCCCGACCCCACTCTCCTCGGCAGGTCCTGGCCCCGCCCTTCCAATGGCTGAACCTTCGGTGCTGCCACCGCTGATCATTGTCTCCACCCGCCTGGTTGATTAGCGGCTTGACTCAGCCAATTTTTCGGTATGACGGAAGACGGTGTTGATGTCACTTACGGGCATGAACCTCAACTCCCGCCTCGAGGTTCTTCCGCCCCTATCTTCCGATCCCAAATACCGTCCATGGAAGCTTGGTGATAGCAAGATATTTGCCTTACAGGTCAATTCAATGGACCGCTCCGTTAAGGACATCACTCGAACTGCCAATACGGTTAAGGAACTCTGGGATTCCTTAAACCTCATGTATTCTGATACAAATAATTTGATTCGGGTCTCTGATGTTCTTCAGCGCTTGTCGCTCATCCGCCAGCAAGCCCGTCCATTTCCGACGTAATTCATGGAATGAAAAGCTCTCCAGGATGAATTGTTTAAGTTGTGGCCCATTCCCCAGACACCAGAGGCAGTCTTGGCCCAGAGGGACCAATTGTGCCTCTTTAGCCTTCTCCATGGTTTTGATCCTGAATACACGACGACGACCATGGAGATGTTTGACAGCCCCACTTCGCTCGAGATTCCACATGTGCATCATCGCCTTGGAAAGGCTCATCGGGCACTTGCCCCACCCACCCCAGCATCGATCACGCTACCCAGTTGGGTCGTCGCAGTGGACGCTCCTCAGGCACTTGTGGACGTGGCTATGGGGAGGGTCCTCCTTGTCCCTTCTGTCAGCACCATGGTAAGTTTGGTCACCTGATCGACCATTGTTGGGTTCTTCATGGCCGCCCATCTCAGCAACCTCGGTAAGGTCAGACTGCGGCCCAGGATGCTTCCTCGTCGGTTGCCGCTCTTCCTCCCTCTCTGGACCTCTCCTTGGCAGAGCTCCAGCTGATTTACGACCATCGGACCACCTCTTTACCGAGTTCTTTTTCGGCATTTTTTGCCCACTATGGTGGTTCCACTGCTTTTATCAGTCGTCGCTCCCCCGCACCTAGATGTTTGACTCAGGTGCCTCGGATCATCTCACAGGTGATGCAGGTATGTTATCCTCCTACCGTCCATATGTTGGTTCCTCAGCTATCACTGTCGATGATGGATCCACTATCCCCATTGCGGGCTTTGGTGCATGCTCCATGACTTCATCTATTCATCTGTCCTCTGTGGCACATGTGTCTCACAGTCCTTTTAACCTTCTCTCCATAGCTAAACTTACAAAGGATTTCAATTGTAGTGTCATCTTTACATCTTTTGATGTTGTGTTTCAGGAGCGAGCGACGAATCAAGAACTTGGTAGAGGCCAGCTTCGGGACGGGGTGTACATGTTCGATGGACCGACATCAGTCGCCTGCACGTCTGTCTCTGCTCATGTATTGGACCTTCATTCTCGGTTGGGACATCCACCCGCCTCGACTGGATACACGGGCCACCAAACCCTTTGATTTGGTTCATTCGGATGTATGGGGTCTCTATGACATCTCGAGTCACTTAGGGTATAAATATTATACATCCTTCATTAATGATTTTTCGCGTATGACTAAGTTGTACCTTCTTCGAGATCGGTCTGAGTTGTTTTCCACTTTTCAGACATTTTACAATGAGATTCATACCCAGTTTTCCATCTCTGTTAAATGTCTCCGCTCGGACAATGGGCGAGAGTATTTGTCCACTCCCTTTCAGCAGTTTCTCCAGGCAAACAGCATCATTCATCAGACCTCCAGTCCTGATACCCCTCAGCAGAATTGAGTGGTTGAGCAGAAACACTGGCATATTCTAGGGACTACTCGTGCCCTCCTCTTCCACTGACAGGTGCCTCTTCTCTTTTGAGGGGATGTCATCCTCACTGCTACATACCTCCTCAATCGTCTTCCTTCTTCCATCCTTTAGGGGGAGACTCCTTTTCGGACTCTGTTCTCCTCTCTCACTCCTCACTCACTTCCACTCTGTGTGTTTGAATGTCTCTGTTATGTCCGTGACACTCGTTTCAACCTCTCCAAACTCTCTCCTAAATCTCTCTGGTGCATATTCCTCAGATATTCACGCACTCAGCGCAGATACCGATGTTTCTCTCCGAACTTATGGCGGTATATCATCTCTGCTGATGAATCGTTTGCTGAGAGCTCTCCACTCTCTCTTCGCTCTCTCCATCCAGACACTACCATCGATGATTGTCTTGCTCTTATCATCCACCCTCCTCTGGTGTCTTCCCCTGCTGATCGTCGGTTTGATACGGTCTACTCTCGTCGCCCTTTGACTATACCCCCTGTCCAGGCCGAGGAAACCATCGTCCCAGCTTCGTCCTACGCTCCTGCCCCAGCACCAGACGACTTGCTCATTGCACTCCGGAAAGGTACTCGTTCTTACCAGAATACTGCTCTATACACATCTTCATACAGAGGTTTGTCAGCTCTGGAGACGATATTTATTCCTCACACGGTTGGCGATGCCAAATCTCACCCGGGGTGGCTACAAGCGATGCAGGATGAAGTGCAGGCTCTGGATGACAACCATACTTGGAATCTGGTCCCCCTTCCAGAAGGCAAACAGGCGGTCGGCTGCAAATGAATTTATACGGTCCGTCTCAATGCTGATAGCACTCTCCATCGCCTCAAAGCCCGACTTGTGACGAAGAGCTTTGCTCAGACATATGATATCGACTATTTTGAGACTCTCTGGTTGCCAAGATCACACCAGTCCGCTTATCCATCTCTCTGGCCGCTCATCATCACTGGTCGCTTCATCAACTGGATGTCAAGAATGTCTTTCTACATGTCTTTCTTGAAGAAGAGGTATATCTGCAATAACCTCTCGGATTTTGTGCCTCAGGAGCCGACTCTCGTGTTTGCCGACTTCGTCGCTCTCTATATGGTCTCAAGCAGTCTCTTTGTGCTTGCTTTGGCCGTTTCAACACCGTAGTCACCACATTTGGACTCTCACAGTATGAAAGATCACACCGTCTTCTACCGTACGACGTCCAACTGCTGCATCATGCTGGTAGTATATGTTAATGATATCATCGTCATCGGGAGCGACTCCACTGGAATTGCCCAACTCAATGGGGATCTTCACCACCACTTCTACACCAAAAATTCCGATACTCTCACATACTTCCTTGGCATCGAGGTCTCCTGTTCTATGGACACCATCTTTCTCTGTCAAGGGAAATATGTCATGGATCTCTTGCAGGATGCGAGTTTGAGTCAGGCAACGCGGTGGGCACTCCTCTTGAACCTGGAGAACGTTCTCTCTATGACGACACGACACCCTTTCCTCACCCAGAGAGCTATCGCCGTCTTGTGAGCAAACTCAATTACCTCACTATAACACAACCGGATATTGCCTGCGTTGTTAGCAAAGTAAGCCAATTTATAGAGCATCCGACCAAATCTCATTGGGATGTTGTCCTCCGCATTACAAAATAAATCAAGAAAAACTGTCGTGCTCAGGGTCTTCGGTACTTACATCACGCTCATCTGAATGTTGAGGCCTTCTCTGATGCTGACTATGCCGGTTGTCTTGCTACCCGCAAGTCTACTTCTGGGTTTGGCGTTTTCTTGATAAGTAACCACATCTCTTAGCGCAACAAGAAGCAGACTGTTGTCTCTAGATCTAGTGCGAAGTCTGAAGACCGTGTCATGGTCACGAGCACTGCTGAGATCCTCTGGCTTTGTCATCTACTCCATGAGCTTGACTTCCCACCGCATACGTCTACTCATATCTGGTGTGACAATCAGGCGACCACAAAGATTGCTTCGAATCCCGTCTTCCATGAACAAATGAAGCATATCGAGATGAACTGCCACTTTCTTCGCTATCATCTCGAGCAGAACCATATCAGTTTCCGCCGCACTCCGACGGCGGATCAGCTTGCCGACATCTTCACAAAAGGCATCCCGGAAACTAGTTTGCACTCTCTCAGTACCAAGTGGGGTATCCACTGCATCAGCAACTCTGTTTGAGGGGGAGTGTGTATGATCTTGTTCGCTGTCGTCTTTCTTTTGTGGGACTCTTGGTCCAAGCTGGGCATGTCCAGCTTAATGGGGAGTGTTAAACCCAGTTTTATTATATTGGGTATTTCCGAGTCCCAAATCGGAATACCCCACCATTTATTTCATTTTAATCATCTATAAAAGAATGTCACCACCTCACATTGAGATAAGGGGAATTCGCAATCTACAATTTTTAATAATGGAATACATATTATGTGGTCATTTTTATTTAAATTTCTACAACAAAACATATTTTATTAAAAGGGACAAAACATTTGTTATGTGTTTTTAATTGATTTTTTAATAAATAATATGTGTTATATCATTAGAACAAATAATAGAACACATGTTTTGTATTTTTATTGTGTTTTTAAAGAAAACATATACGCATTTATTAAAATCAATACTTTTTTTATTAACATAAAACATGTGATTATTTTTGAGCTAATTTTCTACAACAAAGTATGCTTTCTACATTTTTTATTTCAAATTTCATATAAAATTAGAAACAAAACATTTGTTTTGTGTTTTTAAATGGCTATAATTAATTAATCATGAATTTTATCCTTAAAACAAGTGACGTGGCATAAGTTATCAGTTTTTTTGAAAAAACATGTTTTTAAAAAGAAATCAATATTTTATATATTCCTATTGTGATTATTTTTAGTCAATATCTTACTAGAATAACATTTTTTCTAAATCTTTTATTACAAATTTCATATTAAATTAACGAACATCAATTTTGTTTTTTATTAATTTTTTTAATTAATCATGTATTTTTTATTTAACATATTGTGTATTATCTCTTAGTATTATAAAAAAAACATGTCCTTTGTTATTGATTTTTACAATCATTTATTAATTCTTAATGACAGAACAATATTCCATGATTATGTTCTGTTATTTTTTCATAGAAAAATACATGTTTTCTGCATTTATTAATATAATTTTCAAATAAAATTAAGAACAATATATATATTCTGTGTTTTTACTTCGGCTTTTTTAATATAACGCAATGATATTTGAACTTTTGTTTGTTTTTAAAAACAAAACACTTTGTGGAGTAAAATCTAAATGAGTTTACCTTGCCTGTAGCTACTGCAGCACAAACGACTGTCATCTATATAAGTTGCTTGGAGACCCATCATCCACGATCCCACCGAGGTATCTTCATAGGCGTATGTCTTTAATGATGCACTGCCCATATGACAAAGAGAGCAAAAAATTCAAATGGAACAGATTGTACAGGCATATTTGAAATCAATGAAACGGAATACAATGAAAAATAGACCAAACTCATTAATCAACTGCAAGAAGATTGATAAAACAAACCTGTTAACATCAATGTATTGAGCCAAATTCTTGGAAAGGATAAGTAGAGAACCAGCAGCATGTCGAAAATACCTACAACAGGAAATGTATCCTACTTATATTCCATAACTCAACCATGCCAATATTAGGCATTTATACCAACAATTGCATTTGTGTCAGTTTTAATTGTTTGATCATCACACCAAATGAATACAACTTTCTTCACCGAATAGCCAAGCTCGCTCAAGAGTTACTTCCTGGGATCACTATATCATCAGCATACATAACTTGCAGTATACTCCCAATGATCGTCTGCTAGCAAAATAAAGATGAATATTTCAAGCTCTGAAACGGTACATAAATGCCTGAACCAAGTCCGTGGAGAATGTTTGAGCTCATATAGTGATCAATGAAAACAACAGACTTTCATGCTCTCTCCCTAGACAATGAGACTGAACAATTGCTACATATAGAACTCTTCGTAGAGAAACCTATTCAGAAAGACGTTTTTAACAACTGATGTAATGATCAATTATGTGAAGTTGATAAGGAGACAAGAAGATGTATGGATGCCATTTTTGCAACAGGAAAAAAAGTATTGAAATAGTCAATGGAATATGTTTAGGAATGCCCTTAGACAATCAAGCAGGCCTTGAGCCAATTCAGAAAGTCATTGACATTCTCCCAAACAATGTACACCAATTTACAGTTGACAGCTTGCTCACCAGATGAAAAAGGGACCAAGTCCCCTGTGTGATTAGTCTTCAGGGTCTGTACTTATTTCATCATAGCTTGAAATCATCCTAGATGATTCTTTGCATCGGCAAGCGCATAATAGATAAAAACAGTGTTCACTGTGGCAATCAGGGTAGAGGCGCTCGACGGTGATTGATAGGTCTGCAATAGGCAATTCTGAAGTAATTGACAAAACAAGCAATTCAAGATCATGCAACAATACAGAAGATGTATTGTGTGATCGACGGTGGTAAGTCTCACCAAACCCAGGATTATCGAATGTGGGGGGGCAAGTGGGTTATCAAACTCATGGGTCGAAAGACAGTCATTGAGGTTAGAGGGGTACTAAGTGGGAGGGGGGAAGGGTGTCTGGAAAGAAGAATCCTCAAGAAAGGATACATCATCCAGCACAACATATCTTTCGAGTAGAGAGATGCACTAGTATCCCTGTTGAGTGCATGAGTATCCGAGAAAAATGCATTGACGTCAAGCTTGTAAGATGCAGACACGTGTCCCAAACATAGCATACACACCAAAATATTCAAAGAGGAAGTGAATAGGAAGATAGGGATGGAAATAGAACACCAGGAAGACTCTCTCCCTGAAGCACAAGGGTGGAAAGGTGGTTGATAAGGTAAGCAGTTGTCAGAATGACATCATGCCAAATATCAAAGGAACCGCCATTTGAAATAAAAGTGCATGAGTCCACCATTTGAAATAAAAGTGCATGAGTCGTCCCTAGAATATGACGATTCATGTGCTCAGCAACACTATTTTGTCATGGTGTGTCAGCACAACATTGGATGAAGAATGTCATGTTGGTCAAGAAAAAAGCGAAAAATATCGCAGAAGGAATGAAGGCATTTTTTGAAAACAGAGAACCAACGGTTTATTTCATTGCAGAAGGAAAGAAATATAGAAAAAACTTTTGGAATGAAATTTTAATAAATAAACTCAAGACATCCTAAAAAATAATCAGTAAAGTAAACATAATAACGATGCCCAAAATTGTTGGGGAAAAAAAGAATATGGACCCAAACATGGATCCAAGACATCGTAATGGAAAATATTGAATAGGGATGCCACAAAGGTAGTTAAAAGCAAAGGAAGCACTTAAGGCGTCAGGCCACTAAAATGCTTTAGGCGGGAGGTGATAATAAGGGGCGCGCCGAATGAAGTAGATCACTGCAATAGGATACAATATATATGCAAACATACAATATGTGTACAATAATATTTATAAAAAAATCAAATTAAAAGAAAGATATTTAATAATAAAATTGAACCATAAAAGTTGAATCAATGACAAAATATCAAAAGAAAATGAAAACATATGTTCCAAAAATTCAACCGATTAGGTTGAGCTTTCTAGAAACATGTTCACTCACAAATGCAAAGTCGTCAATTAAGGCTGCCAAAAAGGCACAAAAGGCATCAAGGGCTTGCCCCTTAATGAACCTTGTGCCTCCCTGCCAAAGAGGTGTTAGCCCTTTGGTGCCTCGCCCGAGCACCAAAGGCGCTCAGGTACTCGCCTTTAACTGGATGCCACTCACTTTTGCACTCGAGGAACATAAGTGGATCGATGATTCTTGAATCAGTTAGCTAACAAATAAAAAACTGAAAGGAGTTTAAGACCATGCACCACAAAAGATAATTCGATATCAGGAAATAAAGAACAAGAACGAAACCCAACAATTTTAAATGAGGAACTATCAACAACAGTTTAGTTGCACCAGTAGTAGAGGAATAGTAAGAATTTAAAGTATTTGTAGCTCGAATAAAATGGTCAAGAGCATCTGAATCAACCAACCAAATAGTTGGGGAAGCAGACAAGTGGGTAGTAGAAAAGTCTGCATGAGCAACATGGACATTGGAAAAGCATAAACCCACTTTTAATGTATGTAGGCGAGGATAGTCATCTTCAAAGACTTCAACCGTCCATCAGGATTCAGGAGAGGGGTTAATGGTGGCAATCAGAGTAGTATGAGCCCGAGAGGAGTTAAAGGGAGCCCAGTCAGGCTTCTCATGCAGCTGCCAATATGCCTCAATCATGCTGCCAGTTTGTCCACAATGACGACACTGGTGAGTATCGCAGTCGCAAGCAGCACATCCACCAGCGCGAGAACATCCTCCACCCAGGCTGCTATGAGATGCAAGTGATGAATGGCAAGAATATGTGAGCAATAAGAGAGGGTGTCGATCTTTGATCTCCATCAGAGTGGTTGGAACAGGCTACATAGCCATAAGCTCATCAAAGATTGTTTTCTACTCAAAAAAGTAGACCAGAAAGCTACGCTGATTTTGACCGACAGAAGTAATTGTTGAAATAGATCTAAAACCCGAGATAAATTATTGGTTTCAGAGAAAATCATGTGAAGATATCCTTCACAACATAGGCATTTTTGTCAACAAGTTTCAAAAATTTATCCATGAAATTTAGAAGGGCAAAAATTCGATTGTCTTTTGTTTCCTAAGTAGAATATTTGGCAGTGTAGGATTAATCGGGTGGACAGTCAACAAGATGAAACTATTTATTCATACCTTTGAGAGATACGACAATGATTATTGTCCACATTTGAAAATTAATGGAAACTAATTGTTCATCCACCAGATGAGTGGAAGCAATAATCTCTGGCTAAGCCCCCAACGCAACAACCATATTGAATCAAGTTGCTCATCCACCAGATGAGTGGAAGCAATAATCATCTCTGGCTTAGTCCCCAATGCAACAACCATATTGAAAAAATAGCAAAAAAAAATACTAGCAAGTTGTGCTAACTGCAGCGTGCAAATGGAATAATTTTCGAAGTGAGGGTTGGAGACTCAAGAGCAGGAGGAAAAATCGAGGATGACACGTGATGTGGCAGGGAAAAAAAGAAAAAATAGCAATTGTTGATGAAAAACATGGTAGACAGCATGATCAATGGGTCGCAAGAAGGGAAGCACAGCACAAGAAGAAAACAGTGGCGGAGAGGAAAATATCTCAGCAACCAAAGGCGCTCAGGTACTCGCCTTTAACTGGATGCCACTCACTTTTGCACTCGAGGAACATAAGTGGATCGATGATTCTTGAATCAGTTAGCTAACAAATAAAAAACTGAAAGGAGTTTAAGACCATGCACCACAAAAGATAATTCGATATCAGGAAATAAAGAACAAGAACGAAACCCAACAATTTTAAATGAGGAACTATCAACAACAGTTTAGTTGCACCAGTAGTAGCGGAATAGTAAGAATGTAAAGTATTTGTAGCTCGAATAAAATGGTCAAGAGCATCTGAATCAACCAACCAAATAGTTGGGGAAGCAGACAAGTGGGTAGTAGAAAAGTCTGCATGAGCAACATGGACACTGGAAAAGCATAAACCCACTTTTAATGTATGTAGGCGAGGATAGTCATCTTCAAAGACTTCAACCATCCATCAGGATTCAGGAGAGGGGTTAATGGTGGCAATCAGAGTAGTATGAGCCCGAGAGGAGTTAAAGGGAGCCCAGTCAGGCTTCTCATGCAGCTGCCAATATGCCTCAATCATGTTGCCAGTTTGTCCACAATGACGACACTGCTGAGTATCGCAGTCGCAAGCAGCACATCCACCAGCGCGAGAACATCCTCCCCCCAGGCTGCTATGAGATGCAAGTGATGAATGGCAAGAATATGTGAGCAATAAGAGAGGGTGTCGATCTTTGATCTCCATCAGAGTGGTTGGTGTTGTACATCTCGTTCCCCTCGTTGTTTGATTTTCATGATCACAATCACCTTCGTATTTATCTAATATTGTGTTTTAAGTGTTGTGGATGATAGGCAAGAGATTGCCAAAGGAATGGCCCAAGAAAGCATCTCAAGTGGACTGAAATTCAGTCCACCGGCCAACCGGTGTGATAGCACCGGCCAGCCGGTGGACCTGGCAGAGGCATTGCCCACTGCCAGGTTCCACCGGTCAGCCGGTGGCACTGTCACCGGCCAGCCGGTGGCACCCAGATGAATAGTGCAAGCTACTGTCTTGCCACCGGCCAGCCGGTGGCTCTGGCACCGGTCAGCCGGTGGCCCCTGGACAGGAATCCTATGCCTTTTTGCACACACCGGCCAACCGGTGGTACTGTACCGGCCAGCCGGTGGAGCCAGTCAAACTAGCCGTTGCAGTTTGACCAGGCTGGCCCACTTGGCTCCCAACGGCTCTTTTAGCCTCTCCAACGGCTCCGAAGCCTCCCCAAGGGTTCCATGCCTATAAATAAAGGCCAAGGAAGTCCCGGACACCTACCGGAACTATTGTGAAGCCAACGGACACTTTTTCCATCATTCGGCAATCCTCCGGCGAGCCACTTCAAAGGAACTCCAAGTGCTCCAACCAACTTCCAATCCAAGGAGCACCTCAAGAAGCTTGGGAGAGCACGCTACATCAACTCCATCATACCTTGGCGCCCAAGTCTTCCTCACATACGGGTTTTATTGTTTTATTTATTTTGAGCTTTAAATTTGGGTTTGTGCCTACAAACCCCAAACCCTTTTCTCATCCCCCTTTCTTTTGGGTTTCACACCACCATTAAGGTGTGAAGAGGTTTCTTCAAGCCTTTCCTTTTAAAGGGCTTGAGTTTTCGGTGAGCTAGCCTTCACCCGTTAAAAAGGCTAGTGGGTTCTTGCTATTCCATTGAAAGCAAGTGGGTTCTTGCTAAACCAATAAAAGCAAGCTGTAATAGGTCCTAGTGCTACCTCAAAGCCTAGTGGGTTTCTTGCTAAAACCATTGAAAAGCAAGCGGTAGGAATCTCTCAACGGTTGAGTTGGGAGCGGAGACGTAGGCCGGGTTTTGGCCGAACTCCGTTATCAATTTCTTGTGTGATTGCCTCTTTATTTCCGCTGCACTTTACTTTGTTTTTTAATTTGTTAATCAATTTTTTAAAAGGCAATTCACCCCCCCTCTTGCCATTTTCCTCGTCTTTGTTCCGACTCAACAATTGGTATCAGAGCGGTAATTTGAGTAATACCCTAACCCGGTTTCAAATTCAAGATCCATTAAGATGGCATCAACCTCTTTCGCCCCCGAGGGCCTCTCATTGGGTCGGGCTCCATTTTTTTATGGGACCGACTATAATTATTGGAAAACCCGCATGACCACCTTTCTTAGAAGTATAGGTTATCCCATTTATAAAATAGTCATGCAAGGTTACACCCTCTCCTCTCCTGATGAATCCAAATGGACCCAAGCCGACATTAGAAATTTCGAGCTTGATGGCAAAGCCATGAATGCTCTCCATTGCGGCCTTGACCGAAACGAGTTCAATCGAGTTTCCACATGCACCTCCGCACATGAAATCTGGAAACTTTTGGAGGTTACCCATGAGGGGACCAACAAAGTAAAGGATACTCGATTGGACATGTACCGTCAGGATTTTGAGTCTTTTTCTATGCACCCAAATGAATCTATTTCTGAAATGTTTACTAGATTTACTGACGTGTGCAATGGGAGAAAGTCCCTTGGTGATGATGTTTCCGCAGAAACGATGGTTAAAAAGATCCTATGGGTCCTTCCGAGCTCATGGGCACCAAAGGTGACGGCAATCCAAGAAGCTAAGGACGTCAAAAATATGCCGGTAGAGGAGCTCATCGGATCTCTCATGACTTATGAGATCACGATGAGGAGGCAAGCTCAAAAGGAGGGCACACCAATCAAGACCCCAAAGAACATCGCCCTCAAGGTACAAAAAGAAGTAAGCTCCTCCTCATCCTCATCTTCCTCATCTCCTTCATCTTCAAGCGGCGACTCGGAAATGGAGAATCTCGCCCGCCAAATGCACAAATTTATGAAGAAGCACAAGAAGAAGAAGAAATCTCGCAAGGCGCGAAAGCAAGAACCCACCGCAAGATCCGAGCCCAAGGTGAAATGCTACGGGTGCGGCGAAAAGGGCCATTACAAGCCCGATTGCCCACTCAACAAAAAACGGGTCACGCCAAAGGAAAAAGGAAAGAAAAAGGTCCTCAAGGCGACATGGAGTGACACCTCCTCATCCTCCTCCTCCTCCTCAAGCAACAACGGTAACAAATGCCTAATGGCATTGCATGAGGTAACTTCTTCCGATTCCTCTTCCTCATGTTCTTCAAATTCAAATTCTTTAAATCATCTTTCTTATGAGGATCTCCAATACGCTAGAGATCAATTAGAAAATGGTTTTCATAAACTTTCTTCAAAATTTGTCTCTTTAAAAAAGTCTTTCAAAAAACTTTCCTCCGAAAAAGACCAACTTCTCAAAGAGAAGGAGGAACTCACCCTTAAAATCCAAAATTTTCCAAATGTTGATTCTATGGAATCAACCATCAAAGACCTAAGGGAGACCCTAGCTAAGTTCACCAAAGGGGAACAAAATTTGAACAATCTCCTAGGTTCCCAACGAATATCTAGAACCACCAATGGACTTGGTTACACCAATCAAGCTTCCTCCTCCCATGCACCCACTATTTTTGTAAGGGGGAGCTCCGATTTTAAATTTTGCAACTATTGTAAAAAACCCGGGCACCTCATTTATGAATGTAATTGTAAAAACGCCCGGTATGGTCAACCCAAAAGTATTTTCTATTCCGATGAATTCTATAGGAGAAGACCCGCTATGAGACAAGTGTGGATTGAAAAATCCCTTCTTGCGAGTCTCTCCGGGCCAAAATTTATTTCCTCTCCCCGGTGATTTATTGTTTTTATTTAGGGGGAGTTAGGATCGTTTAAACCCTTTTTACTTCAATTTCAAAATTTTCGATTCCAACTTTCAATTTCAACACTTGGTATCAAAATTTTCATTTCAAAATATTCAATTCGAATTTTTGATTCAAAACTTTCAATTCAAACTGTTATTCAATTTTTGATTCAAAATTTTCATTTCAATTTCAAAAATCTCAATTGATTTTTCAATTCTCATATCTAGTTTTTCAAACCTTTCCCTCAATCAAGTTTTGTGCCCCATTCTATTTTGATAATCACAAAGGGGGAGAAATTTCTTGATTGATTGGGGGAGAATCCTTTTCATCATGCTTAGCATTTCCTTTCAATTTCAGTATTTTATTTTAATTGTTTTGGTGATTGTGATCATCAAAATAGGGGGAGATTGTTGTACATCTCGTTCCCCTCGTTGTTTGATTTTCATGATCACAATCACCTTCGTATTTATCTAATATTGTGTTTTAAGTGTTGTGGATGATAGGCAAGAGATTGCCAAAGGAATGGCCCAAGAAAGCATCTCAAGTGGACTGAAATTCAGTCCACCGGCCAACCGGTGTGATAGCACCGGCCAGCCGGTGGACCTGGCAGAGGCATTGCCCACTGCCAGGTTCCACCGGTCAGCCGGTGGCACTGTCACCGGCCAGCCGGTGGCACCCAGATGAATAGTGCAAGCTACTGTCTTGCCACCGGCCAGCCGGTGGCTCTGGCACCGGTCAGCCGGTGGCCCCTGGACAGGAATCCTATGCCTTTTTGCACACACCGGCCAACCGGTGGTACTGTACCGGCCAGCCGGTGGAGCCAGTCAAACTAGCCGTTGCAGTTTGACCAGGCTGGCCCACTTGGCTCCCAACGGCTCTTTTAGCCTCTCCAACGGCTCCGAAGCCTCCCCAAGGGTTCCATGCCTATAAATAAAGGCCAAGGAAGTCCCGGACACCTACCGGAACTATTGTGAAGCCAACGGACACTTTTTCCATCATTCGGCAATCCTCCGGCGAGCCACTTCAAAGGAACTCCAAGTGCTCCAACCAACTTCCAATCCAAGGAGCACCTCAAGAAGCTTGGGAGAGCACGCTACATCAACTCCATCATACCTTGGCGCCCAAGTCTTCCTCACATACGGGTTTTATTGTTTTATTTATTTTGAGCTTTAAATTTGGGTTTGTGCCTACAAACCCCAAACCCTTTTCTCATCCCCCTTTCTTTTGGGTTTCACACCACCATTAAGGTGTGAAGAGGTTTCTTCAAGCCTTTCCTTTTAAAGGGCTTGAGTTTTCGGTGAGCTAGCCTTCACCCGTTAAAAAGGCTAGTGGGTTCTTGCTATTCCATTGAAAGCAAGTGGGTTCTTGCTAAACCAATAAAAGCAAGCTGTAATAGGTCCTAGTGCTACCTCAAAGCCTAGTGGGTTTCTTGCTAAAACCATTGAAAAGCAAGCGGTAGGAATCTCTCAACGGTTGAGTTGGGAGCGGAGACGTAGGCCGGGTTTTGGCCGAACTCCGTTATCAATTTCTTGTGTGATTGCCTCTTTATTTCCGCTGCACTTTACTTTGTTTTTTAATTTGTTAATCAATTTTTTAAAAGGCAATTCACCCCCCCTCTTGCCATTTTCCTCGTCTTTGTTCCGACTCAACAGTTGGAACAGGCTACATAGCCATAAGCTCATCAAAGATTGTTTTCTACTCAAAAAAGTAGACCAGAAAGCTACGCTGATTTTGACCGACAGAAGTAATTGTTGAAATAGATCTAAAACCCGAGATAAATTATTGGTTTCAGAGAAAATCATGTGAAGATATCCTTCACAACATAGGCATTTTTGTCAACAAGTTTCAAAAATTTATCCATGAAATTTAGAAGGGCAAAAATTCGATTGTCTTTTGTTTCCTAAGTAGAATATTTGGCAGTGAGGGATTAATCGGGTGGACGGTCAACAAGATGAAACTATTTATTCATACCTTTGAGAGATACGACAATGATTTTTGTCCACATTTGAAAATTAATGGAAACGAGTTGTTCATCCACCAGATGAGTGGAAGCAATAATCTCTGGCTAAGCCCCCAACGCAACAACCATATTGAATCAAGTTGCTCATCCACCAGATGAGTGGAAGAATAATCATCTCTGGCTTAGTCCCCAATGCAACAACCATATTGAAAAAATAGCAAAAAAAAATACTAGCAAGTTGTGCTAACTGCAGCGTGAAAATAGAATAATTTTCGAAGTGAGGGTAGGAGACTCAAGAGCAGGAGGAAAAATCGAGGATGACACGTGATGTGGCGGGGAAAAAAGGAAAAAAGGAAAAAATAGCAATTGCTGATGAAAAACATGGTAGACAGCATGATCAATGGGTCGCAAGAAGGGAAGCACAGCACAAGAAGAAAACAGTGGCGGAGAGGAAAATATCTCAGCAACCAAAGACGTTAAAAGGGTCCTGCCCCCCCCCCAACCCCCACCCTCCCCCTTGTTTTTTTATTAAAGCAGGGACTTTTTAATTGCAATTTGTATTTGAAAATACAGATTGCAGATGACATGATTTTGGTGGCTTATGAACAATAACAATAATAATTTTTATTACATCAAGGGGTACTGGGGGGAATACAAAGGAGGCACGCATGCACACCACCACACCAGCACACCCAGTAGGCTGTAATACATTAGAATTGTGAAAAAATATAGAAAAGAAAATCAGACGCCAAAAAGCTTTCCCAAAAACCCAAGATTGTGTTTAACAGCAATTATCTAAGTGTTTATGAAACCTATCACTTATGATAAATGTTTTGAAAAACTATGTGATGACTGTATCATTCCTGTATTGAGAAAAACACTTGCACAAAAAAATTCTGAAGAAAAACAAAAAAAGAATCCAATAATCAATATGTAAAACACTTAATAAATAGGAACTGTCACAAACATTTTTTTACAATTGTTGTCAAACACAGCCTAAGTGTGTTTGATAATAAAAGCATGATCATCAGATTGAAAAACCAAGGTATGCTATGCTAGTAACTAACATAATATCTCACAAAAACAACATGGCAGTGACAGAACAGAGCATGACTGACGTTATGATGCAGAGTAGAAAGCTGTACTAACACCCACTGTAAAACACTCAAGATTCCCTTTTTAGCTTCTAAGCAGAGAAAAATGAATTAATCACTAAAATTAAAGAAAAAATAACACACCCTATTCAATGTTCGCAATACATTTCCAATAAAAAATGAAGCTATCATAAAACATGAAACCGCCCACAAAGAAAAACATTATCTTATCAAAGGGATTAGAGCTTACGATTTCTTATCTCCAAATTTCCACCAATTAGGCTCGTACCATTCTTTTCCTCTGCAATTGAACACATATATTCCATTAACAACCGCACAAAATAAATGAGGCGCGTTAACTAAAGATATGCCAGGCACTTACTCTTCAGCTATCACATCTCCGGACTTCATGCATCCAATATAACCGCCATCTAGGCCACGGCGCTTTTCGATAAGTCCAATTACCTCCTCTGATACAACAAAAACCATGAACAATCAAAAAGATTATGAGTGCAAATAATTATTTCTATGCAATGCAATAACATGTAAAAAATGTACCAAGGTGGAGTCCGATGCCATCATCAACCTTCACGTAAAATTCAGCATCCCAATTTTGAACTGTTGTACTCAAGAAGAACTTGACCTTTTTAGCCAACTCCTCTTCAGCCTCTTCATGACCGTCCTTGAAAAAAAATTGAGCATGGATGATTGTCTAATTTTCATATTTATGAAATTGAAAATCCAACAGAAATAACTTTCACCAACTAAAATAAATAAATAAGTAAAAAAAACAAGGAATCAAGAGCCATCTTCTCATTAAACTTTTAACTTTGATGAAATAACAAGTGATGCCCCGGGAAAGGTTGGATGCAATATTGAGAAGAGAGACTGAAACAGTATTTTTCAATTTTTATAATTTCTTTTAAATCAACCTCAATTACTTTTTAAAGTCCAAATCCACTCATGTTTAATTTCACTCACTCGTATGCAATAGAATAAAGCAAACATAGCAAACAAACAAGATTTACAAGGTTCGTCTCCAACAACAACAAATAAGCCTTAAACCCAATTAAATGGAGTCGGCTACATTGATCAAACATCGCCAATTAGATCTATCCACCTAATTGAGTTTTATATCCTACATTGTTTGTCCCAAACCCGAATAAAAGAGGGTTGCGTTAGGTAATCAACACCCAACGTAAAAGTTCGTCGAATCTTTTCATTACATGGACAATCTTGCCTCCAATGTAGATAAAAAAATTTACAAGATTCGCCCTCAATATAAATGAATACGCCCTTATCACAACTAGAATCATCCTTGTCACAGATTAATTTACTCATATCATAAAGAGGATTACATAAGTCTATGGGAATGTATCATCCTTGACCCGCATGAATTGTCTCCCGACAAAATACAAAAATCATTCTTGTTTACCATAAAAGTTTTAAAGTAATAAAAAGATCTTCTCTTAAGCTTTGAATGACACGGCATAGATCTTCTTCAAGTTGTGTTGAGAGTCGGCAACAACTAAGTTCTTTGATCTTTACTGAACAAAATTTTCTCAATCACAAGATTCTCGCTGGCCTCAAGTTCTTCAGATTTAGTACTTACACTCTTCAAAAGCTCGTCAAAGTCTCATTAATTCCAACACACCACAGTCAAAGAATGATCAATGTACCACCAACATTTAATTTCATGATTTGAATTAATTAAATTCCCTCCAAAAAAGGATTTGGAATCATCCCTTTGACTGTGTCTTCAATATCTCCAAAAACTCCAGCTTTGACTTCATTTATCATTGTAGAAATGGGAGTGGACCGAATACCCAAGGTATTTCACTAAGGGAGGCCTTGGTCAAGACACTCTTTTTGTGAGAACATCAGCAAGTTGATCGGATGTGTGAACGTGGCCGAAGGTGATCTTCTTCTTTTTAAAGTTTTCTCGAACGAAATGACAATCAACTTCAATATGCTTTATCCACTCATGAAAAACTGGATTTGTGGCAATCTTGACAGCAGCTTGATTGTCACACCAGATATGTGCTGGTTTTTTGGTTGTATACCCAATCTCGTGAAGAATTTGTTGTGCCCAAATATCTGCAGTCACATATGTCATGGCACGATATTCTGACTCTGCACTTGAGCGGGAGATAACGGTTTGCTTTTTTTTCAGCATGAGATCAAATTTCCTCCAACAAAAACCGCAAAACCAGATGTAGATCTCCCAGAAGAGAGACATTCAGCATAATCTGCATCACAAAAAGCCTCAACATTTGTATGCCCATCATCAGAATATAGAAGACCTAAACCTAGTTCCTTTTTCACATATCAGACAATGCGGAGAACAACCTCTCACTGCATTTTCGTTGGAGATTTCATAAATTGACTCACTTTGCTAACCACGCAAGAAATATCAGGCCGAGTCATTGTCAAGTAATTGAGCTTCTCAACAACTCGTTTGTATCTGTCAGGTGATGAAAACATCTCACTATCAGAATGTAGTGATCTTTCTCCAGGTTCGAGGGGTGAGTCAACCAAGTCAGCTTGAGTCATTCCAGTCTCTTGCAGAAAATCAATAACATACTTCCTTTGAGATAGAAAATTTTCTTTAGCACATCTGGAGACCTCAATCCCTAAGAAATATCGTAGAAGACCAAAATCCTTCGTATGAAAATGTTGATGAGAACGATTTGAGTCGATCAATGTCATCATTATCACTTCCAATAATGAAAATGTCATCCACGTAGACAACCAGGAGAATATTGCCAAACTAGTGATAGAAAACAGAGGAATCTTTTATGCTTTGATATATGCCAAAGCTAAGTACAACGGTGCAAAAACGCCCGAACCCGGCCCGAGGTGACTGCTTGAGGCCTTACAATGATCGACGAAGGCGACAAACCTTGGAAGACTCCCCCTGAGCAACAAACCCTGGTGGTTGCTCCATATAAACTTCTTCATCAAGAAAACCATGAAGAAGGTCATTTTTCACATCCAACTGATGGAGAGGCCAGCGATAAGAAGCGGCAAGAGAGATAAATAAACGGACTGATGTCATTTTGGCCACTGGAGAGAAGGTGCCAAAATAATCAACGCCATACATTTGTGCATAACCATTGGCAACAAGCCGTGCTTTGATACGATTGAGAGAACCATCGGCATTGACGCGCACAATATAGATCCACTTGCACCCGACAACCTGTTTATCCGTAGGGAGAGGGACAAGATTCCAAGTGTGGTTGGTTTCCAAGGCCTGAAGTTCATCCTGCATAGCATGTAACCAATCGGGATGAGAGATGGCCTCAACAACGGTGTGTGGTGTCGAGTAATCAGCCAGTATCTCAATAACTCGGGACGTAGACGCTGATAATCCCTGATAAGACTGACAGGAGCGTGATCTTTCGCGCAGTGCAATAGGCAACTCTACTGATGAAGCATCAGGAGCAAAAGAGTCATCAGGTGTTGTAGCGACAGGAGCAGGCAGGGTAGAAAATGTGCGAGGTCGGCGAGTATATATCTGGCCAAATCGTGATCCAACAATATCACTAAGAGATGAGGGTGGGGGGGGTATCGAAAGAATATGGCAAAATAATTTCGAAAATAGGTAGTGGATGGTAGTGAGAACTCGAGAATAAACATAACTGATGATTCGACAAAGGAAACATCAGCGGAGACAACATAGCAACGTAAACCTGGAGAGAAACATCGATATTCGCGTTGGGTGTGAGAATAGTCAAGAAAGATGCATTTGAGAGCACGTGCATCAAACTTGGTAACTAAGGGATGAATATCTCGAACATAACACACACAGCAAAAAATGGGGAGGGGTGGGGAATGAGCGGGTGTGGTTGGAAATAATGAATGGAAGGGTGTCTCCCCCTAAAGAACAGACAAGGGAAGTCAGTTGATAAGATAAGTGGCTATGAGAATGGCATCGCCCCAAAAAATGTTTGGAACTTTTTTCTGAAATAAAAGTGTCTGAGCAACTTCTAACAGATGGTGGTTTTTTCATTCAGCAACACCATTTTGTTGAGGTGTGTCAGGACAAGAAGTCTAATGGATAATGTCATGGTCATTGAGAAAAAACTGGAAGGGTCCAGAAAGATATTCACGACCATTCTAAGAACGAAAGCAGTGGAGTTTAGCGGAAAACTAAGTGGTGATTTCTTGATAATAAGAGCAGAACATGGTAAAGATTTCATAACGATTTTTCAACAAATAGACCAAAGTCATCCGTGAAAAATCGTCGATGAAAGTAACAAAATACTGATAACTCAATTTAGAAGGACTAAGATTGGGCCCCCAAATATCAGAGTGAACCAAATGAAAAGGGGTGGACGGGGAACTGCTTGGGGAACATGGGCGACTCGATGATGTTTTGCGTAGTGACATGAATCGCATTCAAAAGGAAGAAGAGGTCCCAATCCTGGAAAAAGTTTTTAAAGAATGGGGGCAGGTGGATAACCAAAGCGATAGTGAAGCTGGAGGGCATGATCAGAGGTGGTAGGATAGGTGAGAGCGGGGACCGAGTCAAGCACATACACACCACCCTGAAGTCGGTCAATACCAAGCACCTGAGTCGTCGAAAGCTCCTGAAATATAACCGAAACAGGTGAGAAGATGGTCTGACACTTTAAGTCAGGTGTCAGTTTACTAATTGATAGTAAATTAACGGGGCAATGAGGAACAAAGGCAACAGTGGAAAGTGTCAAGCTGGGTGTAATTGTACAACTTCCATAGCCCGCAATCTCCACTGTATGACCATTGACTACAGTAATATTACTTCCAAACGAGGTCGCTCTATAGAACCGTAGAATACCTGCATCGCGAGTGATGTGCTCGGAGGCACCAGAGTCAACAACCCAGGAGGTGCAGCGTTGGGAGAGAAGTTGTTGGAGTATTGCTATGGGCAATAGTCATGCTTGATGATGCCATAGAGTGTTCTGAAAATGCATGGGGACAAGGTGCGGAAGGTGCACAGTTGATAGATTATAGGTGCTGAAATTGCACGGCTAGTCCATCCAGAAATTAAGTTATTGAGGAATGATCACATGGATGGCGGTGGGGCGTGGTGGGGTCGTCGTGCGTAAGGGGTCCATTGCACCGGCGTAGGGGCGCAAGGAGGGCTAGAGGCAGGAGGCATCGCGCGCACAGGGGGTGTTGGCAGGAGGGGTCGTCGCGTGCACAGGGTGGTCGTCGCGTTTGCACAAGGAGTGCGCAGGGGGCCGTCGCGCACAGAAGGGGCGCGGCAGGGAGGCCCATCGCGTGCAGAAGGGGAGCAACATGGAGGGTCGTCGCGCGCGCACAGGGAGGGGCCACAGGTGGGGGGTTGTCATGCCAAACAGGGAGGGGCGTCGCACAGAAGGGGCGCAACGGGGGGTTCGCCCGAGAGAAAGAGAGAGGGTGGGTTGGGGTTGGATAACCCGCTCTGATACCATGCAGAAATGGAAGAGTGGACCGAATACCCAAGGTATCTCACTAAGGGGGACCTTGGGGTTATTTTATAATGAATAAAAGAAATTACATAATATGTCAAGTCCGATGTGGGACTTGACACAACCTAATTTCTAACAATCATATTCATTAATTCCACCAAATATTATCTCCTCGTTGATCATAAAAAAATGGAACCAATATTTCATTTTAAATCTATTTTGATCTTAGTCAAACTTCTCTTCAGTTTCATCATACATCTCGACTAGATATAGTTCACGATAAATCCAAGTGGGAGCCTAATAATATTTCCAAAATAATAACTGCTTCAATACCCTGCATCTGAAAATATCACAACTCCAATTAAATATATATTTATCTCCGTCAAACAGCCATCAAAATATGATTCACATCATCAAATTCATTTCTACGTCAAATGTTCATAAAATCTCCAAGGAATGTGAATTGCCATTAAAACAGAGTGTTGTGACATCACTATGATATTTCTTCATCATATAGGGCAAATGGTAGGTTGCATTTATGAAAAATTACTCATGATAGGTTCAACTCAGAGGATGACCAATTCACCCCAAAGACATGATAGTTTTCCTTTAATAAAATCACTCATGATCAGTTCACCTCAAAGTCACGATTAGTTCACCTCAAAGGCACGGTTAGTTGCCTTTAACAAAATCACTCAAGGTCGGTTCATTTCAAAGGCAAGGTCAGTTCACTTGAAAAGCAATGTCAATTCACTTGAAAGCATAGTTGTCAATGGCGGATGGCGGCTTATAGCAGTGAGCCAAAAATCCGCCATGAAAATATGGCGGATGGCATTGCGGATACGGCAGACTAAAAAATATTTACACACATACACACACGCACACAAACACTAAAAAACATATTCCAAATATGAAAAATTAAAAAACTAACATACATAAAGAACAAATATATTTTTTAAATAAATTCACCAAATGCGTCACAATATTAAGGGATGTAAAACAATCAGGACCGACTGTAAATCAAAGGCTTAAACGCACAATGTCGATAAAAGAATGCATAAAGCGCAATGCAGTGTGGAGTTTAAAGTGTAATGCAGTGTGGAGTTTGATGATCGCAGCGGCAACGGAAGTCCGAGGTCACCAGAAAAAATGCAGCTTTCCGCCATTTCCACCATGGCATTCAATGGCAGCATATTGTTGAAATTCCGCCACGCCATGGTCGACATTTAACAACACTGCTTGAAAGGCAATTCATTTAAAAGGCAAGGTCGCTTCACTTCAAAAGCAAGGTCAGTTCACTTAAAAGGACACGTCGATTCACTTCAAAGGCAAGGTAGGCACATCATGTCTGCCAAATTTTCAGCTATATTCCAACAAAATTTTGAAAACACCTTAAATGACCTTCAATCTTCTTCTAAACATATATGGGACTAAAAATAGCTTCAATAAACATCAAGAACACCTCATTCATCATTGTCTCCCTGCTTAGTGAAAAATATTGATCAATGGAGACTATTTATTCGTTTATGATATTGACAACAAATACAACAAACGATACAAGTTCTTCAATCTTTCCCAAAGTACACCTTCACAATTCCTTCGATTCTTTATTCTTTTCCTTTGGATTTGTTATCAACATCATAAATCTCAAACATCTTAGGGTCCTCCTTAACATCCATGGATATCACTCAAAATGATATGTGCTCTGAACCAATTGTGATTCTAATACCGATTCAGATGATATTTTCACAGACCACTTGGAGTTTTGATTCCTGTTAAATTTAGTTAACTCAACTTATTCCATATGTTTTTCTCAATGACAAAACACTTGGCACCACATCAATGGTTTGAGTGATAGTTTTGAGAAATCCATGTCCTCGATGACAAGTTATTTTGTAGCTTATGAAACTGTTAACTCAATTTTGAACTCATTGTATTCTCCCCCTTTATTTTGTTTAACTCAACTGAATTTCCCATTAGATATTCAATTTAATCTCCCCATCTTCCACATTTTCAACTTCTAGGCTTTGGATACCAATTGAAAATCGCTTAAGATTTATATCATATTCCCCACTTTGACAATATAATCCAAGCAATATAGAGTGGAGTCACGGTTTTTGAAAAATGAAAACAAAAATGTTTTTTCATTATCAAATAGAACTGTGTTCTAGAGTCTCCCATTTTCATTTCCATTTTCTAAAAATTTTCTCTGTTTACATAATTCAATACATTTTCTAATACATTTTTGGAAAATGAAAATAAGATATGTTTTCCAAAACCAAACACGGTCTTATATTCAGGTCAATGCCAAATTTCCCATTTTGTTGCTAGCAGTCATGAATCTTGAGCCAAATACAATGAGTATTAAATCATCCCAAAAATCATGCCGCAACATAATTCATATAGCTATTTAATGAACTACTCTCTCCGTCTACATTCTGGCGTATAATAAATAAATGTTGGTTCTCTTCTAAAATTCATATAGCAGCATGCTTTCAAGTTCTTAATTGCAAGAATAATCCAGCCAAACAAATATATTTGAGTGCCACGCCACCAGTAATATCAACAATCCCATACAACATTATCATACATTGGTTCTAATCTGCAAATATAAAGCTTTGGAAAGTGATCATTGATCGATGGGAAAAAAAAACAGATCACATCCTTCAAAGGATATGTATAAAAAGTTATGCAATGACATCAGAGCAGCATCTTATAAAATAAGTAAAGATGAAAGCGGCGACTTACTAGGATCAAAAAATCCTTTGTCAGGCGGTTTTCCTCATCGACAAGACGGTCTAAGCTATCGCCACGATTAGCACTGCAAATTACAAATTATTAAGCATTATACAAGCCATATCCATGAAAATTCAAAAAAAAAATGTTTTTCTATGTAAATGGAATTCAAAGAGTAAACAGAATTTGATAGGTATTTGCAGGAGAATCTCCGACCAATTACAAATCGTATGACAATTCCTCTCTCCTTGAGTTTTTTCAGAGCATCATCTGAGACAGTAATGCAACTGCATCACGTTATTAATTGCAGATACAAGGCATGGATTCATAAAGATCAAAAATTATACAAATCATTTTGCATGACGCTGTTCATTTATATTTTAACCAACCATAAAGTGGTTGTCTATAAGATACAAAAGCATCCAAATGACCATTAAATGTTTACAAAATACCTTTTTTAAATCGGTGGGCGCAAAAAAAATATATATATGTGTGTTAGAGAAGCTATGTAATTAGTACAAGGATATGTCCAAGTTCATTCCATTTGACAAGGCTTATCCCATCCCCTTATCCCATGCGTTTAAATTTTGAATCACCCACCTATCTCGAGTCTTGCATCTCTTGTCATGATCTATAGATAAAGGGACTTCATTTCACTTCAGGGGCACGGTTTCTAGTTTAATTTGTTCTACATGATATCAAAGTCAAACCCTAGAAAGCATCTCTAGAGCCCTCCTTCCCCCATTTAACTCTAGTCGGCCCCTACCAATACCCTGTCTCTCTATTGCGTTGCCCTCACTGGGTCACGCAAACCCAAGTCGTGCACAGCGCAGCCTTGACAAACCATGCCCTACCTAGTTGCATCCCCACCCTACAATCGCCTAGTTGTGGTGACAAGCTTCGGGCTTTCTCAAAGCCCAAGGGATAAATCAGTATTCTATCAACAATCAGTTGTTAGAGGTATTCTATTGGTCGTTAATGTGGATGGCATCGCAAGGAGTAACTTTTCAAAAACTAAGTCAAGCTCTTCCTTTATCAACATATGTCATACTAAAGACTTGGATCCTCAGAGAGACTTCATGGGCATTTAGGTCTCTCGACACACGAGATGTATATAGGTATATTTCTATCTAACGAGAAATATGTTCTCAATTTAGTATAGAAGCTAGGGATGTCTCATGCAAACACGACTAATACCCCTCTTGAGCTAGGTGAGGCTTTTTCATGCTGAGAGTAAAATTATCACCTCACCAAACAGATATCCCAAACTAGTAAAAAAAATAAATTATTTGATTATGAATTGGTCTGATGTTGTGTGTTCGGTGAATAAAGTGAGTCAGTTCATCGAACATCTGACGAACATCCACCGGGATGTAGCACTTCACAACATTAGATATGTCAAGAGGGAACCAAACTTAAGTCTGCTATATTCTAACCATGAGCACACCAATATTAAGGTGTTTCTTTTATGTCAAGTATGAAGGAATTATCTATGTTTGGTATGTTGTCTTTGTCGGTGGTAATTTGGTCTCCCAATGAAGCAAGAACCAAACTATAGTACCCCGCTTGATTGCTAAGTCCAAGTATCGAGTCATGGCTCATGTGATCGCAGAGATTTTATGATAATAATGACACCTTTTGCAAAGGATTAGCTACCAAGTTAGGAAGCCCACACATGTTTGGTGTGACAATCAGACAACTATCAAGATTGCGAAGGTTTTTCATGAGCGAATGAAATAAATTGAGGTGAATTGTCACTTTATTAATGAGAAATACCAGAAGAGCCTCATCTTCAGCTATGTTTAAACAACAGGTTTTTTCATCACTCTGACTACCAAGTCAGAGTATCCCGTAATGGCTCATGTGGCCACAGAGCTTTTATGGGAACAACTTTTACAAGAGATTAGCTACCAAGTTAGGAAGTCTACGAATGTTTGGTGCAATAATTAAATGACAATCAAGATTGCAACCAAAAAGGTTTTTCATGAGCAAGCGAAATACATTGAGGTGAATTGTCACTTCAGGAGCAACCAATATACCTTCAGCTATGTTTAGCAAACAAGTTTTCTTGTCACACAACTGCTAAGTCAAGGTATCGAGTTGGCGCATATTTGCTGTGACAATCAAACAACTATCAAGATTGCAACCAACTACATTTTTCATGAGAGAACAAAATACATTGAGGTGAATTGTCACTTCATTAATGAGAAATACAAGAAGAAAAATCTCACCTTCTGCTGTGTTTAGACAACAGGTTTTCTTGTCAATGTGTTTACTAAAGGAGTTTTGGGATCATCGGGAAAACTCTTGTATAAAAAGTTGGACGAGTGTTTGTATACTTTGAATGTGGTTGTCTCCACGATCATCCTGTTTGACTAATACCATCTTATTCACTTATCCTGTGTGTCAAAATTTTGAATCTCCCGCCCATCCCGAGACTAGTATCTCTTGTCATGATCCATAAATAAAGGGACTAGCCTCACTTGAGAGAGACAATTTTTATAATTTTCCTTCAACGCAATCAATAATAAAAAATAAATAACAAATGCAATAAACCCTAATACCCTCAATTGTCATAATCTCCTCCGAAATCAAGTTCCCTTTAATCTTGAATCTCTTTTATTCTTTCTATCACTATGTCAATAAATCCAAAAGAGGGTGAGACAACAAAACCGATATTAATAACTTTGATGGTGTTTGAACACCAAAACTAAACAGATGTTTCTCAAATGTTTGCCACTTTACTCATTAGTACGCACATACAAAATTGAGATAATATTTTGTTCAACGTTTTCTTTAATAAAATGATATTTTATTTTAATATGTTTCGTCCGAGTGTTGGATAGGATTTCAAATGAGATTTAGTGCACTCTCACAACCAATTGATATTGACAAACTAACCTCTTCTCCTCGATCAATGAGAAGTTGCTTCATCCATAAAAGTTAAGCACACAAGTGTGCAACCTCAATATATTCTGCTTCAACCATATTCAAGGATATACCCCATTACAACAACTCATCCAACTAATGCACTTATCACCAATAAACATTATATTGCATCATCAACACTCCCTACCAAATCTACATCACTATATTTCTGCAATAAACATTTTTCAATATTTGAATATCATAAGTAAAAAAATTAATTGTACCATGTACATATCGCAAGATCCTTTTTAAAATTAACATATGTGACACTTTAGGATATTTGTTGTGATGCATATTAATTAAGCTATATTTGGTCACATGGCATTTATATAATAAACTTCCAATTATCTTTTGATATTCAGATAGCTTAATTGATTTAGCTTTTTCATCCTTAGTTTGACTCCAACTGGAAGTGGTGCTTCAAATAGCTTGCACTCTTCCATGTTAAGCTCGTGTGAATGTTTCTTTTGCAATATAAATATTTGATCATTTCTTTGGTTTACCTTTAATTCTTCTAATTTGAACCGACATTCGTTTGCCTTCAATAATATTTTGAACATCAATCTTTACCTTTTTTCCAACATTAACTAGTGATAGGAACTTGGGATTTGAGGCAGCAGCCTCACCAGGAAGCCCTGTTGCAGCGCAGGCCAGACACGGGGGGGGGGGGCTGGCTGGCGCGAAGGGGTCCAGCTGTGTGGGTTGTGTTAGGGTGTTGGAGTAATTGTTTACTGCCAAGGGCAGTCATCCATCCTCATCACCAGAATATTGGGAAAAACACCCCCTGTGTGAATATACGGGTGTCGGCACATGTTATGTAAAATAATTGAGAGAGAAAAGAGGAGAAAACTGTGTATATTGAAGTAGTTGCAGAATCACAATAGCAGAAATACAGCAGGAACACAGCAGAAATATAGCAATTACAGTGGGGAAGAGAGAGAGAGAGAGAGATGTAGGAGAACTCATGGAAGACCACTCCTCCGAGCCCACCCCTTGCTGGTCGTCCCAACGAACCAGCCTCTCACAGCAACCTGCTGTGTAATAATCCCAGTAAAATGAGTTGTGTCCATCCAAGCCCCCTGCTGCCTATTTTTATACCCCACCAGCTCAAAGCTACAGCTGGCACTTCATTACAAAAATACAGTATTGCCCCTAACCAACTAACAAACTCTAACAAACTAACAAACATTCCAGCCAATAACAAACTCTTAACACCTGGACAGCCCTTTATTCCTAACAATTCCCTCCCACCTAAAAAGCACCTTGTCCCCAAGGTGGAACAACCAAAACTTTTCTCGGCTGTGCAATGTGGCAGCGGCTCCCGGTGGCGGCTTTGGTGGAGGCCTCGACAACAATGCATCTTTATCGATAAGCATCAACATACTTGGGAAAACTAAGGCAACCATTGTAGGAGAATAGCTTTTCCGACATAATTCTCCACTGAATTTCCAAGATTATGTGACCTCAATAAAGTCAAAAGCCAAACACATACTTCGTTTTTAGTTTCCCCACGCAAGATTGAAGCTTCATTGGTACCGGTTCGGAAAATAGCAGCAATGAAGATCCGTGAGCTGCCTATCATAACTTGTACAAATGGAATTTGCTCACTTATATAAGCTCTTTTGTAGTCTAAGACTACCTGTAGAGCAGCCCTCCGAAAAAAACTTGGACTACTTACACTTGTAGTGGTTCTCAACTCACCTTTTCTAGCAATCCCAGCTTCTGACCAGAATTTTCCAATTTGTCCCTACTTAAAATCTTCCATTTGCAAGTAAACCAAAGACCATTCCCCTTGGTAGCCAACTTTATCCCGCTGTTGGAGGCAGGCGCAAGAAATTAAGTCTTTACTAAGTATGCCCAACGCAAAAATTTTGGAATTTATAATTGCTACATCAACTGCATCAACTGCATCTTCCCTACTGCCCATTGAATGCAATCCACCCACTGCTAATGGATACAACCCACTGTTCACAAGCTCCTCCATGTTGCAGCCAGACGAATCAAATGAAAAATCTCTTTGTGGCCAACTCCTTCTGTCTATGGCTGGACAGTTACTCTTACATAGAGCATTAGAAACACCAGTAGGAGTCGTGTCTCTAACTGTAGCAGTCTTCATGTCCTCAAATTCTGGAGTATGTAAAGCATGTTGTAGCTCCTTCCGGTGCGATGGTTCATATCCCTCTATGTCCCCTTTACGAACTACGGTATCCGCAGTGGCTGCCAGTCTCTTGCAACTTCCCATTGCACCTGAGCGAGCTGTTGCGGATTTCCTCTCCAACTACGAAACAAATTTTGTGTTGCTCACTCAGCCCGCATGCAGCCTTGATCTCTGGCACTCTCCTCAAAGTGATATAATATTTGAAAGCACCAATCAACCTCGAAGCCTGGGAGACATCTTTCGTCCCGTCTGCTGCATCTTGTTTTTCAAGGATCAGCTTTGATTCCCCTTGTTCACATTTGTTGTATTTCTTCATTTTGAGTTTCACTTCCTCTTCCTTTTGTTCTTCAAATTCCAAACCCACACCAAACTTCTCCATGCTGCGGTAAACCTGAATAAAATCAATATTCTCTTGTTTCATGTGATGAACAGCCGGCACAACCCCCTTTTTTTTTGTCACGTAGAGCTTTTTCACTCTGCAAAGGTCCAACCCATGGGTGAGGTCGTGGCCTCTGTGCATCGTTTTCCGCTATAGGAAGACCCCTTCTAAACAATTTGTGTGTATACTTTCCAATTGCTGTTACGACGAATATTTCCACCCACTCCCGCCTTTCCATGCTAGAATTTAGGACTCCAGTCTCCTCGGACGAATCTGGATGCGTCTTGAACCACTCCACACTACTCCTTTCCAGTTCAACCTTATTTGAATTAAGATCAATATATACCTCTTCCGACAGCTTAGGAATGGAAGCAAACTTCTCCCTGTCATTCCCATATTTTTCCAGAAGCACCGGCTTAAGTTGCTCCCAACTCACTCCAGGATTTTCAAACTGCCATAACAAGAACCAGCGTAGAACCGTGTACTCCATACTTAGCTGCACCCAATGTATTTTCATGTTCTCTACTGTTTGTAAAAAAAGGAAATATACCTCTCCTTTCATGATCCACCCCAACGAATCTTCTCCAGAAAAATAAGGCAACTCAATCTTCTTTGTCTCACTCCCAGAACAATCGATTGGAGCAACATCTTCCACTTTTAAACTTCCGTCTAGACTGCTGACTACCACCGTTTTGCCACTGTCAAATGCACATGAAACTTCTGTCTCACCTCGTTTACCAGACTCAATGCAGTGAAATTCTTGCGTGAACTGTCCTGAATCTCCTGATCGTCCGACGTGAGCCTCAATTGGTTTCTTCTACAACTCACACTGAAACTCACAGATTTTCCTATCGATCTCAGCTTGCTTCCCAGCAAAAGCTTTGAAAAATGTTTCAAACTCCTGCATCTTGTCACCAGCTTCCACAGCAGCCACCTGCATAATTCTTCCCAATTTGATTCGTGTATCACAGTTGTTCACAGGTGGAAGAGAGAGAAATTTTGTGCCAAGAGAATTCTCTTTTTTTTAATTTATTTTTTAAAACAGCTTCCTTAAACAAGCCTTGTTGCTGCGTTAAAAAATTTGCCCGTCCGTCTTCAATTCTAGTGTCAGATACGTACCGCGGCCCAAACATTCTCCGAGTCGCGCAACCCTTCTCCGCTGCTCACACAGTCGCCTCGGCAGCGATCTCTCCCAATCCGCACACATCACTTGCTGCAACGTGTACCCCGTGCTGGCTCCTCTCCTCCAGCAACCAGCGAGCTCGGTTCGTCAACTTGCTTGTGCGGATCTCCCCAGTTGCTTCTGTTTCTTCTAGAACGGTCGCGCCTCACAGTGAATAGCGGTATAACTGCTCTATTCTTCCGCAGCGGCTACTGCGTTTTCCAGCTACGTTTGCCTTCCCTTGCAGCGAACCTCTTCCATGATCGTTTTCGGTTGTTTCCGATTTTCAACTTGCTACAACAACTGTTCTTCGACAGCAGCTTCTCTCTCTAGTGAATTTCCCCAGCAGCGAACATCCTTCTGCGTTCCGTTCTGCTCCAGCAGAACTCGGCCAGCTCCGACGCTTCCTTTCCTCCACTGAGTGTCCACTGCTCTAGTGCCTCACTCCAGTGGCGATCTTCTTCTTCTTCTCTCTTTATTGCTGCTACGATTTTCCAGCAGCGTTCCTCCTCTCCTGCGACGCCTCTCCCCAAGCGTGCGATCAGTCCACTTGCACGGCAGTCCCCAGCGGAGTCGTCAAATTGTTATGTAAAATAATTGAGAGAGAGAAAAGAGGAGAAAACTGTATATATTGAAGTAGTTGCAGAATCACAGTAGCAGAAATACAGCAGGAACACAACAGAAATATAGCAATTACAGTGGGGAAAAGAGAGAGGGAGAGAGATATGTAGGAGAACTCGTGGAAGACCACTCCTCCGAGCCCACCCCTTGCTGGTCGTCCCAACGAACCAGCCTCTCACAACAACCTGCTGTGTAATAATCCCAGTAAAATGAGTTGTGTCCATCCCAGCCCCCTGCTGACTATTTTTATACCCCACCAGCTCAAAGCTACAGCTGGCACTTTATTACAAAAATACAGTATTGCCCTTAATCAACTAACAAACTCTAACAAACTAACAAACATTCCAGCCAATAACAAACTCTTAACACCTGGACAGCCCTTTATTCCTAACAGCACATAGTACTCGACGAGGGTGGGGTGCGTATAGAAAATCACAAGGAACATACAAATATATACATATAGCCACACGCAAGTCCATCCTATGGATTCACAACAAAACACTCACCAACTCACAACATCCTCACTTTCACTGCCACCTCTAAATGCAGAAACCACATAACAGACACAAGTCATGAGCCACTACCCATTTTTCATTACAAGCCAAACCAATTTCATTTAAATGTCCCATGTCCTTTATTATTTATCAACAACCACATTTAACCACACGACCCATTATTAATTCATTCAACAGTCATTTTCAACCCATTAACCAAACCATCCCAAACCATTTAAAACATTATTAACCAGTTATTCTATCACTACCCGGGCATTTAGCACAACGCAACCACACATCACAAGCAATTCATCATCCCCATAGAACCATCGCCTCACCGCCCCAAAAGCACAGTCGCAACTCACCCTTCGGCCTCACACGCCCCAACCACACATCGCAACTGCACATCACCGCCCCACAGCACGACCACACATCACAGCACATTACAGAACATTTTACAGATTTAGCAGCAAACTTTTATCAATTCCGCATCTTATTTTGGGGGCATTATCACAGAAGTCATAATCCTGGGGCAGCTATTCCAATAGAAAAATATAAGTGATTAGCC
Organism: Viscum album; assembly: GCA_963277665.1. Taxonomy (NCBI): domain Eukaryota; kingdom Viridiplantae; phylum Streptophyta; class Magnoliopsida; order Santalales; family Viscaceae; genus Viscum; species Viscum album. The sequence goes on along the minus strand of OY728155.1, from coordinate 357,791,018 downwards.
AATTTCTCATTTAGGGTGATATCACACAGCACACGACAAGGTTTCCATGTCATGACATCTACTGCGCAAACAAAGCCCCCAACGGCCACGATTTTCAGCAGGGCATTTAGCTCGTACAATCACAACATCACAATAATACCAAAGCTGTAAAAACATGTGAATCAAACCCCTTCCCCCTTCAATTCAATTATCCCGGTTAATTTATCTTCATTAAGTCGGATGCAACCATCTTCCTAAAAGATAACAAAAACATAACCCCTCCCGCATGATACACAAAGAAGAGAAACGAGAGATTCCCTACTTGGAATAAAAAAGCTTCACGCAATTCGCTGCACCAAAATAGGGGTTGCGCACAGGATGGTATCGTCGCTAGAATAAACTCAAACCAACGGCAGCGGGTTCCACGACTCCAAGGGAAGGGCTTCGGGACCTCAAGTCTCAAGAGAAAGCAAGCAACAAGGAACGAAGGGAAATTTCCTTGTTTATAGAGACAAGGACTTGCTTGCAACCTCGGTCATCACAGAAAATCAAGGATATAATTATCCTCGACGAAACAACCTTCAAATGCCCCTGATTTACGCCGTCGAAAGGCCCGCATGACCATTTTATGTAACTGGCAAAAAACTCCACATGGTTGATCACACGTAGCCAAAAGCTCCACATAGCCGATTCACGTAGTTGATCGATCACGTAGCCGATTCACGTAGTTGATCACTCACGTAGCCGATCCAGCCACATAGCGAATTCAGTAGTCGATACAACCACATAGTCAATCTATCCCATATAGTCGATTCACGTAGTCAATCCAGTCATATAGTCGATTTACGTAGTCGATCCATCCAAATATCTGATCCAGCCATGTAGCCAATACATGTAACCAATCCAACTAGTCGTGAGAACAAACAACTGACCGTGTCAACCGACCGCACGACCAACCACCCTACCGCACGAACAAATAGTTGATCGTGCCAATTGACCACATGACTAACCTGTGCCAACCGACCGCATATCCAAAACACCCTCTAACCAATAAAACTGGCAAAGTAACAGGTCGGGAAGGCACGGGTCATTACAAGTACGATCTGTTATATTTATTTTCAACTATTTATTTTGTGTGTGGTTGGCCCAGTGGGCGACCGTCATTTGTATGTTTTGCATTCTTTTGTCTGGATGACTGTATACTGCATTTTATTTATTATAGAATACTTCTGTTTCAGTTATTTATTATGCGTACTCTGATGTTTATTTTTGTTGTTATTACACTCTGACCAAAGGGTATAGTCTCACCATTGTATTTTTAGACCTTCACCGCTAGTTGACAGCCTTTGGCGTACGGAGAGGCGCGCTTAAAGCCTTGTGGCGAGCCAGATTGGGTGAAGTGTCTGGTTGACCCGGATTGGTCCGTTACAAAATGGTATCAAAGAGGGGTTTGGGTTTTATGATTTGGGGATTTGGTAGACAGGTGGTCTATGAATGTGTCGGAACTTGTGATAGATATCGGACTGGTGTGTCGGGAACACCATTACCGATAGGAAGTCCAAGTTGTCGGGGCATGGGATTGTTGTTTTGGATTCTATTTTTACGGTTGCATGATTTCACCTAGTGTGATGCACTTGGGTTTGTGGATTTATGGTTTAATCTAGTTTTTGGCTCTTGGCCCGTGGGCAAGAGGCCAATGTCCATGCATCATTCTAAGCACGTAGGATTCACATAACATATATCTGTCTATGGTGTTTTATATTTTCTTCTGATAATAGGTCATGTGGATCATGTGGTGAGGGGTTCGCCGATGTTGGAGATGTAGCCCTTCGTCGAGGGATGCATGGAAACCCTAGTGGGTTGGTAATGGGCTCTAAGTGCCATGTTGGTGGCTCGATGAGGGCAAGGATGCCTAAGGGATCTTTGGATTGGACTCGAGTTGCCACGGGGTGGTGGTTCCCATGAAGTCTCAGGTTCGTGTTGCTTGGGAGGGAGCAATTCTTGCCACGTGTTGTCTATCGGGTCATGCGGTGGGGCCCATGTTCCTATTATCACCGATGGCTTGGGTGGGCGTAGTTGTTCTTACTTGGTGGGGTCGTTGAGGTTTGTTATCGCTAATGGTTAGGCATGAGGATGCTTGGTGTCTAAGAAGTGGAGCGCTAGGAGTGCTCCCTGTCTCACGGCTAGTTTGAGAGGGCGGGTTTGGTTGGACCCTTGGCCCTGCTCATTTTTGGTTGCGCCTTGGGTAGCGCAGTGAAAGCGTGGTTGGATGCTTGTGACTTTAGATCGACACTCGAGTGGAGGGTGGTCGTGTGGCTGATCGTGGCTCGAGGGAGATGCCTCATTTTTTAAAGGGAGTGTCGAGAGTGCTCTGGTTGGTTGGAACTGGCCTGTGTCAGGAGCTTGGTCAACAGTTTTAGGCTTGTTAGCCTAGTTTAGTTAGGGCTTGGCCTGTGTGAGCGTGGGTCCTGGTGCTCGTTTGAGAGCGATTTAAGGAAAACCTTGTGGTGGGGAGTGCACCGCAGGCCGTTGGAGGTCGTGAGCCTCATTTAAGTGGTTTGTTGAGCGTGGAGGTTGCGAGTTTTGTGTTGGTGCTCGGGTATGAGTGGTTTGGTCATCTATATCCATTGCGTCCAGTGATGGACGTAGTATGGGTCATGTAGTTTGTCGTTTGGGCAACAAGGCAACGATAAGGATACTCCTGTAGTGGGGAACATCAAATCAGTCGCGGTTTAATGTCTCTCGTGTTGGGAGAGAGTTGTGAGCGCTATAAGACCGGTCGTCAGACGGTTGAGATAGCACTGGTTGTGCCAGTGCTTGGGGGATAGCATGGTTGATGGTTGTCCACCGAGGCTTCTCGAGAGCGAGAAGCGTTTGTGGTGGGGAGTTTATGACGACTCGCGTCGTTATGGGTTAAGAAAATCAAGAGAAATTTGAAACTATTTGTTCTTGGAAGTGTTCAAGGGCAAATAAGATGATCTTAGATATTTTTTCTAATTACTCTGTTGGTCCCGGAATAGGGTGTTACCCTAGGACGGGAGTTCGATGAAAATCCGAGCAGTTCAAATTTTCACTAAATATTTAATATTTAATTAAATAAATATTAATTTATTCGTGCGTGTTTGTTCGGTCATATCTTTTAAACGGAGTGTAAGATTGAGATTTCTTCTCCACAGTTGAGTCTAGAATGGGGGGTTTTGCCTAGAAGAGGCAATAAGCTTGTCCAGAGATACGTGGAGCACGTGTGGATCACCGCTAGAGGAATCCTACACTTGGATTCTACGACGCAACGGCGGATCACATCGGATCGTGAACGGAAACATCAACGAAGAGAGAATTCCATCAAGTTAATTCTTGTCTTTTAATTAAATTAATTATAACCAATATATGATGATCCTCTCTGTGGTTCCGGGACTTCTCTCCTTTTCTTTCATTCTTCGTTCTATTCCGAAAATCCGGCGTTTTATTATCGTGACGGATCTGAGATTAAATGTTGTTAACGGAAAAATTAAAGTTGGGTACACCCACTAACGCATTTCCACTGCTCCTAGAACCTACAAGAGGTATCAGAGGGGTCATATCGTTGATTATAATTATTTCGTTTTTCGTTGATTATTTACGAATTTAATAATTTAGTTGTTTCGATTCAAGTTAATCGTTCTGAAAATCTGAATCTCGAGATCTATTTCTCCTCTTACATTTCTCGTTCATCTTACAGAAACGATTTTTTCTTTTAATTTTGATTAAAATAAAACAGAGGATCTCATCCTGAGGTGCCAAAGCTTCCGGGCCGTACAATACAAGAATACACGGCGTGTATTCGGCAGTACACGCCGTGTAGTATAGGTTCCATGTACCGGGACGGTCCGCCGAACCAGGTCGTGTCATTGGATCATATCTAAGTCTTTAAGACTCTGTGTGTTGACCAGGAACAAGTGGCACACGGTTTCCGGATTACATGTCGTGTGTCCCACTGAACACGACGAGTAGTCCCTTCGGGTTAGGGTTGGACCGTGTACCCCGTACACGACTCGCCAGGCTGGAAACCGTGTAACGCGGATATGACACAGCGTGTGTCCCACTGAACACGCTGTGTACTCCGAAGATTTTTGAAGTACAATTACACGCCATGTCCCCGAGCGTGTACTTCGGATGGACGGTGAACAAAAGTACACGCCGTGTAGTCGGAACTATACGCCGTGTACTCATCCAAATTACGCAGATTTATTAAAATTTAGTATTATATTATACAAACCTTTGAGACGTGTACCATAGTGCAGGCGTAGAGTTGAGGCACAACACGTGATAGGTGTTTTATATATATGTGTTTAATTTAACATCTGCGTGATGTTCATTTCTACTCATTGGGTAGTTATGAACGGAAATTCACCAGGTTGCCTCCAAGGTACAAGTTACGTACAAAGATAATTTTAAATGAATTTATTTGTTTAAAATTATGATGGATGAGAATCTCAAAGAAATTCAGAAAAAGGTTTAAGATAAAAAGATTGATTAATTAAAGATAATTAATTGATTCGAGCGTGATTTATCTTAAACAAGAACGATTAAAGAATTGAATGCTAGTTTTATTTATGCATAAATATCTTTGCATGTATGAATGATCATGAGCTAGATCAAGACCTTTGTATGTAAATGGTTTCTTTTAATTAATTTATTTAAATTAAATTTGTTGGTCTGCGAGCCTTCTCCTCATTAATATGTAGGGTCTGCGTGCCCAAGATTTCTTTTATGTAAAACCCTGTTTTACCCCTCACCTGCGTGTGAGATAAAAGCATATGTAATGGATGGAGCTCCCAAGAAAATGAAGGCGGCTCAAGTTAGGAGTCAAGGTGAAACCAATCCAAGGAGATACAAAGGTGGACAGGTGGAAAACTGTAAACACGAACCCAAAAGGTTCAAGGTGTTTCTCCTCTAGGTCTTGGGTTAGTTTATCAACCGCTAGATAAACTAACCAATAGAACAAGCTCATGATCATACCATTTATTTTATTTATGTCAGTTGCATGGTTTATTTATTATGGTTGTGTTGTCACGATCACACAATTAATAAATTAAACAAGCATGCAAGATGGAACTAAAATAAGACCGGATTATGCGTAAATATTATCTTAGACATGGTTAATCACTTAAATATATCCCACTTAATATTAACAAGCATGTAATCAAAGATAATAAAATGGAAATTTACGTATAAGGATAAAATCCCTCAAAGAAAATATTAAATTGGTATAGCCTTCCATAATCTTGGTTAGAATTGAACCATAGTTCAAAGTGTTTAACCAACCCTAGTTGGGGTGCTTTCAATTATCGGGGAACTCTAATTCAAGGTTTTGGGTTGACTTGACTTGGTTCACATCAAGGGTTGACTGTCACAGCAGGACTTGGTGTGACCAAGAGGCAAAGGTTGAGGAAATCCAAAATAAAAGGATTTCAGGAATGGAAAGTCCACTCAGCAGATCAAGGAGCTACGATTTAATGCAGTTGGCATTTGGAATGCCTACCTAAAACCCCTTTCAAGTTGCTTGACCAACCTTAGTTGGGGTAATGCGAAGGGCACTATGGATCCTTGCCACTAGAATATTCAGACAACAGAATATTCTGAAGTCAATGGTGAGGGCTATTGAATTTCGATAAAATAGTGGGAGACTAATAAGTATTAATTTATTTATTTGTCTCAGTTTTATCATGATAAAGTATAAAACCTTTGCTCATCTTAATTTTTAGAAGCGGCAAGAAAAATGACTTCAAACATATCATTGCGAACCATACTCGAGAAGAAAAACTTTCTCACCGGCACCAATTTTCAGGAATGGCAAAGGCGTTTACGCGTCATCCTTCGCCACGAGAGGTAATTGTATGTGCTGGAAGAACCTGTTCCAGTTGCGCCTGAAAAAGAGGTCGGTGATGAGGAACTATCTCTCTGTGTGAAACATATGGATCATGTCACAGATGTCCAATGTTTCATGCTAGTGGTCATGTCTAATGAGCTCTTGAAGAAACATGAAAACATGGACGCGTATAACATGATGTATCACCTTAAAGATCTCTAGCAAGAGAAGGCAAGACATAAGAGATATGAGATCTCCAATACTTTGTTTACAACTAAGCTTGGAGAGTCTCCGTCAGCTGGGCCTCATGTAGTCAAGCTTATTGGATACATTGAACGCCTGGACATTTTAGAGATTAAGTTCCCGGATGAGTTGCGTACAGATCTCATCCTATCATCACTGTCCAAGACTTTCTCTAGCTTTATTGTCAACTATAACACGAGCAACAATGAGAAGAGTCTATCGGAACTTCTGACCTTAATTCGCTAGGTAGATAAAAACATGGGGCGTGACAAACCCGCAGTCCTTATGGTGAATAAGAAAAGGAAAAACAAGGCAAAGGAGCCAAGGACTTATAAACGGTCTGAAGCCCCTGAGCAACATCCCTCCAAGAAGGGGAAGATCCAAAGGCAGGGCAAGGAACGAGAGGCGATATGTTTTGCATGTGGCAAGTCAGACCACTGGAAGAGGAATTGCACTCAGAAGCGTGGGGCCACTAAAGGTGCGTTCGTTATCGAGTGTAATTTTTCCATTTCTACACATTGGGTCTTTCATTGGGTTTATTTAAGAAGTTTTTAGAATTTTTTGGGAGCCCTTGGGGATGTGCACGATTGACATATGGTTAGGGAAAATCATGTGGTTTGGCCCAAGAAACTGTGAGGCCAAACACGGTCTATTGAAATGGGGTGCATAGTTTGTCCAAACCATGTGACCACCCCTCCAAACCATGAACACCTAGGCAGAGGTATTATGCATGCTTGACACACGGTTAAAGTAACTATGCGGCCAAATTGTGCACCCCAAACATACGCTCTTTATAGGGTGCACGGTTAAGGCGCATAGTTACACCTAACCATACGACCTCTCCAGCAAACTGTGTATGTGGAATTTTAATGCTCCAGATTTTTAATTAAAAATACCTAGGGCCCCAATTTAACCTATAATGACCCCCTAATATGATATTGGCTCGACCTGAAACTTTCCTCAGTGCTCAAGAGGTATCTTCTTTTGGATTTTAGGTGTATTTCCTTCGTTCTTGATATATAAACTCAAGGTATGTTGCCTTTTTTATCTAGTTTTTCATTTCCTTCTTAGATCCTCATTGGATCTCAAATATAAGGGGTTTGACATAGGATTGATGTGTTTCTTATGGATCTAGGATTGTGATGACCTAATCTACTCTTCCCCGCTCACCGTTTTTGAAGGCAATTAATTCTACCTTCGTTCTTGAGGTAGGTGCTTCTATAAAAAGGGATACTTCTATGAATTGCTTATTGTTTTTGTAAATTTCATTAGGTTATTAATTGAATACACTTGAATTGTGATTATAATGTATTTTTTGGAAAGAAATTATGTTTTTAAAGGGGTTTTTCTTTAAAAATGGTTTGTGCACACCAAGTGTTTGATAAAATGCTTGAATGATGATTTTGGTTTAAAAATGGGTTTTCAAGCACTGAATTGGATTGTATTTTCTTTGAAAATGTTTTATACATTATGTAAATTAATTTTAAAATGTTTTTGGACAAACTTAGCACATCAGGAAACCTTGGGTGCATCGGGAATAAACATGTCACCCATAGTGTATAATTCCACTTGAGGTTTTCTTTCACTTTAGTGGGTGTAATTCCACTAAAGGTTATTCCGGTTGGATCCACCATATCCCTGGATTAGGGATTTATTTTTATATCTATTACATATACCCATAGGTTAGAGACCAAACAGTGTGTTTTTTCATTTATGATTGGATGATCGCACTAAGGATTGATCATGGTTATCTTCTCACATGCCTTCACATGATGGATTGGTCATGGTTATTTGATCACATACTTTCACATGATGGATTGGTCATTGTTATTTGATCAAATGCTTTCACATTATGGATTGGTCATGGTTATTTTCTCACAAGCTTTCACATGATGGGTTGGTCGTGGATATTTGTTTACATGTTTACCTTATGGTGTATTTAAGGATTGTATTCATTATTATTTAATGCTTTATCACTTATAATATTACTTTATTTGATATTATTAAAGGCTTTTATGAAAAAACAAGGGACGATTTACAAATGGTTTTGATATTTAAAATTGATTTGTAAAACTGTATATGTTTTAAAGTTAGAAATGCAACATTCTTGATATTAGTCCCTGTATAAATTTTGTAGTGGAATACTACTGGGCTTTGTGTTCACACCCTACTTTTTCCTTTGGACAGTTGTAGAAACTGTTTTATAGGATTCAGGTAAAGGGAAGGGAATTATGTAGCATGTTGGATTATCTTTTCATTGTACCCTTCATAGCAGGATGGTTTAGAGGTGACAGTTGATCACATGGAGACTTTTTATACTTGTCTTGGCATACTTTTGGGTTTAGATGGTTTGGATTGGATTGTATGAACCTTGGTTGAATCTCTTTCTTCCACTTTTTTACTCTAGTTGTATGACTTTTTTGTGATATACAAGACTTGTTTCCATTATCTTGTTATGCCTCACCATCATGATGGGCTAGCTTAGGTGGCTTGTCTATTTGACTTAGGTTGGTTCGTTACATATTGAATCGACCAATCCATTCCTAGTATCTGGTCAAAACATAAAATCTCAAGTATAAACAAGTCCCAAGGAGATGTTACCTAAAAATCTCAAGGGCATAATCCTTGCAATGATATATACCCTCCATTTGTACCTCTAAAGGCATGTTGATCGAAATAAACCCATAAATAAATTCCAATACCATACCCAAACCATTCAAAAATCAAGAAAATATAAATGAATGTGAAGCTCATGTATAAAAAAAGCACTATAAATCATAGAAACTTCTAGAAGAATGCCTCATATAGTCGATGGTCTATCCTTACCACCACTGGGTGTAGGCTAAACTATATGAAGCTGACCTATCCCTCTACCCTGAGCTCCTTTATGAGTCCCATTCACTGCACTACTATACTGACATGAATTATGTTGTCATAAAACACCTTATCCTCCTCCCCAACCATTACAACCAGAGGAAATCTAACCGGAAGACTAATATAGGGTAGAAAATCCTTTTTTGGTGATTTGCATCAGCATAGGCCCTCCATCACTACCCATTTATCAAGGGTTTCAGCATAACCTCTGTAGGCACCTGATCCTACAAAAATCTCAGCACTCCCCTGGTGGTTGAATAGACTAGCCTCGCATGTGACCAAGATTTCTACAAATTTTTTTCCACGACAACCTCATCCCCTACCAACGATGGAACAAAATGATAAAAATCAATGAATCAACCAACATAATCCATCACTAACACATTCCCCTAGGTCAAATGAATTAACTCTACAACTCTCTATTACCTTAGAGTCTTTGGGTATAAATATTCCATGAACTTTTCTTGGATATAATTCCATGCCATACCCTACAACTACTCAGGTTGGACCTAAATATCCCACCAACACTTTCTATCCCTCACAATATATAAGATGCTAACTTGAAACTATTCTTAGGAGGAGTCTCCAAGTGATCCAAAATAGTATGGATAAACTTATTCTAGAACTTAGCTACCTCAATTCCACCCTCTATAGAGAGAATCATATGATGCTATAGCTGGAAAACTCTCGTCAGATCAAACATACTCGATGCTACCATCCCTTGGTCTCTCTCCATAAATTTTATAAAACAAGTAAAGTTATCACAAAACAAATCTTACCCTATCTACTGAGATAAATGGGGGTTCTTATCCCACTATATGAGGTATATTATCTTCAATGCCCTCTTATCACCCTACCGGTAAACGTCGTTGTGGTGGAATCTCTATACAATGTCAAACACATGTTTCAAGGTAAATAAAAATTTATTTCACAGTTATATACGAGTGGGACCACAACTAGAAATAAAAATCTATTCCACAAATACTATCCCAATGGATAAAACACATCACTATTACTACCCCCAACCATCGTTGTTTGGGGCCATGGCTAATATAGGGTAAAACAATCTTCCATAATTACAAGATTTTCATTTGACACCATTTTTCAACCATTTAAATTTACATCTTTCAATTTACACAATTTAATCTTCTTTATTAAGCACTATCATTCCAAAAGAACAAAAGAATAGAAAAGCATTTTATTTCCCTCAACCCAACCATACATTCTCTTCTGTGTGTCCCAAACATGATGCATGCCACATAAATCCTTAAGTTCCTATAATGTTTCAGGAATACACAAGATCATATCATACCAACCCATGAGTAAAATCTCGTAAAATCATAGCATCACACTAGATGTGCATCACCCAGTATGAAATAACATCCAACTGTAACAAGAGAATAACAAGAACAACAATCCCACCTTGGGAACTTGGGTCCCCCCCACATGGTTTAGCTACTCCCATTCATGAGATCATTTCCAAGGACTAAAACATATTAGTCTCTTATCTACCTTCCCCAAATAGTAAGACAAAGGAGAATAAACTGTCTCTGATACCACTTTGTAACATCTTGGATCGAGTTCCGCTAAACTAATGACCCGAGTCGATGCACTATATGACCTCAAGCATGCCTCCCCATATGCTAGAGGCTTCTGACTATTAGTGAGGGTTTAATAAGGAAAGTGGGGAGACTATACCTGCTTTACCAGAGTATCATAATAGAAAAAATCAAAATAAACAATCACCAAACAGTGATAATCAATAATCGTGCATCATTTAATGAATTCAAAAACCCAGGAAGTACCAACAAACCAATACAGAAAACATGTCATGTCATGATAGTCTAAAGTGAAAAAGGGAATTAAAATAATACATGTTAAAAATACCCAAATTGGGTCTCACATTAGTAGAAAACCGGTCTTTAACATTGACATTTTCATGTCGGTTCTTCAAGATCGATGTTAAAAGTCTTCCATGATGACTTTTATCATCAGTTATCCAATAAACGACATTAAAAGCTCACTTTTAATGTCAGTTCTAAAAAAATCAACATTAAAAGTCATAATAGAAGACTTTTAATGTTGGTTATTCAATAACCAAAGTTAAAAGCCAACTTTTAACATTGTTTCATGAAAAACTGATGTTAAAAGTCCTTATATAAGACTTTTAACATCGATTTTCTTTAGGAACCAATGTTAAAGTCATTTTTATGTCAGTTTTTCAAGAAACTGATATTAAAAATGATGAAAAGTTTTAGTTTATTTCCTAATATTCAATTTTTATAGTCTTAGAGCTAAAATGGAACTACATATCAAAAGTTATGGATGTCATAAGTTGAACTTTAGAATACTTTTAACATCATTTTTTTTCAAGAACTGACATTAAAAGTCACTTTTGACGTCATTTTTTTTAAAAAATGATATTAAAAATGTTTACCAACACTACAAAAAAAACAGTACATTAGAGAGGGTTATTTAGAGGGGGTTATGCATAACCCCCTCTAAATTCATTTTCTATAACATTAGAGGGGGTTCTACACAACCCCCTATAATCATCGAATTTAGAGGGGGTTATGAACCCCCTCTAAACTCATTTTCTATAAAAATTAGAGTGGGATTATGTACAACCCTCTTAAATCATCGAATTTAGAGGGGGTTATGGAGCCCCTTAATTTCGTAAATTAAAGGGGGGTTTTGAACCCCCTCTAATTTTTTTGACATTATTTTTTTAATATCTAGTTGGATTTTAGAGTGGGTTCAAACCCCCCTCTAATATCTTAAATTAGAGGGTGTTGAAAACCCCCTATAATGACTTAAATTAAAGGGGTTCAACCCCCTATAATTTCTTAAATTAGAGGGGGTTCAAAACCCCCTCTAATCTCAATAATTTAAAAGGGGTTCAAAACCCCCCTCTAATGTCTTTAATTTAAAGGGGGTTCAAAACCCCCTCTAATGTCTTTAATTTAGAGGGGGTTCAAAACCCCCTCTAATTTAAGAGATTAAAGGGGTCATCAACCCCCACTTTTAAAAAAAAGAAAATTCTATAATATATATATATAATTAATTAAAACACAATATATAAATGTATTTAAATACATTATATGAACATATTATATAAAATATTTATATGATTGTATTTAATTTTATTTATTTGTATACATAAATATAATTGTATAATATTATGTAAATTAATATATATTTATTTGTATAAATTGTATTTTATATAATATTAATTATTTATAATATAAAATCATAAACATATTATATAAATATATACATAAATATAATTTATCTAAAAAAATATATCATATAAAAACTCAAACTTGTATTTTTTATAAATTGTATCATAATAATAATAAATACATTTCTATATAATAGGTTTATGCCTTTATATTATATATAATTAATATTATATGAAATATAATTTATACAAAAAAATTTATATTAATGTATATTTATTGAAATACTAATATATATTAATGTACATAATAATAAATATATGTATTGAAATGCATTATATAAATATTTTTATAAATTGTATTGCATATAATATTAATTGTATATAATATAAAATTGTATTTCAGATAATATTAAGTATATTTTTCTATAAATTTCATTTCATATAATACTGATTATATATAATATAAATATTAATTATATATAATATTCATATTAATTATATATAATATGATATTAATTATATATTATATGATATTAATTATATATTATATGATATTAATTATATATAATATGATATTAATTATATATAATATGATATTAATTATATATAATATTAATATTTGTATAAATTTTATTTCATATAATAATAATATATTAATTTTATATAATATTATACAGTTTATAGAAATAAATAAATATATTAATATAAATAATAATAAATATATCTATTGAAAGACATTATATAAAAATATTTTTAAAGACCTTATATAAATATATTAAGTAAATACTTATACATATATATATATATATTCTTTAAATGTATGTATATATATAATATAAATATGTATTTAAATAATATAAATAATTTACATAAATATATAATATGAATGTATTTAATATAATATATGTTTGATATAAATCATAAAATAAATGTACAGTATTTATAAAACCAATATATAATTTTGATAAATTAAAAAATACACGAAATAAAAATAATAATAATTATTAATATTATTTGTCACGACCCGCCCTCGGGGTCCGTGCCGTGACTACCCCAAGCTCGCCTTCCATAGGCCAGGGGCTGGCGACTAGCACCAAGGCGTGAATCCCGATAAAAAGGGAAGGCATTGCCTTTGAAAAGCAAACAAACACCACAGAGTAAGAAAGCAGAAAGTAAATACTAAACAAAAGCAGAGTACAACTGAAAGTGCGGAAAAGTAAATGGGCCAGTATACAAACCCAAACTGAAAGTAAAGTACAACTCGAAAGGGAAAACAGAAACTGAAAGGTAAAAGCCGCTACACCGAGCTGTCCACTGGAAATCCCACCTGAAGGGTGGGTACAAATAGCTCCTCTGCTCCACGGGTCCCGCTGTCCGCTCCGTGCACGTCCCGCCCAGTGGACCACCTCCGGGTACCGTCCCGCTCTGCAAGCCTCAGCTAAGGTCAACGCTGTCCGTCGTCTGCAACCAACACAACGTAGTGCGGGCAAAGCCCGTGCAGGGGTGAGTATAAGCTACTCAGTAGGGACCCCGAGACCCCTGAAGGTCTCTCAAATCCACAAAGGATAAACCACGAAGAAAGGTACAATCACAAAGTAACAACCAACACTGCTTAGGTATATGCCCATATATATACCTAAGTCATCAATTCAAATACGCTCCAACCTCCGAGCCCAAGTACAACTCAGTCCACACAGGAAAGTAAACGTATTCCACACAGGAAAGAAAAACGTAATCCACATAGGATAGCACAACACAATCCACACAGGAAAGCAACAGGATTCATCTCACACAGGTATACTTCTTCAAAGGACGAAAAAGATGATCACTGATCCATCTAAGTCGTCAGACCCACGAAGGATCAAAAGGTAACTAACCCCCGCAAATACCCACACAGGATCGGGCCCACACAGGACCTGTAGGCGCTGGTTCACACAGGACCGCTGAGCGCAAGGACCCACACAGGATCGGACCCACACAGGATCGGGCCCACACAGGACCTGTAGCACTGATCCACGTAGGATTGCTGAGTGCTGTAGTCGTCTTCGTCGAATCCACACAGGATCTCTGTACTGACGTCATCGCAGTCACAGTAGCAGTAGCAGCAGTAGCAGTCACAGTAACAGTCGCAGCCAGCACTAGGGTTCCTGCACACAGCAAGCTCGTTCAGAGGGTCCGCTCCACGAGCCGAGAGGCTGATACATCAACTGTCACAAAGACCAGAGTTGATGTATCCAAAAGTTCCGTATCGCCAACAGGAACTCAACGCAACAGACGGCGCGTCGATCGGACGCCCGGTCTGAGGGTTATTGGCATTTTCGTCCCCGGGGTCCGGTTGGTTTTTAAGGCAAAACCAACCCGACCGTACTCCACCTGCGTCCAAACCTCGGGCGGAGTATGCCAAAAGATCCGTCTCACTAAGAGGAACACAACACAGCTGACGGCACGTCAATCGGACGTCCGTAGCTCAAGATATGAGCGTTTCCGCTCCGAAGGCCCGGTTGGTTTCGTGAACGAACCAACCCGGCTGAACTCAAAGTAATCCGAAACCTTGAGTGTGATATACCGAAACGACCATCTCGATCCAAGGATCGCGTTGCCGTAGACGGTTCGTCGATCGGAGGTCCGTGGCTCAAGTTATGGCCAAAAGACCGAATCTGATTCGAAATGGGGGGGTCCGGGTCCGGGCCGACCCGGCCCGACCCCCCCCCCCCTGGGTCGGCCCGAACCGGGTCAACCCGAACCGGGTCAACCCGAACCGGGTCAACCCGAACCGGGTCGACCCAACCCGGCGCGGCGGTGCGGCGGCCGCGGCGGCCTGGCGCCGCATGGAGGCGGCACGCGGGGGGAATCAATCCCCCGCTGATTGAAGAGGCGGCGCGGCTTTTTAGCCGCGCCTGTTTGCAAACCGCCCCCCCCCAACGTGGGGGGCTTGATTGGCAGGAAACGGGGGGGCCTCCTGCCCCCCTCAAGGAAACCGCCCCCCTCATAAAGAGGGGGGTTTTGTGAGCTGGCCGGGGGATTAATTTTCCCCGGTTTATTGCCATCCGGCCGGCCAGCTGGCCGGCCGGTTTTCTCCAACGGAACCGGAAAATCCGGTCCCCTCTTCCGCTTCCGACACCGGCGGCCCGGCCGCCGGTCTTCTCATCCCGCCGCGGCCCGGAACCGGCCGCGGTGTTCGGCGTCTGGCGCGGTGCGACGGCACCGCGCCCCTCCAACGCGCCTTCGTTTCCCCTTGACGCGGCGCGACGACATCGCGTTCTAGATGATTCTTTTACGGCGCGGTGCGACGGCGCCGCACAATATAAACGCACGATTAATCGCGTGGTGCGACGGCACCACGCCACCTTGTTTCCACCCGCAAAGCAATTCAACAAGAACGATGGAGGGGGTTCGGCCGTGTTCATGCGGTCCGGCCCCCTCACGTTAAACAATAACACAACTTAAAAATCCTTACGTTAATCATGCATGAACCACGAACAAGGATAATTAAATAACCAAAAATACAACAACCCCTACCTTGGTATAAGGTTCGAAGATTTTTCAACGTTCCGCGGAAGACGACGTCGCGGAGGTCGGGCGTCGCGGTAGCCGTTCGTCAAATCCGATGACGAAGAGGTGCGTCCGAAGAAGTACGTCGTTGACGAATCTTCGTATGCCGACGAAGGATGTCCGAGGAAGAAGCGGCGTTCCCTCTCGTTGACACGGAAGACGAAGAGAAGAGGAGCGGCGTTCTTCGTCGGAACTTGAGCGTTCTTCGTCAAGATGAGCGTTCTTCGTCAAGTTGAAGAAGAAGGAGGAGGAGCTCTCAAAAATAAATCCACAAAAGTTGGCTAACAAAATAAAATAAGGTCCCTCCTTATTTTATTTACCAAGCCAAGGAATTCAAAACTTCAAATTCAAAAACATAACACTTAATTAATTAACATGTCATGTGTAATTAATTAGATGTTAAGTTTACAAACATTTAAGAGGGAGAGAGGGGAGTTTAAGGGGGAAGTTGAGAGGTTTAGGTTCGTGTGGGTCCCACCACACTTAATCCTCTCAAGGGAGGTTAAGTGGGTGTGGGTCCCACCCCTAACTCCCTTTGAGAGGAGTTAACCTACAAAAGTGAAATAAAAAGAATCCACATTGTTTTATTCAACTTTTTATAAATCTCCCAAAAACTAACTTTCGTTCCGCAACAAACGCAACTTCCGAAAGGGTCTCTTTAAGCGAATATCGGCGCTGCGAGTTCATCGGTGCCCTCGGATTTCAATTCCGAGCACCGGATCAAAAGTTAGGAATTCCCGCTCGTTCGTTCACTGAATGTACCCGAGCCAAACTTCGGAAATTGATTCCGGGCACTCCGGGCCTCGGAATCAGGTGCCGTCTGAAACCGCGCTCTTGTAAAATTCTAAAGAAAATTAAGAAAAAATTTCCCTTGAATTTTACGGGTCTTTACATTACCCACGAAGGATCAAAAGGTAACTAACCCCCGCAAAGACCCACACAGGATCGGGCCCACACAGGACCTGTAGCACTGATCCACGTAGGATCGCTGAGTGCTGTAGTTGTCGTCGTCGAATCCACACAGGATCTCTGTACTGTCGTCGTCGTAGTCACAGTAGCAGTAGCAGTAGTAGCAGTCACAGTAACAATCGCAGCCAACACTAGGGTTCCCGCACACAGCAAGCTCGTTCGGAGGGTCCGCTCCACGAGCCGAGAGGCTGATACATCAACTGTCACAAAGACCAGAGTTGATGTGTCCAAAAGTTCCGTATCGCCAACAGGAACTCAACGCAACAGACGGCGCGTCGATCGGACGCCCGGTCTGAGGGTTATTGGCATTTTCGTCCCCGGGGCCCGGTTGGTTTTTAAGGCAAACCAACCCGACCGTACTCCACCTGCGTCCAAACCTCGGGCGGAGTATGCCAAAAGATCCGTCTCACTAAGAGGAACACAACACAGCTGACGACACGTCAATCGGACGTCCGTAGCTCAAGATATGAGCGTTTCCGCTCCGAAGGCCCGGTTGGTTTCGTGAACGAACCAATCCGGCCGAACTCAAAGTAATCCGAAACCTTGAGTGCGATATACTGAAACGACCGTCTCGATCCAAGGATCGCGTTGCCGCAGACGGTTCGTCGATCGGAGGTCCGTGGCTCAAGTTATGGCCAAAAGACCGAATCTGATTCGAAATGGGGGGGTCCGGGTCCGGGCCGACCCGGCCCGACCCCCCCCCCCCCTGGGTCGGCCCGAACCGGGTCGACCCGGCCCGGCCGGCCGGTCGGCCGGCGGCGGCCTGGCGCCGCATGGAGGCGGCACGCGGGGGGAATCAATCCCCCGCTGATTGAAGAGGCGGCGCGACTTTTTAGCCGCGCCTGTTTGCAAACCGCCCCCCCCAACGTGGGGGGCTTGATTGGCAGGAAACGGGGGGGCCTCCTGCCCCCCTCAAGGAAACCGCCCCCCTCATAAAGAGGGGGGTTTTGTGAGCTGGACGGGGGATTAATTTTCCCCGGTTTATTGCCATCCGGCCGGCCAGCTGGCCGGCCGGTTTTCTCCAACGGAACCGGAAAATCCGGTCCCCTCTTCGGCTTCCGACACCGGCGGCCCGACCTCCGGTCTTCTCATCCCGCCGCGGCCCGGAACCGGCCGCGGTGTTCGTCGTCTGGCACGGTGCGACGGCACCGCGCCCCTCCAACGCGCCTTCGTTTCCCCTTGACGCGGCGCGACGGCGTCACGTTCTTGATGATTCTTCCACGGCGCGGTGCGACGGCGCCGCACAATATAAACGCACGATTAACCGCGTGGTGCGACGGCACCACGCCACCTTGTTTCCACCCGCAAAGCAATTCAACAAGAACGATGGAGGGGGTTCGGCCGTGTTCATGCGGTCCGGCCCCCTCACGTTAAACAATAACACAACTTAAAAATCCTTACGTTAATCATGCACGAACCACGAACAAGGATAATTAAATAACCAAAAATACAACAACCCCTACCTTGGTATAAGGTTCGAAGATTTGTCAACGTTCCGCGGAAGACGACGTCGCGGTAGCCGTTCGTCAAATCCGATGACGAAGAGGTGCGTCTGAAGAAGTACGTCGTTGACAAATCTTCGTATGCCGACGAAGGATGTCCGAGGAAGAAGCGGCATTCCCTCTCGTTGACACGGAAGACGAAGAGAAGAGGAGCGGCGTTCTTCGTCGGAACTTGAGCGTTTTTCGTCAAGATGAGCATTCTTCGTCAAGTTGAAGAAGAAGGAGGAGGAGCTCTCAAAAAGAAATCCAAACAAGTTGGCTAACAAAATAAAATAAGGTCCCTCCTTATTTTATTTACCAAGCCAAGGAATTCAAAACTTCAAATTCAAAAACATAACACATAATTAATTAACATGTCATGTGTAATTAATTAGATGTTAAGTTTACAAACATTTAAGAGGGAGAGAGGGGAGTTTAAGGGGGAAGTTGAGAGGTTTAGGTTCGTGTGGGTCCCACCACACTTAATCCTCTCAAGGGAGGTTAAGTGGGAGTGGGTCCCACCCCTAACTCCCTTTGAGAGGAGTTAACCTACAAAAGTGAAATAAAAAGAATCCACATTTTTTTATTCAACTGTTTATAAATCTCCCAAAAACTAACTTTCGTTCCGCAACAAACGCAACTTCCGAAAGGGTCTCTTTAAGCGAATATCGGCGCTGCGAGTTCATCGGTGCCCTCAGATTTCAATTCCGAGCACCGGATCAAAAGTTAGGAATTCCCGCTCGTTCGTTCACTGAACGTACCCGAGCCAAACTTCGGAAATTGATTCCGGGCACTCCGGGCCTCGGAATCAGGTGCCGTCTGAAACCACGCTCTTGTAAAATTCTAAAGAAAATTAAGAAAAAATTTCCCTTGAATTTTATGGGTCTTTACATTACTCCCACCTCAGGGCTTTACGTCCCCGTAAAGATACATAAAAAACTAGGGAAACAAATGAGGGTACTGAGCACGGATCTGAGCCTCCCGCTCCCATGTGCTCTCCTGGAGATTCTCGTGCTGCCATCTGATGCGCACAAGAGGAATCGATCGCCCACGCAGGACCCGCTCCTGTCGATCCTCTATCTCCACCGGGACCTCCGTAAAAGTCGCCCCATCGTCAACGTCAAGCTCCCCATGATCAATGATGTGCGTCGGGTCATGCACGTATCTCCTCAGCTGAGACACGTGGAAGACGTCGTGCACCCGGTGAAACTGAGGTGGTAGAGCCAGGCGATAAGCCACCTCGCCAACCCTGCTGAGGACCTGGAAGGGTCCGATGAAGCGCGAAGATAACTTGCCGCCTTGGCCAAATCTCCGAATACCACGTCGAGGTGAGACCCGCAAGAAGACGTGGTCGCCATCCTCGAACTCTAGTGGCCTCCGCCTCCTGTCAGCGTATGACTTCTGCCGGCTCTGAGCTGTCCTCATCCGCTCCTGGATGACCTGGACCTTCTCTGTCGTGGCCTGGACCATCTCCGGTCCCACAAGTGCTGACTCCCCAGGGTCTGTCCAGCACAAAGGAGATCTACATGGTCGGCCGTACAACGCCTCGTACGGTGCCATCCCGATAGTGGAGTGGTAGCTGTTGTTGTACGTGAACTCCACCAAGGGTAGGTGGTCCTCCCAGCTACGACCAAAGTCGAGGACACATGCGCGGAGCATGTCCTCGAGAGTCTGAATGGTTCTCTCCGTCTGACCATCCGTCTGAGGGTGAAAGGCTGTGCTCAGACGTAGCTGCGTCCCGCCGAACGCCTCCTGTAACCCCTTCCAAAGCCAGGAAGTAAAGAGAGCATCTCGATCGGAGACTATAGAAGATGGCACACCGTGGAGCCGCACAATCTCATGAACGTAGAGACGTCCCAAGCTCTCCACTGAGCCCTGCTCTCTGATGGGTAAGAAGTGTGCCGACTTGGTGAGTCGGTCAACAATCACCCAGATGGAGTCGTGACCTCTGGAAGTGCATGGAAGTCCAGTCACAAAGTCCATAGATATGCCGTCCCACTTCCACTCCGGAACCTCCAAGGGCTGTACCAAGCCTGCTGGTACCTGATGCTCTGCCTTCACCTGCTGGCAGGTGAGGCATCGAGAAACGAACTCTGCTACTGCCTTCTTCATGCCCGGCCACCAGTGTTGTCGTCTTAGGTCCTGGTACATCTTCGCCACTCCAGGATGTACCGCCAAAGGAGAAGTGTGAAAATCTCTCAGCACTTCCTCTCGCAAAGCGACTGGTACCATGGTACGTCCTCTGAAAAGGATGTCGTGCTCTGCTCCAAGGGAGAAACCATCAGGTGCCTGTCCCGAGGATATCTGTGCACGCCGTGTCTCACAGTCAGCGTCCTCACGCTGTGCCTCCCTGACCCGCTGTAGTAGTGGAGGAGTGACTGTGAGAGACTTAAGGAAGACTGCTCCATCTCTATCCACGAAGGATATCTGCAAAGAGGCTAGCTGCTCCGTCGTCTCCTCAAGTAGCTGAATGCCCGTCCTCCTGCTAAGAGCATCGGCTACTACGTTCCCCTTCCCAGGAGTATAGACTATCTCAAAGTCATAGTCGTGGAGGAACTCGAGCCATCGCCGCTATCTCAGGTTCAGGTCCTTCTGCGAGAAGATATACCTGAGACTCTGATGATCAGAAAAGACTGTAAAGCGCTCGCCCATCAGATAGTGTCGCCAAGTCTTCAGAGCGAAGACCACTGCTGCTAACTCCAGGTCATGGGTAGCGTAGTTCTGCTCATGCGGCCTCAACTGACGTGATCCATAGGCGATCACTGCCCGCTCCTGCATCAGAACACATCCGAGTCCGGTCCCTGATGCATCGCAGTAGACTACGTACCCTACTCCCTCCTCGGGCAACCTCAAGATAGGTGCGCTAGTCAATCTCTGTCTCAGCTCCTGGAAGCTCTGCTGACATCTGTCAGACCACACGAAGGGTTTTCCCTTCTTCGTCAAAGCTGTGAGTGATGCCGCAACTCTAGAGAAGTCTGGCACGAATCTCCGATAGTATCCAGCTAGTCCCAAGAAACTCCGAACCTCAGTCACGCTCCTGGGTGGCTCCCAAGCTAACACAGCCTCAATCTTCGCGGGATCCACTGCAACTCCCGCCTCAGAGATAACGTGTCCCAAGAAGTGGACCTCACGTATCTAGAACTGGCACTTCGAGAGCTTACCATAAAGCTGGTGCTCTCGGAGTGTGTCTAGTACAACTCGCAAGTGATAGGCGTGCTCCTCCTCTGTCGTAGAGTAAATCAGAATGTCGTCGATGAAGACCACGACAAACCGATCGAGGTATGGCTGAAAGATCCTGTTCATGAGAGCCATGAATACTGCTGGATCATTGGTTACACCGAAAGGCATAACCAAGAACTCATAGTGGCCATACCGACATCTGAAGGCTGTCTTCTGAACATCCTCATCTCTGACTCTGAGCTGATGATAGCCAGACCTGAGGTCTATCTTCGAGAACCACCGTTCTCCCTTGAGCTGATCAAAGAGGTCATCAATCCTCGGTAGCGGATACTTGTTCCTCACTGTCACCTGGTTCAGGCGACGATAGTCAACACAAAGTCGCAAGCTCCCGTCCGCCTTCTTGGCGAACAAAATCGGGGAAGCCCAGGGTGAAACACTGGGTCGGATGAACCCCTTGCCCTGCAAGTCCTCCAACTGTACCCGTAGCTCTCAAAGCTCGGCGGGGGCCATCCGATATGCTGGAGTGGATATCGGGGCTGTCCCGGGGTACAAGTCAATATAAAAGTCTACCTCTCTGCGAGGAGGTAGCCCTGGAACGTCGTCAGGAAAAACGTCCGCAAACTGATCCACCACTGCAGGAAAACCAGGACTCCGCACGTCAACTGCTCCAAGGATAAGGCTAGCCAACTGATGAGTAATGGGCTGTCCTCTCCTCCGCGGAAGTCCATCCTGTGCTGCTAAGTCTCCCTTCTCGCCGGTGAAGGTGAACCTGCTCCCGTCGGTGCGTACACATCGCACCTTGCGCCTAAAACAGTCAATCTGTGCATGGACCGTAGAGAGCCAATCCATGCCCAAGATGACGTTGTAAGGCCTCGACGCTGCTACAAGAAGATCCCAGCCGAAGCTCTCGCCTCCTAGAGTAAGCTCACACTGCCGGCACCAGTGCGTAATCGTCGAGTCTGCTCCCGTAGAAGTCTCTAGCCGTAAGGATCGAGCCAACGGCTCTGTCGGAATCTCTGAGCTCCGAACAAGGGCAGCGGCTATGAAAGAGTGACTCGCTCCTGTGTCTATAAGAACTGCAGCAAAGGTGGAATAGACACAGATAGTACCTCGAATCATCTCGTGTGCGCCGTGGTCGTAGGCCTCTGCTGCCTGGAGCTGTGTCTGTCTCTGCCCGCCAGCTCCCTGTGGTCGGGGTGGACCTCCTGGTGGTGATGGTGGCAGAGCCTCAAAGCGTCGCCCACCACCGGCTGCTCGTCCAGCTCCTCTGCCTCGTCCGCCTCTTCCCTGCGGACCGCCACGGTCGACCCTCTGCCTCTGCCTCGGTGGTCCCTCAACCGTCTGTTGCTCCTCGGCACGGCGGGTCGGGCAGTCACGAGCCATGTGGCCCTACCCGCCGCACGAGTAGCACTGTCTGCCTCTCGAAAGACTGGCTCCGCGCTGTGTGCCCCGCACTGCTGAGCCAGTGTCCCCTGGTCATCTGCTCGAAGGTCTGGTCTGTCTGGACCCCTGAGTCATCCGTCGACTGCCTGCTGCAGATGACTCTTCCACGTGCCGCCCTGCGGTGGGTCGCTGTGCTGGTGTAGACTCAGCAAGGAAGCTCTCGATCAGAAGGGCCCGCTCCAGTACTCCTGTCTGAGTCGGTATGCTGAGGGAGATCAGCGATGCCCTGATCTCGTGTCTCAAACCCTGCTCGAAGGTCCGGGCCCGGAAGAATGGGTCCCGTACCATGTCGGTCGAGTAGCGCGAGAGATCGGTAAATCTCACCGAGTACTGAGCGACCGTCATGCTGCCCTGCCGCAGCTGTAGAAGCTCCTGGATACGCACCGCACGAAGGGTGGCTGGGACGAACTCCGAGCAGAAGAGGCTCTCAAAGTCCGTCCAAAGAAGAGATGCCTCATCGTGCACCTGGAGCATCAAGCTCCACCATCGTCCTGCTGCTGCGTGTAGTAGGCTCGCAGCGAGGATCACCATGAGGTCTGCTGGTGTCCTCACTAGCCTAAACACTCGTACCACTGCCTCCAGCCAGTCCTCTGCTGCCTGGGGATCCGTCTCTCTGTGAAACCTGGGCGGTCGCTGGTGCTGAAACTCATGCAGTGCGCTGAGGCGACGTGCATCGTCAGCGGCTGCTGCTGGAAGCATCGGGGGCTCGGCGGGTAGAGCTACCGCCGGTGCCACTGCTGACAAAGGGCCCTGTACTGAGGCCTCGTCGCTCGGTGGGCTATCGTCACGCACGACTCTCGGAACCCTAGCTGGCTGCCGTCGTGGGGCCATCCTGAAAAGGAAACAGGTGCGCCACGGTCAGAACAGTATACATGGTGAGCTGATATAAGTAATCACAAAGAAAACTTTGAAACACACACGCAATCAATGTTTTCGTGCATTAAGTCGGAAATCAGAAGTCAGGGTCCTGGTGTACGGATACGTCGGCCGCCGCACCAACACTGGACTCCCTGGACTGATAACCACACTCAATACACTAAACATTATTGCTTCACAGAGAAAAGATCAGAGTTCGCGGTAGAACCGAACCCTCTGATACCAATTTGTCACGACCCGCCCTCGGGGTCCGTGCCGTGACTACCCCAAGCCCGCCTTCCATAGGCCAGGGGCTGGCGACTAGCACCAAGGCGTAAATCCCGATAAAAAGGGAAGGCATTGCCTTTGAAAAGTAAACAAACACCACAGAGTAAGCAAGCGGAAAGTAAACACTAAACAAAACCCCCTCTAATGTCTTTAATTTAGAGGGGGTTCAAACCCCCCTCTAATATCTTAAATTAGAGGGTGTTGAAAACCCCCTATAATGACTTAAATTAAAGGGGTTCAACCCCCTATAATTTCTTAAATTAGAGGGGGTTCAAAACCCCCTCTAATCTCAATAATTTAAAAGGGGTTCAAAACCCCCCTCTAATGTCTTTAATTTAAAGGGGGTTCAAAACCCCCTCTAATGTCTTTAATTTAGAGGGGGTTCAAAACCCCCTCTAATTTAAGAGATTAAAGGGGTCATCAACCCCCACTTTTAAAAAAAAGAAAATTCTATAATATATATATATAATTAATTAAAACACAATATATAAATGTATTTAAATACATTATATGAACATATTATATAAAATATTTATATGATTGTATTTAATTTTATTTATTTGTATACATAAATATAATTGTATAATATTATGTAAATTAATATATATTTATTTGTATAAATTGTATTTTATATAATATTAATTATTTATAATATAAAATCATAAACATATTATATAAATATATACATAAATATAATTTATCTAAAAAAATATATCATATAAAAACTCAAACTTGTAGTTTTTATAAATTGTATCATAATAATAATAAATACATTTCTATATAATAGGTTTATGCCTTTATATTATATATAATTAATATTATATGAAATATAATTTATACAAAAAAATTTATATTAATGTATATTTATTGAAATACTAATATATATTAATGTACATAATAATAAATATATGTATTGAAATGCATTATATAAATATTTTTATAAATTGTATTGCATATAATATTAATTGTATATAATATAAAATTGTATTTCAGATAATATTAAGTATATTTTTCTATAAATTTCATTTCATATAATACTGATTATATATAATATAAATATTAATTATATATAATATTCATATTAATTATATATAATATGATATTAATTATATATTATATGATATTAATTATATATTATATGATATTAATTATATATAATATGATATTAATTATATATAATATGATATTAATTATATATAATATTAATATTTGTATAAATTTTATTTCATATAATAATAATATATTAATTTTATATAATATTATACAGTTTATAGAAATAAATAAATATATTAATATAAATAATAATAAATATATCTATTGAAAGACATTATATAAAAATATTTTTAAAGACCTTATATAAATATATTAAGTAAATACTTATACATATATATATATATATTCTTTAAATGTATGTATATATATAATATAAATATGTATTTAAATAATATAAATAATTTACATAAATATATAATATGAATGTATTTAATATAATATATGTTTGATATAAATCATAAAATAAATGTACAGTATTTATAAAACCAATATATAATTTTGATAAATTAAAAAATACACGAAATAAAAATAATAATAATTATTAATATTATTTGTCACGACCCGCCCTCGGGGTCCGTGCCGTGACTACCCCAAGCTCGCCTTCCATAGGCCAGGGGCTGGCGACTAGCACCAAGGCGTGAATCCCGATAAAAAGGGAAGGCATTGCCTTTGAAAAGCAAACAAACACCACAGAGTAAGAAAGCAGAAAGTAAATACTAAACAAAAGCAGAGTACAACTGAAAGTGCGGAAAAGTAAATGGGCCAGTATACAAACCCAAACTGAAAGTAAAGTACAACTCGAAAGGGAAAACAGCAACTGAAAGGTAAAAGCCGCTACACCGAGCTATCCACTGGAAATCCCACCTGAAGGGTGGGTACAGATAGCTCCTCTGCTCCACGGGTCCCGCCGTCCGCTCCGTGCACGTCCCGCCCAGTGGTCCACCTCCGGGTACCGTCCCGCTCTGCAAGCCTCAGCTAAGGTCAACGCTGTCCGTCGTCTGCAACCAACACAACGTAGTGCGGGAAAAGCCCGTGCAGGGGTGAGTATAAGCTACTCAGTAGGGACCCCGAGACCCCTGAAGGTCTCTCAAATCCACAAAGGATAAACCACGAAGAAAGGTACAATCACGAAGTAACAACCGACACTGCTTAGGTATATGCCCATATATATACCTAAGTCATCAATTCAAATACGCTCCAACCTCCGAGCCCAAGTACAACTCAGTCCACACAGGAAAGTAAACGTATTCCACACAGGAAAGAAAAACGTAATCCACATAGGATAGCACAACACAATCCACACAGGAAAGCAACAGGATTCATCTCACACAGGTATACTTCTTCAAAGGACGAAAAAGATGATCACTGATCCATCTAAGTCGTCGGACCCATGAAGGATCAAAAGGTAACTAACCCCCGCAAAGACCCACACAGGATCGGGCCCACACAGGACCTGTAGGCGCTGGTTCACACAGGACCGCTGAGCGCAAGGACCCACACAGGATCGGACCCACACAGGATCGGGCCCACACAGGACCTGTAGCACTGATCCACGTAGGATCGCTGAGTGCTGTAGTCGTCGTCATCGAATCCACACAGGATCTCTGTACTGTCGTCGTCGCAGTCACAGTAGCAGTAGCAGCAGTAGCAGTCACAGTAACAGTCGCAGCCAGCACTAGGGTTCCCGCACACAGCAAGCTCGTTCGGAGGGTCCGCTCCACGAGCCGAGAGGCTGATACATCAACTGTCACAAAGACCAGAGTTGATGTATCCAAAAGTTCCGTATCGCCAACAGGAACTCAACGCAACAGACGGCGCGTCGATCGGACGCCCGGTCTGAGGGTTATTGACATTTTCGTCCCCGGGGCCCGGTTGGTTTTTAAGGAAAAACCAACCCGACCGTACTCCACCTGCATCCAAACCTCGGGCGGAGTATGCCAAAAGATCCGTCTCACTAAGAGGAACACAACACAGCTGACGGCACGTCAATCGGACGTCCGTAGCTCAAGATATGAGTGTTTCCGCTCCGAAGGCCCGGTTGGTTTCGTGAACGAACCAACCCATCCGAACTCAAAGTAATCCGAAACCTTGAGTGCGATATACCGAAACGACCGTCTCGATCCAAGGATCGCGTTGCCGCAGACGGTTTGTCGATCGGAGGTCCGTGGCTCAAGTTATGGCCAAATGACCGAATCTGATTCGAAATGGGGGGGTCCGGGTCCGGGTCGACCCGGCCCGACCCCCCCTGGGTCGGCCCGAACCGGGTCAACCCGAACCGGGTCGACCCGACCTGGGTCCGACCCGGTGCGGCGGCGCGGCGGCCGCGGCGGCCTGGCGCCGCATGGAGGCGGCACGCGGGGGGAATCAATCCCCCGCTGATTGAAGAGGCGGCGCAGCTTTTTAGCCGCGCCTGTTTGCAAACCGCCCCCCCAACGTGGGGGGCTTGATTGGCAGGAAACGGGGGGGCCTCCTGCCCCCCTCAAGGAAACCGCCCCTCTCATAAAGAGGGGGGTTTTGTGAGCTGGCCGGGGGATTAATTTTCCCCGGTTTATTGCCATCCGGCCGGCCAGCTGGCCGGCCAGTTTTCTCCAACGGAACCGGAAAATCCGGTCCCCTCTTCGGCTTCCGACACCGGCGGCCCGGCCGCCGGTCTTCTCATCCCGCCGCGGCCCGGAACCGGCCGCGGTGTTCGTCGTCTGGCGCGGTGCGACGGCACCGCGCCCCTCCAACGCGCCTTCGTTTCCCCTTGACGCGGCGCGACGGTGTCGCGTTCTTGATGATTCTTCGACGGCGCGGTGCGACGGCGCCGCGCAATATAAACGCACGATTAACCGCGTGGTGCGACGGCACCACGCCACCTTGTTTCCACCCGCAAAGCAATTCAACAAGAACGATGGAGGGGGTTCGGCCGTGTTCATGCGGTCTGGCCCCCTCACGTTAAACAATAACACAACTTAAAAATCCTTACGTTAATCATGCATGAACCACGAACAAGGATAATTAAATAACCAAAAATACAACAACCCCTACCTTGGTATAAAGTTCGAAGATTTGTCAACGTTCCGCGGAAGACGACGTCGCGGAGGTCGGGCGTCGCGGTAGCCGTTCGTCAAATCCGATGACGAAGAGGTGCGTCCAAAGAAGTACGTTGTTGACGAATCTTAGTATGCCGACGAAGGATGTCCGAGGAAGAAGTGGCGTTCCCTCTCGTTGACACGGAAGACGAAGAGAAGAGGAGCGGCGTTCTTCGTCGGAACTTGAGCGTTCTTCGTCAAGATGAGCGTTCTTCGTCAAGTTGAAGAAGAAGGAGGAGGAGCTCTCAAAAAGAAATCCACAAAAGTTGGCTAACAAAATAAAATAAGGTCCCTCCTTATTTTATTTACCAAGCCAAGGAATTCAAAACTTCAAATTCAAAAACATAACACTTAATTAATTAACATGTCATGTGTAATTAATTAGATGTTAAGTTTACAAACATTTAAGAGGGAGAGAGGGGAGTTTAAGGGGGAAGTTGAGAGGTTTAGGTTCGTGTGGGTCCCACCACACTTAATCCTCTCAAGGGAGGTTAAGTGGGTGTGGGTCCCACCCCTAACTCCCTTTGAGAGGAGTTAACCTACAAAAGTGAAATAAAAAGAATCCACATTTTTTTATTCAACTTTTTATAAATCTCCCAAAAACTAACTTTCGTTCCGCAACAAACGCAACTTCCGAAAGGGTCTCTTTAAGCGAATATCGGCGCTGTGAGTTCATCGGTGCCCTCAGATTTCAATTCCGAGCACCGGATCAAAAGTTAGGAATTCCCGCTCGTTCGTTCACTGAACGTACCCGAGCCAAACTTCGGAAATTGATTCCGGGCACTCCGGGCCTCAGAATCAGGTGCCGTCTGAAACCGCGCTCTTGTAAAATTCTAAAGAAAATTAAGAAAAAATTTCCCTTGAATTTTACGAGTCTTTACATTACTCCCACCTCAGGGCTTTACGTCCCCGTAAAGATACATCAAAAACTAGGGAAACAAATGAGGGTACTGAGCACGCATCTGAGCCCCTAACAGGAGGGGCGTGGAGTGCACAGGAGAGAGGGTGGGGGGTGCAATTAAAAAAATGGAAATCTTTAGGGGTTGTTTTCACAATCGCCCCTAAAGGCTTCCAACTAGAGGTGGAATAGTGGCGGTTTCAGTGTTTGGTGAATTTAATTCAACATTAGAGGGGGTTTAAACTCCCTCTAATGTAAACTCACCATGGTTTTATAAGTGTAATAGGAGGGGAGTGGAGTGGCACAGGAGAGAGGGTGGGGGGTGTAATTAAAAAAATGGAATAGTGGCGGTTTTAGTGTTTGGTGAATTTAAGTCAACATTAGAGGAGGGGGTTGAAACCCCCTCTAATGTAACTGACGGAGGGGAGTGGCGAGCGGGGGTGTAATAGGAGGGGAGTGGAGTGGCACAGGAGAGAGGGTGGGGGGTGCAATTAAAAAAATGGAAATCTTTAGGGGTTGTTTTCACAATCGCCCCTAAAGGCTTCCAACTAGAGGTGGAATAGTGGCGGTTTCAGTGTTTGGTGAATTTAATTCAACATTAGAGGGGGTTTAAACTCCCTCTAATGTAACCGCTGCTAAACTCACCATGGTTTTATAAGTGTAATAGGAGGGGAGTGGAGTGGCACAGGAGAGAGGGTGGGGGGGTGCAATTAAAAAAATGGAATAGTGGCGGTTTCAGTGTTTGGTGAATTTAATTCAACATTAGAGGGGGTTTAAACTCCCTCTAATGTAACCGCTGCTAAACTCACCATGGTTTTATAAGTGTAATAGGAGGGGAGTGGAGTGGCACAGGAGAGAGGGTGGGGGGTGCAATTAATTCAACATTAGAGGGGGTTTAAACTCCCTCTAATGTAACCGCTGCTAAACTCACCATGGTTTTATAAGTGTAATAGGAGGGGAGTGGAGTGGCACAGGAGAGAGGGTGGGGGGTGCAATTAAAAAAATGGAATAGTGGCGGTTTCAGTGTTTGGTGAATTTAATTCAACATTAGAGGGGGTTTAAACTCCCTCTAATGTAACCGCTGCTAAACTCACCATGGTTTTATAAGTGTAATAGGAGGGGAGTGGAGTGGCACAGGAGAGAGGGTGGGGGGGGGGGGTGCAATTAAAAAAATGGAAATCTTTAGGGGTTGTTTTCACAATCGCCCCTAAAGGCTTCCAACTAGAGGTGGAATAGTGGCGGTTTCAGTGTTTGGTGATTTTAATTCAACATTAGAGGGGGTTTAAACTCCCTCTAATGTAACCACTGCTAAACTCACCATGGTTTTATAAGTGTAATAGGAGGGGAGTGGAGTGGCACAGGAGAGAGGGTGGGGGGTGCAATTAAAAAAATGGAATAGTGGAAGTTTCAGTGTTTGGTGAATTTAATTCAACATTAGAGGGGGTTTAAACTCCCTCTAATGTAACCGCTGCTAAACTCACCATGGTTTTATAAGTGTAATAGGAGGGGAGTGGAGTGGCACAGGAGAGAGGGTGGGGGGGTGCAATTAAAAAAATGGAAATCTTTAGGGGTTGTTTTCACAATCACCCCTCTAATGTAACTGACGGAGGGGAGTGGCGAGCGGGGGTGTAATAGGAGGGGAGTGGAGTGGCACAGGAGAGAGGGTGGGGGGTGCAATTAAAAAAATGGAAATCTTTAGGGGTTGTTTTCACAATCGCCCC
Source organism: Viscum album (assembly GCA_963277665.1). Classification (NCBI taxonomy): domain Eukaryota; kingdom Viridiplantae; phylum Streptophyta; class Magnoliopsida; order Santalales; family Viscaceae; genus Viscum; species Viscum album. Next base: position 357,760,379 of record OY728155.1, on the reverse strand, counting down.
TAAAGGCTTCCAACTAGAGGTGGAATAGTGGCGGTTTCAGTGTTTGGTGAATTTAATTCAACATTAGAGGGGGTTTAAACTCCCTCTAATGTAACCGCTGCTAAACTCACCATGGTTTTATAAGTGTAATAGGAGGGGAGTGGAGTGGCACAAGAGAGAGGGTGGGGGGGTGCAATTAAAAAAATGGAAATCTTTAGGGGTTGTTTTCACAACCGCCCCTCTAATGTAACTGACGGAGGGGAGTGGCGAGCGGGGGTGTAATAGGAGGGGAGTGGAGTGGCACAGGAGAGAGGGTGGGGGGGTGCAATTAAAAAAATGGAAATCTTTAGGGGTTGTTTTCACAATCGCCCCTAAAGGCTTCCAACTAGAGGTGGAATAGTGGCGGTTTCAGTGTTTGGTGAATTTAATTCAACATTAGAGGGGGTTTAAACTCCCTCTAATGTAACCGCTGCTAAACTCACCATGGTTTTATAAGTGTAATAGGAGGGGAGTGGAGTGGCACATGAGAGAGGGTGGGGGGGGGTGCAATTAAAAAAATGGAAATCTTTAGGGGTTGTTTTCACAATCGCCCCTAAAGGCTTCCAACTAGAGGTGGAATAGTGGCGGTTTCAGTGTTTGGTGAATTTAATTCAACATTAGAGGGGGTTTAAACTCCCTCTAATGTAACCGCTGCTAAACTCACCATGGTTTTATAAGTGTATACTCAAATGGAAATCTTTAGGGGCGATTTAAACTGCCCCTAAAGGTTTCCAACTAGAGGTGGAATAGTGGCGGTTTCAGTGTTGGGTGAATTTAAGTCTACATTAGAGGGGGTTTAAACCCCCTATAATGTAACCACTGCTAAACTCACCATGGAAATCATTAGGGGTTGTTTTCACGCCCCTAAAGTAGCCTCTTATTAGGGGCGGTTTAAACCGCCCCTAAAGGCTTCCAACTACAGGTGGGAGTGTAACAGGAGGGGAGTGGAGTGGCGGACGGTTTCAGTGTTTGGTGAATTTAAGTCAACATTAGAGGGGGTTGAAACCCCTTCGAATGTAACCGCCCCTAAAGGCTTCCAACTAGAGGTGGGATAGTGGCAGTTTCAATATTTGGTGAATTTAATTCAACATTAGAGGGGGTTTAAACTCCCTCTAATGTAACCGCTGCTAAACTCACCATGGTTTTATAAGTGTATACTCAAATGGAAATCTTTAGGGGCGATTTAAACTGCCCCTAAAGGTTTCCAACTAGAGGTGGAATAGTGGCGGTTTCAGTGTTGGGTGAATTTAAGTCTACATTAGAGGGGGTTTAAACCCCCTATAATGTAACCACTGCTAAACTCACCATGGAAATCATTAGGGGTTGTTTTCGCGCCCCTAAAGTAGCCTCTTATTAGGGGCGGTTTAAACCGCCCCTAAAGTCTTCCAACTACAGGTGGGAGTGTAACAGGAGGGGAGTGGAGTGACGGACGGTTTCAGTGTTTGGTGAATTTAAGTCAACATTAGAGGGGGTTGAAACCCCTTCGAATGTAACCGCCCCTAAAGGCTTCCAACTAGAGGTGGGATAGTGGTAGTTTCAATATTTGGTGAATTTAAGTCAACATTAGAGGGGGTTGAAACCCCCTCTACTGTAACTGAGGGAGGGAAGGGCTGCTAAACTCACCATGGTTTTACCAGCGTATAATCAAATGGAAATCTTTAGGGGCTATTTAAACTTCCCCTAAAGGCTTCAAACTAGAGGTGGAATAGTGTCGGTTTCAGTGTTTGGTGAATTTAAGTCAACATTAGAGGGGGTTTAAACCCCCTCTAATGTAACCGCTGCTAAACTCACCATGAAAATCTTTAGGGGCTGTTTTCACAAACACCCCTGAAGTAGCCTCTTGTTAAGGGCAGTTTAAACCGCCCTTAAAGGCTTCCAACTAGAGGTGGGGGTGTAACAGGAGGGGAGTTGAGTGAGGGGGTGTAACAGGAGGGGAGTGGAGTGGCGGGTGGTTTTGGTGTTTAGTGAATTTAAGTCAAAATTAGAGGGGGTTGAAACCCCTTCTAATGCAACCGCCCCTAAAGGATTCCAACTAGAGGTAGAATAGTGGCAGTTTCAGTGTTTGGTGAATTTATGTCAACATTAGAGGGGGTTGAAACCCCCTCTACTATAACTGAGGGAGGGACGGGCTGGGTGGGAAAGGGATTGATGGGCAGGGGTGTAACAGGAGGGGAGTGGAGTGGCACGAGAGAGAGGGGGAGTGTAATTAAAAAAATGGAAATCTTTAGGGGTTGTTTTCACAACCACCCCTAAAGTAGCCTTTTATTAGGGGCAGTTTAAACCACCCCTAAAGGCTTCCAACTAGAGGTGGAATAGTGGCGGTTTCTATGTTTGGTGAATTTAATTCAACATTAGAGGGGGTTTAAACCCCCTCTAATGTAATCGTCGCTAAACTCACCATGGTTTTACCAGCGTATACTCAAATGGAAATCTTTAGGGGTTGTTTAAACTGCCCCTAAAGGATTCCAACTAGAGGTGGAATAGTGGATGTTTCAGAGTTTGGTGAATTTAAACCCCCTCTAATGTAACCACCACTAAACTCAACATGGAAATATTTAGGGGTTGTTTTCAAAATCGCCCCTAAAGTAGCCTCTTATTAGGGGTGGTTTAAACCACCCCTAAAGGCTTCCAACTAGAGGTGTAATAGTGGCAGTTTCAGTGTTTGGTGAATTTAAGTCAACATTAGTGGGGGTTTAAACCCCCTCTAATGTAACCGACACTAAACTCACCATGGTTTTACCAGCATATACTCAAATGGAAATCTTTAGGGGCGGTTTAAACCACCCCTAAAGGCTTCCAACTAGAGGTGGAATAGTGGCAGTTTCAGTGTTTGGTGAATTTAAACCCCCTCTAATGTAACCGCCGCTAAACTCACCATGGAAATCTTTAGGGGTTGTTTTCACAACCGCCCCTAAAGTATCCTCTTATTAGGGGCGGTTTAAACCGCTCCTAAAGGCTTTCAACTAGATGTGGAATAGTAGCGGTTTCAGTGTTTGGTGAATTTAAGTAAACATTAGAGGGGGTTTAAACCCCCTCTAATGTAACCACCACTAAACTCAGCATTGTTTTACCAACTCATACTCAAATGGAAATCTTTAGGGGCTGTTTAAACTACCCCTAAAGGCTTCCAACTAGAGGTGGAATAATGGTGGTTTCAGTGTTTGATGAATTTAAGTCAACATTGAGGGGGTTTAAACCCCCTCTAATGTAACTGCCACTAAACTCACCATGGTTTTACTAGCTCATACTCAAATGGAAATCTTTAGGGGCAGTTTTCACAACCGCCCCTAAAGTAGCCTCTTATTAGGGGCGGTTTAAACTGCCCCTAAAGGCTTCCAACTAGAGGTGGAATAGTGGCGGTTTGAGTGTTTGGTGAATTTAAGTCAACATTAGAGGGGTTTTAAACCCCCTCTAATGTAACCACCGCTAAAATCACCATGGTTTTACCATCGCATACTCATAACCGCCTCTGCTAACAGTAGGCGACCACATTAGTAGCGGTTTCTCACAACCGCCGCTAATGTCTTTAGAAGGGGTTGTAACCCCTTATAAAGTCAAAACAACCCCCTATAAAGTGGTCATTTTTTAGTGAAAGTTTTAAATAATTTCCTAATATTTGATTTGACTATTCCTGAAGCTCAAACGGATTTACAAATCAAAATCTATGGTCGTCAAAAGTTGGAGTTCTCTAAGACTTATCTTAGAGAAGTTCAACTTCCAATATCCATAACTTCTAATCCATAATTCCATTTTAGCTCCATGACCTTTCAAATAGAATCTTTTGAAATTAAATACAACTTGGTAATGATTTTTAACATTTTATTTTAAAAAAACTGATGTCAAAAGTGACTTTTAATGTAATTTACTAGAAAAAAACTGACGTTAAAATTATTCTATGAGGACTTTTAACATCATTTTTTATGAACCAAAATTTAAAGAAGGATTTTAATATCAGTCACTAAATAACCAATGTTAAAAGTGATGTATTGATCCTTTAATTTTTTTTATAAAAAATTGATGTTAAAACCCTAATACATGAAGGTTTTTGACTTCAGTTATATATTTTCCAGACGTTAAAAGTAAAATTTCAAATACACAGGATCAGTATTTCAATTTTTTTCACAATGCAGATTTAATTTTTTACAATACTACTTAAATTTTAATACAACACCTCTAAAAATATTTTTGTTTACTATATATAAATCCATATTCTCTTTCTTTCAACATTTTTGACCTCTTTGATTCAATCAAATTTTCAACGCATCTTCAATCGACATTTTGAACATGGTATCTATTCTAATCATGTAATTTCTTTATTCTTGTTTTACTTCATTACTAAAAATCTTGATAATTTTACTTATAATGATGTAGTATTCTTATAATCAAGTTATTAAGATAAAACATTCAGATGAGAATTACCAACCGAGGTAAAAAATTCATTATCGATCACCGTTTTCATAGCCGCATGAGTTCTACCCTAAAAAGAAGAGAAATGATGGTAAACAACATATCAATTTGAAGGAAACGCCTAAAATAATTGAGATATGTTCGAATCCTTAATTTTTTTTTCATTTTTTTGTATATAATTTTCATTCATGTTTCTCATGTTTTCTTTGAAATGAGTTTTATCTATCAAAACTTAGAGAAGTCCAACTTTTGATGGTCATAACTTGTAACACCCCACCTCTACCTCATTGGCTTGAGGAGGTGGTGAGGGTTACTTGGCCTTAAGCGACGTTCCTAAGGTGCCAAAGGCTGGAAATAAATGTCGAGGGCTTTGAGAACAAATTGGGGAACGATTTTACCTTAAGAAAAAACCAACCAAACCATCCACTATCAATCACTATATGATTCATTCCAACCAAAACATTCAAGCATGTATTCCCAAAGGACAACCAAGTTGTTCCACAATACAACCCAAAACCAATACAACCAGACATGTCTACACCACATCAGAGTAAAAGTGAAAACCAACAACCAACACCACGAGCCATGACACCACCACAACTCCACACCAAGATCCAAACTCCAAGATCCAAGCTCCACCAAGACATCAAAGTGCACCACTAAGGGAGGGAGATGCCTTACCTTTTCCCACATCACGGTACACAACATCTGCAAAGAAACCAACGTGCCAAAGTAGGGGGTGAGTACTGAAATTCAGTAGGTTTTCCCTAAATGACTTCCCTACACACGCCACTAGGATAAAACTGTTAGCACATTTATATAAAACAGTTTATATAAAATAATCACAAGTGCATACATTACCATAATCCAAACACACCCTTACCATGTCATCTTTCCCAAAATAGGTAACCACGGAAAAGACAAAAAAAACATGCCACAAGCCATGTCATCATGTACACATTAGCACAAAAATTTCCACCTTGCAAAGCAATTCACAACAAAGCAACCAAAACAACCAAATGGTGGAACTTCCGTCCAACCCGTTCACCCATTCACACCAACAATCAAAATGGTGGAGCTTCCATCCAACCCGTTCACCCATTCACACCTAGTGCCACTTCTCGTCCACTTATCCTTTGATGGTGGCCCTTCCGTCCACTATCCATCTAATTTTTATAGTGGTAATTCTATACACTTCCACACAACATTCCAATCAAGCCAAACCAAGCATATAACCCACCAAGGTCACAACAACATGCAATCAACCCATTCCATTGCATATCAATCCACTTCAATAAATCACCAATTTATTGAAAATCATTTTCCATGACAAAAAACATTTCAATAAAACAAACTCTTTATTGAAAACCATTTCCATCAATCATTTTCACAAATCAACCATAGCATCCCATTTTAAAATCTCCATTTTAAAATCCACAATAAGAACATTTCACCATGAAACCCCCTTTTTCCCAAAAATCCCCAAATGGATTTCCAACCAATTTCGCATAACAAATCACAATTAATTTTCAGCACAATAATTAATTTTAACAAAGCACCACTAGTTCTAACCAAGTGGAGTCGAGAGAGAATCCACCTACCTTTAGGGTTCCCGAGAAATCGACCCACGAACAACCGCACCTCCAATCCGGAGAATGCACCATCGAAACCTATCTAGATCCCCTTACCTAACATTCACAAGCCTTAAAATCATCATCCAAGGCAAACACAACCCTATATCTACACACAAAAAGTGTAGATCTAGAAAACCAAGAAAGAGGGAAGAGTATATCTTGAGGAAAACACAATGAACCTAAGAGAAGAGACTTACCCGGGAGAAACCACCTTCAAACCGCCTTGAAACCCCTTTGAATCACTTCCAAAATGAGTGGGAGAGCCCCTTAAACCCTTGAGAACCGAAAATCCTGAGTGAGGCTTGAGTGGGAGGAAGATTGGAGTGAAATGAGGCAAGGCTGAGTGAACCCAGGTTTTAAAAACCTATTTTTAAGTGGCCGCATGGTTAGTCCGCACGGTTTGACAAACCGTGCGCTAACCGTGCACACGCTAATGCCTCAAGAGCAAGGGTTTGCATGGTTTCCTCGCACAGTTTGGCAAACCGTGCGCAGGCCGTGTGAAGCCTACTGTCTCCCCCTGCACGGTTTCCTGGATAATCTGCACGATTTCCACTAACCGTGCTCAAACCGTGCACCCATACAAAAGCCTCCAAACTCATCCAAAACCATTCAAAACTCTCCCAACCTCTTCCCAACTCATCCCATGCACTTTAAACACATAAAAAGGCATAAAAAAGGCCACATACCTCAATCCATGGGTGCTACATAACTTCTGATTCGTAACTCTGTTTTAGCTCCACGCTTAGTCAAATCGAAGCTTGGGAAATGAACTAAAACTTGGTAAGTATTTTTAACATAATTTATTTGAAAAATAGTATAAAAATTACTTTTAATGTTGGTTCTAAAAAAAATGACGCTAAAAGTCTTCTATTTGAACTTTAAGCATCGGTTTTTCAGGAACCGACATTAAAAGCCTTCCATGAGGACTTTTAACATCGGTTTGTATCCAAAAAATGAAGTTAAAAACCTTATGGAATCATACTTTCAACGTAATTTTCTAAAAAAACAACATCTAAAGGTCAAAATTTTACTTTTTTATGTCGGTTTATAAAAACTAATGTCGAAAGTCCCACTTTTAATGTCAGGGAAAAAATGTCGGTTAAAAACCGATGTTAAAATTTTAAAAAATGATGTGAAAAAACATTTTTCTAATAGTGTCGGAATCAAGTCTGGTCCCCTCATCCATGCAACATCCCAAGTCCACCATCTATAACAGATCAGTGACTCAAGCAGGGTGTGAGTGAAAATCACTAGGCCACCACCAATATTTTATAAAGAAATATCTAGTATAAACAATAGTTTTCATGACTTGACCTGCCAAGGTCTGACCTGTGACTACCCCAAGCCCGCCTTCGATAGGCCAGGGGATGACGACCAGTGCCGAGTAGGCATATCACACAAATGGTAGGCATTAGCCTAAAGTACTTGCACATACACACTGGCACCTCCAAGCCCGCACAATGATGAAATGTAAAACAACATGAAACCAATGAATGAATACATCTAAAATCCCACAATAGAGTATGATAATAAAGTACTGAAAGCGGAAAAAGGGGCCAAATACAAGCCCAAACAAAAACTGTAAAGAGTCCAACCTGATCCAAGGGTGAGGACTAAAGTCAAATGAAAGATCTCGATAACCACCTCGGTGTGACAATATCAAGCTATACTCTACCCACTCCTTGTCCTCCTAGGATACCATCAAAAGGATCATCATCTACATAAGACCTGATTCATGCGGGCAAAGCCTATGCAAGGGTGAGTATAACAATACCCATTAGGACTCCCCGAAAACACTAAACACAAAGTACCAAGTATAGTCAGCTCAATCCAACATATCACAATCAATGTATAATAGAAACACCCATATATACTCAACAAAGACACCACACCACTAGGAAATCATAACTAACTTGCAGCCACAAGATTCTACTCGAAGAAATGCCTGTTTCGAGAGAACCCACTCCACAAGCCATGCTAACATCAGAGATGCTCGATGAAGAGGTATATATCATTGGGACCCACCCAAGAATTCTCACTGGTCGAAGAAGACCTTGATACACAGATAGGGGGTTACACCCAAAACTGTTAGGGGGCACCACAAACCCAATCTGGATCAACCCACTACGTAGGGGATCATATGCCAATGATACCACAAACCCTACCGATACAACCTTATAGATGGAGGATCAACACCATGATTATGGAGGTTATGACAATTCCACAAACCCCACCTAGGGAACAAAGATGATAGAGGATCGTACTCTGGTCTCATGGAGGGGCACCACAACTCTATCTGAGGCTCAAACTCTAGAGGGGATCATAATCCTATGATATAGATATAATGTCTCATTGTACCCTTGAGGGAATGGACCAAAATAACACACTCAAGCTATACTAGTCCAAAATAAGGAAATGAAGAGCTATAAACACTCTTGAAGGGGGGGGGGGGGTACATAGTGTGTACTAGGGGTACATGATGTGTTCAACTATCCCCAAGTCTTCTCATGTGGTAAAGCCCCACACTACATGTAAATATCATGATACACAACATGTAAAAGGAGTATACAACAAGTAGAGACTGCCTGACACCTGACCATGTTCTGTTGATCATGTCTGTGTACTTTGGTCTGACCGTGTACTAACCCATGTATAGGTGGTCGTGTTCATGTAGACCTGTCCATGTTCATGTTTGAGTACATGGAATGACTTTTTCCATGTACTCCTGCCCATGTTTGTGTACAATCCAAGGAACACGCTGAACCTCACGGAGGAGTCATATGACGTGTAACTGAGTCACACAGTGTGTGATATTTAATTTCAGTTGAAACACTAGTTCTGCAACCAGGGGGATCACATGACGTGTAATCCCGAATTACATGTTGTGTTGCTTAGGATTTTCCAGAAACCCTGGTTATATTCTGTGTCGTTCATCCCATTGTCGAAGCCTCTAAGCTTGCCAGAACTTGTATATCTAAGGTCGGCTGACCCTTGTCATCGTTTCTAGTCAGGGTTTGGGTCCTCTATTTTCTTAGATAATTTACCGCTCGACCCTTTCATAACTTCACTACATGTCACTCATGAAGAATGAAGAACTCTCGATTCGGTATCATTCCCCCTTGATCTATCCACCATCATCGTTGATTATTGAACTGAAACCATCATCATGTCCCATACCAACAATTTCAATCAATTTAATCAAAGAATAGTCTAGAAACGATCGTAAAATGGGTATTGGTTGAACCATTGGCCAAAAGAAATACCAAAATGATTGAACAAAGAAATAGGAGAGAAATCCATAAGTTATAAAACACAAGGAACGAACCTCGGTCAGTGTTCATTTGGCCTCAATCTGTTGTTGTATAAGAAGACCAATTAAGAGGGATAAATCAAAACAAACAAATAAATAATTCCATCAATTTAATTATACCGATGATGCACGTATCAATTCTATTCATAAAATTTATCCATGTTCGTTCAGGATTAAGAAACAAGATGGAAATCACATAAAAAATCCTATCTTGAGTTTGGATTGATCGTTGATGAAGAACGGTTGCATTTCCATCATTGATGGGATCCAAAAACTCTGTAGGTTCCACTATCCATGATTTGATCCTGATCTGTCATCATTCACCAAGAATGGTCTCCTACAATGGCTTATAGTTCTCTAGAGTTTAGTGGCCAACCCTAAGACAAAATTCATAGCCACATATTAAAAGAGGAAGCAGATTGCTGTGTCAAATAAAAATAAAATAAATTATTTAATAAATTTATTTTATTAATTTCGTTCCCATGATAAATTTTTCACAAATAGTTCACGCTGACAAATATTATGTCATGCACAAGATAAAACCCATGTTTTGAACTCAATAGTGACCAGGGATTTCTGATCCAGACCCCTATTCAGAAGTTATTCCATTATTTTAGAAAAAATACATGTGCATGATATTTAATATATTTAATATATTTCAAAAATTTATTTTGGGCATACTGGGCCTCATAATTACATGTCGTCTCAACACTTGGTCTCAAAAATAATCCATATAATATCCAAAAATAATACAAAGAAAAATACGAGTCATTACATTCTCCCCACCTTGGGGATTTTCATCCTGAAAATAGAAAAACCTACTAAAAAATATGAGGGTATTATGCTTGTATCTGGGTCTCCCACTCCTAGGTGATCTCCTATAGATTCTCATGTTTCCACTAGAAACACATAGGGGGAATCAAATGCCCAAGAAGAATCCTCTTCTGCCAATCCTTGATCTTCACTGGGTACTCTGGAAAGGTATCTCCATCCTCAATTTCCATCTCACCCAAGTCGATAATGTGCAATGAGTCATACATGTATATCCTCAAATGTGACATGTGGAAGACATCGTGTACTCGGTCCAACTATAGCGGTATAGCTAAATGGTACTCCACCTCTCCAACTCTACAGAGTATCTAGAAGGGGTCAATGAATCTCAAATATAATTTGCCTCCGTGACCAAATCTGCTCAATCCACATCGAGGTGAGACCCTTAGGAACACATGGTCTCCATTATTGAACTCTAGAGGTCTCCTTTATCAGTTTTCATAAGACTTATAATGACTATATGTAGTACTCATCTACTCCTGGATGATTTGAACCTTCTCTATAGTATCTCATACCAACTCTGGGCCCATGAGTGCTAACTCACCTAGATTAGTCCAACAAAGTGGTGACCTGTAGGGTCTCCTACACAAATCCTCAAATGGTGTCATACCAATGGTGTAATGGTATATGTTTTTGTACACAAACTACACCAAGGGTAGGTGATTCACCCAACTATGGGTAAAGTCCAACATGGAATCCCACAACATGTCCTCCAAGACCTGAATGGTTCGCTTTTTCCAGTCATTAGTTTGGTGGTGAAACATTGTTCTCAAGAATAAATAAGTCTCAAAGGCCTCTTGTAACCCTCTACATAATCGATATGTGAAGCAGGCATCACAGTTAGATATGATCATCAAGGGAACTCCATGGAGTCAGACTATCTTCTGCCCATAGAGGCATCCCAAGTTCTCTGCTAAACTATGCTCTTGAATGGTTAGGAAGTGGGCCGACTTGGTGAGTCAGTCTATGATCACCTAGATGGAATCATGTCCCCTATACGTAAATGTTAATCCCATCAAGAAGTATATGAATACCCCATCCCACTTCAACTCTTTAACCTCAAGGGTTTGGGCTAAACCCGCTGGAACTTGGTGCTCAACCTTCACCTGCTGACAAGTGAGACATCAAGAGACAAACTCTGCAACTCCTTTCTTCTTGAATGGCCAGTAGAACTGACATCAGAGGTCCTAAGACAACTTTTTCACACCTAGATGTACTGCAAAAGGGGATGTTTGAAACTCTCGTATCACCTCCTTTTGCAACGTCAAAGGTACCATCCTCCATCCTCTGAAAAGGATAGTGTTATCCCCACCTTCATAATATCCATCAAAAGCATTTACAATGGATATATAAGTATGTAAGGTCTCATAGTCGGTATCTCCATGATGAGAATCCCTAAAATGCTATAAAATTAGTGGGGTAACAACCATATACTAAAGATATGAATCACCATCCTTGTCCATGAAAGACAACTGTGATGAGGCTAACTGCTCTGACCCCTCAACCAACAACTAAGAACAAGATCTCCTACTTAGAGAATCTTCCACGATGTTCCCCTTTCCAGGAGTATAGAAAATCTTGAAGTCATAGTCCCAGAGGAAATCTAGACATCTCCTCTATCTCAAGTTAAAATAATTCAATAAAAAGATATACTTGAGACTCTTATGGTCAGAGTAAGCAATAAATTGTTCTCCCCCCAGGTAGCATCACCACATCTTCAGTACAAAGACTACCACTGATAACTCAAGATCATGGGTTTTGTAGTTATTCTCATGTTGTCTCAAATGATGTGAACCATAGACAATAACTTCCTTCCTCTACATCAAAACACAACCACACTTAGTCCCTGATGCATTGCAAAACACTATGTGCTCAATACCCTCCTTTGGAAATCTCAAGATGAGAGTGCTTGTAAACCTATGCCTCAGCTCCTAAAAGCACAACTTGCACCTTTTCATTCACATTAAAGGTTTCCCCTTCTAGTTTAAATCTATAAAGGGTGCTAGCACTATGGAGAAATTGGGTAAAAACCCCTGATAGTACCCTGTCAACCCAAAGAACTCTACACCTCAATAATACTATTGGGTGGATCCCAAGAAAGAATTGCCTCAACATTTGTTGGGTCCAATGCTACCCTGACCTCTGAGATGACGTGTCCCAAAAAATGGACCTATCAAATCCAAAACTAACACTTTTGAGAGATTCTCGTAAATATGGTGCTCTCAGAATGTATCCAGGACCATCTTCAAGTGTCTCATGTGCTCCTCCTCGGATGCCAAATACACTAGGATTTCATTAATGAATGCTTCCATGAACTAGTATAAGAAAGGATGAAAGATCTGGTTCATGAGTCACATGAACACTTCTGGGGCATTATTCATGCTAAACAACATTGTCAAGTACTCATAGTGATCGTAGCGACATCTGAATTCCGTCTTTAGTATATCCTTATCCCACACTCATAGTTGGTGATAGTCTGATATGAGTTCAATCTTTTAGAACCATCACCTCCCCTCTCAACTGATCAAAGAGGTCGTCGATCCTCGGTGGTAGATACTTATTCTTTATGGTCACCTGATTCAAGCACCAGTAATCCACACATAACCTCAAACTCTCGTCTGCCTTCTTGATGAAAAACACTAGGAATGCCTGGGGGGAAACACTTGGTCTCACAAAGCCCTTATTTTTCAAGTCCTCCAACTGCACCCTCTGCTCTCAAAGCTCTATGGGAGTCATATGATATGCTAGTGTAGATATTGATACCATAACGGGATGCAAGTCGATGCAGAAGTATAGCTCTTGATGGGGAGGTAAACTTGTTAAATCCTCAGGAAAGGCATCCTCATACTTCGCCACTACAATAGGAAACTGGTAAATTAAAGTATCCACTACTCCAAGAGTCATGGTAACCAACTTGTGAGTAATCGAATGCACTTTCCTATGCATGATCTTGTCTTACTCCACCAAGGTTTATTTCTCACCCACAAAGGAAAACTTTATTACATCATTGAGGACACATCACATCCTCTACCTAAAATAGTCAATGTGGGCATGAATTATGGATAACAATTCTATACCTAGGATGACATTGTAAGACCTCATTGTTGCTACAAAGAGAACCCATACAAAAATCTTGTCTCTAAGCATCATATTGTACTGTCAGCATGAGTGCACAATTGCTGAGTCACCACCCATCGGAGTCTCCTACTGCAAGGGTTGAGCCAATAGATTAACAATAATATCTAATTCTTAAACCAGATAAGTGTTAAGGAAGGAATGACTCACACTTTTGTCTATAAATACTGCAACTAAAGTAGAAAAGACACAGATCATATCTTGTATTATCCCTAGAGCCTCAGGGTTATATGCCTCTATATCCTGCAACTGGCCTCATTCATATCCACTAGCTCCATGAGCCTGGTATAGACTACCTAGTAGTGGTTCTAGTAATAGGTTTAATCTAAGACCACCTCCTACTGCCCTATTGGCCCCTTTTCCACATCTTCTGCCCTATAGACCACCTTGCTACTTCCTTTGTCTCTATCTCAGTTGTCTCTCAATCATCTCACAATCAGCTATACAATGGGTCATACAATCCTGAGCCATATGTCCCTGACCATCATAGGAGAAACATTAACTCTACCTTGTTTAATTCAAGCCACCCTAAGATCCATGCACCACTGACCCTGTGTCCTAGGATTTCCTCCTGAAACATCTAACATGCTCAGATCCCTGTGACTATCATCGATTGCCTTCTATCGAGGTATCAGCTATTGGGATCCCACTACTAGCACCCACTATTGGTGCCTTCTATACTATAAAGCTACCCACTACCAAGGCTCTCTCAAGCATCACAATATAGGTGGGAATAAAAAGTGATATCACTAAAGCCCTAATCTCCTGGTACAATCCCTTCTCAAAGGTCTGAGATATGAAGAACTAATCCCACAACATATCCATGGAGCAATGTGAGAGATTAGTAAGCCTCGCTAAGTAATCTTCCACAGTCTTACTTCCTTGCTGTAGATACAGAAGCTCCTATATTCGTATTTATTTCAATGTAGCCAAATAAAACTCCTCCCTGAAGAGACACTCAAAGTTTGAATAGGTAAGAGTTGTCTCGTCATGTGACTAAGTCACTAATCTCTACCATCGACCAACAAATACTTGAACAAGACTCATCATGAGGACTGCCATCTGATATACAGGTGTCCTCACAAAGAGAAAATGCAAGTGATTGCCTCTAACCATTCCTCAGCCACCTGGGGGTCTGGATCACCCTGAAACCTAAGAGGTCACTGCCTTTGAAACTCATGAAACACACTCAACCTGCATGCATCCTTAGTTAGTATTTCCAGCACTAGCTACTGATCAAAGGGTGGTGGTATAGCTGGTAAACCACCCAGAGGTGCTATCTTCGGTACAAGACCCTATACCGATGCCTCGTTACTATGTGGATCATCCTTGTGATCACATAGTGGAATCCTAGATGACCGGTTGTGTAGAGGCATCCTAAAACAAAAAAATATGTACCATGATCTAAAGAGTATGTATGGGGAGATGACTCAGGAAGGACATGGAAAACACAAACATTCATATATGATTCATGTACCAAAGTTATCCCTAGAACCAATTTTTACATGTACTAAGTCAAAAGGCGGCTGATCAGAGTCCTGATGTGTGGATATTTCAACCACCGCACAAACACTATAGTCCTTGGCCTGAAATCCAAACTCAAAATACTAAACATTGTTTCCCCAAACCAACCTCACTAACTCCGGTCCTAAGGTAAAATTGAATCCTATGATACCACTCTGTCATGACCCAACCCATCGAGGTCCAAATTGTGACTACCCCAAGCCCGCCTCTAGTAGATAAAGGGATGGAGACCAGTGCTGAGTAGACATATATCACAAATGAGAGGCATTATCCTAAAGTACCTGTAAACACATACACATCTCTAAGACTGCACAATTATAAAATGTAAAACAACATGAAACCAATGCATGCATACATCTATGATCCCATAACATAGTATGACAGTAAAGTACTGAAAATGGAAAATGGGGCCAAATACAAGCCCAACCAAAAATTATAAAGATTCTAACATACTATAAGGGAAAGGAATAAAGTCAAATACAAGATCCTAGTAACCACCTTAGTCTAAAAAGATCAAGATATGATCCAACTACTCCCTATCCTCCTAGGACACCATCAAAAGGGTCTTCATCTGCATAATACCTGACACGTGTGAGCAAAACCCATTCAAGGGTGAATATAACAATACTCAGTAGGACACCCTAAAAACAATAAACAAGAATCAATAAGTATAGTTATCTCAATAAAAGATATCATAATAAATGTATAACATAAACACCTAGATATACTCAAGAAAGACACCTCACCACTAGGCAGTCATAACCAACAGTCAGCCACAAGATTCTAATCAAAGCAATGCTTGTTCTGAGAGAAACCACTCCAAGAGCCATGCTAACATCATATACACTCTAAGAAGTGGTCTAGATCATTATTCCCCCTTAAAGAAAACTCATTGGTCTAATAAGGCCCTAATACATAGATAAGGGTCACACCCAAAATTGCTAGGGGACACCATGGACCCAATCTGGATCAACCAGCTACATAAGGGATCATATTCCAATGATACCACAAACCCTACTAATATTAATCACTAGATTAAGGACCAAAGCCTTGGTCATGAAGGTAATGTTGATTCCACAAACCCCACCTAGGGAACAAAGATGATAGAGGATCACACTCTAGTCTCATGAAGGGACACTAAAACTCTATCTGAGACTTGACCTCTAGAGGGGATCAAAATCTTGTGATATAGATGTAATGTCTCATTATACCCTTGAGGAAATAGAACAAAGGAATAAAATAAACCTATTTCAGTACAAACTAAGAAAATGAAGAGCTAAAAACACTCTTGAAGGGGGTATATGGTGTGTCCAGCTATCCCCAAGTCTACCCGTGTGGTAAATCCTCACACAACATGTATATTTCATGATACACGGTGTGTAGAGATCACCCTACACCTACCCATGTGCCTCTAGTCATGTCAATTTACATTGGAATTCCCGTGTACCAACCCTTGTATAGGTGGTCGTGTCCGTGTACACATGGTTTTGTCCGTGTCCAAGTACACAACGTGCCTCTGGCAGTGTACTCCTGCTCGTGTTAGTCTACTCCATGAGGTACACATCAAGTATCATGGAGGGGTCACATGGAATGTAACCGAGTCACATAGAATGTGATATTTAACTCCAGATGAAACCCTAATGTCGTAGTTAAGGGGGGCCACAAAACATGTAATCCCAAAATACACACTGTATTGCTTAGGATTTTCGAGAAAAACTAGTTCTCTTCAATGTCATTCTTCATGTCACAAGATCCTCCAAACTCATGGGAACTTGTAAATTCAGGGTCATCTAGCCCTCGCGGTCATCATTATCCAGGATTTGGGTCCATGATCTGCTCATAGAACCAACTGATCGATCCTTTTATAACTGCACCACGTGTCACATGGGAAGAATGAAGAACTCCCGATGTAGTCTTGTTCTCCCTTGATCTATCCACCATCGTCATTGATTCTCTAACTGTAACCACCATCATGTGTCGTACCCCACAGTTTCGATTTTTTGTATCGAAGAACGGTCACACAACGATCATAAACTGGGTATTGGTTGAACTCTTGGACAAAAGAAATACCAACAATGATCTAACAAAGAAATAGGGTAGAAATACACAAGCCATAAAATGTTAGGAACAAACCTTGACCATTTTTTATTTGGCCTTGATTTTTTGTCATAGAAGAAGACCAATGAAGATGGATAAATAAAAATTAATAAATAAATAATTACATCAATTTAATTCTACTGATGATTTGTGTGTCAATTTTGTTTGTGGAATTGATCCATTTTCATCCAGGATTAAGAAACAGGATAAAAATCATAAAACAGGACATCCTACCTTGAGTTTTGAGTGATTATTGACAAAGAACAGTTTCGTTATCGTCATTGACAAGATCCTCTAATGGCTTATAGGTCTCCAGGGTTCATCGTCTAACCTTGAGACAAAATCCATAGCCACATACTAAAATATAAAGTAGGTTTCTATGTTGAATAAAAATAAAATAAATTATTTAATCAATTTATTTTATTAATTTTGCGTTCGTGATAGCTTTTTCAAAAACGGACCACACTGATAAAGATTATATCACGTCTAGGGTAAAACCCACGTTCTAAGCTCAATAGTTCCCTCATATTTCTTATCAAAGCCCTTGTTCATAATTTATTCCACTTTTTCATGTAAACTACATGTGAATGATATTTAATATATTTAATATATTTTAAACATTTATTTCGAGCACACTGAGCCTTGAAATCGCACACCATCTCAACATCTGGTCTTGAAAATAATCCATATAATATACAAAAATAATATATAGAAAAATATGATTCATTATAATAGTGCATGAAAGAGTGAAAAAGAATAATACTAATATGACATGAAAGGAGACATGTTTTAAATTAACTAATTAACATTTAACATCTTTTCCCACATACCATGGAATTCTATGCCATATACTCAAAGAATAAACATTTTAAATAAAAAAGGGAGTGTTCATTATCATTTCCATTTTTTTATACCAAGGGGGATCTTGTCTAAGTGCCCGCACTAAGTCTAACCATTTTACCTAGATCATATTTTCAGCACCCAAATCAAGATTATGAGGTATCATGCTCATCAATATAAGACAAGGATATGGAGAATCATGTCTGAACCTCCTAATTCATGGATTTGGAATTACATGTCCAACATCCTCACCCATGGGTCTTGGATCTTTATGTCCCACATCAAAAACATTTCATCAATAACCATTTCCAAGGTCTTAACCACTTGACCTTTTAATACATGGTGGAAACAATGATGCACATTATTTTCAACCATTCATTTATCACATACTTGTCCATATTTATCCCTATTTAACCAAATTCTCATGCTAGACCATTTTACACTTCATTTTTATTGAAAAAAAATGATTCATTCATTGAAATCATTTAAAAAGTTATATATAAGCCTCCGTTTTATCATTTCCCATCACATTCCTTTCTCATTCCATTTCATCATTAAATTCACGTCAGGCCAAATAAACACTTGGGCCTCATTATCATGCCATTAACAAAGGTGATTGGTTTAATTCCATAAACCCACCATTTCCCTTTTTACAATCCACACTTTTCATTTTCAAGGAATAGCCACACCCCTCGGGTGGTCATTTAACCCAGTATTACAAACTCCAACAGACCCAGTGAGATTTGTGGTGGGTCTCACATTCCATTTTAAAGCAGTATTTTATTATTCTTAACCATGAACACTTATTCAACACATTGGAACAATAACATAATTCTCAAACATATATACAACATCAATACTATGGGAGAAATCATTTAGACCACCTAACTCAAGGTCATAGACAAGCACTCGCCCAACCTTGGCCCTTGATTTGAACTAAAACAACTATTAACAACAAAGCTAAGGATCCCTCAAAGAAAGTATGGTTTGTGAGATTTGGAATAAGAGGAACAACTACAAAAGGCTTCATCTGAAAAATATAAGTAAAAAGAGTTAATGACTTATTGGGAGATTCAATTCACCTTAAACGACACTCCAAACACCTAAGAATCAATGGAGAATCACCCTTGAGGGAGGAGGGAGATTTTGGTTCATTACACTTGTTGTATGAGAAGAAATTAGGGAGAAATCAGGTTAAAATTGTATAATTGTTGTGATGGAAAACAATAAAAGACCACTTTTTAAGATATGCATGGTTTAGCCACACAGTTTTTCAAACCGTGATCCAATCGTGTGGTTCCCTCTATCCCAAAGGAAACTACGCCACACAAATTGTATGGTCCAACTACATGATTTGAAAAAATGTGCATCTATTGTGCAGTTGTCTCTATCCTGGGTGGTCCAAGCCATATGGTTTCATGGTCCCTCCTCACATGGTTTTCTAAACATGATTCACCCTCTTTTAAGACACATGGTTATGGAGCATGATTATTCCTAACCATATAGCAATCATGCACCATGCACTAGATGACCTCTTTTCCCCCATTTTTATGTTCTGAATCCCCATTACACTTCAGATTCCTTCCCCATTTATGGGAGGCATTACATTAACCATTTTGTGGGAGTTCAAATATAATTAAAAAAACATACCTCGTCAAAAGTTTGGAATCTTATATAAGGGTTAAAATAATAAGACCAAATGGTTTTCAACTTCATTTTTATAAATAATAAATTTATCTAAACTTTATATTTGGAATTTAAAATATAAACATGAAAAAATCTAAAAAAATAAATAATTAAAGTTACAAAGTACTTTTTATTACCTAAGGTTTGTATGACATACAAATCAGATGCATCTCTATATATTAATTCTAATAAATTATTTTTTCTTTCTATTATAGGAAACATTTTTCTAGATATTTTTTATTTTCATACATGTAATACATTTTTTACCATTTTTATTTGTGAAAGTAAATAATTTCATTTTTGTTAACTCATCCATTTTCTTATATTTTATGTTTCTTAAATGATTATTTCATAAATCAAAATATTCTGACGAATAATTAAATATTACAGTTGTATTTGATTTTAAAAATACATTGCATAGATTATAATTTATAAAAAAGTTTCAACCCATGGATAGAGAAAATTTCAACCTTTAATATAATCTTAAACCCATGATTTTTCAACAACATACCCAAAAACAAGTTCCTTATAACTTCAGAAACATACAGGACATCATCTTGAGAAAATATTTTTTAAAGGTAAACTCATGATTGACTACTCCCTTCCCATACATATTTATTCTTATGGAGTTCTATATTTAAAAAAATTCTTATCAAAGATAGATATCATCCTATTATAGAGTGATTTATTATGCCATATATGTCGTGTTTCACTAAAATTAATCCAAATAGAAGAGATAACCTCACAAATGATTGCATCAAAAATCACAACTACAAAGTTCTCATGATAAGTGTAATCGACACTTTTTTTCTTACATATAAAATAGTCCCACATGAATCTTTTGCTTCTGAAATATCATTTTGAGCATCAAAATTCTATTTTTGGGTGAACTAAGCACACAACTCACCCCGAAGGACAATTCCAGGGCTAATGAAGAGGTTGGTAGAACATTTGGTGAGTTCATTAAAAGGTAAAATCCTATGTGAAACATACTTACATGCCAAAATGACGTACAATTATTTAGATGCTCCAAAGTCTAACAACATACCTAAGGCTGGTTCACACAAAAAATAAGGCTTGCATGAAACAAAATGCATCTACGCACAACTCATCGTGCAACCATCCAAGTTGCATGAAAAATATGACGTCAAACCAGGAATGTTGTGCATCTAATCTCCAACATAAAAGGATGGAGAAGTGCACAACTCGATTTCCATGCCCAATTATTTTCACACCAATAACCGAGGATTTCATATATAAATAGAAGCTCACCCCACACTCTTGGAGGGGATCTATATAAGATAAAACAATGCTCTGTTGCATGAAACTCCCATTCTTTCACAACAACGTGCAGCTCCATCGATCATGAACACTCAAAGGTATAAAATTTGTGATAAAAACCTACTGCGGCCCAAAATATGACTTGGAATGTGGTAGAGTGATCCTTGTATAACTCCTCCTAAGGTTAGTCCAGTGTCTACAAAGAAAAGCTGCATGCGCTCAACATTGATCTACACGCACTCCAAAACATGCGCGCAACTATGAATCTTTAATCCATTAGTTACCCTTGTGATAGAGACCCCTACTGATGCAACTTTTTCATGCAACCTAACCCAGTTTCATGCAATAACTTCTTGGTCCCCTACCCGATGCTCCTTATTCTCCTAGTGCATCCATTACCCTACCTGTTTCTTTTAAGAATAAGTACCCTAATTTCCATTGCTTCTAAGAATAGGGACCCTAACATCAGCCTCATGATTTTCCACTCCTCTATTACAATGCTGATTCCATACCCCACTTAAAGCCACATGAGTAGTTGTAACATAATACTAAGGAGTGTCATCTTCAAGGGAAGTTGCACACCTATCTTAGCGAGGATTCCTTATGAATAATCTTACTCCCACCTTGACATGGTATCCCTCAAGGAGTGACCCCTTCCATGTCATAGTTATATGATGTTAAATTCAAATAATACATCCTAAGCACATGATGTAAAATTGTGGCCTTACCTTGCGCAAAAAGTGTTGGATGACCCATGTATAATAATCATGGGATGCCACCTTCTCTGTAGCACTCTCTATTTCAATTAAGTAACCCTTTATGATTTTTAAGTATGTAAAGTATGTGAGTGAAGTTTGGAAGAGTTTGGAGAACTTTTTGAGGGTTTTGGGGGATTTTCTATAAGTGCAAGGTTGGTGAATGGTTTAGGAAAACTGTGTAACTCCTATAGGAAACTATGAACAATGAATTAGGGGCTAAAAGGAAGGTGCATGGGCGGCACACGGTTTTCTCAAATTGTGTGGAATCCTAGAAGAATCCATGTTATGTTGGACAATGGGATTTGGCATGGTTGGCACACGATTTTCAAACCGTATGAGCCAATTGTGTGAGGTTTTTCCTTGAGGCAGTGGATGATGCATGGTTTTCGCATAGGTTTCCCAACCATGCAACTAAACCATGCGCGATTAGAAAAATCAGATCCTAGAAAAGTGGATCTAGGTTGGGTTTGTGTTTTGATGCCTCTTTTTCCCCCAAAACGGCCCTAACTTGGGATTTTACCTCTCAAAGGTTGTAGAACCTCTCCCCATTGATTTGGAAGTGATTTTAATGCCTCTCTTGGTGTTTTGAAGATGGATTATCATGGTAAGCCTTCATTATTGGTAGTTCTTGGTGGTTTTTCTTAGATCTTCTTCTCTCTCTCTCTCGGTTCTTAGATCTACGTTCGTTGTGGATAGATCTAAGATAGTTGATGACAAATATGATTAGATTTTTCTTTTTTAATGAAAAGGTAAGAGATATAAGGAAAGTTTTTAGAGTTTCAACCCCATTTTGTTGTCATTTTCATGCCATTCTTTGTTGTCGTCGTAAAACCCAAAGTGGATAGATTCACTCTTGACTCCTATATTTAGAACTTTAAGGATTAGTTTCAAATTTATTATAATAAATTGGGAAATTGGTGTGAAAATCATGGTAGAAAACCATCTTTAGTGATAGTTCGTGGTTTTTTTTGGAATTGTGAATTATTGTGAAAGATGATTTGTTAAATGGTTTTAAAATGTTGATTTTAAAAATGGTTGTTTGGTTTTAATTTATTAAGATAGTGTTTCAAATAAAAAAATTATTTTATTGAAATGGTTTTTTGGAAAGGTTTTCAATAAAAAGTTTGTTTTATTGAAATGGTTTTGGTATTTAAGTGGTTTTGGAATTGAAATGATTTTTGGGAATACTTGGTGATGTGTGTTCATATTGCATTATAAGGATTGGTTGAAATATGATCATGTTCTCGATGCCAAAGGTGTAATGGCACATGGGATTTAATTACCTTGTGATGGCTTGGTAGATTGATAAGAAACCGGTCATGAGTATGGAACTTTCATAATGAAGAATGCATGTGTAGATGTGTGGATATGTGGTTGGAATGGGGTATTCCAAAAATGGAAACATGGAATGGTTTTGAAGAACTTTCTTGGTTTCTTTCAATTAAAATAGTTTTAGTGTGGAAAACTATTTTGTTAAAATAGTTTTTTTTTGTGATAAATTGTTTTAAGTTTTTTATATAAATTGTTTTATAAAATGTGCTAACCAGATTTATCCTAGTGGTGTGAGTAGGGAAGTCATTGGGGTAAATCTGCTAAGTTTAATTACTCACCTCTACTTTTGCAATTTTGTTATTTTGGAGATGTTGTTTACTAAGACATAGGTAAAGGTAAATCATTGTACTTTTCTAGTGGCACTTCATGATTCTAGATAATGGAGTTGGAGTTTGAAGTTATGTCTTTGGAGTCTTTGATTTTTGTTAGTTTATCTTCTGCTATGTACTTTGGTATTGTAGTCTTATGTTGTGGCACTCTTGATAGTTGGTATTAATATAAATGGTTTTACCTTGAGTTGTTTTACATTTTTTATTATGCATCATGTAGTAGTTATGTTAAGGTGTGTTTGGTTGGTTTTTTTCTTTCAAAGGGAAAATCATCTGCCACTTTTTAATGAAGCCCTCAAAATTATTGTCAGCCTTTGGCATCTTGGGGATGTCTCTTAAGTACAAGTAATGTTCCTATGCCTTCTCAAGATAATGAGAATAAGAGGAACGTTGCAAGTGGTATCAGTTTCGTTCGATCCAAAATCTGTTTGGGACAAGTGGTATCAACTTGGTCCTTCTGAATATATTTCTAGAACAAGTGGTATTTGACTTGTTATTGGTTTTTAGTCTTGGAGTTGAAATCATTATGATCTATTCCTTGAGTTGGGATTGTAGAAAGGAGTAGGATTATCAGAACATAAAATATAGAGCATAAAAGACATATCTAACCTTTTTATGATGAACTTCAAGTTATTAGGGAGTGGGTTACATAAGTGTTTTTTAGACACTTATAGGATTTGGAATCTCATTGTCATGGGTTTATCTAATGTGACGAGCATGATATGCATTAAAGGAATGAACTCCCACTAGGATTTTATATTTCATTTTGAGTAATGATTTATGATTTTGATGTGAAAATGTAGATTTTTGAAAAATGTTAATTTTTTTTTCAAATGTGAGATTTTGAAAAATAGCATGATTGTGGTATTTTGAAAATGGGTTGATTTTCAAAATCATGGTGAAATTTTTAAAAATGGTTGAATGTGGAAAAAGGTAATTTTGGAAAGCATTGTTGTGATAATTATGATGTGATAGAATTTAAAATGTTAAGCCTTCAGTTAATAGAGAGTGAGATTAATGATTATTTGTTGTGTTTCTAAAAAATGGAACCTCATGGGCGTTGTAGAAACCAACCAGAAGAAGTTGATGAGAATGTGGTTTCACCTGATCCACAGGTGACCCAATAGTTGGTTCAGAGTATTGTCCAAACATTTCAGGCTGTGGATATAGGGAACAAGATGTATGAATGAAGGCAAGTGGATCATTTTATCCTATTCCATAAATAGAACCCACCTATATTTTGGGGTGATTTTGAACCAAAAAAGGCAAAGGTGTGGCTGAACAAGATGAATTATTTCTTCTATTTCATCGGCACACCAGCAGAGTTTAAAGTCAAACTAGAAACTTACATACTGAAAGATCTTGCACACCAGTGGTGGGATTAAACGGTTTAGGCTAAATCAGACCAAGTCCTGGAATGGAAGGATTTTGAGGAATTATTTAACAAAAAATTCTATATTTATACCTTCATAATTCAAAGAACGATGGACTTATTCAGCTTGATGTGGGAAAATCTTTCTGTCATAGAGTATGCAGATAAATTCTTCAATTTAGTATGCTTTTCACACAAGGTTGGTGCTAGTTCATCCTTGAAGGAATGCATCTTTGAATAAGTTTTGAGTTAGGAAATTTGATCAAATATTGATGTGCTCTATAATAAGGATTATAAAGAGATGGTAAATAGAGTGACGGTGGAAGAGAGGGAAATCATAGGAGATATGGTAGGAGGAAGTACGTTGATACTCTCAGGAAATGGTGGAAACTCTAATCCTAGGAGTAAATAGAAGAGGGACACCTATTTCCAAGGTGGGAGTACGACTCAAAATCAAATAGATGGAATAATGAATCTTCCTCCCAAACTAAATAGCTATCTTGGATGTTTTCAATGTGGTTTGTTTGACCACATGAAGTGATAGTGTACGACACCACCTAGAGCATGTCACAACTACAATCAGCTGGGAAATATTTAGTGCTATTGTCGCAGTGCTCCAAGGTAGGGTTTTCAGGACACTTATCAGGCGTCGCAGACGTCATATGATTTGATAGGATGAGGGTAGCAGGATAACCCTTGTTAGTAGAACAAATCTATCCATGTTGATTATAGTAATACCATGACTCCTTAGTAAGGTCAATCTCAATAGGGAAATAAGGAACAAACTACAATGAAAAATCAATTATATGGAGCTGGGCAGGTTATGGTGGATGATCAGTCTGGACCATCAACCATAAGAGGTATGATTCTTTTGAATTATACCCTTATGAAAGTTTTGATTGATATAGGTTCATCCCATTACTTTATTTCTTCTTGTATTATTGATTTTCTAAGTTTAAAAGTTGATATGATGCCTTCTATGATAAAACTTCAAACTCCTCTTAGTCAAAGAGAATGTAGAGCCTTTGTGTGTGGATCATGTTCTATAATGGTAAATGTAACAGAGATGAAATGGAATTTATCTATGCTTTATATGGATGTTTTTGATATAATATAGGGTATTTATTTGTTGGAAATGTTTGAGGATCACATCAGCTGTTATGCCCGATGGGTCAGTTTCACAATTGAAGATGACATCGATCATCTATTTTGAGGAGACCAGAATGTAAAGGTAGGTGAAATGGGATTTTTGTCACTAATAATTGGAATGATATCATACCATTTGGTAGAGTTTTATTTGATATCTATGGACAAGATTGAGAAGAATAGTTTTCCATCAGTGGTGGATCAGTTTCTAGGTGTGTTTCCCAAAAATTTCTAAGGGTTACCCCTGATAAGGGAAGTAGAGTTTACAATTGATCTCCTTCTGGAGACCAGTCCTATTTCCCTTCCATCCTATCAGATAGAACTAATCTAATTAAGGTATCTGAAAGTGCATTTGGAAGAACTGTAAAGAAAAGGTTTCATTTGGACTCGCATGTCTCTGTGGGCAGAACTGGTCATGTTTGTTAAAAAGGTGGATGAAACTCTTCTATTGTGTATGGATTATCATAAGCTTAACCAAGTTATGATAAAAAATTGATATCCACTTTCAAACATTGAT
Organism: Viscum album; assembly: GCA_963277665.1. Classification (NCBI taxonomy): domain Eukaryota; kingdom Viridiplantae; phylum Streptophyta; class Magnoliopsida; order Santalales; family Viscaceae; genus Viscum; species Viscum album. The sequence goes on along the minus strand of OY728155.1, from coordinate 357,734,162 downwards.
GATCTATTTGATCAATTGAGGGGAGTTCAGTGGTTATCCAAAATTTACTTGCGATCAAGATATCACTAATTGCGAGTTCAGAAGGAGGATATTCCAAAGACATCTTTTAGAAACAGATATATCCATTATGAATATGTGGTAATATATTTTTTTATTAAAAATGCACCAATGGTCTTTATATAATTGATGAATTGGATATTTAATTGATATCTATATTATTTTGTGGTGGTATTTTTGGATGACATATTAGTTTATTGAAGGAAAAGGGATGAGCATGAGCAACACTTAGAAAAAATGTTGGGAATCATGAGAGATCATATATTGTATTTCAAATTATCTAATTATGATATTTGGATATAAGAGGTATGCTTTCTTGGACATGTAATCTATGGTAGAGGTGTTTTTGTGGACCTAGAAAAGATATAGGCTATTATCTCTTGGCAACCACTGAAGTACGTCTTCGAGATATGTAGTTTTCCCAGATTGGATGGTTATTACCGATGCTTTGTTCGTGATTTTTCATGACTGACCTCCCCATGACAAATTTCACAAAGAATAACGTATCGTTCCAATGGGACTAGGAATAGAATAAGTATTTTCAAGAGTTTAAATTTCACCTTACATTCACACTGATCTTGATTTTTTCAAAATCAGGATAAGGGTACATGGTGTATTGTGATGCTTTGGGATTAGGGTCGAGATGTGTTCTCATGTAGGGAGATCATGTTGTTTCTTATGGATCAAGACAATTATGATTTCATGATAAGAAATACCCAAAACACGATTTAGAGTTAGCTATCATATTCCATATTTTTAATACTTGGAGTCATTATCTCTTCAGTGAGAAATTTACTATGTTTATAGATCATAAGAGTTTGAAGAATATTTCCACACAATGGTATTTGAACCTGAGATAAATAAGTTGGATAGAGTATCTCCAAATTTTTGACTTTGACTTGATGTATACACTGGGTAAGGGAAATTTGGTGGTAGATGCATTAAGCATAAAGTCATATGCTCAGTTGATAAAAGAGGCTTCAGACCAGTGGCAGTTAATGTTAGTAATAGCATATATGAACTTGGAATGTGAATACCAATGTGATGTTGTAGTTTTCTTTCTAGTTTCTTTGGTTCCAAATTTGGTAAAGATAGTTAAAGGGGTACAGACATCCGACTCATAATGTGTGGTGATGAGGTCAAAACTCAATGGTGGGGAGACCATTGAGGGATGGAAACTGGATGATAATTCAGTGTTGTGGTTTAGAAAACGAATGGACGTACCTATGAATTATCAAGAACAAATTCTTCATGATTACCACCATTTGATATGGTTTTTTCATCCTAGAATATAGAATATGTATAAGGCATTGAAATCACAGTTCTGGTGGAACAGTATGAAAAAATTGTAGTTGAGTTTGTGTCAAGATGCTTAACTTGTTAGCAAGTTAAGGCATAACATTAGATACCAATGGGTATGTTGTAGTCTTTACCTATCCCTATGTGTAAATGGGATCATATAACGATGGATTTTGTAATAGGACTCCTAAGAATGGTTCAGAAACATGATTCCATATGGGTGATAGTGGATCATCTCACCAAGTCGACTCATTTCATTCTAATTCATGAATCTCATATGATAAAGGACTTATCAAAAATCGATATTGGAAAATTGGTAAATAGGCATGGCATAGTAATTTCAATAGCTTCAGACAGAGATACGAGGTTTATATATCATTTCTAGAAATACTTACTGAAAACCCTTGGAACTCGTCTATGAGTATGATATATCATCCTCAGACAGACATACAATCTGAACAGATGATACAAACTTTATAAGACATGTTCTAGGCTTGTTTAATGGATTTTGGTGGCTCCTGGGAAGCGCATGTACCATTAGTGGAGTTATCATATAACAACAATTATAAATCCTTAATACAAATGGCTTCTTTTGAAGCATTGTATGAGCGTCCTTATCATTCTATACTTTGTTGAGTGTAAAAATGTGAGACTTCACTAGTTGGGATGAGCCTTGTTCAAGAGACAATGAAGAAGATTTAGTTGATTAGGAAACAAATGGATATGGCTCAGAGTCTTCGTAAATCATATGCAGATCATCGTCGATGGTCGTTGTCGTTCGAGGTGAGTGATCATGTGTTCTTAAGGATCTCTCCAAGGCTTAGACATCATTATTTTGGGAAGATGGGAAAATTATCTCCTAGATACATAGGACCTTTTGAGATACTGGAATGGGTTGGTGAGGTGGCATATTAGTTGGCATTTCCACCATGGTTCAGTGTGGTGCACAATGTTTTATATGTATCTTAGTTTAAATAGTATCAACCTGATCCTAATCATGTGATTTGACGGGATCATGTTGAACTATAGTCAGATGCTTTGTTGGTGCAAAAACCAATGTAGGTTATGGATAGGAAAGATAAAGTCTTACATGTAAAAAGCATTGGTCTAGTATGGGTTTTGTGGCAACATGTTCAGATTCAAGAAGAGACTTGGGAATGCAAGAAATAAATGAAAGTGTAATTTCTAGAACTCTTTCAACAAGATGATGGTTTTATACTTTCCAAGGATAGAAAGGCCAATGGTGGGGAGAATGTATCACCCCCAGTTTCAAGTAAGTAACCTTTTATTTATGATTTTTAAGTATGTAAAGTATATGAGTGAAGTTTGGGAGAGTTGGAGAAAAATTGGAGGGTTTTGGGGGATTTTCAATAGTTGCACGGTTGGTGCATGGTTTGGGAAAATCATGAAACACCTATAGGAAACCATTCACAATGAATAAGGGGCTAAAGGGAAGAAGAACGAGTGGTGTATAGTTTTCCCAAACCATGCGGAAGCCTAAAAGAAACTGTGATATGTTGGATAGTGGGCTTTGGAATGGTTGACACATTGTTTTAAAACCATGCAATTCAATCGTGTGAGGTTCTTCCTTGAGGCAGTGGCTGGCGCACGGTTTTCCTAATCATGTGACTAAACCATGTGCAGTTAGAAAACTAGATCCTAAAAAAGTGTATCTAGGTTGGATTTGTGTTTTAATGCCTCATTTTTCCCCCAAAACAACCCTAACTCCGGATTTTCCCTCTCAAAGTTTGTATAACCCCTCCCCACTGATTTAGAAGTGGTATGAAGGACTCTCTTCGTGTTTTGAAGCCACATTCTCAAGGTAAGTCTTCTTTCTTGGTAGTTCTTGGTGGTTTTTCTTAGATATTCTTCTCTATCTCTCTAGATTCTTAGATCTACATCCACTGTGGGTATATCTAATATATTTGATTCCAAATATGATTATATTTTTCTTTTGTTAATGATAGGGGAAGAGATCTAAGGTGTTTTTTGGAGTTTCAATCCAATTTCATGGGCGTTTTCGTGCCTTTCTTCATTGTTGTCATAAAACTTGAGGTAGGTGGATTCAATCTCGACTCCTCTATTTAGAACTTGAATTATTAATTTCAAATTGATTAAATTGATTGAAATTTATTGGGAGTGTGAAAATCATGGTAGAAACCCTCTTTAGTGATGGTTTGTATATTTTTATGGAATTGTGAATTATTGTAGAATATGATTTGTTAAATGGTTTTAAAATATTGATTTTAAAAATGGTTTTTTAGTTTTTATTACTTTAGAGAGTGTTTTCAATAAAAAGTTGGTTTTATTGAAATGGTTTTTGGAAAGTTTTTCAATAAAAAGTTTGTTTTATTGAAATGGTTTTGGAATTGAAGTGGTTTTGGAATTGAAATGGTTTTTAAGAATACTTGGTGGTGTGTGTTCATATTGCATTATGAGGCTTGGTTGAAATATAACCTTATGCTTGGTTCCAAAGGTGTAATGGCACATGAGATTTAATTACCTTGTGATGAATTTTTAGATCGACGGGAAACTAATCATGAGTATGGAACTGTCATAATGAATCATGCATGCGTAGATGTGTGGATATGTGGTTTGGAATGAGGTATGACAAAAATGGAAACTTGTAATGGTTTTGAAGAACTTTCTTGGTTGCTTTCATGGAAAATGGTTTTAGTGTGGAAAACTATTTTGTTAAAATTATTTTGGTTTTGTGATAAATTGTTTTAAGTTGTTTTATATAATTTTTTTTATAAAATGTACTAACCAGTTATATCCTAGTAGTGTGAGTAGGGAATTAATTGGGGAAAATATATTGAGTTTCATTACTCAGAACTGCTTTGGAACTTTGGTGATTTTGCAGATATTGTTTACCGAGACACATGTAAAAAAAAGCATTTCACTTCTCTAGTGGTAAGTAATTATTCTAGAGCATGAAGTTGGAGTTTGGAGCTATATCTTTGGAGTCTTTGATTTTTTTAGTATGTATTCTATTGTGTAATTTAGTATTGTATTCTTCCAATGTGGCACTCTTGATAGTTGGTATTTATATAAATGGTTTTACCTTGATTTGTTTTACATTTGTTATCATGCGTCATGTATTAGTTGTGTTAAGGTGTGTTTGGTTGGTTGTTTTCTTTCAAAGGGAAATCATCCCCAACTTTTTAATGAATCCCTCAACATTTATTTCTAGTCTTTGGCATCTTGGGGATGTTTCTTAAGGTCAAGTAATGTTCTTATGCCTTCTCAATCCAATGGGAAGAAGAGGTACATTACATTCTCCCACCATAAATTACAAGACACTCCTTATGGAAGCTTCCACGTGTAAGCCACACACCATATTCTCCTACCATAGAGTACAATACATGCCTCGAGGGTAGATTCTATGCATAATTCCCACACCATCCCTCTTTGGCACTCATTTCATTAAATGAACATCCTTACTGCATGACATTAAACTACATGGATCATTCCTGTAATATGACCTTAATATGTGGAATCAAACTACATGGGTTTTTATCCCTATATCTAAACAGGGTATGTAGGATTTATCCCTCAAGTTTAATCCTGACATTGGAAAACTTAGGTGTTCCCTCCCAGGGATGCATCTTTGGATCTGCCTCACAGGGAATTCGATCCCCAATGGTAAACTCAAGTATGAGATTTTCCCTCCCAGTGATGAACCTATAGATCTGCCTCATAGGGAATTCAATCCCCAATGGTAAACTCAGGTGGGGCATATTCTCTCCCAAGGATGCACCTCTATATCCACCTCACAAGGCATTCGATCACCAATGGTAAAATTAAGTGCGACATATTCCCTCCTAGGGATACACCTCTAGATCCACATTATAGGGTGTTCAATCCCTAATGGTAAAATGAGGTGTGACATCTTCCCTCCTAGGGACACATCTCTAGATCTGCCTCATATGGTGTTCGATCCCCAGTGGTAAACTCAAGTGTGAAATCTACCCTCCTAGGGACATGTCTTCTTGACCCATCTCTATAGGGTGTCTGATCTATCTCCATAAGATGTTAAACTCGTGCCCCAAATTTTTCTCCATGGGGCGTTCTGATCCAACCATCAGTAAACCTAGGTGTCCCCTCCTAGGGACACACCTCCTTGATCCTCCTTTATAGGGCATGCAATCCACCTCCACAAGATATTAAACTCATGCCCTGGATCTACCTCCACAGGGTGTTCTGATCCAACCATCGATAAACCTAGGTGTTCCCTCCTAGGGACACACCTCATTGGTATTCCTTCATAGGGCGTTTGATTTGTATCTACAAGATGTTAAACCCATGCCCTGGATCTGCCTCCACATGGCATTCTAATCTAACCCTCGATAAACCTAGTCATTACCTCCCAAGGACACACCTCTTTGATCCACCTCCACATGGCATCCAATTCCTCTCCACAAAACGTTAAATTTGTTCCCCAGATCCACCTCTATAGAGAATTATAATCCATCAGTAAACTAATCAGGTGTGACATATTCCCTCCTATGGATGCACCTTCAGATCTTTCACATAGGGCATTCGATCCCAACAATGGTAAAATCAGGCGTGACATGTTCCCTCCTAGGGATACACCTCCTTGATATGCCTCCAAATGGAATCTGATCTGTATCCATGAGATGTTAAAGTCCACCCAGATGCACCTCCAAGGGAATTATAATCCAACCACCAGTAAACCCATGTGTTCCCTCATTGGGACACACATCCTTGAACTGCCTCCACTAGGCATCCAATCTGTCTCCACAAGACGTTAAACTCATACCCTAGATCTTCCCCCATGGAGCATTCTGATCTAACCATCAGTAAACCCAGGTGTTCCCTCATAGGGACAAACCTCCTTGATACGCCTCCATAGGGTGTCTAATTCATCTCTATAGGACGTTAAACTCATACCTCAGATATTCCTCTATAGGGTATTTTGATCCAACCATCAGTAAACATAGGTGTTCCCTCTTAGGGAAACACCACCTTGAATGATACGAGATGCCTTGGGTTCTGTGACTAAGATTCCTTATATGAGATAAACTCCAAAAGAGGAATATTTATAGGTGACCATTATTCCCAATGTCTAAACATTCCCAGAGATGACCAATGTGACCACTCTCTTAATCGAAGGTTGCTGCCTTGTCTAGAAAAAAGTAATGTAATTAACCAGTGTCTATAAAGGGATGACACTTGGAATGAGTTCCATGAACACGACTTAATATATGAGGGAGCCACAAACTAGGAAAAGAGATCTAAGGAGGAACACATGGAATGAGTAATTGACATACCACCATCTTGTTTTAACAAAGGAGAAGACATCACTGATGAAAGTGATGAAATCCACCCACATTTGGAAAGCATGAATGTAGGGAAATAGAAGATGAGCGCGCAGAGATGTGTAGGTAGCACCCTGACAAAAGCTTCCGAAATAGAAGAATCTCAAATTTTAAAATAACAATAATGCCCCTTTTTTCCTCTTGAATTTCACCTTACCCTTTAAGGTTTATTTAGATGTTTATGTATCTCTATGATCTATGTTGGATCAAATCAATTTTTCATGATGACCATGGATTTATTATCCTTATGATAATTTTGATGGTGTTTTTTACCTAAATTCTATCAAGTGTTATCGGACCAAGTATATGTTATAGTAACCCATAATTTTCACACATAGATATTACATCTTAATAAATGAATATTAATTATATAACATTTTGATCTATACCATAATCGTTTAGGTATAATATATTTGGAAACATGGAAATATAAACAACTGGTTCATAAAATATCTACATTGTCTCCCACTTATTTCTTCATGTATAGAAACATTCTTAGACATATCATACTTAATACCATTATTTACAATCTGGGGAAGGGAAACATTAGAAAAGGGTGAGATTGGATGCACAATAAGGGTAAACAATGGAGATATCAATGATCTCATAAAAATAACATGAGCATAAGGATATAAGAACATGATGTTAACATTGGAAAACTATACCCTGTATATCAAAGATCATAATATTAAGTCATGTAATAAATATTTGTAGTTCATAAGACATAAATCATAAAGGAATCAAAGAACGTGAACCATGAGATCATAATATAGTCATAAGACAACAAATTATGGCACACATGTCATGACTCGTACCTCAGGGACCATGATGTAATGACCCCAAACCTGCCTATGATATTCCAGGGGATGAAAACTAGCATCGAGTAGGTATATCCCACAAATGGGAGACATTTACTAGGACATAAATGAGCCCACTAAAAGAAAGACAATTGTAAAGTCTAACCTATAAACAAGGGCACTGAAGCTGTCGTAGGAAGCTTCTGGAAACACCTCAGCTTATTTGATATCATAAGGCACAATCCGGTCGTGATCCTAGTCCTACTCCACCTATGAATCCACCAAAGCATCATTCAACTACATAAGACACAACACGTGCGAGCAAAGTTTTCGTAGGGGTGAGCAAAATAATACTTAGTAGGGGAACCCAAAACACAAAGTGAAATACCCCAAGGGAAACACCATCAAGAAGGCAGAGTTATATCAACATAGGTATATGTCAACAATATATATAACAAGAACATCCAGGTATAGTCGTAAAGGATTCCAAGATGCAATGTCTCATCTACTACCAGTTATATGGTTCCGCTCATAGAACGCTTGATTCCAGGAGATCCCACTCCTCGAGCTATCTGATAGTAACCATGTAGAACAAGTCTACCGAAAGTATCCAAGAGAACATATGGTCTCGATATGTCATGAATTTTCCCTGAGACGTCCGGTCTCACTAAGACAAGGAGTCTCGATATCGTATCTAAATCCTTGGTCATAGGATTCTGCTCAAGGAACACTTATTCTGGGAGTCCCACTCCTCGAGCCTAGATGTCATCCGAGACTCTTACAAGAGGTCCCACTAAACTTGGTCCCAACCTAAAGAGAAAACAATGGTCAAATGTCATTAAATATAGATAGGGGATTCCGAAGAATACCGGAAACCCAATCTATATTACCCCACACCATAGGGGATTCTCAGAGAATACCACAAACCCTATGATGTGGATCGTAACATAAGGGACTCTGAAGAATACCATGAACCCTACGATATGACCCACTAGATGGAGGATTAATGCCCTACACTTGGAGGTCACATCAATATCCAATGAACTCCATATGGGGTGATATAATATCACTCTAGTCCCAAGGAGGATTTTCAACTATATCTGGGACTCGTCTCTCGAGGGGATTACCATGCAATGTCATACCAAACCCTCGAGGGAAGAACCAAGGGGAGACTCTGCACCTATACTGGTCCTTACTAACAACCCAACAAGCTATCTCAAAAGGACCATCTTGTCGTAAGGGTCGCAATGTTGGAAACAACTCATCAATCGGAATTACAGTTTGAAAGTTATGACCATTTTTGTAAAAAGGGGCCGGTTAGGTCTGGGCCTGGTCCACCGACCCGAACCAGTCTGAAGGGTCCGACCCGACCCACCAGTTCGACCTAGTTTACTAGGCCTAGTTCGGTCCGCTGTGTTGGCCCATCCCACTTGTCCAGCCCGACCCACTGGAGTGGGCTGGTCCGCTCCGCCCGAGACGTGGCGAGAGCCGCGTCTCCGAACCACCCGTGGCAACGAGACACGCCCGCCGAAGACCATTACCGATCATTACTGGAGGCCCATGTCCATCACCCGTGGTGGATGCCGTGAGCCTCTGTCACTACCGCGGAATGCCGGTGGGGCCTTCTGTGGGCCACCGAACGTGTTCCGGTGGTTCGTTCTTTGATTCATAAGACGTTCCGAAGTCGTAGGGTTGCGTTCTTCATCGCCAAGGGTTTGAATCCTCGTTGTGATCCACCATAGTGAAATTTCATTCAAGAAACGATATATCCCACACCACCTCGATCCATTTTCCACCGTTATCATCACACCTCCATCATGTCATGTCCATTCCAGATCCAAGACATTGAATTGTTGTGCCAAGAAACATTTGTGTAATGATCAATAGTTTGTAAAACCATGAAGATCATGAAGAATGTGGGGGAGAAAAGCACAATAAGGAACCCGAGGATCGAATCTCAGACGTTTGTTCATTCTGGCCTCAATCTGATCCATTAGAAGGATCAAAAAAATGATGAACAAACCAAAAATCAATCAAATGATCATCAATCCCCAATAAACCCTACAAGGTGAAACTCATCCCATAATAATATGCATGATTTGTGAATTAATCCATTTGTTAATCGATTCATGTTTGTTGTAGGAATTCAAAGACATGGAAAATATGGAATTTAAATAACAAACCTTACTTGGAAAACAATATTGGTTGGCGTCGGGATTCGATCGTCATTGGTGGTCCATTGAGAGACGTCACGATCCGTGATCGTTGGTAATCTGTCGTTCATCACCGTTCGCCAACGGAATTCCTTCAGAGCCTCAAAGAAAATTCCCGGGGTCTTCCCCTTATTAATGGAGGAAATATGTTAACACATTTTAGCATTACTATTTTTCTTTGAAATAGAATCGCCACTATGCTTTATTTATTAAAGGATAATGGGTTACTTCGTCACTGTGTCACAGCATCACCACACTGTGAAATTTTAAAAGTAAATAAAATAAACTTCTTTAAGTTTATTTTATTCTCCTTTAAAAAGTTCAAAAATTAACTTTTACCCTCAACCCGCACCAATTGAGGTTAGGGTTTTCCTAAGGAAATCACACCCTCATGACCTCAATGGTACTCTCAGATTTACAATCTGAGTTACTGTTTTTGAGTTATAAGGATTTTAAAAATAAAACAATTTTATTTAATTATTTTATTTAGGGTTATGCCATTTTTAGGTTTTCTCACTAGAGACCTGCTCTGATTAAAATTAAGTCACACCTAGGGTAAAATCACTACTATAAATGTAACCATGCCCTCATATTTTTGATCTAGGCACCCGTTTAAGAGTTATTCCATTTTTTAGGAAAACTACTCATGCTCTCTATTTAAAAACTTAATATTTTTCGACAGATCATTCCAAGCACTTCGAGCCTCAGAATCACACACCGTCTCAGCACCTATTCTCAAAATTTTCCCAATAATTTTATAAAAATAGAACATGGAAAATCATATTTTTTTCATTCTCCCCACCTTAAGGTTTTACGTCCTCGAAAATCCAAACAAGGTTTACTCGAACAAAATGTGAGAGAACCAAGCATGAATTTGAGCCTCCTGCTCCCATGTGCTCCTCTTAAGATCCATATTCTACCTATAGACATGAACCAAGGGAAAATATCATCCACTAAAGATCCTTGATCTTCATTGGTCATTTATCCAAAATACTCCAACGTCAATGTCCAGCTCACCCCGGATTACGACGTGCAAAGAGTTTATGCACAAATCTCCTCAGCTGAGACATGTTGAAGATGTTATGCACATGGACCCATTGTGGGGTAGATCCAAGAAGTATTCTACCTTTAAAACTCTACACAACACCTTAAATAGTGACCATTAACCTCAAGGATAGCTTTCCACCCCAAAAAAAAAACTTCGTAACCCTCGTCGGGTGAGACCTAAAGGAAGACATGATTTCCTTCCTCAAACTCCAAAGGTCTCTACTATTTTCCAGCACAAAACTTCGGATGGACCTGTGAATTATTCATCCACTCCTATATGACCTGCACATTCTCTAAAAATGAATCCTGTAATCCCTTCCACAACTGGGATGTAAATCGATCATCACAATCTGAAACAATCATCGATGAAACTCTATGGAGTCAAACTATATCTTACACGTATAGGCATCCCAAGCCCTCTACTTAACTCTATTCCTAGGTAGTTAGGATATGTTACAACTCATTGAGTCAGTCAATGATCACCCTGATGGTATCCTGTCTCCTGGACATACATGGTAAACCCGTCACAAAGTCTGCAGACATCCCTTCCCACTTCCTTCTGGGTACCCCAAGAAAGATAAGGAACAACCCACAAAACTGATTCAAACAAGAGTTCAAATTTTTATCTTAATAGGTAAGCCCAGTTTAAACCCGTTCTGTCATCCCTAGTGTCCGCCTTGATACCCACACACATACCCTGATGCATATCGCCACTTTAGGCATACACTGTTATAACTGTGCATCTTCTAAAAAGAATAATGTGCTCCCCACCTTTCTAATGTCCATCAAGGGTATTTCTTGTGGAAAACTGAGCATGTACAGACATGTAGTTAGTATCACCAAGTTGTGCCTCCCCGAATCATTTAATATTGGATGGGTAACAACCCATGATTGGAGATAAACTACTCCATCTCCATCCACGAAGGATAACCACAACGAGGCTAACCGCTCCAATGCCTTGTTCAGTAACTGCTAACTGGATTCCAGCTGAGAGAATCTGCTTCCACATTCCTCTTACTAGAAGTATAGAAAAACTAAAAGTCATAGTCCTGTAGGAACTCTGGGCATCGCCTCTATCTCAAGCCCCTATCCTTCTAAGAGAATACATACATGAACATCTTGAGGTTGAAGTGGATGATGTATTTCTCACCCATCAGGTAGTATCGCCACATCTTTAATGTGATGACCACCACTACTAATTCAAGATTATGAGTAACGTAGTTCCGCTCATCAAACCCTATCTCAACCCTCACTGGATTCACTGTAACTCTAGCCTCTGAGGTGATGTTTACTAGAAATAAAAGACCTCTCAAATCCAAGACAGCCACTTCAAGAGCTTTTCATATAGCTGGTGCTCTCGAAGTGGGTGTAGGACCATCCTCAAGTGTCTTGTGTGATCTTCCTCAAATGCGGAGTACACTAAGATGTCATCAATGAATATCACCTAGGGATTTCCAGAGTGAAACACTGGGTATTACTAAGCCCTTCCTCTACAAGTCCCCCATCTGCACCCCCAACTCATGGAGCTCTTCAGGAGACATCTAATAAATTAACGTAAATATCAGGCCACCCCAGGGTTTAGACTAATGAAGAAGTCTAACTCTCCACAGAGAGGTAAAACTAGAACATCTTCAAGGAATATGTCCTTATACTCTGTCACCACTAAGAAACCTAAGGACTCATAACATCCACTACACTAAGGTTTGAACTAGCCAACTAAATAGAAATCAGATACACCCTCCTATACCTGATTCCATCAAGATCTTCAAGGATTTACCCTTTACCGATAAAGGGAAAATCTAGTTCCATCACCATGGATGAACCACATACTTTGCCTAAAACAATCAATCTAAGTACGAACTGAGGATTTAGTCCATACCAAGAATGATATCATAAGGCCTCAATGTCACTACCAAGAGATCCCAACTAAAACTCTCACCTCCAAGAGTCAGGTCACACTGTTGGCACCAGTGTGTGGTCATTGGGTCTCCTATAGTAGGAGTCTCTAATGTGAGGATCAAGTCAAAGGTTTAACCAGAATATCTAGGTATCAAACAAGAAAAGTGATATGAAAGAAAATTACTAGTACATGTGTCTATCAATACTGTAGCTAATGTAGAAAGACACATATCATACCTTGAATCATCCTTGGAGTCCTGGGGTTATAAGACTCGACAGTCTGCAACTGTATCCTCCCCTGTCCTCTAACTCCCAAAGTATGGTATGGACCACCTGAAGGTGGTGGTGGTAACACGTCAAAATTTCGGCCACCTCCTACCTCTTCCCCAGCTCTCCTTCCACATCCTCCGCTCGATGGATCTGTCTTCTATCGCTACTTCCTTTTCCTTAGTGGTTCATAAACTGACTCTCTAACTAAAACATAAACGGTGGGGCAATCTCATGTGAGATTCCCAAATTTTACAACAAGCGTAGAAAATCATTTTCTTCTAGGAACTAGTGAATCCTCAAAACATCTGATGAAACCTCTGGTTCTATGGATTACATTGCACACCTACTATCAGTAGGTTCTGCTGACCCTGCTTCCCAAGAAATCGCTGCCTTATAAGCCTACGATACACGTTCGAACCCCTAACTTCATTATTTAGTGCCAAAAGAGCCATCCACGACTCAGTATGGTAAGAAACATCCAGATAAACCACTGGAGGTGGGTCTGCTAACTGATCATTAGGAGAAACCATCACCTGCTGACCATCCTGAAGAAAAACTGCTCTGTAAATGGCTCCCATTAGGGAGGCCTCGACAAGAATTAGGACAAATGTAAAGACCCGTAAATCTCAAGGAAATTTTTTTGATTAATTTTCTTTGGAATTTTACAAGAACGCAGTTTCTGACGGCACCTGATTCCGAGGCCCGGTGTGCCCAGAATCATTTTCCGAAGTTTGGCTCGGGTACGTTCAGTGAACGGACGAGCGGGTTTTTCTAACTTTTTAACCGGTGCTCGGAATCGAATTATGAGGGCACCAATGGAATCGAAGCGCCGATAATTGCTTAGAAACGCCTCTTTCGGAGTTGCGTTTGCTTGGGTGTGGTTTTTAAATTTTGGTCTTAAAGTTAAGAAATAAAATAAATTGTACGACAAAATTTATTTTATTTCACTTAAGCCACTTGGAATCCACTTGAATCCACTTAAAGCAGCTTAAGATGAGTTGATGCGGATAGGGTGATCTCCAGAAATATCTTACCCTCTTGGTAGGATGTTTGTGAGGTGGGGCCCGCATGAGCCCCACCGTTTCTTTCCGCTAAGTAACGCACCCGCGAAAACCCGTCATTATGAAAGTCAACTGATGCGTTTTCTTAATTTCTTAACGCACCAATTAATTGGGCGGTTTTATTCATTGAATTAATTGGGTGGTTTTATTCGTTGAATTAATTCGATGAATTAATTTAATCGTTTCTTAACCTGTTTTCAATCCGTTGACGTAATAATAAAATAAGACCAATGCACGACTTCTGGAAAAATGCTCATTGAGAGGTTTTGACAACTTTGTGCCTTCATCCTTCTTTGCGAAGAACGCGAAGAACGCGAAGAACGCGAAGAACGCGAAGAACGCGAAGAACGCGAAGAACGCTGTCACCCTCGGAGATTGACGACGCTTCTTCTGAGACGTTCTTCCCCGCAACGATCTCCGATCACCAACTGCTTGAGGTTGGAGATTTCGGGTTTCTTTTAAATCTTCCTTGTGGTTTATGACAACACATGGATTTAATCGATATAATTAAATCTTCATGTTCTTAAACCTCGGAGTTCGTCGACGCGTCACAGTATTCCGCGACGACGCGACGCACTTCCGCGACAACGCGACGCCTTTCCGCGACGACGCGACGCCCTTCCGCGAAGACGCAACGCCTTTCTGCGATGACGCGACGCCCTTCCGTGACGATCAAATCCACGAAGAACGTGCGTGCGACGACTTGACGAGGTAAGGTTTTTTTTTGTGAAATGATTTTTATTCCCGTGGTTGTTCGTCTAAAATAATGAGCGGGGATCAAAGTGCAATTTTAATTTATTAAAATTGTTTCTTGAAATGTTTCATGTGTTGATAATTAATTTTCCCAATTGTTATCGCCTAATGCGGAGGGTGCGGGCCAAACAAACACAACCCGACAACCCTCCGCCGTTCTTAGTTGTTGTACGGATTTGGCAGGCGACGAAAAAACGTGACGCAAGGCGATTTGATGATTCCGCAGTGAAGAACGGGTCCCGGGAGGAGCAGTGGCGCAGACGGGAAGGAAAACGGACCACCGGAGCAACTCCGATGGCCCGCGGAAGTCTCCGGCAGCGCGAGTCGCCGGCGCGGCAGCGGCGCCCCGGCGCACCGCCGGAAGAGCCTGCCGCGGCTGAAGCCGCGTGGGTCCGGCTCGCCCGCACGGGACGCGGAAGAAGCCGCGTCCGCTGTTGCTTAGCGCGGCCCCTCGAGGGCCGCAACTTCCTCAACCCGTGGGGGCTGCGCCCCGCGGCTGCCGCGCTCGGCCGCTCGGCCGAGCCGAGCCAGGCCGGTCCGACCTGCCGGGCAGCGCCCTGGCCGGACTGGACCGGGTCGACCCGGTTCGGCCGACCCAGGGGGGGTCGGGCCGGGTAGGCCCGGGCCCAGACCCCCCATCTTCGGACTGTTTTCGGTCTTTTGCCTGTATCTTGAGCTAAGGGCTTCCGAACGACGCGTCGTTAGCAGCGATGCGATACTTGGATCGAGACGGTCGTTTTGGTATATTACACTCAAGGTTTCAGGATACTTTGGGTTCAGCCGGGTTGGTTCGAACACGAAACCAACCGGGCCCTCGGAGCGGAAACACTTATATCTTGAGTTTTGGACGTCCGATTGACGTGCCGTCAACTTTGTTGAATTCCTCTAAGTGAGAAGGATCTTTTAGCTCACTCCGTCCGAGGTTTGGATGCAGGTGGGGTACGGTCGGGTTGGTTTTTCCTTAAAAACCAACCGGACCCCTAGAACGAAAAAGCCAATAACTCACAGACCGAGCGTCCGATTGACGCGCCGTCTGTCTCGTTGAATTCCTCTTGAAGAGACGGAACTTTTGGCATACTTCGCCCGAGTTTTGGTTGCTGTTGGATAGTGGCCGGGTTGGATTGTACCCGAAATCCAACCGGGCCCCTGGAACATAAAAGCTGATATCTTTCAGACCGGACGTCCGTTTGATGAACCGTCAGCGGCGTTGGTGATCACGTTGAGAAACGGTCCCTTTGAGTATACCCTATGGGAGTTCGGGGTATAGTTGAGATACGGACGGGTTGGTTCGCATCTGAAACAAACCGGGCCCCTGGGACGAAAAGGCTAGTAACTCACAGACCGGGCGTCCGATTGATGCGCCGTCTGTTGTGTTGAGACCCCTGTGACGAGGCAGTCCCTTGAGATACTTCTTCGTGGAACCTTGTGATAATTGTAGTATCGACCAGCAGCTCATGGAGCGGACCCTCCCGGAGACGAGCGTGCGGAATACGGAGACCGTGTAGCCGGCTGAGACTTGACGACTGCTGATCGAACGACTCAGTGTATTACGGAGAGACTAGTGAGGAGCGCTTGGTTGTAGCAGCAGGCCCACAGTACTCGATAGGAGGAGTACCTCAGCAGTCCTAGGTTGGTGAGCAGTACCTCAGAGTCGTGACAGGACCACTGTACACTCCAGAGAAGGGGCTCTTCAGCAGTTGCAGTTTCGATAATGAAAATCCTGGTTTGAGATGAGACTTTTGACCTTGATAACATAGGTATATGTATGGGCATATACCTAGGTAGTGGTTATCCGTTGTTTCTAAATCCTTGTGTTTCCTCAGGATTGAGATGGGTTACTTGATAACTTAGGTATATGTATGGGCATATACCTAAGTAGAGGTTATCTGTTGAGATCTTCTTTGTGGTTATCCTTGTTGGTTTTAGTGAGACCTTGGGGTCTCGGGGTCCCTACTGAGTAGCTTATACTCACCCCTGCATGGGCTATGCCTGCACTACGTTGTGTTGGTTATAGACGACGGACAACGCTGATCGTGGTGGAGGCTTACGGAGCAGGACGGTACCTGGAGGTGGACCAGTGGGTGGGACGTACTCGGAGTAGTCAGGTGGACCCGAGGAGCAGTGGAGGCTATCTGTACGCACCATTCAGGTGGGACTTCTAGAGGACGGATCGACGCTGCGGCTTTTCCTTTCAGTTGTTGTTTTTCCCTTTCAGTTGTACTTTACAGTTGGGCTTGTATTTCCGACCCCTTTTATTTTCAGCACAGCTTGTTACAGTTTTTACTTAGTGTTTACTTTTCTGCTTGCTTACTCTTAGGTGCTTGTTTACTTTTCAAAGGCAATGCCTTCCCTTTTTCCGGGATTTACGCCTTGGTGCTAGTCGCCAGCCCCTGGCCTATGGAAGGAGGTCTTGGGGTAGTCACGGCACGGGCCCCGAGGACAGGTCATGACAAATTGGTATTAGAGGTGGTCGGTTCTACCGCAGACTCTGATATTTCTTCTATGAGAAGCAATAGTGTTTAGCGTATTGGGTGTGGTTATCAGTCCAGGGAGTCCAGTGTTGGTTCGGTGACCGACGTATCCGTACACCAGGACCCTGACTTATGATTTCCGACTTAATTCACGAAAACATTGATTGCATGTGTGTTTCAAGTTTTCTTTGTGATTACTTGTGTCAGCTCACCAGGTATACTGTTCTGACCGTGGCACACTTGTTTCCTTTTCAGGATGGCCCCACGATGGCAGCCAGCTAGGGTTCCGAGCAATGTGCGTGGCGAGAGCCCATCGAGCGTCGAGGACTCGGTACAGGGCCCTTTGACAGCTGAGGCACCGGCGGTACCTATACCCGCGGAGCCACCGATGCTACCAGCCCCAGCCGCTGACGATGAACGTCGCCTTAGTGCACTGCATGAGTTCCAGCACCAGTGACTGCCCAGGTTCCGCGGGGAGACGGACCCTCAGGCCGCCGAGGACTGGCTGGAGGCAGTTGTACGGGTTTTCAGATTAGTGAGGACACCAGCAGACCTCATGCTGATCCTCGCAGTGAGCCTCCTACACGCGGCAGCAGGAAGATGGTGGAGCTTGATGCTCCAGGTGCATGACGAGGCATCTCTCCTCTGGACGGACTTTGAGAGCATCTTCCGCTCCGAGTTTTTCCCAACCACCCTCCGAGCAGTGCGCATCCAGGAGCTACTACAGCTGCAGAAGGGCAGCCTGACAGTGGCCCAGTACTCAGTGAGATTTACTGATCTCTCGCACTACTCCACAGATATGGTACGGGACCCGTTCTTCCGGGCCCGAACCTTCGAGCAGGGACTGAGGCACGAGATCAGGGCTTCGATGATCTCCCTCAACATTCCGACTCAGGCAGGGGTGTTGGAGCGATCCCTCTTAGTGGAGAGTTTCCTTGCTGAGCAGTCACCAGCAGAAGGACCCCCCACTTGCCGGCATGCAGCAGAGTCTTCTGCAGCGGGCAGTAGACAGATGACGCATGGGTCCAAGAGGACTAGACCTACAGGTGGTCGACAGTATGACTCTGGATCATTTGTGCGAGGCACTCGGGGTGGACAATGACTTTCCATGAGAGGGCAGTGTTACTCCTGCGGTGGGATTGGTCACATGGATCGTGACTGTCAGACCCACCATACGGATGACCAGCAAATGGATGAAGGGCCCCCCAGGTAGAGACAGAGGTTCGATCAGGGCGGGCCTCAAGGAGCAGGCGGCCATGGCAGGGGAGCTGGCCGTGCAGCTGGAGGTGGACGATGCTTCGGGGTGTTGCCACCACCACCACCAGGAGGTCCACCCCGACCACAGGGGACAGGAGGACATGGGAGAGATCAGCTTCAGGCAGCTGAGGCCTACGATCATGGAGCTCCGAGAGCAGATAGACAGGAGCGGGACTAGCTCTAGATCTGGAGACTTTTGTTCATGTTTCTTCTAGTATTGTTGATGTATGTTTGTAGATGCTTTGTGTCTTTATACTTGAGCTGCAGTAATAAAAGACACCTTTTCTTGTTGCATTTACTTCCCTGTCCTCTCTTGTGTTGTTACTAAGAGGTTCCGGTTTAGACTGTTGACTTGACCCTCACTTGAGAGGTACCTACTGGAGGAGACCCAGTTACCACACACTGATGCCGACAGTGTGACTCAACCCTTGGAGGTGAGAGTAACAGTTGGATCTCTTGGTAGTAGCCTCGAGGCCTTACGACGTCATCCTTGGTATGTGTTAGTATCATCCATGTCGGGATTGACTGTATTAGGCAAAGAACGTGGTTCATCTAGGGGATGAGACCATATTTCTCTTATCGGCAAGGAAGAAATCTCAGCAGCTCTTGTAGGACCAAAAAGGTCCAAGTCATCCATGAGCGGATGAGGACAGCTCAGAACCAGCAAAAAGTCTTGTGCTGACAGGAGGCAGAGGCCACTAGAGTTCGAGGATGGTGACCACGTCTTCTTGAGTGTCTCACCTCGACGTGGATTACGGAGATTTGGCCAAGACGGCAAGTTGTCTCCATGCTTCATCGGACCTTTCCAGGTTCTCAGCAGGTTTGGCGAGGTGGCTTATCGCCTGGCTCTACCACTTCAGTTGCACCGGGTGCACGACGTCTTCCACGTATCTCAGCTGAGGAGATACATGCACGACCCGTCACACTTCATTGACCATGGGGAGCTGGACGTTGATGATGGGGCAACCTTTGCGGAGGTCCCGGTGGAGATCAAGGATCAACAGGAGAAGTTCCTACGTGGACGATCGATTCCTCTTATGCGCATCAGATAGCAGCATGGGAACCTCTGGGAGAGCACTTTGGAGCGGGAGGCTCAGATGCGTGCTCAGTACCGCCTTTGTATCCCTATGTTTGTGGTGAAGCTTTACGGAGACGTAAAGCCCTGTGGTGGGAGTAATGTAAATACCCGTAAATCTCAAGGAAATTTTTTTGCTTAATTTTCTTTGGAATTTTACAAGAACGCAGTTTCTGACGACACCTGATTCCGAGGCCCGGTGTGCCCGGAATCATTTTCCGAAGTTTGGCTCGGGTACGTTCAGTGAACGGACGAGCGGGTTTTTCTAACTTTTGAACCAGTGCTCAAAATCGAATTCTGAGGGCACCGATGGAATCACAGTGCCGGTAATTGCTTAGAAACGCCTCTTCCGAAGTTGCGTTTGCTCGGGTGTGGTTTTTAATTTTTGGGCTTAAAGTTAAGAAATAAAATAAATTGTACGACAAACTTTATTTTATTTCACTTAAGCCACTTGGAAGCCACTTGAAGCCACTTAAAGTATCTTAAGCTGAGTTGATGCGGATAGGGTGATATCCAGAAATATCCTACCCTCTTGGTAGGATGTTTGTGAGGTGGGGCCCGCACGAGCCCCACCGTTTCTTTCCGCTAAGTAACGCACCCGAGAAAATTCGTCATTATGAAAGTCAACTGACGCGTTTTCTTAATTTGTTAACACACCAATTAATTGGGTGGCTTTATTCATTGAATTAATTGGGTGTTTTTATTCGTTGAATTAATTCGATGAATTAATTTAATCGTTTCTTAACCTGTTTTCAATCCGTTGGCGTAATAATAAAATAAGACCAACGCATGACTTCTGAAAAAATGCTCGTTGAGAGGTTTCGACAACTTTGTGCCTTCATCCTTCTTTGCGAAGAACGCGAAGAATGCGAAGAACGCGAAGAATGCCGTCACCCTCGGAGATTGATGGCGCTTCTTCCGAGACGTTCTTCCCCGCAACGATCTCTGATCACCAACTGCTTGAGGTAGGAGATTTATGGTTTCTTTTAAATCTTCCTTGTGGTTTATGACAACACATGGATTTAATCGATATAATTAAATCTTCATGTTCTTGAACCTCGGAGTTCATCGACGCGTCACAGTATTCCGGGACGACGCGACGCCTTTCCGCGACGACGCGACGCCTTTCCGCGACGATGCGACGCCCTTCCACGACGATCAAATCCGTGAAGAACGCGCGTGCGACGACTTGACGAGGTAGGGGTTTTGTTTGTGAAATTATTTTTATTCCCGTGGTTGTTCGTCTAAAATAATGAGCCGGGATCAAAGTGCAATTTTAATTTATTAAAATTGTTTCTTGAAATGTTTCATGTGTTGATAATTAATTTTCCCAATTGTTATCGCCTAACGCGGAGGGTTAGGGCCAAACAAACACGGCCCGACAACCCTCCGCCGTTCTTCGTTGTTGTACGGATTTGGAGGGCAATGAAAAAACATGACACAAGGGTGATTTGATGATTCCGCAGTGAAGAACGGGTTTCGGGAGGAGAAGCGGCGCAGACGGGAAGGAAAACGGACCACCGGAGCAACTCCGGTGGCCCGTGGAAGTCTCCGGCAGCGCGGGTCACCGGTGCGCCGCCGGAAGAGGTTGTCGCAGCTTCAGCCGCAGCGGCGGCGGCTAGCGGACCCACGGCCGCGCGGGTCCGGCTCGCCCGCACGGGACGCGGCAGAAGCCGCGTCCGATGTTGCTCAGCGCGGCCCCTCGAGGGCCGCAGCTTCCTCAACCCGCGGGGGCGGCGCCCCGCGGCTGCCGCGCTCAGCCGCTCGGCCGAGCTGAGCTAGGCCGGTCCGACCTGCCGGGCCGCGCCCTGGCCAGACCGGACCGGGTCAGGTCGACCCGGTTCGGGTCGACCCGGGCCCAAACCCCCCATCTTCGGACCGTTTTCGGTCTTTTGCTCGTATCTTGAGGTATGGGCTTCCGAACGACGCGCCGTCAGCGGAGATGCGATCCTTGGATCGAGACGGTCGCTTCGGTATATTACACTCAAGGTTTCAGGATACTTTGGGTTCGGCCGGGTAGGTTCGAACACGAAACCAACCGGGCCCTCGGAGCGGAAATGCTTATATCTTGAGTTTCGGACGTCCGATTGACGTGCCATCGACTTTGTTGAATTTCTCTAAGTGAGACGGATCTTTTAGATCACTCCGTCCGTGGTTTGGACACAGGTGGGGTACGGTCGGGTTGGTTTTGCCTTAAAAACCAACTGGGCCCCTGGAACGAAAAAGCCAATAACTCACAGACCGGGCGTCTGATTGATGCGCCGTCTGTCTCGTTGAATTCCTCTTGAAGAGACGGAACTTTTGGCATACTTCGCCCGAGTTTTGGTTGCTGTTGGATAGTGGCCGGGTTGGATTGTACCCGAAATCCAACCGGGCCCCTGGAACAGAAAAGCTGATATCTTTCAGACCGGACGTCCGTTTGACGAACCGTCAGCAGCGTTGGTGATCACGTTGAGAAACGGTACCTTTGAGTATACCCTATGGGAGTTCGGGGTACAGTTGAGATATGGCCGGGTTGGTTCGCACCTGAAACCAACCGGCCCCCTGGGACGAAAAGGCTAGTAACTCACAGACCGAGCGTCCGATTGACGCGCCGTCTGTTGTGTTGAGACCCCTGTGACGAGGCGGTCCCTTGAGATACTTATTCTTGGAACCTTGTGATACTTGTAGTATCGACCAGCAGCTCATGGAGCGAACCCTCCCGGAGACGAGCGTACGGAATATGAAGACCGTGTAGCCGGCTGAGACTTGACGACTACTGATCGAACGACTCGGTGTATTACGGAGAGCCTAGTGAGGAGCGCTTGGTTGTAGCAGCAGACCCACAATACTCGACAGTAGGAGTACCTCAGCAGTCCTAGGTTGGTGAGAAGTACCTCGGAGTCGTGACAGGACCACTGTACACTCCAGAGACGGGGCTCTTCAGCAGTTGCGGTTTCGATAATGAAAATCTTGGTTTGAGCTGAGACTTTTGACCTTGATAACATAGGTATATGTATGGGCATATACCTGGGTAGTGGTTATCCGTTGTTTCTAAATCCTTGTGTTTCCTCAGGATTGAGATGGGTTACTTGATAACTTAGGTATATGTATGGGCATATACCTAAGTAGAGGTTATCTGTTGAGATCTTCTTTGTGGTTATCCTTGTTGGTTTTAGTGAGACCTTGGGGGTCTCAGGGTCCCTACTGAGTAGCTTATACTCACCCCTGCACGGGCTATGCCTGCACTACGTTGTGTTGGTTGCAGACAACGGACAGCGCTGATCGTGGTGGAGGATTGCGGAGCAGGACGGTACCTGGAGGTGGACCACTGGGTGGGACGTACTCGGAGCGGTCAGGTGGACCCGAGGAGCAGTGGAGGCTATATGTACCCACCCTTCAGGTGGGACTTCCAGAGGACGGCTCGACTCTGCAGCTTCTCCTTTCAGTTTCTGTTTTTCCCTTTCAATTGTACTTTACAGTTGGGCTTGTATTTCTGGCCCCTTTTATTTTCAGCACAGCTTGTTATAGTTTTTACTTAGTGTTTACTTTTCCGCTTGCTTACTCTGTGGTTCTTGTTTACTTTTCAAAGGCAATGCCTTCCCTTTTTCCAAGATTTACGCCTTGGTGCTAGTCACCAGCCCCTGGCTTATGGAAGGCGGGCTTGGGGTAGTCACGGCACGAGCCCCGAGGATGGGTCGTGACACCAAACTCCCGATCCCACTGGGGAAACCTCACTGAATGGCATCGTGAACATATCCTAAGGAGAAAAATATGTATCACAGTTAAAAAGTATACCTGGTGAGCTGACTCAAGAAGGACATGTAAAACATAAACCATTCATATATGATGTATGTACCTCTATTCCCCCACAACCAGTGTTTTCATGTATCAAGTCAAAAAATAGGTGCCCAGATTCTTTGAGTATGGATACGTTGGCCGCCGCACCAACACTGGAGTCCCTGGCCTGAAATCCGAACTCGAAACACTTAACATTATTTCCCCAAACCAATCTCACAGAATCACAGTCCCAATTTGGAACTGAACCCCCTCTGATACCACTATATCATGAATTGTCCTCCGGGGATTGTGTCATGACTACCCCAAGTCCGTCTCTGATAGGCCAGGGGATGACGACTAGCGTTGAGTAGGAATATCCCACAAATGGGAGACATTTTCCTAAGAACATGTACACACGCACCCAACTCCAATCCACATGGATGGAGAGTGGAAACACTAAGTAAAGAAAATTCATGCATACCACTACAACTCAACAATAGAGTATGACATAAAGTAAAGCAGTAAATTGAAGCCGGGAAAAAAATGAGCCCACTAAAAGAAAGACAACTATAAAGTCTAACCTACAAACAAGGGAAATGAAGCTGCTGTAGGTTGCTGCCAGAAACACCTCAACTCGTCTGATCTCATAAGGCACCGTTTGATCTTGGTCCTAGTCCTAATCTGCCTAGGACTCCACCAAATCATTGGTCTACTGCACAAGACAAGACATGTACAGATGAAGCCCGTGCAGGGGTGAGTAAAACAATATTCATTAGGGGACCCTGAAACACAAAGTGAAAGACCATAAGGGAAACACCATCAAGAAGGTACAATTAGCTCAACACAGGTATATGTCAACAAAACATATAATAAGGAAATACATGTATACTATTAAAGAATTCCAAGATGCAATGTCTCATCCATTTCTAGCCATATGGTTTCACTCGTAGCATGCTGAATTCTAGGATATCCCACTCCTCAAGCTATCTGATAGTAACCTCATATAACAAGTCTACCAAAAGTATCCAAGCGAACATCTGGTCTTGATACGTCACAAAGTTTCCCTAATACATCCGGTCTCACTGAGACAAGGATTCTTGATATCATAGCCAAATCCCTGGTCATAGGATTCTGGTCAAGGCAAACTCATTCCGGGAGTCCCACACCTTGAGTCTAGATGTCATTCATGACTCTTACAAGAGGTCCCGCTGAACTTGAGCCCCACCCAAAGAGAAAAATTTGGTCAAATTTCATGAAATACAGATATAGGATTCCAAAGAATACCACGAACCAAATATGTATTACCCCGCACCATAGGGGATTCTAAGAGAACAACATGAACCCTATGATGTGGATCATAACATAGGGGATTTCTAAGAATACAGAAAACCCTACGATATGGACCACTAAATGGAGGATTAATTCCCTACGCTTGGAGGTCACGTCAATACCCAACAAACTCCATCTTGGGTGATAAAGAATCACTCCAGTCCCAAGGAAGATTTTAAAATCTATCTGTGGCTCATCTCTCAAGGGGATTTCCATGCAATACTATACAGAACCCTCAAGGGAAGAACCAAGGGGAGACTCCACACCTATACTGGTCCTTAATAACATACCAACAAGCCATATCAAAAGGATTGCCTTATTGCGAGGGTCCTAATTCCACAAACATCTCATCAATCAGACTTACGGTTTGAAATTCATGAATCTTTTTGTAAAAAGGGGCTAGTTGGGTCTAGGTCCGGCCCAACCCGACCCGTCGGGTCGACCCGGTCTGATGGGTCCGGCCTGGTCCAGTTAGCTCTGCCAGCCCAGCCCGAGGCACTGTGCCCATCCCAAGGCACTGGGCCTGGCCCGTGGTCGGCCCACTAGAGCGGGCTGGTCTGATCTGCCTGAGACACGGCGGGAATCACGTTTCCAAACCACCCGTGTGACACATCAGAGAGCCGCGTCCGCTGAAGTCCAATGACGAAATCCCTTTTCTATCGACCATGATGGATTCTTCGGGCCTCCTTCGCTAATGGCACACCAGTGGGGCCTTCCGCGGGCCACCGAACGCATTCTAGTGGTCCGTTATTCAATACAGAAGGCGTTTTGGAGTCCTTGGGTCACATTCTTCATCGCCAGGGGTTTGAATCCTTGTTGCAATTCATCACGGTGCAATGTCGTTCGAGTGGTGATATCTTCCACACCACCTTGATCCATTCGTCGTCATCGTCGTCGCACCTCTGTCGTGTTGTGTCCATTCCAGATCCAAGACATCGAATCATTGTGCCAAGAAACAATTGCACAATGCTTCATCCTTCGTCAACCCACAAATAATGTGAAGAACATGGGGGATAAAAGCACAATAAGAAACCTGAGGATCGAACCTCATCTGTTTGTTCATTCCGACCGCGATCTGATCCATTAGAAGGATCAAGAAAATGATGAACAAACCAAAAATCAGTAAAGTGATCATCATTCCCCAATAAACCTTGCATGGTGAAACCCATCCTACAACAATACACATGATCCATGAATCTATCCATTCTTCGATCGATTCACGTTCATCATAGGAATTTAAAGTTAGAGAAAGTATGTAATTTAAATAACAACCCCTACTTGGAAAACATGATCAATTTACATCGGGGTTCGCTCATCGTTTGCGATCGATTGAGAGATGTCACGATTTATCGTTGTTGGCAATCCATCATTTATCGTCGTTATCCAATGGAATTCCTCCAGATCTTTAAAGTAAACTCTTGGGTTGTCCCCTAATTAATAGAGGAAACATGTTTCAACATTACTGTTTCTCTTTGAAATAGAATCTCCCTACTGCTTCATTTATGAAAGCAGAACGGGTTACTCTATCACTACATTGCAACCTCGCCACACTTTGAAACGTTAAAAGGAAATAAGATAAACTTCTTTAAGTTTATTTTATTCTCCTTTAAAAAGTCCAAAAATTAACTTTTACCCTCGACCCGGGATAGTTGAGGTTAGGGTCTGCCTAAGGAAAGAAAACCCTCATGAGATCAATGGTACTCTCATATTTTCAATTTGAGTTACCATTTATGAGGTATAAATATTTGAAAAATAAAATAATTTTATTTAATAATTTTATTTATGGTTATGCCATTTTCGAGTTTTCTCACTAGAGACCCACATCGACTAAACTTAGGTCACACCTAGGGTAAACCCATTGATCTAAATGCAAAGGTTCCCTTAGATTTATGATCTGGGCACCTGTTTAAGAGTTATTACACTTTTTTAGGAAAACTACTCACACATGCTATTTAAAAACTTTATATTTTTCGACGGATCATTCCGGGCACTCCATGCCTCGGAATCACATGCCGTCTTAGCACCTGGTCTCAAAATTTTCCCAAGAATTTTCTAAAAATAGAACTGGGAGCATCCGAGTCAATACAATACACATATGCATAGATAATAATTTCCTTATTAGTCAAGTTTCATTGGAAAGGCTATCATAGTGGAATGAGTTCACTCCCTAAACCATCACAATAGTCAAGGTTCACTCCTAAGACTATCATAGTGGAAAGATTTCCTTACCGAACTGGTTCACTCCTAATTCCATTCCTTTTTATCTCATGAGATATCAATCTTTACCCAATGCATTGGAAGGAGATATAGGTATCATCTGTCACATAATGGAAATCATACATATGTGTGACACAAGATCATAAATCATTCATAATATCAGAACCCATGAAAAGAAATGGGTTTCATAAAAATCTTATCATAACATAACCCATGTAAAAGAAATGGGTTCCATAAAAATTTCATCATAACATAACCCATGGAAAAGAAATGGGTTTTATAAACATTTCATCATAACACAACCCATGGAAAAGAAATGGGTTTTACAAACATTTCATATATTCATCATAAATCTAAACCATCCATAGAAATAATAATGATGGAATCCTTGTATCATATCCCCAGTAAAGAATTATCAACATCAAATAATTTCGTCTTAAATGGAAAATTATTTTGAAATATCACTTGAAATAATTCTTGAGGAAAATAACCATTCCATTTTGAAATCATATTTTTTTAAAAATTTGCACCATTATAAAGGAGAAAATTTTATTTGAAAATAAAATTTTAAAATTATAAAGGAAGGTTCAAAGAAAAATTTAGTCATGATGGAAGGAAAAGCTATTTATACCGTATATTTGAAAAAAACACCCCTTCCGTATTTTTGTTGAAAAAGTCACAGAGTTCCCACTAGTGAAAAAAATGGATTTAACATCAGTTTTTAACCAACATCTATAAAGGAGACGTAAAAAATAATCTTTTCATCATTGGTTTTTCTATAACATATTCTAAAAATGATGTTGGGTTTAGTTTTCAGCATCAGTTTTACAAATGAACCTACACCAAGAATCGAGCGCATGCTTGTTTTTTGCGTCGATTTGTAACAAACCGACATGTAAAACCACATATGGGTCCTTTTGTTAAAGAAACTGACACAAAAAATCTGGTATTTTTTAAAAAATATTTCAGTGTCGGTTTTTATGAAAACCAACACCGAAAGTTAATTTTTTTTATAGAAAATCCAGAATATTACACTTCCAAAACAATCAAAATCCTTATAATAAAAACAAAGTATATAATAATAAATCAACATTTATCATTGAATAAAAATCTATAAAAACTTACATGATTTTATCAAGTTAATCAAAAAACTATCTACACATTTTTATTATAAAGTAGAATTAAAATACACATACCTAAAATTTACAACATGATCATTGTTTGTTACTATTGAAACATTAATTTGATATCATTATGTTCAAACACCTATTATAAAAAAATAAGTAGTTTTTTAAACACATATTATTAGGAAAATGTAATATTATTCATAAACATTAGAATATATACATACCTCAAATTGTAACCAGACTTAACAAATAATTCGCAAACAAAGATTAAAGATGGGTGAGTTCAGTTTGGGTATAAGACTAGTCATCATTGAATGTCTACAATAACATTGAATTATATGAAATTAAAAAATAGAATACTATGATAGAAAATATAAAAAATTAATATAACTAACCTTACCAAATTCAATAGTTACCCCATTTGTGATTATTTCATACATGAATCGTAGAACATAATAACCACATTTAACATGTCCTTGTTGATGATGACACTGCAGTTGTAAAATATTAAATTTATAATAAATATATATATATATATATATATATATCAAAAAAATTAGAATAATATCTAATATAAAAAATAATTTCCTTTACTTCCACATATTGGATTGCATTTGGTTTCTTTATCGACACGTATTCTTTGTTAATTTTTTCCATGAACTACATTTTCATATATATGAACTAATAATTCATGTATGAACAATGAGAATTAAAAATAATGAGCTTATGAAAAACAAAAAAACTTACCTATCTAATAAGGTGGAAAATCTTTTACGAACGCTTCCTGAAAAAGAGAAAAACCAATATAAGGTGCACTCACTTGGGAAAAATACGCCTAACATCTAATTCCCCCTACAATACAAAAAATTCACAATTAATGACATTATAATGATCATTAGTTCATAATTATGTTTTTGTTATTACTTATCAAGAAATGGAAAAAACCAACACCCAATATTAGTATATGATAATATCTCACAGATATATGCAACTCTATGAGGATTCTTTACATGTTTCACTTATGTGGAAATGTATTCTGGATCTATAAAACTGTAAATGTCTGTGTTTTCATTTTGTATAAGAAGCGTGTATAGATAGATAATTTAAAAAGGAAATATAGTTATTAATTTTGAACCATATTTTATTAAAAAAATAAAAATTCAAACATCAATTTCCTTACATAGAAAACAACTGCGACACATTCAGGCTGAGCTCTTCAAAATCAACTAGATGCATGATATCTTCTTTGAGTAATCTTAATGGATAATCTCTTTCACATACATCATAAATCATTAAAAACTCATAGATATTATTCAAGGAAGAAGAATCATGAGATACTATTTGTATCCTGAGGAAGCGTTGTCGTGCGCGCTCTCAAAAATATTTATACTAAGTGCAGCACAGTGGCTGACCTAGGTCGATCTCTTGAGGAGCCTTTTGCAGTCAATCACTCACTATTTCTAATTCACTATGTATATATATATATATGAAATAAAATAATGAAAATTATATTTTAGAAATAAGAATGAAATACTAAAAGTAAATATGAAAATGCAATGCAATAGAATAAATGCAAACAAAATGATGTTAAGACAGAAAGGAGACAATCCCGAGAGCATCACCCAGAGTGAACCTTCATCATCTCATTATGAGTTTCGAATTTACTTAATGCACATGATACATATTATGCATGAACATACTCCTCTTAATATGGTTGTGAACATATGGTACTCTCAACGATCGCCGAGAGACCACACATCCACCTTCTCCATCGAGGGAAAATATTGCAGAAGTGAAAGCTAAACCTCGGGTGGCAAGTGGAGACACAAATGCTCCTTGCCCACTAAGATCCCCCTCGGTATAACTCTAAGTAAATAAGAAACATTAAGAATTAATTTTCAAATACTTGGGTACATCACTAAATTACTCCCCTGAGAAATTCCTCAGGTTAGCTACTCATGATCACGAGCATAAGAGTTCACAGTGAAAAGAAAACGGGGAGAGAAAACAAAAGAGAGATAAAAAAGTGAAGAAAGGAGAAAACTTGAATAAAAATATGAAATGCTATTACATAATTAAATTAAAAGAAAATAAAAATCTAAACTACATAAAGTGTCCAACAAAGGCTATTCCTAAGTTGCCAACCCTTTGGAATGAAAAAGACACGCTCTTTTATAGGGAGAGTGTGTGAAAATTTGGCTCCAAAAATCTTCCTCCGGAAGTATGAGCATTGATGACATTCTTAATGACCGAATTTGGGACTTGTTACTTCTTGAAAGTTCTTCCTCCGGATCTCCTCTGTCGAACCAAATACTTTGAGCCTTATTGGTCCACTTATGAAGGAGCTATGGCCAAACCACTCTAGCTATTTAATTCTGTCCAGGTTACTCTTCGTATTCCAAAATACCGCGTTCCAACGCATTAATGACCTTGAAAATGAAAGTATAATATGCGGACATCTCAATGAAAGTTGTTACTATGGATTTCCTCTAGATCCATGTAAAATTTCAGCTCCATTGGTTCGGAAATTTATGAGATATGGTATCCACAATAAAATTATTCAGTTCTGTACACAGTTTTCGAGGCCTGGTTTGTGAGCTGGATTTGAGCTTCCAAATGATGGATTGAGCTTTGGGTCCAGAAGTATAAAATGAAGCTCATCTAACATAGGAACCTATAAAAGAAGAATTTTTCAATTTTTATCAGTTTAGAAAAAGTTATGTCCGAAACATTATAATAAATGAAAACTGTTTAAATCCAAAATAAGCCATTTTTCCAATTAAGCTAAAAAATACTCATAAAACATAAAATGTGACAATTGCCATGAAAATAACACATTTGTGAGATTAAAAAAATTGAAATTCAGAATAAAATAATTTAAAATAATTGTTCTATCAATTATCCCACACTTAAACATTGCACTCCTGGGCAATCATCTTATACCATGTTCAAAAACAAACTTCTCAATGCATAAATGACAACACAACTCAATTATCATATCAGAGAAAATATCATGCCTCCACATGGATCAGAATTTCATAAATCCTCAAAAATAACATGAATCTATTCCATATCATGTTAATCATCACATGCATGTTGTACCTACCTCCCCAGAAAATTATTTCCCTCTTCACTCAAGGATATTTAATGTGGAGTTTTTCTCATTCCCAAGAACATGTGTGATTTCCATAGGCTTGATATCCCACTAGTTTCTCCACTTCACAGAGTCACAAATGTATCAATCATGAGGTCTTTTTTAGGGGTTGTTCTGAGGCTGAGGGTTGGCAGGTTTAAAATGTAAAAACATCTGAGGCAGAATGAGGAGGGTTAAGCTCTAAAGTGAAGTAAATGCATGAAAACAGTTTTGCTCAAGAATGGTGTGCTCCTCAATCAGATCAAAAAAATAATCACCTCCAAACACCTCTTCTTTCGGGAAGTTCACACTTTCCCTCTTTTCCCCATTTGTAGCATTGTTTCAGCTTGAATTCAGATCTGGATTTCTCTTCAGAATGATGTTTTGGAGGAAAAGAGAGGCAGCTTTTGATCTTCAAAAATTGGTGAACACCCAGCCCATATGTGATGATATTTTGGTCCACCCATACATCTTCCCATCATGACATTTCTTCCACCCAAGCAGCAATAAATATGGCAACACTTTCAGTCCATCGCAAAAAGATTCTTCAGGAAAGCAAAATAAAGCCCATATGCTCCCTCCCCCACACTTGAGTTCAACAATAATCATGCGTTTAAATTCTAGAGTAGGTTGGAAAGGGATAAATGGATTGTAATGTGGCTCCATAACAAGGTATTTCATGGCTACTAGGGGCTTAAGAAGGTCAAATGTAATGGTAGGACAAAATAAGAGTTTAATGCAAAAGGGGATTTCAAAGTGATGCCTCAATCATACTTAACACATTCCATGAACTCTAAGAGTTTTGAAAAAGAGAAAAATAGCAAGTTATGGATCACACAACATGTCTCAAGGCTCTCAAGAAAAAGAGAAATATAAGAAGATATAAAACAGGTTTAAAAACCTCTCGGGTTGGGCATGATTTTCAATTTGGACAGCACTAGTGCACATGGGTTTAACAGTCAACAAAACATCAACAAATTAAAAGATCAGAAATTAGAAAAAAAATCCATTCAGCAATCATTTAAATCCTAACATTAAAATCAAGCAATGTGATAAAAATATCAAGATGATTTGAATTTTACAAAGTATTCGATTCAGCTCAAGATTCCTAAAAACACACAAAACAAAATGAAAAAGGAAAACAAAAAATTTCAAAAAAAAAACAACATGAAAAATAAAATGAAAGCACAAACAAAAGAAATAACAAAACTTAAGAAAAATAAATAAAAAGAAAGAGAAAAGGTATAGAAAATATATAATGCTTGGTTTGACCCCCAAGCGGATGCTAGGTTTTTACTACCCCTAGTCAGGCAGTTGGAGTGGATTATCCACAATCAGATAGTGGATGTGGTTTCTTTGAGATAAACCACCACATGTGACTTTTTCCAGTGTCCATCAGTAGACATTGAAATTGGAGAACCCCAAAGAAAATAAGAAAGTTACCAACCCCCAAGAAAGAATAAAGATATAATTTGAGATCCAGAGTGGGAGGGAATAGAATATAGGGGTGCTCCCTATGAACTTCTATGGTGTACTCCTCCAAATGGTATGAAAGTTGTTGTAGAGAAGGCAGTCGCACCACCACCATCTTCTTCAGCTCTTCTGCTTCAATCATCACCAATTCGGTGGTCTCTTTCGTATCATCCAAGGTCTGATCCATTTGTACTGTATCAGAAATTTCAGGAAAGAAGAAGTCAGAAAACAATTAAATTTGAATAGGATTAAAACATGATGAATCAATAAAGAAATCTTACCTTTCAAGTAAGTCAGCTTGAAAATTGGTCTCTTCAGGCAAGACCATTGGAAACTCCATATCAGCAGTTGCATCGTATTTTTCATCTTCCAAAGCAAGAGAGAGGTCAAAAGGTTCTGATTGTTCAATATCAAGCATGGGAAGATCATGTTTCAGGTTATCTTCAACAAAGTGATTTCAGGATTCTTCCAAAAAATATTGATCTCCCATAAGTGAATCAACTGGAATATGTACATCAGGGACCTCCTCGAGAAATGGATGAGTACGGGATGATATTATTAAATCCTTTAGAATCTCCTTCTCACCCACCTCATGTTCTTTGACATAAAAAATGATTGGTGAAATCACTTCCACCACTTGTTTAGGTTCAGGTTCCAGCTTAGGATCAGGTTTGAGTTTCTCTTGACATGCATGAACATATTCAGAAATCAACTTTATTTGGATCTCCAATTTTTCCACTACATTACTAATCCTTTTATATTTAGCATCAAGATCATCTAAAACTTCTTCTAGCACCTGAGATTCATCAGTCCATGCATAAAAATTTGAATTGAAAGACATCATGAACAAATATTTTTTTAGTTTTTGAAATTTATGATTTTTTTGTGTTTTTTTAATGAATGGAAGAAAAATAATTTACAATAAGTGAATAAAAACCATGAGTGAAGAAACCTTGGCTCCCCGACAACGGCACCAATTTGATGAAGTGTTGTCGTGCGCGCTCTCAAAAATATTTATACTAAGTGCAACACAGTGGCTGACCTAGGTCGATCTCTTGAGGAGCCTTTTACAGTCAATCACCCACTATTTCTAATTCACTATGTATATATATATATATATATATGAAATAAAATAATGAAAAGTATATTTTATAAATGATACTTAAATACTAAAAGTAAATATGCAAATTAAATGCAATAGAATAAATGCAGACAAAATGATGTTAAGACAGAAAGGAGACAATCCCGAGAGCATCACCCAGAGTGAACCTTCATCGTCTCATTATCAGTTTCGAATTTACTTAATGAAAATGCTCCATAGTATGCACGAAAATCCTCCTCTTAATATGGTTGTGAACATATGGTACTCTCAACGATCGCCGAGAGACCACATATCCACCTCCTCGATTGAGGGAAAATATTGCAGAAGTGAAAGCTAAACCTCGGGTGGCAAGTGGAGACACAAAGGCGCCTTTCCCACTAAGATCCCCCTCAGTATAACTCTAATTAAATAATAAACATTAATAATGATTGTTCAAATACTTGGGTACATCACTGAATTACTCCCCCGAGAAATTCCTCAGGTTAGCTACTCATGATCACGAGCATAAGAGTTCACAGTGAAAAGAAAACGGGGAGAGAAAACAAAAGAGAAATAGAAAAGTGAAGAAAGGAGAACACTTGAATAAAAATATGAAATGCTATTACATAATGAAAGTAAAAGAAAATAAAAATCTAAACTACATAAAATGGACAACAAAGTCTATTCCTAAGTTGCCAACCCTTTGGAATGAAAAATACACACTCTTTTATAGGGAGAGTGTGAAAATTTGGCTCAAAAAATCTTCCTCCGGAAGTATGCGCATTGATGACCTTCTTAATGACAGAATTTGGGACTTGTTCCTTATTTAATGTTGTTCCCCCGGATCGCCTCTGTCGAACCACAAACTTTGAACATTATTGGTCCACGTATGAAGGAGATATGGCCAAACCACTCTGGCTATTTAATTCTATCCAGGTGACTCTTCGTGTTCCAAAATACCGTGTTCCAACGCATTAATGACCATGAAAAGAAAGAATAATACGCAGACATCTTAATGTAAGTTGTTACTCTGGATTTCCTCTAGCTCCATGTAAAATTTCAGCTCCATTGGTTCATCAATTTATGAGATATGGTATCCACAATAAAATTATGCAGTTCTGTACACAGTTTTCGAGGCCTGGTTTGTGAGCTGGATTTGAGCTTCCAAATGATGGATTGAGCTTTGGGTCCAGAAGTATAAAATGAAGCTCATCGAACATAGGAACCTATAAAAGAAGAATTTTTCAATTTGTATTAGTTTATAAAAAGTTATGTCCAAAACATTATAATAAATGAAAACTATTTAAATCCAAAATAAGCCATTTTTCCAATTAAGCTCAAAAATACTCATAAAACCTAAAATGTGACAATTGCCATGGAAATAACACATTGGTGAGATTAAAAACATTTAAATTCAGAATAAAATAATTTAAAATATTTGTTCTATCAATTCTCCGACACCTAAACATTGCACTCTTGGGCAATCATCTTATACCATGGTCAAAAACAAACTTCTCAATGCATAAATGACAACACAACTCAATTATCATATCAGAGAAAATATCATGCCTCCACATGGATCAGAATTTCAGAAATCCTCAAAAATCATATGAATCTATTCAATATCATGTTAATCCTCACATGCATGTTGTACCTACCTCCCTAGAAAATTATTTCTCTCTTCACTCAAGGATATTTAATGTGGAGTTTTTCTCATTCCCAAGAACATGTGTGATTTGCATAGGCTTGCTATTCTCCTAGTATCTCCACTTCACAGAGTCACAAATGTATCAATCATGAGGTATTTTTCAGGGGTTGTTCTGAGGCTGAGGGTTGGCAGGTTTAAAATGTAAAAACATCTGAGGCAGAATGAGGAGGGTTAAGCTCTAAAGTGAAGTAAATGCATGAAAACAATTTTGCTCAAAAATGGTGTGCTCCTCAATCAGCTCAAAAAATGAATCAACTCTAAACACCTCTTCTTTCGGGAAGTTCACACTTGGGATTTCAGCATCAATTGTTTTCATCCCTCTTTTCCCCATTTGTAGCATTGTTTCAGCTTGAATTCAGATTGGGATTTCTCTTCAGAATGCTGTTTTGGAGGAAAAGAGAGGCAGCTTTTGATCTTCAAAAATTGGTGAACACCCAGCCCATATGTGATGATATTTTGGTCCACCCATCCATCTTCCCATCATGACATTTCTTCCACCCAAGAAGAAATAAATATGGCAACACTTTCAATCCAGCGCAAAAATATTCTTCTGGAAAGCATGTAAAGACCTGGAAATTTCAAGGAAATTTTTTTCTTAATTTTCCTTGGAATTTTACAAGAACGCAGTTTCTGACGACGTCTGATTCCGAGGCCCAGTTTGCCCGGAATCATTTTTCCGAAGTTTGGCTCGGGTACGTTCAGTGAACGAACGAGCGAGTTTTTCTATCTTTTGAACCGGTACTCGGAATTGAAATCCGAGGGCACTGATGAACTCACAGTGCCGATAATTGCTTAAGGGGACCTTAAGCGCAGTTGCGTTTTTGTCGTATGAGGTGGTTAATTTTTGGGGATTCTATAAGTCTTAAATAAATTGTAGTATTACAATTTATTTTATGTGGAATTTAATTTCTTCATAGATAAGTTGTAGGTGGGTCCACACCCCACCTAACTTCCCATGAGAGGGTATGACCAAGGGTGGTGGGGTCTGCACGAAACCCCAACCCTTCACCTTCCCTTTAACCCCCACGAACTTCCCCCTTTTTAACACCCCTTGTGTTTAAATGTATAACTCTACAACCCCCCTTAAACTCCCTTGCTTTTAATGTGTCAACTCCCCATTAATCTCCTCTTCCATTAAGTTTGTTAACTCCTCTTATTTTGTGTAACTCTTCACCTTTTCCTTCCACCATTAATTCATGCCAACATGCCTTAATTAATGAGATGAGTCTCTTCATTTGTTTAATTAAGTGGTTTGGTTTGAATTTTAAATATTTTTGGTGTGAATAAAAATAATATCATGAGATATTATTTTGAGTTAGAGCTTTTGGTGTGGGAGAAAACTTAGAAAAGTCCTAGAGTTTTTGGGAGAGCTTTGGTGTGAAGAAGAAGAGAACTTTCCTTCGACGAAGAATGGTTCTTCTTCGATTAAGAACACCTTCCCTTCAACGTAGAATAACTCGGTGTCCACGGTTCTCCATACTATTCTTCCATAGCAACAAGTGAGGAGACGTCGTTTCCTCCTCGGACGCACCCCGATATCCACGGAATCTACGTCTGACCCCGCGACGTCATTCTCGCGACACCGATTTCCGCGCTGACGACGAACGAACCTTGAATCGAGGTAGGGGATTTTATTTTGGTGTTCTCTTATCTTTTGAGAAAAGAACGACGAGCGCGGAACAACCAATTCTAGGTTGATCCGTGGATCGTTTTTTTATGCGGATTGATGTTGAGGATTATTGTTTTTTTCCATGAATTATTTTCTTGCCGTACGTCAACTTCTATTAGATGGCCGCTTTCTATCATTATAAAGGGAGGAGGTTGGACCGCATGAACATGGCCGACCCTCCTCCCCCCTTGTTGTTTGAATTTGTGGCGGCACGTGAAAGGTGGCGCGGTGCCGTTGCACCGCGCGGAAATTATGAGGAAGGGCTAAGAAGCGCGACACCGTTGTGCCGCGCTGATGAAGTTGAACAAGCCACGGCGCCGTCACGCCGCGCCGGAAAATGAAAAACGAAGCCGCACGGGCATTGTGGGATCTTTTCAGCGAAGGTCGGGTCATGGGATGATGACTGGTGAAGACCGCAGGTGAATCGGACCACCGGAGCGCGTCCGGTGGTCCGCGGAAGCCCCTGCCGGTGCGCCCCGCCAGTGCGGCGGCGCCGGCGGTCGGGGGTGGCGGCGCCCGGAGCACCGCCGGAAGAATCCGCCGCGGCTGAATCCACAACGGCAGAGCGCGGTCCAGCGACTGTATGGGACCGGAGGGGAGCGGCGGTACATGGCCGGCTGCCGCGTCCGCTGGCACGGGCGGCCCCACGCGGGGCCGCGACTCTTCACGCGGGGGCAGCGCCCCCCGCACGGTTCGCCCGTTCGGCCAAACCCCCGGCCGAGCCGGTCCGGCTTGGGCAGACCGGGCCGAGCCGCGCCCAGCCGGGCCGGGCCGCGTCGTCCGGGTCGGACCCGCACCCGGGTCGGGTCGACCCGGTTCGTGCCGACCCAGGGGGTCTCGGGCTGGGTCGGTCCGGGCCCGAAACCCCCGTTTTCAGACCCCTCACATTCTTTCGCCTATATCTTGAGTTGTAGACCTCCGATCGACACACTGTCAGCGGAGATGCGATCCTTGGATCGAGAAGGTCGTTTCGGTATATCGCACTCAAGGTTTTGGAATACTTTGGGTTTGGCCGGTTTGGTTCGGATACGAAACCAACCGGGCCCTCGGAGAAGAAACATTTATATCTTGAGCTCCGGATGTCCGATTGACGTGCCGTCAACTTTGATGGATTACTCTAAGTGAGACAGATCTTTTGTCTTACTCCGCTCAAGGTTTGGATGTCGTCGGAGTGCGGTCGGGTTGGTTCGCTCACAAAACCAACTGGGCCCCTAGAATGAAAAAGCCAATAACTCATAGACCGGGCGTCCGATTGACGTGCCGTCTATCTCGTTGAATTCCTCTAAGTGATACGGATCTTTTGGCTTACTCCACTCGAGGTTTTGATGTCGTCAGAGTGCGGTTGGGGTGGTTCGCTCACGAAACCAACCGGGCCCCTGGAACGAAAAAGCCAATAACTCACAGACTGGGCGTCCGATTGACGCACCATCTGTCTCGTTGAATTCCTCTTGATGAGACGGAACTTTTGGCATACTTCGCCTGAGTTTTGGTTGCTGTTGGATAGTGGCCGGGTTGGATCGTACCTGAAATCCAACCGGGCCCCTGGAACGGAAAAGCTGATATCTTTCAGACTGGACGTCCGTTTGACGAACCGTCAGCGGCGTTGGTGATCACGTTGAGAAACGGTCCCTATGATTATACCCTATGAGAGTTCGGGGTACAGTTGAGATACTTCTTCGTGGGACTTCGAGATACTTGGAGTATCGACCTGTAGCTCATGGAGCGGACCCTCCTAGAGACGAGCGTGCGGAGTACGGAGACCGTGTAGACGACTGAGACCTGACCCCTGCTTGACCGACTCGACTTGGAGTGAGTCGACTGGCCCAGTGGACAGAGCACCCGGTATTTGGCGGCAGACCCATGGTGGATGGAGCGCCTGGTAGTTGGCAGCAGACCCGCGGTACTCGACCGGAGGAGTACCTCTGTAGGCTATTAGGGGGAGCGCCCGGTATTTGGCGGCAGACCCACAACGGACGGAGCGCCCAGTATTTGGCAGCAGACCCGCGGTACTCGAAAGGAGGAGTACCTCAGATACTTGGATTAGTGAGC
The DNA here is from genome assembly GCA_963277665.1 of Viscum album. NCBI lineage: Eukaryota > Viridiplantae > Streptophyta > Magnoliopsida > Santalales > Viscaceae > Viscum > Viscum album. The sequence continues at coordinate 357,695,076 of OY728155.1, read as the reverse complement.
AGTACCTCGGAGTCGTGACATGACCACTGTACACTCCAAACACGGGGTTCTTCCGCAGTTATAGTTTTGATAATGAAAAATCCTGGTTTGAGCTGAGTCTATGACCTTGTTTTTGCCTCATGATTGAGATGGGTCACTTGATAACTTAGGTATATGTATGGGAATATACCTAGGTAGTGGTTATCCGTTCATTTCATAGTCTTTGTGTTACCTCATGATTGAGATGGGTTACTTGATAACTTAGGTATATTTATGGGAATATACCTAAGTAGAGGTTATCTGTTGAGATCTTCTTTGTGGTTATCCTTGTTGGTTTTATTGAGACCTTGAGGGTCTCGGGGTCCCTACTGAGTATCTTTATACTCACCCCTGCACGGGATATGCCCGGACCTCGTTGTGTTGGTTGTAGACGACGGGCTGTGCTGACGGAGGCCGAGTGTTCGAGGACTGGACGGTACCCGGAGGTGGACTACACGACGAGCTAGTATCCGGAGGTGGACTTCACGGTGAGACGACACTCGGAGGAGGTTGATGGGCGAGAGCGTTGTGGAGGATATCTGTACCTACCCTTCAGGTAGGATCCGTGGTGGACGATCCAGGAGCTGCACCATCTGTACCTACCCTTCAGGTAGGATCCGAGGAGGACATCCCAGGAGCTGCTTCCGTTCTTCCAGCTGTTGTACTTTTGTTCAGTTGTAGTTGTACTTTCAGTTGGGTTTGTATTCTATCCCATTTACTTTTCAGCACTTCTCTTTGTACTTAGTGTTTTACTTCCGCTTGTACTTTGTGGTGTTTTGTTTACTTTTATAAAGGCAATGCCTTCCCAGTTATCGGGATTTACGCCTTTGGTTCTAGTCGCCAGCCCCTGGCCTATGGAAGGCGGGCTTGGGGTAGTCACGGAACGGGCCCCGAGGACGGGTCGTGACAAAGCAAAATAAAGCCCATATCTCCCTCCCCCACACTTGAGTTCAACAATAATCATGCATTTAACTTCTAGAGTAGGTTGGAAAGGTATAAATGGATTGTAATGTGGCTGGATAACAAGGTATTTCATGGCTAATAGGGGCTTAAGAAGGTCAAATGTAAAGGTAGGAAAAAAATAAGAGTTTAATGCAAAAGGGGCTTCCAAAGTGATGCCTCAATCATACTTAACACATTCCATGAACTCTAACAGTTTTGAAAAAGAGAAAAATAGCAAGTTCTGGATCACACAACATGTCTCAAGGCTCTCAAGAAAAAGAGAAATATAAGAAGATATAAAACAGGTTTAGAAACCTCTCGGGTTGGGTATGATTTTCAATTTGGACAGCACTAGTGCACATGAGTTTCACAGTCAACAAAATGTCATCAAATGAAAAGATCAGAAATCAGAAACAAAATCCATACAACAATCATTTAAATCCTAAAACATTAAAATCAAGCAATGTGACAAAAATATCAAGACGATTTGAATTTTCCAAAGTATTCGATTCAGCTCAAGATTCCTAAAAACACACAAAACAAAATAAAAAAGGAAAACAAGAACATTTCAAAAAAAAACAACATGAAAAATAAAATGAAAGTACAAAAAAAAAGAAATAACAAAACTTAAGAAAAATAAATAAAAAGAAATAAAAAAGGTATAGAAAAGAGATAATGCTTGGTTTCACCCCCAAGAGGATGCTAGGTTTTTACTGCCCCTAGTCAGGCAGTTGCAGTGGATTATCCCCAATTAGATGGTGGATGTGGTTTCTTTGAGATAAACCACCACAGGTGACGTTTTCCATTGTCCATCAGTAGACACTGAGATTGGAGAACCCCAAAGAAAATAAGAAAGTTCCCAACCCCCAAGAAAGAAGAAAGATAGAATTTGAGATCCAGAGTGGGAGGGAATAGAATATAGGGGTGCTCCCTGTGAACTTCTATGGTGTCCTCCTCCATATGGTATGAAAGTTGTTGTAGAGGAGGCAGTCGCACCACAAACATCTTCTTCAGCTCTTCTGCTTCGATCATCACCAATTAGGTGGTCTCTTTCGTATCATCCAAGGTATGATCCATTTGTACTGTATCAGAAATTTCAGGAAAGAAGAAGTCAGAAAACAATTCAATTTGAATAGGATTAAAACATGATGAATCAATAAAGAAATCTTCCCTTTCAAGTAAGTCAGCTTGAAAATTGGTCTCTTCAGGAAAGATCATTGGCAAATCCATATCAGCAGTTGCATTGTATTTGTCATCTTTAAAAGCAAGAGAGAGGTCAAAAGGTTCTGATTGTTCAATATCAAGCATGGGAAGATCATGTTTCAGGTTATCTTCAACAAAGTGATTCCAGGATTCTTCCAAAAAATGTTGATCTCCCATAAGTGAATCAACTGGAATATGTACATCAGGGACCTCCTCGAGCAATGGATGAGTACGAGATGATATTATTAACTCCTTTAGAAGCTCCTTATCACCCACCTCATGTTCTTTGACATAAAAAATGATTGGTGAAATCACTTCCACCATTTGTTTAGGTTCAGGTTCCAGCTTAGGATCAGGTTTGAGTTTCTCTTGACATGCATGAACATATTCAGAAATAAACTTTATTTGGCTCCCCAATTTTTCCACTACATTACTAATCCTTTTATATTTAGAATCAAGATCATCTAAAACTTCTTCTGGCACCTGAGATTTATCAGTCCATGCATAAAAATTTGAATTGAAAGACATCATGAAAAATATTTTTTTAGTTTTTGAAATTTATGATTTTTTTTGTGTTTTTTTAATGAATGGAAGAAAAATAATTTACAATAAGTGAATAAAAACAATGAGTGAAGAAAACTTGGCTCCCCAGAAACATCGCCAATTTGATGAAGCGTTGTCGTGCGTGCTCTCAAAAATATTTATACTAAGTGCAGCACAGTGGCTGACCTAGGTCGATCTCTTGAGGAGCCTTTTGCAGTCAATCACCCACTATTTCTTATTCACTATGTATATATATATATATGAAATAAAATAATGAAAAGTATATTTTATAAATGATAATGAAATACTAAAAGTAAATATACAAATGCAATGCAGAAGAATAAATGCAGACAAAATGATGTTAAGACAGAAAGGCGACAATCCCGAGAGCATCACCCAGAGTGAACCTTCATCGTCTCATTATAAGTTTTGAATTTACTTAATGAACATGATCCATAGTATGCATGAACATCCTCCTCTTCATATGGTTGTGAACATATGGTACTCTCAACGATCGCCGAGAGACCACAGATCCACCTCCTCGATCGAGAGAAAATATTGAAGAAGTGAAAGCTAAACCTCGGGTGGCAAGTGGAGACACAAAGGCGCCTTGCCCAATAAGATCCCCCTCGGTATAACTCTAAGTAAATAAGAAACATTAATAATGAATTTTCAAAGACTTGGGAACATCAATGAATTACTCCCCCGAGAAATTCCTCAGGTTAGCTACTCATTATCACGAGCATAATAGTTCATAGTGAAAAGAAAACGGGGAGAAAAAACAAAAGAGAGATAGAAACGTGAAGAAAGGAGAACACTTGAATAAAAATATGAAATTCTATTACATAATGAAAGTAAAAGAAAATAAAAATCTAAACTACATAAAATTTCCAATAAAATCTATTCCTAAGTTTCCAACCCTTTGGAATGAAAAAGACACACTCTTTTATTGGGAGAGTGTGTGAAAATTTGGCTCCAAAAATCTTCCTCCGGTAGTATGCGCATTGATGACCTTCTTAGTGATAGAATTTGGGACTTGTTCCTTCTTGAACCTTGTTCCCATGGATCTCCTCTATCGACCCACAAAATTTTCTCATTATTGGTCCACGTATGAAGGATATATGGCCAAACCACTCCGGCTATTTAATTCTGTCCAGGTGACTCTTCGTATTCCAAAATACCGAGGTCCAACGCATTAATGACCTTGAAAAGGAAAGAATCAAACGAGTAAATATTAATGAAAGTTGTTAATCTGGAGTTTGTCTAAATCCATGTACAATTTTAGCTCCATTGGTTTGGCACTTTATGAGATATGGTATCCACAATAAAATTATTCATTTCTGTACACAGTTTTCGAGGCCTGGTTTGTGAGTTGGATTTGATCTTCCAAATGATGGATTGAGCTTTGGGTCCAGAAGTATAAAATGAATCTCATCAAACATAGGAACCTATAAAAGAATAATTTTTCAATTTGTGTCAGTTTAGAAAAAGTTATGTCCGAAACATTATAATAAATGAAAACTATTTAAATCCAAAATAAGCCATTTTTCCAATTAAGCTCAAAAATACTCATAAAACATAAAATGTGACAATTTCCATGGAAATAACACATTGGTGAGATTAAAAACATTTAAATTCAGAATAAAATAATTTAAAATATTTGTTCTATCAATTCTCCGACACCTAAACATTGCACTCCTGGGCAATCATCTTATACCATGGTCAAAAACAAACTTCTCAATGCATAAATGACAACACAACTCAATTATCATATCAGAGAAAATATCATGCCTCCACATGGATCAGAATTTCAGAAGTCCTCAAAAATCATATGAATATATTCAATCTCATGTTAATCCTCACATGCATGTTGTACCTACCTCCCCAGAAAATTATTTCTCTCTTCACTCAAGGATATTTAATGTGGAGTTTTTCTCATTCCCAAGAACATGTGTGATTTCCATAGGCTTGCTATCCTCCTAGTATCTCCACTTCACAAAGTCACAAATGTATCAATCATGAGGTCCTTTTCAGGGGTTGTTCTGAGGCTGAGGGTTGGCAGGTTTAAAATGTAAAAACATCTGAGGCAGAATGAGGAGGGTTAAGCTCTAAAGTGAAGTAAATGCATGAAAACAGTTTTGCTCAAGAATGGTGTGCTCCTCAATCAGCCCAAAAAATGAATCACCTCCAAAAACCTCTTCTTTCGGGAAGTTCACACTTGGGATTTCAGCATCAATTATTTTCATCCCTCTTTTCCCCATTTGTAGCATTGTTTCAGCTTGAATTCAGATCTGGATTTCTCTTCAGAATGATGTTTTGGAGGAAAAGAGAGGCAGCTTTTGATCTTCAAAAATTGGTGAACACCCAGCCCATATGTGATGATATTTTGGTCCACCCATACATCTTCCCATCATGACATTTATTCCTCCCAAGCATCAATAAATATGGCAACACTTTCAATCCAGCACAAAAAGATTCTTCAGGAAAGCAAAATAAAGCCCATCTTCTCCCTCCCCCACACTTGAGTTCAACAATAATCATGAATTTAACTTCTAGAGTAGGTTGGAAAGGGATAAATGGATTGTAATGTGGCTTCATAACAAGGTATTTCATGGCTACTAGGGGCTTAAGAAGGTCAAATGTAAAGGGAGGACAAAATAAGAGTTTAATGCAAAAGGGGCTTTCAAAGTGATGCCTCAATCATACTTAACACATTCCATGAACTCTAACAGTTTTGAAAAAGAGAAAAACTGCAAGTTCTGGATCACACAACATGTCTCAAGGCTCTCAAGAGAAAGAGAAATATAAGAAGATATAAAACAGGTTTAGAAACCTCTCGGGTTGGGCATGATTTTCAATTTGGACAGCACTAGTGCACATGAGTTTCACAGTCAACAAAACGTCATCAAATGAAAAGATCAGAAATCAGAAACAAAATCCATTTAGAAATCATTTAAATCCTAAAACATTAAAATCAAGAAATGTGACAAAAATATCAAGATGATTTTAATTTTCCAAAGTATTCGATTCAGCTCAAGATTCCTAAAAACACACAAAACAAAATGAAAAAGGAAAACAAGAAAATTTCAAAAAAAAAACAACATGAAAAATAAAATGAAAGCACAAACAAAATAAATAACAAAACTTAAGAAAAATAAATAAAAAGAAAGAGAAAAGGTATAGAAAAGAGATAATTCTTGGTTTCACCCCCAAGCGGATGCTAGGTTTTTACTGCCCCTAGTCAGGCAGTTGCAGTGGATTATCCCCAATCAGATGGTGGATGTGGTTTCTTTGAGATAAACCACCACATGTGACTTTTTTCAGTGTCCATCAGTAGACACTGAGATTGGAGAACCCCAAAGAAAATAAGAAAGTTCCCAACCCCCAAGAAAGAAGAAATATAGAATTTGAGATCCATAGTGGGAGGGAATAGAATATAGGGGTGCTCCCTATTAACTTCTATGGTGTCCTCCTCCAAATGGTATGAAAGTTGTTGTAGAGGAGGCAGTCGCACCACCACCAGCTTCTTCAGCTCTTCTTCTTCAATCATCTCAAATTCAGTGGTATCTATCGTATCATCCAAGGTATTCTCCATTTGCACTGTATCAGAAATTTCAGGAAAGAAGAAGTCAGAAAACAATTCAATTTGAATAGGATTAAAACATGATGAATCAATAAAGAAATCTTCCCTTTCAAGTAAGTCAGCTTGAAAATTGGTCTCTTCTGGCAAGACCATTGGCAACTCCATATCAACAGTTGCATCGTATTTATCATCTTCCAAAGCAAGAGAGAGGTCAAAAGGTTCTGATTGTTCAATATCAAGCATGGAAAGATCATGTTTCAGGTTATCTTGAACAAAGTGATTCCAGGATTCTTCCAAAAAATGTTGATCTCCCATAAGTGAATCAACTGGAATATGTATATCAGGGACCTCCTCGAGCAATGGATGAGTACGGGATGATATTATTAACTCCTTTAGAAGCTCCTTCTCACCCAACTCATGTTCTTTGACATAAAAAATGATTGGTGAAATCCCTTCCACCACTTGTCTAGGTTCAGGTTCCAGCTTAGGATCAGGTTTGAGTTTCTCTTGACATGCATGAACATATTCAGAAATCAACTTTATTTGGCTCTCTAATTTTTCCACTACATTACTAATCCTTTTATATTTAGCATCAGGATCATCTAAAACTTCTTATGGCACCAAAGATTCATCAGTCCATGTATAAAAATTTGAATTGAAAGACATCATGAACAAATATTTTTTTAGTTTTTGAAATTTATGATTTTTTTGTGTTTTTTTAATGAATGAAAGAAAAATAATTTACAATAAGTGAATAAAAACAATGATTGAAGAAAACTTGGCTCCCCGGAAATGGTGCCAATTTGATGAAGCGTTGTCATGCGCACTCTCAAAAATATTTATACTAAGTGCAGCACAGTGCCTGACCTAGGTCGATCTCTTGAGGAGCCTTTTTCAGTCAATCACCCACTATTTCTAATTCACTATGTATATATATATATATGAAATAAAATAATGAAAAATATATTTTAGAAATGAGAATGAAATACTAAAAGTAAATATGCAAATGCAATGTAACAGAATAAATGCAGACAAAATGATGTTAAGACAGAAAGGAGACAATCCCGAGAGCATCACCCAGAGTGAACCTTCATTGTCTAATTATCAGTTTAGAATTTACTTAATGAACATGCTCCATCGTATGAATGAACATCCTCCTCTTCATATGGTTGTGAACATATGGTACTCTCGACGATCGCCGAGAGACCACAGATCCACCTCCTCGATCGAGGGAAAATATTGCAGAAGTGAAAGCTAAATCTCGAGTGGCAAGTGGAGACACAAAGGCGCCTTGCCCACTAAGACCCCCCTCGGTATAAATATAAGTAAATAAGAAACATTAAGAATGAATTTTCAAAGACTTGGGTACATCACTAAATTACTCCTCCGAGAAATTCCTCAGGTTAGCTACTCATGATCACGAGCATAAGAGTTCACAGTGAAAAGAAAACGGGGAGAGAAAACAAGAGAGATATAGAAAAGTGAAGAAAGGAGAACACTTGAATAAAAATATGAAATGCTATTACATAATGAAATTAAAAGAAAATAAAAATCTAAACTACATAAAATTTCCAACAAAAGCTATTCCTAAGTTGCCAACCCTTTGGAATGAAAAAGACACACTCTTTTTTTGGGAGAGTGTGTGAAAATTTGGCTCCAAAAATCTTCCTCCGGAAGTATGCTCATTGATGACCTTCTTAATGATAGAATTTGGGACTTTTTCCTTCTTGAACCTTGTTCCCCTAGATCTCCTCTATCAACCCAGAAACTTTTCTCCTTATTGGTCCACGTATGAAGGAGATATGGCCAAACCACTCCGGCTATTTAATTCTGTCCATGTGACTCTTCGTATTCCAAAATACCGAGGTCCAATGCATTAATGACCTTGAAAATGAAAGAATAATACGCGTAAATATTAATTAAAGTTGTTACTATGGAGTTTATCTAGATCCGTGTAAAATTTTATCTCCATTGGTTCGGCACTTTATGAGATATGGTATCCACAATAAATTTATTCATTTCTGTACACAGTTTTCGAGGCCTAGTTTGTGAGTTGGATTTGAGATTCCAAATGATGGATTGAGCTTTGGGTACAGAAGTATAAAATGAAGCTCATAGGACATAGGAACCTATAAAAGAATAATTTTTCAATTTTTATCAGTTTAGAAAACGTTATGTCCGAAACATTATAATAAATGAAAACTGTTTAAATCCAAAATAAGCCATTTTTCCAATTAAGCTCCAAAATACTCATAAAACATAAAATGTAACAATTTCCATGGAAATAAAACATTGGTGAGATTAAAAACATTTAAATTCAGAATAAAATAATTTAAATTATTTTTTCTATCAATTCTCCCACACTTAAACATTGCACTCCTGGGCAATCATCTTATACCATGGTCAAAAACAAACTTCTCAATGCATAAATGACAACACAACTCAATTATCATATCAGAGAAAATATCATGCCTCCACATGGATCAGAATTTCAGAAATCCTCAAAAATCATATGAATCTATTCAATCTCATTTTAATCCTCACATGCATGTTGTACCTACCTCCCCAGAAAATTATTTCTCTCTTCACTCAAGGATATTTAATGTGGAGTTTTTCTCATTCCCAAGAACATGTGTGATTTCCATAGTCTTGCTATCCTCCTAGTATCTCCACTTCACAAAGTCACAAATGTATCAATCATGAGGTCTTTTTCCGGGGTTGTTCTGAGGCTGAGGGTTGGCAGGTTTAAAATGTAAAAACATCTGAGACAGAATGAGGAGGGTTAAGCTCTAAAGTGAAGTAAATGCATGAAAACAGTTTTTCTCAAGAATGGTGTGCTCCTCAATCAGATCAAAAAACGAATAACCTCCAAACACCTCTTTTTTCGGGAAGTTAACACTTGGGATTTCAGCATCAATTATTTTCATCCCTCTTTTCCCCATTTGTAGCATTGTTTCAGCTTGAATTCAGATCTGGATTTCTCTTCAGAATGATGTTTTGGAGGAAAAGAGAGGCAGCTTTTGATCTTCAAAAATTGGTGAACACCCAGCCCATATGTGATGATATTTTGGTCCACCCATCCATCTTTCCATCATTACATTTCTTCCCCCAAGCAGCAATAAATATGGCAACACTTTAAATCCAGTGCAAAAAGATTCTTCAGGAAAGCAAAATAAAGCCCATCTTCTCCCTCCCCCACACTTGAGTTCAACAATAATCACGCATTTAACTTCTAGAGTAGGTTGTAAAGGGATAAATGTATTGTAATGTGTCTGCATAACAAGGTATTTCAGGGCTACTAGGGGCTTAAGAAGGTCAAATGTAAAGGTAGGACAAAATAAGAGTTTAATGCAAAAGGGGCTTTCAAAGTGATGCCTCAATCATACTTAACACATTCCATGAACACTAACAGTTTTGAAAAAGAGAAAAATTTCAAGTTCTGGATCACACAACATGTCTCAAGGCTCTCAAGAAAAAGAGAAATATAAGAAGATATAAAACAGGTTTAGAATCCTCTTGGGTTGGGCAGGATTTTCAATTTGGACAGCACTAGTGCACATGAGTTTCACAGTCAACAAAACGTCATCAAATGAAAAGATCAGAAATCAGAAACAAAATCCATTCAGCAATAATTTAAATCCTAAAACATTAAAATCAAGAAATGTGACAAAAATATCAAGATGATTTGAATTTTCCAAAGTATTCGATTCAGCTCAAGATTTCTAAAAACACACAAAACAAAATGAAAAAGGAAAACAAGAAAATTTCAAAAAAAAAAACAACATGAAAAATAAAATGAAAGCACAAACAAAAGAAATAACAAAACTTAAGAAAAATAAATAAAAAGAAAGAGAAAAGGTATAGAAAAGAGATAATTCTTGGTTTCACCCCCAAGTGGAAGCTAGGTTTTTACTGCCCCTAGTCAGGCAGTTGCTGTGGATTATCCCCAATCAGATGGTGGATGTGGTTTCTTTGAGATAAACTACCACATGTGAATTTTTTCAGTGTCCATCAGTAGACACTAATATTGGAGAACCCCAAAGAAAATAAGAAAGTTCCCAACCCCCAAGAAAGAAGAAAGATAGAATATGAGATCCAGAGTGGGAGGGAATAGAATATAGGGGTGCTCCCTATGAACTTCTATGGTGTCATCCTCCAAATGGTATGAAAGTTGTTGTAGAGGAGGCAGTCGCACCACCACCAGCTTCTTCAGCTCTTCTTCTTCAATCATCACCAATTCGGTGGTCTCTTTAGTATCATCCAAGGTATGCTCCATTTGTACTGTATCAGAAATTTCAGGAAAGAAGAAGTCAGAAAACAATTCAATTTGAATAGGATTAAAACATGATGAATCAATAAAGAAATCTTCCCTTTCAAGTAAGTCAGCTTGAAAATTGGTCTCTTCAGGCAAGACCATTGGCAACTCCATATCAACAGTTGCATCATATTTATCATCTTCCAAATCAAGAGAGAGGTCAAAAGGTTCTGATTGTTCAATATCAAGCATGGGAAGATCATGTTTCAGGTTATCTTCAACAAAGTGATTCCTGGATTCTTCCAAAAAATGTTGATCTCCCATAAGTGAATCAACTGGAATATGTACATCAGGGACCTCCTCGAGAAATGGATGAGTACGGGATGATATTATTAACTCCTTTAGAAGCTCCTTCTCACCCACCTCATGTTATTTGACATAAAAAATGATTGGTTAAATCACTTCCACCACTTGTCTAGGTTCAGGTTCCAGCTTAGGATCAGGTTCGAGTTTCTCTTGACATGCATTAACATATTCAGAAATCAAATTTATTTGGCTCTCTAATTTTTCCACTACATTACTAATCCTTTTATATTTAGCATCAATATCATCTAAAACTTCTTATGGCACCTAAGATTCATCAGTCCATGTATAAAAATTTGAATCGAAAGACATCATGAACAAATATTTTTTTAGTTTTTGAAATTTATGATTTTTTTTGTGTTTTTTTAATGAATAGAAGAAAAATAATTTAAAATAAGTGAATAAAAACAATGAGTGAAGAAAACTTGGCTCCCCGGAAATGGTGCCAATTTGATGAAGCGTTATCGTGTGCGCTCTCAAAAATATTTATACAAAGTGAAGCACAGTGGCTGACCTAGGTCGATCTCTTGAGGAGCCTTTTTCAGTCAATCACCCACTATTTCTAATTCACTATGTATATATATATATATTAAATAAAATAATGAAAAGTATATTTTAGAAATGATAATGAAATAATAAAATTAAATATACAAATGCAATGCAACATAATAAATGCAGACAAAATGATGTTAAGATAGAAAGGAGACAATCCCGAGAGCATCACCCAGAGTGAACCTTCATCATCTCATTATCAGTTTTGAATTTACTTAATGAACATTCTACATAGTATGAATGAACATCCTCCTCTTCATATGGTTGTGAACATATGGTACTCTCAACAATCATCGAGAGACCACAGATCCACCTCCTCAATCAAGGGAAAATATTGCAGAAGTGAAAGCTAAACCTCGGGTGGCAAGGGGAGATACAAAGGCGCCTTTCCCACTAAGATCCCCCTCGGTATAACTCTAAGTAAATAAAAAACATTAAGAATGAATTTTCAAAGACTTGGGTACATCACTGAATTACTCCCCTGAGAAATTCCTCAGGTTAGCTACTCATGATCACGAGCATAAGAGTTCACAGTGAAAAGAAAACGGGGAGAGAAAACAAAAGAGAGATAGAAAAGTGAAGAAAGGAGAACACTTGAATAAAAATATGAAATGCTATTACATAATGAAAGTAAAAGAAAATAAAAAGCTAAACTACATAAAATTTCCAACAAAAGCTATTCCTAAGTTTCCAACCCTTTGGAATTAAAAAGACACACTCTTTTATTGGGAGAGTGTGTGAAAATTTGGCTCCAAAAATCTTCCTCCGGAAGTATGTGCATTGATGACTTTTTAATGACAGAATTTGGGACTTGTTCCTTATTTAACCTTGTTCCCCTAGATCTCCTATATCGACCCACAAAATTTTCGCCTTATTGGTCCACGTATGAAGGAGATATGGCCAAACCACTCCGACTATTTAATTCTGTCCAGGTGACTCTTCGTATTCCAAAATACTGAGGTCCAACGCATTAATGACCTTGAAAATTAAAGAATCATACACGTACATCTTAATTAAAGTTGTTACTATGAAGTTTATATAGATCCATGTAAAATTTTATCTCCATTGGTTTGGCACTTTATGAGATATGGTATGCACAATAAAATTATTCATTTCTGTACACAGTTTTCGAGGCCTGGTTTGTGAGATGGATTTGAGCTTCCAAATGGTGGATTGATCTTTGGGTCCAGAAGTATAAAATGAAGCTCATAGAACATAGGAACCTATAAAAGAAGAATTTTTCAATTTGTATTAGTTTAGAAAACGTTATTTCCGAAACATTATAATAAATGAAAACTGTTTAAATCCAAAATAAGCCATTTTTCCAATTAAGCTCCAAAATACTCATAAAACATAAAATGTGACAATTTCCATGGAAATAACACATTGGTGAGATTAAAAACATTGAAATTCAGAATAAAATAATTTAAAATATTTTTTCTATCAATTCTCCCACACTTAAACATTGCACTCTTGGGCAATCATCTTATACCATGGTCAAAAACAAACTTCTCAATGCATAAATGACAACACAACTCAATTATAATATCAGAGAAAATATCATGCCTCCACATGGATCAGAATTTTAGAAATCCTCAAAAATTATATGAATCTATTCAATCTCATGTTAATCCTCACATGAATGTTGTACCTACCTCCCCAGAAAATTATTTCTCTCTTCACTCAAGGATATTTAATGTGGAGTTTTTATCATTCCCAAGAACATGTGTGATTTCCATAGGCTTGCTATCCTCCTAGTATCTCCACTTCACAGAGTCACAAATGTATCAATCATGAGGTCTTTTTCAGGGTTTGTTCTGAGGCTGAGGGTTGGCAGGTTTAAAATGTAAAAACATCTGAGGAAAAATGAGGAGGGTTAAGCTCTAAAGTGAAGTAAATGCATGAAAACAGTTTTGCTCAAGAATGGTGTGCTCCTCAATCAGCTCAAAAAACGAATCACCTCCAAACACCTCTTCTTTCGGGAAGTTCACACTTGGGATTTCAGCATCAATTATTTTCATCCCTCTTTTCCCCATTTGTAGCATTGTTTCAGCTTGAATTCAGATCTGGATTTCTCTTCAGAATGATGTTTTGGAGGAAAAGAGAGGCAGCTTTTGATCTTCAAAAATTGGTGAACACCCAGCCCATATGTGATGATATTTTGGTCCGCCCATCCATCTTACCATCATTACATTTCTTCCCCCCAAGCAGCAATAAATATGGCAACACTTTCAATCCAGCGCAAAAAGATTCTTCAGGAAAGAAAAATAAAGACCATCTTCTCCCTCCCCCATACTTGAGTTCAACAATAATCATGCATTTAACTTCTAGAGTAGGTTGGAAAGGGATAAATGGATTGTAATTTGGCTTCATAACAAGGTATTTCATGGGTACTAGGGGCTTAAGAAGGTCAAATGTAAAGGTAGGACAAAATAATATTTTAATGCAAAAGGGGCTTTCAAAGTGATGCCTCAATCATACTTAACACATTCCATGAACTCTAACAGTTTTGAAAAAGAGAAAAATTGCAAGTTCTGGATCACACAACATGTCTCAAGGCTCTCAATAAAAATAGAAATATAAGAAGATATAAAACAGGTTTAGAATCCTCTCGGGTTGGGCATGATTTTCAATTTGGACAACACTAGTTCACATGAGTTTCACAGTCAACAAAACGTCATCAAATGAAAAGACCAGAAATCAGAAACAAAATCCATTCAACAATCATTTAAATCCTAAAACATAAAAATCAAGCAATGTGACAAAAATATCAAGAGGATTTGAATTTTCCAAAGTATTCGATTCAGCTCAAGATTCCTAAAAACACACAAAACAAAATGAAAAAGGAGTACAAGAAAATTTCAAAAAAAAACAACCTGAAAAATAAAATGAAAGCACAAACAAAAGAAATAACAAAACTTAAGAAAAATAAATAAAAAGAAAGAGAAAAGGTATAGAAAAGAGATAATGCTTGGTTTCACCCCCAAGCAGATGCTAGGTTTTTACTGCCCCTAGTCAGGCAGTTGCAGTGGATTATCCCCAATCAGATGGTGGATGTGGTTTCTTTGAGATAAACCACCACATATGACTTTTTTCAGTGTCCATCAGTAGACACTGAGATTGGAGAACCCCAAAGAAAATAAAAAAGTTCCCAACCCCCAAGAAATAATAAAGATAGAATTTGATATCCAGAGTGGGAGGGAATAGAATACAGGGGTGCTCCCTATGAACTTCTATGGTGTCCTCCTCCAAATGGTATGAAAGTTGTTGTAGAGGAGGCAGTCACACCACCACCAGCTTCTTCAGCTCTTCTTCTTCAATAATCACCAATTCGGTGGTCTCTTTCGTATCATCCAAGGTCTGCTCCATTTGTACTGTATCAGAAATTTCAGGAAAGAAGAAGTCAGAAAACAATTCAATTTGAATAGGATTAAAACATGATGAATCAATAAAGAAATCTTCCCTTTCAAGTAATTCAGCTTGAAAATTGGTCTCTTCAGGAAAGACCATTGGCAACTCTATATCAACAGTTGCATCGTATTTATCATCTTCCAAAGCAAGAGAGGGGTCAAAAGGTTCTGATTGTTCAATATCAAGCATGGGAAGATCATGTTTTAGGTTATCTTCAACAAAGTGATTCGAGGATTCTTCCAAAAAATGTTGATCTCCCATAAGTGAATCAACTGGAATATGTACATCAGGGACCTCCTCGAGCAATGGATGAGTACGGGATGATATTATTAACTCCTTTAGAAGCTCCTTCTCACCCACCTCATGTTATTTGACATAAAAAATGATTGGTGAAATCACTTCCACCACTTGTCTAGGTTCAGGTTCCAGCTTAGGATCTGGTTCGAGTTTCTCTTGACATGCATGAACATATTCAGAAATCAACTTTATTTGGCTCTCTAATTTTTACACTACATTACTAATCCTTTTATATTTAGCATCAAGATCATCTAAAACTTCTTCTGGCACCTAATATTCATCAGTCCATGTATAAAAATTTGAATTGAAATACATCATGAACAAATATTTTTTTAGTTTTTGAAATTTATTATTTTTTTGTGTTTTTTTAATGAATGAAAGAAAAATAATTTACAATAAGTGAATAAAAACAATGAGTGAAGAAAACTTGGCTCCCCGGAAATGGTGCCAATTTGATGAAGCATTGTCGTGCGCGCTCTCAAAAATATTTATACTAAGTGCAGCACAGTGGCTGACCTAGGTCGATCTCTTGAGGAGCCTTTTTCAGTCAATCACCCACTATTTATAATTCAATATGTATATATATATATATATATATATATATATGAAATAAAACAATGAAAAGTGTATTTTATAAATGAGAATGAAATACTAAAAGTAAATATGCAAATGAAATGCAACAGAATAAATGCAGACAAAATGATGTTAAGACAGAAAGGAGACAATCCCGAGAGCATCACCCAGAGTGAACCTTCATCATCTCATTATCAGTTTCGAATTTACTTAATGAACATGCTCCATAATATGAATGAACATCCTACTCTTCATATGGTTTTGAACATATGGTACTCTCAACGATCTCCAAGAGACCACACATCCACCTCCTCGATCGATTGCAGAAGTGAAAGCTAAACCTCGGGTGGCAAGTGGAGACACAAAGGCGCCTTTTCCACTAAGATCCCCCTCGATATAAATCTAAGTAAATAAGAAACATTAAGAATGAATGTTAAAAGACTTGGGTACATCACTGAATTACTCACCCTAGAAATTCTTCAGGTTATCTACTCATGATCACGAGCATAAGAGTTCACAGTGAAAAGAAAACGAGGAGAGAAAACAAAAGAGCGATAGAAAAGTGAAGAAAGGAGAACACTTGAATAAAAATATGAAATGATATTACATAATGAAAGTAAAATAAAATAAAAATATAAACTACATAAAATGACCAACAAAGGCTATTCCTAAGTTGGCAACCCTTTGGAATGAAAAAGACACACTCTTTTATAGGGAGTGTGTGAAAATTTGGCGCCAAAAATCTTCTTGCGGAAGTATGCGCATTTATGACCTTCTTAATGATAGAATTTGGGACTTGTTCCTTCTTGAAAGTTGTTCCCCTGGATCTCCTCTGTCGACCCACAAACGGTGAGCCTTATTGGTCCAGGTATGAAGGAGATATGGCCAAACCACTCTGGATATTTAATTATGTCCAGCTGACTCTTCGTATTCCAAAATACCAAGTTCCAATGCATTATGACCTTGAAAATTAAAGAATCATACGCAGAAATATTAATGAAAGCTGTTAATCTGGATTTATTCTAGATCCATGTAAAAGTTAAGCTCCATTGGTTCGGCAATTTATGAGATATGGTATCCACAATAAAATTATGCAGTTCTGTACACAGTTTTCGAGGCCTGGTTTGTGATCTGGATTTGAGCTTCCAAATGATGGATTGAGCTTTGGGTCCAGAAGTATAAAATGAATATCATCGAACATAGGAACCTATAAAAGAATAATTTTGCAATTTTTATCAGTTTAGAAAAATTTATGTCCGAAACATTATAATAAATTAAAACTGTTTAAATCCAAAATAAGTCATTTTTCCAATTAAGCTCAAAAATACTCATAAAACATAAAATGTGACAATTGCCATGGAAGTAACACATTGGTGAGATTAAAAACATTGAAATTCAGAATAAAATAATTTAAAATATTTGTTCTATCAATTCTCCCACACTTAAACATTGCACTCCTGGGCAATCATCTTATACCATGGTCAAAAAAAACTTCTCAATGCATAAATGACAACACAACTCAATTATCATATGAGAGAAAATATCATGCCTCCATATGGATAAGAATTTCAGAAATCCTCAAAAATCATATGAATCTATTCAATCTCATGTTAATCCTCACATGCATGTTGTACCTACCTCCCCAGAAAATTATTTCTCTCTTCACTCAAGGATATTTAATGTGGAGTCTTTTCTCATTCCCAAGAAAATGTGTGATTTCTATAGGCTTGATATCCTCCTAGTATCTCCACTTCATAGAGTCACAAATGTATCAATCATGAGGTCTTTTTCAGGTGTTGTTCTGAGGCTGAGGGTTGGCAGGTTTAAAATGTAAAAACATCTGAGGCAAAATGAGGAGGGTTAATCTCTAAAGCGAAGTAAATGCATGAAAACAGTTTTGCTCAAGAATGGTGTGCTCCACAATCAGCTCAAAAAACGAATCACCTCCAAACACCTATTCTTTTGGGAAGTTCACACTTGGTATTTCAGCATCAATTATTTTGGTCCCTCTTTTCCCCATTTGTAGCATTGTTTCAGCTTGAATTCAGATATGGATTTCTCTTCAGAATGCTGTTTTGGAGGAAAAGAGAGGAAGCTTTTGATCTTCAAAAATTGGTGAACACCCAGCCCATATGTGATGATATTTTGGTCCACCCATACATCTTACCACCATGAAATTTCTTCCACCCAAGCAACAATAAATATGGAAACACTTTCAATCCAGTGCAAAAAGATTCTTCAGGAAAGAAAAATAAAGCCCATCTTCTCCCTCCCCCACACTTGAGTTCAACAATAATCATGCATTTAACTTCTAGAGTAGGTTGGAAAGGGATAAATGGATTATAATGTGGCTGCATAACAAGGTATTTCATGGATAATAGGGGCTTAAGAAGTTCAAATGTAAAGGTAGGACAAAATAAGAGTTTAATGCAAAAGGGGCTTTCAAAGTGATGCCTCAATCATACTTAACACATTCCATGAACTCTAACAGTTTTGAAAAAGAGAAAAATAGAAAGTTCTAGATCACACAACATGTCTCAAGGCTCTCAAGAAAATGAGAAATATAAGAAGATATAAAATAGGTTTAGAAACCTCTCGGGTTGGGCATGATTTTCAATTTGGACAGCACTAGTGCACATGAGTTTCACAGTCAACAAAACGTCATCAAATGAAAAGATCAGAAATCAGAAACAAAATCCATTCAACAATTATTTAAATACTAAACCATTAAAATCAAGAAATGTGAAATATAAAGATGATTTGAATTTTCCAAAGCATTCGATTCAGCTCAAGATTCCTAAAAACACACAAAACAAAATGAAAAAGGAAAAAAAAAATTTCAAAAAAAATAATGTGAAAAATAAAATGAAAGCACAAACAAAAGAAATAACAAAACTTAAGAAAAATAAATAAAAAGAAATAGAAAAGGTATAGAAAAGTGATAATGCTTGGTTTGAACCCCAAGCGGATGCTAGGTTTTTACTGCCCCTAGTCAGGTAGTTGCAGTGGATTATCCCCAATCAGATGGTGGATGTGGTTTCTTTGAGATAAACCACCACATGTGACTTTTTTCCAGTGTCCATCAGTAGACACTGAGATTGGAGAACCCCAAAGAAAATAAGAAAGTCCCCAACCCCCAAGAAAGAAGAAAGATAGAATTTGAGATCCAGAGTGGGAGGGAATAGAATATAGGGGTGCTCCCTGTGAGCTTCTATGGTGTCCTCTTCCAAATGGTATGAAAGTTGTTGTAGAGGAGGCAGTCGCACCACCACCAGCTTCTTCAGCTCTTCTGCTTCAATCATCACCAACTCGGTGGTCTATTTCGTATAATCCAAGGTTTGCTCCATTTTTACTGTATCAGAAATTTCAGGAAAGAATAAGTCAGAAAACAATTCAATTTGAATAGGATTAAAACATGATGAATCAATAAAGAAATCTTCCCTTTCAAGTAAGTCAGCTTGAAAATTGGTCTCTTTAGGCAAGACCATTGGCAACTCCATATCAGCAGTTGCATCGTATTTTTCATCTTCCAAAGCAAGAGAGAGGTCCAAAGGTTCTGATTGTTCAATATCAAGCATGGGAAGATCATGTTTCAGGTTATCTTCAACAAAGTGATTCCTGGATTCTTTCAAAAAATGTTGATCTCCCATAAGTAAATCAACTGGAATATGTACATCAGGGACCTCCTCGAGCAATGGATGAGTACGGGATGATATTATTAACTCCTTTAGAAGCTCCTTCTCACCCACCTCATGTTCTTTGACATAAAAAATGATTGGTGAAATCACTTCCACCACTTGTTTAGGTTCAGGTTCCATCTTAGGATCAGGTTCGAGTTTCTCTTGACATGCATGAACATATTCAGAAATCAACTTTATTTGGCTCTCCAATTTTTCCACTACATTACTAATACTTTTATATTTAGCATCAAGATCATATAAAACTTATTATGGCACCTGAGATTCATCCGTCCATGCATAAAAATTCGAATTGAAAGACATCATGAACAAATATTTTTTTTAGTTTTTGAAATTTATGATTTTTTTGTATTTTTTTAATGAATGGAAGAAAAATAATTTACAATAAGTGAATAAAAACAATGAGTGAAAAAAACTTGGCTCCCCGGCAAGGGGGCCAATTGGATGAAGCGTTGTCGTGCGCGCTCTCAAAAATATTTATACTAAGTGCAACATAGTGGCTGACCTAGGTCGATCTCTTGGGGAGCCTTTTGCAGTCAATCACACACTATTTCTAATTCACTATGTATATATATATATATGAAATAAAATAATGAATAGTATATTTTAGAAATGAGAATGAAATACTAAAAGTAAATATGCAAATGCAATGCAACAGAATAAATGCAGACAAAATGATGTTAAGAAAGAAAGGAGACAATCCCGAGAGCATCACCCAGAGTGAACCTTCAGCGTCTCATTATCAGTTTCGAATTTACTTAATGAACATGACCCAGAGTATTCATGAAAATCCTCCTCTTCATATGGTTGTAAACATATGGTACTCTCAATGATCACCGAGAGACCACACATCCACCTCCTCGATCGAGGGAAAATATTGCAGAAGTGAAAGCTAAACCTCGGGTGGCAAGTGGAGACACAAAGGCGCCTTGCCCACTAAGATCCCCCTCGGTATAACTCTGAGTAAATAAGAAACATTAAGAGTGAATGTTCAAAGACTTGGGTACATCACTGAATTACTCCCCCTAGAAATTCCTCAGGTTATCTATTCATGATCACGAGCATAAGAGTTCACAATGAAGAGAAAATGGGGAGAGAAAACAAAAGAGAGATAGAAAAGTGAAGAAAGGAGAACACTTGAATAAAAATATGAAATGCTATTAAATAATGAAAGTAAAAGAAAATAAAAAGATAAACTACATAAAATGTCCAAAAAAGGCTATTCCTAAGTTTCCAACCCTTTGGAATGAAAAAGACACACTCTTTTATAGGGAGAGTGTGTGAAAATTTGGCTCCAAAAATCTTCCTCCGGAAGTATGTGCATTGATGACCTTCTTAATGACATAATTTGGGACTTATTCCTTCTTCAAAGTTGTTCCCCTGGATTTCCTCTATCGACCCACAAATTTGAGCCTTATTGGTCCACGTATGAAGGAGATATGGCCAAACCACTCCGGCTATTTAATTCTGTCCAGGTGACTCTTCGTATTCCAAAATACCAAGTTCCAACGCATTAATGTCCTTGAAAATGAAATAATCATACGCGTAAATCTTAATGAAAGTTGTTACTCTGGATTTCCTCTAGATCCATGTAAAATTTCAGCTCCATTGGTTTGGAAATATATGATATATGATATCCACAATAAAATTATGCAGTTCTGTACACAGTTTTTGAGGCCTGGTTTGTGAGATGGATTTGAGCTTCCAAATGATGGATTGAGCTTTGGGTCCTGAAGTATAAAATGAATCTCATCAAAAATACGAACCTATAAAAGAATAATTTTGCAATTTTTATCAGTTTAGAAAAAGTTATGTTCAAAACATTATAATAAATGAAAACTGTTTAAATCCAAAATAAGTCATTTTTCCAATTAAGCTCAAAAATACTCATAAAACCAAAAATGTGACAATTTCCATGGAAATAACACATTGGTGAGATTAAAAACATTGAAATTCAGAATAAAATAATTTAAAATATTTTTTCTATCAATTCTACCACACTTAAACATTGCACTCTTGGGCAATCATCTTATACCATGGTCAAAAACAAACTTCTCAATGCATAAATGACAACACAACTCAATTATCATATCAGAGAAAATATCATGCCTCCACATGGATCAGAATTTCAGAAATCCTCAAAAATCATATGAATCTATTCAATCTCATGTTAATCCTCACATGCATGTTGTACCTAACTCCCCAGAAATTTTTTTCTCTCTTCACTCAAGGATATTTAATGTGGAGTTTTTCTCATTCCCAAGAACATGTGTGATTTCCATAGGCTTGCTATCCTTCTAGTATCTCCACTTCACAGAGTCACAAATGTATCAATCATGAGGTCTTTTTCAGGGGTTGTTCTGAGGCTGAGAGTTGGTAGTTTTAAAATTTAATAACATCTGAGGCAGAATGAGGAGGGTTAAGCTCTAAAGCGAAGTAAATGCATGAAAACAGTTTTGCTCAAGAATGGTGTGCTCCACAATCAGCTCAAAAAACGAATCACCTCCAAACACCTCTTCTTTTGGGAAGTTCACACTTGGGATTTCAGCATCAATTATTTTCATCCCTCTTTTCCCCATTTGTAGCATTGTTTCAGATTGAATTCAGATCTATATTTCTCTTCAGAATGATGTTTTGGAGGAAAGGAGAGGCAGCTTTTGATCTTCAAAAATTGGTGAACACCCAGCCCATATGTGATGATATTTTGGTCCACCCATCCATCTTCCCATCATGACATTTCTTCCACCCAAGCAGCAATAAATATGGCAACACTTTCGATCCAGCGCAAAAAGATTCTTCAGGAAAGAAAAATAAAGCCCATGTTCTCCCTCCCCCACACTTGAGTTCAACAATAATCATGCATTTAACTTCTAGAGTAGGTTGGAAAGGGATAAATGGATTGTAACGTGGCTGCATAACAATGTATTTCATGGCTACTAGGGTCTTAAGAAGGTCAAATGTAAAGGTAGGACAAAATAAGAGTTTAATGCAAAAGGGGCTTTCAAAGTGATGCCTCAATCATACTTAACACATTCCATGAACTCTAACAGTTTTGAAAAAGATAAAAATAGCAAGTTCTGGATCACAAAACATGTCTCAAGGCTCTCAAGAAAAAGAGAAATATAAGAAGATATAAAACGGGTTTAGAAACCTCTCGGGTTGGGATTGATTTTCAATTTGGACAGCACTAGTGCACATGAGTTTCACTGTCAACAAAACGTCATGAAATGAAAAGATCAGAAATCAGAAACAAAATCCATTCAGCAATCATTTAAATCCTAAAACATTAAAATCAAGCAATGTGACAAAAATATCAAGATGATTTGAATTTTCCAAAGTATTCGATTCAGCTCAAGATTCCTAAAAACACACAAAACAAAATGAAAAAGGAAAACAAGAAAATTTCAAAAAAAACAACATGAAAAATAAAATGAAATCAAAAACAAAAGAAATAACAAAACTTAAGAAAAATAAATAAAAAGAAAGAGAAAAGGTATAGAAAAGAGATAATGCTTGGTTTGACCCCCAAGAGGATGCTAGGTTTTTACTGCCCCTAGTCAGGCAGTTGTAGTGGATTATCCCCAATCAGATGGTGGATGTGGTTTCTTTGAGATAAACCACCACATGTGACTTTTTCCAGTGTCCATCAGTAGACACTGATATTGGAGAACCCCAAAGAAAATAATAAAGTTACCAACCCCCAAAAAAGAAGAAATATATAATTTGAGATCCAGAGTGGGAGGGAATAGAATATAGGGGTGCTCCCTGTGAACTTCTCTGGTGTCCTCCTCCAAATGGTATGAAAGTTGTTGTAGAGGAGGCAATCTCACCACCACCAGCTTCTTCAGCTCTTCTTCTTCAATCATCACCAATTCGGTGGTCTCTTCAATATCATCCAAGGTCTGCTCCATTTGTACTGTATCAGAAATTTCAGGAAAGAAGAAGTCAGAAAACAATTTAATTTGAATAGGATTAAAACATGATGAATCAATAAAGAAATATTCCCTTTCAAGTAAGTCAGTTTGAAAATTGGTCTCTTCAGGCAAGACCATTGGCAACTCCATATCAGCAGTTGCATCGTATTTATCATCTTACAAATCAAGAGAGAGGTCAAAAGGTTCTGATTGTTCAATATCAAGCATGGGAAGATCATGTTTCAGGTTATCTTCAACAAAGTGATTCTAGGATTCTTCCAAAAACTGTTGATCTCCCATAAGTGAATCAACTGGAATATGTACATCAGGGACCTCCTCGAGAAATGGATGAGTACGGGATGATATTATTAACTCCTTTAGAAGCTCTTTCTCACCCACCTCATGTTCTTTGACATAAAAAATGATTGGTGAAATCACTTCCACCACTTGTTTAGGTTCAGGTTCCAGCTTAGGATCAGGTTTGAGTTTCTCTTGACATGCATGAACATATTCAGAAATCAACTTTATTTGGCTCTCCAATTTTTCCACTACATTAATATTCCTTTTATATTTAGCATCAAGATCATCTAAAACTTCTTCTGGCACCTGAGATTCATCAATCCATGCCTAAAAATTTGAATTGAAAGACATCATGAACAAATATTTTTTTAGTTTTTGAAATTTATGATTTTTTTGTGTTTTTTTAATGAATGGAAGAAAAATAATTTACAATAAGTGAATAAAAAAACGAGTGAAGAAAACTTGGATCCCCGACAATGGCGCCAATTTGATGAAGCGTTGTCATGCGCGCTCTCAAAAATATTTATACTAAGTGCAGTAGAGTGGCTGACCTAGGTCGATCTCTTGAGGAGCCTTTTGCAGTCAATCACTCACTATTTCTAATTCACTA
Source organism: Viscum album (assembly GCA_963277665.1). NCBI lineage: Eukaryota > Viridiplantae > Streptophyta > Magnoliopsida > Santalales > Viscaceae > Viscum > Viscum album. The sequence goes on along the minus strand of OY728155.1, from coordinate 357,670,814 downwards.
TGTATATATATATATGAAATAAAATAATGAAAATTATATTTTACAAATGAGAATGAAATACTAAAAGTAAATATGCAAATGCAATGCAACTGAATAAATGCAGACAAAATGATGTTAAGACAGAAAGGAGACAATCCCGAGAGCATCACCCAGAGTGAACCTTCATCGTCTCATTATTAGTTTCGAATTTATTTAATGAACATGCTCCATCGTATGCCTGAACATCCTCCTCTTCATATGGTTGTGAACATATGGTACTCTCAATGATCGCCGAGAGACCACACATCCACCTCCTCGATCAAGGGAAAATATTGCAAAAGTGAAAGCTAAACCTCGGGTGGGAAGTGGAGACACAAAGACACCTTGCCCACTAAGAACCCCCTAGGTATAACTCTAAGTAAATAAGAAACATTTATAATGAATGTTCAAATACTTGGGTACATCACTGAATTACTCCCTCGAGAAATTCCTCAGGTTAGCTGCTCATGATCACGAGCATAAGAGTTCACAGTGAAAAGAAAACGGGGAAAGAAAATAAAAGAGAGATAGAAAAGTGAAGAAAGGAGAACACTTGAATAAAAATATTAAATGCTATTACATAATGAAAGTAAAATAAAATAAAAAGCTAAACTACATAAAATGTCCAATAAAGGCTATTCCTAAGTTGCCAACCCTTTGGAATGAAAAAGACACACTCTTTTATAGGGAGAGTGTGGCACAATTTGGCTCCAAAAATCTTCCTCCGGAAGTATGCGCATTTATTACCATCTTAATGACAGAATTTTGGACTTATTACTTCTTGAAAGGTGTTCCCTTGGATCGACTCTATCTACCCAAAAAATTTGAGCCATATTGGTCCACTTATGTAGGAGATATGGCGAAACCACTCCGATAATTTAATTCTGTCCAGGTGACTCTTCGTATTCCAAAATACCGAGTTCCAACGAATTAATGACCTTCAAAATGAAAGAATAATACGCAGACATATTAATAAAAGTTGTTAATCTGGATTTTCTATATATCCATGTAAAATTTCAGCTCCATTATTTTGGCCATTTATGAGATATGGTCCCCACAATAAAATTATGCAGTTATGTACACAATTTTCAAGGCCTGGTTTGTGAGCTGGATTTGAGCTTCCAAATGATGGATTGAGCTTTGGGTCCAGAAGTATAAAATGAAGCTCATCAAACATAGGAACCTATAAAAGAATAATTTTTAAATTTTTATCAGTTTATAAAAAGTTATGTCCGAAACATTATAATAAATGAAAACTATTTAAATCCAAAATAAGCCATTTTTTCAATTAAGCTCAAAAATACTCATAAAACATAAAATGTGACAATTGCCATGGAAATAACACATTGGTGAGATTAAAAACATTGAAATTCAGAATAAAATAATTGAAAATATTTTTTCTATCATACCCCATAAGAAATATTAGAAGTATCTACAGTGGATTGTTTCTGAACTTTTATTTTTCATTTGTGCAATTTATTTTGATTTCAGATAATCCTATATAAGTTAAATGTCAGAAAACATTATAAGTAATTTTCAATCACATGTAATTAATATTAAAAAAAATTCATACCACATATGAAATATAACGAACAGTTGTCCACAGTAAAAAATAACCCTGACAATCCCCAACTATGGTAATCTCCTTAGTAGGAAATGGTAGTAGAGCATTAAAATCAATAATATCAAGTACTGATACTCTAAATTGACCCATATGAATAGGATGGTGATGTATAGAATCCCCCCAAAAATGAATGAGTCCTTATGAAATAATATGTATATGGGGATCTCCAAAAAAACAAATCACAGTATACGGTTTGCTCTGAGTGAGGAGGTGGAGGATCAAAGTTGGCATGTTGGGTAGGGTAGTCTGGTTGGGATGGCTGTAGAGGCTGCATAACTGGATGAGCAGACTGGTATGGCTGCACAGACCATGACTGTCTTTTCAAGTGTTCTAACAAAGTCTGATGCACGACTGCTTAAATTTGATCACCCATAGAATGTTTTATATCTTTTAGCTCATGTTTTAAGGATTCTATTTCTGGGTCTCTTGATTTATTACTTTGACCAAAAACTTTCCAAATACTAACAACCACCTAACATCCTCTAACACGGATGAGGTGTTCAGCCTTTCCTAAAGCAGTGTTTAAGATGTCCATCCTACCCTCAGGGATAAAAGAGCCATGTGTCTCTTTTGAAGTTCATCCTGAAATGAAAAATTAAAATGTTATATTAGTATTTATAATTTATAAAATAGAAAAATACATGAAAAATAAATAATATTTACTTGCAATTTTATCAGCTACTTACTTAGATTTCTCTGTAAGATATTTATCATTTTTTATTCTTCTCACTCTTTTCCTTTTTTCAAGGTGAGTTGGGAGAGATGGAGGACCAAACTGTACCTCATCATAACCACTGGTGGAGTGAGATCTTAGTGCTTCAAACTTTTCCTCAATCATTTTTTGCTTCAAAAAATGATACACTCCATCTGATAAAGTATGAGGGTATACATTCTACAACTGGATGTCTTGATGGGCTTTCCTAGAGACCTGTTATGCAAAAAGTAAACTAATAAGTAAATAGGTACATATATATGAAATTTTACAATTTAATATAATTATCATATCCTAAAGGCTTCTTCATGTCAACTGGAAACAAATTTCATCCACGTATCTGCATCCACAAAAGGATACTTGAGGCATGGGTTTTCATTTTGTCTTCTTCCAAAAACAAAATTTTTTGTCAACTTTGTTTTGAAATCTCTCCATCTAACTACCGCTAAAGTAAGACCTATTTTCTTAATTACTTTTGTTTCTTAAAAAATAAATGTCATCTATAATTGAATAAAATAAAATTATTCATTTAAAATATATCAAATTTGAAAATTATTAAAAAATAAATCAATTGTGATATTATGCCATTACGACCTCCCAAAGATGATCTTTCGCCATCTTGGTGAAGGCCTTCCAATCCGGATATAATATGCTAATCCTACAACATCTTTGCATGGAGATATAACAAATAAATTGTGTTGCATTTGATCCATTTTCATTATTATCACCATCAAAAGTAATATGAAATAACTCATCTCCATGAGCAAGTGAATGTTTGGTAAACATGTAATGACATGTTTACCAACTCGAGAACTTAATTTCGTAAAAGTAAAAGTATAGGAATCCACTACTGAGGCCTCATCAGTAGTCCTACAATTATTTTTTATAAATTAAAAGTTTGTTTTCATTAAATAATTATATTAATGGGTATTTAATAATATGTTCCTCTATATCTGTATCAGTATCCTTCATTGAAACAAACAATTGTAATGAAATTTTTGTGGACCTGTATATTATTATCCAATTAAATAATTATAAAACAGAAAAACTGAAATATATAAGTGAAAAAGGATAAACATGTGTCAGTTAAAGAAAAAAATAATGATTTTATGATTCTTAACCAAAAAAATATAGAAGGCAAACTATTAAATATATACATTACTTCTAAAATTACAGAAACATTTATAAATTTAAATATTTAATATTTATTAAATAATACAGTTTCTACACATGTAAATTTCAAAAAAGAAAAATAATATAAATAATCTATAGATTAATTAGGAGAGTAATTTAGTGTTTTCCCATATCCCTTCAGCATGATCATTTTGTACTACATGCACTATGTATGCGTTATAATCATTATTATCCAAAAATCATGTAATAGATGGAGAAGCATCGTATAAATCAATAACATCATCACTATCCTCATCCTCATCAACCAAATGGATTCTTTTTCCTTACAAAATGATGGGCCACTGATCATTCTATGGATCACTAGCATAACATATTTGTTTTACATGTGTGGCCATGAGAAATGGTTCCTCATTGCAACTAATTTTTTTCAAATAAACCAGTTTAAATCCATATTCACCATGTTTCACACTACTATTACTTGCATCCCAATTACACTCAAACACAACAACTTTAAATTTATTATAATACATTTTATATATGTCTTCAAGAACTCCAAAATATGGCATTGATATAGAAATTGGGTTTTTATCTTTGTCACTCAAAAAATGAAATGCATAAGCAAAGACCATTACACCACTATTTTGAACGGTACTCTTGTCATCCCGATTTTTTGTGTAAAATGTATAACCATTAATATCAAAACCAGAAAATATGATTACATTAAGATATGGTCCCCCTGCCAACCACTTCAATGTTTCTCATGCAGATATATCTGTGGTGACTTTCTCTTTAAACCATGAAACAAATGTATTTTTATGCTCAATCATCAGCCACTTTTCATTTCTTTTCTAATATCATAACTTTAATTCAGCAGTATGTGATGATATATATGATTGAACCGCATTTGTGTTGTTCAAAATATATAAATTTTATTTCATCACTTCATCACGTGGAATGAATTTTACCTTTAAGCCTTGAATCCCTCTACCTTCACTATCAACTGTCATATGTCGAGATATAGGGAGACTAATATGCTTCACTTCATACAAATAATCAGTATAGAACTCAATTAACTCTTCTGATACATATTTTTGAACAATAGAGGCCTCTGGTCGATAAATATTTTTAACATATCCCTTAAAAATTTTCATATATATTTCAAATGGATGCATCTATTGTAAATAAATAGGCCCATATATTCTCATCTCATGCACTAAATAAATCAGTAGATAAACCATTATATCAAAAAATTTAAGTGGGAAATACATTTCTAGTTGATAAAGAATAAGAGCTGCTTCATTCTCCAACACATCTAACAAATTTGGATCAAAGAATTTTCTACAAATGGATTTTAAAAAATTACATAACCTGATGATAGTCTTTCTGAAAGCTGTCAGAAATATACCACGCAGTGTGACTAGTAGAATTTGTTGCATCAATACATGAAAATAATTATATTTTATACCTATTAATTTAAAATCCTTTAATGACACCAAATTATTCACGTTTTTTAAATAACCACTGGGTACTTTAATACCATAAAGTCACTGAAAAAAATTTATCTTTTAAATCTCTCTTAATGTATGAAAAGCCATAGGTAAATATATTCTATTTCCTTTCATAGTGGGAGATAACTCCAAATGTATTCCCATTTATATCAAGTCCAATATAGCATGAAATCTACATTTTTTATTTAATTTTATGTTTAACAAAGTTCCAATCAAACTGTCACATATGTTTTTCTCAACATTCATAACATCGATGTTATGTTTTATCTCTAAAAATCTCCAATATTGTAGTTTGAAAAAAATAGACTGTTTCTTCCATATTTTTTTAAAGACCAGAACTTCTTTTCATTCCAAATTTCAAATCAATATTTTTCACCCTTTCATAATATTCTTCAACTAATAATGGTCGAGGGGGAATGTTGTATTCTTGTAAATTGTTAAATTATTTTTCCAATCTATGATAATGATGATCAATTCACAAAAATATTCGATGTCCCATGTAAACTATATTTCTTCCATTTTTCAATTGATAATATGAATTTTGTTCTTCACAAATTGAACATTCTTTATGTCCCTTAACACTATATCCATATAAGTTTCCATATGAAGAAAAGTTATTTATAGTGAACATTATCATAGCACACAATAGAAAATACTCTTTCTTGTATGCAACTAAAACTTAACACCTTTCTTCCATAGAAGTTTCAAATCATCAATCAATGGTGAAAGATACACATCAATATCATTTCTCGGCTATTTTGGTCCAAAAATCATTAAGCTCATCATAATATATTTTTTCTTCCTATATAGATATGGGGACAAGTTGTAAACTACCAATAAAATAGGCCATGAACTATGTTGGATACTAAGGCTCCGATATGGATTCATTCCATCAGTACAAAATCTCATTATGAGATTTCTAACTTCACTTCCAAAATCATGAAATTATTTATCAAATATCTTCCACTGTTATGAATACACAGGGTAACGTAAGTTACCATCATAGATGCACTCATATAAATGTAATCCTAAACTTTTTGTATCATTTAAATTTGAAAATAAATTCTTTAAATGAGGAATTTTTGGAAGGTACCAAATTGCTTTAATAGGAGCGTTTATTCTGGTACCTAAGAATGAATCACAGTTTAATTATTATAATTGTATGAAAAAACTACTAGATGATATCATCAGAAAGTAGAAAATTGTTTTTTCATGAGGTTAGATGATAGTACCTAAGAATGAACCTGATTTGACTTTCTCATCAATCGTATAACATGATATCCCACATGTAAGAAAACTTGATAAATATTCATATTCTTTTCTATACAATACACAATCATTTGGGCAAGCATGTAATTTTTATACCCCAATCCCATTGGGCATAATATTTTTTTCACCTCATAATTGGAATCTGGAAGCCTGTTACCTTCTAGAAGTAGCTCTTTTAAAAGAACATGTAAGTTGGAGAAACTTTTATCACTCCACCCATTTATTGCTTTTAAGTTAAATAATCTCAAAATTGCTGATAACACTGTATATTTTTGCAACCTGGGAATAATGGTTTCTCAACATATCCATACAATCGTTCAAAAATTGCTGTTTTTGTTGGTTTCAACACCTAAATTGTAAATAAATTCTTCATTGCGACCCTCTAACTCATTATGAATATTGTCATCAACATTGGATGTTGAATTTTCAGTTCTTTCACCATACCAAATCCAATGTTTATAATTAAGGCTAAAACCATAGAAAATGAGATGATCCTTGATTTCTCTAGAGTTTAACTTTATCATATTCAAACACTTAATACATGGACAGAAAATCAAATCAATGTTATAAAGATTTCGTTTAGAAAATTTCAAGAATTCATCAACTTTTTTTCATATTCACTAGTGGTTCTTCATAAATTTTTCCAATTACAATCCATTAAATACCTGATATTTCAATATAATTAGTGAATATATTAAAACATATAAACATTTAAATAAATATATATATATATATAAATTGTAAATAGAAACAAATTTAATAAAAACTATTGATAATCAGATAGGAAACATCATATATGAAGCACATTTAAAAATAGTGAAATTTTTATTTTCATATTATATACATGTGTTTTATTAATATTATAATTTAATTATTTTCAATAATCTAACATTTATTAGTTTATTTTACATAGTTTTTACATTGGTTCGATGTTGCGTGTGTAAAAAGTATTGAAGATTTCATAAATTTAACAGGTGAAAAATATGGAGTCATTACATGTGATGACCATTTTATCAATGAACTATGACACCATATATCATTGTTCATTGCATAATATCATCAATACCATTTGATAATTTCAACAAAAATATTTTTTTAAAAATAAAAAAAATTTATAACAAAATTTATAAATAACAATAAACTATAAACTAATAATTTAAACAACTCAAAAATATAATTAAATGATAAATAATTTATCTTAAAAATAAAAAAAAAACTTACAAAATTTGGAGTTCAACAAGGAAAATGGATCATTAATTCGAACTTCACTCCCTTGAATGTGTTGGAAGAATAAACACTACAAGATATATAAAAAATGATTGTAAAAATGAATAATAAAGATGAAGAAAAAAATAAAATCAATCAACAGTTGAATGTTGGTCAGAAATAGGTTTCCAAGGAAAACATAATTCGGTGGATGATGAAACAATGGTATAGGATGAAGAGTGGAGACTATAGATCGTGAAAATTGAAAAAAATATACAATAATGGATGTTGAGGATCACCGAATTGAATTTGGAGTCATTAAGAGTTGGGAGGGAGTTGTCACAAGTTGAGAGAGAGGTTTTGTTGATCTAAAAAATGAGGGTTTTCTGATCCTGAATAAATTTAAAAGGTTTTTTTCACTAGTTATTACAAAAACCGACACTGAAGAGTCCAAAAATAATTCTTTGGTTTTCACAAAAACTGACGCAATTTTTTATCAATGGTGTTGGTTTCTCAAAATACCAATTCCATAAAGAGATTCATCAGAAATTTTTGGTGTCAGTTTTACTAAAAACCAACGCCAAAACCATATATAAAAAATTTTCCATGTTGGTATTTTGTAAAAATATCACCAAAAATCCCCCACACATACTTTTTTGCATCAGTTTATAAAAAAATGACATCATTTCTCTGATGTTAATGCCACTATTTTTACTATTGACCTCATTCAGAAAATGAAAAAAAGATTCTTTGCAAAATATTTTTTTTAAATTCAAACATTGGTAAAAATGACTTTAAACAATCACAAGAGAATGGTAAAAACATTTTTTAAAAACATTTTTAGAAAACATTGTTATGGAAATAAAATATTCCTTGGTGGATAAATAAACTTAAAAAATCCCAAATATTGATGAGATTGTAAAATAAACCCTTACCTCAAGTTTTCCTTTGAAAGACTCTAACCTCCTATATTGAGTGATATTAAATAATGGAAACATAATCATATCGGCACCTAGAGACACAGTGTTGAGAATATTCATGAGTTGAATTGGGAAATATATTATTCACTCAATAATCTTGGTGCATTATTAATTATAAATAACAAGAGTTATTTACCGAAATATACATGAATTAAGAGATAATTTTAGTTGAGTTTATGTAACATCCTGATATTTTATGATATATTTCTCTCCAGAAAAATTGGTTTCACTAATAGATTGCGATACATGAAACCCTAAGTCTAAATGAACTATAATATAGTATACCATTATAAAATTGTTGTTAAGTTGGAAATATGAATATAAATAAACACATACTGAAATATATTTATATTTTTTTTTGATAAAATAAATATATTGACAAATAAGTAATCAACTTTTAGTAAAGTCATTATATGCTTCAAAAATATATTTTTCCCCAAAATTGTTTTTATTGGTTTTTTTTACCAAAAAATAAAATTAATTTATAAAAATTTTAGAAAATTTCTATTAAAAAATGAACTTAATTTTTTAATTCACCATTTTACAGGGAATTTTTTATATTTTTTTGATAAATACCGAAAAATATAAATTTTCATTGAAAACCATATTTTCATTTCAAGAATTTATAAAGGTGAATTTTGTTTTAAAATGTTTTAAAAGTAATATTATTTCGTTAATATTAATAATAATTCAATTAAGGTTAATGTAATCAATTATATGTTGTATTTTTCTGTAAAACTTTTTTATAGTTATGGAAAAAAAATTCTGGAAAACCACTTCTAGTCGTGTTTTGTAAGTTTAATTTTAAATAAACTTACACCAATTATGTGAATTGAATTTGATAAAATAGATTCAATATTTGTAATAGTCCTAATTAATATCATTAAATAAATTCACTATAATTTTCTTCATAATGAATAATAAAAATAGTAAAAATTTGTTAGCACGATTAAGGTTAAAGAAAGTTTACTAGGGGTTAAACTAAAGTGATAATGGTTAAAATGGACTAAAAAACTATCTAAATCACATTTTATGGAAATATTTAGACCCTATATCATCTAATATTAGTAAATGGTCCATTTTAGAACTATTTTTATTGAGTGATACATTACTATATTTTAATCTTTTAAAAAATACCATGTGTATCATCTCCCTCACTTATAAAATGACACCCCTCCTCTCTCATCTTTACACCATTTTGAGACAACTAAATCAACAAAAACCTTGCAAATTTTCTTATAAACTTCCCTATATTAAAATTATATGTGATGGTATTCTTAAAAGACCATTACAATGGCCCTTTATAAGTGATCTAATGGAAGTCTTCCAAAGAAGAGGTAATTATTCTACCCAACCTCTTTCAATTTATTCTTATCATACCTCCTCTAAATCTATTGTATTCATAATTAAATAAAAAATAATGCATCCTAAATATATTTAAATGTTATTATTACCATATAACTACCATTATCCATCATATATTCCCTAAAATTTAAAGTGATAGTATCACTCGTGTGTTCGTGTGGACTACCGCCTTCACATAGCGATATAATTCATTTTCCATCACCATTATTAATAGTAAATTATTATTATGTATTTAATGTTTATATATGATATATATGATATAATTATGCTTCATTAATTATAAAATATTATTTTTATTTCATTCTTTCTTTTCATTAAAAAATTAAAACTGCACCCATGCACACGTATGACCTACAGTCTCCATAAACAATATAAATCAATTTTCTATATCTACCTTTTATGGATGATTATAAATAAATATACAATGAATATATATTATATTTATATCATTATTAAAATTCTATTGATGATGGTACCATGATCAAAAAGTACAAGGACTAAAACTACCAAACTGAAACTTCAATGAAAAACAAAACAATTAACACACAAAAACCACACTTTTAATAAAAAATTATTAATAAATGGATGTTGAAATATGTTAAGTGGATAATATATAAAATTATAAATATTTAAAAGATTTTGGTTTAGATTTATAACAAATTTAAATATATTATATAGGGGTTTATATCCTTTTGAAGTAAGTCAAACTTAAGGAAAGAGATTTATGTTTCAATCTCATTTTAACTGGGATTGTTTATGATTGAATTTACATTGAGGGAAATTATATGATAATTATATGATAAACCCCTTTAATTTTATTATCATATGGTTATTCATGTATTTTTCAAGTAATATTACCATTTTCCTCACTTTGGTACTTACAAATTTTGGGAAAATTTTATCATGAAAAATAGACTTTATTTCCTTTTTTGTCAGGACTATTTGTCTTCCATGTCCATGTTATATTTAAAATGTTTTCAAGAATTTTTTTACTATTTAATTATAATTTTTTAAATTCATTTTTACACATGTTTTATTTTTTAAAAAAATATTTCAAAGTAATCTTCTTATCATTTTCTAAACAAGGAACTCTTATCGAAAATGTGAAAGGATTATTTGTTTTAACATAATCATTATGAATAGAATTACCCACCATAATTATAACATCCTAGTTTTTTCATAAATAGATATTATATCTTAATAGATGAATATTCAATACATGTCACAAATACATTCCCAAGGGCCATAAATGTTTAGTGTCTTTGGAGACTTGTTACACAATATTCTTATTTCATGAAAGATCTTCAACATCTCCCAAAAAGATCTTTCCATTTAGTAATATTTATAGACATAACCTATATAAACCTTTTATCATAACCTATGAAAAGTAAACATAATAAAGGGTGATCTCAGATGTTTAATAATGGTAACATGGAATATATCAATCGATGATCATATAAAAACATAAGATAAACATAAGGGTGTGAGATTATAAATATAACTTACAAATTTTATTACCAATCTATAATGAATCATAAGAATGATATAGGGAATAAAATATTATCACTTCATAATACGTGAACCATAACTATAACAAATCTCCATAAATCAATCATGAGCCATAAATTAATTCCATATAAGTGTGGCACCATCATAAGTAGGGAAACCATTTCATATGTAAAGGTTAATATCCAAGACCATTAAATTAGAATGGATCAGGCATCAAAACTTGTTTCCCATTTTATAATAGATCAAGCATAATCACCTATTTCCTATAGTAGATCAAGTAAAGCATCATGTTCCCCACAGTGGATCGAGAACCATGTCATGTTTCCCATAACTATCTCACGAGATATAAAACTTTACCCAATGCATTGGAGGGAGATATAAGTACCAAAATTAAAATAATTAAAATCATATATATGTGTTCTAAAAGATCATAAATCATTCATCATATCATAACCCAAGAAAAGAAAAGTGTTTCATAAATATTCCATCATAGCATAACCCATAGAAAAGAAATGGATCTAATAATCATTTCATTAATTCATCATAATAAAAAACCACCCAAATAAAGAATAAGGATGATTCCATTGGATCATATCCCTAGTAAAATATAGGCAAATTTTTTTTATCATTGATGAATATAAATTTCATTAAATATCATTAAAACATTCATGAGGAAAATATCCTTTCCATATTGAAAACAATTCTTTAAAATCTAATTTTTTCCAAATATTAAATAAAAAATTTTCATTGAAAATAACCTTATAAAAAAATTTATGTAAGATATAAATCATTTAGTGGTTATGATGATGGGAAATACCATTCATGCTACGCTGTTAAAATAAATATTCCTTTCACATTTTTAGTAAAATGTCAAAAAAATCCTTGTTTGGAAAATGATAAGAGGATTCCTTTAAACCATTTTGTAAAAATTCAAACATGGGTAAAAATATATTTAAAAAATAAGTTAAGAATAGTGAAAAATTTATTTAAAACATTTTTTATAAAACATAAACATAGAAGAAAAAATATTTTTGACCGAAGAGAAAAATAAATTTAGTTTTTCATTAAAAAAATTCTTTTGGAATATTGAGTACATAAAGAGAATAAAATGAAAAAAACATGAATTCTCCTAGAAATAACCATATTTGACGAAAATACACTATTTTGTTGAGAGTTAGATCATAATATTTTATCATCATAAACTTAATCATAAACAATCCCTATAAACAATGATATTGTAACATAAAACTTTTACCACTTTGGTAACATTTGAATCATAAGCCCCATGTAATAAAGAAAATTATATGAATATGTATATCCCATAATTTTCATGAGAATAATCATAAAATATATTCTTGGGTAGTATATATACCCCACACAAAATAAAAAAGTGTTGTATATGGCATGTGTCCCATAGATATAAAAGTGAGACGAAAATCCCTTACCGCTTTGGTAACTTTTGAACCATAAGACCCATTAAATAATAACATCAAATGTAACTTCAAATATCATGAAAGGAAGGATATTCATGATATAACATGTCAATAGGGAAATATATAAACTACAAAAATATATAAACTACAAAAATGAAACAAGTGGTGAATATGACATATGTATCCCAAAAATAAAAGATAGTCTAGAAATTTTAAACCTTAAGTTTCGATTTCCTTCATACACATTTGAACCTACCTTGATTAGAAAAATATCCTTTTGATCTCTTATTAAGGACACTAGTATTTGTCTTTTGGGAATACCAAAATCTCTAGAACATGGCTAAGGATTTTTTTGAGAGATTTTAGCAAAGTTTGTTTAAGAAAAATAGTTTATGAGGTGTGAATAAGTGAGGGGAGGATGCCCCCTTTTATAATTTAGGAGTGTCATTTTTTTAAATACCAAAAACTATTCGATAATAGAAAGTCACTCTCACGCAATGTGTAATAACCTAGTTTTTCTTTGAGGTATATATCCTTTAAAATTTGGTATAACTATTTTCTTTTGAACTAATATGTATTCCTAATGAGTTCATGAAGGTTACAGGGGTGTTCGAGGCTTGTTCGGAGATCAGAACCCCGGTCGATGGAAAAATACACTGGCCCACATGGTTAATAGAAACCATTCGATTTGGTCCACACAATTTCTCCTAAACTCATGGGGATTTCTATAGGGGAAAACAGGGTGTACAGTCTACCTTAATCGTGCACCAAGGGCTGCACGCCCATTTGGGTGGTATGAAACTTTTAGGAGATTCATGTAGCATGGTTGGCACATGGTTTCTCAAACCGTGTGAGGTCTCCCTTGAGGTAGTTCCATGTGCATGGTTGGTGCAAAGTTTTTCCAACCGTGCGGCCAAACAGTGCACCCCCTTAAAAATTGGAAAAAACTACAAATTTTCCCTTAAATTTTTGTAACTTTAAACCCCTATCTGATTTTTTTCCTATGGGAATAAGAGTCTTTCTCCTCACTTTGAAGCTCTCAAGACTCCCTCCTCCCAGGTTCATTAATAAAACTTTGATCCAGACTTCGATTCTTCCGCTGTTTGTATCATTGGATGTGGGCCAGTAAGATATTAATTCATATTATGCCTTCCTCTATTTTTATTTATCTCTATAGAGTTATTGAGGTTTAGTATCATATGCCATATTTTTAGGGTATTGATTCTTTCTTAGGTTTTCTCTTGATCTTGGCCCAACAAAGGGTCGATACTGGACGAGTGCTCTACAACAGACCTATAGTTGGTGGTCTAGTATTTATCTCTCATGTATTGTTGTTTTATAATACGTGTTGTTATACCAAATGCCAGATTATTATTTTGTTTCTATAAATTTCACTTAAATCATGTTTAGTTTAATGACTTTGATAGAATTATTCAGTGATCATTTATTCAGATTGGGTTAGGTCCCATCATTCATTATCATCCTTCTAGGCGTGCCCATGGAACTACCTTGATATTATTAAATGATTAAATGGAAAAATCATCTTCTAAATGGGTTTTTCATGACTCCTAAGTGAGAGAATTATAATGAAATTAATTGAATACGCATGGTATGGCCATGTCACCTATTTTAAATGGAATAATGGTTACACCCTTATTATAATTGAATATTAATGACTTTTGAATTATCAATTGGCTCATATTAAATACAATGATTACTTATCACTATTGATGTATGGGAATGACTACCCTCACTAATCCTCGTAAATGAGAATGATGACCCTTATGCATTTTATGTACTTATGAATAGGCATAGTGTCCCTTTATAGATGTGATATGAGCATGGAGTCCCTTTATAGATGTGATACTAGAATAACATCCTTTTAAAAACGTGATACAAGAATGAAGATCCATTATAAATGTGATACGAGCATGATGACCCATTATACATGTGATATGGAAACAATGTCCATTTATATATGCGATACGGTCATGGAGACCCTTGTTGTTATATACGGGCATGACGAACCTTACTGTGATACTGGGCGTAGCATCCTTATTCCATGATACTGGGCATGGAGTCCCTTTATAAACATGATACGGGCATGGAATCCCTTTATATATGTGATACAGACATGATGACCCTTATTATTATATACATGCATGATAAACCTTACTGTGATACTGGGCATGACATCCCCTATACTATTGTGAGACTGGGAATGGTGTCCCCTACTCTTGTGATACTGAGCATTGCATCCCATGATACTTTTTCAGAGATAATCCAGCACGGGCCGAAGAAGGTAGTGTCAACCTGGTTTCCTTCAAGAATCATATATGACCCATTTATAGTTATTACTACTTATTTTCATTACTTCATTGACACACTTCCATATTATATGAACTGACCGGATATTTATAGACATTATTGGTGATGGACTATTGAGTTTATCACACACCATATCTGGACTGCCGATGGTACCCGAGTAGACTATATGATTTCAGGTATAGATAAGGGGAAGAATTTAATTATGGATATGTGAATTCTTGCATGAATTAGGATGGTATATTGGTAGCAGATGATTGGGTTGGAGCTCAGGATGGTTGGATAGATTTTAACCTTTTTGAACCTTTCATATACCTTGTACGATATTGATTGCTTGCTTCCATGTATACATGTTTTCCTTGTTTTATAGATACATGACATCATCATCCATTGTATATGATTTATTTTACTACTTTTTATTATTATTTATTGCTTGGCTATTTAAATATTCTTATGTTACAGCAGGTTACTAGTCCAGTTGTTTTGGTATCAGTTTTCATTATGGAATCTATTTAGATATGATTTTATTATATTGTCAATATATTTACCATTATTCTACTCTGATCTGAGGTCATAGTCTCCCCATGGACACACCCTAGGCCCTCTCTTATATTCGATAGCCTCTAGCGTTCGGGGAGGCATGATTGAGGCCATATGGCCAGTCGTTTCGAAGCACCTTTGAGTGGAACCTAGGCCCTGACATCACAAAGTGGTATCATAGCCTCTTTATTTTATTTTTTTTACTATTTTGATATATTATTTAGGATATTAATAAATAAATTGGGATTTGGTAATAAGTTGTTCCTGGGAATAGCTAACCCATGTATAGAGAAAATCCAAATTACCATAGATAGAATTTGTTTTTTTGTACTATGCTTATTACAATTGATTTGATTCCACTATTGGGTGGTTCACTTTAATTTTGAGGTTATTATTGATATGATTAATGATTTTATATTAGCAGGACCCGATGATATGAGGTCATTCCATAACATGCATCATTTTAGGCACCTGTTAGAATTCACATGTCATGCATTATGTCATGACATATACGATTCATTGCCTGATTATATGACATTGTTGTATATTCCTTCTATGATATAAAGGTAAAATTAACTAAAATTTTATGTAGGGGTTTGAAAAACATAGTTGGTACTTAGAGATCCTTTTATAACTTAAATCATTTTTTCTTGCTTAGGATATAGTAAAAACCCTAAGTAGTCAACTATAACACGTTTAGTCGTGGAACATTGGTTGCATGGACTATAACGTGTAATGGTATGGATTAAATGGACACCACATTTCAGTTCATAAGGTGTATGGGCCCTTATGGATCAGAAGTGGTGACCCATTTGGTTCAACCATTCAAAGAGAAATGTAATAAAAATATGAAATTTAAATTAAATTGAAAGAGAAAGTCACAAAGCTTGACCCAGCCCTGACCTTAGAAGTGGGAAGTATGTAGCATCTCTAGTGTTCTATATAAATGTTCCTATTAATTTTGGTTTTCAAAATTAAAACCATATTAATGTTTTTCATGAAAAAAAGATTATTTTTTTATTATGAAAAATTTTATTTGTGTTTGGGATCTATTTCTATTGAACCCTTTGTGTTTTGGGCCTCTGTTTGGGCCTTGTGTGATTCTAGGCCTCTGCTTGGTCCGTGGGGCACTGAGATGTTCTTATGGGATGTTTCACTTGGGCTGATGCTTCACTGGACTAATTTTTTACCGCCATGCCATCCTGGTGATCCACTGATCTACTAGCCATTTATGAGCCTCCATCCATCGACTATCCCTCATGTTGGTTATGTTTGTTTGATTCCTACTGATCTGGTCTATATCCACCCATTTTCCTCATGCCTTATATGTGTCCTAGATATCCCACAATATATTGGATTAACAATCCTTCTTCCCTTTCACAACTGTCCACACATCCCCTCATCTTTTATACTTGTCAGCCATCACCTCGGCTTTTGTTGTTCCATTATTACTGCTCAGTGACTCGTATTTTCTGAGAGTTGTGTGGTTCTTCACTTGTTGATCCAAAGAGTTGAGAGAGATCTTAGAGATAGGAGTAAAACTTCATGGATCTCATCTTTGATTCCTCATCACCCTTGTTCTAGTGACCTTCTCCAGTGGTGATCTTTGGACTTGCAAGCTCCGTGTTGACCGCTTCATGTTCAAGATCTTCTGACCCGGACAAAGCCATATCTCCTTCGATGATTTTGGTGTTGTTTTTTGTTGCTTTTATTTTTATGACATCAGTGTTTGATGATATTGTCTATTTTTATTTTTTCAGTCTAGTTCTTGGGGTTGTGTGCATGAGTCCATCCAGTTTGGGGGAGTACGTTGTTATATATAATCTAGAGTTCACCACTATCTCTTAGGGTGACGAGGTACCTATTCTCAGATAGTTTCTATTGTCCAAATGTGTGGTTTTTTTCTTTTATTATTCTTTGTTTGTATGTGATCTATTTACTTTTTCATAATAATAAGCAATATGTGGAGGTGTTCTTATCGTGGATTATAACCAAAAGGTCCAAACCACGTAAATCAACTGTGTTCTTTACTTTCTAGTACTTTTATTTTTCTATTCTTGCAGATTTGTTAAAAATTATTCTTATTTCTATTGTAATTACTTTGAAAAAACTTAAGTAAATATATCTTGATACCCAACAAGTGGTATGAGAGCCTGTAATCATCTTTTTTAAATAATTTCTGTTAAATTTGAAGTTGAAAAGTTTAAAGGTGAAAATGATTTCAATATTTGTAGAGTATAAATGTGTGCACTGTGATTCCATAATGGACTTGAAGATGCTTTGCATGGTAATAAGAAACTCGTAGTGACCATATCAACCAATTTTCAGTCCACCACTACCTTTATTGACATTGACCCTAGTATACTGAAAAAGGATCATTGTACTCTTTTGTTAACCTTAGGAGATAAAATTTTTCCTAAAGTTTCACATGAAACTACTGCTAAATCTATTTGGGTTAAACTCAAACATTTTCAAATGACCAAATATTTTCTTGGAAGAATGTATAAAAATATGTGGTTATATAATTTTAAGATGAATCCTAGCTATTCTGTGTGAGTTCATATTGATGAGTTTAATAAAGTTTTTTTGGATTTAGCTAATATTGACATAGTGGTTAAAGATGAGGACCACACTTTAATCCTTTTCACATACCTTGATGATTCGTTTAATTCATTGAAATATTACATGATGTATTATAGTGATTCTATTAATTTAGAGGAAGTTAAGTCTGTTGTGTTGTCTCGGGATCTTCAAACACATGGTTTGAAGGAAGAGTTTAATGATCTTAAGAGTGAAACATAGTTAATGTATACTAAGGGTCCTATTAAAAATAAAGGAAGGAATGATAAGAAACAGTTTAATAGTTTTTGGTGTTTTGAGTTTGGAAATACTGAACACCTAAAAAGGTATCATCATGACTTAAAAAACAGAGACAATATGGCCTAGTCCCATGTGGTATGCTCTGATTATGACACTACATAAGTTCTTTAGTTGTTGTTTGCATCCCCTTTGTTAGAAATAGGTATAGGTTCTTTGTTGTATTTTTTCCTAATATCCTAGGACTATACCCACTTGACTTTGTGGGGGAACCCAATTGGGAGAAAGGGTTTTTTGTAGCCTCGTCTAAGCTATTCGAGCTTAGGTGTAGTTTTTTTCCTACCGGTTTTCTGTTTTGTGCTTGTTGTGTGTTGTTTTTTATACTACTTTACTATTGTTGAATTGTTATTTGAGCTTTCTATAATTTCATCTTCATTTTATTTTTCCCCAAGGAAGGTATTGTTTTCAGGTATCTACATACTTGGGTGTTATTTACAATGGAGTCTAAGGTAAAAAATGGCGAGATCTCTTTTTTTTAATATTTATGCTTAGATAGTTTACCTATTGAGCATGTTATAGTCTCCAAGAAGTATATGTGTAGTATGGGTAGAACATGTGACACTATCGGTACATGCTAAGTAGTATTCATATTGGGTGAGTACTTATAGACTTATGGTTTTTAGTTTATGAAAATCTACCCACACTACTGATAGTTTGAGGGTAGTTAGGTTGCAATAACACCATCTATGTTTTGTTTTCATTTTAATTTGTAAAAGGTGGAGATTTGTTAATTTTGGTTTTCAAAATTTAAATCATATTGATGTTTTTTATGAAAAAATGATTGTTTTTTTATTATTAAAAATTTTATTTGTCTTTGGGATCTTTTTTTTAAACTGTTTATGCTTTGGGCCTCTATTTGGGCCTTGTGTGTTGCTAGGCCTCTACTTGGTCTATGGGGTGCTAGGATGTTTCACTCGGGCCGATACTTCACTGGTCTATTTTTTACCATCGTGCCACCTTGGATATCTATTGATCTATTAGCTATTGATGAGCCTCCATCCATCAGTTATCACTCATACTAGATGTGTTTGTTTAATTCCCGCTGATTTGATCCGAAGCTACCCATTTACCCAGCGTCTTCTGTGTTTTTTGGATATCCTGTGATTTGTTGGATTCATGATCCTTCCACCCTTGTCCATTTTTCAACATGTCCTCTGGTTTGTTGTACTTGTAAGACCCTAAACTAAGCTTTTTTGTGCCATTATTACTGCTCTACAACTCATCTTTTCTGAGAGTCACATGGTTTTTCTCCTGTTGATCCAAAGAGTTGAGAGAGAGCTTAGAGAGAGGAGGAACCCTTTTTGTATCTCAGATTTGATTCCTTAACACCCCTATTCTGGTGACCTTATCTGGTGGAGATCTTAGGACTCATGAGCTCTGTGTTGACCACTTCATTTTCAAGATCTTCCAGCCCGGGCAGAGTCGTATCTCCTTTGACGCTTCTGGATTTGTAATCTATTTTTTTCTTTTTCCGGCATATGCGTTGTATGATCTTGTTTTTTTATTTTTTTAGTCTAGTTCTTAGGGTTGCGTACATGAGTCTATCTAGTTCAGGGGAGTATATTGTTATATCTATGCCAGAGTTCACCACTGGCTCTTAGGATGATGAGGTCTCTGTTCTCGAATAGTTTCTATGGTCTGCGTGTGTCGTTTTATTTCTTTTTTTCTTCTTTGTTTGTATGTGCTATGTTTCCTTTTTCATAATAATAAGTAAGTTTTGGTTGTGTTCTTGTCATGGATTTGGACCAAAATGTCTGAACCACATAAATTGATTTTTTTTGTTACTTTCCAGTACTTTTATTTTCTGTTCTTGTGGAATTGTTAAAAATGATTCTTATTTCTGTTGCAATTACTTTGAATGAACTTAAGTAAATCTCTCCCGATACCCAACAATTCCAATCACCCAGACACAACTCTTTGAATTGGTAGAGGGGTAAAACTATTTATAGTAAGGCTTGTACCTATCCTATTCATGTATCTATAATGTTTTTTCTCTTAAATCCTATTTGAGACATGCATTTGGAATTTGTAGAGCAATGTCACCACACCATCCTCTGGTTGTACGTCGGGTGGGTGGTGAGGACCATGCTTCAGAGGTGGTGGGCCCTAAGCCGCTGGTGATACCACCTATAGTGCCACCAATATCACCAATTCCTATTCCCGACTTGGGTGATGACGCCCGGTTTTGAGGAAATTTTCTACAAATTATGCAGACTTTATATGGAGCTCCACGCTCTGCCCCTTCTAAAAGAGAGTTGACTTGGGAGTTCTAGCAGCATCATCTGCCTACATTTTCGGGGGATGGCGGACCATAGAATACAAAGTTATGGCTCATGACAGTTATGTCTATATTTGATCATTTAGATACACCTCTTAAGAAGAGAGTGAAAATCGCTACTTATATGATTCGAGGATCCTCCAAACACTGGTGGGATATTCTAAACCAGGTGGTTCAGTATCGGGAAGTGACTTGGAGGGATTTCCAATCGATCTTCTTTGATTATTTCTTTCCAGAGACCCCAAGGGATGATCATTCCAGTGAGTTCATGAACCTGAAGCAAGGTCTATGATAGTTATGGACTATTCAACTCATTTCATGGAGCTTCATCCCTTTTCGCCCATCTATACGGCTGGTGAGCCCGTAAAAGTGAGACGATTTGAGGATGACCTGAGACATTCTATTCATTCTCAGGTGAATGTTTTCCGGTTGACTCTCATATCTGACATAATAAACCAGGACCTTATCATTGAGCGAAACCCATGGGAAACAGTTAGTGTGAGCCAGGGTCATTCAAAACTGAGACAGATTAGTGGTTTGACTAGCAGTCAGAAGTGACGCTTTGAGACTACACATGTGAGCTGTGACGACCAGTTGACACCCACAAAAAATAAACTACTATGCCTACAAGTACTCAGGGAGACTCGATCCTGAGACCTCCCATAAGACCCCTAAAAGGCGTAACCACTAGGCTACACCCCTAGAGGCATATTAACAATTTTATTAATTAAATAAATATTGATAAAAATAAATAAGTTGAATATACATTTATATAAATTATAAATATTAATAAATAATATATATTCAATACATAGATATGTAAAATGAATAAAATGAAATAATTAAACAAATAAAAATTAAAAATGACTAAATTAAGGAAAATATTAAGTATTTTATTAATTAAATAATTATTGATAAAAATGAATAAATTTAATATACATATATATTGATTTTAAATATTAATAAATAGTATATATTAAATATAGATATATAAAAAGAATAAATTGTAATAATTAAACAAAAAAATTAAAAATGAATAAATTGTAATAATTAAACAAAAAAATTAAAAATGAATAAATTACAAAATTATTAAAAAAATTATTAATGAAAAAATTATTAATAAAAATGAATAAGTTTAATATATATATATATATATATTTATTATAAATAGTAATAAATAATATATATTAAAAATAAAAATGTAGAAAATGAATAAAATGAAATAATTAAAAACATATTGCTGTCTAATTAATTTTTAACGACATTTGATTTTTCAGTTTAACATATATCAAATGTGTGTTACATTGATTTCACGTACATATACATAATTAATGAATTTTTATATACAACACACACACACAAATATTTACGCAATTTATGAAATCTCATATAGAAACACACACACCTAATATTTATGCAATTTATTCAAATTTTAATATATTTTAGAATTTCATTATAACATGATACATTTAATATATTATGTTTTTAATCAGTCAATTTTATTTATTTATTTTTGATATTATTATAGTTAGGTATTATTTATTTATTTTTAATATTTTTTCTTTTTTCTTTTCAATATTTTTTGAATTTAATCATTTTCTATTATTTATTTTTTTATATTTATTTACTATGTTTTTGTATTTTCAATATGTATTCATATTTACTTAAATATATATCCATATTTTTTAAATAATTTATATTTAATTAATAAAACTTATCCATTTTTTCAATATTTTTATTGTGTGCTTATTTTTAATTATTCGATTTCACTCATTTTTAAAATACATGTATTTAAGATCATATATTCATTAATAATGTCAAAAGTATATTTGTAAATAAATATTTATAAATAAATATATTTCTAAATGTATATTTACTATATTTTTAAATTTATATATTTATTATTACTTTAAATAAATATATATATTTTTTAAAAGTATGAATATAATTATAAATAAATAATTATATATATCAAAATAATTATAAAATTATAAGAAATTTATTTAAATAATTAATATACTATATTTATATTTATATTTATTTATTATATATATATAAGTTGAGGTCGAAACCTATTTTTATTTGGGGAAAGGGGCTACATTACAAAGAAAAATAGACAACATACAATGCATGAATGTACTGAGCGAGACTTGAACTTGAGACCTCACCAAGACCAATAAGGGAAGTTACCACTGAGTTTCACACTAGGGGCGACATATATATATAAATATAATTATATAAATATATATAATTATACAAATATATAAATATTATTTTTAAAAGCATTCATATATTTATAAATAAAAAATTATATATTTTAATAATTATAAAATTATAATAAATATATTTAAATAATGAATATATTTACTATATTTATATTTATATATATTTATTAAATAAATAAATATATAATTATATATATATAATGATATAAATGCATTTATAATTATAAAATTATAATAAATATATTTAAATAATGAATATATTTACTATATATATATTTATTAAATATATATAATTATATAAATATATATAATGATATAAATATATTTATAATTATAACTAAATAATTATAAATATATTTATAAATGTATATTTACTATATTTATAAATATAAATAAAAATGTATATATATTTTTAAAAAATATTTATGTAATTATAAACAAATAATTATATATTTAAATAATTATAAAATTATAATAAATAAATATATAAATATATAAATATATTTACAATTTTTCATATTTATAATTATAATTATAAATCCTTTATCAGTGCTTCTTTAGCGTTGATAAAGATGTCCTTTTCTAGCGCTTGTCAATTTAGTGATGATAAAATCTATCTTTATGTGTGCATTTTTGTAAGCACTAATAAAAGTGTCTCCATTCTATTTAAAAGAACCCTAACTGTGGCTGATTTAGTAGTGATTATTAAGCTCTTGTGGAACTCCCCTGTTATCGGCGCTCCTCCCCTATGTTTTCTCAGACGAATCACAGATAGAATCCAAGGTATGTTATTTTCTCATTTTCCTCTCTCGTTGATTGCTTGTTTGGGTTCCACAGTTTTCATTTCTATGCTGTTCTCAAACATTAAAAACCCTAATTCCCCCCATAACTCTAATAGTGATTGGTCTCTCTAATTCTTCCTCTTTGTTGCCATTTTTATCACCACCTTCACTCATGGATCTTTCCATAGTTTTGGGGACTCATTCTTTCCATCATTACAGTCTTTGTGGCTTCCCATGGAGAAAGACCTTATATTTTAGAGTAAGTAAAGGATGTTTGGTTAAGAATATTATTGTGCATCGATAAGGGTGTCATCCCATCAATTACTATAATTGAATCTTCATTTTTCCAAACATGCTCTTATCGCAAACTACAACCAATTGGCCAAGTAACTACTTAATGTGTAGTTCAATGGTATTTATTATAATCATTTATGCTTCCCCAGAAATACTATAGAAAAAAATATGGATTTGGATATGTTGTATTTAGTTGGAAGGACCAAGGTCTCCATGTATATTTTCCATGGCTTTAGGTCTCTCCATGATGTCTTTTAATGATACAAGAGTCCTAATTCCCTCAAACTGCACTATTATAACTCACTGTGATTTGTATTTCACATGTTTCTTACTTTTATCAAAATAATACTACATTGATAGGTATATTTATTTATATACATATGTTAATATTATATGAATTTCAATTTAATCTAATGTTTTTAATGAAAATTTGGTTCAAACAATATTGATTCTCACTTTTTATTATTTTATTTTGTGTTATTTTCTAAAATATTTTTATTTTTTTTATTAAAGTGATAAAAAATGAACACTTATGTTTAGAGAATTATATTTTTGAAATATAATATGTCAAAAGTCAAAATTAAAATTGTATTTAGGCTATTTTTGAATATGAGTGGGTTTAGAGTATACATGGGATAAACATATTTTTAAAAAATAATAAGTACTTGGTTTTATTTTGTTTTTGAAACAAATTTGTCTTTAGTTTTTTGTTCTAATTAGATTTAACAAATAATTTCTCATTAAATATATAAATTACTTCATGATTTCCTTTAAGGATAAGTTTATATATATTAATTTCACAATATTTAGATCATGTAGGATATATAAGAGTTTATAATGTATGTCTTTGAGATTATTTTTTGAAAATAGAAAATTTATTGCTTATTAACCATTGAAATATCTTATTCATGATTTAAATAATTCAATACTAATTAAATAACTCCATTTATAAGTGTCTTATATTGGTTTTAAACATAATCAATGACATTGAATGGTTTTAATTATGTTAGATTTGAGAAAATATGGGTTATATAGAATCTTGATCAATTATTATGTATTACACATGCTATAATATAAATATCTAAGCGATTATCATGTTTTTTTATTAAATTAAAGAATTTTATGTTTATGATACCATATTAGTTATAGTTTTTATATGAAATGGTTCATAATATACATATGTTGATGGGATAATATAATCTTCAAATTATTTTACTATAATCATACAAAAACATGGTTCTAATAATCTTTATATTGTAAAATGAACCAATACACATTTCTAAAAAAAATTAACCGAGGAAACTATATGAATTATTATAAAATGTGACATGATTTTTTATATACATTAGAATATTAGGAAATGGAAAAATTCTATGAATTTTATTTAGTAAGTCTTAATTTTTATTTTTGTATACATTTTTTACTGATTATTTAACTAATGTTTTGTGTTTACTTGTCATATTATTTGTTCTCTAGAGTATTTTTTTAAATTATTGTATTAAACATAATATATAATTATTATTTTGTTAAATTTTGATAAATCTTGCCTTATAATATTTTATTTGAATAATCACTTGATATTATTTGAAATGATTTTTAATATACCTCTCAATGTATGATTATAATATTTTTATACAAGAAATACATGTGTGGATGTGATTAAAATATTTTTTATCATAATTTAGAATATTATGGGTATTCTATGTGGGATAGGTATGGTTTGTTTGAATGCAAGTTAAAATAGACATATTAGTGATTCATTGAGGGATAGGGTGAGGGCGATGTGAAATTTGTGCTATTGTTTGTTCTTCTTTATGGTTTTTTGGAAGTTAGGTTTAACTAATGTATTATGTCACCCATTGTTTGGTTCTTTACTAATGGAACCAATTATGTTAAGGCTTCCCCATATTTCAAATATACTTCCCAATAAAAATGGCTATGTTATACCCATTTCTTGATTTGGATGCAATAAGTACATGTGATGGTTATCCCTGAGGGATAGTATTGGATGTTAGGGGTCTGAGGTTGAATCTCATGGTACCTGTGATGTGATTATTTCCAAAGGGAGATAAATAATTTTTTCTCCTACTACAATTCAAATGTTAACCACTTATTAGTGAAATGATTTTAATGTTAGGGAACAACCATGGAATAATCTTATGGTATGATTAGTATAATTCACTTGTATGAAATGAAGTCGGTACATTTGATTATCATGATGTCCTGGTTAGTACACAAGTACTTGACTTACATATGTATTTTGAGTGTTACTAATTTGAACATATAATCAAATATATGCATTTTTTTATATTTTTGGGGCCCTATTAGTATTTAATTTTTTATTTTTATAATCAGTCCCTACAAATGAACCTCAGTGGATATAGATCTCTTATATTTGTGATAAAAGTGAGGTAAAAGGACTAGTAACATAGATTAGAGTCGGTGTAGCTCTTTGGGGATGAGTTGATGTTCTCATGGTAGTGTGAGGGACCTTTTAGCATTTTGATATGAGATGTGAAATTTTAAATTAAGATGTGGTAAATTAAAAAATTTTAAGGCGAAAACTATCATCCTCACTAGCTTCATCTACCAAATATTTATTATTGAATTTTGTTTCTTGAGACTCATCCACCATCTATTATATGTTTCTCAGACCACTATGACCAGTAGTTATTAAAAATGATCACTGGTACCCTGTATGGTATGTCTACCAATTAGAGTAGTTCAAGAAACATAGGTGCATATCCAGAAGAGATGGAGGATGAGTCTCAAGAAACAAAATGCTATAATAAATGTTCAGTAGGTGAAGCTGATTAGAATGATAGTTGTCTATAACTTATACCTTTTGATGAATTTATAGGATAATAGCTATCATAATAAAGTATTTATTTTCTTAAATTCAATTACCCATTTCCTTCAAAATGGATGCACAATAATTGTTTGAAAAAAGAGTATGAATATGGAGTTAAAGAGTCCATTAAGTTTTCAATAGAGAATTCATATGACTCTTATTAAATAATTTGTCCGTGTTTATGGTGTTGTTATTAAATAAAAAATAAATTTTTGACTACTCTTGCAGGCAATGTATTCTTCACATGATGATGTTACCAATCCTGAAGAAGAATAGATTATTGATGATGAAATTGTATAATTTTTAGGGTATCAACAACATGTTGATGAAAAAAACTATAATGAAACAATATCATAGTGTTGAATAAAATTATCAAGGTAAGAATTCTAGGTATAAAATTTCAGGTTGGTTGGAATCAACACGACCAACCTATTGAACCCACCAGTTAATCATGCACACATTCACTACTAGAAAATAAGGCTATACTCACAGTTCAAAACCATAGGTATAGCCTATAAAACCATGGGTATAGGATATACCAATAGTTTTATGAATTTTTTGAGCTCAAGGAGTCAGTATAGACCTATACCCATGGTTCTTAAACCATTGGTTCAGGAAATTTTAATGGAAATACCTATACCCACGATTTGGTCAAACTGTGGATATAAATCCATATTAAAAAAAATCCTTCACTAGGATTTTATCCCAACACCTTCCTCTTAAAGACGAACGACTTTACTACTATACTAAAACACATTTTATGTTATTATATTCAAATATATATATATATATGTATAAAAAAATTATATTAAATTATTTATTATTAGTATTATTATTATGGAAAAATAATGGGCTAAACTATACCCACGGTTTGGTAAAACCACGGGTATAGGTTTTCCCATGGAATTTTTTTTTCTTGTGAAATCTATTGCCATAATTTAAAAAAATTATAGTAATAGGGGTGACATATACCCATAATTTTTAGAGAATCATGGGTATAGGTCCTTTCTGTGATTTTTTTTTCTGAGAAACATATTCCCACAGTTTACAAAAACTCTTGGTATAGGTCATTTCCATGAAACCTATTACCACGGTTCTATAAAAACAGTGGGTATAGCTATGATTATACCCACGATTTTTGGAAAAATGTTGGTATAGGTCTTCCTATGAATTTTTTCCCCATGGATATAGGGGTGACTTATACCCATGGTTTTTTCCAAAACCGTGGGTATAGCCTTATTTTCCAGTAGTGTTATAAAATAGGAAACATGGACCATTTTCATCAATCATCGTAATGAGAAATCATTTCAAGTGAATTGAAGTCGATAATATATTATTTTAAATTATTTATTTCATCCATTTTGATTCAAAATTATTAATTTATAAAATAGAAAACGAGTGATCAAAATAAAGAACGGGCATCAAAAACCAAAGTACCCCTATCATAAAGTAAGGACGGGTTACACTTCACTAGAGAAGAAAATCATAATTATTTTAAATCAATAATAAAATTTTTAAGTGATATGAAATAACATATATTCCTTTTTTTATATGTATATTGATGAATAAAAATTTGAATCCACTTCCATCCCATGTCATGTGCTATGGAAGGAGGCTCACATAGATAAGGAGGGTAAACTAGTTGATGAAAACAAAAAAATAGTACAAGAAACATGTTTGAGTATGATATAATAGTAATTCATTATGTTTTATAAGAATATTAAATAAAAATATATATTTATGATCATATTTTTTATATGGTTTAGACACAAGAATCAACAACGACCGTACCAGAAAAACTACTTTTAGTAGCTTTGAAGTGGATGGAACAATATGGTCATGTTAGAGGATTAGGTTTTGGAGTGTATCCTTGAACATATTTCAAGAAGATAAAACCAAATGAAGATACATATAATATGGTGAAATGACTACTGATACAAATTGACTCACTATAAGATATTACTGTATGGTCTTGTTTGGTAGACCAATGTATGAGAAATGATCAAAGCAAACTGACGGTCGAACAAAGATCCGCACATGAACCAAATGACCCCAATAGATTTGAGGCTAGTAATTCTCCCAAAATGCATAACTTAACCTAGGTAATCAATTTTTTCATTACTGTTTCTCCTAAATATGAATCAAAAAACTTCTAATAACTTTATATTACTAGAATTCTGTAGGGTATAGTTGTACGCATTTTTTATCTGTCAACACCCACACACCTCCTTATTGCGAGGGGTACATTGTATAATAACCTAGAAGACAAGTTACACCATAAAGACCTCCCAAAATATCACATGAGAGTGGAGATTGAGGTAGATCATGATCTGACTGCTGAGTTTCCTATTCCACTTAATGATCTAGATATTACAACGGTCAATGATGCTATTTGAAATTTCATAGCATGGATGTCTAATCTTATAAAGATACATGAGTTATGTATTTAACAAATTTTTCATATGAAAATTCTATAATAGTTGATGAAAAAAGGTTTGAAGTGAGTTATGATATTACATATGGATAAAGTGATTGGGAAATGGAAGGTCGGATCAAGACAATCTAGTGAATTGACCAAGAAATCAAAATAACCCTATGAGAGTAACTTCTTCCCACTAGTTCCAGAGAAACATTTATTATCATTAAAAATTCATGAAGAGACTAAATTTAAGGATGAATATATTTCTTACACTCTATATTAAAAATAAATATTTGGAACTTTCATGAAAAACATAATTGGTATTAAGACTATAAATGAGATTCTCAAGCACGAATGGTTGGGAGTATCAGTTTTGAATACATACATAAGGTACATTTTCATAATACATCTGTCCAAATAGAGAGATAATATGTTTATTAAATTTAATAACTATTCATATTTTCTATAGGTTTTTATATTACTCCTATATAAAGGGAAAACTGTGAGAAGTAAGATTTAGATTCATTAATACTTGTATCATTTTTATGGAAAAACTTACTTTGGATAAGGAAAAAGTTGAGAAGAAAAGAGATGAGATACTTGAGGAATTTGAGAAAAAATATTGGATGGAAGAATATTTTTTTATGCCTACAATACAGAGGTAAAACACTACAATCTAATCACATAAAATATATGTTTTATTTTTTCATTACTTGTTTTTTTTAGGTAGTACTGAATGTTGATCGCATTCAATCTGGATACCCCAAGTATTTATTTTTTGGATCCTATGCATGGATATCCAAAAAATCAACCACACATGATGTGTATTGTGAATTTTTAATACACTTAAATCAAAATTTTATAGGTAAACCTCAAATTATACATTTCATTACGTGTTTTAACAAGAATTTTGTTATGATAGGGTGATTGCTAAATATAGGATAAATCATGGCATGAAGTCAGTGTTTGAACATATAAAGTCTATTGATTAGTAAAAATGGAAAAAAATTAAGGTATTTATAGAAATATTTAACCACAAAAACATATTTCAAAACAATTTACATATTTTGGCCAATGTTTATGCAGTGTCCAGAATAAGATAATGACAATAATTGTGGATATTATGTTTGTAAATTTATGAGAGAGATCATAAAGCATGAAAAGAACATCATCCCCCAATTGGTAATTTCTAAAGGTAATTAAAATTTAATTAAATATATTTCTTAATAATTTTTTTGTATATATTTTCTCAGTACTATCAATATTTTCGATAACCTTCATACTCAAAAGAAGAATTAAATTGTATAGAGATGAGTGGGAAACATACATGTTGTTATAATGTTTTCTAAAAACAAATTTAGGTGATTACCTACTTTTTTTATTATCTAGTATGATCTATGACCTTAGAAATATATTTCGGGTGTGAAGAATTAGTATCAGTATGCTTATATATTATTTTTTATCTGTTTCTCAAGTAGAATTATAATGGAGGAAATAATTTTTTTTAGCAGCACTGACCAGCAAATAATAACATTGTTGGGAAATAGTATAGGTGGAGGTGGAGTTAGAGGTGGAGTCGAAGACTGAGGTGGAGGAGGAGGAAGAGTTGGATACTGAGGTGGAGACCGAGGTAGAGGAGGAGATGAAGCATTATCTTGAAAATGATAAAATTGTTGGAAAATGGAGTAGAATGAGGATCATACCAAGGTTGTTTTTGAGAACAATTATTGAAAAGTGAACACAACACTTTTCACTTAAGATAAGATCCATTTTACAAGTGTTTTAGGTGGATTACTGAAAAAATGTTTTTCACCACTTGTTTAAGTGATTTTATATAGGAATTTTAGTGGGGGAATTTTTTTCAGAAACAAAACAAACACCAATTATTTTTTCAAACTGATTATCATGGGATACAATTTCTATTAGTACATTCCAAGTACTATTAAATATTAATGAATTGTGAAATACACCCCTCATCGATAACAAACTAAAAAACACATATGTAGTTGCTTGCCCATAACTTCACTACACTACAAAGAAAGGGTCTTAGTAGTGGATCCAATAGTCACTTGAGAGTCATAAAACTACAATACAATCATCAATCCAGAATATAATCCAAGTCAAATGTTTGAATATATATGCATGTAACCAACCACTAAAGCCAGAAGGTGTATGAGAGAACTATTATAGGATAACCATCATTGAGATATCATGGTTATTGAGGAGGGTCGGTGTCAAAGGAAAAAATTCATCAAATGAAAAGAAACTCCCTTATGAAGAAATCCTAGAAAATGAAAAACCCACTTTAAATAAAATCTTGAAGCACAAAAAATCCAAAAAAAATACCCATTTTGAAAAATAAGCTATTAGCTTGATCCAAAGCCTCTAAAAAAATAAACAAATACAAAATTTTATCAACAAAATCATGGATTTTCATAAAATAAAAATATAGTGGTTTCACTTTGGTGGGTGGTGAAATTATTTGGGTTATTCGGTCATCAATTAGATGCATGATATAATATCAAAAATTCTTGTGAAATCCATAAAAGTAACATTGATTAAGCATGTAAAATTAATTATATAAAATATTCCATGTTCATAAGCTCATTAATAAAAAAATCATCATCATTCTTAATAATAAATACATGTGAATAGGGATATTCCCATTTTGATGAATAAATAATTATGATGTTATGTTAGAGTTTATTATCACCTAGAATATTGAAAAGAATATACTAATATATAGAACTATACAAGAATACTTAATGGATTCACTATATTTAAGTATCATTTGGATACTATAAAGGGATATACTAATGTTTAATACTGTAAAAAAGGGGTAAACAATTTATAATGGATTTTAGTGACTTCTGAAAATACATAATGGGTCACATTGAAGTTTTTCCATCAAAAAAGGTAAATGGTTTATCATGGAGTTTATACTCTCTATGACAGTGAAAGGGTAAGATCTATTTTAGTAATTTGTGATGTGTAGGAATCATCTGCACCTCAATCCGATACACGATGTGAACAATATGACTCAAAGTGTCTATTATCAATTTAAAATTGACATTTTAGTACAAAAAGCGTCACTCACTGAAAAAATGAGAAAACACAATCAAATTTTCTTAATAATTTAGAAAAACGATTCATAATTGATTTGTTATATGTTTGAATCAATCTCAGATCAAACCCACACACGATGTGACCTATATGAATCAAAGTGAACGTTTTAAGTGTAAAATGACATTTTAGTAAAAATAAAATATAGCATACTCAAAACTGAGAAAAGACATTCATATTATTTTTATACTTTATGAAAATGATTCATAAATTATTTAGGACTTAAAGGAATTATCCACACCTCAATAAAATGCATGGTGTGATCGGTATGACTCCAAGTGTGTCTTTTTATTTAAATTTGACATTAATTTTAGTAAAAAAGACAATTGACAAACTCAAATGCAAGAAAACACTTTAAAATTATTTCTATACTTTAGGAAAATGATCCATAAGTCATTTGTGACATTTAGGAATTAGATGAACCTTAATCTAATACACGATGTTCCCAGTATGACTCAAAGTGTCCGTTATCAGTTTAAAATTGATATTTTAGTTTAAAAATTGTCACTCATTGAAAACTGACCATATACACTCAGACTATTTTGATAATTTGGGGAAAAGATTCATAATTAATTTTTGATGTGTGAAAATTAGTCTCACATCAAACACACCCATTATGTGACTGGTATGACTCAAAGTGCATGTTTCTAGTTTAAAATGACATTTTAGTAAAAAGCACAAGTGATGTACTAAAAAATGATGATATGAATTTTTATTGTTTTTATACTTTAGGAAAATGACCCATAAGTCTTTTGGGACATTTAGGAATTAATCTCACCTCAATCTAATGCACGATGTGACCGGTATGAGTCCAAGTGAATATTATCAATATATAAGTTTCATTTTAGTTTAAAATGCGCATCACATCTCCAAAACTAAGAAAATGATCCTAGATTGTTTTCTCATAATTGTATATTATATTAATTAATTAATTTAATTATCATTTTTATCTTATACTAATTTAATTTTCACAAAGATAGTGCTTGAAGATGAATAATAAATGGTGTGACGTACAAGAATCAACCACAACTCAATCCGGTACATAGTGTTCCTAGTATATCTCAAATTTTAGATTAAAATAACACTTTATATTTAATTTATTTCTTTATATTATTAATAAAATAATAATTGTTTTCATATATATGTGTGTTCTTTTTCTCGACCAGGGTGGGTTTTTCTTTTATACAGGTGCATTATTTTTCTCTATATTAGTGTTTTTTCTTGTATTTGTGTTGTAAATTTTACTTCATTTAAATTATATATTTGTATCTGATTTTTCTAATTTATAGTGTTGTTTTTGGTACTACGGTGTGCTGTTGTAGCACAATACAATATTCCTTGTTTCTGGTGTTTTGGTTTGCTGTAACATCACACTGTAGTATGAACCTTAATCAACAATAAATAAAAGCACTAATAAATGGTGTCATTTATCAAGGATTATAAAATCATTGATAAAGGGGTTCTTTATTAGTGATTTTATTTAGCGCTAATAAAGGAACCATTTATTAGTGCTTTTATAGCACCAATAAATGATTAGGGATTTTAACTACATTGCAGTAGTCAATGCTCTTTTAGCACTAATAAAGGTTTATTATAGTGCTATTAAACACCTCTTTTATAGTAGTGTGGTAATAAGAAACCTTAATGTCCCAAATACCCCATTGAGTAAGGTTATGATAGATTAGGGAATCTTTAGCATTTTTGTAGGACCTTCCCATCCATGTCGAGGGAGAGAGGATCCGTGTTAGCTCCACCTTTAAGGGAAAAATCAATATAACCTCACTAGTAATGTAGCTGGAGTACTATTATCCATAAAGGAAGAGGATGAGGTCATGTCCATGGTATCTAGAATTCAGATATAC
Organism: Viscum album; assembly: GCA_963277665.1. NCBI lineage: Eukaryota > Viridiplantae > Streptophyta > Magnoliopsida > Santalales > Viscaceae > Viscum > Viscum album. Next base: position 357,636,480 of record OY728155.1, on the reverse strand, counting down.
AGCACCATCTGAGCGGACCCGCTCTAGGTAGTCAGGTTGTAGCACAGGTCCGGGGATCATGCCACATCTTTTTAGTGCAACATATTCCAGAGGAGTAGGATATTGGTCCATCTACTATTCAAGGTGTTATTATAGTAGAATATACCATCATTTATTCTTTATTCAATACAATCACATTATAACGTCCCCAACCCAGGATCCACTAAACCGGTGCCCAGTGCCAGATCACCATATGACCTTAGGTGCACCTCCCCAAACGCTAGAGGCTATCGACTAATAGTGAGGGTCTAATGTAATAAGTAGGGATACTATTCCCTCTTTATAAAAGTAATCCATAACATAAAAGATAAAAATTAAAGGAAACAATAAGTAATAAACATGAAACAACTGGGCCCCGATGACACCACAGACACCCCGCCTTAACATGACTAGCGAGTCCTGGCCCGCCAGGTACCACCAGTTTCCCCTCAGGTGCGCCTCTCCAAATTCTAGAGGCTACCGACTAGCATCGAGGGTCTAATGCAATATGTAGGAATACCATACCCTCTTTATAACATCAATCCATAGTAGATAATATAAAAATTAAAGGTATTAATCAACAAAAAACATGTAACAATTGGGCTACCGACTAACAGTGAGGGTCTAATGTAATATGTAGGGATATTATACCCTCTTTATAAAAGTAATCCATAGTAGATAAGATAAAAATTAAAGGAAACAATAAACAATAAACATGTAACAACTAGGCCCCGATGACAGCACAGACACCCCTCCTTAATATGACTGTCAGGTCTTGGCCCGCCAGGTACCACCAGTTACCCTGCAAACATGTGGTCCCCACCCTAAGGCCCACCCACATTCCCGAATGGGTCATCTAAATAATGATAGTCCCGACATTCCAACACATGTCTTCTAGGTGTGCTCATTGAATCACCTTGATATTATTAAATTCTTAAAAAACTAAGTCATCTTATAAATTATTTTGGCATGACTCCAAAGTGAGATAATTATAATGAAATGAATTGAATGTGAGTGGTACAAACATGTCACCTATTTCAAATGTAATAATGGTTATGAATTTGTAATAATTGAATATTAACAACTTATGAATTATCAATTGGATCATCTTAAATCCAGTGATTACTTATCACTATTAATGTATGGGAATAACAACCCTCACTAATCATGGTAAATGGGTATTATGACCCTTATTCATGTTATATACTTATGCATGGGCATAACATCCCTTTATAGATGTGATACGGGCATAATGTCCCTTTATAAATGTGATGTAGGCATGAAGTCCATTTATAAATGTGATATGGGCATGGCGACCCATTATACATGTGATACAGGCATGTATACCCTTTATATAGGTGATACAGACATGGGGACCCTTGTTATTATATACGAACATGATGAACCTGACTATGATACTGGGCATGGAATCCCAATATCGTGATACTAGGCATGGAGTCCCTTTATAAATGTGATACGGGCATAACATCCCTTTATATATGTGATATGGGTATGGTGACCCTTATTGTTATATGTGGGCATGACGACCCTTATTGTGATACTAGACATGACATTCCCTATACTATTGTGAGATTGGGCATGACGTCCCCTACACTTGTGATACTGGGCATTGCATCCCATCATACTTGTTCAAAGATATTTTGGCATCGGCCAAAGCAGATAGTGTTAGCCTAGTTACCATTAGGAACCAGATCCAAACCATTTATAATTATTTATACTACTTTTCATTAGTATACCTCTGACTGGATATTTATAGACACCATTGGTGGTGACCTACTTAGTTTATCTCACACCCTATTTAGGCCACTGATGGTACCCAGACAGACTATGTGCTTGTAGGTGTAGATAAGGGAAGCATCCACTTATGGATGCATGAATTCATGCATGACTTGGGATGGTATCTTGGTAGCAGATGACCAGTCTGGAGCTTGGGATGCTTGGATAATTTTTTTCCTTTTTATACCTTTTTTATATCTTTTACTGTATTGATTTCATTCTACCATGTATACATGTTTTCCATGTTTTGTAGAGAAGGGATATCATCATCCATTTTATATGATTCAATTTACTACTTTTTATTATTATTTACTGCTCGGATTTTTACATTTGCTTCCGCTATGGTGGGTTACTGGTTCAGTTGTTTTGGTATTTGTTTCTACTATGCCATCTATTTAGATATGCTTTTGCGACATTGTCTATATATTTCTCTCTATCCTATTCTGACCTGAGGTCATAGTCTACCCACAAATACACCCTAGTCCCTCACTGGTTTTTAGTAGCCCCTGGAATTTGGAGAGGTGCACTTGTGGCCATGTGGTCTACTGGTTCGGGGCACCTCTGAGTGGCACCTGGGTCGGGACTTCACACCACGTGCCTCTAAATTTTATAAACAAAGGATTAGAGGGATGTTATGTTCGATCCACACCTACACCACAAAAAATACACATGTTTTAAACATGTTGTTCCTTAATATCTAAGTTTAATCACTTTTACCATTTTATTTTTCCCCACAACAACTAGTCTCTTTTTATTTACCTAGGTAATTTATCCATTAATAATAAAATTAAAATGAGTCTTATTTGACAATTTCAACCCACTAATTATAAATATGAAATCTAATTTATTAAATAAATATCCTATGTGTGTTGAAAATTAATTTTAACACATGATTATGTAAAGTGAAAACATGTAATACCCCAGAATTCCATGTTTTTTTTGAAAATTAAATGGGATTATTTCATGACCAAGAACTGAGACAACATGCGATTCAAAGGCTTGGAGTTCCCAGAATGATCCGTCAAAAAATGTTAAGTTTTAAATAGCGCATATGAGTAGTTTTCTTAGAAAAGTATAATAACGCTTAAATGGGTATTTAGACCAGAAATCTGAGGGTACCATTATTCAGGATGGCAGGTTTACCCTAGGTGAAACTTAAGTTTAGTCGGCATGAGCCTCTAGTGAGAAAAACTAAAAATTGCATAACCATAAATAAAATAATAAAATAAAATTATTTTATTTTTTAAATATTTATAACTCATGAAAAATTAATCAGATTGAAAATTAGAGACCATCATTGAACTCGTGTGGGTATGATTTTCTTAAGTAAATCCTAACATTGGCCAATACGGGTCAAAAGTGGAAAGTAGTTTTTGGCCATAAATAAAATAATTGAATAAATTTATTTTATTTTAAAATCCTTATAACTACTAAATGGTAACTCAGATTGGGAATACAATATTACCTTTGAGTTTATGAGGGTATGCTTCCCTTAGGCGAAGCCTAACATCAGTCAGTGCGGGCGGATGTAAAAGTTGGTTTTTGAGATGTAACCATAAATAAAATAATTTAAATAAAAGTTATTTTATTTTCAAATCCTCATAACTCACAAATGTTAACTCGTATTAAAAATTTGAGACCACTGTTGAGTTCGTAATGAGCTATTCTCCTTCAGCAGGACTTAACCTCAACCAATGAAGGTTGAGGGAAAAAGTTAATTTTTGGACTTTTCGGAAGAAAAATAAAATAACTTAAAAAGTTGTTTTAATTTTTTTCTTGATTGTTGAGAAGTGGAATTCCAGTGATGCGGTGTAGTGATGAGGCAACGATAAATCTCATTAATGAATCCCATTAATGAGTTAGTGTCATGATGTTGCAACACATCATAACAGAAATGTTGATTCACGTTTTTTCAATTAATAGCTAACAAGTAATGCATGATTGTTGCTACAATCATGGAATTGATATAAGGATTTGGTGGGTGGCGATGAAGAATGATGAAGGAAAACCTCCCCAACGATGAATGCTGGAGAATCAGATGATGACAACGACACCCTTGGAGAGCAGATTCAGGATCGGAGATCAACGGATGATGACGAATGATCATCCTCGAGCAATCTTCTTTCCTGGGTAGGGGTTTAAATTCTTAGAGATTTGGTTTTTCCCATTCTCCCCCTCTAAACAAAGAACACGAATCAACTCTCTAACAAGTTGATCCACAGATGGATTTTTTTTGCCGGGTTGGGAAATATAATTGTGAGTTGATATCGAGATTAAATATTAGTGATTTATAATTTATATGTTGTGATCCCACTAACACGAAAAAATCCGGACCAATATGAATAAAGGCTGGTTATTCATTTGAGTGTTCTTTTTGATCCCATCTATATATATATCCTTGTTCTTTGTGGCGTAATGGATGGTGGAACATGGGCCGTAGAGGCACCAAGCGGAAGGGCCGCAACATCAACGAGAGACTGCGACACAAGGCCGCGGCGGTGACACTTGGTCGCGACAACGACAACCGATCGCGACAGCAGGAGGATGCGGCTGATTATCCATGTGAGAGTCACACACAGTTCAAAGTCACGGTCTACAGAACATGACGGTGAGATAGACCTATGGAAGAGCTGTGATTCATGTGAAAGGGCTAGTCCACATGAGCGAACCGGTGCTGGAGGGCGACGCTGCTTGGGCGCCACGTTGGAGGAGCGACCCGTGCTGGCAGGTCATAGTAGGCGTTGAGATGCGGTCTTGGAACGGGCTGGAGAAGAGCCAGCCCACCGATGCAGGCTGGGCCAACGGGACAAAACAGGCTGCTGGGTGGCCCGGGCTGGGAAAGAACTAGCCAACCAGTTGCGGGTCGGGCCAGATGAAGTCAGGTCGTTGGGCGAGTCGGTGGGCTGGACCCACAGTCGAACCGGGCCGGACCAGACTCCACCGGGTTGGGTCGGGTTAGTCAAACCAAGTCTTTTCATGTGGGACCCCCGAGCTGGGTTGGTTAGGCCGGTCCGACCAGGTCTAACCGAGCCTGAACATAACCGACCCTTATTTAATAAAATTTCAATATCTTTCAGACCAGGCATCCGATTGATGCACCGTCTATGGCGTTGGGACCCTTGAGATGATAAGGTACTTCGGGAATTCTCTAAGTAAGATTTATTGGAAGTTAAGATGTTATTTATGGCTTTAGGAGTAGATTCTTCCGTAATTAAGTGTGCTACATGTGAGAATCCTACGGGTGGCTGAGACCTGAATACTGTTGATGAGACGTGTATTAAGCAGTCTCACGTCAAACCGATGCACGATGTGACCAATATGACTCAAATTGATTATTTTTAGTTTGAAATGATATTTTAGTAAAAAAACACAACTAACCTACTGAAAACTGAGGAAATTCATTTTGATTATTTTGATACTTTAGGACAACGATCCATCAGTCATTTGTGACATGTAGGAATCAACCCTACCTCAATATAATGCACGGTGTCACCAGTATGACTCCAAATGTGTCATTTTTATTAAAAATTGACATTTTTTAATGTATTATTCCTATTAATATTTAATTTATTTTTTTTATAGTATTACTAATGTAATATTTGTTTTCTTATATAGGTGGAACCTTTTTCTCGAGTTGGGATGATTTTTTTAGTGACTATTTCCATTGGATTACATTTTTTAAAGGGGACCACAAACATCAAAAAAGAAAACATTAATATTTTTAACTATTTGTGGGATATTTGTAAATGTAAATTTATAAAACATTGTTCAAAATGTATATAGAAGTATTTTTTTGGTATATACCATGAGTGAATATTTTTTTATTCATGATGTCAATTAAATGTATATTGCATTATTTTCTAAAAAATTTATGTGTTTCTTGTTTTTTCATCATTTTCATCATGTATGTGGTTCTTTTATATATATATACTATGACTGGTTATTTTTTAGGATGTTTTTGCTGGTTTGTGTAGGTTATTTTTTCTGTTTTGATTATTTTGGTCGGTTGTTTATTTTTTTGTAGGTTGTTGGGTGTGCTGTTATACAAACAACATGGCCAGACAGGGAAGCCATTATCGACGCTTTGAATAGCACTGATAAATGAGGACTTTATCAGCAATTTTCTGAGAACTGATAAAGGGGGGAATTTATGAGTGATTTTCTGAGCACTGATAAAAGGGGGCCTTTATCAGTGATTTTCTGAGCAATGATAAAGGATGTCCTTTATCAGCGCTAAAAATAGTGCTGATAAAGGGTACCCCACTTTAATAGCAGATCGATTAACAACGATTTTTTAGCACTGATAAAGACATTTTTTAGTGCCGATAAAAGCCTGCTTTATGGTAGTGCCCACGTGTGCGTGCCTGCTTTGGCTTGGTTTCGAACCTGAGACCTCATCCTTATACTGCAATGTCTTTTCCACTCCACCATATTGTTTTGTTCTCTATTTTATGATATGTCTATATATTTATATATATTTCGTTACATTTTTTATCCATATATATATATTTATATATGCATGCATCTATAAATATAATTATACATACTTATATTTACTTACATATATTATATATCAATATGGATATACATATATTATAATATATAGATATATATATATATATGTTCATCAATACACATGCACAAATATATTTATTTATATATATATAAACGTTATATAAAAATTAATTGTATATGCATATAAATATTCATACATTTATATTTTAAATAAAATGGATGGTTTTTTTTATTTCGTTAAGGTTTATATATTGAGAAATATATTTTATATGTAAATAAGTTTAATTATTTATTTTTTAAATTAAATTTTAATGTATGAATATAGAAAAAATGTGTATATATTGTTATATATTTGATTATAAATAATAGTACATTGTGAAAAATGATAAAATTTCAAATCCATAATATCAATATGAATGTAAGCTATGAGAATAAATTTGGGTCCCACTAAAAAAGGGCAAAAAAATCCCCTTAAAGAAGCCTGAAAATCCATCGAATGTTAAAAAATTGGGGTACCCGACTGAAAACTCAGTTTTGAAGGCCTTCTGAGCCTTTTTTGGCCTCAAAAAATGTGACATAGGGTTTCTCTATGTCATTAGGGTGTCGATCTCATTATAGGTTTTGATTTGATATGTGGTAGAGCTCAAACGAACATCGGGATCAAAAGTTATTACTGTTTGAAGTTTGAGTTTTGTTTTTAACTTATTTTCAAACTTCTATTAATTTTTTTTGATTTTTTTATATTGAAATTGTTATTAAATGACTATTATTCGAAAATAATTTACAAATTATTAATTAAAAAAATATTTTTAATTATTTTATAAGTTATTTTCACTAATTATCTTATATATTAAGTGTAAATGTCGATTTATACATATCTAAAACAAATTTAAAAATTATATATATTATATTTATATCAATATAAATATATTAGTATATTAATAATTTATTTTTAATGACTTTTTTTAAATATACCCTTTATCAATGCTAGTAAAAAAACACTGATAAAGGGGGGGGGGGTTAACCTCACTTATAAAAAAGCATTGATAAAGTGGGTCCCTTTTACATCGCTAAAAAAAGTGCTGCTAAAGGGTGGTGTCGCGTAAAGCTGTTTTTGTGGTAGTGACCACATGACGGGACATGAACCACATCTCACACTTTATTTTATTTCTCAAGATAAGCTATTTTCATAATTTCATGTTAGCAACCATTTCATTTAAACACCCAATTCATTCCATTATTTCTATCCCATTCATCTCATTATCCCAGCCTACTATTTAAGATTTAACATCAACCCCATTTAACCAAAATTCCCATTTATTAATTCATTCATTAGTCATTTACATCCCATTAACCAAACTACCCCATGCCATTTCAATTTCAACATTATCATTTAATTCCAACACTATTCAGGAAACTAACACAACACATCACAACCAAAAACCCATTATTCCCATGCCGACCAGCCTATACTATCACCATCACACAACCACAACCGCCCCCTAGAATGACCACAAAACTCATCACATAACCACCCACATCACAATTTCACATCACCGCCCCACAATATGGCCACACCACAACACATTCAGATATCATTTTTCAGATTTATCTGGGGTATTTTCATCACATTCAATTTCTTTATTTTAGGGTCATTCTCACACATCTGTGAATCCCTTAGGGAAACAATTTCATTAGCTGAATATAAGTGATTATCCAATTAAATTTATAGTGATGTCAAAAAACACACTAAATAAGGTTCCAAAACACATGTCAAATCAGCAAAAAAAAATCCCTGAATGATCACAATTTTCAGCGGGGCATCAAGCTCGTACAATCACAATATCAATAAATATCAAAAAAATTAAAGTAATGTTATTTCATTCCCCTTTCCCATTCAATTTAAATTTAAACCAATTATTTATCTTTAATTAAGTTGATGTAGACTATCTTCCCAAAAATTAACAAGAGTTTAACCCCTCCCACATGATACACATTATAAGAAATAAAGGATCACCTACCTCAAATGACACTTTTAGATCTACTACACAAGGTTGAATCAAGAGGAAGGCCACCACTGAAAACCACAATTAATAAGAACACTCTTACCATCTTAGAACACAACAACCATGTAAAATTCTTACAAAAACATCACCAAAATAACTGGTTTCCCTAACAACAACCTTCTTAAGAAAATAAATAGAAAGGAAAATTGGGAAAATAAAGAGAAGAACTCACCCAAACCACCATAGATAGATCTTACAAGGTTAAGGTCAAAATATAATTAAATGGTGATGAAAGAGCTTATTAGGACACACTCGGGTCGCCCAAGAAATGATAGAAATACTAGAATAATGGTTGGGTTCAAGGGGATCAGAAAATTTATACCCATCTTGAAAAACACAAGACCACGATGCAACCCATATGACCACGCTATAGTACTACTAAAAAGTGAAGGGACCACAACACAAAAACCCTCACCACACTGTAGCCCTTTTGTTCAAACCAACCTATAAGATTCAAAACTATTCACAGACTTCAAATCCTATAAAACCCAGGTGACCATGACATACCTAGACCACTATGTCGCAGACCCCCAATAATCAGGAAGAGGTGGCACCACAACCCCATCTCCATGGTGCAACTATGCCAGAATTAACAGTAGCACAAAACTTCACTTAGGCCTCCCCCTATGCTACACCAATTTCTCTTTTCCACAACCATCACCTATCAAGAAGGGGCTATGTCATAACCAAGGCTATGAAGGTTTTGGGTGTAGCAGAAGTGTTAGATGGGTTGTTCCGAACTTTTCTTTTTGTCATTATCGATGATTAACCTGAGATTTACATAACAATAAACATAGTGTTTAAGGGCATTGAATAAAATAATATAGATAGTGGATAAATTCTGGAACTAAATCACATAATCGTCACATGCTATTTATAATTAATTTAAGAAATTAAAGAATTACCAAACATGAAATTGTTTCTTCATTGATGGATCTGACAATGGATCTATATTTTACCATCATTGTGTTGTAGGAATCAAGAATAGATTCCCTCTAACAGCGATCCACACGTATTCCACAAATGTCTAAACATCATCGTAGGAATCTATGGGTACTAGCACAACAGATACTTTCTCTTACGTCATTTTCCTTTGATCAGCCCGAGAATCGGTTCTAAAGGATTCTCTTTGATCTCTCTTGACTTGAGAGTGAAATCCAGAGGAAGACCGCTCTCCATTCTTGGGAGCGTTCTTGGAGAAGGGATCTCTATAGAGCTTCGAGAGGATTCTCTGAATTTCCTTGTGCACAACAAAAGAAATGAATTGAATCTCTTGAAAAATAATATAATTGTGTTTATATACCGTTAGAGTTAGAAATAAATAATTACACAAGTGCCCTTTATTATTTATTTAATCCCTATTTATTCTCATGTTTATAATAATAATAATAATATTTCTTGACATGCACTAAATTCATGAATTAAAATTAAATATTATTTATTCAAATAATATTCAATATATATTATTTCTAACTAGACCATTAAACTCAGACCGCCAATCCTCCACAATATATATCAGGCCTTGAATAATGACTATTTATTTAATAAATAAATATCACCACATTATTCTATAAATAAATAAACATTATATCCACTAAATAAAAAATAAATATTTATTAAATATTCCTCTCACATAATATTCTCTCGAATAATTGGTGACAGGATATATGTGATTAAGAAAATATAAATAATTATTAAACCACATATGAGAATAATATTTATTCAACTTGTTAAATAATAATTAATAATATATTATTTAACAGAGATTCTGGATACACTTATTGTGTGACCATCTAGGCATCTTTATCAGTGGAATTAGGAAAAACATCTTAAAGTCCAATCTTATCATCTAGAAACACACCAATGCAACCATAGAGAAAGAAGTTAATTCTATAATGACATAATATCTCATATGAATGCTTATTGTGTAATATAATTGTTAGCATTGGTGTCATAGAACCAACTGTCTATACTTTGATTACATGAATATTTAATGTATTTAAATATTAAACATCTTATTACATATTGTTCATTGTTCTTCATGACTATGATGTAATAATGTATTAGAGTATTTGTCGCATTGAAAAGGTCATAACAGTTCCCTACAATGATGAGAACCTTGAAGTGCTATGAAAATTTTCTTAAATATAGTTTTTTGGTTGGATGACATACTATGATGAGACGTATAGTATTTAAACCGCCAGGTGTGAGTACTCGTAAGAAGATGAGACTTCCTCTCATGAAGTTCAAACTTGGTAATCTCCAAGATGGGAGATTATGAGAATATATATGACCCTAGGAATTCCGTATGTTTTAGTGTTATTGGATATTCCTATCTGCGAGCATGTGTAATGGTCCTTATACTTTAATATTATCATTAATGTGTGTCACTAATCATGCACTTTGATTTACTGATGAAAACCATCATGCCATATGTTGGCGGGAAGTAGGGTACATTGGGTGCGTCACAAATGACAAGTTATTAATGGATAAGTCGAGGAAGGATTTTTTCCCTCCATTTATGGAAGTTGATATCTCGGTCCTTTGATTGAAATAAAACTGTCACCCTAAATTCTATGGCTATGGTGTATCGACGAGTTTATTTCAGGTAGTCAAAGAAATATGTATCAAAAAAATAGGTTGGTGACACTATCATGAAACCTACTTGATGAGATATTGAGACAAATTGATCATATTACATAGTTAGTATTCATATGTGGATGTCGTCATTTCGAATTTAAGTTCTTTATCTTAGGTTTCTTGACTCATTTCTAGACAATACTCTTAGACTTTAGGCAAGCCCACCTAATGCCAACAAGAAAGAATCCTAGAGGGTCACACACTAAGTGTTTCTTATGGTCTCGATTAAATTCTATTTGAATTTAATTAATGGAATAAATATTATTCTCAAGTTTATAGAATAATTTTATTTAAGTTAAAATAATCACATAAATTAAATAGAATAAATATTATTCTCAAGGTTTCGTAATTCAACCATCCGCTGACGAGTGTCACCATAACATTTCTATCATTTTATCAGTCTCTAATTTTGAGAAATGTGTGTGATGGGTGGGAAATTTTCCTTAAATAAGGGGAATAAAAGAACATATTCCCTAAGCAGAGTACATGGGAAACTATTTCTCGAAGTACCTCGATTTGCTTATGCTTGGGGAAAATATTTCCCAAACTAAGGTCATTTTTTCTTCTTCCCATATAAAATTTAGAGTACTTTGGGAAATATTTTACCAAGTACCCTATTTAGGGAATATGTTTTTTCCATTCCCCTTTTATGAGAAAAATTTCCATGATGGGTGTGGCATAGGGTGTTGGTATTTTTTGATTTAAAATTTAAATAATGAGGAGAGACAAAATTAGTAATGGAAGGATTTTCTCAACATTAATAGAGGATTTTCTCCCAACATTAATGAAGAGTTATTCCCAATATTAATTGATGGAATAATGAATGTTGACTGCATTTATTGGAGATATGGGCTGGGTGTCTATATAAGAGGATGCAATAACTTTTTTTGGAATGTGGGCTGGAAAAGATATAGACGCCAAGAGAGAACGGTGAAGGGGTTGCCGCGTTTTCTGTAACTTGTTCCAAGAGAAGATGGTGATTACATCAACGATGCCATGTCAACAGCGATGATTGAAGTCATCAAAGATGATGTGGGATGATGAAGGTGTCATGTTTTGAAAGTATTCTTGGTTGGGGAGATCAAGAGGCGTGTCCCCGTTGTGATAATCGGTGGTACAACAAAAATGGTTCATTTGTGGGTGTTTGGGTGTCAAGAGAGAAATCCTTCTGGTGTGTTGTAAAAGGCCTTTGAGTGTTGTTAAAAATCCTTCGGGTGGTGTAAAATTCTGTCAGGTGATGAAATGCCTTCGGGTGATAAAAGGCCTTCGGGTGAATCTTCTTTTGTGTGTTTTCTGCAATGATTACTTCCGCTGCGGCACTGGGTTCTCCGTCATAATAATTGGTATCATAGGTATTGGTTAAAGTACTCGGTTACAGAACATAGTGGAAAGCATCTGGTGGAGAAGCTTATCAAGGACTCAGATGTCATCGTAAAATGACGGCGGTATCAACGATGTTGCTGGAATATCGAAAGTCTTCTTGGTCGCAGGTGTCATGCAGCGTGTTCCGTTCATTGGGTGAAATTCAAACCTTGGTGGAGTCGGCGATGAAATTGACCCAGATGGTGGAGATGAATGTGGTGTATTTGAATTTTAAATCAAGGTGGAGATTTTTGGGATTTTTTTATTTAAAATTTAAATAACGAGGAGGGAAAAAATTATTAATGGAGGGATTTTCTCAACATTAATGGAGGATTTTCTCCCAACATTAATGAAGAGTTATTCCCAATATTAGTTGATGGAATAATGAATGTTGACCACATTTATTAGTGATATGGGATGGGTGTCTATATAAGAGGATGTGGTAGCATGTTTTGGAATGTGGGCTGGCAAAGATGTAGACGACAAGAGAGAACAGTGAAGGGGTTTCCGCGTTTGCGGTAACTTGTGCCAAGAGAAGACGGTGATTACATCAATGATGGCGTGACTGTGGCGATGATTATAGGCATAGAAGATGGTGTGTGATGATAAAAGTTCCACGTATCAAAAGTCCTCTTGGTTGCGTAGATCAAGCGGCGTGTCCCGGTTGTGATGATCAACAGTACAAAACAAATGGCACGTTCATGGGTTTCAGTGTGTCGAGAGATAAATCCTTAAGGTTCCTTGTAAAAGTCCTTAGGGTGTTTTTAAAAATCCTTCAGGTGATGTAAAATTCCTTCAGGTGATAAAAGTCCTTCGGGTGAATCTTCTCTTGTATGTTTTCTACAATGATTACTTTCGCTGCGGTGCTGGGCTCTGTGCCCCAACACAGGGATCGACAGGGAGGGATATTTTGGTGGTGGTGATGTCATTAGAGAATGTTTCATCCATAGTAAACATGAAATCCCTCTTCTCATCGATTCATTGATTCTCTCTCTATTAGTTTTATTGAATGAGGTTTTGGTGGAATGGAGTCGAGACGATGTCTAGAAGGGGGAGCAGAGGAGTTCCTGGTGAAGCCCGTGGTTTCAGATTTGAACCAGATCTGGTGCCCTCTGGAGTCCGTCAAAGGCATCGGCTGGGACGGTTGCGGAAAGGTCAATGGCGAAGACATACTCAAGAGGCACAGCGGCGTCCCCCTAGAGGAGGAACCCCCACAACAATGACCTAATCTCCGACCGCCGATGATACCCACGTGAATACAATTGTTGAAATGACATACCCACCCGCCCCCTGGGACTGGCTGTCTCTCATATTTCATTGGTCATTGGGTGCACCCCGCCGCCCTGTTGTCGCCTTTTTTTTGTGCTCGAAATTAGAAAATATAAAGCTGTGACACATTCCCTGGCAATTCTGATCTACCTAATATTATTATAATTTTGATAATATTATACAAAAGCCTAAATCTATGAACACAAGAGTTGAGATACAAAGCTCTGACACTCCCGGAGACCACACAAAAGTGAAATAAAAAAAAAGTTTTGGTTCTTAATTATCGTTGATTTATATTAAAACACATTTCAAACGTGATGGGATAATCTTAATTAGAAAATTCAATGTTTTGAAGATGTTATTTTGTTTAATAATGAATTAAAAAATTGGATGATAATAGATCATGATTTTAAAAATCTTAAAAGTGAACATTGTCAAATCTAAAATGCATTAACTTACTAACCTCCTTTTAAATGTGAGTGACCACTGTGAAAAAAAATAGTGATAATAACCATATTTTCCAATGCTAATAAAAAAAATTATCACTCCTAAACGAAATAGCGCACGGAGTCCAAAAAGTATTTTTTAAAATTATTTGATAAAACGGTGATTCAAAGTCTACTTTTATGAGCACTCTCACACCACAGTTGTCAATGCTCGACCCTCCACCTAGGGGTGTAATTTCAGCTCGGCCTGCAGTGAAAAAAATCAAGTAGTTGACCACTATTCGGGATGGGAAGGGCCTGCCCAAACAACCCAATGAGGAGCCCCAAACCCAACCTCTGGCCGAAGAAAACCATCGGGTCGAAGTGGGATTTTTCGGGATGGGTCGAGCTTTTTCGAGCCGGCCCATAGTGGGCTTTTATTATTTTCAATATAAATGTTTGTTTTAATTTTTTTTAAACGTTTTTATTTAAAAACTTTTTTAACATTTATTTAATTTTTTTTACATTTATTTTTAAAAACATGTTTTTTAGATGTATTTTTTTAAACGTTTAACATGTTTTTTGTAAATACGTTTATTTTATTTTTTATTAACATTTTATAGTGTGTCAATATGTTATTTTTTTTCTAAATAGATTTATATATGTGAATCTATATATATTATGTGAAATTTGTAAAAAAAATTAATGAGGGGTTGGGGGATGCGCTGTAGTGGGTGAGTTCAAAGAATTTTTATTTAAACGTTTTTAAAATTTTTTTAAAACATTTTTTACATTTATTTTTTTAACTTATTTATAATTTTTTAATCATTTGTTAATTTTTTTATTTAAACCATTTTTTAACTTCTGTTTAAAAAGTTTTTTTATATTTATTTTTAAATGATTAATTTAAAACATTTTTTAATTTTTTTAAACGCATGCTTTTTAGAAGTATTTTTTTAAAACATTTAACTTTTTTTTCAAATTTTAATGTAAAAAGTTTTTTTTATGTGTTTTTCAAAAAAAATTAATTTAAATGTTTGTTTTAAAAACTTTTTTTGAACATTTGTTTAAAATATTTTTATTTAAACCTTTTTTTAAACTTTTTTTTAACATTTTTAAAAAAAAAATTTATAATTATTTTTACACGTTTAATTTAAAATGTTTTTTTGAACGCATGTTTTTTACAAGTATTTCTTTGAACGTTTAACTTGTTTTATGTAAAAATATTTTTTTATTAACATTTTATAGTGGGTGAATATGTTATTTTTTTATAAATAGATTTATATATGTCTGTGAATTTATATATATTATGTGAAAATTGATGAAAAAAGATTAATGAGGGATTGGGGGGTGCGCAGCAGTGTGTGGGTTTAAAACGTTGTTATTTAAACATTGTTTTATCATTTATTTAAAATGTTTTTTTACATTTATTTTTTTAACCTATTTATGAAAAGTATTTTTCAACGTTTGTTTAATTTAAACATTTTTTTAATGTTTTTTATTTTTTAAATGCATGTTTTTTATATTTATTTTTGTTAAACATTAAACATTTTTTTAAAAAACGTTTATTTTCTATTTTATTGACATTTTATAGTGGGAGGATATGTTTTTTTCTAAATAGATTTCTATATGTGAATCTATATATATTTTGTGAAAATAAATAATGAGAGGTTGGGGGGTGCGTAGTAGTGAGTGAGTTAATTTTTTTCTAAATAGATTTATATATGTATATATAGTATATATAATATATGCAAGTTTCATCATATTAATGAGGTTGTGAGGTGTGCGAACATCATTTGGTGAGTAGTTATTTTTTTGTTAATATATAATAAGTTATTATATATATATATAATGTTAAATGATTATATATATATATATAATATGAGAAAATTGTAAAAAAATAATAATTTGGGATTGGGGAGTGCACTGCAGTGGGCCGGTTAATTTTTTTTCTAAATAGATTTATATATAATATATGAAAGTTGCAACATACTTAAAAAAATTAATGAGATTGGGGGACGTGCACGAATATCATTAAGTGAGTGTGTTATTTTTTATGTTAATATACAATATTAAATCATTGATATATATATATATATTATTAATAGCTTTGTTTATATATATATATATATATTATGTTAAATCATTTATATATATATATATATATTTATATATATATATTATTAATGGATTTTTAAAAGCCACACTTAAATGATATATATTATTAATAACTTTATATATATATATATTATTTATTGATTTGTTTATATATATATATATCATATCATATCATATCATTGATATATATATTATTAAAAGATTTATATATATATACATATATATAATATGAAAGTTTCATCATATTTAAAAAAAATTAATGAGGTTGGGGGTGTGCGCGAACATCATTGGGCAAGTCTGTTATTTTTTTTGTTAATATATAATAAGTTATTATATATATATAATGTTAAATGATTGATATATATATATATATAATATGAGAAAATTGTAAAAAAATAATTATGGGTTGAGGGTTAATTTTTTTAAATAGATTTATATATTTATAGTATATATAATATATGCACGATGCAACATACTTAAAAAAAATTAATGAGGTTGGGGGACGTGCAAGAACATCATTAGGTGAGTGTGTTATTTTTTTATTAATATAGAACAAGTTAATATATATATTTAATATTAAATCATTGATATATATATATATATATATTATATTAAATCATTTATATATATATTATTAATGGATTTTTAAAAACCACACTTAATTGATATATATTATTAATGGATTTGTTTATATATATAGATTATATATATATTATTATATATCATTGTATATATATATACATACACACCCATTATAATTATATATAATAATAATTATATATATATATACATTATTTTTATATATATATATATATTATTTTTTGTTAATATATAATAATATATACACACACACACACATATATCATTGATATATATATATATATATATATATATCTAAATATATATATATAGAGAGAGAGAGAGTCTGGTGATAATATTACAGGTGCAGTGCCTGGACCAGTTGGTCTAAGTGTGGCCTTGAAATCATGTGGTAGGGGGATTAAATCTCTCTACCAGCAGTTTCCCATTAGTAGACGGGCTTCGCACGGGCTAGCGGGCCAGGCTTCGTGTGGGCTAGCGGGTTGGGTTTTTTTAGGTCGGTCTAGCCTGGACCGCATGCCTTCTTGGATAGGCCCGACCAGATGAACCTACGGCCTGAGCCTGGCCTGGCTTGACGTGGGCTTTGCTGGGCCATGCCTCTCAGGCTTGCGGGCCACCGGGCCAGAATTACTCCCTTACCCCCACCCTCCCCCTCTTTATCACCCCTCCCTAACCGTCCAACCACTCTTCATCAAAACTTCTAAACTCTATCAACACTACTCCGTCTATATTTTTTCAATGTTTTAGGATGTATCTATTTATATATACACACACACATAATTTCTTTTTATTTATATAATTTTTTAAAATACATTTTCAAAATATGTTAATTTATATTTACATATAAATTTTTTATAATTTATTAATAAATATTTATTATAAATACATTTATATAATATATATAAAAACATTTATCTTATATACATTTATATTTTATATTTAATGATAATGACATATTTATAAAAATACATTTATATGATGTATTTACACTAAATTGACCCACACCCATGCACACATACACACACATGTTTACACGTACACATATTTATAGTTTTCACACACACCCACACAGATATATATATATATATATATATATATATTTTACACACAAATATTTATATTTATAATTATATTTATATACTAGATACACATACATATATTTATATATCTATCTCTACAGTCTATATAACTATAATTTATAATAAATAAATGTAATTATAATTATAAATATATAATTATAAAAGAATATTAAAAATAAATATATATTACATTTATATATATAGGTTCCGGGTGTAGCGGAAGCGCCAGATGGAGCATGCCCAATTCAGATTTTTGTCACAATCAATGATTAATTCTAGATGTACATCGATGATAATCATCGCGACGAATGAAATTGAATCAAAGATTATTTGATGATTGAATGCTGGAACCAAAATGCAGGATCATCACATATTATTTATAATTAATCTAAACAATTAAAGAATTACCCAGCAATGTTTTTTTTCTTTATTGACGGATCTAAAAGTATCACTGCATCGTACCGTCATTGCACTATAGAAATCAAATGTAGATTTTGTAGGTTCTAGACGCAGCGGAAGCGCGAGAGGGACGATACCCAACTTTTTTTCCATATTCAATGAACAATTCAGGATCTATGCGATGATGAATACCATGATCTAGGGAATTGAATCAAAGAAATAAGAAAAAGGAATAGAAACTGGGAACCAAGAGAGAGGATCATCATATTTTGTTTATAATTAATTTAATTAAATAAGAATTACCTTCAAGATTATTTTTTCTTCATTGATGCGTTCGTCTATAGATCTGCAAGTGTACCATCATTGCGTTGTAGAGATAAAAGGTAGATCTCCTCTAACGGTGATCCACATGTGTTCCATGTAATTTTGGACATTGCATAAGGAGTCTCCGAGTGCTAGCACAGAAGATCCTTGTGCTTGTGATATCCGCCTTCGATCGCACTGAGAACTGATTCCAAATCATTCTCCTTGACCCGGTGGAGGAGGATCACTCTTATTCTTGAGAGCATTTTTGGAGAGGAATAAACTCTCAAGGCTTGAGAGTTTTTCTCTAATTCATTGTGCACAACCCAATGGGCATCTCTTATCCTTTTCTTAACTAATAAGAGAATAATATAACCAGATATTTAATTCACTAGGGTAATAATAAATAATTTGAAAAATTGTCTTAATTATTTTATTAATCCTAGAGAAACCCTCATGTCAAATAATAACGTCAACATTATTATTTCCTAACACGCGCTTAACTTGCAAGTTATAATTAAATATCATTTAATCAAATAATATTCAATATTATTATTTCTCATTGGAATATTAAACTCGATTCGCCAATCCTTCTCAATATTTATTAATTACTCCACTCACAATATATTCCCTTGAATAATAAGTGGTGGAATAAATGCGATCACACATACATGAATAATTATTAAACCATGACAGAGAATATTATTTATTCAATTATTTAAATAATAAATTATTTAACTGTGATATTGGATACACTTAGTGTGTGACCCTCTAGGCCTCTATCTTAGTGGTATTAGGAGAACCTGCCTAAAGTCCAAGGTTAGAGTCTAGAAACACGCTAATCACCCAAAGAAAAAAAAATTTAATGACATAATGAAATGCCACCTCATACGAATGCTTACCATGTAATATAATCCATTTATCACAATATCTCTGATCGAGTATGTTGCATGCCAGTGCCATCAACCTATATGCTCGATATCTCTTTCTTTGACTTTTCTGAAATAGAACATTCCTATTGATCACAACCATGGATTTTTTTAAGCTATATCATTTCCATAAAAGGGCCTGAGATATAATATTCTCTTAAAGAATAGAAGAGATAAATCTTTTATTACATTATTCATTAATGCAATATTACTCCTGATGTACCCAACATATCCTACCTCGCCGCGTACATCTGTCGTCGTGGTTTTCATCAATACAACTAGGTGAACAACTCATAATATCCATTAATAATAATATTAAAGTCTAAGGACCAATAAACACATCTGCAGATAGAAACATCCAATGACACTAATAAATGTGGATTTTCTATAATCAGGTCTCGTTCTCATAATATCCTACTGGATATCACCAATGGTGTACACCATGAGAATATGTTTCAAAGACCTATGAGCCTCTACCCATGATAGCCTATATTATTTATGTCCCTTAAATAATATCAATCGTCCATAAAACATATATCTAAGAATAGTTTCATAGCACTTCTAGGTTCTCATCATAGAGGGGAACTATTATAACCTTTTAATGCAACACCTACACTCGAGACATTATCACATGAAATGTTACGCAGAAGAATAATCATGATGTGATAAAGAGTTTATTGATATTAAAAAAATATGAATATAAGTTATCATAAAGTTCATAGAATTTGGTTCTATGGAACCAACTCCAATAGATTCCCTCTAGTAGTGATCTACAAATTATCCACAAACCTTTGAACGTTGTCATAGGAATCTTTGAGTTCTAGCATGGTAGATCCTAACACTCACGTCATTCACCTTTGCTCACCTTGAGAATAACTTCAAGAATTATTATATTTAATCTCTCTAGAATCAAAAGTTTTCATAATCTCCTCCCTCCAAAGGCACCCCTTTCAAGCCAACAATTAAGAAAAAGAGATAATGACCCCCCAAATCCAGCCTCCTGTAGGTCTCGAGTTGGCGTTTATCACCGAGAGTATAAAATATCTTAAATTAGAGACATTAATCTATAATAATAGGATCGGGAGATAGTATATCAATGACCAATCAACTCCATGACATATTAAAATAAAAGAAATTGTACCCATACCACATGTATGTATAAGTAAAACAAATACAGATAAAATTTTCCAAATAAATACCCAAAAGAAAAGCAATGGCAGCAACACAGCAACAACCCCAGAGTTCCAAGATAGAAATGTCTAGAATGGTCTACAATGCCCTCTTGGAAACCTAAAAATAGTATGTATATACGTAGGGCGAGCATACAAGTATACTCATTGGGATAACCAAAGTCTCTTAGGCACATGTGAAAAGTGCATACCAATGCATTTATGAGCAAACAGAAAAACCAAAAACACCTACATAGGTCAACTAACCAAGACCATCATCACTATGACATGATCACTAAATAATATATCTTGGTATAATAACATACTAACAAGCATGCCGATAATAGGGTACCCTACACCACTTTCTCACTGATTTGCTGCTCTCACACCTCAACATTGTGCGTCCTGACGCTCACATCTCTTTTGAACATCACATCATTCCAATCACCCCATGTGTAACTGGCCATCACATCATATATCGCTCGAAAAAATATGATTCATCATATCACATATTGCCTGGAGACACCTGAGGCATCACAACACATCTCATCCAAAACCATAACCAGAGTAGTATTGTATCGTGAACATGAAGGATATAACCTTGTTACCTCCTCCTACCATGCACAACCCCCACCATAAGGCACCTCATGACCTCATAAAACATCACTATAGTTCACTTTTGTCTTATAGCTATCAAATCCCGTGCATGTAATCGCCGCATGAAAGAGAGGGTGGGAAATAGTGGGTAACCGGCCATCCATCATCACCATCAGGATGTTGGGAAAACACCCCCAAATATATGGGTGCCGACACATGTTGCTCGATGCAGGTGGGGTGTGTATAGAAAATCATTAGGAACACATATCGCTTATATATATATATTTAGTCACACACAATCACAACCTATGAGTTCACAAAAAATACTAAACAACTCACTACTTCACCACCCAACCTCATAACATTGTCACTTTCATCACCACTACTAAATACACAACACCCACTACTACAGATATGGCCTTTAAAAGAATGCAAAAAGGGTATTTCCAATGCTAAAAAAAGTTTATAATTGAAGCACTATTAATTTTTTTCCCTACAAATCGGAGGGTGGACCCCCCCCCCTTTTATCAATGCCCAATCCCCCCTTTTAATAGTGATGGTTATCCCCTCCCCCCTTTAACATCACTATGAACCTACTTCACCCACTCTTGCCCGCCTACCTTTGCTGGGTTTCGAACCTGAAACCTACTCCTCATACTCCAACGCCTTTTCCACACACACACACACACACACACACACACACACACAAACACACACACACACACACACATTTATATATATGTGTGCATATATAAATATAATTTTACATATTTATATTTATTTACATATATTATATCTCAATATTGATATACATATATTAGAATATATAGATAAATATATATATGTTCATCAATACACACAAAAAAATATATTTATATATATATATATATAAACATTATATATACATTAATTTTTTATGTATATAAATATTCATTCATTTTTATTTTAAATAAAATGGATATTATTTTTTATTTATATATGGTTTATATATTGAGAAATATATTTCATATGTAAATAAGTTTAATTATTTATTTATAAAATTAAATATTTATGTGTGAATATATAAAAAATATGTATATACTGTTATATAATTGATTATAAATAATAGTACATTGTGAAAAATGATAAAATTTCAAATCCATAATATCAATATGAATTTAATGCCCATGAACAAATTTAGTCTCCACTAAAAAGGGAACCCCCCCTTAAACTAGCCTGACAATCCATCGAATTTTCAAAATTGGGGTACCTGATTAAAAACTCAGTTTTAGAGTCCTTTTGGGTACTTTTAGGACTTGAAAAATGTGATAGATGGTTCCTCTCTATAATTAGGGCGTAGATCTCGTCACATGATTCGATTTTATATATGGTAGAGCCAAGACGGACACCCGGATCAAAAGTTACGACCCTTCGAAGTTCGAGTTACGTTTTCAACTTATTTTCGATCTTTTATTAATTTTTTGATTTTCTATATTAACATTGTTATTAAATTACTACTACTCGATAATAATTAACAAAATATTAATTAAAAAAATATTTTTAGTTATTTTATAATCCATTTTCACTAATTATCTTATATATTAAGTGTAAATGTCTATTTAGCCTTATCTAAAATATATTTAAAAAATATATATTATATTTATATCAATGAAAATATATTAATATATTGATATATTATTTTTAAGGTTTTTTTGAAATATACATTTTATTATCCCTAATAAAAAAGTGTTGATAATGGGGGGCCTTTAACAATGCTTAAAAAAAGCGATTATATAGGAGGTACCATTAAGAGTGCTAAAAAAGTGTTGTTAAAGAATTGCGCTGTGTTAAGCCGTTTTTGTGGGAGTGACCACATGACAGGCCATGAGACACATTTCAAATTTCATTTTTTTCTCCTCATAATCTATTTTCCAAATTTCATATTAGCAACCGTTTCATTTAAACACCCAATTCATTATATTATTTCTAGCTCATTCATCTCATTATCTCATCCTATTATTTAACATTTAACATCAACCTCATTTAACCATAGTTCCCATTTATTAATTCATTCGTTAGACATTTCCATCCCATTAACCAAACAATCCCATGCCATTTAAATTTCAACATTAGCATTTAATTCAAACACTACTCAAGAAACTAACAAAACACATCACAACACAACGAACAACAACCAATTATTCCCATGCCGACTAGCCCACACTGTCACCATCACACAACCACAACCACCTCCTTATCACAACCACCACGTCACCCCCACTTTCTATCACAACCTCCCCATAGAAAGACCAAAAAACTCATCACATAACCACCCCACATCACAAATTCACATCACCTCCCCACAAAATGGCTGCACCACAACACCTTGAGATATCATTTTTCAGATTTAGCTGGGGGATTTTCATCACATTCAACTTCTTTATTTCAGGGTAATTCTCAAACCACTATGAATCCCCTAGGGAAACCATTTCATTATATGAATATAAATGATTATAAAATTAAATTTATAGTTATTTCAACAAACACACCAAACAAGGTTCAATAACACATGTCAAATCAACAAAAAAGACCCTTAATAATCATAATTTTCAGCGGGGCATCAAGACCGTACAATGAAAATATCGATAAATATTAAAAAATGTAAAATCATGTGATTTCATTCCACTTCCCCTTCAATTTAAATTTAAATAAATTATTTGTCTTTAATTAAGTTTATGCAGAGTATCTTACCAAAAGTTAACAAGAGTATAACCCCTCCCACATGATACACAATATGAGAAATGAAGGATCCTCTCTATCAAATGACACTTTTTGATCCGCTGCACAAGGTTGAACCAAGAGGAAGGCCACCACCAAACACCACATTTAATAAGAACACCCTTACCATCTTATAACACAAGAACCACACAATCTTCTTAGAAAATCATCACCAAAACTACCAGTTTCCCTAACAACAACCTTCTCAAGAAAAGAAACGGAAAGGAAAGTAGGAAAAAGTAATAGAAGAACTCACCTAAACCACCACATATAGACCATACAAGGTTATGGTAAAAATCCACTGAAAGGGGGATGAAAGAGAAAATTGGGATGAACTTGGGTCACCCAAGAAATGAGAGAAATACTGGAAGAATGGTTGGGTTCAAGGGACTCTGAGAATTTATACCCATATTGAAAAACATAAGACCATAGTGCAACCCATTTGACCACACCCCAATACTGCTAAAAAATGTAGGGACCACAACACAACACCTAGTTAGACACTAAACGAGGTTAATATTCACTGATTATATCTTAATATTCAGATGTTCCAAGGTCTATAAAAATCAATTTTAGTGCATTTTATAAATAGAACTTCATTTCTCATCACAAGTGCAATTCAAGTTTAAAGTTCAAATTTGAACCCAATCAATTAACTGCTTGTAGAATCAATTTTATTCATTTTTTAAATTTTATATTTTAGTATATTATTGATCACTTTGTTTGGAACATTTTATCTTTTAGGATCAAAGGATTAATCCTAAGGTAAGATGATGATATTTGTAATGAATGAAAAATTGTTTTGGACAAAGCATAATGGGCCTAAGGCCCATCAAACAAAAGTGGGCCCCACAATACATGACCAATGAAGATCAAAATTTTTACTATAGAATTATAAATTATGTGTTTCATTCCATTAAACTATATAAAGATATAATTATGTAGTTTTAATGGAGATAAATGGAGTCCAAGTTGATATTTAAATAGTGGGATAGATTTGAATACCCATAAAGTCATCCTACTAAATCGAGCATGACTTCCAAAACGTTGGTAAAATTTGCCTTAATTTTTTACATATTCTATAGGAAACATGGAATAATATATTTTTTTCAACTATACCTTCGTATTCAGCCATATCAAGTTACCAATTCACACAACAAAAAAGGCGATGAATCTGGCCAAATGTTGTGGTCAACTTGGAAACTTCCAATTTCCTTTGATTTCTCACCCACCTTTTGACTCTTCTAATTAATGGTGAGATAATTTATTGATGGTGGGTCAACCTAAGGCTCAAAATATTCCTATATAAGGATATGGCGGTGAAGGGAATTAGTATCCGTGTTTTTCTTTTCTATCAGATGTTTTTCTTTCAATTGTAATTTTACGCTCTCGTTTTGTACCGCATCGCCAATTTTTTTCCATGTATGTTTTTCGTAAACCTTAATTTGATTAATAAAAGTTATTAATTCATTCATTATCCATTTCCATCCCATTAACAAAAAAATTCCATGCCATTTCAATTTCAACATTATCATTTAATTCTAACACTACTCGAGCAACTAACACAACACATCACAACACAATGGCCAACAACTAATTGTTCCCAAGCCGACCATCCCACACTGTCACCATCACACAACCACAACCACCTCCTTGTCACAACCACCAAATCACCCCCACTTTCCATCACAACCTCCCCAACAAAACTCATCACATAACCACCCTACATCACAATTTCACATCACCGCCCAACAATATGGCCGCACCACAACACCTTCAGAAATCATTTTTTAGATTTATCTGGGGGATTTTCATCACATTAAACAACTTTATTTTAGGGTCATTATCACACAACTATGAACCCCCTAGGGAAACTGGTTGCGCCCAAATTTACCCTACTGGTAAAAGCGGTCGATGTAGTACATGTAGGGGTCGAATCCACAGGGACCGAAGAAGTAACCTTAAGACGCTATGATTTGGTGAAGGATGGGCTATGAAGTAGCCAAATTTGGATTTTATTTTGGATGGTTTAAAAAAACACTAAGAAACCTAAGTTAATTCAATTCAAATAAAATGGGTTGATATTAGGATTATGCTCGGGGTGAATTGAATGAATTTTACTTCTTTAGACAATTTTGGTTTTATTAATTCTTGATGAATCCATTCTTCAAAAATAACACTACATTCATCATTTTCTGGTTTGGTACTTACTAAACACAATTAATAATCCCCTATACACTTAGAGAACCAAATTCATGATCTCTCCGAGGTATATGGTCATTAATAATTGAATTTAGTTTGCTCAAACATAGTAAAGATGAAGAGTATAAATAACTGAAGAATGGATGTCTTAAATTAATTATCCAATTAACAAAAATTCGTTTATAAAATAACATTCAATCCAGACTTTGCATCCTACTAAGATCAACCCATTAAATGGTTAGCCCTCCATTGATGGTATAATCTCAATGGTGGGCGGAAGATGGCTAATAAGAATTGGATTGAAGAAATTAAAATCGCAGAAATAACGAGCCCACTTACGTGTGTGTGAATGAAATTCACACCTATGTGTGAACTAATTCACAAAAACACAGAGATATCACTGTGCTTTGTGATAATAAAGTTTTAATAAAAGAAATTTAAAATATAGAAGTGAATTAATTTGATTAAGAACATAAAGATACAAAAAAGAAACTTACATGGAAATGGAAAACATTACAAAGGAAATTTGGAAGCATAACCTTACAATGAAACAAGCAACAAAAGATGATATGAAAAATATCAACCCCTATTACATTCAACAATAGCTCCTTATATAGTTATATTAGGAGCCTTAGGTACATCCCCAAAAAATTAATTCACCCCCCAACAATTAATAGAGTCAAATGGAGGGTGAATAATCAAAAGGAAATTGATGTTTTGAATTTGACCCGGAAAACTGTCCAGATTCGTCCACCATATTGACGTGTGAATTCGAAATTGAAGAAGGCAGAATCCGTAGGGGTTGTAGAAGATAAATGTTTTCTTCCATGTGTATTATAGAAGCTCTCAAAATTTCAGGAAATTTAGATCATCCGTTTGGAATTTATGGTCGAAATGGTGAGACGGCTTTCTGTGCATTAATGTCGAGTCCACCATTTAAATCTCAAATTCAGATCCCTTTATCATCATGAAAACATCAGCATTAGCTCCAGCCACAGTTGAATAAAATGATCCTCATATTTCTATCTTTATATTGTATAAAGTTGAGCTTCATTGGGCTTTGTTTCTGGGCCCCACATTTGTTTGATGGGCCTTAGGCCCATTATGCTTTTTCCAGCAAGTTTCTGCCTTCAGGTGCAAAATTCTCCATCTTCCTTTGGGATTCATCCAGTGGACCTAAAAGATACAATTTTCCAAACAAAGTGATCAATCATATCACAAAATTTAAAATTCAGAAAATGAATATAATATTGTCAACAAACAAATGAATGATTGGGCCCAAATGTTCATTTTAAACATGAATTGCATTTTTGATGAGAAATGAAGTTCTATTTATGTAATGCACTAAAAACAATGTTTATGGACTTTGGAAAAATGAATATAAAGATATTAACAGTGACTAATCACACCCCCCAACTTGAGTTTTTCTAGTCCCGAGCAAAATAAATTACAAATATGAAATTCAAATCCCCTTTTCCAAAAACATTTTAATACACATTGCTCACCCAAATATCTAATACCAAAAAAATTATGAAAACCCATCAAAATAATTAAAAACAAGATAGGTCCATAAGCATATCCCAAGCCCAAGCCCATTCCTTTGTTCAAATTCATCACCACATTTCATCCAATTCCAATTAAGCATGATAAAGTGTTGTGCATCATAAAAGATATGGGGCCCATTTTATTGTTCAAGGGGAAAAAATGGAAGCTCTAGGTGGGAATCACATTAAACCTTAAGATGAGTATCCTTTTTTTTATTTTTTATTTTTTTTTTGATTTTATTTTTTTAACCACAATAGATATGAAAAGACTAACTCTGGGCAAGACAACTATGGAGTCACGATCCCCAAGTTCCGGACGCCACACATATTGTCAATTTCATGCTCTACAATAGAGATATAAAGACTAACTCTGGGTAAGACAACTATGGAGTCACGATCCCCAAGTGCCGGACGTCACACATTTGGAAAAAACATTTCTCTATGTGGTCTTTTTTTTGTTTTTTTTGTTTTTTTTGGATACTCAAATTAAACTAAAAGTGACCCCATAACCCTATGCTATAATGAAAGGGACCCAAGAACTCAAATTTACACCCATGATCCAGTAGACGTGCATTGTGGCATTTTTATTAAGAGGATGAAATTTTAAACATTGAAAAATCACATCGGATAACCGCACTTTCCAAAAACTATGCTCATGAACTAAAACTTGCATTAAAATCAGAATCAAGTCATGCAAAATTTATTTGATATCCAATTTTAGTGTTTGAAATGTGTGTTTATCATGTTTATGGTTAATGTAATTTTTCTTTTCATGCATGTTTTTATTCAAAAAATAAAAAAAAAATCATTTTTTATCTCCCCCCAACTTAGAATGACACTGTCCCCAGTGTTTAAAGAAAAGAAAAGTTAGAAGTGGGTAGGAGAGGAGTTCAAAGATGAAATTGAGAATGATAAACATGGAACAAATTCACCTAGTTTTTAAAGTTGAGGTTCATGATGCTCCAAATTACTCCTTTGATCTCTTTGGGGATGTAGGCACCTCCTTGATTGAACATGTATCACCCAAAATAGTTCCTGAACCATAAAAATAAGGACAAAGCAGACAAAACAAACAACACAATGATTTATTTAATTCCAAGTACCATCATTTTCATGTTTTTTTTAAATCAAACTAATGATACATTGTCTTCTTTTAAATTTCTGGGTAAGGTATTACTCAAGGATCACACCGCGTGACACAGATGAATACGGTGCTCCCCTTTCATACCCATCCATACTCATAAAAGAAGAACATGTCAAGAATCTAATTTTTTTTAACCTACAAAAACATAAATAAAATAAACTAATGATACATTGTCTTCTTTAAATTTCTGGGTAAGGTATTACTCAGGGATCACACCGCGTGACATGGATGAATACGGTGCTCCCTTTTCATACCCATCCTTACTCATAAAAGAAGAACAGGTCAACAGTCTATATATATAAAAAAATAACAAAATTAAGCATAAGGAAACAAAATATGATTCACAGTGATTGGAAACATGAAAACCACGGGTTGCCTCCTGTGCAGCGCTTTTGTTTAAGGTCATTAGCCCGACTTGTACCCTAAATCTATCAATTTTTCTCTGGTTCATATGTTGGCTCAGTTAACTCCTCCTTGGTTTCTTGTTTATTGAATGATTCAATGAATGGTTTTAACCTATGAACATTGACTTTGAAGACATGACCACTTGTGGGATCCTAAATCTCTATTTCCCCATGAGGGTACACATGATGCACTAGGTATGGACCAGACCATCTGGACCTTAGCTTTCCTGGGTGTAGATGAAGTTTTGAACTATACAAGAGCACAAATTTTCCCAGTTCAAAGTGTTTGACTTTGAGATTCCTAGATTGGTAGGCTTGAACTTTAGATTTATTGATCCTTGAATTTTCATAAGCCTCCATCCTAAGTTCCTCGAGTTCATTAAGATCTAATTTCCTTTTTGTTTCAGCCAAAGAAATGTCAAATTTCATTTTTTTTATTGCCCAAAAGGCCTTATGTTCAATTTCAACAGGTAAATGACATGCTTTTCCATAAACCAATCTATACGGTGACATGCCTAGGATAGTTTTTAAAGAAGTTCGATATGCCCAAAGGGCATCTAAGAGTTTCTCGGACCAATCTTTCCTAGAGAGATTGACAGTTTTTTCAAGAATTTGCTTAATTTCTCTATTTTCCAACTCATCTTGACCGTTGGTTTGAGGATGGTATGCAGTGGAAACTTTATGAGTAATACCATACTTAGACATGAGTGAAGAGAATGAGCGGTTGCAGAAATGGGTTCCACGATCACGGATTATAGCCCTAGGAATTCCAAATCGAGAAAATATATGCTCTTTCAGAAATCGGATCACAACATGGTGGTCATTGGACTTGGTGGGAATGGCTTCAACCCATTTTGAGACATAATCAATAGCTAAGAGGATGTAGAGGTATCCCTTAGAGTTTGGAAAGGGTCCCATGAAATCAATTCCCCAACAATCAAATATTTCAACGACCAGAATGGGAGTGAGGGGAATTTGATTCCTTTTGGTAATGGATCCTAATTTCTGACACTGAGGAAAAATTTTGCAGAATTGGAAGGAATCCTTAGTGAGGTTCGGCCAGTAGAAACCACTTTGGAGGACCATTGCAGTGGTTTTCTTTGTAGAAAAGTGGCCTCCACATGACTCTCCGTGACAAAATTTTAGAATGGACTCTTGCTCAGACTCAGGAATACATCTCCTGATGATTTGATCAGGACAGAACTTGAAGAGGTAAGGATCATCAAACACATAATGTTTTACATCAGAAAGGAATTTCTTCTTAGCTTGGGTCCACATGAATTTTGGAATGTCACCCGTCACCAAATGGTTTTCTATGTCAGCATACCAAGGGAAATCACTCACTGAATAGAGGTGCTCATTAGGAAATGAATCAGACACAGAGAGGTGGTGTGAGTTTTCTTTGAATTCCATCCTAGAGAGGTGATCAGCTACAATATTTTCAAGACCCTTTTTATCCTTAATGGTTAAATCGAACTCTTGAAGAAGAAGGACCCACCTAATCAATCTAGCCTTGACATCTTGTTTTTGGAAAAGGTATTTTAGGGCTGAATGATCAGTGAAGACAATGATGGGTGATCCTAAGAGATAAGACCTGAATTTCTCTAAGGCAAA
The DNA here is from genome assembly GCA_963277665.1 of Viscum album. Classification (NCBI taxonomy): domain Eukaryota; kingdom Viridiplantae; phylum Streptophyta; class Magnoliopsida; order Santalales; family Viscaceae; genus Viscum; species Viscum album. The sequence continues at coordinate 357,605,529 of OY728155.1, read as the reverse complement.
GACAATAGCAAGCAACTCTTTCTCAGTGGTGGTGTAGTTTATTTATGCATCATTTAAAGATTTTCTTGCATAATAAATTACATGTGGAGTTTTCTCACACCGCTGTCCTAAGACTGCTCCTACAGTGAAATCACTTGCATCACACAAGAGATCGAAAGGAAGTTTCCAATTTGGAGATTGCATGATAGGTGGAGATATAAGAGTTGACTTGAGTGTAGAGAATGATTCCTCACAACTTTCTGTCCATAAAAATAGAGCATATTTTACCAATAGAGCACAAAGTGGTCGAGAAATAGAGTTGAAATTCCTAATGAACCTTCTATAAAAACCAGAATGTCCTAAGAAGGACCTCACTTCCTTAACATTTTTAGGAGAGGGAAGGTGACGAATGATTTCAAACTTAGCTTTATCAACTTCAATACCTCTACCAGATACCAGATGACCTAGAACAAGTCCTTCCCTTACCATGAAATGGCATTTTTCCCAATTTAGTATGCGATTCTTATCCTCTCACCTTAACAAAACCTTTTCAACATTTATAAGGCATCCCTCAAAAGTATCCCCAAAGATGTAGAAGTCATCCATGAAGACCTCTAAAAAATCCCCCACCATATCTGAGAATATTCCCATCATGCACCGCTGGAAGGTACCAGGGGCATTACATAACCCAAAGGGCATGCGCTTGAAGGCAAAAGTGCCAAATGGACAAGTGAAGGTTGTTTTTCCTTGATCCTCTAAGGAGACTTCGATTTGATTATACCCTGAGAATCCATCTAGGAAGCAATAGAATTGATGAACTGCCACTCGCTCGAGGAATTGATCAATAAAGGGTAAGGGGAAATGGTCTTTCTTGGTATAAGAGTTGAGCTTCCTATAGTCAATACAAACTCTCCATCCACTACTGACCCTTGTTGGAAGCATCTCTCCATCCTTGTTGGTTATTACTGTGATTCCAGCCTTCTTTGGAACCACATGGATTGGGCTAACCCACTCACTCACAGCTATAGGATAGATGATACCAGCTTTTAACAATTTCAAAAGTTCTTTTCTCACTACTTCCATGAGATTAGGATTGAGTCACCTCTGAGGTTGACAACTTGGCTTTGACTCAGATTCAAGAGTAATTATATGAGTCCCGATAAGTGGGCTAATCCCAGGGATATCAGATAGGGTCCATCCAATGGATTTCTTGTGTCTCCTAAGAACATCTAGAAGCATCCTCTAATGATCGGCTTCAAGGGAGGAAGAAATGACAACAGAAAAGGATTGATTGTCCCCTAAGAAAGAATACTTTAGTGATGAAGGTTAGACTTTAAATTCAAGATCAGATTGGTCATGACTTTCCAAGAATGGATGAGACTTTGTATTGAACTTAGTTTCTTTGTTCAGATTTCTTGACAAAATTGGTTCCTTGTGAACATAATTTTCATCCACTAAATTTTCCAGAGTAGTATCATGAATGGCTATGGACTCAATGTTATTGATTTCAACCATGTTATCATTGATTGGTGATTCTAGAAATTCATCAATAGAAGTGTCTGAAAGAGATTCAATCCAAGGAGGAAAATTTCCCTCATGTGAATAAAGAAAATCAATCTCTTCTTGACTTAACCATACTTCGGTAACTCCTTGATGTTCATTGAGTTCATTATCAACACTACCAATCCAATTAACCTCATGGATCTCTTCATCATCCCCAATTTAATAGTTTTCATTGTAGATGTTCAAGTCTAGACTCATGTTCCCAAAGTTGATGGTCATGTTCCCATTTCGGACTCAGATTACAGAGTTAATTGTTGCAAGGAAGGGATGACCAAGTATGACTGGGGTTTTCTCCCTAGGACCTAAGCTTGGGTGATTTTCCAGAACAATGAAGTCAGCTGGGTAAATTAAATTTTCAACTTTCACCAAAACATCTTTTAAGATCCCCTTTGGAACTCGAACACTATGATCAACAAGTTGAAGAGTGACAGATGTGGGTTGGAGTTCTTCGAGCCCTAACTAATAGTACATGGCATAAGGAATTAGGTTAAAACTAGCACCTAGATCACACAAGGCTTTGAAAACTTTGTTCTCTCCTAGTTCAACATTTATTTAAGGGCATCCTGGGTCTTTCATCTTAGGAGGAATGGTCCCTTGAATGGTGGTACTCACATTAGCAGCCAAAAGGACTTGGTTTTTATGTGAAAATTTTCTTTTAAAAGTGCACAAGTCCTTAAGGTATTTTGAGTAGGAAGGTATGGTTTGGATGACATCGAGAAGGGGAATGTTCAACTTGACTTGTGAGAAGATTTCCCTCAATGTTTCACTCAATTCAGGCTTGGTTTCCCCCCTCATGCGTTGAGGAAATGGTGCAGATTGTGGAGTTGTTTGTTGAAGTGTTGTTTCATTCACATTATTATCAGTTTCTTCATATTGATCTTGTAGTTCATTTGAATTTTCATTAGAGTTTGAAGCTTCACATGGCTTCTGACTTATCTGTTCAGGTTTTTCAATTTATTTCCCACTTCTTAAAACTGTCACAACCTTTAGTTGTTCGTGAGTTGTTTGAGTGAAACTTGTCTCTCCCCTTGATGTTTGTTGTGGAATGTCCTGTGTGGGAATGGGTGCCTTTCCAGTTTTTATGGTTTTAAGTTCTTGTTTAATGGATGAGAATTCTGAGTTCATTTTTTCCATTTGTTTGCACAGTTGTTCTAGTAGGCTTTGTGGAACATTTTGGGTTGGTGCTTGAGCTTGTGGGTTTATCCCAGGAGGATACTTTGGTTGTTGGATAGGTTGTTGAATGGGTTGTTGGGTAGGTTGTTGATATTGGACATGAGGCTGTTGGAATTGGACCGGTTGTGGTTGGAACTGATTATGAGGTTGAAAGTTTTGTTGAGGGTATGGGTTGATACATTTTTGTTGTGCTGGTTGTTGATTTTCCTTCCAACGAAAGCCCGGATGGTCATTATACCTTGGATTTAAGGTGTTCATGAATTGTGGCTTTTGAAAGTTCATTTCATTAACTTCTTCTGGTGGTCCTCCTAAAAGAACATCCTTGATTGAAGGAACGGTTGGGAAATTATCAGTCTTGTGGTCATTCTTGTCACAAATTGTATAAACAAGCTCAACAGTTTGGGTTTTGTAGACCTTCCTAAGATCAATCTCCTCAACTTTCCTCGTGAGTGCAGCAAGTTTTTCTCTAAGGTTTTCTTCTTCTCCAAGATTGTACATTCCACCAGATTTGGGTGGCTTCTCATAGTATGGTGATGTTCCCCATGTTTGGTTTTGTTCAGCAAGATTTTCTAGATACTCGTAAGCATAATTTGGGGCTTTGTTTTTGAAGGTTCCATTACAAATCATATCAATGAATTGTTTGTTTCCGGGACCCAACCCTTTATAGAAAATTCTCACTTGTTCTGGGATTAAGAAACCATGGTGTGGTACCATGTTTAATGTGTCCTTGAACCTTTCCCATGTTTCATAGAATTTTTCTCCCTCTCTTTCAAATTTTTTTTGTATGCTCTTTTAAGTGAAATTGTTTTGTGATGGGGGAAGTATTTTTTATAAAATTCTCGTTGAAGTTGGTCCCAAGAGTGAATGGATGCTGGTCTCAAATTGTTTAACCAATTATTTGCTCGGTCCTTAAGGGAAAAAGGGAAAAGTCTCATTTTAGAAGATTCAATTTGATTTTGTGGGCACATGGTTTCGACAACGTCATTAAATTCTTTAACATGAAGGTAAGGCATCTCAGACTCCATCCCATGAAAGGTTGGAAGGTGGTTCAGGACATGGGGTTTGAAAACATATTGGGCATATCCTATGTTGTCATGCCTAATGCATGAGGGTGCATTGGTCCAGGTTGGTGTGAGGTAGTCATTCATGGTCGGGTCTGCAACAATTCCCAAATTGGGGTCTTGCCCGTTATTTTGGTTCCCTCCCCGGTTTATGATTTGGTTTTGTGGGAGATTCTCCATTGTATCGAACTCAACATATGAATTTGGAGTATTAGAAAGATTTGTATCTAAAGGAAATAGACCTCTTTTAGTGCTTGACTCCCCATCCCTACGAGTATCCACCCTAACTAATCTGTTTGAGTTATCGCGGCTGTAGGCGGACATGCGCCAAAAGAAAAAAAAAGCAAGAAAGGGAAAAGATAAGAGAATTGGGATGAGAATAGAAGAATGGGGGTAAGAAAAGAATGTTTTTAGTCTAAGGAACTTACTTGGTCCCCGGTAACGGCTCTAAAATTTGGTTGCGCCCAAATTTACCCTACTGGTAAAAGCGGTCGATGTAGTACATGTAGGGGTCGAATCCACAGGGACCGAAGAAGTAACCTTGAGACGCTATGATTTGGTGAAGGATGGGCTATGAAGTAGCCAACTTTGGATTTTATTTTGGATGGTTTAAAAAAACACTAAGAAACCTAAGTGAATTCAATTCAAATAAAATGGGTTGATATTAGGATTATGCTCAGGGTGAATTGAATGAATTTTACTTCTTTAGACAATTTTGGTTTTATTAATTCTTGATGAATCCATTCTTCAAAAATAACACTATATTCATCATTTTCTGGTTTGGTACTTACTAAACACAATTAATAATCCCCTATATACTTAGAGAATCAAATTAATGATCTCTCTCCGAGGTATATGGTCATTAATAATTGAATTTAGTTTGCTCAAACATAGTAAAGATGAAGAGTAGAAATAACTGAAGAATGGATGTCTTAAATTAATTATCCAATTAACAACAATTTGTTCATAAAATAACATTCAATCCAGCCTTTGAATCCTCCTAAGATCAACCCATTAAATGGTTAGCCCTACATTTATGGTATACTCTCAATGGTGGGCGGAAGATGGCTAACAAGAATTGGATTGAAGAAATTAAAACTGCGGAAATAACGAGCACTCCTCCGTGTGTGTGAATGAAATTCACACCTATGTGTGAACTAATTCACAACAACACAGAGATATCACTGTGCTTTGTGATAATAAAGTTTTAATAAAAGAAATGTAAAATATAGAAGTGAATGAAGTTGATTAATAACATAAAGATACAAAAAAGAAACTTACCTGGAAATGTAAAACATTACAAAGGAAATTTGGAAGCATAACCTTACAATGAAACAAGCAACAAAAGATGATATGAAAAATATCAACCCCTATTCCCTTCACCAATAGCTCCTTATATAGGTATATTAGGAGCCTTAGGTACATCCCCCAACAATTAATTCACCCCCCAACAATTAATAGAGTCAAATGGAGGGTGAATAATCAAAAGGAAATTGATGTTTTGAATTTGACCCGGAAAACTGTCCAGATTCGTCCACCATATTGACGTGTGAATTAGAAATTGAAGAAGGCCGAATCCGGAGGGGTTGTAGAAGAGAAATGTTTTCTTCCATGTGTCTTATAGAAGCTCTCAAAATTTCAGGAAATTTGGATCATCCGTTTGGAAGTTATGGTCGAAATGGTGGGACGGATTTCTGTGCATTAATGTCAAGTCCACCATTTAAATCTCAACTTCAGATCCCTTTATCATCATGAAAACATCAGAATTAGCTCCGGCCACAGTTGAATAAAATGATCTTCATATTTTTATATTTCTAATTTATAAATTTGAGCTTCATTGAGTTTGGTTTCTGGGCCCCACATTTGTTTGATGGTCCTTAGGCCCATTATGCTTTTTCCAGAAAGTTTCTTCCTTCAGGCGCAAAATTCTCCATCTTCCTTTGGGATTCATCCAGCTGACCTAAAAGATAAAATGTTCCAAACAAATCGATAAATCATATCCCAAAATTTCAAATTCAGAAAATTAATATAATATTTTCAACAAACAAATGAATTATTGGGCCCAAATTTTCATTTTAAACATGAATTGCATTTTTGATGAGAAATGAAGTTCTATTTATGTAATGCACTAAAAACAATGTTTATGGACTTTGGAAAAATGAATATAAAGATATTAACAGTGACTAATCAGAAACCATTTCATTAGATGAATATAAATGATTATACAATTACATTTATAGTGATTTCAACAAACACACAAAACAAGGTTCAATAACACATGTCAAATCAACAAAAACAAAGCCTCAATAATCACAATTTTCAGTGGGGCATCAATCCCGTACAATCACAATATTGATAAATATAAAAAAATGTAAAATCATGTGATTTCATTACCCTTACCCTTCAATTTCAATTTAAACCAATTATTTATCTTTAATTAAGTTGATGCAGACTATCTTACCAAAAGTTAACAAGAGTATAACCCATCCCACATGATACACAATATGAGAAATGAAGGATTCCCTACCTCAAATGACACGTTTTGATCCGTGGCACAAGGTTGAACAAAGAATAAGGCCACCACCAAACACCACATTTAATAAGAACACACTTACCCTCTTAGAACACAAGAACCACATATACTTCTTAAAAATCATCACCAAAACTACCGGTTTCCCTAACAACAACCTTCTCAAGAAAAGAAGTGGAAAGAAAAATAGGAAAAAGTAAGAGAAGAACTCACCTAAACCACCACATATAGATCCTACAAGGTTAAGGTCAAAATAAACTAAAAGGGGGATGGAAGAGATATTGGGACGCACTTGGGTAACCCAAGAAATGAAAGATATATTGGAATAATGGTTGGGTTCAAGGGACTCTGAGAATTTATACCCATCTTGAAAAACATAAGACCATAGTTCAACCCATTTGACCACACCATAGTACTGCTAAAAATTGACGGGACCACAACACAACACATGGTTAGGCACTGAACAGGGTTAATATTCATTGATTATATCTTAATATTCATATTTTTCAAGGTCCATAAACATCAATTTTAGTGCATTTTATAAATAGAACTACATTTGTCATCACAAGTGCTATTCATGTTTAAAGTTCAAATTTAAACCTAATCAATTATATGCTTGTAGAATTAATTTTATTCATTTTTTGAGTTTTATATTTTGGGATATTATTTATAACTTTGTTTGGAAAATTTTTTCTTTTAGGATCTATGGATGAATCCTAAGGTAAGATGATGATTTTTGGGAATGAATGCAGAATTGTTTTGGACAAAGCATAATGGGTCTAAGGCCCATCTAACAGAAGTGGGGCCCACAATACAAGACCAATGAAGATCAAATTTTTACTATGGAATTATAAATTATGTGTTTCATTTCATTCAACTGTATAAATATATAATTCTATAGTTTTCATGGAGATAAAGGGATCCAAAGTTGATATTTAAATGGTAGGACATATTTGAATGCCCATAAAGTCATCCTACTAAATAGAGCATAAATTCCAAACAGTTGGTAAAATTTGCCTTAATTTTTTACATATTTTATAGGAAACATGAAATAATATATTTTTATTTAACTAACCCTTATTATTCATCCATATTCAGTTACCAAATCACACATCAAAAAAAGGGGATGAATCTGGCCAAATGTTCTCATCAACTTAGAAACATCCAATTTCCTTTGATTTCTCACCCACCTTTTCACTCTTCTAATTAATGGGGAGATAATTTATTGATGGTGGGTCTCCTTAAGGCTCAAAATATTCCTATATAAGGACATAGTGGTGAAGGGAATTAACATCCATATTTTTCTTTTCTATCAGAAGTTTTTCTTTCAATTGTAATTTTACGCTTTCGTTTTGTAACCGCATCGACAATTTTTCCCATGTATGCTTTTCATTCACCTTAATTTGATTAATAAAATTTATTATTCTTATTATTATTCATTTCATATTTCATTTACCATATCACATTGATATCTTTTCCTTAGGGAGTGATGTTATTCACATAATCTTTGGTGAAACTCATCACACAATGCTAGAGTGATTATTAATTCTTTTTCTTCTCCAATTCCACCCTCATGGGTCTACTACCCACTTCCATTGATAAAATAGCATAAATTTAGGGCTAAACCTCTAGTGGTTTGATCCACAGGATTATCAAGGGTATGGATTTGATGTTATTTATCATTTTAATAATTCTTAATCAATTCTATTTTCCTGATTTTCATTCAATTATGTATCTTCTCCTTTGAATTCACCAATTTCAAGGATACACATCCAGAGTGCTAAAAAGATAATATAACTTGAAGTTCTCATAAATATGATCCTTCAAGTGTATAGTTAATTATATTTAGGATATTTAAGACACAAAATTCTGTGAGTGATTTGGTAAGTTCATATTTCATTGAAAATGAAATAATTTTAAAAGAAATTCATCCAATTCACCTCATGCGATAACAAAGGATCAACTCATTCTTTTTAAATTTAATTCACTTAAGTATAGAATAAAAATATAGATTTAGATTCTCAATTACAAGGGGGGGGGGTGATTTTTTGGTTTAAAAACTTTCATTTTTTATCTTTAAGAAAATCTATGTTTAACAAAGTTAAACAAGATGTATTAACAAACCCTCTTTAGTTCTTAACCAATAAACAATCTTGATTAGGATCCGGAAAAAATGGTTCCAATAAGAAAACTTAAGAAAATTTTACTTAGATAAAGATTCTACCTTAAAGCATATAGAATCTTATTTATCAAAGTATACAAGTATAAGAAAGTATAAGAAAGTTATCCTTTATTTCTTTAACAAAATGCAGTGGAATTAAAACTTGTAACAAGAACAAGTAAACAAGTAGGAAATATTTTATCCCAAAGAGAAGGGTATCCAAAAACTTTGGATAAAGGTACCTTGATTTATACTTTTAAGAAATTTTGTCTTACTCACGCCAGGGTAAGCCCTCGATAAGAGTATCAAAATCTATATTACTATCCCGACAAGCCCTCAAACTTTAAGGTAGTTGGCACCTTTATTTTCCTATCCCTGGAAGCCATCAATTTTACACAATAATAATTGGAGTCTCACAAGTCTGAACAAGTTATTCATGGATGAACAAGATGTCCACAGATCACACAAAGCATGAGAGTCTCTCTCTATAGAAATATCTTTATAGCATCAAAACATGTAATCTATATATGTGTCAACACTCGTATCAACTTGCAATGAACTCTTCAAATAGCTGGGTATTTATAGGTGAAAAAATACAATGGTCATCTCCTCCTCTAATAGTCATCTCCTCCTCCAATGATCATATTTTTCCTTAAATTTCAAAGGGACTTGTACACATATCACTCAACCACTGTTTAGTTAAAAACATATTATATGACATCATTTCATATAAGAAAACTTGTGTGTTGGGAAAAAATCCCTCAAGGTAATATTGCATCATTTTTGGGTTGATTATGTTTATTGAAAAAGCAGATTTCAATGGTGAATTGTCGATTTCCAGAGAGATTGTTGGCAATCCATGTTGAAAAAGAACAATGACAAAGGAACAGATGATCTAGAGGTGGTACAAAAGAGTAGTACAAGGTGGCTCTGTTTCCCAGTGTTTGCCAAATTTTTTGGGTCCAAAATTTTGAGGCTGGTGAGCATCGCGAAAAGTGGATATCCATGAAGATCATATTTTAATATGGAAAAGGCATGAATTTCATGAATATAGGCTTCATGGTTTGGAATTCTTGAAGACCAGAAGAATGATGGCGGTGATTCTTCGCGATTACGTCAAGCTTCACGAACGGCAAAGTTGAAGCACATCGTGGCGGTGAAGGGCAATGTGAGGGAGCATCACGACGGAAGCATGAGGTAATTGAAGGAAAAATCTGCTATTACGACGAGCTCCACGATCTAAAAATTTCTGAGGTGCTTCACGATTTTGAGAGAACTCCGACAGAAACTTCAGAGCTTCACGATTGGCGATGACGTGGTGTTGACTTCGTGCGGAAGGGTTGAGTGTCGGTGGAATTTCCTATAAATAGAGGTCTACCCCCTCGAGATAAAGAGAAATATCTTCCAAAGAAAATCCTTTTCTCTCATTTCGTGAAAGGTGGTTCGTGAAGATAGTGTTCTTCGCGAAAGAGAGGTGCTTTGCGGCGGCTAATCTAGCTCCGCGAAAGGAAGTGCACTTCACGAGGCCACGTTCTCTAAGGAGTGTTATTCGTGAAGAGGCAGGAGATTCGTGACAGCATAAGCATTGAAAAGGCTTGAGCTTCGCGAGAGTGCTTCGCGAAAAGGCAGGAGCTTCGTGAAGGCTTGTTTGAGCTTCGTGAAATTGGGAGCCTTGTGAAGTAGGGTTCTTTGTGAAGGTATTTCCAAAATGAATTACCCGGTGTTTAAGGGAAAGAGGGGTATTCATCAGTGGATGAAATTTGAACTTCAACAGAGCATCTATCAACAGTTGAGGATGCATGTATTCATGCAAATGATGAGACCTACAGGTCTATAAACTGTGAGTGGATCTTCTGAAGAAGCAGTGATCTCACTTCAGTTGAGAGAGCAGTAAGTTATCAAATTGTGAGTGGTTGTAAACTAGGAGGGACAGTGAGTCCACTTCGAACTTGTAAATAGCAGGGTGCTTATATTGGAATTGGTACATCAGTACACTGCCGGTGTATGCTCCTTGGATGTAGCCCAGTGAGGGTGAACCATGCAAAAATCGATGCGTCATGTGCATGATTTAAAGTTTTCTCATACTCTGCATCAGGAAGGAGAGAGAAGAGAGTTTTTTATAACAACAAAACAAGATCAAAAGGGGAAGTTTTTTTAATCTGTCAATCCCTGATTCACCCCCCTCTCAGGGTATCTAGCCTAGTGGACTTAACATTGGGAAACATTATCATGTATAGGAAACATAAAAAAAATGTAATGAAAACATTTTTAAGCTTAATAAACTTTAACATGTATGGGATCCGATAAAATGAAATGTTAATTTAAGGAAATAAGATATCTGTAAGAAAATAAATTAATCATATTCTTAAGGAATTGAGAATTAGGGTCTAAAAAATATGAACAATCGGATCATGAAATAATAGATATTTAGAATCTGAATTTTTAGGAATCTTGAATCTGATTTATGATAAATTCAGATTCTGGAAAAATGAGAGTTTAGAGTCTGATTTATAGAGAATTCAGAATCTGATCTCTAAAGAAATTGAAGTCGGATTTTTGAAGAATTTAGTGTCTGGTTTTAAGATAAATCGGAGTCTGATTTCAGGAGAAATTAGAGTCTGATTTTAGGAGAAATAAGAGTCTAATTTTTGGAGAAATCAGAGTCTTATTTTAGGAGAAACAAGAGTCTGATTTGAGGAGAAATCAGAGTCTGATTTCAGGAGAAATCACAGTATGATTTCAGGAGAAATCAGAGTCTTATTTTAGGAGAAATCAGAGTCACAAATCTAGGAAAATAAAAATCTTAGAAACTATAAGAATCTAAGATAGGTAAGGATCCAATTTTTTGGATTAAGAAAAATATGGTTAGACTTGGTTTAAGAAAACATAAAATAAGACATTTAAAATCAAGGGTAAGGATAAAACTTTTCTTATTGAAATAAAATTATCCTTAAGAAAATAATTCTTAGAGAAAAATAATTTCCCTTAAGGAATGAGTTTGTGATTTTTAAAACATAAAGAAATGGAAAAGTCATAAGGATACTTATTGAATTAAAATTAAGTATCTCAAAATCATTTATAATCCAATCAATTCAAACCAAGTTGGCCACTTCATAGCAAAATCACCACCATAGAATGTGTGTTTATTAAGGTTTATTCTTTGTTCCTTGAGGATTTGATAACCCATGTTGTTCTAAAAGGGACTACTTTAGCCATATTTCTTAGTTAAATTTGGACGCAACCAAATTTTGGAACCATTTATAGGGAGACAAGTAAGTATCTTAGACACTCACCTTATTTTCTTACCCAAAATTCTCTTTTCTCACCCCATTTCTATTTTATTTTCCCTTTTATTCACTCTGAATCAAAATTTTATTCTACTCCAATGGAGTATCAAAATCATTACCCCATCATAAACAAAAGATGGGATCAAATTGAAAATCAATATTGGGAATCAAATCACATAGAAAATTTCATTGATCAACCCTTGAATGAATACCCCACATGTAATGAGATGTACAATCTTTAGGATGATGAACAATTACAAGATAAATTTACATCCCATTCAAGGATGGTTAATGAGATCAAACATAATGAATTCCATGATGTTAAAACTGTTATTCATACCAATCCCCAAAACATTCTTGAACAATTTTTTGAAAAAATTGATAAAATGAATTCATAAGTTTCATCATTGGGATTAGAAATACAAAGAATTAAAACATCAACAGAACCTATTCCCACTCAGGATATCCCTTACTCAACATTTATAGAATAATATTGTTACATAAAAACTTCTCTTGAACAACTCCAATATGTGACCCTTTCCACGAGTGTGAAAAATAATGAAAAAACTAAAGTAATGATTCCAAAACCCTCAAAGGCTTCAAAATTAGAGGAAAATGTTAAATAACCCACTTTAGAATATGAAAAATAATTGGTGGATGATGTGGTGATTTTTTTTGGGAATATTGAGATTCAACATGAGGAACCATAGGGAATTGTTGAAGGGTGCCAAAATCATGATGAAATTGAATTTTTGAATTCACATGATGGGAAATTGTATCCATGGATTGAATCTCTTTTAGATGGCTCCATTGATAATTTTTGAAAAACACCAATCAATGAAAACTTTGTTGAAATCACAAACATCAAGACCATACCTATTTCTGACACCCATCTAGAAAATTTGTTTATTGAAACATCTATTCAAAGGGAACCAATTGGGTGAGAAATTTTGAAAATGAAACTTGGTTCTATTCAAATTTCCCACCTGTTTCTAAAAGAATTAGGCAATACGAGATCAAATTCAAAGTCAATTTTTTTGGGGAATGAGTTCTGGTCAATGACCAGAACCCTGAAATTTATTCAAATAAAAAAAGAATACAAATTACATGAGTCAAAATGAGGGAAATTTTCTATAATCTATAATAAAAAAAAGAATCAAATATGGAGGGAGATCATTCATCCAAGTGATCTCATGAGAGACTCCCATGTTGGCGAGACCGTCGACGATCTTGTTTGCTTCAAGGAAGGTGTGTGTAGCAATGAAGTTGATACTATTGAGTGAGGTGAGGTAGTCAATCCATCGGGGGGGGTGAGAGACCATTCTAGGTGAGTCACACCCTTCCAGATGGCTTGCACAATGGTAGAAGAGTCGATCTCAGTCCAGATGTTGCTCCAGTTGAAAAGTTTTTCAAAATAGATGGAATGAATGATACCCAACATTTTGGCCTCCAGAGCAGAAGTAATGCCGCAAATTCCATATAAACATATGAGAATCTAATAAAAATGGTCTCTGAAAACACCTCTGCATCCCAAAGGTCCTGGGTTTCCTTTTGAGGCTCCGTTAACGTTGACTTTAATCCAGCTAGGAGGAGGAGCCTACCAAAAGACTTCAATAGTGTAATTCGGTTTTGGATATATTCCACTCGGTCCAATCCATCAGAGGGTTTCAAGATCAATGACAGAATTGTCACAATGGTCTTTTTGGATCATGGCAGCCTCTTTGATAGCAAGAAGTATCCTCATTTTACCTGCATTTAGTTTAAATGAGATATTGTTGAAAATGAAATCATTTCTACCATACCAGAGGATATGCAGAAGCTCTGCAACGACATTGAGAAAAAGGTTTCTAATTTGTGGTGACCTTGGAAGCTCAATTATCCTTCATCTGTGAGAAAATAAAGTTATCCAAAATCCATATGCACTCAAAAAGGTCAAATATGTAATGCCAAAGAGCATTAGCAGTCTCACAAGATAAAAAGAGGTGGTTTATGTCCTCCCGATGTTGGTTGCACAATCTACATTTAGAGAAATGATTAAAACCATAAGACTGTAGACAACCATTGGTAGGAAATTTTTGGTGAGTAATTCGCCAAATGAGGGTAAGATGAGAAGGTTTTATCCAAGCCTTATTGAAGTTGGCTATCCAGCTGATATTATCATCAACATTAGAGAAATGGTGATTATAATATTTTTTTGAGTCCAACAAGGCATTTTTAGCGGGTTCCCAAACCAAAAAGTCATAATTGGAAGTGAATTAATAATTCTAGACAATCTTTTTAATACAATCCGAAAGATGTAAACTAGAAGAATTGATCACGTACCTGATGGAGAAGTTAGTGGGATCATGAGTAAAAGAATTATGCATCTTTGATATAAGAGGGGAACCAGTCTAGTTATCAAACCAAAAATTTAAAGTGGATTCTTTACTAACAATCCATCTAGAATTTTCCAAGATTGAAAAATAAGTATATTTAATCAAGTGACAGATAGAGAAAGTCATGTAGTAAAAAATATCAGATTTAAGCTTATCAAGAAAATGAGTTCTGAGAAATTCCATGGGATGAGAGTTATTATTAATGAGGGACCACGTAAATTTATCCTAGAGAACCTCATTAAAGGTTTTAAGATTTTTAATTCCTATACCACCTTCTTCAACATTCTTACAACAAGAGGTCCAAGAAACTGTGACCAATTTTCTCTCCAGAGTGCTTCCGCTCCAGATGAAGTTCCTTATAGTAGTATTTAAGCTTTTAATAAGACCCGTAGGCCACTTGTAGACCATCATGGAGTAAACCAACTTAGAAATAATGGTTATTTTCACAAGGAAAACCATTATTTCCATTGAAAGGGATTTTCCTTTCCAGGATGAAATATTTTTATGAATTTGATTCACTATGTGCTGAAAATAAAAGGATTTGGGTCATTCCCAGAAGATGGGGACACCAAGGTAAGTGAAGGGTAGGGAACCTTCCTTAACCCCTAAAACATTGGTGAAATGTGTTTTCCTGTTGAAAGGGAAATTTTTACCAAAATAGATAAAGGATTTATTCCAGTTAACACACTGACCAGACACATCTTCATAGTGAGAGATGAAGGATTTAAGGTTATTGATATTTCTTTTGTCCCCCTCGAGGAACAAAATGATATCATCAGCATAAAGAAGATGGGAAGGGGCATGTAAATTCCTTGAGGCAAGAATTGGTTTGATTTTGACTTGATCAACATTGTGGGTGACCAATCTACTAAGATAGTCTTCCACAATAGAAAAAATGATAGCAAAGAGAGGTTCTCCTTGTCTGACACCATTAGAGCATTTAAAGTAACCTCTAGAAGATCCATTGATAATAATAGAAATATGGGCTGAGTTTAAAATGGTTTTGATTCTATTGACAAAAGTTTCATTGAAACTGAAACTAGATTTCACTTTTAGAATAAATTCCTACTCAATTGTGTCAAAGGCTTTAGTAATATCTATTTTAAGAGAAACATTTCCACCTCTAGTGTTTCTATTCAATAAATTATTGGATTCAGAGGCAAGACAAATGCAATATTGTATAGATCTACCTTTAATGAATCCAAACTGGTTCCAAGAAACAATTCTGTTGCTAATAGTATAGAGTCTATTGGCAATGATCTCAGTAATAATTTTAAAAAGGGAGTTTAAGAGGGAGATGGTTCAGAAAAGGTGAATTTCATCGGCATTTTCAATTTTGGGAATAAGAGTGAGAAATTGAGAAATTAGACCATGAGGAATAACCCCTTTTTCAAAGAAGGTTCTGACTAAGTTACAAAAATAATTTTGAATGACATCCTAGTGTTTTTTGGTAAAATCCGTTATTAAAGCCATTAGGTCCAGGGGAACTGTCTGGATTAAGGCCAAAAACAATTTCTTTAATTTCAGAATGAAGAGGGATGTTGTTAAGTAAACGATTATCCTCAAAAGTAACCATGTTCGGAATTATATTAGGAAAATTTTATTTGTTGGTATTGGGGCCATTGAAAAGGTCAGTGAAATAGGAGACAACATGTTTATAAATCCCTTCTTTAATATTAATGAGGTTACCCTCAACCCTTAAGTAGGAGAGAGGCCTACTAGCTTTCCTAGATCTTTGAAGGCAGTTGTAAAATTTGGTGTTCCTGTCACCATCGTTAATCCATTTAGCTTTGAAAATTTGATTCTTTAAGTTATCCTTAAAGTTTATCAAGGAGATTAATTTAGAAGAAATATTGATTTCATTTTGGGGGTCAGTATTAAATCTGGTTATGTTGTTATTATTTTTAATAAGAGTTAAATATTTCTCTAAACTCTGAATGTCTTTATCTATTAAGTCAGATTTGGTTTTGCACCACTTTTTAAGAATAATTTTGAGATTTTTCAACTTAGTGGTGCGAGAAAATGATTCATTGGAGTTACCCATGTTATCCTAGGAAGAATTGATTAAAGTGACACACTCAGGGTCCAAGGACCATGACAAATTAAATCTGAAAGGAAAAGAGGATTTCTGAAGATTTTGAGGAATACTAACTAAGATCTGGTGATGATCTGAGGCAAGTTTTCTCAGAGTAACACTAGAGATCTGGTTCCATTTATCAAGGTCTAAATCATTAATGAATGCTCTATCGAGCTTACTCGCCACAAATCGATTATAATGATGTCTATACCAAGTAAATTGGGAACCTACTAGGTTAACCTCAATAAGATTATTGGAATCTATAGAGGCTTGGAATTATCTAGAAGAAATAGAAGAGAAAGATTGGCCAAGTTTTTCGGTGGGCAAGAGAATAGAATTGAAATCACCAACTAAGACCCAGGGGTCTTGAATTTTGGCATTGATAGTGGAAAGTTCATCCCAAAGTGGTCTTATATCCTGGTAATTATTTTTTGCATAAACAAAAGTATTGAAAATATGAGTGTTATCCAGGTAGTAATCACAAGTCAAATCTTTCTCATAAAGACTAAAAATATTTACATTCTGAATAGATTAGAGATAAAATATCCAAAGGGAGTCTGCAACATTACCATTGTTACAGGCACCTAAGAAGGAAAAGCCAAAATTGAAAAGATGCATTAATTTAGGGGGAAAATCACCTTAGGTTCAGCAATAGCAAGAAGCATAGGGCGATGAATATTAATAAATCTTTTTAAGACATTAAGGGTGTCAGGGTTAGCAATACTCTGAAAGTTCCAATAGAGTATATGCATTAATTCTTATTCCTAGGGTTTTACCCCCCCTTTCTTTTTATTTCCAGCATTTTGTCCTTTGGTTTTCCTAGGGGATGTGTTCTTACCACGAGTGCAAGTTTTCTCAATTTTTCCTGAGGGAGAAACATATTTTTGAACATTACCTCCTGCCTTGTTACTAATATTCAGGTTGCAAGAAGAGATCAAGTCAGGGAAAAAGAGTACCCTTGAAATTGTAATAGTTTCAGAGGGACCTGAGAGAAGGGCCTCCTGAGGGATGGAATCTTCCTTAACCAGTCTGGAAATCGCCTTTGTGAATGTATCAGATTAAGAGGTTCCAGAGGCTGAAACTTCTTGGGAGATGTCTCCAACCTTAGTCGGGGTGAGAACCTATATGTTTTCAGTGTCCAGACAAGAAGAAAAGACTGTACCCTACTGTTTATATGAGGAAGGACATTTGAGAGAAGAGGATTTATTGTTAGTGTCCACTGGATCAGTGGGGAAAGCACTGTGATTAATACCAACTACTTTCCGATTCAAATCCACATTATCAGAAATAAGAACCTCTTGTA
Source organism: Viscum album (assembly GCA_963277665.1). Lineage (NCBI taxonomy): Eukaryota > Viridiplantae > Streptophyta > Magnoliopsida > Santalales > Viscaceae > Viscum > Viscum album. The sequence goes on along the minus strand of OY728155.1, from coordinate 357,588,020 downwards.
ACCGAGTAGGGGAGCAGGTTGGAACAAAACTAGGGGGTGAGGGGGAGGGATGGGTCCCATAAGAAAACCCAACCTCACTTTTGTTCATGGGGATCTCTTCCTTGATCATGTTTGGCTATGAAGATGAATCCAGAGGTGAAGATTCAGGTATATTACCATGACCCAAAGTTAGAGAAGTCTCAAGATCAGTTTTTAAGGGATACTCTATTTTAGTAAGAGGATTCTGAAGAATCTAAATGACCTCATTTTCCAGATTTTGTTTGATGGATTGTTCCTCCAGTTCTTTGTCTTTTTCTTCCACTAAGTCAACCCAAGATACCCCAGGATTATCCTTAGGTTTAGCAATCCATTTTTCAGTGATATATTTGGGAGGTCATATTTTATCATGGTAGGGGGCCTTATCTTTTCTATTTTTTCTAATTTCAGTCAAGTTAGAGGAATTATTTTGATTGTAGAATCTATGAACCATTCTACAATTAAGGATGGAGTGTCCAAAAATCTTACAAAAATCACAGAAGGAAGGAAGGTTTTCATATTCAAGATTGATGACAGTGTTATAATCCTCAACATTGATAGAAATGGTTTTAGGTGGTTTATTTTTAAGGATGACTTCAATTAAGACCCTAGAAAACATTCCAAGATCAGCACTTATGGTCCTATGATCAATTTTTAAAGGAGTTACAATACAGGAAGATAGATCATTAAGGATCCTAGGGTGAGAAAAAAAACCAATTTAGGTTATGGAATCTAACCCAAACCTGGTCCGTTTTGCCTCTCTGTGTATTTGGGTTAAAGGAGAAGTCCCATTCAGATAGTCTGAGGAACCCAGTCTTTCGATTAAGATTTCTTATTCTCTAGACTCTATCAAGATCCTCTTGCGAATTGAGGAGGAAATGAAAAAACCCTCTTCCCCAACTTCTGCATTTTTTTGTTTTTCTATTTTATTTCAAGGGAAACCCTTGGGGTTTCCAATGTGTTAGAATTTATCTTGTTTGTGAGATTTAGGTGTTGATTCATTTTAGTATTTCAAAATAAACCCCTTTACTTCAAAAGTTCAAACTCAACCATAAATCATCCCTGAGGAGTCTGTATATGACATGAATCCAAAGAAATAAATTTCTTATTGATGGGTCATCAACTGTAAATGAGATGGTTTTATTACATGGTTTAATTTCAAATCACATCTCCCCTATTTCTTCCCAATTCTTTTATCTCTATTTTCTTATCTTTCAAAACTATGGACAGTTTCATTCTAAGTTGGGGGGAGTGAAAATCTGTGATTAAAAAAATTGTCTTTCGTGAAAAGAATTAAATTCAATGAAAAAAACTAAATTCATTATCTTTTCATGAATTAATGTACATTTTGAAAAATAAAAACTGAAGTTAAAATGATTTTGAATTCCTTGATTATGATTTTAATGCATGTTTATGTTCATGAGTACAGTTTTTGGAAAGTGTGGTTGTTCGATATGATTTTCAACAATTACATTTTCATCCTATTAATTAAAATAACACAATGAACCTCCAATGGATCATGGGTGTAAATTTGAGTTCTTGGTTACCTTTCATCATAGCAAAGGGTTTGGGGTCACTTTTAGTTTAATTTTAGTATCTCAAACAAAAAAAATGAAATAATGACCACATAGAGAAATATTTTTTCCAAATGTGTGGCATCCAATACTTGGGGATCATGACTCTATAGCTGTCTTTCCCAAATTTAGGCTTTATATCTCTATTGTAGAGCATGGAACTGACAATATGCGTGACATCCAGAACATGGGGATCATGACTCCATAGTTGTCTTACCCATAGTTAGTCTTTTCATATATATTATGGTTCAAAAAACAAAAAAAAAACAAAGAAAACAAAATTGGATTCTCATATTAATATTTAATGTGATTCCCACCTAGCACTTCCATGTTTTCCCCTTGAATAAGAAAATAGGCCCCATGCCTTTTGAGATACACAACACAACATCATGCTTAATTGAAATTGGTTGAAATGTGGCAATGAATTTGAAAAAAGAAATGAGATTGGGATTTGTATATGCTTCTAAACCTAGCTTTTATGAAATTATTTTTATAGGTTTCATGATTTTTTGGAATTATTTTTCTTGGCGATCATTGTTTGTTAAAATATTTTTGAAAAAAAAAAATCAATTTCATATTTTTAGACGCTTTTTGCTCGGGACATGAAAAAATCATGTTGGGGGTGTGATTATCCACCGAAATGGGCTAATATTAATTGATTATATATTAATATTGAAGTGTTTCAAAGTCTATAAACTTCAATTTTAGTGCATTTTATAAATTGAACTTCATTTCTCATCACAAGGGCAATTCATGTTTAAAGTGAGAATTTGGGCCCAATAAATCATATGATTGTATAATTAATTTTATTCATTATTTTAGTTTTATATTTTGGGATATTATTGATCACTTTGTTTGGAAAATTTTATCTTTTAGGATCGATGGATCAATCCTAAGGGAAGATGATGATTTTTGGGAAGTAATGCAAAACATTTATAGAAAAAGCATAATGAACCTAAGACCCATCAAACAAAAGTGCGGCCTACAATCCAAGCACAATGAAGCTAAAATTATTACCGTAGAAATATAAAATTATGGGGATCATTACATTAAATTTTTTCTGAAGCTAATTCTGATGTTTTCATGGAGATAAAGGTACCCCAGGTTGACATTTAACTGGTAGGCTAGATTTGAACGCCCATAAAGTCATCCCACTAGATGGAGCATAACTTTCAAATAGATGGTCCAATTTGCCTGAAATTTTTAAATATGTTATAAGAAACATGTAATAATATATTTTTCTTCTATTAACCCTTTGGATTTATCCTTATTCAGTAACCCATTCACACATCAAAAAATGGGATTAATCTGGCTGAATTTTCTAGTCAACTTTGAAACGTCCAATTTCCTTTGATTTCTCACCCACCTTTTGAATCATATAATTAATGGGGAAGGAATGTATTGATGGTGGGTAAAACTAAGTCTCAAAATATTCCTATATAAGTCTCTAGTGTTGAATGGAATTATCCGCCATGTTTTTCTTTTCTATTAGAATTTTTTCTTTCAATTGTAATTTTATGCTTTCATTTTGTAATCGCATCGTCAATTTTTCCAATGTATGTTTTTCATTCACATTATTTTAATTAATAAAAGTTATTATTATTCTTCTTATTAATTAATTATTTCATTTTAAATATCACATTGATATCATTTCCTTAGGGAGTGACTATATTCACATAATCTTTTGTGAAACTCTTCGAACAACGGTGGAGTGATTATTAATTCTTTTTCTTCTCCAATTCCACCTCATGAGTCTATTACCTACTTCCATTGATAGAATAACATAAATGGAGGGATAAAACTCTTGTGGGTTGATCCAAGGGATTATCAAGGGGATGTATTGGATTTTATTTCTCATTTTAATAATTCTTAATCAATACTATTTTTGATATTTTTATTCAATTATATACCTTCTCCTTTGAACTCACTAATTTTAAGGATACACAAACAGAGTGATAAAATGATCCTCTACCTTAGAGTTCTCATAAATATTATCCTCTAAGTGTATACGTGATTATCCTTAGGATAGTGAAGACTCAAAATTATGCGAGTGATTTGGGAAGTTCATATTTCATTGAAGGAAACACTTGAATTAAAAACATTGAAATAATTTAAAAAGAAATTCATCCAATCCAAATCATGCAATAAACAAGGATCATTTCATTTTTTTTAAATTGAATTCACTTAAGTATCTCAAAATCATTTATAATATAATCAATTCAAACCAATTTGGACACTTCATAGACAAATCACCACCATAGAATGTGAGTTTCTTTAGGTTTCTTCTTTGTTCTCTATGGATTCGATAACCCACGTTGTGCTATAAGCGACTGCTTTAACCACATTTCTTGGGTAAATTTGGGAACAACTAACACCCATCACCACATTTTATCCTTATCGGTCAAACCGACCTCTGAGATTCACATGTATTCATATGATACAAATCCTATAAAACCTGGGTGACCATGGCGTAGCCCGAATCACTATGATGAGATCCCCAACAACCATGAAGAGGAGGTGCCACAACCCCATATCCATGGTGCAACTATTCTAGAATTAACAGCAGCACCAAACTTCACTCAGGCCTCCCCCTATGCCACAATGGTTTCTCTCTGCCAAAACCATCACCTATTGAGAAGGGGCTATTCCACAACCAAGGCTCTGAAGGTTTTGGGCGCAATGGAAGGGTTGGATGGGTCGTTCTCAACTTTGATTTTTGTCATGATCAAGGATTAACTTGATATTTACCCGATGATAAACATTATGTTCAAGGGTATTGAATCAAATAATATAAATAATGGATAAATTCCAGAACCAAGGCGTATAATCATCACATATTATTTATAATTAATTTATGTAATTAAATAATTACCTTGTGTAAAATTATTTCTTCATTGATGGATATGACAAGGGATCTATGTTGTACCATAGTTGTGTTATAGGAATCAAGAATATATTCCCTCTAACGGTGATCCACACGTATTCCAAAAATCTCCGAACATCGTCATAGGAATCTATGCGTGCTAGCATGAAAAATCCTTTCGCTTGCATCATTTTCATTTTATTACCCTGAGAATCACTTTTAAATTATTATATTTGATCTCTCTTGAATTCAGAGTGAAAGTTGGAGGAATATCATTCTCTATTCTTAGGAGTGTTCTTGGAGAAGGTTTCTCTCAAGAGATTTGAGAGGATTCTCCGAATTTCGTTATGCACAACAAAAGAAATGAATTAACTCTCTTGAAAAATAATATAATTGAGTTTTTATACCGCTAGAGTTAGAAATAAATAATTGAACAAGTGCCCTTTATTATTTATTTAATATTTATGGAATCCCATTTTTATAACAACAATATTGTTATTATTTCTTAACATGCACTAAATTCATGAATTAAAATTAAATATTATTTATTCAAATAATATTCAATATATATTATTTCTCACTAGACCATTAAATTTGGTCCTCCAATCCTCCACAATATTTATCGGGACTTAAATAATGACTATTTATTTAATAAATAAATATCACTTCATTATTCACTAATAAATAAATAAATATTATATCCACTAAATAGAAAATAAATATTTATGAAATATTCTGATCACATGATATCCTCTCTAATAATTGGTGATAGAATACATGCGATAAAAAAACATGAATAATTATTAAATCACATGAAAGAACACTACAACAAAAACCGGGTTTAGCGGCGGTTTTGTGGAGGCGGTTCACAAAACCACCTATAAAAGTTTTTGCCGAAAGGTTTCGCAGTAGTTTTTAATAAACCGCCATGAAAACCATAATTTTTTTAAAAAACCCGACCCTTCCCTACCCCCCACCCTGACGTTTCCCCCAAACCCTCGCGACCCCTTCTTCCCCTAACCCCTGACCCCGACGACCCCCAACCATCCAGCGACACTCGCGCCCTCCCTTCTTCCCCTAACCCCCTGGCCCCGGTGACCCCAAACCATCTGGTGACCCTGTCCGGTGACCCGCGACCCCCAACCATCCGGCGACCCCGCGAGATCCGTCTCCAATGACCCCGCGACCTCCGTCTCCAGCGACCCCGCGACCTCCATCTCCGGTGACCCCTGTCTTTTCCAGGTATGTATCCATTTAAGTTTTTGGATAAATCTCTTAGAGTTAGGTTTCCTTTCATTTAAAACTTTTTTATTAAGACTTTATCTAGTTGGATTAGTTGTTTCATATTGAACAAGTATGAAAGTTTCTTTATAGATGCAAAATGAAATGATGTTATGAATTCCCAATTCATTATGTGAATTTTCCAGGCGAACCCCATGAACCCATTCACACCATGGATTGGTTTTGGGAAATCTACGAAACAATTATTCACTTCATTAAATATATCCAGGACATGAAATTGGTTTAATTCAGTTTTTAAAATGAGGTGATAAATTTTTCAACATATATGAGAATTGAGGAATTCATGATGTGAATTCCCTATTCACATCATGAATTATATCTTCCAAGAATTTTAATAATCCAACACCTATGTTCTAAAATTTTTTATCTCCTTTATGATTCCATCAAAACTTCCATGGATGAAGTATGAGAATCCTATTTGATCTATAATCAAGAGCATGTTGGATATTGGTGTTATGGACATAGATTTTTAAGGTAAACCTTCCAATTCATATTCCGCTTCTTGATCTATTGTTGATTAAAATTATAGTTCTCATTGAAGGGAAGGGGGAATCTGATTTCTACCAAAAAACATGAGGATTTTTCAGAAACATTTCTTATTTTGAGTTGGGTGGTCTTGGAAAACTCCCTTTAGTCTGTTCTGATTATGCTAGTATGTGCAAAATTATGATCACATCGAAATGCCACATACACAACCTAAATAATTGGAATTATCCCTTCTTTCTAAAATCCTCCAATTGATCCCTCCCAAGGATCCCTTTTTTCTCTCTTAGCATTATGGTTAGGACTTGAATTAACATTTGTGGTGTTCCAACCCCTAATGATTTTATGAGATCCTTTGGAATCATGGCTTAGTTAAAGATCTTTACATTGCATGTGAAATATGGAAAATGGTTTAAGATGATTTTGGTGATTCGTATCTATAGGAGGATTTGAAAATTAGGAATAAATGGTAAATTTAATAAGTGATGGGATGAATTTACTAATATGTCTTGTAATAATATTTTAGAACTGATTGATATATACTATCAGTGATTCATCCTAATACAAGAGAATCCACCATTTGATATGAGATTATTAATTTTCCCCTTGGTGTCACATTCCATGGGAAGACATAAGTGGTTATAGAATGTCTTATCCCGGGTATATGGTTTATTTCCTCTTAAAAACATGTTCCATAGGAAGATGTATGTAGTTATATCAATTCTAGTACTGGTGAGATGGATACTTTTTCCATTGGCGGTGAAATCCATGGGAAGAAGAAAGTATTTCTATAAATTCTATACCAAGATTGGATACTTGAATCATGATATTGGAAATTCATCCCGATTTAACAGAATCTTCCAGTATTTTGGGGAAATATGTCCTGATGTAGGAGGATCCACCTCATTAAAGAGACACCCCACATGGAGTTGATGATGCTTTGGCTAACATAGGGTGTCATCCTGGAGCCTAAGGGTCTGTGGGTTTATTTTATATATATAATTAATTTATTAAATTAACACCCTTGTTTATTGATTTATCGCATACACTATATGCTCAGACTAGACATGTTTAGACACCATTGGTGGTGGAATACTGAGTTATACTCACCCTATTTTGTCCACTATTTGGTACCTTAGAAGATTTCATGGATGCTGAACAATATCTTTTGTAAGAAAATTTTATTTATCAACATGGGGTCCTCAAACATGTTAGCAAAGATCATAATAAGTTCTGAACTAGCGTCACTTACTAAATATTTTAAATTTATTATGATTTAATTAAGTATAATAGTTTGTGTTAAAGTTGTAAATTTATTTCTAAATAATTACTTCAAATTAACTGAGACTAGGACTTGAAATATACATAAATGTTTGAAGTAAAAATTGTAAATGTCCTTTGTATTATATGAAATCCAAATTTTATGGTTTGCATTATTTTTTTTAATATGAGTTATTTGAAATATTTAAGATAAATTTTTATAGTACTAAACACAAAACATATTTAAGTGAAAATAACATACTTCATTCATTAGTTTTTAAAAGAGATTTTAATGAGAACCCCACTATGGAAATCCAAGTGGATGAATTAAAATTGCACAACCAAATGATATAATGAATAACAAAGGTCTCTCCAAATTCAAGGAAATAAGAAACACTATCAAATTCAAAGAGAGAGGAAAATTCAAATAGATAGTGAAAAGATTGAAAAACATAAAGAGCGATGAAACATGACCAATTTTCATTAAATGACCTAGGATACCCATAATACGGGTACCCAAGCTAGCCTGCGATAAGTCTCAAAGGGTTTCATATAAGGGATAAATATTTCTAGTAATGTCATTGTACTAATGGTATAAAAATAGTGCATCTTTGGTGTGTTCAATGACATCACTTTCAATGGGGTGTTGTTTGAGGCAACATAAATGTGTGATCGACAGTGTTATGATAAGTGTGTAACCCGATATTCTTACTACTATTCAATGAGGTGTTGACACAGTCTCATAGGGACCAGACTTGTTCGGTTTGTCTGGGCATGCTAAGTAAGTGGTAAATGTGATAAATGTATCATCTTTATTATATTATGCATACTTTATGATCAATGGGTCATCTTTATTATATTATGTTTCTGTAATCTTACACAATCGTATATATGAAACTCTTTCTCTATTTAGTAGTAACTATGTGTTTTAATTTTTTTTATTGTGTAGGAACATTGTGATATACATGGCTAAAAGCTATATCACATTACCGAGGAACACACCTCAATATGTTAAGGGTTTGAATGAGTTTTTAGATTTTTCAATTTCTAATCAATCCGTTGAAGGGAGAATAAGATGTCTATATCTTAAATGTAAATTTAGAACATGGTTGAAGAGAGATGAATTTTATGAACATTTAATACTGAAGTAATTCCCTGATAAATATTTGTGTTGGATTTGGCATGGAGAATCGAACAATACATAAAGATTGACCACTGATGTTAATCCACAGAATGAGGTCCCAAGTTCGTCGACAATGGAAAATGAAATGCAAAACCTCATAAATGATGCATTCGGCACTGCAAGACACCACTATGAGCATAAAAACATATCAGAACAACCAGAAGAGGGTGTTAAAAATTGCAATGTGACAAGTGATGTTTTTGAGACTATAACACAAGAATATCAATATTGTAACATATCATTGGATCCTCTACTTGATTCTGTGGAGCCAAATGTAAGGGAAAACTTCAGTGAGGAAAATGCGTTTCAGTATTTAGTTGACGATGGAAATCAAGAGTTGTATAGTGGGTGTTTGAAATATTCAAATCTTTCATTTCTGCTAAAGTTGTACCATATCAAATGTCTATGTGGAATTACAAATAAGGCAATGTCCATGTTATTGGAATTGATTCGTGATGCATTTCATGAAGCAAAAATCCCAGAATATTTTTATGATATGAAAAAAGTTGTTAACAAGCTTGGTCTAAATTATAAAAAAAATACATGTATGTCCCAATGATTGTATGCTTTATTGGGGAGAGTATTCAAGTAGACATAATTTTAAGAAATGTTCTTCTTCTAGATGGAAGTCAAAGGGTGATGTTGGAAGTCTGACTGAATATAATTTCAAGGAGAAGAAGAAAAGGAACACACCTGCAAATTTTTTTGTTACTTTACTTTGAAGCCTCGATTGCAAAGATTATTCATGTCATCAAAAACTGTCAAACACAAGAAGTGGAATTATGTAGATAATAACAATAATGGGTTAATGAGACATCCACGATATTCCCAATCGTGGAAGACATTCGATTCATTACATCCAGATTTCTCAGCTGATCCTAGGAATGTTCGATTGGGATTGGCTGCCGATGGATTCAACCCATTTGGGACTTTGAATACCAGTTATAACATTTGGCCAGTTGTTTTGATCCCTTATAATCTTCCTCCATGTATGTGTATGCAACAAACATCTTTTATCATTTAGATGATTATTCCTAGAAAAAAAATATAGGGAAATGATATTGATGTATACCTGCAGCCTTTGATTGAAGAATTTCAGGAGTTATGGAGGAACGATGTTGAGACATTTGATGTTTCTTCTAAAAAAATGTTCAAAATGCATGCTGCTTTAATGTGGACCATTAGTGACTTCCCTCGGCTTGAGAATTTATCTGGTTGGAACACTTATATAGGTTTGGATTGTCCCATTTATAACTTTTATTTCGAGCCCAAATGGCTACCTCATAGTAGAAAATGGTACTTCTTGTGCCATCAAAGATTTCATGATGCATCTCATAGATTTCGACTGAACAAATCAAAATTTAATGGTTCCATTGATCGTAGACCACCTCCAAAGTTGTTAACCGGTTCTGAAATATTGACATATCTTGAAAATATTAAAACAGAATTTGGGATGGTTCATTATTTGAATGATAGCGGAAAACAAGTGTGAAGTGCATCGTCAAGTGAAATCAGAACGCAACAATGGAAGAAAAAAAGTATATTCTTCAAACTTCCGTATTGGGAATTTAATTTGTTGCACCACAATCTTGATGTGATTCATATTGAGAAGAATGTATGTGATAATTTGATTTTCACATTACTTAATGAGCATGGAAAGTCGAAGGATCATCTCAATGCTTGCAAATACTTACAAGTAATGAACATAAAACGTGATCTTTGGCCAGATGAGAATGAAAAGTATGCTTCGTCCATTTTTTCAATGAAAAATAGGGATAAAGATATGTTCCTTCAAATTTTAAAGAATGTGAAGGTATCTAATGGGTATTCGAGTAACATACCGAGGTGTGTTGACTTGAAGAATCATAAGTTATATGGATTGAAAAGTCACAATTCAAATATTTTGTTACAATAGTTACTACCATTGGCATTGCGTACATTATTACCTCAAACAGTTACTGCTGTTGTACTCCAATTCTGCACATTTTTCAGGCAATTATGTGAGAAAGCTCTACATCCATTTTAGCTTGACAACCTCCAGGAGAGGTTTGTATTGACCCTTTTTGCAATGTAGATGATCTTTCCTCCATCATTTTTTACTGTCATGATGCATTTAACTATGTATTTGGTTGAAGAAGCTAAATTAGGAGGCCCCATTCATTATCGATGGATGTATCCAATTGAGAGGTATTTTATTTATATGTTTCCATTTATGTAAACAATTTTTGGAATTTAAATAAATGCATAATATTATTATTTTATTTCACAGATATCTTGGGAATTTGAAAGCATACGTGAGAAATAAAGCTCAACCAGAAGGCTCTATTGTTGAAGGCTATTTGGCTGAGGAGTGTCTCACCTTTTGTTCTAGATATTTGGATGATATTGAGATAAGATTTAATAGAGTTGGACGTGTTGACGACACATCAACTTAATCTCAAATGAATCAGAAATAAAAAATATTTCCTTCTATTGGCCGATCAGTTGGGAGGACCTCATATATGACACTGACAGAATTGGAATTATTACAGGCACATAGATATCTGCTACTGAATAGTGAAATTGTAGATCCATTTATTGAAGATTTGAGGATACAAACAAAGAGACGAATGAGAGTCCGAACACGAAATGAGAAAGATATAACGAAAGCTGTGAATAAAGAGCTGGTAGAATGGTTTGCACGACGTGTAAGTTTATAAATATTGCAATAAATAAAAATATTAGTTTGACACATACAATTTGTAAATCTATTAAATTATATATTTTTTTTCAGATTATGAATACTGATACTCGAGCAGACTTGTCAGAAGATTTGAATTTTCTTGCTAGAGGTCCTATAAAACAAGTTAGAAAGTTTGACGCTTATAATGTGAATGGATTTAGATTTCGTATAGTCGATCAAGAAGTGGGTTTGAAAACATAGAATAGTGGTATATTTACATTTTCTGAAGTGGGATATTATGGAAAGATGCATGATATTATTGAATTAAACTACCACAGGCATTTTTATGTTTTTTTATTCAAATGCAAATGGTTCAATATTATCAGAGGTGTTAAAAGAGATTCCTTGCAATTTACTTCTGTAAACTTCTCTCGCTTGATGGATGTTGCTAATCATGAACTGCATGATCCGTATATCTTAGCATCGAAAGAAACAATGGTATATTATGTGAATGATTTTGTGGATGAAGGGTGGAGTATAGTTACTCACGTAATACAAAGATATTTGTATGATATGGGTGATGAAGTGGAAGATTTGACCTCTATAATTGAATTTAATCAACAACAGGAAGCAAAATTATTTATCCATCATGATATTGAAAATATTATTCTAGCAAGGATGAATGAAGTGGATGAAGCAATGGAGTAGGAAACCAACATGATTGAAGGGGAAAATGACTATATGTACAATTATTTATTCATTCAGCAACCACTTGTTTCATTTCTACAGTCATTCATTATCATTGTTATATATATTTTGTTTGTTATTACTAGGCATCTATTATCATTTTTAATTTTTTTTCTGCATAAATTTTTTGAATTATATATTCTGAACTTAATTTTATTTGATTAAATGATAGGAATGCCAAGGAAGAAGCGTTACACTATTTCATCTAGTTCTGCGACAAATGACGATCTTTCTGTCCCCACGGCATCAGAGGCACCAGCTACCTACACCCCTACACCATCTCCCCCTGCACCATCTCTGACACCATATGTGGATGTCTCATTAGAGGATGAGTCATCGAATCCCCCTATAGGAGCCTCAGTAGTGGTGCAGTGACACGCCACTTCCAGTTCATCACAGATATTCTAGAGGGTCATAGTCATAGGTACAAATTTTAATTAAATAAATTTATTTCATTTTTTTATACTAATTGTTTTCTCATTGTAGATGAAAAAAATACAACCGTGGAAAAACACATAAAATTTTTAGATGTTTGGAACATGAATGGCGAGAAGATATTCATGCCATTTGATTCCTATGGGGTCCCGACGGATGACACCGTGGGGTTACTTGGCCAGATTATAGGTCAGCTGGCAGCGGAGCCCATTTCCCAGCCTATTTCATATGATGATTGGAGGCATATGCCTCCAAACTAGAAAAATGAAGTTTTTTATTCTTAGATAAAGGTAATTTTATTACTTTATGGTTTAATTGAATGTCATGTTACTAATATGTTCAAAATGAATTTCTGTATACAGATGTTATTCCACTTTACCGTTGCTGATGTGATAGCACGGAAGTGGACATTGAAAAATCTTGGTAAAAAATGGAAAGATTTCAAATGGAGGTTGTGGCGTGATATCAACGATACTTCGTTGACCGTGCAGCAAATGTATGAGAAGCTACCCAGTGGGGTACCGAAAGAACAGTGGAAAGTTTTTGTTGATAAACATCATGATGAGAAGCGGATGATATTGAAATATATATTATTATATTATCCTCATTTTACATTTATACATGTATATGAAGAGGAGATGACATTTAATACATTACTTTTAAATTAAATTTTATTTATTTCAGGATCTCTCAAGATAGAATGCATCAAACCAGAAAAATCAAGTCATCCCGCACACTACAGGCCCAAAAATATTTTCTAGAAGCCGAATGTCATTGGTAATCTTTTAATTAGTTTAAATATTTATAAGAAAATATTATCTATTTAACATATTTAATTTTTGATTTATCTTTGTTTAATGTAGTCACAGAGTTTAGGGAATGAAGCATCCCGAACAGAACTGTGGCTGGATGTTCATAAAAAAACGGATGGAAGTTTTGTTAATGAGCCTGCCAAAGAAGTTGGGGTATGAAGTCAATTTTTTATTATAATAACTTATTATCAGTTTTTACTATGTTTATATATATTGATATTTTATTTATAGGTAAAAATTAAAGAAATATGGGACACCAATCCTGGGTATTCCTACTCAGTCTCCTAGGATGACCTGGTTGCTAAAGTCCTTGGGAAGGAGCATCCTGGTAGAGTGCGCAGGATGGGTTTGGGACCCGTACCATCTGAGGTATTTGGTAGGCCACTAGGGATTCCAGCTGCATCTACTCCTAGTTATAGTCATTTCATACCTGAAGATGCTCAGAGGGAGATGTCTTCTCTACGAAACACAGTTCACCAGCAGGGGGATCAGATATCTGCTTTGCAGAAAGAGTTTCTTGAAATACGTCAGCATATGAGCAGATATGCCCCCGGTGGTAGTGCATTGACTAGTGGTGAGCAGGTAAATCACAAAAAATCAAAATCATTTAGTTTGAAAACTTTTATTGGTTTTAAGTTTAATTATAAATATGAAACAATATTTAATTTTTAATATAATGTTCTGACAGGTGGTAGCAGGTAGTGGAGATGGAGGTGGAGAGGGTGACGATGCATCATCGAACCATGAGAAGTAGTATTGTTGATGTTTTGAACAAATATGAGAATGGTTGGTTTGTATATGTAACATGTATGACACATAGTTTCCACCAAACATTTCCATGTCCTAACATTTTTTTGATTTCTCATGTTTCCTTCTATGCATTTTTTGATTTATGATGTTTCATTTTATGTCTTGATTTCTCGAGTTTGGTATACATCATTCCATTTAGGCCGGTGTTTTAATTGGTGGTCGAGATTTTGGATGACTAAAGAGTGATCCTTTTGTTATTTTGTTCTGGTTAAATAAATTGGATCCTAGTAGGCAGTATAGAGACCAAACATAAGAGGATGATGGGAATGTGGTTTAGCCTAATCATGTGATACGAATCATATACTCACCAATAAAAGTAGTTGGAAACAAAAATGGTGAACCTAACATGGAACCTTAAACAAAATGCATGTGTCACCCACATGTTAGGCTCCGTTTTCTCTCTCAAAATATGAAATGTGGACAAACATGGATCCGATACAATTGATTGTACATGTGTTTATTTATTGATATACTTATTTCATGAGGATTTATTGTAAATTTTTCTCATAAGTATTCTGGCACTTTCAACTAGAACCCCCTTTGATCCAAATGACATTTTACTACTTTAAGAACACATATAATTCGACTACTGAACAAGTTTGATCCTCATTTAAAACTAGGGCTCTATTATCAACCTTTCACCCTCAACATTGGGTATCAAATTCACTAGTTTGGGAGTCACACCTAAATGGGACCCTTCCATCTTCAGAGGAAGCTAAAAAATTCATTCATCTCAAAAATCCCTACTAGATGTCTACTCGACAATGACTAGTGGAACATAATTTGTTGTAAATAGTTTCCATCTCAAACCATTTCATGGTCATATCCATGGAGGGAAATAACATGTTCCTCCATTATCTAGGGAGGTTGATCAAGAGGTCACTGATGGACTCATCTAGATAGCATAAGGGACCCTTCAAAGGGCTCCTTCTAGCATTCACCATCACCAATGCTACAAAGCAATAAAACCTCTATATGATGTCTGTGTTTACCTCGGGAGTCTGACCTAAGTCTCCCAAACCAAGGTAGTCAGGAAAACCCACTGAGGGCAGTGAACAATCAACCAAGAACATGGACCTACATCTATACCCTCTAAAGAATCCCACTAACTAAATATGGTGGCAAACTATGAGCAAGAGGACACATTTTCCCACATTTACTAAGCTTGTTGGTATAATCTGGTATTATTCAAATAAATCACCGAGAATATTTTGGTAAAAAAATATAGGTAATACCCATATCCTTTCCTACTGACTTGATTAACATCGGTATATACCTATATGAAATGGAGGAAAAAATCAGGCACATACACATTCTCCAACAATAGAATAAGAAAATTTGCTTGTTCTGGTCACTGAAGTCACCTAGAATATTCTTAAAATGGTTAAAGGGAAGACACACAACTATTCTACCATAATTTGGGTGACTCATTAACACAATATGAGGATATTTAGAGAAGATACACATCTTTTCTCCCAACTTATGGTGTATCTAGTTGAATGCAGAGGTTATAGGATTTTGGGTCATATCTTGTACATCTTCAAAACTTTTCCACCAGTTCCTCCTAGGGGGATAAGATCTTTACATATTCGACATTATTATGTGGGTCCTCTTAATTTTTAGTAGGGATGTAGCTATAATACCACTTATTGTTGAGGCCAAGGTGGTAGTCGACATAGTTGATACTAGACTCAGGAATTAATGTGCATGAAATGTGATCCCACTCAGAATAGTCAGGTTGTAGCATAGAGTCATGGTATGGGAAAACTAAATGACGTTCAACATGTTATAGGTAGCATAATTAAAATTAATCTATTTTCTTAGGTACTAATATAGTAACCTCTACTATAGATTCTACATTATTTGACACAAGTGCATCATACAATGTTATATTTGATACATTTCTAGAGATTCTGGTCCTTGATATAGTGTATTTATGTGTCATTAAGAATCTGTAAATCTCATTGGTTATTTGACCAATGATTGTTCACTGATGGAATTATTTTCCCCATCAGATAGGAAAATGTTTTTTATATATAATTCATTCATTCCCATCATGTAACTTTATGATGTAATTATTGGAATGGATTTCATGCTTCCCTATAGATCTATTATTGATTATTATCACTATAGAATTATGGTTGATTGTTTGTATGATGTCTCCTATTTCATAATGTTGGGGATACCAAGTTAGAAATAACATTTTATTTTTTTGTATGATTTATCTTGTTCCATTTTCTGGTTTGATTTGTTTTTCAGGGTAGTGGGGTTGTAGAATCAAAACTACAATTGTTTTTTGTCAGCATTTCGCGGCAGTTTTAACTTCTACTAATGCTTTACTGGTCAGCATTTCACGGCGGTTAAAACCACCTTGAAATGTAATCGGTTTATATTTAGCGGTGGTTTTCACCGTCGTGACAGAGGCGCATCAAATGCCTGAATATAGCGGCGGTTAAAACCGCTGCGAATAAAAAAATATCTGGAACCAGTCAAACCACCGCTAATAGATTGTCGACACCAAGTTTAGTGGCGGTTTCTGTAAACCACCGCCAAACCATATAGTGGCGGTTTAAACCACCGCTATATGAAAAAAAAACCTCCAGTAATAGCCGGTTTTGTTGTAGTGGAATAAGATCTATTCAACTTGTTTAATAATAAATAATAATATATTATTTAACTGAGATTTTTGATACACTTAGAGCATGACCCTCTAAGATTATTTCTCAGTGGAATTAGATGAAACATCCTAAATTACAAGGTTATCATCAAGAAACATGACAAGGTACCCATAGAGAAAGAATTTAATTCCACAATGACATAATACGTCATACGAACACTTATTGTGTGATATAATCTCTTTATCCTGATATCTCTAATCAAGCAGGTTGTATGTTGGTGCCATCAATCTATGTGATCGATGTCTCTCTCTTTGACTTTCTAGAAATCGAGCTTGCCTATAGAAAACCATGAGCATAGATTTATTTAGGATATATCATTTCCATCAAAGGGCCTGAGATATCAATTCCCGTTAAAATACAAAAGGGAAAAATCCTTTCTCTCATTATCCATTAATGAAATATTACCCATGATGCTCTCAACCTTTCCTACCTTCCCGCAAACACATGTCATTACGGTTTTTGTCAATACATCAAAGTAGGCAAATTAAAACAATCATTAATAATAATATTAAAGTCTAAGGATTAATACACATGTCTAAAGATATAATCACCCAACAATACATATAAATATGGACTTCCTACTGGAGAGTCTAGTTCTCATAATATCCTACACCAGATATTACCAAGGGCGTACACCATGAGAAGGTGACTCAAAATACTATTTGTCTCCACCCCTAATATCCTAAATCATTTGGGTCCCTCAAATGATTTAATTCGGATATAGAACATATATTTAATAATACTATCATGGAAATTCTAGGATCTCATCATAGCGGGGAACTGCTATGACCTTTTAGTATGAAAACTACTCTTAGGAAAATACCACATACTATGTTACGCAAAAAAAACAATCATGATGTCATAAAAAAATTATTAATATTCAAAACTATCAATACAGGTTATCATAAATCACACAAAATTTTCTTATAGGGTAAAAATTCCAACAGACTCCCACTTGCACTAAAGACAACTCCTAACAACCTTCAGTCTGCTAGTTCTCACATGATACTCATCCTTCTTCTAAGATAGGACTTTAGTAAATGGATCCACTAGGTTTTATTCTGTGGGAACTCTACTTACTATAACTTTACTCCTTTGATAAAAATCCATCAAGAGGTGATATTTTGAGAGTATGTCATCTGTCTATTGGTGTGACCTTGACTCTTTTACAATATCCACCACTGTAGTATTATCATAATATAATATGATAGGGTCTTTATTTCTAGGTACCACATCAATCTAATGGAAAAATTTCATATCCAAACAACTTAATTGGCTAAATCATAAGTTGTTAGATACTCAGACTCCACTATAGAATCAGGGAAAACTAGCTACTTTAAACTCTTCTAGCTCACAACTTCTCCATTGAGACACAAAACATATCCTGACTATGAATTCAGATCATTCTATTCTATTTGAAAACTATCATCAGTATAACCCCTAATGACCAGCTCCTCATATCTTCCATACACCAGGAACATATCCTTAATTCTTATTAGATATCTGAGGATAACCTTAATAGTAAACCAATGTTGTTCTCCTGGATTTGCTTAATATTTTCCTTCCATACTCAATGAATAGGCAACATAAAGTCTAATACATAACATGGCATGCATTATTGATCCTATCAGTGAAGTGTATGAGATCTTACTCATTCTCTCTTTCCCCTATTGTGTCAGAGGAAAAATTTTCTTAAAAAGATGTATACCACATGACACTAGGACTAATCCCCTATTGGATTATTCCATACTAAATTTATTTAGTGTCTTATCAATGTATGTACTTTGACTTAGTCCAAGAAGCATCTTGGATTTATCATGAATGATTTTGATCCCTAGAACACAAGCTGCTTCACCTAAGTCTTTCATGGAGAAACACTTGTTTAACCAGTCCTTAATAGACTATAATATTGGTGTGTCGTTTCCAATAAGTAATAGGTCATCAACATATACTACTCAGATAACAACAAAATTCCCACTAAACCTCTTGTAAACACATGGCTCACATTGGTTCTTAACGAAACCAAATTATTTTATATATTTATTGAGTTGAATTTTCTATGATCTAGATGCTTGATTTAATTTATAAATGGATATTTGCAACTTAAAAATACTTTAGGAATCACCTGGATTAAAAAACCCTTTTGATTGTATCATGTAGACATCTTCCTGAAGGTTCCCATTAAGAAAATCTATTTTGAAATCCATCTTCCAAATTTCATAGTCATGGTAAGTTGTTATAGAAAATAGAATTCTGATGGATTTAAACATGGAAAGTTTCGAAAATGTTTCATCGTAATTAATTACTTGATGCTTTTCAAACCTTTTAGTCACTATAATTTCTTTATAGTTATTTACCTCACCTTCCATGTCCAATTTTCTCTTGAATACCAATTTTCACTTTAAGGGCTTTACATCAATTGGCACATCGACTAGACCCAAACTTGGTTCTCATAAATGTAATCCATTTTAGAATTACTAGATTGTTTCCATCTTATGGCTTCTGATCTCTCTAATTCCTATTTTTAGGAGAGTGGTTCATCATTTTCAACTAATAATGAGTCACCATATCCATTGACTAGAAAACCATATATTTCTGGTTCTCTTACATCTATATTGCTCATAGGAATTACTTGTGTTTCAGGAACTACTTCTTCCATGGGGACCCCTGGAATCTATTCCTATACCAACTCTTGTGTATCTTAAGCATCAACATTATCAAAGTCAATCTTGATCCTACTATCATTTTTGAGGATGTTCACCCTCTCATTAAATATGGCTTTTATAGTGATAATAACTTTATTTTCCAAGGGGTTTTATAGGTAGTATCCCTTTTGTGTCCTTAGAATTTCTTATAAAGATACACCTTTTCCCCAAGGTGCTTGTTTATTTCTATAAAAGGCCATAACAAACTTCTCACAACCCCATATATGTGTATATGAAAAAATGGGTTTCGTTTCACTCCATGACTCTAAGGGAATTTTATTTTTCACTTTAGTTGGTACTAGGTTTAGTGTTTATGCCACAATTTATAATGCATATCCCTAAAAGGATAATAGAATATCTTCATGACACATCATTGACCTGACCATGTATAACAAGGTACGGTTCCTCCTTTCACTAACACCATTCCACTATGCTATTTAAGGTAGATTGAGTTGAGATAAAATCCCAAACTACCATAAAAATTCAATAAACACTTCATTAAGATATTCACCACCATGATCTGATCAAATCTTCTTTATATTTTTTCCATGTTGATTCTCTACTTCATTATTGAATTATTTTAATTTCTAAAAGGATTCAAACTGATACCTCACCAAGTAGACATAGTCATATCAACTCAAGTTACCAGTAAAATTTATGAAGTAAGAATTCCCACCTCTAACTTCTATTAGAAATGGTCTACACACATCAGTGTGTACCAATCCTAAAAGTTTTGTGGCCCTTTCACTCTGTCTACCGAATAGCGTTCTATACATTTTTTCCTTGTAAAAAATCATGACATATTTTAAATGGTTTTATCTTAGAAGAGTCTAAGTAACCATCATGAAAAATCTTTGTCAAACACTTATCATTTACATGACCAAGATAGTGATTCCATAATTGGGTGTTATAAGAGTCATGAGAACATGATTCATTTTCTATTTCCAACACTTGGTTTTCATAATTTAATACATAAATATCATTATTTAGATGTTCTATACCATAACACATGTTGTCTTTACAAAATAAAAAACTTCCATTTCAACACTTGAAAATAAAACCATCTTCATTTAGGCATGATACAAAATTTATGTTCTTGGTAACAATTAACACGTAATAAAGATCCCTTAAAAACAATATCATTTCTATTGGAAATGAAAGGTGGTAGTATCCAATGGATATAGAAGCCAAACTGACACTATTAGAATCTCAAAAATACACCACTCCTCTATAAATATTTCAGAATCTACTTGGCTTCTGTATTTGGATACAAATGTGAGCACCAAAAGCTGTATCTAATACCCAGTATATAGATATTTAAAGATTACACTCAATAACGAATGCACATTTAGATTCCCCTTACTTCTAGGTGCATTTATTCTTCAAGTGTCCTTGTTTTTCACATGAAAAACATACTTCCTCCTTTTCCTTTCCCTGCCTATGGATCTTCCTCTTCTTGGAAGGACAATGCTCAGGGGCTTTAGACTTGTTATGAGTCTTGTCCCGCTTCGAATTATTCTTTATTTACTTATTCACCATAAGTATTGTGGGTTTTCATACCCCACTAATGTTCTTCAACTTGGTAACCTAATTATGTGATGAACTTTGTACTTCTCGTTATCTATTTTCAAGGGAATATTTTATTAACCCTTTTTTCGATGTGAGTTTTAAATAAAGATATTTTTAACAGTCAAAACATTACTTACCAAGATCAAGTTCAAATTGATAGGATATAGTTTATTAAATGTGGAAACAATGTAACACTCTTATTTTTTAAGGAGGAAATCATTTTTTATAGTGTATGTGATACGCAACATCGAACCCAAACAAACCATGATTATTTAAATATGATCGTTATAACATTACTGTTAAATTTCTGGGTATGAATAAGATGATCTATTTTATAATATATATATATATATTCTCTGATCAAAATAAATGTATTAATAAATTATTTGTAAATAATCACCCAATTTTTGGCGACATATTTTTGTTCATAAAAATATGCTTTCTTCCAAAATGAT
Organism: Viscum album; assembly: GCA_963277665.1. Classification (NCBI taxonomy): domain Eukaryota; kingdom Viridiplantae; phylum Streptophyta; class Magnoliopsida; order Santalales; family Viscaceae; genus Viscum; species Viscum album. The sequence continues at coordinate 357,566,467 of OY728155.1, read as the reverse complement.
TTTTATTTATTTTTGTAAAAATTATTAAAATTATTTTATAGGACATTAATAAAATTTAACTGAAAATTTTAAAATAATTTTTGATATCGTCATATCAAGATTAACATAGGGTATAATTTTGGGATTTTTTTGGAAAATATTGATTTTTCAATGAATAGTGAAAAATATCAATTTTTTGGTAAAACTGTCATTTATTTTGATAAATTAATTAATTTAAAGTTCCATTATTATTTTATTTTTATAATTATTATTTATTTATATTAAACATAATTAATTACATTTAAATCATCTTTATATCGTATTTTAGTATAAGTTTATTTTTAGGCTAAAAAACACATTTTGCTAATAATTGTTTTAAAATGCATAATGTTTATCTATTATAATTAATTTAAATAAACCTAATGAGGAATTATTTAAATAAATTTTTTATATTATATAACTATATTTATGAATTTAAATTCATATAATGATGATTACTAGTTATATAGTTAAAGTAAAATAATATTTCCTTGAAAAAATCATTTTTCAGAAAACCACTTTCCATCACACTTGTGGGTTTTATATTAAATTAAATCCATCCACCTTTGTGAATTTATTTTGATAAAAATGGATTCCATATTTTGAATCATTGTAATTAATATTAGGTAATAAGTTCAACGTTATTTTTGGACAATATGAATAGTAGCTGTAATAAAGATTTATTACCAAGGTAAAAAAGAAAATAGGTTAATTAAGGGTAAAAATAATTTAATAAGGGATAGAAATAAATTTACCCTAATAGTATGAATATTTTTATTTTTATTTCAATATAATAATAATTATATATTTTTTTGCTTTAAAAATAGTTAAAAATGATTTTGATAAAAATTGGATTTTGAAACGATAAAACACAAATTTTATTTATGTGTAATAATAAATTTTAATTAATATATTTCTTTTTGATGAATTCATGAGTTGTAAAAATAAATGAAATTTTAATAAAATAATACTATTAAGTATTTTTTATTAATTATCAATGATAATATATTTTTTATGAAGTCAAATGTAATTGTTATAAAGGTTCAAAAATTGTTATTATCAAAAACCAATATTTCTCAATAAAAGTTGATTTTTGTTTTAAAAGTAAAAATTCACATATTTAGAGAATTATTATGATAAAATAAATATTATTTTTGGAATTATCACATCGAAATTATCCAATGGTGATTTTTTCATAATTATGTCATGACCCGTCCCCTGGAGCCCATGCCGTGACTACCCCAATCCTGCCTTCCATAGGCCAGGGGTTGGTGACTAGCACCGGAAAGGCGTATCCCTAAAATGAGAAGGAATTTCATTTAAACCTTTACAAACACAAAGTCAAAGAACACAACAAGATACAATTACATGGTAAAACTACATTAGTAAAAGTGTGTACTGAAAGTAAAGGGGCCGGAATACAAGCCCAACTGAAAGATACAATACAATAGAAAATAGAAAACAGCTCCTGAGATCATCCACCAAGGATACTACCTGAAGGGTAGGTACAACTTTTCTCTACATCTCTCCACATCATCTAGTCATATTTGTGTACCACCTAGTCCTGACTCCTATAGTCTCATCTAAGCTTCTCGTCATCTTCACAAGACACAACAAGGTGTGGGAAAAGGTCGTGCAGGGGTGAGTATCGCAATAGTCAGTAGGGACCCTGATACCCCTGAAAGTCTCTCATAATTTCACAAAGGAAAACCACAAAACATTATCTCAATGAAAAATAACAAAGAAAAATACTCAACTCAAACCAGGTATAACTGAAGTATAAAAGTATAGATGGTTAGTCGTAAAGATAGATCATCTTATACTGTCACGGGTTCTGCTGCTGATCCACACAGGATCGCTCGATGCTGATCCACACCGGATCACTAGGTGATGATCCACACATGATCTCTAGGTGATAATCCACATAGGATTTCTAGGTGTTGATCCACATAGGATCTCTAGGTGTTGATCCACACATGATCTTCAGGTGCCGATCCACACATGATCACTATTCATTCTTTATGTCTCAGCCAACCACTGGATCCCCATACAAGGTACGATTGATTCTGGGAGGATCTTATCCTCAAGCCATTGGTTGTACTTCAACCGGCATGAAGTCCCACTAAGAATTAACCCAAATATCTGTCATTTCATGAGGATTTGAATGCAATAGACAACGCGTCAATCAGACGTCTGGTCTGAGAGTTATAGGCATTTTAGTGTCAAGGGCCTGGTTGGATTCAGGTACGATCCAACTCATCCATACTCCAACTTTCTCCAAAACTTAGGTAAAGTATTTCAAAAGGACTATCTCATCCCAAGGATTTCATCTCCATATATGGATCATCAAACGGACGTCCGGTTTGTATAATACGACATTTTATGTGTATTTGGGCCAAAGAGGGTCCGGGTCTGGTCCGACCCAACCCGCCTGTCCTGGGCCGACTCGACCCAGTCTGGTTTCGACCCGGTCTGACCCAAACTGGCTCAGCCATAGAGCGGCTTGACCCAAATTGGCTGGGTCGTGGAGGGCTCGGCCCACTGGGCCGCGTACTGGCCCGACCCGAACTGGTTGGGCTAGGCCGCTGCAGGCTAGGACCGATGGACAGTGGACCGGGAAGGCCCATCGGCTGAGCGCAACCCGCGTAAGTGGTCACGTGGCCCCTACTTCTCAAATGGCTCAATGAGTCATTTGGCTCTTCAACCGGTGGTTCCATGTGGCGCCGCCTCGCTGTCCACGAGATCCGCAGGGCGCAGGTCCCCCTCCACCACGGCTTCGAAACCGCGACCTCCACCTACGGTGTGAGACAACATGCCGCCCCTCCCCCAACATGGACAACCAAGAGCCGGTTTCCCCTACTAGTCTGCTGCAGTTCCAAGCAGTGCTACCCTCTTCCATGACCGGTGAGCGCTAGAGGGTCTTCCACGGGCCACCCGGTGAGCTCCGGTGGTCCGTTTTCCCTTATGAAAGTTCCTACGGGCCTCTCGGGATGACATCGTCACGGCATGGCTCCCTGATTCATCCTAAGGCTCTGATTGGAAATTAATTCTCAAAGAACGAGATAAATACCAAAGCGGTGGAGGGTCCGTATGGAATCTCGACTTTTTTATTTCATAACTTTTCATTACATTTTACAAATAGAGGATATTTAAAGCCTATTGTCTTGGAAATCAGAAACAAAGAACAAGAAAAACACATAAAAAATTCTTCTAATCCACTTGTAAGGCCTCATAATATGTTCATCCTATGTACAATTACTGCATCTCATAACCAGGAAACATACATCAAAGTAAAGAGTGATTAGAAGGCCCAGTAAGGGTAAACAAGGAATCAGTTTACTTGTGATATCAATAAGAACTTGAATAAAAACATAAAGACATGAGAAATTGATGTATAGGCATATCATAATGAAAATAAATTGAAAAATACTTGAATATGTGGAAACAATATTTCATTTAGACATTCATGAATATATCACCAAGGTCTATCCCCAAGGTGTCATAAAAAAATTACCAAGGTTATTCACCAAGATATCGTGAAACTTGTCATCTCTAGAGATTAATTCATTACACAATGCATTGGAGTGCTATCAGGGCGCACCCTTAACATGTATTTACTTTAATGTGATCCACATAGATCATAATCAAACATTTCATAAATAAGAATAAAAGAAATGGGTTTAATTTCAAAATCATGATATTTTAAAAAGTACTTAAAAATAAGATCATTATGTCATTTATAACCCATGGAAAGGGAGTGAGGGTTATATGTTTGTCAATTCCAGAATCAAATATATCATTTATGTATATTTATGAACACCCATAGAAACTAAATAGTTCTGGTCATTCACATAAATAAATCAAGATAACTTCTTGAGAGAAAGAGAGAGAGATTTTGAGACGAAATTTCTGCAGCATAACGACTATATAACATGGTTTTAGAAAACAAGAAAAAGAGAGGTTACAAGGGTAAAAAACTCATAAATAACTCATATTATGATATAAATACAAAATAACATGGATATAAGAACATGGTATGGATATTTGAATGACATACCACATGAAAAAGAAACATGAAAGGAAAGAGAAGATGTGATTTATTTTACGAGAAATTCTGCAGCCTAACGGCGTCACTGAAAAATTCAGAAAACAAATTGATGAGTGCAGAAAGGGTCTCTCAACAATTAGACATGAAATGGATAGTAATGATAACATATAAGAACATACCCTCAATATAAATAGATGGAAACTAGAAGACACAACATAAAGGAAGTCATGACTTAAAAGAGGAGGGTGAAAGAATCCCTTACCTTGAAGAGTAACTTTGAAAGCTTGAAGGTCGGGACCTTGGAAGGCTTGAGGGAACCTTGGGAGGACTCCTTGGGAAGTAAAGAGATCAGAACTTCATTGAAGAGGATTTTGGAATGAAATGGATGAGGGAATGACTTGGTATTTATAGGGGAAGTGGGGGAACAAAGCATTAATTTCCAAGGGACACCTCATCGGTGGTATTGGTCAAACCATGGGATTTCCCATGGTATTTGCCCATGGTATTGGCCACTTGGGACACCTAATAGCATTTATTAATATTCATAAGTCGACCAGAATGATTACATAATTATTACATCCTTAATGACCGAAACTCAAAACTGTATTTTCACTATTCACCGAAAATTCAACTGTTTCAGAAAAATCCCAAAAATTCACCTTAACCTAATATTGATGATATGAATTCAAAAATTAACTCCATTTTATGAAAATAATTTTATAAATATTTTTAATTTTATTTTTAAATAAAAACACTATTCACTGAAAATTCAACTGTTTCAGAAAAATACCAAAAATTCACCTTAACCTAATATCAATGCTCTGAATTCAAAAATGAACTCCATTTTATAAAAATATTTTTCTAAATATTTTTAATTTAATTTTTAAATAAAAACACTATTCACTCGTAAAAACTAATATTTAACTAATAATTTATGAAACAATTATTTACTTATTTTATTGAATCAAGGTGCCTGAATTATATTAATACTCTCTTAAGTGAGTTTACTAATCCACTTGGTCACATTACTATTCATAAGCGTAAAATTACTATTCATAATTTACTATTCACCAAAAATTAATTTGATCTTATTAGACTCTAAATTTCTTACTGAACACAACTCTAAAAGATCATTTTTTGAAAATCATTACACATTATTAATTATTTAAGGTTTACATAAATATTTTAAAATATCCCTTTTTATTTTCAAAAATTCATCAATAATATACATCCAATATTTATTCGGACATTTGAAATTTACAAACTTTACCATAACAATAATTTTATTTGTATCAAAGGATTACATAAAGCAGCTAAGGTATCGTTACATAGCCCCTTATCACACCAGCATAGGACCTAACTGTAAGGTGTGCTAAGGTGAAAGAATCCGGGGGTGGCTCGGCCAACATTGCCTGAGTGGTGATTTCTATCAGCTTGAACTTCTCCCATAGGCGATTCCATTCCAGCTTCACACGATGAAGTTTGGCTTCGTTTTGGTCCAGAGCAAAGCCCAATGGTGCTACCTCCTTCCCAAGTTTCATCAGATGGGCTTCGAATGGGCCGAGACTACTAGATGAGGCCATTGAATCTTCTTTCTGTATTAATTAACCAAGAACATTTGTATTTATAGACAATAATTGTAATGTTAAGAGTTTAGTTTCAAATTATCATACTAACCAACGGTCATATAACAGTCAAAACCCAACGGTCCCATTTTAATTATACTCATTTCATTAAATGAAATAGTTTTGTTGAGTATAAAATAAAATAACACACAAAAATTAGGAAACAAAAATTATTTAAAAAGTTCAGGTCGTTACAGTCTGGGCCTTGTTTGTTTGGACCGCGTCCTCCGCGTTAGCATTATATCAAGCGATTAATAAACAATTCATCACAAAGATAAATTTAATCATGTTCAGAACTTCTGTGATTCATCATGCTTCAAGAACCCGACAAAGAAACAATTCTCATGAATTTAAAAATAAACAACCCCTACCTCGTGAATCATTGGATGATGTTATGGTTGGGGTGGGAGAAGAGTTCTTGCTTGATGAAGCCACCGACGTTCGTTATTCCTCGATCATTGTCATCCAAGCTTATATTCTTCATCGGTGGAGGATGTCGCGGTACTTCACCAGAGGTTCATCACAAACACCCCAAAAATCTCAACCCAATCCTTAATTAAATAGAGGGGGAAATGGTGTTTAACACAACGATTGATTAATGAGGTTCATTAATGAATGAAACTCTTAATCTCTCAGCAGCGTGGTTACAAACCAAAGATTCAAGCCATTAAATTGCTTGACAAACCATTGGTCCCACCACCGCTGCTAAAGAGGAGGTAGGAAAAATCAAATAAAATTTTTATGTTATATTATTAATCTTCAAAAAGCCACAAAAACTAACTTTTTCAATGGACCTATTGAGGTCAAAGTTAATCCTCCCTTAAGAGAATCTCAGTGCTGCAGATTCAATGGTGCCCTCAGATTTTTAATCCAAGCACTGGTTCAAATATAGAAAACACCACCCGCACGTTTACCAAACATACATTTAAAAAAGTTAAAAAATCCATTTCGGGCACACCGGGGCTTAGAATCAAGAGCCATCAATTTTTAAGGACTCATAATAATCCAAAATAATTTTAAAAAAATTATATTGAATTTTTGGGTCTTTACAAATTATCTGAGACAAGAAATTTTTTGGGTAAAAATCAAATACTGTATGAATATACGGTGTGTATTATATCATCGTTATGATCAAAAAGTGATGTAATAAATTATATAAATAGCATCCATGAACAAATCTATGTTTAAACTATAAAATAATGTGATTTTATGTTATTTGATTAATTTTATAAAGTCTTTATGAATCCTCCAAAACCTATATTATATTTTATGTTTTTAAAATAATTTCTTTATGAACGTGACTCACTTCCACATCACCAAAGTTAATATTTTAATGATACCAACTGTAAAGACCTGACCCTAGTTTCCCTATGGCAGTGACTTATTTTATTACAATGGCATATAAACAAGGAATATAAATCCTGAAGGACCGAGTAGTTTAGTAGCTTTGTAAACAAGATACATACATAAGTTCAACATTACAAAATGAAAAGAAATAAAACATAGAGATTCCTTTGAAAACATCCATATCTCCTAGATTATCCCTAAAATTAATTCATAATATACTTCTTAACATCCTAGTAAAAATTATGCATAATAAAGGGGTGAGATCAAACGCTCAGTAAGGGTAAGTGGTTCACGCCCAAATTTACCCAAGAGAAGAAGGGTAGAACGGTCCTTGTAGTGTAGCTTGGGTTGTCGATTCCACAGAGACCTAAGAAGATACCTAAGATACACAACCTAAGGGATGGATTTTTGGCTATGAAGTGGCCAACTTGGATTGATTTTGGATGGGTTTTAAAGATATCTAATATATTTAAGTGGATTCAACTCCTTCACCACCACTTCCTTAAATAGGCATTTTGGGAGCCTTGGGTCGATCCTCCAATAGTACAAAGCATCTCAATTAATTTTGGTAGGCCATAGGTGGTGGAAAGCTTGTGGAATTTGAACTTTTCCACATTTGACCCGAGGTGGCAGTCAGCTTTCCTTCACCGAACAGACGCGTCTGTAAGACCTTCTAGACGGCCGAATCAGAGTAGTCCATAGAACAAGAAAATGGAGCCCCAGATATTCTCTAACCGCATGTAAAATTTGGGACCATTTGGAGTTACGTATTACGAGATATGATAAAATTAGTGGACTGTTGTTCTGGGCCGCAGAATCTGGCCCGGAATTGTATCTCTAACTTGGGCCGCTTTAATGACCACCATAGAGACCGAATTAGCATTGGATCATGCATAGTTATATGTTCCTATGAATGTCTTATAGCATCCCACAAAAGTTGGGATTCATTGGGCTTGTATGTTGGTCCCCACAGTCTCATCAGTGGGCTAGTTTCCAATCTGCCTTCTCTAGAATTGCTTCCTTTCATCACAAAATATCTTCATCTTCTTCCATGAATTCTCCATTGATCCCTAAATGAAAAATGTTCACATTTAAGTGTAGATAAAGTTTCCAAAATATCAAATTAAAAAAATTGATAATTACATTCCTTAGAATCAGATGACTCATTGGGCCTAAATTGGTGTATATTAGGCATGAAGTGCACAAATGATGAGAATGGATGTTCATAGTGAAAATGCACTAAATCAGGCCCATAAGATCAAAAATGAACATTTAATAACATTAAAATGTAATTAAAATAAATGTTTTTATTGGATAATCACACCCCCCAACTTGAGATTTGCTAGTCCCGAGCAAATTATTCAATGATTTTATTTGAATTCCTTTCTTCAAACACATTATAACAAACAGTGCTCACAATGTAAACTGCACACAAATATATTTTTATAACCTATCAAGATAATTTAAAAAAAGATGAATTTAAAAGCATATCCCAATCCCAATCCCATTCCTTTGATCAAATCCATCATCATACTTCATCCAACTCAATTAGGTGTAATGATGTGTTGTGTATCACAATAGATATGGGGGTTCATTTTCATTCAAGGGGGAAATCATGGAAGCGCTAGGTGGAATCACATTTAATCCTAATATGAGTATTCTTCATTCTTTTTTTTTGATTTTTTTTTCAATATTTCTATAGTAATTGAGATTTCAGTTAATCAAATTAACCCATGTAGCAAGACTTTGCCGATGACTCCCAGACTCAAAGGCCTTAGGGCACCAAGTGAATCCCACATACTCGGGCATCGTCTCGAGTTAACTTAATCAAAAACAAAGTCATATTACCATAAATAGAGATATATTGAAAAACTCAGGGCTAGACAACTCTGGAGTCATTATCCCCAAGTGCCGAAAGCCTCGCATTTTATCAATCCATTGCTCTACACACAAATTTTTTATTTTTTTATTTTTTTATTTTTTAATAATTTTTTTAGTTAGTTTTTTTTTGAATACTCATATTATTCATAAAAATAAAACCAGCCTATGCTATTTATTATGGGACCCCAAAAATTCAAATTAGTACCCCACAGTCTAGAGGACATGCATTGTGGCATTTTTTTATTTGGATGAAAATATAAACGATGAAATATCACATTGGACAGCCACACTTTCCAAAATCTATGCTTTTAAACTTAATCATGAATTAAATTAAGAGTCAAGGAAATAATAATTATTTGATATGTAGTTTTTATGTGAGCAAATATGTTATTATATGAATGATAAAGGAATTTTACTTCTTTTTGTTATCATTGTTTTTTTAAACAAACATTTTGTTTCCACACCCCCCAACTTAGAATGAAACTATCCCTAGTTTCATAAAAACAAAATTTAGAATGGGGTAGAGGAATAAAAAGGGGAGTTCAATAAGGAAATTTAAATATGAGGATCATGGAATGAAGTCACCTGGTGGTTGAATTTTGAAGTTCTTGCTGCTTGAATTTATTCCTTTGATATCCATGTCGCTTGCAAAGTTCCCTAGTGGAAAAAGGAAAAACAAAACAAACAAAACAAACAAAAACAAACAATATATATATATATATATTTATATAATAAAGGAAGTAAAATATAAGAATATATATAAAAATTATAGAATAAGGAAGCACAAGAAGCCGCAGGTCAGTGGTAAGCGCGCGCCCCTGTCTCCCTTCGGTCCCGGGTTCGAGTCCCCGCGGCTTCGCCGGTTTTGACGGGGTTTTCCCCACGACCCTATGGCAAGGACTTTTTTTTATTATTATTTTATTTTTATTTTTATCTTAACCTATAAAATAATAAAAATAAAACAAAATAAACTGATGATACATTGTCTTCTTTTTAAATTTCTGGGTAAGGTATTACTCAAGGATCACACCACGTGACACGGATGAATATGGTGCCCCCCTTTCGTACCCATCCATACTCATTATAGAAGAACAGGTCAACAGTTTATTATTTTTTTTCAAAATATCAAAATGTCTCATTAACCCTATTTAAAATATAAAGTTGATTAAAACAACGAAATTATTGGAAACTTGAAAACCATGGGTTGCCTTCCATTCAGCGCTTTGTTTAACGTCGTTAGCCCGACCTGGACCCTAAATCTATTAATTTGTTCCTTGTTCATAGGTTGGCTCAGTTAACTCAACCTCTATTTCCTGTTTATTTAATGATTCAATGAATGGTTTTAACCTTTGACCATTGACCTTGAAAATGTAACCACTTGTGGGATCTTGAATCTCTACTGACCCATGGGGGAATACATGATGCACTATGAAAGGTCCTGACCATCTAGACCTTAACTTTCCCAGATGTAAATGAAGTTTTGAACTATACAAGAGCATAAGTTTTCCTGGTTCAAAATGTTTGACCTTGATATTCCTAGATTGGTAGGCTTGAACTCTATCTTTATTGATCCTTAAATTTTCATAAGCCTCCATCCTTAGTTCCTCCAGTTCATTGAGATATAATTTCCTTTTTGTTCCGGCCAATGAAAGATCATAATCCATTTTCTTAATTGCCCAAAAGGCCTTATGTTCAATCTCCACTAGCAAATGGCATGCTTTACCATAAACCAACCTATATGGGGACATTCCTAAAATGGTTTTATATGCGGTTCTATAGGCCCAAAGAGCATCTAAGAGTTTTCAGACCAATCTTTCCTAGAGGGGTTGACAGTTTTTCAAGAATTTTCTTAATTTCACGATTGGCTAACTCAGCTTGACCATTGGTCTGTGGGTGGTAAGCAGTGGACACTTTGTGAGAAATTACATATTTTTCCATGAGTGATGAGAATGGACGATTGCAAAAATGAGTTCCACGATCACTTATGATAGCCCTAGGAATTCCAAATCTAGAGAATATGTGTTCTTTTAGGAATCTAATCATAGTTTGATGATCATTGGATTTTGTGGGTATGGCCTCAACCCATTTTGAGACATAATCAATAGCTAAGAGTATGTAGAGGTATCCCCGAGAGTTTGGGAAGGGACCCATGAAATCAATTCCCCAACAGTCAAAGATTTCAACCACTAATATGGGAGTGAGTGGCATTTGATTCCTTTTTGTGATGGACCCTACTTGTTGACACCTAGGACAACTTTGACAAAATGTGTAGGAGTCCCTTGAGAGGGTGGGCCAGAAAAGACCACATTGAAGAATCTTAGCAGATGTTTTCTTAGAGGAAAAGTGACCTCCACATGCCTCACTATGACAGAATTTAAGGATGGACTCTTGTTCAGATTCTGGAACACACCTCCTAATGACTTGGTCAGGGCAGAACTTATAGAGGTATGAATCATCAAACACATAGTGTCTAACATCAGAAAGGAATTTCCTTCGAGCTTGAGTCCCTAAGAATTTTGGAATGACTCCTGTCACTAAGAAATTTGCTATGTCAGCATACCAAGGGCAGTCACTCATAGAGTATAAGTGTTCATCAGGAAACGAATCAGACACAGAAAGGTGATTTGAGTTATCTTTGAATTCCATCCTAGAGAGGTGATCAGCTATAACATTTTCAACTCCCTTTTTATCCTTGATTGTGAGGTCAAATTCTTGTAAGAGAAGGACCCACCTAATCAGTCTAGCCTTATAATCTTGTTTTTGGAAGAGGTATTTTAGTGCAGAATGGTCAGTGAACACAGTGATGGGTGATCTTAAGAGGTAGGACCTAAACTTCTCTAAGGAAAACACAATAGCAAGTAACTCCTTTTCAGTGGTGGTGTAGTTGATTTGGGCATCATTTAATGATTTGCTTGCATAAGCAATGACATAAGGAGTTTTATCACAACGTTGTCCTAACACAGCTCCAACAACAAAGTCACTGGCATCACACATAAGTTCAAAAGGAAGGTTCTAATTTGGAGATTTCATAATGGGAGGAGAGGTGAGAGAGGATTTGAGGGTTGAGAATGAACCCTCACAGCTTTCTTTCCAAACAAATGGAGCATCCTTTACTAAGAGAGCACAAAGGGGACGGGATATTGAACTAAAGTCCTTGATGAATCTTCTATAGAAACCAGCATGTCCTAAGAAAGACCTCACTTCCTTGACAGTTTTGGGTGATGGAAGGTGACGAATGATGTCAACCTTTGCTTTATCAACTTCAATCCCCCTACTCGAGACCAGATGGCCTAGAACAAGTCCCTCTTTAACCATGAAATGACATTTTTCCCAGTTTAGGACCAGATTTTTTTCTTCACATCTTGATAAGACTCTCTCCACATTCTGCAGACATCCCTCAAAAGTATCCCCAAACACAGAGAAGTCATCCATGAAGACCTTAAGAAAATCCCCTACCATGTCTGAGAAGATTCCCATCATGCACCGCTGGAAGGTTCCAGGGGCATTGCATAACCCAAAGGGCATGCGTTTGAAGGAAAAGGTACCGAAAGGACATGTGAATGTAGTCTTCCCTTGATCCTATAGGGAGACCTCAATTTGATTGTACCCCGAGTACCCATCTAAGAAACAGTAGAAGGCATGACCTGCCACTCTCTCAAGGACTTGGTCAATGAATGGTAAGGGGAAATGGTCCTTCTTGGTGAATGAGTTTAGTTTCCTATAGTCAATGCAGACCCTCCATCCACTACTCACCCTTGTTGGAAGAATCTCTCCATCCTCATTGGTTATCACTGTGATTCCAGCCTTTTTTGGAACCACTTGGATTGGGCTCACCCATTCACTCTCAGCTGTGGGATATATGATACCAGCTTTCAACAATTTCAGAATTTCTTTCCTTACTACCTCCATGAGATTAGGATTGAGTCACCGTTGAGGTTGACGACATGGCTTTGAATCAGATTCCAGAACAATCCTATGAGTCCCGATAAGTGGGCTAATCCCAGGAATATCAGAAAGGGTCCAACCAATGGCTTTCTTATGCTTCCTAAGGACATCTAGAAGAATCCTCTCATGATTGGCTTCAAGAGAAGAAGAAATGACAATAGGATGTGTTCGATTTTCCCCTAGGAAGGCATACTTTAGTGTAGCAGGAAGTTCCTTCAATTCAAGATCAGGTTGGTTCAGAATTTCAGAAGAAGATTGGGACATTGGATAAAGATCAATTTCTTTTTTTAGAGGTTCAGATTGGATTGATTCCTCACATGTAGAAGTTTCAGATACTAGATTGGCTTGATCATATTTAGGGAAGGAATTTAGAGGGGTCTCTATGAAATTGGTTTCTTGAAAGGTTTCACTGATTGTTGGACCTAAGACTTCATCATAAGAGCAATTTGAAAATGATTCAAGCCAAGGAGATAAACTTCCTTCATATGAACAAAGGAAATCAATCTCATTCTGACTTAAACATTCATCAAATATTCCTTGATGTTCCATGGATTATTTATCAATGCTTCCTATCATGTTTACTTCATGAATATCCTCGTCATCCCCTATTTGTGAGCTTTCATTATAGATGTTCAAGTCTAGACTCATGTTCCCAAAGGTGATGGTCATGTTCCCATTCCGGACTCGGATAACAGAGTTTATTGTTACAAGGAAAGGACGACCAAGGATGATTGGGGTTTGTTCCTTATTTCCTAAATTTGGATGGTTGTCAAGGACAATAAAATCAGCAGGGTAGATGAAGTTTTCAACCTTTACCAGAACGTCCTTTAAAATCCCCTTTGGAACCCTAATGCTACGATCAGCAAGCTGAAGTGTGACAGATGTGGGTTGGAGCTCTTCTAGGCCTAATTGGCAGTACACAGCATATGGGATGAGATTGACACTAGCACCTAGGTCACACAAGGCCTTGACAACTTTGCTTTCTCCTAGTTCAACATTGATGTAAGGGTAACCTGGGTCTTCCAACTTAGGAGGAATGGTCCCTTGAATGGTGGTACTCACATTAGCAGCCAAAAGGACTTGGTTTTTATGTGAAAATTTTCTTTTAAAAGTGCACAAGTCCTTAAGGTACTTTGAGTAGGCAAGTATAGTTTGGATGGCATTGAGAAGGGGTATGTTCAACTTGACTTGTGAAAATATTTCTCTCAACGTTTCACTCAGTTCAGGCTTGGATTTCCCCCTCATGCATTGGGGAAATGGTGCAGGTTGTGGGGTTGTTTGTTGAAGAGTTGTTTCTTTCACATTGTTATTCGTTTCCTCAGTTTGATCTTGTGGTTCATTTGAATTTCCATCCAAGTTTGAATCTTTAGGTGGGTTCTGAATTAGTTGTTCAGGTTTCTCAATTTATTTCCCACTTCTTAAAACAGTCAAAGCCTTTAGTTGTTCATGAGTTGTTTGAGCACAACTTGACTCTCCCCTTGAAGTTGACGATGGCACCTCCTAAGTAGGCATGGGTGCCTTTCCTGTTTTGATGGTTTGAAGTTATTGTTTTAGGGAAGAGACTTCTGAGTTCATCCTCTCCATTTGTTTGCATAGTTGTTCTAGTAGGCTTTGTGGAACAGTTTGGGTTGGTGCTTGAGTAGGTTGGTTTATCCCAGGGGGATATTTTGGAGGTGGGATGGTTTGTTGAAAATGGACCGGTGGCTGTTGGTATTGGATAGGTTGGGTTTGGAACTGGTTATGGGTTTGGTAGTTCTGTCGAGGGTAAGGATTTTTCCCTTGTGGTTGGCTATGTTGTTGGTTATCCTTCCATCGGAATCCTGGGTGGTCATTGTACCTTGGATTGAAGGTGTTTTGGTATTGGGGCTTTTGAAAGTTTAGGGCATTGACTTCTGCTGGGGGTCCTCGTAGAAGAACATCCTTGATGGATGGAATGGTTGGGTAGTTGTCTGTTTTATGGTCATGTTTGTCACGAATTGTGCAAACAAGGTCTACATTTTGGATTTCATGGACTTTCCTAAGGTCTATCTCTTCAACCTTCCTAGAGAGTGCTGCGAGTTTAGCCCTAAGGCTTTCCTCTTCTCTAAGTGTATGAATTCCAGTGGTTCTTTGTGGCTTTTCAGAATAAGGTGAAGTTCCCCAAGTTTGGTTTTGTTCAGCCAGACTTTCCAGATACTCGTAAGCATCATTTGGGGCCTTGTTTTTAAAAGTTCCATTACACATCATGTCAATGAATTGTTTATTACCCGGACCCAACCCTTCATAGAAAATTCTCACTTGTTCAGGTATGGAAAACCCATGGTGTGGAACCATGTTTAGGGTGTCTTTGAACCTCTCCCATGTTTCATAAAATGACTCTCCCTCTTTTTCAAAAAAGTTTTGGATGCTCTTTTTAAGTGAAATTGTTTTGTGATGAGGGAAGTATTTTTTGTAGAATTCTCTTTGCAGTTGGTCCCAAGAGTGGATTGATGTAGGTCTCAAGTTGTTTAGCCAATTTTTAGCTCGATACTTTAATGAAAAAGGAAATAGCCTCATCTTAGCGGATTCTAGTTGATGTGGGGGACACATGGTTTCAACAATGTCGTTGAACTATTTGACATGAAGGTATGACATTTCTGACTCCATCCCATGAAAGGTTGGAAGGTGGTTTAGGACATGGGGTTTGAATATGTAGTTGGTGTATCCTATGGAATTGTGTCTAATTCATGAGGGGGCATTGTTCCAAGCTGGAGTGAGGTAGTCGTTCATGGTTTGATCAACTACATTCCCTAAGTTTGGATCTTCTTGGTTTTGGTTTCCCATTTGATTCCCCCCAGGGTTTACAATTTGATTTTGTGGATGACCCTCCATTGGACTTGTTTCAAGTTCTGACTTTGGGGTTTCAAGAATATTTGAATCTTATTTAAACAATCCCTTAGGTGCACTTGACTCCTCTATCCTAGGACTTTCCACCCTAACTAGTCTGTTTGAGAAATCGCGGGTGTAGGCGGACATGCGCCAAAAAAAAAGCGAGAAAGGGACAAGATAAGAGATATTGGGTGAGAGTAGAAGAATGGAGGTGAGGAAAGAAGGTTTTTTTTTATCTAAGGTACTTACTTGGTCCCCAGCAATGGCGCCAAAATTTGGTTCACGCCCAAATTTACCCAAGAGAAGAAGGGTAGAATGGTCCTTGTAGTGTATCTTGGGTTGTCGATTCCACAGAGACCTAAGAAGATACCTAAGATACACAACTTAAGGGATGGATTTTTGGCTATGAAGTGGCCAGCTTGGATTGATTTTGGATGGTTTTTAAAGATATATAATATATTTAAGTGGATTCAATTTAAAAGAATGAGTTGATCCTAGGTTATCGCTCGGGGTGGATTGGACGTATTTTCTTTTTAATGATTTCAATTTCTTAAATTTGAGATGGGTTCATTTAAGGAGATAAAAAAACATCATCACTTACTGGTTTAATGCCTACACGCTCTAATACTAATCACCTATACACTTGAAGGATCAAAGTTTTAAGCACTTCAAGGTAAAGGATCGTATTAGTACTTGAAGTGTGTGGCCTTAAATTCAACAAGGACGATGGAGTTTAAAAATCATCAAATAAAAATCCCAATTAAAGAAGTGATTATACATTAATTAGGTAATAAATAACATCCAATCCAGCCCCTTGCTACTCCCTTGGATCAACCCATAAGTGGGTTAGCCCTCCATTGATCCCATAGTTTCAATGGAAGCGGAAAGTAGACTCATGAGGGAGGAAATGGAGAAGTAAAGAAAACAACAAAAATAAAATGATCACTCCACCGTTGTGTGAATAATTTCACAAGGGTTGGTGTGAATAAATTCACACCTTGATCCAACGGTATCAAAGTGATATTAATAACAACATAATAATAGTAGAATAAGAACTTTTATTAAGAAACTAAAGTGAATTGAACAACTTACATGTGAAAGACAAAATTGAGGCAACAAAAATGCAGCATAACATTACAATTGAACAAAGCATCCAAGATCTTCAACTCCTTCACCACCACTTACTTAAATAGGAATTTTGGGAGCCTTGGGTCGATCCTCCAATAGTACAAAGCATCTCAATTAATTTTGGTAGGCCATATGTGGTAGAAAGCTTGTGGAATTTGAACTTTTCCACATTTGACCCGAGGTGGCAGCCAGCTTTCCTTCACCGAACAGACGCGTCTGGAATCCCTTCTAGACGGCCGAATCAGAGTGGTCCATAGAAGAATAAAATGGAGATAATGATGTCTTCTAAGTGCATGTAAAATTTGGTCCCATTTGGAGTTACGGATTACGAGATATGATAAAATTAGTGGACTGTTGTTCTGGGCCGCAGAATCTGGCCCAGAATTGTATCTCTAACTTGGGCCGCTTTAATGACCACCATAGAGGCCGAATTAGCATTGTCTCATGAAGAGTTATTTTTTCCTCTAAATGTCTTATAGAATCCCAAAAAATGTGGAATTCATTGGGCCTGTATGTTGGTCCAAACAGTCTCATCAGTGGGCTAGTGTCCAATCTACCTTCTCTAGAATTGCTTCCTTTCATCACAAAATATCCCCATCTTCTTCCATGAATTCTCCATTGATCACTAAATGAAAAATGTTCACATTTAAGTGTAGATAAAGTTCCAAAAATATAAAATTAAAAAAATTGATAATTACATTCCTTAGAATCAGATGACTCATTGGGCCTAAATTGGTGTATATTAGGCATGAAGTGCACAAATGATGAGAATGGATGTTCATAATGAAAATGCACTAACTCAGGACCATAAGATCAAAAATGAACATTTAATACCATTAAAATGTAATTAAAATAAATGTTTTTATTGGATAATCAGTAAGCAATACAGCAGAAGATATCATAGACGTAAACACTAGGCATGGTGAATAACTAAAAACAAGCATTTAAAAATACATTTGAACATAATATGACGGGAATAATAACTAAATAAATAACTCCATAATAAATAATAATCATGGGTATTCTACTAGTTGAATAACCACATGAACTATCAATTTCTAGTTTCATAATAAGGGAATGCGTTTCAGAAGAATTTTTGAAAGATTATTTTAAAACATGTAAATACCCATAAAATAAAGAAGGATTCTGATAGATAAACATATATAGAACATTAATAGAGAATTTATGAGGAGTAAATAATAATAAATAAGAATTTCATTAAGATTAATAGAGAATAAGAGCAACCCGAATGAAAATGGAGGTTCGGGTAGAAAATACTTACAACTTTGTAATCAATTGAATCGTATGCCTCAAAATTAATAATCATCAAAAGATAAATTTAATATCATTAAAATAAATATATTAATTATATGAAATATTAATGGGAAGTATACATACACTATACACAAGTAATAATAGTGAATACGGAACATCTCACAAAAATAGAAGGGAGATGAAGAAACTCTTACCTTAAGTCTGATGGTGTTCTTCTCTTGATCTTAATCTACTGGATAACCAAATTTAATTCATTTATAAATATTTATTGAACCTATTATATATTTAATTTATTATTTATATCATTATTAAGTTCATTCTTGGACTCTTGATGGGTTAAGAGATTAAATTTTATTTTTTGGGAGTGTTTTCTTTCTTGGTTTTCATGTTCGATTTACTTATATTCATGTACGGATAAACATGTAGAATGAGAATGGTTTTCCAGAATATTAGTTGTATGTTATTAGTGAACAAATATAATATTACATGGTTATAATTTTTTTTGGTTATTAGGAGTGAAGAGGAATCATTATACAAAACTTTAATGAC
This sequence comes from Viscum album, assembly GCA_963277665.1. Taxonomy (NCBI): domain Eukaryota; kingdom Viridiplantae; phylum Streptophyta; class Magnoliopsida; order Santalales; family Viscaceae; genus Viscum; species Viscum album. The sequence goes on along the minus strand of OY728155.1, from coordinate 357,547,804 downwards.
AATTGTTTGGGTTAATTGGCAGTTTTTGATCACAACGATCTCATTTTGATTTATATATTAATATCAAGTGTAAAAAGAATTCTAGAACCTTACATAAGTTATAATACATATATTATGTTCTGGTTCATCCATAAAAATGGTTTTATGACCAGAATTGAATATGGTAATAGAAATTGAAAACCCGTCATCCTTGAATGTGATAAATTAACACATCTCGGGAGGTGTTTTCATTTCTAGTATAAAAGAAGGGGAAAGAAGAAATGATGATGAATTATTCCATTATAATAACAAAATTATAGTAAATTTAAGGTAAAATAGTTATAATAACATTTTTATGGGTAGATATGAGTATAGAAAAGAAAACAAAAAAACATGAAAAGAAAAGAAAGGAAAAGAAAAGAGGAATTCACATCTTGAATATATCCTTCTTGAGAGCCTCTTTAGGGGAAATTTTTTAGTCTTTTTATGAGACCAAGGGATTCTAGACGTGGGGGAGGATATTGATAGGAGATTTGAAGAGAATTCAGACAAGGTACAAGTCTTGAGATGAGTGAAGAGAAGAGGGGGTGAGGGGGGGTTATAGTGGAGGAGAGGAGGGTTTTGCATTATTTTAACCATTAGTTTATTATTTTGCCTCAAGAATATGAATAGTCTTGATTATTGTGAATCAAAATAGTAATAATTTCATGTTAATTCGTACCAATTTCCATTTACATCATCCATGACCTAAGCATGATGTAGAAATTCGTTTGTTTATCATATTTTATAATTTATCGAATTTCACTATTCAGCAAAAATTCAAGTATTTTATAAAATTCCCAAAAATTCAGAAAAAATACTTTTTGATGTGTATAATCCAAAAATGAACTCCTATTTATGAAAAAAATTCTAAATATGATAAATTTAATTTTTTATTAAAATCATTATTTACTTGAAAAATACAATTTTAAAACCAAAACTGATTTTATAGTACCCTGAAAAATTATCTAAGTTATTTTTAAATTATCTTAAAAATCATAGTACCATAAAAAAAATTATTTAGGAACAGATTTTATGAACATTAATTTTATTTTAAAAAAATTTATTAATTTAAAATTGTAATTAAATATTTATTACTCACAAAAATACCAACACCTAAATATTAATTTATAAAATATTCTATTTCATTTATAAGGTGCCTAAATTGTATTTATACTTACATGGGTGATATTAATATTCAAAAGGGTACATTACTATTCATATGAGTCATGTTACTATTATAAGGGTATGTCACCATTCATCAGGGTAAGTTACTATTCACCAAAAATTAAGTTGATTCTATCATACTCTGAATATCATACTGAACGCAACTGTGTATGTCTATTTTTTAAAATTAAAACACAGAAGTGGAAAAATTATGTTTACTAGCTAGGTTATAACAAAGTGTTGTTTCATAGGGACTAAGTGTTTCATGCATTCTATATTAAATTTATTTGTAAATCCTTGGGGTGTCATATTAATAGTGAATATATTCATAGCATGATTTAGTATTTATCAAAATAATTATAATCGCCAATATATTTATTATTCCTATTCATTTAAAATATTTAATTAACTAATAATTTGGTAAAAATGAACTTTGTAATAAAGTAATTAAATATATATATTAGAAAATTCTTTTTCAAAAAATAATACTGCAAAATAGTATTTATTTTTAGAACAATAATTAATTTGAAAGCTATAAATTTGCAATATAATTATTTATAAGTTTTATTATTGTAAATTAAAACAAATAATTAAGATAATTTATTTAAAACTATAAAACAAATTATCAGGGTGTTACATTTCATCCCTTATACTTATAAAACAATTAAAAACAGTCCACTTTGGTAGAAACCATGGGCAAAAACTGTGAGAAGTTTTGTGGTTTTTATTATTTTATTGTATAGTGTCAAAAACCTATGTTTGGGAAATTATAAACAACTCCCCTCTATTTTCCTATATAAACCCACCCAAGTGCCCATTCCTCTTCAATAAAAAAATGTAGCACATCCTTACTCTTCCCTCCTTTCTCTAGAGTCCTCCCAAGGTTCCCCCAAGCTCACAAGAAGCTTCTCCCAAGATTTTTCAATTACCCTCTCAAGGTAAGAGATCTCCCTCTATTCTTTTTATTCAAACACCACTTTTATGTTTTTCCTCTTTATTTCCATTTTTTCATGTTTGGGTTTGTTATTATACATCTATATTACTTCCCTTCTGATATCCATGTGATGAGATACCCACTTCACTCTCATTAATCCCTCCCATGAATATTTATGTACACCCGGTATGCTGTCAAAATTGCCCAACGATTTTTCTAACCAAAAGTAAGGGACCTTACTATCTTCTTTCCAATTCAAGTACCTTCTTTGAAATTATCCTTTTGAATCTCAATTTGTTATATTTTCATACATTTATAAACATCCTTTCAATGTCTACTTGATTTTATTTGAATGAGGGATCATTTACCCCTCTCATTTTGACCTTTAGCTAAGCCATTACCATGCCCAAATTTAGTAAGGGATTTCCCTATCTTCTTTTCCATTCGAGTACCCTCTTTGTATTTATCATTTTGAATCTCAATTGTATATGTTTTAATATTCCCCTTTACTATCCATTTGATGTTCTTATAATGAGGGATCAATTATTCCCCCTCATTATAGCATTTACCTAATTCATTACTATATTGAAATTTAGTAAGCGGTCTTATGCATGCCCAATATGACCAACTATGGCCTGCTTCGTCGTCTCAAGGTTCCATAATTCGATCATCCACTGGAAATCACCACCGTAATGTTTCTATCATTTTATCAATATTCAATTTTGAGAAATGTGTGTGATGGATGCGGTGCATGGATCAGCGTGGAGGGATATTCTAGTGGTGATGATGTCGACAGAGAATGTGTCCTCCAGAGTAAATATGCAATCCATCTTCTCATTGATTCAATGATTCTATATCTCTCTCTATGTTAGATTTATTTAATGAGGTTTTAGTGGAATTGAATTGAGAATGTGTCTGGAAGGGGGAGCGAAGGAGTTCCTAGTGAAGCTTATTTGGGTGTTTGGTCTGAACCACCTCCAGCGCCGCCTAGAGTCTATTAAAGGCATTGTCAGAGATGGTGGTGTCATGGTCGACGATGACGATGGCCTCAAGAGGTGGGGTGACTTCACCCCAGAGGATGATCCCCTATAGCGGCGACCTAATCTCCAGCCACTGATGTTACCCATGTGAATATAGTCATTGAAATGACCAACCTGTCCACCCCTGGGATTGGTTGTCGCTAGTATTTTATTGGTCGTTCAATGCGTCCCGCTGCTGCACCATCACCAATTTTTGTGTTCCAAATTAGAAAATATAAAGGGGTTGTGTCTCATTGTTTGGTGATTCCAATCTTCCCAAAATTATTATTATTTTGATAATATTATACAAAATCCTAAATCCACGAACCCAAGAGCTGAGAAACAAAGATCTTACACTCCTGAAGACCCCTCAAAGTTGAAACTACAAAAAAACCAGTTTTCATTAGAAAATTTTACTATAAACATCCACTAGAAACATCCACTTAAAACTATAATAAAAATATATTGATACATAATTAAAAAATATAAAATTTCATCAGAAATTTACATTGAAAATTTACATCGAAAATTCTTAGTGGAAATTTCCATTGGAAAATTGTTGTTAAAATTTTCATTTAAATGTATAATGTAAATCATCAAATTATATTTTCTATGCACTAGAATTTTACTGTTATCAATGAAAATTTGTACTCAAAATTTGCAATTCAATTTTACACTAAAAATTTGTATTGGATACTTGATTATCAAAATTTTAAAATAAATACACGTTTAGATTTTCAATGCAAATATATCAATACATAATATTATTATATATTTATTATTTTCATTTCTTATTTTTATTTATCCTATTTATTAGTTTTTTCTAAGTTAGTAATAAAAACTCATAGTAATATATATATATATATATATATATATTTGTTGTTAAAATGAAATAATGGACGATATATTTGTTTTAATTGTATGATATTTTCAAAAATTAAAAAAATAAAAAACTTCTATTAAAATATATTCTATTTTAATATGAAAAGATATATATTATTTTATATTTTAATATGTTATAAAAAATACATAAATATTAATATTTAACAAATTATAATAATAAAATTTAAATACATAAATCAAAATATCAGCAAAGCGTTATATTAGAAACAAAAGGGTAGTCTTGTACAGCCATTTTCAGAATTATTACATCAATGTTTTAATACATAAATAATATTTATTAATTTGGTGCCATGCTCCATATAAATACACATGGCATCCATCGCGTGACTAATTTGACCATCAGGTTCAAAATCTAACATAAGATGAGATTTTTCCTGATTTATGTATGGTTGTATTAAACTTGAACTATTTTTTCCGCACTCATGTTAATTTATTGTATTACATTATTTTATTTTATTTTTCAATCATAACTTTTTTGGAATACTACTTATAATTTCAGGTCAAACGAGACATTTGGACACCCAGTGGGCTAGTCTGCATGGGTTGCAGGTTGGATCAAATGCGGTCCGAATTTTTGGGGGTCTAAATAATCAAATCCCTAACCCACATAAATCCACAGACTAATAGATTGACCCATGGTTTTGTGGATTTTTTGAGAGGTATGACTATCAATGCTAAAATTAATCCCTCACAATGATGACTTGATGGTTAGGGTGGTTTTCTTGGTTCCTAATAACCGAGGTTTGATTCTAGTTGGTTGTGTTCCAGTAATGTAATTTCATGACCGTGTGATTTAACCACTTCAGTAGTCTAGGGTAGGGTGAGAAGATGTAGTTTTACATAGTCGGTTCACATTTCTTATTCGAGACTCAGGGTTCAGTACCTACTTCTGTGGTGGAGTAATATGTTGAAAATCACATGAATTGTATGGATTGGGTGGGATTTCTATTCAATAAAATATTATTTAAATTAATCACTAATAAATAATTATCATAAATTGGGTAACTTTATATACGCATGGATGTGGTACTTAAAACTCATTTCATGAATACGATGAAAATCAAATCATACCATTAAATAAGTACGGTGAGAAGATACATATAAATTTCTATATAAATATGTATTCGCCAACCGTTCTAGCACAATAAGACCATTATAAAACTTTCCATTTGGTACATTAACTTTTTTTTCTTAGAATTACCATTGAGTCTTATTTATATCCAAATGAAAATTTAGCAAGAGAGGGATAATAATTGAAAACTCAGAACTTTAGGAACCTAAACTCTAAATATGTTAGTGTTAATCCTAAAGTCAATTAATAATATTTAAAAGATGAAAATTTCATACCATCATTATGTTGTAGCAATGATTAAGTGACCAAAACATGGTAGATTCAATGCATCTGAATCTCAATTATAACTATATACCAACCATCTCATGTCTCTATGTCTATATATATATATATTAGTCTCTCTCGTTGGAGATTTTAACTTCCTAGGCCGTCCTAGAGTTTTGGGGTTCTCGGTATTCATACAGCAGCGACGACAATTCTTAGCAGATCTACGCCTGATGACAGGCCCCTGTTTCCTCCCTAGCTGCAGATTTTCAACGGGGTCAGTTCTCCCCGTGTTTCCTCATTTGCATTCTATTTTTTTCTCCCTCTCGCACTGCGGTTCTTTGGTTTTGGATTCCTATTATAGATATGAGGTTTCTTCGGAGGTTCATCGTTGTTGTCTCTTCACCGTTTACGGCCCCTCGAGCTTGATTAGTGTTTCTAGTCTCTTGTTGGCGCTATGACCCTTCAGTCGTTGTTTCATCCTCTAGTGAGTTTCTTTTCCATCTTCGGCTCGTGAGGGGTGGGTTTGTGATGGGTGGGCGAGCGTATGATTGAGTTTTTGTTTTTCCATGCGGCTCGCGAGGAGTAGGCCCATGAAGGGATGGTTCCTGAAGAGTTTGGTTGTGCTGGGAGTTGTGAGATTGTGTAGGGAGTGTTCGTGAAGGGCTGGTTTGCGAAGATGTGTTCAAGAAGGGAGTGTTTGCGAAGGGCTGGTTCATGAAGGGGTTTTCGATTTGTGATGGGGAGCTGTGTTTGCGAATGAGGAGTTTTGTTCACACTGGGTTTTGGGTTCATGCATGTTGGGGCGCAGCGGAGGTGCGTGGTACCTCAAACACACAAAACCGGAAGCAAACGGAGCAACACCAGAATTTTAACGTGGTTCGGCTATATAGCCTACATCCACGGGAGGAAGAGGGTGCTTCACTATTTCATTTCTCTCCGGTTCTCGTCGGAGGATCACAACACACACACCACCTCTTCTCCTACAAACAATGGTAATACAACCCATTTAAATAGACGGAGGAAAACCCATATCTTCTCCGGTTGGTGGGGTGGTTCAGCTACCCTTGATAAGTCCTCCCGTCGCCTGCTCACCCGCGTCGGCTGCCAACCTTTGAATGCTACTGCAGGAGTTGTTGCCGCCGGAAGACTCTCCACCGCTGAATCCTCTCCAAATTGGGAGTGGCCCCCACAAATCTCCCCCTCACGACCAATTTGGGGTAGAAGCTTCACCTGCAGTCTCTTTGCAGGCATTGAAAATTTCATCAGCAAATCGAACACGCTTCTTCACGCCAGATGACGTGGCACTTCCACCATCTTCACTCGAGCTCGGGCTGACTGTGGTCCCCATCAAATGATACAACCCTTGAGACTCCTTCCCAGTAAATATTGCTGCATCCTCACGTGAGACTTCCAACGCTCCACCTGCTATGGAAATCTTGAACCCTCTCGCATCGAGCCTACTCAATGATATCAAGTTCCGCCTCATCCTCAGAACGAATTTCACGTCAGCCAGTTTACGAATTCCTCCATCGGGTGTCTTCAATTTCACCGTCCCGACTCCTCGAACCTCGAATGTTGACCCATCACCAAGTCTCACCGAGTCTCGCACCTGCTGAAAAGTATCAAATGTACCTCTCGTCGTACATATGTGTGCCGAGCTCCCTGAATCCAGAACTCATCTGTCTTCTTTTGGATTTTGAGCCCGCTCGTTCTTCCTCTTTAGAAATCGGCATTCCCGCTTCATATGCCCGTATCGTTTGCAGTAATGACACTGCACTTTTTCCCTTTCAACTCGCTCATCTGAGTGCACGCTTCCCGTTGTCACGCAGATTTCATCATCTGCATATAATCCATATAATCCTGTGATGTTCACATCCTCCTCTTCAACTTTCTTCTTCCCAGCAACGTACCGTTTGCGCTCTGGGCAATCACTTTTATAGTGACCCTTCTTCTCGCACCAGAAACACGTGATTTCGCTCGGATCACGTCCCCTGGATTTTGGCCGCCATTCTTTACCTCCTGACTGTCGATGTCGGCTCCTCCCACGCTGATCATCTCACATCGCCATGATTTGATCACCTGAATGCGTCATGGGTCTTCGAAATGCTTCCGAATCTTGAAGTGACGCCATCACATCGTCCAGCTTCAGTGTCTCCTTCCCCACGAGCAATGCAGTCACAAGCCCATCAAATGAGCTTGGTAGTGATGACAAAAGCAAAAGTTCTTTGTCTTCCTCTTCAACCTTCACACCGAGCCCCAATAACTGTGTGAGGATATTGTTGAATTCATTGGTATGATCCAACAAATTCGCTCCCTCGTCCATGCGCAGCTGGTACAGTTTCTTCTTCAGGAACAATTTGTTGGTGAGCGACTTCGCCATATATCGCTGCTCCAACTTCTTCCAGATCTCTTTCGGTGATGTCTCGTCCAACACCGAGTACTTTACCTCATTCGCCAAACACAGTCGAATTGTGCTGACAACCCGCATCTCGAGCTCTTCCCAATCATTGGCACTGGTTGTCTCGGGCTTTTCTCCGATCAACGGTCTGATCAGGCCCTGTTGCACCAAAAGATCCTTCACCGTGCTCTGCCACAAGCCGAAATTGTTTCGACCATCGAACTTCTCGATGTCAAATTTTGGTAGTGCTCCGCCACCAGCCATCGTCGTCGTCGCAAAACGCGATCACCACCGTCGATGTCGCACCCTTTAATCACCACCTGAAATAATGCTAATTTTCAAAAACTAACTGTATGGATGTGTCCGGAACGGTCGAAATAGTCGGAATCGACTCCTGGATCGCCGAAATCGGACACCAATTGACCGAGATATGGTCAAAATACGTTCAACGGTCCAGATCACCCGCTGACGTGGCGCTGACGTGGCACGCCGGAGCTCTTGCCGGAATCTTGCCGGAATTGTCGCCGACGGCGTGAACAGTGACTTCTTCTCCGGCACGGGGTTACTGTTCACCCACGGGTTTGACCAAACTTTGACCGGCCATATCTCCTTCGTTTCAACTCGGTTTTTCTCGCCGTTTGCGCCGTTGGAATCGTCTCGCCGTCCTCTTCCCGAATCTGCCCTCAGAAAAATTTTCTGACCACTTTCAATTTTCCAGCCACCGGAAAAATTTTCCGTCGCCTCGCCGGTTCACCTCTGTTCGCTCCGCCTCGCCTCTGATACCACTTGTTGGGGCGCAGCGGAGGTGCGTGGTACCTCAAACACACAAAACCGGAAGCAAACGGAGCAACACCAGAATTTTAACATGGTTCGGCTATATAGCCTACATCCACGGGAGAAAGAGGCTGCTTCACTATTTCATTTCTCTCCGGTTCTCGTCGGAGGATCACAACACACACACCACCTCTTCTCCTACAAACAATGGTAATACAACCCATTTAAATAGATGGAGGAAAACCCATATCTTCTCCGGTTGGTGGGGTGGTTCAGCTACCCTTGATAAGTCCTCCCGTCGCCTGCTCACCCGCGTCGGCTGCCAACCTTTGAATGCTACTGCAGGAGTTGTTGCCGCCGGAAGACTCTCCACCGCTGAATCCTCTCCAAATTGGGAGTGGCCCCCACAATGCAGAGGTGTTTTCCTCGTGAAGGGCTTTTTGTTCACGCAGTGGAGTTTTGTTTGCGAGTGGGGAGTTTTTTTTTTGCATAGGGTTTCTGAGTCACGCCGGGGAGTTTATTTCGATTCACGCAGGGGAGTTTTGTTTGAGAAAGGGTTGTGCTCGTGAAGGGATGTGACTATAAAGGGTTTTCTCGTGAATGGATGCAACTATGAAGGGTTGTGCTCGGGTGCCGACAAAGGAAAAAAAGTGGTTCTTATCATGGAATTAGACCTGGTGAATCGGTGAAGAATCTTTCATTGACCGGTAAAGAGAAAGTGACAATTGACACACGAAAAGATGAAGATGCCCTTTCTGTCATATCCTAGGATAATTTTTTGGAAAAATGATCATTCAATCAGGGGGTCCTTAAAAACATTCTTCAAAATTTATGGAGATTGGAAGATGGCGTTGCCATATATGAAGTGGGAGAGGGCTTTCTTGTCTTTAAATTATTTAATGAAACAGATAAAGAAAATGTTCTCGAAGGTAGGCCATGGTCCTTTGATAACTACCACATTTTCATGGATGACTTTAAAGGCGAAGACGATATTCAAAAAATTAACCCGACTTGTTAACCTTTCTAGATACAAATCAAAGGAATCTCGTATCATGGTAGAACTGAATGCATTATACATGAAATTGGATGACGCATTGGCAAATTTTTAGAATGGGATCGATCTGATCCAATTCACTAGGGACTCGTGGTGCAGATCACAGCCTTGGTCGATGTGGCACAATCACTAATGATGGGTCTGTTCTTATCAATTGAAGATTCTAATGTCTGGATATCTTTTCAGTTTGAAAAGATTCCAATCTTCTGTTTTTTTAATCATGCTGGGGCCACCAGATTTTTCTGTTGGCAATCCTGTGGATCGGCAGGCAGAAGGAATTCCTTTTTGTAGAACAATGGCCTTCACTGACTCTGGGGATCAACAAATCCGACAAGGGAAGGACCCGACTGTCAACCCAGCATGGGTTTCTACTTCTATGAAGGATATCCCTCTTCCACTCATTGGTTCGATGCCAAAAGATAAGGAACCACCTGACCTAAGCTCTGTGCAGGAGAATTTTTGGGTGGATCCTCTGGATCCAATTCCTCTTCCAGATTTTGAGTCCCTCGAAATTGTGGCTCAGGATGGAGATGATATGCTTGGGTTAACATCATCTCATGCTCAGAAACATCAGACGTGGAAAATGATGATTAGAGGGGATAGCGGTGGTGATTCAAGTTGTGAAAAGAACAGTGAAGCTAAACGGAGCTTGGAGGCATGTCAGATTACTGAGAGATTACCAAAGAGGTGGAAAGCGATGGGTGATGGAAATTTTGTTGAAGTTACATAGGAAGAGGCGGGTGTGTCCCAACCCTATCTGGAACAATGAAAATCTGATGTTGGAACTATTGGGGGCTTGAAAACCCCTGAACGGTTCGCTCACTCTATCATTAGAGTTCAAAATACCACTCTAACATAATTTTTGTATCTGAAACTATGTTGGATTATAAGGATGTTGGTCTCTTGGGATCAAAGATTTGTTACAAGAACTTCTTCCCAATGGGCAGATGGGGACACTCTAGTGGTCTATACTTGCTTTGGAAGGAGGATCTCGGTGTTCAGGTGGCTAATTTTTCAAGTAATCACCTTGGCTTTAGAGTTGCGGCCTCAGGTACTCCAACATAGTCTTTTGTTGGATTTTATGGGTGGCCTGGGAGTCAAGATAAACACAAATCTTGGAACTTGTTGAACCGGGTGCGAAGATCCCTTCCCGTCCCTTTACTAGTTGTAGTAGATTTCAATAAGGTCCTTCTCCATCATGAAAAAGAAGGGGGATTCTTTTGGAGGGGTAATGCTATGGAAGATTTTTGGAATTCTCTTGTGTTAAATTCTCTTTATTATCTTGGGTTTTTTGGATCTTTGCTTACTTGGTTTAGAGGTAGATCAATGGAGAATCGTATTACTGAAAGGTTGGATAGATTTTTTGGTACATATGATTGGAAGCCTCTCTTCCATACCTTCTCTATTACTCAACTACCTCCAGTCTCTTCTGATCACTGCCCAATAATTCTATCGACAATCTCTCAAGGGGTTTTGAAAAGGCCTGTATATACCTTTCGCTTTGAAAGTTTGTGGCTGCAAGACAATTTTTGTCAGGAAGTGGTTAGGTCGGCTTGGGAGGGGCCAAACCGGTGTCTCACATCTAATATCTGCAGTACTATATCTTGTTTATAGAAGTGGAGTTCGATTACGTTTGAGGATTTGGATAGATGCATTAATGCTATAGAAAATTGTTGGAAGAGACTCCACTCTTTCCCTTGTTCTAACTCTATTCTCAGGGATATCTCTTATGTGGAAAATAATCTTTGTGCGGCGTTTAGGGAGAAGCAGAGCTTTTGGTTTCTAAGGGAAATAGAATCCCATATGAGGGAAGGTGATCAGAATACTACCTTTTTTAACAAAATAACATCTGTAAGGAGGAGGAAAAACTATATTTATCATATTTAAGATCACAGTGGGAGGGTTGTTTCTGACCCCAATGAAATTCAATCCATTATTCTGAATTTTTTCATCAACCTCTATAAAGTGGAATGTACTGACACTCCTTCTTGTATGACTAGCAGTATCCCAAATATTGTTACTGAGGATGCGAACCATAAATTGGAGAGAGGTTTTTCTGAGGATGAAGTGCTTGGGGCTCTTCATCTTATTCACTCTACAAAGGCCTTGGGGCCTGATGGGTTTCATGCACTGTTTTTAGAACACTTTTGGAATATCGTTGGACCGGATGTGGTTACCCAAATGAATGAGTTGTGGGAAGGAAGAGATTATCTTGAATACCTAAACGAAACTATTTTTAATTTTATTCCAAAAACCTATAACCCTCATAAAATCATGAAATTTCTTCCCATTAGTTTGTGCAATGTTGTTTACAAAAATTTTTCTAAGATCTTGGTGGGCAGGTTTAGGGATTTTCTCCCACTGATTGTTATTGAAAACCAAATTGATTTTGTTCCAAAGAGGTACATTACTAATAATGCGATCATTTCATTTGAATTATTCCTCTCTATGAATACCCATTCCTCATCCAAAAGAGGCATTATGGAAATGATTTAGTATGATGAAAGATTATGACAGAGACAAATGGCCTTTTCTTGAACTTGTTCTTTCTAGGTTGGGCTTTGGGAGGAAATGGATCTCCAATATCATTAATCGTGTTATGACTGTTTCTTTCAAAATAAATATTAATGGTGGCCCTTCAGAGAGCTTTAAACCTTCAAGAGGTTTGAACTAGGGGGATCCACTCTCGCCTTTTCTTTTCATTCTAGTGTCCGATGTCTTTTATCATCTCCTTTTGAAAGTGGTGGAACACAGAATTATCCATGGTGCTAGGTATGTAGAAATGGCCCCTATCTCTCATCACTTATTTGCAGATGATAGTCTCATGTTTGCTCGAGCTACCCTACAAGAATGTATTTCAGTGTGGAAGATCATCGATCTGTATGAAAGGTCTTCTATCCAACATATTAATCCATCGAAGTTAGAATTATCCTTCAGTAAAGGCATGTTACCAGAAAAGGGGGTGAAATTTCAGTGAGCGTGTGGTTTTTTGTTGGTTGAAAAGAATCAAAAATACCATGGCCTCTCGACCATTGTCGGTATATTGAAGAAATAAGTGTTCGCCTCGATTATGGATAGTGTGGATAACTTGATTTGTTTATGGTCTAGTAGGAGTATCTCCAAGGAAGGAAAGGAAGTTCTCATTAAGTCAGTGGCTCAAGAAATATCATCTTATCCTTTGTTGTTGTTCAAATTTATGGAAACTCTTATTGATAAAATTCATTCCCGGCTGGCCAACTTTTAGTGGGGATCTCATGAGGGAAAACGTAAAACTCATTGGATGTATTGGGAGAAACTATGTGTTTTGAGATTTTGTGGTGGGATCAGCTTTAAGAATCTCAAATGGTTTAATGAGGCACTGTGGGAGAAGAAAGGATGTCATCTTCTCTCTAATACAAATTCCATATTATCAAAAGCTTAACATGAAAAATACTTTTCTCATTCTAACGTTTTTCATGCTTAGTCGGGGTCATGACCTAGCTTTCTATGGAGAAGCATTTGGGGTGAAAAATAGCTTCTTGACCTTGGATGTGTGTGGATAATTGCTGATGGGAATGATGTCAGTGTTTGGAATGTTCCATGGATGGCTAAAGGTGTCAACCTTAGGGTTTCCTTGACTATTGTCTGAGGGTTCAAAAATGAAAGGGTGCGAGATCTGATCAATGATTTTCTTAAGGACTAAGACTCAAGAAAGATTTGCAGCTGGTTTAATGAGGTCGATCATCATCGCATTCTTAATACCCCTCTCTCATCAGGAATGGGTAATGACCAGATTTGCTGGATTAGAGAATCCTCTGGGAGGTATTTTGTTCGATCGGGCTACAAAATGAGGTTTCATGGCTTAGCCTAGGGTTTTTCTGATAATTGCTGGAAGATTTTATGGTCTCTCACCTCTCCACCTAATGTTGATTTTTTTTTGTGGCAGGTCTGCTCCGGTGTACTTGCAACCCGCGATCTTCTAGGGAGGTGTCAACCTGCGGATGATACTAGTTGTCCATTATTCCTCCAAGAGGTTGAATCTTCTTTGAATGAAATTCTCTTTTGTCATGGGGTGGAAGGGGTGTGGAAGGAAAGGGCGCCATATTTTAAAAATTACTTTGATCAATCTATTCCGTTGGTCCAAAACCCCATTAAATGGGTGTCTTCATTGGAATCAAGAGTGGTGGGCTGATTTTTATGATTGTTTTGTTGGTTTGGACTTGAAGAAATTAATGCATTTTCCATCAGAAGTTGGCCTCAGATTTTATTTGAGTTGAGAGGGTCAGGGAATGGATGAATTCTTGGAAAGATGACAATGTTGTGCCTTCTTTGGTTTTCATTCGGTAGGAATCTCCTTGTTGGTTCCCCCCCAGAGGGTTTTTTTAAAATTAACAAAGATGCGGTCGTCTCTGCTAATTCCAAGGTTGGTATTGGTTTCATTACCCATGATATTAATGGTAAGGTTGTGAAAGATCATTGTAGGGTTGTTCAAGCCTCTTGGAGCCCGGTACTGGTTGAGGCATATGCCATTCTCTAGGGGATCCTTCTTGCTCGCTCAAAGGTTTGGACCAATGATTTGGTGGAATTTGATTGTCTTGAAGTTATTACTTCCTTATAAAAGGAGGTGGACTCCCATATTTTTGGCCTTATTTTGAGAAAGATTTAGTCCTTGACTTAATGTTTCACTGAATGTAAATTTTCTTTCATCAAATTTTCCCAAGAAGATTCCCCATCAGATCTCTAACTTCCCTTCTCGCACACTTTATCTCTAGAGCCCCACCCAGATTTTTCAATATTTTCACATGGGTCCTTATCTCCTTCTTTATGAATTTAAAGTCCCCATAGACATCAGGGTAAAAAGGGAAAAGAAGCCCACAAAAATTGAACAGATGATATTTTATATTTTCACAATTGTCCCCACACACCTTATTATCAATAACTTTTATTTAAAAATACATTACATCTAAATGTTAAAATAGTAAATGAAAATACATTAATTCTAAACTATTTAAAATTTTATAAAACACGTGTTATTTTCAAAAATTAAAATAAAAAATAAAAAAAGTATTAATCATATCAATGTAAATGTGTTGGTGAGTTGAAGTGGTCCTATTTTTGAACCTAACGTCTTCAATTTCTTTCTTTTGTACCCCATTTTTTATGTAATATAATAAATTTATAAAATAAATAACTCAAATATATAAATATAAATAACAAAAAATAATACAATTCATGTTAATATAGTTTGGTGGTATCAATGAAAAGATACATGTAATGTCACGTCATGCCATATGTTTGATTATTATTGAATCTACTCGAAGATATTGAAGATTTCCCTTACCAATCAATCTAGCCCACTGCCCCACACATAGAAAAGGTGTGGGTCATACCCATTGGATTGAACTTTTAATTGTAGGATCGGATGAAGACTGATTTTTGGATATATGTGTAGACACACACGGAGGAGGCGGTGAATGAGAGAGGCAATGGATGAATTAATGGAAGCCCAGTTACAGGAGCATCTGTCAAAGGCCGGTAGGAAGATGTGGTTCCATGTACTGGCCATGGAACACATCCATTTTCATAGAAAATTTCGCCACATGATCTTCACCCTCTCTTCCTTCCGGGGTATGCACATATTAACTGCGCGTCTGTGTGTTTTTCATGTGTTTGATTAGGTGTTTTTGAGTTGCAGTGACATGCGTGGAATCGGGGGATCAAGCTCTCGAGTATTTGTCTCCCCATCATAATCACTCACCCACTTCTTCTTCCTCTGATCCTCATGATTAGACAATGTTGCCACCGCCATCTGACCAGGTGAGATTTGGAGGATGGTCCGACGATCATGGACAGAAATGATAGGATTAATGATTGGTGGTGACGCATGTAGGGTGGTGTGAGGGCGACAATGCAGATGATCATCACCAACTTCTACATGCTCAGCATGACTGACTATGACCTGCTCCGCCGCCTCAAGTGTTGGAGTTTTCCTTCTACATGGTAGGTGGCTGGTGCACCTACCTCACCAACCAAAGACTACAAACATGGCAGCTGCACATGAATTCCCAGTTTATTTGGCAGCCATGGGAGATATCCATGGTAGGTGGATGATTGTTGGAGTAGGTCAAACATGGACTCCTCCACCATGGCATATAAGGAGGCTTTGGGATGCCTCCTTCAACAATCAAATTAGATTCGATCCAAGGGAGAGCTCCATTGTGAGAGGGCAGGGAGAGCTCTATGTGAGAGAAATAAAGAGAGGTATGGGAGTAGTAATTGTAATCCTTTGTTCTTGTTGAAATAAATATTGTTTTTCTTCCCATTTTTCCTTTATCTCTCTTAATGGCCAGCGAACCACAACAAGTGGTATCAGAGGTGGTTTTAGTGAAACGACGATGGGCAGTGAAAATTTTACAGTAACCATAAAATTCAAGTTTCCCGGAATCGTGTTTTGAAGTCATATTCTTAAATATTGTGTCAAGATGATTCCAACGGCGCAAACAACATCGAAAATGGAGCTAAAACGAGCTTCCTTAGCCCAGTCTAGTCAAACTTCAGGTGCTACAGTACCCCCTTGCCAGAGAAGAAGGTACTGTTCCGACATCAATGACTTTTTCGGCAAGTTTTCAGCCACTGATCTGGCATGCCACATCATCGACACGTCATCACCATGTCATTTGACGATCTCGACCGTTGATACTATTTTGATCATAACTTGATCAATCAATATCCGATTTTGATGAATCAGGAGTTAATTCCACCATTTTAAACCATTATGGATGCAACAGTGAGCTGTATGTGTCCATATTCTGCACCAATTTTTACTGAATTGAAATCCAACGGAGGGATCAGCCTAGAGATGGATGATCATGTTGACTTCTTCAAACTAGTCCATTTGGAAGTCTCTAATGAAAGATCTCCTCAATTATAAGGATATTTTTAACCCCATTGAGAATGAGGGAGTCAACCCCGATTCTAGCAAGGAAGCGGAGTGGAAGAAGCTGAACAAGAAGACGATCGAAATTTTTTTCCAATGGATTGATCATAGTTTTTACCACCATTTTTCTCAATAGAATGGTGCATAAAAACTTTGGACAAAGTCGAAAAATACGTACCAGTAAAATACTGCTAGAAACAAGATCCTCTTGTTGAAGCGGTTGATGAATCTTTGACTACAGATTAGAAGCTCTATAGCCAAACACACCAGCGAGTTCCAAAACCTGGTGAACCAGTTGGTGGCTGCCGGTAAGACTCTAAATGGTGAAGATTAGGCGAACCACTTACTCTTCACTCTTCCCGATAGATTGGATACGCTTTTCATCTCACTTAGCAACTCGGTTCTTGGAGGCAAACTTACCATGGTGATGGTAAAGGATGCACTGTTCAACGAAGAGGCCCAAAGGAAGGATGCGAGTTACAACCAACACAATCTCTCATTATGGAGAAGTGAGGCAGACAACAAGGAGGAGGTCATGGGGAAGGAACCAGAGGTCAAAGAAAAAATAGTGGAATATCCACAGATTGTAGGAGGCCAACATACACATGCTATCATTATGGCATGGAGGGACACATGAAGAAGAACTGCTGAAAGTTGTTACAAGAAAAGGGTCAAAGTTGAAAACAACGAAGAGGAAATGAAGATGAGCATGTGACCATTACCAGAGAAGTTGTTCTTTTCTCTAAAGATGAATAAGGGACATGCTTTCATACATTAGGCCAAGACACAGAATGGGTGGTCAATACTACAACATCTTACCATGTCATGCCACATCGTGAGTATTTCTTGACTTATCAAGCTGGTGAATTTGGTACAGTCAAGATGGGGAATACCTGTTTGGCGGATATTTTTGGCATGGGAGATATCCAAATCAATAAGAACGTTGGATAAAAAATCACCCTAAAGGATGTTCGGCATGTTCTAAGCCTTCAGCTCAACCTGTTATCATGTATAGCCCTTGATCAACAAGGCTATGACAACATCTTCAGTATTGTAGCATAGTAGATGAAAAAAGGATCCATCATCATTGACCAAGGACACCAATGAGGTACTTTGTACAAAACTCATGTGAATATATGTGCAAAAATACTCAATACAGTGGAAGGAGAAATTTCATCTAATATGTGTAATAGAAGTCTCGATCACATGAGTGAAAAAAGGTTATCTACCCTAACAAAGAAGAAGTACATAAGTATTGACAAGGATGTATCACTCGATCCTTGTAAATAAAAATTCTATGGGAAGCAACATAGAGTCTCATTCAATACTGCTTTATCACGGAGATCAGAGTTGCGAGATCTAGTGCACTCTAATGTATGTGGACCCCTGGAGGCGAATTCACTCGGAGGTAACAAATATTTCTTATCCTTTATTGATGATTCATCTCGAAGGGTGTGGGTGTTCTTCTTATAGATGAAGGACCAAGTAATGGACTACTTCAAGAAATTCCACGCCATGGTAGAGCATGAAACTGGAAGGAATATAAAGTGTCTTTGTTTAGACAATGGAGGAGAGTACACATCTAGGGAATTTGATTCCTATTCTAGGAGTCAGGGAATCCAACATGAGAGGACGGTCCCTCGCACCCCACAACACAATGGAGTTGCAGAAAGGATGAATAGAACCATCATGGAGAAGGTCAGAAGCATGATGAGTTTGGCTAAGATCCCTAAGCCATTCTGGGGAGAAGTCGTTCAGGTTTCGTGCTACCTCATCAACCGATCACCATTAGTCCTACTGAATTTTGATATTCCACAGAATAGATAGTTTGTTAAACATCTCTCTTACTCTCATTTATGAGTATTTATGTGTTTGGAATTTTCACATGTATCCAAGGATCTCATGAAGAAGCTAGATGGGATATCTACTCCATGCATCTTCATCAGCAATGGAGATGAGGAGTTCAGATACAAGATTTGGGACCCGAAGAAGAAGAAGGTGATCAGAAGCAGATATGTCAGTTTCCATGAGAACCAGATGATAGAGGACATTCCAAATCCTAGAATGTATCGAAGGGAAAGTGTTCAGGACTCAATTCATGATCCAACACCTATACCAGCACCACCTGTCATTAAAGAGGAGGAGGTGCAAGAAGACTCATCAACAACGGACCAGGAAGCAGTGGAGGAGGATATTGAGAAGGGGGAGACTCAATCCTCTCCACAAGAAGTTGCAAAACCATCACAGGATATTGATGATGTTATGCCTCCTAAACCTAACATTTCACAGGTTCGAAGATCTTCAAGAGGAAGGATTCCATCAAAAAAATATTCAAAGTCAGATTACTTGTTGCTGACTGATGAGGGGAAGCTGGAAGGATACTAGGAAGCAGTGTCTCATCCCAAAAAACTCAAGTGCCTGCATGAAATGGAGGATGAGATGGATTATTTGATGAAGAACCAAACATATGATTTGGTGTAATTACCCAAAGGTAATAAGGCACTTATGAACAAATGGTTGTTCAAGATGAAGAAGGATAGCAACAAAAGGAAGGTCAAGCATAAAGCTTGATTAGTTGTCAAGGGATTCCTTCAGAAGAAAGGAGTCAACTTTGATTAGATTTTTTCACCTGTGCTAAATGTGGCTTCAATCTGAGTCATTTTCATATTAGTGGCTAGTTTGGACTTAGAGCTTGAACAGATGGATGTGAAGACAACTTTTCTTCATGGTGACCTCTCCTAAGAGATCTATATGAAGCATCCTGAAGGATTTTAGGTTTCTAGATAAGAAAACCTCATCTTCAAATTAAATAAGAGCTTGTACACACTGAAACAGACTCCCAAGAAGTGGTACAAAAATTTTGACTCATTCATGGTGAGTCATGGCTACAAATGGATACAGGCGGACTAGTGTGTCTACATCGAGATATTTTAGGATGGTAACTTTGTTTCCCTTATACTTTATGTTGATGACATGTTGATCATTGGGAAGGATGCAACGAAGATTATCCAGTTGAAGAAGGAGTTATCCTAGTCTTCTGATATGAAATATGTGGGAGTAGCTCAACAGATTTTGGGGATGCAGATCATTCGTGATAGAAAGAGGAATTTGTTATAGCTATCCCATGAGAAGTATGTTGAACATGTTCTGAAACATTTCAACTTGGACAAAGCCAAACTAGTAAGCATTCCTCTTCCCAGTCATTTGAAGTTGAGCAAGAGTTCATACTCATCGTCCAAGGAAGAAATCGGCGTGATGGAGATGATACCATACTATTCTGTAGTTGGAAGCTTGATGTACGCTATGGTGAGTACGAGACTTGACATTTCCCATGTAGTGGCAATCATGATCCGATTTCTCTCCAATCCAAGGAAGAAACACTGAGATGTATTTAAGTGGATTCTGAGGTATCTTAAAGGTACTTAAAAGTTATGTTTGTGCTATGGGGGATATGAAACTATCTTGTAGGGATATACAGATGAAAATATGGCTGGATATCTTGATATTAGGAATTCTACATTAGGATACATCTATACTTTTACAGGAGGATTTGTATCATGGTATTCAAGGTTGAAAAAGTGCATCTCTTTATCCACGAAGAAAGCAGAGTACATTGCTGCTTCGGAATCTTGTAAGGAGATGTTGTGGCTAAATTATTTTCTCTAGGATCTCAGATTCATCCAGAAGGAGTAAATGGTTCATTGTGATAGTCAAAGTGATCTGGACATAAGAAATAACTCCATGTACCATTCTCGAATAAAGCACATTGACATTCTTTATCATTGGATATGTGAAGTGATGGATCAACAGCTGCACCGACTTGTGAAGATACACACAAAGGAGAACCCATTATATATATTGAAAAAGGTGGTTTCTTAGAAGAATATAGACCTTTTCAGATGCTCCAGTGGATTGCAGATGGAGGGAGAGAATTTTTGGAGTTTCCCAACTGCATGGTAGGTGGATGGTGAACCTACATCACCAAACAAAGGCTTCAAACATGGATGATGCACATGAAGTCCCTGTTTATTTTACATCCATGGGAGAATTCCATGGTAGGTGGAGGAGTTGTGTCAAAAATGGACTCCTCCACCATGGCTATATAAGGAGGATTTGGGATTCCTCTAACAATCAGATTAGATTCGAGCCAAGGGAGATCCCTATTGTGAGAGGGCCGGGAGAGCTCCATGTGAGAGAAATAAAGGGAGGTGTGGGTGGGTTAATTGTAATCCTTTCTTCTTGTTGAAATAAAGATTGTTTTTCTTCCCTTTATTCCTCAATTATCTCTCTTAGTGGTCATCGAACCACAACATCAATGCGTCATAATTAGATCATCTTCGGGTGAGCGCCGCCATAACGTTTCTATTGTTTTATCAGTCTCTGATTTTGAGAAATGTGTGTGATGGGTGCGATGCAGGGATCAGTGTGGAGGGATATTCCAGTGGTGGTGATGTCGTTAGAGAATGTGTCGTCCAGAGTAAACATGTAATCCACCACCTCATCGATTCATTGACTCTCTCTCTCTCTATCCTCTGTTAGTTTAATCAAATGAGGTTTTGGTGGAATTAAATCGATAAGGTGTCTGGAAGGGGGAGAATAGGAGTTCCTAGTGAAGCCCATCTGGGTATTGGATCTAAAACAGCTCTGGCCCCACCTGGAGTATGTCAAAGGCATCGACGGAGACAGTGGTGGCGAGGTCAACGACGACGGTGGACTCAAGAGGCGTGGCAGTGTCCACCCGGAAGAGGATCCCCCACAGTGACGAGCTAATATCTGGCCACCAATGATACCCCCATGAATGTAGTCGTTGAAATGACAGACCCACCCTCCCCCTCGGACTGGGTGTCGCTGGTAATTCATTGGTCTTTGGTTGCGCCTCGCCGTCAGGCTATCGCGGTTTTTTGTGCTCCAAATTAGCATATAAAGGGGGTGTGTTGCATTCCCTGGTGATTTCGATCAATCCAACATTATTATTATTATTATAATATTATACAAAATCCTAAATCCATGAACCCAAGATCAGAGATACAAAGCGGTGAAACTCTGAGAGACCCCTCAAAGATGAAACTACAAAAGAAATATAATTTTTTTAGATTTAATTTTTAATTCTCATATTTTTATATTAAAACACATTTGAAACTTTATGGTATGTTCTTAATTTGAAAATTCAATGTTTTCATTTATGTATTTTGTTTAATAATAAATTAAAAAATTGGATGAACACTCATAACTATAGATCACGATTTTAAAAACCTTAAAAATGTCCATTTACAGAGCTAAAAAGCGTTAACATGCTAACCTTATTTAAAATGTTGTGACCTCTGTGAAAATCAAAACGTTGATAATTACCATATTTACCAACACTAATAATCCCCCAGGGTTTAGCTTAGTTGGTAGTAGTCCTGAGGGGTCTCAGTGAGCTCTCGGGTTCAAGTTTGGCCGAGTACTTCATTGTTGAATTAGTGTAGTATTTTTGTTGTATTTCTCCCCCTCCACAGACCTATTGTAATATAAAAAACAAAATTAATAAAATTTTCTTTTATTAGAACTTTTTTATGATGTTAAAAAGGATCCTTATAAATGTTTTTTAACTCTGATAAAATTTTTTTTTTATCACTGCTAAACAAAATCGCTCATAAAATTCGGAAAATATTTTTAAAAAATTATTTGATAAAAGGGTGACTCAAAATTCACTTTTATCAATGCTCTCGTACCACATTTTTCAACGCTTCCCACCCCCACCCCCCCTCTTTATCACCCCTCCCCAACTCTCCAACCACCCTTTATCAACCCTTCTAGATGTTATCAACACTACTCTATATAGAATTTTTTAATGTTTAAGGATATATCTATTTATATATATAGATATATATATACACACATAATTCTTTTTTATTTATATATTTATATAATTTTTTAAATACATTTTGAAAATGTGTTAATATATATTTAAATATATTTTTTTTATAATTTATTTATAAATATTTATTATAAATACATTTATATAATATATTTAAATACATTTATCTTATATACATTTATATACATTTATATTTTATATTTAATGATAATGATATATTTATAAAAATACATTTATATAATGTATTTACACAAAATTGACCCACACTTACGCATCCATACACAAACATATTTACACTCATGCACATACACATATTTATATTTTTCATATATACAAACGCATATTTATATTTATATTTATATTTCACACACACATATTTATATTTATAATTTTATTTATATACTATATACACATATATATATATTTATATATTTATCTATAAAGTGTGATGTTTGATGATTAATCCAAGATTTACATTGACAATAGACATCGTGACTGATGAAATTGAATCAAAGATTAATTGACAATTGAATGTCGAAACCAAAACACGGGATCATCACATATTATTTATAATTAATCTAAACAATTAAAGAATTGCCTTGGGCACACCCCACCTAGATGAAAAATTGTTGTGACAAACCATCACTGATGAGGTTGTTACCCCACGGGATGCTCTGCCATCTCAACTAGCAACGAATCCTTCCCAGATGGGGTGTCTTCGGATGACCTCTTCACGGGGAGGGGGGTTCTTTGGTGGGTAGGGTTCGAAACGGTCACTCCCGAGGATTCCATTTTCTTAAAAATTAATGAATTACCTTGGAATGATTTTTTTATTCATTAACGGATCTGAAAGTATCATTGCATTATAGAAATAAAATGTTGATTCCCTCCAGTGATGATCCACAAATTGTCCACAAACATCTAAACGTCGTCATAGGAATATTTGAGTGCTAGCACGGTAGATCCTAATGCTTTCATCATTCACCTTTTTTCACCTCGAGAATAACTTCAAGAAGGATTATCTTCTCTATAATCAAGATTTTTCATGACCCCTCCCTCCAAAGGTACCCATCTTGAGCTGACAATGAAGGAAGAGAGATAATGACCCCCTAAATCCTTCCTCCAGTAGGTCTCGGGTTGGTGTCTAGCACCGAGAGTATAAAATCTCTTAAATGAGATACATTACTCTATATAATAATAGGATCGAGAGATAGGATATCAACGATCAATAAATCCCATGACATAGTAAAATAAAGAAATCGAAACCATACCACTTGTATGTATAAGTAAAACAAATACAAATAGAAGTTTCCAAATAAATACCCAAAATAAAAGCAATGAAAACAACATAGCAACAACCCCAAAGTTCCAAGATAGTAATGTCTAGAACGGTCCAAAAATCCATCTTGGTAACCTGAAAACAAAAAAGATCATACAATTATACTAAGTGGGATAACCAAAGTCTCATGCACATGTGAAAATGGCATACCAACGCACCCATGAGCAAACATCAAAAGAAACAACACCTACACAGGTCAACTAACTAATCCCATCATCACTATGACATTCTCACCAAATAATGCATCCAGGTATAATAACATAATAATAAACATATCGATAATAGGGTACCCTGCACCGCTTTCTCACTGATTTGTCACTCACACACCCAAACATCGTACGTCCTGGTGCTCCCATCTATTTCAAACATCACATCATGTGAAGAATCCAATGTGTAACTAGACATCACATCATATCTCACTCGAATACATGAGTCATCACATCACATATCGTTTGGAGACACCTGAGACAACATAGTACATCTCATCCACAACCGTAACCAGAGCAGTATTTTATCATTAACATGATGGACATAAACCTCGTTACCACTACCTACCATGCACAACCTTCACCATAAGCCACCTCATGACCTCATAAAACATCACTATAGTGAACTTTTAACTTATAATAATCATAGCTCGTGCATATAATTGTCGGTTGAAAGAGAGAGCAGGAAGGAGTGGGTAGCCATCCATCAATCATCACCACAAGGATGTTGGAAAAAACATGCCCCATATATATGGGTGTCGACACATGGTGCTCGACGTAGGTGGGGTGTGTATAGAAAATCATAAGGAACATATATGTTTTATATATATATATAGAAGTACACAATCACAACCTATGAGTTCACAAAAAATCACTAACCAACTCACAACATCACCACCCAACCTCACAACATTGTCAATTTTTCCACCACTACTAAATGCACAACACCTACTACTACACATATGACCTTTAAAAGTGTGCAAAAAGGGTATTTATAGCACTAAAAAAACACTGATAATTGAATCCCTATTTAAAGGGGTCATTTTTATCAGCTCTAAAAAAGCGTTGATAAAAGGGGTTTTTTATCAGTGCCAAAAAAGTGTTGATAAAAGGGATCTTTATCAATTCTTTTTTTAGTGCTAATAAAAGTGTCAATAACATTTGAGAACCAAAACAGAACCTTAATTATAGTTAAAGACCTGCATTATTTTTTATTCAAGTTAAATCTCAATTCATTTTAAAATTCATAATATGTTTGGTCCTTTGTTAGAGTTTTCTATGTTTTTTTGACCAAAACTAGCATTAAGTGTCTATTTTGGTCATGGATCGTCATTATTCCCTAATAAAAAACCCCCTTTTATAAGCATTTTTTTAACGTTGATAAAAGTCAAAAAAATAATTTTTTTTTATTTTTTTCCCTCTCCTTTAATTAAATCTCAATCCCCCCTTTTAACAGCTCTAGGTAGCCCCTCCCCCCTTTTAACAGTGCTAGGTAGCCCCTCCCACCTTTAACAGAGCTATGAACCTCCTTCACCCGCCCGCACGTGCCTGCCTTTGCTTGGTTTCGAACATGAGACCTCATCCTCATACTCCAACGTCTTTTCAACTCCACCATAATGTTTTTTTCTCTATTTTATGATATATATATATATATTTATATATATTTTGTTACATTTTTTATCTATATAATACACATATAAAATATGTTTTGTGTGTGTGTGTGTTTATACAGACATACATATATATATATATTTAGACATGTGTGCCTCTATAAATATAATTATAAATATTTATATTTACTTACATATATTATATATCAATATTGATATACATATATTAGAATATATATATATATATATATGTGTTCATCAATACACACACACAAATATATTTATATATATATATATATAAACATTATATATACATTAATTGTATATGTATATAAATATTCAAACATTTTTATTTTAAAAAAATTGATATTATTTTTTATTTAGATAAGGTTTATATATCAAGAAATATATTTTATATGTAAATAAGTTTAATTATTTATTTATAAAAATAAATTTTTATGTGTAAATATGTAATACATATATATATATATTGTTATATATTTGATTATAAATAACAACACATTGTGAAAAATGATAAAATTTCAAAGCCATAATATCAATATGAATGTAATACCCAGGAATAAATTTATTCCCCATTGAATAAGGAAAAAAAATCCCCTTAAACGAGCGTGAAATCCATCGAATTTTAAAAAATTGGTGTAACCGACTAAAAAATCAGTTTTGGAGGCCTTATGGGACTTTTTTGGCCTCAAAATATATGATAGAGGGTTCCTTTATGTTATTAGGGTGTTGATATCATTGTAGGATTCGATTTGATATGTGGTAGAGCTCAAACAGACACTCGTATAAAAAGTTATGCCCGTTTGAAGTTCGAGTTACGTTTTCAACTTATTTTTGATCTTTTATTAATTTTTTTGAATTTTTTTATATTCAAATTATTATTAAATGACTATTACTCGATAATAATTTACAAATTATTAATTTAAAAAATATTTTTAATAATTTTATAATCTATTTCTCTAATTATATTATATATTAAGTGTAAATTCCTATTTAGGCATATCTAAAACATATTTAATATATAAATATATTAATGTATTAATATATTAATATATTAATATGTTATTTTTAATGATTTTTTTAAAATATATCCTTTATAAACACTAGTAAAAAAGTGTTGATAATGGGGGGTTAACATCGTTTACAAAAAAACATTGATAAAGGAGGTCCCTTTTATAGCGCTAAAAAAAGTATTATCAAAAGGTGGTGGTGCGTAAAGCCGTTTTTATGGTGGTGACCACACGACAGGATATGAGCCACATTTCACACTTCATTTTGTTTCTCAAAATAATCTATTTTATAAATTTCATATTAGCAACCATTTCATTTAAACAACCAATTCATTCCATTATTTCCTGCTCATCCATCTAATTATCTCAACCTGTTATTTAACATTTAACATCAACCCAATTTAACTACACTTCCCATTTCTTAATTAATTCATTATCCATTTCCATCCTATTAACCAAACTATCCCATTCCATTTCAATTTAAAAAATTCCAACACTACTCAGGAAATTAACACAACACATCACAACATAACACCCAACAACCCATTATTCCCATGCCGACTAGCCCATTTTGTCACAATCACACAACCACAACCACCTCCTTGCCACAACCACCACATCACCCACACTTTCAATCACAACCTCCCCAGAACACGACCACAAAAATCATCACATAACCACCCCAAATCACAATTGCACATCACCGCCCCACAACATGGCCACACCACAACACATTCAGATATCATTTTTTTGATTTAGTTGGGGGATTTTCGTCACATTAAACTTCTTTATTTTAGGGCCATTCTCACGCAACTATGAATCCCATAGGGAAACCATTTCATTAGCAGAATATAAGTGATTATCCAATTACATTTATAATGATGTCAACAAATACACCAAACGAGGTTCCACAACACATTAATATGAAAAAACACATTAATAAAATGTCAATATTTAATAAAAATGACACATTTGGAGTTATTACAGTCACATCGTGTGTCCTATTGAGGTGGGGTTGATTACTACAAATTAAAAATGAGTTATGTATCATGTTCCTAAAATGTCAAAACAATATGAATGTGTTTTCTAGGTTTTGATTATATCACTTGTTCTCTTATTAAAATTAATATCAATTTTAAATAATGGCATATTTGGGATTATACTGGATACACCGTGGTTCGTATTGATGTGCGGTTGATTCCTAGATATCAAAAATTATCGATGGATCATTGTTTTCAATTATCAAAACAATATGAATTTTTTTGATCAGTTTTCAGTATGTCAATTGTTTTTTTACTAAAATGTCATTTCAAACCGAAAACACGCATTTTGAGTCATATCTATCGCATCGTGCATCAGTTTTCTATGAGACTGCTTCATACACGTCAAAAATGACTTATGAATTGTTGTCCTAAATTATCAAGACAATCAGAGCATGTTTTCTTGGTTTTTAGTGAGTGACATGTTTTGAACTAAAAAGTCAATTTTAGACAGATAACAGACACTTTTAGTCATACCTGTCAAACCATGCATTGGATTGAGGTTCAGGTGACTCCTACAATCAAAAATGACTCATGGATAATTTTTTTAAAGTATAAAAACAATCCAAATGTGGTTCCTCAGTTTTCAGTACGTCACTTGTTGTTTTTACTTAAATTAATGTTAATTTTAAATAAAAAGAGACACTTTGAGTTATACCAACAAAACCATGTGTCGTATTGAGGTGAGTATAATCCCTACACATCAAAAATGACTAATAAATCATTTTTATAAATATCAAAATAGTCCAAATGTGTTTGCTTAGTTTTTAGTATGTCACTTATTGTTTTTACTTAAATTAATGTCAATTTTAAATAAAAAGAGACACTTCGAGTTATACCGGTCACACCATATGTCGTATTGAGTTGTGGATGATCCCTACATATAAAAAATCACTAGTATATAATTTTCCTAAAATATCATAACAATCTGAATGTGTTTTATTGGTTTTCAGTATGTCACTTTTTGTTTTTACTTAAATTAATGTCAATTTTAAATAAAAAGAGACACTTTGAGTTGTACCAGCCACACCATGCATCGGATTTAGGTGAGGTTGACTTCTACACATCACAAATGACTCATGTATTATTTTTATAAAGTATAAAAATAATCCTAGTGTGTTTTCTCAGTTTTCACTATGTCACCTGTTGTTTTTACTTAAATTAATGTCAATTTTAAATAAAAAGAGGAACTTTGAGTTATACTGGCCACACCATGTGTCATATTGAGGTTCAGATGATCCCTACATGTCAAAAATGACTAATAGATCATTTTCCTAAAATATAAAAACAATATGAATGTGTTTGCTCAGTTTTCAGTATGTCACTTGTTGTTTTTACTTAAATTATTGTCAATTTTAAATAAAAAGAGACACTTTGAATTGTACCAACCACACCGTGCATCGTGATGAGGTTCAGCTAATCCCTACACATTACAAATTACTAATTTATCATTTTCTTAAAATATCAAAATAATCCAAATTTGTTTGCCTAGTTTTTACTATGTCACTTGTTTTTACGTAAATTAATGTCAATTTTAAATAAAAAGAGACACTTTGAGTGATACCGTCCATACCATGCGTCGTATTGCGGTGAGACTGATTCCTAAGTGTAAAAAAATCACTAATATATAGTTGTACTAAAATATCAAAACAATCCAAATGCGTTTTCTCAGTTTTCAATTTGTTACTTGTTGTTTTTACTTGAATTAATGTCTATTTTAAATACAAAGAGACACTTTGAGTTATACCAGTCATACCAGTCATACCATGCATCGTATTGAGGTGTGAATTGTTCTTAAAAATCACAAATGACTCATGGATTGTTTTTCTAAAATATCAAAATAATCCAAACGTTTTTTCTCAGTTTTCAGTATGTTATTTGTACTTTTTTACATAAATTAATGTCAATTTTAAATAAAAAGACACACTTGGAGCCATACTGGTCATACCATGTGTCATATTGAGGTTCGATTGATTCCTACATGCCCAAAATGACTTATAGATCATTTTCCAATAGTATCAAAACAATCCAAATACGTTTTCTCAGTTCTTAGTATGTCACTTGTTGTTTTTACTTAAATTGATGTCAATTTTAAATAAAAAATACACTTTCAGTTATAATGGTCATACTGTGCATTGTATTGAGGTGCGGCTGATTCCTACATGTCATAAATGACTTATAGATCATTTTCCAAGAGTATCAAAAAATTCTGAATATGTTTGTTTGGTTTTCAGTATGTCAGTTCTGTTTTTCACTAAAATGTCATTTCAAACTGAAAACACACATTTTGAGTCATACTAGTCGCATCGTGTATCGGTTTGATGTGAGAATACTTCATACATGTCACAAATGACTTATGAATCATTTTTCTAAATTATCAAGACAATCAGATCACGTTTGCTTAGTTTTTAGCGAGTGACACGTTTTGAACTAAATATATATAATAAATATATAATTATAAATATAATAAATATATATATAATAAATATAAAATTATAAATATGCATATATTTATAATTACCAAGAAGGTTTGGGGTCAAACCCCTTATTATAAAAGAAAGAAAAATAAATAGTACATAAATTTATATTTATATAAATAAATATATATTTATAAACATATAATTAATTAATAAATATATATATATATAATAAACATATAATCATAAATATAATAAATATATAATCATATATATAATCATAAATATATATAAATATATATTTATAATTACATTTAAAAATAATAATTACAAATTTAAAAATAAATTTATAAATATATATTTAAAAATGTGAAATTATTTATAATTATATTTATAATTATATATAAATATATAAATATATAAATATATAAATATAAATAAACCTTATATTTAAAATTTACAAATTTATATATAATTATTTAAATACATAAATAAACCTCATTAAATTTATTTATAAATATATATATATACATTATTAAAATTATTTATATTTTTATAAATTGTAACACCCCAAGATTTCATAGTACGTTATCTTTTCAAAGAATTCAATAACTTGCACTACACGCAACACCGAGTTCAAGCGAACCATGACTTACCAAACTGGTCGTTCAAAAGCGGTTATGAATAGTATTAACTGAATTTTGAATTTTATATAATCCTTATAATTTTCGAATCCATATTATGAGTTTTTTAGACATAATATAAGAACAAATTCATTTTTTCAGATAAAAGAAGTATTTTTCAAAAAATGCAATTTTGCCGCCTTTTAATGACGAACCCTTTTTAAATCCAATATTTGAAACTTTTATATATTAAATTAGACAAAATAAAATTCTTACTTAGAATCAGGACATAAAAATTTAGTTTTGATAAATTTTTTATGTTTTTCTGATAACTTTCATATTTGGGTGAACAGTGAAAAATACTAAATTTTAACTGAAACATTTTTTTTAATCAAAATAATTTATAGTGTTCAATTATAAATTGGAATGGTTTAGAATTATAATTAGATTATATTTTTACCATTTAATCCATTGTTGGTCATTGGAAGTAATTTCACTTTGAAATTGGACATAAACAAGTGTCAATATTTTGATAGTTATTATTTCTTAAAAATACGCTTTTTGTTTCGACAACAGGAATTAATTTTAAATTAATTTTTGTCACTTATGTGTTTTGAATTTAGTAAAATTTATTCCATATTTAGAATTAGGAGTTCTAAATTGTGTAAATAGGTAACTTTTATTTTTAGACATTTTGAATAATTACTTCGGTAAATATTTTATTTACCATGGTTAAAGGGTAATTCTGGTAAATAAGGGTAAAAAATAATATTATAATAATATTAAATTACCCTAACATGTGTCCTAACCCTATTGGATCATACTTTTATGACCATGGTCATCCTTGGGTCAATTTTAAGACCCCATGGAGCCACTTGTAAGTGATAATGACACTTAATATTAATTAAGTTAAAGTAAATACAAAAATGACATAAGCGTATATATTTTGGTAAAATAATTTTTACATAGGTTTATATATTTTATCTCTTAGACTATAAATATTCATTAGAAATATAAGAATATTTAATTTATAATGGTTTTTTATTTATAATTTTTAGACATTGAATAATTAAATTTATTTATGACACAATGATGATGCAATATTTTACTTACTAATGAAAGAATCAAATAAATTGTATTATAAATGTTAAAATAAATATAATTTAAATTTTTGATGACATCCACGAATTTAATAAGTTAATATGAAATATTAGTATTAATTAAATTAATTTATTTTGAATTAATAAAGTTTTTATGACTTTAACAAAAATCAATTATTGAACGGTGTCAAAATTGACATAAAAGAGTTTTTAAAACAAATGTTATATTATTAATTGATATAATATTCCTAAAAATCTAAGGTTTGTCCAAAGGACTTATATAATAATATTTATATCATTAATTAACCAATTGGGTTTCTCTTGAAAGTTTATAGTAAGTTTATTAACCATATAATATAAAAATACAAAGAGACATGGTAAATGTCAAACTATTTAACTAAGAGTTAAATCTAAATGATAAGGTTAATATGGTGACCTGAACCTATCTAAAACCGATTGGTTGAGAGTATTTCGACCCATCCCAACCTTATACTCAAAATAAATTATTTTTGAGCCATTATAAACCAAATATGAATTTATTATAAAATAATATTTTAAGTTTTTCCAAAGGTGCCCCTCACTCCTCTTATAAAAGGGCACTTCCCCTTCTCTTATTTTCACACCTCCAAAGCCATTTGGATCAGCCAAACCCTGCCCAAATCTCCTCCAAACTTCTATCAATTCAACCTAGAGGCCTTATTTTGATCATAAAGTCAACCTAAGGATCCCTTTTGATCAACTCAAAAGTAAGAACTCGAAGAAGAGGTAATGATTTCACCACCCTCTTTCAAGTTCTTTTCTTCTTCCACTTCCTTTTTCTTTGTTGTTTCCATACGAAAATAATAAAACTTGTACCTTCTACATAATTTGATTTTATTATAAATATGGTACAACTATATTCGTTGTTCTATCCATCCTATAAATGACAAATTCACCATACGTGCATACGTACGAATTATCGTCTCCACATCGTGGTAATGTTTGTTATTCAAACACTTCGTCATTTGGATGGGTATAATAATGAGTATAACTGATGTAAATAATAAATATAACATGTTAATTATTCTGTATATATGATATAACATCCAATTTCATAATATTTCATCATCAATATAATGATATTTTCGCTTGTGCGTATGTACGGATTACCGTCTTCACGACGCGATGAGATTCATTTCCACGTTCACCATTCAACGATGATTATAAAAATATATATTATTAATAAGTATGTAATATATGAAATAATAATTCTACTGGAAATATATATATATATTTACATTCATCTCATTCACTTACTTCCATTCAATATGATATGAAAACAGAAACATCGTTTATGTGTACGTACGACCTACCGTCTCCATAAACGGTGTTTTCAATTTCATATATCTATATATTATACATATTTATATTATAAATATATATTATATATAAATCATGTTTTATATTCTGTAATTATTTAAATCATGATCTAAATGATACGATCAAGAATAACAAGTTAAAACAAGTACGATAAAGAAAACGATTATTACCCGAAATGTTAATTTAACAAGGAAATCATTATTAAATGGGTAGTATAAACTCATAAATGAATAATTTATGATATAATAAATATGAATATGGTTCTGGTATAATTTAATAACATACTATGGTCATTATACAGGACGTTAAATGTACCCTCGACCAAAGGAAATTCCAAGGTAAGGGGTTTTAATCTCACTTTTTATTCTCGTGAGATCCAGTCTATAATTGCCACTATTTCCTTTTGTGTGGTGTATGTACTTCCCATTATTTTATTATTTGTATAATATAATTTAACTTGTGTTTATTTACGTCTTCATTGTATGATCCTTCTTTCATGGGGTGTATGTTTCGTAAGTTACCAAATCGGTAAGGGTTAATTTCACAATCTCTTAATTATCCGATGTTGTTTTTACTTAAGTATCTACTAGGACCTCTTTATCATCTGCATCCATGATTTCTTAAAAATTTATTTCAAAACATTTTTACTATTTACCAGACTATGGGTTAAAGTCATTTATACCCTTATTTGACCTTATATGTTTTGAAAGGAATCTTTCTGTCGTTTTCCAAACAATGTACTTTATGACCTTTTCGACAAAATTTAGGTAAGAATGTTTTTTAACTTATATGGAAGGTGCGGCTATTTTCCACCATTATAACATCATTGAATCTTCTTTTACAATCTTATAATAATATTTTCAAAATAAATGTTTTCTTTATAATTGCATAACTCTTAAATGATTTCAAAATAGAAAGAGATATTTCTCTCAAATAGTTTTGATTTAATCTATGTCAACATCCTTTGATAAATTTTACACTTGTTTGAAGTTGATTTATTATGATACAAATCTTCCATATTTTATTTAAGGTTTTTTGATATTTTTGACTGTGGATGAGTTATTTTTATTCCATTCATGGTTTATGGTTAAAGTATTGACATTTTTTATGCTTGTTTTAATACAAATGTTTATGTTATATTTCAACCTCTTGTTAAGATGAATGTGTTGGACTAGTATGTTCCGGGTTGGGGACCGTTAAAAGTAAGCCCTTCGGGTTGGGGTCTGGTTACAACAGACCCTCTAGGTTAGAGTCCGGTTACAGAGGCTCTCCGGGTTAGAGTTCGGTTACAGAAGCTCTCTGGTTTAGAGTCTGATTACAGAGGCTCTCCAGGTTGGGATCCCATTACAGTTATCCCCTAGGTTCTGGAACGAGGCCTTGACATAGAAATTAAAGTCTGGTATTATGCATTCCCTCATTATGAAATTAGTTATTACATGTGATTATTCGACTAGTATAATATCCATGTGCATGTCTATATGGTAATGTTTGATTTATTTTTTCCATATTATGTTCAAGCTTATGTTTAAAAGGCCATTGTTTTTATTACACATCTTTCCTTAAAAGTTTATAGTTTCTTCTAAATTATTTACCCTTACTGAGCATCTGAGCTCACCCCTTTCTTATGTTTTATTTTCCCAGCATCCTAAGAAGTGTTTTATGATTGAGATTCAGGGTTAAGCTAAAGGAATAATGGTGTTCTCAAAGGATTATTTAATATGTTGTATGTTAGAAAGTTTAATGTAACGTTCATGTATGTAATCTATTTTCCAAGAATGCTAAACTGATCGATCTTTTGGGACATTATTTCCTTGTATCATGCCAATGTGTTAAAAAAATGCACCGACTCTAGGTAACTGGAGTCGGGGTGTTACATAAATAAACATTATTAAATATTATATAATTATGATAATTACATATTTATTATAATTATATAATTATTATAATCATATATTTATTATATTTATAATTATATATTTATTATATTTTTAATTATATATTTATTAGGATGGGCTGGGATCGGGAGCAGTTGTGGCATCTCCATGGCATCGCCGACTAGGGTTCCTTGTTTGAGATGGCTTTACCGCATTTCTTGGGTTTCAATCGGCTGCTTGAAGTGCCTTCGGACGTGGTGGTTCATGCGCAAAGAGAAATCGAACAAAACCCTTATGCATCGTTTTTCTATGGTCGGGATGCTTGTGACGTCTCTTCCCTGGATGCGGTGCGAGATCCGGTTTCATTTCTGTAGGGTCGTTCAGCGACAACCCCCTTAGTTGCAGTTTCATAGGGTTGTGCCACGCAAACTCCCTCGGATGCGGATCCGCAGGGTCATGCGGCATGAGCAGCTCTATCAGTTTCATTTTCACAAGGTCGTGTAGTGACAACCCCATCAGATGCGGTTTCGTAGGGTCTTCCAGTGCTAACTCCCTCGGATACGGTTCCGCAGGGTCGTGCAGCACGAGCAGATCATACCACCCTTGCATCGCTTCCCTTAGGTTGGATTCTCCGGAAATGATCCATGGCGCATGTGGATGCAAACCAGGGGGCCTATTTAGAAAGGATGATGCTGGATCAACACTCTCTTATTGTGTAGGTTGTTCTACCCAAAGGTGAAAACCCATGGCATTCGAGGAGATGGTTCTTAGGGTTTCTTTTATTTGGGGATTATCAGATTGTAGGTGTGTCTCCCTTAGCCGAGGGTTTTTTCATTGTTTGCTTCCCTCGGATGAGTCTAGACTTCGGGCGTAGGGTATTGGATCCATTTTCTTGAATTGTGGCTCACTTCATCTGCATGAATGGTCTATTGACTTCTACCCAATATGGGGTGTGGACTCCTTTGTGCAAGTATGGGTGAAGATACATGGTCTCAATTGGATACTATGTCATCCCAAGATCCACCATGATATTGTTTGGGCAGCGGAGGTTCATGGTGATAAAAACACATAAACAGGAGAAGAAAATCAGATCAACGCAAGAATTTACATGGTTCGGAAATGATGTCTGCGTCCACGGGAGAAGAGGGGGGTCGGTTTCTTTTACTCTATGGATAATAATGTCGGAGGATCACCACTAGTTATTGCTTACAAAAATATGGGATTGGTTCCCATTTTAAAGAATAAGGAAAAGGTTTCAATCCATGGTTGGTTTGGGGTGGTTCATCAACCCTTGAAATCTTCCACGCCACATGCTGAGTCTTTCGTGTCGGCTGGGTTGGCTGCCAACCCATGGAAAAAATTGTTGCATAGAGTTTTTGCTGACAGAAACTTTGTTCCTCCTGCTGAATAATCCCACAAATGGGAGTAACCCCCACAGATATTGTGTCTGCAATTGAAATTCTCATTCGACTTGGCAAAGAGACAAAACAGGTTTGTTTTGGGAATTATGCCAGAATTCTTGTTGAAGTGGACTTTAGCAGCACTCTTATTGATACAATTATGTTTTCAAGACCTTCTAATGATATTCTTCTGGATGTGGAGTATGATAAATCTCTGAAATTCTATGCAACTTGTAAGCCTGTTGGTCATTCGCAGGAGGCCTGTCGAAGGGGACTTTCATGTCAAACATGTGGTGTTAAAGGCAAACTGTGTCCCTGTAGGAAGACAACAGATGATAGACATCAATAATTGGGTGATAATACTATTTTCTCTTATAAGGGTGTACATACCTCACAGAGGGAAGCAAATTTGGGGGTCTCCCCTCAGGCTGGCAATCAGTAGGCGGGGATGGTCTCTAAGCATTTGCCTATGCGGCCCAGCTTATGGGATGACATTGTTGAAGGGACTGGTACCCCTAATGGTAGAGTTCCTTCTAACGAATCCCTTAATAGGGAAGATCATGAGCAACCTGATGATGATGGATCTAACGGTGAGAAATCTGCCCATGAGTTAGAGGTTCAAAGGATTGTGGATAGTCAGATATGGAAAGAACATGACCTAATTCTTTCAAATAATAGGAAGAGTAAATTGAAAACGGTCTCGACTTTTTCAAGAAAATACAACATAGCGATGGGTAGCAGTGCACCCAGAAAGATCACTGATGATCCTTCTTTGGCCACTCAGACACCAAAAGTCCCTCAGAGTGACCCCTGTCTTGGTTTGCAGGATCTGACTCCCTTGGGCGTGATTTAGACTCCATTGAGGATGGGCAGGAGCAATGATGTTGGGAACGAGCTTGCAGGTGGCCTCTCTCATGCCATGGCAGCACCCATGAAGGGAGTCTCACCCAGGAAGGATGATAATAGATGGGCATCACTTGATCATGATAATAATAAATTTAGCCTGCTTGACATTTTGAACAGGTCTAACAGCAAGGAGGTGTTTCGCGAGGAGTTTGGTAACCCTCATGGGGATTTTGTGCTGATAAAGTACCGGATGACTCTGATCTTGAGGGCAAGGACACTCGGCATCAAGAGGATCCACCCCACCAGATGATCATTTCAAGGCTCATGTTGATGAGAAGACATGGCAGTAGACAAATAATTAGAGGAGGTGTCATCATCCGAAAGGTAGGGGCGGTGGCCGAATCCACAAATGATTTTATTGTTTTGCATTGTCTTGTCTCTTGCTTCAATCTTAACCCCTCCGTTTGCTTTGACTTTTTTCTTTAATAAATTTTTGAACCATGGGCTTCAACCCATGGTTCGCTCTGTTTTGGTTAATTATATATTTATTATAATTATAATTATATAATTATTATAATTATATAATTATTATAATTATATAATTATTATGATCATATATTTATTATAATCGTATATTTATTATAATTATATATTTATTATAATTATATATTAAATATATATTTACAATATATATATTAAAATTATGTATTTATTATATTTAATTTTTTTATTTATTATAATTATAATTATATATATATTATAATTATATATTTCTTATAATTAAATAATTATTATATTTGTAATTATATATTTATTATAATTATATATTAATTATAATTATGGATTTGTTATATTTATTATTATATAATTATTATAATTTTATATTTATTATACTTATATATTTATTTTATTATACATTTATTATAATTAAATATTTATTATAATTATATAATTAGTATAATTGTATATTTATTATATTTATTATATTTATATATTTTTTATTATTATATATTTATCATAACTATATAATTCTATTTATAATAATTATAATATTATAATAAATATATAATTATAATAAATGTATAATTATAAATATAATAATTATATAATTATAAAAAATATATCATTATTATAAATATATAATTATAATTATAATAAATATATAATTATAATAAATATATAATTATAATAAATATATTATAATTATGTATTTATTATATTTATAATTATATATTTTTTATAATCATATATTTATTATAATCACATATTTATTATAATTACATATTTATTACTAATTACATATTTATGAATATAGTAAATAAAATTACTAAAATAAATATAAAAAATATATAATTATAAAGATAATTAATTTTGTTATGAAATGTTATTAATGGATGTCATAATTATGACAATAATGATGACTCCTCAATTCTCAATTAATTCCCCTCTTAATGATCAACCTTAAATATTCTCAATCCATTGGTATTCTAGTCGTTGGATTAAATATTATAGGGATTAATTTGAACTGTTGGATCAGATCTCATGTACTCTATAAATATGGTGATATGTTAATAAAATGGGATGGACTTTGGGCTCTGCATTGTGTTCTTTACTTTTGTGTTTCTTTTGTATTTGTATTTCCATTTGTTGTTATCATCGTCATACGCAAATACGACATCCGCTTTCTCAACGATGCGCTTCGCCTACGATCGATCTTACATTTCCGGTTTCGAAATGCTTCGCGATTTCAATCAGCGTTCGATCAATTTCATAACACGTTATTAGCACGATCGTCTTCTTCGCATTACGCATCGTGACTTCACTGCCTTCATCCCCATCATCGGCATAAGAAAAAATTTGTGGGAAAATGGTATGTCACATGTTTTTATAAACATTATTCTTTTGACATACTCTTTCGCATACGCATCGGCTCCACTCATTTGAAGTGATACATCAAAAGGGTAAGTCTTATTTTATATTTAAGATATTGTTACATTTATTTTTCCCCTCTTGATAAATCTGAAAATAATATATGATTTCCTTAATCTTTTGCTGCGGGAAAAATAATGAGCTCCTAAAGAGCTGTAATGACTCACGGTTGACAAATTTCACTTCATTCCCTAGAGAGAATGTATTTGATTAATAACCGATGTGGTCGATGTCAAGACAAACATCACTCATCAAATGAATAAAAAAAACTACACCACCAGAAGTTGTTGAATGATGAACATCGCGTACCCGTCGTACATCGAGCTGTTGAATGATGAACATCGCGTACTCGTCGTACGTCGAGCCGTTGAAGGATGAACATCACGTACTCGTCGTACGTCGAGGCGTTGAATGATGAACATCGCGTACTCATCATACGTTGAGCCGTTGAATGATGAAAATCCCATACCTGATGTACGTCGATCTGTTGAACGATGGACATCGCGTACCCGTTGTACATTGAGAGGAAGTTCGATGAACATCGTGTACCCGTAGTACGTCGAGACAAAGTTCGATGAACATCGCGTACCCGTAGTACGTCGAGATGAAGTTCGATGAACATCGCATACCCGTAGTACGTCGAGACAAAGTTCGATGAACATCGCGTACCCGTAGTACGTCGAGACGAAGTTCGATGAACATCGCGTACCCATCGTACATCGAGATGAAGTTTGATGAAAATCCCGTACCCGTCGTACGTTGAGCCCAAGTTTGATGATCATCGTGTACCTGTCGTATGTCGATCCGAAATTCTCTAATCATTCCATGGACCATGAAATTTCATATCTCTTATTTCTTGTTAACCCTGAAGGTGTAAAGTTTGATTATGCTATATAAATGTTCATGATGGAGATGATATTTACTTTGAATATTTGTAAATATTTGTTTTATTTCTTCTCTTTCTTTTATTTCTTTTAAAATGTTTTAGAGAAATTAAATATTCTTGATGAACAAGCGCAAATATATTATATATATATCCATCCCCCGAAGTGGATGAAATTGATGAAATTGATGAGTTGAATATCCATGCTATTGTCTTGAAGACACTATAAAACCCATCCCCTATAGTGGATGAAATTGATTTGAATATTCATGTAATTGTCTTGAAGACACTATAAAACTCGAACAAACAATTTTATTCTATTCCCTAGAGTGAATGAGAATATTTATTGAAAATGATTTATTTCATTCCCCGAAGTGAATGCAAATATACCTCATTTTATTATAAATCAAGTTCGAGGTGAATATGATGTTTTGTGAATGATCATTATGTTGTATTTGTTTATAAAAAATAATAAAAATATAACCACCAGAAGTGTTTTGATGACAATAAATATTTACAGAGCACAATGAATTGTATTGATATTTATAAAATATTGCATCCCTAAAGGCTGATATGAAAATAATGTCCTTTGACATTATATAGAAGAATATCTTCATTTATCATTTATTGTTTCTGCAGTAACGATATCAAGGGAAACATTATTATTTATCATATTATTATGGTTTATCAATATCATCTAATGTAATTCATCTATCCCCTGAAGTAGATGTTGTTGTTCATATAATTCGTAAATGAAATGATTGAATTACATAGTTTTGATAATCTGATATATATTATGAAAATGATTTTACCACCTAAAGTGGTTAAAACAATGATCATCATAATCAATAAAATTTATATTTTATGCAAGATGATCATTATTGATAAATAATAAATTATCATTCATGGATCATGAAATCCGATGAATGAATTCATTCCCCGATGTGAATGTAAAATTAATTACTATATCTCATTCCTTGAAGCGAATGAAATTATTCATGATTTTTTTTATGATTTATGATATCATGAATATTTGAGAGTTGATGAGGTTTGATCAAATGATTTATCTTTCATTTGATAAAGTGAATGTTGTTTATGAATTATAATTTTGGATGGTGATAAAGTGTGTCGTGAATCCAGAAGGTTCTTCCACATTGGTTCCCGCTACCACATTCACCAGCTTTAAAAGACGTGGGGGCTCCTATCCTAGGTAGATGTATTGTAAAATAAAATTTGGACCTGAAGTTCCGAAATATTTTGTCCAGAAGTTCTAAATTATTCAATAATCCGCTTGGTGATGAGCCTAACCCGTTATGATTATATTATGAATTCATCAACCACCATAAGTGGAAATTATAACGACAAATATGAGTTTTCACAATGAAAGATCTTGAAGATCTTATATGTGTCGATCTTGAAGCAAAATATTATTTTGATTAAATGCTTCAAAAGAACTCATATATGCATTAGTATATGCTCATATAAGTACATTTACCAGTAGTGAAAATTAATAAATGACTCCAGAAGAGAGAATATATTTCTACCTGGTAGTACAAATTCTTAATGCTTTGTTAAGTCTCAATGAGATATATGAATGGTATTTTTGAAAATGAATATCATATGGAGACAAAAGAGGTACCTCGATATGTAACAAGCATTCATAAAAGTGATTATAAATAATTTGTTATGTACAGTCGAATCAATAATGGTAAACCAGAAGTTTACTGATCCTGGCACTTTAAATATATGACATGATGGTTTAGTCTATCCAGGATCAATTATAATCAAATATATTGATTCAAGTATACACGAGCATCAATTTATTGATAACATAGTAGACATCCATCAGGGGGAGAATGATGAATTAATTTAATGGATGCATGTCTACAAAATTATCAATGAATTTATTATCATTAAGTCATTATGAATTCTCCCTGTATGATAATTTACCATGAGGTACCCATTTTTGAGGTAAATTATTTATATCATTAGCAGCTATTATGGAAATAAATTTCCCATATACTTATGAAGAAGTATATATGGGCGCGCCCACCTACCATGTGATCCATCTATATGAAAGATGCATCCACTAAGTGATCACATGTGTTATTTGCTGCTGGTGAGTATACATTGCATGATATGCATGTTGATTAAATGAAATATTGAGTATCATATATTATATGGTCCTACAGAACCATGGACAAGATGCTCACAACACTTACATGAATGTAAAGTGTTGAAAATCAATAGTCTGATTATACACACCTGAAGTGTGGTTGAACTGATTATATAAAATCATTGGTCATCATGAGTAGAAAGCAATAAATATATTTTCCCTTAAAGAGGAAAATGAATATATTGACAACATTATATCTTTTTAGATATTTTCCCTGAAGTGACACTGGTACCAGAAAAATTATGAGATCTCAATCAAATGTTGTTGATGATATATTTTCTATGAATGCTTTTAAAACTCATTGATGACTATGGATTTTTATAGATGTCTACATCATAATAATTGGCCAAAATTATTGAAGGAACTTATGAAATGTTCAACATATAATGTTTTGGATTGATTATCCAAACTATAAAGACTATTGAATTTCAATGATCTTATATTCTTCCTTATTTGGATATTTATATGAATCCCAGAAGGATTTGAAATGCCTGAAGCATATTCAAAATTATGGAAGTTTCACTCAATTTGATAAATTATGCGGTGAATTGAATAAGATTTATCCATATTAAGTTAAGGAATAATATGAGTTGAATTTATCATCCCATGGTTTGTATGAATCATTGTAATATTAAGGTGTTTTGAAAAACATCTACACTCTTGAAGAGTTTTCTGAAATCAATGAATTATTTGATCATGAAATTACATGGAATGTCCTTGTATTTTGAATTAATCATCCTGAAGATGAAATATAAAATTTTTGGAATGGTTTTACCATTAATGAATAGTTAAAGTGATATATTTCATACATAAGGGGTTGATAAAGAACATACTTATCCCAGAAGGATTAAATATAAATGCACATTTTATTAATCCGTGAAGGATATACATGTACATGTGCGTATGTACCTTGCAAATGGCAATGAATCATATTATGATTCAAGGTAATGTTCTTCCCTATTCATTGAAATCAAAAGGGTACAGATTACTATTATTCCAAAATTCAAAACTGAATGTTTTGGTTATGAATTGATCATGGACATTCTATGAGATAAATGATGATCATTATGAATGGGAGATGTAATTGTTGTACTCTTTTTCCCTTAGTCAAGTTTTTCCCACCGGGTTTTCTTGATAAGGTTTTTAACGAGGAAACACTCAGGGGACTTGATGTTATTGTACTCTTTTCCCCTAATCAAGTGTTTTCCCCTGAAGGGTTTTTCCTTGATGAGGTTTTTAATGAGGCAATCATACATCATAATAGATATCCAATGGAATGTTATAAATTATTATGGATATCAATAATTAATGGAAATTTTTGGTCTTCCCCTTGAGTTGTAATTTTTAATGAGACCATTCATTATTACCTATGGTCTTCCTCCCATGTCTTGAAGACATAATTAAATAATAATATTAATTGATGTCCTGAAGACACAATTTAATGATATAATCAGGGGGAGTTGGGAATGCTACACTCTTTTTCCCTTCATCAGGTTTTTTCCCACTGGGTTTTCCTGATAAGGTTTTTAATGACATAACATTACATGGAATTCTTTTATTTTGGCTTCACTTATTTTTCCCACAGGGTTTTTTTAAGTGAAGATTAAAATAAGATTCCATGAAATTATGACATCCAATGGGGAGTGTTATGAAATGTTATTAATGGATGTCATAATTATGACAATAATGATGACTCCTCAATTCCCAATTAATTCCCCTCTTAATGACCAACCTTAAATATTCTCAATCCATTGGTATTCTAGTCGTTGGATTAAATAT
Source organism: Viscum album (assembly GCA_963277665.1). Lineage (NCBI taxonomy): Eukaryota > Viridiplantae > Streptophyta > Magnoliopsida > Santalales > Viscaceae > Viscum > Viscum album. The sequence continues at coordinate 357,504,029 of OY728155.1, read as the reverse complement.
TATAGGGATTAATTTGAACCGTTGGATCAGATCTCATGTACTCTATAAATATGGTGATATGTTAATAAAATGGGATGGACTTTGGGCTCTACATTGTGTTCTCTACTTTTGTATTTATTTTGTATTTTCATTTCCATTTGTTTTTATCATCGTCATATGCAAATACGACATCTGCTTTCTCAATGATGCGCTTCGCCTACGATCGATCTTACATTTCCGGTTTCGAAATGCTTCGCGGTTTCAATCGGCGTTCGATCAATTTCATAACAAATTTACAATTTTAAATATAATTATATATTTATTGTATTAATTTTAGTAATTATAATTATTATAATAAATATATTTATTATATTTATAAGTATATATATATATATATATATGTGGGCGTTGGGTGTGGCGTAGAGGGATATTCCCGTGGTGGTGATGTCGTCGGAGAATGTGTCGTCCAGAATAAACATGTAATCCCTCTTTTCATCGATTCATTGATTCTCTCTCTCTCTCTCCATCGGTTAGTCTTATCGAATGAGGTTTTGGTGGAATTGAATCGAGAAGGTGTCTGGAAGGGGGAGCGGAGGAGTTCCTGGTAAATCCCATCCAACTGTCGGATCTGAACCAGCTCCGGTGATGCCTGGAGTCCGTCAAAGGCGTCAACGGAGACAGTGAAGGTGAGGTCAACGGTGACGCCAGACTCAAGAGGTGCGGCGACGTCCCACCTGAGGAGGAGCCCCCAATAAAGTGACCTAACTCCGGTCGTCGATGATACCCACGTGATTGTAGTGGTTGAAACGACCAACCAGCCCCCTGGGACTGGGTGTCGTTGGTATTTCATTGGCCATTGGTGGCTCCCCGCCACCACGTTGTCGCCGCTTTTTGTGCTCCATTTTAGCAATTATAAAGGGTGTATGTCGCATTCCCCGACGATTCCGATGTACCCAACATTATTATTATTTTGATAATATTATACACTAAATCCATGAACCCAAGAGCTGAAGTGGCATTTTGGGATAAAACCCAATGCATCGGTTCAATTGACGGTTTGAATTTTTTTTATATTTTTCCCCAAATCCCACACCCCTCCCACCCCCATTTTAAATATATAATTATAATATAATTAAAAATATTTAATTACAAATACATATATATTTACATATAAATATTAAATAAATTTTTAAATAAATTTTAAATATATATGTAACTATATTTTAATAATTATATATTTATAAGTATATATATATAAATAAATTTATATTTATAAATATATATTTATAATTATATATATATATAATTATATAATATATATATATTAAAAATTATATTTATTTATAATTGAAAAAATATACTTATATAAACAAATTTTTATTTATAAATATATATTTAAAAATACATAATCACATTTCTTTAGATTTATTTATATTTAAATATATTTAAATTATATATAGTTATAAATATAAATTTAAAAACAAATAAATCTAAATAAGTGTGATTGTGTATTTTTAAATATAATTGTAAATATATATTTAGGAATAAAAATTTATTTATATAAATGTATATTTACAATTATAAATAAATATAATTATATATATACACATATAAATATAATGATAAATATATATTTATAAATATAAATTTATTTTTATAAATATATTTAAATAATAAATACATTTATAATTATATAATTATAAACCGATCTTTATAAATAAATATTTATAATAATATGAATGTAAATATATTTATAAATATATAATTATTAAAATATGGTTACAAATATATTTAAATTTTATTATAAATAACTAAATAAATATTTATAATAAATATATAACTAAATAAATATTTATAATAAATATATAACTAAATAAATATTTATAATAAATATATCATTATAATTATATTTAAAAATGTATTTATAATTATATAATTATAAATCTATATTCATAGAGTAATAAGTTTTTATTTATAAATAAATTTGAAATGTTTTTAAACATATAATAAATATATTTATAATATTTATTATTTATAATATATTTCAAAATTAATATATGTTCATAAATATTTTAAATTTATTTATAAATAAATAAATATTTACTATTTAATATATTTAATATAATTAAAATTATATTCATAAATATATATTTAAAAATTATTATATGTTTATAAATATTTTAAATTTATTTATAAATAAATATTTATTTAAAAATATAGATTTGTAATTATAGATTATTAATTGTAGATTTATAAACATTTATATTTAAATAATTATAAATATTTGTTAATAATTATATAATTTTAAATATATTTATATTTATATAATTATAAATATTTATTTATATAGAAACATGTATAATTATATAATAATAAATATATTCATTATATATATAATTATAAATCTGCATTTATTAGTGAGTGTGAAAAATTTCATTTAGATTCTATTTTTACATTATAATTTATATAGTTATAAAGTCAAATACGTGAAACCAAATAATGTTACAATTATGAGACTTTGAGTTTTTTTTATTTGTCTAAAACAACAATTACTTATCAAAGAAAATGGGTTTTTTAATATATACAACATGACATCCGAATAAATCAACATTGATGCCCCCCTGGGACTACAACGTGGTATATGAACCTCACACCCACTCTGCGTCTGACGTCTATGTCACTCCGGGGTTCTACCTTGGGGTTCCTCCTCTTTTGGTGCTTCTGGTGCCTCCTCATGGTGCTGTGTAGAGGACTGGCCAACATCACATGTGGAGGACGACTCAAAATCATATGTGGAGCCATATGGCACCAGAGCTCCTAAAAATGGAAGAAATGAGACATTAAAGAAGTTCATGTCGGCAGGAGAGGGGCCACCAGAAACTGTGTTACCACACCCAACATGTAGTCCAAAGTAGTCATCAGAGATGACATATGTGGTATATAAGTATCTCCCTGATGTGCAAGATCATCAGTCGTTTGGGCAGAATCATCTCTCTGCGGTGCGGCGGGATCTGTTGGATCTGCTCTCGAATGTCTATGTCATCGCCTCTTCCCCTCCTGATGTACTCGTCTCTGTCTTCCAGCTGGCAGTCGCGGTAGTGGTGCATCATCCATAGTGGGCATAGTCGGGATATCATCATCCCCAGGAGTTTTAGCCAGAGGATATGGATTGGGATATACCGGTGGCTCCTCATCATATAAAATGTCATGTATGAACTGGAGAGGATCGTTGAGAGCCAACACATCTCGATGAACTACATCCTGCATCATATATGCCTCCTTTCGAGGATGTGTGATATGTGCAAGATGAGTAATTCCATCTGACTGCAAATGAAATAACATTAAAATTATTAGCAAAAGTGATTTAAACAAATATAATAAATCTTAGTAAACAAACCAACTATTGAATGTTAATCCCCTAAAGTTTAAGGTGAATGATGGTGCGTCGTCGGTACCAGTTTTCATAATCCCCCTGATCAGATAATTGATAACGTTTTGTGGGATATTCATATGGAAAGATACCATATTGTACATGCGCGTCCCAAATATCGACATAAATTGCACAAAATTGCCGCCCGACTGTTGTTTATCTACCTATAAGCATAATCGAATGTAACTTATCATCATATCATGGTTCCATGGGGATATGTTGTATATATAAAAATTGAATCATGACCCGGTCTGGTGGGTGACACTCAATGATGTGGAAGTGGATGAGTGGCACCACTACAACACAATCTCCAATCATAACTGTGTAGTATGGTGGAAGCGATGTGTAGACAAAACTTGTATACAGAGTCCATAAAACCTGAAATGTAAACTCAAAAATTAATTCATATATTAGCATAATAATATTACTAAGATTACATTGAAATAACTTAAAAAGGTAATAACAAAACAAATTTGTCTATAAAAAATAGTGTTTAACTTACATCGGCTAGCACTATGGTGTCAAATATCTATCGAAAAATGTGCACACTATGTCTCGGAGTATGTGCTTACTTCTGATAATGACTCTATCTAGTTTAAAAAGAGAAATATACAGTAATTTTATAAAAAAAACAACATTACTAAATAATTGGAATTAATAAAGTAAACATACCAGTGTCCCCGAGGACAGTCCCGAAATAACTCTGATTCAAGTGGTGTGACATCTCGAGGAGCGATGCTTGGAAAATGCTCCCAGGCCCACATTTGTACCAAAACCATACAACCTGTAATCTGTCATGCATCAGCGTGACAACTGGTATAGAGACATCTGTATAGATGTGACAATACAGTGGACCCCCAACTGTATGTATCCTTCTGATCAAGATCTTCAAGTAATGAGAGGAACATCATATGTACCAAAGTGGTGGAGTATTTGACACACAACAAGTCTCCGATCAGTCACAAAATATATGCATGTGTGTGCTGAATAATCGTCCCATCACCTGCATCATCAGGAAAAATGGAGAAATTCTCATCAAGCCACCCCATGTTCAAGCACGAACCCTAGATGACACCTCGTACGCAGATGACGACAATGCCTAGTAGAGGTTGTATGACTGCAGACCGGTTTCTACTAGTAGCGCCCATAACTTCCTATCCTTGGATGTATAAACCGAGCATGTAGGTGACATCCTCTAAAGTAATAGTCATCTACCCCTCTGGGAGAAGAAATGTGTGTGTCTCTGCCTGCCATCTCTCAACCAATGCAGCAATCAAATGGTGATCAATGATCTTAAAGTCACACATAGCAACTCCATAAAATCCAACATGTCTGAGGTATGGAAAAATAGATATCAGGGGTGAATCGTGATGAAAATTATGTGATATCTAAATAGTAAGAAGTCTAACAGGTCGTCACGCCACCACATTGTGTGATACGTGCGTATCCTGGGAAGATAACAAAGGTTGGTCCATCTGAATGTACAAATAGTAAAACATTAATTTCATGTAAGATATGACATTTAAAATTTAAGGTATGAAATTTTTCATGTAATCTATGAAAGAAATATAAACACATTGGCTCAGTTGTTGTCTCCTGTGTTGGGGTGAAGACATTCAGAGTTTCTTTGTTTTTGTTTTATGGTCGTTGTAAGTTCATCTTTCATTATAAAAGTATGATGAAATTATCCCTTTGTAGTTCAAATGGTTTTGTTTTTTTAATGAAAACCTTGAAATGTTTAGCCATTCATTAATTATTTTTCCTCTTTCTATCATGATTTTTCTAGATGTCTATTTTTGTGGAAATCACACTTTGTGCCTTATGTGTTGGTTCATTTATATTCTGTATTTTGGTCATTTCTACTGCTGTTTCTATTGATGTAGTGTGTTTGAAGAATATTGATGTCTATTTAGATCCATTGATCAATTAATACAAAATATGCATTGGTTGTGCATCACTCAAAAATTTAATAACAAAACTAAGGATTCTTTGTGCACTTTGCTGCTATTAGTTTACTACCATTTAGCATAGCATGTGATCTGAACTTCCTGCCTGGAATCCTTGTGGTGCTCTCATTGTACACATGCTCTCCACCATCTATATCATATCACTATTAAACATTCACTTATCCTTATCTTCCTACACCCATTTTCTATATACATGCAGTTGCATTCATCATGCATCTTTACAAGTAGTAAATTGGTGCAAGAAGAGGAGGAAAAGTGAATGATGAATGGTGATATGATAGAGATGGTGGAGAGCATGTGTGAGATGAGAGCATCATGGGGACACTGGACAGGAAGTTCAGATCACATGCTATGCTAAGATATATTTAACCAATAGTATTGAAGTGCACATAGAATCCTTAGTTTTTTTATTTTCTTATATATGGACCAAATAAACCCTTTGGAAAGATATAAAGGCAACCTTGATATTTGAACAGTAAAATAATTTTCCATAGAATTAATGTATTATTTCATATTTATTTTTAATTTATTTCTTTTTAGTATTACTCATAATAATTGTTTTCTTATACAGGTGTATTCTTTTTTTCGAGTTGATGTGGATTTTTTAAAGCTACTCATGCAGTGTTGGCAATTCGACAAAGAAAGTCAATGGAAATTGTGGTAATATTGATGGTTAGGATTTTTTTTGAATGTATATAATAATTAGTATTTATGTAATTGTATAAACCAATGTTTGAAATGTCTATAATATATAGATACATTTTCTAAAAGCTACAATATATACAAATAATACAAATATGATTAAAAATGGTGATAATGATAAAAAATATTACATGTACAAACTTTTACAGTAATAGATAGAGTACACAATTAATTTTAAGAATTAGATGATTGCCCTATGTGTTTAGGTAAATGTTTATTCATATGACCTTCCTGACGACATATGTTGCACCTTCCCCCAGGTGCCTGTTCACTGGGACAATCCATCTCATTCTGAATATGAGTCGACTTTGGTCTCCCTTTAGTCCAAAGCCTAGTGTTGATCGGTAGAAGTGTGGGTGCATCATCAGAAAAATGAAAATTATAATATTCCTCAATTTGAATCCAAAGAGTACTGCAGCATTCCTTGATACTCTCTAGTCGATAAACTAGATCAACAAATTTCTCCCAAGATATGTGTACGTAAGAACATGTTGTAATCACATGCCCGCAAGGATATCTCAATGCTTAAAAGTTCTAACATTCTTAGTAATTATTATCCAATAAAACAACTGAAACATGACCATTTCTATAAGACATAACATCACTGAGATCAGTGGCCTCAAATCATTGCTTTGGATGATTAAATGTAGTTACACGATAAGTTGTAGCCTCTTAAAGAACTCTATCTAGCTCGCACTGGAAATGGTGTCCATAGTGTATCCCTCTGTTTAGGCCCTCTTCATCCTAATTTCCTCATTCCTGAAAATAGTTTTCACTACGATATAAGGTCTCTTTTACCAAAGATATAATTTAGATTTAAAACATTATACTGATATTATATAATAATTATATCTTTTCTGAGTAACATATAGTCAAATATTCTTATTACCTGTGATGGGTAATTTCTAAATTCCCTTGAAAACTTCATTTATACATTCTATGGTGTTGATCGTCATATCTCTATATCTCCTACCATCATAATATAACAATGGCCATTTATGATTTGGTATTTTCATCATGTAATCATAAACTTTCAGATTAACTCGGTGAATATCTTCAAGATGCACCTCCATCCTTTGTTGTTGAGGCTCGTATGCTATTAAACAAGAACTAATCTGATCACGTATGGTAGTGATTATGGTAGTGATTTTTAAAATGAAAAAGGATATTCATACCAATTTTTAAGATTGATTTCTTCATTGACTCATTCTTAAACTTCTTTTGCAAATTGCTGGCAATGTGTCGAATATAGTATCAATGATGGGAATAGGGTGGTCTCTAGGAAATACCCTCAGACTGTACTACCTCCTTTATTGCATGATGGAGATCTGAAATAATATAAATCCCTTCTACGTCTGTAAAAAACTATTGAATACATGACAAAAATCATCACCATGATGAGAAGTTCTCCTTCTCCACAATTACAAAGGCCAAAGGTAGAGGGCCTCAATTTCCATCTTGTGTGGTGGAAATAAATAAAGTTACTATATAATTTATATACAAAACATGTTCTATAATCCTGTATAAACTACTCTCAATGTCTAAAAGCTGCCACACATGGTAAAAATGTTCAAAACAATCTATCAAAAACAACCATCGATTGACCAAATTGGTCGTGTCAATTAACATATTCAGTAGTATGTGACTGATAGATTACTTGATTTTTGTGGTGTAAAAGATCCATAATTTGTGGTAAAACTCGATAAGAGTCGTCCCAATCACCATACAATTTCACATTAGCCTTTTTATGTGCCTACCATACCTTCCAGTAAGAGATTCGATACCCAAAAAGTTGTTTGATTCGCTCCACCACCAGAACAAAAAGAACATCATGACATGCTCTAATCATTTCAATAATAATAGCTGAAACAAACTCAACATCTAATAAAGAGTGTTCCTATGAAAATATTTGGTTCACACATGTGTGTGGAGTAAATCTAGTGATGTGCCAGCTACGAAAAGTGTCACGACCCGTCCCTCAGGGCCCATGTCGTGACTACCCCAAGCCCATATTCCATAGGCCATGGGTTGGAGACTAGCACCGGAAAGTCGTATTGCTAAAACAGGAATTAATTGCCTTTAAACCTGTACAAACACACAGTACAAGAACAAAACAATATGCAACCATGAAGTAAAACTATAGTAGTAAAAGTGTGTACTGAAAGTAAGGGGCCAGAATACAAGCCCAACTGAAATATAAAATACAACATAAAATATAAAAAAACTCCTAAGATCATACATCATAGATCCTACTTGAAGGGTAGGTACAACTCATCTCCACAGATCTCCACGTCAACTAGTCACCTCTGTGTACCACCTGGTCTTGGCTCCTAAAGTCTCAGCCTAGCTGCTTGTCGTCTGCACAAGACACAACAAGGTGTGAGTGAAGCCCGTGCAGGGGTGAGTATAACAATACCCAATAGGGACCCCGAGACCCCCGAAGGTCTCTCAGAATTCCACAAAGGAAAACCAAAAAGCAAGATCTCAATCACAAAGCATAAAGAAAAAACTAAGTTCAAACTAGGTATACAACTCAGAGTTCATAAATAAAGATGATTAGTCTTAAGCTATATCATTTTATTCCATTAGGAAGTTTCCACAACTGAACCAAGAAGAAGTTGTTCCATTGTTGATCCACAAAGGGTCATATGTCGTTGATCCACGATGGGCCACTCTAAGGCTGGCCCTCATCGGGTTGTGCACTGCTGATCAACATAGGGTCACTAGAATGATGATCCACATAGGGTCGCTATGATGCAGATCCACACAGGGTCGCTATGATGTTGATCCACACAGGGTCGCTCTGATGCTGATCTACACACGTTTTCTATGAAGCTGATCCACATAGGGTATCTCTGATGCTGATCCTCATAGGGTCGCTCTGATGATGATCAACAGGGGGTCTCTCTTCAATTAACATCCAACCATAGGATTCTCCGCACCCGTGCTTGAGTTCTATAATATTTTATCCTCAAGATATTAGTTATTCATAAACTTCCACAACATTCCACAAAGGAGTAACCCAAGGAACTGCCCTGTCGTAAGGGTCACAACGCGACAGACGGCGCATCAATTGGTCGCTCGGCCTGTGTGTTATAAGCATTTTAGTACCGAGGGTCTGGTTGGATTTATGTTCGATCTGACCTGGCTATACTCCAACTTTCTCCAAAACTCAGGGGGAGTATCTCAAAAGGACCATCTCATTCCAAGGATTCCATTTTCATATACGTTTTATCAAATGAACGTCTAGTTTGTGAGATACGACCTTTTAAGTGTATCTTGGACGAAAAGGGTCTGGGTCCGGTCCGACTCGGTCGGACCGACTCGACCCGCCCCATCCTGGGCTGACCCGAATCGGTCCAGGTTCGACCCGGGTCCGACCCGGCACGGCCCGAACTAGTTGGGCCGGCCCGAGTGGACTGGGCCGCGAATTGGCCCGGCCCGCCTTGGCTGGGCATGAACCATTGGGCGGCCCGACCCGACTAGGCTGAGCACGACCCGCCGGGCGGCCCGGTCCGCTAGCTGGTGTGGCACCCAGCTGGGTGTGCTACACGGGGGAGTCCGCACCCCCTTCCTGAATGGTTGAAAGTCATTCAGCTTCTCAACGGCAGTGCCACGTGGTGCTGCCTCCCTACCAACGAGACTCGCAGGGCGTGGGTCCCCTTCGCCTCCGTCGCAGCTTCGATGCTGCAACCTCCTCACCGCGGCATGCGACGGTGCACCGCCTTCTGCCAACACAGCCGGCCGAGAGTTGGACTCCCCTACAATCGCAGCTCTATGCCACGGCTTCCCTCCACGGCATGCGGCGGCACGCTGCCGACTGCCCCTATGGTCGGCCGATGCTGGCCGCCATCATCACCCGCCGACACCGCCGCACCGGTTCCGCACTGACAGAACTTCCACTAGCCACTAGTTGAGCTACGGTGGTCCGTTTTTCCTTTCGAATGTGCCTATGAGCCTCTTGGGATGCTTCCAACACTACGTGGCTCCCAAAAGCAAGTTTCTATCGAGTTTAAACTTCTCTCATGAAGGATGAAAAAAAACCAAAGCGGTGGAGGGTCCAGGACTTGTTCATTTGGCCCGCACCCTCTGCGTTAGCATCATAACAATCGGGTAGAAATTAATTCGACATAGATAAACTCATAATTCTACGATTCATAATTCTTTCCAAGAATTATGAAAAGAAACAAATTCACTTGAATTTAAATAAAACCCCTACCACAGATTCGGAGAAGACGTCACAGTTGTGGAAGAAGAATTCACGCTTGAAGAAGTCGTCAGCGTTTATCGCTTCCGGTTAGATTCCTTCGATGTTGTTGTCCATGATTCTGTTATTCATTGGTGGAAGACACTGTGGCATTTCATGAGAGGTTCCTCACTTCCGTTTCAATAACCCAAGACCGATCCTCATTTAAATAGAGGGGGAAAGGTGATTAACACAATGAGATATTAATGAGGTTCATTAATGAATGAACCTCTCAATATCTCAACAGTGTGGTTATAAAAACAAAGAGTCAATTCATTAAATGGATTGATAACTCATTGGTGTCGCCACCGCTACTCAACCATTGGTAGAATAATAAAAGAACAATTTTATGTTATTTTATTATTCTTTTAAAAGTCTGCAAAACTAAATTTTTCACCTGACCTACTGTGGTCGAATTTAAGCCTCCCTTAAGTGAATCTTGGCGCTATATATTCAACGGTGCCCTTAGATTTTTAATCCAACCATCGGTTCAAAAGATAGAAAATGTCACCCATGCGTTTTCTGAAAGTACCTTAAAAAAAGTTCAAAATTTTATTCCGAACACACTGGGCTTCGAAATCAAGTGCTGTCAATTTTTGAAGACTCGTAATAATCGTAAATAATTGCAGAAAAATATATATATAATTTCTGTGTATTTACATTCCCCCCACCTTATAGATTTTCATCCCTGAAAGCTACAAAAAAATAGGGGAACAAATGGAGGTACTGATCACATATCTGAGCCTCCCGCTCCCATGTGCTCTCTTGGATATTCCCATGATTCCAATGAACTTGCACCAGAGGAATCGACCTCCCACGAAGGAACCACTCCTGTCGATCCTCTATCTCTATCGGGAACTCCGAAAATGTCGCCCCATCATCAGTGTCTAGATCGCCCTATTTTATAATGTGTGATGGATCATGCATGTACCTCCTCAACTGTGACACATGGAAAAAATTATGGATCCAATGCATATATGTGGGTAGAGCTAGACTGTACGCTACCTCACCTACTCTGCTAAGGATTTGGAAAGGTCAAATGAACCTTAGAGATAGATTTCCACCCCATCCAAACTTTTGTAACCCTTTCCAGGGTGAGACTCGTAGGACGACATGGAATCCCTCATCAAACTCCAAGGGTCTCCGTCTCCTATCAGTATAAGACTTCTTCTGGATCTGTGAAGTCTTAATCATCTCTTAGATGATCTATACCTTTTCCGTGGTAGCATGTACCAACTCTGGACACATAAATGCAAACTCCCCTAGGTCTATCTAGCATAGTGGTGACCTGCAAGGTCACCCATACAGAGACTCAAAAGGATCCATACTGATGGTGGAGTGCTAACTATATCTGTAAGAAAATTCTACCAGTGGCAAGTGGTCCTTCCAACTACGGTAAAAATCAAGGACACAAATACGAAGCATGTCCTCGAGTGTTTTTATGGTCCGCTCTGTCTGACCATCTGTCTGAGGATGGAAGGCGGTGCTCAAACGTAGCTGAGTCCCGAATGCCTCATATAATCCCTTCCACAAGTGGGATTTAAAATGAGAATCATGATCTGAGATGATCATCGATGGTACCCAGTGAAGTTTTACAATCTCATGAACATAAAGGCATCCCAAGCCCTCTACTGATCCCTTCTCTCTGATGGGTAGGAAGTGGGACAACTTAGTGAGTTGGTCAACGATCACCTAGATGGAATCGTGGACCCTTGACGTATATGGTATCCCTGACATGAAATACATGGATATATCATCCCACTTCCACTCTGGTACCTCAAGTGGATGAGCTAATCCTGCTAGTACTTGATGTTAGACCTTCACTTGTTGACAAATGAGGCATCATGAAACGAACTCTGCCACTGCTTTCTTCATCCCTGACCACCAGTACTGACGCTAAAGGTCCTAGTACATCTTCTCCACTCTAGTATGTACCACCACAGGGGATGTATGGAACTCCCTCAACACCCCCTCCTGCAGCATCACTGGTTCCATAGTGCATCCTCTAAAGAGGATGATGTGATCCCCAACTTTAGAAAATCCATCATGAGCCTGTCCTAAGGATATCTGAGCACGTGGGGCCTTGAAGTATACATCCCCAAGTTGTGCCTCCCTAACTCACTGAAGGAGTTGGGGAGTGACTATCATAGACTGGAGGTAAGTTTCTCCCTCACTATCCACAAAGTATAACTGCAACGCGGCAAGCCGCTTTTTCACATCACTCAGAAACTGTAGACCAGACCTCCTGTTGAGTGCGTCTGATAATACGTCCCACTTCCCAAGAGTGTAGACTATCTCAAATTCATAGTCCTGGAGGGACTCCAGCCATCATCGTTGTCTCAGGTTTAGGTCCTTCTATGAGAAGATATACCTGAGACTCTTGTGATCAAAGTAGATTGTAAAACATTCTCCCATCAAGTAGTGCTGCCACATCTTCAGTGCAAAGACCACTAATGATAACTCCAGGTCATGGATAGCATAGTTCTGCTCGTGTTGTCTCAACTTCCGTGAGTCATAGGCAATCACCGCTTTCTCCTGCATCAGTACATAATCCATAATTGTCCATGATGTGTCGTAGAAGACTACATACCCAACACCCTCTTCTGGTAGCCTCAAGATGGGGGAACTCATCAGTCTCTAGCTTAGCTCCTGAAAACTCTGTAGGCCTCTCTTCATCCACACGAAGGATTTTCCCTTCTTTGTTAAATATGACAAGGGTGTCACAAATCTGGAAAAGTCAGGTATGAATCTATGGTAGTACATATCCAGTCCTAGGAAACTCTGCACCTCGGTCACACTCCTGGGTGTCTCCCAAGCAAGCACTACTTCTATCTTCGCCAGATCCACTGAAACTCCAACCTCTGAGATAATGTGCCCTAGAAATTTGACTTCCCGTATCCAGAACTAGCACTTCGAGAGATTACCTTAAAGTTGGTTCTCTCAGAGTGTATCCATAACTATCTTCAGGTGTGTGGAATGCTCCTCCTCTAATACCGAGTATATCAAGATGTCATCAATGAAAACCACCATGAAGAGATCGAGGTAAGGTTGGAAGATCTTGTTCAGGATCCCCATGAACATTTCCGGAGTTCTGGTCATGCCGAAGGGCATTACAAAGAACTCATAGTGGCCATACCGACATCTGAAGGTTGTCTTCGGTACATCCTCATCCTGTACCCTAAGATGATTATAGCCTAATATAAGGTCTATCTTCAAAATCCATCGAGCTCCCTTTAGCTGCTCAAAGAGATCATCAATCCTTGGGAGTGGATACTTGTTCTTCACGATCACCTGGTTCAGGCACTGATAGTCCACACAGAGCCTCATAATCCCATCTGCCTTCTTGGCAAAAAAAATTTGGGGATTCCTATAGAGAAATACTGGGCCTTATGAACCCCTTCCTTTGTAAGTCCTTTAACTGTACCCACAACTGAAGAAGCTCCGCATGAGCCATCTGATATTATAGTGTAGATATCAGTGTTGTTATAGGGTATAGGTCGATGTATAATTCCACCTCTTTGCAAGGAGTTAGTCCCGAAACATCATCAGTAAAGACATCGGCAAACTGGTCTACCACTACAGGATAACTTGAAATCCTCATGTCAACTGCTCTGAGGGTAAGGCAAGCCAACTGATGAGTGATTGGATGCACCTTCCCCTGGGAAAGTCCATCCTGTGCTGTAAAGGTTCCCTTCTCACCAGTGAAGGAAAACCTAGTCCCATCCTTGTGGACACATAGAACTTTGCTCCTAAAACAGTCGATCTGAGCATGGACTGTGGATAATCGGTCCATACCCAAGATTACCTCATAAGGCCTTGACACTGCTACTAGGAGATCCCATTCAAAGCTCTCGCCTCCTAGAGTAATCTCATACTACTGGCACAAGTGTGTAATTGTCGAATCCTCTCCCGTAGGAGTCTATAATCATAAGGATTGAGACAATGCCTCTACCAGAATCTCTGAGCTCCGAACAAGAGTCGTGGAAATGAAAGAGTGACTAGAACTTGTGTCTATAAGTACTAAATCTAGGTTGGAGTAGATACAGATCATACATCAAATCATCTCTGGAGAACCATGGTCATAGGCCTCAGCTACCTAAAGCTGATATCGTCCATGTTCGCCTGCTCCCTGAGATCGGGGTGGACCACATAGAGGTGGTGGCGATAGAACCTCAAATCGCTACCCACCGCCTACCACACAACCTGCTCCTCTAACACGTTCACCGCCCTATGGACCTCCTCGCCCAAATCTTTGACTCTTACTCGGTGGTCCCTCGACCATCTTCTGATCATCGGTACAGTGGTTCAGGAAGTCGCAAGCCATGTGTCCCTTCCCACCACACGTGAAGCACAGTGTGCTCCTCTGCTCGCCTGCTCTACCTAGTGATCTCTGCTCCTCTGACCCTACATCCTAGGGTTGTCCTCCAGAAGGTCTGGTCCACTTGGACCTCTGTGTCATCTACCTATAACCTACTGTAGCTGACTCGGCTACCTGTCGCTCGGTGGTGGCTCTCACCGTCTATGCCTGCTCAGCTAAGAATCTCTCTACTAATAACACTCGCTCGAGTACTCCATCTTGCGTCAGGATATTGAGTGATATCATAGATGATCTAATCTCCCACCAGATACCATGCTCAAAGGTTTGGGCCCTTAAGTAAGGGTCTCGTACCATGCCGGTGTTGTAGCATGAGAGGTTTGTGAATCTCGCCGAGTACTAGACTATTTTCAGGCTGCCCTGATGTAAGTGTAGGAGCTCCTGAATACACATAGAGCATAGAGTCACTAGAATGAACTATTCCCTGAAGAGGCTCTCTAAGTCCGTCTAGGTGAGGGATGCCTCGTCGTGTATCAAGAGAATTAGGATCCACCATCTCCCTACTGTGCCCTGGAAGAGGCTAGCAACTAGGATCACCATCTAATCTACTGGTGTCCCAACTAGGAGGAAAACTCTAGCCACAGCCTCCAGTGAGTCCTTAGCTACCTGGGGATCTGTCTTGCCTCAATACCTTGGAGGCCTCTACCACTGAAAGTCATGAAACGCATTCAGTCGGCTTGCACCTTTTTCTAGTGGGGCTGGTGGAAACTTCTACCCAACGGGTGGTGGTACTGCTGGTGCACCACCCGAAGGTACTATCACTTTAAGAGGGCCCTCCACCGAAGCCTCATCGCTCGGTGGGCCATCATCGTGAACTCTCTTTGGGTTCCTAGATGTCTATCTATATAGAGTCATCCTAAAAGAAACATGTGCACCATGGTCAATAATTTATACCTAGTGAGATGACTCAAAAGAGATCAAGAGTAAAAACATTTCCAAAATACACTCAATCAGTGTTTTCATGCACCGAGTCTGAAATCAAAATTCAGGGTCTGAGTATATGGATATGTCAGCCGCTGCACCCACACTAGACTCCCTGAACTAAAAACCACACTCAAGACACTTAACACTATTGCTCCATTAAAAAGATCAGAGTCCTAGTTCTTCGGTAGAACCTCACTATGATACCACTTTGTCATGACCCTTCCCCTGGGGCCCATGATATAATTACCCCAAGCCCACCTTCCATAGGCCAGGGGTTGGTGACTTGCATCAGAAAGGCATATCCCTAAAACAAGAAGGCATTTCTTTTAAACCTGTACAAACACACAATCCAAGAACACAACAAGATGAAACCATGAAGTAAAACTATAGTAGTAAAAGTGTGTACTGAAAGTAAGGGGCCATAATACAAGC
This sequence comes from Viscum album, assembly GCA_963277665.1. NCBI lineage: Eukaryota > Viridiplantae > Streptophyta > Magnoliopsida > Santalales > Viscaceae > Viscum > Viscum album. The sequence goes on along the minus strand of OY728155.1, from coordinate 357,487,974 downwards.
CCAACTAAAAGATACAACACAACAGAAAATAGAAAACATCTCCTAAGATTGTCCATCACAGATCCTACCTGAAGGGTAGGTACAACTCGTCTCTATAGCTCTCAATGTCAACCAGTCACCTCTGTGTACCAACTTGTCCTAGCTCCTAAAGTCTCAGTCGAGCTTGTCATCGTCTGCACAAGACACAACAAGGTGTGGGTGAAGCCCATGCAGGGGTGACTATAAAAATACCCAGTAGGGACCCCGAGACCCCCGAAGGGCTCTCATAATTATACAAAGGAAAACCAAAAGGCATTATCTTAATCACAAATCACAAACCAAAAGACTCAGCTCAAACCAGGTATACAACTTAGAGTTTAGGAATAAAGATGATTTGTCTTAAGCTATATCATTTTATTTCGTTAGGAAGCTTCCAAAACTAAACCACGAAGAATTTGTTCCATTGTAAATCCACACAGGTTCATATGTCACCGATCCACGATGGGCCGCTCTAAGACTGGTCCTCATCGGGTTGCGCACTACTAATCCACACAGGGTCGCTATGATACTGATCCACATAGGGTCGCTATGATACTGATCCACACAGGGTTGTTATGATTCTGATCCACACAGGGTCACTATGATGCTGATCCACAGAGGGTTGCTCTGATGCTGATCCATACAGGGTCACTCTGATGATGATCCACAGAGGGTCGCTCTTCAATTGACAGCCAGTCATAGGATTCCCGTCACCCAGTACACTTGAGTTCTGTAATATATTCACCTAAATATATCGTCTGTGCCTCAAATTGCACGACATTCCACAAAGGATTAACCCAAAGGACCTCTATGTCGTAAGGGTCACAACACGACAGACGGTGCGTCAATTGGATGCTCGGTCTTTGAGTTATAAGCGTTTTAGTACCGAGGGCCCGGTTGGATTCATGTTCGATCCAACACATCCGTACTCCAACTTTATCCGAAACTCAAGTGGAGTATCTCAAAAGGACTGTCTCATTCCAAGGATTCCAGTGCCATAGATGGTTCATTAAACTGATGTCTGGTTTGTGAGATACGGACTTTTAAGCATATGTGGGCTGAAAAGGGTCCGGGTCCGGTTTGACTCGGTCAGCTCAACCAGAGCCACCCCATCCTGGGCCGACCCAACCCCGTCTGGGTCCGACTCGAGTCTGACCTGGCCTGGACCAAACCGGTTGGGCCAGAATGAGTGGACTGAGCAGTGGACCAGCTGGCTCGCCTTGACTCGGCACGGCCCACCAGGAGGCCCGACCCGTTAGCTGGCATAGCACCTAGCTAGGTGTCCTATAGCATCCCACCCTTTTATAACATAAACTTTCATTAAATTACACAACACTGAGGATCTTTAAGGTTTAGTGTCTTGGAAACCAGGAACATAATACATGAAAACAATATAAAAAATTCTTCTAAAACACTTGAAAGGCTTCTCCTTAAGTTCATCCTAGGTTCATTACTGCATCTCATAACCTGGGGACATACATTAAAAGAAGGGGTGAGCAGAAGGCCCGGTAAGGGAAACAAGAGAAACATTTTACATGTGAACTTGAGATACTTCAATAAGGTCAAGAAAAGAACTTTAAGGCATGAGAATGGAATCATGAGGCATTTCATAATAAAAATAACATTTTTCATAACTTGAAGATGTGGCTACATCATTTAACATAGACAATCATGAACATATCACCAAGGTCCATCCCCAAGGTGTCATTTGAAAATTACCAAGGTTATTCACCAAGGTATCGTGAAAATTGTAATCTCTAGTGGTTACATCATTACCCAATGAATTGGAGCGCTATCAGGGCGCACCCTTAAATTTACCTTTATTATCATGTGAGACACATATATCATCATCAAAAATTTCATAAATAACCCATATATCATAAAATAAATGGGTTTCATTTCATAATCATAATGTTTTAATAACTACTTTAAAGAAATGATCTTAATGTCACTTTAAACCCACAGAAAGGGAAAGAAGGTCTCATGTATGTAAATCCCAGAATTTAAAATAGAACATTTTGATATATATGTGAATACCCTTGTAGAAATAAGATCTTTGAGTATTCAATTTATAACATAAAATAATTTTGAGAAAAGAGAGAGGCATTTTGAGACGAAAATTATGCAGCATAACGGCTATGTTACAAGGTTTTAGAAAACATTGAAAAGAGAGGGGACATGGGTCACCCTACTCATAAATGATACATAAAACAGTAGGGGGACATAATATAAGGGATTTAAGAACATGGTAATGAAATTTGAAAGATATACCATATGAAATGAAAAACATGGAAGTGAGACAAAAATAAGATTTCTCTTATGAAAATTCGGCAGCCTAACGGCGTCACTTAAACTTCAATAAAAAAATGGTTTGAAAAGATAAAATAGGGTATATCATCATATGATCACAAGATATCAGTATGATAGATATAGAGATCATACCCCAACATAATAAAAAGGAACATGAAAGACTTGACATGAAAATCGAACTTGAAAAATGAGAAGGGTGAAAGAATCCCTTAAAAATTCGGCAGCCTAACGGCGTCACTTAAACTTTCATAAAATGAAATGATGAGAGTAAGAGGGGATCTATCATCATATAAACATGAAAAGGGAAGTAAGAGGAATATAAAAGAACATCCTCTCACATAAGAACATGGAGCATAAAAGGAATGACATAAAAGAGATTACATGAAAAGAAAGAGAGAGGTCGGATCCCTTAACTTAAAACGTAACTCTTAAAACTCAAAGGTTTGGACCTTGAGGGCTTGGGGGAACCTTGGGAGGACTCCTTGGGAGGTAAGGAGACTAGAAATTCGTTGGGGGAGAGTTGGGAGTGAAAAATAAAGGAGGAAAGGGTGGGTATTTTTAGGGAAAGTGAGGGAACAAGGCATTAATGGCCAAGGGACACCTCACAAGTGCTTTTCTCAAAACCATGTGCTCAACCATGGAATTTACCGTGGAGTTAGGACACATGGGGCCCCCAAAACAATAATTCATCACCTTTGGCCGGAAAACCCTTAAATTATCTCATGTCCTCATCATGAAACAGTTATGGTGTCATTAAACATACCGAAACCCTAAAACTGCATTTTTACTATTCACTGAAAAATTCATCTTTCTCAGAAAAAACCCAAAATTTCACCTTAACCAAATATCGATGCTCTAATTACATTTATGAACTCCATTTTATAAAAATAATTTACTAAATATTTTTAATTTAATTTTTAAATAAAAACACTATTCATCGAGAATTCATTTTTTTCAGAAAAATCCCCAAAAATTACCATAACATAATATCAATGCTCTGAGTTCAAAAATAAAGTCCTTTTTATAAAAATAATTTTCTAATTTTTTTAATTAAAATTTTAATTAAAAAAACACTATTCACCCGAAAAAACTAATACTTGACTAATAATTTATGAAACCGTTATTTACCCATTTTATTGAATCACATTACTTAATCTAGGTGTCTAAATTATATTAAAACTTTCTTTGAGTGAAATTACTAATCCATTTGGTCACATTACTAATCCTAAGTGTAAAATCACTATTCATAATTTACTATTCATCAAAAATTAAATTGATCTTATTAGACTCCAAATTCCTTACTGAACACTTTTGTAGAAGACCATTTTTTGAAAATCATTACACATCATTAATTATTTAGGGTTTACATAAATATTTTAAAATATCCTTTTTTCAAAATTCATCAATAAAATACATCCTAAAATTATCCGGACATTTGAAGTTTCACAAACATCACTAAAGGAAGAAATCTTAATTCATTCATCCCAAAGGATTACAAAAAGAAGCTAGGGTCTCATCACATAGCCCCTTATAACACCAGCATATGACCTAAGTGTAAGGTGTTCTATGGTGAGAGAATCTGAGGGAGGCTCAGATAACATTGCCCTAGTAGTAATCTCTACTAACATGAACTTCTACCGCAGGCGTTTCCGTTCAAGCTTGACATGCTGGAGTTCGGCTTGGGCTTGGTCCAAAGCGAATCCCACAGATGCTACCTCCTTCCCAAGCTCTGATAAGTGGGCTTCATAAGGTTCAAGTCTATTGGATGAAGCCATTGACTCCTCTTTCTGCATTAACCATTAACATCTCTATTAAATCATTAAGAGTAAGTTAATATACTATTTAAAAAGTTTGGGTCGTTACATTCTTCTCCCATTAAGAAATTTCGTCCCCAAAATTTTATACTTGAGGCCTAGTCGAAAAGGTGAGGGTACTTTTGCTTCATTGTTTCTTCAGGCTCCCAAGTCGCTTCTTCATATTTATGATTCCTCCACAAAAATTTTACAAGGTGGGTAGTCTTGTTTCGTAGAACCTTGTATCTACGGTCCAAGATCTCCACTGGCTGCTCCTCATAAGAGAGGTCATGTTCCAGTTGTACCACCTCTGGGTTCAGTACATGCGAAGGGTCGGGTATGTACTTCCTCAAGAGAGATACATGGAAGACATCATGAACTTGAGCTTGGTTCGGTGGAAGTGCTAGATGATAGGCCACTGATCCTATGCGATCAAGGATTTCATAGGGGCCAATGTACCTAGGGCTGAGCTTCCGTTTCTTCCCAAACCGCATGACTCTCTTCCATGGAGAAATTCGAAGGAAGACTTTGTCACCAACACCAAACTCCAAGTCCCTTCGACGGTTGTCAGCATAGCTCGTCTGCCGACTCTGAGCAGCCTTTATGTATTGTTGGATGGCATGAACATGTTCTGTCATCTCTTGCACAAGATCAGGCCCAAGAAGCTTTCTCTCACCAGCTTTATCCCAACAAGTAGGAGTTCTACATCACCTTCCATATAGAGCTTCATAGGGTGCCATCTGAATAATCGAATGGAAGCTGTTGTTATAGGATAACTCAACTAATGGGATGTGTTGATCCCATCCACCTTTAAATTCCATTGAGCATAATCTCAGCATGTCTTCGAGTGTCTAAATAGTCCTTTTAGATTGGCCATCAGTTTGAGGATGATAGGCCGTACTAAAATTCAATTCAGTATTCAGAGCATGTTGAAGACTTCTCCAGAATTTTGATGTGAATCTTGGATCACGATCAGACACGATGGATAGTGGTACCCCATGCAGCCTCACCACTTCCTTTACGTATATCTTGGCAAGTTGATCTAGAGAGAAATCTTCCCGAATAAAGATAAAATGGGCGGTCTTGGTGAGATGGTCCACAATAACCCATATCACATTATTTCCTTTGGATGTTTTCGGGAGACCAGTTACAAAGTCCATGGTGATATTATCCCACTTCCATACTGGTATGGGTAGCGGTTGTAATACCCCCTTGGGAAGTTTTCATTCTGCCTTTACTTGCTGACACACCGGCACCTTGTAGTGAAATCAGCAATCTCCCTCTTCATGTTATCCCACCAATAATGATCACGAAGGTCTCTATACATTTTAGTACTTCCCGGATGTATAGAGAAGGTAGATCTATGAGCTTAATCCATCAATTCTTTCTTTATCTCTGGAATATATGGAACACGTAGTCTTGTACGAAATTTCAATACACCTTCTTGATCAATATTGAAATCAGGGAACTGCCCATCCTTTACAGCCTCAATCTTCTCCTGCAGCAAAGGATCTTCTTTTTGAGCCTTCTTGATCTTCTCTAGTAATGAAGTTTGAGAAATCATTTGGGATAAGGTTGATGATGTCCCTTACCTTACAATTCCCATGTCCAGTTTTACTAGATCTTTAATCAAGGGATCTCCTAGGATCCTCATTGTTGCCAGAACAACAGGATCTTTCCTGCTTAACACATCCGAAACTTTGTTTACTCTTCCAGGGTGATAATGAATTGAACAATCATAGTCTTTAATAATCTCCAACCATCTCCTTTGTCTCATGTTCAATTCTTTCTGCATGAAAATATACTTTAAACTTTGGTGGTCGGTGTATATATCACATTTCTCCCCATAAAGATAGTGCCTTCATATCTTTAGAGAAAAAACAACTGCCGCTAGCTCTAGATCATGCGTAGGATAATTCTGTTCATGAATCTTCAACTGTTGAGATGCATAAGCAATTACCTTGTCATTTTGCATGAGGATGCACCCAAGCCCTTTCAGAGATGCATCGCTAAAAATAACGAATCCTTCTCCGATAGAGGGTAGTGTTAACACAGGTGCAGTAACCAATCTCTTCTTCATCTCTTGGAAACTTTCCTCGCATTCCTTTGTCCAGATGAACTTAACCCCTTTTCGAGTCAACTTGGTTAGTGGATTAGAAAGCCGTGAAAAGTTTTTCACAAACCTCTTATAATATCCTGCTAAACCAAGGAAACTACGAATCCCAGTTACTGTTGTGGGTTGAGGCCACTCCTCCACAACCATTGTCTTTGCAGGGTCAACTGAGATACCTTCATTGGTTACAATGTTCCCCAAGAAAGCCACTTGTTGTAACCAAATATCACACTTGCTGAACTTTCCAAAGAGCCTCTCCTTCCGCAGAGTTTTCAAAATAACCCTCAGATGATCTTTATGCTCCTCACGACTTTTTGAATATATCAAAATATCATCAATAAAAACTACCACAAAGTTATCAAGGTAGTCCTTAAAGACTCTATTCATCAAATCCATGAAAATATCCGGAGCATTAGTCAAGCCGAAGGGCATAACAATAAACTCATAATGCCCATATCTTGATCGGAAGGCAGTCTTTGGAATATCTTCCTTCTTCACCCTTAGTTTATGATAACCAGATCGAAGGTCAATCTTGGAGAAGAATTGAGCCCCATGAAGTTGGTCAAATAAATCATCAATTCTTGGAAGAGAGTATTTGTTCTTCACTGTGATCCCATTCAGTTCTCTATAATCAATGCATAGCCGCATTGATCCATCCTTCTTCTTCACAAAGAGAACTGGTGCTCCCCAAGGAGACACACTCGGACGGATAAACCCCTTCTCCAACAAGTCTTGGAGTTGTTTCTTTAACTCTTCTAGCTCCACATTTTCCATTCTATATAGAGTTTTTGATATCGGTTGAGACCCAGGTACGAGTTCAATGGAGAAATCTACCTCTCTTTCTGGGGGAGGTCCAGGTAACTCCTCAGGAAATACATCCATGTATTACTGAACAATCGGAACATCTTCTATTTGTATGCTCCCTTTTCCTTCTTCATCATCACTAATTAACTCCATAAAGAAATCTATAGGAGGTGCTTCTATATATGGATCAGTTCGGGATATCTCTCCTTGGAAGATAACTCTAGGTCGTTCATTCAAGACTACTAAGATTTCCTTACTTCTGCATTTGATCTTAGCATTATACTTTGAGAGCCAGTCCATCCCTAGTATAATGTTGAATTCCATCATGGGAATGAATACTAGATTTGAGATAATATTGTGCTCACCAAAGTAAACACTAGAGTCTCTAAATACTGTTGATGCAAGGATAATCCCACTTAGAGTCTTGACTGACAACTCTACCTCTAGCAGTTCGGGGATTGATTCTATATTCCTTGCAAAATTGGAGGAAATAAAGGAATGCATAGAACTAGAATCAAATAAAGTACTTGCTAGTTTTGAGAGGACGATAAGAGTACCTGATACCACATCATTCGGAACATCAACATCAGTTGTTGTGATATTGAAAGCATGACCTTACTCCCTTGGCCTCTGCGGAGGCTGATGGTGATTCCCCTACACCACCCTCGGATTTGGACATTGATTAGCAAAGTTCCCAAGTTGTCCACACTTGAAGCATGTGACTTTGGGTAGGGCCAGAACCATCTTTCCTCTGTCGTTAGTTTTGGGAAGTTGAGGCTTCACATCACTACGATAATTCCAAGAAATATGGCCTTCTCTTCCACACATGTAGCACTTACCACTTCCGATCAAGCAGTTCCCTGAATTATTCTTCCCACATTTATTGCATGTGGCATGTTTCATATGCTTTCCACCTCTTTCCTGATCAAAACTTCTTCCCAGGCTTGGTTCTAGAGTTCTCTTCGTCTCATTAGATTTGTGAGACCACTATGTCTCCCCAAAATCTAGTTCAACTTTCATAGCACTTCGAACTATTTCTTAGTAGCTATCATAGTCCCTGTTGGCTAGATTCTTCCGCAGATGAGGTCGTAGTCCACCAAAGAATCTATCAACCTTCCCATTAGGGTCCATGACGAAGCTTGAGGTATAACGGGAAAGCCTTGTGAATTTCATCTCGTAGGTTCCAACTGATTCATTCTCCTTTTGCTTCAGCTCGAGAAATTCTTTCCCCATTCTCGTTCTCATCGAATGAGGGAAATACTTATTAAAGAATATTCCCTGAATCTCTTCCCACTCCATAGCTTCCATCTCTCCTCGTGGCTTCGTGTTTTTGATCAGTGACCACCACTGATCAACTTCTCCCTCTAGGCGGTAAACAACAAGGGTGACTTTTTCTTGTTCCGAACAATGAAGTACAAAAAAGATCTTTTCAATGGAGCTTATCCATTGTTCCGCAACCAATGGGTCAGTAGATCCAATGAATGTTGGTGGTCATTGACGCATGAAGGAATAAATATAATTTTGTTCCCTTCGTGGTGAGATCGTCCTCTCATCTTGATTCAAGTTATTACTCATAACTTGAGTCAATTGGTTTATCATTCGCATGAATGTTTCCATTCCGGATTCCATCGGAGGGCCGTCAGCACATGATGCATTGCGGTCACCATCTGCACGGTTCCTCCTATTGACCACCATTTTCTAAAAGAATAAAGCCTTAGCGAGAAACTTATTTCATTTATGAATCTTTTAACTAAGACTTCATGCTTAGACAATTACACTTCTCTATAATTCCTTCATAATGATTCATAAAAAGCTTTTGATTAACCAAACATATCCCCCGGGAGTGTCATAACCAAGATTGCAGAAAGGCCCATTATCGTGCACCAGTTCCCGTTCGAGTCTAGCTCAAAGCGGTGTTTTCGGGTTTTACCCCTATGTACATCTGTGCCAGAGCCGCCTCTACCTGCTCGTATCCAGACAGAGATGTATTTGTTTGATAAACCACTTACTCAGTACTTACCAAAATACCAGGAGGTTTTCCTATATTTAAAATTTTCTATAGGGTTCTTCCTAAAGTTTTTATATCCTAATTTCCACAAATAACTAAACCATCCTTTGATACCAACTATAGCATCCCGTCTTTTTATAACATAAACTTTCATTACATTACACAACACTGAGTATCTTTAAGGTTTAGTGTCTTGGAAACCAGGAACATAATACATGAAAACAAAATAAAACATTCTTCTTAAACACTTGAAAGGCTTCTCCTTAAGTTCATCCTAGGTTCATTACTGCATCTCATAACCTGGAGACATACATCAAAAGAAGGGGTGAGCAGAAGGCCCAGTAAGGGAAACAAGAGAAACATTTTACATGTGAACTTGAGATACTTCAATAAGGTCAAGAAAAGAACTTTAAGGCATGAGAAAGGAATCATGAGGCATTTCATAATAAAAAAACATTTTTCATAACTTAAAGATGTGGCTACATCATTTAACATAGACAATCATGAACATATCACCATGGTCCATCCCCAAGGTGTCATTTGAAAATTACCAAGGTTATTCAGCAAGGTATCGTGAAAATTGTAATCTCTAGTGGTTACATCATTACCCAATGCATTGGAGCGCTATCAGGGTGCACCCTTAAACTTGCCTTTATTATCATGTGAGCCACATATATCATCATAAAAAGTGTCATAAATAACCCATATAGCATAAAATAAATGGGTTTCATTTCATAATCATAATGTTTTAAAAACTGCTTTAAAGACATGATCTTAATGTCACTTTAAACCCACAGAAAGGGAAAGCGGGTATCATGTATCTAAATCCCAGAATTTAAAATAGAACATTTTGATATATATGTGAACACCCTTATAGAAATAAGAGCTTTGAGTATTCACTTTATAACATAAAATAATTTTGAGAAAAGAGAGAGGCATTTTGAGACGAAAATTCTGCAGCATAACAGTTATGTTACAAGGTTTTAGAAAACATTGAAAAGAGAGGGGACATGGGTCACCCTACTCATAAATGATCCATAAAATAGTAGGGGGCAGAATATAAGGGATTTAAGAACATGGTAATGAAATTTGAAAGATATACCATATGAAATGAAAAACATGGAAGTGAGACAAAAATAAGATTTCTCTTATGAAAATTCGGCAGCCTAACGGCATCACTTAAACTTCAATAAAAAAATGATTTGACAAGATCAAATAGGGTCTCTCATCATATGATCATAAGAGATAAGTATGATAGATATAGAGATCATACCCCCAACATAATAAAAAGGAACTTGAAAGACTTGACATGAAAATCGAACTTGAAAAATGAGAAGGATGAAAGAATCCCTTAAAAATCCGGCAACCTAACGGCGTCACTTAAACTTTCATAAAACGAAATGATGAGAGTAAGAGGGGATCTCTCATCATATAAACATGAAAAGGGAAGTAAGAGGAATATAAAAGAACATCCTCTCACATAAGAACATGGAGCATAAAAGGAATGACATAAAAGAGATTACATGAAAAGAAAGAGAGAGGTCAGATCCCTTACCTTAAAACGTAACTCTTAAAACTCAAAAGTTTGGACCTTGAGGGCTTGGGGGCACCTTGGGAGGACTCCTTGGGAGGTAAGGAGGCCAGAAATTCGTTGGGGGAGAGTTGGGAGTGAAAACTAAAGGAGGAAAGGGTGGGTATTTATAGGGAGAGTGAGGGGACAAGGCATTAATGGCCAAGGGACACCTCACAAGTGTTTTTCTCAAAACCATGTGCTCTCCCATGGATTTTACCATGGAGTTAGGCCACATGGGGCCCCCAAAACAATAATTCATCACCTTTGGCCGGAAAACCCTTAAAATATCTCATGACCTCATCATGACATAGTTATGATGTCATTAAACATACTGAAACCCTAAAACTGCATTTTTACTATTCACTGAAAAATTCATCTTTCTCAGAAAAAACCCAAAATTTCACCTTAACCAAATATCGATGCTCTAATTACATTTATGAACTCCGTTTTATAAAAATAATTTTCTAAATATTTTTAATTTAATTTTTAAATAAAAACACTATTCATCGAGAATTCATTTTTTTCAGAAAAATCCCCAAAAATTACCATAACATAATATCAATGCTCTGAGTTCAAAAATAAAGTCCTTTTTATAAAAATAATTTTCTAATTTTTTTTAATTAATTTTTTAATTAAAAAAACACTATTCACCCGAAAAAACTAATACTTGACTAATAATTTATGAAACCGTTATTTACCCATTTTATTGAATCGCATTACTTAATCTAGGTGTCTAAATTATATTAAAACTTTCTTTGAGTGAAATTACTAATCTATTTGGTCACATTACTAATCCTAAGTGTAAAATCACTATTCATAATTTACTATTCATCAAAAATTAAGTTGATCTTATTAGACTCCAAATTCCTTACTGAACACTTTTGTAGAAGACCATTTTTTGAAAATCATTACACATCATTAATTATTTAGGGTTTACATAAATATTTTAAAATATTCTTTTTTCAAAATTCATCAATAAAATACATCCTAAAATTATCCAGACATTTGAAGTTTCACAAACATCACTAAAGGAATAAATCTTAATTCATTCATCCCAAAGGATTACACAAAGAAGCTAGGGTCTCATCACATAGCCCCTTATAACACCGGCATATGACCTAAGTGTAAGGTGTTCTATGGTGAGAGAATTTGAGGGAGGCTCAGATAACATTGCCCTAGTAGTAATCTCTACTAACTTGAACTTCTCCCGCAGGCGTTTCCGTTCAATCTTGAAACGCTGGAGTTCGGCTTGGGCTTGGTCCAAAGTGAAGCCCATAGATGCTACCTCCTTCCCAAGCTCTGATAAGTGGGCTTCATAAGGTTCGAGTCTACTGGATGAAGCCATCGACTCCTCTTTCTGCATTAACCATTAATATCTCTATTAAATCGTTAAGAGTAAGTTAATATACTATTTAAAAAGTTTGGTTCGTTACATGGCCCATGCGAGGGAGGCCGCTCCCCCTTCCCAAATGTCTGAATGCTATTCGGCTTCTCAATGCCAGCACCACATGGCACCTCCTCCCTATCAATGGGAACCGTGGGGCACGGGTCCCCTTCACCTCCACCACGGATTCGATGTCGCGAATCCCCTCCACAGCACGCGACGACGCACCGCCTTCTGCCACAGTGGCCAACCGCTACTGGCCGTCGCCTGTTGGTGTCGTGCCGGCGGAACTTCTGTGGGCCATCGGGTGAGCTCGAGTGGTCTGTTTTCCCTTCCGAACAGTCCTACGGGGCTCCCGAGATGCTGCCAACACTGCGTGGCTTCCAAAATTAAGTTGATGTCATGTTCAAACTTCGCCAATGAAGGATGCAACAAAATTAAAGCGGCGAAGGTTCTGAGCCTTGTTCATTTGGCCCAGTCCCTCCGTGTTAGCATCATAACAAGCGGGTAGAAATTAATTCAATATAGATAAACTAATACTTCCACAATTCATCATTCTTTTCATGAACGAGGAAAAGAAACAAATTCACGTGAATTTAAATAAAACCCCTAACTCAGATTCGGAGAAGACGTCACGATTGTGGAAGAAGAATTCATGCTTGACAAAGTTTTCAATGTTTGTCGCTTTCAGTTACATTCCTCTGATGTTGTCATCTAAGCTTCCATTCTTCATTGGTGGAAGACATTGCAGCACTTTGTCAGAGGTTACTCAATTCCATGTCCATAACCCAAGCCCGAGCCTCATTTAAATGGAGGGGGAAAGTTGATTAGTGCAACGAGAGATTAATGAGGTTCATTAATGAATGAAACTCTTAATCTCTCAATGGTCTGGTTACAAAAACAAATAGTCAAGCCATTAAATGTATTGACAACTCACTGGTCCCGCCACCTCTGCTCAACCACTGGTAGAATAATAAAACAACAATTTTTTGTTATTTTATTGTTCTTTTAAAAGTCCACAAAAGTAAATTTTTCACATGACCTACACTGGTCGAAGTTAAGACTCCCTTAGGCAAATCCTAGTGCTATGGATTCAACGGAGCCCTTGTATTTTGAATCTGAGAACTGGTTCAAAGAATAGAAAACGCCGCTCGCGTGTTTACTGAACGTACCTTAAAAAAAAGTTCAAAATTCTATTCCAAACACACCGGGACTCAGAATCAAGCGCTGTCAATTTTCACAGACTCATAATAATCAGAAATAATTTAAAAAAATTATATGGAATTTCCAGGTCTTTACAAAAATTGTTATCAACTATAGCTCATAGACACATTTTACAATTTGAATCATATTTGTTACAACAGATCAAATAATAAAAACTATTTGACTCTTTTACGACATAAGAGTAATGACTTTCAATGTGATATTTCTTCTTGAAAAGGGAATTCCCATGTTTCGCCTTTTCGAACCCTCTACACATGGTCACCCCCTCTCCCATGAAGGGGTCACTGCCCGGAGGTAGAGCCCCAGCTGGGGAAGGAGTCATTGCCAGCTGAGTTGGCAGAGCGTCCCAGAGGGTAACGGTCCGGTTGGCGATGGTTCATCAAGCAATCCATCAGCACAGTGGATCGCGCCACATTTTTCCTTCTCAGTTGAAACTAGGTGACTCGGAAAGATAGGTGAATCCCAGGGGAGAGAGTCACCCCAAGAGAGGAACCCCAAGATTCAAACCCTGAACATCCCAAAGAACGACGTGTCTAGGCCACTCACCTTCACTACCATGCCACAACCAAAGTGGAGATGTCTTTCAATGTGATATTGTTTTTTCACATTTTTTCATTGCATATTTTATCTCAAACTCTCTTCCAATATACATAACACCTTCATCCAACACTTGATTTGTGCCACCATTGATTCCTTGAAATTTTGTACTATGAGTAATAACTGACCAATCAAATTTTGAAAAGTGATTCATGCCTTCATTTAACCATGAAGACAATAGTAGAGGATGGTTCAATGGTCATTTGAACCTCACATGAGTGGGCACAGACTGTTCTTCTGCATTCTCTTCTTCTTCTTCAACTTCCTCTTCATCTTCTTGTTCTGAATTATCATCATCCCCAAAATCAATGACCAATGCCTCTAAAGTACGTGGAGGAATATCCATTGAAACTATGGCCAAAGGAAATGATGGAACAACTACCATTACTGATAGAACTTGTTGATGTGTTATAGCAGGAGCATATGACATAGTCTCATGAAGTTGTAATGGCCCAACTTCCAATATCGATGGAACCTCCGTTATAACTATAGTGACATAAAACTCCATTATTTGATTCTCAGGTTGATACTTAACCAATGAAAGTATGTATTCCTATTCTTCATCATCAATTACTGTAAAGTCCAAATTCCAAAACCTATCTACAAATTGCATATGTCTGTATGTGATGGATTCTATCACTTGATTTCTCATCAGTTTTAACTTTCAATGAATTTTACTTTGAAGAGATTCCAAATTTTTATAGCCTTCAAGAATAACAACACCTTCTGGTCGTATACTATAACTACATCCTTGTTCTATCTCAATTATTTGACCGTTCCAATAAATATAGGAATCCATATTTTTTTATCTAAAATAAACTATAATTATTAATTAAAAATGATTAGAGAATCAATTTATGTTTTCATGATTCTAGTAATTTAGGTTGGAGTCCTAATCCCTCCACCAAATCAATATGTTCAAACCATATTAATGTTTAACTCTTTACAAAACCCACAAGTTTGTGTTACTTACCAAAAAATAGAAGTCAAACATGTTCACACATATCCACATGCATCATATGCATGAGGTAAACGAACAAGTAATGTAAAAGCATAGAGTTATATGAGATTGAAAAATTCCACATGAGTAAGCCCGGAGCGACAGATATCCAACCCCATTCACTTTCCTAGACAAGACAAGCCTTTAGGAAAGTGGGTGGTCTGACCCAAAGCCCCTCTACCCAGGGATACATTACTCAAGAGAGCATTCAATTCATGACAACTCTAACACTTAATATACTTAAAATATATTCAAAAACTAAATTCAAGTTCACAACTTCAATTTCAAACTAAGGTTAAGGTAGATGAGAAACTAAATTCATTTTCATAACTAGAATGTAATGCAATGGTATATTCTAGAAGCAATTTATAAAATAATTACTTTACAAATTAAAATGACTACTTCAGTAATTAATATAATTACTTTGCTAATATACTTAATAAATCCCCTAATTACACTTAATGAAGCCCCTAATTACACTTAATCAATTGCCTAATTACACTTAATCAATTTTATAATTACCATTAATTAATTGCCAAATTATAATCAATTAATTACCCAATTAGAATTAATTAATTACCAAATTAGAATTAATTAATTACCTAATTGCCATTAATTAATTACCTAATTAGATTTAATTAATTACTTAATTACAATTAATTAAATACCTAATTAGCATTTATTTATTACCTAATTAGAATTAATTAATTACCATTAAATAATTACCTAATTAGAATTAATTAATTACCTAATTACCATTAATTAATTACCTAATTACAATTAATTAATTAATTAATTGGAATTAATTAATTACCTAATTACCATTAATTAATTACCTAATTATAATTAATTAATTACCTAATTAGAATTAATAAATTACCTAATTATATTTAATTAATTACCTAATTAGAATTAATTAATTACCTAATTATAATTAATTAATTGCTTAATTAGAATTAATTAATTACCTAATTGCTATAAATTAATTACCTAATTACCATTAATTAATTAATTAATTAGAATTAATTGATTACCTAATTACCATTAAGTAATTTCCCAATTACCATTAATTAATTACCTAATTAGAATTAATTAATTAATTAATTACCATTAATTAATTACCTAATTACCATTAATTAATTACCTAATTACCATTAATTAATTACCCAATTAAAATTAATTAATTACCTAATTAGAATTAATTAATTTATTGATAAGAATTAATTTATAACCTAATTAACATTAATTAATTACCAAATTACCATTAATTAATTACCTAATTACCATTAACTAATTACCTAATTATAACTAATTAATTGCCTACTTACCATTAATTAATTACTTAATTACCATTAATTAATTACCTAGTTACCATTAATTAAATACCTAGCTAAAAATAATTAATTGCCTAGATACACTTAATTAATTACCTCATTAGAATTAATTAATTAATTAGTTTGAATTAATTAATAACCTAATAACCATTAATTAATTACCTAATTACCATTAATTAATTACCTAATTACCATTAATTAATTGACCTAGTTAGAATTAATTAATTACCTAATTACATTAATTAATTACCTAATTATAATTAATTAATTACCTACTTACCATTAATTAATTACCTAATTACCATTAATTAATTACCTAGTTACCATTAATTAATTGCCTAGTTACACTTAATTAATTACCTCATTACAATTAATAAAACACCTAATTACAATTAATTAAACACCTAATTACAATTAATTAATTACCTAATTAAAATGAATTATTTACCTAATTACCATTAATTAATTACTTAATTACCAATAATTAATTACCTAATTACCATTAATTAATTACCTAATTAGAATTAATTAATTACCTACTTATCGTTAATCAACTACCTAATTACCATTAATTAATTACCTTGTTTCCTTTAATTAATCACCTAGTTATACTTAATTAATCAACTAGTTACACTTAATTAATTACCTCATTACAATTAATTAAACACCTAATTAAATTAATTAAACACCTAATTACAATTAATTAATTAGCTAATTATAATTAATTAATTACCTAATTACCATTAATTAATCACCTAATTACTATTAATTATTTACATAACTAATTGGCATTAATTATTTACATACCTAATTACGATTAATTAATTACCTTATTATGATTATTTAATTACATAATTACGATTAGTTAATTAACTAATTAGAATTTAATTACCTAAATAGACTTACTTAATAAGATAATTATCATTTTTTTAAAGGTTGGGGCTGAAGCCTCATTTTATTATTAAAGCAAAGACCTCTTTTTTACTGGGTAGAGGGAGACCCATTAGATAGCCCGAAGGCCCAAGGCTAAGTGGCCTAAATACAAGGCTTGAAAGCCCATTTTTTGGCCCAAAGGACCCCTTGGTGAAAAGTACTGCAATAGTACCTGCTAATAAGCTAGTTATCATTAATTAATAACAATTACTTAAAATAAACTATTGCTATTTCAAAATATAATACATTAATTATGAACTATTTCTATGAACTAAACAAATAAATAAATAAATCAACATATTAAACAAATTAAAAATTAGAATTACCTAAAATTTGCGGAAAGGTTGTGATCCTTTGGAGCACAATGGCTACGTTGGCAAAGAGAGGTGAAGCAACAAGAGGAATTTGAGAGAGTTGATGGGAGAGAAGTTAGAGAGAGAGAGAAAGGTGATGTGGGAATGGGGAGGGAGGTGAGCCCCCTTATATAGGGGGAAGACTTAGGAGCCACTTCAAGTGGCACTGATATGTTTAATCCCACACTATTAGTGCCACTTGAAGGGGTGCTGATAGATTTAGGATACAATTGTAAGAACCCAGGTTTTCGAAATGAGTCAGAATCCCAACCCTATTTGAATTTTTGACTTGTTTCTGAGAAAATTGGAGAAACTGGGTAGTTTCTGGAAAATTCCAGATTACACGTTGTGTACCTTTAGTACACATTGTGTACCCTTGCCTCGTGTGTGAAGGCCATACATGGCATGTAGTCTTGTTGGTGGGGTATAATTTTTTTAGTAAGTACAGACTGTGTACTATTTATACATGCCGTATAGAGGGGTCGTGTATGGGGATATACATGGCGTGTTGAAGATGCCGGCCAGGTAAAGCAGTACATGCCGTGTACACCTAGGTACACGTTGTGTAGTCATGCTGGCAGGCCCTCGGCGAAATTCCAGCTATCTTATGAATAGTAAAATGATACACATGGCGTGTAGTCCTATGTACATGTCGTTTATTTTCTTTTTTTTTTGTTTTTGCTAAAATGAGCAGTAGCCTCATTTTGAGGCAAAAACCCAAACCCTCGATGGGTTTGAGTGGGGAGAGCTAGCCAAAGCTCGTTTATGCTCCCGATCATCCGTCTGAACTCTATTTAAATCGATGTCAGATGTGTTAGTTACCCCTTGGTAAGACCTTGATTCCCCTTGATCCATTCTTATTGATTTCTTTTCTAAGACGAGTTATAGGGGTTTGAATGGTTTTGATTCTCTTGTAGATCTACCTTGTTTTAGACTTAATGGGAGGCTGTTATCAGATGAGTATCATTGTTCTAGTACGAGATAGGTGGTGCATACCTTCTTTTCTGTTTTCATGGTCATTTGGGGGTTGCATCTTTTTGTCGTAATGTTGGGCATTGAGCGAGACCCATGTTTCTTTATATTAAATTGACTGTTTTCCTTGTGAGATATCGTTGGGAAATCCCTCACCTTGTTATGCTTGAGCGAGGCCGAGTTAGAGGTCATTACTCATTTGGGGCATTTTGTCCGGGGGTTCCAAAATGCTAATAATTGAACCGTTGCTTAAACTACAGAGTTTAGACTGTTTATTGAATGATGATATGAATTTTTTGAGGCTTCCATGTCCTTGGTGATGGTTTAGAACAACAAATAGTTAGTGTAATTCATCTGTTTAGTTTATTTTTCCTGTTTAAAGTATTTCTTTTGACTATATATATGTGATGTGTTATATTGCATATGTTGGAGCCTTCAGGTCATGTCAGGCGTGGTCTGGATATTGTTGAGTGATGTTGATCACAGGTTGGGCTTGGCCCAGGTTACGTTGGGTGGTTAGACCATGGGAATGGACGTCATGGACGTCGTCTTGAGGCATTGTGGCTGTCAGGTCGGGTATGGCCTGGGTTACTTGGATGGTGAGGCCATTAGACTTGAGCGGCATGGTCGTAGGGACACGAGGTGTCAGGGACATTGTGGATTAGTTTCTATTTTGGTGATTATCGCTCAATTGGAACTTTGAGTAGTGTGAAAACAGAGAGACTTTGTGATGAGGTGGTTTTGACCACCCCTGTGGTTAGGGGCCATCGTTAGTTGCAGTTTAGGTACTATTGGTTTGGGGGTGTCTGTCGTAGGAAGCCACATGGAAGGTGAGGAGCCTTTAGGGGATAGCATTGAGGCTATCAAGTTGGGGGCAGAGGCTCACCGTGATTTGAGGTCAGGCATCATTGTCCCACCAGTTACTTGATTAGAGGGAACACATCGTTGTCCCTCTGATTACTTTATTTGAGGGAAGACATTGTTGTCCCTATGGTTACTTATTTGAGTATAGGTGTCGTTGTTCCTCCGAGTTACTAATTCTTGGGCGTGCCTTCAGGACATCGGTACTTGAGACATAAGGCGTCAAGTGTCACATGGTGTCGGGTTACATGATAGAGATTCCGACATTGGCCGAAGCTGGGGACACTCCATGGTGGCTACTGATCACCAGTAGAGTTTGTGTTTATTTTTGCATTGTACTATTTAATATTTTCCTCATAGATTCATGCGTGGTTAAACACTTATATTAGGTATGCACTGTTGGGTGGTATCCTACTGAGATTCATCTAACACCCTGATCGGGACCTTAGGGATGTGTGTTGACTTTATGGATTTACATGCAGGAAAGAGGTCAGCTTTAGGAGGTATACTGATTTAGCTGTCGCATGTAGATGTTATGGACCTTGAGGTCATGCCTAGATAGAGTTTACTTTGTTTAGTGTCCATTTTGTATCAACATGCTTACTTGTTATTGTAGCTACTATTTCTTAGACATTGGCACCCCTTTTGTATACTGATTTTCTATGGATGTATGTTTGGTTTGATTAGTAGTTACAAGTCGTGTTCAACATGTTGTTCTGTTTACTTTCTGATACTCTTGTTTATATATTGCTTCCACTGTTTATTGATATTGGATATGCTTCCTCTATGCCGGTCTGATTCGAGTTTGCTGATTCATTTATTTTTTCTGCATGTTTTATATTTTTTCTTAGACCAGTACCATTATTATCGTCCTAGAGGGTATAGCCTCCCCACTATAACTATCACACACTCACTGCTAGTTGGAAGACTTTGGTGTTCGGGGAGTTTATCCTAAGGTAGTAACACCCGACCCGTTTAGCACTGTTTGGGTGGATGTCCGGGTCCAGGTCGTTAAAAAGTGGTATCAGAGGAGTTCTTGACAGGGATTTAGTAGCAGTGTTTTGCTGGCTACTAATGATATTGAGACTTATCTTTTTATTTCTGCTGGTTTTACTATTTAGAATACGGTAGAATGGAGATAGGTTATTGCTGGAACTAGTTTTATAGCTTGTTCTTGGGTACCTAAGCCCTAGGTATGAGGGGTGGACCAAGTTGCCATGGGTGGGAATTACTGTTTGATTTTTGCTCAGATTACAGTTTATATGATTTCCACCTCAATGGCTCACTTGGTGTGTGATGTTATTGATTGTGATATGTAACCCTTAACCCGATGTGGTAAGGGAGAATTGGACCTTCACCCGGTATGGAAAGGCATGATTGTTTGGCTTTTGATAAGCACATTTTAAGGATATTTCAATTTCATAACTGCACATATTATTTGTGAAGTGATAATTCCTTGTGAATAATATCAATTTCCATGCCTTATATGCTTTGAAATTTGAATAGGTGAAATTCTTGATAGAATTTATTGTTTATTGTAATGTGTTATCCCATGCTTTATATATGTGTAGAATTTCATGTGGAAGGGTATTTGGGTCTTACTCTTATTAGAGTAGGTAGGTACTATGGTTGAGGTGATTTTGATCATTAGGATTAGGCGACTCGGTTGTTGGTTTGAGGCAACGTTGGTTGTAAGGACGGGCATGGCCCAACGTACTTCTGATACTTGGCTCTGTTGAGGGCGGGTAAGAAATCCATGAGGTCGGGATGTCATGGGCATGGGTTGTGGTGGGGGAGAGTAAGGGTAGTGGTCATGTGTTGCCTTGTACTTATTTTCCTATCTGTGTAAATATATTGTTCAATATATATATGGTATGTCTGACCATTTATGGTATTCAGCGGGTTCCTTTTAGACGAATCAGATGGAGTATCAGGCGGGAGATGGTACAGTGCCGCAAGAGCATGATGAGGTTCAGAATCTGGTGTAGGCAGTGCATGAACTGCAGGTACGATAACAACTAGGTTTGGCAGCGTTCAGACCGTGGCTTGACGAACAGCTCCGGACTAGTCCGGTACGTGTCTTGCAGGGGGTTGACAGAGGTTCACAGGGTACAAATCCATCTATGGCATATCTAAAACAGGAGTTCTAGTCACAGAACCCGCCACTTTTTCAGGGTGAGGGTGGTCCACAGGTGGTTGAGAACTAGATAGAGAGCATACATATGATCTTGGAGTAGTTATAGATGCCTCCAGGGAAGAGGGTCAAGCTGGTGATGTACATGCTGCGTGGAATGGTGAAGAGCTGGTGGGATGTGTAGGTTCAGGCTCGTAGGGATGAGTGACTAGCATGGAAAGACTTCGAGGATAGGTTATTTGAGCACTTTTACCTAGAGACACTAAGGGCAGAGAGATATTAGGAGTTCTTGAGCCTTCAGTTGGGAGACGTGTTCATCATGGTCTGTACAGCTACTTTCACTGAGTTATCTCGCTTTGCACCTCGTATGGTAAGCGATGACGTGGAAAGAGTGAGGTGCTTCGAGGATGGCTTATAACACACCATTCGGATCCAGGTGAATATCTTCAGGCTGGGTTCATTCACAGAGGTGGTGAATCAGGCACTCCTAACAGAGGGTAACTAGAGGGATAGGCCCCAGGTTGGCTGGGAGACAGCTTCAAGTGATGGTTCAGATAACAGGAAGTGAGGACATGATGTGTTCCAGCAGGGCGTTCAGGTCAAGGACTCATCTATACCACCTCGTAGAAGTTCAAAAGTGGTTTTATTTAAATGTGGGAAACCAGGAAATGTTCGGACTCAGTGTGATAGGCCACCAAAGGAGTGTCGGGCATGTGGAAAGGTTGGGAATCTTGAGAGGTTCTGTAGGCAACCTTCTTAGACTGCTAGCAGGCAGGGAACAGGACAGACGGTGGCATCTAGAGTTGGTTCAGGTTTGGTACCAGGAGAGGGTATATGAGTTTTAGCTGCACATGGGGGATGTGATAAAGACAGCATGACCCATCTGAGGGGTCAGTGGCCGGTGACTGGAGCAGCATCGTAGGGAGGTCAGGCATCAAGCAGCTATACATCAGGCCATGTACACACCATGGAGCTATCAGGAGTTGATCAGGATGGTGAGTCAACGACTATTAGAGGTACACCACAGGTTTGGTTGTGACTTTCTTGTTTTATTTTTGGCATGACCTGTTGAGGAATGTCTGCTTTGAGTGCATGAGCTACATTGGACTTATGTGGACCGACTATATATTGTTCACTGGTATTGGATCCATATCAGGTGCATGATATATTTATATATATGAGATGCATCGCATCAGGAGCATCAAGGATGTGGGTTACTTGAGGTGTCATGGGAATCAAGGAATCGAGGATGCGAGTTACTTGAGGTTCTAGGCACCAGGTTCGTTTTGAGAATCCATGGGATGTAGGACCCCGTGGAGGTGAATATTGATACAGTACGCGGTGTGTTTGGGTGTCGTAAACGACACGGGAGCACCAATGAGGCGTAGGGGTGATGATGCATCATGAGAGGACCATGAGTCCAGAATAGGTTAGTGAACCTTTTCTTAATTTGAGATTTGTCAGGTTGAGATTATGTTAGGAAATTCCTAATGCGGGGAGCCCCTTGAGGAATTTAGCCATAACCATTTTATATTGGGGTAGTTCGGGTTACTTTGATCAGGGCGGTATGTTCAGTGCCATCTCTGGGTTCTGTTTGATAGCTCAGGGATGAGCTATGTTAAGGTGGGGAGATTGTAAGAACCTGAGTTTTTGGAATGGGTCAGAATCCCGACCCTGATGGAATTTTTCACTTGTTTCTAAGAAAATTGGAGAAACTGGGCAGTTTCTGGAAAATTCTAGATTACACGCCATGTACCTTCAGTACACGCCATGTACCCTTTCCCGTGTGTGAAGACCATACATGGCGTGTAGTCCTGTTGGTAGGGTAGAATGTTTTTATCAAGTACACGTCATGTACTATTAGTACACACTGTGTAGAGGGGCCGTGTATGGTGATATACATAGCGTGTTTGGGATGTTGGCTAGGTAAAGCAGTACACACTGTGTACACCTAGGTACACACCGTGTATTCAAGTCGGCAGGCCCTCGGTGAAATTATAGCAATCCTATGAACAGTAAAATGATACACACGGTGTGTAGTCCTATGTACACATTGTGTATTTTCTTTTTTCTCTAAAATGGTTAGTAGCCTCATTTTGAGGCAAAAACCCAAACCCTTGATGGGTTTGAGTAGGTAGAGATGTTCGGAGATCATTTTTTGCTCCTGATCGTCTGTCTGAACTATGTTTAAATTGATATTGGATGCATTAGAACCCCCTCAGTAAGGCCTTGATTCCACTTGAGTCGTTCTTCTTGATTTTTGTTCTAAGACGAGTTATAGGGGTTTGAACGATTTTGATTATTTTGTATATCTACCGAATTTTAGACCTAATTGGAGGCTGTTATCGGAGGAGTATCATTGTTATAGTATGAGGTAGGTGGTGTGTACCTTCTTTGGTGTTTTCATGGTCATTTGGGGGTTGCATATTTTTGGCGAAACATCGTCTATTGAGAAAGAACCATGTTTCTTTATATTAAATTGACTTTTTTCCTTGTGGGATGTCATTGGGAAATCCCTCACCTTGTTATGCTTGATTGAGGTCGGGTTAGAGGTTATTACTCATTTGGGGCATTTTTGGTCGGGGGTGCCAAAATGGTAATAATTGAACCTTTTCTTAAACTGTAGAGTTTAGACTATTTATTGAATGATGATATGAATTGTTCAAGGCTTCCATGTCCTTGGTGATGGTTTGGAAAAGCATATAGTTTGTGTAATTCAACTGTTTAGTTTGTTTTTCCTATTTAAATTATTTATTTTGACTATATATATGTGATGTGTGATATTTTATATGTCGGAACCTTTGGGTTGTGTTATGCATGGCCTGGATATTGTTGAGTGATGTTGATCACAGTTTGGGATTGGCCCATGTTATATTGGGTGGTTCGACCACAGTATTGGGCGTCATGGACGTCGGTGTGACTATCAGGTTGGGCATGACCTAGGTTACTTGGATGGCGAGGCCATTATACTTGAGTGGAATGGTCGCAGGGACATGAGGTGTCAGAGATATTGTGGTTTGGGTACTATTTTGGTGATTACCGCTCACCCAGAACTTTTAGTAGTGTGCACAGAGAGAGACTCCGTGATGAGGTGGTTTTGACCACTCATGTGGGTAGATGCCCTCGTTAGGTGCAGTTTAGGTACTATTGGTTTGGGGAGGCTTTCCATAGGAAGCCACATGGAAGTTGAGGAGCCTTCAGGGGATAGTATTGAGGCTATCGGGTTGGGGGCATAGGCTCACCGTGATTTGAGAGTAGACATCGTTGTCCCTCTGGTTACTTGATTTGAGGGCAGACATCAGTGTCCCTCTGGTTACTTTATTTGAGGAAAGACATCGTTGCCCCTCTGGTTACTTATTTTAGGACACGTGTTGTTGTTCATCCAAGTTACTACTTCTTGGTCATGCCTTTGGGATGTCAGTACTTAAGACACAAGGTGTCAGGTGGAACATGGTGTCGCGTTACATGATAGAGATTTTGGCGTTGGCCGAAGCAGGTGACAGTCCATGGTGGATGCTGAGCAACAGTGGAGTTTGTGGTTATTTGTGCATTGTATTGTTTACTTTTTTCCTCATATATGAATTCCTGCTTAAACACTTATATTAGGTATGCACTGTTGGGTTTCATCCTACTGATATTCATCTCACACCCTACATGGGCCCTTCGGGAAGCGTGTAGACTTTACGGATTTACGTGCAGCAAAGAGGTCATCTTCAGAAGTTGGACTGATTTAGCTGTCACATGAAGATGGTACGGACCTTGAGGTCATGCCTAGATCTATTTTACTTTGTTTAGTTTCCATTCTGTATCAACATGCTTACTTTTTATTTTAGCTACTATTGGTTAGCCATTGGCGCCCCTTTTGTATACTGATCTACTCTGGATGTATGCTTGGTTTGTTTTGTAGTTACTGTTGGTGTTCAGTATGTTGTTCTATTTACTTTTGTTATTGTTGTTTATATATTTCTTCTGCTATTTATTGATATTGGATATGATTCTTCTATGTGGGTATGGTTTGAGTCTGATGAGTCCTTTATTTATATTGCATGTTTTATATTTTTTCTCGTACTAGTGCCATTATTATCCTCCGAGAGGGTATAGCCTCCCCACTATACCTATCAGACCCTCACTACTAGTTGGTATCCTTTGGTGTTCGGGGAAGTGCACCTAAGGTAGTAACACCCAACACGTTTATCACTGTTCGGGTGGCTGTTCAGGTCCGAGTCATTACAACAATGATCAGCACCACTTTAGGTGGTGCTATGATGGTCAAAAATCCAAAGCGCTACTTGAAGTGGCGCTGCTCTAACCCGGTTTTTAAATTTGAAAAAATAGACCCATAAAAAAAATAATAAAACACCCCCTATGCCATATTTTCCCCAGGAGACCCCTCAAAGAGGTGAATTTGGGGGGGGGGTATTTTATTTTTTTTATTTGTATGGGGCGGGGTAGAATAATTAGGGAGAGGGGTGGGGGGCAAGTTATACTTCCCACCGCCTATATATATATATTAAGATTATAAATAAATATAATATATATAATTTTAAATATAACAATAA
The DNA here is from genome assembly GCA_963277665.1 of Viscum album. Lineage (NCBI taxonomy): Eukaryota > Viridiplantae > Streptophyta > Magnoliopsida > Santalales > Viscaceae > Viscum > Viscum album. The sequence continues at coordinate 357,462,004 of OY728155.1, read as the reverse complement.
ATATAATAAATATATAATTGTAAATATAATAAATATAAAATATATAATTGTAAATATTTATTATATTTGTTATATTTATATATAATTATAAATATATATATTATGATATAATAAATATGATAAATATATGATAAATATAATAAAAATATAACAGTAAATATTTATTATATTTATATATAATTATAAATAAATATATGATAAATTGGGAGGGATCTACTTTTGTTTCTAGCAGATCAATGTTGTGCCACTCTACTTTCTTGTGCACTAAACAAGTTACATGTTGGTTAGTTCTTGTGAAACACTTGAAAATGGAAATTGGTTAATTACATACACTTCGAAAATGAACGGATGCCCCTGGATCATACAATTTCTGTGATAATACCCGGAATTAAGAAGCATAATTAATTATTGGATACTTTGGTATGTGGGCTGAGGTGTTGTCTGGGATAGTTGTGGTTATGTGTGTCAGATGGATGGGTCATGAAGTGGTTGCATTGTGGCATGTAGGTTGGTTCGGATGGTGGAATAGATGAACTTGTAGATGATACATCAACCTGACCATGTAATGGAATCTCAGGTAGAGAGATTGATTGATTGTGGGATGAGATAACTTGTGTGGTGCAACGAGGTTGCAAGACTATTGTGTGGTGAAGCCAGGCTACAGGACCATTGTGTTGTGATGTGTGATTGTATGGGGTTGTGTGTTGGGTTTGGTTTGGTTGGAACATGACTTGAGAGGGATGAGTTTGAAGAATGATGGTAGTGGTTGATATGGGTGGTTTACCTGGAGTTTCTCCACTACAGCATTAACAGTTGTTTGCAGCAGTTTACTAAACTGCCGCTAAATTTTTTATTAAAGATTTAGCCGCGGTTTTTTAAAAACCACCGCTAAACCTTTTTCTCAGCCCCAACACTCCCCCCCCATGACCCCCTTCTCTCCCCGACCCCCGTGAGACCCCCCCCCCCCCGGAGACCCCTGAAACCCTCACCTCCTCACCACCTCACCGTGCCTCGCCACCCAGCCGCCTCGCTGTGCCTCACCGCGCCTTGTCGTCTCTCCCATTTCAGAGGTAGTTTATCAAATTGGTTATGAAAAATACCATATTTGTTCTTAGTTAGTATTTTACTAGTGCACACTTGTTACTTCACATGGTAAAGCTAGATCCTTTTTTGGATATGTTTTAGTAAACCATGAATTAATCCTCATACAATAATGTATAACTTGTGTAATTGGCATTTAGAGTAGCATGAAGAGAATGTATCCTTATTACCTGATTTATGTTTGGCTTGATATTTTTATTCCTGTTTGGATTCCATGATATAATATTCATGTTTTATTCATGTTTTATGTTGTAATCATGTGTGACATGGAATTATGTTTTATTGATATTATAGTTAACGTATCATATTCAATCATATTTACCTTTTGTTTTGTTGAGCATTAGATTCATTATAATGGAATTATTTCTTAAGAATGGCTATTACTTTGATATTTTGATCTTGTTTTTACTTTTTTATACCAATCATTTTGATTTGTTTAAATAATAATGCTAACTTTACCATGGATATAATTTTGATAAATAATGAGTATGTTAAAAGGGGTATTTTTCTATTGTATAACTTGAGTGTTGGTAAGTATTATATGGATATTGATGAATGGGATGGGATCACAATGACTTGAATTTTTTATACCCCTTTCACCTGTCCCTTAATTCATGTGATGGTAGTTCCTTGATTCTTGTATACACCTTCCACTTTAAAAAATACAAGGATCTTTCCTTGACTCAACCATGATAAGTATTGTTATGATCTTAGTTTAATGGGAATGGCATCATGGATTCCTTGACCTGATGTCTCATATCCAAGTGTATGATTAAAGAAATTATGTTAGGTATTGACCCTCCAATTATAGGGATTTATTTTTTATAATTGACTCTATTTTATGAAGTTTTCCATTATCTGATGCTTCCATGTTTTTATTGATAACCATTTGTAAAGTCATTTTTGTATAAATATATATAAATTTTTATATTGATATAAGGAACATATGTAAGTATATTCCATATAAGTTAGAAACTAGGTGGTTTATTACTAGGTATTATATGCTCACACATAGCATATACACTTAGGAGGGACATAAAATTTCATGGTCTATTTTTCAGGTACCTATGGGTACAAGCACATGTTCAGATGAATTGATTTTTCTAAGCATGGTTGATTTTTGTATGACTCGTGCTCCATTTAGTGTTTTAAATGGAGACGGGAGATTGATTTTTTCATTTAGCCTTAGGTTTCAGGGATCGTTTTATACTATTGACCTTTATATTATTTGTAAATATTTATCATATGGAATTCACTCTATTTGGATCATGTTATTTTTCTTCTATTTTAGTTTAATAATAAAATTAGGTAAACCAAATACCACAGGTCTTCTTAGAACCCCAATGTTATTCTCTATCCTTTGGTGATCCAGATGTGAAAATGAGGTCATGTAGTGCTCTATGCTAGTACTATTTAGGTATCTCGGTCACCATCACTACACCACATGTACTTTTTTTCTTACATAAGATCTTGAATCATGGAGGTGATTTTTTATACTTCTACCTTTATCTCCTATATCCCTTGGTTTAAGATCCTTACCTCTTATTCTATATCAACCATTTATAGTAATTAATTATGGTTTTTTAATTTAAATTGTTGATATAAAGGATTTAAATATCGATAGTCCAATTTGTGGTTATTTTCCCATCCAAAATAGTTTATCAAATTGCTCTGTCCAAATTAGTTTGTATGAAAGATTATGCTGAATACTGTAAGTCTCTAGATTAATTTTTTGAGACTTTATAATATATTGGATGTGAGTGATGAGTTTTTTATTTTTCTTATATCTCTTACAATGAAATTTTTTTAGTATTCTCTCGTAGATGTATAGAATTATCCAAACCACACAAATATTTATTTTCTATTTGGTTTTATTTTGTCTGAAGTTTGTTAATGGAGTTTTTTGTAGTAATTTGGGAATATCACTTCCTAGTTCCAGTTCATAGACTTGGTAGAGGAAATTATTAGACAAACCTTTATTCAATAGGATTATGGAGCTTTCTACTATACAGGACGAGATTCATCATACAAATTTATATCCCTTTTATATCACAGATTTTATGGAGATTTCCACTCATTTATTATGATGTTTTGTTTGGATCTTTTAATTTTATTAGATGTTCTATTCCTCTATCCGATTATTTCTACCTGATAACCACCATGGGCTATTGGGAAAACATGTCTTTGAGGATTTTTTTTATCTAATCCTAGAATTTTTCCAAATCTTTAACATATTTATATATTTTTTCAACTAGCATATATGAATCTCTTTCCCTATTAATTGATAGTTCTGTGTTTTAATTTTTTTTTAATATTTTTTAGGTACATTGTGATATACATGGATAAAAGTTGGATCACATTACCAAGGAATGCACCTCAGTATGTTAAGGGTTTGGAGGAGTTTTTAGATTTTTCAATTTCCAATTGATCCGTTGAAGGGAGAATAAGATGTCCACGTCCTAAATGTAAATTTAGAAGATGGTTGAAGAGAGATGAAGTTTATGAAAATTTAATATTGAAGCAATTTCCTCGTCAATATTTTTGTTGGATTTGGCACGGAGAATTGAATGTTACAGAAAGGTTGGGAACTGATGTCAATCCACAGAATGAGCTCTCAAATTCGTCGAAAATGGGACATGAAATACAAATCCTTATAAATGATGCATTTGGAACTGCAAGACACCACCATCAACATCAAAACATATCAGAACAACCAGATGAGGGTGCTATAAATAGCAACGTGACAAGTGATGTTTTTGAGAATTTAGGACAACCAGATGAAGTTTGTAACATATCAGTGGATAATCCTCTTGATTATGTGGAGACAAATGTAAGAGAAAAATTCACTGAGGAAGAAAACATGTTTCATGATTTAGTTGATGATGGAAATCATGAGTTGTATAGTGGATATTTGAAATATTCAAAACTTTATTTTTTATTGAAGTTGTACCATATCAAATGCCTATATGGAATTATAAATAAGGCAATGCCCATGATATTGGAATTGTTGCGTGATGCATTTCCTAAAGCAAACATCCCTGGGTCTTTTTATGATATGAAAAAAGTTGTTAACAGGCTTGGTTTGAATTATACAAAAATAATTGTGTGTCCCAATGATTGTATGCTTTATTGGTGAGAGGATTCAAGTTGACAGGATTTCAAAAAATGTTCTTTTAGATGGCAGTCAATGGGTGATGTTGGAAGTCTGAATCAACATACTACTATGAAGAATAAGAAAAGGAACACACCTACAAAGGTTTTTCATTACTTTCCTTTAAAGACTCAATTTCAAAGATTATTCATGTCATCAAAAACCGCCAAACACATGAAGTGGAATTCTGTAGATAATAACAATGATGGGTTAATGCGACATCCACAAGATTCAAAATTGTGGAAGAAATTTGATTCATTACATCTAGATTTCTCAGTTTATCCTAGGAATGTTTTATTGGGATTGGCTACCGATGGATTCAACCCATTTGGGACTTTGAGTACTAGATATATCATTTGGCCAGTTGTTTTGATCCCTTACAATCTGCCTTCATGGATGTGTATTCAACAAACATATTTTATCATTTAAATGATTATTACTAGAAAACAAATGCCTAGAAATGATATTGATTTATACTTGTAGCCTTTAACTTAAGGATTACAGGAGTTATAGAGAAATGGTGTTGAGACATTTGATGCTTATTCTAAAATAATGTTCAAAATTCATGTTGCTTTAATGTGGACCATTAGTGACTTCCCTGGGCTTGGAAATTTATCTGGTTGGAACACTTACATGGGTTTGGCTTTTCCTATTTTTAACTTTTATTTTGAGCCCAAACGGCTACCTCATAGTAGAAAATGGTGCTTCTTGTGCCATCGAATATTTCTCGATGTATCTCATAGATTTCGGCTGAACAGATCAAAATATAATGGTTTCATTGATCATAGACCACTTCCAAAGTTGTTAACTGGTTCTAAAATATTGACACAAATTGAAAATTTTGAAACAGAATTTGGGAAAGTTTATCATTAGAATGATAGTAGGAAACGGGTTAGAAGTGCATCGTCAAGTGAAATCGGAACGCGCTAATGGAAGAAAAAAGGTATATTCTTCAAACTTTTGTATTAGGAATTTAATTTGTCATACCATAATATTGATGTGATGTATATTGAGAAGAATTTATATAACAATTCGATCTTCACATTACTTAATGAGCATGTAAAGTCGAAGGATCATCTCAATGTTTGTAAAGACTTACAAGTAATGAACATAAAATGTGATCTCTAGCTAGATGAGAATGAAAAGTATGCTCTGGAAATTTTTTCAATGAAAAATAGGGATAAAGATACATTTCTTCAAATTTTAAATCATTTGAAAGTATCTAATGGGTATTCAAGTAACATATCGAGGTTTTTTGACTTAAAGAATCATAAGTTACATGGATTGAAAAGTTAAAATTCACATATTTTGTTACAGCAATTACTATCATTGACATTGCGTACATTATTAACTGAAAAATTTACTGCTGTTGTACTCCAATTATGCACATTTTTCAGTCAACTATGTAAGAAATATATGTTGAGAAAAGTATTGTTTTCAATAGTACATGTTAATGTTATTTAAAGGGGGAGATTATTGAAAATAATACTCTGTCTCTTTATGATAATTTTGATGCTCACAAATACCCTTAGTTATTTTCTAATGATTTTATTTAGTATTTTTCAAGAATTTATTAATTTACTTTACTCTTAAAATAATGAGAATCTATTACTTATTCGGAATCTACTTTAAGTGCGTTCTAGAATCATTGTTCATACCTTATGTAGATAAATATAGCGCGGAATCTGCTTTAGCACGTTCTGGAATCACTATTCATACCCTACGTGGATAAACGTAGCGTAAGGATGAAAAGTGTGTATACTTTTTAAGATAAGAGAAAAATATGGTTAAACAACCATACCTTTTCAGAAAAGTATGGAAGGAGAACCTTATGTTAGGAAGGAACCTTACGTTTTGGTTATCAGCAAAGTATGGAAGGAGAACCATACGTAAATTCTAAGCGATACATTTGTTTCTCAAAATTATGGTTCATCAACCTTACTTTTGTAAACAACCATACATTCTTAGAAAAGTATGGATCAAGTAAAAGTATGGATCTTTTACCGTACGTTTGAGTGTTGAAGAAAAAGTATGGATGATCAACCCTACGTTTGTATTCAAACTTACATTGTTAACCTTACGTTTGAAGACTATGTTATTAACCCTACGTTTAGAGGCCACATCATCAACCTTACGTTTGGCGTCGGAAATTTTGACAGACGATATTTATGTGCAATGATCAGTAAGCTGATTTCTGGGAGGATTTCAAGCCAGATTTAAAGTCGTTTTTAAAGTACGACTTTGACTGATTCAAAGCTGTTTTATTAATGGATTTAAGATCGAATTAAAAGAAGCTTTTTATGCTGAGTCTTAAGGGAAGTTACGAATTCTATGTAAATTCAAATTTTTGAATACTGTGAATTAGAAGGTGACTTTTATGGATATAAATGTGCAGGAGATTTGTTTTATTATATATGTTCTCTCTGAAACACTGGGTATATGAGGAGGTAATAGATCTATTGTTAAAAAAACATAGATTGCAACTATTCACGATTGATCTGCTGATTCAAGAGGAGTGTCAAAGGTCTGTTTGTTCAAGAAGAAGGAACTTGATAGAAGTTTCACCTTTTCTAAATCAAATATCTACTGTGGATCTACTACTGCTGAGGTTGTGAACTATATCTCTATATCTACTACAACTGGATCAACTTAGAACCACTTCATTTTAAAGATTAATATTTCTAGAGACTTCGATCCATCTGCTTTCAATTGCATTCTATTACAATTGTGAAGATCAATTGGAAATTTCTTTTTGAAATTATTTTTTATTATTGAGTAACCAGCTTCTCATTCTAAGCTGTGTAGGTTCGTGTTTGAACCAGAAGGCTTTGTTTTTCCTTGGATTTTAAAGGTATCAACTGCCTGTACTCAATTGTGAATCGGTCTGTGGAAAAGAGGACCAGATAGTGAAAATCACCAAGCTCGTGGAGTTGAGCTTGGTGGAGTGGACTAGGGGCCTTTTGTTCCCTGAACCACTATACATCTTTGTGTTCTTGATTTTACTTATTCCACTGCACGATCAAATCTGATAAAGTATAAAGAACAGAACTTGTTCAAGAAAAGAGTTATCGAAAAATTGCAAAAGACACAATTCACCCCCCTCTTGTGTATAATCTGTAGATTCAAATCCAACAATTGGTATTAGAGGTGGAGCTTCTGATAGAGCCTTATAAAGCTAGAAGCATTTAAGGATTATACAACAGAGCATCATTACTGATACAAGAGAAGGTATGTCGATGGTCAGAGCATCATATTTTAATGTAGACAACTATGGTTGCTGGAAATCACACATGATAATATATATGAAAAACCTCGGATATAGAGTCTATTCAAAGATTCCGACTCCTTATGAAATTCATGAAAATCCTGAGACATGGAGTGCTGCTATAGAGGCAGAATACAATATGAACTCTAAAGCTATGAATGCAATTATCTGCGGTCTAGGACCAGATGAATTTAACAGAGTATCTCAGTGCCCGAAAGCATATGAGATGTGGCAAAAAATAGTTGTGGCATATGAAGGAACAAAAAATGTGAGGCAAATGAGATATGAAACTACAAAATTGAAATTTTATACTTTTAGAATTGTTGAAGGTGATATCATTACCCAAATGAATGGGAGATTGACAGAAATTGTCAATAACATAACTGCTCTAGGAGAACCTGTCAAGCAGGCTGATAAAGCATTAAAAGTACTAATAGTACTTCCTACTCGATGGAATGGTATCTCTGCTGCAATCATACAATCAACACCTGTCAAAGATCTAACTACGAGAGAGTCGATTGGTACATTGATGATGTATGAAGCTAAAATGCAAGATGAGGCTAATGAACACAAAGTGCTTATCAAAAGAGAATATATTTCCTTGAAGGTAACTTCACAAAAAAATAATAGAAAGATGAAGAACAGAGAAGCCAAATCTAAATCAGAAAGCTCTGACTCATCCAACTCAGATGAAGAGCTGGCTCAACTAGCCAAAAAATTTAGAAAATCCTACAGAAAGAAATGATGCTTCAAAAAATCCTTTAAGGGATATAATAAGGAAGTAAGATGTTATGAATGCAAAAATATGGGACATATCAGACCAGATTTCCCACAATTGAAGGATGTAAAGAAGAAGAAATTCTTCAAAAGAAATGACTTTGAGCAGAAGGACAAGAAAGATATGAAATCCACTTGGAGTGTATCTAAAAACTCTAGTAGCTCTTCTAAATCAAGCTCAGAGAAAGAAGAATTAAATATAAAGGAAAACATGTATTTCATGGCAGAAACTGATGAGGTACACTCATTTTACTTCTCTGAATCAAATTCTGAATCAAGCTACACAAATGAAAAACTTGCAGCCTACTGCAATATGCTTGAAGAAAGATATGACTCACTATTTAAGAAACATAAGTCACTAAAAAATAAACATAAAGTCATTTCATATGAAAGATACACAATTCTAAGACAACATAAATAATTAACTGATAAATACAATTCGATTAACACTAACTATGTTAATTTTGAATCAAGAATAAAAATACTGCAGGATGAAGTAGAATCTTACAAACAGGCTGCATTGGTTTTTACAAAAGGAGAGAATTCATTAAATAAAATTCTTGGAAAAACTTTCATTAAAAAGGAGATATTTGGAATTGGAAGTAAAGGAGAAAAACCAAAGCTATATAAAAATTATTTTGTTCCTTGTTCTAAAAAATTTAATTGTAATTTTTGTGGGACAAAGGGACATATAGCTAAAAAATGTTTCTTAATACAACCTGAAATCTATGGTATTAATAAATCCTATGTTTCAAAAGCCTTATATGATTCGGATAATTTTAAAAGAGCAAAGAAAATCTAGATACCCAGATCATTGCTAGCTAACACTCCTGGAGCCAACAAAATATGGGTACCAAAGCAATTTGTTTGAATTTATTTGCAGGTAGCAGGCCACCAGAAAATAAAAGATATATGGTACATGGACAGTGGCTGATCAAGAAATATGAGTGGAAACTCATTGAATTTTTCTTCACTCGCTCAAAAGGAAGGAGGACTTGTCACATTTGGTGACAATGCTAAAGGAAAAATCATTGGCATTGGAACTGTTGGAGATCCAAAAACAGTCTCAATCAACAAAGTACTTTATGTACAAGGACTAAAACACAATATGATAAGTATCTCTCAACTTTGTGATGATGGATATACTGTTGATTTTACTAACAATTGTTGTATTATTTCTAAAGATAAACTGTTTAAATTTAAAGCACCAAGAACTGAAAATGTCTATACTTTGGATTTAAATTCCTTGTGTAAACAACAAGTAAGCTGCTTGACTGCTAAAGTAAGTGAATCCTGGATCTGGCATAGAAGACTTGGTCATTGCAATGTATATGTTTTACATAAGTTATCCAAGAAACATTTAGTTTCTGATTTACCTTGTCTCAAATTTGAAAGTGACAGATTTCCTGATGCATGTCATCTTGGCAAGCAACACAAATCATCATTCAAATCTATTAATAAGGTTGCTACATATAAACCTCTAGAACTTATTCATATGGATTTTTTTGGACCTTCAAGAGTAGAAAGCTTAGCTGGTAAATTATATGTATATTTTTTAGTTGATGAATATTCAAGATTTACATGGATTTTATTTTTGAAATTTAAAAATGAAGCTTTTACTTTATTTGAAAGGTTCTGCAAATCTGTTCAAAATGAAAAAGGTTTCAATATTATCTCATTGAGAAGTGATCGTGGTGGAGAATTTGAGAATCTGGAATTTAATTCCTTTTTATCAAATATGGGTATTAAACATACCTTTTCTGTACCGAGAACACCTCAACAGAATGGGATTGTAGAAAGAAGAAATAGAAAAATTCAAGAAATGGCTAGAACTATGTTAAATGAATATAGCCTACCTATATATTTCTGGGCAGAACCTGTGAATACATCTTGTTATATAATTAATAGAGTTTTAATTAGACCTATTTTAAAAAAGAAACCCAATAAACTATGGAATAATAGAAAACCTAAAGTAAATTGCTTTAAAGTTTTTGGATGCAAGGTTTATATCTTAAACACCAAGGATAATCTTGGTAAGTTCGATCCAAAATCTGATGAAGGTATTTTCTTAGGATATTCTGCTACCTCCAAAGCTTATAGAGTTTATAATAAGAAGTCAATGATTGTTGAAGAATCAGTTCATGTGAAATTTTATGAATCTGATCCATTTGAGAAAAGGACAGAACAAATGGATGAACTTGACTCTAATGATAACATGAGACTTGAGAATTTAAAGAATGATTTTGAAAATGATATAAAATAAATTCAGTCCAGTTCAGAGGAACATGATACTAAAGAACCTTTAAATATATTACCTAGACAGTCTAGAACCCTAAATAATCACCCTTTAGAAACTGTAATAGGTGACCTAGAAACTGGTGTTCAAACTAGAAGAAACTTAGGAAACCTAGTGGAATTCTCTGCCTTTCTATCCCAACAAGAACCCAAGACTATAGAAGAAGCTTTAGATGATAAAAGATGGGTAATAGCAATTCAAGATGAATTAAAACAGTTTAAAAGAAATGAAGTTTGGGAATTAGTGGAAAGACCTAAGAATTATCCTGTAATAGGAACCAAATGGGTCTTTAGAAATAAACAGGATGACCAAGGCACAATAACTATAAATAAAGCAAGATTAGTAGCAAAAGGATATAATAAAGAAGAAGGAATAGATTATGATAAAACTTTTGCACCTGTAGCTATTTTAGAAGACATTAGAATCCTTTTATCCTATGCATATTATATGAATTTTAAATTATTTCAGATGGATGTTAAATCTGCCTTTTTAAATGGTTATTTAATGGAGGAATTTTATGTTGAGAAACCTCCTGGTTTTGAAAACTCTCAAAAACCTGATTCTGTTTTTAAACTTACTAAAGCTCTTTATGGTCTTAAACAAGAACCTAGAGCTTGGTATGAAAGATTAAGTTCTTTTCTTTTGAAAAATGATTTTACTGTTGGTATGGTAGACCCGACACTATTTAAGAAAACTGTGAAAAATAATGTTTTATTGGTTGAAATTTATTTTGATGATGTAATCTTTGGATCAACTAATAAAACTCTTTGTCATGAATTTTCAAAATTAATGCAAGAAGAATTTTAAATGAGTATGATGGGAGAATTAAATTTCTTTTTGGGTCTTCAAATATTTCAAAACGATTTTGGAAATGTTTTAAATCAAAGAAAATACATTACTGATTTACTTAAGAAATTTGGACTTGAGAACAGCAAGCCATTTACAACTCCTATGTGTACGAATATAAAACTTTATTAGGATGAAACTGTAAAATCATTTGACAACAAGTTATATAGAGGTATGATTGGTAGTTGGTTATATCTTACTGCTAACAGGCCAGATATAATGTATTTAGTATGTCTTTGGTCTAGATTTCAATCAAATTCTAAAGAATATCATCTAACTGTTGTTAAGATAATTTTTAAATATTTAAAAGGAATTGTTTTTCAATCTCTTCTTTATCCTAAAACTTCTGATTTTAATTTGATTTCATATTCAGATGCAGACTTTGGAAGTTGTAGGTTAGATAGAAAAAGCACATCAAGTACTTGTCACTTTTTAGGAAAGTCCTTAGTATCATGGTCTAGTAAGAAACAACATTCAGTTGCCCTGTCAACAGCTGAGGCAGAATATGTTTCTGCTGGCAGTTGCTGTGCACAAGTGTTGTGGATGAAAAACACTCTTATGGACTTTGGATTGAATTTTAATAATACACCTATTTTATGTGATAATACGAGTGCAATTAATATTTCAAAAAATCCTATTAGTCATTCTAGAACTAAGCACATTGATATAAGGCATCACTTTTTAAGATATCATGTTATTAAAAAAGATATATTTTTAGAATTTATAAATACTAAAATTCAATTAGCAGATATTTTTACTAAACCACTTCCCACTGCAAGGTTTGATTTTATTAATGGGGATATAGGTTTATTTATTTTTAAATAATTTTTAAATTTTTTATTTACCTTTATTTATTTATGTAAATTTTGTTGAATATTGTTTAAGTTTTTATTTCCTTCATTATATGAAAAATTTATTTGTTTTTAAATATAATTAATGATTAGTGATTACATGGGAAGAAAGGTTGTTAGAGCCTTTTCGACTTCTAAACCCTTTCACTTCTATCGAAACCCTTTCGAAATCCGAAAATCGCACTTCCTCTTCTGAAACCCTAACCTTCAAACTTCTAAAACCCTAACCTTCAAACCTTCGGAGACTCTTGAAGAAATGGTAAGGACTAAAAGATCCAGTGAGGCTGAGCCAAGCAATTCCAAGAGATAATGCACCGAGGGAAGAAAAATATTACAGGGTAAGGTAATCGATCTCGACTGGTTATTTCAGAAAAATCTATTATTAAAGCAAGCGTTTTTGTTTCAGAATCTTGAACAGATGTTCAACAGTGAAAATACGGAATTTCTGTATGAAGTTGAACTTAGATATTTATTCAAATCTATACAATTTAGTATGGGAGATACAGAGGATAGTATGTTGGCTAAGATAGTGGATATGTATTTCTCAATCTCTTCAGTAGAGATTAGTCAGATTCTCAACTTCCCTCATGAGGGAGTGTTTCATTTAGACTTAAAGAATATAGGAGATTCTGTGCATAAATCCGAAGACATCATGTCTTTTCTTTTTGGTACCAAGACAATAAAGAAAATGTTTGTCAAGGATTTGGAGCCTGATCAGAAGATTTTGGTCAAATTTATTCAGACAGGAATAGCTCCACGGGTGGCAGAAATAGAGAAGATTTTGTACCCTGATATGTATATAATGTTTCTTATGTGAAGTGATATTAAGTTAAACTTTCCAAGATACATGATAAGGTATCTTAGTTACTGTTGTCAAAGCTAGGCCAGGAAGAATTTCTACCCTTTCGGTATATCTATTTCTAAACTGTCGTTTAAGAAAAACATGGTGAGATTAGTGGATGCTAGAGTTAACTGTCATCACAGTAATATGTTTAATACTGGAACTTTGAGGAAAGTTGGATATTTCTGGAGCACAATTAAAGGAAAACTTTTGCCAGTAGGAGCTGAGGAAGACTCAGAGAGTGATCAGGCTCAACCTGCTAAGTCCAAGGAGGGACAAGCTGAATCCAGAGTCAGCAATGTAGCAAGGAGGATTTGCTTTGAAGTGGAAGATGTTGAGGAAGACAGAAGTCAGGAGGGACTTCAATCAAAAAGAAAAAGACCAGTAAATTATGAAGGCACTTCCACTGATTCGGAAACTACAACAGAAGCTTTAATTTCTTATTCTTTTGTGAGAGAAGATGTAGTTGATAAGACCATGGAAGATGTTACTGAGAAAACAGATCCAGTAGAGGAATCATGAGCTCAAGAAGAAACTCAAAGGGAAAATCAGGAACAGTAGATGGAGGCAGTGCCTGGTGAAGAAGTGGCCAGACCTCAGGAAACTACTGAAGATATTGTTCTTGAAAACCCAATGGAAGGCATAGATGCTGATGTTTGTGGTGAGCATGCTTCTGAAGCTCACACAGAGGTACTTCAAGAGGATTTTTCTGTGGAGGAGTTTGAAAACTCTAAGGAAAAATCTGTGGACAAACCTTCTCAGGACAGAGAAAAAGAAAAATCTGATGCTGAATCATTGGCTTTGGTACTGTTGCATCAACCTGAGACTATGAATCAAGCACAGGCTGCATGGGATTCAAGAAAAGAAAAATTTGAAGAACTTCACAGAAAAGTATCTCAGTTGGAGTCTGAGAATGTTTCTCTGAGAAATGCCTTAGATTTAGAGCATTTAAAGTTTCAAAAGCTGAAGGAGTGTACAGTTTCAAGGTAAGAAGTTGAAATGTTTAAAGAGGATATACTGACTGCTGTTACACAATTAAAATCTGAAATGGTTATGAATTCAGATTTATCAGATCTGAAGTTGTTTATGGAGAATCAATTTACATCAGTTGCAAATAATGTTGTTGGTGGATTAGGTTCTTCACTGGATTTAATCAGAAGGTTTTAGGCTGTCACAGCTGCGCTAAGCAACATGAATGACAGGATACAATATCTTCAATGTAACAGTTCTCCTTTGTCTGTGTTGCTGGACAATCAAAAGTTCTTAGTGAATCAACTGACATCTAGTGAGCTATCGATCCGAATTCTGTTAAATCAGTTATCAGAGAAGTTTTCAGTATTTTTTGAAAAAGAGGAAAGGATGCATGAATTTTTTAGAGTCAATTTAATTGAAGATATTCATATGACTCAAGAGAATAGAGAGATCATTATTAAGCTTGGAGATGGGATGATGAAGAGACTTCAGGAGTAGTTTACATAAATCAAGTCTGCAATCCAGAGGAGATAGACCCTGTTACCTATCTTACCTAACCCTTGATTCCTGTGTATATCATTATCATGTATATACTACTCTTTTTGAATGAAAATTTTCTTCATTGTTTATTTGTATCTTTCCTTATTTGTTTTGCTGACTTTATTTTTGATATTTCAGTACTCCAGATTTAATTATTGATAACCATTTCATAATAGCATTTACTAATAGTTCAGTGCAATATTAAACGTATTAAAATCCATGTTTTTTTTATTCTTTTTTATATCACAAAAAGGGGGAGAATTTGGATAAACACAACATCAAAACCTACATTTTATTTAGGGGGAGAATTCATTTTTTTAGGCGAGAAAATTAAATGAGAAATTTGGATTTATAATTATCTTTTTGGTGGAGAAGTTTTTTATTTTAAACTTTATAACTAATTTTGAAAGTTAATTTTTGTTTAAATATTTTTAATTATTTATGGGTTTTGTGATCATCAAAAAGGGGGAGATTGTTGAGAAAAGTATTGTTTTCAACAATACATGTTAATGTTATTTAAAGGGAGAGATTATTGAAAATAATACTCTGTCTCTTTATGATAATTTTGATGCTCACAAATACCCTTAGTTATTTTTTAATGATTTTATTTAGTATTTTGCAGGAATTTATTAATTTACTTTACTCTTGAAATAATGAGAATATATTACTTATTCGGAATATGCTTTAAGTGAATTCTGGAATCACTGTTCATACCTTATGTAGATAAATATAGCGCGGAATCTGCTTTAGCGCATTCTGGAATCACTGTTCATACCCTACATGGATAAATGTAGCATAAGGATGAAAAGCGTGTATACTTTTTAAGATAAGAGAAAAGTATGGTTAAACAACAATACGTTTTCAGCAAAGTATGGAAGGAGAACCTTACGTTAGGAAGGAACCTTATGTTTTGGTTATCAGTAAAGTATGGAAAGAGAACCGTACGTAAATTCTAAGCGATACATTTGTTTCTCAAAAGTATGGTCCATCAACCTTACTTTTGTAAACAACTGTACGTTCTTGGAAAAGTATGGATCAAGTAAAAGTATGGATCTTTTACCGTACGTTTGAGTGTTGAAGAAAAAGTATGGATGATCAACCCTATGTTTTTGTTCAACCTTACGTTTTTAACCTTACATTTGAAGACTATGTTATTAACCCTACGTTTGGAGGCCACGTCATCAACCTTACGTTTGGCGTCGGAAATTTTGACAGACGATATTTATGTGCAACGATCAGTAAACTGATTTCTGGGCGGATTTCAAGCCGGATTTAAAGTACTTTTTAAAGTATGACTTTGACTGATTCAAAGCTGTTTTATTAATGGATTTAAGATCGAATTAAAAGGAGCTTTTTATGCAGAGTCTTAAGGGAAGTTACAACTTCTCTGTAAGTTCAAATTTTTGAATATCACGAATCAGAAGGCGACTTTTATGGATCTAAATGTGTAGGAGATATGTTTTATTATATATGTTCTCTCTAAAACACTAGGTATATGAGGATGAGATCGATCTATTGTTAAAAAAAATAGAGATTGTAACTATTCATGATTGATCTGTTAATTCAAGAGGATCGTCAAAGCTCTGTTTGTTCAAGAAGAAGGAACTCGATAGAAGTTTCACTTGTTCTACATCGAATATCTACTATGGATCTACTACTGCTGAGGTTGTGAACTATATCTCTATATCTACTACAACTGGATCAACTCATAATTTCTTCATCTTAAAGATCAATATTTCTAGAGACTTCGATCCATCTGCTGTCAATTGCATTCTGTTGCAATTGTAAAGATCAACTAGAAATTTCTTTCTGAAATTATTTTTTATTCTTGAGTATCCAGCTTCTCGTTCTAAGCTATGTAGGTTCGTGTTTGAACCAGAAGGCTTTGTTTTGCCTTGGGTTGTAAAGATATCAACTGCCTGTACTCATTTTTGAACCAATCTATGGAAAAGAGGACCAGATAGTGAAAATCACCAAGCTCGTGGAGTTGAGCGTTGGTGGAGTGGACTAGGGGCCTTCTGTTCCCTGAACCACTATACATCTTCGTGTTCTTGATTTTACTTATTTCGTTGCATGATCAAATCTGATAAAGTATAAAGAATAGAACTCGTTCAAGAAAAGAGTTATCAAAAAATTGAAAAAGACACAATTCACCCCCCTCTTGTGTATAATCTGTAGATTCAAATCCAACAATATCTACATCCATTTGAGCTTGAAGACATTCAGGGGAGGTTTTTATTGACACTTTTTGCAATGGAGATGATCTTTCCTCCATCATTTTTTTACTATCATGATGCATTTAACTGTGTATTTGGTCGAGGAAGCTAAATTAGGAGGTCCCATTCATTATCGATGGATGTATCCAATTGATAGGTATTTTATTTATATGTTTTTCAGTTAAGTAAATAATTTTTGGAAATTAATTAAATGCATAATTATGTTTTTTTTATTTCACAGAAATATTTGGCATTTGAAATCATACGTGAGAAATAAAACTCAAGCAGAAGGCTCTATTGCTGAAGGCTATTTGGCATAAGAGTTTCTTACCTTTTTTTCAAGATACTTGGATGATATTGAGATAAGATTTAATCGAGTTAGACTTTTTCATGACACGTTGACTCAATCTCAAATACATGGGAAATCAAAAATATTTCCTATTATTTGTCGATCAATTGGGAGGACCTCAAATGTTACACTAACAGAAATGGAATTATTATAGGCACATAGATATGTGTTGTTGAATAGTGAAATTTCAGATCCATTTATTGAGGATTTTAGGATTTAAACAAAGAGACGAATGAGAGGCCGAACATGAAATGAGAAAGATATAACGAAAGCTGTTAATAAAGAGATTGTATAATGGTTTGAACAATGTGTAACTTCATAAGTATTTCAATAAATATGAATATTAGGTTGACACATATATTTTGTAATTCTAATAAAGTATATTTCTTTTTTCAGATCATGAATACTGATACTCGAGCAGAGTTGTTAGAATATTTGAAATTTGTTTGCTCAAGGTCCTCTAAAACAAGCTACAAAGTTCAACGCTTACCTATATAGTGGTATATTTACATTTTTTTGAAGTGGGATACTATGGAAAGCTGACCGATATTGTTGAATTGAATTTCCATGGGCATTTTTTAGTTGTTTTATTCAAATGCAATTGGGTCGATATTATTAGAGGCGTTAAAAGAGATTCATTGCAATTTACTTCTATGAACTTCTCTCGCTTGATGGATGTTGGTAATCGTGAACTGCATGATCCATATATCTTATCATCACAAGAAAAAATGGTATATTATGTGAATGATTTTTTGTATGATGGTTGGAGTGTAGTTTCTCACATAAAACAAAGAGATTTTTATGATATGGGTGATGAAGCGGAAGATTTGACCTCTGAAATTGAATCTCATCAAAACCAAGAATCAGAATTATTTTTCCACCATTATATTAAAAATATTAGTCTAGAAAGGATGAATGAAGTGGATGAATTAATGGATTAGTAAACTGACATGATTTAAGGAGAAAATGATTGTATGTATAGTTATGAATTAATTTAGCAGCCACTTATTTCATTTGTGAAATAATTCATTATCATTGTTATGTATATTTTGTTTGTTAGTACTGTGCATCTGTTATCTTTTCTAATTTTTTTTCTGCATAAATTTTTTGAAATACATGTTTTGAACTTACTTTTATTTAATTAAATGAAAGGAATTCTAAGGAGGAAGTGATATACTATTTCATCGACCACTACGACAAATGACAATCCATCTGTATCCCTACCTACGACATCTGACCCACCATCCACCTGCCCCCCTACACTATCTCCCCCTGCACCATCTCTCAAACCCTCTGTGAGTGGCCCTTAATCATATCAGTCATCGCCTCCCACTTTAGGAGCCTCAGTAGTAGGGGAGCAGTGTGCCACTTCTAGTTCTTCATAGGGATATTGGACGGTGACTGTTATAGGTACAAATTTTAATATGAATAAATTTATTGCACTTTTTTTATATTAATCGTTTGTTCATTAAAGATAGAAACAATGAAACTATGGAGAAAAATATAAAAATTTCAGATTTATGGAATCTGATCGAAGAGAATATATTTGTCCAATTTGATTCATATGGGGTCCCTACGGATGACGTCGTAGGATTACTTGGCCAGATTTTAGGGTATCTAGCCATGGAGCCCGTTTCTCTTCCTATTTCATATGATGATCGGAGAAATATTCCTGCAAGTTGTAAAAATAAAGTTTTTGATTCCCAAATAAAAGGTAATTTTAATACATTATTGTGTAATTTAATGTCATGTTATTAATATTTTTAAAATGACTTTCTGTATACAAATGTTTTTTCACTTTACGGTTGCTGATGTGATAGCACGAATGTGAACATTGAATAATCTTGGAAAAAATGGAAAGACTTTAAATCGATATTGTGGGGTGATGTCAATGATACTTTATTGACCTCCCAACATATGTATGACAAGCTACCCTATGGGGTACCCAAAGAGCAGTGGAAAGTTTTTGTTGACAAACATCGTGATGAGAAGCAGATGGTATTTAAATATATATTACTATAATAATCTCATTTTACATTTATACATTTATATAAAGGTAGTATGACATTGAATACATTACTATTAAATTGAATTTTATTTATTTTAGTATCTTTAAAGAAATAATTCATCAAGACAGGCTAACCAGGTCATCCCTCACACTGCGGGGTCAAAGAGTTTTTCTAGAATTCGATCTGATCTGGTAATATTTTCATTAGTTTAAATATTTATAAGAAAATATTTTTTTTAATATATTAAATTGTTTATTTTTTTAATGCAGTCACAGAGTTTAGGTCACAAAGTATCCTGAACAGAAGTGTGGTTGAATGTTCACCAAAAAATCTGATGGAAGTTTTGTTAATGATCTTGCCAAAGAAGTTGGGGTATGAACTCATTTTTCATTATAATAACTTATTATCATTTTAATTATGTTAATATATATTTCTTCTAATATGACTACTATTTGATTTATAGGTAAAAATTATAGAACTATGGGATTTCAATCCTGCACAGTCATACTCAGTCTCCTAGGATGACCTGGTTGCTAAAGTCCTTAGGAAGGAGCATCCTGGTAGAGTGCGCGGGATGGGTTTGGGACCCATACCATCTGAGTTCTTTGGCAGGCCAACGGGGATTTCAGCTGCATCTACTCCAGGTTGTAGTCAGTCCATACCCCAAGAGACTCAGAGAGAGATTGTTTCTCTATGAAACATAGTTTATGACCAGGGGGCTTATATATCCTCTTTAGAGAAAGTATTGATTGATTTATATCAGAAGACGATCAGATCTTCCCTGGTGGTATTGTATTGACTGGTGGTGAGTAGGTAAATCACAAAAATTCAAAATCATTTAGTTTTCAAACTTTTATTGGTTTTAAGTTTAAATATAAATATACAAGATTATTTAATTTTCAATGTAATGTTCTTTCAGGTGGTTTTAGGAAGTAGAGATAGAGGTGGAGAGAGTGATGAGCTTTATTCATCATCGGACAGTGATTTTTTGTTTTTTGATATGTTGGGAAAATATGGTAACAGACGGTTTGTATATGTATCATGTGTTTCACATAGTTTCCACCAAAGATTTTCATGACCTAAAATTTTCTTGATTTCTCATATTTCCTTTTATATATTTTATTGATTTCTAATGTTTCCTTTTATGTCTTGATTTCTTGAGTGTGGTATGCACTATATATGTCGATTCTTTTTTGTCATGAATCATGTTTTATGATTCATTTTTCCTAAATTTATTAGGTTTGTTACCCAAGGATGAACGATCAAAAACATATCCTATAGTAATAAGAATCAATCCATTCATAGTTCTTAGAAAAGGTCCTCTATAAAAAAAATTCTCCTGTATAGGAGGAGAAGGATGAGATGTATGGGAACCATTATGTGAGAAAGAAATAAACAAATTGATGTGAATGAGGAAGGGTCTTTCCTTTAGGGTATAACTAGTGTGATTATAATTTTCACCATGGCCTATTATAGGAGATCCCAACATCATTACATATATTGAAACATCATGAATCAATCCACATATAGTTTTTATATAATACCCTTGTGAATATTAGTATCTTTCCAAGGGTAAGAGTAATTTTTTCATAACATGGATTTATGGATAAAGAACCACATTCTAAGGATCCTTATGTAGATTTGGATAATATGTAGAGGAAGACAGGTCTTAATAGGTAGACTGCTCTAAGAAGTTTCAATTCTTACAAGATGGACCACACATCACAAAGTTTAACATCATGTGAAAATGATTAAAATAATTTATAGTTTAAGATCATATGAAAAATACCGTATTATATGAGGTTTAATGTAGTTTAAACTAATGTTTAAAATGAAATGAACTTGTCTTGATGTCAACCCTATGGATGGAAAACCAATGTGAATGAAGAAACCCAGTCACTAAGATAAAGTGGGGGATTTGATATCATCTTTTTGGTTGGGTTTGAGATAAGAGATTGAGGAATCACTATGTATCCCCTGAAAATAGGAATCAATCCACACATAGTTCTTATAATTTTGGGGAAAATATAATCACCTTGACTTAGAATTGAGAAATAAAAGGGAAACAAAAATAAATAGAATGAGTGTAATGGTAAATACCCTTTATAAACTTCCCTTTGTGAATTATAAAGTCTTGGGGGTGTTTAGGAAGAGTTTTATGGTGATTTTGTGGTTTGAGGTGGTGTTTAATCCTTTTGAAGGCCACCACTGCTTGGGCAATGACTTTTTTGGATTTGAAGGAGGTAGTTTTATGTTGGGCATACTCCTATGTAAAATGGGATATATAACCATGACTTGGGGGTGAAAAGGTGTTATACATGTTTTCCTAGTGGTTTTCCTATACACTATGAGAATCTTTAAATGACCTTAGGTGGGCATGGAATATCAGAGGACCACCTATCCAAAATAGGAAACCCAAGCTCACCACATTGTAGCCTTGGACATGGTAAGGGTAAAATGGTTAGGAAATAAGAACTATGTCATGGATTCTATACATGGAAGAATATAGAAGAACCACTATGGCTTAGACCACTCCATTTTCTAAGATTTGTGGGAGGACAAATTCCATTTTAAAATGGGAAAAAGATAAAACAACAATGAGGGTTGTAGATCAAACTTTTACCAAAACCACCACATGAGTTTTGGATATTAACCGTGTTTTGGTATAGTCCACTGTGATTCACTTATAAATAGGAGTTTTATTACCTCCTTGTTTTGAATTTTAGACTTTCCCTCAATTCTTAATTGACCCTTACTCATCCTCTCATTCCCCATTCACCTCCCTTGGTGTTCCAAACCACTTGAATCATATTGGATCATTTATATTGAAGTTATTTGATTCATGGTAGACCTCTCTTTCCCCATTACTCCTTTATTATATTTCTATTATATTCAAGAGTTCATTATGGTGGTAATTCTTCACTTTTTTGGGTGTTTTTTGATGGATTATTATTATTCATTGTATTCAATAGTGATTCACTTGAGATCAGTGGTGGTTTATCCTTGGTTCTTGTTCATTTCTCCTTGAAGATTCAGTCATGGTTGGGGATCCTTCATCTCTCCTTCTTTATATGTACATTTGGGTGTTTTTTACTTATTCTTGTTATTTATTATTATATGGCCACACTAAATTGGTTTTCCAATTATGACTTATTTTGAGATAGTGTGTTGTTTTAGTTTTTATAAAACTTTATATGTATGTTTTTATAACCTCACCACATATGAAAATGACTAAGAATATATATTGAACTATTAAATTGGTTTCCCATGCAATATTGTATTTTTGTGTGAATACCCTTCATAATAATTAGTAATTATCATAAAAATCATTATTTAAACTAAATTGTGAATGGTGGTGGTGATGTGGGGGGTTTGTGATGTGGGGTGGTTTCAATGTTTTGTGATTATGATGTGTAATATGTTATATCTATTAGAATGGTTTTTTTTCAGGGCATTGGTAATGGTCCTGCTGTATCAGTCGCATTTTTTTTAAATCTGTCTTTAGTGGAGGTTTTAACCGCTACAAAATAAATAAAATATATTTAGCGGTGGTTTTAACTGCCGCTACAATTACAGTATTTTTCTATCTGTGGCGGTTAAAACTTCCACTATGGACAATAATTTAGCGGAGGTTTTAACTGTCGCTAAACAGTTTTCGTATTCCTTTATTATATAGCAGTGGTTTTAATGGTTTTAGTGGCAGTTTTCCCTAGTGAAGCTGATATTTTTTTAGTGATGGTTTTAACTGCCGCTAAATATTTTTCATATTCCTTTATTATATCGTGGTAGTTTTAATAGTGTTAGCAGCAGTTTCCAAAAAACGCCGCAGAACCATATAGAGGTGGTTTAAATCGCCACCATTTCCAAAAAAAACTACTGGGAAATGGTATTTTTCTGTAGTGATCCTTGAGTATCATATAGAAATATTTTCCTATGTTTGGAGATTGATATATCATGAATGGGTATCAAACGTAGATGAATGTGAAGCTACTTTAGTTTTTTTGGCTTTTCACCTTTAAAGATGACCTTGGTTGTGTTGCTTATTATGGCTTGTGTTTTGTAGTTTCCCAGTAGTTATGGATTTGATAAATGAACAGTTTAATAATGAATAGAAATGGTTAAATGGAATTGGATATAAAACAATAAATGGGCTTGTGTCTTTTTATGTGGTGTGTGTATTTTAGGCATGACAGCAAAGTGGGAAAGTCAGGGGTTTGTTAGCGAATATTGTGAAGACATAGGTTGGGATTGAGTGTTTGGTACCATATATGTATCTATTTGTATTTCCTTCTGATTTATATATTCACCCCACCCTAGTTGATAACTATGTGCCGAACACCCTCATCATCACATGGGAGGGTGTCTTTTCCCAACATCCTGGTGGGAGGATGGATGGTTGGTTAGTGTCTCTTCCCTGCTCCCTCTTCTAGGCATTGGTAGCCCAAGACTCTTCGAGAAGGTTGTAGTGTGGTTGTGAGGCTCAAGTGTTTGTGGACGAGGTGTGCTATCCCAGGTGTCTACAAGGTGAGATGTAGTGTGCTTTCCCAAGTTTCTTTTGGATGTGGTATGGTTTTGGAAAAGGTGTATGTGGGTGGGATGTTGTATGGTTGTCGCCCAGGTGTCTATGGACGGGATGTGGTGAGCTTCATTTGGCCAAGTTGTGGGACTAGGTCTGAAGCCCAGTTGTGTGCGGGTGGTTTGTGAAATGGGGCTTGTGGAAGATTGTGGAAGTGCCAAGGCATTTGTCGTTAGTGTATAAGCAGCTAATTAGTGGGAAGTGGTGCGGGGTGCCAAAAACATCGATGTTCTTACTATATAACTTTACATGACTTGGGTTGTTTGGTGAGCGTGCCCTGGTGAGGTTGGGATGACTAGTATTCCTTTTTAGGTGTTATTGGTTTCTACTGTTTTCTCACAAGGGAATTAGTATACCTCTCCCACTTATGCACAAGAGACCTTGGTTTTTCCTACCGAGTATACTTGTATGCTCACCCTATGTTATAAAAATACTTTCAGGTTTCCATGAGGACTATGTGGATCATGTTAGAAGTTACTAGATCAGACTTTTGGACAGTTGTTGTGTCACTGCCTAGATTTTACTTTTGGTATTTACCTTGGAGTGTTTATTGTATTTGTATCATTTTTTTAAACATGCATGTGGGATGGTTTTGGCCTTCTTCTATATATATATATATATATATATATTGGAGTTGTTTTGAGGTTGATACATCTTATCTCACAATCTTGGTTACTATAAAAGGGTAATGCATCCAATTTTGTGATAATTTTATACCCTTGGTGCTGGTCGCCACCCCAGGGCCTACTGGAGGCAGGACTCAGGGGTTATCATCTCTCTTTCTCTATTTTTAGATCAATAGGGACATATTTGAAGGGAGGTGGTCATGAAATAATTGTATCAGAGGTAAATGGTGGAGAGATAGGATGGAGTTTGGAGTTAGGAATATTCAGGATTGTATGGGTTAGTAGGTAAATAGTGTTTGGAAATCTTAATACATGACATATGTCAGGGAAGACTGGCTAGGACACAGGATTTTAGGTCCCCCATGTTCTGATGCAAGGACTATGAGAATACCAAATGACTGAATGAGACTACACTGTTTGTAGGGTAGAGACCCTAAGAGATGTACATGCATCATAATGACTTGTGTTCCTATTTGAATCGGGTGTTTTGGAGAATTTGAAAAAAATAATGAGTTAAAATGAATCTTAAATAAAATTTCATACTACTCGGGCTTAGGAGTTCCTTGTTTACCTTTTTTAGCTATGGAACCTAGTCATCGTTCGTGTGTAGTTCAGACAGTGGAGGCTTAGTAGGCTGACCAAATCGATTGATGAAGGGTTGACCGAGTATAGGAGGATGATTATTGGAATAGAATGCTATGTGCTTTCTAGTGACAGACTCTAGGAAAGTATAATAGTGTTGTTTCATACATGGAGATATAGAGATGGTTTGAGGATATTTTGATCACCTTCAACTTGATCTGGGATCCAAAAAAAGTATTGGGTTCCTTTGGTAGTGAGCTGGATGCAAGGAGTTGCGCATCAGTGGTGGATGCTATACCTATGTCAGGACCCCCTCCCACCAAAGATGCCCCTCCTGAGCTGGCAATGGTGAAAGGGAGATAATGACACCCGAGTCTCACCTCCAGTAGGCCCCGGGGTGGCGACTAGCACCAAGGGTATGAGTTTTCACAAATATGAGAGGCATTACCCCTTTTTTTATTATTTAAGATCGGGAAATAGGATAAGTCAACCACCAAAAAAATAAAAGAACAAGTGTATAGAAATAAACCCAAAACAATACCACATGCATGTTTAAATAGTTCTGAAATAAGGTACAAGTACAAGAAAGATCAAAAAGTACAATACAAAAAGAAACAAGAGTACAAAAACTACAACAACTCCAATTATCCCGACTAGTAGGGTCCCGCACGGCCATGGTAGTCCTCCTGGAAACCTGAAAGTAAACGTAGGATGAGCATACAAGTATACTCAGTAGGGAAACCTAAAGCTCTCGTGCACAAGTTGGGGAGACATCCTAATGTCCCGTGAGAACAACAGAAGAAACCAAAACCTAACAAGGAATTCTATCCAACCAACCTTACCAGCCACGCTCACCAAAACACAAACAACAGGTAGTAGTAGTATATAAGATCCAGAGTATTGGGTATCCCACACCATTTCCCACTAGTAACCTGCTCTTCCTAATGGCGAACGTCTTGACGCTGCCACACTCTTCCCGCCCGCACACACCTGGGCCTCAAGAACCACACATCCCGCCCGCACACACCTGGGCCCCACAACCACGTATCCCGTCTGCACACACCTGGGCCTCACAACCACGTATCCCGCCCACACACACCGAGGCCTCATCCCGAAGGTTCTTGGGAAATAGTAAAACCTGCCCGAAGAGTCTTGGGATAAACCACCCCAATCGAAACCTACCCGAAGAATCTTGGGTGTAAGGTCTCCTCAAGCCATCACAGCCTAGGGAAGAAGGAGCAGGAAGGAGCTAGTAACTAAGGAGAAAACACCATCTCCCATGAAATTGGAGTGTTCGGCACTAAGTGCTCAACATGGGTGGGTTGCGATAAAACACAAAGATACAGATATATATATATACCAAACACTCAGCCCAACCTATGGCTTCTAATCAAAGAACTGAGCACGTGCCTCAGCACTACTACTACGAATCATTCATACAACAAACAATCCTGAAACCCCATTTAAGTTTTCATGTTTCAACAGAATCAGTTTATTAGTTCCTTAACTACTGGGAAACTATCCACAACCAACCACATCGATCATTCGTAAAGCATATCCCTGCCATCCACAAATCAAGTTAGGAAAACACAAGCAGCACAACAAGTCCCTTCTTAATAACCAACCAACCCATTGATTAACATTCCCGTTCCATTACCATTCCCCACCATTTATTAACTCTTCCACTTTTTATTTATTATTTACAACCCATAGTTCATTCATATTCAAACCCAACCCTACAGCCCTGCTGCCAACCACCATAACCACAACCACACCGTACATCATCACCCCTTTAATACCATTCATTGCATCCCCACTGCCCATCACCAACATAGCATTCACACCAACCCACAACCAAGCCAACCGCAGCCCCACTGCTCACTCGATCCACAACAACCCACAAAAACACCCCCATCGCATGCCACGTATCCAAGCCAACACCCACATGTTCATTATTCTATTTTGTTCAATCGGGGTGATCACACAAGGGTTTCATATTTTAAATCATCCAACTTTACGTGATTATCCAAATTCCACATTCAATAAAGTTCCATTCACAAAAATGGTCTAGAAAGATAGGGAACCATTTAATTGTACAAGAAAAGGCCCCCAACGACTGTGATTTTTAGTAGGCATAAGCCTATTTAATTCATAACATAACAATAGGATAAACAAATATAAACATAACAACTTCACCATCCCCGTTCTTTAACAAGTTATTATCTTCCTTTAATGGTTCAACCGTTTCACATGAAAACAAGAGGATACCCACCCCGCATGATGAACAATTTATAGAGACAAAGGTATGATCCCTACCTCAACAGGTTCTGATCACAACGCTCCCCTGGATGAACTTTAGAAGACGTTCGTCGATGTATGTCACTTCTGTCAAATCCCAAAAAAACCTCCTTGGGTGGAATCTGGGAAGGAAAGCCTGAAGGAAATACAACGGATCCAATCTTAGAAGTTCTGCCTCGTCGTTACGATCCCGTGGCCACTGACGGATCGTAAATCGGAACTCGGACGAAGAAGTTATGGAAGAAAAAGAGCCTTCGAGTCTCTTAGGAGAGCTCTGCTCAGTGGAATGGAGAGGAGGGGGGTGAGTTGAAAAGGAGGAGGTGTCACCTCCTTTTATAGGCGTGAAAAACAAAAGTACACAGCGTGTACTTTATGGTACATGGCGTGTACTCGGCCATTTCACACGGTCACCACGCGGATTCCAACACGGCCTTCAACGCGGCACGTGGCCGTTGACTGGTCAACACACAGTTTGAAGGTAACGCATCTGCGGGGAGGGACTACACGGTGTGTATTATTGGCTACACGGCGTGTACTCATTTATTTCACACGATAAGGACACAGATCCAACACAGCACACGGCCGTTGACTGGTCAACACACGGTTTGAGAGTAACACGTCCGCGGGGAGGGACTACACGGCGTGTAGTATTGGGGTACACGTCGTGTACCCATTTATTTCACACGGCAAGGACACGGCCTTCAACATGGGGTATACCCGATGAGGGGGTACACTGCGTGTACTCACACTACACGGCGTGTAGTTTCAAAATTCTGAAGTGTGGGAAAAGTCCATTTTACCCTCCAGAACACTTCATGACCCTTTTTTTGACAAAGGAATGGGCCGGAGAGGTCCGAGCCATTATATCAGATACCTATTAAAACAGTCTCATCCCCGAGAATTAAAAATTCAACCCATAGAAACCCAACGAGATACCTCTTAGGGCCCTCGTTATAATTGGAACCCAACCATCAACCCTAATTATAGGTGTTAGGAATTCCTTATCCTATGTCGAGATATTATCCTCTTTAGGCGGCACTGACTTGCCTGCACGGGTTCAATCGCATCCTCATTAATGCGTCTCGATTAAGAATCGGGTCTTCCCACTTCTATACAGTAGGATTTTTTTTCAACTCGCATTTTCTCCAACACAACATAACCCACACATTTCCCGAACACATGGTTTGGGGAAAATTCCTTTTCCTATGTAGAGATATTATCCGCTTTAGGCGGCACTGACTCGCCCGCACGGGTTCAATCGCATCTGCATTAATGCATCTCGATTAAGGATCAGGTTTTTTCCTTTTTCCCACACATCTGGACATGCTACACACTTCTATAGAACAAGGAAACAAAAGGTCTCATAACTGACAAGCCAAGCATTCTATATATCAAAGGTACAAAG
Organism: Viscum album; assembly: GCA_963277665.1. NCBI lineage: Eukaryota > Viridiplantae > Streptophyta > Magnoliopsida > Santalales > Viscaceae > Viscum > Viscum album. Next base: position 357,433,303 of record OY728155.1, on the reverse strand, counting down.
TATAACATCAAAACAAAGCTCATAAGAACAAAGAAAACACAAGTCAAAACAACTCTGGGTACTGAGTGCGCATCTGAGCCTCCCACTCCAAAGTGCTCTCCTCGAGGCCGCCATGCCTCCACAACACACGAACCAAGGGAATGGTTCGTCCACGGAGCACCTTCTCTTTACGATCCTCGATTCTGACTGGTCGTTCCTCAAAGGTCCTGTCGTCTCCCATATCTAACTCTCCCCAATCAATAATGTGAGAGTCATCATTTAAGTACCGACGAAGCTGGGAGACGTGGAAGACGTCATGAACCTTCTCCAACTGAGGTGGCAGGGCTAGCTGATATGCCACCTCTCCTACTCGCCTCAGCACCTCAAAAGGTCCGATGAACCTAGGAGAGATCTTAATCCCCTTCTCAAACCTCCATTGCCCCCGTAGAGGGGAAACCTTCAAGAACACATGATCTCCCACCTCAAACTCCAAGGGCCTCCTCCGACGATCAGCATAATACTTCTGTTGGTCCTGAGCCGCTTTCATCCTCTCACGTACAAGATGGACTTTCTCTAGGGTGCTTTGCACTACCACTGGCCCAAGAGCACCTATCTCACCAACCTCTGGCCATCAAATGGGTGAACGACATGCTCTTCCATACAAATCCTCAAACGGTGTCATGCCAATAGTAGAGTGGAAGCTATTGTTGTAGGAAAACTCTACTAAAGTCAAGTGTCGTACCCATGACCCTCCGAAATCCAGAACGCATGCTCGCAGCATGTCCTCCAATGTATGGATAGTCCGCTTTGTCTGCCCGTCGGTCTGGGGGTGGAAAGCAGTGCTAAGGCGTAGTTGGGTTCCAAAATCATGTTGTAACCCCCTCTAGACTCGTGAGGTAAACCGAGTATCCTGGTCTGAGATGATAGTCTTCGGAATTCCATGAAAACACACCACCTCGTCTACGTACCTCTGTGCTAAGGTACTCACTAGGCCCGACTCCTTAATTGCTAATAAGTGAGATAATTTCGTCAGACGATCCACCACCACCTAGATAGTATCATAACCACCCTGAGCTCTAGGTAGTCTTGTGACGAAGTCCATCGAGATGTCATCCCACTTCCACTCGGGGACATCTAAAGGATGCAACAAACCACTGGGAACACGGTGTTCAGCCTTTACTTGCTGACACACTAGGAACTTAGCCACAAACTCTGCCACTACCCATTTCACCCCGGGCCACCAAAACTGTTCCCTCGGGCCTTGATACATTTCTGAAACTCCCAGATATACCGCCAAGGCTAAGCTGTGGAACTCACGGAGAACTCCCTCACGCATCGCCTCTGGAAAAAACAACCTTCCATGAAAAAGCATCTGATGTCGGTTGTCCTCTGACCATCCTTCTAAAGCGTTTCCCAGATCGACACGATCCCGCATTACTTCCGCCTCGGAGTCCCCCCACTAAGACTCTTCCACCTGCTACAACAAGGAGGAATGAACTGTCATTTGAAACAAACAACCTCTAACACCTTCTACCCTGGCATCCAAGTGCAAGGCAGCCAACTCTCCCATCACTTTCCAAGCATCAACGGAATCCTGAACCACTTTTTTATGCGACTTCCTACTCAAGGCATCAGCCACAACATTGCCCTTACCTTCAGTGTAAGAGATCTCAAAGTCATAGTCTTTTAGGAACTCGACCCATCTATGCTGCCATAAGTTCAGGTCGCGTTGGGAGATGATATAACACAGGATCTTGTGATCTGAGAAGACCACGAAGCACTCCCCAAAGAGGTAATGCCGCCACAAATTTAGTGTGAACACTACTACTGCAAGTTCCAGGTCATGGGTGGCATAGTTACGCTCGTGAGGGCGCAACTGCCTAGACCCATAACAGATCACACCCTTCTTCTACATCAGCACACACCCCAGACCAAGGCCAGAAGCATCACAAAACACCTCATACAACAATCCTTCCTCTAGAAACCTGAGTACGGGAGCACTGACCAACTTCTCCTTCAGGTAGTCAAAAGATTTCTGGCACTACTCGCTCTATAGGAAGACCTGGTTCTTCCTAGTAAAAGCTTTCGATTGAGCAGAAACTTGAGAAAAGTCTGAAATGAACCTCTGATAGTAACCTGCCAACCCCAGGAAACTACGAACTTCCGCCACACTCTTGGGTGCCGCCCAAGAAACAACTGCCTCCACCTTCGACGGGTCCACTGACACTCCATGCTGAGACACTATGTGCCCAAGGAAGTGTACTTCTTGTGTCAAGAACTTACACTTCGACAATTTCCCATAAAGTTGGTGGTGTCGAAGGACTTCCAAGACTGCCATGAGATGCTCAACATGATCCTCCTATGATCTTGATTAGATCATGATGTCATCGATAAACACAACGATGAACCGGTCTAGAAACTCTCGGAATACAAAGTTCATAAGTCCCATGAACACAGCCAGTGCATTCGTAACTCCAAACGGCATCACTACAAACTCGAAGTTCCCATACCTGCACCTAAAATCCATCTTCGAGATGTCAATATCCTTTACCCTCAGCTGATTATATCCCGATCATAGATCAATATTAGAAAACCAACATGCTCTCCTCAGTTGGTCGAAGAGATCATCTATCCTTGGAAGGGGTAACGGTTCTTGATCGTTACCTGATTCAACCTTCAGTAGTCTATGCATAACCTGAGACCACTATCTACCTTCTTCACAAAAAAAACTGGAGCACCCCATGGCGACACGCTGGGTCGAACAAAACCCTTCTCCATCAGATCTTCAATCTGAATCTGCAACTCCCGCAACTCCGAAGGTGCCATCCGATAAGGGGCCATCAAAATCAGACGGGCACCAGGATGTAAGTCTATCCCAAACTCAACGTCATGTTGGGGGGGGTAGAGTCACAACCTGCTCGGAAAAAACACCGAGGAACTCCCCAACAACCTCCGGGACATCCATCATTTCCATATCAGCTGGAACCACTGATAACCTTCCTAACAAGGAAAGGAGAGTCTCTACACGTTGGCTTCCCACCTGATAGCTCATCTTGCCAACAAAAGATACACGCTGCCCGTCCACGTCGGAGAACACGACCCTTCTTCAGAAGCAGTCGATAATGGCACTAACGGAAAACAACCAATCGATACCTAGGATGACATCGTATGGCTGCATCTGTAGCAAAAGAAGATTCCCACTAGATCGATGTGGTCCCAACGTCAGCCCACATCCCCGGAAAACACAAGATACGCTGTTCTAGCCTCCAACTGGTGTACTCAGCACCAGTGGTACGAAAATTCTCTCTACGTCTAGTCCCAAAGAATGGGCTAGACCAGGTGAAACAAAGGAGTGCGAAGCTCCTGAATCGAACAAAGAAGAAACGAGAGTGCTGAACAAACAAATCATACCTCGCACCACCTCTGGTCCCTCTGGAGCTTCCAACTCTATTGCGTGTAACTATCCACGCCCAGCTCCTCTGCCTCTCTGATGTCATCCACCTCCCCGACCACGCCCTGGTCGAGGTCCATGAGGAGCACCCTAAGGTCGGCCTCCTCCTGCAAAGTCTGCCCTCGGGGGAGCATGGTCCTGCTGCTGCTGGAAGGGCCTTGCTGGAAACTGGTGCTGCTGAGGTTGGCACTGAACCTTCCCACCTCCACCGTAGTGAGCTTGGGTCGGGCACCGACTCTGAACGTGCCTGAAACCTCCAAAAGAAAAACACTTCGGTCGTGGGCTCGTGAAAAAGGGATGAGGACCCGAAGATCTAAACTGGAACTACTGGGGCCTGCTCCCCACTGGCCTGAACCTGGAAGGTCCTGTCGTAGGAGACCTGTTGCTGACTACCTTCCCCTTCGACAAACCTAGCTGGATCCCCTCTCGTGGTGCACCTCCCATCGAGTGCATCCTCTCTAAAACCTCTTCCTTCTTCTGTACCACCAAGTACATCGGAAGGGTGAAGGGGGTGACAGCATACTGGAGCGAAGGACGAAGTGCCTCCTCTAATCGTTTAGCTTGAGACTCCTCGTCCGGAAAGATATCCGGAGCAAAGTGCAGGAGATCCTTGAACTTGATCCCCAACTCTCGTACTGACATACTCCTCTGTTGAAGGGAGAGTAACTCTTTCCACTTCTCCACCTTGATCATGGAATAAATGAATTCCTCTCGGAATTCCTTCTCAAAGTCAGCCCATGGAACCTCTGCCTCTGTCCTCTCTCTGAGGTAGAGCGTCCACCACTTTCGTGCCGCACCTCTCAGCTGACTGACTGCTAGGGGAACCCAGTACTCCCTCGGAGCACGGATCAAGGTAAAAGCGATCCCTAGCTCCTCAAACCACCACTCCATCTCCGTATCCGAATTACTACCCTTGTACTTCTTGAGGGTTTTCCGCTGGAAAGAACGGAGAGTCTTCTGCCACTGGCTATCTTCCTCCTCTCGGTCAATCCTCATCTGATCGACCGCCTGAATCTGCTGGGCCTCGGCCGTCTGAGCCACCTGGGGATGACTTCCAGGTGCCATAGTTGTACGGTAAAAAAGATCTCCTAATCCTAAGTAGTAAGGAAATTTATCAGGGTTTCATTTTATCATTTTATTTCAATTTCTTTCCCAGAACACCCAAATCAAGTAAAACAAAATCATGATAATGCATGTACCTTTCCTAGGTTCTATACCCTATAATAAATGTAGTCTCACTTGGTCATTCAGTAGGCTTAGATTCCTTGCATCGGATCACGGGGGGCCCGAAAATCCCGTGTCCTAGCCGGTCTTCCCTGGCCTATGTTATGCACCAAGATCAACCAACACTGTTTCCCTACCATCCCATGCAATCCTCACTGTGCCTAACTCCAGACTCCATCCTATCTCTCAACCATCACCTCTGATACCATTCTGTCACGATCCCCACCCACCAAAGATGACCCTCTTGAGCTGTAAATGGTGAAAGGGAGATAATGACCCCCGAGTCCCGCCTCCAGTAGGCCCCGGGGTGGCGACTAGCACCAAGGGTATGAGTTTTCACAAATATGGGAGTCATTACCCCTTTTTTTATTATTTAAGATTGGGAAATAGGACAAGTCAACCACCAAAAAAAGAAAAGAACAAGTGTATAGAAATAAACCCAAACCAATCCCACATGCATGTTTAAATAGTTCTGAAACAAGGTACAAGTACAAGAAATCTCAAAAAGTACAATACCAAAAGAAACAAGAGTACAACAACTACAACAAATCCAACTGTCCTGACTAGTAGGGTCCCGCACGGCCCTGGTAGTCCTCCTGGAAACCTGAGAGTAAACGTAGGGTGAGCATACAAGTATACTCAGTAGGGAAACCTAAAGCTCTCATGAACAAGTGGGGGAGACATCCTAATGTCCCCTGAGAACAACAGAATAAACCAAAACCTAACAAGGAATTCTATCCACCCAACCTCACCAGCCACGCTCACCAAAACACAAACAACAGGTAGTAGTAGTATATAAGATCAAGATTATTGGGTACCCCGCACCATTTACCACTAGTTAGCTGCTTTTCCTAATGGAGAACGTCCTGATGCTGCCACACACTTCTTTCCCGCACACACCTGGGCCTCAAGAACCACACATCCCGCCCGCACACACTTGGGACTCACAACCATGTATCCTGCCCGCACACACCTGGGCCTCACAACCACGTATCCCGCCCGCACACACTTGGGCCTCATCCCGAAGGTTCTTGGGAAATAGTAAAACATTCCCAAAGAGTCTTGGGCTAAACCACCCCAATCAAAACCTACCCAAAGAATCTTGGGTGTAAGGTCGCCTCAAGCCATCACAGCCTAGGGAAGAAAGAGCAGGAAGGAGCTAGTAACTAAGGGGAAAACACCCTCTCCCATGAAATGGGAGTGTTCAACACTAAGTGCTCAACATGGGTGGGGTGTGATGAAACACAAAGATACAGATATATATATATATATATATATATATATACCAAACACTCAGCCCAACCTATGGCTTTTAATCAGAGAACTGAGCACATGCCTCGGCACTGCTACTACGAAGCATACATACAACAAACAATCCCAAAGCCCCATTTAAGTTTTCATGTTTCAACAGAATCAGTTTATTAGTTCCTTAACTACTGGGAAACTATCCACAACCAACCACATCGATCATTCATAAATCATATCCCTTCCATCCACAAATCAAGTTAGGAAAACACAAGCAGCACAACAAGTCCCTTCTTAAAAACCAACCAACCCATTGATTAACATTATCGTTCCATTACCATTCCCCAACATTTATTAACTCTTCCAATTTTTATTTATTATTTACAACCCATAGTTTTTTTACATTAAAACCCAACCCTGCAGCCCCACTGCCAACCACCATAACCACAACCACACCGTACATCATCACCCCTTTAATACCATTCATTGCAGCCCCGCTGCCCATCACCAACATAGCATTTACACCAACCCACAACCAAGCCAACCGTAGCCCCACTACTCACCCGATCCACAACAACCCACAAAAACACCCCCATCACATGCCATGTATCCAAGACAACACCCACATGTTCATTATTACATTTTGTTCAACTGAGGTGATCACACAAGGGTTTCAGATTTTAAATCAGCCAACTTTACGTGATTATCCAAATTCCACATTCAATAAAGTTCCATTCACAAAAACGGTCTAGAAAGATAGGGAAAATTTTGATTACACAAGTAAAGGCCCCCAACGAACATGATTTTCAGTAGGCATGAGCCTATTCAATTCACAACACAACAATAGGATAAACAAAGATAAATATAACAAATTCACCATTCCCGTTCTTTAACCAGTTATTATCTTTGTTTAATGGTTCAACCGTTTCTCATGAAAACAAGAGGATACCCACCCTACATGATGCACAATTTAGAGAGATGAAGATAAGATCCCTACCTCAACAGGTTCTGATCACAACGCTCCCCCGGATCTACTTTAGAAGACGTTCGTCGGCATCTGTCACTTCTGTCAAATCCCGAAAAAACCTCCTTGGGTGGAAGTTGTAAAGGAAAGGCTAAAGGAAAGACAACAGATCCAAGCTCAGAAGTTCTTCCTCATCGTTACGATCTCGTGGCCGCTGACAGATCATAAATCAGAGCTCGGACGAAGAAATTATGGAAGAAAAAGAGCCTTCGAGTCTCTTGGGAGAGCTCTGCTTAGAGGAATGGGGAGGAGAGGGGTGAGTTGAAAAGGAGGAGGGGACCCCTCCTTTTATATGCGTGAAAAACAAAAGTACACTATGTGTACTTTATGGTACACGGCGTGTACTCGGCCATTTCACACGGTCACCATGCGGCTTCCAACACGACCTTCAACGCGGCATACGGCCGTTGACTGGTCAACACGCGGTTTGAAGGTAACGCATCCACGGGGAGTGACTACACGGCATGTAGTATTGGATACACAGCGTGTACTCATTTATTTCACACAGTAAGGACATGGCTCCAACACGGCACATGTCTGTTGATTGGTCAACACACGGTTTGAGGGTAACGTGTCTGCGGGGAGGGACTACACGGCGTGTAGTATTGGGGTACACGGCGTGTACCCATTTATTTCACACGGCAAAGACACAGCCTTCAACATAGGTTATACCCAGTAAGGGGGTACACGGCGTGTACTCACACTACATGGCGTGTAGTTTCAAAATTATAAAAAGTGTGGGAAAAGTCCATTTTACCCTCCAGAACACTTCATGACCCTTTTTTTTACAAAAGAATGGGCCGGAGAGGTCCGGGCCATTAAAACCTAGGGGAGATAAAGGAGACTAATGTTCTGTGGGTCAATTTTGAGAAGGAGTTATGAGCATAATTCCATTTTTTTACCATTAAGTCTAAGAAGAGGCAGGAGTTAATCTCCCTTTCATAGATGAGTATATCGGTATGAGAGTTGAGGATCAAGTTCAAAGATCTCCTTCATTTTTTCCCAGATCTCTTTCTGGATGAGGAGTCTCTTGAGAGACGTCTAGATGTGGCACTTCATCCTTTGGTTACTCCCTTTACCATGACAAAGTACTTGGAAGTCCATAAGAAAGCATATGTAGTTGAGTGGATGCACTCGTGAGGAGGTCTACCACGGGAGGGGATCCAGTAGGGTTCTTTTAAGTGAAAGGCTACTAGTAGCAGGTTTTAGGAACCAGGGCCTTCATGGTTTTGACCAGGATGTAACCGACCTCAATACTTTACATTTTTGCCTTCAGGTCCTCGTGCTTTTCCTATGAACCTGAGATTGAGGTGTTTCACTTGCGAAGTCCATGGACAACATTAGAGTCAGTGCTCGATGGCCATTTAATCTCAGTATGGTGGAGGTAGGAAGTTTCAACACCCATATCTCCAACAGTTTCCATCCATGACATTTTAGCAGTAGGGACAGGAGGATCCTACTCCACCGAGGGGAGATAGAGTAGGTGGAGTCTGACCTCAGGGTGTTCCTAATGGACCTCGACCTCGGTGTGGTCGTGGAGGAAGTTCTCAACAAAGAGGTAGAGGATCTGTGTGTGGTCAGTTTCACTATAATGTCACAATATTTCCATGTATTTTTTTAAAAAAATTATATGGAATTATTTCAAGACCACACGTTCTGAAGACATGTGATTTTGAGGCCCGGTGTGCCTAGAATGGAATTTTGAAGTTTTTATATTCGCCTGGGTAAAATTGTGAGCAAGTTTTTCTAACTTTTTAACTGGTGCTCAGATCAAAAATTCGAGGGAACCATTGAACTCAGAACATCAGGATTCCCCTAAAAAGGACTTAACTTCAACTGGAAAGGGTCAGACGAAAAAGTCAATTTTTTTGACTTTTCGAAAAATAATAAAATAACTTAGAAAACGTTATTTTATTTTCTTTCACACCATTGAGTGGTGGACAACGACATTGCAGTACGCCAACAAGGTGAAGAATATGCACATTAAATGAGGATAATTAGTTTCTCGTTTGTGCAAGCGTAACTCCTACGTTGTTTCATAAATTAAATAGTGTAACGATGCAACGTCGTAGTGTAACAGAAACGCTGCGACATGTTTCCTTTTTATTAAACTAACGCATTGGAGAGTTGGGAATTAAACCATGTAAATTATCCGACAAAACTATGGTGAACAGACTAGACCCAGGTTGGTTTGGGTCCAGGTCAGGTTGGTGGAATCAGGTCGAGTCTAGTCGGTCTGACCGGGTTGGGTCTGGTTGGTCCGATCATGTTGGACCGGGGCCTTTTTGAAAAAACACACATATCTTAAAAACTGGGCATCTGATTGATGATTTGTTTGCAGTTTTGGGACGCTCTCGACAGGATGGGTCTTTTGGCATACTCTATGGTGGACTTCATGGAAGTTTATATTTGAATAATGGCTTGAGGAGTGGTTCTCCCGAGATCAAGCGTGCGACATGCAGAAACCCTGTGTTTGGGTTAGACCAAAAGACTACTAATGAGTGACCCTGTGTGGATTGGATACTATGGATCATAGGGAAGCGACTTCTGTGTAACCCGATGGGCCCATGGTGGGGAGCGACTTCTGTGTGACCCGGTAGACCGACAGTACTTGACAGGAGGAGTAGCTCATCTTAGACATTGATTAGTGGGAAGTGGCTTCTTTGTGACCTGACATGCCCACGGTGGGGAGCGGCTTCTGTGTGTCCCAATATACCCATGGTACTTATCAGGTATGAGTACCATAGCAGTCCTAGGGTTGGTAGGAAGAGGCTTCTCTATGACCTGGGAGACCTATTGTACTCATTAAGGAGGAGTTCTCCAGCAGCTGAGGTGTTCGACAATGTGACTAATGGTTCTACTATTCTATTATAGAATATACCTGGTGTGAGTTGTCTTGCTTCATGATCATGCTTGGTGATCATGATTTTCTATTTAGTTGTTGATTGCTTTGTGGTCTTTCATTTTTTGTTTTGGGGTCCCTATTGAGTATTTTTTTACTCACCCCTGCACGGGCATCGCCCACACGTGTTGTGTCTAGTGCATACAATCAACATTTCGACAGAGGACTTGGTGGCCTAGGACCAGGCGGGGCCCAGTGAGATCAGGTAGGTAGGGCATACTTCTATGGCTTTCAGCAGCTACTTTGTTCCTACCCATCAGGTGGGGTTTTCAGCAAATGGCCATTCATGGTTTCTTTTATACTTTCTTGTTTTCCAGTTAGTCTTTTGTTGGGTTTTTATTCTGACCCATTTGACTTTCAGTTGCACTTTTACTCATTGGTTATATATAGTGGCATGCTTGTTTACTTTTCCAGCATTTGGATGTGGTTGTGTGTGTGTGTGTACAGGTACTTAGGCAAATTCCTCCCACTTGTAGGTTTATGCCTTTGGTGATAGTCACCAACCCCTGGCCATCGGGAGGTGGGCTTGGTGTATGTCACAGCATGGGCATCGGGGGATGGGTTGTGAAAAAGTTGTATCAAAGGTGGTCAGTTCTACCTCATATATCGAGAGTCTGTTTTTTGTTTTTTTTTTGGAGAAATAGTGTTAAGTGTTTCGAGTTCAAATTTTAGATTCGGGGAGTCCAGTGTTACTATGGCGGCTGACGTATGCATACACCAAGACCCTTAATTTTTATTTTCGGATCTATACATGAAAATACTAGTTGTATAAGTTTTTCCTTTTGATTTTTCTTGAATAAGAGTCAGATCACTATGTATAATCTTCTCACTGCGGTGTATCTTGATCTATTTCAAGATGCCTCCATGTAGACTTCTAGATAGGCTTCTGATATGTGATCGTGTGGACAACCCACCTAGAGATGAGGCATCGGTTCATGGACCAGTGCTAGAGATGGCCCCGCTGGGTGGTGCACTAGTGTTGCCACCATCCATTGATTAGTAGTTACTACTGGCATTACCGGAAGGGGAAGTGCATAGGCTCAGCACCTTGCACAAGTTCTAGAGATAGAGAACTTTTAGGTTCATGTGAGAGATAGATCCTCAGGTCGCTGAGGACTGGAGGGAGGTAGTGACGTGGGTCTTCCACTTAGTGAGGACACTGGTTGACCAGATGTTGATCTTGGTCATGATCCATCTATAGGGCTCAACAAGGAGATAGTTGATCTTGACCATCCAGATGCATGATAAGGTGACCCTCTATTAGGAAGACTTCAAGCAGATTTTACAGGATAATTTTTTCCCCGTGACCTTTTGTATGGTGCGCATACATGAGATACTTCACCTACAGCAGGGCAGCCTGTCGGTGGCTGAGTACTCTGCGAGGTTTATAGACCTCTCTCTCTCCTCCACAGACATGGTGAAAGACCCTTTCTTCAGGGCCCAGACCTTTGATCAAGGACTCAGATGGGATATCAGGGCATCTATGGTGTCTCTTAGCATCCCCACTCAGGCTGGAGTGATTAAGCGGGCCCTTCTTGTAGATATCTTCCTAACAGAGTAGGCACCGATAGCCAGAGCCACTAGCAGACCTCAAGCAGTAGAGTCTTCAGTAGTGAGTAGAAGGAAGCAGACGAGGGGGGCCCAAGGGGGCCAACTCTTTCAAAGGATGACCCTAGGACTCATGGTCAGTAGTGTGGGGCTCCCAGAGTAGAGGGAGTCAACAGAGAACCTGGTTGTGTTTTACGTGCGGTGGTTAGGGACACATGGTTGGTGACTTCATGACCTTCTGTACAAATTATCAGCAGGCGGTCGAGGGACCTCCGAGGAAGAGGTAGTGGTTTGATCAAGGAGGTTCGTAGGGAAGTGGATATGGAAGAGGAGAAAGTCAATCGGCAGGCGGTGGACCACAGTTCAAGGTGCTACCACCACCACCCCCAGGTGGTCCACCACGGGCTCAGGGAGCTAGAGGGATAGGGGTGAGGCTAGCTTCAGGTGATGGAGTACTATGACCACGGTGCTCTAGAGATGATTAGAGGTATGATATATGTCTTCTCCACCTTAGCTGCAATTATTATAGACACAGGTCTCAGTCACTCTTTCCTTTCCACAGACCTCATTCGAGGCTTAGAGATTTTGGTGGAGCCATTGGCTCGATCCTTATGATTAGAGACTCCTATAAAAGGGGATTTGACGATTAAGCACTAGTTCCGATAGTGTGAGCTTACTCTAGGATGTGAGATATTCAGTTGGGATCTCCTAGTAGCAGCGTCGAGGCCTTATGACGTAATCTTGGGTATGGACTGGTTATCCACTGTCCATGCTCAGATCGACTGTTTTAGGTGCAAAGTGTGGTGTGTCTTTGAGGATGGGACCAGGTTTTCTTTCACATGTGAGAAGGGAACCTTTTCAGAACAAGATGGACTTTCTCAGAGGAGGGTGCATCTGATCACTCACTAGTTGGCTAGCCTCACCCTCGATGTGGTGGACAAGAGGAGTCTGAGCTTTCCTGTAGTGGTGTATGAGTATGAGGATGTCATTCCTAAGGATGTTTCGAGACTACCTCCTCATAGGGAGGTAGACTTTTTCATCGATCTGTACCTAGGGATTACACTAATATCCACACTGGAATATCAAATGGCTCCCATGGAGCTTCGTGAATTGATGGTTCATCTGGAGGACTTATAGTAGAAGGGGTTCTTAAGGCCTAGAATTTCACTATGGGCATCCCTAGTGTTTTTTTCCAAGAAGTAAGATGGGAGTTTGAGGTTATGCGTGGACTTCCATCACCTGAACCAGGTTACCGTGAAGAATAAGTATCCACTGCCAAGGATTGATGACCTCTTCGACCAGCTGAAGGAATCATGGTGGTTCTCGAAGATAGACCTCAGATAAGGCTATCATCAGCTTCGGGTAGGGATAAAGACATGCCTAAGACAAACTTGACATGACGGTACGACCACTATGAGTTTTCGGTGATGCCTTTCGATGTGACCAATACCCTTGAAGTGCTCATGGGAATCATGAACAGGATATTCCAGCCTTACCTTGAGCATTTCATGGTGGTCTTCATTAATGACATCTTGGTTTATTCAACGTCAGAGGAGGATCACGCTACACACCTAGGGATAGTCCTGGATACACTTTGAGAGAAGCAGCTTTGTGGTAAGCTCTCAAAATTCCAGTTCTGGATTTGAGAGGTCCACTTTTTGGGACACATCATCCTGGAGGTTGTAGTTGTAGTGGATCTGGAGAGATAGAGGCAGTGCTTTCTTGGGAGCCACCCAGGAGCATGACTGAGGTGCGGAGTTTCTTGGGGTTGTCCAGATACTACCGAAGGTTTGTGCATGACTTTTTCAGAGTATCAACAACTTTATTATCCTTAAAATGGAAGTGGAATCCCTTAATGTAGATGGAGAAGTGCCAGTAGAGTTTCTAGGAGTTGAGGCAGAGACTGATGAGTTCCCCCATCTTGAGACTACTAGAAGAGGTTGTTGGGTATGTAGTCTTCTAAGACACATCAGGGACTGGACTGGGTTGTGTCCTGATGCAAGCACGAGTATTGATCACCTATGGCTCATGGAATTTGAGGTAGCATGAGCAAAACTATGTGACCCATGACTTGGAGCATGCAGCAGTGGTATTTTCCTTGAATATGTGGTATCACTACTTGATGGGTGAACAGTTTACCCTCTACTTTGACCACAAGAGTCTCAGGTATATCTTCTCCCAGAAGGACTTGAACTTGAGACAATATTGATGGATTTAGTTCCTACATGACTATGACTTTGAGATAGCCTATACTCCTGGGAAGGAGAACGTGGTGGCAGACATGCTCAGTAGGAGGTCTGGCTTACAGCTGATGAGTGAGGTGACGAAGCAGCTAGCCGCGATGAAGATATCCTTTGTGGATGGTGATGGAGAAACTTGCCTCCAGTCAATGAATGTCACTCCCCCCCTATTACATCAAGCTAGGGAAGCACAACTTGTGGATGTTGGCTGTGAGACCCGACGTGCTTAGATATTCTCAGGATAGGCTACTAATGGATTTTCAATAGGAGGAGATCAAGTCATACTTTTTAGAGGACATACTGTTGTACCAGTGACGTTATGGGAGGAGGTGTTAAGGTAATTACACACATCCCCTTTGGTGGTACATCTTGGTGCGGTGAAGATGTACCAAGACCTCCGATGTCAATACTGGTGGACAGGGATGAAGAAAGAAGTGGCAGAGTTTGTTTTATGATGCCTCACATATTAGTAAGTGAAGTCCAAGCATCAGATCCCAGTGGTCTTGGAACAGCCACTTGAGGTATCATAATGTAAATGGAATGGTATCTCTATAGGCTTCATGACTTGGTTACCACGTATGTCCAGGGGACATGATTCTATCTGGGTGATCGTTGAACGAGTCACCAAGTCGGCTCACTTCCTACTCATCTGGGATAGGGATTAGTAGAGGGATTTAGGCACCTCTACATCCAGGAGATAGTGCGGCTATACATGGTTCCTTTGATGATCAACACAGATTGTGATGCTCTCTTTATATCCTAGTTGTGGAAGGAATTTCAAGAGGAATTTGTGACTCAACTGCTCTTGAGCATCGTCTTTCACCCTCAAACATATGGTTAGATGGAGCAGACCATACAGACCCTAGAGGACATGCTTCATGCTTGTGTCCTTGATTTTGATCACAGTTGGTAGGACCACCTTCCACTGGTGGAGTTCGCATATAATAATAGTTATCACTCCACCATTTTCATGGCACAGTTTGAGGTCTTGTACGAGTAGCCATGTAGACCACCTCTATGCTGGACAGACCTAGGGGAGTCAACACTCAAGGGTCTAGAGTTGGTATAGGCTACCACTGAGAAGGTGCATACTATCTAGGAGTGGATGAGGACTGCACAAAGCAGACATAAATCGTATGCTGACATGAACCGATGACCCTTGGAGTTTGAGGAGGGAGACCAAGTGTTCCTTCAGGTCTCACCCCGATAAGGATTGCAGAGATTTGGTAAGGGCAACAAGATAACTTTGAGGTTCATCTGACCTTTTCATATCCTCAGAAAAGTTGGAGAGGTGGAGTACTACTTATCTCTTCCCCCACAGATGCACCAGGTGCACAATTTCTTCCACATGTCACATCTGAGGAGGTACGTGCATGATCTATCACATGTCATCGACTGGGGTGAGCTGGAAATTGAATATGGGGAAATGTTTGCAGAGTTTTCGGTGGAGATAGAGGATCGAAAGGAGTGGGTCCTTCATGGATGGTTGATTCCTTTGGTGTGCATTTTGTGGTAGCACTGGAATCTGTAGGATAACACATGGGAGTGGGAGGATCAGATTCATGCTTAGTACCCCCATTTGTTTGATTATCCATTGTTTTGGATTTTTTGGGGATTTAAATCCCTAAGGTGGGTGAATGTAATGTCCCGGAATTTCTATGTAATTTTTTTAAAATTATATGGAATTATTCTGAGACAACACTCTCTGACGACACGTGATTTCGAGACCCGATGAGCCCAGAACAGAATTTTGAACATTTTTAAGTTTTCTTAAGTAAACGTACGAGTGGGTTTTTATAACTTTTGAACTGGTGATAGGATCGAAAATATGAGGGCATCATTGAACTCAGGACGATGGGATTCTCCTAGAAAAGACTTAACTTCAACTGGAAAGGGTCAGATAGAAAAGTTAATTTTTGAACTTTTCAGAAAATAATAAAATAACTTAGAAAAAGTTATTTTATTTTCTTTCTCACCATTTAGTGGAGGACAGAGGTGATACGGTGTAGCAAAGAGGTGATTATGGGGCGTATTAAATGAAAATCGTTAATGGCACATTTGTACAAGAATAACGACGCGACGTCGCAACGGCTCAGCGTAATAGAAACACTGGGACGTGTTTTCTTTTTATTAAACTAATGCGTTGGAGAGTTGGGAATTAAAACATGGAAATTCTCTAATAAACCTACCGCAAAGTTCTTACCCTATGAAGAACGACGAAAACTGGTGGATCGCCCACTACATCATCTCTCTATGAAGAACGAAGCCGAGAAGCAATGGACACCTTCGACTTCTTGAACCTTGATGGGTGAACTGCTTCAACATCAAACTTCTTTGAGGTAGGGGTTTATTTTTGATTTATTTTTTTCCCCATTATAGTTCTAAATGATGAATGCAGATCAACCCATGAACTAGTTGATCCGTGAATCGTGCGTTCTTGCGGGAGGGTGTTTCATTTTGGATTTCTATTCGGGATTAAACTTCTATAGATAGAATATCATCCCAAACCTCCCCAGTTTTAAACTTCTAATGGGAAAGTCGTGGGCCGACACAAACAATTCCAGGCCCCCTCTGCATGTGCATTCGTTGTAAATGGATTTTCCAAGATGACGAAAAGGCACATCTGAGGTCATCACGGTGAAGAGGGTGTTCCCAGAAGGTCGTATAAGCAAGTAGTGTGAAGAATGGAACACCAAAGTACATTAATTGGTCCGCTGAAGTTCCTATTGGTTGCGATGGCAGCATGCGGTGGTTCCATATGGTGGGGCAGTAGGGCCATTGATTGTACCGGCAGTTGACGGAAACGGCGCGCCTCAACGGCGCACTGAACGGTGAAGACCACGACCTTGACACTGGAGACCCGCGACACTGTGCTGGCACCCTGTTGAGAAGTTAACTCACAGACTTAGTCCACATGTGACATGGAGGGGTGGCTGGTTTCACTGGTCATGTGTGGTGAAGCAGGTCGTGGATGTGCCACGTCCGTATGGAAGAGCCAGACCTGCCCCAGCGGGTTGGGTTGGATCTATGGCCCAACGAACCGAACCCAGGCTGGGCCGGGTCTGTGTCGGGTCAAGTTGGGTCAGTCTGACCGGGCCCGAATCCAACCAACCCCTTTTTGGAAAAAAAATTTCTGTATTTTTTAAATCGTGGGGTCCAATTGACGAGCCGTTTACGAGGTTGGGACCCTCTTGATGAGCCGGATCTTTTAGAATACTCTATGGTGAATTTCCTGGAAGTTGAAATTTAAAAAATGGATTGAGGAGCGGTTCTCCTGAGATCGAGTGTGCGGCGTGCATAAACCCTGTAGTTGGCTGAGAACTAAAGAATACTGACAAGCGACCCTATGTGGATCAAATACTATATCCCAGTGGTAAGTGGCTTCGGTGTGACCCTGTAGGCCCGTGGTGGGGAGCGGCTTCTGTGTCACCCGACAGATCCACGATACTTGATAGGAGGAGTACCTCATCTTGGCCATAGATTAGTGGGAAGCTGCTTCTGTGTGACCCAAAATTCCAACAGTGTGGATCAGATTATGTGTGACCCAACATACCCTTGATGCTCATTAGTTATGAGTACCACAAAAATCCTAAGGTTAGTGGGAAGAATCTTCTATGTGACCCGGCAGACCCATTATACTCCTTGAGGAGGAGTTCTCCAACAGCCAAGGTATTTGACAATGTGACTAATGGTTATACTATCCTATTCTAGAATATACCAAGTATGATCTATTTTGTTTCGAGATCATTATTGGTGATCATGATTGGTGGTTTGGTTGTGGATTTCTTTGTGGTCTTTCCTTTGTTTTTTGGGGTCCCTACTGAGTATTTTGTTACTCACCCTTGCACGGGCTTCGCTCACACTTGTTTTGTCTAGTGCCAACGATCGACACTTTGATGGATTACTTGGTGTTCTAGGACCAGGCAGGGCCTACTGATATTAGGCAGGCATGGCATACTTCTACGTCTTTCAGCAGCTACTCTATACTTACCCATCGGGTGGGGTTTTTAGTGGATGGCCATTCAGGGTTTATTTTATACTTTCTTGTTTTCGAGTTAGTCTTTTGTTGGGTTTGTATTCTGGCCCATTTTACTTTCAGTTTTACTTGTATTCAGTGGTTATTTATAGTGTCATTCTTGTTTACTTTTCCAGCTTTGGGATATGGTTGTGTGTGCGTGCGTACAGGTACTTAGGAAAATGCCTCCCACTTGCAGGTTTACGCCTTCAGTGCAAGTCACCAACCCCTGGCCTTTGGGAGGCAGGCTTGGGGTATGTCATAGCATGGGCCTCAGGGGATGGGTCATGACATACACACCCCAAAGGTAGCAGTTCTAGTTGGTCCAAATATTGTTCGAGGTACGATCAGTTTGTTTAGTACTCTTTCTTGTGTTTTGTTTGATTTGGGAGCTTCTCACTCTTTCATTACACCCTCTCTAGCCCATGCTCTGGGATTGGACAAAGAAAGTCTTTTAGTGCCCCTGGTGTTCAGTATGCCAGTCAGATTTTAGACCAACTTGTTTGATATATTCCAGGGATGTAGACTGAATATGGGGTCGCATCAGTCCCATGGGGATCTATTCTTGCCACAGATGCAGTCATACAATATTATTCTCGGCATCAGCTGGTTATATTCTATGCATTCCATTTATCGGCTACTTTCATAAGAGAGTCTTATTTTCTAACATGGATGACCAATGTGTGACTTTCATCAATGAGTGGAGTTGTCAGGTGGGCAGTTGGCATTTGAAGCCTCTTCTTTCCTTATTGGCCAAACTGTTAGTGGGATATTTGGATGTTGAGATGGTGGAGATTCCTGAGTTGTTGGGGAGTTTTTGGATGTTTTTTGTGAGGAGGTTTTGAATCTGCCCCCTTGAAATGAAGTTGAGTTCGGGATAGACTTACAACATGTTGCTTCTCTGATTTCTATGGATCCTTATCAGATGACACCTTTTGAGTTGTGGGAGTTGAGGATCTAGATTGACGACCTGATGAAGAAGGGATTTATCAAACCCAGTTTGTTTTCATGGGGTGATCCAGTGTTGTTTTCAAAGGAGGATGGTAGTATGAGGTTGTTCATAGACTACTGAAGGTTGAATAAGGTAATGGTAAAGAATTGTTACCCTCTTCTAAGTATAGATGACCTTTTCGACTATCTGAGAGGAGCAAGTTGTTTTTCTAAGATTGATTTGCAATCTGGATATCACCAGTTGAGGGTGATGGAGGGAGATATTTCAAAGACTGTTTTCAGATGTAGGTATGGTCACTTAGATTTCATAGTCATTTTGTTCGGTGTTACGAACACAACAGCCATGTTCATGGGGCTTATGAACTCGGTATTTAGTGAGTTCTTGGACCGATTCATCATCGTATTCATTGATGACAACCCAATATAATCGAGATCAGAGGAGGAGCATACCGATCACATTGGGACTATCTTAAAAGTCCTTCAACACCATCAACTATGTGGAAGGTTTTCCAAGTTTAAGTTGTGTACATGTGGGGTGCATTTCCCTAGACATGTGGTGTCACAATAGGGTGTAACAATGGACCCATCAAAGGTCGGGGCAGTTGTTTCTTGGGTACCACCCAAGAATGTGGCAGAGGTTCGCATTATTATTGGTCTAGTGGGATATTATCATAGATTTGTACTTGATTTATCTTGATTTTCAACTCCATCGACAAATCTAACTAGAAAAGACCAAGATTTTGTGTGGAGCAAGCAATGCCGGCAGCATTTGACTATCTAAAGGGGAATTTGGACAGTGCTCCAGTGCTCCAGTTTTCATAGGAAGGGGTGATTTTTGAAGTATTTTTTAATGATTCTCATCTGGTTTTGGGATGCATGCTGATGCAGCGGTAAAGAGTGATCTCTTGTGGATTTAGACAGTTATGTCCCCATGAACATAACTATGTCACCCATGATCTGGAGCTTGAAGTGGTCCTGTTTGTGCTGAATTTATAGAGGCATTACCTCATTGGGGAGCATTTTGTGGTCTTCACAGATCACAAGATCTTGAGGTATATCTTTTCCCATCAAGATATGAACTAGATACAATGAATGTGGGTGGAGTTCCTCTAGGACTGTGATTTTTAGATCTCTTACACCTCAGGAAATGGGTATGTCATGGCTGATGCCTTGAGTAGGAAGTCGCAAAAGGAGGTAGTTCAGGAATCTATGGATGCTTGGAGGGAAATATAGGATTTGTAGACCCTACACTTAGGTTCAAGAATTGATGGTGATAGAGGCTGTATATTTCAAATTACATTGAAGTATTCTCTAATTTAGTAGGTGTAGGTGTCTCAGTGGGGAGACTTGGAGGTAGAGGTGATGCGTGATCACATTAACCAGGTTGATGCTCCAAAGGGATGATCAAAGGATGGTCAGAATCAAATTCTTATTTGTAGGAGGCTATTTGTTCTAGTGGAGATGCGTGATGGATTCCTCTGTGTGTTTCATATCTCAACCTTATTGGTGAACCTAGAAGTTTCCAAGATTTATTGTGGTTTGAGGATGTAGTTTTGGTTGCTCATGATGAAGCAGGAAGCGACAAAGTTTATGGAAAAGTGTTTAGTGTGTCAGTAAGTGAAGGTTGAGAACCATTTCCCTAGTGTTTTTTTGAATCCCTTAGATGTCCCCAAGTAGAAGTGGGAAGAAATATTAATGGATTTCATCACAGCGTTACCCAGGGCTTAGGGAGGTTGTGATGTGATCTGGGTAGCTGTCGATTGGATGACAAAATCAGTTCACTTCTTAGCAATTAAGGAGTCATACATAGTGGATGCCTTAACAAAGAGGTATGTGGATGAGGTGGTGTGGATACATGAAGTTATGTAACACCCCAACCCTAGTTACCCAGAGTTGATGCATTATTTTAATACATTGGCATGATTACAAGGAATCAATTCCTAAAGGACCAATCGGTTTAGCCGCCTTGGAAAATAGATTACATACATGAACGTTACATTACGCTTTCTAACATAAAACACAACATAAATAATCCTTTGATAATGTCATTATTACCTTAGCTTAACCCTATATCTCAATCATAAAACACTTCTTAGGATACTGGGAAAATAAAACATAAGAAATGGGTGAGCTCAAATGCTCAGTAAGGGTAAATAATTTAGCAAAAGCTATAAACTTTTAAGGAAAGATGTGTAATAAAAACAACAGCATTTTAAACATAAACTTGAACATAATATGGAAAAAATAAATCAAAAATTACCATATTAACATGCACATAGATATTCTAATAGTCAAATAATCACATGTAATAACTAATTTCATAATGATATAATTCATAATGCTGGACATCATAACCACATAGTCAAGGCCTAGTGCTAAGACTACAAATAATTTTTTTCCAAGGCCTTGTACCAAGAAACTATTTTGTCTCATGAGACCTATCAATGCATCGAGGAACTATAGCAGGCTCCAACCGTCACTTACTTAGTCTAATTCATTCCTCATATGAAAAGGTTTAAACATAACATAAACATTTGTATTAAAACTATCATATGAAATGTCCATACTTTATCCATAAATCATGAATGGTATAAAATAAACCATCCATAGTCAAAAATATCACAAAAACTTAAATATAATATGGAATATTTGTATCATAATAAATTAACTTCAAAAAAGTATAAAATTCATCAAAGGATGTTGACATAGATGAAAATGATCAGCAAAATGCTTTGATAGAAATACCCCTTTTTCATGAAATCGTTTAAAAGTATCACAATTTATTAAGTAATTTAGAAGATATTTTTGAATAAAATTGTCCCATACCACTTTGAAACTTTTGAAAATAATTATCATTTCAAAACATTCATGTCCATATAAATAAATCCTTAAAATCATTTTGAAATCATGGACATTAATTAAAAGGGTTTAGAAAGATAAATCTTTAAAACATTTAAAATGATTATATAGTTAAATAGACCCTACCATAAAACCATAAAAGATTCATTTTGAAAACATTTTTATGAAATATGGTTATTGATGATAAGTATGTCTCAGTAAATACTTACACATAAACAATCTCGGATAATAATGAGATTGAGGAAATAACCCTTACCTTGCATTTTCCTTTGGTCAAGGGTACGTTTAACCGCCTATATAATGGCCATTGTATGTTATTAAATTATACCAGAACCATATTCATATTTATTATATCATACGTGATTCAACTAGGACTTTATAGTACCCATTTAATAATGATTTTCATGTTAAATTAACATTTTGGGTAATAATCGCTTTATTTATCGTACGTGTTTTATCTTGTTATTCTTGATCGTATTATTTAGATAATTATTTAAATACTTACAGAATATAAACCTTTATTTATATATATATATATATATATATATTTAGAATATAAATATTTATAATATATAGATATATTAAATGGAAAACATCGTTTATGGAGATGGTAGGTCGTACGTACGCATAAACGTTGTTTCTGTTTTCATATCGTATTGAACGGAAGTAAGTGAATAAGATATATGTAAGTACATACATACATATATATATATATAAATATATATCTCAAGTATCATTATTATTTCATATATTACATACTTATTAATAATATAAATTTTTATAATCATCGATGAATGGTGAAGGAGGAAATGAATCTCATCGCGTCGTGGAGACGGTAATCCGTACGTACGCACGAGCAACAATATCATTTCCTTAATGATTAAAAGGTGTGAAATTGGATGGTATATTAAATTTAAAGATACATTATAATGTTATTTTCATTATTTATATACATATTACTCATCATTATATCCATCCAAATATCATAGTGTTGAATAACAAATTACACAACGACGTGGAGGCGGTAAGCCGTACATATGCATGCATGGTGACATTATCATTAATAAGATGGATAGAATAATGAATATGGTTGTTCCATATTTATAATAACTTCACATTATGTATAAGGTACTTGAGTTATTATTTTGGTGTGGTAATAACAAAGAAAGAGGAAGTGGAAGAAGAAAAGAACTTGAAAGATGGTGGTGAAATTATTACCTATTCTTCGGGTGTTTCGTTTTGAGTTGATCAAAATGGATCCTTAGGTTGGCTTTATAATCAAATTAAGGACTCTAGGTTTAATTTAGGGGAGTTATGAGGGTATTTTTGCAGGTTTTGGTCGATCTAAATGACTTTGGAGGTGTGATTTTGAGATAAGGGGAAGTTCCCTTTTATAAGAGGGGTGAGGGTCACTTTAGGAAAAGATTAAAATATTAATTTATTATACAATAATATTATATTTATAATGGCTCCAAATGAATTTATTTCGACCCTTAGGTGGTTATGGGTCGAAATATTCTCAACCAATAGGTTTTAGACAAGTTTAGGTTACCATTTTAACCTTATCTTTTAGATTTAACTCTTAGTTAAATAGTTTAACTTTTACCGTGTCTTCTTGTATTCTTACACAATATGGTTAATAAACTTACTATAAACTTCCAAGAGAACCTCAAGTGATTCATAAATGACATATATAATATTATTTGATCCCTTTATCCTAACCTTATATTTTTAGTAATATTATATCAACCAATAATATTGTTTTTGTTTTAAAAACTATTTTATGTCAATTTTGACACTATTTGGTATTTATTTTTTGTTAAAATCATAACAGCATGTTTAATTTGAAAAAAAAATTATTTAAACAACCCTAACATGTCATATTAACCTATAAAATTAGTGTAATTCATCAAAAGTCTCAAATTACATTTATTTGGGTATTTATAATATCAATTATTTTAATCTTTTATTAATAAGGTAATTACTGCATCATCATTGTGTCATAAATAAATTTAATTATTTAATGTATAAAAATTATAAATAAAATAACATTATGTAGAAACTATTTTTATCTTTCTAATTAATATTTATAGTCTAATTTATCTTATGTATAACCCTATATTAAAAATGTTTTAGTTATGAAAACTTGAATTTAACACTTTTAACTCTTCTTTAAATTAAATAATAATAAATGTCCTAATCTAATCCAAGTGGACCTAAAGGATCATATTTTATTCATAAGGTTGTTTTTGGTCGAATTACACTTATACAATAGAATTAGAACATGTTTTAGGGTAATTATAATATCATTTTTACCCTTAATTACCCTATTTACTTTTAACTGTGGTAAATAAAAGTCAAAAGTTACTATTAAACAAAAATTATTTTCATCTTATTGAACCACATTTTACTTACTGAGGTTAAATTTTTCTCTCAAATTTTTGAAATTCAACTCACATAAGTGTTTAAATTAAGTTTTATGAAAATTTTCAAATGCTCCTAGAAGGTGGGTAAAAGACGGTAAAAAGTTCAATAAAATTTTATATATCTAAACTTATTATAAAATGACTCCAATGAATTAAATTGAACATATATAGGTATTATTTATCTATTTTTACCTAAAATAAATTAAAATAAAATAACCAATTACTTAAATAAAAAAGTCGTTTTTAAATAATAACGCAATGTTTTTCACTATTCATCAAAAATTGAAAGTTTTCAGAAAAATACCAAAAATTCACCCTAATATAATTTTTATATTCTGAATTAAAAAATGATTTCTATTTTACCAAATTAAAAACATAAAATTTTCATTTATTAATTTAAAATTAATTCCCGTTGTCAAAACCAAAAAGCGGGTTTTTAAAAAAAGTAAAAACTATCAAAAGATTGACATGTGTTTATGTCAAATTTAAATGTGAAATTACTTATAATGACCAAAATTGTATTAAATGATAAAAATATAATATAATTATACTTCCAAACCATTAAAATTTATAATTTAACGGTATAAATTATTTTGATTAAAAAAGTTGTTTTCAGTTAAAATTTAGTATTTTTCACTATTCACCCAAATATGAAAGTTATCAGAAAAACACCAAAAAAAATTCAAAACTAAATTTTTATGTCCCAATTCTAAAGAAGAAGTTTATTTTATCAAATTGAATATATAAAAGTGTCAAATATTGGATTTAAAAAGGGTTCTCCATTAAAAGGCGGTAAAATTGCATTTTTTGAAAAATACTTCTTTTATCTGAAAAAAATGAATTTGTTCTTATATTATGTCTAAGAATCAAATAATATGGATTCTAAAATTTTATAGAGTATATAAAATTCAAAATTCAGTTAACACTATTCATAACCGCTTTTTGAACGGCTAGTTTGGTAAGTTGTGGTGCGCTCAAACTCAGTGTTGTGTGTTGCACACATTATTGAATTACTTTGATGAGATAACATACTATGAAATCTTGGGGTGTTAAAAGATTTGAGATCCATTATCTCAGATCAGGATACACAATTTACCTTGCAAGTTTAGAGGGGATTGCAGCATGATTTGGGCACTCAGTTGCACCTCAGCACTGCTTTCCACCCTCAAACAGATGGGCAGACAGAATGGACTATCTAGACACTGGAAGATATGTTGTGAGCATGCATCTTGGACTTTGGAAGATCTTGGGTATGACACTCTCCCTTGGATTAGTTTTTTTACAATAATAGCTATCACTCTTCCATTCACATGATTCTGTTTGAATCCTTGTACGGATGATCGTGTCATTCACCTTTGTGCTGGATAGAGGTTGGGGATACAGTTGTTCATGGTCCCGAGGTAGTGTAGAGCATGACAGAGAAGGTTCATCTTGTTTGTGAGAGGATGAAAGTGGCTCAGGACCATCATAATTCTTATGTCGATCACAGGATTAGGCCCTTGGAGTTCGAGGTTTGGGACCACGTGTTCTTGAAGGTTTCCCCTCAGCATGGGCAGTGAAGGTTTGGAAGGGGGAGTAAGCTTTCCCCCAGATTCATTAGACCCTTCGAGGTGTTGGGGCAAGTTGGTAAGGTGGCTTACCAGTTTGCACTGCTGCTTTAGTTTGAGAGGATCCATGACATATTTCTCATTTATCAAATCTATCGGTATCTTCATGATGACTCCCATGTCATTGAATGGGGAAAGTTGGATATCTAAGATGACACAACATTTGTGCAGTGGCCAGTAGAGATCTAGGATCATTGGGAGAAGGTGATGTGTGGACGGACCATTCCTTTGGTTCATGTGTTGTGGAGGCCTAGTTTCCTAGAGGAGAGTACTTGGGAGTCAGAAACGTGGATACTTTCCGAGTGTCAGGGGTTGTATTGAGTTTTTCCTTATTCTATTTTTCTTTGTAATGTGATGTTTGAACTTTATTTACTATGAGCTCAATTGTTTCCTTGTTCTATGATGTGTGATGAAGTCCTGACATATGGAAAATGGGAGGTCAGATTCCTAATCGAGATGAATTAATTGTGATGTGATTAAACCCATGAAGGTGATTTAGTAACGCCCAGTGAAGATAGTATCTTAACATGGGGGATGAAATTCCTGGTTCGTGTGTTTGGACAGTGTGGTTGTTGTGCTTGTCTGGTCTGTCTTCTGGTTAGTTGGGTTAGTAGATGTCAGAGGAGGTATTCTTGGATGGGGAGGTTTTCTAATCCAGCTTCTGAGCAACACAGGGTGGTTATATTTGAACTTTGATGTGTTTTTTTGGTAGTAGTGTTCCAAGCATGGCGGGATCCTTGAGATGTATCTCACATGGTGGTTGTTCAGACCTCTCTTTCTTCTAGGCTTGGATTTGGATTCTTGAGAATGAGAATCATTTGAGAGGTATCTGATGTAATGGTTTGTGTCCTCATGGTCCGTTGCTTTGCGGGTTTTGGAGGTTAGAAATGTTCAGAGGGAGTTTGGAGAGGTTTGGGTGCTAAAGGCTGGAAGTTGGAGGATTACATGTCATGTAATGTGGTTACACAATGTGAATCTCATGTTTATAGCTTGTCTGGAATGGTTCACTATGTGAGGGAATTTGTGGTCTAAAAAATAAAATAATTCGGGAGGCGATGGGTTTTTCAGCGGAAGTGTACCTCGAGGGGTTTCATGAAATTAAAGGGTAGTACACGTCATGTAATCCCCTAAACCAGTTTTTTTTTTAAAAAAATTTGGATGAACCATATTTCATTCATCCATTCTATCTTTTTCCTCTCATTCCAGACGAATCCTAGGCGTCCTGAGAAGACCTTCTAGCCCCACTCCTCCCTCCTTGGTCAATTGAATCTGGTGGTTATTCATAGGTGACCCATTATCGACCTGTGGTAGGTTTTCCCCTCCTTTTCATTCATTTTCTCCCCCCCCCCCATAATTCATTTCTACAATTTGGGTTGGATTAGGATGATCATTTGGGTAGTGTTTTGATGATCCTTTAGCATGGAATAGGTTGATCCATGTTTCTAGTAGTGCGGTTGTCACCTGTGTGATTTCTTCTTCACCCTACGGTGCCAGAACGAATTGAAAAGCTTCTTTGAGGTATGATTTCTCCTTTGCTTCTCTTTGATTGTGTATCAAGTGGGAGGGATCTAATTTTGTTTTCTATGGATCATAGTTATGCCACCCTAATTAAAGATAAAGAACTTTATAATTGAATTGAAAAGGTAAGCATGGTGTGTTCACATGCTTTTTATAGCCTTGATCTTGTTTGTAATGTTGTGATTGTATGGGCTAAACGCCCTGCTAAAAATCATGGTCATTAGTGGTTCTTTCTTGCGCACTAAACAAGTTACATGTTGGTTAGTTCATGTGGAACACTTGAAAATTGAAATTTTTTAATTACGTACACGTGGATAATGAATGGAAGCCCCATGATCATACAATTTATGTGATAATACTCTGAATTAATATGCGGAATTAATTATGGGATGGTTTGTTTAATCTGAGATTTTGTTATGCTTTGGTATGTGGGGTGAGGTGTTATCTGGGATAGATGTGGTTGTGTGTTTTACATGGATAGGTCCTAAAGTGGGTGCATTGTGGCATGTGGGTTGGTTCGGACAGTGTAATGGATTAACTTGTAGATGATACATCAACCTGACCATGTAATGGAATCTCATGTAGAGAGATTAATTGATTGTGGGATGGGTGAACTTGTGTGGTGCAATGAGGCTGTGGGACTTTTTTCTGGTGAAATGAGGTTGTGGGACTATTGTGTGGTGTAGTGAGGCTATGGGACCATCGTGTGGTGATGTGTGACCGGATGGGGCTGTGTTTTGGGGTTTGGTTTAGTTGGAACATGACTTGAGTGGGATGAGTTTGAAGAATGATGGTAGTGGTTGTTATGGGTGGTTTACCCAAAGTTTCTCCATGACTATCATGTAGAAATATTTTCTTGTGTCTGGATATTGATATATCATGAATGGGTATCAAACGTAGATGAACGTGAAGCTAATTTAGTTTTTTTGTCTTTCTGCCTTCTGAGATAACCTTGGTTGTGTTGCTTCTTATGGCATGTGTTTGGTAGTTTCCTGTTAGTGATGGATTTTATAAATAAATAGTTTAATAACGGATGGAAATGGTTAAATGGAATTGGTTGGAAAACATGAAATGGGATTGTGCCTTATTAGGTGGTGTGTGTATTTTAGGCATGGCAGCAAAGTGGGAAATTCATGGGTTGGTTAGCGACTGTTGTGAAGTCATAGGTTGGACTTGAGTGTTTGGTACCATATATGTATCTATTTATATTTCCATGTGATTTGTATATGCACCCCACCCTAGTTGATCATTATGTGCCGAACACCCCCATCGTCACAGGGGAGGGTGTACTTTCCCAACATCTCGGTGGGAGGATGGATGGCTGGTTACTGGATCTTCCCTGCTCCCTCTTCTAGAAATTGGTATCCCAAGACTCTTCGGGCAGGTTGTGGTGCGTTTGTGAGCCTCAGGTGTCTGTGGGTGAGGTGTGTTTTCCCAGGTGTTTATGGTATGAGTTGTGGTGTGATTTCCCATGTGTCTTTGGTATGTGGTATGGTTATGGCTCAGGTGTCTGTGGGCGGGATGTGGTATGGTTGTGGCCTAGGTGTCTATGGACGAGATGTGGTGAGATTCATTTTCCCGGGTTGCGGGACTAGATCTGAGGCCCAGGTGTGTGTGGGCGGGTTGTGACATGGGGCTTGTGGAAGAGTGTGGAAGCGCCAAGATATTTTTTATTAGGGTATGAGCAGCTAACCAGTGGGAAGTGGTGCGGGGTACCCAAAACATCGATGTACTTATTATATTACTTTACTTGACATGCGTTATTTGGGAAGCGTGCCTTAGTGATGTTGTTATGACTAGTATTCCTTGTTAGTTATTATTGGTTTCTACTATTTTCACACAGGGGCATTATTATGCCTCTCCCACTTGTGCACGAGAGACCTTGGGTTTTCCTACTAAGTATACTTGTATGTTCACCCTACATTATAAAATTGCCTTCAGGTTTTTAGGAGAACTTCTTGAACCATGTTTGGAGTTACTAAATCATACTTTTGGACAGTTATTGTGTCGTTTCCTAGCTTTTACTTTTGGTATTTACCTCAGAGTTTTTATTATATATGTAGCAGTTTTGTTTTAAACATGCATGTGGGATGGTTTTGGATTTCTTTTATATATATGTCTTAGAGTTGTTTCGAGGTTGATACATTTTATCTCCTGGTCTTGGTTACTATTAAAGGGTAATGTATCTCATTTTGTGATAATTTTATACCCTTGGTGTGGGTCGCCACCCTAGGGCCTACCGGAGGTGGGACTCAGGGGGTCATTATCTCTCTTTCTCCATTGCCAGCTTAGGAGGGGCATCTTTGGAGGGAGGGGTCATCACAAATTTATATACATATTTATAAATAAATAAATATAATTATAAATATATTTATTTATAATTTCTAATATATAAATTCATTATATATTTATTTATATATTAAAAATTATAAATAAATATATTTATAATTATATTTATTTATAATTGTAAATATTTATTTATAATTGTTAATATATAAATATGTATATAGTTATTTATATATTAAAAATGATAAATAAATATAATTATAAATATATACATATTTATAAATATATATATATATATATATATATATTGTATAATTATAAATATTTATTTATAGAGATAGATTTGTAATTTATTTGGATTCTTGAATATTTGATTTGACATTTAAAATTATTTAATTTTATTGCTTTGGAATTTGAATATTGGTAACATTGGTGCCCTTTGAAATTTAATGTTGATATTTTATGCTTGAGGGAAAGCATGGTTTAAGTGTGAGGAATAGATAGAGCTAATATTTTCCACATTTTTTATATGTATTCAATGATTTAATCCAAACCAATTCATAAATTTGAGCTTATATGGATCAATTTTGGATTTATTATGTGTTTTATTCAAAATTGTGGAAAGTGCTTAATTTTGGATTTTTTACAGAGTTTTACGTCAAGGGTATTTTGGTCATTTAATTAAAAATATAATTCCAAATTATGTGATTTTTTTATTTAAATCCTTATTTTATTTCCTTAAACTTTTTATTCTGGACCAGGGACAGATTCAAGCATCTAGTGGCCCAAAAAATTCAATGAAGATGAAAATGTTTCAGGTGGACAGCACAGACCCCACCTCCATAAAGGATGTATAAATCAGGATGAACACCTCCAATGGAGTTTATTACAAATTTATATGAACTAGGACACATATACGCACTACTTAAATTAATTTCATGGATATTTTCATCCATTATGATGGAAATTGAAAGCCATATATTGAAGGAAGCGTCCTGGAAATTTCATACAGAAAAAAATTCATAACTCGTACATGGGGTGACCTAATATAGTTAAATTTGGAGGGTAGACGTGAAAGAATATTTTGAACAATATTCATTAAGGATAAAATTCATGAATATGTCGTTTGAATGGTCATTAATGCATGATAATCCATAAGTTTGAAATCTGGAGAAGCTGACTGGGCAGAATAAATTCTTGGAGTAAAACGGCCCTAACTCCCACTAAACATGTCCAAATACTCTAAAATTTTTAGGGTGGACGTAAAAGGTCATTTTGAAGAACATTAATGAAGGTATAAACACAATATTTAATTATTAATTGAGGATGCAATGCACCAACTTATAGAGGACAAATTCTGGCTATAAAAGGAGAGGAGCTCCCACCTCTCAAATCATTCCATTCCATCCCCACACCATCCGGGGCACCAATGAGAGGAGGCCAAGGGTCCATTTAGGATTTATATTTTGTTTTATTTTTATTTTAGTTTTATTTTCCCATTTAACACATTCATATTTATTTAAAGTGATTCCATTTCCTTCTTTCATTCTTTCTATTCCAACTATAATTCTTATTCTTTCTCTTTCATCTTTCCATCATGATCTCTTATCACTTTGCAATGACAAGTGACTATCCTGAGTCTTGACCTTATGGGAGGTTTCACAGTGTTCTTCATTATTGTGCTTCAAATTGAATTTTTTTTAAATCTATTTGTGGTTGAGACGGGAATATTGCAAGGATGCGACGGTCATCCACCACAACACTATTTCCAAATCCATTTCTTTTCCTTGATTAATCATTTTCCATCTCCTCTCTTAGGAAAAACCTTCATACGGTGGATTTGGGGTTTCCATATGGGATGAAATGTCATATGGTGGAGTTGGATCTTTAAGGAATAACATTTTCGATTAATGTGTTATCTTATTTGACTATTGGAGGAGGTATGGTTTGGTGTGTTGGAGAGATGCTAAAATCACACACTCAATAAATCAAATAAAAGTAATTCATTAATGAGGTTTCACTAAATGGATTATCAAATTGAATTTAAACAATAATTAAATAATGAATGAACTCATGTTATCAAACCCTGTTCCATCGAGATTTTTTTAATATTTTAGGATATATCTATTTATATATGAACACACATAATTCTTTTTTATTTATATATTTATCCATATAATTATATATATTTATATTTTTTAAATACATTTTTGAAATATGTTTATATATATTTACATCTCATTTTTTATAATTTTTTTATAAATATTTTCTATAAATATATTTATATAATACATTTCTATAAGATATTAAAATATATTTATCTTATGTACATTTATATACATTTATATTATACTCCTCAAAAAAGGGGGATGGGATACAAAGAAACATAGAAAATTTATGGCACCTACAAGTACTCAGGGAGACTCGAACCCAAGACCTCCCGTGAGACCCCTCAAAGGTGTAACCACTAAGCTACACCCTTGGGGAAATTTATATTATATATTTAATGATAATGATATAATTATAAAAATACATTTATATGATGTATTTAATCAAAATTGGAACACACATACGCATGCGTACACACATTCAAATACACATATTTATATTTCCCACATACACATACACATATTTTTATTTTTATTTTTATTTCACACACACAAACACACACATATTTATATTTATATACTAGATACATAGACATATATATATTTATATATTTATCTATATAGTTTATATCACTATATTCTATAATATATAAATTCAATTATAATTATAATTATATAATTATAAAAAAATATTAAAAGTAAATATATATTGTATTTATATATATAGGTTACAGGCGTAGTGGAAGCGCTAGATGAAGCATGTCCAACTCAGATTTTTTTCAATAATTGATGATTAATACGAGATAAACATCAATGATAAACATCATGACCAACAGAATTGAATCAAATATTAATTGATGATTGAATTCTGAAACCAAAATGAAGGATCATCACATATTATTTATAATTAATTTAAACAATTAAAAAACTACCTTGTGATGAATTTTTTTCTTCATTGATGGGTCTGATAACATTACTATGTCATACCGTTATTGCATTGTAGGAATCAAATGTAGATTTCCTCCAACAGTGATTTATACATTCTCTACAAACCTCTGAACGTCGCTATATGAATCTCTGGGTGCTATCATGATAAATCATAACGCTTGTGTCGTTCACCTTTAATCACCTTGGTAATCACTTAAAGAAGGATTCTCTTTGAACTCTCTAGAATATAGAGTTGTCACAACCCCTTCCCTCCAAAGGTATCCCTCTTGGGCCGACAATGAAGGAAGAGAGATAATGACCTCTGAATCTCGCCTCCTGTAGGTCTCAGGTTGGTGACTAGTACTAAGAGTATAAAATCTCTTAAATGGGAGGCATTATCCTAATAATAGGGTTGGGAGATAGGATATCAGTGATCCATCAACTCCATGACATAATAAAAAAGGAAACCAAAACCATCCCGCATGCATATTTTAGTAAAACAAATACTATTTTAATTCTTAAAATAAATACCCAAAAGAAAATGTAATGCACCAAGACAGCAACAACCCCAAAGGTCCTATATAGTAATGTTCAACACGGTTGAAAACACCCTCTTGGAAACCTAAAATTAGTTTATATATACATAGGGTGATGAAATTTAATTAGTAGGATAACCAAAGTCTCTTGTGCACATGTGAAAAGTGCATACTAATGCACCTATGAGAAAACACCAAAACCAAGGTCACATACACAAGAAAAATAACCAAGCTCATAGTCACCATGACATGGTCACAAAATAATGAATCCATGTATAATAGCATAATAAGAATGATATCAATAATAGTTCCTACTGATTTTCCGCTCTCACACCCCAACATCATACGCCCTGGTGCTCCCATATCCTCTGAACATCACATAATGCCAAGCACCCTGCGTGCAACTGTCCATCACATCACATCTTATCCAAATACATCTGGGTTATCACATCCCATCTCTTCCGAAGACATCCATCTCATAACATCTCATCCACAACCATAACCAGAGTAGTAGGATATCGTGAACATGAAGGACATCAATCTCATTCCCTCCTCCTACTATGAATGACCCCCACTATAAGCCACCTCATCACCTCCCCAAACATCACTACAATGCACTTTTGACTTCTAACCATCATCTCCCATGGATTTAATCATTACCTAGAAGTGAGAGAAAGAAAGAGTGGGTAGTCATTCATCTATCCTCACCACCAGGATGTTGGGAAAACACCCCCAAAATATATGGTGTTGGCACATGGTTCTTAATACGGGTGGGGTGTGTATATAAAATCACAAGTAGCATATATGATGTGGGTTTGTGTGTATCCACACACAATCACAACCTACGGGTTCACAAAAAAATCACTAACCAACTCAAAACATCACCACCCAACCTCACAACACTGCCACTTTCACCACCACTATTAAATGCACAGCACCACACGACAGGCCATAAGCCACATTTCACATTTCATTTTCTTTCTCAACATAATTTTTTTTTCAGATTTCACATTAGCAACCATTTCATTTAAATATCCAATTCATTCCATTATTTCCAACTCATTCATCTCATTATATCAGCATGTTATCTCACATTTAACATCAACCCCATTTAAGCACACTTCCCATTTCTTAATTCATTCATCATCCATTTCCATACCATTAACCAAACTAGCCCATTCCATTTCAATTTCAACTTTATCATTTAATTCCAACACTACTTGGGCAACTAGCACAACACATCACAAGACTACGGCCAACAACCCATCATTCCCATGCCAACCAGCTCACACTACCACCATCACACATCCACAACCTCCTCTTTGTCACAACCAGAACATTACCCTCACTTTCCATCACAACTTCCCCATAGCACGGCCACACAAATCATCACATAACCACCCCACAACATGGCCACTCCACAACACATTCACATAACATTTTTTTAAATTTAGCATGGGAATTTTCATCACATTCAACTTCTTTATTTTAAGGTAATTCTCACACATTTATGAATCTCTTGGGGCACCAATTTCATTAATCAAATATAAGTGATTAATAAATTACATTTAAAGTGATGTCAACAAACATGATAAACAAGGTTTCACAAAAAATGTTAAATCAACACACAAAAAAAGCCCCCAATGGCCATAATTTTTAGTGGGGCATCAAGACCATACAATCACAATATCAATAAATATAAAAATCTATAAAAGCATGCGATTTTATTCCTCTTTCCATTAAATTTAAATTTAAACCAATTCTTTATCTTTTCTAAAGTCAATGTTGACTATATTTCCAAAAGATAACAAGAGTATAATCCCTCCTGCAAGATACACAAGATGGGAAATGAAGGATCTCCTACCTCAAATGGAGCTTTCTAATTCACTGTGAAAGGTTGAACCATGAGGAAGGCCACCAAAAAACACTAAAATGAATAAGAACACCCTTAACATCCTAGAACGCAACATCCACATCAACGTATTACCAAAAATTACCAACACAACCAGTTTCCCTATCAACGTCCTTCTCTAGACAAGAAACGGGAAGGAAAACTGAAAAAAGAAAGAGAAGAACTCACCTAAACCACCATAGATCGATCCTTCAAGTTTGAGGTAAAAATACATTTAAAGGGGGATGAAAGAGATCCTTAGGATTCCCTTGGGTCATCTAATAAATGAGAGAAATACTAGAAGAATGGTTGGGTTGAAGGGACTCTGAGAATTTATACCCACGGTGTAGCCCGAACCACTATGTCGCAGATCCCCAACAATGAAGAAGAGGCTACACCACAACCACATCTCCATGGAAAAACTATGATAGAATTATCAATAGAAACAAACTTCACTCGAGTGTCCCCCTACACTGTAGCCACTTCTCCACACCACAATCATCACCTATTGAGAATGGGCTACATTACCACAAAGGATCTATGGTGAAGATACCCCCAAATTGGTAGTAGCCCCAAAAAATCCTTCCCTGGGGTCCCTATGCTAAAGCCACCCCTATGGAACAACCTAAGGCTCCACAACACATGACTCCTCCAACAAGATTTTCCAACTACAACCTCTCCTCCACTCTCTAACTCCTCAAGAATCCCCCAGACACCTTCACCACCATAATTCTCACGAAGTAACAGAATGAAAGGTATGAGCTAATATTATATAAAATACCACTCAAACTATTCTCTCCCTCAAGAATCAAAACTAACCCGGAAATAAAATGAAAAGGAGGTTCGAACAACCAACCCATGTGATACCTCTCAAGGATCTTGTTACAACCAAACACAACCACCATGAAAACCCACCAACCAAACAAAAACATCCACCAGACATCCCACACAACCACATCACCACACCACTCTACCATCCACCCAACTGGCACAACACCACACCATTTCATGACAGTCACATACCTCTTCCCTTACACACAACCATCCACACAACTACCTCATCCCCCATAAGGCCAAAGATAATGGCCAACACAACCACCACACAATAGAGTCCAAAGTACATAATTCAATAAATACCATCTTCAATGTCAAGATATTATTTTCTTTGGGTGACACCGACTCATCCATATGATTATAATCATGTCAATATATAACGCATATTTATTAGGAATCAGGTCTTCCACTCCTCATATTCTTGAAGCTTTAAAACACACTGCATATTAACAAGGAAGAAGCACATCTCATAAACTAGAAAGATTCAAACATCACATCATCAATAAAAACAAAAAAAGGTGAAACAAGAAAAGATCAAAACAACTTAGGGTACTGGGCACACATCTACATCTATCGCTCCAAATTACTCTCCTCCATGCCACCATAATTTCATAACACATGAACCAAAGGAATAGTCTTCTAATAAGACGAATTCATATAATTTTTTTGGGTACATTTATTTAATGTTTAACCACAATTTATTTGATAATACACTGGGTTTTGATGTGTTTTAATAGGAATTAAGAATTCAATACTCAAAGGAGTACATGCTAAAAATCAGAAAAATTAATATTATACATCCTGAATCTGAAGTACATGACGTGTACTCCTCAAACTGACCACCTTCCATCTGAATTACTAGTCATGAGTCCCAAGTACAAGGTTTGAACCAAGTACACGATGTGAATCCTGATTAGACATTATGAAAGACTCAAATTTCAATCTTGATTAAGGTACACAATGTGAACTCAATACATGATGTGAAAAGTTTGAAACATAAATCATGTTGAAGAGTCAAGCCGTTAAATATGTGGGATCCAAAATATTTGGAGATTATTGTAGATATGAAGTACACGACGTTAATTCCATATACACTCCATGAGAGACTCTATGAAGAAGTCATTTAAATCATGTTCATGATGTGATCCTGTTACACATCGTGAACCGGTCGGGGTCTATAAATATCCAGTGACCTCACCGGGTAGAGATATCTTATACATGCAAAGTTTTTCCACCGTTCATATTTATTTCTTTCCTATTTTCTTCCAAACTTGTTTCTATTACTTTCTTTTCTTGTTTTATTCATTTTTTTGTTTCCATTTTTGATTCCAAGACTCATTCTTTGTGTATTGATGTGCCAATGATTGAATTCAATCCCATTTTTTCGTGAAACTTTGATTGTCACTGTGTTCTTCATTGTGTCTTCATTTAAGTAAGTTTTTTGATTAATTTCATATGATTTCAATTGCGTATTTCATTAATTTAAAATATTCATTTATCATGTTAAGAATGTTTCTATCTGTTTCTCTTCTTTCGTTTAATACCAACATGTGTGCCTAATCCACTTAGGGTTAGGGTTCGAGAGTAGGGGTGGCTTTAAATGTAATAAACCTGTGAATAAAAACTTGGTAATCATATGGCTAGTAATTAGGTTAAAAAACTATTAAATATCATTCTTTTAAAACTATCCTGACCATCATAGGTGAAAAAAGAAGGTTCCTTGACCTAATTAGAGTTGATTAGGATAAGATAACCAAAGTCTCTTGTCCTCCTCCCAATGGTGTGATGGCGCCGCTGTCCTCCTGCAGCCAGCCGGGTGTTGGACGCCCTTCGGTCTCCGCCACGGCCAAGCGGCCGCGGTCTCCTACTCCAATAGCACGGACGTACGTCGCCGCTTCGCAACGTGGCCGGCTACCTTTCGGCCACCCACCGGGTGTTCCGCCTTCTCAAACTGTGGTCGGTCAGGTGTCGGTCGCCCTTCAAGTGCGCTGCCGCAGCTCGACAATTGCGGCCTCCTCCTCTACCAGTGGCACGGACACGCGCCACCCTTCTTCCACGAGGTCGGCCGGTGTGCCGGCCGCCACCTTCTTCCACGTGTTATCGCAGCTTCATTCCAAGACCAAAAATTATGATGTCCTCATATTCACGGTCCTCAGTTCGAGATCTCTGCGTCCATATGTCGCGCACAACGAAACGTTGAGTTTCCAGCGTGCTTAATTATTGGGCATCGAATAACGCACGTAGAACACGTGAAGAATGAAAGAGAAGGGTCAAGGTGTAAGTGTGGAATGATGTCCATGTTTGTTTGGACATAGTCATTGAGAAACAAAATATAAATTAAAAACAAACAGATTTAATCATACTTCAAATTGAACCCCCTACCTCGATCGTCCATTGGAGGTGTCCTGAGGAAGGAGATGAAGGTGGTAACGTCACTCCCACAACACACTCCAAAGTTGGTTCCTCATTCTT
Organism: Viscum album; assembly: GCA_963277665.1. Taxonomy (NCBI): domain Eukaryota; kingdom Viridiplantae; phylum Streptophyta; class Magnoliopsida; order Santalales; family Viscaceae; genus Viscum; species Viscum album. The sequence goes on along the minus strand of OY728155.1, from coordinate 357,395,260 downwards.
GATTTGGAGGATGTTCTTCGTTGAAGAGATTCTTTATTTGGAGGAGGTTCTTACACCAAGCAAAATCTCTCCAAAATCTCTCCCCAAAACCTACCCTTTTCCAACGATCCCCCAACCAAGAGGTGAGGAGCCACTTAATTAATGTTCAAGTATTAATTAATTGATCAATTAAGAGTTGGCACAACAATAAGGGGAAACCCAAGAGTTTCCTCACATTAAAGGGGATTTAGAGTGGTCCCCACCACCAAGTATTCAAAATGGAGGTTTCAAAAAAATAAAATAAAAGTTGTTGTTTTATTTTATTTTTATTCTTTTAACTCTCCCACGAAAATCTGAAAAACTAACTTCCACCCTCGACCTAGTGCGGTCAAGGTGAAGGTCTCCTTAAGTGAATATTGGCACTGCGAGTTCAATGGTGTCCTCATATTTCAATTCCGAGCACCGGTCCAAAAGTTACAAAACACCGCTCACGCGTTTACTGAACGTACCTGAAAAATAGTTCGGAAAATTCTTATCAGTCACCCTCGACCCACGTCGGTCGAGGTTAGGATCTTCCTAGGTTAAACACACCCCAAAAAACCCAACGATACTCTCATATTTCTAATTCGAGTTACCATTTAAAAGTTATGGATTTTATAATAAAATAATTGTCACTTTATTTTATTTACAGCCAAAAACTAACTTTCACTGGTAGCTCACGCCGGCCAATGTTAGTATCTTCTTAAAGAAAACATACCCTCATGAGTTTAGTGGTGGTCTTGGATTTTTAATCCAAGATACCGTTTGTGAGTTATAAGCATTTGAAAAATAAAATAACTTTATTTAATTATTTTATTTACGGTTATGCCATTTTTGGGTTTTCTCACCAGAGGCCTGCGGTGACTAAACTTAAGTCGTGCTTAGGGTAAACCTATTATCTCAAACACAACAGTGCCCTCAGATTTCTAATCCAGGTACCCGTTTAAGGGTTATTCCACTTTTTCAGGAAAACTGCTTACGCGTGCTAATTAAAGCTTAATAAAACTTCGATGGATCATTCTGGGCACTTCGGGCCTCAAAATCGCACACCGTCAGATTTCACGGTCTCAAAATAAATCTATATAATTTAAAAAAATTATACGAAAATTCCGGGGAATTAAATTCTCCCCATCTTAGGTCTTTACGTCCCTGAAAGCCAAAACAAAGGAAAATCAAACAAATGAGGGTACTGAGCATGAATCTGAGCCTCCTGCTCCCATGTACTCTCCTAGAGGTTCCCATGATGCCATCGAACTCACACAATAGGGATCAACCATCCATGAAGGACTCGCTCATGTTGATCCTCTACCTCCACCAGGAACTCCATAAAATTCACCCCATCGTCAAAGTATAGCTCTCTATGGTTGATGACATGCGATGGATCATGCACGCATCTCCTTAGCTGCGACACATGGAAAACATTATGCACCTAGTGCATTTGTGGGGAAAGAGATAGACGGTACGCCACCTCGCCCACTCTACTGAGAATCTAGAAAGGTCCGATGAACCTCAGAGATAACTTGCCACCCCGGCCAAATCTCTGCAAACCTCGTTGAGGTGAGACCTGTAGGAATACATGGTCTCCCTCCTCCTGTCGGTATAATATTTTTTCCGGATCTAAGAAGTTTTCACTTGATAACAAGTGAGGCATCGTGATACAAAATCCATCGTTGCTTCCTTCATCACTGGCCACTAGTATTGACGTCGGAAGTCCTGGTACAACTTCACCACTCCAGGATGTACCGCTAAAGGGGATATATGGATCTCCCTTGAAACCTCCTCTTGAAGCGTCACTGGTACCATGGTGCATCCTATGAAAATAATGGCATTCTCCCCACCTTTAGAAAATACTTCAGGAGACCGTCCTGAGGATATCTGAGCACGTCATGCCTCGCAGTCAACGTATCAAGTTGTGCCTCCCGAATTCGCTGAAGAATTGGGGGAGTGACAGTCATAGACTAGAGGTAAGCTGATTCATCTCTATCCACGAAGAATATCTACAACGCGACTAGCTAATATGACATCTCACTCGGCAGTTGCTAACCAAACCTCGTGCTAAGTGCGTCTGCTATCATGTTCCCCTTCCCAGGAGTAAAGAATATCTCAAGGTCATAGTCCTGAATGAACTCTAGCCATCGATGTTGTCTCAGGTTCAGGTCTTTCTGAGAGAAGATATACTTGAGACTCTTGTGATTAGAGTAGATTTTAAAACATACACCCATCGAGTAGTGCTCCACATATTTAGCCAAAAGACCACAGCTTCTAGCTCCAGGTCATGGGTAGCATAGTTAAGCTTGTCAGTCTCTGTCTTAGCTCCAGAAAGCTCTGCTGATACTTCTCCATCCACAGGAAAGGCTCCCCCTTTTTCATCAAAGCTGACAAGGGTGACACTACCCTGGATAAGTCTGGTCCAAAACTCCTATAGTACCCAACCAAAGTAGAAGTCCCTCTTCCTTCAAGGAGGTAATCTTGGAAACATCTTTTGAAAAGATGTCCCCACACTCTGACACTACTATTGGGATTTGAAAACCCAAAAATCCCGCTGACATGAGGGTATGGTTGGCCGAATCATGAGTGATCGACTTCATCCTCCTATGTATAAGTCCATCCTATGTTGTCTAGGTTTCCTTTTTCATCGACCAAGGAAAACCCCATTCTAACATTGTGGATAAACCACAACCTTTTTTCCTAATACAGTCAATCTGATTATGAACTGTGGATGTTCAGTCCATACCCAAACTAACGTCGTAAGGCTTTGACACTTCCACCAAGAGGTTCCAACCAAAACTCTCGCCTAAAGGTTCAGATCACACCGTCAGCGTAAGTGCGATTATCGAGTCTCCTCCCATAGGTATCTCTAGACGTGAGGGTCAAGTCAATGGTTTAACCAGAAACTCTAGGTCTTGGATAAGATTCGTGGAAGGAAGGAATGATTGGTACCTATGTATATTGATACGACAACTAGTTGTATACACAGACCATACCTCAAATCATTTCTATAGCCCTTGGGTCACACTCCTTGACCGCATACAGCTTCTCCCTTCCCCTGTCCTCCATCTCCCTAAGCCTGGTGGGGTCTATAAAGGGGGGTAGTTGTAACGTGTCGAAATGTACACCACCTCATGCTGATCTCCTAACTCTACTTCTGTGTCTTCTTCCCTACAGATTCATATGTCCCTATCACATCCTCTTCCCAAAAAATTTTACACACCCAAGTCTCTGAGACTAGCACCAGTTTCCTACTTTCTCACTGCTAACATTCACTGGTTGTATCCACTTAGCCAAAGTACATTCAATAATAAAGGTTCTCTCTAGCACCCTAACATAAGTAGGAACGCATATAGGAATTTTTCTGGCTCAGATGTCCCTAAAAAAACCTCGCTCGAAGGTCCGAGCCCTGAATCACAAACTGAAATGTATTCATCGAGTACCTAGGAATGGTCAGTATGACTCGATGAATACTCAACTATCGACAAGTCATCCTACCAAAGCTGTAGAAGCTTTAGGGAACTATCATCCACCTCCTCAAGTCAGTCATTAGCCTCCTGTGAGTTGGCTCACCTCGGAACCTGAGGGGTATCTGATACTAAAACACGTGTAAAGAACTAAACCTATAAGTATCCTATACCAGTACTATTGGTTGTAACTACTGACCAACAAGCAGTGATATAGATGGCACACTACCCAAAGGTACTGTCTCTAGCAACGGTCCATGTAACGAAGCCTTATCACTATGCGGAACATCCTCATGGTCACTCACTGTAAAAGACTAATAGCTAAGATCGTCATCTGCCCTACTGGTGTCTCAACTAGGTGGAAAACTCTAGCCATAGCCTCCAGCCAGTCCTTAGCTGCCTGAGAATCTATCTCACCTCGAAACCTCAGAGGCCTCTGCCACTGGAACTCGTGCAATGCGCTCAGTCGGTGTGCACCATCTGCCAGTGCGACTGGTGGTAACTGATTCCCAATGGGTGGTGGTGCTGTTGGTACACCACTCGAAGGTGCTAGTGTCGTAAGGGGGGCCCTGAACTTAGGCCTCATCGCTCGGTGGGTCGTTATCGCGTAATCTCTCAAGAAACCTGGGTGGTTTTCTTCGTGGAGGCATCCTTATAAGGAACAGGTGCACCATGATCATTAAGTTATACCTATTGAGGTGACTCAAAAAATCACAAGAAAAACTCTTCAAAAACACACGCAATCATTGTTTTCGTGCGCTGAGTCAGAAATCAGAATTCAGGGTCCTGGTGTATGGATACGTCGGCCGTCGCACCAACACTGGACTCCCCGAACTGAAAACCACACTCATAACACTTAAGACTATTGCTTCATAAAAAATATTAGAGTCTTAGTTCTTTGGTAGAACTGAACTTCTCTGATACCACTTTATCGCGACCCGTCCCACGGGGCCCGTGCCGTGACTACCCCAAGCCCACCTTCCATAGGCCAGGGGCCGCCGACTAGCACCGAAAGACGTATTCTCGAAAACGGGATGGAATTTCCTTTAAACTTGTACAAACACACGGTCTGATAACACAACAAGAAACAACTATGGTGTAAAAAATTGTAGTAAAAGTGTACTAAAAGTAAAGGGGCTGGAATACAAGTCCAACTGGAAAAGTACAAGTACAACTGAAAAGTACAAAACAGCTAAAGGTAAAGAGCAGCTCTTAGATCATCCACTGTGGATCCTACCTGAAGGGTAGGTACAGATCATCTCCACAGTACTCCACATCCGCCCGTCTCCTCTGTGTCACGTCACACCGAATGGTCCACCTCCGGGAACCATTCAGTCCTAGCTCCCACAGCCTCAATCAACATTGTACGTCATCTGCACCAGACACAACAAGGTGGGGGCAAAGCCCATGTAGGAGTGAGTATAACAATATTCAGTAGGGACCTTGAGACCCTCGTAGGTCTCCTAGAGTTTCACAAAGGAAATACCAGAAAGTAAGAACTCAATATCAAATCATGAAGTAATAGACATCAACTCTACTTAAGTATTATGCTCATACATATACCTAAGTTATCAAGACATACTCATCTAATACATGAGGGAAGAATGCCACAAGGTTAACACCACGTACGTAGAAGTACGACACAGGTAACACTACGGAGATAGAAGTACCGCAAAGATAAAACCATGAAGAAAACATAATGAAGGTAGATGTACCACACAGGTAATACCACGATGGTAGAATTACCACAAAGGTAACACCATGAAGATATAAGTACCACACATGTAACACCACGAAGACAACACCACAAAAGTAGAATTACCACAAAGGTAACACCATGAAGATAGAAGTACCACACAATTAACACCACGAAGGTAGAAGTACCACACAGATAACACCACAAAGGTTGAAGTACCACATAGGTAACACCACGAAGTTAAATTACCACACAGGTAACACCAGAAAGACAACACCACGAAGGTATAAGTACCACACAGATAACACCATGAAGATAGAAGTCTCAACTCAAGCCAGGTATAACTTAAGTACAGAAGTACAAATGACTAGTCATAAGCCAGATCATCTTATTCTATTAAGTAGCACTGCTTTTGACCCACACAGGATCGATAGGTAACTAACCAGCACTGACCCACACATGATCGGTATGCGCTGACCCACACAGGATCATTGAGCATTGACCCACACAGGATCTGACCCACACAGGATCAGTATGCGTTGACCCACACAGGATCGTTGGGCGTTGACCCACACAGGATCTAACCCACACAGGATCGGTATGCACTGACCCACATAGGATCTGACCCACACAGGATCGATGTTCATTCTTCACGATACAGCCAGCCATAGGGTTCCCACACTAAGCATGCTTGATTTCGGTAGGTTCCGCTCCTCAAGTCATTGGTCGATACTTCAACTGCAACGAAGTCCCGCGAAGAAGTATCACGAGGTTCCTACACATTATAAGGGACCCAACGAAACAGACGGCGCATCAATCAGACATTCGGTCTGTAAGTTATTGGCGTTTTCGTTCTGAGGGCCCGGTTGAATTTGGGTTCAATCCAACCCAGCCATACTCCAACTTTATTCTAAAATCAAGTGAAGTATACCAAAATGACCATCTTGATCCAAGAATTCTGGTGCTGCAAACGGTTCGTCAAACGGATGTCTGGTTCTCAAGATATGGCCAAAAAGGCGTATCTGGGTTTAGATGGGCTCGGGTCTGGTCTGACTCGGTCAGACCGACCCGGTTTGGGTCCGACCGGGTTCGGGTCTGACCCGGTTGGGCTGGACTGTGGTGGGGCCAGCCCGCGGTGGTGACCCATCCCACGTTGGGTGTGGTGCGGCTTGCTAGGGCAGCCCGCTCGGTTGGGTGTGGTCTTTCGTGGCGGGGCCTGCCCTAGCCGCTACCCGGGGGAAGGGCGCCCCCCGATATTCCGAACGGTCCATGGATCATTCGTCTAGCGCCTGATGGCATGAGGGACCCATATGAGCGGGTCCTACGTAGTGTGACACGGCTGGCCGGATTCCCGGCTGGTCCTCCTCCCAGCGGCGCGACGGCGCCGCTGTCCTCCCTCAATCAGACGGGTGTCGGCCGCCCTTCGGTCTCCACCGCAGCCAAGTGGCGGCGGTCTCCTACTCTGACGGTGTGGACGTGCGCCGCCGCTTCACCCCACAGTCGGCTGGCGTTCCAGCCGCCCACTGGGTGCGTCGCCTGCTCGAACCGCGACCGGTCGGGTGTCGGCCACCCTTCAGGTGCGTCGTCGCGACTCGAAAGCCGCGACCTCCTCCTCTACCGGTGGCACGGATGCGCGCCACACTTCTTCCATGCGGTCGGCCAGTGTGTCGGTCTCTACCTTCTTCCGTGTGCTATCGCAGCTTCGTTCCAAGCTCGAAAATTATCATGTCGGCATATTCACGATCCTCGGGTCAAGATCTCTGTGTCTATATGTCGTGCTCAATGAAACTTTGAGTTTCCAGCGTGCTTAATTATTGGGCGTCGAAGAACGCATGTAGAACACATGAAGAACGAAAGAGAAGGGTCAAGGTATAAGTGCGGAACGATGGCCATGTTATTTTGGCCATCATCATTGAGAAACAAGAATATGAAGTAACAACGAACAGATTTAATCATACTTCAAATTAAACCCCCTACCTCGATCGTCCGTTGGAGGTGTCGTGAGGAAGGAGATGAAAGTGGTAATGTTGCTCCTGCAACACGCTCCAAATTTGGTTCCTCATTCTTGATTCGGAGGATGTTCTTCATTGGAGAGGTTCTTCATTTGGAGGAGGTTCATACACCAAGAAAAAGCTCTCCAAAAGATCTCCCCAAAATCGCCCCTTTGCCAACGATCCCCGAACCAAGAGGTGAGGAGAAACTTAATTAATGTTCAAGTATTAATTACTTGATCAATTAAGAGTTGGCACAACAATAGGGGGAAACCCAAGAGTTTCCTCCCATGAAAGGGGAGTTCGGGTGGTCCCCACCACCAAGTATTCAAAATGGAGGTTTCAAGAAAATAAAATAAAAGTTGTTGTTTTATTTTATTTTTATTCTTTTAACTCTCCCACGAAAATCCAGAAAACTAACTTCCACCCTCGACCTATTGCGGTCGAGGTGAAGGTCTCCTTAAGCGAATATCGGTGCTACGAGTTCAACGCTATCCTCGGATTTCAATTCCGAGTACCGGTCCAAAAGTTTCAAAACGTTGCTCACGCATTTACTGAACGTACCCAAAAAAAAAGTTTGAAAAATTATTATCAGTCACCCTCGACCTATGTCGGTCGAAGTTAGGCTTTTCCTAGGTGAAACATGCCCCAAAGAACCCAACGGTACTCTCAGATTTCCAATCCGAGTTACAGTTTGAAAGTTATAGATTTTACAATAAAATAATTGTTACTTAATTATTTTATTTACAGCCAAAAACTAACTTTCACTGGTGGCCCACGCCGACCAATGTTAGTATCTGACTAAAGAAAGAATACCCTCATAAGTTCAGCGGTGGTCTCAGATTTTTAATCCAAGTTACTGTTTGTGAGTTATAAGCATTTTAAAAATAAAATAACTTTATTTAATTATTTTATTTACGGTTATTTCATTTTCAGGTTTTCTCACCAGAGGCCTACGCCGACTAAACTTAACTTGCGCCTAGGGTAAACATGTTATTCCAAACATAACGGTGCCCTCATATTTTTTATATGGGCAACCGTTTAATATTTATTCTACTTTTTTAAGAAAACTACTTATGTGTGCTAATTAAAGCTTAACAAAACTTCGACGGATCATTCCGGTCACTCCGAGCCTCAGAATCACACCATCAGATTTCACGGTCTCGAAATAATTTCATATAATTAAAAAATATATGGAAATTCTGGAGCATTACACTCCAACCAGTTGCACATACTATTGTGGGAACTCCCGCTGAAGGTGGACTCATGCTCAAGATACTTGAAGTCAACAAAATGTTGTTAGATGAGATTTCCCACAATTTAGGTTTGTGGAAGAGAGAGAGAGGATCACCTCGGCACAAAATTCATCAAGTGGAGGAAAACACTCGACTGAAGGAAAAAAAGTGAAAGCCCTTGTTAACCAAGAGACAACCAAAACAACACCCCAAAACCGGTTGGGGTTCAGTTAGGGAGTGCACACCGCAAGAGGGAAAAGATAAACCAAGAAATTAGAAGAGAAGAAGGAAGAGGAGAAGAAGAAAACCCTACCTGGAGAGATCGCACATGATCTCGGCTCAAAAATCGGACTCCGAAAGGAGAGGTAGGAGATGGTGGCACGCTGGGGGAGCCCCTTCGGTTAGTGATGCAAAGCGGGCTCGTGGCCCACGGGCTTTATGGGTATGGGGTGGATGTGGGGCGGGGTAGGCCTAAAAAGTTTGACCATTTAGAGTGTGGGCCAATGTGGGTTGAGCCCGCGCGGGTAAGGGCCAATGCGGGTTGAGCCCGCGCGGGTGTGGGCTTGCCCGCGGGCCTGATTTAAAAAAAATGTATATTATTTTTACAATATATGTTTCTTAACATTTGAGTTTTTTTAATAAAAAAATCATGGTTAAACAGTGACATATGATTTCTCACCGTAATGATCACATTAATTCACCATTTATTTACATATGAATTTTAAATAGGCCTATATTTATTGTTTTAAAATGATATTATATTATTTATATAGTAATTATTAATCATATTCACATGGTGTGTCAACCCATCTCTCGAAAAATGGAACTCATCGCCCCTGTGCATGGTTTCAATTCTATAAGAGTTATTATAATCATAATATTTTTTAGGTCGATTTAATTTTTTTATTTTTTATTTTTATTTTGTTATTAAGGGAATTGGATAAAACCTCGTGAAAACACTAATAGCTTCCTCTAAAACTAATCATTACCTGGAGAGACTTCATTCATTCACATGTTTAGTTGTTCACATCACCACAAAACCAATATTATCATTCATAGCCCATCACCAATCACTCACTTACTTTCCATCGTAATAGTTCGTCACCACATCGGCATTACCGCATGCCACCATTAACCCACAAAAAATGTTTTATCACATCCTTTAAAACTCTAGATATTGTTAATTCATACTTCTCCCCACAAATACCTTTAAGAATGATAAAAAATATAGTATTTAAATGATTATAAATAGTCTTTTTTTTGTAAATGTGAATAAACCCGCGGGCAACCCGCGGGTTTATGCGGGGCGGGGCGGTCTTGAAATTTTTTGTTCGCATTATATGTGGGCTTTTGTGGACAAACCCGCACGGGTTCAAACCCGTGGGGGCTTGGCCCGCCCCGCCCCGGCCTGCCCGTTTCGCATTACTACCTTCGGTCGGGGTGTCACAAACCAAGGGGGAGGGGGGCGTGCGACGAGGGGGCAGGGGGAGAAGAATCCTATTTGGGGGGTTAATAAAAATATAATAATAATAATAATAATAATAACATTTATAATAATAATAATAATTCATTTTTTGTTTTATTGTTATTATCATTATTAATTTCATTTTAACTTATTTTATTTTATTTCTATTTTTTTAACCTGGGAAGACTATACAGTTTGGTTGCATGGTCTGTCGGCCCATGCGCCAAGTGCGCAGTTGCCTTTGTCCTAAGAGGGAGGGACCACACGAGCTAATACCCCCACCTGCTATCGTCAGATGCTACAACCAGACTAAATCTGCCACCACTGGTTGCTACTGTCAGCAGCAACAATTATACTAAGTCTGTTATTATCAACTACTACTACCGCCAGATGCTACTGCCAGCTGCTACCGTCAGACTAAATCTGTTATCGCCAGACTAAGTCTGCTACTGCCAACTCCTACCGTCAGACTAAGTATGTTATCATCAAATGTTATCACCAGCTTATATCAACCAACTAAGTCTGGTACCGCTAGATGCTTTTGCTACTGCCAGTTTGCTTTTTATCGTCTCCAGTACCTCCTTTTACAGGATGGCTCAGTGATATGGGGGGATCTTGACACGTGTTCTTTTTACAGGTGGCATCATCCAGTCTGCTTGACGCAATGGAGGGAAATTTTGTCTCAAGGCAGAATTTTAGCGCGCGTGAAATTGCCCAGGCTGCGCGCCAGAGATTTGGCATTGCGGCGTTGCGGAGTAGGCACAGTCCTGGAGTAGGGCGGCATTGTGGCACTCTGGTGCATTTTCGTTCGACATTCGGGTAGGGTGAGACTCGTTCGATGTTTGGACAGGGCGAGGATTTTGGAGTAGGCGCAGTCCCGGAGTAGAGCGGTGTTGCGGCGCTCTGGTGCATTTTCGTTCGACATTCGGGCAGTGCGAGACTCGTTCGAGGTTCGGGCAGGGTGAGGGTTGTGGATTAGGGTGGCGTTGTGGTGATCTGGTGCATTTTCATTCAAGTTCCTGGCAGGGCGAGACACTCGTTCGAGATTTCAAAGTCCCCCTTATAATGGATAGCGATGAAGGTATTGCGGACGAGTTTATTTTATGTCCTTTTAGGTTGGTTTTGTTGTAAATATTTCGAGCGATGTTTTCTGAAGTTTGAGGTAGTCTTTTTACTGGAAGTAATATAGAGTTTTGTTGCATTTCGGCACTTCTAGTGGTGGTTTTTTCCCGGGTTTTTTGCAGTGAAACTTCCACTTAATGTCCAAGTTCGTCTCAATGTCCACTGGAGGTTCCACCGGACGTTCCACGGGATATTCCACTGGAAGTTCCACTGGATGTTCCACTAGATGTTCCACTGGATGTTCCACTAGATGTTCCACTCCAAGTTCCACTGCAAGTTTCCGTGCTATATATTTTTGTTGCATTGCGGCACTTTCAGTTGTTTTGGAAGTGAAACTTCCACTTGATGTTCAAGTTCGTCTCCACGTCCACTGGAAGTCCCACTGGAAGTTCCACTGGAAGTCCCACTGGAAGTCTCACTGGAAGTTCAACATGAAGTTCCACTGAAAGTTCCATGGGAAGTTCCACTTGGAAGTCCCACTAGAAGTTCCACAGGAAGTTCCACTGGAAGTTCCACTGGAAGTCCACTGGCAAGTTCCACAGGAAGTTCCACCCGAACTTCCACTGGAAGTCCCACTGAAAGTGCCACCGAAACTTCCACTCGAACTTCTACTGGATAATATATTTTATAAGTTTTTTTATTTAAAATTTCATAAAAATAATTATATTATAATTTTTATTTAGTTACATTGTTGTTTTATATATATTTGTAACTTCCAATGGAACCTCCACCTGAAGTTCCACTAGAAGTTCAACCTGAAGTTCCACTGGAAGTTCCCCGGGAAGTTCCACCTGGAAGTCCCACCGGAAGTTCCACTAGAAGTTTCACTGGCACTTCCAGTGGACTTCCAGTGGAACTTCCAGTGGAACTTCTAGTGGAACTTCAGGTTGAACTTCAGGTTGAACTTCCAGTGGAACTGCCAGTGGAACTTCCAGTGGAACTTTAGGTGGAACTTTAGGTTGAACTTCAGGTGGGAAATATATTTTATATATTTTTTATTTATAATTTTAGAAAAATGATTTTTATTATGTATATTTGTAATAATTTTTATTTAGTTACAGTTCTGTTCATATAGTTTATACATTTTCAAATGGATTAAATCCTATTATAAAGTTAATGTACTTTTCTTGAAGTATTGTTTTTTGTTGCAGGGTGTTTCAATGTTGTTGATGTCGATGTGGATGTTGTAGTAGCTTATACTAAACCAGTTGTAGGGATGACGTTCAAGTCACTTGATGAAGCACAATGTTTTTATGTCACATATGGGGGAGTAAATGGATTCAGTGTACGCCGACAATACTCTAATAAAAGGAGAAAGGATAAATCAATTTTCACATCAATCCTTTATGCATGTAGAAAAGAAGGTCATAGGAAGATTGACAAACATGATAGCATGGTGAAATTTCCTCGGGCTGAGACACGTACAGGTTTTCTTGCTAGAATGGGGGTTAGTTTATTGTCTTCTGGGCAATATGCATGTACTATATTTGTTGAAGGGCATAATCATCCCTTTAATAGGCCCGAATCAATTCATATGATGAGGTCCCAAAGAAAAATAACAGAAGCACAAGCAGCTGAGTTAGATGTGAATGCTTCTGCGGGTATTAAACCAAATGATTCTTTCTCGTTGGCGACAGCTATTGCAGGGGGGAGAGATGTTATTGGGTACACATGTGTTGATCAGTTGAATTTTTTAAGGTCTAAACAGGAAAGATATTTTCTTCATGGTGATGCATGTTGCATGTTAGAATACTTTGAAAGACAAAGTCAAGATAATCCATCATTTGTTTGTACTATGCAGTTTGACATGAATGGTAAAATTAGTAATATTTTTTGGGTTGGTCCAAAAATGAGAACAGATTATGTGTTGTTTGGAGATGTTGTTGTGTTTTACACCACTTTTAGCACTAATAAAGAGTACAGGTCGTTAGGTGTTTTTTTGGGGTTCAATCATCATTGGGAGATTGTTGTTTTTGGGGCAGCTTTGTTATATGATAAAACAGTGACTTCGTTTTCTTGGTTGTTTCAGAAATTTTTACAGGTGCATCACATGAAGAGTCCTCAAACTATTTTTACTGATCAAGATGTGGCAATGGGAAAATCCATTTCAGTAGTTTTAGTGGGAACTTGATATTACCTTTGTTCGTGGCATTTGATGCAAAATGGAATTTAGCAGTTAGGTAATTGGATGAAAGATGGATCTAGTTTTATAACTAGATTTAAGAAGTGTATGTTCGAATACCATGATGTAATTCAGTTTGATAAGGAGTGGTATTCCCTTAGAGCATAATATGGGGATGGGAATTCACAATGGCTAGATGATGTTTTTGTATTGCGAGAAAAGTGGGTGCATTGCTATTTGAAATATTCTTTAACATTGGGTATTCGCATCACTCAATTAAGTGAAAGTTTTAATGGATTGCTTAAATATTATGTTCATAGAAAGTTAAGTGTTGTTGATTTCTTTAATCAGTTTGAGCGCTTGTTGGAAAAAAATCGGTATCGTGAAACAAAGGCAGAATTTGAGATGCGGGAGAAGTTGCCTCGTAATCTTTACCCTTACCATACATTGATGTGCCAGGTTTCTACTAGATATACACCTAAATTATTTGATTTATTTCAGCATGAATATCAATTGGTTGGTGCTTGTTTTTTGATATCTTGTATTGAAAGTGGAGTTCAATTCAGTTATGTTATTGGAATGGTTCATTGTGAAGATCAATTCTGTGTATCATATAAAGCTTCAAATGAAGTTTTTGAATGTTCTTGTTGAAATTTTGAGTCTGTTGGGTATCTTTGTTGTCATGTTTTAAAAAAATTGATCGGCTTGATGTGAGAGCAATACCTGAAAAATATATTTTGGGGAGATGGACCCGATTGGCTAGAAATATTGTGATGTTCAAAGGATCTTCTGTTGAGGTACATGATGATAGAAAATAAGTTGTAGCAAAACATTACAAATATTTAGCACGAATGGGAATGAAGTTAATTACCGTAGCTTGTGAGACAGATGCAGGTTATGACATTGCCTTCTCAAATTTCAGTAATTTTGAAAAAGAGATGTCTATCATAAATACATCAGTGGATAAAGTTAATGGTTGTGCTATTTCAGACAAATTTTTTAGAAAGGATTCTTTTAAAAAGAAACCAAACAGGAAAGGGGGAGATAGATTGAAAATCTTTTTAGACAATGGCTGTCGAAAGGGGAAACAGTTGAATTAAAAAAATAATCTCACTGCTGTGATGACTGTATGATTTGATTTTATGATGCATTTCATTTATAAGTGCAGTTATTTATTATTAATATGTTATCTGATATCATTGTTGTTTGCACATAGGTAGTCAAGGAGCAAGCAAGATCATATTTTTGTGTTCGAGCTAGAAAAACAGTTTCACATGTAATTTTTTTATGAGCATTATTTTTCATAACCGTTTGTAATTCTGTACTTTTTCTATTGCAAGAAGACTTTTCCACCAATTTGGAACTTCATCTTGGGAGGTAGATTGTTGGGATAGAATTGGAAGAGGCCGAGCAGTGTAGACAACATTGGATGGGAGTAGTTTTTTAAATTTTAATGACTGAGTTGAAAAATCTATAGCCTATATCAAGTTTTGGTTGTAATGGATTGGCAGTGGGATTGAGATACTTCACGAAATTGTACATGTTTTGTATGCATTTTTTCTATATGGAACTATAATGATGTGATAAATCCAAGTTCTACAATTCTGTATGCATTTGTACTGTGAGGATGTGGTAGTATTTGATAGTCCACTTTTGGTTGTAATGGATTGGGATTGGTATACTTCATGAAATTGTAAATGTACTGTTTTTATGTGTTATATATGGAACTATAAAGATGTCATAAATCCAGGTTCTACAATTCTACATGCATTTGTTCCTTGAGGATGTGGTAGTATTTGATAGTCCACTTTTGGTTGTAATGGATTGGAAGTGGGATTGGGATACGTTACGAAATTGTAAATGTGTTGTATGCATGTGTTCTATTTGGAACTATAAATATGAGATAAATCCAAGTTATACATTCTGTATGCATTTGTTCTGTGAGGATGTGATAAATCTAGGTTCTTGAATTTTGATGAGGAAATCTAGAATACTTGACTAAGAGTTATTGGATCTTTGGGAGAAGTCAGTCCATATGGAGACTCTCCATCTTCTGATGAATTCCAGATGTTGGCCAAACTTAACACTTACAAATAGTAAAGATAATATCCTTAAAGTTTGAATCATCCACTTACCAGTAGAAATTACGGTCATTAAATCTAAAAACAAAACCAAATTAAATCCCTAAAAATAAAATGGTTCCCCTCATAAGGAAGGACATAATATTCCCAGTGCAATGAAAATGATAACAGAACTATTCATCCATTGTCCCCGACTAGTTTACTTGTTCTTCATTCTGGTTGTACTGTTTCCACAAGGCAGCTCCTGCTTCTATACGATGTTTCATTCTAACTGTATGCAGGGTCTGTCAGGAAACAGTACGCCATATACAGGCGCATGTCATCAACTTCTTCTTGCGATAGGGTCTTGTTATACCCTTGATCCTTCGCCAGCTTCTCAATTAGATAACAAATAATTATCGCGCAATCTAATGTCGCATCCCCCTGTTGGGGACTATCCTCTACTATAAATGGAATCACTGCAGCAGTCATCTCTAGGTATTCAGGATTCTATTGTTTGATGACTTGTTCAATAAATATTTTCTGCAAGTGTTGTATAAATTGTATTGAGTAAGTTGGTGTATATGAAAATGTATTAGATGTCGAAGAGGATAGAATTTACCATTTGGAGAGCATATTGTTGGTAACAATCAATTCTAGCAGGACCCATATGAGGCTTCATGGAGTTATAGTAGTTGAAATGTTTTTTTTCAATATCAAAGATAAGCAAAGTCCAATGAAGATTATTTGTGTTGATGGAGATGAAGACTTTTCCATTCAACTTCATTGCTTCTTTTATGAGATTCTCAACCAAACATTCTTTCAAATTTTTGTTCTTCCTGGATATAATGCTCTGAAAAAATGATTATAGTGAGACAAAATATCAATTAATATCTTTAAAACTTCAAGAACATAGATAATAATAGACTTACCAATGCGACACTAGTAATCATTGTTGATTTATTATCGAAAATTCCAGTCGTCTTCCCTATTTGACACTTGTTAATGATAATCTAAGTATAGGTATCTATAACCTGATATAAATAACAAAACAATGGTGGATGTGAGACTAATTGAATATTACTTTACAGTAAGCTTGTTTAAATTAGGCTCACCCGGCTACTTGTCATGCTTTTTGTCAAAAGTTGGAAAATGTCATCTATTCCAACTGAATACAAGTCGTTTTTAGCTTCCCAAACATATTGAAAATATTATAAACACAATAATGTATAAGAAAACAAATAAAGTTCAGGGTGATTGAATTGAAATCCTTGAAATTAAGGGAAGACATACCAGCTCGGTTCCATCTGGAGAATCTTTTCCAACTGCTCGTAGTCTTTTTTCTGCAGCCGTTTACTCTACCTTACCCATTTAGGTATTCCTGACAGACCTCTAACAGCCTTTTTTGGTTCTGTTTTCATTGAAACACTGCCTACGTCAATTGGTTTTTCCAGCTGAGTTGGTTCTTCTGCTGACTTTTTTTTGGCTTGTTGTTGTTCTTCGTCTTGTGTATCGGGTTTGATACTGAAAAGCGGAATATAATTTCTTCTTCTTCCTCGCTCTGGACTTGAAATTTCTAATCATTGATCTTGTTTAGCGACTCTTGTTTTCTGTCTGTTGGCTGCTTTGATGTACATGTGTTTTTTGTTCAGCATCTTCTTGTAGTTGTTCTGCAGGATCCTCAATCCTGGATCCTACTTGCTGGCTTTCCTTCTGTTGTTCTGGTTTGGGGGGAGATGCGGGTTTTTCAGAAGGATCTTTTTTCATTTCAGGTTCATTTTTACCCTCTGTCCGGGTTTCCACCATGATTGAATGACTCTTTTTAGCACTACTTTCTCTTACTAACTGCTTCAGTCTTTTAATTTTTTCGGTCTGGTTTTTAAAAATAGCTTCCATTTTATGAAGTTTGCTTTTCAGAGAAGAATTTTCTTTTTCAAGAACTTTAATTTTTTCGTCCTCTGGTTCTCCCTTTCTCTGGTGTCTAACAGAATCTTCCATAACCGTTACTGGATCATTTATTTCTACTTTTATTCTATCCTTCTCTGGATTATCCTTTTTCTGTCGTCCAACAGAAGCTTCCATAACCATTGGTGGCTCCTCTGCAGTTGGAAGTTGATGAATCTTCAATTTCTTTAAAGCAACATCAAAATCAGACAGACTCCACTTTGTGAAAGGTGGATTGGTTGCTTGTTCATTCCCTTTCACTACTCCACTTTCTTCACAATACCAATACTACAATAACAAGAAGCATATGACTAGTATATTATACATTGAATTAAAAATAAGTAATAATCCTTACCAGTAAAGCGATAATTGCCCCCGTAATCCTTGCACGGTGCGTGTGAAATTATTTAATTGATCTCATCAATTGTTGGTGTATTGCACGAGACCACTTTAGTGTTCTTATGTCTCTTGAAGTATTCAAAAAATTGATAAAACCCCAACTTAGGTAAGAACCTGTAGTAGGGAAAATAACAGTTGCACATGTGTATAAACATAGAAGTGTTGTTGTGTCAAGATGATCAGGTTCTTCATCTCCCCTTATTGCTTCCAAAAGGGCCAATTTTATTGCCTTTTGTGTCAACAACTTGACACCAGTTTGAAATCTCCTTAAATATAATGATGCCTTCGTTGGTTTGAACGAGTAGGATTCCTCCAGTTCTATTTCACCCTCAGTTATTGAAAAGATCCTTTGGATATCCGCTTCAGAGAAATGTCTTTCCCCTCCACCGAATCGGAAAGCAGTTGTTGAAGGATTGTAGTTATCCAATACATACATAACAGAAATATCAGATTTTTTGCAATCTGATGTTGTTATTGTATTGGATATGAACGCTTCAAACATGTTCCAAAATGGAGTAGTGTGCAAAGCATTTCTATGACCATCTTTCAGTTGATCTTTTATTTCTTGTAAAAGTATTTGTAAGGAGGTCAAATTTGACCTAAAATGCACACCTGAAAATAAAAATTAAGGCATTATTGGGCTCATCCACAAAATTATAGTATAGAAGGTAGGAAAAGTCTAAGTTCTATTGGGACTTCAGTGGAAGTTCCACTGGAACTTCAAGAGGGAGTCCCACTGGAAGTTCCACTAGTCCCACTGGAAGTCCTCCTGGAAGTGCCACAAGGAGTGCCACTGGCAGTCCCATAGGGACTTCCACTGGAAGTCCCATAGGAACTTCCACTGGAAGTCCCACTGAAAGTCTCACTTGAAGTCCCACTGGAACTTCCACTAGAAGTCGCACTGGAAGTTCCACTTGAACTCCCACTGGGAGGGCCACTGGAAGTACCACTGGAAGTCCCACTAGAAGTCCCACCAGTTCTTCCACTGGAAGTCTCACTGGAAGTCCCACAGCCACCGGAAGTTCCAGTAGTCCCAGAGGAAGTGCCACTGGAACTTCCAAGGACTTCCTGTGGGACTTCCTGTGGTATTTCCTGTGGAAATTTAAAAAAAATACGCATTGCATTTGTGACACATATTTATTGTAAAAATGATTGAATTTATTATTTGAAAATTCCACTGAAAGTCACACTGGAAGTCGCACTGGAAGTCCCACTTAAAGTCCCACAGCCACTGGAAGTTCTACTAGTCCCACTGGAAGTGCCAGTGGGAGTTCCAGTGGGACTTCCAGTGGCACTTCCAGTGGGACTTCCTGTGGCACTTCCTGTGGAAATTTAAAAGAAATACGCATTGCATTTGTGACACATATTTATTGTAAAAATGATTGAATTTATTATTTGAAAATTCCACTGAAAGCCCCACTGGAAGTCGCACTGGAAGTCCCACTGGAAGTCCCACAGCCACTGGAAGTTCTACTAGTCCCACTGGAAGTGCCACTGGAAGTTCCAGTGGGACTTCCTGTGGCACTTCCTATGGAAATTTAAAAGAAATACGCATTACATTTGTGACACATATTTATTGTAAAAATTATTGAATTTATTATTTGAAAATTTTACTGAAAGTCCCACTGGAAGTCGCACTGGAAGTCCCACTGGAAGTCCCACAGCCACTGGAAGTTCTACTAGTCCCACTGAAAGTGCCGCTGGAAGTCCCAGTGGGACTTCCAGTGGGACTTCCTGTGGCACTTTCTGTGGAAATTTAAAAGAAATACACATTGCATTTGTGACGCATATTTATTGTAAAAATGATTGAATTTTTTATTTGAAAATTCCACTGAAAGTCCCACTCGAAGTCCCACGGGAAGTGCCACTGGAACTGCCACTGGAATGCCCACAGGAACTGCCACTGGAAGTCCAACTTGAAGTTCCAGTAGAAGTTGCAGTGCCACTTCCAGTGGAAAATTAAAATAAATAGTCATTGCAATTGTGATACATTTTTTTTTCTTATTTAAAAGGGAATTCCCCTGTGTGGCCTTTTCGAACCCTCCACACAAGGGAACCCCCCTCCCCACGAAGGGGTCACTCCGGAGAGAGCCTCAGCCGGGAAGGAGTCGTTGCCAACCGAGATGGAAGAGCGTCCCGGAGGGTGACGGCCCGGCAGCGATGGTTCGTCAAGCGATCCGTCAGTGATTGGGTTGTGCCTCATTTTACCCGCCCAGATGAGACCGGGCGACCCGGCAAGGTGGGTGGATCCCGGGGGCGAGGCTCGCCCCGAAAGCGGACTCCCAGGATTCGAACCCTGAACCTCCCAAAGAACAGCATGGATGTGCCACTCACCTTCACCACCACACCACCACCGAAGTGGCATTGCAATTGTGATACATATTTATTGTAAAAATGATTGAATGTATCTTTGAAAATTACAACGGAAGTTCCACTGGAAGTCCCACTGGAAGTCCACCTGGAACTTCCAGTGGAAGTCCCAGTGGGACTTCGAGTGGCACACTTCCAGTGGGACTTCTACTGGGAGTTCACTGGGAGTTCTATTCGAAGTACAACCGGAAGTTCCACACTACAAAATGATTTTCAAGTGGAACCTGCATTGAAAACTTAGTACATGTTAAAGTGGAACCTACAGAAACCTCCAGGGGACATTGCATTGGAACCTCCAATGAGAAATGATACACCAGCAAAAAATGGAATTCTAAAATCATTGAGACAGAGAACATTTACAGTAAACAGCTCATAACACAAAAGTTCTAAATAATAAATCTAACAGAAATGAAATACAGATACATATTTAGGCAACTGTAATTATGTTACGCCACCTTCGTCTGACATTGTTGTTCTTTTGTACAAAAATATCTATCGGACAGTGAGATGAAACCATGCCAGAGTGAAGCAGTTGTCGTTGAAAAAAACCACGCCTTTGTGGTCGTCGTGCTGTCGGATTTTAGGGCGATATTTCAAGCTTTCGTCGCCGTCGCCGCACCCGAGCCGCTGTAATATTCGGGCATTGGTGTTCCCGTAGTCGCTCGAGTCGTTGTGGTCGCCATACCACCGGATTTTAGGGCGGCCTCTCAGGGTTTCATCGTCATCGTCGCAGCCGAGGAGCAGTTAACCCTGAATCGCAAGAGGCAAGGGCAAATCCGTCTGGCCAAACGATTCAAATGAATCGTCGTGAAGAGCGATCCGACGGCTCAAAACATAATTGGACATGTGTTCTCATCCGAAGGGGTGTAATGGATATTTCAGTTAAAAACATAACTGGAGACGATTCCGGTCCCTGCCAGTTGCTATCACAAACTACTACTGCCAGACTAAGTCGGCTACCGCCATATGCCAGCCGCTACTGCCAGACTAAGTCTGCTACTGCTAGATGCTACTATTAGCTGCTATCATCAATAGCTACCATAGGATGCTACTGCTAGCCGCTACCGCCAAACTAAGTCTGCTACCGCCATATGCTACACTTAGACTAAGTCTGCTACCGGTAAATGCCACTGTCACTTGCTACCGCCAAACTAAGTTTGCTACTATCAACTGTTATCCTCAGACTAAATCTGACATGCTCAGATGCTACCACTAGGTGCTCCCACTAGACTAAGTTTGGTACCACCAATTGCTACCGTCAGAGTAGGTCTGCTACTACATATGTTACCGCTGGCTGATATCACCAGTTGCTACAATCACCCTTAAAACACCCCTTTTGGCACCTACAAGCCTAAGTGTTGGGAATGATAATATCCTAATTATTTCCACTTTGGTAGTCTATGACAGGGTGAGAAGATATAGTTTTACAGTCGGTTCATGGTTCACATTCGAGACTCGGGGTATGGTTCTTGCTTTGGTGGGGGGAGCACTGTGTCGAAAAGTGCATGAATTGTACGGATTCAGTGGGATTTCTATTCGATAAAAGATTATTTAAATTAATCACTGATAAATAATTATCATAAATTGGGTGACTTTATATACACATGGATGTGGTACTTAAAACTCATTTCATGAATAGGATGAAAATCAAATCATACCATTAAATAAGTATGGTGTGAAGACACATATAAAGTTCTATATAAAGATCCATTCACCAACCATTATAGCACATTAAAACCGTTATAAAACTTTCCATTTGGTGCATAAACTTTTATTTTCTTAGAATTACCATCGAGTCCTATCTATAGCCAAATGCATATTTAACAAGTGAGGGATTATAATTGAAAACTGGAAATTTAGGAACCGGAACTCTGAATATGTTAGCGTTGACCATAAAGTCAATTAATAATATTTAAAAGTTGACATTCTCCTACCATGATTATGTTGTAACAATTATTAAGTGACCAAAACAGGGTAAATGCAATGCATCCGAATCTCAATTATAACCATATGCCAACTACCTCATGTATGTATAAATATATATTATAATTAATATAAAAAGTTTAATAAATATTATAAAAACGAATATAAAATTTAGCGTAAATAAAAAATTATTTATTTAATTATTAATTTATATTTGTTTTCCATATGATAAAAAACCTATCGCATTTTATTTTAATTAATCCTCAAATCGAACAGACAGGAGTCATTCAAGAAAAGTTTCCGTTAAAGTATTCAACCTCCAAGCCATCCAATGGTTGAGAGAATCCGAGGGCTACGTGTCACGTGAAGAGGGGAGGGCGGGATCGTATGGTATGGATTTTCGGTAAAAGAAAACGGGGGACAGGATGATGACACGTGTGAGGCGAGATGCGCGGGGCGTACGGATGCCACCCGCACACCCACCACCCTGACGGGAACAAGGGGATCCCGGGAAGGTCCCCCGTCAGATCTCTAACATCACTTCTCGCACACTTTATATTCAGGGCCCCGCTCAGATTTTTCAATATTTGCACGTGGGCCCTTATCTCCTTCTTTACGAATTTCAAGTCCCCATCGACATCATGGTAAAAAATGGAAAAGAAGCCCGAAAAAAACGCCCAGATGAAATTTCGTATTTCCACAATTGTCCCCCACACAACTTATTATTAATCATTTTTATTTAAAAATACAATACATTTAAATGTTAAAATAATAAAGGAAAATATATTAATTCTAAACTATTTAAAATTTGACGGAACAGGTGTTTTTTTCCAAAAAACAAAAAAAAAATATTAATCATACCCATGTAAATGTCCATTCAACATAAATTTACAAAACCCCTATAACCCAAAGTTTGGGGGTTAGTTGAGGCGGTCCTGATTTTTGAACTTACCTGTTCAATTTGTTTATTTTGTACCCCATGCGAGATGTAATATAATAAATTTATAAAATCAATAACTCAAATATATAAATATAAATAACTCAAAATAATACAATTCATGTCAATATAGTTTGGTGGTTTCAAGGAAAAGATGCATGTAATGTCACGTCGCGTCCTACGTTTGATTATTATCGAATCTACTCGAAGATATCGAAGATTTCCCTTACCCATCAATCCAACCCGCCGCCCCCACACACAGGCAAGGAGTGGGTCGCACCCAAAGGATTGAACTTTGAATAGTTGGATCGGCCGAAGACTGATTTGTGGATATATATAGACACACACAGAGGAGGAGGAGGCGGCGAAGGAGAGAGGCAATGGATGAATTAATGGCGGCCCAGGTGCAGGAGCAGCGGTGGAAGGCCGGCGGGGAGAGCAGGTTCCACGTCCTGGCCGTGGACGACAGCCATTTTCACAGAAACTTCCTCCACAAGCTCCTCACCCTCTCTTCCTGCCAGGGTATGCACAGATTAAGTTAACTGCGCGTCTGTGTGTTTTGTGTGTGTTTGATTAGTAGGGGTTTTTGAGTTGCAGTGACATGCGTGGAATCGGGGGATCAAGCTCTCGAGTATCTGGCTCTCCATCACAATCACTCGCCCACTTCTTCTCCTTCCTCCGGTGCTCCTGATCGGGCTACTCCGCCGCCGCCGTCTGACCAGGTGAGATTTGGAGGGTGGTCCGGCGATCATGGACGGAAATGACAGGATTAATGATTGGTGGTGACGCATGCAGGGTGGTGCGAGGGCGTCGGTGCAGATGATCATCACCGACTTCTGCATGCCCGGCATGACCGGCTACGACCTGCTCCGCCGTCTCAAGGTGCCGTAATTCGATCATCCGCCGGCGGGCGCCGCCGTAACGTTTCTATCGTTTGACCAGTCTCTGATTTTGATAAATGCGTGTGATGGGTGCGGCGCAGGGATCGGCGTGGAGGGATATTCCGGGACTAATTTTTTTTTTCTGGGTTTAAAAAAAATTAAAATATGATAAAAGGGGTTAGGGTTCGGATATTTTTAAAAATGGGTCTGGGATGCGTGAACGCCGTTCACGCATCCCGGACCCCGACATTAATGCGTGAACGGCGTTCATGCGTCCTTTGCTGACCAGCTAAAGGAAGCGTGAACGCCGTTCACGCATCCTTGCGCGGGAAAAGATGCGTGAACGGCGTTCACGCTTCCTTCCGCGGCGAAGGATGCGTGAACGCCGTTCACGCATCCTTCGCGGACGAGCTGAAGGATGCGTGAACGGCGTTAACGCATCCGGCCGAGAAAAATTATAAGAGGGGTCCCCCCCCAATACCCATTGTTCTCCTCTGATTTTTGTTGCGAAGCTCTGCAGAAATTCTTTCTCAACAAATATTTGCTGCTTTTATTAAGGTAAAATTTCTATTTAATAATTTAATTGTTTATTTGTGTTTATTTATTTCATTTGTATGTTTAATTGTGTTTATTTATTTCATTTGTATGTTTAATTGTGTGTATGATTTATTTATTTCATATGTTATGCATGAAATGTTTTGTATGATTTAATTTTCTTGATGTTGAATGTTCGTATGATTTAATTTTTTGAATGTCTGTTGTCTAAATATTGAATGTTTTATGTTATGTCTAAAATTTTTAATGTTTAGAAAAAGTAATTTATGTTAGAGAAATTTATTTTAATGGATGGTTTTGATGTAAGTGTAAATTAAATTACTTTTATTTACTAGTAATAATGTTTTTAATCAATAAAGTATAAAATATATTTACTTATATTTTGAAAAGTAGAAAATGCCCTAAAAACATTACAATTTCATAAAATTTAAAATAACAAAAGTGTTTATTATGTAAATCTCAATTAGATCAGTTATAATAAAATTTATTTAATGTTTTTAATAAATATATATATATATATATATACACATGAAGTTAAATTTTTGTAAAAGAGGTGTAGTATTTAATATAGATTTTATATAATACGGATAATATAATAAATATACCAAAAAACACGGTATGAGTAATGACTGATCTTGAGATGACCGACCATGCATAATTGAAATTGCATGTTTTATTTTGTGTATGTTGTTATTCAATTTGTAATAATTGCATTTTTTCGGTATTGATGACCTGCGAGTCATCTCTCAGTAAGTGTAAGGACCTGCGTGTCCGTTTAAATTAATTTATGTATTTCATACCCCTAGACCCTCTCACATGCATGTGAGTAAATTTGTAATTAAAAGACTGACGCCCCAAAGAGGTGTCAACGAAGAGGCATCCCCGAAGAGGTGTCGACGAAGAGGCATTTGAGAACTCGTTCGAGAGGAGGCGTTGCTGTTTGACAGGAGATTGGCGGTTGCTGCAATATTTGATAATAGAGACAGGAGTTTACCCATATAAATTGTGGTTAGTTTATCAGATAATGATAAACTAATCGCAAGTCTCAAGATCAAGTCATGATTATATATTCATAAGTAATCAAACTTTATGAAACATTATATTAAATTTGCTTTTGTGCTAAAATCACAATCACTATACCTTAACAGTGATAAATCAATACATAAAAAAGTCTCAAGATAATCAATTATTCAAAACCAAATTAAATAATTTAAAATTTTAATGTAGTGTATAATATTTTTAATTTTTTTTTTAATAGGTAATTATGTCTGCTCAAATATATTGCAACGATGAGGTAATTTGTACCGAGCAGGGTTTTAGCTACAGTGTGCCACCTGTCAAAGTGGTAAATCTCCATGGTTGTATGACATTGGATGCAGTTCGTAATAAGATTCATAGTCGGTTAAAATTGAGTGTAGGACAAGCAATCACTTCAATTAGATACCGACATCTTCAATATCCTGAGCGTATGTGGCACAACGACTACCCTATAGTCGATGATGAGGATTGGATGGAGGCTTCTCAGTTATTCAGGCAACAGTGTATTAATGGTTTGATGAAATTATTTATTGTCATTTCTGATATTGATGTGGTGCAATCGATTACTACAGAACCATGCTTTGTGACCTCTATAGAAGTCGGTCCTTCACAACAGTCTTCTTCATTGCCTCCTTCTCATACGACTCCTGTGGAAGAATGTAATGAGGAAGATCATCAAAATTTGGAAGGAAATGTAGATGACATCCCTTTCTGTGCTGATATAGTGCAAGAAAGTTTATCTGAGGAAGAAGAATTTGGGGAGTCAGCAGGAGATGATGTGGTTGGAAATGAACCTTCTGAGGTTCCTTTGAGAGACAGACATCCACTACATCCACCAGTTAGTGGTAATCAGCCTTCAGTTTTGAGTTCCTTAGTTGGAGGAATGTCTCGTGAACAACCTTTTGATTGGGATGTCATTACACCAGCTTCTGAATTCCCTGGCATTATAGGGAATACGCCTGCATCAAATGATAATGCCATATATGTTAGGCAGGAGTTCAAAAGTAAACAGGTCATGAAAAATGTGATAAAGCAATACCACATTGAGCGACATTTCACATTTGTGGTTTATGAGTCAAAGAAGACCAAATATCTCATTCGTTGTGAAAAATATGGGTCAGAATGTAAATTTCGATTAAGAGCACTATTTGATAAATGTTATGGATGTTGGAAGATAACCAAATTAGAAGGCCCACACACTTGTCTGCATCCCAGCTTGGCACAAGATCACTCTTCTCTTGATGCAGAGTTTATATCTACTGTTATTTGTGAGATGATACGAACAAGTCAGGATGTTCCTGTTGCCCTTATTCAGGAAAGAATTCAACAGTTGTATAACTATAAGGTATCATACAACAAAGCTTGGAATGCAAAACAGAAAGCCATTGTAAAAGTGTATGGTGATTGGGATGAGTCTTATGCGTTGTTGCCACAGCTTATGGAATTGTTGTCTCTTAATAATCAGATTGTTTATCAGTTGGACAGTGTTGAGTATGTATCCCAAAATCATCTAGTTGATCGGTCAAAGGTGAAGTTCAAGAGGATTTTTTGGGCATTCAGACCGTGCATTGCTGCATTTCCCTTTTGTAAACAATTTATTCAGGTAGATGGCACATTCCTTTATGGAAAGTATACAGGTGTTCTACTCATTGCTGCCACACAGGATGGTAATCGCGCTCCTCTGCCACTTGCTTTTGTTGTTGTTGAAAAAGAAAATTTTGAATGCTGGAGCTGGTTCTTGGCATGTGTACGTGTTCATGTCACGCAGAAACAGGGCGTGTGTCTGATATCTGATCGTCATCGAGCGATTATAGAGGCCGTGAGTAGTGATGGGGTTTCTTGGACTGAGCCGAATGCTTATCACCGTTATTGCATTAGACATATTGCAAGTAATGTGCATAAGCAGTTTAGAGATGAGGCCATAAAGAAGGCGATCCTCAAATTGGGTATGGTTTTCTAAACTTTCTTTTTTTAACAAAATTTACTATCCATTTTAATACATTATTATGTTATGCTTTCAGCATATGAATCCCAACAAGAAAGGTTTGATCGACGTCTTGAAGAGATCCGAACAGTTAATGAGGAGGTATATGAATATATGGTACAAATTTCAAAGGAAAAATGGTCATTAGCATACGATGTTGGCATGAGATATGGGCATATGACCACTAATATAGTGGAGTGCGTAAATGGGGTCCTCAAGGGTGTGCGCAAACTCCCAATCACAGGGTTAGTGCAAGAGACATTTTTTAGATGTGTTCACTACTTTGTTGACCGGTCCCAAAAGGCCTACCAGAGGATGGAAAATGGAATGCTTTTTACTCAGCATTTTCAAACTGATATTGACCGGATACGGAATGAGGCTTCACGATGGAATGTTATAGCCTTTGACAGGGAAAAGAGGAGTTTTCGGGTAAGAAAGTGCTACGACCAGGGTGCATGCACTAATGGTGGAGTGTTTGTCGTGATGTTGGATAACAGGTACTGTGATTGTGGCAGCTTTCAGGCATTGAGATATCCATGTGTACATGTTATTACAGCTTGCGCTTCGGTAAATATATCGTGGGAGCCATATGTTGACCCGGTGTATCACATGAGCACTTTGGTTAACTGTTATAGTGCTGCTTGGATGCCTGTTGGTGACTTCCATTCTATCACATTGCCTGCTGATCAACCGACCATTGTCCCTGATATTTCCAGGTTTTCATAAGTCGGTTTTGGTATCATTTATAATTTTTTCAATGTGTGTCATTTTTAAAATTATTGGCTTCATGCTACTAGGTTGCGGCCTCGAGGAAGACCGAAGTCAACTCGCATCAGAAATGAGATGGATTGGCCTCGGCAATGAGGAGGGAGAATACGATGCAGTATTTGCCACGCAAAAGGACATACTCGTAAGAGATGTCCCCAAGTGGCAGGACAGAGTTCCAAATCTCATCATCCATGATCGAGTCTGTGTACCTGCTCTAAGAGGAAGAGGTTGTGGTTGGTGTCGATGATGAAGAAGAAGAATAAGAAATAGAGGATGAGGATGAGAAGAAGTAGAAGACTAAGAGGAAGAGGTTGTGGTTGAATAACCTATTGTGGAAGTTTCTATAGTTACTTAGGAACTTGATCTATTTGGAATAATGTTAATGGTTATCTAATGGATAATGGATAAATTAACAAACGTAATTTCACAAATAAGAAGAAATAATTAATTTTTCACTTTTTCCTCTTAATTTTTAATGTGGAATAATGTTAATGGTTATTTAATGGATAATGGATAAATTAACAAACGTAATTTCACAAATAAGAAGAAATAATTAATTTTTCACTTTTTCCTGTTAATTTTTAATGTGGAATAATGTTGATGGTTATTTAATGGATAATGGATAAATTAACAAACGTAATTTCACAAATAAGAAGAAATAATTAATTTTTCACTTTTTTCTGTTAATTTTTAATGTGGAATAATGTTGATGGTTATTTAATGGATAATGGATGAATTAACAAACGTAATTTCACAAATAAGAAGAAATAATTAATTTTTCACTTTTTCCTGTTAATTTTTAATGTGGAATAATGTTGATGGTTATTTAATGGATAATGGATAAATTAACAAACGTAATTTCACAAATAAGAAGAAATAATTAATTTTTCACTTTTAAATTATGGTTTTCTTATAAGATGTCTAGTTTTAGTAATGGCATCTGAGTGTCTGAGCATCCTTAACTAATGTTGATTGTGAGACTAGGCTAATGTTGATTGTGACACCAAATAAAAATGAATATATCATGATTCCACTATTAATAAGTAACGATGATATCATGTGTGCAGATGGCAGGTTTTCCATTGCTTACATCTCAGGCTACTCATGTATCACGACTGCTTTTAGAGGGACGTCCTGTGGCTCCCTTGAGTGTACGTAGATCTCACCATTTCCATCATACTGCACCACCTCCCGCTATCGTCCCACATCTTCGTCGAGCTGGATTTTATGGAGTAGCGATGTGCGACTTCACGTTTCTTGATCATCAGCTCATTGCCGCACTTGTCGAGAGATGGAGACCAGAGTCGCATACTTTCCATTTCAGTGAGGGAGAGATGACTATTACATTGCAGGATGTGGCTATTATGTTGGGCCTCCCTATCGACGGACATGCTTTGACAGGCCGAGTTCCATCAGATTTGCCTGAGCTTGTTCATAGACTTCTGGGCATAGAGGTCCAGGATGATGGCAGGACCACCGTCGGTGGTAGATTGCGGATGCCTTGGTTAGACCAGCACTTCACACATTTACCAGATGATGCTGATGACGTCACCGTGCTGCGATTTGCACGCGCATATATTTTGAGGCTGATCGGTGGCACGCTTTTTGTTGACCACTCTACTACTTTTGTGCACCTGATGTATCTAGCTTTTTTAGAGGATTTGGACCAGGCAGGTCGATATAGTTGGGGGTCTGCCTGCCTAGCATATACATACAGAGCCCTATGCAGCGCATGTCGCATCGACAAGATGCAGATCACAGGATGCATGGTTCTTCTACAGATGTGGGTATGGGAGCACATACCTCGTTTAGATCCACATCCCCGTGCGCCATTACCCGTAGATATTGTAGCAGAGGCTCCACGTGGACGTTGGTATGTTATTAATTCTTTTTAATATCTAACTTACTTGTATAAAATTCTTTTATGAAATGTAAAAAAAATGTTATCTACAGGTGGAGTCAGGCGCATCGACATTCAGATTCTCCCAGACATGATGTTCACGCCTACAGACTTATGCTAGACAGCATTCGACCAGACGATGTAAGTGATTATTATTTATATTGTTAAATCTTTACTCTTTACTGTAAATCTATTCATTTATTAATTGATTATTCATTTTTTCTTTCAGATTACATGGATGCCATATACAGATGATATACTTCAGAGTCTGCCCCCATACTGTACAGTGATGCTTTGTCACGACCCGTCCTCGGGGCCCGTGCTGTGACTACCCCAAGCCCGCCTTCCATAGGCCAGGGGCTGGCGACTAGCACCAAAGGCGTAAAATCCCGATAACTTGGAAGGCATTGCCTTTATAAAAGAAAACAATCACCACAGAGTACAAGCGGAAGTAAAACACTAAGTACAAAAAGAAGTGCTGAAAAGTAAATGGGCCAGAATACAAACCCAAAAGAAAGTACAACTACAACTGAACAAAGTACAACAGAAAAAGACAACAGCTGGAGGGACGGAAGCGGCTCCTGGGTCGTCCTCCTCGGATCCTACCTGAAGGGTAGGTACAGATGGCGCAGCTCCTCGATCGTCCACCACGAATCCTACCTGAAGGGTAGGTACAGATAGCCTCCACAGTGCTCTCATCCGTCAACCTCCTCCGAGTGTCGTCTCGCCGTGAAGTCCACCTCCGGACACTGACTTGTCGTGTAGTCCACCTCCGGGTACCGTCCAGTCCTCGAACACTCGGCCTCCGTCAGCACTGCCTGTCGTCTGCAACCAACACAACGAGGTGCGGGCATAGCCCGTGCAGGGGTGAGTATAACGATACTATGTAGGGACCCCAAGACCCTCAAGGTCTCACTAAAACCAACAAGGATAACCACAAGAAGATCTCAACAGATAAACTCTACTTAGGTATATGCCCATACATATACCTAAGTTATCAAGTAACCCATCTCAAACATGAGGAAACACAAAGGTCAAAAGTCTCAGCTCAAACCAGGATTTTCATTATCGAAACCGTAACTACTGAAGAGCTCCGTCTCTAGAGTGTACAGTGGTCCTGTCACGACTCCGAGGTACTGCTCACTAACCTAAGACTGCTGAGGTACTCCTCCTGTCGAGTACCGCGGGTCTGCGGCCAACTACCGGGCGCTCCGTCCGCTGTGGGTCTGTCGCCAAATACCGGGCGCTCCCCCCAATAGCCTACAGAGGTACTCCTCCTGTCGAGTACCGCGGGTTTGCGGCCAACTACCGGGCGCTCCGTCCGCCGTGGGTCTGTCGCCAAATACCGGGCGCTCCGTCCACTGGGCTAGTCGACCTACTCCAAGTCGAGTCGGTCAAGCAGTCGTCAGGTCTCAGCAGGCTACACGATCTCCGTACTCCGCACGCTCGTCTTCGGGAGGGTCCGCTCCACGAGCTACTGGCCGATACTCCAAGTATCTCAAGGTCCCACGAAGAAGTGTCTCAAAGGACCGCCTCATCATAGGGGTCTCAACGCAACAGACGACGCGTCAATCGGACGCCCGGTCTGTGAGTTATTAGCCTTTTCGTCCCAGGGGCCCGGTTGGTTTCGAGAGCAAACCAATCCCGGCCGTATCTCAACTGTACCCGAACTCCCATAGGGTATACTCATAGGGACCGTTACTCAACGTAATCACCAACGCCGCTGACGGTTCGTCAAACGGACGTCTGGTTTGAAAGATATCAGCTTTTCCGTTCCAGGGGCCCGGTTGGATTTCGGTGCGATCCAACCCGGCCACTATCCATCTGCATCCAATTCTCAGGCGGAGGATGCCAAAAGTTCCGTATCGACAACAGGAACTCAACGTCGCAGACGGCGCGTCAATCGGACGCCCGGTCTGAGAGTTATTGGCCTTTCCGTCTCACACCCACCCTGGGAAACTTCTCAGGAGGTCACCCATCCTGATCACTGCTCTAGGCCAAGCACACTTAACTACGGAGTTTTAACTACTTAGGCTCCCGAAAAGGAAGGTGCACCTTGAGTATAGTATACCGAAACAACCGTCTCGATCCAAGGATCGCGTTGCCGTTGACAGCGCGTCGTTCGGAGGCCCGTAGCTCAAGTTTCGGGCGTTTGAACGAAAACCGTCCGAAGACGGGGGTCCGGGCCCGGGCCGACCCGGCCCGACCCCCCCGGGAGTTGGCCGAACCGGGTCGACCCGACACGACCCGACCCGGTCCGGTCCGGCCAGGGCGCGGCCCGGCCGGTTCGGCCGAACGGCTGTGGCACGCGGGGCGCTGCCCCCGCGGCCTGGTGGTGCCGCGGCCCCTCGCGTGGGGCCGCGCTGAGTCGGGACGCGGCTTCAGCCGCGTCCGAGGGCACTGGACCCGCGCGGCCGCGGGTCCGCGGGTGCCGTCGCCGCCGCGCTGAGTCGCGGCGGTGCGCCGGGGCGCCGCCGCTCCCGGTTGCCGTCGCCGCCGCGTCGGCGACCCGCGCCGCCGGCGAGTTCCGCGGGCCACCGGGATCGCTCCAGTGTTCCGATTTTGTTCCCGCCTGCGCCGCTGCTCCTCCCGGGACTCGTCCTTCACTGCGGAATCATCAAACATCCGTTGCGGCACGTTCCGTCGTCGCCCGTCAATTCCGCACAAAAATGAAGAACGACGGAGGGTCGTCGGGTCGTGGTCGTTTGTCCCGCACCCTCCGCGTTAGAGATAAACAAACGGGAGGAATTAAAGTTCAACACATGAACGCATATCCGAAACAATTTTTTTAATGAAATAAAATTGTTTCATAAAAATGGGTTCCTTATTTGAACGGAAACAACAATTTTAATAATTTTAAAAAAAATTGTTCACAAATCCAGTTTTTTAACTTTTTAAAGAAACAATTACGGGAATATAAAAAGAAAAGGGGGGGGGGTAATTCCCAAAAATAAATCCCTACCTCGCCGTCGCTGTCGGATGCGAGGTCGTCGCGGAATTGACCGTCGTGGAAGGAGGTGATCGTCACACCGCGGAAGGGCGTCGCGTCGACGATCTCTGAGGACCAAGAACATACAGATTTAATTAATAATAATTAAATCCATGTTGTTGTTGAAATCCAAAAAGAAAATAAAAAGAAGCGCAACCCCCTACCTTGGTTATTGTCGATCGAAGGCTGTCGCGGGCTTGGATCGTCGCGGAAGAAGCATCGCGAAGGGAGATCCGTTGGCGTCGCAGTACAAGGCTTCGCGTCGTCGATCTCCTCAGGTTTGGCGTTCTTCGCGTTCTTCGCGTTCTTCGCGTTCTTCGCCGAAGAAGAATGCTTTCCTCCAAATCCTCTCCACGCCACAAGTTTCAACCCAAAATAAAATAAGCTTAAGCCTTATTTTATTTACACAACTAAACATTTGAATTTCAAAAGATAAGAAACGAACCATTAATTCGTAGAATTAATTCAACGAAAGAAACAGCTCATTTAATTTACGAAAGAAACAGCCCAATTAAATGGTCTGTCAAGATTTTAAGAAACGCGTCAGTTGACTTTCATTAAGACGGGTTTTCACGGGTGCGTTTCTTAGCAGAAAGAAACGGCGGGGCTCGTGCGGGCCCCACCTCACAAATATCCTACCAAGGGGTAGGATATTTCTGGATAGCATCCTATCCAGTTCAACTCAGTTCAAGCCGCCTTTAAGTGGCTTCAAGTGGCTTCCAAGTGGCTTAAGCGAAATAAAATAAAGTTGTCGCAAAATTATTTTATTTCTTAACTTTAAGCCCGAAAATTAAAAACCACACCCGAGCAAACGCAACTCCGGAAGAGGCGTTTCTAAGCGAATACCGGCGCTGCGATTTCATCGGTGCCCTCAGAATTCGATTCCGGGCACCTGAAAGAGCGCTGTCGTGGGCGCCCTCAAATGATTAGTGTGATTTGGGGTACTTAAGTGCAGCAGAGTGGCTGACCAAGGTCGTCTCTCAAAGGAGGAAGTGAATTTAACAACTTATTAGAGGTATTCTAAAAAAATAAAATAAAATAGAATAGAATAAAAACACTACTTTAAAGGATTGGGGTTTGTTGTAGTTTATGAATCTAGAAGAAGTTTGCTGGAAGAAGATTGTATAATTTTTTTTTGTTTTTAGTTTTGAAATGAATTTCAATTTAAATGACACAACAAGAAGATGTTTTTTTTAGAAATCTATTTAAAAAGCGTAATCGATCTAACTCTACCTCTTCACTTTATTATTAATCATTATCATTTAAATTAACATTCACTTAATTATGATCCCTTAATTTGTTAAATTCTGAACCCTATGAGAATTAACTTTACCACAAAGATGATGTGAATTTAAACCTAGGCTAACTTTGGAACGTGCAATCGCAGCACCCTGCTTTGATTGATGTTCTAAGATTAGCTTATGATCAGTGGTAAATTAAGGCACATATCCATTCTGGAAATGAGGATGAATTGTGTTTAGGGATTATATTTGAACTCTACAAATTTATCCCGTGTGGTCTTGTATTACCGATTAAGATCGCGCTCTCACAATTTACACAAAATCCCGACCTCGCGTGTTTTTGTGTTAATTGTTCAATTGCTTGCTTAGTTTCTTACAATTTAAAAACACAATTCATGGATCATATTAAGTGAATTACAGTAGCTCATTGATTCAAAACAATTAAATTAAGAGGGTAGAAGATAGATCGATTACTAAAAGACTACTCTTCCATGAGTGGCGTAATCATCGTAGAAGCGTTTTGTATGTGCAAAGGTTTAAAATGGGTATAACCCAATAACGCTTCTACTCAATAATTCCAGCCCAATTAGGAAGATTAAGAGAAGAAGAAATTTAAACAAAACAGAAGAAAAGAGAAGAAATATAAGAAGAGCAATGAAGTTTATTACACAAATGAAAACATTACAAAATGAAGAAGAGAAGGAGGCTTCGATGAGGGGATGCTTGCTTCAAGAGCTACCCCTCTTACAATGGTTGGGGAATTTGGGTGAAACAAATTCTCCTCTTCCCCCAATCTCCCAATGCACGTCCCAACCTATCCAAATGAGAAAAACTCCAATTTATAGAGGGGAGGGGAGGAGAGGTTACAAGTGGTTTCAAGTGTGAATGTGGAAATTCGGCCAAATATTTTATGTCAACTTGAACCGCCCATTTGACCACCAAAACGCGTGAATTGGCCGGCCTTCCAGAAGGATGATTTGTGCCAAATCATGTCCCCGAGCTTTCATCAAAATTTGGGCTCAATCCAAGCCCGTATGTAGAATATATGGCCCAAATACAGAACCTTCTCCATTCTGGCGAGCCCAGCCCAACTTTGACTTCATGACCCAATTTCAACAACCAAATGAACTCTTTAGCTTTAGTGTCCTGAATAAAAGTTGTAGATAATTAAGTTAGGAACACTGTTACAAAATGTCAAATTCAAATAATAAATATAAAAATATTTATCTTCGAAATACTACAGTGCACTATTAAGGGTAAAACTGGAATTTTCACCAAATTTTCAAATGAATGATCAAATCCCAAATATTTTATAAATAAACATGTTTAACACAATGTGAGGAAATTATATCATTTATTATCAATAAAATATTCAATAAAATAGTGTTTTATCAACTCCCCCACACTTACCCTTTTGCACACCTAGGCAAAACCTCATATCAAGTAAACATCAATATCAAATCAAAACCAATTTTAAAACACATATCTTTAAGATCAATCAATTTCACACCAAGAATAAAAAAGATATCATGCCTCATAAAAAACCTTATTTCAAGTTCTCCATTTATATCATTCAATATATTTCCACTTCATTTATCCACCCATGCACAAAACACTTACCTTGCTTGAATTTTCTCTCATCACTCAAATATCAATTTTTTTTTTGCAATGTCTTTCTCATCCAAACTCATACAAGGGTCACCATAGGCTTGATAGATTCCTACATCACTACCCGATGTGATTCAAGGACATATGTTTATCATGAGGATTTTTCAGGGTTGTTCTGTGGCTTTCGGTTGGTAGGATTAAGATGTGAAAAACTCTGAGGCTGAATGAGGAGGGCTTGACTCTTTTGAAGCAAAATTGCATTAATATAATTTTCACTTAAATATGGTCTTCTCTTCAATCCCCATAGTATCAATTCAGCTCCATCATCATGAAAAGTCATGAAAGGTTTACACCATTCATCATTTCAGCATAAAAAATGTCAATCTTCTCAAACATGATTTTCTTGAAAGCTCCAGATGGGCATAGCTTTCTACCTCAATTAGAAGCTCCAGAAAAGGCACAGCTTCACTTGTCATGAAAGCTCCAGAAAAGGAACAGCTTTCAATATAATGACTTTCTTTAGCAGCAAACACATCTCTTCAGAATTTAATTTTCCACCCAAAGTATCACAGAATGTGGTGGCAAAATCCAAGACAACTTCCCCCACACTTAAGCTCAACTAGATTATGCAATTTCACTTCAAGAGTTGGTTGGATAGGGAAAATTGGCTTGTAATGTGGCTTAACCTAACAGGCTGTGCATGGCTTCTAAGGGCTACAAGGATTAAATATTCAAGGTAGGCCATTATAAAAAAGGATTCTTTGAAATAGGGGCTTTAATACCAAACAAATGCCTCAATAATTTAAACATATGTACCTCAAACCCTCAAGTTTTGACAGGAATAGATCAAATTCTGGTTAAATCAAGTATGGTTTGGTTCTCTCAATAAGTGAGGTGAATGTAAAGAATATGAAAATAATGGTTCAGAAGCCTCACAGGAAAGTGATTTCAAATTTAAAGACAGTGAGATGTGGCATGGGATTCAAAATTCAGCGTACTTTGCATGAAATTACTAAATATTTGAACTTGAAACAAAGTCATTTCAGCATTCATTTCAGCTTAGTTTCAAGGGGTAAATTGTTTCACTTATTGATATGGATTTAAAAATGGTGATGAGAATCATTTCAGCTCAAAAGTTTCAAAAACACACAGAAAATTGTAAAATAAACACACAAATTTTGAAAAACACACAATTTTTTTTTGGTTTTGTTTTTTTTAACAGGAAAACAATTGAAATTACTAAACTAAAAGGTTCCCTCCCCCACACTTAAAATATTTCATTGTCCTCAATGTGAACCCATGAGATGATATATGCACATGAAATGCAGAATTTTTAAATAGGACAAATAATATAAAAGTGAAAGGGTTAGGAACAGCCTGATGTGATCAAGTGATGATGGGGTCATGCAGTGTGATAAAATCCACTGCATCAGTAGGATGTCCCTCAATGTATCTCTTCAAACGTTGCCCATTGACTGTAAAGCTCCTTCTAGTGTCCTCTTGTGTGATCTCCACTACACCATAAGGAAAAACATTAGACACAATATAAGGACCTAACCATCTGGAACGCAACTTACCAGGCATCAACTTCAGTCGTGAACTATAGAGAAGGACTTTCTCTCCAACATGAAACTCCCTTTTTTGGATCATTTTGTCATGAGTTGCTTTTGATCTTTCCTTGTAGAGCCTTGAGTTCTCATATGATGACAGGCGAATCTCCTCAAGCTCTTGAATTTGCAACTTCCTTTGAATTCCAGCTTGGGCCAAATCCATGTTGCATTTCTTTATAGCTCAATATGCCCGATGCTCGACTTCCACTGGGAGATGACATGCTTTCCCAAAAACAATCCGAAATGGGGACATACCAATGGGGGTCTTGTATGCTGTCCTATAAGCCCACAATGCATCATCCAAGCGCTTTCTCCAATCCTTCCTATTTGGTTGCACGGTTTTCTCCAAGATTTGTTTCAACTCACGATTTGAAACCTCAGCCTGGCCATTTGTTTGGGGGTGGTATGGTGTTGATGTTTTGTGTGTCACCCCATACTTTCGAAGGAGGGAAGCAAAATTCCTATTGCAATAGTGTGTCCCTTGGTCACTGATGATGGCCTTTGGTACTCCAAACCTGCAAAAAATTTGTGCTTTGACAAAGTCCACAACAACATGAGAATCGTCAGTCCTGGTGGCCTTGGCCTCCACCCATTTACTCACATAATCAACATCAACCAAAATGTACAAAAATCCAAATGAACTAGGAAAAGGACCCATAAAGTCGATGCCCTATACATCAAAAATCTCACAAAATAGTATGGGTTGTTGGGGCATCTCATGTCTCCTAGAAATGTTCCCAGTGTGTTGGCAACGAGAGCATGACTTACAAAACACATGGGCATCATGGAATAATCTAGGCCAATATAATCCAGAGTCCAAAACTTTCCTAGCTGTCCGTTGGGGTCCAAAGTGTCCACCACATGCAAGTGTATGACAGAAATGCAAAACAGACTCAAACTCATGATCGGGAACACACCTCCTAATGACTTGGTCACTACACATGCGCCAGAGGTAAGGATCATCCCACACATAAAACCTGGACTCACTTTTTAATTTTTGGACTTGATGTTTCTTTAAATTTGCAGGGATTTCAGAAGCAGCAAGGTAGTTAACTAAATCAGCATACCAAGGATGCGTACCTGAGATGGTATAGAGATGCTCATCAGGGAAAGTGTCCCGAAGTGGTACCTGATCCAAGGTGTCATCCTCTAGTGTGTGAGTAAGCCTAATCATGTGGTCTGCCACCAAATTCTCTGACCCCTTCTTGTCCTTTATCTCAAGGTCAAACTCTTGAAGAAGGAGCATCCAACGGATAAGTCGTGGCTTTTCATCTGGCTTCTTTAGGAGGTACCTCAAAGCTGCATGGTCAGAAAAAACAACTACTTTAGAGCCCAATAAATATGAAAGGAATTTATCTAAAGCAAATATGACAGCAAGAAACTCCTTTTCTGTGGTAGTGTAGTTTGATTGGGCTGAATCTAGCGTCCTCGATGCATAGGCGATCACATGTGAACGTCCCTCCACCCTCTGAGATAAGACAGCTCCAACCGCGAAGTTGGAGGCGTCACACATAAGCTCAAATGGAAGGTCCCACCGTGGGGGCTGTATGATTGGTGGAGTGGTCAGACACTTCTTCAGCTCATCAAATGATACCCTGCATGAATCATCAAAATTGAAGTCAATATCTTTTTGAAGCAATCGAGATAAGGGTAGAGCGATCTTACTAAAATCTCTGATGAAGCGTCGATAAAATCCAGCATGCCCAAGGAATGATCGAACATCACGCACACATGTAGGATATGGGAGGGATGAAATAATGTCTACCTTAGATTTATCAACTTCAATTCCATGTTGTGAGACTATATGACCTAAGACAATTCCCTTTTCGACCATGAAATGACATTTTTCAAAATTTAAGACCAGATTCTTCTCAATACAACGATGCAACACATCACCCAAACTAGAGATACATTCATCAAATGAGGACCCATAAACTGTAAAATCATCCATAAATACCTACATGCAGGTCTCAATGAAATCTGAGAAAATACTCACCATGCATCTCTGGAAGGTACCTGGGGCGTTGCAAAGTCGAAATGGCATCCTCCGGTAAGCAAAGGTACCGAATGGGCAGGTGAATGTTGTCTTCTCCTGGTCCTCTGCTGCAATGGGAACCTGAAAATAGCCAGAAAATCCATCCAAGAAACAATAGTGTGTCTTCCCAGCTAGTCTCTCAAGCATCTGGTCAATGAATGGAAGTGAGAAATGGTCCTTACGAGTGGATTGATTTAGTTTCCTATAATCGATACACACTCGCCAACTGTTTTGTACTCTCACAGGAACTAACTCATCATTTTCATTTTTTATAACAGTGAAACCAGTTTTCTTTGGTACAACCTGAACAGGGATAACCCATTGTGAGTCAGAAATAGGGTAAATGATACCCACCTCAAGTAATTTTTCAACTTCTTTCTTAACAACTTCTAGGAGGGTGGGATTAAGTCTCCTTTGTGGCTGTCTCACCGGTTTAGCCCCATCCTCCAAGAGAATCCTATGCATGCAAATGGAGGGGCTAATACCTGATATGTCTGCCAATGTCCAACCAATTTCCCTAATGTTATCTCTCAAAAGATTCAAAAGTTTTTCTTCATGTTCAAAAGAGAGATTGTTAGCAATTATGACAGGTAATCTATCACCACTGAGCAAGTATGCATATTTGAGATTTGGGGGCAATGGCTTGAGTTCCAATGTAGGTGGGTGATGTATGGATGGAGAAATTGATGCAACAGACATATCTGCACAATGAACATCAGTATCAGAATAAAAATCATCACAATCAGAGAATAAAGCACCAAATCCATCAGCATACTCAATAGCCATGTCATAATCAGAGTGAACATGATCAAAATCAGAATATGAATCCACATCAAAATCAAATTTTAGAGAGTCTTGTTCATTAGAAACAGGTGTGGAAGTTCTCTTAGTCATTAAACTAGAACCAATACTCATAATCTCCCTAAGCATAGGACAATCCAATTCCATGATGTTTTTACTTGGTGGTTCAAAATGGGAGATAACAAAAGCAGAATGGTCCTCTAAGGGGTACTTCATGGAATCCATAACATTAAATATCACAACTTCATCTCCAAACTCTATGGAAAGTGTACCCTCATTGACATTTATGATAGTTTTTGCAGTTTTTAGGAAGGGTCTACCTAAGATAATGGGGGCATGAGAACTTACCTGATCATCCTCCATGTTAAGAACATAGAAATCCGCTGGAAAGATCATGTCTCTTACCCGGACAAGTACATCCTCAAAGACTCCCGCTGGATATGCCGTAGCTCTATTCGCCAATTGCACCACTACTCTTGTTGGCTTCAACTCACCAACCTGCAAGGAAGAGAATACAGAGTGAGGCATCACATTTATTGAAGCTCCTAAATCACAAAGAGCATCAGAGAAGTGCAACTCCCCTATGGTACATGGGATGGTGAATGTCCCGGGATCCTTGCACTTTGTTGGCATTGCTAGAGTTGGTGTAATGAGTGCCGACACATTCCTTCCAAGGTTGATCCTCTCATTTCCCTTGAGCCCTCTTCGATTGGTACAAAGTTCTTTTAAGAATTTCGCATACCTTGGAATTTGCTTAATGGCTTCAAGTAGAGGAATGTTGATCTCCACACGCTTGAATGTGTCCAAAACCTCCTTTTGCATTGCTTCTTCAGCCATCTTCTTGGTTTGAACAACCCTTTTTGGAAAAGGAAGGGGTTTAGGAGGAACATCATCAATCTTTTTCTTACCTTTATCTTTCTCCTTGGATTGCTCATCAGTTGGTATGGAATGCGGATTCTCTGAAGTTGAGGTGAATCCCGGTGGAATGGTAGGTGCAGATGTATCGTTCATTTTCTTCCCACTTCTCAATGTGATGGCACTAACATTCCCCTTTGGATTTGGAGTGGGTTGGGAAGGTAGATTTCCAGAATTCTTACTCACAAGTTCATGGAGGGCGGTGGCAATCTGACTCATTTGAGTCTTCAACTCTCTCAGCTCCGAACCTTGACTCTTCAGCTCATTCTGTTGATTAAGAACAATTTGTTTCAAAAGATCATCAGTGTTAGAGTCTACCTTGTGTTGGATATTCCCTTGTTGCTGACTTGTTGATGTTTGAGATTCAAAT
This sequence comes from Viscum album, assembly GCA_963277665.1. Classification (NCBI taxonomy): domain Eukaryota; kingdom Viridiplantae; phylum Streptophyta; class Magnoliopsida; order Santalales; family Viscaceae; genus Viscum; species Viscum album. Next base: position 357,353,828 of record OY728155.1, on the reverse strand, counting down.
CTCCTTTGGGGTTGTTGGAAACCCTGTTGGTAAGGTGGAGGCTGCTGGAAGTTTGGTTGAAAAGGGGGCCTTTGTTGTTGTCCAGAGCCATACCTCATGTCTGCTAGATCTTTCCACCCTTGGTTGTATGTTGGATCAAACTTCTTTTGGGGATATGGTTGTTGTTGTTGCTGCTGAAATGGTCTCCCAGGGAACACTGCTGCACAATCTTCTGTTTCTTGGAGTTGTGGGCAACAGTCAGTTGGGTGGCTTGTCTCAGTGCAAATACCACAAGGCCTTGAAGGAGGGGGTTGGGATGTCTTTTGAGCCAATGCAATCTGTCTCACCATAGTTGTCAATTCTTCTAACTTAGTATCAATCAAATGACTTTCAAGAGAAGAAGGACTTACCTGATGTACTCCCCTGACATGTGGTGTACCTCTATCACCAAATTGTTGGGAGTTTTGGGCCATCTTGTCGATCAACGCACGTGCAGCTACAGGTGTCTTGTCCACCAATGCTCCTCCAGCCGCAGCATCTACCATGCTTCTCTCCATAGGTGTGAGTCCTTCATAGAAGTACTGAATGAGTAGTTGCTCACTGATTTGGTGATGTGGGCAGCTTGCACACAGCTTCTTGAATCTCTCCCAATACTCATACATTGACTCCCCTTGGGCTTGCTTGATCCCCGATATCTCCTTTCGAATGGATGTGGTCCTTGATGCTGGAAAAAATCTCTGCAAGAAAAGACGTTTCAAATCGTTCCAACAAGTTACATCTTCGAGTTGTAAATAATACATCCAATCTTTCGCAGCTCCATCAAGTGAGAATGGGAATGCTCTTAGTTTGATTTGATCTTCAGAGACATTTCTAGGTTTTAGGGTTGAGCAAACCACATTAAATTCTTTCAAATGTTTATTGGTATCCTCACCAGAGAGGCCATGAAACTTTGGAAGTAAGTGAATTAACCCAGATTTCAGTTCGAAGTCCGATTCGAGATTTGGGTATGCAATACAATTTGGTTGATAGTTAATATCAGGTGCAGCAAATTCTCGAATGGTTCTATTAAGTTCATTTCCATTGTTTCCAGCCATTGGTTCTTGTTTTATGGTTGAATTTGAATTGCTTCCAATTTCAATGTTCTGATATTGGAGTAATTCTCCAACTGGTTGAATGTTGAAACTTCCCGTAGATTGAGAATGTCTGATTCGTGCCCTAAGGCTACGTTCAATCTCAGGGTCAAGATCTAAGAGATCTTCGGGATTAGTTCGTGTCATCAATCAATGAAAGATGAAAAGAAAGAAGGTAGACCATAGTAAAATAAAAATGAGAAGTTTGAGTTGATGGTCCAAAAACAAGTAGAAGAAAATAAAAGAAGAGGAAGAAAAATCAGATTGGGTAAAGAAGGAAGAAAGAAGAGAGGAAGATAATAAAATGTAAAATAAAATAAATACCTCTAGTTGGTTGAAATAATTACTTACCTCCCCGGCAACGACGCCAATTTGAAAGAGCGCTGTCGTGGGCGCCCTCAAATGATTAGTGTGATTTGGGGTACTTAAGTGCAGCAGAGTGGCTGACCAAGGTCGTCTCTCAAAGGAGGAAGTGAATTTAACAACTTATTAGAGGTATTCTAAAAAAATAAAATAAAATAGAATAGAATAAAAACACTACTTTAAAGGATTGGGGTTTGTTGTAGTTTATGAATCTAGAAGAAGTTTGCTGGAAGAAGATTGTATAATTTTTTTTTTGTTTTTAGTTTTGAAATGAATTTCAATTTAAATGACACAACAAGAAGATGTTTTTTTAGAAATCTATTTAAAAAGCGTAATCGATCTAACTCTACCTCTTCACTTTATTATTAATCATTATCATTTAAATTAACATTCACTTAATTATGATCCCTTAATTTGTTAAATCCCGAACCCTACGAGAATTAACTTTACCACAAAGATGATGTGAATTTAAACCTAGGCTAACTTTGGAACGTGCAATCGCAGCACCCTGCTTTGATTGATGTTCTAAGATTAGCTTATGATCAGTGGTAAATTAAGGCACATATCCATTCTGGAAATGAGGATGAATTGTGTTTAGGGATTATATTTGAACTCTACAAATTTATCCCGTGTGGTCTTGTATTACCGATTAAGATCGCGCTCTCACAATTTACACAAAATCCCGACCTCGCGTGTTTTTGTGTTAATTGTTCAATTGCTTGCTTAGTTTCTTACAATTTAAAAACACAATTCATGGATCATATTAAGTGAATTACAGTAGCTCATTGATTCAAAATAATTAAATGAAGAGGGTAGAAGATAGATCGATTACTAAAAGACTACTCTTCCATGGGTGGCGTAATCATCGTAGAAGCGTTTTGCATGTGCAAAGGTTTAAAATGGGTATAACCCAATAACGCTTCTACTCAATAATTCCAGCCCAATTAGGAAGATTAAGAGAAGAATAAATTTAAACAAAATATAAGAAAAGAGAAGAAATATAAGAAGAGCAATGAAGTTTATTACACAAATGAAAACATTACAAAATGAAGAAGAGAAGGAGGCTTCGATGAGGGGATGCTTGCTTCAAGAGCTACCCCTCTTACAATGGTTGGATAATTTGGGTGAAACAAATTCTCCTCTGCCTACAATCTCCCAATGCACGTACCAACCCCTCCAAATGAGAAAAACTCCAATTTATATAGGGGGGGGGGAGGAGAGGTTACAAGTGGTTTCAAGTGTGAATGTGGAAATTCGGCCAAATATTTTATGCCAACTTGCACCGCCCATTTGACCACCAAAACGCGTAAATTGGCCGGCCTTCCAGCAGGATGATTTGTGCCACATCATGTCCCCGAGCTTTCATCAAAATTTGGGCTCCATCCAATCCCGTATGTAGAATATATGGCCCAAATACAGAACCTTCTCCATTCTGGCGAGCCCAGCCCAACTTTGACTTCATGGCCCAATTTCAACAACCAAATGAACTCTTTAGCTTTAGTGTCCTGAATAAAAGTTGTAGATAATTAAGTTAGAAACACTTTTACAAAATTTCAAATTCAAATAATAAATATAAAAATATTTATCTTCGAAATACTACAGTGCACTATTAAGGGTAAAACTGGAATTTTCACCAAATTTTCAAATGAATGATCAAATCCCAAATATTTTATAAATAAACATGTTTAACACAATGTGAGGAAATTATATCATTTATTATTAATAAAATATTCAATAAAATAGTGTTTTATCAGCACCAGTTCAAAAGTTAGAAAAACCCGCTCGTCCGTTCACTGAACGTACCCGAGCCAAAACTTCGGAAAATGATTCCGGGCACACCAGGCCTCGGAATCAGATGCCGTCAGAAACTGCGTTCTTGTAAAATTCCAAAGAAAATTAAGAAAAAAATTTCCTTGAAATTTACGGGTCTTTACATTACTCCCACCACAGGGATTTACGTCCCCGTAAAGCTTCACCACAAACTTAGGGAAACAAAGCGGTACTGAGCACGCATCTGAGCCTTCCGCTCCCATGTGCTCACCTGGAGGTTCCCGCGCTGCCAAAGAAAGTGCACAAGAGGAATCGACCATACTCCTAGGATCCGCTCCTGTCAATCCTCGATCCCCACAGGAACCTCCGTATAAGACACTCATCGCCACCGTCTAGCTCCTCATGGTCGATGATATGCGAAGGGGGTCGAGCACGTATCTCCTCAGTTGGGATACGTGGAAAACGTCGTGCACCTAGTGCAACTGAAGTGGATGGGCCAAGCGGTAAACCACCTCGCCTACCCAGCTGAGGACCTAGAAAGGTCCGTTGAACCTCGAAGATAACTTGCCTCCCAGGACACATCTCCGTAAACCTCGTCGAGGTGAGACCCGTAAGAAGACGTGGTCGTCATCCTCGAACTCCAGAGGTCCCCATTTCTGTTAGAACTGAAACTCAAAACGACTGCTGTTATGAGGGTAAGGTTGACCGACTCAAGAGTGATTGGTCGCACCCTCCTGTGCAAGAGTTACCCTGCACTGCCTGGGGTTTCCTTTTCCGCCGACCAAGGAAAACCCATCCCAACGTTTGCCTAAAACCGTCAATTTGAGTATGAACAGTTATTGCCCATTCCATACTCAAACTGACGTCGTAAGGCCTCGACGCTGCCACCAAGAGATTCCAACCAGAACTCTCGCCTCGAGGGTCTGACCACACCGTCGGCGTAATTGTGATTATCGAGTCTCCTCCCAAGGTATCTCCAGACGTGAGGGTCAAGTCCACGGCTTACCGGAAACTCTAGGTCTGGAACAAGATTTGTGGAAGCGAGGAATGATTCATATCGACGTCTGTTACTACAGCAGCTAGTAGTGGACATAGACTGTCCCTTGAATCATTTCTAGAGCCATTGGGTCACACTCCTTGACCGCATGCAGCCGCACTCTTCCTCCGCCCTCCAGCTCCCTGAGCCTGGCGGGAATAACTAAGGCGGGTGGTTGTAGCATGTTAGGATGTACACCACCTCATGCTGCTCACCTAACAGTGCCTCCACGTCTGCTGCTTTGTAGACTCATCTCTCCTTTAAGCTTCCTCTTCTTGAAACATTTAACACGCCCGAGTCTCTAAGACTGGCACTGGTTTCCTGTTTCTTACTGCACTGTGCAGTCTTCATCCGCTCCTGGATGAACTGCACCTCCTTTGCATATGATCTGGAAGAGCTGCTAAAATTTCTCCTTTGCCGAAAAGAGAAACCTGGTCTCATCCCCTCTCTAGATGAACCACGCCCATTGCCTAATACAGTCAATCCTGGCATGAAGGATGCATTCATGCCATGGATGACGTCGTAAGGCCTCGACGTAACTACTAAGAGATCCAACTGTCACTCTCGCCTCCAAGGGTCGAGTCACACTGTCGGCATCAGTGTGAGGTCACTGGGTCTCCTCCAGTTGAAATCTCGAAAGTGAGGGTCAAGTCAACAGTTTAACCGGGACCACTCAGTAACATCACAAAAGAGGACAGGAAGGCAAACATCACAAGATAAGTGTCTTTATTTTATTGCAGCTCATGGTACAAAGACACAAAAACAACATCAACATGGAACTAGAAGTACAAGAGACGTATCCACTAGTTCCGCTCCTGTCCACCTGCTCCAGGATCTCTACTGCCTTGTCCACTGCTCTACTGTTGCTCAAGCATTCGTCGTTGCCTCTGCCTCGGTGGCTCCTCAAAAGCCTATGGATCAACTGTACGAGGAGTCGGACAGTCACGTGCCAGGTGCCCCTTTCCACCGCACGAGTAACACAGTCTGCTTCTGGCACGCCTGGCTCTGACCCCACCCCGGGTGCCCCGCACCACCGGTCCTAAAACCCGAGATCGCCCAACTGCTGTTCTGGTCCTCCTAGACCACTGCATCATCTGTCTACTGCCCACAGATGACTCGGCATCTGATCGAAAAACACGCGGCAAAGGCAGCAGCTCCTGAACACGCTCGGGGTGTAGAGCTACTGGCACAAACTCCACCCTGAAGAAGGTCTCGAAGTCTTCCCATGTGAAAGCCATCCCATCGCAAAACTGGAATAAGTGGCTCCACCACCTGCCTGCTGCTGCCTGAAGAAGGCTGGCAGCAAAGGTCACCATGAAGTCTGAGAAAAGGCATCCTGAAAGAAACAACGTAACACGGTCAAACGATTATACCTGGTGAGATGACCTCGTTTGAGCTGTTTTAAGGGGGAAAACCCTTGAAAACACACACGCAATCAGTGTTTTCGTGCACAAAGTCGGAAATCAGTTGCCAGGGTCCTGGTGTATGGATACGTCGGCCGCCCGCACCAACACTGGACTCCCTGAACTAAAAACCACACTCGGTACCCTTAACACTATTGCTTCACAGAAAGAAAGATCAGAGTCTGCGGTAGAACCGACCACCTCTGATACCAATTTGTCACGACCCGTCCTCGGGGCCCGTGCCGTGACTACCCCAAGCCCGCCTTCCATAGGCCAGGGGCTGACGACTAGCACCAAAGGCGTAAAATCCCGATAACTTGGAAGGCATTGCCTTTATAAAAGAAAACAAGCACCACAGAGTACAAGCGGAAGTAAAACACTAAGTACAAAAAGAAGTGCTGAAAAGTAAATGGGCCAGAATACAAACCCAAAAGAAAGTACAACTACAACTGAACAAAGTACAACAGAAAAAGAAAACAGCTGGAGGGACGGAAGCGGCTCCTGGGTCGTCCTCCTCGGATCCTACCTGAAGGGTAGGTACAGATGGCGCAGCTCCTCGATCGTCCACCACGAATCCTACCTGAAGGGTAGGTACAGATAGCCTCCACAGTGCTCTCGTCCGTCAACCTCCTCCGAGTGTCGTCTCGCCGTGAAGTCCACCTCCGGACACTGACTTGTCGTGTAGTCCACCTCCGGGTACCATCCAGTCCTCGAACACTCGGCCTCCGTCAGCACTGCCTGTCGTCTGCAACCAACACAACGAGGTGCGGGCATAGCCCGTGCAGGGGTGAGTATAACGATACTCAGTAGAGACCCCAAGACCCTCAAGGTCTCACTAAAACCAACAAGGATAACCACAAGAAGATCTCAACAGATAAACTCTACTTAGGTATATGCCCATACATATACCTAAGTTATCAAGTAACCCATCTCAAACATGAGGAAACACAAAGGTCAAAAGTCTCAGCTCAAACCAGGATTTTCATTATCGAAACCGTAACTACTGAAGAGCTCCGTCTCTAGAGTGTACAGTGGTCCTCTCACGACTCTGAGGTACTGCTCACTAACCTAAGACTGCTGAGGTACTCCTCCTGTCGAGTACCGCGGGTCTGCGGCCAACTACCGGGCGCTCCGTCCGCTGTGGGTCTGTCGCCAAATACCGGGCGCTCCCCCCAATAGCCTACAGAGGTACTCCTCCTGTCGAGTACCGCGGGTTTGCGGCCAACTACCGGGCGCTCCGTCCGCCGTGGGTCTGTCGCCAAATACCGGGCGCTCCGTCCACTGGGCTAGTCGACCTACTCCAAGTCGAGTCGGTCAAGCAGTCGTCAGGTCTCAGCAGGCTACACGATCTCCGTACTCCGCACGCTCGTCTTCGGGAGGGTCCGCTCCACGAGCTACTGGCCGATACTCCAAGTATCTCAAGGTCCCACGAAGAAGTGTCTCAAAGGACCGCCTCATCATAGGGGTCTCAACGCAACAGACGGCGCGTCAATCGGACGCCCGGTCTGTGAGTTATTAGCCTTTTCGTCCCAGGGGCGCGGTTGGTTTCGAGAGCAAACCAATCCCGGCCGTATCTCAACTGTACCCCGAACTCCCATAGGGTATACTCATAGGGACCGTTACTCAACGTAATCACCAATGCCACTGACGGTTCGTCAAACGGACGTCTGGTTTGAAAGATATCAGCTTTTCCGTTCCAGGGGCCCGGTTGGATTTCGGTGCGATCCAACCCGGCCACTATCCATCTGCATCCAATTCTCAGGCGGAGGATGCCAAAAGTTCCGTATCGACAACAGGAACTCAACGTCACAGACGGCGCGTCAATCGGACGCCCGGTCTGAGAGTTATTGGCCTTTCCGTCACACACCCACCCTGGGAAACTTCCCAGGAGGTCACCCATCCTGATCACTGCTCTAGGCCAAGCACACTTAACTACGGAGTTTTAACTACTTAGGCTCCCGAAAAGGTAGGTGCACCTTGAGTATAGTATACCGAAACGACCGTCTCGATCCAAGGATCGCGTTGCCGTTGACGGCGCGTCGTTCGGAGGCCCGTAGCTCAAGTTTCGGGCGTTTGAACGAAAACCGTCCGAAGACGGGGGTCCGGGCCCGGGCCGACCCGGCCCGACCCCCCCCGGGAGTCGGCCGAACCGGGTCGACCCGAACCGGGTCGACCCGACACGACCCGACCCGGTCCGGTCCGGCCAGGGCGCGGCCCGGCCGGTTCGGCCGAACGGCCGAACGGCTGTGGCACGCGGGGCGCTGCCCCCGCGGCCTGGTGGTGCCGCGACCCCTCGCGTGGGGCCGCGCTGAGTCGGGACGCGGCTTCAGCTGCGTCCGAGGGCACCGGACCCGCGCGGCCGCGGGTCCGCGGGTGCCGCCGCCGCCACGCTGAGTCGCGGCGGTGCGCCGGGGCGCCGCCGCCGCGCCGGCGACCCGCGCTGCCGGCGAGTTCCGCGGGCCACCGGGATCGCTCCGGTGTTCCGATTTTGTTCCCGCCTGCGCCGCTGCTCCTCCCGGGACTCGTCCTTCACTGCGGAATCATCAAACATCCGTTGCGGCACATTCCGTCGTCGCCCGTCAATTCCGCACAAAAATGAAGAACGACGGAGGGTCGTCGGGTCGTGGTCGTTTGTCCCGCACCCTCCGCGTTAGAGATAAACAAACGGGAGGAATTAAAGTTCAACACATGAACGCATATCCGAAACAATTTTTTTAATGAAATAAAATTGTTTCATAAAAATGGGTTCCTTATTTGAACGGAAACAACAATTTTAATAATTTTAAAAAAAATTGTTCACAAATCCAGTTCTTTAACTTTTTAAAGAAACAATTACGGGAATATAAAAAGAAAAGGGGGGGGGGTAATTCCCAAAAATAAATCCCTACCTCGCCGTCGCTGTCGGATGCGAGGTCGTCGCGGAATTGACCGTCGTGGAAGGAGGTGATCGTCACACCGCGGAAGGGCGTCGCGTCGATGATCTCCGAGGACCAAGAACATACGGATTTAATTAATAATAATTAAATCCATGTTGTTGTTGAAATCCAAAAAGAAAATAAAAAGAAGCGCAACCCCCTACCTTGGTTGTTGTCGATCGAAGGCTGTCGCGGGGTTGGATCGTCGCGGAAGAAGCATCGCGAAGGGAGATCCGTTGGCGTCGCGGTACAAGGCTTCGCGTCGTCGATCTCCGCAGGTTTGGCGTTCTTCGCGTTCTTCGCGTTCTTCGCCGAAGAAGAACGCTTTCCTCCAAATCCTCTCCACGCCACAAGTTTCAACCCAAAATAAAATAAGCTTAAGCCTTGTTTTATTTACACAACTAAACATTTGAATTTCAAAAGATAAGAAACGAACCATTAATTCGTAGAATTAATTCAACGAAAGAAACAGCTCATTTAATTTACGAAAGAAACAGCCCAATTAAATGGTCTGTTAAGATTTTAAGAAACGCGTCAGTTGACTTTCATTAAGACGGGTTTTCACGGGTGCGTTTCTTAGCGGAAAGAAATGGCGGGGCTCGTGCGGGCCCCACCTCACAAATATCCTACCAAGGGGTAGGATATTTCTGGATAGCATCCTATCCAGTTCAACTCAGTTCAAGCCTCCTTTAAGTGGCTTCAAGTGGCTTCCAAGTGGCTTAAGCGAAATAAAATAAAGTTGTCGCAAAATTATTTTATTTCTTAACTTTAAGCCCGAAAATTAAAAACCACACCCGAGCAAACGCAACTCCGGAAGAGGCGTTTCTAAGCGAATACCGGCGCTGCGATTTCATCGGTGCCCTCAGAATTCGATTCCGGGCACCGGTTCAAAAGTTAGAAAAACCCGCTCGTCCGTTCACTGAACGTACCCGAGCCAAAACTTCGGAAAATGATTCCGGGCACACCAGGCCTCGGAATCAGGTGCCGTCAGAAACCGCATTCTTGTAAAATTCCAAAGAAAATTAAGAAAAAAATTTCCTTGAAATTTACGGGTCTTTACATGCTTGAGGCCGCGGAGCCTGCTGAGCCTCACATAGATGTACCTGGGGGTGACGACCCTGTTATGGATGCTGTTGTTCCACAGGATGAGGCTGCTCAGCTTGCTCAGCCACATGATATTATTCCACTGGAGGAGGGTGTTCAGCATGACCAGTCATATGCTCCTCCAGCTTCTCAGGCACAGCCACAGGTACTTACAGACGCTGACTGGATTGAGTTCGATGTTTTATTGCAGTCATCCGCAGCAGAGCAGCCATCTACTTCCTATATTGGTGAGAGTTCCAGCCAGCTTCCACTATCCTTAGATGCAGGCCAGGGTACAGGCGGTGAGACTGTACATCCACCGTCTGTCACACAGGAGGATGTGGAGGTGGCTGTTGATGAGGATGCGCAGCGTACGCCAGAGCACAGACGTAGACAGACACGGCGTGGACGCATCCAGTATACGCCTGACTGTGGGACAGAGGAGCATCCACACCGGAGGCGTAGATTAGGTTGACATTTGATTTATGATACGTTTTGTATGTGTATTACTGTTATCTAGACTTCTATTATACCTTTAATAAGTGTCTTACTGTTATCAAATTATCTACCACTGTATATATATATATATATGTGTATAATAAATAATATGATTAGAAATTCCATAATACTCATATAAATTCAATAAGTTCAAGATAAAAGTTAAATAATAATCCAAGGCTATTTATTTTATGAATAACATATTAAAAGACCAAGTAAAATGTATTGAAGAACTTTAGGAGGATTTTGTTGGCCTACAATTAAATATAGGATCAAGAGAAACTCTTGACTCCTAATATGATATTAGGAAATTGGGTCACACAAGTGATGGAAAAAAGGGAAATTATGGTTCATAGGTCCAAAAAATAGTTAAAAAATGTTTAGGGAAGAAAATGATACATCGTAATGCCACAAATGGTATGGTTATTGTTCATAAACAGAAAGCAGTAATGATTGGTGTCAGAACACAAGAGCCTGTTATGTGGATAAAGATTTATTTTGGTATGAATTAGAATCAGAATATTTAGTGATCTTAAGGAATAATGAGTGGTGTATTAGTGATGCACATGAATAAACCATTTATCAAATATTATTTTTGTGGAAATATGGGGAATTCTTAGAATGCTCATTCCATATCCTTGAGGGTCACTATTTTAGGTTTAGAGGATTTAGACACATGGAAAAATATTTCTCATCAATAATGTAGAGAAATTTACTAAAGTATACCCAAAGTGGTAATATGCAGTAGATCAAGGGATCATCAAACAAGATGATAATGAAAAATAAATTTGCATCTTTTCAGGATGACGTTAGACCATAATAATTTGATTAAGATTGATAATATTAGTCAACATCAAGTATGAATTCAAATACATGGATCAAAAAGAATATTTGAGAAGGTAGTGATTGTAGAGATTTTCTTTAAACCATCAAATCACACAATATTATAGATCATTTATAGTGGATGTACCTCCCATATGATGAGAAATAAGGATCTAGTTATAAGAATAATGTATGGAAGGTAAGGCGTTGATATATTTTTCAATGATGAAGGCCTGATGATTATTGGCTTGGGAGAAGCCAAATTTGGGGGTGGGGATGAGATAAGCTGATTTAATGGTTGTTGAAGGTCTCAATAAAAACTTGTTAAGTGTTAGTTAACTATGTGACTTGGGACACACTATAATATTTACAAATAAGGTGTGTATTATCAAGGGAAAATATAGTGGAGTTGTTTTGTAAGGAAAACACACAAAGGGGAATCTATATCTTGTGAGTGGACAAGAAGATATGTATTTTATATCCAAGGAAGAAGAAAATAGGTTGTGGTATAAATTTATTGTTTATATGAGCCAATCATACATGGAAGATCTGTTGAAATGTGACACTGCTCAAGATCTCCCTAATTTATCATGTGATCATACTCATACATGCGATTCTTTCTAACAAGGGAAGATTATTTGAAATATATAAAAGGTTAAAGATCAATGGTCAATAAGAGTGATTGAACTAATGCAAATTGATGTGTTTAAACCTATTTCACCAAGATCTATTGATACGAAGAGATATTTTTAGTGGCCAAGGATCAATTAGGTGGTAATGAGAGGGAGGTGAATCAGTGGTAGCCTTATTTTACTAATTCTTTTTTTAAATTCAACCTATTGAAATTTGTTTAGGTTTTTGATCCACTCAATATAAACTCTCAATCATTCCTCAAGTGTAGTTGTAATGAAATAGGGAGAATCACATGTTATTTACAGGGTTATTTTGAAAATACTACTCATTTCTATATTGGTTATACCCCCAACATGTATTATTCACTATCTCCACAAGTTAATACAATGACATATAATCCATTTTTCCTCTCTATAACAAAAAATAATCCACTATACACTCTCTTTCTCCATAATACATTGGAGATTCATTCTACTCTATAATCCAAAAGATACATCTACTTCCAAATTTAGGAAGAAGTTCTTCTTCAAATAGACTTACTCTATAAGAAATCTAGTCACTCCTACCTTGTGTACTTTATCAATAATTTTAGAAATTATTATATTAAGACTCTTTTCAGATTTTGTGCAATCTAGATTCTCCTCAATATTCAAATACTCAAGAACTCATCAATTCATCTTTCTTTATTTACCTGATACATTATTGTATCGAGTTATCAGAAATAATATTTCAATTCAACACAGAGTCTTCATCACCTTCATACACACTTTATTCACAAAACAAACAATAATTGTTCATGGGTAATATATCATTATTACATGATTTAAAATCAATCATTTAAATCCTTATTTAAATTTGTTTAGTAATAACACATTTAATTACACATTTATATATGAATACTCATCAGTAGTGGTATCATATTTTCCTCATATTGAATGCCCCATTAATTTCTGTGGGTATTTTGTTTCATGCAACTCATAAAGAATACTAGAAGGATTAAGGTTCCCCTCTTTCTTCTTAATGTGGTGTCTATCTCTATGAATCATTATCTATATTCATACATGTAACTCATATTTAATTACATAATAAAATACAAAAACTCATCAAAAATACCCAATGCTCGGGTCTTCTCCATTCTTCACATAAATGTTACAACTCATGTAAGAATCTGATTCACGTGGATTCATCAAAATATGATCTTCTAATCACCCGAATACTTATGTTTCACATTTCATCACATAGGATATTCATTTTAGAATAAATTTTTACTCTCATCACATGAACTATTCATTTTATTATTTAAATTATATTAATGAAATTGTAACTTCATGAATATATTATCATGATTGTACCTTGGCATTAAATCTAGATCTTACTTCATTTGAAGACTCTATTTCATCAAAAGTCTTGGGATCCTTCAGTTCATGCACGGCAATACATGAATATTGAACATGACTTGTTCTTGGATCATGCTTGGATATTATAAGTTCATCATGGACTTCTTAATATGGAAGGGTCCTTGGTTTTATCCAAGGATTCCCAACCATGATTTTTGTGACTCATCAATGGTAGATAACCAATGCTCTATAAAACCCTTGAGAAAGGGAAGAAGGTTCTCACTGATTAGACAACTTGAAAAAGTTAGATCAAACTGTTGTGTAAATGTCTGCATGTTTTTAGTGGAGAGACAATGATTGTGTCACCATTTTCCCATATAATAATATCACTCGGTTGAGTGCTTCCTTATTTATTTTATCATTCCTTCAGCTTGGTAGAAGTGATTACTGGGGTACGCTCTCAAATCCTCACTGGCATCGACCCATGTTGTCTTCTCTAACACCATTCCACTGCACATGATTGAACCACCACTCTAATACCATGTGCCTCATGTGAATTCATGCTCGCCTACCATTTCTTCCCATACAATAGTCAACTCCAGTTCCCACCTCAAAAGTGGATGCATCTAATTCCCTTATCTAGCTAGTTGGATGGATTCCTTTTTAAATAAAGTTAAAAAAATGTGTTAGATAAAATATTCCACCAAATTCCATATTCACTCCAAATACCAATCCTTATTCTTCATGAAAAATATAAATAATATATTTATACTTTTTTCATATATCTCTTCATTCATACTTTAGTGAACATTTTTGAAAACTCCTTTGCACATTTTTTTCTATTTAAGATAATCTTAAATAATTCTCACTTTTAAAACATGGATAATTATCCAAATATGAAATTAAATTACATAACATGAATCCATAAAAATTATCCAAGCACCACCACTTCACATATTGACATATTGATAAAACATACAACCATTTTTTCCAACAATCTCCCCCTTTATCTTCTGTTGTTAATATCCATTCATATCATAAAAGTTAATATGTGGTAACATCAATTATTCTCCCCCTTATTTAAAATAAAATGAAAAGGATAATTGGACAATTTTAAACTCATATTTCTTCTCAAAAAAATCTTCACATATATTTTAAATAAGGGGATGATATGACATGATACTTGGAACAAAGCCTTTAGTTAATAAACACTATATCTATATGATCCATCCTAGTGTAGAAAGAAATAATTAAATAACCAATATAATATAATCTACCTATAACACATACTCATATGTGATACTAAAATTAGATATTCTCAATTATCAGGATGAGTAATTTTAAGATAAGAAATACATGATCCTGCACACACTTCAAAAAACACATTAGAAAGTTCAAGTGCAAGAACAAATCCCCCTTTTCTCGTTTTTTCATTAAATAAGTACTCAACCTTAATGAATATAATTAAGAAAAAATGTAAGATAATGTGATTGGAATACCTCAAATCTCTTATAAGATCCTCCTTAAGAGATGAACTCATTCTTCATCATGGGAATTTATGTACTCCATGATGAACAATACTTCTCCTTCAATTCCATTCAAGTAAACTCATAACACATAAAATAATAAGGAATAAGGAGGAACCTCTTGTATTCTATAGAGGAAACATTCAATGTGAGAGTTTTCTCTCATCCTTTATTTCTTCTTATTTCTAAGCCAAGCATGGGATGTGATTTATTTCTTATTACATGCTTCATGGATTATGCACATATTTCCTTCCCATGAATTTCCTCTTTATTTGGAATACATTTTCCCCCTCCTCCACAGCTGGTACAACCTCATTATTTTTCTTCCAAATTTTTCTTCTTCTCTTCCAAGATTCTTATTACGAGGGATTTGATTTTGGTTCTTTAAACACCATTTTTTGATACTCGTTTTTATCTTTAAAAACATTGAACTTATTTTCTATCTTAATATGACTTCTTTCAGGATACAAAAATTCCTTGTAAGTCATATGAGTAGAGTTTCTCCACATAGATTATTTACCCTTGCATGTTTTCCTCTAAGTGAAATACCTTTCCATATGATCTAGGTTAGAAAAAATGAATCATTTAGGTATTCTGTGAGATGCGTGAACGCCGTTCACGCATCTCTTCTCTCGGGAAGATGCGTGAACGCCGTTCACGCATCACGCCGGGGTCCGGGATGCGTGAACGCCGTTCACGCATCCCGGACCCATTTTTAAAAATATTCGAACCCTATACCCTGTTATCAAATTTTAATTTTTTAAAAACCCAGATAAAAAAATTAGCCATATTCTGGTGGTGGTGATGTCGTCGGAGAATGTGCCGTCCAGAGTAAACATGTAATCCCTCTTCTCATCGATTCATTGATTCTATCTCTGTTAGTTTTATCGAATGAGGTTTGGGTGGAATTGAATGGAGAAGGTGTCTGGAAGGTGGGGCGGAGGAGTTCCTGGTGAAGCCCGTCCAGGTGTCGGATCTGAACCAGCACCGGCGCCGCCTGGAGTCCGTCAAAGGCGTCGGCGGAAACGGTGGCGGCGAGGTCAACGGCAACGGCGGCCTCAAGAGGTGGAGCGGCGTCCCCCCGGAGGAGGAGCCCCCTCGGCGACGACCTAAGCTCCGGCTGCCGATGATACCGACGTGAATGTAGTCGTTGAACCGACAGAGCAGCCCACTCCCTGGGACTGGCTGTCGCTGGTATTTCATTGGTCGTTGGCTGCGCCCCTCCGCCACGCTGTCGCAGTTTTTTGTGCTCCAAATTAGCAAATATAAAAGGGAGTGCGTCGCATTCCCCGGCGATTCCCATCTACCCAACATTATTATTATTTTGATAATATTATACAAAAGCCTAAATGTACGAACCCAATAGCAGAGATACAGAAAATATATATTTTAAAATTATTTGATAAAAGAATGACTCAAAATCCACTTTTATCTAAGCTCTCACACCACATTTCTCAATACTAGGGCCCCACCCCTCCCCCTCTTTATAACCTCACACCCCCCTCCAACCACCCTTTATCAATACTTTTATTTAATATTTTAGGATATATCTATTTATATATACCCACACATAAATCTTTTTTATTTATATATTTATTCATATAATTATATATATATAATTATATATATATATATATATATATATATATTAATTACATTTTTAAAATATGTTTATATATATTCACATATAATTTTTTCATAATTTATCTATAAATATTTTTTTAAATACATTTATATAATATATTTCTATAATATGTTTAAATACATTTATCTTATGTACATTTATATACATCTATATTATACTTCTCAAAAAAAACATTTATATTATTACAACAGTTTCGGGGAGGGAGATACAAATAAACACAGAAAATATACAACACCTACATGAAGAGATTCGAACCCAAGACCTAATGCGAGACCCCTCAAAGGTGTAACAACTAAGCTACGCTCTCCGAGACATTTATATTATATATTTAATGATAATGATATAATTATAAAAATATATTTATATGATGCATTTACACAAAATTGACACACATACGCACACATACATACATATATTTACACACGGGCGTGTACACATATTTATATTTCCCACATACACACATATTTATATTTATATTTATATTTCACGCACACGCACACGCACACATACATATTTATATTTATATTTATATACTAGATACACAAACATATATATATATATATATATATATATATATATATATATATATATGTATGTATGTATTTATTTATCTATACAGTTCATATCACTATATTTTATAATGTATAAATGTAATTATAATTAAAAATATATAATTATAAAAGAATATTAAAAATAAATATATATTGTATTTATATATATAGGTTCCGAGCGCACCAAAAGCGCCAGATGAAACATGTCCAACTCGGCTTTTTGTCACAATTGACGATTAATCCAAGATATACATCGACAGTAAACGTCGTGATGAATAGAATTGAATCAAAGATTAATTAATGATTGAATGTTGGAACCAAAACGAAGGATCATCACATATTATTTAGAATTAATTTAAACAATTAGAAAACTAACTTGCGATGATTTTTTTCTTCAGTGATGGATCTAACAACATTACTATGTCGCATCGTCATTGCATTGTAGGAATCAAATGTAGATTACCTCCAGCGATGATCCACACATTCTTCACAAACCTCCGAACATTGTCGTAGGAATCTCCAAGTGCTAGCACGATATATTGTAACGCTTGTGTCATTCACCTTTGATCGCATCGAGAATCGCTTCAAGAAAGATTCTCCTTGATCTCTCTAGAATCGAGAGTTGTCACGACCCCTCCCTCTAAAGGTGACTCTCATGACCCGACAATGAAGAAAGAGAGATAATGACCCCTGAATCTCACCTCAAGTAAATCCCGTGTTGGCGACTAGTATCGAGAGTATAAAATCTCTTAAATGTGAGACATTATCCTAATAATAGGGCCGGGAGATAGGATACCAATGATCAATCAACTCCATGACTTAGTAAAAAAAAGGGAAACCAAAACCATCCAACTTGCATGTTTAAGTCACTACTACAAAAATGGGTAAGAGAAGCGCCACCTTTTATCAGTGCAAAGCAAAAAAGCGCTGATAAAGAGAATCCTTTATCGGCGTTACAAAAGCGCTGATAGAGACATCTTTTATCAGCGCTAAAATTTTAGCTCTGATAAAGAGATCCTTTATCAGTACTTTCCTAGCACTGATAAAACCATTCCCATTTTATAAAATAGGGTGCACAGTGCCCTATGTTTATCGCGCCCTTAAGCTCTCGCGGGACTATACCCATGCGGCAACTCCCCCCCCCCCCAATCTTCTCTTCGCCGCCGCTGCCACTTCGCTGCCGCTGCCCTACTCCGCCGCCGCTGCCCTACTCCTTATCCTCCCCCTCGAACTCCTTCCGCGGATCCTCCTCCCCACGAACCCTACTTCTCCTCCTCCCCACTGAACCCTACTCCCCGCGAACCCTACTTCAAGTGTTTGAGATTTCTTTCGACGAGGTTAGATTCTCAGCTTACCATCTTTGATCTTTGGTGATTTCTCCGCTCATCCTTATCGGTTTCCTTTTGTTCTTATGCCAATATTCATTATGGTGTAGTTTTATTTAGTCGGATGGTCATGTTTTAGTTGATAAAATTTTGGGATGTGGTGAGTTTGGTTTAAGAGTCTAGGCATGATTATGTCCTGAGTTATTAACCTTATCCCTTTATTAACCAATAACATCTTTCAATTGATACTAAAAGATTCAGTTGAATTATTTTCAATGGAATTATTTATCTCTCTTTACCTTCAAATTCTCGTGAAAATATGAATTTTATTGAGTTAGTTAGTGTGTTTGTCCAAATTTAATGATTCAGAAGAAAAAAAAGGAAGCATATTTCTATTTTACCTAAATGGATGAGAATTTTTCTAATCCAAAGGTCTTGTGTTTGGAAATGTATCTACTATATTAGTTTTCTCATCAAAATTGTATCATTGTTTTCATTTTATTTGAGTTTGGTCACTAGTTTTGGGATGTTTAATGTGATTATTTTATTATGAATGAGGTGGCTGGTAGGGGTAGTTAAAAGGATGTTTAATGTTTTGATGCAAGGGTGGTGGGTGCTAGAACTATTGGTAAGGGGGCTAGAAAGTGTGTTGACTTTGATGGGGGGTCTATCCTGGTTCTGTTGATTTCCAAATCTTTATCGGAAATGGTTAGGTTCTATTAATATCTATTTTTATAAGTGGTTCTCTTCTACTGTATTTGGAAGTCTTGTTTTGTGTATTTGAATCATAAATAATAATATTTTAGATTCAAATAGGATGGCGATGAATAAAGATTGGATGGATGCTAATCGTTTGACAGTAGAGTATGAGAATGGAGTGAAAGAGTTCATCAAGTTTGCAAAGGATCACACAAAGGATCCTTCTCAAATCCTTTGTTCGTATTTACATCGTTGTTATTCTAGACTAATTACTCTAGATGAGTTAGAAGAACATTTGATATGTCACAGAATAGATCAGAGTTATAAATGTTGGAATAAACATGGAGAAAAAGTGAATGTAGCTACTGGTTGGGATAAAACTGCGTTTTATGGATCATCAATGATTACAAATATGAATAATGAAGAAGATCGTATGGAGGATGTGATTACAGATGTCAATGATGATGAATATTGTATTGTGGAAATGACAAGGACAGTTGAAGATGAACTCCGTGTTTGCCCAAAATTGTTTGAGAAGTTAAAGAGTTGTGCCAAGACGCCATTATATGCTGGTTGCACTAAATATACAGCATTGTCAGTTGTACTGCAGTTGTATAAATTGAAAGCAGGCAATAGATGAAGTGATTTCAGTTTTATGGAACTACTTGCTCTCTTGAATGACATGCTCCCGGAAGATAATGAGCTCCCAAGCCGGACATATGAAGCTAAACGAATGCTACGCTCGATGGGTATGATTTTTGAAAGAATACATGCCTGCCCGAAAGACTGTATATTGTTTCGCAAGGAGAACAGATCACTTACAGAATGCCCAAAGTGTGGTGCATCCTGATACAAGAAAGATGAATCCAGTCCTACGAAAGTTGTATGGTACTTTCCAATCATTCCAAGGTTTAGGCATCTATATGAAAGTGAAGAAACTGCAAGACAATTATCGTGGCATGCAGAAAAAAGAAATAAAGATGGGAAATTACGTCATCCAGCCGACTCTCCTCAATAGAAGAGAATTGATCATGAGTATCCTGAATTTGGAAATGAGCCGAGAAACCTTTGTCTTGCGTTATCTACAGATGGAGTGAATCCTTTTGGTTTTCAAACCAACACTCATAGTACAGGGCCTTTTATGTTGGTAAATTATAACTTGCCACCCTGGTTATGCATGAAACAGAAATTCATCATGTTATCTATGCTTATATCAGGACCAAAACAACCAGGTAACGATATTGATGTTTATTTGGCTCCTTTGATTGAGGATTTGAAGTTATTGTGGGATTCATGTGTTATGGTGTATGATGCTTATAAAAGTGAATACTTCACGTTGAGAGCGATATTGTATGAGACGATAAATGATTTCCTTGCTTATGGAAATTTATCAGGCTATAGCATTAAAGGAACTCAAGGGTGTCCTGTGTGTGAAGAAGATACAAAATCAATTAGGTTGAAACATTCATCGAAATCTGTGTTTCTAGGACATCGTAGATTTCTAACTCGTCGGCGTAAGTACCGATCTTGGACGACATCATTCAATGGAAGTTCATAACAATGCACAACACCGTCTCCACTAACAGGAGATCAGCTATTTGAGAAAGTAAAAGATGTGAACACTATTTTTGGTAAACAATTTTTGAAAAACCTTATGAAAATCGATTGGAAAAAGAGATCAGTTTTTTTGAATTACCATACTGGAATTGTCTGTACGTCAGACATTTTCTTGATGTGATGCATGTGGAAAAAAACGTATGTGACAGTGTTATCGGAATGTTACTAAATGCCCCCGAAAAAAAAAGGATGGAATTAAGACAATGTTGGACATGGTTGACATGAGAATACGAGAAGAGTTGGCTCCTGTGAAGGGTGAAAATTGAATGTTTCTTCCTCCAGCTACTTACACTCTTTCCAGGGAGGAGAGATATCATTTTTTCAACTTATTCAATGATGTAAAGGTTCCTGAGGGGTATTCATCAAATATCAAGAACATTGTGTCAATGGATGATTTGAAGTTAAAAGGTTTGAAATCACATAACTGCCATGTTTTGATGCAATATTTAATTCCTATAGCTTTACGTTGCATTTTTCCCAAGAATGTTCTCCATACGTTAACCAACCTCTGTTTCTTTTTCAAAGCTATATGCAGAAAATTTTTAGACCCGGTGAAATTTCCAGCTATGGAAAGAGAAATTGTCATCATATTATGTGAATTAGAAATGTTCTTCCGGCCATCATTCTTTGATATGATGGTTCATTTGATGGTTCACTTGGTGAGAGAGATTCGAATTTGTGGTCCTGTGCACTATAGATGGATGTATCCCATTGAACGGTATATGAAGATTTTGAAAGGGTATGTCAAAAATCGAAGTCGGCCAGAGGGTTGTATTGTGGAGTGATATATTGTTGAGGAAACAATTGAATTCTGTACCGAATACTTATCTGATGTGGAAAACATTGGTCTTCTGAAATATCGTCACATTGGATGCATTGGGGGTGATAGAATTTCTAGAAGAGAAGTTTTGACAATCGATATTACAGATTGGGACCAGACCCACCTTTATGTTTTGCATAACAGTTGGGAGGTTGCTCTATATATTGAAAAACACAAAGAAATTCTTAGGCAGTTGAATCCATCAAGGGATGAAAAATGGATATTAAATACACATAATCACCAGTTTATAGGATGGTTTCGAGACCATATTTTCAAGGAGTTAGCTGAAAATATGAATTCAATTTCCGAATGACTTCGATGGCTAGCCGCTAGACCAAGTGTGTATGTATTATCTTACAATGGTTATGTAATTAATGGTTATACATTCTATACAGATGAACATGATGAAGATAGTACCATGCAAAATAGTGGAGTTACACTTGTGGCAGAAGCGATGCATGTTTCTGGTAGTAAGGACAGAAATCCAATATATGCGAATATGTCATACTTTGTCATTTTCAAACAAATATGAGAGTTGGATTATACGACATTCGAATTGCCCATTTTTCAATGCAAATGGGTTGATAACAACAGTGGTGTTAAAATAGATGAATTGAGATTTGTGAAAGTTGATTTTCGAAAAGAAGGGTACAAAGATGAATAGTTTATAATGGAATCACAAGTGGTACAAGTATTTTATGTTCCAGATCCCGCAAACTGAAAGTGGTCGATTATTCTATTATCGTCCAAAACTACTGAAGGGTTCAATGAAAATTCATTTGAGGACGATCCTTTCAGCGGTACGTCAAAATCATTTCATAGTGGTCCCAATGTAGATGATGTTTTGTATGTTAGAGGAATCCGCAATGAAGGGATTTGGATAATCGATAGAGGTGTCAAATCCCTTCAGCATTTGAAAAAAAGAAAGAGAGTTCAATAAACAGGTTATTTTTTGTTTGTAATATAGATCTTGTTATCTCATGTTATTATCTTATCATTACTGAATTTATGTAATCTAAATTAATTGTTCAACCACTTTTGCAGATAATGACTTCTGCACGTTCTGGTGCTCCTAACCTCGTGGCTGAACAAGTCTCTCAAGCTGCTGCTGCTGCTGCTCACAGTGCAGAGCAACAACATGTTTCTGAACCTGTTGCTGCTCCTAGTGTTGAGGTCCAACAACCATCAGCACATGCCTCATATTCACAAGACTATATAGATTTGTTCATATTCAAGTGGTCCGCATACCTGATGGAATATTGTACACAAATATCATGAAGATCTGACTTGGGGACGTGTATAATTGGCGGCCATTTTTGAGAGGGGTTAAGGAGATCAAAAGATGAAACATTTTTGTATGTAAATGTTCGTAGGAAAATTTTAATTGTTATTAAATAAAACATACTTTCTCCAATGATTCATTTTTCCATTTTAACAAATGAAATGCACTAGCAACATGCAAGAATGATGAACCACTTTTCTTTGGGCTTTGGATAAGAAAAACCAGTAAAATCTCCAAAATACCTTAATATCTGACCAAATTCATTTTTATTGTGTTTATACTTTAGTAGAATGATCCATGGGTCACGTGTGATGTATACGAGTTGACCCCTCCTCAATCCTAGGCAAGGTGTGGTCGGTATCACTCAAAATGTCTCTCTTTTGTTTAAAATGGACTGAATTTTAAGTGAAAACTACAACTGACGTACAAAAATATGAACAAATAGATTTAGATTATTTTGATACTTTAGGAGAACGATCCATGGGTCATGTGTGATGTGTATGAGTCAAACCCTCCTCAATCCGAGTCATGGTGTGGTCGGTATCACTCAAAGTGTCTCTCTTTTGTTTAAAATGAACATAATTTTAAGTGAAAACAACAACTGATGTAAAGAAATCCGACCAAACACATTAGGATTGTGTTTATACTTTAGGATAAATATCCATGGGTCATTTTTGACGTTTAAGAGTCAACACCGCTTCAATCCGAGCCATAGTGTGGCCGGTATCACTCAAAGTGTTTATCTTTTGTTTAAAATGGACATAATTTTAAGTGAAAACAACAACTGATGTACAGAAAACCATCCAAACACATTCATATTGTGTTGATACTTTAGGATAAAAATACATGGGTCATTTGTGATGTGTACGAGTCAACCCCGCCTCAATCCGAGACACATTGTGGTCGATATCACTCAAAGTGTCTCTCTTTTGTTTAAAATGGACATAATTTTAAGTGAAAACAACAACTGACATATGAAAAACCAAACAAACGCATTAGGATTGTGTTAATACTTTAGGATAACGATCCATAGGTAATTTATGACGTGTATGAGTCAACCTTTCCTCAATTAGAGGCACGGTGTGGCCGGTATCACTCAAAGTGTCTCTCTTTTGTATAAAATTGACAAAATTTTAAGTGAAAACAACAACTGATGTACGGAAATCCAAAAAAAACGCATTCCAATTGTGTTTATAATTTAGGATAGTGATCCATGATTCATGTTTTATGTTTAAGGGTCAACCCTACCTCAATCTATCCATTCCAAACACTCACATACAAGTATACTATAAACATAAAAACCAACAAATTTTCATGTTTTTATGTTTATAGTATACTTGTATGTGAGTGTTTGAAATGGATAGATCAAGGAGGTCCTACAGTGACTTTTTGAAAACGAAAAAAGATAAAGATTTGGTGATGAAGAGTTCAATGGGATATGTGGAATTGTTGGTGTTTTCATCTGATCAACTGGACGTGCAGAAATGGGGTGACAATTGTAGAATAAATTATAATGGTTGGATGCATGGTGGTGTTGAAGGGGTTGATATTTGTAGGAATGGGAACGTATGAGAATTTCATGTGGCATATCTTTGAACATACCCTTATGCGGCCGGATGTTGATATGGATATGGACATGGCAGGTGGAAGAATGGATTTCGTTGTTCCATGAAAGGAGATATAACATGTTTTCATGCATCAAAGATTATAGATGTATGTGATACTAGCGACACCGTACATCCTATTGATGCGGGGTTGACTCATATATGTTTAATTAATGTTTAAAGTTTCGTTTAGATTTGTCTTATGGTTTATATTTTATAGTCTTTCAAAGTCACGTACTTGAAACATTTCTAAGTTTCAAGTAGGCGGTTTTGAAAGCTAATAAATTATTTTTCATGAATAGTTGTTATGAAATGATTTGTGTTTACAATAATTGGTTATATGTTTAATGAATGTTTAAGGTTTCGTTTAGATTGGTCTTATGGTTTATATTTTATAGTTTTTCAAAGTCACGTACTTGAAACATTTCTAAGTTTCAAGTAGGCGGTTTTAAAAGCTAATAAATTATTTTTCATGAACAGTTGTTATGAAATGATTTGTGTTTACCACAATTGGTTATATGTTTAATGAATGTTTAAGGTTTTGTTTAGATTGGTCTTATGATTTATATTTTATAGTCTTTCAAAGTCACATACTTGAAACATTTCTAAGTTTCAAGTAGGCGGTTTTGAAATCTAATAAATTATTTTTCATTTCTATAGACATAAAACATATAAATGAACATAAACAATCAATGTCTATGTCTAAAGTGAGGATATCCTGTCCCACATGGTGGTCTAAGACAAATCATTTCATAAAATATAATTTTTCACTTCCATAGACATAAAACATATAAATGATCATAAAAAATCAATATCTATGTCTACGGTGAGGAGATCCTGTCCCACATGGTGGTCTAATAATAGGACGTCCGCGATGAGATCTCTGGGGAGTCTGATGACCTAGAGAGGGCTGGTACTCGGGTGCTGGAACGCCGACTGTCATATCCTCCACCTCTGTGCCAGTGGGAGAAAATGTCAACTCCACCTCGTACGATCCTCCTGATCCTTCTCCCACCTCGATGGTAGAAGAACCTGACATCATCGCAGTGGAGAACAAATCATATGGTGGTGCTATACCCAAACTCTGCGATGGGTTTGGAGCCCAAGGCTGCGATGACTCTGGACCCAACAGTTGTGCTCCATATGGCCCCCACGATGGAGAAAACTGAGGATATTCTATCAAAAAGGATGGATCCCGTGACAGCTGAGGCACATCCTACACCGGCTCAGACTGGACTACTAGTGGGCCGACCTCTGCCTGTGGAACTGGTGAGGCCTGACGTGCAGGACGACGCTGTCTACGTCGCCGTGGTCGTGGCTCCTCAGCATCAGCAGCTGCTGCATGATCTTCCTCTGTGGCGGGAACCTGTTGTCTTCGTGCTGGATGCTCAAAGAGGCTCTCGGCAAACGCACAGACAGATGACCTCAGCTCCAATGCTTGATCATGAATGACTTCCCGACTGAAGACTCTATCCTCAACCTCATCACTCATATCAATAAGTCTGTCTGTCTGACTCTCCTGTAAACAGATTAAAAATTAATTAGAAAATAACTCAACACACATAGTAATATAATTTAATTGACTTACAATCGTATGCATCTCTCTGCTGGCTCGGGTAAGATACAATATAGACTTCAGTCTATACCATGGCTCATACTCGTGCTGCGTTGAAAGAGAGAACTGAACCATAGGAGCTCCCTGGATGCGAAACTCTGCGCGTTTGTGCCAACAGTCGAGAAATACAGTATGTACTCGACGCCAGTCGTCATCCTGCCTCCCTGTCAGCTTCATCCCATGAATCTGATCTGTCTGCCTCAGCGGTAATGGAATCCATTGAGTGAAGAGAAACTAGCGCATGACTCTGTCAGGCTGGTGCCACTCAACAATATGAAAGTGAATGAGTGGCACTACAGCCGTAACATCGTCAAGACCAACCGTGCAGTATGGAGGCAACTAGTCCATAACAGACCAGTATGGAACCCATAAAATCTGAAATAACATATTAACCTTGTTAGAAAAACTGTTAACTAAAAAAATGATGTTATTATTAAATTTGTTAGACAGTTATAGATTGTATATACATACCTGATGGGGTAAGAGAAAGTCGAACTCGAGCCGATATATGGCCAAATCGTGTCTCGAAACCGCATTGAAATTGTGGCGCTGACACCACCTATAAAATACAACATCGACAGTGATAAATAATGAGAAATTAAAGTCAATAACTTGTAATAGCATCAGAAACTGCTAGAAATGATTGATCATACCAGCGTCCACGCGGCGCATCATGCAGCACCGCCATCTCGACTGGCGGACCAGCAAGATCAGGGCAGAATGCAGGGATGTGCTCCCATGCCCACATCTGAATAAGGATGAAGCATCCCCTGAGACCTGTGCGCCACCTGTCGGATATCCTGCATAATGCTCTGTATGTGTATGCCAAGAAGGCGGATCCCCAACCATATGTCCCTGACCGATCAAAATCCTCTAGTAGGGGTAGATACATCATGTAAACGTGCATCCCTGAATGATCCGTACACATGGTCCCTCCAATAAGTCGTAATATATATGCACGTGCATAACGCATCACCGTCTGCTCGTCAGCATCATCAGTTAAAAATGGAATTTGTGCCTCCAGCCAAGGCATGGATATCGATGCTCCATCAGTAGCACTACGATCAGAAAAAATGTCAATGCCTAACAAGCGCTGAGCAAGGTCGGGCCAAGCTGCCCGAGTGGATCCAATAACGGGTCTCCCCTGGATAGGAAGACCAAGAAGCACAGCCACGTCCTGGAGTGTGATGGTCATCTCTCCCTCAGGCAGGTGAAATGTGTGTGTCTCTTGTCTCCACATCTCCACGAGTGCAGCTAGTAGGTGATGGTCTATAAATGTAAAATCTGATACTGCAATACTATAGAAACCAGCACGACGCAAGTATGATATAATGGCAGGAGGAGGCTTTGTGTGATGAAAATGGTGCGCTCGACGCACCCTGATCAATTGATCTGGACCACCCTCTATCACAACCTGTGAACAATGGGTAGCCCGCTGACTGAGTAGTATGGTGTCAGTCATCTGCATATAAACAAATAAAGTTTTATCAAGGATTCACATCATGGATCATTCACGACCTATAAATGGTTCTGTCTCTAATCTATGTTGGATGAATCATGATTTCACTTTGTTTTATAAATTATTTTATAAAATAATTGGCATGAAATTTTTATTTTCTGAAAAGGGTTTTTAATAAAATATGGTTTCCCCTAATTTTGGTAAATAGAAGGGTGTTTTTAAAGAATTGTGAAATAAAGTGTGAACTAGTTTTCAAAGAATGTTTTTATATCAAGAAAGGGTTTTTTGTTATTTTTGAATGTTATAATTCCCTTTCAAAATGATTTTATTTATATCTCAAATGTGATCCTTGGGTATACAGGTGGAAGGTGTAGTACTAGGGCTCATATTTTGATATTGTAAGAGAGTTCACTTTTTGGGGTGTTATTTTATTACTAGATCAAGATTCATTTGTCTCTATGACTTCATTAACAATGTAGGAGGGTTCAATTTCTGGGGTGCTCCTTTATTACCTAGAACTTTGTGCACGAGTTATAGGGATTTGTAGGTCACATTAGTCATATTGATATATGATTGTACTAGAAAATCTGGTCATATGTTTCATGATTATTTTCTTAATCACATAATTTTTTGAAAACCGATGTAAATGGAATATGTTTTTGGGATTATGGTTCATGTTTTCAATTTTAGGATTTAAAGATTAGGGTTTCACATTTTACCTTTTGGAACTAGGCTTTTGGATTTCTTTTAACATTTTATGGTTTAGGTTAATGATTTGAGAAAAGATTTTTAGGATTATGGTTTATATTGTTAGGATTACGGTATAAAAAAGATGTTTCTGGGTTTACTGTTATGATTTTCAGTTTTGGAGGTTAGAAAACAGAGGTAAAATGAAGAGATAACAACATAAAATTTACAATATGAGAATCTCCCAATAACGACAATACATCATTGTGGCTTAGAGTGTGAACTCGACCCAACAATGTTAGGGCATTGTTTCCGATTATGACCTTCTTGATGACATATAGTGCATCTCAAACTCTGTCTTTGTTCTTGAGGCCATTCCATCTCATTTCGCATCCTGCTGGCCTTCGGTCTCCCATGAGGATGCAACCGATTCATATCAGGTACCACTATTGGTTGACCTTCCGACATTCAGAAATAACAAAACTCGCCAATAGGTGTCCATGGTGCATCGTAACAGTTAGTAATGGTGTTCATCTGGTACAATGGATCAACATATGCTTCCCATGATATGTTAACAGAGGCACATACTGTGATGACGTGTGAGCATGGAAACCGTAAGGCCTGAAAGCTTCCACATTGACATTGCCTCGTTTCTAGTAATACCACCATTTTTTCACCATTGCTATTTGTAGCGGGGTTTGACTTATCTTGAACTTCAAATCGAGAGTCTTGTCGTCGAAATAGGCAGACTTGATAACCAGAATCTTCTCCAATATTCTTTTCAATCTCTCGTTGAAAATGTCTTCCGTACGTTAGCCCCTGATTTATTCCATCCTATGCTAGTTTTTCTCTATTAATAAAGTACTTCACGCAATGATATAATGTATCCTGAACTAGGGAAGTTATAGGTAGCTTGAGAATCCCTTTGAAGACACCATTGATTCACTCTACAATGTTGGTGGTCATGTGTTCGTACCTCTTCCCCCCATCATATGCCAATGTCCATTTTAATTTTGGAATTCGCATCATATAATCATAAACTTCTTCATTAACCTGATGGATTTGTTCGAAACGTTCTTCAAACTGTCTTTGATCGGACTCATATGCTACACAGAATAAATGACATTTCACATATTTTGAATTTATCTTTATGTTGATATACAAAAAAATAACGAATATAATGCGTACCAAGTCTGGTGATTGCCTTCTTCATCGGTTCGTTGTGGAATTTTTTATGCAAGTTGCTAGTAATGTGTCTAATTCAAAACTGATGATGTGAATTTGGGTAACGCCATATATCAGGATCCGCATTGATTGCCTCATTAATTGCC
Organism: Viscum album; assembly: GCA_963277665.1. Lineage (NCBI taxonomy): Eukaryota > Viridiplantae > Streptophyta > Magnoliopsida > Santalales > Viscaceae > Viscum > Viscum album. Next base: position 357,324,698 of record OY728155.1, on the reverse strand, counting down.
CGGTGCCGATCAGATATCAAACAAACACCCCGAATGTTGGGCAAATGAGTGTTGATACATGCCAAAAACCAACTCCACGATTCATAGTTTTCTTTCTCTACAATGGAAAAGGCAAGTGGAAGAGGTGAACGGTTTCCATCTTGGGCTGCCGCAATCAACAATACGCCCTTGTATTTTCCATACAAAAATGTTCCATCAATCTGAATAAACTGTTTGCAGAAACGAAAGGCGGAGATACAGGGAAGGAATGCCCAGAACAACCGTTGAAATTGAACACGAGATGGATCAAGTCGGTTATCGTGAGACACATGTTCGTTTGTATCCAGATGGAAGACAACTTGGTTATGATGCCTCAGTATGGCTAGCAATTGCGGCAACACCCGATATGAGTCATCCCAATCACTATAGACCTTCACAATTGCCTTCTGTTTCGCCTTCCATGCCTTATTATAGGATATCTTATAACCAAATGTCTGTTGTATCCTCTCTTGTACAAGGGCTATCGGAACATCTTGACATGTTCTAATCATCTCAACAACAATGGATGACACAAATTCTGCATCTAATGAAGTATGATCTTGTGTCAGGCTTGGCTGAACGCAAGTATGAGCTGCCTCAATCCTTGAGATTCTCCAACCTCCAAATGAAATGTCTGGAATCGCCCTCAATCAAAATCTACAATCATCCCCATACTTCTCACATCGAATGCCATATTTTCTACGATCTGATTCGTAAACTAAATAGCTACAGTGCCTCTCAATGTGAAATCCCTTTAGCGTATTTTTTAATGCATATTTTCTTGGAAAATTCCTTCCAACATATAAAGTTTTTTCCATCTCACTAAACCTATCTTGTATAACTCTGGGAAACTCAGTTGCCGATGTGAGAACATTATATTTAAATTCAGGCACACGTGTCATTGCTTCTGACCAAGATGCAAAGAGCAGTGGATTATTTATTGTAGGTCGAGCATGTTGTACAACTAATGCATTTCTCGAAACTTCCGTTGTTCCTTCCTCATCAGCACTACTATCACCATCTGTTTCATTATTACGAAACTCCTCATCAGATGTCGGGTTAACATGTATATCCGTGAGATCAAGTAGGTTGTCCTCTATATCATTTGTAATAGTCTCAACTTCATGGGGCAGATTATCTTCAACAACTCTTGTAAGTCTACGTCTTTGTACAATTGGATGTTGTTGTTTTACAGTAGAAACATCAACATATAACTCCATCATGGTACCATCCGACCGTTGAGAAAAAAAATTAATTGTTTGGATCCATTGTGCATCATCAACCAATGGACAAGCTAGATTCCACAATGTTGACGAGAACTACAAATGTCTATAACTCATTGACTTGATCTTTTGATCGGGTCCTAGATTTAATGAGCCATGAATTCTATCTTGAAGGTCACTTAGGGTTACACAATCAGTTGTATTAACCACTGTTATTGGTTGTGTACTATAAGAAGCTCCTTGCTCAGTTTGAATAACCTCCCCATAGCAGTACACACAGGAAAACATTCCGGTCTACATAAATAAAGTTTTCTGATCAAGATTTTGATAATGTAAGTGACATTCAGAATGATGGTTACCAATATAAGTTGGATTTTATACTTTGAATATGTAATTAAACTACTTATTAAAAATAAGTTGGATTTTACCTCAAGTTCAAATAATAACTATTACTTTTAAACTATACAATCTTTATGATACTTAAATTTTAAAAGATCTTATATCATAAAATAAGATATTTCTTAGTACAATTTCTAATTAGTGAGTTAAAATATAAATAACACCGAGTTAAAAAATAAATAACAGCATGTTTTGAGCTTATAGCCTTTCTTGCAGTGAATTGGATATCAAAATTTCAAAAAACCCCTTGTCACATGAGATTTCTAAAATTTTGATATTCAATTCACTGCAAGAAAGGCTATAAGCTTGAAAAATGTTGTTATTTATATTTTAACTCCATGTTATTTATTTTTTAACTCCATGTTATTTATTTTTTAACTCCATGTTATTTATTTTTTAACTCTATGTTATTTATTTTTTAACTCCATGTTATTGAATATCATTTGAACTATAGTTTTATTTTTAACTCTATGTTATTTATTAATTAATTTCTAATTAATAATTCCTAATAATAACTATGAATATCATTACTAAATTTTTGTTTTTTAACTATGTTATTTTTTAACTCCATATTATTTTTTAACTTCATGTTATTGAATATCATTTGAACTATAGTTTTAATTTTAACTCTACGTTATTTATTAATTAATTTCTAATTAATCATTCCTAATAATAACTATCAATATCATTACTAAATTATCAATTTATCATTTCTTTTCTTATATATTTTAGTAGTTTTTAAAGAAATATGCATATCTTAAGCATATCCTCCGAGAGTGTCAAACTAGAATGCAGCAAGGACCATTGTCGTGCACCAGTTCCCGTTCGAGTCTAGCTCAAATCGGTGTTTTTGGGTTTTACCCCTAGGTACATCTGTGCCAGAGCCACATTTACTTGTTTGTATTCAGACAAGGATTTGATTGCTTAGATAACATAGTCTTTATGTTACCAAAATTTCATTAAAAGAATCCTAAATTAATTTATACTAATGACAATTATAATTCATAAATATATATAAACAATCTAATAAACAAAAAAATTTAAAACTAACTAAACTATTAAAGATTTAAAATATTTAACTATAAACAATTCAACTAAAAAAAACATTAAAATTATAAAAATATTTAACTAAAAACAATTATACAAAATAAAAAACATTAAATTAAAAACCATACCTCTAAAAGCTTTCCAAAAATTTCAAACCACAGAACGCCACCACAAAAGAGAGAAATTGAGAGATAATAGATGTTTGGAAGTGAGGAGAAGGGGAGGGGGGCGCTTCCCTTTTATAGGACGCAGAGGTAAAGGTGGCACCCGTAGTGTCACCTTTTGGATTACATTATACAGAAAGGCGGCACCGCAGGTGCCGCCTTTGCCACGTCACCGATCCACGCCGATAGTGAAAAGGCGGCATCCACGATGCCACCTTTCACCCGTAATGCAAATGCGGCATCGCGGATGCTGCCTTTGAGGCGCATTTTGAAAAAAAATCGACCTAACCGGTTTTTGAAAAATATATATTTTTTAAAAATGTATTAAAAAAGAAACTCCACTACTCCCACTCTAATCCTCTTTGCCGCAATGATACCCTAGGTTTCTCCTCCTCCTTTACGTGCTCCACCTTCACCTTCACCTGATCCGCCTTCACCTTTGATTCCCCTATCGCTGCTCTAGCATTCCCACACAGGGCAGCAGCTGCGCTGGCCCTACCACCATGTGGTGGGTCTCCCCCTTTCCGGCCACGACCACCGCGAGCCAACCACCCATGGACTGGATTCCTCCCTTTGGTGGCTTTCTCCTCTATCGTGCCGCCCGTCGCGAGCCCCAACACCCCATCATCTTTCCTTCCCCTCCCCCTTGAGCCGACGATACGCGCAACCTCCTCTGGCTGAGAACCCTCTGCGCGCGGCCCACCCTCGCTGTTGGTTCCGCTTCGAACTCGCCCAACCTGTGAGTCCCCACACTAGATTGAACCTCTTCCGCCATGACCAACCCTAGATCTAGATGGCTTAGGCCTCTTCTGGCAACCAACGGAGGCGCCTCCCTTCATTGCACCAGCAACCCGCGCACCTCCATAGTGGATTCGACCAACCACATGCCGACAGCTTCAATTTCTGCCTCCTGGTGCCAGCTTTCGCTGATGTGCGCACCCAACCAGTAGTCTCGGATACCTCCGATGACCCAGTGCGAGGTAAACCTCTGTACAACACCAAGCCTCCCCGTAAGTGGTCGAGGTGGGTCTTCCCCTTAAGGTCATTGCATGAATGCTTTGCATGATAGGGGGTTCGCCTGATCAAGAGCAGTGAATGAGAAATTGATGGCTTGGTTGAAGTTGATACATGGAAATCCTGGACTAATTTGTATGTAAACTCATCCAATATGCCTGATTATTTGTTTGACCTTTTGTTAATTTAATCATGTTTTTCATTTTTGGGAAAGTGGGATGGCTCTCACATAGCAGTGAATTCTTGGCTTGGACTCCTATCCATTCAATGTGTTCTTTTCATTATTGGGAAAAGAAAACATCGTGTTTCACTTTATATAGCCTCCTGGTGCCATTATAGTCTCATGGTCTATTACCATCACCTTCAAGTCTCTGTCATGAATGGATTTTAATGGAATTATGTCATTTTTTGTTTGAAAATCAGATGTATTATTATTTATATCATATTATATGAATTATATACTTTGTTTCAACATATTTTTTGTTATTTTTTGAGGGAAGTGTCACTGGATCCATTCCATATCAATATTGTCTATGTGTGTATAGCTGTTACTGCTTTTTTAAGACCAGATTATGTGCGCATGTTAGTTATTGTCGTTCCAATCACCGCTCCATAACATTACTGAAAAATTTTTCTATATTTTTCTATACTTTTAAAGGTGTGTTATTTCTATAGTTTAAGCTTGGTTAATTGTTTTACATAGTTTGCTTGTAGGTGTTGGAATCTTTAAGTGTGTTCCCTCAAAGAGATGAATATATTCATTGAAGGGTACTCTTTTTTTTAACCTTTGATTCACATTACTCTTTACTGAAGACTCATCTCTTTGTTAGTTAATTACAAATTTTGTACACTACATTCTGCCTTACCGTTCAATAGTGATTAATGTTTTCATTTTTTGATTCCATTTCAATAGTGAAATCATAATGGTTGAATTTGTATTCATATTATTTTCTTCTGATTTCAAAATTTGTTGAGTTGTTTTCTTCTTATATAAGAGGTTTTGAATCTCCAGGTAAATGATATTGTAGCCTAATTACCAAAGAAAGTATAACTAACGTGATACAAAAATTTCCAATTCCTCTTCAACACTTGATCCATATTCTAAAACTATATGCAACTTCTTAAGATCTACTCATCTCAAGGTTATAAAGGTACCACCATTTCTTCTAAATGAATTTCAAGACTCCCAAATTCTTGAAGGTTCTGGGCGTAGCGGAAGCATGTGAGTGGATGTGCCCACTTGGCTTTTTGTCATTAAAAATGATCAATCTGGGATCAATACAACGATAAACACCAGTCTCCACGGATCGATCCACAGAAATAGACAAAGAAAAAAGGTCCCAGAACCACAATAGTGGATCGTCACAAGTTGATTATAGTTAATTTAATTAATTGCAAGAAGTACCTTTTGGGTGTTCTTTCTTCATTGATGTTCTCGATCACGTTCCGATGTGATTCGTCGTTGCATCGCAGAAGCCAAGTGTAGACTTCCTCTAGCGGTGATTCACATGTGCACCTCGTATCTCTGGACGTCTCCAAAGGAGTCTCTGGGTGCTAGCGTGGAGAAACATTTTCTTGCGTTGTCCGCCTTAGATCATCTTGATCCAATGGAAGAGGATCTCTCTCAGTCTTGAGAGCATTCTTGGAGGAAGAGGTTCTTTCGGCCTTGAAAGAATTCTATAGAATTATTGTGCACAATGATTCTCTTGTGTAGGAAAAGAGTTGGGGTTGTGACGATATTTATAATCGGGTTTGAGGTTGTAGAGTTATGACAATAAATAAACACATTACACATTTTATTTATTTCATTGACTCTTATTGAAACCCCCATGCCGAATAATTAATTCTCTAACATGCGCCCATGCTGATTATAATAAATATCATTTAATAAAACAATATTATATCCTCAAAATCCCGACTGGAAAACTACACGACGTGTACTTGTTTTCTATAAAACTATATGGCGTGTAATCATTAATACACGGCGTGTACTTGTTTTTTTCTATTTCCTTTCAAAATGAAAACTGTATGACATGTAATCATTAATACACGACGTGTACTTGTTTTCCATGAAAAACTACAGGGTGTGTAATCATCAATACACTGTGTGTATGTCTTGTTTTTCATTTCCTTCTTCCTCTATCATTAAAACGATTTAGGCTTCCTTGAATAATTATTAAACCATGTACGGGAATAATCTTTATTCTACTTGAGATACTTAGATACACTTAGTGTGTGACCCTCTAGGCCTCTTTCTCGTTGGTATTAGGCGGGCTTGCCTAAAGTCCAAGATTACTGTCTAGCAACGGGTCAAGGCACCCAAGAGAAATAATTTGAATCCGCATTGACGTGTCACCTCATACGAACACTTACTGTGTAATTTAATCCCTTTGTCTCAATATCTCATCAAGAAGGTTTCATGGCAGTGTCATAAACCTGTATGCTTGATCTGTCATTCTTTGACTTCCAGAAATAAACTCATCGTGTCACCATGGCCATGGAATTTTTTGGACAGTTCTATTTCAATCAAATGGCCTGAGATATCTACTTCCCTAAATATGGAAGGGACAAATCCTTCCGCGACTTATCCATTAACAACATGTCATTCGTGACACACCCAACGCACCCTACTTCCCGCTAACTATATTCGTGACGGGTTTCTTCAGCAAATCTAAGTGCGCGAGTCATGATATGAGTTAATGATAATCTTATAGTCTGAGGACCAGTACACTTGCTCGCAGATAACAATATCCGATGAAACCAAAACATGAAGAATTACTACTGGTGGGTCTATTCTCATAATCTCCCATCTTGGAGATTACCAAGTGCGAAATCCATGAGAGAGAGTCTCGTCTTCTTACGAGTACTCACACATGATGGTCTATATACTATGTGTCCTATCATAGTATGTCATCCAACCATATAACTTTATTTAAGAATATTTTTTATATCATTTCAAGGTTCTCATCATAGTGGGGATCTGCCATGACCTTATTAATGCAACAAATATTCTAGGACATTATTATATTATAGTCATGTATAACAATGAACAATATATAATAAGTGAACATTCATGTAATCAAAGTACAAAACAGTTGGTTCTCAGGAAACCAACCCTAACTAACTCCCACTTGGACTAGAGCGAACTGCCTACGACTTTTAGTCCGCTAGACCTCACACGATGATCATGTTTCTGTGGAGTCAAGGCTCTAGTCAAGGGGTCCACCACATTGTCTTCCGTGGAAATACTGATCACTGCAACTTCACCTCTCTGAGAAAAATCCCTCAAGAGATGATACTTCTGAAGTATGTGCTTTGTCTGCTGATGTGACCTTGGCTCTTTTGCAAGTGTCACCGCTACAGTATTATCACAATAGAGTGTGATAGGATCTTTACTACTAGGTACTACATCCATCTCTTGGACGAAGCTTCGCATCCATACTTCTTCTTTAACTGCCTCATAAGCTGTGATATACTCGCACTCTGCTGTAGAATCTTCCACCACACTTTGCGTTGATCTCTTCTAGCTCACTGCACCTCCATTCAAACTGAAGATGTATCTAGTCTACGACTTCATGTCATCTTGATCAGTCTAGAAACTATCATCTACATGTCCTCTGATGATGAGTTCCTCATCTCCTCCATAAACCAGGAACATATCCTTATTACGCGTCAGATACTTAAGGATAGTTTTGACTACCATCCAATGGTGGTCTCCTGGATCAGCTTGATATCTGCCTACCGCACTTAATGCGTAAGAAACATCTAGCCTTGTACATAGCATAGCATACATGACTGACCCAATCACAGATGCGTAAGGGATCCTTTCCATTTTCTCTATTTCCTCATGTGTCTGAGGACACATTTTCTTGGAAAGATGAATGCCATGTGACACCAGCAATAATCCCCTCTTGGACTGTTCCATACTGAATCTGTAATTCCCAGACCCCAGTTACCCAGATTCGGTGCATTATTACATAACATTGGCATGATCACAAGAAAGATCAAGTCTCGAAAGACCGATTAGTTTAGTAGCCTTGGAAACACTAGATATATTCATAAAGTTTACATTACATCATAAAATGAAAACTACAACAACATAGTCTCCATAGTCCACACTCATATCCCCACATAATATCCCAGCAGGTCATTCATAAATTATTTCTTCACATCCTGGGAAAAATAAAACATTGAAAGGGGTGAGCTTAAATTCCCAGTAAGGATAACAATATAGCGGAAACTTTCATAAATAAGAATAAACATTTAAAGCAATGTATAACTAAAACAAAAGCCTTTTAAACTTGAACTTCAACATAATATGGCAGAAATAAAATGAAATAATACCATTTACTTATTCACATGGATATTCTACTAATCGAATAATCACATGCAATATCAATAACCACTTTCATAATGATGGAATGCATAATGTCAGACTATCATAACCACATAGTCAAGGCCTCGTGCCAAGACTACAAATAAGATTTTGTCAAGGCCTTGTTCCAAGACACTAGTTTGTCTCATGAGACCTACCGATGCATAGAGGAGCTATAGCAGGCTCCACCCGTCACATATTAAGTCCAATGCATTCCTCATATGTATAGGTTTAAACATAACATAAACATTCGTATTAAAAATAACATACAAAATGTCAATACTTTCTCCATAAAACATGAATGGTATAAAAATAACACATCCATAGTCAAACAAATCACAAAACCTTAAATACAATATGGATGTTTTGTATCATAATAAATCAACTTAAAATAAGCTTAAAATCCATCAAAGGATGTTGACATAGATGAAATCAAAACTATTTGAGAGAAATATCTCTTTTTTTGAAATCATTTAAAAGTCACATAATTATAAAATAAAACATTTACTTTGAAAATTTTATTATAATCTTGTAAGGGAATATTAGAAGATTTTATAATGGAGGAAAATAGCCGCACCCTCCGTATAAGTTAAAAAAGACATTCTTACCTTAATTATGTCGAAAAGGTTAAAAAGGACCTTGTTTGGAAAATGATGGAAAGATTCCTTTATAAACCTCTTATAAAAAGTCAAACAAGGGAATAAATGAAATTAACCCATATTATATTAAATAGTAAAAATGTTTTAAAATACATTTTTAAGAAACATGGATGTGGATGATAAAGAAGTCCCAGTAGATTATTACGTATAAACAACCTCGGATAATGAAGAGATTGCGAAATAAACCCTTACCTTTTACTTTTCCTTGGTTAGGGGTAGGTTAACCTCCTGTATAATGGTGAAATAATTGTTTTTAAATTATAAAATAATCATATACATTAATATGATATCATATATGATCTTTTAACATTGATTTTTTAACAATATCTTAGTATTATCATTGTTTCGGGTGTTAACTTACTCGTTTTATTTTATATGTTTTGTTATGTAAGCCGTGTTTGTTATGGATAGGTTATATCTTATTCATATACAGAATGATATCAAGTCCTTAAAAATTATTTTTAATCATTAAATGAGAATTATTCTTGAATGGATACGATGGAGAATGAATCTCATCGCGTTCGTGGAGACGGTAGTCCGTACGTACGCACGAGCGACAATATCATTCTTTTGATATTAAAATAATATTTAATTGGATGGTATATCATATATACAGAATCATTATCATTTTATATTTATTATTTACATGAATTACACATCATTATCATACCCATACAAATAATAATGTTTTGAATAACAATTACACCACGACGTGGAGACGGTAAGCCGTACGTACGCACGTATGGTGACATGTCATTCAAAGGATGGATAGAATACTAAAATATGGTTGTACCATGTTTATAATAACATCAAATTATATATAATATACTGTATTTATTATTTTAGAATGGTAATAACAAAGAAAGAAGAAGTGGAAGAAGAAAGGAACTTGAAAAAGGGTGGTGAAATCATTACCTCTTCTTCGGGTTCTTCCTTTTGATTTGATCAAAAGGGCTCCTTAGGTTGGCTTTCTGACTAAAGTAAGGCCTATAGGATGAATTGAGGGAATTTGAGAGAGTATTTGGGTAGGGTTTGGATGAAGAAAAAGGCTTTGAATGTGTGAATTAATGATAAGGGGGAGTTCCCTTTTATAAGAGGGGTGAGGGGCACCTTTGGAAAAGCTAGAAATATTATTTTATAATAAATTCATATTCGGTTTCTAATGGCTCCAAAGTGATTTATTTAAATATTAAGGTGGGGATAGGTCAAAAAACACTCAACCAATAGGATTTAGACAGGTTTGGGTTACTATATTAACCTTATCTTTAAGTATTAACTCTTAGTTAATTAGTTTCACTTTTACAATGTCTCTTTGTATTTTTATATTATATAGTTAATAAAATTACTATATACATCCAAGAGACCCCCAAGTGGTCCATTAATGATACAAATATCATGATATAATTCTCTTGGACGAATCTTAGATTTTTAGGAATTTAATATCAATTAATAATATAATATTTGTTTTAAAAACTATTTTATGTCAATTTTGACACTATTCAATAATTGATTTTTGTAAAAAATCATAACAGAATTATTACTTCGAAAAAAGTTAATTAAATAAATCCTAAAATTTCATATTAACCTATAAAATTATTTTTATTTATAAAAAGTCTCAAATTACATTTATTTGGGTATTTATAATACCAATTATTCTAATTTTTCATTAATTCGGTAATTACTGCATCACCATTGTGTCATAAATAACTTAAATTATTTAATGTATAAAAATTATAAATAAAATACCATTATGTAGGAAATATTTTTATCTTTCTAATGAATATTTATAGTCTAAAATCCAACATATATAACCCTATGTAAAAATTGTTTTTCTAAAAGATATATGCTTATGTCATTTTTGTATTTATTTTAACTTAATTAATATAAAGTGTCATTATCACTTACAAGTGGCTCAATGGGGTCCCAAAATCGACCCAAAGATGCCCATGGTTAGAAATGTATCAACCAATAAGGTTAGGACACGTTTTAGGGTAATTTATTATTATTATAATATTATTTTTTTACCCTTATTTACCGGATTTACCCTTTAACCATGGTAAATAAATTTTTTACCAAAGTATTCAAAATGTCTAAAAATAAAAGTTACCTATTTACACAATTTAGAAATCCTGATTCTAAATATGGAATACATTTTTCCAAATTCAAAACACAGAAGTGGCAGAAATTAATTTAAAATTAATTCCCACTGTCAAAACAAAAAACGTGTTTTTAAAATATAATAACTATCAAAAGATTGACACTTGTTTATGTTCGGTTTAATTGTGAAATTATGTCCAATGACCAACATTGTATTAAATGGTAAAAATATATTCTAAATATACTTTAAAACCACTCAAATTCATAATTTAACGCTATTAATTATTTTGATTAAAAAAGTTGTTTTTAATTAAAATTTAGTAATTTTCACTATTCATCAAAATATAAAAGTTATCTGAAAAGTACCAAAATCACACCTTAGGATAAATTCGATACTACGAATCCTAAAATGAAGTCCATTTTGAGAGATAAAATTTATAAAATTTCAAAAAGTATGTATTAATATTCATAACGGCTAGTTTGATTGGTTGTGGTGTGTGTTAGAACTCGAAGTTGCGTATAACACATGCTACTGTATTATTCAATGAGAAGCATACCGTGGAAGATTGGGGTGTTAAAAAATCTCTTCTGTATCTTTTCAATGTATGTACTTTGACTTAGGCCCAACATTCTCTTGGATCTATCACGATGGATCTTGATCCCAAGAATATATGATGACTCGCCCAGGTCTTTCATAGAGAAGTATTTATCTAACCATGCCTTAACTGACTGTAATACAGGTACTTCGTTTCCAATTAGTAATATGTCATCAAAATATACTATTAGAAAAACAACTGCACTTCCACTAAACCTTTTGTAGACACAAGGCTCACATTCGTTCTTAACAAATCCAAATTCCGTTACGGCTTCATCAAAACAAATGTTCTATGACCTTGATGCTTTCTTTAATCCATAAATGGATTTTTGCAACTTTCATACCTTGTTGGCATCTTTTGGAGTCACAAAACCTTCATGTTGTGTCATGTAGACATCTTCCTGGAGGTTCTCGTTAAGGAATGCTGTTTTGAAATCCATTTTCCAAATTTCATAGTCATGGTAAGCGGCAATGACCAATAGGATTTTGATGGATTTCAGCATCGCAACCAGTGAAAAAGTTTCATCATAGTCAATTCCTTGACGCTATATAAATTTTTTTACAACTAGTCATGCCTTATAGGTGCTAACTTTCCCCTCCATGTCCAGTTTCTTCTTGAATACCCATTTATTACCAATAGGCTTTACATCAAATGGAGGATCTACCAAAATCCAGACTTGGTTTTGGTACATGGAATCCATTTCAGAATTCATGGATTCTTGCCACTTGGCAGCGTATGTGCCTTTAACTGCTTCCTTGTAGGTAAGAGGATCATCATTTTCAACCAATAACGAGTCACCATCCTCGGTGGCAAGAAAACCATATTGTTCTGGTTCTCTTACCTCTCTCGTGCTCCTACGCAGTTCTTGTGTCACTGGAACAGACTGTTCTTCCATGGGGCTTTGTGGAATCTTCTCTTGTACCGACTCCTGTGTATCTCGAGCCTATTCTTCATCGAATTCTATCTCACTCCCACTATCTATTTTGGATATGTTCTCCCTCTCAAGAAATATGGCGTGTCTTGCCACTGTAACCTTTTTATCTAAGGGGTTGTATAGGTAATATCCCCTTGTTTCCTTGGGATATCCTATAAATACACACTTTGTGCCTCAGGGTGCAAGTTTGTTACCTGAAGAGGCCTTAAAAAATGCTTCGCTACCCCACACATGTAAATTCGATAACATGGCTTTGCGTCCACTCCATAACTCGTATAGAATACCATTTATCGATTTAGTTGGTACTTGGTTTAGTATGTGTGTTGTTGTTTGTAATGCATATCCCCAAAAGAATAATGGAAGACTCGCATGACTCATCATTGATCTCACCATGTCCAACAGGGTGTGGTTCCTCCTTTCACTTATACCATTCCACTGAGGTGTGTAAGGAGGAGTGAGTTGAGAAAGAATCCCAAACTCCTATAAGAAATCAATGAAGTCCTAATTAAGATATTATCGTCCTCCATATGAGCAGAGTTTCTTAATCTTTTTACCAAGATGGTTCTCAACTTCATTCTTGTATTCTTTGAACCAATCAAAAGAATTTGACTTATACCTCATTAAGTAGATATATCCATATCTACTAAAATCATCCGTAAAAGTTATGAAGTATGAGAACCCACCCCTTGCTACAACTGGAAATGGTCCACACACATCTGTGTGAACTAATTCTAGAAGCTCTTTGTCCCTTTCACCTTTCCCACTAAATGGGGTTTTGGTCATTATACCTTGTAGACATGCATTACATACACCAAGTGGTTTTATTTCGAAAGAATCTAAATACCCATCTTGATGTAATTTTGTCAAACGTTTCTCATTGACATGTCCTAGCCGGTGATGCCAAAGTTGGGTGTGGTATAATTCACGTGAATTAACTTTTTCATCGATTTCCATTACTTGGTTTGTGTATTCTAACACATAAAGGTCGTTATATAAATGTTCCATACCCAAATAAATGCTATCTTTATGAAAGTTGCAACATCCACTTCCAAACTTGAAGATGAATCCATCAGTATCTAATCTGGATACTGAAATAATGTTTTTGGTTACAGAGGGTACATAATAACATCCTTTCAAAACCAAGACCATCCTAGCAGGAAATGTGAGGTGGTAGTCTCCCACAGCTACAACAACGAGTCTGGCTCCGTTGGCTGCTCGTAGATCCACCTCACCTCGGTCAATCTTTCTGAATCTACTTGGTTTCTGTATTTGGATACATATGTGAGCACCATAAGCAGTATCTAATACCCAATTGGTAGAAACATATAGATTTCATTTGATAAAAAATGAACCCGAAGCTTCCCCTTGCTTCCTTGGCTGGGTGTAGTTTTTCTTCGAGTGGCCCTTCTTGCCACATGCGAAACAAACAAAATCCTGTTCCCTTGCCCCCCCTTTGATCTTCCTTTTCTTGGAAGGACTTGAAGAAGATTTGGGCTTAAATCTCTTCACCTTCCCTTTCCTTTTATTCACCATAAGGACAGAAGGATTTTCATGCTTCATATCATTGTCCACTTGGCGAATAAGGATAAGAAGATCAGATAGGGACTTCTCAATGTTGTTCATGTTGAAATTTACAACAAAGTTATAGAAGTTATGGGGGAGTGATGTGAGAATGAGATCGGTACCCAATTCCTCAGGGAGTTTAAACCCCAGAACCTACAAGTTCTCAATGTATCCAATGAGATTGACTACATGAGGCTCGACTGGGGCACCCTCTCCAAGCTTGCTCTGAAATAGAGCCTTGGAGATCTCAAACCTTTCCTATCTTGCTCTCTCCTGGTATAGACCACAGAGGTGATTGAGCATGCTGTAGGCATCCATTTCTTCATGAGACTTCATGAGCTCACTAGACATTGATGACAACATCAAACATTGAACGTCGAGTGAATCATTCAGATGTTGATCATAGATCAGGAAATCTTGATCACTCGCCCCTTGGGAAGGAGAATCAGGAAGTGCGGACTCCAGCACATAAAACTTTCGTTCATGGAATAGGATAACCCGAAGGCGCCTAAACCATTCCTGAAAGTTACTGCCGGTGAGGATGTTGTCTTTATCCAGAATTGATCGCAGAGAAAAAGTGGTTGACGAGCTTTTCATATTTGATTCTACAATTTAAAAGAGCAGATTTATCAGAACTTTCCTGATTACATTTTATGAGAAATAATAAATTTTATTAAGTCTCCCACTATTTTATTAAGTCCCAATGACCCTCACCATTGAACTCGGAATGTCTAGTTTCCATGACATTCTTGTAGCAAGGATCCATATTCTCCTTCACATAACCCCAACAAGGGTTGGTCAAGCTATTTGAAGGTATTTAGGTTGGCAGGTCTTTTCCAAATGTGAGCTTACAGTTCCTTGATCTGTTGAGTAGACTCCCCAATCCTGAAATCCTGACTTGGATTTCCTCAAATCTTGCCTCCAATATTACATCAAGTCTAGCAAGGGCTACTCCTCTTGATGTAATATGGTTAAGTCAACCCGAAATCTTTCATAAGGGCTTCCATTATAAAAGTAAGTGTCCCAACAAGGGTTGGTCAAACACATAGTTTTATTGAGTCTTTCTCTTAATTAGGTAATAGAAGGCTTGGTATGACTTAATATGGTATTGAGGGATTTTAATCCTTTATGAATAGTTTCGAATTATCACATGCTTGTTAATATTAAGTGATGCTTGCTTAAGTGATTAACCATGTTCCGATAATGTTTACGCATAGTCCAGTTTTTATTTTATTCCATATTTGTATGCTTGTTTATTTCATTAATTATGTGATCACGACAACACATACATAATAAATAAACCATGCAATCAGACAGAAATAAAATAAGATGGCATGATCATGAGCTTCTATTGGTTATCTTATCTAGCAGTTTGATAAGATAACCCTGAACTAGGGAAAACACCTTGAACCTGATGGTTCGTGTTTTTTAGCTCCCATCTGTCCACCTTTGCATCTTCTTGGGTTGGTTTCTCCTTAGATTCAGATTTTTGAACCATCTCCACTGGCTTGGGAGATCCTCCATTTAATGGGGTTTACATTAAATAAACTACGGGCACACATTCCCTACATTTTATTGGAAAAAGGCTCGCAAGACAACGAATTTAAATTAAACAAATTTAAATGAAACAAAACACACATACAAAGGGTCTTTGGTCTATCTCATGATCATCCATAGCATGAAACAACATTTACGCATATTTAGAATTAAAATTCTTTTAATCGTTCTATTATTTAAGATAAGTCTCACTTGAATTCAATTAATCATGATCTTATAATTAATCAAATCTTTATCTTAAATTCCTTTATGAATTTCCTTGAGATTCTTCTCATCCATATTCCATGTACAGGTCTTTGTACTTTTGGAGGAAACTTAGTGAAATTCCATTTCTAGAAAGTACAGGACGTGTAGTTTATATTTACACGGCGTGTATTTCTTTTCACCCTTTATCCAAAGTACACGCCAGGGGCTTTGGCGTCTTTTCTCTACTTTGGAAATTTTGGAGTACACGACGTGTAGATTAATCTAACCCGGCGTGTACTTCCTTGTTACGCGATTACCAGCCTGGCAATCCCGTGTACGTGGAACACAACTTCTCCTTGTACATGGTTTCACTTGGGCCAGATCGGACTACACGACGTGTTGATTCAACATACACGCCGTGTATTCCGGTTCCCATGCGCCGTTCATTTCTGGTCAACACGGGGTAATAAATACACTACAGGAAAACTGAATATTTACGACATGTGATTTGCAACGGGGCTCCGTCGCAAATCACCCGTTGCTGAAAACGGCGTCGCAAATAGGTGTTTTTGTGGCATTCCCGTCACAAAAACAATTTTTGCGATGGTATTTTCCCCCGTCGAAAATGGTTTTTCATTTATATATAAAAAAGGTATTTGCGACGGGCCGTCGCAGATATATTAGTTGCGACGGGTTTCTGACCCGTCGCAAATGCGAAATTTAAAAAAGTTATTTGCGACGGACCGTCGTAAAAATGTTTTTCTGATGGGTATTCTTCCCGTCGCAAATGTTACAGTAAAAAAAATTTTCTGACGGGAAATCCCGTCGCAAATATTCCCGTCGCAAATACTAAAAAAAAATAAAAAAAAATAAAATAATTAATACAAATCGTATAATATTATATAAAAATAATAATAATATTAATAATATAGAAAAATTATATTATTATAATATAAATAAAATAATATATAAAATATAATTATGAAATATTAATATAAAATAATAATAATATGAATATAAATAATATAATATAATATAATAATACTAATATTAATAATATAAAAGATTAATATAATAATAATATTATTAAATTCTGTATATAATAATAATAATAATATTAATAATATAAATAAATTATATTATTATAATATTAATAATAAAAAATATATATAATATAATTATGAAATATTAATATCAAAAAATAATAATAATATGAATATAAATAATATAATATTATATATTATGAAATATTAATATCATAAAATAATAATAATAGTACTAATATTAATAATATAAAAAATTAATATAATAATATTATTATTAAAATAAACATACATATTTATGAAAAAATAATATTAATATTATTAATATTAATAAAATTATAAAATTATAAACTTCTCAATATTAACAATAAATATAAAATATTAAAAGAAATATTACTAAAATAAGCAGACATTAAAAATAATACTAATAAGTAATAAAATATTAAAAAAAATAAAAACAAATTAAATCATGCAATATTCGTACCAATATGAAAGAGGAATTGTAAATAGTTAATATGACAATAAACTATGAACTCAAATGTTTATTAAATCTAAAAAAATCAATGGGGGTGGATAATCTGGAAGACCTGGAGGAGGTGGTGGAGGAAACTCCATCCCTAAACTATGAGTCAAACGACGCATATACTCCATATACTCCTGATGTTGCTCCTCATATCGACGTCTCTCCTCATCCTGCTGCTGACGCATCTGCTCCTGCCATCGACGCATCTCCTCATCGTGCTGCTGACGCATCTGCTCCTGCCCCTGACGCAAATCCTCTATAAGATGACTCTGGGCACGCAGCTGCTCTTGATACTGTGAGATAGAAGATGATGTCTCTCCACGATCTCCTCTCGAGCTGGACGCCGACATCGCAGCAGTACCATAATAAGCTGCAGGAGTCAAATTAGAGCCGATACCAACTACTTGGCCCTTTTTGAAGCCATAATGGGTCGCCTGCATCCATGCCGTCTCATCAAAATGGTGGGCACTAGTCTGATCACCCATCTCGTCTTGACTCTCAGCCTGTGTCTGAGAGGTCGCGGCCTCATATGACTCCTTAAGTTTCAATTAGAAATTAAAATAATGAAAAGATTATATGTATTTAATTTTCAAAATGAAAAGAAAATAATACTGACCACAATCTAACGCTGGCGGTCACCTCTAATCTCTCCAGTAGCCAGGTCAGTGTATATCCTCCAATAAACGCCGTACGTCGTAATACCGGGCTGCTCGACTTCCTATATGAATATAAAATAAAGTGTTTATATTTAAAGTTGTATAAAATATTAAAAAAAATTACTTACCAGACGCTCTCTATGCGTACTGAATGTACGACTACCGGCTCGATGCGTCACCTCTTGTCTCCCCCGATTCTGTCGACCCAATGCAGATCTCCTCTAAAACCCACCACCCAACCAGTGTGTACACAATCCATCCCAAATGTGAGATGAAATGTACTCTGGTTGGTGGGCTCTACAAGACTCATCAAATTCTGTCACTCCGGCTTTCTTCACAGCCGTCTTTCTCAAATTATGCAAAAACTGACGGAAACGGTCACGCATAGACACCACCCATGCCGCGTGGATAGTGGCACACATACTCTCATCGATGGGATACCGTAAACCCTGATATAAAGTTATTAATGAATTAAATTTCAAAATAAATAATATTTAATTACGTATCAGCCAATGATCGAACATGGAGGCCTGCACATCAGAGGGAATCTGATCCCATGTGAGCCAGGGCTGAGAAAAATAATTGCGCAAGATAGCGCTCCCCTGTCCAATAGCTATATGTGTAAAACTGTGAAAAAAGAACAAATAATCAAACAATTAGAATATTAATAAATTATAATGAAAGATAACTAAAATACACAGGTTACCATACTACCGTGTATGCGCATCAAATCCAAGAGGTGGATGTCGCTCCGGGATAGGATCTGGAATCATCAGTCTGGCAAGACCACGCCCCCTCCGAGTGCTCCCTGTAGTGCCAACAACCTGAGGTTCAGATGACTCAAGAACCTCATCATCCATTAGTAGATCAGCCTCCAGCAACTGACGAAACGTTTCTGAGTCCATCTGAAACATGAAATGATTGTTATTAGCAAACAATTGAAAATAACTATTATGTATAGATATATATTTTTTATGATTCTAACCAGCATTTTATTGTGTCAATTTTCATCTACATCATCATATTCATAGTTTTCAATGTCAATGTCTTCATCTTCCTCATCAACATCATCAATTTCCATATTAGTTTCACTTTCATCATCTCTTGTCATTTCAAATTCATTTGTAACATCATTGACAACATTGTCACCATCGACCCTTAACTGTGGGGTGTCATCCTCGATATTCATGTTTCTTTGTGAAAAAGATGTGTTTTGAGGAGTGTCCTAAAAAATTTCATTTCCTTGCACTTCAGTGGAACCACATTCTGTTTGAGTAAACTGATTTTCTCGAGATTTAACTTTTATTATACTCCACCAATCATCCAACTCTTTTGCAGTAGCACAATATTTTGCATAATAAATTTGATGTGCCTGATGAGCCAATAAAAATGGTTCATTTACTACAAGAATACTTTTATGTTTAATATCAACAATTCCATGATTCAGATGAATAAGCAAGCCTCTCTCAGTATCTAGCCATCTACATTTAAACATTATTACATAATTCTGTCCCAAATAACACAGTTCAATAATTTCTTCAAGCATGCCGTAAAAGTCAACTTCAATATCTCTATGATGTGATCCCTTCAAACAAACACCACTATTCATTGTTTTCTTTGATTCCCCATATGCATGTGTATGAAAGCGATAACCATTCACCACATATGCATTATAAGATTTAACCATTTTGGATGGTGGGCTACTCAATATACGCAATCGACTATCAATCTTATCAACATGTACAAATACCTGAAAATTTGTAAAACATTTATCACTATTACAAGTAATAAAGTGATTTTATAGGTAAAACCAAAAAAGAATGTATGTTACCAGTTTTTGAAACCAGTAGGAATTTTTTTTGCCGACGTTATTCTAAGCCAGCTGTTGTAATTTGTGGAAATTGTTTCTTGATATGATCATCATATAACCTACAAATACAATATGATTAATTTACTGTAACAGAATCTATAGAATAAGGTATAGGAGCACTCACTGTACAATTGGTGACATTTCTTCACAGTTGAGTAGAACATATGTATGAGATCTATGATGTTCATCATCTGAAAGCCATCTATCATGAAGTCCACCAAAACCAAGTTCGGGATGATTGACAACTGATAATTGATTGTTCATATCATCATCAACATTATCCTCGTTTCGGCCCATGTGGTTAAATTTTGAAGGATATTCAGATTCAAAATAATGAGAGCAGAATAAAGCAATTTCCTCTTGCAAATAAGCTTTAGCAATTGAGCCTTCAACTGATGTTTTGTTACAGACTTTTTTCTTCAATTTCTGCATGCATCTCTCAAATGGGTATATCCATCGAAACTGAACCGGACCTCCACATTTTTCTTCATGTGGAAAATGTAATATCAAATGTTCTATTGAGTCAAAAAAAGCCGACGGAAAGATTTTTTCCAGTTTTCATATAATTACAACAACAACTTCTTCCAGTTTTCTTAGTGTATCGTAGTCTGTTGTTACCACACACATGTCTCGGAAAAAATATGATATATCTGTTATCGAATCCCAAATCTTATAATTCAACAATCCTCTTAATACAATAGGAATAAGTCTTTCCATTATAACATGATAGTCATGACTTTTTAACCTGGTAATATGACCATTTTTAACACATCTTCCCAAGTTGGAAGCATAGCCATCTGGAAGTCTCAAATCTGCAATCCACTGAAAAAATAATAAGCGACTCTCTTTGGTAAGTGTATAAGCTGCTTTTGGCTTCATTAATCTCTGTGATCTGACATTTTCAAACAATTCAAGTTATGGTCACCTGCAAATTTGGGTAAGATCTAATCGTGCCTTTACATTATCTTTGGTTTTAACTGGTGTATCCAAAACTGTATGAAATAAATTATCAAAACAGTTCTTCTCAATATGCATGACATCCAACATGTGTCAGACCAACAAATCAGTCCAATATGGCAGATTTCAAAAAATGATCCGTTTTGTCCAATTGTGTTCTTTCCCAAATCCATGAATTTTCTGTTGGTTTATTGTCGGTCCGAAAGTGATGGAAGGTAATGAAAATACAACTGATTGTAACTCTGTACCTGAGATCATTTTTGGAGGTTCATCTCTTTCAATTATGCCTTTTCTGAAATGAGATTTATTCCTCCGAAAAGGATGATCGATTGGAAGAAATCTACGATGAAAATCAAAATAGAAAGGTTTTTCTCCATTCACAATCATAAATGCTTTGTTGTCTCCCATACAGTAAGGACATGATTTTGGACCATGTGTATTCCAGCCATATAACATTCCATATGCCAGGAAGTCACTAATTTTCCACATCAAAGCAACTTTCATTACAAAATTATGTTTCGCAACAGCATCATATATACCAACACCATGGCTCCACAATAAATTTAACTCATCAATCATTGGTTTCAAATAAACATCAATATTCTTTTTCGGATGTCCTGGGATTAATAATCTCAAAAAGATATAAGGCTCTTTCATCAACATCCATGGAGGCAAATTGTATGGAGTTATAAAGACAGGCCAACAGGAATACTGACTACCAAAAGATCCAAATGAACAAAAACCGTCAGTAGAAAGACCCAATCGCACGTTCCAGGATTATAAAGCAAAAGACGAATGTACTTGATCAAAATGTTTCCTTGAATCACCATCAGATGGATGGATCAATCTTTTACCATTTAAAATATTGGTTTTGTGCCATGACATCATTGTCGCTGTGTTCTGAGACATAAATAAACACTGCAACCTGGGTGTAAGCGGGAAATATCTCAACTGTTTTACAGAAATCAATCCAGACATCCCTGATTGAGCTTCTTTATACCTCGATTGTCCACATGTGGGACAACTATCCAACGAATCATTTTCAACAGAATTTAAGATGCAATCATTTGAACATGCTTGGATCTTCTGATAACTAAGGCCCAGATTACGAACTAGTCTCTTGCTCTCATAATAATTAGCAGGTAGCACATTTCCTTCAGGTAACCGTGATTTAACGAAAGAAAATATCTGATCAAAATAGTTATTTGACATTCCATTATCTGATTTAATAGCCATAAATTTCTCAATTGCTTCTAATTTTCCTATCTTGCAACCAGGATATAATGCATCCTTAGCAGACCTGAACAACTTAGAAAATTCAGATGGTTCCAACTCAGGAGGTAAATCAACATCATCCTCGATTTCTGTTTGTTGAACAGATAACCCTGCAACATCATGTACTAAATTCTGAAACCGTGATGGATCCGGAATCAAATTATTAGTATCTTCTCCGGAACTGTGTTCACCGTGTTGATACCAAAAAATATAATCTGATTGAAAACCATAATGCAAGAGATGTTTCCCAACGATGTCAAATGTCTCAAACGTTCTCAGAGAACATTTTTTACAAGGACACTTAATTTTCCCTTCTGAAACAAATTCTGGGTTTGATGATACAAATGATAAGAAATATTCAACACCATCAACATATACAGGATTTAAACTAGAACCGTTTGGATTTCTGCGCTAATTTATCCAAGTACGATCATCTAATAATGATTGATGTCGATTTCCTTGTTCCATATTCATATATATGTTTCTAAAAAATTTAAAACCATTACTATTGTTAAATAATTTGATATAAGAAAAACAATATCCTAAAAATAGAAGATACATAATTACAGTTATTTCTTAGTAATTACCAATAATTATAGGCGACACAGTTAGTTTGTAATCATCCCCACTATTTGTTATTAATTTGGCAATACTTAGCAATACTTGGAAAAATGAAATATGATTGAATAATGAAATAAAATTTTGTAATCATTGTTGTGGAGATTATATTACTAATTATTCGTATTTTTCCGACGGCTCATCTCTTTTTACCTTTCTCCCGACTGAAATCGGTATGAAAAACTTTCTCTAACATACGTTAGAGCACATTTTTCATACTGATTTTAGTGGGAGAAAGTAGCAAAGATATGAGACATTGATAAAAAGGTAGCCACCAATTCGCTGGAAAGTGTGCCAATTTATAACCATGTACTTGAATTTATTTGATTTTTGATTAATTATTATTAATTATTACTAATTATTACAAAGCTCAATATTTCCAACAGATTTTTCTCTATTCTTAACATGTTCAAATATTAAAGAGTCGTCAATTTTTAGGTCATGCCCAATAAAAAATTTGCGTCAACCATGTCCAATTTAAACTCTATAATTGTCCTTACATGGTTGATCACCTCGCAAGTAGTGTTGCAATAGGACGACACAAGTAATGAGAAAAACATGACTTGGGTTTTCCTATTGCAACGCTACTTGCGAGGTGATCAACCAAGCAAGAACAATTATAGAGTTTACATTGGACACGGTTGGTGCAAACTTTTTATTGGGCATGACCTGAAAATTGGCGACCCTTTAAGATTTGAACATGTTAAGAATAAATCAAAACTTGTTGAAAATATTGATAATTGTAATATTTTATAAATATTTTATAATTTTAATAATATTAATATTTTTTTATAAATATTAAACATATAATAATAAAATAATTATATTATTAGTATTATTTAATTATTAATATTAGAGTAACATAATATTTTATATTATGTTACTATTTATGTTACTATTTATGTTACTAATTACATTACAAATTATGTTACTAATTAGAAATGCGAAGATATGCATATAGGTCAGGTGGTTAATCAATCATTGAATAGAAAAACAAACGTAATTGACCACTCATCTACCACAATTTTCTTTTCATTTGTGTGTTGAGGCTTGATAGGAAACATCTCCCTCCACATGTAATATCTGTTTTTACTGTCAAAATTATAAACCTCCTCACCTCTATGTTGGCGAGGAGGTTGATAATTTTGACTGTAAAAACAGATATTACATGTGGAGGTAGAAGTTTCCTATCAAGCCTCAACACACAAATGAAAAGAAAATTGAGGTAGATGAGCGGTCAATCACGCTTATTTAATTTTCCTAATTGTTTAATTTTCTTAATTGTTTAATTTTCCTAATTGTTTAATTTTCCTAATTGTTTAATTTTCCTAATTGTTTAATTTTTCTAATTGTTTAATTTTCCTAATTGTTTAATTTTCCTAATTGTTTAATTTTCCTAATTATTATAATTGTTTCCTAATTATTATAATTGTTTCCTAATTATTATAATTGTTTCCTAATTATTATAATTATTTCCTAATTATTATAATTATTTCCTAATTATTATAATTGTTTCCAAATTAAATCTAATTGTTTCCTAATTAAATCTAATTGTTTCCTAATTAAATCTAATTGTTTCCTATTTAAATCTAATTGTTTTCTAATTAAATCTAATTGTTTCCTAATTAAATCTAATTGTTTTCTAATTAAATATAATTGTTTCCTAATTAAATCTAATTTTTTTCTAATTATTTTAATTGTTTCCTAATAATTTCTAATCAATCAAATCTAATTCTTTCTTAATTATATGATAATTATTTTAATAAAATATAATAAAATCTAATTATTTCCTAATTATATGATAATTATATATTCATTTCTAATTATTACCAAAACAACTTCCGGGAGTGTCGAACCAAGAGTGCAGTAAGACCCGTTGTCGTGTACCAGGTTACCCCGAGTCAAATTCGAAACACCTTATCAGAGTTTTCACTCCTAGGTACATCTATGCCAGAGCCGCCTCTACTTGTTCGTATCCAGACAAGGATTATTTGATACAACCACTTATTCTAATTATACTATATAGCTACTAAACATTCTTTTAAAAAAATTAAAATTAACAATTAAAAATTAAAATTAACAATTAAAAATAATTTAACAATAAAAAATAATAAAAAAATAAAAAAAATATAAATACCTTCGATATTTTGAAGTAATCTGCGTCTTCTAACTCCCTCTCTCCGCTTCATAAAAGAAAAAATTAAAACAAAAAAAAATTTCGACACAGAACTGAAAGTTAGAGAGAGAGGAGAAGAGAGATCTGAATGTTATGAAAAAAAATGGGTGGGGTGTATATATAGGTTAGATTAGTTGCGATGGTTGTATTTGCGACGGTATCCCGTCACAAATACTAGGTATTGCGATGAGATACCGTCACAAATACCTTCGATCGCATTAATTACGGGCGGCGGTTAAAAGGTTTTTTGCGACAAGCCCGTCGCAAATAGCAGCCTGCCGACACACCATTAGAGACAGACAGATATCCCCGTCGCAAATTCCTATTTACCGCCACCGTTATTGGCGACGGGCCCCGTCACAAATACCTTCGCCCGCATTAATTACGGGCGGCGGGTAAAAGGGTTTTTGCGATGGGCCCGTCGCAAATATCTGTCTGCCGACACACCATTAGCGACGGGCGGATATGCCCGTCGCAAATTCCTATTTACCGCCGCCAGTAATGGCGATGAGACCCGTCGCCAATACCATCCCGATGAATAATTTTTGCGACGGGACAATTTACCCATCGAAAATAGTATTTACCACCGCCGGGTAGTTGCGACGGGTCGAAGGTGACCGTCGCAAATAGGCTTTACCACCGCCGGTATTGGCGACAGGTCCCGTCGCAAATACTATTTACCACCACCGGGTACTTGCGAAGGGTAGAAGGCTAACTGTCACAAATAGGCTTCCCGTGTTTTGGCGTGAAAACGACGCCATTGCAATTGCGACGGGACCTGTATTTCCATCGCAAATAACTGACCATTTGCGACGGGAATATATTCCCATCACAAATACGCTTTTCATCGGAGTTTTTTCAATGGGAATAAAACCCGTCGCAAATAACCCATCGCAATAAGCTTTTTTCCCGTAGTGATACTTAGGTATAATCAATTCACACAACGTGGTTTGGCGGACCAGTACCGCTTCATTGAACCTAAGTACACAGCGTGTAGTTTTCACTACACGCTATGTATTCTTGTGTTGTATGGATAGAAAGTGCGGCTCCTCCAGATGAGATCCTCATTTTTAATTTAATTAAAATTAAAATTAAAAGTTCTTTTCTGTAATGTGAATCGAGAAACGAAGGAGGAAGAACATATCTCGTTCATTCAGTTTCATAGTACAATTTATCTTGAATTTAATAAAATATAAATGCATAAATTATCAACAAAAATTAAATAACTATAATCAACGCTGTAACCTCCCTATGATACCAATTGAAGGTTTCGAGCGCAGCAGAAGCACATGGGTGGATGTTCCCACTTGGCTTTTTGTCATTAGCAATGATCAATCCGGGATCAATACGACGATAAATGCTAGTCTCCATGGATCGATTCACAGAAATAGAAAAAGAAGAAGAAAGGTCCCAGAACCACAATAGTGGATCATCATAGGTTGATTATAGTTAATTTAATTAATTGAAAAGAAGTACCTTTTGGGTGTTCTTTCTTCGTTGATGTTCTTGATCACGTTCCGATGTGATTCGTCATTGCGTCGTAGAAGCCAAGTGTAGACATCCTCTAGCGGTGATCCACACGTGCACCTCGTATCTTTGGACGTCGCCAAAGGAGTCTCTGAGTGCTAGTGTGGAGAAACGTTTTCTTGCGTTGTCCGCCTTAGATCATCTTGATCGGATGGAAGAGGATCTCTCTCGGTCTTGAGAGCGTTCTTGGAGGAAGAGGTTCTTTCAGCCTTGAAAGAATTCTCCAGAATTGTTGTGCACAATGATTCTCTCGTGTAGGAAAAGAGTTGGGGTTGTGAGGATATTTATAATCGGGTTTGAGGTTGTAGAGTTATGACAATAAATAAATGCATTACGCGTTTTATTTATTTCATTGACTCTTATTGAAACCCCCATGTCGAATAATTAATTCTTTGACATGTGCCCACACTGATTATAATAAATATCATTTAATAAAACAATATTATATCCTCAAAATCCCGACTGGAAAACTACACGACGTGTAATCATTAATACACGGCGTGTACTTGTTTTCCATAAAACTACACGGTGTGTAATCATTAATACACGATGTGTACTTGTTTTTTCTATTTCCTTTCAAAATGAAAACTACACGACATGTAATCATTAATACATGGCGTGTACTTGTTTTCCCTGAAAAACTACACAGCGTGTAATCATTAATACACGATGTGTATATATTGTTTTTCATTTCCTTCTTCCTCCATCATTAAAACAATTTAGGATTACTTGAATAATTATTAAACCATGTATGGGAATAATCTTTATTCTACTTGAGATACTTGGATACACTTAGTGTGTGACCCTCTAGGCCTCTTTCTCGTTGGCATTAGGCGGGCTTGCCTAAAGTCCAAGATTACTATCTAGCAACGGGTCAAGGAACCCAAGATAAAGAAGTTGAAGCCGCATTGGCATGTAACCTCATACAAATGATTACAGTGTAATTTAATCCCTTTTTCTCAATATCTCATCAAGCAGGTTTCATGGAAGTGTCATAAACCTCTATGGTTGATCTACCATTCTTTGACTTCTAGAAATAAACTTGTCGTGTCCCCATGGCCATAGAATTTGTTCGATAGTTCTATTTCAATCAAAGGGCCCGAGATATCTACTTCTATAAATATGGAAGGGACAAATCCTTCCCCGACTTATCCATTAACAACATGTCATTCATGACGCACCCAACGTACCCTACTTCCCGCCAACTATCTTCATGACAGTTTTCGTCAGCAAATCTAAGTGCGCAAGTCATGACATGAGTTAATGATAATATTCCAGTCTAAGGACCATTACACATGCTCGTAGATAGAAATATCTCATGACACCAAAACATGTGGAATTACTACTGGCGGTTCTGTTCTCATAATCTCCCATCTTGGAGATTACCAAGTGCGAACTCCATGAGAGAGATTCTGATCTTCTTACGATTACTCGCACATGACCGTCTGTATACTATGTGTCCTTTCATAATATGTCATCCAACCACATAACTTTATTTAAGAATATTTGTTATAGCATTTCAAGGTTATCATCATAGTGGGGATCTTCCATGACCTTATTAATACAACAAATATTCCAGGACATTATTATATTATAGTCATGCAGAATAATGAACAATATATAATAAGTGAACATTCATGTAATCAAAGTACAAAATAGTTGGTTCTCAGGACACCAACCCAAACAATTCTTCCGTTAAATGAAAAAAGTGTTATATATGAAATGAAACTATTTTATAAGTCAGAAAATATATTTAT
The DNA here is from genome assembly GCA_963277665.1 of Viscum album. Taxonomy (NCBI): domain Eukaryota; kingdom Viridiplantae; phylum Streptophyta; class Magnoliopsida; order Santalales; family Viscaceae; genus Viscum; species Viscum album. Next base: position 357,296,464 of record OY728155.1, on the reverse strand, counting down.
AATTTTACTTTCAATCATTTTATTTATATTATTCTTTTGACTTATTTACATTCATTTTCTTCTCATGATGCACTACTTCTTTTTTCTGTTTTCAATAAGCAATGATGTTGATCATATCAGTGGAATAGATGGAATCTGTAAATTTAATCAACCTTCAATATTACCAGCTATCACAGGTAGAGGATGTCCTATATTTTATGTTCCTAAAGGAAAGTGACTGAGGGCTTCAATTTTACCATCTAAAAAAATATTCTCCTTGATAAAAATAGAATTATTCTCTAATATTAGGTTTTGTTTTCATTCAATGAAACTTTTTCCATTATTTATAAACTAAAATCTAGATTAAAATCCCCAGATAGAACTTCTAAGGCCATGAATTGTTCATTTGACAAAGTAGTGGTTGATTTTATATTCATATTAATTCCTTATGATTATGAAATTATATAACTATTTGCTATTTATGGTAGAGGTTTTGAATATCAAGGGAGATGATATTGCGGCCTAATTACTAGAGAAATTTTAAATTATGTGATGTTGACAGATAAATGTCCAAATCCCTTCCAACACTTGATCCATGTTTTTAAGCTACATGAAACTTCTTCAAATATACTAATCTAAAGCTGATAATAGAACCATTGAAGGTCACGGTGGTCAGAGATTTATCTTCCATGTACTATTGTGTTCTCGGTCAGTGAATTAAAATTATCCACAAATTGTCAAATTCATTGGTTGTGGTGATGATATAATTCAAAATTTAACATTTTATTTAATTCAATCGGTAGTTATCCTTCTTGAGAATAATTATTTTTACTGTTTGTAAAATTTACAGCCTGTAGAATAATGGTAGAAAAAATAACTTGATATTATTCCCACTTAAACTTTTTTCTTATGTTTTCTGGTTTCCTTTTTCAGGAATATACCCTTCATCATTGAATGACATCAATGTGTTGGATGCAAGAATTGGTTCAATGACATGTACTGAAAATGCTATATTTTATGATAATTGGATGGAAAAATCATGTAGTGGGCACCACTATCTTAAATGACAGGTTCCACTGTTATGTGTAATTGTAATTCACTATTTCTACTGTTACATATGCAAAAACATTGGGTGAAGGGTTTATATATTACACATTGTAATACAAATTTTTTATAATGTAAGTGGCAACACTTTTGTTTCTTTGGTTGTATAAATATTAATTCCAAATTGTTAATCAATACACTACTGATTCACTATTACATTAGGATATGATATATTAATTAAAAATTTAATATGTTTTCAATGTGAAATAATACTTAAATATAAAATTTCCTATGCTTTGAATTGAATTATAGAATAAATAACCATTTCAACTAATATTATGTTTATTGTAAAATCATTCATTGCAAGATTCTAATGATGAAGATTCCTCTGGAACCAGAAATTTCAACTAAAGAGATTTTTTCCATACATGAGTGATTTAACTGAGATGGTTTTTCCTTGGCTTCTTTTTCAAATGGTATGTTTTACCATTTGTTTGAGTAATCCATCATGAAATTGTTTCTATCTTGATATTTCTCCTGCGACACTATTCATCTTTTGATATCTTCATTTCCAGAATTTGAATTATCCATTTCAATCATTTTTTTTCCAATTGTATTCCAATAACAAGTATACCTATTATGCAATTTCAATATAATGATTATTAATATTTATTAATAACATTTAAATATAGTATATTCATCTTAAAAATAAGCATTGAACCATATATCCATGTGATTTTCACATTTCTCATTTTTTTTATTATAACATCAGTCTTTTGTTTTATTTATCTTTCACATAGTATTTGACTGCATGCATTACTATTTTCATGAATGCAGTTGAAATTGAATTCAAATCTCCATCGTAAAAAATTAAAAATTCATTTATTATTAATTTATCCTTTCTTTTTATATGTACTATTGATTGAATATTTTTTTATTGCAAGTTTATGATTCAAAAAATGAATTTTTTTCTCGTTTCCATATGTTTGGATCATTTTCCCTTATTTTTAATATTCATTAAATCATATTATGAATGCTACATCATTAGACTTAAATCACTCTCCGGGTTGTCCAAAGACATGAAGCACCGCCAGACACCTACTTCTCATCCACTTATAGGTCACCTCTATCGCTCATTGGCCCTCTGTCGTGCCCATTCAAGCTTGACCAGGAATCAAGCTCATCAAGTGGTGTTCTCGAGCTCATTCATGACCCGGTGTGATTCCCATGCCCTACTACTCACCCAGGACATGCATCATTGATTAGGAAGAAACCAACATCCATCCACACATTCTTTACCAGGGATATATTACCGTAATGATTATTAAAAGCATTTTCATCACTTATTATTATCATGTTTAATATTTCACCATAAAAAACCATGTTTTTTTCAATGTTACTTGATATATAGGTTCAGTTGTGTTTTTTATTTTAAATAAATTTTATTTCTTATAGATTCTCCTATATCCTTTCAATTTCTTTTTCCAAAATGTTATCTGCTATCATAAAGATGTATATATTTTGTCCAATAGTATTCCAATAATAAGTATCACTATTGTAACGCCACGACCCGGCTCATCTCTAAGACGGTGGCTGGACCGGTGGGTCACATAACCTCAAGCGCATCTACCCGAATGCCAGAGGCTGCCAACTAGCAGCGAAGACCCTTTTTGTGTCTGTGAGGGAGACTATGCCCTCATAGGTAACGGATAATATCACATCGGAAGTAAATGACAACAATTAATAAATATCGAAATCATGTGAATGAATAACTACAAGAGAATCAATATAAATAAATCCAACTGAATAATAATAACCAAATGTAGAAGCTCACGGAAAGATGACATGCCATGATGTAAGTCTAAACTGAATGTACAAAAAATAGAACTCAAACACACATTCAACTAAAAGAAAAGACACAAGCAGCAACTGCATCGCGAGAAAGACCTGGTCCTCTACCCTAGTCTCCATCCTAAGCAGCAATGAATAGTCCAGCATCGGAAGCAGTACACCTCCCCTTGTCAATACCTATGACCATGTAATCTACTCGGGTGTCGACGACTCCCGAGCAGGGTGTGAGATAAAATCCCAGTAGGTCGGCACCCATGGTGTCTAAACCTTTCCATTTTGTGAAAAAATAAAAATAGAGTGTGCCATTACATAACCATTTCAAATAAATTAATTGCAGTGCAATGTAATAAATAAGTCGGCCCGGGTCCCAAACGACACCCGTGCCTAGTTACCTGCTTCAGCCTAAGTAGGTAGTCTGAAAGGGTACCTGTCAGCAGAAATGCACAAACACGCATATATATATATATATATATATATATAAACACAGAAATCAAGGTAAAACCAGGACAAAGTATACCCCAAGCTTGTGTTTTAACTTGGGGTTCAAGTCCAGTGTCAACCAGCCACACTTCCACATATCAGGGAAATCATCTCAATTCTCAAGAGACTCAATTAGCAATAATATAAACTATAAGTGCATCATTATTTAAGGTTCAAGTTGAGAGTTGGAGTCCCATCCCATTCTGAAGGTATCGCTACAGAACATCCGTCAATTTATCCAATGCCACCGAGCCCGTCCAAGGAAATCTTTCGAAAGACCAAGTATCTCCCGAGGCATGACTTTACCCCAAGTCCATCCTGATCTCGCAAAAAGGGGTCGGGTGTCATCCGAGGCTAGCTTAGCCACATTGCTAACAGATCTGACCCGAGGGGCCCTTCTGGAACCGGTATCACTCAAAAGTATTGGAACGTCCGGGGAAGTCCCGGTCTGACAAAGCCAACGAAACCACCCCCTGGGACATAGAGGTAACCCGTTAGGAACAGATGATCTAAGCGTGGATCTTAAATTGGGACCTACCCCTTTCCCTACCCTGAATTTAATTAAAGTTTTCACAGCAGCAGATATGACATAAGCAAATAAAGTCTCACTTGAAAACTAACCAGATACACCCACATCACAAGGCATAAATCTAACAGTATAAAATAACAACTTGAAAGGAAATATACATATCATATCAACCTCAACGGATAATGCATATTTAAATAATAAGAAGTTCATCATAAAAAGTTCCAATGATCCAACAAGTCAAGTTCATGTTCAAAGAAAATATTTATTAAATTTAATTACAATAAAAAGGGGCTTTGCAGCACATGCAATTAATTAAACAATAAACTCAGCTAATGGACGAATACACCGATCATTTCGGCACACCCAAAGGGGTTTCCGACTTTGTTGAAACAATTCAAACAACTATTTATTTAATTTTAAAACAATAAAAAGGGGCTGCGCAATACATGAAATTAATTAAATATAAACCCGGCTAAAAGAAAAAGATACACCGACCTCATCGGCACACCCAAAGGGGTGTCCGAACTTGTTGCAACCATTCAAAAAAATTAATTTAAAATGATTAAGGCAGCAATAATTAAGCAAAACCATTATAGTAATTAAAATGGAAAAAATTGCATAAAGCCGGCATGCACCGACTAACAGCACAACGACGCGTTTTTATAAATTGCAACGAAACGGAGGGAAAGCGAGTAGTCACCCTACCTTGTAGTGGTAGAGGACTCTAAGATCTACGATGGGCTTTGATTAAAAAAAAACGGATGAAAATGAAGGATTTAAGAAAACCCCCAAAATAGGTTAACAATCTTCCACGACGAACTGCATGCAGATTACTCAACGAAAATGCATGATTCCAATTGCACAACGTTAGCCTTTCCATAAGGTTTACTGCGCACCTGACGGAAAAGGAATCAGATGTCAGATGGAGGAGCAACAACCTTCCGAAGGGGCTGCTGGTTGGTGTGACTGGATTGAGGGGTGCGACGTGATGAGTAGGAGGGGGAGAGAGGAGGGGAAAAAAAGAAAAGAGAAAAAAGAAAGAAAATAAAATAAAATAAAAATAAAGGAAAAATAAAAGATAAGGAAAATTAAATAAAATAAAAAGATAAAATAAAACAAAATAATAGAAAGGAAAATAATAAAAATAATTAAAAACAAGAATCCCCCATTTTAATTATTTTCATTTTTCCCGTAACACCCTCTTTATTTTATTTCAGAATTTCTTTTTATCATTTCTTGATTTATTTTAAATCATCTTTAAATCTCTTATTATTCTTTTCAACCTTTAATCAATTATTTAAACCTGAACATCGCACTAAAGCACAACGTGACATTTTTCATAAAATGTTTGTAATTATTTAAATTAAATAAAAAGCTGTCTGGGACACGTAGCGAGGTGTGCAGGCGCGCACCCCGTGTCACTTAATTAATTAGACTGAAAATAAGTAAAAATGATCTGTACCTAATTACAGCTAGGGCGTTACAACCTCCCCTCAAGACAAATCATCCCTGAGTTTCCCTTCTGAGGGAAGTGGAACGTCGTCAGAGAAGAGTTCCGGCCACTGCGCACGTACATCCGTCTCTCGCTGTAACGACCCAATGTTTTTCAATGGAAATTCCTTTCTCATAAGTATGTCATAAAATCACATGAAAACACAACATAATGAACTACTAAGTTCTAAGTGACCTTTAAACATAAGTTTGTCACTTCTGTGTTTGGAATTTCGAAAATCCGGCATACACGGTTGTAATCAGTAAGTTATTTGGAGTCCGTTAAGGAAAACTTAATTTTTGGTGAATAGTAACCTACCCTAATGAATAGTAACATACGCTTATGAATAGTGATATAACCTAATGAATAGTAACCTCACCTATGGTGGTATAAAAATAATATTTAAGTTGGAAGTATGATATACCTATATTTGAGAATAAGTTAATGAATTTTTTAAAACTAGTTCTGATAATAAATTATTATTTTAATTAAATATTAAAATAATCATATTTAGAAAATTATTTTTGAAAAATGGACTTCATTTTTGAATTCTACACGTCAAAAAATACTTAAGGTGAATTTTTGGGATTTTTCTGAAATACTTGAATTTTTGATGAATAGTCAAATCCGATAATTCACAATAAATGCTAAATAATGGATTAATTGAGTAATCGATGATGTTCTACTGACGTAAGCCCACTTGGTTTGGGATCACATGATAAAATCAATATTATTGGTCATGGAATACTTACTATTCATTGCCTTGGGAAGAAATAATAAATTAATGATTATAATATTATGAAATCCCTCCTCTCCTCCACTATAAACCCCCCCTTCACTCCCTCTTCTCTCCACTCCTCTCAAGCCTTGTGACTTGCCATTTTTCTGCCCAAATCTCTCCCCAAGGTCCTCCCCCACATCCAAAAGCTCTTAGAATCCTCAAAATATCAAAACCTCTCCCCTTAAGAGGTTCTCAAAGGAGGAAGTCTCAAGAGGTAAATTCCTCTTCCTAATTTCTTCTTTTATTTTAAGTTCTTTTATTTTTTATTTCTTTCCTCACCTCCCTTCACCATAAGAGTATGATAAATCCAGTAACATACATGAAATGTAATGTATTCATGCTAGTGGTATATTTCATTATCTTCTCTCATTTCCCCACCCATTTATTTGAAAGAAATGAAAGCACCTTTTGAGATGTGCTAATTTAACACATTCAAGGACAAAAATTTATCAATTTATATTATTATATTTAATTCTAGTCATGAAACCATTTGTGTTATGGTTTAACAAGATTATTATATATGTAATATATCCTATTTTTGGTTCTGTAATCCTTTGGTACAAATTAAATTAAGTTATAAAGCAAAACACATTATTTGTAATCAAATCCACCGATTAACAAAAACATTTATCACTATGGTTATATATATAATAATTCGACTTCACTCTAAGTAACCTAATTAAAATTAAAACCATTTAATCTCCTGGATATGAAATAATGAATATAACTTCAATTCTGGACAACCAAGTTCATATTTAATATAATCCAAACTTGAATATAAGTGAACCGATCTTCTAAAGCCAAGTAAACAAACGAGCCCGAACAATGAAATTGAACCTTTCAACTAATCAAAAAAGGATTTGAATGAACTAAAAAGGGTTATAATAAATAAATTGAATATATAAGAGGTTCTGTAATTATTAATTAATAAGCCTAATTTTTTTTATTCAGGTCATTAATAACAAGTGGAGAACACCAATGAATTTAAGGTAAGGGATCCTTCCCTTTTCACTTTTAATCAAGATTGTTCTCTATGATATGCCTTTTTGTGTAATACCAAGTGATGGGGTATGTTTATAAACCTTCTCCATACTTCCATAATGTTTTATAAGTGATGATAAACCTCTTATCTCTCTCATCAAGCCCTCTTAGTTACACCCGATACCATAATGGATTCTACCCGAACTTCCTTTATTCCTTCAGGTTGCTCTATCTTTCTTTTTAACAAAATCTAGTTATATTTTATTTTTATTTAGAACTTAAACATTCTGTTTATATTCTCCAAACTCATGTTCTATGATCCATCTCTCATTATATTTCAGGGATATACATGCTTTTAAGTGAATCTCTCCTCGATACTTCCCAATAAACACACTCGTTTTAAAGGAACTTCCCGAACTTTTATCCAATTTCAAGTGCACTCTATCTTCTGTATTAAGACACCATTGTCTTTGTAAATTCAGAATTTTTATTATGAAAACCTTCTTGGTTCAATTCTGGTTTTATATAAAAGAATGTCTTCTTTACTATTTTAAAAGCTCTATAGTATTTTCCTTAAAACCACACAAAAATGTTTTAATGCCAATGTCTCTCAAATACATTTCTTATGTGATGTTACTTATATTTGTTACCACCTACCATGTTTTATGACTAAATTACCTTATTAACGTCCATGTATGTTCTAATCCCTTTCTTTCATGGGCACCTTCATGATATACTCATTGGTTATGCTTTATGTCATGGTTGTGGTACCCAATTCTCTCCATGGGTAACCTTATGTTTATGAACAATTGATTATGTATGATTAATCATGTGGAAAGAAGATTTATGTGGTAAGAATATTTATGTGGTAAGAATATTCATGAAAATATTGAGATGGGTGCGCCCAGATAGTTCTCCAATGCATTGGGTAAGGATAAGTCTCATGAGATGCGATGTGAAATAGGATTGGCGGTTAGCCTTGACCCGTACTGAAATGGGAAACAGGATTGGTGGTTAGCCTTGACCCATACTAAAGAAATGTTTTATGATTCTGCCACATTTATATGATTCCATGTTTATATGATCCCATGCTTATATTAAATGATTTTATAAGTTTCATGCTTTGGATATCATTATGTCATGCCTCCTAAATAATGTGCTTGAGATGTATCCTTATGTTCATTCCCTTATTGGGCGTTTTAGCTCATCCCTTTGTTCATGTGCTCGCCAGGTTACCCTATGAAGATGTAAGGGCTCAAAGGAAGTTAGAAGCTCTTTATAGAGATTAAATAAAGAAGCCCCCCATGTTTTATGTTATAAGTACCTAGTCTTCCAAGACACTAGACTTAACGATCCTTGGCTTGTACTCTGATGATTAATTATGCTTAAAATCATAAAATGTTTTATGTAAAAGGCTCAGGTTTCTATAGTTGGTATCAAAGGATGGTCTATTTATTTTTGGAGATCAGGAATAGAGTACCTTAGTGAGAACCTTATGGATGATACTAAGTATAAGAAAACAGTCCTAAAGTTTGGTGAGTATAGTTTAAGTGGTTTATCAAGAAAATACATCCCTGTCTGGATACAAGCAGGTAGAGGCGGCTCTAGAATAGATGTATCTAGGGGTAAAATCCGAAAATACTGCTTTGAGCTAGACTTGAATGGGAAATGGTGCACGATAATGGCACTTGCTACACTCTTGGTTATGACACTCCTGGAGATATTCTTTGGTAGATTCATGAGCTTAGTACAAACCATTATTAAGGGACAAAAATAATCCCATAAGAATATAAGTTAAGAAATAGATTGAGGATAACATAGATATAAACCTAAGGAATCACAAGTCAGGATATACTTATTCTTTATAAGTTCATTATTTTATGTTCAAAGTTTCTTTTTATGCTCAATAGCTAAGTATTTAAGACCTCTAATTATACGTTCTTTTTCTTAGTTAATGGCAGGAAATAGAAGAACATGTTCCAAAAACCAACATGATAGGCAATGTGATGATTTCCCTAATGACATTCCTGATTTGATGGAAGAAGGTGCTCAAAAATTTATGGTAGTACTTGCTCAGCTAGCTCGAGTTACGAATAATAACTTGAATCAGGTGGAACATACCCCTCCTCCAAGGAAAGAGAAAGTTGTCGTAGAATCCTTCATGTGGAAAAGGAATCCCATGTTTAGCAGGTCTTCTAATACCCTCCTCGTAGAACAATGGATTAACTCCATTGAAAATATTTTCTCTGTCCTCCAGTGCATGGAAGAAGAGAAAGTTGTTTTGGCAGTCTATCATTTTGATGGGGAAGCTGAATAGTGGTGGACACTGATCAAGAATATAAAGTCCCAAGAGGAAATTGATTCCATAGAATGGGAGGAATTCAAGAGGATGTTTTTTAACAAATATTTTCCTCAAACCCTCCATCTCAAGATGGAAAGAGAGTTCCTTGGACTCGAGCAGAAGGATGATGAGTCCATCGGGGCGTATGAAGTGAACTTTACAAGGATTTCATGGTATGCCTCTGGCATTGTCATGAACATCAAAATTATGGTGTATTGGTTCTTTATCAGACTAAAGCTGAGTCTACGAAAAGTGTTGGTGATTCAAGACTTCGACGGCTATGAGTATATTGTCCATTGTGCCCTCAAGGTTGAAATGGAGACTGGATACTCTCATTGGTCTCATGGTCCTAGTGAAAAGAAGCGGAAAATGGAGAACAACATGGGTGGTTCATCAAAAAAATCCCATGATGGAAATAAGCCTCACTTTCCCCTTTGCAAAAATTGTGGGAAGAAGAACCTTGGTGACTGTCTTAAGGGAACCAAGAATTATTTCAAGTGCGGAAAGTTTGGTCATCTAGACAACAACTGCCGAAGGGATATGAAAAATACCACTAATGTTGAAGAAGAAAGTAAGGTTCAGATCAATACTCAGTCTGTAATGCAGTGTTATAACTTTAAGGAGCTTGGGCATTATGCGAACAATTTCCCTAAGCTGAGGGTTGTTGGAAGCAATCAGCAACAAACTCCAAGGAAACAAGGAAGGGATTATGCTATAACTACTGCTGAGGTGGATCCGAAAAACGATGTGGTGACAAGTACACTTGTTATTCATTAAATAATAGCGAATTTACTATTTGATTTTGGTTCTACACATTCTTTCATATCTTTCAAGTTTAGTAGAACTATTCAAACACCACCTCAAAATTTGGAGGAAAATTTATCTGTGAGAACAGAGAATGGGGAAATTATTTCATCCATGGTTTATAACTCCTCCTTGGTTAATGTTTGTGGACTGAACCTCCCAGAAAATCTTGTCATACTTCCTTTAGTGGAGTTAGACGCTATCTTGGGCATGGATTGGCTATCTTTATACAAGGCCAACATCAATTTTTGGGAAAGGGAGATCAATTTTCACATCTTGAATAGAATCATTCTTGAAGACATGCCCATAATGAGGGATTACACTGATGTATTCCCTGAAGAGTTGCCTGGTCTTCCTCCTGACCAAGAGGTTGATTTCTCAATTGAACTTATCCCTGGATCTCTTCCAATCTCAAATACACCTTACAGAATGACCACTATAGAGCTAGAAGAGCTGAAGAAGCAGTTATAGGAGAATATGGAGAAGGGTTTTATATGCCCGAGTGATTCACCGTGGGGTGCTCCAGTCCTCTTCATCAAGAAGAAGGATGGATCAATGTTCCTCTGCATTGATTATCGTGAGCTCAATAAAATCACTATAAAGAACAAGTATCCTCTTCCATGGATAGATGACTTGTTCGATCAGCTTTGTGGGGTAAATTATTTCTCTAAGGTGGATCTTCAGTCGGGATATCACCAACTAAAGGTGAGGAAGGAAGATATTCCCAAGACTGCCTTTCGAATGGGGTATGGACACTCTGAGTTCATAGTGATTCCCTTTGGACTCACTAATGCTCCACAAAATTTCATGGATTTAATGAATAGAGTCTTTAGATATTACCTCAACAAATTTGTGGTGGTATTTATTGATGATATTCTGATATATTCCAAGAGCAAGGAGGAACATGAGGAGTATTTAGAAACCGTGTTAAAAACTTTACGAAGGGAGAAGTTGTATGCAAAGTACAGTAAATGTGAGTTCTGGATGGAGGAAGTATCATTATTGGGGCTTGTTATCACCAGGAAAGGGATATATTTGGACCCTTCCAAGACGAAGGCAATTGAAGAGTGGCTGAGGCCAACTTCTGTAATGGAGATCCGCAGCTTTTTAGGTCCAACTGGGTATTATCGACGATTCGTGAAGAACTTTTCACGATTGTCAAACCCAATGACCAAGCTGATATGGAAGGGAGTAAAGTTCATTTGAACACAGGAATGTGAATATTATTTCAAGGATTTGAAAAAGAGGCTTATCACTGCGCTGATACTCACACTCCCTTCAAGTGGAGAACTCTTTGTGGTGTATAGTGATACTTCTAAGAAAGGATTAGGCTGTGTGCTAATGCAAAATGATAAATTGATAGCCTATGCCTAAAGGCAGCTGAAAATCTACGAGCAAAACTATCCCACGCATGATCTACAGTTGGCAGCTGTGATCTTTGCATTGAAAATCTAGCGGCATTATCTTTATGGGAAAAAATGTGAGATATATACTGACCATAAGAGTCTCAAATATAGATTCACACAGAAAGAGATTAATATGCACCAATGAAGATGGATAGAGCTCATCAAGGATTATGACTGCTCAATCCACTACCATCCTGGTAAGGAAAACAAGGTGGAAGATGCTCTAAGTAGAAAGGATCCTGCATCTTTATCAATGATGAGAATTGAAAAGGATCCGATCTTCTTAGATTTTCAAAGGATGGACATGGGAATCATTAATGGAGGAACATCATCAATCCTTTCTCAAATGATTGCTCAACCATCCCTCTTGGAGAAAATAAAGGATGCTCAAAGAAAGGATGTTGAAATTTAGAAAAGGGTAGAAGTTGTTAAAAATGGGAAATCCTCCGATTTCAAAATTGATGAGGAAGGAGTTGTAAGATTTGGGACACGATTATGTGTACCATCTAATCTAGAGATAAAGAAGGAACTATTGAATGATGCACATAGATCGACCTTCTCTATCCATCCTGGGAGTACCAAAATGTACCGTGATCTCCAAGAACACTTCTGGTGGGATAACATGAATAAAGAGATTGCAGAATATATATAACATAGAATCCTTCCTTTTTAAGACATAAAATTTCATTACATTTTACAAATAGAGGATCTTTAAAGTCTAGTGTCTTGGAAATCAGGAACATAAAACATGAGAACAACATAAAAAATTCTTCTAAAACACTTATAAGGATTCTTCATTGTTCATCCTAAGTTCATTATAACATCTAATATCCTGGGAGCATACATCAAAGGAAATGGTGAGCAGAAGGCCCAGTAAGGGAAACAAGAGAAACATTTTACATGTGAACTTGAGATACATCAATAAAGTCATGATAAAGAACTTTACGGCATGAGAAATAGATCATGAGGCATATCATAATAAAAATAATGTGTTTCATAACTTGAATATGTGGATACAACATTTAACATAGACAATCATTTTCGTATCACCAAGGTCCATCCCCAAGTTGTCATTAAAAAATTACCAAGGTTATTCACCAAGGTATTATTAAAATGGTCACCTCTAGAGATTAAGTCTTTACCAATGCATTGGAGCGCTATCAGGACGCAACCTTAATTTGTATTTATTATCATGTGAGCCACATATATCATCATCGAACATTTTATAAATAACCCATATAGCATAAAATAAATGGATTTCATTTCATAATCATAACAATTTAAAAACTGCTTTAAAGACATGATCTTTATGTCACTTTAAACCCACGGAAAAGGAAAGAAGGTTTCATGTATGTAAATCCCAGAATTAAAATAGAACATTTTGATATGTATGTGAATACCCCTGTAGGAGAAAGGGATTTGAATATTCACATAATAAAATAAAAGAATTTGAGAAAAATAGAGAGACATTTTGAGATGAAAATTCTGCAGCATAACGGCTATGTTATAGGGTTTTAGAAAATATTGAAAAGAGAGGAGACATGGGTCACATACTAATAAATGATCTCTAAAATAGTAGAGGGACATAATATAAAGGATATAAGAACAAGGTAATGAAATTTTAAAGACATACCATATGAAATGAAAAACATGGAAGGAAGGCAAAAATAAGATTTCTCTTATGAAAATTCGGCAGCCTAACGACGTCACTTAAAACTTCAAAAAAATGAATTGATGAGATCAAATAGGGTATCTCATCATATGAACATAAAAGAATAGTATGATGGATATAGGTATCATACAACAACATAATAAAATGAACTTGAAAGACTTGACATGAAAATATAACTTGAAAATGAGATGGGTGAAAGAATCCCTTATAAAAAATCGGCAGCCTAATGGCGCCACTTAAACATTCTTAAAATGAATTGATGAGAGCAAGAGGGGGTTTCTCATCAAATGAACATGAAAAGGACAGTAGGATGAATATAAAACAACATCCCAAACATAAGAACATAAAACTTAAAATAAATGACATAAGGGATAATACATGAAAAGAAAGAGAGTGGTAGGATCCCTTACAAAAATTCGGCAGCCTAACGACACCACTTAAACATTATTAAAATGAATTGATGAGAGCAAGAGGAGGTCTCTCATCATATGAAAATGAAAAGGGCAGTAGGATTAATATAAAATAACACCCCCAAAATAAGAACATGAAGCTTAAAATAAATGACATAAGGGAGAATACATGAAAAGAAAGAGTGAGGTAGGATCCCTTACAAAAATTCGGCAGCCTAAAGACGCCACTTAAACATTCTTAAAATGAATTGATGAGAGAAAGAGGGGATATTTCATCATATTAACATGAAAAGGAGAGTAGAATGAATAAAAAAGAACATACCCAACATAAGAACATGGAGCTTAAAATAAATGACATAAGGGAGAATACATGAAAAGAAAGAGAGAGGTAGGATACCTTACAAAAATTTGGCAGCCTAACGACCCTACTTAAACATTCTTAAAATGAATTGATGAGAGAAAGAAAGGGTCTCTCATAATATGAACATAAAAAGGACAGTAGGATGAATATAAAATAACATCCCTTACCTTGAAGAGTAACTTCAAAATCTTGAAGGTCGGGACCTTGGGAGGCTTGTGGGCACCTTGGGAGGACTCCTTGGGAGGTAAAGAGACCAGAACTTCGTTGAGGAGGATTTGGAAATGAATTGAATGAGGCAAAGGCTTGGTATTTATAGGAGAAGTGAGAGGACAAAGCATTAATTGCCAAGGGACACCTCATCAGTGGTATTGGAAAAACCATGGGCTTGCCCATTGTATTTCCCATGGTATTGGCCACTTGGTACACCTCATACCTTATCTTACTATTCATAAGTCGACCAGAATAATTTCATAATTAATACATCCTTAATGATGTCATTAAACACCCGAAACTCAAAAATTGTATTTTCACTATTCACCTAAAATTCAACTTTTTCAAAAAAATCCCAAAATTTCACCTTAACCAAATATCGATGCTTTGATTTCAAAAATGAGCTCCATTTTATGAAAATAATTTTCTAAATATTTTTAATTTAATTTTTAAATAAAAACACTATTCACTGAAAATTCAACTTTCTCATAAAAATCCCAAAAATTCACCTTAACCAAATATCGATGCTCAGATTTAAAAAATGAGCTCCAATTTATGAAAAAAAATTTCTAAATATTTTTAATTTAATTTTTAAATAAAAAACACTATTCACCTGAAAAAAACTAATACTTAACCAATAATTTCTGAAATAGTTATTTACCTATTTTGTTGAATCACATTACTTAATCAAGGTGCCTAAATTATATTAATACATTCTTAATTGAAGTTACTTAATCCATTTGGTCACATTACTAATCATAAGCATAAAATCACTATTCATAAATTACTATTCATCAAAAATTAAGTTGATCTTATTAGACTCTAAATTTCTTACTGAACATAACTGTAGAAGACCATTTTTTGAAAATCATTACACATTATTAATTATTTAAGTTTTACATAAATATTTTTAAAATGCACTTTTTCTAAAATTCATAAATAATATGCATACTATATTTATCCGGACATTTGAAAATTCACAAACTTCATCATAAGAAGAAATCACAATTTTTATTTAAATCAAAGGATTACACAAGGCAGTTACAGTCTCGTTACATAACCCCTTATAACACCAGCATAGGACCTAAGAGTATAGTGTTCTAGGGTAATAGAATCTTGGGGTGGCTCAAACAACATTGCCTGAGTAGTGATTTCTATCAGCTTGAACTTCTCGCGAAGTTGATTCAGTTCCAGCTTCACATGATGAAGTTCGGCTTGGGTTTGGTCTAGAGCTAAGCCCAAAGGTGCTACCTCCTTCCTGAGTTCTGTCAGATGGGATTCGATCAGCCCGAGACTACTGGATGGGGCCATCAAATCTTCTTTCTATATTAATTAATCAAGATCACTTGTATTTAAAGATAATAATCACAACATTTAGTTTCCAATATTCTTATTGACCAACGGTCATATGAAAATCGAAACCCAATGATCTTATTTTAATTATACTCATTTTATTAAATTAAATAGTTTTGTTGAGTATAAAATAAAATAACACACAAAGTTAGGAAACAAAATTTATTCAAAATTTCGGGTCGTTACAATATTCCCCCCTTAAAAAATTGTGTCCTCGCAATTTTAAAATTGGGCTTGGAAATTTCGTTGAAAGTCCCACATCGGAAAAGAGGCAGTAAAACTATTACTTTAAAAGAAATAAAGAGAAGTAAAAAGGTTAGCCGAGTTAACCCATACTAGGATTCCATATAGAAAAACATGGATATGGAAGAGAAAAAAAAGGGTCATGTTCGCATGGAGAGTGATAGAAAACATGATTAGGATAAAATTAACCACAATAAGATCACAAAATTAAGATGTGTTAAACGGTCTTTGATTACCCTATAGGAAACGTAAACCAAAAAAGTTTTTGTTTTACATTCCTTTTCATAATTTTGAGGAATTCATTTACTACATAGAATAAAAACATAAGGAAATATATTTACCTTCAAGTAGAGTTTCATCCCTTAATAAGTTTCCACCAAGACTAATCTTTTCTACAAACAATGAGAATTCAAAAAGACTTGGTCTCATCAAAAGCACAAGAATCATCTTCTAGAGAATCACATAATCCAAAAAAGAATAACTATATTTTTCCCTTGTCTTTATCTATCAACTAAAACTAAAAAGGTTAGTACAAGATCATATAATCCCCAAAAAGGATAATCCTATATAAAAATAAATATGACTATTAATCTCCAAAATTCAACAAAATTACCCAAAGTTCCAGAAAGACCATTCAATACACAATCATCCTTAAAATTCTTCAGAATAATCCAAACTAAGATTGGAACCCAAAACTCGGAAGGATTTAATCACATATTCTTCCCCAATAAACCGTAACATTTATCTCCAAATAACATCGACTACTATTAAATTCTCCTACTAAAGTGTAATTAACCTATTCACATAATCTCTATTCCAGGTTCATCATTTTCTAGAAATAACCCAAATCACCATATGTCCACAATAAATACATAAATTCTTACAAACAAAATTCAACAATTCCTCCTCAAATTAAATCCTATAGTATTTTATTTCCCTTAGGCATATAGTACTCCAAAAGAGAAAACATATTCCAAAATAACCTTTATCATTTAATCACCAAATTATTTTCCTATACAAAGGATATCCATTTGATATATGTTTCCAAAATCAACTTATTCTTGATCCATAAAAATAGCAGGTGCATTAGTTAGTCCGAAGGGCATAACAAAAAACTCTTAATGCCCATATATTTATTGGAAGGAAGTTTTTGGAATATCAATATTCTTCACCCTAAATTTATGATAAACAGAATGAAGATCAATATTAGAGAAGAATTGAGTCCCATGAAGTTGGTCAAATAAGTCATCAATTCTTGGAAGAGAGTATTTTTTCTTCACTGTGATCCCATTCAGTTCTCTATAATCAATGCATAGTTGCATCGATCCATCACTCTTCTTCACAAAGAGAACTGGTGATCCCCAAGGAGACACACTTTTTTGGATAAACCCATTCTACAAAAGATCTCAGAGTTGTTTCTTTTATTCCTCTAGCTCCACATTTTCCATCCTATAGGGGGTCGTTGACATCAGATGAGATCCAGGTATGAGTTCAATGGAGAACTCTACCTCTCTTTCTGGGGGAGGTCTGGGTAACTCCTCAGGAAATACGTCAACATATTCCTAGATGATGGGGAAAATTTTCTAAAAGAATGAATCCTTCATGAGAAACTTATTTCATTTATAAATCTTTTAACTAAAAAGGATTTTATGTCTTAAAACTTCATGCTTAAACAAATTACATTTTTCTATAATTCCTTCATAATGATTCATAAAAAGCTTGCGATTAACCAAACATATCCCCTGGGAGTGTTGTAACCAAGAGTGTGGCAAGTGCCATTGTCGTGTACCAGTTCTCGTTCGAGTCTAGATCAACTCAGTGTTTTTGGGTTTTACCCCTATGTACATCTATGCCAGATCCACATCTACCTGCTCGTATCCAGACAGGGATGTATTTTCTTGATAAACCACTTACTCAATACTCACCAAAATACTAGGAAGACTTCCTATATTTAAAATTTTGTACAGGGTTATTCCTAAAGTTTTCATATCCTAATTTCTATAAATAACTAAACTATCCTTTGATACCAACTATAGCATCCTACCTTTTTAACACATAAAAGTTCATTACATTTTACAAACAGAGGATCTTTAAAGTCTAGTGTCTTGGAAATCAGGAACATAAAACATGATAACAACATAAAACATTATTCAAAACCACTTGTAAGGCTTATTAATTGTTCATCCTAAGTTCATTATAGAATCTCATAACCCGGGATCATACATCAAAGGAAAGGGTGAGCAGAAGGCCTAGTAAAGGAAACAAGAGAAACATTTTACATGTGAACTTGAGATACATCTATAAAGTCATGATAAACAACTTTAAGGAATGAGAAAGAGATCATGGGGCATATCATAATAAAAATAATGTGTTTTATAACTTGAATATGTGGTTATAAATTTAACATAGAAAATCATTTTCATATCACCAAGGTCCATCCCCAAGGTGTCATTAAAAAATTACCAAGGTTATTCACCAAGGTATCATTAAAACGGTCATCTCTAGAGATTAAGTCTTTACCCAATGCATTAGAGCGCTATTAGGTCGCACCATTAATTTTTATTTATTATCATGTGAGACACATATATCATCATCAAAAATTTCATAAATAACCCATATATCATAAAATAAATGGGTTTCATTTCATAATCATAACAATTTAAAAACTGCTTTAAAGATATGATCTTTATGTCACTTTAAACCCACAAAAAAGGAAAGTGGGTTTCATGTATGTAAATACCAGAATTAAAATAGAAAATTTTGATATGTATGTGAATACCCCTGTAGGAGAAAGATCTTTGAATATTCACGTAATAAAATAAAAGAATTTGAGAAAAAGAGAGAGACATTTTGAGACGAAAATTCTGCAGCATAATGGCTATGTTATAGGGTTTTAGATTATATTGAAAAGAGAGGAGACATAGGTCACCCACTCATAAATGATCCATAAAACAGTAGAGGTACATAATATAAAGGATATAAGAATATGGTAATGAAATTTGAAAGACATACCATATGAAATGAAAAACATGGAAGGAAGACGAAAATAAGATTTCTCTTATGAAAATTTGACAGCCTAATGACGTCACTTAAAACTTCAAAAAAATGAATTGATGAGATAAAATAGGGTATATCATAATATTAACATAAAATAACAGTATTATGGATATAGAGATCATACCCCAACATAATAAAAATGAACTTGAAAGACTTTACATGAAAATAGAACTTGAAAATGAGATGGGTGAAAGAATCCCTTACAATACTTCGGCAGCCTAACGGCGCCATTTAAACATTCTTAAAATGAATTAATGAGAGAAAGAGGGGGTATCTCATAATATGAACATGAAAAGGATAGTAGGATGAATATAAAAGAACATCCCAAACATAATAACATGGAGCTTAAAATAAATTACATAAGGGAGAATACATGAAAAGAAAGAGAGAGGTAGGATCCCTTAAAAAAATTTGGCAGCCTAACGACGCCACTTAAACATTCTTAAAATGAATTGATGAGAGAAAGAGGGGGTCTCTCATCATATGAACATGAAAAGGATAGTGGGATTAATATAAAATAACATCCCCAACATAATAACATAGAGCTGAAAATAAATTACATTAGGGCGAATACATGAAAAGAAAGAGAGGTAGGATCCCTTATGAAAATTCGACAGCCTAACGGCGCCACTTAAACATTCTTAAAATTAATTGATGAGAGAAAGAGGGGGTATATCATCATATTAACATGAAAAGGAAAGTAGGATGAATATAAAAGAACATCCCCAACATAATAACATGGAGCTTAAAATAAATGACATAAGGAAGAATACATGAAAAGAAAGAGAGAGGTAGGATCCCTTACAAAAATTAAGAAACCTAACAGTGCCACTTAAACATTCTTAAAATGAATTGATGAGAGAAAGAGGGGGTCTCTCATCATATGAAAATGAAAAGGAAAGTAGGATTAATATAAAATAACATCCCCAACATAATAACATGGAGCTTAAAATAAATGACATAAGGGAGAATACGTGAAAAGAAAGAGAGAGGTAGGATCCCTTACCTTGAAGAGTAACTTAAAAATCTTGAAGGTAGGGACCTTGGGAGGATTTAGGGAACCTTGGGAGGACTCCTTGGGAGGTAAAGAGACCAGAACTTCATTAAAGAGGATTTGGAAATTAATTTAATGAGGGAAAGTCTTGGTATTTATAGGAGAAGTGAGGAGACAAAACATTAATTGCCAAGGGACACCTCATCGGTGGTATTGGAAAAACCATGGGCTTTCCCATGGTATTTGACCATGGTATTGGCCACTTGGGATACCTCATATCTTATCTTACTATTCACAAGTTGACCAGAATTATTTCATAATTAATACATCCTTAATGATGTCATTAAACATCTGAAACTCAAAAACTCTATTTTTACTATTCACCGAAAATTCAACTTTCTCAGAAAAATCGCAAAATTTTACCTTAACCAAATATCGATGCTCTGATTTCAAAAATGAGCTCCATTTTATGAAAATAATTTTCTAAATATTTTTAATTTAATTTTTAAATAAAAACACTATTCACTAAAAATTCAACTTTCTCAAAAAAATCCAAAAAATTCACCTTAACCAAATATCGATGCCTGGATTTCAAAAATGTGCTCCATTTTATGAAAAAAAAAAATTCTAAATATTTTTAATTTAATTTTTAAATAAAAAACAGTATTCACTCGAAAAAAAATAATACTTAACCAATAATTTCTGAAATAGTTATTTACCTATTTTGTTGAATCACATTACTTAATCAAGGTGCCTAAATTATATTAATACTTTATTAAGTGAAGTTACTTAATCCATTTGGTCACATTCCGAATCATAAGCATAAAATCACTATTTATAAATTACAATTCATCAAAAATTAAGTTGATTTTATTAGAATCTAAATTTCTTACTGAACATAACTGCAGAAGACCATTTTTTGAAAATCATTACACATTATTAATTATTTAAGGTTTACATAAATATTTTTAAAATGTCCATTTTCTAAAATTCATCAATAATATGAATACTATATTTATCCGGACATTTGAAAATTCACAAACTTCATCATAAGAAGAAATCAAAATTTTTATTTAAATCAAAGGATTACACAAGGCAGTTACGGTCTCGTTACATAACCCCTTATAACACCAGCATAGGACCTAAGAGTAAGGTGTGATAGGGTAATAGAATCTTGGGGCGGCTCAGACAACATTGCCCGAGTAGTGATTTCTATCAGCTTGAACTTCTCGCAAAGGTGATTCCATTCCAGCTTCACATGATGAAGTTCAGCTTGGGTTTAGTCCAGAGCAAAGCCCAAAGGTGATACCTCCTTCCCGAGTTCTGTCAGATGGTCTTCGATTGGCCCGAGACTACTGGATGGGGCCATCGAATCTTCTTTCTATATTAATTAATCAAGATCACTTGTATTTATAGACAATAATCACAAAATTTAGTTTCCAATGGTCTTATTGACCAACGGTCATATGACAATTGAAACCCAACTGTCTTATTTTAATTATACTCATTTTATTAAATTAAATAGTTTTGTTGAGTATAAAATAAAATAACACACAAAGTTAGGAAACAAAATTTATTCAAAATTTCGGGTTGTTACATATAAAGGTGCTTGGTATGTCAACATGTTAAAGCTGAGTGACAAAAGTCCAAAGGTATGATGCAACCATTGTCTATACCCATGTGGAAATGGGAAAATGTTACTATGAACTTTGTCACGGGTCTCTCGAAGACGTCGAAGGGAAACAATGCGATATGGGTTATGGTTCAACGACTCACCAAGACATCCCATTTAATCGCTATTCGGGAAGATCTCTCGCTTGAACAACTTTCAAAGATACATGTGAAGGAAGTGGTGAGACTGTATGGGGTTCCACTCTCAATTGTCTCTGACCGCGATCCAAGGTTCACATCATAATTCCGGAGGAGCCTTCAACATTTTTTGAGTACTGAATTAAATTTCAGCATAGCCTATCACCCTCAAACTAATGGCCAGTCTGAAATAACTATTCAGACGCTTGAAGATATGCTTAGAGCCTGCTCTCTGGAATTCAAAGGAAGATGGGACCAACATCTTCCACTGGTTGAATTATCCTACAATAATAGTTTCCACTCAAGCATCTGAATGGCACCATATGAAGCCCTTTATGTGAAAAGGTATAGAACACCGACATGTTGGGATGAAGTCGGTGAGCGTAAGATGCTAGGACCTGAAATGGTCGAGGAAATGGTGGAGAAGGTGAAAACCATTCAGCAGCATATCAAGGCAGCCCAAAGTCGACAGAAGAGTTATGCAGATAACCATCGATGAGACCTTGAGTTCAAAGTTGGAGACATGTTATATCTACGTATATACCCATAGAAGAAGGTCATGAGGTTTGGGAAGAAAGGGAAGTTAAGTCCCAGGTACATCAGACCCTTTGAGATCCTTGATCGAGTTGGAGCTGTGGCCTATCAACTGGCACTTCCACCTACCATGTCAAAAGTACATGATGTCTTTCATATATCTTTCTTAAGGAAGTACATACCAGACCCTTCACATGTACTATCTTCCTAGGTGGTACAATTGGAGGATGATCTCTCTTACGAGGAGCAGCCAGTGAAGATCTTGGATCGTAGAGAAAAAGTTCTATGCAACAAGACTACTCATCTGGTCAAGGTACTATGGAGAAACCATAAGTACGAAGTGGAAACATGGTAATTGGAGGAAGTAATGAAGGAAAAGTACCCACACCTGTTTTTGGATTATAATGTAAAATTAAATTTTGAGGGTGAAATTTCATTAGGGGGGACGAATGTAACGACCCAATGTTTTTCAATGAAAATTCCCTTCTCATAATTATGTCATAAAATCACATGAAAACACAACATAATGAACTACTAAGTGCTAAGTGACCTTTAAACATAAGTTCATCACTTATGTGTTTAGAATTTCGAAAATTCGGCATACAAGGTTGTAATCAGTAAGTTATTTGGAGTCTGATAAGGAAAACTCAATTTTTGGTGAATAGTAACCTACCCTAATGAATAATAACACACCCTTATGAATATTGATATACCCTAATGAATAGTAACATCACCTATGGTGGTATAAAAATAATATTCAAGTTGGAAGTATGATATACCTATATTTGAGAATAAGTTAATGAATGTTTTAAAGCTGGTTGTGATAATAAATTATTATTTTAATTAAATATTAAAATAGTCATATTTAGAAAATTATTTTTGAAAAAGGGACTTAATTTTTGGATTCTACACGTTGAAAAATGTTTAGGGTGATTTTTTGGGATTTTTCTGAAATACTTGAATTTTTGATGAATAGTAGAATCTGATAATTCACAATAAATGATAAATAATGGATTAACTAAGTCATCGATGATATTATGCTGATGTAAGCCCACTTGGGGGTGACACTCTTGGGCTACTCCCATGAAACCATGTCACTCACTTTTTTTGGGTCAACTGATACCCCTGCTTCAGATATAATATGACCCAAGAAGTGTACCTTATCAATCCAGAAGAGGCATTTGCTGAGCTTAGTGTATAGCTAGTGATATCTCTGTGTACTCTTCACGATCTCAAGATGGGTTGCGTGGTCATGTCTAGAACGCGATTACACTAAGATACTGTCCACGAAGACTACCACAAAGGAATCAAGATACGGATGAAAAACTCGGTTCATTATAACCATGAAGACTGCCAGCATATTTGTGAGGCTAAATGGAATAACCAGATACTCATACAAGCTGTACCTGCTGCAGAAAGCTATACGTGGTATGTCAGATGGTCGCACACGCACCTGGTGATATCCCGACCTCAGATCAATCTTGGAGAAAATAGCTCCCCAGAGCTGGTCAAAGAGATCGTCTATACGAGGCAATGGATATCGATTCTTTTTCGTGAGCTGGTTGAGTCGATGATAATCCACGCATAACCTTAGGGTACCGTCTTCCTTCTTGGAAAAAAGGACAGGTGAACCCATGAATATGTGATAGGTCTGATGAAACCCTTAGCCTTGAGGTCTTAAAGCTGTTTTTTGAGTTCCTTTATCTCTATTGGTGCCATCCTATAGGGAGGAATAGACACTGGTACCGCACTTGGAACGAGCTTGATAGTGAACTACACGTCTCTCATAGGAGGTAAGCTAGAGAAATCATCAGGGAAGACGTCCCTGAAAATATCCACCACTAGAGGGAATTCAACTAGTTGTGTTCCTTGGTCTCTCATGAAGAGACTTGCCAACTGAGCCATCACCCTGCCCAACCCTGCGTATTTAGGATTAGCTCAGTCTGGCTGCAGATCCCATTCTCCTTTGTGAAGATATGTCTCACCCTCAGGGGATGTTAAGGACACCCAATGACGATAGAAATCCACTTAGACACAATAAAGAGAAATCCAGTTCATACTAAGGTTGACTTCGATGCCAAACATATTGAGGATATAGAAATTCCAAACAAAACGGTACCTGCCTATCTCGAGGGGGCACTCTTGGAACTGGTGTATGCCCTTTGTCCTGACTCCAAGCAGAGTGTTGAGAGACATGAAACCACAGAGGTACTCACTTGGAAAACCAAGACTTTCAAAAATAGTAGTATATATAAAGGAGTAAAGAAGGTGAGAAAACAAGTAAGGTGCAAAAAGAGGTTAGGTACATAGCCTTCCTCTGAACGCTAAACAACTGACAACCCAACTCAAAGGCTGGGTTTCAAGATGGAAGAGACAACTAAAAAGGATTACTAAACAAGTTATATAGTCCACTCCTCAGTTAAGTTAGGCTAACATCTAATAGGCTATCACAACTTTATATTCAACAAACCAGCATTTCAAAATTTCACCACTAGGCACAACAACACTCAAATGCAAACGGGAAAATGTACACTGAAAGTAGATATGGAATGACAATATGCATGATATTTAAATCCTATAGTGCCTATTATGATGCATGGAATGCATTTACCTTATATCATTAGGCTGCAATGGTAACCCATTATCTCAACAATACCAACACAATAACAACGCAATACAAGTGAGTCACCCAAGGTGAAATCATATCAACAATAACTGGCATAATCAATAACTATAATCCCAACCCAGGAATTTGAGTTTTCCCCTGTATATGGGTTAGCTACGTCCAAGCACAGAGTACATCCTAAATACCTATATCCTAGTCTCCTGTCTAACCCAAACAGTAAGAAAAAAAGGAAAAACCACCTTTGATACCACTTTGTAATGCCCCGACCCAACTCACCTCTAAGAAAGTGGCTGGACCGGTGGGTTACATAACCTCAAGCGTATCCCTCTGAATGCCAGAGGCTGCCGACTAGCAGTGAGGGCCCTTTTTGTATCTGTGGGGGAGACTATTCCCTCATAGGTAACAGATAATATCACAATGGAAGTAAACGACAACAATTAATAAATAGTGGAAGCATGTGAATGAATAACTACAGCATAAGAAATATAAATAAATCCAACTGAATAATAATAAAGAAATGAAAAAGCTCACAAAAATATGACATGCCATGATGTAAGTCTAAACTGAATGTAAAAAAAATAGAACTCAAACACACAGTCAACTAAAAAAAAGACACAAGAAGCAACTGCATCACGAGAAAGGCATGGTCCTCTGCCCCAGTCTCTATCCTAAGCAGCAATGAACAGTCAAGCATCAGAAGCAGTGTGCTTCCCATTTTCAATACTTGCGAGCATGTAATCTACTCAGGTGTCGATGACACCCGAGTAGGGTATGAGATAAAATCCCAGTAGGGTGGCACCCACGGTGTCTAAACCTTTCCATTTCGTGCAAAAATAAAAATGCAGTGTGCCATTACATAACCATTTCAAATAAATTAATTGCAGTGTAATGAAATAAATAATTTGGTCCGGGTCCCAAACAGCACCCGTGCCTGGTCACCTGCTTCAGCCTAAGCTGGTAGTCTGAAAGGGTACCTATCAGCAGAAATGCATGAACACACACATATATATATATAAACCCAAAAATCAAGTTAAAACCAGAAAAAATTATACCCAAAGATTGTGCTTTAACTTGGGGTTCAAGTCCAGTGTCAACCAGGAACACTTCCACATATCAGGGAAAACATCTCAATTCTCAAGAGACTCAATTAGAAATAACATAAACCTTAAGTGCATCATTATTTAAGGTTCAAGTTGAGAGTTGAAGTCCAAGCCCATCCCGAAGGTATCCCTATGGAACATCTTTCAATTTATCCAATGCCACCAAGCCCGTCCAAGGAAATGTTTAGAAAGACCAAGTATCTCCCGGGGCATGGCTTTACCCCGAGTCCATCCCGATCTCGTAAAAAGGGGTCGAGTGTCATCTGAGGCTGACTTAGCCACATTGCCAACGGATCCGTCCCGATGGGCCCTTTTGGAACCGGTATCACTCAAATGTATTAGAAAGTCTGAGGAAGTCTCAGTCCAGCAAATCCAACGACACCGCCCCTGGCACATAGAGGTAACCCATTAGGAATAGAGGATCTAAGCATGTCCCTTAATATGGGACCTGTCCCCTTTCCTCGCCCTGAATTTAATTAAAGTTTTCTCAGCAATAGATATGACATAATCAGCATATAAAGTCGCAGCTTGAAAACTAACCAGATACTCTTGCATCACAAGGCATAAATCTAATAGTATAGCATAACAACTTGCAAGAAAATATACATATCATATGAACCTCAGCAGATAATGCACATTTAAATAATAAGCAGTTCACCATAACAAGTGCCAATGATACAATAATTCAAGTTCATGTTCAAAGAAACTATTTATTAAATTTAATTACAATAAAAAGGGGCTTTGCATCACATGAAATTAATTAAATAATAAACTTGGATAATAGAAGAATACACTGATCATGTCGGCACACCCAAAGAAGTGTCTGACTTTGTTGCAACAATTCAAACAATTAATAGCGGTAAAAGCTATCAAAGGACAGGTGGATCCTCCTTGGCATCTAATTTATTTAGTCCATAGTTGCATATTGGAGCTCAGACAGGTTTTCTCGGTTCGCCATGTGAAAAGGGAGGCTAACTTCGCGGCGGATGCACTATCTCGAGGAGGTAGTCCGGAGGTCCCGTTAATTGTGTTTTCTAGTTTGGGAACTTTTCCTCAGGAGTGTAATAATTTTTTGCGGGGGGATGTGCTCGAGCTACATCACTTTAGACCCCCGTGACAAACTTTGCATTATGGGAAGTTGCTCATTTTTCTATTAATAAAATAAAAAGGAAATTATCGATCGAACAACTAGTTATTTAATTTAAAAAAAAATAAGAAGGGGCTGTGCAATACATGTAGTTAATTAAATATAAACCTAAATAAAGAAAAAAGATACACCGACCTCGTCAGCACACCCAAAGGGGTGTCCGAACTTGTTTCAACCATTCAAAAAAATTAATTTAAGATGATTAAGGCTGAAACAATTAAGCAAAACCATTAAAGTAATTAAAATGGGTAAAATTGCACAAAGCCGGTAGGCACCGACTAATGACACAACGACGTGTTTTTATAAACTGCAACAAAATGGAGGGAAAGTGAGTATTCACCCAACCTTGTAGTCGTAGACGGCTCTAAGATCTATGATAGGCTTTGATTTGACCTAAAACGGATGAAAATGAAGGATTTTAGAAAAACCCCAAAATAGGGTAACAATCTTTCGTGATGAACTACACGTAGATTACTCAATGAAAATGCATGATTCCAATTTCCCAAATTTATCCTTTCCCTAAGGTTTACTACGCACCAAATGGAGAAGGAATTAGACATCAGATAGAAGAGCAGCAGCCTTCTAAAGGGGCTGTTGGTTGGTGTGACGGGATTGAGGGGTACGACGTGATGAGTGGGAGAGGGGGAGAGGGGAGGGAAAAAAAGATAGAAAAGAAAGAAAAGAAAAGAAAAGAAAAGAAAAATAATGAAAAAATGAAATAAAATAAAAATATAAAATCAAACAAAAGAATGGAAAGGAAAATAATAAAAATAATTAAAAATGGGAATCCCCCATTTTAATTATTTTCATTTTTCTTGTAACCCCCTCTTTATTTTATTTTAGAATTTCTTTTTATCCTTTCTTGCTTTCTTTTAAATCATCTTTAAATATCTAATTATTCTTTTCAACCTTTAATCAATTATTTAAACTCGAACATCACGCTAAAACATGACATGACATCTTTCATAAAACGTCTGTAATTATTTAAATTAAATAAAAAGATGCCCGGGACCCGTATTGAGGTGCGCAGGCACGCGCCCTGGGTCGCTTAATTAATTAGACTACAAATAAGTAAAAACGATCCATACCTGACTAAGGATGGGACATTACAACTATTTTGTGATTTTAATATATTGAATATTCATGTTCATTATTAATGTTGAAATATAGTATTGTCTTCTTAAAAATAAGCATTAAAACATATCATCGTGCGAACATGTAAGCATTAGGATGTGAGAACTACAACAATGATGTGAGAATTGCAACAATGATGTCAGCATTACAAGAAACCACTTTACAATCATTATCTTTTACAAATTGCAGTCATTAGGTTGTGAGCAGAATTTTATCCTTTCTACTAATAAATGAGGATGTGAGCATTGCAGTAATGATGCATGAGTACTTCTGTTAGGCTATTATATTAATAATAGGGATGTCCCTCACACTGTGTGACTAATAAGTGCACTGGACATACTCTAAAAACAATACCCATTGTTACATTTTCTAGTCATGTTTTTGCAAAGAAATCATTCTTTATAGACATATTCTTATGTGTCCTTAGTTTCAAAACAAACTATAATATGTTACTGTCACAATTTCAATTTTCACGAATCAATTTTAACATTTACCATTTCTTATTAAAAATATATGATACATCATGTTTTTTGATTTCTCCATGGTGAAAATAAAGTATCATTCTTTTCGATATATACTTCATGATACATCATATTTTTTTGTATATTTTTACCTATTGTTTTTTCCTTTTCATTCCTTTTCATATATAATTTATCATACATGTTCTTATTTTTAATTTATTTTCATTATTATCTATCACTAAATTACTAATTTTAACATATTTTTAACTAATTTTCATTATTAACTACTCAAAAAATTAATACACTTTTGAACATTAGATTTGAATTATAGTGCCGTACGTATGCATGGGTGGGGTACTAGTTATACAAAATCCTAAACGCATGAACCCAAGAGCTGAGATATAGATCTAGGACACTCTGGGAGACCCCTCAAAGATGCAACTACAAAACAACAACAATTTTTTTAGTTATGATTCTTAATTATCATTATTTTTATATTAAAACACATTTGAAACGTTATGGGATATTCTTAATTAGAAAATACAAAGTTTTCATTTATGTCATTTTTTTTAATAATGAATTAAAAAATTGGTTGAACACTCAATACTATAGATCATGAATTTAAGAATCCTAACATCGATGATAAAGGTTACCTTTATCGCTGTGAAAAAAAAATGCTAAATAATGTTCATTTTATCATTAGTTTTTTTGGTGGTGTTAAAGAGGTCCTTTATTAATGTTTTTTAACGTTAATAAAATGTTTATTTATCAACGCTAAACAAAATTGGCCATAAAAATCATAAAATATACCTTTTAAAATTATTTTATAAAATAATTACTCAAAATCAACTTTTATTGAAGCTCTCACACCACATTTCTCGATGCTCGACCCCACCCCTCCCCCTCTTTATAACCTCACCCAACACTCCAACCACCCTTTATCAACACTTTTATTTAATAATTTAGGATATATCTATTTATATATACCCACAAAAAATTGTTTTTTATTTATATATTTATTCATATAATTATGTATTTTGATATATATATTTAATTATATTTTTAAAATATGTTTATATATATATATTTAAATATAATTTTTTTATAATTTATTTATAAATATTTTTTATAAATACATTTATCTTATGTACATTTATATACATCTATATTATACTTCTCAAAAAAATATTTATACTATTACAATAGTTTCCGGGAGGGAGATACAAAGAAACACAGAAAATCTACAACACCTACAAGTACTTGAGGAGACTCGAACCCGAGACCTACTACGAGACCCCTCAAAGGTGTAACCACTAAGCTACACCCTTGGGGGAATTTATATTATATATTTAATAATAATTATATAATTATAAAAATATATTTATATGATGTATTTACACAAAATTGACATGCACATATGCACACATACACACACGCACACACACGTATTTATATTTTCCACACACACACACACACATTTATATTTTAGACACAAAAACACAAACGCATAAAAATTTACATTTATATACTAGATACACAAACATATATATTTATTTATCGATACAGTTCATATCACTATATTTTATAATGTATAAATGTAACTATAATTATAAATATATAATTATAAAAGAATATTGAAGATAAATATATATTGTATTTATATATATAGGTTCTAAGCGCACCATAAGCACCAGATGAAGCATTCCCAACTCAGTTTTTTGTCACAATCGAAGATTAATTTGAGATATATATCGACAATAAACATTGTGACCAACAAAATTGAATCAAATATTAATTGATGATTGAATTTTGGAACCAAAATGAAGGATCATCACATATTATTTAGAATTAATTTAAACAATTAAAAAACTAACTTGCGATGATTTTTTTCTTCATAGATGGATCTAACAACATTATTAGGTCATGTATTCATTGCATTGTAGGAATCAAATGTAGATTACCTTTAGTGGTGATCCACACATTCTCCAGAATCCTCCGAACATTGCCGTAGGAATCTCTGAGTTCTAGTATGATAGATCATATTGCTTGTGTCGTTCACCTTTGATTGCCTGGAGAATCAGTTCAAGAATGATTATCTTTGATCTCTCTAGAATCGAGAGTTGTCACAACCCCTCTCTCTAAAGGTGCTCGTCTTGGGCCAAAAATGAAGTAAGTGAGATAATGACCTCCGAATCCCGCCTTGAGTTGGTCCCGGGTTGGTGACTAGTACCAAGAGTATAAAATCTCTTAAATGGGAGGAATTATCCTAATAATAGGACTGAGATATAGGATATCAATGATCAATCAACTCCATGACATAATAAAAAAAAGGAATCCAAAACCATCCCACTTGCATGTTTAAGTAAAACAAATACTATTTAAATCCTTAAAATAAATACTCAAAATAAAAGGTAAGGTGCTGACACACCAACAACCCCAAAGGTATGAGATATTAATTTACAGCATGGTTGAAAAAGACCTCTTAGAAACCTAAAAACTATTTTTATATATGTAGGGAGAGCATACAAGTATATTGAGTAGGATAGCCAAAGTCTCTCATGCACATGTGAAAAGTGCATACTAATGCACCTGTGAGCAAACACCAAAACCAACAACACATACACATTCCAAATAACCAAGTTCATCCTCACCATGACATGCTCACCAAATAACGTATCCATGTATAATAACATAATAAGAACCATATCAATAATAGGGTACCCTGCACTGCTTTCACACCACATTTGTCAATTCTCCCCACCCTCTCCATCTTTATCACCCCCAACTCTCCAACCACCCTCTATTCACACTTCTAAACATTATCAACACTACTCCATATATAATTTTTTAATGGTTAAGGATACACACACACACACAATTATTTTTTATTTATATTTTTTTATAATTTTTTTAAATACATTTTGAAAATGTGTTAATATATATTTAAATATAATTTTTTATAATTTATTTATAAATATTTATTATAAATACATTTATTTAATATATTTCTATAATATATTTAAATAAATTTATCTTATATACATTTATATAAATTTATATTTTATATTTAATGATAATGATATATTTATAAAAATACATTTATATGATGTATTTACTCAAAATTGACCCTCAATTACGCACACATACACACACATATTTACACTCATGCATGTACACATATTTATATTTTCTACATATACGCACACATATTTATATATATAATTATATTTCACACACACATATTTATATTTATAATTATATTTTTATACTACATACACAGATATATATTTATATATTTATCTATATAGTTTATATCACTGTATTTTATAATAAATAAATGTAATTATAATTATACATATATAAGTATAAAAGAATATTAAAAATAAATATATATTGTATTTATATATATAGGTTTCGGGCTTAGAGGAAGTGTTGGATGGAGCATGCCCAACTTGACTTTTTGTCATGATCGATGATTAATCCAAAATGTACATCGACGATAAACATCATGACAAACGAAATTGAATCAAATATTAATAGACGATTGAACGCTGAAACCAAAATGCGGGATCATCACATATTATTTATAATTAATCTAAACAATTAAAGAATTACCCTGGGCACAACCCACTTAGATAACAAATTGCTATGACAAACCATCATTGATCGGACTGTTACCCATTGGGATGATCTTCCTTCTCTACTAGCAATGATTCCTTCCTAGCTGGGGTGTCTTCATATCACCTCTTCATGGGGAGGGGGGTTCTAGGGGTGCGAAGGGTTCGAAATAGAAACTCTAGGATTCCATTTTATTAAGAATTAAAGAATTACCATGCAATGAATTTTTTCTTCATTGACGAATCTGAAATTATCACTGCATCATACCATAATTGTGTTATAGAAATAAAATGTAGATTCCCTCTAGTGGTGATCCACAACTTGTCCAAAAACATCTGAACACCGTTATAGGAATCTTTGAGTGCGAGCACGGTAGATCCTAACACCTACGTCATTCACCTTTGTTCGCCTCAATAACCATTTCAAGGATTATCTTCTCTAGAATCAAGAGTTTTCATGACCCCATCCATCAAAAGGTACCCCTCTTGAGCTAGAAATGAAGGAAGAGAGATAATGAACCCTCGAATCCCGCCTCCAGTAGGTCTCGGGTTGGCATCTAGCACTGAAAGTATAAAATCTCTTAAATGAGAGGCATTGCTCTCTATAATAATAGGATTGAGATATATGATATCAATGATCAATCAACTCCATGACATAGTAAAAAAAATAAATTGAAACCATACCACATGTATGTATAAGTAAAAAAAATATAGATAAAAGTTTCCAAATAAATACCCAAAAGAAAAGAAATGACACCAACACAACAACAAAACCAAAGTTCCAAGATAGTAATGTCTATCATGGTCCACAAATCCATCTTGGAAACCTAAAAATGACAAAGAGAATACAAGTATACTCAGCGGGATAACCAAAGTATCCCATGAACATGTGAAAGGAGTATACCAATGCACCCATGAGAAAACAGAAAAACCAACATCACCTACAAAGGTCAACTAATCAATCCCAACATCACTATGACATGCTCACCAAATAACGCATCTAGGTATTATAACATAATAAAAAGCATATCGATAATAGGGTACCCTACACCGCTTTCTCACTGATTTGTCGCTCTCACACCCCAACATCATACATTATAGTGATCCCATCTCTTTCGAACATAAAATCATGCCAAGAACCCCACATGTAACTGGCCATCACATCATATCTCGCTCGAAGACATGAGTCATCACATCACATCTCACCTGAAGATACCTGATCCATCACAACACATCTCATCCACAATTGTAACTATAGTAGTATTGTATCGCGAACATGAAGGACATAAACCTCGTTACCACCTCCTACCATACACAACCCCCACCATAAGCCACCTCATAACCTCATCAATCATCACTACAGTGAACTTTTGACTTATGACTATCATATCCAATGCATGTAATCACCGCCTAGAAGAGAGAGCGGGAAAGAGTGGGTAGCCATCCATCCATTATCACCACCAGGATGTTGGAAAAAACACCCCCTAAATATATGGTTGTCGACACATGATGCTCGATGCTGGTGGGGTGTGTATATAAAATCATAAGGAACATACATGGTTTATATATATATAGACACACACAATCACAACCTATGAGTTCACAAAAAATCACTAACCAACTCATAACATCACCACCCAACCTCAGAAAATTGCCACTTTTGCCACCACTACTAAGTGCACAACACCCATTAATTCAGATATGACCTTTAAAGCGTTGATAAAAGGGACCTTTATCATTTATTTTTTTAGCACTGATAAAAACCCCTTTTATCAGCATTTTTTTAACGCTAATAAAAGTAAAAAAAAATGATTTTTTTGATTTTTTCCTCTCCTTTTATTAATCCTCAATCCCCCCTTTTAATAGTGCTAGGTAGTCCCTCCCCCCTTAACAGTGCTATGAACCTGCTTCACCCGCCTGCACGTGCCTACCTTTGGTTTCGAACTTCAGACGTCATCCTCATACTCCAACGTCTTTTCCACTCCACTATATTGTTTTGTTCTCAATTTTTTTATATATCTATATATTTATATACATTTCGTTACATGTTTTATTTGTATATTTATTTATATATATATAAATATATAAATACACATATAAAATATGTTTTGTGTGTGTGTGTGTATGTTTATACCAACATATATATATATTTATTTATATTTATATATGTGTGCATCTATAAATATAATTATA
Source organism: Viscum album (assembly GCA_963277665.1). Taxonomy (NCBI): domain Eukaryota; kingdom Viridiplantae; phylum Streptophyta; class Magnoliopsida; order Santalales; family Viscaceae; genus Viscum; species Viscum album. Next base: position 357,261,855 of record OY728155.1, on the reverse strand, counting down.
CATATTTATATTTACTTAAATATATTATATATCAATATTGATATACATATATTAGAATATATATATAAATACATATATGTTCATCAATACACATGCAAATATATATATATATATATAAATTATATATACATTAATTTTATATATATATAAATATTCATACATTTTTATTTTAAATAAAATGTATATTATTTTTTATTGAGATAAGGTTTATATATTGAGAAATATATTTTATATGTAAATAATATTAATTATTTATTTATAAAATTAAATTTTTTATGTTTGAATATATAAAAATATGTATATATTGTAATATATTTGAATATAAATAAGAGTACATTGTGAAAAATGATAAAATTTCAAATCCATAATATCAATATTAATGTAAGTCTTGAGAATAAATTCAGTCCCCACTGAAAAAGGGTAAAAAACTCCTCCAAAACGAGCCTAAAAATCCATCGAATGTTAAAAAATTGGGTTACCTGACTAAAAACTCAGTTTTGGAGGCCTTATAAGCCTTTTTCGGCCTTAAAAAACGTGATAGAGGGATACCATATGTCACTAGAGTGTTTATCTTGTCACAAGATTTGATTTGATATATGGTAGAGCTCAAACAGACACCCGGATCAAAATTTATGATCGTTTGAAGTTTGAGTTACGTTTTCAACTTATTTTCGATCTTTTATTTTTTTGATTTTTTTTATATTCAAATTATTATCAAATGACTATTACTTGATAATAATTTAAAAAGTATTAATTAAAAAAATATTTTTAATTATTTTATAATCCATTTTCACTAATTATCTTATATATTAAGTGTAAAATCCTATTTAGGCATATCTAAAATATATTTAATATATATATATATATTATATTTATATCAATATAAATATATGAATATATGAATATATTATTTTTAATGATTTTTTTTGAAATATATACTTTATCAACGCTTGTAAAGAACACTTATAAAGGGAGTGGGGGTTAACATCACTTATAAAAAAGCAGTGATAGGGGGGTCCCTTTTACAGCGCTAAAAAAGTGATGTTAAAAGGTAGTGCTGTGTAAAGCCATTTTTGTGTGGTAGTGACCACATGACGGGCCATGATCCATATTTCACACTTCATTTTCTTTCTCAACATAAGTTATTTTTCAAATTTCATATTAGAAACCATTTCATTTAAACACCCAATTCATTCCATTATTTCTAACTCATTCATCTCATTATCTCAGCCTGTTATTTAACATTTAACATCAACCCCATTTAACCACACTTCACATTTCTTAATTCATTCATTATCTATTTCCATCCCATTAACCAAACTATCCCATGCCATTTCAATTTTAACATTATCATTTAATTCCATCACAACTCGGGAAACTAACACAACACATCACAACACAATATCCAACAACCCATTATTCCCATGCCGACCAACCCACACTGTCACCATCACACAACCACAACCACCTCCTTGTCACAAACACCACATCACCCCCAATTTCCATAACAACCGCACCATAGAACGACCACAAAAATCATCACATAACCACCCCACATCACAATTTCACATCACCACCCACAACATGGTCACACCAAAACATATTCAGATATTAGTTTTTAGATTCAGATGGGGGATTTTCATCAAATTCTACTTATTGATTTTAGGATAATTGTCAAAAAACTAGGAATACCCTAGGGAAACCATTTCATTAGCTGAATATAAGTGATTATCCAATTATTTAGATAATTAACATTTGTTCTTTATGACTTAGACACCTTGATGTTTACCTTACATATTTGATCCATTATCATAACTTTGACCTCTTATGTCATCAATGCTTCGTTTAAGATCAACCAAATAATCTTTAAGTGACTTGAAAAGCCCACGAACTGACTTATCATCAACATTTATGAAGCCAAGAAAAAACTAATCCACCTTAACTTTAAATTCTTCCTCAACATCCACACATCTTATGATAATTAACATTTGTTCTTTATGACTTAGATCTGGAGTGCAATCAAGGATAATTGAAAAATTCTTTTCTCTCATGATCTTCTTCAAGATTTTTTATTTAATCACATTCCCCAACAAAATTATCAATTCATTCTGAATTTTATGACTAAGATAATGCTTTTGAATTTCATTATTTAACACATGAAGAACATGATCTTTCATGACTAGATCAAATTCAGAAAAAAAAATTAAATAAGTTTACAAAAAAGACCATTATCCTTCTCATAAATCTTCTCATTTGATCCATGAAATGGTATGTTATTTTGTGCAAGTACCTTCACAACTCTAATGATTCTAGTAAGTAACATTTTCCAATGAAATCTTTCCTTCTCAATGATACATTCAATGTTTTTTTTCAATTGTTTGTTTATATTCAAGTCCTATGTGAAATTCCACCCACTTCACAACATTAGAAATGTGTTCAAAATTTCTTTCATGCCCCCTAAGCCTTGTTTTAAGGTTGTTCCAATCATTAGATCCTCCTTCAGTTAAAGAAATTTTCATCGATTTCGAATTAAATAATTTACAACAAAAACAAAATACCTTATCCAACTCATTAGAATACACAAGACACTTTCTCTCATGTTTTTCTCCATAAGGAAGTAGACAAAAATAATGATTAGAAGTAAAGTGTCTCCCATGTCCGGATTCCTTAGGAAATACATCATTTTCTTTTAATATTTTAATCGGTCCATGCCGAACCAACAAAATTCTATTCTTTTTTGGAAGAGAATTCCCCTGTGTGGTCTTTTCAAACCCTCCACACATGAAACACTCTCCCCCCATGAAGAGGTCAATCTTCCAAGGTAGTTCCCCAGTCAGGGAAGGAGCTGTTTCTAGCTGAGATGTAAGAGCGTCTCGGAGGGTAATAGCCTGACAATGATGGTCCGTCAGAGCGATCCGTCATCAACTGGGCCATGCCTCATTTTTCCCGTCCAGATGAGACCAGGTGACCCGGTAAGGTGGGTGGATCCTAGGGGAGAGGCTTGCCCTGAAATATGATTCCCAAGATTCGAACCCTAAACCTCCCAAATAACGGCATGGTTGTGCCACTCTCCTTCACCACCACACCACCACCGAAGGGGAAAAAGTACACTGGGTTTTCCGGAACAAGGAGTTACATAGTATAGGTGGTCTGTCACCCACCACCGAGTGCCTTTATGTACTCCCCCAGCCACATGCCTAGGTGTAAAGACACCCAGGCTTTCATTCCAGTTCCACATGGGGTAGAAGGGAACACGAGAGGTAATAATGGCATATAGTGTGCGTTGCCTTGCGAGGACTCAAACCCAAAACCTCTGGTTCAGGACGCCACTACCGCTTACTAACTCACACATGCCCTGTAGTCACCAAAAAAATTCTCTTGACATCATTGATACTTCCCCATAATCCTAAATCATAATTCACATCCACATCTTTTTCAAGGTCAAGCATGCCTTGATATCCAAGATCATGAATCATATGAATAGTATTTTTATTTTCATTGTCCTTATAATCCACATCCACACCTTCATTTATCGTATCAACACTTTGAGTCATGAATTCATCTGCAGACTATTCATTCACTTTAGAAACAATGTCTCCTAGAGATTGATCATTAAATTGAATAGATTAAATCTCTTTTTCACTTCTTGCACCAAATAATTTAGAAATCGAACCCACTAGTGATTTTTTCCAATTAATTCTTTCTCTACTTGGTTTTTCTCTTTTGAGGTCCATAATTTTGAATCCTCTTCATCATAGTACATACAAGTTATACATTATAATTCAAATAATTATAATTCATTTAGAGTTACAACATATTTAAAGTAAATAGTTGTCTTTCAAAAATAAAATCATATATCCTAACTCATTGATTTTTTATTTAATATTCAACAATTTATATGAATATTTCTCTAACAAAACAAAAAATATAAATCTATTAATATATTTCACAACTAAAATTAGATAACTATAAACTAAAATTATTATCAATTATATTAATAAATTTAAATGAAGTTATTTAAAAGTAAAAAATTTACCATTAAAATGAGACAGTCAAGACAACAACGAATTCATAGTTTTATATAAATTATAAAAATTTAAAAAAAACTAATAAAAATAAAAAAATAAAAATTATAATTAAAAAATTATTATAAAAAACATTAATTACCTATGGATATATCACAAATTGCTATTGATATGAGGACATTACAGTCAATACGGACAAGACACCAGTGAATCTGCAATTCCAATAATTTATTAAAATGAAACAAAACAATTAATAAATATAAAAACAAAAATTATAATTAAAAATTATTATAAGAAACATTAATTACTGAGTGGAAAAACATAAATTATATTTGAAATATCCAAATTTCAATTGAGATGGGAAAGACAACAATTAATTTGTAACTCATATAATTCCTAAAAATTAAACAAAACAATTAATTTAAATAAAAAAATAAAAATGATAATTAGAATTGATCATAAAAAACCCTAATTACCTATGAACACTGAATATAAAATTGAAATTGAGATGGGCATATTAAAATTGACACAAACAATGCACCGGTCTATTCGCAATTCATTCGCACAATTCCTGAAAATTAAATAAAATAGTTAATAAAAATAAAAAATAAAAAATATTTCAGAATTATCAATCAAACTAAAAAAAAACCTTGACATTTTGGTAGCAAGACAACAGAGGGGGTTTGGACTGGGAAACAAAAAGCCGAATGGAAGGGGAGTGGAGGGTGGTTGTTCAACAGAAGCAAAGGTGTGAGGAGGAGGCTCGCACCCCAACTAGAAGCAGCAGTAACAAGGTGAGGCAAGTGGGGAGGGAAGGAGGGGAGGGCAGCATAGCGAGCCCTGGGTGGAAAGGTGAGGCAAGGTGGCGAGGCGAGCTGATGCGGTGAGGCAAGTCGAGCCGAGGTATCGATGATGAGGTGATCCCCTGCGATGAGGTAAGGTGGACAAGAGAGTGCTACAGCAGTGGCATCCTTATTTTTTTAGGGTTAATATTTTTCTTGTTGCCCCTCATAGGCGGTGTTGCCCATGCCCATGGGTTCTTGGGGATCACCTGTGGGTCAGCCCAGATGTCCCAAACCCCTAACAATCAGAAATATGTGGCTCCACAACCCCATATCCATGGTGCAGCTGTGCCAGAATTTATAGTAGCAGCAAACTTCACTCAGGCCTCCCCCAACGCTACAACAATTTCTCTCTGCCACAACCATCACATGTCGAGAAGGGGCTATGCATTAACCAAGGATGTGAAGGTTTTGGGAATAACAGAAGTGTTGGATGGGTCGTTCTTAACTTTTCTTTTTATCATGATCGATGATTAACTTGTGATTTACATGATGATAAACACTGTGTTCATGGGTGTTGAATCAAATAATATAGATAATGGATAAATTTCAGAACGAAAGTTCATAATCGTCACATATTATTTATAATTAATTTAAGAAATTAAAGAATTACCTTGCGTGAAATTCTTTCATCATTGATGTATCTAACAATATATCTACGTTGTATCATCATTGTGTTGTAGGAATCAAGAATAGATTCTTTCTAACGACAATACACATGTATTCCACAAATCTCTAAACATCGCTATAGGAATCTATGGGTTCTAGCAAAACAGATCCTTTCGCTTGCATCGTTTGCCTTTGATCACCCCGAGAATCACTTCTAAAGTATTCTCTTTGATCTCTCTTGACTCGAGAGTGAAAGACGGAGGAAGATCTCTCTTCATTCTTGGGATAATTCTTAGAGAAGGGAGCTCTCTAGAGATTCAAGAGGATTATACGAATTTCCTTGTGCACAACAAAAGGAATGAATTGAATCTCTTAAAAAATAATATAATTGAGTTTATATACCGCTAGAGTTAGAAATAAATAATTGAACACATTTCCTTTATTATTTATTTAGTCCCTATGTAATCCCATGTTTATAATAATAATAATAATAATAATAAAAATATTTATAATAATAATATTTCTTGACATGAGCTAAATTCATGGATTAAAATTAAATATTATTTATTAAAATAATATTCAATATATATTATTTCTCATTGGACTATTAAACTCGGTCGACCAATCCTCCCCAATATATATCGGGCCTTGAATAATGACTATTTATTTAATAAATGATTATCATTGCATTATTTGATAAATAAATAAATATTATATCCACTAAATAAAAATAAATATTTATTAAATATTCCGCTCACATAATATTCTCTCGAATAATCGATGACAGAATATATGAAATCAAGAAAACATGAATAATTATTAAGCCACGCGCGAGAATAATATTTATTCAACTTGTTAAATAATAAATAATAATATATTATTTAATAGATATTCTGGATACACTTAGTGTGTGACCCTCCATGCCCTTTTCTTAGTGGCATTAGGTGAAACATTCTAAAGTCCAAGGTTATCATCTAGCAACACACCAAGACATCCCTAGAGAAAGAAGTTAATTCCACAAAGACATAATATCTCTCATGACCGCTTACTATGTAATATAATTGTTAGAGTTGGTGTCCTAGAACCAACTTTTTGTACTTTGATTACACAAATATTTAATTTATTTAAATATTAAACATCTTATTACATATTTTTCATCATTCTGTATGAATATGAAGTAATAACGTCCTAGAGTATTTATCAAATTCACAAGGTCATAACAGTTCCCCGCTATAATGAGAACCTTGAAGTGCTATTAAAATATTCTTAAATATAGTTCTTTGGTTGGATGACATACTATGATGAGACACAGAGTATAGATACCATATGGTGTGAGTACTCGTAAGCAGATGAGGCTTTTTCTCATGATGTTCACACTTAGTAATCTCCAAGATGGAAAATTATGAGAATAGACCCACCTGTAAGAATTCCACATGTTTTGGTGTTATAAAATATTCCAATATGTGAGCATGTGTAATGGTACTTAGACTTTAAGATTATCATTAATTCACATCATGACTCGCGCATTTGGATTTACTAACGAAAACCATCACGCCATATGTTGGTGGGAAGTAGGGTCTGTTGGGTGCATCACGAATGACATGTTATTAATGTATAAGTCAAGGAAGGATTTGTCCCTTCTATTTATGGAAGTTGCTATATCGACTCTTTGATTGAAATAGAATCGTCACCCTAAATTCTATGGCCATGGTGTATTGACGAGTTTATTTTAGGTAGTCAAAAAAAGACGTATCAAGGAAATAGGTTGATGACACTATCATGAAACCTACTTGATGAGATATTGAGAAAAAAATATTATATTACACAATGAGAATTTGTATGTGGATGTCATAATTGGGACTTTATGTTCTTTCTCTTGGGCGCCTTGACCCATTGCCAAATAGTACTATTGGACTTTTGGCAAGCCTGCCTAATTCCAATGAGAAAAAATCCTAGAGGGTCACATACTATGTGTTTCTTATGGTGTCGATTATATTCTATTTGAATTTAATTAATGGAATAAATATTATTCTCAAGATCATGGAATAATTTTTTTCAAGTTAAAATGATTTGAAGAAATTAAATAAAATATATTTATTTTATTAAACATTTAATAAATGTTTATTTAATAGTTTGTAAATAAAATATTTATTTAAGAGAATAAAATATTTATTTATTCGGGTGTTCAATAAATGGAAGTAGATTTTGAGCAGACCAAGGCCAGTCCGGGAGTAAAATAATTATTTGCGAGATAGTAAATAATTATTTAATTAGTTGGCACAAGAAAAAATAATAATAATGTTGTTATCATTATGTGGAATGAGATTTCATTTATGATTATGTTTTGTGCAAGTTGGAACACCAAAAATAATGGTGTTGTTATTTTTATTATGCACCATGAGTTTTCTCGAAAGTTATGAATGTATTTAATTGCTGTTATGAAATTAAATATTGTAACCAAAAGACCATGTCATTAAATAGACATGTATGTCTATTGTGCCATTATTTCTTGTGAACTAAATTTCTGGTGGTGAGAGAATTATTGATCCAAAACAATTTATCTCTCGAATCCTGTCCTCTCCCCTATTAAGAATGAGAGATGTTCTTTAAGACTGAAGAACATGAGATCAAGAACGACCAATTCAAGACACTTGCTTTGCCATGCTAGCACCCAGAGAACGAGTGGTGTTGATGAGAGGCCATCAGAGCACATGTGGATCACCGCTAGAGGTATACTGGTTTGGATCCTCATAAGTGTAATGAGAAAATTTGGAAGGGTCATTACAGAGGATCAACATCATCAACTAATAAATTACCGAATATCCAGGTATTTAATTTCTGTATAAATTATTTAAATTAATTATAAACATTATGGGAAAAATACTCTCACTAGGATACAATTCCCTTTTCTTCTTTTGTCTAGATATTTGATATTAATCCATGGATTCTGGTGTTTATTGTCGTATTGATCCCGGTTTGATCATCGATTACGAAAAAGGAAAAGTTAGATCCTCCCAATCTTCACGCTTGTGCTGCATCCAGATCCTTCAAGTGGTATTAGAGAAAGGTTCATCGTCATTTATAATTATTTAAATAACGAGTTGATGATTTACGATTTAATAATTTAGTTTTTCAATTCTAGGTTAATCTTTCTTGTAATAAGGATTTCAAGATCTATTCTTCCTCTTTTGTTTCTCACAGATCTAATAGAAATAAATAATTTTTGGATTCAAATTAAACCTATGAACTCATCAGGAGGCGCCGATGATTCTATCCAGGTGACACGAAATTACACGCCATGTATTTGAACCTACAAATCATGTTCTCTTTCATACACGCCGTGTAGTCATAATCAGTGCATCAGAAGTAATTCCATAATTACTCAAGATGTGTGAATTTATGACACATGGTGTAATTTTTTTACACCGCATGTTGACCGGGACATATAGACACACGCTTTCTAGATTATATGATGCGTGGCCCAATGGACACACTGTGTAGTCCATTCGGGCCATGGTCTAATCTGTGGATCCCATACACAGATTGAGCCAATCGGTAACTATGTAACATAGAGACAACATGGTGTGTAGCCCACTGTACATTCCATGTACTCAGAAATATCCAAAGTACGCCTCACGTACTGAGTCCCTAGGTGTGAACTTTGGGAAATATGGTGAAGTTAGTACACATTGTGTAGTCGAAACTCCACACCGTGTATGTTACCAAATTACGCAAAGTTAAAAATTTAATGTTTGTGTAATGTTCAGAAGTACTTATCATGTATAAATTGTAAAACATGTTTTTACTCTATGAATTGAAGTATCATGTATTCCATATGTCAGATGAGTAAAAAAGTATACAAATATAATACATGTTGGGTAGATTTGAACAGGTATTCACCAGGTTACCTCCAAGGTATATTCATGTAGGAGGATGAGAATCTCAAGGAAATTCAGAAAAGGAGTTAAGACAAAAGGATTGATTAATTAAAGATAATAATTAGTCGATTTGAGTTCAATTTATCTTGATGAGAATGATTTAATAGTTGAATTCTATTTTTATTAATTGCGTAATTCATTGCATGTATGTGGATGATCCTGAGATAGACATAACCATCCATTTATAGGGTTGGGATTTCAGTTACAAAATTTAATTACATAACAACCATTAAATATAATTATAACCATTAATGAAATCTCATGCCACATAATAATAATAATAGTATTATTATTTTGTGGTGTGCCAACTTATGCAAAATGGATAAATAATATTTATCGACTCGTAAATAATTATTTTATCACTGAACACAGTCTTGGTCCATTCGAACTCCTCTTGTATTTATTGAACACCTGAATAAATAATTTATTCTCTTAAATAAATATTTTATCCAGAAACTAGTAGATAAATATTTGTTAAATATTCAATAAAATAAATAAATATATTTTATTCACAATCCAGTGAATAAATATTTATTTAATTTATGCAATCAATATAACTTAAATAAAATTATTCCTCAATATTGATAATAATATTTATTCCGTTAATTAAATTCAAATAGAATTTAATCGAGACCACCAGAAACACTTAGTGTGTGACCTTCTAGGATTCTTTCGTGTTGAAATTAATTAGGATTTCCTAAAGTCCAAGATTACTGTCTAGCAACGAGTCAAGGCGTCCAAGAGAAATAACTTGAAGTCGCAACGATGACAACCCCATACGAACACTCACTGTGTAATATAATACCTTTACCATATAATCTCATCATGTAGGTTTCATGATAGTGTCATCAAGCTATATGCTTGATAAAAAATTATTTTAATATCTGAAATAAACTCGTTGTTACACCATGACCATAGAATTTAGGGCGATGAGTTAAGATATCAATTTTATAAATATGGAAGGGACAAATCTTTTCTTGATTTATTCACTAATAACATGTCATTCATGATGCACCCAAAGCACCCTACTTCCCACCGACATATGGCGTGATGGTTTTTGTTGGAAAATCCAAGTGCGCAAGTCATGACATGCATTAATAATAATATTAAAGTCTAAGGAACATTACACACACTTGAAGATAGAAATATCTGATGACACCAAAACATGAAAAATTCCTACTGGGGGGTCTGTTCTCATAATCTCCCATCTTGGAGATTACCAAGTGCGAACTTCATGAGAAGAAGTCTCATATTTTTACGAGTACTCACACCTGACAGTATATATACTATGTGTCCCGTAATATTATGTTATCCAAACGCAAAACTATATTAAGAATATTATCATAGTACTTAAAGGGTCTACTCATAGTAGGAAACTACTATGACCTCATCAATGTGACAAATACTCTTATACATTATTATATTATGGTAATGAAGAACAATGAACAATATGTAAAAAGATATTTAGTTTAGAATTTAATACATCAAATATTCATTTAATCAAAGTAAAAATAGTTGGTTCTAGGATACCAACACTAACATTGGGTTCAAGGGACTCTGAGAATTTATACCCATCTTGAAAAACATAAGACCACGATAAAACCCATATGACCATACCACAGTACTGCTAAAAATTAAAGGGACCACAACGCAACACCCCCACCACACTGTAGCCCTTTTGGTCAAACAGACCTCTGAGATTTGCAGCTTTCACATGGTAAAAATCCTATAAAACCCGATTGACCATATCATAGCCCAACCACTATGACATAAACCCCCAATAACCAGGAAGAGGCAATACCACAACCCCATCTCTATGGTGAAACTGTTTCAGAATTAATAATAGCACAAAACTTCACTCAAGCCCCCCCCTATGCCACAATAGTGTCTCTCTGCCATAACCATCACCTATCGATAAGGGGATATGCCAAAAACAAGGCTATGAAGGTTTTGGGCGCAATAGAAGTGTTGGATGGTTCGTTCTCAAATTTAATTTTTTTTCATGATCAATGAATAACTTGATATGTACACAGCGATAAACATTGTGTTCAAGGGAATTGAATCAAAAAATAGATAATGGATAAATGCTCAAACTAAAGCACATAATCATCACATATTATTTATAATTAATTTAAGAAATTAAATAATTACCTTGTGTGAAATTATTTCTTTGTTTATGGATCTGACAATAGTTTTACATTGTACCATCATTGAATTATAGGAATCAATAATAGATTCCATCTAACGGTAATCCATGCGTATTCAAAAAATCTCTGAACATCGTCGTAGGAATATATGGGTGCTAGCATGACAGATCCTTTCATTTTTGTCATTTTCTTTTGATTTCCTCGAGAATCACTTCTAAAGGATTCTCTTTGATCTCTCTTGACTCAATAGTCAATGGTAGAATAAAATCACTCTTTATTCTTGAGAGAGTTCTTGGAGAAAGGAGCCCTCCAGAGCTTCAAGAGGATTCTCCAAATTTCATTGTGCACGACAAAAGAAATGAATTAACACAATTGAAAAATAATATAATTGAGTTTATATATCGCTAGAGTTAGAAATAAATAATTGCACAAGTTCCATTTATTATTTATTTAATCCATATGGAATCCCATGTTTATAATAATAATAATAATAATAATAATAATAATAATAATAAATCTTGACATGTGCAAAATTCATGAATTAAAATTAAATATTATTTATTCAAATAATATTCAATATATATTATTTCTCACTGGACCATTAAACTAGGTCTACCAATCCTCCACAATATTTATTGAGTCTTGAATAATGACTATTTATTTAATAAATAAATATCACCATATTATTCACTAATAAATAAATAAATATTATATCCACTAAATATAAAATAAATATTTACAAAATATTTCTCTCACATAATATTCTCTTGAATAATTGGTGATAGAATATATGTGATCAAGAAAGAATGAATAATTATTTAACCACATGAAAAAAATAATATTTATTCAACTTGTTGAATAATAAATAATAATATATTATTTAACAAAGATTCTGGATACACTTAGTGTGTGACCCTCTAGGTCTCTTTCTCAGTGGCATGATGCGAAACATCCTAAAGTCCAAAGTTATCATCTAGTAACACGCCAATACACCCATAGAGAAAGAAGTTAACTCCACAATGACATAATACCTCATACAAATACTTACTGTGTAATATAATCTTTTTATCAAGATATCTCTAATCAAATAGGTTATATGCTGGTGCCATCAATATATGTGTCCAATGTCTCCTTCTTTGACTTTCCAGAAATCAATTTTGCCTAAAGAACAGCATGACCATATATTTATTTAGGATATATCATTTTCATCAAAGGGTCTGAGATATCAATTCCTATTAAAGTAAAAAAGGGACAAATCCTTTCTTGTACTATTCATTAATAAAATATTACCTGTCATGCACCCAACCTATCCGACCTCAATGCAAACACATGTTGTTATGGTTTTTTTCAATACATCAAAGTACGAAATTTATAAAAATCATTAATAATAATATTAAAGTCTAAGTATTAATAAAAATTTACATATATAGAAACACCCAACAATACATAAAAATATGGATTTCCTACAGGCGGGTCAAGTTCTCATAATATCCTACACCAGATATTATCAAGGGCATACAACCTAAGAGGGTGAATAAAAGTCCTATGAGTATCCACCCCTGATAGCCTAAATCATTTGTGACCATTAAATGATTTCATCCCGATATAGAACATTAATTTAAGAATACTGTCATGGAACTTCTAGGATCTCATCATGGCTGGGAACTACTATGACCTTTTAGTACGACCGTTACTCTTAGTACAATACTGCATACTATGTTACATAGAAGAACGATCATGATGTCATAGAAATATTATTAATATTCAAAACTATCAATATAGGTTATCATAAAGTACAAAAAATTTTCTTCTAGGGCACAAAATCCAATAGACTCCCACATGCACTAAATACAACTACTAAAAATCTTCAGTCTAGTAGTTATCACATGATACTCATGCTTCTTCTGAGATAGAACTTTATTCAATGGGTCCACCATGTTTTCTTTTGTGAGAACTATACTTACTATAACTTCACCCATTTGATAAAAATCCCCCAAGAGGCGATACTTCTGGAGTGTGTTCTTTGTTAGTTGGTGTGACCTTGACTCTTTTGCAAGAGACACCACTACAGTATTATCATAATATAATGTGATAGGGTCTATATTACTAGGTACCACATCAAGCTCCTAAAAAAAGTTTCATATACAAAAATATTACTTGAACTACTGGAAAAATACCCTATACCAACGGTTTGGAACTATTTTTATAGGCATCCAAACCATTGGTATAGCCTATACCAATGGTTTGGAGAACTATTTACTAGTAAGCCCTGGGTATAGGTCTAAACCAATGGTTTTGGGAAAACCATTGGTATAAACCTATACCAACGGTTTTGAAAACCATTGGTATAAGTAATATGAAAATCTATACCAACAGTTCCCTAAAACCGTTGGTATATGGAATTCAAAAAATAATCATTCGATTGGTTTTGATCCCAGCACCTCCTGTTTGTGATTGAACGACCTAACCACTAACCTAACTTACTTTTGTGAACATAATTTCATAAATATATATATATGTATTATCATAAGTATTTTAAATATTGATTTATTTAATGTCCTCTGTAAGAAGATTTCATTAAAAATACATGTAACTATACCAACGGTTCTCAAAACCATTGGTATAGACCTATACCAACAGTTTTGAGAACCCTTGGTATAAGTTCTTTGATTTTGGGACCTATACCAAAGGTTTTGGAGAAACTATTGGTATAGGGGGGACCTATACCAATGGTTTGGCCAAACTGTTGGTATAGGTCCCCCCTATACCAACGGTTTATCCAAAACCGTTGGTATAGGTTCATATAAGTGACCTATACCAACAGTTTTGGCCAAACCGTTGGTATAGGTCCAAATTAGTTAACTATACCAACAGTTTGGACCAAACCATTAGTATAGATCATATTTCTAGTAGTGTTGGCTACATCATAAGACGCTATATACTCTAACTACACTATAGAATCAGTGACAACTGGCTGCTTTGAACTCCTCTAGTTCACAGCTCCTCCATTGTGGCAAAAAACATATCCCGAATGTAACTTCAGATCAGTCTAATATGTTTGAAAACTATCACCAGTATAACCCCTGATAACCATATCCACATATCTTCTATACACTGGGAACATATCCATAATTCTTCCCAGATACCTGAAGATAACCTTAATAGCAGACCAATGTTGTTCTCCTAGATCTACTTAATATCTGCTTACCAGACTCAATGCATGGGAAACATCAAGTCTAGTACATAACATAACATACATGATTCATCCTATCGCTGAAGCGTATGGGATCCTACTCATTCTCCATTTCCCCTGTTACGTTAGAGGGCACATTTTCTTAGAAATATATAAGGCCCCGGCCTTAAACCTTACTTAATATTGAATTAAATGAATAATTCACGTTGAGGATATTTTCAGGTTTAGAGTTTTAGTGAATTAGAACATAACTATTACATCTCAAAAGATTACAAAGTAGTCACTTCTACTAAGTTTCCATAATAAAAAAAAACTCTTAAAAGAAACATGTCTAGTTCCATGTTTTATATAGCATGACATTCCCTTGATCCCATCCTTGACCTTATTCCACATTAAGTCCTATGAAAAACATTTCAAAAAAACTTGGGGTGAGCATAAAAAGCTCAGTAAGGGATACACAAAGAATGAAAACTGTTAGTTTTTCAAAATCAAGTAAACCATGTATACTCTATCAAAGTAATACCTTCACCTTCATGAAGTAGTAAAAACTCTTCACTGAATAAAGTATCATTTCTTACCTTTTTGTAACTAAAGGATTACCATAAAGCCCATATAAAGAACACATAACATATATAAAGGTAAATTGGGACATAAACATACTTAAGTGGAATAACCATACGGTCGACTTCCACACATATCACTTAATGGAATAGCCATACGGCCAATTTCCATACATACTTAATGGAATAGCCATACGGCCGACTTCCATACCCAATGAATTGGAGGTTATAACGTAACCACCCATCCTGGTATTCACGGCACCACCAGTCATATGGTTTATAACGTAACCACCCGTTAAAATGTCCAAGTACCAATATAAAATCATAAAACATAAAACCAATATAAAGGAATGATAAAATTTCTACATTTCAATCACAATATATCATAAATATATTAATATAATAGAATCCTTTATCAAAACCATTTTCAATACCAAAATACATAAAAGAGTATATGGTATTTATTTTATTCTAAAAACATTACGGCTTGTTGAGGAAGCCAAAGACCAAATAATACTCGCGGCGGCGGAAAAGGTCGTTGTCACCGCGTACGTTAAAAAAAACATTTCTTTTTGTCGTTTAGTAAAACGCTTCGTAGAAAAAGATTCCTTTTGTATAAAAGTAAAATTCAAAGGGGTTTATACACCGTATAAAAGAAAGTTGTGTATAAAACGAAATATGCCTCCATGAAAGGAGATTGAGACGAAGTCCCTTACCTCAGGTCCGACTTGACTCGATCGTTATTTAACGTCCTGAATAATAAACTTGAGTTAATTTATACTTGATTAATAACCTTTTTAGAGTTCATTATTCCTTTTATATCACTTATTTCCATGTTATAAACATTATGTAACCATTTAAGTTAATGATGTTTGTTTTGTCAATATTTGGTTCTTAAGTCGAAAGTGGACTTCTTACAATTACATGTTGTTCATGTGGTCAAAGGTTATTTATATCCAGAATGACATTCCTGATTTGGATATCATATATATCATATATATACAGCATATACATGTATTTATAATATTACATAATCATTTAGAGGTAAGAAATGAAATGCACCGTTCATGGAGACGGTAAGCCGTACGTAAGCATGAACGCTACTTTCATTTCTATTTCGTATTTTATAGAATGGAATCATAATGATATAAGAGTATATTATAATTTCAGTATAATAACATATATAATATCATTAACTTTATTCTTTACACATCCCACATATGGTATTAACGAATCAAATCACTTTCAGGGGGCGGTAGTCCGCACTTCCTAAAATGAAGATATCGTGTTTACCCATAATGGAAACAATAATGGTATGCCATAAATGAAAAATACATAAGCTTAAGGAAAGAATAAACATATTATATATCATATATAAAAATAGTGACATCATAATGGCCACCTTTGAAGGTGTTAAAAGAGTATTGAACAATCATCGTTTCGGGAGGCAGAATTTCACCATCAACGGAAACCGTACGTTCTTTAACCATTTGATGTAGTTTTGTGAGAGTTTAGCTCGAATAAATCTTATAACAACATCCTAGTATATTGAAGATACTAATTTTGTTACAAAATAATTAAATAAAAAGAGTTTAGGGGGTTGGAGAAGCAAAATAAAACAAATGAACAAGAGAGAATGAATTACCTTTAAAAGTGTAACTCCTTTTGATTTGAGCCTAAATGATTCCTTTGAAAGGATTCTTCCCAAAGGGAATCCTATAGGATGAGGAGAGGGATGCGGAGAGAGTAAATGGGCAGGGGATGGCCGAGCCAAAGGCTTGAGGAGTGTGTGAAATGAGGTAGAGGTGGGGGCCTTTTATAAGAGGAGAGGAGGGGCACTTTTGGGAATCATGAAACTATTATTTTATTTTCAAAAGTGTTTCGAATTTCTAAGGTCCCACATTGATATATTTCAAATATAAGATGATAAGGATTTGAAATATTCCCATACAATAGGTTTTGGACATGTGTAGGTTTTATATATTACATTATCTTCCCATTTTATTTAAATCATTAAATAATGAAGTCATCGCTGCATCATAATGATGTCATAAATAATTTAATTTATTTAAAGTCTAAAAATTATAAAAAAAATACTATGATGTAGTAAATATTTTTAGATTTCCAATGACTATTTATAATCAAATATCTGATCTTTATAGCCCCATGTAAAAATTGTTTTCGTAAAACATATTATGTTTGTGTCATTTTTACTTTTACATTAAATAAAAAGTTATTTATGTCATTTCCCAACCAAAGTGTCTCCATGGGGTCCCCAAGTTGACCCATGGCTTGTCTTGGTCTTCCATGACACATAAAATGAGGTTAGGACATGTGTCAAGCTCATCTCATATTATTAAAACATTATTTTTACCGTAAACTACACTAATTACCACTAATCGCGATTAAAAACTTAATAAGTTACTATTCACCAAAAAATTATTTTAATCTCATTGAACCACATTTCACTTATTAATGACAACCATGTATGTCGGATTTTTGAAAATTAAAACACAATGATGGCAAAATTTCATTTAAACGGAAAATCAGTTTTTATAAGTACCACTTAGTGGTTTCACTATTCATCAAAAATTGAAGTTTTTCAGAAAATTACCAAAAATTCACCCTAAGCTATATTTGATATTACGAATTCAAAAATGAAGTCTATTTTAAAAAATTAAAAACATATAAGTCAAATTAATTAATTTAATAATTAATTCCCGCTGTCAGAGCAAATAGCATGTTTTTATGAAACAATAAGTATCAAAAGATTAACACTAGTTTAAGTCCGATTTCAAAGTGAAATTAATTCCAACGACCACTATTGGATTTAATGGTAAAAATATTTTCTAATTTCACTTTAAAACCAATTAAAAAGATAATCTAATCATATAAATAAATTAGATTAAAAAGAGGTTTTGAATTAAAATACAACATTTTACACTATTCATTAAAAAAAGAACTTTATCGGAAAGATACCAAAAATTTACACAAAGTAAATTTTGATGTCCCGATTCTAAAGAAGAGTTATTTTTGGTCCAATAGAATTTATAATATTGATCAAAACTATATTTAATGACGATTCGCCGTCAAAAGGTGATAAGTGAACCCTTAGTGAAAATTAGGGTATAAATGCCTAAAATTGAACTCTTTCTGTATTTTAAGCCTTTATCTTTTATTGGGTAAATGTAAAAACATTTAAAAACATATATAATCATATTTTAGTTATTTCTATCCATTCCCGCCAGTACAATGACTACTTGTTAACTAACATTTAAAATAATATTATTTTATTACTTGTGTGCAACGTAAGTTTTCAAAGAAACTCATCGTTGCGTATAGAGTACGCTATCGAACGTAGAAAACCCTTTTAATTAAAATTAATATTTAATTCGTAAATATTAATATATATGAAAATTCTTTATTCTTTAATTACCTGGGATGTTACATCCTTCCCCCCTTTTGGGAATTGCGTCCTCGCAATTTTATTCACTTATCAAAATAAGTGGGGGTATTTATCCCTCATAGCATTTTCAGATTCCCACGTTGCCTCTTCAATCACATGGTTTTTCACAAAACCTTTACCTGATGAATCACCTTATTCCGTAACACCTGCTCCCTGTGGTCAAGAATCTGGACTGGTTGTTCTTCATAAGATAGGTTCTCCTCCAGCTGAACTACCTCTGGACTCAAAACATGAGATGGATCTGGCATATACTTCCTCAACATTGAAACATGAAAAACATTGTGTACCTGAGATAAACTCGGAGGTAAAGCCACTCGGTAAGCAACTGATCCAACTTTCTCTAGAATTTCATATGGTCCAATAAACCTTGGACTCATCTTTCCTTTCTTACCAAATCTCATCACACTTTTTCAAGGAGAAACCTTGAGAAAAACATGATCACCTACCTCGAAAGATAGATCCTTCCTCCGGTTATCCGCATAAATCTTCTGCCTGCTCTGAGCTGTTCTCATGTGCTTCTGAATAAACTGTACTTTTTCTGCCATCACTTCTACCAATTCTGGTCCCATCAGCTTCCTTTCACCCACTTCATCCCAAAATGCTGGAGTTCGACACCGCTTCCCATATAATGCCTCAAATGGTGCCATCTATATACTGGAATGAAAGCTGTTATTATAAGAAAACTCAACCAAAGAAAGATGTTGGTCCCAACTTCCCTGATAATCCATCGAACAAGCTCGTAGCATATCCTCCAAGGTCTGAATTGTTCATTCTGACTGCCCATCTGATTGAGGATGAAAAGCTGTACTAAAATTTAATTCAGTACCCAACGACTTCTGAAGGCCTTTCCAAAAGTTAGATGTGAACCTAGGATCACGATCAGATACAATGGAGAGAGGAACTCCATGTAACCTGACTATCTCTTTAAGATACAAACGGGAAAGTTGATCTAGGGAAAAAGTATCTCGTATAGCAAGGAAATGAGCAGATTTAGTCAAGCGATCAACAATAACCCAGATTGCATTATTACCTCGAGATGTCCTTGGTAATCCCACAACAAAGTCCATGGATATGTTTTCCCATTTCCACTCTGGAACTGGTAAAGGCTGAAGCATCCCTTTTGGTAACTGCCGCTCTGCTTTAACCTGTTTACATGTCAAACACTTCACAGTAATATCAGCAATATCTCTTTTCATTCCATCCCACCAGTAATACTCCCGCAGATCTCTATACATCTTAGTACTGCTAGGATGAACTAAAAACGGAGAACTATGAGCTTCACATAACAACTCATTCTTCAATTGTGAATCACAAGGTACACACAATCTCTTCCCAAATCTCAAAACACAATCATTATCAATGTTGAATTCAGGCAACATACCTTTCTGAACTAGCTCTACCTTTTTCTGCAACTCACTGTCTTGCTTCTGTGCTTGCTTGATTCTGTCTAATAGAGAAGATTTCACTGATACCTGAAACAAAACAGAAGAACTTCCTGTACCAACAACTTCTATGCCAAAGCTCATCAAATCCTTAACCAAAGGATCATGTTCCAAACGCAACATTGCTAATGAAGCATTACTTTTTCGACTCAAAACATCAGCCACTTTATTTGCTTTTCCCGGATGGTAATGAATTGTACAATCATAATCCTTGATTAATTCCAGCCATCTCCTCTGTCTCATGTTCAATTCTTTCTGAGTGAATATATACTTTAAACTTTTGTGATCAGTATATATTTCACACTTTACTCCATACAAATGATGCCTCCAAATTTTTAAAGCAAAGACAACAGCAGCTAATTACAAATCATGTGTAGGGTAAT
The DNA here is from genome assembly GCA_963277665.1 of Viscum album. NCBI lineage: Eukaryota > Viridiplantae > Streptophyta > Magnoliopsida > Santalales > Viscaceae > Viscum > Viscum album. The sequence goes on along the minus strand of OY728155.1, from coordinate 357,241,250 downwards.
TTACCTCATGAGTTTTCAACTGTCATGAAGCATAAGCAATTACCTGATCATTATGCATAAGGACACATCCAAGTCCCTTCAACGAAGCATCACTGTATATAACAAACTCACCATTCCTGGAAGGAAGTGCAAAAACTAGAGCATTCACCAATCTTCTCTTCAACTCCTGAAAACAATCATCACATTCTTTTGTCCAGATGAACTTAACACCCTTACGAGTTAGCTTAGTCATTGGACTAGATAACCGTGAAAAATTTTCAACAAACCTTCGGTAGTAACCTGCCAAACTAAGAAAACTACGGATCTCGGTTACATTTGTGGGTCTTGGCCATTCTTCAACAACTTTTGTTTTAGTAGGATCAACAGTTATGCCATCTTTTAAAACAATGTGACCTAGGAAAGAAATTTTTTGTAACCAAAACTCGCACTTACTGAATTTTCCATATAGTTTCTTTTCTTTTAAGGTTTGAAAGATAACCCTTAAATGACTTTCATGCCCCTCTTTACTTTTAGAAAACACCAAAATATCATCGATGAAAACAACCACAAACTTATCCAAGAACTCATGGAAAATTCTATTCATAAGGTCCATGAATACAACAGGTGCATTGGTTAACCCAAAAGGAATAACTACAAATTCATAATGGCCATATCTAGTACGGAACACAGTCTTCGGAATGTCTGCTTCTTTTACTTTCAACTGATGATACCCCGACCTCAAGTCAATCTTCGAAAAATACTGAGCTCCCTGGAGCTGATCAAACAAATCATCGATATGAGGCAAAGGATACTTGTTCTTAACAGTAATATTATTCAAGGCTCTATAATCAATGCAAAGTCTCATTTATCCATCTTTCTTTTTAACAAACAAGACAGGAGAACCCCAAGGTGATGTGCTAGGTCAAATGAAACCTTTATCTAATAACTCCTGCAATTGTTTCTTTAACTCTAAAAGTTCAACTTGAGCCATTTGATAAGGGGGTTTTGAAATTGGATTAGAATCAGGAACTAAGTCAACAGTAAATTCAACTTCCCGATCATGAATAATACCAGGCAACTCATCAGGAAAAACATCAAGATACTCATTTACCACTGGCACATCATTAATCTGAACAGTTCCTTTATTTTCAACAATATGTGCAAGGTAACATTCATTTCCATCTTTTACTATTTTCTCAACTTCCTGATATGTTATCAAAATCAAGGGTTCATTCTTGTACACAAACTGAAAATATTTCTGAAAAGAAACCATTTTAGCTCTGCAGTCAATCTTAGCATGATAAACAGAAAGCCAATCCATGCCCAAAATAAAATCAAACTCTACTAGAGGAAAAAAAATAAGGTTTGCTGGTAGATTCTTTCCACACACAAGGATTGGATGGTTCTTATAATTCCTTTTTGTCTCAACGTTCCCTCCGGGTGTTTTTACCATAAGTTCAGGATTCATATCTTGATATGGAATTTCCAATTTACTTGAAAACTTCTCAGAAATGAAAGAGTGTGTAGACCCTGAATCAAACAACACATTGGCATAATCTGAACAAACAAACAGTGTACCTAATAACACTTCATTCGATGGCCCAACATCTGCTGAAGTTGTTGCAAAGGATTTCACCACCCCTTTCTGCTTGTAGTCTGGCTGCATTCCCCCAGTTGAGTTCTTCGTTGGAAACTCGTTTGCATAATGACCCATTTCATTACACTTAAAAAATCTTACCGTTGGCTTTTCATTGCCTGTTTGATCATCTTCCTTACAGTTACGAGCAATATGACCAGACTTACCACACCGAAAGCACTTACTAGACTTGGATAAACATTCTCCAGGATGCATTTTACCACACTTCTCACAGGATGGATATTTGGTTTTCTTACCTCCTTGCTTCTTTGATGAATTCTTCCCCTTTGCCTGCCAACTAGACCTCTTATTCTGTTGTTTGTCATAGAACACCTGATCATCGGAAAACTCCATTTCCACCTTCTCCGCACATCGAACAAGTTTTTCATAACTTTTGAACTCACGAGAAGCTAAATCACTTCGATACTTTGGCTTTAACCCTGAGTAAAAACGGTTTATTTTACTATCAAGATCTCGTATGAAGTTTGGAGAATACCTTGCCAATCGAGTGAACTTTGCTTCATAAGCAGCCACTAAATCATCCTCCTGCCTCAATTCTAGGAACTGTTTTTCCATCCTAAGACGATCCACCTTAGGAAAATATTTCTCAAGAAACATACCTTTGGATTCGTCCCAGTGAAGATCCTCAATCTCATCACTATCCCTGATATTTTTCACCATCGACCACCACTGATCAGCTTCAACTTCAAAACGGTAAACGGCAAGACTAACCTTTTGATGTTCTGAACACCCCATGACATTAAAAATCTTCTCTAGTGCTTTAATCCACCCTTCAGCTTGCACAGGGTCAGATGATCCTCTGAATGATGGGGGATGTTGCCTCATGAAATGTTCCACCACTGACATGTTCCTCTGCGGTTGATCTGGCTGATCTCGTGCATGGATACCACCACCATTTATAGCCTGAGTCAACTGTGCCATCACTGCAACAAACTGTTCAGTTTCGATTCCGACCATCTCAGGTTGCTGATTTTGAAGGTTGTATTCCTCCTGATGTCATCCCAACATAGTTTCTTTGTTTCCTCTGTGGAAAACCATTCTGAACACAGAAATATCTTAGGCGAAGCAACATGGTAATCCGTAAATGCTATATCATTTCAATCATATTATAATTTAACACTTTTCTAACTCCTAAAGTTGTCTAAACCGACCTTTGATACCAACTATAAGGCCCCAGCCTTAAACCTTACTTAATATTGAATTAAATGAATAATTCACGTTGAGGATCTTTTCAGGTTTAGAGTTTTAGAGAATTAGAACATAACTATTACCTCTCAAAAGATTACAAAGTAGTCACTTCTACTAAGTTTCCATAATAAAAAAAAACTCTTAAAAGAAACATGTCTAGTTCCATGTTTTATATAGCATGACATTCCCTTGATCCCATCCTTGACCTTATTCCACATTAAGTCCTGTGAAAAACATTTAAAAAAAACTTGGGGTGAGCATAAAAATCTCAGTAAGGGATACACAAAGAATGAAAACTGTTAGTTTTTCAAAATCAAGTAAACCATGTATACTCTATCAAAGTAATACCTTCACCTTCATGAAGTAGTAAAAACTCTTCACTGAATAAAGTATAATTACTTACCTTTTTGTAACCAAAGGATTACCATAAAACCCATATAAAGAACACATAACATATATAAAGGTAACTTGGGACATAAACATACTTAAGTGGAATAACCATACGGTCGACTTCCACACATATCACTTAATGGAATAGCCATATGGCCAATTTCCATACATACTTAATGGAATAGCCATAAGGCCGACTTCCATACCCAATGCATTGGCGGTTATAACGTAACCACCCATCCTGGTATTCACGACACCACCCGTCATATGGTTTATAACGTAACCACCCGTTAAAATGTCCAAGTACCAATATAAAATCATAAAACATAAAACCAATATAAAGGAATGATAAAATTTCTACATTTCAATCACAATATATCATAAATATATTGACATAATAGAATCCTTTATCAAAACTATTTTCAATACCAAAATACATAAAAGAGTATATGGTATTTATTTTATTCTAAAAACATTACGGCTTGTTGAGGAAGCCAAAGACCAAATAATACTCACGGTGGCGGAAAAGGTCGTTGTCACCGCGTACGTTAAAAAAAACATTCCTTTTTTTCATTTAGTAAAACGCTTCGTAGAAAAATATTCCTTTTGTATAAAAGTAAAAGTCAAAGGGGTTTATACACCGTATAAAAGAAAGTTGTGTATAAAACGAAATATGCCTCAATGAAAGGGATTGAGACAAAGTCCCTTACCTCAGGTCCGACTTGACTCAATCGTTCTTTAATGTCCTGAATAATAAACTTGAGTTAATTTATACTTGATTAAGAACCTTTTTAAAGTTCATTATTCCTTTTATATCACTTATTGCCATGTTATAAACATTATGTAACCATTTAAGTTAATGATGTTTGTTTTGTCAATATTTGGTTCTTAAGTCGAAAGTGGACTTCTTACAATTACATGTTGTTCGTGTGGTCAAAGGTTCTTTATATCCAGAATGACATTCCTGATTTGGATATCATATATATCATATATATCCAGCATATACATGTATTTATAATATTACATAATCATTTAGAGGTAAGAAATGAAATGCACCGTTCATGGAGACAGTAAGCCGTACGTACGCATGAACGCTACTTTCATTTATATTTCGTATTTTATAGAATGGAATCATAATGATATAAGAGTATATTATAATTACAGTATAATAACATATATAATATCATTAACTTTATCCTTTACACATCCCACATATGGTATTAACGAATCAAATCACTTTCAGGGGGCGGTAGTCCGCACTTCCTAAAATGAAGATATCGTGTTTACCCATAATGGAAACAATAATGGTATGCCATAAATGAAAAATACATAAGCTTAAGGAAAGAATAAACATATTATATATCATATATAAAAATAGTGACATCATAATGGCCACCTTTGAAGGTGTTAAAAGAGTATTCAACAATCATCGTTTCGGGAGGCAGAATTTCGCCATCCACGGAAACCGTATGTTCTTTAACCATTTGATGTAGTTGTGTGAGAGTGTAGCTAGAATAAATATTATAACAACATCCTAGTATATTGAAGATACTGGTTTTGTTACAAAAGAAGTAAATAAAAAGAGTTTAGGGGGTTGGAGAAGAAAAATAAAACAAATGAACAAGAGAGAATGAATTACCTTTAAAAGTGTAACTCCTTTTGATTTGAGCCTAAAGGCTTCCTTTGAAAGGATTCTGCCCAAAGGGAATCCTCTATGATGAGGAGAGGGATGTGGAGAGAGTAAATGGGCAGGGGATGGCCGAGCCAAAGGCTTGAGGAGTGTGTGAAATGAGGTAGAGGTGGGGGCCTTTTATAAGAGGAGAGGAGGGGCACTTTTGGAAATCATGAAACTATTATTTTATTTTCAAAAGTGTTTCGAATTTCTAAGGTCCCACATTGATATATTTTGAAGATAAGATGATAAGGCTTCTAAATATTCCCATCCAATAGGTTTTGGACATGTGTAGGTTTTAGATATTACATTATCTTTCCATTTTATTTAAATCGTTAAATAATGAAGTCATCGCTGCATCATAATGATGTCATAAATAATTTAATTTATTTAAAGTCTAAAAATTATAAAAAAAATACTATGATGTAGGAAATCTTTTTATCTTTCCAATGACTATTTATAATCAAAGATATTATCTTTATAACCCCATGTAAAAATTGTTTTTGTAAAACATATTATGTTTGTGTCATTTTTACTTTTACATTAAATAAAAAGTTATTTATGTCATTTCCCAACCAAAGTGGCTCCATGGGGTCCCCAAGTTGACACATGGCTTGTCTTGGTCGGACATGACACATCCAATGAGGGTAGGACATGTGTCAAGCTCATCTCATATTATTAAAACATTATTTTTACCTTAAACTACACTAATTACCACTAATCGCGATTAAAAACTTAATAAGTTACTATTCACAAAAAAATTATTTTAATCTCATTGAACCACATTTTACTTCTTAATGAAAACCATGTATGTCGGATTTTTGAAAATTAAAACACAACGATGGAAAAATTTCATTTAAATGGAAAATCAGTTTTTATAAGTACCACTTAGTGGTTTCGCTATTCATCAAAAATTGAAGTTTTTCAGAAAATTACCAAAAATTCACCCTAAGCTATATTTGATATTACAAATTCAAAAATGAAGTCTATTTTACAAAATTAAAAACATATAAGTCACATTAATTAATTTAATAATTAATTCCCGCTGTCAGAGCAAATAGCGTGTTTTTATGAAACAATAAGTATCAAAAGATTGACACTAGTTTAAGTCCGATTTCAAAGTGAAATTAATTCCAACGACCACTATTGGATTTAATGGTAAAAATATTTTCTAATTTCACTTTAAAACCAATTCAAAAGATAATCTAATCATATAAATAAATTAGATTAAAAAGTGGTTTTGAATTAAAATACAACATTTTACACTATTCATTAAAAAAAAGAACTTTATCGGAAAGATACCAAAAATTTACACAAAGTAAATTTTGATGTCCTGATTCTAAAGAAGAGTTATTTTTGGTCCAATAGAATTTATAAGATTGATCAAAACTATATTTAATGACGGTTCGCCGTCAAAAGGTGATAAGTGAACCCTTAGTGAAAATTAGGGTATAAATGCCTAAAATTGAACTCTTTCCGTATTTTAAGCCTTTATCTTTTATTGGGTAAATGTAAAAATGTTTAAAAACATATATAATCATATTTTAGTTATTTCTATCCATTCCCGCCAGTACAACGGCTACTTGTTAACTAACATTTAAAATAATATTATTTTATTACTTGTGTGCAACGTAAGTTTTCAAAGAAACTCATCTTTGCGTATAGAGTACGCTATCGAACGTAGAAAACCCTTTTAATTAAAATTAATATTTAATTCGTAAATATTAATAAATATGAAAATTATTTATTCTTTAATTACCTGGGATGTTACAAAATATGTGTACCATGAGACACTATAACTAATCCCCTCTTGGATTGTTCCATAATAAATCTATTTAGTATATGGTTAATGTTTGTACTTTGAATTATTCTAAGAAGCTTCTTGGATTTATCATGAAAGATCTTGATCCCTAGAACATAGGATGCTTCACCTAAGAATTTCATGGAGAAACACTTGTTTAACTGGTCCTTCAGAGACTATAAGATTGGTATGTCATTTCCAATAAGTAATATGTCATCAACATATACTACTAGGATAAAAACCAAATTCCAACTAAACCTCTTATAAACACATGGATCACATTCATTCTTAATGAAAAGTAAACAGGCCAAAGTACAAGCCCAAGTACCTGTATTCACACACACATCTCCCTAAAGAAATTGAAACTAAAATACTAAGTAAACATGGATGTAAACCACTAAGAAAACCCACTCAAAGTAACAGTAAGAACTGAAAATTAAACGGGCCAAAGTAAAAGCCCAACTGAAATAGAAAAGTACAAGCACCTGGATCTCATCTATAGAAAACCCTACCTAAAGGGTAGGTACAACAAGCTATCTGAATGTCACTGAATCATACCGTGTTCATCAGGTCCTCATGAAGCACCCCTGTCTTCAGCCCACCAAGGACTATGTCAAAGCTGCCGATCATCTGCACAAGTCACGACACGTGCAGGTGAAGCCCGTGCAAGGGTGAGTAAAAAAATACTCAGTATGGAGCCCAAACCACAAAGGAATTACACAAAGTAAACCAAAAAAAATCACATGAAGTATACCACAAATAATATAACTAAGAAATACAGTAATTATACTACCAAGAGGTATAAGAAGTGTAACCTCTAAGAATTATAATCAAGAGAGTCCTAGAGTCAGATCACACCATGTATAGGTCTATGGTACATAAACATGATTTTCGTAAGAATGCACAATACCCTCAAGTAGTAACACACAAAGTGTCGGTAACACATGGAGTGTAGGTAATACACAGATTGTAGATAACACGCGGAGTATTGGTAACACACAGAGTTTAGGTAACAAATGGAGTGTCATCAGATACTAGAATACCCGCATCCTGGTGGGATAGGGAAGTACCAACTCAGTCTTGGTTAGACACAAATTCTAGATAAGACACATAGTATAGGTAATACATGTGGTACAGTTAAGACACACAGTACAGGTAACCACACAGCTTCTAGGTCTCAGCCAGCCATAGGATTTTTTCCTTAGCATGCTCATTTTGGGAGAACCTCCTCCTCAATCCAATAATCCATAGGAAAACTTCCAATAAAAATCACTTAGAGTATCTCAAAATGATTGCCTCATCACGAGGGTCCCAATGCTGTAAACAACTCGTTAAACAGACACACAATTTGAGAGTTATGGAAATTTAAGTAACAAGGGGTCAATGAGGTCTGGATCTAGTATGACTTATTCAGACTGACCTGAGTCAGGTCCTACTTGACCTGACCCACCCCGCTCGAGCAGGACGCTTCATCTTCCCAAATGCTGTGGGTGCTGGGTCCCCTCCTGGTCCACACGGTCGACCGTTGTGTTTAATGCGGCTGACCGCAATGTTCAACGTGGCCATCCGCCGCATTCAAAACAATTGTAAGTCGTGTAAACCACCCTATGATGGTTGTTGATGGGTCCCACCATGGTCATGTGCCATGTGACATGGCTTCATGCCGCGTTTGGTTGAGTCCATCATTGTCCATTAATCTTACAACCCTATTAGCCACCTGCGACCATTGAGTTGTGGGTTCCTTCACCGCTGGCCATTGAGCTGGCGACAATCTGCTACTGGGTGGTCGTGCTGTTGCACGCCACCACCTATGCCGCTGCCACCGGCCATCATTCTATGGGTTTCCATTCCGGTGATCATTTTTTCAAAACAGGTCCATCTACGTGATCCCCAGATCATGTTCTTCACAACCTTGACATTTATTTTTTCTCGCCATCCCTCTGGGGGTTCGACCGCCTTTGGAACCTCCTGGAAAACCACACCACGACCACAGGGTTCCATCTATGAAGAACACCAATAATGAGGATAGGATAATCAAAAAGAACACCCAAAGGACAAATGATGACCTTGTTAGTTTCATCCTTCGTTCATCCCGTTAGAAAAAAGAGAGCGTAATAATAATCACATAAATTAATCTCCCTTAATTCCCACAGTAAAGATTACCCATCACGCATGCATGATCAAACCACGGATCAACTTGTTCGTGGGTTGGTCCACGTTCGTTGTTGGAAATAAGAACAAGGAAAGAAATCATGAAGAAAAATAAACCCCCTACTTGTAAAGAGGATTAGTCGATGGAAAGAATTTGTTGTTAATAGTGATGCATCCATGAACATCCTCGACCCGTCGTTCGTTTCGAGCTATGATCTCTAAAATATTGTTTTTGTGAGAGATTATTTCATCGAGTTTGATAGGAATTCTCCAGCATTACGAATTCTAACACTGGTCCCTACTCCTGATTAATGGAGGAAACTTGTTGACACATTTTCGTGTTATTGTTTCCCTATTAAATAGTGTCACCACACTGTTTAATTTATGAAAGGAAACAACTAATTCATCACTACGTCACATCATTGATGCTTCGTTGCTACATCGCAACATTTATACTTCATCTCAACGTCATAACATTGCTCCTTCACTACGTCACAACATTGCTGCTTCGTCGAGAAACGTTAAAAGAAAAATAAAATAAACTTTATAAATTTATTTTTATTCTTCTTTAAAATGTAGGAAACAGATTTTCCATTGTAGAACCACAAAGATTGATGTTAGGTCTTGAATAAGAAAAAACCACTTCTCTAAATACAACGGTTCCCTCAGATTTTAAATCTGACCCCTTGTTTAAAAGTTAATAAAACTACACAGTAGTGTTATTTTTAATAAACCTAAAAATAGTTCGAACCTTTATTCCAGGCACTCCGAGCCTCAAATTCAAGTGATGTATCAATTCCTAGTTTGGAAATAATCCCATATAATTTTTTAAAAGAATACTTGGAAAATATGGGACATTACATTCTCCCCCCTTAAGCCTTTACATCCCCGAAATCCAAAAGAAGGGATAAAAAACAAAAGGGGATACAGAGCATGAATCTAAGTCTCCCGCTCCCAAGTTCTCTCTTGGAGATTTATGTGCTACCACTGAATATGTACATAAGGAATCAACCATCTATAAAGTATCCTCTCCTTTTGATCCTCAATCTCCACCAAGTACTCGATGAAAGTCGCCCCATCGTAAAAGTGCAGCTCGCCCTATTCAATGACCTGTGAAGGGTCATGTACGTATCTCTTCTATCTACGGGTGGAAAGTTGTGCTTAGGTGAAAATGAGGCCAAAAAAACATCTTGAATTACCTTCCATGATATGGATGTAAAGTGTACATCTTGATCTAATACTATCATCGATGGGACTCCATGGAGTTGAACTATCTCCTATACGCAGAGGCATCCCAAGCTCTCTACTGAACCCTTTTCTCAAATCACTAGGAAGTGGGATGACTTGGTGAGTTGGTTAACAATCACCCAGATGGTATTGTGCCCCCTGGACGTATATGGTAGACCCCTCAAAAAGTAAATCAATATTCCATCCCACTTCCACTCTCGCACCTCAAGGGGTTGGGTCAGACCTGCTGGAACCTGGTGCTCGACCTTTACTTGCTGAAAAGTGAGGCATTTAGAGAAAAACTCTGCCACTTCCATCTTTATCCCCAGCCACAAAAAATGACATCAAAGGTCCTGGTACATCTTTGACACCTTTGGATGTACCGCCAAAATGGATGTATAGAACTCCTTCAACACCTCCTCCCATAACATTGTTAGTAAAACTGTGCATCCTCTAAAAAGGATTCCATGCTCCCCAACTTTCAAATATCCATTAGGGGCATGCCCTGTGGACATATAAGTATATGTAGTTGTGTAGATAAAATCTCCAAGTTGCGCCTCCCCGACTTGCTTTAAGAGTGGAGGGGTAACTACCATCAACTGGAGACAAGATGCTCAATCTCCATCCATGAAGGATATCTGAAGTGAGGCCAACTGCTCCAAGGCCTCATTCAGTAGATGAAAACTTGATCTTTGACTGAGATCATTTTGCACCATGTTCCCCTCCTAGGAGTATATACTATCTCGAAGTCATAGTCTTGAAGGAACTCTATCTAATGCCATTATTTTAGGTTAATATCCTTACGAGAAAAGATATACCTGAGACTTTTGTGGTCTGATTAAATGATAAAATTCTTTCCCATAGGTAGTGTCTCCACATATTCAATGTGAAGACTACCATTGAAAACTCCAGATCATGGGTCACGTAGTTCTTCTCTTGTGGTCTTAACTACTGAAAGCTCTATTTTTACTTCTCTGTCCATACGAAAGGTTTTCCTTTTTGTGTCAAGGATTTCATGGATGCTTACACTCTGGAAAAGTTGGGTACGAACCTCTGATAGTACCCAGCCAACCCAAGGAAACTCTGCATCTCAGTAACATTATTGGGTGGATCCTAAGCAAGAAACACCTCTATCTTTTCCATATCTTATAAAACTCTATCCTCTGAAATGAAGTGTCTTAGAAAGTGGTCCTCTCGTATCCAGAATTGAAACTTTGAGAGATTTACATAAATATGATGTTCTCAGATTAAGTCTAGGACCATCCTTAAGTGTATCTCATGCTCCTCCTTAGATGCTGAGTACACCAGGATGTCATCAATAAAGACCACTACAAAATGATCTAGGTAAGGCTGGAAGATCCTGTTCATGAATCCCATTAACACTGCTAGGTTGTTCATCACACCAAATGGGTTCACTAAGTACTCGTAGTGACTGTACCGACATCTGAAATCCATATTCAGGATGTACTCATCCCTTACACAAATTTGGTGATATCCTAATCTAAGATCCATCTTTAAAAACCATATCGCTCCTTTTAGCTGGTCAAAGAGGTCATCAATCCTCAATAGTGGATACTTATTCTTCATGGTCACATAATTTAGGAGCCAAAATTCCACACATAACCTCAAGCTCCTGTATGACTTCTTGGAAAACAATACTGGGGCTGCCCATGGTGAAATAATGGGTCTCATGAAGCCCTTACTCTATAAGTCCTCTAATTGTACCCTCAATTCAAAAATCTCTGTGATAGGCATCCGATATGCTGGTGTAGATATCGATGTCATCCCGGGGTACAGGTCAATGCAGAAGTCTACCTTCTTGCGAGGAGGTAGTCCTAGAACATCTTCTGGAAAGATTTCCTCATACTCATCCACCAATGCAGGAAACTGAGGACTAATCTCATCCACTACACTGAGGGTCATGCTAGCCAACTGATGTGTGATCAGCTACACCCTCATACATGTGAGTTTATCCTATGATACTTGTGTCTCCCTTTCTCCAATAAAGGAATGCTTGGTCTCATATCTATGGACACACCGCACTATACGCCTAAAATAGTTGACATGAGCATGAACTTTGGATAATCAATCCATACCCAGAATGACGTCGTAAGGCCTTGACGCTGCCACCAGAAGATCTCAATCGAAACTATCACCCTCAAGAGTAAGGGAAGACTATCTACATGAGTGTGTGATCATATAATCTCCTCCTATAGGAGTCTATAAGAATAGGGATTGAGTAAACAATTCCACTGGAATCTCTGTGTCCCGAACAAGGGTCATGGTGAGAAAAGAGTTACTAGAACCTATGCCTATCAAATATACAACTAGGGTGGAAAATACACAGATCATACCTTTAATAATCCTAGGAGTCTCGGGATAATAAGCCTCTATCACCTAGAGTTGTCCTTTCCCATGTCCACCATCTCCCTAAGCTCAGGGTGGACCACCCAGGGGTGGTGTTGGTAGTGCCTCGAACCTCCATCCACCTCATGCTGCTCATCGAACTCCTCTTCCATGTCCATCGCCTGGAGGACCGCCCTATTCCTACTTCTTCCACTGCCTCGGTGATCCCTCGACCATATCCTGGTCGGTTGTACGGATGGTCGTAAAATCTCTATCCATATGTCCCCGACCGCTGCATGAGTAGAACAATCTATCCTTTAGCTAACTCGCTCTACTCTAGGAGGCTCGTATCGCTGACCCCATATCCTAGGTTCGTTCCCCAGAATGCTTGACCTATTTGGGTCCTTGGGTCATCTATCAACTACCCACTTCCAAAGACTCCTCTATCTGTCACCCGGTGGTAGCTCCCACTACTGGTTCCTACTCTGCAAGAAATCTCTCTACCAGTAGAGCTCACCCCAGCACCCCAACATGTGTAGGGATGATAAGAGATATCATTGAAACCATGATCTCTTGACATAGTCCCTGCTCGAAGGTATGGGCCTTGAAAATTGGGTCATGTACCATGTCTGCAGAGTAGCGCGAAAGATATGTGAATCTCGTTGAGTACTCTACTACTGACTGGCTTCCCTATTGTTGCTGAAGTAGCTCATGTATATGCACATAGTGTAACGTCACTGAAAGAAATACTCTATGAAGAGGAAATTGAGGTATATCTAGGATATCATCACCTCCTCATCCGTTTGAGTCATCAGGCTCCATCATGTAACCGATGAGCCCTAAAGAAGGCTTGTGGCTAGGACTGACATCTGATTAGGAGGCATCCTCACTAAGAGGAAGAATCACGTAACTGCCTCCAACCAATCCTCCCCTATCTAGGGATCTGTCTCACCTTGGAACTTGGGAGGTGGCTACCTCTAGAACTCATTCAATGAACTAAGCCTGCATGCATCCTCTACTGATAACACTAGTTGGAACTGCTGCTCTCTGGGTGGTGGTATCGCTGGTACACCACCGAGAGGTGTTGTCTCTGGCAATGCTCCCGTCACCGATACATCATTGCTTGATGGACTATCCTCACAGTCCTATAATAGAATACTGGCTGGCTATCTCTATAGAGGAATCCTGAAACAAATCAAGATCAACCACTGTCAATAAAGTATACCTGGTGAGATGATTCTGACTCAATAAGGACACGAGAACACACTCAATTCCTATATGATGCATGAACCATTAATTTCCCATGCAACTAGAATTTTAATGTACCGAGTCGGAAAGTAGAATTCATGGTCTTGCTGTATGGATACATCAGCCGTCGCACCAATACTAGGTTCCCAAGCCTAAAATCCAAACTCAAAACACTTAACAATGTTTCCCAAAAATAAGAGTAAAACCGACCGTCCTTTGATACTGCTCTGTCACAACCCATCCCCTAGGGATCGTATCGTTGCTACCCCAATCCCACCTCCCATAGGCCAGGAGTTGGTGACTAGCACCGAGTAGGCATATCCCACAAGTGGGAGGCATTTTTTGAAGTACCTGTATGCACACACCTGTCTCCCAGCAAAATCTATAACTGAAAACACTTACTAAACATGGATGAAAACCACTAACAAAACCCAATAAAAATAACAATACGAACTAAAAAGTAAATAGTCCAGAATAAAAGCTCAATTGAAATAGAAAAGAACAATCTCTTAGATATCATCTGCAAAAAACACTACCTAAAGGGTAGGTACAACAAGCTGTCTGAATGTCAGTGAAGTGTACCATTCCATTGGGTCACCCTGAAGCACCCCTATCTCTAGAGCACCAAGGACTCCATCAAAGTTGTAGATCATTTTCACAAGACACAACACGTGCAGACGAAGCCTGTACAAGGTTGAGTAAAATAATACTTAGTAGGGAACCCAAACCAGAAAGGAATTACACAATGTAAACCACAAGGAATAACACAATGTATACCACACATAAGATCACTAAGAAATACACCAATTAGACTACCAAGGAGGTACACAAAGTATAGCCTCTAATAAGTATAATCAATAGTCCCTAGAGTCATCTCACACCATGTATAAATCTACTGTATGTAAATATGATTTTTGTAAGAATCCACAATACCCTCAAGTAGTAACACACAGAGTGTCGATAACATACAGAGTGTAGGTAACACATAGAGTGTACATAACACAAGAAGTTTTGGTAATATACAGAGTGTAGGTAACAGATGGAGTGTCATCAAATCCTAGAAGACTCGCATCCTGGTGGGATAGGGGAGTTCCGAATCAGTCTTGGTAAGACATAAAGTATATATAAGACACATAGTCTAGGTAAGACATGTAGTCTAGGTAACCACATAACTTCTAGGTCATAGCTAGCCGCAAATTTCCATCCTTAGAACACTCATTCTGGGAGCACCTCCTCATCGATCCAATAAGCCGTATTCCAACTTCCATCTAAAATCAAAAAGAGTATCTCAAAAGTTCCTCCTCATAACGAGGGTCCTAGTTCTGCAAACAGCTCATCAAATTGATATACAGTTTTAGAATTATGAGCATTTAAGTAAAAAGGAGTCGGTTGGGTCTTGGTCTGGTCAGACCCGGTTGGACTTACCCAACCCATCGGGTCAACCCGGGCTGCTTGGTTCAGCCCGCCCTGCCGACTCCATCCTATCCCGCTCGAGCAGGTCGGTTCATCTGCCAGGATGCAGTGGGTGCCGTGTCCATGCCTGGTCAACGTGGTTGACCGCCGCGTTCAACGGGGTCAGCCGCAACATGAACCACCCCGTGATGGTTGCTGCGGGGTCCCATCACAGTCCCGCTAGACCGTGGTCCTGCGTCGCGGGATATGACTTCATGCCATGTCTGGTTGAGACCGCCACCAGCCATCGTGCCGATGGCCCAGACCGCCACCTGCAACCACCGAGCTACAGAGAATTCTGCTACCAACCGTTGAGCCGGCCGCCATGCTACCGCATGCCACCACCAGCGTCATTGCTAGCGTCCCTCCTTCCATGGATCACCAATCTCAGTTTGGTGCTCCATTTTTTGAAATGGGGCCATCTACGTGATTTCTAGATTGCATTATTCATGGATTTAGTATTTGTTTCTTCTCACCTTCCCTTCGGAGGTCCGACCACATTTGGAACCTCCTGAAAAAAGCACCGAGACAACGGGGGTCCGTCGACGAAGAACGCAAAAAAATGGGTATAGGATAATCACAAGGAATTCCCAAAGAATGAACGCTGACCTTATTAGTTTTTTCCTTCGTTCGTCCCATAAGAAAAAGAAAATGAAACAATAATCACACAGATTAATATCCTTTCAATCTAGTTGTAAAATTATTCATCCCGCATGCATGATTGAATTGCGAATAAATATGTTCATGGGTTGGTCCACATTCATCATTGGAAATAAGAAGGGGTATAGAAATCACGAATAAATATAAACCCCCTACCTGGAAAGAGGATCCGTCTAAGGAAACAATTCATCTTTGATGTTGATCTATCCACGAATGTCCTCAATCTGTCATTTGTTCTGATCTCCAATATCTAAATTGTTGTCATCGTGAGAGAGAGCTTCCTCGGGTTCCAAAAGAATTATCCAGAATTATGAATTATAATGTTGTTCCCTGACCTGATTAATGGAGGAAACACATTTCAGTGTTACTGTTCCACTTTTAAATAGAGTTGCCATGTTGTTTCATTTATGAAAGGAAAAAATTGCTTCGTCGCTGTGTTGTAGTATTGTTGTGTCGTCAATAAATATTAAAATAAGAAAAAAAATTAAGTTTATTTTTATTCTTCTTTAAAACATCCAAAAAAGATTTTCCACAATCGACCAGCACCGGTCGAAGTTTGGTCCTTTCTAAGGAAAACCTGCTGATCTGAATGCAAGGGTGCCCTCATATTTCAAATCTAAGCACTTGATTAAAATTTACTAAAACTGTACATGTTCACTATTTTTAATAAACTTAAAAATAGCTCAAACATTTATTCTGGGCACTACAGGCCTTATAATCATGCACCGTCTTCGCATCTGGTCTTGAAATAATCCCATATAATTTCAAAAAAGTTACATGGAAAATCCAAGACACTACATATGTTGTCTTTATAAAATAAATAAATTTTATTTTCAAACTTGAAAATAAAACCATATGTATCTAGGAATGATACAAAAATTATGTTCCGGGTAACAATTGACAGGTAATAACAATCCCTTAAAACCAATATTGTTCCTATTGGAAATGAAAGGTGGTAGTCTCTAATGTCTAGAGCATCCAACCTCACACCATTAACAACTCACAAATCCACCTCTCCTCTAGAAATATTTCAGAATCTACTTGTTTCTTTTATTTGGATACAAATATGAGCACCAAAAGCTGTATCTAATACCCAATATATATATTGAAATATTACACTCAATAACAATGAAACTTTAGCTTCCTCTTGCTTTTGGGTGCATTTCTTGTTACAGTGGCCTTGATTGTCACATGAAAAACATATTGCCTCATTTTCCTTTCCTTACCTATGTATCTTCCTCTTCTAGGAAGGAAAGTGCTCAGGACATTTAGAATTATTATGAGTCTTGTCCCCCTTCACATTGTTTTTCATTTTATTATTCACTATAAAGACTGTGGGTTTGTCACAACCCATTTCCTTATTCACTTGGTGAATTAGGTAAAGAAGTTATGAAAGTATCTTCTCATTATTTATCATGTTACAATTAACAATAAATCCAGATAATTTTTTGGGTAGTGAGTAAAGTATGATATCTCTACGCAAATCATCTGGGAATTTAATCCCTAATATTTCTAAGCATTCAATATAGCTAATAATCTGGTCTACCTGAGGCCCAGTTGGAACATAATCTCCAATAATAGTTATAAATAGAGTATTGGAGATCTTGTATCTCTCATGTCATGTGTTCTCTTAATAGATATACTTAAAGATATACACCTTTATATACACATCCACGTACTAAAGTTGCTTCAAAATCTCATTGGTCATAGATGATAGCACGGAACACTTAATTTCTATAACATCATTCAAATGTTTCTCATAGAGAGATAACTATTCCTCACTAGCCTCATTACTAGGCGCATTAAGAATAGGTTCTTCCATCACATACAATTTATTTTTATGGCGTAGGATAACATATAAGAAACTTTACCACTCTTGAAAATTTGTTCCAGTTAGAAGGCTATCCTTCCCAAGTATGGATCACAGTAATATTTCTGAATTCATTTTATTATTGTTTCTAAAAATAATATGAGCAGAGTTTTATTACTTTATATGATAAAATTTAGACAAATAAATAAATAGAATATTTTTTAATCACACGCTATTTTATCGAAACCCAATAGACTTCACTAATGGATTCAAGATATCTTGTTTCTTTGAAACTCTAGTGTCAAGGATCCATATTTACCTTATCATCACCCTGAATTTTGACAACCATGTAATTTAAAGGGGTTTAGGTATACATTCCAAATTCCAACTACATTAACTTACAGTTACTTGATATGTTGGGTGGAATCTCCAATCCTGAAATCCTAAAATGAGACTTCCTCAACCTTTTTTTCTCTTGGTAACACTAAGTCCTGATTTGGTAGTCAACCCTTGATGTGAACTAAGTTAAGTCTTCCCAAAAATTCAAGTTAGAATTCCATGATAATTGAAATCACCCCAACTTTGGATGGCCAAACAATTTGAACTATGGTTCAATTTTAACTAAAGTATTGGAAGGATATACAGACTTAATATATACAATTGAGGTATTTTATCTTTTATGTGTAAATTTCCAATTATTATCTCTATTACTTGGCTATTAATATTAATTAGATTTACTTAAGTGATTTACCATGTATTAGATAATATTTACGCATAATCTAATTTATTTTCATTCTATCTTGAATGCTTGTAAATTCATTAATTGAGGGATTTCATCCATGTCTATATTTTCATATCCCACTAATGTTATTAAACTTGGAAATCTAGTTATGTTATGACCTTCATACTTCCCTTTCTCTATTTTCAAGTGAATGTTTTATTAACCTTTTTTACGATGTGAGTTTTAAATAAATATATTTTCAACAATAAAAACATTACTTACCAAGATCAAGTTCAAATTGTGATGATGTAATTTATTAAAGGGTAAAATATTGTAATGCTCTAAGTTTCTAAAAGTGAAAATTATGTTCGATAGAGTATGTGATACGCAACGCCGAACCCAAACAAACCATGATTATTTAAATATGACTATTATAACCTTACTCTTAAATTTTTAGGTATGAATAGGATTATATAATTTATAATATATATATATATATTTTACCTTATCAACATAAATGTATTGATAAATTATTATTAAATAATCATCCGATTTTTGGAAACTTTTTTTTGTTCTTGAAAACATGCTTTCTTCAAAAATGTTTTTTATTTATTTTTGTAAAAAATATTACAATTATTTTATAGAAAATTTAGAAAATTTATTTTATAAAATTAAAATAATTTTTGATATCATCATATCAAGATTAACATTGGGTAAAATCTTGGGATTTTTCGAAAAAATATTGATTTTTTCAATGAATAGATTTTTTTTGAAAAGCTGACATTTAATTTGATAAATTAACTAATTTAAAGTTCCATTATTATTTTAATTTTATAAGTATTATTTATTTATATTTAATATAATTAATTAAATTTAAATCATATTTATATTGTATTTTAGTATTAGTTTATTTTTAGGCTTAAAAGCACATTTTTTTGAAAACTATTTTAAAATGCATAATATTTGTCTATTATGATTAATTAAAATAAAACATAATGAGGAATTATTTAAATGAAATTTATTAGATTATATATCTATATTTATGAATTGAAATTCGTATAATGATGATTACTAGTTATAGAGTTATAGTAAAATAATCTTTCCTTGAAAAATTCATTTTTAAGAAAACCCCTTTCCATCGCACTTTGGGCTTTATATTAAATTAAATTCATCCAAATATGTGAATTTATTTTGAAAAAATTAATTCCATATTTGAAATAATCATAATTAATATTAGGAAATAAGTTTAACATATTTTTTGGACAATTTTAACAGTAACCGTATTAATAATTTATTACCATGGTAAAAGGAAAATATGTTAATTAAGGGTAAAAATAATTTAACAAGGGCTAGAAAAAAATAACCCTAATAGTATGAATATTTATATTTTTTTATTTTAGTATAATAATGATTATATTTTTTCTTTATAAATAATTAAGAAATGATTTTGATAAAAATTGGATTTTGAAATGATAAAACAAAAATTGTATTTTTGTGTAATAATCAATTTCAATTAAGATATTACTTTTTGATGAATTCATGAATTGTAAAAATAAATGAAATTTTATTAAAATAATACTATTAAGTAATTTTTATTAATTATAAATGATCATATATATTTTTTATGAATTCAAATGTAATTGTTATAAGGGTTCAATAATTTTTATTTTCAAAAACTAACATTTCTTAATAAAAGTCAATTTTTTTTTAAAAGTAAAAATTCACATATATAGAGAATTATTATGATAAAATAAATTTTATTTTTTGAATCATCATACTTAAATTATCCAATGGTGATTTTTTCATAATTACCTAAGATAATCAAATTTTTGGATAAAAATTAAATACTATATAAATATACGGTGCATATTATAACGTCATAATGATAAAAAAGTGATTTAATAAATTCTATAAATGACTTCCATGACTAAATATATGTTTAAACTTTAAAATAATGTGATTTTTGGTTATTTGATTAATTTTATAAAGCCTTTATGAATCCTCCAAAACCTATATAATATTTTAAGGTTTTAAAATATTTTCTTTATGAACATGACTCACTTACACATCACCAAAGATGATATTTTAATGATTTAAGACCTTTTAATTATAAAATAATTAAAAAAACTCCTCTTTTCCAGAAACCATGGGAAAAAACCATGAGAAGTTTTTTTGGTTTTTATTATTTTATTGTATATATTCCAAAACCTATGTTTGAGAAATAATAAACAAATCCCCTATATTTTCATATATAAACCCAACAAAGCACCCATTCCTCTTCAATAAAAAAATTGTAGCACATAATTACTCTTCCATCCTTTATCTATATTCCTCATTTGGTTTCCCAATATCTCAAGAATCTCCTCCCAAGCTTTTAGAATCACCCTCTCAAGATAAGGGATTTCCCTCTTTTCTTTTTATTCAAGAACCTCTTTTATGTTGTTATTATTTATTTCCATTTTTTCATGTTTGGGTCTGTTATTCTACATCCATATTAATTCCCTTTTGATTTAAATGTTATGATCTACCCATTCAAATATCATTAATCCCACCCATGAATCTTTATGTACACCTGTTTTGCTGCCAAAATTGTCATACGATTTTTCTTACCAAAAGCAAGGGACCTTCCTCTCTTCTTTTCAATTCAAGAACCTTATTTGAAATTCGCCTTTGAACCTCAGTTGGTTATATTTTCATAGTTTTATAAACATACCTTTAACACCCACATGGTATTTTTTTAATGAGATATCATTTACCCCCTCTCATTTTGAACTTTACCTAAGTGGCCTGCATGCCGAAATTTAGTAAGGGATTTCCCTCTCATCTTTTACATTCAAGTACCGTATTTGTATTTAGCCTTTTGAATCTAAATTTTTTATGTTTTAATATGTAATTTTAATATCCAATTGATGTTCTTATAATTACCGATCATTTATTCCTCCTCATTATAGTATTTACCTAAGTTGTTATTATACTGAAATTTAGTAAGGGATCCTCTGCATGCCCAACATGACTGGATATGACCTTTTTCTCCATCTCAAGGTTACATAATTAGATCATCCACTAGAAATTGCCACCATAATGTTTCTATAATTTTATAAATCTTCAATTCTGAGAAATTTGGGTGATGAATGTGGTGCAGGGATCAGCGTGGAGGGATATTCCGATGGTGAGGATTTCATCAGAGAATGTGCCTTCCAGAGTAAACATGTAATCCCTATTATCATTGATTCATTGATTATATATTATTATATTTGTTAGGTTTATTTAATTAGGTTTTAGTGGAATTTAATTGAGAAGGTTTTTAGAAGGGGGAGCAAAGGAGTTCCTGGTAAAGCCTATTTGGGTGTTGGATCTGAACGACCTCCAGAGCTCTCTGGAGTTCGTCAAAGGAATCAACAGAGATAGTGGCGACATGATCAACAATAATGATGGCCTCCAGAGGTGGGGTGATAGATCACTGGAGGAGTATCCCTTACAGTGGTGGCCTAATCTTGAGCTGCTGATGTTACCCATGCGATTATAGTCATCGAAACGACCTACCCGCCTGCCTGTGGGACTAGCTATCACTGGTATTTTATTGGTCGTTGGCTGCGTTCCACCGCTACACTATCACCGATTTTTATGTTATAATTAAGAAAATATAAAGGGGATGTGTTTCATTTTTTGGTGATTTTGATCTACCCAAAATTATTATTATTTTGATAATATTATACAAAAGCCTAAATCCACGAACCCAAGAGCTGAGATACAAAGATCTGACACTCCCGGAGACCCCTCAAAGGTGCAACAAAAAAAAATCAGTTTTCCTTAGAAAATTTTATTTTAGACATGAACTAGAAACATTAACTTAAAACTATAATAAAAATATTTTGGTACATAAATATAAAATATAAAATTTCATTAGAAATTTACATTGAAAATTTACATTGAAAACTCTTATTGGAAATTCCATTGGAAAACTGTTGTTAAAATTTCCATTTAAATGTCTAATATAAATCATTAAATTATATTTTCTATATATTGGAATTTTACAATTATCGGTGTAAATTTGTACTCAAAATTTTCAGTGAAATTTTATACTAAAAATTTGTATTGGATACTTGATTATCAAAATTTTTAAATAAATAAATATTTATATTTTCAATGAAAATATATCAATACATAATATTATTATATATTTATTGTTATCACTTCTTATTTTTATTTATCCTGCTTATTATTTTTTTCTAATTTACTATTAAAAACTCATAGTAATATATATATATAGTTAAAATGAAATAAGGGACGTTATATTTGTTTAATTGTATGGTGTTATAAAAAATTATAAAAATAAAAAACTTATGATGACATATATTCTATTTTAATATAAAAAGTTAGACATTGTTTTATATTTTAATACACAGTAAAAAAATACATAAATATTAATATATAACAAATTATAATAATAAAAATAAAATACACAAATCAAAATATCATTAAAGTGTTATATTAGAAACAAAATGGTAGTCTTGAACCTATATTTTCAGAATTTTTACATCAATGTTTTAATACATCAATCCTATTTATTAATCTGGTTCCACACTCCATATAAACACACGTGGAATCCATCACACGTCCAATCTAACTATCAGGTTCAAAACCTAACATAAGATAATATTTTCCTTGATTTATGTATGGTTGTATAAAAGTTGAACTATTTTTTCCTGCACTCATGTTAATTTTTTTCCTGCACACACGTGGCATCCATCACACGTCCAATCTAGTCTGTGCAGGTTGTGGGTTTTGTTGGTTGGATCAAATGTGGTCTGAATTTTTTCGGGTCTAAATAATCAAAGCCCTAACCCACATAAATCCATGGAATAACATATTGGATCATGGTTTTGCAGATGTTTTGAGAGGTTTGACTATCAATATTAAAATTAATCCCCTGTGAAGATGACTTGATGGTTAGGGTGGTTAACTTGGTTCCTCATAACTGAGGTTTGATTCCATTTGGTTGTGTTCCAGTATCTTAATTTCATGCCTGTGCGATTTAACCACTTCAATAGTCTAGGGAAGGGTGAGAAGATGTAGTTTTACATAGTTGGTTCACCGTTCACATTCGAGACTCAGGGTTCAGTACCCGCTTCAGTGGAGGGAGTACTATGTTGAAAAACATATGAATTCACTACTATAAATTTGGCCTTTAACAATGTGAAAACTACCTTTAACAGTGCTAAATAAGTGTTATTAATCATAGTGACAATAAGGGGGGGCGGTTCCCTTATCAGTGTTTTTCTAGCACTGATAAAGGGCTACCTGCTTGCAATGTGGTATTTATATAACAACACACCCAGCAGAAGAACTAATAATTTAAACACAACACACCCAGAAGAAAATTTCATATTAAACATCACACCAGAAGAAAACCTTATATATACATTTAATTGAAATCAGGAATATAAAACTATCCACCCATGATATATACAAAAACAAACATTGTTATTTTCATTTCAAACAAAATGTTTTATATTATTACATTTACAATTTTTGAACAAACATTCTAGAACATTAATATTTCATCTGTTGACATCCATGATCCCCTTTCAATAATCTCCTCCCATGGTATCAGTTGACTAATGAATCATCTCAACCCGATCAAAATATTCCTCCTATATAAGAAAACAAATATCAGGTTAGTAATACTATAAATAAATAAATTAAACACTAATATGAAAGAACACATTAATAAAATGTCAATATTTAATAAAAATGACACATTTGGAGTTATACTGGTCACACCATGCATCATATTAACGTGAGGTTGATTATTATATGATAAAACGATTTATAGATCATTTTTTAAAATATCAAAACAATCTAAATGTGTTTTCTTGGTTTTGAGTATGTCACTTGTTCTTTTACTAAAATTAATATCAATTTTAAATAATGACACATTTGGAGTTACACCGGCCACACCGTGTGTCGTATTTATGTGAGGTTTATTCCTACCACTCAAAAATTAATGATTGATCATTTTACTAAAGTATCAAAACAATCCAAATGCATTTTCTCGGTTTTTAGTAAGTTAGTTGTGTTTTTTACTAAAATGTCATTTCAAACCGAAAACATGCATTTTGATCCATACCGGTCACATCGTGCATCAGTTTGACATGAGACTACTTCACACATGTCACAAATGACTTAGGAATCACTTTCCTAAATTATCAAGACAATCTTAGCATGTTTTCTTGGTTTTCAGTGAGTGATACATTTTGAACTAAAAAGTCAATTTTTAACTAATAACGAACACTTTTAGTCATAATGGTAAAAAAATAAATTGGATTGAGGTGATGGTGAATCCTACAGATAAAAAATGACTCATGGATCATTTTTCTAAAATATCAAAATAATCTGAATGTGTTTTCCCTATTTTCAGTATATCACTTATTGTTTTTACTTAAACTAATGTCAATTTTAAATAAAAAAGAGACACTTTGAGTTATACCAGCCACACTATGAATCTTATTGTGGTGAGGATAATCCCTACATGTTACAAAAGACTAATAGATTATTTTTCTAAAATATCAAGACAATATAAATGCGTTTTATTGGTTTTTAGTATGTCACTTATTGTTTTCAGTTAAATTAATGTGAATTTTAAATAAAAAGAGACACTTTGAGTTATATCAGCCCCAATTTGCATCCTATTTAGGTGAGGATGATCCATATAGATAAAAAAATGACTAATATATCTTTTTAATAAAATATAAAAACAATCTGAATGTCTTTTCTTGGTTTTCAGTATGTCACTTGTTGCTTTTACTTAAATTAATGAAAATTTTAAATAAAAAGAGACACTTTTAGTTGTACCAGCCACACCATGAATTTTATTGAAGTGTGATTAAATTATAAACATCAAAAATTACTCATGGATCATTTTAGTAAAGCATCAAAACAATCTGAGTGCATTTTCTCGATTTTCAGTACATCACTTGTTGTTTTTTCTTAAATCATGTCAATTTTAAATAAAAAGAGACACTTTGAGTTATACCAGCCACACAGTGAATATAATTGAGGTGAATATGATCTATACATGTCAAAAATGAATAATATATCATTTTCCTAAAATATCAAAACAATCTGAATGTGTTTGCCTAGTTTTCATTATGTAACTTGTTTTTTTACTTAAATTAATGTAAATTTTAAATAAAACAAGACACTTTGAGTTGTACCAGCTACACCATGTGTGATTTTGTGTTTTAACTAATATTTATACTTTAAAAATGAATAATAGATTATTTTCCTAAAATATCAAAACAATCCAAATGCGGTTGCTCAGTTTTCAGTATGTCATTTGTTGCTTTTACTTAAAATAATGTCAATTTTAAATAAAAAGTTACACTTTGAGTTATACCAGCCACACTATGAATCGTATTGAGGTGATACTGATTCATATGTGT
Source organism: Viscum album (assembly GCA_963277665.1). Lineage (NCBI taxonomy): Eukaryota > Viridiplantae > Streptophyta > Magnoliopsida > Santalales > Viscaceae > Viscum > Viscum album. Next base: position 357,215,503 of record OY728155.1, on the reverse strand, counting down.
AAAAAATGACAAATAGATCATTTTCCTAAAATATCAAAATAATCAAAATGCATTTTCTCAGTTTTCAGTATGTCACTTTTAGTTTTTACTTGAATTAATGTCAATTTTAAATAAAAAGAGACACTTTGAGGTATTTCGGTCATACCATATGTCTCATTAAGGTATGTATGATTACTACATGTCACAAATGACTCATGGATAATTTTACTAAATTATCAAAACATTATGAATGCATTTTCTTAGTTTTCAATATGTCACTTGTTCTTTTTACATAAATTAATGTTGATTTTAAATAAAAAGACACAGTTGGAGTCATACCAGCCACACTATATTTCATATTGAGGTTCGGCTAATTTCTACACATCAAAAATGACTTATAGATCATTTTCCTAGAGTATAAAAATAATCCAAATGTGTTTTCTGAGTTCTCAGTATGTCACTTGTTGTTTTTACTTAAATTGATTCCAATTTTAAATAAAAAGAGACACTTTGAGTTATACTAGTCACACCATGCATCGTATTGAGGTTCTGTTGATTCCTGCATGTCAAAAATGACTTATAGATCATTTTCCTAGAGTATCAAAACAATCCGAATATGTTTTCTTGTTTTTCAGTTTGTCAATTCTGTTTTTTTAATAAAATTTCATTTCAAAACGGAAACACATATTTTGAGTTATATATGTCGCATCGTGCGTCGGTTTTATGGGAGACTACTTCATACACATCACAAATTACATATGGATTTATTTTCCTAAATTATAAAGACAATTAGAGCGTGTTTTCTTGTTTTTTAGCCAGTGACATGTTTTGAACTAAAATGCCAATTTTAAATTGATAACGGAAACTTTTAGTCATACTGTTCACACCGTGTGTCAAATTGAGGTGTGATTGATTCCTACACGTCACAAATGACTCATGAATCATTTTCCTAAAGTATAAAAATAATCCAAATGCGTTTCCTCGGTTTTCAGTATGGTGCTTCTTCTTTTTTATCAATTTAATGTCAATTTAATATAAAAAATACACATTTAAAGTCATACCCCCACACCGTGAATCAGATTGAGGTGCTCTTGTTTTTTAAAAATCACAAATTAGTAATGGATCATTTCCCTACGTCATTCTATACACATCCATGTCCTCAAGTTTCTTCAAAATCTCATTGGTCATGGATTATAGCATGGAACACTTAACATCTATAGCACCATTCAAATGTTTCTCATATAGAGATAACTATTCCTCACTAGCCTCATTACTAGGTGCATTAGGATTAGGTTCTTCCATCATATACAATTTACATTCATGGTGGAGAATAAAACATAATAATCTTTTCTAATCTTGAAAATTTGTGTTAATGAGAAGGCTATCCTTCCCAATTATGGATCACAGTGATATTTTTGAATTCATTATATTATTGTTTCTACAAATAATATGAGCAGAGTTTTCGTACTTTATCTGATAGAATTAAGACAAATAAATAAATAGTATATTTATCAAGATCCCACTATTTTATCGAAACCCAATATCCCTCACCAATGGCTTCAGAATATGTTGTTTCTTGGACCCTCTACTGGAAAGGATCCATATTTACCTTATCATCACCCTGACTTTGTCCAATCAAGTAATTTGAAGGGGTTTAGGTATACATTCCAAATGCTAACTGCATTAACTCATAGTTCCTTGATCTATTGAGTGGAATATCTAATCTTGAAATCGTAAAATGATATTTCCTCAAACTTTTCCTCCTAGTTACACCATGTACTTCTTTGGAAGTCAACCCTTGATGTGAACTAAGTTAAGTCTACCCAAAAATTCAAGTTAGAATTCCCCGATAATTGAAAGCACCCCATCATTGGAAGGTCAAATACTTTGAACTATGGTTCAATTTTAACTGATGTATTGGAAGGATATACTGACTTAATAAATATAATTGAGGAGTTTTATCTTTTATGTGTAAATTTCCAATTATTATCTTTATAACACTCCTATTAATATTAAGTGGATTTACTTAAGTGATTTTACCATGTATTAGATAATATTTACGCATAAGACAATTTATTTTTATTCCATCTTGCATACTTGTAAATTCATTAATTGAGGGATTTTATCCATGTATATATTTTCACCTCCCACTAATTTTCTTCAACTTGGAAACCTAGTTATGTTATAACCTTCATAATTCCCTTTCTCTATTTTCAAGTGAACATTTTATTAACATTTTTTACAATGTGAGTTTTAAATAAAGATATTTTAAATAGTCAAAACATTTCTTACCAAGATAAAGTTCAAATTATGAGGATGTAATTTATTGAAGGGGGAATGATTATGATGATTCAAGTTTCTAAAAGAGAAAATTATGTTTGATAGAGTATGTGATACACAACAACGAACCCTAACAAACCATGATTATTTAGGTGATAATGATTCCTACATGTCAAAAATGAATAATAGATCATTTTCCTAAAATATCAAAACAATTTTAATGTATTTTCTCGGTTTTCAGTATACCACTTGTTGTTTTTACTTAAATTAATGCCAATTTTAATTAAAAAGAGACTCTTTGAGTTTTACAAGCTACATCATGCATCATGTTGAGGTTTGAATGATCCCTACACATTAAAAAATACTAACAGATCTTTGTCCTAAAATATTAAAACAATATGAATGTGTTTTCCCTATTTTCAGTATGTCACTTGTTGTTTTTACTTAAATTAATGTTAATTTCAAATAAAAAGAGACACTTTGAGTGATACCATCCACACCGTGTGTGTAATGGCCCAGACCTTTATGATTATTTTTTTTGCAGAAATCTGGGGTTTGAGGTTCTAGGAGGTCAAGGTGACTTATCCCCAACACTTTTCCAAATTTTGAGTTCTATGAACAGTGTTTCTATTTTTGTGTATAGTGTTTCCAATTGTCAGTAGGCATATAGTTTTTTCAAACATCATTAGGCATACAATGTTTCCAGATTTTGGTAGGCCTACAGTGTTTCCAGATATTGGTAGGTGTACAGTGCTTCCTGACATCAGTAGGTGTACTGTGTTTCCAGACATCGGTAGGTGTACAATGTTTCAAGACGTCGGTAGGTGTACTCTGTTTCCAAACATCGGTAGGCGTACAATGTTTCTAGCCATCGGTAGGTGTACAATGTTTTCAGCCATCGTTAGGTTTACAGTGTTTCCAGACGTCGGTAGATGTACAGTGTTTCTAGACGTCACTAGGTGTACAATGTTTCCAGAGGTTGGTAGGTGTACAATGTTTCTAAATGTCGGTAGGTGTATAATGTTTCATGATATTGGTAGGTGTATAGTGTTTCCATACGTCGGTTGGTGTACAATGTTTGCAGATTCCTACAGCTTCACCCCTTTAGTGTTTTCTTTGATGAAATATGCTTTCAAGGCCTTGTTTTAATGGATTTAAGGCCAATTTGAAGCCCATAACTCCTATATTAATTTTACTAAGGCTCAGGATTCCTTTACTTAGTCAAACCATGTGGATTAATTTCATCCACATTAATGGAAATTCCCATCCCTTTCAAATCTCGTTAGTCTCAGATACAATCCTTCAAAGTCAGGCACCTTCCCTTATTTCATTCCTTCTCCGTTCTCTCAGTGTGAGGTGCCTCGATACATTCTTCCCATAGGAGCTGTGTGATCAAACCTTAATCCTTGGATCATTTCCCCTTTAATTTTCTTCCTACTGCATGCACACCCCCTATTTTGGTGCAAGGAGAAAGTGTCGATCCATCATCAATAGAAGTTATGATCTACCTCTGTTCTTAAGTTTTCTTCAATACTTCTTTTCTCGTTTCTCCTTTCCATGTTATGGAATTTGATATCCATGTTTCTAATGGAGTTTTTTTGGGTGTTGGTTGGTGTGGACATGCCACAACATCCTCGAGTGGATGCAGTTTTCACGGGGGGAGGAGATCTTGATCTGTTGCATGGATCATTCTCGTTTAAAGAACATCAAGTATATTTTGAGGTAGGGGATTCATTGATTCTCTATTCTTTTACGTGAAAATATAGAGTTAGCATGTTTTATCCTATTGGATCACAATGTAATTGACATAACAAATATTTGAATCAAATAAATTAATTGGTATGGATCTTATATTATTGCTTCTTGTTTTTCTTGATAGTAAGATATCTATGATTGCTTTTTTTAGCATGTCGTTCTTGAAAGAAATTGGTAAATAATGTAAACTGGGATTAATTTTAAATTATTTTTCAATTAAAAAGAGGAACGTAAATGAATCTGGTTGTTGATATTGTAAATTGATGATAATCAAATTGATGTAGTAATCATGTTTAATTAATTTGTGATAGCTATGATATCTTGCAGTTTAGGTTGCCCATAGTTGGAACCTACTAATAATGAATCAACTAATTCAATACAGATTAAAGAAATGATTGATCGATAAAATTTAATGTGTTTTAGGGTTCTGAGTTATTCTCGTTCTTGTAAGGTAGAGTGCCCTCTGGTTTGGATCCAGGAGAGCTCATTGCATGTAAAGGTAGAATGCCTTGTCTAGGGCCAAGAGCCCAGTTTCTTTGTTATTTCCTGATGCTTGTGATGTGTTATGAGCCCAGATGGATGTTGTGGTACATGGGGGTAGGGATACCCAGGGGTCGTGCTAGCAGTTGATGCCTAGAGTGGCGAGGTGCATCGGTTTATACATGTGGGTGTCGGGGAGGATGCTAGAGATGATGAAATTGGTTGGATGTGAATGATTGGATTATTTCTAAATCTTGTTGGTTGTTTGTCAATTTTACTTTCCCCACTGATCAATGTAGCTGGTCTTACTTACCATCCTTCCAAAAGGGTCCAAGATTCATGGGGTATGCCACATAATTTCTGTGTTTAGCTTCCCGAGGGAGGATGGGTTTACGTTCCTTCTATAGGTGGAAATGAATTAATGGGTAGTTCATCTACTCACCATGTTTATCCCCTTGTGTTTGGTATCTTAGATTGTTTTTCTCAAATTCCTGAGAATATGGGAAAGTAATAACACTGTTAATAAACGATTGAATAAATGATGTTAACCTATGGGGTTGGAACTTGGTGTAAGGAAATGACGAGGTTACAATTTAAAGGAACTGTGGATCTTGGTTGGAATTCTAATGAAATGTAATGTGGAATTAATAATGGTCAATTAATGGTTAAAGAATTAATTAATGTAAAGTGAAACTGATAAAAAGGGATAAATTAATCTAATGTATCTCTTTAAATGGTTCTGTGCTTATAGGATACATAGTATTAGTAGTCGAAGCCAGGAGTTCAAGAGACGTTAACTGCAGTTGAGTCTAAGACTAGGTTATTCCCATAGTGTGGTTGTGAGCTATAGTATATTCTGTACTTTTTGTGTTTCTATATGCTACTCCACCCCATCCGTTAGGTAAACTGACACCTTGGAGATTCTAAAACATGGGGGGCGGGGTGTTTTTTCCAAAATATTTTTGGGGGGATGGATGGATGACTACCCCCTTTGCCCCCACTCTCTTCTCTTGGTAGTTACTTATGTTGGTAAGCACAGTTGTTAGTTTTCCCCATATATGTGTGTAGAGGGTTGTAATAGCTTGTGGTTATTCACACACATATATTCTGGATATAGTTCCTTATGTACTACTATAAGTGTAACGTTTATAGGCTGTGATGACTTGAGAATCCTTACTCAACATATGGGATATAATAGATTAAGTTATAATACCCGATGTATGATACATGTTATGTGAGTTGTGGTGGCTACCAAAAACTACCTGGTTACTTTGGTTATGTGGATATGGTGGTTTTGTTGCACGAGGTGCATTTTTTGGTGCTTCACTTAGGTGTCAATGGGAAAGTCTTTTTTTTTGGAGAGAGATGCTCAGGACGTGAGACATTTTGGCAAAGCGGTAAACCAGTGAGGAAGTGGTAGCGAGGTACCCTTGATATTCTTTATTATATTATATACTCTTGTATGTGATACTTGGTGAGAGTATCCATGGTGAGGCTAGGAATATAGTATACCTATTTAAGTGATGAGTTAGTTTCACTTGCTGTTCACTGTGCTTTAGTATGATTTCTTTACTTTTTCACGAGAGGCTCCATGGAAGATCCTACCAAGTATACTATTATACTCATCCTATTCAGTATACTTTTATACTCACCCTACACATATATAAACTACTTTCATGTCACTTGGAGAAGGTTGGAGATCAGACTGGGTACTACCAACTTGGGGTGGCAGGAGTTGTTTGGGCTTCGTGGTTTCTACTGTTTTTCTTTCCATTGGTACTTGAAGTTTTCCCTTATAGTTTTAGTAGTTTTTACATGACATTACATATGTGTACTTGGGTATTATTTTATATTGGAGTCTGAGTTGGAGTTGGTTGGTGTTTTTATTATCTCTCTCTTTCACATGTGTTCTCTTAGAGGGTAATGCCTCCCATTTGTGTGTTTTCTATACCCTCAATGTTATTCACCAACCTGGGGCCTACTAGAGGTGGGACTTGGGGTCACTATCTCCCTTCTCACATTTCCAGCCCAAGAGGGGTACACTTTGTGGGAAGGGGGTCATGATAGAGTGGTATCAGAGTTCTGGTTAAGAGATATGATGGAGTTTGGTTATAGGGAAACAATGTCAGACAAGTTTAGCAAGTGATGTAAACACTGGAGACTGGATGATACATAGACGTTTAGTGCCCACTGTGATCTGATGCACGAACCTTTAAGTTTACAGTGGCTACTAAACGAGGTGATACTATTTGCAGGGTAGAGACCTAGGAAAGTATCATACATCATTCTTCCTTGTGCTTGTGTTTAAATGGTTAGACCTTGGGATAGGTTAACCTAAAATGAATAAAACAAAACAATTAATTAATTACTATCAAGTATTCCATATTCTAGGTTTAGGAGATCAAACGATTTGTTATTTTGTAGGTGTGGCTCTAGGTTGACATCCTCATCAGGTTCGCATAGAATATGGAAAGCAGGTTCGCCAGCAGATCGCTACAGTGTAGAGAATGATGACGATGACGCTTAGAGGAGGACACTCTGAGAGTTTCAGCACCAAAGTTTGCAGAAGTATGAGGGCCCCATTTTGGATGCAGTCACGAAAGACTGGATGGAGGAGGTTGAGATAGCCTTCAGTTTGATCTGTGCTCAGAAGCATCACTGGGTTTCTTTTGTTGTGATGATGATGCATGGGTTAGTAAGGAAGTGGTGGTCCTTATTCCTTGGGGATTGTGAGGAGTTTGTGATCTCTTGGGAGGAGTTCTGAGACAAGTTCAGAGTTTAGTTTATTTCTTTGGACGTGAAGGCATCCCGTTGTTAGGAGCTTCTTACCCTTCAGTAGGGAAGCTCTAATGTGTGACAGTTTGAGATATATTTTAGGAACCTTCTGTGATATGATTCAGACCTATTTCTAGATGATGAGGTCAGGGAAATGCATTTTGAGGAGGCTTTGTGTCTAAAGATCTAGCACCAGGTCACACTGTTTATGCTGAAGACATATCTTGAGGTGTTGGTGAGAGAAGAGGTCATTGAGAGGATGTTATCCAGAACCATATTGTCACGAGATGGGATTCATTGAGATTCCTCACAAAGAAGAGATGTGGTTTGGGGTTCCGGTTTTCAGGGAAGAATAGTTTCTATTAGGACGAGGGTAAGTCCCAGCCATCAACATCTTATTTCTATGGGGGCGGTATCTATCAAGCCTATTCAAAGGGATTAGATGCTTGTTTTTCTTATGGAGTCCAAGGTCATCAGCAGAAAGAGTGCCCAACCTTTCAGACTGGTCAACGTGCATCCGATGTTCTACTCCTGGTTCCTCTATTGAGGAAGTTTCATCCAAGGAAGCAACAACAATTTTCACCAGGTATGAATTAGCAGAGAGTAAATGGGACAGGCAGAGGAAAACCCTAGGATTTTCCCCATCCCCAGAGAGTAGATCATGACTATGGTGGTGGTTGTTATCAGGGTCAGAGAGGTTGTGGAGTAGGTCGTGGTCAACTCCATTCTTTAGCATTGCCAACGCCAGAAGAGACAGATGTCGTTCGAGGTACTATTTTCTTGTTTTCTACTTGGGTGTATGCCTTATTGACTCATGAGCCACACACTCTTTGATATCATCTTCCCTTTTCCATGCTTTGGGACTTGAGGTAGAGAGGCTTCCATTGCCCTTGGCATTGACTACACCTATTGGAGGTCGAGATGACTTGTTTGAAGTATGCAGAGCCTGTGAGCTAGTGTTGGGGAAACACCACTCTTGGGGAGATTTCCTATGTTTACAGATAAAACCATACAATTCCATCCTCAGCATGGATTGGTTTTATTCAGTGAAATATATCGTAGATTGCATCTGGATGCAGGTGGGGTTCTTTGATGCTGATGGAGAGTCAGCGGTGTTTGTTGGTGAGCGAGACCCTCAGATGGGTTGGAGGCATGTTCCGTCCTTGTCAGCATTGATGACTAAGTTGATGCTAAGTTCTTCAGAGGTTCAACAGTTGATGTTTACTAGGGTCGTTGAAGAGTACCCTGATGTCTTTATCAATCTACAACCAAGAGTGTAACCTATATCTATGTCTCTATATAGGATGTCCTCTTATGAGTTATGCGAGCTGCGTATACAACTCGATAGTCTATCACAGTGTGGCTTTGTTTGGATGAGTGTGTCACTGTGGGATGAACCGGTTTTTTTTGTGAAGAAGGTTGACACCAGTTTGTGGTTGTGTATCAATTATCATTTCTTAAAAAAAGTGAAATTGAATAATCCATATCCCCTTCCAAAGATTGATGATTTATTCAATCAACTGACGGGTGAAAGTTGGTTATCAAAGATCCACTTGCAGTCAAGATATCATCAGATGTGTATGAAGGATAAGGATATCCCAAAGACTACTTTCCATTGTCATCATGGGTATTATGAGTTCGTTGTAATGTCATTAGGTGTGAAAAATTATCTAGCTTTATTCAGGGTATTGATGAACGTTGTGTTTCATGAGTTCCTGGATAAGTTCATGGTGGTTTCCATCAATAACATCCTTGTGTAATCCATGTCTAAGGAGGAGCATGAAGAGCATATACATGCCATTTTGGGAGTTCTTCATCAACAAAATCTTTTTGGGAAGTTGTTGAAGTGTGAGTTTTGGGCTCGAGAATTCTGTATCTTTGATCATGTTGTATCCCAGTAGTGGGTAGCTATGGATCCATCGAATATAGAAGTAGTTGTGTCTTGGGAAGTCCCCAATATAGTGGAAGAGGTGAGAATTTTCCTTGGTCTCATAGGCTATTAGAGATGGTTCATATAAAATTTCTCTCAGGTTGCGACTACTCTAATAGTTTTGATCAGTAAGGATCATACATTTGTATGGACTAATCAGTGTTAGGAATCTTTCGAGTATCTAAAGGAGAATTTAGTTAGTGCTCTATTTCCTTGTCTTCCAGTAGAGGGAGTTTAGTTTAATGTTTTCTGTGATGCTTTGTTTCTAGGGTTAGGCTGCATTCTTATGCAGTAGAGATCAATTGTTTTTATGGGTCTCGGCAGTTGCATTTCCATGAACGTAACTATGCCACCCATGATCTTGAGTTGGTGGAAGTGGTGTTTTCTATGAATTTGTGGATACATTACCTCATTGGAGAGAGATTTATGGTTTTCATCGATCTTAAGAGCATGGGGTAAGTTTTCTCCCAGCATAACATGAAGTTGTAGCAGTGTTGGTGGATGGAGTTCTTATGGGAATATGAGTTCAAAATCTCATATACACCCAAAAGGGGAAATGTTGCAACTGATGTGCTGAACAAGAAGTTGCATAGTGATGCAGTGCATGAATATGGTGATTTCTAGAGTGTAATGGAAGAACTTTTAGCATTGTATCTGAATATGGGAGAATTCATGGGTAGAGGTTTTCTTTTCTAGATGAAAATGCAATCATATTTGGTGTAGCAGGTGGAAGAGTCCCAATTAGAGGATCTAGAGGTGGAGGTCTAGATAGACTGAGTTTTTTGTGGTGAAGCCCTTGATAGTTGGTATGAGGATGAACACCAATGAGTGTTATATTAGGGAAGGATTTTTATTCCTTTGGAGATGCATTACAAGGTTCTTAGAGAGTTCCATAGTTTTCCTTTAGATGTACATCCTGGCATAACAAAGATGTACCGAGATTTGAGGAGTCATTTTTTGTGTCCTGGGATAAAGCATGCAGTTTCAGAGTTTGTGTCTCTATGTTTGATCTTCCAAAGGTTGAAGGCCAAGCACTGCATCCTCAGTGGTTTTCTCCAGCTGTTTGATGTTCCATAATGGAAGTGGGAGGACATATCGATGGAATTTTTTACCAGTTTATCTCAAGATCAAGGAGGCTATAATGCTATATGGGTGGTAGTGGATTGTTTGAAAAAATAACCCCTGTTCATTGAAATCAAAGAATCAATCTCAATGGAGGTTTTGTCGAGGAAGTATCTAGAGGAGGTGGTAAGACTCCACAAAGTCTCAAGGATGATAATTTGTGATAGAGATACTCGTTTTACCTCTAGGGTGATGAGAGGTATCCAATATGATTTAGGTTCTACGTTATACCTTAGAACTACTTTTCATCCACAGACAGACGGTCAGATAGAGCAGACTATCCAAAATCTTGAAGACATGTTGCGCTCTTATGTCATGGATTTTGGAGGTTCATGGATGAGGCACTTACCCTTGGTGAAGTTTACATAAAGAAATAGTTTTCACTCCACCATAGGTATGGCGCCATTTGAACCCTTTTATATTTGGAATTTTCATTCTTCATTGTGCAAGACTCAGGTTGGAGAGTCAAAAATTCTCGGACTGGAACTAGTGAAGAATATGTCAGAGATAGTTCAGGTGATTCGCAAGAGGATGAACACAGCGGAGGATCGTCAGAAATCATATGCCGATCATAGGATGAGTCCTTTAGAGTTTGATGTGGGGGATCATGTGTTTATTAATGTGAATCCCCATAATGTACAGTGAAGTTTTGGTCGTGAGAGTAATCTTTCTCCCTGATTTTTGGGCCTTTTGAGGTGTTGGCTCGTATTTGAGCCCTGGTGTATCAGATAGCACTTTCCCCACATATGAGCCAGATACATGATGTTTTTTGTTAGTCTTACAAGTCCAAATAACCTGAGCAGGGGGGAGGGGGTGAATCAGGGTATGGAATATTTAAAACTCTTCCCCTTTGGATCTTGTTTTTCTATTTAGCAAAACTCTCTTCTCTCTCTTTCACATAGAAAAGTATAAACAGAAATTAAATCATGCACATGGCACACATTTTTTTGACTTAGTTCACCCTCACTGGGTACATCCAAGGATAATACACCGGCAATGTGCCGATGTACCAAATCTACTATAAGCACATTGCTATTTACAATGTTTGAAGTAGACTCACTATCCATTCTAGTTTACAACCACTCACAATTTGAGAACTCACTTCTCACTTAACTGAAGTGTGCTCACTACTTCTTCAGAAGATCCACTCACATTTTAAAGACTTGTAGGTCCCTTCATTATCCAAAATGAATACATATTTTTCTATTTGTAGATACTTTTTTTATGTCCAACTTTCACCCGTAGATGAATATCACTTTTTACCGAAGGTAACAGGAAATTATCCAACTTTCGTGCAGCCCTAGAGTGACAGGTGCACTTCTCTATGCTTAGCATGCTTCTCTAATGCCCGACATACTTCTCTATTCTTTGGCATGCTTCTCCAAGCCTGGTGTGCAATTCTCACCTAACCACTTGCGCAAAACTCCCTTTTCCAACTCAGAACTGGGGTGACTCACACCCTTTTATTCCCAAACAAATATTGGCTCACAAATATCTATTGGTGTGCAACTTCTGAATAACTTTATACTTGCATGACCAAACCACCACTTGCACGACCAACCCTACTTGCACGACTGGAGCTCAAATTTTCTCTAAGTGCTGTACTCCATAAAAAATTAGGAGGGGTATCCCTCTATTTATAGGTATTTTGGGTACCCGGAGCATTATCACACAAGTCTCCTCCCGTCACACAAGTCTGGCCACCCTAATCACTGTCGCCCAAGTCACCTTGTGCGCCCAAACCAAAACTTGGGCACCCCTCTTTCCTTTTCCATATTTTGATGTTCTGATATTGAAAAAAATATGGCGTACAAGTTTCCAACCCTCTAAGATACCAGTGCAGAAGTCCTTTTTCCAAACACACTTTTCTCCATTTGTTGATTTTGAGGCCCAAAAATTTGGCAAAAACTAGAAAATGACGCCACCTTGTATCTGTTATTTTTGTACTGCTTCCAGATCGTCCATTCCTTTGTCAAGGTTCTTCAATTAATCATGTATTGTCAAAAAAATCCATTGAACTCAACAAATCAACAGGAAACCCTCATTTTTCAACAAATTTGACATTGTGGTCAGCTTTGACAATAAACCCAACATGGAGGTCCACTTTGTCAACAAACCTAATCACCTAAAAAATTATACAATGATACCTTGAGGGATTTTTGGTCCAACATTTTTCAGGGATTTCAACTCCGTCATTATCTTTTTGACATCTCTCACATTATCAATTGTGGATAAATCAGCATTGGCGATGATGTGACCTTTCAGGATCATCCTGTAGAGATCCGGGAGCACAAGGAGAAGAAGTCGCATGGGAATATTATCCCCTTGGTCTGTGTCTTTTAGTGACATGCTGGCATGGAGGAGAGTACTTGGGAACGTGATTTGTAGATACACACTCAGTACCGCGAGTTGTTTAAGGTTTATCTCTTTTCTTGTAATGATGTTTGTTTGTGATTTGAGACCTTTTTTTATGAGATGTAATTCTTTTGTTGATTTTGTGGCTTTCTCTCTTTTGAGAGGTATCTTGATGGATGGTTGTTCAGAACCATTTTCTGTTTCCTTTTAGGTTGGTTTGGAATTCTCAAGGATGATAATGTTTGATAGGTATCTGATGTAATGGCCCAGAACTCTCTAGTCCATTCCTTTGCTGAAATCTAGTGTTTGAGGTGTTTTGGGAGGTCAAGGTGGCTTATACCTAACACTTTTACAAATTTCTAGTTCTGTGAACAGTGTTTTCCAGTTTGTGTATAATGTTTCCAGTTGTCGGTAGGTGTAAAATGTTTCTAGACATTGGTAAGTGTACATTGTTTCCAGAAGTCGGTAGGTGTACAATGTTTCCGGAGCTCGGTAGGTGTCAATGTTTCCAGACATCGGTAGGTGTACACTGTTTCTATACATCGATAGGTGTACAGCCTGAATGGCCTGAAGGCCTTCATTTTTTTTATTTATTTTGATAACCCCCCTTTCAAGGGATGAGAGGGAACCCTTACAAGGCCCGTAGGCTCAGATATTACATGGCCCGTAGGCTTAAGAGATTACATGACCCAAAGGTCTTAGGGAATTCAACCAGACTATCTACAAGGAACTGCCCCTCCCCAGCATCTGCATCTTGATAGTAGCTCTCCACCTTTTCATGACCGTCTTTCTAGGCTTCCCATGCAAGAACATGCTGGTATCGATGGCATAGCCATACCCTCTCATTCTGACAATCCATTTGGCTCTTCTCTGGTGAGTGCACCTGCCCTGAATCCTCTTCTAGGGCTGATTCTTTTTTGTAGTGTGTCTGGGGCCTGCATTCATGTGGCCCGAAGGCCTTGGGGTGGCCCTAAGGCCTTAAGGTGGCCTGAAGGCCCTGATAATCAACTGGCCCGAAGGCCTTGGGTGGCCCAAAAGCCTTGTAGGACCCGAGAACCAAACCAGTGGCCCGAAGGCCAAGATGGATGAATAGTTTCGGCTGCTACAGTACCAAACAGTGCCTCCTAAAGTGCCTTCTACAGTGCCTTCTACAGTACTGCTACAGTACTACTACAGTACTGCTACAGTACCAGAAAAATGCCTCCACCCGGATTTTATCTCGGGTCTCTTGGATGCACCTAGCGAGTCCTCACCAACTGGGCTGAGGCTCTTGTGCCATCGATAGGTGTACAATGTTTCCATCTTCCTACAGTTTCACTCCTTTAGCGTTTTCTTTAAAAAAAATGCATTCAAGGCCTTATTTTAAAGTATTTAAGGATGATTCAAAGACCATAACTCCTATATTAATTTTCCTAAGGATCAATATACCTTTAATTAGTCAAAACATGTGGATTAATGTGATCTTCATTAATGGAAATTTTAAACCATTTTAAATCCCATTAGTCTTGGATCTAATCCTTCAAAGTTGGACATCTTCCCTTCTTTCATTCCTTCTCCTTTCTCTTGGTGTGAGGCACCCCAAGAAATTCTTCCCATTGGAGTGGTGTGATCGAACCTTAATCCTTGGATCATTTCCCCTTGAAGTTTCTTCCTACTACATGTGCACCCCCTATTTTTGTGCAATTAGCAAGTGTCGATCCATCATCGATATATGGTATGATCTACTTTTGTTCTTGTGTTTTCTTTGATCCTTCTTCTCTCGTTTATCATTTCCATGTTTTGGAATGTGATATACATGTTTCTAAAGGAGTTTTATTGGGTGTCAGTTGGTGCGATCAAGCCGTAGCGTCCTCAGGTGGATGTAGTTATCACGGGGGGAGGTGATCATGATCTGTTGTGTGGATCATTCTCATGTAAATAACATCAAGAACCTTTTGAGTTAAGCGATTCATTAATTCTCTATTCTTTTACGTGCAACTGTATAGTTATCATGTGTTATCCCACCGGATCATAATGTAATTGACATAATAAATATTTTAACTGGATAAATAAATTGGTATCGATCTTATGTTATTGCCTCTTGTTTTTATTAGATAGTGTGATATCTATTATTGACTTGTTTATCATGTCATTCTTGAAGGAAATTTGTAATGAATGTAAACTAGGATTAATTGTAAATTATTTTTCAAAGATAAAGAGGCATGTAAATAAATCTGGTTGTTGCTGTTATAAATTGATGATAATCAAAGTGATGTAGTAAGCATGTTTAATTAATTTGTGACAACTATGATTGTTTGCTATTTAGGTTTCCCATAGTTAGAACCTAATAATAATGAATTAGATAATTCAAGATAGATTAAAGAGCCAGTTGATCGATTAATGTTAATTCCTTATAGGGTTCTGAGTAACCCTCTTTCTTATAAGGTAGAGTGCCTTCTCCTTCAGATCCATGAGAGCTGATTGCATGTGATGGCAGCATGTCTTGTTTAGGGCCAATATCCCAATTTCTTTGTTATTTCATACTGTATGGGATGTGTTATGAGCCCATATGGATGTTGTGAGACATCGGGGCAGGGAGGCCTAGTGGTTGTGGTAGCAGTTGATGCCTAGAATGGAGAGGTGCATTAGTTTATGCATGTGGCTCCTGGGGATGACACCAGAGATAATGAAACAGGTTAGATGGGAATGATTGTATTCTTCTTGAATCTTGTTGGTTGTTTATCTGTTTTACTTTTCCCACTGCTCAAGGTAGCTGTTCTTTCTTACCCTCCTTCCAAAAGGGGTGAAGACGCGCGGGGTATGCCAAGTGATTTATGTGTTTAGCTTCTTGATGGAGGATGGGTTTACGATCCTACTATAAGTAGAAAAGAATTGACGTGTAGTTCATCTACTCATAGTGTTGAACCCCTTGTGTTTGGTAGATTAGAATTTTTTTCTAGAATTTCTTGGAATATGGGAAAGTAATAATACCGTTAATAAATGATTTAATAAATGATATTAACCCATGGGGTTGAAACTTGGTGCAAGGAAATAATGAGGTTACAATTTAAAGGAACTGTGGATCTTGGTTGGAATTCTAATGAAATGTAATGTGGAATTAATAATGGTTAATTAATATTTTAATAACTAATTAATGTAAAGTGAAAATGATAAAAAGGGGATAAAGTAATCTAATGTATCTCTTTAAATGATTGTGTTCTTATAGGATGCCTAGTCTTAGTAGTGGAAACCGGGAGTCTGAGAGAAGTTAGCTGCAGTAGAGTCTAAGACTAGGTTATTCCCATAGTGTGGTTGTGGGTTATATTATATTCTATACTTGTTGTGTTTCTATATGCTACTCCACCTCATTAGTTAGGGAAACTCACACCCTAGGGATTCTGATCCCTGGGGGGTGCTTTCCCCAACATGAGGATGGATGGCTGACAACCCCCATTGGCCCTCCTCTCTTCTCTTGGTAGTTCCTTGTGATAGAAGGTACAACAGTTAGTTTTCCTCATATATGTGTGTAGAGGGTTGTAATTTCTTGTGGTTGTTCACACACATATATTCTGGATATAGTTTATTATGGACTACTATAGGTGTAACGTGTATAGGATGTGATGGCTTGAGGATCCTTACTTGGTGTATGGGCTATAATGGATTAAGGTATAATAACCAATGTATGATACCAATTTTGTGAGCTATGTGGCTCCTAGAAAATACCTAGTTACTTTGGTTACATGGATGTGGTGGTTGTGTTTCATGAGGTTCATGTTGTGGTGCTTCGCCCAGGTGTCTGTGGGCAAACCTTATTTTAGAGAGAGATACTTAGGACGTGTGATGTTAGGGAAACGCGCCAAACCAGTGGGGAAGTGGTAGCAAGGTACCCTTGATATTATTTATTATATTATATACCATTGTATGCGATACTTGGTGGGAGTAGCCATTGTGAGGATGGGAACATAGTATACCTATTTAGGTGATGAGTTAGTTTCACTTATTATTCATTGTGATTTAGCATTATTTCTTTTACTTTTTTATGAGAGGTTCTGTGGAGGATCCTACTGAGTATACTGTTATACTCACCCTGCTGAGTATACTGTTATACTCAACCAACTGAGTAAACTGCTATACTCACCCCATGCATATATAAATTGTTTTTCAGGTCACTTGAATTAGGTTGGAGATTAGGCTGGGTACTACTAGATTGGGGTTGCAAGAGCTGTTCAGGCTTCATGGTTGCTTCTGTTTTTCTTTCCTTTGGCACTTATAGTTTTCCCTTTCAGTTGTAGTAGTTTTTCCCTGACATTACATATGTGTACTTGGGTTTTATTTTATATTTTAGTCTGAGTTGGAGTTTGTTGGTGTTTTTCTTATCTATCTCTTTTTCATGTGTTCTCTTATAGTGTAATGCCTCCCATTTGTGTGTTTTCTATACCCTTGGTGCTAGTTTCCAACCCGGGACCTACTGGAGGCAGGACTCGGGGGTCAATATCTCCCGTCACACATTTCCAGACCAGGAGGGGTACACTTTGTGGGGAGGTGGTCATGAAAGTGTGTCATATTGAGGTGAGACTGATTCCTACATTTCAAAAATGAAAAATAGATCATTGTCCTAAAATATCAAGACAATCCAAATGCGTTTACTCAGTTTTCAATGTGTCACTTTTTGTTTTTACTTGAATTAATGTCAATTTTACATAAAAGGAAACACTTTGAGTTATAATGGTCATACCGTGCGTCGTATTGTGGTGTGGATGATTCCTACACATCACAAATGAATCATTTATCGTTTTCCTAAAGTATCAAAACAATCTGAATGTGTTTGCTCGGTTTTCAATATGTCAGTTGTTCTTTTTACATAAATTAATGTCAATTTTAAATAAAAAGACACACTCTGAGTTATACCGGCCACACCGTGTGTCATATTTAGGTGTGGCTTCTTCTTACACATAAAAAAATTACTTATTGATCATTTTCCTAGAGTATCAAAATAATCCAAATGCATTTTCTCAATTCTCAACATGTCACTTGTAGTTTTTACTTAAATTGAGGTCAATTTTAAATAAAAAGAGACAATTTGAGTTATACTGGTCACAAAGTACGCCATATTGAGGTAAGGCTGATTCCTACACGTCAAAAATGAATTATAGATCATTTTCCTAGAGTATAAAAATAATCTGAATATTTTTTCTCAGTTTTCAGTATGTCAGTTATGTTTTTTATTAAAATGTCATTTCAAACTGGAAACATGTATTTTGATGCATTGTGCATTGGTTTTATGTTTGACTACTTCATACACATGAAAAATGAATTATGAATCACTTTTATAAATTATCAATACAATTAGATCATGCTTTCTTGGGTTTTAGAGAGTAAGACATTTTGAACTAAAATGTCAATTTTAAATTGATAATGGACACTTTTAGTCATACCGTTCACACCATGCGTCGAATTGAGGTGTGGTTGATTCCTACAGAAAAAATGACTCGTGGATAATTATCCTATAGTATCAAAATAATCCGAATACGTTTCCTTGATTTTCAGTAGGGCACTTGTTCTTTTTTCTCAATTTAATGTCAATTAAATATAAAAATACACACTTAAAGTTATACCTGTCACATTGTGCATCAGATTGAAGTGTGGTTGATTCATACACATCACAAATTACTAATGGATCATTTTCCTAAAATATCAAAACAATTTGAATGTGTTTTCTCAGTTTTTAGTATGTCACTTGTTATTTTTACTAAAAGTAATGTCAATTTTAAATAAAAAGACACACTTTGAGTGATACCGGTCACTTATTATTTTTGCTCAATTTTGTGTAGGTCAGTTTATCTGATACTAATTGTATTGAGCCAGACATTTCATACATAGATATCACTTCTTAGTAGATTAATATTCGTTACATAACATAATGATCCATGCCAGAAAATTTTAGGTCTAGTGCTTTTGGAAACATGAAAACATAAACAACTAGTTCATAAGAGTCTCTCATTAAGTTATTCTTTACTTAAAACCTTTTTAGACACCATTTCTAAAACCATTATTAATAAGCTAAGGATATGAAACATAATAAAGGGTGATCATAGATGTTCAATATGTGTAAATAAAGGATATATCAACGATCATATAAGGATAACATGAGCATAAAGATGATAGAAGGTGATATTAACAATTGAAATTCATACCCTATGTCTAGAAGTCACATCTTCATGCTATTTACATACATTCTTCCATCAGGTATGCTTCCCATTGGTTTCTGAGCACATCTATAACATCTTGTGAATATGAGTTTCTTTCTACAATCACATTAGTACTGAAAAAATATAAACACACAAAGGATTAGTAAATATTTTAAATGAAATATTAATTATCTTCCAAAATACCTATTTAGGAATGCTAGTTTGTTCAGGAAAAATATTGTAACTACTAGTTAGAAACAAAATATATATTTAACTATTATTACCCTATAGGTGATGAAAAAACCAATGGTACTCTTTGGAGTGTCCAAATCTCCAAAAAAAGCATTATCAATGTTACATTTTACAAAATTTTTCATCCTAAAGTAAATATTAATATATTTAAAACCATTATGATACTAGATAAAACAGATAATGTCTTTCTAGTGTTCTTTGACTAGAAAATTCATGCTTCAATTCACAAATCATCCTAATTTCTAAACCAACCTATAATATCTCATCTACCTACAAGAGAATGGGGATGCATCCCCCATAAAAAACATACCCACTTTTAGCAATTTATAGACCTGCCATGTGGATCAAATGGATCACAACTGGAATTTCCAACATTCCAGAGCTAAGCCATATAACTATGCAACATGGTGAACAAAACATATGTATGTAGGGAGATTTTAAAAATTACCCAAACTTCGTGTGGCGGTAGAGAGATTCACGGTGGTAGGGTGGAGGAGGGCTCGCTCGATGGGAGGGTGGAGGAGGGATCGCGCGGCGGTAGAGTAGGGCATCATGACCATGCTAGACGATGGTTTCTCGACAGTAGAGTAGGAGGAGCAGTCGGTGACAATGGAGGAGGAGGTGGAGGATTCGTGGCGGTGGCAGAGGAGGAGGAGGATTCGTGGAGGTGGTGAAGGAGGAGGAGGAGGAGGCGACCTTGGTAGGGTAAGACTTCCACAAAAGTTTGAGGCATGCAAAAGAAGGAAGAGACTGTTATGGTTTATTTATAAAATTGGGGGAAGCATTTATCAACGCTAGCTAAAAACCGTCGATAAAGGTATATTTTATTAGCACTGAATTAGAAAGCGCTGATAAAGATCTATTATTATCAGTGCCAAAAAAGTGCTGATAAAACTATAATGATTAAAAATTATTTATATTTTTATATATATTTATAAAATTATACGTATAATAAATATACACATATTTATTTATAATAATAACTATAATTAAATATATACTTGTTTATATTTATATATATAATAAATATATATTTCTTTATAAATATATATATATTTATAATTATAAAATTATAATAATTATATTTATTATATTTATTATATTTATAATTATATATAATTAACATCTTTATTATAATTTTATAATTATTTAAATATATCTATATTTATTTAGAATTATAATTGTAAATAATTGTATATATTTATTATAATTTTTTAATTATTTAAATAAATATATATATATATATATATAAATGTATTTATATTTATGATTATAATTAAAATATATATGTAATAGATATATATTTAAAATAAATATATATTTATTTCATAATTATTTTGTAATTATTTTAATAAATATATATTTATATTTAAATAATTATAAAATTATAATAAATATATATATTAAATAAATATATAAAATTAAATAAATATATTTATAAATATATAAAAATATTTATAAATAAATATATTAATTATATATGGTCAGAAATATATTAATTATATATATTTTTTATAATTTCATTATTTTTTAATTTAATAAATATTTATTTATAGTCATATATATGTATTTAAATAATAATGAAACTAAAATAAATATATTAATTATAAATGTACTCCTTTATTAGTGATTTTTTTGCGCCGATAAATAGTAGTTTTATCAGTGCTTTTCTCTGGAGCTGATAAAAGCTTCCCCTTTTATCAGCACTTTCTGTTTACTGCCGATAAAACCCGATGCATCCCTTACCCGGATCTTTGGTAGCACTTGTGTGGATCAGGTGAGATTTTTATTCAATAAAAGATTATTTAAATTAATTAATTATTAATAATTATCATAAATTGGGTGACATTATAAACACATGGATGGGGTACTTAAAACTCACTTAATGAAGTGGATGAAAATTAAACCATACCATTAAATTAGTATGGTGTGTCGATACATATAAATTTCTATATAAAGACCTATTCACCAACCATTCGAGCAAATTAAAACCATTATAAAACTTTCCATTTGGTGCATAAACTTTTTTTCTTAAAATTATCATTGAGTCCTATATATAGCCAAATGTATATTTAGAAAGTGAGGGATTATAATTGAAAACTCATAAATTTAGGAACTTGAACTCTAAATATGTCATCATTAACCCTAAATTTAATTAATAATATTTAAAATATTACAATCCCGTACCATGATTATGTTGTAAAAATGATTAAGTAAACAAAAAAAGGTAAATTAAATGCATATGAATCTTAGTTATAACCATATACGAATTTAGCGTAAATAAAAAATTAGCGTAAATAAAAAAATTATTTATTTAATTATTAATTTATATTTATTTTCCATATGATAAAAAACCTATTAAACCAAACTGACACAAGTCATTCAAGAAAAGTTTCCATTAACGTATTCAACCTCCAAGATATCCCTCTAATGGTTGGAGAGAATCCGGGGGTTACTTGTCACGTGAAGAGGGGAGGGAAGGATCGTATGGTATGGATTATCGGTAAAAGAAAATGGAGACAAGATGATGACACATGTGAAGCGAGATGCGATGGGTGTACGGATGACACCCGCACACTGACCACCCTGATGGGAAGGTGATCCCGAGAAGGTCCCCCGTCAGATCTCTAAAATAATAAAGGAAATGTTAAGATAATAAAAGAAAATATATTAATTATAAACTATTCCAAATTTGAAAGAACACGTGTTTTTACAAAAAACATAATAATAATAATATTAATCATACCAATATAAATAATACAAAATAATACAATTCATGTCAATATAGTTTGGAGGTATCAAGGAAAAGACACATGTAATTCCACATCACGTCATACGTTTGATTATTATGTGTGGAATCGGCGGATGAAGCTCTGGAGTATCTGGCTCTCCATCACAGTCACTCGCCCACTTCTTATTCCTCCGATGCTCCTGATCGGGCAACGCCGCTGCCACCATCTGAACAGCTGAGATTTTGAGGGTTGCCCGATGATCATGGACAGAAATAATAGGATTAATGATTGTTGGTGGTGCATGCAGGGAGGTGTGAGGGAGGCAGTGCTGATGATCAGGTGATATTTTGAAAAATTCATGTGATGGGTGCGACAGAGGGATCAACATGGAGGGATATTCCAATGGTGGTGATGTCATCAGAGAATGTGTTGTCTAGAGTAAACATGTAACCCCCTCCCCATCGATTCATTGATTCTCTCTCTCTCTGTTAGTTTTACCAAATGGGGTTTTGGTGGAATTGAATCGAGAAGGTGTCTGGAAGGGATAGCAGAGGAGTTCCTTGTGAAGCCCGTCCAGGTGTCAGATTTGAACCAGCTCCAGCACCACTGTAGTCCAACAAAGGTGTCGACAGAGACGATATTGTTGAGGTCAACGACGATGGTAGACTCAATAGGCATGGTGACGTCGCCCCACCACCACGGTGTCACCGTTTTTTTGCTCCAAATTAGTAAATATAAAGGGGGGCGTGTCGCATTCCCTGGCGATTCCGATCTACCCAACATTATTATTATTTTGATAATATTATACATAAGCATAAATCCATGAACCCAAGAGTAGAGATACAAAGATAACCCTTCAAGGCTGGTCATGAAACCATTTTTATGATTGATGAAAATTATAAAATATATTTTATGTCTTATTTAATGTTCTGTAACCATTATATATTCATGATATTAAATAATAGAACAAAACTGGTTCGTTATGATTGAAAAACCGCACTTTCTTTGATTTATATCATTAGTTTAATACATGTACAAAGGGGAAAGTGAGATTTGGAAGGATAAAAAATAATATTTTAAATAATTTTGTATGTTTTATTTTAAATAAGTGATGTATGGTCCTAATTTCCCAAAATGCCCAACCACCCTAACTCATGATAGACCGAGGGGACCAATTCCCATAGAAATAAACCCAAATAATTGTGTCATAAATAAATTTATTTATTTGATTTTAAAAAATTATAAATAAAATATCATGATGTATGATATATTTTTATCTTTCTAATGACTATTTATAGTCAAAGAGACCACTTATATAACCCAATATAAAAATTGTTTTAGTACCCAATCTCCCAGTCCTCTTCCCTCAAAACCCTTGGAGCATGTACCTACCCTGCCCTCTTCTCTCTAAAATCCTCCCAATGTGCCCGTAGCTCCCAAGTGGACTCTCTCAAGCCTGCAGGAAGAATAGAAATATGAGACCACAGTGCCTGAGAGACCCAGTTGAGTGCTGGTCTTGCAACAATATGAGTCATCTTTAGAGTTTTTTCTTGTATTTTATTCAATGTATAAATGAACTCTGTTTGGATTATGTTATATGAAACGCCAAAAAAATATTTCACTACACACAACACCAACTTGGCTTGAGTTACATGCAAGAGGGACCTTCCTCAATAGCTTGTGACCCTTATTGGATTACAAGAGGTGGTGGGTGTTCTTGAAACCTTATCCACCAATCCACTCTATAAATGTGTGTTTTTATATTTTAATGTGTGTGTTCTTAATTATCATTTTTTATATTATGAGACATTTGAAACGTGATGAGATGTTATTAATTAGAAAAATCAAAATTTTCATTTATGTATTTTGTTTAATAATGAATTAAAAAATTGGATGAACACTTGTAATATAGATCGTGATTTTGAAAACCATAACATTATGGCTAAAAAAATGCTCATAAAAGTTACTTTTATCTATGGTTTTGTATGTGATGCTAAGAGATTCTCTATTAAAGTTTTTAGTGCTAATAAAAGGTTTATTTGTCTCTACTAAACAAAATTGGTCATAAAAATCAGAAAATATATTTTTTAAAATTATTTGATAAAAGGATGCCTCAAAATCCACTTTTATTGAAGCTTTCACACCACATTTCTCAATGATCATCCTCCACTCCTCCCCCTATTTATAACTTCACCCAACATTCCAACCACCATTTATCAACACTTCTACATTCCATCTTCAGCCTTGGTGTGTGTGGATTTGAACCCTGGTTCTCTGCCTTCATTATACAATGATTTTATGAATTTTTAATATTTTAAGAAATATCTATTTATATATATACACACATAATTATTTTTTATTTATATATTTATTCATATAATTATATATAATTATAAATTTTTTTAAAATATATTTTTAAAACATGTATATATATATATTTACATATAATTTTATTTATAATTTATTTATAAATAGTTTCTATAAATACATTTATATAATAAATTTTTATAATATATTCAAATATATTTATCTTATGTACATTAATACACATTTATATTATAATCATAAAAAAATTATATTATTATCACATTTTGGGGGAGGGGTATACAAAGAAACACAGAAAATCTACGACACCTACAAGTACACGAAGAGACACAAACTTGAGACCTCCCGTGGGACCCTGAAAAGATGTAACCACTAAGCTATGCCCCTGAGGGAATTTATATTATATATTTAATGATAATTATATAATTATAAAAATACATTTATATGATGTATTTACACAAAATTGACACACACATACGTAAAACACACACACATATTTATATTTCCCACATACACACATATATTTATATTTATATTTATATTTCACGCACACAAACACACATATTTATATTTATATTTGTGTACTAGAAACACAAACATATATATTTATATATTTCATATCACTATATTTTATAATATATAAATGTTGTTATAATTATAAATATATAATTATAAAATAATATTAAAAATAAAAATATATTGTATTTATATATATAGGTTTAGGACACATCTAAAGTGCTAGATGAAGCATGACCAACTTGGTTTTTTGTCATACTCAATGATTAATTCGTGATATACATTGAAAATAAACATCGAGAACAATAGAATTGAATCAAAGATTAATTGATGATTGAACACCGAAACCAAAACAAAGGATTATCCAATATTGTTTATAATTAATTTAAACACTTAAAAAACTACCTTGCGATGGATTTTTTCTTCATTGATGGACCTGACAACATTACTATGTCATATCATTATTTCATTGTAGGAATCAAATGTTGATTCCCTCTAGCGGTGATCCACACATTCTCCACAAACCTCCGAATGTTGCCGTATGAATCTCTAGGTGCTAGCACGATGGATCATAAAGCTTGTCTTGTCCACCTTTGATCACATTAAGAATCACTTCAAGAAGGATTATTTTGATATATCTAGAATCAAGAGTTTTCACAACCCCCTCCCTCCAAAGGTACCACTCTTAGGCCGAAAATGAAGGAAGATAAATAATGACCCACAAATCTCTCATCCAGTAGGTCCCGGGTTCATGACTAGTACCGAGAGTATAAAATCTCTTAAATGGGAGACATTATCCTAATAATAGGGTCGGGAGATAGGATATCAACGATCAATCAACTACATGACATAGTAAAAAAAAGAAACCAAAACCATCCCACATGCATGTTTAAGTAAAGAAAAATACTATTTAAAGTCTTCAAATAAATACCCAAAAGAAATGGCAAGGCACAAACACATCAACTACCCCAAAGGTCCAAGATAGTAATTTCTATCACGGTCGAAAAATCCCTCTAGGAAACCTAAAAATAGTTTGTATATATGTAGGGAATTCATAGAAGTATACTCAGTAGGATAACCAAAGTTTATCATGCACATGTGAAAAGTACATACTAATGCACCCATGAGGTAACACCAAAACCAACAACACATACACAGGACAAATAAACAAGGTTATCCTCACCATGAAACTCTCACCAAATAATGCATCCATTTATAATAACATAATAAGAAGCATATCAATAATAGGGTAACCCACACTACTTTCCCACTGATTTTTTGCTCTCACACCCCAACGTCGTACGCCCTGTTTCTCTCATCTCCTATAAACATCACATCATTCCAAGAACCCTACATGCAATTGAACATCACATCACATCTCATCCGAAGAAATATGGGTTATCAGATCACATCTCACTTGAAGTCACATGATCCATCACATCACATCTCATCCATAACTGTAACCAGAGTAGTAGGGTATCATGAACATGAAGGATTCAACCTCATGCCCTCCTCATACTATGCCTGACCCCACCATAAACTACATCATCACCTCATCAAACATCACTATAGTACACTTTTGACTTCTGACCATCATAGCTCATGCATGTAATCGTCACCTAGAAGTGAGAGAAAGAAAGAGCGGGTAGCTAGCCATCCATCCTCATCACCGAGATGTTGGAAAAAATAGCCTCAAAATATATGGTGTTGGAACATGGTGGTAGACGTAGTTGGGGTGTATATATATATAGCTGCACACAAGCACAACCTATGGGTTTACAAAAATTTCTAACCAACTCACAACATCACCACCCAACCTCACAAAATTACCACTTTCACCACCACTACTAAATGCACATCACCACACGACAAGCCATAAGATGCACTTCACATTTCATTTTCTTTCGCAACATAAGAAATTTTTTAGTCTTCACATTAACAACAATTTCATTTAAATATACAATTCATTCCATTATTCCCATATCATTCATCTCATTACACCAACTTGTTATTTCCCATTTAACATCAACCCCATTTAACCACACTTCCCATTTCTTAATTCATTCATTTTCCATTTCCATCCCAATAACCAAACTAACCCACGTCATTTCAATTTCAACATTATAATTTAATTCCAACACTACTCAGGCAACTAGCACAACACATCACAACACAATAGCCAACAACCCATCATTTCCATGCCAACTAGCTTACACTGCCACCATCACACAACCACAACCTCCTCCTTGTCACAACTAGAACATTACCCCCACTTTACATCACAACCACCCCATATCATGACTACTCAACTCATCACATAACCACCCCACAACATGACCACACAAAAACACATTCACATATGATTTTCAGATTTAGCACGGTGAGTTTCATCAAATTCAACTTCTTTATTTTAAGGGTATTCTCACACAACTATGAATCTCTTAGGGAACCCATTTCATTAATCAGATACAAGTGATTAAAAAATTACATTAAATTAATGTCAACAGTCACACGAAACAAGGTTCCACAACATATGAAAAATCAACACAAACAAATCCCCTAATGTCTATAATTTATAGTGGGGCATCAAGATCGTACAATCACACTATCAATAAATATCAAAAGCTATAAAAGCATGAAATTTCATTCCTCTTCCCATTAAATTTAAATTTAAACCAATTATTTATCTTTAATTAGGTAAATAATGACTATCTTCCCGAAATATAAAAAGAATATAACCCCTCCCGCATGATACACAGGATGGGAAATGAAGGAAAGGGGGATGAAAGAGTTCCTTGGGATGCACTTGGGTTTCCCAAGAAATGAGAGAAAGACTAGAAGAATGGTTGGGTTCAAGAGAATCCAAGAATTTATACCCAGATTGAAAAGCACAAGACCACGAATCAACCCATATGACCACAGAAAAATGATTCTAAAAACTAAAGGGACCAAAACACAACAATCCTCACAATGTTGTAGCCATTCTACTCAAATCGGCCTATGAGATTCATAGTTATTCACAAGCTGCAAATCCTATAAAATAGGGGTCACCACAGCGTAACCCAGACTACTATGTTGTAGATCCCCAATAACCAAGAAGATTCTACACCACAATCCCATATTTATGACACGATTATTCTAGAATTATTAGTAGAACCAAACTTCACTTGAGCCCCCTACACTGCAACCATTTCTCCACACCACATCCATCACCTGTTGAGAAGGGGATACATCGTCACAAAGGATCTATGGTGAAGCTACATCCAAATTTCCTGTAGATCCAAAAAATCCTTCCCTGGGGTCCCTGTTCCACAAACAACTTCCTTATCCCACAATATCCACCCCTATGACACAACCTCAAGCTCCATACCATAGGAATCCTCCTGCTAGATTTTCCATCTACAACCTCTCCCCCACTCTCTAACTCCCCAGGACTCCCCCAGACACCTTCACCACCAGAGTTCTTGAAAATTAACAGGCTGGAAGATCTGAGCCATTATATCAAATACCTATCAAACTATTATCAACGTCGATATTCAAAACCAATCTAGAAAGAAAAGGGAAATAAGGTATGAACAAACATCCCATGAGTTACCTCTCAAGGATCTTGTTACAACCGAACACAAACACTAGACAAACCCACCAATCAAATGAAAACATCCACCAGAAATCCCACACAACCACATCACCACACCACTTTACCATCTGCCCAACCTGGAATAACACCACACTATTTCATGACAGCCACATACCTCTTCCCTTACACACAAATATCCACACAACTACCTCATCCCCCATAAGGACCAAGACAATGGAAAACAGAACCACCACAAAATAGAGTCCAAAGTACACATTTCAAGGAATTACATCTTCAATTTCCAAATATTATCTACTTTGGGAGACACTAACTCATCCACATGGTTTTAATCGTGTCAATGTTTAACACATCTTTACTTGGAATCAGTTTTTACACTCTTCGTATGCTTCAATATTTAAAACACACTTCACATTAACAAGTAAGAATCACATCTCATAAACCAGAAAGATCCAAACATCACATTTTCCTGGAAAATAAAAAAAATGTGAAACTAGACAGGCTCAAAAAAACTTAGGGTACTTGGCACACATCTGCATATCTTGCTCCAAAGTACTCTCCTCCAGGTCGACATACTTCCACAACACATGAACCAAAGGAATGGTCCGTTGATAAGATGAATTCATATATCATGTCAAAGTACTCTCCTCCAGGCCACCATACTTCCACAACACATGAACCAAGGATTGGTTTAAAATTAAAGTGACTAAGTCTATCATGAATTGAGATGATTTATTAATGAATTTCTTATACAAATACTTCTCATCGATCCGAACATGGAATCTTAGAAATTAGATTCAAAATTTCAATCAATTTGATGGAGAATCAGCATGGTTGGCCTCAGATCATTTCAAGGAGCTAATGTGTAAGTGACCACATCACAAAATTGATGTGTGGATTTAAATTAAAACCTTTTTCCAGGTACTTGAACCAGCTGCGCGCACTTTTGTGGACACTTCTTCTGAAGGCATGCTCATGTTCAAGACACTTGAAGGAAAAAAAGTGTTGTTAGATGATATTTCCTACAATGCCAGTTTGTGACAGAGTGAGAGATTATCACCCAAAACGAAATTCATCAAGTGGATTAAATCACCTGATTGAAGGCATAAGTGGAAGGCTTTATGGAAAAACTTGAGTCTTTCTAGATACCTTCTCCACCATAACACCCTTCTTCCCCTGTTATAGAGATACAATCATGTGATATGTGCAGTGGCCCACACCCATATCTAGATTATAGGGAAGGAATGAAATAGGAACAAGGAAAATATTGCAATTACATAAATTAATATAAAAAAACTCATCATTTACAACATCACTAATAGTACCAGCAATAGTATTATCAATAAATTTTAGCTCAGAAACCAAAAACAGTAAATCAAGGTTACTATGAAGAGGAGTGGTAAAGCTTTCCACCATGGAGTCAAGGACCACCTAGGTACCCACATAAAATTATATTTCCTTGATCACAGAAACAATTAAAACAACCTTTTCACCTTATAGCTCAGTGGTTTACACCTTCTCAACAATAGCGGTTTCAGAAAGCTCCGTCGAGGCCAACACTACAAGCCCAACCTCTTTATTCCAATATTGAGAACCTATTAATTGCCTTCGTGTAGAAAGTAGAGTGGGAGATGATGAACCAAGATACTTAAATGAAAAATAAAAGGGTGTCTCTCCATAACCTTGAACATCAAGTAGGGAAAAAAAATCCAAGACCCTATTTGATCGATTATCGGGTACGTTGCCTGGTAACACTGAGACTCATCTGAGAGAGGAGGCTAAGGATATAGTTATTAGGAGTGGAAAGATGTTGGAATTTTAGTATCCTTTCTTAAGTGCAGAAAAGAATTTGGAAAAACAAAAAAAATATGCATCAATCATCAGCCATGATGAAGATGACAACACAAACAAAGCTAATCAAGAGAATAATCTAGAATCAGAGCCTATCGAAAAAGTTCCAGTTTAACAGAAACCTGAAAAAGAAGAAGTCTATTCGGCACCACCACCATAGAAACCCCCTATAACATTTATAGAGAGGATGAGACAAGCCATAAGAGAGGGGATATATATATATATATATATGTGTGTGTGTGTGTGTGTTTAAAAAATTACATATCTACATTCCATTTGTAGAAGTGATTACATAAATTCCTGCTTATACCAATTTTATGAAAGAATTTTTCTCAATTAACAAGAAAATGGAATACATTGGTGTCATCTCCCTAAATGAAGAATGATTAACATTTGTTCAGTAGAATCTCCCACCCAAAATGTGAGTCCCCGGAAGTTTCTAAATTCCTTGCACTATAGGGATGTGTAATTTTGAAAGATCCTTGTGCGATCTTGGTGCAAGTATCAATCTCATTCCTATGAGTGTATTAAAAAATATGGGGTTCAAATAATTAAAACCAATAAGAGTGACACTCCAACATCCTAACCGCTCAGTCAAACACCCTCAAGGAATTCTCGAGGACATCTTAGTCATGTTCATAAATCCCTATTTCCTACGGATTTCCTTGTCTTGGATATGGAGGAAGAAGACGGCGCTCCCATAATTATAGGGAGACCATTTATTGACACTAGGAAGGCGCTAATTGATATAAACCAAGAAAGGTTGATATTCATACTCGACGAAGAATAAGTTGTTTCCAACTTAGTGAAGGATGCTATGCAAAGCAGAGAGTCATTCAATTTTCAACCCATATCTCTTTATAATAAGAATGATGATTATAGGACCAATAAGGATTAAAAAGAGACCCTATATCCTAATAAAAATGGTCACATTTATCAAAAGGATGTAAATTACACTACACCTATGATGAGGAATGCTGCTCCACCATTCATACCATCTATTTTCAAGAACCTTTCTATGAGGGGTGGGTTATTAATGTTAAATTCTTCTGAATGGAATCATGTCTAGCTCTCATCAATAAACAAAATGATGAATGGGAGGAAAAACGGGATAGTTTTAATAGGTTTGACTAGATTTTATGAAAATTAGGGGAGTTAAATAATGCTGGAGATAGTTTAGAGGTGTAATTACAAGTATTATAAAATTTAATATTTAAAATTTTAAACTTTAAAAAAAATCACGCCGTGTAAAAAAAATACACGACATGAAAGTTTCAAGGCTTGAAATAATAAAACCCAAAGCATTTCATGTTGTGTATTAAATACATGATGTGAATTATTCAGCCCAGGTTTTTAATATGTGAGTTAAGGTTCACGGCTGAAGCCGCCCCTCTCTTCTACACGCACGCCTCTCCCTCCCGTGACCGCCGCTCATCCTCCATCACCGCCAATCATCCTCCTCCCTCCTCTTGCCTCCTCCCTCAAATATCGATCCTCCCACACTTTCCAATATGAACCTACTCACTGCATATGCAATGAACCATACCAGCTGTGCTTTTTCCACCTACAGACCAAGCCGATGAGGTCCAAAATGACCATGGACATGTAAGTTCTCAAACAAATCCATCATCTTAGCATCTTCGATGCCAGTCAACCTATTTCCTCTCCAAGGATGATAGAGTTGACTCACCTCCTCGTGGTATATAATATGGGGCTCTTGAGGATGGTCGAGGGGTGTTACCAGTATCTCCCCCTAGTACTTGGGGGATCCTTCTGAGGCTCCATCCACTGCCCTTGACATAATTCCCCTACTCCTATAGACCTAGCTGATGTGCCTAATTCCACTTCAGACCCCTCTTCCACCTCTGCTCCAACTGCACCATCTACTACCACCATTGCTCCACCCCACCACCACAACACCTACCTCATCCATTCCCTTCAAAATATGGTATATTCAACTGTGCATTCTGCAGAAACGATGCTATATTTTCCACTACCTCTGAATCCCTTTCACTAATCCATCATATTTCACCACCCTACCCCACCACCAGCCACTACATCTACCCACCCACCACCCTATGTAGACCCATCTTTATCCTCCATTCCAACCCCATAGACCACCCCTACCGACCTCTCCCCTAATCTCACTGACCCTACCACCCATCAAGAGTATCTTGTGGAGCATGCATGAAAAGGAAAGGGACCCACCCTTCCTTATACCTATGAGGTGCCTCTTATTGATCTAGTTTCTAGATGTATGGCCTCGGTATGGATCAACACCTCACCCCTACCTCCTTGACTAAGCCTAATTCCATAACCGCAACACCCACTATAGTGGTCGATCCTTCAGACCCAACTTCCATAGATGACATCGATAGGGTGGATTATCTTTATAAACCCATTATTTAGGAGGGGACTACTGATATAGATAGTGAAAAAACTGTATATACCATTTAGTCTTATCCATATACCCTTCCCCCATCGTAATCTATGTCTGGGTGTTGATTTTTGGACTTCCATTTTATTCCCTATTCATTGATGTATCATTTATCATATATATAGATGAGATAAAGTTTTTACTTCACAGTTTTCTTACTTATTTTTATTTTAATTCTTCATTACTTTATCCATATCTAGATCTACTACATCATCTCTGGTCATTGACGATATTTTAAGGCCACCATTTGGCCTTCCACATGACATGTATTAGCATTAACCTGACATACATAGACAACTTGAGGAGATCTAGCTCTAGATCCATACTCACCAGAAGCCTCCTCTAAAATTTGCATGGATTTTACTACTTCCACATGAGAATTTTGGGAGACCCATTCCTAAGGTGGTTAACCTCACCAAGCTCCCCTGTGAGCTCATTGACATTTCCACCAGTTCCTATAGGAGGCATAGTGAATCTAAGTTGATGGATGGAATCGACTTATTCTTTTGTCCATCCATTTGGATGACGACATCATAGTTAGCGTTTTTGAGAGGCAACTCATATTTTTTATTTTCTTTATTTCCGTTTTGTGTTTAGGTCCTTTGTTTTTATTTTCTAGCATTTTCTGTTCACTAGTCATCCCAAAATTCATTGTAGTCATTTCATGCATTTATCTGAGCTTCTTTCTCCAGATATTGACTGTGTTCACCTGCCCATTTTTATTTGTATACATTGATTAACCCCTGTGTACTAATGGTTTATCTAGTGAAAGTATTTTTTTCTAACAATTTTTGTGGGCAACATAATATCTCATCACATTCCAAAAATTTCCCCATGGGATGACTTTCACTACAGGGAGTTCTCGATACCCTAATTTTAAATTCTTAAGTATCATTTCATTTTTGTCTATCTTTTATTTATATCTCTCCTATGAAACTTTCCATAATAGTGCGTACACTGTATCATTTTAAGTATAGGGGAGTCATTATTGAGCTTTATTGATGATGCACTTGGATTTTTTTTCTTTTCATTAGTCTAGGAGACATTTTTCATTGAAAACATGTTTTAACTTGAAATCTCATTACACCCATTTAAATAAAAGAAAAAGTTTGGTTGGTGATTGTAGAAATCCATTTTTATTCTTATTTATATTTTCATCACGATTGTTGAGTTGAGTAATTTAATTTTAATTTTGAATTATTGAAATTTATTTTGATTGACTTATTACTAGAAACTACACCCTGAGTGATTGTCAGTTATTTTTTATACTCCCATTCCTAAGAGGATTCTTGACCTACATTGAAAAAAATACTTTGTGAGCATATTTATTGAGAGATACTTGGGGCATGTAAAAATATAAAAACTTTCATTCGAAACTTATTGAGGTTATGATTGAACTAATACATTATTAAAATGATTTTGGAAATCATTGTTGAGCTTGTTATCCCGAGACCCATATGTACATCTTTCATTCTTTTTCCCATAGTAGCCCTGAATAACCTTGTTATGATGGATTAGTTTCAAGATTATTATCCCTTCCTACCATACTCCTAGAACTATTCTTTATTCACTTTTGAACAAGTGTGGGGGTTTTTCATCTATTACATACACTGGATGTTGATAATGAGGAGACGTACAATAGAATTTTCATCATATTTATTTGACATGGTTCAAGATTACCTTTGGTATTTTCTTTGAATACCCTATTCCTTTGAAAAAAAATATATATAAAAATGGGCTGTGTATTAGGAAGGTAAAAAATCACCATTACCAGACCGATGAATCTTATGGTGGATCATATGTGTTTAGGTGATGGATGTGAGATTTGGATTAGACATAACTTTTGGAAAATAAATAAAATAGAAAAAATAAAGGAACATGGAACATTCTTTAAGTTTTCTTGACATATTGATGGACCCACTTTGAGATATTGGGAGCACAGAGAAATTT
Source organism: Viscum album (assembly GCA_963277665.1). NCBI lineage: Eukaryota > Viridiplantae > Streptophyta > Magnoliopsida > Santalales > Viscaceae > Viscum > Viscum album. Next base: position 357,181,002 of record OY728155.1, on the reverse strand, counting down.
TTGTCTAGATTAAACTGTTCATGATTATCATACATTATACTTGAGAGTCTACCATCTTTTTTGAGCTTTATTTTTACTATCTACCCACCTACACCCACCCATAGAGTCTTTTGAACTTTATTGCTGAAGCCATCAAGATTAATTATGTACTTGTCTTTACAAAGTGGATATGTTAGAACCAATGAAAGCCTATGGTTAGGAACAAGAAATCAAGGTATGATCATGAATCTTGTTTTATTTTACCTTGAGTGATGGGAAACAATTCATTGTGAGGTAAATTGAAAAATGGATATAGCTTATAAAGAATAATTATGAAATTGTAATTAAAATAAGAAAGAATCTAAATAAAGAACTTAACTATGAGGCATGACTAATTTTCTCTACAAGATTGATTCTAGAATACTTACCTTTTTTTCTAGCACTTAGTTTTATTTTTGTGGTTGTAACACATGTTACCTGTTTAAAAATTGTTTGATTTTGAGTCCTTATTGAGATTATTTTTTCTCGAGGACAAAAAATTGTTCAAGTGTGGGGGAGCTTGATAGGCTGAATTCATATACATATTTTGGATAAATTTATTTAATGTTTAACCATGATTTATTCAATAATACATTGGGTTTTAATGTTTTTCTGTATAAATTAGGAATTCAAGACTCAAAGAAGGTCATGATGAAAAATTAGAAAAAGTCAAGATTACATGTTGTGAATCTGAATTACATGATGTTCCCTCATAAAATAGACCAAATTCTATCCAAATTATAATTTTTGATTCCCAAGTACAAGGCATGAAACAAGTACACATCTTGAATCTAGATTACGCGTAATGAAAGTCTCAAATTTTGAACCCGATGAATATACAAAGTGTGAAATAAATACAAGATGTGCATAGTTTGAAACCTAAACCCCACTGAAGATTCAAGTCATGAAATGAACTATGTAACGTACTGAACTAGGTGCCGCATACCGATGCCTCGAACCAGTTCATTTCATAATCTCAGGCGCGCCTCCCTGTATGCCATAGGATTCTGAATAGTAACGAGGGTCTAATATGTAATGTAGGGAGACTATACCCTCTTTATCAAAGTAGCACAATAATGGGAATCAATATAAAAATAAACAAGATAATGAAATAATAAATAATTAACCAATATCACACGAATAATTCCAAAAAAGTGAAAATGAACATAAACCAAAGCAGTAGATATTCCATGACATATAAGTGTAAAGCATCAAATGAAATCCCAAAATAAAGAAAGACCAAAAACTCCCAAGTGGGCCCCGACATCATTTATGATTCTATCATCCATGCTCCATCCCAAATCTCAACTCATCCATCTAACATAGGGATCTTGCTCTTATCATATCCTATAAATATGAAGTCTTTTTGGGTAATGTTCAGGTAGCCTGAGTAGGGTGTGAGTACAACTCAGTAGGCCAACACCAACAACATCTAAATAAATATTCGGTCTATAACAGTGTATAAAATTTTATAAATAATAAATAACATATGATAAAAGTAAACATGATTCACATTCAATATTCTTTAATAAACCATATAGGCCCTTAGGTTCACAGTGACACCCGAACCAATCATCCTTCTCTGTCTCATGCCGGAGTCTAAACCATACACCATAGGAATATCAATATTCTTTCTTTTGTAGGATTTAATTATTCATTTTATTCTAATTTCATTTTTGCTACCTTGGAGCAGCAGTCCAAGAACCAATATCTATGGGGCTTAGTGCATCAGTCGGGCATCCCACGGGTATTTGGTCATCAGTCCCTAAACCATACATCATTGTTCACATGCATGCATCAAGGGCCTATAACATCAGTCTGGTACCCCATGGGTACTTGGAGCATCAATCCCTAACCCACACCTCATTATTCACATGCATGCTTCAGGGACTTGGATTATTAGTTTGGAACCCCATGGGTATTTGGAGCATCAATCACTAACCAACACCTCATTGATCAATCAATAAAAATTATCACAAATATCACATACATATCAAAATTCATCATAATTAACCTTATTATCAATCCTTCAAATCGCATTACACCATTTCATTTATCAATAAAAACCTTGGTTCTTTACTTTTATCATAACGAATAACATGAAAAAATTCTTCCTTCCATGCTCCGCTCGCCTTACCGGGTCACCCGGTGTCTCATCAGGTGGGAAGAAGGGCTCCACCCACCTGGATGACAAATTTCTATGTCAAACTTTCCCTGGTCAGGTGGTTACCTCGTGGGATTATCTGCCATCTTGGTTGGAAATAGCTCCTCACTACTACAAATATGGCCTTTATCAGCGCTAGAAAATTCGATTAACAGTGCTAAAAAAACATTTTTAATCGAGGTGAAGATAAAGGGGGGTCCCTTTTATCAGTACTCAGAAAATCACTGATAAAGGACCCTTTTATCATCACTTTTAAAAAGTGCTGACAAAAGATGAAAAAATATTAAAAAAAATAAAAAAAATATTTTTTCAATTTTGGGGGGCTTCAACAGCGGTTGAAGCCCCCCTTTAATAGCGCCCACCGCCCATGGTAGCCCATGCACGCCCCAGGCCTGCTCCACCTAGCCCCACCCCCCTTTAACAGGGCTAGGTAATTCCCCACACCTGTGCGCGCGACTTGCCTCCCCCAAGATTCGAACTCGAGACCTCTTGCATGCGCGCCTAAGCCTTTACCACTCCACCATATTAATTTTCTTTTCATTTATTAATATATATATATACAGTTATATTTACTCATATAGTAATATATATGTATATTTAGTTATATTAATATATATATATATATATTAACATATAAATATATATATATTTAGTCATATTAATATATACATATATATTTAGTCATATTAATATATACACATATTTAATTATATTAATATATTAATATATATATATATATATATCTGTATATTAATATATATTTATATATATTTATATATATATTTAGTTATAATTTTTTATCTGTATATTTGTTTTGTATATTAATATATATTAATATATATTAATATATATTTATAATATTAGTTTTAAATATATTTATAAAATATGTTTTCTTTTGTGTGTTTTTATAAATAAATAAATAAATATAAACATACATATATATAAACAACACACAAACACACACAGATATATATTATATGTATATCTGTAGGTATAATTAAACATATTTATATATATTTACAAATATTATATATTAATATGTATATAAAAAAGTGCTAGAAATGGGGTCTTGAAAAATCTAACAAATTGCAGAGTCACTAAAAAAGGAATAACTTCCACTTTTGATGTCTGTTTCAGCATTCTAAATAGTAAATCCAAAGATCATGGAACAAACTATGATAAAATAGGTTCCGGAGGCCGAACATACACACATATCAGAAGTTATGACTGTTTTAAGAAAAATTCGACAGGGGTCAGGACAAGGAAACTGAGTTTTGGAGGCCTTATGGTGTTTTTTTGGTATTTTTGGGTCTTAAACATGACCAAGACTATGTATTAGTCAACTTTATGTGTATATCTCTTCGCTTCCTTTGATTTGATATGTGGTAGAGCCCAAACGGTCACCCGGAGCGAAAGTTATGGCCATTTGAAGTTGGACTTTTTTTGGAGTGCTATAACTAATATATATTTCGTTCCTATGACCTTCTAACGGTTTCAAATAGACGTGGTCATCACTCGTTTCATGAGATTCAATTTGACTAGTCATGGTGCTCAAACGGACAACCGGAGTAGAAGTTATGCCTGTTTTAGTGAGTTGTTGTTTTCTTAGGTTTTTAGATGATATGGGAGTTGCAAAATTTCAAACGACAATAACTTCTACTCTGAGTGCCCGTTTTGGCTCTACCACATATCAAAATTAAATCTTGCGAATATTTACACACTTCGATGATCACCGAAACCCCTTCTCACGTTCTGTGGGGTTCAAAATGGACCAAAAACCCTCTAAACGGTCATAAGTTTGGCTCCAGGGGTCCGTTTTTCCATAATTTCTGCTCCAGGTGTTTGTTTTTCCTCAACCACATATAAAATCGAATTTTATGACCAAACCTACACTACATTTACCATTTTAACACCTCATATTCTTCAAGGTATGAAATGTTCCTTAATCCCTACAAACGACCATAATTTCTTCTCCGGGGTGTCCATTTTGGGTCTACGACATATCAAATCGATATAAAACATATTTTAAAAAATATTCATTATATTTATATCAATATAAATATACTTATATATCAATATATTATTTTTTATGATTTTTTTAAATATAGACATTTATCCGTGCTAGGAAAATGCGCACTGATAAAACCCTCCTTTATCAATGCTACTAAAACAAGTGCTGATAAAGGGGGCCCCTTAATCAGCACTAAAAAAAGAACTAATAAAGCCCCCCCTTTATCAGTGCTTTTTTTTAGCACTGATAAAGGGTGGCACTACGGAAACCCAATTTTGTGGTAGTGCCTTCCCGACCAGGGCTTCTCCAGATGACCTCTTCATGGGGAGGGGGGTTTCTAGGTGTAGAGGGTTTGAAAAGGCCACTCTCAGAGATTCCCTTTAAAGAAAAAGTATAACATGAACAAATCAACATTAATCCATTTATCAATATTTAATCCCATATCATTAACCCTTTATGGTTAATAAATTTATCCCTTTAAATCCCATTATCAACCATGCAATAAGAATTTAGTTCAATTTCATTAACCCATTATTCCCCTTTTTACAATTCATAAAACTTCATTTCAAGGGTATTGGTACACCCCATGGGTTTCCATTAAATTCAGTCTCACAATCTCCAATGGTCCAATGGGATTCGTTAAGGGTTTCAAAATCACATGGGAATCAATTCCTTAATTCAATTTAAAATTAAATTTCCCAATGTGGAAAAGAAAAAGTACAACTACAAACATGAGATCATAATCAGGACTACGACAATTATCAATTATACTACCTACCTCAAGATCATTGACGAACACTCACCATACTATAACCCTCAATTCAATGTAGAATGATTAAATTCAGAATGACGGAAGAGATCTAGGAACAAAACCTAGGAAAAAGAACCAATGAAACAAGATCCATCAAAACCTATATCTAAACCATCGACAATGGAGGGAAATCATCCCTCTAAAATGGGAGGGAAAGACAAGAGAGAGAGAAATATAAATGAGGAATATATTACATACCGTAGAGGGTTTGGTTTCTTCCGCCAGATCTTTGATTCACACAAGAAGAGGCTTAAGGAGCTTAGAAATCCTCTAAAGAGGCTCCAAAAGAAAATGAATTTGTGTTAGGTTGAAATAGGGTGATTATTGATATAAACTAGGGGTTTAGGAATTTTTAAATAAAAATTCAGGGGTTTAAAATCCCCCGCGCATGGTTTCTCGGACGGGGTGCACGGGTTTCCCAAACATGCACCATAACGACGAACCCCTACTATCTAGGGTGCACGATTTCTTCTAAGTGGTAGCATTATTTTTTTATCCATGCACTAACCATGAGATCCCCCTCCGTATCAGGGTGGATAGTTTTTTAGGGGTGATCACATGGTTTGGGAAAACCGTATACCAACCATGCACTACCCCCTAAAAAAACTTCCAAAACTCACCTGAAAGCACCCAAGACAAGACTCAACCAAAGTATGATCTAAAAAAGGATAAAAATTACCTAAAAATGATCATGATACATCTCCAAAAAGGTTGGTATCTTACACATGAGATCCAAAATATTCAGAGATTATTTTGGATCTAGAGTACATGACGTGAATGCCATTTACACACTATGAAAGCCTGGATATAGAAGTCTTTTAAAACATATTAATGATGTGAACTAGTTATACGTCATGAACCACTCAGGTCTTATAAATATATAGTGACCCTAATGGAAAGAGGGAGTTTGAATGCCCAAAATTCTTTCTACCATTCTTCTTTATTTCATTCCCATTTTCTTCTAAACCTGTTTTTATTACTTTTTTTTATTTTATTCCTTAAATTATTTCCTATTTCTATTTCAAGAGTTTTTACTTGAAAATTATTATTCCAATTCTTGAATATAATCTTGTTTTCCATGAAACTTTGATTTCTTCTATGTTACTTGTTTTTTCATTCAATTTAGTTTTTATTGATTTTATATGATTTCTATTGCGGATTGATTTAATTAAACTATTTATTTATCATGTAGATAATGTTTCCATTTTTTTCCCTACTTTAATTTAATATCGTCATGTGTGGCTATTCCAATTAGGGCCAAAGGCTATGAGTAAGGGTGGATTTAATCATAATGAATCTACGAATCAAAACTTCGTAAACCTATGGATAAAAATTAGGTTAAAAACAATTATTAAACCTCATTATTTTGAAACTACCTTGACCATCATAGCTGAAAAACAAATTATACTTGACCTAATTAGAGTTGAGCAGGCTAGTACCAATATCATGTGATTATTTCTACTGAGAAGCTAAACTTCATGCACTTAGGTTTTCAACTATCTATGGACCAAGGAGTAGTTTTATACACAAGTAGATCCAATTGGTTGGACGAAGACCAATTGGATACCTTTACACTGATTTTCATCTTAATCCCCAGGTCTATCTCATGATAGATTTTGGATTACCCATTTTCCATAACCCTGAAATTAAACCCTAACCCTTCCATTCAATCTATTTTAAAACCCAATATACATAGTTTTAGAAAACCCAAACCCAAGAGAGACTGTGAGGACTCTTGCCAAAAGGTTCTTATCGCTAGGTTACTTGCCTAAGAGATGTCCCTATGGGTTTGACCTCAGAAAAACACTTTACTACACCTTATTAGTTGAGTGTATTTTGGGAAATATAAATTCTAATATGGTCAATGACCATATGTAATAAATGATACCCTACGGTCTAGTCATCCATCCTTACATGACCTTCTCCCAAAGATCATGGATCTCCACTGTACGCTCCATGAACGTCGCATCATCCTCGATATTCAACTCTCTTCATTCAATGACATTGGAGTCATAGTGAAGATACCAACAGAGTCGAGAGATATAGAAGATTTCATGAATCTAGTATAGTCACGGAGGAAGTGAAAACCAATAATTCACCTTGCCAACGCACCCCAAAACCTAGAAAGATCCAACAAAACGGGGTGAGATCTTACTCCCCCTACCAAACCCCTACTGCCCACATTGAGGGGAAACCTTCAAGAACACATGGTCTCCATCATCAAACTCCAAGGGGATCTTCCTATGATTGACATAATATTTATTCCAGTCCTGTGCTACTTTCATCCACTCATGAACAACCTAAACCTTCTCTATCGTGCTCTGCACCACATCTGGTTCGAGAACCAATGACTCTCCAACCTCATCCCAAAACAACATAGAATGATATGGATGGAAATATAAATCCGCAAATGGGGTCATGATGATGGTTGAGTGACAAATTTTAATATAAGAAAAATCAACCAAAGGTAGGTGTTTTTTCCAAGATCCTCCGAAGTTTAAGATACACACTCGCAACATATCCTCCAATGTATGGATAGTCTGCTCTATCTTCCCACCCGTATAAGGGTGGGAAGTAGTATTGAGGTGTAATTGAGTACCAAAATAATGTTGTAATATCTTACAAATGCATGAGGTAAAACATGGATCCTATTCTGAGACAATGGACCTTGGAACTCCATGAAACTGCACTACTTCATCCATATACCACCCCACCAAAAAATCCATGATGCCTGACTACCTGATTACTAGGAAGTGTATTGATTTTATCAATTGATCCACAATTACCTAGATGACATCAAAACATTTCTAATATTGGGGTAACCCTGTAATTAAATCCATTTAGATGTCATCCCATTTCCACTTGGGAATATCCAAGGGCTAGAAAAAACCACTAAGAACATGATTCTCAGCCTTTACCTGATGGAAAACCAAATATAGAGCCACAAACTCCGCCACCACCTGTTTCATCCAAGGCCAAAAAACTGCATCCTCAAGAAATTGAACATCCTAGACACTCCCGAGTGTATCACCAAAGGTGATCTATAAAACTCACAAAGAATTCCCTCATGTATTGATTCCAAAATAAACAGTAACATCCAATTTTGACCATCCTTCAACCATCCCATCTGAGCATCACCATGCACTACAAAAAATGTAAATTAATAATGTTTTAAAATATCACTAATTCATTTACTGAAACTTTTGAAAAACATCGAGAAAGGAGGTTTTTCTAATTTGAGATGTTTATAAACATATCTAATTAGGAAGCTTTATAAGCTTTGGAAGTTAGCGACACTTATAAACATCAAAATTTAACGATGTTTATAAACATCTCTAATTAGCAACACCTTATTTACTGATGTTTTTTTAGAAATGGTGGTAAATGAGTTATTAAATAGCCATGTTTCTTTTATAAACATCGCTAATTAATGAGCACTCATTTACCAAAGTTTTGTAGAAGCATCGATAAATGAGTTATTAAACAGTTTTTTTAAACATATCAAATTAGGAACCTTTATAAGCTTTGGCAGTTAGCGACACTTATAAACATCAACATTTAACGATGTTTATAAACATCGCTAATTAGTGACACCTTATTTACTGATGTTTTTTTTAGAAATGGTGGTAAATGAGTTATTAAATAGCCATGTTTCTTTTATAAACATTGATAATTAATGAGCACTCATTTACCAAAGTTGAACTCGATAAATGAGTTATTAAACATTTTTTTAATTCATAGTTTTTTTAAAATATATATATTTTATACCGCACTCCTTCTTGCCTCCATGCGATAGGAGGCCCCTAATTATTGGGCTCCATGTTTCTTTAAATACCTCCCTCCATTCCCCCTTACACTCGCCTCCATGATGGGACCCCTACCAACCAGCGCAACTTCCATGTACGATGTGAGACCTTCCCCTAAGGTCTTCTTCCCTTGTGAAAATTCGCAGCAACGAGGATTTGAACCCCGAACCCAAAGACAACCAAAGAACGACCAGACCAAGGCACTTAATCCAATTTTATTAATAAATTTTTATTATGATATATATATATATATACATATATTAATAGAATTCAGTATTAAAAAATTAATATTATATATATATATATATATAATTTTATATCTTAATATACATATATTAATATATATGCGCGCACGCGTATGTTTATATATATATTTATCTTATATATATATATATATGTTTATATTATATATATATATATTTATATATATGTTTATATATATATATATGTGTGTGTGTGTGTGTGTGTGTGTTTATATATATATATATAAATATTATGATATTTTAAAATATGTTAATGTCATTGTATATAAATATAAATTTATATATATAAATATATATGAATATAATTATAAGATTATCTATATATGTTTATATATGTATATATATGTGTTTATATTAATATATATGTTTATATGTAATTTTTTATATATGTTTATATTTATATTAATATATATGTAATTTTTATATATATTTTAATTAATATAATTATATATATATGTGTGTGTGTATTTATATTAATATATACATGTTAATATAAATTAATAGAATTATAATTTTTTATATTAATATATATATATATATATATATAAATATATAAGGTTCTTGAGGGTACAATTACATTCAAACACACACACACCACACACACAGACCGGAAAGAAAATCTATAACCCCTTAAAAGGGGATAGGCCACCCATCAGGTATTAATTATTTAGTACATAACCCATAGGCCCAATGGTCATGAATCCCATTACATGGCCCAAAAGCCCAATGCAGCGTCATGTCTGCATCATCCTACCTGTGTTACCAGACTTGTGTCATGCTTGTGTCACCACCTGCCTACATCATGCTTATGTCACCACCTTTCTACGTAATTTTCTACGTCTCCACCTGCAAAGTACTGTGATAGTACCTACACCCAATAGGGCTTGAACCCAGGATCTCAGGGATGCCAAGAATGACCCTTTACCACTTAGGTACATGATTATTGAAATTTTTTTATATTAATATATATATACACCAGTGGAAATCCAGCCTATACCAACACTTTGTTCCCAACGGTTTAGAAAAACCGTTGGAAAAAAGAACCTATACCAATGGTTCTAGTAAACCATTGGCATAGGCTATCATATATTGGGTTTTCCCAATGGTTTAACAAAAATTTTGGGAAAGAAAACTATTACTCATGATTTTTATTAACAGTTGGGAAAAAATATACCCAATTTAGGGCTCCCTCGCGACATTTCATCCCCACGTGAACCCTCCCTCCACCTCCTGACCCACTCCTCCCCTCCCCGACCTCAACCTACTCCCGACCTTCACCTCCGCCTTCACCTCCCGGACCCCTCCCTCTCCTCCGGCAACGTTCCACTTCCCCTCTCAGCTCCTTCTCTGATGACAACATCCCCGTCCCCTCTTGGCTCCCGGCGACGTTCCCTCCTCCCCTCTTGTCTCCCTCTCTTGGTGACATCCCCCTCCCCTATTGGCTTAATATCCTCCTCCGACGTCCCCCAGCCCCCTCTCCAGTCGCGCGTGAGACCCCCCATGGTTGAACACCCCATGAGACTTCCCCCTCTCTCGGCTCCCTCTCCTCCCGCCGGGGTTCTTGATCGGTACTTCCAGGTAAGAATTAGTCTTCTTTTTTTAAAAAATGAGGCAACAAGGAATGCATTGTTAGGTTCATAGTTAGGATAACAATTAATATTAATCGTGTATTTTCTAGAGTTTTGGGTAGTAACCAACTCATGGTGTGGTGAATTATTGGGAAATTTGTAAATTTTTTGAAAATAGAGTCTTCTAGAAATATAGGGTTAGATTCACAAGTTGTATTACATTCATTCGAACAATGCATTCAATAAAAAGATCGTGTTTTTTTAAAAACATCATATTTTTCTCTATAGACTCCTATTAGAACTTATACTATGTTGGATTTTGTTTGTTAATCATGATATATATGTGATGAGGTTGTATCATCATTAAGATGTGAAATGATGTGGGTTAATTGGAGTTGAGTGATGCTATATGAGATTTTATGGGTTATTGTGAGGAGTTTCTTTCCCTCTAATTGATTGGTTCATAAAACATAAGTTTGTGCTGCATATATTATGTAATTGGAATTGGTAAAGTAAAATGTTGGTCTCGGATTTCTGAGTTGGTTATTTGGATGGCATTCTTTATCAAAAGTGGGTATATCTCTATTGACTATGGGTGTATTTTACAATTGACCAGTTTATTTATTAAAATGACAATGAAATATACATTTCCCACAATACGAAAGCAGCACAGAAATCATAGATAGACACTACACACCACAAGACACCCATGGGGGACACCCCTTGACATCTACGGATAGTTAAGGGGTCATTAACTTAGGAACTAAAGTCTATTGGAACTCAAGACTTGAGAAATTCCCATTACTGGTAGAAAAGATACCAATACCTCTATTCTTAGTATAGTATAATGAAATGGTTTACACCCTCATGACCAAGTAGACCATCTGGTTCATGGACTAGTTCCCAACCAGGTTCAAGAGTAGGATCAACTACTAAACATTGATTGTGGTCCCTCTGTGGTTATTTCCATAGTAAAGAGGGTTATGTACACAATATTCAACTCAAATAATGTAGAATAGGTGCATATTCAATGGCTAAGTGTACTAGTATGGTGTTTCCAACAATGTGATATATAAAAAACATAATGAAAAATGAAGAGATTATTAAATGGAATTGTTTCCCCCTTGCTTATAGAAACATGATTTGACCCATGTGGCATTGTGGTTCTTATATATTGGGCGGTGACATGTACAGTCACATGATACAGGTATGTTTTTATTTAATTTTTATTTTATTTTATTTATCGCATTGGCCACTTAGGTATTTTACTTCTTTCTACGGATGGAGTGTAGTGATGATATCCTGACTAGTTGACGTAGATCACTTGTATACTGTAATACCATGAGGTGTGAGTATGAGGAAACATTGGAAGCTAGAGGAGCCTTGGGGTCTTCCATGAGATGGAATTGTTTTTCTAAAACATTGTGTGGGAATATTTCTGGAGTATGTTGGAGTCATGAAATAACCCCAAGTGTCTCCATGAGATAGCATAAATAACCCCAAGTGTCTCCAAGTGTCTCCATACATCGTATCATCCTCGCATGGGTTGGCCACTCACCTGATCCTATCAAACCTATCCTAGTCTATCCTCTCAGTCACATAGTATAGGCTCATCTCTTGAGGATTATGCCATTCCTCGATGCACATCTCATCATCCAACTAGACAAAGAGGATTATTCACCTTATGATTGTCCTAGTCACAAAAGTACACCATGTTGAACCCATCTATATTATATTCTCAATAATCTGGTCAAGAACCTCATCAAAATAATGTATTATAACCCAGCCCCACAAACCAGGTTCCATCCTAAGCTATATCACACCAAGCCTCTTGGCATTATAAAGCCAATGTGTCCGACAATACCCAATACCCACACTAGCATCTCATCCTTCATCTATTTAGTTAAAATCTTGATTCATTAAATGGAGTAAAACCTTTCATAATACATTTTATATGATCAGAGGGACCATCCCACTCTAAGAACCTACCAAGATTCCAATCCATCCTCATAAGTATTTCCACATCAAACGCTATATGTACAATTTCCACACCTATCACTACAAGGCCCAATCCTCTTAGGAATATTTTACTTGACCTAAATGCTCATCATTAGTGAAATCAATCACATTAAAGTGCATAAATGTCAACTGAACCCTACATTCCAAGAGTTATTCATGTGGACAGGCTCCATGGAAACATGCTAAGAACTAAAACCATAAATAATAATGCAAAATACATGCATCATTTTTAAATAAATATCTCAAGTGTAAGCATAAAAACCAAGAATAATAAGACCTCATCCCTTGTATCGAACAAAACCAAACTAAGTTGAAACTCATATCAAATTGATTATATACCATTAATAGGAATGGTAATTGTTAATTAGTAGGAATGTACTATTTGATAGTATCATTTTGAAACATTGATATGTTTCCCCTTTTCTTCTAGGAACATGATTTGACCCATGGGGCATCGTGGTTCTTATATGTTGGGAGGTGACAAGTATAGTCACAAGAGATAGGTATGTTTTAGTTTAGTTTTTATTTTATTTTCTTTATCGCATTGGTCACATAGATCTTTGACTGCTTTCTATAGACAGAGGGTATTTATATTCTATGAAGGGGGCCAGAAGGAGTTCAGATTGATTCAGTCCACTGACTTTGACCTGAGGTAATATTCTATGGTTACTACTTGTCTTACACCTCATGTATTTGGGGATTTAGTGTTTTTGACTCCATATTATGTTTTTGGTATGGTGTTGGATCGTTTCATGTTGGTTCGGTTGGATTTGGTTCTCCGCTGCCAATCTAGGTAAGTATTTAATGCCATTGGTTGGTTTCTCACTGGTTATGTAGCGTCCTTCATGTGTTTTAAGGTTATTAATATCCTTTGTGTAGTGCGTTGATCCCAACTCGCTGGTTTCGAGTCTCCAAGTCAAGGGAGACTCGCATGCGTGTGCATAGGTAAGTAAGTATATGTATATGGGTTCCCCCGTTACATGTATAGTCACCCATGGTAGTGATTATGCACGCATGGGTCTTGGTGTGCCCATGTATATATATATAAATGCATATGCAGGTGAGTGGAGACTGGTATATGCATATAAGCATATGTGAAAGGATCCCCTTGCACATTCTCATGGCCATGCAGGTGTGTGCATAGGGGCTAGGTGTCCTTTCATGTGTGTGAAGGTGTGTATACCCAGTAAAGGAGTAGCAGCTTTTAGTTAGAAAGTTCCAAGAGCCGAAGTGGACGTCTTGGTTCCACCTTGAGGTAGAGTCCCTCTCATAGCCTCTTTATTTAAGAATGCTTTACATTGAATTTAGCATCTTTCTTAATTCTGATTAATTATATTGAAGTTCATATCTTGAATAAGTGTTATTTAATATAATTGTTTCATTTGATAAATAAAGTCATGTTTTTATAATAAAAACCCTCCAACGGAGGTGCACTGTTTGCAAAAACTCACAGTGATAGTTTAGGGTCTATGATTATTTTCCGTCGTTTCGTTTCCCTTTTGACATTTTGTCATTGTGCCACTCACTACAACCTTTCGACGATCCCTTGTTACAACATATTAAATAGTTGATTTGTTCTATCATGTCCATTGTGACCTTATCTTATGGAGAAACCCATTTCGGGTGTTTTCCTGGCCTCTTGGCCACCCCTTTGGGTGTTTACCCGAGCCTATATATCTAAAAACACTGATGGTGTCATTGTTTAACACCTATTAGACTTATGGTGCTCCCAACCATAAGATTCATCTTAACACCATTTGGGGTGTTTTCCTGGCCTCGATGCACATCTAATTTTTTACATTAGATTTGTGTTTCATCCTGAGATGTTAAAATATACTCAAATTATATTGTTCTCAAGGTGGCTTAAGTTTTATTATTAGAGTTCTAAGAAATGCATATACCATTGATAAGTAATACACCTGCATAATTTGACTCTCTATCATTAGTTTCAACTACCTAGTACCACTTTTAAAAACAACGAATATAAAATATATATCTTTATCATACCACAATCCTGAATCAAGAGTTTGGTTTTTATAACATAAGATCAGTTTCTATAATGTTAAGGACAACTACATAGGATTTATTTAGAATCCTGGCCGGAGGATGCTGCCCTGCGGATGTCGCTGGACCGGGCCAAAACACCGCGGTCCTACCGCGGTCATGCCGTGGTCATGCCGCGGTCATGCCGCGGTCACGCCGTGGTCACGCTGCGGTCATGTCGTGGTCATACCGTGGTCACGCTGTAGTAATTCCGTGATTTGGACCTGCTTCAGGACGACACCCCGCGGCAGTTTGCAGTCCTATCAGAATTCGATGTATGATATCGAGATAGATTTTTAGATACATTACCCACCCATAGTTAATGGGGAGGGAGGCGAAAACCATAATGTTGCCCTACCTCCTCCCACTCCCTTCGCTCCTGGTTGGAAGATGCTGCCAGCAGATGTCGCTGGACTGGGCCAACACGCTGCGGTCACTCCACGATCACACTGCGGTAATGCCATGATTTTGGATCTGCTCCAGGATGACACCCCGCAGTGGTTTGCAATCCTGTCGGAATGCGATGTATGATTCCTAGATAGAGTTTTAGATACATTACCCACCCATAGTTAATGGGGAGGGAGGCGATGACTAGAATGTTTCCCCACATCCTCCCGCTTCCTTCGCTCCTAGATGGAAGATGCTGCCCCGCGGATGTCACTGGACAGGGCGAACACACTGCGGTCACGCCGCGGTCACGGCGCGGTGATGCCGTGATTTGGCCCTGCTCCTGGATGACACCCCGCAGCGGTTCGCAGTCCTGTCAGAATTCGATGTATGATACCTAGATAGAGTTTTGTATACATTACCCACCCATAGTTAATGGGGAGGGAGGCGATAGCCAGAATGTTGTCCCGCCTCCTCCTCCTCCCTTCACTCCTGGCCGGAAGATTCTTCCCCACAGATGACAATGGATCGGGCCAACACGCCACGGTCACGCCGCGATAAGGCTGTGATTTTGGCCCTGCTCCAGGATGAGACCACAACAACCACCATCGGCCTGCCACTAGCATCAAAGAAGAAACCTCCACCTGAAGAGACACATAAGAAACACATGAACATCAAATGAAAATCCAATAGGAGACCCGAGAATCACACGAAGCCGCCCTGCCGTAATGAAAGCACTAAGGTCCACTCGACGCAAGAGACAACCAAGAGGAAAACATAAGCACCCACCCACATGAACCCACACACCCACCCAATGGAGAGCACACACTCCCACACTCGAAAACACATGCACGCACCCAACCACACAGATGCATGCTCCCAACCACAAACACAAGGAGGCTGCCAAAGTCCACTTACGAACCATCAGCCACCACAACCACCACAATTCAGCCTGCACCAGCCACATTCAGCCCACACCAGCCCCCGTCCACCTTCATTTCATCCTGCTGCCACCCACATTCTAGCCCACAACAGCCCCCTTCCACCTTTGAATTAGCCTGCACCATCCCCACACCACCTGCAACCAGCCCCCTTCCACCAGCATTCCAACCCCCTTCCACTTGCATTCAAGCC
Source organism: Viscum album (assembly GCA_963277665.1). NCBI lineage: Eukaryota > Viridiplantae > Streptophyta > Magnoliopsida > Santalales > Viscaceae > Viscum > Viscum album. The sequence goes on along the minus strand of OY728155.1, from coordinate 357,164,778 downwards.
CACACCATCCCCTAGCCACTTACAATCCAGCCCGCACCAGCCACCACACAAGCCACCACACTAGCCCCCACCCCCCAGCCTCCTGCAAAACACTCATTCCAGCCCTCTTCCACAGGTAAAACAACCCCAACCACCAGTTCCATCCTTCACCAGCCCCCGAACTCCTACATCCCATCCCACACCAGCCCCTGACACATTCCCAATAGCCCCCAGCCACCTACAATCCATCCCACACCATCCCCCTGCCACCTATTCCTGCCCGCACCATCCCCATGATATCCCCTTCCTCCTGTATTATAGCCCACACCAACCCCCTTCCACCTACAAAACAACCCATACCACCTGTTCCAACCCACACAACCCCCTTCCAGCCCCTACCAGACCCCTTCCACCTGCATTCCAACCCGAAAATCGCCAATGAAACTTGTAAGCATCTGAAGATGAAACAAGGGAGTCCAGGATGTGCGAGAAAAACTCCACAAAAATCAAAAAAAGGAAAGGCTAAAGATGATCCCCTTACATGAGCCGTCTTTTCCCCTAAAAGTAGCCATGTAAACTGCCATTAATGTTCACCGAGAACATTAGGGTAGGGACACTTCTTTTAACCCAAGATGAGAACCTAGCTGGAAAACCGAGCAGATCGAAAGCATGCCATAAGAAGTCCCACCTGACGGAATCAAAAGGCTTGAATAAATAGATCTTGAAAGCACACCTAGGAACCCCTGAATCAAGATGGTAGCTCCAAAATAATTCATGGGTAACAGGATTATTTAGAAGGGCTATCCAGGGGGGTGTCCAAGGGATCTATGGGGGGGGGGTCTGCAGGGTAGGGTGCAGGTGGGGTGTATAGGAGGGGCTGTCCAGGTGAGGTGTCGAAGGGATGTCCGGGGGGGGGGTGCCAGGGGGTCTGTAGGGCAGGGGGGTGCAGGTGGGGTATTCAGGAGGGGCTGTCCTGGGGGGTGTCCAAGGGCTGTCTAGGGGGGGTCTGTAGGGCAGGGTGCAGGTGGGGTGATCAGTAGGGTGATTTCCATTTCCAAAATAAGGAGTCACTAAGGTAGAGTTTGAAGGTATATATGTAGAGGTATGAAGTTTTCAGATCACAATAGGTTGGAGATTCCAGACAGTTTCAACCGAAGACATACCAAAAGGCTAGAATTAAGGAGGTAGAGGATTAGAAGAAGAATCAGAGGTGAAGGATGTCATGGGAATCACCTCTGGAGAAGCCACTAGAGTATTGGATACATATAGAAAAGGCTTCATAATATTGAAAAGTATTTAATATTTTTTCCTCATATCTTCATACTACTAAAGAAATATTTCTTCTCCTCCATGAATATCTTGAGTAGAGTTGTCATCACTTTCAACTGGTCAACCTATTCCTTGAAAACCCATTGTACATAATATGCCTCAATTAATCCTGATGAGATGAATGTACATCACCCATAACAACATGGATATACTCTTTGACTACAGACTATATTGAATTAGCATCAACTAAAGATGAGGGAGGTGGACCACTAGATATAGATGCAATAATAGGAAAATTCTCCAATCTCTTCCATAAGAAATCCTGATTGGAAATAAAGGAGGTCCTTATTTCCTCCATAATAGATCAAATGGTTTCTATATCATTGTACAACATTCAATTTTAAATAATAACTTCCTAAATATGAAAACTTATCATGGGATGAATATGACATACAACCATCTCAAAAAGGTGTCTAGCATCAGCTTTACTAAGCTGAGTGACAGGAGGTTCCTGATAACTAAAAATTCCACTTAAATCTAAAAGAAGTCTTTCCCTAAAATATTATAAATATATTATGGATACAAAATCTGAAGGCAATGGGGAAACAACTCTCTCATCACTAGGTAAAGCAGCCTCTATAGGTTATGATTTGGTAGGTACATCTAAAAGAAAATCCTGAAGCTCACCTGCTTGGTCAATCTGCTTAACTAAGGATCCCTTAGGATATGTCCCAAATCCAAATGAGACAGTAGGTCCACCATTATCTAGTGGAATACTGTGTTCATCACCATCACTATCTCCATATGAGTTTAAATATGATAGTCCAGGAAATTTGGTACCAGAGGAGGGATCCCCATTACATGATACCTCATCCTCTACCAAGGTAAAACCAGCCTAAGCATCTCCATGCTCTCCATGATACCTCATCCTCTACTAAGGGATATATATATATATATATCTATATGTTTATACATATATATATTATGATATTTAAATATATGTTAATGTATATTTATATAAATATAAATTCATATATATAAATATATATAAATATAATTATAAAATTTTATTTATATATATGTAAATTAATATAATTATACTTATATATAATTAAAAATGTTTTAAAGTAGTGGTAAAAATGTCACTATTTTTTCCACATTTAAAAATATGGTTATTTTTAAATTTAGCGATGTTTTTATGAAATCTTTGCTAATTTAACCATGTTTTTTGAAAAATGTTTCTAAATTAGTGAATGTTTGGGAAAAAATTTATAATTTAGTGAAGTTTTTCAGTAAACCTCACGAAATTTAAAATAAATGATGTTTTTTTGAAAAACATCCCTAAAAAATCATAACTAATTTCCAGTTCTTTATAGTGATGACCAACACGATCACACATCACCTCTGCCACTAAGTGTCCTCACTGAGACTTCTCCACCTACTACATTAGAGAAGGCTGCACTATCATTTGAAATAAACAACCTTCACCATAAAACACCCTTGAATATAAGTATATGGTGACAAAATCCTCAATATCCCTCTAAGCATCTTCAGGCTATCAAACAATATCCTTCCATAAACTCCTCATCAATGCATCTACCACAAAAATTTCCTTTTCCTAAGGTATATGAGATCTCAAATTCATAGACCTAAAAAACTCTATCCACCTCTATTTTCATAAGTTCATATCACACTAAGAAAAGATATAACTCAAGATCTTGTGATCAGTGAAGACCATAAAGTTCTCCCCAATGAGGTGATGTCACTACAAATTTAGTGCAAACAAAACCGCTGCTAGATCCAGTTCATGGGTGGCATAGTTATGTTCATGGGTTTGTGACTACCTAGAACCATAAGTTACCACTACCTTCTATTTTATCAAGACACATCCCAACCCCAAGTGGGAAGTGTCACAAAACACCTCAACCATTACCCCATCCTCTGGAAACTGAAGCACCAGATCACTTATCAATTTCCCCTTTAGGTAGTTAAACACTACCTAAAACTAATTAGTCCAAATAAAATTCTTTCCCTTCCTATTCAGAGTTATCAACAGGTCCACAATTCATGATAAGTCAGATAAAAACCTCTAGTAATAGCCCGCAAGATTCTTGGGTGTGTCCCAAGAAACAACTTCCGCAACCTTTGATGGGTCCAAGACTACACCCTATTGATACACCACATACCCAAGTAAATTTACTTACCATATACAAAACTTACACTTTGATAACTTTCCATAGAGCTAGTGGTGTCGAAGAACCTATATGATAGCTCTGAGATTATCATCACGACCCTCCTCTAAATTTGAGTAGATCAATATGTCATCAATTAACACAAATATAAATTGGTCTAGGAATTAATGGAACATGGATTTCATGATCCCCATGAACACAATTGGTGCATTCGTGACACCTAATGACATGACCATGAACTCGAAGTTCCTATACTTTTATATGAAGGTAGTCTTCAAAACATCTTCCTCCATCACCCTCTACTACTGATATCTAGACTATAAATCGATCTTAGTAAACAAACTCACCTCTCTCAACTAACTGGAAATATCATCTATTACTGGAAGAGGGTAATGATTTTTGATCATCACATGATTCAACCTCCACTAGTCTATGCACAACCTCAAAATACATTCTGCCTTCTTGGAGAATAATAATGGAGCACCCCATGATGACACATCGAGATGTATGAAACCATTCTATATTATATAATCTATTTGATTCCTCAACTCCCACAACTCATAAGGTTCCATCTGATAAGGATCCATCAAAATCAAAGAATCACTAGGTTGAAAGTCTATCCTGAACTCAACATCACATTGAAGGGGTATAATTACAAAATAATCATTCAAAAACATCCAAAAACTACCCTAAAACCCTAGGATCCACCACCAACTTAGCTTAAAATGATTCTATATACAACTCATATATTAAATAAAGGAGGGGATTCACATGTCTTCTGTCCACTTGACAACTCCTCTCGCCAACAAAATTGCATATTAACCATCCACATCGAGAACATGACTCTCCTCTGAAAGTAGTTGATAATTTAACATATGGAATGAAACTAGTTGATTACAAGGATGATATTTTATAGCTACATCTGAATCAAGAACAAATCCTTATAGGACTTATATGTCACCTTTATTATTCTACACACCTAACACACATCAAACAAGCTGGTTTGGCCTCCAACTGTCGTAATCCACACTAGGTGCACGAGATGCCTCTCCATGTATAGTTCCAGAGTATGAAATAGAGTGGATGAAAAAATAAGTGTGAATCTATTGAATTAAAAAAGTCACAAACAAGAGTGTAATATATGCTACGTGTACCTCGAATGATCTCTAGACTCTCAACAGCTTCCACCTCTAATGCATGTAACTGACCATGCCTAGCTGCTATACCTCTCTAATAATAGCCACCTCTATGGACACACTGATTCCAAGATCCATAAACATGAGGAACATCCTAAGGCCAACCTCTATCCACTCCAAATCCTCCTAGTGGAATATAAGCATACTTCCTTTACTTCTGAAATAGCATCGTTTGTAGCTGCTGATAATGATGATATTGAACTTGTCCACCTACATCATATTGGAATCTAAGAACCATTGGGAACTGATCTTGATGATGATAAAAACCTATAAAGGTGAAACACACTAGCTCGAGGCCTCTATGAAAAACACAAAAACCACCAACCCTAAATTTCCGGAAGGGAAGCTACTAATGTTGACTCATTATTGGCTGAAACCTCGAAGGACCTGGTGCCTAAAACTCACCACTTATCATCCTACTCAACCAAATTAAACCTATGATGATCAACTAGACCATCCCATCAAATCTACACTATCTGAACCACACACAGACGATGATCTAGACCCATAACATAAAGGGACCAAAGGATTTCCCATGCTCTGTGGTATGGAATTTTACTAGATTTTCTTAATCCATTTTAACTTTCCAAAAACCAAAACCACCCAATTAAAACAAGAACACAACTCAGTCATAATGCATGTAAATATCCTAAGTCTTTATCCTACAAGTGGATCCACCTCACTTAGTAATTCCTTAGGCTTAGATTCCTTGCTTCGGATCATGGTGGTGGTGGGGTCTAAAATTCTGTGTCTTAGCCAGTTTTCCCTAGATTTATATCATGCACTAAGATCAACTGGCACTGTTTCCCTACCGACCCATAAAATCCTCTTTATAACTAACTCTGAACTCTATCCTATCCCTAAACCACCTCCCTATGATATCTCTTTGTCATGACCCCCTCCTTCCAAAGTTACCCCTCCTTGTCCAATAATAAAAGAAAAGAGATAATGACCCATGAGTCCCACCTTTAGTTAGTTGGAAAATAGCACTGAGGTTATAAAATATCATAAATGGGAGGTATTACCCTCTATAAAATAGGATTGGGAGATAGGAAATCAATGACCAATCAACTCCATGACATAGTAAAAAAGGGAAACCGAAACTATACCACATGCATGTATAAGTAAAATTGATACAAATAATAGTCTCCGAATAAATACCCAAAAGAATGGCTAAGAAAAAACACATCAACAAACGATATAGTCTAAGCTAGTAATATCTAGAATGGTCCAAAAAGTCCTTCAAGAAAAATGAAAACAATTTGTATATACATAGGGTGAGTATATAAGTATACTCAATAGGATAACCAAATAATCTCATGCACATGTGAAAATAACATAATAATGCACTCGTGGGAAAATAACAGAACCAAAAACACCTACATAGTTCAACTAACCAAGACCATTGTCACGACCCGTCCTCGGGGCCCATTCCGTGACTACCCCAAGACTACCTTCCATAGGCCAGGTACTGGTGACTAGCACCAAGGTGTAATTCCCGGTAAAAAAAGGGAAGACATTGCCTTTGTAAAGTAAAAATACACCACAGAGAAAACAAGAAGAAGTAAACACTAAGTAAAAACTGGGTACAACAGTAAGTGTGGAAAAGTAAGTGGGCCAGAATACAAACCCAAACTGAAAATAAAGTACAACTGAAAAAGGGAGTACAACAACTGAAAAGTAAAGCTGCAACGTCGAGCCATCCACTGGAAGTCCCACCTGATGGGTGGGTACATATAGCCTCCACAGCTCCTCGGGTCCATCCGTCCGCTCCGAGTACGCCCCGCCCAGTGGTCCACCTCTGGGTACCGACCTGCTCCTCGTACCTCAACCACGATCAACGTTGTCCGTCATCTGCAACCAACACAACGTAGTGCGGGTATAGCCCGTGCAGGGGTGAGTATAAGCTAATCAGTAGGGACCCTGAGACCCCCGAAGGTCTCCCAGAATCCACAAAGGATAATCCACAAAGGAAAGATACAATCACAAAGTAACATCCGACACTGCTTAAGTATATGCCCATACATATACCTAAGTCATCAATTCCAGTTCGACTCCAACATCCGAGCCCAAGTTCGATCACGCCCACACAGGATAGCACAACACGATCCACATAGGAAAGCAAAACAAGATTCAGCTCACACATGTATACTTCTTCGTAATACGATAGAGATGATCAGTTGTGACCACTGATTCATCTAAGACGTCGGACCCACACAGGATTGATAGGTACTAACACCCGCAATGACCCCCAAAGGATCGATAGGTAACTAACCCCCGCAATGACCCACACAGGATCGGACCCACACAGGATCTGTAGGTGCTGGCCCACACAGGACCGCTGAGCGCTGACACACACAGGATCGGTAGCACTGATCCACGTAGGATTGCTGAGTTCTATAGTTGTCGCCGTTGAATCAATGGAGGATTTCTGTACAGTCATCATCGTCGTCGTAGTCGCAGCCAACTCTAGGGTTCTCGTACACAGCAAGCTCGTTCGGGAGGGTCCGCTCCACGAGCAGAGGGTCTGATACATCAACTGACACATATTCCGGAGTTGATATATCCAAAAGTTCCGTATCGTCAACAGGAACTCAACGTCACAGAAGGCGCGTCAATCGGACGCCCGGTCTGAGAGTTATTGGCTTTTTCATCCCATGGGCCCGGTTAGTTTTTAAGTCAAAACCAACCTGACCATACTTCAACTGCATCTAAACCTCGAGCAGAGTAAGCCAAAAGTTCCGTCTCACTAAGAGGAATCCAACAAAGTCGACGGCACGTCAATCGGACGTCCGGAGCTCAGGTTATAAGCATTTCCGCTCCGAGGGCCCGGTGTGTTTCGTGTACGAACCAACCCGGACAAACCCAAAGTATTCCGAAACCTTGAGTGTAATATACCGAAATGACCGTCTCGATCCAAGGATTGCTACGCAACTAATGGTGTGTCGATCAGAGGTCCTTAGCCCAAGTTATGGGCAACAGACCGAAAAGTCCAATATTAGGGGGTTCGGGCCCGATCCGACCCGGCCCGGTACCCCCTGGATCGGCCCGAACCGGGTCGACCCGACCTGGTTCTGGGTCCGGACCTCTTGGGCACGACCCGGCCCGGCTGGCGCGGCCCGGCCTGGACTGGGCGCGGCCCGACCCGGCCTGGGCGCGGCCCGACCTGGCGGTCCGGCCGGGCAGCTCGGCCCGGCGCGCTGGCGCTGGCCAAGCCGCCGCGCAAAGGGGCGCCTCCCCCTTGGATGAAACCGCTGCCCCGCGTGGGGTCCACCCCTTGCCAACGGACGCAGCCGAGCACCGCGTCCCACCTCCCTCGGTCCTGCGCGGTCATGGGACCAGCGGCCTGCCACCACGGCTTCAGCCGCGGCGGCCCTTCCAGGCGGCGCGCCGGGCGCCGCTGCCTCCTGGCGGCTAGCCGGTGCCGGACGCCGCCTCCGGCCGCCGGCGCCGCCGTGCCGGCGAGGCGCGCCAGCAGTGTTTTCCGCGGACCACCGGACGAGCTCCGGTGGTCAGTTTTGCCTACCGTCTTCGCCAACAGCCCTCCCGAGATCAGTCTTTCACTCCGAAGACCTCAAAACGCCCTTGTGGCCTGCTTCGTCGTCACCCGCCGATCCACACACCAAGAACGAAGAAACGGTGGGTTCATACTTCTTCCTTGGTTCACACCAACCACGTTAGCAGTTTAAAAGGCTTCCGAAAAATTTTAAACACATGACGAGGATATAAATCACATAGATTTAATTGAACCAAAACCCCTTCCTCAAGCGTCAATGATTCGAAGATTGTCGTGGGAGAAGGAACGTCCCGGAAGAAGCGTCACAGAAGGAGGAAGGGTTCGTCGGTGTCGCATCGTCGATCTCCGAGGATCCGGTGTTCTTGTCGACCTTCGTCGGAGGTCGGCATTCTTCGCGTTCTTCCCGTTCTTCGCGAGGAGGAAGAACTTCAAGAACCTGAGTGAATTCTCCCAAGCCTCTCACAACCCAAAAACATTAAGAAAATAAGAGTTGTCTTATTTTATTAACACACAAGCCAACAATATGAATTTCAAAAAAAAGAAACAATCAATTAATTGAATTAATTGAGGAGTTTAAACCACCCAATTAATGAGGCATTTATTATCTAGAATAAACGCAAGGGTTGACTTCATTAAGAAGGGGGGTGCGGGTGCATTACTCAATTAAAGGAGGGGGGTTGAAAAGGTTGAAAGAAATGGTAGGGATCGTGTGGGCCCCAACCCACAAATATCCAACCTAGTGGTGTAGGATATTGTGGGTCCCACTTTAACCTCTTTAACTTAGGTTAAACAACTTGAAATAAAAATAAATTGGTCGCACCATTTTATTTTATTCATTTACTTAACCCGAAAATTTAAAAACCACACCCGAGAAAACGCAACTCCGGAAAAGGTGTTTCTAAGAAATTACCGGCACTGTGATTCCATCGGTGGCCTCGGAATTCGATTTCGAGCACCGATTCAAAAGTTAGAAAAACCCGCTCGTTCGTTCACTGAACGTACCTGAGCTAAACTTCAGAAAATGATTCCGGGCACACCGGGCCTCGGAATCAGGTCACGTCAGAAACTGCGTTCTTGTAAAATTCCAAAGAAATTTTAAAAAAAATTTCCCTTGAATTTTACCGGTCTTTACACCCATCCTCACTATAAAATTCTCACCAAATAATTTATCTAGGTATAATAACATAATAATAATCATATCAATAACTAGGCACACCATACCACTTTCCCACTGATTTTTTTCTCTCACTCTCTAACGTTGTATGTCATGAAACTCCCATATATTCTAAAAATCACATCATATAAAGCACCCCATATAAAACAAACCATCACATCACATCTCAATTGAATACACCTAGGCCATCCCATCACATCTCAACCAAAGAAACACAGACCATCATATCACATATCACTTGAAGACACCTGGTCCATTACATCATATCTCATCCACAATTGTTACCAGTGCGGTAGGGTATCATGAACATGAAGGAAACCAACCTCGTTCCCTCCTCCTAAAATGCATGAACCCCACCATAATCCACATCATCTCCTCTCTAAACATTAACACAATGCACTTTTTTACTTATGGACATCACAACCCATGCATGTAATTGTGGCCTGGAAGAGAGAGTGGGAATGAGCAGGTAGGTAACCATCCATCCTCTCCACCAAGATATTGGGGAAAAAACCCCCAAATATATGGGTGTAGGAACATGGTTATTGAGGAGGGTGGGGTGCATATAGAAAATAACAAGGAATATACATGACATATATATTTATATCCACTTAGAATCCCAACCTATAGGTTCAAAACAAATAACTAACTAACTCCTAACACGACCACCTGACCTCACAACTCCAACACTTTTTTTGCTGATAATAAATGCACAACACCACATGACATGCCATAATATTCATTTCAAATTTCATATTCTTTATAAAAAAATCCATATCTAGATTTCACATTACTAACCATTTCATTTAAAAAACCAATTAATTCCATTATTTCATCCCATTCATCTCATTATCTCATCTCGTTATTTCACATATAAAATCAACCCCATTTAACCACACTTCCTACTTATTAATTCATTCATTTTCCATTTCCACCCCATTAACCAAACCATACCATTCCATTTCAATTTAAAAATTATCATTTAATTCTAACACTACCAGGGAAAATAGGAGAACACATCAAAACAAAACAACCAACAACCCATAATTACCATGCCAACCATCCCACACCACCACCATCCCACACCACCACCATCCCACAAACACAACCACCTACTTGTCATAACTGCCACATAACCACCACTTTCCATCATAATATATCCATATAAAAACCAAAAAAATCATTAAATAACCACCCCAAATAAAAAGTACACATCACCACCCCATAGCATGGAAAAACCACAAAACATTCATATATCTTTTTTCAGATTTAGCAATGGGATTTTCGTCACATTCAACTTATTTATTTTAGGGAAATTCTCACACAATGATTAATTTCCCAAGGAAAATATTTCATTAAACTGATATAAGTGATTATCCAATTACATTTAAAGCGATGTAAAGAAACACACCACATAGGGTTCCATAACACATTTCAAATCAACAAAAACAAATTCCCCTAACAACCACAATTTTCAGTGGGGAATAAAGCCCATAAACTCACAATATAAATAAATATAAAAAGCTATAAAAGAATGTGATTTCATTACCATTCCTATTTTATTTCAATTTAATACAATTATTTATATTGAATTAAGCTGATGCAAACTATATTCCCAAAATATAATAATTACATAATCCCTCCCACATGACACACTAGATGAGAAATGAAGGATCCAATAACTCAAATAGATCTTTTTGATCTCCTGTGCAAGGTTAAAACAAGAGGATGAACAACACAAAACACCACAATGAAAAAGAAGAACCTTACCAGCCTGGAACACAACAAACACATAAACTTATTACCAACACATCACTAAAATAACCAATTTCTCCAATAATAGACTTCTCCAAATTATAAATGGGAAGGAAAACTGGAAAAAGGAAAAGAGGAACTCACTTAAACTACCACATATCGATCCTCAAAGGTTGAGGTCAAAATCCACTGAAAGAAGGATAAAATATCTCATTGGGATGCACTTAGTTCAATTAAGGAACAAGGGAAATATTAGAATAATGGTTGGGTTATATGGACTCTAGGAATTTATACCCATCCAGAAAAACATAAGATCGTAGTGTAGCCCATAGGAGCATGTTGTAGTACTGCTAAAAACTGAAGGGACCATAATGAAATACCCCTCACCATGCTGCATCCCTTATGATCAGACTCTCTACTAATATTGGTGGCTATTCACATGCCGTAGATCCTATAAAAGAGGGAGTGACCACGTCATAACATAGACCACTCTGCCACATTCCCCCAACAACCCGAAAGAGGCTGTGTTGTGACCCCATTTTCATAACAAAACTTTCCTAGAATTCAAAGTAGCACCAAAATCCACTTGGGCCTCCCCCTACACTACAACCATTTCTCCACATCATATCCAACACCTATTGGGAAGGGTCTATGACATAACTAAGGATCCATGAAATAGCTACCCCCAAATTGGTAGTAGTCCCCAAAAATCATTCCCTAGGGTCCCTACACCACAGTCGGCTTCCCAATACCACAATGGACACCCCTATGACACAACCTAAGGCCCCACACTACTGGACTCCTCTAGTTGGATTTTCCAACTACAACCTCTCCTCCACTATTTAACTCTTTAATAATCCCCCATACTCCTATAACACCAGAATTCCCACAAAGTAATAGGCCAGAAGATTCGATTGATTTTAAGAGGGGTGGTGAAGGGGGGTTGTTATCCATTATTGATAGAGTTCTTAGAGAAGTGGGATCTCTGGGGATTTGAGAGGATTCACCAAATGTTGTTGCGCACAACAAAAAAAAAATGGAAACACTTCTGAAAATAATATAATTGGGTTTATATACTGTTATGGTTAAAAAATAATAACGTAACCCTTTAATCCCTACAGAACTAAATATCTATAATAATAATAATAATAGTAAAAATAATAATATTTATTGATATGTGTAAAGTTAGCGAATTAAATTAAACACTATCTATTTAAATAATATTTAATATATATTATTTTTCATCATAACATTACACTTAGTCCTCCATTCCTACACAATATTTATCAAGATTTTTATAATGACTATTTATTTAATAAGTAAATATCACTACATTATTCTCTTATAAATAAAAAATATTATATTCACTGAATAGAAAATAAATATTTATTAAATATTTTACTCATAAAATATTCTCTGGAATAACCAGTGACGAAATATATGTGATCAAGAAAACATGAATAATTATTAGACCATATATAGAAACAATATTTAATCTACTTGTTAAATAATAAATAATATTATTTATTTAACTAAGGTTATGGATACACTTTTTGTGCAACCATCTAGGCCTCTTTATCTGTAGAAATAGGCGAAACAAACCAAAGTCCAAGGTTAGCATCTAGAAAACCACCAAGACACCCATAGAGAAAGATGTTAATGTTGAAATTACATAAAACCTAATATAGATGCTTACCATGTAATATAATCCCCTTTTAATGATATCTCTAATCAAGAAGGTTGCATATTAGTACCATCAACTTATATGCTTGATGTCTCTTTCTTTGAATTTTTAGAAATTGAACATACCTATAGAAGATAATGAAATTAGATTTATTTAGACTATATAATTTCTATAAAAGGGACTAAAATATAAACTTGCATTAAATAAAATAAGGGAAATATATTTTCTCTCAATATTTATTAATGAAATATTACTCATGATTTACCCAACATATCCTACTTCACTATGAACATATGTGTTTATAGATATAAATCAAAGTATATGAATCATAATATCTATTAATAGTAGTAATATTAAAGTCTAAGGATCAATACAAATGTCTGTAGATAGGAACATCAAATGAAACAAATAAATATGGATTTCCTAATTACGGGTCTTGTTTTCATAATCTTCTACACTAGAAATTACCATGGACGTACATCATGTGAATGTGTCTCAAAGTACTATGAGATTCTACCCATGATAGCCTATATCATTTTGTGTCCCTCAAATGATTTAATTTTTCTATATAACATATATTTAAGAATAATTTCTTGGTACTTGTGGGTTCTCATCATGAGTAACTACTAGGAACTTTCACTGTGAAAACTACTCCTAGAAAATTATCAGATGCTATGTCACATAGAATAACATTCATGATGTGATAAGAAGTTTATTAATATTAAAAAATATGAATATAGGTAATAATAAAGTATAAATAATTTGGTTTTAGGGAACCAACTCCAATAAACTCCCAGTTAGACTAGATTCAACTGCTTATAACCTTTATTCTTCTATCTCTCACATGATACTCATGCTTCTACTAATATAATTATTTAGTCAAGGGGTCCTACACATTTTATTATATGGAAACTATTTTTATTTCAACTTCACCCCTATGAGAAAAATACCTCAAGAGGTGAAAATTTCAAATTATGTTCTTTATTTATTGGTCTGACTTAGCACTTTTCCAAGATCAACCACTACTGTATTATCACAATATAATATGATAAGGTATTTAATGATAGGCACCAAATCATGATATTGGACAAAGTTTCATATCCAAATGGATTATTTGGATATGTCATAATCTGGTATATACTCAGAATCTGCTAGAGAATTGGTGAAAAATAGGTACCTTGAACTATTACAGCTCACAACTCCTCCATTTAAACTAAATACATATCCTAACCACCACTTTAGATCATTATAATATATTTTAAAAATAGAATCAGTATAACCCCTGATGACTAGATTATCATCTCCTCTATACACCAGGAACTGATCCTTAGTTCTTATCAGATACTTAATGATAACCATAACATTAGAACAATGTTGTTCACCAAGATCAACTTTATATCTACCTACCAAGATCAATGAAAAGGCAACATCAAGTCCAATACATAACATGACCTACATGATTGATCCTATCACTGAAGCATATAGGATATTACTCATTCTCTCTTTCTATTATTGTCACTGAGGACAAATTTTCTCATAAAGATGTATACCATGTGACATTGGAACCAATCCCCACATGGGTTGTTTCATACTAAATCTCTTCAGTATCTGGTATAAGGACCCATCCTTAAACCTTACTTAATCTTGAATTAAATTGAATAATTCACATTGAGGATCTTTTCAGGTTTAGTTTTTTAGAGAATTAGGTCATAACAATTAAATCTCAAAGATTGCAAAGTAGACACACCTACTCAGTTTCCATTTTTTCACAAAATAAAAACTCTTGAACAAAAGAGTCATGTCTAGTTCCTTGTTTTAGACAGCCTGCCATTTCCTTGATCCTATCCTTGACCCTATTCAACTTTATGTCCTGTGAAAAACATCTTAAAAACTTGGGATGGGCATAAAAAGCTCAGTAAGGGTTATAACAATACGGAAAGAAAACATCAGTCCATGTATACATAAGAATAAATGAAATCATACTTTACTCATAAAACATAATCACTTTAACATACCACATGAAATCATAAGATTTACGAATAACTCATAGAAATCACAAGACATAAAGGTAACTTGAGGCATTCATAAAATTATTACGTAGGGAGTAACCCTCATGGTTACGTTTGGAATACCCATCATAGTATATTCCCTAAATCTCTTCGGATAAACCTTAGCATTTAACCCCTTCACTTTACCCATTGTATTGGAGAGCTATATCGGGCTCACCCACCCTTAGTTTATCACGGAACCAACCGTCTTCATAAACAATGCCCAAGAACCATAACATAATCATAGCACATAAATTAAGCATAAAGGAAAGACAAAATTCCCATATTTCAATGACAATATAACATTTTAAGATATTGAAATAATGAATCCATTCTAAAAACCATTTTAAAACCATTTAAAACATTTAATAAAGAGATTTTTGAATCAAAGTGTCCCATACCACATTAAAGATTTTAACATTTTAAACCATTACTATCCATATAAATAAATCCTTAAAACCATTTTGAAAACATGGATATTAATGAGAAATATTTATAAGAATAAATCATTAAAACATTTAAAACAATATTTTAGTTAAAGGGTTTTTAACAAAATGAGAGACACTTGAATACAATAATTGAGGAATAAAATTTAATCAGAACTTTATAATATCATGAGAATAAAGGGATTAATGATATAATATTCCAAATGATAGTATATACACCATATAAGATTGAATTGGTGCATAACAACAATTAAGTCTCAATAGAAATGTAAAATGAGATGAAATCCCTTATAAAGAAGGTATCATTAAATTAAGGATAAATCAGTCTCATAATTATGTGTGAAAAATATAAATACACCCAATATAAGTGGATATTAAGTTTAAAACAATCAAAGGTAATTCACACATATTCAAAGGATTACATATTCAATAACTACATGTTGAACCCAAATAAATCGAAATTTAGTTAAGAAGTTCCCTTGTTAAAATTCGACAACTTAACGACGTCACTTTAAAATTCATAAAATTAGTTGATGAGAGAGAAAATGGTATCTCATAACTTGGAAATAAAATTTACATCAATAAGGATATATAATAACATATCCCAACATAAAAATATGTAAATTAAAATACATAACAAAATAAGTCTTTTAAAAAGATGAGTGTGAAAGGTTCCCTTACCGATTTGGGCAACTTTCAAAACGTACACCCCATTAAAGAAGGGTCATATAATGAAGATGTAAATACCCATAAATGAGAGTATATTATACAAATTTTAAAATATTGTGCAGTACATACACCACAAAAAAGGAAATAGTGGCAAATATAGCAAGAATCTCATGGGAATAAAAAGTCAGATGAAAATCCCCTTTTGAAAATTTGGCAGCCTAACGGCGCCACATAAAACATCCAAAAAAGGATTTATGAGATCAAATATGGTATCTCATCATATTAACAAAAAATATAAAGCAGGAGGAATATAAAATAACATCCCCCAACATAATAAATATGAGCTTAAAGTAAGTTACATAAAAAAGAGTACTTAAAAAGAAAGAGAGATGTAGGATCCCTTACCTCAAGTCCGACTTGTCTTGTTAATTTCTTTATATTCCTGAATAATAAACTTTTGTCAATTTATAATATCTTAAGGACCTCATTTAAAGTTTATTATTCAATTTATATCACATATTATAATGTTATAATAATTAGTTAATTATGTGAGTTCATATCAGATGTTTTTGTTGATGTTTGGTACATGAGTGAAAAATGAACTTGTTTGAAAAGAATTGTCCATGTAGTTATAAGTACATCACATAAAGAATAGTATTAATTATTTAAATATAATATATATCCTGTAAATATTCATTTTATACTATTCCATAGCATTTGGAGATAAAAAGAAATGAAATGCACCGTTCATGGAGACGGTAGGCCGTACGTACGCATGAACGCTACTTTTATTTCTTTGTCATATTAATGAAAAAAATAATAATTGAGAGATATATATATTATAATTCCAGTATAATATATATGTTATATAGGTCACATAATATCATTAATTTCATTCTTTATGCATTCCATGTATTTCATGAATGAGTCACATCACTTGAGGGGGCGGTAGTCCACACTTCCTCATATGAAATTATCGGATTTGAAAAACTTGCAAAGAATAAAGTTATGTTCTAAATGTGAAATAAAAAATCATATAGAAAAAATAAATACCATATATATCATATATAAAATACAGTGACATCATAATGGCCACCTTTAAAGGTGTTAAGAGAATACTGAACAATCATCATTTCATGAGGTAGTAATTCACCATCCACAGAAACAGTATGTTCTTTAACCATTAGACGGATGTGTGTGTAAGTGTAGCTCGAATCCTTATTATAAAAACATCCTAGTATATTGAATATACTGATGTTGTTACAAAATAATTGAATAAAAATAGTTTAGGTGGTTGGATAAGCAAAATAAAACAAAATAACATAAGAGAAGACATTACCTTTAAATCAGGTAACTCCCTTTGGTTTGAACCAAAAGGGTTTCTTGAAGAGCTTTCTGCCTAAGGTGAGGCTTCAATAATGAATAGAGGTATGTGGAGAGATGAAATGGGCAGGGGTTGGTCGAGACAAAGGCTTGAGAGGTGTGGGTAAAGAGGTAGAGGTGGGGTCCTTTTATAAGAGGGAGGAGGGGAACTCATGGAAAGTCAAGAAATGTTACTTTATTTTAAAATGAGTTTTCGGATTTTAAAGGTCCCACATTGATATATTTATAGGATAAGGTGATACGGGTTTGACATATACTCATCCAATAGGTTTTTTCCAAGTGTAAGTCTTATATTTTACATTATCTTTTCATTTTATTTAAATTTTTCATTAATGAGGTAATCGCTGCATCATCATGGTGTCATAAATAAATTAATTTATTTAATGTCTAAAAATTATAAAAAAACTACTATGATGTAAGAAATCGTTTTAGCTTTCCAATGAATATTTATAGTCTAAGATATCATTTACACATAAAAAACTAAAATTGTTTTACTTGGGTGATACATACTTTTGTTATATTTTCCTTTCTTTAAAAATAAAATGATAAAGTTTCACTATCACATAAAAGTGAATCCATGGGGTCCCAAAGTTTGGAAAAAGGAATACCATGGTCGGAAATGACACAACCAGTAGCATTAGGACACATTTTGGGGTCATTTGTTATTATTATGATATTATTTTATTATCCTTAACTACCCGATTACTAATTAATCACGATAATTAAAGACAATTACCATCGTTACTATTCATAATGTCCAAAAACAAAAGAGTCTTAATTACATAATTTGGACCTTATGATTACAAATATGGAATCCATTTTACCAAATTCAAACACAGAAATTGCAATAATTAATTTAAAAATAATTCTCGTTGTCAAAACAAATAGCGGGTTTTTTTGAAGCAATATCTACAAAAAGTTTGGCACTTGTTTATGTCCATTTTCAAAGTGAAATTAATTCTAATGACCACCATTTAATTAAATGGTAAAAATAAATTCTAATTACACTTTAAAACCAATTAAAAATATAATCTATCCATATATTTAAATTATATGAAAAAGCAGTTTTGATGTAAAATGCAGTATTTTTCACTATTCATTAAAAAAATGAACATTGTTAGAAAAATACCAAAAAATTAACCAAAGTAGATTTAAATGTCCCAATAATAAAGAATAAGTTTATTTTGACAAATAGAGATTATAAAATTGTCAAAAGTTAGATTTAAAAAAAGGTTCGCCATCAAAAGGCAGTAAAACAATCTTTTTAAAAATATTAGAGTATTTATTCTTAAAATTGGATTCATTTGGATTTTAAACCTCTAACATTTATTGGATGAATGTAAAAATATCTAAAAAACATATGCAATCATTTTGTAGTTATTTATTTTCATTCCCTCCATTACAACATTTAGGCGTTAACTATAATATTACTATATTATTAGTGTGCAACGTAAGATTTCAAAGAAACTCGTTGTTGCGTATTGGGTACGCCATAGAGCATAGAATTCACTTTAAATTAATATTAAAATTTTATTCATAAATATTGATAAACATTATAATTTAATATTATTTATTTTCCTAGGATGTTACATCTGGTCAATGTATATACATTGACTTAGTCTAATAATCCTCTTGGATCTATCATGAATGATCTTAATCCCCAGAATGCAGATTGATTCACCTAAGTCCTTCATGGAGAAATACTTGCTTAACTAGACCTTAACATACTGTAATACTGGGTTTCCATTTCCAATAATTAATATTTCATCTATATATAATACTAGAATAATTACCACATTCACACAAAAAATCTTGTAAATATATGGCTCACATTAATTTTTAATGAAGCAAAATTCTTTTATATCTTCATCAAACTGAATGTTCCATGACCTGGATGCTTACTTCATTCTATAAATGGATCTCTTCAACTTCCATATCTTTTTAGCATAACCTGGAGTCATAAACCCTTCTGGTTGTGTTATATAGAAATATTCCCAAAGTTTCTAATTAAGTTAGGAAATTTTAATGTCCATTTTCCAAATTTTATAGTCATGGTAAGAAGCTATATAAAGGATAATTATGATAGATTTAAACATGGAAACCAGTGAAAATGTTTCATCACAATCATTTCTTTGATATTGTTTAAACCCTTTAGACCATATCCTTTGTTTATAGGTACTTAATTTACCTTCCATGTATATTTTTCTCTTGAATACTCATTTTCACCCAATAGATTTTACATCAATTAGTGAATCTACTAGAACCCAAACTTGGTTATGATATATGGAATTCATTTTAGAATTCATGGAATGTTTCCATCTTCTAAGATATCTAATTCCTATTTATAGGAAAGAGGTTCATTATTTTCAATCAAACATGAGTCACCATCTTTGGTTACTAGAAAAGCATATTTCTATAGTTCTCTTACCTCTTTGGAGGTCATATGCAGTACTTGTGTTTCAGGAAAAACTTCTTCCATGGGTACTAATGGAATCCATTCCTATACCAACTCTTTTGTAGCTTGATCATCATCTTCTTCAAAATCAATCTTGACCCCACTATCCTTATTGAGAATGTGATACATCTCAAAAAATATGGATTGTTTGGTGATGATCATTTTCTTGTCCAAGGGGCTGTATAAATAGTATCCCTTTGTTTCCTTAGGATACCCTATATAGATACACTTTGTACCTTAGGGTTCCAGTTTGTTATCTAACAAGGCATTAACAAATTCCTCTCAACACCATACTTGTGTATGCAAAAAATGAGTTTCTTTCAACTCCTGAGCTCAAAGGTAATTCCATTTTCAACTTTATTTAGTACTTGTTTTAGTGTGTATGTCGTAGTTTATAATTCATATCCCTAAAAAGACAATACAAGAATTGTATGACTCATCATTGACGTTACCATGTCTATCATGGTATAGTTACTCTTTTCACTAACTCTATTCCACTTTTGTGTGTATAGTGGAGTTAGTTGAGAAAGAATCCCAAACTCCCATTAAAATTTGAAAAAATCATAGTTAAGATATTCACCACCTCGATCTGATCAAAGTTTCTTTATCTTAATTGTAAGTTGATTATCCACTTCAATCTTGAATTATTTGAATTTATCAAAGGGATTAGACTTATACCACATAAAATAGATATAACCATATATACCTAGGTCATTAGTAAAATTTATGAATTAATATTACCCATCTCTAGCTTTTACTGAAAATGGGCCATACACATTACTGTGTACCGACCCTATAAATTTTGTGGCCCTTTAACCCTATCCACAGAATGGAGGTTTGATTATTTTTACTTATAAACAAGCATGACATATTCCAAGTGGTTTTCACTCAAAATAGTTTAAATAACCATCTTGATAGATATTTTTCAAATGATTCTCGTTTACATGACCAAGATGGTGATTCCATAATAGGGCGTTATATAAGTTCTGTGAACATGATTCATTATCAATTTACAATACTTAAGTTTTTTAATTTAATAAATAAAGAACATTATTTAAATGTTCCATACTATAACATATGTTATCTTCATAAAAGAAAAATATTTTATCTATAAACTTAGAAAAAAACCATCTGTATTTAGGTAATATACAAAAAATATATTTTTGGTAACAATCTGTACATAATAACAATATATTAAATCCAATATTATACCTATTGGAAATTAAAGGTGGTAGTCTCAAATGTCTAGAGCATCCAACCTCTCACCATTGAAATCCCACAAATCCACCTCTCCTCTATAATATTTCAAAATATACTTGGTTCCTACATTTTGATACATATGTGAGAACCACAAGATTTATCTAATACCCAATATGTAGATATTGAAAAATTACACTTGATAATGAACACACATTTATCTTCACCTTGTTTTTATGTGTAGTTCTTCTTTTAGTGGAATTTCTTTCCACATATAAAACATATTTCTTCATTTTACATTACCCATCTATGAATATCTCTCTTATTAGAAGGATGGTTCTCAGGATATTTAAACTTTTAATGGGTCTAGTCCCCATTTTACTTTTTATTCCTTTTATTATTCACTATAAGGACCATGGGTTTGTCACTCCCCTTTTCCTTGTCCACTTGGAAATTCAGAGTAAGAAGTTCCAAAAGAATCATATCATTATTTCTCATGTTACAATTAACAATAAAACTTGAGAAGGTCTTTAGTAGTGAGGAAAGTATGTGATCTACTTGTAACTAATTTAGGAATTTATTACCCAATATTTTAAACATTTAATGTAGCTAATAAGATTGGATATATGAGGTCCACCTGGAACCAACTCTCAAGATTTCATGTAAGGAAAGCATTGAAGATCTCATATCTATATTGTCTCACCTTCTCTTGATAGAGATCCTGAAGGTGAGAAATCATGATATACACATCAATATCCTCATATTTATTTAAAATATAATTTTTTATGGGTGATAGCATGAAATGTTGTACTTTTTGGCATCATTAAAATGTTTCTCATAGAGAGAAAACTTTTACTCAGTATCCTTTTTTCTAGGTGATTCAAGAATAGTTCCTTCCATCACATAAAATTTCCTTTCATGGCATAGGATAATACGTAAGTGACTTTTTTCCATTCTTGGTAATTAGTTTCAATGAGAAAGATAGAATTATTAAGTATGGATTAAAATGATATTGTCACTACTCAACCCATGTTGGGGCTTGAGCCACAACTACCCTAAGCCCGCCTCCATAAACCAAGGGGTGGCAACCAACATTGAAGGAATATCAAAACTCAGGGAGGCCTTTTCCTAAGTACCTATATGAACACACATAACAATCTCTATATAGAAGTGCAGAGGGAAGAGTAAAATATTCAACACAACTATAAAGTAAACTAAGCATGCATAACCTCTAGGGTGTACAAGAGTACGAAAATTCAAACTCAAAAGTAAAGGAAAAAAAATACCCACCCAACCAGAAATCTATCCCAACCTGACAAAATTATAATGATAAACTACCGTGAGATCCCTACTTGAGATCTCTAATCTAGGACCACAGTACAAAGTTCAAAGTACTAGGTATCCCTAATCTCCTCTAAACTAACTTCCAACCTGTATGTCATTTCTATAAGACATGAGATGTGTGGTAAAAGATCATGAAAGTGTGTGAATATACATACACATTAGGACATCCATAAAACAAAAAGGGGAGCATTAAAAGATACAATTGGAATAGAAAGATAGTATATGGAACAACGTACAGTGAAAGAGAACAGCTCAACCCAAACCAAGAGTAAAAGTAACCTTATCCAAGCACAAGGGGATCAAAACAATGAGTAGATGAACTACCCATCGAGAGTTATCCACTTATAGTAGGAGAGTATACTCATTAAACCATGAGAATCTGAAGATAGAAATCACATGGAATACCCCACATGTCTTCGCCTCTCCTAGAAGGAGACTAACCAAATAAAAGGTGTGTATATAGAAGAATATATATATATGACCAGTCAAAGGAATCCCAAATGAGAGAGTAAGGGGATATCCATCTCGTAGCTTAGCCCTATAAGAAGAGTATCAAAAAGAGTGAGTAAGGGGTTCTCTATCTCACAACTCATCCTAGGAAGAATAATATCCTACAGTTCCAAAACTCTATCAATGTTGCCCAACATCTCACATGTCTTCCCAAAAGTAACCATCCAAGTAATGACACACCTTGTCATTGTGCTTCATAGTTAAGTGGTCACAAACTCAAAGTAGAGGAATAGTGACCTAGTATATCAGAGTGGTTTCACTCTGTAAGTATCCGTAGAGGACCCACAACCATGTTGATGGTGGGTTCCACTCTAGTGTCCTGAGGACCTACGCCCTATGCTGATAGGGGTGTTCTATTTGGTAAGGTAGAAGAATCATGCTCATGATGATGGGGGGGGGGGGAAGGGGGTTCTAGTCTAAAGGTTGAGGAGTTATACCTGTAGGTTCCGGGCGCAGCGGAAGTGCGTTGGTGGGGTTTGCCCAACTTTAATTTTAACGTTAAACAACGTTCAATCAGAGATCCGTCACAATTTAAAATGCCGAATATTCAGAATAGAACAAAGAATGAAAAAGAGAAGAAGAGTCCTGGAACCCTTGAGATAGGATCATCATATATTGGTTATAATTAATTTAATTAATTCATAAAAATTACCTCGATGAAATTCTTTCTTCGTTGGAGTCTCTGATCACGATCTTGTGATCCGTCTTTGCGTCGTAGAATCCAAGTACAGGATTCCTCTAGCAGTGATCCACACGTGCTCCACGTATCTCTGGACGTCGCCGAAGGGATCTCCGGGTGCTAGTGCGGAAGAAACTTCGCTTGCGATGTTCGACTTCTACCTCCTTGATCCGGTGGAGGATCGCATTCTTGTACCTTGAAAGCGTTCTTGGTGGAAAGGGAATTCTCTCTTAGCTTGAGAGTATTTCCCAATCCGTTGGACACAATAATGGCTCTTCCTTCAATGAGAATCATGTAATTTTGGATTATAATACTTAGAATAATAAAATTAATTAATTTCCCAAAATAATTTAATCATATCATTTAATTCTTAGTAATACCCCATGTCTTAATAATGACAGTTGATCATCATTATTACTTGACATGCGCCCAACACATTATATTTAATATCATTTAATTAAATAAACAATATTTTCTCACAAATCCCGAAAAAACTAACTACACGGCGTGTATATAAATATACACAGCGTGTACTTTTATTTTTCCATTTTATTTATTTCGTCCACCATATTTGTTAGACCTTGAGTAATGGATATTTATTTATTAAATAAATGTAACTTCATTACTCGCTAATAAATATATATATTATTTTGCCCACAATATATTCTCTCAAATAACTAGTTTCGAAATAAATGTGACCAGACATCCTTAAATAATTATTAAACCACATTCGGGAATAATATTTATTTAACTTGTTAAATTATATTTAACTGAGATACATGGACACACTTAGTGTGTGACCCTCTAGGCCTCTTTCTCAGTGGCATTAGGCAGAGCTTGCCTAAAGTCCAAGGTTAGCATCTAGCAACACGCCAAGGCACCCATAGAGAAAGAAGTTAACGACACAATGACATGTCACCTCCTACGAATGCTTACCATGTAATATAATCCCTTTGTCTCGATATCTCTAATCAAGCGGGTTGCATGCTAGTGACATCGACCCATGTGCTCGATTATTCTTTCTTTGGCTTCTCGGAATTGAACTCGCCCATACCTTACCATGGCCATGGATTTATTTAGGATATATCATTTCCATCAAAGGTACTGAGATATCTACTTCTGTTATGGAACAGAAGGGACAAATCCTTTCTCGCATTATCAATTAATGCAGTATTACTCATGACGCACCCAACGTATCCTACCTCACTGCGAACTGTGTGTTGTCACAGTTTTCATCAATACATCTAAGTGCGTGAGTTGTAGTACCCATTAATAATAATCTTAATGTCTAAGGACCATTACACACATCCACAGATAGGAACATCCAATGACACTATGAAATGTGGATTTTCTACTGGCGGGTCTCATTCTCATAATATCCTCCTGGATATTACCAAGGGCGCACACTATGAGAAGGTGCCTCATTGTTTTATGAGTCCTCACCCCTAATGACCTGTATTATTTGTGTCCCTCAAATAATATTATCCGGCCATAGAATATATATTCAAGAACAATGTTATGGAACTTCCGAGTTCTCATTATAGAAGGGATCCGCTATGACCCATTAATGCAACAGCTGTCCTTAGGACATTACCACATGCATTATCATGTAGAAGAATAATCAATATGTGATAAGGATTTTATTTAATGAATAAAGTACAAAGTAGTTGGTTCTAGACTACCAAATCCAACAGACTCCCACTTGGACTATAGCCAACTGCTAAAAACCTTTAACCCGCTAGCTCTCACATGATATTCATGCTTCTGCTGAGATAAGCCTTTAGTCATGGGGTCCGCCAGGTTCTCTTCCGTGGACACTCTGCTCACTAAAACTTCAACCCTTTGATATAAATCCCTCAAGAGGTGATACTTCCGTAGTATGTGCTTTGTCCGTTGATGTGACCTTGGTTCTTTTGCAAGAGCCACCACTGCAGTATTATCACAATACAATGTAATTAGATATTTACTGCTAGGAACCACATAAAGCTCTTGGACAAAGTTCCGAATCCAGACGGCTTCCTTGTCTGCATCAGAAGCCGCTATATACTCGGACTCCAGTGTAGAATCGGTGACAACTGGCTGCTTTGAACTCTTCCAGCTCGCAACTCCTCCATTGAGACAGAAAACATATCCAGATTGTGACTTTAGATCATTCTGATCTGTTTGAAAACCAGTAGCAGTATACCCTCTAATGACAAGCTCCTCGTCTCCTACATACACCAGGAACATATCCTTAGTTCTTCTCAGATACTTAAGGATAGTCTTAACAGTAGTCCAATGCTGTTCTCCTGGATCTGCTTGATGTCTGCCTACCATGATCAGTGCATAGGAAACATCAAGCCTGGTACATAACATGGAATACATGATAGATCCTATAGCCGAAGCATATGAGATCTTACTCATCCTATCTTTGTCCTATTGTGTCTGGGGACACATTTTCTTAGAAATATGTAAGTCATGTGACACTGGAACCAATCCCCTCTTGGATTTTTCCATACTAAATCTCTTTAGTATCTGGTCAATGTATGTTCCCTAACTTAGTCCAAGAAGCCTCTTGGATCTATCACGAATGATCTGGATCCCTAGAATGTAGGCTTCTTCTCCTAAGTCCTTCATGGAGAAACACTTGTTCAACCAGTCCTTAACTGACTGTAAGGCTGGTACGTTGTTTCCAATAAGCAATATGTCATCAACATATACTACTAGGATAACGACCGCATTAACATTAAACTACCTATAAACAGATGGCTCACATTCATTCTTAATGAAACCAAATTCCTTTATGGCTTCATCAAATCGAATGTTCCATGACCTAGATGCTTGCTTCAATCCAAAAATGGATTTCTGCCACTTTCAAACCCGTTTGGCTTCACCTGGTGTCACAAACCCTTATGGTTGTGTCATATAGACATCTTCTTGAAGGTTCCCGTTAATGAATGATGTTTTGACATCCATATTCCAAATCTCATAGTCATGGTAAGCTGCTATGGAAAGTATGATTCTTATGGATTTAATCATGGAAACTGGTGAGAAGGTTTCATCATAGTAAATTCCTTGATGCTGTCTGAATCCTTTATCCACTATCCTTGCTTTATAGGTGCTAACTTGACCTTCCATGTCCATATTTCTTTTGAATACCCCTTTGCATCCAACAGGCTTTACATCAACTGGCTCATCGACCAGAACCCAGACTAGGTTCTGATACAAAGAATCCATCTCAGAATTCATAGCTTCTAGCCATCTTGCAGCTTCTGATCTTTCTACTGCTTCCTTGTAGGAGAGAGGTTCATCATTGTCCAACAATAATGATTCACCATCCTCGGTGACTAGGAAACCAAATCTCTCTGGTTCCCTTACCTCTCTTGTGCTCCTACACAGTACTTGTGTTTCTGGAACCTCTTCCACAGGGACCTGTGGAACTTGTTCCTGTGCCAACTCCTGTGTATCTTGAGCATCAACTTCGTGGAAGTCAATCTTGATCCCACTATCCTTCTTGAGGATGTGCTCCCTCTCAAGAAAGACGACTTTTCTGGAAACAATCACTTTCTTGTCTTGAGGGTTATATAGGTAATATCATTTCATTTCCTTGGGATATCCAATAAAGATACACTTTGTGCCCCAGGGTGCTAGTTTGTTTCCCGAGAAGGACTTAACAAACGCCTCACATCCCCATGCACGTGTGTTCGAAAAAGTGGGTTTCCTTCCATTCCATAACTCGGATGGAATTCCATTTTCCACCTTAGTTGGTACTCAGTTTAATGTGTATACTGCAGTTTGTAATGCATATCCCCAAAAGGATAATGGAAGATCTGCATGACTCATCATCGATGTAACACCCGAGACTTTTATAAGAAATATTTTGTTTTTATTTTATATAAATCATCAAAGGAATCATTCACTACACACAACACTAGCTTGGATTGCTTTACACGCAATCGTGACCTTCATTGATAGCTTGCGTCGTACGCAATACCGAGTTTCACTAAACAACGATATGCTATTAAAATATTATTATAAATAGCCGTTATGAATAGTAATAACCAATTTTTGAAATTTTGTAAATTTTATTTTTCAAAATGGAATTCATTTTTGGATTCGGAATATCGAAATTATCCTAGGGTGAAATTTTGGTATTTTTCTGGAAACTTTCAATTTTTGATGAATAGTGAAAACACTGGGTTACTATTTAAAAACCGAATTTTTATTTAAATAATTATTTATTTTATTTAAATTTTTTTTAGGTCAAAATTGATACATAATATCTATATAAGTTCAATTCAATTCATTGGAGTCATTTTATAATAATTTTAGACATATAAAAGTTTTATTGAACTTTTCACCGTCTTTTACCCACCTCCTAGGAGAATTTCCAAATTCACATAAAACTTAATTTTACCTATTCTGTGAGTGGAATTTCGAAAATCCGAGAGACACATTTAATATCAAGGACTAAAATATGGTTCAATGGGATGAAAATAATTTTGGGTGAATAGTAACTTTTTACTTTTTTTTACCACGGTTAAAAGTAAATAAAGTAATTAAGGGTAAAAATGTTATTATTATTACACTAACACATGTCCTAATTCTATTGGATAAGTGTAATTCGACCAAAAACAACCTTAGGAATAAAATATGATCATTTAGGCCCACTTGGATTAGATTAGGACATTTATTATTAATTTATTTCAAGAAGGGTGAAAATAGTTAAAATCAAAGTTTAATAAGTAAATAATTTTTTATATAGGGTTATACATAAGATAAATTCGACTATAATTATTCATTAGAAAGATAAAAATATTTTCTACATAACGGTATTTTATCTGTAATTTTTAGACATTAAATAATTTAATTTATTTATGACACAATGATGATACAGTAATTATCTTATTAATGAAATATTG
This sequence comes from Viscum album, assembly GCA_963277665.1. Taxonomy (NCBI): domain Eukaryota; kingdom Viridiplantae; phylum Streptophyta; class Magnoliopsida; order Santalales; family Viscaceae; genus Viscum; species Viscum album. The sequence continues at coordinate 357,136,380 of OY728155.1, read as the reverse complement.
ACATAATTGATTTTATAAATACCAAAATAAATGTAATTTTAGACTTTTTATGAATTAAAATAATTTTATAGGTTAATATGACATGTTATTATTGATTTAAGTAACTTTTTTCGAACTAATATTTCTTTTATGAGTTTCAAAAAAATCAATTACTAAATAGTGTCAAAATTGACATAAAATAGTTTTTAAAACAAATATTATATTATTAATTTTTATTTTATTCCTAAAAATCTAAGGTTTGGCCAAATGACTTAGATAAGGTTATATATATTAATAATAAACAAATTGGGGTTCTTTTGGCTTGTTATAGTAAGTTTATTAACCTTATAGTGTAAGAACACAAAAAGACACGGTAAAAGTAAAATTATTTAACTTAAAGTTAAATCTAAATGATAAGGTTAAAATAGTAGACTAAACATGTCCAAATTCTATTTTTTGAGATGATTTAGACCCATCCCCACCTTATATTCGAAATAAATCAATTTGGAGATATTTAAAACCGAATATGTATTTATAATAAAATAATATTTTTGGTTTTTCCAAAGGTGCCCCTCTCCTCCCTTATAAAAGGGAACCTACTCCCTCTCTTCCTCACACCACTTTGAGCCTTCATGATCGTCCAAAACCTGACAATATCTCCTCTACACTTCCCTAGAAACATCCTAGAGGTCCTGTTCTTCTTCAAAGACCAATTTTAGTTCCCTAAAAGGAGGTCTCAAAGAAGCGCTTCAAAGAAGAGGTAATGTCTGTTACCGATTCTTTCAACTTTATTTCTTCTTCCACTTCTTCTTCTTTAGTTTTATTATTATTAATTAATAACATAAGTATCACTCATATACTGATATGTTATTATAAGTATGAAACAAACCTATTTCACCATCTATCCATCCTACGGAAAATGAAATCACCACGCGTGCGTACGTACGGAATACCGTCTCCACGCCGTGGTGTAATCTATTTTCCACCACCACCTTACTTGGATGGGTATAATGGTGTAAATAATGAATATATATGATTATTGTAAATTGATATTGATTCTTAAATAGTATACATACACTCCAATACAATTCCATGATCATGGGAACGATATCATCGCTCGTGTATACGTACAGAATACCGTCTCCACGATGTGATGCGACTCGTTCTACATGATTTTCATTGCATAATGATTACATAAATTAATTGAGTGAATAAATATGATATATATTACACTAATACCATTCTGTAAATGAGGTATCTATAACCTAAAAATAAGAATAAGAATTTATTCGACAAAACACGCATAAGAACAAAAAGTAATAAACACCCGAATAACAAGTAGCGATGAAATATTACTAATAATAAGCTAAGAATATGACCATATATGATATCATAACAATGAGTATGATTCTGGAATAAGTCAATGACATTATTTAAATCATTATACATGAGGTTCGGACACTTACGAAGCAAATCAGACCTAAGGTAAGAGAAATATCACAATCTCATTTTTATCCGAGATTGTTTATACTTTGGAATTTACTAGGGTGTATTTTATCATACACATCCATGTTTCCTAAATATGTAATATTATTTCCATCCACCTACAATTTTTTAAATCCAATTTTAACCTTCGGTGAGTTTTTAGTAAAAGATATGAAATGAATCTTTTGTCGTTTTTCGTACGAGGTACTTTTTGACTTTTCCGAGAAAAGTACGAAAAGAATGTTTTTTTAACTTATACAACATGAATGGATTTTTAAAACATTATTTCCAAGAAGATTCCTTTAAAAATTTTCAAGTTTATTTTTAATCAACTTCTTTTAGTTTATAATTGTATGACATGTTAAGAAAGGAAAAGTGTTTTTGAAGTAAAAATGATATTTTCCTCAAGAATGGAGTTCAAGTGTTTTATCAAAATTATTTTCCATCTAAGATAATAAAGGGTTATGTTTCTATCCCTATTATTACATTGATTTGATTATGTTGTGATGGATTTATTTTTATTAATTCTTTTATCTTATATGAATTGTTTTATGATGTCACGATGTTTAAGAATCCCATTTTTATTACATGGGTTATGCTATGATGTATGGTTTATGATTTTGTGGAACACATAAGAATGGTATCATTATGAGATTGGTGGGACCTATATCTCCCTCCAATGAATTGGGTAAAGATTTTATATCTCATGAGATAGACATGGATGGAACGGCAGGTTAAACCAGTTCAGTGAAACAGGACTGAAATGAGGAATGAACTTGGTTCAGAAATGGACTTTGTACACTAAGATAGTCTTGGCAATGAGTATTTAAAAATAAGAAATTATTCTCTATGATTATGTGTGTATTCCACAAAGCTTCATGTTTTAAGTTATGATTATTGTGATTACATTTCACTACCATGATTTATCCCATGTTATGAAATTTTGATCTCTTTTGCAGGTTAAGATTTCCAAAATGTTATGTTCTTATGAATATGATGTGATTTATATTTCTTTTGTTTACCCTTACTAAGCATTTGAGCTCACCCCTTTGTATGTTTTCTTTCCCCAGGTCAGGAAGAAGGTTATTAAGTAGGATATTCCAAAAGGGACTCTAGATATTATGAAATAAATGGGAGACAATGTAGATTCTTTATGAACCAGTTGTTTATGTTTCCCAGTTTCTAAATACTCTATACCTATACGGTCGTTTCATGGGTTTGTTATATGTTGTAATAAGTGTACTTCAATTTTTAAGTATTAACAATGTATGAAAAGTATGGGTCATTATAGTTGGTATCAGAGAAAAGGTATAGTCAACCTTTGGAAACTAGGATGTGAAAGCCTTAGTAAGAATCCTAAGGATAAGTCTAAGGATAGAACGCAATCTTAGTGTTTTAGAAATGGCCATGAATAACCTAGGATAAGACCTTAAGTGTAAAATCTTATTCTTGATTATGTGGTTTTACTATTATAATTAGTGTTTCTCACACTATTCTTCTTGGTTTTAGTCAATGGCTGGAACCCGAAGGAACCGTGTTAATGCGGAATGCGACGGGCAATGCAATGATTGTCCCCCTAAGCAACCAAACGTTATGGGAGCTAGAATGAAAAATCTTGTAGCCATGCTCACACAACTTTCTCAAGCTATGAATCATGCAGGACTTCCAAACGAGAAAAGGAAGGAGCAACATTCTATTGAATCCTTCATGAGACAGCGTCCACCTTCATTCATCCGGTCTACTGATCCATTAGTTGATGAACAATGGATCAGTACTACTGAAAAGATATTTTCAGTTCTTCAATGTTCTGAACATGATAAAGTCACTTATCAGTGTATCGTTTGTAAGGCGATGCTGGTCAATGGTGGAATCTTATCAAGAATACGAGGCCAAGAGATGAAATTGAGTCGATGGAATGGGATGAGTTCAAGAACTTATTTTTCAATAAGTACTTCCCTTGTATTCTCTGAACAAAGATGGAGAAGGAGTTTCTTGAACTAAAGAAAAAGGATGATGAATCTGTTGGTACCTAAGAAGAAAATTTTACAAGACTTGCAAGGTACGCTTCTGGTATTATTATCCAACCTGAGAGTATGATAGATCGATTCTTTAGTGTCTTAAAACCAAGTCTTCGAAGGGCGTTAGCCATAAGGGACTTCAATAGCTACGAGGAAATCATTCAATGTGCTCTCAAAGTTGAAATGGAGATTGGAGTAACCCATCAGTCATATGGGTTTGATAAGAAGAGGAAAATGGAATTCAAAGGAAAATCTAAAGAGCACACTAAAAAGAAGATGAGTTTTCCCTTATGCTCAAAGTGTGGAAAGAAACATGGAGGGAGTTGTCTTAAAGGGAAAATTAAATGTTTCAAATGTGGAAAAGAAGGTCATCAGGCATTTGAATGCCGCAATGATGGGAAGAAGATGTCTAGTGATGTGAACAATGAAAAGGCTACACAAAGTGCACCTCCTACACTTCAATATTACAAGTGAAAGGAAATGGGGAATTATTCCAATCAATGCCCTAATCCAAGGGTTTTTGATGATGATCGACATCAAAAAACTCTTAAGGCTAAAGATAAAGGAAAGTCACATTCAATTTCTATTAGCGATGTGGAGTACGATAACGAAGTGGTGAAAGGTACGCTTACCATCCACTTAAAAGTATCAAATGTTTTATTTGATTCTGGATCCACCCACTCCTTTATTTTTGAAGAATTTTCTAAGGGTATAATTGTATTACCTCAACAATTAGATATTGAGTTAGCTATGATAACCCCTAATGGCACAACAGTCGCATCAAAAGTTTATAATTCTTCTCCGATTGAAGTTTGTGGGAAAGTGCTTCCTGAAAATCTTGTGATCCTCCCTATAGTGGAATTTTATGTGACTCTTGGCATGGATTGACTTTATTTATATGGATATCATATCAATTGGCAAAGAAGGGAAGTCACATTTCATATTCTAGATCGATCTTTGATCGTCTATCGATGCAAGGATGAACATAACCTTCAAGTGGAAATTTCTTCCATCTTATGGGTCTTGATTCCACTAAATGAAGGTTATTTATCTCAAATGGTTGGTGGGAAACTCACGATCAAGAATATTCCCATTGTACGGGAGTTTAATGATGTCTTTCCATAAGAATTTCCGGGTCTTCCACCAAAACGTGAAGTTGAGTTTTCAATAGAACTCGTACCGGGTGCTTTACCTATTTCAAAGACACCTTATAGAATGGCCCCAATTGAGTTGTAGGAATTAAAGAAGCAACTCCAAGAGAATCTTGATAAGGGGTTCATATGCCCTAGTGCGTCACCTTGGGGAGCACCTGTTCTGTTTGTTAAGAAGAAAGATGGATCAATGAGACTCTGCATTGATTATCGAGAACTTAACAAGATCACTATCAAGAAAAAATATCCTCTCCCGCGCATTGATGACTTATTTGACCAACTATGCGGAGCTCAATACTTTTCCAAGATTGATCTTCGTTTAGGGTATCATCAATTAAGGGTCAAAAGGGAGGATATACCAAAGACAGATTTCCGTACAAGGTATGGACACTATGAATTTATAGTGACGCTATTTGGTCTTACTAATGCCCATGCTATCTTCATGGATCTGATGAATAGAGCCTTTAGAGACTATCTTGATCAGTTTGTGGTAGTCTTTATAGACGATATTCTTGTGTATTCAAAGAGAAAGGAAGAAGATGAAGATCACTTGAGAGTTATATTGAAGACCCTGAGAAAGGAGAAGATTTATGCCAAATTTACCAAGTGTGAATTTTGGCTTCAAAAAGTTTCATTTTTGGGTCACATAATCTCAAAAGAGGGGATATCTGTGGATCCAGCAAAAACAGAGGTTATCGAAAGATGGTCGAGACCAACAATAGTAACTGAGATCTGAAGTTTTCTTGGTTTGGCTGGATATTATCGACATTTTGTGAAAGATGTTTCACAATTATCTAATCCACTCACCAGGTTGACTCGGAAAGGAGTTAAGTTTGTTTGGACAAAGGAATGTGAAGAGAATTTCAAGGAGTTGAAAAGAAGGTTGTCCAGTGCACCTGTGCTCACACTACCTTGTAGTGGAGAAAGTTTTGTGATCTACAGTGATGTATCCAATAAGGGATTGGGGTGTGTTCTTATGAAAAATGATATGGTGATAGCTTATGCCTCACGACAGTTGAAAATCCATGAGCAAAATTACCCAACTCATGATTTGGAGTTAGCTGGGGTAATCTTTGCATTAAAGATTTGGAGGCATTATCTTTATGGAGAAAGGTGTGACATTTATACTGATCATAAAAGTTTAAAGTATATTTTCACACAAAAGGAGCTAAATATGCGCCAAAGAAGATGGTTGGAGCTGATTAAGGATTACGACTGCTCAATTCATTACCACCCTGGGAAAGCAAACAAGGTGGCAGATGCATTAAGTCGACAAGACCATGCCAATTTATCCATGAAGAGGATCACGAAAGATCCAATATTTATGGATTTACAAAGGATGGATCTTGGAATTATAATGAAAGGGGAAAAATAGTATCTTTCTCAAATGAATGTTCAACCATATATACATGTTAAGATTAAAGAGGCACAGAAAGAAGATGTAGAGTTACAAAAGAAGGTGAGAAATGTTCCTGAATTAAACCTTGATTTTTATGGGATAATAAAGTTCAGGAATCGGGTTTGTTTTCCTCCCATCCCCGAATTAAAGAAAGAGATGCTGGATGAGGCTCATAGTTATTCATTATCTATTCATCCTAGAAGCACGAAGATGTATAGAGACCTGAAATAGTACTTCTGGTGGGATGGAATGAAAAGAGATGTTGCTGAATATGTCTCTCGATGCTCGGTTTGTCAGCAAGTTAAATCTGAGAGACAGAAGTCTAAGGGGATGTTACAACCATTACCCATACCTGAATAGAAATGGGAAAACATCACTATGGACTTTTTCACAGGACTTCCTAAAACATCCAAAGGCAATAATGCTATCTGGTTCATATTTGATCATCTTACAAAGTCGGCACACTTCATCACTATTAGAGAGGATTTCTCTCTGGATCAGCTTTCCAGGATATATGTGAAGGAAGTGGTAAGATTGCATGGAGTACCACTTTCCATTATATCTGATCAGGATCCAAGGTTTACCTCGAAATTCTGGTGAAGTCTTCAGCATATTCTAGATATAGAGTTGAGTTTCAGCACTATATATCATCCTCAGACAGACGGTCAGTTTGAGAGGACAATTCAAACTCTAGAAGATATGTTGAGAGCTTGCTCTATGGATTTCAAAGTTGGTTGTGATCAACACCTAATTTTGGTGGAATTTTCTTATAATAATAGCTTTCACTCCAGTATTCAGATGGCTCCTTATGAAGCTCTCTATGGAAAGAAATTCAGGACTCCAACTTGCTGGGATGAAGTTGGGGAAAGAAAGCTATTAGGACCTGATCTTGTTGATGAGATGGCAGAAAAGGTCAGATCTATTCAACAACACATATGAGCAGCTCAGAGTCGACAAAAAAGTTATCCCCATAACCGAAGAAAAGACATAGAGTTTGAAGTGGGTGATAAAGTGTTCTTACGAATATCTCCTTGGAAGAGAGTAATGAGATTTGGAAAGAAGGTAAAGCTGAGCCCTAGGTATATCGGTCCTTTCGAAATAATGGATCATGTTGGGAAGGTTGCTTACCGATTGGCGCTTCCACCGAATCTCTCTCAAGTTAATGATGTGTTCCATGTATCTCTCCTGAGAAAGTACATACCTGATCCTTCACATGTACTCAGCTCAGAAGTTGTACCACTGGAGCAAGATCTTTCTTATGAAGAACAACCGATAGAGATTCTCGATCGTAGTGAAAAATTCCTACGGAACAAGACCACTCTCTTGGTGAAAGTTTTATGGAGGAACCACCAATTAGAAGAAGCTAAATGGGAGCTTGAGGATATGATGAGGGAGAGGTATCCTCATCTGTTTGTTACAAGTGACGAATTTCGAGGGCGAAATTCATTTTAAGGGGGGTAGAATGTAACACCCGAGACTTTTATAAGAAATATTTTGTTTTTATTTTATATAAATCATCAAAGGAATCTTTCACTACACACAATACTATCTTGACTTACTTTACACGCAATCACGACCTTACTTGATAGCTTGCGTCGTACGCAATACCGAGTTTCACTAAACAACGATATGCTATTAAAATATTATTAAAACTAGCCGTTATGAATAGTAATAACCACTTTTTGAAATTTTTGAAATTTTATTTTTTATAATGGACTTCATTTTTGGATTCGGAATATCGAAATTAGCCTAGGGTGAAATTTTGGTATTTTTCTGGAAACTTTCAATTTTTGATGAATAGTGAAAACACTGGGTTACTATTTAAAAACCAACTTTTTATTTAAATAATTATTTATTTTATTTAAATTTATTTTAGGTAAAAATTGATACATAATACCTATACAAGTTCAATTCAATTCATTGGAGTCATTTTATAATAATTTTAGATATATAAAAATTTTATTGAACTTTTCACCGTCTTTTACCCACCTCCTAGAAGAATTTCCAAATTCACATAAAACTTAATTTTACCACTTCTGTGAGTGGAATTTCAAAAATCCGAGAGACACGGTTAATATAAAGGACTAAAATGTGGTTCAATAGGATGAAAATAATTTTTGGTGAATAGTAACTTTTTACTTTTTTTTACCACGGTTAAAAGTAAATAGGGTAATTAAGGGTAAAAATGTTATTATTATTACCCTAACACATGTCCTAATTCTATTGGATAAGTGTAATTAGACCAAAAACAACCTTACGAATAAAATATGACCATTTAGGCCCACTTAGATTAGATTAGGACATTTATTATTAATTTATTTAAAGAAGGGTTAAAATAGTTAAAATCAAAGTTTAATAAGTAAATAATTTTTAATATAGGGTTATACATAAGATAAATTCGACTATAAATATTAATTAGAAATCTATAAATATTTACTACATAATGGTATTTTATTTGTAATTTTTAGACCTTAAATAATTTAATTTATTTATGACACAAAGATGATGCAGTAATTATCTTATTAATGAAATATTGACATAATTGATGTTATAAATACCCAAATAAATGTAATTTGAGACTTTTTATGAATTACAATACTTTTATAGGTTAATATGACATGTTATTATTGATTTAAGTAACTTTTTTCGAACTAATATTTCTGTTATGATTTTCACAAAAATCAATTACTAAATAGTGTCAAAATTGACATAAAATAGTTTTTAAAACAAATATTATATTATTAATTGTTGTTTTATTCCTAAAAATCTAAGGTTCGTCCAAATGACTTATATAAGGTTATATATATTAATAATAAACAACTTGGGGTTCGTTTGGCTTGTTATAGTAAGTTTATTAACCTTATAGTGTAAGAACACAAAAAGACACGGTAAAAGTAAAATTATATAACTTAAAGTTAAATCTAAATGATAAGGTCAAAATAGTAAACTAAACTTGTCAAAATTATATTGGATGAGAGGATTTAGACCCATCCCCACCTTATCTTCGAAATAAATCAATTTGGAGCTATTTAAAACCGAATATGGCTTTATAATAAAATAATATTTTTAGTTTTTCCAAAGGTGCCCCTCTCCTCCCTTATAAAAGGGCACCTCCTCCATCTATTCCTCACACCACTTTGAGCCTTCAAGCTCAGCCAAACCCTGCCAATTTCTCCTCTACACTTCCCTAGAAACACCCTAGAGGTTCTGGTCTTCTTCAAAGACCAATTTTAGTGCCCTAAAAAGAGGTCTCAAAGAAGCGCTTTAAAGAAGAGGTATTGTCCGTTACCGATTCTTTCAACTTTATTTCTTCTTACAATTCTTCTTCTTTAGTTGTTTAATTATTAATTAATAACATCAGTATCACTCATAAACTGATATGTTATTATAAGTATGAAAAAACCCTATTTCACAATCTATCCATCCTACGGAAAACGAAATCACCGCGCGTGCGTACGTACGGAATACCGTCTCCACGCTGTGGTGTAATCTATTTTCCACCACCACATTAATTGGATGGTTATAATGGTTTAAAGAATGAATATATAAGATTATTGTAAAGTGATATTGATTCTGAAATAGTATACATACACTCCAATACAATTCCACGATCATGAGAATGATATCATCGCTCGTGCGTACGTACGGAATACCATCTCCACGATGTGATGCGACTCATTCTACATGATTTTCATTGCATAATGATTACATAAATGAATTGAGTGAATAAAAATGATATATATTACACTAATAAAATTCTAGAAATGAGGTATCTATAACCTAAAAAGAAGAATAAGAATTTATTCGACAAAACACGCATAAGAACAAAAAGTAATAAACACCCGAATAACAAGTAGCAATGAAATATTACTAATAATAAGCTAAGAATATGACCATATATGATATCATAACAATGAGTATGATTCTGTAATAAGTCAATAAAATTATTTAAATCATTATACAGGAGGTTCGGACACTTACGAAGCAAATCGAACCTAAGGTAAGGGAAATATCACAATCTCATTTTTATCCGAGATTGTTTATACTTTGGAATTTACTGGGGTGTATTTTATCATCCACATCCATGTTTCCTCAATATGTAATATTATTTCCACCCAACTACAATTTTTTAAATCCAATTTTACCCTTCGGTTAGTTTTTAGTAAAAGATATGAAAGGAATCTTTTGTCGTTTTTCGTACGAGGTACTTTTTTACTTTTCCGACAAAAGTACGAGAAGAATGTTTTTTTAACTTATACGACATGAATGTATTTTTTAAAAATTATTTCCAAGAAGCTTCCTTTACAAGTTTTCGAGTTTATTTTTAATCATCTTATTTTAGTTTAGAATTGTATGACATGTTAAGAAAGGAAAAGTGTTTTTGAAGTAGAAATGATATTTTCCTCAAGAATGGAGTTCAAGTGTTTTATCAAAATTATTTTCCATCTAAGATAATAAATGGTTCTGTTTCTATCCCAATTATTACATTGATTTGATTATGTTGTGATGGAATTATTTTTATGAATTACTTTATCTTATATGAATTGTTTTATGATGTCACGATGTTTAAGAATACCATTTTTATTACATGGGTTATGCTATGATTATGGTTTATGATTTTGTGGAACACATAAGAATGGTATCATTATGAAATGGGTGGGACCTATATCTCCCTCAAATGCATTGGGTAAAGATTTTATATCTCATGAGATAGACATGGCTAGAACGGCAGGTTAAACCGGTTCAGTGAAACAAGACTGAAATGAGGAATGAACTCGGTTCAGAAATGGACTTTATCCACTAAGATAGTCTTGGAAATGAGTCTTGACTAATAAGAAATGATTCTCTATGATTATGTATGTATGCCACAAAGATTCATGTTTTAAGTTATGATTATTGTAAATACATTTCCCTACCATGATTTATCCCATGTTATGAAATTTTGATCTCTTTTGCAGGGTAAGATTTCCAAAATGTTATGTTCTTATGAATATGATGTGATTGATATTTCTTTTGTTTACCATTACTGATCATTTGAGCTCACCCCTTTGTATGTTTTCTTTCCCCAGGTCAGGAAGAAGGTTATTAAGTAGGATATGCCAAAAGGGACTCTAGATATGATGAAATAAATGGGAGGCAATGTAGATTCTTTATGAACCAATTTTTTATGTTTCCCAGTTTCTAAAGACTCTATACCTATACGGTCCTTTCATGGTTTTGTTATATGTTGTAATAAGTGTACTTCAATTTTGAAGTATTAACAATTTATGAAAAGTATGGGTTGTTATAATCGACCTCACCATGTCCAAAAAGGTTCGGTTCCTCCTTTCACTAACACCATTCCACTGTGGTGTATAAGGAGGAGTGAGCTGAGATAGAATCCCAGACTCCTGTAGAAGATCGATGAACTCTTGGTTCAGATATTCTCCACCTCAATCAGATCTAAGCTTCTTTATCTTCTTACCAAGATGATTCTCTACTTCATTCTTGAATTCCTTAAATTTCTCTAAGGACTCTGACTTATACCTCATTAAGTAGACATAGCCATATCTACTCAAATCTGTAATAAAAGTAATGAAGTAAGAATATCCACCTCTAGCTTCTACAGGAAATGGCCCACACACATCCGTGTGTACCAATCCTAGAATCTTTGTGGCCCTTTCACCTTGTCCACCAAAAGGCGGCTTGGTCATTTTTCCTTGTAAAAAATCGTGACATCTATCAAGTGGTTTTAGCTTAGTGGAGTCTAAATAGCCATCTTGGTAGAGGTTTGTCAAGCGCTTATCGTTCACATGACCAAGGTGGTGATGCCATAACTGGGTGATGTATGAGTCATGTGAGTTTCTTTTGTTATCGATTACCAACACTTGGTTTTCGTAATTCAATACATACAAACCATTATTTAAATGTTCCATACCATAACATATGTTGTTCTTATAAAATAGTCAACCCTTATTTACAAATTTGAAAACAAATCCATCCATATCCAAACAAGATACAGAAATTATGTTCTTGGTAACACTAGGCACATAATAACAGTTATGTAAAACCAAAATCATCCCAGTCGGCAATGAGAGGTGGTATTCGCCAATAGCCAACGCAGCCAGACTTGTGCCATTGGCAGCTTGAAGATCCACCTCTTCTCTGGCGGTCTTTCTAAATCTACTTGGTTCCTACATTTGAATATAGATGTGAGCCCCACAAGTTATATCTAATACCCAATGTGTAGAAATAGAAATATTTCACTCGATAACGAATGCACATTTAGCGTCCCCATGATTCTGGGTGTAGTTCCTCTTCTAGTGGCCCTGCTTACCACATGCAAAACACACTGCCTCCCGTTCCTTGCCCTGCCTCTGGATCTATCCCTTCTTGGAGGGATGGTGATTGGGGGCTTCAGACCATTTATAAGTCTTTGGCCCCTTTCCCTTGTCCTTACTTTTCTTGTTCACCATAATGAACGCGGGTTTGTCACGCCCCATGCCCTTGTCAACCTGGAGAATCAAGGTCAGAAGCTCCGACATACTCTTCTCCTTACCGCTCATGTTATAGTTGAAAATGAAGCTAGAGAAGGTCTTGGGCATTGATGATAGGATGATATCTGTATGAAACTCATCCTGGAATTTAATCCCTAATATTTCCAGGTGTTCAATGTAGCCAATAAACTTGACTACATGAGCCCCAGCTGGCGCAGACTCTCCAGTCTTTGTGGTAAACAAAGCATTGGAGATCTCATACCTCTCCTGTCTCGCCTTCTCTTGGTAGATATCCTTAAGGCGAGACATCATGCTATACGCACCCATGTTTTCATGTTGCTTCAAGAGCTCATTAGACATGGCCGATAGCATGAAACACTGGACATCTGTGGAATCATCCATGTGTTTCATGCAGAGAGATAATTCCTCATCACTAGCCTCTTTCCCAGGTGCAACTGGAATAGGCTCTTCCAGCACATACAATTCCCTTTCGTGGCGAAGGACGACGCGTAAACGCCTCTGCCATTCTTGGAAATTGGTGCCGGTGAGAAGGTTTTCTTTTTTGAGTATGGTGTGAAATGATTTGTTTGATGTCATTTTCTTTCCGTTTCTACAAATTAAGATGAGAAAAGGTTTAGTACTTTATTACAAATTGAGACAAATAAATAAATTAATACTTATTAGTCTCCCACTATTTTATCGAAATCCAATTTCCCTCACCATTGATTTTAGAATATTCTGTTGACTGAATATTTTAGTGGCAAGGATCCATATTGCCCTTCACATTACCCCAACTATGGTTGGTTAAGCAACTTGAAGGGTTTTTGGTAGGAATTCCAAATGCCAGCTGCATTAACTCACAGCTCCTTGATCCGCTGAGTGGACTCCCCTATCCTGAAATCCTTTTATTTTTGGATTTTCTCAACCTTTGCCTCTTGGTCACACCACGTACTGCTATGGAAGTAAACCCTTGATGCGAACCAAGTCAAGTAAACCCAAAACCTTGAATTAGAATTCCCCGATAATTGAAAGCACCCCAACTAGGGTTGGTCAAGCACTTTGAACTATGGTTCGATTCTAACCAAGATTATGGAAGGCTATACTGACTTAATATTTCTTTTGAGGGATTTTATCCTTATACGTAAATTTCCATTTTATTATCTTTGATTACATGCTTGTTAATATTAAGTGGGATATACTTAAGTGATTAACCATGTCTAAGATAATATTTACGTATTAGCCAGTTTTATTTTAGTTCCATCTTGCATGCTCGTTTAATTCATTAAATGTGTGATCGTGACAACACACCCACAATAAATAAACCATGCAACTGACAGAAATAAAATAAATGGTATGATCATGAGCCTTTCTATTGTTTAGTTTATCTAGCGGTTGATAAAATAACCCAAGACCTAGGGGAGAAACACCTTGAACCTTTCAGGATTGTGTTTACAGCTTTCCACCTGTCCACCTTTGTATCTCCTTGGATTGGTTTCACCTTGGCTCCTGACTTGAGTCGCCTCCACTAGCTTGGGATCTCCATCCATTACATATGCATTTATCTCACATGCAGGTGAGGGGTAAAAAGGGGTTTTACATAAAAGAATCATTGGGCACACAAGCCCTACATATTAATGAGGAGATGACTCACAGGACAAAAAATTTAATTTAAATAAATAAATTAAATGAAACCATTCACATACAAAGGTCTCAGTCTAGCTCATGATCATCCATACATGCAACGATATTTACGCATAAATAAAACTATCTTTCAATTATTTAATCGTTATTGTTTAAGATAAATCACGATCTAATTAATTAATTATCTTTAATTAATCAATACTTTTATCTTAAACCCTTTTCTGAACTTCCTTGAGATTCCCATACATCATAATTTTAAACAAATAAATTCATTTAAAATTATCCGTGTACGTAACTTGTACCTTGGAGGCAACCCGGTGAATTACTGTTCATTACGAAGATATTAAATTAAACACACATATGTAAAACACCTATCACGTGTTGTGCCTCATCTTTACACCTGCACCATGGTACACGTATCAAGGGTTTGTATAATGTAATTATAAATTTTAATAAATCTGCGTAATTTGGGTGAGTACACAACATGTAGTTCTGACTACACATTTTGTACTTTTCTTCACCGCCCATCCGAAGTACACGCCCGGGGACAGGGCATGTTAATGTACTTCGGAAATTTTCAGAGTACACGGCATGTTCAGTGGGACACACGCCGTGTAGTTTCCGTGTTACACAGTTTCCAGCCAGGCAGGCCGTGTACGGAGTACACTACCCAACCCAAACCCGAAGGGACTACACGCCGTGTTCATTGGACCACACGGCGTGTATTCCAGAAACCATGTTCCACCTGTTTCTGGTCAACACACGGTGTCTTAAATTATTATAAATAATCCAACACACATCCTGATTTGGCGGATCAGTGAATGCATTGAACCTAGACTACACGACATGTACTTTTGAATATACGCTGTGTATTCTGGTGTTGTACGGTCAGAAACATTTGGATCTTCCGGATGAGTTCCTCTATTTTATTTTAATCAAAATTAAAAGAAAATTTTGTTTCTGTGAGGTGAACGAGAAACGAGGGGGGAGGAACAGATCTTGATATTCAGATTTCCAGAACGATTAAACATGAATTGAAATAACTAAATTATTAAATATGTAAATCACCAACAAAAAACTAAATAATTATAATCAACGATATGACCCCTATGATACCACTAGTAGGTTCCGAGCGCAGCGGAAGCGCGTTGGTGGGGTTTTCCCAACTTTAATTTTAACGTTAAACAACATTCAATCCGAGATCCGTCACGATTTAAAACACCGAATCTTTAGAATAGAATAAAGAATGAAAAAGAAAAGAAGAGTCTTGGAACCCTTGAGATAGGATCATCATATGTTGGTTATAATTAATTTAATTAATTCATAAGAATTACCTCGATGGAATTCTTTCTTCATTGGAGTCTACAGTCACGATCTTGTGATCCGTCGTTGCGTCGTAGAATCCAAGTACAAGATTCCTCTAGCGGTGATCCACAAATTCTACACATATCTCTCGACATCGCCGAAGGTATCTCTGGGTGCTAGCGCAGAAGAACCTTCGCTTGCGATGTCCGCCTTCTACCGCCTTGATCCGGTGGAGGATCTCGCTCTCATAACTTGAAAGCGTTCTTAGTGGAAAGGGAATTCTCTCTTGGCTTGAGAGTATTTCCCAATCCATTGTGTGCAACAATGGCTCTTCATTCAATGAGAATCATGTAATTTTGGATTATAATACTTAGAATAATAAAATGAATTAATTGCCAGAAAGCATTTAATCATTTCATTTAATTCTTAGTAATACCCCATGTCTTAATAATGACAGTTGACCATCATTATTACCTGACATGTGCCCAACAAATTACATTTAATATCATTTAATTAAATAAACAATATTTTCTCACGAATACTGAAAAAACAAACTAAATGACGTGTATATAAATATACACGGCGTGTACTTTTATTTTTCCATTTTATTTATTTCCTCCACCATATTTATTAGACCTTGAGTAATGGCTATTTATTTATTAAATAAATGTAACTGCATTACTCACTAATAAATACATATATTATTTCACCCACAATATATTCTCTTGAATAAATAGTGTCAAAATAAATGCGATCAGGCATCCTTAAATAATTATTAAACCATATTCGGGAATAATAATTATTTAACTTGTTAAATTAATATTTAACTGAGATACATGGACACACTTAGTGTGTGACCCTCTAGGCCTCTTTCTCAGTGGCATTAGGAGGAGCCTGCCTAAAGTCCAAGGTTAGCGTCTAGAAACATGCCAAGGAACCCATATATAAAGAAGTTAATACCGCAATGATGTGTCACCTCCTACGAACGCTTACCGTGTAATATAATCCTTTTTTCTCGATATCTCCAATCAAGCGGGTTGCATGCTAGTGCCATCAACCCATGTGCTCGATTATTCTTTCTTTGACATCCCGGAATTGAACTAGCCCATGCCTTACCATGGCTATGGATTTATTTAGGCTATATCAATTCCATCAAAGGGCCTGAGATATCTACTTCTGTTATGGAACAGAAGGGAAAAATCCTTTCTCGCATTATCTATTAATGTAGTATTACTCGTGACTCACCCAACGTATCCTAACTCGCTGTGAATAGTGTGTCGTCACAGTTTTCGTCAATACATCTAAGTTCAAGAGTTTTAATACCCATTAATAATAATATTAAAGGCTAAGGACCAATACACACGTCCGCAGATAGGAACATCCAATGACACTATGAAATGTGGATTTCCTACTGGCGGGTCTCGTTCTCATAATATCCTCTTGGATATTACCAAGGGAACACACCATGAGAAGGTTCCTCAAAGTTTTATGAGTCCTCACCCCTAATGACCTGTATTATTTGTGTCCCTCAAATAATATTATCCGGCCATAGAACATATATTCAAGAACAATGTTATGGAACTTCCGGGTTCTCATCATAGCAGGGATCCGCTATGACCCATTAATGCAACAACTGTCCTTAGGACATTATCACATGAATTTTCATGCAGAAGAATAATAAAGATGTGATAAGGCTTTTATTTAATGAATAAAGCACAAAGTAGTTGGTTCTAGACCAACAACTCCAACAATACTTCGGTTCCATAGGGGGGTTCCACTCTAGTTAGTGAGGACTTGTGACCTTGTATGTCAGGGAGTTTCCACTCAGAAGCTGAGAACCCATGCCCTGGTGCCATAAGGGGGTTCCACTATAGTAATCGAGGACCCGTGCCCAAGTACATCAGGGGGTTACCATAAAAAGTCAAGTACCTACGCCCTGGTTTCACATGGGGGTTCCACTCTCATCATCGATGACCCACACCCTAGTACGTGGGGGGGGGGGGTTCCACTCAGAAGTCTAGGACCCGCGCCTTGGTGCCAAAGGGGGGTTTCACTCTAGTCATTGAGGACCCATTCCCTAGTATGTTTGGGGGGTTTCATTCAGAGTGTAGTTGTAGAGGACTCACAACCATGCTGATGGGGGGTTCCACTCTATTGGTCAAGGACTCCACTGCACAAATCTATTGGAGGGTACAACTCGGTAGTCTATGGTGGTTTGGTTAATCACTGTCGTCATCAGGAGTCACCTCAAAAAGAGCTGTGCCTGAAAAATTTCACATCATATCTCAAAATCCACCACCGAGGGAACTGTTGAATTTTACATGAAAAAACTCTCAGGATAGGCTACTTCTGGGTCAATATCCGAGTTCAAACGAAGGGGATACATACAATTAAAGTTTCTTTAAAAGAGGTCAAGGGGTACACGACATGTGAGGGAACCCACACAGTGTGTGTTCCCACTCCAACAAATAGCCATGTACCTGTAAAAAACATGGATCCAATCCATATAATAGTACATACCGTGTAGGTGGATGACATGGCTTGTACAGACTAACTAGGACTGGGCCGTGTCCGTGTACTAGGGTACCCAGCTGCATACCTGGCTATGTATTTTCACATGGGATCCTTCCCATGTGATCCTCCACATGGGTTGCACATCTGGGGAAGGGGTAAATGAAATGTAGGAGGGATAAATACTATGTAATCCTTAAATTTTCCAAAACCCTAGCCACTGCCGCTAAAGGGTTACATGCTGTGCGTTCATCCTTGTACGGAGTGTGTAGTCGGGTTTTCTCTAGATTTCCAGATCTGATCCTCATGTTATGAACCAAGCATTTTCTACTTCATATTTGACCCTATCTCAATCAAAAAATAGTGTATATAGCCATCATTTGTAGTTTTTGACCATCATTCATCGAAAATCAGTCATTGATTGAGATTAGTGATACGCCATTCAACCTGTACACACCATACCTTCTATCAGTGAAGATTAATCCTATGGTTAGTGAATCGATCAACTAAAACCCATAAAAATCCCTAATATATTATTAATTTATAGATCCATTCCTTTTTGGGGATTTCGTGTCGATTTTGGGGATCCAGTCGGGCCTGGTACCACCCGATAATGTCGAACAGGGACTGCGGGGTCCAACGGGTAAATAATGCAAAGAAAAAAAGGAATAAAACCATAGATTTTTTTAAACATTAGTAGAAGAGTTTTCTTTGAGAATAATAAAGAACATGCATCTGGGGTTATAAAATATTGAAATAAATCAATATAAATTGGTACCCGGGCGCATGTAATGGATGCAATTGGTGTAGATCTATAGAAGTAGTCAATCCCATCTATCAATTTAACCAAAAGGGAATAAATCACCAAATTTATGATTCCTACATAGATATTGGATCATTCATCATTTAATAATGAATCCACTAAAAATCAAGGGTATTCATTGCATTTGATGCACCCTGATCTACTCCGATCCAAAGTTTCATCGTCGTCCAATGTGATTTGCCAATGAAGAAGGTAGGAGGAGCTATGGAATTCTCCCAGGGTTTATGTGGCTAGCCTTGGAGAATTAACCCTAGAAGTAATATTATAGATCATTTCTCTATATAAAAATGAGTTAATTAATTAATTTAATAATTAATTATTTCACTAAATGCACCGCCAATGAGCGAGTCCGAACGCCCCACGTCGACCCATTTTATGTTGCGCCTAGGGTAAAAATAACATTCTGGACTCAACCGTGGTATGAAATTTTGGATTCAAGATTTAGTTTTAGATTCATTCCATTTTCCTTAATAATATGCATGAGTGAAATATAAAATATGTTTGATATTTTCATAAAATTAATTTTGGGCACATCGGAGCTCAAAATTGCATGCCGACTCAGAACCTAGCTTTGGAAATATATATAGAAATATTTTAAAATCTTATAAGGGGAAAGCCAGGTATCTAAAAAATTCCCTTATTTTAGATTCTCATCCCAAAAAAAGAAAAAAGTAAAAGCATAACTCAGGATACAGAGCCCACATTTAGCTCTCCTGCTCATTAGAAATCTCCAACACGTTTCCATGATGCCACATCATGCGAACCAAAGGTATGGACCATCCATGCATGGTCCTCTCCTACTGATCCTTGATTGCCACTGGGTGCTTCAAAAAGGTGTCTCCATCTTTAATGTATAGCTCACCCCAGTTGATAATGTGTGTAGGGTCATGAACGCATCTCCTCAATTGAGAAATGTGAAATACGTCATGCACCCGCTCCAACTACGGGGGTTGGATGAGGCGGTAGGCAAGCTCACCAACTCTCTACATGATCTCAAACATCCCGATGAACCTACGCGATAAATTTCCTGATCTAAAAAACCTCCAGAATCCTCATTGTGGGGAAAACATCAAGAAAACATGGTATCCTTGATGGAACTCCAAAGGACTACAATGATGAACTACTTAAGAGGTCTTTCTGCTATAGTATGTCCACATCCACTCACGGATGACCTAGAATTTCTCCATAATCACCTGCACAATCTATGGTCTCACAAGAGATGTCTCAAAAATCTCTATCTAGCACAAGGGTGACCTTCAGGGTCTCCCATATAGGGCATCAAAATGTTCCATTCTGATGGTAGAGTGATAGATGTTGTTACACACACACTCTATCAAGGGTAGTTGATCCTCCCAACTCTGATTGAAGTCCAACACACAAGTCCTCAACATATCCTCTAATACCTGGATAGTGCGATCAGTCTTCCCATTGGTCTAGGGGTGAAAGGATATACTCATCCTCATTTAGGCCCTAAATTCTTCTTATAGGACTCTCTATAATCACGATGTAAACCAAACGTCATGATCATAGACAATCATCAAGGGAACCCCATGAAGTAAAACAATCTCCCATAAATAAAACTACCCAAAACTCTCCACCAAACACTACTCCTTGATAGTAAGGAACTATGCCAACTTCACGAGTTAGTCAACTATCACCCATATGGATCCATGGAAATTCACTGTTTTTGAATTAAATATGAAAAATTCTACGGATACACCATCCCATTTTCACTCCAAGATCTCAAGGGGCTACAAAAAACAACCAAAACTTGGTTATAATCCTTCACCTGATGAGAAGTGATACATCGAAAGATGAACTCAGATACACTCTGTCTCATGCCAGACCACCCAAAATACTAATAAAGGTGTCTATACATCTTCCCAACATCAAGATATACAAATAGCAGAGAAGTATGGAACACTTACATAAACTCCTCCCACATCATGATTGGAACCACTGTCTTCCCCTAGAACAAGATGATGTGATCCTCTCCTTCAGAATACCCATCTAGTGAGTCCCCTATGGATATATGGTCATGTAATACCTCAAAGTCTATGTCTCCTATCTAGGACTCTCATATGATCGAGGAGCGGAAGAGTTAGCACCAATGACTGTAAAAAAGTTGTACCCTCTTACTATATCAAGTTCAGATGCATGGAGGATAACTGCTCTGATTCCTCCTACACTAAGAAATCCTAGGACTTCTTTATAAGGGAATCTTTTAAAACATTTACCTTCCTTAAAGTATTGACTAGCTCAAATTTGTAGTCCTGAAGGAACTCCAACCAGTGTTGCTATCTCAGGTTCATGTCGCTCTACATGAAGACGTACCCAAGACTCTAATAGTATGAGTAAACCCCAAATTGCTTCCCAACAAGGTAGTGCCTCCACATCATCAAGGAGAATACTACCAATGCCAGCTCTAAGTCACGAGTCACATAGTTCTACTCAGAGTGTCTCAACTACCTCTACCCGTATGCGATAACTGCCTACCATTGCATCAACATGAAGAAAAGACCATCTCCTAAGGCATCATAATACACTACATACTCCACAACCTATTCTTTTAGTCTCAACACCGAAGCACTCATAAGCCTTAGCCTTAACTCCTAAAATTTCATCTGGAATTTCTCAAACTAGGTAAACAACTACCCTTTACATGTTAGGGTGGTCAAAGGGGCTGAAATTATACATAAGTCTGCAACAAACCTCTTGTAGCACACTTCCAAGCTAAGAAAGCTCTACACCTCTGATACGCTCTTGTGCGGATCACAAGAAAGCACTGAATTGATCTTTGCTGGGTCCATGACTAAACCATGCTCAGAAATGACATTCCCTAGAAAGTGAACCTCATAAATCCATAACCGGAACTTAGACATCTTTCCGTAGAGCTGGTTCTCTCAAAGAAAATCTAGGACCAACCTTAAGTTCCCTTCATGCTTCTCTTCTGATATAGAGAAGATGGGTTTGTCGTCAATGAAGATAACAAAAAACTAGTCAAAGTATGGATGGAAAACCAACTTCATCCAATCCATAAATATGATGGTGGAATTCATGACACCAATGGGTATCACTAGGAACTCATAGTGTCCATAGTGACATCAGAATTCCAACTTTAGAATATCATCCTTGTAAAACCTCAACTGGTGGTAGATAGACCTAAGATCTATCTTCGATAACCATTTAAAATCTTGAAAACAGTCAAAGAGGACATATATCCTTGGAAAGGGGTACTTATTATTTATCATGGCCTGGTTCAGGCAATGATAATCCACACAAATCCACAAGATCCCATCTACCTTTCTCACGAATAACATAGGAGCTGCCTAGGGTGACACACTAGGTATGATAAAACCCTTCTCTCGAAGGCCGTCCTACTAAGAAAACATCTCTCAGAGATCGGTAGGGGTCATCTGATATACCGTAGAAGATATCAAATCTATCCTAAGATATATCAATGAAAAAATCTATCTCTTACCTCAGAGGTAGTCTGAGAACATCCTTAGGTAAGATTTTCATATAATCATCCAAAACTGAAGGAACCCATATTTCTAAAGACCCTGTTTCACCAAGGGATATACTCACTAACTAATGGGTGATGAGTTGGAGCCTCCTACTCACATAACCCACTTTCCCTTCCATGAGATCTCTCTCAGTAGAACAGGAGAATCTCATCCCATCAGTGCGTATGCATTTGAATTGTATATGGTGATAGTAAATATAGGATTAGAACATGGACAATCAATCAATACCCAAGACTATATCATATGGTTAAATCTTCAGGACCAAAAGTTTCCATGTGAACCTCTATCCACCATGTTATAGCTCACACTACTGGAAGATAAAAGATATAGGAGAAGCATTCCCTATAGGAACCCTGAGACAAAGTTGTTGGGATAACACCTCAGTAGGGAGATATAGATCTCACACTAGGAGAAAATAAATAAAGTAATAGCTATAAACTATGTATAATAATAATTAATAAATAGTAGAAAACACACAGATCATATCTTTAATCATCTCATGCGATGCGATATCATAAACCTCCAAAGCCTATAGCTATCCACAACCTCAACCACCAGCTCCTTGACCCCAATGTGGGCCACGTTGTGTTGGTGGTGAGTGGATATTATAACATCATCCACCACCCATAGCTCATCTTACTCCTATTCTAGTTTAGACTCCCTAGGGACTACCCTATCCACACCTGGGATATCCCTGATCATGACACTTCCTCTATTGTGGCGCTCCATTCACTATTTTACTATGTAGACCAGTACATCTAGTCAGGAAGTCTCATTCCATGTAACCTCTCCCATTACAAAAAATAACTTCCCCTATCTAGGATTCCTTGTCCCTTTGCGATTCCCTTGACCATATTCTTTATTCTGATCACAGAGAGGTCTCTTGCACCGATATTTTAGTGTCTACTGTCTACTAGCTGCTATAGATGACTCAGCTCTGTGGCACCCACTGCTAGATCTAGCTATTTTTCATCCCTATAACAGGAATATCTCTATCACTAGTGCCTGTTACATCACCCCAAAATAGTTGGGGATGAAGAAGGGAATAAAAATGGATCAAATATATCTACAGAGTCCCTGATCAAACATCCATGCTCAGAAATAGCCTCCCAAGATCATGTCAAGAGAGTACCATGTAAGGTCTGTGAACCTCGTTGTGTACTCAGACACCTTCATCCCTCCTTGATGTATTTACCGAATCTCCTAGATCCGAACTGAGTGAATACAAGAGGGGTAGTACTAATCACAAAACAACTACTGGAAGTCGGTCTACAAGAGTGTCAAATCATCATTCATTTTCATAACAAGGCTCCACCAGCTCCCAAAAGATCCATGGGAAAGGATAGATACCAATGAAACCACATAATCCATCTAGGTATGAATAAGAATGAAGATATAAAACATAAACTCTAGCCAATCCTCTACTTCCATAGGATCTAGTTCTCCACAGAACCTCACTGGCCTTTAGCACTGGAACTGACAGAGTGTGCTAAGCCTGTGTGCATCCACAACCTACTCTGATTCAATAATCTGTTATTCAATAGGTGGATGCGATTATACCTAACTCACTAGAGGGAGGGGATCAAGGGATGGACCCTGAACTGATGCCTCATCACTGATCAGATTGTCATCGTGATCCAAAAATGGTATCCTAGCGGGCTGTCATCATGGAGTTATCTTGAGATTTATCAAGACGTACCACAGTCATATGAGCATATATATATATAACAAAAAAATGGTGAGCTGAATTAAAAAGAATAGTCAAAGACTCAATCCTTTATGATGAAAGTTCCATTGACCCCTACAATAAATGTCTCGGTATGATGAGATAACAAGCAGGAAGTTAGGATCCTGGTGAATGGATACATCAACCAACCACACCATCAATGAACTCCCTAGCCTGAGATCCACACTCAAGAAACTTTGACACTATTCCTTAAACCCAACAAAATCCTCTTAAGGGGACTAATATAAACAACATCCCAAGGAATGAACTTCCTATGATATGAATCTATCACGACCCGACCCGAGCCAAGGCTCAAGCCACAACTACCCCAAGCTTGCCTCCATTGGCCGGGGGGTGGCGACCAGTGACGAAGTCATATCTAAAATTGGGGAGGCCATTGACTAAGTACCTGCACACACACATGCATCCATATCGATATATAAGTGCATAAGGAAATACTAAAAGATGTAACACAACTCTAAATTAACCCAAACATGCATAAACTATAGGGAGTACAAGAGCATGATAGTAAAAACTGGAAAGTAAAGGGGAAAAATACACACCCAACTAGAAATATGTCCCAACCAAAAAAAACTAGAAAAGTAAACTATTGAGATAGCCTGTCTTGAGGTCTCTAAACTACAACCACCGTATGTGGTCCAAAGTATGAGGTATCCCTAAGATCCTCTGAATTCATCACCGACCTGTCCATCATTTATATAAAACGAAATGTGTGGGAAAATCCCATGAAGTGGTGAGTATATACATACCTATAAGGATACTATGAAAACTGAAGGGGGAGTAGTAAGAGATACAATACAAATAGAAATATAGTACATGGAAAAAGGTACAGTGAAATAGAACAGCTGAACCCGAACCAAGAGTGAAAATTACCTCGTTCAAGCACAAGGGGCTTAACACATAGAGTATAAGAACCACCCATTGAGTCTTCACCACCTATAATAGGAGTGTAGACTCATAAAACCATGAGAATCTAAACATGGAAAGCATGTAGAATAAACTACATGTCTTCATCTCTCTTGGAAGGAGAGTAACCAAATCAAGGTGTGGATATAGAAGAATATATATTTGCTTTTTCAAAGGAATCCAAAATAGAAGAGTAAGGGGATATACATCTCATAGCCTAGACCAAAAATAAGATTAGCTAAATGATAGAGTAAGGGGATCTCTACCTCGAAGCTCAGCCTAGGAAGAAGAGTAACCAATAGTTCCAAAAGTATATCAATGATTCCCAATATCTCACATGTCTTCCCAAAAGTAACCATCCAAGTCATTCCATGCCTCATCACTGTTCCACATAGTCAAGGGGCCACAAACTTGAAGTAGAGGACCCACAACATAGTACATCAGGGGGGTTTAAATATGTAACTATTTGTAGAGGACCCACACCCATGATGATGGGGGGGGGGGGGTTCCACTCTAGGGTCACAAGGACCTGCAACCTATACTGATAGGGGGTTCCACTTGATAAGGTAGAGGAAATAAATCCATGCGGACCGGGGGTTACACTATAAAGGTCGAGTAACCGCACCCTGGTTCCATAGTGGGTTTCAATCTAGTCATCGAGGACCCACACCCTACTATGTATAGGGGGTTCCACTAAGAAGTTGAGAACCCATGCCCTGGTGCTACAGGGGTCCACTATAGTCATCAAGGTCTCGCTCCCTAGTACATCAGGGGGGTTCCACTTGGAAGTAGAGGACCTATTCCCTGGTGCCACAGGGGTGTTCCACTCTAGTCATTGAGGACCCACACCCTAGTACGTTATGGGGGTTCCACACAGAAGTTGAGGACCCGTGCCCTAGTGCCATAGGGGGGTTCCACTCTAGTCATCAGGGATTCATGCCCTTGAATGTCATGGGGTTTCACTCAGAAGGTACCACCTGAGAAACAACACCCATGTTGATGGGGGGGGGGGGGGGTTCCACTATAAATGTTGAGGACTCCACTTCCTAGCATAATTGGAGGGTACAAATCGGTAGTCTATGGTGATTATTCTAGATCATTTCCATCATCAGGCATCGTCTAATAAGTATCATGGCCGAAAAATTTCAAATATTTTCTCTAAATCCACTACCGAAGGCACCATTACATTCTACATAGAAAAATAACTCAAGATAGGCTACTCATGTGCCAAAATTCAAGTTCAAATGAAGGGGATACAAACAATTGAAGTTTCTTCAAAATAGGTCAAGGGGTACACAACCTGTGAGGGGACCCACACAGTGTGTGGTACTACTACACCACCTGACCCAGTTCCAGGCCAACACATGTCTCCAAACCCATGAAGTTATACATTCCAAGTAGGTGTACTACATAGCATATCTAGACTAATTGGGACCGAGCCTTGTTCTACTGGCCATGTAATGCTAGTTGTGTCTTTATAATTGGGTAAATGACTGTGTACCTGGATGTGTACTTCCACACAGTATCCCACCCGTGTGATCCTCTACATGGGTTTCTCATTTAGTGAAGGGGTATATGGAGTGTATGGGGGTTACACGCCTTTCCATCCTTAAATTTTCTAAAACCATAGCTGCCGCCACTGAAGGGATATATGTCATGTGTTTATCCTTGTACATAGAGTGTAGTTGAGTTTTCTCTATATTTATAGATCTGATCCTCACACTGTAAATAAATATTTTTTTTCTCTATATTCATCCCTATCTCTATCCAAAAATTGTGTATCTAGCTAAAAATCATGGTTTTTGGCTGTCATTTTCCAGAAATCGGTCTTCAATGGAGTTCAGTGGTGCGTCATTCAACTCATACACACCACACCTTACTTTAGTGAAGATTCATATGTTGGTTGGTGAAAAAATGAACCAAAACCCATAAAACCACCGATCTATCCATACTTCATCGATTCGTTCGTCGTTCATGATTTCATTACTCTTTTGGGGATCCGATCGGGCTTAGTACCACCTGAAAATGTCGAATCGGGACTGCAGGATTAATCTAGAGAATAACCCAAAGTAAAAAAGACATAAAATCACCAAAAAAAGGTTTAAACATCATTTTCCAAGATTTATTGGCCAATGACCAAGAAGAAGAATATGAGGTTAGAAAATATTAAAATAAATCAATTTAAATCGCTTCCCGGGTACATGGAAAGGATGCAATTGGCGCAGATCAATAAAAGGGGTCGATCTGTTGAATCAATTCATTCAAAAAGGTGTAAATAACCAAATTTAAGATTCCTTAATGGATATTGGATCATTCATCATCAGGGAACACATCCACCAATGATCGAGAGGATTCTTTGTATTCACTGCATTTTGATCTGCTCTGATCTGACATTTCGTCATCATCTAATATGATTCACCAATGGAGAAGGAAGGAGGAGATATGGAATTATCCTAGGGTTTATGTGGATAAACCTACATAATTAACCCTATAATTGATATTATATATCATTTTGGTGTGTCTAAATGAAAAAATGAATTAATTAAATAACAAATTATTTCACTAAACGCACTACTAATGAGAGAGGAGTTCGAACTTCCTGCGCTGAACCATTTTATGACATGACTAGGGTAAATACCATGTTCTAGACTCAACCTTGGTCTCAAAGTTCTGATATGAGCTTAAATTTAAGAGTTATCCCATTATAGTTAATAATATGTCTGCACACAATATAAAATATATTTAATATTTTTATAAATTTAATTTTGGGCACATCGGGCCTCAAAATCACACGTTGTCTCAACGTCTCGCTCTGGAAATATATATAAAAAATTTAAAAGTATTATAAGAAAAAATAAGTCTCTACAGATATGTTTGAATTCATATTTATCATCATTTCTATAAATAGGAAGAGAATAATTTTTGTACTTTATATGATAAAAGTACGTAATAAATATCAAATAAAATTTATTAATCTCCCACTATTTTATCCAAACCCAACATCTCTCACCATTGAATTTGGAATGTCATGTTTCATAGGAATTCTAGAGGAAATGATCTATATTCCACTTCTCAAAACCCAAACTTGGTCCTAACAAGTTATTTGAAGGGTTTTAGGTAGGCACTAAAATGCCAACAACATTAACTCATAGTTCCTTGATCTGTTGAGTATAATCCCCAATCCTGAATTCCTTAAATTTTATTTCCTCAACCGCTTCTTCTTAGTTAAACCAATTAATTATTTTTAAGTCAACCCTAGATGCGAACTATGTTAAGTTAACCCAAAACTTAAAGTTTGAATTCCATGATAATTGAAATCACCCAGACTTTGTCCAGTAAAACACTTTGAACTACAATTCAATTTCAACTTAAGCAGTGGATGGATATACCATCGTAATATATATAATTTATGGATTTTTATCTTTATGTGTAATTTTACCATTTTATAATTATTAATTTCTTGTTAATATTAAGTGGATTTACTTAAGTGATTAACCATGTCTTAGATAAAATTTATGCATAATCCAATTTAGTTTAGTTCTATTTTTCATGCTTGTTAATTCATTAATTCACGTGATCATGAAATAAAATCCATAATGAAATAAAAATGAAACTTTATAGAAATAAGATAATTAATTATTATGATCATTATATTTCACTAATGGTAATTTTATCTAGAATATGATAAACTAATAGTTGAGTTAGGGGAAAAAACCTTAAACCATGAATCAGTTTGTGTTGCAACATTCCAACTATCCACCCATGTACCGCTTGGATTGGTTCCTCCTTAGCTCTAAATTTTAACCACCTACACTATCTTGTGAGCACCATACATTACAAAATATTTTACTCACATAGTTATGAGGGGAACCAAAGGATTGGTTAAGGGGTTTACATAAAAATAAACCATGGGTACACCAACCCTTACATAATGAGAGGAGGGATGGCACATAAACCATTAATTTAATTTAATAATAAATTAAAAAGGAAACCAATTACATACAAAGGTATGGTTTATTCTCATTATCATCCATATATATGCAATGAATTACACATTTAATAAAACAACATTGAATTCTAATTATTCTTATTTAAGATAAATAATTCTCAAATTAATTAATTATCTTATTTAGTTAATCATTTATTTTAACTTAATTCTCCTCTGAAATTTCTTGAGATTATCATCCATAATAATTGTAAACAAATTAAATAAATTTATTTAAAATTAACTATGTAAAAAACCTATACCTTAAAGGAAACATGGTGTGTACCTGTCTGAACTACCCAGTGTGTATTATATTCATATACTGTTTACTCTTGTTGCATATGGAATACATGACTTGTCACATAATTTCTTGGATTATACATAGTAAAGTTAATCATGCACAAATTGTTTTTATATTTACATAGCATGTTATGCTTCAATGCTCATAAAGTAATAATTATATTACAACTTATACAAAATATGACGTTATGAAAATTACACAAAAATTAAATAGACATTTAATATATATAAAACCCATATAATGGAATGTATATAGTCAAATAAATGACACAATGAACAAAATTTTATAATGTTTAATAGTATAACAAATTAATTTTTAATTCTGTATAATTTGGTAATATACATGATGTGTACAATCTAGCCAGGATGATTATATTTCTCACCATTTATCCATGGAACATACCAAAGGACTCAACATGTAATAATGCCACTGAAAATAATAGAGTACATTATGTGTATGTGGGATATACATTGTGTGGTCTTTGAGTTACATGGATACCATTCACATAGGCCGTGTAAGAGAATACACAACCCATCTTTGACTAATGGGTTATATATCATGTACGGATGATGCACACCATGTAGTCTGTATGACCACATGCCAACCTAGCATGGTCAATATGTGGTGTATTTAAATATAAAATGCATATAATAAATAAAAATGGATCAAATTAATTTTGAATTAATTCTATGTGCATTGAACATGGGTATACAACATTTACCAACTGGTTACACAGTGTGTGCTCTTGTGCTAATCGGAAAAAATTATCATCACCTTCTAGTGAGTTATTTAATATTATTATTTCATAAAATTAATTGATTTGATTATATTTGTGATATATAAGATGAATAAGATAAGATATCATGATTAAAATTAAATAAATATTAAACTAGACTTTAAAAATAGCGATAAATGCGCAAATCAATCAATGATTTTTAAATAACTATAAATAATTATGTTACCACTCTGATACCACTTATAGGTTCTAGGAATAGAGTATATTCTGGATGGGGTTTGCCCAAATTATTTTTGTTGTTGTAATCAATGATTAATCTGAGATGTACATCAGTGGTAAACTCTATGACCAACAGAATTGAATCAAAGATTAATTGATGATTGAACGTCGGAAACAAAACACAAGATCATCTCATATTATTTATATTTAATTTAAAATATTAAAGAATTACCTTGAGATTAAATATTTCTTTATTGACTGATCTGATAGAATCAAAACATCCTACCATAATTATGTTTTAGGAATCAAATGTAGATTCCCTTCAGCTGTGATCCACAGGTGCTCTATAAACCTCTTAACATCACAATATGAATCTATAGATCCTAGTAGATAGATCTTAACATTTTCATCATTTTCTTTTGAACATATAAAAAATTTCTTCAAGAAGGATTCTCTTTGATCTCTTTAGAATCGAGAGTGGCGGTGGAGGAGGATCACTCTTTGTTCTCGAGATAATTACTAAAGAATGGGACTCTCTAGATATTTTAAAGGATTCTCCAAATTATGTTGATCACAATAAAAAAAATTACAACACTTTAGAAAATAATATAATTGGGTTTATATAACACTAGGTTTAGAAAATAGTAATTACACAAGTGCATTTTATTATTTCTCTAATTCCTATAGAACACCATGTCTATAATAATAATAATAATATTATTATTTATTTATATGCATAAACCTAGAGAGTTAAATTAAATATTATATATTTAAATAATATTAATATATATTATTTCTCATCAGACCATTAAACTTGGTCTTATATTCCCCCACAATATTTACAAAGCTTTGAATAATGAATATTTATTTATTAAATAAATACCCCTACATTATTCTCCAATAAATAAACAAATATTATATTCATTAAATAAAAAATAAATATTTATTAAATATCCCACTCACAAAATATCTACTTGAATAACCAGTGACAAAATATATGTGATAAAATAATATGAATAATTATTAAACGATGTGCATGAATAATATTTATTCAAAATGTTAAAAAATAAATAATATTATTTAGTTAACCTAGGTTCTCGATACAATTAGTGTGTGAACCTCTAAGAATATTTCTCAGGGGAAATAGGAAAATAAGCCCAAAGTCCAAGGTTAGAATCTGGGAACACACAATGACACCCATAGAGAATGAAGTTAAGGTCAAAAAAACATAAAACCTCACATAAATGATTATTATATAATATAATCCCTTTATCATGATATCTCAAATCAATAAGTTTTCATGTCGATGCCATCGACCTATGTGCTTGATGTCTCTTTTTTTTGAATTTCTGAAAATTAGACTTTTCTATAGAACACCCTGACCCTGGATTTATTTAGGCCATATAATTTCCATAAAAGGGCCTAAGATACCAAATTCCATTAAAGAACAAAAGGGATAAATCATTTCTCACATTATTCATTAATGAAATATTACTCATGCCACACCTAGCACATCCTACTTCTTCGCAAACATACTTTGTCACGGTTTTCATTAATACATCAAAGTACATGAGTCATAAAACCCATTAATAATAATATTAAAGTATAAGTATAAATACGCAAGTCCCCATTCTAGTATTGTTTATCAAATGAGATATCCATTATTACCCATTACATTGGAGGGTTGTATAATTCATGGACCACCCATCACATAATGAAAACCATATACATGTGTACAACAAGGTAAAAAAATATTCATCATATTATAATCCATGAAAAGAATAGGGTTTCATAAATATTTTGACATAGCATAACCCATGGAAAAGGAATGGGTTTGATAATCATTTCATCAATTCATCATTGCATAACCCATAGAAAAAGAATGAGTTTCATAAATATTTTTCATCATAATCATAAACCATCCAGAGAAATAATATACATGGTATTAGTGGATAATATCCCTAGTATATTATAATTATTATCAAGGGTTGTTGTCATTAAAAATATAAATACTAATAAATTACCATTAGAAACATTATTGAGGAAACACCCTTTCCTCTTTGAAAATATAATTTTAAAATATTAAAAATTTCTCAAAGGTTAAATAAAATATTTTGTTTTAAAATAACCTTTGAAACTTTTAAAGAAGCTTTAAATCATTGATTGACCATGATTTCATAAAACACTATTAATACTTTACCTGTTAAAATAACGATTTCTTTCATATTTTTGGTAAAAAATTACTTTGTTTATAAAATGATAAGAAGATTCATTTAAATCCATTTTTTAAAATGTAGAAATGGGTAAAAATGAATTGAAAAAATAATCAGAAAATATTAAAAACAATTTTTAAAACATTTTTAGAAAACAAGGACATTGGAGAGAAATTATTTTTGACTGAAGCGATAAATAAAGTCATTTTTCATTAAAAACATTATTTTTTCCCATTGATCTTAAAGAGAGGAAAATTGAAGGAAAACATTTATTTTTATTAAATAAACCAAGGAGAATAAAATTCATGAGTTTATTGATAGATAGAGAATAATATTTCATTATCGAAAGCTTACTCACAACCAATCTTGATAAATAATGAGACTGTACCATAAAACCCTTATCAATTTGGTGTGTTTTGAATCATAATACTCATGAAAAAAAGAAAATTAGATTGATATTTATATCCCATAATTATAATGAGAATAATCATAAAATAAATCAATGTGTGGTTTTTACACCACACAAAAGAAACAATTAGTGAATATGGCATGTGTCTCACAGAAATAAAAGTGAGATGAAAATCCCTTACCTCAATTATCAAATTTATTCATACAGGTTTGAACCTCATATATAATAAATATAGGTTTATCATACATATATTCCATAACCATACTCATATATATCATACTATATATGATTTACTTATAATATTTTATCACCAGTTTATTAATAATTCTTCATTAAAATCACTATTTCGAGTTATAATTGCTTAGTTTTTCATATATGTTTTCGTTCATTAGTTTTAGTCTATGTACTTTTATTATTATTATATAATATCTATAATTTTATTAATGATATAAATATCATATATTGTAATGACCCAGGTATTTATAGAATAATACTTTTTTATATCTATTAATATTTGTGAATAATATATTAGTTTTATATTAATGAGGACACTTTATTCGATAGCGTACTACACATGAAACAATGAGTTTCTTTGATATCTTATGTTGCACAATACTTTGAGTTATACTGAAAAATAAAATAACAATATTATTATTTTAAATGGTAGTTAATGCATATCCATTATATTGCTAGGAATGAACATAACTAACTAATTTAAGATTAAACATGTTTGTTAAATGTCTTTAAATTTATCCAAAAAATTTTAGAGGATTAAAATAAGAATGAATCTGATTTTAAGCATAAAATACTCTAATATTCTTTGAAAGGCCGATTTACTTTCTTTTGATGGAAAACCCTTTTTAAATCTAGTTTTTGTCACTTTTATATATTCTATTTGAAAAAATAAAACTATTATTTCGAATAATAACATCAAAATTTAATTTGGATGAAATTTTGGTATTTTTCTGATAAAGTTCATTTTTAATGAATAGTGAAGAATACCGCATTTTAATTCAAACTAGCCATTTAATCTAATTTATTTATAAAGTTATATTGTACTTATAATTGGGTTTACAGTTTAATTAGATCATATTTTAACCTTTTAATCCAATTTTGTTTATTTTATGTAATTTTACTTTGAAATTGGATATAAAAACATGACAATCTTTTGGTAGTTTTTACTTCTTAAAAACACGCTTTTTGGTTTTGACAATGGGAATTAATTTTAAATTAATTTTTGAAACTTATTTGTTTTTAATTTGGAATAATGGATTCAATATTTTTAATCATTAGGTCCAAATTGTGTAAATGGACACCTTTTATTTTTAGACATTATGAATATTAACTTCAGTTAATATTTTATTTACAATGGTTAAAGGATAAATATGGAAAATAAGATTAAAAAATAATATTATAATAATATTAAATTACCATAACACGTGTAATAACACTATTTTATGATATATTTCTGACCACGGGCATCATTGGGTTGATTTTAGGACCCCATGGAGCTACTTGTGTGTGAAAATGACATATAATTACTTTTAATTTAAAGTTAAGGAAAATATAACCTAAACATGAATCTTTTACTTAATTTTTTTATACGGTGTCATATAAGTGATCTATTTAACTATAAATAGTCATTAGAAAGCTAAAAATATTTCCTATATCATGGTATTTTATTTATAGACCTCAAATAAATAAATATATTTATGAAACAATGATGATGTAGTGATTACCTTATTAATGAATGATTTAAAGAAATGAGATTATAAATATTAAAATAAATATATTTTGAAACTTTTTATGCCATTCAAGAATTATATGGATAATTATGACTTTTTATCTTTGAATTAATGAAGGTTTTTTGAAATAATCATGTTATATATTTTTTAAAATTCATGATATGAATAGTATATAAATTGACAAAAATGAGTTTTTTTAAAACAAATAATATTTTATTAAATGATATAATAGTTATAAAAATATAAGATTCACAAAAATGGCATAAAAAATGTTGAAAATATCAATAATTAACTAGTTGATTTTCAATTTTCATTTTATAGTAACTATATTAACTATATAGTATGAATATACAAGAAGACATAGTAAGAGTCAAATTAGTTAACTAATGGTTAAATCTAAAATATAAGGTTAAAATTGAGACAAAAACTTGTATAAAACCTATTGGTTGATATTTTTTTACCCCAAAACATTTTATCTCTGAAATAAATTACTTTTTTACCTTTTTAAACCAAAAATCAATTTATAATAAAATAATATTTCAAGATATTCCTTAAGTGACCCTCCTCCCTCTTATAAAAGAGAACCACCTCTAACACTTACTCACACCTCTAAAGAACCCTTTGGCTCGTTCAAACTCTACCAAAATAATCTCCAAACATATCTATCTTCATATTATAAGCCTTACCTTGGGAATAAGGCAATTCAAGAAGGCCTTTTAGCTTAAATGAAAAGGAGTTACTCAATTTTAGGTAATGTCTTCTCTCAATCTTCTTCCATTTATTTTCATTTTCCAACCCCATAAACTCTCTTTATTACTTTATTTGGTAACAAAACTATTATATTGAATATACTAGGATGTTTTATGGGAATTATTCTAACTAAACTTCCACACACCTCCATCTTATGGATACGAACATACTGTTTCTGTATACGGCGAACTACTACCTCACGAAACGATGACTGTTTGATTTTTCTGTACCACCTCTCATGGTGGCCATTATGATGGAACTATGTTTATATGTGATATATATTATTTTTATATTGTCTCTATTCTTATGTATTTCTAATTTTTATTATACCTTTATGATTTCTATAATGGGTAAATACGATAATTTCATTTGAGGAAGTGCAGACTACCGCCCCCTCAATGTGATATGACTCGTTCATGCCATTCATGGAATGTATAAAGGATGGTGTTAATGAAATTATGTGAAATATATAATATATGATATTATAATAGAATTATAATATACCAATGTATCATTTAGTTTTCATTCCGTTAAATATGAAAAAGAAATGAAAGTAGCGTTCATGCGTACGTACGACTTACCGTCTCCATGAATGGTAATTTTCATTTATTATATCCAAATATATGGACTATTATAAATACATATATACTGGATATATATAATATTTAAATCATGAATACAATTCCGGATATAATTTAATTTTTACCACATGGACAATTTTTAATTATAACAATTTCATTTTTGACTCAAGTGAAAAATATCGGCAAATGACCGATATTAACTTAAATAATTATGTAATGTTTATAATGTTGTAATAAGTGAAAGAAAAGTAAAAATAAATTTGAAAAGGTTATGAATCAAGTATAAATTAACTTAAGTTTATTATTCAGGAAGAACAAGGGATATACGTGATGAGCCAGACTCATGGTAAGAGAACTTCTTAACCCAATTTCCATTCTTTAGGTTAATCTTATAATTATTGATAATGTTATGCTATGAATATGTGTGAATGAATTATTATTGTTTTACACTTAATATCTACTTATATTGGGTGTACTTTTAATTTTCACACATAATTAGGTCATTGATTTATCCTTAATGTAGTGATATGATCATTGTAAGGGAACCTTTCTCCTTCCTATTTTAGTCAAAGGCTTCTTTTATGTTATGCATTTTAATTTCCATTTATTATGTTATGATATGTTATTATATATTATTATTTCTTTAAATTTTATTTCCATGTGATGAGATACCCTTTTCTATCCCGTCAAACCATTCTCTAAATTTTAGAGTGACGCTGTTAGGCTGCTGAGTTTTCGTAAGGGACTACATCTCAATCTCCTTTCATTGAGGAATATCTTGATATTGTGAACCTTTATTATCCTATAAGGTGTA
Organism: Viscum album; assembly: GCA_963277665.1. NCBI lineage: Eukaryota > Viridiplantae > Streptophyta > Magnoliopsida > Santalales > Viscaceae > Viscum > Viscum album. The sequence continues at coordinate 357,099,659 of OY728155.1, read as the reverse complement.
TATACTATCCTATGACATATTATATCATGAATATACTTATTCTAATGATATTATAATTTTTTTGATGTTATTGTTTAATTATTTTTATTCATGTATTTCTCTAGTGGTAAGGGACTCTTTAACTAAAACATCATTTTAAATATTTTAAAGATTTATTTTTCTAAATCTTTCTCACTAATGTACATGTTTTAAAAATGGTTTTAAGGATTTATTTATATATATATTAATGTTTTAAAATGATATTTATTTAAAAGTTTCAAATTTTTATGGGACACTTTGATTCAAAAATATTCTTTTTAAATGTTTTAAATGTGTTTTTTAGAATGAATTGATTATGTCAATATGTTGAACTGATATCTTGTGATTGCAATATAGAAATGTTATATTTCCTTTATTCTTGTTCATGTGTTATGATTATATTATGGTTCTTGGGAATCTTTTTATGTATACGGGTGGTTCTGTGATAAACCTAGGGCGGATGAGCCCGAGATAGCTCTCCAATGCATTGGGTAACGTGATAGAGGTAAACGTTAATGTTTTTCTAAGAGATTTAGGGAATATACGATTATGGGTATTCCAAATGTAACTCCCTAGGTAGTAGTGAAATCTACAATGTAAGTATTTTATGGATTACACAAGTTACCTTTATGATTTATGTTTTCTATGTTATATTAATAAATCTTATGATTTCATGAGATATGTTAAAGATCTTATGTTTTATGATTCAAAAGTATCATTTTATCGATTTGTATGTATTGATGGACTAAAGTTTTTTTCCTTATTTTATAACCCTTACTGAGATTTTTATGCTCATCCCATGTTTCTGAAATGTTTTTCACAGGGCATAAGGAAGGGTATGAGAAAGGAATAATTAAAGAATATTTATATCATGAAAAGAATTCATATATTATTTAAGGAGCGTTATTTTTGTGAAACAAATCTGAGAGAGTAGAGGTGTGTAATTTGTAATATTTGCGATATAGTGTAATATTTATGCCCTAATTCTATAAAACTCTAAACCTAAAAATATATTCAATGTAGAATTCTTGAATTAACTCAAGACTAAGTAACGTTTTAAGGCTGGGGCCCTTATAGTTGGTATCAAAGGAAAGGTTTGGACAACTTTAGGGATTAGGAGTTTTCGTTAAACACATGGTTAGTCCCTACGTCTATTATTTTAGTTAAATCCTTGTTTTATAACTTTTTCAGATCAAGGAAGGTCAGTTACAAATGGAAGGAGTAGGATCTTAAGCAACATTCTTATCTCTTCCTGATGACATGCTTGCAATAATTCCTGCAAATTCATGTTCAGATGATTGTGAAACTTTTTCTAGCATACAACTCACTTACAAGTAGTTAGTTGAGATATCAAACACCTCCACTATACCTTGATATCATTGTGGATCATGGGTTGTATTTAATCAAATCCTATTTTCTCAATATTCTCATATTTTCAAGAAAGGTAAATATTATCAAGGCATTTTCAAATATTTTACCTTATCACAAGATTTTGAAGCATATTAGGATTTTGAAAAAGGTGCTGAAGAAGGGGACCCTTATGCAACCTATTTATATTTTCTTTTTAAAATATATCCTCTCAATACATACTTATGGTATTTTAAAATGACCATTGATTGAATGTTTCAACTCAAACCCGATCTGTCTATTTTATAAAAATCAAGTTTTATCATATGTTTTGAAATTATATATCATACATGATTATTTTTTGAAACTATTTTTCTACGAACACCCATATTACCAAATTTGTACAAGGTGAATTTGGATAAAGGATGAAAATGATTTTGAATGATCTATAAATCATTGTTGCAGTGGATAGACCTTCTACCTATGTGAACAAGATGGCGATGAAACCATATGGACACCATGATCAAGGTATGATGTTCGTTCTATTGGGAATAGTTTTATTTTATCATATAGAGGTGAAAAAATGACAATATATATAAGTCTTCATGAATTAAGATATTTAGGTATTAATGAGTAGGGATGAAAATGATAGGTATAAGACAACATTTTAGGTTAAAACATGTTAGGGTTATTTTTGAGTTTTATAAAAAGGAAAACCCATGAGATGGGTGACAACCCGTCACATCTAGAAAGGCTGTAGGAATCGAACCCACAACCGAAGGGTGATAAGGGTGCATCACCAACCACTAGCCTACATGAAGTCTTTGGTCTATATAACGTTTTATTTTTAGTTAAATGATTTTATGGATCAAAAATAAGTTTATTTTGGGAAATTATGTTTTAACAAATGGATATCCTTACTATAAGAAAATGATTTGGTGATTAAGTGCTAAATTTTATTTTGGAAGATGGTCTCTCTTTTGGGAACACTATATGGGATTTCATTTGTGGAGTAATGGTTGAAATTTTATTTTGGAAGAATATATGTTTTTATTGTGGATATATGGAGACTTGGGTTATTTAGGTAAATGATTAACCTATCACAAAGAATATGTGATTAGGTTAATTACACTTCAGTATGAGACTTTAAGAGTAGTCGATGTTATTTGGAGATAAATGTTAAGATTTACTATGGAAGACCATGTGATTAAATCCTTATGAGTTTTGGGTTTCAATATTAGTTTGGATTATTTTGAATAATTTTAAGGAAATTTTTTTATTAAATGGTATTTGTTGAAATTTGGGTATTTTTTGTCAAATTTTGGAGATTAAGAGAATTATTTTTTTATAAAAGATTATCCTTTTTGGGGATCATCTAATATTGTACTAACCATTTTGGTTTTGGTTAATTTCTAAATAAAAAGGAAATTTATAGTTCATCTTTTATGGATTATGTGATTCTCTAGAAGTTGATTCTTGCACTTCATATGTGACTAATTCATCTTGAATACTAATCATTTAGAGAAAAGACGAGTTCATGGTAGAATTTTATTAAAGAATGAAAATCTACTTGACAAGTAAGTATATTTCCTTATGTTCTTAGTGAATCTCATAAAGAAATTATCCAAATTTATGAAAGGGAACCTAAAAAAAACGTGGTCCATTTAGTTTTTGGGCTGTGGAATCAAATACCATTTAATATATCACATGTTTGTGGTTTTATGATAGTTAACTTTCTCCTGACCATGTTTTCTATCACTCCCCATCAGAACTTGACACTTCCATATCCATGTTTTCATAGAATCCTAGTACGTGTTATCTCAGGTGACCTTTTTAATTCTCTTTATTTCTTTTAAAGTGATAGTTTTATTGACTCTTTTTCTGATGCGGGACTTTCAATGAACTTTCCAAGCCCAATTTTAAAATTGCGAGGACGCAATTTATAAATGGGGGGAAGGATGCAACGACCCAAGTATTTATAGAATAATAAATTTTCATATATATTAATATTTATGAATAATATATTAATTTTATGTTAATTAGGACACTTTTTTTGATAGCGTACTCCACATGCAATAATGGTTTTCTTTGAAATCTTATGTTGTACACGACTTTGAGTTATACCGAAAAATAATATAATAATTTTTTTATTTTAAATGGTAGTTAACACATAACTGTTATATTGCTAGGAATGAACATAACGAACTAAATTATGATTAAAAATGTTTTTTAAATGTATTTATTTTATCCAATAAATTTTAGAGGCTTAAAATAAGAATAAATCCAATTTTAAGCATAAAATACTCTAATATTCTTTAAAAGGTCGATTTATCGCCTTTTGATGGAAAATAAAATTTAATTATAGTTTCTTTTCATTTTTATATGTTTTAATTGAAAAAATAAAATTCCTATTTAGAAGTGTAACATCAAAATTTACTTTGGATGAAAGTTTGGTATTTTTCAGATAAAGTTCATTTTTAATGAATAGTGAAAAATATCACATTTTAATTCAAAACCGCCTTTTAATATAATTTATTTATATATTTAGATTTTACTTTTAATAGGTTTTAAAGTGTAATTAGACTATATTTTTACCTTTTAATACAATTCTGGTCATTGGAAGTAATTTCACTTTGAAATTGTACATAAAAAATGTCAATTTTTGGTAGTTTTTACTGCTTAAAAACACATTTTTCGGTTTTGACAACGGGAATTAATTTTAAATTAATTCCTGAAAATTATATGTTTTGAATTTGGGAAAATGGATTTCATATTTCTAATCAAAAGGTACAAATTTTTTTAATAGGTACCTTTTATTTTTAGACACCATGAATAGTAACTTTCGTAAATATTTTATTTACCATGGTTGAAGGGTATATCTAGTAAATAAGGGTAAAAAAATAATATTATAATAATATTAAATTACCATAACATGTGTTCTAACCATATTGGATGATATATTTCTGACCATGGAAATCCTTGGGTCGATTTTAGGACCCCATGGAGCCACTTTTGTATGAAATTGACATCTAATTACTTTTAATTTGAAGTTAAGGAAAATATTAGCTAAACTTGTATCTTTAACTAATTTTTTATGGGGTTATATAAGTGATCCCTTAAACTATAAATAGTAATTTTAAATCTAAAAAGATTTTATACATCATGGTATTTTATTTATAGACATCAAATAAATAAATATATTTATGACACGATGATGATGTAGTGATTACCTGATTAACGAATGATTTAAATAAACGAGATTATAAATATTAAAATAAATTTATTTTGAAACTTTTAATGACATAAACGAATTTTAGAGATAATTATTACATTTTTTATTTGAATTAATGAAGGGTTTTCTAAATAATAATGTTGTTATGGATTTTTTAAAAGTCATGATTTGAATAGTATATAAATTGAAATAAATGAGTTTTTTAAAACAAATAATATTTTATTAATTGATATAATAGAACTAAAAATATAATATTTGGCCAAATAACTTAAATAATGTTTAAAATATCATTAATGAACCACTTTATATTCTATTGGCATTTTATATCAATTATATTAACCATATAGTATGGATATACAAGAAGATATGATAAGAGTCAAATTAGTTAACTAAGGGTTAAAGCTGAAAGATAAGGTTAAAATTGAGACCAAAAATTGTCTAAAACTTATTGGTTGAAATTTATTAGACCCAAAAACATTTTATCTATTAAATAAATGACTTTGGTACCTTTCTAAATCGAAAATAAATTTATAATAAAATAATAGTTCAAGATATTTCTTAAGTGACTCTCCTCCCTCTTATAAATGGGTACCACCTGTAACCCTTACACACACATCTCAATCCTCCTTTGGATCATATAAAATCTTAAAAAATGACCTCACAACATCCATATATTCCTTCTATAATCCTTACCATGGGAATAAGGCAATTCAGAAAGGCCTTTTAGCTTAAATCAAAAGGAGTTACCCGATTTAAGGTAATGTCTTCTCTCAAGCTTCTTCCATTTATTTTCCTTCTCCAACCCCCAAAACTCTATTTATTACATTATTTTATGAAAAAAACAGTATCTAAAATATACTAGGATGTTTTTATGAGAATTATTATAACTAAAATTCTACACACCTCTGTCTAATGGATACGAACATACTATGTCTTTGTACAATGAACTACTGCCTCACAAAATGATGATTGTTCGATTTTTCTGTACCACATCTAATGGTGGACATTATGATTGAAATTTATTTATATGTGATATATATTATATTTATATTTTCTCTATTCTTATTTATTTTTCATTTATATCATACCTTTATGGTTTCTATAATGGGTAAATAGGATAATTTCATTTGAGGAAGTGCGGACTACCGCCCCCTTAAAGTGATATGACTCGTTTAAACCATACATTGAACTTATAAAGTATGGTGTTAATGAAATTATGTATCAGATATAAAATCTGATATTATAATGGAATTATAATATTACTCTGTATCATTTATTTTTCCTTTCATTAAATTGGAAAAAGAAATGAAAGTAGCGTTCATGCGTACGTACGGCTTACCGTCTCCATGAATGGTGCTTTTTCATTTCTTATATCCAAATGTTATGGACTATTGTAAATAAATATATACTGGATATATATGATATTTAAATTATGTATAAAATTCTGAAGATAATTTACTTTCGACCACATGGACAATTTTCAATTATAACAAGTTCATTTTTGACTCAAGTACCAAATATCGGCAAAACGACCAATATTAACTTAAATAATTATGTAATGTTTATAACATGGTAATAAGTGAGATAAAAGTAATAATATAATTTAAAAATGTTCTTAATAAATTATAGCTTAACTTTAGTTTATTATTCAAGAAGAACAAGGAACATACGTGACGAGTCGAACTCAAGGTAAGGGAACTTCTTAACCCAATTTCCATTATTTGGATTATTATTCTAATTATTGATTATGTCGTGCTATGCATATTTTTGAATGACCTATTATTGTTTTAAACTTATTATATACATATATTTGGTTTATTTATATTTTTCACACATAATTATTTCATTGATTTATCCTTAACGTAATGATATGATCATTGTAAGGGAACCTTTCACCTTTCTCTTTTATTCAAAGACATCTTTTATGTTATGTATTTTAATTTCCATTTTATTATGTTAGGATATGTTCTTATATATACTTATTGATTTAAATTTTATTTACATGTGATTAGAGACCCTTTTCTATCCCATCAACTCATTTTCTAAATATTAAAGTGACTCTGTTAGGCTACCGAATTTTCAGAAGGGATTACGTCTCAATCTCCTTTCATTGAGGCATATCTTGATATTGTGCACCTTTATTATCCTATAAGGTGTATATAATGACCTTTGACATATTATATCATGAATATACTTATTCTAATGAAATTATAATTTTTTTTATGTTATTCTTTAATTATTTTTATTCAAGTATTTCTCAAATGGTAAGGGACTCTTTAACTAAAACATCGTTTTAAATGTTTTAAAGATTTATTTTTCTAAATCTTTCTCACTAATGTCCATTTATTCAAAATGGTTTGAAGGATTTATTTATATGGACATTAATGTTTTAAAATGGGTTTCCTTTAAAAGTTTCAAAGTGTTATGGGACACTTTGATTCAAAAATATTTTTTTAAATGTTTTAAATGTGTTTTTTTGGAATGAATTGATTATGTTAATATTTTGAACTAATATCTTGTGATTTAAATGTGGAAATGTTATATTTCCTTTATGATTGTTCAAGTTTTATGATTATGTAACGGTTATGGAGAATGTTTTATGTATACGGGTGGTTCCGTGATTAACCAATGGCGGGTGAGCCCGAGATAGCTCTCCAATGCACTGAGTAATGTGACGGAGGTAAACATTAATATTTATCCTAATAGATTTAGGAAATATACCATGATGGTTATTCAAAACCTAATTCCCTATGTAGCTGTGAAAGATACAATATGAGTTTTTTATGGATGCCACAAGTTACCTTTATGATTTATGATTCTTATGTGCTATTCATAAATCATATGATTTCACGAGACATGTTAAATAGATTATGTTTATGAATGAAAATTATGATTTTACTAATTTGTATGTATTAATGGACAAATGTTTTCTTTCCTTGTTTTATAACCCTTACTGATTTTTTAATGCTCATCCCATGTTTATGAATGGACGTTGTTTCTATTTTTTTGATGGATGGAACGAATGATAGGTAAATAATAATTTTTCTTTATATAATCATTATTAAATCATATATATCACATTTTTCATTAAATATATCTTTATTACTATCCATGTAAAAATAAAATACAGAATGAACCACATCACTTTATAGAGGTGGGAGTCCACAAATATACATGATCAATGTTATCATTTTTCAATGTATTGGAAAGTTAGAAGGCAGATGTGATATTATAATTCCAAAATTAATATTATTTTACAAATATAATATATATATATACTTTAAATCCATCATTATATCAAACCGTGGTAGGTATTAGACTGTCTAAATAGATTTGGTTGTATAAATATGAGAGGATAGGGGGTGTCGTTTTATAAGTAGGGGAGATGACACACTTGGAATTTCTAAAAAGAAAAAATTTGACCACATTTTACACACACTAAAAGGATCCAAAATAGATCATTATAGAACCTTACATAATATAAGGTTTAAATATGGACATTAAATATGAATTGGATGTGTTTTTAGGTCATTATAGAAAAACTAAAATTATATAAAAAGTTCAACATAATTTTTTTCATAATTAAATATGAACTGGGTGTGATTTTAGGTCTTTTTAACCATTATATTTTTAGTTTAAACCTCGGTAAACCCATTTTAACATTAATTGCTGTAATTAATTTTTACTGTTTTTACTATTAATTATGAACAAAATTAAGTTAAACTGATTATATAATATTAATTGTTCTAATTAAAAATATAGAATAAATTTTAGAAAATTCAATTAAGAGAAGTGGTAGAATTTAATTAAAAATCAAACCCATAGGCGAGACAAGAAACAATTTTTCCAAATAGAAAGTTTTATAATTTTAAAAAGTTTTTATAAAAACATTCAACATGAAATTGATTCCAATGACCTAAATTGGATTAATAGTAATATAATTTGACTAATTTTATTTTTAAAACCATATTAAAATAAAATGTAACTTGTAAATGCTTTACGAAAATGTAATTTTTAATAAAAATCAGTATTTTCATTATCCATCGAAAAATAAATCTTTTTAGAAAATTTTAAAAAATTAACTCTAAGATAAATTTTAAATTTTGATTTAAAAAATGAAGTTCATTTTTTCAAGTACATTTTCTAAAAGTTGAAAAAAATGTTGTTATTATTTGTTCACAAAAAACAATAAAAATCATTTTTTTGAGAAAAATGTATTTTCGAAGCATATAAAGAATTTACAGAAAATTAATTAATTATTTATCAATATATTTTTTTATCTAAAAAATAAATAATTATTTTTCAAAATGTTGTTATTCCTATCCATTATTCCAAATTTAATGGCTAGGTTATAATAATCATGTTTAAATAATAATATTTTAATAGTATATTGCGGTTTCTTTAGACTCAGTGTTGTTTGTAATGCAAGATATCGAAGAAATTAAATTTACTTTTAAATAAATATTTTATAAAATATCCGGGTGTTACATTATATCCTCTTTAAAATGAATCTCACATGAAATTATGCCACTATGATATAAAAAACTGAGGATACTTATGCATCCTCATATCCTTAGGTTCCCATGTATCTTCCTCAAATTGGTGGTTTTAGCGAACAAATTTGACCAGGTGAGTGGTCTTGTTTCATAGAACATTCTCACTATGATCTAAAATCTTCATAGGTTATTCTTCATAGGAAATATCATGATATAGTGGTATTACCTATGAGTTCATTACATGTTAGGGCTAGGTATGTACTTCCCTATAAGAGATACATGAAACACATTGTGGAATTGATATAGGTTTGGTGGAAGTGCTACGAGATAAAAAAAAATCCGTAATCAGTCAATAATCTATAAAGGGACACTATAGTTAAGGACCAGATTTCTGTTCTTCTCAAATATCATATTCTTCTTTCTTATAGAAATTCACAGAAAAAATTCTTTCTAACTTCAAAATCCAGATTACACTGATGATTTTCATCATAACTTCTATATCGACTTTAAGATGCCTTGATGTGTTGTTGAATGAATCCAATTTATATTTTATTTACTATACTTTATTAGGTACCAATATCATTTTTTCTCCAACATCATCCCAACATGTTGTTTTTCTACACTTCTTTCCATAGTAGTATTTATAAGGATCCATATGGATGCTCAAGTGGAAGATATTATTTTAAGAAAATTCGACCAAAGGAAGGTGTTGATACCAAACACATTTGAAATAAATAGAAGAAGATATAAAAATACCCTCTAGGGTTTTAATGGTTCTCTCATACTAAATATATATCTCAAGATGATACACAATATTGAAACTTAACTTTGTATCCAGAGCCTGTGGAAGACTTCACCAGAACTTCATGGAAAAACATAGATCCTGATCAGATATAATATAATTTGGCACTCTATGTAACCTTACCAATTACTGAATATATATCCTAAAAAGATAATATAGAGAGAAATATTCTCTGATAGTGATTAACTATGCTGAATTTGTGAGGTGATCGACTACAATCCATATAACATTGTTCCCTTTAGATGTTTTGGGGAGTCTAATGACAAAATCCATGATGATGTTTTCCCATTTACATTTTTTTATGGGTAATGGTTATAACACCCCTTATATTTTTTTTATCTTAGCGTTAACTTGCTGACATACCAAGGACAATGATACATACTCACTAATATCTCTCTTCATGTTCTCCCACCAGAAATAATCTTTCAAATCTCTGTAAATATTTTTACTTCCAAGATGAATAGAGAATGAATAAAAATGATCCTCATATAACAACTACTAATTTAAATATGGTATGAAAAAAACACATTCATAGTTACTAAACATTATTATTCCATCACAATCAAGGTTAAACTCAGGAACATTTGTCACCTTCTTCTCTTGTTCCACATTTTACTTCTGTGACTCTTTAATTATCACATGAATAGATGGTTGAACAATCATTTGAGAAAGATAATATTTCTACCCTTACTTCAAGATTTCCATATCCATCTTTTGAAAATCTATAAATATTGGATCTTTTGTGATCCTCATCATATATAAGAGATAATTATCCTTTTGACTTAGTGAATCTGCCACATGGTTTGCATTTCTAGGGCGGTAATGTATTAAGAAGTTATAATCCTTAATCAGTTCTAACCATATTCTATATTTCATATTCAACTCTTTATATGTCAATATATAGTTGTACTTTTATTATTAGTATATATATCACACTGTAAATATAATTCCTCTATATCTTTAATACAAAAACTTCCAAATCTAACTCTAAATCATGAGTTGTGAAATTTTTATCTTGAACCTTAAATTATAGCGAGGCATAAGCTATCACCATATCATTATATATGAGGATGAATCCAAGTCCATTCTTAAATGCATCACTATTTATTACAAATACTTTTACATTATAAGGTAATGTAAGTATAGGTTCAATAACTAACCTTCTCTTTAATTCAATGAAAATATTTTCACATTCACTTATCCAAAGGAACTTGGATCCCATTTGTGTTAACTTTTTGATTGGATTAGACAGTCTTGAGAAATTATCCACAAACCATTAATAATATCTAGAAAAAAATAAAGCTTCGGATCCTAGTCACAATGGTTGGTCTGGTCCAAAATTCAATAACTTCATTATTTGATGGATCCATAGATATACCCTCTCTTGATATTATATAACCTAAAATGAAACTTTTATAACCAAAATTCACACTTGAAAAATTTTCATATAATTTATCCTTCCTTAGGGTCTTTAGCACAATTCTAAAGTGACCTTCATGATTTTACTTTCTCATTGAATATATAATAATATCATCTATAAATACTACCATAAACTGATAAAGGTAATATATAAAGACCATATTCATTAAATTTATGAATACAATATGGGAATTAGTAATACCAAATGGCCTCATAATATTTTCATAGTGTCCATACCTTGTAAAAAATTCCATCTTAGGTATATCCTCCTTCTTGACCGTCAATTGATGATATAAAAAATTAAGGTTAATATTAAAAAATTATTGGGATCTATTAAGTTGATCAAACAAGTCATCAATACAGGGTAGAGGATACTTATTATTGATAGTGATCTTGTTAAGTTCTCAATAATAAATGTAAAGTTGCATCAATCCATATTTATTCATAACAAATAACATGTGCAGCATAATGTGACATAGTTGATTGAATAAATCCCTTCTCAAGATTCTCATATAGTTTCTTCTTCAATTCCCACAACTCAACCGAGTTTATTACATAAGGATTATTTAAAATAGGTTCAATACCTGTTATGAGTTTTATTGATGACTCAACTTAATTATTCGTTGAACGACTAGTAAATCTTCTATAAAGACATCAAAAAATTCCCTCATAATAAGTGTATCATTGATGTTTATTTTCTCCCCAACCATCTAAGATCAACACCCATTTTGAATTGGAATCAAGACCCATACAATGGATGTAATTTGAATTGAAAGTTCATACTTATCATCACAATGATAGATGATCATAGGTTAGTTCAGAATATTAAAGGCAACTTCCCTTACTAGACAATTAATATGGAATTTATATGTAGAAATAAAATCCATGCCTACAATAACATAAAATTAAATGAAAGAGAGAATAATAATATTTATAGGAAGCATATTCCCTCAAAATTAAACTATAGAAGAATCAAAGAATTTAGATGCAATCATCGCACCATTATGGGTTTTAATTTACAAATCAAAATATAATTATTGGGGATTGGAATTAATATTATTGGATAATTTTCATGATATAATGGAATTTATATAACTAATATCAAATAATATACTTCAATATTTGAGTGTATCTGTTACCACCCCAACTTCATCATTTTATATTCAATACCATAGTGAAATCAAAATGGTTTATGTGACCATCAAACATCGCTAATCAGAGTGATCAATCATATAATCATGAAAAATAAATCATAGTATGTTTAAACCATGACACCTTATTTTAAATCTAGGAAACCTTAGGTTTAACTTAGGTTATTCATAGTCATAATTTATTCAAATACTTCCTTTAATTTACAAAATATATCCCTTAGTAGTTTCAAACAAGGTGTGTAGTAAGGTACATTGTCATGCACCAGGCGACAATTGACTCAAATACCAATTCACCATTTTTAGAGTTATTACCCCTGGGCATAACTATTCTAGATCCACATACGCTCATAGTATCTAGAAATAGATGTAATTTTTTATAAACCACTCTCTCTATCCTTCAAAAAAATTCTAGGACATTTTCTTATACTTAAGATTATCTTAAGAGTTATCACTAAAGTTTTTCCATCCTAGTTTTCGATGGTTAAATAAACCTAGATCTGATACCAACTATATAAACCCACACTTTTTTATACATAGATAATACATCTTAATATATGAATATTCAATACATAACATAACTATCCGTGTTATAATCATAGAGGTGTGGTGCCTTTGGAAATTTGGATACACAAAAAACTAGTTCATAAGTAAACTAAGTCATATCTATCTAAGTTATTTATAAATATCACCCTTCTTATAAATATCATATATAATACCTTTCTTCATAATACGGGGAAAGGAAACATAAGAAAGGGTGTGTACAGATTCTCAGTAAGGTTAAATAGGGGAGATATCAGCATAACATGAGAATAAGGGTTTTAGAACATGATAATAACATTTGAAACGCATACACTGAATATAATAGATCATAATATTGAGTCATGGCATGAATATTTCCATTTTATAAGACAAGAATCAAAATGGAATCAAAATGGAATCAAAGAACATGATCCATGAGTGCATAACATTGTCATAAGAATTAAATTTGGGTCATGAAGATAATCATAGAAAATCATTTGCTTAGTAGCCAAGGATCATTTCCAAGATAATCATAGTGGAATGTAAACACTACCCAAACCATCAAATCAGTTAAGGTTAACTCCTAAGACTACCCTAGTGAAAAAATTATCTTATTGAACTAGGTTCACTCCCCATTCTAGTCTTATGTATCTCATGAGATATCTATCATCACCTAATGCATTGGTGGGCTATATAATTCTGGGATCACCAATCACATAATAAAAATCATAAATACGTGTTCTATAAGATCAAAAATCATTAATCATATCATAAACCATGAAAATAAATGGGTTTCATAAAAATTTCATCATAGAATCACATGTGGAATATAAATGGGTTTCATAATCGTTTCATTAATTCATCATAAGATAACCCATTGAAAAGGAATGAGTTTCATAAACCTATTATCATCATAATTATATAACATCCAGAGAAAGAATACGGATGGTATAATTGGATCATATCCCTAGTAGATCATAAGTATAATCATGGTTTGTTTCCATTGATGAATAGAAATACCAATAAATTCTCATTAAAAACATCCATGAGTAAAATATCCTTTCCACTTTGAAAATTAATTTTTAAAATCTAAATTTTCTCAAATATTAAAGAAAACATTTTTATTTTAAAATAAACTTTGAAGTTTTAAATTATTATTTTAATCATTGATGAATCATGAAGACGGGAATACCATTTATCCAGTACATGTTAAAACAAAGATTCCTTTCACATTTTTGGTAAAAATTCAAAAGCATCTCATTTGAAAAATGATAAAAAGATTCCTTTTAATTTTTTTTCTTAAATATGAAAGGGTAAAAATTAAAATAAAAAATCATAATATAATAGTAAAGACATTATTTAAAATATTTTTAGAATAAATGGCATGAAAGAGAAAATATTTTTGACCGAGGAAAAAAAATAAAGTCATTTTTCATTAATTGTTTTTTCATATTGAGTTATTAAAGAGAGGAAAATTAAATAAAAACATTTATTTACATGAATTAACTATATTATAAGAATATTTACGAGTTTATTGTGAAATTGATCAAAATATTTCATCATCGGATTCATAATCCTAAACAATCACGATAAATAATGATACTGTATCATAAAACCCTTAGCACTTTGCTAAATTTTGAATCACAAGCCTCGTGAAATAAATAAAATTATATGGATATGTATATCACATAGTTTTCATGAGAATAATAATAAAATAAATTCATGGGAATTATATACATGACAAAAAATAAACATGTAGTGAAAATGATATGTGTCTCACAGAAATAAAAGCGAGACAAAAATCCCTTACTACTAGTCTCAATTTTCTTCATACACGTTCGAAACTCACTTATAATAAATATAGGTTTATTATAAATATATTATATAACCATAATAATATATATCAAACCATATGTTATTTAATTATTTTATTTTATCACCTTTTTATTAACAATTCTTTATTAAAATCACCGTTTCAAGTGATAACTGCTTCATTTTTCATATATGTTTTGGTTTGGTATCTTTGGTCCGTGTAATTTGATTATGGTTAAATCATATACATAATTTTGTTAATGATATAATTATAATATAAATTTATTATATACAAATTTATATTCATCCTTAAAAGTTATAGATAAAAAATGAATTACACTATTCATGGAGACGGTAGGTCGTACTTACGCATGAACAATGTTTCCATTTTTTCCAAGGACGAAACAAAAGAAAGTTCAATTAAAATTAACATTTAGAGAATCATAATTATATAATATAGATAATATTTTTCCTCAAATATATACTTATTACCATCCATGTCAAAATAAAATGAAAAACGAATCACAACACTTCGTGGAGGCAGTAGTCCACACGTACGCCTGAGTGATGTTAGTGTTTTAATGAATTGGAAGGTAAGAATGAATATGGATATTATAATTACATAAGTATAATTATATAATAAATATTATTCATATACTTTAAATCCAAAATTATATCCACCCACAATATTTGGTGATGAAAAATGAATTACATCAGTTCAAGAGGTGATAGTATGCTATACACACGATTGGAGATTTTGTTTCCCATTTGATGAAAGAGAAGATGAATATTAGTTATTATATTAAAATAATAATATCTCAGTATATGGTATAAACTTATGTAATTATATCATCATTGTTTAAGAATAATTTAAGGATGGAGATGTAGAAATTAACAAAAATTATCTGTTAAGAATGATACCTCTTCTTCAGAATACCTCTTTAGATTTTCACCAAAAGGCTTCCTAAGAGGGTTTAATAAAAATATGGACTCTAGGAAATGGGAATGGAAGTAAGAAATGGGTTTTGGTAGATATTTTATGAATCAAAAATATTTGGAAGTGTAAATAGTAGAGGGGAGGGGGTGTCCTTTAATCTGTGAGGGAGAGGACAAACTTGGATTTTTTGAAAAGAAAAAGATATACCCAAATTTTATACACAAAAAGGCTAAAAAATTGATCATTATAGAACCTTATATGATATAAGTTCTAAATATTGGTAGATAATAGGAATTAAACAAGTTTTAGGTCATTTAAACCCTTATCTTCGTAGTTTAACCTTTTGTAAACCCTTTTTTACCTTAACCGCAATAATTAATTTTTACTGTTTTTACTATTCATTATAAAAAAAATGTAACGAACTAAATCATGTCAACATGGAAAGCCACCCATGATGTACCATCATACTGTTGAGTTGAATAAATATAAAGCAAATAAGTCTCATATATAACAAAACATGACACCAGAGTACAAAGTGGAAGAAAAAGATACAACCAAGATCCATAAAATCCAAGTCAACCTGGAAAAACTAGAAAGTATGACAAGAAAAGACCAAAAAGTCTCTATGTGACCAACCATAACCTCCAAAACATCCCACTATGAAGGATATGAAGAAAATGGAATTTAATATGCTATATAACGCCTTTCCCTTCACCAGAATCATGAAAAACAATGTCTAAAATTGCCCAACGGAAAACATAGAGTGTGAGAAAAAAGCACATTAATATTCCACCATATAATATATACAATTTCCAATATCATGAATGCTATAATTTTAGATTTAAAACTAATATTGTTTTACAAATCATTTTCATAAATCAACTCGATTAGTAAATTATCCCATGGTTTTTCAGAAATTCCATTCATATTTTCAAATCACGGAATACGATAAATGTTAAATCATAAAGAATAATTAATACAATACATGGATACACCATAAGGTAAAAATTTAAGAAAATAACAATGACCAGTCCATCATGTAAAATCAAGTGATAAAATAAGCATGACTAATCTATCATGTGATAATCCAATCATAAATTACAATGCAAACCATTTGGGATCTAACCTACATGTATACATACTAAACATAAAAAAAAATCCCTAATATAGGACTATTATGGATCCAATCAATATAACCTTTTGTGACATTATAACCAATAAAATGAAATAAAACATCAAGTGGCATTACATACACTATGAGTGACATGTCTATTCCTGACGTACCCATGGTTACCGAATGTGATAAGTTTTTATAAAACCATTTTAAAAGATATGATTAAAATTTATAAATAATCTTCAAATAAAATAAAATCAACTTCTATGCTTGAAATCCCATTTTGAACCAAAACCACTATCCAATAATTTTATCAAACACTTTGTGTGCACAAACTATTTTTAAATAAAAAACCTTTAAAAACATGATTTATTTCCCTAAAAACCATTGTAGTAACAAAAAAATTCAATTAAATTAATAACCCAAAGGAATATACTTGAACAATTATAAATTCATATAACTATCTATTTTTATAGAGACACTTACCTCAATAATGGAGTTAGAGCTAATCACCTTCAAAAAATAAGACCGAGGTAGAATAAATAGAGTCCTTTAGATCCTAGATCCATAAGAAACAAAAAAACACTATCATACCCCTTATATTTTAAATCAAAATACCACATGGTTTTGAATTTGTAAAGGGGAGGATCTATCTAGTAAGGATCTAAGAAAGGAAGAGGAAACCACACCAAAACCCGAACATACCTTGAGAGATCTCCCATGAACGAAGGGAAGTCACTAATAATCCCAAGGGAGAGGCCTATTTGTAACAAAAAAAATATATTATCAATTGAATTTTAACTTGTTATAATTATTTCATAAAACACATTCATTATATAGTGAGATCAATAAAAAACTTTATTCTCATAAAGGAATAATGAAATAAGTGGTATTTATAGTAATTAAGAAACCTATATCGATGGAATAGTAACTTGATCATTGGAATAGTAATATGACCATTAGGAATAGTAATCCATCCAATAGAATAGTAACCTAAACTATATATATAAATTTAGGTTACCTTATAAATAGAAATATTATATAATTATATCATGGTATAAGTATATAAATGTTTTAAAAATGATAAATTAAGTGTTGGTTTTTTTGTAAACAATAAATGATTATTTAGAATTTTATAAATAATATAATGATTTATAATAAAATTTATTTTTATAAAATATATTCATAAATTAATATTATTTGTTTTCATAATTATAAGATAATTTTATGATACCTTAATCAATTTTTCAAATGGTCATACAATCGATTATAATATTAATATCAGTATTTTTCGAATAAATGATGATATATATTAAAAGTAAAATTTATCATATTTATAAAATTATTTTCATAAAATGGAGTCCATTTTATAAATCTAAAACTCAAAAAATAGTTAGGGTGATTTTTTGGGATTTGTCTGAAATAGTTGAATTTTTGGTGAATAGTGAAATATGGTAATTTACAATATAAGCTAAATACATGAATTTTTGAGTCTTGGATAATGTATGGATTAGGTAATAACCCATTGGTTTGAACTATACCGAAAATTTTACTTTATTTAGTCACCATAATTAACACTATTTATAGTTTGGAGCCCAAATAATAAACAAATGAATAAAATAATCAGAAAACACCCCTCTCCTCCCCTATAAATACCACCCCTCACCACAAATTCTATTAACAAATTAAAATCTTTTTATCCTATATAAATTATACCAAATTTATATAATAATCCTCTTCTCCACATCCAAGGGATTCTGGTATCAACAAAATGCCAAACCCAAGAAACTTAAGGATGTTATAAAGGAGACAATATTTAGGAGGTAAAATCCTCGACTCTTATCTTGTAATTTGTTTTATTTTTTTATTCTCTCCTAACATACCCTATAAAAAATGTAAGTATAAATAAATTATATTATATATATTTAAATTTTATTATATTAATGGAACATCTATCATCAAATATCTTCTCTTCTCCTTTTATTCTAAAAATGAAAACATCTTACGTGACGTGTCAATTCACCGCCTTCGTGGGTGATGAGTTGTTATTTTCATTTACCACTTTTAGGGCTGGTCATAAAACCTTTTTTACGATTAAAAAAGATTTTAATATTTATATTATACATTTTTTTAATGTTTTTGAACTAACTTATTAACATAAAATTAAATAAAATGATACCAATTCTTGATGGTTGTAAAAACCGCCAAAATAAATTAATCATTTTTTATTAACATATTATCTAATGAAACATATTCATATCAGAATACAAAATGATATATAGGATTATTTAAAATTATATAAGTATATTAATAAAATTTCATTCAACTTATGTATTTTTGCTTCTATTTGATAAGAACTCCCATAATTACACTCAATGGAACCGACCATGAAACCATGAAAATGAACGCTCCCAGAGTGAAAAAATCGAACTCTATAACTCATTGAAATGGACATAAATGAACTTAATAAAATTATAATAAAAAAATAAATGTATAATAGGATTTTAATCATGTAATTAATTAATATTATTTTACTATATATGATATTAAGTTCAAGTGGAACATGCATACAGACTTAAGGTAAAGGGATTCTCAAATCCAACTCCCTTTATTTGGGTTATCCCTCCTTCACGACATATTTGGTATGAATAATACTTTAATGGTCTTTAAATACAATTTATTTGTTATTTACTTTTGTTTTTAGTGACATACATGTTTCCAATATTATTTTATGACAAATACAAATATTTTACAAAACAAATATTCTTTCCAAAAAACATCTTGACTCTTGAAGTTTTTCTTCTTCACTCAAAAATGATGATTCTTATGAAAAAATTGTTCTTTTCTGTTTTCCATTTGAGAAAAAAAAGTTTATTCATGAAATCATTTTTGATTAAATTCTTATTAAACCCATCCTTTAACATGGGTTACTTCATTAATATATGTTCTATGTGGCATGCGTGATTATTTAAATGTTATTATGTGACAGGTGGGCCTAGATTTATATAGCCCTCTAATGAATTGGGTATTGTGATGTATCTCAAGAGGTGATTCATATTATGCGTGAACATGATTCTATATTTTTTCACAATGATGATGTTATGATTATGAACATATTTTATACGTTAACATGATGCTATCCTCGTTCACAACTATTTGTGGTATTTGACCACTAAGACATGATGTTTAATTTTTATGCATTGCCACATTCCATGACTTTATCCAATGTTTCCATCTTGATGATTATGAAGAAGATATTATTATGTTATGATGATGATTATTTTGATCACTCTTGTTTTATTGATTCATAACCCTTATTCATCCACTTACAGAGCTTCTATGTCACCCCTTCTCTTTGATGTATATCCTCAGGTGAATTAATGTACTAAGGAGAATGTGAGATTTAAAAGGGTTAAACAATAATATTTTAAATAAATTTTTATGTTTTATTATTGTTCAATTTATGTATGTGCCTAGTTTTTTCAAGAAACTAAAACTTTGGATCCTGGATTTATAACAATATTAGGTTTTTTATCATAAAAATGATATAATAACTATACAAGAAAAATAAGGGTCACTATAGTTTGTATCAGAGAGTGGTTTAGTTAATTTTGTAATTAGGATTAGAGAATGTTAGTAAAAACCATTATAATAAGACTTAAAATATAAATATTTGTTTAGAAAAATTCTTAACAAAGGTTTCCCTTAAGATATTCCTTTAGTGTTAAATGTGTAAAAGGATAAATTATTCATGTTTTGTTGACTAAATTTCTTGTTCAAATATTTTATATTTTATAAAATGGTATAAACGGGGAGAAACCAAGCCAACAACCCATGTGAGGGATAATGGAATGATTATACGAACAACATCGACAATGCCACGGGAGGTGGAGTTCATAACTTTATGGAAATTATTACCTGAACTTCATTAGATATGAACAAAATATTTAACCACATGGAACATATGACTTCACCTAAGACGTATTTTATATACATTGAGTCCTTTATGCGACAAAGAAAAATGAAATTTAATGAATCTTATAATCCACTCTTTGTAGAATAATGGGTTAACTCAATGGAAAAGATATTTTCTATGATCCACTACTTGGAGAAGGAGAAGGTAACTCTAGATGGGTATTGTTCAGATGGAGAAGCTAATCAATAGTGGGAATTGATAAAGAACACAAACAAAAAAGAAGAAAGAGAATAGATGGAGCGGGAAGGATTTATGAAAATATTTCAAAACAATTATTTTTCTCGATATCTTAATATAAATATAGAGAGATAATTCATAAATTTGAAGCAAAAGGAAGGATAATATATCATTAATTAAAAAGAAAACTTCACATGGCTTGCAAGTTGTGCCTTAAGTTTTTTTATCAATAATGATGAAAAAAATAGATAGACTCTAGTGGTTTAAAACCACACCTTCGAAAGGATATAGAAATATGTTAATTTTAGAATTTTGAAGAAGTGGAATAACGTTCTCTAAAAGTAGATATGGATTTTAGATAATGGTCCAATGATTATGAAGATAAGAAGAGAATATGGAGTTTCATTTTGGTGGGTTAAATGATAAAGTAGGAATGAGGATCCAACCACCCACTTGTCAAAAATTTGGAAAGAAACATAATGGGAATTTCCTCAAATAGATGGAGAAATGATTCAAGTGTGGGTGAGAAGGAAACCAAGATCATGAATGTTAAAGATACATGAAGAATCCATCCAAAATGACTGAGTAAAGAAGAGAACGACCCATGGTTCAATGCTTTAATTGTAGGGAGACAGAGCACTATTAAAGACAGTGGACTAAACCTTGACTCCTTGAGGGTAATTAGCATCAGTATCCAAAATTTACAATGGAGAAAGGGAAAGATTATGCCATCACTACTACTCAAGTGTAGAAATAAAATGAATTCATACAAAGTACACTTCCTATTCACTCAAGAAAGGAAAAGTATTATTTGATTCTAGTTCTACACATTCCTTTATATCTTACAAGTTTTTTAAAACTATTTAATTAAATCCTAGATACCTTGAAGTGTAGATATATATAAAAATACATAGTGGTGAGATCATTGAAACCCAAGTGTTGGACTCTTCTCTTGTTGGCGCATATGGTAAGATTCTTCCGAATAATATCATAATACTTCCCTTTGTGTAATTCAATGGTATATTAAGCATGGATTGTCTCTCATTATACTGACCACACATAAACTATTGGGAAGTGGAAATATATTTTCATATTCCAAATCATCCCTTGAACCTCTACAAATGCAAGGAAGACCATGAATATTCGTTGTAAAATTTATCAATATTTTGGGTGTTGATGCCTTGTTAAGAAGAATACCTCACTCAAATGGTTGAGTCAAAGAAAGGTACCAACCAGAAGGAAATTCCTATTATGTGGTAATATAGTGATGTATTTCCCAAAGAGTTATATAGACTTCCCCAAAATTATGAGGTAGAATTTTCAATATAACTTATACTTGAATTCAGTCCTATCTCTAAATTTCCCTATAAGATGTCCCCTAATAAACTGGATGAGTTAAAGAAGAAGCTGTAAGAGAATTTGGACAAAGGGTTCATATAGACTGGTGCATCATCTTGGGGTGTGATAGTGAATTTCATAAAGAAAAAGGATAGATCAATGTGTCTGTCTATCGATTATCACGATCTCAATAAGATCACCATAAAGAATAAATATCCTCTTCCAATTATTAATGAATTGTTCGATAAACTATGAGGATATCAATACTTCTCAAAGGTGGATCTTCATTCTGGATATCATAAAATAAAGGTTAAGAAGTAAAATATTAAGAATACATCTTTTCATTCAAGGTATGGGCACTATGAGTTTCTAGTGAGGCCATTCAAACTTACTAATTACCCTTCAATATTCATGGATTTTATGAACAGTGTCTGTAGACACTACCTTGAATTTTTTTGGCAGTTTTAATGACAACATTCTCAACTAATACAAGAGAAAGGAGGAACATGAAGATCCTATAAGTATTGTTTTGGAAACCTTATGGAAGAAGAAATTGTATGCCAAGTTTATAAAGTGTGACTTTTGGGTGCAGAAAGTCACATTATTAGGACATGTGATCACAAGTGAGGGAATTTCTATGGACTATTAAAAAAAGTGATTATAGAATGTCCTAGACCCACCAGTGTCGTGAAAATATGTATTTTTCTTAGCTTATAAGGGTAATAATGAAGTTTTTTGAGAAATTTATCAAGATTTTATATCTTAATAACTAAACAAACAAGGAAATGGGTAAATTATTTCTAGATGGAAGAATGTGAGGAAAGCTTCAAGAAGTTAAATAAGAGGCTAATCATTGTTCCTATACTCTCACTACGAAAAAGTGGATAAATATTTATGATATACCATGTTGTTTTGAAGGAAGTATTGGGATGTTTACTCATGGATAATGATAAAATGATAACTTATTCCCCAATATTTTTGAATATCCACAAAAGGAACTACCCTAAGGCATAATATAGAACTAGGGGCAGTTCTTTTTTCCTTGAAAATCTAGTGGCAATACCTCTATAGAGAGAAGTGTGACATATATACCAGTCAAAAGAGTATAAAGTATATATTCACATAAAATTATCTCAAAATGCATCAAATAATATGGTTAGAGATAATCAAGGACTATGATTACTCTATTCACTACTATTTGGTAAATGCGAATAAGGTAGCTGATTCTCTTAGTAAAAAAGAACCTACTACTCTACCTATGATGTGAATTGATAAAGACTCTATCTTTAGGTATACACAAATAATGAAATTGGAAATCATAATAGTATGGAATAAATCCAAAATTTCACAAATTATTTCTCAACCATCTATCCAAGATATGATCAAGGAGGAACAAAATGATGATTTAGAGTTAAAAAAGAGGGTAAATGTAGTAAAGGAAGGAAAGATACATGAGTTTCACATCAATGATGATGGTGTGATTCTGTTTGGAATGGGGATGTGTGTACCTTCATCACCCGAGAAAAAGAATAGCTATTGGATAATGCACATAACTCACCTTTGTACATCCATACTAGAAGTACCTTGATGTACCATGATCTTCGAGAATACTTTTTGTGGGACAACATGAAAGAGTTTTTTGAGTATATATCAAGATGTTTAGTATGTTAGCAAGTTAAAGTAGAATGAAAAAAGTCCAAGTGGATGATGAAACCATTTCTTATACCCATTTAGAAATTGGAGAATGTCACTATGTACTTTTTCACTAGTCTCTCAAAGACATCCAAAGGAAACAATGCAATATGGGTTGTGGTGGATCGACTCACCAAGAATTCCACTTTATCACTATTTGGGAAGATTTCTCAATTAATCAGCTTACCAAGATATATGTGAAGGAAGTGGTGAGGCTACATGGGGTTGAAATTTCAATTTTATATGATCATGATCCAAGGTTCACATCTAAATTTTGGATAAGTCTTCAACATGATTTGAGTACTGAACTGAATTTCAGCACGACCTGTCACCCCAAAACTAATGGCCAATCTTAAAGGACTATTCAAATGCTTGAGAAAATAATGAGAGAATACTCAATGGAATTAAAAGGTGGATGGGATAATAATATCCCATTGGTTGAGTTCTCATACAACAACAGTTTCCACTCGAGTATTCAAATGGCTCTATCTAAAGCACTGTATGAAAAGTGATATAGAACTCCAACTTGTTGAGATGAAGTTGGTGAACGAAAGCTACTTGGACCTAATCTTGTGCAGGAGATGAATTAGAAGGTTTAAGTAATCTGAAAACATATAAAAGTTACTCATAGTCAGAAAAATAGCTATGATGACAACCGTCGAAGGGATTTGAGGTTTGAAATTAGAGACAAAGAGTTCCTTTGAATATCAACATTAAATAGAGTCATGCGGTTTGGAAAGAAAGAGAATCTTAACCTAAGGTACATTATCCCCTTTGAGATCCTTTATCACGTCGGTGTAGTGGAATATCAACTTTCACTTCCACCAAATATGGTTCAAGTTCATGATGTGTTCCATGTATCTATCCGAAGGAAGTACATACCTGACCCCTCATATATAATGAATCCAAAGGTGGTATAACTGGAGAACGACCTCTCATATAAAGAGAACCTGGTGAAGATCTTGAAACATAGAGCAAAATTACTATACAAAAATATGACTCACCTTGTCAAATTATTGCGTAGAAACTATAATTATGAAGAAGTGACATGATAACCAAAAGAAGAAATGAAGAAGAAATACCCTCACTAGTTTTCACCTTAGTACGTAAAATGAAATTTTGTGGGTGAAATTTCAAAAGGGGTATGTATGTAACGATCCAAACTTTTATCAATGGAATTTTAAATTCTTATAATTATTTAATAGGAGAAATGCATAAAAAAGGGAACTCAATAAAAACTTTATTGTAACGACCTGAAATTTTAAATAAATATTGTTTCCTAATTTTATGTGTTATTTTATTTTATTTTTATACTCAACAAAAATGTTTCATTTGATAACATGAGTATAATTAAAATGAGACTGTTGGGTTTTGATTGTTATTTGACCATTGGTCAATATGACCACTGGAAACTAAACGTTTTGACTATTGTCTCTAAATACAAGCAATCTTGGTTAATTAATATAGAAAGAAGATTCGATGGCCTCACCCAGTAGTCTTGGACCGATCGAAGCCCATATAACAGAACTTGGGAAGGAGGTAGCACCACTGGGCTTTGCTCTAGACCAAACCCAAGCTGAACTTCATCGTGTGAAGCTAGAACGGGACCGCCTTCGCGAGAAGTTCAAACTGATAGAAATTACTACTCGTGCGATGTTGGCCGATCCTCCCTCAGATTCTCTCACCTTAGCACACCTTACACTTAGGTCCTATGCTAGTGTGATAAGGGGCTATGTAAGGAGACCGTAACTGCCTTGTGTAATCCTTTGTTTTAAATAAAAATTGGGATTTATTCTTATGATGAAGTTTGTGAATTTTCAAATGACCGGATAAATATAATATGCATATTTTTGATGAATTTTAGAAAAATGATATTTTAAAAATGGTTGTGTAAACCTTAAATAATTAAAAATGTGTAATGATTTTCGAAAAATGGTCTTCTACAATTATGTTCAGTACGAAATTTAGAGACTAATAAGATCAACATAATTTTTGATGAATAGTAAATTATGAATAGTGATTTTATGATTAGGATTAGTAATGTGTTCAAATGGATTAGTAATCTCACTTAAAGAAAGTATTAATATAATCTAGGCACCTTGATTAAGTAATGTGATTCAATAAAATGGTTAAATAACGGTTTCATAAATTATTATTCAAGTATTAGTTTTTTTGGGTGAATAGTATTTTTTAATTAAAAATTAAATTAAAAATATTTAGAAAATTATTTTTATAAAATGGATTTCATTTTTGAACTCAGAGCACCAATATTATGTTATGGTAATTTTTGGGGTTTTTTTCTGAAAAAATGAATTTTCGGTGAATAGTGTATTTATTTAAAAATAAATTTAAAAATATTTAGAAAATTATTTTTATAAAATGGAGTTCATTTTTGAAATCAGAGCATTGATATTTGGTTAGTGTGAAATTTTGGGATTTTTCTGAGAAAGTTGAATTTTCAGTGAATAGTAAAAATGCAGTTTTAGGGTTTTGGTATGTTTAACGACATCATAGCTGTGTCATGATGATTTCATGAGATATTTTAAGGGTTGTACGGCCAAGGGTGATGAATTATTGTTTTGTGGGCCCCATGTGGCCTAACTACATGGTAAATGCCAAGGGAGAGCACATGGGTTTGAGAAAAGCACATGTGAGGTGTCCCTTGGCCATTAATGCCTTGTCCCCTCACTTTCCCTATAAATACCAAGCCCTCATCTCATCCATTCGACTCCCCACTCTTCCCCAAAGAATTTCTGGTCTCATTACCTCCCAAGTAGTCCTCCCAAGGTGCCCCCAAGCCCTCAAGGTCCAAACCTTTGAGTTTCAAGAGTCACGTTTTAAGGTAAGGGATCCGACCTCTCTCTTTCATTTCAAGTAATCTCTTTGATGTCATTCCTTTTATGCTCCATGTTCTTATGTTGAAGGATGTTCTTTTATACTCCTCTTACTGACCTTTTCATTTTAATATAATGAGAGATCCCCTCTTACTCTCATTATTTCATTTTGTGATGTTTTAAGTGGCGCCGTTAGGCTGCCGAAATTTTTGTAACGGATTCTTTCTCCCTTCTCATTTTTCAAGATCTATTTTCATGTAAAGTATTTCAAGTTCCTTTTTATTATGTTGGGGTATTATCTCTAAATTTATCATACTGATATTTTATGATAATATGATGAGAGACCCCATTTGATCTCTTTAATTCAGTATTTTGAAGTTTTAAGTGGCGCCGTTAGGCTGTTGAATTTTTAAGTGGTTCTTCACCCTTCTCGTTTTGAAGTTCTACTTTCATGTAAATTCTTTCAAGTTCCTTTTTTTTATGTTGGGGTATGATATATATATCTATAATACTGTACTCTTATGTTCATATGATGAGATACCCCATTTGATCTCTTCAATTCAGTATTTTGAAGTTTTAAGTGGCGTCGTTAGGCTGCCGAATTTTTAAGTGGTTCTTCACCCTTCTCGTTTTGAAGTTCTAATTTCATGTCAATTCTTTTAAGTTCATTCTTGTTATGTTGGGGCATTATCTCTATATCTATCATACTTAACTCTTATGTTCACACGATGAGAGACCCTATTTCATCTTTTCAAATCATTTTTGTTGAAGTTTAAGTAACGCCGTTAGGCTGCCGAACTTTCATAAGAGAAATCTAATTTTTGTCTTTCGTCCATGTTTTTCATTTCAAATGGTATGTCCTTGAAATTTCATTACCATGATCATGTATCCTTCTTATTCTGTCCATCTACTATTTTATGGGTCATTTATGAATGTTTGACCCATTTTAATTCTCTTTTTAATGTCTTCTAAAACCTCGTAACATAGCCGTTATGCTGCAGAATTTCCGTCTCAAAATGTCTCTCTTTTTTTTTCTAAATTTCATTTATATTATTAAGTGAATACTCAAAGCTCTTTCTTCTAAAGGGGTATTCACATATATACCAAAATGTTCTATTTTAAATTCTGGGATTTACATAAATGAGACCCACCTTCCTTTTCTGTGGGTTTTAAAGTGATGTAAAGATCATGTATTTAAAACAGTTTTTAAAACGTTATGATTATGAAATGAAACCCATTTATTTTATGCTATATGGGTTATTTATGAAATTTTTGATGATGATATATGTGGCTCACATGATAATAAATGAAAATTTAAGGGTGCTCCCTGATAGCGCTCCAATGCATTGGGTAATGATGTAACCACTAGAGATTACAATTTTCACGATACCTTGGTGAATAACCTTGGTAATTTTTAAATGACACCTTGGGGATGGACCTTGGTGATATGTTCATGATTGTCTATGTTAAATGATGTAGCCACATCTTCAAGTTATGAAAATGTTATTTTTATTATGATATGCCACATGATTTTTTTTATCATGCCTTAAAGTTCTTGTTCATGACATAGTTGATGTATCTCAAGTTCACATGTTAAATGTTTCCCTTGTTTCCCTTACTGGGCCTTCTGCTCACCCTTTCTTTTGATGTATGCTCCCAGGTTATGTGATGTAGTAATGAAACTAGGATGAACATGAGGAGAATCCTTTCAAGTGTTTTAGAAGAATGTTTTATGTTTTCATGTTTTAAGTTCCTAGTTTCCAAGACACTAAACCTTAAAGATCCTCAGTTTTGTATAATGTAATGAAAGTTTATGTGATAAAAAGGCGGGATTCTATATTTATTATCATAAAATAAGAATTAAATTAGTGGTATTTATTGAAATTAAAGAACCTATACTAATGGAATAGTAACCCGGCAATTAGAATGATAATATAACCATTAGGAATGGTAATCTGACCAATAGAATAGTAACATCACCCATGAAATTATAAATAAAATTTATGTAACTTATAAATGAAAATATTATATAACTATATTACTTCATATGTTAAAAAATGTTTTTAAAAATGGTAAATTAATTTTTGGTATTTTTGTAAAACATAAACAATTATTTAAAATATTATAAGTAATATAATGATTTAAAAGA
Organism: Viscum album; assembly: GCA_963277665.1. NCBI lineage: Eukaryota > Viridiplantae > Streptophyta > Magnoliopsida > Santalales > Viscaceae > Viscum > Viscum album. The sequence goes on along the minus strand of OY728155.1, from coordinate 357,070,646 downwards.
AAATTTATTTTTATAAAATAGATTCATAAATTAATATGATATCATGTTAAGATTATAAGATAATTTTATGAGACCTTAATTAATTTTTCAAAGGGTCATAAAATTGATTATAATATTAAAATCAGTATTTTTTAAATAAATGATTATTTTAATTAAAAATGGAATTTATCTAAATTATAAATTTATTTATATAAAATGGAGTTCATTTTTGAAATCTATATGTCTAAAAATGGTTAGGTTGAATTTTTGGTATTTTTTGGAAATTGTTTATTTTTTTGGTGAATAATGAAATACAATAATTTATGGTGGAAGATAAATACATGAATTGTTGAGTCATAGAATATTTATTGATGAGTTAATCACCCATTAGTTCAAAATATCCTGAACCTTATACTATATTTAGTCATAATAATCAACACTATTGATAGTCTTGATCCAAAATAATAAACAAATGAGTAAAATAATTAGAAAACACCTCTCTCCTCTACTATAAATACAACCTCTGACCGCCTCTTCTACTAAAAACTTAAAATCCCTATAGCTTGCATTAATTTTGACCAATTAACTTATCAAGAATATAACCCGCATATATGGAATTATTTTCAAAATAAAATACCAAACCCAAGTTCTTTAAGAAGGTTCTCAAGGAGACAACATTTAAGAGGTAAAATACTCAACTCTTCTCTTTTTTATTTCATTTATTTTCTTATTCTATTCTAAAATACCCTATACAAAGTGGTATGATAACTATAATATATTATATATACTATAATTTTATTCTGTTAATGGAATATACATAATCAAATATCTTCTCTTCTCCTCTTATTCTAAAAATGAAAATATTGTCCGTGACATGTTGATTCATCGCCTTCGTGGATGATGAGTTTTCATTTTCCATTACCACTTTGAAGGATGGTCATAAAACCATTATTATGGTTAAAAAATATTTTAATATTTATATTATAACTTTTTTAATGTTCTGTAACTAACTTATCGACATAATATTAAATAAAATGATAGTAGTTTGCGATGGTTGTAAAAACTGCCAAAATAAATTTAACATTTTTCATTAAAATTTTATCTAATGAAACATATTAATATCAGAAAAAATATGGGATAATTTAAAATTATGTATGTATATTAATACCATTTCATTCCACTTTTTTTTCTTCCTTTTTATAAGAACTCCCATAATTACATTCAAGGGAACCAACAATGAAACCGTAAAAATGAACACTCCCCGAATGACAAAATTTAACTCTATAACTCATCAAAATAAAAAAAAACTTCATAAAATTATAATAAATAATATAAATGTAGAATATTTTATTCACTATGTAATTAATGAATATAATTTTATTATCCTAGATATTAAGTGCAAGTGCAGAACACATTAAGACTTAAGGTAAGGGGATTATCGAACCCAACTCCCTTTCTATTAGTCATCCTCCTTCACAGAATATTTTGTATGACTAATCCTTTAATTTTAATTAAATATAATTTAATTATTCTTACAATTTTCAAGGATATACATGTTTACAGTCTGATTTTATAGAAAATAAAAATATTTTCCAAAATAACTCTTCTTTCAAAAACTCATCCTAACTTCTCTTGAATTATTATTTTTTCACTCAAAAAGGATGATTCTTATTCAAAATATGTTCTTTTACCTTTTCAATTTGGGAACACAAAGTTTATTCATGAAATCATGATTGATTAAATCCTTATGAATCACATTCCTTTACATGGGTTACTTCATTATTATAAAATCTATATTGCATGCATGATTATGTAAATGTTATGATGTGACAGGTGGGCCCAGAATTATATATCCCTCCAATGCATTGGGTAATGTGATCTATCTAATGATATGATCTGTATTATGAGTGAACATGTTGCTATATGTTTTCATAATGATGATGTTAAGATTATTAACATATGTTTTGCGTATGATGTTATCTTTTTTCACAACTATGTGTTGTATTTGACCACTAAGACATGATGTTTCATTTTTATACATTGAAACATTCCATGCATTTATCCAATTTTTACCACATGATGTTTATAATTATCCTATTATTATGTTACAAAGATAATTATTATTCCCTCTCATGTTTTATTGACTCATTCCCCTTATTTATTCTCTTACTAAACTTTTAGTTAATCCCTTATCTTTGATGTATATCCTTAGGTGACTATGTGTATAAAGGAGAACGTGAGATTTAAAAGGGATAAAAATGAATATTTTAAATAAATATTTATGTTTTATTATTGTTCAAGTTAGGCATGTGTCTAATTTTTCAAAGTTACCAAACCTTTGGATCTTGGATTTGTAACGCTATTATATTGTTTATCTTTAAAATGATATAATAGTTATGTAAGAAAAAGTTTGGTAGAAATAATATATATTACTAAGGAATGATTAAGTGAAGACTAAATGAGATTTTGGGGTTAATATATATTAAACTGGGGTCCCAAGGAATTTTAATTAAAAATCTTGAGCATTAAAAGTGCACGTGCATAGTTTGATAGAGAGGCTTCATGGTTAGGAGTAATTGTGTGCCTTAACCATGATCCAATTTCAAATATTATGTTCAGAGTCATTGGTTTGGATGAATGATTACTTTATCCATGTGTCAACCGTGTATAACCCCTCTACCTAGGGGTGCACGATTTGGTGGGTTAGGTGCATGGTTTGGAAAAATCTTGCGCCCCTACCAGTAAACCATGCTTGGACACACAGTTTCCTAGACCAAACCACATGGTTTTACTTTAACCATGATCCAACCATGAACAAACCCAAGGGATTCCAAAATTTCATGAAAACTCCTGAAACATCCCCAAAGGCAGACCCAACTAAAGCACAGTCAAAACAAAGGTCAAGAAGTATATATGAGAAAGTAATAAAATGTTACAAAAAATTTAGATGAAATTACTATATAATATTAATTATTTTTATTCCAAATATGGAATCTATTTTAATAAATTTAATTGATATCAATGATATAATTTAATTTAAATTTAAACCCACAGACTTTATGAAAAAAAGTTTTTTCCAAAGAGAAAATTTTCATAAGTATAAAAAGTTTTTATATCAAAATTCAACATGAAATTGATTCCAATAACCTAAATTGAATTAATAATAATATAATTGACCTAATTTTATGTTAAAAACTATATTAAAAAATTGAACTTGTAAATGATTTAAATGAAAATATATTTTTCACTATTAATCAAAAAATTAATCTTTTCCAAAAATTCTCAAAAATTCACTCTAAGATAATTTTGAAATTTTGATTTGTGAAATTAATTACATTTTCTAAAATAATTTTTCTCAAAATTTCATAAATCCATTTATAATTTGTTCACAAAAAACAATAAATTTTTTTTTGAGAAAAATTTATTTTTGAAGCATATAAAAACTTTAAAAAAATTAATTAATTTTTTTATAAATATATGTTATTTATATAAAAAAATTAATAACTAGTTTTAAAAATTCAGTTATTCCTATTCATAACATTAAATTTAACGGATATGTTAATATAGTCATGTTTAAATAATAGTATTTTAATAGTATATCGTAGTTTGTTTAGACTCAGTGTTGCACCTAACGCAAGATATAAAATAAATTGAATTTATTTGAAAAAAATATTCATAAAATATTAGGCTGTTTCATATTATTATTACTGAACCACCAATATCCACTTATATTCTTTGAAATGGTAAGTGGAAGCATCACTCATGCGAACTTGTGGACTACTGCCTCCACGTAGCGAGACAATTCATTTTACATATACATCTTTCATGGATGGATATTTTGATAGGTTAAGATTTTGTATATGATATTTATGATATAATTGTTCTTTTTTAATTATAATATCAAATATAAATTCTTAGCTTCCAATCTATTGGAAAACGATAACGTCACTTGTGCGTATATAGGAACTACCACCTCCATGAAGCGATGTGGTCCATTTTTCATTTTTGATTTTCAAGGTTGAAAATTAGGATATATTTAATGAATATATGTGTTATATATGATATAATGATGATTATATAAAGGTGAATTATTTATCTTTCATTCATTCCATCCTTTGAAAAAGTGAAAACAATGTTCTTACGTATGTACGACCCACCATCTCCATGAACTATGTAATTATTTTTTCTATATCTATATTTTATAGATAATTCTTAATATATATAGTGAATATATATTATATTTATATAATGATTAAAATTTTGGATATGTTGGAACCTTAATAAAAGTACAATGACAGAAATTATAGAACCAAAATTCCATGGAAAAAATAAAATAGTTGACACACTGAAACCATGATTTTAATAAGGAATTATTAATAAATGGGTTTGGAAATGATTGAAGTAGATAAAATTTGATATTATTAGTATTTAAATGTATCTATTATATTATTATAATATATTTAAATTTACTATACAAGATGATAAATCACTTTTGAAGAAAGTGTAACTAGAGTTAAGGGATTTATGTTATAATCTCATTATTTATTAGGATTGTTTATGATCAAGTTTTTGATGATAAAATTTAATTACATACCTAATAATAATCCCATGAATTTTCTTATCCCATATTTATTTCTATATATTACATGTTTTCATTTAAATTTTCTGTCTTAAATTACTCAATATATAAAAAGAATATTTTTAAGGAAAACCAACTTTATTTCTATCTTTTCTCAAAAATCATTTTTTTTCAGGACCATTTTTATAAAAATATTATCAAGAATGTTTTACTATTACCGTATGATTGTTTAATGTCATTTTTACCCATGTTTTAATTTTTAAAAATTGATTTAAAAGAAATATTCTTGTCATTTTTCAAACAAGGTACTTTTGACTTTTATAAAAAATGTGAATGGAATCTTTGTTTTAACATATAAAACATGAATAGAATTTCTTGAAGTCATGAACACTCAATGGTTGGAATATTACTTTATAATATTACAAGGTTATTTTCTAATAATTGTTTTTCTTAATATTTGGGATTTTTTATATTTTAAATAATTTATTTCAAAGTGAAATGGTTATTTTCCTCATGAAATATTCCAGTGACCTTTTAAAGGAATTTTTCATCTATGATAATATTCTTTTATGTTACTAATGATTTACTAGGGATATGATCCATGGATATCATACTTATTATTACTATGGCTGGTTTATAATTATGATGATGAAATGATGAAATTTTTATAAATCCCATTTCTTTTCCATGGGTTCTGTGGCAATGAAATGATGAAATGCTTGTGAAACCCATTTCATTTACAGGGGTTATTCTTTGATGAATGTTTTATGAAATTTTAGAAAAAATATATATGATTTTAATTATGTGATGGGTGTCCCTAGAATTATATTTCCCTCCAATGAATTATCTAAAGATGGATATATCATGATATAATAAGGACTGAAATGGTGAGTGAAACCAGTTTAGTAAGGGACTCTGTCCACTGTGATAGTCTTGGGAGTGAAGCTTGAATAAAGATATATTGTAATAAGGAGTGAAACCAAACTACTATGATAGTCACAGAAGTGATACTTAAGTAATTAAATGATTTTCCATTCTTATTTTTATTCCATACACTTATGTCTTATGCCTATGTTATGCTCTCATGTCTCATGTTCTTTGATTCATTTATGATTCAAGTCCTTTGAACTTCATAAATTTATGCCATTACTCATAATTATTATTGATGATATGCATAATATGGTTTTAAAATGTTATTCTATTGTTCTTATACACTTATTCTCTTCTTATGTTTAAGTGATCATTGATATTTCACTTGTTTACCCTTACTAAGCATTGAAGCTCACCGTTTCTTATGTTTCCATTCCCCAGGTTATGAAGAAAGGTTTTAAGTATGATATGTCTTATAAGGTCAGTTTCATTAATAAATTAGTGGGAGATGATATAGATCTCTTATGTATCAAATATTTATGTATCCAAGTTGTGAAATATATTATTTCTATAAAATTCAGGCATGGATTTTAATGTTATGCATTGAATATTCATCTAATAAGATGTAATATTTATGTATGAAAAGTATGGGTAACTATAGGGGTGTCAAAAGTGAAAACGTGGGAATTATTTCACACTTGATAAAACTAGGATCATCAATGGTTTTGATAAGAAAAACATCATGAGGTCTCCTTATATTGGGTGACGATGCCAAAAATAAGACAGTGGAAAATAAAATAAATACATCCAAACAAGGTATACTCAAGATTAATATTTGTTTTTTCTAGACATTTTATAGTGCATAAAAAAAATTTATAAAAAGATATTGAATTTCCAAAAATAAGGAAATAAAACTAAATTGAAACTAAATTAGGTGGCGTAAGTGGCCAATACTCCACACAAACTTAAACTGACCAAACCAAAATGGGTGATAAATTACATGGACATGGTGTAAACGACGAGTTTATTTTAGGTAGTCAAAGAATGACGGATCAAGCATATAGGTTTATGAAACTTCCATAAAACCTACTTGATGAGATATTGAGACAAAGGGATTAAATTAAACAGTAAGCATTCGTATGAGGTGATACGTCAATGCGGCGTCAACTTATTTCTCTTGGGTGCCTTGACCCGTTGCTAGACAGTAATCTTGGACATTAGGCAATCCCACCTAATTCCAATGAGAAAGAGGCCTAGAGGGTCACACAATAAGTGTATCCAAGTATCTCAAGTTGAATAAAGATTATTCTCATACATGGCTTAATAATTATTCAAGGAAGCCTAAGTTGTTTTAAATTATGGAAGAAAAATAAAATAAAAAACTACACGCCGTGTATTATTAAATGTACACGCCATGTAGTTTTATTTTGGAAAGGAAATGAATAAATGAAAAACAATATATACACGCTGTGTACATTTAATGTACACGCCGTGTAATTTTCAATGAAAAACAAGTACACATCGTGTATTTATTATTACATGCCGTGTAGTTTTTCCAGTCGGGATTTTGAGGATATAATATCGTTTTATTAAATGATATTTATTATAATCAGCGTGAGCGCATGTCAAGGAATTAATTATTTGACATGGGGGTTTTCAATAAGTGTTAATTAAATAAATGAAATGCGTAACACGTTTATTTATTGTCATAATTCTACAACCTAAAACTCGATTATAAATATCCCCACAACCCAAACTCTTTTCCTACACAAGAGAATCGTTGTGCACAACATATTTGGATAATTCTTTCAAGGCCAAAAGAACCTCTTCCTCCAAGAATGCTCTCAAGACTGAGAGAGATCCTCTTCCATCAGATCAAGATGATCTAAGGAGGACAACACAAGCAAAGGCTTCTCCATGATAGCACTCGGATAATCCTTTGGTGACGTCCAGAGATACGAGGTACATGTGTGGATCACCGCTAAAGGGAGTCTAAACATGGCTTCTTTGACGTAACGATGGATCACATCGACAAAATGATCAAGAACATCAACGAAGAAAGAACACCCAAAAGGTATTTCTTTATAATTAATTAAATTAATTATAATCAACCTGTAATGTTCCTTGTTTGTGGTTCCGGGACAAACCTTCTTCTTTGTCTTTTTCTGTGATTCGATCCGTGGAGACTGGCGTTTATCATCGTATTGATCCCAGATTGATCATTGCTAATGAAAAAAAGCCAAGTGGGCACATCCACCCACGCGCTTCCGCTACGTCCAGAACCTTCAAATGGTATCAGAGCAAGGTTTCCATGTTGATTATAGTTATTTAATTTTCGTTGATAATTTATGCATTTATATTTGATTCAATTCGAAATATATCGTTCTATTAATCTGAATAAACGAGATCTATTCTTCCTCCTTCGTTTCTCGATTCATATCACAAAAACGACTTTTTAATTTTAATTTTGATTAAAATAAAAATGAGGAATTCATCCGGAGGAGTCGCTCTTTCTGTCTGTACAACATGGGATTACACGGCGTGTAATTAAAACTACACATCGTGTACTTAGGTTCAATGAACCGGCACTGGTCTGCCAAACCATGCCGTGTGAATTGATTATGCCTAAGTATTAATCATGCCATGTTGACCAGAATTGAACGACGTGTGGGAATCGGAATACACAGCGTGTTTGTTAGAACAACATGCCGTGTAGTCCGATCCGGTCCAGGTGACACCGTGTACAAGGAAAAGCCGTGTTCTGCGTACACGGGATTGCCAAGCCGGTTACCGCATAACAAGGAAGTACACGCCGTGTATGATACATCTACACGCCGTGTACTCCAAAATTTCCAAAGTAGAGAAAAAACGCCAAAGCCCTGACGTGTACTTTGGAAACAAGGTGAAACGAAATACACGCCGTGTAAATATAAACTACACGCCATGTACTTTACAGAAATGGAATTTCACTAGGTTTCCTCCAATGTACAAAGACTCGTATTAGGAATATGGATGAGAAGAATCTCAAGGAAATTCAGAAAGGAATTTAAGATAAAGAATTGATTAATTATAAGATCATAATTAATTGAATTAAAGCACAACTGATCTTAAATAAAAGAGCGATTAAAAGAATTTGAATTCTAAATATGCATAAATGTCTTTGCATACTATGGATGATCATGAGCTAGACCAAAGACCCTTTATATGTGGATGGTTTCATTTAAATTTATTTAATTAAAATTTGTTGGCCTGCGAGCCTTCTTCCAATAAAATGTAGGGCCTGTGTGCCCATGGTTTCTTTAATGTAAACCCATGTAATGGAGGATCTCCCAAGCCAGAGGAGACGGTTCAAATCCTAAAGCCGAGGCGAAACCGATGCAATAAGATACAAAGGTTGACAGGTGGGAGCTGCAAAACACGAACCAACAGGTTCAAGGTGTTTTCCCTAGGCCAGGGTTAGCTTATCAGAACCGCTAGATAAGCTAACCAATAGAATCTCATGATCATGCCGTATTATTTTATTTCTATCTGATTGCATGGTTTATTTATTATGTATGTGTTGTCGCGATCATATAATTAATAAAATGAACAAGCATGCAAAGATGGAATAAAATAAAAACCAGACTATGCCTAAACATTATCAGAACATGGTTAATCACTTAAGAAAGCATCACTTAATATTAACAATCATGTGATAATGAAAAACTACACATAAAGTAATAAATTCCCTCAATACCATATTAAGTCAGACCAAGCCTTCTATTACCTGATTAAGGGCAAGACTCAATAAAACTATGTCTTTGAACAGCCCTTGTTGGGACACTTAATTTTATAAAGGAAGCCCTTATGAAAGGTTTCAGGTTGACTTAACCATATTACATCAAGAGAAGTAGCCCTTTCTAGACATGGTGTAATATTGGAGGCAAGAGTTGAGGAAATCCAAGTCAGGATTTCAGGATTGGGGAGTCCACTCAACAGATCAAGGAACTGTAAGCTCACAGTTGGAAAAGACATGCCTACCTAAATACCTTCAAATAGCTTGACCAACCCTTGTTGGGGTTATGCGAAGGGAAATATGGATCCTTGCCACTAGAATGTCAAAGCAACTGAACATTATGAGTTCAATGGTGAGGGGCATTGGGACTTGATAAAATAGTGGGAGAATTAATTAATTTATTATTTCTCATAAAAATGTAATAAAAAAGTACTGATAGATCTGCTCTTTTAATTTGTATAATCGAAATGACAAACTCATCAAACAAATTTTCTCTGCGATCAATACTAGATAAAGACAATATCCTCACCGGCAGTAAATTTCAGGAATGGTTTAGGTGCCTTCGGGTTATCCTACGCCATGAACGAAAGTTTTACGTGTTGGAGTCCTCACTTCCTGATTCTCCTGCCCCAGGGGCAAGTGATGAAGATTTCCTGGTCTATGATCAACATTTGAATGATGCTCTCGACGTTCAATGTTTGATGCTATCATCAATGTCTAGTGATCTCATGAAGTCTCATGAAGACATGGATGCCTATAGCATGCTCGAGAACCTCCGTGGTCTATACCAGGAGAGAGAAAGATAGGAAAGGTTTGAGATCTCCAAGGATCTATTTCAGAGCAAGCTTGGAGAGGGTTCCCAAGATTGGCCTCATGTAGTCAAGTTCATTGGCTACATTGAGCGCTTGGAGGTTCTAGGGTTTAAACTCCCCGAAGAACTGGGCATCAATCTCATTCTTGCGTCACTCCCCCAGAGCTTCTCGAACTTTGTTGTTAATTTCAACATGAACAACATTGAGAAGTCTCTATCCGATCATCTTATCCTTATTCACCAAGTAGATAATGACATGAAGCATGAAAAGCCTTCTATCCTTATGGTGAATAAAAGGAAAGGGAAGGTGAAGAGATTTAAGCCCAAAGCTTCTTCAAGGCCTTCCAAGAAAAGGAAGATCAAAGGGGAGGCAAAGGAACAAGATGCTATTTGTTTTGCATGTGGCAAGAAAGGCCACTGGAAGAAAAACTGCACCCAGCCAAGGAAGCAAGGGGAAGCTTCGAGTGCGTTTGTTATCGAATGCAATATATCTGTTTCTACTAATTGGGTATAATATACTTCTTGTGGTGCTCACATCTGTATCCAAATATAGGAACCAAGTAGATTCAAAAAGATTGATCAAGGTGAGGTGGATCTACGAGCAGCCAACAGAGCCAGACTCGCTGCTATAGCTGTCGGAGACTACAATATCACATTGCCTACTGGGATGGTCTTGGTTTTGAAAGGTTGTTATTATGTGCCTTCTATTACTAAAAACATTATTTCAGTATCCAGATTAGATACTGATGGATTTATATTCAAGTTTGGAAATGAATGTTGCTACTTTTATAAATATAGCATTTGTTTTGCTAGGGAACATTTATATGACGGACTTTATGTGTTAGACTACACAAACCAAGCAATGGAAATCGATAACAAAGTTAATTCACATGACTCATACCACACCCAACTTTGGAATCACCAGCTAGGTCATGTCAATGAGAAACATTTGACAAAATTACATCAATTTGGGTATTTAGATTCTTTCGAACTAAAACCACTTGGTGTATGTCACGCGTGTCTACAAGGCAAAATGACCAATGCCCCGTTTAGTGGGAAAGGTGAAAGAGCTAAAGAGCTTCTAGAATTAGTTCACACAGATGTGTGTGGACCATTTCCAGTTGAAGCAAGGGGTGGGTTCTCGTACTTCATAACTTTTACTGATGATTTTATTAGATATGGATATATCTACTTAATGAGGTATAAGTCAGATTCTTTTGATCGATTCAAAGAATACAAGAATGAAGTTGAGAACCAGCTTGGTAAGAAGATTAAGAAACTCCGCTCAGACAGAGGAGGAGAATATCTTAATCAGGACTTCATTGATTTCTTATGGGATTTTGGGATTCTATCTCAACTCACTCCTCCTTATAGAAATCAGTGGAATGGTGTAAGTGAATGGAGGAACCACACCCTGTTGGACACGGTGAGATCAATGATGAGTCATGCAAGACTTCCATTATCCTTTTGGGGATATGCATTACCAACAGCAGCGCGCATACTAAACCAAGTACCAACTAAATCGATAAATGGTATTCCATATGAGTTATGGAGTGGACGCAAAGACATGTTATGAAATTTACATGTGTGGGGTACCGAAGCATTTGTTAAGGCCTCTTCAGGTAACAAACATGCACCCCAAGGCACAAAGTGTATCTTTATAGGATATCCTAAGGAAACACGGGGATATTACCTATACAACCCCTTAGACAAAAAGGTTACAGTGGAAAGACACACCATATTCCTTGAGAGGGAGAAGATCTCTAAAAAAGATAGTGGGAGCGAGATAGACTTCGATGAAGTCGAGGCTCAAGATACACATGAGTTGGTACAAGAACAGATTCCACAAAGCCCCGTGGAATAAAAATCTATTCCAGAGACACAAGAACTACGTAGGAGCACTAGAGAGGTGAGAGAACCGGAACGATATGGTTTTCTTGTCACTGAGGATGGAGACTCATTATTGGTTGACAATGATGATCCTCTTACCTACAAGGAAGCAGTTGAAGGCACAGACGTTGCCAAGTGGCAAGAAGCCATGAATTCTGAAATGGATTCCATGTACCAAAACCAAGTCTGGATTGTGGTAGATCCTCTAGTTGATGTAAAGCCTATTGGTAATAAATGGGTATTCAAGAAGAAACTGGACATGGAGGGGCAATTCAGCACCTATAATGCACGACTGGTTGCAAAAGGTTTTAAACAACGTCAAGGAATTGACTATGATGAAACCTTTTCATCGGTTGCGATGCTGAAACCCATCAGAATCCTATTGGCCATTGCTGCTTACCATGACTATGAAATTTGGCAAATAGATGTCAAAACAGCTTTCCTTAACGGGAACCTCCAAGAAGATGTATACATGACACAACCTGAAGGATTTGTGACTCCAAAGGATGCCAACAAGGTATGCAAGTTGCAGAAATCCATTTATAGATTAAAGAAAGCATCAAGTTCATGGAGCATTCATTTTGATGAAGCTGTTATGGAATTTGGCTTTGTTAAGAATGAATGTGATCCTTGTGTCTACGAAAGGTTTAGTGGAAGTGAAGCCGTTTTCATAATAGTATATGTTGATGACATATTTCTAATTAGAAATGAAGTACCTGTCTTACAGTCAGTTAAGGCATGGTTGCATAAATTCTTCTCCATGAAAGACTTGGGTGAGGTGGAATATATTCTTAGGATCAAGATCCATCGTGACAGATCCAAGAGAATGCTGGGCCTGAGTCAAAGTACATACATTGACAAGATACTGAAGAGATTCAGTATAAAACAGTCCAAGAGGGGATTGTTTCCATTGTCACATGGATTTCATCTTTCCAAGAAAATGTTTCCTCAAACACATGAGGAAAGAAAAAAGGATGGAAAGGATCACTTACGCATCTGTGATTGGGTCAGTCATGTATGATATGCTATGTACGAGGCTAGATGTTGATTACGCATTAAGTGCGGTAGGCAGATATCAAGGTGATCCAGGAGACCACCATTGGATGGCAGTCAAGACTATCCTTAAGTATCTGAGGCATACTAAGGATATGTTCCTGGTTTATGGAGGATATGAGGAACTAGTCATCAGAGGACATGTATTTTCTAGTTTCCAGACTGATCAAGATGACTTGAAGTCGCAGACTGGATACATCTTCAGTTTGAATGGAGGTGTAGTGAGCTAGAAGAGCTCAAAACAAAGTATGGTGGTAGATTCTACAGTGGAGTCCGAGTATATTGCAGCTTCTAAGGTAGCTAAAGAAGAAGTATGGATGCGAAGCTTCGTCCAAGAGTTGGATGTTGTACTGAGTAGTAAAGATCCTATCACACTCTATTGTGATAATACTGCAGCGGTGAAACTTGCAAAAGAGTCAAGGTCACATCAGCGGACAAAGCACATTCTTCGGAAGTATCATCTCTTGAGGGATTTTCCTCAGAGAGGTGAAGTTCCAGTGAGCAGTATTTCCACGGAAGACAACATGGCAGACCCATTGACTAAAGCCTTGACTCAGCAGAAACATGATCATCATGTGAGGTCTAGAGGACTAAAAGTCGTAGGCAGTTGGCTCTAGTCCAAGCGGGAGTTTTTAAGGATTGGTGTCCTCCGAACCAACTGTTTTGTACTTTGATTACATGAATGTTCACTTATTATATATTGTTCATTGTTCTGCATGACTATAATATAATAATGTCCTGGAATATTTGTTGCATTAATAAGGTCATAGCAAATCCCTACTATGATGAGAACCTTGAAATTCTATAACAATATTCTTAAATAATGTTCTGCGGTTGGATGGAATACTATGATAGGACACATAGTATATAGACCGTCATGTGAGAGTACTCGTAAGAAGACAAGACTCTCTCTCATGGAGTTCGCACCTGGTAATCTCCAAGATGGGAGATTATGAGAACAGACCCGCCAGTAGTAATTCCGCATGTCTTGGTGTCATCAGATATTGCTATCTGCGTGCGTGTGTAATGGTCCTTAGACTGGAAGATTTTCATTAACTCATGTCATGACTCGCTCACTTAGATTTATTGACGAAAACCGTCATGCAGACAGTTGGTGGAAAGTAGGGTATGTTAGGTGCGTCACGAGTGACATGTTGTTAATGGATAAGTCGATGAAGGATTTTTCCCTTCTATTTATGGAAGTTGATATCTCGACCCTTTGATTGAAAAAGAACTGTCACATTAAATTCCATGGCCATGGTGTAAACGACGAGTTTATTTCAGGTAGTCAAAGAACGACGGATCAAGCATATAGGTTTATGAAACTTCCATGAAACTTGCTTGATGATATATTGAGACAAAGGGAATAAATTACACAGTAAGTCTTTGTATGAGGTGATACGTCAAGGCGGCGTCAACTTCTTTCTCTTGGGTGCCTTGACCGGTTGCTAGATAGTAATATTGGACTTTAGGAAAGCCCGCCTAATGCCAACGAGAAAGAGTCCTAGAGGGTCACACACTAAGTGTATCCAAGTATCTCAAATTGTATAATGATTATTCCCGTACGTGGTTTAATAATTATTCAAGGAAGCCTAAGTTGTTTTAAATGGTGGAAGAAAAATAAAATAAAACAAGTACACGCCTTGTATTATTAAATGTACACGCCGTGTAGTTTTATTTTGTAAAGGAAATGAATAAATGAAAAACAAGATATACACGCCGTGTACATTTAATGTACACGCCATGTAGTTTTCAATGAAAAACAAGTACACACCGTGTAGTTTTTCCAGTCGGGATTTTGAGGATATAATATCGTTTTATTAAATGATATTTATTATAATTAGCGTGAGCGCATGTCAAGGAATTAATTATTCGACATGGGGGTTTTCAATAAGAGTTAATGAAATAAATGAAACGTGTAACGCGTTTATTTATTGTCATAACTCTACAACCTCAAACTCGATTATAAATATCCCCACAACCCCAAATCTTTTCCTACACAAGAGAATCGTTGTGCACAACATCTCTGGAGAATTATTTCAAGGCCGAAAGAACCTCTTCCTCCAAGAACGCTATCAAGACCGAGAGAGATCCTCTTCCATCAGATCAAGACGATCTAAGGCAGACAACGCAGGCAAATACTTCTCCACTCTAGCACCCGGATAATCCTTTGGCGACATCCAGAGATATGAGGTACACGTGTGGATCACCGCTAGAGGGAGTCTACACTTAGATTCTGTGATGCAACGACAGATTACATCGACAACGTGATCAAGAACATCAACGAAGAAAGAACACCCAAAATGTATTTCTTTATAATTAATTAAATTAATTATAATCAACCTGTAACGATCCTTGTTTGTGGTTCCGGGACAAACCTTCTTCTTTATCTTTTTCTGTGATTCGATCTGTGGAGACTAGCGTTTATCATCATATTGATCACGGATTGATCATTTCTAATGAAAAAAAGCCAAGTGGGCACATCCACCCACGCGCTTCTGCTGCGCTCGGAACCATTAGATTGCACTGGGATGTGGTAGCCCAGAAAATAATTAGGATGGATGGTGGAGGGTTTGATGAAGTGGATGGAATGAATGGGATGGAACTTATGTGAATGAAAATGATGGGATTGAACCTCGAGGAGGTTTCCTACGTATCCTAGTTAGTTGGGAATCAAATTCCATAAACATTTTATGGGGATGTTGGGGTTTATGCATGGTTATCATCCTAGTCCAAATGGGAAATGTGATTGGGTCTTACGCATGGGAAGCCACCCATGTGGACCCAGAGGGGACGTGACCATTGGGTGAGGCATGATCCTCTTGAGTTGTAGTTGTTCAAGGGAAAGACCATTATGGGAATTGATGATGAGCTTTAACCTTAATGAGGCTTCCTACGTACCCTATTTAGAAGACAGGGATCATAGTCTACATAGTTCAGGATGGGGGAAGATAATCAAGGCGTACACATGGACAGTGACCCTGAGACATGATAGGGGATTACACAAGTTTATCAGGCCTTTGAAAAAGGATCATTCTTAGTTGTATGGATGTGATATGTGTGGGGATTATACAAGGTTAGAGGCTTGGGTAGATGGATCAAAATGAATCAGGGGGTGGATCCGGGAGATGTTTCCCGAAAAGGGATGGTGTCACATCAGGAGGGTACTTCCCTAGGAGGGTGCACCCGAGATTACCATTGGCTAGGATTGAAACTCAAATTGGCCTCAAATATACCCAAAAGGGATAAAAACATATGCAGTTTGGAGTATTTAGTTTAATGTTATTCTTGTTGGGTGAACCAACATAAAATAGATGGAAAAAATGGATTGTGGAGAGTGATGGGCGTTAACCTTAGAGAGGCTTCTTACTTACCATGTTTAGAAGAGAAGGATCAAAGTCCATGTTGTTTAGTGCATAGGGGGGTATAGAATTTGGGTGTACACATGGAAAATAACCTAGAGACATGCCCTGGGATTATGCATGGTTACTGTCCCAAAGAGGATGTTATGGTCATTGTTACTCTAAACCCACATGATTCATGGTCAGTGTGAGAAACAAGAGGTGACAGTGGACCTGACGGTCTTGTCGTGAATGGTGAGGACACGACATATGGTGCGGGGCATAAACATGGCTAGTGGCCTAGGGAGATGGAGATTGGGAAAAGGAGGAGCATGGGTGATACCTCCCATAAAGAATGATGGGGGATAACCCCAAAAATGTTTCCCTTCCCCATGGGTAGATGCCATTCCATAGAAAGAGTATCTCATACCATGTGAGGGAGATCTCACTCCCTTGGAGACGAGTGGGTATGGAAAATGCCTGAGGTTGGGGAAAACATGTGAATCTCAAGGGGAGATGTTATAGTTTAACACCATGTTCCGAGGATGATGGTTCTTGAAAGTTTAAAGTTATGTAGCTCAGATGATGAGGACTCACTCCCCACCCTTTGGACTTACATGACTATCTCCATTTAAACCTTGGTGAAGGGATGGAACCAGCAAGGCCTGGAAACAACAAGGTGGATGAGTGGTCAATTGATGGGTCCATGTTAGCGTAACTATGTAAAGAAGAAATAATTATTAGCAAACCTTTGCAGAGAATCATTTAGGTAGAGAAACACAACATGAGACTAAACAAGGGACCATGAAATCACTACTTATGAGACTGGAGGTCCGTATGGAAAAGGGGTTCGCAAAGTCGAAGGCCTTTCTGAGAGGGTGTTTTTGAATTTCAGATGCTTCATAGAGAAAAAGGAGCTTTACAAAGGGAGGATCTTCATGAAGCATGGTGAAAAGGGGGATCCATGAAGGGAGGATCTTCACAAAGCATGGAGAAAAGGGGATCTATAAAGTTAAGAGCTTCACAAAGCATGGAGACCCAGCCTAGTCATGTGGTCCACATGTATTTGGGGGGTTCTTCACAAAGCATGAATGCTTTGTGAAGTCCTGAGTACCCAAGAGGGACTACTACCTTTGCGATGGATGTGAAATTTCATGAAGTAAATCTCTACATTAATTGGAGGAAAATAGGAATGAAGGGAAATCTATTTTGGTATTATTAAATACCTTGGTCGATGAATTCTCTCACTAGTTCACAGAGCACATGGAGATTAGTGAAATGAGAGCTCAAAAGATGAAAGGTTAAGGTAGTGATGCTTTGAGATGGGGGTGAGTCACAAATTTATGGGCACCAAGCATTGCGATGATTAGATGTGAGCCATGACAGAAATTGAGCTTTGTGAATAGGGTTTGATCCATCAGACTCATGGATCATTCCTTTAAGTGGCTTGGTATCGATCAAGGAGGTCGTCGAACTCACAAAGCTATCCATCAATAGGATTTTCAGCATTCAAAAAGTGAATCAGACTCACAGAGTTGTCTGTAAACCAGATTCTTTGCATTTGTAGAGTGAATCAGATACGCGGAACTATTCATCAACTGACTTCATGGAATTCATGGCGGTGAGGGGACTAGAATGGGTTCTTCATGAAGTAGTCACCTTTAGTGATTTTTTGACTCATAAGGATTGAATATTTCCTCAAATGGTTTTTCCTTCCTCAATCCATCCTGGGCATGAATTTCAGCACTAATAGACCCCCCCCCTCAGAGTTGGATCTTAGGGGAGAAGAAGGTTCGGATTCTGAAGGTACATCACTAATTTTTTTTTTCAATTGTGAAGATGGCTTGCGATGATAGTGTGTGGAGCATGGGGGAAGATCGATGTGAATATTGAGAACAATATGATTGTCACAAATATTGGAGGGTTTACAATTATAAATTCAGCCCAAGGGACCCCATTGTCTGCATATGATCTTCATGAACACTATTCTTGAACTCTCAAATCACAAAGAACCAATAGCCCCATAAATGCTCTCTGTGAACTAGGTTCCTCAAACCAATTCTTTGTGAACACTTCTTATTGAACCAATGCATCATGATTCTCTATTTTTCTATGATACGCACTAAGTCCATCTTGTCTTCACAATCTGGTTCTCTATGAATGTTCTCCACAAGTTATCTTTGTGAATGATCTTCATGAATAGAAAAGTGAAACAAATAAGTATTGGAGAAAATGGCCAATCATGATGCTATCAAGGAGGCCCTTGTTGATTCTTCTTGAAGAGAAGTTATGATGAACAACATCCTGATCAGAGAGAATATTCAGAGTAATTCCATCCATGAAACTTTTCTTGTGTTGTTTTAGGTAGTGAAAAAGGATTAACCTTTGTGCAAGAGATTTTTGTTGTATGGTTTTAACCTAAGGGATGATTTTTTCATCCTAGAAGTGAGTAGGGATGTATCAAATTACAGGTTCATGGGAACACCGAATCAATACCAGTGATTCATAGCTACTGATGAACATACCTAGGGGGATTATATTCCCATCACCACTGATTGTCTTTACAAAAATTTCAATGGAATTGATGGGAAAGCATTACAACCATAGGTATCTCCACTGTATCACCACACTATCCTCAAGGTAGGTTTAGGGAACCCAGAGAAATGATGGACTAATAATTGGGAATTATACTAGGCTACAAACTTCATAAAAGAATGGGCCTGAGCCTGTTGGGTATGTTCATCCTATACAGAATTCAGAGTTGAGATGAGGCAAGTAGGCCTGTATGAGGCTGCATGGTCTGCCCAATTCCACATACATAAATTGAAATAAATCATGCCTGAGCTGATGAATAGATGGTTGTCGAGGACCAACACCTTTAATCTTAATCCAAGGGAGGACGACATCCACCTATGGGACCTCCACCATATTTCTAGGATTCCCATTCCAGGGAAAATGTATTAAATATTTCTCCCCATGGAGAATGCATGGGAGGAGTCAAAGAAAATTCTACAGCTTGCGAAGGCATTGCTAGACCTCACGTTGGCAAAAGATAAGCAGGTGGTGAGGGATGTACACTTTATGTAGTGGTTTAGCCATTTTCTAAATTTTCCTATAGAGAGTCCTGCTGAGGGAGAGGAGGAACCCATGGAAATATCCACAAGGACCCGTACCTATCCAAGAGGGGATCAACGCAACAAGGAAGGGTCTTATTTGTAAAACTTGGAGGATAGAAAATGGAAACTATGGGGATATAGAATCAACAATGAGCTTCAACGATGGTTAGGTTGGATGGGTTTATATCGGTGCTCATCTATGGATGGATGTTGCAGAAAAATATTCCCACATGGGTGCATGGTCGAGAAAATTTATTATGGAGGCCATTCTGGAAATGGGGAAACATATCTACATTGGGATTCCGACATTGGAAAAGCTATATAAGGAGATTTGGCACATCGATTAGTGTAAGAAGACACTACGTGTATGTAGACCATTACACTTTCTATATGGCTGGGTGGAAGGGAACATAAGGGCGTATGAATACCAGAATCCCATCTCCCCTCCCAGTACAGACTTTTGACCAACCATTATGAATAAGGTGAGAAGTTTTCCATTCAAACTAAACTTGACGACAATGCTGAACAAAATCTGGTGTACGGAATAATTTAACTTCCATACATTATCTTTTCCAATGGGAGTGTTAAATGATGATGGAAGGGTAACTAAATAGTAGTGATCACACCTCCTATACTTTAGAGTTGGATTATTAGTAGTGTGGGTGGATCAAGAACCGATATGTGAACCATGTGCCCCACATCGATTCGTGAGTCTGTTCCGATGTTTAAATATACTAATCTCAAAATTATACTTGGGTTAACATCATGAGGATCACCCATGCATGATGAGGAAGTTGTGGAACATTTTCATGGGGGAGGAATGTAAAATGAAGAATGAGCTACCTCTATCTATCGCCGGTTATGGGATATTTAAAGACTATGCAAAGAACTAGGAGGCAGCCTACCCGATTGAAATGATGAAACAACAGACCACCTGAGCCGAAGATTGAGTGGCCCCTACAACTCGATGTCGAGGTAGACAATGAAAGGTGTATGTCTCAGTGGTAGGGATGATGAATATTATGGTGGTGGAGAAACTGCAATAAGAACAATAGTTCAAAGGCGTGCACTGACCAGAAACAAAAGAGGTTTAATGGTAGAAGATCCAATAGATCAAGATGGGAAGACTCAGGAGGAAGGGGATCCATCCAGAGGGTTCCGCAAAAAATCTACCCAAGCTCCTGGGAATCGGCCATGTTGCATGGATATACCTAAGGATATCGTTTATCCCTAGGCTTGGGAGTCTTGGCACATCTGAAGGAAATTCCTTAGTTGTTACGAAATGTGGGATATCCTTAACCAGTTTGGGACAGAACTTATGAGCATTGTTCATAATGAGGTCGACTTTCTGGTATCTTAGGAAGATGGGGAGTGATATATGGATAAGTTAGAGTACTTAGTGCACTCTTGGAGCACTCTGCATCCAATGACGGATCGGGTGAAAGTATTTATAGACTTGACATATCCACCACAACTATTTATTGCTGAGCTGGTGAAGAACTTTCCTCTACCTACAGAATTGAAAGGATCTTGGGGAGAAGATTCTAAGATAGGGGGACCTCTAAAGGAAGGTGAGGTTGGGACCTTAGAGGAAACCTCATTAAGAGGGTTCACCAAACCTCTTGAGGTATGCTCTAACCATTCCCTTATATAATATCTTTCATGTTTATCTAGGTTTTTCAAATGATATTTATTCTATACTGGAGAGCCTTGTATAAAGGAACCCATCCTGTTTGGACAAAGATGTGATGACGGGTGTATAGGACCAAGCTCTAGGGGCTATAGGTTCCAACAATGATATGGAAACCAAAGTAGATTATCTGGAATCTAAAGATCTCCCAAACATAATGGGGGGACATGTCCTAGTTTTACAACAATAAAAACCCAAGGATGTGACAAATCACCACTTAACCTTTGTAAGATTCTTATCTCATAGAATTATACTCGTTGTTTACTCAACCAGGTTAACTAACATAATGTATTTTTGGAAAGTCCTTGAAGCTGTGATTGTATGATTATTGAGGTTGATCGAGGGTCCCGTGGCTTCTTTATTACATGAATGACAATTTATGTTGAATTGAGTGCCTAATCAGATGAGACCATGACAATCGTGGTTGTGAGTAGAGCCACTGGTGGGGAGGAACCTAAAGAAAATATGAACAATATCATCTAAGTGGGATCAAGTGATAGAGATTAACCACATGATATGAATCCCATCATATCTGATATAATGCCATAGAACGATCCTACCACTGAACTCTTAGCCGTATTTCCGGAGTAAAAACCCACTGACCCATAGAATCTGGACGAGTTTAATTCTGATGCGGAGGAAAACCAAGATATCTATCACTGGTTCTGGATGTTGATCAAGATCTTTGTTGACAATACCCCAAAATTAGAGTGGATAAGATGAATGGGATCACTTCACCCTTGGATATGCAATCTATGTTCTAGAGGTGTGGTTACATGAGGTCTACATATGCTTATCTTGGATGACCTCACTAAAATAATACAGGAGAGAACTCCCCGATTGGATGTTTCTTGATAGTAGAAGAATTTTTTCATCACTCAGAAACTCTAGGAGGATGAAGAGGAGGTCCAACACTTATAAGTGTATATGTACAAGAGATCTTCCCTCATTAACACCAAATCAGAACTCATATCACGATTGAGGGTCCTGTTGTAAGAGGCCGAAGAGCAGTTGAGGCAAGCATCTCGTGAATGGAAAATCTCCAAACTGAGAAGGATGAAGTGCATATTAGGGATGATGAGATTTTACCTATGGAAAAAGAGGAATAAAGGGAGACCAGATTCTGAAAATAGATCATGGAGGCCACACACCAAAGGGAGATGGATCTAAAATGCTCCATTGAAGGGGTCAATCCTTAGGGGATTTGTTTTTATAAACTCATAAAACATTTTTCATTATTTTTTGTTTATTTTGAACTAAATAGTAATTTCTATATTCTTTTAAATTATACCACCTCCATCATATCTATAAAATAATTAATGATTAATCCTTAAGATCACTTGGGTAATGCCCAATGTGAGAAATAAGGGACAAACACAAAATTATTCACTCTGTATGAGAGTACTAGATAATAATTGAGTACTCGAGGTCTACAATTACTAACTGAACACCTTGGGAATTTAGGATGAGAGAGGTCATGTATGGAGAACAAGGATATCAGAACAACCAAATTTCTTTTCTCAATGTGTACTGGTGCATTAGCGTGACAATGCCAAGGGCCCTGGAATCAATCCGAACAATGGGGGATTAAGAAGTGTGAATCACATTCCCAACATTTGGAACACAATGAGGGTGGAATGATGATGGATTATTTTTACTGAACTTGTTCAAAACATAGCATCCACATCAAATTATCCTTGGATGGAAACAAACAAATGAGGGCCAACCACTGAACCTATTTGAAAACATGGGGCCAACCTCAATGTGTCATCCAAATCCATTTAGGGAATTGGTACAGAATGGTAGGTGAGATGAAAAGACATGAGACCATTCCATCAGGGGGTCCCTTTATACCTAAAAGAGTATGAGGATCCAAAAAAGGGGCACACAAAGCTTGAGGTGGAGTGATGCAATGTTTGAAAGGATTCCAAAACTCTTGAAATTACGCCATAGTGTCTTAGAGAACATTAGTGTAGGCGCATTGGTATAAATAAAGGTCCATCTCATCTCTCAGTGGAGCATCATATTGGAAGCTGAGTAACAATTGAATATGTGAACAACATGGTAGATAACCTACATTATGGGAGGGGATCTCTCAAATGATGGCCTGATATTCTTTTTAGTTTTACATATTGTAAGTTAGAACTATGTATAGTACAATTTACTATCATGTGATCAGGACATCCCATAGTTTAACATAACGTGATTTGGATGTTTTCACATATTTTAAGGTCATACTTACTGTATCCGAGATTCCAATTTAAGGTCATAGGTCTTGGGACTTGCTGTCTATTACTATAGTGTTTTCATGAAATAGAGGATAGGAACTCGACGTGAATGAGCTGAAAGAGACTCACACACCATACAAATTCCAAGGAATATATATAAAGGAGGCATATGTGATGTGATGAGGGACAAACTTGATATTAATAAAGGCCAAGGAGACCTAATGTCATACAAGATATCCCGATGGGGATCCTAGTTTAAGTACATATAGTTTGGACTTTAATTGGGACCGAAAGGCCCAAAAGATTAAGGAACCAATGGATGGGTCCAAAGAAAAAATGTCTGGGCATCACTATGTATCCCATGGGGATGTGAATCAAGAAATATGCAGCTCTTGAGGATTATTTGCAGTTTAACATCATGTCTTAAGAATAATTTTTTTTCACAATTTATTTCCCTGGGACATGTAAGGAGAAATTCATGGTGTGGAAAATAACCCAACATTAATGAAGATCAAATAGATCCACACCACACATTCTTGAGGAGGTAACCCAGAACAATAGAGGGAAAGAGTAATGCTATTTTTGTTGTTGGGCCCTGGGATAAGATGTTTGATCATCACTACATATCCCATAAGGATCATAATCAATACACACATATTCAATAAAATGGCATGCTGAATGACTCGTGCGAATAGGGGTGATATCCTCTCGAATCAGAAAATTGTGGTTTTTGAGAAGTTTGTTGTCATGTGAACTAGGACATGGAAAATATTATTTTAAGGTCATAGATTTCAGACCATTTAGAGGGGATATGTGTGGTGTGGTGCCATGTGGTGACCCGACTTGAATGAGGTCCAAGGAGGCCCACACTACACCCCACATTCCCAGATGATATCCAAGACAAAGGGCTAAAGGGTTGAGTTTGTGATTCTGTATCTAGGCCTAAATAAGCACAAGAGCCTCAGCCCAGTTGGTGAGGACTCGCTAGGTGCATCCAAGAGACCCGGGATCAAATCCTGGTGGAGGATTATTTCCGGGGTATGGTAGCAGTACTGTAGAAGTACTGTAGCAGTCACTATAGCAGGCACTGTTCGGTATTGTAGCAGCCAGAACTATTCATCCATATGGGTCTTCGGGCCACTGGTTTGGTTATCGGGTCCTACAAGGCTTTCGGGCCACCCAAGGCCTTCGGGCCAGTTGATTCTCAAGGCCTTTGGGCCACCTTAAGGCCTTAGGGCCACCCCAAGGCCTTCGGGCCACATGAATGCTGGCCCAGACACACTACAAAAAAGGAGCAGCCCTAGAAGAGGATTCAGAGCAGGTATACTCACCAGAGCAGAGCCAAATGGATTGTCAGAAAGAGAGGGTATGGCTATGCCATCGGTACCAGCCTGTGCTTTCACGAGAAGCCTAGCCAGACGGTCATGCAAAAGGTGGAGTGCTACTATCAAGATGCAGATGCTGGGGAGGGGCAGTTCCTTATAGATAGTCTGGATGAATTTCCTAAGACCTTCAGGTCATGTAATATCTTAAGCCTACGGGCAATGTATTCTCTGAGCCTACGGGCCTTGTTAGGGTTCCCTCTCATCCCTTGAAAAGGGGGTTATCAAAATCAATAAAAAAATGAAGGCCTTCAGGCCATTCAGGCAGGCCTAAATAAAATTTTTCCAAGAATCAATACATATCCCATGAATATGGGAATCAAGACACATTTAATTCTTGAAATGTGGCATGGTAAGGTACCTATGCCAAAAGGGAAATTTCTTCCTAGAGGAAGACACCATCATGTTATGTAGTTTACCATCATACTTCTTGGATAAAGAATGCACCGTTTAGTGTCATATGATATGAAATATGGATATTTTGCAGTTTACCATCTTGAAATAAGGATCCTCAGGATCTTAGTTTATATTCATAGATCTCAGACCTCAAAATGGGGCTTCCAAAGGGGAAGTGTGTAGTATGACATGACAAAGTTACCCGATGTGAATGAGGACCAGAGAGATCCACACTAGACTACACATTCACTAAGGAAACCCCTTGAAATGTTTGAAGTCATAAATCTTGGACTTGGATGCCTAGTTTGACATCATGATATTAGGATGTAAACTCCTAGTTTACAGTCATATAGTTTGGACCATTTAGAGGGTGTGATTTTTCTATATGGGTGCAAACCCTACCACAAACCCTAATCCCACGCTACTGATGATCAGTGAGGGAAACAAGGGGTAGAAATGATTATTTTGACTAATAGAGACACACAATAGGGGAGAATGGAAGTAGGGTTAATGATGTCCCAATGATGCTGATTGGCCTACTCAACGTGAAAAGGTGCATGATGGGGTAACACCGAGGGTGTTGAAGTTCTGTTTGGACATAAGGATTTGGAAAGGGTTTTGAATCAAAACATCTCATATTTGGGACACAATGGGGGTTTCATAATGACAGATTATAATTACTGACATTGTTCAAAACAAAACATCCATATCAAGTAACTTGGAATGAGAATAGACAAATGAGGGTCAGCCACTAACCGTGTTTGAAATGTTGGACCCATCTCAAAATGTTGTTAAAAATATTTCAGGTCATTATCCCTAGATGGTAGGTGATCCATGACTCCAACAACCATGCCTCCAGAGGGATCCTTCGAATATGAAAGACAACGGAGACTCAAATAAAGAGTCATGTGAAGCGTAGATATGGAATGAGGGAATGTCCATGTAGAACCCATCACTCTAAGTCCTACACCACAGTGAATCAAAGAATGCTAATGAGGTATATCAAATAGAGGGATCCAAAACCCTTATTAAGGGAATAATCCTTGAGATAGATCCTAGATATGACATGTTAATGATCCGATTCCAAATGAAGAGTATGGGGGATAAAAAAAGGGGTTGATAAGCTAGGGGTTGGACCTGAAGAAAACATCCAGGCATTCTTATGTATCCCGTGAGGATGGGAATCAATCCACACATAGTTATTGAATACCATGTAGTTTAACATCATGAAGGAAGAAGGGGTCACACAGTTTATCGCCATGCGACTAGGAAACTAGGATCTTTGTTTATGGTCATAGATCTTAGACTAGCCAATGAGGACTTTTTAATGGATATATATGGCATGGAGAGGTGTTGAACTCGATGTGAATGAGGTCCAAGAAGGCCCATCACCATACCACATACTCCTAAGAGTAGGGTTTTTAAATAGGGGATAGACCTGAAGAAAAAATGTCATAGAATTCCTACATATCTCATAAGTATGGGAATCAAGTCAAACGTAGTTCTTTAATTTAATGTAGTTTAACATCATGTAGTTAGGATTTAGTAAAGGGGGGTATTCTTGAGGGAGGTACATGGTGTAGCTTTTATAGAACAATGTGAATGAAAACTAAGGAGGTGTCAACACCTCACCACACACTCCTAAGAGGAACCTAGGTCAGGAATTTGAAAGAATCTTGCAGCTAGACCATAGAAAAAATGTCTATGAATTCTTAAGTATCCTATGAGGATGGTAATTAAGACATACGTAGTTCTTAAACCACGTGTAGTTTAATGTCATGCAGTAAGGATGAGGGAGATCTTATTTTAAGGTCATAGATCTCAGACCATGCACAGTTTATCATCATGTGAGACGTAAAAATAATTTATCATCATGCAGCATGAAAATTGTTACATAGTTTAACGTCATTAAATTAGGAAGAAACAATAGTTTTTACATCATGTGGGATGGGGAAGCTTAACATAAAGGTCATATAGTAAGGATAAAAAATTCTATGTAGTTTAATTCCTTGAATGTAGGATGCAACAATTTAACGTCATGTGGGATGAGATAGATCTTAGTTTAAGGTCCTAGAACTCAAACCATGAGGTGAAGCTACCAACATGGGGGTGTGTAGTATAGTTTCATAAATAAATCCAGCATGAATGAGAACCAAGAAGGTATTATCACCATACCACTCACTTCCGTAGAAGATCCCAGGTCATAAGGATGAAAACGTTGATTTGGTGGACAGGCCCTAGATGAAGTTTCTAGGCATACCTACGCATCTCATGAAGATAGGAATCAAGGCATACATAGTTTTTGAACTCCTTGAAGTTTAGTGTCATGCGGTAAGGATGTGGGATATACTAGTTTAAGGTTGTAGATCTTGGACCATGCATAGTTTATCACTGTTGACACTCCTTTTCATCACATTGTTTAAAGGAATGGAAAGGGAAATGACTTAGCACAAATTGATTCATCCTTTGAAGAAAACATCAAAAATCGACAAAGGCATGAACAAGGATTCAAATGCACATGCACCGCGCATGTTCCCTCACTGTCGTGCAAGTATACTTGTGTGCCGAATAATGGTCGTGCAAGTGACTTGAGCTCCCTCTTTGAAAACCACCCGGGGTCCTCTCCAGCCTATAAATACCCCTAGGGGCCCCCCCATTTCTGTAGGAATTGTTCCAGAATTCAGATATAGACCTCTGAATGCCCAAGTCTTTTTTTCAAGTCTTCCAAACACTTCTAATGTAATTCTTTACCTAGAATGGAAGGTCTAAACAAGAGGAATAAGGTCTAAGTGCTAGAAATCACTAACACTTGTGCGCCTAAATGTTTTTCCTTTAAGGGAAATGAACACAATTGCGTGCCTCTTTACCTATTCATTGAAACTTGCGTGCCACTCTTCTGGAAGTACCTCAGGATGATTCTAAAGGCTTTGGTCAAGAATCTCCCAAGTATTACTCTACAGGTCAAGGATCGTGCAAGTACCCATGTGTCGCGCAGGTATACCTGTGCGACCAATACTTGCGCGCCCACGCAGTACCTGTGCGCCTGCCAGGACTTACGCGCCCCTCTCTTTTTTGGGTGCCCTTAATGCCCATTTAACCCCTCTTATGCCATTCCACCTCTTCTATTCAATATTCAGTCTTCAGGACACTCTTCAAATCCATTTATGGCATGTTTTCTTAATTTAATTCCTGATATAAAAGGAGTTCTGTGGAATATCTCTCAAAACATAGTGATTTTCACATCTTTATGTCACTAAAGTTAGAGAGTTCATTCATTCAACCTCATCCTTTAAGATGAGAGAATCCTCAACCTGGGCCTCCTTTTCAAGAGTAATCCCCAGTTCAAATCCTCATTAATTTTGGAATCCTCCTTAGGAGTAAGCCCCAAGTCCTCTTTAATTTGGGCCTCCTTTTCAGGAGTAAGCCCCAAGTCCCCTAACCTGGGCCTCCTTTTCAGGAATAAGCCCCAGTCTTAATTTCTCTTAACCAGTCATAATTCCCCAAATTTGGGCATCCTCCTCAGGAGTAAGCCCCAAACCTTAATTACTTTAACCGGGGTTTCCTTTTCAGAAATAATCCCCAGTCTCAAATATGGGCATCCTCTTTAGGAGTAATCCCCAAGTCCCTTAATTTTCAAAACCATTTAACCTGGGCCTCCTCCTTAGGAATAAGCCCCATTATTAATTTCTTTTAACCAGTCATAATTCTTTTTGATCCGGGCTTCCTTCTCTGGAGTAAACCCCAATCATAAGTCCCCTACTAACTTGGGCATCTTCCTTAGGAGTAATCCCCAAGATTAGAGTATCCAAATCTCCATGAAGCACATATAACTTTTATAGACCCTATTCATGGATTTCATCCCTGAAGTAAATCTTAATACTCATCTATTTGGGCAGTCATACATACATAAGCCCCACATCATTGCATGGCACAATTGTCTGATTTCATTAATACCTCTTGTTTCTCACACCGAGCATGACTCACGTGAGATTAGAGTGTAAAAGTAATCATGAAATCCTTATTTGAGCCATCAATCATGCATAAACATCATACTCCCTTACTCGAACAACGTGGGTTCTGATTCCTTTTCCAAAACAAAGGATACGTAGGTAGCCCATCAGCAGGTACGATACCAACTCTGAAATAATACATGTCCTACTGAATGACAATAAAATTCAAGTGCCCCACTGAGTGGATTTAAAACCAGTATGGTCATCATAATGACCACGAGATTTTTATGTATTTAAGGATACCATCAACTAAGAATCTCTAAAAAAAATACAGATGATTCTCTATTGATGAAGAACCTCAAATACATATAAAATATTCTCTAAATTTCCTTCATATCAATCATTGATTGTCAGATTTAATGGAAAGGACATTTTATACCTGGTAATGTAATAAGGATTCACGAACATAACTTAAATCTATAAAGAGAGTCCCGGAGTAGACAATAATTCCCCTAAAAAAGGTGTGATGAGTCCGACCTCCCATCCTCTCAACTAATACAAATTCCTAAGCCTCATCAGTCCACAACTAATGAGTTCCTACCTTTGGAATGTAGGTCCAAATGGATATAGAATCGTTGGATGTTTCCATTTCTACGAACAAACCCATTAGAAACCGATTGGAATGTTTGAACCTTCAATCAACGAGGTCATCCCCAATTCCAGAGGAAACAAAAAATGGTGAAACCGACATGAATCCTAAACCAAGTTAAAATGATCCTTCGCTTATTTGTCAGGCCCCTATTTAAACTCAACGAGAGGGACAACAAAGCAATCAATGATGTATTTTCTCATCCAAAAGATGTAGTGGCCAGACTTATCTTGATTATTTCTATTATATAAAACATGCACTCTTTTCCAAGATCTTCTGCATTTCCAGAATGGATTCTCTTAAGTTCACATCCGTGAATATGTCTGCCGTGAAAGCTTCTGCTGCAAATGCCACTGCTGTTATCATGCTGGATCATAGTCCGCTCTGAGGAAGAAATCACCTACTCAACATATTCAACGCTGGGTATCAAATGTGCTGGTTAAGGAGTACTGTCAAAACGGTACTATTCCGACTCTGGAGGTGGCTCGACAAGCCCTCCATGTCAATAATTCAACCTGGTCGTCCAGACAGCAACGAACATTGATCAAGAAGTAGGCGGTTCAAACCACCGTCTCCAACCATTTCGGGTCGTTATCCTCGGAACACAATCACCATTCACTCCCATATTTTGAGGAGGTGAATGAGCAGGTCTATTAGGGCCTTAATTCAAGGAAGCAGGAGTCCTTCCCGAGGACTCCCATCAAAAATCTCTTCCAGAATCGTGTGACAGTGCACCCTCAACATGATAGGGTATCGACTCCAGGCGTTCGGCTCAGGTTACTCGAACCCGAGCAGGCAAGACAAATTTCCAGAGGAAAAATCCGGTCAACAGTGAGTAGGTTCTCATCTATGCTATCTCTAAAGAAGTCCACCAACCTAACTTGGTGGCAAACAACGAGTGGGAACATACACCCATCCATTTTAATTCCACTGTCCAGCAGACTCGTCTGGCAGCATCACGCCAATCCTGCCAGGCAATTCTGGCGGAGTACTATAGGCAGGAACATACACCTGTTTATACGTCATCAGCTAGTCAGAAGGCTCGTCTGAATACATATGATGGATCTCGTCAACCACATTCGGTGAAGTAAAATCATCAGGCACATACACCTTCTAGTATTGATCAAGCCTACCAACAGTCTCGCTTGGTAGCACTCGGAGAAATCAGTCGGAAAGCTCCAGCGACAAATAGGTTGCATACTCGACTCTCTACCCCCACACTTGTGTACTCTCAGGATTCACTGACAGGAAAAGGAGAACAGGAACAGGAACACACAGCTAATCCAATCATGGAATGGATGTATATTCCCGTTTTGGTAGCTGAAGTCACCAAGAACATTCTGTCAATAGGGAAAGAGCAAAAGAAAATCCCTACTCATATTCTGCATGCTTTCCAGGATATTATAACAGCTTCAACGGAATTTCAGGGAAAGACACATAAATCTATCCCTACCAGTGGAGTGTCAAATCAACAGTTCACTCCGAAACAGACACACACATCTGTTCCAGTCCAAGTGGGTTGTGGGGCATATTCCCCCATATCATACGGACAACCAAGTCAGGAACATACACCTGATTTGATTAGAGATCGTCAGCCCAACCTAGCCATCTCTCCTGATCAGGCACATACACCTACTCAGAGTAGCCACTTTCTTCAACAAGTGGTTTCCAAGGCGAGTAAGAAGGCGCCTAAGAAGAAGACCCACCGAACACAATCAAGAGATCAAGAGACAATCTGTAACAATGCCTTGATCGATGTTGGAGTTCTTGAAACCCTCAGAAAATCATCTGTTGGAATCCAAGATTCTACCCCCTCAGTTCCCAATAGTGGGAACATTAATTTTGAAGGTCTGCATCAGATACTTCTTCATGAAGGCTTTCTTCATGACAGTTCGGTCAATCTTGAAGTTTCATCTTCAGATGAGAGATACAATAAACCTCTGTGTGGCCAGAAGACCAAGGAGCAAAATATCTCATCTTTTGCTGTAACCCACCATGGTGGTCCTCCCCATGATGATGAATTTCGTTTCAAAAGTCCTCTCCATAGTAGTGATGCACATTGCCTGAAAAATGCTCCAATGGACAATGTATTTCCGATAAATCCCTCTTATCTTGAGGCACTTGAAAATGTGAAACCAGTCATGTCTGATGTTTAATCGCTAGCAGGTGAAATAATTTCTCAATCAGAAGATAGCCTAGGGTATAGTTCATTCTATGAACCACCCCTAAGTCATGAATCTTCTAGTTTCATCAGTGATTTCTCTACCAATATTGTTGAATCCGATGAAGCAACAAGGAAACACCATCTCTGGTCAAATCAGATAGAAGAATATTCGTTGGATGATAAAGAGTAAATTCTGAACATGAGAAAACAACTGGCGAAGGGTGAAGTGCCAGTCATGTTTTGGCCTCTGGCTGACTCTCAGTATGACATTCTAGATATGTTGACGGAAGATGGAATTCATGATATTTGTCTTAACATATGGAAAAATCTTTGTCAGTTGAAAAAGAAAGTATTATCTTATGATGAATATGGAAATCATGTTAAGATAAATGAAGGGTTACAACGTCATATTGATTTGGCATCTCTATCAGCCTCTCGATATCTGAAGACTGAAAAGCAGTAGAGAGACCTTCAACATTCATGCCTTAGCGCACTAAGAAGATTGCTCCAGTTAATTGCCAATGCCCCATCTGATATTCATGTTAGTGTATGGGGTGTTCATGGAGCATTACATTTCACTGTGCTCTCCAGTTAGCAAAGACCGCCGAAAATGGTCTCATGAAATGTTATTGCCCGTGGCCGGCCAAAATCAATGGGTTTTTTTTGTAATCAAAGGCTTTCCCAAGAACAGTCTTAAACTAGTTCTTCTCAAAATCAAGAATACAGAGAACAAGTTATTGAATTAATCCTGCATCAAGAAAACGAGAATATTGAACATGCCTCTCATATGGAGCAGGCACACCACTAAGTGACCGAAGTGTCAGAAATAATCCAACAGTCTTTTGAGACGGGTGATAAAAGTGGATGTCTATTGATGCATCCAACTAATTTTCGAACTAAGGTCCGCAAGATCAGGAGAGATTTTAAGAAAGTATCAGACATAGCATGTTAAGAGCCACCCCAGCTTACCAGACTGGGGACTCTTTTAAACCAACCCTCGAAATCAACAAATAGGATTCAAGAGGTTGAGCAAAGACAGCAGGAACAGCTCCAGTCCACTAGACTAGGGACTTCTTCAAATCATCAATCCCCTCCTCAGTGAAAGTCGGTCTTATCAAGATTGGGGAAGAAGCCAAAAGAGGAACGAAGATCCAAAGTATCAGGATATTCTCTCTAAATTGAGGTTCTCTAAGAAGTTATTAAGGGGTCAAATCAACAAAAGTTAATGTCTTGTCAGGGGAACGACAGAAGACAATATCACAGAAATGCTGATAGAAGGGATGCAATGCATTTTGCATCAATTAATGTCATCAATGCCATTGTTGCTAATCCACCAGATGAAGATCACTTAGAGGGATCATATGAAGAGGTTCCTGCTCAAGAAGTTGTATGCACAGACACAAATGAAGAAGGTGTGTGTACACAAAATCAAAGGATTACTCAGAACCAAGGTAATACTTCAGGTAATCCACTTCCCCCTCTCCAAAAGGGAGCCAACAAGGGGAAAAGAAAGAATCAGGTAACATACCCTTCCTCTGGAGAAGGGAAATCGCTCTCACTTGAGAAAAGGTTTGCACAACAGGAAGAAGAAATGAAGGAATTGAGGAGGATGAATGTAGAACTACTTCAGGGTAGTCTTCTTCTTAATCATGATGGAGTCAGTCAGTCAAAGGAATTTGTTGTGGCTACTGAAATGGATGAAGAATATCCTCCTTTATCAGTACACCCTCATAGGTCTAATCCTATGGGTCAAGTGCAACACCAATTGGAAATGCTACCTTCAGTTGCAGTAGCAACCACCACATCTGTACCAGCTCCAGTCTTTGCACCTGCCAAAGTCCAAGTTGAACCAGATGTTTCTTAAAAGTTAATAACTACCATTGGATCATTAACAGCTCGGTTAGAGACTATGGAAGGGAAGTGTGTGCAGTTTCAACCAGAAAAGAGAGCTTACCCTGAATGGGTAGATTTAATCCTTCCCTCATAAAGTTTTGGTAACCCTGTATTCCCTATTTTCAGTGGATCAGGCGATCTTGAATAGCATTTGACGCATTACGTGTCTTGTTGCGATCCTAAGATGGGAACTCCGGAACAACAAGAAGTAGTGAAACTCAGATGCTTCATGCGAACCTTGCAAGGACTAGCTTTTTTTTGGTATACAAGCTTGAAATCTCATTCAATTACCAGGTGGGAAGATCTTTGCCAAAAATTCCTTCTTCAGTTCAACTCAACGTTGCCAAAGACAACCGTTTTTGATCTCAAAAATTGTAAGAAAAGGTAGAATGAAAGGGTCTCAGATTTCATTGCTCACTGGAAGGGATTAACATATTCCCTAATATTAGAACTCCCTTAGGAAGAACTGTTTCCAATCTGTGTGGAAAATCTGCGTGATGAATTACGCATGCCGTTGATCCCTGTGAAATATACAGGAGGGTTTAGAGACCTTACTTCAATCGCTCAATAGATTGAGGATTCTCTTATAAAGACTAAGGATAAGGCTCATATATTTCCATCAGATGCAGGAAGGAGAATGGGTAAAGCATAGACTGCTACAGTTATGCTTAAACAAGTACTTGTACCTGCTTCTACTTCAAAACCTTCATCTTCTCGAAGGGATCCACCTCCTGAGAACCAACAAAAAAGGTTGTTTCGTCATGACGATCAAAGAGATCAAAGACGAAAACAATTTGAGGATCTAAAGAGAAAAACATACTCTTTCCTAAATGAACTTGTTCCTGGTTACTTCATTTCGGATCTGGAAAATAATTTGGTTCAGTTGCCAAGGCCCAAAAGGCCAAACAGGGAAGGAGATAAAGACCGTCCCAATTATTTCCCCTTTCATAAAATGTTGTGTCATCCCATCCAGGAGTGTTTTGTCTTCAAAGACCTCCTGCAAAAGATGGTCAACTTGGGACAAGTAAAATTAAAAGGTTTTTTAGCTCAGGTAGATTGTGTTACTACTACAGTTCCAGAGGAGGAAGGCGAATGGAAAGAAGTCAAAAGAAAAAATGTGCAAAAATATGATGATTGCATGGTCAGAAAAATGATCAACCGAACTAATGCCATTTTATGAACGCAATTGAAGAAACCAATTGTGCCTTCTGCCATGAATGCCGCAGAAAAACCCTCTTCATCAGAGGGAAAATCCTCAAAGAAATGACATGATTCAAAGAATGAAAAAGAATCCGAAGAAGATGAGTATGTGTCAAAGCCTAAGTTGACTTTGACTATAGAAGACTTCATGCCATCTACTTAAAATTCAAGAGCACCGCCCCACCAAACGGCACAACCTAAACAGGATAATCAGGTAGATTTTTCATCGGATGCAGAGTTGATTTTCAGTTATGTTAATATGATTCAATTAACAAATCCATATGCCAATCAAAGTTTCAATTTTGATAAGCCCGAATTCCCTATATCAAATAGAGGAATCAGAGGAAGTTCTAGAGGCTCAGGATACAGAGGAAGACATGGATCTTTCAGAGGACAATATTCCAATTCTCCCCCTGCTAGAACTGTGTATGTAGTAGAAACTCATGGTAGAGCTCTTCAACGAGCTCAACAAGAACAAGCAAGTTCTTCCACACAAGGCAGACTTAGCCCTAACACAATTATTTTGGAAGATCGGTTGAAGGTTCCATCTTATTCCTCTCAGAAAGTAAATATACCTAATCGGTCTAATCTTCCAAATCCAGGAGTATTACCAACTCCTATCCCGGTAAAAGATGCCTCAAATTACAAATCATCAACTTATAAGGCACCTTCTAAACCACATGTTCCTGTTGGGAAACACAGACCTTTGGATCAAAAGTATGATATATTGAAACACATGGCCCAAGTACCGGACAAGTTATCAATTATGGATGCCTTGAATTTATCAAAGGATATTCGAGAGGCACTCACTGTGGCCTTGTCAATTCCTCAGGAGTTTAAGACCGAAATTGCTACAGCTGAAGTCTTTCATGTAGAAAATAATCCTTCAGAATGCCATGCAATAATATATTTTACTGATGAAGATGAAGATGATGTCGTGAATGGACATATTAGACCTTTTTACTTATCTGGAAAGGTCAATGGCATATAAATACGAAGATTTATCATTGATAATGGTTCAGGAGTCAACCTCATGCCCAGTCGTACACTTCGTCGATTGGGCCTCACAGCATTTGATTTATCTCCTTCTACTTTGATGTTACAAGGATATGATAAAAATGAAAAAGAACCACTAGGAGAGATTACACTCAGAACTCAGTTTGGAGATCTTGTGTCCAATTCAGATTTCATTTTTTTTGATCAAGACTTAGCCTTCAACATCTTTCTTGGAAGACCCTGGCTACATCGGCATGCGGCTATCCCTTCGTCATACCATCAATGTCTCAAGTTTTTTTTTCGATGGTCAAGTTGGGAAATTATATGGTGATAAGTCCTGGTTCAAGACATTTGAATCTCAATAAATTGAGGCGGAATTTTATGACATGAAGGGAAGGGAGAAATCCCCAACAAAGGAGATTACCAAATTTAATGCTCTGTATGGTTTGGAGAAGATTCCAGTAAACCCATTAGCACATGTGAGTACATATTATGTGTTTCCTATCAGTAAAATTGATAGGATAGAACCAAATCAAAATAATCTTATAGAAAGATCCATAATGTCAATTATGGAAATCGATCCAGACAACATGGGAGAAATTGGTGATCCACCAAGCAATGATGAAAGCTCAAATGGAGATGTCTTCATTTCATCTGTTGAAATCCAGCAAGTCTATACTTCGCCAATCAGGCCAGGGCAAGTTATAGCAATGTTAGAGGTTAACGATGATGTTGATTCTAAATCCATTATCTCCTCTTCATTACCCAAGGAAGACCCTTCATCATCAGTCGAGTCAGAAATGGAGGCTTCTTCTTCAAGATGTTCAAATTTTGACATCACTTCTGATCATGAAAATTCTGCTTCATCATCTACTATGCAAGTGGAAACAGAGGAAATAAAACATGTTGAAGAAGAAGAGGAAGATCTCAGGGATGCTCCTCCAGCATTTGAAGAGGGTATCTCTACCACTGTGGATGAATCAGAGAAATCAATCTGGGTACAAAAGAAGATCCACACCCCACTTTAATCAGTGCGGCCATGACTCTTGAAGAGAAAGAAATGTATATTTCCCTTTTAAAGAAAAATTGATAAATATTTTCTTGGAACTATACAAAGATGTCAGGTCTTGATCCTGATGTTTCCACTCATCATTTGGGTTTTCCAGAAGAACATCGAGGATTCAAACAAACTGCTAGAAGAACACACCCAACCTATGCTTCCAAAATTGAGGTTGAAGTGGATAAGATCATCAAAGCTAACTTCGTCATAGAAGTTCAATATCCCAAGTGGTTGGATAATATGTCCCAGTGAAAAAGAAGAAAGGGAAAAATTAGAGTTTTCTTTGATTTCAGAGAACTTAATCGGCATTCTCCTAAGGATGATTTTCCAGTTCCGATTACAGAACTCTTGATTGATGTGATAGCTGGCTATGAAGTGCTTTCCTTCATGGATGGATATTTTGGATATAATCAAATCCATATGGCTCCATAATATGAAGAATCTAATGCCTTCAGAGCCCCTCAGGGTGTGTTTTTCTATCAGGTAATTCCCTTTGGCCTAAAGAATACAGGCGCAACATATCAGCGTTCCATGCATCGTATCTTCAAACCATTTTTGGGAAAGATTATTGAATTTTATGTGGAAGATTTGGTGGTGAAATCCAAACAACATTATAATCAATTGGCTGATTTAGAAGTCATATTCTGAAAGCTTCGACAACATAATTTGAAGATGAAACCCTTAAAATGTGCTTTTGGGGTAACCTCAGGGAAATTTCTTGGCTTCGTCGTATGCCATCGTCGTATCGAGGTCGATCCTGAAAAGAAAAAGTCAATCCTTGGCATGCCACCTCCTCGAAATTTAAAATAATTGAGAGGACTTAAAGGACACTTAGCCTATATTCAGCGTTTCATTGCCAATTTGGCATTCAAAAGCTTACCCTTCACCAAATTGATGAAGAAGGGAGTCACTTACCAGTGGACTGAAGAATGTCAAGAAGCATTTGATATTCTCAAGAAGTATCTCTTGAGTCCACCGGTGTTAATGCCACCTGTTGAAGGAATACCTTTTATCCTCTATGTGATAGCTCTAGAGTGATTATTGGGTGCCTTTCTTGCTCAGAAGAATGATGTTGGGAATGGAAACAACCTCTACTATCTCAGTCAGACTATGCTTGAATCAGAAACCCGATACTCAAATATTGGGAAGTGCTACCTAGAATTAATCTTTGTAGTTCAAAAGTTGAGACACTACCTGCAACATCACGAGGTCCAATTGGTATCTCGCAATAACCCACTCCAATTCATCCTTTTTCGTCCAATGCTTATAGGATGTCTGGCAAGGTGGACAGTTATCTTGCAGCAATTTGATATTCAATGTGTCTCAAAAGGTAATAAAGGGGCAAGATCTGGCTGATTTCCTTACTGAATACCCTTCAGTGGAAGAGACATCTTCAGATATTGAACTCCCTGATGAGGAGGTTTTCTCTATTCAAGAAATCCTTCAAACATGGGAAATTTACTTTGATGGTGCTTCTAGAAGTCCAACAGGGAGGAAAATGGAAAATCCCAAATTCAACAAAGTTGGCTTAGGGATTGTACTCATTTCTCCAGAAAAGGAAATTTAACCTTATTCATTTTTATTGTGGGAAGGTGGTACAAATAATGAAGCGTAATACCAAGCTCTCATTGCAGGATTGGAGTTGGTGCTTCAAGCACAAGTGAATCACTTAAAGGTGAAAGGTGATTCAGACCTGGTAATCAAACAAGTCAATGGGGATTATGCAATCAGAAAAGAAGAACTAATCCCTTTGTATGATTACTTCAGAGAGTTAATGGCATAGTTTCCTTCAGAACCGATATTTTCTTATGTCCCAAGATCACAAAATGCCCAAGCTGATGCACTGGCTAATATTTCCACAGCTCTGGAAGATCTAAATTGGGATGAGACAACCATCAGTATTGCCCACCGTCGTATGATTGCACCTTTGTTAGAATCAGAATAGAGGAAATAAATTAAAATAGTCCCATCTCTGAACCATATGGTCACACTACGGGATAGATGGAACCTATCAGGGAATAACTTTAAAATGGAACACTTCCACCTGATAGAGCCAGGAAAGAACAAATCTGGCGATGTGTAGTCAACTTTACTCTTTATGATGGCCCATATCACCTAGAGAAAATTCTCTACAAGTGTGGTTTTGATGGAGTTCTCTTTAGATGCATTGATGGTGAAGAGACAATGGCTATCATGAAAGAAGTGCATGCATGAGTCTTTGGTGCCCACCAGTCTATACATAGACTGTCTGATCATATTCAAAGGCTTGGATACTTTTGGCCTTCAATGATACAAGATTGTGTTGATTTCACAAAGAAGTGTCATTCATGCCAATTACATGCCAACTTCATTCATCAACATCCAGAGTTTCTTCATATAGCTAAATACTCATGGCCATTTTCCACATGGGGATTGGATGTGGTGGGACCTTACCCTTTAGCTACGGCCAAGCAGCTTAAGTATATTCTTACTGCTACTGACTTCTTTTCCAAATGGGCATAGACAATACCTCTCAAAGAATTTAGTTCTAAAAGCATTTCTAGCTTCATCAATTCTAACATCATTACCAGATTTGGTGTCCCTCATACCATATTGACGGACAATGGCACCAACTTCTGTTCATCTGAGGTGAAGAAGTTGTATCAAGAATACAACATCAAATACAATAATTCATCTCAGTATCATGCAGTGGCCAATGGCTAGATAGAATCCTTCAACAAGACTCTATAAAATATACTGAAAAAGATGGTGGATAAAGATAAAAATTCATGGCCTGATAAACTCTTTCATGCTTTATGGGCTTATCGGACCACCACCCGCACTGCAACGCAGTCAACTGTATATTCACTGGTATATGGAACGGAAGAAGTCTTACCAATTGAGGTTCAAATACCCTTGCTCAGGGTAGCCATTTGTGATCAATCATCTACAGATGAACAGTCTCAAAAGAGATTGAATGAATTGGAATGGTTAGATGAGAAAATATTGTGCACTCTGCACCACTTGGAAGTCTATCAGAATCTAATAGCACGAGATTTCAACAAAAAAGTTTGTCTTTGTTCATTTGTTAAGGGAGAATTGGTATTAGTTCTCAGAACTCCAATGATACTAAGAAAGAAACATCCCAAGCTTGAACCAAAATGGGAAGGACATTATTCAATACATAAGTTATATTCCAATGGAGCTTATTCTTTAATCTCAATGGATGGAGTACTCATCACTACTCCAACCAATGCCAGATTTCTGAAGAAGTATTTTGTATAAACACAAAATACACCATCCACGGTCCATACATATGAACTTAAAATATTTGTATTACTTTCGTCCCACACGACGTTAAACTGTGACGTCCTAACTACATGATGCTAAAATGTACAGGAGTCTCTTACGTCCAGCAAGACGTTAAACTGCATTAATCAACGGTCCATGCATATGACCCTAACCTATTTACAAGTCCCTTACATCCATCACGACATTAAACTGCATCATCCATAGTCCATGCATATGACTCTAAACTATTTTCATTTATTTCATCCCACATGACGTTAAAATATGAAAAAGTTCCCTAATTCATCCAACATGACGTTAAATTGTGTCCCCTTCATCGTCTTTGCTATATGAAGTTAAACTATACTGAAATGGTCCATACATATGAACTAAAACTATTTGCACTTTTGTCCAACATGACATTAAACTATGAAAAAGTCCTTAATACGTCCAACATGACGTTAAAACGTGTTCTCTTTTATCATAACTGCATGAAATTTAACTGCACAGTCCTTTTTTTGTCCAACATGACATTAAACTATGTTGTCCCCATCGTCCTAACTACATGATGCTAAACTGTACAGAAAGTCCTTTGATACGTCCTACATGACATTAAACTGTACTTTTTCCCTTCTACATGACACTAAACTGTGCAGCACCAATAGTCCTAACTGCAAGACTTTAAACTGCATAGTACCTTTATATGTCCTACATGACATTAAACTGTGCATCGTTAAGGTTGTTGTTACCTCTTGTTTCTCACACCGAGTATGACTCACGTGAGATTAGAGAAAATTTCAACCATAACACCATCTCTGGGACACTAACCACACATAAGTCCCAACATCATTTTTTTAGGTCATTGTCCCCAAGAACAACTTGATCATTAATTCATTCTTTAATTGAACTATGTGGACTTTGATCCTTGCCTTCCAGG
Organism: Viscum album; assembly: GCA_963277665.1. NCBI lineage: Eukaryota > Viridiplantae > Streptophyta > Magnoliopsida > Santalales > Viscaceae > Viscum > Viscum album. Next base: position 357,029,420 of record OY728155.1, on the reverse strand, counting down.
TTGGGTATGTAGGAAACCTCCCAAGTTTCAAGCCCAAAACCAATCTCTTCACATCGGTTCACCTCCATCTCATACGATGTTGATTCGTGAAACCATCCCCAGAATCAATATCTTTACATTGGTTCACTTTCATCCTTGCTATATGATGTTAAACTGTACAAATTTTTTTGTCCTATACAAAAATAAACTACAATATTCTTTGATACCCTCACCTGAGAGGGAATCATTTTTTACATTGATTTTTTCAATCATGTTTCATTCCAAAGACTACGTGCATACATGGAAATGACCAAACCTTTTATCTTGGGTTTAGCCATCATTGCACTAAAGTCCCCTTTCACCCTTCACATGTACGAACCAAATTTGTACAGAGGGTATTTCTAGAACTATGTGGGCTTGATTCCCATACTTATGGGATACGTAGGAACATTCGAGTGTCCCTCGAATCCAGCCCCAAGTCTTTTGGGCCTAACCCCAAATTCCACTTTTAGTCCCTTGGATGAAAAGTCCCCATGAAAACGCACAATGTGTATTTCTTATAAATGGTCCAAGATCTATGACCCTAAACTAAGATCTCCTATATTTTCATCCTGCATGATGTTAAACTGTAGTTTAAGAACTACGTATGTCTTGATTCCCATCCTTATGGGATACGTAGTGAAGTCCAACATTTCAATTCAGGATCCAGCCAAAACATGATTACGATTAGCATTGATCTGTGTATCTCTGCATACGTTAGACAATAACCATATTTATGTGTCATAATCCTAACCTAAAATATTTTTAGATCTTCATAACCCTTTTTCTTAACTTCTAATAACAAAAGTCCTGAAATTCTGAGAATTCTTTTGCCTGACCATACAGCACGTGCCCCTAGGAGGCCTTACATAAACAGTCTACATAACGGACCTGTCAGCCAAAAGATGCTATTATTTGACTATGCAGCCAATTCCCTTAGGTGGACCTACATAATTCAACCCCCTAACGGGTTTATTAAATACTGGTAACTTCATTCTTGGGAAGAAAGCCTCTTTTGTCCTTATTTTTCTTAATGACAATATGTAGGGATCCACAAAAATAGCTATCCTTAACATAATTGTCCCATATCCTTTCTCATGATCTGAAAGTATTCAAGTCTATGGTTTATATTCTCCTTCCCTAAATTTGGGTCAGACCTTCATAGGAGTTATATTCATCCAGTTCTTCGATAATCTTTTTTGGAAATATCTTCTCCATATTCAAGTACCTCTTTCCATAGAGCAAACTCTATACTTTGGAAAATTTGAATGTTCATAAACTTTCACTGGCTTTTTAGCACTAGGAAAGTAAATTTCTGAGAGTTATTTTGCCTGATTATGCAGTACGTGCCCTTAGGCAGCCTTGCATAAGTAGTCTACATAACGGACCTATCAGCCAAAAGATGCTATTTATTTGACTATACAACCAATTCCCTTAGGTGGACCTGCATAATTCAATCCCCTAATGGGTTTGTTAAATTATGGTAAATTCATTCTTGGAAACTACTTCTTCTAATTCCTTTTTAGCTCTTTTTCATATCATTCCTCATATTCAAATATTCTTAAGTCATAGTTTACATATTTTCCCTCATACTTGAGTATGGTAATGTGTTTTTAGATAAATTTTCAAGGAATTGAGTCAATTTTAATCCATTTTGGTCAAAGCTATTTTGACCTTAAACATTAGCCTCTTTATGTCCGACGTGCATGACTTTAAATTGCCCACAAAAGACAAAGGAACATTGAATAAAAGTCAAGTTCTAGCTCACTAAACATACATTTTTTATGATTTAGGTAATATTGAGTAATTAAAAGATTCAAATTTTGTAGGGTAATTGACATTAATCCTAGTAAAAATCAAACTATGCTTACTATTCCCATTGACTTAGGTAAAATTTAAAGCAAGTAGAGAAAGAATACAAGCATAGATGATTGAAGATAAAAGTACTCTCCATTGATGCACAAGAATTAGAGGGACATCCACAGATTGTAGCCTCTTCTCTTTTTCAGGAAATTACAAAAGACTGTCAACATAAGTCTTCACTTGATGTACAACATCCCGATCTTCATCAGTAGCTACTTGAACCTCGTGCACTCGACCATTTTCACTCTTCTCAGCTTGATGGAGTGACTTCTTGGCATCTAGAATGGCTTTCATACCATTAGTTTGAGGTCCCTCCAATAACTTATTGAGCTGGTCAAGTTCCCCAGTAACAACATCTAAATGTTGCTGGAGCTGCACCTGCTGGACGACTTTTTCTTTGATCTTATGCTTCAGCTCTTTCATCTTGGCAACATAATCAGCCTCAGATCAGGATACTGCAGCCTCAAATTCACTAATGTTGGCTGAATGCTTCACCCCGATCATATCTTCATGGCACCTTTTCTCTTGTTCCCTTCTTAAAATGACATGTTTCACCGCAGCATGGATCTTTTCATATCCAAAACCGCCAAGCCCAAGCATGACGAACAAGGATGAAAATCGAGGGATCTTCAATGATAGCTCTTCTAAAGGCACCTCAGATATGATTTTCCATATGCTGTTCCATGCCTTGCATCGTGAAAAGATGAGAACCTTAAGTACCTCTGGGTCTGATTTGAAATGATCATCACAGGGTGGCATGTAATCTGGGATTAATTCACTTAGAGAAGTGCCCTGTTCTGCTCCTTCCCCCCTGACCTGAGATTCTTCACTTTCAATTCCCTTTGGGGCAGATGTTGAGGCCTCACCTCCAGATCTATCCACTGCAATTGATGGACCTGCATAATCAATTGAAATATTTGGTTAGTTTCAAAGGATAACGAAAGAATCAGCTGTCTTTCAAATTAAGTACAATAAAAAATATTGTTATTCATTACCCAACGGTAGATCAGAAACCTGAGAAGGGTCCTCCCTATCTTTCCTAGCTTCGACAGGATTTTTAGGATGAGTTTGAGGAATCTCCATTGGGTTCAGCTCCACTTGTGCTAATGTCTCTGCAACAGTAGGGTTCTCTGTACCCCCTTCAGGCATGGGTTGTTCAACATCTTGCTCAGACAAGACTACACATTTGAACCAATCATGATTAGCCATGTAATAAGAAGTTATTCTTAATAGGACGAAGGATAACACTGATATCCATAATCTTCTAAATTACAAGGTAATTTAACATGATTTATAAAATCTTAGAAAGATGTTCCAAGTTACATAATTTCATCTAATGTCATCTCAGAATCCTGGTTAGTCTCACCAGTGGGAGGATTTGATGTGTCTTCTTGGAGACCTTCATCCTGCGGTTCCTGACCCTTGACATCTTCTTCAGTTAAAACGGCGGCGTCAATTGAAATGGCCGCCAAGAGATCTAATGCTGGGGTTAAACCTGAAATATCACAGAATGGAAGTCAGTGGATGTTTCATTCAATATTTTATGGAGCATTGTTAACTTACCAAAAGTGGGTTCTTCTCTTCTCGCAACAACAGTAGGAGGGATACTAGGAATAGATGATGGCTCTTCTCCAGGAGCAGGGAAGTCATCCTGAATTTTCAATTGTTCCACAGCACCCTCCACGGTCCTCTTCCTTTTCCCCACCTGATAAAATGGGTGATTCAGCACCCCTTTAGGGTATGATGCTATCCAATGCTCGACATAACATGTAGTCAAGTTATGTTCCGCTTTTTCAACTGCTAGATCAAATAATGCCCCAGTCTTATCCCTTGACGTCGGCAGCCACATTTGCCGAGTAACCATCAGATGTTTCTCTAACCTGACATGTACTGGGGGAGATACAGCAATATGTTGCATTCACTTTAATTGACGTGAAAATCTATATGGATCATAGGCCTTGCATATAATTTCTCCTTCAATCCTGGAAACTAGCACACTATCTCTACTAGCTAGCATGTATTCCCTCAAATCCAAGTGGATTGTTCCATCATTAACAAAATGCCCGGTTGGTGGATTTCCATAGGGAAAGAATTTGAATTCCTTAAACATGCTCAGCCTCACTTTCATGTCATAGGCATTAAGATCTAATGGAGCAACTACAGAGAATGCTTGCACTGACAGCCTGAAAGAACTTCCAGGAATTTGTACTCCATTCTGTACATTATAAGTCCTGAAGTGAGTGGCGATCCATCCCCATAAAACTTGGAATGGTCCCACTATTCTTAAAGGATATTTACCCATGAAGACATGAAATAAACTCCTATGAATCTTTGCTAAAATGGGGGTATCCAACCCAACCATATTTCCCTCAGCCAACGTTTCCGCAATATTGAAGGTCCCTGGCCTGACGCCTCCCTTCAAGTCCCTGAATGGAAAGAGATAAACGCTAATCCACAAAGCCAAGAATCCTGCCAGAAGAGTATTCTTTGGGATCCTTTGATTCACCTCATATCCCCACTTCTCAAACTCCCCTGCTTCTAGAGTTGGCCAGAATGTGCCAGGAGCACCCCTTTTCTCAGGTTTTGGGCAGGTAGTAGGATGGGTGGGCCTCTTATCCTTGGATTTCTTTTTCTTGGATCCTTTCTCTTTTGGCTCCTTCTCCTTTTTAGCTCCTTCTCTTTCTTCTCAATAAAAAATATATTCATCCACTCCTCTGGATGAATATCCTTTCTAGAAGGAGTTAAGGAGGTCTCTGAACTCTTGAGCCTGTGGAAGATTTTGAATAATTCCCAAGCCAAAGCATGAGTCTTCTATGAATCATTCCAAGTCACCTTGGGACTAATGAATTCATCATACATATCAACAAAAATTAGAACCCCTGAGATCCTGTGGACATCCCACAGACTGATGCCTACTTCTCCACGAGTCAGATAGAAAGAATTGGTTTCTGGGCTCTAGTGGCTGAGTATCTCCGGCACGAAGTTATCATGTCTATAAAAATATGTTATCCCAACCCAGACAGCTTCGTATATCTCCACTCCTTTCAGATCTTTGACAAACTCTGCACAGGTTTTTCGTACCCAGTATGCCCACATCTAAGTTGGCTTCACACCTCCCCCAGGACAGAAGTACCAGATTTTCTTCCAGACTTTGGATTGATCCATATGAGCATTTCAGAAGATTGAAGGATGACAATGTGGTTGCAACTCAGGCTTAGGAGGTTTCATATCTGGCATACAAGGGATATGATGCATCATGTGAGCCTTCTCCACTGTTCCAGCATTTATAAATCCTCCTCCACATGAGATATTTTCTGAAGCAAAGTTAGTGTAGCTCTGAAACCATGAAAATGGGAGATAGTTCTTTGTTTCTGGAATAGTGACTTCTCGCAGATGACCATAACCGTACAAAGGCAGATAAGTGCTTTGTGGGAAATCAAAGTGATATTTCTTAAAATACTTAGAAAATATGGGAGAGTGCTATCACAGAAGGTATAATAATCGTGGCTAACGATATCCATCATTTCATCAATTCTATTGCTTGCCAGTTCATCAGCCATTCCAATTCTTCTTGGAGCCATTGAATCTCCAAAGAGGTTGAATAAATTAACTCTTAAATGGGTTTATTTTTCATAAAATTTGTGAAAGAATTCATAAAAATGGAAAAGGAATTAAGGCATGCAAGTCTAAACTTGGCACACAAGTATAGATGTGTCGCACAAGTGTTAATGTGCCGCACAAGTTTTTGGCGCGCAAGTATAACCGCGCATGTCCAAATACCTTGACAGCAGCGCGACAGCGAAGAAACAACGGAAAATGAGAAACTTGCGTGGCGAAGGTGACCTGCACGGCGAGAGCTCGAACAATCCGGAAATCAGGTGCTACGAGTGACAAATGATCGCATATTTATAGGCCAGGCTACCCACCTGCATGCCTACAGCCAGCGCACTCCATCCAACGCGCTCCATCTCTACGCGACTCACACCTGTGCGATGACAGTTGCGCGGCGAACACCTACGCGCCTCTTTCCCTTTGGTTTTCTTCTTTTCCTCAGAGTCACATCCTTATTTCTTTTGGATCCAACTCAGAGGGGGGGGGGACTTTTGTTGACGCTCCTTTTCTTTACATTGTTTAAAGGAATGGAAAGGGAAATGAATTAGCACAAATTGATTCATCCTTTGAAGAAAACATAAAAAATTGACAAAGTCATGAACAAGGATTCAAATGCACATGCACCGTGCAAGTTCCCTCATTGTCGCGCAATTATACTTGCATGCCGACTAATGGTCGCGCAAGTGACTTGCACCCCTGGTGGGCCCCCCATTTTAGGAGGAATTTTTTCAGAATTCAGATATAGAGCTCTGAACGCCCAAGTCTCTTCTTCAAGTCTTATGAACACTTATAAGGTAATTCTTTACCTATAATGGAAGGTCTAAACAAGAGGAATAATGTCTAAGTGTTAGAAATCACTAACACTTGCGCGCCTAAATGTTTTTCCCTTAAGGGAAATGAACACACTTGCACGCCTCCTTACCTATTCATTGAAACTTGCGCGCCACTCTTCTGGAAGTACCTCAATATGATTCTAAAGGATTTGGTCAAGAATCTCCCAAGTATTACTCTACAGGTCAAGGATTGAACAAGTACCCATGTGTCGCACAGGTATACCTGCGCGACCAATACTTGCGCGCCCACGCAGTACATGTGTGCCTGCAAGGACTTGCGCACCCCTCTCTTTTTTGGGTGCCCTTTCTGCCCATTTAACCCCTCTTATTCCATTCCACCTCTCCTATTCAAGATTCGGTCTTCAGGACACTCTTCAAAGCGATTTATGGCATGTTTTCTTGATTGACTTACTTATCTGAAAGGAGTTCCATGGAATATCTCTCAAAACATAGTGATTTTCACATCTTTATGTCACTAAAGTTAGAGAGTTCATTCATTCAACCTCATCCTTTAAGATGAGAGAATCCTCAACCTGGGCCTCCTTTTCAGGAGTAATCCCCAGTTCAAATCCTCATTAATTTGGGCATCCTCCTTAGGAGTAATCCCCAAGTCCTCTTTAATTTGGGCCTCCTTTTCAGGAGTAAGCCCCAAGTCCCCTAACCTGGGCCTCCTTTTCAGGAATAATCCCCAGTCTTAATTTCTCTTAACCAGTCACAATTCCCCAAATTTGGGCATCCTTATCCGGAGTAAGCCCCAAACCTTAATTATTTTAACCTGGTTTTCTTAGGAATAATCCCCAGTCTCAAATATGGGCATCCTCTTTATGAGTAAGCCCCAAGTCCCTTAATTTTCAAATCCATTTAACCTGGGCCTCCTCCTTAGGAATATGCCCCAGTCTTAATTTCTCTTAACCAGTCATAATTCCTTTTGATCCGGGCTTCCTTCTCAAGAGTAAAACCCAATCATAAGTCCCCTCCTAACATGAGAATCTTCCTTAGGAGTAATCCCCAAGATTAGAGTATCCAAATCTCCATGAAGCACATATACCTTTATGGACCCTGTTCATGGATTTCTTCCCTAAAGTAAATCTTAATCCTAATCTATTTAGGCAGTCATACATACATAAGCCCCACATCATTGCATTGCACAATTATCTGGTTTCACTAATACCTCTTGTTTCTCACACCAAGCACGACTCACATGATCTTAGAGTGTAAAAGTAATCATGACATCTTTCTTTGTGCCATCAATCCGGCATAAAAATCATACTACCTTACTCGAACTACGTGGGTTCTAATTCCTTTTCCAAAACAAAGGATATGCAGGTAGACCATCAGCGGGTACAATCCCAACTTTGAAATAATCCATGTCCTCCTGAATGACAATAAAATTCAAGTTCCCCACTGAGTGGCTTTAAAACCAATATGGTCATCATAATGACCAAGAGATTTTTATCTATTTAAGGATACCATCAACTAAAAATCTCTAAACAAATACAGATGATTCTCTATCGATGAAGAACCTCAAATACATATAAAATATTCTCTAAATTTTCTTTCATATCAATCATTGATTGTCAGATTTAAAGAAAAACACATTTTATACCTAGTAATGTAATAAGGATTCCCGAACATAACTTAAATCTATAAAGAGATTCCCAGAGTAGACAATAATTCCCATCAAAAAGGTGTGATGAGTCCGACCTCCCATTCTCTCAACCAATGCAAATTCCTTAGCCTCATCAGTCCACAACTAATGAGCGCCTACCTTTGGAAAGTTGGTCCAAATGGATATGGAATCATTGGATGTTTCTGGTTCTACAAACAAACCCATTAGAAACCGATTGGAATGTTTGAACCTTCAATCAATGAGGTCATCCCCAATTCCAGGGGAAAAAATCATTATACAGGATGTAACAATAGTTTAAGACCATGCCGAAGGCAAAATGTTATTTAGTTTAACTTCTTGCATCTAGGAAGAAGTAACTCTTATGCAAATTAATGTGTTAGGAACTTGTAATTGGTGGGAGGAGTAACTTTTCCCCATCCATGGTGACCAAAGAGTATGCACTATTAGGGTACACCTTGTGAATGATATAGGGTCTTTCCCATTTGGGATCCAACTTCATTGGATTCCTACTAGGTACCATCATCATCCTCAAAGCCAATACCATGTCACATTGAAGAAAGGATCAGAGAGAAAAAATTTTATTGAATGATCTGGATATATTGTTCTGGTGCCTCTTTAGATTGTGCAAGGCCGAGAGCCTACTCTCATAAAGGGCTTCCAACTCAGCCAGATGGACTTATAATACACTGTTTGAGGTATGATGATTTTAGAAAATAGTACGGAGTATTGGAAACTTATTCTCTATGGGAAAGACTACCTTTGTTCCATACACTAGGGAATATCGGGTCAACTGGGTAGAGTTTTGAGTCATCGTTTGATAAGCACATAGAGCATTGGGGAGATTTTCTAGCTAAATATTCCGGTTTTGGCCCACCATATTATGAATAATGTTAGAGAGGGTCTTGTTAAATGCCTCGAGCATTCCATTTTTATGTTTATGGTAGTGATAAGTGTGGTTGGACTAGATGCTATTCTTGGCGTACAATTTCTTTAGCTCTGCAACATAGAAGTTGGTACCATTATCAGTGAGAGCCACGTGAGGGACTCTGAATAAATGGATCATATTGGAGATCATGAACTCAAAAATAGAATGATACTTGACCTCTATGAGCAGAATTTCCTCTTCCCAATTGGAAAAGAAATATATTGTGTTCAGAATAAACCTGCACTAGCGAGTTGTTGCTTACATATATGGTCCCACGACATCGAGTCCCCATACTGTGAAAGTAAAAGAATAATTGGTGGTATGGAGGGGATACAACATTCAATGCACAAATATGGAATGAATCTGACATGAATGGTACCTCATTTCCAACTTGATGCAGTTATGTACCAATGTGGGAAAAAAGTATTCCAACCTTCCAATCCGGTGAGAGAGTTTTGACCCTGCCTGATGAGATCCACACGAACCAGCATGAACATCCAACACTACCTAAGGAATATCATATCTCTGAATACAATGGAGAATAATTCTATCATACCCACATTTTCTAAGGATCTGTTCAAGGATGGGACCGATCTCAAGGGTAAAATGCACTACACGCTGATGGATTCACTTCCACTCAGCTCTGTCTATCAGGAGGTTTCCATTCTATGGGTACTCTATGAAAGGAATTTTACAATCAAAGATTTATTCTACTAACATAGGAGGATTCAAAGGATTTTATGTGGAAGAATTAGCAGTAAGGTGACTTACTTTATAGTTTTCATCATCATCTAGAAAATGGGAGAGATAACCCTTCGATGCACCACATAGATGAATCGATATTCATTTTTAGGATCTACAACAGCTAAACTGGCTAGGGAATCGGTTCGATCATTCTATCATCAACGATCATGAGAGACCTCTAGTTGATAATGGAATTGGGCCATCAACTGGAGAAAATTATTGAGCAAGGGTATAAGCTCTGGATTCCTCACGATACAATCACCTTTGATCTTCTTGATGACTAGCTCGGACTCCCCCTTCACATTTTAGTGGGGAACATCAATCTCAAGAGCTAGTTTAAGACATGGGATGAGAGCATGATACTACACATTTTTGTTGATTTATCCTTCTAATAATAAGAATAAATGAGGCAAGATAGCCAGTATAGGTGTGATGAAGACAATCCCCAGACCTACTCTGTTGAGTCAGGGATCATTGTGCTTCCTACCAATTGGGATTCAGGTGGCACCATCGAAATGAATCTTACAACATGGAATAGCTTGATCCATTGAGACAATGAACTCATTTGTAAATTCAAGATCCCTGGAATGATCTTATGGGGCTAGATGGGTGACCAGAAAGTCTGCCAGTGCCTGACCCTTGATGTCCTTCTGCATGACGAAACTAAAGTCAAACTGATAAAGGTTCACTACCCACCAAGCTAGATGGAATGTCAACATAGGGTGGTTCAGAATATACTTTAGTGGATCCATGTGGGATACGAGCAGTATCTCATGATGCTTCAGATAATTTTTCATATTCTGCACTGTGAAAACCAGTATGAGGATATTGTTCTCAACAGAATAATTTATGGTATCCGTGTCACAGAGCATGAAATTGAGATAGTATAAATTATTATCTATCCCCTCATTGTTCTTCTAGGTGAGAAGGGTGCCGAGGGATCATTCTAGGGAAGTCACATAAAGGACCAGCTGCTTTCCAAGGATGTGTGGAATCAAAACTGGAGGCTGTAGAAAATACTACTTGATCTTCTCAAAATAGGTCTGGAACTTCTTATCCCACTCTTAGATGAAACCTTTCTTCATGAGTCTAGAAAAGGGATTACACTTTCTAGCCATAATTTTAATGAATCGACATATATAGGCTATGATACCTTGAAAGACTTGGAGCTTCTGAATGTTACTCAGATGGGAAATATGACTGATGATGTTGATCTTTTAAAGGTCAATCTAGATAACTCTGCATCTGAAAATGAAGTTGAGAAACTTCCCAGAGGTAACCCTAAATTGACACTTCAATGGGTTCATATATAGATCGCGAGAGCAAAGGAATACAAACACTTTCCCAAGACATCTGAGATGGTCCTAAAGCTGGTGGTATTGGACCAAAAAATCATGAACGATGCACTCAACTAGAATCTTGAGGATCATTTTGAATATGAGGTGCAAGAAATGATGATAGGTGGATCCTTCATTCTTAAAACCAAAGGGCATTACCTGATAGCAGAAGGTACCCTATGGCACCCTGAAGGTGGTGGACTCTTCATCTTCATGGGTCATTCAGATTTGATTATACATGGAGTATCAATCCATGAAGTAGAGGGCTTGGAACCTAGTGGTGACATCGATCGATAACTCTACCATTGGAAGGGGAAAACATCTTTCAAAAAGTGATGGTTGAGATCCAAAAAATAAATGCTGAATTTGATATTTATGTTCTTTTTATTGATGGGAACAATGTTGGACAACCACCTAGGGTACCAGACTTCCTTGAAAAAGATAGATTTGATGAGATTTTAAACCTCATCCTCAACAATGGCACCATGAGAGGGGTTTATCTTCCTAGGAGGCTGTTTGAACCCGGGATGACTCACCAGGAGACTAAGGTGGCGGACGACGGCCTGAGGGTCTTGTCTTAGAATCTCATTAGAACTCTAGGTGAATATGTCTGATGCTACTTCAGGAAATACACATATTGTTTCTATTACTTTGTAGAGATGGATATGCTGATTAGTTTTAGTCTTGGGTCTACCTCAATACTGAGATTCACCTATACTAATTCATCAAAGGTGGTTGAGACACCCTCTTCAAACATGGGAGGAGCATCTTATAGGTCTTACTCATCATCTTGGATAGGGGGGTCAACAAGAGGAGATTGTTCATCCTATTCAATAGATCTAGGATGAAAACTGGTGGCCACCTGGGTGGATGAAAACCTTCGCTGGAAAAAATCCCACGTTGAGACCATAACAACAATTTTTTTGAACTAATCTCATTAGCCCTTCGACCAAGGGGCCTACACTTGATGATATCAAAGTAGTGGTGGCAGGTCGGTTGGTGTAGACTCCCCTCGATCCGACTAAACAAGATGGTGTGGTATACATCTATAGATATGGGGTGAATATCTTGATACCTAATAGGATTAAGAGGCTTTGGTATCACTCTATCCTATCCTATATATTAATAAAAGGTAATATTCTTGAGTTTTTGGTATCTAGGAATGTGTCTACCCCTCATCTTAGAAATAATGAATCATTATCCCAAGTCAAGGGTTGTGGCCTCCAACTGGTGAATCGAGAGGATAAAGGCATCATCCAAATCCATCCATGGGTTGTCCAAAGTAGTAGTGTTCTCAAAATATTCGGTTTAAACCTGATTTTCCTTGATCTTGTAATAGTATTCATCTATGTAGCGGGATTAACAAAAGTGAAAGGGAGACACATCACCTTGGAGCACACCCAGTCGACCATTTATGGAGTACTTGAGGCATTGGTGATATGAAGATGGAATTTTTTTCATGTATATAGAGCTCGGGCCTACCCATCCACACATTGTAGGTGGCGTCCTACGAGACAACCATGAATTTAATGATGGAAATTAGGCCACCAAAATGGGTCTTTAGGTGAATCTTTAAACATGAAATCTACTTAATTTTATCATAACATTTAATTTTTAGGTCAGAGGGACTCAGATCTACTTCACAGAGTACTCTCTTGCAGAGCTATCGGGTTGGGATGAGATTAATCTTAGAACCTGTTTTGACAGGACAATGGAAGAATACCACACCATTAAGTTAGAAAGTGATGTACAACAAGAAAATGTTCCCTTGTACTGGGGAGCCTTCATATTCTACTGAGAATAAGATACTGGATTGACATTCTTATCACTTGAATTCATTATCATAGAGGGCCTCTGACGCTACTACCTCTATTTAGAACTGGTGGGGGATTTTCAAATCCTATGAAAGGGTCTCACGCATCGATTTTGATAGGTGGGGGTTCTCGAGGATTGATATCTTTGTCAGAATTTTGGAAAGATGCTTAATCACATCATGAATATGAGCTAGACAAAAATTTATACTGGCATAAGTTTACTCTCCGATGGGAGGTATGATCGGTACTGCTGGTCGAACCAGAAGATTATGGCTGTTACTAAGGATATTTCGTTTTTCACTAGATGAACAACACAAAACTACTACTGAATGTCTATCAGATGACTGAGGTTTGGCCACAAACGGATTTGACTAATCCCAATGTGGTCACTGTGGCTCTGCCTGATTGATTTGTATGAACGATGGTGGTAGTGAACCTAACGAGATAGACATAGAGGGTTATGCCTACTAGGCTCTATGCAGAGCCTACTTTCTGGTCCCAATAGTGTGAAAAGCTTGGTATAAGCACTAGAATGAGCTTTTCGACGATTAATATGTCTATGGAATTGTCCATGATGGCGTCAACCATGAGAATTAGATGGATGTTCCTGACATTCCTCTTCCCTGGGAACCATGTAAGGGTCCACCAGTTTGATAGTATTCACTGAACCATACTCCAGATCATCTCCTGACGAATCTTCCAATACTGGGTGAATTCTGGGGCTAAATCCCATTTTTTGGGGCATGAAGTTGCCAAGAGTGGGGGATGGATTCAACACTGGTTGGGGGATATACTTTCTACTGCACGTCAGTACCTACTCTTATGAGAAGTTAAAGGCTGAGACGTGGATGAAAAAGAGGTACCATAAGATAGGTGTTATAACATCAGGAGGCTCAGGATGATTCAAATGGGCACGAATGACACCATGGGTGCGAGAAACTACTCTTTGGGCTAACTAATCATCATACTTATAAGACCTACCACTGGAGATCTACTTCCACTCACCTTCACTGTTACTATCAATATTCGTAGAAACACCTGCCTACCGTGCTAGGGAAGGACCCAATTTGACTACATTATTGTCAATCTGGTTCTGGAGACATTCCTCAAACACATAGCATTTCTTGATGGTTTGTTCAAGAATCCTGTGGTAAGGGTAGTAGTCAGGGAAATCAGTGATATTAGCCTCCTAGGGCTTCCTACATTTTGGAAATTTGTAGATTCCCTAATTGAATGCACCTTAGAAATAATCAGGGACCTAAGCCTCATAAAATGAGTAGTCCCAGTTTCTCCTATCCAAAAAAGTAAATATGGGATCTTGGACCTAATGAGGGGTTAGAGTCTGATAAGGGGCTTGATCCTGATTGTCTTGTCTAGGTGGTGGTGCTTAATGGGTTGGTGCTAACCAATTCAGAGGCAGATGATACTGAACCTAAGGATGGGACTAAGGCTATTGTACTTGGTGAGTCTATGGATGAGGCTCTAACAGTAACAATTCTAATGGTATAGGGGAATCTACTTATGAAACAACAACAGTCTCAGCCTTAGAGTCTCTTCTGGAAGGAGTTTTGGGAGGCAACATGTGTACCTATTTAGCTTGATACAAGACATCCTCCGGGTTCTTATCACTATCAGAAAAATACTAGAATCTACCTAGGAAGTTCTGAGTGATTAGGGAGGGAACTAATTCAGTATTTACCTTCCCCACACACTTTTTCAACATATTTTATTGAGTCGGTGACATATTGAGTGAATGCGTGAGGCCCTTCCACTTGGTGAAAAAGTCTGTGACTCGCTCATCTGGTAATTGTTTTCACATGAAGAGGTTTTAAATACTGGTGTTGAAATTGGTGGAGCTAAACTCATACAAAAATTTCCTACGAAGATCATACCAAGCATCTATGGACTCAATGGGTAACTAGATCTACCAGATGAACAAAAATCCTTCTATCTTTTGTACGAAACACCAAATCTTGGAGACTTACTGCTACATTGGAGTCCCCATCATAGGTTTACACCTTAAAATAATATTTTTCAGATACTATAGTGATTCACCCATCTCGTTGAATGGGGAAAAGGTAGGCTTCCTAAAATCTGGGGGTGCTGGCATATCATCCACCCATACTAGATAAAACTTTCCACCAAGAGATATTTCCACCTTTGGAATTTCAAGGGCCTCAAGGTGGGAAATGAGTGCGGCGATCGGGTCACCCTGGTGGGGATTCCTAACCACCAATGCATTAGAAGGCTCTTCAACATGATAGGCAAGCTCAATTAATTATGGAGAAATGAGTGGCTGGTGGAGCCAGCATATGAATAACCCGAAGAACCGCTAGGGGAATGACCTTAGCTAGGTCTCAAGGATGATTCTATGGTATTTTAGTAGTATTTATAGATGCATACCATAGAATTTTTTTATAATATCCAACCTTAACATTGTTGGGATGTGTAGGGTTGTTGGGATCAATGGGAGAAAACTCACGAGGAAGAACCTACGACTTTCCCTACTACCTTAGTGGAGGATGGATGTGATCATACTAATGATTACCATAGTATGAACATCGTTTCGCAAGGAACTCAGTGAGTAGTTCATCAATGAGAATATTCTATTTCATGTGCTATAAGAGAAACATGACCTTATTGGGATCATCCTACCTCTTTGGAATTGAACCATATGGGTTAGAGGGCTTGAGGGCCCAAATAATATTTTTACCCTTGTTGGTGTTCTGGATAATGTGAATGATGAAAAAGGGTCCCCAATGCCATAAAACTGTCTTTGATGATGAGTGTGGACACCAGTAAGATCTGGTGGGTGTTGTGACATCCTAGGGGGTAGACCATCCTTCTAAAACCCTATGCCAATGCCCCCTTTAGGTATATCTCAGGTATGACCATGTTTACCCCGATGGTGATCGGAGGCATACCCTCAATATCACCGGGTAGGTCCGGCTATTGCAAGATCGAGATGAAGTGTACATCATCATATTTCCCCATCCCCAGATCTGCACATGTAGAGGTGAATCTTTTATAATTATGTAGATCTCATGGAATCTCTGAATTCATCTCTACTTAATATTTTGGTGATAGTTGGGCGATGCAGGGTGATAATCCACAAGAAGAACGACTTGATTAACCATTCGACACTACTGACCGATGTCGTCAAAATGCACTCGACTCTTCGGATAAACCAAATTATGGTTCCATAGGTGGAACTAAATTTCCCATATGGTCTGGAGGAGCATATGACATTTTCTGAGGTGAGATATTCTAGAATATTGAAATTTGGAGTCACGATCAGCTAGAACATCTCAGATTACTAGTTCGCTGCAAGAATATCCCATATAATTATTCACTTAGAATTTGGTCCTAGGTCTTGGCTACCCCATTCATTGACTTGGGGAAACTGAGGAATCATAAATGGCACTGATGTAGACCATTGAGGTGGTAGACTGGTCAGTGGAGAGATTGCTGTGTGAGCTGACAGTCCACTACAAACTAGGTCATTTATTGGGGACACTACGGACCACATTATCATGTCCCTATTGGACGAGGTGTTGACCTTTGATTCATGATTGAAGGTAATGGATATTGGTGGTGGAGCAAGATGGTTCTCATCATGTACCAAACCCCCAAAAAACTTTCCATAATCTCATGTGGAGGTAAAGAATTAATCTGGAAATGGTAGAGAGGACTATACAAAAAGACCTTAGATGGGAGCCAAATGTGCCTCCACCTACATGTAACTTCAGAGCATTTTTAGGATTTGGTAAATCTCACTTTCTGAGAGGATGAAAATCACATTTCGTATCCCTTCCCCAAACTCTGATGTAGATTATTGGGGTGATGTCTCCATCATCGAGTCACATTCCCCTTCAAAATTTGGAAAACAAACTAGATTGAAGAAGATATAATACTTCATGGAGTTCTTCCTTTTATGGTGACAGTTCGCACTTTGACCAAGGGATAGTGCTTCAGGGTAGTGAAAATCTTTGAAATAGGGAGGAACTTCGTGTAGATTTTCATTATAGTAGGGAAGAACCCCACTTTGGTGAGCTGAGATATGGGGAGCACTTGAGAATATGTTAAACATAACATGGGTAAGACCTCCATGTTGATTGACTGGTGTGAGGGGAGGGCCTCTACAATAGGTAGTGCTGGAGTAGGGAGGACCTCCGCTGGTGCTAGTTAGAACATGAGATAGAAATTAATATCCACTTCCTATGAAACAAGGTGGATATCCATTCTAGTAGAAAGTGGTAGCATGAGGAGGGACTTCGTACTGGGTGAACTAGACATGGGGAGGGCCTCCATGTTAACCATCGATGAAGCGGGGAGGGCCTCCGCTTGGATGGTTTCTTGAGTGGGAAGGACATCTACTATAATTGGTATGAACATGGGGAGGTCCTCCATGCTGATAGGTGATAAAGTTAAGAGGAACTTCGTGTTGATGATCTAAGACACTTGGATGACCTCCGTATCTGGAATCATAGGCATGGGGAGGACATCTGTGCTGAGTTTCAACAAGACAGGGAGGAACTCTACTTATACCGATGTTGGTAACATGGCGAGGACCTCCATGTAGAGTGTGAGAGAAGGTAGGACCCCCACTCAAGCTAATGATGGTATGATGTGGACCTCTATACTAGATATCATCACCACAGGTTGTCCTGTGATGGTTTTTGTTCTTGATGGAAGCTGAAAGTGTCATCCCAGTCTCCCCGTGGGGTGGATGAGGTCTCTATACCAATTTGGAATTAAATTTACCCTACTCTATAGTAGTAGGGATCTGGTAGTATGGGTCTATGGTAGAATGGTCCAATATAGTTATAGAAGACAACTCCCTCTAATAGGCGTCTTCCTGGGCTTGCGCCTGATGTTGATGTCGGGTCATTCAATCCCGGGTCAGCTGAGTAGGGGCATAGGAAACCTATTATTCGATCCGAGGGACTGGAAATTAGTGGTACTGAAATGGCATGGTGGGATCCCTTATTTGTATCTCCTGAGTGGTATTCATCACCGTGATAACTTGGACATCCCTTACCTATTTTTATTAGGGGAGTCAGTTGTAGGAATGTTCCGGGGAGAGGCTCTCAAAAAAGTTGAATGTTGGTGTGGGGAGTAGAGGCTCCCTGCGCTGCCTCTGGGGGTAGAAGTGATGGTGAGGTACTAAAGCCTCTAGTTCTTGGTGTTCCATGGACCCCATAGGAATTACTCCTTCCTACTTGTATCATCAAACAATAATTTCAATCTCCCTCCTATGAACAATTTTGGATGCTGAGAGGGTGCATGGGCACGTGGTTTCCATGGTTGAAGATGAAATTGTGGAAGAGGTGGATCTATGTGGGATAGACACATTATCGTTTCTCTTGACCTATATCTCTGGGGGGGGTGATTGTTTTCCTATAGCTTGGGTCTTACAATGAAGGAAGATTTATCCATCAGTATAGTTATTAGGAAATAAATTCCAAATTCCCCAGTGCTTTTCAGTCTTCCACAGTTAGAGAGAGATCCACATTGAAAATTCCATATACCGGAATTCCAAATGATTAAATGTCCCATATTCTGGTTAGTTTCACATTAGTCCTACACTTTTCTTGGTGAGAACTGAATTGGATAGTTGGATCTGTTGTCACGCACATCTATCAATGTCTCAAGTGCTACTAATATCTATAGCTGGAGGAGAACTAGTTCACGTTGGGTTCACCATTTCTATTGGTGGCCTGAAGTCTATGCATATCAATATAATTTTGATAACTTATATGGATAATCCCTATTGTTAAAGGAGAAAGTGTTCCCAACGAGTTCACCATTTAATGTTTTTTATTCTTTCCGTTGTGGCATGCTCGCCTGGGTTATCATGTCGACTCTCACTGATGGTACTTTGTACCCCAAATTCCTACTTTCCAAAGGTGGGTGGAATTCATCACTTTTTTAGATATTTTTGCTCCTTGATCGAAATGGGGTTATGGGATGTTGGTACCTCCTTCTATGGATTCCTCCACATAATTCCTCTCATTGTCTAGGCCCCCTTAAAGATTAAGATGTTTTTCATGAAACCAGTTCCCAGTGCCATATCTTTGTGGATGCCGGTTAATTACTCTAATTTTTCCAAGTCATTCCAAAGGGTCAAGTCAGGGCATCAACATTCATTCAAGAGAGTAGTCATTCTGGGAATCAATGGAATTTATGAACATTGAAACACTGGGACACCTCTATTACTCCCCGTCAAAGGGCCTCTCATATGCACAAAAACCTGAGGCTTCCCACCTCGATCGTGGGGTATCTTATGCCAGAGGCATGTCTTTGAAGTTTTCCTCAGCTTTACATGTTTAACATGGGATTTTATGTGAGTTTAACATCTAGAAGAGATGGAACAGACTAATCGGGACACTTATGAAGGTGGATCAAATGGGTATATCCCTATGAGGTATCACCTAGAAGGATTACAGAACATGCAGATCAGAACGCCCAATGGGAGTAGATCTGAGTTGGTGCATCTCATGAAGAAAAGGTTTTACATCACAAAGGCTAATATGGACACCACTGAGGGTGTATTAGAGAGGGTGAACCCCAAAGAGGGGGGGGGGGGGGACCAATGTTTACCATTGGTTGGGATTGAACCTCAAAGAGTCTTCCTACATACCCAAAAGGGATAAAAATCCATGTAGTTTGAGAGGGAATGGTTTGGGGCTTATGTGTGGCTAGTGACTGATTGAAAAAGGGTTACTCTTGGTTGAATGAGTGTGGATTGTGTTGGGATTACACATGGTTATCTATTCGGGTGTTGTAAGGAGAAGCAATGGGATGAATGGATATTATGCACTTAGACTACCAGGGTGGATAATGTGACCTCATCATGATAAGGGTAAGATGATAGAGTAAATGGATAGGTCTTATGAATGGTTAGATTCCTGTATGACTGGCATGATCCCATCGGGATGTGGAATTCCAGAAAAGAATCAGGATGGATGATGGATGGTTGGATGAAGTGGATGGAATGAATGGGATTGAATCGATGTGAATGAAGGTTCTAGGCTTGAACCTCAGGGAGGTTTCATACGTTTCCCAAATGCTTGGGAATCAATGTCTACATAGTTCTGATGGGGACATTGGGGACTACTCATGGCTAGAGGCCCATTATAAGATGATTAATATTGGTTGAATGAGTATAGATTGTCTAGGGTTTATGACTGTTTATCTACCCGAGTGCTGCAAGGGGAAACAATTTTTTAAATGGGTATTATGCACTGAGATGGACCAGGTGGATGGTGTGACCTCACCATTATATGGGAGAGGTGATGGATTAGATTACTAGGGCTTATTCATGGTCAGATAGCCATATGAGTGGCATGATCCCAGCATGATGTGGCAACTCAAACAATTATAATGATTGATGATGGAGATTTAGATGAATTGGATGAAATGAATGGGATGGAACCTACATGAATGAAGATTTTGGGATTGAACCTTGGGGTGGTTTCCTACATATCCTAGCTAGTTGGTAATAAAATCCCAAATTGTTCTAATGGAGATGTTGGGGATTATGAATGGAAAAAAACCCCAGTCAAAATGGGACATGTGGTTGGGGATTATGCATGGCTATCCACCAAAGTGGACCTGAAGGAGATTTGACCTATGGGTGGGGGATGATCCACCCGAGATACATTGTATTGAGGGAAAGAACAAGATGGGAATGGATGATGGGAATGAACCTCAGAGTGGCTTCATACATACCGTATTTAGAATACTGGGATCAAAGTCCATGTAGTTTAGTATGGGGGAAGAGAATCAGGGTGTATACATAGACAATGACCCAGGGACATGCTAGGTTATTATTCGTGGTTAGTGGCCCTTCGCAAGAGAATCACTCTTGGTTGGATGGATGTGATATGTGTAGGGATTAATCATGGTTAGTAGACTAGAAATATGGATCAGAACACCTCAGGGGGTGGATCTGAGATATGTGTCCCGAAATAGGAAGGTTTCACATCAGGAGGGTACTTCCTTAGGAGGGTGAACCATAGTTTTACATTGGTTGGGATTGAACCTCAAAGAGGCTTACAAAATACTTAAAAGGGAAAAACCCCCACATTATTCAGAGCTTGCAGTTTGACTTCATGTAGAATGAGTGGAACAATGTGAAATAGATAGAACAAATGGATTTTGGGGAGTGATGGGATTGAACCTCAAAAAATTATTCCTACATACCATATTTAGAAGACATGGTTCAAAGTACACATAGTTTGGTGCATGGGTGGGGGGCTTAGAATTAGGGGATATGCATGGAAAATGACCCGGAGACACGCTAGGAGCTTACAAATGGTTAGCGTTCCAAAGATAATGTCATGGTCACTATTACTCTAAGCCGACGTGGGTCATGATCAGTGTGAGAAAAAAGAGGTAATAGTAGACCTACCAGTCGTGTCATGAAAAATGTGGCCATGAGATATGGTGTGGGGATTACACATAGATAACAGCCCAAGCAGATAGAGATTGGGAAAAGGAGGAGAAAGGGTGATACCTCATGTAGGGAAGGATAGGGTCTTACACTAGAATGGATTCCCTTCCACATGGGAAAACGTCATTCCATTCAAGGAGGATCTAATCCCATGATAGGGAGATCTCACTCATATGGAAATGAGTGGGTGTAGAATATTCTTGAGGCGAGGCAGCCCATGTGAATTTCATGGGGAGGGGATATAGTTTAATTTCATGTCCCAAGGACGATGGTGCTGGGCTGTTTAACATCCAATAGCTTAGATGATGAAGAATCACTCCACACCCCTTTGACTTACATGACTGGCATCCTTTAACCCTTGGTCAAGGGATGACACCAACAAGTCCGGACAACAAGGGGGTGGAGGAGTGGTCAGTCTAGGGGTCCATTTTAGCATAGATATACGAAGAAACAATAGATATCATCATACCTATGTGTGGAATCATTAATTTATAGCAACACAACATGAGACTCCGCACGAGGGACCAGAAAATCACTACATATGATCCTGGAGGGCCGCACATAAAAGGGGTTTGTGAAGAAGGATGATTCATTGAGAAAAGATTTGCAAAGCTCTGATTCTTTGAAGATCAAAGGAACTTCACGAAGGGGGGTTCTTTATAAATCATGGAGAAAAGTGGACTAAGTGAAGGGATGAGCTTCGCAAATCATGGATAAAAGGGGATCAATGATGGGAGGAGCTTCGTGAAGCATGTCGACCCGACCGAGACATGGGGTCCAAATGTATTAGGGTCGTGCGTCATGAATTCTAAATTCTCCATGAAGTATTGAGTGACTAAGAGGGACTCCTACCTTCCCGATAGACATATAACTTTGTGAAGGGCATCTCAACTTTAAGCGGAGGAAAATAGAAACAAAGGTAAAGCTGTTTTGTGATGATCAAACACCTTGGGTGATGCATTCTATAATTGGTTTATGGAGCAGATGGAGCTTCATGAAATGGGAGATTAAAAGGTGAAAGGTTTGGGTAGCATTGATTCAAAATGGGGTTGAGCCCTATATTTATAGGCATTTTGAATCATGATGGTCATATATGCTCCATGATGGAAATGGTGCTTCGGGAATGGAAGTAGATCCATTGAACTTGAAGATCATTCTATCAAGTGGCTTGACGGAGATCACATAGGTCATCAAACTCACATAGCTATCAATCAGCCCCATTTTTAGCATTCACGGAGTGTATCAGAATCTCGGAGCTTTCCATCAACCAAATTCTTAGAATTTGTGTTGGTGAGGGTCCTGTCAATAGATCTTCGTGAATTAGTCCCCTTTAGTGATATTTTTGACTCGTAAGGATTGAATATTTCCTAGAATCGTTTTGGACTTCCTCAATCCACCTCGAGCACAAATTTCAGTGCCAAAAACCACTGAAGTAAGATTCAAATGAAGTATTTTGATAGATATCCAATCCATCTTCAAATTATCTACAACCAACTTAGGAGAAAAATGAACCAGTATAGTGAACTACTCAACATATTCATTCATCGATTGATCACCCTGATAGACACTCATGAACTCAGGTTCCTTCTAAACTCTCACTTGCATGGGATAAAACCACTAAATAAATATTTCCTTGAAATATCCCCAAGACATATCTATGAATGGGTAGTAATGGATAACATACTTCCAAAAATCCATACCCAATTCTTTGAATAAAGGAGTGGTGCATGTCATCCTCAAGGATTCTGAAGTTCCTAGAGACTTTATGATCTATTTAATCTTAGGTTTCCACTTTTTCACCTTATGAAATCTTTAATCACCACTAACAATTGGTTGAAACTAATTCTGAACCACCCATATGTGTTCCAGAAGTTGAGAATAACTAGGAATTACCACTCCATCACGAGTCTCTTTAGAGTATGAAGTTGTAAAAGATGCTTCTGGATCACTATGAAAACTATCTGATATATTTCCCTCTTTATTTTATAACAATTTTCTAGGGGTAACATTCTAAAATATTACAAAAACTCAACACAAAATTAGATCAAAACAAAAATAAACACATGTGATAAAATGAAAAAATCAAATAAAACAAGATTACAAAATACACTTTGAAACACTATTTAAAAAGTTCCTAACATTTAGTATTTTTTATTTGAAAATAGAACATGAGTTCATAAAAATCATTGAAACCATTCAAGATCAACAATAAATGAACTCTTTTATTGAAAACCCAAATTATCTTTAAACCAAAATTTCCACAACACTTCAATAATTTCACCACTTTAAACCCATGAAATTATTTCCACAAAACCACCCACTTAAATCATTTTTACTATAGTTCAAAACATGTTTTTTGAAAATCTAAAAACATGGTTTAAAAACATACTCAAATTCCATAGAATAAATCATTTTTTATTAAAAATGGTTTAACCATTTTAAAAATTCACAAAGCTTAACTTAAACACTCATAAAAAATCCCCATCAAATACAATATAAGAAAAAGGCATAAAAAAGGTAAAATAAAAAAATCTTGAATTTCAACATGGAACATGGTTTTTCAGACCATGCACCAACCATGAGAGTGCCACTAGCATTGTCCATAATGGTCTACACATGCTGCACATGGTTTGAAAGAACATTCACCTTAACAGTGAACCTTGTGGATTTTTTCTAATTATAGTTAAAAAATAATAATTTCACAAGAAATATCCCAGGATTTCCTATAAATAAAGTATTATCCGAACACACCAAAATTTCTCAAAAAAAGACCACCATAAATCTGAAAAATAAAAAGAAGACTTCTGAACGCCCCTGAAAACTCAAGGTCCATCATGAGGAAGAGCTATCCAATCACTCCTTTACACCAACCACTCGAGATCCAATGATCCTAGATCTAATCAACCTTTACCCTAAATAAAATCATAGATCTGATTGTATTTGGTAATGAACCGACCTGGGATGACTTGACACATCACCTGAGCCATTGCACCATAAGGTCTAAGAAGTGTTATTGATCATTATAGGCTGGTGAAAATCACCAAAATATCACAAGTTAACACTTGGTAATGAATTTACCCTTGATAAAACAAGAATAAAAAATATTTATAACCATAAAATTAGTATTAGGTATCCTTATATTGGATAACCATTCAAAAACTAAAAACATAAAATAAAATAAAGACATCAAAACAAGGCATACTCAATATAAACACAATATTTTGCAAAATATTTTATTTAAAATTAAATAATTTTTAAAAAATATTAAATTTCCAAAAAATAAAATAAAACTAAACCAGAAGTTAAGTAGATTTACTAAGAGGCTGATACACCACACGACCTGAAACTATCCAAACCAAAATGGACCATAAACCCTAACATTTTCATTTAAATATCAAGTCACCAACATAACCCAAACAATGTTTGCTTCCAAAGAGAGAGTGGTAATAATCTAACCTTTATATCATGCATGAAGAACCTATAAAAAACATAAAGAATGTATACCCACCAATGTGAGAATTCAAGGTACGAGCCAAAGGATATTTGAGTACCACCATAAGTCCATTAAATTCCATTTATAAATAAACTATTACCATTAGGTTTAAAATAAAATCAATGTAGGTTTTAATTTCATTTATACAAAATGGAAATTAACATGAATTTTTTTTGACATTTCTTAAAATAAAATCTTTAAAAAACGTGCCTCAAAGAGGACTTACCAAAGTGGAGTAGTTTATAAAAACCCAGCTAATTTCCTTTTAAAACAAATCCACTTGTATATAAGAAAAGGGAACAAGATAAAACTTTTCTTTTCTCTTAATACACCCTTATTTGAAAAAAATACATCACATAATTAGAGATAAATTTTCAAATGAAATCAAATTATAAATTTTTAATAAACTATTTTTTGGAAAAAAACCCTGTCATGGTTTACAACACATTTCAAAAGAATAATTTAACAATTCTTTCATAAAAAAATAAATATTTTTCCCTTTTGAAAACTCAACACATGCACAATTGACAAGAGTATAGGTAGGGAAAAGAAAAAAAACTAAAGATATAATAAGTCATAAAAAATTATTATATTAAATTAAGTCCAGCCTTATAACCATAATTTCAAGCATGAATAAGAAATATCTCAAAATAATATCAAATAAAGAAGTAGAAAAATCACATTCTAATATACAAAAATGGCGTATCATAAGATACATAACATGAACCAACAACCTATAGAATAATGGTGTGGTTACACGACGCACAGAGAGTGGATCCAACTACTAATATGTTAATGGTCACATATCGTGTCCCCTAAATCACTCTAAACTAGTATCATTGGTGAAAATACCCTAGGCTGGTCATAATATTAAACTAGGGATAAATTTTAATATGTAACTCTCAAATAGTATAATCAATATCCTTTGACTCCCTACTTTTTATCCTAGTGCTCCTCATGTCATAGATAATGGAGGTGGCCTACTATAAAACTAATATAAATCACATGAAAAACATAAATCCCAAATTAAATAAATCACATTGATCATATACTTTCCACCTTCAACAAACCTCCTTTAATAATGAGCTCTTATCCAAACCATATAATCCATAAATCAAAATATATACAGCTTTAACATAATTCACACTATAATATGAAAAATATAGTGACAGGGCTATAATGGGGTGTACACATTAATCAATAAACCATATAACCTCAAGGGTCCAAATAGGACCTCTATTTATAAATATAAAATACATGTTTTTGAAATAAATTTTTAAAGTTAATTTTAACCCAAATGAAATTTCAAGGGAAAACAAACCTAACACTAATGCATAACCCAAATAATATTTCAAAAATCACCTTATAAAAGAAGCCAAATTCCAAAATCTCACAAACCATAAAAAGAATAAATATTCCAAATCAATTAAGGTCTTAATCTAAGAAAAATAAAAAAATGAACCAAACCACCTTTTAAAACATGGAAAGAATTTTTCTAATACAAACAAACAAACAATTTATACAAACAAGGGGGAAACCTTTAAAAATAAGAAAACTTATTTTTAAAATAAGGTAACACCTATTAAAATAAGGGAAACCCTTTTTTAAAAAAATTACCCCACTTTATGGAACTAAATTGGTTCAAAAAACTAAGAACCAATAACTTTTCTTGTAAAAGACTACCAATTTAATTTTATAAAACACCTAGAATTCATAAAAAACTATTTAATATCAAAGTTCTATTAAACTATGAATTTCACCCACTTTTTCCAAATCAAAAACCAATTTAACATGGAAAACATCTGATAACAAAAAATAGGCATCATATTCATTACTAATTTCCTTCAAGAACATTTTTAAAACATCAAGCAATAATGAAACTATTTAATAAATGAAAATTTAATGGAAACACCTTCCTCATGTGTGGATACATGTCACCTTGAATAGAAACTACCAAAATCGTTCTTATGAGATTACTCAAAACCTTTAAAAAACAAAATACCAAAAGGATAAACCCTAAACACCAATATTGTCCACCCATGGATAATAGGGTTAGGGGGGATATAAGAAAAGATAAGAAAACCAAGGAAGAAGCAAAGCTGAGATCTTAACTTGCGATTCAGGTGAATAATTACCAAGAATCCATAAAGAATACAAAATAGAGGGGATTAAGAAGAGGAGAAAGGCCTAGTTAAGGGAAGAATGAAATATAAGGACTGAGGATGAAGAACTAATTAAAAAGAATCTAAAATGAAAAAAATAACCCAACTATAGAAGGTCACATGGTTTACCAAACCGTTCATAAAACTTGTGACAACCAATACCCTTAATCCTCAGAGGTCTCACTATTGTATCACATGGTTTATCAATCTATTCTTAGACTATATTATTTCCTCTATCCAAAACTTCATATTTTGTATAGTTTCTATTTAATTCTTTCCCAAACCATATAGCCTTGGAAAAGCTCAAAAAAATGAAAATTCTTATCCTGAGACACCTCGAAACCAAGGGAGAAAACAACTGCACAAACAATATATAGAAAGTAAAGTTTTAGGGTGTCATAAATTCTAAATACAATATCACACATTCATAATAAATAATGAATATAAATTTATAATATATAGTCAAAACCTCACTACCTTATACCAATCATGGGTAATTTAAGTCAAACTTTAACAAGTAGGCTATCTTAGCCTCAATGTTTCACAAGAAATCACGTGTGTGCCTCAATCAACCTAGGTATATAAATCATCATCTATAAGTATATCTTATAAAAATACCATACTCAATCTCACTATAAAAATAAATTCCCAAATAACAAAGATCAGTAAGATACACAAATACAAAAAACTAGGTTTACCACACCCTTATCCATGGAGGAATAATTAACCAACAAAAGATATAAAAACCCATTTTGGTTGATTGTCTTATGGGATGAATGCTCATATTGATGTTCATTTTTAAAATTAAGGGGTAATTGGCTCTACGTTTTTAGGACCCTTACAATGTCCCTTGACTTGCATACTCACATCAAGACATGAGCTAAGGTCACCAAAATACATCAAGAACTTATTCCCATACACTATAGAATGAAAATTAGCAGTGAAGTGAAAATATGAATGTGGGGAGACTATTAATTTACCCAGCCCATAGGGATCATGCCAAAATCTACTAATTTTTTTTTCTATAACCTATAGAAAATAAATAAAAATAAAACATGGAGACAATAATTACATCCCAAAGTCAAATATATAAAATAACATATTCTATATGATGTATATATACAATAGTGAAATAATACAATAATATACATCACAATGCATAAATAAAATATTATATAGTCCGACCCTATGAATAATACATATAAAAAAATATTGAACTAAATACACTAGCCTCTGGTCTAAAACTAACACTATAACCTTCTGATTCATCGACCAATATATCTTTTGTTTTCTTGAACCCTATATTCTACTCAAAAATGATACTTGAACCAATAATGAAACATGAAGGTATACCCATATAAATTGATACCCATGTCATTTATGCAATTAGGGGTGATTCTAATGAATCAATAGAATTTTCCCATCCTCCACAACTCACTA
Source organism: Viscum album (assembly GCA_963277665.1). Taxonomy (NCBI): domain Eukaryota; kingdom Viridiplantae; phylum Streptophyta; class Magnoliopsida; order Santalales; family Viscaceae; genus Viscum; species Viscum album. The sequence goes on along the minus strand of OY728155.1, from coordinate 357,001,091 downwards.
AGTAATAGTGATTATGTGGATGAATTTATAAAGTCTTATTAAGTGTCACTCAAACAACCTAAAAATTTATACCACATTCATGCTCATGCAATACTTATTATGCCAGATGCAGTATTTTCCAAACCACCCAACTTTTGGAACCTCAAATGTAGAACAAGGTTACTGGAAGGTATTTAAAATTTCGATGCCATGGATAAGTGTATTTATATATTATAATGTAATGAACTGATATTTTAATATATGTTTTCCTCTAAGTAAGTAAAATATGTTTGATAACTTTCTCCACTTGTAACATTGAATTAACATGAAACTTCGGTGTGTGTGTGTGTGTGTGTATAATAAATATTAAATATGGCCAATAAAACTATATTTTTAATTTTTAGGCATGAATAAGAGTTACTTAATTATTAAATATATTAATTATTATTTATATATAAAGGTTATTTTATTCAAATTTACTTAATTAAATATTATGTTTAAGAATATATCATTTTAGATGATGTACTTTTTATAAAATAAAACTAATTATACCATTATTAATTTTTTATTTCAATAAAATATAATTTTTATTTATTAATTCTAGTTGTATTATAATTTTATAGAAATTAATAATAAGAACAACTAGTATTTAAATAGTTATTTTCTTATAAAAACGTTTTTCTCTTTGATTTAGAATTTTATTTAATAGTTAAATATATATATATATTAGAATGTTATATTGATAAAATAAACTTCATTTTTGGATTTACCACAAGAATATTATCTTAGGATATATATTTTTTATTATTCTAAAAATATTGATTTTTGGTGAATAGTGAAAAATACCATTTTTTCCAAGAACATGTATGAAATGAAAATTCATGAAATTTTTTTATAAGACCCAATATTTATTTTATAAGTGAATTTATAATTTAAAAAATTTTTGATTTAATTTAGAAACCAATATTTTTCATTTTAAAACTTAAGTTAATTTTTTTCCAAAAATTTGTTTTTAATACATTATACATCTAGTATTTTAAAATTATTTTTTATTATTTTTTTAAAATTAATATAAAAAAATAGATTTAAAAGTTTTAATCATTAGGTACAAATTATTTAATAAGTACCAATTTATTTTCAAGCATAAAGGATAAATTACTTTGGTAAAAACTAGTTACCTCGGTTAAAATGAAAAGGGGTTAAAAGGGTTTAATCAGGAGGGAAAGACTGAAAACATGTTTAAATTTTTTTGGGACTAGGTGTTTGAGGAATTTATCAGACTTATCCATTCCCCTATAAATTATTTACCAATATTAGTGATAATTTCATTGAGTGTGACTCCCCATTATTAAAGAGTTTTTGGTATTTATAAAAATGTCACCCCTTTTCACTTATAAAAGGGGCACTCCTATCCTCACATCTCCTCAGACCACAACCCAATTATTTTGGCCCAAAATCTTTCAAAAATTATATTAAAAATTGCCATTCACTGTTAAGAGGTCATAGTATGATTATAATACCATCTGTTAAGGGCTTAACCCCCTTTCCAAAGGATATAATCCAATAAGTGAGATATAAATTTCTAACTGCTCTTTCTCATTTGTATTTGTTTATATAAAATTATTAACAATACAAATGTATTACACCATATTAAAATGAAAACATTAGTATCATCAGTATACTTTTATTTAATTACAATTATGGTACAAGAATTATCCACCTTTCCCTTTTCTCTTAAAAAATCTATATTTGTTAATAGTGTGAACATCGCCTTCACGACATGACATATTTTTTATTCATTAAATTCCATAAAAGGATGGTAATAATAATAAATTTAATATATAATTGTTATATTTATGATATATTTTAAATTATAAAATGGTAAAACATATTAGTCCTTTTCCCTATTCTATGTAAAACAAAATCACCATCCACGAGTACGTGTAGACAACTACCTCCATAGAACAACTAATTTATATTTTTCTTTTACTAAAAGCCTTAAATTAATGGAAATTAAAATTATGTTAATGTAAAAATATATTTTTATAAAATTACTAAGGTTATTTAATGAAAAATTGGACAATCTATTAACAATATATTCAATTAGTAACCGTGGTAAATTCAACCATCCAAAAGAGAATTCTAAGAGAAAAAAATGATTTCTTAATACTATGAAATAAATTCATATATGTTATATTTTGTGTATAAATGCTTCCAAATATAATATAAAATAGTACTTAAAACTAAATATGATCATTATTTTTCTTATATATTGATATTACAACTAAATCACTTCATAATTATCCATTAATTATGATATGTTCTTATTTTGGTAGGTTTAACCACATAGTGTAACAATGATATAAATTTATATAATGGATGAATATAGAAATATAATTTATATTATTATATTATATAAATAATGAAATAATTAGTTTTTTGTTCTATAATGGTAATATAAAAATTTAACTAATTATTTAAGAAAACACTCTTCGTTTGCTAAGAATCATCTAAAGATGCTCATCGCCAAATTAATCTTTAAGGATCATAAAAAAACAAAGAATGAAATTATGACATTATAAATTATTATATAAAATACATTAAAGAATAATTTATGTTATTATATTGATTAAATTTTGTAGAATAATGAATAACCCCACTACTAATATGGAACTAGCTAAAAAATGATCAGGATTACTCACAACCTATATAAAAAATAGATAATAAATTAATAATAAAAATATATAGAATAATTATAAATTAAGTTTATAATTGGTTATATATATTAAAAATTCTCTAAAATGGGTGATTAATGTTGTTAATTATGTGTTACAAAAGTTTATAGTACATTTTGACTAAGCAGGAATTGAGGCAAGAGTTTCTTATCTAAATTTTCATCTATTGACACATATTTCCTATTATACACCATGTTTTAGATGGGGTGGTGTGTCTACTTAATAGTGAATGTTTTTTAATATATTGTTTTGTATCTATATAATTTTATCTTTTAAATGTATTTATATTAAATAGATACTAAAGTTAAAATTAGTTTATGATTAAAATTTTACTCAGAATGTAAGTGTTTTGTTACCAATATTATTTTCAAATAAAGATCATTTTTGAAAGAAAATAAATATAAGGATTTTTTATTATTTATAAAACCTAAAATAAATTTATTTTCTTATACATATGGATTTACATGTACCCTAAATATTCCATTTCCCCTTAACTCATATTTTACATGATGGGTTTCTTGTAAGCAAAACTGACCACATCTTTTCTTCTCGGTCAAAAACCTCCCTTTTTACATATATGTGTTCATTAGATGATTTTTATAGTGTTTTCATCTATGATTTGATTATTAATTAAGGTTATTTTCTACTAGTTTAACATCTTTTAAAATTTTTAAATAAATCATTAATGTTTTATGTAGGGGTCATTTTTATCAAAAATATAAAAATTTACTCTTTTTAGTGTTTATTATTGAACTCATCATCCGCCATAATTTTTATTTTATAAGAATATTTACCTATAAATTTTCATGTTTTATAAAATAAATAATTTTTCTCCTATATTAATAAAATATCTTTTTTATAATGATTTTAACATATCAAGGATATTTCTTATTTCCAAAGTGATTTCCCTAAAACTCATAAAAAGTTTTTTTCATATAAGACATTATACTATGATATATATTATGATTGATAAAGGATATTCATAAAATGTTACCTATAGAGCTACTAAATATCTTCGGATACCCATTTATTTAGAATTGGTTTATCATGTTAATGATTTTATTATGTGAATACATTTTAAAGGGTTTAAAACCCATTTTTTCGATGGGTTATTTTTGATGTGATGAATAAAAACCCTTTTCCTTCCATGGGTTCTTTATGCTATAAAAATTGGATGATTTTTCATTTGAAATTGTTATGAATCCCACTTTATTTCCATGGGTTATTTTGTGATGTGATAAGTGAATTATTTTAAAGTGGAACTCATAAGTATGGATTATTATGGGTGGGGTCCTAAATCTCCCCACAACGCATCAATTAATAGTTTATATCTCTTTGTATACATATACAAGAGAAAATTTTATTTGTTCACAAGTGTGGGTGAAAGTGTGTGACTCATGAAGGTGTTGTATACACGAGAAAAATTTAGTTGCATCACAATATTGGGCACAAATATTGGACTCATGGAAGTAATTTTTCCCTATTTTAATGTTTTGTGTCATATTTGAGAGTTATTACACAATTTTATGCTTGCTCTCATGACTATGTTATAATCTTCTATCAGGTTTGTTGAATCATGTTTCCACAAGTTTTGGATTCATGTATTATGTTAAGATAAGACTTATCCCATGATTTATAATCCTTTCTTTGTTGGATATAATTTTCTCATATATACATATTATAAACATTTTCTCATCTTATGATCACTTATGATATTATATAATTAATTATTTTTTTTCCCTTACTGAGTATTTGAGCTCACCCCTTTATAATATTTTCATTTCGATCAGTTTTAAAGATAGAAAAAATATGAATTTTAAAAAAGATTTTCTTATGTGGAGAATTTGTGAGATATTATTATGTTGTCATTATAGATTAATTAGTTTCATATAAAAGAAAATATGTCTAACTAACACAAAGAAAATTGGTTTTATCTTTTCCTTTTTTTGTCCTGATTCTCTAAAACTCCAAACATAAAATTTATTTGGAACATACATGTAATGAAATATTTTATTTAAGATATGTTTTTAAAACGATCACATATGTGATATTTTGTAGTTAGTATCATATCAGGGTTTAAATAACATGGTAAATTTGGATGATATCAGTTGAGGATAAATTAGGAGGTAGAAATGTCATAAAATGTAGATAAGTTATGGTTTATTATGATTTAAAATGTATAGATGAACCTTTAGGCTAGTTGAGGTAATATTTTGGTGATTAGGATAAGATAAATTTGGTTGAAACTCGAGGGAAAAGTCAGAGTTATAATTATATGTATAGGATAACATCCTGAAATTTTGGTAAAGTTGAGACTGTGTGGTTTTCCTAGAAATAACATCTCTGTCTAGATACTCCATGTTGATGAAGAATTTGGAACATATGTACCTAGGAATAAAAACTCTAAAAATGGAATGTTGGGTATTAAATCAATACTAATTTGGTGTACGTAAAAGAGTCCTAGATATACACCCAATTTTGACACTCACGGGGGATATGATTTGGTCCATCACATTCTCTTTATGAACTAATATTAAAATATATTTCTTGATTACTTTTTCGGATTAGGTTAAAAAGTATAAGTGAACCGAACATAAGGCATAATAGGTTGAACTGAATTTATTAATGGGTGATGTGATGGTGTAATTATAGAATACATTTTGGACTGAGTTTATATATTTAAACGATCATTTAATCTAATTTTATTGATAAACATTTTGTATTTTCATATTTAGTCGAAATAAGATCATGAAAATGAATCTTAGAAAGGTTTGTGTCTTAAAAGCACTATGAATTATAATAGAATAAGGGATCATAATTAAATGGTTGATAATGTTGGTATACGATTGTTATGATGTAAAGTGATTTTCTTAGTCTCACCTTAGGCAGTGAGGTTGAAATAATAATAGAAATTAATTTTTAGTAATACTAGCTATTTTCATTAGTGAGTGATATTTATTTCTAATATTATTGAATATTCTAAAAGTCATGTTAATTATGTAAATTATCTAAGGATTTTTATCTAATTTTTTTTATTTAAAGTATAAAAAACATATATTAAATGGTATCATAAAACATGTAAAGTGATTTTATAAAAAGGTTATATTTTGGGGATAACTATTGGAGAAGACATTATTGAGGTATGACCAACTCTTAGGTTTATTGTATCCTTGATGTTGAGTTAATAAAGGGTTGATTGATTTTGAGAAAATAATGTTAGATAGTATTGATTACCTTGCAATTGATTATTAATTTATTGAAAAAGTTTTCCATGATATATTTGGTAAATTTTATATATTATTTGGGATTATGATACATATTTATTAGTTTGTGACTTTATTAACTATTGATTAATACATTTAAGGGTTAAAGTTAGATTTAATTTTCATTGGAATATAAAATCTCATAGTAGTTTAATATTTTTGATATTAAAATAGTTTTGGGAGATGTATATCATGGATAATAAATGTTTAGGTTATATACATATTAGGGTATATAATTGTACGAATTGATAATATTATTTGAGGAAATGTAAGTAACTAGATATAGTATAAGAGAGTAAGGTAGATTTCATATTATAAGTTATATCCTGAGTGAAGAATATGGTAATAATAACCTCACATACTTTTATTAGTTATGAATAATTAAAATTATAAGGAATTAATTTATTTATGGGGGGAGAATGAGATGACTCATGATTTTAATATATGTTTTACTCTAATTAAGGTAAATTTGTTGGATAGCTTTCTCTACATGAAACATAAAACTAAAATAAACTACTGTATATATATATATATATATATTAAATATGGCCTCTAAAACAAGATTTTGAATTATTAGGTATTAATATGAGTATCTAAAAAAATAAATATATTAATATATATTTGTATATAAAGGTTTTTTGTATAAATTTACTTAATTAATTATTGTGTATAAAAATATATATTTTCATGCTTTGTACTTTTTATAAAAAAATACATATGAATTTTAAAATATTGATGTTAATAAATTATAATATTTATTTTTTAATTCTATATTTATTAGTGTTTTATAAAAATTAAGAATAAGAACAACTAGTAGTTTAAAATTTTATTTTACTATAAAAATAATTTTTATCTATGATTTATAAATTTAATAAAAAGTAAAATTTATATATTTTATGATGTTAAATTGAAAAACTAAACTAAAGTTTTGGATTCATAATAAAAATATTATCTTAGGATTTGTTTTATTCTTATAAAAAGATCAATTTGTAGATAAATAATGAAAAATAATTTTTTTAAAAATAATATGACTTTTATGATATTATAAGTATATAAGTGAAAGTGTGGTCGATTGTCGCCTATCGAATAATCAAGGTTCTGGTGCTCTGCTAATGTGTATAGCTGCACTCGGGTCGAATCCTCGATGATGATACTTTTTAATAGTTGATTGTTTTTAGTTGATTGTATTCTGATTGGGGGGGGGGGTGTTTGTCGATCTTATGAAATGATTGATTGATTAAGATTTATTTAACAAATTTATAAAGATTGGGGTGAGCTAATCATTAGGTATTTATGATTGTGATATCCTTGAGCCTTCCTTTATATTGCATTAAATTAACACCCATGTCACAAGTTGATGTTGATTGGAATTCTCAAGTGTTAAGGATTTAATCCAAGCCTTAACTTAACTTAAGGTTCTAATATTAATCCTATCTTGTTTATAGTAGTGTATTTATGGTTCCAATAATCCATGGAAACCACTCGTTAAACAAAACAATTCATTAATCCATGACATGTTAAGTCCAACATACACAATGTTAATTCATAGAATACTCATCAAGAAAAAGATCTCAATCGCTTAACATCCCTAAATTATAACTCACCCCAATGAGAGATTTATTCATCTATTGAAATGATTAATAATATGGTTATAATGATTATGATGATAAATTAATAAGAGAAAAAAAATAAAGGGATAAGAAATGAGTGGTGCGTCGAACACACACACAAACGATAATGAGAATTAAAAATAGACTTTCGATTGAATGAGGAAGAAAAATAAGGGAAGGGGTTTTAACTTGATTTCAAATATTTTAAAAACATTAATATTAAACTACAAAAGGTGGATGAGAATAATATATATTAAAGAAGAAACATGCATTAAAACATAATTACAAGAAAACAAACACTTACACTATTACAAACGAAGAACAACACAAAAGTAAATGAAAGGAAGCAAGGAGGAATGGTTTTCAAGTAAAAACTTTAGTATGGAAGATCCTCCTAAGCCTTTTGCAGATCCCTGTTCATGAAAACCTATCCTACTTTTCTCTAAAATTACAAATCTTTTGAAAGGAGAGGAGGAGATGTATTTATAGCCCAAGGTGGTGGACTGTTTGCATTCCAAAACTACCCCTCCACTTTGCTCGATGATTTGGACAACCAGAGAGCTGAATCTCGAGATATATTCTTCTTCAAAGTTGTAGATAATAACGTTGGCCGAAAAATCTCAAAATTTAGAGGACTTTGGAATTTTTGAGCCAAATTTATGGCCGTTGGAGAACCCTATCCTAAAGTTAAAAATAATCAAGAGGTATTTTTAATGGTTTTTTCTATGGCTATGGGAATGTAGGAATTTAATGTCAAAGAGAGAGAATAATGGGGGTAAAACACCAACATGGTTAAAACACCAACATGGGTAAAACAATTCACAATTTTTTTTTGAAATGAAACATGGAAGGAAATGAAATCACATATTTACAAGGGAATGATTTTGTGAAGAAAAACATAAGAGAGGAAGAAAATTTGAAGGTGATTAGAATATGAAATATTTAAAAAACACAAAACTTCTCCCAATAACATAAGTGTTCTTTTTTTTCTTCTATTTTTTTTCATTTTTTGAAAGTTGAACTTGAAAAAAATATCACACTAATATACTAACCCATGATTAATCTCCTCACTACACTAATTAAAATAGTTATAATGAGATCACAGGTTGAGGAAGAGTGATTTTTGACTTGCCCAAGACACAACCCATTTTTTTTGTTTTTTTTTTTGTTTTTGATTTTTTAGCTTTTTTTGATTTTTTTTAACACTTTTCAATATCATTTGTACAAGATAAACATATATACATTCCCAAACCCCACTGAAGGACAACCTCTCCCCCACACTTAAATTGATGCTTTCCATAAAGCATATGATAACATTATTAATCAAAAAAGGGTACCCAAAATGAAATCCATTACCCCCCACACTTAAATTTTAAAATATTTATGCAATAAAAAACCATGTTGATATTGGGTGGGATAAGGTATTGGGATTGTAATGTGCCTAACAAAGAAAAGGTTTTCATAGGCTCGAAGGGTATTTCAAATGGAGGATTAATGTAAGGTTAATGGGTGGCTATTTGAATATTATAATTCTCATGGGGTTCATAAAATGCCTCTATCATATTAATGAACACTAATGTAAGAAATTTAGCTCAAAGGTCCAAAACTCAAGACTCACAAATGGGGGTGAAAAACACACATTTTCAAAATATGGACATCGGTATCCTTGTCATGAAAGATAATGTTGTTCCTCACAGTTGGGGAAAATCATTTTTCAAATCAAAAATTGAGCATTCAAAATTTGTTGGTTTTGACACAATATTATTCATCCAAATTTATGAATAAACCATAAAATTTTGGAGATTAAACCATGTCTTTTGACTACCCAAAATGTTTAGACAAAATTTGAAAATTAGAAAGTGTGTAAGCATGAATCTTATTTTTTTCATATTATTATGTTTTAATTTTTTTTAGTTTTTTGGGTTTTTTTAGATTTTTATAAAGACGCATCCACAGAAAATAGAAAGAGTAAATAAACACTGTGACGAGGAAAGTTGTAAAAAATATAAAAGAGTTGGTAAGAAGAAGGAATAGGGAGAGTTAAATGGAAATAGTTTCCCCCTAGTTTGGATTTGGTGGGTCACCGTCTCCATCCAGTGGTGTGTTAGTCGAAGTTGATGTGCCTTATGTTGGATTTTACCTAAAAATGAAAATCATTTCATCTAATGAAAAACTAAAAATAAATTGAAATTTCATAAAAGTAAAAGAAAACATTTGTTGCCATGCAAGAAGCTTTACATTTATTTTGTCTACAACTGGAAAATTGTAGTGGACTACACATAGAATTATGGTGGCCACCATATTTTCTCAACTCCATTATGCTTCCAGAATAACTTCTTCTTTGTGAGTCCGGGTGATTCATTTGATAATTTCATCCCTTCCTTATTTTTTTGCTTACGATTCAATGGCGGTGGAAAGATAATACGACTATCCTCCCTTTTGTCTCCAAATTGAGATATTATCAAGCCCATTGAGTGTTGGTTTTATATGATTTGAAGTTTAGGAAGATGTTTCAATTCCGATGGTATGTTTATGAAAGCTCCCGATAACACGAAACCAGAGTATGAGATCCCAATTGTTTTTGACCCATTTATTTCATCACTTACCGCTGTAGAGTAATGAGGATCAGTGGATTCATAAGACTATTTTTTTTCAATATCATTTATATTAATGTAGTTTTCCAATGAATGGTCAATTTCAACATCACCAATGATCACTTTATTAATTTGGGAACAAATCACAAACATCACTACCATCGGGATAATATAAACACACTGGTTCAAGGTTCACCTCACATATACAAGAATTTGTAGAATCATTGATAGGAAATGATAAATGTTGGATAATCATATTTGAATAAAAAAATGAACATGTTTTTTTCATTTTCCCCATTACCATCCACATTGGAGCTGTGGATGTCATAGGTGAGATGTGATTCCAATGAGTTTTCAAGATCCTTTAGATCAATAGAGTTTTCATTTGTAATGTCCACATCAACTTCTCCACTTATGACTTGGTTAGTGAGTATGAAATATTCACAAACTAATCTATCATTATAATAGTATGAACATGATTTATTGGAATTAAACACACTCTCAGAGAGAATTTTGGAAGCATGGATAGAGAATACATATTTATTCTTTTATGGGTATCACATGGATTGAAAAATATTGAACTTGACCAGTTGTTCACCAAATTCCATGGATAAGATGCCAACATGGACATCAATTTTGGTTTTAGATTTCATGAGGAGAGGTCTTCTTAGAATCATAAGAGATAGGAAAGAAGTTGTCACACCTTCCATGTAAAGTATATATAATTTAACTAGGAAGATATGATCATTGACTCGGACAAGGAAATACTCAATTATTCCCTTAGGAATAGTAGTGATTCGATTAGCTAACTGAATGACAACACCCGTTGGGTGAAAGGGACCTAAACCAAGGTTGGAGATGATGGATTTTTGAATGACATTAATTGAGGCTCCTTGGTCTATGAGTGTATCATCAAAGTTGGAACTGTCATTTTGGCTTGGAACTGTAAAGTTCCCTGAATCATAGCACATTATGGGAATAGATAGCTGGGTGGAAACATTTTCGAAGGTCCTATATTGACTCTTGTGGGTGAAAAATTCCTTAAGAAAATTTACATACTTGGGGATTTGTTTTATGTAATCTAATAGGGGAATGTTGACTTCAACACTTCTAAACATGTCAAGCATTTCTGGATTTGGTTCAAAGGACTTATTTGGCTTAGAAATGGATTGAGGAAAAGGAATTGGGTTCCTAAGTGGAATGGAAGGAGGTGAGGGAATGGATTCAGATTTCTTTTCAAGTTTTTTTTCTTTTCATTTTCTAGGTCAACATTCAAAGGGAGGTTGGAGGAATTATTTTGAGTCATATCAATTTTCTTTCCCGATCTAAGTGAAATCGCTTTAACATTACCATTGTGGTTGGGTATTGGTTGAGCTGGTATTTGGGAAGAATTTGATTGTTGTTTCTGGCTTAAGTGGTATGCAAGTTGACCAATTTGTGTTTCAATTTTTTTTAGGATGGAATGGGTTATGGAGGAAAGATCTTCCACTGTATATTCCCATAGTTTCTTGGAATAAGAATCTTGTCCCGGATTGGGATTACCTTGATTTTGGTTCTTGGGAAAGTTATTGTATTGGTTTGGGAATTGGAAAGGCTCATTAGGATAGTGGAATACAAGAGGAGGATTGTTCCTTTGAGGTTGAGGAACAAAAGGATAAGGTTCTTGGAAGTTACCACCACCTTGGCTATATTGGAATTAGCTTCAGTTTTGGTGAGGGTATTGAGGGGGATGATAAATGGGATCCCCATATCTCATGTTTGGGTTATAGGTAAAAGAAAAGGGCTCAGAATGGGGTTGGTTGAAGTTTCAGACAAAATGACCTGATTATTGAGGGTTGGGATTCCACTGAGCATATAATGCATTGAGCTCCATTGGTCTAGATGGATCAGATTTAACCACATGAAGTTGTGGACATGTGTCAGTTGGATGATACGGGGATCTATAGATTCCATAGTTCTTGATAGGTCCAGGGAATAGAGATTGTTGAGAATATGAGGTTGGGCTTTTGGATGCCATAACTAGTTGTCGCACAAGACCTATAAGTTCACTCATCCACTCAGTCAACTTGTTTGGATCTATGGATTGATTCTCTCGGACTAGTTTGACATGAGCATGTTCTCAAGTATGGAATTGTTGTGTGTTTGTAGGCATGTTTCTTATGAGATATCTTGAAGCTGCATGAGTTTTATCAACAAGAGCACTGCCACTTGAAACATCAATGGGGGCTATCTCTATAATCAATAACCCCTCATATATGTATTGGATCAAGAGATGGTCAGGTATTTGGTGGTGTGGGTAGGTTGCAACAATCTTTTGTAACCTCTCCCAATACTCATGGAGTGATTCATTTGGAAATTTATGGATACTGCTTATTTCCTTTCGGATAGAAGCAATACGAGAAGCATGAAATAATTTCTCTAAAAAGAGTTGCTTCATGTCATTAAATGTTGTTTTGGAACCATGAGAAAGTTAGTAAAGACAATAATTAGTAGTTTTATCTAGGGAGAAAGGGAATACTCGGAGTTTGATTTGTTCCTCAGAAACCCCTTGAGACTTCATGGTAGAGCACACCACTTGGAACTCTTTAAGGTGGGGATGTGGATCCTCACTGGCTAGCCCATGGAAACGATTAAGAAGATGAATTGAACCCTATTTTAGTTCTAAGTCAGCCTCTATGTTTGGATATTGAATACAAAGATGTTGGTAATTCCTATCAGTGGAAACAAGTTCTTTTAGTGTTTGTTCCCCAGGATTGGACATATCTAATTCATTTGGTTCGACAAGGATAGGTTCTTGAATGAGTTGAAAATATATTATGTTACTATTATGTTGGTGATTGTTTCACTCCATTTCCGGGTCTAACAAATATGAGGGATTTTTTTGGGAGGCTATGGGGCATTCAGAGATGTTTTGGAAGAAAGACGAATATGAGTTTTTGTTTGCATTTTTTTTTATTTTATTTTTGTTTTTAAAATAACCAGAAACTAATGACTATTTAATTTCACCATCCCCTACAACGGGTCCATTTTAAATCATGGACGATTGTCTCCTATCGACTGGTCAAGGTTTTAGTGCTCTGCTAATGTGTATAACAGCACTCGGGTCGAATCCTCGACGATGATACTTTTTAATAGTTGATTGTATTCTGATTGGGAGGGGGGTTGTTCGCAGATCTTATGAAAAGATTTATTGATTAAGATTCATTTAACAAATTGATAAATATTGGGGTGCATTAATCATTAGTTAGTTAAGCTTTTTATATCCTTGATCCTTGCTTTATATTGCATTAAGTTAACACCCATGTCACAAGTTGATGTTGATTATAATTACCAAGTGTTAAGGATTTAATCCAAACATTAACATAACTTAAGGTTCTAATATTAATCACATATTGTTTATGGTAGTGTATTTATGGTTCCCATAATCCATGTAAACCACTTTTTAAACAAAAAAAGTCATTAATCCATGACATGTTAAGTCCAATATACACAATTTTATTTCAAAGAATACTCATCGAGCAAAATCCCTCAATCTCTTAACATCCATAAATTATAACTCACCCCAATTATAGATTTACTCAGACATTGAAATGATTAATAATATTTTTATAATTATTATGATGATAAATTAATAAGAGAAGAAAAATAAAGGGATAAGAAAAGAGTGGTGGGTCGAACACACACACAAATGATAATGAGAATTAAAAATTGACTTTCGATTGAATGAGGAAGAAAAACAAGGGAAGGGGTTTTAACTTGATTTCAAATATTTTAAGAACATTAATATTAAAACAAACAAGGTGGATGGGAATAATAGATATTGAATAAGAAACTTGCATTAAAACATAATTACAAAATAACAAACACTTACACGATTACAAACGAAGAACAACACAAAAGTAAATGAAAGGAAGAAAGGAGGAATGGTTTATCAAGTAAAAACTTGTGTATGGAAGATCCTCCCAATAATTTTATAGATACTTGTTCGTCCTACCCATCCTCCTTTGCTGTGAAATTCCAACTCTTTTGAATGGAGAGGAGGGGATGTATTTATAGCCCAAGGTGGTGGACTGTTTTCATTCCAAAACTACCCCTCCACTTGGCTCGAAGATTTAGACATTCAGAAAACTGAATTTAGAGATAACTCCTTCTTAAAAGTTGTAGACATCAATGTTTTCCAACAAATATCAATATTTTGAGGCATTTGGATTTATGTATCCAAAGTTATGGGCGTTTGAGTAAACAATGTTAATCTTTCCATTTCAATCCATACTTTTTAGAAGGCCACAATGTGAATGGGTTTATCAATAGTAAGATGCCTTAAAATCCAAACACTTTCTTCAAAAAAGTCGTCCACCTATATCTTTTCATTCACACAGAAATATCTCATCTTTATTTGAAGTATACATCATGAGATATGGCATGAATAGTGTCCAAATTTTAATTTTTGGTCAAAATGGTGGGATGGACTTCAAAGCTTCAGTTGGGACCTTTGTTCATGTAGTTGGAACTTAAATTTTTTATACATGATTATTTTGGATAATAAAGAACATATGGTGGAGTTTCATAAGATACATGCTTCAGGATTTAGACCATTAACTCAATCATCATGGATGGTCCAGTTTCTTCACAGTTTCATTGAGTCTTCTTGTGTGGACCATATGACCCTCCAAATGGACGATTTGGCCAAAGGTTCATTCTAATGAAATCTTTTCATTTGAGTAAGGAACCTTAAAAAACCAGAATAATGCAATTTAGATAAGTAAAATGCGATTTAGTATTAAAACATTAAACAGAATTGAATCTGTATGAATTCAAATAGTGCTAAAAAATTATATTTAATATTTAAACATTAATATTTGACACAAATTATGCATATTTCATATAAAATCAGTAAAGGGAGTATATGAAAAGTTATGAAAATATTAATAAAGTCAATAAGTATTAATTTGAAATTCATGAAACCTTTTATATGACCAAATATGTATTTTATAAGTGAATTTTAATTTTAAAAATAATGGTTTTAATTT
Source organism: Viscum album (assembly GCA_963277665.1). Classification (NCBI taxonomy): domain Eukaryota; kingdom Viridiplantae; phylum Streptophyta; class Magnoliopsida; order Santalales; family Viscaceae; genus Viscum; species Viscum album. The sequence continues at coordinate 356,985,880 of OY728155.1, read as the reverse complement.
AAAAACCCACATTTGATATTTTAAAACTTAATTTATATTTTTCAAAAAATTTGTTTTTAATACATTATACATATATTACTTTTTAAATTAATTTTTATCAATTTTATAAAATTATTATTATAAAATTTACTTTAAAGTTTTAATAATCAAGTCCATATTTTATAAAAAGGTCATTTTTTCATGAATAAATGATAAATTACTTTGGTAAATACTAGTTACCTAGGTAAAAATCAAAAGGTGTGAAAAGGGTTTAACTAAGAGGGAAAGACCAGAAACATATTTATAACATTCATGTTAATTTTTCTGAGGCCTTGATCGACCTCATAAATTAACCTATTCCTTATTTACAAATATTAGAGATAATTTCCATAATAGTTACTTCCCATTATAAAATTTTTTGGGTATTAACAAAAATGTCACCCCTTTTCACTTAGAAAGGGGAAATCCTCTCCTCACTTCCCCTCACACCACATACCACTTTGTTCAGACCAAAATCCACAAAAAACTACCCAAAAAATTCCTATAAACCATTAATAGGTTCTTAAATTATAGAATACCATCCATCATGGGCTTAACCCCTTTTATGAAGAAGATAATCCAAGAAGTGAGGTATAAATTTCCCACTACTCTTTTCTCCTTTCTATTTCTTTATGTGCACTTATTATTCCTAAAATTCAATTAAACCGTATTAAAATGATAAAAATAGTATCATTATTATACTAGTATTTCAAGATAAATATTTTACAATCATTATCCACCTTCCCCATTTGTTTTAAGAAATACAAAACCACCATCCATGCATTGTGCAGACTACCGCCTCCATGACTCAACATGTTTTGTTTTCCTTCACTAGTTTACAAGGATTGTACTAATAGGTAATTTCATATATTAGTATGATATTTTTAATATATTTTATATTCTTAAATGATAAACTATATTACCCCTTTCCCCCATTCTATGGAATATAAAATCATTGTCCATGTGTAAGTGTGGAATATCTCCTACGTAAAACTGTTGATTTATATTTATATTTTTATTGATGCCTTACATGGATGGAATTGAGAATAATTTTAATGGATAAATATTATTTTTATGAAATTATTAATTTTTTTGTAGAGATAAATTGGACAACCTATTAAAAATATGATAAATAAAGAACCGTGGTAAATTTAACCATTCAAAAGAGCGTTGTAAGAGAAAAAATGATTTCTTCGTAATATGAAATAAAATCATATTAGTTATATTATTATTCCAATTATTTCCAATTATGATATAACACACTAATAAAAACTAAATAATATCCTTATTATTTTTTTATAATGATATTACAAATGAATCACTCCATAATCATCTATTAATTATGGTAGGTTCTTGTTTGGGTTTGTTTAACCACCTACTTGAAAAATGATATAAATTTATATCATTGATGAATATGGGAATTAAGTTTTGGTAATATATTATATAAAAATAAAATAATGAATTAGTTTTTTTTATTTAATGGTAATTTAAAAATTTAACTCTTTATTTAAGAAAACGCCATTCATTTTCTTAGAATCATCAAAACATGCTCATCACCAATTTTATCTTTGGGGATTAAAAAAAATACCAAATAATTAAATTATTACATTATAAATAATTATAAAACATAAATTACAGTAACTTTTATAATCTAAGAATGATTTAATTTGGGATAATAATGAATAACAACATTGCTATTACGAAACCAGTTGAAATGGATTAAGATTAATCACATCTGATATTGGAAAGAGATAGTATATAACTAATATACATGTAGAAAATAATTATAATTTTATAAAAGGTTTTATATATGAAAAAGGTTCTTAAATGGGTGATTAATATGGTTAATTATTTTATACAAAATGGTAGAGCACATTTTGACTAAGTGAAAATTGAGGTAAGGGTATCTTGTCTCAATTTCACCTCTTGAGACATGTTTCTTATTATACAAAATGTTTTTTTGGAATGGTGTATGTACTAAATAATGAATGTATTTTACCATATTTTTTTGAAAATATATATCTTTTTATCTTTTAAATGGATTTAGATTCAAAAGAAACTGAAGTTGAAATGGGGTTTTGATTAAAATGTTACTCAGACCATAAGGGTTTCAATTCCATTACTATTTTCAAATGAAGATTAATTTTAAAATATAATACATATGAGTAATTTTTATTATTTATATAACCTATCATAATTTTATTTTTTTATTAATTAATTTTTACATGTCCTCTTAAAATTTCATTTCCCCTTTAATTATATCTCACCAGATGGGTTTCTTGTAAGTGAAAATTACCCTATCTATTATTCTTTTTCGGGAACCTCCATTTTTCCATATCCATATTCAATGGGTGTTTTTTTAATCATTCTTATATATTCTTCAATAATTTTTAAGACCTCTTTCTACTACTTGACATTTTTTAAAAGTTTTTAAGAAATTTATCATTTTATATATTCTTTGTTCTCATTAAAATTTAAAAATCTTCTTTTTTAGATTTATTTTAAAAATATATTTTCAAGGGGACAATTGTGGACAGCTTGGTGATCGGTGATCAGCGATGGAACCCTAGAATGCCAGGTGAGGATTCCCCCCCCCCCTTCCTAGAGGGGGGAGGGGGGAGGATGCTCAGACTCTACCACCTATGAATCCACAAATCTCATTTGTGCCTTTATCCAACCCTAATTACCTCCCGGAGTTCCCAGTGATTGCATTAAGCCTGAAAGTGCCTGATCTTCATCTTGGAAATCCATAGCTCCTGATATCGGTCTTGGAGTTCGCTGAAGTGATGAGTCTACTAGAACTTAATATGGTGGCTCATTTTAATGATTGAAGACCATCGATGGATGGGTTTGATCAGTTTGTGTTTGGTAAATGGGATATGAAAGAGCGTTTGGTCGTTATACTTTTGGATAATCGACATTGCATGATTCGATTCACCTTAGAGTAGGATGTAATTTTTGCATGGTCCAGTGCCCTTAGGCGTTGTAATGGTTGCAAGTATTTTATTCTCTGGTGGACTTTTGATCTCTGCATGAATCGTGATCCTACCTCCATCCTGATTTGGTTAAGTCATCCTCACCTTCTATTACCTTTTCATAATCCCGTGGTTATTCGGATTCTTGGGAACTTGGTGGTTCATTTCTTGTTCTCTGATGCTCGTAAAACCTATGTGTGTCATTCAATTAATCCTCGACTATGTGTTGAAGTAGATGTTTCGATACCTCCAGTGAAATGGGTTTGGATTTCGGTGGTTGCAGAGTTCAGATGGAAGCGGGAAGTGGTATATGAATCATGGACAAATTATTGCTCCTCTTGCAGCAGATTGGAGAATTTGGAAGATAGGTTTCATAGTGGAGCTATGAACAAGAGGTCTCCTAGTTTGGAGAGGAGGATAGGGAAAAAATATGATAATAGGAGGGTTCCTGATGCATCTGGTGAAATTGGAAATGCACCTGATATGGGAATTCGGGTTGCAGCGGTTCTAGAACAACCGATAGAAGTCCCAAAAAAAAATTGGTTTCTACTGTGCTGAATAGGCTTAGACAGGACCTGAATCAGGGGTATTGTGTTGAGGAAATTTCTACCATGGGTTCTGTAGAGACTTGTGGTGAAGGAAATTCTATTATGAATACAACCAGGACTAATGGAATGGCCTCAAATGGGTTTGTGGTTGCAGGGGAAAGGCAGTAGAACATGTCCCATTGTGATGGCCTTGATACTCTTGAGGTCAGCTTGAAGGAGGGTGATATTGTTGAGGGAGATTCTTCTGTGGATGGTCAGTGGAAAGGATACATCAATGGTGGTATGTTTGAAGGGAAGCAAGGGCCTGGTTTAGAGGACAGCAGACTGCCTGATGCAGTGAAGAATGGGCTCTATGGACAGGCTAGTGAGGATGTTGGTGTATTGGTCACAGTCTCCATAGGGAATCATTTCAAAGGGATGGAGCATGAAGGAGTGGAAGAAAACATGCAGATTGGGTCTCTGGAAAAGGTTGTTGTGAATGAGGAAATGGGAAATGGGATGTGTGCAGGTCAGGAGATGGTGGAACACCCGAATTGTCTTGCTATGGATAATGCGAGTTTTTGGGTTCAGTAAAATCGGATTTTGCAGTATCAAGAGATGTAGGTGCATGGAAAGTGGGGGGAACTTTTTGATAGTGATAAAGAAAACAAGGGTGGCATGATCAATCCATCATTTAGTAACATCGTCCAGGGAGGGAGAAAGATGATATCTGGGAATCAGGAGGATATGACTGCTTCCTCGTGAAGAAGACCAAGTAAGGATTAATCCTATCTTCTGAAGCCAATGTCCACTAGATCTAAAGTTATTCCAATTAATAATGAATTTTTTCATTGGAACGGTTGAACCTTTGAAGGAAATATGCCAAATTCCTGAAGCATTATGAAAGTTTGGAATGAGAGTCGGTGACTTCAGAGGAAGCCTTTTATAATGGTGATGGAGATGAGTTTGATTTTGGAGGTATTTAGTTGTTTTGTTTGGTGTGTGTCACTTGTTTTCTGAACATTTATTTTGTTCAATAAATGGTCTGAGGTGTTTCCTCTGGCGACTTTCCTGGTAAAAAGCTTCTTTTTTATTGTTTATGTGTGAAAATTCAATTAATCTATATTTTTTTATATGAATATTTATAATGACCCTATCCTTTTACACATATTATTAGATGATATTAGGAATATTTATCCACAAAATACAAACCAAGGATCATAAAGTCTTTAGAAGACAAGGCTCATAGAATTAAAAACATAGAACATCTCTTTATTAAGCTTCCATAATTATATCATAACATCCTTTGATATCCTACATCTACATTGGATATCCTAGGGAATAAATAGACAAAGGGATGAGCTAAAAATTCTAGTAAGGGAATAAACATGGTAATAAAGCATACCACATGAGTTAGAAGCACTAACATGATTACATAAAAAGGAATGGAACATGAATAATCATATAGTGGCATAACATATAGAACATGGGATCATGCGATCATGAAAAAATTGAAATTTGGAAGAAACATACAATATGACATAAAAATTGATCCAAGGATATCTTCTAAGACTATATCACATGGTGGAAAAAGTCTCATAATGGATTGGGTTTACTCCTTAATTCCATACAAGATATCTCATGAGGCGAAACTTTACCCAATACATTAGAGAGTTATATGAGTTCACCCATCATAAAATGTTCACGCATATGTGTTACACATGAGGAATTTAACATAAATAATAAGAATAAGGGTTACCTATGGGACGAAATGGGTGTCATAATCATATCATATGGAATAACCAATGTGAGTATCATAATTGTGTACATGAAAGAATGGATTTAAATCATACATGGAAATTAATAATGTAAAATAGATATAGATAATGATAAATTATGTATAAATGAAGTGATAACATGTAAAAATATTGTTTAAGAAACTTTAAAAATGATCTACTTTAAAGTGGTTTAAGTGAAAATATTAACGACTTTTTAAAGAGGACAAAAACATAATTGTTTAAGTAAAACCAGGAATAAAAAATCTAGTTTTCATGATGAAATGAGTTATTTTAGAAAAACAATGTTTGCTTAAAACAAATTAGGGTGTGTACTTGAAAATAGAAAAGAAAGTAGGAAGTTCCTTTTAATCGGGCTTGCTCATCTGAAGGAGTTAAAAATAGAATCTTATAAAATATGTATTTACCTATAAAAGAATGATGAATTGATATAGATATATATGTTTGGAACATAGAAACATAATTTGGAAGAATTATATAAGAATAAAAAATAAATTCATTGGGGGGATATAGAGAGAAATCATAACCCATAGGAAAAATGGAGGTTTGGAGAGATCCCCTACCTTATGTTCGAATGTGCTTTGCACTTGAACTTAATTTCATGGATAATAAAATTATATTAATTAATAATTTAATTTAAGCCCTATTACAGAATATATTTTATTTATTATAATTTTATTAAGTTCTTTTATGTCCATTTTGATGAGTTAGAGAGTCTAATTTTTTCTTTTCGGAAGTGTTTGTTTCATGGTTTTCTGGTCGGTTTGCTTGTGTATAATTATGAATGTTCTTGTAAAATTATAATAACTCTCCAAAACATAAATTATATGGTATTAATTAACTTATAGAAATTTAAATTTCCCCATATATTATTTTATTTGTTTACTGGAGGATGATTCATTTGATAAAACGTTAATGATAAACATTTAGATTATTATTGTGGTTTTTTGATCATCACAAACTAGTTTTGTTTTATTATTTAATATTATATAAATATATATATTAGTTCTATAACATAAAACAAGTTATAATTTACATATTATTATCTATTTTTACTATAATAAAGGTTTTATTTCCATCTTTTATGGTGGTAATGGAGAATGAAAAAACATCATCCAGAAATGTGGTAAATGAACTTATTACAGACAATGATTTTGTTTTTTAGATAAATAGGGAATAAAATATGTTTGATGATGTATATTACATTAACATAATAAAATCATATTATATATATGATACTTGAGTTATCATTATTTTATGGATATGGGAGGTGAGGAGAGGATGAGAAAATAAAATAAATTAACATAGAAATAAGGAGGCTTTTTCCTCTTGAATATTGTCTCCTTGAGAACCTCCTTAAGGCACTTGGAATTGGTATTTTGGTGAGGCCATAAAGACTATTAAATAAGGTAGAGGATTTGGATAGTACTTTTTTATAATAATATCAAGCTACAAATATTAGAATGTTTTAGGGGAAAAAGTGGGGAGTGGTGGTATTTACCAGGGGAGGAGATGGGTGTTTTTGATTATTTTATACATTATTTTATTATTTTTGGATCAATATTGTCCACACTTTTGATTATTGTGACTAATTATAGTAAATAGTACACGTGATTTCTAAATAATGGGTTATCACTATTGGATTGTGTTATATAAAATGTGCACAAGGGGGGGGGGTGAATTGTGTATTTTCAAAACTTCTTTGAGGAATATTGATGATAATAAATTATGTCCTTTTGTCTTTATAAGATAGTTTATGCAGAGAAAAAAATAGATATTAGGACACAAATATTTATATTGGTTCGGGGCACAAAGATCCCCTAGTCCACTCCACAAACACTCTTCTCTATGAGCTTGGGGATTTTCACTATTCAGTTCTCTTTTCACAAGACAATCCAAAACAGAGTGTAGGGAGTTGATACCTTAATAGTTTAAGGCTAAAAAAGATCCTTGTGGTTCTAAACACAAAACTGATCAAACATCTTAGTACGAGAAGCTGATACTCAAAATAAAATATTATTCGATTTAAAATAATTTCCTATTGATCTCAACAGTTGAAGCAGTACACAACCGATAGTGAATGAATCGTCACTTTCATAATGGTTGTTCTTTATATAAGAGTAGTTTTGAATCGACTCGATTGCAATTGATCTTGAAATATATTTAGAAACACATCAACAATAGATTCACAATATATTTCCAATATAGAATAAGTAAATCTTCTACATTTCTTTCTCTGACATAAAACAGAATCTGATCGTTCTTTTAGAAATTGATCTGAAAAAGATCTCTTTCAAGAATCAACATATCTCTATCCATTTTTGAAACTCAAATATCTCTAGATTTTAATCTTGAAAATTTCGTGAAATTCACGAGATATATTAACCCCCATGAAAAATAAAAAAACTCAGATATATAGAATATATATAATAAAGAAGAGTTCTTTATTCATAAATTCCTATCCACAAAAGTCGCCTAACAGATTGAGATGTTCAAATATTTGAATAATAGAGCAGTCGTTAATTCCCTTAATAATCAGCACAAAATCCTCCTCTTAAATCGATCCTTTGAATTGCGAATAAATAGCTTTAAATCAGTTAAAGATGCACTTTAAAATCGGGCCTTGAATATGGATTGAAATCAGCCTGATATTCCTTAAAAAACTATTTCACGATAAAGTCGTAAATTCAAATATCTGGTACCAGAAGAAGTATAAACATAGGGTTCCAAACATAAGGTTGAATACAAATTTAAGGTTGATAATCCATACTTTTGATAAAATGTAAGGTTCATTACAAATGTACGGTTGATGATCCATATGTTTGTGAAGCAAATGTAAGGTTCCATACTTACGTAGGGTTTTTCATCCATACTTTTCTCATATAAAATATGTAAGGTTCCTTACAAACGTAAGGTTATTTTACCATATTCTTTTGTTAATGTAAGTTCGATTAACCATACTTTTCTGAACTCTCCAAAAAATAAACGTAGGATTTAATCCTTACGCTACAATCTCCAACGTACAGTATAAACATTGTTTCCAGAACACGCTGAATAGATTTCTGAACACTTTGACTAATATTTCATGTGAATCATATGCTTTAATATTATTCCAAAATTGGGAAAATAATAAATATTAATTTCCTAAAATATACATAAAGTAAAATAATTATAATAACAAATAAGGGAATTTGTGTTCATCAAAATCATCATAAAAATGTAGATTATTTTGGAAACAATACATGTTCAACAATATCCCCCTTTTTGATGATCCCAAAAACCCTAAGAAATTATTTATATGAAATGTAGAGTTTTACAAGTGTAAAAAAATTCCACTGTTACATTCAAATGTTTCTCTTGGGAGAGAAAAGAAAAAAATCTTTCTCCTCCCCCAAAGTTCTATATAAAAAAATATTCTTTTCCTTAATTAAAATGTTGTGTTTATTAAAATTTATCCCCTTTTTTGTGAAATCAAAAAAATGATAGAAAAAGGAATATAGCACATTTAATTTATTATTGAACTTGTAAGAAAATGTTATAAGAAAATGTTTATCAATAAAAAAAATCTGGATTGTTTAAGACAATCTAACAAAGATATAAAAAAAAGTGAAAACTCATCAAACAAAAAATTTCATTGATAAAATATTGTCAAGTATATGAATGAATAGGAATCAAGGTTGTTGGGATAAGGGTTTGATATAGGTAATTTCAGCAACTCTGAATAACATCTTTAAATTCTGCTTACTGTAACCTTAGTCACTTCATTACACCATCTCCCAGCTGAATGATCAGATCCCTTCCTTCTTGGGTCAAATGAATATCTCCAATGAGGTTTACTCTGAAAAATTCATACAATAGTTCTTCCTTATCCATAAACTAATTTATCTTCTTAGTGAATCTTTCCAATAGTTGTCTAATTATCGGTTCACCTGAGGTAAGCTGATCAACAAGGAATTTTGATTATCCAATAAGACAGACAAAGGAGCACTATTACACTGTAAATCATGAAATCTATCATTCATGTTGCTCATTATAGATGTAATGGATTAAAATCTCTTGATTAAATTAGGTGAATTACCTGATGTACTGGCTTGACTTCCTATGACAGTTGCAAACTATTGCTCCAAAAAAGATTTCAAATCTTCCAAATCAGATTTCAATAAAACTTCAAATTTCAACTTTTCAACATCTGCTTGCAATTATTTCTTAAATACATCATATTCTTTCTTTGAAAAAGAGGTTTCATTCATATTTTTAAACCACTTTTTATCTTTCTCTAACTCTTTTCATAAAGTAGCATTTTTTTTCTTTAGCTTTGTTAAACTTTTTGACAAGTTCCTCAGTATAATCTGACATAGAGTAAGAGGCACACTGTTCTTGATTCACAACTAGATCTACTAAAATTAGTGGTAAAGATTGAGCAGTTGATTTTTCTTGGTCATTATTATCCACTTGTTGTTTATCTGATTTTTCTATAGAATTATCTATTGAGAAACATTCATTCAGAACTTCTTTATGGATTTCAGAGAAATTTTCGTGAACAGGTGATTCTTCATTCTCAAATTCTAAAGGCAGGTGCTTATCCTAAGAAATTTCTTCTTCGATTTCTTCTTGATTTTGTTGGACAGAGTCAATCTAATCCATATATTTATCAATAATTTCCATTTCCTTAGATTTTTCAGCCTGAGGTACTTCCTTAGTTCTTGTCTCTGCCTCAGCCTGAGGCAAAATTTCTACTTTTTCTTGAGAAGTAGCTCCCACTTGAATTTATTATTGAATAGATTCTCTCACAAACTTATAACTTATAATTTCTCTGGTTTCAAGTATTATCTCTGTAGTAGGTTCATGACCAACTGTTCTCTTCCTTGATCAAAAAATTCCTCCCTGGATTTCTTCATCAGCAGGTTTATAATCTATTTGAAATTTGAGTTTTCTTGCAGTCATAGAAACTTACCATGTTCTGGATTCAACCATACCTTATTTATATTTTGTGTGTTGGTCCCCCTGAGGAGATTCATGATTCTCATCATCACTAATAGACATGATTTTACCTTTTACGATGCTCCATAAAAATCCAAGCTTTCTCAAGTTTCCAGCATTCAGTACATTACTGTGATGGAATCTAACTGTAGCTTCAATTATCGTCACCATGTCTTTATTAAACAACAACTTTGATATAATCCTTCCATAAGGATAAAAACTCATCCTAGCCTCTTGTTGAGAGTAGTAAATCAAACATCTAATAAGGTAGAATAGAAAAATAATCTTAATATATATTAAAAATTGAAACATAATATACATATTTGGATACATAATTTTCTCCATTTCTGACATCCTTGGGGATATCCCAGTCTGAATAAAATTAAACAGAATTTTCTGATCGTGTTATAAATCCTTCACAAAAATTTTACTTATGTTAGTAGAACGCAACAGAAATGACATTATATCTTCAGATTTATGATTTTTATCCTTGATAGACTTCAGATCAAAATGGAAAACTCCCTTGTGAGTGCAGTTCAAGATTATTGTAATTTTGATAGAAGAGATTGATAACTCTTTGTCTTCGATCTTCACAACTATAGAATCTTCTGTATCTCCCAAACTAAATCGAACATATTTAAAAAAAATTCTCAACTCAACTACATATAATAATTTAGTGCAGTCCTCACTGAACATCGTTTAAATATATTGAAAGGATAATTCTTACTTCAGCATCAGATTTTTCTGATATAGCCATTCAAGATCAACGACTTTTCCTTGAATAAATTTTCATCCAGTTGTATGCCGACGCTTCACATCACTGGGATTGACTTCTTTAATTATCTTTGTTTTTCCATTTCTATCAAAAATCTATGAAGGTTTTATATTCAAGGGTTTCTAAGGTGTGAGAAAAGGAAGACGAAAGAGGTGAATGGTTTAGGTAGTTCAAAAGTTTTTGAAAAAAAGAGCGGTGATTGTAATTTGAAATATTTTTTGACAGATCCTTGATTCTCGTGTCATTAAGTACATAATAATCATTACAGAATATAAAAATAAATTTAACTGTATGTGGCATATGTAACATTTATTACAGGATACAAATAAAAGTGTAAGTTATTAAATATGAATAAATAAATTATTTTAAAATAATATGATCAAATAAGATTAAGATTAAAAATAAATAATTTTTTAAAAAATTAAATAAGCATAAAAACCCCTTAATAAAATCAAAACGTGTAGTGGGAAGTGGTTTAGTAAAAATATCAGTTATTGAAATTTAGTATTTATAAATTATAAAAATATATCCATTTTAAGAACATGATATCTTATAAAGTGATGTCTAATATCAATATTATTAGTTCTAGATTTACTTGTAGGATTTTTTGAAATATTTATTTCACTAGTATTATCACATAAAATAGGGGTATTATTAAAAATTATTCCAAAGTCCATAAGAGTTTTTTTTTCATCCACAAAACTTGTGCACATCAACTGCATTCAGATACATATTCATCCTTGGCTGTTGAAGAAGTAACTGAGTGTTATTTTTTACTAGACCATGACATTAAATATTTTCCTAAAAAGTGACAGGTTCTTGAGTTTCCTTTTCTATCTAATCTACAACTTCAAAAATCAGCATCTAAATATGAAATTAAATTAAAATCAGAAGTTTTTGGATAAATAAGAGATTAAAGAACAGTTCCTTTTAAATATATAAAAATTCTTTTAACAGCTGTAAGATGATATTCCGTAGGATTTGATCGAAATATTTCACAAAGACATACTGAATACATAATATCTGGCCTACTAGCAGTAAGATATAATAAACTATCAATCATACCTCTATATAATTTTTTTATACTAGTTATTTAGTTTCATTCAAATCAAGTTTTATATTAGTACACATAGGATTTGTATATTTATTTCTGTTTTCAAGTCCAAATTTCTTTAGTAAATCAGTAATTTATTTTCTTTGATTCAAAACATTTCCAAAATCTTTTTGATAGATTTGAAGTCCTTAAAATAAATTTAGTTCTCCCATCATACTCATTTCAAATTCTTTTTGCATTAAGTTTAAAAACTCATGAAAAAGTTCTTTATTTTTTAATAAAAAAATTACATCATCAACATAAATTTGAACCAATAGAATTTTAGAATTTATAGTTTTCTTAAAAAGTGTTGGATCTACCATACCAACAGTTAAATCATTTTTCAAAAGAAAATAACTTAATCTTTCATACCAATCTCTTGATGCTTGTTTAAGTCCCCAAATATCTTTAGTAAGTTTAAAAATAAAATCAAGTTTTTGAGAGTTTTCAAATAAAAAAGTTTGTTCTACATAGTCTTCCTAAATTAAATAACAATTTATAAAGGCTGACATGACATCCATATGAAATAATTTCATGTTCATATGAGTGGCATATGCTAAAAGGATCCTAATGGATTCTAATATTGCTACAGGGGAAAAGGTCTCATCATAATCTATACCTTCTGCCTAATTATATCCTTTAGCTACTAGTCTTGATTTATTTATAGTTATAATTCCTTGACCATCTTGATTATTTCTGAAGTCCCATTTAGTTCCAATAATAGGATAGTTCTTTAGTATTTCAACTAATTTCCAAACTTCATTTCTTTTGAATTGGTTTAGTTATTCTTACATTGCTATCATCCAACTTTCAGCAACTAAGGCTTCTTCTGTTGACATAGGTTCTAATTGGGATAGAATGGAAGAAAACTCAACTAGATTTCCTATATTTCTTATAGTTTTTATTCCTATGTCTATGTATCCTAAAACAGTTTCTAAAGGGTGATTATTTAGAGTTCTTGAATGTATAGGTAAAACACTATCAATTTTATCAGGGTCACGTTCTTATGAACTGGACTGAATTTTGTTTATATTATTTTCAAAATCAACTTTTAGGTTTTCAAGTCTCATGTTATCATTAGGGTCAGATTCATCAATTTGATATTTCCTTTTTTCAAAAGGGTCATATTCATAAATTTTCACATTAATTGATTATTCAACAATAATTTACTTTTATTAATAATTCTATAAGCATTAGAGGTTGAAGAATATCCTAAGAAAACACCTTAATCAGATTTTGGATCAATCTTACCATAATTTTCCTTGGTGTTCAAGATATAAACCTTGCATCCTGAAACTTTAAAGTATTTCACTTTAGGTTTTCTACTATTCAAAAGTTCTTAGGGTGTCTTTTTAAAAATTGGTATAATTAAAACTCTATTCATTATATAATAGGTTGTGCTTAATGATTCTTCCTAGAAATTTATAGGAATTATATATTCGTTTATCATAGTCCTTTCCATATCCTGAATATTTATATTTCTTTTTTCAACAATTCCATTATGTTGAGGTGTTCATGGTGTAGAGAAGGTGTCTTTAATACTTATATTTGAGCAAAAGGAACTGAATTTATGATTCTCAAATTATCCACCATGATCACTTCTTAGTGAAATTATTTTAAAATATTTTTCATTTTGAACATATCTAAAAAAACTTTCAAATATAGTGAAAGCTTCATTTTTAAACTTTAGAAAATATATCCTTGTAAATCTAGTATAGTCATCAACCAAAACATATACATATAATTTACTATCCAAACTTGATACTCTTGAAGGTATAAATAGATCCATATGTATAAGTTCCAAAGGTTTAGATATATCAATTTTGTTAATTGGTTTTAGGGATGATTTATGTTGCTTGCCAATTTGACATGCATCATAGAATCTTTCACTGTCAAATTTAAGATTAGGAAAATTAGAAAGTAATTGTTTCCTAGATAATTTATGTAAAGAATAAATATTCCATTGTCCAAGTATTCTATGCCAGATCCATGATTCATTTATTTTAGCAGTTAAACAATTTTCATTTTGTTTACAAAAGGAATTGAAGTCCAGGGAAAAAACATTTTCAGTTCTTGGTTCTCTAAATTTAAGCAATTTATCATTAAAAACAGAACAACAATTGCTAGAAAAATCCACACAATAATCATCATCACAAAGTTGAGAAATAATTGTCAGGTTATGTTTCAATCCTTGCACATAAATTACTTTGTTGATTGAGTTATCTTCTAGATGTCCAACTGTTCCAATTCCAATAATTTTTTCTTTAGCATTGTCCCCAAAGGTGACTAATCCACCATCCTTTTGAGTTAAGGTTTTAAAGTTATATGATTTTCCACTCATATGACTAGAGCAGCCACTATGAATTTACCATATTTATTTTCTGCTTCGGTGAATAGCTTCCTGAAAATGTATTTAAATGAAGGTTTTGTTTTGGTTCCCATATTTTCTTGGGTCTAACAGTGTTAGATAGCCGTGATCTGGGTATCCATATTTTCTTTGTTTTTCTATAATCATTTGGGTCAAATAAAAATTTGAAATAAATAACTTTTTAATTACAATTATTTGGGGATTTCTTAAATAACAAAATTTAGTTATATGACATTTTGTTCCATAGTAATTACAAATTAATCTTTTTGAATTTGGAACAAAAATAATTTTTTGCACAGTTTGGGTTTCTCACCTTTGCTTCTTATTCCATATCATTCTTTCTTAATCACATTATAACCAAGAATTTAATTTTAAATATTTTCTCCTTTTTTTAAAAATAGATATGTACTTATGTAGGTTTCTACTTCATCTTGTAGTGTTTTGATCTTGGTTTAATAATCTAAACACTATGTATTAGATGAGTTGTATTTTTCAATTAACTCTTGATGCTTCTTTAGAAAAGTGTCTATTTCTCCTGAAATTTAATTGTGAATGTTTTTAGTGATTTATGATTTTTTAATAAGAAATCATATCTTTTTCAAGCCTATTACAGTGGGCTACAAGTTTTTCATTTGAATAGCTAGAGTCAGAATCAAAATTAGAAGATTAATAAGATTATACCACATTATCTTCAGCCATGAAGCACTTGTTTTATTTTGAATTTGATTCTTCTTTTCCAGAGTCAGACTTTGATAAGATGCTGGTGTCTTTAAAAACTATCCATGTAGATATCATGGATCTTTTATCTTTCTACCCATAATTAGTATTTTTGAAAAACTTCCTTTTCTTTTCTCTTTTTAGAAGAGGTCTGTGTGGTCTTATGTGACCCATTTTCTTGCATTCATAGCATCTAACTTCCTATGAATCTTTCTCATATTTCTTGAAGGATTTTCTAAATACTTTCTTCTTATTATAAAATTTTCTGAATTTTCTAGCCATCATTACCAGATCCATTTCTAAATCAAATGAGTCAGAGCTTTCTTCCTTTTTGATATCTTGTTTCATCTTTCTGCTCTTCTTAATTTGAGATGTAACTTTCAGAGTAATATTTTCTATTTTTATCAATTATTTATGCTCATTAGATTCATATTCCATATTAGCTTCATACATCACCAGAGTTCTAATCAATTCTCTTATGGTAATATTTTTATCGGGTGATGATTTCCAAATGGATGCTGATATCCCATTCCATTGGGTTGAAAGTACTCTAAGTACTTTCAAAGCTTGATCTACTTGTTTAATAGGTTCTCCCAAGGAAGAAATGTTGTTGACTATATCTGTAATACTTAAATTCATCTGAGTAATGCTTTTAGCATCAATCATTCTGAACGTATCAAATTTTAGTTTTGTTGTAGCATACCTCATTTTTCTGACATTTTTAGTTCCTTCATAGGCAACTGAAATTGTCTGCCACATCTCATATGCAGTAGGGTATTGAGATACTCGATTAAATTCATCTAGTCCTAGACCACAGATGATAGCATTCATAGATTTTAAATTTATGCCATAATCTGCTTCAGTAACTGCACTCCATATTTCAGGTTTCTTAGAAATTTCATAAGGAGTAATAATTTTTTAGTAGACTCTATATCCAAGATTCTTTCGGTAGATGATCATCCTCAATTTACAACATCCATAGTTTTCACCATTTAAGTACAGAGCTTGAGTTATTGACATTCCATCTCATATATCATCCATTGCGATATCTATATAATCCTTCGCCTTGTTGTATCTTTAATAAAAGAACATCCTCTGATACCAATTGTTGGATCGTGTTATATAAAATATGCACAAGAGAGGGGGGGGATTGTGTCTTTGCAAAGCTTCTTTGAGGAATCTTTATGATAATCAATTCTGTCCTTTTATAATTATAAAATTTCTTATGCAATGGAAATAAATAGATATCTGGACGCAAAGATTTATTGTGGTTCATGGAACAAAGATCTCCTAGTCCACTCCACCAACACTCTTCTCCATGAACTTGGTGATTTTCACTAGTCAACCCTCTTTTCACAAGACCATCCACAACTGGGTGCCGGTAGTTGATACCCTTACAGTTTAAGGCTAAAACAGAGTCTTATGGTTCTAAACACAGAACTGATCAAACATCTTAGTACGAGAATCCGGTACTCAAAATAAAATATTATTTGATTTAAAATACTTTCCGATTGATCACCACAGTTGCAGCAGTACACAACTGATAGTGACTGAATCATCACTTTCAGAAAGGTTGTTCTTTAGATAAGAGTAGTTCTGAATTGACCAAGTTGCAATTGATCTTGAAATATACTCACCAACAGATCAGTAGTAGATTTACGATATATTTCCAATGTAGAATAAGTAAATCTTCAACGTTTATTTCTCTGACATAAAATAGAATCTAATTTTTCTTTTTAGCATCAGATCTGTGAAATATCTATTTAAATAATCAGCATATCTCTTCCCCTTTTTGAAACTTGAATATCTCTAGATTTGAATCTTGTAAACCTATTGAAATTGATGAGATATCTCATAACCCAAGAAAAATACAAAAACTCAGATACATAGAATATATAGAATTATATGAGTGATTTATTCATAAATTCAGATCCAAAAAAGTCACCTAACACATTACGATATTCAAATATTTGAATAATAGAGCATTCGTTAATTCCCTTATTAATCAGTACAAAATCTTCCCCTTAAATTGATCATTTGAATTGTGAATAAATGACTTTAAATTAGTTAAAGATGCGCTTTAAAATTGGGTCTTGAATCTTTCTTGAAATCAGCATGATATTCCACAAAAGACTATTGTATGATAAAGTTGTAAATTTAAATATCTGATACCATAATAAGTTTAAATGTAGGGTTCCAAACATAAGGCTAATGATCTATACTTTTGATAAAACATAAGGTTTATTACAAAAGTAGGGTCGACGATCTATGCATTTGTGAAGCAAATGTAAGGTTCCATACTTACGTAAGGTTTTTCATCTGTAATTTTCACTTATAATGAATGTAAGGTTTCTTCCAAACATAAGGTTATTTTACCATACTTTTCTGTTAACGTAAGGTTGATTAACTATATTTTTCTGAACTCTCATAAAAATAAACGTAGGATTTAATCCTTAAGGTAGGCTCTCTAACGTACGGTATGAACAGTGTTTCCAGAACACACCGAGTAGCTTTCCGAACAATTTGATAAATATTTCTTGTGAATCATATTATTTAATATTATTCCAAAATTGGGAATATAAAGAATCTTAATTTCCTGAAATATACTTAATGTAAAATCATTAGAATAACAAATATGGGAATTTGTGAGCATCAAAACCATCATAAAAATATAAAGTATTGTTGAAACAATAGATTCTCAAAAATTACATCATCCATGACTCAAAAATGCTTGTATTTGGCTTAAAATGTTAATAACACAAATTACTGTATTTCACTATTCATAAAAATTTCAACAATTTTAGAAAAATCCCAAAAATTCATGGAATTTTTTTTTGATGTGTATTTTTAAAAAATGAAATCTATTTTATGAAAATAATTTACTAAATATGATAAATTTAATTTTTAATTAAAATCATCATTTATTCAAAAAATACCGATTTTAATATTATAACTGATTCTAAGACACTTTCATAAATTATTTAAGGCCTTATATAATTATATTATAATTATAATAAAATAAAATATTAATTTATGAATCTATTTTTTGAAAATAATATTTTTTAAACCATCATATTAATTATAAAATTTTAAATAAATATTTATGTTTTACCAAAATACTAAAACTTAATTTAAGAGATTTAAAATAGTTATTTTCTTATTCCATGATATAAATATATCATATAATCATTTATATGGTACCTATATTTTATTTACACTTTCATAGGTGTGCTTACAATTATAATGGCCATATTACTATTCTAACAGCCAAATTATTATTCCCTAATTTTTTTGTGAAGACTCTATATTTACTTTATTTGATGAAGGCAGTTCACATAGATTCTATACATCAATTGATTGGAAAAATTATTGGATTAACCATATACCATTTATCAATATGGTTTAAATAACAAATACTATATCTTAATTGAAAAGTATTTAACTAAAAAGTTATCGAATATCATTATATAGCCATTTATTTTCCATGTTTTTATCATGTTCGTAATTTAATTATGTGAATCCATTTAAAAAGGATACAAAACTCATTTTCTTCCATGATTTCTTTTTTATGTAATGAATTAAAACCATTTTATTCCATGGGTTGTTTATATTATAAAATGTGAATGATTTTCATTTGAATATATTATAAATCCCACTTCATTTTCATGGGTTCTTTATGATGTGATAAGTGAATGATTTTCAAGTTGAACTCATATGTATGTATGATGATGGGTGGGGTCCTATATTACCCTCCAATTTATTGGTTAAAGTTTTAAATATCATGAGATATGTATACTTGGGAAGAATTCAGTTTTTCATAAGAATGGGTACAAGTGTGTGACTCATTAAGGTGATATATAAATAAGAATAATTTAGTTGTCTTATAAGAATGGGTACAAGCATGAAACTCATGAAAGCAATTTTTTCCTATAAAAATGTTTTATTACATATTTAAATATGTTCCATAGTTTTATGTTTGATCTCATGACTATATTAAACTCTGATGGGTCGGGTTTATTTACTCAAGTTTCCGAACAATTTTGATTCATGCCTTATGTGAAGAAAATCCTTAGTCCATGATTTATGATCCATGAATTCTTGGTTATATGTTTATCATTTGTAATAATTATACACATAATCTCATCTCATGATCACTTAAAACATTTTATTTTTAAAACTTATCTTTCCCTTACTGATCATCTGATCTCACCCCACTCTTATGTTTCTATTTCCTCGGGTTATGAAGATAGTAAAAATATAAAGTGAATAAAATATTTTATTATTTAGAAAATTTATAGGAGATGTTAATGACTCATTTTTTATTAATTAGTTTCATATATAATGGAAAACATTTCTAATTGATTCAATGAAAATGGGTTTTTACTGTTAAATTTTCATCAAAATTCTATAAAACTCTAAAACTAAAAGGTCTTGGGAACATGCTTGCAATGGATTTTTTCTTTATGTTTTGTGAATGAAATGGGCACATCTATGGTCTACTATAAATAATCTATGTAAACATATCCACACTCCCTAACCAAACATATTCTAAAACTATCAGACACTCACAATATAAATTCAATGAGAAACAATAAATAAATGAAAGTAAATAATTTAAAAAAGTAAAATCGGGTTAATGTTGTTCCAAAAAAGTCCTATCTAGTGGAAAGAAAAAATTTACTGAAAGAGTAAACATAAGATTTCAAATGGAATAAATAATTCCAAGGAAAAATTTAATAGAAGTATAAGCCTAAAAAAATCTGTACATTCCCAATAAAAATAACCCCATCGAGAATTTATGGTAGATAACTTCCAATAATCTTGGTTCTACCACCAACTAAAATCCATGTAGAAACTTCTACTCATATTTGATCTTCATGGTCATCCCTCCACTCGGTTAAAGGAAATCAAAAACTCAACTGGTCCTCCTAGTGAATAGTGTGTGTTTTCATTTAATCCATGTGTCTACCTTAATGTAACATCCTGAATACCCTTACATATCATCCGGATTGAATTTTTTAAAGTGATTTTCATGTCCACACACCCACATTGTTGGAAATATTTTAGAACATATCCTATAGCTTCAACACTTACATTATCTGGATTCACTACCCCTGCCATTGTTTGTTCTAGACTTATGGTTTATCATCCAAATTTCACCCAATATGAGTACATAGTTATTGAAGTAACTACTTTATATAAGCCCCATTAATTAGCTGGAAAATAGATCACACACTAATCCTAGTAATATCATACTTTATAATTTTTTTCAGTCTTCAACACTAAGTCCACGGGCTCACAAGTACTAGGTTCTATAACTCACTTCTTCAGTTTCATATTTACAATCTATCATATCTTATAATATCTTAAGACCTATAAGTTATCCAATCCCCATTGAAGTACCAAAATACTTATAAATTTTCTAAGATATATCTTTATATAGTTCATCATATATATTTTTACTTGCTTTAAACTTTTATATTTCTAGTATACCTTCCTCCACAATATTCTAGATAAAGTGGTATTTCAGTTGAATGTGATTCATGTGGGAGTGAAATATCATATTCTTAGAAAATTGAATTCGGATCTAGATATCAAAATATGAAATGATGAAATATTGACTTATTCTGATATCCTCCAATAGACCATTCAACCACACCAACTACTTCGCTTCTTTTATAATTAAAACATATGCAGTTTCTATGGTCGATAGTTTAACTACCAATTATAAATAGGACATCCATCCCATGAAAATTACTTTTAAATTAAATATAAAACTAATAGCGAACTTTCATGAATCTGTAACTCACCCAAATTCATCATCCCTAAACCATTCAAAGGAATCACTTATTTTGAAATAGAGTGCTAAATCAGTTTAAATTTTGAGATACTTGAAGATCCACTTGAGGACCTCCCACTATTCCTTTATCACATCCTCTATTGATATTTTGAAAACACCTACTACTTGATTTATATAATCATGAAGTACATTAGACTTCCCACAAATGATGAATATGAAACCTTCTTCATGTGTTTAGCTACTTCATCTGTTTTAGGTGCCTTTAAATTTGAATGTTTAATGTTTTTGAACATGGGAGAACATAAAAAATTTTATTCACACGTTATGAATCATTCAAATACTTTTTTATATAATCCCAATAAGAAATGAATAAAGTTTCATATCTCAAGTCTCTTCTAATACTCATCCCCAACATCCACCTTGCATAACCAAGATACTTCGTTTGGAAATTTTTAAAAAAATGCACACTTATACTCTTATATCCTCACCATCACTAGACTATATGAGAGTAAGTCACAAACATAGAGAATAATGATGAAAAATTTGTATCAGTACACACCTTTTGATAACAATAATGATCCACATTTCTCCAAAAAAACTACAGTTCTATTATGAAATTATGAAACTTTGGATTTGACTAACTTGGTTCCTACTTAAGCCCATACAGACTTCACTTGATATTTAATCCCTTCCCTTGTTCTGTTTTAGTAAAAATTATTCTAGTTTCTCTATATAGATTTCTTCCTCTAAATATACATGAAAGAATTATGTCTTAAGAACAATGCTGATGTTGGTTTCCTAGATCCAACTACCTTTTTAAATTAGATTACTAGTATATTAAATGATGTGAATGTTAATAAAACTTATTATCACATATATATTTGTATTTTTCATAACTATAATGTGTTAATGTACTAGGGAATCTGTCACATTAACAGTTCATAGTCATTTCCCTTTATGATGATATGTTTGAAGTGCTATGATGATATTCGTAAATATAAGGCCTTTAGTCATATGATGTCATCTAATGGGTCACAGATGATCTAGAATGTAGGGTGATGGATACTGGTAAGTAAATGGGAATTCATCTAATGTAGTTCACACTTGGTAATCAAAATTACTAGAGATTATAAGGACATGCCCGCTAGTAGGAATTCCATGTGTTTCTTTGTCAATGGATATTCTTATACATGATTTTTTTAAAGATTATTAGAATATATGATTATTATTAATACACATCACAATTAAAAAACTTTTACATACTCACCAAAACCATGACAACATATGTTCAGGGGAAGTAGGGTGTGTTGGGTGCATCCTGAATGACATGTTATCAATTAATAAGTCGAGAAAGGATTTTTCCCTCCCATTTTATAGAATTCGATATCTTATCAATTTGATTGGGTTGGATTTATAGAATTAAAATCCATTTCCATGTTTTATTGATGGGTTCATTTTTGATAGTAAAATAAAAATGTATCGATCATATCGGTTGATGAAATGAGTATAAACCTGTTTGATGGGATATCAAGAAAAATATACTATAATACACACCAAACATTCAAATTTGGTTTTCATCATTATGTCATTAAGATATTATAATATATATTCCTTTATGCATTTCCAGACACTGATATTTTACTTTAGGAAATCCCACCTAATTCCATTAAGGAGTAAACCTAGAGGGTTAAACAATTAGTGTATCCTTTTGTCTTAGTTAAATATTTTTTGTATTTAAAAATTAGAATACAGATCACATTTATTTAGTTACTATTTATATGTGAAATGAATATTTAATAAATATTTATTCATAATACCATCAAAGAGTATATTTATTTATCTCTTGACTTATTTAAAAGTTAATAAATAATATTTATTATCAAATATGTATTTATTTAGTTATGTTAATATTAAAATAAATATTTATTCATAAGACCATGAATGTAATATTTACTTATTTATTGAATGAAGAATATATTTATTATTCAAGGTTTGGTAAATGTTGAGGAAATTAGATGGACTGAGGACAGTACCCTATAATGAAAATGAGATACTAAATATTATTTAAATAAATATTAATTAAATTGTTGATTTTATATTATCCATGAGACATGAACACATCAAATACATAATAATAATATTATTATTAGACATGGGGTTCACTATGTATTAAAATATTCGATAGTGGATTATGCATAATTACTAATTATCAAACCAAGCTCTATGTACACATGATTATTTCATTTCTAATATTTTTTCAAATATGTGAGAATAATTTAATTTTTCACATTGTTTCTTCTCCCGAGAAATATCTCTCCATGAAGAATATCTATAGGATTTCTTCTCAAGCCTATGAGTATTTCTCCACCAACTCTTTCTTCTCAATAACAAGAGATAAGAGAACAAAACCTCATTCTTGAGGGATTGAATCATGATCAATATGAATAAGGAATTATGAATGGATCATCCTTGCTATCACTTATAATTCCATCATCATCTTTTAAATATCAAAGTGTATGTGTGGATCATGACTAGAGAGATTATACTTTCAATCCTCTTGGAGAAGAAACAATGCAATTTAAACAAGGTTTGATCAATAAACACCTACATCAAATAATGTAATCAAGGTCAAGGTAATTTATTATATTTAAATTAATTATAAATTTTACATTAAGGATCCTATCTCTATGGTTTTGAGATTCATTCACTTGTTTCTTTATATATAATCATGATACATGTCAATATTTGTCATGTTCTTATGATTTTTTCAATGGATTCAATGAAAAAGCAACTTTGGGCATCAGCTTGACTGTCTTATACTACACCTAAAACCCTCAAGTGGTATTAGAGTGGTCATGTTCAAATTTATAATTATTTAATTTTTTGTTAATCGATTATCACAATTATTTTTTTAGTTTATTTTGATTACCATTATGAATATATAAAGTTGAGATAACATGTTCATTCAATCTCATATGACCACGATCATGCTAAGAACAAGTGAAGAAAACATGGAGATATGACCCATAGGTGCTCAAGATCTTGGATACATGACATGGTTACAAGATGTGTAACATGATTACATGCCTTGTATCTTGGTCAACCACACAGGTGTCCACAGTTACACCAATAACGACATGATGTAACGTGTAATTTCTTATTTGTTACACTACATGTAGACTTCCATGTGACACATGGTTTATATTTTTACATATCATGTGGCTTACATACACACCATGAAACTCCAATAGGATTCAGTTGTCTTGTGGTTAATTCACACAAAGTAATAAATATTTACACACTGTGTGTTTAAAGAAATTCGTACAACACATATCCAAGAATATTACATGGTCTGCGGTTGGCATACATGATGTGTAATATGGTATTATCCCACATATATTACACACTGATTCCTAAGGTGTTTAATTTTGGATTGACAGAAGGGAGTTTCATGTTGTGTATCTAGTGTACAAAACATGTAACTCATAAATGTTTATGTGAAGTACACACCAAGTTAGTATGTACACTTTGTGAAATAAATTACAAGGAATAAAATTAATTGAGACATAAAAAATGAGAAAAAAAACCTTGTAGATAGAAAAAAATTTGTGTGAGAGGGTTTTATTGAAAATTAAATGACTATTTAAGTTCATATAAATTTCATATCTACATGTCGTGTGGTGGTTATATACATAGTGAACATTACACATGTATTTAAAGAAATGCACGCCATGTAGGTTAAACATGTGTAAAAATGTGACAAGATGTGTAAATTACATGTTATGTGATGATATTTTACCTGAATAAAAAAATATGGTTCATAGTTCAGATGGGTAGACTCTATGTTGACTTCAATTTCATTCTTTGCAGTTCATTAATTTTAATTAAAACTAATTTATATAATTATGGTGCATGGAAAACTTATGTATCTCAAGGAAAACTTGGATTAATAATTAATTTAAATAAATAAATAAATATTAATTCCATTATTTATTAATTCAAGATAAATTTTTTAACACCATAATATTTTACATTTATTCATCTGAAATAAATTTGAAGTATTTGAGAACATTCTTTACATGCAACCCTGAGACTAAATGAACTCTTTGATATAGTATAACTTTATAATATAGCCATCATATTTGAAGGCATGAATAAGATTAACCAAATTATGAAATATATGTATAATGGTAATTTTTTTGACAAGCACAAAATTTAAATAATATCATTTAGTGATTAAATGTCCTATTTTTTGAAGAAATGTATTTTTATAGATATTTTTTTAAAACAAAGTATATTTATTAATTTTAAAAAATTATTTAAATAAAAAATATTGATAATGTGTATGAATAAATTAAAAATAATCTATAAATTAGTTATTTTAAGGTTAGGAATGAATATAACATCAATTAAAGATAAAAGTGTTATTTTTTAGAAAACTGTTTTTATGTGCACGATGTGTTTTTTATCATAATAAATTAAATTAATAAAAATTAATTAATAATTTTAATGAAATGTGTAGATTAAATATTTTATCAAATATACATTGAAATTAATTTTTTATTTTTTACTTGTGAAGAATTGAAATTAAATTCAGTTTATGCTTACAAATGCATACTTTAAAAAAACATTTCCTTGCGTCTTGTGGATGTAATTTTAAATGAATTTATGAAATTTATAGGAATTGAATTTAATAAAATATATGCATATTTTTTAATATTAATTTTATTTTTTTTAATGATACTACTTTCATTTTTTCCATAATGAATAGAAAAAGCAGTAAAAATTTGTTATCACAATTAAGGTTTAAATTAGTTTAATGGGGGGGTTAAAAAATGTGATAAGGGAAATATTTACAAATAAAATTATCTAATTAATATTTTTTAGTGATATTTATAACCTTTATTAGCATACCTTTTAATTTTTTTCCATTTTGATCCATTTTCACAAGAAAGAATCATCATATTATTTAAATCTCTTAAGTAATTCTATGTTTGTACTCTCCCTAACTTTTAAAAGGGAACCCTCTGCACCCTTATTTAGAAATTTTGAGCCTTATAACTTATCCAATAACTGACCTAATACATTTCTATATTCCTTAACCTATTTATAAAATTTATTTTCTTCTCCTATAACCAATATTTCAAGGCTTAATGTGTAATCCTAATGAGGTCACTCAAAGAAGAGGTATAAATCTTAAACACACTATTCCAATTTTATTTCTTATTAAAACTTCTATAAACTTATTATATACATTATAAAATTATTATACTAGAATTATAAAAATATTTATATGTTTTATGATTATGAAATAACTTTTTAATAAATATTTTCAATCAAATGAGAAATGAAAGTATTGATTGTGCAGACGTGTGGACCACTACCTCCATGTAGAAATATTATTAATTTTCCATAACTACCCTTGATGGTTGGTTTTGTTTATGGATTTAATATTTATATATGGTATTTATGAAATACTTATAATTATTTAAGAATAAAATACTATTTATATATATTTTTATAATCTCTATAGAAAATGAAAACATCGTTTCGGTGTATTTATGAACTACCGTCTCCATTTACAATATAATTCATTTTTTCTATCTCTATATTTTATGAGTGGTTATAAATATATATACAGAGAATAAATGCGATATTTATATCATTATTGAAATTCTGGATAAATATATATAGAGAATAAATTTGAATTTATTATACAGGATGTTAGAGTGCTTACGAAGCAAGGTAGACTTGAAGTAAGTGTTTTATATTAGAATCTCAATATTTCCAGGATTATTTTTGATTAGATTTACAATGATAAATTTAAAAAATCTATCTCTCCAAAATATTATGTAATTTATTCTACTTTAGATATTTATATAAACTAATATTTTTCTTTTCATTTTCATCTCTCTAAGTACTCAATGGTCCGAAAGAAGTTGTTTTTAAAGAAAATGACTCTTTTTTTCTATTTGGCCAAGAATATTTTTCTTCACGGTGTGTATTTTATTTAAAATATTTTCAGGAATTTTTTACAATTATAAAATGAGTAATTAAATAAAATTTTACCATTTTTTAAGTTATTTTACAAAATTTAAAATTAATTTTCTTATCATTTTTTAAACGAGGTATTTTTTAACAAAAGTTTGAATAAATTATTTATTTTAACATATACCACATTAAATAATTTTCCAATATGATGAAAAATATTTTATTTGAATATTAATTTAAAAAATTCCAAAGTTGTTTTCAAATAAAAAAATTTCCTTAATATTTTGTAAATTTATATATTTGAAATACATGATTTTAAAATGAAATAGTTATTTTCATCAAGAAATATTCCCGTGATGTTTTAAATGAATTTTTTATATATGATAACATACTTTGATGTAACTTATTTTTTTAATGGGAATATGATTCTATGATACCATAATTATTGTTTCAATTTGTGTTTTATTATTATTTTGATGAAATATTATTGTCAACTATTTTGTTTTCTACACGTTGACCGTTGATGTAATGACAAATGTTTTCATGATATTTTGGTATATATATGAATGGATAATGATTATTTGACTTATGGGTTTTTTATATCCCTACAATTTATTGGGTAATGTTTAAAGATTTATATGATTAAAGGGTACACAAAAGGTTATCCCAAGCCCAAAAAGGGTATATAGGTGGTTATCCCAAGCCCAAAGGAGGCACACAAGTGGTTAACCCAAGCATAACCTATGATGAATGTCTTGGTGGGTAGCCTTGACACTATATTTCTTTGATTATGATTATTACACTCTTTATACGACTATTTTATGACACTATATTATGAAAATTTTATGATCTCATAGATCATTATCTTTTATTCCATTATTATTCATGTCTTATGAACTGGAATGTTTTATTCCATGACTCATGATTATGATCTATAAATTTTTGGTTATGGTTTTCAAATGTTAAGATCATATTCTCATACCCTTACTATCATTTTATGATTAAATGATCATTTATATATCACTTTTTTACCCTTAATGTGCATTTGATATCACCATTTATTAGGTTTAATTTTCCATTGTATATAAAGAAAGGTTTTAATTTTGATATTTCTAAGAAGGGTTATAGTTGTGAAAAAGCTTTTGGGAGATGATGTTGATCTTTTATATACCAATTTTTTATTTATCAAACCTTCATAATATATTAAACTTTTATAGTTTTAGAGTGGATCGTAATGTTATGTAATGAATATTTATTTATTATTATGTAATATTTATGTATGTAATTATTGTCTTGCCTTAGTTAGTATCATAGAAATTTTTAGTTATTTTTGGAAACTAGGATGAATTTTTTTTAGTAAGAACCCTTTGGATAAGATTATGTATAAGAGAAGGTCCTAAGTTATGGTTAACAAATAAAGTGTGGTTTTCAAGAATATACATCACTATCCAGATACTAGCAAGTAGATGTGGCTATGTCACGTACCTAGAGATAAGAAATATGAATGAGGTGGATTGGGTATTAAATTGATCATAACTAGTGCAAGATGAGTGGTCCTAAGACTGCACACCTAGATAAAAAATCCCAGGAAATATTATTGTGTTAATTAAACATTTATTTATATCCCATTATGATGGATTTGAAAATATTATGACAATTAATGACTGAGGTTAAACCCAATATTTCATAGATTGAAAAGAAGGTATCATGGTTTAGACATCCTGTAAATGATTTTCATGATTTTATGGTTTATCAATATAACTAGTATTTCCTAAATTTTGATTTTTTGTTATATCCAATGGATGAAACATGAAGGAACCATGTTAATGATGGATGTGAAGGAAAATTATTCAATTTTACTCCTAAGAAACTTATTATTATGGGAGTTGAAATGAAAAATATCGTTTATATTCTTACACAACTTTCTAAGTCAATGAATCATACTAAAATTCTAAATGAGAAAAGGAGATAACAATATTATGTTGAGTTTTTTATGAATCAGCTTCATTATTTATTTATAGGGTCCATTGATCCACTAATAATAGAGAAATGGATCAATACCACTAAAAATATATTATTCATTATTTAATGTTTGGAGCAGGAAGAATTTATTTTATCTATTTATAATTTCAAAAGTGAAATATATCAATGGTGGAATCTTATAAAGAAGATTAGGAAATAAGAAATACTTGATTAAATAGAGTGGGATGAGTTTAGAAGTTTATTTTTCAAAAAGTTCTTTCCCCATATTCTTTATATGAAAATGGAGAAATAATTATAAAGTAGAAGGATGATTAATCCATTATTACTTATGAGGAAAATTTTTCAAGACTCATGAGGTACAATTTTGGTATTATAATCTAGAAGAAAAAAATATTGATTGATTATTTATTGGTTTAAAACCAATTCTCCAAAGGTTTTCATATACAAGAAGCTTTAGTATCTGTAATGAAATCAATCGATGTGGTCTCATTGTGGAAATAGAGATAATATTCACTACAAAATCTCTTATTTTTATAAGAAAAGAAATATGGATGTCAAAAAAAATTTTAATAATAAAAACCATATGGGGAAGAAGATGAGTCTTCCTTTATTCCAGAAGTATGTAAATAAAAACTTGAGTAAATTTTCTTAAGTGGGATAGTTAATTCTTTAAGTGTGGAAAGAAAGTTTATCTGAAAATAAAATACTGAAGTGATATGAAGAAGTAATATATTGATATGAATAGAGTGACAACTTCATAAAATGAACCACCTACACTCTAGTTTTTCAAATATAATAAGTATGAGTATTATTCAAACCAGTAATCCAATATATGGGTTAATGATGATGATCAACATCATCATCCTATTAAGCCTAAAGATAAAGAGGAATCTCATGTGATCACTGTTACTGATGTGGGGAACGTTAAGTAAGTGGTGAAAGGTATACTTAACATCCACTCTAGAATTGGTTATAAAGACCCAGAAATTTCAAAGAAATTTTTTTTTTCTTAATTTCTTTGGAATTTTACGAGGGCGTAGTTTCAGACGGGACCTGATTCCGAGGCCCGGTGTGTCCGGAATCAATTTACGAAGTTTAGCTCTGGTACGTTCAGTAAACAAACGAGCGGGTTTTTCTATCTTTTGAACCGGTGCTCAGAATTGAAATCTGAGGGCACCGATGAACTCACAACGCTAGTAATTTCTTAGGTGGACCTTTTCCACAGTTGCGTTTTCATGGGTGGAGAAGTTAAAAATTGTTGATTAAATGAGGAATGAATAAAATTATGAAACAATTTTATTTTTATATCTAAGGTGGTTTTATCCTACATGGGGGAGTTATGGTGGGACCCACAAGCACCTAACTACCCATGTGATGATAAAAGTGAGGTGGGGCCCACACGAGCCCCAACCTTTCACATTCCCTTAACTCCCTTTGAACTCCCCATAACCCCTTTGAATTCCCCATAACTCACCCCTTGTTTAATGCATGACAACTTCACTCATTTATTGGAGAGGAGCCTCTCCACATTCTATCTCTCTCACACCTCTTAATATGTTTCCAACCATTCACTTAGTTCATAAGTTTGAATTAAATTTAATTAGCATGACAAGTTGTTAAAATGGGGGAAATCTCATTTTAATATTGGGGTTGGGAAAATATTGTGAGGGAAATTCTTGGAGAATTTAGAAGAGCTCCCTCCTTCCAACGAAGAACGTTCTTGAAGAAGAACAACGCCTCTTCAACAAAGAACGCCTCCGATGGAGAACGCGAAGTCATCGACGATGTGAATTCTCTTCTTCTACCTCTGAATCAAGGGAGGAGACACCACCACGGGGAACGTCTCCATTGATGATGACTCTTCCTCCGACGTCAACTAAATCAGCATGGATCTTCCGTGATGTCTGATCATCACGACGCGTGCCTCTTTCCGCGGCTCGATGACATGCGACGTCTTTGTGAGGTAGGGGTTATTTTTCTTATTCAAGACTTTATCATCGTTCTTCGTTTCTTAAGGAATTGGCCGCATGATATCGTCGTAACGGGAGGAGATCGAACAGCATGAACATGACCGATTCTCCTCCCCTATTCTTTGTTGATCTTCATTGAAGTTGGAAGCGGAGGTGCACGATGCCGTTGCACCATACGTTGATCGGCAGGGAACCACGACCTTGCAAGGCCGCGGCGAAGGTGGCGTGGTACCGTTGCTCTGCACGGGAACATAGAGGACCGCGGACTGAGCGGGCCGCGACGGTGGTGTGCGGCGCCGTCGTGCCGCACCGGTGAGACGAGCCATGGCCTAAGGCGGCAGCGGCTGGCCGAGCCGGCCGCCGCTGACACTAGGAGGCGGGACCCCCTCTGGGTCCCACGGCGGTTCACCAACCGGCCGACCGTAATGGCCGACCGTTACCTGGAAACCCGGGGGGGGGGGGGGGGGGGTAACCCCCCCGACCGGTTGCTAGGGCGGATCCCACTTGGTCCTCTATTTCCGCAAACAGTGGGCGACACCCCCTTTGTGTCCCACTTGTCCAGCACCGAGCCGCGGTCGGCTTCCGAGTCGAGCCGCAGGCCGCACGGGCCGGGCCGCGCCAGCCAGGCCGGGCCATGCCCAACCGGTCTGGGCCGCGCCCAACTAGGTTGGAACCGGGCCCAAGTCGGGTCGACCTAGTTCGGGCTGGCCCAGGGGGTACTGGGCCGGGTCAGACCGGGCCCAAACCCCCTATTTTCGGACGGTTTTCTGTCAAACGGTCGTAACTTGAGTTGTGGACCTCCGATCGATGCACTGTTAGTTGCGTAATATTCTTGGATCTAGAAGGTCGTTTTGGTATATTACACTCAAGGTTTTGGCGAATTTTGTGTATGGCCGGGTTGGTTCGAACTTGAAACCAACCGGGCCCTCGGAGCAGAAACACTTATAACTTGAGGACCGGACGTCCGATTGACGTTTCGTCGACTAAGTTGGATTCCTCTTAATGAGACGGTTATTTTGGAATACTCTACACTGGATTTGATTGTGGTTTGAGCATGTCCGGGTTGGATTGTACCCGAAATCCAACCGAGCCCCTGGAACAGAAATGCAAATAACTCACAGACCGGGCGTCTGATTGACGCGCCATCAGTTGCGTTGAGACACCTATGATGAGGCGGTCCCTTGAGATACTTCCACGTGAGGTTACGTGACACTTGAAAGTACTGACCAGTAGCTCGTGGAGCGGATCCTCTCGGAGATGAGCGTACAGAGTGCAGAGACCTAGTAGCTGGATGAGACTTGACGACTGCTGATCGATCAACGCGGAGTGATTCGTATGGACCTGTGGGGTGCACTTGGTTGTAGCAGTAGACCCACGGCAGAGGAGCACTTGGTTGTAGCGGCAGACCTTCGGTACTCGACAGAAGGAGTACCTTTGTAGGCTATGAGGGGGTGTGCTTGGTTGTAGCGGCAGACCCATGGTTGGAAGCGCTTGGTTGTAGCAGCAGGCCCACAGTACTCGACAGGTGGAGTACTTCAATAGTCCAAGGTTAGTGGGAAGCACTTGGTTGTAGCGGGAGGCCCACTGTACTCAATAGAGGAGGAGTTCTCCAGCAGTAGTGGTTTCAACATCATGAATAAAATTCGGGTTTGAGCTGAGTCATTAACCTTTGTGTTTACCTCATGATTGAGATGGGTCACTTGATAACTTAGGTATATGTATGGGAATATAACTAAGTAGTGGTTATCTGTTGATTTCATAACCTTTGTGTTACCTCAGGATTGAGATGGGTTACTTAATAACTTAGGTATAAGTATGGGCCTATACCTAAGTAAGGGTTATCTGTTGAGATCCTACTTTGTGGTTATCTTTGTTGGATTTAGTGAGACCTTAAGGGTGTCAGGGTCCCTACTGAGTATCATTATACTCACCCCTGCACAGGCTATGCCCGCACCTCATTGTGTTGGATGCAGACGACAGACAACACTGACAGAGACCGAGTGTACGAGGACTGGACGGTACCCGGAGGTGGACCTCATGACGAGACAGTACCCGGAGGTGGACCTTATGACCAGATAGTACCCAAATGTGGACTTCATGATGAGACGTTACTCGGAGGAGGTTGGAGGGTGAGAGCGTTGAGGAGGCTATATGTACCTACCCTTCAGGTAGGATCCATGGTGGATGACCCAAGAGCAGCTTCTATCTTCCAGTTGTTTGTCTTTTCTTTTGTACTTCCGTTCAGTTGTAGATGTACTTTTCAATTGGGTTTGTATTCTGGCCCATTTACCCTTCAGCAGTTTTTTTGTACTTAGTGTATTACTTCCTCCTGTACTCTGGTTAGATGTGTTTATGTTTTATAAAGGCAACGTCTTCCCAGTTATCGGGATTTACACCTTTGGTGCTAGTCTCTAGCCCCTGGTCTATGGAAGGTGGGCTTGGGGTAGTCACAACACGAGCCCTGAGGACGGGTTGTGACGAGTTGGTATCAGAGGGAAGTTCTACCGCAGAACTTAGGACTCTGATATTTTTCTTTCTGTGAAGCAAAAGTGTTAAGGGTACTAAGTGTGGTTTTAGTTTAGGGATTCTAGTGTTGGTGCGGGCGGCCGACGTATCCATACACCAAGACCCCGACTTCTAATTTCTGACTCAGTGCACGAAAACACTGATCGCGTGTTTGTTTTCATAAGTTTATTTTAAATCATCTCAAACCAAGTGAGCTCACCAGGTTTAGTATTCGATCGTGTCACATCTGTTTCTTTCAAGATGCCTTCCCCGCAGACGACCAGTTAGAGCCCTTAGAGTTGTATGTACTGAAAGGACACCGAGCGATGAGGCCTCAGTACCGGGCCCTCATCCAGTTGAGGCACCGGTGGAGGTACCTGC
The DNA here is from genome assembly GCA_963277665.1 of Viscum album. NCBI lineage: Eukaryota > Viridiplantae > Streptophyta > Magnoliopsida > Santalales > Viscaceae > Viscum > Viscum album. The sequence goes on along the minus strand of OY728155.1, from coordinate 356,952,001 downwards.
TGTACTACCACCCGTTGGGCCACTGATGCCACCAGCCCCAGTAGTAGGTGATGCACGCCGCTTGAGCACACTGCACGAGTTCCAACGCCAGAGGCCAACCAGGTTTCGGGGAGAGACAGACCCACAGGTGGCTGAGGATTGGCTGGAGGCTGTGGTGAGAGTCTTCAGGATAGCAGGGATTCCAGAAGACTTTATGGCGATCCTTGCTGCCAGCCTCCTTTAGGCAGCAGCAGTCAGATGGTGGAGCCTGATGCTCCAGATTCATGATGAGGCGACACTTCTTTGGGCATACTTCGAGAGCCTGTTCCGGGCGGAGTTTGTATCGGCCACCCTTTGAGCGGTGCGTATTCAGGAGCTACTGCATCTACAGCAGGGTATCATGATGGTGGCGTAGTACTCAGCGAGGTTCACAGACCTCTCGCGCTACTGTATAGACATGGTACGAGACCCATTCTTCAGGGCCCGGACCTTCGAGCAGGGGCTCAACCGAGAGATTAGAGCTTCAGTTTTCTCCCACAACATCCCGACGAAGACGAGGGTGTTTGAGCGAACACTCTTAGTGGAGAGTTTCCTTGCTGAGAAATCTCTAGCAGTGGGACCCACCACTAGCCTGCATGCAGCAAATTCTTCTGCAGCTGGTAGTAGACAGATGATGCAGAGGTCCAAGAGGACCAGACCTACAGGTGGTCGACCACATGACTCAGGATCATTTGTGCGAGGCACCCAGGGTGGAGAACGACTTACCAAGAGCGGACAGTGTTACTCCTACGACGGGCTTGGTCACATGGCACGGGACTGTCCAACCCACCATACAGATGATCTGTAGATAGACGAAGGACCTCCTAGGAAGATACAGAGGTTCGATCGAGGAAGACCGCAAGGAGCAGGAGACCGAGGCGGAAGAGCTGGCCATGCAGCTGGAGGTGGACGACTCTTCGAGGTGTTGCCACCACCACCACTAGGAGGTCCACCCCGACCACAGGGAACGGGTGGACATGGGAGAGCTCAACTTCGGGTAGTTGAGGCATACGAAAATAGAGCTTCAGAAGCATGTGGACAGGAGCGAGACTAGTTCCAGGCATGGAGGCCTTTGTTCTTGGTGCTTCTAGCTTCCTTTTTGTTGTTGTTGTGGTTGTATGTGTCTTTGTACTTTTAGTTGTAGTAATAAAAGACACCTTTCTTTGAGACGTTTACTTTACTGTCCTTTTTGTATTGTTGATACTAAGAGGTTCCGATTTAAAACTGTTAACTTGATCCTAACTTTAGAAATACCTACTGGAGGAGACCCAGTGACCACACACTGCTACCGATAGTGTGACTCGACCCTTGGAGGCGAGAGTAACAGTTGGATCTCTTGGTAGTAGCGTTGAGGCCTTAAGACGTCGTCCATGGCATGAAATAGTACCGTTCATGTCAGGATTTACTGTATTAGGAGAAGAATGTGGTTCATCCAGGGAATGAGACCAGATTTCTCTTTTCGGTAGAGGAGAAATCCCAGCAGCTCTTTGGTGGAATGTAGATGAAGAAGGGTGGAGATGAGTTCTTAAAATTGGCTAGTCTCACCCATTGTTTGTTGAGAGAACGGTTGAAGGTTCTCTCCATCTCAATAATATCAAGTGTATTTTCTATCAGAAGGACATGAACCTGGGACAGCGATGATGGATTAAATTTCTCTAGGACTATGACTTCAAGATATTTTGTACTCATGGAGTGGGGGACGTTGTAGCAGATGTTCTTAGTAGGAGATTGGGAATTCAATTGTTAGTAGTGGCGAGATATCAGCTGGACGCGTTTCAGATATCCTTTGTGGATAGTGATGGAGTCAGCATGTGTAAAACCAGAAATGGTCAGGCTATGACAGAGAAGGTGTAGATCATCCAGGAGCAGATGAAGGCTACATAGAGCAGACAGAAGTCCTATGCTGATAGGAGACGAGACCACTGGAGTTCGAGGGTGACGACAATGTCTTTATACAGGTCTCACCTCAACGAACTCTATGAAGATTTGGTCGAGGCGGCAAGTTATCTATGAGGTTCATCTGGCCTTTCCACCTCAATTGCACTGGGTGCACGATGTCTTTCACGTATCTCAGCTGAGGAGATGTGTGTACGACCTATCCGTCATCATCGACCACGAAGAGCTGGACATCGATGACGGGGCGACTTTCATGGGGTTCCAGTAAAGGTTGAGGATCCACATGAGTGGGTTCTACGAGGATGGTCTATTCCTCTTGTGCACTTTCATTGGCAGCACGGGAACCTCCAGGAGAGCCCATGGGAGCAGGAGGATCAGATGCATGCTCGGTATCTTCTTTAGTTTCCCTAGTTGTGTTGTAGCTTTACAGGGACATAAATCCCTGAGGTGGGAGTAATATAAAGACCAGGAAATTTTAAGGGAATTTTTTTCTTAATTTCTTTGGAATTTTACTAGTGCGCAGTTTTAGACGGCACCTGATTCCGTGGCCCGGTGTGCCCGGAATCAATTTTCGAAGTTTAGCTCGGGTACATTCAGTAAAAGAACAAGCGGGTTTTTCTATATTTTGAACCGTTGCTCGGAATTGAAATCTGAGGGCACCGATGAACTCGCAGCACTAGTAATTTCTTAAGGGGACCTTTGCTGCAGTTGCGTTTGCACAGGTGGAGAAATTAAAAATTGTGGATTAAATAAGGAATGAATAAAATTGTGAAACAATTTTATTTTTATATCTAAGGTGGTTTTATCCTACATGGGGTAGTTATGGAGGGACCCACAAGAACCTAACTACCCATGTGAGGATAAAAGTGACGTGGGGCCCACATGAGCCCCAACCTTTCACATTCCCTTAACTCCCTTTGAACTCCCCATAACCCCTTTGAATTCCCCATAACTCACCCCTTGTTTAATGCATGAAAACTCCACTCATTTATTGGAGTGGAGCCTCTCCACCTTCAATCTCTCTCAAACCACTTAATATTTTTCCAACCATTCAATTAATTCATAAGTTTGAATTAAATTGAATTAGCATGAAAAGTTGTTAAAATGGGGGAAAACTCATTATAATATTGGGGTTGGGAAAATATTGTGAGGGAAATTCTTGGAGAATTTAGAAGAGCTCCCTCCATCCAACAAAGAACGTTCTTAACGAAGAACAACGCCTCTTCAACGAAGAATTCCTCCGACAGAGAACGCGAAGTCACCAACGACGTGCCTTCTCTTCTTCTTCCTCTATGTCAAGGGAGGATACACCGCCGCGGGGAACATCTCCATCGACGACGACTCTTCCTCTGATGTCAATGAAATCGGCACCGATCTTCTGTGACGTCCGATCATCGTGACGCTTGCCTCTTTCTGTGGCTCGATGATGTGCAACGTCTTTTTGAGGTAGGGGTTATTTTTCTTGTTCAAGACTTTATCATCATTCTTTGTTGCTTAAGGAATTGGCCACATGATATCTTCGTAATAGGAGGATATCGGACCACACAAACATGACCGATTCTCATCCCCTCTTCTTTTTTGATCTTCGTTGAAGTTGGAAGTGGAGGTGCATGGTGCCGATGTACTGTACGATGATCGTCAGGGAACCGAGGCCATGCAAGGCCGCGGTGAAGGCGGCGCGGTGCCGTTGCACTGCACGGGAACAAAGAGGACTGCGACCGGAGCGGGCCGTGGCGGTGGTGCGCGGCGCCATCGCGCCGTGCCGGAGGGGCCAAGGAAGGAAGAAACCGGAGTAGGCCGCGGAGGTGGTGCGCGGCGCTGTCGTGCCATGCCGCTGAGATGATCTGTGGCTGAAGGCCCCAGCGGACCAGTAGTGGCGGCCAGCTGAGCCGGCCGCCGGCGACACCAGGAGGCGGGACCCCTTCTGGGTCCCGTGGCAGTTCACAAACCAGCCGGCCATAATGGCCGGCCATTACACGGAAAAACGGGGGGGGGGGGGGGGGGGGGGTGTAACCCCCCAGACCGGTTGCTAGGGCGGATCCCACTGGGTCCACCGTTTCCACAAATAAGGGGCGACACCCCCTTTGCGTCCCGCTCGGCCAGCGCCGAGCCGCGATCGGCTTCCGAGCCCGGCCGCAGGCCGCACGGACTGGGCCGGCCGCGCCCAGCCGGGCCGGACCCGGGCCCGGGTTGGGTCGACCCAGTTCGGTCCACCCAGTGAGTACTGGGCCGGGTCGGACCGGGCCCAAACCCCCTATTTTCGGACCATTTTCGGTTAAACGACCGTAACATGAGTTGTTGACCTCCGATCGATGCACCGGTAGTTGCGTAGGATTCCTCGGATCAATATGGGCATTTCAGTATATTACAATCAAGGTTTTGGTGAAGTTTGGGTATGGTTGGGTTGGTTCAAATTCGAAACAAACCGGGCCCTCGGAGCGGAAACGCTTATAACTTGATGACCGGATGTCCGATTGATGTACCGTCGACTACGTTGGATTCTTCATGATGAGATAGTTCTTTTGGAATAATCTACACTAGATTTGGTTGTGGTTTGACCATGGCCGGGTTGGATTGTACCTGAAATCCAACCGGGCCCCTAGAATGGAAATGCTAATAACTCACTGACCGGGCGTCCGATTGACGCGTCGTCAGTTGCGTTGAGACCCCTATGACGAGGAGGCCCCTTGAGATACTTCCACATGAGGTTATATGACACTTGAAAGTATGGACCACTAGCTCGTGGAGCGGATCCTCCCAGAGACGAGCGTACGGAGTGCAGAGACCTAGTAGCTGGATGAGACTTGACGACTACTGATCGATTAACTCGGAGTGATTCGTATGGCCCAGTGGGGTGCGCTTGGTTTTAGTTTTAGACCCACAGCGGACGAGCACTTGGTTATAGCGGCAGACCTGTGGTACTCAACAGAAGGAGTACCTCGGTAGGCTTTGAGGGGGTGTGCTTGGTTGTAGTGGAAGACCCATGGTGGGAAACACTTGGTTGTAGAAGTAGCCCCACAGTACTCGACAGGTGGAGTACTTCAGCATCCCAAGGTTAGTGGGAAGCGCTTGGTTGTAGTGGCAGGCCCACTATACTTGACAGAGGAGGAGTTCTCCTGCAGCCTTGGTTTCGACATCATGAATAAAATCCTGGTTTGAGCTGATTCAATGACCTTTGGCTTTACCTCATAATTGAGATGGGTCACTTTATAACTTAGGTATATGTATGGGAATATACCTAAGTAGTGGTTATCCGTTGATTTCATAACCTTTGTGTTACCTCAGGATTGAGATGGGTTACTTGATAACTTAGGTATAAGTATGGGCTTAAACCTAAGGGTTATCTGTTGAGATCCTTCTTTGTGGTTATATTTGTTGGATTTAGTGAGACCTTGAGAGTGTCGGGGTCCCTACTGAGTATCGTTATACTCACCCCTGCACGGGCTATGCCCGCACCTCATTGTGTTTGATGCAGACGACATACAACGCTGATAGAGACCGAGTGTATGAGGACTGGACGGTACCCGGAGGTGGACCTCACGACGAGACAGTACCCGAAGGTGGACCTCACGACAAGACTGTTCCCGAAGGTGGACTTCATGATGAGACGGTACTCGGAGGAGGTTGGAGGGTGAGAGTGTTGAGGAGGCTATCTGTACCTACCCTTCAGGTAGGATCTGAGGTGGACGACCCAGGATCTGCTTCTATCTTCTTGCTATTTTTCTTTTCTGTTGTACTTTCGTTCAGTTCTAGCGGTTATTTTCATTTGGGTTTGTATTCTGGCCCATTTACCCTTCAAAACTTTCTTTTTTACTTATTTTATTACTTCCGCTTGTACTCTGGTTGGATGTGTTTATGTTTTATAAAGACAATGCCTTCCCAGTTATCGGGATTCACACCTTTGGTGCTAGTCTCCAGCCCCTGTCCTATGGAAGGTGGACTTGGGGTAGTCACGACACGAGCCCCAAGGACAGGTCGTGACATCGCTAATGTCTAATTTGATTCTAGATTCACCCACTCTTTTACATCTAAAAAAATTTATACGGGTATCACATTATCACCTTTATGATTAGATATTGAATTATCATCAAAAACTCATAATTGTGTGATGATCATATCTCATGACCATGATTATTCTCTCATTTAATTTTATGATATTTTGTTATGAAAATATTTCTATTCGTTCTCTAGTTAAATTTGATGAAATTATGGGAATGGAATGGATTTATTTATATAAATCCCAAATCAATTATAGAGAAAGGGAATTCACATTTGATATTCTGAACCAACCTATGGTTTTCTATTTGTGTAAGGATAAGTATGAACTTACAATGGACTTTACATCCATTATATGAAACTTTATTCATATTTAAATGGTTTATTTATCCTAGATGGTTGGGGAGAAATTCAACACAGAGGATATGCATATTTTTCTGATGTTTTTTGATGTATTTCTAGAAGAATTTACTATTTTCCTTTGAATTGTGTAGTTTAGTTTTTAATATATTACTCATATCTTGTGATACATATATTTAAAAAACTGTATATATAATGGCCCTGACTAAGTTGTGGGAATTAAAAAAACTCCAAGAGAATCTTGATAAGTGATTTATTTGACCAATTGAATCATAATGGGATTCAACTCTCATTTTTTGTAAATAATAATGATGGATCAATTAATATCTACATTGATTATAGATAACTTAACAATATTATGATAAAAAATAAGCATCCACCTCACCAAATTAATGATCTATTAAATTAATTACAAGGAGTTCAATTTTTTTCCAAGATTGATCTTTCATCTCAATACTATCGATTAAGGGTCAAAAGTGAATAGATTCTAAAGACATATTTTTATACGAGTTAGGAATTTTATAAATTTTCAGTTATTCCATTTGGTCTTACTAAATCCCCCACTATCATCATAAATTAAATAAATGTAGTTTTTTAGAGATTATCATGATCAGTTTGTGGTAGTAATTATATATAATATTATTACATATTCTAAGAGTAAGAAATAACATAAAGATCACTTGAATATTTTACTAAGGACCCTAAGGGAGGATGAGCTACATGAAAAAAATTATCAAGTGTGAATTTGTCTATATAATGATTCTTTTTGGGTCATATAATTTCAAGAGGGGGTATATCGATGGATCCTTCAAAAATGGAAGTTGTTGAACATTGGCCCAGACTAACCACTATTACTGATATCCATATTTTTCATGGATATATTTGATATTATCAAGACTATTGAATAATTTCTCATTGAAATATAATCCACTAAAAAAGTTAACATGAAATGGAGTCAATTTCCTTTGGACTGATGAGTGTGAAGAAAATTTCAAGGAACTGAAGAGAAGGTTGCATTGTGAACCACTAATCACACTACCCTACAGTGATGAAGGGTTTACAACTTATAGTGATTCATATAATAAGGGGTTAGGATGTGTTCTTATGTAGAATGATATGGTGATATATTATTCCTCATGAAAATTGAATTTTCATGAGAAAAATTACTTGACTCATGATTTAGAGTTAGGAATAGTAATATTTTAATTAAAGATTGGGAGAAATTATCTTTATATAGAAAGTTGTGACATATATACTGACAATAAGAGTTTAATGTATAATTTCAGCTATAAATATTTGAATATGAACCAAATAATATGGGTTTATATGATTGAGGATTATGACTGCTGAACACATTAACACCAAAGGAAAGAGAATATGGTAGTTGATGCTCTAAGTTGAAGGAACGTTGATAGATTATCTATTATGAGGATAAAAAAAGATACAATATTTATATATTTTCAAAGGATGGAAATTTAACTCTTTAAATAAGGGGAGAAATATTATCTTTCTCAAATGAGTGTTTAATTATCTATCCTTGTTGAGATTAAATAGGTTCATAAGAAAGATGTGGATTGTAAAAATTAAGTGAGAAATAATCCTAACTTTATACCTAATTATATTGGATTGATAATGTTTAGGAACTGATCATTTATCCAATAAATATTTGAAATGAAGAATTATCTATTATAAGAAGCTCATAACTCATAATTCTCTATTCATCCTAGATGTATAAAGATATATAGAGAGCTAAAACATATAAAGGCTATAATTATATTAGGGTTTTAGTCAATAAACTTATGAAGTTAACACACTTTATGGATGTTAGAGATGATTTATATTAGGATACAATTTCTAGTATATACATTAAAGAAGTGTTAAAGTTTTATGGGGAACTATATTTTATCTTATATAGTTAAGATTTGAGGTTTACCTTGAAGTTACAGTGAACCATTCAAAAATCTCTAGAAATAGAGTTATGTTTCAGTACTACCTATCATCCTCTAATAAATGGTTAGTATGAGAGAACCGTTTAAACCCTAAAGGTATGATAATATCCTTTTCCCTATATTTTAAATTTGTTTGAGATAAACACCTTCCTTTTGTCGAATTTTCTTATAAAAATAGATTTCACATGACCATTTAGATGTAACCTTATGAATACCTATATGGAAGGAAGTGAAAAAATCAAATATTTTAGGTTAAATTTTGAGGAAAAAATATACTGGGACCTTATAAATATGTGGAAATGATGAAAAAGGTTATATAAATCCAGTAGAACATGAAGGCATCACTGAATAAATAAAAGAGTTATGATGAAAATCATTGGTGAGATCTAGAATTTGAAGTTATTGAGATGGTATTCCAATGAATTTATCTACGGAATAATCATATGAGATTCATAAATAAGGGAAATATGATCCCTAGGTACATAGGTATCTTTGAGAATCATGATTGAGTAGAGACTATGTCTTGTCTCTTGGCGCATCCACCAAACCTCACTCTAGGTTCATGATGTGTTATATGTATCTCTCTTGAGGAAGTACATGCCTGATACTTCACATGAACTAAATGAAGTGGTTCCTAATAATGAATCATTATCTTTATTATGAATAATAACTGGTAGAAATAATTTATGATAGAGATAAAGTTCTACAGAATAAGACTACACACCCGGTTAAAGTTCTTTGAAGGAATAAAAAATTCAAGGAAGCTATATGGGAACTCAAGGATGTAATGAAGTATATATATAAGAATTTTTTTTATCAGAGTTCTTTAATTTTGAGGGATAAATTCAGTTTAATTTTGGTATAAATTAGCACCTCTAGATTTTATATGTATTCATTTGAAATAAATTTGAAGTATTTGATATCTTGATTTACAGGAAACCCCGAGTCTAAATGAACATGTGATATAGTATACCTTTATAACATATCAATTCAATTATAAGGTATAAACAAGATTAAAAACATTATGAAATATATGTATAATGTTATTTTTTATAATCACTCAATTTTAGTAAAATTATTTTTGATTAAAAGGCATATTTTTTATACATGTTTTGTATTTCTTTTTAAATAAAATATATTGATTTATATTGAAAAATTATTTCAATAAAATATATTGAAAATTTATATGAACAAATTAATAATCATCAATACATTATTTATCTAATGTTTTTGGAATGAATATAAAACAATTTAATTGTCAAAAGAGTTATTTTCACAAAACAAGTTTTATATGCACAATTTGTTTTTATCATAATAAATTAAATTAATAAACATTCTTAATAATGTTAAGTAAATGGTTATATTATATATTATATAAATTTTTTTGATATTCATTTGATATATTTTACTTTTCAAGGAATGAAAGTAAATTCCGTTTTATGCTCAAAAATACATTTTTCAAAAAAAACAACAATTTTTTGTGGTGTTTGGAGTGTTTCTTTTAAAATGAATTTATGAAATTTATATGAATTGAATTTAATAAAATGTTATCCATATTTTTAATCAGAATATAAAAATTTGGTATTGTTGAAACTTTCAATTTTGACCATAATGAATATTAAAAAAAGTATAAATTTGTTATCACAGTTATGGTTAAAAAGCATTTATGAGGGGGTTAAACAAAGTGATAAGGGTAATATTTTCATAAAAACTTGTATAATTATTTTTTTGAGAAATTTATACCCTATAGTATCCTAAATTTTAATTATTGTCTATTTTTATCCATTATTTACAGTATATTATTTAAATCTTTTAAGAAATTATTGGTGTGTCATCTCCCTGACATATAAAAGGGAACATCCTCTACACCCTTATTCATTAATTTTGATACTTATAGCTTGGAAAATACCTACCATAAAAACCACTTATCTTCCTTACCGTTATCATATATCTCCTTTTATTTTCTACGGAATAATATTTCAAGGCTTAAGGTGTAATCTAAATGATATATCTCAAAGAAAAGGTATAAATATTAATCGATCTCTTTCAATTTTATTTCTCTTAAAAAATTATATAAAAATATTGTATACATAATAAAATGATGAATTAAATATCATAAATATATTGATATATATTTTTATGATTATGAAACAACCTTTTTCTACATCTTTTCTGTCAAACAAGAAACGAAAGTATCGCTCGTGTCTACAAGTGGACTCCCACCTCCACGTAGCAATATGATTCATTTTAAATCACCATATTTATTGGTTTGTTATTAAAGAGAATTTAATGTCCATAAGGGATATTTATTATGTAATTATGATTCTATAATGATAAAATTTTATTTATATCTCATTCCATTATTTCCTTATAGAATGGAAACAATATTCATGTGTAAGTACGAACTACTGTTTCTATGAAAAGTGTAATTATTTTTTTTTATCTATATTTTATGTATGGTTATAAATATGTATATAATGAATATATATGATATTTATATATTTTTTAACATCATTAATATGATTTAACAAAGATAAAATTTCAAGGATCAGAATTGTGAACCAAAATTTTCATGAAAATTGAAACAATTAACTTTGGGAAACAATGATTTTGATAAAGAATTATTAATAATTTGGAATTGAAATGTTATATGTGAAAGACTATGGTATTATAGGTATGAATTTATTTTTATATAATAAAAATTCATTTTAATTTTTTATATTGGAGGTTTTAGTGCTTAAGAAGAAATACAACTTTGAGGTATGGGTTTTACATTACAATCTCATTACAAGTAGGATTGTTTATACTTAAACTCTCAAAAATGAAATTATTTGATAATGTCTAGAAAATATTATTTGTTTTTTTTATATGGTTATTTTCTTCAAATCACAAGATTTTGTTTTATTTTCCTCTTTATAAGTACACAATGTTCTGAAAGAATGTTTCTAAAGAAAATGGACTCTGTTTTTTTTTCCGGATAAGAATATTTTTCTTCAGTGTCCAAATTTTATTTAAAATATTTTTAAGAATTTTTTGAATATTATCCACTGATTTATTAATGAAACTTTTAACTATTTATTAATTTCTATAAAATGGTTTAAAATAAATTCTCTTTTCATTTTCTGAATGATTTATTTTTAGAAACAGTGTGAATGAAATATTTATTTTAATGTATACCACATGAAATAATTTTCCTACCATTGTGACAAATATTTTATTTTAATATTTATTTAAACGTTTCCATGGTTATATTGAAATATTTTTTTCTTAATATTTTTTTAAATTTTTGGATTTGAAAATGTGATTTCAAAATGAAAAGGTTTTTTCTATATGAAATATTTCAGTGATATTTTTATGGTTTTTTTATCTATGAGAAAATACTTTTATGTTACTTGTTATTAATTATACATATGATTCTATAACATCATCTTCATTATTTCAGTATATTATTTGTGATTATATTGATCAAATATTTTTGAAACCCATTTTCTTTTCTACGAGTTAAGCATCAATGTAATGATAAATGTTTTCATGATCACATGACATACATATAAATAGATTATGACTATATGATAAGTGGGTATGTTGTAGACCTCTAATTAACTGGGTAAATATTAATGTTTTATGATTTCCAAGGGTATGTGAGGGGTTATCCCGGGATTAAAAAGGGTACACAAGAGGTTATCCCAAGCACAAAGCAGGTAAAAGGGTGGTTTGACCAAGCCTAACATTTGTTGAATGTCTCGATGGGTAGCCTTGAAATTGGATTTATGTGATTTTGATTATGACACACTTTTATGATATGATCTTATGAAAATGTTATACTCTAATGGACCATTTTATTTGATTTGTTTATGATTCAGGTCTTATGAACTACCAATCATTTTTCCATGATTCATGATTATGATCTATGAATTGTTTGGTATAATTTTCAAATGTTTTAGATAATGTTCACATACCCTTTTGTTCATGTTATTATTAAACGATCATTGATATCTCAATTTTTTACCCTTATTGAGTATTTGAGATCACCCTTTATTATGTTTCCTTTTACAAATTTTATGAAGAATGGTTTTAAGCATGATAGGTCTAAGAAGGGTACTGGTTGTAAAGAACATAGTTGGAGATGATGTAGATATTTTATGTAAAAATTGTTTATATGTCTAATTTTCCAAAGGCACTAAAAAATTCATGGTTTTGGCATGAATAATATTGTTATTTAATGAATATCAATATAATAAGATGTAATATTTATGCATGAATTGAGTATGTTTCCTTAAATTTATCTTAATTAAAGGAGTGGTTAGAAATATATAATGGATTATATAAATGTGATATTTTTTTCATTTATGTGAATGATCATTAGCTTTCAAAGACCTATGTATGTGTTGGATTTATTTTCAATTTAATATTATTTCATGGGGTTTTATATATAATAGTGTCTTTTTAAATTAAATATTATGTTCTACATGACATCCATTCCCTTGAATATGTTAGAAATGTGTTTCCATAGATTATTCATATATCATATACGCCAAATTCCCCACACATGAATGTGAGTAAAACATATAAATTATGGATTTACAAAGAGAATAGGTGGTTCAAAACCCACTCCGAGGTGAATCCAACCAAAAAGATATAAATGTCAATAGAAGAATATTGTAACTCAAGACAATCCTAGGTTAATTAGTTACCCCCTATGGTCATAGGATAATTTATTGTCTGCTCAATACATTAACCATTAGAAAGATCTTGATCAAGTAAATTTATTCCATTTATTTTATCTTATTCATGGTTATCTATTTTGTGAAATGGATGATTATATTACTTTCAATGTGTTCACATAAATTAAATAAGATGAAAATACATGGAAGAAAAAGTAAAATAAATGGATTATGCATAAGTATATCATTGACACATGGTTAATTAATTATTTAAAATCCACATAATATTAATAACACATATAAAAGAAATATTTATAAATTTATTCATAATAAAAACACTCTATCAAAAAAATATTAAGTCAATTACAAATTTTGTTACTTGAGTTATAATGGAAGCATAGAAATAAGTGTTTTTCTATCCCTTTTAAGGACACTTAATATTATCAGGGAGTTACAATGATGGGTTTGGGTTGTCTTAACCTAGTTAACATCACAAGGAGTTACTCTTGATATACTTGGTGTATCTTGGAGGCATGAATTGAGGGAATACAAGTCCAAATTTTAATATTGGGGAGTCTACTAAAAGGATCAAGGGGATGTGTGCTAGTATTTGGCACCTAAATACCTTTAAGTAATTAACTAGTCCATTTTATATGTCATGAGAATAGAAATATGAATCATTTTAACTATAAAATACATTCTAAAGGTAGTGTGGATCTATTTCATTAGATGTTTTCAAATCATTATTTAGATTTTTTTATAATTTCACTCAAAATTTGCATAATTTCCAATTTTTTTTATATTGTAATTTTTTCAAAATTTATAATTTTTTTAAATATTTTAATGGAAATTTTATTTTTTGGTGTCATCTGTTAAAATTGATCTTTTGATTATTAAAATATATATTTCATCCCCATTTGGTTAGTTTAGTGGAATGAAGTTAAAAATAATATTTTTAAGTGTTAGAAATTAATTATTTTATTATTCAAATACTTCATAATTTTTATATCAAATTCATGGAATATATTTTGAGAATTATTTTTCAAATATTAATTGTTGAATTTTGAAATTTATTTTGTAATTTTACAATTAGTGTTGAAATTTGTTTTTAAGAGTTGATTTTTGAAATCCAAAAGGATTGAGTTTTATTTGTTGAAAATAAGGATCGAATCATTGATTTTAAAATAAGGAAGATGAAAAGATGTGTGTTGGAATATAAATAATTTTTTTTGTACTTTTTAAAATAATTTTTTTGAAAACACATGATTGAATTTCAAAGAATTGATGAAGTGATGCTTGGAAGATTTTCATAAGTGATGATGTATTGAAGAATTCCCAACATGGGAAATGATACACCCTATAAGTGGTTGTGGTGAAACTATAGAAGAATTTTGGAGAAGGCCACATCCATATAATAATTCATGGTGAGAGTAAAAGTACCGAAATAGGCATATGGACATGGTCCATGCCCATCGTGGTCCCCATGGTTAACATTTGTTTCACCAATACAACATGGAAGAGCCCAAAATTTGAGAAATAGAAGATGTGGTCTAGGAGTTTCAATTTCTTGAGTTTGAGATAGTAAAAATGGGAATGAAACTCATATGGGGAAAGCTGGAGAGATTTTGATGTCTAACTGTAAAAAATGGGGACACCAAAAATTGGTGTTGAGTGCTGAAGGAGGCTGCAATTGGTAGGTGATGACCTATAGTTCAAAATGGCCAAAAAAATCCATCCACATACTCATATTGAAGGAAACCATGGTCAAAATTTGGTTCAGAATGAAAACAATTATTAGATTAAAGAGACTATGCATATAGCCTTTGGTGTGTTGAGAGAAAAATGTCCAAGGATTCTGCTCTAGGCCATGGTATAAGGCTTGTTGGGTTGTGACACATTGATATACAATGAAAAAATTGTGGATATTATATAATGGATCTTGACTGATTCCATAATCATTTGTTTTATTTTTTATCCATTATTTTATTATAATTTAGAGGAGTATGCAGATATTCATTTGGTTGAATAAATGTAGTATTATTCCACACTGTAGATAGGTGAGATAAGGCCCACATGCGGTTACATTGAATCAATTTTGGTAAAAATCACAGAAAATAATTGATGTGATAATGGGTGGTTTATGGATCCCATTAAGGAAATTATTGGGGTCCCTTTTCAAGGTTAATGGCCTATTTATTTTATTTAGGAGGATTGATACCTGAATGTAGTTTAGAGGATCTGTTGGGAAGGAAGAATGTGAGAAAGTTCTTGGATACATAATAACTTTGAAACAGAACTTGATACTCTCAGTATCATGGTGATAAGATCTATTTCATTTAGATTATAGAAAATGTCTCAAGACTAGAATACACTCACGAATTACTATTTAATATCTTGTAAAAGGAGTACACATACAAATCTATTGATCCATCTATTTGTGGTGGAAGTGAATCAAGAGGTGAAGTTATCATTGAGGTTAAGTGATCAATAAGTGTTGTCTATCTATATCGGATCATATTTGTTAGATACGTTTTATCTTCTAATGGATTCTAGAAGTGGTGTGTAAACACTACATAGAATCCGTATTGTAAATATCTTTGTGAAGTAGTTTATGAATATATGATGGGGGGACTAACCAACATGGAAAGGCGTAGGAATGGGTGTTGAAACGTGTAAATATCATGTTTTGTTATATTTCAATTCTACATATGTGTCTAGGTTGATATTTTATAATGATTTAATCGAGAACCTTCATGAGTAATAGAGGTAGTTTTTGTAGAATAACGACCCATAAAATAATGGCGGATCATCGATTCACCCTCCCCCTCTTAGTGATCAAATCAAGTAAGATCTCAATAAGTGGTATCAAAGTTAGTCCACCAATAAAGATCCAATATAAGTTTCAAAGAAATATAGAATAAAAATTCTATGAAAATCCAAGGAGTTCATATTATTGATGGAATTAACTACCATAGTTGGTGGAATATAATACTTTCATACCTCCTTTCTCCCAGACTTGAGGTACGTGATGCTGTAGTAGTTGGCTTTCAACTCATTAATAATAATTATCATATCGAATATGCTAATAAAATAAATATAGAATTGGATGGAAAGGGAAAAAATTATTTTTATGTATTTCTCAGAGATGTTTTACACCAAGCTAATGGGGTTTTCTACAAAAAAGGATATTTCAGGTAAATTAAGAAGTAGCTATGAGAGAAAAATCAAAGCGGAGGAAGCGAAGATTTAAATTTGGAGAAGCATATTTGAGGTAATTAATATGTATGAAGATAAATATGATGATACCTATTTGATTTAGGTAAATTAAATAGTTATAAATATTCATGTATCTGGTGAGAAAATTGAATACTCTGTAATTTTGAAGAATCTTTTGAGGAACCATCCCGATTGGTTTGATCTAAAGGTATCAACATTGAAAGATAGATAAGATCTCTCATCAAAAGAGATACACAACATTCATATAAAATATTTAATTAGAAAGGAACCATAATTCAATAAGCAATAAAAAGTATAAGTTTCCATTGATTCCCTTGGAAAAGGGAATAAAAAAGAAGTTGAAGTCATCAGTGATTCATAAGATGATGAAGACCATCCATCCAACGTTACGATTTTTATTAAGGAAGCAGAGACAACAAACATAAAAAAAGGGGGGGAAACAGAGGGGCCCACCTAGGGGGGGCGAAAGTAATGTAGGACAAGGGAATCACCCCGTAAAAGGTCCTCCCCCTCTAGATTAAACTGAGACACATTGTAAAGGAAACAAACCAGGGAACCCGGAGAAGAAAGAGAGGCCAGATGGTCAGCCACTTTGTTACCCTCCCTCCACGTATGAGAGACTCTCACTTAGTTGTTGATCAGGAGCTTGCACTTCCTCATGGTATAGGATATGGACCAGGGAATGATGCCTTTACCCGTTAAGGCATTATGGACAATCTTGGAGTCAGTTTCCACCTCGCTGATGAGAATACCTCTCTCCTTACAAAAGATAAGACCGGATAGGGCCGCATTAGCCTCTGCCCGAATCGTAGAGCCACTTCCATAAAAAACCGAAAAAGCTAGCACCACTCTCCCCCCGACCGTCCCGCACGACCCCTCCTCCATGCATCATACCCATCCCACAGGAGACGTCGGTGTTCAGTTTGAGGCCATCCCTCAGAAGTAACCACCGGATCCAACTCCCCAAGAGGTTAGCATCATTCTGTGCACCTGCATTCCTCAACCTGTAAAGTGCCCCCAGGGACGGAGCCTCCTTCCTGATGTTTCCAAGGCCAAACAAATCATGTAAAAGCCACCTGGTTCTGGACACAACCGCCCTATATGAGGATTGGAACCCCTCATACCTGGAACGGTTCCTAGCCTGCCATAACACCCAGCACCCCACAATGAAAATGACACGCCTCGCCGCCAGGTCAGTGCCAGCTCCCATGGCCCCCTGTACCCAATGCTCCATGAAGACTTCGATGTTACCACCTAGATCCCCATAAGCTGGTAGAATACCGAAGGATCTCCAAATCTGGCGGGCCCAACCACCCGTGAAGAAGATGTGGCTCAAGCTCTCTTCATTTTTGAACACACAACATTGGCAGTAGGAATCCATGCTGATCCCCAACCGTTTAATATTATCGTCAGATGGAAGGGCATTGTTCCGAAGCCTCCATGAAAGGAAACTAAACTTAGTAGGCACTCCGTTGCCCAATACCAGATCACTCCATCCGTCATGTTGTCCTGGGGAGGAAACCATTCTCCGGAACTCCTTCGAGATGAACAGCCCCGAGGGAGAGGGGTGAAAACGCACCTGTCCTGCTCATCATTCATGAAAATATCATCGAAAACCGCTTTCTGGTTTGCATCCAACATATATCTGAAGAAATGGGGATATAAACTCGCCTCTCTGAACGTGATGGTGGGGGCTGGGCAACCCAGATACCCCAGCACAGAACCCGACCAATTAGTCTTCCAGAAGGCGATAAGACCCTCCCCGATGATCCATTGGGACAACGGAAGGAGCATTGGTATGATATTACTCACCAAAGACCATAAAGACGACCCATTATTCAAGGCACACGAACCCCCAGCCTTGTACCGTTGCAGCATGAGCATACACCAGAGGGTGCGACCCTCAATGATTTCCCAGGCAAGCTTCGCCCGAATGGAATGAATCGTGACCTCCAGACTCCTGACGTTTATTCCACCTTCGCCACTGGGTCACGCCATCCTGCTCCACGACACCCATTGCCTCTTCCCTTCATCCGCTACATCCCATATGAACCGCGCAAGGACTTTATCAATAGACCTGATCACTCCCTTCGGCACACTTACAGAGGCCAAGGCATGCACCAGAATTGCTGAAAGTACACTGTTCACCAACTTAATCCTCCCCCCAAAGGATAGGAAGTGATTTTTCCAGTTTAGAACTCGCTCCGTGATCCTCCCGACCACCTTTTCAAAGTCCCTAGTCCGCAACCTAGCTGGGGAAATAGGTGCACCGAGGTATTCCATGGGAAATGAGCCACGTCCCACACCCAGAATCCTCTCCAACCTGTCCACCCTACTCAAACTACACGAGCTAGATACAAAGAAGTTGCTCTTAACTTTGTTCACCATTTTCCCACTCCAATGCCCATACTCCTCCAAGATTATGTTAAGTGCAGTAAGAGACCTCAGTCCCCCATTCATGAAGATCACAGTGTCATCCGCAAACATAAGGTGCGATACCATTGGGAGACCGTACTTCCTCCGATATGGCACAATGGCCCCATCAGCTACGCCTCTGTCAATTAGCTTGCTCAGGGCCTCTTGCATGAGGATAAATATGCTCGGAGATAAAGGGTCTCCTTTCCGCAGGCCTCGCACAGACTTGAAGAATCCGTGAGACCTCCCCATGAACACTAAAGCCATCCAAGGAGAACAAACGCACCTGAATATCAGATCGCAGACCCATTTAGAAAACTCCATAGTAGCCAACATCCTGTTGATAAAGCCCCACTCCATCCTATCATAAGCCTTGTTCATATCCAGCTTGACAACCAGGTTAGACCCACGTGATTTAGTGTTCAGGTCCCTCAATAGCTATTGCGCCAAATCCACCGCTCCCTGGATTGATCTACCTTTGACAAAACCATGTTGTTCCGCTGATACCCATCTGGGAAGAAAGTCTGACAACCTTCTGTTAATGATACTCGCCAGGATCTTGTAGGGTACGTTGCACATACTCACAGGCCGATAGTGAGATAGAGAAGTGGGGTCTTTGATCTTCGGTACAAGCACCATCTTAGTCGTTGCCGCGATCTGTGGGATTACACCCTCGCGGAAGAAGTCCTGGAAAGCCGTAACAACATCATATTTAACAACAGCCCAAGATCCCCTGTAGAAAGACCCCGGGAAACCGTCCGTTCCTGCTGCACTATCAGGGTTCAAACCCCACAAGGCCTCCTGCACCTCCTCTTCCTCTGGAACCCTTTCCAGAAACCCATTCTCCTGGTCAAAGACAATCTTAGGGATCCCCTCCCAAAGACTAGCATCCCCCGAGGGATACCCCCGAACCATGCTCTCATTCGGGCACGCAAGGAGGTTCTTAAAGAACGACAAGGCCATACCCCCGACCACCTCCCTATCCTCTGTAAACGAGCCATCCTCCAAGGCCAGATTTGGGTTCACCGCCCGCCTCCTCTCCCTCATGCAAGCATGAAAATAAGCAGTGTTATGATCCCCCTCCTTGAGCCATTTAACTTTCGAACTTTCCCTCAACTTGCGTTCCTGCGAGAGCACCAATTCCGCCAAGGCATTCCTCTTCTCAGCCAGCTCCTCAAAGGTTCCCTCATCCCACCAATCCTCTAACCGAGTCTCCAACCCCTCAACATCCGGTTTGAGCACAGACACCTCCTGATCCTGAGGAGGGATATTCCTGGCCCAAACCTGGAGTGCACTCTTCAGACGCCTTAGCTTGGAGTGAATAGCCCCCCAAGAATACCCTAGAGTAGGCTCCTCCCAAACCTTTGATGTCACCCGATGGTAGTCCGACATACTCTCCCACTGGCTGCAGAAACAAAAATGCTCCTGCCTAACTTCCTCCCTGCACAGAGACACCAACAACGGCGAGTGATCAGAAATACTTCGCGTCAAGTGGGTAACCTTTGCTCTACGGAACATCAAGATGGCGTGGACGTTTGCAATGCATCTGTCCAGTCTACTCCAACACCGACTTTCACCCTTCCGGTTATTACACCAGGTGAAAGGGTCACCATGGAAGCCCAGGTCCATCAGCCCCTTTTCCGCCATGAACTGCACAAAGGATCTACTTGCCCTCCTAGGGAACTCCCCACGGCCCTTCTTCTCCTCCGGAAACGCTATGATATTGAAGTCCCCGCTCACTATCCATGGTTGGTCTCCAGGGTCGAAACAGAATACCTCCGACCACAGCAACTCACGCCTTTGTGCATCACAACTCTTGTAAACGAAGGATACAACCACAGATATCCCATCGCACGTAACCCTCGTAGTAATATGTTGGTCACCCGTCTGAATCAAATCCACTGCTACCTCCCTTTTCCAGAACAACCAAATATGGTTGTTTATAGGATCTGCATGCATGTATCCATGCATTTTAACCCTACGAGCAAACTCCTTGATTTTTACAGAACTCTGCTTGTGTTCCAACACCGCAACCATCGAGGCCTTGTATTTCCTGCATTCCGAGGATATAAAATCCGTTTTGACTCTCGCCCCAATCCCACGGGAGTTCCAGATAAAGATTGGAATCATGGGCTAAGAGAAGGCCTGGCTTTGGCCCCAGGACCTCTGGTCTCCTTCTCACTGGGAGCCGAACTCTCCCTTAACCGCAGCCTCTTCATCACGAGCCTTGTGCGCACTCCCGGGCTCTCTACAGACTTGGAAGGAGGAGAGGCCTCCAGAGACCCCAAGGAGGGGGAGCCCTCCCCCCTCTCCCCCGCGAAAGTACCCGAGCGACGCCGATGCACTACCTGCCAATTACCTTTAACCTCACCAGCCCCTGCTAGGTCAGGGCCGACCGAGCCCGAGAGCGGGCCCGACCTCCCTCAAGTAGAAGAACGGCCCTCAGGACGAGCCAAGCAAACCTGCAGCACCGACTCAACATTAGGAACCTGACCGGAGGGCCTGATCCCCAAGGCCTTTAACACCTCCTTATGAGCACCACTGGAACCAGGGCCCCACAGAGCGAGGGGAAGGGACTCCCCAGCATTAGGCACACTTAGGGAGAACTCAAGCAGGGCTCCATCAAGCAGTAGTTTCCCTGGAACGCTGGAGGACGCGACGGGTCTCGAGCGACGCGACCGGATACAGGGAGATAAAACTGAAGCGACGGCCTGGCTAGGAGGGCCCTCCGGGCAAGAAGATAAGGGAGACAACCACTTTCCTGACGCGCGATCAGGTTGCAAGGAAGGGGACGCAGGGGCAGGGAGAGAAGCCAGCACTGAAGCCTCCCCTGAGTCCGCCTCCTCCTGACATATTGGAGGCCTCCCCCCAGAGACGTTACGACGGCCTCCTGGCCCACTCTTCCGACAGTTCTGCAGAGAATGGCCCTGCAAACAACAAGAGGAGCAGAACCGAGGAAACACAGGGTACACCAAATCGAGAACCCAATCCACGGCATTCGGCACCTTCAGGGAGAGCTTCTCCGGGGGAGGAGCGGACAGGTCCAATTCGACGCAGATCCTGGGCACCAAGGTCGACTCCCCCCGCCTGGTGCTCAGAGCCGTGCAAAGGAAACGCCCCAAGGAGTCCCCAATGGCCTTCAAGAAGGCGCCGTTCTGGAAGGGTAAAGGTAGGCCCGGAAGAGAAACCCATACCGCAGCGCGAGAGCACTCCCTGCCCCAATGAACCGCCAACGACCACCGAGACAAGTTGAAACGAAACCGCCCCAAAGATCTCGGAGCCATACACGAGGCAAAAACGAAGTCCTCCTCCGAACCCAACACCAAACAGAACGCATTCCGATGAATCAGCGAGGCGCGAGCCTCCCCCTGAAGGCCCCAGGAGTCTACGAAGCGTTTAAAAGCCTGCAAAGAAGGCATCGCGGCGCCAAACCGAGCTACGAGCGTCCACTTGAGCCCGTCAAGCGCTTCATTAAAGGCCACCTCAGGCGCCACCAGGGATATGAGGGAGCCCTCCCTCGTTACCGAGTGAGAGAAAGGACCAATCTCCTGGAAGCACGGCTCCCCCGGCGATTTACCTCGCAGCACATCTCTGAAAGATCTCGTCGCGACTCCTGAACCGGGCTGCAAGACCGGAGTCCCCTTGGCCGGAGGCCCGCCAACCTCCTGCTGGCCGGATCCAAGGACCTGCGCTGCCGGAGGCGGAACGGACGAGAATAGAACATAGAACATGAGTGAGAATTTAATGGTAAGTCATAATATTGTCTTGAGCGTATTTCATAACTAAAGAAAGGCAAGGAAAATCTGGAAAAGAGAACAAGGAAATGACCACTCAAATGAGTGAGTTTGGTAAAAATGAGAAAGGGCTTGTTAATAAATAAAAATATGATATTATCAAAATTAATTCATCCCATGTTTAATAAATCAAGGAACACAAGTTGAATATGGTTGATCAAGGGATGATGATATGTAATCTTAATAAAAAATTGACGGAGTCGGAAGAAGATCTATTCATGAAAATATATATGTATTTTACATCTAAAATTTATTTGAATAACATGAGGTGAGATTTCATGAAATCTATCGGTATTAGAGGAAATATTCTATTGACGAAGGATCAATGGAAAAAGGTAAGCCTGCACCTATTCATCTTGAAAATAGAAGTTTTTTTTTCTAATAGTGTAGGTGCTCAAAGTGAATCTAATAAGATTAATATAAAAACCTCTATATAAAATAAAGAGATAAATGTCCCAAAAAAATCACAATCTCTTAAGCAAAATAAGTATTAAGGAGGATAATATCAACACCACTCTGAACTAGTCTGGAATTAGTTAAGAAAATCTAAATTCAAGGGATATTGTTAGTGTTATGAAAGCTAAGAATAGAATATTCCCTCATGTTGGTTTACCATGTCTTTACTTGGGAAGTTCCAATAAAAAATGGGGAGTTTTGGTGTGAATATGAGGTTGATAAATCAAAGAAATAGAGTTTTTTTAAATAAGAGGATATGTTTTTTGAGAAGACATCCAAAAGTCATAATTTTAAGAAGTATGAAATCTATGATAAAAATGGGTTTGTTTTAAAAAATCATTCATAATGAAGTGATAATGTATTAATTACTAAGGTGAATAAAATTGGTTCATATTAGAATGATTCTGAGATTGGAAGGAAAGAATTTCCAAGGCGTAGAGGAAGATCTCAGCTTAAGTGATTACCTTCAGGCATAAAGTGGCCCCCTTATTCTCTTAATATTTTGTATATCTTCTGATAACTTGTAGGTAATTGAAGGAGATACTTTATTCAATGATATATGGATAAAAAATATTATAATACAAACATGGAGTAGTTATCCATCACGAAGAGGATATGCATGCATCCCTGGAGGCAGATCTCTATTGAGAAGAATTTTTTCAAATCTGGAATTTCAGTACAACATAAAATATATGGAAATAAGGTATGTTAATATCCCTTTTAATCAATTTGTATGAATATTTAAAACATATTTATCAAGGGGGAGTGTTATTTAATATTCTTGTGAGAAAAATGGGGAGGTATATTTTATTCACTTGAACTATTTTTATGGTGTGTTGTGATGTGTAAAGGATGTTCTTGTGAAATTTGTAGACACTTATTGAGAAATCCAAAGTTTTTATATAAATGTTATCACATGAGGAGATTTTATTGACAAATTATAACACATTTATTATATATATATATATATAAATTATTTTCTGCACTAGATTATCCCATCTAGACTTATAGTGGACTGATAAAAGGCCCTTTCCCAATGAACCATATAATTTCATACTTATCATTAAAGTGAAAAAGGGAGAAGAAAAGATAAAAAAAACCCAATTAATTGGGCTTTAATTTTATTATCAATAAGTTGGAGTTGTATTTTGGGAATATGATGGAGATAAATATTATTATTAGAATAAAATCCAAATATGGGTATTATCATCAATCCCGAAGGATTTATTTAGATTCACTGATAATAACGATTGAAGCATTAAACTTAGAATAAAGTTGATGAAAGTATCTGTGTCGGAATCTCAATGATGAAATTTGGATTTTTTTGATAATTGTATTGTTGAAAAAATATGATTGGAGATGACCAAAGTGACATTGTGATGCTTGGGAGATTAGAATCAATGATTAGTATTGAAGACTACCCAACATAGGAAAGTCCAATCCTTAAAGGTGGTCATGGTGAAGATAGAGAATAATCCAAGAGTAGGCCACATCTATTTTATAAGATGTGGTGAGAATAACAGTCCCAAAACGGGTAGATAGAGAGTAACCTTGCCCACAATGGTCCCTATAGTGAACATTTGGTTCACCTGTACAACACGAATGAGCTAAAAATGGAAAAAACGGAAGCCTTGGCCACAGATTTGAACTAACTGGAGTTTGATATAGACAAAATAGGCATGACCATGCATGCAGTGAAAGATTTAATTCATGTTTTATTTACCTATGAGAAAATAGGACTCCCAAAAATGAGTGATGATAACTAAAGGAGGTCATGGTCAAACAATGATGAAGAATAATTTATAAGAAAAAAATGGGTAGAACCACACCCATGGTGATGGAATCCATTTTTTAAAGGAGATTTAGCAAGAACACATTGCCCGATGAGGGAGATAATTCCAATGGTCTTTGGTGTGTTGAGATAAAAATATCTAATTATTAAGCACCAGGTCATGGTGCAAGGAATATCTAGAAATGATGCATGAAAATTCAGTGAATTGATTGCGGAAATTATTTAATAGATCATGAATGTTTCAATAATTATTGGATTCATTTTTAGGCTATGATTATTTCATAATTTAGAGGAGTGTGTATTTTTACATTTGGTGGAATAAATGTGGAATTATTTCACACTACAAATAGGTGAGAGAAGAAATATGAGTGGTTACATTTTAAAAGTCATTGTGAAAATCATGGGAAGTAATTGAAGAGTTAAAATGTGCTTTGTAGACCCCATTATGAAAATTATTGGTTTCACATGCCTTGGTGAATTGAATTTCTGTTTGAAGTAAGAGGTTAAAAACTTATAGGAAACAAAGAAAAATCGTGGGAAAGGAATAATGTGAGAAAGTTCCATTATAAAAAATAACTTTGTGAGAGAACCTGATACTCTCTACACCACAGTGAGAAAATATAATTAATTAAGATTGTGGAGAAAGTCTCAAGGCCAGTAGCTTATCATCAATTGATTTTTAATATCTTGACGATGGAGTACAATTAAAAATATTGTGATCCATCTATTCATATATAATTATCATTAAGAGGTGAAGTGATCACTAGGTGTTGTTTATAATTTTTAGATCTTATTTTGTATAGACATTGTATCTTCTGGTGTATTCAATAAGTGGTGATTCTATGTAGAATTAGTCTTGTAAAGTTGTTTTTGAAGTAGTGGATGAATCTATCTTAGGGGGACTGATCAACATGGAAAAGGGATGGAATGGGCGATTTATCATGTAAATATCAGGTTCTACGATTTATATTTCTCTTTTGTATATAAGGAAGAGATGAGATTTTATCATGTGTGGATAAAGAACCTTTAACATTTTAAGAGGTTGAATTTTAATATGAGAAACATGTAAAATAAAATAATATCAGTTATTCATCCTCTTCCCCTCTTAGTGATGTAATAAAGCCAGATCATAAAAATTGGTTTCTAATTCTATAATTCGGATAAGTATACCGTACTTCTAGGTCGACATAAACCATACAAAACACCCTAAAGAAAATTTTTTCTTACATGGATCCATCTATATTCCACCACACCCTACTTCCATTCCCTTTCGACTATTCTTGTTAGCGTGTGAATATGATAGAGAATCCCTACGACAATGAGAAGGCATGCCTACTACCATGCCCTTCCATATTAATCGAAAATAGATGTCTAAAGGACATTTCAAGTTATAATTAACCATAATTAGAATTTCAATCAACCACATGTTCTTTTGGGATTAACCATTCCTTTTACTTCTATTTATCATGCATAATGAAGAAGATATTGTGTGTGTATCCAACTGACCATGATTCCATGGTTGATGCACTGACCATGTTCTTTTTTCTGATGAGACCATGTGATATACTTATCAACCATGAATACTAATTTTTGACTGTAAATTAATAGAAATTTGGGATTCATATGAAGTTAATGTTGATTTATAAACTTGTTGAGGTTTAATGGTGTGCTGATGAACTACAACTATTCAAACTGAAGCATGGATTTTTCTTTTAAGAAGATTGAACTTAGTTGATCTAGTTTGAATGAGGAATCCAAAACTTTCACATACAAAAATTAAAATCAAATTTTTGAAGTCATCATATTAAAGAAGACAAATAAAATTAAATGATGGGTTTTTTAGTGAAGAGTGAACTTTTTCATAGAGAAAATCCAACAAAGAAAAAACAAGAAGATGGAAAGAATTTAGAATTTAATTTCTAATTGAAGGATGTCTAAGATGATTTTGAAGTTAAAAACCATGATAAAAGATCATTGATGGTTTATAAAGAATTTTTTTAATTTTTGTGGGGGATTCATAAATGATAAAATAATATATATTCCTTGTTGAGATGAAAGAGTTATTACGAAGGAGGGATACCAACCAAAACTGAGTGATGATATTCGATCAATATTTTTGGAATTTTAGTATTTGGTTTGATTTATTTGTAGGTGTGTCGTTGGTGGGGACACAGATCTTTGGCAACACTCCAATTTCAAGGAATGTTGTGAGTTCTCACCACCTGATTTCTAAAATGATTGTGAGGAGATAAAGTTTCGATCATGAAGAATTGGATTTATTGGGTAATATTTTCCAATTATTGACCAAGATGAAATGGACGAGGAACCTAGACTAGAATAATATCACCTATGTTTGAATAATTTAATCTTATGATAATTCAGATTCATAGAAGTTGAGGAATCTGTCAAACCAAGAAAAAAAAGATAAGCTACCTGATATTTTATTTAGAAAATGTGAACTGACCATGTGTCTATCTAAAATTTGGGGTTTGGATATTTATGAAAACCATAATTTATTATAATTTTATTTTTTATGGAGTTGAACAAGATTCATGTACCGAAGAAATTATTTATGGAAGGGAGAAAGTTATTTTCACCCAATTGTCACATAGCTATATAACTAAGATATAATTAGTTGATGCCACTTGGACAGGTGCCGTGAGATATTTTTAAATAAATGTGAGTACCTAAGGTTCAAAAGTCAAAGTAATATCAAAGGGATCCTATTTGAGATTAAGGAAACATCAAGAATTTACTGTAAAATATTGATAAAGATTTAATCAAACCCAATTCATGACCATGTTTGACTTTTTTAGTGCCAAATAAAGATGCACATATTTGTGTCAATTCTGTTTCTATAAGTTTAGCTTAGGTAATATGATGGGATATATTAATTGTGACGAAATTATATTTGTAGATGGTTTTATGATTTTGAGGATTTTAGCTATGCTTCATGGTGTTCGAGGTTTGTTCAGAAGTGGCATACAACCTCATTTTATGAGATTCTATAATGAGACCATGTTCCAAAAACACATTCATGTTATAATAAAAAAAATGTAGAGTGGAGGAGAATATTTCTTAAAGTTTGTGAGTAGGAACATAAATGAATAGAAGAGAGTTTGAGATAGATAAAGGAGAGTTGAAATTACACTCAACAAAGATATTTTACCCGCCCCTTACTTTTTATTTAATTGTATTTAAATTAATTATGCTCATTATTTCCTTATGTTATCCATGAATTCTACATAATTTTAACATGGGAAATATTATTATTTATTTTTGTTGTTTTACTTCATGTTTTTGAATCTTTTTATTCTCAAATGGAAATTGTTTTATGCAGCCAATCAATTTCTTATTCATTTTTAAATTTTGGATGATGTATTAAGGGAAGATAATCAATATCAAAATAGACTAATTCATTGAACTATTGTGATATGATGAAAATTTATTAGTATAAAATTTTCCAATAAAAAATTTTTCTTTTTGAGTTAAATCATTTATCAAGACCAGTATCTTCATACAAGTTTCTTTAGTTGGAATTTCCCTTGATAATCTTTCTTTCATATCTATTCTCCTATAATATCTTATATATAACTCTCTAACACCTCATTTTAAAAACCATTAATCCATATTTTATCATTACATTCCTTTTTTTAGTAGATTTGGAATCAATAAATCCCTTATTAAATGCCACCCCTTCCCTATGGACTGACCCAAATCCGCACTATCTAGTTAGAGTAATAGTTATAAATGATAATTTGATTTCTGTGAAGACCCCTAGGTTGTTCAAATTTTGGAATAAGTTTTGTGGAAGGACCATGTGGAGTGTCCAAATACTTAAACAAATTAAACAAATACAAAAAATATAAAAATATAATAAAATTAAAAAACCTGATATTGATTCTCTTCTTCATGTGCTAAATTTTCAAATTCTTCTTTATGTTGTGTGTGTTGAGATTTAAAATCAATACTCACCCATTTTGATATTTTTTAAAGTGTTGTGTGTTGCTGATTTAATTGTTTCCTGTTTATTAAACACCCAAGTTTAGTGATAAAAGTGAAAACCTCATTTCTTTTTCTGTTTGTGAATTCTAGTTAATAAAAATATAGAATCTCAAGTGGTTGGGAACAAAAAACTAGAACTATAATATGTTTTTTGAGTTCATTATAGGAACAAAAAATTTAAATGTGTCTACAATAATCACTGACATCCTTCTCATTTTGAAGATAACCATGATTTTTGTGAACCAATACTTGAATTTCAAGTAGAAGTAGAACATAAGCTTATGAAAATACCTGATAAATTTAATGAATATGATAAAGAAAACAAATATATAAAGAATATTGTACAAAATAAAACATGATATTTTCAATTAAAATGAAATACCAAATAAAATTTCAGATAGATAATGAAAAAATGAGTTATTGGATTTTTAGGACGAGCAAGCTATGGGAAGTGATGGAAATTATCAAACTAATGAATTGGAACCAAATTGGGATGAAATTTTAAATCTAATTTTTTCCAAGACCTTTAATAAAATTCATAGGTGGAAGAATAAAAATATCCAATTGTTATAATTCTAGCTAAACCGATTTAATTTAGGAGTTTTAAAACCATGGTAGCTTAGGTTTAGGAGAAATTGAAAAATAATAATTTAAATGATTAAAACTTCAATATTTTTTCCTAAAATTTTAATTAATGAACATGAAGTCAAATTTTGATAATTTGTGGAAGAAAATGATATTCTGGTAATCAATGATTCAAATTTTTTTTCTATTAATATTATGTTTTATCATTACTTTTCAAAACTGAGAGCCTAATAAATTTTTTACTTTTTTTTGATGAAGAGGAAGAGGTAGTGGATTTTGAATTAAAAACTACCAAAGAACATTTATCCATTAAGACCCTCATTGGTGATGATCCTCACCATCAATTAAATATTACATTTTAATCAAATTTCAGCATACTTGGGAAGGGTTACTTAAATTTGGATTTTTTATACTTTATTTTTCATATGACTGAATTGATGTTCTCTTTTCCTTATATTGACAGAGTGTAAGAACCCGATTTTTTTGAGGTAAAGATCCATTAATTTCCATACATTTTTAGTTTAAATGTTTATATATGGCCTAAAATGAACTTCCTTTGATTTTATGGAGGTAACATGGGTGTTCAAGTCTCATTTGAATCCCAAAACCTTTCTTTTTTGGTGAAAAATGCCCGGTGCATGGTTAGTGCAAACTATGTGGAATATGATGCATGGTCTGATAAATTGTGTGAGGCCTAGGAAGAAAGTAGGTGGGTTACACATTGTTTGAAGAAATATTTCTAGAGTATTTGAACAACCATGTAGTCTCATATTCAATTTTGATAGGGGTATTCAGCATAGTTTGTGCATGGTTAGTCAAACCATGTGGGAAAACAATGCGGGTGCACCATCTCTACAACAGACAGTGCAAGGTTTCCATAAAGTTTTTCTAAATTGTGTGAAAAAATGAACCTTATTATTTTGGGTAAAATTACTAAAATTAACTCACTTAATGTTTAAACCTACGTTTCTTTTCACTTTACACCTACGGAAAACAAGCAACACCTTTGGGAGGCCTCCCTTTAGACTATTCATGGATCTTAGATAGAACCTCCATCCATTCTTTGATTCAAGTGCCACTCATCTCGTTGGATATGAATTGATGAGTTATCAATTCCTTTTTAATCTTATTTCATTCTTCTTGGTATCATCTATGCTATTTAGGTTCAAGATAATTCCCTCCATTAATAGGTTCTTCATCCGTTCTTCAACTTTCTCCTGATTCGATCTGAATCAAGAGTTGATACTAGACTATCTATCAACTACGGTCCTAAGTTAGATGGTATCAAACCTTTCATTAAATGTTTAAGTGTTTATGTATGTTTTTGTTCCGTACACCCTATTTATTAGTGTCACCTTTAATGGAATTAAATCCTTGAGTGGTTAGGCATGACCTATGTAATTAATGTGGTCTGTTAATAATTTTTTATAGGTTAAGAACCTTTAATTGAATGTAACCACCCCTTTTGGTGTTGTTTAATTAGATGGACCATTGTGATGGTATATGGTTGGATTCCTTTTAGGTGTTCCCTTCCCCCTTTCCAAGGGAGGTTTAATATTTAAATTCCAATGGTGAATTGATGTGAGAATTCAATTTCTTAATTGAATTTTAAATCAAATGGATGATTTGAATTATTAATTGATATGCATATTTAATGGTAATATAAATGGTAATTGAATTGATTAATGGGAAGGGAAGAAATGACCACAACCCTTGGCCCTTTCCTTGTAATAGCTTGTTTAATATTGAATTGATACTTTATATTGATGTTACCAAATGAGTTAAATAGAGGCTATTCGTTCTAATTGATTATTAAACCTTGAATTATTCTTTATAAGGATTTTATAATGTGTGTATTTGAGATGTAAGCCTTTTAATCTTGGATCATGTCTTTATCCAACTTTTGTGGGTAGGTTTGATTGAATGTTCTTGGTATTGATCTTTAATTACATAAATGGGATTGATTAATTGAATTTTTTATTAAATATTTATTTTCCTTGGGTGAAACATGGATTCAAATGATAATTACATGGAAAAACTCAATTGCATTGAGCCTTGCTTATTCTAGAGTGATAGTTGGACTCCCAAGAGGTCTGCTGGGGATGAAATATGAGGCTTTACTATTATATGCTGAGTGATGCATAGATTCATATTATAATTCCATGGATGAACTCAAGGGGAATTTTATCATATTGCTATGTGTCATAATAGTACTACGTTAGTGGATCACCAAGGACATACTCGAGTAGAAGTTACTTTATTCCACACCTAGAGTGATACCTAGGTTCTTGAGATGTTCTCCATAGGAGTGCACAAAAGGTGTTAGTTTATATTATACCAAGAGTGAGACATGGATTCCAAATTAGGAATACTAAAGATGGGTTGGGGTTCAAAATTGATTACAGAATGAAATGAGTCATATGACTCATTTTCCAACCGAATGCACAAACTTGGATTTAGTCTTTCTTTATAATTTATGGATGGATTTTTTAGGTATCCTTTATCATGTTATCATGGGGGACATCGGTATATGCATGATATCATGAGATTTAATTAAATGAGAATGAATGGTTAATTGAGCATGTTTATAATTGAAACTGTCCTGACTGTTAAATAAGATACTTCTTGATTAAATGAAATTGATTAAGTGAATTGGTTATAATATGAAAACCTAGACTTATAGGATTCTTAATTTTGTGTAATTCGTTTATTTGTTATATTTTTCCTATAAAATATTGTTATATATGTTCAATGACAGATTTGAACAAGACCTTGGGTGGTTTCCAACTAGGATTATTTCACACACCCTATTTGGGCCACCTTTGGGTACCGAAACAGACTATATTATTGGATTTATGGATAAGGGAAAATACCATACTACAAGTTCTTGATTTCTACTTAGAATAATGGGATCATGGGACAGATTTCAGGCTCACGATTCTAGCTAGATACTTTCGTAATTTTTTTAATTTTGTTCCATGTATTGTGTTCCTACATTATAAACAAGTTTTATCTACTTTGGTATCGTCATATGACATGTATTATCATCATCATTATATCTGATCTTCCTTTTGATATTGTTATTTGTTCCTACCATGTATTTATTGTCTGTATAATCTAATACATCCATTAATTGCATGATATTGATATTACATTATGCCACACTCTAGTGATGGTGTAATAGTCTTTCCATGGACACACCAAGGCCATCGCTACTAGTTGGCAGCCTCTGGCATATAGGGATATGCACTTGAGGCCATGTGACCAATCAAGCTCGGGGCACAATTGAGTGGCATCTGGGTTTAGGGAATTACAAAGTGGTATCAAAGGACCTTTTTCTAGTTTTCCTTACTATGTGGTAACAATAGAAATTGATACAAAGTTAATGGAGTTTGGTAATGTGCTGTGCTTGGGAGTATCTACCCCGTGTATAGGAAAAATCCAAATTTCTTCGAATGAAATTTCTATTTTCTTGATTTTGACATTCATAGTTGATTTGATTCCACCATTGGGTGATGCACTTGATTTATGCTATTATTATTGATATTATTAGGGGTTTTATTTTTTTGCAACCTAATGAGATGAGGGTATTCCATCTCATGCATCATATAGTTACATGTTAAAAATCACATTCCATGTCATTTAGCATGCATTACTTATTTAATGTCGTTGTGATAGGTACTGTGATAGTTATTCCTACTTTTATGATAGGTATATTGATATGTGTTATGGTATGGATTATATGGGCCCTCATGGATCAAAATTTGGCGAACCATTGGTTCAAACTTTTAAATTTAAATGTGATGTAAATGAGATATGGGCATGAATTCAAATTAAAAATGAAAATGAATACGTGAATTCAAATGAACTTGGAAACTGAAGTTAATTAGAATAGAGAAATTGACCCTAACCCAAACTTAGTAGTCAGTAGTAGGTAGTATCTATTTATTACATATGATCTATGTGTCACCTAGAACTGAATATAGGAGCAGGAAGATGGGTGTATTCTTATAGTGGATGAATCTTTCCCATCCCACTTAAATATCTATTCTTTTGAGCTACTAACATTGATAATGATTTTACACTGAGGTGTGTGTTTGTAATTTTGGAGGAATGTCACCATGATTAATTCCAGTGGTATTCCAAGAGGGTAGCTACAATCATACTTCTGAGGTGATAGGACATGGGATACTAGTGGATCCTCTTATAGTTCCAGCTGTGACACTAGTTGTTTTACCAAACACTGGGGCCGAGGCACAGTTCCATGATGATTTCTTTCATTTCATGCAGACCATTTAGGGACCACTGTGACCTACCTCAAATATGGCAGAGTTGGCCTATGAGTTCTAGTAGTATAATCTACACACATTTTCTAGGGATTATGGACCAAAGGTTGCAAAATCAGGGCTAGAGGCCATTCTATCTATCTTTTAGCACCTAGAGATTTCACCTGAGAGGAGGGTAAAGATTTCTATACTTATGCTTCCTGATTTCTTCAAGAGATGGTGGGATGTTATTAAAAATATGGATCATAATTAGAAGATGGATTGGAGGTATTTTCATATAGCCTTCTTTTATTACTTCTATCTTGAGATGTTGAGTGCCGATAATTCCTCGGATTTGTTACACCTGGAGTAGGGTGTGCTATCAATTATGGATTACACATCCCGTTTTAATGATATGTAGTTATTTGGACCTATTCTGATGGGTGACATGTTGTTTAGATTTAGGTGACTTGATGATGGTCTTAGATATGAAATCTGATCATAGGTGAATGTTTTTTTGATGACTATACTTTTTGGAATAGTGAATAAGTAGCTTATCCCAAAGTCTAACCTGAGAGTGGATGGTAGTGTGATCTAGTGAGGTTCGACATCACGTTCTGGTATTGCATTTATTGATAGTTGGAAGCATCATCTGGATCTTCCAGGTGGTGATATTAGTAGTCATAACATTTACTTTGGTAGCCAGATGAGGTGCAACCAGTGTGGTAGGCTAGGAAATATGAGGCCTCAATCTACAAGGGGCCCAATTGAGTGTCAATCATCAAGCATAATTGGCCATCTATAGTGCCTCTATAGAATGTTACTAGCATTAACCAGTGAGAGAGGGTATTCCCCAAATCCAACATTAAAGAGAAGGGTGAAATGATTATCATTAGGTTGGGAGCTAGAGTATAGCTATCCGATCAGGATGAAGTGGTGGTTGTGGCCATGGTATTCAAACCCTGGTTTTATAGGGACAACAGGTAGGATTAGCTCAGGATAGCCAAATAGTATCACAAGGCCACAATTCAAGAAAGATATACATAGTGAAATCTACCCTTGAGGAGTAGGATCACAGACCATTTATTTTCATAGGTTCTATTATAGTAGCCTCTACTTTAGGATCATCACTTTTTGATATAGGGGCTTCACAAATATTTATATTTATACCCGTTGTGGATAGCCTTGCTCTCATTGTTTAGACCTATGATGGTTTTATGATGCTTGGAACTCCATTGGGGATTAAAATAGAGGGTGTAAGTAAGTATAGGGAGTTCCCCTTGATATTGGTGGGTTTCAGTTTATATGATACATCTTTTTTCGTTGATATGATAGGTTTTTGCATCATCCTTGGGATAGATTGGTTTGTTCCCTTGTATGTTTTTGTTAATTCCTATCACCATAGGGTGTCCTTCACATCCCCATAGAGAATAGAGTTTATTCACATGGGTGAATGGGATGTGTAGGCGTGATGAGATGGACCCAAGCATCATGGATTGGGAGGTATGGCAATCCAGAATATGAGTTTATATCTAGGAGATTAGGGAACCCGTTAGGAAGATTTTCCCTCCATAGGATGATCATTTCAGGGAAATTTTCCAGGATAAATTTTCTGG
This sequence comes from Viscum album, assembly GCA_963277665.1. Taxonomy (NCBI): domain Eukaryota; kingdom Viridiplantae; phylum Streptophyta; class Magnoliopsida; order Santalales; family Viscaceae; genus Viscum; species Viscum album. Next base: position 356,916,953 of record OY728155.1, on the reverse strand, counting down.
ATTACCTCCAGTGAGAGAGGTATATTTATATATCAATCTCGTGCTAGGATCTGCACTAGTATCCATTCCTCCTTACATGATGACTACTACTAAGATGCAAGAGCTCAGGAGGCAACTCGACGATTTGGAGGCAAAGGTTGTTATCCAACCTATAATGACTCAATGTTTTTCAATGGAAATTTAATTCTTATGAATATAATCACATGAAAACACAAAATAATGAACTACTAAGAACTATGTGAACTTTGAACATAATTTTTACACTTCTGTGTTTTGAATTTCAAAAATCTGACATATAGGGTTGCTATTAGTAAGTTATTTGAAGTATAATATGACCAACATAATTTTTAATGAATTGCAACATACCCTTTTGAATATTAATGTTACCCTTATGAATAGTGACATACCCTAATTAATAGTAACCTTACCTATGATAGTATATAAATAATATTCTAGTGGAAGTATAATATACCTATATCTAGGAATTTTTGAGCATGTGTTGTTTTCAACAATACATAAATTTATTATTAAAAGGGGGAGATTTTTGGGAACAATACTCTATCTATTTATGATGATTTTGATGCTCAAAAATACCCTTATTTGTTATTATAATGATTTTACTTTAAGTGTATTTCAGGAATTTAATATTCATTACATTCTTATTTCTGGAAGAAATTTGTAAGTATTTGAACAATGAGAATTAATTTCTAAAGTATTCGAAAATCATTTTAGCGTGTTATGGAAAAACTGTTCATACCCTATGTTGAGAAGCATAGCGTAAGGCTGAAATGTGGTGTTTAGTCTATGAGTTATCAGAAAATTATGGAAAAACAATTATACGTTATCGGAAAATTATGAAGGATGGAACCCTCCATTTGGAAGGAACATTACATTTGGAAGGAACCTTACATTTGGAAGGAACCTTATGTTTGGGAAATCAGCAAAGTATGGAAGAAGGTCATTTACATAAGTATGTAATGATATGTTTATTTCTTAAAAGTATGGTTCATTAACCTTAATTTTATAAAAAACTGTATGATTGATTGAAAAGTATGGTTTATATACTGTATGTTTGAGAGTTGAGGGGAAACGTTTGAGATAAACCTTACGTTTGAGATCAACCTTACATTGTGAACCATACATTCAGAGAATGTGTGTTAAGTAGTTAAACCCTACATTTGATGTCAGATGTTTAAATTACGACTTTATTAAAGCAACTGTATTTATGCAGATTATTAGGATGATTTTAAGCCAGATTAAAAGTCCAAATTTAAAGTGACTATTTGACTAATTCAAAGCTGTTTATTTGTGATTCAAAAGGATCAATTTAAGAGGAGCTTTTTATGCCAAATTTTCAGGGGAGTTACGACTGCTCTGCTATTCAATTTTTTTGAATATCAGGATTCAAATGGTGACTTTTGTGGGTCTAAATTTAAAAAGGAGAACACTCATCTTTATTCTATATATTCCGGTATTATTTTGTATTCAAAAAAAGTGGGAAGGATTATTGAAAAGAAGATCTGCTATTACGAACAGAAAAAAGCTATGTTTTCTAAAGAAGAAGAAGCTCGACTGAAGATTTAATGATCTACATCGAATATCTTTTTGTGAATAAACTACTGTTAAAGTTGCGAACAAAATTTCAAGATCTACTAAAACTAGATTGGATCAGAACTAATTTTATCCAAAGATCATAATTTCTGAAGATGAAGATCCATCTACTGTCAATTGCGTGCTGTTGCAATTATGAAGAACAACTGGGAAAGTATTTTCAACGAACACAATATGATTTTATCTTGAGTTATCAGATTCTCATTCTAAGCTATGTATTAGGTTCTGTGTATGAACCATAAGGCTCTATTTAGCCTTAAGTTTTTAAATGTGTCAATTTCTTGTACTCAGTTTTTGAATGTTCTATTGATAAGAGGACCAAATAATGAAAATCACCAAGCTCGTGGAGTTGAGCATTGGTGGACTGGACTTGGGGATTTTTGTTCCCCAAAAAACTATACATCATGCATCCTATAATATTTATATTTCCGTTGCTAAATCTTTGATATAAAGATAAAAGGAAATATCACGATCCTTCGAAGAAATTGAAAATGGAACAATTCACCCCCCCTCTTGTGCGTATCTAGTATAACCCGATCCATCAATTGGTATCAAAGGTAGAGATTTTGTTAAAGCTATAATAAGATAAAAGTTTTAAAGGATTATACTAAGACTAAGATGTCAGATACAAGAGAAGGGATGTCTATGGTCAGAGCTCCATACTTCAATTGTGAGGATTTTGGATACTGGAAATCAAGAATGATAATCTATTTGAAATCCTCAGATACAGAGTCTACTAAAAAATATTGACTCCTTATGAAATAATAGAGAAACCTAAAACATGGAGTGCAGTTGTAGAAGCTATGTATGCCATGAATTCGAAGGATATGAATGCAATAATATGTGGTCTAGGACCAGAAAAGTTTAATAGAGTTTCTCAATGCCCAACAACGTATGAAATTTGGCAGACAATTGCGGTTGCTTATGAAGGAAGTGACAATGTCAGATAGATAAGGTTTGCTTATTCCAAACCGAAATTTGATACATTCAGGAAGTTGGAAGGAGAAAGCATCACCCAAATGAATAGAAGATTGACAGAGATTTTCAAAAATATAAATGCTTTGGGATATCCAATAAAACAAGCAGATCAAGCTTTGAAAGTACTAAGAGTTCTTCCAACTCGATGGAATGGAATTTCTACTACTATCAGGCAATCAAAACTTGTTAAAGATTTAACAATGAGAGAGTTAATTGGAACTCTCATGATGTATGAAGTTGAAATGCAGGATGGAGTAAATGAGCACAAAGTTTTGATCAAGAGATAATGCACTGCCTTAAAGGTGTCATCTCAAAGCAAAAGCAGAAAGCTAAAGAAAAAAGAAATAAAGGTGAAATCAAAAAGTTCTGATTCATCCAATTCAGATGTGGAACTGGATCAGCTGGCCAGAAAATTCAGTAAGTTTTATAGAGAGAAGAAAGGTTTTAAAAAGTCTTTCAAAAAGGATGAAAAGGAAGTCAGATGCTATGAGTGCAAGAAGATGGGTCATATTAGACCAGACTGTCCACAACTAAAGGAAGACAAGAAGAAGAAATTGTTTAAGAGAAATGATTATGATCAGAAATAGAAGAAGGAAATGAAAGCTACATAGAGTGTATCTTAAGACTCCAGTAGCTCATCAAAGTCTAATTCAGAAAAGGAGGTATCAAATTTGAAAGACAATATGTGCTCTATGGAAAAAAATGATGTGGAATAAGGTCACAGGAGAAAAATGACCATATTGTATTTGGACAGTGGATTCTCCAAGCATATGAGTGGAAATTCATATAATTTCAAAACTCTAACACAAAAGGATGGTGGCCTATTCACATTCAGTGACAATGTAAAAGGATAGATTATTGGCATTGGAAGAGTTGGAGATCCAGAAACTATATCAATCAACAAAGTACTCTATGTACAAGGATTAAAACAAAATCTGATAAGTATCTCTCAACTCTATGATGATAGTTATATTGTTGATTTTTCTAACAACTATTTTTATCTTTTCAAAGAAAAATTTCTTAAATTTAGAGCACCCAGAACTGATAATGTGTATACCCTGGATTTAATTTTTTTGTGTAAACAACAAGAAACTGCTTAATTGCTAGGATAAATGAATCCTGGATCTGGCATAGAAGACTTGAATATTGAAATGTGTGAGATTTATATAAGTTATCTAAGAAACAATTAGTTTCTGATTTTCCTAATCTCAAGTTTGAATGTGATAGATTTTGTGATGCATGTCAACTTGGAAAGGTTTACACCTTAAACACCAAGGACAATATTGGTAAGTTTGATCCAAAATATAATGAAGGAATTTTGTTAGGATATTTTGCTACTTCTAATGCTTATAGAGTTTTTAATAAAAAGTAAAGTATTGTTGAAGAATCAGTTCATGAGAAATTTGATGAATATGATCCCTTAGAGAAAAGAAAAGACCAAATTGATGAATCTGACTCTAATGATAACATGAGACTTTAGAACTGAAAAAATGATTTTGAAAAATATATATATGAAATTCAGTCTAGTCCAGAAGAACATGACACTGAAAACCTATAAGTTTACTACCTAGATAGTCAATAACCATAAAAAATCACCCTTTAGAAACTGTAATAGGAGACTTAGACATAGGAATAAAAACTTGAAGAAACCTTGGAAATCTTGTTGATTTTTCTGCCTTTCTATCCCAATTAGAACCCAAAACTATAGAAGAAGCCTTTTTTGATGAAATTTGGATGATATCAATGTAAGAAGAACTAAACCAATTCAAAAGAAATGAAGTTCAGAATTTAGTTGAAAGACCTTAGAACTAAACAGTTATAGGAACGAAATGTGTCTTTATAAATAAACAAGATAATCAAGGAATAATAACTAGAAATGAAGAAAGGCTAGTATCTAAAGGATATAATCAGGAAGAAGATATAGATTATGATGAGACCTTTGCCCCTATAGATAGATTAAAATGCATTATAATCCTTTTAGCCTATGCATCTCATATTAACTTTAAATTATTTTAGATGGATGTTAATTCTGCCTTTTTAAATGGTTATTTATTGGAGGAAGTTTATGTTGAGCAACCTCCTAGTTTTGAAAATTCACAAAAACCAAATTCTGTATTTAAGCTCAGTAAAGATCTTTATGGTCTTAAACAAGAACCTAGAGCTTGATATGAAAGACTAATTGCTTTTCTTTTGAAAAATGTTTTTTTTCTGTTGGTATGGCAGATCTAACACTATTTACGGAAACTATCAATTCTCGTATTTTTTAGTTAAAATTTATGTCGATGATGTAATTTTTTTTAAAAAAAAACACTTTTTCATGATTTTTCAAAATTAATACAAAAATAATTTTAAATGAGTATGATGGGAGAATTAAATTTCTTTTTAGGACTTCAATTTTTTCAAAAAGATTTTGGAAATGTTTTGAATCAATGCAAATACATTACTATTTTACTAAAGAAAATTGTACTTGAAAACAACAAGACATATGCAACTCCTATGTGTACTAATGTAAAACTTGATTTGGATGAAACTGGAAATTCTGTTGACAACAAGTTATATAGAGGTATGATTGGTATTTTATTATATCTTACTGCTAGCAGGAAAGATATAATGTATCCAATATGTCTTTGTGCAAGATTTCAATCAAATCCTAAAGAATCCCAGTTAACTGCTGTTAAAAGAATTTTTAGATATTTAAAAAGAACTATTTTTCAATCTCTACAATATCCTAAAATGTCTGATTTTAATTTAATTTCATATTTAGATACAGAATTTGGGAGTTGTAGATTAGATAGAAAAAGAAACTCAGGAACTTGTCACTTTTTAAGAAAATAATTAGTATCATGGTCTAGTAAGAAACAACACTCAGTTGTCCTGTTAACAGCCGAGGCAGAATATGTATCTGCTGACAGTTGCTGTGCATAAGTTTTGTGGATGAAAAACACTCTTATGGATTTTGGACTAAATTTTAATAACACACATATTTTATGTGATAATACAAGTGCTATACATATTTCAAAAAAAATCTTATTAATCATTCTAGGACTAAGCATATTGATATCAGACATCATTTTCTAAGAGACCATGTTCTGAGAAAGGATATATTCTTATAATTTTTAAGTAATGAAATTCAATTAGTTGATATTTTTAATAAACCACTTCCCACTGCTAGGTTTGATTTTATTAAGGGGGAGTTAGGTTTATTTAATTTTAAGTAATTTTTTTTACATTTTATTTTTTAAAAAACATAGTTTAGTTACTTGTTTTTAAAATAGTATAATTTTTTTTATTTATGTTTTTGTATTTTTATTTTCCGCGTGAAATTTTAATTCATTTTAAAATTTATGCAACAATTTTTATGTACGTAATGACACGGGAATCAAGGATTTCAGAAACCGTTTCAAATTCTAAACCCATTCATTTTTTTCTCAAAATCCTTTGACAACTCTAAAAATTTTCCGCTCTTCTCTCCTGAACCTGAACCTTCAAAACCCTAGTCCTTTTCGAACATTCAGAAATTTACGACAAAAATGGGAAAGATCAAAAGAACCAATGAGCCAGAGACCAACATTGCGAAGAGGCTTTGCTCAGTAGGGAGAGAGATTTTTCAAGGAAAAGTCATAGATCTGGAATGGCTCTATCTGAAAAACATGATGCTAAAGCAAGCCCTAGATTTTCAAAACTTAGAACAACAATTTAATAGATATTATACCGAGTTTCTATATGAGGTAGAACCTATTCATTTCATTAAGTTGGTATAGTTTAGTCTGGGAACTGATGAGGATTCGTTTGTTGCTAATATTGAGGATCAAGATTTTTCAATCTCATCTGTATAAATTGCTCAAATTCTTAACTTCCCTCATGATGGAGTTTTTCATTTTGAATTAATGAATATTGGTGATTCTATTTATAAGTCAGAATATATTATGTCCTTTTTTTTGGAACTACATCTATAAAGAAGATGTTTGTGAAGTATTTAGAACCTGATCAAAAGATATTTGTTCAGTTTTTGCAAACCGGTATTGCAACTAGAATGTATAAGATGGAAAATATTCTTTTCCTAGATATGTATAAAATATTTTTGCTGATGAGCGATATCAAATTGAACTTTCCGAGATACATGGTGAGGTATCTTAGTTACTGTTGCTAACCAGAGGCAAGAATTAATTTTTTTCCTTTTGGAAGGTTCGTCTCGAAAATTTTGTTTCAGACAGATATGGTAAGATTGGTGGAGGCTCGAGTGAGATGCCCCCATAGTAATATCTTCAATGATGGTACATTGAGAAAAATTAGATTTTTCTAGAGCACGATCAAAGGCAAGAAACTTCCTATTGGAGCTAAAGAAGATGAAGAAGAAAGTGCTCAGGCCCAACCAGCACAATAAATGGAAGGACAAGCTGAATTAAGAGTCGATGTTGTATCAAGAAGTCTCAGTTTTGAGGATATGGATGTATCTGAAGAAAGAAGTCAGGAAGGACTTCAGTTCAAAGGGACCAGGGGTCCTAATCCTGTTGAAGAGCCTACTGTAAATTAGAATGTTTTAACATCTGGTGATCTCTTTAGCTATAATTTTATAAGAGAAGATGCAGTTGAAGAACCTGTAATAAAAAAAGAAGATGAGACAATGTCTAGTGAAGGAGAATCAGTGGACTGAACTCAAATTGGTCAAGTAGAGGTTGATCAAGAACAAATAATTTTGAAGAATCTAGTGATAGAGGAAGAACATGTAGATGATGCTCATGAGAAGAAACCTCCAGCACTAATATAATTCTTCTGAGATTCATACTGAGGTATTGAATGAGGATTTTTCTTGTGGATGAGTTTGGGAAAGGCTCAGAGGAAAAATTTGTTGAGAAACCAGTATAGGGAGGGGATGATGAAAATTCGGATGCTAAATCCTTGCCATTATTGTTGTTGCATCAATTTGAAGCTGAAAACGAGAATCAAGTGCAGGGCGTATCTGATTTAGTAAATACAGATATGGAGGAACTGGACAGACAATTGACTAAACCTAACAAGGAGAATTCTGCTCTAGGGAGAGAATTAGAAAATGAACTTTTACATTTTCAAAGGATGAAATCAAGTACTATTTATAAACAAGAAGTTGAATGTTTCAAGAAGGACATGTTAAATGAAGTTTCAAAGTTGAAATCAGGGATGGTTATGATGATAGATTTAATGTAATTTAGATCTTTCATGGGGAAACAATTTTCATCTGTCAGAACCAGTGTGGCCAGTACATCAAGTACTTTACCTGATTTAATCAAAAAATTTCAGGCTATTACAGTGGTCATGGAGAATATGAATTCCATACTATAGGAGTTATAGTAAAACAATTCTCTTTTTTCATTACTATTAGATAATCATAAGTTTCTAGTTTCCCAGTTGACTTTTAGTGAACTAGGAATTAGAACTGTGCTGAATTAGTTCACAGAAAATTTGACTCTTTTTATAGAGAAGGAAGAAAGAATTCATGTGTTTTTTAGAGTAAATTTGATTGAATATATTAATTTTTATAAGGAGAGAAAATATTTAATTATCAGTTGGGAGATGAATTGATGAGAATATTGAGGGAACAATTGACAGAGATCAAGTCAATAGTTCATAGGAGATGAACACTATCTCAAACTCTTACCCAACCTTGATTCTTTTTGTTTTTCATTACTGTATTTATAATTCTATAAAATATCTTTAAATATCATTTTGATGTCTTTTAATTTGTTTTATTGTACTCTATATGATCGCAAATCCAGTAATCCAGATTCACATATTGATTAATAGTTTAGAATAACATTTACTTAAGTTCAGTGCTACATTAAAATGTGTTATATTACTTCTTCTATCATTCTTTTTTATATCGCAAAAGGGGGATAAATTAGGTTAAACACAACATTTTATTTTTATATATTTTAATTTATTTAAAATTTTACTTTAATCTTTTTAACCAAAAAGGTTATTATCTTAATACTTTAAGGGGGAGAAATTAAGTTAAACCTAATATTGTATTTATCTTTTCAAAATTCAAAACTATATGTAATTAATTTTTTAAGCTGATTTCATTGGTTATTTTATGGGTTTTGTGATCATCAAAAGAGGGAGATTATTAAGAAAGTGTTGTTTTCAAGAATACATAATTTTATTATTAAAAAGGGGGAGATTGTTGAGAATAATACTATATCTCTTTATGATGATTTTGATACTCACAAATACCATTATTTTTTATTCTAATGATTTTACTTTAAGTGTATTTAAGGAATTTAATATTTGTTATATTCTTATTTCTAGAAGAAATGTTCAAGTATTTTAACAACAAAAATTAATTATTAAAGTATTCAGAAATCGGTTTTAGCGTGTTCTAAAAACACTATTCATACCATACATTTAGATGTGTAGCGTAAGGATGAAATGTGGTGTTTAATCTATGAGATATCTGAAAATTATGGTAAAACAATCATATGTTATCGGAAATGTATGAAGGAAGGAACCCTGTGTTTTGAAGGAACCTTACGTTTAGAAGGAACCTTACGTTTGGGAAATCAGCAAAGTATGGAAGAAGGACATTTACATAAGTATGGAATGATAAGTTTGTTTCTTAAAAGTATGGTTCATCAACCTTACTTTTATAAACAACTATACGATTTATTGAAAAGTATGGTTTATATACCGTTTTTTTGAGATTTGAAGGGAAATGTTTGTGATCGAACTTACGTTTGAGATCAAGCTTACATTGTGATACTTACGATCAGAGAATGTGTGTTATGCAGTTCAACCCTACGTTTGACGACAAATGTTTAAATTACAACTTTATTAAAGTAATATTAATTATGCGGATTATGAGGATGATTTCAAGCCAAATTAAAAACCCAAATTAAAATAGAGTCTTTGACTGATTCAAATATTTTTATTTTTTATTAAAAAGTATCGATTTAAGAGGATCTTTTCATGATGAATTTTCATAGGAGTTACGACTACTCTACTATTCAATTTTTTTGATTATTGCGATTCTAAAGGAAAATTTTGTGGATCTAAATTTAAAAAGGGGAACTCTAGTCATTATTCTATATATTCTTGTATTATTTTTTATTCAAAAAAGGGGGAAAATTATTTAAAAGAAGATCTACTGTTTTGAAGAGCAAAAAAAGCTCTGTTTTCTGAAGAAGAAGAAACCCAACCGAAGATTTACTTATCTACATCGAATATCTTTTGTGGAATCAACTACTGTTAAAGTTGAAAATGGCGCTTCTAGATCTACTATAACTGGATCATCTCAAAACTAAATTTATCCTAAATCATCATTTCTGTGGATGAAGATCCATCTATTGTCTATTACGTGCTGTTTCAATTGTGAAGAACAAATGGGAAAGTACTTTCAACGAACAAAATACAATTTTATCTTGAGTGATATGCTTCTCATTCTAATATGTGTATTCAGTTATGTGCATGAACCAGAAGGCTCTGTTTAGACTTATGTTTTTAAAGGTGTCACTTTCCAGTTCTCAGTTATAGAATGGTCTGTTGATAAGAGGACCAGATAGTGAAAATCACCAAACTCGTGGAGTAGAGCATTGGTGGAGTGGACTAGAGGATTTATGTTCCCCAAACCACTATACATGGTGCATCCTGTGCTATTTATATTTCCACTGCTAAATATTTGTCAGAAATATAAAAGAAAAAATCACGATCTTTTGAAGAAATTGAAAAAGGCACAATTCACCCCCCTCTTGTGCGTATCTAGTACAACCCGATCCAGTAGAAGTAAGAAAATAAATGTTTTAAAATTGTTATATTTTTGAGTAATTTGTGTTTTTAATTAAAAATTAAATTACTCATATTTATGAAAATAATTTTTAAAAAATGGAGTTCATTTTTGAATTCTACACATCAAAAAATGGTTCGGGTGATTTTTTTTATTTTTCTAAAATACTTGAATTTTTGATGAATAATAAAATAAGATAATTTATGATAAATGGTAAATAACTGATTTATTGAGTAATTAATGATGTTCTACTGATGTAAGCCCAATTTTTTCAGACACCCATGAACATATGAGTATTTTTTGTCATGGAATATTCACTATTGCTGTTCTTGAGGGAAAATAATAAACTAAGGAATTAAATATTATAAAAACTATCCCCCCCTCCACTATAAATACGAACTTTTACACCCTCATCTCTTCTATAACCTCAAGACTTGTGCCTTCCATAAATTCTTCCCAAATATCTCCCAATCTCCCCCCACTTCCAACATCCCCTGGTCTCCTAAAAATTCTAAATCCTCTCCCCTTAAGAGGCTCTCAATGATGGTTGATTCAAGATGTAAAATTCCTCTTTTATTTTCTTTCATTTTAAGTTATTTTATTCTCTTTTTATTTCCTAACCTATACTCACCCAAATGGTATGAGAACTCTAGTAACATACATGTACTAGAATTTTGTTATGCTAATGGGATAACTCATTATCATCTCTCCTTTCCCCACCATTTGTTTGAATGAAATGAAAACACCGTATGAGATGTGTTAATTTAGCACATTCAAGGACGATAAGTTATCAATTTATATTACTATATTAAATTATATTAATGAAACTTTTCGTGGTTGAAGAAGACTATGAATTATGTATTTTATTATATGTGATGTTCTGGAAGCCTTTTTTCTCACATGATGTAAAATAATAATACAAAACAAGTTTATTGTGAGAAAAATCGCTAAAATTAATTCAAGCATTTATCAGTAATGTTTTATATAATGATTCACCTTCACTCAAAATAAACAAATCAATTTTATAACCATATAATATCTTGTATGTTCACTAATTTCATATAACTTTAATTATGGACAACCACTTTCATCTTACATGTTTACCTATTCATGAAAATATGTAAACTGATCATAAAAACCAAGAAAACAAACATACCTAAACAATGAAATTGAACCACTTAACTCATAAAAAATGTCACAAATGAACCTAAAAAGGTTATAATAAATCTTTTACATATAAAATATGTTATTTAATTATTAATTAATGAACCCAATTTTATTATTTCGGTCATTAATATCAATTGGAAAACACCATCAGACTTAAGGTAAGGGAGCCTCTCTATTTCACTTTTATTCAAGATTTTACTCTATGTTATTCCCTTTTATGTGTAATTCCTAGTGATAGGGTATGATTATGCACCTCCCCCATACTTTCCTCTTGATTTTTAAATGATGGAAACCCCTTTCTCTCTCATTAATCCCTCTTAAGTACACACGATACCATGCTGATATTCCGTAAGGGATTCAACCCGAACCTCCTTTATTCCTTCAGGTTTCTTTATATTTAGTTTTATATAAATGAAGTTATATATTCTTATTATGTTAATATTAGAAATTCTATTTGAATGTTCCAAACTCATGTATCAATTTCCATTTATAATTCTCTTTTGGGGATATACATGTTTTTACGTGATTCCCTCAATACTTCCTGATAAACAAACTTGTTTTAAGGCGACTTCATGAATTCTTACCCGATTTCAACTTCACTCTATCCTTTGTTTTAATCCAACATTGAATTTATAAAATCAGTCTTTTTATTATCAAAACCTTCTTGGTTAAATTCGGGTTTTATATAAAATATTGTTCCCTTTTCTATTTTAAAGGCTCTATTGTATTTTCCTTAAAAGTGCACAAAAATTTTTAATGCTAAAATTTCAAAATTACTTTTATTACATGTTGTCACTTATTTATGAAATCACTTACCATGATATATTCTTCTTTTCCATTATTAATGTACATGTATATTTTAGTTCCTTTCATTCATGGGCACTTTTATGATACGTCCATTTGTTATGATTTATGTCATGATTGTGGTACCTAATTTTTTCCATGGGTAACCCTTATGTTTATGTAAGATTGATTATGTATGATTATTTATGTGGAAAAAATATTGATGAAATGTTTAGATGGGTTCACCCTGATAGTGCTCCAATTCATTGAGTAAATTTGAGTCTCACAAGACGTTATGTGCAATGGTCTTGGCAGTTATCCTTCCCTTCTGCTATTATAAGCGATGGTCTTGGCAGTTAGCCTTGGCTTGTGCTACTATGAGAAATTATCTTGGAAGATTGCCTTGACTCATAATAAAGTCCTGTTTTATATTACTGCCACATTTCTATGACCCCATGCTTATATGATTTGATGTTTATATGTTAAGGTTCCATATGTTACATGCCTTTTTATATCATCATGTCATGCCTTATATTCCTTATGCTAATGCTTTGTTCTTATGGTTATTACCTCATTGGGCTATTTAGCTCATCCCTTTTTCATGTGTTCTCCATGGTACTCTATGCAGATGTTTTAGCACAATGGATGGCAGGAGCTCAATTTTGAGATTAAATAAAGAAGTGTTTTTTATTCCCACGTTTTTAGTTTTATTCACCTAGTATTAAAATACACTAGACTTAATGATACTTGGATTGTACATTGATGTATAATAATTATTAGAATCATGTAATATTATGGGAAAAGGGTAGGGTCAGTATATGACCCAATACTTATCCATGGGGTTTGTTGGTCCTTTTTGTAAAAAAGGTGGATAGTACCCTAAAGCTATGTGTAGATTACTAGAAATTGAACCAACTAATGGTTAAGAACCGATATCCTCATCCATAGATAAATGATCTCTTTGACCATCTCTAAGGAGCTTAGGTCTTCTCAAAGATTGATTTGATATCTAGTTATTATCAGGTCTGTGTTAGAACATCAGACATACCTCATATAGCCTTCTGTAGTTGGTGTGGTCTATATGAGTATTTGATTATACCATTCGGTCTCATGAACATTCCAATAATCTTCCTGGAACTGATTAAACGAGTGTTCCCTCCTTTTCATGACTCATTTGTGGTGGTTTTCATAGATGATATGATGGGGTATTTTCATAATCGACATAACCATGCTAAACATCTAGAGATTTAATTGGATACAATGTTAGAGCATCAGTTATATTCCATGCTCACAATTTTCCACTACTAGATGGATCACATTCACTTTCTAGGTCACATTATCTCAGTGATAGGAGTATCAATCGACCTCGAGAAGGTGAGAATTTTAGTTTCCTAGGTGCAACCTAAGAATGTTTTTGAGGCACATATTTTCTTAGGTATGGATGATTACTATAATAGTTTCATATAAGATTCTCACACTTAGGAGAATTGCTGACGTGTTTGACTAAGAAGGGTGTGATGTATATATGGATATATTCTTGTGATAAGGCCTTTCAAGAGCTGAAAGGGAGACTAAATTCTATTCTGATATTTATTTTTATAGAGCTAAGAAGCAGTTACACTATGTACTGTGATGCATCAAGTATCATTCTAGGAGAAGTTCTTGTGTTGGATGATAGATTCATGGAGTAGGAGTCAGGGTAGTTAAGGCCACATGAGAGGAATTACCTGACACATGATCTTGAGTAAGATACGGTTGTTTATGCATTAGGCTATTGGAGACATTAACTAGTTGGAGAATGTTATTTGGTGTAAAAATACCATAAAATCCTCAAGTAAATATTTTTACAACGAGATCAAAATCTGAGGTAGTGGAGGTGGGTTGTGTACCTAAAGTCTTTTGATTTTGATAATTCTTACATGCATGGTAAAGGAAATGCAATGGATGATGCAATGAGTAGGAGGAATTAAATATAGGTAGTTCAACATGACAGTAGCGAGTGATAACTTATGGTTTTGTTCTCTAAGATGCACTTGGAGGAGAACGAAAGTTAGGGGTGGACTTATCTATCATTCTTAGCTATTACATTCACCCTAATGGATAGAGTGAGGATGAGGAAACTATCGAATTTTGAGAGTCTAGTCCCATATGAGAGTGTTTAAGGTAAGGAACCTACTCTATGGTTGACTATAAGTTAGGATAATATTATCTGAGTACATGGACACATATGGGTTTCATCAGGCATGCATGAGGAGTTGATGCAAGACTTTCATGTTTCATCTTGGGAAGTGCACCCTGACGTCAGAAAGATGTATCATGATTTACATCACCAATAAAACTGTTTGGGTATGAAAAGAGATTTGGCAGGTTTTGTCTTGTGATGTTCCACCTATCAGAAGGTGATGGTGGAACACCAACGACAAGCCCAGAATTTATAGTATTTACCTATATTTGAGTGGAAATGGGATGATGTCATGATGAATTTCATGATAGGTTTACCAAGGTCACCTCGAGGTAATGATGATGTATGGGTTTTTGTTGATAAGATCATGAATGTTTCACATTTCTTACCTATCTAGGAGAACTTCAGTGTGAATGAGCTTTGATGGTTATATATCTGTGAGATAGTACAACTTCATGGGGTCTCACATACTATCATTTCAGATAGGGACACTATATTTACATCACGGTTTTGGAAAGGGATACATAGGTCATTGGGTTCATAGGTTATTTAAAGCACAACATACCACCCCCAGATAGATGTCCTTTTAGAGTGCACAATTCAATTGCTTGAGGACATGTTGTAAGAATACATCCTATATTTCAGGGCACTTGGGAGAGGCATATACCCTCTTCAAATTCACCTATAATAATATCTTTTAGGATATTATATATATGTATCCTTATGAGGATTTTTATGGTAGGAATTTCTAATCACCCCAATGGTGTTTAGAGGTAGGAGAGAAAAATATTTTGGGTCCTCATCTTGTTCAGGAGACCACAGAGTTGTTGCACTTGATTCGGAAGTGGATGAATATTGCAAAGTCTCGCTAGAAATAATATACCAATCACTATATGGAAAATATAGGGTTTAAGGTCAAGGATCAGAGTTTATTACATGTTTAACTGAGGTTGTGACATAGGAGAATCAGGAGGTAGGGTAATCTTTCACCGTGGTATGTCAAGCGGTTAATGATTCTAGAGAGAGTCTGGATGATGGCCTATTGGTTTAAGTAACATCATAGGCATCAGTACATGTACAAATTCTTCCATGTTTCTTAACTGGGAAATTACTATTAAAAATTTTCTCATTCCTTTTCTCCCAAGGAGGTTGAGTTATAGGTATATGTATTATTTTAGGCGCATTTGATATGTATTGTGGATCCTAGAATTAATGTTCTCGGAGGCCAGTCTGTTCCTTTAGTACGAGTGCTATGGTAGCATGGCCAATTACAGGACGAGACCTGGGACTGGGAGGGAAATATATGATTTCAGAGGCCAAATTTATTCCCCGATCATGCTTCACCACCCTTGGAAGGTCAATTTGGGGATGAAATTCATTAATAGTGGAAGTTTGTAATAACACGGTTCTTTCTTGAGCTATGCATCTCTTACTTTACATTTTTTTCAATTTAAATGTTTATTTATGCACTAACATGAATTAGAATTTAGGGTATTTAGGTAACAAGGGTGTCTAGGGCTCATTCAAGGCTCGAAACACAACTTTTGGGGTGAAGACTTCCTGGTTCACGGTTAGTGAAAACTGTGTACCATTCGAGGCCTAGGCAGAAAGTAGGACGATCCCACACAGTTTAAGGAATCATGTGAGAGGATTCTCATGACCATATGGGCTGGTCTACAATTTTTATAATGGGATGTGGCAAGGTTTTCATACAATTATTAAAACTGTGTGGAAAAACCATGTATGTACCCCTTTCTTACAACAGACCATGCATGATTTTCACACAGTTTTTCCAAACTATACGGAAAAATCATATAGACCTATTATTTTGGGTAAGATTACTAAAATTACTTCACTTAATGTTTAAAAATATGTTTATTTTCACTTTACTCTTACATATAGATAACAAAACCTTTGGGATCCCTCATTTGATACTTTTTTTTGGATTTGAGATAGATCATATATACGATATTTGATTCAAGTGCCACTCATCTTGTTGGACCAACATTAGTGAGTTCACAAGCCCATTTTAACCTTATTATACTCTTCTTGGTATCTACTGCACTATTTAGGTGCAAGATAATTTCCCCTTTTAATATGTTCTTTATATGTTCTTCAATTTTCTCCTTATCTGAGCTGAATCAGGAGCTAATAATGTATGAACTATCAACTACGAGCCTTAGGTTGGTGGTCTTAGGCCTTTTGTTAAATTTCGAAATGTTTATATATGTCTTTGTTCCAGATTCCCAATTTCCTGGTGTTACCTTGAATGAAATTAAAAAATTTAATGGTTAGGCATGGTCTACGTAATTAAATTGGCATATTAATGATTTTTTGTAGGTTGAGAACCATGAATTGAATGGAACCACCACTTTTGGTGCTGTTTAATTAAATGAACCATTGTGATGGTATATGGTTGGATGCCTTTTAGGTGTGACCATTTACCCTTACCAAGGGATACTTAAAACTAAAATTACAATGTTGAATTTTTATGTGAATTCAATTTTTCAATTGAATAGTGAATCAAATGGGTGATTTGAATCACGAATTGATATGTTTATTGAATATTAATATTAATGGTGATTGAATTTATTAATGGGAAGGGATGAAATGACCATGACCCTTGGACCTTACCATATAATAGATTGTTTAAGCTTAAATTTACTCTTTTTATTGATACTTAAATGTGAGTTAAATAGATGGTACTCCATGTAATTTCTTGTTAAATCATGAATTACTCTTCATAGGATTTTCCCATTTGATTATTTGAAAGGCAAGCCATCAAAGACTGGACAGTGTCATTAGGCAAATTTTCAGGTGACATTTGAATTGAATATTCTTGGAATTGACCTTAACTTACATAAACGGAATTGATTAATTTAACTTTATTTTAAATTCTTATTTTCCTTGGGTGAAACCTGGATTCAAATTAAAATGTCATGATGGGCTGAACTGACTTAAGCCTTGATTGTGCCTGATTGATACTTTGACTCCCTAGAGGACTAGTAAGGATGGACTATGAGGCTTGAATGTTATACGTTGAGTGATAAATGGATTAATATTAGAATGATATAGACATACTCAAAGGGAATTTGATCATATTTCTATGGGTGATACTTGGGCTCGCTTAGTGGACTACTAAGGACAAACTCGAGTAGTAGTGACTTTATACCATACCTAGTGTGATACCTAGGTTCTTGATAGGTTCTCAATGGATGGTATTGTAGTGTGTTCATTTATATTATACATGTAGTGAGACTTGAATTCCAACTTAGGAATTCTAATGATGAGATCATGTTCATAAATAATTAAGAAATGAAATGAGTTATATGACCTGTCCGCTAAGCCAAATCACAAGCTTGAATCTACTCTTGTTTTATACTTTATGGATGGACTATTTAGGAATTCATGATCATGTTATCATGGGGGATGCTGGGCTATACACTAGGTCTTGATATTTAATTAAATGATAATTAATAGTTAATTGAGAAATCTTATAATTGAAAAAGTACATACTATTAAATCAGATACTTATTAATTAAATGGAATTGATTAATTGAATTGGTTATAAAATGAGAACTTGGAATTATAGTATGTTTAATTTTTATTAATTCCTTTACTTTCTATATTTTCCCTCTACATTTTTGTTTTATATATTCACTTACTAATTGAAACCTGACCTTGGGTACTTTCCTACTGGGATTTTGTCTCACAAACTTTTTGAGCCATATTTAGGTACCTAAATAGACTATATTATTGCAGGTATGTATAAGGTAAAGCACCCTACAATAGGTTCTTGATCGCTGCTTCGAAATTAGGGATCATGGGACTGATCTGAGGTTCACGATGATAAGCTGGATAGTTTTAGATTTTTTTACTTTTGTTCCATCTATTGTAATACTTCCTTGTATACATGTTTTGGCTTCTTTATTAGGGTCATATGGAATGTATTATCATTATCATTGTAACTAAGCTTACTTTGATATTGTTATATATTCCTGTTGTGTATCTATTGTCTGTATGATTTAATTATTTTGCTACTTGTATGTTATTGATATTTCTCTATACTACACTCCAGTGATGAGGGAATAGTCTCCCCACAGACACAAATTGGACCTCAATTTTAGTTGTAAACCTCTGGTGTTTAGGGATATTCACTCGAGTCCATGTAAAAAACTGGGATTGGGGCACCGTTGAGAGGAATCATGGTCCAGGAAATTACATATAGAAAATCCAAAGTTCATTGTCTTTTTATTAGGAGTTTTTGTTCTAGAACTTGAATCAAAACTAGAGCACAAGCTAATGGGATGTAGTAGAGATTATTTTTTACAGGAACTAGCTTCTAGTTGCAAGTTTTCTGTCGAGTAAAATTTGGTAGGAAATAACAACTTGAAAAAACCTAAACTGAAACGTTTCTTGGTAGAGATATATTCAGATATTTCCTATATTAAAATGTTTTCTTAAATTTTTTGGGTGTTGAAATTCACTTTGGATATAAGAATAAATTATAAGAGGAATATTGTTTTATATTTATTGAATTTTAATCTACATTAAACATTTGTTATGAAACTATTCCTAAATCTGTTTATAAAATCCCATCCCCCAGAACCTTTATTTTTAGATATTTTGAGGTTGAAAATATAGTTAGGATCTATGTATATAATGAAAAATATCTAGGAGCACCGATTTCTTTACCATCCTTTCTAAAAAACTCTCAACCTATTAAATTTGATTTAATTCTTGAAGTGGACAACAATACCGCTTAGAGTTATTATGTTAAGATACTTTTGTTTTATGATAAAAAGGGGTTCTTGTAAAATATTTGGGGAGTCCCTTATTTTATACATCGACTTTAATGTGTTTAAACAATTAAGTAATTTTACTTTTATGATGATTCATTTTCTCCACTAAAAGATTATTATTTGTCTTATTTTTTGAAGAAAAGATGTTTTCATGTGATTTTTTCTTTTATTATGTGAGTAATCATTTTCAAAGAAGTTTGAATGCCCATAAAATATACTTTTCACCAAAACAATGATTGGACACTCAGCATGTGGTGGTTCTAACATAAGAAACCACACCCTCCTAGTGACTAGAGATAGTTATTTAGGAGTTTGTGAATAGGGAATACAAATCTACTACTACGTGGGAGGAAAATCATGTTTTAATACATCATTACAATTCTTGGACATATATTTTTGATCTTGAGTGTTTGGATTTAATGATTTTTTTTTTAATTTTTTGAAATTTGATTAGGAAACCCCAAGAGGATATGGACTGATAAATGAGAGATTATTTTGATAGAATATGAATTAATAGATAATATTATATTTGGGAGTTGCTTTAAGGTTTTTTCAATATTATTTAAAATGAAATTTTGATATAAAATTATTAATTATTCCCTTTATAGTTTTTAAATTATTTCATTTAGATATATTTAAATATTCCACTAGTTAATGTATTAATTGGGGGTTCCTAGATTCTTTATCATGAAACTAATTTGAGAGAGTCTTGCTTAAATTTTTGGGTGTCGTTCATGCTATTTTTTTGACTATTGAATATTTTTTTGAAATGAAAATGAATGATGAATATATCTTAGAACCCATAGATTTAATTGGACTAAAAATATTGCTTTTTGTTGAAATTATTGTCCTACATGCTACTTTTTGAACTATCCTGGATATAATTATATTTTGTAATAAAGGAGAATCATGTGAACTCTTTAATTTTCTTTTGTTTATCCATTAGAACTTTTGGAAACTGATTTTTGAATTTCATTGTGACTATTGAGCATGATTTTGAATCAATTAATTGAAAACTTATTCAAACCAACTATTTATTTGTTTCCTCCACCTTAGGATTCAAAATTTTTGAAATTTTTGAGTTTTAAGTGTGGAAGAGAGGTATTACATATTCTTAATTTTGTTTCAGTTTTGAACCCATAAAAAAATCCTTAGCTTTTTTTAAATTTTCCTATTTTCAAAATTTACATGGGCATCATTAGTGGTTCAAAAATTTTCTTAAATATGAGACTATTTTTTTCACTTTGAGGAGATATAACTTTTTACCTCATGTGTTTTATTGGGGAAATATTTTTATTAACCTATTTTAAAAATTAACTTTTGGTAAATTTTTGGGAAAATTTTATACAATAATTATTAACTTTGAACTTTTAATTTGAACTAATCTCACAATATATACATACAAATGGACTATGAATTAAAAATCTTAATCCAAAATGAACACATTATTGTTTTATTATTTTATACTTTCCAAATTTACCATTAAATGGGTTAGTTTTTTGTGAATAATGATTATTAAATTTTTCCCATCAAATGATGTGTCTATTTATTCTTAGTTCATAAAATCCACGAGTCTATTATTCTAAAGGTAAAGAGATGTTTGGAATTTTATATAGATGAAAATTTAAGTGTGTTAAATTCTTATCAATTTTTTTAATGTAAATAATTCTTATAAAAAAATAACCGAATTTTCACTATGTAATTTTTTAAGAGGGTAATCATTTCTATATTTGAGATTGTATATAGGGGAAAGTCATTTTGTGAAAATATTCTCAATAGAATCTCAATTTTTCATATTTGATATTAATTTTATTTCAATAATATTGACTAATTTTTTTTTTGAGGATTAAATAATGTTAAGTGTAGGGGAATTTTATGTAGCTCAGTTTTATTATATTTTTTCCATATAATTGTTAAGAGATTTTAAAAACATTTCACTCAAAATGTGCTTAATTTCCTATTATTTTGAATTTGGTTCATTTTGTTCTTCAAATTTAAAATTTATTTAATAATTTTATAGAAATTTTATTTTTTGTTGTAATTTATTCAAATTTTCTTGCAATTAATTCCATATATTTTTGAATAGTATTTTATTTTTTAGTGGAATGCAATTTAAAATATAATTTTCTAGTGTTAGAACATAATTATTTCATTATTGTATTCATTTATAAATTTTAAATCAAATTCATTTAATATATTTTGATAATTGGTTTTTAAATATTAATTATTGAATTGGTGAATTTAATTGGAAATTAAACTTTGTGTGTTAATTGTGGAATTTAAATTTCAGTTGTTATTTTTTTGGGAGTTGTTTTTTTTATTTTAGATTTTGGATATCTATACATTACTTCTCTATATATATCTACCATGAACCAAACACTATAGCCACTTCATATTCTTTATATCCATCTACCATGAACCACACATTGTTTTCATACCCGTTTGACCATGCCTGTTAGTGTGAGATTTTGAGAAAGAAGCCCTATGACCAGGAAAAGGTAGTCATTATATCATATCCTTCCATCTCAATCGATCATGAACGTTCAAATCCCAAGAAAAGTTATGTATGATCAAAAATATAATCTATATTTACCAAATATTATTTTTGGTTTTGACCATGCCCTTTCCTTTTATCTACCATGCCTAATGAATAAGTTTCTATACGCGTATCCAGAAGACCATGAGGCCACCGTCGATGAACTGGCTGTGTGATTTGTACTGATGTGACCATGTGATATATTTATTGAACATCACTACTCAAAGTTAACCTAGATTTCATATAATATGGGGATTCATATGAAGTTGATTTTAATCGATAAACATGTCAAGGCTAAAGGGTGGGTTGTTGAATTACAATTGTTCAATATTAAGCATGGAATATGATTTTAATATGATTAACCATAGCCAATCAAGTGTGAATGAGGAACCCCAATCTCATACTGATCTAAACTGAAACCAAAATCACTGATTCATTTTCCTAAAGAAGATAAATAATATCCGATGATGAGATTGGGAGTGAATATTGAGGTTTTCATAGTGATGAATCAATGAAGACCAAGCTTGAAGCTACAAAAAAAGAGCATGGAATTTTTTATTTGAGGCTGTACAAGATAATTTTGACATTCAAAACCATGATAAAATATTATTAAAGGTTTATTAGTACTTGTAATTATTTTTGTAGGGGGGGGGATTTGCACATGATTAAAGGAGATACAATCCACGATGATATGAAATAGTTTTTACAATGTAGGGATACAAACCTAAGTAGAGTGATAAATGTTGATATATATTTGTTGAATTATAAAATTTGGTTGGATTTCATTATAAGTATGGTAACAGTGAGGACCTAAATCATCAACAACACTACAATTTTAAGGACTGGTGTAAATACACACGACCTACTCCTTGAAATGCTTGTGAGGAGTAAATGTTTTTAGACTGAAGAAATTTATTTGTTGGGTGAGATGTCTAAATTTTTTAATATGATCAAAATAAAGAGGAAATTGAACTAGAATAAGATCACCCTAGTTTCATTAATTTAATATAATGAGAACTTACATCCAGTGAAGTTGATTTAGATGTTGAACAAAGAAATCCATAATGAGCTTCATGATATTTTATGGAAAATGTGAACTGACCACATTTCTATCTAAAAGTGGCCCCTAGAAAAAGCTGCTGACCAATAATTATTCCATGTTCACATTTTCTTAGAGATAAACTAGGCACATGTATAATAGAAATTATTTTTTGAAGTGAGAATGCTACTTTCACCTGAATTCTACCTGACTAAAGAACTGAGAGCTAATGATTTAATTCCACCTATACAAGTACTATGAGTTATTTTAAATAAATTATAATCCCTAAATTTCACAAATCAAAGTAAAAAGAAGGATACTATTTGAGCTCAAATAAACAAAAGGAATTTACTGGAGAAGGATAACGAAGATTAAATCAAACCCAAATCGTGAACAACTTTTCTTATTTAGTGCTGAATAAAGGTACACATGGGTGTGTCAGTTTTGTTAAGTGAGTTTAGCTTAAGTTGCATGATGGGGAAGATGAATTGTAATAGTATTCCAAATGGTGAAGTAGGAAAATATTTTGGGACTTTGGGTTGTGACTCATGGTGTTCGAGGTTTTTTCAAAAGGGGCATGTGACCATATTTCCTAAGATTTTAGAATGATACCACCTTCCAACAACACACTTGGGTACTGAGAAATACCTTTAGAGTAGAGATAAAGATTTATTAAGGAGTATAATAAAGATATTCAAACAATAGAATATAGTTGGAGATAAATAAGCTAGATTTGAACTTTAAATCAATAAAGAACATTTTCCTTCCTCTTTAATTTTTCTTCTATTGTATTTTAATTAATGGTGCTGATTATTTCATCATATTATGCATGCACTATACTTAATTAAATACAGGAAATATTTTTGTTGATACTTATCTTTTCTTACTTCATGTTCTTGATGTCTTACTACTCAAATGAAATTAGTTCTACCTATGAATTTAATTTTTCATTTAGTTTTTTTATTTTTGTTGAAGTATCAATGAGATAAATCAATATAGAAACTAATTGAGTCATTAATCTATTTAAATAGAATGAAAATTGGGCAATTTAAAATTTTCTAGTGAACTATATTTATTTTTTAGTAGAATAATTTCTCTTAAACACCGTCTTCCTATAGATTTATTCAGTTAGAATTTCCCTTGATTAAATTTCTTGCATGTATCTACTCTGAAAATATCTTAGGTTTAACCCTATAACAATTCATTGTACACACTACTCATTTATTTTTCCACAATTAAATTAATTATTTTAATTATATTATTCATCAATAAAGATATTAGTACTTCTCAGCCCCTTCCCTATGGACTAACCCTTCTCAACACTATCTACCAAGAGAAAGAGATATAAATGAAAATCTGATAGCCCTCATAACCTCCAGCCTATTTAGAGGGAAATTCCAAGTCCAATCATTTGGGATTTGAGACTTGATTAAATAGTAAGAGGTTAATAAGATAATCAAGTTATTTGATTTCATATATTACGGATATCAAGTAAGGTAGTAAAAATATTCATTAATATTGTTAGATAAAATGTAAATTCCATCGATATCCCTATGATCAATACAAAAGAAAGATAATATTTTTAGGCGTGTTTTTGAACTTTGAAAGGGGTGGGTTTTTTGTCTGTTTAAAAATACTGGTGGTAATGGGTTAAGGTTTATTGGAATTTAAAATTTGAATTTAGTATTCTGAATGTTGATAGTCTAAATGGGGTTAGTACGAGGGGTTTTAGGAGTCTTTGGTATGGTTCCCACTTAACCATAAAGTGGATTCTTAAAAATAAAAATAAAAATAGTTGGTTGGTCTATGTAAGTTGTAACACCCCTATATTTTATGAAAAATATTCTTTTAATTTCATTAATGTCTTGTGTTGTATTCTACACAAAGATTACCCTGCACTATACGCAACACCGTATTAGCTTGCAGTATACGCAACACTATTCTTGGATCGTGTTACACACAATTTTGATAATAGTTATTCTACGCAACATTGAGTATATATATATATATATATATATATATATTCAATGTATAAATGAAATATGGTTGGATTCTGTTATACGAAACAACGAAGGATTCTTTCACAACACGCAACCCTGACTTGGCTTGCATTACACGCAATCACGACCTTCCTCAATAGCGTGTGTTGTACGCAATACCGGGTTTTAATAAACAATGTTATATTATTATAATATTGTCATGAACTAGCCATTATGAATAGTATTAACTAAATTTTGAATTTTATAACATTATTATTCATCTTACACATTTCTAGAACAAGGTATAAGAACAAAATAAATTTTTCGGGTAAAATAAGTATTTTTCAAAAAATGCAGTTTTGCCGCCTTTTGATGGCGCACCCACTTTAAATCTAGTTTTTGACATGTTTATAAGTTCAATTTGAAAAAATAAAATTCTTCTTTGGAATAAATATATAAAAATTTAATTTGGATAAATTTTTCATATTATTCTGGTAACTTTCACATTTTAATGAATAGTAAAAACACGCTATATTTTAATTAAAAACAACTTTTTTCATCGTAATATCTTATGTGGTTAAATTATAATATTGAATGGTTTTAAAGTATAAATTGAATATATTTTTACCATTTAATATAATGTATGTCATTATCATTGATTTTACCTTGAATTCGTAGGTTAAATCAATTCAATCTTTTGCAATGTTTTAAACAAAAACCCGTTTTTATTCGACAACGGGATTAATTTTAATTTAATTTCTGGAACTTCTGTGTATTGAATTTTAAAAAATTGATTCCATATTTGGAATTAGTGGCTCCAAATTATGTTAATAGGCTACTTTTTATTTTTGGGAATTATGAATAGTAACTACGGTAAATTTTATTTACCATAGTTAAAGGTAAATCAGGTAATTAAAGGT
This sequence comes from Viscum album, assembly GCA_963277665.1. Classification (NCBI taxonomy): domain Eukaryota; kingdom Viridiplantae; phylum Streptophyta; class Magnoliopsida; order Santalales; family Viscaceae; genus Viscum; species Viscum album. The sequence continues at coordinate 356,891,200 of OY728155.1, read as the reverse complement.
AAATATAATATTTTAAAATTACCCTAACAAATGTCAAAATCCTATTGGATGGCTAAAACTAGACCCATATAACCTAAGGGTCGGATTAGATTCATTTAATTAAATTTTTTTTTCAATGAAAATAATTTAATTATTATTAAAACCAAAGAATGTGACAACATGTCACTTTCTTAAATCTTATAAGTATAATAATTTTAATCTAGTGATAAACTTAATGAAACTTCGAACATGAATAGTATCCAGAAATATAATACAATTATCTACATCATAGGAATTTATTTAGAATTTTTAGGGATTAAATAATTATCATTTATTATGACACATAGATGATGCAGTAATTGTCTTATTAATGAAATATTGACATAATTGATGTTATAAATGCCCAACTAAATATAATTTGAGACTTTTTATGACTTACACTAATTTTCTAGGTTAATATCACATGTTATTGTTAATTTAAGTAACTTGGTTTGAACTTATAATTCTGTTATTAATTTCATAAAAATCATATACCAAATAGTGTCAAAATTGACATAAAATAGTTTTTAAAACAAATATTATATTATTAATTGTTATTTTATTCCTAAAAATCTAAGGTTCGGCCAAATGACTTAGATAAGATTATATATATTAATAATAAACAACTTGGGGTTATTTTGGCTTGATATAGTAAGTTTATTAACCATATAGTGTAAGAAAACAAAATGACAGGGTAAAAGTTAAATTATTTAACTTAGAGTTAAATGTAATTGATAAGGGTAAAATAATAACCTAAACTTTTCTAAATCCTATTGGATGAGAGGATTTCGACCCATACCCACTTTAGCTTATAAATAAATCAATTTTGAGCTATTTAAAACCGAATTTGACTTTATAATAAAATAATAGTTTTAGTTATTCCAAAGGTACCCCTCTCCACCCTTATAAAAGGGCACCTCCTCCCTCTCTTCCTCACAAAACTTTGAGCCTTCAAGCTCGGCCCACCCCTGGAAAAATATCTTCTCCACTTCCCTAGAAACATCCTAGAGGTTCTGGTCTTCCTCAAAGACCAATTTTAGTGCCCTAAGAGGAGGTCTCAAAGAGGCGCTTCAAAGAAGAGGTAATTTCCGTTACCAATTCTTTCACCTTTATTTCTTCTTCCACTTATTCTTCTTAGGTTGTTTAATTATGAAGTAATAACATCAGTATCACTCATATACTGATATGTTATTATAAGTATGAAACAATCCTAATTCACCATCTATCCATCCTACGGAAAACGAAATCACCGCGTGTGCGTACGTACGGAATACCGTCTCCACGCCGTGGTGTAATCTGTTTTTCCACCAACACCTTACATGGATGGGTATTATGGTGTAAAGAATAACTATACATAGTTATTATAACATCATAATGATTCTGATATATTGTATCATCCACTTTAATTCAATTCAATAATTATGGAAATGATATCATCGCTCGTGCGTACGTACGGACTACCGTCTCCACGACGCGATGAGATTCATTCTCCATGTTAACCATTTAAGAATGATTATAAAGTATATATAAGCAATAATAATGAAATATATGACATTATAAAGCTACTTTATTTATGTGTATATATATGTATGTCATATACTTAATTCCACTCAATTCAATAAGGAAACGAAAACAGCGTTCATGCGTACGTACGACCTACCGTCTCCATGAACGGTGTATTTCTTTCCATTTATCGATCCATTATATATATGTATATTCTGAATATATATTATATATAAATCATGTTTTATATTCTATAATTAAGTAATAATGATCTAAGTAATCATATGAATAATTACAAGTTAAAACACGAACGACAAATGAGACGATTTTACCCAAAACGCTACTTTAACATGAATTTACAAAAGAACGGGTAATATAAAGTCATAAGTGAACCATATATGATATAATAACAATGAATACGATTCTTTAATAAGTAAATGACATTATTTAAATCATTATATAGGAGGTTCGGACACTTACGAAGCAAATCGGACCTAAGGTAAGGGATAAATTTTCAATCTCTTTTTTATCCGAGATTGCTTATACGTAAGTATTTACTGGGGTTACGTTTATCATCCATGACCATGTTTTCAAAAAATTCTTTCATAAATTTTTTACCATTCTTCCATGGATGTTTAAAGTCATTTTTACCTTTTATTTACTTTTTACCACATTGTATGAATGAAATCTTTCCTTTGGTTACCATATAAGGTACTTTTTGACTTTTCCGACAAAAGTATGAGGAAAATGTTATTTTTAACTTATACAGCGTGAACGGATTTTTACGGTTTCATAACGCCTCATTTTCAAGAAGATTCCTCTACAAGATTGCATGATTATTTTCAATAAAACCCTTATCTTTTAAAATTGCATGGAATTTTGTGAAAAGAACATGATTTTAAAGAAGAAAGGATATTTTCCTCAAGAATTCATTTCAAGTGTTTTGTCAAAAATATTTTACATCTAAGATGAAATTATTTCATATGTGTATGTTTCAAGTAAAATTTCTCTATGATTTAAATGGATTCAATTTTCTTATGATGAAATGATATCAATTTTTTATAGATTATGTTATGATGGCATGATGTTTAAGAATCCCATTTTATTTCATGGTTTATGCTATGATGTATGATTTATGATTTTGTGGCACACATAAGAATGGTATCATTAAGAGATGGGTTTGACCTATATCACCCTCCAATGCATTGGGTAAAGATTTTATATCTCATGAGATAGACATGGCTGGAATGTTAGGTTATACCGGTTCAGTGAAACAGGACTGAAACGAGGGTCACTCGATTCAGAAATGGACTTTGTCCACTAAGATAGTCTTGGCAATGAGTCTTGACTAACAAGAAATGATTCTCTATGATTATGTGTGTATGACAAAAAGTTTAATGTTTTAAGTTATGATTATTGTGAATACATTTCACTGCCATGAGTTATCCCAGGTTATGAAATTATGATCTCTTTTGCAGGTTAATATTTCCAAAAGTTATGTTCTTATAAATATGATGTGATTGATTTTTCTTTTGTTTACCCTTACTGAGCATTTGAGCTCACCCTTTTATGTTTTCTTTTCCCCAGGATATAAAGAAAGGTTTTAGGTAAAAAAAAGGGAAGATCTTTATGGGATATATTGAAGATCTTTCACCACGATTAGAAGATTACGTTCCGAGTTTCCAAAGACACTAAACTATTACGGTTCTTGTGTGTGTGTTTTTGTAATGTACTAAGTATTCCGCAAATGTAATGTAATTTCCATGTACGTCAGGCTTCAGGACTCTACATAAGTAACATCTAGGACTTATATAGAATATTTCACATTGTATTATCCTAGGAATGAAATCTTTACATGTTAGAGGTCCCAATTACTAATCTTCCTACTAATGAGATGAGTGATGAGGAGATCTTTCTCTTTAGTAAAAACTCAAATTATGTGCTATATTTCTAGTGTTTGATGTAATCATCCATCACTGGTTAAATCCATAAGTCTCATTAGAACATGGATACTTAAATAATGTTCTCACATCTTCATAGTCTCTATAAGTATAGATCTATACAGGATCACTTAGAGATCTCTAATGCACTATTCACATGAAAAATTTGAGAGGGTGTCTTATTTGGACCTCAAGTAGTCAAAATAAAAGAAAAAATTAAGATTATATAAATTCTACAGTTTAAGATACAAAAATAATTGCACTCCACTATTTAAATTGGGGTTTTTGATAGTGTCACAGGAAAAGGAATTACACTATAAAAAGGTTAGGGAATATTTATATGCACTAGTTACTAAGTTAAAAATATTTGTTTCTTTAAATTGGGTTTTTGATACAACTTATTGTGCTCAAATTTTTGTCTAATTTTAGGAACCATGCAGATCCATAAGAGTTGGATTAGATGAGGTGTATCTAGGAGTCACTAATTATGATAGACTCATTGTAATAACTATTGTAGATTATTACATCACATTGACAACATGACTGATCCTGGTTTGATGAATTTTTTATTATGTTTCATCAATTACCAAAAACATTATTTCTATATCCTTTCTTCATATATATTGTTTTTAATTCATGTTTTTTTCTTTTTTATGAAGATATCATATGTTATGGTGATATGTATATTAATAATAGTTTTATGTGTTGGATTATGAAGGCCTAGTATCAGAAATCAATAATGAATTAGATTTTCATGAATACTATCAATCCCAACTACATAATCACTGGCTAGGTGTTGTGGTCTCTCCAAAAGTTTTCCTTCGAGTAGAAGTAGTCACTTAAAGTACATGTATGGCATCGAATCTATAGGGAATAATGAAGTAAACCTTGATACAAATGAATTTAATGGGGATTATTGATATAAAGTGTATTTTTTTGGATAATTTAATTTAATGAAAAAATATTCCATTATTTGAAATAATGTAATTAATAAATAATTGTTGATCCTAGGTTATTTTTAAGTCAATATTGGATGTATTTGATTTCATATTAAATTTCACCTCCCAAATTCTAGAAGTATCCAGTAAATGAGATAAGTCCCCAACCACATTCATTGATTTAAACCCCTCAAATTCAAATACTAATATCCAATCCACTTAAAAGATCACTTTCATGATCAATCTAAGGAATCAGATCAGAATACCACTCAAAATTTGTATTCATTAAAATCAGTAAAGATGGAGAAGTAAACAAGTAATTTAATGGGACTCTCAAATCAATGAACTAATTAAGGGTATAAAAAAATAAAACAACGTAAAATAAATCCCCATGAAACTACCTTATAATAATCAGTAAGAGGGCTATCATTCCATCGATCCAAAGTTCTTAATGGAATAAGAGAGTCAACTTAAATAAGTGATGTTGAATAAGTGAAAACAATGAAGCAACGAACAATCCACTATTGTGTGAAGGATTTATATCTTAACTGTATGAATAAATCAAATCTTTCGTGAAATAGTATCAGTGTTCTATGAATAATAACATAAATATGAATAATAAGAATTTTTATAAAGAAGCTGTCATAACCCCCTCCCTCCAATGATACCATAATGTGGGGTGAGAGATTACGACCCCTAAGTCCCACCTCTAATAGTCCCTAGGTTGGTGAATAGAATCAAGGGTGTACAAATATCACAATGTGGGATACATTAAAATTTATACAAAAACAATATCGAGAGATATAATGAATCATCTATAACAAATCCAAGACATAATATAAAATTGAAATTAAAATCCAGCACACATGCATGAATATAAATAATTGTTAGAGATAAAATTCTTCAAAGTAAATACCCAAAAGTGTCACAAAATCAGCGACACAAAAACTATCAATGTTTCAAACTAGTAATTTACTTCAGGGTCCATGTAATAACATTTTAAACTTGAAAATAGTTTCACATACATAGTGTGACCATACAAGTATACTCAATAAAAAAAATATCAAGTCCCTCATTCACTTTTGAAAGAATTATAAGAACGTACATGTGAGAAAACAGCAGAACCAAACAACACCTAAACATAAATTATAACCATCCCAACCACACCAAGGCATGTTCACAAAACAATGAAATCCAAGTAATATAATATAATGTAATTAAATTTGATGATAGGGTATCCCACACCACTTTCTGACTGATTAGATACTCTCACACCCCAACAAAAAACACCATGGTGCTCCCACCTCAATCGAATATAAAACATCACTTCCCATCCTCACACACTTGGGCCTCACAAAAATATCCCATTCTAACAAACTTAGTCAAAAAAAAAATACATCCCACACACACTGGGGCCCCACAAAACATCCCGCCCAGACACACCTAACCCTCACAACACATCACATCTCATCCCAAAGACACCTGAGACAACACATCAAAACTTATCCGGAAGAAACTTGGGACACGACATCACAACTCATCCTGAAGACACTTGGGATACAACATATCATCACATACAACCTGAAGAATCTTGATCCTTCATCACCTGGAAGATGGAGTTGGGAATATCGGGTGTCCAACCATCCATCCTCTCATTGGGGTGTTGGGAAAGACAACCCCTTGTGATTATGAGGGTGTTTGGGACATAGTGCTCAACGTGGGTGGGATGCCTATAGAAATCACTAGGAAAATAAAATTAAATATATATAGTAACAAATAATAAAACCCAACCTACGGGTTCTCAAACAAACTAACCAACTCCCAACACCATCACATTTGCTGCCACCTATAAATGAATAACACAACACATCAAGCCATGGAACCCATTTCACATTTCCAAACAATTCCATTTAATCATCTAATTCTTTTAATTATTTAGCATCAACCACATTTAACCCTAAAACCCACCATTTAATTTTCTATTGAAAAATTTATATCCCATTAACCAACCCATCCAATTCCATGTTGACTATCATTAAACATTAATTTGTTCAATTCACCACTACTTAGGTATCTAGCACAAGGAAACCAAATATTACCAATGACTCAACATCCCCCTTATACCATCTGATCAACACACCAAAAGCGCAGTCTAGAAACCACACATCACCCCACACCCAACCACACATCGCCATCCCACTAGCACAACCACACATCACAACACATCAAGATCCATTTAAATATTTATATGGATAATTTAGGGGTGTTATCACATAAACCAAAATCATGGGGCAACCATTTAATTAGTAAATTAAAAATAATTAATAAATTTCTATTTAGGGTGATATCACAACAATCACAACCAAAGAAGCCATCATAACACATATATCCAGTGCAAAAAAATATTCAAATTACTACAATTTTCAGAGGAGAATCAAGTTTGTACTATTCAAAATATCACAATATAATGTCAAATCTATAAAAGAATGTGAATCAAAACACATTAAAACCTTATGAATTAAATTAAAAATTTATTTATCATTTATTATGTCAATATAACTATAACCCATAGGTAAACAAAAGTAAACCACTACAGCATGATAAACAATAAGAAAAAATGAATAAATCCCCACATCAAAGAATGTTTTCAAATCACTATGCACCACAAGGCGAAGAAGAAAAACCATGAAGCAAACCCACAACATGAGAACCACATATCAACCTATAACGCACCAAGGATCTATCAAAATTAAATCCAAACTCATCCCCAAACCAAAGAAACACCACCATAGTGGAACCCCAATGAAGAATGATAGGAAATAGGTGAGAATGAGAGGAGAACTCACCACAGATCAAAGACAGGAGGACAAGTATCGATCCCCATCAAAATAAATCTCAAAACTCTGAAGGAGAAGGTCTTCATATTCCTAGTATGAGAGAAGATCCACTACAGCAGGGTTTAGGAAAAACCCGTGTGGATGCAACTTTTAAAACTGTAGAACATTAGGGAATTACATGATGTGAAATCCATTTTCATGTCATGTAATCTCAAGATTTCAAGTTCCACAAAAAAAAACATGTCACATTTTTATTATTTAATCCTAAAAAATAAACATCGTGACTAGCCTTATATAAACAATTAAACTGACTTTTAAATCATTTAATACACTTAGACGTCATGTATTTCCTGCAGAAAATTTGCTGCACCTACATTTTCAACCAAGAAAAACCAGAATCTTATCTGAACACCACTAACAACAAAAAATAGAAAAGTAGTGGATAAATAGGGCATGAATAATTACAAGAACTATGGTGTTTTGAGATACTTTAATGAGGGATAACAAACTTGTGAATACAAAATGACAATATAACATTACAATTGAATGTAACAAAAATAAGAAATCATTATTCCATCACCCCCAATACCTAAAATAGAAATGTTTTGGTACCCTAGGTTGATATACCATCTTTAAATTTTATCCCAATTAATTAGGGTAGGCAATGTTGGGTCGTTATAAAATGGAAAGTATAATTTTTAAATTTGATCAAAAATATCAGTGTAAGATTTTTCCTTCTAGTGGAATTTCTCGGACAACATTTATTCAGATTTAATTAGGATGAGACATAAAATAGAAAAATATTTCCCAATATATCCAATAAAAAGTTGAAAAATTTCATCCCAATTCAAATTTTCATTAAAACTTTATAGTCAAAATGGTGGGATGACTTTTTTACCTTGAAATCTATCTTAAAGTTTAAACCTAAAATTGAGATGCCTAGATTACCTTAAAAAATAATTTTTTCCCTCAAATATTGTTTAATTATATTTTCCTCATAAAGGGCTATATTATATGTCAAAAGGTTAGCCACATTGGATGTGATCTGCGGGCTCCACATATGTTTTAGTGGCCTAAAGACTAATATAATTTTCCCAAAATTTTTCAAATTTGAGACTCAATATGTCAAATTTCCTTGGTTAATTATCCATTGTTCTTGAAGATAAAGTAAATCATCTCCAGAATTGTACTAATCATATCCTGAAGTTTTAAATTAAAAAAATTAACAAAATGTGTTCTGAAGGATGATGCTTAAAAGATACTAGACTAAGCACATTAAAAATGATTTGTACATATATTGATAAATGAGTATGTAATTGTAAAATGAATTAACCTATGATTTTATGAACAATTATGAAAATGAAAATTGATCAACATTTAATGAAAATAATGCACTTTCAGGGGATAATCATGACCCCGACTTGAGTTTTTCTAGTCATTTGTAAATTAGTTTTCAAAAAGATTAAATTTAAATTCCACTTTAAAAAAATTTTAATAGATAATGTTATCCACAATCATCTGACATAAATAATTTTTGAATCCCATAAAAATAATTTAAAATAATATAAAAAACATGCGTGTCTGAAGCCCAAGAATATTCCTTTGTTTAAATTAACTGATACCCAACATCAAATATCAATTAATCATGAAGATGTGTTGTTAATCACAAAATAATAATTTTTATTCATGGGAAAAATTGATTTTCTAGGTGGAATTCAATTTTAAACCTTAATATGGGTATCAATTTTTTTTTATTTTTACCACAATAGAGATTAAATAACCAACTCTAGAAAATAAATCTATATTTTCACAATCCCCAAGTCCTGGACACCGCACATTGGGTAAATTACATATTCTATAATTATGATATAAATCTTGACTATAGGAAGGAGAACTATTGATTCACTATCCAAAATTAATTAACGCCACACACATGGTCAAAACATTACTATACATTTCCATTTTTTTGTTTTTGTTTTTAATTTTTCATTTCAATTTTTATTGATTTTTTATATACTCAATTTAAACTGAAAATTGATCCAAAATCCAATTTTATGAAGAATGGATCCCTATAATTTAAAATCACACCCCAAAATCCAAAGTATTTTCATTGTGATATTTTGTTTAAATATATGAAAATATAGATAAAGAAAAATCACATTATATATTCCTGAGAACCAAAATTATCCTCATGAACATAAAATTCCATACATATTAGAATATAGGAAAGATAAATAATTTGAAATACATTTTTCATGATTAATAGTGTAAATTAACATATACAAGGAAAATGATATTAAATTTTCCATAACTAACAAAAATTTTATATATCAAAATCCTATATCTTCACCCCCGACTTATAATTCCACCACTCTCAATTTTAATAAATATGGGAAGAGAACTTTAAAAATTAGTAATAATTTGACAGAGATAAGTTCAATAATGATATTTGAAATAAAAAATCCTCGAAGAATTACTTATGTTAAATATGGAGACCCAAGTATAATTAATTGGTTACTTTGTATTCCTTTCACATGTATACTCCTTAGGGATGATTGAACATTGCGTTTGAACTTTGAAAGACATGAATGTTAATTGAAAATCAAAAAATTATTCAACTAAAAAATATCAAACACTAATAGTATCAACATACATAGGAAAACCCAAGGGTTTCCCTTAATTAATATCAATAAAAAAATGAAACAATTTTTTCTGATATTTTTATTTGATTAAGGGAAAGGAAAAAACAAAAAATGAAATACTAAGAAATAAACTAAAAATTTGGTGGGTTTCCTCTTAGAAACCACTTTGTTTAATGTCTTCAATGTGACATGGATACACTCAACTTAACCAATACCATTATTTATTATCTTAAGAATTTCATTTAAAACCCCTTACATTATATTGGGATTTCACATTGGTTTGGAATGCGATTCAAGTATAATCCTTTGTGTCCCAATGGGTGAGATAGTCCAAGGAATATAAAAAAGGATTTATCCAAATTCCTTCACACTATTTCTTAATACATCAAGTAGTATTAGCTATTACTTGAATTTGAGAGAATAATAAATGAAAATATAATGGTCTTGGTTATCCCTTAGAAATGATTACTTGGGTGTGGTAGGTAGGTCCTTAAATTTCAAGTTTGTGTTGGTTGAAATTTATTAAGGTGTACATGGAATTTGAATCAAATTTAGTTTCATTATCCAAAATTTTAGAAATATTTGGTTCCATTAGAAAATATTTTTCAACCAAAAAATTTTCCAGATCAGTGTATTGATTTATATAGACTCATATTTTATGAATGCTTTCAATTAGTTCAGTGATTGGTGGTCCTGAAAGGTCATTAATGGAGATATATTCCTGATATTAAAGACAATAAGTAAAAATTACCTAATTTGAATAAAGTAAATGAATATCATCTTGAATTAAACATCCTTCAATAACTATTTTAGGTTTCTCAAGTTCACTTTTATCATTTACCAACCAATTGATCTCATCAACGTACTCAAATTTCTTGGATTCTAATGTTGGTTATTTAGTATTATTTTGAGATTTTTATGCCTTTGATGATTTAAGAATTATTGCTTTAGGTTTTTCATGTGTTACTTTCTAAAAGAGAAAGAAAATTGATTTGTTCATGAAAGGTTTGTGTGTAACAATATTATTCATTTTTGCTGCAGTAAGTTTAAGAATAAGTGGTCCTAGGTTCCTCAGCTATTTTAATGTTTTTTATTTCTAATATTAATGAAAAAACCATTGAATTCATTCTCTCAATTTTTGTACAAAATTACTCAAGTAATGGTTATTGAAAAATTTGATAGGGTTTGAGTTGATTGATATATCATTAGAGGGTATTTACATTGTTGGATAGGTAATTTGAATTACACAGGTGGTTGTTGAAGTTGGTTTTTTGGGATTGGAACTGGTTAAGGGTTGGAATTGTTTTTGATGGTATTGATTCAAACCATGTAGATTATTGGGTTTTTGATTATCCCACAAATATATTCTTATATGGTCATTGTACCATAAATTTATTTTTTTTATGTTTTGGGGTTTTTTAAAAATTAGATAATTGGCTTTTTTTGACAGTATACCAAGAATAAATTCCTTTATTGAGAGAATGGTTGGAAAATTATCAATCCTATGGTCATGTTTTTCAAATATTTTACAAAATAGGTCAAAATTTTAAATTTAATTTCATTTAATAAGATTTATCTATTAATCCTTCCTAGTAGAGATGAAATTTTATCCATGAGTCCATCATTATCCCAGAGAGTTTTCATGCCACTGGGTGTGGGGTAATCATTAAATATTTGATTTATAAAATTATTAAAGTTAGGGGCTGTTGCATTTTAATTTTCTATTTTGTTATCACCTAGGTTTAAGATGGGTTTATTTAGAATATTCTCTATTTTAGGAGTCTCAAATTTATTTTTATATGTCATAGTATGATTAAGATATAATGTTAGAAGATCCCTATGTATGCTTGATTTTCTTACCCAAGGATTATCAATGTGGTTTGAATGGTCCTAGGTGTAAAAGGACATGCATAGATAGAAATGGGAAAAGGTAAGATAGATTAAGGTGTGAAAAGAGAAATGGTATGAGAATATAATATCAGTGTCTAAGTTTCTTGGGTCCTCAACAACACCACCAAAATTTACCCTATCAGATGTGGTTTCTTGTAGCATGGGTAGGGTGTTGAATCCACATATTCTAATTAAACCTTGAGACACTTAAATTAGTTGAGTATTTTGGAAATAAAGTATAAAATAATTTATAATGAGATTATATGATGATAAAATAACATAATCATTTGAACTAAATAAATTAATTAAGATGGGTTGATCCTAGGTTGTTGTTATGGTGAGAATAGATGTGATTTGTTTCATAGAAAATTTCAAATCACAAATTCAAGAATTATCTAATCAATGATATAAGGGAACATAATAATTAATAGATTTAACCCCCATACAATTTCAAGACTAATAAAAAATTCACTTAGAGGATCACTTTCCTGATCACTCTAATAAATTGGATCTTACTAGCACTCAAAATGGCTAGTCATTAAAATTGGTAAAGACATTGAAGAAAATAAGTCATAGAGCTAGACTATCAAATAAATGAAATAATTTTAGGGTTAAAACACATCACATAACATTAAATAAACCTCCAGAAAACTACCTTAGATCAACCCACAATATGGTTATCCTTCTACTGATGTAAAAATCTCAATGGAAAATAAAATTTTGCATAAAGAAGTGGGATTGAGGAAGTGAAAAAATGAAAAAAATAAAAACTACACCCTTGTGTAAAGTATTTATATCTTTGATGTATCAATAAATTCAAACATTCCATAGAAGGTGTCAATGTGTTATGAATAAGAAAAGAAAATAAGAATAAGAATAATTTTTATTAAGAAACTATGGTGATGAGAACAATTTTTATGAGAGAGAACAAACAAATAAATACAAAATAACATAATGACATTATAATTGAAAGGAAAAAAATTCTTATTATATCATGAAAAATACTAAAAATAGTATTTTTGAGCCTTAGTTTGATCCCCCATTATTCAAATTCATCCTAAATAATTAGGTCATAAAAATGTGGGTGGAAATAAAATGGAAAGTGGAGTTTTCAACTTTGACCAAAATAATAGATGTAAGATTTTTCCCTTAACTTGAATCACTTGGAAGAATTTTATGTGGATTGAATTGGGAAGTTCTATAGAATGTAAAATGTTTCATAGTATTAGCTCTATGAGATTGATTTTTTTGTCCCAATTGGTTTTTTCATTCGGGTGTAATGGTCAAAATGGTGGGCTTACTTTTTGGGCATTGAAATATTTCTCAAAAAGTAGACATCAAATAGGGAAAACTAGGCCACCTTTCAAAAATAAAATTATACTCTTCCATGGTTCAATGAAATTTTCCCCAATAATTTATTTATCTTTAGTTAATTTTTTTATTGGATTTTAATTCTGGGTTCCACAAACATTATAGTGGCCCAAGTTCCAATATTCTTTGACAAAAAATTTATGTATTTGCTTCCTAATATTTCCAAATTTCATTTATAATCATTAATTTTTATATAAAATAAGTGGAATCATCCCTAAAAGTTGAGTCACAATATCCTCAAATCTCAAATTAAAATAATGAATTGAATTAGTTCCATAAGACACTGCTTAAATGTGCTAGGATTATTACAATTTTATAATAAATAACACTTATAATGAGAAATGAATTTCAAATTGTAAGTTGAATTAAAATTAGACTTTATGAATAATGATGCAGATGAAAATTCATAAAAATTAAATCAAAATTATTCACTTTCAATTGATAATAATCATGTAAATTAATTTCAATTGACAAAATTATACTAATATCGGTATTTTTATTATTTTGAATGAAAACCAATTGGAATATTACACAGTTGTTTATAAGGAAAAATAACCAAATCACTATTTAATGTAAATAATTTAATGGATATAAATCATATTTAATTGGTTCATACAAATTTTGATAGAACATTTCTTATTAAATAACAACAAGGATACTCATACTCCATAACTTTTATTGATGAATTTAGTATATATGGATATTTCTACTTTTTGAGGTATAAGTTGGATTCCTTGGATAAATTCAAGGAGTATGAGAATGATGTTGAGAATTCACTTGGTAATAATATAATTAAACTTAACTTAGACCATGGTATATAATATCTAAACCAAGGCTTCAGTGATTATCTACACGAGTTTATTATATTATCTCAACTCGCTCCTCCTTATACACCACATTAGAATGGTAATAGTTAAAGGATAAATGAAACCTTTTTGTACAAGGTTAGATCAATGAAGAGTCATAAAATTATTCCTTTATCCTTTTGGGGATACAAACTAGAGACAAAATTGCACATAAAAACTCATGTGACAACTAAACTGAACAATTTTATTTCATATGAACATTGATGTGTATGAAAATCAGTTTTGTCAAATTTACATGTATGTGGATGCAGATCGTTTTTAAAGTCTCATTGAGTTACAGATTTGAACCCGAGGCAAACAGATTTCCTTATAGGATATACAATGTAATAAAGGTTATATTACCTATACATCCTATGAAATAAAAACATAATAGTATCATGAAACAATATGTTTAATGAAATGGTGTGTATCTCCAAAATAGATATTGGGAGTGATATAGAGTTTGAAAAAGTCTCGGATCAAGATACACAAGAGTTGTCATATTATAAGATTCAATAAATCCCCATGGAAGAGGATGTTCCAAAGACACAAGTATTGTTTAAGAGTATAAGATAGGTTATAGAACCTGAAAGATATTATTTTATAGTGACCAAGCATGGTGACTCATTATTAGTCAATAATAACAAACCCGTGTCCTGTATGGAAGAAGTAAGTGGCACCGATTCTTCTAGATGGATAGAATCCCTAAATTACGAGATGGATTCTATGTTCCGAAATAATGCAAGGATTTTGGTATATCTTCTAGTGAATTACAATCTTCTTGGTTTCAAATAGGTATCAAAGAATAAACTATACATGGATATACAATTTTGTACCTATAAGAAAGAACTTGTTTTAAAATGGTTTGAACAACATGTAGTAATATAATATGATGAAACCATTTCACTCGTTTCAGTGTTCAAATCCATCAGAACTCTACATTATATAGTATCATACCATGACAATGAGATTTGGAAAATAGATATAAAAACAACCTTTTTAAAAGTAACCTTTATGAAAATGTTTCCTCGGGGATAGTATTCATGAAGGATAACATGGAATAACTCCTGAATAAATCCATTTATTAATAGAAGCATGGATATCATATGAGAGCAAGTGGGTGATTTTTTTTAGTTTTTTGGATCTAGTCCAAGTGGGAGTATGTTGGAGTTAGTTTCCTAGAACAAACTAATTTTTAGTTTAGATTACATGTATATTCAAATACATTAATAATAATAAAACTCCTTATCATATATTGATTATTATTTTACATAAATTTAATGTGATAATTTCCTTGAATTTCTACATCATTTAAAAGTAATAACAGTTCCCTACTATGATGATATCCTTGAAGTGCTATGAATATATTCTTATAGGTGATTCCTATGGTCTTATGATTTCATCTAATGGAACATGGATGATCTAGATTATCATGTAACATAAAAGAATTTTGTAAATGTAATTTACCATCTAAATTAACATGTTTTAGATATTTAAGAATATAGTATGAAATATTTTCACTTTATTATATTAACTTATATCAGAGAAAAATTACATAAAATTGTTAAAAATGATAAAATAAACATTTGTTATAAAGTAATCATAATTTAATTTTTAGGGAAAAATGTATTATTTTCATTAAATTTTTTTTTGATAAATTTAAAATTGTGAAATAATAATTTATTTTCAAAAAAGGTTTAATATATTTTTTATAAAAATTATAATATATTTCAATGGAGAGATAGACAAATTTTCTAAGGGTCAAGAATTTGACCGTGTCATAAAAATTAAAGTTTTTCGAAAAATAATAATTTTTATTTAAAAAAATTAAATTTACCATATTTAAAAAAATACTTTTATAAAATAAATTTAATCATTTTAATCAATACATTGAATTTATATTAGGGTGATTTTTTGGGTTTTTATGAAGAAAGACACTTTTAGTGGATAATAAAAAACATCGTTGTTACAAATACACTATCTTTTATGACATCAACATATATAATTATGATGTAAACTTTTTTGAAACATTTTTTTTGATAAAAAAGTATTTAAATATTAACATAATGAATTTAAAATTAATAATTTGAACTTATAAACCTTTTTTTAAATTTTGAAACCAGAAATATATTTATATTAATAAAAAACTATTTTAGTTCTTTGTATTTCATTGAGTGGTTAAATGGTGTAATATGGTTTTGGATTTATTTAAATTTTAAATAAGAATTTTTTTAATAATAAGTTAATAAATTTTTAGGAATCATTACTATATGTGGAAAATATCCTAAATTATAAAGTATTCAATGATTTTATTCTAAAATACCCTTCTCTTCCCCTTATAAATACACCATTGACCAACCTATTTATCCATTAATTATTACCAATTTACCTAAATAAAGTATTTCAATAACTTTGACCTAAAATCCTTCTAATTTATAATGGGTTCTATTCTCACCAAAGTACCAATCTAAGAAGGCCTAAGGTGTGATCTAATGGTGGATATCTAAGGAAGGGGTAACTTTCTTAACCAAATTCTTTCAAGTTTATTTATTCTTATACCATCTATAAATATAGTCAATAAATAATTATATTATTATATTATTATCATAATAATAATAAAATATTATTATATTAATGTAATTTCAATTATCCCACTCACTCCCTTCAATTCTAAAATGAAATCATCACCCTTGTTTTGGTTGGTTCATTGTCACCATGGATAATGTATTCACATTTTTTATCACCACCTTAGATGGAAGGTTTTAAAAATATATTTTATTATAAAATATTATATTTAATTAATTATTAATATTATAAAAATATAAATTAGAAATTACATTAATTATATTATCAATATATGATCATAGTAATTTTAATCGGCCAAAAACTATTATACTATAAAATATTTCATAATTTGAATCTATCATGGATAATATATATAGATATATAAATCTTTATAAACATAATTGTAAATAATTTTTAACTGTATAATTATGGAAATTATGAAACTATTTTATAATTCATTTGACCATAGTCAACATACTGAAGTAGTTTTAGATAAATTGAACAAACAACCCCATGTGGTCGATGAGAGGAACAATTATACAATAAGTGAATAAAATATGATAATAAATATATGCTTGAAATATTTTATAACTAAATAAGTTTCTGAATAAATTATTTAATAAACTTAAATGGGTTACCCTGGATGTTAGATTCATGTACCAAGTGAGTCGGTACTTGAGGTAAGGGAACTTCTAAACCACCATCTTTTCCTTCAAGTTATAGATTTCCTACCTCGAATTAAATTTACCTATCTAATATTATCATGTAATGATTCTATATTGTAAATATATATATATATATAAATATATATTTGTCTTACATATATACCAATTTTATTTACACTCTTTTCTTTTGGTATTATACATGTTTTTCATGTCCCATTCTTATTAATTCTTTAAAACATGCCTATTTGAAGTGAAATTTATTATTCTATTTCATGTGTAAATTTCATAAAATTTTATCCCTTCCATTATTTTTAATAATAATTACTATTTCATGGAAAACCATTCTTTTTCATTACAATTTTTAATAAAAATCTATGTATGCACCTTTTTTAGAGGTTCTTTATTCATTGCTCAATTCATTTCTTAAGGGATTCTATTTTTTATATACCTATCCACTCCTTTCTTATGAATTTTCTTAATTTGAAATTATTATATATGAAATAAGACTCTTTAGTAAAATACTAACATGAATAAATATTTAATTCTTTATTTTATTAGCAATCATTATGATATACCCATTGTTTATGTTTTGAGATAAGATTATGTAACCCATTCCCAATCGATGGGTTTTTATTATACTTATACCTTATGTATGAATTCTTTATGTGGAACACATATACATGTACATAATAAGATGTTATGGTTAGAATAAAAATTTTATATCCCTCCAATGAATTGGTCAATGTTTTCATATCATGATATATCATATATGGTGGATGAGAAGTTATCCTATCACTCAATGTTATGTTGTCTTTGAAGTGATAATTGAATTGTGTTTGATGTCATATTTTATGTCGTTTCCAAATATCAGTGATTTTAGGATCTTATTATATTATTTATATTATTATATATTCCCATTTTTATGATCATTCTCTTTATGATATAATTATATCCCTCTTAAATCATAAATATTACTTCTCCATCATGCTTTACTCTGATTATTCCCATTTTGGGCATTATATCTCAACCTTTTCTTTATATTTTCCCCTTGGTTACTCTATACTATAATATAAGTTCAATATGAATTAGGATCACATTATAAAGGTGAAAATAATAATGATGTTCCTTATGTTGATCATCACTTGATGAATATCAAGAATTTTAAACTATGAAACAAGATCGACACACCTATGGGTTATGCTTTAGAAATTTTACATTCTCTTTATGAACCACTGGGAATGATTTGGATACGTTATTATGGTTTGGTTGGAGAACATAATAGGAAATATACCATGAATAACATAGATAGAAACTGATAAATTCATAATTTATGGTATACATTTAATTTATGAGATATTCCTTCTATGTTCATAGTTTTCATTTAACATGCTTACTAATATATACATTCTCATATCTAAATTTCCTTTAGTAAATGAATGAAAATAAGAGGAATCATTCCAAAAAACTATACGATGGAAAATGTAGTGATTTCCATAAAAGATCATAATATAATGGGAGTGGGAGTTTTCTTATAATTACAATTTCCCAAATAAATCAAGTTATTAATAATAACACGAATCATGTGAAACAAAGTCCTTACCCTTAGAAAGAAAAAACTGTGGTTTATTCATTTTTAGGTCAAATGGCTCCCACTTATTGTAGACTTAATGATATCTTGGTTTAGTAATAATAGATTAATTCTGTTGAGAAGATACTATTTATCCTCTAATGCTCTTAGAAATAGAAATTTATATTGATTATTTATCATTTATATGGGGAAACCGATCAATGTTGGAAACTAATCAAGGTCATGAAACCCAAGGAAGAGATTAGATAAAAGGAGTAGGAAAGATTCAACACAACATTTTTCAATAAATATTTCCTGTCACACTCCATTTTAAAATAGATAGGGTGTTTCTTCGACTCAATCAAAGGAAGTATGAATCAATCAAGTATTATGATACAAGCTTCAAAAGGCTTTCATGGTATGCCCGACTTTTTCATTGACCCTAAAAGTAAGGTTTAATGATTCATTAGTGGAATAAAACGAGTCTTATAAAAGTTTGATAAATATCAAAGGAAGATGAATAATCCCACAATTATAAAATAAAAATAATCCTCCAATAAATTCTCAATCTATAATTTAGTGTTTAAACTAAAAAGAGTACATGCATAATGAAAATCATTGTACTAATCCAGGGGTTTTCAAGGATAACTGAAGAAAACAACCTCCATGGCTAAGAGCACAAGGAAGGGATTATGCTATTACTATTTCTGAGGTAGAGCATGATAAAGAAGTGGTGATAAGTAATATTTTTATTCATTAAATAATTGAAAATGTAAAATTTATTATGGTTTTATGAATTATTTAATATCTTTAAATTTTAGTAGAAATATTTAAACACTTCCTCAAGATATGGAGGTTGAGTTGTTAGTGAAAACACAAAGCTGTGTAATTATTTCATATTAAGTATAAAACACTTCCCATGTGAACATTTTTGGGGTGATTCTTCAAAAAAACCTTATTATATATCCTATAGTGGAATTCATTATTATACTAAGTATTGAATGGATATATTTATGTAGATACTACATCAAGAATTATTAGAAGGAAATCACTTTACATGTCTCGAATCGTCTTTTGAATTTGTACAAGTGTAATAAAGAGGATTAATATCCATTGGAAATAACTTCTTATGAATTAAAATTTATACCTTGTGAGAAATCATATCTTTATAAATTTATTGATAAAAAATAGAGGATCATATTTGAAGACTTGTCCATTGTGAAGGAATATTCCAATGTATTACCCAAAGAGTTTCCTATTCTTCCTCTTGATCAAGTGGTTGAGATTTAAGTGAAAATTATACATGGAACTCTTCCTACATCCAAGATTTTTATTATAAGGGAACCTATTAAAGTGGAATAATTGAAGGAGAAACTTTAAGATAATCCAAAAAAGTTTTTCATACTCCTAGGTTCTTAACCATGGGGTGCACTAGTTCTATTTTTTATGAATAATTGAGGGAAAATTAGTTTCCACATTAATTATTAGGAACTTAATAAGACCACTATAGAGAAAAAGTATCACCCACAAAAAATTATAACTTTTTTGATCGTCTATGTGAAGCCTAGCACTTCTCCAATATTTTTCTTTCTCATGGATGATATTAGTTAAAGGTAAATGAGGATATTAAAAATACTATCTTTTATACAAGGGATTATTTCATTGAGTTTATAATAATTATATTTAGAATAAAAAAATCTATAGACATTTTCATGGATAAGAAGAATAGAGTCTATAAATATTACCATTATAAATTTGTGGTGGTATTTATAAATGATATTATTATATACTCCCTAATTAAGGAGGAACATGATGACAAATTGAGTAGTATTCTAAAGAATTTGATAATGTAGAATTTATATGCTAAGTATAGTGAATGTTAGTATTGGATAAAGAAATTATCATTATTAGGGAATGGTATCACAATCAAGGGGATATCTATGGATCTTTTAAGGACAATGGTGGCTGAGGAATAGCTTAGAATAAAATAGATAGTAGATATCTAAAGTTTCCTCTTATCATCCTAGTATTATTGGGGATTTTTGAGGAACATTTATTGATTTTTAAACCTACTAACAAAGACAATATGAAAGGGTGTAAATATTTATTTGGACTAATGAATGTGAAGAGATATTCAAGGAGTTGAATAAGAGACAAATTACAACAATTATACTCAGAATACACAGTTGTGGGGAAGGAGTTGTGATGTAAAATGATTCTTAAAATAAGTAATTATAATATTTCTCAAGAAAAATGTTAAAATGATAGATTACTCCTCAAGGAAGTTAAACATTCATGAATAAAACTATTCAACACATGATTTGGAGTTAGTGTCAGTAATATTTATATTAAAGATATTGAGGAATTATCTCTATGTAGAGATAGATGACATATATATAGATCATAAGAGTATCAAGTATATACTCACATTGGAGGAGATTAATATGCACTAAGTAATATAGAAAAACATGATATAATACTATGATTAATCAATCCATTACTATCCAATGAAGGTAATTAAAGTAGCATATGATCTAAGTTAAACGATCCTGTAACCTTATTCATGTTGATAATTGAGAAATATTCTATATAATTAGACATATAAAGGATATACATGGGAATTATAAAGTAAGGAATAACATTTTACCTTAATCAAATGATCACTCAACCATAAATTTCGTATAAATTTAGCAAATTTTATTGTGATAATGCTGATATACAAATTAACGTGGATGATATAATAAAGGGGAAATACTTAGAGTTCAACATTGATGGAGAAGGATTTTTGGGATTTGGGACACAACTATGCATACTATTAGATCCTGAGATAAAAAAAGGAGATATTAACTTATACCCATTGATCAATATTCTCTATCCAACTAGGAATAACCAAGATGTAAATAGATTATAGAGAGAACTATTGGTGGAATAATATGAAGTAGAAGATTTCTAAATATACAACATAGATTTTTTCATGGGTCTTACAAATATAACCAAAGTAAATAATTCCATACAGACTTAATGGCTCATCTCATAAAAACATATCACTTTATCGCTTTTATGGAGGAATTATCACTTGATTCACTAGAAAATATATATATTAGAGAAGTGGTGAGGCTATATGAAACACCCCTAATGAACTTATCTGATCATGATTTTAGGTTCACCTCACTGTTATGGAAAAGGTTATAACATTAATTTATTATATAGGTTCACTTTAATATGTCCTACAACCCCCAAAATTTATGGGAAATATGAATGGAAAATATTGACACTTAAGAATATGCTGAGAGTTTTATGGAAATAAATTTAAAGGAATATGATATTTATAGCTTCCTTTGGTTGAGTTCTCATACAACAATAAATACCACTCAATCATTCAGTGGGATCCTTTTTAATCCCTGCATAGAAAGAAATATATAAATCCAATATTGTGATATACCAAACCAAGTTCACTCTTAATTTACATAACCCAGTTGGACACATGTTCTCAAGTGTTCCTCCCCATACATTAGAGGCTACTGGATAGCAGTAAGGGCCTAGGGTGTGTCTATGGGGAGACTATACCCTCTAGTTTGAGTTTAGAATATTAGAATAATAATATTAATAAAAAATGGAAGCATTATTATGAACAACTAGTGAAGTTTAAGAGACATAAATCTATATAAGATAAATAAAATAAATAATAATTACTATCATTGTGTACAAAATGATGGAATTGTCATGATTCTATACAAAAAATAATAGTCATACAAAGAAATTCTCATGATCATCCACATGCATGAAATGAATTATGCATTTAATATAACTATAGTTAACTTCTTTTTCATTGTTATTTAATATAAATCATGCTTGAATAAATTAATTATTATCTTTAATTAATCAGTTCTTTTTTCTTAATTCTCATCTGAATCTCATTGAGATTCTATTCCATCATAATTTTAATTTTTCTATAAATTTATTTAAAATTAACTATGTAAATTAAATGTACGTTAGAGGAATCACATTGAATACCGGTTCGAGTCCACTCAACATGTATTATACTTGTATATAACTTGAATTTTGTGACATACAGGATACATGACTTATCACATTCTTTCATTACATATACTATCAACTAAATTATTAAATTAATTACATGATTCTTTGGTCATGTGTTATGCCTCAAGGAATTTAGATTAACAACTATAATACAACTCATACAAGATATGTAAATATTAATACTAAGAATATATTAATTAAATAAATGTTTATATATATATATATATATTAAAAACTCATCACGTGGAAAGTCCTATCAACATAATGACCACACATAAGAAAATGTATCAAGGTTTACACAATATAATAAATAAATTTTAAATTTGTATTATTCGGTATAAGTGAATGGAAAGTACAGTCAAGCCACACGACATGTACATCTATCATAATCTATCTGAGGTACATGCCAAGGGACTTGGTGTGTAAATCGAACCGAAGAAAAAATAAAGTACACAGTGTGTAAAAGAATCTATATGACATGTGTAATCTGAGTTACATGATCACTAGTCAGGTAGGCATTGTATAAAACAAAATACCCATCTATGACTCAAAGGGACTACATGCGGTGTACACTGGCTACATGATGTATATTCCGACTAATCATACACTAGGCTGTCATGGTCAACATGCGGTTTAAGAATTAACTATTCTAGGTGCCATCAATGCACACACATTAAATTAATTTTCAAAATAATTCATGGTGAATAGAAAAAACGTACACAATATCTAACTGTAGTTACATGGTTTGTACTCTTTTTTTATTTGGTCAGAATCTTTGGCACCTTTGGACGAGTTCTTTGATTTTAATTCATTCATAAAATTAATCACATTGATTAGATCTATGAGAAATGGAGGAATAAATAGATCTCATAATTCAGATTAAAATAACGATTTGAATTGAATTGAAAAACTAAATCAAAATGTTTAAATCATTAACAATATTTAAATAATTATTAATTATTATGTGAATTATATGATACCACTTGTAGGTTTGAGTGTAGTAGAATTGGGCGATGGATCATGCAAAACATTGCCTATTATTATGATGGATTATCAATATCAGATTTACACAATGATTAACAACACGATCAATGGAATTGAATCAAAGAAAACAGACCAAGGATAGAACACGGAAATCAGATAGAAGATTATGAAATATTATTTATAATCATTTTAATTAATTAAAGAATTACCTTGTGGGAATTCTTTCTTCATTGATGAATCTGACAACATATCTATGTCATTCAGTTATCTCATTGTAAGAATCAAAGTATATGACCTCTAAAGGTGATCCATATGTGTTACAAAAATCCCAAAACCCTACTGTAGGAATCTACTGGTTCCAGAACGACATATCCTAGCTCTAGAATCCTCCTCCTTTGATTATCTTGGGAATAACTTCCTAATAATTATCTTGGATATCTTCTAACTTGAGAGTGGGACATGGAGGAAGATCACTACCCATTTTTGGGAGCATTCATGGAGAAGAGATATCTCTAGGTCTTAACAGGATTCTCCAAATTTGTTGTGCACAACAAAATAAATGAATTGGCTTATTGAGTAAAAAATATAAATGAATTTATATATCTCTAGGGTTAAAATAAAATAATTTCACGTTTATTATTTATATAATACCCATGAATCCCCATTTAAAATGAAAATAAATAAAATATTATTTATCAATATGTGCTTAACTTGATAACTAAATTAAATATTATTTAATCAACGAATATTCAATATTTATTATTTTTCCTCAGACCATTAAACTCGGTCTTCCATATCCCCAAAAACTTTATCAGGCCTAAAATAATGACTATTTTTTATTAAATAAATATCACTTCATTATTCTCTAATAAATAAATAAATATTATATCCACTAAATAGAAAATAAATATTTATTAAATATTCCACTCTAATTATATTTTCTCAAACAACTGGTGAAAAAATATATGTGATCAAGCATTCATGAATAATTATTAAAACCATGTTCTGGATTAATATTTATTAATATTTTTTAATAATAAATAAAAATATATTATTTTACTTAGCTTCTGGATACACTTAGTTTGTGACCCTCTAGCCCTCTTTCTCAATGGGATTATGAGAAGTTGTCTAGAGTCCAAGGTTAACATCTAGAAACTCACCAAGGTACCCTTATAGAATGTAGTTAATTCCACAAAAACATGATACCTCATACAAATTCTTACTTTGTAAAATAATACTTTTATCTTGATATCTCAAATCAACCAGATTGCATGCTGATGCCATCATCCTATCTTCTCGATGTCTCTTTCTTTGATTTCATAGAAATTAAACTTTCTTATTTTACACCATGGCCATGGATTTATTTATGATATATAATTTTCATCAAAGGGCCCAATATATCAACTTTTGTTAAATAATAGAAGGTACAAATACTTTCTTTCATTATTTATTAATGTAATATTAATCATGAAATACTCAATGTATCCTACCTCACTGTGAACATATTTCGTCATAGTTTTCATAAATACATCAAAGTATGAGACTCATAATAATAATTAATAATGATATTAAAGTCTAAGGACCAATACACTTGTTTTTAGATATGAAAATTCAATGACACATATAAATTTGCATTTCCTACTGGCGGGTGTCATTCCCATAATATCCTAACGGATATTTCTAAGGGTGTACACTATGATAAGTTACCTGAATATCCTATGAGTTTCCACCCTTGATATCCAATATCATTTTCCATCAAATGATATCATCTTGATATAGAATATATATTTAAAAACTGTGTCATAGAACTTTCTGGTTCACATCATAGTGGGGAAATGATATGAATTTTTAGTGCGACAACTACTCTTGGGACATTATCACATACTATGTTACAAAGAATAACAATCTTGATGTGATAATATGATAATTAATATTCAAAACTATCAATACATGTTATCATAAAGTTAATATGAGTTCTTTTTGGGAAACCAACTCCAACACTTTCCTCATAACTTACAGTTTATGATGATCCAAAAAAGGATTATATACACAATATAGAAAGGTTCAGAAGTTGAAAAAATGTTTATTTGTTTTATGACATCATTATTTTTCTTTCAATATTGAAAATTATCATAGTATTTTTGATATATCAAATCTTAGCTATGATAGTTCCTCAACTATATCATTTCCATAAATCTTGGTTAGATTTTGAAGGTTTTAATGTTCTATATATCTTCACCCACTTACTTTAAGTGGTGATATTTTATTATTTCACATGTCATGTGTTGGGAGAATCCACATATATATACAAGAGATATTTATTTCTTACAATGTTACTATAAATAGTATCATAAAATTTATTTTATTAAATTTTTTTCTACCCAAATTTACTTAGGTCTAAAAATATTACGAAATAACACTTTTAGAATATATATATATATATATATTAAAATTATAATGGTAATTGTCCATATGGTTCTCTGATATATAAGTTTTTCTTCAAATCTGTGGATTAAGATTTCTTTAAAGGGAATTTTCTTTTATAAATTCCTCTTATCAAAAAATTTGCGTGGAAAGGTTTTATTTTACATGCATATTTTTTATTTCTAATTTTTTTCCACATCGTACAATGTATCCTGGAATATTTTTACATCTTTATAAGTTTTTTTAGGAATAATTTTTTCTATATTTTCTCTTCCCTATGTGAACGTATCTGAATCCTTTTTTATGATTCCATTATCTATAGTTCACCAAACCCCTCATTCATAGAAAATATATGGTTGAGAAGTAATGATTTTGGGGGAACATTTGGTATTTAATGGATAAATGTATTCATTATCCATTGTGATTTTATCTTAATTTAGCTGAGAATTATTCTCAAGGACCTTTGTTATAATTTCACCCATTTATCTAGAAAGATGAGTGAACTCAACCTCACTTTGTTATGGATCACTTTGAATATTTGATCCATGATAGTGGTTGAGTCCAAGTCCATATATTTGTTTTAATTATTGTAATTTTATTCATCTATTGTGATCCAAGACTCATATTGCTTTATATTAACAGTTATTTCTTCTTTTCAATTTTTCTTATGCGCTTTGTGTCTTCTATAACAATTCTTATTTACTCCCACTCTCTTTTTATTATATTTATTAATTTTTATATAGATTAATTTTCATCAAGATCCTTCTCAACAATTGTGTTTTGGATATTCATTATTGTGGAGAGACACTGATACATTATTTATATAGACTCATCATGTTTGAAATCAAAGACTTGATATTATGAGAGAAGAATAACCCATTTTTTTGGGGAGCCTTTTTGGTTCCCAAATGAGTAGTCTATTTATCAAAATATCAAGAGTTTTCTGTGTGTGAAGATATATAACTATATATATATATATATGAAATATAACATAAATGAGAGTATCTTATATTTATATTAAGAAGGAATTATTTTTTAATACATCAGTGTATTTTCAGGATGATTATTTGGGGTTTTTAGTTTTCCTAAGGAAGTCGCAACATTCCAATATTGAGTTAAAAATGAAAGTTTTCATTTTTTATCTGAACTATTCCTTATATATTCTATAAAATATGGGTGGTTGATTAAACTTTTGAGAGTATAGGATTCTTGTGTTAATATTAATTTCCATTTCAAGAACTTTTCCCAATAAAAAATTAGTTTTAGAAAACATTTAAAAAGAAAACATCTGATTCCATGTGTTGTCTGAGAATGTAAAATTTAATACGGTTGGATTGATTTTTTTAAATAAAATAGTCCATACACTATGGAGTTTGATAAAGTAGTGTATGAAAAAAATATCATTGAAAAATAAATTTGAAAAATAGAAGGCTATTTGAATATAACACTATAAATTAGAAACATAAACACTAGAAATGTTAAATGAGTTGGAGATAATAAGTATTTAACACTCTGATTTTTACTAGTATATAATCCTTAGTTTCTATCCATATAACCACCTCAATTAAGAACAAATGTAGAAGTTGGATTATATGTCCAAATCTAGTAAAAAATATTGAGTATAAGAATTTAACACACTTATAATTATTCTTTAGAAACAAATTCATCATTCTAAAAAAATGATATTTTGAATGCTATAGTAGTACACAAAGTAATATTTATTCCTTTTTGATGTGGAACCAATGGATAAGGTTTGGAATGAAAAATAATGATAAAAAATTTGTAATTATATTTAAATTGATTTTTATCTTTAAGTGCTCAAAGCCTTCGAGAATGGTTCCATCATTCATTAAAAAAATTAAAATCACAAAAATTAATTATAAGATGAAAGATAACTTTATTATTAATATATAAAAACTTAATAGTGCACACCTTATTCATTTTTATAAAATTTCTTTAGAAACAAATTCATAATTCTATCAATTGTTAAGTTAAATGGACCACTCATTTTATCTCTCCTCATTTTCCTTATTTATTATATCACAATTAAACACAAACATACAAGATGTACAATAATTTACAAGATTAACCAATTAGTTTGAGAAGGATCATCCTTTGTGTGAAATGAATTTCTCAAGGATCAAGCTACCCAATAAAATAATCATGTTTGATTTACACTATAGCATTCTGAAGGTGTATATTGTGAACCCCAAACACTTTTTTTGGTTTCATCCCAAACTTAGATAGAACCCATACTATAATAATAAAAGTAGGGAGAAATAAAAAGATATTCTGACATAAATTTTCAATACATACGTATTATAGATTTTATTCATCTTTTTCCCTTAAATAGTATAAAATAAATTCTTTTGTTTGTTTCCAAAACATTGCATACAATATCTTATTATTATTCATAATATAAAAATGATATGCTTCCATTTCATCTTATTCCCATTTTTTATGAATAATGATAAACAAAACACTTCTTCCAATCTTCTCTTATTATATGATAATTGTGGTACATAGATCTCTTCCCACTTGTCTTATTGTTATTTACAATAGCTAGTGATGGTATCCATTATTTCATAGATCTTAAGACTTCTTATTCACTTCAAAACACTTTTGAACAATTCTTAACATTCTTCTTCCCTTTTCTTTTTATCCACTACTTACGTGAACAATAAGGATACGATATATATCTTCTTTATCTATCTTTTACTTAAGTTTACGGATAAGATTAAACTGATTATTTTTTACCTAATTTGACACATAATCAATCTTCAATAGAATAATAGTTTTGGATATGTATTCTTATGGATAATATTTATGTATTATTAAATTATTTAAAAACCCAAAAATAATACCATAAATTTTATTCTCTCTATTATAGATGTATATCATCCACAGAAACCCTTCAATTATTTTAATTCAAATACAAATTTCAAATTAAAATTCAAAACTTAAATATCAAACTCAATTATTGGATGATTTTTAATTAAATCCCAACTATCTAATTAAAATTATTATTTATTATAGGTTTAAATAAGTATCAAACATATCAAGATAATAGATTAATGTTGTTTCAGATGAATGAGTTTCTATTTCCAAGCTGTAACATCTTCCATTTTTTGTGTATCATAGTAGTTTCAGATTGTCATTTTTTTAAATTTCTAAACACATTATGGCTTGATGTGGTCCATAGAGTGTAAAGGTCTTCCAAATTCAATTGACATGGAAATAAACGATTAGACTCCTTTGAAGCATGGAATCCTATCTTGTGGCATGGAATTCATTTTTACAATGTGGTACACAATTATGGGGAATGTTTATCCAAATTTCATAGGAACAAAAACCACCAGTTCATCTATTATATAATATATCCCTAATTCCACAAAATAAGTATCTCATTGCAACATTGCATATGATATAATACTCCTTTATGGTGTAGAGATCCGAAATATACTAGAACAAGGAAAATATGATTAGAATTATTTATGGTGTAGTCAACTATTTATGATGAAGATTCTTTCAAAGAGATAGAAGCACCTAATAACCAACTTAGTCACCTTTTTGACAATGAACATTTATTACAGTGAAATCCTTCTTCTCTAATTAGATCTTATAGCACAATAACAATTTTTACATAATTAGATTGATTCCATAAATGTATTTTACCATGAACAAATTTCATGATATATAGTCACATCAAATTATCTTAATCATCATTTTAATTACTCCCCAAATATATTCATCTCACATGATTTGTGTGTTTGATTATTATTTATGTATTGAAAACAAAATAAAACATAATGAGTCACATTCAATCCAACCTCTTTCTTCAGATAACTCCTATAATATATTTGTATTTAGAAATATGGAAAACACCCGAAAGATTTACCACTGTAACCCAAAAATTGACATCAAGAACAATTCAAAACCTCTTGATTTCATTTTTTGAAATATAAAACATAATACCAACTTCTATATTTGGATGGATTCAAACTTTATCCAACACATTTAGATCAAAACATTGACCCCATTTCATTATTGAAATATAGAATGATCACTAATAATTCTCCAAGAACCAAAATCCTCAAAAGAATTTATTTCTTCATTCCTACTCTAATAAAAATATTGGAATATATATCCATTTAAAATTAATATATTATTCATTATAATCATATTAATTCTTAATATGATCTATTTATACATTGTATGCATGTTGATACCAATGGAAGACTTCTTATTCTACAAAAACCCTTGAAAACAAATACAACACACAAAATGGGATAAACAATTACCCCATTTTTATGTTTTGGAAATTCCTACTTAAAAAATCAATATCATTGTGTGAAAGTCCACTTAATTCATTATTTTATCCCCCATTCACATTAATATTTCAGTTAAATTATCCTCCCATTTCTCATCATTATTTTTTATTGTGATTTCTATATTCCATATTAATAAGAAATAAAAAGGTCTTGTGGAGGAATGGTATCATTCCATACTTAAAAATATTCCACTAACCAATCCAACCTAGGTCTATGTGAGATACACTCTTTAGATAAAACAAGAGGCTTTGGTTTAATTAATAAAGTAATCTATTACCAAAATAGTATGATAAAAACTTAAAAGTGATACTCCAACCTTCTATAAATACTATAAAATAATTTTGTAATGCCCCGACCCCAATTTCCAAGAGTCAGTTCATCATTACATAACATTGGCATGATCACAAGAAAGATCAAGTCTCGAAAGACCGATTAGTTTAGTATCCTTGGAATAACTAGATACATTTATAAAGTTTACATTACAACATAAAATGAAAAGTACAACAATATAGTCTCCATAGACAACTCTCTTATCTTTCTCATACTATCCCTACAGGTCATTCATAAAATACTTCTTCACATCCTGGGAAAAATAAAATTTTGAAAGGGGTGAGCTCAAATGCCCAGTAAGGATAACAATATAGCGAAAACTTTCATAAATAAGAATAAACATTTAAGTCAATGTATAACTAAAACAAAAGACATTTAAAACTTGAAATTCAGAATAATATGGCAGAAATAAAATGAAATAATTCAATATACATATTCACATGGATATTCTACTAGTCTAATAATCACATGAAATATCAATAACCACCTTCATAATGATAGAATGCATAATGCCAAACTATCATAACCACATAGTCAAGGCTTCGTGCTAAGACTACAAATAAGATTTTGTCAAGGCCTTGTGCCAAGACACTAGTGTCTCTCATGAGACCTATCGATGCATCGAGGAGCTATAGATTGATCCACCCATCACTTATTAAGTCCAATGCATTCCCATATGAAAAGGTTTAAACATAACATAAAAATTCGTATTAAAACTATCATACAAAATGTAAATACTTCATCCATAAAACATGAATGGTATAAAAATAACACATCCACAGTAAAAAATATCACAAAACCTTCAATAAAATATAGAAGTTTTGTATCATAATAAATCAACTTCAAATAAGCTTAAAATCCATCAAAGGATGTTGACATAGATGAAGTCAAAACCATTTGAGAGAAATATTTATTTTTTTTGAATTCATTTAAAAGTTACATAATTATAAAATAAAACATTTACTTTGAAAATTTTCTTATAAGCTATTAAGGTAATCGTCAAAGATTTTATAAGGGCGGAAAATAGCGGCACCCGCCGCATACGTTAAAAAAAGACATTCTTACCTTAATTCTGTCGAAAAGGTTAAAAAGGGCCTTGTTTGGGAAATGACAGAAATATTCCTTTATAAAACTCTTATAAAAAGTTAAAAAAGGGTATAAATGACTTTAAACCATATTGTAGTAAATAGTAAAAATGTTTTGAAATACATTTTTAAGAAATAAGGATGTGGATGATAAATAAGTCCTAGTAGATAATTACGTATAAACAACCTCGGATAAGGAAGTGATTGTGAAATAACCCTTACCATGTGATTTTCATTGGTTGGGGGTATGTTAACCTCCTGTATTATGGTGAAATAATTGTTATTAAATTATACAAGAATCCTATACATTAATATGATATCATATATGATCTTTTATCATTTCTTTGTTAATAATATCTTAGTATTATCGTCGTTTCGGGTGTTAACTTAATCGTATATGTTTTGTTACATAAGTCATTTTTATTATGGATAGATTGTATCTTATTCATATCCAGAATGATATCAAATCCTTAAACATTATTTTTAATCATCAAATGATAATTATACTTGAATGGATACGATGGAGCATGAATCTCATCGCGTTCGTGGAGACGGTAGTCCATACATACGCACGAGCAACAATATCATCTTTTTGATATTAAAATAATATATAATTGGATGTCATATCATATATACAGAATCATTATCATGTTATATTTATTATTTACATGAATTAAACATCATTATTATACTCATCCAAATAATAATTTATTGAATAACAATTACACCACGACGTGGAGACGGTAAGCCGTACGTACACACATATGGTGACATGTCATTAAAAGGATGGATAGAATACTGAATATGGTTGTACCATATTTATAATAACATAAAAGTATATATAATATAATATAGTTATTATTTTATAATTTTAAAAACAAAGAAATAAGAAGATGAAGAAGAAAGGAACTTGGAAAAGGATGGTGAAATCATTACCTCTTCTTCGGGTTCTTCCTTTTAATTTGATCAAAAGGACTCCTTAGGTTGGATTTATGATTAAACTAAGGCCTCTAGGTTGTAGTGAGGGAAGTTGAGAGAGTATTTGTGTAGGGGTTGGCCGAGCCAAGAGTCTTTTAATGTGTGAATTAGTGAGAAGGGGGAGTTCTCTTTTATAAGAGGGGTGAGGGGCACCTTTGGAAAAGCTAGAAATAATATTTTATAATAAATTCATATTTAATTTATAATGTCTCCAAAGTGGATTATTTAACTGTTAAGGTGGGGATGGGTCTAAAACCACTCAACCAATAGGTTTTATATAGGTTTGTGTCACTATATTAACCTTATCATTTAGTTTTAACTCTTAGTTAATTAGTTTGACATTTACCTTGTCACTTTGTATATTTTTATTATATAGTTAATAAACTTACTATATACATCCAAGAGACCCCCAAGTGGTCCATTAATGATACACCTATCATGATACAAGTCTTTTGGCCGAACTTTAGATTTTTAGGAATAGAATATAAATTAATAATATAATATTTGTTTTAAAAACTCTTTAATGTCAATTTTGACACTATTGGGTATTTTGTTTCTGATAATTTCATAACAGCCTTATTACTTCAAAAAATATCTATATAACCAATAATAAGATGTCATATTAACCTATAAAATAAATTTAATTCATAAAAATTCTTAAATTACATTTATTTTGATATTTATAATATCAATTATTTTAATATTTCATTAATTAGGTAATTACTGCATCACCATTGTGTCATAAATAAATTAAATTATTTAATATCTAAAAATTATAAATAAAATACCACTATGTAGGAAATATTTTTATCTTTCTAATTAAAATTTACAATCAAATTTATCTTATGTAAAACCCTATATCAAAAATGTTTTAGTTAATAAACTTTTATTTTAACTCTTTTAACTCTTCTTTGAATTAAATAATAATAAATGTCCTAATCTAATCCCAGTGGACCTAAATGACAATATTTTACTCCTAAGGTTGTTTTTGGTCGAAATACACTTGTCCAATAGAATTATGAATGTGTTAGGGTAATATTAATATCATTTTTACCCTTAATTGTCCTATTTACTTTTAACCGTGGTACATAAAAGTAAAAAGTCACTATTCACCAAAAATTATTTTTATCCTATTGAACAAAATTTTACTCATTGATATTAACCGTGTGTCTCGAATTTTTGAAATTCCACTCACAGAAGCGGTAAAATTATGTTTTATGTGAATTTGTAAATTCTCCTAGGAGGTGGGTAAAAGACGGTGAAAAGTTCAATAAAATTTTTATATGTCTAAAATTACTATAAACTGACTCCAATGAAATACATTGAACTTATATAATTATTTATTATCTATTTTGACCTAAAATAAATTTAAATAAAATAAATAATTATTTAAATAAAAAGTCGGGTTTTAACTATAACTCAGTGTTTTCACTATTCATAAAAAATTGAAAGTTTTCAGAAAAATACTAAAAAGTCACCCTAGTCTAATTTCGATATTCTGAATCCAAAAAAGAAGTCCATTTTGAAAGATAAAATTTTTAAAATTTTAAAAATTGTGTATTACTATTCATAACAGCTAGTTTGATTGGTTGTGGTGTGTGTTAGAACTCGAAGTTGCGTACAACACACACTACTGTATTAATCAAAGAGAAATGTACCATAGAAGATTGGGGTGTTACATTCTACCCTCCTTCAAATAATTTCATCCTTGAAATTTCTAGAATAATACCCTATGAAAAGACTCGGGTGGTTCTTCATCATAAGTTCCAAGGGTCCCCACGTTGCCTCTTCCATCTTATGGTTCCTCCATAAAACTTTTACCAGACGAGTCGTACAGTTTCTCAGCACTTGCTCTCTCATATCAAGAATCCTGATGGGCTCTTCGAAATAAGATAGACAGGGTTCCAGTTCTAATTCCTCATAGGTGAGTACATGCATTGGGTCAGGCATGTATTTCCTCAACAGTGATACGTGGAACACATTGTGAACTTTGGAGAGACTTGGCGGCATTGCCAAACGGTAAGCTACAGCCCGAATTCGTTCTAGAATTTCGAAAGGTCCGATGTACCTGGGACTCAATTTACTCTTATCACCGAGACATATAACTCCCTTCCATTGAGATACCTTCAAGAAAACGTGTTCTCCTACATGAAATTCCAAATCCTTCCTTGAGTTATCGACAAAGCTCTTCTGCCTACTTTGAGCTGCTTTGATGTGGTTTTGGATTACCTTCACCTTTTCCATCATTTCCTCCACCAGTTCTGGGCCTACAAGTTTTCTTTCACCAACGTCATCCCAACAGGCTGGTGTGTGACATCTCTTTCCATATAACGCTTCATATGGTTCCATCTGAATACTCGAATGGAAGCTATTGTTATAGGAAAATTCCACCAGAAGTAAATATTGATCCCACATACCCTGAAAGTCAAGTGAGCATGATCTAAACATGTCTTGTATGGTTTGAATAGCCCGTTCTGATTATCCATCTGTTTGAGGGTGGTAGGCAGTGCTCAAATGATGTTCAGTATCCAGTGATTTCTGAAGAATTTTCCAGAATCTTGAAGTAAAACAGGGATCACAATCAGAAACAATTAATAGGGGTACTCTAAGAAGACACACAACTTCATTAATATATAGTCTTGCTAGATGTTCCAGTGGTAAATCTTCTCTTATAGCAAGAAAATGTGCTGACTTGGTAAGACGATCAACAATAAACTATATTGCATCATTCCTTCTAGGAGTCTTTGGTAGTCCCATAACAAAGTCCATTATGATATTATCCCATTTCCACTCAGGTATGGGAAGAGGTTGCATGACTCCTCCAGGCTATTGCCTTCCAGCTTTCACTTGTTGACAAACCATACATCTTGACACAAAATCAGCAATCTCCCTCTTCATGTT
The DNA here is from genome assembly GCA_963277665.1 of Viscum album. Taxonomy (NCBI): domain Eukaryota; kingdom Viridiplantae; phylum Streptophyta; class Magnoliopsida; order Santalales; family Viscaceae; genus Viscum; species Viscum album. Next base: position 356,855,345 of record OY728155.1, on the reverse strand, counting down.
GTCCCACCGAAAATGTTCCTTCAAATATCTATAAATTGTGGTGCTCCCATGGTGTATATAGAAATTGGAACTATGAGCATCATCCAACAATTCCCTTTTTAGATCAGGTACATTGGGAACACAAAGTCTCTTCCCAAATTTTAAAGTTCATTCTTCATACACAAAGTCTCTCAATCTCCCAACATTCACAGCTTTAATCTTCTTCTGAAACTCTTCATCATCGGTCTGAGAAATCTTTATCCTGTCTAGTAAAGATGGTTTGTCAACCATTTGAAAAATCATTGATGGTTAACCTTCCATGGTGATTCCCATATCCAACTTTACTAGATCCATAAAAATAGGATCCCTTTCAATTCTCATCATGTTCAAAAATCCATGATCTTTTCTGCTCAAAGCATCTACCACCTTATTTGCCTTCCTCGGGTGGTAGTGTATCGTGAAATCATAATCCTTGAGTAGTTCAAGCCATCAACTTTTCCTCACGTTGAGTTCTTTTTGTGAGAAAATATACTTCAAACTCTTGTGATCAGTATAAATCTCACATTTTCACCATAGAGGTAGTGTCTCCATATCTTCAAAGCAAAGATCACAGCTTCTGACTCGAGATCATGAGTAGGATAGTTTTTCTCATGAATTTTCAACTGTCATGATGATTAAGCAATAACCCTATCATTCTACATAAGGACACAACCAAGTCCTTTCTTCAATGCATCACTATAAATAATGAACCCCTCATTCCCCGATGGTAGAGTCAATATAGGAGCATTGAATAATATTCTCTTAAGTTCTTTAAAACCTTCTTCAAACTCTTTTGTCCAAAAAAATTTAACCCCTTTACGTGTGAGCTTTGTTAATGGGTTAGCCAACAAGAAAAAATTCTGGATGAAATGTCGATAATATCCTTCTAAACTAATAAAACTATGTACCTCATTTATACTTGTCGGTTCAGGCCATTCTTGGATTGCCTTGGTCTTAGAAGGATCAACAGAGATTCCATCTTTAGAGACAATATAGCCAAGAAAAGAAATCTCCTGAAGCCAGAATTCACACTTACTAAACTTCCCATATAATTCATGTCTTCTCAGAGTCTTCAGGATAATGCGCAAGTGATTTTCATGATCTTCGTAGCTTTTAGATTATACCAATATATCATCTATAAATACCACCACAAATTCATCGAGATATTCCTTGAAAACTGTATTCATCGGATCCATGAATATAGAGGGTGAATTAGTCAATCCAAAAGGCATTACTGTAAACTCATAATGCCCATACCTGGTTTGAAATGCTGTCTTCGGAATGTCTTCCTTCTTCATACACAACTGATGGTATCCAGATCGAAGGTCAATCTTTGAAAAGTATTGAGCTCCATATAGTTGGTCAAATAAATCATCAATGCGAGGTAGGGGATACTTGTTCTTTATTGTTATAGCATTGAACTCCCTGTAGTTGATACATAACCTCATAGATCCATCTTTCTTTTTAGGAAAAAGAACAGGGGTTCCCCATGGAGAAACACTAGGGTGAATAAATCCCTTATTACTAAATTCCTCTAGTTGTTTATTTAGTTCAACTAATTCTATAGTGGCCATTATATAAGGGGTCTTCGATATAGGCCTTGATTGAGGAATTAAATCAATGGAAAACTCAACTTCTCATTCTAGAGGATGTCCCGATAAATCTTCTGAAAACACATCTACATACTCATTCACAACAGGTACATCCTCTATTTGAACGTTCCTTTCTTCACCCACAGTCATTTCATTCTCTTCCTCCCCAATAATTGAATTTAGTTGAGCTATTGGGGGTGGATATAGATAAGAATTAGGTGGTGACGATTCTACTCTAAAGATAAGGTGTTCCTTATCATCATCATCAAAAATCATAACCTCATTATTCTTACAATAAATCTTCGCATCATGGTCCGAAATCCAATCCATACCAAGGATTATATCAAACTCAATCATAGGTATGACGACGAGATCAGCGGATAAAGAACATTTATGTGCTTTAATGGGGACTGATTTACAAAACATTGTTGCAGTGATATTTACCTTAGGAGTTTTAACTGACAACTCCCTTGTTAAATCAAATTGGAAATGTCTAATTTTCTTAGCAAACTGGGAAGATATGAAACAATGCGATGATCCAGAATCAAATAATGCATTTTCTAAACTTGAGGATACCATTAAATTACCTGCCACCACGTCTTTCGGAGCTTCTACCTCAGTAGTAGTGATAACATAATCTTAGCCTTGATCCCTTGTCCTTTTATGAGGTAAGTTCCCCTAATTCTTAGGACATACATTTTCATAATGTCCCATATCCCTACAATTGTAGCATTGGACATCGGTAGCTTCTTTCTTCCCCTTACAATCACGAGATTGGTGGCCTTTTTCACCACACTTGTAAGAGACTCCCATTCCTTTTAAGTAAGTACCGGGGTGTTTCTTCCCAAATTTACTACAAGATGGATATTCAACTTTTCCCTTCATCCCCTTATATCCATTCCCAGATTGATCAAAAGATCTCTTCTTCTCTTTCTTTTCTTTAAAGTCATAAGACTTAGAGTATTCATTTTCTGTCTTGATAGCACATGAGACAATTTCTTCATACGACGAGAAGGATTGTGAGACTATTTCTCGATGGAGAAATGGTTTTAACCGATAAAAGAAATGATCAATCTTACTTCTTGGGTTATGTATATAATCTCTAGCATACCTTGCTATCCTTGTAAAGTTAGCCTCATACTTTGTGACATTCTCATCCTTCTTTTGTCTCAGACTTAGAAATTGTCTTTCCATATCTACTCGATGGTCATGAGGAAAGTATTTTTCTAAAAACAGATATTTGAACTCCCTCCATTCCATATTTGATACTTCATCATCTTCCTTCGTTTTTTGAATCAATGACCACCATTGATCAGCATCTCCAGTGAGGCGGTCAACTTCCTTGATAACGTTTTCCCTTTCACTACTCCCTAATGCCTGAAATATTTTCTCTAGTGAATTTATCCATTGTTTAGTTACTAAGGGATTTGTACTCTCATTAAACACTGGTGGTTGTTTCCTCATGAAGCAATCTAACAATGATCCTCCATACTGCGGATCAGGGTGATCCATATGGGTAAGGTTATTATTCATAACCTGAGTGAGTTGTCCCAGTATGGTGATTAGCTAATCAGCACCAGTTGCATCACCATCTCCACTATAATTATCTTGAGCAGGAGGGTAATCCCTACATAGAGTGTGTGCATTGATACAGTTTCCATTTATTCCACTAGGCGCCATTTCTAAACAATGGCATAAAATAAATCAGTTTATGAATCAAAATACATAATTCCATACTTATAAAACACTTAACAAAAATTGAACTATTTATGGATATAATCCATAATGATAAACATGTTTTCTTTGAGTAAGTATATACTCATAAACCCTTTATAATTATTTGTAAGTAAAATGATAGTTATCCTAAGAGTATCCCCTGGGAGTGTCGTAACCAAGAGTGTAGCAAGGCCCATTGTCGTGCACCAGTTCCCGTTCGAGTATAGCTCAAAGCAGTGTTTTCGGGTTTTACCCCTCGTTACATCTGTGCCAGATCTGCCTCTACCTGCTCGTATCCAGACAGGTATGTATTGTTCGGAAAACTAACAAAATTTCTACAATACCAAAATTCTAAGAAGTTCTTCTATACTAATCCTCAAAGTCCATCTTAGGTCTATGTGATATAATCAGAGTTTATCTAATTCTAGCTTCCAAGGTTTTTACTAAACTTCCTTTGATACCAAATGTAACGCCCCAACCCCAATTTCCCAGAGTCGGTGCATTATTACATAACATTGGCATGATCACAAGAAAGATCAAGTCTCGAAAGACCGATTAGTTTAGTAGCCTTGGAATAACTAGATACATTCATAAAGTTTACATTACAACATAAAATGAAAACTACAACAATATAGTCTCCATAGATAACACTCTTATCCCCTCATACTATCCCTACAGGTCATTCATAAAATCATTCTTCACATCCTGGGAAAAATAAAACATAGAAAGGGGTGAGCTCAATTGCCCAGTAAGGATAACAATATACCGAAAACTTTCATAAATAAGTATAAACATTTAAGGAAATTTATAACTAAAACAAAAGAATTTTAAAAATTTAACTTCAGCATAATATGTCATAAAAAAAATTAAATAATTCCATATACTTATTCACATGGATATTCCACTAGTTGAATAATCACATGCAATATCAATAACCACTTTCATAATAATGAAATGCACAATGCCAGACTATCATAACCACATAGTCAAGGTCTCGTGCCAAGACTATAAATAAGATTTTGTCAAGTCCTTGTGCCAAGACACTAGTTTGTCTCATGAGACCTACCGATTCATCGGGGAGCTATAGCGGGATCCAACCGTCACCTATTAAGTCCAATGCATTCCCATATGACAAGGTTTAAACATAACATAAACATTCGTATTAAAACTAGCATACTAAATGTAAATACTTCATCCATAAACCATGAATGGTATAAAAATAACACATCCACAGTCAAACATATCACAAAACCTTAAATACAATATAGAAGTTTTGTATCATAATAAATCAACTTCAAATAAGCTTAAAATCCATCAAAGGATGTTGACATTGAAGAAATCAAAACTATTTGAGAGAAATATCTCTTTTTTTAATTCATTTATAAGTTACATAATTATAAAATAAAATATTTACATTAAAAATTTTCTTATAATATTGTAAGGGAAGCTTCAAAGATTTTATAACGGCTGAAAATAGCCGCACCCTCCGCATAAGCTAAAAAAAGACATTCTTACCTTAATTCTGCCGAAAAGGTTAGAAAAGACCTTGTTTGGAAAATGACGGAAGGATTCCTTTATAAAACTATTATAATAAGTAAAACAAGGGTATAAATGACTTTAACCGATATTCTAGTAAATAGTAAAAATGTTTTGAAATACATTTTTAAGAAACATGGACGTGGATGATAAAGAAGTCCCAATAGATAATTACGTATAAACAACCTCGGATAATGAAGAGATTGTGAAATAACCCTTAACTTGTACTTTTACTTGGTTGGGGGTAGGTTAAACTTCTGTATAATGGTGAAATAATTGTTATTAAATTATACAAGAATCCTATACATTAATATGATATCATATATGATCTTTTAACATTTCTTTGTTAATAATATTTATCGTCGTTTCAGGTGTTAACTTAATCGTATATGTTTTGTTACATAAGACATGTTTTTTATGGATAGGATATATATTATTCATATCCAGAATGATATCAAGTCCTTAAACATTATTTTTAATCATCAAATGATAATTATACTTGAATGGATACGATGGAGAATGAATCTCATCGCGTTCGTGGAGACGGTAGTCCGTACGTACGCACAAGCGACAATATCATCCTATTGATATTAAAATAATATATAATTGGATGTTATATCATATATAAAGAATAATTATCATGTTATATTTACTATTTACATGAATTACACATAATTATTAAACCCATCCAAATAATAATTTATTGAATAGCAGTTACACCACGACGTGGAGACGGTAAGCTGTACGTACGCACGTATGGTGACCTGTCATTCAAAGGATGAATAGAATACTGAATATGGTTGTACCATATGTATAATAACATCATAGTATATATAACATACTGGAGTTATTATTTTTAATGGTAATAACAAAGAAAGAAGAAGTTTAAGAATAAAGGAACTTGAAAAAGGGTGGTGAAATCATTATCTCTTCTTCGGGTTCTTCCTTTTGATTTGATCAAAAGGGATACTTAGGTTGGATTTCTGATCAAACCAATGCCTCTAGGTTGTATTGAGGGAAGTTGAGAGAGTATTTGGGCAGGGGTTGGATGGTACAAGAGGCTTTGAATGTGTGAATTAGTGATAAGGGGGAGTTCCCTTTTATAAGAGGGGTGAGGGGTACCTTTGGAAAAGCTAGAAATATTATTTTATAATAAATTCATATTCATATTGTAATGGCTCCGAAGTATATTATTTAAATGTTAAGGTGAGGATGGGTCTGAAACCACTCAACCAATAGGTTTTAGATAGGTTTGGGTAAATATATTAACCTTATCATTTAGTTTTAACTCTTAGTTAATTAGTTTGACATTTACCATGTCACATTGTATTATTATATTATATAGTTAATAAACATACTATATACATTCAAGAGACCCAAAAGCGGTCCATTAATGATACACCTATCATGATAGAAGTATTTTGGCAGAACCTTATATTTTAAGGAATATAATATAAATTAATAATATAATATTTGTTTTAAAAACTCTTTTATGTCAATTTTGACACTATTGGGTATTTTGTTTGTGATAATTTCATAAAAGCATTATTACTTCGTATAAAATTTATATAACCAATAATAAGATTTCATATTAACCTATAAAATTATTGTAACTCATAAAAAGTCTCAAATTACATTTATTTTGATATTTATAATATCAATTATTTTAATATTTCTTTAATTAGGTAATTACTGCATCACCATTGTGTCATAAATCAATTAAATTATTTAATGTCTAAAAATTATAAATAAAATACCATTATTTATGAAATATTTTTATCTTTCTAATTAATATTTACAATCGAATTTATCTTTTGTAAAACCCTATATCAAAAATGTTTTAGTTAATAAAATTTGATTTTAACTCTTTTAACTCTTCTTTGAATTAAATAATAATAAATGTCCTAATCGAATCCAAGTGGACCTAAATGAAAATATTTTATTCCTAAGGTTGTTTTTTGTCGAGATACACTTGTCCAATAGAATTAGTACATGTGTTAGGGTAATATTAATATCATTTTTACCCTTAATTATGCTATTTACTTTTAACCGTAGTAAATAAAAGTAAAAAGTTACTATTAACCAAAAATTATTTTTATCTTATTGAACCACATTTTACTCTTCGATATTAACCATTTCTATCAGATTTCTGAAATTCCACTCACAGAAGTGGTAAAATTATGCTTTATGTGAATATGCAAATTCTCCTAGGAGGTGGGTAAAAGACGGTGAAAAGTTCAATAAAATTTTTATATGTCAAAAATTAATATAAACTGACTCCAATGAATTACATTGAGCATATATAGGTATTAAGTATCTATTTTGACCTAAAATAAATTTAAATAAAATAAATAATTATTTAAATAAAAATTCGGTTTTTAACTAATAACTCAGTGTTTTTCACTATTCATAAAAAATTGAATGTTTTCATAAAAATACCAAAAATTCACCCTAGGCTAATTTTGATATTCCAAATCCAAAAATGAAGTCCATTTTGAAAGATAAAATTTATAAAATTTTAAAAAGTGGGTATTACTATTCATAATGGCTTGTTTGATTGATTGTGGTGTGTGTTAGAACTCGAAGTTGCATACAACACACACTACTGTATTATTCAAAGAGAAGCGTACTGTAGAAGCTTGGGGTGTTATAAATTCCAAGATGAAACAATATATAAAACCAATTAATTTTTATTGAGAGGAAATAATTTATACTAATTAGGATACAACTTTATCATATAAACTTGAATTTACTATGCTTACTTGAATACACATATTAAAAACATTCAATCACAATGTTGTTGGATTAAAATATCTTTGATAATTCTTCAAACTTTCATAATTTAGATCACTATTTAAATTGATTTATCCCCTTAATATTAGGTTTTGATGTTAGTTACCAAGTATTAGAGATTATTAAGTTATAACTTTTAATGAAAAATTCTTCTAGAACTTTCCATAATAATTTTGTTTTCCAAGAATGATGATCCCAAAATATTATTATATATTCTTCTTCACTTATACCTACTATGTGGAGAAAATAATAATTATATTCATAATGATGAGTAACATTAATAGATATGAATTAGGATATACCTCCTGAGAATAAATCAAAATAAAATTCTTTACGTTTATGTAAAAATTTGAAAACTTCAAATCCTCCATAAATAATGATCTTCTTCAATGCATGTTTTCTAGAATACCAAATTTTTATATCAAAACAAGATGAGATATTCATTTTCTTACTGTAAAATATTGATAGAACCTACTCAAAATTTATCAATTATTTTTATTTTCTAATATTTAAAATATCAATTGATAAATCAATCCAAGATATCATCTTATACCTCCTTACATTCTATAATTGAAAACATCCGCTCAATATTAGTTTCTCCCCATGATAATATTATTCACTTTCATTTACCTCTATTATAATATAAAATAAAACATGTTCAGATAAGTGAATAAGTTGGATCTTCATATTCCTCAATGTGAATTACCTATTTAAGATAATTCTCTCCACTATGTTTTTCCATTATTCATGCTTACAAATCTTTTATTTAGAATATTTTTAAGGAAATAAGGATATCATCATATCAACTTATTATTTGTGTGAGATACTAGCCTTCATATATAATTTAAATTGAATTATTTTTAAGAGTTCTAATTTTTCTGGTATAATGATTATTATTTTTTCGTTATTTCCATTTTCTTTCCACTACCAACAAATGACTTCTTTAACAAAAGAGTTGTAATTTTTGATGAACCTATCATGAAACTGAACTTATTCATGTGGAATTTATTCTTCTCCTTTAGAGCTATATTTTTTTTATTTCATTTCAAACCTTTTTACTCTCTCAAATTATAATTTCTAAATGAGTAAACCATATTTGGGGGAATTTAAATCTTATTTGGGTTGGCCACATGACTTATCATGAGTAATGTTCATTACATATATTTCTTGAGACGTAGAATCCACATGATGATACTATTGGTCCTTCTTTGATCTTTTTCTCCATTATTTTTTTTCAAGGAAAACTCCCCATATTTTGAACCTTCTTTTAGGTAATATTATTTACATCCTTATTTAGATTTATTCTCAAGATTGTCTTTGTTATGAACCAGCATGGGTCATCCCTAAAACAGACAACTGATCTAGCTTGTGGCATGGCTTGAATGGTGGTACCAATCCATATGGGTTGGAGAATTTCACTTGGGATCCAAGAACCACCTTAGGGTATGATTTATTCAACAATCCATTAATAAAAAATAGGTTTCATATATAATCGAAGGAAAACAAGACAATAAAAATTTAGACAATTCAAGGCAAAGAGTACAGGACAATATAAGTTCCATACCAAAATGGGTAAACCAATGTATATAATAATAAAAAAATACCCTTTCTATGTGATTTTAGGGAAAAACATTCCTCCATGTCACCATAAAAATCTCACACCACACTAACATGGATTCCCACTACCACCAAGTGGCACTTAGCATTTTCCTATGTCACATTAAACCAAATCTACACACACTGAAAGGTATATGCATGATGTATTCAAAAAAATCCCAGTAGGATCCCAAAAAGCGTTCCAAATGTTTTTTTATAAAAAAACAAATTATTATCATTTCTAGAAAAACTGAGGTATGAGATATAGATTTTCACATTTTATACTAAATAATAGAAATCCACCCTTTTAAAATAGTTCATAAAGAATTTATAAAAAATTAAATTTTAAAATCATTTTTTGATAAATATTTTTTCCTCCAAAGCACATTTCAAAAAAATCCAATTCATTTCAAAGAAAACCATTTAAACCATAATCAATGAGTATAACATGGAAATCTATCCTTGGTATGTTTTAGTTTCATATAGTTGGGGTTATCATACCTTGGTTAACGATCATCAATAATGTGTACATAAATCCTTAGATAAAAGGGCCTTGGGGTATAAGAACACCTTGATATGTGACCCCCTAGTAGTGTCATGGAATCCAAATTTTATTTAGAGTTGAAATAATTTAACTATGGTAGAGAAAATAAACCTGTCCTATTATTATTTTCCTAAAATAACCCCTCTCATAAATACCCTAGGATCCCATATTATTTTATTATATCAAGTATAATCAATTAAAATCAATGAAAAATCATCATCTATGAATGTTAAAAATTCATTTTCACATACCAAACTTTGAAATCACTTCTCATAAAAGTTGAATATCCTTTAAAATCCAATTAAATAAAAATACAACAAGTTTTGAAATCAATTTTACTCAAAATAATAATTGATATGAAATCACCAATGAAAAAAAACAAGAAAAAATTTAATTTTATACAAATATCAAAAGCATGCACATTTCAAAAAATAAAAAATCATTCCTTTTACATTCTTAAAACCATTTGAAAATGAGTTAACTGGAAAGTTTCATAGAAAAATAACTTTTATGAAATGACCTATCTCAAAATTATTAGTATACTAAAATGATCAAGGGATAAACTAGATAAAGATAATAAGAGTGAGATAGAGATCTAAGTAGATAAGAAATCTCCCTAGACCAAAAAAATAGAATTTATGAATTTGTAATTCAAAGATATCTAGATTAACAACGTGAATGAATAAATACATACCTCTACAAAAATAAAATATTAAGAACTATAACATAAGAAAATAATGTAAGGATAACACCACTATAGGAAGAATCACGATTAACGATAGGACTTTCAATTCTCTCCCTAGAATTGAATGAATCAAGGACCATATAGATGAAGAATAAAAGTCGAAGAGTGGGAAAACTGAGATAAAAGACATTAATTAACATCCATTAATGTTTGTGTGTGCACTAATTAATGGGTATAACATCATCAAGTTGATAAGGTGACTAATTAAATAATTCAAAATTCTAAAACCTATAAAAACACAATCTAGTGGGTGGTCACCACTATCGTGTTGGTTTTGATCAAACTACACTAAGGAGCCTAACACATCGACTACCCACAATATGATGCAAAAAAATTGAATGTTTTGGAATCTCCATGCTCCAAGAAATGGTGTGATGGAGATAATATTTACATGGTGTATAATATGACTACCCATACCCCACACCAATGACCATTCCAATCATTGGGCATGTTGATCCTACTTTTGGTACACTAATGATTCTTAAAAAAAATAGGGTGTGGACCGTGGTTTGGTCTAGTTTGTTTTGCACTAATAGATGCCAAAACCCCGTTTTGAGACAATGGGAATAAATAAAAACATAAAAATCCCCAATAGAACCATCCCAAAGACTAAAAAATTACATAAACCAAACTATTATGTGACAATCTCCCCACCACAAAAATTTATTTCCCTAGAAAGTTCAGTTGAAGGTGGTTGTTCAAGAAAGAGATTATGTCATTTCTCCCCCACCAATAATTACTATTACCACATATCATGAGAATCCATTGAATTATACCATAATAAGTGGACCAAAAAAATATAATTCCTACAAAATATCATTTAATGAGAATCAATAACTAGAACTGGTCATTCAACCACTGACATGCCAGGTTCCAAAATACGCTCTTCCAAGCTTAGAACATGAGAGGGATACAGATGATACTTATAAATATGAGAAAAATTAAATACATCATGGATATAAGTCAATTAATATGGTAAATATATCTAATATTCCACAATCACAGTCCACTTTGTAATCTCAAAGGTTCCCATGTATCTTAGTTCTAACTTTCCTTTATTCCCAAGACAATGGTGACCATACCGAGGTGACAATTTCAAGAACACCTGATCACCCACTAAAAACTACCTGATATGAAGTTGATGATCCACATAAGACTTTTACTAGTAATTTGTGTTCATCAAACATAGATTAATACTCTTATCCATTTATAGAGTCTCAGGGAAAAGGCTTGGTCGAGCAAGAGAAGCTACTCCCACCTTTGACCAAAAAGAGGTGATTTATAAGGGAGGCCATAGAGAGGATTAAATTCTTACATTATAAAGTATGAATGGTAAATATTATTATAAGAAAACTAAAAATATCCTAGATGACTGTGATAAGATACTCTAATGTCCAGAACGCGAGCAAAAAGCATATCCTCCAGAATCTAAATAGTGAACTCCGTTTATCTGTCTATTTGATGATGATAAGCCTTAGTAAACTTAACATGAAAAAACATCACCTCCAGGAGTCCTTTCAAACTCCAAGGGGAAATCCAAGGGTTCATATTTAAAATTATAAAATACTAGTCAACCCATAACCTCATGATCTCATGAAAATATCATTTTACCAAATCCTCAACCCGGTGGTGTCTTTAATATGAATTCAATGAGCGAACTTGGTGAGTCAATCAATCACCACCCATATAATATCATTTCCTCATGGAGACCATGGTAACCCAATAATGAAGTCCATTGACACATCATGTCATTTACATAGGGGAATTATAATAGGATGAAGAAAACTAGAAGTATTTTGGTGTTTGAACATAATATGCTAATAGGTATAGCAACACGACATATAAGGAGCTATGTCATGTGTCAAACATGGACACAAAAATATGCTTTGTGTCATAGTAAATAATCATTATAGTAGGATGAACTACACAATAAGACTAATAAAAAATTTCCATCACTTCCATCATCCTAGAAAAAGGAATTTGAAACCATTTTTTAATACAAAGAATAACCGCTGGGCAGAGATACCACTTAACAATTGGCTCCCCGCTATATAAAGATTTTCAGGTACCATTGAATATTAATAACATTGTTTTTTCTAAAAATTAAACTCAGAAAAGATGTTTTCAACTAATAACTTTCCAAAACAATACTCGTATCATACTCTTTCACAACATTGTGCATCCGAGTAGAGATTCCCAAAATATTCCAATCGTATTTAGATTCTATCACCACATAAGAAGGAAACTTCATAATAAAAGTGTCAATAAGAAAATTCCTCTTTTTAGGGTATACGTAATTTCAATATCAAAATACTAAATATACTCCTCCCCTTACCTTTCCAAAGGTTTAAGTACATTAGAAAAAATATGTAACTTAGGATCTTGTGGTTATAATTGACAGGAAACCCTTCCCCAAAGAGGTAAAGCCACAAACTCTTTTGAGCATGTATAATAAGTTTGAGTTATAGATAACAGGTGGTGTAATAAGTTTCATGTGGTCGAAGCCAAAAAGATCTATACAAAACTATATGATCTTATTCCGTAATAACATACCCCACAAAATAAAATTAAGTATTTAAAAAACAACTTTTTCCATTTATGCTTCTCGTGGAATAAAAAGAGTTTTTAGGTTGGAATTTTACTTAATTCGCAAAAGGATGTCTGACACCTAGAATCTCAAATTATTTTTTCACTTTTCCTTTTCATAATATTCAATGTAGATAAAATATTTGATAATTTTTTCAAAAACTACTAATAATATCATGGAACTGGAAGCTTCAAATATCAAAGACATTTCATAGGTCCTCCCTGGAAAAGACATCTTTCACACTCTTAGGATCAACTAATATATCATGCTTAGAAACAATGTTCTCTAAGAACATAAAATATGTAATACATAAATGAAATTTATATAACTTTTAATAAAGGTGTTGATCCATTATGATTCCAAAAATATATTATAGGTGACTCTTAATCTCTTCCTCCGACTTCAAATAAACCACAATATCATCTACAAATACCACAAAAAGGAATCAAGCTACAGGTGATATATTGAGTCCAGTTGGGTCATAAATTTTTTTGGGTATTTATCAGGACAAATTACATCATTAGACATTGAAAGTGGTCACACCTACTCTTGAAGGCAGTATTTGAAACATATAAGTCCTTAACTCTGACTTGATGATACCCCAACCAAAGACAAATTTTTGAGAACCACTTATCTACCTTTAAATGATAAAACAACTCATTGATATGTGGTAAATGATACTTATTCTTAATCATATCCTAATTAATATTTTTGAAAATTGACACAAAAACAGAGTTTCCCGTCTTCATTTCTGTTGAATATCATAGGGGATTCCCATGGACATATGATAAGACAAATAAAGCCTTTAAATTTCCAATCATACAACTAAATATTTTATTCCTACAAAATATTTAGATCAATATAGTATGGACAAATAGATATCAGATGAGTTACTAAAGAAAAATAAATTGAAATCCCAACTTCCCTCTCTAGAGGGAGACTAAAGAAATCAACTAGAAACACATCATAAAATTCCATAATCTCCAAAAGAAGATCTTAATCCTATAGTTTATCTATAAGTTTAATTGTGAAATTGGAAATCTACTTTACAAGTTCTGTCAACAAAGGTCCCACTTTACTAGATTTCAAATATCATTCTCTCTAAAACAGTTAGGAGTTACATCAGAGGTACTAAAGGATACCTTCCAGTGATTAAAATAAATCTTTACTTTATGGATAACTATGATACCCATCCCAAGGATAAGATTAAGGGTATCTTAGTCAAAAAACATAAAATAATAAACTATCTTGAATTCAAATATTAAAAGTGAATATGAGGGAAATAGAAAATCTTGTTCCATCTTCTTTCTAAGAGGCATCACCAACTCCATAATAAATGGCACGAGTTCCATTGGAATTTTTAAAAGGATTATGAAGTAGATAGATATAAAGTAATGATATTAACCAAAATCAAATAATTTATGCACTAAAGGTGAATAAATAAATATAATACATCTCATAGTTTCAAGGACATCTTCAACTTCAACTTGAGACTCTTCCCCTACAAGAATCTACCTTATTATAGAATCATGTGGAAAAAACTCAATAGTATTCGAAGAATATTACTGCACTGTTGACCAATTAGGTATTGAAGAGACCATAACATAACTTGGATTATAAAATTCTTTAAATAAATTTTCATGTGGCCGTTGTTTCCACATGTTTTATAAATCTTATAAGGTATGAAGAATTCACAACTTGTGTGCCCTATATTTCCGCACTAGTTGCAAGTCAGAGGACCAACACTAGATGTTTCCAAAGGTAGGGTGTAATAAAAATACTGGGAGTAGATTTCATTACCATTACATGTCTCATTAAACTTCTTAATCTTCCCCTATGACCATCTGAATGTAAAACTAGGTGGTAGAGTAATTTTAACCGAGTCTGACTTTCCTACTAATTTAATCTCTACCATCAAAACTCTACCAAAAAATTCATATTAATAAGTAAGATTCAATATAAAAACTTGAGATATATTATCTTATTTAAATCCCATATATAACCTATGAACCTCCAACTTATCACTCGATATAATATTGGGTGAGAAATGAACTAGTTCGATAAAGCTATTGTAAAAATCTATTATAGTCTGGTCACATTTCTGTTGTGTGAGAAACTCCATGGATTAAACATCATAGAAAATATAAGTAAAACTATTATAGAAAGACGGTATTGATGTACTTCCACTCTAAACCTTCTTGTTGTTTTTATTAAAATAGTATTTCCACCATCTCATACTAGGTCCTTTGAGATTTAATGTGGCACAATTCTAATTGAAAAAATTCAAAGTTTATGAGATGTCCAAAATATCTCTATCATCCACATCTAGTCTTCCACTTAAGAAGGATCATTCATCCCTTGGATATATGGCTCTTTCTGGAGGATAAAATCTTGGTCTCAATCATTTTCACCTCCAGTCTCTAGTTTCACTTAACTATCTTGATCCAGGGTGAGGAAAATACCATTTTCCTTTGTATATACCACTCGTGCTACTAATTCAAAAATATTTTGATTAACTAGAGTATTTACTTAAGGAACAACGTCTATAAATTGACTCCCTAATAACTCTAGGAAGCCTTTTGAGGGGAATGAAACTGCATCAAAAAAATTATAATGACTATAAAACAAGTGAGAAATATCAGTTTAAATCTAGATAACACCATAAAATAACTACAATCAAATAAAATATCAATAAGAGAGATACACTTTCTATCATCCTGTGGTAACCAAAGGTTCATTACAATGATAATTATCTATGATATCACTTAAAAACTTCCCATTAAGTCCCTAAAGTACTATCTATAGTCTACCAAAACATCCTAATACCGGGAGATCAATGACAACCTAAAGCATCAGATACAAATTTCTCATGAACCAACCTAGGTCATCCATGAATCTATCACCCAGTCTACCGTGTGGAAAGGTCTTAAGGGAATTCTCGATTCCCTAGTGATGGAAGGAATACCTAAGAACTACGAACTAAATTTGAAATAATTTATCGCATAGTAAACTAAACATAAAATAGTTTTAATATATAAAAGTATGATAATAAGATGATTCAAATTCATATAGTGGAATGCAAATAGTATAAATAAATATAAGTTCCAAAAAAGGTAAACTAATTAGTTGAGATAACAACAACCCATATCCATGGGATATGTGGGAAAACACCCTTTTATGTCACCATCATTCTCCCACACCCCAAAAACATGGATTCCCACAACTATAATGTTGAAACTTTAATTTAGCCATGAAAGATAAAATAAGATCCACAAACTCCTAAAGGTATGTACTATGTGGGAGAAAAAAAATCCTAGTAGGATACAAGAAAGTGTTCCATTAGAAGTCTTTATAAAACTAACTAATTATGACCATTTTTAGAAAAACGAAGGTATGAAATATTTATTTTCACATTTTAGGATAAAATATTGAATTCCAACCTTTTCAAAATAGTTTGTAAAGTGTTTATAAAGAATTCAATTTTTAAATTAATTTTAGATCAATCCTTTTTTCCTTCAAAGAACATTTCAATGTGAAGTAATTAATTTAAACCAAATGCATTTAAATAGTCATCAGTGAGTATAAATATGGAAGTTTATCCTAGGTAATTTTTGGTCTAGGATAGATAATATCCTCACAACATGGGTAAATACAATGACAAATGCATTGAAAATCCTCTAGATTAACGGGCTTAGGGACAAAATAACACCCCAAAAAAAGAATTCCCTTATAGTGTCTTGAAATCCAAAGTTTATCATGATTTGTAATCACTTATAAATGATTGAAAAATGAAACCATTCCTAGAATTCATGTCCCAACTGAACCCCCTCCTAAGTACCCCAATTTCCCATGTGATCTACCTATATTGAGGTCTATAAATTAAAAGAGATCAATATTTATAACCTACAGTTAGAGGCTATTCAATTTCACATACCATACATTAAAAAATAAATTTTCATCAAAAGACAACATGATTTGAAATCATCTTTCATAAGAATACAACATGATATAAAATCTATATTCAAGAAAATACAATTTGTTTGGAAATTACTTTTCATTAATAATCTAAGGATAAAATCCATTCCATACAAATTTTAACAATCGAGACTTTTTGAATGATCATTTTTTCAAGAAAATGTGCGTGTTATATTATTTTTCACTCAAAAAAACTATACCTATTTAATAATGAAGTGAGTATAATTTTAAATTTGAAAATCAAGGTTTGACCATTATATGATTTTTGGAAACATTACTCTTTATAAAAATCAAATGTTATGATTAGTATTTATAAATAGAAATAAAAAAGGATAATTAACTAAAAAAAGAGGAATGATGGACTCAAATTGTAAAGTCATGTTGTACAAAGCCTTTATTTAGAACTTTGGAGGGAGGTAGAATCACCGGTATTTTCTCTTGAACATTCCCATGGTGAGATTCAATAATTGAAACTTGACCAAAATCACATCCGAGAGAAGTTCAAGTTAGTGAAAATTAGCACTCGTGGAATGTTAGAAGTTCTTCTCTATAAATATATCACCATCACAGACCTTACACTAATATTTTATGATGGTGTTATAAGAGAATTTGTGTAGAGAATTTTGTTTCTTAATTTTTAATCCGTTTTTATAAATAAAATTGTTATTACATCAATTTCTTTTTGAGAATTGTTTTCCTTAAAAATTTGACGAATTCAATGAATTGATTTTTATGAAAGGAAATTATACTTTTTAGAAAAATATATAGTTATTATAAGAAACTAATTTATTATTAATAATTTTCATTTTAATGATAAATTGTGTTTAAAACACTCATATTTATATATAAATGATAAAATAATTTTTTTTAAGTGTCATGAATTTCACAATGCATTTAATATATGTTATTGTTTTTAATAAATAAATAATTTTATATTTAAAAGTTAAAGTTATAATATTTAGATAATTATTATTATAAAATAAATATAATTTCTGAAATTAGAAAATTGAAGTTATGTTAGGGTGAATTTATGATAATTCTCTAAAATACGTTAGTTTTTCATGAATAGTAAATAAAGTGTGGGTTTTTCAATAAGTGTAATGACTTCATAATTTTGTCATAATGATGTAATAAGTAATATAAAATGATTTCCAACTCTTTTGGGATAAAATAACATAATAGGTGTCCCAAGTGTCCAATAACATGGGAAAATACCATGGTCAAGCCTATGGTTTTTCATTTACCAGTACCTTGGTGTCGAAGGAAATTTATAAAAAAATCCTACGATTTTCTATAAATAGATACATATTTCCCCATTTCCTTTCACTACTGACTATTCATCCAAGAATCCCTTATATGTTTACCTCCGAATAATTCCTCCCATGGTGTCATCAATCTCCCAAGGTCCTGATCCTCAAGTTTTAGGATAAACTCTTCAAGGCAAGGGAAATCTCAACTTCTCATTTCATATCAAGTTATCTTCTTTATGTGGTATGTGTTTTGAATTTCAAACTATGTTCTTATATCCAATGTATTATATCCCTTTAACATATTAAGAGTATTTTATTAATGGTATACCTTTGTCCCCTCTATTTTATTATTTTCTAAAACCTTGTTTCATACTCTTTATGTTACTGAATTTTCTTCTAAAAATTTCTCTCTTTTTGTCAAGAAATTAACTTATTTTATTTTATAAATACCCAAACCTCTTTATTTTCTAGGTTTATTCATCTAGATTCCAAAATAATATACTTTATTTTGGTATTAATATAAATAAAACTTTCCCACATATTTTAAGGGTTAATAATCACAAAAAGATCTTATCTTTATATACATTTTTAAAATGCCATGATTTTTAATATAGAACCTATTTAATTTATTCTCCTTAGGTTATTTATGGAATATTTTATTATTAAATGTGTGGATATGATTAAATAATAAATATTAAGGGTGTTATCTGATAGTGCTCCAAGTTATTGGGTAACTAATTTAGTCTCTATTGATGGCATATTTTACGATACCATGGTGAATAAACTTGGTAATCTTTACAAAACCTAGGTTCTAATATTAGTGACATGATTATGAATGATTCATTTATATTTTTTAGTCGCATTTCTATGTTATTTTTCAAGTTATTTTTATTATTATAAGTCTCTTTTTTTACTCATGGATTTATGATATTTGTCATGTTCCCAATAATTTTCTCTCAACATCACATGTAGACTTTTTCTCTTGTTTTTCCCTTACTCAGACTTTTTATCACCCTTTCCATTAATGTATGTCTTTAAGTTATGAGATTCAGTAAAATTAGTTATGGTGAACCAATGAAGAATCCTTTATCATTGTTTATAAAAATGTTATATGTTTTCATGAATTATGCACCCTTTTCCAAAAAGTAAACTTTAAAAGAACATATGTTTGTACCATATAAATGAAATGTTATGTAATAAAAAGGTGGGATTCCATAGTTAGTATCAAAATAATCTTTTTAGTTATTTTTGGAAATTTGGATTTGACAACATTAAGATGAAACCTATAGAAAAGTTAAATATAGGAAAATATCCTTATATTTTGGTGAAATATTAATTTAATAGTTTCTAAGAAAATAAATCCCTTTATGGATATAAAAAAGTGTACATGGTTCTAGAATAGATATACCTATGGGTAACCAGTATTAAAAGGTGCATCGGGACTGAATCATTGTAACCTGTTACATGATAATGTGCCGTAATTTTCCCCTAGTTTTACACTGCTAGGTGATATGCTTAGTTAGTCGTAAGATATTTATGAACCATTATGAAAGATTTATAGAAACTTTAATTATTATTAAAGATTAAAATATTTAATCAATATGTATTAATTCATAAAATTCTTCTCAAATTATAATATTCTTAAAAGAAAAAAATTTCTCAAAATGTTTTAATTCTTTCAGAAAATGGCAGTAAATACAAGAAATAGTGTAAATATTGAGCGCAATGTACCATGAATCAACCACCCTCTGATGAAATCCCGAATGGAAAACTTCATGAAAATGATGAATCAACTTACTCGAGTTATGAAAAATAACTTGAATCAAGATGAGAGACTGGATTAACCTCGAAGGGAATAAATTTCCATTGAGTCCTTTATGCATCAATACCACATTATTTCAAAGGATCTACCAACCCATTGATCGCTAAAAAAGGATAATATCCATTGAAAGGATATTTTCTATACTTCATTGTTTGAAACAATAGAAATTCATAATAGTTGTTTACCACTTAGAGGGAGAATTTGATCAGTCATGGGAAATTATTTAAAATATGATTTCAAGAGGGGATATTGATTATATAGTTTGATAAGGAATATTTTTCAATGATATTTCACTTGTTAGATGAGAAAAAATATAGAAGGAAATTATAGATCTCTGAAAAATGGAAAATAAATCTGTAGGAATACATGATATGAACTTCACAAGACATTCCCATTACACCACTACCTTTTTCATGGATCCTAACAAAAAGGTTAATAAATTCTTTGGAGGACTAGGACCCCATATATGGAAGAATATATCCAATCGAGGCTATGAAAGCTATAAGAAGATAATGAAGAGTGATATGATGTTCGAATTTTAGTTTGGTGATATTAAATGTTCACTAAAATTGAATGAAAATAAGTGATATTTGGTGTTAAACTTGGGGAGGAACTTTGATCATTGATGAGGGGGAAATCTAGTGAAACATCCGATGTATAATAAATGAGGAAAGAAGAAATCAGGGAAATAGTTTCTTAGGAGTGAAAAATATTAAAATTTTGGAAGATATGACCATATAGATCATGACTATCATTGTGAGGTGAAGCTTGAAATTTTCAATGTTTACGATAAGGGATGTTGGAGCATGCCCAACCTAAAGTCATTTGCTTCACATTTGGACAGCTTGGGCACTTTTCCAATCATTTTTCAAATCAAAAGTTAATGGAGGGTAATCACCATCAAAATCATCATATTCTAATATAGAATTTTCTGAGTTTTTCTATCATGATAGATTTAATTTAAGATACAAATGACGTGGGGTAATTTATTCTTATTGTTCTCTCAAAGATAGCATGCAGTTTATTTGATTCAGGTTCTATGCATTTCTTTATTTCCTTAAGGTTATCAATGAATATAGAATCAATCCCTAAATTTATAGAAGTATAAATATCATTTAATACTCTTGGAAGGATTATCCATTCATCAAAAATGTATAGAAACGCTAGTATTTACTTTAGCGAGCATAATCTCCTCGCAAATCTAGTATTCATTACCATGCAGGAATTCAACATTATACTGGGGTTGGACTGACTCTCAATGTATAATATTTGGATCAAATATAGAAGCATGGAAATATTAGTAGTCTTAAATGTAAAACCTATAGTTGTTTTCAATGTATATATATCTGGACCTGATCTTTGTTTATAAGTACCTACCATATCATTCGTTTATGGAAGTGATTGGTGAAGATGAAGAAGGAAATGAAAGTATATCAATAGAAAATGTCCTCATCATTCAAGAATACATTGACATATTTATAGAGGATTTATCTGAACCCACCCTAGTGAGAGAGGTAGAGTTAACCATTAAGATCATGCTTGGTTCCAAGATGATACCAAAGACTCCATATAGAATGGAAAATGTGGAGCTAGAGGAATTAAAGAAATAACTCCAACAACTTTTTGGTAGAGGGTTTATCTGACCAAGTGTGTATCCTTGGGGTTAACTTATTCTTATTGTGAAGATAAAGGATGTATCAATGTCTCTATGAATTGATTATATGAAACTTAGAGGAATCATAATGAAGAATAAGAACCCTCTTCCAAAGATTAATGATTTATTTGACCAGCTTCATGGTCTCAATTCTTCCCCAAGATTGATCTTCGATATGGTTATCATCAATTAAGGTTCAATGAAGTAGATATTATAATGGATGACTTCTAATTAAGATATGGTCATTATGAGTTTGTCCTAATTCCCTTTATCCTAACCAATTCTCATGCTATATTTAAGTATTTGATGAATAGAGTATTTACGAACTACCTTTTTAACTTTGTTTTAGTTTTTATTGATGATATTATGATATATTTTAAAATATGCGAGGAGAATGAAGACTATTTAATTTTTATATTACAAACTGTAATGTAGGATGTTCTATTTGGAAAGTTAATCAATTTTTAATTTTAGTTAAAACAAGTTATTTTATTAGGGAAAATTGTAACCAATGAAGTAATCTCAATTGAACCTAAAAAGACAAAGGTTGTGGAGGAGTGGACTCATCCTATAATAGTAAATGAGATTCATAGTTTCCTTGGTTTAGTTAGATATTATAGGTGGTTTGTGAAATTTTTTTCACAAATTTATAATCCACTAACTAAGTAAACTTGAAAAGTGTCCAAGTTAATATGGAAAAAGGAGTGTGACTAAATTTTCCAAAAGTTAAAGAAGAGATTTCTTACTACACCCATGTTAACTCTACCCTCTATTAGAGAATTATTTATTATTATTAGTGATTAATCTATGAAAGGGATTGGGTGAAACCTCATAAAAATGACAATGTTATTTATTATTCATATCGACAGTTGAATCCTCATGAGAAGAACTATCCTATGCATGATATAGATCTAGTTGCGATTTGTTTTCTAAGAAAATATGGAGGCACTATCTTTATATAGATAAATATAATATATACACAAAACAACATAGTTTTAAGTTTATTTTCACACAAAAATAATTGAATATGAGATATAGGAGATGGTTGGAACTTCATAAAAACTATAATTATTCAATTCATTATCACCCCGGATGATGTTAGGTCCACTAGGTTAGATACCCTGAGAGGGGGGTGAATCAAGGTATGATAGATTAGAACAACTTCCCCTATTGATCTTATTTTGCTGCTAAATAAAAAATCACTTCTCTCTCTTTCCCATAGAAAAGTATAAACAGAAATAAAATCATTTAGAGGACAGAATGATTTTTACTTGGTTCAACCTCACTAGGATATGTCCAAGGAACATACACCACCGATGTGCCGATGTGCCAACTTCACTAAAAGTGCACAACTATTTACAATGTTCGATTCGGACTCACTGTCCCTTTTGGTTTACAACCAATCACAATAAGAAAGCTCACTTCTCTCTCAACTAAAGTGTGATCACTACTTATTTAGAAGATCAACTCATAGTTTATAGACCTATAGGTCTCTTCATTATCTCTAATGAAATCTGCATCCTTAACTATTGATAGATGCTCTGTTGACATCCCACTTTCACTCGTAGATGTATCTCACTTTACATCGAGTGTACCGGGAAACCACAATTTTTACGCACAACCTTCACCTGGCCTGGTACACAATTCCCTAGTTTTTTATGAAATCGACTTTTCACGCAACACCTCTTTTACACGCAACCAATTATTTTACATGAAACAACCTTCTTTTACACTCAACTTTTTCTTTACGTGAAACAAGATATTTACGCACAACCTGAGCTTTATGCGCAACCTTGTTTTTACACACAACCTTTTCTTTACGCACAAAAAACTAACTTTATGGGAAAACTTGACGTTTACATGAAGCTACCATGCGTATTCTAATTTCACACTCTATAGCTCAGATACTCTCTAAGTCTTGCGCTACTTCGAATTAGGGGTGGGGGTCACTTCATATTTATAGTAAAAATCGATCACTACGCTAAAAACCCTCCTTCCACATGTAATCCTCTTTGAGTGAAAAAAACACATCTTCCACACAACTCTATATTTTGCGCAATGCTCCAATTTTTCATATACCTCCTAGATTTTCTAATTTTCAATCTTATGATCTCAAAAAACCCCTTGAGAAAAAAAACTCCTTTCCTCTATTTCATGCACCACACCATTATTTCGTGCACCCCTTTATTTTTCGTGCACTACTATAATTTTTCACGTACCTCACACCTTTTCCAATTTCCGAGCTTCTGATCTCTAAACACTTCTTGTGCACACCTCAAAATATTTGTACATCTTGGTCTTCTTTGACCACAAGATCAACATGGAGGCCCTCTTTGTCAACAAACACAATTACCTCAAATATGCTTCAATGATACCTTGAGAGATTTTTCCCAACAGATGAGAAAACAATATCACTAATGCATTATATAGGAAATACCCTACTATTATGTAAATGATGAGGACTCAAGGATATCCTTTGATCAAGGAACTAGTAAGATTAAAAATTGGAATCATGAAGGAATGTACATCATCAACCCTAACCCAAATGATTTCTAAAAAATAATTACTAGAAAAGATCATGAAATATCAAATAGAATATCATTTATTATAGAAGAAGATAAAAAATGTGAATATTGAGAAGTTTTCTAAGTTCAATATTAATAAAGAAGGTGTATTGAAATTTTGTACGAGGCAATGTTTTCTGTCTATTTAGTAATTAAAGGAGCCGATGGATGAAGATCATATCTATACATTCTATGTTCATCCTAGAAGCACTAAAATGTTTAGGTATATTAGTGATAAATATTGGTGGGATAACATGGGAAGGGGGATTTGTGACTATACTACAAGGTTCCTAGAGTTTCAATATGTTAAGGATGAGAAAAAACATCCTAATGGGGTATTACAACTAGTACCCATAAGAACATGAAAGTGGAAAAATGTCATTATGGAGTTTGCCACTAGGGTACCTAGAAAATCCAAAGGAAACAATGTGTTATTGGTAATAGTGGACCATCTCACCATGGTTTCCCATTTTATCACTATCTAGGAATACTTATCTCTTGATAAACTTTCCATGATTTATGTAAAGGAAGTGGAAAGGTTCTTTGGAGGGCCACTTTCTATCATATCTAATCTTGATCCAAGGTTCGCATCAAAATTATGGAAAATTATTTTTTATAGTCTGAGTACCGAATTGAATTTCAGTATGGACTACTACCCCCAAACACATGGATAGTCTAAAAGGACTATTCAGACACTCTAGGACACACAATGAAATTTCCGAATGGAATTTAAAGGAGGATGATATCAACATCACCCATTAATTGAGTTTCTATACAACAACATCTTATGTTCGAGTATTCAAATGGAACCCTATAAAGATATATATGGGAAGTGATGTATAACTCATAAATGTTGGGATTAAGTTAGTTAGAGAAATATTTTTGGGCATGATATTGTGCTAGAGATGATAGAAAAGGTTCATTCCATCCAACAACACTTAAATTATGCTTAGAGTCAGAAATAAGATCTATGATAACAACCATTGATGGGACTTGGATTTTGATATTGGTGAAAAATTCTTACTCAGAATTTCATCATTGAAGAGAGTCATATGGTTTGGAAAGAAATGGAATATTTGACTGAGGTATATTGGCCCCTATGAAATCGTTGATCGCATATGACCAGGGGCCTATCATATTTCACTCTTTCCAAATCTTGATCATGTTCATGATGCATTACAGATATCTCTCTTGAGGAATTACATACCATACCTTTCACATGTACTAAATCTTCAGGTTTCATAATTGGAACATGAAGTCTTTTATGAGGAGCATCCGGTGGAGATCTTGGATAGTGAAGACAAGGTTCTACGCAACAAGACTTCCCACCATGTCAATGTGTTATAGAGGAAAAACAAATATGAAGAAGCAACATGGGAACTATAGGAAACAATGATATAGAAGTATCCACACCATTTCAAAACTGAGATCACATGATGGAATTTTGGGGATGAAATTTCTTAGTGGTGGGGGAATGTAATGGCCTAGAATTTTTGAATGACAATTGTTTTATGAAAATGTGTGTGTTATATTATTTTGTTATCAACAGAAATATACCTATTTTATATTTAAGTGAGTATAATTTGATATGTGACCATAAGGTTTTGACCGTTATATAACCATTGGTCAATTATGACTATTGGTCAATATGACTATTAGAAACAATACTCTTGATAAACATTTTAACATTATAATTAGTATTTATATATATACATAACAAAGAATAATTTATTCAGAAAGAAGGAATGATGGCCCCGACCAGTATATTTGTGCCATATGAAGCCCATTTTTTAGAAACTTGGAGGGAGGTACCATCACTGGACTTCAATCTTGAGAAATCCCAACATGAGCTTCAACTAGTGAAGCTTGAACAAAATCCCCTTTGGGAGAAGTTCTGGTTAGTGGAAATTACCACATGGACGATGTTAGCTGAGACTTCCCATGAATCTATCACCATTCCAAACCTTACCCTTAGGTCATATATAGGTCCTATAAATGTGGGGAGATCTTAGTTAACTAATGTTTAATTCATTTGTATAAATAAATTTTTTCCTATTAAATTCTTTTTGAGAATCAGTTTTCTTAAAATTTTGACGAATTTGAAAAATTTATTTTTCATAATTTTTTTAATTTTTAGAAAAGATATAATTATTATAAGAAACTAAGTTATTTTTAATAATTTGTATTTAAATGAAATAGTATTATTAAATCAATTGTATTTTTATATAAATTATAAAATAATTCTATATTTTTTCAAGTGTTAAAAATTTCACTATATTTTTCTATCTTGCTATTATTTTTAATAAATAAGGATTTTTATATATAAATTTAGAATTTTAATATTTATATAATTATTATGATAAAATAAATAAAATTTTTGAAATTAGAACATTGAAATTAGGTTAGGGTGAATTTATGGAAATTTTCTAAAATACTTTTGTTTTTTGTGAATAGTAAAAATATAGTTTTGGTTTTTTCAGTAAGTTTAATGACTTCCTAATTATATCATAATGATGTAATAAGGAATATAAGATTTTGGTAAAATCATGACGGTAATAATAACATAATATGTTTCTCAAGTTTCCCATACCATGGGCAAATACCCTGGGCAATCCTATGGTTTTTCATTTACCACAACCAAAGTGTCCAAATAAATTAATAAACAAACCCTCCTATTTTGCAGTAAATACCCACCCATTTATTCATTTAAATTCACTAAAAATACTTCCTCCATTAATCTATAATAGTTTTACCACTCAATTAGTCTTTCCATGGTGTCCTGAATCCCCTAAGGTCCCGATCCTCAAGTTTCAGGATCAACTCTTTGAGGTAAGGGAAATCTCAATGTCTCTTTTCCTTTCAAGTTCCCTTTTTATATGTTATGTCTATAAAATGTTAAAAAAATTTATTCTATCTATTTTATTATATCCCTTTAATTTATTAGTATTATTTTTCAAATGGTATACCCTTATCTCCTCTCTTTTTACAATTTTCTAAAACCATGTTTTATGCCCGTTATGCTGCCAGATTTTCTTCTCAGAATTTTTATATTTTTCTCAAGAAATAAACACATTTTCTTTTTTGAATACCCAAACCTATTTATTTTCTATATTTATTCACCTTGATTTCAGAATAATTTATATTATTCTAGGATTACTAGCCTTCATTTTTTGTTGGTTAATAACGACGAAAAGATATTGTCTTCTTGAATTTTTCTAAAACACTATGATTTTGATATGCAATCCATTTATTTTATTATCCACAAGTTATTTATGAAATTTTTTATAATGATATATGTGGCTAGAATTAATTAATACATATAAGGGGTTCTTCTTGATAGCACTATAATTAATTGGGTAAAGAATCTAATCATTAGAGATGACTTGTTTTATGATACCTTGGTGAATAACCTTGGTAACTTTTATAATACTTCCATGAAAAACCATGGTGATAAGTTTATAAATGTCTTATTTAAATGTTTTAGATACGTTTAAATGTTACTATTCAAGTTATTTTTATTATGATATGTCACTTTTTTCCCTTACTCAGGCCTTTATCATATTACTCATGTTGTTAATGATTTTCCCTCAAGATCACATGTAGATTATTTCTCTTATTTTGCCTTACTGGGCCTTTTGCTGACCCTTTCTTTTTGTCTATGTCCCTAGGTTATAAGATGCTATAAAATTACTTACGTTGGACCAATGAAAAATCATTTAACATTTATTTAGAAGAATGTTTTATTTTTTCTTGTATTATTTACATTTTTTTTCACGAAACTAAACATTAAAATAACTTCTATTGGTATCTTATCACAGAAATTTTCTGCAATAGAATTGCAGGATGTAAAACAAATAGTCAAAACATGAAAATTATAGAAAATCATAAATTATGCCTTTAAAAATTTAAAAACCATTTTAAAATGATAAATCAAGAAAGGTTTATATTGTAATAACTTTCAGGAAATTACTTTCAAAAAAACACTTAGTATTATAAAATGATTTAGGGATACAAAACACACACACACAAAGATATATATATATATATATATATATATATATATATATTTAGAGAGAGAGAGATCTTGGTATATAAGAATTAAAGTCAAACAAAAAACCCAAGTAATGAATCTATAATTCAATTATATCTTGATTAAAAGAGGTAAATAAGAACAAAATAACTATAATATAATCATATAGTAGAACTGAAAAAAATCAAGGAAGGATGTGATTTCCTTAGGAATTAGCACAAGTGAAGATATTATATTCGATTCTCACCCTATAATTAGCTAAATTTAGAACCCTAGAATTGAATAAGAGTGGTTTATGAGAGACAAAACCAAGCCAAAAAGCATTAATAACCTTTATCAATGATCTTGAATGACTAAATAAATGGAAATAAAATCCTATGGATTTATAGGTGGCCGATTCAACCATTTCAAATTCGGAAACTAACGATGGAAGGGTGGGTTCCCACCATACACTTGTTTGTCTTGTCCATGCCACATCGAGAAGCCCAAAATTATTATTGACTATAGAATGGTGTATATATTTTTTGTATTGGACTCACCATGCCTTGAACCATGACATGGTACATCAGAGATGTCTATGATGCATAGGAGGAATCCCATTATTCCATGCATGAGACCATTCCATGCACCTAGTGTGTTGGTACTACCTGTGGTACACATGAAGTTTCCAAGGACATAATATATTATACCACAATGTTTTATTTCTTATGTTACACTGATAAATTCCAAAAACGCTTCTTAAATCATCAGGAACCATCCAACACATCCCAAACCCAAAAAATAACAACCCCAAAGCCGAAAAAAAGAATATTCCTCAAATTATTTTGTGTAATGTCTTCTCTATTCACCATATTATATGATATTTTGTTTCACAAAATATTTTTTATAATCCTAGATTTTCTCGTACCACTTTTATTTCCACACACATTACAAAATCCATTGATATTTCCAAACTCTTAGAATCATTTTAAGGTAGGACGATTCTTTTTAATGTATGGATATTTATTATTCTCTATCTTTATTCCCCTTAAAACAAGAATCATTGAAACCTCTAAAATTAATTCATTATTGTAACAATACAATACACTATTCCCAAATAAATTTCACCACTTTAAATTTCAAACAAAACATGATCTTCTATTTTAAACTACTTACGTTGTGGATTATATAGATTTGTTACCAATCTATGGATGGGCCTTCTCAACTACTATTTAAGATATTATTATATTGAAAACAATAAAACTAATTTCTCTATACATTATATCCATGGTATAAATATTCTAATCACTTATTCTCATTAATATTTTTGTATGTTTAAATTTTAACCCTATACTGTTAATGAAAATATGTTTAACATTATCACAAAACTTAGATATTTATGGTTAATTCTTCTTCTAGACTACTTGAGAATGATCATAAGATGATTTAATGATATTCATTACACACAATAAATATCTATTAACCCCTAGATACTCTTTTGAATGGTCTAGAAAATAATATCCTCTTTCATATATGATTCATGAAGACATGACTTGAGAACTTTCCATATTTTCTAACTCGATCACATGATAGAGACATTTTATGTTGAGAATATATTTTTTATTTTCATTGGACATAAACCTGTATTCAAATCCCTTATTAACTCTTCCAATTTATTCATTGTGAATTCTTATCATCTCATGTATAATGTTTCAATATCATTGATACACTTGTATTCTAATTATGATTGAAAATCCCTAACATTAATATTATTTTCAAATTTCTCTTCAATCTAGGAATCATATCCTCAAAATATTTAGTTCTCTCATCTTTTTCATGTATTGTGTTGAGCCAATATTCTTCAAATATTGAGCATATATCCTCAATATTATTACACTTATATTCTATGACACTAATATTTTTAAATATATTTATCTAAATTACTTCTATTCATATTGAAGGTTTCTATGACCTATATACATATTATTCACGATGAATGATATCATCCTTCACACATTCAAGGATCCCCTAAATTATAGAAACAAATTATTAGGGTATACCATGGGTTTTATATTTTAACTCATTAGCATAAACATATTTTGACATATGGTCTCTTCAAGTTGGATGTTACTCTTGTGGATATTTTTCACATGAACATTCACATACCTCATGATATTATGAATTTCTTGGCCCTATTGTTGTCTAATATCTATCAAATACATTATTGGTGCACTGAACAACCTATTATTCTACACTTCATTTAGATCTTTCTTATTTTTATCCTGACGTGGGGAAACATTTTATTCTTTTGATAAGAGGGATAACTTTATCATATTCTTATTCTCTTTCATTCTCATGCTCATCAATTTCTCATTATAAACTGAATTCTGATTTGAAATAGATAAATCTTAACACAAATTCACTTCTTTGTGAATTAGGAATGAAACTTAAAGTATTAAAAATATAATAACATCAAAATATAAAAAAAATATAAAATAACTGTGATCTATTATAAAATGATTTTTTAAGTGGAATCAATTGATACCCATTAGATCACTCTATGAAACACTTTTTATGCATAATAATAGTTGATCAACTTCCTTTGGAAACCAAAGGGAACGAATTATCCACTTTTATCTGGGAATTATTTGGGGGATCATCCACATCCCATTAAGATAAACTTAAAATGCACATATTTTTTTGGTGTAGAGCCAAGATTTTCCTCTCTCACGCATTTGATAGTTCCCAAAGATAAAATCAAATACTTTGTTCTGATAAAAATTGAAGTGTATGGTTTGGAGATGAAACATCTAGATTGGGGGGGGGGGGGTTGAATCTATGTTGGAGACTTTAAATTCAATTTATAATTTAACTTTTTTATCTCATTTCTTTCATCCCTTTCACTTGTTATGGTGAATAGATCACTCCTATTCTCTCTCATGACTTTCCTTATCTCTTTGAGAACAATAAAACTCACACACAAAGTAGGTATGAAAATTTATAAGGTTCACCTATAAGTATGAGATCACTAGTCCTTGGCATGAACTGGATTCCTCCAATACAACAAAAACCACTATAATTATAAGGCCCCAGCCTTAAACCTTACTTAATCTTGAGTTATTACAAGATTACACATTGAGGATCTTTTCGGGTTTAGAGTTTTAGAGAATTATATCATAAAACTTGCATTACATTCCACATATAAACAAAGTGGTTACATAAAGATAGTATTCTTCATTCCCATCAATGGAAACACATTTAAAATAAAACATGGATTATTTCTTGACACATCCTTGACTCTATCATCTTATCATGTACCTTTCCCTTGACCTGTGAAAAACATTTCAAAAACTTGGGATGAGCATAAAAACTCAGTATGGGTTATAAAAAAAACATGGAAAGGAAACATGAGTTCATATATACATAAGAATGAAATCATACTTTACCCATAAAACATAGGCACTTTAACATACCTCATTAAATCATGAATAAATCATAGAAATCATAATACATAAAGGTAACTTGAGGCATTCATAACATTCTTACGTAGGGAGTAACCCTCTTGGTTACGTTTGGAATACCCATCACAGTATATTCCCTAAAATCTCTTCGGAGAAACCTTAACGTTTCACTCCTTCGCGTTACCCAATGCATTGGAGAGCTATAACGGGCTCACCCGCCCTTAGTTTATCACGGAACCACCCGTCTTCATAATAATGCCCAAGAACCATAACATAACCATATCACATAAAACATGCATAAAGGAAACATAACATTTCCACATTTCAATCACGAGATATCAATACAACAGATTGATATAAAAACATTATGAAAACCATTTTCAATACCAAAGTAAAACATGGTATTTATTTTTCTTTTAAAAAAAGAAGGTATGGCTTGTAGAGGAAGCCAAAACTCAAATAACGGTTACGACGGCGGAGAAGTCGTTGTCGCCGCATACGTACGACAAAAACATTCCCTTTTGTCGTTTAGGAAACGCTTCGTATAAAAAAGATTCCTTTTGAATAAATGTAAAAGTCAAAGGGGTTTATACACCGTATAAAAGAAAGTTGTGTATAAAATAAAATATGCCTCAACGAAAGGAGATTGAGACGAAGTCCCATACCTCGTATCCGACTTGACCCGACCGTTCTTTAATCTCCTGAATAATAAACTTGAGTTAATCTATACTTTCTTAAGAACCTTTTTCAAGTTCATTATTCCTTTTATACCATGTTATGAACATCATGTAATCATTTAAGTTAATAATTTTTATTTTGTCGGTATTTGGTTCTTAAGTCAAAAATAGACTTCTTACACTTACATGTTGTTAATTTGGTCAAAGTTTCATTATATCCAGAATGGTATTCTTGATGTAGATATCATATATGTCATATATATCCAGTATATACATGCATTTATATATTCATTTAGAGGTAAGAAATGAAATTCACCATTCATGGAGACGGTAAACCGTACGTACGCATGAACGCTACTTTCATCTCTATTTCGTATTTTATAGAATGGAATCATAATTTTATAAAGGTATATTATAATTCCAGTATAATATCATATATAATATCATATTTCCATCCTTTATATGTCCCATATATGGTATTAACGAATCAAATCACTTTTAGGGGGCAGTAGTCCGCACTTCCTAAAATGAAGATATCGTGTTTACCCATAATGGAAACCATAAAGGTATGCCCAAAATGAAAAAAACAGAAGCTTAAGGAAAACTTAAACATATTATATATCATATATAAAAATAGTGACATCATAATGGCCACCTTTGAAGGTGTTAAATGAGTGTTGAACAATCATCGTTTCGGGAGGCAGAATTTCGCCATCCACGGAAACCGTATGCTCTTTAACCATTTGATGCAGTTGTGTGAGAGTGTAGCCCAAATAAATCTTATAACCAAATCCTAGTATATTTAATATACTGGTTTTGTTACAAAATAAGTAAATAAAAAGAGTTTAGGGGGTTGTAGAAGCAAAATAAAACAAATGAACATTAGAGAATGAATTACCTTAAAAAGTGTAACTCCTTTTGAGTTGAGTCTAAAGGCTTCCTTTGAAAGGCTTCTGCCCAAAGGGAATACTCTGGGATGAGGATAGGGATGTGGAGAGAGCAAATGGGCAGGGGTTGGCCGAGCCAAAGGCTTGAAGAGTGTATGAAATGAGGTAGAGGTGGGGGCCTTTTATAAGAGGAGAGGAGGGGCACTTTTGGAAAGTAAAGAAACATTACTTTATTTGAAAATGTGTTTCGGTTTTAAAAGGTCCCACATTGATATAATTCGTGGATAAGGTGATAAGGGTTCGAAATACACTCATCCAATTGGTTTTGGACATGTGTAGTTCATAGATTTTATATTATCTTTCCATTTTATTTAAATCGTCAAATAATGATGTCATCATTGCATCATTATTATGTCATAAATAATATACTTTATTTAATGTCTAAAAATTATACAAAAAATACTATGATGTAGGAAATCTTCTTATATTTCCAATGACTATTTATAATAAAAATTTGGACTTGTATAACCCCACTTAAAATTTTGTTTCGTAAAACATGTTATGTTTGTGTCATTTTCACTTTAACATTAAATAAAAAGTAATTTATGTCATTTCCCAACAAAAGTGGATCCATGGGGTCCCCAAGTTGACCCATGGCATGTCTTGGTCGGCCATGACACAAACAATAAGGTTGGGACATGTGTCTAGGTCATTTCATATTATTAAAGCATTATTTATACCTTAAACTACCCTAATTACCACTAATCGTGATTAAGAACTTAATAAGTTACTATTCACCAAAAAATTATTATAATCTCATTGAACCACATTTTACATACTAATGACAACCATGTATGTCGGATTTTCAAAATTCAATACACATTAGTGGTAAACTTTCATTTAACTGAAAAATCAGTTTGCTTGATTATCACTTAGTGGTTTCACTATTCATCAAAAATTGAAGTTTTTCAGAAAATTACCAAAAATTCACCCTAAGCTATATTTGATATTCCGAATTCAAAAATGAATTCTATTTTACAAAATTCAAATCATATAAGTCACATTAATTAATTTAATAATTAATTCCCGCTGCCAGAGCAAATAGCGTGTTTTTACAAAACAATAAGTATCAAAAGATTGACACCAGTTTAAATCTAATTTCAAAGTGAAATTGATTCCAATGACCACCATTGGATAAAATGGTAAAAATATATTCTAATTTCACTTCAAAACCAATTAAAAACATAATCTAATCATATAAATAAATTAGATTAAAAAGCAGTTTTGATGTAAAATGCAGTATTTTTCACTATTCATTAAAAAATGAACATTGTCAGAAAAATACCAAAAATTCATACAAGGTAAATTTTGATGTCCCAATCATAAAGAATATGTTTATTTTGACAAAAATAGTTTATAAAATTTTCAAAATATAGATTCAAAAATGGTTTTCCATCAAAAGGCAGTAAAACAATCTTTTAAGAATATTAGTGTATTCCATGCATAAGATTGTATTTACTTTCATTTTAAGCCTCTATAACACTATCTTAATCATTAATAGACGTAGATAAAAATATCTATTATTCATTACTTACTTGGGATGTTACATCCTTCCCCCCTTTAGAAAATTGCGTCCCCGCAATTTATTTACTTATCAAATAAATGAGGGTACTTATCCCTCATTGCATTTTCAGATTCCCATGTTACCTCTTCAATCATGTGGTTTTTCCACAAAACCTTTACCTGCTTAATCACCTTATTCCGTAACACTTGCTCCCTGTGGTCAAGAATCTGGATCGGTTGTTCCTCCTAAGATAGGTTCTCTTCCAGCTGAACTACCTCTGGACTCAAAACATGAGATGGATCTGGCATATACTTTCTCAACATCAAAACGTGAAAAACATTGTGTACCTGGGATAAACTCGGAGGTAAAGCCACTCGGTATGCAACTGATCCAACTCTTTCCAGAATTTCGTATGGTCCAATGAACCTTGGACTCAACTTTCCATTCTTACCAAATCTCATCACACTTTTCCAAGGAGAAACCTTGAGAAAAACATGATCACCTACCTCGAAAGATATATCCTTCCTCCGGTTATCCGCATAACTCTTCTGCCTGCTCTGAGCTGTTCTCATGTGTTTCTGAATCAGCTGAACTTTTTCTGCCATCTCTTCTACCAATTCTGGTCCCATCAACTTCCTTTCACCAACTTTATCCGAGAAAGCTGGAGTTCGACACCGCTTCCCATATAATTCCTGAAATGGTGCCATCTGTATACTGGAATGGAAACTGTTATTATATGAAAATTCAACCAAAGAAAGATGTTGGTCCCAACTTCCCTGATAATCCATAGAACAAGCTCGTAGCATATCCTCCAATGTCTGAATTGTTCGTTCTGACTGCCCATCTGATTGAGGATGAAAAGCTGTACTAAAATTTAATTCAGTACCCAACGACTTCTGAAGGCCTTTCCAAAAGTTAGAAGTAAACCTGGGATCACGATCCGATACAATGGAGAGAGGAACTCCATGTAACCTGACTATCTCTTTAAGATACAAACGAGAAAGTTGATCAAGAGAGAAATTATCTCGTATAGCAAAAAAATGAGCAGATTTGGTCAAGCGATCAATAATAACCCAGATTGCATTATTACCTCGAGATGTCTTCGGTAATCCAACAACAAAGTACATGGATATATTCTCCAATTTCCACTCTGGCACTGGTAAAGGCTGAAGCATCCCTTTCGGTAACTGTCACTATGCTTTAACCTGCTGACAAGTCAAACACTTCACAGTAAAATCAGCAATATCTCTTTTCATTCCATCCCACCAGTAATACTCCCGCAGATCTCTATACATCTTAGTACTGCCCGGATGAACTGAAAACGGAGAACTATGAGCTTCACATAACAACTCTCTTTTCAACTGTGAATCACAAGGCACACAAAATCTCTTCCCAAATCTCAAAACACAATCACTATCAATGTTGAATTCAGGAAACTTACCTTTCTGAACCAACTCTACTTTTTTCTGCAACTCACTGTCTTGCTTCTGTGCTTGCTTGATTCTATCTGATAGAGATGATCTCACTGATACCTGAAACAAAACAGAAGGACTTCCTGCACCAACAACTTCTATGCCAAAGTTCATCAAAGCGTTAACCAAAGGATCACGTTCCAAATGCAACATTGTTAATGAAGCATTACTTTTTCGACTCAAAGCATCAGCCACTTTATTTGCTTTTCCCGGATGGTAATGAATTGTACAATCATAATCCTTGATTAATTCCATCCATCTCCTTTGTCTCATGTTTAACTCTTTCTGAGTGAATATATACTTTAAACTTTTGTGATCGGTATATATTTCACACTTTACTCCATACAAATGACGCCTCCAAATTTTTAAAGCAAAAACAACAGCAGCTAGTTCCAAATCATGTGTAGGGTAATTTACCTCATGAGTTTTCAACTATCGTGAAGCATAAGCAATTACCTGATCATTCTGCATTAGGACGCAACCAAGTCCTTTCAATGAATCATCACTGTATATAACAAACTCACCATTCCTGGAAGGTAGTGCCAAAACTGGAGCATTCACCAATCTTCTTTTCAATTCCTGAAAACAATCATCACATTCTTTTGTCCAGATAAACTTAACACCCTTCTGAGTTAGCTTAGTCATTGGACTAGATAACCGTGAAAAATTTCTAACAAACCTTCGGTAATAGCCCGCCAGACCAAGGAAGCTACGAATCTCGGTTACATTTGTGGGTCTTGGCCATTCTTCCACAACTTTTGTTTTTACAGGATCAACAGTTATTCCATCTTTAGAAACAATGTGACCAAGGAAAGAAATTTGTTGCAACCAAAACTCACACTTGCTGAATTTCCCATACAGTTTCTTTTCTTTTAAGGTTTGCAAGATAACCCTTAAATGTTTTTCATGCTCCTCTTTACTTTTAGAAAACACCAAAATATCATCAATGAAAACCACCACAAACTTATCCAAGAACTCATGGAAAATTCTATTCATTAAGTCCATGAATACAGCAGGTGCATTGGTTAGCCCAAAAGGCATTACTAAAAATTCATAATGGCCATATCTCGTATGGAACGCGGTCTTCAGAATATCTGCCTCCTTTACCTTCAGCTGATGGTACCCCGATCTCAAGTCAATCTTTGAAAAAAACTGAGCTCCCTGGAGCTGATCAAACAAATCATCGATATGAGGAAAAGGATATTTGTTCTTAACATTGATATTATTCAAGGCTCTATAATCAATGCAAAGTCTCATAGAACCATCTTTCTTTTTAACAAATAAAACAGGAGCACCCCATGGTGATGTGCTAGGTCTAATGAAACCTTTCTCTAATAAATCTTGCAATTGCTCCTTCAACTCTAAAAGTTCAATTTGTGCCATTTGATAAGGGGGTTTTGAAATTGGCTTAGCATCAGGAACTAAGTCAACAGTAAACTCAACTTCCCGATCTGGTATTATTCCAGGCAACTCATCAGGAAAAACATCAGGATACTCATTTACCACGGGCACATCATTAATCTGAACAGTTCCTTTATTTTCAACGACGTGTGCAAGGTAACATTCATTTCCATCTTTTACAAGTTTCTCGGCCTCTTGATATGTTATCAAAAGTAAGGGTTCATTCTTGTAAACAAACTGAAAGTCTTTCTGAAAAGAAACTTCTTTAGCTCTACAGTCAATATTAGAATGGTAAATAGAGAGCCAATCCATACCCAGGATAACATCAAACTCTACTAGAGGTATAACAATAAGGTTTGCAAGTAGGTTCTTTCCACAGATAAGGATATGAAGATTCTTATAAATTCTTTTTTCCTCGACACTTCCCCCAGGTGTTTTTAACAAAAGTTCAGGAGTCATTTCTTGAGATGGTATTCCCATTTTACTAGAAAAGGTTTCAGAGATGAAAGAATGTGTAGACCCCGAATCAAACAACACACTGGCATAATCTGAAGAAACAAACAAAGTACCTGATACAACTTCATTTGATGGCCCGACATCTGCTGAAGTAGTTGCAAAGGATTTCACCACCCCTTTCTGCTTGTAGTCTAGATGCTTCCCATCACTCAAGCTCCTTGTCGGACACTCGTTTGCATAGTGACCTATCTCATTGCATTTATAACATTTCACTAACTGTAAATCAAATTTGTTCTTACCTTCACCTTGATCCTTTTCAGTGCAATCACGAGCCTTATGTCCCATCTTACAACATCGGTAGCACTTCCCAGAATTCAGAAGACATTCCCCAGTATGCCTTTTTCCACATTTATCACAAACTGGAAACTTAGTTCTCTTACCATCAGACTTTTTTGAAGAATTCTTACCTTCTCCTGCCACCTCAGTCTCTTCTTCTGCTGGTTGTTATAGAAAACTTGGTCATCGGTAAACTCCATTTCCACCTTCTCAGCACATCGAACATGCTTTTCATAACTTTTAAACTCACGAGAATCTAATTCCCTTCGATACTTTGGCTTTAATCCTGAGTAAAAATGATTGATTTTACTATCAAGGTCCCGGATAAAATTTGGAGCATACCTTTCCAATCGAGTGAACCTTTCTTCATAGGCAGCCACTGAATCTTCCTCTTGCCTCAATTCCAAGAATTGCTTTTCCATCCTAAGTCGAACAGCCTTAGGAAAATACTTCTCAAGAAACATACCTTTGAATTCATCCCAGTCAAGAGCATCAATCTCATCGGAATCCCTGATATTTTTAACCATAGACCACCACTGATCTGCTTCACCCTCCAAACGGTAAATAGCAAGACTAACCTTTTGATTGTCTGAACACCCCATGACATCAAAAACCGTCTCCAGTGCTTTAATCCACCCTTCAGCTAGCACAGGGTCAGATGATCCTCTGAATTATGGCGGATGTTGCCTCATGAAATGTTCCACCACTGACATGTTCCTCTGCGGTTGGTCTGGCTGATCTCGTGTATGGATACCACCGCCATTTATCGCCTGAGTCAACTGCACCATTACTGCAACAAACTGTTCAGTTCCAATTCCGACCTTTTCTGGATGCTGATTCGGAAGGTTATTTCCTTATGTATTCCTTCCTAGCACTGCTTCCCTGTTTCCTCTGCGGAAAACCATTCTGAACAAACATGTCTTAGATGAAGCAACATGGTAATCTTTAAATGCTATATCATTTCAAAAAAAAAATTTGGATAATCATTTAATAGAATTCTAACTTCTAAAGTTATCCAAACCGACCTCTGATACCAACTATAAGGCCCCAGCCTTAAACCTTACTTAATCTTGAGTTATTACAAGATTACACATTGAGGATCTTTTCGGGTTTAGAGTTTTAGAGAATTAGATCATAAAACTTGCATTACATTCCACATATAAACAAAGTGGTTACATAAATATAGTATTCTTCATTCCCATCAATGGAAACACATTTAAAATAAAACATGGATTATTTCTTGACACATCCTTGACTCTATCATCTTATCATGTACCTTTCCCTTGACCTGTGAAAAACATTTCAAAAACTTGGGATGAGCATAAAAACTCAGTATGGGTTATAAAAAAAACATGGAAAGGAAACATGAGTTCATATATACATAAGAATGAAATCATACTTTACCCATAAAACATAGGCACTTTAACATACCTCATAAAATCATGAATAAATCATAGAAATCATAATACATAAAGGTAACTTGAGGCATTCATAACATTCTTACGTAGGGAGTAACCCTCTTGGTTACGTTTGGAATACCCATC
Source organism: Viscum album (assembly GCA_963277665.1). NCBI lineage: Eukaryota > Viridiplantae > Streptophyta > Magnoliopsida > Santalales > Viscaceae > Viscum > Viscum album. The sequence continues at coordinate 356,815,146 of OY728155.1, read as the reverse complement.
ACAATATATTCCCTAAAATCTCTTCGGAGAAACCTTAACATTTCACTCCTTCGCGTTACCCAATGCATTGGAGAGCTATAACGGGCTCACCCTCCCTTAGTTTATCACGGAACCACCCATCTTCATAATAATGCCCAAGAACCATAACATAACCATATCACATAAAACATGCATAAAGGAAACATAACATTTACACATTTCAATCACGAGATATCAATACAACACATTGATATAAAAACATTATGAAAACCATTTTCAATACCAAAGTAAAACATGGTATTTATTTTTCTTTTAAAAAAAGAAGGTATGTCTTGTAGAGGAAGCCGAAACTCAAATAACGGTTACGACGGAGGAGAAGTCGTTGTCGCCGCATACATACGACAAAAACATTTCCTTTTGTCATTTAGTAAAAGCTTCGTATAAAAAAGATTCCTTTTGAATAAACGTAAAAGTCAAAGGGGTTTATACACCGTATAAAAGAAAGTTGTGTATAAAATAAAATATGCCTCAACGAAAGGAGATTGAGACGAAGTCCCATACCTCGTATCCGACTTGACCCGACCGTTCTTTAATCTCCTGAATAATAAACTTGAGTTAATCTCTACTTTCTTAAGAACCTTTTTCAAGTTCATTATTCCTTTTATACCATGTTATGAACATCATGTAATCATTTAAGTTAATAATTTTTATTTTGTCGGTATTTGGTTCTTAAGTCAAAAATAGACTTCTTACACTTACATGTTGTTAATTTGGTCAAAGTTTCATTATATCCAGAATGGTATTCTTGATGTAGATATCATATATGTCATATATATCCAGTACATACATGCATTTATATATTCATTTAGAGGTAAGAAATGAAATGCACCGTTCATGGAGACGGTAAGCCGTACGTACGCATGAACGCTACTTTCATCTCTATTTCGTATTTTATAGAATGGAATCATAATGTTATAAAGGTATATTATAATTCCAGTATAATATCATATATAATATCATATTTCCATCCTTTATATGTCCCACATATGGTATTAACGAATCAAATCACTTTTAGGGGGCGGTAGTCCGCACTTCCTAAAATGAAGATATCGTGTTTACCCATAATGGAAACCATAAAGGTATGCCCAAAATGAAAAAAACAGAAGCTTAAGGAAAACTTAAAAATATTATATATCATATATAAAAATAGTGACATCATAATGGCCACCTTTGAAGGTGTTAAATGAGTGTTGAACAATCATCGTTTCGGGAGGCAGAATTTCGCCATCCACGGAAACCGTATGCTCTTTAACCATTTGATGCAGTTTTCTGAGAGTGTAGCTCAAATAAATCTTATAAAAAAATCCTAGTATATTGAATATACTGGTGTTGTTACAAAAGAAGTAAATAAAAAGAGTTTAGGGGGTTGGAGAAGCAAAATAAAACAAATGAACATTAGAGAATGAATTACCTTAAAAAGTGTAACTCCTTTTGAGTTGAGCCTAAAGGCTTCCTTTGAAAGGATTCTGCCCAAAGGGAATCCTCTAGTATTAGGAGAGGGATGTGGAGAGAGCAAATGGTCAGGATTTGGCCGAGCCAAAGGCTTGAAGAGTGTATGAAATGAGGTAGAGGTGGGGGCCTTTTATAAGAGGAGAGGAGGGGCACTTCTGAAAAGTAAAGAAACATTACTTTATTTGAAAATGTGTTTCGGTTTTAAAAAGTCCCAAATTTATATAATTCGTGGATAAGGTGATAAGGGTTCGAAATCCACTCATCCAATTGGTTTTGGACATGTGTAGTTTATAGATTTTATATTATCTTTCCATTTTATTTAAATCGTCAAATAGTGATGTCATCGCTGCCTCATTATTATGTCATAAATAATATACTTTATTTAATGTCTAAAAATTATAAAAAAAATACTATGATGTATTAAATCTTTTTATCTTTCCAATGACTATTTATAATCAAAATTTGGACTTGTATAACTCCACTTAAAAATTGTTTTCGTAAAACATGTTATGTTTGTGTCATTTTCACTTTAACATTAAATAAAAAGTAATTTATGTCATTTCTCAACAAAAGTGGATCCATGGGGTCCCCAAGTTGACCCATGGAATGTCTTGGTCGGCCATGACACAACCAATAAGGCTGGGACATGTGTATAGGCCATTTCATATTATTAAAGCATTATTTATACCTTAAACTACCCTAATTACCAATAATCGTGATTAAGAACTTAATAAGTTACTATTCACCAAAAATTTATTATAATCTCATTGAACCACATTTTACATACTAATGACAACCATCTATGTCGGATTTTTAAAATTCAATACACATTAGTGGTAAACTTTCATTTAACTGAAAAATCAGTTTGCTTGATTATCACTTAGTGGTTTCACTATTCATCAAAAATTGAAGTTTTTCAGAAAATTACCAAATATTCACCCTAAGATATATTTGATATTCCGAATTAAAAAATGAAGTCTATTTTACAAAATTCAAATCATATAAGTCACATTAATTAATTTAATAATTAATTCCCGCTGCCAGAGCAAATAGCGTGTTTTTACAAAACAATAAGTATCAAAAGATTGACACCAGTTTAAGTCTAATTTCAAAGTGAAATTGATTCCAATGACCACCATTGGATAAAATGGTAAAAATATATTATAATTTCACTTCAAAACAAATTCAAAACATAATATAATAATATAAATAAATTAGATTAAAAAGCAGTTTTGATGTAAAATGCAGTATTTTTCACTATTCATTAAAAAATGAACATTGTCAGAAAAATACCAAAAATTCATACAAGGTAAATTTTGATGTCCCAATAATAAAGAATAAGTTTATTTTGACAAACATAGTTTATAAAATTTTCAAAATATAGATTAAAAAATGGTTTGCCATCAAAAGGCAGTAAAACAATCTTTTAAGAATATTAGTGTATTCCATGCATAAGATTGTATTTACTTTCATTTTAAGCCTCTATAACACTATCTTAATCATTAATAGACATAGATAAAAATATCTATTATTCATTACTTACTTGGGATGTTACAATAATCATGAAGTATTTACACTATATTCTCCCAAAAGTTTAGATTGTTAGTGTCACACAATAGTTTTGTGTATTCCACACTCAGTTATATCCTATTACATTATAATAATTATTTTTTTACTAAACAACATTCTGTAAATAATTTATATTTATTTTTTTGTAGATATACTACATATTTGTTATTATTATTATTTCCATTCACAATAACATGTCGCATTTTCTATTTGTATGCACAACAATACATACAATATTTTATTTTATTTAATAATAGAAAAATGATATGATTCTATTTATTCTTATTCCTATTTATTATTAAAACTAAAAAGAAAAAAAAACATAAATCTATCTTATATTCTTATTTAGTAATTGAGGAATATATGTCGATTATGCTTCTTATTTATAGTATTAAGTGATGGATGCATTTCTTCAATAAAAAGAAATAATTCTTCTTAACTACACATACACTTCTTCATATCACTTATCATTCTTCATCATTATTATTCTTTTTATCTACCACTTCAATGCATAATAAGAATTCATTATATCTATTCATTTTATATATTATACTCTAGTATACAAACAGAAATACACTAGTTCTTCATTACTTTATTCGAAACATAATCCATCTTCTTGGGGATAATAAGGTCGTATGTATTTTCTTCTAGATAATCTCTATGTTTTCTTTAATTCAGTCCATATCCAAAAATCCTCTGTACATTTTTTTTCTTTACTATAGATGTATATAATTTACAATATCTCTCTAATTATTTAAATTCAAATTTTAATTTTAAATTCCAATCCAATCCTTCAACATCAAAATCATACCTCAGGCCATACTCTATTAAGTCTTCACTGTTTAATTCAAATTGGTAGTTATTTTAGACTAAGATAACCCCTAAAAAATCATATGAATCCAAATAGTCAAGGATATTTTAACTTCACTATTTTATACTTTGATGGTGTAGCATCCTTCTTTGTGATTTATAACAGTAGTTCCCAAATTTTATTTTTAAGTGCCAAAACACATTGCGGTGTGATATGGTCACTGCAGTGTAGAAGTCTTCCAAAGTCCAATGGCTAGGAAATAAAAACTCAGGCTCCATTTTAGTGTGTAATCCCCTCTTATGGAATGATATACCTACTTTCAACATGGTAAAAAATTGTGAGGTAGGATCGTTTAATATTCTAAAGACACAAAAAAACCGTATATTCATCTCCAATGTTGTGTGGTCATACTTCCCCAACATAAGTACCTTATCATCCCATTTATTATGATGTGGTAGTCCGTTATTGCATAGATATAATAAAAAATTATAAGGCATGTAAAATATACTCATAATTATTTATAGTTTAACCATGTTTTTATGGAGTGGAGTCCTTCAAATAGACAAAATAACCCAAAAACTGACTCAGTAACTTTTGCAACATAGAACCTATTTTATAACACAACCCTTTTTCTTCAATAAACTTCTATAGTGAAATCATAAGATCCATGGAATTATATAGATTCATTTAATATCTTGAATCCTTAACTTCTTTCATGATATATAATCACTAAAATCCAATTTAAATATTGCTAGAATTAATATCCAAAAATCTTTACCTGAGTGGAATTGTAGATTGAAAATTATTTTTGTATTCACAAAAAATACAACATAATTAATCACATCCACTAATAGAATAATTAATAACCTATTAATTTTCATTTTTGACATATGAAACATAATCCCAACTACCATATTTGGATGGCTTTAGGGTTCATCGAACACTTATTGATGGAAACTTTAACTACCTTTCATCGTATAAATATAGAATGATAAATATTAAAATCTTTAAAAAACTTTAATCTTAAAATAACTCTTTCCTTATTGGGAAATACTTTAAAAAAATATTTTAATCTCTATCCATACTTAATAAATTCTTTATTCATCATCACAATGTTTATTCAATGTCTAAGCTATTTCTTCATTGTCACCAAATTAACATTAATGGAAAAATCATTATTCATTGAAAACCATTAACAACAAATAGAACACACAAAGTGGGATCCACATGAACATTAGTGAGAATATTTGTTTGATTATATTTATTATTCATCATTGTCAAAAAAATATTTTAAAACTCCTTAGAAAATTGGTGCTGAATTTTATTTCTAGTGAAACATTTTAGAAATTTATGAACATTAATCCATTTTAAAATTAAAAAATATTATATATTTTTAAAGGTGGATTATTTTTTATTTATAATTAGAGATGATTTGGAAGGTAGTAATATTTCATTCACTGTTTGATGTAATCTGTGCTTATCTTCATCCACTATTAATTGAATTCAGTAATAATAGACAATCTGGTATATACAATTATTATAGAATTTCCTATGATTCTTATGACATTTTATTAAAAGTTTGGATAATAAAACCAATTAATGTGTCAGTATTTTAAACTATTATATGTCGCTTTCCAAAGAAAATAGTTATAAATAATAAGTGTGTGTTCTTATTATCAAAATGAATAAAAAATTGATGGAATTTTTTGAATGACCGCACATCAAATCATCAAGAACATATCAAATTAAATATGGATGAAATAAAGGATGAACAAGAACAACGGGGTGGATCCCACTCTCATATGAGACTCTGAATCTAGTAACCTTATGGGGATTTAAAATAATGCCCCATAAGATATAAAATTTCCCTAACTTAAATATGGGTCGAGCCTCATAACCGGTCTCCCATTGGACTCCGACTAGGTTCCCAAGGGAATTGTTAGTGGAAATTCCATATTTTCTAGACTACTAAATTTCTAGTGGGTGGATTCCAAGGTTTCTATGGGTACTATTATAGCTCTCTAGACATAGTTTCTCTCATTCCATTATTCAATCTATATCTAGATATTTTATTTTAACTTTATACAATCAAGATATTTAAAAAATATATCCATCCCCATAAAATTTTAAAAAATTATATCTCACTTGGATTTATCTACACTTAAATCGATCATTTTCTTGATTCCATATACATATTAAAATATGGGGCATTGCAAAATATTATTGATTTTTAATTTCATTCTTATAAATAGAAACTAGTGTTTTGTTTAAAAACATCTACTAATCCTAGTCCAAATTCATTGCTGCATTAATTCATTATATCCATAAATTCTCACCATGATAAGAAAGAATAAATAAAATCAAGAAAACAAATTACTCACTATACAAAACATTACATTGATATGGTGTGTTATTTTTCCCTCCATTTCTAAATTTTTTATAACACATTCATTGACATAATATGGATTTTTAACCATAATAACCTACTATAAAAAATTTTACTAATGGTTTACCCTAACAATGGAATAACATATAGTAAGTTAAATAACATTTCAAAAAAAAAATATAATGAAGAATACACACTTTTCTCATTGATCCTCACACAGAACATCAATTTTCAAGATTATACTATTCTGGTTAATCAAATAAGTAATGATGCACATATCAATCATGGTTCTCTGATCCTTCATAAAAATAACCATTTAAAAATACCTAAAACATTCACGTTTCATTTATAAAATTCCAAAAACTATTTAATGTATTTAGTGGGTGCATGATTGAAAATCAGTCAAATCATTTTACACACCCAAAAGTCACACATGTTTTTTTGGAAAACATTTTTATGTTCATAATGTTTTTACATTTTAATTAATTAAAATAACACGTAATGAGGAATTAATTAAATTAAATGTGCACATCATATATCTACATATAGGATTTTTAATTCATAAAATGAATATTCTTATTTATTGATTTTACAAAAAATTATATTTTCATAGAAAAATGCATTTTCTTGAAAAATTGTTTCTCATCGTGCTTATGGGATACATATAAAATGAATTTATTCCACTTCTAGATGTTAAATTTTGTAAAACGGATTCATTATCTTTAATCAACACAATTAGTATTGTTTAATAAGGTTAAATTTATTTTTGTCAAAATGAATAGTAAAAATATTAAAAATTCCTCACCATTGTTAAAGTGTAAATATGTTTAACTTAGAATAAAAATAAGTGACAATGACACCTTGTTTCCCCATAAATCTTGATGCTTGAAGAGAGTTTTACCCTTATCACCTTAAAACTTATTTTTAATTTTTTATGGGACACTTTTAAATGAAAGTGACTGATATAATATTTTAATTAAAGAAAAAGACAAAATGGCACTCTCTTACTTTTAAAATATATCTCATGTATTGACATAGCGAAAAGAGTAACATGTGAATGAATATTAAATTTTTTTATCATGATTATATTATTCTCAATGTCCTAATTTATTTCTAATTTTTTGTAATTATATAATTACCTAAAATGGTTAAGAAACACCGAAACATTATTTTTTCAATTAATAGAAAAATAAAATAAATGATTTAAAAAAACATTAAAAGTGAATTAATTTGAGTGAGTTGTAGTATTAATTATATATATATATATTTTTATTTTATGGATATTTGAAAATATAATATTCAAATTCTAGCTTTGTCTTGGTTTTTTAAATTCAAATTAAATGAATAGTCCCATAATTGACAATAATGATATTTTTAAATGTTTAAAATTTTATTAAATGATTTAATCTTCAAAAAAATATTTTATTTTTCCCATTAGTGGAATATGGTTAAAAAATCAACCTTCTTCCTCATTCTGGTTTCTTTGTCGCAAATTGTGGATGTCCTTTAGTCATCTCACATCATTGGAGGGTTGGGCGAACTTCGACTGAGTCCGCCTGTAGGATTGTGGATTTGGGCTGGTGTAGACGGTCGCACCGGTGGGCACGCGAGGTGATCAGTTTTGTATTTTATCTAGCTCTTCTGATGTTCATGTTTTCTGGTTTGTGGTACGTCGGCCTTCCCTTGACAATTTTAGCTCTAGCTTTGAAGGTTTGTTAGTTTTATTGCTTGAATGGATTTTCCATCCATTGTGTTTGAATGTCATTTGTTGTGAAGGATTGTATTGTTTTAAGTGGGGAAGTGGGGAAGTGGGGAAGTGGTGAAATTATGAAGTCATGTATGCATTCTAACTTTTTCCTCAAAAGTGTTTTCATAATAATAAAAAAACAATTTTCAGTTAAATATTTATCCATTCAGAATCATCTTTATAGGGTATGAACTTTTTATATTTTGATATTTTATGAAATTGCAAAAGTGCCACTCCACTTACTTATATATGGGTACCTCCTCTTATAATTCTTTCACAATTAAAAATCCTTTTGGATTAGCTGATAACTTCAAAATTACATTACTTAGTTATCTTCCCACTTCCTAGAGGAATTATTTTGTTTATAGAACCCCCCGATGAAGGATTTTGGTGCAAACTTAAAGAGGTTATTTGGAGAAGAGGTATCCATTTTATCTGATATTTTGTGTCTTATTTCTTTCTCTGCCTCCATAAAATATTACCAAAATTTAATTAAACAATATTACTTGTATATGAAATATAATAATATGTTATTATGTTAATATAATAACCTATATCCATCTCATCTTTCATCAAATAGGGAAAAACCGTCAATCATGTGTACAACGGACTACTGCCTCACAAACCGATGTAATTAGTTTTTCATAACCACCTCTAACAGACTGATAGAATGGTGAATTTATTGTATATATATTATATTTATCACATAATTATACTTAGAGATTTATAATATCACTTATACCTTTTAACCTTCTAATCGGTTGGAAAATGACAACGAAGCTCGTGCATACACGTGGACTTCAAACTCCACAAAGTGTAGTAATTAATGTTTCATTTATATTTTACATTTATGATTATAATGTTGTATTTTTTTAATATATATGATTTATATGATATAATAATGGGTTTTTATGGTAAAATATTATTTACCTTTCTTTTTTTCCTTCCTTCTATAAAAGAAAATAATGTTCATTCGTACTTACGACCTACCGTCTTTATGGATGGCGAAATTTGTTTTCAAAATATAACATTTATTGATGAATATAATTTTTTTTATAGTTTAGATTTATTATTTTTATATCAAGAATAATATTCTGGAAAATAATGATCAATGTACAAGGATCGAGACAACTAAATCGAAATAGGCATGAAAAATGAAGTAGGTATCACCCAGAACATTGATTTTAATAAAAAAAATTAATAAATGGGTCATATAATGTCATAAGTAAATAATAAATGGTATTATATATATGATTATGGTTATTTAATATAGGTATAATAAAAATATAACTATTATATTTTATTTTTAATGTTTATGAAGAATGTTTAGACATGAGGTAAGGGTTTCTCGTCTCACTTTATTTTTGTGAGACATAAGTCATTTTCACCACTTGTTTCTAATGTGTGGTGTATGTACTAACCATGAAAATATTTTATTATTATTTTAATAAAAATTATTGGGATCTAAAAATATATATGTGGTTCTCTTTTTTTGAAGTTTTGATTGAGATATGACCAAAGTAGTAAGGGCTTATGTTATAATATCATTATTTTTTGGCATTACTTATGATTTAGTTCCATTGATGAAATATTCTAGTATATATCTCAAAAAAATATTGAATTTTATTATACTACAATAATTATTATATAATACCTATTTTATTTTTATTTTACTCTTTTATAAAACTAAATATACTAAAAGAATGTTTTAAGGGAAATTGACTTTATTTATCTCTTCAATCGAAAATCCATTCAATTTTTTGTCCATGTTTTCAAAAAATGTTTTCAGTAATGTTTTCAATTTTATAAAATTAGTTTAAAGTGAATTTAAAATTTTTATAATTTTTAAAAAAGATTTAGAAAGAATCTTCTTGTCTTTTTTCAAATATTATACTCTTTGAATTTTTATAATAATGTGAAAGGAATGTTTTATTTTAATATGCACTGTATGAAAAAAATTTCTTGTATATATGAATGAAAAATGATTTGAATATTAATTTATAATTTTATATAGTTATTTTTATATAAAATATTTTCAATAATATTTTGTAAATTTTTAGATTTTAAAGAGTTTATTTCAAAATTGAAAGGTGGTATTTATCAAGAATGTTTTTAATGACATTTATATTGTACTTATATTAATCAATGACAATAATATTTGTTGGGGATTATATTTTACTACCAATATTATACAATGGTAACATCATAATTCTTCTTGTATATGGTTTATGAATATATTGATTATATTTTTATAAAACCCAAATATTTTCCATGCGTTCTGCTATGATGGGTTGATGAAATGTTTATGAAACCCATTTTCTTTACATAGGTTATAATATGATGATATGATTAATGATATTATAGCATTAATACATATGGTTCTCATTATTTTATTAGTGGGATCAAAATTATATATCCCCCTAATGCGTTCGGAAAATATTTATGTCTCATGCGGTAATTAGGGAAACAAGTTGATGTGCGTGATCCAATATTGCATAAAAGTGTTGAGGCTGATATATTATTATAAGGAAAACATGTAGTGATTAATGATCTAGTATGATTTTATGGTATTAGTATTTAACCTTGAAAAATGAAATTTTATCAATAATTAGGATTTTACCACACTTTTATGACATGAAATTATGGTTCATGATTGATTTTGAATGATTTATCACTCATATTTATTATGTATTCTGAAATAATAAAGATTTCTTCTAAGACTCAGGTTTATTATATTTGATGGTTTGTGCATGATATTTGTAATTTATGGTCATGATATTATACCCTTATACTTATCTTACTATTTGATATGATTATCAATTGACATCTCCACTATTAACTTTACTGAGCAACTGAGATCACCCTTTTTTATATTTCTTTTACCTAGGTTATAAAGAATAGTTTTAAGTAGGGTATTTCTATGAATAGTAATTAATGGGAATGTATTTTTTGGATATGTGATATATCTTTTATGAAAAAAGAATATTGTGTGTCTAGTATCCAAAAACACTAAAACTTTATGGTCCCTAGGAATATATTTCTGAAACTTATTGAATATTTATCTAAAAATAGGTGATATTTTTTAATGTAAATTTGGGGTCTCTGTAGTTTTTATAAGAGTAGGGTTTAATAATTATTTGGAGATGATGGTTTGAAAACTTTTTTGAAGGAACTTGGGATAAGTTAAAGTATAGGATAAAATCCTAATGTTTTGGTAACTAAGATATTATGTGGTTTTTAAGTAATACATCTTTGTATGGATACTAAAAGTGGTTGTGGTTTCAAAACAAATGAATCTAGGTGTTACAACACTGAAGAGAGCTAGTTGAGTATATCTAGTCCATCATTCTGGTGCATAGTGAGTATTCTTTACTATGTACCATTTATAAAACTCTCAGGGGATATTGTTTCATTAATTCACCTTTTATTTACAAAGAATTATAGAATATTTGAATAGATGAGAATAATGAATTACCTAGGTTAAAACTATGGTGTATTAGTTTGGAAATAAGGTGTCATGATTTATACATCTTGTAAATGATTATGTGGTTTCCCACTATAATTATTGTTACAAATACTTTTTTTTGGTTTTATTCAATGACTAGAACTAGGAGGAATCAGGTTAATACTGAATGTGATGGAAAATACAATGAATGTGAGTAACCAAATTTTATGGTTAATAAAGATATAGATATTGTGATTATGCCTAATATTTTTATCATGATATATTATTAACAACTTAAAAAACTCTAAGACTCGCGTAATAAAAGAAGGATAGAGTTTTCTAAGAGATGAAATAGTGGAGACCGTGGAGGAAAGAAGACTCAATTTCATTTATGTCAGAAATGTGGAAAAGAGAAACCCTAGGGAATGCCTTAAAGGAAGGGGAAATGATTTATGTATGGAAAAAGGTATAGAGTAATAAATTTATGATGATTTCAATTTATTATGTATTGTAAACATGAAAATTATCTGATTTAATGCCCAAATCCAAGGGTTAACTCCATGATGAAGGGAAGACCTATTCTATGAAAATTATTAAATTGGATGGATTGAAGTGTTTATGTATTTGGATTGGATACTTATATTTTATAACTGTTACATTAATTCTATTTTTTTTAGCGAGTATTTTTTTTAATGATTTAAAAGAATTTGTTGAAAGATAATGAGGACCTAGAAACGTATTTTAAATGTAAGGTGATATATTATAGAAAACACATTATTTGGGAAAATATAACTCTTAATATGTTCTTGATATTGAAGTAATATTGTTTAGTTGGGATAAAAAGAAGATTGTAATTGATGAAGTAAATAACATAATATTGGTGACCATGAAAATGATTAGTGATTTGGTGAAAAATTATTTTATAATAGTGTTCTGCATTTTTTGACTCAAGGAATTTATTTTATAATATGTGAGTTTATTTAAGGAATAAGGATATAGTTAATTTTTGAAACATTTATATTTTCATTGAGGTTTTATGTTTACCAAAGTATTAAAATATTTGTTATCTGAAATTAAGAGTTACTTTATAATGTTTTGGAGGTTAATCTTAAGTTGATTTGGGAAATTTTGTGATTTTATTTCAAAATTTTAAATTATGAATTTGTTCAGATATATTTTGGAAGGGTTTTAAGGATAAATACTTAGGAAGTGGATTACATTGAAATTTTGGAGTTACTTTTGATGTTTTAGGTATTAATGTATTTTATTTTATAACTTATACTAACCATTTTGGTTTTGAAAAATAGTTAGAGATAGAAAGAAATAATTTTAACTCTTTTATGTATCTTATGATAAATTAAAAGTAAATTTTAGTGCCTTAGAAATAAATAAATTCTTCTTGTTTATTCATCTTTTGGAGTAAAAAATAAACTAGAAATTTACCAAATCACAACAAAAGGATGAAATTATGCTTATTAAATAAAAATATATCAAGTAAGTATATTTTCTATTCTTCTATATCTTAATAGTAAAATAATTCCTCAACGTTATGAAAAGGATCTTGAAATTAAAATATGATGAATTTTCTTTCATTTTTTATGATTCATTGGTCTCTTCACCCATAACATATTTATGGATTTATGATCATTAAATTTCTCCTCACCATGTTCCGTATCAGTATTTATTAGTCCTTGGGTATTAGTTTCACAATCCATGTCCATGTTTTCACTTCCCAGTAATATTCTCATGCTTTAAAAAATAGTTTTTTGTTTTTCTATATGACCTTCTTATTTCCTTACCCCTATTTCTAAGTGGATATTTTATTAACCCATATTATGATGCAAATTTTCAAAAAAGGTATTTTCAAGTCTCAAACACTTTAATTTTGATATCAAGTTAAAATGTTGAGGTGGAAATTTATTTAAAGGGGAAAAATATAATGTCCATATATTTTAAAAAATATAATTACGTTTGATAGTGTATGCGACACACAACACCGAGATTAAATAAACCACAAAATTTATTATTTAAATATGATCGACATAACCCAATAATTGAATTTAAAAGTATAAATGGGATTAAATATTTTTATAGATATATAGAGATATTAACTAATAAAAATTTATTTATTAATTATTGGGAAATAATAACACAATTTTCAAAAAAGTCATTTTAGGATTCAAAAATAAGTTTTCTTCAAAAATAAATTTTATTGTTTTTTTGTGTGAGGATATTGTAAATAAATTTGGACAATTTTAGTAAACATATTTTATTAAAATCATATAATTTTTCATATAATCACATCAAAATTACCTTAAGGTAAAATTCAAATATTTTTCCAAAAATATTTGGTTTTTAGTGAGTAGTGGAAATATCATTTTGTTAAACTGTCATTTCTTTTCATTAAATTAAGTAATTTGTAGTATGATTATATTTTTTATTTTGTATTAAAGTGAAATGTAATCCATTTTATTTATGATAATCTAATTAATTTTCTTTGAATCATTAATTTTCATGATTTTGGTAAATATATATTTTTATTCTTAAAAACAGATTTGTTTTTCTAAAAAATTCTTTAAGTGGAATAATGTTTTATCATTTTAATTAATTAAAATAAACCATAAATTGTAATTATTTATATGAAATTTATAGTTTATATATATATATATAAAAATTTAAATTCATATAATTAAAATTACTAGGCAAAGAGTTAATGTAAAATCATATTTACCTGGAAAATTGTATTTTCCTAAAAAATCATTTTGTGTCTACTTGGGAGGAGCCTTATAAGTTGAATTTTTTCAAATTATAGAGATTTAATTTGCAAAAATAGATTCCATATTCAATTTCAGTATAATTAATATAATTTAATAAGTTTAACTTAATTTTTGGTCATAATAAATATTAAAAAGAATAAAAATTCATAACCATCGTAAAAGGGTAAATTAGGATAACACATGCTAAAGGTAAGTGATAATTCCATGATTTTTCATCCTAAATATAGTTGTTTGAATTTATTTTTACCCTTTTCACATTTTTCTTGATATTTTTTATGGTACAATGTTCTATAAAATTAATCTATATAGGTTTTAAAGTAATCGAAAAAACCAAATGACACCATCTTCTTTTAAAAAATATATATTTTTCACATAGAGAAACAATAATGGTTTGAGTAAAATTAATTGTTAATTTTATAATACTAAAATTATTTTCATGGTGGTAATTTATTTATAATTTTTATTAATCATATGATTAACTTAAATTCTAACAAAATGAATTCACAATATTTATTCTATTAGTAGAAAAATAAAATTAATTATTTTTAAAATATTAAAAGTAATATACTTTGTTTTTGTTATAGGTTTCCAAGATTGTTTTCATACATATAACAAATTAGTGATATTTAAAAAATTTATTTTAATTCCAGCGTTGTTTTGGTGTGTTTAACATCAAGTTAAATGAATAGTTCCTAAATTGACATTAATGAAATTGTTTTAATAAATAATAATAGAATAAATGATTTAAAATTCATAAAAATAATATATTTCTAAAATTTTAGTTAATCTGGTTCATAATATCAACCATGTTTCATTTATGAGTCATTTTTCATTTTTGATAACATTCTTAACCCTTTAAGATTGAAATAGTTGTTATTGTGATTATGCTTAAAATAGGTTATCTAAGGGGTTAACATTAAAGATAAGGTTTAAAACACCACCTAAAACAACAATTTTTTTTTTAATTTTGAATGATATTTAAACCAAATAATTCGTTATAGTAAAATATCTTTACATTTGGATCATTTTTCTAGAGAATGAACTTTTTATATTTTAAACTTTTTAGAAATTCCAAAAGTGTGCTCCCCTCACTTATAAAAGGGAACCACTTCTTATATTTTATTCACTATTAAAATTAATTCTTGTTTCATAAATCATCTAAAAAAATTACATTCTTAATTCCTTTTTCATGTCCTAGAGTCATTGGGTTGACTATAAAATTCTCATAGGAAATATTTTGGTGCAAACCTATAAAGGTTTTCCAAAAAAGAGAAGTTTTGTGTTATTTATTTTTCTACCTCATGAATATATTGTAAATATATTCATAAATAATAAAAAATGTACATTACATAAAACCATATGATATTATTATAATATAATAATTTATATCCATCTCCTCTTCCATCAAATGGGAAATGAAACAATTGATCATATGTAAAATGGATTGGCACCTCTTGAACTCATGTCATTCGTTTTCCATAATACTCTTTCATGGATGGATATAATGATGGATTTAATGTATATATTTTATATAAATAACATAATTATATTTTATTAATTATAATATCACAAAAAACTTCTTACATTCTAATCTGTTGGAAATCTCTAACATCGTTCTTGTGTACATGTGTACTACCACCTCCATAATGCGATATGATTCATTTTAATTTCCATTTTACAAGGATGGTTATAATATTATATTTGATTAGTATATATGAATTATATGATATAATAATTATTATGTTAAAATTAAATATTATTTATCTTTATTTTGTTCCATACATTGAAAAATGAAAACATCGTTGATATGTATGTACGACCTACCATCTCTATAAATGGTGTAATTCAATTTTTAATATATAAATTTTATGGATGAATATAAATATATAAATAATGTATATAAATGATATTAGTTTCATGATTAAAATTCTATAAATTATATAACTATGATCATATTATAAGGGTAGAGACTACCAAACTGAAACATGCCAGAAAATTGAAGTAGTTATCACCCAGAATAGTGATTTTAATATCAAATTGTTAATATGTGGGTGATTATATGACATAAGCATATAATAAATTATATTATATATATAAATATTATTAGGTAATAAGTGTATAATGAACCAAAATTTATTATATAGGAGGTTTTAATGTGTATGAAGAATGCAGAGACTTCAGGTAAGTGTTTCCCATCTCATTTTTATTTCTATGATCTATATGGAATATTCATCAACTACCTGTTTTGTGTGTTGTATATATTGACTATGAAGTTATTTTATGATTATTTTGTTTAAAATTATTATAATTTTAAATTATATATGAGTTTATATATTTCATTATGTTTTTATGAAGATATTACCAAATGGGTTTTGGTTTTATTTTAGAATCTTATTTTTTATCAAGATTGGTTGTGATTACGTTCAGTTGATGAAATCTTCTAGTCTGCCTCTCAAGAAATTATTTAATTTTATTAAACTATATTTATTTTTATTATGTAAATTATTTCCTTTAATTTTACTCTCTTTAAAAACCAAGGATACCTAAATAATATTTTTCTGTTAAATAAACTATATTTCTCTCTTCAATTAAAAATTTGTTCTCTTTCATGTATATGTTTTTTAAAAACGTTTTTGAAGAATAATTTTAATATTCTAAAAATATTATTTAAATATATTTTTTACATTAAAAAATAAATAAAAATGTTTTATATGTAATCTTCTTGTAATTCTCAAAATGAGGAAGTTTTTTAATTTTTACAATAATGTGAAAGAAATGCTTACTTTTTTACATGTATGACATAAAAAATTTACTGACATTAGAAATGAAAAATTCTTTGAAGATCCCTTCCTTGGGTTTTATATTTTTTTCAAATAATATATTTTCCATTATATTTTATAAATTTATATATTTTAATGAATTAATTTAAAAATATAAAGGTTTTATTCCTCATGAATGATTTTAAGGATGTTCTTATGTTATTAATATCCATCTATGACAAAAAAAACTTTGGTTTTGATTATGATGTATTAGGGATATGATCCAAGGTACCATCCTAATACTTTCTCTAGATGATTTATTATTATGATGATTATATTTTTATTAAACCCATTTATTTTCTATAGGTTATACTATGATGGATTGAATAAATGTTAATGAAATCCAATTTCATTACACGAGATATGATAAAATGATATGATTAATGGTATTATTGAACAAATATGTATGGTTTTCATTATGTTATTGATGGACCAGGAATTATATATCCCTCCACTATGATTTGATGGTATAGGTAGTTGACATTGATATATAAAATGGTTTCTAAACTTATTATGGTGCTATAATTTTAGGACATCGACTTATGGTTCTTGATTTATTTCTGATGATTTTCAGTCTCATTAATCATGTCTTATGAAATAATAATGATTTCTTCCAAGAATCATGTTTATGATCTTTGATAGATTGTGTATGAACATTATAATTCTTGTTCAGGACATCATACCCTTATTCTTATATTATGAATTTATATGATCATCGATTGATATCTCCCATATTTACACTTACTAAGAAACTAATCTCACACTTTATTATATTTTTTTCATACGTTATTGATACAGGTTTTTATAGATTATTTATTTTAAGAGAACTAAATTGGATGATATTTTTGGGAGATTCAAAAAATATTTTGTGAAATAAAATATTGTGTATCTAGTCTCCAAAGAACTAAAAATTTATTGTTCTTGGACTATTATTTTTGAAATGTTATGAATATTCATCAAAAAATATTTTATACTTATATATGAAATTTAAAGGTCATATGGTTGGTATTAGAGAAGGGTTTTTTCAATATTTATAAATTAGGGTTGTAAAACTTTGGTGAAAACCCTAGGGATAAATCTAAGTATAGGATAGAATCCTAAAATATTATATGTAAGAGACCATGTGGTTATACTAGAAATGAATACCTATTTGGAAACTATAAGTGCAAATTGTTTTGTAAAAGATTCATTTAGGGGTTCCAAGCATGGAAAGAGATGGTAAATTATATCTTGGGCATTATTCTGGTGCCCAGTGAGTGTCCCCTTACTGTGAACCCAGTTTGACAATCTCAAGGGATACTCTTGGGTTAGTTTCGATTTTTTTATGAACCATTAAGAAGGATTTTAATAGGAGATGATAATGAATGAAATTGTTTAAACATAAGGTGTCATATACTGAAAGTATGGGGTCAATATTTATTCATCCTATTAATGTTTATTTGGATTCTTTATAATATTATTATTTCTCATATTATGTACTATTTTGGTTCTAGTCAGTGTATAAAACTAAGAGGAATCATGAAACACTAAATGTAATGAAAATGAATGATTATCAGACTCCAAATTGGATTATGCTTGAAATTAAGATATTGTGATTATGCCTAATCTGTTATCATGATATATGATTTAAGACATGATCATTAACTAAAATTAAGGCACAGAAATGAAGAAAATGGTATATTATACTAAGATGCCAGATAGTGGAGATCACTGAGGGTAGAAAACTCAATTTACTTCATTTTAGAAATGTGGAAATAGATACCATGAATAATGTCTCAAAGGAAGAGGAAAGTGTTTTCTGTATGGAAATAAATTTCATTGATAAAGAAATTTATAATGTGTTCAATTTATTATGTTTAGGGAACATGGTAACTAACCAATTAAATTTCCTAATAAAATGGTTAACTTCTAGATCAAGTAAATACCTATACCATGAAAATAGTCGAAGTGGGACAATTAATGTTCTTATGTCTTGGTATTTGATAATTATGTTGTAGAAGTGTTACATCAATGATACTGTGGGTTGTTCCACAACATTTTTCTCTAAGGATTTTAAAGAAGATGTTGAATGGTATAAGTGACTTAGAAAAGTGATTTAAATGAAAGGTGATATTTTATGGAAATCACATGATTTCCAGAAAATAACCCTTAATATTGGCATGATGTTGAATTAATAATTTTTAGTTGGGACAAATAGATGATTGACATAAATAAAGTAAATCAGATAGTATTGGTGAATTTTAAAAAGATTAGT
Organism: Viscum album; assembly: GCA_963277665.1. NCBI lineage: Eukaryota > Viridiplantae > Streptophyta > Magnoliopsida > Santalales > Viscaceae > Viscum > Viscum album. Next base: position 356,795,847 of record OY728155.1, on the reverse strand, counting down.
TATTTGGTGACAATTTAATTTATTAAAGAGTTTATTGAATTTATTGATTCATGAAATATATTTGATAATATTTTATTTTGTTGAAATAATAAATATATAGTAAATTTTGGATGCACTTATCTTTTTATTGAGGTTTTATGGTGGTAAGGTATTCATATATTTAGTACATGACATTAAGAGTTTCTTTATAAAGTTATAAGGATTATTATTTAGCTGATTTATAAAATTTAGGGAGTTTCTTTAAAAAAATTATAATTTTTAAAGGCATATTTTGGAAGGTTTTTAATGATAAATACTTATATAATGGATTAAGTTGATATTTTAGTGTTAGTGTAGAGGTTTTAGAGATAAATGCATTATATTAGATAACTTGTGCTAACCATTTTAGTTTTGGTTGATATTTTAAGACATAAAAAATTATTTTCCACTCTTTAATGGATCTTATTATTAATTATATGTTAATTTTAGTGATTGAATAATTGAAAAATTCATTGTGGATATTCATTTCAGGGAGTAATAAATGATGTGGAAACTGATCGAAGAAAAAAATAGGATGAAATTATTTTTATAAAATAAAAAAATTACAAGTAATTATGTTTTATGGTTTTCCCTATATTGATAGTAAAATTATCCATCGACTTTTGAAAAATGATCTTGAAATAAAAATGTTATGCATATACTTTATTTTTAAAAAAATCAATGGTATCTACAACCATCACAAATTTACGGATTTGTGGTCATTAACTTTCACATGACGATTTTATCTATCACTCTCCAATAGTACTTGGGAATTTGTTTTATACTCCATGTCCATATTTTATATTCCTAATAAATTTTACATATTTGGAATCATACTTTTTTTTTATTCAATAAAACTCATGTGTTTCCTTTTCCCTCTTTATAAGAGGAAGTTTTATTAACCCTTTATACAATGTGGGTTTCAGAAAGGCTATTTTAAAATATAAAACCCTTTTTTATAATATGAAGTTAAAATTTTGAGTATTAAACTTATTAAATGGGAGGATAATGTAATTACCCATGATTTTAAAAGAATACCATTATATTTGATAGTGTATACGACACACAACATTGAGCTTAAAATACCCACAAAATTTATTATTTAAATATAAAAATTATGAACTTGTGATTGAATTGATGCTTATAAATGGGATTTATAAGGGTGATAATCAATTAAAATCAATTTATTAATTCATTGGAAATAATAAAACAATTTTCTGTAAAGTCATTTTATGCTTCAAAATTTTGTTTTATTTTAAAAAAAAATTATTACATTTTATCAAAGATATATATATTTAATTTCATAAAAATATAGAAATGGGGTTTTTAAAAAATTATAGTTGTTTTTATATTATCATATCATGATTATATTAGAGTTAATTGTTTGTATTTTTCTGAAAAGATTGGGTTTTCAATGAATAGTGAAAATTTTGATTTTTGTAAAACAATTAGTTATTTTCAATAAATAAAGTAATTTTAAGTAATATTATATTTTGGGTTTGTTATTAAAGTTACATATGGTAATTTTTTTTAGAATAATGTAATTAATTTCATTTTAATAATCATTTTCCATAATTTTTTTATAAATATATTTTTTTGCTTAAAAAAATATTTTTCTGGAAACTATTTTTAAGTGCATAATGTTTTTCCATTTTAATTAATTTAAATAAAACCTAATGGGGGATTATTTAAATTAAATTTTTTGGTTATATATCTATATATTTTAATTTGAAATCATATAATTAAGATTACTAATCATAGTGTTAACATAAAATCATTTTTTCCTGGAAAAATTCATTTTCCTGAAAAATTGTTTTTCTTCACGAATTTGAGGGTAACTATATGCTAAATTTTCGATGCTAACAGATATTGAATTTTGTAAAATTTATTCCATATTTTAAATCATAAAAATTAATATTATTTAATAGGGGAAATATATTTGTTTTTCCCAATGAGTAATAAAAATAGTAAAATTTCATCACCATAGTAAAATGAAAAATTATGTTAAATTAGGTTAAAACTAAGTGATAAGGCCTAAATTTTACATACAAAAAAGTAACAGATTAATATATTTTGGACCTCATCACCTTATTCTCAATATATATTTTTTCACAGTTCATGTTTCCATGATAGTAACTTATATAAAATTTTATGAAAAGAAAAAGACCAAATGTCACTCTGTTACTTTTAAATAATTTATTTTGCATTCACATAGACACCGAATAATGTTTTCAATAAATATTATTGTTTATTTTGTAATAATTTAATTTTATTCATTATGATTATTTTCTTACATTTTTTTAATTATATAATTACTTTAAATCCTTACACAACCCCAACACAATATTTCTTAAATTAATTATAATGTTCCACAAATTTTTTAGATAAATAGTACATATAAATGATATTTTATAATATTATATTTTAATTAAATATATGTATTTTTCTATTAAAAAATAAATAAATTGAATATCTCCAAAATGGACGTTAATGATATTTTTTATTAAATAATATTTTATTAAATGATTTAAAAATACAAAAAATATTATCTACCTCAAATTGAATTTAATATGGTTGAAAATTTTATCCATGGTAAATTTATGAGTCATCTTTTCCATTACTATAACATTCTTAACCCTTTAATATTGAAATAGTTTTTACCATAGTTAAGGTTAATATAAGTTTTCTAAGGGGTTAACCGAAAATATTTGGTTTAAAACACTCCATAAACTTGTAATTTTTTTATTTGAAATTATTTTTACCAAATACATTCTTATAATTGAATATATAGCCATTTGGAATAATTTTTCTCTAGAATGTGTTTTTTTATTTTAATTTTTATGAAATACCAAATGTGACCCTCAACTCCCTTATACAGGCCACCTCCTATTATCTTTTGTTCACAGATAAATCACATTTTGGTTTAGTACATAACTAAAAAAACAATTTACTTACTTAATTTTACAAATCTTGGTGGATGTTTTTATTAAAAAACCCTCCTAGGAAAGATTTTGGTGAAAAACTAAAGAGGTTGTTTGTAGAAGAGGTATCATTTTTTGCCGAGCATTTTCATTTTATTTCTTCTTCTAGCTCATTAATATTTTATTAAAATATTATAAAATAATAAAACAAGCATATTAAAATTAATATTTTTTATTATTTTATTGTAATTAACTATTTAAAATCTTATCTTCTATAAAACGGGGAGAAAAACCATCGATCAGGTGTATGATAGACTACCGCCTCGAATACCGATGTAATTCATTTTCCATCAACACCTATCACGGTCTGATATAAAAATTTATTTAATATATATATATATATATATATATATATATTTATTTCATATTTATGAAATAATTATACTTATTTATTTATAATATGACACCTACCTTCTTTCCTTATAATATTTTATAAAATGATAACATCGCTAGTGTGTACGTGTGGACTACTAGTCCCACAAATCGATGAGATTTGTTTTTCATTTTAGTTTTACATATATGGTAATAAAGTTGTATTTGTTAAAAATATATGATTAATATTATACAATTATTATTTTTTAATTTTGTATTATTATTTACCCCCCTTTTTTCCATCCATCAAAATATGAAAACATCGTTCAGGCATACATCCAACCAATTGTCTCCATGAAATGTTCAATTCATTTTAAAAAATATGAATTTTATGGATGACTATAATTAAGTATATAATGAGCATATATGATATTTATATCATGATTAAAATTTTATAAATTATGTAACCTTCATCAATATATAAGGATTGGGATCCCCGTACTGAAACATGTATGAAAAACGAAGAAGTTATCACCCAGAATTGTGATTTTAATAAACAATTATTAATAAATGGGTTATAAGAATTCATAATTAAATCATATATGGTATGATATATATGAATATTGATCTTTAATAAATATAAAATAATCCTATATATATTATATATGAGGTCTATAATTTATGAATAAAGTTGAGACTTGTTATTTGGGTTTCTCATGTCACTTTTTTTGTGAGACATATACCATATTCATATCTTATTTCGACTATGTGGTGAATATAATTACCATGAATTTATTTTATGATTATTTTATTGACAATTATTTGGATTAAAAATATATATTTGGTTCTCTCTTTCATGAGGTTTTGATTTATAAATTTTAAAATCACTAAGGTTTTTATGTTAGAATCTCAATGTTTTTTTCGGATTGTTTATGATTATGTAAAATTGATGAAATATTCTGTTATATCTCTAAATAGACTCATGAATTTTATTCTACTAAGGTAAGTTATGGATAAGAAATGATTTACTTTCATTTTTCTATTTTTATTAAATTAATATATCAAAATATTATTTTTAAGGAAAAAGACTTTATTTCTCTCTTTGATAAAAAATCCCTTCTCTTCCTTGTCCATATTTTTGAGAAATTTTTTCAATAATTTTTTATATTCTATTATTATTTTTTAAATTAATTTTTAAAATTATTTTAGTTTTTAAAAAATGATTTAAAATTAATATTCTCGTTTTTTTCTTAGTGTGGTAATTTTTTATTTTCTAAATAATGTGAAAGGAATGTTTTATTTTATCTTATATGACATGAAAACATTTCCCATCAACATGACCACTCAATTATTTTATTATTACATTAAAATTTTACATAGTGATTTTAAAATAAAATTTTATCCACAATATTTTTAAAATTTTCTAAACATTAAATAATATATTTCAAAATGGAATGGTTATGTTTCTTAGGAATGTTTTTAATGATCTTTTTGTTGTATTTTTATTCATAATTTACCAAAACCTTTGGTGTTTCCCATGTTATAATAGGGATATGATCTAACTATTATATACCAATTCTTATAATGGATGGTTTAGGATTATGAAGATGATATTTTTAGTAAAATAATTAATTTTATATTTGTTATGGTCTGATGTATGGATGAAACATTTATAAAACCCTTTTTTGTTTTCAAAAGTTATGATATGATGATATGATTAAAGACATTATGACACACATATGTTTGATTTTCACTATGTGATTAGTGGGTTTAGAATTATATATCTCTACAATTAATTTGGTATATATTTATATCTTATTTGATAATTATGGGATTCAAGTAAATGTGCTTGATTAAAGATGGGAAACAAGTCATTGTTCTTGAAATACTATGAGATACATGTGGTGATGCTCGATCTGTTATGATATATAAGATAGGTAGGGATAATTAATCTACTATGATTTATATCGCAATATTTAACCACTACATATGAAATGGTTTCTATACTTAAAATTGTACCATAAGTTTATAACACAAAACTATGGTTCGTGATTGATTTTTGATGATTTATCACCCTTACGATTCATGTAAATTTTAAAGATAAATATTTATTTCTTGAATCATATTAATGATCTCTTATAGATTAGGTATGATATTTGTAAGTTATGATCACAATATCATACTCATATTCTAATCATATTCTTCCACATGATCATAAATTTATATCTCACATGCTTAGCCATATATATAAGTTAATATCACCCTTTCTTATATTTCCTTTCCCCTGGTTGTGAAGAATTGTTTCACATAGGTCAAGTCTATGAAGAGAAATAAATGGGAATATATTTGAGAGAGATTTTGAAGATATTTCGTAAAAAAAGAATATTTTATATCTATTCTTTTAATACACTAAACATTTATGTTCCTTATACATTATTTATGAAATTTATTGAATATTCATGTAAAAATATGAAATATTTATTTTTTGAAAATATGGGGCCTCTATAAGATTATTAGTTTAGATTAGAAAATATAGAACCCAGTTATTGAAGTATGTAAATAATAACCAAATTTATTATATATAAAATTACTAAACCATTCCACTATAATAATGGATGAACCAAATATAAACTAGATATTTATAGAGACCAACAACTCTTTTGAAGTCCGCATATTCCATGCCTAGAATGCCCAAAAAAACATCACCCGTATCATGATTACCTATGCATATAAAATAGAAATCCATTGGGAACTTTGGTTTCAACCATATCCATTCCATCTAATAATGCTTTTGGTCTACCTCCCAATACCCAAAATCCCATCTCCACCTTTAATTGACTCTTTCTCAAAACCAAAACACATATTGATACCATTTTTTATTATACCTATCATATATACCCACACGAGTACTTTCTCCATGGCTTCTATAAAACATCTATCATGAATCCCCATGCATCATTGATTCCTAACAAGAATTAAGGGCCTAATATTAATATAGCTTAACTATTCACTCAGATGTGAGATAATGTTAATTCCGGAATCTATAAAAATTTATACACGACTCATTGAAAAATAAGATATACCAAACACATAAAAACAAAATAGGGAGTCCATAATAACACCCCACAACAAAATATAGAAAATAAAATAATACACAATATGCATATATAGAAAATTTAAGTAGTATAATAATATACATCACAATGCTAAAATAAAACAATAATCCATTTGGTGCCATGAGTAATACATATAATTTTTAATAATGAAATAAATACACTGGTGTCTGTATAACACTAATAAAAACACCTATATAATCATCAAACTCAATAATATTGATCATTATGGGTGATAACAGGACTTCTATGTGTACACATGAACCTATCATAAAACATGAAGGTTTATCCATATACATTGAAATCAATTTCACGTATCCAAGTATGAGATATAAGAAATTACTTAGTAATATTTCCCTCTCATGTAAACCCATAGAATTCTAATGGTCATGTAATTGAATGTGAAATCATGTGGTGACTTTCACCCAACCCACTTGAACATATATCACATAAATTCTCTTGAAATGAAAACACATGTAAGTATGATCATGGCATAGAATAGACACACACCCCAACGATATACACCAATACCACCCATCTATAGTATGGATCTATCCTACATGTCATTGAAGAGAAACTATCTAGATCCCATAATGGAATACTGTAAGGTCACACCCTCTTATCAAATCTAACATTCTCATCGATAGGTCACACCTCACATCCAAAATGACTTTCACTCATAGTATTCCCACCAAACCCATCATTCATATCACTACTTGTTAATAACTAAAAACTAAGATATCATGGGAAGTAACAATAATAATACTAAATTAAACCATAGGAAATCCAAGAGGTCCCATCATTAAATATCCAGTCATTAAATGAAACCAAAAATAAGAAGTGTATATAAAGAGGTCCCAACACTATGGACTAAAATAGAACAATAATTTCATTATTAAACCGGTGTGAAAATAAATAATGAGGCCAATAAAATAAAATAATAGAGATCTCATCTCTTCTGCTATGCCCCATATCACCTATTTGATCCAATATGGTTCTATATACTAGATTAACCATATATATACACGTAATTTATCCAATATATTACATGTCATCATAGGGTAATGCACTGAATGATCATATAACACTACTACTACCCACTAATCTCAAAGACAAAACATCTAGAATCCTTATTAACACCTCTACTTCGATGGATATGGGATTACCATATATAACCCAAATTAAGTGAAGATACCACGAGTGAGGGTAATATCTCATCCACCAGTGGGTACACCCTTCTATACTAGAGCATAATTTACCATCTCACTATATTCAATTGCTAATTGATAAGAGAACTTCAAGGGGATAAATGGTCATAAACTAGGTGTATAGTCATCCATGTATGTAACCTTACAAAAAATAATCACACTCCTCAAGCCAATTTTAATATCTAAGGTCATATTAGATATTATCTATGTGACCAAGTCAATTTGTATAAGTGACCATATAATCTATGAAAAAATCCTGATCAATCTTTTTTACATGATGGATATATTTTAGTAAAAAAGAGGCGGGAAAATACTCTAATATTTTCCTCAAATCCCTGTCCAAAACAATATTCCAAATAATATTGGGACTATCTACCTAATCAATGAAGCATCGCCTGTCACACACCTTCCTAAGGTCCCTAACAAACCCAAATAAACAATGATGTGTGTTCACCCGTTGAAGTATCATGAAAACCCCGTGACTCAACTACAAGAACCCAAGGAACCTGAAACATTATCACAATATCAGGGTAACTTCTCATATTAAAAAAAAATATGACCATCATGAATAATTACGAAATAGGAGAAAACATATAAGTAAAAATACATTCAAGTGAGCATATAGGAAGGCTTTATTTTTAAATAGGCCACCTCCCAGACAAGTTCAATCAAACAAAACAATTTATTAAAACAATATCTCTTTTTCTTTATTTATAATATGATTTAAATTACCTTTTTTATAAAACTTAAAAAATAACCCCCTTAAATCTTTTCCCACCCAAGCCCACCTTCCATAGGCCAGGGGCTGGCGACTAGCACCAAAGACATAAAGCCCTAAAACTCGGAAGGCATTGTCTTTATAAATCATACACTCACACAAGTAGAGTAAAAGTGAAATTAAACACTAAGAGTAAATGTATACAAAAGAAAGTGCTGAAAGGAAAGAGGCCGGAAATAAAATCCCAACAGAAAGGTACAACTACAACTGAAAGAAACTACAATTGAAAAAGGAAAAAACAATTGATAGGTAAGAGAAGCTCCTGGATCGTCCTCTGGGGTTCCTACCTGAAGGGTAGGTACATATGGCCTCCACAACACTCTGCGTTCGTCTGACTCCATCGGGTACCGATACGTCGTAAAGTCCTACTCTGGTACCATCCAGTGCTTGCGCACATGACCTCCGTCAGCGTTGTCCGTCTTCTGCATCCAACACAACGAGGTGTGGGCATATCCTGTGCAGGGGTGAGTATAAAGATACTCAGTTGGGACCCCGAGACCCTCAAGGTATCACAAATCCAACAGGGATAAACCTAAAAGAATGAAATCAACGGATAACCCTTAGTTAGATATGTGCCCATACATATACCTATGTTATCAAGTAACCCATCTCAATCATAAGGAAAACAAAAAGGTCATTGACTCAGCTCAAACTAGGATTTTATTCTAAGGGGTAGTATTAGGTAACAACGCCAGAATCCACTAAGGTTAAACGACAGTAGTAAGGTATGATTACAAAGTATCAACCATCCTTACTTAGGTATATGCCCATACATATTCCCGAGTTAACAATCATAGTCCAGCTCCATCTCTCGATCCCAAACACAACTTAGTCCAAAAAGGAAGTAAAGTCAATTACATCGATGAAAATTATTGAAAGACAATACTCAGCTCACACAAGTATGCCACAATAGTAGAGACACATAAATGATCAGATGTAGCCACTGGATCATCTAAGCTGTCGGACCCACATAGGATACAGGACCAGCTAAGCTGTCTTACCCACACTGGATATAGGACCAGCTAAGCTGTCGGACCCACACAGGATACTGGACCAGCTATCTCGTCTAACCTGTCAGACCCACATAGGATACACGACCAGCTAAGCTGTCAGACCTGCACAGGATACAGGACCAGCTATCCCATCTAAGCTGTCGAACCCACACAGGATACAGGACCATCTAAGCTGTCAGACCCACACAGGATACAGAAATAGCTATCTCGTCTAAGCTGTCGACCCACACAGGATACAAGACCTGCTATTCTAGAGTAATAGAGATGATCAGATGTAGTCACTGATTCATCTAAGCTGTCGGACCCAAACATGATACAGGACCAGCTAAGCTCTCAGACCCACACACGATACAAGACTAGCTACTCTGTCGGACCCACACAGGATATAGGAACAAAAGTCAGAACTGTCAAACCCACAGAAGATTCTGGTTCAGTAATCATCACTGTCAAACCCACAGAGGATTCTGTTACAGTAGTCGTCGCATCCAGCTCTAGGGTTCCCATAGATAGCATAGTCAATTCCAGGAGGGTCCGCTCCACGAGCCAAGTGTAGATACATCAACTATCAGTAAGTCATGAGTTGATGTATCCCATAGTTCCGTCTCATAAAAAGGAACCAAACGCGATAGACTTCACGTCAATCGGATGCCCGGTCTGAGAGTTATTGGCATTTCCGTTCCAGGGGCCCGGTTGGTTTTTACGTGCATTCAGAACCCATAATTTTTCAAAAGTTTTCCAAAACTCACTTAGAGTATCTCAAAAGGATTTCCTCTTCGCGAGTATCCCAGTGCCGCAGACGGCGCATCGATCGCACACGTGGTCTAGAAGTTATTCACGTTTAAGAAAAAAAGGCCCGGCCCGTCAAGCCCAGTTGGTTGGCAGGACGGCCCGACCCAGTTTGGCGAGTCCAACCTGGCTGGTGGTCAGAGTGGCCTGGTGATGCGCATCCCACCCGCGGAACCATCCCAGTGGGTCCGACCCAGTTGGGGGGTCGGCCTCGCACGGTGGGGCGCAGCCCACCCGCGGACCCGGCCCACGTTGTGGGCCGGTTCGCTTTGCCCAGCGGCATCGAGCAGCACTGCCTCTCTCTTTCCCAACTAGCTTTAGCCAGCCGGTTTTGTCCAACACGTGCGGCCGACACAGTGGGCCGCGGTTCTCCCCACGCGGCGCCAAGCTCCGCTGCGGTTTCTTCAGCCCGACCGGCATGTTGCCGGACGGTTCGCCTGCCGAGCGGCCTACGGTTGCGGGCCGCGGTCTTCTCCGCAGGATGGTTCCAAATGGCGATGTGGTCCTCCAGCCTAGCCGGCAGGTGGTTGGCTGCTTTGGTTCATCCAAGGGGCCCGCGGATGCGGGCCGCATTTTCCTCCACGCGGCTAGCACGATGGCACCGGTCCTCCACTGCTGCGGCCCGGCCTGGCCACGGCCTTCAGTCGCCACCGCCTTTGGTCATCGCCATCTCTTCCGACCGCCATGACCTACATGGGAATTTACTCCATCCTCCAGTGTGGTGAGACTTCAGCACGCCAATCTGGCTCTATCTCTATCGCCAATAAAACCAACAATTATGGGGGAGGTTTGTGCTGTGTTCGTGCGGCCCGAACCCTCCTCGTTATGATGTTAACAGTTTTCAATTTACATTCCACAATTAGAATGATGAATTTTGGAAATATAAACAACTCAAAACAACCCCCTACTGCATATTTGACGTTGCACGTTGACGAGCCATGGAAGACGGGCATCGCGGAAGTCTGGCGTCACGGAAGATGGATGTCGTTCCGTGAATGTCGGAGGAAATTACATTGTCATTGGCGGCGTCCTTTGTGGGAAACATCTTATCCCTTGACGTGGAAGAAGATGTTGAAGATGTTCTTCATGTTCTTCATGGGAAGAACACTTTGTTTCTAATCCCCCAAAACCTCCCAAGGTGATATGTCCAACCAAAATAAGATAATATCATCCCTCCTTTTAATGTTGGAAAAAATGAATTTAAAAGAATTCAAACACTCCAAATTAATTAATTAAGTTGATTCACTTAATTAATTACATGGAGTTGGAAAGAACTTCAAAGGTCTGAAAAATTAATTACATGGGTGTGTTGGCACTTTAATGGGAAATCCAAAAGCTTAAGGGAGTTCAAGGGTTTGGTGTTCATGTGGGCCCAACATTAGTTATATCCTATCAAGGGAGGTTAGAGTGTGGTGGGTCCCACCCCTAACCTCCACTTAGAGACTTTAACCACCTTTCAAATAAAATTTTGTTACACACACATTTTTATTTAACTTTTAATTTTAATTAGTAACACCAACTTATAACTTCCATTCATGTTGAAACGCAAGTGCGTTAAAGGTCCCCTTAAGCGAATATCGGCGTTGCGAGTTCATCTATGTCCTCAGATTTCAATTCCGAGCACTGGTTCAAAAGATATAAAATCTCACTCGTACGTTCACTGAACGTACCCGAACAAAAACTTCGAAAAATTATTCCGGTTACACCGGGCCTCAGAATCAGGTGCCGTCAGAAACTGTGGACTCATAAAATTCCCGTGTATTAAAAAAAATTACATGGAATTTTTGGGTCTTTAGAAATAATTATTTCCTCTTTTCACATTATAAAGAAAACCAAATTCATCCTATAAATAATAATTTGATGATAAATATTGAATTTAACTCCTCAATTGATTTAGCTTTTACAATTTTAATGTTACTTTTTATTCTAACTTCATTTGGGTTTATGAGGTATCTCATAATCTAATTCTAATTGTGACTATTGAATGTTATTATTTAGACATTTTTTTAAAAAATGACTGGAGTCACCACAGTTGAAAAAGATCAGCGAATTATTAATATTTCTCCTACAGATTCCCTCTTGAATGATTTTAATATAATAGAATCAATTTGATTAAGTATTTATCATACTCATCATTTAAGTCATTATATTCCCTAACATCTTATTCTCTTACTTTTCCCTTTCTATTGGATACAAATTCCATTTATTTTTTTTATGAATTTAGGCAAGTTTATCTTCTCATAATCCATGCGTATGTTTTTCATCTCATCAATTTTCCTATATTTGGTTTCTTTTTGGTAGGTATTTTTGAATCAAACTGATATAGGAAGTTTCTCATGAATTTGTTTTGATAATGATATGATCTTATTGTTTCTCACCGAAATACTGAGAGATTTCTCAAAATATCATTTACTTTAGTAAATTATTTATTGATAGTCTAATAACCATATATCTTTATATATTCAAATTGGATCCCCTAAATTTTTTGTTTAGTTTCATTGAATTTAACATAACGTCCAAAGATGATTCTAAATTTAACCCATATTTCCTTGAATTTATAGAGACCCATGAAATTTTTTTAACCTTATTTAATAAATAAATAAATATCGAATTTTGTGCCTTTACATCTAACTCTATATTTATCTTATGAGCTTGTTTCATAGTAAATACTTCAACAAGTGGTGGAAAACCCAAAATAGTAGAATCAATCACTTCTATACCGAGTGATAAGAGATATTGAAGCATAATATTCCTCTATATATGATAATTATTCCCAAAAAATGTGGTAACACCTTTGTTGTTGACAATGTTAATATTATCCCTCTCTTAGAATACTTATTAGAACTTTGGAGGTGACTTTGTCTTGATAGAACTTTTAAATCCCTATACCAGATGGACCACTGAGGAGGGGGATGGGGAGCGATGTGAATAATTTTTCTCCTTTTAAGAATTATTTATCCTTTTAAATTGATCCTCTTGATTTAGTTAATTTTGTCAATCCATTCATGATTATATCTAAAAATCACCTAATTTGTAGTTATAATAATAGAGAGAGTAAAAAAAGGTGTCTACAAGGTTATACATAAAATCATACAACTTAATATTTTGGTTAGACCCCAAAACATAGATTATTCACTATAAAACAGGTGACTATATCTATAGAAAATCCCATTCTAATCAACAAAGAGTCCCAATGTGTTCTTCTACTTCCAATAATAACTTGAATATTTAAACACTCCTTTTACAACCAATTAGAATACTTATTCACTGATTCTAGAAACAATAAAAATACCTTTTCATATCCTTTGGATTGATCAATAACTATAAATATATTTAACCTTATGGATGGCATTCTTCCTCCCTAAGCATACAAGATCAATTTTTCTCATGTACAATTCATCAAGGTCTTTGGAAAATTCAAGCAAAAGTTTGATAGCCTTGAATATCCTTATATATCTAGTGTGATCTGGATTCTTCTCATATTCTTCTAATAATGAGGTGAAATTCATGTTTTTAGCTCACCTTTTTCACATATTGATATTGGATATACCTGTCCCTTTCATAATTATGAACATTCTGTAAAATCTAAGTAACTTCATTCTTTGACTCCTGAACCACATATTTATACTCCCAAAATAATCATAAATATTATTATAAAAATATAATATATAATGTTTCCAAATATGAATTATGAAAATTATATGATTTTAAGTAATAAATCCATCTAATTCAAACCATTCAACATATCCTTGATTTTTATATAATTTAAACTCTTTTGAATTTCTATTGAAATATTCATTTAAATTCACTAATGAATTAGAAATCAATCATTTTTGTAATATATAAATAGAAGAATCATCAAATATCTCTCCTAATATTTCCACATCTTTATGAAATTGGATATGTTTCCCAATATCCAAGCCATTGGATACATCACAAAATATTCTACATGGTTTTCATCCGTTATGTAACAATCGACTATGTGGATATTAATTTTTCTATGTCACTAAAATGGATATGTGGTTCTATGCAAAATACCTAGGTCTCTAAATTAGATATGTGAATGAGCCATGTAGATGAAACGATTACGTGAAATGGATATGTCACTAATTCGGCTTTGAAAATATCTTATGTGAAGATTTTCTAGCATCAATCTACTACATAGTTCCAAATTCACTCAAATAAATGTTGAAATTCTTAAATTGACTTTAATCTTTTCTTAATAACTTTAACACTTCCCAAAAATGTTATAGACCATGCTCCTTCGTCCACCAACACAAGTCCTAAATTATTTTAAATACCATCTCATCAATTGCCACAATTTCTTCCCCACATCATCTTGAAATTATCCATTCGAGTTAATTAACATGTATCCTCATAGGTCTTTTTCCATATAATATTACATTAGGTCAATAATCTTATAGAACAACATGAATGTATTATTAGGAATAAAATCCAATGCCTTGATAAATCAACAGATGTTCTCTATGAATAATAAAAAACATATATTGAACCATTGAGAACAAATTAAATTCTCACTTTGAAACTACAATTTTGAATTTCAAGAAAAATATGTTTAATTTTGGAAAATTGGTTACCACAAATTTTTTCGGAAAATGGTTTGACATAAGAATAATATTATTCAATATTTGAAAATTTAATTTTCTAAAAAATGGGGTTTTATTATATTATATGATTTTATAAAAAATTCTAATTTATATATTTTATAAATTTAATTTGAAAAAATGAATATATTTTTTTGGATTTTGATTAATTATAATAGACAAAGGTTAATTTCTATTGTTTTATTAATTAATTGATTTCTAGGTGAATAATAAAAATACTGATTTAAAGAAAACTATCCCATTTATAATACAAGAATGAATAAGAAGTTGTAAAAATGATTTTTATATAAAAAATATATATTTAATATGTAATATTAATATTTTTAATATATAATGTGAAAATTATAACAGACAGGTTTAAAGTTTTTGAAACTCAACTAATATTTCACACTAAAAATTGTTTTTATTCCCTTATATTAAAAAATAGATGTTATCACTTTTTTAAATTAAATATAAAAAAATATAAGTAATATTTTATTTGAATATGTCATTATTTTTTAATGGGTTAAATTATAGTTTTAGTGATAAATATTATATTAAAAATATTAGTGTTAATTTCCACAATAACGGTAAAATTATTATTTAAAAGAAAGGTTTTATTAATTTCATATAATTTTTGTCTAATAAATAAAATTTACCCAATTTAAATTATTACTATAATATTATATTGAATCCTATATAAAATTATATTAATACTCATTCAGTGGGTAATCAATATTAAATAATATTAAAGAACACATAATGGTCAAAATTCATTTTTCTAGGATTTTTTTTATATATTAAATATTTTAATTTAAAATTTTATTTTATTATATTTATAAATTGAATTAGAATGAAACGAAATTTATTTTAGGTTCATAAAATCAAAATTTGGTAATATTCATTACTGTATAATTTCAAATACAATATAAATTACTTAGTTAATACCTAGTTGACAAGGTAAAAAACATAAACAATAAAAATAATTAATAAACAGGTAAAGGGAGTTTAACATGTGAAACAGATGTCAAAAAATATGATTATGATATTTTACGTATCAATTCCTTTGCCTTATCAATTGTTTTCCACTTTTGATCTGTTTTACCTTATAATTGTGTCATGATATTATTTGAAAATAACGACTATTCCCAAAAGTATTTTTTTCAATTATAAAAGGGTATCCCTTCCACCCATCAATGGTTACACATAAAATTACAATTTATCTTGAACATATATCCAAATTACTTCTCCTAAAATTCCTTTTCTCATCATTGGACCCTTGGTATCTGTTAATTTCTCAAGGCCTTCACTTTTGAGGAAATATCCCAGAGAAGATCTTGCATCCAACATATGAATTTCCTTATTTGTAACATTTTATCCTTAATATTTATCTTCAAAATATCTTATTTACGTTATAGTATAATTAAATATGATTAATTAGTATAAATTCAGGTTTTTATATTAATTTAATAACCATGATATATTCACATCCATTTGTTAAGAAACACAAAAGCGTTATTAGTGAGTTGCGCAGACTACCTACTCAACAAAGCAGCGTCTTCAATTTTTCATAACCTCTATTAATTAATGATAATAGGATATAATGTTTTAATAAATATGATATATATAATATAAATTTGATTCTTATGTAAAAAAATCATCATTCTCCATCTTCCCCTCTCTTTCATTGAGAAGTTGAATCCTTAATCATGTGTTCGTGTGAACTGTCGTATCCAAAAGCAAAGAGTTTCAATTATCATCACCTAGAATCATGGATGGGTTTAATTTTTTTATATAAAAATTATTTTCACAAAATTTTAATATTTAGGATATTCCTGAACTATCATATAAATCCTTCTACCATTGTAAACATAAATAAGTAGTCATGGAAAAATTGACAGAACAACCTCAAGTAATTTACGTAGGCATGAAAACAATATAATAAATAAATATAATATTATAATAAATGTTACATATACAAATAAATATATAATAATAATTTTAATAATAAGGTATCTAATAAAAAAATTATTATTCTCTAATTTAGGTGCTTCCACTGAACAAATGTTAAAAAGGTAAGGGTTTTTGTATGAAATTCCTATTATCAAGACATGTTTTGTAATTTTCACCTTATTGAATTTATTTAGTGTATATACTACCTATTTTTGGTATTATATCATGAATTATATTTTAATCATGATATTTAACTTTAAATTATAATAACTCTCTCTATCATTGGGGTTTTTTTAGAATTCATCATTAGCAATTAGAGTTTCATCTCAAAATTTCCGTTTTTGAGATAAATTTTATTTTATATAAAAAATATACTTTAAATGGTTTGTATAATTTCAATTGTATATGTAAAATTATGGATTATATTTATTTATTGTTTTTTAACTTTAAATTATATCCCTTTCTCTTTTATAGGATTATTTTTAGTATGTTTCTTTAGCTGTATGGGTTTCCTTCTTGATCACCTTTCATTAAGGCATGATTTTATATTATGAAACTATATTGATTTTTATGGTTTAACTAATAAAACCCTTACTTATAATATCATAAATTATTATTTAAATTGGAAACTTAACTTACATTTAACATTTATTTTATTGTAGATTATGATTGATTCCATCCGTAAAGTACAAGTGTCTTTTAGAAAACTATATTCTTCCTTGATTTATAATATTTATTCTTGAGTTTGAGCTTTAATTTCATATTTTATACCCTATTTTTATCTTTGGAGAATCAATTTTTATTAAAATATTCCTTATTGATGATTTATATTCCCTCTTGAAGTGCAAGTATTTTGGGAATAATTCCCCTCCCATTAAAATATGTTTTATCATCCATGTATATGTTTTTATTTTACCAACAATGGTTTATATTAATATTAAGAATAACAAGAATGTTTTTTCCTATTTCACTCATACATTCCCTTACCCAATTTTAAAAATATTTTTTTATTGTTTTCATGATGTGGGTTTTCAATGAAGGTAATTAAAAAATTGGTTTTTCCCTTCATAATCAAAGGTTTTTCTTCCACTCTACACTTCCTCAAAGTAAAACATTATTCTAGATTAAAGGCTCCATTATTGATGTTTGTATTTTAAAATAATTTTTTTCAAAATATTACATAGCAACATTTTGAAAAAGAATTTAGAAAAAACTAATTACCTCATATTTTATGAAAATGTTAAAAGTGTTTTTCTAAAAAATATTTGACATTTTTTACATCATTCCCCCCTTTTAATTATCAGAAGGAATTAACCCAATGGGTTTTATATTTCATGTTTTACCGTCAATTTCACATGATGTTATTTTCTTTTTTAATTAATTATACTCGTGGTATCAAATAAACACAATTCTTAATCTCTTATGTGGTACCATTTGAAGAATTATTTATTTCAAAGGAATTCTTCCACATATATCAAAATCTGAATTTGTTTTTTTACTGGGGAATGTTTAATTTATACAATCCGACTTATTTCTCCCAATTTTTTATATTCATGATTTGTGTAAATAATCTTGAAAACCATTTTTTTCTTAGGTTAATTTTTCTTTCATGAAATTAGGAATGTTGTTTTATACATAACTAATATACTTAAACATAATATGATGTAAAGGGTGTTCCTGAAATTATATAACCCTCTAATTGATCAGATAAATATTCATATATTATGATATTATATGTTTTGTTTTAATGAGTGAACCTAATTCACTATGGTACATTTTACACTATATTTCGCAATTGAGCTATTAGTCTAAGAACACTATGATATGTGATAGGTGGGACAAGAATTATACATCCCTCCAATACATTGAGTAATGATTTTTATCTCTTGAGATGTTATTTTAGGGATAAAGTAGTGAAACTAATCTTCCTTGAGACTTAATTTACTTTTTGAAAATGGTTCTGGGAGCGATCCTTTACTTATTATGTCATATATTATGTTGTTTCCACATATTATATGATTCCATGATATTATGATTTAATTTCCTTATTCCAAGTTTCTATTCTTATCTTACACTCTTATTTCATGGTACATGTTTTCTCTTTTGAGTTTATACATTCTTCCATCATTATTTATGGATAAATCTTATCTTTCCATGTTATTTTAATAAGAAATTACACATGATCTTGTTTTGTAAAATGATTTTAATATAATCCTTGATGATATATTGATAATTATTCCCTTACTAATTATTTGAGCTAACACATTTCTTTTGTCTCCCTTCCCTAAGTTATGAAGATAATTATACCATATTATAATTCTAAAGGTGGTCTAGAGGAGTTAGAGTATGGAGAAATGTTAATAATTTTTATAGAATAAAACGCCTATGTAACTAGTACTTAATGACAATAAACATAAAGGATCTCCAAGATTTGATATATTTTTGTGAGATATAATGTTTAAAATTTTGAAATCATGTTAAATAGAGATATTTTTATCTCGATTCATCATAATCACCACTCTATGTTATCAAGGCCATTTTCAATACCTCATTTCATGTTAAATCATTAATTTCATATATTAAATGTAGTCTTAATTTAGCCCATGGGTTTCACCTCGATCCCATTGTAAATATTTTTAATAAAAACTATCATTAAAATTACAACAGTCATGTACATTTACCCTATATTTGTTAAAAATCAATCATAATAGATCAAAATTATCAAAAGGAAAATTATAGTAGGTCACACTTTAGAAAAGGAACAAAAAAGATCTCCTAAAATTTTACCAGGATAAGAACTCACCCAAATAAGTTTCCCTAACTTTTAAATATCATAATCACCCTTTAGATAATCTTAAATGACTTAAAAAATATCATTTTTGTGGTTTATGTAGATTAAAATAAGTAAAATGTACTACTCATTTGTCTTAAATGACTAATAGAGTTTTTTTGTACTTTTTTTTATTTTTGGATAATAATGGATGATGTGAAAACCATAATAATGATATGTGATACTATATAAGTGATAAAAAATACCAAGGGACATGATAAATGTAATCATGTATGAAATAGTTATGCTAGAAGTGGGCCAGTTTTTCACTATCCCAATCCTTGTCAATAAACCACTCACCTGAAGAGACAAATCTAGGACCAAACCAGAGACCACTGAAGTTAGAATTATCAAAATTTTACCCACATAAACAACTATTTATGTGTTAATTATAATGAACCATCCGAGACTATAGCCACAGGAAATATTCCATTCCATAGAAGTCACTACTAGGACCTCAGGTACACCTCCCTATATGCTAGTGGATTTAAATTAATAGTGAGGTTCTAGGGTGTTACCATGATTAAACTATACCCAAGTATTGTAGAATCAATAATGAAATAATTAAATTAAAAAATTACAAAATAGTATAAAATCAGTATATATATAATAAATAAGAAACGAGAATCATTCTATATCAAATGAACATGTACAATCAAGCAGTCATAAAAACTCATGATCATTCTAGTACACACAAATTGACCATCCAATAGCCCGATCACATAAATTTTACAAATGAAAGAATAAAACTCTACTGGATATACAACATCCCATATACATGAATTATATATTTCCTAATTCCTCCCATGTTATCTAGCTGAATTATCAAATCCTATGCCTCTTCCCAACCTGAAACTATTACCATTGATGATTTTCTTGGGTACCCATGTTCCATGGACGTATGAGTAGGGTGTTAGTACTACTGAGTAGGGAACCACCAACATGATCCCATACATAACTAGTAAATACAGTTCTTGTTAATTTTATATGATTAGATAAATAAAAAAATTGAAATGAAATGTGTAAATAAAACAAACACCATCGATCCTTATGTTCTAATGTGACACTCGAGAACAACTATACCAATTTCATCAAGTACCAATGTTTTTTGATCATTTTATTGAATCATTTTTACCAATACTAGGAACCAAAAAATATAATGTTATTGTAACGCCCTGACCCCAGTTACCCAGAGTCGGTGCATTATTGCATAACATTGGCATGATCACAAAAGATCAAGTCTCGAAAGACCGATTAGTTTAGTAGCCTTGGAAACACTAGATACATTCATAAATGTTATATTACATCATAAAGTGAAAAAATACAATAAAAAAGTCTCCATTGTCCACACTCATATCCTATTCTGACTATCCCTGCAGGTCATTCATAAAATACTTCTTCACATCCTGGAAAATATTAAAACAATGAAATGGGTGAGCTCAGATGCTCAGTAAGCATAAAAATATTGCGGAAGTTTTCGTAAATAAACATTAACATTTAAGGCAATGTATAACTAAAACAAAAGCCTTTTTAAACTTTAACTTCAGCATAATATGGAAAAAATAAATTAAATAATGCCATTTACTTACTCACATGGATATTCTACTAGTCAAATAATCACATGCAATATCAATAACCACTTTTATAATGATGGAATGCATAATGCCATACTATCATAACCACGTAGTAAAGGACTCGTTCCAAGACCACAAATAAGATTTTGTCAAGGCCTCGTGCCAAGACACTAGTTTGTCTCATGAGACCTACCGATGCATCGAGGAGCTATAGTGGGATCCACCCGTCACTTATTAAGTCCAATGCATTCCTCATATGAACAGGTTTAAACATATAATAAACCATAACATAATTGTATCACATAAAACATGCATAAAGGAAACATAACATTACCACACTTAAATCACAAGATATCAATACAAGACATTGATATAATAAAAACACTTTCAAAACCATTTTCAATACCAAAATAAAGGAAAATTAAAACTTTGTATTTATTTTTCATTTAAAAAAAAGTTATGGCTTATAGAGGAAGCCGAAACTCAAATAATGGTCACGGCGACAGAGAAGTCGTTGTCGCCGCATATGTACGGAAAGAAAAACATTCCCTTTTTGTCATTTAGTAAAAAACTTTGTATAAAAATATTCCTTTTGAATAAACGTAAAAGTCAAAGGGGTTTACACACCGTATAAAAGAAAGTTGTGTATAAAACAAAATATGCCTCAATGAAAGAAGATTGAGATGAAGACCCTTAAAAATATCATTTTTTTTAAATAAAGTATATCCATTATGTGTATTCACTATAAGTACACATAAATTAAGTACAAATACAAGATAGGACATAATAATATCATGACATAATTTGAAAGTAGGAGATTAACCCAAAGAATAGAAATTGTGTTAAGAACTTCCCTTACCTCGTGTCCGAATTCACTCGACCGCTCTTTGATATCCTGAATAATAAAATAGAGCTAATATCTAACTTCTTAAGAACCTTCTTTAAGTTCATTATTCCTTTTATATCACTTATTACCATGTTATGAACATTATGTAATTATTTAAGTTAATAACGGTCATTTTGTCGATCTTTGGTACTTGAGTCAAAAATAAACTTCTTATAATTACAAGTTGTTCATGTGGTGATATATCCATTATATCCAGAATTATATTCATGATATTGATATCATATATCTCATATATATCCAGTATATACATGCATTTATAATATTTCATAACGTTTAGAGGTAAGAAATGAAATGCACCGTTCATGGAGACGGTAAGCCGTATGTACGCATGAACGCTACTTTCATTTCAATTGCATATTTAATGGAATAAAATTATAATTATATAAATGTATACTATAATTCCAGTATAATATAATGTGTAATACCATTTACTCCATCTTTTATACATCCCACATATGGCATTAACGATTCAAATCACTTTGAGGGGACGATAGTCCGCACTTCCTAAAATGAAATTATCGCGTTTACCCATAATGGAAATCATAAATTATGCCATAAATTATAAATACAGAAGCATAATAAAAACATAAACATATTATATATCATATATAAAAATATATTTACATCTCAATGGCCACCTTTGAAGGTGTTATATGAGTGTTGAACAATCATCGTTTCGTGAGGCAGAAATTCTCCATCCACAGAAACAGTATGTTCTTTAACCATTAGATGTATGTGTGTAAGTATAGCTCGAATAATTGTTATAAAAACATCCTAGTATATTGAGGATACTGGTGTTGTTACAAAAGAAATTAATAAAAAGAATTTAGGGGGTTGGATAAGCAAAATAAAACAAAATAACATAAGAGAAGACATTACCTTAAAATCGGGTAACTCTTTTTTGGATTTGAGACAAAGGCTTCCTTGGGAAGAATTATGCCCAATTTAAGGCTTCTAGGAGTAAGGTAGGGATGTTGGGAGAGTATTTGGGCAGAAGTTGTCCGAGCCAAAAGGATTTTAAAGTGTGAGTAAGGTGGTAGTGGTGGGGGCCTTTTATAAGTGGAGAAGAGGGGCACTCTTGGAAAGTAATGAAATGTTACTTTATTATATAATGAGTTTCGGATTTTAAAGGTCCCAAACTTATATAATTCTAGGATAAGGTGATAAGGGTTCTAAATATACTCATCCAATAGGTTTTTGACAAGTATAAGACTTGTATTTTACATTATCTTTTCATTTTATTTAAATCGTTAATTAATGAGGTAATCGTTGCATCATCATGGTGTCATAAATAATTTAATATATTTAATGTCTAAAAATTATAAAAAAACTATCATGATGTAGGAAATATCTTTAGCTTTCTAATGAATATTTATAGTAAAAAATATGACTTGTATAACCCCATTTAAAAATTGTTTTAGTAAAACAACTTATGTTTGTGACATTTTTATTTTAACTTTAAATAAAAGTTATTTATGTCATTTTCCTAAAAAAGTGGCTCCATGGGGTCCCCAAGTTGACCCATGGATTTTTTGGTCGGAAATGACACATCCAATAGGTTTATGACAAGTGTAAAGGTATTTTCATATTTTTATAATATTATTTTTACCTTAAATTTCACTAATTACCTTTAATCGTGATTAATTAAACTTAAAAGTTACTATTCACCAAAAAATTATTTTAATCCCATTGAACCACATTTTAATTCCTAATGAAAACCATGTATGTCAGATTTTTGAAAATCAAATCACAGAAGTGGTAATGTTTCATTTAAACGAAAAATCAGTTTTTTAACTACCACTTAGTGGTTTCACTATTCATCAAAAATTGAAGTTTTTCAGAACAATGCCAAAATTTCACCCTAAGCTATAATTGATATTCCGAATTCAAAAATGATGTCTATTTTACAAAATTAAAAACATATAAGTTTCATTAATTAATTTTATAATTAATTCCCGCTGTCACAATAAATAACGTGTTTTTAAGAAACAATATATATCAAAAGATTGACAATTGTTTATGTCTAATTTCAAAGTGAAATTAATTATAATTAACACCATTGGATAAAATGGTAAAAATATATTCTAATTATACTTTAAAACCACTCAATAATATAATTTATCACTATAAATTATTTTGATTAAAAAATTTGTTTTTAAGTATTTTTCACTATTCATAAAAAATTGGAAGTTCTCAGAAAAATACCAAAAATTCAACATAGGATAATTTAAATATTCCGAATCCAAAAATGAAGTCCATTTTAAAATATAAAATTTATATAATTTCAAAAAGTGGGTATTACTATTCATAACTGCTACTTTGATTAGTTGTGGTGTGTTAGAACTCGAAGTTGCGTACAATGCAAGCTATTGCATTATTGAATGAGAAGCGTATCATGGAAGCTCGGGGTGTTACATTCTCCCCTCCTTCAATAAATTGTGTCCTCGCAATTTGAAATTTTTCTTTGAAAATAAAAGGTTGAAAATAGAAAATACCTTTGTGGAAAACCTACATCGGAAATAAGGTTAATAAAAATATAACTTTAAAAGAAAGAAAGATAAGTACAAAGGTCACCCGAGATAGTCCATACTAGGATTCTATGAAAATATGGATATGGAAGAAAAACAAACCATCAAGGTCTGATGGAGAGTTGTAGAAAACTGTATTAGGAGAAAGTTAACCATAAGAAAATCACAAACATGTGATTGGTTAAATAGTCATTGAATCCCCAGTTGGAAAAGTTAACCAGAAACTTTTTTGTTTTAAGTTACCTTTTATTAAGTTGAGGAATTTATTTAGGAGATTCACTAAGAATGTAAGGGAATATACATACTTGTCATGTAGACTTTCATTCTTTAATAAATTTTTACCACAAACCCATCTTTCGCTCTAAAAGGTAATAGAACTCAAAAATATTCTATGTATCCTAATTGTATAAGGTTCCAAATATTAACACATTCCATTTAGATTAGTAAAAATATTTTGTAATAATCAGGGACATCCTGTAGGCTAGTGGTAGGTAATAAAGGCCAGTCGCACTATGGTTGTGGGTTCGATTCCTACAGCTTTTTCCGACGCGACGGGTTATGCCCCACCGTGCAGGTTGTCCTTTTACTAAAACTATAGTATTATAATATTCCAAAAATAATCTTCAGAAATGTTTTAACATTAAACAATACTATCCAAGGTTCAACTTAATCCATTCCAACCTTAATAGTTATCCATAATACCTCTGTCCAGACTTTCTCTAAAAGTTCTCTAAATTCCAAAATCAATTGTATCATCAGATTCTTCAAACAAGGTAAAGTTTCTCTTCTTGTCACATACAAAAATATGATTACCTTCATCATATTAAAACCTTAATGAAATCAACAAGTACTACAGTACAATCCTTATATATATATCACATTATTCTAATAACCAGAATATAATCCATGAGTCCAAAATCACCAATACATTAATTATTCCGCTTCAACTTTAGTCACAACATAATATTGGCCTTGATCCCTTGGCCTTTTCTGAGGTAAGTTTCCCTGACGCTTAGGACATTCATTTGCATAATGCCCCACTTCTCTACAATTGTAGCATTAAACATTGATAGCCTCTTTCTTTCCCTTGCAATCACGCGCCTGGTGACCTTTTTCTCTACATTTATAATAATCTCCCATTCCTTTTAGGCAAGTACCAGGGTGATTCTTCCCACAATTATCACATAATGTAAAATCCTTCTTTCCCTTTTTCCCTTTATCCGTCTCTTGTTTCACCGTTCTCTTTTTCTATTGCTTTACTTTGTTGTCATAAGACTTAGAGAATTCCTTTTCTGTCTTGATAGCACACGAGACAATATCTTCGTACGATGAGAAGGATTGTGATAATAAAGCTCGACGGAGAAATGGTTTTAACCCATCAAAGAAATGATCAATCTTACCTCTTGGGTTATGTATATAATCTGCAGCATAACTCTCTAACTTTGTAAAGTTGGCCTCATACTTTGCGACATTCTCATCCTCCTTTTGTCTGAAACTCAGAAATTGCATTTCCATATCTGCTCGATGGCCACGAGGAAATTATTTTTCTAAGAAAATTTCCTTAAACTCCCTCCATTCTATACTTGATACTTCTTCATCTTCCTTTGTGTTTTGAATCAGCAACCACCATTGATCGACATCTCTAGTGAGCCGGTAAACTACCATGACAACCTTCTCCATTTCACTACTCCCCAAGGCATCGAATATTTTCTCTAAAGAGTTTATCCATTTCTCATCTACTAATGGATTTGTACCCCCATTAAATGTTGGTGGTTTTTGCCTCATGAAGCAGTCTAATATTGATCCTCCACATTGCGGATTAGGGTTCTCCATACGAGTAAGGTTATTATTCACAACCTGAGTGAGTTGTCCCAGTATGGTAATAAGTTGATCAGCACTAGTTGTATCTCCATCTCCATAATAATTATCTTGAGAAGGAGGGAAATCCCTACACGGAGTGCGTTCATTGATACGGTTTCCATTCCTTCCACTAGGCGCCATTTCCAAACAATGGCATAAACTAGATTAGTTTATGAATCAAAATACATAATTCCATACTTGTAAAATGCTTAACATAAATTGAACTATTTATGGATATAATCCATTATCATAAAAATGTTTTCTTTGAGGAAATATATACTCATAACCCTTCATAGTGGTTTGTAAAGAAAACACGAATTATCCTAAGCATATCCCCTGGGAGTGTCGTAACCAAGAGTGCAGCAAGGCCCGTTGTCGTGCACCCGTTCCCGTTCGAGTCTAGCTCAAATCGGCGTTTTTAGGTTTTACCCCAAGGTACATCTGTGCCAGAGCCGCCTCTACCTGCTCGTATCCAGACAGGGATGTATTGCTCGGAAAACTCACAAAATATCTATAATACCAAAATTCTAGGAAGTTCTTCTATACTAATCCTCAAAGTCTATCTTTGGGCTATGTGCTCTAATCAGAGTTTATCTAAATCTAGCTTCCAAGGTTAGTACTAAACCACCTCTGATACCAACTATAACGCCCCGACCCCAGTTATCCAGAGTCGGTGCCTTATTGCATAACATTGGCATGATCACAAAAGATCAAGTCTCGAAAGACCGATTAGTTTAGTAGCCTTGGAAACACTAGATACATTCATAAATGTTACATTACATCATAAAGTGAAAAACTATAATAACAAAGTATCCATAGTACACACTCATATCCTCTTCTGACTATCCCTGTAGGTCATTCATAAAATACTTCTTCACATCCTGGAAAATATTAAAACATTGAAAGGGGTGAGCTCAGATGTTCCGTAAGGATAACAATATTGCGAAAGCTTTCATAAATAAACATTAACATTTAAGGAAATGTATAACTAAAACAAAAGCCTTTTTAAACTTTAACTTCATCATAATATGGAAAAAATAAATTAAATAATGCCATTTACTTACTCACATGGATATTCTACTAGTCGAATAATCACATGCAATATCAATAACCACTTTCATAATGATGGAATGCATAATGCCAGACTATCATAACCACGTAGTAAAGGACTCGTTCCAAGACCACAAATAAGATTTTGTCAAGGCCTCGTGCCAAGACACTAGTTTTTCTCATGAGACCTACCGATGCATCGAGGAGCTATAGTGGACTGCACCCGTCACTTATTAAGTCCAATGCATTCCTCATATGAACAGGTTTAAACATATCATAAACCATAACATAATTGTATCACATAAAACATGCATAAAAGGAAACATAAGATTTCCACACTTAAATCAAAAGATATAAATAAAACACATTGATATAATAAAAACACTTTCAAAACCATTTTGAATACCAAAATAAAGGAAAATTAAAACTTTGTATTTATTTTTCATTTAAAAAAATTTAAGGCTTATAGAGGAAGCCGAAACTCAAATAATGGTCACGGCGGCAGAGAAGTCGTTGTCTCCGCATATGTACGGCAATAAAAACATTCCCTTTTTGTCGTTTATTAAAACACTTCGTATAAAAAATATTTCTTTTGAATAAACATAAAAGTCAAAGGGGTTTATACACCGTATAAAAGAAAGTTGTGTATAAAACAAAATATGCCTCAATGAAAGAAGATTGAGACGAAGACCCTTACAAAGATCATTTTTTTAAATAAAGTAGATCTATTATGTGTATTCACTATAATTACACATAAATTAAGTAAAAATATAAGATAGGACATAATAATATCATGACATAATTTGAAAGTAGGAGATTAACCCAAAGAATAGAAATT
The DNA here is from genome assembly GCA_963277665.1 of Viscum album. Lineage (NCBI taxonomy): Eukaryota > Viridiplantae > Streptophyta > Magnoliopsida > Santalales > Viscaceae > Viscum > Viscum album. The sequence continues at coordinate 356,767,494 of OY728155.1, read as the reverse complement.
TTGTTAAGAAGTTCCCTTACCTCATGTCCGAATTCAGTCGACCGTTATTTGATCTCCTGAATAATAAACTAGAGTTAATCTCTACCTTCTTAAGAACCCTTTTCAAGTTCATTATTCCTTTTATATCACTTATTACCATGTTATGAACATTATGTAATTATTTAAGTTAATAACGGTCGTTTTGTCGATCTTTGGTACTTGAGTCAAAAATAAACTTCTTATAATTACAAGTTGTTCATGTGGTGATATATACACTATATACAGAATTATATTCATGATATTGATATCATATATCTCATATATATCCAGTATATACATGCATTTATAATATTCCATAACGTTTAGAGGTAAGAAATGAAATGCACCGTTCATGGAGATGGTAAGCCATACGTACGCATGAACGCTACTTTCATTTCAATTTCATATTCAATGGAATGAAATTATAATTATATAAATTTATACTATAATTCCAGTGTAATATAATGTATAATACCATTTACTCCATCCTTTATACATCCCACATATGGCATTAATGATTCAAATCACTTTGTGGGGGTAGTAGTCCGCACTTCCTAAAATGAAATTATCGCATTTACCCATAATGGAAAACATAAAGTATGCCATAAATGAGAAATACAGAAGCATAAGGAAAACATAAACATATTATATATCATATATATAAATATAGTGACATCTTAATGGCCACCTTTGAAGGTGTTATATGAGTGTTGAACAATCATCGTTTCGTGAGGCAGAAATTCGCCATCCACAGAAACAGTATGTTCTTTAACCATTAGATGTAGGTGTGTGTAAGTGTAGCTATAATAATTCTTATAACAACATCCTAGTATATTGAGGATACTGGTGTTGTTACAAAATAAATGAATAAAAAGAGTTTAGAGGGTTGGATAATAAAAATAAAACAAAATAACATAAGAGAAGACATTACCTTAAAACCGGGTAACTCTTTTTTTGATTTGAGCCAAAGGATTCCTTGGAAATAATTCTGCCCAAAGTGAGGCTTCTAGGAGTAAGGGAGGGAAGTTGGGAGAGTATTTGGGTAGAGTTTGGCCGAGCCAAAAGGCTTTTAAAGTGTGAGTAAGGTGGTAGTGGTGGGGGCCTTTTATAAGTGGAGAGGAGGGGCACTCTTGGAAAGTAATGAAATGTTACTTTATTATATAATGCGTTTCTGATTTTAAAGGTCCCACACTTATATAATTAGATGATAAGGTGATAAGGGTTCGAAATATACTCATCCAATAGGTTTTTGAAAAGTATAAGCCTTGGATTTTACATTATCATTTCATTTTATTTAAATCGTTAATTAATGAGGTAATCGCTGCATGATCATGGTGTCATAAATAATTTAATTTATTTAATCTCTAAAAATTATAAAACAAATATCATGATGTAGAAATTTTTTTTATCTTTCTAATTAATATTTATAGTCAAAAATATGACTTGTATAACCCCATTTAACAATTGTTTTAGTAAAACAACTTGTGTTTGTGACATTTTTATTTTAACTTTAAATAAAAGTTATTTATGTCATTTTCCTACCAAAGTGGCTCCATGTGGTCCCCAAGTTGACCCATGGATTTTATTGGTCGTCCATGACACATCCAATAGGTTTAGGACATGTTTAAAGGTATTTTCTTATTTTTATAATATCATTTTTACCTTAAATTTCACTAATTACCTTTAATCGCTATTAATTAAACTTAAAAGTTACTATTCACCAAAAAATTATTTTAATCCCATTGAACAACATTTTACTTCCTAATGAAAACCATGTATGTCGGATTTTTAAAAATCAAATCACAGAAGTGGTAATGTTTCATTTAAACGAAAAAGCAGTTTTTTAACTACCACTTAGTGGTTTCACTATTCATAAAAAATTGATGTTTTTCAGAACAATGCCAAAATTTCACCCTATGCTATAATTGATATTCCGAATTCAAAAATGATATATATTTTACAAAATTCCAAACATATAAGTTTCATTAATTAATTTTATAATTAATTCCCGCTGTCACAACAAATAGCGTGTTTTTAAGAAACAATATATATCAAAAGATTGACAACTGTTTATGTCTAATTTCAAAGTGAAATTAATTATAATTAACACCATTGGATAAAATGGTAAAAATATATTATAATTATACTTTAAAACCACTAAATATTATAATTTATCACTATAAATTATTTTTATTAAAAAAGTTGTTTTTAAGTATTTTTCACTATTCATAAAAATTGGAAGTTCTCAGAAAAATACCAAAAATTCAACATAGGCTAATTTTGATATTCCGAATCCAAAAATAAAGTCCATTTTGAAATATAAAATTTATATAATTTCAAAAATTGGGTATTACTATTCATAACGGCTACTTTGATTAGTTGCGGTGTGTTAGAACTCGACGTTGCGTACAATGCAGGCTATTGCATTATTGAATGAGAAGCATATCATGGAAGATCGGGGTGTTACAATTATTTTCTGGAATCAAATCCATTGATGTATCCAAATGAACCAAAATAGCATCGAAAATAAATACACTAGTTTGTAAGGACCAATATTATAAAAAAACTCAAGTTGAAGATATTTTTTATGTTTTTTTGTCATGTATTTATGTAATTTTTGTGTTTTTATAGGATAATTATTGGCATTTAATTATGATTTGGTTGAATTTGGTTTGAAATAGGATTTTTGGAGCCAAAATTGTGGCAATTGAGATCATTTTATTCTACACATGGTTTTCACTAGATCCTAGGAACTATGAACCCAAAACTAAGAAACCATGCAATTTCCAAAATTTAAAGGCAATTCCCCTTTCATGGTCTCTATAAAATTAACAAATCCATGAATAAATTCTTATGTTGCTATGCAGAGTAAAAAAATTAAGTAAAAGTTCCACTCACATGTCTTCTACATGGTTAACCAAACCATGAAAGTTCACTAAAAAACTATACCACGAAGAGAAGGTGACATATCAAAGCATATAATTGACACATGGTTCACAAAACCGTGAACCTTAACCATTTCCATGGGACATATTTACCAACTAACACTCATCTACCACCCTAATTACTATTTTATCCATAAGTTTTATCCATAACAACTCTTATACACTAATGGTTGGGAAATTATTGAATGAACCAAGTATTTGGTGGATTATCATTGTATTATAGAGATATCTCTTGGATAAAGAGAGATTGAGGGAGCTTAAAATACATCAGAGGAAAAAGTTCCTATAATGTTTTCCTACATTAACTTATATTTCTTTTAGATATCATTAACATATACAATATGTTTTTCCTTTTTTCCATAATTTTCATCACGAGATCTAAGTCCCCTTCATTATTAGGGTTATGGGTAATGATGGAGAATTAATTGTGGAAGTAAGTTGTTATTGATGAGATGTACATAATTTTACACATGTATTATAAAAACTTCATGTAAGATTTTATCTATTCACTAATTACTTCATATAGGATCAATAAAATGAATTTTAATATTCATAAGGCTCTTATGATGAATAAATCTATGTCCATTAGAGGAATTCAACCTTACTATAGGGGTGATTTTATGAAAATTTAAAAAAAAAAATATTAGACCAAAGATAGAATTTATAGTAATATAATCATAATCTATTAGGCCTAGGATGTTATGATACCTTTGAATCGTAGTGGTAAAACTACATGGAAGACAAAAAAACACATGATAAAAATATTCTCTAAACCTTCCTTGAATCCAATAACCCCATTTCTCCTTTATCAAAAGAACTCCAAAAATCCATTTCCATTGTTTCATTTTTTAGTTATATTAATATAATAGATGGATTTAGAATAGGGTAAATTTTGATGTCTCACGAGATTATTAATAAAAAAATCCTCAAATAATAGAATAAAGGTTGATTTCAAAATATACACAGGGTTCCCTGAGGATAAACCCCATACTTTGGCTATACTCATTATGGAGTTATGCCTAAATTCAACTAGGGATAACCAAAAAATAACTAGTTAGGTGGTACGACCCAAAATTCTAGCTCCATTGCATAAGAAACATTCAAACAATGTATTTTAAATTGAGTTTCGGTTGGCTAATTTGGAAAACAATAAAAATTATAAATAAGTATGTTCTTAAACTCATTTATATTTTTTTATTACTTTTGATTTTTAACTTTTATGCTTAGTGTATTGTTTTTATTGTGTAGGACCTAAATGCACGAGACACCACCTTACTAATTCCATGATTAATGAATCATTATATAAAATCCTATTTTAACAATTAATAAAATGAAATTTATCTAGGTGAACAATAGAACATACAAGAGAGAATATTCAAAATGCTTCCATGCTGAATGTGTAAAAGGATGGCCTGGTCATTATTCATGGCCTGTGAAAACATTTACCCATTAGCGGGAATAAAAACAACATCCCCCATTTTTTAAGACATGTGAATAAAAAAAAACCACATGTTCAATTTTTTTATATTTATTCTATAAAAGTAGTAATAATACACATTGTATGTTCCACAAGTACAGTTGTCACCTTGAAATATTCTAATGGGGTATGGATTTGTATCTATCGACGAAGTAGATTTAGGTATTTTCTGACCACCTGTTCAAGAAAAAACCTTTAAATAAATCCATACTCTTGGAAACTTATTCACAACACATTTTAATTTTGGTTTTATGGAGTGATGAACCTAATATTCACCTCACCAACTTTTTGGAAATTTGTAAAAAATTTCAATACAGTATATTATGAGAGGATGAATTAAAAAAGTGTATATCTATATTCTCATTGAGAGAAAAAGTTAAATATTTGATCAAGGGGTTTCCATATTGTTCTATTATCACATGGGAATATTTTTATCAATCTTTTTTAGAAGAATATCCCCCATAAAAAATAGTGACGTTGAGAAATGATATTTATAAATTCCAATTGTTTAATGATTAATCCATCTAAAATACATGGGAGTATTTAAAATCAATATGGATTAACTTATAATCCATATACAATTGAAATTCCATGTTAAAAATTCCAAATATAAATGAAAAATTTTGGAGTATAACCATGAGGAATGTTCTTAAAGTGTTATTTGATTTTTTGGAAGACATGCGAGATAATTAATTCTAATGGAATTAGAAACAAGGGACATTGAAGAGGGGATGATAAATATAGATAAAACCGAAATTAAGGATACCAAAATTGGTTCCATGTCAAATAATATTGATGAAATATTGATCATAAGAAGAAAATATGTCAAAGACAGGCAACACCCTACTCGTAGTGAGTTTGGTTATATCCATTCCTTAGGGGAGTATTCAAACATAAGTGATGAGCCTTATATTAGTTAGGATATTTATTTCTCAAAAAAATGGAATTAATATTTTTCCATAATGGAGGGAAAAACCACATTGAATATGGTGTTAAAAATAATAAAAAAATATACAACCAATATCCCAAAGAACAACCAGGTGTGGGAGACATAAATGTTTGAAACATACTCACCAAAAGTATAAAGTAGGTCAGTAAAAAAAATTAGTCAAATCCAACTAGGCCCATATCAAAAAACAAGGGTATCATGTCTCATATCTATAACAAATTTTTCCCCCATAAAATAAGTGAATCATCTAAAACATCAGAAAACAATGTTGAATTTAAAATAAATGCTTTATAGGTTCATCAAAACCATAGGAGTAGTAAAGAACTATTGAACTAATCCATGATAAATATAATAATACTTTAACATAAAAAGTATAATGGTCATTCAAAAGTATTAGAATAATTAGATCCAAATATGGTTCTACTAGAAAAATAATTATCTAATGAAAAAGAAGTGGTCAGGCCTTATGCACCTCATTTATATTTTTAATCGTTAAACAAAGGAATATGGACAAAAAATTAGAGGGTTTATTTGAGTGTTTGAAAAAGCATAATATCATATTCCCTTTTATAATTCACTAACTAAACTTCCCACCTATCTGAAATTCATGTGGTAAATTATATCCAATAAATGAAAAAGGAGGACTTGGGAACCATATCCCCCAATAAAGAATGCTTGACAGCGGATGAACATTAAATCTAATAAAAATTTAAATATCATGTGGGGTTTTAACTACACCAAAAAATTAGACTATATGATTTTGGTAAGGCTATAAATTATTTGGGAGATAGTGTTAATATTATAAATTTTAGTGTATTAAATAAGTTGGGGTTGTAGAAATTGAATCTCACATGCGTGGGACTTAAATTAACTAAATAATTAATCAAGTATCTCAAGGGACTATTGGAATATTTATTAGTAATGGAAGGGAAGTTTATTTTTCTTAAAAAATTCATCATTATCAGTATGAAGGAGTATTTCTAGGTGAAAATGATTTTAGGGAGACCATTCATTGTAATATAAAATGTGTTAATTTATATCAATCAAGGGGATATCTTATTCCGTATGGGTGATGAAAATGTGTAACAAAATGTTATCAAAGATTCCAAACAATCATCCCTTTTGGAGTTCATGTATTTCTGTACTATATACACCATTGAAAATTACTTTTTATGAATTAAAGTTTACATGATATTCCCCCAATTAATTAAGAAATAATTTTTTAAGAACTCTATATTTATCACGTATAAGAAGTGGTGTAGTTTTCATCCATACATAGTTGTGGTTATTGGAAGTGAAATGTAATTCATGATTTCCTATAGAGATAAAAACCAAAACCTTTGGTATCGTTAGTCATGAAATACCCTTGTTTAGAAATGAATCCCATTCCATCACTTCTAAAATATTTATACCTGGGGAAAGTAGAAATATTTTTATTAATCCGAGGATCATCCCACACCAAGAATCAAGAATAAGAGTTATTAAAACTGTAAAAATAAAGGCAAAAAACTATTAGGTGGTCAATCGATAATATTAAATGTATCATAACTATAATTTTTACCACAAGGTGGTCTTATAAGAAAGATATAAAACATCTTAGAAACCTTAAAAAAGGGTAAAACTTCCCATGAAGGGGTTTGATAACAAGTAAGTGATCTAAAATTTGGATATTAGGATAATATATCTAATCTTGGATAACACTTGGGCGATTCTCCTATAAGACATACCAAATATGGGAAATATTATAGTGATATCAAATTAAATGGATGATCTCATTCCCACATGAATAATCATGGTCTAGTAGATATGATGAGATTATCCTATGTTGAATGATGCAACCTGGAAAGACAATTCTCTTATTCCATTTATTGATCAAATACTAGATCCTTTAGTGGGTCGTGATCTATATATCATCTTATATAGTTATTCAGGATATAATGAAATCTCTATTTCTTCTAAAAACCATGAGAAGGTCGCCTTTAAATGTAATTATGATTCTTATTCTTATTATTGAATGTTGTTCAGTATAGGTAACACATCAACCAACTTCCAACGTTCTATTCTAGTTTTATTTCATGATATGGTGGAACAATTTTTTGAAATATTCATGGATGGTTTTTCTATATAAAAAAAGTTATTCAACACCTAATTTAATAATATGTAGTTTTTCTTGGATTGATATAAGAAAACAAACATGGTTCTTAATTAGGCTATGTGACACTTTATGGTGAAAAAAGGTACATTTTTGTTCCATAAGATTTGTAGGAAAGGAATCCAGGTCGACCCTATGAAGATCTAATTGATCACTAATTTACCCGTATGTTATTTAGTATGGGATATGAAAATAATTCTTGGGAATTCAAGCTTATATATATGGTATGTGAAGATTATTTTAGAGTTTCTCAATAATTGAAAACCCTTTTAACTGAAGATACAATCTTTGAGTTCGATGAGGCATGAATCAAGGAATTTCAATTGCTGAAACAAAGGTTAGTGGAGGTTTTGACCATTTTTACCCAATATTGGAAGAAACCATTTGAGATTATGTATGATTCAATAATTATATCATGGGGGAAATGATTGGATAATAAGCTAACAATATATTTATGATGGTCAATTATGAAGGTCTTAGCCTCAATAAGGGCCAAATCAATTACAACACAATAGAGATAGAAATATTGGTGGTGTTCATCATATTTTATTGATTTTAATTTTATTTGGCGTCATCCAAGGCAATTTTATTCCATAATCATGCATCCCAAAAATATATTTTGAAAAGGAAATATTCTAATACATAATTAATAATGAGGGTGACCCTTCTTTATGAATTGGATCTAGAAATATGTAACAAGGGAGAAAGAGAGAACCTAATTGTAGATCACTTGTCTCACTTGGATCTTCCTAACTCTTAATGATAATAGGATAGAGAAATATTTGAGGATTTACTGAATGAACATATATTTCAGGTAATAGAGACACCTATAATGAGGTTTGATAAAATTTATAATTACTTATTAATGATAATGATACAACATAATCTCTCTTAGTAATAATGGATGTTATTTTTGTTCCAAATAAACCAATATTTTTTCAAAGATCAAATGTTGTTTTGATCATGTGGATATGGAATTATGTACCATTATGTGATCGAGGTGGAGATATATGTGATATTACTATTTTATTTATTCTTCCTCATTAAGTGGACATCATATAAAAACAATACTATTCAAAATAGTTTAAATTATGGATTTGTTTTTCAAACTCTGTAAAAGGATTCCTAAAACATTATATTATGGTTGAATGAGGAGAAAATCTCACTATATCTTATTCTAGAGGTCTAAATCATTTTTGTATGGGGTATATATTTAATGGTGACATTCCCACTCTCTCAAGGGAACACCTACATCCTTGTTTGCAAGGATTAAATTTCCAAATGGGTTTAATCCACAACTATGGATAATAATATGACAACAGTCATAATTATTTATCCTTATAAGAACATCATCATCAGTTATAGAGTCCCTAGGCTTCCCATTAAGGATATATCCAACCATTTTGATAACATTATGATGAGAAATTTTTATAGAAACAAATAGTGAAATATAATAATAGAAAACCATACCATCCTCAATCAAGTGTTCAAGTAGAAGTCTCTAATCAGGAACTGAAATATATAATAAAAAATATGATGAGTTCCATGAGAAAAGATTTAGAGAATAATATTTATGACGATTTATTTACAAAAAAAAACTCATTAAATTAATCTTGGAATGTTCCATTACCAACTAATTTACCAGATGGTGTTTCATTTTCTAGTTGATCTAAATTATATGGAATATTGGTATATTAAGTGAATAAATTTTGATCTCATGTCCTATGATGAGAAAAAAAGTTATAGTTGACTGAACTCATTTATATCATAAGGCTGGTATAAGAAATTTCCATAATTTATATTGAGATGAAAATGGTTTCTTATGATCATATGCTTACTCAAAAGTAATATCAACCATAAGAAAATATATTTCTTTTTAACTCAAGGTTTAGCCTCTTTCTTGGTATGTTTAAGTCCTAGTGGTCTATTCTATTTATAGTTATTAAATCATTCACCATGGTGAGGTTTAGATCATAAGTGATAGTGGAAAAACTTCCAATGTTAATGGGAAGTGGTTAAAGCTATATTTCCAAAAATTAGTCCTATTAGGAAATATTTACACTATACATTTTTCCAAGCTAAGAGTCCTAGGTATATACACTTTATAAGATAAATATCGTAGTCGTCGATATGTATCTTGACATTTTATAAAAAAATAAAAAAATTATTATTTTTTCACGTGAACTCTTGATTATCAAGATGAACTATTATATGTTGGTCCCAAATATAAGATACTAAAATTTAGAAACCATGAACCAATAGTAATATTAAAATTTTTGTACAAAGGAAAAGTTTTCCCAAATGATAGAAAAGTTTAGAAGTATTAGAAGAATACATACATACATACATTACACTTGAAAACCAAAGATACGATATGAACACATTTAGAGAGAATTATTATTACTTCCTCAATATCCCTAAGAACTACACATAGTCCTCTAATAGGTTTCATCGATAATGGAAAAAAATAAAAATTTTCTCAGAAGCTCTGTAAGATGTGGCATACAATATATGCTTACATAACATAAACATTTCATAAGTTATATGACATGAATAAATGAACAACATGAAGCCATAATCATATAAAAATTAGAGAATACTATATCTAGTATAGTAAATTCCAACATGGATAATAATATTATTTGGTATTATACTGATGGAATTCATAATTTTAGACATCAAAAACATTTAATTATGGCCTTTTTACAATACAAGTTCCTACCATGGGAAGAGGCATACACCAAAACCTGACCTGTTTTTTCTCACAATTTGTATCAGTGGCTCTAATGGATATATAATTTGGAGCCCCGCCTTCCCTATATTTATTTTAATAGATCACCACAAGAATCATCAAATCCTTTATACCATTCCCCGATGAACCTTTTACTAAATAAAACCTAGCTATATATATATATTGAGAAATAACGATATCAAATTATTCCCCATTCAATATAATATCATGTATTCCAAGGAGAAAATCCATAAATATACATGAAATCATGAAGTATAATAAAATTAACATGAAATAATATTATCAAAGAAATATAGTGGAAAGGGTACTTATAATACGATGGGTTATACATGGAATATAACAACTATATTCAATGAATTGTCTTGGTAGGAGACTAAGGAAATTGTAGGAATAAATATTCATCATGGTTCATTGAGAACATGTGAATTTTCATTAAAAAAATTCACCAAAAGTGATTTATTAAATTTTCTAGGATAAAACACTTTTGGGAATTTAAAAATTGTTTTTTAGAAAATGATTCACTTTATTTTCAAGTGGTTTTTGATTTTCATTTCTAATTAATTAGTAACTAATAAATTGATTTAATATACACTTATAAACCATATATTTTCATAATTTAGTTAATATTATTCAAAATATCCATTCCAATAGATAGGAAACAACTATCATATTAAATAATAATATTTTAATAATATGTCACATTATGTTTAAACTTTGTGTTTCTTATAACATAAGATAAAATCTGTGTTTCTTGTAAAAATATCATTCACAAAAAATATTTAAAAAAATATTTAAAAAACTCTTAAGCTAATACATTGGACATATAATACTACTTATCTAATGGGTTTTTCACCTACCACAATCACATAGTCAATACATATAAAAAACAAAGTGGGAATGTGTCCCATTTCCTAAACCACCAAGTCACAGTTAGGGCATTGGTCACATTGATGAACATCTCACCTAAAAAACATCTTAAAACCTATCTCAATCCTTTAAGGGTTTTGATATTTTTTCCCAAACTAACCCACCACTTTGATAAAAAAAATCAATATCATGGTTAACAAACAAAACCATGAAAACAAATTTAACAATAATAACTAAGAGAAATCATAAAAACGGGAACATATATAGCACAAAATATTTTCAATATAGGGAATCCCCCACATAAGGTTAAACATGAAACAAAAAAAATTAACCACCCCTTTTAAATTTCCTATAAAATCTATTTCTAATCCCCTTTTCAAATAATTTAAAAAATAAATAACATAGTACTTTACTCACACATTCCCTTGGCCAAATCATGTCCAATAATTCTTTAGAAAATCACATTCCAATTTTGTTATAAAATTTGAAAACCCATTGTTGGTTGGATTAGAAAACTCAAGAGTGGGGTGATTTGAGTTCTTATCAAAATTTCTATTAAAAAAATATTTATAAAATTCCACTAATTTAAAATCTAAAGATCCCAGTTAACGACTGTAGTATATTTATAGGATTTTTGATTGTATAATTAAGTACTCAAAAGATTGATTAATTCTCAGTTACAACAATTTGAAAATTTAATACAACTTTTGATAGAAATTTACAAAATCAAAAACAATTATGAACACTAACTAGGATCAAATATAAAAGTAATATTTATATTTCTAAAATATTTTAAAAAATAGAGAAAACTAAATTTGAAAAACACAATAGATAAAAACAAGAGGTTCAGTTTCAAGCAAAGACATAGTTATCTCTACAAGGTTTTCACCTGCCACTAATATATTTATATTAATAAACTTCATCCACACCCTGGATGAGGCTTCATAATAACACACAAGGCTATCTAGGTAAGCTATACCTCTACCACAATTATTTGTGGGAAATAAATATAACTAGGAAACACATGAACCACTATCACTATTATATATGTGAGAAAATGGTGAAAAGGAGTGAGAGTGTGAATATATATTATATCTTCCATATTATCTCAAGATTCAATATGTTGTTTTTGATATAGACACACACAAAATTTCCAGAAATTAAAATGAATGTGAACAAAAAAGCAGAAATAATGAGAAAAGGTTTGAAATGATCTATGTGATGTGCTTGAAGCTTATAGAATTCTTAAGTGTAGCAGATGTGAAGCTCGAGTCCAATTATGGAAACAGAAACCAAAAGAGAGTGTCATGGAAGTTATTTTTTCTAGTTTCCAATGATGTGAGATGCTCCTTGAAGGTTTTATTCACTAGTGTTTTTTTTCTGCAAAGATGTTGATATTTTTGGTTCATAATAAATCTTTCCTTGATCACAGTTAGAAAGAATGAGTGTTCTTCTCATATATAATTTTCTCCACCTCATAAGTTATTTCTATATAGTTTTTTTGCTTTTTTACTTAGGTGATTTCTTGTTCTGAATATGTGTTGCACCTTATAGCTATGACATTAAAGTTAATTATGTCTTCAAAAAGTCATAGAAGTAATCAATATAATTAAATTACCCAATATCACAATTGGTTAAAAGTTTTAATTTAAGTGTAAAAAATATTTATAAGTGTTGATCGGTAGGCCCTTCTATCATTAAGTCCTTTTATCGGTAGGTCCTTTTATCGGTAGGTGATTCTATTAGTAGGTCCTTCTGTCAGTAAGTCCTTCTGTTGGTAGGTACTTCTGTTGATAAGTCCTTTTATCGGTATGTCCTTCGGTCGGTAGGTCCTTCTGTCAGCAGGTCCTTCTATTGGTAGTCTGATGCGTCGATGAGTCATTATTATTAGTGGGTTTCTCTATCGCTATGTCAACTATCATTGACTCAAACTTGTATCAGTGAAATAACCTGTCAGTAGGTGGATGTGTCGGTGACTCACTGATGTCAGGGACTCATCTATTAATATCTCAAACTTTTATTGGTGAGTTATGGTATAAGTGAATCATACTTTTCCATTTTTGTATATTTTTTTATCTTATATTATAAACATTAATAGAATATGTTAAACTTATAGTTGAACATATATAATCATAATTAATCATATTTGTACATAATATTTAAGACATGATTAAACATGATTTGACATGATTTTAGAGAAATAAAACTTGATAGGTAAAACAATCTACCCATTTTTTATGATCACAAATCATGTATTTATAGATCACATTCAACTGATTCATAATAATAAAAGTAGTCATTCTTTCTACTATCTCCCCATTACTATTTTTATTAAAAAATTTATGATAATTCTCCCCATTTCATGTTTCCATATTATCCATAGTTAAAATAATGAATAATAACTTCTACCCCTTTCAGGATTATCCAAAAGATAAAATTATAGCAAAGAATAAAGACCAAAGAAGACTATAAATAATCAGAGCACAAATAAATGAATTAATAGATATTTAATGTTATAAACAACTTAAATTACATTGTATAAGAACATAAAAAAAGAACAATAATGAAACCCTATCAAAAAAGTGATCAAAACTACTTCTTATTCAAATAAAATTTTGTTATGGCCTTTCCCTTATTAAAAGCTGTAGGGGTAGGAGAAGTATATGTAGAAGTAGTGGCTGGAGGTTTAGAGTGAATTCTAATAGGAGAAAGAGTAACTCCAGAAAACATTGATGTTGCCTTACTCTGGCTAGAGGAGGCAAGAGGGATAGTAAGCTCTTTAAAAATGACAAAACAGATCTGATTCAGATCTTGAGAAAGAGATAGAGCTGAAGAAGGCAAAGAGACAGAAGGAGGGAAAGTAGATTTGAGATTTGGTCTTAGAGGTGAAGCACCTGGTACAACAACAGTCGTACTCTGGATATGCAGATAAGGCTTAATAAGGTTAATGAAGTCCATGAAAATATTACCACCATATTTCATATCCTTGGTGAAATCTTCTTTATTTTCCAAAAAAATTTCAATGGTAGTAGTAAACTGCATATGAAGCTTAACCTTATCTCTAAAAGCCAGTGTCACTAGAGGATGTCTCAAATTATCAACTGTGTACTTGAGGTGGCTGGTGAGATGATTATTGGTGTAGATTTTATTAAACTAAAAATATACCTTATTGGTTATTTCTTCTTGTTCATTTGCAGCACCATTGTTGTAGAATATCACCATGTCATGGATGTGATCACTGTTGTTTATAATATTGCAGAGACTCTCTCGGTTAGTTCCACCAATCATTGTTTGCAGATTTTATCTGATCACAATCTTGACCATCTCAATATGTAGAGGGTGTTTCACTGGTGCTATTGAGCTGGATGGATCTTTCACTATATTTATGAGTTCCTATCTCAACTGATTCATATCAATATTAGTGGTATGAGGTTGATTAGCCATATTTCTAGAAACTATGTCCTAAAAATTCTTTAGAACTTTATCCATGGATGTCCTATAATTAATAGTCAATCTATTTATGGATGAATCCATTTTATTCAACTCATGCCTCATTCTCTGATTATCCTTTATTGCAATTTCAACAACTAAGATCAGCCTAGGTTAGACTTGGGAAACCACTCTTTCTATCGGAACACAAATATCTATTTCACAAAGAGATGGGACAAGAGCATTTTGAGGTTGAGATGAAGTTCTAATAAGAGATACACAATATACCTTAAACCTTTAAAAATAAAATTTGGTGACATAGTCACCTAGTACTGAAGTCACAGGAGGTGTAGAAGCAGAAGAAGATGCCACTACTGGAGGTGTCTCAGAATGAATAGGTTCGTCAACTATTGGTCTCCTATGAACAACTACACCATCCTCAACATCTGAATCAGAATAATCCAAACCGAGAGCAATATAACAAGGATTATTTTCCCATTCATATACCACACTAACGTCAAAATGAGTGAGTGTATCAACACTCACTTTATTTAATTGAGGATACCTCTCAATTTGAGATCTCATTATAGTATAAACTAATCTCGGTACATCGGATGCCGGTTCTTCTACTTCTACATAAACATCGAGTACTGCACCTTCTTCAACACCAGCTTTAGGACGTTCTATAACCTATTCCTAAACTGCAGTACCAATAAGTTCTATAGTAGCACCTTGATCATCCCCAGGATGATCTGAACTACTATCACTTCCACCACTCTCCAGCTCAGCTTCATCTCCTCCATAATCTCTACTTTTATTAGGAGATTCTTCATCCTTTTTCTCATATCCACTGACTGTATAATCACTACCACATTCATATTTCACACTATTTTATTTTTACTTCTCCAATTTTCTCATCTAAACCATTAGATTAGCTTTGGTATTCTACATTCCATGTTTCCTCAGTTTCATCATCATCATCCTGGGCTAGAATAGTTTCCTTGGAAGGTAGATATAAAGGTGGACTAGAAGAACAAAAATTCACCAGTTTAGTAATTTCACCAATATTAGGGTCACTCCTATAATCTATTAGAGTTTCAGATTGTCTAACAGTTTCATCCACTTCCACTTCCTCAGAATAGACAACATCAGTATCTGGTGGCCGACAAGGATCAACTACATCTGTTGACCTAGATGGATGGTCAATAGGGTTTAAATTATCATATAATTTCTCATCATCTCCAACCCACTCCCTCTTCCAAGTATTCAAATTTATCCTAATTCTCTTTAAAATATCCTTACATATGCAGATAACACTACAAAAATATATGGTTTCTTCATCTTCACTTACACATCCTTTGGATTTTAGCATGGAAGATTCAATTATTTGGTAAAATAGAGAATTTGTATTGCAATAAGGATTTATAATTTCACATATATGAACTATAAAATACCTACATAGATTTAACTTATGTCCTTTATTATGAATTTATAAAAGATAAACATCTTGATAATTTAGTGAAGCAATGTCCCCTTTTCTAGGACACAATTGGTGTTAGATGAACACGTATTACAGCTTCTTTAAACATCCAACTTAGTAGAAATTGGTCTTCTATGCTCTTCATTACTAGTTAGTTCACCCAAAACTGTCTCATAGAAAAAGAAATCACTTGTCAGAGGAGTAATCCCCTGATAGTCATCATAAATCCTCTCATGAGGTACCTTCAGACATTCTGCCCAATGCCTTGAAGAAAACGTAACTCTTCTTCCATTCACCATTGACTTAATCCACTATGTCTCACTACCTTCTATAATAAACTCAACATGAAGATAAATTTCATGTACCAATCGATGGGTAATAAGGTATTTCATTATATCAAAACCATTCCAACCATCCTTGCATCTACAACACATTTAACATTAGAGACTTACTTGCTAATAACCATTTTGAGTGAACTTATCTCTCAGGTGTTAACACATGATTTTCAAGTCCTGGATGAATAGACATAGACTTTCTGGATTCTCCTTCCTATATCTTCACAGGTTGTGACTCATCTCTAGATCCTTCCAAGAATCATTTTACTATAACAAAATCGCGGGTTTTGTTTAAGGAAAGAATGTTAAAGTAGCGAAGGTAAAGAGTGCTCAGGGGTAAGAGTGAAAGAGTGGAAGACTGAGAGTAGGGAGTAAGTAGGATCAACTAGATTTTATCATTTAGGGTTTTATAAAAATAAATTGATTAATACAGGTCAAATAAAAAAGAAATAGTTAAAATAGTGCCGCTTTGAAAAAGATGAAAATAGTTAGTGAGTTATATCAGTGAGTGGCCATCAGTTAGCCATCATCAATGTCAGTAAGATATTGTTAGCATTATACTATGGGAATGATACTATTGGAAAGACACTATCATTATGACCCTATAATCATGATACTATCAGCATGACACTGGAAACATGGCACTCTCAGCATTACATTGTCAGCTTGAAACTGTCAGCATGACACTATCTGTGTTGGCGAGACAGTGTCGGTGTTAGTCAGACATCACCAGTGTCCTATTAGTGAGTCATCCACACTGAGTTTTAATGGTGAGTTATTAATAGTAGGTCCTAAAAAATTAATCATCCCTAATTCATGTCTTATGTAACTCATTCTTTCAGAGTTTAATGTCTTATTAAATATATCCTCAAGCAGATGTTTTGTACCAGTAAATTAACGAGTCATATCACCTTTTTGATAATAATCTCTAAAAAAGTGATGTCTTACATCAATATGTTTGGTTATATAGTCAGAAAAATGATTTTTTATATTTTAATAGCACATTTATTTCTATAGTTTATAGGGACATGTCTAAATTTTTATCCATAATCTATTAATATTAATTTCATCCACAAAATATGATCATAACAACTACCAGTAGCTATGTATTCAGCCTTAGTAGTAGGTAATACAACATATTTTTTTATTTTTGCTACACCATGATACTAGATACATTCCCAATAGTTGAAATGTTCGAGAGGTTCTTTTTTCTATATAACTTAAAACCACCAAAATCAGCATATTAATAACTAAGAAAAGGAAATTCTTTTCCTATAGGGTATAACAATCCTAAGTTGGTAGTATAATTGAGTTATTTGAAAACTCTTTTAATATCATTTAAATGAGATTGATTGGGGTTTTATTGAAAATGAGGACCCATACACACACTAAACATAATATCATCCTGATTAGTAGTCAATTAATGTAGATTTCTACTCATCCCTCTACAATTGGTTTGATCAACTAATTTGCCACTTTCATCTAGTTCCAACTTATAGGTGGTACTCATTGGAGTATCAATACTTTTTTTACTTTCAAATAAAAAAACTTTAAAAAAATAGTTAGTATAATTATTTGATTTAAAATAATACCTTCTTTATTTTGAAAGATTTTAAATTAAAGAAAGAATTTGAATTCTCCCATTAAACTAATTTCAAATTCACTTTGCATCATTTTTGAAAAATCAATACATTAATATTTCTTGGATGTTCTAAAAACAATGTCACAAACATATATTTGAACCACTAAAACATATTTAGAAATTATTTTTATAAAGAGAGTGGGATCAACTATAACTTTTGTAAAACATTTAGAGATAAGAAATGTAGTTAGCCTATCATACCAAGCTCTTGGAGCATGTTTCAAACCAAATAAGGCCTTTGTTAACTTAAAAACATGATTTGGAAAATATGGATTTGTAAAACCTAGGGGGTTTTCAAGAAAAACATTCTAAACTATATAAAAATTTTGGAATTAACTTTTAACATCCATATGATATAGTTTGAAATTTAGATGAGCTGCATATGGTGGAAATATTATAATGGATTCAAGTCTAGAAACTATTGAAAAGGTTTATTCATAGTCAATTACTTCTTCTTAAATATATCCTTGTGAAAATAGTATGGGATTATTCCTCACAATGATGCGTGCTTTATCTACTTTATTTCTAAATACCCACTTAGTGCCTATGGTCAAGGGGTCTTTAGGTCAATCCACTAGTTTTCGAATATTATTTCCTTCAAACTAATTCAAATCTTCTAGAAAATCGCTCACCCAAAGTTCATAATTAATTCCATCATTAATTTATTTAGGTTCAGGTTAGGACAAGAAGGCTTGATGTTCAACCTAGTTCCTAAGAGAATCTATAGTCTCTGTGCCTTTTTCTAAGTCTCTAACTACAATTCCTAACGGTTTGTTGTTAAGGGCTCTAAAAGATATAGAAAAGGAAGGACTAGTTATTTTAGGTTCATCAGTAGGTTCATGTTCACTATGATTAGATTATGGAGATTTTATAGAACTAGGGGATTTAGGACCTTGCTTAACAGCAAAATTAGAGGGTTTTCCAATTATGTCCAAATTGGATAGATCATCCTCAATATATTCAAGAGGGGTTTTAGGTTAGTGTGGATCTGTTTCACAAATTTAACATGTATATATTCTTCTATATATTTGGTTCTTTTATTAAAAACACTATATTATTTACTAGAGGTTGAGTATCCTAGTTAAAATCCTACATAACTTTTTGATGTAAATTGGTCAAGATGGTCCATAGTATTGAGAATATTAACCTTGAAACCAAAAAAATTAAAGTATATAACTTTTTGTTTCCTATTATTCCATATCTCATAGGGATTTTTCTTAAGAATTTTTTTGATTAGGACTTGATTAATTTTATAACAATTTGTATTAAGAGCTTCATCCCAAAAATAAGTAGGTAATTCATACTCATTATGCATTTTCTGGTCTATTTATGTTAATGTTGTATTCCTTCTTTCTAAAACTACATTCTACTAGGGTGGCCCAGGAGTAGAGAATTTATGACTACACCAATTTTCTAAGAAAAAGGATTCAAACTCTTGGTTCTAAAACTCATGGACATGGTCACTACTTAAGGTTTTTATCCTATGACCACTGGTTCTCAACAGATCTAGAATACATGGTGAAGTACGAACAAGCTTCAGTCTTGTGAGCTCAAAATAAGGTCCATGTATACCTAGATTTTTCATCAACAATAATAAAGAAATAGTGCTTCCCATTAAGACTTGAGACTCTGGATTGTCAAAAAAAATTCATGTGAACCAAATAAATTGGTTGAGAAGTTGAATTTTTTTTGGATTGAATGATATTTTGTATTTTTTTCCCTTTTGACAAGGATTATAATATTTATTGTCTAGAAATTCTAGTTTGGATAAATCTTTTACTAAACCATTCCATGTAATATTTCTAAGAGATTTAGTGTTATAGTTTCCTAATCATTGATTCCAAATCCATTATTATTTATGAAGAAAAATTAAGCAAGAAACATTTTGAGAAACTAAAGAATCCACATTCATTGCTTAAACATTCTCAATTTTAAAGAAGTAAATACTAACTCATTTTCAAAAGTAGGCAGATTACCTACATCATTTTTAAATTTATCAATTAATCCATCATCAAAATACTGATAGATACTAATATTATTGTGATTTAATCCATAAAAAAGGTACTTTGTAAATTAAATTTGAATTAGTGTTACCGATTTTTCCAAGTCTAATTATTTTTCCATTAGAATGGTCACCAAAAGTAAAATTCCCACTAGTGATCTTTATAAGATTCTTGAAGCTTGATTAGTCTCCTATAATTTTTCTGGAACATCCACTATCCATGTACCATAATATTTTATAGGATCTCTTCAGGCATGATTCATACAAAGATAATTCAAACCGGAAAGTATTTTGGTACCCAAACTTGCTTTGGTCCAGTAATATGAGAAATTAATTCTTTGGGTACCCATAATTTCTTCATGGGTTTCCTATAAATAATTTCTAAAGTATTGGAAAAGTAAAATCTATTTGGTCTTGAAAAAATATAAGTATTAAAAGATTTTCCACTTCTGTAACTTGCAGAAGATCTTTCAAATCTAGGTACAAAGACAAATTTTCTAGATTTTGATATAAAATTATTTTTAAAAAAGTTTCTTTATCCTGGTTGATAACCTATACCGGTAGCATATTTTGGTGAAAAATTTTTACCATGAATTTTAATAAGAGTGTTCTTACCATTTTTAAAAAAAATTAAGTCCTTTTCAAACTGATCATTTGATAGTTTAAGCACATTATTTTCTTTAATAAATTAATCATTTTTCACCTTTTCTATAGTAAGATCAGATTTAACAGTAGACATGAGATCATGTTGTTTCATCAAAAAATTATATTTAACTTTTAATCCATTGGATGTGTCTTAAAGAATTTTAGTTACTCAAAAATTTCCTCATTGATTATGTCTTCAGAATCATATTCATCTCTAGAATAGTAGGTATTTTATACAGGAGATTCAAGGGATACCTCAGAAGTGTTTTTCATGAAGCACTTGTTGGATTTGTCACCTTTCTCATTATGTAAAGACTATGTCTCACTAGAGATATCCTAATAAGCACTCCAAGTGGTATTTATTTCCTTATTATACCTTTTCTCGTATTCCTCATATTTCATCTTATACTTTAACTTAGGATAGTCAGAATTTACATGTCCTCTTCTCTTACGTTCATAGCATACCATCTCATTAGAGTTATCAACTCTCTTATAGTCCATTTTCCAGTTTCTCTTATAGTCATACTTTCATTTGTAGCTGGGATTCTTAAAGAACTTCTTCTTTTTGTAAATTTTTTAAACCTTTTGGATAATTGATCCACTTCCTCATCATTCTCGGATGGTGATTATTTATTCCCTAAACTGTTGGAATGAGTTTGTGCCCTCTAACTTTTTTACGAATAAAACAAGTGGTCTCGAAATACACTCACTTTATCATTTGTTCATCAACCTCTTCATTATTGACCATGAATTATTCCTCATACATCATCAAATTACCTATCAGCTCCTTTACTGGAAAGGTGATGATGTCCCAAGATTCCCTTATTGACACTGAAGTTCCTCTCCATCTTTCTGGTAGACATCTGAGAATTCATATGATTTGTTCATTTGTGGTAAAATAATTTCCCTGAGAGATCATAGTATTTATAATTTCACTAAACTTGAGATACATATTAGAAATAGTTTCATCAACATTCATTTTGAAGTTATCATATTTAATAGTATATGTTTTGACAATCTTTTCCTTACCAGCAGTGGTTCTTTCATGTGAAAAATATAGAGTATCCCAAATTTTCGAGACTGTTTTACAAGTAGAAATACTATTGAATTCTTCATATACTAAGGAACAATATAAGGCATTAATTTCTTTATATATTTTTATTCCAATCCTCCATAGTTGATCCATCCCATGTATTTTGAGCAGTAAAAGGAATATTATATTGATCTACAATTGAAGATAATATTTCAAAACTTATTGTTTCTAAATGAATTTTCATTTTAATGTTATACTAAGAATAATTAGTTCCATTAAAAGATGGAGGTCTATTGGTAGCCGCACCTTCGAATCCATTATCCATAATAAAGAATAAGGAATTTGTTTTTAAAGAGGTAAAAATTTTGAACTAACATAAATTTAGGTATCTTTAAAACACAACTAAAATCATATTTGAAAATACTTTAAAAATCTATGAAATATTTGAAAATTGAAGATTAAAAATAATCCTTCGATACCAAATTTTTTATGGAGTAAGACACTGAAGAGGGGGTGAATTGGGTTTCTATAAAAATTTATATTATAAACCTTATTTAAAAAATTCACCCAATTTAAAATCTAAAGAGACCGGTTGACCAAAATTTTATATTTATAAGATTTTTTAATGTTCAATTAATTTCTGAATATATTTATTAATTATTAGTTACATCAATTTGAGAGAATGATAAAACTTTTGAAAGCAATTTTCTAAACCAAAAAAAGTTATAAAAAATAAATAATATTTACTATCAAAGTAATATTTAGTTTTCTGAAATATGTGACAAAATAGAGAAAACTAAATTTGAAAAGAACAGAAGATAAAAACAAGTGGTTCAATCTCATGGAGAGACCCAGTCCTCTCCACTTGGTGATCACCTTCCACCAAGTAGTTTGTATTAATAAACTTGATCCACACCCTCTATCGGGGATCATAGTAGCACACAAGGTTGCCTAAGTCAAATAGATCTCTACTATAGTTTTTTTGGGAATCAAAATACAAAACTTCTATACAAGGTACTCTTCCATAGTTATACATGGGAGAAAATGGTGAAAATGAGTGGGGGAGTTATGATATATTTTATCTTATATCTTAACTAATGATATATTATGCGTTTGTGATACAGACACACACACTACTCAAAAAGTAATAAGAATTTATAAAAAAATTAAAAAATAATGAGATAGAGTTTATAATGTTTTGGGTGACTTTATTTAATATTATGGACTTATTAGGTGTACCATATGTAAATATCGATTCCACTTATGGAAGAAGACACCAAAACAGAGTGTCATGGAAGCTTTGTGTTCTGGTTTTCAGTGAGGTGAGATGCTCCTTGAATGTGTTCTTAACTAGGGTTTATTTCTATCAAGATGTTAGATTTTTTTGTTCACAACAAATCCTTCCATCTTCATAGAAAAAAAGAATTATTTTTCTTCTCATATATGATTTTCTTCACCTCATAATTTCTTTCATGATGGTTTCATAGTTTTTTTCTTCAGTGATATCTTTATATAATGCAGAGGCTGAAAATAGACCTTTTCTGAATATTTTATTTACCTCGTAGCCATGACATTGAGGTTAATTATGTCTTTAATATGCGTAATTAGTAGCATTAAGTAATTCAATGTGACCATTGGTTAAAAGTCTAAATTTAAGAGTAATTTTTTTCTAAGTGTAGATCAATAAAACCTTCAATCAGTAGGTCATTCTATTGGTAGGTATTTCTATCAGTAGGTCCTTCTATTAGTAGGTCATTCTATCAGTAGGTCCCTTTAGGTAGGTACTTCTTTCGGTTGGTCCTTCTTTTGGTAGATCCATCTTTCATTCGGTTGACGTGTTAGCGAGTCATTGCTGTTGGTGAGTTGCTTTGTCTGTAAGTAAGAGTATCAGTGACTCAAACATGTAATGGTGACTCAACTTATCAGTAGGTTGATTTGTGGGTGAGTTATTGTTGTTAGTGAATCTTCTGTCTGTAGCTTATATGTCTATTAGCGAGTCATGGTTTCAGTGACTCATACATGTAAATTATTGTCTTTTTTCCTATCTTATATTATAAACATTAACAAAATATGTTAAAATTTTAGTTGAACATTGATAATCATAATTAAAAATATTTTAACGTAAAACAAAATACTTGATTAAAGATGATTTACCATGATTTTTGTGCATTTAAATTGAATAGGAACAACACCCATTATGTATATCGCTGGGTTTTCTTCTAAAATTTTATTTTAATCTAACCCATTTTAAAAAGGAAAACTATTGCACTTTGAAATCCAAATCATGCCACCAAACAATCGATAAAAAGATCCACTAACACTTTCTCACCCAAGGCGCCACCATTAAAATGTTTACTAAGATAAATGATCTATTTTGAATATTATAATGACATGAGACTATCCCAATTCATGGGAGAATCATATAAGTCCCAAAAAATATAGGAAAATTATACTAGTGATGTAACACAAACATAAATTCACCAATTAAATAAGAGACTGAAATAATTCCATTTCCACCTACATGAACTAGAAATACATTAATTATCCCAAGATCATATTGAAATCCTATAAGTCCATTATCATGTATCTCACAAAAATATGTTTTCGAATTAATAAATTAAGCATTTAGTACAAAAAAATCGAAAATGGAATAAATGATGCATATCTCACAGGGTGACCTCATTATGTCAAAAGCATGAGAAACGAGGTGTTGTACACTCCCAATATAAACTCAAACCTAATACAAACCAAATACCAAAATTATAACATGTAGTCGATGACATATTTCACATAGAATCACCAAAATCCTTAAATAAACTCAATGGAAAATATACCTTAATTAAAACATTGGAATATGGATTTATTTCGACCTATCAGGACTTCCTTTACATACCTAACATGATTGTAACATCATATATAATAATTTCACGCTCATCTGATAAAATTATCAATTTATAACCCAAACTGAAAAACCCAAAATCAAAGAGAGGAGAAGAAATTGAATAAGGGGGAAAAGTGGGATCTTACATCTAATTGGATTGATGAAAAGATCATGAAGCACTTAGATTAATGGGAACCATGGGGGGAATGATTGGGAGAGACAAGGGGCTACTGAAGTCTCCATCACATGAATTGATGTAAAGAACACAGGGGGTTCCAAATAGTTACCACTAAGAATTTACCAATATAACCATTAAAAAACAACCCAATGATGGTTCATGATGTGTTGTTATCTGTTATCCACACAACCACCCTTTATGTAGTGGTAAAAAACCCTCAACATAACAAATTCATGGCCAAAAACTTTTGGGTTTTGTGGTGAAGAAACATTTATTGAGTTTCCCCCAAGGCCTTTTCCCTTCATGGAGAGACCTCGTCTCTTTCACGACATGACACACATAGATATCACAGCCTTTGTGGCATGACATGGGCATCACGATGTGAACAACATCAGGTGCTAAAATTAAATAGCTAGGTAAAATTCATCCAATCTACAATGCTTTCTTGAGTTCCCAAACCACCTAAAACACCTCAAAAAACATCCAAAACCTTCTCTTGGACATGTTCAAATTCTCAAAATATTGGTAGGATTCCCAATTCATAGAAATTATTCATCTCTGGAAGAATAATTTAAATTTTATCAGGAATTCTAAACCTATAACAACATGGGTCATTATAAACTACACATAATAATACCTATTTTCATTCAAAAGTTAAGAAAGTCCTTATACCATTATACATGACCTTCCCTTTCCATCATTTCACCAAAACAATTAGGTTTTCCATCTCTGAATGTTGACCATGATTTCACTATGCAACTTCATGTACTTTTCCTGTACACACTAATTCTTCTTTAAAAAACCCATTTTGGATCCCTAAAAAACTTATTAACCACATATAAAACTATGAAAGAAATGTTTTTTTCCTCACCACATATAAATCTACCCAACAACACGAATTAATTATTAAGAGAGTGACATCTCCTGAAAACACGCTACCTCACCCACCAACACATCTACATATCTATACCAAGAATGATTCTTTCACTCCCAAGGGCATCACTGAACCCCCAAACCACCCACAATGAAATTAAACTCAACATATAGATTAACTATATGGTTTCATTCCAAATCAAAAAAATTCAATCATCATTCTCTACCCATGAGCATCGAGGAATCATGAATACATGTCATTTTTGCATAATACTTCCACCACATCAAGTCATTTTTAAAAACATGAAATGCATTATAATCCACACCCAAATCTCAAAAACCTGATTTTACTTTTACCAACAAACCAATACCATCTCAACCATCCACTAATAT
Organism: Viscum album; assembly: GCA_963277665.1. Lineage (NCBI taxonomy): Eukaryota > Viridiplantae > Streptophyta > Magnoliopsida > Santalales > Viscaceae > Viscum > Viscum album. The sequence goes on along the minus strand of OY728155.1, from coordinate 356,741,443 downwards.
ATTTTAGTGCACTAAGGACACTAAAAAACATATGTTTATACACACATGATCGGTGTAGTGGTCCCTACCATCAAAGTATCTTTACCATTGTCTAACTAAAATAATACCCAATATCTAAATTCCACATCATTCATATAAAATAAAGATAAAATGTAACAACCTAAGATATATATAAATTCCTTTAAGTGATCCAAATGTGTTGATAGCTTCATCCAGATGCAACACCAAACTAAAACAAAACCGTGATATATTTAGATAAACATGTAAATATTATATATGACCATTAATAACTTTAAATTTAATTAGAATGAATGAATTTGAGTAAATGATTTATGGAATATATGTATAATGAAAATAAATTTCAATATTAATATTAATTATATTCAAATAGTTTAACTAAAATGTCTAATAATATCATTTATTATTTAGGAAGGTATTTTAATAATAATTTCTTTTTTATAAGATATGAATTTCTATTTCAAAAATTGTATTATTAAGTATTGTTGTTTACAACAATTGTTTTTAAAATGATATGAAATAATTACAATAATAGTTTATATTTTGAAATTTTATCTTTCAATGAAAACATTTTTAATTGTCTTTTTTGATTTTATTAAAAAAATTAATCTATGAATTTTATAATTTGATTTTAAAAAAATGAACAAAATTTTTTTATTTAGAATAAAAAAATTATCATAAGTATAATTTTTATAGTTTTTATGAAATAATTGGTTTTAGGTGAATATTGAAAAAATATTGATTTTTCTAAAAACTATATTATGACATTATGATAATAGAATAACTGGTTAAATATTTTTGAAACCTTTTTATAATATATATATATATATATATATATATATTAGTAAAATAAAAAAATTATAATTATAATGGTTTTTATAAAACCCATGTATACTATAATGGGAACATAACCAATATTTTATTAAAAAAATAGTCTTATTCCCTTATATTAAATATTAATTTTCATCAATTTTAGATTCTAAATCTATCAAAATGGATTTCAAATTTTAGATACATATGATCATATTTTATAAAGAGGAAAAAAATATATTCTTCATCAATGTATGGTTACTAATATTAATGTAAATTACCATTATATTGGAAAAAATATTTTTTTTCAAAGAACTGTTTTATTAATATTGTATAATTTTTATCTAATGAATTAAATTAATATATTTTGAATTATGAATCTAATATTATGTTTAAAAACATATATAATTATATTAAAAACAATTAAATTAAAAACAAATATAAATAATATTAAGAAAAATTTTTGTTCAAAACATCATTTTTGGGTGTCTTTGACCCTTGAATAATGTGATGATATAAATGAAAATTAATCTGTGTTCTCAAAAGTTCCCTTTTTTACTTATAAAGAGGGAACTTACACCCATTAATTCTACACCTATTACTTCAAATTTCTTCACAAATCTATTCCATTTTCTTATACTATAAAACTCTCCCAATTCCATAAGCCTCTAGTGTCAATTAGTTTTTCCAAGACCTTTATTTCCAAGAAGAATTTAAAGATAAAGTTAAAAGTCCTGAAGTGTGTATTTTAAAATCCTCAATATTTCCTTCGTAATAATTATCTTAAAAACTTATCCTTACCATATTAATATTACAAACAAAGTGTTTTTATTATTATACTGCAGTGTTATTTTGTTAAATGAACAAAAATTTGTGTTCATTTCCATCCACTTAGAAAAATAAAATAATGTTAACCATGCGTTGTGTAGACTACCACCTCTATAATGTATATTTTTGTACTTTTCTTATTAATTTTATTTATTTATCCAAAATACTAAAAAAAAGGAAAAAACATAAAAATTTATAAATATTATCATTATTCATCAATTATAATGATATTATGAACATGCTTTACCATACTCACGCATCAATATATAATGTGATCATGTTTTGGCAGATTTGACCACCTACTTAAATAATTCTTTAAAACTCTATCACTGATGAATATAGAAACTTAAATAAAAATATTATTATAAGTTAATAATAAATTAATTATTGGTTATTATATTTGGGATGGTAATATCAAGTATTAAACTTATTATTAAAATATCATATTTGATCACTAAAATCACCAAATTAAGCTGTGATTTATTTAATTTTCACACAAACATAAGGAAAAAATATATAATAAATAAATAATATATGATCATTAATGATCCTTAAAAATTTTAATATATAATAATAATAATTTTTTCTAATAAGTTATCTAATAAACTTAATTTATTTATTCAGGGAGATAGGTTCACATGCTAAATGAATATGGAACAAATTAGGGGTTTTCTTTTAAAATTTACTTCTTTGAGACATGTTTGGTTTTAAGAACCAAATTTCATTTATTTGGTGTGTATAATTCTTATGTGAGATATCATAAGATAAGTTATATTTTAATCTTGGTATTTCAGATTCAATTGAAATATCTCCCTTTCAAGTGATATTGATTGAAATGATACTCAAATAATAGGGGTTATTTGTCTCTAACTTTAATTCCTTGTGACACATTTATGTTACTCAACATGTTTTTATTTGAATTTAGTATTCACTTAACATGAATTTATATTTGTTATAAATTTTATATTCAAGGAAATAATTATCCTAATCAGTTTATTTTTATCAAATGGATATTTTATTAGTTTTTACTCCATTTCTAACGTTTTTTGGAAACTAAATTTTCATTCTTTGAGATACAATAATTCTATTGGTATTATTTCATATAATTTTGGTACATTATTTAATTTAATTTTTATGTCATATTAAATCATTATTTTATGGGGATATACATTCCAAACACCCAAACCATTTGAAAAAAATTCTCAGTACTTGGGACTTGTTTCACTAAATTATTTTTGATAACTCAAATCTCATTCATTTAGTTATAAATTTTTCATCTTGGAATTTGTTATTAAATTTTTTGAATCTTCCACCCAAATATTATATTAAATGGTATTTTATAAACCTCTTGGAAAAAATTATGTTTTATTACAAATGATTTTTTTTCTACTATTTTTATAGTTTGGTTTTTAAATGATGGTATATTAAGATGTTTTAAAAGATTCTCAATTTAAAAACTACATGTTCTTCATTACAAAAAATATTTATTTTGGGGAATAATTATTTAATTTTCAAAGAATACTTATTGGATATATTTTTTAATCCTACATATTTTCCAAATATTCACTTCTCCCTTTTGAAAATTACATTGTAAAGTGGCCCTTAACTTTTTATCTAATGACAATGTTAGAACTATTTTCTAGAACTTTTTCCTTTTTTCGCTTATATTTTTCTTGTAATTTTACAGGGATTTTAAATTATGGGGTTCAGATTTCATAACATATCCTCTAATATATATTTATCTTCTGGGGTTTTAAACTATATATATCAAACAATTCATTTTTTGGTCCCTTCTTACACGATATTGTTCAAATCAATTTTTTTGAATAATGTTTTTTCATATATGCCAACATGCTTTGATGACATATTTTTTACACTTGGGATATTTTATTTTCTAACCTCCCACCTTTTTTGAATGGATTATAAAATGATCATTTCTATTTGAAGAATAATTCCTCACAGCCTTTGTATTGTTAAACCATCCATCTTCTTTCACTCAATGGGTTATGATCATGTTAACCCATTTATTGTCACATGGAAGAATTTTTTAATTCCATATATTTTAATTCCAATACATATGATTATTATAAATTTGGATATGTATTGTATAACTATCCATATTATTTCTCTAGATGATTTATGATCTTTTTATCCTTGTTGTTAATATGTGGAAAATTATTTTGATTCCATATGTTTTTATTCCAATATGGATAATTACTGACTTGTTGACTATGTATTGATTTACCATCCACTTTATTTCTCTATATGGGTTATGATCATGTTATCCCTTTTATTGAAGTAGGTAATAGTATTAGAATTCTATATATTTTTATTATAATATGGATTGTTTTATATAATGTTTATTATGAAAAATATACTCATTTTAACATATAATGAATGCATTGGAATTAAAAACGTTATGTGTGGGGCCTGATATTATATAACCCCTCGATTCATCACAAGGTATCATGAGATAAACATTTTTGGGTATTTTGTTGTATTCTTACCCAAAACAATATATTTCCTTGACGGTAAGATCACTATGTCTATGAAAATGATATCTTGGATTATGATATAGAATTAAATGTCCATATTAATGAATTATATCATGATGGAACCAATTATTTTTTCCCTTGTGATCTATTTATTTTAATTTCTATCCACAAATATATTATTTTATCAATTTCTATTGATTAGAGTGTTATGATAATTACATATTCCTACCATATTATTTATTCCATGCTTATTCCATGATTTACTTAGTTGTATGTTTTCCCTTACTAAGAATTTGATATCACCCCTTATAATGTTTCCATTTATCTTGGTTATAAATTACAGAATTACTCATTATATGTATGAAAGGAAAGACTATGTAGAGAATCTGTAATGAAAAGAACTTTTTATCAATGGATTTTCCATTCTTATAATTATTTAATATTGTATAAATCAATAAAATCATATAAAGAACACAATAAAATCATTCTAAATGAATAATTAATGAAATTAGATGAATTTATATAAGTTAAGAAACCTATGATGATGGAATAGTAACTTGACAATTTTTTGATATTTTTATAAAATAGTTGAATTTCTGGTCAATAGTAAAATATAGTAATTTATGGTATTTGACATTATAAGTATATTAAAGGATTTTTGAGTTATGGTTGAATAAGGTATGAGGTAATTGGACACTATCTCAAACTCACATTCTATAGATACTTTAATTAGTCAAAATAATCAACACTATTGACAGTCTTGAGATAAAATAATGAACAAATGAATAATGTAATAAGAAAACCCTCTCCTACCATTATAAATACCACCCATCACCACCTCTTATCTTCACACCTCCAAAGCCTTGATGATTATCCAAATAATTCCTAATTATATACCAAATTCTCTCCCCCAAGTCCAACCACCTTCAGTCTCTACAAAATACCAAACCCAATTTCCCTAAGAGGTTCTCAAGGAGAAAATGTTCAAGAGGTAAAATCCTCTTTCGTTTTCTTTTAATTTATTTTCAACTTATTTTATTTTCTTATAATATCCACAAACATATATACCAAGGTGGAATGATACATCCAGTATATTTTATATAATTTAATTTTATTGTGTTAATGGAAAAATTTGATCATCAAATCTCTTCACTCTTCCTTTTATTATAAAAATGAAATCATTGTCTGTAATGTGTAGATTTATTTCCATCGTGGATGATGTGTTTTATTTTTCAATTACCACCATCAAGGATGAATATAAATAAAATTTTATTTCTAAAATAGATTATAATATATGTATTAATGATTATTTAATATTCTATAACTAGTATATATTCATTATATAAAAAAATAAAATGAAACTAGTTTGTGATGATTGAAAATTCACCAAAATAAGATAATATTCATCATTAAAATTTTATCTAATGAATCATCCTAATATATGGAAAAAAATTATATATAATAACATTTAACCATATTTAATTTCATTAATAACATATAATTTTAATTTTTGGCAACCATTCCCATTTTACACGATCTTTTATGCATGTATACAAGTTAACCAATCATGAAAACCAAGGAAATGAACACTCCTGAACAAAGAAATTTTATTTTATAACTCATAAAAAGGCCATAATTGAACTTAGTAATATTATAATAAATAAAATAATTTTTTAATAGACTATGAATTAAATTTTTAATGCATTTTATTTCATTATCGAAGACATTAAGGGTAAGTGTATAACACTTTAAGATATAATGTAAGGAATTCTCTACAGGCTTTATTTTATCCTTCGGGTTATGATTTTTCACTCCTTATCTAAATATAATTCATAATTATAATTATTAAATCATCAAAAATTCTGTGTAAATTCTCAAAACATATGTTCCTAGCTTAATTCTTATTTCTTTGATGGGGAAATAAATGTTTTATAATGCTCTATTCCCAATTCCTCCCGATAAGCAAGCCTGATTAAGGGGAACATACCAATTGCTTAACCATTTCCCTGTACCATACATAATATGATTTAAGTCTCCAATAATTTCATAAAAAAATAATTTTTATCATGAAAAAATATCTAAGTTAATTTCTTGTTTTATGAAATCAATTACACCTTTTCCCACTTTAAAAACTCTTTAATATTTTCCCCTAAACTCCAATAAAGAGGATCATTTATAAAGGTTTCTAATAAAATTTTTCTCATAAATCCACACATATTGAACATAATTTATCATTATTTTTATTATTTTACGTTTTCAATGTCCATGTATGATTTAAATGAATTCATTCATGTAAAATTTTATGATACGCAGAAATATTATGCTCTATGACATGATTACGATACCCATTTATTACCATGTGTAGGCTTTATGTTTATGTATTTTTATTTTTATGGAACAAAAATCTATAAACATGTAATGATGGGTGCACCCATATAGTGATCTAATTGATTGGTTAATTTTTAGTCTCACGAGACGTCATGTTGTGATATGGAGTAAACCTGATTCCTTTATGGGACTTTGTCCTCTATGTGAAATGGTCTTAGAAGTTAGCCTGGAATCATGATTATTTCATGTTGTATTTTGTTTCCACATTCATATACTTCCATGATCCCATGTTCTACATGTTATTCTTCCATATTTTTATTAATGTTACATGTCTTTTTATGTCACCATGTTATTCCTTCTAACCCAAGTTCTTTTCTTTATTTCTATGTTTGTTCAATTATTTGGATTTTTAGCTAAACCATTTATTCATGTAATTCTCTTGGATATAAAATTATGGTGTAAAATATCAAGGGAAGTTAGTGGATCAGTATATAGATTAAATAAAATAATTTTTTATTTTGATTTCATGGTTTCTAATCATGTACTTAATCTTCCAAAAACAGTAGACTTTAAAATACATGGTTTTTATTTTATTAATAGTTATTATTAAATAATTTAATAATACATATAAATGTTTACACCCATTATAGTTGGCATCAAATCAAAGTCTAGTTATTTTTGGCGATCTAGACTAGAAAAATTTATTAAGAAACCTATGGATAATTCTGTCACCATAGTTAAACTAAATTAAAACTTAGGGAATAATATGTTTTGTATATATTTTTTATTTAAAATTTTATCCTTCTTAGTTAAATGTTTCCTTTTTATATGATTATTAACTAAGAATTGAATCCCCTTGAAATATTATTTATTTTCTTAGTTAATGGTAAATAATAGAAAAACCCGTTCTAACAATCAGTGTGATCGGAAATGTTAAGATTTATATAATGAAATTCTAAATACGATGGGAACAGGAGCTCAAAACATCATGACATTACTTTCTCAATAGTCTCAAGTTATGAATAAAAACATAAATTATGCGAAACTCTCTCTTTCTCCTAATAAAGAGAAAGTTGTCGATGAATCCTTTATGTGACAAAGGCCTCCCAGATTTAGTGGATATTCTAATATCGTCATCACAGAATGATGTATTTGATCTATTGAGAAGATGTTCTCTATCATTAAATTATCAAAAGAAGATAAAGTCATACTAGCTGTTTATAATTTTTATGGGTATTCTTATTAGTGGTGGACACTAATGAAAAAAATAATGTGTAAATATGAAATTGATTCCATGTAATAGGAATATTTGAAGAAAATACTTTTCAAATTTTTTTCCAACCTCCCTATATTAAGATGGAAAAGGGATTTCCTTAGACTGAAGCAAAAGGAAGATGATTCTATCAGGGCATATGAGAAAAATATTACAAGGATTTCATGATATGCCTATCGAATTTCTATGTACATTGATATAAAGATAGATCACTTTTTTTTAGGAATAATGTAAATTCTATGAAAATGATTAGGGATTTGAGACTTCAAAAACTCTGTGGATATTATCCATTGTGCCCTTAAGGTAGAAATGGAGACCATAGACTCTCATTGGTATCATGGGACCAAAGATAAAAATTATAAAATGCAGTTTAATATGGGAGGGCCAACAGATAAATCCCATGATGGAAATAGATCCCAATATCTCACATGTCAAAAGTATGGGATGAACCATCCAATAAATTAGCTATTTTGAACCAAGAGATTCTTGAAATGTGATAGATAGGTGAATATAGAAAATGATTGTGGAAGATATATGAAGAATACTACTAATGTGGAAGAATAAATGAAGGTTTAGTTCAACACTTAGATCATATTGAAGTATTCCTACTACAAGGAACATGGAAAACTTTCAATCCAATTACCTAAGGCCAGGGTTTTCAGTGGAAATCAAAAACAACCTCCATGGAATCAAGGGAGGTCATATGCTATCAGTACTGTTGAGGTGGCTCCAAAAAATGATGTGGTAATAGGTATTCTAGTTATTCATTAAAGAATAACGAACATACTATTTTATTATTGTTATACTCATTATTTCATATCTTGTAAGTTCAGTAGAACTATTCATACTCCACCTCAAAATATGGAGGTTAAGTAATCTATGAGAATAGAAAATGGGGATTTATTACATCCAAAGTATATAACTCCCCTGTAACACCCCGAGCTTCCACAATACGCTTCTCATTCAATAATGCAATAGCTTTCATTGTACGCAACTTCGAGTTCTAACACACCGCGACTAATCAAGGTAGACGTTATGAATAGTAATAACCACCTTTTGAATTTATATAAAATTTATATTTCAAAATGGACTTCATTTTTGTATTCGTAATATCGAAATTAGCCTATGTTGAATTTTTTTAACTTTCTGAGAACTTCCAATTTTTTATGAATAGTGAAAAATACTTAAAAACAAATTTTTTAATAAAAATAATTTATTGTGATAAATTATACTATTTAGTGGTTTTAAAGTATAATTAGAATATATTTTTACCATTTTATCCAATGGTTGTCATTAGAATTAATTTAACATTGAAATTGGACATAAACAATTGCCAATCTTTTGATATAAATTGTTTCATAAAAACACGCTATTTGTTGTGACAACGGGAATTAATTAGAAAATTAATTAATGCAACTTATATGTTTGGAATTTTGTAAAATAGACATCATTTTTGAATTCGGAATATCATTTATAGCTTAGGGTGAAATTTTGGCATTATTCGGAAAAATTCAATTTTTGATGAATAGTGAAACCACTAAGTGGTAGTTAAATAACTGATTTTTCGTTTAAATGAAATATTACAAATTCTGTGTTTTGAATTTCAAAAATCCTACATACATGGTTGTCATTAAGAAGTAAAATGTGGTTCAATGAGATTAAAATAATTTTTGGTGAATAGTAACTTTTAATTTCTTAATCGCGATTAGAGGTAATTAGTGTAGTTTAAGGTAAAAATAATGTTTTAATAATATGAGATGAGCTTGACACATGTCCTACCCTCATTGGATGTGTCATGTCCGACCAAGATAATCCATGGGTCAACTTGGGGACCCCATGGAGCCACTTTAGTTAGAAAATGACATAAATACCTTTTATTTAATGTTAAAGTAAAAAAAGACACAAACATGAAATTTTTTACTAAAATAATTTTTACATGGGGTTATACAAGTCCTATTTCTGACTATAAATAGTCATTGGAAAGCTAAAAATATTTCCTACATCATAGTATTTTTTTATAATTTTTATACATTAAATAAATTAAATTATTTATGACATCATGATGATGCAGCGATGACCTCATTATTTAACGATTTAAATAAAATGAAAAGATAATGTAAAATCAAAGGCTTACACTTGTCAAAAACCTATTTGATGATTAGATTTCGAATCCTTATCACCTTATCCTCGAATTATATAAGTGTGGGGACTTTAGAATCCGAAAATCATTGTTTAATAAAGTAACATTTTATTACTTTCCAAAAGTGCCCCTCCTCTCCACTTATAAAAGGCCCCCACCTCTACCACCTCATTCACACTTTCAAGCCATTTGGCTCGGCCAAACTCTGCCCAAATACTCTCCCAACTTCCCCCTCTTACTCGTAGAAGCCTCACTTTGGGCATAACTCTTCCCAAGGAAGCCTTTGCCTCAAATCAAATAGTGTTACCCGTTTTAAAGGTAGTGTTTTCTCTTATGTTCTTATGTTTTATTTTGCTTCTCCAACCCCCTAAACTCTTTTTATTCTTTTCTTTTGTAACGACACCAGTATCCTCAATATACTAGGATGTTGTTATAAGAAGGATTCGAGCTACACTTACACACACCTACATCTAATGGTTAAAGAACATACTGTTTCTGTGGATGGCGAATTTCGGCCTCACGAAACGATGATTGTTCAAATTCTTTTAACACCTATAATGGTGGCCATTTTGATGACACTATTTTCATATATGATATATATATTATGTTTATGTTTCCATTATCATTCTTTATATCTCATTTATGGCATACTTTATGATTTCTATTATGGGTAAACGCGATAATTTCATTTTAGGAAGTGCGGACTACCGCCCCCTCAAAGTGATTTGAATCGTTAATGCCATATGTGGGATGTATAAAGGAGGGAGTAAATGGTATTATACATTATATTATACTGGAATTATATTATACCTTTATATAATTATAACTTCATTCCATTAAATATGAAATAGAAATGAAAGTAGTGTTCATGCGTACGTACGGCTTACCGTCTCCATGAATGGTGCATTTCATTTCTTACCTCTAAATGTCATGTAATATTATGAATGAATGTATATACTGGATATATATGAGATATATGATATCTATATCATGAATATAATTCTTGATATAACGGATATTTCCCCACATGAACAACTTGTAATTATAAGAAGTCTATTTTTGACTCAAGTACCAAAGATCGACAAAACGACCGTTATTAACTTAAATAATTACATAATGTTCATAACATTGTAATAAGGGATATAAAATGGATAATGAACATGAAAAATTTTCTTAATAAAGTAGATATTAACTCTATTTTATTATTCAGGAGGTTAAAGAACGGTCGAATCAAGTCGGACACAAGGTAAGGGAACTTCTTAACCCAATTTCCATTCTTTGGGTTAATCTCCTACTTTCAAATTATGTTATGATATTATTATGTATTATTTTGTATTTTTACTTTCTTTATGTGTACCTATAGTGAATAAACATAATAGATCTATTTTATTTTAAAAAATGATCTTTTTAAGGACTTCGTCTCAATCTCCGTTCATTGAGGCATATTTGGTTTTATACTCAACTTTCTTTTATACGGTGTATAAACCCCTTTGACTTTTATGTTTATTCAAAAGGAATATTTTTTATACGAAGCGTTTTGCTAAATGACAAAAGGGAATGTTTTTCTTTCCGTACTTATGCGGCGACAACGACTTCTCCGACCCCGTGACCATTATTTGAGTTTCGGCTTCCTCTACAAGCCATCATTTTTTTAAATGAAAAATAAATACAAAGTTTTAACTTTCTTTTATTTTGGTATTGAAAATGGTTTTGAAAGCGTTTTTATTATATCAATGTGTTGTATTGATATCTTGTGATTGAAATGTGGAAATGTTATGTTTCCTCTATGCATGTTTTATGTGATACGATTATGTTATGGTTTATGATATGTTTAAACCTATTCATATGAGGAATGTATTGGACTTAATAAGTGACGGGTGGAGCCCGCTATAGCTCCTCGATGAATCGGTAGGTCTCATGAGACAACTAGACGTGGAATTGGCCGAGACCCTTTCCCAATTTGATTTATGGTTTTGGCCGAGGCCTTAATCATTTTAGACGTCTTGGCCGAGGCCTTGACAAAATGTTTCAGAATGTCTGGAATTATACATTACCTCATTATGAAAGTGGTTATTGATATTTCAAGTGATTATTCGACCAGTAGAATATCCATGTGAATAAGTAAATGGAATTATCTCATTTTACTTTTGCCATATTATGTTGAAGTTCATGTTTAAAAGGCTTTTGTTTTAGTTATACATTTCCTTAAATGTTAATGTTTATTTATGAAAGCTTCCGCAATATTGTTATCCTTACTGAGCATTTGAGCTCACCCCTTTCAATGTTTTAATATTTTCCAGGATGTGAAGAAGTATTTTATGAATGACCTGCAGGGATAGTCAGAAGAGGATATGAGTGTGGACTATGGAGACTTTTTTATTGTAGTTTTTCACTTTATGATGTAATGTAACATTTATGAATGTATCTAGTGTTCACAAGGCTACTAAACTAATCGGTCTTTCGAGACTTGATCTTTTGTGATCATGCCAATGTTACGAAGTAATGCACCGACTCTGGGTAGCTAGGGTCGGGGCGTTACAGTTGGTATCAGAGGCAGTTTAGTACTAACCTTGGAAGCTAGATTTAGATAAACTCTGATTAGAGCACATAGCCCAAGGATAGACTTTGAGGATTAGTATAGAAGAAATTCCTAGAATTTTGGTATTATAGAGATTTTGTGAGTTTTCCGAGAAATACATCCTTGTCTGGATACGAGCAGGTAGAGGCGGCTCTGGCACAGATGTACTTAGGGGTAAAACCCGAAAACACCGCTTTGAGCTAGACTCGAACGGGAACTGGTGCACGACAACGGGCCTTGCTGCACTCTTGGTTACGACACTCCTGGGGGATATGCTTAGGATAATTCTCGTTTTCTTTACAAACCACTATGAAGGGTTATGAGTATATACTTCTTCAAAGAAAACATTTTTATAATTATGGATTATATCTATAAATTGTTCAATTTATGTTAAGTATTTTATAAGTATGGAATTATGTATTTTGATTCATAAACTAATGTAGTTTATGCCATTGTATAGAAATGGCGCCTAGTGGAAGGAATGGAAACCGTATCAATGCACGCACTCCTTGTAGGGATTTCCCTCCTGATCAAGATAATTATTATGGAGCTGGAGATACAACTGGTGCTGATCAACTTATTACCATACTGGGACAAATCACTCAGGTTATGAATAATAACCTTACTCGTATGGAGCACCCTGATCTGCAACGTGGTGGATCAATGTTAGACCGATTCATGAGGAAACAACTACCCACTTTTAATGGGGGTACAAATCCATTAGTAGCTGAGCAATGGATAAACTCCTTAGAAAAAATATTCCATGCCTTGGGGAGTAGTGAAAGGGAAAAGGTTATCATGGCAGTTTACTGCCGCACTGGAGATGCTGATCAATGGTGGTCATTGATTCAAAATACAAAGGAAGATGAAGAAGTATCAAGTATGGAATGGAGAGAGTTTAAAGATCTTTTCTTAGAAAAATACTTTCCACATGACCATCGAGCAGATATGGAAAGGCAATTTCTGAGTCTGAGACAAAAGAAGGATGCGAATTTCACAAAGTATGAGGCCAACTTTACAAGGTTAGCGAGGTATGCTGCAGATTATATACGTAACCCGAGAAGTAAGATTGATCGTTTCTTTTATGGGTTAAAACCATTTCTCCATCGAGCATTAGTATCACAATCTTTCTCAACATACGAAGATATTGTCTCGTGTGCAATCAAGACGGAAAAAGAATTTTATAAGTCTCATGACTTTAAAGAAAAGCAAGAAAAGAAGAGAACGGTGGAAAAAGAGACGGATAAAGGGAAAAAGGGAAAGAAGTATTTTACATTATGTGATAATTGTGGGAAGAATCACCCTGGTGCTTGCCTAAAAGGAATGACAGTTTGTTACAAATGTGGAGAAAAAGGTCACCAGGCACGTGATTGCAAGGGAAAGAAAGAGGCTATCAATGTTGAATGCTACAATTGTAGGGATATGGGGCATTATGAAAATTAATGTCCTAAGCGTCAGGGAAACTTAACTCAGAAAAGGCCAAGGGATCAAGGACAATCTTATGTTGTTACTACAGTTGAAGCGGAATAATTATTGTATTTGTGTTTTTGGACTCAAGAACTAGATTATGGTTATAAGAATAATGTGATATATATAAGGATTGTACTGCAGTACATGTTGTTTTCATTAAGGATTTAATATGATGAAGTTAATCATATTTTTAGTATGTGACAATAAGAGAAACTTTACTTTGTTTGGGGAATCTGATAAATTGATTTTGGAATTAAGAGACCTTTTAGAGAAAGTTTGGACAGAGGTATTTTGGATAACTATATATGTTGGGATGGATTAAGTTGAACTTTGAATGGTATTGTTTAAGGTTAAAACATTTCTGAAGATTATTTTTGGAATACTATAATACTATATTTTTAGGAAAAGGACAACCTGTAGGGTGGGGCATAACCCGTCGCGTCGGACAAAGCTGCAGGAATCGAACCCACAACCATAGTGCGACAAGCCTTTATTTCCTACCACTAGCCTACAGGAAGTCCCTGGTTATTACAAAATATTTTTCCTAATCTAAATGGTATGTGGTAATATTTTGAACCTTATACAATTAGGATGAATAGAATATTTTTGAGTTCTATTATCTTTTTGAGTGAAAAATGAGTTTGTGGTAGAAATTAGTTGAAGGTTGAAACTCTACTTGTCAAGAATAAATATATATACCTATCTCTTATTCTATGAATAAATTAATTCATAAACTTTATTAAAGGGATATTAAAACAAAAAAATGTGTTATCCTAATACCTTATGTCTTGTTGAACTGATGATATTTTAAATCAACATAGATTGAAGGTTTTGAGGCCCTCAATTTGACAGTTGATTGTGATTGATGACCACAATCACTCCCTAAAAATATTTACGTTTTTCCTCCAATTATATGTCTCTAATTTCCACCAATGTTCTCCTAATCGAGATCATAATTGGGTGGTGACTTTTTCATTTCCCTTTCCCTCTTATTAAGGATAAATTTTATTAATCTTATTTCCGATGGGGGTTTTCCACAAAGGTATTTTCTATTTTCAACCTTTTATTTTCCACGAAAAATTTCAAATTGCGAGGACGCAATTTATTGAAGGAGGGCAGAATGTAACACCCTGAGCTTTCACAATACGCTTCTCATTCAATAATGCAATAGCTTGTATTGTACGCAACTTCGAGTTCTAACACACCGCGACTAATCAAGGTAGCCGTTATGAATAGTAATAACCACTTTTTGAATTTATAGAAAATTTATATTTCAAAATGGACTTCATTTTTGTATTCGTAATATCGAAATTATCCTATGTTGAATTTTTTGTAACTTTCTTAGAACATCCACGTTTTTATGAATAGTGAAAAATACTTAAAAACAACTTTTCTAATCAAAATAATTTATTGTGATAAATTATACTATTTAATGGTTTTAAAGTATAATTAGAATATATTTTTACCATTTTATCCAATGCTGGTCATTAGAATTAATTTAACATTGAAATTGGACATAAACAATTGCCAATCTTTTGATATAAATTGTTTCTTAAAAACGCGCTATTTGTTGTGACAACGGGAATTAATTATAAAATTAACTAATTCAACTTATATGTTTTTAATTTTTTAAAATAGACATCATTTTTGAATTCGGAATATCAATTATAGCTTAGGGTGAAATTTTGGCATTATTCTGAAAACTTCAATTTTTGATGAATAGTGAAACCACTAAGTGGTAGTTAAATAACTGATTTTTCATTTAAATGAAATATTACCACTCCTGTGTTTTGAATTTTAAAAATCTGACATACATGGTTGTCATTAAGAAGTAAAATGTGGTTCAATGATATTAAAATAATTTTTGGTGAATAGTAACTTTTAATTTCTTAATCGTGATTAGAGGTAATTAGTGTAGTTTAAGGTAAAAATAATGTTTTAATAATATGAGATGATCTTGAAAAATGTCCTACCCTCATTGGATGTGTCATGGCCGACCAAGATAATCCATGGGTCAACTTGGGGACCCCATGGAGCCACTTTAGTAAGAAAATGACATAAATACCTTTTATTTAATGTTAAAGTAAAAAAAAGACACAAACATGAAATGTTTTACTAAAATAATTTTTACATGGGGTTATACAAGTCATATTTTTGACTATAAATAGTCATTGTAAATATAAAAATATTTCCTACATCATATTATTTTTTTATAATTTTTAGACAATAAATAAATTAAATTATTTATGACATCATGATGATGCAGCGATGACCTCATTATTTAACGATTTAAATAAAATGAAAAGATAATGTAAACTCAAAGGCTTACACTTGTCAAAAACCGATTGGATGAGTATATTTCGAATCCTTATCACCTTATCCTAGAATTATATAAGTGTGGGACCTTTAGAATCCGAAAATCATTGTTTAATAAAGTAACATTTTATTACTTTCCAAAAGTGCCCCTCCTCTCCACTTATAAAAGGCCCCCACCTCTACCACCTCATTCACACTTTCAAGCCATTTGGCTTGGCCAACCTCTGCCCGAATACTCTCCCAAATTCCCCCTCTTACTCCTAGAAGCCTCACTTTGGGCAGAACTCTTCCCAAGGAAGCCTTTGCCTCAAATCAAAAAGTGTTACCCGTTTTAAAGGTAGTGTTTTCTCTTATGTTCTTTTGTTTTATTTTGCTTCTCCAACCCCCTAAAATCTTTTTATTCTTTTATTTTGTAACAACACCAGTATCCTCAATATACTAGGATGTTGTTATAATAAGGATTCGAGCTACACTTACACACACCTACATCTAATGGTTAAAGAACATACTGTTTCTGCGGATGGTGAATTTCGGCCTCACGAAACGATGATTGTTCAAATTCTTTTAAAACCTATAATGGTGGCCATTTTGATGAAACTATTTTCATATATGATATATATATTATGTTTATGTTTTCCTTATAATTCTGTATTTATCATTTATGGCATACTTTATGATTTCCATTATGGGTAAACGCGATAATTTCATTTTAGGAAGTGCGGACTACCGCCCCCTCA
This sequence comes from Viscum album, assembly GCA_963277665.1. Classification (NCBI taxonomy): domain Eukaryota; kingdom Viridiplantae; phylum Streptophyta; class Magnoliopsida; order Santalales; family Viscaceae; genus Viscum; species Viscum album. The sequence goes on along the minus strand of OY728155.1, from coordinate 356,724,450 downwards.
AAGTGATTTGAATCGTTAATACCATATGTGGGATGTATAAAGGAGGGAGTAAATGGTATTATACATTATATTATACTGGAATTATATTATACCTTTATATAATAATAAATTCATTTCATTAAATATGAAATAGAAATGAAAGTAGCGTTCATGCGTACGTACGGCTTACCGTCTCCATGAATGGTGCATTTCATTTCTTACATCTAAATGTCATGTAATATTATGAATGAATGTATATACTGGATATATATGAGATATATGATATCTATATCATGAATATAATTCTGGATATAACGGATATTTCACGACATGAACAACTCGTAATTATAAGAAGTCTATTTTTGACTCAAGTACCAAAGATCGACAAAACGACCGTTATTAACTTAAATAATTACATAATGTTCATAACATTGTAATAAGGGATATAAAATGGATAATGAACGTGAAAAATGTTCTTAATAAAGTAGATATTAACTCTAGTTTATTATTCAGGAGGTTAAAGAACGGCCGAATCAAGTCGGACACAAGGCAAGGGAACTTCTTAACCCAATTTCCATTCTTTGGGTTAATCTCATACTTTCAAATTATGTTATGATATTATTATGTCTTATTTTGTATTTTTTACTTTCTTTATGTGTACCTATAGTGAATACACATAATAGATCTATTTTATTTTAAAAATGATCTTTTTAAGGACTTCGTCTCAATCTCCTTTCATTGAGGAATATTTGGTTTTATACACAACTTTCTTTTATACGGTATATAAACCCCTTTGACTTTTACGTTTATTCAAAAGGAATCTTTTTTATACGAAGCGTTTTGCTAAATGAAAAAAGGGAATGTTTTTATTTCCGTACTTATGCGGCGACAATGACTTCTCCGCCGCCGTGACCATTATTTGAGTTTCGGCTTCCTCTACAAGCCATCAATTTTTTTAAATGAAAAATAAATACAAAGTTTTAACTTTCTTTTATTTTGGTATTGAAAATGGTTTTGAAAGCATTTTTATTATATCAATGTGTTGTATTGATATCTTGTGATTGAAATGTGGAAATGTTATGTTTCCTTTATGCATGTTTTATGTGATACGATTATGTTATGGTTTATGATATGTTTAAACCTATTCATATGAGGAATGTATTGGACTTAATAAGTGACGGGTGGAGCCCGCTATAGCTCCTCGATGCATCGGTAGGTCTCATGAGACAACTAGACGTGGAATTGGCCGAGGCCCTTTCCCAATTTGATTTATGGTTTTGGCCGAGGCCTTAATCATTTTAGACGTCTTGGCCGAGGCCTTGACAAAATGTTTCAGAATGTCTGGCATTATACATTCCCTCATTATGAAAGTGGTTATTGATATTGAATGTGATTATTCGACCAGTAGAATATCCATGTGAATAAGTAAATGGAATTATCTCATTTTACTTTTTCCATATTATGTTGAAGTTCATGTTTAAAAGGCTTTTGTTTTAGTTATACATTTCCTTAAATGTTAATGTTTATTTATGAAAGCTTCCGCAATATTGTGATCCTTACTGAGCATTTGAGCTCACCCCTTTCAATGTTTTAATATTTTCCAGGATGTGAAGAATTATTTTATGAATGACCTGCAGGGATAGTCAGAAGAGGATATGAGTGTGGACTATGGAGACTTTTTTTATTGTATTTTTTCACTTTATGATGTAATGTAACGTTTATGAATGTATCTAGTGTTTCCAAGGCTACTAAACTAATCGGTCTTTAGAGACTTGATCTTTTGTGATCATGCCAATGTTACGAAGTAATGCACCCACTCTGGGTAGCTGGGGTCGGGGCGTTACATCCCCCGATTAATGTTTATAGATTAAAACTCTTATGAAATGTTGTCTTACTTCATTAGGTGTATTTTGATTCTATATTGGTAATGAATTGAATATCTTTATATTAATCCAACATCAAATGTCAGAAAAGTTAGATCACTATTCACATCTCTAGGCATCCTATAATTATATTTATGTGTAAGGAGGAGGATAAATATCCTTCAAAATCATTATCTCAATTGTGGAAATTATTTATTTGTGATAAAGAATATCTAGAAAATTTGATTGAGACAAAGGATAGAATCTTTCTCAAGGACATGAACATTGTGAGTTATTACACATATGTGTTCCTCAATGAATTGGATAGTCTTACTCCTAAAAAATTGGATGAGTTATCAATTGAATTTAGTCTTAGATATCTTCCTATATCAATTAAACCCAATAGAATGGACACCATGGAGTTGGAGGAACTTAAGAAGTAGTTATATGAGTATTTATACAGGGGTTTCATACACATGAGTGCTTACCCATTTGGAGATCCAGTCCTCTTCATTAAAATGATGGATGGATTAATGCTAATACACATTGATTATCATGATCTAAATAAAAATAATGATAAAGAACAAGTATCCCCTTCCACGAATAAATGTCTTGTTTGTTCAACAATGTGGGGATAAGTATTTCTCTAAGGTAGAACTTCAGTTGAGATGTCACCAATTAAAGGCGATTAATAATGATATTCCCAAGACTGCCTTTTGAAAGAGGTATGGACACTATGAGTTCATTGTGATTCCATTCAGAGTAACTAATGCTGTAGAAATTTTCAACAGCTTAATTAATAGTTTGTTTAGAGATTACCGTGAAATATTTATGGTTGTATATATAGATAATAATTTGACATACTTCAAAATAAAGGAGGTTCATGATGATCATTTGAATATTGTGATAAAAAAATCCAAAGGGAGAAAATATGTGAATGGTATAGTAAATGTGAGTTCTGGATAGAGGAAGTGTCATTCATATGTCATGTTATCACCAAAAAGGAATGCCAACGGATCCTTCCCCGACAAAGGGAATTTATGAGTGGTTAGTGACAACATCTATAATAGAGATCTATAGTTCACTTTGTCTAGCTGAGTATTATTAGAGATTTGTGATGAAATTCTAATGATTTTCAATCCACTAACCAAGATGAATCGTAAAGGTGAAAAGCTTGTCTAGACCAATGAATGTGATGACATCTTCAAAGAGTTGAAAAATCAGATTATCAATGCACTAGTACTCACACATCCAAAAAATAGGGAACACTTTGTGTTATACAATGATTCTTCAATGAAGGTATTAGGATGTGTACTAATCGAAACTGATAAAGTGATTGCCTATATTTCAAGACTATTGAAAATTCATGAGAAAAACTATCCCATGCATTATCTGGTGTTCGCGGTTATGATCTTCTTGCTAAAATTATAAAAGTAATACCTATATAGGGATAAGTGTGAAATATATACTAAATATAATATCCTAAAATATAAATTCATCAAAAGGAGTTTAATATGTTCCAATGAAGATGGTTATATCTCATCAAGGATTATAAATGCTCAATCAACTACTATCCTGCTCAGGAAAATAAAGTGGTATATGCTCTTTGTAGAAAGGATCCTATAACTTTATCAATGATGGGGATTGATAAGGATGTAATCTTCTATGACCTATAAGGGCTGGACATTGGAATAATTAAGTAAGGATCACCATAAATCCCTTCTTAAATGATTTCCCAGCAATGATTTATAGAGAAAATAAAGGATGTAAAAATAGATGATGAGGAAATTCAAAAAAATGTGGAAGCTATTAGATAATGAAAATCCTCAGATTTAAAAATTGATGGGGAAGGATTTAGAATATTTGGGACACGACTATATATGCCATAAAATCTAGAGATAAATAAAGATATTCTGAATAACACACATAGCTCAACATTCACTATTCACCTAGGAAGAAAAAAATGTATTGGGATCTCTGAGAGAACTTTTAGTGGGACAATATAAAGAAGGAGATCACTAAATATATATCAAATTTCTTGGTATGTCAATAAGTTAAGGCAGAAAGGAAAAGTCATAGGGGATGATGAAACCATTACTAATACCAACATGAAAGTGGGAAAACATCACCATAGACTTTATCAAAGAACTTCCAAAGACATCCAGAGGAAACAATTCTATGTCGGTTGTTTAGGATTTCCTTACAAATACTGCACACATTATCACATTCTGAGAGGAATTCACTCTATATCAACTTGCGTGGATATAAATTAGATAAGTGTTAAGGCTGTATGGAGTACCACTATTAATTTTTATTTGACCTGGATATGATATTCACCTACAATTTCTGAAAAGGTCACCAAAATTCTATAAACACTAAGTTGAGCTTCACTATGTCCTATTATCCTCCAATTGATGGAAAATTTGAGCATAATACTCAGACACTATAATACATATTGGTAGAATGTTCTGTGGATTTCAAGGGAGGATAGGACCAACATCTACCTTAGGTCGTTTTCTCATACAACAACAGTTTCCACTCAAGCATACAAATAGTTCTATATGAAGCCCTTTATGGGAAAAGATGTATAACATAGAGATTTTGGGATTATGTTGGTGAACATAAGCTACTAGGACATGAAATCATAGGAGAAATTGTGGAAAAAGGGTAAATCCATTCAATATCTCATCGAGGTATCCTAAATTTGATAGAAGAGTTGTGTGGATAATCATCGATAAGACCTTGAGTTTAATTTTGGAGACTTATAATTCCTCCACATATCTATATAGAAGAGGATCGTGAGATTAGGGAAGAAAGGGAAGCTAATTCCTAGGTAGAACAACCCTTTGATATTATTGATCATGTTAGAGCTGTGGACTATCGACTAGTACTTCCACCTACCATGTCTCAAGTACATGAATTATCCCACATATCCCTCTTGAGGAAGTACATAATGGATCCCACACATGTATCCAATCTTGATGTGGTACAATTGGAGAACAACCTCTAAAATAAAGACTAGTCAGTGAAGATATTGGACCATGGACAAAATGTTATACACAAAAATATTACCCACCTGGTCAAAATTCTATGGCAAAACCATAAGTACAAATATTCAACATAGGAACTAGAGGATGCAATGAAGGATAAGTACCCTCACTTGTTTTCACCATAGTGTGTATAAAAAAAATTAGGGAGAAATTTCATAATGGGGGAGAATGTAACAACCCAAATTTTATCAATAGAATTTCCCTTCCTATAATTATGTTATATAGTATAAATAAAAAAATCATAGAGATAACACAATAAAAACTTTATAAATGATGAATTACTGAAATAATATGTATTTTTAGAAATTAAGGAACTTGTACCGATTGAATTGTAACTTGACTGTTTAAATAGTAATATGACTCATAGGATTTGTAATCTGACCAATAGAATAGTAACCTCACTTATAAAATTTTAAATAAAATTTAGATATTTTATAAATTAAAATATAATATATTTATATCTTGTGATATGTAAATAAATGTTTTAAAAATGCTAAATTTTGAGCTGGTATTTTTGTAAAGAGTAAATGTTTATTTATAATTTTATAATTAATATAATGTTTCAAAATAAAACTAATTTTTTTAAGATTGATTAAAAAATTAATATTTTATTGTCTTATGATTATAATATAATTTAATGAGATCTTAATTAATATCCCAATGTGTCATAAATTCGTTATAATTTTAATACCAATATTTTACAAATAAATGCTGATGTTAATTATAACTTAAATTCATCATATTTATAAAATTATTTTCTTAAAATGGAGAAAATTTTTAATTCTAAATGTCATAAAATGGTTAGGGTGGTTTTTCTGGGAATTTTCTAAAATTGATGACTTTTTTTGAATAGTGAAATAGGACTATTTAAGCTTTCTATCATTATAAGTAAATAAATAAATTTTTGTGTCCCGCATTAGTCATAGAGGATATAAGTGGCTATTATCTCCAAGTCACATTTATATTTACTTTAAATATTCTGAAGAATCCACACTATTTCTATTCTTGAACCAAAATAATAAACAATTGAATGAAATAATCAAAAAGTCCCCTCTCCTCGCACTATAAATACGACCTCTCGCCACCTCTTATTGTCACACCTCGAAAGCCATTAATCTTGTCTAAATTAAATCCAATACTCTTACAAAATCTCAACCCCACTCCCAAGAGCCTTTGGCCTCAACAAAAGATCAAGCCAATTTTCCCTAAGGAGGCTTTCTAGGAGAATAATTTTATGAGGTAAAATCATATTTAGTTTTCTCTTTAATTTCATATCAATTTATTTTGTTTTCTAATCTAATATTCACATCTCTATTACAAAGTAGCATTATAACTCCAGTATCCTTTATATATTGAAATTTTATTATATTGATGTAATAATATATAATCAAATCTCATCACTCTTCCTTTTGTTCTAAGAATGAAATCATCATCGGTGTTGTGCCGATTTACACCATCATGGACAATTTCATTTTTATTTTCCATTAAAGCCTTCAAGGATAGTCCTAAAATATTTTTATGGTTAATAAAATATTAAATATGTATTAAAACTAGTTAATTTTCTTGTTACCAGTATATATGCATAATATTAAATTATAAAACCAAGCTAGTTCATGATGATAAAAAATTCACCAAAATCGACTAATGTTCATCATTAACATTTTATCCAATGAATCATTCTCTTATATGTGAAAATGATATAAGGTCATTTAGTATTATTTATGTTCATTAATGAAATATAATTTCAATTATAGATAATTGTTTGCATTTTACATGATCTTTCATACATGTATACAAGTGAACTAATCATGAAAACAAAGGAAAAACACTCCAAAATGATGAAATTAACTATTATAACTCATCAAAAAGACCATAAATGGACTTAATAAAATTATATGAAATTTAATAAATTTTGAAGAGATTATTAATTAAATTATTATTTAATCTAATGTAATAACCTAGGTTTTCATATAAGGTACATATTCTCTTATTTTTATTTTACATGATTTAATATGGACACACGTTTCTACCCCTTACGAATACATGGGTACTGAAAGTTTCCAATGATTGTTTTGAGACCATAAGCAAATTTAGGGCTGAAAATTGCATGGAGCATGGTTTTGACCTGGTTAAGATTACTCAGTGAGTGAAAGAAAAAACTTCTGCATGGTTTTGAAAACCATGAGGTAGAGGCCGCACAACTATGGATTAAGTCTAAAAAGTTGCAGACTTTTGATAGGCAGTTTCTGCATAGTTTCTGCATGGTTAGTCAAACCATGTGGGATAACCAGGTGATGTTCCCCTTAGAGATAGTGAGAAGTTCATGATTTCCACAAGGTTTAAGAAACCATGTGGATTAACCATGCGATTATGAGAGGTTTGTTTTTTTTTCAAAATTTTAATTAAAGTTAAAATTTAATTTTTAAACCCATTTTTGGTTTTCTTTCAATGAAAATAACCCCTCACTATAGACATCACCCCATAGGATCCTAAGCTAGTATTTGAGGTTGATTCTCCATCCGACCTCCATTTCGATCATGGTTTTTCTCATCGAATCTGCAAAGACAATTCATTGACTCCTTTTCAGTCATTCTGGATTCTTCAGAACAATGGTTGCACTATTTTTTAGGCTCATTTTCCCTAATTTTCCATTCTTATTTTGTTCTTCATATCTCTCTTAAAACTAAACGAATCATGAATTAATACTGGACGATCTCTTTATTACCGAGCTGAGGTAGGTGTTTTATACTTTACTTCAGCTCTTCTAGTTCATATTAGGCTTCTGGATGATATACCTCCAGTCAGAATTTCCGGAGCGACCACATGTTTTGAGATAACTACTTGTAGTAGGCTTAGTCAGACCCAAGGGGATGTCCACTGGTTCCCTTTAGGGGAGTTTACTCTCGTTTATTGATTCTAGGTCACCAAAGGTGTGCACCTTATGGATTTAACCCCTTTAATCTTGTTCAAACCAGACAAAGGGTGAGTGCTTGTGCTTACCAAAATAGAGGAAGCATGTTAATGACTTAATGGAATTTAATAGCTCACCTAGGAGATGTAAAACCTCCTTGATTTGTGATATCTTGTTATACCATGATTATTTGGTTTAAATGGTATTGGTAAATTTGAATAAATGGGTGGGGATACCGAAGTGGTTGATTAAATGGAAGAGGATTACATGAGTGGGTATACTCATGGGATGTAATGGATTATATGACTGGGTATACTCATATGTTTGAAATATTGATTTGTTAAATAGTATGAACTTATGAATAAATGGTTTGATAGATTCAATGGACTACTCTCCATGGATTTGGAATGTAGTAGTGGAAGCCTTCGGTTGACTCTTCCCCAAGGGTATTGATTCTGTGGGATGTCTCGAGCCTTGGTAACCTATCGATCCGAATTGCTTGGACTTGCATAGGATATGTCATCACACATGTTCCTAGGACTCCAACTAGGATCTAGACCGAGTTTACACTAGGATTCCAATGGGAATATATGTAGATGCCTTGGTCAAGTACCTTGGATCTGACCCTTTATGGTCAATGCTTATTACACAGATTCCCCGGTACATGACACCTTGGATCTGGCACTTGTGGTGTACTCTTCACTACATGACGTGGTTTTGGGATTCTACACTTCTTTATATGGCATGGCTGAGTGTAACATAAAACGGATGGACATATGACATGGTCATGTGACCTATTTACTTTTTATAACTTCCTTGTTAGGAGGTGACTCTGTTGTAGGTATCCTTTAGGGGATATTCATTTTCACTTTTCAGTAGACTTATGCCTCATGCATACACTTTTACCTGAATGATTTCCTTACACTTTCTAGCACTTTTTTTATTGTTTTTAAAAGTGTATAGACCCCAGGTTCTTATCTACTGGGATGTTTATCTCACACCTTATTTGGGCCTCCTTAAGGACCCAAATAGATTATATGGGTACAAGTTGTTGATTGTGGCTTTATAGCATAGAAGCATAGGACCAAGTTGAGGCTTGTAAGGCTACTGGGATATCTTATTAGCATGTTGTACATTTTGGGAAATCTATATTGTTTTTTATTTCCATGTACTGTTTTTTCTTATTTCTAGATACATGTATCATCTGCAACATTTTTTATATGAGGCACTTCTAGTTGTTACAAGTATTTCTATTCTGCTTTTCTAGTTTATATTAGTGGATTATTATTTATTTCTCTTCTTCTATTTCTTATGTTTTACTTTCACTTTTATACTATGGTAATGAGGTAATAGTATCCCCACAAACTCACCTAGGCCCTCACTGGTAGTCAACATCCTCTTTCATTTGGGGAGTTGCGCTTGATGCCATGTGGCTAACTGGGATTGGGGCACCACTAGGGTGCATCCGAGTCTAGGATGTTACAATGTGTTATTATAGGAGGTTTCTTTCTAGTTGATTTACTATTTTGCAACAATAGTAGGTATAAGAAGGAAATTTGATTTGGTAATAAACTATTCTTGGGAGTAGCTACCCGATGTATAGGGAAAAGACAAATTTCCTCGAATTGAATTCTGAATTTTTGGATTTTGACTATTACATTTGATTTTATTTTACCATTGGGTGATGCACTAGATTTCTGCTATTACTGTTTATTAAATTGTGGATTTTATTTAAGATAAAACCTGATGATATAATGGTATTCCATCTCATGCATCATATAAGAACTTGATTGAAGTCTCATTCCATGCATTATTCCTTGAAATTTATTATACATTACTTTTATCATGTTGTTGTGATAGTTGTTGTGATAGTTGTGCCTTCTGTTATGTTAGATTGGGTGTAGTGAATAGATAAGGTATGTCATCTTTCAATTCCTAAGGAGTATGGAACCATATGGATTGGGAAATGACACACAAATGAAATGAAAGAGCTAAATTAAAATTGACATATGTGTGAATTAGAATTGGAACCAAGTTTTTGATTCATGAGGTTTTATGGGCCCTCATGGATTTAGAATTGGTAAAACCTTTGTGAAATTTCCTAGATAATTGAATGTGGGAATAAAATGTAATCATGAAATGATGGAGAGAGACTTGACCTAGACCATAATTTTGAGTGGGAAAGAGGAATATTTTCTAGTAGTTCGTTGGATATTCCTTATACTATCCTGGATTAGGGAGCATGTTGTGGGTTGTTTATTGGGTTTTTAGGATGATTTTCACCTTCCTTATGCTTTTAAGTTGTGTTCATTGGTGTTTTTATTTTCTTATGTGTGCGTTTATAATTGTAGAGACATGGAACCATGACGGTCTTCAGTGGTATTCCTCTTAGGAGGAGATGACCATACTTTAGAGATGGTGGGATAAGGGATACTTGTTGATTTTTATTTAGTTCCAGCTAAGGAACCAGAGGTTTTTCTAGACACAAGTACTGAGGTATTGTTCTGAAAGGGCTTCTTTCACTACATGTGGATGTTTTAGAGAGCACCATAGCTAGACTTGAGTATTACTAATCTAAAACAGCTATCCCAACAACAACAACATCCTACATTTTTAAGGGATGGAGGATCATAGGCTACAGTGCTATGTCTTGAGATGACATCAACAATTTTTTAGAGTCTAGAGATGACTTCAGAGTGGAGGTTCAATCTCAAAACTTACATTATATGTGGATCAGAAAAGCACTGGTGCAGTATTTTGATCTAGGATGATGGGTTGCAGAGTATGGGTCGGTCTTAATTCCAAACCCGCTCTATGACTAAATTTACCCCATGAATCTATGATTATTGCGGGACAGGGAGTTCATGTGTCTAGATCGCGGTGCAATGATGGTTATAGAATACTCAAAATTCTTTACAGAGTTATAACATTTTGCTCTGATGTATCTTAATGATGAGATTTTAAGGCCTAGACACTTTAATTAAGGTCTGGGACATGCTATCAGTTCTCAAGTCAACGTGTTTAGGTTTAATTCTATCACTGAGATTGAGTATCTGGTGTTTATAATTATTCGTAACATGAGGGAAACTGTGGGTATAGACCATGAAAGTGTTGTTTCTTGACCTTGTGGACCTACATCTTGCGGTAGGAATCACCGCTTCGAGGCTTATTGCAACAAGAGTGCAAGTCAGGATGTGGGTGTTGGTTGTTTGGTGTTTTCCATCAGTGTGGTAGGTGAGGCCATATGAAGAATTAGTGAGACTATTACCCAGTTGAGTAATGATTTTATGGTAGGATGGGACACATGTAATAATTTTGCAGGACCTTCCCTCCAGCTAGGAATGGTAGGGGTTTAGCTCTGACATCATGTTCATGAGTAGGTTCTTTAGCTCCACGTTGGGCTGGGAGATGGAGAAATTTTGGCCAATCAGGTCATGGAAGTGGTGGTCATGACCATGGTATCCCGACACTAGGTTATTAGAATTAGCATAGTGGACTAGCTTAGGGTTTCCATGCATTTCCACGGGGCCATGGTACATGCCAAACATATGTTGTGCAATAGACTCAATAGGATCAAGATCCCGAACCATCTAGGGTGAGAGTTATGATCTTATTAGCTTCTATTATTGTATCTACTCTGTTTGATATAGGTGCATCACATAGTTTTATATCTTCCTTGATGGTGGAAAGTGATGGGCTTGTTTTTTTCTTTTTGTATGGTGTTATGATGATAGACACACCATTGGGATTTAGAACGGATGATGTGCACTAGTGTATGGAGTGTCCCCTTTGAGGTTTGTGGGTGTCACTTAGTTTGATATCTTTATTTACTAGAGATGACAACATTTGGCATCATTCATGGGATGGAATGGCTAGTATATTATTGAGAATAGGTTGACTAATATCAATGGAGGGTGACTTTGACATCATTAGAGGGTGCATTGTTTACTTACAAGGGTGAATGGGATGTACAGGTGAGCTGAGGGGGACATGAGAATCATGGGATGGGTGGGATGACAGGCCATATTGCTATCTTGTTTCTAGATGAATAGAGAGTGAGTTAGGATTACTTTACCCCAGTGTATTAGAGCTTCAAGGTTGTGTTTTCCAATGAATTTTGAGGGTTACCTCCTCAGAGAGAGAGGTGGATTTATCTATCTAGATAGTGTTAATAAATGCACCGGTGTCAATTCCTCCTTACAGGATAGCTATGACAAAGCTCCATGTGCTCAAAAGGTAGCTAGAGGATTTGGAGGCGAATAGGTTTGTTAGACCCAATAATTCTCTATGGGGTTTACCTGCCCTTTTTTAAAAAGGGTGGATGGTACCCTTAGAATATGAGTGGACTATCATAAATTGAGCTAGTTTATGGTTAAAAATCGATATACCTTGGCACAAATAGATAACCTGTTTGATCAGCTTCAAGGAGATCGAGTTTTCTCGATGATCAACTTGAGGTCAAGATACCATTAGGTTTGTGTTAGATCTACATACATACCTCGTACATAATTTCGTAGTAGGTATGGTCTATAAAAGTAATTGGTTATGTCGTTTGGTCTCATGAATTTGCCCATGATTTTTAAGGCTTTGATGAAATGGGTTTTCCATCCTTACTTGGATTATATTGTGGTGGTTTTGATGGATGATATCTTGGTAAGTTATCACAATCAACACAACCATGCCAACGATCTCAAGATCATTCTGAATACACTAAGAGATGGAAACCCTATTTACGTCTCATTTTTAGAAGAGTTTTCAAATGGAATTGGGCACAAAGGTTCTTATAAGCACAACATACCACCCTCAGACCGATGTACAGTTAGAGCATATGATACAGGTGGTAGAGGACATGCTGCGAGAATGGATCCAAGACTTTGGCAGATCCTGGGAAGGTCACATTCCCCTGGTTGAGTTTTTCTACAATAACAGTTATTAGGTGGAGATAAATATGGAAATTTATGATGATTTATAAGGTTTTCCATGCCATTATCCCCTACTCTGGTTAGAGGAGGGTGATGAAACATTACTAGGACCACGTCTTGTGCTAGATAATTCTGAGTAGGTCCAGTTGATTCAGAATCAGATGACTATGAAACTACATCTTTAGAAGTATTATGATAATCAATGTAGAATACCTCTATATTTCGAGGTCGGGGATCATGTATTCTTGTGTGTTTCACTAAGATTTGTACACAGGAATATTAGTACATAGGGTGAACTTTCACCATGATATGTAGTTTTATTTGATATTCTGGAGAGAGTCGGGTTGGTTTCCTATCGGCTGTAGTAACCTCAGAGGTACTGATCCATGAATGATTTCTTCCAGGTATCTCAGTTGTGCCACTACTATTCATACCCATCTCACACTTTTGAGCCCAAGGATGTAGAGCTTCAGGTTGATGCATCCTTTGAGGAGAATCTGATTCGTATCATTGATAGGAGCATGAAGGTTCTATGAGGCCAGCCAGTTCCTCTAGTACAGGTCATGTGGAAGAATGAATGTTTATAGGATGATAACTAGGTGTGGTGGGAAAATTTATCTGATCAGTTTCCAGATTTTTTCTGAGATTAATATTGAAAACCCTTTATAGAGAAATTCGAAGACGAATTGCTTAAATGGGGAAGATTTTAAGAAACCAGTTCATCGTACTATGTATGGATCCTATTTTTTCAGTTTAAATGCTTTGATATGGGATTACATATGTACCCCTTGTGATCATATGTTTTTTTGAAGGTGTTTACGGATTTTTTGGAGCCCAGAACCATGTTTTGGGATGAGAATGGGTTGTTTCATGGTTTGCACATAACATTCACACTGTTAAGATAACCTTGTGAGTTGTGGCAGTAGCTTTAATTCGATTTTGGAAACTATGGGATAAAGGCCATGTGGTACTGTAGTAAGTCTGAAAAGCTGCAGATTCTTGACAAATAGTTTACGCATGATTACCACATGGTTATTAAATCCATGCAAGATAATCCTACTATGTGACCCTTCGAGATAGTGAAATATTCACGGTTACCACACGGTTTAGGAAATCACATAGATAAACGGGGTGATCATGTTGTGTGTGTGTTTTTTAAAATTTCAATTAGAGTTATAATTTTCTTTTTTAAACCATTTGCGTTTTCCTTCAATGAATAGAAACCTTCACCATAGAGATATCCCTTTAGGCACCTAAGCTTGGATTTGAGCATGATTCTCCTTCCGACCTCTGTTTCGATCATGGTTTGTATTATCGGATCCACAATAGTACGTCCTCAACTCCTTTTTATCCAATCTTTATTATTTGGAAGAATGGTTGGTCTATTTGTTTTTAGGATCATATGCACTAATTTTCTGTTCTTTTTCCATTCCCCAAAATTCTCCTAAACTAGTATGAATCAGGACAAGATGTTGGATGATATCTCTACTACTAAGTCAAGGTAGATGGTGTATTCTTTTATTTAGATTTTATGGTGTTTTTGGTGTGTTTGTCCGATATTCAACAAGTCAAACTTTCTAGTGTGGCCCCGTTTTGAGTGAGCTACTTGTAGTATGCTTAGTTGGACTAATGTAAGATTCCCTTAGGACTCATTTGGGTTTGTTGACACCTATTTCTTGTTTTAAGTTCACCCAAGGGGTGAGCCTTATAGATTAAACCTCATTAAGCTTGTTTAAAGAACCTAAGGGCTGTGTGCTTGTGCTTTCCATGATAGAGGAATCTTGTTAATGCCTTAATGAAATTGAATATCTTACCTAGGAGACGTACTTCCCATTTTATTTTGTGATATCTTGTTATACCATTTTTATATTCATTAAATGTTATTGGTAAATTTGAATAAATAGGCAGGTATAGCCATGTGGTTGATTAAATAGAAGAATATTATATGAGTGTGTCTACTCATGGGATGTGATAGATTATATGAGTGGGTATACTCATATGTTTGAAATGTTGATATGTTAAATAGTATTAATTCTGAAATTAATGGTGTGATAGATTCCATTGATTGCTCTCCACGGATTTGGAACACAGTAGTGGACGCCTTGGGTTGACTCTGCCCTCTTGGGTCCTAATTCCATTGGATGCCTTAGGCCTTGCTGACCTACAAATCTGGATTTCTTGGACTAGAATAGGACATGTCGGTACACATTTTCTTTGGAATCCAACCATTTTCTAGAACAAGTATCCACTAGGATGCCCATGGCACTCGATGTGGATGCAATGTATGTGTTCCTTAGATCCGATCCTTTTTGGTCGAGATTTATTTCATGGATTCCATGGTACATGACACCTTGGATCTGACCCTTATTGTCTGCTATTCACTTTATGGTGTGGTCGGGGGATTCTACACTTCTTTATATGGTGTGGTTGTGGGTTACATAACATGGATGGATGTACATAATGGACGCATGATTTTTTAAATATGTTTATAGCTACATTATTAGGAGTTGACTCTGTTGCAGGTATCCTTGAGGGGCTGTTCAGATTTACTTTGTAGTAGAATTATGCCAGGGGAATAAACTTTTACCTTACTACTTTCCTTAAAATTTCTATCTCTTTTTTTATTACTATTACAACTGTATAGACCCCGAGTGGTTACATACTGGGATGTTTATCCCTTACTATGTTTGGGCCTCCTCGATGGCCCAAACAGATTATATGGTTGTAGGTTATAATATGGGAAATCTCGTTGGTACAGGTTGCTGATTGTATCTTTGAAGTAGAGGAGCATATGACCAAGATGAGGCTTTCAATTCTACTGGGATACATTTTAATTATTTTTTACTTTTTGGGACATATGTATTTTATTGTATTGATATGTATTGTTTTGTATGATTTCTAGATACATGTATTATCTACATCATTTTGTATATGAGACAATTTTTCTTGTTACAAGTATTCATGTCTTACTTTCCTAGTTTACTTTATTTGACTTTTATTTATTTCATTGTGGCTATTTTTTATCTTTTACTTCCACTGGGATACTCTGGTAAGGAGGGTATAGTCTCCCCATAGACTCACATAGGCCCTCATTGCTATTCGACACACTCTGGAATTTGGGGGGATGTGCTTGAGGCCATGTCTCCAACTGGGATCGGGACACAGTTGGGTGGTATCTGAATCTGGTACATTTCTTTTAATTTTATTTTATAGTTCATTAAGTGTAGGTGAATAAAAACCTCATACATAAGAAAATGGGCCCTCTAAGAACCTTCATTTTTTCTTCAGGTTATGATTTCCCCTTATTTACCCTATTTTAATATCTAATTATTCTTATGTAATCCTCCTATATTCTATTTGTATGCTCCAAAAATATTTACATAGCTCAATTATTCTTTATTTTATAGGTAAATCCATGTTTTATAAGGTTCCTTTCTAAATTACTCTCGATAAGAAAGCCCGATTTAAGGGAACTTCATAATTTCATACCCATTTTCAAAAACCATCCACAATCTATTTTTGGCCAATAATATTTTTATAAAAACAAAATTTTTATCATTAAAAACTTTTTTATGTTTATTTTTGGATTTATGTGAAAAATTATGCCTTTTACTGCTTTAAAGACTCCTTAATATTTTCCCCTAAACCGCACAAAAGAGTCTCATTTCTAAAGTTTCATGAAAACAAATTTTATATGTTTTTAATTTTTTAAACATAATTTATCTTGATTTATAAATATTTTACCTTATGAATGTCTATGTATTATTTAAATCCATTCATTCAGGGAAAATTTTATGATATGCCCATTTGTTCTGCTCTATGACATGATTAAGATACCCATTTAATTATTTGGGTAACCCTTATGTTTATGTCTAATTATTCATATAGAACATGTATTCATGAAAATGTTATGATGGGTGCACCCTAATAGTGCTCCAATTAATTGGGTAATGTTTATTCTTAGGAGACGTTATGTGGGGAGACATGGTAAATGTGATTTCTTTTATAGGACACTGTCCACCATGTGCAATGGTGTTGGCAGTTATCATTGACTCTTGATTGTGTAATATTGTATGTTGTTTACACATTCATAAAATTCCTGGATTAAAATATTCAATTTTCTACATATTATTATTTTATATGTTTATTCAGGTTCCATTCCTTTTTATGTCATAATGTTATGAATTCTAACTGATGTGTTATGCTTTACTTCTATGTTTATTCCTTTACTAAGGTTTTTAGTTCAACACTTTTTTCATGTAATTCTCAATGTTATCATATGAATATGTAAGAGACCAAGGGAATTTATGAGTTCATTATAAATATTAAATAAAATATGTTTTTATTTTGGTTTCATGCTTTCTAATCTTGTACCTAATATTATAAACACACTTGAATCTATGATCCTTGGTTTGTATTTGATGCCTAGTTATGCTTAAATCATGTAATAATATGTATAAAAGGCTATGGATATTATAGAATATGTTGGATATTTTGAAGAAACATTATAGATTATTCACTTTCTTATACAATATGAAATAGTATCCATCACCTAATATGGAAATGGTTTTTTTTGGTTTATGTTTTTCTTATGATTATCTAAATATCTAAACCAACAAGTTAATGGGAGTGTATTAAATGAAAATTTTATTTAAGTCATGTAACTATTGTATAGTTATGTTTGAGAATCTACATTTGGTTTTAAATATAGTATGTAAAGTTTCTGTTATTCGCATTGGAAAAGGGAGGGTGGGTTCGAGGCATCACAGTTGGAATCGGTGTATAAATTATGTAACTTTTCAGATTGTTATATTTATTGAGGATAATTTTAGGGGTGATATGTTATGGTTGAATATAATTTCAAAGGTATAGATAGACGTTTTGGATAATATATGATTTAATATTAAGGCTATAAAAAACATTTTATTTTGTGATTAGGGTAAGAGAATATTATTCAAACCCCTAGGGATAAGTATAATAGAGAATTCTAAGTATAGGATAACATTCTAAATTTTGGTAAAGTTGATATTGTGTGGTTCTCCTAGAAATTAAATCCATGTATGGATACTACAAGTGGATGAGGCTCTGTCATTGATGGACATAGGGGTAATACCCATAGAAGTGAAAATTGGATATTAACTCAGTTGTCACCACATGAAAAATAAGGGCGCCTATGCTACAATAAAACCTACATTTCATAGCACTGGTAATTATTAGCCATAAAAAAGCACTGATAAATGGAATCTTTTTTCAGTTCTTAGAAATCACTGATAAATGGAACATTTATCAGTGGTTTATTTCCACATTTATAATGGAAACCTTTTTAAGTGCTTTATTTTTAGCGCTAATAAAGGGTATCCTTTATCGATGCTTTATTTTCAACATAGATAAACGGTACCGTTTATCAGTGCTTTATTTTTAGCTCTAATAAGTATTCATTTCCTTAGTTATTTTTTAGTGCTAATAATGGTCTGAAAAAGAAAATGATATAATTAAATAAATAAAAAAAATTAAAAAACGGTCTATTAAGAAAATATTACAAATTTTATTAATTAAATAATTATTGATAAAAATAAATAAGTTGATTATACAGTATTATATATTAAACATTTAATTAATTAGATAATTATGACCATTAATTTTATTAAATCATATATATTAAATATATAGATATATATTAATGTTTATAAAGATGATTTACATAATAGAAAATATTTATGTTCTTTGAAATAGATTTTCAATAATAATGTTAAAAATATATTTCTTAAAAAATATATATAAATAAAAATATTTATAAATGTACATTTACTATATTTTTATAACTATATATTTATAATTATGTATAAATATATTTTTTAAAATTATTTATATAATTATCAATAAATAATTATATATATTTAAATAATTTTTAAATTTAGGGTAAATTTACTTAAATAATGAATATATTTACTATATTAACATTTATATATATTTATTATATATATATTTATAATTATTCAAATATATATAATGATATAAATATTATTTTTTTAAAAAAATCTATAATTATAAATAAATAAATATAAAATTGTAATAAATATATTTGAAAAGGAATATAATTTCTATATTTATATTTATATTTATTTATTAATCATATATAAATATTTAAAAAAAATATTTGTAATTATAATTATAAATCCTTTATTAGCTCTTATTACTTATGCACTGATAAAAGCATATTTATTAGCAATTTTTTTTGCACTGATAAAGATGAGGCTTTATCAGCACTAAACAAAGAGCTGATAAAATTAATATTTATCAGTTCTATAACTCTAGTGTGGATAAAGACTAAACATTATCAGTGCTAAAAAACACAGATAAAGGGTCCTTTTTAGTTCTTATTACTTAAAAGCTAATAAAAGTACTCTTTATCCGCTCTTATTTGTAAGTGTTGATTAAAGTTTCCTGATATATTTTAAAAACCCTAACCATTTCTGAACCCATCATGATATCAGAAGATTTCCATGTAAGCAACCCACTTCCAACGCCCCTCCTCAATGAATCGAAGCTCAAGTCACCCCATTTGACTTCCACCAGTTGGTCGAACATCTCATTCAACATCAGGTGTTTGATTGTAGTTAGGGTTTCTGAAGAGGGTGCCGTATTTTCTTCATCCTAGTGAGGTCGGACTTATGATTTTGTTTTTGTATTTTTGGTTTCATTTTTTTTCTTCTTTGACGATGTCGTTATTTTTGGTCCAGTGATTGTATACTATTTTGATTTTATATTATGAGTATAATGATTTGTTTATGATCTATTGTTTGATTGACTACTGATGTATGAAACCTCTATATATATGGAGTTATTGGTTATATCTAACACTAACCTTTGGATTTATTCATTGTTGTTTTGTTTCTTTGTTTTATATGTTCTTACTAAATATTTTTTTTCATATATGTATATAAATGTGTAGAAATTTTCTTGTATATTCTTGTTTATTGACCACTAATTTGAGGCACATTGGTGGTTCCCTAATGATTATATATATGCTGACACCTTTCATGGGCAGCTCTGTGGACATGCAGCTTCAGATGCTATTTTTCTGGAACCATGTTAGTGGAGGGATATATGTTACTCTATTGGTTATATATATCATAGGATCGAGTTCCTCTTATAATTCACTATGGATCTTAATTTTCTGATGGAGCATATTCAAAGGGACCATCCCTAGTTAATCACATGAGGTTTTATTACAAGAAGCCTTATATTTTTGAATCATTGTAGTGCTGTTATTTTATGTTAGGTTTGAATATTAGGTTTTTATCTATTTCTTATTTCTTATAGACTATAAGTGAGTTTTTACAAGTGACATGTATGTGGGTTTATATAGTTATTGCATCATTTATTTCAATACCTATTTTCCTAACATGTATGCCAATATCAGGTAATGATCATCTTGGGTTTGAATGTTAATTGACACGAAGGTTCATGCTAGAATAATTTCAACCTATGGTACATATAGTTTCCATTTAGGGGGGACCTCCTCCCATTTATGGGTTTTTACACCCAAAGATTAAACCTCTATTTAGTGACGTTGAGGTGTGTTAGAGGTCATATGATGATCTGATCTGGTTTTGTTTCGGTAATTTAGGATAGGGTCATTACACTATCCATCATTCAGTTTACACAATTGAAGTTTATTTATAATGTAATTTATTATCTGCATTTATATCCCTCCCATTATCATATTCTTCAAGATGATTCAACATAGTGTATCCATCCACGTCCTTATCCTGTATCCTCATATCAGAGACAAAACTAAAAACACGATTCATCAAAAATTTGATGCATCCTCTTTGCTCAATCTATAGTCATCCTAGTGACCCTCACTCTCTCTACATAGGTGACAATAAATTATTATGGATTCTGACAAATATAACTTCAATTATTGGTATAATATACTACATTAGTGTCTGTACTACTTCTATAAGTTTAAATTTGATATGAGAATCTCTTTATCCAATTTTGATCACATGGAAAGTTATGTAGTCAAGTTACTTTCAATTATATACAAAAATACAATAATGTGTATTAAATTTTAATAATTATTGATTGTGATGTTTTGAATGGTTATATTATATCTTCCACTCTTTATTAAAATACCAACAACCCATATTGTTGTATTTAGAATATATATGTGCTCGAATATTCTAGTATAAATGATCCAAATTTCCCTTCATTTAAGTATTAATCCCCTCAAACTAAGATTTATTCATTTCTTTCCCAATGCACCAAAATGCTACCAAAATAATGATAGTTCTCTCCCTTTTATCATTATATTTATTCCTTGATCCATGAAACCACCAATATAGTTGATTGAATGAGAGTATATTATCATTGTTTATCATATTTGAGTTTCTTATTACTCATTAATTTCCCATATTTAATTTTCATTTGTTTAGGTTATTTAAGAATGATTTTATGTGGAGTAAATCTTTAATTAAATTCAACTACCCATTTTCCTCATCATACTGAAATTCATTGAAAAATTTGTATATTGAGTTTCCATTATTGGAATTGTATATAAATTTCACTTTTGATAATGAATATATTATTTGTATTTATATATATATTGTATGAAATTAATATTTTTTTAACTTAATAAAATGGATATGAACCAAAACTGGATTCATGCTAATCCTTTGACAAATGAATATGAAGATGGAGTTAGAAAGTTTATCATGTTTTCAAAATGGCATGTAGACAGCCCTTCTAAAATACTTTTTCCGTGTTTACATTGTTTTTATTGAAGAATAATTAGTCTGGAAGAGTTTTCAGAACATTTTATTTGTCAAAGAATAGATAAAATATACAAATATTGAATTAAACATGGAAAAAACTGTATGAGGACATCAATTGGGATGATACTACAGTTTATGATTCATTTGATATGAATACCTTTGTAAAATATGATGGAGATTTCATGGAAGAAATGACAATGGATATTGAAGCTGACCTTCATGATTGTCCGATGTTGTTTGAGGAGATAAATAGATGTTCCAAGAAACCATTTTATACCAATTTTACTAAATAGAAAATATTTACAACTGTATTGAATTTATATAATTTGAAATATGGAAGCGGATGGAGTGACACTAGCTTTACCGAACTACTTAGTCTTCTGAAAGATATGATACCTGAAGAAAATGAACGTCTATGAAAAACATATGATGCTAAATTAATATTACATTCAATTGTAATGATCTCTAAAAAATTACATGCTCTTCCAAATGATTTCATTTCTTTTGGTAAGGACCATGAATCACTCATAAAATGCCCTAAGTGTGGCACAAATCGATACAAGAAAAATGAATCAAGTCCTTTGAAATATATATGGTACTTTTCTATCATTCCAAAGTTTAGATGACTATATGGATACCAGGAAACGATGAGATAATAAATATGGCATTAAGTTATAGGAATTAAATATAGAACCTAAGTCATCCAGTAGATTCTCCTTAGTGGAAGAAAATTGATTACGAGTTTCTTAAATTTAGAGATGAGCTGAGAAACTTTCATCATTCAATATCCATAGATAGAATAAATCCTTTTTATGTACAGAGTTGTACTCATAGCACATGGCCCGTCATGTTGGTAAATGATTACTTGGCTCCATGGTTATGCATGATGCGTAAATACATTATGTTTTATCTACTTATATCTAGATCAAAGAAATTCAATAATGATATTGATGTTTATTTGGATCCATTGATTGAAGATATGAAATTGATGTGGAATACTGGTGATACAATGTATGATGCTTATATAAGTGAAGAATTTCCATTTAGGTTCATATTGTATCGAACTATAAATGACTTCCCTACCTATGGAAATTTATTAGTATTTAACATTAAAGGAATGTTGGGGCGCCCCATTTGTGAGAAACACACATACTCAGTTCGGTTGAAACATTCCTCAAAGACTCTTTTATTTTTGAAAATTAGAAATTTTTACCTCGACAACATAAATATTGATCTTGGATGGTATAATTCGATGGAAATATCAGTTGAGGTACAATACCATCTCCAATAATGGGTGATCAACTATAAAAAAAATGTAAAAACGATTAACACTATTTTTAGAAAACCATTTTCTAAAAAACGTACAAAATTAGGCTGGAGAAAGATATCACTTTTCTTTGAATTACAATATTGGAATTATATGTATGTCAAAAATTTTGTTGATGTTTTGAATGTAGAAAAAAATGTATTTGAAATTTTTATTGGCATGCTACTAAGTGTTCATGAAAAAACTAAAGATTTAATCAAGGCTAGGTTAGACTTTATTGAAATGGGGATAAGGGAAGACTTAACAATGGTGTAGGGTAAAAGGCTGAGTTTTCATCCTCTAGCAGCTCACAATCTATCTAGAGAGGGAAAATTTAATATTTTACATTTTCTTACTATTGTGAAAGTTCCATAGGTGTACACATAAAATTGAAATAATGTCATGTCAATGAATAATTTAAAGTTAGTAGGAATAAAATCATAAGAATGTCATATTTTGATGAAAGGTTTAATGCATATTTCGTTCCATTTCATTCTACCTCAAAATGAATAACATACATTAACAAGAAACTTCTTCTTTTTCAACTTCATATGCTATAAATTTTTAAACCCGATTATGTTTCCCATCATGAATAAATATATTGCAGTCATATTATGTGAAGTAGAGATATTCTTCCCATAATCATTCATTGATACAATGGTCTGCCAAATGGTTCACGTGGTCAGAGAGGTAAGATTATGTTGTCATATAAATTATAGATGGATGTACCCCATTCAATGTTATATTAATATTTTGAAAGGGTATGTCAAGAATTGAAGTCGTCCAAAAGTTTTTTTGAAGAATGATATTTTTTTGAAAAAGCTATTGAATTCTATAGCAATTTCTTATCAGATGTTGAAATCATCAGTCTCCCAAAGTCTCATCATAGTGAATATCTTATGCGTGAAGATACTTGTAGATGAGATTTTGTTACTATTATCTTGACAAATCGGGAGAAATCACATCATTACATATTACATAATAATGAACATGTTTATCCATACATTGAAGCCCAAAACTAAATTCTTGGAGATTTTATTCCATCAAGGGATGAAGGATGGATATCAAATACACATAATCAACAGTTTATATGATGGTGAAGACATTGAATTTATAATTATTTATCTGAAAATAAAAATTCAATTGCTGAGTGAGTTTAATGGATAGTGAGAGGATTGAATAAAAATGTCATATCACACACTGATTTTGTAATCAATGGTTATACAGTCTATACAAAAGAACGCAATGAATTTAGGACGATGAAAAACTATGGTGTTATGCTCGTGTTTAAAGTGGTTCACATATATTGTTCGAAATATAGAAATCCAATTTATGAAAATATGTCATATTTTGGAATTATCTAACAGATATACGAGTTTTATTATACAAAATTTCTGGTCCCTCTTTTCCCTTGCAAATGGGTTGACAATATCAATGGAGTGAAAGTTGATGAAATGGGATTTATGAAGGTGAATTTTAAGTGTGGAAGGGAAAAAAGATGATCCATTATTAATGGAATCACAGCTAGTGCAAGTATTTTATGTCATTGATCCAAAAAACAATAATTGGTCAGTTATCTAGCAGGCGAATGAAAAAATGTGGAGTCAAATGAAAATTTAGTGGAGGTTGATGTTTTCATTGGGAAATCACAATCAGTTCATGCTTGTACCAATATAGATAATGTCTTTTACTTTAGAGGGGACCACAAATTGGGGTTTTAGTTTCTCGATAGAGGAACCAAATCCCAGAAACCTGTAAAAAAGAAATAGGGTTTAATGAGAAGGTACACGTGTTTTTTAATATACATATTATTTTCCTCATAATATTATTTGTTCCCTACTAAATTAGCAAAATCTAAATTAAATGTTTGAATAATCATGTAGAAAATATCTTCTGCACGTGATGGTTTTACCAATCCATCATAAGAACAAACTTTAATGAAGGAAACCCTCTAGAAAGATATAATGTTAATGTTATGATATACTTTTTATATTTTACAAAAAAATTATATTATTATTTTCAATTTAATATTCATTATTCTTGGAAGAGTTTTTTTATTTTACAATATTTATTTTCACAATTCATTCTTTTTCAAGAAGAGAAACGACATCATCTCTTCTAAATGGTAGAGTTAATCTTGATGTTTTCATAGTTAAATCATTATCCATTTAATTAATGTATTGTTTCATATTTATTTTTAATTTTTTTCATTTTTGAATTAGTCCCATAATAATTTTCTTATTATATAGGTGGATTATTTTGTTCTAGTTGGGGTGTTTTGTCCATAATTCATGACTTTTTTTACTAACACTTCCTCATACATATTCTCCTTCAAAAATATTCCACCCTTAAAGTGGTTCATTTATCACATTCTTTCATGATAACTCTACTTTTTTGCAGGAAGAGAAATGACTCTTCCTTTGATCAATTATAGTGGAAATATTGATATTTTCACAGTAAAATCATTATCTGTAGATTTAATGAATTGGTTCATATTAATGTTTAATATTTTTTGTATTACCCATAAAATAATTGTTAGTTATACCAGTGGATTATTTTATTCAATTTGGGATTATCTATCCATCTTTCATTTCTTTATTCACCAAAAAATTCACATAATTTTTATCCCTTAAACATTTTCACCCCTATAGTGTGGAATTTATCTCATTCTTTAGAGTTACCTCCACTGCAATTGTAGGAAGATCAATAATCCTTACTCTAATAAATTAAAATGGTAATGTAGATATTTTCACAGTAAAATCATTGTTATAGAATTAATTTATTGTCACATATTTATGTTTAATTTATTTATTTTTAGTATTATTCACATAATAATTTTTTTCTCATACATTTGGATTCCTTTGTTTGATTTTTGGTGATCTATCCATCTTTGATGCCTTTATGCACCAAATGTTACACAAAATTCTTCTCCCCCAAAACATTTCACCCATGCAGTGTTTCCATTTATTTGTTTCCTTCAAGATCCCTCCACTTCTCAATCACAAATTTAATCTTGATATCTACATAGGGAAATCATTATCCATATAATTAATATATTATTTTATATTTTTTGTTTAGTTTATTTCTCATTATTATTACTCATAATAGTTGTCTTCTTATAAAAATGGATTCTTTTTTTGAGTTGATGTGGTTTGTTCGAAGATGCTCAGGATGTTTTGGAAGTTTGACAAAGAAATTCAATAGAGATTGTGGTAACATTGTTAGTTAGGTCTGTTTTGAGACTTTGGGACATGTAGCAATTGTCTTCACCTCAATATGAAACACAATGTGACTGGTATGATTCCAAGTACTTATTTCTATTTAAAATTGACATTAATTTTAGTATGAAATGTGACTGATACACTCAAAACCAAGATAAAATATTCATATTGTTTTGATAATTTAAGAAAAAAATTCATAAGTCATTTATGACATGTAAGAATCATCTGCACCTCAATCCGATACACGATGTGACCAATATGGATGAATGTTTTCGTTATCCATCAAAAACTGACATTTGA
The DNA here is from genome assembly GCA_963277665.1 of Viscum album. Taxonomy (NCBI): domain Eukaryota; kingdom Viridiplantae; phylum Streptophyta; class Magnoliopsida; order Santalales; family Viscaceae; genus Viscum; species Viscum album. The sequence goes on along the minus strand of OY728155.1, from coordinate 356,698,119 downwards.
CTTTAAAAAGTGTCACTCACTGAAAACTGAAATAACACACATGGAGTTTTTTTTATAATTTGGGTAATTGATTCATAAATCATTTTTGATGTGTAAGAATCAGTTTAATTTCAAATAGATACATGATGTGATCCGTATGATTCAAAGTGTGTGTTTCAAGTTAAAAATGACATTTTAGTAATAAAGAAAAGTGAAATTATACAAATTGATAAAACAAATTCGTATTGATTTAATGCATTAGGAAAATGATATATTATGTGATTTGAGATGTGTATGAATCATCCAATCCTCAATATGAGGCACGGTGTGACCGGTATGACACCATATACATGTTTTTATTATTAATTGATATCAATTTTGGTAAAAACATCAACTGAACTACTCAAAGCCGATAAAACACATTCACATTGATTAAATACTATAGTAAATTGATCCATAATTCATCTGTGATGTGTAAGCATATAAATCAGCTCAATCCAATACACAATGTGATCGGTATGAGTCAATTTATGTGTTTCAATTTAAAAATAACAGATTAGTAAAAAAGAAAAGTGACATACTCAAAAATGAGAGAAAACATTTAGATTGTTTGGAAACATATTAAACCCTTCCACAAGTCATTTGGGATGTGTTAGAATTAGTCTCACCTAAATCAGACTCACTGTGTGACCGAAATGGCTCCAAGTTCTTGTTTTTATTTAAAATAGATATCAATTTTATAAGAAAGGCCAAATGACCTACTAAAAACTTAGAAAACACCATTATATTTTAAAAATACTTTATAAAAACAATTCATATGTCATTTCTTATGTGTATTAATTATCCTCACCTCAATTCAATACAAAATGTGATCGGTATGAGTCAAATTATGTGTTTCAATTTTAAAATGACATTTTAGTAAAGAAGAAATGTGACGTACTCAATACCAAGAAAACACATTCATATTATCTTTAAACATCAGGAAAAAGATCCATAAGTCATTTGGGAAGTGTAGGGATTAGTACCACCTCAATCTTATGCATGAAGTGATGGTATGACTCAATTTGCGTCTTTTTACTTAAAATTGTCATCAATATTAGTAAAAAAGACAAATGGCATACTCAAAACCGACTGAACACATTAACATTGTTTAAATAGTTTATAAAAAATATCCATATGTCATTTGTGATGTGTAGGAATCATACTCACATCAATCTAATACACAATGTGATCGATGTAAGTCAAAGTGCATGTTTCAAATTTAAAATGACATTTTAGTAAAAAAGACAAGTGACATATTAAAATACGAGAAAACACATTCATATGGTTTTTCAACATTAGTAAAATGATCCATAAATCATTTGGGATGTACAGGAATAAACATGACCTCAATTCAACGTACGATGTGATCGATATGACTCAATTTGAGTCTTTATTTAAAATTGTCCTCAATTATGTAAAATGGGAAACTATTCTATTCATAATCCTAAAAATATATTTGGATTGTTTGGATAATTTCTGATAACAATATAAAATTCATTTATGATATGAAGGAATAAATAGAAGCTCAATCCAACACATGGTGTTTCGGTTATGACTTAATGTGTATGTTACCAGTTTAAAATAGATATTTTGGTTTGAAAAGTTTCAATTATTAAAATTGATCAAAAACAATCATAATTTTATCATAATTTTTTACAACTAGTCATATGTCTTTTGTGACATGTAAGAATCTGTTTCACATCAAACTGATAAATGATTTGATCAGAGTGATTCAAAAGTGTGTGTTTCCAGTTTAAAATGAAATTTTAGTAAAAAAGAAAACTAACGGACTCAAAACCGAGAAAACACATTAATATTTTCTTGATAATTTTGGACAACGATTCACAAGTCATTTGCGAAATTTTTGAATTAGGATCACCTCAACCTGATCCACTGTGTGACCAGTATGCATCCAAGTTAATATTTTTATTTAAAATTGACATCAATTTTAGTAAAATTAATAGTTTCTACTAATTTATTTCTTTATATTATTACTAACATAAGAACTCTTTTATAAAATAGGTGCATTATTTTTCCTAAGTCAGTGTGGTTTGTTTGGCAATTTCATGAGTCAGTCATGACTAAAAGATAATAGAATATTGATGTTTTTGAATTTATGTAATAATTTATATTTATTTAATTGTATATTATATTGTTATAAATTCTTTTAATAAAGTGATTTTTCTTGTTATTATGTTTTATGTTCTATTTCATTTAAATCTTTTACTGTTACTTATTTTTGTTGATATCAGGTGTGTTTCTAGTGCTATCGTGTGCTATTACAACACACTGCATTATGTCCCTTTATCAATGATTTTTAAAAGAGGTGATAAAGGTATCTATTATCAGTGCTTTTAAAATCACTGATAAAAGGTCCATTATCAATTCTTCTATAAACACGGATAAAGGTATACATTATTAGTGCTTTTATGAGAACTAATAAATGAATCTTTAGGAGCGCTTTTATAATCATTGATAAATGGTTCCTTTAGCAGAGATAAATTAAAGTGCTGATAAAAGACCCCATTATCAACATTGATAAAAAAATGGATTTTAACCTTGCTCATGTAGTCAGCATTTTCTATAACTAATATTGGCCATTTATAGTGATGTTGAAGGCCAATTTTTTAGTAGAGCTAATTGCACTCAATTTTTTTGAAACTCCTGAGGAAATTCTATGTTTAATCACATTCTATTTATATAAATTTATAAGGATTTACTATGTTAATGGATTATTGTAATAAGTATAAGAGATACCAAGTTAAATCAATGTATATTAAACATAATTTATCAAAGGTTGAAATGATGGTTTCATTAGAGAAGGAATATTAAGATTGACATTTCATATGCACATGATCTTTTAATTTTGTTTTTATTGATAAACGTTTTGGGTTATAGTATTTTGTTGAAAAACAATCAGATAAATGTAGCTAAGAAATTTATGTGTCTTGAAGCCACTTTGTCTTATAACTGAATGATGGAGCATACTTAAATGGATAATAATATTTTTATTTGCATGTTTTGATTAAAACAGAGAGTTTCCTTATCTTTCCTAAGATGGTGGTATTTATATTTTAATTGAAATTAAATCTTTAAAATATTATCTATTCTCATTAGTGAGTGATATAGATAACATTATGGAATTTCATAAGAGTAATGAAGAATAAATGAAACATGTAAGGATTTTTCTTTAGTAATTTTTATTTATAGTTTTGGAAAAGTATTTTAAATTGTATTAATAACTTGGAAATTTGATTTTATGACAAGGTTATATTTTTGGGGATAACTATTAGAGAACACATGATAAAGGTATAGACAACTCTTAGGTTTAATATACACCTTAGGTTGAGATTATAAAGGGTGGTTTTGATATTGAACAAATAAGTTAGATATTATTGGTATACATATGATTAATAAATGATTTTTTTTTTGAATTTCATCATATTTCTTGGATTATGATCTAAATATTTACTAGTGTTTGAATTTATGATCTAGTGGTTGTTGTCATTTTATGGATAAAGATAGATTTATCTTTTGGATAAAAATTTAACTTTAATATTTTTTATTGGCATAGTGATTTAAATGGTTTTGGTAAAGGTATGTAATAGATAATATATGATTAGGGTATAAAGATACTATGGTATATAATTTTATGAATTAATAATTTTTTCTTAAGAAATATAAGTAACTTGACTTAGCCTAAGAAATTTTGGTAGATATCTTATTAGAGGTTATTCCCCAAATAGTGAATATGTTAATAATAATCTCATATAACTTCTTCTATGTGTAAATATTAAAATTATGAGGATATAATTTATTTATGTTGGAGAATGAAAAACCTCGAGATCTTATTCTGTGACTTCCTTTAAGTGTGTCAAATGTGTTTGATAACTTTATCCACACTCAATTCCGATGTAAATAAAAAAATAACATATTTAGATAAAAATATAAATATTAAGTATGAATATTAAAACCTAACTATAGAATTAGAGATAATGAATAGGATTAACTAATTTGTTATATATATATATATATTAAAAATAAAGGCTACTTTTAATATGAAAGAAATTCAATTTTCTTCCATGAAATGACTAATAAGATCATTTATTGTTTAGAAAAGTATTTTTCTTAAAAATTTATTTTTATTTGATAAAATTTATATTATATGAATGATATGGTTAATATTAATTGGTTAAAACCAATTTAGATGGTAAATTAAATGAAATAAGAATAATAATAGTTAATATTTGAAAAATTCATTTTCAAATAAAAATATGTTTTCATTATAATTTATTATTTTATAAAAGATGAATTCATAAATTTTAAAATATATATTTAAAAAAATATCCTCATTTTGTATTTATAATAACAATATCATCCTAAGATAATTTTTTTTGAATTTTTCTGAAAAAATTTGTTTTTGGTGAATAGTTAAAAACATATATTTTTCTAAAAACTGAGAATTTTATGACATTATTAAAGTAAAATAATGAAATATATGGTTTTGAAACATATTTATATTTAATAGATATATTTATAACTAAAATAAATAAATTTAAATATCTATTTTTTTATAGAACCTATGTGTATCATTTTATGAAAATATATAATATTTTCTTCAATTTTTTTTATTAGCATATTTTAAAATTTACTTTTCCTCACTTGAAGAAACTAAATATATCAAAAGAAAAATCTTATTTTATGTCAATATTATAATATTTTTTCACTAAGTTAATTTCAAATATGGTTATAAAAGTATGTGTATTAGGATTAAATTTAATTCCCATGATAATTGTAAAAGTGTTATTTTAAATAAATTGATTCATTAATATTGATTAATTTTTATATAATAAATTTAAGTTATTTATTTTGATTTATTAATCTAATATCATATTTATTTTTTTAATTATATTGACACACATTTAAATGGTTTACAATAATAAATAAAATTAATACCACATGATAGTTGAAACACAATTTTCTATAAAATTGTGTTTTAATATATATATTTTTTATTTTAAAAGATACTATTATATTATTTAGAAATTGTGTTACATTAAATAGATATTATATTTATATTTATCACACAAAAATTTTGTAAATAGTGGTTATTTTATGTTTTTAGTAAAACTTGAAATTAAAAGATAAAAACTAGTTAACAAATTAAACAAGTGTAAAATAAAAAAATAAGAAAAAATGACTTCCAACATGTTTGAAACATGTGTTGAAATATTTTTATTGTATTTTTAGACCCAATATCATGCTAAAATCCATTATTTGTAATTTTATTATCCTTTTAACCTTTAATAGTTCAATGATGGCATCGAAAAGTATACACTATTCTACAAAGTTCTCTTTTCATTTCTTATAAAAGGATAAAGTTCTACCCCTTCATGACACATCCATTACTTAAAATAATCCACTTTTACATACCAAAATAATATCTAATTTTAATTATCCTATGGCCTCAATTAGTTATCCTAAATTAAAAAAATCCCCTAATATAACATTCTATCACATGGACATATTAGGTTTGCTTCAGAACCTCAAGCGCACGCCCCTGTATGCCAGAGGTTATCGACTAAAAGTGGTGGTGTGATGAATATTGTGGTGGTGACTATACCCCATAGTGATTTGTTTCAAAAAATAATAATAATCAATAAAAATAAATATTAGAGTAACACAAATATTGAAGAAACAATATACCATAAAACATGGAAGTAAGAGGAGGTTCTAGTAATCCAAATAATAAGGAATCACGTATCAAAAGGATGAAATGTATCTAATTTCAAACTGAATGTAATATAAATAAAAGAACCAGATGATAAAAATAACTCAAAATACCCCATTACATAACCCCATGCTGGTGCAATTTATAATTCGATCCCATCCAGTAAGCAATAATAAGAAACAAGGTCATTTTCCCTTGTCAATACTTGCATCAAAGAGGAAAGTTATATACAAAAATGCAGAATTTGAATTTTTGGGAAATTTCAAGAATCATATTATGTGAATATAGTTTGCATACATATATTTAGGATAAAATTGATAACATGGAATTCCATGTCACAAAAAACTAAGTATGTTATATCTATTAGTTTTTGTGATATTTTTTTTGATGACACACAATTTAAAGGATATTGGTTTTATTTTTGAAAATGTTTCATTCAAAATTTTTAATTTAAGTGCAATGAAACATCCAAAAAATATATTAAGATATCCAATCACCATGCACATTGATAAAATACATCATTTATAAAGAGTTTAAAGGCCAAAAAGTTTTATCTATATTGAATTCATTTATGATAAACAAAAATAAATAGATATTTTCACCAATCCATTTTTATGATAATTTTAATTTTTGGAATAAAATTTAGGTTTTATTTGAATTTAAATGTGATTAATTTTTTTATTGTTTTTATTTTATTTTATGTTTTTATGTTTATCCTTTTAGGATAAAATCCTTTGATATATTTTTGGGTTGTGGTTTTAGATAATGATTGTGTTCAAGGAACATATAAAGTTTCTTATTAAGTCATTTGGAACTTATGAAATAAAGGATAGAGGATATTTGTTTTCAGATAGAGTATTTTTATCAATAGGATAAAAAAATTCCATAAAATTTTGTTTCTCACCATAAGAAATATCTTGTCAGATTAATTCTATTTGGCTATTGGAATTGTTGTTCTATGTTGGTAGAGACCGTGATGTAATAGAGATGAATCATGTGAAGATGATAAAATTTAAGAATAACCCATAGATGTGGAAGATTATGTTATAGATGTGTCACTCCATGAATCATTTGGTCAACCCATAATTGATCTATAATATAATAACTTTTTATGATGATGGTTATTACATGGATTGGTTTACATCATAATAGGGAAATAATAAATATTAGGGTTTGAGCTATTTTTACATTATTGATTATTTTTCGCATGGAATATGGTGTCACACTTTGACACATATTACTTGTGATTAAATCTGATCCATATAATAAGGATTCAATAATATTCAAATGGTGATTATTCCATAGTAATTGTGTGTTTTATATGGTGTAGAAGGTTTTATTTCTAGTTTTTTCCCTGTAGAAGTGGACTATGTAAAGGAAAGCAGCTCACTCTATGGTGATATAGTTACCGAATAATTCCAATATTTTCACCATGATGTGTTTTACTGTGTGTAAGGTATAAAAATTAGTGGTTATATATTTCACACCATGAATGAGTGAATCAAACCTTGGAGGTATTTTTGGAGGAAGGATCTTGATTTTGAGGTTTCTCAATGGAATGAGGATGAGATCATGATTTTAATTCTTATTCCATAAAGATGTCGAGTTAACAGATTTATAGAACTAAAAGTTCCTATCTTTTATGAATATTAAGGGATATTTTCTAATGGGATTTTGACTCTAACTTGAATACCTAATTAGATGAATTTTCTTTTCAAATTATGGCAAATTAAGAGTCTATTGAATAAGAAACGTTGAGATTCTATGAATATTGGAGTGATATCATTGTCTATAAAGAAAGGATGGATGATCATGAAAAATATATCGAGATATTAAATATCATTGCAGGAATTTTGGAAAAATAAATGAAGAGAGATCCAGGTGTTTATCTCATTAGAGGTTTATTAAGTCCATCCCATGGATGATGTTATAGTTAACTGATACATTATTTATGGTGTAATATCATTCTTGTTTTTCATGAATATTGAGATGGTTTCTCATTTAAGAGTAGATATATTTCTAAGTGATTAAGTCTAGTTATTTCTCTACCATTATGAGGGTATAAACTCGGATTGTCAGTGAAACCTCAATGAATTTTTAGAAACAAGAAAAAAATTTAGTGTTTGTTGTACATCACACATATCCATTTTATTCTCCCTTGATTAAAATATTTTGGGTATACAAAGAAGTATTTCGCATGCACCTCTTTTATTTCTTTTTCATGTCATATAATTTTTTTGGGAGAGAGATGTTCTTAGTAACAGTGGATCAAGATCATTATTGAGGATTTTTTGAAGATATCAGCATATCTTAATTAAACTCCCCTATAGGGTATTTACTTTTACTTGGGTAAAAAAGTGGTATTAGATATAAAGGTTCTTGTTTGTTTCTTCCCTATTTAGTGTTTTGGAGAATATCATCTACTATAAGGTAATTCCAGTCATCCATGGAAACAATATAAAATTATGGATGAATAATATGTACAAAAATTATTGATATTTATAAATATATTTATACATAGATTCCATACATGGTATCATCATCATAATGGAGAGTGAAGCATTATTTGATTAATAAATATGGGAGCTTTATAGTGAAATCAAATAAGTCAACATGTTAAGATGAGCATTATCTATTAAAATATATATAAAGTTAATGTGTAAATACTCACAATCCACATTGGATATACTTATCAAAATAATTGAAGGTGATTCCATGTTATGTGAATATAAATTATTTGTTTTATCAAATAAGTATAATTACTCATGGATGAACCCAAATTAACCAATCGATGCACTCTTCGATTAGGTGATTAATATTTATAGACTCCAAGAAACCTCCAATTATATCAAAATCACAATGAGGATCTTGAGAATAATTACACAATGTTTCAACATAATTTTCTTATTACTATAGAAAAATACCCAAAGGTGGTGATTTTGTATAGTCTTTAAGATTCTCTCATTTCATATGATATGAGAAAAATAATAATGCATCCTCAATAATGGATCCTTATCTGGAAGTTTCATTCAATGAAATGAAGAAACTCATTTGGAAGTGACCCTAAAAATGAGATAGTTGATGAGGTGATGTAATTCTTTCCTCAAATCTCAAGATAGGGAATGTAATATTCAAATTAATTCATCCAATTTCTTTCTTTTTGTGTGGAAATTTTGAGAATCTCACAAAAAAAGTATTAAAAGAAATACTAAGATGATGATGAAAATGAGGTACCCATGAAGAAATAATCAATAATGTGAGTGGAAAGAGGTGTTAATAAAAAATTATATAAAAATAATAACTTTATTTTTCAATAATATTTCAGCTCAAATGAAATCTAAGTGAAAAAAATTAAAGACTTAAAATACCTTAATTATGAATTTTTTGTGTCTAGAATATACAAAACCAAAAAATAGAAGATAAAAAATGACGATTTTTTTGGAATTGAAGGAAGTGTTTCCATCAATGTTGAACTACAATATATTCTTAACGAAGTTAATTTTTAGTGATATAAAAAAAATATTTTCAATGATTTCATTTATGATCCCAAGCTGAATATTTTATAGTAATAAGATGATAAATATAATGTTTTGGTATAAATTAATCATCTCAAGTATGGATGGCTAGAAAACTCCTATAATGATGTTGATGTCATTGTCAAAATCTTATAGAAGGCCTATATTATTCATGGTTTGGATAATTTTTTGAAATATCATGCCAAAATGATCAAAGATATCAATGGAATAATCATGGAGGTGGAATGAAAGATCAATGATCATCAAATACTTCTTACACCTTACATGACATTGGGAAGTTGTAGGATACATGATTCTAGGGAATATAATGAGAAATACAAGTAGTAAATGAAAAAGTTATATAATCCACCATAAGTTCGTAATTTTAAAAAAAATTATAAGATATTCATCATAAGAAAAATTTATTGTTTATTGATGTGAAACCAAAAATTACCACACCTTAGAAGAAGGTTGATTTGGATGATTCAAAAAAGAACCAAAATTCTATATTCAGATCATTGAAGGCACATATTAATGAACTGAAAATATAGTTCTATTAATTTTTAATGACGAGGCATAAAGTATATATGTGTCTTATAGAATAGTGGATCTTTAATGCACAATAGAATAAAAAATAGACAATAATTTTTTTAAAAACATAATATGAATTTAATGGTTATTGTTTTAGGTGTGAAGGTTTTGAAAAAAAACAATGAATTTATCATCAAGATTATAATGATATATTCTAAAGTATACTTATAAAGTAAGATATCAGTACCAATATAATCATCAAGAAGGATGAAAATTCATAAAAACTTGTATCCTTGAATGATATGGTTGATCTAATAGAGCTAGAGGAAAACTGATATTATTCACCATTAGAGGAATTAACATAAAAACATGGATCAAGAAATAAACATTTTGATAAGGAAAATACCATATATATTTCTTTGAAATAAACCAATGGGATAAATTATGAATCCTTGATAATGTATCTATTTCCCATATGATGGGGAAAAAATATCTTTTCATGAGAATCAATAGTGAAAAATAATGTGTTGTTTTATTTGGGAATAATAAAGGAATAAAAATAATTGGCTTTAGGAAATCTAAATTTTTTGGCAATTACTTGGGTTATATTAATGTTTTGGTGTTTGAAGTAATTTCTCACAAGTTTCTAATCATAAGTTAATTTTGAAACTTGGGGAATTCATCCAATTTCAAAAATAAGGGTTGACTTATCAAAGGATGAAATGAGAAAATTTTTATATAAGTGAAACTATTAATGGGGAATGTATACATTATTTTGGGAGAAAATTCATGTTTCTCTAAAACCAAGTAAGAAGAGAAAATTTTGTTCAAAAACAATTATCAACTTGAACTAAAATTCCTTGAGTGATTTGGTGAAAAATTAATGAGTACATGATATCCCAAAAATATTACATGATTTAAATCATAGATTTGATACTTTTCATAAAATAAAATAATTCATAATACTTACAAGCCTGATGACAATAAATTAATGACATTTCTTAAGTTGGTGCACATTTATATGTGTATGAAAATATCACTCAGATATATAAATGGAAATATGTTCTTGGTTATTTTAATCAATGTTTATAGAAGGTTGGCATGGTTTATGATTATCTATAAAAAATAAAAATCATTCATGTGTATAACAACTTATCAGAGAATGGTGGAGAATATTTTTTGGTTGAAAATATAGAAATTCATAACTAATAATGGAATGGAATAAACCAACAATAAATTAAGGGAAAATATCAAGAAGTGTGGGTTAAGACATTGTGTATTACAAATTTATTGATGTGAGTTTGGTTTTACATCAATTTATATCTCAAATAGGGATTTGTTTTTTTTTCAGGATAAAGATATAAAACCCTATGAGATGTGATATAGGATGAAGAAAATATTGCAATACTTTTGAATTTTTTGAAGTAAATCATGTATTATTAATAAATAAATAATCTATAAGATTTATTATCATATGGATTAGTAATTTTTATTGAATAATAATACCAAACAAAGGTATAGAAATTATATAAAATTTGGATTGAAAAAATCAATGATATTTAATGTGTAACTATTGTTGAAAATAAGAAGAATACACAAAGAAGTAAGAAGTTTTGAAAGAAAAAAGTGATGGAATTATAGAGGGGAGTGATTCCAAGGTTAGTAGACTACGAGGAGAAAATGGGAATAAATTTTATTTATAATAAGGCATTGATGATATAGAAATACAGGCAGGTTCAGTAGATGTAAATATTAAAATAATAATGGATACAATTAATAAAACAATTAAGGTTGGCTGTAAGATAGATCTGGTGGATATATAGAGGCTGATGAATCTACATAAAACATATCTATTATAACTTTTATATTCAATGAATATTGGGAAGGATACCTAAGAAGATAATGGGATCAATTTGATGCAAAAAATGCTTGACCAAATTGAGAAGTAGAAGTCATAGGAAATTGTTAAACAAATGAAATAGAAAACTTTCATTAGAAAGAAATGGGTTTCCATAAAAAAATAAATTAATACATCATGATTGATTTGAAAAAAATCATAATTATTATTTAAGTTTCATTCCACTATCAGAGGTATTGATTTCATGATTAATTTTCTCCATTAGCACTGTTATAAATTTTCTATTATTCCTAGAAATCTTGATGAAATGTAGAATCATGTTGCTCTAAATTGATATTAAATCATTATTAAATAAGGGATTAATTGATGAAGAATAGTATATTATAAAAACATATGGTTTTATTATTTTTGGGTGTGATTTCATGGTATCTTGGTCAAATAAGGTGTGTTTTGAAAAAAATAAATCTCCAAGGGAATAATACTCTAGGCCAAAGAAAAAATTGACAATTTTTATATTTTAGTAACATAAATTTGATAATAATAAATACATCAAAAAACAAGGATTAAAATATTTCTATGGTCATTTATATGAATGAAATAATTTTTGGAAGATCAAATAAATTAGAATGCATGTTTTTTTATCAAAATTCAAGGTGTGAGCTTGAGATGCCTTTAATGTGCGATTTGATGTTTTTCATTGGTTATGGGTTAAATAAGGAGAAAATGGACTTTTTTATTGATATAAATATTCTAACTAGGTTTTTATGAGGTTATTACTGTATAATTTAAAGGTTATAAAAATTTGGGTAGTTACACAGATGTAATTTCAATGTTAGGTTGATGGAAAAATGGTCAATCAGGTTTAAAATAGACAAATACCTGAGAGGCAATCGTATCTATCTGTTACACAACCCAAAATTTTTATTGTAGTTATTAATACATGTTTCTACTGAATATGCCCTAGGAAATCCACTAAATATTAAAAAAATGGCATTTTTGTAGTATGAAAATTATAATGGATTTTTCCTATTTTATCATGAAACATAAAAACCAAAATTATTTGTATTTACATATACAGAATGGGTTAGTTCTATGGGTGATATCTTTTCATTATTGTAAGGTTCATTATTTCTTGTAGGTTTTTGTATTTTTTTTAGGTTAGAAGATTGACCACATTTTACTAAGCACTACGAAATCCTATTATATCAAGGTTACCCAAGCAGTTACTCAATTTATTTGGACAAATAACATCTTGAGGATGTTTTGGGTTGATCTAAACTCTCCTATTTGAATAAAGTTTGATAAATAGGGATATATCAATTTTATAAAAAATAATATCAATAATTAAAGAGAAAATAAAATTGTGATAATGTACCAATTCATTAATAGGAAGTATCATTCAGGGCTGGTAAAGTTAGGGTATGTTTACTCAAAAAAATAGTTTTTAGATGTTATAAAAAATACATTACCCAAAGATGATTTTGGGAGGTACTGATTAACTCAGGGAGTATATCCGTATCCACCCAAATAGATACTTTATAGAATAAATATCCACTCAGTAATGGAATTTTATATTTATATATAGGTATGTTGACTCTCTTGAATTAATTTTTTGGATTTCTAAATCTCTATGTAGGTCTTTTAGTTAACTTCTCTTTGGGTTTGTTGAAAAAGGTGGTTAATTTTTATTGGATTTTCTTGGGAGAATTTTTCCATGATTAAAGATGAAGAATAATATGAGTGTTATTTCCTACATAAAAAATGGGGATATATCCCAGGCTAATGCTTTGGAAGGAGGGTTACATTCTTTATGCATTTTAGGGGCAGAATATTTGTTAAGAATAATTTAAGAGAATCAAGATCAAAGATGTGTTTTTATTGAAAAAATTCCATTTAACTCTTGATTATACCAATGTTCTTGAATAATGTTGGATTGGAGTTGGTGACTAGTAAATCATTGATTCACAATAAAAAGGAATACAATTTTAGATTTTGTTTCTAATCAATTATGAAATTTTTAGAGAAATATGTATTGAGCCAATTTTTAAGGGGTTTTCAACAAACACAAAGGAGGATTTTGTTAGAAATAATAATTTGATGTATTTTTATGATGTATGTTATACGAAATATTGTATTATATGGAATTATATAGTATCCTTGTGATAAAATTATAATATAAAGTTTGGAAGGGTTTTGGAAGAATATAGATTTGTACTCTCTGGAGAACAAAAAACCTGACACAATAGCATAAGTCATATCACAAAACATCTCATGAAAGATTAAATAATGTGGATAATGGAATGGTTGTACATTTCTAGTAGATAACACACTATTATAGATCGATGTTAGTTAAATATGATTTTATATTGGAATAAATCTTGGATTTGGAATATTAAGTTGTAGATTGGTCACTTTGAGAAGGGTTTGATAATGATGAAATGGAGCTACCATAGAACAACTTATTCCATGGATGGTTATTTTAGAGAATGGTTCGGGCCATGAAGGGTAAACCAAGAATATTATGTTTTGATCTATTTGAATCTAATTGATCATTCAAATCATCGAATATTTGTCACCCCATGAAAAATCTTGAATATGATTAAATTAAATCCGTATAAAAATGACTTTGTAAATCTAAAATAGTGATCAAATCACAACAACTATGGTTGGGATATGAAGGGAAATGAGTGATTTATAGTGTTCTTCCTAATAGAAAGGGACTGAACTAGGAAGGATACTCTTACTATTGCGAGATGGTGAAAATATTATGAAATATTTCCTATAATGAAATTTTATACAATGTGCAAAGTGGGAAATTAAAATTTTATTTATTATATATTACTATAGAATGAGTAATTCCATACTGGTATTTGATGAGTCAGTAGATTAGTTTTTTAGTTTTTAAGTGGAATGTGAATCACACTGTGATATTATTTCCCATATTTATAATAATTATATTTATGATATTTATAAAAGTAAAGATATCTAAATTTTAGGTATCTTATGTTATCTTTCAGAGTTGGAGTTTGGTTGGGTTTAAAATTGGATTAATTTTCCCATGTTAATTAAGGTTAATTAATGATCAAAGGGGAAACATTGATTTTACTAAATATATAAGATATATTTTTATTCAAAAAAGTTGAGGATCATAAAAATGTTAGTGAAAGAAACTATATCTTAAATATAATGTTTGAGAGGTGAAAGAATAATGATACAAGAGTCCATATCATAGGCCATTCATTTGTTTCATCTCATGCATGAAGGTAAAGCAGATTGATGCACCATTTAAAGTGTTCTCTCATTCTTGGTATTCTAATATTATTATTTTTAATTACATGATCAATGAATATTTTTATTTGTATAAGTTAGTTCTATACTTTTTTGTGTATATAAACCTGGTGGGTTAGTGTGGCTACTCTAAATTGTAAGAAACAAGAAGTGTGGTTAGTGTTTATATTACATAGGCCTATCATAAATTCACACTTCTATGATTAGTCCAATTTGAGTGAACATAGTGAATTATTTGTGTACCTATTTGTTTATTTTATCATTGTATAACAGTTATGAGAAATATAGGTATTATAACTAATATTGGAATAAGATCATTATAGAGGGTAATTGGAAGAAATCAATATAGCATGATTCAACCCCATCTCATGGGATTGATTTTGGTTGGGAACACAAATTCTATTTTATATTTTTATATTCTATAATTCATCTTGAATATTGTTATATATATATATATTATTTGTGAACATTCAAACATTACATTACCTAATTATTAATATAAATATTTCATGAGTAATTTTTGTCAAATAGTTTGAAATATTTATTTCATGATACATAAAATAATTTCTGTATTTCTTAAAATTATCTTATTTTTTCTAATGTCTATTTTCATACACACATTTTCAAATAATTCTTTAAATAATTATTATATAAAACAATTGATCATTATCCTCTAAAACCTCAACCTATTAAAAACTTCAAATATTTCCTCATGATTCAAAACCCAAAAACCTAAAACCTCCACTTAAAATTTGACAATGGGAAATAGTAGTAGAACTGATGATGGACCTACTTCCGAAAATATTAAATCAATGTAGGATAGAAAATTTATTACTTTAAAATTCATATATTTCACATGATTAAATTGTAAAATAAGATTATGAAAATCTTATTATGATTTCCTGGTGGAGTTTTTATTTTTAATGGAAAGAATAAATAATTTTTATAAAAGTGTAATAAGGTAGTTATATGAGAATACATGGTCTAATTTTAGAAGTTATGGAGATTTAATTTCAGATAGATTATGTTTTTAAGATTTCTCTTTCTCTTCTACTAAGTTAGACTATATTTTATGTTATCCTCATGAATAATTTTTTTGTTAAATAAAATATAGATTATATAGATTTTAAGGATATAAATATATTTTTTGAATCTATTTAGATGAAATAACATTTTATAAATTTAACAAAAGGATTTGAAACTTGATAATAATATTCTTTCAACGTTTATTCTGGATTTTGTTTCTCAAAGAGTTGGGGAATTGAGAAAGGTATTATTTCAGGGTATGTATATCTTATATATATTATTTAATGAGAAAAATGTGATTATTTCATTATTTATTTTTAGATTTACAAATAACTTCTATCATGTATGGAAGAAAATAAAATTCTATCCTTATTAGAAGATGACCACACTACTCTTATTGAAGAAAGAGGTTAAGCGGAATGAATTAGAATCATGAAAATATCATCAATAGAGATTAGTGATTAATAGTTTTGTGAAAAGTATTAGGTAAAATAAATTACGACATTAAAAAAATTATTTGTTGTTAAGAAAAATAAATAAAATCTTATGAATAAAATATATCTTCTACTCTTTAAGAAAAGCAGTTTTATAGAATCTATTTAATTTAAGATGTCCATAATCGATAGTCTTATATATGACAATCATGAAAATTTAAAAATAAATAAATATTAATATGTTATAGTTCACTTTAAAGAACATAAATATGTTTTATAATACTAATATAACATAGATAAAAATGTTGAAGATGGATATCAATATAAAGAATGTTTTAACATCAATTTTCAATGAAGTTATTACTTCTAAAACTGATAAATACATAAATGCTTATATGGAATTTGATAAGAGAGAAATGGTAAGATATGGAGTTAATTTTGAGAAATATATTAGAAAAAGTAAGGATGTGGATATGGAAATTTTTGGGTTTATAGATATTTATAATGAAAATCAAGATAATAATGAAAATTTAAAGGAAGAATATGATGTAACTTTTAATGTTTAGAAGGAAATATCGTTTATTAGAGATAATAATATAGTAGTGGATAGTAGAACCCCTTTAACTACAACTATTGAAGAACAAAAAGTTGATTTTAATGAATATATTAACTAGTTTATAGTTGACATATTCTTGGAATTTCATCAACTATAGTTTGAAAATATTGACTAGTAATCTAGTTTTAAATATATAGTGATGGGTAAAATTAAGAAAAAGAAAATCCATTTTTAATATATAAATTTAACTATTTTAAGTATCCAATGGTATCAAAAAAATTTGAAAATGGAATTCAAAATATATATTAATGAGTTGATAGAGATATTAAATTTTCAAGAAGAGGTAATGAAAAATACTCTTCCAAATCAAAAAATAATGAATAAATATTTTATAAAAATATATGTAAATGTTCAAAGTGAAAGATTAATTAATTAAGTAATAAAATTGTATTTATACATTTGTTTTTTAATCTATTATGGAGTAATTTAAATAAATAATAGAGTAGATAGCTGTAGTTTTTTCTAATATTCATTTATAAATTATGAATTAAAAAAATAGCAGTTTATAGTGTCATAAAATTAATTTGGATAAGGTTAATGTTTTTAAGGACTTAATTACTTGATCTATATATGTTGATTATAAAAACCTAAATAATAAGGATATTGTATGTAGTTTTATAAGTACATTTGAGTTTGTGAAATTCCATTGTCAAGTCCATCAAAAATATGATAAAAATCAGGAATAAAAAATGTATCAAAAATTTCATAAACAATTTTCTTACAATGGTTGAAAATAAAATTTCATTTTTATAAGAGTTTTGAATAATAAATTTTATTAATTCAAATTTTGTAAATATTTTGAAATAGTGGGTGTAAAAATTGAATGATGATGTTTAGTTTCTCTTAGATGGCCAATAAGATATTCTTGATAATCTTAGAGATCTTTAATCATTCAGTTCTGAGTCATTTTTGTCATAATTTGAGTGATATATATTTCAATGGTGTAAGTATCAACAAAATAAAAAGTGATCATAATTTATACATCACCTTATATGAATACAACCAATACATTTACAACTTATTTCATTGAGAACACTTTAAATATATTGAAGAAATTTTTATAAGATCCAACGAGTTTTCCAAAAAATGATTATTTTATAAAGAACATAAAAAATGAAAAATTAGTGATAGATTTTATCTACATAACATAACACTAAGATTAAATGGTTTTAAATGGGATGATTTAAATATTAAAAAATATGGGATTAAAATCTATATTAGTTCTATATTGATAATTCTAGAAGAGAAGTTATAAAATAAATATAGAAGGCTTATGGATTATTTTTAAGGCAAGGATGTAATTTTATTATAAAATATATCATTTATAAAATTGTGTTAAGGTTGAAGTGATTTAGGAAGTATTTATATGATTTTACAGGCAAGAAACATGGATTAGTACCCTTAAAAAACTGTTTATATATAGAGATCAATTTTAAAAGGATTTTGGAGCTCAAAATTCATTTCAAAAAAGGGTAATAGAATATTTTTATTATTTTTGTGAAAGAGATGTAACATAATCTAGACACACTCTAAAATATCATGATAAATTTCCCTTCAAGTGTCTATTTTAATTTAATTATACTTTAAGATCCTCATCTCAATGTAAACATATTTTTTATGTCGAAGATAATTACATCTTAGAGAAAATATAGGAATGATTCCTTATTATTATTGAAATTAACAAAAAATTGTGATATTAACTATTGAAAAACATCAAGGTGTTAAATATTTAAGACACCAACTTGGTTCTTCCATATCTTGACCTCAACTTTTCACCGATTATAGTATACATTTTGGGAATGACGAAAACTGTAATTATCAAACTCTAGACCATATGATTATTATAAACTAGAATATAAAGCTTCTTAATGATTGTTTTGATGATGTTTAGATATAAATTTATTTATTCATCTATTATATTTAATCATAAATTTATTTTTGAGTATTGAATATATTCAATACAAGAATCATATTTATTTCAGTTTTATATTCGAACAGTTTTCCTTTAAATTTGAAAAAATAAATATATTATTTAATCTCTTTATCTTTATTTTTGATATTAGAAAATAGGTATAATAAAAATTTTAGGGGTAAAGAAAATATTTTATTCTACTGATTCAGATTTTTTAGTGTTATTTATTACTGGAAAATCTATAAAATTTAATGTCTTAATTTTATGGATTTTGTAACTATTAAAAGGGGGGAGATTGTTGGACAATTTTTTTGTACCAATATACACTCATATATTCAATTTTTTTATTCTCAAAACAATCCACGTTTGTTTGAATAATGAATCTTTTTTTCATGGATTTCAAGATAATTATTTACATATTATAATATTTTATCAATATATTTAATTTTTTTATATTTCTATCAAATAATATTCAAGTTATTTGATGTTATGTAAAGAAGATTATTTCTTACGTATTTAATAAAAACTAGAAAGAATAATACATTATATAATTTTATGAAATATAAAACATTACTTATATATTTGAAGTTATAAATTATCCTCCATATATATAGAAAACCCTTTTTAACACCCCAATATTTCATATTATGTTATTTCTTCATAGTAATTCAATAACTTGCACTACACGCAACATCGAGTTCAAGAACACCACGACTTATCAAACTAGCCATTCAAAAGCTGTTATGAATAATAATACCTGAATTTTAAACTATATATAATCCTTACAATTTTAGAATCCATATTATAAATTTCTTAGACATAATGTAAGAACTAATTCTTTTTTTCAGATAAAAGAAGTATTTTTCAAAAAATTCACTTTTACCGCCTTTTAATGGTGAATCCTTTTTAAATCCAATATTTGAAAATTTTATATATTCAATTTGACAAAATAAACTTCTTCTTTAGAATTGGGATATAAGAATTTAGTTTCAATAAATTTTTGGTGTTTTTATGATAAATTTCATATTTGGGTACATAGAGAAAAATACTATATTTTAACAGGAAACAACTTTTTTAATGAAAATAATTTATACTGTCATATTATAGATTTTAATGTTTTGAAAGTATAAATAGATTACATTTTTACCATTTAATCCAATGTTGGTCATTGTAAGTAATTTCACTTTGATATTGGACATAAACAAGTGTCAATCTTTTGATAGTATTATTTCTTAAAAATTCACTTTTTGGTTTTGACAATGGGAATTAATTTTAAATTAATAAGTGTAAATTATATGTTTTTAATTTGGTAAAATAGAATTCATTTTTGAATTCGTAATATCAAAATTAGCTTAGAGTGATTTTTTTGTATTTTTCTGAAAACTTTCAATTTTTGATGAATAATGAAAACCCTCATTTATTATTTAAAACCGGCATTTTATTTAAATAATTATTAATTTTATTTAATTTTATTTTAGGTCAAAATAGATACATAATACCTATATATATTCAATGTAATTAATTGGATTCATTTTGTAAAAATATTAGATATACAAAATTTTATTGAACTTTTCACAGTTTTTTACCCACCTTCTAGGAAAATTTTCAAATTCACATAAAACATAATTTTACCGCATTTTGAGTGGAATTTCAAAAATTGGAGAGACATGGTTGATATCAGTAAGAAAAATGTGGTTCAATATGATAAAAATAATTTTTAGTGAATAGTGACTTTTTACTTTTTTTTACCACGATTAAAAGTAAAAAAGGGTAATTAAGGGTAAAAATGATATTATTCTTACCCTAACACATGTCCTAATTCTATTGGTTTTGTGTAATTAGACGAAAAAAACCTTAAGAATAAAATATTAACCTCTTTGGTCCACTTCGATTAGATTAGGACATTTATTATTATTTAATTCAAAGAAGAGTTAAAAGTGTTAAATTCAAAGTTTAATAACTAAAACATTTTTAATATAGAGGTACACATAAGATAGATTCGACTATAAATATTCATTAGAAAGATAAAAATATTTCCTACATAATGTTATTTTATTTATAATTTTTTACACATTAAATAATTAAATTTATTTATGACACAATGATGATGAAGTAATTACCGTATTAATGAAAGATTAAAATACAATTATGTATACCCGCCCACACCCTGGACAGCACTCCCACACCCCTGGATAGCCCTCCCACCCCCCCTCACCCCACTAAACAGCCCCCACCACACCCCTGTACTGCCCCCCGACCACCTGGACAACCCCAAACACCCCTGGATAACCCCCCCCCCCCCCCCCACACACACCCCTAGACTTCCCCTGACCCCCTAGACAGCCCCAAACAGCCCAGGACAACCCCCACCCTCATGTATACCCGCCTCACCCTGGACAGCACTACAACACCCCTAGACTTCCCTCCCACCCCCCTCACCCCACTGGACAGCCCCCACCACACCCCTAGACTGCCCCCCGACCCCTTGGACAGCCCCAAACACCCCTGGACTACCCCCCAACCACCTGGACAGCCCCAAACACCCCAGGACACCCCCCCCCCCCACACACACCCTGGACAACACTCCCACACCCCTGGACAACCCTCACCCCACTGGACAGCCCCCACCACACCCCTGGACTGCCCCGACTACCTAGACAGCCCCAAACACCACTGGATAACCCCCCCCACCCTCATGTATACCCCCCACCCCCTGGACACCCCCTGGACAGCCTCCCACTCCCCTGGACAGCCCCTGCACCCTCTTGGAAATTCTCCCACCCCCTAGACTGCCCCCCCACTGTAACAGCCCGAGATTTTATGAAAAATATTCTTTTTTATTTCACTAATGTCTTGTGTTGTACGCTACACCAAAAGGAGCTTGCACAACACGCATCCTTGACTTGCCTTGCATTACACGCAATCGCAACCTTCCTCGATAGCGTGTGTGGTACGTAATACTGAGTTTCACGAAACAATGATATGCTATTAAAATATTATTAAAACTAGCCGTTATGAATAGTAATAACCACTTTTTAAATTTTAGAAAATTTAGCTCTCAAAATGGACTTTATTTTTGGATTCGGAGTATCGAATTTAGCCTAAGGTGAAATTTTGGTACTTTTCGGATAACTTTCATATTCTGATGAATAGTAAAAATTACTAAATTATAATTAAAAACAACTTTTTTAGTCAAAATAATTAATAGTGATAAATTATTAATTTGAGTTGTTTTAAAGTATATTTAGAATATATTTTTACAATTTAATACAATGTTGGTCATTGGATGTAATTTCACATTTAAACCAGACATAAACAAGTGTCAATCTTTTGATAGATATTGTTTCTTAAAAACACGCTATTTGTTTTAACAGCGGGATTTAATTATAAAATTAATTAATGTAACATCTATGTTATGAATTTGGTAAAATAGACTTCATTTTTGAATTTGTAATATGAAATATAGCTTAGGATGAAATTTTGGCTTTTTTCTGAAAACTTTCAATTTTTGATGAATAGTGAAACCACTAAGTGGTAGGTTAAAAACTGAATTTTGCATAAAACTTTATTTTACCGCTTCTGGGAATGGAATTTCGAAAATCCGATAGACACGGTTAATATCAAGGACTAAAATGTGGTTCAATGAGATAAAAATAATTTTTGGTGAATAGTAACTTTTTACTTTTTTTTACCACGGTTAATAGTAAATAGGGTAACTAAGGGTAAATATGATATTACTATTACCCTAACACATGTCCTAATTCTATTGGATAAGTGTCATTCGACCAAAAACAACCTTATGAATATAATATGACCATTTAGGCCCACTTGGATTAGATTAGGACATTTATTATTAATTTATTTAAAGAAGGGTTAAAATAGTTAAAATCAAAGTTTAATAAGTAAATCATTTTTAATATGGGGTTATACATAATATAAATTCGACTATAAATATTCATTAGAACGATAAAAATATTTCCTACATGATGGTATTTTATTTTTAATTTTTAGACTTTAAATAATTTAATTTATTTATGACACAACGATGATGCACTAATTACCCTTTTAAGGAAATGTTAACATAATTGATGTTATAAATGCTCAAATAAATGTAATTTGAGACTTTTTATGAATTCCACTAATTTTTTAGGTTACTATGATATATTAGTGTTGATTTAATCAACTTGGTTCTAACAAATAATTCTGTTATGACTTTCACAAAAATCATGTATCAAATAGTGTCAAAATTGACACAAAATAGTTTTTAAATAAAATATTATATTATTAATTGTTATTTTATTCCTAAAAATCTAAGGTTCGGCCAAATGACTTAGATAAGGATATATGTATTAATAATATACAATTTGAGGTTCGTTTGGCATGTTATAGTAAGTTTATTAACCATATAATGTAAGAAAACAAAAAGACAGGGTAAAAGTTAAATTATTTAACTTAGAGTTAAATCTAATTGATAAGGTTAAAATAATAACCTAAACTTGCCTAAATCTTATTGGTTGATAGGATTTAGACCCATCCCCACTTTAGCTTCGAAATAAGACCCTTTGGAACCATTATAAACCGATTTTGACTTTAATAATATTTTGAGATATTCCTAAGGTGCCCCTCTCCTCCCTTATAAAAGGGCACCTCCTCCCCCTCCTCCTCACACCAATTTGAGAACTCAAGCTCAGCCAACCCCTGCCATTTTCTCCTCTCCACTTCCCTAGAATAATCCTAGAGGTCCTGGTTTTCTCCAAAGACCAATCTTAGTTCCTTAAGTGGAGGATTCAAAGAGGCGTTCCAAAGAAGAGGTAATATCCATTACCGATCTTTTCAATTTCTTTCTTCTTCAACTTCTTCTTCTTTAGTTGTTTCATGATAAAGTAATAACATCAGTATTACTTACATACTGATATGTTATTATAAATATGAAACAACCCTAATTCACCTTCAATCCATCCTACGGAAAAAGGAAATCACCGCGCGTGCGTACGTACGGAATACCGTCTCCACGCCGTGGTGTAATCTATTTTCCACCATCACCTTACAAGGATGGGTATAATGGTGTAATGAGTAACTATATATGATTATTATGAAGTAATATTGATACTGAAATAATATATATATACTCCAATACAATTCCATGATCATAGGAATGATATCATCACTCGTGCGTACGTACGGAATACCGTCTCCACGATGTGATGCGACTCGTTCTACATGATCTTCATTTCATAATGATTATATAAATGAATTGAATGAATGAATATGGTATATACTACACTAATACCATTCTGGAAATGAATTATCTATAACCTAAAGATAAGAATAAGAATTTATTCGACAAAACACGCATAAGAACTAAAAGTTATAAAGACCCGACTAACAAGTAACAATGAAATATTACTAACAAGAAGCTAATAATATGACCATATATGATATCATATCAATATGTATGATTCTGGAATAAGTCAATAACATTATTTAAACCATTATACAGGAGCTTCGGACATGAACAAAGCAAATCGGACCTAAGGTAAGGGAAATATCACAATCTCATTTTTATCCGAGATTGTTTATTCGTAAGTATTTACTGGGGTGTATTTTATCATCCATGTTTCATCAATATGTAATATTATTACCATCCACCTACAATTGTTTAAAATCCAATTTTACCCTTCGGTGAGTTTTTAGTAAAAGATATGAAAGGAATCTTTTGTCGTTTTTTTTCGTACGAGGTACTTTTTGACTTTTCCGACAAAAGTACGAAGAATGTTTTTTTAACTTATACGGCATGAATGGATTTTTAAAACATTATTTCCAAGAAGCTTCCTTTATAAGTTTTAAAGTTTATTTTTAATCAACTTCGTTTAGTTTATAATTGTATGACATTTCAAGAAAAGAAAAGTGTTTTTGAAGTAGAAAGGATATTTTCCTCAAGAATGGAGTTCAAATGTTTTATCAAAATTATTTTCCATCTAAGATAATATAGGGTTCTGTTTTTATCCCTATTATTACATTGAATTGATTATGTTGTGAGGGAATTATTTTTATGAAGTCATTTACCTTATATGATTTGTTTTAGGATGTCATGATGTTTCAAGAATCCCATTTTTGTTACATGTGTTATGCGATGATGTATGATTTATGATTATGTGGCACACATAAGAAAGGATTCATTATAAGATGGGTGGGACCTATATCTCCCTCCAATGCATTGGATAAAGATTTATATCTCATGAGATAGACATGGCTGGAACGGAAGGTTATTTCGGTTCAGTGATACATGACTGAAACGAGGAGTGAACTCGGTTCAGAAAGGGACTTTGTCCACTAAGATAGTCTTGGAAATGAGTCATGACTAACAAGAAATGATTTTCCATGATTATGTGTGCATGCCACAAAGTTTCAAGTTTTATGTTATGATTATGGGGATCACATTTTCACTTCAATGATTTATCCCATGTTATGATATTATGAGCTCTTTTGCAGGTTAAGATTTCCAAATGTTATGTTCTTATGAATACGATGTGATTGATATTTCTTTTGTTTACCCTTACTGAGCATTTGAGCTCACCCTTTTATGTTTTCTTTTCCCCAGGATATAAAGAAAGGTTTTAGGTTAAAAAAAAAGGGAAGATCTTTATGGGAGATATTGAAGATCTTTCACCATGATTAGAAGATTACGTTCCGAGTTTCCAAAGACACTAAACCATTACGATCCTTGTGTGTGTGTTTTTGTTATGTACTAAGTATTCCGCAAATGTAATGTAATGTCCATGTACGATAAGCTTCGGGTCTCTACAGTTGGTATCAGAGGAAAGGTTTAGTCAACCTTTGGAAACTAGGATGTGAAAACTTTAGTGAGATCCCTAGAGATATTTCTAAGGTATGTCTAGGGATGTCCCTAAGGATAAGTATACGTATAGGATACAGTACTAGAACTACGGTAACGATCATATAATTTAACCTAAGATGTTAGATATCGAGGATACACCACCTTTATTATGTAGTTTTCCCTAGCATGATTTTTGCCTCTCACACTATTCTTTTTTTTTGGGTTTTAGAAAATGGATGGAACAAGATGATTCACGATAATGGAGGATATGATGGACAATGGAATGATATTCTTCATGAGCAACCAAATGAAATGGGATTTGGAAGTCCAAAGATCATTATTATGCCGAATCAGCAATCTCATTATATGATCAATAAAGTAAAATTTGGTAAGTTTCCTGACTCGGCTAATAAGAGAAAGATGGAGTTTCATGATGATCATAGAGGAAAGAAAGTTCAATTTCCCCTATGTAAATCATGTGGGAAGAGGCATCAAGGAAAATGTTTCAAGGGAACTGGAAGATGCTTTGGGTGTGGAAAAGAAGGACACAAAGCAAGTAAGTGCAAAGGAAAAGGGTCGGTTAACACCATGGATGAGGATAATGGTATTGCTACGACATCAAAAATGGTTAAGTGTTTTAAATGTGGAATGTATGGGCATTATGCAAACAAATGCCCTAAGGGAAAGACTCATGAAGAGAATCAGTATGGTCATATGGGTAGCATTTATGTGGATGATAATGAAGAGACTACAAATGATATGTGAGATGAAAGAATTGTTGAAGCTCGGTCAATGGTTTAAGAATGTAGTGGAATGATTTCATGTTTATCATGTGTAATGTTGTATAAGTAATATCATGGTACTGTAGAATAAAGAGACATGTAAGGATTGTTACACTGTTGTCTGATTAATGTTACCAGTATCCATGAAAGGTTATTCAGATATTTTTGGAATGTAGATGATATGCGCATAATGAAGGGATAAGGAGAAAATTAAATGTTTAACAGTATTCATGAGCTCATAATTAATATAAGGACTAAGTGATATCATGGTTTGAGTATATACAATTTTGAGTATTTTGGTATGTGGAAGGTGTTAACTTTTAACTACATTCAAGTTTTCACTATGGTTCAATGGGTATTCAAGAGAATACATGATTAAGGCCTTTGAATGTTTGGAATGTGACCAACAAGACATATAGTATTAAATCTCTGGTAATCGTTTTCACTATATTATGAGAGTGGACTGCAGTATTATGGATAAGCCTAAAGATTAGAATGGATTATGTTGGACATAAGTTAGTATTGTTTAAGGATAGAAGTTTTTTCGATATTATTGATGGGATGTTATAGTAATATAGTTTTAGAAAAAGGACAACCTGCAGGACGGGCGACAGCCCATCGCGTCGGACAAGGCTGTGGGAATCGAACCCACAACCGAAGTGCGACTGGCCTTTATCGCCTACCACTGGCCTACAGGAAGTCCCTGTTTAGTAGAAACTAGTTTTATTATATTAAGCAGTATGATATATGAAGTATAAGTCCATTTTAGGAACCATATATGATTAATCTCACTATAGACCGACTTATGTATATAATTTTTGCTAACCTTTTGTTTGAGACAGATGGAATGACCCATCATTCTATCACATAATCTGCTAACACTTCACGAATAACAAATTCAACTTCATTTATTTAAGAGATGAAGTGGAAATTGTTCAAGGCACGAACAACAGTGAGATTGTACCAAAATAAAGCAAGTATTTATTCTAATTCAAATTCTTTAACTTTAGGGAAATGATCTTGAAAACCAAAAATGTTGTCCTAGTTCTCTTATACCTGATGAATCAGATGGTACCTTAGATCGTCACAAATTTATGGATTTGTGATTACTGGATTTTCCATAGCCATGTTCTCTACCACTCTCCATCAGAACATGATGGTTAGATTTCTCTTCTATATCCATATTTTCACCTATGTGGAAACCCAGTGATTAGTTTATTTGGGTAATCGTTACATTTCATACTTTAGTTTTTAAAGCCAAGTTTTGGTATTCCTTTTTACGATGTGGGTTTCTATTAAAGAAACTTTTGAATAGTAAACCATTTATAACCCCGGCGAATTTCGAGGTCGAAATTCATTTTAAGGGGGGTAGAATGTAACAGCCCGAGATTTTATGAAAAATATTCTTTTTTATTTCACTAATGTCTTGTGTTGTACGCTACACCAAAAGGAGCTTGCACAACACGCATCCTTGACTTGCCTTGCATTACACGCAATCACAACCTTCCTCGATAGCGTGTGTGGTACGTAATACTGAGTTTCACGAAACAATGATATGCTATTAAAATATTATTAAAACTAGCCGTTATGAATAGTAATAACCACTTTTTAAATTTTAGAAAATTTAGCTCTCAAAATGGACTTTATTTTTGGATTCGGAGTATCGAATTTAGCCTAAGGTGAAATTTTGGTACTTTTCGGATAACTTTCATATTCTGATGAATAGTAAAAATTACTAAATTATAATTAAAAACAACTTTTTTAATCAAAATAATTTATAGTGATAAATTATTAATTTGAGTTGTTTTAAAGTATATTTAGAATATATTTTTACAATTTAATACAATGTTGGTCATTGGATGTAATTTCACATTTAAACCAGACATAAACAAGTGTCAATCTTTTGATAGATATTGTTTCTTAAAAACACGCTATTTGTTTTAACAGCGGGATTTAATTATAAAATTAATTAATGCAACATCTATGTTATGAATTTGGTAAAATAGACTTCATTTTTGAATTTTGAATATGAAATATAGCTTAGGATGAAATTTTGGCTTTTTTCTGAAAACTTTCAATTTTTGATGAATAGTGAAACCACTAAGTGGTAGGTTAAAAACTGAATTTTGCATAAAACTTAATTTTACCGCTTCTGTGAATGGAATTTCGAAAATCCGACAGACACGGTTAATATCAAGGACTAAAATGTGGTTCAATGAGATAAAAATAATTTTTGGTGAATAGTAACTTTTTACTTTTTTTACCACGGTTAATAGTAAATAGGGTAACTAAGCGTAAATATGATATTACTATTACCCTAACACACGTCCTAATTCTATTGGATAAGTGTAATTCGACCAAAAACAACCTTATGAATATAATATGCCCATTTAGGCCCACTTGGATTAGATTAGGACATTTATTATTAATTTATTTAAAGAAGGGTTAAAATAGTTAAAATCAAAGTTTAATAAGTAAATCATTTTTAATATGGGGTTATACATAATATAAATTCGACTATAAATATTCATTAGAAATCTAAAACGATTTCCTACATGATGGTATTTTATTTGTAATTTTTAGACTTTAAATAATTTAATTTATTTATGACACAACGATGATGCACTAATTACCCTTTTAAGGAAATGTTAACATAATTGATGTTATAAATGCTCAAATAAATGTAATTTGAGACTTTTTATGAATTCCACTAATTTTCTAGGTTACTATGATATATTAGTGTTGATTTAATCAACTTGGTTCTAACAAATAATTCTGTTATGACTTTCACAAAAATCATGTATCAAATAGTGTCAAAATTGACACAAAATAGTTTTTAAATAAAATATTATATTATTAATTGTTATTTTATTCCTAAAAATCTAAGGTTCGGCCAAATGACTTAGATAAGGATATATGTATTAATAATATACAATTTGGGGTTCGTTTGGCATGTTATAGTAAGTTTATTAACCATATAATGTAAGAAAACAAAAAGACAGGGTAAAAGTTAAATTATTTAACTTAGAGTTAAATCTAATTGATAAGGTTAAAATAATAACCTAAACTTGTCTAAATCTTATTGGTTGATAGGATTTCGACCCATCCCCACTTTAGCTTCGAAATAAGACCCTTTGGAACCATTATAAACCGATTTTGACTTTAATAATATTTTGAGATATTCCTAAGGCGCCCCTCTCCTCCCTTATAAAAGGGCACCTCCTCCCCCTCCTCCTCACACCAATTTGAGCACTCAAGCTCGGCCAACCCCTGCCATTTTCTCCTCTCCACTTCCCTAGAATAATCCTAGAGGTCCTGGTCTTCTACAAAGACCAATCTTAGTTCCTTAAGTGGAGGATTCAAAGAGGCGTTCCAAAGAAGAGGTAATATCCATTACCGATCTTTTCAATTTCTTTCTTCTTCAACTTCTTATTCTTTAGTTGTTTCATGATAAAGTAATAACATCAGTATTACTTACATACTAATATGTTATTATTAATATGAAACAACCCTAATTCACCTTCTATCCATCCTACGGAAAAAGGAAATCACCGCGCGTGCGTACGTACGGAATACCGTCTCCACGCCGTGGTGTAATCTATTTTCCACCATCACCTTACAAGGATGGGTATAATGGTGTAATGAGTAACTATATATGATTATTATGAAGTAATATTGATACTGAAATAATATATATATACTCCAATACAATTCCACGATCATAGGAACGATATCATCACTCGTGCGTACGTACGGAATACCGTCTCCACGATGTGATGCGACTCGCTCTACATGATCTTCATTTCATAATGATTATATAAATGAATTGAATTAATGAATATGGTATATACTACACTAATACCATTCTGGAAATGAATTATCTATAACCTAATGATAAGAATAAGAATTTATTCGACAAAACACGCATAAGAAAAAAAAGTTATAAAGACCCGAGTAACAAGTAACAATGAAATATTACTAACAAGAAGCTAATAATATGACCATATATGATATCATATCAATATGTATGATTCTGGAATAAGTCAATAACATTATTTAAACCATTATACAGTAGCTTCGGACACGAACAAAGCAAATCGGACCTAAGGTAAGGGAAATATCACAATCTCATTTTTATCCGAGATTGTTTATTCGTAAGTATTTACTGGGGTGTATTTTATCATCCATGTTTCATCAATATGTAATATTATTACCATCCACCTACAATTGTTTAAAATCCAATTTTACCCTTCGGTGAGTTTTTAGTAAAAGATATGAAAGGAATCTTTTGTCATTTTTCGTACGAGGTACTTTTTGACTTTTCCGACAAAAGTACGAAGAATGTTTTTTTAACTTATACGGCATGAATGGATTTTTAAAACATTATTTCCAAGAAGATTCCTTTATAAGTTTTCAAGTTTATTTTTAATCAACTTCGTTTAGTTTATAATTGTATGACATGTCAAGAAAAGAAAAGTGTTTTTGAAGTAGAAAGGATATTTTCCTCAAGAATGGAGTTCAAATGTTTTATCAAAATTATTTTCCATCTAAGATAATATAGGGTTCTGTTTTTATCCCTATTGTTACATTGAATTGATTATGTTGTGAGGGAATTATTTTTATGAAGTCATTTACCTTATATGATTTGTTTTATGATGTCATGATGTTTCAAGAATCCCATTTTTGTTACATGTGTTATGCGATGATGTATGATTTATGATTATGTGGCACACATAAGAAAGGATTCATTATAAGATGGGTGGGACCTATATCTCCCTCCAATGCATTGGGTAAAGATTTATATCTCATGAGATAGACATGGCTGGAACGGAAGGTTATTTCGGTTCAGTGATACATGACTGAAACGAGGAGTGAACTCGGTTCAGAAAGGGACTTTGTCCACTAAGATAGTCTTGGCAATGAGTCATGACTAACAAGAAATGATTTTCCATGATTATGTGTGCATGCCACAAAGTTTCAAGTTTTATGTTATGATTATGGGGATCTCATTTTCACTTCAATGATTTATCCCATGTTATGATATTATGAGCTCTTTTGCAGGTTAAGATTTCCAAATGTTATGTTCTTATGAATACGATGTGATTGATATTTCTTTTGTTTACCCTTACTGAGCATTTGAGCTCACCCTTTTATGTTTTCTTTTCCCCAGGATATAAAGAAAGGTTTTAGGTTAAAAAAAAAGGGAAGATCTTTATGGGAGATATTGAAGATCTTTCACCACGATTAGAAGATTACGTTCCGAGTTTCCAAAGACACTAAACCATTACGATCCTTGTGTGTGTGTTTTTGTTATGTACTAAGTATTCCGCAAATGTAATGTAATGTCCATGTACGATAAGCTTCGGGTCTCTACACCCACTCTCATGGACACCCAGGACCCCCCCCACCAGACAGACCTCCCACACCCCTAGACACCCCCACCCCACTAAGCACCACCCCACACCCTTGGAACCCCTCCCCCCCAGACTAGAATCCATACCAGAAAAACCATCATAAGTAGAACAAAACAATAAGTAGAGAAAAATTAAACATTCACATATATAACATTCAAAACTTACACTGTCAACTCCAAAAAAACTAAATCCAACCTAAATGACTACCAAATACACAATTACAATGACAATATTAAAAATTACATTTTACACTAAAAAAAACTAAATTTCAATCAAACCTGTAAAATAATTTGACTACTCCACTTGTAAGTGTTTGATGTCTTGAGCAGTATAGGGTTGAGGGTCATCAAATAGCTACAAATGAAAAGGATAGTAGTTAACATGTATAATGAATAAATAAAATTTAAATGTAATGGAAAAGTTTAAAATGAAATCTTACCAGGTCAAAGTTCACAACTATCCCAGTTGTTATTATTTAATACATAAATCTTAGCATATAATATCTGTATTCGATGACACCTTGTTGTTTATGAAAATTTTGTTTGAATGAGTGTAAATTCAATATATTATTTTTATGTAATAAATCAAAAAGTAAAAATTATAAATAGATATTTACCTTCACATTTACATATTTGATCTTTGCATTTCTTTTCTTTGTGTTTTTTCGAAAGTAGACCCTTGCCCTATTAGAAGATACTAAGAATGGGGTAAATTTAAAATTCATTATAATATATAAAACTATTGAGAAATTGAAACGTACTTTTCCAATATATTTATAAAACTTTCCCGCACATCATCATGGATATAGCATATCTAATAAAGTGTTTTCTCTCTTGGGAAAGAAACCCCTAACATCCAATGATCACTGATAAAACAAAATTTAAGGTTAGTGGTTTTTTATGTTAAAAGATAATGAACTCTTTGAGAGAGATGTGATTCATACCACTCACAAAAAGGCATCATCCAATACTGTGTGACTATATTCTGTTCAAGTCTTTCCGCAATATAAAGCATTCTTTGTTCCTCATCCAATTCACATGCTTCAGGGGAAATCAATTTTGGGTCCATGAATCCATATACATCTGTCAGCTCATTCTTCTCATAGATGTTATAAAGATACCTTATACAAAACAGACATAAGTATACATTTTTAATAAATATAATGCAGGGAAAAGGTGTTAAGACTTACATGGAAAAAATTTTCACCATGTTGATGCCCAACTTATCTCCAGTAACAAGCTCCATGATATCAGTTTTCATAATCCCCACAGTTATTGCATGTCCACAAACATGATATTCAATTGGAAACTCATAATGACCCGCCAACAAATTTGAATATCTTTAAAATCTGTCAAGACTACTAGAATCTGTATCTGATGTCATAGCCATTTGTCTTTGTTTTTGTCTATATAGTATTTCTATAACTTTTAAGTATTCCTATAAAAATAAATAGAAAAATATATTAGTTTTCAAATGATAAAACAACTTTAATAAAAATAAAATAAATGATATAACATTTATACCTCTATGGTAATGAGTCAAATAAGTCTGGATGGCCAAATTAAAAAATGTCTGATGATATGTCTAGCTATCGTCACCTCATCTGTAGGTAATGGTACTCGAGCTAATCTATCTATAATATCATGTACAGTGACTCTCTGATTCTCTACCTCTAATTGTTGATGGTGAAATGTATCTCCTACACAACATACCAACCCATATGAAACTATATGATGTTGAGGATAATCAACATACAACTCGCAATAAGTAGGAAGCTGCAGTGGAAGAGTAGGATAAAAAATGGGGTCTCCAGGCTGAGGTGGGGGAGTGGTAGCTACTGGAGGAGGTGGAGGAGTGGCAGCTGCAGTTTGAAATTGTCTTTGTATGTCTGCAAACATAGACTGTACCGATACCCTAATCGTTTCCTCCATCGTCACATTAATATTATGAACTTCAGCCTCCAAGAATTCTATTTGTTTATAAACAACATCAATGTTAGAAGTTGAATAATGTGGAAACACTTTTCTTACAGATACAACTTCCAGATATCCTCTTACACGACCAAGATATTCGGGCTTTCCCAATGCTACAGATAAAATATCTTGCCTCCCAGTAGCTGTAAATGCCCCCTGCGAGCTCTCCTCTTCAAGAGAGTCCTATATTAATTAATTGAACATTTCTGTAATGATTGAAATTATATGAAAAAATAGTTAACTTATGTAAATAAAATATATTTATTACAATCCTCTCAGATACGATTCTCAATTCTTCCAAAAGATATTTTCATTTTTTCCCATCTGAGCTCTCTTCCATCTTTCATGTCTAAATGGAGGGGATGGAGGGGCCACCTATCTATAGGTTGAAGTCTCAACTCTAGGTTTTTGAAAAATTTCCACCATCATTTATTCTTCCAAAAATGCATACCCTCCCTGAGATAAACTATGAGGGTATACATTTTTAGATTGGATATCCTGATGAGAATTCTTTTTTTGCTGTAAATTAATAATTAGAAATCATTAACAAAACATTAATAAGATCATTTATATAAGAAAGCTTATAAAATTTTACATTTCCCTTACCAAAAAATGACTCCTTTTCTTCGACTTTCAACAAACTATCCCCATTTGTATTTATCTATAAAAGGATATATACGACATGGATTGTTGTGACTCCTATGACCATTAATGAAATCAAATGAGAGGGTTGATTTGAAATCCCTCAATCTCCTGGCAGCCATCAATAAGAATTTCTTCCTGACTCCTCTAGTGTCCGAAATATCAAATGTCATCTGATGAAGAAGAGGTTAAACATATTATATATACTAGAAACATTTAAATAATAGTAAAAAAATAGCAAAATATCATACCAAAATTGTCTCCCACAACTGAGAGATTATCGATTTTTCCACACTTCTCCAATCATCATAAAAAATGATTATTTTTCTCTTATCCTGAGTTGATACAAAACTCTTTAAATCTTTTGCATTTGGACCTCTATGAATATCATCATCATCAAAATCAATGAGTACCCTCTGATCCTGCATATGGGAAAGTGCTAATTTTGGTAAACGTGTGCACCCACATTAACTAACTTTTGAACTCTTTGTCGTAATAGGAGCACATGAGGAAGATTGGGGAACATCAAGAGGACCATGTGAATATTCCTCCCCAGAGGTATGACCAATATTCTCATCTCCAGAATCATGTGGTTGGTCAACTGGAAGATCTGTCATTATCCTTTAAATAAAAAAAAACATTAGTTCACAAATATAAAAATTCAAATATTTTTATAATTCTGTAATCAGAAAATAAAAAATTGTACTAAGTTACATAATAGTAAACATTGTTAATATGGTAAGCATGTTAAACAATGGTAAAGATGGTAAAGATGGTCAATATGGTAAACATGGTAAAAATGGTAAACCTAGTAAACCTAGTAATCATGGTAAAGTAATTGTCACTGAACAAAAATAATAGATATGTAATTCATGTAATGGTAAACATGATAAAGTAAACTAAAAAAATGTAAAACAAACAAAAACTTACACTTATTTTGTTTTAATGCATGTTTTAAAAAAGAAAAAACTTTCAATATCTAAAATTTTATGAAAAAGTCAATGTAAACAAGAAATAAACATATTATACCTGTAAATTTAGGAATGTAAAATTGGATTGTTTTCCAAAATTCCTTCGTTGTGATCGTTCCTTATGGCACAAACCATGTCTTCAACATTCTCATCATTATGTTTTATTAATATTTCCATGGAAGTATGGATCTCACATAAATCAGCATCTTCATCAAGTTCATCCTCACCAACATATTGGTTCTTCCCTTGTAAAACAACAGCCCGCTGTATATCTGATTGATATACAACATAGATTTTTTTTTCATGTGTTTCCATTATAAAAGAATCAGCTGTGTCTTCCAATCTATTCAGATTAACAAGTGTCATTCCAAATTCATCGTGTCTAACACTATTATTACTAATAAACCATTTATAGTTAAAAATAAGAACTTTAATTTCAATGTAATCAACCTCCCATATGTCATCAATGACTCCATAATATGCACTTGATGTAGAAATTGGGTTTTTTTTCCTTAGCACTCGAAAAATGCATTGCTTCTGCAAACACTAATACACAACTATTCTGAACTACACTTCTGTTTTACTGAGCTTTCGTATGAAATGTATAGCCATTAATGTCATAACCAGACCATGTTATCACATCTAAACATGGACCTACCACTATACATTTTAATGTCTCTGATACATCTAATCTACCAAGAAAGGTCTATTTAAACCATGACAAAAAACTTTTGTTGTGATCTTTCAAAATCCACATTTCTTTCTTCTTTGGATGAAATTGTTTCATCCCATTAATATGAAATGTGATATATGGTTGAGAATCATCTATGTTATTCAAGATGTATGAATCTAAATTCTTCATTTGTTCAGTTGAAGATGATTTGAATTTCAAGCCATGAATCCCCTTTACCTCATTATTAACTCGTTCATGGAGAGATGGTGGAAAACCTATGTGTTGCGCCGCAACCAAGTAGCTCGTACAAAACTCTGCAACCTCCTTAGAAATATACTTTTCAATAATGGAGGTTTCAGGTCAATATGGATTCTTAACATACCCCTTCAATATTTTCATATACCTTTTAAAAGGATAAATCGAACAAAGATATACAGGTCCACAAAGCTTTATTTCTTGAACCAGATGAATAATTAAATGCACCATTATATCAATAAAAGTTGGTGGAAAATACATTTCTAATTGACAAAGTATAAAAATTTCATCCCTTCCAAAATGTTCAAAGCATTCACATCAATCGACTTATTTCAAATTGAATTGAAAAAATAACACAACTTCATTTTAGTCTTTCTCACACGGATGAGAAATATTCCACGCAATGAAACAGGTAGAATTTGGTGCATCATGACGTGACAATCACATGATTCCATACCTATCAACTTCAAGTCCTTCAAGGAGACAAAATTTTTTACATTTGAACAATAACCTTGAGGCACTTTGATATCATGAAGACACTTACAAAAGCTAATTTTCTCCCTATTTGATAATGTATAACAAGATAGGGGAAGAAATGTTCGTCTTACTTTAGGAGTGGAAGCTAACTCCAAACATATTCTCATTGATAGTATGTCTAATCTTGCATTCAACCCATATTTTTTCTTGCCTTTAATATCTAACAATGTTCCAATCAAACAATCACCAATATTCTTCTCCACTTGCATGGCATCAATATTATGTTTAACTTCATGATATCTCCAATATGGTAGCTCAAAAAATATTGATCTTTTCTTCCAAATATGTCTATTATTACCAGATTTCTATGTCTTTCCTAATGTCACATTAAGGGTTTTCACCCTCTATAAATACAGATTAGGGGATAAAGGTTTTGGAGGAATATCAAATTCTTGTGAGCCATTGAATTCCTTTTTTAGTCTTCTATAAGGGTGATCCATAGGCAAAAACTTTCGATGACCCATGTACACTATTTTCCTTCCATGATACAATTGACAATATGACGTCTGTTGTTCGCAAATTGGACATGCTTTATGCCATTTAACAATGTATCCAAAAAAATTTCCATATGATTGGAAGTCATTTATAGTGAACATAAGCACTGCATGCAGTTGAAAATATTCCATTTTATAAGAATCATACACCCTAATACCATCATCCCATAAAGGTTTCAAATCATAAATCAACTGTGACAAGTAAACATCAATATCATTGCAGGGTTGCTTTAGACCAGAGATCATTATACTCAAATTGAAATATCTGTGCTTCATACAAACTTCAGGAGATAGGTTGTAAATTACCAATAAAATAGGCCATGAACTATTGGTGATACTGAGAGTTTGGTATAGATTCATTCCATCTGTGTACAACCCTACTATAAGATTTATAATTTTATTTCCAAACGTAGAATACTGCTAATCAATTTTCTTTCATTGTGGACAATAAAATGGATGACGTATTTTTTCATCACATAACCACTCATTTGCATGCCATCTTAACCTTTTTGAATCATGTGAATTAGAAAATAAATGTTTGAAATGATGAATTATAGGAAGATACCAAAATACCTTTAAAGGGATCTTTGTAACTCTACATCAGCCTGTGATTTTTCTTTCACCTTATACCGTGATGTCCCACATTTAGGACACTCTGACGGAAATTCTTCTTCCTTCCTATATATAATACAATCATTTGGATAGGAATGTATTTTCTTATATCCCAATCCCATTGGGAATAATATTTTCTTGGCCTTATAATGTGAATCTGTAAGATCATTATCTTTTGGAAGAATGTCTTTCATTAATTGTAGCATCTCTGTAAAACTTCTGTCACTCCATCCATGTTCCGCCTTCATGTTAATCAGTCCTAAAACCACTGACAAAACCATAAAATCTGTACAACCAGGATATAATGGTTTTTTAGCATCAACATATAGACGCGAAACTGTTGGTTCTATCTCAATTTGTTCTGCTGCAATATCGTGAATCATTTCTTCAATTCCATCGGAGTTACCATCTTGTGAATCATCGTCATCAGTGACATTCTGTCCAGTTTCACCATTCCAAATCCAAGGGATGTAACTCGGATTAAAACCATGACAAATCAGATGATCTTTTATCTCTCTACTTTTCAACTTCTTCATATTCAAACATTTCAGGCATGGATAGAAAAAAATGTCACTACATGGAACATTTCGTTTAGAAAATTCCAAAAAGCCATCAACACCTTCCTCATATTCATTGCTCATTCGATGTGCCATAATCCAATTTCAATTCATTAATACCTTTAACAAATATCAAAATTATAAATCTTTTTAAGATAAGACAAATATATGTTTATATGAAAAAAATCATAATTTGAATGTAATTTTTTTTAAATATAAAACAAATCTATGCATATTTAAAAAAATAAGCTTGAATATTATTTTAAAAAGATAATATAGTTAGATATAACAGTTTTAAATTCCATTGAATCAAAGAAAACCGCGGGGCCTCCAATGTTTGATAGAAAATTGGAGAAAATTGAGTAAACCTGATAATCAAATCAAATTTAAAATAAAAAATAAAATGGAGAAAATCACAATGTAAAGCCAATCATCACAGCACAATGGGGTCAGGATAACTACGCATATTTTAAAACCACGACATGGTCTCCCCCATAACCCATAATTTTCTCATAGTCGATGACTGGTCAAAATATATATAACCAAATAGAATCATACTGCAACACTAATATCCATGAAACAATACAATCATTATGTCATAATCTCCCAAACCATGATGCAGTAGTCAATCCCAACTGACACTTATCCCCCACCCCCTTGGACAACCCCCCTGTACACCACCCCACCCCCTTGGACACCCCCTTGGACACCACCACACCCTTGCACAGCCCCCCACCCCTCCTGGACACCCCCACCCTCCTGGACACCACCACCCACCTCCTACCCCATGGAAAACCCCCTAGACACCACCCAACGCTCTAGAAAGCCCCCCCCCCACCCCGAACAACCCCCAAACCCTCTGGACAGGCCCCCACCCCCTTGAACAACCCCCACCCCCTTAGACACCCCCACCCCCTTGGACCCCCCCCCACACACCCCTGGACTGCCCCCCCCCCCCGCCCCCACCTCAATGGACTCCCTGAACACCCCCAACCCTTTGGATAGCCCCCCAAACCCTATGAACACCACCCCCACCTCATTGGACACCCCCTGGACACCACCACCCCCTTGGATAGCTCTCCACCCCTCTATACATCCCCCACCCCTAGACAGCCCCCACCCCTCTAGATAGCACCCACACCCCTCTAGACAGCACCCCCCACCCCACCTGAACACCACCCCCACCCTCTACCCCCTTGGACACCCCCTGGATAACCCCTAACCCTTTGGACGACCCCAACCCTCTGGACAGCCCCCCACCCCCAGAACAGCCCCCCACCCCTCTAGACAGCACCCCCACCCCTCCTGGACACCACCCCCACCCCTACCCCCTTGGACACCCCCTGGACACCCCCAACCCTCTGGACAGCCCCCACCCCTTCGGACAACCCCCCAAAACCCCCTAGATAGGCCCCACACCCTTGGATAGACCCCACACCCACCCACCCCCTTGGACAGCCCCCACCCCCATCGACACCCCCACCCCCTTGCCCCCCCCCCCCACACACACACACCCCTGGACTACCCCCCCCCCACCTCCATGGACACCCTAGACACCCCCGACCCTCTAGAAAGCCCCCCGAACCCACTGAACACCACCCCACCCCCTTGGACACCCCCTGGACACCACCACCCCCTTGGATAGCCCCCGACCCCTGTGGACAACCCCTACCCCCTGGACAGCCCCCACCCCTCTAAACCGCACCCCCACCCCTCCTAGACACCACCCCCACCCCCTTGGACACCCCCCTGGACACCCCCCAACCCTCTGGACAGCCCCCACCCCCGGACAACCCCCCAAACCCTCTGGATAGGCCCCCACCCCTTGGACACCCCCACCCACCCACCCCCTTGGACATCCCCCCCACCCCCTTGGACCCCCCCCCACCCCCCTCCACACACACACACACCTGGACTACCCCCCCTCCCACCTCCATGGACACCATGGACACCCCCCAACCCTCTCGAAATCCCCCCGAACCCTCTGAACACCACCCTTTACCCCCTGGGACACCCCCTAGACACCACCACCCCCTTGGTCATCCCCCACCCCTCTGGACAGTCCCCCACCCCCTGGACAGCCCCCACCCCTCTAGACAACACCCCCACCCCTCCTGGACGCCACCCCCACCCCCAACCCCCTTGGACACCCCCTAGACACCCCAACCCTCTCGATATCCCCCACCCCCTTGAAAACCCCCAAACCCTCTGGACAGGCCCCCACCCCCTTGGACCCCCCCCCCCACACACACATACCTGGAATCCCCCCCCCCACCACCATGGACACCCTGGACACCCCCCAACCCTTTGGACAGCCCCCAACCCCCTGGACATCCACCAACCCTCTTGACAGCCCCCCAGAATCATTGGATTTTAACCTCAAGCTACTAGTTTTGGCATATCTAGGGATTTTAACCTCAAGCTACTAGTTTTGGTATCATGCCATTATTCAAAATGATAACCATGAACTGTATCTCCTACTAGTCTAAAATGATCTATTGTGAAATGAATCAGGTTTTAATAGCATATGAAGACTTACAATAGTCCACGAAAATAAGAGATGTAGATAGATTATGGAACTAGAAATAGTGATACCCAAAATAGAAACAACCAAGGATCCAAAACAAAAATTCCACCATGAAAACCCATATATACTTAAAAAATAAATCACACTGGTACACGGAATGGGTGTATCACAATGATTTACATATAAATTGCAGTAGTATAGGTGAATGACATCATTAGTTGTCAATGACAACAAGAATTACCATTAATGTCGGGCATCTGCGAGACAAAAACAAACAAAATAGAAGTAGGCAAGGCTTACATGAATATTGCGAGTCGATCTAATAGATCTGGTTATAATAAATAAGATGATGATGGAAAACGAGGTAAGAGGGTTAGAAATCAAAGAATCTTACATAGTTTAAACAAAAAAATCGCAAAACATAAATATAGACTATCTGAAAAAAAACAAACAAAATAAAGTTGTGGTAGGCTTACCTAAGTGTTGCGAGTGGGGATGATAGATCCGAGGAGTGTAAAGATGATAAAAAATTAGGAAAAAATGAGTTTAACGAAACAAGATCGAAGAGTCAATTAGGGTTTTCCATGCAAGAGAGACGAGTCGTCGGTATGTCGATCGAAAAATTATAAATGACAATCCATGGGGACTGTAAATTTTTTAAATGTTTTATAATGTAGATTATTTTATAACCAAAATTATAAAAAAAATTATTACATTTATATCGTTGGTTATTATAATAACCGACGTTATAAATGTATCAGATAATGCAGTTTTTAAGTCGGTTATTTTATAACCGACGTAAAAAAAGCCGTGTGTTGTTTTTTTACGTCGGTTATATAAGAACCGATGTAAAAAACAAATCATAAACCACCGTTTTTACATTTGTTATTTTATAACCGAATTAAAAACTGCTGGGTGTTGGTTTTTTACGTCGGTTATAATATAACTGACGTGAAAAATTCAGCAGGTTGGCTTTTTTAAGTCGGTTATTTGATAACCGACGTCAAAATGGCCTCAGATTCCTCCTTTTTTATGTCAATTATTTTTTAACCACAATAAAAAATTCGTAAATACCATGTTTTTTAGGGTTTTTATCAATTAACCGACGTAAAAAATGCAGCACTTTGGTTTTTTACATCGATTATAAAATAACCGACTTAAAAAACGAACACGCGGGATTTTTGACGTTAGTTATTAAAATAACCGATGTAAAAAATTTAATATCCGTATTTTTTTACGTCAGTTATAAAATAACCGACATAAAAAACCACATATCACAGATTTTTACGTCGGTTATATATAACCGACATAAAAAATGGTGACGTTAAAAAGGTTTTCTGCACTACTTAATGGGTAGTATAAATTCATTAATGACTAATGTATGATATCATAAATATTAATACGGTTGTGGTATACATTAATAACATACTACGATCTTCATATAGGGGTTTAAATGTACCCTTGACTAAAGGAAAGTGCAAGGTAAGGGGTCTTCATCTCACTACTTATTCCCGTGAGATTCGTGCCAAATTTCCACTATTACCTTTTGTGTGGTGTATGTACTGCCCATAATTGTATTCTTTGTTTAATACAATTTAATTTATTTGTATTTACATATTCATTGTATGATACTTTTTTCAAGGGGTGTATGTTTCGTATGTTACCAAATTGGTAAGAGATAATTTCACAATCTCTTTATTATCCGGGGTTGTTTTTATGTAAGTATCTACTGGGACCGCTTTATCATCCACATCAATGTTTCTTAAAAATGTATTACAAAACGTTTTTACCATTTACTATAATATGGGTTAAAGTAATTTATACCATTTTTGACTTTTTATAAAATGGTTTCAAAGGAATCATTCTGTTGTTTTCCAAATAAGGTACTTTTTAACCTTTTCGACAAAATTAAGGTAAGAATGTTTTTTTAACTTATACAGAGGATGCAGCTATTTTCTTCCATTATAACATCGTCGACGCTTCCATTACAAGATTATAAGAATGTTTTCAAAATAAATGTATTATTTTATAATTATTTGACTTTAAATAATTTCAAGATACAAAGAGGTATTTTTCTCAAATAGTTTTGATTT
The DNA here is from genome assembly GCA_963277665.1 of Viscum album. Taxonomy (NCBI): domain Eukaryota; kingdom Viridiplantae; phylum Streptophyta; class Magnoliopsida; order Santalales; family Viscaceae; genus Viscum; species Viscum album. Next base: position 356,654,819 of record OY728155.1, on the reverse strand, counting down.
CATCTATGTCAACATCCTTTGATAAATTATACACTTGTTTGATGTTGATTTATTATGATATAAATATTACATATTGTATTTAAGTTTTTGTGATATGTTTAACTATGAATGTTCTATTTTGATACCACTCATGGTTTATGGTTAAAGTATTGACATTTCATATGCTAGTTTTAATACGAATGTTTATGTTATATTTCAACCTCTTCTTAAGATGAATGTGTTGGACTAGTATGTTGTGGGTTGGGGACTAGTAAAAGTAAGCCCTCTTGGTTGGGGTCCAGTTACAGCAGACCCTCCGGGTTGGAGTCTGGTTACAGAGGCTCTCCGGGTTGGAGTCCGGTTATAGAGGCTCTCCGGGTTGGAGTCCGTTACAGAGGCTCTCTGGGTTTGGGTCCCGTTATAGTCAACCCCTAGGTCCTGGCATGAGGCCATGACATAGAAATTAAACTTCGGCATTATACATTCCCTCATTATGAAATTAGTTATTACATGTGATTATTCGACTAGTAGAATATCGATGTGCATGTTTATATTGTAATGTTTGATTTATTTTTCCATATTATGTTCAAGTTTATATTTAAAAGGATATTGTTTTTATTACACATCTTGCCTTAAAATCTTATAACTTCCGCTAAATTATTTACCCTTACTGGGCATCTGAGCACGCCCCTTTCTTATGTGTTGTTTTCCAAGGATTCCAAGAAGTGTATTATTATTGATATGTAGGGTTAAGCTAAAGGGAATAAGGGAGTTATAAATGAACTATCTATTCTATTTTTTATGTTTGAAATTGTAATGAAAATTTAATTTATGTAATCTATTTTCCAAGAGTGCTAAACTAATCAGTCCTTCGGGACTTGATTCCTTGTAATCATGTCAATGTATTAAAATAATGCACCGGCTCTGGGTAACTAGCATCGAGGCATTACAATTGGTATCAAAGGAAGTTTAGCAATAACCTTAGAAATTAGATTTTGATAAACTCTGATTAGAGCACATTACCCTAAGATAGACATTGAGGATTAGTATAGAAGAACTTCCTAGAATTTTGGTAATGTAGAGATATTGTGAGTTTTCCAAGAAAATGCATCCCTGTCTGGATACGAGCAGGTAGAGGCGGATCTGGGACAGATGTACCTAAAGGTAAAACCAAAAAACACCACTTTGAACTAGACTCAAACTGGAACTAGTGCACGACAACGGGCCTTGCTGCACTCTTGGTTATGACACTACCAAGGGATATGCTTAGGATAATTCTCATTTTATTTACAAATCATTATGAAGGATTTACGAGTATATACCTCCTCAAAGAAAATATTTGTATGGATTGTATTCATAAACTAGTAAATTTACATTAGGTATTTTACAAGTTTGGAATTATTCATTGCAATTCATAAACTGACCTAGTGTATGCCATTATATAGAAATCGCACCCAATAGAAGGAAGGTGAACTCCAGCAATACGTATAATCCAAAGAGTAAGAAGGGTCATATCTTTCACGGTATTAAGCCAACATTTAGAAGGTAAATAGTCTCCCATGTATTCTCAACATATGAAGAAATAGTATCATGTGTTAATAAGATAAGTAAATAATTCTCTGAGTCCTATGGATTCGAAAGGAAGAAAGAGAAGAAAAGGATAGAAGGGAGAAAGATGGATAAAGGGAAGAGGGAAAATAAGGATTTCCCAATATGTGATAACTATGGAAAGCATCACCTTCGTAAATTCTTGAAGGGAATGGGAGTTTGCTATAAGTGTGGAGAAAAAGGACACGAAGTACGTGATTTCAAGGGTAAGAAAAAAGTTTCCAATGTACAATGCTTCATCTGTAAGAAGTTGGGACACTACGTGAATCAATGTCCAAATCATCAGATTTTACCCCAAATGTTGTTATGGGATAAGAATCAAGTTATGATACGACCGAAGATGAAGAGGAATGATTAAGAGTTCTCATGTTGTTATTAAAGTATTGTGTCATTTGAGTGTTGTATCAACGATGTACTAGATATATGAATTATGGAAATAAATAAGGATTGTACTACAGTACTATTTCATTGGGAATTTGATATTATATGGTCTTGATACTATGGTAGTACTTTTGGAATAAGGGATGGTTAATTTGGATAAATTATATTGTATATTCTTGACTATCTTAGAACTGATTAATGGTTTTTTTATTTCACGATTGCTGGAGTATTCAAAATTTATGCATATAAAGAATATATATAATATTATATAAGGAATAAGGGAGCACGAATGTAATAAATAACGTTGTTAACATGTTTTTAAAGAATACATGATGAACGTATACACATGTTATTAAGTGGTAAAAAGGATCTTCATTGTGTTTAAATTCCTTATAAATTTTGGACTATGAGTTTCGATAGAAGTGTTTTGGATAAGTCCAAAGGTTGGAATAGATTAAGTTTGAAATTGGATATTATTGTTAAGGTTATTTTTGGGTTTTCATAAAAAGGACAACACGCAGACCATGTGACAATCTGTCACATCAGACAAAGCAGCGGGAATCGAACACACACTATAGTGCAATTGGAATTTATCACCAACCACTAGACTACATGAAGTCCCTAGATGGTATAATCTAGTTTATTTAAAGGGTCTGATAAATGAATTATAAATTCATTATTTTTAGAACCCTTAAGATAAATAGAATATTTTTTTTGAAATCCTTTTGGATTGAAAGATGAGTTTGTGGTAGGAATTAGTTAAAGGATGTAACTCTACTTGTCAATTATATATATATATATATTCCCTCTTATTAAGAATAAATTTTATTCACCCAATTTCCAATATGATTTCTCCACAAAGGTATTATATATTTTCAAAAATTATTTTCAAAGAACAATTTCAAATTGCGAGGATTCAATTTATTGAAAGAGGTAATAATGTAACACCCCAAGATTTCATAGTATGTTATTTCTTCAAAGTAATTCAATAACTTGCACTACAGACAACACCGAGTTCAAGCACACCATGACTTATCAAACTAGCTGTTCAAAAGCTGTTATGAATAGTATTAACTAAATTTTGAACTATATATAATCCTTATAATTTTAGAATCCATGTTATGAGTTTCCTAGACATAATATAAGAACTAATTCATTTTTTTCAGATAAAATAAGTATTTTTCCAAAAATGCACTTTTACCGCCTTTTAATGGTGAACCCTTTTTAAATCCAATATTTAAAAAATTTATATATTAAATTTGAAAAAATAAACTTCTTATTTATAATTGGGACATAATAATTTAGTTTCAATAAATTTTTGGTGTTTTTCTGATAACTTTCATATTTTGGTGCATAGTGAAAAATACTATATTTTAACTGAAAAGAACTTTTTTTAATCAAAATAAATTATAGTGTTAAATTATACATTTTAATGGTTTGGAACTATAAATATATTATATTTTTAACATTTAATCCAATGATGGTCATTGTAAGTAATTTCACTTTGAGACTAGACATAAACAAGTGTCAATATTTTGATTGTTATTGTTTCTTAAAAATACACCTTTTGGTTTTGACGACAGAAATTAATTTTAAATTAATAAATGAAACTTATATTTTTTGAATTTGGTAAAATAGAATTCAATTTTTAATTTTTAATATCAAAATTATCTTAGGGTGAATTTTTTGTATTTTTCTGAAAACTTTCAATTTTTGATGAATAGTGAAAAACACTGAGTTATTATTTAAAACCGAATTTTTATTTAAATAATTATTTATTTTATTTAAATTTATTTTAGTTAAAAATAGATAAATAATACCTATATATGTTTAATGAAATTCATTGGAGTCATTTTGTAATAATATTAGATATAAAAAATTTTATTGAACTTTTCACCGTCTTTTACCCACCTAATAGGAAAATTTGAAAATTCACATAAAACATAATTTTACCGCTTCTGTGAGTGAAATTTCAAATATATAAGAGACACGGTTGATATCAATAAAAAAATTTGGTTCAATAAGATAAAAATATTTTTTGGTGAATAGTGACTTTTTACTTTTTTACCATGGCTAATAGTAAAAAGGGTAATTAAGGATAAAAATGATATTATTCTTACCCTGAACCATGTCTTAATTCTATTGGATAAGTGTAATTCGACCAAAAACAACATTAGGAATAAAATATGAATCTCTTTTGTTCATTTGGATTAGATTAGGACATTTATTATTATTTAATTAAAATAAGAGTTAAAAGTGTTAAATTCAAAGTTTAATAACTAAAACATTTTTAAAATTGGGTTACACATAAGATAAATTCAACTATAAATATTAATTATAAATTTAAGAATATTTCCTACATAATGGTAGTTTATTTATATATTTTTAGACATTAAATAATTAAATTTATTTATGACACAATGACGATGCAGTAATTACCGTATTAATGAATGATTAAAATAATTGATATTATAAATATCCAAATAAATGTAGTTTGATACTTTTTATGAATTAAACTAATTTTCTAGGTTAATATGACATATTATAGTTGATTTGATGAATTGTTTTCTAAGTAATAATGCTGTTATGAATTTAGAAAAAACAAAATACCAAATAGTGTCAAAATTGACATTAAAGAGTTTTTAAAAAAAAATTTATATTATTAATTGATATAATAATTCTAAAAATTTATGGTTCTTCCAAAAGACTTATATAAAAATATATATGACATTAATGAATGAATTGGGGTTCGATTGGAATTTTATAGTAAGTTTATTAACCATATAATATAAAAATACAAAGAGACATGGTAAATGTCAAACTATTTAACTAAATAGTTAAATCTAAAGGTTAAGGTTAATATGGTGACCCAGACCTATCTAAAACCTATTTTATGAGTCGTTTTTGACCCATAACCACATTATCATTTAAATAATACATTTTTGATCCATTAGAAATCGAAAATGATTTTATTATAAAATAATATTTTATGTTTTTCCTAAGGTTCCCCTCACCCCTCTTATAAAAGGGCACTCCCCTTCACCATAATTCACACCTTCAAAGCCATTTGGCTTGGACAAAACCTGACCAAATATCCTCCCAACTATCCTACCTTCACCCTAGAGGAATTCCTTTTGTAATAAATCCAACCTAGGGATAACTTTTGATCAAATCAAAAGGAAGAACCCGAAGAAGACGTAATGATTTCACCACCCTCTTTCAAGTTCTCTTATTATTCCACTTACTCTTTCTTTTTTGTTTCAATTCTAAAATAATTAATACAGTATCTTATATATACAGTGATGTTACTATAAATATTTCACAACTATAATGATTATTCTATCCATATTATGATTGAAAATGTCACCATGTGGGCGTACGTAGAGCTTACCGTCTCCACGCCGTGGTGTAATTTGTTATTCAATACTATGTTATTTGGATGAATATAATGATGAGTAATATGTATATAAATAATTAAAATATCATGATAATATCTCTTTAATATTAATATACCATCCAATTCCACACCTTTAAGGAAATTATATTGTATCTCGGGCGTACGTACGGATTACCGTCTCCACAACGTGATGAGATTCATTTCCACATTCACAATTCATCGACGATTATAAAAATATATATTACTAATAAGTATGTAATATATGACATAATAATGCTACTAGTTATATATATATATCTTTGTGTGTGTGTGTGTGTCCTTACATATATCTTATTCACTTAGTTCTGTTCAATACGATATGAAAACGGAAACATGCTAGTGCAGAAAACGTTATTTACGTCACCATTTTTTACGTCGGTTATATATAACCAACGTGATAATCTGTGAAACGGGGTTTTTTACGTCGGTTATTTTATAACCGACGTAACAAATGCGGTGAGTAGATTTTTAACGTCGGTTATTTTAATAACCAACATTACAAATCGCGCGTGTTCGTTTTTTACGTCGGTTATAAATTAACCGACATAAAAAACAAAAGTGAGGGGGTTTTTTACGTTGGTTATTTGATAACCGACGTAAAAAATGAGATATCTACGGGTTTTTTACGTCGGTTATAAAATAACCAACGTAAAAAACCAAAGAGCGGGGGGTTTTTACGTTGTTTATTTGATAACCGACGTAAAAAACGTGATATCTACGAGTTTTTTACGTCAGTTATAAAATAACCGACGTAAAAAACCAAAGTGTGGGGTTTTTTATGTCATTTATTTGATAACCGACATAAAAAACTCATAGATAACTCATTTTTACGTCGATTATAAAATAACCGACGTAAAAAACGCGTCTTTTGAGGCATTTTTGATGTCGGTTAGTTTATAATCGACGTAACAAAACACCCCCAGAATGTTTTTTACGTCGGTTATACAATACCTGACGTAAAAAACTGTGATTTTTGATGTCTTTTTTAGGTCTGTTATAGAATAACCGACATAAAATACCAACATGCTGATTTTTTTACGTCGGTTATTTTATAACCAACGTAAAAAAAGCTGTATCTGATACATTTATAATGTCTATTATTATAATAACTGACGTTATAAATATAAATAAACAGTTTATAAGGTCGGTTATTAAATAACCGACATTATAAAACATTTAAAAAATTAACAAGCCCTGTGGATTGTCATTTACGATTTTTCGATCGACAGTCTGGTGGCTCGTCTCTCTCGCGCGGTAAACCTATTCAACTCGTCGATCTCGCTGCGTTAAACTCATTTTTTCTTCATCTTTTATCATATTTACTCTCCTTGGATCTATCATATCAACTCGCATCACTCAAGTAAGCCTTCCACGAATTTATTTCGTTCATTTTTTTCCCAGATAGTCTATATTTATGTTTTATGATTTTTGTGTTTAAACTAGGTAAGATTCTTCAATTTTGAACCCTCTTACCTCTTTTTTCCATCATCATCTTATTTATCATCCCCAGATCTATTAGATCGACTCGCAATATTCATGTAGGCCTCAACTACTTCTATTTAGTTTGTTTTTGTTTCGCGAATTCCCGACATTGATGGTAATTTTTGTTGTCATTGAAATCTAATGATCTCATTCTCCTATATTACTGCATAGAATGGTTATTGATTAAATGTACGAATTCAGAAATGATATTTCATGTGTTGTTGCTGCTTATTTTTATCCTCTTTTATATGAGAATCTATTAGACATATAATGTAATGGCTATTAACCTCTATGTACCTTCGATTCATCGCTATGTCTCATGATTACAAATAAAAATGGGTTCTGCTGAGGGCTTACCCTAGTATTTTTTTAGGCCTTGGCCAAGTCCTCGACAATATGTTTAAGATTTCTAGAATAATTCATTACCTCATTATGATATTAGTTATCGAGAAAACTTATGATCATTTGACCAGTTAAATATCAGTGGTTATTTTTAATTATCATATGATAATTTAAGTAGCCATATTTAATAATATTTAATTCCATCTATTTCATGCTGAAGTATATATTAAAATTCATGTGTTTTTATTTGTTCAACATTCCTAGTTTTTATATGTAAACCATTGTTTGGGGGGTTTTCTGGGGGGTGGGGGTTGTCCAGAGGGTTGGGGGGTGTCCAGGGGGTGTCCAAGGGGGTGGGTGGGTGTGGGGGGTTGTCCAAGGGGGTGGAGCCCTATCCAGAGGGTTTTGGGGGTTGTCCTGGGGGTGGGGGCTATCCAGAGGGTTGGGAGGTGTCCAGGGGGGTGTCTAGGGGGGTGTCCAAGGGGGTCGGGGGTGGGGGTGGTGTCCAGGAGGGGTGGGGGTGTTGTCTAGAGGGGTGGGGTGCTGTCCAGGGGGTGGGGGGATCTCCAAAGGGTTGGGGGGTGTCCAGCGGGGTGTCCAAGGGGGTAGGGGTGGTGTTGGTGTCCAGGAGGGGTGGCGGTGTTGTCTAGAGGGGTGGGGGCTGTCCAGGGGGTTGGGGGGTGTCCAGAGGGTTGTGGGGGTGTCCAGGGGGTGTCCAGGGGGTGTCCTAGGGGGTGGGTGGGTGTGGGGGGATGTCCATGGGGGTGGGGGCCTGCCTAGAGGGTTTTGGGGGTTGGCCGGGGGTGGGGGCTGTCCAGAGTGTTGGGGTGGGGGGTGACTAGGGGGGTGTCCAAGGGGGTGGGTGTGTGTGGGGGCATTTTCCAAGGGGGCGGGGGCCTATCCAGAAGGTTTTGGGGGTTGTCCGGGGTGGGGGGTTGTCCAGAGGGTTGGGGGGTGTCCAGGGGGGTGTCCAAGGGGGTGGGTGGGTGTGGGTGGTTGTCCACGGGGGTGGGGGCATGTCCAGAGGGTTTTGGGGGTTGTCCGGGGGGTGGGGGCTATCAAGAGGGTTGGGAGTGTCCAGGGGTATTGACTACTGCATCGTGGTTTATGAGATTATGACATGATGATTGTGCCGTGATGATTGGATTTACATTGTTATTTTCTCCATCTGAATTTTTATTTTAAATATGATTTGATTCTCAGGTTTACTCTATTCTCTCCAATTTTCTATCAACCATGTAGGCGCCATGGTTTTCTTTTATTTAATGGAATTTAAAACTGTTATATCTAAATATATATTTTTTTAATAATAATATTCAAGAATATTTTTTTAAATATGCATAGATTTGTTTGGTAAATACCTGTAAAATTCAAGGGAAATTTTTTTCTAATTTTCTTTGGGATTTTACAAGAACGCAGTTTCTGACGGTGCCTGATTCCGAGGCCCGGTGTGCCCGGAATCAATTTCCGAAGTTTGCCTCGGGTATGTTCAGTGAACGAACGAGCGGGTTTTTCTAACTGTTGAACCGGTGCGCGGAATCGAATTCCGAGGGCACCTATTGAATCGCAGCGCCGGTATTTTCTTAGAAACGCCTCTTCAGGAGTTGCGTTTTCTCGGTTGTGGTTTTTAATTTTTGGGGTTTAAGTTAAGAAATAAAATAAAGTTGTACGACAATTTTATTTCATTTCACTTAAAGCCGCTTAAGGACCACTTTAAGCTACTTAAGCTGGGTTGAAGCGGATAGGGTGCAATTAAAAATATCCTACCCACTTGGTGGGATATTTCGGAGGTGGGACCCACACGAGCCCCACCGTTTCTTTTCTTCATAAGTAACGCACCCGCACCCCCCTATAAAACGAAGTCAACCGACATGTTTCCTTATTTTTCTTAACGCCTCTATTTAATTGGGCAGTTAAGTTTTACAATTAATTCTTTGAATCAATTGTTCGTTACTTACCTTTGTTTTTCAAATTCTTTAGTTGATAATAAAATAAGACAAGGACTTATTTTATTATCTGGTTGTTGTGTTAACCTTCGAAGAATCTCTAAATATCTTCATCCTCCTTCGTGAAGAACGCGAAGAACGCCAGCTTCCGACGAAGGGCGACGAAGAAAGCCAAACCCCCCGGAGATAGACGACGTGACGCCGAAGACTCTCCTCCCGCGAAGTTCGTCTGTGAAGTTCCTTCTTTCGCAGCAAATCTTCAAATATCCGTTCGAGATCGTCGACGCGACGCCTTTCCACGACGATGCGACGCCCTTCCGCAACGCAATGATCCGCTTGTTCCGCGACGACCGATTCCGTGAAGAACTCTCGTTCGACGACGTTGAGGTAGGGTTTTTAATTGAGGATAATAATACCCTTTTTCCTCAGATGTTTCCATTTGAAAATAAAGAACGCGGATCAACTCAATATTAAGTTGATCTGTGGGAAGTTTGGTTATGGGATGAGTATTCTTGATTGCGGGAAATCGGTAGGGGTTTTGTTTGTGAAAGAATAATTTTATTCCGTGGTTGTTTCCTTTCAAAACAATGAACCCGGATCAAAAGTAAAATTTTAATTTATTAAAATTGTATCTTGTTACGTTTTCATATGATAATTTATTTCTCCCGACTGTTATCATCTAACGCGGAGGGTGCGGGCCAAACCAACACGGCCCGACAACCCTTCGCAGTTCTTCGTTGATGCGCGGATTGGAGGATAACGACAAAACATGCTGCATGGACGATCCGTTGTTTCCGCAGTGAAGAACGGGACCCGGGAGGAGCTCCGGCGCAGACGAGAAGGAAAACATACCACCGCAGCAACTCCGGTGGCCCGCGGAAGCCTCCGGCAGTGGCGGCCAGCGGACCCGCTGCCGCGCGGGTCCGGCTCTCACGCACGGGACGCGGCATAACCGCATCCGTTGACTCCAGCGCGACCCCACGCGGGGCCGCGACACTTCCATTCCGCGGGGGCAGCGCCCCGCGGCTCCCTCGCTCGCCCGCTCATCCGAGCCGAGCCGAGCCGGGCCGCACCGAACCGGGTCGGTCCGGGCCCAGACCCCCCGTCTTCGGACCGTTTTCGGTCTTTTACCTGTATCTTGAGCTAAGGGCCTCTGAACGACACGCCGTCAGCGGGAATGCGATCCTTGGATCGAGACGGTCGTTTCGGTATATCGCACTCCATGTTTCGGAACTCTTTGGGTTCGGCCGGGTTGGTTCGGATACGAAACCAACCGGGCCCTCGGAGCGGAAACACTCATATCTTGAGCTCCGGACGTCCGATTGATGTGCCGTCGACTTTGTTGGTTTCCTCTCAGTGAGACGGATCTTTTGACTTACTCCGCTCGAGGTTTGGATGTCGTCGGAGTGCGGTCGGGTTGGTTCGCTCATGAAACCAACCGGGCCCCTGGAACGACAACGCCAATAACTCACAGACCGGGCGTCCGATTGACGCGCCGTCTGTCTCGTTGAATTCCTCTTGATGAGATGGAACTTTTGGACTACTTTTCCTGAGTTTTGGTTGTGGTTGGATAGTGGCTGGGTTGGATTGTACTCGAAATCCAACCGGGCCCCTGGAACGAAAAAGCTGATATCTTTCAGACCGGACGTCTGTTTGATGAACCGTCAGTGGCGTTGGTGATCACGTTGAGAAACAGTCCCTTTGAGTATACCCTATGGGAGTTCGGGGTATAGTTGAGATACGGCCGGGTTGGTTCGCACATGAAACCAACCGGGCCCCTGGGATGAAAAGGCTAGTAACTCACAGTCCGGGCGTCCGATTGACGCGCCGTCTGTTACATTGAGACCCATGTGACGAGGCGGTCCTTTGAGATACTTCTTAGTGGAACCTTGTGATACTTATAGTATCGACCAGCAGCTCGTGGAGCGGACCCTCCCAGAGATGGGCGTGCGGAGTGCGGAGACCGTGTAGCTGGCTGAGACCTGACAACTGCTTGACCGATCGACTCAGTGTGTTTTGGATCGCCCAATGGGGACTGCTTGGTTGTAGCAGCAGACCCACGGCGGAGGAGTGCTTGGTTGTAGCGGCAGACCCGCGGTACTCAACAGAAGGAGTACCTCTAGAGGCTATGAGGGGGAGCGCTTGGTTGTAGCGGCAGAACCACGGCGGAGGAGCGCTTGGTTGTAGCGGCAGACCCGTGGTGGGAAGCGCTTGGTTGTAGCAGCAGGCCCACAGTACTCGATAGGAGGAGTACCTCAGTAGTCTTAGGTTAGTGAGCAGTACATCGGAGTCGTGACATGACCACTGTACACTCCAGAGACGGGGCTCTTCAGCAGTTACGGTTTAAATAATGAAAATCCTGGTTTGAGCTAAGTCTATGACTTTTCTGTTTCCTTATGATTGAGATGGGTTACTTGATAACTTAGGTATATGTATGGGCATATACCTGGGTAGTGGTTATCCGTTGATTTCATAACCCTTGTGTTTGCTCATGATTGAGATGGGTTACTTGATAACTTAGGTGTATGAATTGGCATATACCTAAGTAGAGGTTATCTGTTGAGATCTTCTTTGTGGTTATCCTTGTTGGTTTTAGTGACACCCTGAGGGTCTTGGGGTCCCTACTGAGTATCGTTATACTCACCCCTACACGGGCTATGCCCGAACCTCGTTGTGTTGGTTGCAGATGACGGCAGTGCTGACGGAGGCTGAGTGTTCGAGGAGGTGGACTACACAACAAGTCAGTATCCAGAGGTGGGCTTCGCGACGAGACGACACACGGAAGAGGTTGACTGGTGAGGGCGTTGTGCAGGCTATATGTACCTACCCTTCAGGTAGGATCCGTGGTGGATGATCCAGGAGTTGCGCCATCTGTACCTACCCTTCAGGTAGGATCCGAGGAGGATGGCCCAGGAGCTGCTTCCGTCCTTCCAGCTATTGTCTTTTCTGTTGTACTTGTTCAGTTGTAGTTTTAATTTCTTTTGGGTTTGTATTCTAGCCCATTTTCTTTTCAACACTTCTCCTGTACTTAGTGTTTACTATTTCCGCTTGCTTACTCTATGGTGCTTATTTTCTTTTTTAAAGGCAATGCCTTCCCAGACATCGGGATTTACGCCTTTGGTGCTAGTCACCAGCCCCTGTCCTATGGAAGGCGGGCTTGGGGTAGTCACGACACGGGCCCCGAGGACAGGTCGTGACAAATTGGTATCAGAGGAGTTCGGTTCTACCGCAGAACTTGGGACTCTGAACTATTTTTTCCCTTTCTGTGAAGCAATAGTGTTAAGAGTAACGAGTGTGGTTTTCAGTTCAGGGAGTCCAGTGTTGGTGCGGGCGGCCGATGTATCCATACACCAGGACCCTGACAACTGATTTCCGACTTTGTGCATGAAAACACTGATTGCGTTTGTGTTTCCAGAAGTTTTTAAATATCAGCTCAAACCAGGTCAGCTCACTAGGTATAATCGTTTGACCGTGTCATGTTGTTTCTTTCAGGATGCCTTTTCACGGACGACCAGCTAGAGCCCAGAGGGACGTGCGTACTGACAGCTTGCCGAGCGACGAGGCTTCGGTACAGGGCCCTCTTGCATTTGAGGCACCAGTGGAGGCACTAGTGGTACTACCATACGTTAGGCCACCGATGCCACCAGCCCCAGCAGTAGGCGATGCACGCCACTTGAGCACGCTGCATGAGTTCCAGCGCCAGAGACCACCCAGGTTCCAGGGAGAGACGGACCTGCAGGCAGCTGAGCATTGGCTGGAGGCGGTGGTGAGAGTCTTCAGGCTAGTGGGGACGCCGGCAGACCTCATGCTGATCTTTGCTGCCAGCCTTCTTCAGGCAGCAGCAGGCAGGTGGTGGAGCCACATGTACCAGTTTTGCGACGGGATGACCTTCACATGGGAAGACTTCGAGACCTTCTTCAGGGTGGAGTTTGTGTCAGTAGCTCTACACCTCGAGCATGTACATGAGCTTCTACCTTTGCTGTAGGGTTTTCGATCCGTATCTGAGTCATCTGTGGGCAGTAGAAAGATGATGCAGAGGTCCAAGAGGACTAGAGCCAGCCGTATGAGGATTAGGAAGTGTTATGAATGTGGCGGAAAGGGTCACCTGGCACGTGACTGTCCGACTCCTCGTACAGTTGATCCGCAGGCTTTGGAGGAGCCACCGAGGCAGAAGCAGCGGCGGGTGCTTGAGAAACACTCGAGCAGTGGAGAAGGCAGTAGAGCTCCGGGAGCAGGTGGACAGGAGAGGAACTAGCGGATACGTCCCTTGTACTCTAGTTCCATTTTGCTATTGTATTCGTGTCTTTGTACTATGAGATGCAATAATAAAAAGACACTTATCCTTGTGATGTTTTCTTTCCTGTCCTTTTGTTTGGTTGATACTGAGTGGTCCGGGTTAAGACTGTTGACTTGACCCTCACTTTTGAGATTTCTACTGGAGGAGACCCAGTGACCTCGCACTAATGCCGACAGTGTGACTCGACCCTTGGAGGCAAAATTGACAGTTGGATCTCTTAGTAGTTTCGTCGAGGCCTTACGACGTCATCCATGGCATGAATGCATCCTTCATGTCAGGATTGACTGTATTAGGCAATGGGCGTGGTTCATCCAGGGGGGATGAGACTAGGTTTCTCTTTTCGGCAAAGGAGAAATTTTAGCAGCTCTTCCAGATCGTAGGCAAAGAAGGTGCAGATCATCCAGGAGCGGATGAAGACTGCACAGTGCAGTAAGAAACAGGAAACCGGTGCCAGTATTAGAGACTCAGGTGTGTTAAATGTTTCAAGAAGAGTAAGTTTTAAAGAGGGATGAGTCTGCAAAGCGGAAGACGTGGAGGTAGAGCTAGGAGAGCAGCATGAGGCGGTGTACATCTTAACATGCTACAACCACCCTCCTTAGTTATCCCTGCCAAGCTCAGGGAGCTGGAGGGAGGATGAAGTGTGCGGCTGCATGAGGTCAAGGAGTGTTACCCAATGGCTCTAAAAATGATTCAAGGGACGGTCTGTATCCACTACTAGCTGCTGTAGTAACAGACGTTGATATGAATCATTCATCACTTTCACAAATCTTGTCCCAGACCTAGAGTTTCTGGTAAGCCGTAGACTTGACCATCACGTCTGGAGATACCTTGGGAGAAGACTCGATAATCACACTTATGCCGACGGTGTGGTCAGACCCTCGAGACGAGAGTTTCTGTTGGAATCTCTTGGTGGCAGCGTCGAGGAATTACGACGTTGGTTTGAGTATGGACTGGGAAATCACAGTTCATACACAAATTGACGGTATTAGGCAAAAAAGGTTGTGGTTTAACTACAACGTCGGGATGGGTTTTCCTTGGTCGGCGAAAAGGAAACCCCAGGCAGCACAGGATAACTCATGCACAGGAGGGTGCGACCGATCACTATTGAGTCGGTCAACCTTACCCTCGTGGCAGTAGTCGTTTTGAGTTTTAACAGGAATTGGGGACCTCTAGAGTTCGAGGATGACGATCACGTCCTTATACGGGTCTCACCTCGAAGAGGTTCACAGAGATTTGGCCGAGGCGACAAGTTATCTCCAAGGTTCAACGGACATTTCTAGGTCCTCAGCTGGGTAGGCGGGGTGGTTTACCGCTTGACCCATCCACCTCAGTTGCACCAGGTGCACGACGACTTCCACGTATCTCAACTTAGGAGATATGTGCTCGACCCTTCGCATATCATCGACCATGAGGAGCTGGACGATAGCGTTGGAGTGCCTTTCACGGAGGTTCCAGTGGGAATCGAGGATCGATAGGAGCGGATCCTTCGAGGACGACCTATTCCTCGGGTGCGCTTTCACGGGCAGTACAGGAACCTCCGAGTGAGCACACGGGAGAGGAAGGCTCAGATGCGTGCTCAGTACCGTTTTTGTATCCCTAATTTATGTTAAAGCTTTACGACGACGTAAAGCCATGAGGTGGGAGTAATGTAAAGACCCTTAAAATTCAAGGGAATTTTTTTTCTAATTTTCTTTGGGATTTTACAAGAACGCAGTTTCTAACGGCGCCTGATTCCGAGGCCCGGTGTGCCCAGAATCAATTTCCGAAGTTTGGCTCGGGTACGTTCAGTGAACGAACGAGCGGGTTTTTCTAACTGCTGAACCGATGCTCGGAATCGAATTCCGAGGGCACCGATGGAATCACAGCGCTGGTATTTGCTTAGAAACGCCTCTTTAGGAGTTGCATTTTCTCGGTTGTGGTTTTTAATTTTTGGGGTTTAAGTTAAGAAATAAAATAAAGTTGTACGACAATTTTATTTCATTTCACCTAAAGCCGCTTAAGGTCCACTTTAAGCTACTTAAGTTGGGTTGAAGCGGATAAGGTGCAATTCAAAATATCATACCCACTTGGTAGGATATTTGTGAGGTGGGACCCACACGAGCCCCACCGTTTCTTTTCTTCTTAAGTAACGCACCCACACCCCCCTATTAAACGAAGCCAACCGGCGCGTTTCCTTATTTTTCTTAACGCCTCTATTTAATTGGGCAGTTAAGTTTTACAATTAATTCTTTGAATTAATTGTTCATTACTTACCTTTGTTTTTCAAATTCTTTAGTTGATAATAAAATAAGATGAGGACTTATTTTATTATCTGGTTGTTGTGTTAACCCTTGGAGAATCTCTAAAGATCTTCATCCTCTTTCGTGAAGAACGCGAAGAACGCGAAGAACGCCAGCCTCCGACGAAGGGCGACGAAGAACGCCAAACCCCCCGGATATCAACGACTTGACGCCGACGACTCTCGTCCCGCGATGTTCTTCTGCGACATTCCTTCTTCCGCAGCAAATCTTCGAACATCCGTTCGAGATCGTCGACGCGACGCCTTTCCAAGACGACGCGACGCCCTTCCGCAACACAACGATCCTCTTGTTCCGCGACGACCGATTCCACGAAGAACTCTCGTTCGATGACGTTGAGGTAGGGTTTTTAATTGAGGATAATAATACCCTTTTTCCTCGGATGTTTCCTTTTGAAAATAAAGAACGCGGATCAACTCAATATTAAGTTGATCCGTGGGAAGTTTGGTTATGGGATGAGTTTTCTTGATTGCGGGAAATCGGTAGGGGTTTTGTTTGTGAAAGAATAATTTTATTCCGTGGTTGTTTCCTTTCAAAACAATGAACCCGGATCAAAAGTACAATTTTAATTTATTAAAATTGTATCTTGTTACGTTTTCATATGATAATTTATTTCTCCCGAATGTTATCATCTAACGCGGAGGGTGCGGGCCAAACAAACACGGCCCGACAACCCTCTGTAGTTCTTCGTTGATGCGCGGATTGGCGGGCGACGACAAAACATGCCACAGGGACGATCCGTTGTTTCCGCAGTGAAGAACGAGACCCGAGAGGAGCTCCTGCGCAGACGGGAAGGAAAACGGACCACCGAAGCAACTCCGGCAGCTCGGGTCACCGGCGCGGCGGCGGCGGCCAGCGGACCCACGTCCGTGTGGGTCCGGCTCTCACGCACGGGACGCGGCATAGCCGTGTCCGTTGACTCCAGCGCGGCCCCACGCGGGGCCGCGGTACTTCCATTCCGCGGGAGCAGCGCCCAGCGGCTCCCTCGCTCGGCCGCTCGGCCGAGCCGAGCCGGGCCAGCCCGACTGGCCGGGTCGCGCCCCGGCTGGGCTGGACCGTGCCGAACCGGTTCGGGCCGACCCAGGGGGGTCGGGCCGGGTCGGTCCGGGCCCAGACCCCCCGTATTCGGACCGTTTTCGGTCTTTTACCTGTATCTTGATCTATGGGCCTCCAAACGACGCGCCGTCAGCGGAGATGCCATCCTTGGATCGAGACGGTTGTTTTGGTATATCGCACTCAAAGTTTCGGAACACTTTGGGTTTGTCCGGGTTGGTTCGGATACGAAACCAACTGGGCCCTCGGAGCGGAAACACTCATATCTTGAGCTCCGGACATCCGATTGACATGTCGTCGACTTTGTTGGTTTCCTCTAAGTGAGACAGATCTTTTGGCTTACTCTGCTTGAGGTTTGGATGTCGTCGGAGTGCGGTCGCGTTGGTTCGCTCACGAAACCAATCGGGCCCCTGGAACGAAAAAGCCAATAACTCACAGACCGGGCGTCCGATTGACGCGCCGTCTATCTCGTTGAATTCCTCTTGATGAGATGGAACTTTTGGCATACTTCGCCCGAGTTTTGGTTGTTGTTGGATAGTGGCCGGGTTGGATTGTACTCAAAATCCAACCGGGCCTCTGGAACGGAAAAGTTGATATCTTTCAGACCGGACGTCCGTTTGACGAACCGTCAGCGGCGTTGGTGATCACGTTGAGAAACGGTACCTTTGAGTATACCCTATGGGAGTTAGGGGTACAGTTGAGATATGGCCTGGTTGGTTCGCACATGAAACCAACCGGGCCCCTGGGACGAAAAGGCTAGTAACTCACAGACCGGGCGTCCGATTGACGCGCCGTCTGTTGCGTTGAGTCCCCTCTGACGAGGTGGTCCTTTGAGATACTTCTTCGTGGAACCTTCTGATACTTATAGTATCGACCAGAAGCTCATGGAGCGGACCCTCCCGGAGACGAGTGTGCGGAGTGCGGACACCGTGTAGCCGGCTGAGACCTGACGACTGCTTGACCGATCGACTTGGTGTGTTTCGGATAGCCCAGTGGGGAGCGCTTGGTTGTAGCGGCAGACCCACATCAGAGGAGTGCTTGGTTGTAGCGGCAGACCCGCAGTAATCAATAGAAGGAGTAACTCTGGAGGCTGTGAGGGGGAGCTCTTGGTTGTAGCGGCAGACCCACGACGGAGGAGCGCTTGGTTGTAGCGGCAGACCCGCGGTACTCAACAGAAGGAGTACCTCTTGAGGCTATGAGGGGGAGCTCTTGGTTGTAGCGGCAGACCCATGGTGGGAAGCGCTTGGTTGTTGCAGTAGGCCCATAGTACTCAACAGGAGGAGTACCTCAGCAGTTTTAGGTTAGTGAGCAGTACCTCGGAGTCGTGACAGGACAACTGTACACTCCAGAGATGGGGATCTTCAACAGTTACGGTTTCAATAATGAAAATCCTAGTTTGAGCTGAGTCTATGAATTTTGTGTTTCCTTATGATTGAGATGGGTTACTTGATAACTTAGGTATATGTATGGGCATATACCTGGGTAGTGGTTATCCGTTGATTTCATAACCCTTGTGTTTCCTCATGATTGAGATGGGTTACTTGATAACTTAGGTGTATGAATTGGCATATACCTAAGTAGAGGTTATCTGTTGAGATCTTCTTTGTGGTTATCCTTGTTGGTTTTTGTGAGACCTTGAGGGTCTTGGGGTCTCTACTGAGTATCGTTATACTCACCCCTGCACGGTCTATACCTGCACCTCGTTGTGTTGGTTGCAGACGACGGCAGTGCTGACGGAGGCCGAGTGTTCGAGGAGGTGGACTACACGACAAGTCAGTATCCATAGGTGGTCTTCGCGATGTGAAGACACATGGAGGAGGTTGACGGGCGAGGGCGTTGTGCAGGCTATCTGTACCTACCCTTCAGGTAGGATCTGTGGTGGACGATCCAGGAGCTGCGCCATCTGTACCTACCGTTTAGGTAGGATCCGAGGAGGACGACCTAGGAGCTGCTTCCGTCCTTCCAGCTGTAGTATTTTCTGTTGTACTTGTTCAGTTGTAGTTGTACTTTATTTTGGGTTTGTATTCTGGCCCATTTACTTTTCAGCACTTCTCCTGTATATAGTGTTTACTTTTTCTGCTTGCTTACTCTGTGGTGCTTGTTTTCTTTTATAATGGTAATGCCTTCCCAGACATCGGGATTTATGCCTTTGGTGCTAGTCGCCAGCCCCTGGCCTATGGAATGCGGCCTTGGGGTAGTCACGGCACGGGCCCCGAGGACGGGTCGTGACATGTTTTATATTTCAAAATTGTTTTACATTCAAATTATGATTTTTTAATATAAACTTATATTTGTCTTATCTTAAAAAATATATATATTTGATATTTGTTATAGGTAATAATGAGTCGAAGATAGATTACAACACACTGAATGAGCAATGAATACGAGGAAGGTGTTGATTCCTTTTTGGAATTTGATAAATGAAATGTTCCATGTAGTGACATTTTTTTCTGTCCATGCCTGAAATGTTTGAATATGAATAAGTTCAAAAGTATAGAGATAAAATATCATCTGATGTGTCATGGTTTTAATCCGAGTTACAACCCTTGGATTTGGCATGGTGAAACTAGATGAAATGTCACTGATGATGATGATTCACAAGATGGTAACTCTGATGGAATTGAAGAAATGATTCGCGATATTGTAGCAGAACAGATTGAGATAGAACCGACAGTTGCGCGTCTATATGGTGATGCTGAAAAACCATTATATCCTGGTTGTACATATTTTACAGTTTTTTCGGCGGTGTTAAGATTGATTAACCTGAAGGAAAAACATGGATGGAGTGACAGATGTTTTACAGAGCTGCTACAATTGATGAAATACATTATTCCAAAAGATGGCATGCTGATGAGTGGGTATGTGATGGAAAAATACGTCATCCATCTGATTGTCCACAATGGAAGAAAATTGATGCGCAGTATTCTACATTTGGAAATGAAATAAGAAATCTCAGATTAGGGTTGTGCACAGATGGAATGAATCCATACCGAACCCTCAGTAGCACACATAGTTCATGGCCTATTTTATTGGTAATTTACAACCTCTCTCCTGAAGTTTTTATGAAGGGAAAATATGTCATGTTGAGTATAATGATCTCTGGTCCAAATCAACCCGGCAATGATATTGATGTTTACTTTTCACCATTGATTGATGATTTGAAACTGTTATGGGCTGATGGTATTAGGGTGTATGATTCTTATAAAATGGAATATTTTCAACTGCATGCAGTGCTTCTGTTAACTATAAATGACTTCCCAGCATATGGAAATTTGTCTGGATATAGTGTTAAATGGAATAAAGCATGTCCAATTTGTGAACAATAGACGTCATATTGTCAATTGCATCATGGGAGGAAAACAGTGTACATGGTTCATCAAAAGTTTTTTCCTATGGATCACCCTTATAGAAGACTAATAAAGGCATTCAATGGCTCGCAAGAATTTAATACTGCTCCAAAACCTTTATCCCCAGATATGTATTTTGAGAGGGTGAAAAACCTTGATGTGACATTGGGAAAGACACAGAAATCTGGTAATGATAGACATATTTGGAAGAAAAGGTCAATATTTTTTAAGCTACCATATTGGAGGTATCATGAAGTTAAACATAATATTGATGTCATGCATGTGGAGAAGAATATATGTGATTGTTTGATTGGAACATTGTTATATATTAAAGGAAAAACTAAAGATGGTTTGAATGCAAGATTAGACTTACTATCAATGGGAATATGTTTGGAGTTAGCTCCCACTCCTAAAGGAAGACAAACATTTCTTCCCCCGGATTGTCATACATTATCGAAGAGGGAGAAAATTATCTTTTGTCTGTGTCTTCATGATATCAAAGTTCCTAAAGGTTATTCTTCAAATGTAAAATCTTTTGTCTCATTGAAGGACTTGAATTTGATAGGTATGAAATCACATGATTGTCACGTCATGATGCAACAAATTCTACCAATTGCATTGCGTGGAATATTTCCCATTCATGTCAGAAAGACTATGATGAAGTTGTGTTATTTTTTCAATTAAATTTTTAACAAGGCGATTGATGTGAATACTTTGAACATTTTGGAAAAGGAGGCAATTTTTATACTTTGTCAATTAGAAATGTATTTTCCTACAATTTTTTTTTATATAATGGTGCATTAAATGATTTATCTGGTTCGAGAAATAATGCTTTGTGGACCTGTATATCTTCATTGGATGTATCCTTTTGAAAGGTATATGAAAATATTAAAGGGGTATGTTAAAAATCCATATCGACCTGAAGCCTCCATTATTGAAAAGTATATTTCTGAGGAGGTAGCAGAGTTTTGTATGAGCTACTTGGCTGTAGCACAACACATAGGGTTTCCTCCATCTCGCCATGAACGAGTTAATAATGAGGGAAAGGGGATTCATGGCTTGAATGTCAAATCATTGTCAGCTGAATAGATGAAGAAGTTAGAATCATACATCTTGAATAACATAGATGATACTCAATCGTATATCAAATTTCATTTTAATGAGTTGAAACAATGTCATCCAAAGAAGAAATAAATGTGGATTTTGAATGAGCACAATAAAACTTTTTTGTCAAGGATTAAAAAGACTTTGCTTGGTAGATCAGATGTATCAGAGACATTAAAATGGATAGTGGGTAGTCCATGTTTAAATGGGATAACATGGTCCGGTTATGACATTAATGGATATACATTTCATACGAAAGCTCAGGACAACAGAAGTGCAGTTAAGAATAGTGGTGTATTGGTGTTTGCAGAAGCAATTCATTTTTCAAGTGCTAAGGACGAAAACCCAATTTCTGCATCAAGTGCATATTATGGAGTGATTGAAGACACATGGGAGGTTGATTACTTTAAAATTAAAGTTCTTGTATTTAACTTTAAATGGTTTATCGGTAACAACAGTGTCAGACACGATGAATTTGGAATGGCACTTGTTAATCTGAATAGATTAGAAGACAGAGCTGATTCTTTTATAATGGCAACACATGAAAAACAAATTTTCTATGTAGTAGATCAATCAGATATGCAGTGGGATGTTGTTTTACAAGGGAAAAACAATATATTGGTGAGGATGAAGTTGATGAAGATGCTGATTTATGTGAGATCCCTACTTCCATGGAAAGATTAATAGAACATAATGATGATCATGTTGAAGACATGGTTTGTGCCGTAAGGAATGATCAGGACGAAGGAATTTGAGAAAACAATCAATTTTTACATTCATAAAATTACAGGTAACATATTTTTATTTCTTGTTTACATTTATTTTTTCCATAAATGTTAGATGTTGTAAGTTTTTTATTTATTAAAACATGTTTTAAAACAAAATAAGTATAAGTTTTTGTTTGTTTTAAGTTTGTTTAGATTACTTTATCATGTTTACTATTACATGAATTATATATCTATTATTTTTGTTCAGTGACAATTACTTTACCATATTTACAAGGTTTACCATGTTTACCATGCTTACCATCTTGACCATCTTGACCATATTTACAATTGGTTAACATGCTTACCATATTACCAATGTTTACTATTACGTAACTTAGTACACTTTTCTATTTTATGATTATAGTAGTATTAAAATATTTGAATTTGTATATTTTTGAACTAATGTTTGTATTTTTTTATTTGAAGGATAATGACAGATCATTCAGTTGATCAACCACATGATTCTGGAGGTGATCATATTGGTCATACCTCTAGGGAGGAACATTCACATGCTCCTATTACGACAGAGTTCAAAGGTTGGTAAACATGGGTGCACACATTTACCAAAATTATCAGTTTCCCATACGCAAGATCAGAGGATAGTCATTGAGTTTGATGATGATGATATTCCTAGAGGTCCAAATGAAAAATATTTTAAGAGTTTTGTAGCAACTCAGGATAAGAGAAAAGTAAGCATTCTGTATGATGACTGGAGATGTAACGACCCAAAGTTTCATTAATGGAAAATCCCTCTTGATCCAGTTAAATGTTTCTTTATGAAAAATGTTTTTATAAGATGTCAATTTCTTTAGTTTTACGTTAAGATTTGTGAGTGTTACTTTTATAGCCGTTGAACAGTGATCATCTGAATAGTATAAATATAAGGCTTTAACGAACCCATTTCTACTCAGACAAAGGAAGCGATGGCCTCATCTAGTAGAATTTCCCCTTACGAAGCCCATTTGTCAGAGCTCGGAAAAGAGGTGGTGTCTTTGGGCTTTGCCCTTGACCAAGCCCAAGCTGAGCTTCATCAAGTCAAGCTCGAACGTGATCGTCTACGGGAAAAGTGGAAGTTGATTGAAATTACCACTCGAACGATGTTATCCGAGCCGCCCCAAGAGTCTGTCACCATCGCACACCTTACCCTTAGGTCTTATGCGGCTATTTTAAGGGGTTATGTAACGAATAAGTAGCACCATGTTCATGTACATTATTTTTTGTATATAATAATGAATATAATTTCTAGTCATTTTTGATACATTGTAATTAGTTTTTAAAGTACAAATGGTGTTTTTAGTTATTATTTAATTAAGAATTATATTTTATTAAATTAAAGGATTTTTGAATTAAATAATATTTTAATAAAATATTATTATTAATATTAAATTAATTTTTATTAAATATAAATGATCTTATAATTTTATGAATGCAATTAAAATTTTTATTAAGGTTTGAAAGCCATTTCTGTCAAAACCCGTGAATTTTTTTATAAATGTCGGTTTTTATTTTAAAAGTGAAAATTCACATATTTAGAAAATTATTTAGATAAAATAAACATTATTTTTGGAATCAGGACGTCGAAATTATCCAACGGTGAATTTTTCATAATTTTCTGAGACAGTCAAATATTTGGGTAAAAATTAAATACCATTTAAATATATAATGTGTTTTATGACATCATAATGACCCAATGGTGATGTAATAAAATACCATAATCCTTATGTTCGGCCAAAATGTGTTTTATCATTAAAATAATGAGGTTTTGGGTTTGTTTGACGTACTTTTCAAAGCATTAATGGAGCCCTCAAGACTTATTCAACACTTTGCCTTTTTAAATTAATTTCCATGGGAGTGTGACTCACCTCCACATAAGAAACCCTATTTTTTTAATATGTTCGGACCTTGGCCTTGTAAAATATTGTTTTCCTCTTTCCTTTTCCAGAAACCATGGGCAAATACCATGGGATGGTTTGTGGTTTGGATTATATTAATATAAGGGGTCCCAAACCTAAATAATAAAGAATTCTCTCACCTTTCCTATATAAACCCACCCAAGCTCCCACTTCCTCCTCACTAAAATCCCTTGGAGTTCTTCCAACCTCTTCCCTAATCTCTCTATAATCCTCTCAAGGTTCCCCAAGCTCCCAAGAAGCCTCTCACAAGCCTCTCTCTAGCCTTTGGAAGCACACTTCCAAGTAAGGGTTTTTTCTTCCTTTCTCATTTTTTTCAATTTTATTTAAGTTGTATTGCCCTTTTAAATTTAAATTATGAATGTTGGGGTATGGTTTCACACCTCTCCCATACTTCCCTATTATTGTTTGAATGATGGGAGTCCCCTTTCTCTCATTAAATGCCTCCCATGTACACCCGTTACTATGTTGAAATTCTGAAAGGAACCTTTTTCTCCCCTTCTATATTCAAGCAATACTTTTGTATCATGAATCTAAATTCCTTTTAAATTGTTGGTACATGTATCTATATGACCTCCTTATTGTCCATTACATGTAAATATGATGAGTAACCCCTTTCTCTCTCATCAACTATTTTTATGAATTCTTATGTCACGCCGATACACTGCTGAAATCACACCGATTTTCTAAGCCAATATCATTGTGTAGTGAATACCATGCCCATTTCTCCATCAAGGGTATTCACCTTTATGCACATTTACTAATTGATTATAAAGTTTCATGTATTAATTCCACATTCCTTTATCGTGGAATAAATGATTATGTTTTATGAATCCATGTTTTATGATCCATGTGGCACACTTATGCATGAAATGAAATGTTTAAAAAGGGTGCGCCCTTTATAGCGCTCCAATGCATTGGGTAAAGTATAGTATCATGATACTTCATGTGAAATGAGTGTTTACTCATTCTAATTCAAGTGAAACGAGTTTTTACTCGTTCTTCAAGTGCAATGAGGGTTTACTCATGCTCCTTGTGCAATGAGCCTTGGCTCATGCTAATTCAATGTTAAGTGTTGTTGCCACATTTCCATGTTATGATTATCATTCTTCATCATGCCTTTATGTTCATGTTTCTCTTATTCTCTATTGATATGCCTATTTCCTAACATGTATTTTACTCCTCATGTTATTCATTTTGTACTCCCTTACTGGGCTTTATAGCTCACCCTTTTCTTATGCATGTCCTCAGGTTATCCCATGCAATGCTAAGTACGAAGGAATGTAGTGGTCATGTAAAGGAAGTTTTCAATAAATATGTTGTATTTCAAGTTTAAAGTTTTTATATAATGATCCTAAGCCCCAAAGACACTAAACCTCTCGATCTTCTTTATTGTATCAAGTGAAGTTTTATGTAATAAAGCATGTTTAAGTTGTAATAAAAAGCTGGGTTGTCATAGTTGGTATCAGAGGATAGGTTTAGTTATTTTTGGGATTAGGAAACCCTAGTAAAGCCTTAGATACAAGACTACGTATAATAAAAGCATCCCTATGTTTTGGTAAATACTAAGTAAGTGGTTTATCAAACAAATACGTCCCTGTCTGGATACGAGCAGGTAGAGCCGGCTCTGGCACAGATGTATCCTAGGGGTAAAACCCGAAAACACCGCTTTGAGCTAGACTCGAACGGGAACTGGTGCACGACAATGGGCCTTGCTGCACTCTTGGTTACGACACTCCCGGGGGATATGTTTTGATAAATTCACAATCTTAGTATGAACCCTTATTAAGGGAAAAATGCCCCTAAGAATATATGTTAGAAGGAAGATCATGAAAATCCTAGATTGAATCCTATAGACTCATGAGTTAAAGAGATTAAAGTTTATTTATAAGTCATCAACTTTTGTCTTTGGATTACCCTTTATGTGTTACCCCTAACTTTCCTTTTATTCCAGCCAATGGCCGGTAATAGGAGAACTCGGGCTAACAACCGTTGTGAAGATCAGTGTGATGATTGTACTTATGAGATGCCCAATCCAATGGGAGCGGGAATCGCGAACTTTGTCACGCTTCTCTCTCAGCTAACTCAAGTTTTGAATAGAAACACTGGTCAAGAGGAACGTTCAACCCCCCCTAAGAAAGAACAAGTCGCTATTGAAAGCTTCATGAGACAAAGGCCTCCTACTTTTAGTTGATCATCCGTTCCCACGATCACTGAACAATGGATCAACTCCATTGAAAAGATATTCTCCATCCTCCAATGCTCTGAAAAAGAGAAGGTTCTCCTGGCGGCTTATCGTATGGAGGGTGAAGCTGATCAATGGTGGACATTGATCAAAAATACGAAGCCTGAGGAGGAGATCGAGGCTTTGGAATGGAAGGAATTCCGGAAGATGTTTTTCGATAAATATTTTCCACGCACCCTCCGTCTTAAGATGGAAAGGGACTTCCTTTCCCTCAAACAGAAAGATGAAGAATTTGTGGGAGCGTACGAGGAAAACTTCACAAGGCTTGCACGATACGCTTCCGGCTTTGTCGTTACCCCCGAATTCAAGGTTGACCGCTTCTTTGGTGGGCTGAAGCCTAGCTTGCGGAAAGCATTAGCGATCCGTGACTTCGACAGCTATGAGGAGATTGTCCGATGTGCCCTCAAGGTTGAAATGGAGATCGTAGAATCACAGGGGTATCATGGGGACAAGAAGCGTAAGGTGGGCTTCAATGCTGGTGGTCCGATGGATAAATCCAACGACGCTAAGAAGTTCCAGCACCCCACATGCCAAAAGTGTGGAAAGAAGCACCCTGGAAATTGCCTTAGGGGGACAAGAAAATGCTTCAAGTGTGGAAGAGAAGGGCACCTAGCTGTTAACTGTCAGCAAGAAGGACCCGCGGCTGTGACAGAGGAGAGGAACGCTCCGTTCGAACCTCAACGCATTGTTAAATGCTACAAATGCAAAGAACCGGGTCATTTTGCAAATCAGTGCCCTAATCCAAGGGTTATCGGAGGCAACCAGCAACCTCCAAGACAGCAAGGAAGAACTTTTTCCATCACTTCTGCCGAAGTGAACCCCGACAACGAAGTGGTGACAGGTACGCTAGTTATTCATTCAAGAATAGCGAACGTACTTTTTGATTCAGGTTCTACGCATTCTTTTATATCTCAAAAGTTTAGTAGAACAATCCCTACACCACCACAAATCATGGAAGTAAAGATGTCGGTGAGTACGACAAATGGGGTAATCATTGCATCCCATGAATATAAGTCCTCCCCTGTTATAATCTGTGGATTGAATTTCCCGGCGAACCTCGTCATACTCCCTCTGGTGGAATTTGATGCAATTCTTGGCATGGATTGGCTTTCCTTATAAAGAGCCAACATAAATTGTCAGGAGAGGGAAATCACACTCCATATGGAGAATCGACCCCCGATTCATTACAAGTGTCAGGAGTAAGATGAATCTCCTTTAGATCCATCATCTCAAGCATGGATATTACTGCCTTATGAGCATGCATATCTGGCTCAGATGATTGAGTTCAAGGAAGAAACCACCCTTGAAGAAATGCCTATTGTGAGGGAATTCGCTGAAGTATTTCCCGAGGAACTTCCTGGTCTTCCTCCAAGAATAGATGTTGAGTTCTCAATTGAACTTATAACTGGGGCACTACCAATATCCAAGACGTCGTATAGAATGGCTGTTGTTGAGCTTGAAGAGCTGAAGAAACAACTACAGGAGAATCTGGATAAAGGGTTTATACGCCCAAGTGCATCACCATGGGGTGCACCAGTCCTCTTCGTCAAGAAAAAGGATGGGTCAATGCAGCTTTGCATCGATTATCGTGAACTTAACAAAATCACGATAAAGAACAAGTATCCTCTCCCAAGAATCGATGACTTGTTTGATCAGCTGCGTGGAGCACAATACTTATCCAAGGTGGACTTGCGGTCGGGATATTATCAAGTAAGGGTGATGAAGAAAGATATCCCCAAGACTGCTTTTCGTACAAGGTACGGGCACTATGAATTCGTAGTAATGCCTTTCGGACTCACCAATGCTCCAGCAATATTCATGGACTTGATGAATAGAGTCTTTAGAGATTACCTAGACAAATTTGTGGTAGTCTTTATAGATGATATTCTAATATACTCCAAAACCAAGGAGGACCATGAGGAGCATTTAAGAACTGTACTGGAGAATTTGCGCAAGAAGAAGCTCTATGCCAAGTACAGCAAGTGTGAGTTCTGGTTGAAGGAGGTCTCATTCTTAGGCCATATAATCACAAGAAATGGGATATCTGTGGACCCCTCCAAAACAGATGCAATTGAGGGATGGCCGAGGCCAAAATCGGTAACGGATATCCGTAGCTTCTTGGGGTTAGCTGGATATTATCGACGATTTGTGAGAAATTTCTCACGATTGTCCAACCCTCTTACCAAGCTAACTCTAAAGGGAGTAAAGTTTTCTTGGAGTGATGAATGCGAAGAAATATTCAAGGAGTTGAAAAGGAGGCTTATCACTACACCCGTCCTCACTTTACCCACAAGTGGGGAGCTTTTTGTGGTATTCAGTGATGCTTCGAAGAATGGCTTAGGATGTGTGCTGATGCAGAATGATAAAGTGATATCCTATGCCTCAAGGCAGTTGAAAATCCATGAGCGAAACTATCCAACGCATGATCTGGAGTTGGCGGCGGTGATCTTTTCCTTGAAAATCTGGCACCATTATTTCTATGGAGAGAAATGTGAGATATATACTGACCACAAGAGTCTTAAATATATATTCACACAGAAAGAGCTTAATATGCGCCAGAGAAGATGGATAGAGCTCATCAAGGATTATTACTATTCAATACATTACCAACCTGGGAAGGAAAACAAGGTGGCAGATGCCCTAAGTAGAAAGGATCCAGCGATTCTATCAATGATGAGAATTGAGAAGGATCCAATCTTCTTAGACTTGATGAAGATGGATGTGGGAATCATAAAGAAGGGAACATCATAAATCCTTTCACAAATGATTGCTCAACAATCTCTTTTGTAAAGGATAAAGAATTATCAAAAGGATGATGCAGGAATCCAAGAAAAAGTGGAAGCTATCAGAAAGGGAAAATCCTCAGAGTTTAATGTTAATGAAGAAGGAATTGTGCGGTTTGGGAGAAGAATATGTGTTCCATCAAGTCCGGAGCTGAAGAAGGAACTTTTGGATGATGCACATAGTTCAAATTTCTCTATTCACCCAGGGAGCACAAAGATGTATCGAGATATCCGAGAAAACTTTTGGTGGGATAATATGAAGAAGGAGATCGCTGAATATACATCAAAGTGCCTGGTGTGTCAACAAGTGAAGGCAGAGAGGCAGAAGTCTAAGGGGATGATGCAACCATTGCCCATACCAGAATGGAAATGGGAGAACATCACCATGGACTTTTTCACTGGACTTCCAAGGACATCCAAAGGCAACAATGCAATCTGGGTTGTTGTGGATCGTCTTACAAAGACTGCACACTTCATTGCTATTTGAGAGGATTTCCCTTTGGATCAACTGGCACAGACATATATCAGGGATGTGGTACGGTTGCATGGAGTACCACTATCTATTGTGTCTGACCGAGATCCAAGATTTACCTCTAAGTTTTGGAAGAGTCTTCAACATACTCTGAATACTGAACTGATTCAGTACGGCCTATCATCCTCAAACTGATGGCCAATCCGAGCGGACTATCCAAACAATTGAGGATATGTTGAGAGCGTGCTCAATGGAATTTAAAGGAGGATGGGATCAACATCTTCCTCTAGTTGAGTTCTCTTATAATAATAGTTTCCACTCGAGCATCCAAATGGCACCATACGAAGCCTTGTATGGGAAAAGGTGTAGAACACCGGCATGTTGGGATGAGGTCGGTGAACGTAAGCTGCTTGGACTAGAATTGGTCGAAGAAATGGTGGAGAAGGTGAAAACAATTCAGCAACATATCAAGGCAACCCAAAGTCGACAGAAGAGTTATGCAGATAATCGTCGACAAGACCTTGAGTTTAAAGTCAGAGACATGGTGTTTTTACGCATATCTCCGTGGAAGAAGGTCATGATGTTTGGAAAGAAAGGGAAGTTAAGTCCAAGGTACATCGGCCCCTTCGAGATTCTTGATCATGTTGGGGCTGTGGCCTATCGACTAGCACTTCCACCTACTATGGCCAAGGTGCATGATGTCTTTCATGTATCCCTCTTAAGGAAGTACATACCGGACCCTTCACATATACTCTCTTCCGAGGTGGTACAATTGGAAGATGATCTTTCTTATGAGGAGCAACCAGTGAAGATCTTAGATCGTAGAGAAAAAGTTCTACGAAATAATACAATGCCCCTCGTCAAGGTGTTGTGGAGAAACCACAAGTTTGAAGAAGCATCTTGGGAGTCGGAGGATATGATGAAGCTGAGTTACCCACATTTGTTTTAGTGTGGGAAAAGGAAAATTTCGAGGGCGAAATTTCTTAAGGGGGGAATATTGTAACGACCCAAAGTTTCATTAATGGAAAATCCCTCTTGATCCAGTTAAATGTTTTTTTATGAAAAATGTTTTTATAAGATGTCAACTTCTTTAGTTTTACGTTAAGATTTGTGACCGTTACTTTTATAGCCGTTGAACAGTGATCATCTGAATAGTATAAATATAAGGCTTTAACGAACCCATTTCTACTCAGACAAAGGAAGCGATGGCCTCATCCAGTAGAATTTCCCCTTACGAAGCCCATTTGTTAGAGCTCGGAAAAGAGGTGGTGTCTTTGGGCTTTTCCCTTGACCAAGCCCAAGCTGAGCTTCATCAAGTCAAGCTCGAACGTGATCGTCTACGGGAAAAGTGGAAGTTGATTGAAATTACCACTCGAGCGATGTTATCCGAGCCGCCCCAAGAGTCTGTCACCATCGCACACCTTACCCTTAGGTCTTATGCGGCTATTTTAAGGTGTTATGTAACAAATAAGTAACACCATGTTCATGTACATTATTTTTTGTATATAATAATGAATATAATTTCTAGTCATTTTTGATACATTGTAATTAGTTTTTAAAGTACAAATGGTGTTTTTAGTTTTTATTTAATTAAGAATTATATTTTATTAAATTAAAGGATTTTTGAATTAAATAATATTTTAATAAAATATTATTATTAATATTAAATTAATTTTTATTAAATATAAACGGTCTTATAATTTTATGAATGCAATTAAAAGTTTTATTAAGGTTTGAAAGCCATATCTGTCAAAACCCGTGAATTTTTTTATAAATTTCGGTCTTTATTTTAAAAGTGAAAATTCAAATATTTAGAAAATTATTTTGATAAAATAAATATTATTTTTGGAATCTGGACGTTGAAATTATCCAACGGTGAATTTTTCATAATTTTCTGAGACAGTCAAATTTTTGGGTAAAAATTAAATACCATTTAAATATATA
This sequence comes from Viscum album, assembly GCA_963277665.1. NCBI lineage: Eukaryota > Viridiplantae > Streptophyta > Magnoliopsida > Santalales > Viscaceae > Viscum > Viscum album. The sequence goes on along the minus strand of OY728155.1, from coordinate 356,623,426 downwards.
ATGTGTTTTATGACATCATAATGACCCAATGGTGATGTAATAAAATACCATAATCCTTATGTTCGGCTAAAATGTGTTTTATCATTAAAATAATGAGGTTTTGGGTTTGTTTGACTTACTTTTCAAAGCATTAATGGAGCCCTCAAGACTTATTCAACACTTTGCCTTTTTAAATTAATTTCCATGGGAGTGTGACTCACCTACACATAAGCAACCCTATTTTTTTTAATAAGTTCGGACCTTGTACTTGTAAAATATTGTTTTCCTCTTTCCTTTTCCAGAAACCATGGTCAAATACCATGGGATGGTTTGTGGTTTGGATTATTTTAATATAAGGGGTCCCAAACCTAAATAATAAAGAAATCTCTCACCTTTCCTATATAAACCCACCCAAGATCCCACTTCCTCCTCACTAAAATCCCTTTTAGTTCGTCCAACCTCTGCCCTACTCTCTCTATAATCCTCTCAAGGTGCCCCAAGCTCCCAAGAAGCCTCTCACAAGCCTCTCTCTCTAGCCTTTGGAAGCACACTTCCAAGTAAGGGTTTTTTCTTCCTTTCTCATTTTTGTCAATTTTCATTAAGTTGTATTGCCCTTTTAATTTCAATTATGAATGTTGGGGTATGGTTTCAAACCTCTCCCATACTGCCCTCTTATTGTTTGAATGATGGGAGTCCCCTTTCTCTCTCATAAATTCCTCCCATGTACACCCGTTACTATGTTGAAATTCCGAAAGGAACCTTTTTCTCCCCTTCTATATTCAAGCAATACTTTTGTATCATGAATCTAAATTCCTTTTCAATTGTTGGGACATGTATCTATATGACCTCCTTACTGTCCATTACATGTAAATATGATGAGGAACCCCTTTCTCTCTCATCAACCATTTTTTTGAATTCTTATGTCACGCCGTTACGCTGCCGAAATCACACCGATTTTCTAAGCCAATATCATTGTGTAGTGAATACCATGCCCATTTCTCCATCAAGGGTATTCACCTTTATGCAAATTTACTAATTGATTATAAATTTTCATGTATTAATTCCACATTCCTTTATCATGGAATAAATGATTATGTTTTATGAATCCACGTTTTATGATCCATGTGGCACACTTATGCATGAAATGAAATGTTTAAGAAGGGTGCGCCCTTTATAGCGCTCCAATGCATTGGGTAAAGTATAGTATCATGATACGTCATGTGCAATGAGTGTTTACTCATTCTAATTCAAGTGCAACGAGGGTTTACTCATGCTTCAAGTGCAATGAGGGTTTACTCATGCTCCATGTGCAATGAGCCTTGGCTCATGCTAATTCAATGTTAAGTGTTGTTGCCACATTTCCATGTTATGATTATCATGCTTTATCATGACTTTATGTTCATGTTTCTCTTATTCTCTATTGATATGCCTATTTCCTAACATGTATTGTACTCCTCATGTTATTCATTGTGTACTCCCTTACTGGTCTTTATAGCTCACCCTTTTCTTATGCATGTCCTCAGGTTATCCCATGCAATGCTAAGTACGAAGGAATGTAGTGGTCATGTAAAGGAAGTTTTCAATAAAGATGTTGTATTTCAAGTTTAAAGTTTTTATATAATGATCCTAAGCCCCAAATACACTAAACCTCTCGATCTTCTTTGTTGTATCAAGTGAAGTTTTATGTATTAAATCATGTTTAAGTTGTAATAAAAAGATGGGTTGTCATAGGAGAAGTGTGGATAAAGCGATAATCTCTCAGTTATGGGAGACGATTTTGGTAAGATATTTTTCTATTGTTTGAATATTATTTAAATGTTTCTAGTATATATAATATGTTTAACCTCTTCTTTATCAGATGACATTTGATATTCCTGACACTGGAGGAGTCATGAAGAAATGATTATCGTTGGCTTCTAGGAGATGGAGGGATTTCAAATCAACCCTCTCATCTGATTTCATTTATGGCCATAGGAGTCATGACAATCCATGTCATATATATCCTTTTATAGATGAAGACACATGGAGATAGTTTTTTGAAAGTAGAAGAAAAGAGTCATTTTTGGTAAGGGCAATGTAAACTTTTATAATATTTCTTATATAAATGATCTTATTAACGTTTTGTTAATGATTTCTTATTCTTAATTTACAGCAAACAAGGAAAGGTCATTAGGAGATCCAATCTAAAAATGTATACCCTCATAGTTTATCTCGGGGAGGGTGTGCATTATTGGAAGAACAAATGATGGCGGAAAAATTTAAACTAAGAGTTGAGTCTTCAAGCTCTACAGAGGTGGCCCCTCCATCCCCTCCATCTAGACATGACAAATGGAAGAGAGCTCGGAAGGGCAAAAAAGGGAAATATCTTTTGGATGAATCGAGAATCGTAGCTGAGAGGATTGTAAGATATATGTTTTATTTATTTAAGTTAACCATTTTCTTCATATAATTTCAACCATTACAGAAATGTTCAATTAATTAATACAGGACTCTCTTGAGGAGCAGAGTTCACAGAGGAAATTTATAGCTACTGGGAGGGAAGATATTTTATCTGTAGCATTGGAAAGGCCCGAACATCCTGGTCATGTAAGAGGATACCTGGCAGGTGTATCGGTAAGAAAAGTGTTGCCACGTTCTTCAACTTCAAACGTTGAGGGGGTTTATAAAAAAAATAGAATCCTTGGAGGCTGAAGTTCATAATATTAATGCGACGATGGAGGACAAGATTAGAGCATCGGTGTAGTCTATGTTTGCAGACATGAAATGAAAATTTCAGACTGCAGCTCCCACTCCTCCACCTCCCCCTATAGACCCCATTATTTATCCTCCACCACCACTAGTAGCTCCCACTCCCCTACCTCAGCCTGTTGACCCCATTTTTTATCCTACTCCTCTGTCGCAGCTTCCTACTTATTGCGAGTTGTATGTTGATGATTCTCAACATCATACAGTAGCATATGGGTCAGTATATTGTATAGGAGATACAGTTCATCATCAAAAATTAGAGGTAGAGAATCAGAGGGTCACTGTACAAGATATTACAAATAGATCATCTCGGGTACCATTACCTATAGATGAGGTGGCGACAGTTGGACATAGAAACAACCATTTTTTAATTTGGCCATCCAGACTTCTTCGAATCATTACCATAGAGGTATGAATGTTATATCTTTTATTTTATTTCTTTTATTAAAGTTTTTTTTATCATTTGAAAACTAATATATTTTTCAATTTATTTTTACAGGAATACTTCAAAGGAAAAGAAATACTATATAGACAACAACAAAGACAAATGGCTATGACATCAGATACATATTCTAGTAGTCTTGATTGATTTTCAAGATATTCAAATTTGATGGCGGGTCATTATGAGTTTCCAATGGAAGATCATGTTTGTGGACGTGAAATAAATGTGGGGATTATGAAAACTGATATCATGGAGCTTGTTACTGGAGATAAGTTGGGCATCAATGTGGTGAAATTTTTTTCCATGTAAGTCATAACACCTTTTCCCTGCGTTATATTTATTAAAAATGTATACTTATGTCTATTTTGTATTAGGTATCTTTATAAAATTTGTGAGAGGAATGAGCTGACAGATGTATATGGATTCATGGACCTGCAATTGATTTCCCCTAAAGCATGTGCATTGGATGAGGAACAAAGAATGCTTTATATTACTGAAAGACTTGAAAATAATATAGACACACAATGTTGGATGATGCCTTTTTGTGAGAGGTGTGAAACACATCTCTCTCAAAGAGTTAATTATATTTTAACATAAAAAACCACCAACGTTAATTTTTTTTTATCAGTGATCATTAGATATTAGGGGTTTTTTTCCCAAGGGAGAAAGCACTTTATTGGATATGCTCTGTCCATGATGATGTGCGATAAAGTTTTAAGAATATATTGGAAAATTAAGTTTCAATTTCTCAATAGTTTTATATATTATAATGAATTTTAAATTTAACCCATTAGTATTATTTTCTAACAGGGCATGGGCCTACTTTTGAAAAAACACAAAGAAAAGGAATGCAAAGATCAAATATGTAAATGAGAAGGTAAATATCCATTTATAATTTGTACTTTTTGATTTATTACATTAAAATAATATATTGAATTTACACTCATTCAAACAGAATTTTCATGAACAACAAGGCGTCATTGAATGTAGATATTATATGTTAATATTTATGTATGAAATAATAAAAACTAGGACAGTTGGGAATTTTGACCTGGTAATATTTCCTCTTAAACATTTCCATAATATTTCAATTTCATTTACTCATTATACACGTTAACTACTATCCTTTTCATTTGTAGATTTTTGATGACCCTCAACCCTATAATGATGAAGACATCAAACACTTACAAGTGGAGTGGTCAAATTATTTTACAGGTTTGATTAAATTTTAATTGTTTTCAATGTAAAATGTAATTTTGAATATTGTCGTTGTAATTGTGTATTTGGTAGTAATTTAGGTTGGATTTAGTTTTTTTTGAAGTTGACAGTGTAAGTTTTTAATGTTATATATGTAAATGTTTAATTTTGCTCTACTTCTTTTTTTGGTCTACTTATGATGGTTTTTCTGGTATGGATTCTGGTCTGGGGGGAGGGATTTCAAGGGTGTGGGGGTGTGTTCAGTGGGGTTGGGGGTGTCCAGGGGTCTGGGAGGGCTGTCTGGTGGGGTGGGGGGGTATACATGAGGGTGGGGGTTGTCGAGGGGTGTTTGGGGCTATCCAAGGGGTTGGGGCAGTCCAGGGGTGTGGTGGGGGATCCAATGGGGTGGGGGGGATGTCTAGGGTGTGGGGGGTATACATGATGGTGGGGGGGAGGGGGTTGTCTCGGGGTGTTTGGAGCTGTCTAGGGGGTAGTCCACGTGTGTGGTGGGGGCTGTCAAGTGGGGTGAGGGGGTGCTGTTCATGAGGGTGGGGGGTTGTAGAGGGGTGTTTGGGGCTGTCCAGGGGGTCGGGGGGCAGTCCAGTGGTGTGGTGGGGGCTCCAATGGGGTGGGGGTTGTCAAGTGGGGTGAGGGGGAGAGGGGGTGCTGTTCAGGAGGGTGGGGGGGGGGGGGGGGAAGTCCAGGGGTGTGGTGGGAGGCTCCAATGGGGTGGGGGTGGGCTGTCCAGGGTGTGCGGAGTATACATGTGGGTGGGGGAGTGTCCCAGGGTGTTTGGAGCTGGCTAGGGGGTCGGGGGGAAGTCTAGGGGTGTGGTGGGGGCTGTCAAGTGGGGTGAGGGGTGTTGTTCAGGGGGGTGGGGGGGGGGGGTGTCGAGGGGTGTTTAGGGGTTTCCAGGCAGTCGGGGGGCAGTCCAGGGGTGTGGTGGGGGCTGTCAAGTGGGGTGAGGGGGTGTTGTTCCGAAGGGTGGGGGTTGTCGAGGGGTGTTTGAGGCTGTACAGGGGGTCGAGGGGCAGTCTAGGGGTGTGGTGGGGGCTTCATTGGGGTGGGAGAGGGCTGTACAGGGGGTATACATGATGGTGGGGGCTATCAAGTGGGGTAAGTTTTATATGTTATCACTGTAAATGCTTAAATTTTCTTTATTTCATGTTTTGATCTCCTTTTGTTTTTGTGGTACGAATTATTGATTTGGTTTCTGGTTGATTTTGGGGGAGAGTATAGGACTGCAGTCGATTTTTTTTAAAAAAAATTGTCTTCCACGTCGGTTATTTTATAACCGATATGATAAAGAAATCGAGAAGGGTTTATCACGTCGGTTTTTTTTCATAACCGACGTGATAAACACCTGTGGCATGGTTTATCACGTCGGTTATTACATAAACGACGTGATAAAGGACCTGGGAAATGATTTATCACGTCGGTTAATCAATAACTGACGTGATACCCCCCCCCCCCCGTACTGGTTTATCACATCAGTTATTTAATAACTGATGTGATAATCCATCACCCAGAAGTTTATCACATCGGTTATTAAATAACCGATGTGATAAAATCACCCGCACGTGTTTATAACGTCAGTTATTGTATAACCGACGTGATAAAGCCCCCTGGTTTATCACGGCGTTATATAATAACCGACGTTACAAACCACCCCCCCCCCCCCGGGTTTTTTTCACGTCGGTTATTAGTTAACCAACGTGATAAACACCGAGATGTTATGTTTGTTATGTCAGTTTTTAAATAACCAACGTAAAAAACATTATTTATAACGTCTTCCGTATTAATGTCAGCTAAAAACTGACGTAAAAAATGAAAAATAACCGACGTAAATAACGTTTTCTGCACTAGTGACAATGTTTATGCGTACGTACGGACTACCGTCTCCATAAACAGTGTTTTTAATTTCATATATATGTCTATTATACATATTTATATTCTAAATATATAGGATATATAAATCATGTTTTATATTCTACAATTATTTATATCTTGGTCTAAGTGATACAATCAAGAGTAACAAGTTAAAACACGTATGATAAAGAAAGCGATTATTACCTAAAATGTTAATTTAACATGGAAATTATTATTAAATGGGTAGTATAAAGTCATTAATGAATCATGTATTATGTCATAAATATTAATATGATTCTTGTATACTTTAATAACATACTAAAAGTTTCATACAAGAGGTTAAACGTACCCTTGACTAAATGAAAGTTCAAGGTAAGGGGTTTTCATCTCATTTCTTATTCCCATGAGATTTATGCCATATTGCTACTATTTCCTTTTGTTTTGTGTATGTACTACCCATAATTGTATTATTTGTGTAATAATCTTTAATTTATGTGTATTTACATATTCATTGTATGATACTTTTTTCACGGGGTGTATGTTTTGTAAGTTACCAAATTGGTAAGGGATAATTTCACAATCTCTTTATTATCCAAGGTAGTTTTTATGTAAGTATCTACTGGGATCTATTCATCATCCAAATCCATGTTTCTTAAAATGGTATTCCATAATTTTTTTACCAATTACTATACTATGGTTTAAAGTCATTTATACCATTATTTTACTTTTTATAAAATGGTTTGAAATGAATCTTTCCGTTGTTTTCCAAACAAGGTACTTGTTTACCTTTTCGAAAAAATTAAGGTAAGAATGTTTTTTAAACTTATACGGTAGGTGTGGATATTTCCCACCATTATAACATCGTCGAAGCTTCCCTCACAATCTTATAAGAATATTTTCAATCTAAATGTTTTCTTTTATAATTATGTGACTTTAAATGATTTCAAAATAGAAAGAGGTATTTCTCTCAAATAGTTTTGATTTCTTCTATGTCAACATCCTTTGATAAATTCTACACTTGTTTGAAGTTGATTTATTATGATACAAATATTCTGTATTGTATATAAGGTTTTGTGAAATGTTTGACTGTGGATGTTCTATTTTTATACCATTCATGGTTTATGGTTAAAGTATTGACATTTCGTATTCTAGTTTTAATACGAAGGTTTATGTTATATTTAAACCCCTTATTAATATTAATGTGTTGGATTAGTATGTTCTGGGTTGGGGTCCAGTAAAAGTAAGCCCTCTGGGTTGGGGTCCGGTTACAGCAGACCCTCCTGGTTGAATTCTGGTTACAGAGGCTCTTTGGGTTGGAGTATGGTTATAGAGGCTCCCCGGGTTGAGTCTGGTTACAGAGGCTCTCCGGGATGGAGTCCAGTTACAGAGGCTCTCCGAGTTGTAGTCCAGTTATAGAGGCTATCCGGGTTGGGGTCTGGTTATAGTTATCCCATAGGTTCTGGAATGAGGCCATGCCATAGAAATTAAACTTCAGCATTATACATTCCCTCATTATGAAATTACTTATTAAATGTGATTATTCGACTAGTAGAATATGAATGTGCATGTTTATATGGTAATGTTTGATTTATTTTTACATATTATGTTCAAGTTTATATTTAAAAGGATATGGTTTTTATTACACATTTTCCCTTAAAACCTTATAGCATCCGCTAAATTATTTACCCTTACTGGGCATCTGAGCTCAGCCCTTTCTTATGTTTTATTTTATTCGGATTCCAATAGGTGTATTATGATTGATATGCAGTGTTAAGATAAAGGTAATAATGGAATTCTCAAAGAACTATCTATGTTGTGTTTTATGTTTGAAATTGTAATGTAAAGATAATGTATGTAAACTATTTTTCAAGACTGCTAAACTGATCGGTCCTTTGGGACTTGATTCTTTGTAATTATTCCAATGTATTAAAATAATGCACCGGCTCTGGGTAACTGGGGTCAGGACGTTACAACCTTATGTTTCAAGAGTTTTCTAATTTTCAAAACATATATATTATCTTGAGACCATAGGCATTGAAGGAAAAAATATTACACATTAAACGGATTATCTTACGTGTTAAATAAATTATCTTATATAGTGAATTTCTGTATTATTATTATGTTTTAGAGGAATAATATCATACATATTATATATGTATTGAGTAAAATGATATGTATGTAATAAAAATTCAAGTTTTATAAATATTTATATAGAATCAAATATTTTTATTTTAAATGAGAATATTAGATGACTCTGGAGTAGTTCATTTTTAGAAGAATGATTTATAAATATTTAAAACGTTTCTTACAAGATATTTTGTTTGTAAATAAAATGTTTAATAGATACACAAATTCCCATTTTAAATGATTATATTGTGTATCATTTAAAAAAAATTAATTTCACAATATTTTAAATATACCAACTCGATAGAGGATCAAACATATAAAATACATACACATAGAAATTAATATAGAACATTAATATTTTGAAAAAAATCCCGAATTTCCTATTAATATATGTATTTTTTTCATTAAAATTTCATGTTTTATTCTAAAAATAATGGAATTATAGATTGGTTGTGTGATTTTAAAATGAGATGAAAAGGAATATAATTATTTTACTTATCTGAATTCTTGATGATTTTGTCTCTGGATATGTAACCTTCAGAGAAAAAATATGTTTCTACTATAAGTTTCCACTTTGTGTACTAATCAAGGAATTTGGGTTGATGAAATGTCTTGAGAGGGAGATCCTGGTAAAATGTTTTATGGCCTTTACAAATCAACTATCATCATCTTTCACACCATTTTGGGATACCTAAGAGAAGTATATAAAATAAAATATGTATAACTACCTCGGGTGTTGATGGAGTGGTATAAGAGAAATTATATTGTCCTTATAAAACTATAAGAAATTCTTATGTCATGTTATTTATTTATTCTTTTGTGCATCTAATTATAAATGGAAATAATAGAATAAACTATTTTAAGAGAGATTTTTTTAAGAGGTTTAAATTTTAAATGGGAAATTAAAAAACTGAATTTACCCCCTCTTGTGTAATTATAAAAAAGTGATAGTAAAATAAGTATCACATCAAAACTACCGTGATTTAATTATATACTCTTCATTACCTTTTAGGAATTCAATTATTAAAATTATTTTTATGGGGGTTATTATTTATAATATAGGATTTAAATCTATCTTATTCTTACTTGATCTTGATATCATTCTCCTTCAAATGGTTATTCAATACTATATCTTTTAGTCAATTTCTTTATTATATGTCATCATATCCTCAAGATATTTTTTTGAGAAGTATATACTTTGATTTTATATCCTTCTCTATATCCATTTTTTGTTATAAATGATATTAATTTTCTCAAAGTAATTCCATTTTTTCCATTATTATTTTCACCCATTCTTGTAATTTATTCATTGAAGGGAAATTATTCTTTATCAAATATTTTATTCTACTACAAAAAATATTCCATTAATGAATAATCATCCTGACATATTATTTCAATTAGATCCACATTATCATAAAATTCATGGATCTCATCTTATTTCATGAATGAAAATTCTCCAAATTGATGTCTTGAAATCGTTTTCAATTCTATCATAAAATCACTATCCACTAGAATATTCATGTGGAATATGAATTGTTAGATTTAAAATAATTATCCAAAATAGTATTTGTTTCAGACTTAATAGTTGAATCAGAATCAATAAACATGATTGGAGAGGCCATTTTCTTAAGATCATTCTTTATATTTCTCTTCCACTTAATTTTTTATAAAAGGAAATTTTTTCATGATTTGTTAAATGATATTTCATGGCTATAATATTTTAAATCTACTATTTAGGTATACTTTGAAGCCTTATTTTCTTCAACTAATTTTTCAAAAATAGTTTTTTCATAATTTCATATATTTAATATACTATGGCATAGTGGTAGGGTTTCTTGTATACCTTATTCTACATCGATTTCTCTAGAATATTTTATATTTTTCATTTTTATCCCTTTCCCCATGCTTTATAAAATTAGTATCATAATATATATATTACATAATCTCATTAACACATTCCTATAGAAATTTTACTTGTCTTTTTTACCTCTATAAAATTTAGCACCATTAAAAACAGAAGACTTTATCATTGAATCCATAAGTTTAGTGAATAAAAAAATAGATTTTTGGGATTGAAATTGAAATTAAAACCCATTAGGATTTCATACCACTTATTGGGACCATTCTAAAAATGGGAACCCTGAGTGGGGGATAAATCTAGGGATTTACTAATTTAATCTTTTCCCTTCTATTACATAATATATTTTCCAGATATTATCCCCTCATGTAAAGAAACTCATTCAATTTCAACTCCCTCATTCTTGATCACATCAAATATTGATTTGTAATGTATAATTATAAAGAAAACACTATGAAAATCATTATAATTTTTTCAAATAAGTTTTTTTATATCCATGAAGTACACACTTATAGTGATCTGATTTTCTAAAATATAAAATATGTAAAATAATTTGATATAATTTCTAGTAATTATCACTCTTTTTAAAGGTTCACCTCCTTTACCAATGTATAGGGATAATGTGATACATCGAAAGGGTGAACCACTATTCTTACACTTAATGAACTACTTCTTAGAATGTATTTATCATTTTTTAGAGTTGGTGGTATAAAAAAAATTTATAGACTTAAACGTATCATCCATATCAATATAATATATTTATTCCCCTTCCATCATTGATTCTAGAAAACATTCCTTTTTATAACCCACCTAAATGTGATTTCAATTCCTTAATTAAATATGAGATCAATACCAAGTAAATATTTTCATGTTTATATTATAAAAGGAAGTGAAAATTATATATCAATGTGAGAATAAACTCTTTCTCTTCCAAGTAAAAACTAAAATGGATACAATATCCAGATATCAACGAAATCATATCAAATTTATCCTTTATATAATTTGACTTCTTCTTTACCTCTTTTAAAATATAGATTTTAAAATACCATACTTTAAACTATTTTTTAAATTATGAACATCTCCTTCTAAATCTTCATTAAAGCATAATAGATATAACAACTAATTATTAGTTCTTCTTGGATCTCCTTTAATCTTCATCCATCAAAATCAAATTTCAAAAATTCTATCCTTCTCCACTAGGTATCCACAATAGAATATATATTGATTTTAAAGAATCAAACCCCTCTATAAATATAGAGGAGATATTATATGCCTTTTTTTTATTGAGATTAATTCAAGTGTCTCTCTAATTGATAGTGGTACAAATATGAATCTTCAAGTTGATTAAATTCCTTGAATCTTAGGAAAACTATCTCCCTTTTTAAATTCAAATTGATCCTTCATTAATTTATAGAAGAAACTAGATCATGATATAATGTTACTCAATACAATGTGATTATATTCAACTTCATTTAAATTATAGAAAGAAAACTTTGAAAAAACTATCACTTTCAGTTCAACCAATATTTTAAAAAATCTAGATCATATATCTTTTCATTTATAGGAAGATTGTTAAATAATTTTCCAAATATCCTAAAATATCAAAACAGATTATAGTGTGAGGTTTTTCCTTAAGGAAAAAACTATTCATTATCATCTAATCATGTATTTCAATTGTCAACCTAAAACAACCCTCTGATGGTTTAGTTACCATGTTTTGATTTATTACTTTATTCTTCTCCTATAATCATTATAGGCTATGATATATCCAAACTAGCACGGTGTGATTCAATTGTGATTTTCATTATAGCGGTGCACCCAAAATCCATGAAGACTTATTCATAGAGAAATATATAATATTTCACCATGGTCTATTATCTTTTAATATTCTATATCATTGAATTAATCTTATATATGAATGGTTATGGAATGATTTAAACCATTATGAAATGAACCTAAAGTTGTTAATCTTACAAACTTTGTGTCTAATCTTATTCATGATAGCTTTTTTATGGTCATCTCTTTTGTGGTGTAATACTCTTCTGTCTATAGATTCTTTTATTCATCAGTAACCATACTTACAGAGTGTCATATACTCTTACAGTATAGACTCTACAATTATTCTTATGTAGTATAAGATAATTCTTATGTTAAATCCATTACATCATAAGGTACATAGTTAGACCATGATATTATCTTACTTCCCTAAATATCCAATAGCCTTCAACAATTAACTCCATATACATTTACAATTCTTCAATGACCATACTAAGACATAATAAAAAATGCCATACAGAAAACATCTTTCATAATTTCCAAATATATCATCATAATATTACTCTTGATCTTCATTCCAAGGCTTGATCTTCAAAAAAATCCATATCCTTAATATATATAAATACAAATTTCCATTAATTGTCACAACTCCCTATATATATCCACTATAGGGTCTTTTGTCCTTCCTTACAAGATATTTCATTCTCATCATTAAACTCAAATCCATGTTTGTCATTTATCTATATTCTCTACCAAATATCATTCCCATATCTTGTAAACAACTATATGTTTATCTAAATTTCCATGCCACTCCATTCATTGTGAATCTTCATTAATTGTCAAAAAACCCACCAATACAACCTATATTTGTTATAAATAAATCCAATTACTAAGATATTTGATGAAATAGTAATATTTTAATTGAATATATGATGGAACCATATATCAGATGAATTTTGTAATAATGATTATATATTTTTATACAAGACCAGGATAGATAATGATCCAATAATAATTTATTTAGTAAATATAGTCATATATATATTTAGGAAAGGGGAAACATCATTCATTTTACAATTTTTTCACAATTATCATTACCAGGGAAGTTAAATAATCATAAAAATATGGAAAGGGTTTAAATATTAATATTAAAACTAAAGAATATGACATATTAGTAGAAAACAATTTTGAATTTGGAGTTTAGAAGTTTGGAAGAATACTATGTCTATCGTGAACACTAGATGAAAAGAATGAAATTATAGATGAAACTCATAACTCAATTTTTTATCTAAACCATGGTAGTACCAATATTTATAGGGAGTTATTAGAACACTCATGTTAGGATAACATAAATAAAAATGTAATTAACTAGATTTCATGATGAATAGTATACTAGAAAGTTAAGGTTAATAGATAAGTTATACAAGGTATAATATGACCTCTCTCTATAGGAATGTGGAAGTGGAAATATATCATTGTGAACATTGTCTTTATAATTCATAAGATATCAAATAATAATGGTGAAAAATGAGTTATTATTGATTACTTTATAAAGAATTCATATTTCATTTTATTATGGGAGGATCAACCCCTCGAGAGACTTGCATGAGTTTATATTAATAAATCCATAGGGATTTATGGTGAACCTCTATCAGCTATTTTCAATCACTACCGTTAACTTACAAGGAATTTAATACCAATATATACTTTTGGAGAAATTTATATGTAATAACTATTACCCTATTATACAAATGGAATATAATAATGATATATATAGTTAAAGATGTTTTACTCAATGCTATATATATAAATTCAAGGATAGGAGTCTAGTTAGACCGTAAATAAATGAGTAAATAATTAAAAACAAGTACGAGAAACCAAAATATATATCAATATAACTTGAGAAGATGAAACATTTTTGTTGATTACAAGATTTATGACTTAGAGAATCAAGAATGGGACTACACATTATTGAAGGAATCACATTTTAAAGGTGTCATAATGTTTTGTAAGAATGGGAAGCTAAGTCCAAAATTAATGACCCATTTTACATTTTTGAATGAATTGGATTTAATAATTATTTTTTATAAATGCCAAACTGTATCTTGCAAGTAAAAGATATATTCCATTCCATGCTATTATAATTGTATGTAAAAGTCCCAATACATGTACTGAAAAGAAAAAAAAATGGAACAAGATCCTAATTTAACTTTAAATAAAGAGGTGGATAAGATTCATGATACTAGATATAAAGTGTTTATTAATTAGAAAACTCAACTATTGATGGTCTATTGGAGGAATCATGTGTTGCATTAAGTGATGTGGTATATTGTGGAAGTGATGATGAAGAATGGCCCTCTTTTTATGGGTCTATGTATTCTGAAATTTTTTAGGATTAAATTATTCAAGGGGAGTGTGTAAGTCCTAAGATTTTATTAACATATACAAGCACTTTATTATTATTTTCATAAAATTATATATGTTATTTTATTTCATTATATTATTATAATAAAAAATATATATTTAAATTTACTACAATGACTATAAAACGAGCTATATAACATATAAGTATATATTGAAACACTATAATCATGACTTATGGGGGATCATATTCTTTAAAAAATATTAAGAATAAAATAAAAATGTTTTTTTATAAAGAAAAAATATGCAAAGGAATATAAATTTTTAAAAAATCTAGTAGAATAATATGAATGATTTAAATAGTCATAATGATTTTTATTTATAATGGGTAATATGACCACTGGAAGAGAAATGTAACCGCTGGTAGAGTAACATAGTAATATGACTCTTGCAATAGTAATTATAAATGTGAGTAGTCAAATGAATTACATAATATGGTAAGAAGATAATTAATTGATATAAATAATGTGTATTAATAAATGAAATAAAATGTAATTTAAATTACTTTTCTAAAAATAAAAAAAATTAAGATAGTGTTTTTAATTTTTTAGAAAAAAATGAATGATTTTAAAACAAAAAAATTATTTAATAAATAAATTTATCATGAATAGATAATTATTTTCATAAATGGAATTCAAATTTACAATAAATATGTTTAACCAATTGGGATTTCTTGAATGTTTTCTAAAGTAGTTTAATCTTTATATGAATAATAAGATATGGTATGCATATATAGAATATAATATGACTTTTTTTATTTGAAAATTGATGTAACGAATATTTGATATTATATAATGACCAAATTTTTGTATTAAAATAATTTTCTGTCAAATATTAAAATTAATTTAAAACTCATAAAACGAAATTTCCAATTAATAAAATGTATTTTATAGTTTTTAGAATATTTTTTTAAATAAATTTCTTTTCCCTATCAAAAATTATATAAATATTGGTAGTTATGTTCATTAACATGTAAATATTAAAATAATAGGGTTTAAATTTAAAACACCATGATATAATACCAAGTTTAATCCAATTTTAATCCATTTACAACAATATAAACTTCCAAATATTAAGTCCAATAATTATTAAACAATTCCTTGTCATTTTCTATCAATACCCATCTATCCCCCATTCCTCTTCATTCGAAAACCATTGACCATGGTTTTCCTCTAAATTTCTCTACCAAATTACATTCCAAACATATCTTAAGGTTATAAAGAATTATTTATTATGTATTAAGGATATACTTAGAATGGTAAATATTATTCATCTATTATTTTAATTTTAATTTTAGAATCCTTTTGAATTAACATAAATTTCCATACCAAATTTTATTATTCATTGTTTTTATATATTAATTAATGTAACAAGAATGATTGATTACCATTACCTCTCATTTTACCATAATTATAAGTTAATACATTGTAAAAATATTCCCATAGCTATAAAATCCATTATCAAAATTCATTTATAAGACATGTTTTTTTATGTTTCATAACTTGATCTATGTTAGGGCTCGAGTCGCAACTACCCAAGCCTGCTTCCATAGGCTAGGGGTTACAACAAATTTAGAAGGCACAACTAACTTGGGGAGGCCTTTTCTTAAGAAATTATTCACATGCACAAAGATAAATCAACTTAAAATTGTGGAGGGAAAGAAGAAATGATGAAAGATTTCTATAAAGTAAAGTGAGAGTACATGAAACTCTAGACAATAAAAAAGTACGATAGTGTAAAATTAACGTAAAGGGAAAAAGTACATTCCCAACCATAAATGTGTCTGAACCTGACAATACTCAAAAATTGTAAACAATATAGAGATATCATCTCTAATATCCTAGGCAACAAATCTATACATGGTCCATGTACCCAATATCTCAAAGTTCCTCTGATCTCATTGTCGACCTGTCTTTCATACACAAAAAAATGACACATGTGAGAAAATAACATGTAGGGATTAGTATATACATACCCAGTTCAATACCCTAAAAGGGAGAAGAAGGAGTAGTAAGAGATACAACTAAAGCGGAAACAATAGATTGAATAAGGTACAATGAAAAGAGTACAACACAACCAAATAAGAGAGTTATTGTAATATCATAAATGAACAAAGTGATAAACATGGTGATTAGATGATCAAACTATAGATACCAATCCACCTATAGTAGGAGAGTAGACTCATCCAACCATGAGAAGCTAAACACATATAGTGCATGAAATACTCCGTAGTTCTTTGACTCACCTGCAAGGAGAGTATCCAAATCCAAGGATTGAATCCTGAAGAAATAATATATATTTATGTATATATATTCTCACTCAAATAATACCAAACGAGAGAGTAAGGGGATATCCAAATGATATCTCAAACCAAGAAAAATATTTTCCAATAGATCTAAATGAAGTCCATCAATAATTCCCAACATCTCACGTATCTTCCCTGAAAAAAAAAGTCAAAGGGACTCAAACACCCCAACTTAATACTATCTTCTTGGGGCAACACTGACTCACCTGCTTGGTTTTATGCCACATCACAAAAAAATTTCTTAGTGGGGAAAGCCTCCCTCTTCCTCGTGATTCAAAATCCATGTAAAACCACATCTTGTTACTATGTTGAATAGTTGAGGATACACAAATTATAGGTAAGGGTCCCATTCCTTGGCACGATATTAGGATCCTATAATTCCAGTCACATAGGAACTCCACATCCCATCACTACTATAGGGTAACTCTTAGGAATATCATTGGGGAACTCCATTACCTAGTCGTGATTGAGAGTAACACTTGGGAATATCATCAAAGAACTCCAATTCACATCCCTACTTGAGGGTAACACTCAGGAATTTCATTAGGGAACTCCAATGCCCAACCATGCTCGAGGGTAACTCCTAGTAGAAGTCGTCATAGAACTCATCTTCCTAGACCAATTGGATGACAATTACCAGTAAGAATCCCTAGGGAACTCCATTTTCCAATCCAGATGGAGGTTAATTCTCAGTTATAATCCACTGCAGAACTCCACTACCCAACACAGTTGGAGGGTAATACCAGAAAGGGGATCCTTAGGAAACTCCATTACCTAGCCCTGTTGGAGGGTTATACCCAACAATTTAATCAGGTTACATCTAAGTGCATAACAAAATCATAATAATTCACATCGTATCTTGAAATCCACTTCTGAGGAAACCATCATGTTCTACGTGAAAAACACTTATGATAGGATACTCGCGGGGAAAAAATATGAGTTTAAATGAAAGAGATATAGAATTTTAAATTTTATCTAAAGTGATCAAGTAGAAAACTACATGTTAGGGGACCAACATAGTGTCTGGCCCCACTACAAAGATTGATCATGTCTTTGGCCAGCACATGGCTCCCAACCATGTAGGGGTACATTCTGTATAGGTGGACTATACAGTGTTTACACCCTATCTATGGATTGGGCTTTGTGTTGCTGGTCGTGTCTATGTATTCTAAACCTGTGTCTATGTACAACAATACATGACATGTCAGGACACATGGGATTCCACCCGTCTCACCTATCTATGTCTGCGTACTCAACAAATGGTGTGTTCATGGCCTTGTGATCCATCACACAACTCACTTAAATGGAACAACAGTACAAGATGTTTCAAGGGGAATACACACCTTTCCTTCCTTATTTATTTCCAAAACCCCTATCACCGTAGTTGGAAGGGACTACACACCGTGTGTTCTTCATTATACATGGTGTGTAGTCGGGTTTTCGACAGAATCTCAAACCTGGTCCATTTATCATGAATTTTCTCCATCTTCCTTCAATCCTACCATGAATAAATTTGAAGACTTTGTACCTGGCCATAAATAATAGATCATGTCCATTGTTCACTGGAAATCGGCTCTGGTGCTGGTTTTTCATTCAACCCATGAATTTCCATGCTTTTATCAAAGATTCAATGCCAATATTTTATTGACACTATCTTCAATCACTTTTAAATGCTCCATATATGGCCATTCTTCATCAATATATTATTTGGTCATGATTTTGTCGTGAATTCAAGGGTCTGATCAGGATCAATACCTCCCAGTAAAGATGACCCAGGACCACAGGGATCCTAATAGATAAGAATTCAAATAATATTAGGAGAAAAGTAATAAAACAAAACATTGTCCAAGTGTTCTAGGACAATGGTCAATAACATGATTTGTGGTTAGATTAAAAATAAAATAAATCCATTTCAGTACATTGGCACATGAAAATGGATATGGGGAGGGGTATATATCAAGAAAAGTTTCCAATATACTCAACCATTTAATATAGAGGTGTAAGAAAATCAAAATATGAGACCTAACTCTATTTTGGACGATCCTTGGAGAAGAACTCTCTCATGCAACAATTGGATGAAGATGATTCATTCTTCTAGTTTTGATTTTCTATGATCTAGATATTTTTCATCATTTTTTGAAGGGGGGGGGGGAGGATCTCTCTCACTAGAGAATTCCTGAAAGAAATTGGTTAATACTGAAAAATTTCAATTAATGATGTAATTATAGACATCATTTTAGGTAAAAAAATCAATTAAAAAAATAAATTATTTAATTCACTTAAACGTACTTCCAATGAGCGATGGGTCTGAACGTCCCCAACCCACACATTTTTTATCCTGCCTAGGTTCAACATAACGCTCTAGACTCATCCATGGTCTCAGATTTATAATATGAGCAATTTTTTAATATTTATCCCATTTTTATTTAGGTATCATGTGCATGAAATATAAAATATATTCAATATTTTTAAAAGTAATTCTGGGAACATCGAGGCTTTGAATTTCACATCATCTCAGCACCCACTTATAGAAATGTATATACAAATATTTAATAATATTACAAGGAAACCCCATGTCTCTACATCATTAAAACCTTCAATATTTTCATCCTTGAAAATAAAAACATGGAAAAAACATTGGATACTGAGCCCTTATCTAGCTCTCCTTCTCCCAAGAACACTCCGGCACATTTCCATACTACCACAACACAAAAACTAGATGGATCATCCATCCACTTCACATCCACTCATTTGAGTGCTTGATTTCCACTGGGTGCTTTGAAAAGTTGGCTCAATCCTCGATGTCTAGATAACCTTGATCGATAATGTGTATAAGATCATTCACATATTTCATCATTTGAGATACATGGAATACATCATGAACCATATCCAGTCGTGGGATTAGGGTGAGGCAGTAGGTAACCTCACAAACCCTCTGTGCAATTTCTAACTGCCGAATGAACCTTAGGGATAGATTTCCTTCCTGTCAGAACCTCCAAATTCCTCATAGTGGGGAGAATCAAATGAAAACATAGTCTCCTAACTAAAATCCAAGGACCTACGATGGAGATACCCATATTATTTCTATCTACTTTGGGACATCTTCATATGATCAAAGATGACCTTCAATTTATTTTTCATCACCCGCACAAAATCTAGGTCCACATGAGATATCAATCCTAACTTTTTAGAACATAAGGGTGGCATTTGAGGTCTCTAGTACAGGTCTTGAAAATATCCCAAGATGGTGGTAGATTTGTAGCTATTTCTTGTACACAAACTCTACCAAGGGTAGATGTTCCTACTAGCTCTGGTAAAAGTCCAACACGCTATCCCTCAAAATATTCTCTAGCACCTAGATAGTGCGCTTGGTATGCCAATAAACATGGGTGTGGAAGGCTATAATCATACGCATCTCGGTCCAAAATGACTCTTGGAGGCCTCTTCATAATCATGAAGTAAAACACATTTCCCTATTAGAGATAATATTTAAAGACACCCCATGAATAAGAACAATCTCTCATACATACAAATGACCCAAACTCTCTACCAGACTATACTCTCAGATAGCAAGGAAGTACGCTGACTTCATGAGTTGGTTTACTATCACTCAGATTGCATCATGAATATTTTCTATTCATGGAATCTCTATGATGAAGTCAATAGATATGTCATCCCACTTCCACTCCGGGATCTCAAGAGGGTTACAAAAAACCTACTAGAACATGGTCCTAATCCTTCACCTACTAACGAGTGAGGTACCAAGATATCAAATAATATACACATAGTCATGTACCAGACCACAAAAAACATCCATTAGAGGTATCTATACATCATCCTAATGTAAGGATGCAAAGATAGTGGATATGTGTGGAACATTCACATCACCTCCTCCTACAATGTGACTTGAACCACTATTCTCCCCTAGAATAACATGTCATGATTCCCTCCGTCAGAATAACCATATGGGACATCACATGTGGATATCTGATCAAGTATGTCCTCAAAGTTGATATATCCTAGATAAGACTCTCTAACCTGCTTGAGGAGAAAAGGATTCAACACCATCTCTTGATGAAAAGTTACACCATACCGCTCCACGAGGTTCATCTTCAGAGAAGCTAACTACTTTGAAGCTTGCCACACTAGGAGATCCTATGACTTCCTCCTAATGGAATTTTATACATTGTTTTTATTCTTTAGATTATAGACTATCATGAATTCATAGTCCCATAGGAACTCCAACTAACAACGCTGCATCAGGTCCGGTATCTCTACACGAAGACAAACATGAGACTCTGGTGGTCTGAGAAAACCACAAAGTTCTCTTTCAGATGGTAGAACCTACAAATATTTTGAGAAAACACTATCACTTCTAACTCTAGGTCATGAGTTTCAGAATTTTTCTCATGGGGTCTAAACTTCCTTGACCCATATGGAGTGACTTCATGATGTTTCATCAGTATACAACTCAACCTCACACCCAAGGAATCACATTATACTACGAGCTCAACGCCTCCCCCTAGTAGTATCAACACTGGAGAAATCATCATCCTTATCCTAAAATACTCAAAGGCCCTCTGGAATTTCTCAAACCAGGTAAAATACAAACCTTTCCATCTAAGGGTGGAAAAAGGGGATTCGATTCAAAGGAATTATTCGATGAACCTAATGTAGTACCCCACCAAACAGAGAAACATATGTACCTCTGACATGTTCATGGGTGGCTCCCAAGAAAGCACTAATTAGATCTTTACTGGTTCCTTGGCTAGACCATGTTAAGATATTATAGTCTCCATAAAGTGAACCACTTGTATTCAGAATGGGAACTTTGATAGATTTCCATAAAAATGTTGCTCTCAAAAAAAATCTAGGGCCATCCTTAAGTTCTCCACATTCCCCTCATCTAATGTGGGGTAGGTGAGTATGTTTTTGATAAAGACAATAAAAAACTGGTCCATGTATTATTGGAACACCAATATCATCAGAGACATAACAATTGTGGGGGAATTTTCCACACCAAAGGGCACCACTAGGAACTCATAGTGTCCATAGTGACATAGATAAACTGACATTGGAATATCAACCTCGTGAACCCACAACTGGTGGTATCTGTACTAGAGATCGATCTTCGAGAACCATATCATTCCTCAAAACCAGTCAAATAGGTATTAAATACTTTGGAAGGAGAACTTTTTATTTATTATGGACTGGTTCAGGTGATGATAATCTATGAAAACCCGTAAGATCCTTTTTTCATTTTTAATGAACAACACTGGAGTTCCAACAAGGACACACTGGGTCTGATGAAATCTTTATATCAAAGGTCCTCCTACAAAAAATGCAGCTCCCATAGCATTATAGGTTCTATATAATATGTTTTAGAAGATATCAGGGATATACTTGGATGTAAGGTGATGAAAAACCTCCATCTCCAGTCTCAGAGGTAGTCCCAAAACGTCCTCGAGGAAGTGCTCTATATAATCCTCCACAAATAAAGGAACCCAAATTCTTGAAGAGACTTATTCAACAAGGAATATAGTCACCAAATTATTTGTGATGGGATGTAACCTTCTAATTGTAGAACCTAGTTTCCCTGCCATGATATCTCTCTCTCTAGAAAAGGATAATCCCTTCCCATCAGTGTGTATGCATTTGATTAGTTTGAATTTATAGTTGATCTGGTCCCAAACCATGTAAGGACAATCCATACCCATTATGGTATCACAAATTTCCATCATGATGGAAAAATTTTCCCACATGATCCTCTCTTCTCTAAATGATGCTCACATTGTTGACAGATGAAAGATACAGAAGAAGCATTCAGTATAGGAACCTCAAGACAAAGCTATTGTGCTAGCACATCAACTGGGAGCTCCATCTCTCATTCCAATAGTATAAAGATAAAATTATTTTTGAAACCTATGTCTACAATTAATAACAAAATATCATAATAAACACATATCATACCTCTAATTATCTCGTGTGCTTTAGAATTAGAGACTTCCAGAGCTTGCATCTGTCCATGGCCTGAAATGCTAGCTCCCTAAGCCTAAAGTGGGTTTCCTTGTGGTGGTGATGGAAGGAACTCATAATGTAATCCATTACGCCATATCTCATCATACTCTCTTTTCATATTTACCTTCCTGGGGACCAGCTTTTCCATGCTTGGGAGATCCCTGGTCACGATGCTCCCTCTACCGTGGCGGTCCACCAGCTATCTTCCTAGGATTTTCAGCACATCTAGTCAGGTAGTCTCAGGCCATGTGACTTCACCCATTACAAGTAAAACAAAAAACCCCTCTAGGATGCCCTGGTTTTTTACACTGTCTCAACGCCATTTGGCCATATACTTAAGCCTACTCATAAAAGGGTATCTTGGTGTGAGATCCACGACACCTACTAGCTGCTATAGATGACTCATCTCTGATATTTCCACTGCTAGATTGAACTATCTAGTGTACCTCTAATAGAAATCTATCTATCACCAGTACCTAATATAGCATCCCATAATAGGTGGGGATAAACAAGGGAACAATGCTGGCTCAAATCACTCTATGGAGTCCCTGCTCAAAATTTTGTGCTCAGAAGTTGTCATACCCGACCATGTAAAGGGAGTAACACGTAAGTTCTATGAACCATTCCATATAATCAGAAACCATCATCCCTCTCCTCTAATGATTCTGATGATCATGGACCATAACTAAGCATAAGTAGGAGGGGTAGTAATCCTCATGAAATAACTACTAGAAGTCATCCTATGAGAGTGTCGACTCATCATGAATCTGTGTAACGAGGCACCACCAACGCCCAACTATTCCCTGGAAAAGTATGGCTTCCAATTCCACCATCTAATCCCTAAATGTCTGGATAAGTTTGATGATGTTGATGACCAACTCTTTCCAATCCTCCAATGCATGGGGATCTCGCTTACAATGTAATTGTTGCGGTCTTTGATGCTAGAACTCACATAGTGCACTTAGAATGTGCACTTCCCTATACTGATCTGCTGGGATAATTTACTACTCAATTGGTGGAGGTTCTACTCCCTTCCCATTTTGAGGAAGGGTATCATGAGATAGAACCTGAACTCAGGCCTCTCTACTCATCAAGTCATTTTGATGAACCAGAGCTAGTATCCTTTCCGTCTGTCATTTCAGAGACATCCTAAAATTTATGAAGGTGTACCAAGATTATATGAGCATATATATATATATATCAACATCAATGGGGATATAATTCTATAAGTAAAGTCTAAAACTCAATCCTATATGATTCATGTACCATTTATCCTTGAAAAAAATATATTGGCTTGTCGATTCAAAAAGAAGGTAGTCAATGTACTTGAGAATAGATACATCGGCCACCCATATCATTACTAGACACCCTATATTGAGAGCCTCACTCGATATAATATGACACTATTTCCTTAAACCCAACCAATTGGATTAGGGGGATATTTTTACAAAACATCCCAAGGAATAATTTTTCTCATATACCAATTTGACACAACTCGACCCATACCGGGGCTCGAGCGACAACTACCCCAAGCTCACCTCTATAGGATATTGGGTAGGGACAAGAATTGAAGACACAACTAAATCAAGGAGGCCTTTTTTGAAGAACATATAGACACATTCACAAAAAAACTCAATGAAAAATTGTATAGGGAAAGAAGTAAGGATGCAACACTACTATAAAGTAAACCAAGCATGAATGATCCTCTAGACAAAATAAAATTATGATAGTGTAGGATGAAAGTAAATGGGAAAAATAAATTCCCAATTAAAAATGTGTCCCTACCTAACATAATGAGAAATGTGTAAATAGTCGAGAGATACCAAATCATGTATCCTATGATATGGCCACCGTAAGCGGTCCAAGAACTAAATATATCAAAGCTCCTTTGATGTCACGGTCAACAATTCTCTTTTCAGCAAAAGACATGACATGTGTGGGGAAAGACCATGTAGGGGTGAGTATATACATACGCAGTAGAATTCCCTGAAAGGGTGAAAGGGGAGTAGTATGAGATACAAATGAAGAGGAAATCTGTAGATAGAATATGGTACAACGAAAGTAGTAAAACTCAACCAAATAATAGATAGAAAGTAAGCTCCTCCGAGAAAAAGGTGCTAAACATGTTGAGTAGATGATCTTCCTGTTGTACCATAGTAGAATATTATACTCATCCAACCATGAGAATATAAACATGGAAATACATGGAAAACCTTGCATGTCTTCGCCTCTCCTAGAATAAGAGTATCCAAAACCAAGGTGTGAATCCATAAGAAATAATATATATATATATATACATATTCTCTGTCAAAGAATAAAAATTGAGGTGGTAAGGGGATCTCTATCTTAAAAATCTACCTATGAAGAAGATTAGTCAACAGTTCTTAATGAAATACATCAATGAGGCCCAATATCTCATTTGTCTTCCCTAAACACACAAGTATAAGGGGTTAAAACACAACACCTTGATACTATTTGATATGGATGGCACTGACTTGATCACATAGTTTTATGTCACATAAAAAAAATTATTGGGGAAATCATCCCTCTTCCCCATGAGTCCAAAGCGATGTCAAACCACATCTCATAAATTTTCCGGATAGTCAAGGAGCCACAAATTTTAGTTCAGTATCCATTTCCCTGGTACAACAGAGGGGTCCTTCTTGACTTTTCAGCAAGGAACTATTCTATCGAGCTCCGATGGATGGTAACACTGTAGAATTTAATTTGGGAACTCCACTACCTAGTACTGATGGAGGGTAATGCTTGAGAATGTCATCATGGTACTCCAGTACCCAACCTTACAAGACGGTAACACCAGGTAAAATCATTAGGGAACTCCACTATCCAATCCTGCTGGAGGGTAAATCTTGGTAGAATATGTTAGGGAACTCCGCATCCCATCCTAACTAGAGGGTAATTCCTATTAAGAATCCATCATGAAAATCCACTTACTATCCCAACTTTAAGGTAAGTCCAGAAAGGGTATCCTTAAGAAACTCCATTGCATATACCTTCTAGAGGATTATGCTCGGAAATTTCATTGGGTGTCGCCTTAGTGTGTAAAAAATTCAAAACATTTCACATTATATCTCGAAAGTCACTTCCTAGGAAACCATCTCATTATAACTGGAAATCACTCAGGACATGCTTCTCATGGGCCAAAATCTGAGTTGAAATGAATGAGATACAATACATTTAAATTTGATCAGAAGAGCTGAAGGAGAACACGATGTGTGAGGGGACCCACATGGAGTGTGACCCCACACCGTAGCCATACCATGTCTCTGGACATAACATGGCTTCCAACTGTGTAGGGGTACACATTATATAGTTGGACAACATAGCATGTCCAACCAATATGGGGACTGGACCGTGCGATGTTGGCCATGTCCATATATTTTGAACCCATTTCTGTGTACTACATTACACGGCGCGTCGAGACACATGGGATGATTCCCATGTGAACTGTTCATGTCCTTATAATAGACACATGGGGTGAGCCAGACCGTGTAATTCATCACATGCATCACTCACATGGAAATGTGGTACATGACATTTCAAGGTAAGTACATGTTCTTCCATCCGTATGGATTTCCAAAACCCTTACACCGCCACTGGAAGGGGATAAATGTTGTGTGTTCTTCTCTGACCACATATTGTAGTGGTGTTTTTTGATAGAATCACATATCTGATATGTTCAGGATGAATTATCTCCAGCTACCTTTGATCCCACTGTGAATCAATCCGAAAGCATCAGATCTTGCAGTAACACACGAATCATGGCCATTTTTCACCAGAAATCAATTTCGACAGTGGTCTGTAGTTCACCCTATGAATTTCCATTTGTCTATTGACAATTCAACAACAACCATTCATTTAAATGATCTTCAATTACTTGAAAATATTCTGAATCAATCCACACATAATAAATCTATGCTTCACTCATGATCTTGTCATGAATTCGGGAGTCTGATCAGGATCGGTAACTACTGGAAAATTCGAGCTTGGACTGCGGGGATTCGACCATTGAAGAACATGAAGAATCGAGGGAGAAAAGTACCAAAAAAAAGTTTTAGATGATCTTTGGAAAATAATTCTTATCCAATGTCCAATAATGTGATACAAGGTAAGATAAAGAATTTAAATAAATCAATTTAATTATGTTGGTAAACGAAAATCTTCTGGGAGGGGCACATATCAAGGAACAATTATCAATATACAAAACCTTTTAATCCATAGGTGTAAAACACCAAAAAACATGACCTATCTGTATTTTGGAACGTTCTTTAGTGAATAACACACTCACTCAATGATTTTAATAAGTTTATGTGTTACTCATTCTTCAATTAGCCTTGATCTAGAGATTTTTCATAATTCATCGAAGGGAGGAGGGAGGAGCTCTCTCGCTGGAGAATTCCCGAAATTATTGAGCCAAACCTAGAAATATTTCTTTTAAGGATATATTTATAAACATAGTATTAGGTTGAAATAATTAATCAATTAAATTAATGAATTAATTAATTCACTTCAACCCACTACTAACAAGAGATGGGCCTGAACGTCCTTCACCGACTCATTTTATGTTGCACTTAGAGTAAAAACCGCATTCCGGACTCAATTGTTGTCTCATATTTCTAATCCGAACAATAGTTTAAGAGTTATCCCATTTTCTTGGAGATTTTTTTCACATTAAATATAAAGATTATTCAATATGATTATAAAATTATTTATGGGTACACCAAACCATAAAACCGCACATTGTTTCAATAGCTAGCTCTTGAAATACATATTGGAATATTTCAAAGTCTTAAAAGGAATCAATCGGGTATCTACATGATTAATATTTTATTTTTTATAGGGTGAATTTTTATATGAAATATATATATATATATATATATGGTTTATTCTCTACTATGTCATTAGTGGAACAAATTTTATTTTGGTGTAAGTGAACCAGTTGTATCAAATCTTGTTGAATTGTGGTTTTCTACTTAAGAGTGTTTTATATTAATAAAGAATATTAAACATATGTGTCGCATGTTGTTATTTTATAAACGGTTTTTTATATCATTTCTTTAGTGTGATACCATTAACAAATAGTTTATTCGATGATTAATACTTATTGATATATT
Source organism: Viscum album (assembly GCA_963277665.1). Taxonomy (NCBI): domain Eukaryota; kingdom Viridiplantae; phylum Streptophyta; class Magnoliopsida; order Santalales; family Viscaceae; genus Viscum; species Viscum album. The sequence goes on along the minus strand of OY728155.1, from coordinate 356,595,554 downwards.
TTTAATGTTAATATACCCAACCCTCTTACACTATTATATTTCCTTCAATGAGGACACTTTCTATTGCACTGTGAATATCTGATTGGTTTCTAACATTATTGATGGATATGCTCCTAGATATCCATGTTATTACATTTATTAGATAAACCTTGATAGTTTATATATCTATTATTTATATACATAAATCTATTGATTACTTATCTATGATATTCATGAAATTCCTTGAAGAATATTATTTGTTGTTTTAGTTTTCCATTATTTTCATTTGATGGTTGGATTGGAATTATTATTCGACTAGTAGGGAATCGAGTTATATTTCCCATTATACCATCCATAGGAAAAATGTTAAAATCTCGAATGGGGAAATAAGACAATCCTTACACTGTATTTGTGATACTTTTTTACAAGACATCGATGGTATGGTTATGATATCTAAAACAATACATTTCATCAATTTGATATCTATTATTTTTACGAGTGGGATTATTTATTTTCATTTTTATTTCATTAAGGATACATTAAAATCATGTTATCATTTATTTGGTATAATTTTACTTTTTATTCCTTCTATGTTGTATACATCATGTTTATTCCATGCTAGCATATATGGTACGATACTAAATGAATAAACTAACCAATTATATTTATTCCTCTTATTCCAATGTTTTAGATGAATGTTTCTTGATATTATATATTTTTTGAATAATTGGAGAATGTTAGAAGTTTTTTGGAAGTGTAGTTTTGTGTTTCATAATAAAAAAGGATAAAAATAAATTATGTGTGATATTATTTTATATTTCTATAAACCTTTTGATGTTTTGGAAATTTTTTACTGATTTTTGAAAGTAATATTTGTAAAAGATGATTTAACACCCCAATTTTTTTTATACCACTCCCACATTATCCTAGAATCAAATTGAAAATTTGGGAAACTTCCATTGTTCTTAGTGGTTGTTAAGGATATTAGTGACAAATTAAATATGATGAGAGATCTAGTCATCTTAGAGAAGATGTTTTTGGAAACTTTTAGAATCTCGTGTAGATTTTGGACATGTTTGTGAAATCCTTCCAAATAAATAAACAACATTAACTTTTTTTAAAAAAAAATTATTAATTGATAACATACATTATTTGATAATATATTTGAGAGGTATTCTATCCATTATCTCGTTGATTTATTAATTCCACTATAGTTTAAATCCATATAGTTAGGAACTATAGATGTTATCATGATTTAAGTAGGCCGTAAGGGATATGAAGTTAGTATTCATTACATGAGAGTGGTTTCCTACATATCAATATTAATGGAATTAAAATACTTTTAGTTTATTGGTTTTTGTTGAGAAAGGCATAGTTCCTATTTAAGGACTTGAAGTCTAGGTGTAGCTCTTCATTGGGTTAAGTTTCACCTCTACCCACTAGGAAGAGTATCCTTGGGTGACATTATTAGTGGTAATAGGAACAATATAAAATATATTTATTGGGATCAATGACCCCTATAGATCCCCTATGATTGTGAATTAGCACCCTTAAAGGACCATCTAAATGAAAAAATGAATTGGAGCCCAGTGAGATGTTCCTGAAGGGAAATATGAATTGAAACCCTAGTAGGGGGCTCTATAGTGATTAGTGAATTGATGCCCTATTCTTGGAGGGTTACTTTTCCCTACTCACATAAGGTCATGGATAAATTATTTTCTCATAATGGTTTTGGGTGACACAAATACCCACGGTTATTATTATCCAAGATTTTTATGTAAAAAACAAACAGAGACATAATTCATATCCATAATCATGAATTTGGAGTATTAAAGTATCTTAGATAATATTTTTGTAATATGTTCTTGATTGAGTGTCAATTAGTAGATCTTTGTGTCGAAATGGGATTCATGAGGGATATTTATAAAAATTTGAAGGTTTGGATCCATGGATAGCATAATAAATTGAGGTAATCTCCCTAGGTACCCAAGTAGAGGTTTGAGACATACTTCCAATATTTTTTATGGATCCTAGTTCATGGACACCATTAGGTGGTTGGAAAATGTATCCACTGGTATGTGGTTGGGTATGTGACACCATTGTTTAATATGTAGGGTGAATAGGTACCTGTTGCAGGGTAGGAACACAAAATAGAGTGGTGTGGTAAAAATAATGTTGGTGTAGAGGCCCTATCATTTAGTTGGTTGATCATAAGGCTTTTATGTGTTAAGAGTAGAGAAATAGCATGGGTTTGAACACCCCCCATACCTTACCTTTTGGAATATTTAGAAACTATTATTGGATGCTTCAAAATTGATCAAATTTGTGCACTCGTAATTACTCTCCCTTAGAATTATATTTAGAAATGTGTGGTGAATATGAATTCAGAAATGCATGCAATTGATGAAAAGGGTACACACATGGTTAGTGGTGAGTAAATATATGAAATGGGAATACACTACATGAGTTCTCTCATCATGAACTATTGATGTGGATTTTTCTATAGTGAGATGTGTTGGTGGTGTGTTTTTCATATTTTAATATGAGAGGGATATTATTTATTTAATTTTCAAACATCACCTAGGTGAATCCTAGGTATTTTATTTTTATCTTCTAACACATGTGACATTATTGCACACCAAAAATTGGGTTAGTTTAGGAACCACTGACTTGCCCAGATTATAACATGCAAGGATGGGTGATATCTCAATCTTATTCCCCTTATAATACATATTTATCATCTTTTCCATACTAGGCTCAATGAATTTAGGAAATTATTTTGGGAAAACCACTTGTGTAAAGAAATTTACAAGAATTATATGGGTGAAATTTTATACATTGTGATATTTTCACTTTGTAATTTCTATGATTTTATTAGTTTAATCATTTCCAAATATATTTTTCTTCATTATATTTTATGTTAATTTGGTTAACACATAATATAATTGACCTAAATTGGCCTTATTTTCAAATACTATTCTTAAAAAAGATGCGACTACCTATGTTCAGTGCATGATTTATGGCATCAATCTTAGTTGTTGAAACATTATCATAATACATCATTATAAACTATTAGTTTTTCTTGGGCTAACCTTTCTTAATCACCCACAAATAAAAAAATTCCTCTTTATGGATTTTCTATCCTTATTGATGAACCAAATCCTAGATCAGACACCAAAATACAATCAACATAGGATTAATAATTAAGAAATATCACTTAGAAAACCATCTATTTTGTTGGATAGAACACTTATGAAAGTGGTGATATGAAATAATACCACTTAGTGCATTCCCCCAAAAATGATGAATAAAAATATGTAGATACATTAACTATTTATTTTGGAACACACAACATTAATGATAACCTCCTAATAGAGGCAAAGGAAAGGGTGGAGTCTTCAATGTGATCTTCGCATTTTTGGAAATTTTACTAAAGTGAGGTTTTGTAACTTTTAGGTGAATCAGAGTATTTTTTTGTATTAATACTATTTAAGGTCCATTAGGTTGCATGAATATATCTATAATTCACACATACTAGTCAATCATCACACTAACATCATTCTAGAGTTAATTGGTTGAGGGTATTCAGAGAAAAAAGTATTTCACACTATATAGGGATGTTGGTATTCACCTTATGGATGTATAAAACATCGAAGGATTCCCCATAAGTCATGAAATATATAATGAATTTTTTGCATATCATAATTCTTATAATTATCCTGATACAACTCTTGGTATGGATAATGATTTTTTGAAATGGGTATAATGTAAAATGGAGATAAATTTTCCTTAACATATGTGTATTCCATTCAAAACCTAGGTCAATATATTCTTATGGTTCCTTTAGTTGAAAAAATGGTGAAGAGATCAGGGAAATGTATAAACCCAAATACCTTTGGGGTTCATAATACTAAATGTTCTATTTTATAAAATGAATAATATACAATGATGGTTTATTAGGTCCTAATTGAATTAAATTGGGGTACATGAATTCTAGGTCATTTGTTATTTTTTCTCAAATGAGGGGGGTACTTATTTTCCAATATGTTTTTACATGTGTGAGCGTGAACACCTTTATAATAGAAGAATCTCTAACATCATGGAGAGATATAATAATTTTTTTTATTCCTTAGGATGAATTTACAGAGTTATTTGGATATATAAACCAATTAAATTCTTTTTTTCTATGATATGGGGAGAATATGGGGGAAATATTTCTAGAAATATTGTTTTAGCTCCCCAAATAGAATGTTGGGGCATATTACTGGATATTATGGTTATGTGGTTGCTGACCATGGATACTGAACATATTTCTAATGTACATGGACATCAATCCCAATTAACAATTATTCTATATAAATATATAAAAGTGGAATGTGAATGATTCCTCTTATTCAATATTTCACAATTTATATATAATTTCTCTTTGGAATGGAGTTTTCTTTGGCATAATTGATTGGGTTTTTATTTTAGATTATTATTTTCCATTTCAATTTGGTAGAAAATTCCAATGTCTGTTGGGGATCGACCTATCTATTAATTATGAGGCGTGTGGAGAAAAAATCTCCATGGTTATGTGGAAATTATGCTTAATGTTTATGTAAGAGGAAAATGAAGCTAAAATCATATTTCCTCTATTAAATGTTCTAAAAATTTTGTCTATGGGGTATTCCTAATATAGTATTCAATGTTAGCAGGGTGGAGTGCTGAGAGGGGTTTATGGGGCAAGAAATGGTCCACTTCTCAGGGTCGAGATGAATGATTTCAATTAGAAATAAACGTTATTGAATTTCTAACATGACCTTATAGAGTTATATGACTATATTGATGATGAAAAGGATCCTTCTACAGGGGTTTCACATGTAACATCCTAAAATTCCCTTTTATTTTTAGTAAAATAACTCATGCTTCAAAATTACTGTTTATCATATTTAAAATATAAGTATATTGAAAGAAAACTATATTTCATTGTGAATAATTTAATAATATATTTTGATAACCGATAAGAATAGGATATGTATATAAACATCAAAGAATAATATATAGAAAATGGAAGTATATATAGGCTCAAATTCTTCCACAAAGATGACTCTTACTATTAAAATATTAATAAAATAAAATTGTTTAGAATATGATTGATATTAGAAAGGTAATTTTAAAACATTTATAAGTGAGTCAGTGAATAAGGAAATTTGATAATGATTGACTATATAGTGTGTAATGGAAAATATGACTGTTAGGATCATAGTGTTGGGAATTATGACTGTCTTAAATTATGACCATTTTGTATTATTACTATTGAACATTATGGTCATTAGTAATAGTGTTTCGATTATAATTAGTGTATATAATGGATAATACTATCATATGATTGATACGGAAGGGATAAATGATAGGATCAACAACTAAAATCACTCCTTTTGAATCCCATTTATCATATCCTGGGAGGGAGGTGGCATCCTAGTGGTCTCCCTTGAACAAACCCAAATAGAGCATTAACAAGTGAGGTTGGAGAAGAATCGAGTATAGGAAAAGTTAATGTTAGTAGAGATCATCACTATACCAATGCTATCTAAACCATCCCATGAAAGTACAATCATCATACATCATACCCTATAAGATTATACTAGTGTAACAAGGGGTTACGTATCTTGGGGATAAGTATAAAAAAGGTGTAAATTATTTTTGAAATGAAATGATGTTTACTATGATATAATTTTGTTTTTTATATTTTTGGAAATATTTAGCTAAGGATGGAATTTAATATTTTTGGGTACCATATTAAATAAAAATAAATTGAATTTATATAAAAATATAATGAAATAAAATTGTTCAATATGATAAGACAAGTTATTAACACGATGAAGTCATAAAAATATTTTTGGTAAAATTTATATATTTAATTATGATATGTTTTTTAAAAAAAATAAATTTTTAAATAAAAAAAGTTTCCATAAAATTTTCATATAAAAATTTATCTATTGGGATTTAAATGATAATATAAATTGGAAAAATTCCCATGTAATTTTTAAGGGTTAGAAATTTGATTTTGTCAAAAAAATGTATTTTTAAATAATTAAATATTTTGTATTAAGATATAAATTTATCATATATATGATGTTATTTTAATAAAATTGATGTGATTTTTGAAATTAGGATGTTGAAATTAGACAACTTTTAATTTTTCATAATTTTATGGTCTAGTTTATTTTCTATGTAAAAAGAAAAATTTGATATTAGTTTATAGTAATTATTATGAAATCATAATGTCTTAAAATTTATTAATTATTAATATCAAGGCTATATCATCTTAAAATTTGTTTTTTAATAAATTTTCTTTAAATTAATAAGATTATCTTTTCAAATGAATAATGAATAACATATGTTTCTACAAAATAATTGTTTATATGAATCTCATCCACGTCAAAAATAATATATATAGATGGAAGTTCATCTCCTAAAACTATTAAAATACATAAAAAACCCCTAGTAATATACCATTTTCTAAAACCATGGTAAGGACAATGTTTTTAAATTTTTTATAACTTAAAATCCAAAAACTATGTTTATAAATAATTTAAAAATTCCTCCTCTTTTTCTAAAATACCCACTGAGTATCCCATTCCCTCCACTCAAAAAAAATTAGGATGAAGTTCCCTTTATTTTACATCTCTAGATCCTTTCCATAGGGTTATTAAGTTTCCATGGATCTATTCTCATGATTTAGGAAAACACTTTTTAAGTAAGGTATTCTCTTCATGATTCGTTTCACTCTTATAATTACTTTGTCATAATCCTTCTCATTTTAAATTTATTGTGTTTACATGAGTATATAATCATTCCTTTATAGTCCAAATTATTCCTCATTAATGATTCCTTTATTGTCAAAATAATTCTTTTATTATCCATGCTATACCTTTGTGTTGTGAATACTGAACCCTACTTTCATTCAAGGGAATTCATATAGATTTGGTGATAATTAATCAATTTTGGACTTCCATATATGGAACCCACATTCACTACTCATGTGTTAAAATTATGAAATATGTTTATATGATAAATGATCTATGTGACACATATAAATTTCAGCATATGAAGGGTACACAATGATAGTGATTCATTACATTGGGTAAAGGATTAATCTCTATATATGAAATGATTATGATACCTTGAAAGTGTAACACCCCAAGATTTCATAGTACGTTAGTTGTTCAATGTAATTCAATAAATTACACTACACGCAACATCGAGTTCAAGGGAACCACAACTTACCAAACTAGCCATTCAAAAGTGGTTATGAATAGTATTAATAGAATTTTGAACTTTATATAACCATTATAAATTTATAATCTATATTATGAGTTTCTTAAACATAATTTAAGGACAAATTCATTTTTCAGATAAAAGAAGTATTTTTCAAAAAATGAAATTTTATCGCCTTTTAATGACGAACCCATTTCAAATCCAATATTTTACACTTTTATATATTAAATTTGACAAAATAAAATTCTTATTTGGGATCGGGACATAATAATTTTGTTTCAATAAATTTTTGGTGTTCTTCTGATAACTTTCATATTTGGGTGAATAGTGAAAAATAATATATTTTAACTCGAAACAAATTTTTTAATCAAAATAATTTATAGTGTTCTACTATATATATGAATGGTTTGGATGTATAATTAGATTATATTTTTACCATTTAATCCAATGTCGGTAATTGGAAGTAATTTCACTTTGAAATTGGACATAAACAAATGTCAATCTTTTGGTAGTTATTATTTCAGAAAAATACCCTTTTTGGATTTGACAATGGGAATTAATTTTAAAATAATAAATGAAATTTATATGTTTTGAATTTGGTAAAATATACTTCATTTTTGAATTCAGAATATCAAAATTAGCTTACAGTAAATGTTTGGTATGTTTCTGAAAACTTTTAATTTTTAATGCATAGTTTAAAACCGAATTTTTATTTAAATAATTAATTGTTATATTTAAATTTATTTTAGGTCAAAATAGATACATAATACCTATATAAGTTCAATTTAATTCATTGGAGTCATTTTATAATAATTTTAGATATATATAAATTTTATTGAACTTTTCACCGTCTTTTACCCACCTCCTGGGAGAATTAGTAAATTCACATAAAACTTAATTTTACCACTTTTATGAATGGAATATAAAAAATATGAGAGACATGGTTGATATCAGTAAGTAAAATTTGGTTCAATAAGATTAAAATAATATTTGGGGAATATTAACTTTTTACTTTTATTTACCACGGTTAAATGTAAATAGGGTAATTAAGGGTAAATTGTTATTATTATTAACCTAAAAAATGTCCTAATTATATTGGATAAACATAATTCCACCAAAAAAACCTTATGAAAAAAATATTAACCTCTATGGTCCACTTGTATTAGATTGGGACATTTATTAGTATTTAATTGAAAGAAGAGTTAAAAGAGTTAAAATCACACTTTAACAACTAAAACATTTTTAATATAGGGTTACACATTAGATATATTCGATTATAAATATTAATTATAAAGATAAAAATATTTCCTACATAATGGTATTTTATTTAAATTTTTTAGATATTAAATATTTTAAATAATTAATGACACAATGTTGATGCAGTAATTACCTAATTAATGAAATATTAAACTAATCGATACTATAAATATACAAATAAATGTAATTTGAGACTTTTTATGAATTAAAATAATTTTATAGGTTAATATGACATATTATGGTTGGTCAGATGAATTTCTACGAAGTAATAATGCTGTTATGAATTTAGAAAAAACAAAATAGCAAATAGTGTCAAAATTGACATAAAAAGAGATTTAAAAAAAATATTATATTATTAATTGATATTATATTCCTAAAAATATAAGGTTAGGAAAAAAGACTTATATAATGATATGTGTATAATTAAAGAACCACTTGGGGTTCTCTTAGAAGTATATAGTATGTTTATTATCCATATAATATAAAAATATAAAGAGACACGATAAATGTCAAACAATTTAACTAAGAGTTAAATCTAAAAGATAAGGTTAATATAGTAACCCAAACCTGTCGAAAACCTATTGGTTGAGTTTTTTTGACCCATCCCCACCTTATAATTTTAATAATCTATTTTGGAGCCATTATAAACCGAAATTTATTTTATTATAAAATAATATTTCTAGTTTTTTCTAAGGTGCCCCTCACCCCACTTATAAAAGGGAACCCCCCTTCCCATAAATTCACACCTTCAAATCCTTTTGGCTCATCCAAACTCTGCCAAAATACCCTCTCAACTTTCCTCCCTTCATCCTAGAGGCCCTATGTTAGTCAAAAAGGAATCCTAAGGAGCCCTTTTGGTCAAATCAGAAGGAAGAACCTGAAGAAGAGGTAAATATCACATCACCTCTTTCAAGTTCCTTTCTTCTTCCACTTCCTATTTATTTTTTTCCATTCTAAAATAATAACTATAGTATATTATATATAATTTGATGTTATTATGAATATGTCACAACCATATTCATTATTTAATCCGTACTTTTAATGACATGTCACCATACGTGCGTACGTACGGCTTACCGTCTCCACGTGGTGGTGTAATTGTTATTCAATACATTATTATTTCGATGGGTATAATAATGATGTGTAATTGATGTAAATAATAAATATAACATTATTATGATTCTCAATATATGATATACCATCCAATTATATGTTATTTTAATATCAAAAGAATGATATTGTCACTCGTGCGTACGTACGGATTACCGTCTCCACGAACGCGATGAGATTAATTCCCCATCGTATTCATTCAAGACTAAATTTCATTTGATGATTAAAAATAATTTTTAGATCCATGGTATCAGTCTAGATATGAATAAGATACATTCCATACATAAAAAATATGACTCATATAACAAATAATATAAAGGAAAATGAATTCGTTAACACCTAAAACTACGATAATACTAAGATATTATTAACAAAGAAATGTTAAAAGACCATATATGATATCATATTAATGTATATTATTTTTTATAATTTAATAACACATATTTAACCATTATATATTAGGTTAAACTACATTAGACCAAGGAAAAAGTACAAATTAAGGGGTTTCTTATCTCACTTTTAATTCTGTGAGATATCCTTTGTTCACCAATTATTTATTGGATGTGGTGTGTTATGTACTGAATTTTGACATATATTATCATTATTCTCTTTATATTCATGGTATTTTGTGATTCATTTGGTGGTTATTAACTTTTGGTCATACGACTCGATCGATTACAATGAAGTAAGGGTTTTTCATCTCACTTTTTATTCTCGTGAGATTCATGCTATATTGGCCACTATTTCCTTTTTTGTGGCGTATGTACTGTACATGATTGTATTATTGGTTTAATATAATTTAATTTATTTGTATTTAAATATTCATTGTATTATCCTTTTTTCATGGGGTTTATGTTTCATAAGTTACCAAATCGGTAAGGGAATTTCAAATTTCAATTTCCACTCATTGGGCTTTCTGCATACTTCATTGATTATTTTACTCCATGATTATGCATGGAAACACTATTTATTATTTTTGTAGTAATTTACACTACCCTTTCTATGGATATAATTTTGATACACATAATCACTCCATTGATAAATTCTCAAGTCATCGATATGAACTTGATAAGAGTAATTTTAACTCAATCTCTATTTATTGAGTTGAACATTCAATTCATTGGTGTTGTTTTTACAAGAATATGTGTGAATGTCCTCTGATTGATTTACACTGAATATCCAATCATATAGAGTGTATTTATATTTGTCACACATAATTGCGTCATTGATTTATCCTTAACCTAAGGATACAGTCTTTATAAGAGATTCCATCTCAATTTACATTCCATTGAGACTTCTTTGTTGTTATACACCAATTCACTTTTATATAGTGTATATAATGTACTTTGATATAGTATATCATGAATAACTTTATTATTATGATATTATAAAGTTTTTATTACCTCAATTATTTGTATTCAAGTGTCTTTCTTTGGGTTAGGAACTCTAACTAAAATATCATTTTAATTTTTTTTAAATATTTATTATTCTAAATCTTTCTCATTAATGTCCATGTTTTAAAAATGGTTTTAAGGATTTATTTATATGTACATTCATGTTTTAAAAATAAAATTTCTTTTAAAAGTTTCAAATTGGTATGGAACACATTGATTCAAAAATCTATTTTTAAAAGTCGTATTGACAAATAGTGTGACTTTTAAATGTTTTCAAGAAAATGGGGATATTTCTCTAAAATAGTTTTGCTGATTATTTGCATCTATGTAAATATCCTTCATTATTCTTGATTGAGGTTAATATATTACAATACAATCTTCCATATTGTATTGAATGAGTTATGTTTGGCAGGGGATGTTCTATTTTTATACCATTCATGGTTTGTGGATAAAGTATTGACATTTCATATGTTTGTTTCAATACAAATATTTATGTTATGTTTCAAACTTTTCATACGAGGAATGAATTGGACTTAGTATGTGATGGTTGGAGACTGCTATAGCTCCTCGATGCATCGGTAGGTCTCATGAGACAAAATAGTGTCTTGGTATAAGGCCTTGACAAAATCTTATTTGTATTCTTGGCACAAGGCCTTGACTATGTGGTTATAAAAGTCTGGCATTATGCAGTCCATCATTATGAATATGGCTATTGACATTTCATGTGATTATTGGAATAGTAGAATATTCATATGAATATTTATATGGAATTATTTTATTTTATCTTTTCCATATTATGCTAAAGTTCAAGTTTAAAAGGCTTTTGTTTTAGTCTTGTACACCACCTTAAATGTTTATGCATATTTATGAAAGTTTCCGCTATAATGTTATCCTTATTGAGAATCTGAGCTCACCCCTTTTATGTTTTATTTTTCCCAGGATGCAAAGAAATATATTATGACTGACCTACACAGATAGACTATGGGATCTCAGTGTTTTCTATGGAAAAAATGTTGTTGTAGTTTTCCATTATATGATGTAATGTAAACCTTATGAATGTATTTTGTACTTCCAAGGCTACTAAACTAATCATTCTTTCGAGACATGATTTTTTATGATCATTCCAATGATATGTAATAATGCACCGACTCTGGGCTTCTAGGGTTGGGGAGTTAAAGTTGGTATCAGAGGAAGTTTAGTAAAATCCTTAGAAACTAGATTTAGATAAATTTTGATTAGAGAACATAGCCCTAAGATATACTTTGAGGATTAGTATAGAGGAACTTTCTAAAATTTTGGTATTTTATTGATTTTGTGAGTTTTCCAAGCAATACTTCCCCTCCTAGATATGAGCAGGTAGAGGCGGCTTTAGCACAGATGTACCTTGGGGTAAAACCCAAAAAACACCGATTTGAGCTAGACTTAAACAAGAACTGGTGCACGACAATGGGCCTTGCTGCACTCTTGGTTACGACACTCCCAGGGGATATGCTTAGGATAATTTACATTTTCTTTACAAACCAATTTGAATTATTTTAATATAAGATGAGAATAAATGACCTTGGTTAATCCTAAGGTGTTTAAAATTTAAAATATGGTGTCATGATATTCTCTAAATGATATTATGACCCCTGTTACTCACACAATGATTTCTGGTTTTAGTCAATTGTGGGATTCCAAAGAAGTCATAGTAACTTTGAGAATGATGTGCAAGGCGGGAATAGTGGTGGAAATGAGCAACAAAATATATTATTGATAGGTGTAAAAGATACCGTGTTCATGTCAAATTAGTTTTCCAAAATTATGATCAACAACATATATATTAACCAACTCCCAGACTCAACAAAGAATAGAAGGGTGATGAATGATAAGAGCTCCAGTATTGGAGACCATGGAGAAAATAATCCTCAATTTCCATCATGCAGGAAATGTGGAAGGAGAAACTCAGGAAAGTGTCTCAATGGAACAAAGAAATGCTTTACATTTGGAAAAGGACATAAAATGAAGAATTTCTATAGAAAAATGAAGAGTACTATGGAAGAAAATAAAAATGGTCCCAAGAATCCATTTACTGTCATTTTCCATAAATGTAGGGGACCTGGCCATTACCTGAGTGAATGCCTAATTCTATAGGATATTTTCTTGGTCAAAGAAGAAGCTATGTGGAAATAAATTGTTAGAGAAATGTTTAAAAGTATTAATTCTCCTTGTTGTTGGGATTACTTTGAAATAATTTTCTCTTGTATTTGTAACCCTGCAGTTTGTCATGTGAAAATGATATTTGAGGAAGGCTTATCTTTTCTCTTGTGGATATAGATATAAATAACCATTTGGTTTTATATGATCATTGGGTTTGAGGCAATTATAATTTATTGTATTTTGGGATGAAAATGCAAGGCATGAGATAAAATTTGTGGTTAAATTATGTTATGGTTATTTTGAGGAATTTATCTCATTTTGGTAATGCTATAAAATATAGTTTTTGAAAAAGGACAACACGCAGACCGTGTGACAACCCGTCGCGTCAGACAATGCTATGGGAATCGAACCCACAACAAGAGTGTGATTGGGATTTATCACCTACCACTAGACTACGCGAAGTCACTGGTTTTTGTGACTAATTATTTTTAGTTAAATGATTTTATTTATCCATAATATGTTGATTTTGGATCTTATGTATTATCAAATGAATAACCTTAGTATAGGAAAATGATTTTGTGATTAAGTGATAAATGTTTTTTTGGAAGACATTCACTTTCTTGGGAACACTATATGCATAAGTAAAATAGAATACTATGGGAATTTATTTGAGGAGTAATGGTGGATTTTTATCTATGTTTTTATTGTGAATTTATAGTGAATTGGGTTATTTATGGGAATGATTAACCTATAATAGAGAATATGTGATTAGGTTAATTACTTTTAAGTATGCGACTTTAAGATTAGTTGATTTCATTTGGAGATACAATTTAACATTTAATACTACATAACCAAATTATTCTATGTTTTGGGTTTAAATATTAGTTTGGATTATATTTATGTATTTTAAGTACAATTGTTTATTGAATGGTATTTATTTAACTTTGGTGTATTGTTAGTTTAATTTTAGAAATTAAGATTAGTTTTTATTTCTCTAATGGAATATCCTTTTGGGGGATCATCAGATCTTCCACTAACCGTTTTGGTTTTGATTAATCTCTAAAGACAATGTAAATATATGGTTTATCCTTTGTAAATCATGTGATTTTATAGAAGTTTATTCTATCACTTCCGGTGTGACCAAGTCTTCTTGAATACTCATCATTTAAAAAAATGAGTTAGTGGTAGAAATTTATTAAAGAATGAAACTATACTTAAAAAAGTAAGTATATGTCTTTATGTTCTTAGTCAATCTCAGAAATAAATTCTTCATCATTATGAAATGTAACTTAAAACAAATTTTTTTTTGTCCGTTTAATTTTACTACTGGGAAACTAATGACCATTTTTTCTATAACAAGTTTTTGGTTTTCTTATTATTAGATTTTTCTTGATCATGTTTTCTATCCCTCTCCATAAAAACTTGACACTTAATTTATCTTCCATATCCATGTTTTCCGTCATTTAATCCTCGTATGGGTTATCTTGGGTGACCTTTGTACTTCTCTTTCTTTCTTTTAAAGTGATAGTTTTATTGACTCATTTTCCAATCTGGGACTTTCAATTATATTCCCAAGCCCAATTTTAAAAATTATGAGGATACAATTTATTGAAGGAGGGAAGAATTTAATACCCCAATATTTCATAGTATGTTAGCTCTTCAAAGTAATTCAATAACTTATACTAGACGCAACATCGAGTTCAACCACACCACAACTTACCAAACTAGCCGTTGAAATGTTGTTATGAATAGTATTAACAGAATTCTGAACATTATATAACCCTTATAATTTTATAATCCATATTATGTGTTTCTTAGACATAATGTAAGGACAAATTCATTTTTCAGATAAAAGAAGTATTTTTCAAAAAATGCAATTTTACCTTCTTTTAATAGAGAACCCTTTTTAAATCCAATATTTGAAACTTTTATATAATTAATTTTAAAAAATTAACTTCTTCTTTGGGATTGGGACATAAGAATTTAGTTACAATAAATTTTTGGTGTTTTTCTGATAACTTTCATATTTTGGTGAATAGTGAAAAATAATATATTTTAATTGAAAACAACTTTTTTAATCAAAATAATGTATAGTTTTCGACTAAGAATATGAATGGTTTTGATGTATAATTAGATTATATATTTTCCATTTAATCCAATTTTTTTAATTTGAAGTAATTTCACTTTGAAATTGGACATAAACAAATGAAAATCTTTTGATAGTTATTATTTCATAAAAATACACTTTTTGGTTTTGAATATGGGAATTAATTTGAAACTAATAAATGAAATTTCTATGTTTTGAATTTGGTAAAATTGACTTCATTTTTTAATTCATAATATCAAAATTAGCTTAGGGTAAAGTTTTGGTATGTTTCTGAAAACTTTTAATTTTTGATGAATAGTGAAAAACTCTGAGTTATAGTTTAAAACCAAATTTTAATTTTAATATGTATTTTTTTTATTTAAATTTATTTTAGGACAAAATATATACATAATAACTATATAAGTTCAATTTAATTCGTTGGAGTCATTTTATAATAATTTTAGATATATAAAAAGTTTACTGAACTTTTCACCGTCTTTTACCAACCTCCTAGGAGAATTTGCAAATTCACATGAAACTTAAATTTATCGCTTCTGTGAAAGGAATTTAAAAAATATGAGAGACACGGTATATATCATTAAGTAAAATGTGGTTCAATTAGATGAAAATAAGTTTTGGTGAATAGTAACTTTTTACTTTTATTTACCACAGTTAAAAGTAAATAGGGTAATTAAGGGTATACATTATATTATTATTACCCTAAAACATGTCGTAATTCTATTGGATAAGTATAATTCGACTAAAAACAACCTTAGGAATAAAATAGGAACCTCTTTGGTCCACTTGGAATAGATTAGGACATTTATTATTATTTAATTCAAAGAAAAGTTAAAATAGTTAAAATCAATGTTTAATAACTAAAACATTTTTAATATAGGGTTACACATAAGATAAATTATATTATAAATATTAATTATAAAGATAAAAAAATTTTCCTACACAATGGTATTTTATTTATATTTTTTAGACATTAAATTATTTAATTTATTAATTAAACAATGATATGTAGTAATTACCTAATTAATGAAATATTAAACTAATCGATACTATAAATATCC
Source organism: Viscum album (assembly GCA_963277665.1). Taxonomy (NCBI): domain Eukaryota; kingdom Viridiplantae; phylum Streptophyta; class Magnoliopsida; order Santalales; family Viscaceae; genus Viscum; species Viscum album. The sequence goes on along the minus strand of OY728155.1, from coordinate 356,579,247 downwards.
AAATAAACGTAATTTTATACTTTTTATGAATTAAACTAATTTTATAAGTTAATATGACATATTAGGGTCGGTTAGATGAATTGTTTTTGAAGTAATAATGTTGTTATGAATTTAGAAAAAACAATGTACCAAATAGTGTCAAAATGGACATAAAAGGAGTTTTTAAGACAAAAGTTATATTATTAATTGATATTGTATTCCTAAAACTCGAATGTTAAAAAAAAACTTATATAATGACAGGTGTATCGTTAATTAACCAATTGGGGTTCTCTGGGAAGTATTTAGTAAGTTTATTAGCCAAAAAATATAAAAATATAATGAGATATGGTAAATGTAAAACTATTTAAGTAAGAGTTAAATCTAAAAGATAAGGTTAATATAGTAGTCTAAACCTATCTAAACCCTATTGGTTTAGTGGTTTTCGACCCATACCCACCTTATACTTTAAATAATCCATTTCTGTGACATTAGAAACCGAAATTTATTTTATTATAAAATATTATTTCTAGTTTTTTCTAAGGTGCCCCTCACCCCTCTTATAAAAGGTCACTCTTCCTTCCCTAAAATTCACACCTTCAAAGCCTTTTGGCTAAGAAAAACTCTTCCCAAGTACCCTCTCAACTATTCTACATTCATCCTAGAGTCCCTACTTTAGTCAGAAAGCCATCCTAAGGAGCCCTTTGATCAAATCAAAAGGAAGAACACGAAGAAGTGGTAAATATCTCATCACGTCTTTCAAGTTCTTTTCTTCTTCCACTTAATATTTCTCTGTTGTTTCCTTTATAAAATAATAACCCCATTATCTTCTATATACTGTGATGTTATTATGAATATGTTATGACTATATTCATTATTCTATCCATCCTTTGAATGACATGTCACCATACGTGCGTACGTACGGTTTACCGTCTCCACGTCGTGGTGTAATTGTTATTCAAAACATTATTATTTGGATGCGTATAATAATGATGTGTAATTTATGTAAATAATAAATATAACATGATAATTATTCTTCATATATGATATACCATCCGATTATATATTATTTTAATATCAAAAGAATGATATTGTCACTCGTGCGTACGTACAGATTACCGTCTCCACGAACGCGATGAGATTCATTCCCCATCATATCCATTCAAGACTAAATTTCAATTTATGATTAAAAATAATGTTTAGAGACATTATATAATTATGTATATGAATAATATACATCTCATCCATAACAAATATGACTCACATAACAAAGGATATAACGTAAAACGAATCTATTAACACCTGAAACGACGATAATACTAAGATATTATTAATAAAGAAATGTTAAAAGATCATATATGATATCATATTAATGTATATGATTCTTTTATAATTTAATAAAAAAAATTTCACCATTATACAGGTGGTTAACCTACCCTCGACCAAGGAAAAAGTACAAAGTAATGGGTTTCTTGTCTCACTTTTAATTCTATGAGATTTCCATTATTCGCCACTTATTTATTGGATATGGTGTATTGTGTACTACCATTTGATATATATTATCAAGATTCATTTTATATTCCTGGTATTCTGGGATTCATTTGGTGGTTATTAACTTTTGGTCATACGACTCGATCGATTACAACAAAGTAAGGGGTTTTCATCTCACTTTTTATTCTCGTGAGATTCATGCTATATTGGCCACTATTTTATTTTGTGTGGCATATGTACTATCCATGATTTTATTCTTGTGGTAATATAATTTAATTTATGAGTATTTACATATTTATTGTATGATCCTCCTTTCATGGGGTGTATGTTTCATAAGTTATCAAATCCGTAAAGGAATTTCAAATTTCAATTTCCACTCATTCAGCTTTACGCATACTTCATTGATTATTTTACTCCATGATTATGTATGGAATCACTATTTATTATTTGTGTAGTAATTTACACTCCCATTTCTTTGGATATACTTTTGATACACATAATCACTCAATTTATAAATTCTCAAGTCATCGATGTGAAATTGATAATAGTAATTTTAACTATCTCCATTTATAGAGTTAAACATCCAATTCATTGGTGTTGTTTTTACCAGAATATGTGTGAATGTCCTCTGATTGATTTACACTAAATATAAAATCATATATAGTGTATTTATATTTTTCAAAGATAATTATGTCGTTGATTTATCATTAACCTAAGGATAGAGTCTTTATAAGACATTTCATCTAAATTTAAATTCCATTGAGACTTCTTTGTTCTTATACACCAATTCAATTTCATATGGTGTATATAATGAACTTTAACATAGTATATCATGAATCCATTTATTCTCATGATATTATAAAGTTTTGATTACCTCAATTATTTTTATTCAACTGTCTCTCTTTTGGTTAGGAACTCTAACTAAAATATCATTTTAAATGTTTTAATGATTTATTATTCAAAATATTTCTCATTAATGTCCATGTTTTGAAAATGGTTTTAAGGATTTATTTATTTGGACATTAATGTTTTAAAGTTAAAATTTCTTTTAAAAGTTTCAAAGTGGTATATGACACTTTGATTCAAAAATCTATTTTTAAACAGCTTATTGAAAAATAGTGTTACTTTTAAATGTTTTCAAGAAAAGGGGGATATTTCTATCAAATAGTTTTGGTGATTATTTTTATCTATGTCAATATCCTTCATTATTATCAATTGAGCTTAATCTATTACAACACAATCTTCCATATTGTATTGAATGAGTTATGTATGATTGTGGATGTGCTATTTTTATACCAATCATGGGTTGTGGATAAAGTATTGACATTTTGTATGCTAGGTTTAATACGAATGTTCATGTTATGTTTCAAAAATTTCATATGATTAATGCATTGGACTTAGTAATTGATGGGTGGATCCTGCCATAGCTCCTCTATTCATCATTATGTCTCATGAGATAAACTAGTGTCTTGGCACAAGGCCTTGACATAATCTTATTTGTAGTCTTGGCACAAGGCCTTGACTATGTGGTTATGAAATTCTGGCATTATGAATTCAATCATTATGAAAGTGTCTATTGATAATGAATGTGATTTTTAGACTAGTAGAATATCCATGTGAATTTGTAAATGTATTTATTTGATTTTATCTTTTCCATATTATGCTAAAGTTTGAGTTTAAAAGTCTTTTGTTTTAGTACATCCAATTATACTAAACTAATCGGTCTTTCAAGACTTGATCTTTTATGATCATGCCAATGATAGGTAATAATGAACCGACTCTGGGCTTCTGGGGTCGGGTAGTTACAGAAAGTATACCATAATGATTTTTTATTATACCGTAGAGAACAACTTCGGTAATATGTTTTACAACCCCTTGGAAATTAACCTTGGTGATATGTTTATTAATGTCACATTTTTATATTATAGGGACATTTCTAGGTATGTATCATTTAGTTATGATCATGCTCTTATATTATAACTGATCCATTTCTTATCATGATCTTCTATTATGCCTCATGTTTTATCCATGAAGATCAATCACATTAATCTCATTTTTTATCCCTTATTGGGATTTATCTTTCCCTTTTTCTATTGATTTATGTCACATGGAAAACATTTTCAATGTGGTGACCCCGAAAGGAATAATAAAATATTCATTCAATAAAATTAAATCAATTTTATGTTTAAGTTTTTTTTTGTAATTTATGTATTACAAACAAAGTTTTAAACACACTAAACCATAAAATATCATTGGATGTTATTTATGTAATATATTATTTTGGAATTTTATTAAAAATCATGTATAAAAAATACAAGTTTCTATAGTTGGAAACAAATTAAAGTTTAGTTATTGTTTGAAATTAGTGCAAGATCTATTATTAAACACAATAATGATATGAAAAATATAGGAAACATCCTAACTTTTAGTATGTTTTATAATGTGTGGATTCCTATTAATGATATAATTATCGTAATAAAAGTGGATGTAGTCTCTGAAACATATGTATGTAGGGGTAAAACCCCTAAAACTTCTAGTTTGGTGTTAAATATATATTTACTTGGTGGATGAAAAGGGGGCCTAATGGAACACCTAGTTTTACACTCTCAAGGTATATGATTTTTTTGATCACATTCATTATGTAAACTAACATGTTATATTTATAGATAAATAAATTATTTTTAGAAGGTTAAAAACATGAAGTATAAGATCCTAGAAGAATGAGATTAGAAAATTTTATAATGAAACCTATATTTATAACTATTATTTAAAATTGTGGTTACTTTACCATTTATGTTTTCTTTTCCCAGATAAAATGTTTGGAAATTGAAGTGCCTACTTAAACAATTGATTAAATGGAAAATATGTTGAAAACCTTCCCAATATGAGGAATCATAGTGTTGAAAGATTCAAGATGATTTTAAATCCATTATCTCAAGTTATGAATAATAACCTAAACAATGTTTATTTTTTTATCAGCTAAGGAATGAAATACTTTTAGTTGAATACTTCAACCATCATCGACCACAAACTTTTAGTGGACCTTCTAATCAATTTATCCCAGAGAAATTACTCAAAACTATAGAAAAGATATTATATATACTCAATTTTTTTGAGAAAGAGAATGTTATATTGATGGTATGAATTTTAGAGGGAGCATCCAATAATTGGTCGAAATTTATTAAGAACACAGCTGATAAGAATGATGTTGAATCCATGGAGAGGAAAGGCTTTAAAAAGACTTTATCGAGAAGAATTTTTTATAACTATTAAATAAAAATAGGGAGGTAATTCGTAGAGTTAAAAAAAATTATATGGAATTAGTGGGAAGGTATGAAATATTTCTTACAAGGATTACACATTACACTTCACTTTTTTTATTTATTCATATTGTAATATAGATTGACTACTTGGTGGAATAAGACCAAATCTATGGAAATATTAAGAAATTTTGGATTTTGGGAGTTATGTGGAGATAGTGTTGTGTGATATGAATGTGGAAATGGTGTTTTAAGACTTAAATTGATATCATGGAAAGAATTATATAAAGAAGAATATGGAAATAAATTTTGAAAATAATTTATTAATAAAACAGAAGAGAAAAATTGACAACAACCCATAAGAAAAAAGTGTGGGAAGAAGCATTCCAGGAATTTTCTTCGAAGAGTTATATAGAGTTACAAGGGTAGAAAATAATTCCATATAGTTGTAAAATATTTTATATATTTAAAGAATCGACATCAAAATTAAAATGATAAAGTGGTGATGGTGTAGGTATAACCTATAGTACAATGTTTCATGTGTGGGGATTTTGTACATTTTGATAACTGATTTACAAATCAGAAGATAATTATGGGAAACTAGCACTAACCCCCATGGAGGTCTGTAAACCCAGGTTATAGTTTTTCAATTATGATGTTTGAAGTTAATTCTATGAATAATTTAGTGGCTGGTACACTTATCTCACACTCAAAGCTAGGAAGTACATTATTTGATTCCAATTATACTCATTCCTTTATTTAATTTTAGTTTTCAAAAAACAATATGTTAAACCCTAAAATTTTAGTTGTATATATTTTGGTTAAAACTCATGGAGGAAAAATTAATCCTTCATGAATACATAGATATTACCCTTTTAACATTATTGAGTATAATATCTCTGGAAACATGGTTGTGATTCCTATGGTAGAATTTGATATAATACTAGGATTGGATTTGATGTGAATGTATAATTCCAAGATCAACTATAGAATTAAGTAAATTTTAATTTACATGAAGGTAAAACCTATAATTTTTTTAAAGGATATATATCCTAGATTGAGTTTTGTCAAGAACCACCTCCTATATACCTCTTTATGTAAATGATTTGCGAAGAAGAATGAGTAAGTGAAAGTAAACTGATAATAAATGTACCGATTTTTTGGGAATAAATTGACGTATTTCATGAAGAATTATCATGAATACTACCAATGAGGGAGGTAGAATTATCAATTAAACTCATACTAAAATCTATTCCAATACTGAGTACCCCATATAGAATGACATATGCAGAGTTATATCAATTGAAGAAGAAACTCCAAATTATTTTATAAAAAGGTTTTTTTTTCAGCTATGAATGTCTCTATGGGGATCACCTATTTTCTTTGTAATGATGAAAAAATGACCAATGAGGATATTTTTCAATTATAGAGATCTTAATATGATCAATGTAAAGAATAAATACCCTTTTCCAAGAACAAATGATTTATTCAACTGACTTAATATGGTTCAATTCGGATCTATGGTTGACCTTCAACAAGGGTATCATCAGCTACGTGTAATTAATGATTATATTCCAAATACCGACCTCCTAATAAATTATGTACATTGTGATTTTTTAATTCATTTTTATAGACTAATAACCCTTCAATATTTATGTATTTGATGAATAGAGTGTTTAGGGGATACATTAAAAACTTATGATGGTATTTCTTAATGATATTCTAATATATTATAAAATTCATGAGGAGCATAAGTATTATCTACGGGTAATATTACAAAATCTAAAAAAATGAATATTTTAGGAAAATTCTGTAACTGTTAGTTTTTGTTATGAAGAGTAGAATTATTTGGACAGATTGTGACAAGTGAAGGAATATCTTCTAATCGATAAATGAAAAATGTAATATAGTAGTGGTATTTCCCTACAACATTGAATGATATTAAAATCTTCCTTGGTCTTGAATGATTCTATATAATTTTTAAAAATAACATTTAATGTTTTTCAAATCCTATAACCAATTTAAATCGAAGGGAAATAAATTTTACAAAGAAAATGATTTATGAATAATGTTTCCAATACATGATAAATTTTTTGGTTAGTGAACCTATATTAACTTTACATTTTGATTGGGAATAATTTTTCATTTAGAGTGATTCATTCTTAAATGGACTTGGTTTTGTAGTCATGAAAAATGAAAATTTCATTATATTTTTATCTCGACAGATATGGACTCATAAAAAGAATTATACTACCATAGATTTGGATTTATCTACAGTTATCTTTTCATTAAAGATACTAAGACATTATATTTATGGGTATAAGTGTGATTTATACACTAATTACTAGAGTTTAAAGTATATATACACATAAAAGAAACTGAACATGAGGAAAAGGAGATTGTTAGAGCTTCTTGAGTATACTATTTTTTTATTCATTTTTTCCCTAGAAAAGAAAATAATGTTATTGATGTGTTCAGTTGGAAGGACTCTAGAGTTTTTTCTAGGAAGAGGATCGAAGGGGATCCATTAATCAAGGTATAAATGAAGATGGAATTAAAATTCATAAATAAATTAAAATCATCAATTATATCATAATTTTTTTTCAAACAATCATTACTAGAGAAGATAAAGAATTCACAATGATATAATCCCAAGTTACAAAAGAATGTAGAAGAAATTAAAAATGGGATCTTTATTTATTTATTTTTTGGTTAATAGAGAGTTATATTTTTTGGAATAAGGATATGAATCTAAAATGTTATAGAGTAATTGGAAGATATTATCAATGAAGTTGAAAAATCTATGTTATCTATACATCTCAAAAGACGTATAATGTATAGAGATATAGAAGATAATTATTTCTAGGATAATGTAAAAAATGATATATGGATGATTATACTTATAATTTGTATTCAAACTAGTGAAAGAGGAGAAAAAACTACCCAAAAGAGTGCTTAACCACAACCCATACCTATATAGAAGTGGGGAAACATAACTATAGATTGTCCCAACCTTGTATATGATATCAGGATGGAGGCACATTATAATTTTTAGTTTTTTTATATCATTTGTGAGTTGTGATAATGAGTAGGGATTATTGGAGGATAAATATGGAGTTTTAACCATTCACTACAAATCTTGGATAGGACTATAGTCATGGTATAAATAATGAGTTATTTTCTTGCTTCTTATGTGAAACATCTTGTGCCAAAATTCCTAGTGGATCAGTGTGGCCATGGGTAGAGTGCACTAGGAGTCGCAGTTTTATTAAATTCCCAAATAGTTTCCAATCCTCTATGGTAGTAACTTTGACTACATAAAAACATTAGGAAGGTTTTTATGGAATACCTTTACTTAGTTTCCCTCTATTAAACCAATTTTATATCCTTATTGGCTTGGGTTCAATATATAGAATTTTCTTGGAATGGTTTTTAGATATTCATTTTCCGTCTAACAATAATGTTGGGTGCTTCTTTTTTTCTTTGTTGTGATCATTTTAGATATATGATCACGAAGCATAGATCTATTCATTTACAACCATTTTTTGGAAAGGAAATGAGGTTAAATTTTCTCTTGAGGTAGGTGAATCTATCCTACAGTCTATTCAATGTCATGATTTGCATTCTTATGGTTTCAATTAGTTTTTATTGTTGAATTTGATGATTTGAAATCCATAATAGGGGAATATAATATTTTATGTCTTTGGAAATGTTTTTCTAGAAATGGTTTTTAACCCATTTAATGTACATGATTTGTTTTTTTAAAAATCCTCAAAGATGTTTTTGAAATATAAATTGGGTTTCAAGAATTATAGTGGTGTTGAACACTATATAAAATAATTTTATGAAAATAAGGTCATGGAAATTAATTGTGTTTTCCTTGAATAATGTTTTATGAAATATGGGAAAACTTTTTTTGAAACAAGATAATAATATATTGTATCTTGGTAGACCTTAGGATCTATGTGAAAACTATACATTTAAAATCCATAGTGGATTTAGTTATCACTAAGGAAGGTTCCAATGATTTCATGGTTGCATGTGGGTATCCTTTCTAAGGAGTTGAGGTTCATAGACTATAGGATTCACTCATGACAGCTAGTGTTTCAGGTTTCTCTTAGTTGTATATACGATCTTCTAATATATTTCCATCTTGGTTCTTTTAGTATACAATACATTAATGTTTATTTGATATTCATTATTGCCAAGTTTATGTGGAAAAAATTATTCCCCTATTTTTGATATCTATATTATACAAGAGCTTGCAGATGCATGTATATATTGATTGTCCAGATTCTTGGTGGTACCCTACAAATCCTCACTTCCCACAGAATAATATTTGATTTAGTAAATTCTATCCAAGATTTTAAAAGATACATGCAAGGGGATGATATTCATATATAGGACCAATCTATTTGATCGTGTTCCATTATAGTGAATTGGGATGGTGATGACCCATGGACATGTGGAAATGGAACTATCTGTTTCTACAGGTTCCATATTAATGATATTTCAATTTTTATCAAATAATACATGTCATCCAATTATTATATATTACCATTATATTTTTTCTATTTTCACATATGATGTATTCTTAGACATATCATATGATACTTTTATTATTTTTGTCTTTCCTTAAGAATTTTAGAGGGTGAATGTAACACTACAAGTTTTTGTGAAATATATTTTTTCAAATTAATTTAATCTTTTAAAAAATTATCATTTATCACAAAATTGAATATAGTTTTTTTATTTTTAATTACTATGTTTTGTTTTCATTCACTACATGGTTCAATTATATTATCTTGCGCTACATGCAACGCTAACTTGAATTTTATTACATGCAATACTGAGTTCTTATGAAAGATCATATAATTGTTACAATTATTTAAATGAGATAGTTATAACCAAGCCATTAAAATTAGTAATATAAATAAAAATATAATTTTTAAATATTATTTATGATGGTTTTATATTATTAAAAAATATTTATAATAAACCATGTAATATTGGTAATGTCTTTATATATTTGAAAATAATATTTTCTTGAATGAACTAAATTTTATATCCTTATGTGGATGATAATAAAATAAATGTATTAAAATATTATAAAGTTAACTTTTTAAGGTATAATTAGATAAAATATAAATAAATTAATCCAATATAGTTCATTGGATTCAATTTCACATTGAAATTAGATGTACAAACTTAGAAAACTTTTGAACATTTTTATTTGAAAAATCAGCAGGGTCATCTCACATTCTGGATTAATTTTAAAATAATTTATGCTACTTCTATGATTGGAATTTGGAAAAATGGAAAAAAAAATTGAATCCTAATAATTTATAATTTATAATAATATAAAATTAGTTTTTGAGCAAAAATATTAGTGAATGCTGTTAAAAATAATTACAAAGATTGTGGTAAAATTAAGATGAACAAGGGACCAAGCCTTAAACATAAGGGTCAAAAGACCAATATACATTTAGAAAGCCATTTTATGGATGTATTTTGACCCTATAATCCCTTATATCTAATATGGATCATTATTGGATCCACATGACCGGGAAAAATCATGGGTGGAATTACATTTACAAAAATACCACTCCTCTACTATAAAAATGCAATGTACCTTCCCATTTCCTCACATCAATAAAGCCCTTTTTATAGGCCAATATATGATAAAATATTATTAAAACAACCCTTCATTACTATTTTAATCCTAAATTTTTTTATAAATCCATTTGGTTTAAACCAAAATGAGTTACTCGAATAATAGGTAACTCCCTTACCCAGGATCTTTTATTTTATTTTCATTCTCCACCCCATAAACTCTCCTTTTTAAATGATTATATAATAACCCTGGTATAATAAATATACTTAGATATTTTTTTATTAAGGGCTTGACCGGCGCTTATAGACACTTCCATGTAATTTGAAATGAACATACCATTCTTATATATGGTAAACTACCCCCTCACGAAACTATGTTGTTTGTTTTACCTTTACAAAAATTTCATGCTTGAGAAATATTATGAAATATAGATTTATATATGATATATATTATATATATTATATATTTATTCATCTTTAATTCTTTTTTAACATGTACCTTTATACTTTCCATCATGTGTAAATACGTTAACATCGGTTGTGGACATGTGGACTACCGCCTTCTCAAAGCGATGTGATTCGTTCACACTATTCATGGGATTTTTTAAGGATGGGTTTAGTAAAATTATGTTATATATATTATATAATATTTATTATTGAAAATAATATATATATATATCATTTACTTACTTTTTTCAATGCGACATTAAAACAAAAACAATGTTCATATATACATACGACCTACTGTCTCCATGAATGGTGTATTCTATTTCATAATTTTATATTATATATATTTTTATAATAAAAATATAATTAATATAAATGATATTTATATCATGGTTTACACTATGTGAATAATTATATAAGTATAAGGACAAAATATATGGAAGACTAAGATATTTGAGAAAAAAGTTGTTCTTACCAGGAACGTTACTTCAATATCGAATTGTAAATAAGAGGGTAATATAAATTCATAATAAATTAATATAAGGTATTAGATATAAGAATATTTTTCTGTAAAATATTTATAATAAACATACATTTATTAATTAGAAATCTTGTATGAGTATGGTGAGATTCAAGGCATAAGGTAAGGGAATTTCATCTCATTTTTTATTTTCATGAGATTCATGATTATCCACCGATCATTTATTTTGGGAGGTGTGTATAATTACCATCGATATATTCTATTATTATTATACCTAATTTTATGGGTGTTTAAACATACCATTTATTATCTTTATTTGAGGGGGATTATGTTCCAAAATTTTCCAAATTAGTAAAGTAGTTTTGTCTCATTTTTCCTTCTTTGAGACACATTCCATGTTATGCACCTATATTTTTCCCTTAGGTGTATATAAACCGTTTTTCATGTTATATAATGAATCTACTTCTTTTAATGATATTTTTATATTCATTTAATTTTTCTCCTTACATTATTTTATGATTCAACGTTACCAAATTGGTAACTATTTATAGCTACAACCTCAATATTTATTAAGATTGTTTAATATTATGATCTAATTGATGAAACATTATGATCCATATCTCAAGGTAACTCATTAAATTTATTATCCTATGTTTATTAATGATATATTCATGTATTGAAACCATTTTCTACTTTTTTGTACATACAGTGATTAAAAATGTGTTTTTAAGAAATTCCGAATTTACCTCTCTCTTCAGTTAGAAATCTATGTTCTTTCAAAATAATATTTTAAAAAAGGTTAGAAAAAATATTATACTACTCTCCTATGATAATTATAATACATTTCTACCCATTTTTTACCATTTATGAAAATGGTTTTTGAAAATGAATCATCTTGTTATTTTCCTATATATTAACTTTTCTAAGATTTTTACAGAGAAGATGGAATATTCAGCATCAACATATTTAAACTCCATAATGACCATCATTCTATTTAATATTTATTTTCAATAAAAAATTTGTTTTTTATTTAAAATTAAATTTTTTTCCTATTATTCGGGAATTTTGTTATTTTAAAGTGGATTTTAAGGGAAAATGTTTTCTGAAATGTTTTATTTTTAAAAAGTGTTTTAATTGGTCTTAAAAACATCCTTTATGTGATTTAAAAAAAATTTGTTTTCAAAGAAAAGGATTTAAATGATATAAAATATTCTTTTATATTTTTTCAATGTATTTTCAAGGAAATAATTTATCAAAATGTTTTTAATCTTATTTTCCTTAGTTTTGAAGGAAAAAAAAATTCAAAATGTTTTCAAGATTCATTTATAGTTTTTCAAGGAAATGTTTTTCAAAATGATTTCAAGAATTAATTATAATTTTTTATAGTATTTTCAATGAAATGGTTTTCAAAGGGTTTTATGTATTTAAAATAATTTTTCAATTAAGAAAATATATTTTCCTCAATAAATGTTTTTTATGGATATCTCAAAATTATTTTCCCTCTATGATGACATTCATTGATGTTACCCATGGCCTTATGGTAGATGATCCAAAGGTTCTATTCATATTCATTCTCCAAATGGGTTTTTGTGGAATGAAATTTATGAAATCCATTTCTATTTCATGGGTTATATGTTTTTTAAACATGTTCCTCTTCTATGGGTTACATGTTTATGAATGTCTTTCCTCTTCCATGGGTTATATTATTATAAAACCACATTATCTTTAATAGGTTATAACATGATAAATTATTATGAAACATGATTCCTTTGATGGTTTATTCTTGGATGAAATTATTATAAAACCTATATATTTTCCCAAGCTTATGATATGATTAGATGATTATGATAGGAATTTCATTTCATGAGTTATGATATGATATCTTTTTATTAGTCATGATATGATACAAGTTTTATTATCTTTTGGAACATTTATGTATGAGTTATTATATAATGTGTGGGATCTATATCTCCCTCAAATGCATTAGGTAATTATGAATGATTAATTAGTATAAATGTTATGAATTAACCTAATTATATGTTCACAATGTTATTCATTAACCTGGTTGCATGTCCATAAGTTATTCATGATCCTATTTACATATTCAAAATGTTATGTGTGAACCCAATTTCATATTCACAAAACAATGAGGGGAACTCGTTGCATGTCCAAAATTCTATGTGTGGGTCTAATTTCATGTCTTTAATATAATGAGTAAATCTGTCTCCACTTATACGTGTTCATGATGTTAAATGATGATGTGTATGCCACAATTACATTACTTATTCACATATTATTCTTTCATGGATTATGGTCCTGATTATATTATGATTCATGTCTTATGAACTTCTAATATTTATTTCATGATTCATTTTTTGGATCATTTATATGTAGAGTATGATATTAATGATGATACGATGATGTTATCATAGCCTTATGTTCATGTTAATGAAATGTTACATGCCTTCCTGGTCTATTACATTGATAGTTTTTGTTGTTGGAGGGGTTCGAATGAGGCTTGAGGGGAGTCTGGAGAGGCTTGGTTACTAAGGCTTAAAGAATGGAGATTACACGTCATGAAAGTGGATTACATGATGTGAAATCAGTTTCACGGATTGTATATGGAGGTTTCACGATGAGTACACATTTTACATGTCGTGAAAGAGGTTTTCATGATGTGTAATATTTTAGGGTTTAAAAATAAATAATAAAATGAAGAGGTGATGTTTTTTTATAAGAAACTGAACCTTAGGAATTACATGACGTGAGAGGAGATTATGCGTCATGTATTACCCTGATCCAAAATAGTTTAAAAATTATTTTCAAATTGAACCACCATTCATTCGAGAGTTATTTATTCATCTTCTTGTTTTATGTGAAGCCAAGTCACCTCGATGTGTTCTTTCAATTATATTACTCCCTCTTTGATCCATTGATCTAGGTGGCTATTTGTTGGTGATCCATGGTGAGTTCTCTTCTCTTTATTTCATGTTTTCTTCCGTTATTCTCCCAAGGATCTACTGAGGTGGTGTTTCTTTGGTTTGGGGTACATTCAGATTGTGTTTTTGACCACCTTTGGTGCTATTTAGGTGGATCTACATTTCCTCATGGTTAGGTTGTAGTTTTTGGGAAGTTTCTTCTTCTCCCCGCTATGCGCAGCAAGTTGGAAATTTTCATTAAGGCTAGATTTTCCTCATTTCTCCTTATTGTGTATCACGTGGGAGGTTTTTTCTTTAATTTACATACTATATATAGTTTTTATGGATTAATTGAAGATAAAGGAACCAGATAAGTTGAAATTTGAGGTTAAAGGGGTTTGTTCACATGTTTTTACACCATTATTGTTATTTTGATGTGATGGATTGTATATGATAAATGACCTACTGAAAATTGTATACATTGGTGGTTCTATTTCAATAGTTAGACATGTGTTTTGGAACCCTTGTTTGTTGTTATTTTTGAGATATCACCCTAAATGGAAATTGTAAAACTACTTATACTGAGATAATGAAATGGTTTCCCTTCGATTTTGGTTTATGTGATAACAAACCAAATAATTAAAGGGGTATGTGAGAGAAATGCCTTTATAAATATGTATAGTGATCTTTATGTGATGTGATGTGTGTGATTGTGGCTTTTGGGGCTAATGGTTTCTTTGTTCGTGCTTATGGGGTGGTGAGGATATGGTTTTTTTGCTGTTCTTTTGAGGTGTAAAGGTGATGTTTTGTTTTTCTAATTGTGATATTTGGTTTTTCTATGCTAGATGCCTGAGTAGTCATGGAAAAAATAAATGATTATTTAGTAATTTTTGACCGATTGGGTTGGTTGGTTATTGAGATAAAAGTGATTAATGGAATATACTGATAGGTTGTGTGATCAAAGGTGGTCGATTCTAAATAATGGAATGAATGCATGTTAAAATGGAGAGGAATCGTGAAGCCACTTGTTAAGGATCCTTACCTTTTGAAATGATTGTTACATATACAAATAAATTCATTTAGTGGTAGAAAAAAAAGTGATGGTGATGTGATTTGGTTTGTTGGTTGTAAGCCCAACGGTTGGGAATGTGTTATTTTTACAACATATATTTATACTCTGTATATTCTTGCGATTTATACATTCACCCCACCCACATTGAACACTATTTTCCAAAGACTCACATAGTTACAAGGGGGTGATTTTCCAACATCTAATGAGGAGTATGAATGGATGGGTACCCACACTTTTATTCTATCTCTTACAGGCGAGGTAGTTTTTGCATAGGTTGTAATGGTTGGAAGTCTTTTAGTGCATTATATGTCTATTGTGGTATGCGAGGTGTCTTCGGGATGAGTTGTGATTTTTTTTTCAAGTGTCTTTGGGATGTGTTGTGATGTGATGTCCCGTATGTCTTCAGGATTATTTGTGATGTTCTTTCCTTGGTGTCTTTGGGATGAGTTGTGATGAGAAGTGATGAGATGTGATATGATTTGTTGTGTTTTGAGGCCCATGTGTGTGTGTGAAGGATGTGTTGTAAGGCCTAAGTGTGAACATGAAAGATGTGTTGTGAGGACCAGGTTTGTGCGGGCAAGATGTGATGTGGTATACCGAAGGGATGAGAGTTCTAGGACATATGAAATTGGGTGAGAGTGACGTACCAGTGGGAAAGTGGTGATGGTTACCCTATCATCATTGTTATTTACTTTATATTATATTACATGAATTGAAATACTTGGTGATCATGATTAATAACTTTTTCGTTGAAGGGAGTTGCAAAGCTGACTTTGTTGTGACACTTACCATTGGAATTTTCTCTTTATATTTAAACGTGTTTTCCATAAGAAATAAGTATTTTTTTAAGGTTCTCATTTCTTGTCGAACCTTAACGAAATGGTAGTGAAGAATTTTATCCATACTACTAATTTTTTAATATTAAAGGAAGCTAGAGTAAATGAATTAAAATAATATGAGAAATGTATATATTTAACGATCATGATAAATTTTTCAATTTCCACCTATCTGGTGTAACTATCACCTATACATATACGTGATTCTATTTCTACTCATAAACTTCTCAGTGAAGAGACTACATTTAATATCATCCTTTTCCTAAGGTTTTAACCATAACATACATTAGAAATAGATGATAAAACTATGAAATAAGAAACATATTCATTAAATATGAGTCTCTAGTATTCTTTTTAAAACCCTCGCTTCCTGAGGATTCACAATAGGTATTAGGGACACAACACCTTGAATTTTTGGATGACATTGTACTTTTATCAAGATCTAATAGTACTCTATGGAAAATCATTTTAGTGTGTGAATTTTATTTTTTCATTAGATATAATTGTATGAATTTTTTTATTACTCCCCATTTTCTATAAAAATATAAAATAGAAGATTAATACTTTTATCTCTATTAATTATTTGTACATTACCAATTATTTTAATCATTAAATGTCTCACAATATTTTATAAAACAACAGAAACCCTCTGTAATAGAATTGGAATAATCCATCACTTGAGTATTATAGTGGAAAGGATCCTTGAACCTCCCATATTAGTCTATAAAATTATGTTACACAACTACATAGAGAGTTTCAAGGTAGTATTTTGACTAACCAACCACATTAATTATCGGTTCTTTGATTTGTTGGGTTAGATCCCAGCTTTTAAAATCATAAACATGATTTAATCGACACTAGCCTATAAATTTTAGACAAGAATGTTTTGGGTTCTTCTTTTTATAAAAAAATTAGGTAACTAAACCAATCATTTTTATAAGAACTCTCAGGTAGTAGGAGGCACCATCAACATTGGCTAAAGAGAACCCTGAACACTCAGTTTTTATCAAATTCAAACAATTGATGACATATGTTACTTAATATTTTTTTGAGGTTTTTAAATATTTTTCAATGAATTTATTAAATTTAAATTAATCTATCCATTTTATGTTGCATTTCCCACAACTGAACATTAATATAAATAAATTGATCACATATTTATGTATTGTATTGTTTATTATTTTCTGTGTTTCCCGCTGTCATGAAAATACAAAAAATATTAAACAATTCATAAAGGAAAAAAATACCTAACTTCTCTCAGATATCAAATATTGATTGATCCATTTAAAAAAATGGATCAACCATGAACTTGGTGAGTCATATTTGTGTCCTTTCGTGACTAATGATACAACTCTTCCCCTTCCAGTGTGTCCAGGTCTCATCTAGAATTTACCTCCACATGGCATAGTCCATGTCATTCATCATATTTATCATAATATAATTGTACTCATACACAGGGGAGGGGGTACAAAGAATCATATTGTAAAAACAGAAATAGGGATGGACGCACAATCCCTTATACATATTTTAATGAAAACTTTGTTGCAAAAACAATAATAAAAATTAAATATTTTTGAAAATTATCACACACAATAAATAATTAAATAAATTATCAACAAATAAAAAATTTCAGTCATTATATAAGTAATGATCCATATAAAACTAAAGGTGTGATAAAATTAAATTGAAAAAAATTTAATGTATAGATAAATTTAAATAAATTAAATGATTTATTAAAATTCAAATAATTTATTCAAATAATCTATTTGAATACGGTCCATGCACTAATTTAAATTTTTTATTCCAAGAACTAAAATAATTAATTATCTTAATTTAATAGTAAAATTAAAATAATTTTTTGTAATAATAAAATATTATTAGTTTCAACCCAAAAAATAAATTTTAATTAATTTAATTTATTAGTAAAATTAAATTAAATTATTTTTTATTATTAAATTTTATATCGAGCCTCTAAAATATGACTAGGTGTATTCTGGACCAATAAGACCCTAAGTAGGGGTGTACTGGGCTTGGAAGACCAACCGAGACCCTTTCCAGGTCAGGTTGACTCACCCTGACCCATTACATGGTGGATCAGGTCCAACTGTTGAGTCCTTAGAAGGAGAAATCACCTCAACATGAGGGAGGAAATTGACATAAACAGATATGATGGATGAAATAATCTCCAACTTGGATGAAAGAAGGTAAAGGAAGGATGGTGTTAGCTGGGTTCATCCTTGATGATGGTTATCGGGAAGGTGGAAGCATTGTAGGTAGGATAGAGCTGCATAGGTTCGGTCGAGAAATGGATGGTGGTAGTGATACGGGTTGTTGGGAATCTAGTTATAGACGATGAATGGTGTTGTCCTGATCATGGTAGTGGTGGTGGTGTATGTGACACATGACCTTGGTGTGGGCTTATCCAGATGGTAGTGGAGGGTTTTCATTGGTCGGCTGCATGTTTTTTATGTCGACCTGATGTTATGTGGTTTTGAGTAATAGTTGTAGTTAGGGAGGGAGGTCAAATGGGAGGAGCGGCCTCTGGTGTGGATTGAAAATGGATAATATCCTAATGAAGTTAGTGTCCATGGAGTCATGTTTGATGGTGTTTGGGACCTCACATGAGGCGTCAATGTAGTACTAAGATCAGTCCAGGCAAGGCAACATCTGAAAAACGGGAAGGGAGGTGGCACACTGCCCTCGCGTTGACCTCATGATGGCTAGCTACTCAAATCCACCAGAGGAGGAGGGACACCAGCCATGGGAGGGAGGAGACAAGGGGTACCTCTTTTATAGATCTTCCAAAGGAAGTGTTTTTTATTAATAAAATCTTCAAATGGGATTCTGGAAATTGAAAATGGGGTGTCAACCTTTTTATTTATTTGTTACAGAGAAGTCATGCTTGTCACAACCTATTTGTCATTTTTTTGTATTTTGTATTGGGGATGCATAGTGCAAGCTAGTTGATGGGGATTTAAAAATTTAATCATTGGAGAAATGGAACTTTTCATCTTTGGTGATCCAAGGAACAGTATGGTTTGAGGATCTCACATGGATTATTCAGAGCATAAAATATAAACCGAAAATTATAATTTTGATCTAAAACCACACTTTTCATATTCTTGTCTCTAAAAATAACTAGTTCAAGGATCCAAATTTTTCTTCCTCTTGACCATAAAAACATGTTTCAAAAATCTTATTGGGCATCGATCATTGAATTCTAGGTTCTAGCACAGTGATCTGACAATACCTTCGACATCTCAAAAATGACCACATCGACGTTCCTCTGATGCAACGAGATGAGCTAAATCCAATTTCATGGATCATGATATTATCTCTATAGAAATAGGGATAGGATATAGGGGAAATGAATAAATCATAGTTAATATCCATCATGTGAGATACTCTCTCATCCTATATATATCGAGTTATGAATTTACCTAAAAAGGCTCCTCACACCCCTAAATATTTAGTACTCGCTATATAAACTATAAATCATATATTATGACTAACAGTCTGATTCATAAATACCATTTTTATATTTATCACATACATTAAAAATTTATAAAGTACATTACATTATAAAAATAATTCATTAACTCAACTCATAATTCCTTCAAATATTAAACGAACCTTGAATATTAATATAATATCCATTCATATAATGTTTTCCATGTATTTATTAATACACTTGTAAATAATTTTCATAAATAAATTAAACCCAGTTATTATATACTTAGATAATAATGAATTTATTTAGTTATTGGTGATCAATAAATTGGAAAAAACATGGACTCCCATGGTGGGGCCCACCATGTCTATATATCTATTCACCAGAAATGGGAAGATTATTTAATTTTCTATTTTGTGTAACACTCTAAGAAATTATCTTGATAGTAGTGAATAATATTTATAGACCAATAGTGGATTAGAGAAACCCATAAATACCCCTAAAGGGATAAGTAATAGTTATAGAAACCACAATAATCATATGAACACACACTGTGTAATATAACCTCTATATCATACGATATATCATAATAATAGGAATATACTTGTTTCATCATGATTTATTATTTTTTGATCAAACATTACAAACATTCCTTCGAATACCAGGGCCATGTATTTATAAAGTTACAACCATCCGTATCAACCAGGCTTGAGATATTACTTCCACCACTCAGAAGTGACAATTTCTATCTTGACCAATCAACCAATGGAATACTACTAATTCCACACCCAACACAATATACCTTGCCATAAATTTTCTGTCATGGATATTTTCTTACATTAAATTAATCGATCAAATGGAACACATTGATAATGATCTAAATTCAGGAGATCAATACACCTATTCATAAGTAGTAACTAACAATAACACCCGAATAATGTAGTGTTTTTATTAGAGAGTATTCCCTCATGATCACACATACTAGATATCACAAAGTATGAAATTTTAGAGAAGAAGTTTCAATACTTATGATCCCCTAACACCTGATAGTTATAAATCAACAATGTCCAATTATTTTTATGTATCTAGACTACATGACATTTATTTATGATTAATGTCATAGTATCTCATGTTTCAAATTATTTCTTGGGAACCAATATAAATTTTTAATAAGAAAAATAATATATGGAAATTACCATTTAAATAATGTATGTGTAAATATCTACACTATAATGGTAAGTGTAGATCATTCAAATATCATTGTATACTTGAAATGTTAATCGAAAAGTATTTTTTTAGTTGGGTTAAGAGAAACCACTATTACAACATCCTGAAAACATTTATATTTTTCTGGGAGTGTTCCTATACAAAAAAAAGGTTAAGGAGCCTCCCCAAACCCTGGTGGAGGATGTGTTGTATCAAAATAGTATAATTTGTTACACAAAACCATGGCTTGTTCAAGTCCTATGTCTCTCGGGTGAGGCCACCACTGCCACGGTAGATGCACCAGGGTGTGGTGGTAGTGGTTTATGTTTTAGAAAACTATTTAATGGAATATGATCTTCCATGGGTGGACACTCTAGATGATACCATCATTAGTTAAGGGTTTCAATTCATCCCATTACTTAGTTTCCATATATTAAACATATTTTTCTTTCCCAATTAGCACAGAATTGAGATCTAAAATGATCATGGAATTGGTTTTGGATGTTCATATTCCAACTAGAACCAGTGTTGGGTGTTTTCCTTCTTCCTGTGTGTAATAATTATAGATCTTAGCTCATTATGGCTAGATTTATTCAGTTGCCATTATCTATTTTGAAGGAAATGAGGTTTTCTTTTCTCTTGAGGTAGGTTTCTCTATCTTACAATCTATCCCTTGGAATTAATTTCTTGCTTCTGGTTTTCTTTGGTTTTTATATTTGAAATTAATGATCTGAAAACTATGATTGGTGAATTTGACCATTTTCATCTATGGAATTTGTTTTCTAAGAAATTGTTTTAAAGATGTATTGATGCACATGATGTGTCTTGTTAAAATTTCTCAAAGATGTTTTTGAAATATAAAAGGGTTTTTAAGAATGAAAGTGGTGTGGATCACCCTAGACATTTTTTTAATAAAATTTTTGGAATTTAATAGAAATTATTTATCCTTGGAAAATGTTTTATGAAATATTAAAACGGTTTTATTGAAACGTGATGATGATATATGTCACATTGGGAGACCTTCGTGTAAGGAGGAAAACTAGACATGTACAATCCTTAGTGGAGTTATCTTTCACCAATAGTGGTCACAATGATTTCATGGTTGATAGTGGGTATCATATTGGGAGAATATATTATCATAAATAATAGCATTCACTTATATAAACTAAAATTTAAGGTTTTTTACTTGTGTACACCTTCGTTTCATGGATTTCTCTCTTGGTTATATGAGGATATATTATGTGGATGTTAATTTGATATTCATCTTTCCTAACTTAATATCAATGCTGATTCTTGAAACCCATTTTATACATCTTCGTATTCCTAACTAATAAATTCTATTTCATATTTCTTTGTTATCTTGAAAATGTAATGTTTTTGAAAAAAAACAAACGATGATTTAATATGAAAAATAAATGATTTATCTTTTTTCAAAAATTTGTTTTATACAAGAACAAAAAAATGATTGTGTTTAGAAATTATATATATATTTTGTGTCATTTTACTAATATTTAGTGTTCAAACCCAATATTTTTCCTTTGGTCGTTTGAATCCATGATTTTATATGATATTGGTAAATGGAAGTGTGTTATTTAGAGGATTAGTCTCATGGATCATGTTGCTTTCCTGTGGGCTTGGATAATAGTGACTGATGGTCACATAGTGAAGAACCACAGGTTAATTCTTGTTTCATGTTGAATTCCATTCCTTTTTTTATACTATAATGTGCTATATAGTTATTTTATTTTACCTTTATAGTTTGGTTGTTTTAACATATTTTTTATTTTTAGATATCTATTGTGATACTCTGGTTATTTTAATCATATAATATATCTTTTGGAGGGTCAAATCATTCCCACATTAATTTTTATGATTCCTATGTCATTGTTGCTAAATGGTGGTGATTGGGAAAATGCTTCGGGACTTGTAATTGACTATGTCAGGTTACATGATGGGTTGTACTAGGTTTGTCTATTACATGTATTTTTTCCAACCTTCCTAAGAAATCAAATGGAAACAATTCCTTATGTGTAATCACTGATAGATTGACAATGTTTTCTCATTTTATAACTATATGGGAGGATTTTTCCCTTGATAAATTTTTTCATTTATATATTCAAGATGTTGTTAGACATCATGGAGTACAACTAAATTTTTTTTGAACATAATATAAAATTTACTTTTATGTTATAGAGGAGCCTTCAAAAGGCCATGCACAAAGAAATTAACCAAATCATGACTTTTCATACTCAAAATATTGGTTAGTATTAGAGGAATTTTCAAAATTATAATACAATTCAAGGTACATCTAATTTTAATTTAAATTGATTTAGGACCAAAATATTATACTTTTTTAATTATCCATGAAAAACAATTTCCACTTGAGCATTCAACTGGATCCTTATGGAGGACTAAATGGAAATCGTTTATAAAAATACAACACAATGAGATGATGTCAGATATGTAAGACTTTTGGGTCTAGAAATCATAAAAGAGACTATGAAAAAGATACATATGATCCCGAATAATACCGAGGATTCTTACAGTTGATAAAACACTTATACTGATAATCATATAAAATACACACCACATGTTTGGGTTATTAATGAGGATAAGATCATTTACTTCCATGGATGTATCTAGGTTCCTTATGACATATGGGAAGAGTTGATGTGGGAAACTCATGCCTCTATTTGGGATGTTCACCTTAGTATTACCAATATGCACCATGAAATACATCATTAGTATTGGCGGAAATGTATGAAGAAGAAGATTATAGTTTTTTACATAGTGTTCCAACTATCAGCAGGTGAAGGATGATCACCAGTGGACTGCGGGATGTCGATATCCTCCTTCTATTTTTGAGTGGAAATGTGGAATGGAACCATGTACTTTGTGATTGTTTTTATGAGATTACCTCCAAATAATTACATAATATGGGTGATATTTGATAGTTTAACTAAGGTCACACACTTTCTACCTATCCAAGATACCTTCTTAGTTGATAACATTAGGAGGACTTATATTTATGATATTATATGAATTTATGGTTTACCCCATTCTATCCTATAAGATTGAGATACCTAGTTCAAATCCCAGTTTTTTAATGGGTTATATAAGGCACTAGGTTCATAGGTGCATCTCAGTACAACATATCACCTTCATATCAATGTGTAGTTAGATCAAATGATATAGGCATTAGAGAACATGATCCTGGCATGTGACCTTGATCTTGGAGGTTTATGGGACAAATATTTTACTAATTTTTATTTTTCCTATAGTAATATCTTTCTAAAAATAATTCAAATGGCTCAATATGTGTTCCTTTATTTTATGTTATGTTGGTCACCTATATAATGGTTAGAGGCAGGTGAGGCATCAATACATGGTCCTCATCTCATTCAGGATACATCAGAATTTGTATTGATTATTTAATGATATATTTCTATATCTCAGTCTAGGTAGAAGTCTTATACCAATATTAACCATTAATATCTAGACTCTGAGGTGGGACATCAGGTATTTCTATGAGTTTCAGCATGATTTGGACATGGAATGATTAAGAAATAGGTAATTATATCACCTTAATTTTTTGAGGATTTTGAGATCGCGGAGAGTGTCTAGTCTGTAGATTATTAGTTTCATTTACCTTATATGTACTATACTATGCATGATGTATTCCATGTATAGAAACTTCATTACTATCACTCTTACCCATATCATTAATTTGATCATGAGGATATTGATCGAAGAAAAAAAGAACTCTTATAGTGGTTAGTCCAACCGGTATGGATGTTATGGAGGAACATTCATGTATATGGGGAGACCTAGGAGTGGGAAGCTGACATAAGCTCTCAGTTTCTAAAACATTTCACTGAGGATTCTTTACCACCCTCTGAAGGGAAACTTTGGGGAGAGTAGTTTTAGGAGGGGAAGTTGTAATTTACAGGATTTATGAATAGGTATGAAAACTTATGCTTTTATTAAATAATTATCGTTGTATTTTATTAATATGATTTAAATGATATGTATTTTTTCGGGAGAGTCCAGGGATCATTTTGAGATTCGAGATTTATATTTTTGAGAGGCATATTGAGCTACATTGTTAGGGTATATTTTGTGACTCAACCAGGCAGGGAACTCAATGAACATAAGGGGATGGATGATTTGACTAAAACATGCACCCTTAGATACATTCCTATATGGGTGCTACAAAATATTTGATTGAGGTATTTTTCACAAGCTTCAAATGGTTACTAAAATAGTGAACCTATACCATCTGAGTGGGTTCCTCAGGCAGTGTAGGGTGTAGGGTTGGAGCATGTGTTGTTCAACCAAGGTACCAAACCATGAGGCCCCTTAATAAAGTGGAACATTAAGCTTTTATACCCTTATATGATTTAAAACCTCAAATCCTCTTTCTATCTAAAAAAATGATAAACCACTCTCGTGTGAGGTCTCCTCTTAAAGATAATATATACTTATTGGTATTTATTCTTTCTAATATCTATTTTCTTCATTGATGGGTGTATTGTATCCACAATAGTAAGATATATAATCATCTTTCATCTATTGTTCTTTTATCTTCCCATCTCCTATGATATTTCAATGCAAGCCCAAATGACCTATTTTAAGGGAATTGGTTCATTCTTTCGATTTATCTCATTATTTCTCGATTCAATGTTTGATACTGTATTGAGTAGAGTACTAAGAGCTTAAGATGGGTGGTTATGTTTTTCCCCCAAATTTGTATTTAATTTTATCATGTTTCATTTTGTGTCATTCCAAAATTCCTAGCATCAGGTCCATAATGTTTAATTAATTTAATTAAATGGTATTATTTTCTGTACTGGGACCCTAGGTACTCAATAATCAATGTTTTGAGGCATTTACCTGATCATGAACCACCACATTGGGTGTTACTCTCATTGAAATCATAAAAACATAGGCTTTGGTAATGAGAATTATTAAATATTAATTAAATTGTTTTAATTGCCTTTTAATAACTATTTTCAAATGTGAAGTGAACTATTGAAAGATTTTTGGCCAAGAGTTTTCACCCAATGATTTATACCATAGTTTATTTTTATGAATTAAATGAATTTTACAAGTTTTTAACAATGCTCATGGTGGTATAGAATGAGTTAGTGATAACTATAATCTCCCCTTCACTTTATGCCGGTAGAGATAAAATGGTCCTGAATTAACGATGCCATATACGAATTCATCATCCATTGTAATTAGAAATGGGTATGATTATCTTTATGTTAGAAGCGATACATGGATCCTTTGTAAATATTTCCTTGGACGATATAACCAGGAAGATTTATTACTTATCCTTGAGTGGTGCATGTTTCCTTTGGGAGATACCATACAATAAGGTTAGTGGGAATTATGGTTACACCATCCTCAAGTGATACTTACTCCCCAAAGAGGTAGAATTGGGAAAGGTACATAGGTTCATACTTTACACCACGTCGGGAGTGATACATGGGATTCCTTTATAGATCTCCTTGAATGGAAACTTATGGTGTTTTATATTTATTGTTCTCCTGGTGCGATACTCAGGTTCCATTATACATTTCTCATTGAACAATCCTAGTATTTCACTTTATTAAATTCTATGGATGCCTTTTATAGACTTCTAGTTTTTTCCATCCTCTTAAATTAAAGGAAACATCTACCAATCCAAATTGAAATCTTGGGTTTGGAACATTCATGATAATTGATTTATGATGACCCATTTAGACACCATATAAAACTTATAAAAATTCACCTTGGTTCAGAGATATTGAACTTAGGCTGAAGTGGGTTATGTCGGTCAAATATCGCAGGGGGAACCCAGTCCAATATTTTTTTATTTATTTCATTACATTTATGATGTATATGAACACTACTCATTTTATATTTTCATAAACTGGATTGTTGTAGAAACCATTGGTGATGCCCTACTAAGAATAAGTCACACCATTCTCAAGCCTCCATCGGTACCTGAGAAGACATCAGGATTGTGGGTGTATATAAGGGGAAGCAACCAACATATTATTATTGGTTTTTTGTACTAGGATAGAGTATGAGAGAATTGGATTGATCCTATTCTCATGATTCAAGTTGTGATTTCTTTTGGTCTTTTTGCATTTTTGTATAGAATGTTGTATATTTCTATATACACGATATCCTGGGTACCTCATTTTTATATAGATCTATGAAATAATCATCTTCAATATGTATCTATTTGTGATTCAAATTCCGCCTATTTATTTATTTTTCTACAACTATTATTTTATTTCTGTTTTTGATACTTACCATTATCTTATACCATTGTGAGACACTCGGATTCACAAGAGAAATGTATTCCCATGGATACACCCATAGACCCTAACTGCTAGTCTGAACCTTTTATCATATCGGGGGAGGGAATTATTTTAGTCACGTGTCCAACAGTATTAGGGAACTTCTTAGTGGAATCTGGGGTGGAATGCTACAACACACTGGTACGTCACGAAGTGATGTGATTTGTTTTTCACTAAGAATTTTCATGGAAGGAAATAAGGACAATACTTATGAATATATGTGATATATATGACATAACTATAATATTCAATAAATATTTATCATTTTGAAAATAATATATATATATATATCATTTATTTTTTATGCTTCCATTTACTACGAAATGATAATATCGTTTGTTCGTACCTGTTGACAACCACCTCCACAAAGTGATGTTATTATTTCTTCATCATCATATCACATTAATGATATATATGTATATATAATTATTTAATATGGTATTTATTATATTCTGGTCATTCTAAAAAGACAATATAGTTCCCACCTTTATTCAATAATGATTGTTGAAAAACTGGAAATGTTACTCATGCGCACATATGACCTACCATCTCCATGACTGTAACAAAGTTCATTTTTTATAACCAATATTCATGATTGGTTTTAAAATTATAATTGATTCATTTAACTATTAATTATTTTATTATTGTTATTCTAGGTATGTTTTCATAATGACCTCTTGGTCCATATTAAACAAATTAAAGTGAATTTTCTCATTGAAGATAAATACTATAAAACTTTTTGATGTAAACTTATATGATTAACTAATTTTGTATAACATGTTATGATATATAATAATAGGAATAAAAAATTTGAAAAATGATATGCCTAAATGAAATTATTAAAATAATATTGTTATTTTGGATGATAAAGAACATATGTGACATGTTAGACTCAATGTAAGGGACACTTTAACTAAAAACCTCATTTTAAATTTTATTTAGAATTATTTTAAAAACATTTACCTTCCTTGTCCATTTTTTTAAAATTATTTTTTGAATGTACATTTATGTACATGATAGTTTCATAAATAATATTTTTTTTCTTTCTTTCAAAAGTTTTTTAAAAAATACTTTTTTTATAAAATGTTTTCATTTCTTTACAAAACATAGAAGGAATGTTCTATTTTAATGTATAAAGTGACATCGACCTTTATTAGAACCATAATTTTCATCTGTACTTTGGATCCCTTTATAATATCTTATGTTTTATTTAAAGAAAAACCATATTCCCCTTTTTCACAGATTTTTGGTATTGAAAATGTTTTTTAAAAAGAAATGGGTATTTTGATATCCAAAAGAGTATTTAATGGGGGATTAAATTAGTTTTAATGTTTTTTATATTAAAAATAAAATCTTCGATATTTTATGATTATGTTAGTGTTTTTTAATTTTATTTTTTTGTAATAATGAGTGGTTATATTATAAACTATGCACAAGTGGTTATGTTATTAACTAAGGATGGGTGGTTACATTATTAACTATGGATGGGTGGTTACATTTTTAACCAACAATGGGTGGTTACATTATTAACCAATGATAGGGGGTTTTGTTCTAAACCCGAGATATGTGGGTCCTTTATAGCCCTCCAAGGAATTGGGTTCTCTAAATAATTATGGAAGATGACCAAATCATTTATTCCATTAGTAAGAGTTTTTGATAATGTTTATGTCCAATGATACCTAAATGACTTATCTATACTTTCTATGGATTTTGAAGGATTTCATTGGGAAAAATTTTGTGTGGTTTGTTGTGAAAATTATTTATTTCATTTGACCAAATAATATTGAGATAAAGATTAAAATTTAATTTTTTTATGTTTTTCACTAAATTTACATACTCTTTCTTTCTTATTTCCATCACTAAGAAGTTTTATGCTCATAACACATTTCTAGAATAATTTTAATAGGCTTTAAGGATAGATAAGAGATAGAGGAATAAGTCAAATTGAATGTCCTTAATATTTTTCAAAAAAATAAATAATTTTTTGTTTAAAATATTCTATATAATGGAAAAAATGGATACTACTCAAAAGTGTACACTTTTTAATTCATGGTTTTTTATTTATGAGTTATGTCATAGTAATCTAAAAAACTAAACCTAAAAATAACTGTGAATTTAAGAGAGTGAATTCTGGACATAAAACTGAAGATTATGTAATTTTTTAGGCTAGTTAGTTACAAAAAATAAAAAAATATTTCTATTTATGGATGAAAAAATTTCAATAAATATATCTTTAGGCATCTAAAACCATATATCATCATACATGGTTTGTGGAGTAAGACATTCTAGATATAAATCAACAGAAATATATTGATTAGTAATTAATGATTGGATGGATACTCATATAATTAAAATAGAGTGGTGTGAGTTTCTCTCAGTGTAAATGAAAGCATAATTTATTGGAATGGTAAAAAAATCAAAACATTATGGAATAAAGTTTATGAACTATTTTCATAGATTGAGAATATGTTCCAATTATCTAAAGTGGAAACCACCAAGATAGAAGATCTACAATGTTCAATATATTCTTACCATAAATAATAATCCAATATATAACATTTAACTAATCATATATTATCATAGTTTATGTTATTAGTATCTATGAAATGTTTTTTAATATATATTAGGAAGGATACACCTTGTTTTTTTAAAGGAGATATTCCAAAAAAATATGATATATATGATGCATTATGGATATTTTTAGATAAAATTGGGTATTTCATAAGGAATGAAATAATATTTCATTTCATTACCTCATCTATATCATATTATAAGGCCAATGGTTATAATATTTCATGATTACATGCTACTTCCATACAATTCATATGGTATTATTCACTTAATCATAAAGCATCATACATCATACCACTTCCTGAAATATTCATTATAGATAGATATTAATCATTGACTCTAGAATCAATCATCTAAATATGGTATCATTAAAGATTAGTGGAATAATATGTAAAAAATTTTAGTTTATTCATGTAACAGTTACATGATATGTCTGTAATATTTTTTCATTCATTATAATGAATTAGAAAAAAAATTCACTTTAGGAGTATACTCAAGGAAATAAAATTTTGACGGTTCCCATTAGATATATAGTGTAGATGTATGATGGTTGACCATGAATCCCCATCAACTAATTTAATCATTTCCAACCTCAATTTCACCACCATATACCACAATGTCATGGAGGGTGAAATTTTCCAATTGCAGGAAATAAAATTCAATAAAAACCTATGTTTTCATCCTAGAGATGATATTTTTTAAACTACCCTTTAGTGATTTTAATCGAGTATGGATGAATGTGATGTTATGGATATTTTGGGTAAATGTATGGTTATATCATTCATTTCATCAGATTAAGTAAATATGTTTCCAAAATCTTCATGATACCATTGCATTCATGCATGCAAAACTTGCTTGGGAAGTGCTGGAGCAGGGCATGTTGTGGGGGCAGTCCATGCATGCCTGCTAGGTTGGAGTTGGGGTTATTCTTTCGGGACAAACTTCCTCTATTTAGAAATTTATTTCTCTATGAGTTACCTCTATCAAATCCCATATTTGTTGGATCATTGGTGTTGGTGTTATCTCTTTCTGGCATGACAAATGGTGTAGTGAGGCCATCGGCTACCCGGGATGCCCTGTTACTGATATCTCCTTTAGAGAGGTCAACCGTTATCCATCCTTTATCAATGTAGTTCTGGACAAGAACTAGCTGGAGGTTTTCCACCTCATTGAGCTCTCTACGGAACCTGATAAATGTTTTTCCACCCCCATACCCCTTGGGATCATTCTCCACAAAAGATTATCCTTGATTAATTCCCTTACATCTCAGAGGAGATTCATGGAATGGGTTGCTATGGGGTAGGTTCATCCACACTAAATATAATTTTCTCTTCTAGAGATTTTGTAATAGATAACATCCCACTAATGAAAATGTTAGAAGATGTGGGTGAGTATGGATTCTAGATGTGTCTGTTATAGGAGGAGGCGGGAGGAGACTTCAGTTCCACTGTTCTTTGAGAGAGAATGGGCCCAAGTGGTTTGGAAATAGCACTTCCCAGTGATGAAAATGTTAGAATATAGGGTGTGAGTATGGATTTTAGATGCATCTGTTGTAGGAGGAGGTAGGAGGAGACTTCAGTTCATATGTTCTTTGAGAGAGAATGGGCCCAAGAGATTTGAAATTTTTTTGGTGAGTTTACTGCAGTTTCCATTCCAACCATGGTGCATGACCCCTTCATCGTCTGTTGGTTCCACGGCTTGGGCGAGGCAGGTTCAGAGAGAAATGGGCATACTCTCATACTACATGCAAGATGTTGGTGTCTAAAACAAACTCAGAATAACTACACCCTTAATGGGGTGGTTTTGTCTAGTCGAGTGATCATTTACAGAATCAAATATTACCTTCTCGACATGCCTAGGGCTCTCACCATATGCAGGGAGGCCGCTGATCTATAGCATCTCAACCTCATCCCTCATGATTCCCCTTCCACTAATTTCAATTCTACTGGTAAATGAGGTGGTATCATCCTCCTCTAGGGTTAAATCTCAGCACATATGGTTCATGTGTTTCTAGAGTCATGAGTGGATGGGGGATTGTTCATGAAAATACTGGCTCGGTCATCCTATCATTCTCTATTTGGCTGGGGCATTTTACCTCTCTTTTGGATGAAGCTAAGGTCATGCTTACAGGTCTTTTAGTTTTCCAGCAGAGAGGATTGGATCTCATATAACCTAAAATGAACTTAATAGTGGTTCACAATGCTCTCCAAGTTCATGGAGAAACTCCCTATTCGATTGAAAATATTTCCCTAAAATTTCATGGTCTTCTCAGTGCCTACACCAAAATGTCCCATACCTGGTGGGAAGGTAATAATCGATCAAACTACTTGGCCTCACTTGACATTCCTGGAATGGAGACCTTGTTTTTTCATAACATCTACATTTCGAAGCCAATATGGATTAATATCATGAGACAAGATGCTCTTGTTCTTCATCATTTTAGACCCCTATAGTCTATGTCCCCTTTCCTGCACATGTGGGCCTTGTATGCTTTAATTTCTTTTTTGAATAAAAAAATATATGACGATGATTATGACGATACTCCTTCAAATTCTAGAAGTGGTATTAGAGACCTTCATGTGATTATATTGAATACTCGATAGCATGCTCATTAGCATCTGACTGGCCTCGATCTCATTCCTCTACCAAGCTAGGGTTTTTAATGGCGATTTGGTGGGGGGAGGCCTGCGTACCACTTCTACAGTGTTGTCTTCCCCACTACTCATTCCACCTCCCTGCTTTCCCTTAATATTCTTCCTCTCACTTGATGGTGGGCCATTTTCTGGTGGTGGCTTTGTCGGTAGACGTTGGTGGTTCCAGGTGTGATCGTGCTTCTTCATGAGACCATCACGCTTCAAACACTGTTATGTCATCTTGCTCCTTCGTTCCTCTCTGAGTTGGTCTACAGTAGTGGTTTCAAGAGGTTTTGGGAGGCATTGTTTGTCTAGTCTTTGTTGTTCCAAGAGGTGAGTCCATCATTGAATTTGTTTTATGTCGTGTTGTGTTGAATGTTTCAGTGCAGTTTCATTGATGTAAAGGGTTTATTGCACTAGTTTTCTTTCCATTTGATTTGTGTAGGGATGTTAGGTCTATGATGGTCACAGTTCAGTCTTAGAGGCGGTCTGGTTTTCAACAGTGATGAAGTCTATGTTGTTGGAAGATATTATGCGGTTTTCGTTTTGATTCAAAGGTGATAGCATGTTCAATCATTTGGGATGGTTCGACGCCTTGGCGGGATGTTTTATGGTTTGTTTTTACAATGGAAATGAGTCCTTTCTGGGGACTTCTAATTTTTGGTGATGTGATAGCGACAAGGGGTGGATTGTGAATTTGGGAGTGTGCCTCAAAGAGGATCGTACACTGAGGCGATGTCGTGTGTGGTTTTTTAAAGGTTGTATCCTATTTTTTGAATTTGAAATCTGAATTTGTGTTTTGATGTTTTGGGGTGGATTTTAGAGCATGTTTGTCATGTTTGAAATTTGGTGTCTTGGTGTTTGAAATTTGGCTTATAGGATTGTGAGGTTCCCACTAACCCTTAAAGTGGATTATTCAGAAATGGAAAAATGATTTTAGGAGGATGTGATTATATTTTTGAAGTCATATAGGAAATTAAGTATTTCAAAGTAGTATCAGATATGTACTAGAAGTCATAAAATATGGATTGTTATTTGTTCTATGGGGTTTATCTATTATAATATGATATGGGATATTGTAAGCCATGGAATAGTTTAAAGATGCATATTTTCCCTAACTATAGCATATGAGAATCTCATATTGTATCTTACGGTATATATATTGAGTTTATGTCTATTAATTTTAACCTATGATTCTTCCCAGATAATTAAATAAGGTTTTTAAAATATTCTATAATTATATTTCAATGGTAGAAGATGATTTGTATTTTTATTTTTAAACTAAATTAAAAATTGTGTTTTATTACTTATAAATTGTTGATAAAAAATGGGAAAAAATTATTTTGGGGATATTTATTAACATATAAATATTTTATAAAATAATTAATTATAAAGGGTTTATAATAAATTAATTAATGTTTATAAATAAATTTCTAAAAAAAATTCTAAAATCATAAGGCTGTAATAACATTGTTCATGGTGACACTCTATGTTTACATCCATTTCTCCTAAATGATTTTTACGTTTCATATTAATAAAATGTGAATTGTTCAGTCATTATTTAGTTAACTATTGTTATGGTATTTGGTGTGCCTTATGAATTAGATTAAAAAAATTTATTTATTAATCTGAATGGTTAATTTATAAGGACTTTATATGTTAAAAACTGTGGCTAAAAAGTGATTCTATTTAAATTAAGAATTATTCATAACTAATTATTTTTAATTATTAAAATTAAAGTCTTTTTTTGGAAAATTATTTTAACCTCATCAAAACTTTTTTGACGATTGATTTTATAAATATTTAAATAATTTTATGTATCAAATATTTAGATTATAAATAATTTTTACATAATTGTGATTGGATTATGAAATTATTATATTTAAATAAATATCATACATTTAAAATAATATTCCATATTATCTAAATGTTTTTTATGAAAATAATATAAAATATTTTTTTCATGATTATGGAGTTTCTATAATGAAAATAAAAATTATAATTTTTGTAGAGAGAGTCTTTTTTGAAATTTTTGAAAATTATTATCTACTGTTTAAATTTTATAAAGTGTTAATTTATTTTATCCCCTTATTTATTATTCATGAATATAAAATTTTTATATTGTAATTATTTTTGCTTTCGTTTATGTTTTTAAAATATTTCTTATAAAAAATTTCTATCATTTTCCAATATAGGTAAGATTACATAAGATATTGTTTTCATCTACCTAGACCATGGTTTGAAATTAAATATATTAAGAGAAATTTAGTCATTGAATATAGTTTATACATATTAGGTTTTAGGGTTATGATGAATCATATTCACTATTTAGCAATTTATCTCTATATAGACAAAATTTGGGTAGGACCTCTCACTAGCCTAGATGATTATGAATTATTCTAAAAGGGTGGGGGTTGGGTATCTATGGCCATGATCTTACTCAAGAAGAGATTTTCAATCTCATATTAATTTAAAACATTATATGAAGGTCTTTTTTAGTTTGATGGAAATGGTGATCGAGAAGAGAAAACCCAAATTGAATCTATTTATCTATTAGGTATGGTGGAAGTTGGTTGACGGGAAGCCCAAATTCCATCATATGATGGAATTAGTGTTTCCCCAAGAATCAGGAAGAAACAGGGAATTCCATGCATATTACTGATCTCACACCATTACATTCCTAGTTTACCTACACACTACTCCACTCTCAGTGGCCACACCTAATGAAATATTACTAAACCCAACAAGTTATGGGGTTGTGACATGTGATAAGGGCCAATGGGTGACATGGGACAGTCTTTGACAAATGATGGGGGAGCAAGTGTTGTGTTGGTTTATAAGCGTTGAGGGATGTGATTGGTTATGATCATGTGGGGTTATGATTTTTGGTAGGCTATTGGTTTGTGGCATTGTGGTGGTCGAAAATTGATGGGAGTTCTGGGTTGTAGTGTTTGATGGGAGATATGGGTGTGGGGTTTGGGTGGGCTATGGGAAATGGTGGTTCATGGTTGTGGGGGCCAGTTGGGATACAAGAAATTAATGATTCAAGGAATGGAAGGCATCCCAGATTGAATGACTAGTGATTAATGAAGTAATATGAGTGGAATTACATCCATTCA
Source organism: Viscum album (assembly GCA_963277665.1). NCBI lineage: Eukaryota > Viridiplantae > Streptophyta > Magnoliopsida > Santalales > Viscaceae > Viscum > Viscum album. Next base: position 356,543,820 of record OY728155.1, on the reverse strand, counting down.
AAAAAATATTTTATTGTATCATAAGTTCTTCATTCAAACCAAAAATTATTTTTTGCCTCTATTCCCACACCCATCCAATTTCTATTTCCAATTTCATTTAAATTTAATATTCCATCAAAACTTATCTTTTATAATAAATAGTTCCATACAGTTCATGTACCTTATTAATTAAATGCATTTGGATATGTTCAATTATATTTATATTCTATTATTGGGTGAGTAAAGAAAATTGTGTGTTATGTGAAGGATAACATGTCAACATGGTTTGATAATATAGATTTATTGGAGGTAATAAGATTCCAAATGAAATATTAAAAATCGTTCATACATAAATAGAATAATAAGAGATAAATTGTGAGATAAAACCCATTCTAACTATTATGTGTTGGATTCCTTCAAATGCATCAATTTTTAAGACCTCTATTATCCAAATAGTTTGGTTCATGGTAAATCTGGATGCCCCTAGATTATATTGTGTATTGTACAAATGTAATGGTTGACCCAATATTATCCAATCAGGTAGGTTCATGCTAAATCCATATTCCCATATATTATCATGTATATGCTTATTATTCATATTTTTAGGTCAAACTTAGTTGGGAGAGCCTAAGGCTTAGGATAAAAGAGGAATAAAGTTGATTTTTTCCATTTAATGGATTATGTAACCAGTTACTCACTCAACTATCCAATATTCAAGTATGATATGATTGGATTGATTCACTAACAAAATAACTAAATGATCAGATAAATTCTATACGGGATGATTACTCATTTAAGTACGTTTATTATCCGATAAATATATATGATGTAATTTACAGTCATTAAGAATTTTAGTGGGATAATATTTAATAAAAGACTTTATTAAGTGAATAATAATATTAAACTCATCTCATAAAAACCCCAATTTTATATAAATAAGGTCATCATAATCATGCTCAATTTTTAGATCAATCCTCTGAAAGAATAAAAATTTACATGATGATGAAGAAACTCAAAAGACATGTTACCTAAAAAAAGTTCTTAAGTGTAAGTAGAAATTCAATATGTTAGTGAAACAACTTTCTAAGTAACCAAGTGTTGAATTTATTCAACAAGTGAATATAGTTGTTAAGAATCATAGAATGATTGAAATGGAAATTAAAATTAACTAGAAAAAAATTAACTAATTAATTTTAGTCTTCATTCATATAATCAATATGATTGGGAATATAAATTTCTTTGAGAGATAGATGATTTCCTATAATAGTTTATCTAGTTAAGGGATTAATTATGTTTTCAACTATGGAAATTATATGAAAAGTTCTATAATGTCAATAAATGTATTACTAAATATTTTAAAGTGTCTTGAATAGATAAATTGGGCATGTGATTTCTATGTTCTTGTGTTATATAATATTTAAAATTTGTAAAATGTTTAAACGAGAAGAAGAAAATTTTGTTATGGGTCCAACAATATTTTTTTCAAGTATCCTATTAATGTCATTTAATCCTAAAGGTAAAAAATATAATGAATTTGTAATGATTCAGTAGGATTTAATTATATTAGATACCTAAAGGTGTTTTGGAAACTCCATAGAATTTTCTTTTCAGATACCATTGTTAAAGAAATAAAATCATAAGTTTTGAATGGCATTTGATTCCAACTATATGTTTTAAAAAATTTACAAATATAAAAAAGATTAAAATCAATGGAATAATTTGAAGAGATTTTATATTTCATTAACCTTACATAGAAAAGAGTTTCTATATCAAATTATATAATTTGAACGATTTTTCCACATAATAAAAATAATAGTAGAGGATGTGTATATGTTTCACATTTCACTTATATGATGAGATAATTAGTTTTTTAATAAAGCATTATAGTGAAAATATGAGATCATCTATTTTATACACATGGATTATGATTTATTGAATTCTAGAACATGATTGAAAATTTTACAGGTATAAATATGTTCTATACATGATAAATATTTATCAAGATATTTGATAATATATGAGAGAGGTTGTTACCACCACCTATCATTATTATATTTTAATAAATCCTTGTTTTTAGAGCATAATTCTCTTGAAAAATATTACAAAATATATGCTTTAGATGTAATAGTTTATTTGTTAAATATCCATAATGTTATTAATTAAGATTTATTTCCTAATGGAAAATTATTTTTTATCTTATCTTGATATTTTAATTAAATATTTTTTCTAAGAGGCTAGTGGGGGTATATTCTAACTTTGTTAAGTTCAAATATACAAGATAAAAAGTTATACCTATCAAAATTTAATATTTATTTCACATTATATCCATGATTTTTGGATATGTGACAGTAAAGAAAAAAAGTAAAGGTTTCATTTAGTTACCTTGATAATGCGAACATCACTATTAACTAAATGATTAAACTTGTCAAATAAAATTGGATGTCACTTTATCCTTAAGGTGTTTAAGATGTTCAAGTGAGTAATAATATAAGTAGTTACATTATTATTCAAGTAAAAAATTTAATGGAGTAGGATCCAAGGATGATGATGTTTATATTAAAAACTTTTTAGGCATACAATAAATGTTGACAATATAGCATTTTATGTTGTGAAGTTACGAAGATTGAGATATTCTAGGGGTTGAACATCATGAATGTTATTCCTAAATCAATCCATTATTAAAATATTATTTATTAATAGATTTTATTTAATAATTATTTTTTAATAGGATATTATTATATAGTCACATAGATATGTGATAAGAATTACATGTAAATGTAAAAAGGTAACATTACCAACAAAAGAGTAAAAAATATATGGATGATATCAAATTTTATCAGATATGATATGATAGACCAGTGATTATAATGTATTTTTATATATTATTCAATGATTTTTAAGTATATAAAATGTATTTTATAAAATAAAATCATTATTTTTTAATTATTTCATATTGGCTGCATAAGTTTACATATAGATACAAATTTTATGAAGTGTATTGATAATTTATATAACATATTGACCCAGAAGGCACTAATCTAGTGCTCCAAGCTAATGATCCACATAACCTCAAGCATGCCTCCACATATTCAAAGTGATTACAAATAGAAGGGTGGTTATATATGGTTATAATGGGAATAATATACACACTTATCAGAGTAAAATAGCGGCAAAAATAATATCAACATGTATAATAACCAATATAAATTTTAAACAAAACTTCATGAGGAAAATCCCAACCACCAAACTAGTGAAATATGATATAAAAATTATATGAATAGACTATATGTTAGGAAGTCATATAACAAAATCCCCAAACAGAAATACTAAAAAAATCCCCCCAAATAGATTTGAGCTCTAACCTCCTCAAAACATCCCTTTCTCCATCCCATCATATCAAATATAATCCAGAACGAGGTCTTTATCCTGAACCTCTTCCTAAAAACTAGTAGCACATGCCTAGTTACCTTAGTTACATTGTTTTCTGAGCATGATATGTGTACAACTCAGTAGGAATCCAACAATGTTGTCTAAAGCAATAACCATTCGAAATAAAGGTGTTTTTAGAAAACCAAATTAGAAAATAAGCAAGGCAATAAATGAAGAATGACTCATAATAAAAAAATTTAAATTATCTATTGGGTGTATTTGGTTCCATCGTATGACTTTTCTAACCCAACCTACTTTGGGCATTCCAAATCACTAGATCACCAATACCAGGTGTTAGAAATTATAAATAAGAAGTAAGAGATTTTTAACCAATTCACATCTTGGTGAAAAATAGAATTGATCAAGTTACCAAAACCATATAAAATGATTTTAGTATCACTATTCCTTTTACCTGGCCATAAGAAGGATCATCATGTCCATATAATCAGGTTAAGGATGTTGAGATTCATATCTAGATATCCCATATCAAGGATAGGTAATGGCAAGCCCTATATCCTTACCCATGGTTGGGAGCCACCGCGTGCCTCATCTCTAACCATTTCATGAACTCAATTTTCATAAGGTCCAACCTACATGACTATTTCATCATGGGTTCTCCCATTCCAAAATTCATTCATTCTCATATTTTAATGTACACAATCGCTTGAACCAAATCCATAATTAACCCAGTTAACCATTTATGCATTTAACTTAATAGATAAAAACTATTCAAAACCATCACTAATACAAACATTCCCCATTTTCCTTTTCCTTACTACTTTCTTATCATACCATTACACCTTCAATTTTAAAAGATAATTCAAATGGTCACTTATGACATTCTAACATGTCGAACAATGGTCATAATAGTTTAAATATCATAAACCCTTTAAGTTATTATTCACCAAGTTCCCAATAGACCTTTAATACAATCATGAGTCTAATAAATCCCAACCCATTTCACAATTCATAAATGATTTATAACCAATAACCTTTTTAAACATTTAAAGTAATATGTTTCAAACACATGTCTTCCTCGTTGATAAGACTAACAATTAATTTAATTCCAATAAAAACTTATAAAATATCAATTTAGTAATTTCCATAGAAAAGGGATCCACACCCTCATTTAAAATCAATATTCATACCCATTCATAACCACTTTGAAATAAACATGATGTTAACACCTCATTTTTAAACGTTTCCCCTTTTAAAAACTTATATTTATCTCACTAAAAACTATAACATGATCAAGATAAAAGGAAAACCATTTAAACCACTTTAAATTATCCCTAGTAATTTTACAGAATATTGTCACTGAAAACATTTCAATTCACCCTTTTAACATGTTATAATCATGTATCACCAAATTTTACCATGTATCCCTTTAACCAAGCTAGTATTCCAATACAATTATAACCCGTTTAATATCATAAATTATTAATCTCAATACTTTCAATTTCATTTCCCCACTTTCAAGGGATTGACATACCCCATGGGTTACCCTATGGCTGGTCTCAAATCATAAACAGACCTGACAGGGTCTGTAAACGGTATACAACACCAACCTAAGGCTTAAATTACTTTCCTTAGTCAAGGACATAAACATTTTTCAATATATATTTTTAACTCAACCACATACACAAGAACAATTTCAAGACTTTGGGAAAACGATTTTAGACCACCTACCTAATGATTGTAGACAACCACATTCCCAACCATGAATCTTGATTTGAACATAAGTGTCCCCAAACACCAAGATGAAGAACACCCTAGAATAGGGGTTTATAATATTCGAAGAGAGACGAAACAACACACCATGGATATTCTATAAAATAAGAGCAATTGGACTTAAGGAGTTACTTAGAGATTTTTTTTTTACTAAATGAAACTTTAAATAACCCAATATTGAATGAGAATCATATATGGAGGAGAGGAGGGATCTTGGTACACACCCTAGGATACGGAGCTTTGAATGAGGATGAAAACTTGGATAGGAAACAAATAATCACAAAGGGAAAATAGTAAAATTCACCTTTTTAATGAGTCATGTGGTTAGGCCGCATAGGTTTCCTAACCATGCACCAATTGGGGGGCCTCCTCTATCTAGTAGGAAACCCAAACACACAGTTAGTATGTATACCTAAAGAGTTTGAAAACCATATGATATTTATTAAATCCTCGCTATCTAAGAGGGGCTCGATCCACATTGTCTCATAGGGCTCCTTGTACAGTTTTCCAACCATGCACCACCCTACACGAGGATGCAGAGTTATGGCACATGGTTTGTTTTAACCATGGGCCAACAATGCCCTAATCACGGTTTGACCTCATTTCCTCTATTTCATGTCTCTAACCACTAGGAATCCCTTTAGACATATAATATTCCCAGGAAAGACACTATAAACCGGTAATAAGTAGTTTAGTCAAAATTTAAGCTATGAAACTCCTCATTAGAGGGCTAAGATATTAAAATTTACCTTCTCAAAGTATGAATTTCTATTATCCCTAGAAAATCATTATCATGGAAATATTATCATGAGACACAATTTGTGTTTTTTTCACTGGATGGCCCATTTATTCTACCACATGGGGGCCATACACTATGTATTTGACATACTAGGGTTGAATGGATCATATTAAGCCTCATTGCCTGAGGTTGGATGGATTCAAAACATGATAATTTTCATACTTAGATGTGATTACTATAATATTCATTGTCACTTAGCTAATCATGGGACTATAGTGTATCTAAATGATGATGTCATTGATTGTAGATCAACTATGTTGGTATTTTTACTCTAATGTGATGAGTGTAAATTTTAGTCCCTTGATTGAGATAGACTAAAGACTATGCAACTACAACTAGATAGTACATATAATTCATTAATATATTCATGTGAGGGGAATGTGATATATTCATCCATAAAGGTGAATGAATTATGATGCATCCATCTACTGGGTTAGTTAATACATGGAGAATCAAGAATGTATGAGTTGGATATATTGGATTGACATCATATTATATGTTCACTCGATGCATTAGTAATTCAGTTTTATGATAATAGATTCAAACATGAGATGCTATTGGTTATAGTAGACCCAAGTATAGAGATACATGTGTTTCCTGGAGAATACTCCAAATATATTTTTTGATTAAATTATATTAATGATTTTGTAGAAGCATATCTTCACCGGCATTTATGGATCTGAAAATCTAAAAAAAATCAATGCTATAAAGGCATGATGCGTCAAACATTCTGGTCAAATGAATGTGGTTTGAGGTTTACATACAGTGATACTCGTTGTATGTTTTAGGTTTAATATATGTGATTTAGAAGGGGTTGTTAGAAGTTATTACATATGATTTGATATAAGGTGATGTTAATGATATATTTCCCAAACAAATCACATATATCCAGAAGTATTTTTGATATGATCTCATGTGTTATCATATATGATATGATATAAGGTGAAATGAAATTTATTCATGTAGGCTTTTGTGTAAGTGGGAGATCGAAATTAATATCTCTTAATGTTATTATATATATATATATATAAAATATATATTTACATTTATGATATAACATACTGTAAGGAATGGCCTGGTTCTATTTTTTATGTTACACTTGTAGGAAATCATTCCATACAATTCGATGGAATCCTATAACATGTTTTATTCCACTATATATATCACAATTTTAATTTATGATTGGGTGGATAGTAATGCATCATTGTTTTCCATTTCCCATGGGATCTATAAGATATGACCAATCACATCATAAGAAACTATATATGATACAATTACACTAGTGTTGATGGATTTGGTGGATGAACACTCCCAAATAAGTTTTCATATAATGAACTGTTTAATTAGAAGTAATATAAGTGGAACAAATTCACGAATTCATTACATGAATGAATCCGGTGCATTTTCAAATGCGTTATAAAACATGTGTAAATGAGACTACTCGCGAATTATCCACAGTTACTTTTAAAACCCACAACCATGTAATGGATGTGAGTGTGTGTGCCAGCACAATGCGTGAAAGAGGTTCCCCATCACCCAAAGATCTCTTTTCTACCCCCTTAGAATGCAATGGTGTTGGACTGTTGTCGAAGATGAGGAATCTTATCTATGTGATAGATGATCTAGTTGACATGTGTATACCTATGTGAATTTGAGGATTACATTAATCCATTATGTGATCATCATCAAATTTTTTTGATGGAATTCAAGATGATTCAATAGATTGTTAGTGAATGGTATGAATGATGTGAATTATATCCTTATTACTAGTATAATAATGTTTTCATATTTCTATAATAGGTGATCTTGGACTGGGATTTGAATCCATTTTGATAATTTTATTAAGTTTTAATAGATACTTTATAATCCCATCATGAACATATTAAATCTATATAAAATAAAATATCCACTTTATCATTCTTTCATGTAAGTTTCAAAAATATATATTGATATAATTTTAATGAAGTGAAATGATAATTGAACTCCAAAATCACGAAGTATTATAGGTTCCGATGAAATGTTAAGGTTATCATGAGTAGGAATCTAGTATGAGATATGAAATATTATCATGATTATGAGTCATAAAAATATTTTTTTGTACTAGATGACCCCTTAGGTATACCATGTAGAGTGTCATACACTATTTATTTTGTACACCAGAGGTTTATGGATCATATATAAGTCCCCATTACATGAGTTTTGTGATATGAATAACAAAAGAACCTTTATACTTTGATACCATTATTACTTAATCCTTGAGGTTTATCTAATCATGTAGTTATTGGGTTTGTTCTAATCAGTTCATCGGTTATAGATAAATCAAGATGACGTTTAACTTTTATATGATGAGTGTAAAAACTAGGTCATTAATTGATATTTATTTATTATTGTGTTGATACACCTAGATAGTATGTTCTTATATTTTTTATATGAGATGAATGTGATGTGTTCATCCATAATATTGAATCACATGTGATATATTCATCATCTGGGTTAGTCTATACTTGGGAGAATCAATAACATATGATAGGATATATGTTATTAACACAATTCAGTCTCCATAGTCACTCTATTTCATGGATGGATGTTATATATAAGATAAAATTCTAACATGATATATTGATGATTGAAATTGGAATATAGATACATATGTTTGATGTAGATAATGCCAAATACCTTTGTATCCCAAGTAGCATTGAGGATATTATATAATCCTATATTTTCATTCTTTTTTGAAAATTGAGATTTATATTTGTTGTTAATGATTAAATTTCCTATGGTGTTATGATTTGTGGTTTACGGAATGAATTTTGTGTTTGAGTTAGAGTGCTTCTTTAAAATTTTTTTAGAGTTAATACAAAAGCATTTTGGATAGTTATTTACTTGGTATCACATAAGATACAATACAATGTGAACTGATGGTAGTTTTAAATGTTTTTTGAGAATATCTAACAAATATTTGGTAAGGATTTCATAATTAATCTTATATGATACAATATAAGTTGAAATTAAACATAAGTCTATGAGGATTTAGTCAAAGTGGGTGGTTGATGGAGATAATCCCTAAGAGACCATATAAATGAGATGCAATATCAGAATTGTAGGAACAATAGGCATGTTGGAAGATATGGAATAAGAATAAATTCAAATTATTAATCTATATTGTATTATATTATTAAGGGGGATCATATATCAAAGTTTATTTCCACTTCCATTAAATTCATATTGTACTATTAAATAAAATGTAAAGCGTTATTTGAGATACCACTATATTTTATTATCATGGTGGCCCAATATTAATCAATAATGTGAAAATTCATATTCCACATATAACATCATTAAAGGCACATTATATGAGATGAAATAGATGGGAGTTTATTTATATAATATTTAAATTAGATGGTTATAACATTTATTCATGAATTTTAAATCACGAGTTGATGAAAGTGTCTTTGAGGGGAATCCCCAAGGAAATAAATTCAATTAGTTCCCATTATAAATGTGTTTTTCAAGAAAGATGCTTGGTGGATACTCCCCATCATATAAAAATAACTTTTCCTACCTCTTTTTCATGATGATATTTTATAACACTATAGAGAGTGGAATGTCCCACTCATTTAATGAGTGATTTTGGAATAACTTATAGATATATCATCAATATGGGATTTTTTTCATTACTCTTTAGTGATATTTATGAAAAATGGATAAAGGTAAACTTATGTCTATGTCTATGAAAGTTACATTAGTAATTTTCATTTTTTGTTTTCTAGTATGCTTGTTTCCACATATATATGCATATAGTTCATGGGGTCTGATTTAAATTAATTACAGTTATTTAATTATTATTATTAGACTTTTTTTAATCCCATAAATTTACTAATTTATTTATATTATCAATGAAAAAACACTTTTCCACAAATAAAATATTGTTTTCTTCAAAAATAATTTGGAATTTCCGTCACTTTTCAAATTAGATCCTAATAACCATTAGATATATATATTGATAAATTATAAGGTAACCAAATACATATTAACATTGAATATTTTTTGAGGGAATCATAGCTTCAAAAAACCAAATTCAATGATGAAAAGTTTGAATAAATCCATCATATCTAAGCCATGTTCTCCCATACAAGATTAGGAAAGTTCGATACACAATGTATGTGCCATCAGCACAGGCTAAGGTTGACATGTTAGATCAAATATTGAAAAGTTTTTATTCTCACCTATACATTTTCTCCTGGATGAATATTCGTTAGAAAGCTATGAAGGTCATGTTTCATCATTGTAACCCAAGGTTTGTCTAATTGGACATGGGAATGGGGGTGAATCTATGTAGTTGATCATTTAAAGTTGTTTTTCAAGGGTAAGAAAATGTCTAAAAGGGTTAGAACACCATAAAATTTCATCATTTTATATTTTTACAATATTATCTAAAACAAAATTTATTAGTGAAATAAATTTTATCAATATTTTTTTCAGATCAGTAAACCTAGAAAGAATATCTAGGATTTTACACCTTCTAAGTGTTAGCTCGCATATAGTTTGTCTCATTTTCTTTATCAATGCGGTAGCTATATCCTACGCTATATAAAATAAGGCTTTAAAATAATATAAATAACCTTTTATCTGAATACCATTTTTGGGGTTTAAGCCTGATGTGTTTTTTAACAATTTCCTTTGTTTTATGATCCATTTTTTTATTATGTGAAATAAGAATGATCATCAACAGGAGAATCTGATTTTCCCATGCCTCACTTTATGGGTTTTCATAATCATGAGTTAAATGTATCTTTTATTGGTTAGTTTGAGGTATTTTAAGTCATGGTAATGAGAGATGATGTTTGTGGTTATATATATTTGACAAAAATCAGAAAATGTTTAAGGCCATTCAACTTTGAAAAAAGGGAGTGGTTACTTATCTGATAAAAGTGAAAAAACAATATGACATGAATGAATATTATAATGTCTATATGGGAAACCATGAGGGGGAAAATGTGCGTGTTGTTTTTGGTTATACTACCAGAACCAATGAGCTGTGTTACATATATGATAATGTAGTCTTAATCAACAAACATGAATTAAAAAAAATCTAGTATATAAAATCCTATAAAATTTAAGAAATTTACTTATTGTCATGAATATTAGACCAAACTTTCATATAGTTTATGTTCATGATACATAGATCCTGATGATGGAAATGAGGAACCATTTTTTCAAGGAACGTACTTAACCAGACCTGAATTGAGATAGCTCATGTGCTGATGAATTGGAGTGTGAGAAATGTCACAAACCATGAAGTGGTTTAAGAGAAAGATGCACTATAATTACTATGAAAAGGTGATGAGGGGTGGTGTAAATTATAAAATGAGGTTTTTGAACTTTGAAATGTTGAGATGAAATATATAGGCTTGGAAAACCACCAAACTCATTTGATTAAAGGATTGTTACCATACAATTAAACATATATACTGGGAATGACCATTGACCATATTTGAAAGAGAAGGCTCGGTGTAACACAGTTATTAGAGTATATTTTCCCAAGGAAATAAACATGCATCTAGTTGCCTATAGGGGGTCGTATATGTGGAACATATATCTTCACTAGGAATAGGGGTCCTTTAAAATCTTATGGTATCATTATTATAAGAATCGGATGTTATGTGGTGGTTCTAATAATCAAGATGTATCTAATCATAATAGGTAAAAAAGCCATAAATAACTATAATAATGATATTTATCAACTAAATGTAGGGTTAATTTTAGAAGAATTGATGAGAAGGGTCAGGAGGGATCTCCCATTTGTTTGTGAGAACGCACTGTACGTGTCGCCGAGTTTTTTAATTTTTTTCGAACATTGTTTCTCCTACCACCTGGCCACCGCTGCTTCCTCCAGATCCGACGGTGTTTGTGTTAGGTTTCATCCCGCACGTGGGTGTTTCTAGATTTGAGATAAGATATGTTTTGGAATTTAAAATATCTTTTATCATATCACACAGATAAGGTTGCATGTGTATCTCATGAGGAGAGATATCTTATCTATTTAGATGAGATATTTTTTTTAATCTTAACATGGTAGATACATGGAGATTTAAAGATTTAAGATATTATATTTCATATCATCTCTATATTTGAAAAAAGGAAACTGTGAAGCCTATAAAAGGGGAAGCAGCGAATCAAGGAAGGTAATGATTTGGTGGTGCGCGACAACCCAAGAAGAGAAGATACTTGGGTGACTGTTTTCTAGGGTGTGGGCAGCAGTGAGTAGTGTCAATTCATGTTGTGCAACGAGGTGCTGCAACATCACCGTGTATTCAGTTTTGATCTCCGAAGGGTGACTTATTTTCACGGACTATTATCAGAGAGGCGACCGAGGCATATCAGGGTGTGGTTTTTCAGAAATGTTTTTAGGCTGTATTTTCTATTCAAGTCTCGAGTTTAACTTGGATTTTTTTACTCTCTGATTCATAGTGAATTTTCTCGGAGTTTCCATGTGGTTTTTAATACTTCAAAAGGAGGGTTTTTCCACGTTAATTTTTTTTCTCATTTGTTATTCTTCTTTTTGGTTTGGCGCTTCATTTAAATCGTTGATTCTCACAATTTTTTGTTGTCACAACTGATTTTATATTTGAAACCAACCCATTTGCGACCCAACATCTAGTATCATAGGAGGTTCTCCATGTTTTCTTGATGATTAATATGGGGGATTCACGTTGTGGTATTTCTGCTCACATTGAACTGTTCAACAGGGAAAAATGATTACACTTTGGAAGCAAAGAGTTAAAAATATTTTGGTGTGTGAGAAGATAGAGAAGGAATTGAAGAAAAAATCAGATAAGCTAGAGATGATGAGTGATGGTGATTGGTAGGATATGTGAGAGTTGGAAACAAGCACGATTTAGATGTATTTGGGTGATAATACACTATGGGAAGTGATGAATCTGATAGATCCGAAGGAGATCTGGGTGATGCTTGAAAGTAGGTATAAATCAAAATCCATCAAAAATCATTTATATTTGAAGAAACGGTTGTATAGTTTGTGAATTCCAGAGATTAGAGATTTAAGTAACCATCTAGACCAGTTCACTAAACATCTGACGGGGCTATCCTCGGTGGTGGTCAAGATTGATGATAAAGGTAACATGGTACCTGTTGAAATGGAATAAGAAGACAAGGCTTTTCTACTTTTGGGTTTGTTGCCCGATTCATATGATAATCTCATCACCACACTATTGTTTGGGAAGGATACACTGAAGTTGGATGATGTGATTTCATCATTGTTGGTGAACGAGACTTTGTGAAAGACAAATGATAGTGAATCTTCAGGTAATAGTGGTATTCTGGCTGTGGTAGGTGGGCGCGGTAGTCAAAGAGGTCGGTCAAATACAAGAAGAAAGGTCAAGTGCTTCTTTTGCAAGAAGGAGGGTAATGTGCAGAGATGATGCTATGAATTGAAAAGGCTTAAGGAAAAAAGAAATCACATGACACTGATTCTGAGGAAACCATCGTAAGTCCTGTTTAGGGTGGGGGTGATTTACTTTCAGCCCGCGTTGATTGTCACGTGTCATATTTGCACACCGAATGGGTGGTTGATTCAGTAGCATCATACCATATTTCACCAAAGAGGGACTATTTTCTTCATATGAGGAAGGTTATTTTGGTAGATTGAATATGGGAAATATAGATTCTTCTGATGTCATTGGTGTTGGTGATATTTGTATCACTAAGAATGCAGGTTGTACACTGACATTGAAGGATGTGAGACATGTTCCAGGTATTCTCCATAATTTGTTATCTTCTAGTTCTCTTGATACTAATGGATTCAGGAGTTCATTTACCGGTGGAAGATGGAATTTATCTAGAGGATCGATGGTTTATGAACGAGGAAAAATGGATGACATTCTTTACATGATAGATTAAAAGTCAGGTGGTGATGTGACGAATCCAGTTGCGAAGAGGGCTTCGTTAGATTTGTGGCACATGCAATCATCGTGCATGAGTCGAAGACCATCGACTAAGTTGAAGAAGGTTTGGAAGCCGAAGAATGTCATGGAAGCTGTTTCAGATCTTACACCTAATTCTTTTTCTTCAGAGAGTGCCACTGTTGAAGAAAGAATGGAAATCAAAGATCGAGGTGATGCGCTGCGAGTTTTTGACTGCTCGAAGTATGTTGAGTAGAGGAAGCAAGTAATTCTTGCAGGTGCTCCATATTATTTGGAGATCACAATTATGGGGGAGCCAGATGTTGTTGATTCTGGTATTAGAGTTGCAGACATATGTATGAAGAATACTTCGGCATTTGGATTTATTTTTTAGGGGAGCTTTTAGGTTTCTGTCAGATATGCAATAGAGGGGTGTCATATTTTCTGTACAGAATGGCGATTGCTGTGATACCAACCAGGTTTCTTTCCAACTAAGTTTGTTGGATGCGATCTCCTTCTTCAATGGGATGAAGGGGGAGATTTTTAGGTTTCATCCCACATGTGGGTGTTTCTAGATTTGAGATAAGTTATTTTTTTGGAATTTAAAATATCTTTTATCATATCACACAGATAAGGCTGCATGTGTATCTCATGAGGAGATATATCTTATCTATTTAGATGAGATATTTGTTTGAATCATAACATGGAAGATACATGGTTATTTAAAGATTTAATATATTATATTTCATATCTTAACTATATTTGAAAAAAGGAAATAGTGAATCTAATAAAAGGGGAAGCAATGAATCAAGGAAGATAATGATTTGGTGGTGCGCGACAACCCAAGGAGAGTTGATACTTGGGTGACTGTTTTCTAGGGCATGGGAAACAGTGAGAACCGGCAAATCAGGTAGTGAAAAGAGGTGCTGCAAGGATGCCGAAGTTCGATTTTGATCTCCGAAGGGTGACATAATGTCACAGACTATTATCAGAGAAGCGATAGATGCATATCAGGGTGTGTTTTTTCACACAGGTTTTTATGCTGTATTTTCGATTCAAGTCTTGGGTTTAACTTGGATTTTTGTACTCTCTGATTCATAGTGAATTGTCATGGAGTTGCCCCATGGTATTTTAATCTTTCGAAAGGAGGGGTTTTCAATGTTAAAATTTTTGTCCTCATTTTTTATTCTGCTTTTTGGTTTGGCGCTTCATTTATATTGGTGATTCTCACAAATTTTTGTTGTCACAACTGAGTTTATATTTGAAACCAATCTGGTTCTGACCCAACAGTTTGATCTTGGCTGCTCAAGCACCCTCTTCCTGGCTGGTCCCCCCCGAGAGAGCACTTGTCTTTCGTTCAAGGATTCCCTTTGTAGTGCATCCCTGGATTCCTCCCCGCATTTCATCCCTAAAGTAGCAGTGTCGGTTTCACACTCGTTGTGGGAGGGCTCTCGAGTTTGTCTTGATTTTCCGGCAGGTGCTCTAGAGGCCACAGTGGGGGGGGGGGGGGGTTGCGTTGGATGTTGGTTTCTCATGTTGGTGCTTCTAAGATTCCCTACTCTTTTTTCTAGTGCTTCATCACTTCTTGGGGGCTTTTCTAGCTGGCACAAGTCTTGGAGTTCAATCAAAACTCTTTTTTCCTGGTGATGGACTCTAAGGATGACTTCTTTCACTCCTGGTGTAGATCCCCTCGACCTCTGGGTCACCGGGCCTTCAGCTTGTCCAGGTGGACTTTGTAGGCTCATAGCGGAAAGGAGAGTTCGTCCTCTACGGTATGACTTTTCATTCCAGGATTTCCGCTTCCATTCCAGAACATGGGGTTCCTCAAGGCGATCAGGGTCTCTCTTGGTGGTTTTCTCTGATCGGATGGCGGCACTTGGCATGGATTGTCTACCTCGACGTATCACAATTGCATCGAACTGGATTTTTAAGAACTGTTATCTTCTGAAAATTTTTATCACTCGAAATAATTTTACACATCACCTGAAAGATTTTTCAAATCACCTGAAAACCTTTTACAACGCACCTGAATGATTTCTCTCTCAACACATCCAAATGCATTTTTCACACCACATGGCACCGTCATCATCAAAACTGGGACACATCACTTGATCTTCACAATTAAGAGGACTTTCGATACATGACACTGTCATCATCGCACATCATCTTCGATTCCTTCAATCATTGTCATCGATACGCAATCACTGATGTAATCACCGTCTTCGCTTTGCACCAGTTAACGCAAACACAACAACCCCTTCGTTGCTCTCTCTTGGTGGATACATGTTTTTCATACCACATTCCAAAACATGCTTATGCATCCTCTTATATAGACATCATGTCCATATATCTATTAATGTGGTCAACAATCATTATTCTATAAATTATTATTGAGAATAATTCTCCATAAATGTTGGGAGAAAATCCTCCATTAATGTAGAAAAAATCACTTCATTAATAATTTTATCTCCAACAATATTCAAATTTTAAATAAAAAATCCCAACATTTTCCCTTCCCCTTGTTAGAATTTTTTGAGCTTCGGGTCGAAGGATCTTTCTCTTGGTGTCAAGCTATCTTCTGTCTTCCCTAGGTTCTGCTCGCACTGCCTCCTTCAAGGTCACTCTCTCCAGGCCTGCCTTCACAGTCGCCAGAAGGGCGTCATTGTTGGGGTGCAACGGAGGTGTGTGGTACCTCAAACACACAAAATGGGAACAAAGTGAGCAACACAAGAATTTTAAAGTGGTTCGGAGAGTTGCCTATGTCCACGTGAGAAAGGGGGTGCTTATCTATTTCACTTCTCTCTGGTTCTCATCGGAGGATCAAAAATACACACAAAATCACAAATATACCATCTTACAAACAATGGGATTGGATCCCGTTAAATAGAGGAAGGAAAACCATTTTTTCTCTGGTTGGTGGTGTGGCCCATCTACCATTGAGCTTTCTCACGCCGCCTACTACATTCCAACGTGTCGGCTTCCCACCTTGGAAGAACCCTACACTAGGTTTGTTTCCATCCAAGATGACTCCCGCTGAAAAGTTCCACCCCATATTGGGAGTGGCCCCCACAAATCTCCCCCTCGTGACCAATTTGGGGTAGAAGCTTGACCTGCAGTCTCCTTGGAGGTGTTGAAAACTTCATCAGCAAATCAAACGCGCTTCTTCATGCCATATGACGTGTCTCTTCCACTTTCTTCAATCGATCTCGGGATGACTGTGGTCTCCATCAAATGATACAGCCTTTGGAACTCCTTTCGAGTAAACATTGTTGCATCCCTACGTGAGACTTCCAAGAATCCACCTACTATGGAAATCTTGAACCCTTTTTCATCGAGCCTACTCAATGATATCAAGTTCGGTCTCATCCTTGGAACAAATTTCACGTCAGTCAGTTTACGAATTCCTCCATCGGGTGTCTTTAATTTCACTGTCCCGACTCCTCGAACCTCGCATGTTGACCCATCACCAAGTCTCACCGATTCTCGCACCTGGTGAAAAGTATCAAATGTACCTCCTGACGTACATATGTGTACTGAGCTCCCCGAATCCAAAACCCAGCCGTCTTCCTTTGGGTTTTGAGCCTGATCGTTCTTCTTCTTTAGAAATCGGAATTCCCGCTTCATGTGCCCGTATCATTTGTAGTAATGACACTGCACTTCTCCCCGTTCAACTCTCCCATCTGAGTTCATGCTTCCCGTTGTCTCGCAGATTTAATCATCTTCTGATAATCATGTGTTGTTCACATCCTCCTCTTCAACTTTCTTCTACCCAGTTGTGTACTGCTTGCGCTCTCCACAGTCACCTTTATAGTGACCCTTCTTCTCACACTAGAAACATGTGATTTCACTCAAATCACATCCCCTGGATTCTGGCTGCCATTCTATACCTTCTGACATCCGATGTTGGCTCCTCCCACACTAATCATCTCGCATCGTCATGATTTGCTCATCTGAATGTGTCACAGTTCTTCGGAATGGCTCCGAATCTTGATGTGATGCCATCACATCATCCAGATTCAATGTCTCCTTCCCCATGAGCAATGCAGTCACAAGCCCATCAAATGAGCTTGGTATGGATTATAAAAGACAAACTGCTTTATCTTCCTCTCCAACCATCACACCGAGCACCAATAACTGTGTCAGGATCTTGTTGAATTCGTTGGTGTGATCTAACAAATTCGCTCCCTCATCCATGCAGAACTGGTACATTTTTTCTTTAGGAACAACTTGTCGGTCAGCGACTTCGTCATATATCACTGCTCCAACTTGCTCTAGATCTCTTTTGGTGGGGTCTCGTCCAACACTGTGTATTTTACCTTATTCACCATACATAGTCGAATTGTGCTGATGAACCACATCTCGAACTCTTCCCAATCATCGACACTAATTTTCTCAGGCTTTTATCCGATCAATGGTCTGATCATGCCCTGCTGCACCAAAAGTTCTTTCACCAAGCTTTTCCACATGCTGGAATTATTTCGACCATTGAACTTCTCGATGTCAAATCTTGGTAGTGCTCTGCCAGTCGTCATCTTCGTTGTCGCAAAACTCGATCACCACCGTCGTTGTCGCACCTTTCTGATACAACCTTATAGAGAGCTAATTTTTAAAAACTAACCATACGGATATGCCCAGAATGGTCAAAATAGATGGAATCGACTCCTAGATCGCCAAAATCGGATACCAATTGACCGAGTAATGGTCAAAACACGTTCAACGGTTCAGATCACCCACTGGCGTGGCGCTAACGTGGTGCTAACGTGGCACACCGAAGTTCCTACCGGAAACTCTCCGGAATTGTTTCCGACAGCATGAACAGTGTCGGCTTCTCTTGCATGGGGTACTGTTCACCCGCGGGTTTGACCAAAATTTGACCGAGCCTACCGGGCTCGTTTCAACTCTGTTTTCATCGCTGTTTGCGCCGTTGGAATCGTCTCACCGTCCTCTTCACGAATCTGGCCTCAGAAAAATTTTCTGAAAAATTTTTATTTTCCAGCCACTGGAAAAATCATTTGTGGGATCGTCGTCTCACCTTGGTTCGCTCCAACTCGCCTCTGATACCACTTGTTGGGGCACAACGGAGGTGTGTGATACCTCAGACACACAAAATGGGAACAAAAGGAGTAACACGAGAATTTTAATGTGGTTCGGCGATTTTCCTACGTCCACAGGAGAAATGGGGTGATTCCCTATTTCACTTCTCTCCAGTTCTTGTCGGAGGATCACAAATACACACAGAATCACAAATACACCCTCTTTCAAATAATGGGATTGGATCCCATTAAATAGACGAAGGAATCCCATTTTTTCTCCGGTTGGTGGGGTGGCTCATCTACCATTAAGCTTTCTCAGGCCGCCTACTGCAGTCCAACGTGTCGGCTGCCCACCTTGGAAGAACCCTACACCGGGTTTGTTGCTGTCCAAGATGACTCCCGCTGAAAAGTTCCACCCCATATTGTGAGTGGCCCCCATAGTCATCATTCTCATTGGGAAGAGGCGGGCGGGTGTGGGGTAAAGATTTTTTCCCCTCTCTTCCGAAGTTCAAGAGGTGGCTCCGAATGAGGTTCTATAGTCCCTCGTTCCTGATGGATATTTTTCCAGGTACCATGGTTGGTGGGTGGTGCACCAACCATAGCCACTACGGAGGACTTCTATATTGAGGGATGCACATTTCACATGTGCAGCAACTATTGTTTTGGCTGCCATTGGGGTTGGTGGCCACCATTTTTGAAGTCCAAGGTTTGGTGGGAGGATTTGTGGGAGTTATGTCAAACTTGACACCTCCCACCATGGATATTTATGGAGGGCCAAGGGTGCTTCCTCCATCATTAGATTCGATCATAGGAAGAGCTCTTTGAGAGAGTGTCGGGAGAGCTCCATGTGATAGAAATCAAAGGGAGGTGTGGGAGGGGTCTTTTGTAATCCTTGTTCTTGTGAAATAAAGATTATTTTTCTTCCCATTCTTCTACTATTGTCTCTAGTAGTGGTTAGAGAACCACAATAAGTGGTATTAGAGGCGGTTCCGGTGAAATGGCGGCGGGCGGTGGAAATTTTTCCAGTGGCCGGAAAATTCATGTTGCCAGGAATCGTGTTTTGAAGGCATATTCTGAAATCCTATGTCAAGACGATTCCAACAGCGCAAACGGCATCGAAAACGGAGCTAAAATGAGCTTTCTAGGCCCGGTCAAAGTTTGGTCAAACTTTGGGTGAACAGTACCCCCTTGCCGGAGAAGAAGGTATTGTTCTGGCACCGAAGACTTTTCCGGCGGGTTTCCGGTAGCTGCTTCGGTGATCCACGTCATCGACACATCATCGCCACATCATCGGACGATCTCGACCGTTGATACTGTTTTGATCATAACTTGATCAATTGGTATCCACTTTCAACGATCCAGAAGTCGATTCCACCATTTTCGACCGTTCCGGACGCAACGGTGAGCTCAATTTTTCCAGATTATGCACCAATTTATAACTGAATTGAAATATGATGGAGGGATCATCCACGAGAGTGATGATCATGTTGACTTCTTTGAACTACTCCATTTGGAAGTCTCGAATGGAAGATCTTCTCAATGCTAAGGATCGTTTTGACCCCATTGAGAATGAGGGAGTTAACCCCGATGCCACAAAGGAAGTGGAGTAGAAGAAGCTAAACAAGAAGATGATCGGCCAAATCCGCCAATGGATCGATCATAGCGTTTACCACCATGTTTCTCAAGAGACTGGTGCATATGAACTTTAGACAAAGTTGGAAAATACGTACCAGTCAAAGACCGCTCGAAACAAGATCCTTTTATTGAAGCGGTTGACGAATCTTCGACTACAAAGTGGAAACACTATAGCCGAACACACCAGAAAGTTCCAAAGCCTGGTGAACCAGTTGGTGGCTGCCGGTAAGACTCTAAATGATGAAGATCAGGCGAACCACTTACTTTGCACACTTCCCGATAGCTGGGATATGCTTGTCGTCTCACTCAGCAATTCGGCGCCTGGAGGAAAAAATACCATGGGGATGGTAAAGGATGCACTGTTCAACGAGGAAGCCCAAAGGAAGGATGCGAGTTTCAACCAGACGCAAGCTCTGGTTCTGGAGAAGCGAGGGAGACAACAAGGAGGAGGTCGTGGGGTAGGAACCAGAGGTTGAAGAAAGAACATAGGAAGGTCCACAGATAGTAGGAGGCCAACATACAAATGCTACCATTGTGGAATGGAGGGACACATGAAGAAGAACTGCCGAAAGTTGTTACAAGAAAAGGGTCAAAGTGACAACCAGAAAAGAAGAAATGAAGATGTGCATGTGAGCGTCACCAGAGAAGTTGTTCTTTTCTCCAAAGATGAAGAAGAGACATGCTTTCATAAATTAGGCCAAGACACAGAATGGGTGGTCGATACTGCAGTATCGTACCACGTCACGCCACATCATGAGTATTTCTTGACTTATCAAGCTGGTGACTTTGGTGCAGTTAAGAAGGGGAATACCAGTTCGACGGTGATTGTTGGCATGGGTGATATCCAAGTCAAGACGAATGTTGGATACACAATCACCCTGAAAGATGTTCGACATGTTCCAAGACTTCGGCTCAACCTATTATCAGGTATAGTCTTTGATCGACAAGGCTATGACAACATCTTCAGCAACGGAGCATGGAAGATGACAAAAGGAGCCATTATCATCAATTGAGGACACATATGCGGTACGTTGTGCAAAACTCATGTGAAGATATGTGCAGATAGCCTCAACACGGTGGAAATAGAGACGTCATCTAATATGTGGCATAGAAGGCTTGGCCACATGAGTGAAAAATGGTTATATACCCTAACAAAGAAGAAGTACATCAGTATTGACAAGGATGCATCACTTGATCCTTGTAAACACTGCTTGTATGGGAAGCAACATAGATTTTCATTCAATACTGTTTCATCACGGAGATCAGAGTTGTTGGATCTGGTGCACTCTGATGTATGCGGACCCATGGAGGTGGATACACTCGGAGGTAACAAATATTTTCTATCCTTTATTGATGATGCATCTCGAAGGGTGTGGGTGTTATTCTTATGAACGAAGGACCAAGTACTGGAATACTTCAAAATGTTCCACGCCATGGTGAAGCGTGAAACTGGAAGGAAGCTAAAGAGTCTTCATTCAGACAACGGAGGAGAGTACACATCCAGGGAATTTGATGCCTATTTTAGGAGTCATGGCATCCGACATGAGAGGACGGTCCCTCGCACCCCACAACATAATGGAGTTGCAGAAAGGATGAACAGAACCATCATGGAGAAGGTCAGAAGTATGATTAGTTTGGCAAAGCTCTCTAAGCCATTCTGGGGAGAAGCTGTTCAGGTTGCCTGCTACCTCATCAACCGATCACTGTCAATCCCGCTGAATTTTTAGATTCCACAGAAGAGATGGTCTGGTAAACATCCCTCTTACTCTCATTTACGAGTATTTGGATGTTTGGAATTTGTACATGTATCCAAGGAGCTCAGGAAGAAGCTAGACGGGAGATCTACTCCATGCATCTTCATCGGCTATAGAGATGAGGAGTTTGGATAAAAGATTTTGGACCCGAAGGAGAAGAAGGTGATCAGAAGCATAGATGTCGTGTTCCATGAGAACCAGACGATCGAGGACATTCAAAATCCTAGAATGACTCGAAGGGAAGGTGTTGATGAATCAATTCATGATCCAACACTGGTACCAGCACCACCTATCAATGAAGAGGAGGAGGTGCAAGAAGACTCATCGACAGTAGGCCAAGAGGCAGTGGAAGAGGATATTGAGCAGGGGGAGACTCAATCCTCTACAAAAGAAGTTGCGTAACCATCACAGGAGCAAGGTGATGTTGTGCCTCCCGAACCTAACATTTCACAGGTTCGAATATCTTCACGAGGAAGGATTCCTTCAACAAAATATTCAGATTTAGAGTACCTGTTGCTGACTGATGAGGGGGATCCAGAAGGATACCAGGAAGCAGTATCTCATCCTGAAAAACTCAAGTGGCTTCATGCAATGGAGGATGAGATGGAGTCTTTGACGAAAAACCAGACATACGATTTGGTGGAACTACCCAAAGGTAAGAAGGCACTAACGAACAAATGGGTGTTCAGGCTGAATAAGGAAGGAAGGAAAAGGGAGGTGAAGCATAAAGCTCGGTTAGTTGTCAAAGTATTTCTTCAGAAGAAAGGAGTTGACTTTGATGAGATTTTTTCACCCGTGGTAAATATGGCTTCAATCTGAGTCATTTTCGGATTAGTGGCTAGCTTGGACTTGGAGCCTGAACAGATGGACTTGAAGAAAACTTTTCTTCATGGTGACCTCTCTGAGGAGATCTACATGAAGCAGCCTGAAGGATTTGAGGTTTTTGGACATGAAAACCTCATCTGCAAATTGAAGAAGAGCTTGTATGGACTGAAACAGGCTCCCAGACAGTGGTACAAGAAGTTTGACTCATTCATGGTGAGTCATGGCTACATGCGGACACAGGTGGACCAGTGTGTTTACATCCAGATATTTCAGGATGGAAACTTTGTTTCTCTTTTACTTTATGTTGATTAAATGTTGATCATTTGGAAGGATGCAGCTAAGATTTTCCAGTTGAAGAAGGATTTATCCAAGTCTTTTGATATGAAAGACTTGGGTGCAGATCAACAGATTTTGGGGATGAAGATCATTCGTGACAGAAAGAGGAAGTTATTATGGATATCTCAAGAGAAGTATGTTGAACGTGTTCTGAAATGTTTCAACATAGAAAAATCAAAACCAGTAAGCATTCCTCTTCCCGACCATTTAAAGTTGAGTAGGAGTTCATGCCCATCGTCCAAGGAAGAAATAGAGACGATGAAGATGATACCATACTCCTCGACAGTTGGAAGCTTGATGTACGCTATGGTGAGTACGCAACCTGACATTGCCCATGCAATGACAATCGTGAGTATTTTTCTCTCCAATACCGGGAAGCTACATTGGGATGTTGTCAAATGGATTCTGAGGTATCTTAAAGGTACCTCAAAGTTATGTTTGTGCTATGGGGGAGCTGAACCACTCTTGGAGGGCTATACAGATGCAGATATGGCCGGAGATCCTGATAGCTGGAAGTCTACTTCAGGATACATCTATACTTTTGTAGGAGGAGCTGTATCATGGCAATCAAGGTTGCAGAAGTGTGTCGCTTTATCCATGACAGAAGCAGAGTACATTGCCGCTTCAGAAGCTGGGAAGGAGATGTTATGGCAAAAGAGTTTTCTCCAGGAGCTCGGATTCAACCAGAAGGAGTACATGGTTCATTGGGATAGTCAAAGTGCTTTGGACATGAGCAAAAACTCCATGTACCATTCCCGGATGAAGCACATCGACATTCGCTATCATTGGACACGCGAAGTGATGGATCAACATCTGTTGCGACTTGTGAAGATCCACACGAAGGAGAACCTGATAGATATGCTGAAAAAGGTGGTCGCTCGGGAGAGGCTATATCTTTGCAGATGCTCCAGCGAATTGCAGCTGGAGGGGGAGAATTGATGGATATTTTTCCAGCTACCATGGTTGGTGGGTGGTGCACCAACCATAGCCACCATGGAGGACTTCTATATTGAGGGCTGCACATTTCACATGTGCAGCAACTATTGTTTTGGCTGCCATTGGAGTTGGTGGCCACTATTTTTGAAGTCCAAGATTTGGTGGGAGGATTGGTGGGAGTTGTGTCAAACTTGACACCTCCCACCATGGCTATTTAAGCAGGGCCAAGGGTGCTTCCTCCATCATTAGATTCGAGCCAAGGAAGAGCTCTTTGAGAGAGGGTCGGGAGAGCTACATGTGATAGAAATCAAAGGGAGGTGTGGGAGGGGTCTTTTGTAATCCTTGTTCTTGTGAAATAAAGATTATTTTTCTTCCCATTCTTCTACTATTATCTCTAGTAGTGGTTAGAGAACCACAACAAGTGGTATCAGAGGTGGTTCCGGTGAAATGGCGGCGGGCGGTGGAAATTTTTCCGGTGGCCGGATAATTCATGTTACCAGGAATCGTGATTTGAAGGGATATTCTAAAATCCTGTATCAAGATGATTCCAACGGCGAAAACGGCATCGAAAACGGAGCTAAAACGAGCTTTCTAGGCCCGGTCAAAGTTTGGTCAAACTTCGGGTGAACATTACCCCCTTGCCGGAGAAGAAGGTACTGTTCCGGTGCCGGCGACTTTTCCGGCGGGTTTCCGGCAGCTGCTTCGGCATGCCACATCATCGACACGTCATCACCACATCATCGGACGATCTTGACCGTTGATACTCTTTTGATCATAACATGATCAATTGTTATCCAATTTCAACGATCCAGAAGTCGATTCCACCATTTTCAACCATTCCGGACGCAACGGAGAGCTCAATTTTTCTAGATTATGCACCAATTTTTAACTGAATTGAAATATAATGGAGGGATCATCCACGGGAGGGATGATCATGTTGACTTCTTCTAACTACTCCATTTGGAAGTATCGAATGGAAGATCTTCTCAATGCTAAGGATCTTTCTGACCCCATTGAGAATGAGGGAGTCAACCCCGATGCCACAAAGGAAGCGGAGTAGAAGAAGATAAATAAGAAGATGATCAGCCAAATCCGCCAAAGGATCGATCACAGCATTTACCACCATGTTGCTCAAGAGACTGGTGCGTATGAACTTTAGACAAAGTTGGAAAATACGTACCAATCAAAGACCGCTCGAAACAAGATCCTCTTATTGAAGTGGTTGATGAATCTTCGACTACAAAGTGGAAACTCTATAGTCGAACACACCAGCGAGTTCCAAAGCCTGTTGAACCAGTTGGTGGCTGCCGGTAAGACTCTAAATGATGAAGATCAGGCGAACCACTTACTCTGCACACTTCCCGATAGCTGGGATACGCTTGTCGTCTCACTCAGAAACTCGGCGCCTGGAGGCAAACTTACCATGGCGATGGTAAATGATGCACTATTCAACAAGGAAGCCTGAAGGAAGGATGCGAGTTTCAACCAGACGCAAGCTCTGGTTCTGGAGAAGCGAGGGAGACAACAAGTAGGAGGTCGTGGGGCAGGAACCAGAGGTCGAAGCTAGAACATAGGAAGGTCCACAGATGGTAGGAGGCCAATATACAAATGCTACCATTGTGGCATGGAGGGACACATGAAGAAGAACTACCAAAAGTTGTTACAAGAAAAGGGTCAAAGTAACAACCAGAAAAGAAGAAATGAAGATGTCCTTGTGAGCGTCACCGGAGAAGTTTTTCTTTTCTCCAAAGATGAAGAAGAGACATGCTTTCATACATTAGGCCAAGACATAGAATGGGTGGTCGATACTGCAGTATCTTACCACGTCACGCCACATCGTGAGTATTTCATGACTTATCAAGCTGGTGACTTTGGTGCAGTTAAGATGGGGAATACCAGTTCAACGGAGATTGTTGGCATGGGTGATATCCAAGTCAAGACAAATGTTGGATACACAATCACCCTGAAAGATGTTCGACATGTTCCAAGACTTCGGCTTAACCTATTATCAGGTATAGTATTTGATCAACAAGGCTATGACAACATCTTCAGCAACAGAGCATGGAAGATGACAAAAGGATCCATTATCATCGCTCGAGGACACATATGTGGTACGTTGTACAAAACTCATGCGAATATATGTGCAGATAGCCTCAACATGGTGGAAAGAGAGACGTCATCTAATATTTGGCATAGAAGGCTCGGCCACATGATTGAAAAAGGGTTATCTACCCTAACAAAGAAGAAGTACATCAGTATTGACAAGGATGCATCACTTGATTCTTGTAAATACTGCTTGTATGGGAAGTAGCATAGAGTTTCATTCAATACTGCTTCATCACGGAGATCAGAGTTATTGGATCTGGTGCACTCTGATGTATGCGGACCCATGGAGGTGGATACACTCGGAGGTAACAAATATTTTCTATCCTTTATTGATGATGAATCTCTAAGGGTGTGGGTGTTATTATTACGAATGAAGGACCAAGTACTGGAATACTACAAAATGTTCCACGCCATGGTGGAGCCTGAAACTGGAAGGAAGGTAAAGTGTCTTCGTTCAGACAACGGAGGAGAGTACACATCCAAGGAATTTGATGCCTATTGCAGGAGTCATGGAATCCGACATGAGAGGAAGGTCCCTCGCACCCCAAAATATAATGTAGTTGCAGAAAGGATGAACAGAACCATCATGGAGAAGGTTATAAGCATGATGAGTTTGGAAAATCTCCCTAAGCCATTCTGGGGAGAAGTGTTCAGGTTTCCTACTACCTCTTCTACCGATCACCGTCAGTCCCGCTGAATTTTGAGATTCCACAGAAGAGATGGTCTGGTAAACATCCCTCTTACTCTCATTTAAGAGTATTTGGATGTTTGGAATTTGTACATGTATCCAAGGAGCTCAGGAAGAATCTAGACGGGAGATCTACTCCATGCATCTTCATCGGCTATTAAGATGAGGAGTTTGGATATAAGCTTTGGGACTCGAACGAGAAGAAGGTGATCAAAAGTAGAGATGTCATGTTCCATGAGAACCAGACGATCGAGGACATTCAAAATCCTAGAATGACTCGAAGGGAAGGTGTTGAGGAATCAATTCATGATCCAACACCGGTACAAGCACCACCTGTCAATGAAGAGGAGGAGGTGCAAGAAGACTCATCGGCAGCGGGCCAAGAGGTAGTGGAAGAGGATATTGAGCAGGGGGATACTCAATCCTCTCCACAAGAAGTTGCAGATTCATCATAGGATCTAGGTGATGTTGTGCCTCCCGAACCTAACATTTCACAGGTTCGAAGATCTTCACAAGGAAGGATTACTATAACAAAATATTCAAATTCAAAGTACCTATTGCTGACTGATGAGGGGGAGCTAGAAGGATACTCGGAAGCAGTATCTCATCCTGAAAAACTCAAGTGGCTTCATGCAATGGAGGATGAGATGGAGTCTTTGATGAAAAAACAGACATACGATTTTGTGGAACTACCCAAAGGTAAGACGACACTAACGAACAAATGGGTGTTCAGGCTGAAGAAGGATGGAAGCAAAAGGGAGGTCAAGCATAAAGCTCGGTTAGTTGTCAAAGTATTTCTTCAGAATAAAGGAGTTGACTTTGATGAGATTTTTTCACCCGTGGTGAATATGGCTTCAATCCGAGTCATTTTCGGATTAGTGGCTAGCTTAGACTTGGATCTTGAACAGATGGACTTGAAGACAAATTTTCTTCATGGTGACCTCTCTGAGGAGATCTACATGAAGCAGCCTGAAGGATTTGAGGTTTTTGGACAAGAAAACCTCGTCTGCAAATTGAAGAAGAGCTTGTATGGACTGAAACAGGCTCCCAGACAGTGGTACAAGAAGTTTGACTCATTCATGGTGAGTCATGGCTACAAGCGGACACAGGCGGACCAGTGTGTTTACATCCAGATATTTCAGGATGGTAACTTTTTTTCTCTTCTACTTTATGTTGATGACATGTTGATCATTGGAAAGGATGTAACGAAGATTTTCCAGTTGAATAAGGAGTTATCCAAGTCTTTTGATATGAAAGACTTGGGTGCAACTCAACAGATTTTGGGGATGAAGATCATTCGTGACAGAAAGAGGAAGTTATTATGGCTATCTCAAGAGAAGTATGTTGAACGTGTTCTGAAACGTTTCAACATGGACAAAGCCAAACCAGTAATCATTCCTCTTCCCGGCCATTTAATGTTGATCAGGAGTTCATGCCCATCGTCCAAGGAAGAAATCGAGACGATGAAGATGATACCATACTCCTCGACAGTTGGAAGCTTGATGTACGCTATGGTGAGTACGTAACCTGACATTTCCAATGTAGTGGCAACCGTGAGTCATTTTCTCTCCGATCCCGGGAAGCTACATTGGGATGCTGTCAAATGGATTCTGAGGTATCTTAAAGGTACCTCAAAGTTATGTTTGTGCTACGGGGGAGATGAACCACTCTTGGAGGGCTATACAGATGCAGATATGGCCGGAGATCCTGATAGCAGGAAGTCTACATCAGGATACATCTATACTTTTGCAGGAGGAGTTGTATCATGGGAATCAAGGTTGCAGAAGTGTGTCGCTTTATCCACGACGGAAGCAGAGTACATTGCTGCTTCGGAAGCTGGAAAGGAGATGTTATGGCTAAAGCATTTTCTCCAGGAGCTCGGATTCAACCAGAAGGAGTACAGGGTTCATTGTGATAGTCAAAGTGCTTTGGACTTGAGCAAAAACTCCATGTACCATTCCCGAACGAAGCACATCGACATTCTCTATCATTGGATACGCGAAGTGATGGATCAACATCTATTGCGACTTGTGAAGATCCACACGAAGGAGAACCCGACAGATATCCTGACAAAGGTGGTCTCTCGGGAGAAGCTAGATCTTTGCAGATTGCAGCTGGAGGGGGAGAATTGATGGATATTTTTCCAGCTACCATGGTTTGTGGGTGGTGCACCAACCATATCCACCATGGAGGACTTCTATATTGAGGGCTGCACATTTCACATGTGCAGCAACTATTGTTTTGGATGCCATTGGAGTTGGTGGCAACCATTTTTGAAGTCCAAGGTTTGGTGGGAGGATTGGTGGGAGTTGTGTCAAACTTGACTCCTCCCACCATGGATATTTAAGGAGGGCCAATGGTGCTTCCTCCATCATTAGATTCGAGCCAAGGAAGAGCTCTTTGAGAGAGGGCCGGGAGAGCTCCATTTGATAGAAATCAAAGGGAGGTGTGGGAGGGGTCTTTTGTAATCCTTGTTCTTGTGAAATACAGATTATTTTTCTTCCCATTATTCTACTATTATCTCTAGTAGTGGTCATAGAACCACAACAGTTCCTACCTCGGTGTTGGAGGTTCCGAAGATTTCTATGCAGGAGGGCGGTGCGTAATTGGACAGGGATATCGTGGCCTTCATTCCCAATTAGTTTTCCCCTCTCTAGGTTCTCTCTCTCTCTTCCCTTTTGTGTTCCTTCATGCATTCCCTCAAGGCTTGTGTTGGGTAGGGGTGTTCTCTCCAGATCAGATGTCCTTGGGTCTTCTGAGGTCCCCCATCCCCCCTTCCCTCCCCGCCCAAGCTTTACCACTATCCATATCTGAGGTGAATGTGCATGCACTTATGGAAATACATTTTTCTTCGAATGAGACCTCAAGAGGGACCCCCTTGTCCCCCTCCTAAGAAGATCTCATGGTGTCCTCACCAAGCTCCCCAAGAAGCCAAGCAGTGTCATGAAAGAGAGGAACTACTTCCTCCCCCCCATTTTTGAAGTAGGCATTTTGGTTTTTCCCCGGTTAGCTCTTCAACCCCGAATGTCTTACTGGTTTCAGATCAGGGTGTGTGCACAAGGTCTAGATCAAGTAACATGAAGATGAGGTCTTCCTCCCATTCTGATAAGGCTATGAGTTATGGATCCAGTCCTAGAATAGTCTTCCTTCAATGACGTCACTTCTAATCTAGAATGCCCAGGGCCTTGGCGCATGTGTTATGATCTATTTTCTAACTTACGAGTTATCCAAACATAATGAAGTTGTTATTTCCATTCTTGGACATAAGAAAAATCCCGCCAAAATCAGATACCACTATAGAAGACTCAAGTTTCGTGGCGGGATACAGTCCACCCTATCTAATCACCATATTTAGATTTTATGGCATAGTAATTACAGTGTCGATTTAGTTTGGGAAAGTGACCAATTTATTATTACTAAGGTTACCCATTTTCAGTATTCATTATCAGGGCCGGCCCATGGGCGAGCCCCGCGAGCCCTTGGGCAAGGGCAACGCCTCGCCTAGGGGCAACCAAAATCATCTCACCCCTTTTCCGAAATTTTGATTCCCCATAAGCACCTGCTGAGTCCCAAGCCGCTCCCCTCCCTCCCCCAAAGTTTCTCATCTCCTTTCGCTTATATT
The DNA here is from genome assembly GCA_963277665.1 of Viscum album. Lineage (NCBI taxonomy): Eukaryota > Viridiplantae > Streptophyta > Magnoliopsida > Santalales > Viscaceae > Viscum > Viscum album. Next base: position 356,513,025 of record OY728155.1, on the reverse strand, counting down.
TCTTCTGTAATACTGTATTGTTTCTCCCCCCCCTCTCTCCCCGTCGCCACCCCCGCACCCCCCGCGGCCTCGGCTCAGCGCCTCGCCTTGCCCCCATCCTTCCTCCTCCCCCGTTGGCACCCCCCCCCCCCCACACCTCCTCGTGCTCTCCCCTGCTGTGTGTTGTGCCTGGACGGCTGCGCCCCCCTCCTCTCGCCCCTGCGCTTCCACTGCTGCGCTGCGCCCCCCACAGCTGCACCGCCGCTGCGCCGAACGCCCCCTAATGTGTCGTGCACGTGCTTGCCTTTTCCCCCACAAACAAACAGGTATTTGTTTGTTCTGATTTATTTAAATTGGTTTATCATTTTTGTTTTTTGTTTTTATTAATTGATTGATTGTTTTGTTTAGATTTCAGAGTTATTAGGTGAATGAATTGTCAATTAATCGGTTGCCGGTATATTGTTCGTCTTAATTGTGATTTATCCGTCTCTCAATTGTGATTTGATATTTTCTGTCTTCGTATGCAGGTAATTGGAGTTTTTTTATCATAAATTTATTGTTATTATTTTTTATTTTTTATTTATATTAAATTTTTTTTTGGTTTTCAGAAATTATCTGAATTTCAAATTTATCATTGGACTCTCGTCTCAATTGAAATTTAGGTATTCAATTTCAATTTGTATTTTGTCTCTCGGTAATTGGTGTTTTTTATAATCATTTTTAAATAGCATTTTTATTTTTTTTATTTTTATTAATTGTTTTGTTTAATTTTTAGAAATTATCTAAATTATGGATTCATTGGTGTCTTGCCCGACTCAATTTAATTTTTCCATCTCAATTGCAGTTTGCGATTTTTCCAAGGTAAATAATGTTTCTATAATCATTTTTTAATTTCAATTTTCAGTTTATTTATTTTTATTAATTGTTTTGTTGAATATTAAATAAAAAATCAATTAGTTGGAATATATGAATTTATTTTTGAAAGATGACTATTTACTTTAAATATGTTATAACTCTTAATGAATTATAATTTATAACTTGTAGGTACTACAATGAAGAGAAATCAAAATTATGGATCTCAAAACAGAAAAATCATGCAAAGAAAGAATGAAATTGAAAAAACACTAGTGGGTTTGATTTCTAAATTATTTGCTGCAAGAAGTGAAAAAGAGAGTTCATGTGTTCAATTTAATGAGCAATCTCTGGGCGACAATGTTTCTGAAGGGAATGAACAATATATAGAGGAACCTATGACTGAAAGTGTTGATATGATAAATGAAAGTGTGGATGTGGATTATAGGGAGGATGACAATGAAAATACTATTCACATGATTCATGGTCTTGGAGATCAAAGCGTGCTTGATCTTGAGAAAGATGTGGATGTGAATTATGATCCAGGATTATGGGGTAATATCAATGATGTTAAGAGAATTTTGCTGGTTCGACATGGCCCGAATAAAATATTAAAAGAAAATGATGCATTTCCTAAGGAAGTCAGTCGTGGGAGACACTTTACTTCTAATCATTATTTTTGTCTAATTCCTAATGGTGAAAAACATGAGAGGAAGTGGCTAGTGTATTCTAAGGAGTTGGAAAATATATTTTGTTTTTGTTGTAAATTATTTAATTCGAAATCGATGAAAAGTGCTTTGACTGAAGGAGGATCTAATGATTGGCACAACCTTCCAACAAGACTTAGGGAGCATGAAAGAAATTTTGAACACATTGCTAATGTTGTGAAGTGGGTGGAATTGCACAGAGGACTTGAAAATAAAAAAACAATTGATAAAAATATCAAATGTCTCATTGAGAAGGAAAGAGTTCATTGGAAGATGGTACTTACTAGAATCATTGGAGTTTTGAAGGTACTTTCACAAAATAACTTACCATTTCGTGGAACAAATGAGAAGATTTATGAGAAGGATAATGGTATTTTTTGTAAACTTATTGAATTTTTTGCTGAATTTGACCCAGTTATGCAAGATCATGTTCATTGTGTTGTTAATTATGAAATTCAGAAGCATTCTCTTCGTTATAAAATTCAAAATGAATTGATAATTTTGTTGGGGAATGCGATTAAAGAAAAAATCTTGAAGAAGATTATGAGAGCAAAGTATTTTTCAATTATCCTTGATTGCACTTCGGATCTAAGTCATAAAGATCAAATGTCAATTATCATAAGATGTGTGGATGTTGAGGAAGAATTTAAAGTTAAGGTGGATGAATTTTTTCTTGGATTCATAAATATGGATGACACATCCGGTCGTGGGCTTTTCAAGTCACTTGAAGATGCTTTGGTTGATCTTAAACTCAATATTGATGACATAAGAGGACAAAGTTATGATAATGGATCAAACATGAAAGGTAAACATCAAGGTGTCCAAAAAGGCTTCTTGATGTAAATCCTAGAGAATTTTACACTCCATGTGGATGTCATAGCCTGAATCTTGCTATATGTGACAGGGCTAAATCTATCGTGAAAGCCAGAATTTTTTTTGTATATGTGCAAAAGATTTATACATTGTTTGCAGGTTCACTGCATCGATGGAATGTATTAAGGACATATGTGAAGGGTTTGACACCAACCCTTATCAATAACTCGTTGGGAAAGTCACATCGAGAGTATTAGAGCTATAAGAAGACAACCACCCAAGTTAAGAAATGCATTGGTTGAAATTGCCAATCTTTCTAAACATGATGATGTTGTGATGTTGGATGCTAAAGGATTGTGTTCCAATTAATTAGAGAATTTTGAATTCATCATTAGCTTATGCATTTGGTACAAAATTTTAGATAAAGTTAATCATATCAGTAAAATCCTTCAAAGAGAAGAGATGGATATTGAATATGCAAGTACACAAATAAAAGAGTTGATTTTTTTCTTTGAATAACTTTGAGCAGAGGGGTTTGAAGGTTTAATGAATAAAGAAAAAGAACTTGCACTCGAATTTGTTAGTGATCCAATATTTGAAGAAAAAATAGTTGTTCGCAGGAAGAAACAATTTGATGAGGATGTGGAAGATGATGCTATTAGAAATTTGTCTATGGAGGAAAAATTTAGAACAAATTATTTCCTTCAAATTATTGATTAGGCCCGTATGTCATTGAGATAACGTTTTATACAGTTTGAAAACTTTAATGAAATATTTGGATTTTTTCTGAAATCAAGTTTTAGAAATATTTCTGAAGAACAGTTGAAGGAACACTGCACTCAATTTCAATGTTTTTTGAAACACGATGAACATGATGATATTGGTGGGGATGAATTATTTCAAGAGCTCAGACATTTGAAGTCAATATTTCCAACTGAACTGATAAAATAAATTGATATACTAGATTTTATCAATCCTTATTGGAAGGATGGAGGGTTTCAAATGACATGGGTGGCATATTGAATTTTATTGACTATACCCATTACAGTTGCATCAGTAGAGAGAAGTTTTTCTAAGCTAAAGTTGATTAAAACTTATCTTCGGACTACCATGTCACAAGAGAGATTATGTGCATTAGAAATGATTTCAATTGAAAATACATTTTTGGATAATATGAATTATGATGAGTTAATTGAAGAATTTTCATCGACAAATGCAAGGAGAAGAGTTTTCCTTTGAATTGGATTATAAACTACCATAATCGGGTTCGTGAAGTGCCGCAACATGCTCTGGTATGTCATGCTCTGATTCTTTGTAATTTATTACTTTCTTTGAATTGGATTATTTAACATGTTTGATTAAGAATCTATATCATAATTGCAGCATTTGAATCAAATTTTAGCATTGAAAGACATGAGTTGAACAAATATTGGTGTTATTTTCTTCCAAACAAAATCAATTCTTGATTTTTATATGAAGTTGGTTTCATGGTTTTAAACCAACTGGTAATGTTTTTAACTATTTAGAAGTGTTCTTTTGAATACAACTATTATGTTATTTTAAATTTGTAGTTTCAAATTTGTATACATTTAGAAGAAGAAGTGAGTGGTGAAGATGAAGATGAGGATGATTCGATCTTTTTTTCAAAGGCTTAACAGGCTAGTTTTTACAGACTTTAATGTCTTTTTTGATCAGTTATGAAGTGGTTTAAACGGTTAAGAAGTGTACAATTTTTTTCTTTAATAAAAGAGGGGTGTTTTGCATTATTTTTATACATAGAATACTGAAGTTTTTATATGATTTAAATCTTTTTTGACATTATTTTCTAGTAGTTTTTCAACCAATACAGATTAAGTTTTAAACATATATTTTTGTATTGTATTTTCTACTTTTTAATATTATGCGGGTCAAAAATAAAATGGTACTACTGAACTTATTTTTTGAAGTTCACATGTAATGTGGTGGGTATAAACAGATTTATAATTTTGGATTGGAAATGTGTGTGCTTTGATCGAGTTTGTTTTGGTATAATCCTTTTATTATCCATATTTAAAGGGCAACATTTTTATAGTTCATCTCGGGCAACAAGATTATCCGGGCCAGTCCTGTTCATTATTGGTGACATTTTTTACAGGAGTTGTGACTCTATTTAGAGAGAGACCATGTGGAATATCCTCAAAGGTTTTGATCGCGACCCTGATCCTTGGATCGTTGGGGGCGACGTTCATGTTGTAATGGACGTTGAAGAATGAATAGGTACGAGTCTATTCCCCTAGAAAGAGTGATTGGATTTCAACCATTTTATGGAAGGTAAGGGGCTTTCAGATCTTGGATTCTCTAGAAACAAGTTTACAAGGTGCTATAATCAACGAGGAACCGGTGCTCGTGGAGTCGTTTGGACAGATGTATGGCCAACTTGCAGACAATTTCTACGTACTCGAACATAATGGTGACGCATCTGGTCCGTAGCTTCTCAGACAGTTCCCCTCTTTTGATCTCCCAGGCCCTCAGGTAGCATCCTACTATACATTTTATATACATCCAGCTCTGGGCCAACTTCCATGGTTTCCACGACCTAGTTTGGACTTCTTGGAAAGAACCTTCCCAAAGACACTCTTGGACCATGTTTCATAACAAGTTGAGGTGGCTCAAGTTGAGGCTTCATCTATGGAAGCAAGATGCTTCTTCTCTTGACATGGACTTGGAGGTTGTCTTCAATGTGGTTGAATGTCTTGAGAGACTTATGGAGGAGGTTTTGGATAAACGAACCTTTGAGGAGGTCGTGGGGAAGAAGGACCTCCTTGCGGACCTGATGTTCAAGCAGGAATGACTAGCCAGGGAATGGGTGATGGTCAAGTTGCTTATGGAGGGGGACATGAACACTGCACATTTCCATGATTTTATAAAGGCGAGGAATAGTTTAGTGAAGAAGAATATTTTACTGGATGATGGTTCATATACGGATGAAAAAGATGTTGCAGGAGGATTGACCAACACCTTCTTTTCGGATATTCTTGCTGGTCCTAATGAGCATATGCCGAACGGGAACCCATAGAAGACATCAGACCTTTTTGAGGTTATCCCCACCCTTGTATCTATTGGGGTTAATGTTAATATAAAGGCCAATCCCAGCGAGAAGGAGATAAATGAGGCAATGATGCTCCGAGACCCCGATAGCGTGGTAGGTCTGGATGGGTTCCCTACTTTGTTTTATAGATATTCCTATGATGTTGTGAAAGCCGAATTGTCAGTAATGATTAGTGACTTCTTCTATGGGGGTAGCTTGCCTCTGATTCTTTGTACCACCACCCTCTTCCTCCTCCCCAAGTCCAGGAATCCCACCTCCATCTCGCAGTACAGCCAAGTGAGAATGTGTGACGTGCCATATAAGATATTGGCCAAAGATATTAATTCCAGACTCACATCTCATCTTCCCCCGGTGGATCTCATTGTAGAAAAATGGTTTTATAAAGGGTCACTCCATCTAGGAGGTTATTTCTATAGTCCATGATATGATTAGATACCTCAACCTCATAACCCGCAGTTCCAACAAGGCCATCAAGATTTATATGAACAAACCCTATGATCATGTCAAGTAGAGTTTCATCAACAAGGTGCTTGTAGGTATGAGATTCTCCTCATGGAAATGGGGAAATCCTACGGTTCTCCCAAAACAACATGTGCCCTAAGACAGAGGGACCTGATATCTTCGAGTTTGTTCATTCTAGTTCAAGATGTTCTTAGTCGACTCATTCATAGTGGCATCTCTAATGGATCTATTATTCCATACCGAAGAAAGTTGAGAGCCCCAGATGTGTCCCAGCGTATGTTCACAGATGATTATATCATCTTCATGAACACATCTAGACAATCTATTAGTGGTTTGATCAGGATTTTTGAGGATTACAACCACTGGAGTGGTCAGATTATTAATCCCAACAAGAGCAGTTTTCATATCTCTAGAAGTTGCACCTCTAGTCGTATAGCTTCAGTGAGTCACACCATGGGATTGCAGAGTGGTTTTTTCCCTATGGAATACCTGGGTTGTTGGAAATGTCCGACTGATTAACATGGAAAAACACAAGCGAGGATGGAAAGAAGATTGAAGGAAAATACTTGAACACAAATGATGTTTTGTGCACCACCAATTGGGATGATTTTCTGGAGAGGTTTTCATTTCATTATATAGGAAAAAAAACAAGACAGAATTAAAACCATGCGGTAGCCTTAATGAGGTCAAACCGCGTTGACTCATCAATGAGGGGGAGAGAAAAAAACCGGTGAAATAAATTCCAAATAAAAAATAGTCAACAATCACCCCCCTAATTTTTATTGCGTTCTCTAGATCTCAATGACGCCGATCTTCGCACGCAACTTCTGAAACTGGCGCGCCCAAGTGACTTTGTGAGAATATCTGCGGGCTGCTATTCCTCCCTTGAAACCTTCTCCTTGCTCGCTGCCGGCTTCTCTACAATGAATGTGGCATGCAGGTGGGCGGGCTTGGCTCGTTGGCCGTAATGAAGTGTAACTCACCAGGGTCGAGATTGCGTTGTGCAAACTCAGGCAGTGTTGTCGAACCGATAATGTTGCCGATGGTGCGAAATCGAAGCGGGGAATCGTCGTGATCAACCTCTAGTGCTTCTGCCATATTGGATGGCGGTAAAGTGAATTCCACTGTTGTTGATGCCACGGGTATCACCTTAACCACATCTGGTGTTGCATCTTCTGCTGAGTTCTCACTAATGGGGTTGAGTGATGAGATCTGGTCTCCAACATTGTTGTCGGCCTCCGCATTCCTTGGTCTACATGCCTTTGTGTGTTCGATGGTGAATGGATCCTCACTACTCCACACATCTTGTTCACCATGAGCACTCCAATCCCACTGTTTTGCCTCGTCGAAGAGGACATCGCGCGTTACATGCACGCGCTTACTGACAAGGTCATACACACGATATGCCTTGGACCCGAACTAGTACCCGACGAAGATCATTGGCGTACTCCGGTCATCCAGCTTCTTCAGGTGAGGCTTCACGTTCTTAACATGTGCAATGCAGCCAAAGGTGCTAAGAAAGTGCACCGCTAGTCGTTTTCCATGCCAGGACTCATACGGTGTCATTCCGTCAAGGCTCTGAGTCGACGCTCAGTTAAGGATGAAGATGGTGGTGGAGACAACCACACCCCAGAACATCCCGGGAAGACCCTTAACCTTCAGCATGCTTTGAGCCATAGACACCACGGTTTGGTTGTGTTGTTCAATGAACTCATCCCGATGTTGTGAAAAATGAACCTTGAGTTGTCATTGTATTCCACGGTCATTACCGTATTCACCGAATTCTACTGAAGTAAAATCGTCACCGTGATTAGTGCAGAGAACCTTCAGCTTGCGCTCTGTCTCCACCTCCATTGTGGCTTGAAAGTGTATGATTGCTGCTAGAGCCTAGTCTTTGCTTGCAAGATGTTTGACCCACATGTAGTGGCTCATGTCATCCACGAGTTGTAGAAAGTAGTGGTTTATGCTTGGCGTTGTTGGCGTGATCGGCCCACAAAGATCACCGTGGATAGGGTTGAGGACTTGTTCTACACGATGCTTCACTTGCTAGGGGAAAGACGCTTGTTGCTGCTTCCCAGTGAGGAAGTTGTCACAGACTTGATCTATTTGATCAATCCATAGAATACCTCGCACCATATCGTGTTGAGAAATCTTGGGAAGAGAATGGGAGTTCAGGTGGCCGTACCTTTCATGCCATCGCCATGCCACCTATGACCCCCTTGTTAACAAGCATGCAGGTTCTGCAATGCTGAGTCTTAGCTTGTACAGCCGATCGGGGAAACAATCCGCCCTAGCCAGCAGACGTCGTTGCTTGTCCCGAATCTTCATGATGCCTCCCTCAATCAATACCTAACAACCATTCTCATCAAGTTGTCTGATTCTGATGATGTTGGCGGTGAGGCTCGGGATGAAGTACACCCTCGTGAGTGTGTGGTGCTCACCGGTTTTACAAGTGAATAAGATTGTCCCGCACCCCTCGATATAGATGACAGATCCATCACCAAACTTCACGGTGCCGCGGATCCCAGAGTCAAGATCAGATAAGGCAGTGTGGGAACCGGTCATGTGGTTTGTGGCACCGGTGTCAAGGTACTATAGGTCGTCGTCGCACACCTCCCTTTGAGCATGTTGTGCAAAGACCTTCGCCTCGACCACTCGGAGAGGACTGCAATATGGTAGTGAGGAATTTGAAGTGGACGATTGTGGTGGTGGTGTATCAGGCATCGCAGTACACGCCCTTACCATAAGGAGTGTCGGCTCGTCGTCGTCACCATGGGTTAGAACAGCCTTAGCATGTCTCATCCTGCTACGACAATCTTTGGCCCAATGACCCATTTTTCCGCAATAGAGACATTGGTCTCTTGAGGCGTCATGATCGTCATTGGATCCCCTATCATCCCTTCGTGGTTGTCGGTGACGCCAGTTGCCAGTCTTCGAGTGGTTGAGGGGTTCATCCCTTGCTTGCCGCTCCTTCATCCGTGTATCCCACTCCTCCTCGGTGAGGAGGAAATTCCCTCCATAGTCGGTGGTGGGTGCCTGGTCAAAACAATCTTCCACCGCTTTGAGTCTCCATGTTACCTCCTCCACAGAGAGCGTAGAGATATCGAGAAGAGTCTCAATTGAAAGGGCAATTTGGGAGAACCTGTAGGGGACGACGCGCAAATACTTCTCAATGACCTTGTCTTGAGGCTTCAGATCTCTAAGGATTGTGAGTTGGTTCACCATCCCAGTGAGCCGCATTGCGACGTCATCCACCGATTCGCCGTTGTGAAAAACAATGCCTTCGTACTCCTTGCGGAGCTTTTGAGAATTGGCCTTGAGAACGCGATCAATGCTGATGCGCATGGTCTTCACGATGACCCACGCTTCCTTGGAAGTTGACTTGATGGCGAGTATGGAGATCATCTCCGGAGGGACAGCGCAGAGGATGGACTCCAGCGCCATCCGATCTTCCTGGATTTCCGCACCGCCAGTGTCAACAGAATCCCAAAGACCGCGTGCTTGAATCATGACCATCATCATCAAGGACCAGTAGCTATAGTTTGTCTTCGTGAGTATCAGATACGTCGTCGATCCCCCGATCTCCTTCACCAATCGATGTACTACCAGAGGGCCGCTGCCGCTGTCAACGGAGGGTCTGGGACGTTCCGATGATGTCTGGGAGATTCGGGACGATGAGGGCTCGGAGTTCGGCATTGAGGATTAATACAACCTCCCTCTGAAAGCAAATGTTGGAAATGTCCGACTGATCAACACGGAAAAACACAAGCGAGGATGGAAAGAAGATTGAAGAAAAATACTTGAACACAAATGATGTTTTGTGCACCACCAATTGGGATGCTTTTCTAGAGAGGTTTTCATTTCATTATATAGGCAAAAAAACAAGACATAATTAAAATCACGCGGAAGCCTTAATGAGGTCAAATCGTGTTGACACATCAATGAGGGGGAGAAAAAAACCGGTGAAATAAATTCCAAATAAAAAATAGTCAACATGGGTGCCCCCATTTAACCATAGAGGATTCACATCTGTGATTTTGATCGTCTCCTTAGCAAGATCATAGATCAGGTGATTAACTGGAAGAACAAGTTCTTATCCTTTGTCGGTCAGATTTCACTGGTCAATTGTGTTCTTCTGGCTATTATAGTGCATGTTCTCTCCTATATCAAGGTTATGATCACCATCATCAAGAGTATTGATAATATCCTTGATATATTTTTATGGTACCCATTTTCTAAAGGTAAAATCCACTGGACCTCCTAGAGGTGGATAAAGAAACTGGATCGAGAGGGTGGGGTCAACATCCGTAGTCTCAATGATACTCTTCACTGCATGCCTGAAAATATTTCTTAGAGAGTCTTGGAAAGTTGTTTTTTTTATGGGGGGAAATCTTGCACTACGATATGGAGGATCAAGTATCCCCCACCTGGTCAATGCTTGGTCTATGGTTTCTAACCTCCGCCCATACTCCTGTTGGGTTTTTTGGATGGGCGATATTTCTTTATGGCATTAGAACTCAGGTGGTTCTGTCATTTGTTTTCTATGTTTCCCAGATTAAAACATATCATTCATGGAATTCAGCCTTTTTCCGCTCTTTATTTCATCCTTCCTTGACAAGGAGCAGTAGGGTATCTTCAACCTCATCGAGTTGAACTTAGACCCCGAAAAATGTATCTTCAAAATGCCCTCCTCGTGCCACTTCACATCAAAAGATTTTGTAAGATCAGTGACATTCAGTTTCATCCAGATGGGTAGAATGAGACTCTTTGGATTCAAAACATCCCCACCAAGTTTAACTTTTTCACTTGGAGGTTAAGGAATTGGGTAGTGCTGATGGATGATAACATTAGAAGGTATGGGATCTATATTGTTTCATGTTTCTTTTTCTACAACGTTCATCAGGAGGAAATATCCACCCATCTATTTTTCAAAAGAGGTCAGGCTCATGAGTTGTGGTGCTTCTTATGGGAATTCATAGCTTTCTCAAAACCAAACATAGTTGATCTTCCCTTTCTCGATCATTGGTACCGCGGCTCAGGTGATGCTGGTCCAGAGAGGCTGGCTCGAATGGTGTTCCTGCACACAGGTTGTTGGAACCTTTGGAGACTAAGAAATAGGGCACGCCAGGAGGGGGTGTACCCATCAGCCAGACTGATTATCACATAGATAACCAATCTCCTCATTGAAATGGTTAGAATTTTCATCAATGTGAGTGAGGATCGCTCTCTTCTCCATTTCAAACATGGTTCGCTCACTACCCCTACCTTCAGTAGCAATAATGGGGGAAGATGGGTTTATTTGATGGAGTTTTTCTAGCTGCAGTGGTAGGTGGATGGTGTACCAACTCCACCCACAATGGTAGTTGGGGATTGGTGGGGATTGGTGGGAGTTGTGTCAAACTTGACACTTCCCACCATGGCTATTTAAGGAGAGCCAAGGGAGCTCCAAAACATCAGTAGTTCGAGCCAAGAGAGAGCTCATTTTAGAGAGCCTTGAGATCTCCATGTAAGATAAGAAAGGGAGGTGCGGGAGGGGTCTTTTTGTAACCTTTGTTCTGGTGAAATAAAGTCCGTTTTCTCCTCCATTTATCTTCCTTCGTGGTCAGTGAACCAAAACAAGTGGTATCAGAGGAAGGTTCCGGAGAAACGGTGGTCAGCTGTAGAGACCCTAACCTTGACGTACATGGAAATTAAATTACTTTTTCTGAATACTTAATACATAACAAAAACAGACACACAAGGACCGTAATAGTTTAGTGTCTTTGGAAACTTGGAACTTAATCTTATAATCGTGGTGAAAGATCTTCAACATCTCCCATAAAGATCTTCCACTTTTTGTTTCCTGACCTAAAACCTTTCTTTTTATCCTGGGGGGAAATAAAATATAAAAAGGGTGATCTCAAATGCTCAGTAAGGGTAATCATGGATAAAATAAAACATACCATATACATTGGAACTTAAAAACATGAACATAATGTTTATACATTAAATCTTGAGCAACGACATAAAACATGGAAGTACATAAGGAATAGATCATAATAGAACATGAAACATGATAAAATAGCATGGGAATAAAACATGTAATTGTGGAATATATTAATCACATGTAATGATTTCCATAGTAGCCAAGGAATTACTACCAAGACCATCTTAGTGGGCAAAGTCCCATTCTGAATCGAGTTCACTCATCGTTTTAGTCCTGTAACACTGAACCAGATTAACTTACCATTCCAGCCATGTCTATCTCGTGAGATATAAAATCTTTACCCAATGAATTGGAGGGAGATATAGGTCCCACCCATCTCATAGTGAAATCATTATTACTTGTGCCACAAAATAAACTTAAAACATTCATCATAACCCAATGAATAAAATGGGTTTCATAAACATCATCCCATCATTTCATAATCCATATAAAACAAATGGATATAATTTCATAATAAGAAAAGTGAGACCATGTAAATAAAAGATAAATTATAATTAAAACATACACATATGAAATAATTTCATTTTATATGGAAAATGGTTTTGATAAAACACTTGAAATGAATTCTTGAGGAAAATATCCTTTCTTCTTTAAAATCATTTTCTTTTCACAAAATGTCATGAATTTTTAAAAGAAATAGATTTTCTTGAAAATAGTCATGAAATCTTTTTGAGGAAGCTTCATGAAAATATGGATTTATAAAACCGTAAAAATCCTTTCATGCCGTATAAGTTAAAAGAAAACATTCTTCTCGTACTTTTTTCGGAAAAGTCAAAGAGTACCTCGTACGAAAAACGGCAAAAGATTCCTCTCATATCTTTTACTAAAAACTCTATGAAGGGTAAAATTGTATATAAACTATTGTAGAAGGATTTAAATATTACATATTGAGGAAACATGGATGTGGATGATAAAATAAACCCCAGTAAATACCAATGTATAAACAATCTCGGATAAAAATGAGATTTTGATATTTTCCCTTATCTTATGTCCGATATGCTTCGTATGTATCCGAACCTCCTGTATAATGATTTAAATAATGTCATTGACTTATTATAGAATCATATTAATTGTTATGATATCATATATGGTTCACTTATGACTTTATATTACCTGTTCTTTTGTAAATTCCATGTTAAAGAGTGTTTTGGGTAAAATCGTTTCATTTTTCGTCCGTGTTTTGACTTGTAATTATTCATATGATTACTTAGATCACGATTACATAATTCCAGAATATAAAACATGATTTATATATAATATATATTAATAATATGAATATATATAATAGATCTATAAATGGAAAGAAATACACCGTTCATGGAGACGGTAGGCCGTACGTACGCATGAACGCTGTTTTCGTTTCCTTATTGAGTTGAATGGAATTAGGTAGATGACATACATATATAAATAAATCCAGTAGCTTTATAATTTCATATATTTCATTATTATTGATTATATATACTTTATAATCATTCTTAAATGGTTAACATGGAGAATGAATCTCATCGCGTCGTGGAGACGATAGTCCGTACGTACGCACGAGCGATGATATCGTTTCCATAATTATTGAATTGAATTGGAGTGGATGATACAATATATCAGAATCAGTATGATGTTATAATAACTATGTATATTTATTCTTTACACCATTATACCCATCCATGTAAGGTGTTGGTGAAAAAAAAACAGATTACACCACGGTGTGGAGACGGTATTCCGTACGTACGCACACGCGGTGATTTTGTTTTCCGTTGGATAGATAGAAGGTGAAATGGGGTTGTTTCATATTTATAATAACAAATCAGTATATTAGTGATACTTATGTTATTACTTTATAATGAAACAACTAAATAAGAAGAAGTTGAAGAAGAAATAACCTTGAAAGAATTGGGAGAAGAAATTACCTCTTCTTCGATACGCCTCTTTGAAACTTCCTCTTAGGGCACTAAGATTGGTCTTTAAAGTAGACCAGAACCTCTAGGATGTTTATAGGTAAGTGGAAAAGATAATTTTTCAGGGGTTTTCATAGCTTGAAGGCTCAAATTAGTGTGAGGAGGAGAGGGAGGAGGTGCCCTTTTATAAGGGAGGAGAGGGGCATCTTTGGAATTCTTAAAAATATTAATTTATAATAAATCTAAACCCACTTAAAAACCTCAAAAAATGACTCATATTCAAATATTAGATGAGATAGGGTTGTAATATAATCAACCAATCAAATTTATACATGTTTGGATCTTATTTTAAACCTTATCATTTTGATTTATCCTTATTTAATCTATTTAAGTTTATTTGTGGTAATAAAATTCTAAATTTTAAATTATAACAAATAATTACTTATTTGTTGTGAATTTTCCATAATTGTTTACTTTAAAACATTATAGACCATATAAATTTAAATTTATAATTTTTAAATATTTTTGTGATTTTTAAACAATTTTATAATATGTTATTTTTATAAAATAACAATAGTGTCAATTTTGACACTATTCATTTATTTGAATTTAAATAAAATATATACAGATAATATGTTAGAACTAAAAGCTTTAATAGATTCATAAATGGTCATATGTTTCTATAAAATTAGTGGATAACATTAAATAGTTCATATAATATTTATTTTATTATTTTTAAAACCATTTATTTGGTTTATCTCTTAATAAAATAATTACTACAACATTTTTGTATAATTATTTAATATACTTATTTGTTGCATAAAAATTTAAAATAAAATCCTATGATGAAGATAAATCTATTAAATTTCCCAATAATACTTTTACTAGAATTTATCATCTTAAAATCACAATATTTAAATTGTTATATTTATTAAATTATGAAGGTGACAACTTTGGCATCATTTAAAATAAAATAATATAAGTGTCATAATCACTTTTATAAGGATACAAACGGTTATATATTAGGTAATTGGATGATTAAGGTGTATATATAAACTACCAATAAGTTTTGGTCTGGTTTGTGGGCCTTTTAATGGATATTATTATTTCAATAAAAACTATATTACTTATTTTCCACTTAATAAATAATTTCTGTATCATTAATGTATCACCATTAATGACAATTATTTAATCCCTAAAAGTTATAAATAAATTATCATGATGTAGATAATTTTATTAGATCTCTGTAGACCATTCATGTTCTATGTTTTATGATGTTTATCACTAAATTAAAATTATTATACTTATAAGATTTAAGAGAGTGACATGTTGTCACTTTCTTTGGTTTTAATAATAATTAAATTATTTTTCATGGTCAAAAGTCCATAAAATGAATCTAATCCGACCCTTAGTTGATATGGGTTTACTTTTAGCCATCCAATATAATTTTGGCATGTGTTAAGGTAATTTTATAATATTATATTTACCCTTAATTACCCGATTTACCTTTAACTATGGTAAATAAAATTTACCATAGTTACTATTCATAATTCCCAAAAATAAAAAGTAGCCTATTAACATAATTTGAACCCATTGATTCCAAATATGGAATCCATTTTTTTTAAATTCAATACACATAAGTTTCATAAATTAAATTAAAATTAATCTCGTTGTCGAATGAAAATGAGTTTTTGTTTAAAACACTGCAAAAGATTGAATTGATTTAACCTACGAATTCAATGTAAAATCAATGCTAATGACATACATTATATTAAATGGTAAAAATATATTCTCTTTATAATTTAAAACCATTCAATATTATAATTTAACAATATAAATTATTACGATGAAAAAAGTTGTTTTTCATTAAAATATAGCGTGTTTTTACTATTCATCAAAATATGAAAGTTACCAGAATAATACGAAATATTTATTCAAAGTAAATTTTAATTTCTTGATTCCAAAGAAGAATTTTATTTTGTCAAATTGAACTTATTAACATGTAAAAAACTAGATTTAAAGTGGGTGCGCCATCAAAAGGCGGCAAAACTGCATTTTTTGAAAAATACTTATTTTACCTGAAAAATTTATTTTGTTCTTATACCATGTTCTAGAAAATATGTAAGATGAATAATAATGTTATAAAATTCAAAATTTAGTTAATACTATTCATAACGGCTAGTTCATAATAATATTATAATAATATATCTTTGTTTAGTAAAACCCGATATTGCATACAACACACGCTATCGAGGAAGGTCGCGATTGCGTGTAATGAAAGCCAAGTCAGGGTTGCGTGTTGTGAAAGAATCCTTCGTTTTTTCGTATAACAGAATCCAACCATATTTCATTTATACATTGAATATATATATATATATATATACACACTCAATGTTGCGTAGAATAACTATTATCAAAATTGTGTGCAACACGATCCAAGAATAGTGTTGCATATACTGCAAGCTAATACGGTGTTGCGTATAGCGCAAGGTAATCTTGGTATAGCATAAAACACAGGAAATTAATGAAATTAAAAAAATATTTTTCATAAAATCTCGGGGTGTTACATTCTACCCCCCTTAAAAGGAATTTCTCCCTCGAAATTCGTCGGGGTTAAAAATTGTTTACTACTCGAAAGTTTGTTTAATAGAAACCCACCTCGTAAAAAGGAATACCAAAACATGGCTTTAAAAACTAAAGTATGAAATGTAGTAGTTACCCAAATTAACTCATAACTTGTTTCCACATAGGAGAACATAGGTGAAAATATGGATATGGAAGAAAAATATAACCATCAATTTCTCATGGAGAGTGGTAGAGAACATGGCTATGAAAAAGCCAACAATAACAAAGCTATTGATTTGTGATGATCTAAGGTACCATCTAATTCATCAGATATAAGGGAACTAGGACAACATTTTTGGTTTTCAATATCATTTCCCTAAATTTGATGAATTAAAAGAAATACTTGCATGATTTTGGTACAATCTCACTGTTGTTTGTGAATTGAACAACTTCCACTTCATCCCTTAATGAAATGAAGTTGAATTTGTTATTAGTGAAGTGTTAACAGATCATGTGATAGAATTATGGGTCATTCCATCTGTTTCAAACAAAAGGTTAGAAAATGTTATCAAATATACATAAGTCCATCTATGGTGAGATTAATCATATATGGTTCCTAAAATGGACTTATACTTCATATATCATACCTCTTAATAAAATAAAACTAGTTTATACTAACCAGGGACTTCTTGTAGGCCAGTGGTAGGCGATAAAGGCCAGTCGCACTTCGGTTGTGGGTTCGTTTCCCACAGCCTTGTCCGACGCGATGGGCTGTCTCCCGTCCTGTAGGTTGTCCTTTTTCTAAAACTATATTACTATAACATCCCATCAAAAATATCAAAAAAAATCTTCTATCCTTAAACAATACTATCTTATGTCCAAAATAATCCATTTCAATCTTTATCTAAAATACTTCAGTCCAAGATCATAATATAAAGAAAACAATTACTTGAAATGTCATCAACCAACCATCATTTATCCCCCATTATCTTGTTGGTCACCTTCCAATCATGTGAATACCTTAATCATGTATTCTCTTGAAAAATGAATATCTATTAATCCTTAGTGAAAACATGAATGCTGTCAAAAGTTAACTCTTTCCACATACCAAAATCCAAAAATTCAATATACTCAAACCATGGTATAACCTTCTCCTTATATCAGTCATGAGCTCATGAATACTATCAAAAATTTAATTTTCTCTTTATCTCTTCATTATGCGCATATCATCTACTTTCCAAAAATACTGGTACCATTCATCACACACTTTCAAAACTTAAGGAAAGACAACAATGTAATAATCATTAGATGTCTCTTTATTCTATAGTACCATGAGATTACTTATACAACGTTACAGTTGATAAACATGTAATCATTCCACTACCTTCTTAAACCATTGACCGAGCTTCAACAATTGTATCATCTCACATATCATTTGTAGTCTCTTCATCATCATCAACATAAATACTACCCATACGACCATACTGATTCTCTTCATGAGACTTTCCCTTAGAGAATTGGTTTTCATAATGCCCGTACATTCCACATTTAAAACATCTAATCATTGTTGATGTCGTAGCAATGCCATTATCCTTGTCCATGGTGTTAACTGAACCTTTTCCTTTGAACTTACTGGGTTTGTGTCCTTCTTTTCCACACCCAAAGCATCTTCTAGTTCCTTTGAAACAATCTCCCTGATGCCTCTTCCCACATGATTTACATGAGGGAAATTGAACTTTCTTTCCTCTATGATCATCATGAAACTCCGTCTTTCTCTTATTATCTGAGTCGGAAAACTTACCAAAGTTGAGATTATTGATCATATTATGAGATTGCTGATTAGGCATAATAACGATGTTTGGAATTCCAGATCACGTTTCATTTGGTTTCTCATGAATAAAATCATTCCATTGTCCATCATATCCTCCATTATCAGGAATCATCCTGTTTCCAGCCATTTTCTAAAACCCAAAAAGAATAGTGTGAGCGGCAAAAATCATGCTAGGGAAAACAACATATTAAAGGGGAAGCACCCTCAATATCTAACATCTTTGGTTAAATTCTAAGATCGTTACCGTAGTTCTAAGACTTTATCTTATACATATACTTATCCTTAGGGACATCCCTAGACATACCTTAGAAATATCTCTAGGGATCTCACTAACGTCCTCGCATCCTAGTTTCCAAAGGTTGACTAAACCTTTCCTCTGATACCAACTGTAGTGACCCTAAGCTTGACGTACATGGACATTACATTACTTTTGCGGAATACTTAATACATAACAAAAACAGACACACAAGGACCGTAATAGTTTAGTGTCTTTTGAAACTTGGAACATAATCTTCTAATCGTGGTGAAAGATCTTCATCATCTCCCATAAAGATCTTCCACTTTTTGTTTCCTCGCCTAAAACCTTTCTTTTGATCCTGGGGGAAAATAAAACATAAAAAGGGTGAGCTCAAATGCTCAGTAAGTGTAATCATGGATAAAATAAAACATACCATATACATTCGAACTTAAAAACATGAACATAATGTTTAAACATTAAATCTTGAGCAACGACATAAAACATGGAAGTACATAAGGCATAGATCATAATGGAACATAAACCATGATAAAATAGCATGGGAATAAAACATGTAATTGTGGAATCCATTAAGCACATGTAATGATTTCCATAGTAGCCAAGGCATTGCTGCCAAGACCATCTTAGTGGACAAAGTCCCATTCTGAATCAAGTTCACTCCTCGTTTCAGTCCTGTAACACTGAACCAGATTAACTTACCATTCCAGCCATGTCTATATCATGAGATATAAAATCTTTACCCAATGCATTGGAGGGAGATATAGGTCCCACCCATCTCATAGTGAAATCATTATTACTTGTGCCACAAAATAAACTTAAAACATTAATCATAACCCAAAGAATAAAATGGGTTTCATAAACATCATCCCATCATTTTATAATCTATATAAAACAAATGGATATAATTTCATAATAAGAAAAGTGAAACCATGTAAATAAAAGATACATTATACTTAAAACATACACATATGAAATAATTTCATTTTAGATGGAAAATGGTTTTGATAAAACACTTGAAATGAATTCTTGAGGAAAATATCCTTTCTTCTTTAAAATAATTTTCTTTTCATAAAATCTCGGGGTGTTACATCAGCAGTTGAGTTTTTCCGGTGACCAGAAACATCAAGTTGCTTGGAATCGAGTTTATAATCCAGATTCTGAAAGCTCGTGTCGAGATGATTCCAACGACGCAATCGACGTCGAAAACGGAGCTAAAACGAGGTCTCTAAGCTCGATCAAAGTTTGGTAAAACTTTCGGGTGAAAAGTACCACCTTGCTGGAGAAGAAGACACTGTTCCGGTTCCGGCGACATTTTCGGCAATTTTTCCGGCAGCAGCTCCGACATGCCATGTCATCGCCACGTCATCGGTCGATCTCGGCCATTGATACTGATTTGGTCATATCTTGACCAATCAGTGTCTGTTTTTGACGATCCATGAGTCGATTCCACCATTTTCGATTGTTACGGACACAACGGGGAGCTCCATTTTTCTAGATTCTCTACCCATTTTTTACAGAGTTGCAATTCAATGGAGGGATCATCCACGGGAGGGATGATTATGTTGACTTCTTCCAACTACTCCATTTGGAAGTCTCGAATGGAAGACCTCCTCAATGAAAACGATCTTTTTGATCCCATTGAGAATAAGGTAGTCAATCCTGATGCCACTAAAGAAACAGAGTGGAAGAAAAAGAACAAAATGGCAATCGGTCAAATCCGCCAATGGATCGATCAGGGTGTCTACCACCATGTTTCACAAGAGACTGATGTGGACGAACTTTGGATGAAGTTGGAAAATACATACCAATCAAAGACCTCTCGAAACAAGATCCACTTGTTGAAACGGTTGATGAATCTTCGACTACCGAGTTGAAGCTCTATAGCCGAGCACACTAGTGAGTTCCAAAGCCTATTGAATCAATTGGTTGCTGCAGGTAAGACTCTGACTGATGAAGATCAGGCGTACCACTTACTCTGCACACTTCCCGATAGCTGGGATACGCTTGTTGTCTCACTTAGAAATTCGGCGCCCGGTGGCAAACTTACCATGGCGATGGTAAAAGATGCATTGTTCAGTGAGGAGGCCCGATGGAAGGACGCAAGTTACAACCAGACACAAGCACTCGTCCTGGAGAAGTGAGGGAGACAACAAGGAGGAATTCGAGGGGCGGGAACCGGAGGTCGAAGAAAAAATAGAGGAAGATCCACAGATGGCAGGAGGCCAACATAAAAATGCTACCATTGTGGCATGGAGGGACACATGAAGAAGAACTGTCGAAAGTTGCTACAAGAAAAGGGACAAAGTAGCAACCAACAAAGAAGAAATGAAGACGCGCATGTGAGCATCACCGGAGAAGTTGTACTTTGCTCCAAAGATGAAGAAGAGACATGAGTTCATACATCAGGCCAGGACACAGAATGGGTGGTCGATACTGCAGCAGCGTACCACGTCACTCCGCATCGTGAATATTTCTTGACTTATCAAGATGGTGACTTTGGTGCATTCAAGATGGGAAATACCAGTTTGGAAGATATTTTTGGAATGGGTGATATCCAAGTCAAGACGAGCGTTGGATACCCAATCACCCAGAAGGATGTTCGACATGTTCCAAGCCTTCGTCTCAACCTGTTATCAGGGATAGCCTTTGATCGACAGGGCTATGAAAACATCTTCAGCAATGGAGCATGGAAGATGACAAAAGGAGCCATCGTCATTTCCCGAGGACACATATGCGGTACGTTGTACAAAACTCATGTGAAGATATGTGCTAACAGCCTCAACACGGTGGAAGGAGAGACATCCAATATGTGGCATAGGTGACTCGACCACATGAGTGAAAAAGGGTTATCTACCCTGACGAAGAAGAGGTACATCTGTATTAACAAGGATGCATCACTTGATCCTTGTAAATACTGTTTGTATGGAAAGCAGCATAGAGTCTCATTCAATACCGCTTTATCAAGGAGATCAGAGTTACTGGATCTGGTGCACTCTGATGTATGCAGACCCATGGATGTGGATTCTCTGGGAGGTAACAAATATTTCTTATCCTTTATTGATGATGCATCTCGAAGGGTGTTGGTGTTTTTCTTTCGGGCGAAGGACTATGTATTGGAATAATTCAAGATGTTCCACGCCATGGTGGAGCGTGAAACTGGAAGGAAGCTGAAGTGTCTTCGTTCAGAAAATGGAGGAGAGTACACATCCAGGGATTTCAATGCCTATTGTAGGAGTCATGGAATTCGACATGAGAGAACAGTCCCACGCACCCCACAACACAACGGAGTTGCAGAAAGGATGAACAGAACCATCATGGAGAAGGTTAGAAGCATGATGAGTTTGTCTAAGCTGCCTAATCCATTCTGGGGAGAAGCCGTACATGTTCCATGCTACCTCATCAACAGATCCCCATCGGTCCCGCTGAATTTTGATATTCCACAAAAGAGATGGTCTGGTAAACATCCCTCTTACTCTCATTTATGAGTATTTGGATGTTTGTCATTTTCACATGTATCCAAGGAGCTCAGGCAGAAGCTAGATGAGAGATCTACTCCATGCATCTTCATCAGCTACAGAGATGAGGAGTTCAGATACAAACTTTGGGACCCGAAGGAGAAGAAGGTGATCAGAAGCAGAGATGTCGTGTTCCATGAGAACCAGACGATCGAGGACATTCAAAATCCTAGAATGACTCGAAGGGAAGGTGTTGAGGAATCAATTAATGATCCAACACTGGTACCAGAACCACCTATCAATGAAGAGGAGGAGGTGCAAGAAGACTCATCGGTAGCGGACCAGGAGGAAGTGGAAGAGGATATTGAGCAGGGGAGACTCAATCCTCTCCACAAGAAGTTGCAGAACCATCACATGAGCTAGGTGATGTTGTGCCTCCTAAACCTAACATTTCACAGGTTCGAAGATCTTCATGAGGAAGGATTCTGTCAATAAAATATTCAGATTCAGAGTACCTATTGCTGACTGATGAGGGGGAGACAGAAGGATACCAGGAAGCCGTATCTCATCCTGAAAAAATCAAGTGGATGCATGCAATGGAGGATGATATGGAGTATTTGAAGAAAAACCAGACATACAATTTGGTGGAACTACCCAAAGGTAAGAAGGCACTAACGAACAAATGGGTGTTCAGGTTGAAGAAGGATGGAAGCAAAAGGGAGGTCAGACACAAATCTCGGTTAGTTGTCAAGGGATTTCTTCATATGAAAGGAGTTGACTTTGATGAGATTTTTTCACCCGTGGTGAAGATGGCTTCAATCCAAGTCATTTTCGGATTGGTGGCTAGCTTGGACTTGGAGCTTGAACAGATGGACGTGAAGATAGATTTTCTTCACGGTGACCTCACTGAAGAGATCTATATGAAGCAGCCTGAAGGTTTTGAGGTTTCTGGACAAGAAAACCTCGTCTGCAAATTGAAGAAGAGTCTGTACGGATTAAAACAGGCTCCTAGGCAGTGGTACAATAAGTTTGACTCATTCATGGTGAGTCATGGCTAAAAGCGGACACAAGCAGACCAGTGTGTTTACATACAGAGATTTCAGGATGGTAACTTTGTTGCACTTCTACTTTATGTCGATGACATGTTGATCATTGGGAAGGATGTAGTGAAGATTAGATAGTTAAAGAAGGAGTTATCCAAGTCTTTTGAAATGAAAGACTTGGGTGCAGCTCAACAGATTTTGGGGATGCAGATCATTCGTGATAGAAAAAGGAGGCTGTTATGGCTATCTCAGGAGAAATAGGTTGAACATGTTTTGAAACGTTTCAACATGGACAAAGCCAAACGAGTGAGCATTCCTCTTCCTGCTCATTTTAAGTTGAGCAAGAGTTCATGCCCATCGTCCAAGGAAGAAATTGAGGCGATTTAGATGATACCATACCCGTCAGCAGTTGGAAGCTTGATGTATGCTATGGTGAGTACGAGACCAGACATTGCCCATGTAGTGGCAATCATGAGCCGATTTCTCTCCAATCCAGTGAAGCAGCACTGGGATGCAGTCAAGTGGATTTTGAGGTATCTTAAAGGTACCTCAAAGTTATGTTTGTGCTACGGGGGTGATGAAACAATCTTGGAGGTCTATACAGATGCAGATATGGTCGGTGATCCTGATAGTAGGAAGTCTATATTAGGATACATCTATACTTTTGCAAGAGGATCTTTATCATGGCAGTCAAGGTTGCAGAAGTGCGTCGCTTTATCCACGACGGAAGCAGAATACATTGCTGCTTCAGAAGATGGCAAGGAGATGTTGTGGCTAAAGCGTTTTCTCCAAGAGCTTGGATTCAGTCAGAAGGAATACAGGGTTCATTGTGATAGTCAAAGTGCTTTAGACTTGAGCAAGAACTCCGTGTACCATTCTCGGACGAAGCACATCAACATTCGCTACCATTGGATACATGAAGTAATGGATCAACAACTGTTGCGACTTGTGAAGATCCACACGAAGGAGAACCTAGAAGATATGTTGACAAAGGTGGTTTCTCGAGAGAAGCTGGATCTTTGCAGATGCTCCAGCAGATTGCAGCTGTAGGGGGAGAATTGACATAGTTTTTCCAGCTGCCTTGGTAGGTGGCTGGTGTACCAACTCCACCCACCATGGTAGGTGGGGATTGGTGGGGATTGGTGGGAGTTGTGTCAAAATTGACACCTCCCACCATGTCTATTTAAGGAGATCCAAGGGATCTCCAAAACATCAGTAGTTCGAGCCAAGAGAGAGCTCATTTTAGAGAGACTTGAGAGCTCCATGTAAGAGAAGAAAGTGAGGTGTGGGAGGGGTATTTTTGTAACCTTTGTTCTGGTGAAATAAAGACCGTTTTTCTCCTCCATTTATCTCCCTTTGTGGTCAGTGAACCACAACATTATTGGCACCCCTGATCAGTGGTTTGAAAGTTAATATTGGCGGTTCTTGTACCTTGGGATCTATGCATGGAGGGGGTTTTTCGGAATGGAAATGGCTTGGTTTTATTGGAATTCTAAGTCCAGAAGAGGCATGGGAGTTTCATACGAGAAGAGGCCTTGGATATGTTTATGGGCCTCACATTATACATCCAAAGGGACTTACACATTAATGAAACTGAAATAGATTCCTTGCTTTTTCACAATTCACTTCTGGGTCTCTGCGACCCCCCATGGGCGATCAACTACGTCACAATGAAGTGTCAGGTCATTCTTAATTACAACACTAAAGTGTCTCACGCATGGCAGGAGGGGAAAAAAGTGGCGGATCACCTAGCTGTTGAGGAGAACAAAGTGGAGGATCACCTAGCTATTGAGGAGAATCCCGAATCCAGGCTGAAAATTTATTTCCAAAAAATATCGTGAGAAACCTGAAACGATATAAGAAGAATGAAGAAATCAACACGCAGGATTTTTTAATGTGGAAAAACCCTCCCATGCAGAGGATGAAAAAACCATATGGCAATTCCCAAATATCCACTATGAATCAGAGAGTACAAAGAATCCAAGTAATGTCCAAACTTGAATTACAAATGAGAGAGCGTAGAAAACCTGTGTGAAAATCACACCCCGATATGCCTCTGACTTCTCTCTGACAAACATACCGCTGACTCCATGTATTGGAAGATCAATTTGTTACAAAACTTCACCCTTCTATCGACGAAATGTCACTACCTCCAAGATCTTCACCCGAACACGCATCAACCTCGCACCAGCTTGCGACACCCGAATGATCTCGCCATCATAATGTACAATCGATCTATAATCGGGACACGCCACCTGATCACCTCTATCAGGAAGACTTTCGATACGTGGCTCGATCATTAATTGCATTGCTGTCGCTTCACACTTGTAGAACATCGAGACATCACACATGCTACTGCCGATGTGGTAGCCCCCTTCTTGCTCTCAGTGGACTACATCTTGAGCAGATCGCTCTGTTTGTCACCAGAAGCTTCCTCTTTTTATAGGTTTCACTGTTTCCTTTTTCAAAATTCTAATGAGATATAAAATATTATATATTATATCTCAAAATCACTATGTATCTGCCATGTTAAGATTAAAACACATATCTCATCTACATAGATAAGATATATATCCCCATGAGATACACATGCAGCCTTATCTGTGTGATATGATAAAAGATATATCATATTCAAAAAAACATATCTTATCTAAAATTTGGAAACATCAAGATGAAGGTTGAACCTCAACAATCCCCCCCTTCATCCCGTCAATGGAGATACCATCCAACAAACTCAGTTGGACCAAAAAACATGTTGGTATTGCACCAACCACCATACTTTGCAGAAAAATGACGACTCTATTTTGCAACTCTGATGGAAACTTGAAAGCTCCCCCTGAAAAAGAAATCGAAATGCCGAAGTCTTCGTCATACCTGTGTCTGCACCACCAATACCAGAATCAACAATATCTGGTTCCCACAAAATCATGATCGCCACAAAATATGGAGCACTTGCAGGAAAAACTTGCTCCCCCTGCTCAAAATCCTGAGCACCTAGCGCATCACCCTGATATTCAAATTTTAATTTTTTCTTAACCAATCGCACATTCTGAAGAAAATAATTAGGTGTAAGATCTGGAACACCTCCTTCAATCTGCTTTCCAAAACTTATTCTTCCTCACGCACGAGCCATAGATCCTCTTTGAATCTTCCAAAAAAAATCTCACCACAAATTGCAAGCCCGAACCATCACCTTTGATACCACTTGTTGGGGAGAATCCCGAATCCGGGCCGAAAATTGCTTGCCAAAAAATATCATAAGAAACCCAAAATGATATAAGCAGAATGAAGAAATCAACACGTAGGGGTTTTTAACGTGGAAAAACCCTCCCATGCGAAGGATGAAAAAACCATGGGGCAATTCCCAAATATCCACTATGAATCAGAGAGTACAAAGAATACAAGTAATACGTAAACTTGAATTACAAATGAGATAACGTAGAAAACCTGGGTGAAAATCACACCCTGATACGCCTCTTCCTTCTCTCTGACAACCATACCGCTGACGCCATGTATTAAAAGCTCAATATTTGTCAAAACGTAACCCTTATGTCGAAGAAACGTCACTACCTCATAGATCTTCACCCGAACACGCGTCAACCTCGCACCAGCTTGCGACACCCGAATGATCTCGCCATCATAATGTACCGCCGATCTGCAATTAGGACACGACACCTGATCACCTCTATTAGGAAGAATTTCTATATGTGGCTCGATCATTAATCATGTTGCTGCTGCTTCACACTTCTAGAACATCGAGACACCACACATGCTACCGCCGACACGATAACCCCCTTCTTGCTCTCGGTGGACTACATCTGGAGCATCTCGCTCTGTTTGTCACCAACAGCTTCCCCTTTTTATAGTTTTCACTGTTTACTTTTTCAAAATGTAGATAAGATATAAAATATTATAACTTATATCTCCAAATCACCATGTATCTTCCATGTTAATATTCAAACACATATCTCATCTAAACAGATAAGATATATCTCCCCATGAGATACACATGCAGCCTTATCTGTGTGATATGATAAAAGATATCTCATATTCAAAAAAACATATCTTATCTCAAATTAGGCAACATCATGATGCGGGATAAACCTCAACACTAGCCTCCCTGGACTTCATTGGTCGCATGGATGTCTTCTTTCATAATGTCATCATATTTATGGTCGAGGGGGTTAATTTGATTAGAGGGGATTCCCTTGGTTTGCATTACTTTTAGACACCATAGCCCCTAGGGGCGGACCGGGGCCATGATGCTTTTCTTGTCCCTTCTCTTTACATTAATAAAAGTTTAACTGATGATGATGATGATGTAGATGCCAGAAAAGTCCGTAACTCCTTGAGGAAGTTTCGAAATGACAAAGAGAATTCATATTCGGACCCGAAGGCCCGGTCCGGTGGGCCCGGAAGTGGTGCACGAAATTAAGGAGGACATGCACGAAAACATGTTGTTCACACGAAAGACACTCGTGATTCGCGAAAAAGAACCAGTGTGGCGTGCAATTTTGCACACCCGATTCCACACGGTGAGGGCTTTCCTGCCAACATGTCCAGGCGCGGAAGATTTCGCACACCGTCCGGATTCCGCGATAGTGGATGCCTATAAATAGAAGGTGACCCCAACCATTTTGGGGTTGTGGAATTCAGACCAGCTCCTATGTGCGCAATTCGGACTCCCGCGCGTGCAATATGACTTCAAGGTAATAACCCTTTTCATGCAACCTTTCCCCAAGGTTCGCCTTTGCGCGCAATCCCACCAGCTTAAGTGAATTTTACCACTCCTCAGGGTTCCTCCTTTGTGCGCAATTCCTTCCCCTTGAGTGCAATCCCTTCCCATTGCACATAATCCCTTCCAAATTGCATGCAGTCCCATCGTTAGGTTTTACCATACCTTAGGGATCGGCCATTTACCTCGCGTGCAATCCAGGCTCGTCACGTGAAATCTCTCCTAGCTGCACGCAATCCCTCTACCGCAATTAAATGCCATTATGGTGTTTTGCACGCAAACCTCCTCTTTTCACGCAAACCCGGGACCCCTCACCTTGACTCCCCCTGGGGTTCCACTCTGCGTCAGCACACGATGTCTTCCATACCGGGCATGCACGTCTTGTGTTCTTTTTTCGTACGGCCTTCAAGGCTCGTACGAAGTAACCTCAAGGTCCCTTGGGAGGTGTTTCCTATTGCATTGCTTTGCCTCATTATTCTTTTCATAGGCACGCTAACAGCTATTGCTTCTTCGCATAGCCACACTAATGTGGACCCCTCGATGGTTCACCCTATGGCCTCCCTTCACCACGGCCTTGTCGATGCCTTCCCTCCCACAAGGGGTAGAGGGTGTTGTGCATGTAAGACCTAGGGGTGTGGAGTGAACCCACCTCATCCGAGCTGTCGGACGTTAAACCACCGAGCACCTCGTCCTCAACACATGATGTTAAACTGTGATCCGACCCCATGCCTCGCACGTAGGGTCCCCCCGGCTCAGACATTCTTTACACTGCTTGTCTCCATGGGAATGGAATCTTCCTCACATGGAATGATATCCTCCTTTTGGAGTGGCGTTTGTCCACGGTGGAAGGGATGCCTCAGAGCGTAATCCCCGAGCCCCTCTTGCGGAAGGTTGCACCAATGCAACTCCGTACTTCCCCACTACCAAGGCCAGTGGAGGGTGTGATAGGGAACGAGGCATCTCCTTTGTTCGGTCCCAAATCCCTCTCCCTCTGTGCTTTGTCGCACCACAGGCCTCCATCCTGAAGCAAGTCCCAGCACTAAGGGCTGCTAACCACGCGTAAGCCCCTGTTTCCTCTTTGGGCCGCTAAACGCGTAAGCCCCTCTCCGCTTCTCACAGACACACCCTTCCCGATGTGATTGTCTGGTCCCTGCTGCCTCTTGTTTCTCACACCGATCATGACTCACGTGGGCTTAGAGCGAGCATCGACCATGAAATCCTCCATGGTCCGCCTCAGAGCGTAAGCCCCATCCTAGTGTACTATGGGGATTTTGACCCATGCTAAAGCATGGTATTTAGGTAGCCTCCACGATGTTCAAGCCCACCACTCGGTCGCTTTGACTTCTTCATGTCGGTTCGCCAACACTTTGGTCCGTCTCAGAGCGCAAGCCCCAAATTTCCGGTCCGGCATGACGTTAAACGGTATTGCCATCCCGCATGATGTTTAACTATATGCCCATCCTGCGTGACATTAAACTGTAACCCGTCCCTCATGACGTTAAACTGTATGCCCGTCCCGCATGACGTTAAACTATTTCCCGTCCACCATGATGTTAAACTATATCCCGTCCCGCACGACATTAAACTGTAAGCCCCGAACTATGTGGACTTTGATCCGTGAAAACACATGGTACATAGTAATCCTCCACAAGGTTCAAGACCATCACTCAGTTGTTTCGACCCCTCTGTGTCGGTTCACAACCACCATTCTAGGCCGCCTCAGAGCATAAGCCCCATGTCCACCATTACGGGCCGCCTCAGAGCATAAGCCCCATTTCCACCATTACGGGCCGCCTCAGTGTGTAATCCCCATATCCAACCCCCATGTCTCATCCTGACCTTTCCCTCGAGCCCACGTGCCTCGGGAAGCTCATGCCCTAGCCCGGAGGTCTTACTTCCTCCAGGCTCCAATCCACTTTTTCATTCTCACGGGTCACCTCTTTAGGTGTCCCACCGCATCACCGAACTACGCGGACATTTATTCCATGCCATGGGGATACGTTGGAAGCCTCCATGATGTTCAATCCCCTCTTCACTCCATCACCCATCCTGATCCTTACCCGGGACGCCACATCCCGGTGGGATCGTGCCATCTCATTCCACTCCACCGTATCTAGGGATCCACCCACATGTTGGACACAATATCGGTGTTCCCCCCAGGGGGGATCTTCAATCTGATCTACTCTTAGTGTTTCAATTAGTCCAATCCGTCTCCGCAAGACGTTAAACTCGCGGCATACCCCGTGTGAAACATGGGAAGCTGAGGAGAACCTCATATGTTACACAATTCCCCACGTTGGATGTGGGATGCGTCGGGCTTCCGCGCCCGTGAGAAGACCTATAATAAGGGACAGAAGATATACATGCCAATCCCCCGGTGTCAAGACGCACCAATGACACCCCAGCATGACCGTTCTCCTCACCGAAGGTTGCTGCCCCTACCAGACCCCTTGGAGCATCCCGATGGAAGCAACGTAATTAACTGGTGTCCATGAAAATATGGCACCGGGAGCGAGGTTCACGAATATGTCTAAAATCTATGAAGGAGACCCAGACTAGGTGACGAGCTCTGAGGAGGAATCCACGGAAGGAAGAACTGACATCCCATCATACCCATTTCGATCAAGGCGCATATATCCCTGAATAAGGAACGGATGCCGCCCACCTTTGGAAAGTGGGAATGCGGGGCAACAAGCCGTGCGTCCTCCCCCTGCGTGACAGATGCGCGCGCGCCCCGGAAGAAAGCGTCGGAAACAGAAAATGGTGAACTCGACATGAACCTGCTATCCTCAATACAGAGACCGGTAGCATTCGGGGTGTCGGAATATTAGCATGTCACCAAGTCCAGGAACCTAGCACCGGGATGTGAAACCCGCCAGGGGTTGAGGCAGTCAGGACGTTGAGCACTCCGTTCTACGACATCGTCAGCAGGGATCCCTCTTACCGACCACGAAATATGGAATGACATTGGGCTATTGGTTTTAAATTTCTTTTCCTGTTAGAGATAATGGGATCATCTCCCTGATTCCAGGAATCATATCGCTGCATCCGTAGCTCGATCACCACCTGACCACCGGCACAGGGGCAGGGGAAGTACCAACACAGCCACCCCGCGCGGTCCCACCTATTCCACAGTTTCTCTGACCGCCATGACTGGCAGGCGCTCACTCCCCCTCTCCCCATCATAGATCATCCAATGAATGTGATCAACGACCTGGTTCGTAGGTATGAGGAGGAAGGGGTCATCCCCACCAGGGACATGGCCCATTTGGATCTAGAGGCATCTGTGCCTCACCGCCATCGCCTCCCCCAGGGGCTGCGCCGGGAACCACCGCTCCCCACTCCGATGTTCAACTGTTTCAGGAGTCTATCCCCAAAACGCCTCGACACCTCCCTTCCCTACGCCGATGAGGTAGGGGATGTCCGGGTTCACCCAATCGGAGACCCGATTCAAGAGTTCATGGTAAGGGCTCCACCAGGCCGCGTTGACACCGTCGCCCGACTCCCCGAGCTAAGGAGCAGGCAACCCATGTGCCTACACCACCGGCTCCAACCCATCTAACCCGATGCTAGTGTCGGGTGCGAGCGGAAGAGAATGCCCGCCCTGGGGCATCAACGTCAGCAGCCACTATGGCCCGAGCCATTGCTGACTTCTGTTACCAGACCCCCTCTCATGTTGAGCATGGCCAGTTACATGCCCGACCCGGATCGAGGCACCAACCGCCCCACAGGCAGGTTGGGTCGACTCTCCCGGTCACTAGCACAAGAAATGGCCACCGCGAACTAATTCGCAACAGTACCACCCAGCATGAAGGCCCACTCCATGCCACTGATCTGGAAAGCAGAAGGCTTCCCCATGACAGCTATGATCTGGGTATGGCTCTTTCCAGCACCCACTACATGTGGTACGGGGTCACCTCCCCTACCGCTGGCCGCGAGTATGGAGTCGTTGCATATCCAGTCACTCACCCACATGGAGGTCCTCCCCATGTCCCTTTAGACATCTGTCCCGGTGCCCGTCGAACCCTGACATTCAGTCCTCTCTTCCCCAGCACTATTGCGGCCTGAGGACTCCAGGATGAAAATCAGCCTTGCCCTAAGGAGCCACCCAGGGGAAGGAAGGTGGGACGTCGTCGTCGCAAGAGGAATGCCAGGGAAGTCCAGAAGGAAATCAGACCAATCCGTTTCTTGGAATCTGAGGCGGATTATGACTCGGTGATGGAACCTTCCCCCCAACCCTTTGAGTCAAGGGCAGGGATGGGGACGCGGCGCTTTAGCCTCATACTCCCCGAATGCAAGATCTGCATGATTCCCGCCTCCCTCTGAGGGTATATCTAGGAGGATGAGGACTTGGTGTACCCCCAGGGATCAAACTTTTAGTTACCATTGGCCTCTCTGTAAGCACCTTCCACCTCAGTCAGAGAGGGTGGAGAACTTTTCTGGGGACGAACGGAAGAGTCGCGACATGGCACATCCTCGGCAAGCACCGACGCTATGACATGAGGCATGTTCACCAGACCATCCTATAATGACGTGGCAGTCAGGAAACTGCAACCCTTGGAGGATGATTTAGGATTTGGCATCCAATCGGCCTACTCGTCGTATTCTCCACCAGCCAGCCCACCGTCCCACCGGCCTGCCTCGGCACCGCTGCCAGTTCCCCGGCCATCCTCAGTTGATGATCAGGGGCAGCAAGGGCCGGATCCTGAACCAGATTCGTGGAGCTTCTGGACCATCCTCGTAGTAGGGCACTTCCCCGAGAAGTTTTGGCCGGTCGTAGGACCAGATTTTGATATACCAGAATTGCTCACCCCGGGAGAGTTTGAATGTTTCTGCCAGAATCTCTGGGTGACTCACTCCCATCTCCACCACCATCAAGTTCCCTAACCTAGGAGACAAGAACACCTCGAGGATATTGGTGAGCAATGTCGTCGGGTCGACCTGGCCATGCTCCCCACGGTTCGGCACCCCGAGTCGCTTTGCCACCACAGGGCCCTCCAACAATAATGCGTTCAGAGTTTTCAGGTACTCTGCAATGTTATTAGGGAATCCACACCACACGCACATGTTCGTGGATGGGGGTAGTACGCTGCCCTTCTTTTTAGTGCAATTCGCCGACAACCCGACTCACTGAGCGGTTTCGAGGGCTGCCCTCGAGGGCAGTGGCGGTCAACATGGGAAACCTGTCGGGAGAGGGAAACAGTGTGGAACTCCTCGATGGGGACTCACCCCCTGAGGACAAGCTGCTACTGGATACATAGGGGATAATTAATCACAAGCATAGGAACCTCTTGGGCCTCCCCACGCCCACTGAAGTGTTAACACTGAGCCGGAATATCAACAGGGGTAAAGAACACGTTGGGGTTGTCAAGCTCGCTGACCCATCTGCCTCAGTGAAAAAGGCAGAGGAAGATCACGAGAAGGCCACACTACGCCAACAACTTGATGAGAAGAAGAGGCTGTTCAATGAGCTTCTGGATGAACGCATTGTAGAGAGACGACCTGACTACGGTGATCCTAGGCCAGGACAGTAGGTACAAGAGAAACTACCCCTTGACGAGATTCTCCCGGGAAACCGTGACCATGCTGTGTTCGCCGACAGAGGAGAGGCCGGTTCTCATGGAAAGAGGGTGCGATATGTTTCGCCGAACCTTCCTGAGCGGCGTGATCACCCAAGGGACCCCGCTCGGTTTCCTCCCGCTGCCCCAAGAGTCGCTCCTCTAGCCTCACCACAAGCTGCTCAGCTTGACTACCGGATTGAAGATCCCGACAATGCTCTTGTGGTTAGAGATCCCTGTCAGGACAAGAACCCGCATCCAGATGATCTAATGGAGGCACTTATCGCCCGCTTAGAGGCTCTGGAAACTCGACATGTGGAAATCCCACCGGACGGTAAGCCATACCCAGCATGGGTGGATGATATGGCAGCCCCTCCGGGATTTGGCAACCCCACTTTCGCCCCCTTTAACAGGACCGAAGACCTGCCACAGCACCTGGCCCACTTCAACTAGAGGTGTGGGCCTATGTTAGGAACTCTGGCGCAGTAGGAGGCCGCCAAGCTCCGTTGCTTCGTTCAGACACTAGAAGGACTAGCATTCCTCTGGTATAACCCGCTCCCTGTCAGATCTGTGACTAGCTGAGAGGACCTTCGCATGAAATTCCTCTACTAGTTCAATTCCACAACCCAGAAGACGAACATCACAAACCTTTTCAGGTGAAAACAAAGGCCCGAAGAGCGAGTCGCGGACTTCGTCACCCAGTGGAAGGGACTCGCATACTCCCTTTACATGCCACTAACTCAGGATAAATTACTGAAAATGTGCGTAGGGAACATCAAGGCATAGCTGGTTTACTCTATGATCACTCAGAATTACCCTGAAGGGTTCAGGGACTTCTTAGACAAGGCTCAGCGCCTCGAAGAAGCCCTGCAACAGGCCAGTCAGGCATGCCCGCTGCCTCCTGTAATCCCTGCAAGGAGAGCTTCCAGAGCCGAGCCCGCTACTGTGGCCCAGATAGAGGCCCCCAGACAGCTAGAGTTGCTACCAGTGAGGCTAGCTCTGAAGCCCCATAGGGGTCCACCCCCATGGGCGCAGCCTTCGGCCCAGTAACGACCGCTTCAAAATCGGTGGGAGCCTCCGTGTAATGCAGCGCCACCACCTAGGCGAGATAATCAGGTTCTGCCTCCTCGAAATTCTCCTTCGGCCGCTCTTCAGGGCCAGCCTCCAAGATCCCCCATTCTGGACAAAAGGAATCAGGCATACTCTTTTGAAGAAGCCCAGGTCCCTGGTTACTTCTGTAGTGCCTTGGAGCAGAGAATAGTGCGACTGCCTCAGTGCCGGAAGCCGGAAGAAGCACATCTCACTGATCACCCCAACTACTGCCCTTATCACCGGACCCTGGGGCACACCATCCAGTGATGTTACATGTTTAAAGAATGCCTCCAAGACCAGATTGACAACAATGTAGTCAGGTTGGGTCCAGCCCCGCACAAGTGGTAGGTGTCTTTGTGAGATCAGATGGCAGTAGTGGTAATGAGGATGAGTGGCAACGGGTTTCCGACTGCGGGTCCTGAAATTATAATGACTGGATGGCCCGCAAGATGGTTGCTCGTGCCCATGGAATCATCTGTGCCCGCCTGAATTAGCCAGAGCCCTCAGAATCTGCGAACGCTACCTCGGCATTGTTGTCCCAGCCTACCTCTTCCCAGAAGGGCTAGCGGCGGTGCAAGAAGAAATAATGCGCCCTGCCAATGCCATCATCATCCCTCACTCTTGGAGATTTTATGCCCCCAAAAATGGGGATCCCTCCGAATCTCAATGCTGTAGTGGATGACTCCTCGAGTGACAGTCCAAGGTATGCTTCGGTTAACACCGTAGAGTTGGTAAATCCCTTTTTGACTCCTGAAGATGCGGAACGCCCAG
Organism: Viscum album; assembly: GCA_963277665.1. Classification (NCBI taxonomy): domain Eukaryota; kingdom Viridiplantae; phylum Streptophyta; class Magnoliopsida; order Santalales; family Viscaceae; genus Viscum; species Viscum album. Next base: position 356,477,940 of record OY728155.1, on the reverse strand, counting down.
TGGACCTTCCCAATGTTCCCAGTCGTCGCCAACGTCGGCGGAGCCGTGGCTACATAAATCATTGGGGCATGACAGTCGGCACCTCTAGCCATGATGTGCACGCCGCTAAAACTGGGCAGCAGGCCCAGTACAAAGCTCAGTACACACGGCCCCTTCATCCGGTGTCTACAGGTCCGCCTCCACCACTGTTTGTGTTGCTGGATTAGGCAGAACCACCTTTGTCGTGTTGAGGCCAGCTCTGACCTACCACCAGCCGACCCCAGCCATCCGGTCCTAATCTCTGGGCCTCGACTAGTGAACAACGAGACATGCCTAGTACCAGTCAGTCACTGGTACCGCTAGCAGAGCCCATCATGTCTCCAATCGCAGAGTGGCCTCTTGTAAGCAGAATCTCGCATTTGGCATGAAAGTATGATGTCCTGAAGCACCTTGCTGACATTCCAGTAAGGCTTTCTATCCTTGAGGCTCTTCTCCTGTCGTCTGAAATGTGTGAGGCGCTCTCCGAGGCCCTAAGGAGCCCCCTCCAGTTTGAGACGGAGGTAGCAGCTGCAGAAGCCTTCCACGCTGAGGCTATTGAGAACACCGAATGTCAGGCGGTTATCTCATTCTCCGATGAAGATGAAGACCCAAACATACATGGGCATATTTTCCCACTGTACCTCACTGGACAGTTCAATGGCGTGGAAGTTTGCTGCTGTCTTGTTGACACAGGTTCTGGGATTAACCTAATCCCAACTCAGACACTGCGGAAGATGGGGTTGTCTAAGGATTATTTAACTCCCTCTGACCTCAGGATCCAGGGGTATGACAGGACCGAGAAAACTCCAGTTGGAAAGATCCACTTGAAGACCCAATTCGGTGGCCTAATTTCCAACACTGAATTCATGGTTTTCTCCCAAGACACCGCCTACAATGCATTGATGGGCAGTCCATGGCTCCATCTTCACGTGGAGGTCCCTTCGTCATATCACCAATTCCTCAAATACTCCCTTAATGGTTGAGAAGGCGTGATCCAATGAGATGCGTCTCCTTTTTCCTCTTGTGAAGCCCGTTATCTGGAGGTCGACTACTACAAGAGCAAGGATAAGCAGGTTCTGGCAGGTGAGGTTGAGCCCGCCACTATCACAAGTGATCCCTGGGCGGGTTTGGATGACGCTTATGTCTTCCCAATCCATCTGTTGGAGGCCAAAACCCCCGACATGGGGCCGTGCTTTTTGGTTTCGAGTACAAGAAGAAGGCATATTTATAGGTCCAAGAGGCAGCAAGAAATAACCTCGTACTCCTACACCAACCAGGCTCAGGTGATCCCCAAGACTCCTACCCCTGTGCATTATCGGGACGCCAGGCTCATGGCAACGGCGGTACGTCATGCTGGTCTCCTCAGCCGGGCTGGAATTAACCGGCTCAAGATAACTCACCACTACTGCTTTGATGTCATAAAGCGTGGACCCTTGGGCCAAAGACCAGATGGGATTGGATCAACTGCCTTTGTCGCCATGGTCTCCGTAGTGCATGAGTCTCCCGATATGATGACCACTGCCCCCCAAGCAGGTACCAGCTTCCCATCAGGGTCTAGTAGCCCCGGAACAGCTCCCCCTATGGATGATCCCTCCACAAGTGGAGAGGAGGACATGGGAGATGCACCCCCTTCCTTTGAGGAGGGCATCTCTACCACGATCGATGAATTAGTACAGGTGGACCTCGGTAGGGAGGAGGACCCGAGACCCACATTGGTCAGCGCTGCTATGCCCCCTGAGGAGCAGCAAAAGTATGTGGACTTTCTCAAACAACACCATGATATGTTCACTTAGAGTTATGACAAGATTCTGGGGCTAGATCCCCAGGTAGCTGTCCACCGCCTTGGCCTTCCAAAAAACAATCGCGGGTTCAAGTAGTCTCCCAGAAAGATGCACCCTTCTCACGGTGCCATGGTTTAGGCCGAAGTTGACAAGCTTATTAAATCCAACCTCGTCATGTAAGTTCAGTACCCTCAGTGGCTTTCCAACATTGTGACAGTCATAAATAAGAACGGATAGATCAGGGTCTCTATCGACTTCTACGATCTCAATCGACACTGTCCGAAAGATGATTTTCCCCTTCCAGTGATAGAGTTGTTGATTTATTCCACGACTGGAATCCAAGACCTCTACTTCATGGATGGGTATTCCGGGTACAACCAGATCTGGATGGCCCCCGAGGATAAATATTTCACAGCCTTCAGGGCCCCTCAAGGTACTTTCTATTACCAGGATATTCCCTTCATCCTGAAGAATGAGGGTTCCACCTATCAACGGGCCATGCATCTCATATTCAATCCAATCCTCGGAACATTGGTGGAATGCTATGTGGAAGAACTGGTGGTTAAATCTCACCACCACTAGGACCATCTCAAAGACCTTGATAAAGTGTTCGTCTTCCTCCGTTCTCGCCACCTGAAGATGAACCCATTGAAGTGTGCCTTTGGGGTCACCTCCAAAAAGTTTCTTGGCTTCGTTGTCAGATACCGAGGAATTGAGATCGACCCGGAGACTCTGGAGCTCAGAGGCCTCCAAGGCCACTTAGCCTATATACGCTGGTTTATTGCGAATCTGGCCAGCAAGTGTAAGCCCTTTTCCCGGCTCATGAAGAAAGACGCCACCTACGAGTGGGATGAAGAGTGTTAGATCACCTTTGATGAAATAAAGCAGTATCTTCTTCAACCTCTGGTCTTGATGTCACCCGTTTATGGAAATCCGCTGGTCCTTTATGTGACCGCCCTGGAACAGTACCTTGGCGCACTTCTCGCCCAGAAGAACAATAAGGGAACAGAGAATAGCCTCTACTACCTAAGCCACATGCTCCTCGATACGGAAGTTAGATATTCTCCCATCAAGAAGAGCTGCCTGGTGCTCGTATTTTCCATACAAAAATTATGACACTACTTGCAACACCACAAGGTACAGCTGGTCTCTCAGGTAGACCCATTGAAATACATCCTGAACCGACCTATGTTGACTGGCCGACTAGCGCGTTGGGCAGTGATCCTCTAGTAGTTCGACATCAGGTTCGTACCTAAGAAGGCTATCAAAGGATAGGCATTGACAGACTTCTTAGCTGCTCATCCAACCTCCATGGATCAGCCACTGGATCTAGGATTTCATGATGAGGTAATCCTCTCAGTTGATCACTCCATCCCATGCTGGAAGATGCACTTTGATGGTGCCTCCCGGAGCCCCACCGGTAGAAGGCTCAACGATCCTAGGCTCAACAGAGTGGGCCTGGGTGTCATCTTCATCACCACGTAGCAAGCCGTTCTGTCGTATTCGTTCCTATAGTCAGAAGGCTGCACCAACAATGGTGTAGAATGTCATACCCTCATCACTGGCCTCGAGCTGGCCCTCGAGATCGATGTGCCCCATCTGCATGTGAAAGGTGACTCCGAGCTGGTCATCAGGGAGGTCAGTGGTGACTATGTTGTCAGAAAACCAGAACTCGTGCCACTACTGGAGTGCAGCCTCCGTCTAATGGCTCAGTTCCCTTCTCGGAAAGAGGTCGTTCATATCCCCCGGTCATAGAACAATCGAGCAGATGCTTTGGTCAGCCTGGCCGCATCGCTGGCGGAGCCAGAATAGGGCGACCTGGTTATCCACGTAGCGCACCAGAGATTCATTGCTCCCGTTATCCCGGAGGATGATCGTGGCCAGCAGGTGAACCATCTTACTGCTGGTGCCCCTATGTTAGGATTCCCAGGGACTTCATACATAGTAATACAAATAGTTCTTGATTGGAGGACACCCTTGGTTGAATACCACCAGTGCGGTAATCTTCCGTCAGACCGGGCCGAGCGCGAGCAAATCCGATGCCGCGCACTGCAGTTTACCCTTCATAGTGGTCCCAGCCTAAGAAAATCCTTTAGATACGTGGATTTGATGGTGTCCTCCTCCGTTTCCTTCAAGGAGTCAAGATCCCACAGGTCATACAAGAGGTTCATGTTGGTTTCTGTGGTTCCCATCAGGCCGGGTCAAAGTTGTCCCACTAAATTCGAAGGTTGGGGTACTTTTGGACCTCCATGATCCATGACCACATTGAGTTGTCCAAGAGGTGTCATGCGTGCTAAGTTCATGCCAACTTTGTGCAACGGCCACCGGATCCCCTCCACACTACCAAGTATTCTTGGCCCTTTTCAGTCTGGGGGTTGGATGTTGTAGGACCTTACCCACCGGTGACGTCTCACCAATACCAGTTCATTCTGACCGCTACGGATTTCTTTTCCAAGTGGGCAGAGGCAATTCCACTCAAGGAAGTCAAATCCCGTTCTATCGCTAACTTTGTGAGTTCTAACATCATCTATCGATTTGGGGTACCTCACGCTGTCCTCACGGATAAAAGAACCAACTTCCGAGCAACCGAGCAGAAGAAACTATACGCCAAGTACAACATTCTCTCTAACCATACCTCCCACTATCACGCGTAGGAGAATGTAAAGATCGAGGTGTTTAACAAAACCCTCTCTAAAATTCTGCAAAAAATGGTTGGTCAGAATAAGAAAAGTTGGCCAAAAAACCTCCCCAACACCCTCTGGGCTTATCGGAAGACAACTCGTAATTCCACCCAGGTGACCCCGTATTCCCTGGTGTACGGAGCTGAGGTCGTCCTGCCCATCAAGATTCAGTTGCCCTCATTATGCACGGCGGTCTACGACCAGCTAGCGCCAGATAGAGTTGCTGAAATCCATCTAGCGGAATTGGAAGCGCTTGAAGAGAATAGGCTTCGCACTCTGCCCAACCTGGAAAGGCATCAGAGCAGGATGGCTCGAGCTTTCAATAAGAGGGTTCGCCTCCGCTCTTTCCTGCAAGGCGATCTGGTACTGGCCCTCAGGGCACCAATGATTCCTAGTAGGAAACCACCCAACTTGGAGCCCAAGTAGAAGGGGCCTTTCATCATCCATAAGGTCTATCCCAATGCTGTATATTCCCTGGTGACTATGGATGGCGAGCGTGTAACTCCTCCCACCAACGCCATGTTCCTCAAGCAGTACTTTGCTTGAGTTCTGTGGGTCCTGCATGACCCTAAACTGCATTTGGTCCTACATTTGGGTCCCTAGGGGTCCCCCATGACCTTGAACTGGATAAGGGTCCATTATGACCTTAAACTACATTTGGCCCTACATCTGGGCCCCTTTGGTCTGAGTTCCAAGACCTTAATCTAGGATCCTTGTGGTCCAGCATGACCTTAAATTGCATGTTCGTCCTCACGGCAAGACGCTAAACTGCAAGCTGGTTAGGCATTCCGGACCGAGGCCTAGCCTCAGGCCCCTTGGCCTTCTCAGTCCCCTTGGCCTTCTCAGTCCCCTTATCCTATTCCTTCACCTAGAGCATGTGGTGTGGTGTAGTATTATGTCTTCATTCACGATGGGCTATCCGCCGCGCCATGCACACTCCCTATAAGAAATGCCCCTTATCATCCTACATGACGTTAAACTGTTCTTCTAGAAATAAGTGTGGCTTGATTCCCATCCTTATGGGATACGTAGGACCTCCTGAACACCTATGTTTCAGGTCCATCCCCATCTCTTAAGAGATCCCACGATCTCCCAGTCACCTCAGTCTCTTGGCTTGTCCCTCCCGATGGGGGGATATATAGGTGTGATACAGGGTTTTTGGCTCCATGCCCCCTTCTCCCAGGAATCTTCCATCTATTGTATGCTCTCAAACTGAGCCCTTCGACCCTTTTGTGTGGTCTGCTAATGTGCTCAGAGTACTCTGGTCTAGGACCTGGAGTGTCAGAATCGACTTAAGCAAGTTTTTTTCCATTTTCCATGCTTCATGCTCCCCTTAATTTGGGCCCCATTATCATTCACACCCAGAGGGACCCCCAAGAACGGCTTGGATACAACGCCTAAGGGCTCTCCTACCATCATGGGCCAACGCCCCCAAGGGTTTCAGAAAACAAATTGATATAAATCCCGCGTTGTGAATATGGTCAACGGTTGATGCTCATTTGTTTGTCCCCAAGGCTAACACGACAGGATGCTGTGTTGAGAATATGGTCAGAAGTGATCCTTTGTCATCATGCCGTCTCCTTCGGGCCCTGAATGTTGGTTTCATGATTCACATTACGTTCCACCCCATCGTGTCAAGGTGGAATCTCGACACTCTTTTCACTAGCCCTCAGTGCAACCACACACGTCAAACGGACAAAGCTGCATAACGACGTCTCTCGGGGCTCTCGCGATCCATGTTCCAATGTTATATGCTTGGGTTTTCTCTAAGGATCATGTGCAGTTTGACCCTCATCCCCATGGAAAATGAGGAGTCGCCCAGACATTGCGTCTTGGGCCCAACTCAGCTGGAAGCTAGTGTCTCCTGCCCCCTGACTGTTGGACCCTCGTAGGCTCCTTGGCCCGAGGATCCTCTCCCGGAATCACGCGCGGTGACGGTATGAGGATATACCCTCATCCACATTGGCTATGCCTTATCGCATTGTGTGTATTCCCCCAGGTCCAAGACATACGACCTTAAACTGTGTTGTTTGGTCCCACCACATGACCATAAACCGTGATGATATCATCCAGGCCGCACGATGAAAAACGACACTGCATTGTGGTGACCTCCCCATAAGGGACATCACGTCAGGTATTGGTCAATTTCCATAACATTTTTCAACTCCTGTTACGGCTTGATTATTGTGGAAACGCCAGGAATTTCTAACCTAGGCTGGTCGCTCCACAAAAGAAAAACGATTCACCTTCAAGGACAAACAAGATATATCAAATACCACTTCTTTTGGTGCGAGGGATAGACCCGCACACCTCCTTCGTCCTTTGCGGAGGCACCATGTCGTGCCATGCCACCCCTCAAGAACTACATATGGATTGATTCTCATCCTTATGAGATACATAGGAGTTCCTGGGTACTTCCACGTAGGCCCAGCTTAACTTTCGTGTTCGGTCCCTCGACCTAAACACGTCCCCAAGGAGCACATGGTATGCAGGACCACGTCCTCATTCACGATGGGTTTCTTCAGCCACTTTACTATGCATCTCATGCCCTTCTTACTGATCCCTGGTCTGAGCTCTAAGACCTTAAAACTAAGATCTCCTAAGAACTACGTCTGGCTTGATTCCCATCCTAATGGGATACGTAGGAACGCCCATACCTCCTGTATCTGGGTCCAGCTCGAGTTCAGCTAGTTCGTCTCTTCGGTCCCACCTTTGGGACCCCAACAACGGGACTGCGTGGCGTAGTGATGGATTATGTCCTCATTCACGTCGGTTTTTACAACCTCTTTACTATGTGTTTCCCACTGCCCTTACTCTTTGGTCCGAGCTGTAAGACCTTAAACTAAGATCATTTTCAAGAAGTACGTTTGGCTTGATTCTCATCCTTATGAGATACGTAGGAATGCCTGGACATTTTTTCTAGGGTCCAGCCCCAGGGATTACCAAATCCCGTCCCTCCTTACTGTCGGCCCCTCGGTCTAGCTTCTTGGGGAGTGGTGTAATTACGATATTTACCCCGAATAAGTTCGGGATGCCACATAGTGATGTCGGGAAGCAATAGTTCCCTCTCCAGAGAGGTCCTGTTTGAAAATTGAGATGATCTGTGACCAAATTAATACGTCTGGCTAATGTGCCTCCACCACAGTGGCACATTTTTGGGAGTGTTGGACTCTGTTCGAACAAACCACCACTCCACTTCCACGCTTTTCATTCCCCTTTATTCAGATCCTCATCCTCTTTCATGTTTTTTGGGACCCCCTAATAGTATGGATGATAAAATTTGGTCCGCCTGCTGCAACAATATGGATGATTGACCTTTGGTCCACCTATTGTAGCAATATGGTTGATAGACCTACGGTCTGCCTACTGTCCTGGCCCAATGTCCCAGAAGACTAGTCATGTTTTATGGGACCCCCTAACAGTATGGATGATAGAATTTGGTTCACCTGCTGCAACAATATGGATGATAGACCTTTGGTCCGCCTATTGTAGCAATATAGATGATAGACCTACAGTCCGCCTACTGTCCTTCGCCAACTTTCTGGAAGACTGATCAATGATATGTGAGTTAGGCCCTGTGTTGCGAACATGGTCAGCGATCATCCCTCATTTATTGTCCCCATTTCAGGGCAATGCGATATGGATACTACGTTTCCGCCACGGTTAGAATTTATCCTCCATCTTCGTTCCCCTATAGTGTTCTGGATTTGGGTAACGTGATTCCACTTCTTCATCTCCCCATGTTTGGATGGATCTCAATTCCCCCGGCATTTCCCCACTCATGTGTCAGAACACATTGAGAAGATGGTATATCAATCGGTCTGAGGTTTTCTCCTCAGAAATCCAGGCCCGATTTTGGATGCCTGAAGCTTGGTTAATGCCCCACATTTGGATGAAATGATAACACAATCATCCTTTATTTCTCACGTTGGGAGAGAACCATAGGAGCTTAAGGGTGATTTGTTATTCATTTCAGAATTATGGAGAGAATATTAAACCAAAGGTACATATAAATGGATTTTTCCATAAATTGGATTGGAATGATGAGAAGTACAAGAAAAAGTTCATGAGATGGCCAAAACAGAGACCTTTGGGATCATCATGCTGGATTGATCTTTCCAACGCTACTACCCCTTGGTTGGTAGCGTCCAGGACTGCTTCTCGCTCCTTGAAGACTCTCTCTTCATCAGCAGCCGCAGAGCGCAGCTCGCCAATGCTAGCTTGTGCCTGCGCCCACTCGTTTTGAAGTACGGTCATCTAGTGACTCGCCTCTATCAGTTGTTCTTGGGTGTCAGCCAATTGGGACGTCAGTTGCTCCATGAGCTCAGATCATGTTGTGACAAAGATCTCCTTCTCTGCCGCCTTCCCTTCGAGGCGACGAACCTCCTGCTCCACCCTCAGAAACACTTGGGTGCTCACCGATCTTTCCCGACACTGGGCAACGTCGGTGCGCTGAATGATCTCACATATCTTCTCGGCCATGTAATTGCGGACTGTTAGATGAAGACATTGAGCGTCAGCCCCTCCGGTGCACAGGAAGCGCAGCCAGGTCTGGAGTGATCTCATCTGCCTTAGCCAATCAGTCTCAGGCTGCCTGAGAAAGCGCTGGATACACTTCCACCCTTTGCGTAGTGTCATCCGGCTCTCCTCGGCTGCTTCCGAGTCTGAATCATCTATCTCCTTTGGATCCGCAGGCCAATACACAAGAATGGCAGCCAGCAGGTAGGCAGCAGGATCTGCCTCAGGGGTGTCTTCATGAGGAATAAGATCCTCGACGTCCGAGCGACCTTCCTCTCTCGCCCCGATAGCGACGGTTCTTCCATCAGCTTCCAAACCCGCTCCAATAATAGCGCCACTGATTTCCACTACCCCCTACTCACCATTTACCGGGGTCGACTCAGTGCGGGAAGTATGTTCTGGATGAGGTGGTAGGCCCGCCGCTGGTTCGCTCACGGACGGACTGGGATCAGCATCCCGACGAGCTTCCAATGTTGAGATCACTGTGCAAGGCACACCCTGATTAGTTGGGATCTTTGATAGCAAGCGCCAGTAGTAAAGAATGAGACTTATAGGAACCCAGAGCATCAGCCTCTAGTGTTCTGTACGCTACAGGAGCTGTCGTAATAGGAGACCCCTTAGTGCTTGTTAGATCAATGATGGGCGTCGGGGCCCCATCCTATCCCACCGACGCCTCTCCTCCCTCCTCTATTGGGGATGCTTGATCACCACCTAGGTTCTCCTAAGTGAGATAGATAGATGGTTTAGAAATTTCAGAAGAGAATGGATGGAGAAGAAAAATGAATAAAGATAGAGACAAACCTCGAGTATCTCGGTTATGTCAAGATCAGAGCCGACAATATCACCGCTCTCCAAGAGACTACCTTGGTAGGTCACCCCCTATGACCCCTCACCTTTGGGATCTCCTTCTCCTTCTCCTTCATCTTCTCTTTCACCTTCATCCTCTCCTGTTTCCTCCTCTTCCTCTAACTCCTCGTCACTATCTCCTTCTCCCGGCGACATCACTTCTGGATCGTGTTCTTGGCCAAGAATCACTTTCACCAGGAAAGGTGGCTCCGCATGCCGACCCCTTTGGCGCGCGTATGTGTCCATGGCCTTCAGATATCCATGTCGTCGATGGAAGTTTACCTGGTCGATAAATCAAATGAGCCCAACCACTGGCAGCTGGATCCCGTCCTGCATTATCTTTTGCTAGATGGCTTCAACACTCATTGATTGCCACAGGGTCATCCAGGCCTACCATAGTGCCAGAAATATTGCATCATGGGAAGGTTCGAGCATGTATCTTATCTGCTTTTTGGGAAGCTCCCTGGCCGCCTCGTGTGACCCCCCTCCGGGAAACGAGGTCGCGGTGGCACTATGTGATGTCCCCACTGTGGAGGTCCCGACCTACGCCGGCCATGCTGCCTGGCACACCCCTGGTTCTCCCCTTCTAACAGAGCCTTACATCCCCCGTCCCCTGGTTTCCAAGCGGGTAGTCTCGAGTTTCCAGACTCGCTTGCGTAAAATCCACTCAGGGTACGCAATGGTCTAGTGATCAGCATACTCGGTTGCTAGGCCAACATCGACACCGGTGGGAGGAAGGGTGATGACGTTGCTGGAGCCAAAAGTGGTGAACATCAACCACATCTAGCGTAGGACGTAGGGATTATTCTCCTCCCAGACAGCCTTAAATAACTTCTTTGGCATTCGTTGGAGGAACCCGAATTTTCTAGCGAATCGGGGTGGCACGTAAGGCTCGCAGATCACCTTCCCATCGATCCGAGCCACGAGCACCCTGCCTCGGATGCTCTGGAAATAATCCTGCTGCTCCAGTGAGCCTCATCCATTGTCCACCATCTGGATGGCTGGGTTGGGGAATGGGATGAAATTGAAATTGGTGTGGTTACCGATTTGGATCCTTATGCCCTCCTCATTGAGCGTCATCGACGCCACCCTGGCGATGTTCAACAGAGACGGTCACAGGCTGTTTCTTGCATGACAGATGGCATTTGGAAAAGTATACCCTCCGAGATGAGCAGCCACCTAGCCATGAAAGATCTGGAAGGGGTCACATACCCTCCGAGGCAACCACCCTCGTGAGATGCGTCCCAGAATGGTATACAGCTTGGCCAGTACGAGGACCCCTAAATTGAACCTTTTGTTGGTGGACATGGTGCCCGCCATCACCAGTGTTTTTGGATGGATGCCCATCCTCGCGTCTCGCACCAGCAGGAGCCACCCGCCCAGGAAGGTGGCGAGGAACCCGGCGTACCGGACGTTTGGGTCCTGGGCCTCAATGATGCGGTATCCCCATGATTGGTATTTCCCCGCCTCTAGGGTCCTCCAGTATGACCCATTCCTGATCCTCTGGGACGCGGTTGGGCACCGTTTTCCCCGTCCTGACATCTTGACTGCCAGGTACTTCTCCAAGAACTAGCTGAACCAGTCCTTATAGGCGATTTCCTTATGGATGTCCGTGACCCCCATCCTCTCTTTAGCCAGCTCCAATAGGTGCCATGTCAGCATGGGAGTCTGTGACCTATCTTCCCAGGTGTTCTTTGGAGGAACGAACTCGTCGTATTAGTAGCCCTCCAGTAGGATACCTCCGATGCAGTGAATTTCCCAGAGGATGATGCCAACTTCCCCATGGTGAAGGTGGAATGTGTTGGTATCAGGGGACCACTGGGTGAAGAGTTCTGGCCCAAGCTCAGGTTGATGGTGGAAGTGGAACTGTGACGTCCATACCGCTTCAAACATGCCAATATGTCGTATCTTGACCCCAAACTGGTCGCAAGTATGGCGAACCCAGAACGCCTAGGCCCACTCACGGGTAAAGTTGCCCTCAGACCACAGGTACCAATATTTCAGCCATCCCTTAGTGTCATTCGCGATGCTCTGATGGAACGTTCTTGCATAGAGGTCCGGAGAATTCTCCACGACAGGCTCATCCCCGCTAGTGGTCCTATTCCTTGGGTTCAGGACATATACGTCTATGTTCCTGGTTTCCCTAGTAGGATGGCCGTTGTTGGTGATGTTGTAGTGGGGAAGCTCGTCCTTCAGGGTCACCCATGACCGCAGTGTGTCCACCTCGAAGCCTGGCAGGGGAACGTCCTCCAGGATGCCGAAGTTCCAGAGCGGGAGGTTGTCAGACAGGGGATAATCCTTCTGGGAAGGGGTCAGCAGGTTGAACAAGGTTATGTTTTTGGAAACGACCACCTTGGCGCCGTAAAACTCCTCATTCTCCACCATCTCAGCTCTACAAGTGGTGGATTCCCCCTCATCAATTTGGTTTGCAACCATTCCAAATTTTTTTGAGAGTTGCACGAAATTAGGAAGAGGTGCGTGGAATTAGAAAGGGTTGTGCAAAAACTAGCCTTTCAGTGTGCAATTCATGAGTTAGGTGCGCAATCCGAACCGTTGGTACACAATACCCTGAGTTTGCGCGGAAAGGCACCCGAAATTCGGAAGGAATTACGCGCTGCTAGAGAGTTTTTTACGCACAGCCGCGGAAGCAATTTCACGCACGAGATCAGTGAGCCTATCACAAGGAAAAGCTTGAGTACGGAACTTGGGACCCAGCGCCCCTTTTTATAGGCGAGACCAGGGTTTTGCGCCACGCATAAAGTGAATTCCACGCTGATCCAGAGTTTTGCGCGCCTCGTGGGATTTTTGCTCGCAAAGTGCCCAGGAGATCCACCACATCAGCGTTTCAGCATTTCCCTCGGAATACGATCATTTTGACCTCTCGTCAATCCAATTATGAGGGGGGGGGGGAAATTGTAGATGCCGAAAAAGTCCATAACTCCTAGAGGAAGTTTCGAAATGATGAAGAAAAGTCATATTCGGACCCGGAGGCCCGGTCCGGTGGGCCCGGAAGTGGTGTGCGAAATTAAGGAGGACTCGCACGAAAACATGTTGTTCGCGTGAAGTACACCTGGGATTCACGAAAAATAACCGGTGTGGTGTGCAATTTTGCGCGCCCAATTCCGCATGGTGAGGCCTTTCGCGCCGACATGTCCTGGCATGGAAGATTTCGTGCGCCATCCGGATTCCATGACGGTGGATGCCTATAAATAGAAGGCGACCCCAACCATTTCGGGGTTGAGGAATTCGGACCAGCTACCTTATGCGCAATTCGGACTCCTGGACATGTAATATGACTTCCAGGTAATAACACTTTTCGCGCAACCTTTCCCCAGGGTTCGCCTTTGTGCTCAATCCCACTGGCTTAAGTAAATTTTCCAACTCTTCAGGGTTCCTCTTTCGCATGCAATTCCTTCCCCTTGCACGCAATCCATTCCCATTACACGTAATCCCTTCCATATTGCGTGCAATCCCTTGGTTAGGTCTTTCCATACCTTAGGGATTGACCATTGCCCCCGCGCACAATCCAGGCCCGTTGCACACAATCTCTCATAGCCGCGCGCAATCCTTCTGCCCCAATTGCGCGCCATTCCGGTGTTTTGCACGCAAACCTCCTCTTTGCACGCAAACATGGGAACCCTCAACTTGACGCCCCCAGGGTTCCTCTCTGCATCATCCCCTGATGTCTTCCATACCGGGCATGCACGCCATGCATTGTTTTTCCGTACGGCCTTCCGGGCTCGTACAAAGTAACGTCAAGGTCCCTTGGGCGGTGTTTCCCGTTGCATTGATTTGCCTCATGCTTCTTCGCATAGGCACGCTAACGACTATTTCTTATTCACATTGCCACACTAACGTGGACCCCTCGATGGTTCACCCTGCGACCCCCCTTCACCATGGCCTTGCCGATGCCTTCCCTCCCACAAGGGGTAGAGGGTGTTGGGCATGTAAGCCCTAGGGGTGTGGAGAAAACCCACCTCGTCCGAACTGCAAGACGATAAACTGCCAAGCACCTCATCCTCAACACATGACGTTAAGCTATGATCTGACCCCGTGCCTCGCACGCAAGGTCCTCCCTGATCAGACATTCTTTACACCGCTCATCTCCACGGGAATGGAATCTTCATCACATGAAATGATATCCTCTTTTTAGAGTGGCATTTGTCCACGCGGGAAGGGTTAACTCAAAGCGTAAGCCCCTAGCCTCTCTTGAGGAAGGTTGAACCCATGCACCCCCATACTTACCCACTACCAAGGCCAATGGAGGGTGTGATAGGGAACGAGGCATCTATTTTGTTGGGTCCCAAATCCATCTCCCTCTGTGCTTTGTTGCACCACGAGCCTCCATCCTGGAGTATGTCTCGACACTAAGGGCTGCTAACCATGCATAAGCCCATGTTTCCATTTTGGGCCGCTCAACGCATAAGCCCCTCTATGCTTCTCATGGACGCACCCTTCGTGATGTGATCGTCTGGTCCCTGCTACATCTTATTTCTCACACCGAGCATGACTCACATGGGCTTAGAGCGAGCATCGACCAAGAAATCCTCCATGGGCCGCCTCAGAGCGTAATACCCATCCCAGTGAACTACGAAGACTTTGATCCGTGATAAGCATGGTATGTAGGTAGCCTCCATGAGGTTCAAGACCACCACCAGGTCGCTCTGACTTCTTCACGTCGGTTCGCCAACACTTTGGGCCTACTTAGAGCGCAAGCCCCAAATTGCCCATCCCTCAAGACGTTAACTTGTATGCCCATCTCACATGAAGTTAAACTATATGCTCGTCCCGCATGACGTTAAACTGTAATCCCGACCCGCATGACTTTAAACTGTATGCCCATCCCGTATGACGTTAAATTGTATGCCTGTCCTGCATGTCGTTAAACTGTATCTCATCCAGCATGACGTTAAACTGTTTGCCATGAACTACGTGGACTTTAATCCAGGCTAACACATGGTATGTAGGGAGCCTCCACGAGGTTCAAGCCCATCACTCAGTTGTTCCGACCCCTCCGCGTTGGTTCACAACCACCATTATGGGCCACCTCAGAGCGTAAGCCCCATGTCCACCATTACGGGCCACCTCAGAGTGTAAGCCCAATATCCAGTGCCCACGTCTCATCCTATCCTTTCCCTCGAGCCCACGTGCCTCAGGAATCTCATGCCCTAGCCTGGAGGTCTTACTTCTTCCAAGCTCCAATCCATGTGTTCATTCTCACGGGTCACCTCTTCAGGTGTCCCACCGAATCACCGAACTATGCGGACTTTGATTCCTTGCCATGGGGATATGTAGAAAGCCTCCATGAGGTTTATGCCCCTCTTTACTCCATCACCCATCCTGATCCTTACCCAGGCCGCCACATCCCGATGGGATAATGCCGCCTCATTCCACTCCACAATATCTGGGGAGCCGCCCACATGCTGGCCCCAATATCGGTGTTCCCCCCCAGGGGGGTTCTTCAATCTGATGCACTCTCAGTGTTCTGATCCGTCCGATCCATCTCCTCAAGACGTTAAACTTGTGGAATACCCCATGTGAAACATGGGAATCTACGGAAAACCTCAGATTGGACACAATTCCCAGCATTCGATATGGGATTCCTCTGGCTTTTGCGCCCTTGAGAAGCCCTATAATAAGGGACAGAAGATAGACATGCCAATCCCCCAGCGTCAAGACACGCGAAAGACACCCCAGTGTGACCGTTCTCCTCACCGAAGGTTTCTTCCCTGACCAGACCCCTTGGAGCATCCCGGCAGAAGCGGCGTAATTAACTGGTGTCCTTGAAAATATGGCACCGGGAGTGAGGTTCATAAAGACGTCTTAAATATATGAGGGAGACCCAGACTAGGTGACGAACTTAGCGGAGGAATCCACGGAAGGAAGAACCGATATCCCATCATCCCAGTTTCAATCAAGGAGAAGATGTACCTGAATAAGGAACGGATGCCGCCCGCCTTTGTAAAGAGGGAATGCGGGGAAACAAGCCACACGTCCTACCCCTACAGTACGGACGCGCGCGGGCCCCGACAGAAAGCGTCCGAAACAGATGCGAATTAAGATATCATACACTTGGATGGTGCACAAGATGGATAATAGGATTTTTGATAGGGCGTAGGACTGGTGGATCAAGTGTCACTAACGTTCCTAAAATAATATTACTCTAGGAACAAATTTTTATATAAAGAGGTATCTACAAAATTTTTTATTATGAAAAAGGTGAAATAGAATAATTTTATCTTATAGTTGGGTTATTAGTGGAAACATCGATTTGAATTCACAAATTATTAATTACTAAGATGGATTGGGTGATAAAAAATAATGAAATTTATTTTTGAACCCAATATAGGATATCCATAAATCACTACATGTATTATGATAAAATGATTCAATCCAATCAAATTTCATAGAAATAGAACTCAGAACAGAACATAATTATACACAGGTGGTAAAATTAGAAGTTTTTACTGGTTCCCTTATAATATGGGAAAGGATAAAGATCTAAATGAATTGGTCAAGGTCTCAATACATAGATAAAATAACAGATGGGGAGAAGGTGAAGGATTTTAGCTAGAACATAAAAGGTTGTTTTGGAATCACTACATATCCTATGAAAATAGTAATCATGTTGTAGGTCGTAGTAAAATGGAATGAGGGGGGGGGGGTTTAAACTTATATTAAAAAATTTAAATTTATGTTTTAAAATAAATGTTATTGCCATGATGGAATTAAATTTATGTATAAAATAATCTATTAAATGATATCATAGTTTAAATTAAAACTTGACGTGAGGTAGAAATTAAGTTAATGATATTAAAAGGTAATATTTGAAAAGGATTTTGGAAATAACTTGAGAATGATCCCTGATGTATCCTCACCTCAAGAAGTCTTGAGGGGGTAATATTTATCCCTTAGTTTATCAAAAATCAAAACAAAAAATAATAATAAAGGTACCCCTATGTTTTAATCAAAACTAAGTACCAAAATAAGAACCATGGTTTTAATAGAAACAATGATCTAAGTATTCTCACTTTATTTGTAGTGAGAACCTCAAGAAGTATATAAATAAGATAATGGGTTTTTTAAAAACCATTATAATGAACTCATATATATTTAGAATATCTATAAGAATATGAAAAATGAGTAGAGGGAAAGATAGATAAGGTTAAATAAGATCATTTTACAACTAAAATAAGGGGTAAAATGTCTTAAAGAGAAAAGGAAAAAGAAATTATTTTATAGTTGTTGAAGCCAAATTTTATTTTGAGAATTGTATTTTTTCTATGGGATATCTTTTAAAATCCTGTAGTAGATTAATGAATAATCATTTAGTGGTAGATAGTTTTCATAGATGTTTTTTAGTTTAGGCCCAAGTCTCCCTTCACATATATTTATAGCCTTAAATGATAATAGAGGTATATTGGTTTAATAAAAGCCTTTAATGATCTGATTCAAGGCTTCCAAGAGGCACACTTAATTCATTCGAACTATTATATATCAAAGAAACCAACTAGCTGCTCGATGACACCATATAGACATTGATATTACAATAGATTCCTTGATTTCCCCAGACTCCAACAGCCGGTCCGTGAGCACAACTAGAAAACATGATGGTTTCCAAGAAGAAAAATAGTTCTATACTTCACCCTTGGGTGGATAGTTCCTATGTACTGGGTAACCGAAGGGTATAGACCAATAAGGTATTTTAGGCGGTCCTTCTACGATATTGTGATGCCTTTGGTTGGTCCAAGATTTTTAAAGAAAATGTTCAAATACTATAACAAAGAAAAAATTAAAATTAAGCAATGTAATTCCTTTAGTGTATGTGATCTTAAAATAATATTAAAGGTTCAATAATAACCATTTTGATAATAACAAATAATCATTTTATATTAATATAAAATAATTAAGGATAATAAATAATTTAAGAAGAAAGAGGGAAAAGAAGTGGGGAAGGATAAATGATACTGAAACATAGATTTCCATGAAAGCGTATACCTCCCACTTGAAACAAGATCCATCCCTTCCTTTGAAAACATTAAATTCAAAATGGGAGATTATTATCCTTTTTGAAACTTCTTTTCAAATGCATTAGACTTTTATCCCCCACAAATATTAAACTTTTCTCCCCCTTTTTCATTATAAAAAATAAAAACCAAAAGGGATAGATATATAAGAGACAAAACATAAGACAATTAAAGTGATTATAAAAACAAGATTTTTAAAATTGAAACAAGTTGTTTTAAAGATAAGAAATTAATTTTTTTAGAAAGAATTAAAAGAGTAAAAAAATAATATATAAGAAAATGAATTTCTAAAATGCTATTCCTAGAGATCAGTCAATAAAATTAAAATATTATATGAATAGGGTTTATGAAGATATTGACTAATCAAATATCTATTCTAATATATTCTAACAAGATATATAATTTTTAAAAGTGGTCTCTCAAAAAGTGATTCCAAATATCAATGTGATTAGTGTATTCATAATGGATAGGATTTTAAGGGATGGTCATGGAACTAGAACCATCAAATTTAATAGTAACATAAATAAATGTTAACAGAACATCTTTGAGAGTTTTAATCATCCATATAATATTTCCACAACAAATTCCCATGACAATATATTCCACTTATTCTATTTAAATAGCTACTGAATATTTCTTTTTTACTACCCCAAGAGATTAAGTAATTCTAAAGAAGGAAAAAATATACCTCTGATAGTCTTAAAATATAGTTTCAATATAAAAAAAAGAATTATAAAAAATAAAAAATAAAATAGGTTTCATTAGGATAAAATAAAACTTGTTTTTAAAAACTTTTTATAAAATGAAAAATCCTTTTATGAGATTTAAAATATGACTATTTATGATTGGATTGAAAACAAGCACAAAGAAAAGCACTAGGCATAACATATGCCCGAATTCTAGAAGGGTAAAGTAGACTCACAAATATACTTCTATAAATCTTATTGTCAACTCGCACTACTGGAATTAGAGGTATTTGCGACGGTCTATTTGCGACGGGATCCCGTCGCCAATAGGCTTTAGCAACGGTTCCCCGTTGCAAATAGCCCGTTGCAGAAAACGATGTCGCAAATATTATTTTTTGTGACGGGCCTGTCATAAAAAAGATTATTTGTGATGGGAAAAGTATCTATCGCAAATAAACATCCGATTATATACATTATCTACAAAAAACCTTTTGCGATGGGCCCATCACAAATACTATTTGTGACGGGGAACTACCCCGTCGCAAATAAGCCTCCGATTATATACATTATATATATAAACACCTTTTGCAATGGGACTATCGTAAATTCAATTAATAAAAAAATATATTTAAATTATTTATGACGGGAGCCCGTCACAAAATGTCCAATTGAAAACACTAAACATAATAAAAAAATATTTAATAAAATAATGATTAATGAAAATATTATACTAATATTATTAAAATAAAAAAAAATTATTATTTGTAAAATAAACAGACATTAAAAAATATAATACTAAAAAAATATATTTAATAAAATTATGATTAATAAGAAATTAATATTAATTTTATTAAAATAATAAAAAAATAAAAAAATATTAAAATTCTCAATATTTAAAAAAAAGATAATCATAAAATGTTAATATTATTAGTAAAATAAACAAATATTAGAAAATATAAAACTAATAATAAATAATAAAATATTAAAAAAATTAAAATATGCAATATTTGCACCAATATAAATGACAAAAACTCTAAATAGTTAATATTACAAGAAATCTTCAATTCAAATATTTTTAACATAAAAAAAATCACAGGGGGGTCGTCTTCTGGAGGAGGTGGAGGAGATGTAGGAGATGGTGGAGAAAAAACCATCCCTAAACTACGAGTCAGACGACGCATGTACTCCATCTGCTCATGATGCTACTGCTGCTGTTGCCACCATCGACGCATCTCCTCCTCGTGCTACTGCTGCTGCTGCTACTGCCGCTGAGACATCTTTTCGTTCTGCTTTTGGAAACTCTCTATAAGCTCAGACTGAGTTTGCAACTGCTCCTGATTCTGTGAGGTAGAAGATGATGTCTCTCCATGAGCTCCTCTTGAGCTGGACTCCGATATTACAGTAGTACCATAATAAGTACCAGGAGTCAAATGAGTGCCAATACCAACTACTCGGACCTTCTCAAAGCTATACTGTGTTTCCTGCATCAATGCCACTTCATCAAAATGGTGGGCACTGGTATGCTAAGTCGTCTCGTCCTGACTCTCGGCCTGTGTCTGAGAGGTCATAGCCTCATATGACTCCTTCAATTCCAATTTTAAATTAAAATGGTGAAAATATTATATGCAGTTAATTGTCAAACTGAACAAAATAATACTAACCACGATCCGATGCTGGCGATCATCTCCAATCTCTCCAGTGGATGGATCACTGTACATCCTTCGATAAACGTCAAACTTCCTAATATCGGGATGCTCGACTACCTACATAAATATAAAATAAACTGTTTATATTTAAAGTTATATAAAATATTTAAAAAATATATTTACCAGTTTCTATCTATGTGTACTGAATATACGACTACCATCTTGATGTGTCACCTCCAGTCTCCCACGGTTCTGCCATCCCACTAAAGATCTTCTCTGAAATCTACCACCTAACCAGTGTAAACATAATCCATCCCAAACTTGAGATGAAATGTACTCTGGTCTTTGGGCTCTACATGACTCATCAAATTCTGCCACTCCTGCTTCCTTAATGGTTGTTCCTCTCAAATTGTGAAAAAACTAACGGAAATGGTCACACATAGACACCTTCCATGCCGTGTGGATAGCGTCACACATGATATCATCAATGGGATACCATAAACCGAACAAATAAATTATAATATCAAGTTATTAATAAAATAAATTTCAAAATAAATATTCTTTATTTATGTACCAGCTAATGATCGAACATGTCATGCCACACATCAACGAGAATCTATTCCCATGTGATCCATGGCTGAGAAAAATAATTTCGTAAGATAGCGCTCCCCTATCCAATATCTACATGTGAAAAACTGTGAAAAATGAATAAATAATCAAACAATTAGTATATATATAAATAAATTAATGAAAGCTAACTAATATATATAGGTTACCATACCTCTGTGTGCGTGGATCGAAGCTTGGCCGTGGACTTCGCACGGGGATAGGGTCAGGAATCATCAGTCGCGCAAGACCGTTCCCCCTCCGCATACCCCCTGAACCGTCAGTAGGCTGAGGGTTAGATGGTCCACAATCCCCCTCTTCCAAAGTTAGACCAGCCTCCTGCAACTCGCAAAATAAATTAGGATCCATCTGAAACACAAAATTATTATTGTTAGCAGATAGTTGAAAATAACTATTATATATAGATATATATTAGTTATTATTATAACCAGTATTTAACTGTGTCAATGTCCATCTTCATCCTCATCTCCATAGCTTTCAATGTCAATGTCTTCATATTCCTCCCCAGAAAAATCAATATCCGTACGAGTTTTAGTTTCATCATCTCAAGTCATTTTAAATTCATTTGTAACATCATTAACATCTTCATCATCATCGATCCTTAATTGTGGAGTGTCATCATCAATATTCACATCTCTTTGTGAAAAAGATGGATTTTGAGTTGTCTCTTGAAAAATTTCAATTCCTTCTACTTCAGCAGAACCACATTCTGTTTGAGTAAACTAATTTTCCCAAGATTTCATTTTTATTATGCTCCACCAATCACTCAAGTCTCTTGAAGTAGCTCAATAATTTGCGTAATAAATTTTATGTGCCTATTGAGCCAGTAAAAATGGTTCATTTACTACAAGAAGACTTTAATATTTAATATCGACAATTCCATGAGTTGGATGAACATGCAAGCCTCTCTCAATATCCAACCACTGGCATTTAAACATCATTATGTAATTCTTTCCTAGATAACATAGCTCAATAATTTCATCCATAATTCCATAAAAGGCAACTTCAGTTTCTCTCTTATGTGATCCACTCAAGAAAACTCAACTGTTCGTTGTTTTTTTGATTCCCCATATGCACGTCTATGAAATCAAAAACCTTTCACCACATATGCATTATAAGATTTAACCATTTTGGATGGTGGGTTACTCAATATACATATTCGCTTGTCAATTTTATCACCATGTTGAGACACCTGAAATTTATTAAATCAACTATTAATATGATAAATAATAAACAAAATTGATATTAAACCATCAATAATTAGTGTTACCAGTTTTTGAAACCATTGAGAATTTTTTTTTCTGCGTTCTTCAGAAGAAGCTACTGTAATTTTTGGAAGTTGTTTCATAATATGATTATCATAAAACCTACAAATAAAATAAGTTTACATACTCTAGCATAAATTATAGAATAAGTGATAGAATCACTCACTGTACAAATGATTTCATTTCTTTATAGTTGAGCATAACATATGTATGAGCTCTGTGATGTACATCATTTGGAAGCCATCATTCATGAACTCCACCAAATCCAAGATTTGGCTGATTAAAAACTGATAATTGATTGTCCATTTTTTCATTAACATTACCCTCATTTCGTCCCATGCAATTGTGTTTTTAGGGATATTGAGATTCAAAATAATGAGAGAAGAAAAAAGAAATTTCCTCTTGTAAATAAGCTTCAACAATTGAGCCATCAACTAATGCTTTGTTACGTACTTTTTTCTTCAATTTCTGAATGAATCTCTCAAATGGGCACATCCATCAAAACTTTAATGTACCTCCACATTTAGCTTCATGTAGAAAATGTAATATCACTATTAAGTAAAAGAAATCCAGTGGAAATATTTTTTCCAGTTTACATATAATTACAACAACATCTTCTTCCAGTTTTCTTAGCGCATCGTAGTCTGTTGTTGCTACACAAATGTCTAGAAAAAAATATGATATGTTTGTTATCGAATCCCAAATAATATAATTCAGCAAACCTCTGAATCCAATCGACATAATTATTTCCTTTATAACATGACAATCATAACTTTTTAATCCGGTAATATAACTATTCTTAACTTATCTGCCCAAACTAGAAGCATAGCCATCTGGAAGTATCAAATATACAATCCACTAAAAAAATAGTAAGCGACTCTCTTTGGATAGTTTATAAGCTACTTTTGGCTTTATTAACCACTGTGATCTGATATTTTCAAATAGTTCATGTTCTTGTCGCCTGTAAATTTGGGCAAGATCTAATCATGCATTTACAGTATCTTTTGTCTTACCTGGTGTATTCAAAACTATATGAGATAAATTATCAAAACAGTTCTTCTCAATATGAATGACATCCAACATGTGGTGAACAACAAATCAGACCAATATGGAAGATCCCAAAAAATGCTTCGTTTTATCCAATTATGATCTTTTCCAAATCCATGAATTTTCTATTGGTTTAATATTGGACCAAATGTGATGGGAGGTAATGAAAATATAACTAATTTTAACTCTGTACCTGAGATCATTTTTGGAGGTTCATCCCTTTCAATTATACCTTTTCTGAAATGTGATTTTCTCCTCTAAAAATGACGATCAGTTGGAAGAAATCTGTGGTGATAGTAAAAATAGCAAGGTTTTTTTCCATTGAAGAACATAAAGGCTTTGTTTCCTTTCATACTATAAGGACATGATTTCGGACCATGTGTACTCTAGCTAGATAATGTTCCATATGCCGGAACGTCACTAATCTTCCACATCAATGCAGCTTTAATTATGAAATTTTTTTTCGCAGCAACATCATATGTACTAACACCATCACTCTGCAATGCATTTAACTCATCAATAAATGGTTTCAAATAAACAACAATATTATTTTTCAGAAGTCCTGGGATTAATAATTTCAAAAAGATATAGGTATCCTTCCTCAACATCCATGGAGGTAAATTTTACGGAGTTATAAAGATAGGCCAACATGAATACTGACTACCATAAGAACCAAATGGGCAAAAACTGTCAGTAGAAATACCCAATCACACATTTCAGGCTTTTAAACAAAATAAAGATACAGACGGTCAAAATTTTCCCATGAATCACCAGCATATGGATGATTCAAGATTTTATCAGTTGAAATCTTGTTTTTGTGCCATGACATCATAGCCGCTGTGTTCTAAGACATAAATAAATGCTACAACCTAGGTGTAACGGGGAAATATCTCAATTGTTTTACTAGAATCGATCCAGACTTCCTTGTTTGAGCTTCTTTATACCTCAATTGTCCACATGTGGGACAACTATCCAACGAATCATTTTAACCAGAATATAATATGAAATCATTTATACATTCATGAATCTTCAGATAACTAAGGCCTAGATTACGAACCAGCCTCTTGCCCTCATGGTAATTTGCAGGAAACACATTTCCTTCAGGAAACTGTGTTTTAACCAAAGAAAATATCTTATCAAAATAGTTGTTTCAAATTGCATTATCTGATTTAATAGCCATCAATTTTTCAACCACTTATAATTTTCTTATCTTGCAACTAGGATATAATTCATTCTCAACAGACCTCAATAACTCAAAAAATTCGGATGGTGCCAACTCAAGAGTTAAATCAATTTCATCTTGAGTTTCAGTTTGTTGAATAGATGGACCTGCAACATCATGTACGAAATTATGAAACCATGATGGATACGGAATCAATTTATTAGTATCTTTTCTGGAACTGCGTTATCTGGTACGATACCAAAAAACATACTCTGGTTGAAAAAAAACTGCAAGAGATGTCCCACAACCTTTTCAAATATGTCAAACGTTCTCAGAGAACATTTTTTACAAGGACGCTTTATTATGCCTTCTGAAACATATTCAAGTTTTGATGATGCAAATGATAAGAAAGCTTCAATACCCCCCAATATATACAAGATTTAAACCATAACCATTTGGATTTCTACACTGATTTATCCAGGCGTGATCATCTAATAATGATTTTTGTCATCTTCCTTGTTCCATATTTTTCTACAAAATATAAATTCATTACTATTTCTATATAATTTGAAATTATAAAAACACAATCTGAAAAATAAGATAAATAATTACAACTACTTCTTAATAATTACCACTACTTATGGATGACACAATTTACAGTGGATTGACGACAACTATTGTGTCTGAAGGCTCATTTACATGCATCTTTCTCACACAGAAATCACAATGAAGAATCTGCTCGGATGTACGCATATTCATTCTCATGAATACGAGAATGAATATACGTACCTCTCAGGAGATTCTTCATTGTGATTTCAGTGTGAGAAAGTTGCAGGTAAATGAGGTGTCAGAGAGAAGAGACCCCTTTTCGTCAATGAATCATCTTCTAGTAATTGTCACCACCTGAACACATTATGAAAAATGTGGTCCTACAAATTCATATTCAAACTCAGGCATATGAGATTGAATATGCCTATGTAGAAGCATACTTTTCATAATGTTTTGAGTCGGTGAAAGTTGAAAGGATAAGGGTCATCGAGCAAAAGGAGTGCCGTCAATACACTGTAAATTATGCCAAGTTATTACAAGTTATTACGAGTTATTACTAATTATTACTAATTATTACTAATTATTACTATTTATTCCTATTAATTCCTAATTATTCCTAATTATTACTATTTATTTCTAATTATTACTATTTATTACTAATTATTACTAATTATTACTATTTATTACTAATTATTACTAATTATTACTAATTATTATTAATTATTACTATTTATTACTAATTATTCGTATTTATTGCTAATTTTAAGATATTATTCTTATTTATTACTAATTATTAAAAATTATTACAAATTATTACAAATTATTACAAATTATTACTAATTATTACTAATTATTACTAATAATAACTAATTATTACTAATAATAACTAATTATTACTAATTATTACTAATTATTACTAATTATTACTAATTATTACTAATTATTACTAATTATTACTAATTATTTCTAATTATTTCTATTTATTTATATTTATTCCTATTTATTCCTAATTATTCATAATTATTCCTAATTATTACTATTTATTCCTAATTATTAGTATTTATTACTAATTATTACTAATTATTACTATTTATTTCTATTTATTACTATTTATTACTATTAATTACTATTTAATACTAATTATTAAAAATCAATACTAATTATTACTAATTATAACTAATTATTACTTCTTATCACTAACTATACCTATTTATTCCTATTTATTAATAATTATTACAAATTATTTCAAATTATTCCTAATTATTCCTAATTAATACAAATTATTACAAATTATTACCAATTATTACTAATTATTACAAATTATTACAAATTATTACAAATTATTACAAATTATTACAAATTATTACCAATTATTACTAATTATTACCAATTATTACTAATTATTACAAATTATTACAAATTATCACTAATTATTACTAATTATTTCTAATTATTACTAATTATTACTAATAATTACTAATTATTTCTAATTGTTACTAATTATTATAATTTCTTATTATTTATTACTATTTATTCCTAATTATTCCAAATTATTCCTAATTATTTTTAATTATTCATATTTATTACTATTTATTAATATTAGTTACTATTTATTACTATTTATTACTATTTATTATTAATTATTACAAATTATTACAAATTGTTACTAATTATTACTAATTATTACAATTTATTACTAATTATTCCTAATTATTACTATTTATTCCTATTTATTCATATTTATTCCTATTTATTCCTATTTATTCATATTTATTCCTTTTTATTACTAATTATTACTAATTATTCCTAATTATTCCTAATTATTCCTAATTATTCCTAATTATTCCTAATTATTCCTAATTATTCCTAAATATTCCCATTTATTCCAATTTATTTCAATTTATTCCAATTTATTCCTAATTATTCCTATTTATTTCTAATTATTCCTAATTATAATTATTTATTACTATTTATTACTATTAATTTCTAATTATTACTATTTACTACTATTTGTTACTAATTATTATTATTTATTACTAATTATTACTAATTATTACAAATTATTACAAATTATTACAATTTATTACTAATTATTATTAATTATTTCCAATTATTACTATTTATTACTATTTATTACTATTTATTACTAAATATTCTTATTTATTACTAATTATTCATATTTATTACTAATTATTCCTATTTATTACTAATTACCCGTAATTATTACTAATTAAACATAACTACTACTAATTAAACATAACTATTACTAATTAGTGTTAATTGATATTAATAACTACAATTTACAACAACTAATTACTAATTACTAATTACAAGTAATTATTTATAGACAATACTATTTTTCATTAAAAAATATTAAATATTAATTATTATTAATTATTAATAGTTATTAAGAATTAATATTAATAATTTCAATTTATTATTACAAATAAATACAGGTAACAAAACAATTTAAATCTAATTTAATTACAACTAATCAACATAAATTAAATTTAACATAAAAAAATTAAATAAATACTAAAATAAATAAAATATAAATACCTTTAAACTTGATCTCCTATTGATGTAAGCGACTTCACAACTTCTTCGTAAAAAAAACTAGCTCTGAAAAATTTTCACTCTAAAATCGGGTTTAGAGAGAGAGAGGAAGTGAGAAATGAGAGGAAGAGAAAGAAAAACGGAGGGGGGGGGGTCTATATAGGTTAGATTAGTTGCGACGAGACTAGTTGCGGCGAGCTTACCGTCGCAAAAGGTACTTTTTGTGACGACCCCCGTTGCAAATACCTTTGCCTGCATTAATTGTTGTCGGTGGTTAAAAGGGTATTTGCAATGGGCCACGTCGCAAAAAGTGACCTACCAACACAAATTTTGCGACTGGACAATATCCCATCGCAAAAACTCATTTACTGCCGCCGGTATTTGCGACGGGTCCCGTTGCAAATACCCTCCAACTGAAAACACTATTTGCGACGGGGGATCCCCCCGTCGCAAATAACCTTCCCGCTCTTTGGCGCGCATCCCGCGCCAAAGCGCACATTACTTTTTGCGACGGGACCCCAAACCCCGTCGCTAAAAACCTTTGGGATGGACTATTTGTGACGGGAATTAATGTCGTCGCAAATACCCCATCACAAAAGACTGTTTTTCCCGTAGTGTCGTATATTGCTTTAATCCAATGTTATCTTATGAGACGTTTTATAGACGTGCTAATTTCTTTAGCATGATCTATGCCAAAATGATTTCTAAATTCATTAGTGTATTTCGTTTGTGTTATAAATGTTCCATTCTAGTTTTGAGAAATAATTTTAAGTCACTGATAAGACTCATTTTATATTATATTCTTATAATATTTGAAAAATCAAAACAAATAAATTAATTTTTTCATCCAAAAAAGACATCATCGATAATCATTTAAATGTTTAAGAGTTCAACTAAAGCAATTTTTATAAATAAAATCGAATTCATTTTCCCATTTGAAATTAATTTTATAAGAGAACACTGATTAATACTTCATATAGAGTCAAAGGGTCTTGTTTTAAACCATATAAATCCTTGGATAAATTGAAAAATTATTTTGAAAATTTGTATTTTCAAAATTGGTTGGTTGTTCCACCAAAAAATAAATAAATAAAATCCTTTAAAAAATAACCTTAAACAACCATTTGAAAAGGATAGATATTTTTATGGGTGGTGAATACCTACAAGATTATTATGGATTATAACCAAGAAATGGGTGTAAATGCTTCACAATAACCAATGCATACTTCTTAAGTATTGTATTTAGCTATGATTCTAGATTTACTTCGTATTATGTTACATTAGTCATCTAATTAGTTTTTAAACACCCATTGTAAAACAATAATTGGATAATCATTTGTTCTTTCAATAAGAGTCCAAACATCATTCCATGAGAATTAGTTTGGCACTTTTTTCCTAGTAAAAACCTAATTTTCATCATTAATAGTGTCATCATAGTTTTGAGGTTTTGGAAAATATATAAATGATAGATCCAAATTTTTTTTAATAAAGAACACCTAGTATGCATACATGGTTGAAAATCAATGCTAATATTTTCCAATGGATTTTATTTTTATTTTTTCAAAGATTTATGTAAAGGGAAACAAGGATGTTTAATTTCAATAGTCTTTTTTGTGTGATGGTGGATCATTCAAATTCCAATTTTAAAGGTCATCCATACCTTCGAATTAGTATGATGGTTTTGGAATAATTTCATAAATTTTTTTATGAAAATATTATTCAGAGTTTTAGTTATTTTATTGAAGTATAAGTAGGATTTGTTGAGTTTGAGTACCCAATTAAAATTTTTTCATTATATTTTACATCCAAACACTTTTAAAAATATGACCTTTAGAATTTTATTTTTCCAAAGTTCATATGTGGTCTTTTTGAGGAAGGAATTTTTGAGAATTGAGATTGTGATACAACAACTTATATTTTCCTCCTCATTCTGAAACAATTTTGGGATTGTGGTATCATTCAATAGGTCTCTTGAGATTTCTTGAATAGTTCTATTTTATCTTTCAATAACTCCATTTTTAGGTGTTCTAAGAGTAGAAAAAATGTGACTATAACCTTAAAAATCCCAATGTTACTGAAATTTTTTATTTTAAAACTCTCCCCCATGATCAATTCAGATGGAAATTATTTTTTCCCTTTTTAATTTTCGACCTTCATGGTAAACCTTACAAGCATCATTTTTTATGCAAGAAAAAAACATAAGTGAATCTTTTATGATAATCAAAAATCGAAAAAGTGTATGATTTTACTTCTATATTTTTGACTTGAGTTCATACTATAAGATAAATTTGAACAATATTAATGGATTTAGGTGTCGATATTTATTGTTAGGTTTAAAATCAATATTAGGTTTCTTACCAAGTTTTAAATGTTCACAAACAACATTACATTTGAAGTATAATTTTACTAAATTTCGTAGTAGATTATAAATTTTGAGCTTAATTTGTGTCTCTGTGCTACAATGACCAAGGATTATATTCCAAATACATGAATCCCACACTTGAATTCTCAAAAATTTAGCATTTTTAGAATAAATCATAATTAAATTTATAATATAAAAATATTAAAAATAAAAAGGGTTAAAAATGTTTTAGAAATAAAAAATTTAAATAGAAATTTTCAAAAGGGATGTTAAATTTTTTCAAACAATTGGATAATGTAAAAAAATGTATTTTAACTATAAAAAAATGACACATATTTTATAATAGTATAATTGAGAAAACCAGTTGAACCTATATTGAATATTTTACTTATTAAATTGTCACTGAAGGTTACCTATCCTGCATCAATATTTTCATGTTGGATAAATTTGGAGAGGTCACTAAAAATGGTATGAGATAATCCATTATAAATGTAACAAAATTATTTTTGGGATTTAATATTTTGACATGTTTCTAATAATATTAAAAAATTATTCTTATTAGTACCCAGATTTTGGGTCCACAAATGATAGCAAATAATGATTTTGGTACCTAAATTTGTTTTGAATATGATTTTTAAGATGAGACATTGATTGAAAGATGAATAATATTTGGTCTAAAATACTTAACATTTTTTCAATTACATTGAAAAATTATATTCGATTATATTTTAGAATAATTAAAAAATATACTTTGAGAGACCACTTTTTCAAAAGTCATTTTTAAAAGAACTAACATTATTTAAAAAATCAATTCCAAAATAATTATTTTCATGGTTTTGTAAAAAAAATATTTCATTACGATTTTTTTTCATTTTTTTGAAATTGTGTGAGAGACTATATGATATAATTGATAATACATTTCAACTCATAAACATTTGTTTGATCATTCAAATTTTTCAATAATTCATCCTTTTATATTATGAGTTGGTCCTTTTCCTTAAGAATTTATAAAACTTATTTTTTAATATTCTTTGTACACAGATTTTAGGTCACAAAAATCCATCATCAAGTTGGTCATTATCATATTTTATTTCTTCATAGTTTATGTTATTGGAAAAAGAATAAAAAGAAGTGGAATTTAAGGAGGTGGAAGAAGATGATTTATAGTTTACTTTAGTTATGACCTAGACTTTGGCCATGATACACTTAAGGGTTCATCACTTGATTATCTTGGGTAGGGGGAATCATTATTCAAACTACAAGTTGTAATATTGATGGATTTATTGATTTTACACTTATTCTCATTCTTTTGGTCTTCCATCAAGGGTAATTCCTTACATATGTGTCCCTTATTTTTGTATTCCTAACACATTACTTATTGTTTATCTTTATTTTTGGCTTGTTGGTTGGTTTTATTTCTTTTGAAGAATTTTTTCATCTCCTTGGATAGATGGTACATTTAATCATCATAATAAGAGTCATAATTAATTAACTAGAATGAAATTAGATTTTTCTCCTTTAATTATTTGGATTTTTATCCTCTTTTCACTTTATTTTGATATCATTTTTCATTAGAGTTACAATTAGGTTCCCAAATGACATATTGTTGATGTCTTCATATCATTGGATTTCTATTAGATTAGGTTCCCAAATTCTTTGTAAAATAAAATGAAATTTTCTAAATAAAATTTGTATAGTAATATTATCAACAAGATACTTTGTACAATTACATATGTTAGTAAAGAGTGTAAATATCTCAGAAATAGATTTGGAAGGTTGCATACTAAATGTAATGAACTGGAATTCTATCAATGGAAATTCCCTTCTTATAATTATTTCATATATTATAATGATATAAAATCACAATAAGAACATAATAATTTTTTTATAAATGAATAATTAATGAAATAAAATTACTTTATAGAAGTTAAGGATCATATACCAAAGGAATAATAGCATGACCATTAGAATAGTAACATGGCCCATTAGAATAGTAAACCAGACAACTGGATAGTAAACTCACCAATGAAATTTTAAATAAAATTTATGTATCTCATTAGTGACAATATAATATAACTAGATCATAGTATAGGTAAATAGATATTTTAAAAATTATTAATGAAGTGTTGGTATTTTTTTAAGTCATAAAAAATTAATTACAATTTTATGACTAATTTAACAAATTTAAATAAAATTTATTTTAATAAAATTTATTCAGAAATTATTATTTTAATGTTATAGGATTATATGAATATTTTAGGATACCTTAGTTAATTTTTCAAAGGGTTATAAAATCAGTTATAATTTTAAACTCAGTATTTTTAGAGTGAATTTTAATTTTGATAAAAAATTAAATTTATCATATTTAAAAAATTATTTTCATAAAATGAATTTCATTTTTTAATTCTATACATTGAGAAATTCCTAGGGTTACCTTTTCGGAATTTTCTAAAATACTAGATTTTTTGGTGAAGAGTGAAATGTTGTAATTTATTGTATTTATACATTATTAGTTAAATATACTAATCTTTGAGTCATCACTGATGTAAGAACCATAATATATAACTTCCATTAATTATTTTAATTTTTTATGATATTTCTTAAACTATTCAATATGTAGAGCCAAAATAACATTCTAATGATTAAAATAATGAGAAAATACCCCTATACTCTACTATAAATACCACCCTCAACACCTCTTCTTGTCACACCTATCAAGCCTTGAGACTTGTTAAAATTATAATTAAATATCCTCCCAAGACCCTCCCCCACGTCCAGGTGGTTTTGGTCTTAATAAATAACCAAAACTGATCCCCTAAGGAGGTTCTCAATGAGAAGGAATCAAGGGGTAAAACCCTATTCGTTTTCTTTTAATTTCATTTCAGTTTCCTTTCAGTTCTTTTTCTCTGATCAAATCACCTCATCTAGATGGTATGATAACTAATGTAACTTAAATATTATATATTTACATTATTATAATAGAATAATTCATCATATTCTCTATTTCCCCATCCTTTTGTAATAAAAATTAAATCATCATCCGTGATGTGTTAATTTGTAACTATTAAGGGAGAAGAAGTTTTCAATTTCAATTACCACCTTCAAGGCTGGTCATGGAATAATTTTTATGGATGAACCAGATTATAATATATATTATACCTTATGAAATGTTCCAGAATAATTTTATACACATGATATTAATTTATAAAACAAAATGAGTTCGTTCTGATCAAAAACTAATAAAATAAACCCAAACGATTATGATTAACTATTTATCTAATGACTCATAATAATGTAATAATGGACAGATATATAATACCAATTTAATTTCTATAAGATCATAAATAACATATAAGTTCAATTCTGGATTATTACACCCACTTTACATGACCATTCATACATGTATACAAGTAAAATTACCATGAAAACCAAGGAAACCAATACTCACAAATGATGAAATTGAATATCAAAAACCATAAAAAACAATATAAATGAACATAAAAAATATATAATTAATCAAATAAATGTATAATTGTTTTATTAATTATTATTTAATGTATCAAATTTTATTATTCCAGACATTAATATCAAGTGAAGAACACCTTCAGACTTAAGATAAGTGATTCTACCTGAACCTCCATTATTCCTTCGGGTCATGCTTTCTATCTTTTGACAAAAAATGAAATAATCTTTTATTTTTATTTAAATATTTTAAATTATTTTTATATGTCCCTAACTCATGTATCAATATCCATTCATCCTTATTTTTGTGGATATTCATGTTTTGAAATGGTTCCCCTTACATGATTCTTCTCGATAAGTAAGCATGATTTAAGGGAACTTCCCAAATTCTTACACATTTTCAAGTGCACCCTATAATATGTTTGATCCACCATGTTTTTTCTGAAACAAATCATTTTATTATGAAAACATTATTGTTTATCTTCTAGTTTTATATATAATATCATGTCATTTTCTTCTTTAAATGATCTTTAATATTTTCCTCAAACCGCACTAAAATGTTTTAATTATAAAGTTTCTTAAATACTCTTTTTACATGTTGTTACTTCTATTTGACATAACTTATAATGATCTATGCCTATTTATCCTTATTAAGGTCCATTTATGATTTAAATCTTTTCCTTCAGGGGCACAATTGAGATATTCCCTTTTGTTATGCCTTTTCGATAAGATTATGATAGAAAATTCTTACCATGGGTAACCCTTTTGTTTATTTTTGATTCCTTATAAATGATTCTTCACGTGTCACACATATTCATGAATATTTTGTTATGGGTGAGAACAGATAGTGCTCCAATGCACTGGGTAATGTTTAGTCTCATGAGACATAACATACAATGGTCTTGGTGGTTAGCCTTGACTCATGGTCCACGTGAAACAATCTTGGTGGATAACCTGGAATCATGATCCTCCATGTGAAATGAGCCTTGAATCAGGATTATTTCATGTCATATGTTGGTTCCACATCTCCTATTACACCATGACTATCTATTTTATGCTTCCTTATGTATATCCATTCCTTTTATATCATCAAATTATTCCTACAAACCCATGTTCTATGCTTTATTATTATATTTATTTCCTTATTGGGGTTTTAACCTCATTCATTTATCCGTGTTATCCTTAGGTTATCCTATGTATATGTAAGGGTTAAAATGAAGTTAGGATCTCATAATGGATGTGAATAAATAGATGTTTTATTTAGTTTCATTTTTTCATATTTTTCTACCTAGCCATCCAAAGGCACTAGAAATTATCATCCCTGGGTTGTAACTTGATAGTTTATTTTGTTTAAAATAATGATATATTACAAAAAGGATAGTTTATCTATAGTTGGTATCAGAGAAAGTTCTAGTTGTTTTTATACATTAGGAATAAATCACTTTAGTAAGAACCATAATGATCAAACATTGACTAAGAAAACATCCCTGAATTTTGGTAAGTAAAGAGTAAGTGGTTTATCCAAAAAATAAATCCCTATCTAGATACTACAATTGAAAATGTTCAAGATTAGATGAACCTAGGATTAAAAACTCGGACATGGTGTTCCAGGTATGACTTGAGGTAACCTGATACTAGAAAATGGGCCTTACTGTGCACTTAGTTTGACACCCATGAGTGATATACTTTGGTAAATTCATAAGATCGTTATCAGCAATTATTATGTGGTGGAGGGGAATCACATAAGAGTATATGTTATGAAGTAAACCTTGCATAACCTGTATTGAAACCTTGGAATCACAATTTAGGATATCATTTTCTTTTAAATTTTTATCCTTTTTATTTTCAAAGTTTCGTTTTACATGATTGTTATCCAAGTATTCAAGCTCCCTAATTTTACATTATTTTTCTTATTTAATGGTTGGATATAGAAGAACACGTGTCAACAGAAAATGTGGTAGGAAATGTGAAAATTTACCTAATGATATGCCAAATATGTTGGGAACGGGTTCTCAAAACCTTATGATAATACTTTCTTAGCTAGATCAATTTGTTATTAATAACTTGAATCACAAGGAACACCATCATTCTATAAAGAAAGAACATGTTTCCATAAAATCCTTCATGCAGTAATGGCGTCCCATGTTTAGTGGATCTTCTGATCCCCTCAATATGAAATAGTGGATTATCTCCATTGAAAAGATTTTATTTTTCTTCCACTACTCGGAAGAAGAGAAAGCTGTGATACCGGTCTATCGTTTTGATGAGGAAGTTGAAAAATGGTGGAAACTGTTAAAAAATAGGAATTCCACGGAGGAGTTTGATTGCAATAATTAGAATGAATTAAATAAAATGTTTTGAAATAAATAATTTTCCAAAAACCCTCCATCTCAAGATGGAAATATAGTTCCTCATACTTAATAATAAGGATGATGAGTTTATCGGAGCCTATGAATAAAAATTTACAAGGATTTCAAGACACACCTCTAACATTTTCAGGAAAACCAAAAGGAATGTGGACCAATTATTTATCAAACTGAAGCCATGAATATGAAAAGAGTTGGTTATTTGAGACTTCAACAGTTAGGAGGATATTTTTCGTTATGTCTTCAAGGTTGAAATGGATATTGGAGATTCTCAAGAGTCTTGTGGACCAGGTGAAAAAATGTGGAAAATAGAGTCTAATATGGTTGGATCACCTAATAAATACCATAATGGAAAGAAGACCGAATATCCCATGTGTCTAAATTTTGGGAAGTTGAATCCTGGGAACCATCTAAATGGAATAAAAAATTTATTTAAATGTACAAGAATGGTGAATTTTGATAAGAAATGATAAAAGGATATGAATAATTCCACTAATGTGGAAGAAAAAAGGAAGGTTCAGGTCAACACTCAGCCTATAGTGCAGTGTTTCCACCACAAGGAACATGGGAAATTTTCAAACCAATTCCCTAAGCCTAGGGTTATCGAAGGTAATAAAAAAACCTCCAAGGCAATAAAGAAGGGAATATCCTATCAGTACTATTGGGGTGGATCCAGACAACAATGTGATGATAGGTACAAAAATTATCATTCAAGAATAGATAAAATACTATTTTATTCTAGTTTTACACATTATTTAATATCATGTATGTTTAGTAGATCTATTCAAACACCACCTCAAAATATAGGGGTTTTGAGATTTGTGAGGGAAAATAATTGGGAAATTATAGAATAAAAAATACATAACTCCTCCTTGGTTAATATTTATGGACTAAACATCCTAGAAAGAATCTTCATGCTTCCTTTCATGGAGTTTGATGCACTATTAGGAATGGATTTGCTATATTTAAACAAATCCAACATAAACTGATGGGAAAGGGAGACCACTCTTCACATCCTGAAGAATTCTCTAGTTTAGTACAAGTATAATGAGGATGATGAAACTCCTTTAAAATAACTATCTCAAATGTGGATAATAATTTATTATGAGAAAGTTTATCTAGCTCAAATGATAGATACAAATGATAGAATCATGCTCGAATACTTGCCCATTATAAGGGACCACACTGATGTATTCCACGAAGAGTTTCCCAGTCTTTCTCTTGACCGAGAGATTGAGTTATCAATTTAACTTATTCCTAGATCTGTACCTATATCAAATACATCTTATAGACTAGACACCATAGAGATGGAAGATATGAAGAAACAGTTACCTGAGAATATGTATAAGAGTTTTATGTTTCCAAGTGCTTCACCATTGGGTGCACCAATTATCTTTTTCAAGGATAAGGATGGATCATTTAACCTCTGAATTGATTATATTTTTCTTAATAAAATCAAAATAAAGAACATGTATCCCCTTGCATAGATTGATGACTTGTTCAATCAGCTATGTGGGGACAATTATTTCCATATGGTGGACCTTCAGTATAGATATCGTCAATTAATAGTGAGGAAGGATGATATTACTAAGTCAACATATCTAAAAAGGTATGGACTATATGAGTTCATAATGATTCCCTTCAATCTCACTAATGCTCCAAATTTTTTTGTGGATTTAATGAATAGAGTCTTTAGATGTTAAATTGAAAAATTTGTGGTAGTCTTTATTGATGATATTATGATAAAGTCCAAGAGCAAGGAGGAACATGATGGGAATTTGAATACAACACCAAATAATTTATGGAGTGAGAAACATTATGAAGAGTATAATAAATATGAGTTTTGGATGGAGGAAGTATCATTCTTGGGGAATGTAATCACTAGAAAAGGAATATATGTCGAACCTTCCATGTTAAAGGCAATCAAAGAGTGGTCCATGACAATATCTATAACAAAGATCCAAAGTTTCCATGTCCTAGTTGGGTATTACTGATGATTTGTGAAGAACTTCTCATGATTGTTAAACCGAATATAACCAAGACTATTTGGAAAGATGTGAAGTTTTTCTAGACTCAAGAATACGAGGACTAGTTTAAAGAGCCTAAAAAGAGTCTTATCACTGCTCTAGTACTCACACTACCAACAAGACGAGAACTCGTTGTGGTGTAAAGTGATGCTTAAAAAAGGGATTAGGCTATGTACTGAGGTTTGATGATAAAGTGATATACTACACCTTAAGGATGTTGGAAATTCATGATAAGAACTATCCTACACATGATCTAGAGTTGGTAGATGTGATATTCACATTGGAAATATGGAGGCATTATCTATTTGGAGAGAAGTGTGAGATATATACTAATCACTGGAGTCTCAAATATATATTCACAAAGTAGGAGCTTAATATGCGCTAGTGAAGATGGTTGGATCTTATCAAATATTTCGACATCTCAATCCACATCCATCATGGCAAAGAAAATAAGGTGGGAGATCCTTTATATATAAATGATCTTGCATCTTTATCAATGATTCAAATTGAGAATTATCCAGTCTTCTTAGAAATATTGAGGATGAACATAGGAATTATTATGTGAGGTGGATCATAAATCCTTTCTCAAATGATTGAACAACCATCCCTTATGAAGAAAATAATGGATGCTCAAAGAAATTATGTGGAAATTCAAAAAAGGGTGGAATCTATCAAAAATCGGAAATAATCAGAGTAATAAATGGATGAAGAATGATTCGTGAGATTTGAGTCATGATTATGTTTACCATCCAATCCAGAGATAAAGACGAAGGTTTTGAATGACCCACATAGTTCAATTTTCTATATTAACCTAGGGAGTAAAAATATGTATCAAGATCTCCAAGAGAACTAATTGGTTGGATAATATGAAGATTTAGATTTCTAAATATACATCAAAGTGCCTCGTATGTTAGCAAGTGAAGGCTGAAAGGAAAAAGTCAAAATGGTTAATGCAGCTATCACCATTAAGAACATAGAAATGGGAAAACATGATCATTGACATTGTCGATGGACATCAAAATACATCAAGAGGGAACAATTATATATCGTTTATTATGGATAATCCTATAAATAAAACCCATTTTATCGTAATCTGAGAGGACTTCTCATTATATCAACTTGCATGGATATATATCAAATAGGTGGTAAGGATTTATGGGGTACCACTATCAATTTTATCTGATCGAGATCCAAGATTCACCTTGTTGTTTGGTAAAAGTATCCAACATGATCTAAGCAATTAGCTAAACTTCATAATGACTTGTCATCATAAAACTAATGGAAAATATGAGCAAAATATTAAGACATTAGAAGACATGTTTTGATCGTGTTCTAGGGACTTCAAAGGAGGATGAGACCAACATATTCCTCTGGTTGAGTTATATTTCCAAAATAGTTTCCACTCAATCATCTGAATGGCTCCATATTAATCCCTTTATGGGAAAAGGTACAGAATACCAACTTGCTGGGATGAAGTCAGTGTGTGTAAGCTGCTAGGACATGAAATGGTTGAAGAAATGGTGGAAAATATGAAAACCTTTCTTCAGAACATCAATGCATCCCAAATTTGAAAAAATTATTATGTAAAAAATCATTAACAAGACCTTGAGTTTAAAGTTGGAGATATGGTATTCATACTAATATCTCAATGGAATATGGTCTTGAGATTTTGGAAGAATGGAATGCTATGTCCCAGGTATATCGGACCCTTTGATATTCTTGATCACGTCAGAGTTTTAGCCTATTGACTAGAACTTCCACCAACATTGTCTAAGGTACACGATGTGTTATATGTATCACTCTAATGGAATTATATACTGGATCTTTCACATGTCTTGACATTAGAGGTGGTACAGTTGGAGAATGATCTTTCTTATGAGGGGAAGCCAGTGAAGATATCGGATCGTAGAGATAATTTTCTACGCAACAAGACTACTATCCTGGTAAAAGTATTATGGTGGAAATATTAGTAAAAAGAGGGAACATGGGAACCAAATGAAGTGATGAAGGAAAATTACCCAAACCTGTTTTCAGCTTAGAAAATAAAACAAATCTTTGAGGGGGAAAGTTAATATGGGGGAAGAATTTAATGAACCTAAATTATATCAATGGAAATTCCATTCATTTTATTATTTCAGACAGAATAATCACATAAAACAACAATCATAACACAATAATAACTATATAAATGAGAAATTAATGAAATAAAAATCATTTCTAGAAGTTAAGGAACATATATTAAAGGTATATTGACATTACCTTTGGAATAGTAACATTACCCTTATGAATAGTAAACCTGAAAATTGAATAGTAACCCCACTAATGAAAGTATAAATGAAATTTATTCATATTATAAGTGACTATCCTCCTCCAAATCAATTTTTTATTCAAAACAGGCAAAAAAAAAAACAAACCCGGGTGACCCGGGGCTAGGGAGGTCTGAAATAGTGCAAACCAAGTGAATCCCATCTAAGTAAGTTAATGCACTCTAGTTTCAAACTATTGATAGGGAGACCGGAAGTGGAGATGGAGCTCTGAACCGCCAAGGAAGCCAAATTATCTGCTACCTTATTACCCTCGCGCCAAGTGTGAGACACCTAGATATTGGGACTAATAAGAGGTTGGTATTTTCTAACAATGTAAGAAATAGTCCATGGAGGAAACCTGATTCCAAGCATGGCATCGTGGAGAATCCTGGAATCTGTCTCCACCCTGGTTAGATCCAACTTCTCCTCCCTACATAGGGAAAGCCCCGTGAGCATGGCCATAGACTCGGCCAAGAGAGACGTGCCCTTTCCAAAGAAGGACATGATCTCCATAACCGCCTCCCCCCTAGGTCCACGGACTACGCCCCCTCCTTTCATCTCCCCCATAGCACAGGACCCATCAGTATTCATCTTCAAGACAGAACAAGGGGGTTTCCAGCTTACCCAGTTTCCATGTTGGGCGGCCCGAGTAGGAGAAGCCAAGGAGCTACTGGCCTGTTGCCGGTTGAGAGAGGGTACCCCCAACCAGTCCTTGATGAGAGGAGCCAGATCAATCAATAGGAAGCCAGTCCGTGCAATGGCAGACCTAACCGAAGGAGCGAGGCCTCCGAACCTTGCCTGGATTCTAGCTTGCCACAAGCTCCAACAACCTGCACTGAAAATCACCGAACGAACCATCCTACCCTTCTCGGATCATGTAATGACTTGGAATCAGCTTTACACAATGGTTATGTCATTATACTCAAGAGTGGAGAGTTCCAAGGAGACACTGAAGCAAGACCACACCGCCTGAGCCCAATTGCCTTCAGAAAACAGGTGTTTCGTACTCTCTTCCCTCCTGATGTGGCAGCAAGAACACCTCGACGCCAAGCAAATACCCATTTTCTTAACATTATCGACCGTTGCTAATGCAACATTCCTGATATGCCAAGTTATAAAGTTGAACTTCGTAGGAATCTTTTGTCACCAAACCACACCATTCCACCCTTCCCGAGGATCCTTCTATGAAAACAACCTGCAAAAGTCTTTCCACAAGAAGGCCCCCGAAGTAGCGGGGGTAAAAACGCACCTTTTCGGATCACCATTAATCTTTATGGACTCAAGAAGTACCTGTTGATCCGCATATAGAATGGCCGAGGTAAAACTGGGGTGCTGACAAGATTATTTAAACGTAATCATCGGGGCCAAGCAACTAGGGAAGGCTAAAACAGATCCCGCCCAGTTCCTGTGCCAGAAAATGATATCCCTAGATCCCACAATCCACCGAGAGTTGGGATGAAGCATCTGATACAGGGGTAAAATTTCTCCCACATAGGAGAAGTATAACCGCTGGTAGCCTCCACACTACGGCCACCGAGAGGTGACATGAATTTACCCCATAAGGACCGCTCCTCCAGAACTTCCCATGCAAGCTTTCCATGCATGCAGGGAATCGTGCTCTGAAATCTCTTCGCATTAATCCTGCCATCCTGAATTGGCCTTGACAATTTACCCCATGAAGCCCAGTGCTTCTTCCCTTATGATCTGGCATCCCACACAATGCTGCAGAAGATTTTGTCGATGTTCTTAATCACACCTTGAGGGACGTTGTAATAGGCCATTGCATGGATTGGAATGGAAGACAACACGCTGTTCACTATAGCTATACTCCCCCCAAAAGACAAGAACTTATTTTTCCAATTAAGGATATGGCTAGTGATTCTGCTCACCACGTGATCATAGTCCCTGATTCGGAGTCTTCCTGAAGAAATAGAAGATCCTAGATACTCCATCAGAAAGGACCCATGCTTCATGTCCAGGAAATTACACAAGGATGACACCCTCCTTTGATAACTTTTATTGGAAATAAATATACTGCTTTTAGAGCTGCTGACAACCTGCCCGCCCCAGTATCAATAACCATCCATAATTCCCTTAATCCCACGAACCAATCCCCGACAACCATTAATGAATATTATCATATCATCAACGAACATAATATGAGACACCACTGGAAGATTCATTTTCATTTTGAAAGGAAGAATAACCCCTTGGAACATACCTTTGTTGATGAGTCTGCTGAGGGTGTCTTGATCCAGAATGAAAATACTAGGTGAGAGTGGGTCTCCCTGTCAGATACCTCTCGTTGCCTTGAAGAAGCCATGGGTCTTCCCTCTGAACGACACCACCAACCACGAAGAACTAAAACTCCTGAAAAAGAGGTCCAATACCTTGTCTGACAACCCAATGCCCGAAAGGACTCTGTTGATGAAACTCTA
The DNA here is from genome assembly GCA_963277665.1 of Viscum album. Taxonomy (NCBI): domain Eukaryota; kingdom Viridiplantae; phylum Streptophyta; class Magnoliopsida; order Santalales; family Viscaceae; genus Viscum; species Viscum album. The sequence continues at coordinate 356,435,570 of OY728155.1, read as the reverse complement.
TTCGAGCCTATCATATGCCTTATTCATATCCAATTTGATCAACATGTTAGAACCATGAGTCTTTAAGTTGATGTCCCTCAACATCTCTTGGGCCGTAGCGATGGCACCCTGAATGGATCGACCTATCACAAAGCCATGTTACTCAACTGAAACCCACCCAGGAAGCAGATTCGCTAGCCTCTGGTTAAGCACGCACACAAGGATTTTATATGGAAAGTTGCAAAGACTCACCGGCCTATAATGCGAGAGATTAGAAGGGTATTTGATCTTAGTAATGAGCACTAGGGTAGTTGAACAAGCCACTCGAGGAAGGCATCCACCTCGGAAGTAGTCCTGGATAGCGTCAATGATGCCGCGCTTCACTACATCCCACATCCCCTTGTAAAAGGAACCTAGAAAACCATCAGGTTCGGGAGCTCTCTACGGGTTGAGCTTTGGCATGGCTGCATGAATTTCTTCCTTGCTAGTAATTGCCTCCAAGACCTCGTTGTCGCGATTATACACTAAAGAGAGAATCATCCCCCACAACCCTACGTTTCCCCTTCGATACCCGCTGGGCATTCTCGGATTGGTTCTAGCAAGAAGATCTTTGAAGAAGTAATGCGCCATTCCCCCTACAGTGTCATAGTTATCAGTATAGGAACCATCCTCGAGTAAGAATTTTGGCAAGGGAAGGTGTCTTATTTCTCTAATGTAGGCATGGAAGTAAGTAGTATTTTTTTCTCCTTCCTTCAGCCACCTTACCCGGGAACGGTCACGAGCTAGCCGCTCCTGTTTAAGAAGCTCCTCCTCCCAGATCAACATGATACCCACAAGCTCCTCAAACACCAAATCAACCCACTCCTCCTCCAGATTAGATTCTAAGCTATGTATTCTCTGCTTAAGAGATTCCAAATTATGGTCAAAGGAAGTAATCCCCCTTGAAAAAACTTTAAACCCATGTTTCAACCTTCGCAGCTTATTGTGGAGAGCAACCCACGTATGCCCCTGGGTAGAAGCCTCCCATGAATTCCTAACGGGACTCTGATACTCTTGGAACCGATCCCAATGTTGACAGAACCTAAAGGTCTCTTGGGAAACCTGTTTAGGAATCAGATACACCAGTATAGGAGAGTGATCAGAAATACCTCAAACAAGATGCTTCACTTTGGCCTCTAGATAGGAGATGAACGCCTTATTATTAGCCAAGAAACATTCGATCCTACTCCAACATCGCCTTCCACCTATTTGGTTATTACACCACGTGAACTTGTCTCTAGAGTGGACCAAGTCGAGGAGACCCTTATCCACCATGAAGAGAGCGAAGTATAAGCTGTCCTAACGAGGGAAGGCACCCCTGCCCTTCTTCTCCTATGGGTCAAGAATGGCATTAAAGTCCCCAACAACAAACCACGGGAGGTCCTCTGGGTCAAATTTCCCAATCCCTTTCCACAATCACTTGTGTTCCTGAACATCGTAGCTCCCATAAGCAAATGAAACAAAAAAAAACATTCCCATCCCTTAGATACTTTCGTGGTGAGAAATTGGTCCCCTGCCTTAATCAACTGTACTAACACCTCCGAGTTCCAAAAGTGCCAGATATGACTGTTAGTCGGATCTGCATGCATGGAGCCATGCAACTGCACCTTGAGACTGAAATACTTAATCTTATCCTAGTTTGTTTGTGCTCAAGAACCGCGACGATTCACACGTTATTCTTCTTAACTTCCGATTCTATAAGATATATCTTTACCCGAGCACCCAGGCCATGAGAATTCCACACTAGCATAGATAACATTAATAGTTGGGAATCCAAGCTTTGGCCCCGGGATCATCGGTCTTCATGTTGAGGGGATAAAGGCTTTCCCTAAGATGTATTAACTGTGCCCAGGTACACACTCTGGGGCTCTGAGCAGCAGAAATCGGGGGTGGAGACACACAACTTAAAACTGCCGCCCTTCCCTTCACCGACTTTCAAGGAAAAAAGTAGAATGCATTGTTCTCTGCCTGCCCCTCCATCCCAGGGGTCTCAGGAGACTCCCTTGAAACACCACAAATACTGCCCTCTGAACCAACCTCACAAAGAAGACGATCCTAGGGCTTGCATCCCAAAGAATCCAGTACCACAGGAGCATCCTAAAAAACAACCCGCAGTGGCGTACTGGACTCCCCCATCATCACTGATGTGAGAACCATTATTTTAAACTTCCTTTAAATATTTTAATATTTCTTATGATAATTCTCAAACAATTCATAATCTTATTCCAAAATAATAAAATAATGATTAAAATAATGAGGAATCACCACTCTCTTCCCCTATAGATACCATCCCTCACCATCTCTTTCCTTAGACCACTCACACCTTGAGTATTATCCAAATTATTCTTAAAATATACCCCAAAACCAGACCCCAAGTTTATTTTCCTCTTTTTCTTAATAAAATACCAAAACAGACCCTCTTATGAGGTTCTCAAGAAGAAGGAATCGAGAGGTCAAACCCTCTTCCTTTTCTTTTAATTTTATTTTGATTTACTTTATTTTCTTTTTCTCTTCTCACCTCCCCTCATCCAACTAGTATGATAACTCTAGTATGTTACATATATTGGATTTTTTAATTCTAATGGAATAATTAATCATCATATATCTTTACCCTCCTTTTATACTAAAAATGAAAACGTTGTCCGTGATGTGTAAATTTATCACATTCAAGGACGACGATGTTTTCCATTTCTATTACCATATTCTAGGATGGTCCTGAAGAATTTTTTTATGATTAAAATGAATTATAATATATATATATATATATATATATTATATCTTATATAATGTTTTGGAATCATGTTTTTCACATGATATTAATTTGTAAAATTTTTTTGTCTGTTGTGATAGAAAAATGCCAGAATAAACACAAAAAATTGTCATTAAATATTTATTTAATGATTAATCCCCATGACATAAAAAAAATATATATATACCACTAATTTAACATCTATAATATCATTAATAACATATATATTAATTTATGGACAATTACCCCCACTTTACACGACCTTTCATAGATCTATACACGTAAACTGATCATGAAAACCAAAGAAACTAACGCTCCCAGACAATGAAATTGAATATTTTAACTGATAAAAAGCCATAAATGAACTTAATAATTTTATAATAAATTAAATACATATTTAAATTTTTATTTAATTATTAATTAATTTATATAATTTTATTACTTATGACACTAAGATGAAGTGAAGAACACCTTTAAACTTAAGGTATGGGATTATATTTTAACCTCTATTATTCCTTCAGGTTATTCTATATCTCTTTTTACCCAAATTAAATTCTCTTTTATTTTTATTTTCATCTTATAAATTAATTTATATTTTACAAAATCATGTATAATGATCATTTAATCCATATTTTTTAAGGGATATACATTTTTTTAAAAGGTCCCCTACTCGATTCTTCATGATAAGAAAGCCTGATTTTTTAGAACTTCCCAAATCATTACCCATTTTAAAGTGAAATATAAAATATGTTCGAGCCACCATTTTTTATAAAACTCTCATTTTGTTATTATAATTTTCTTAGTTCACTAATGTGTTTATATAAAAAGTTATTCCAATTTCTATTTTAAATTCTCTTTAATATTTTCTTTAAACTACACTGAATGTTTTAATTATAAAGTTTCTTAAATAATCTTTTTACATGTTATCACATTAGTATGACATAAATTATAATTATATATTCCTAATTTCACTTATAAATTTCCATTTATTATTTAATTCATTTCTTTTATGGACACTATTGAGATATTCCCTTTATGTTGTTCTTTTTTGACAAGATTATGATACACAATTCGTAACATGAGTAACACATATATTTGTGTTTGATTCCATTTGTATGATTCTTTATGTGGAACGCATATTTATTACCACATTATGATTGGTTCCCCCAGATAGCTCTCTAGAGAATTGGGTAATTTTTAGTAGCATGATACGTCACATGAAATGTTCTTGGTGATTTTCCTTGACTCGTGGTCCATGTGCAACGGTCTTGGTTTTTAACCTTGAATCGTACTCCTTCATATGAAATGTGACTTGAATCTTGATTATGTCATGTTTTATGTTTCTTCCACTTGTCCTATGATACCATGATTACATACGTTATTCTTAATTATCTATATCTATGTGTTTTATGTCATCTAATTTTGCCCAATATCCCATGTACTATGCTTTATATTTATTTTTATTCTGTTAATGAGATTTTTAGCTCATCTATTTGTTCATGCTATCCATAGGTTATCCTATGTAGATGTAATGGTTCAAAGGAAGTTAGGTTCTCATAATGAATGATAAATTAAGAAATATTTTATTCTGTTCCATGTTTTCAGTTTTATGTACATATTATTCCAAAGACCCTAGAATTTACATCCTTGGCTTGTAATTTGATAGAAAATTATGTTTAAAATAATATAATATTATGTGAAAAGGATAGAGTCACTATACTATAACTTTTAAAATATTTCATATACCATTCAAATCCACTATAATTAACTTTATTTATTTACTCATGTATAAATGTTACAAGTTTCTATATTTCATGAGTAGTTTTGTATGTCTATACATGATTAAATTTATTTTGGTCTAATCCATAGTTAATGTAATTCAACTCATTACTATCAAAATCAAAAGTGGAAATATCATAAGTTGTAATGTTTTCTTCTTTTTCACTAGTTGGATAGTAACCTTGCATAAAAGTTTTCTATATGTGAAAACCAAAATATCTAAAAATTGTTGATACATGAGTGTTATAACTACTTTAAATGGAACCATAAAAATAAGTTGAACTACTAATTGACTTCCATTTAAGAACTCCAATGGTGTTTGATAAATATTCCATTAGAAAAGATTAATCTTTGAAATCTATTTTTATATAAATTTTCAAAAAATATTTATTTATAAAACAATGATATTTTTATAAGAAAATAACGATCCCATTGGTTGGAGTAAAATGAATTGGGGGGGTGAATAGACTTTTTAAAAAAAAATTAAAATTATGTAATAAAATAAAAGTTATTATCATGAAAACAAAAAATTTAACTATAAAAAAATCAAATTAAAGAGAGTGTATAAAACATTTAAACACTAATTGATAAAGGAAATAAATTGATGTAATTAAGAAGTAACACATTGATAAAAGTGTTTGAAAATAGCTTAATAATTACCTGATACATCTTCTCTAATCAATAAGGCTTTAGGAGGTTTTATTTCTCCTGTGGTTTTAATAGAAACCAAGAACCAAATTAATAATAAGTGAATCCCTTAGTTTTAATGGAAAACAAGAACCAAAAGAAGATGGTTGGTTTTAATGGAAACCATGAATCAAGAGCATCCAATTTAATGGTGGTGTCCACCTAAAGAATAAGATGAAGAAGATAGAGGTTTGTTTTTAAAAACCCTTTATAAAGAACCAAACTCACTCAAGAATATTTTGAATAATATAGAAGATGATGTGAGAGAGAGAGAACGTATAATAAGACCCTTTAAGAATAAAAATAAGGGGGAAAATATCATAATAAGATAATTCAAGAGAAATTTGAGTATATCCGAAAAAGGATAACATCAATTTGAGAATTGGAAGTTTACTTAGAGTTATTTTGCAAAAGCATGTCACATATCAAACAAGAATGTTTTGGTGGCAAATATTTTCATAGATGTTCATAGTTCAAATCCAAGAATCTATTTATGTATAGTTATAACCTTTATAGGTGACATAGGTTCTTTGGGTTGATCCAAAAAATTAATGATCAGAGTTAAGGATTTAAAGAACCACATTTAATGTTTTTCAACTGTTTTGGATTGATTTCACCAACTAACTCCCCAATGTTACCATCTAGATAGTTTAATTGATATATATTCCAATATGTTTTAGACTCCATTGGCTAGTTGGTGTATTACATCATCAATTCAATTTATTTCATTGTAGTATTGTGGTTATTTCATTCACTATCGACTATTGGATTCCTTTGTACCCTGTCTCTTTTGGGTGCTGGCCGATAATGTATTCAATGTTTCCATCCATCCTTTTCTTATTCATTTATTTAGTATGATGATTCCTTAATAAAATGTTGAAATACTATAACCTTGATACTCTCAAAAAAGGTTATAAATACCATTATTGGTTCTGATCATGAAAACACATTACATGTTATAAACATGCCACACATAGTTCTTAGAATGGGTAAATTTCTATTTTAGTTCATGGATATTGATTAAAACTAATCATAAGTGAGAATTTTATACACTATATAGTATTACATGGAACAATATCTCATATATGGTGATAAAGACATATGTAATGAAAAAAATTCTAGTTTCTTAGGGGTAATAATTGATGAAATATATACCTTATAATTTTGAGGTCACGTGGTTAGTATTTGTTATGTCATAAAATTTAACGCCATGCAACGTGGAATTGTGGAATTTATTTTTTGTCATGTGGTAAGGAATCTGATTCTTTGATGTTTATGGTCATTAAATATGAAAATTTCAAACCTCAAGTGGAGTCATCAAAAGTATTTATGAAGGAATATTTTATTAGTTGGATGCATGATACGCCCTTTATTAATCAATATCAAAGAGTATTCTCTATTATAATAGACCTTGGGTATAATGTATGTTCATCCCCATTCTTGATCCTATATTACATATTTGAACATGGATATCCTTGATATTTTGAATTCCAAAACCAATTCCACTTTGAAAAATTATATAGGTTTTCCTTTATATTTAATGATCAAGAAACTTTGTTTTTTGTACCTTGTGGTCATGGAAGGTGTGTAACCATTTCTCATCAAGTCAAACAAACTCATCAAACTAAAATAGTGATTTTTAATCTTTATTTAGTTGATTAAAAATATCCACATTAAGAATATAAAACTAAAATTCACATTGAAATACAGCTTCCATCTTATACACTAATAAATAGAGGGTAACATCTAATGAGTTATAGGTTGTGGTATGATAATCCTAAAAAAACAAAAGGGTTTTTTTTTTGTAAATTAATTTTTATATTTTTCCACTATATTTTAAATTATGTTCAAAAAAATATATATTAATCACCATCATTTTTCCATTTTCCACTATATGGTATTCTGATGAGTGGTTGGACTTAATATTATACCCTAAATATAGTTTCTGCAACCCACACACACAAAATTTTATACCATTTTCTATCAAAATTATATGTGGAAGAACAAAACATGTAAGGCGTTAGAATTAAATATGTTTACCACATACATTTTTCTAACTACATTTAAGGGTACATATTTCACCTATTTGGAGAAGAATTCATAAGTTGTAAAAATGAACATGAAATTTCTAAATTTCAGTAGATAGTAGGGACCCATTAAATATATCCCCTAAATAGGAATTGGATTGGAGTCATTGGAAATATGAAATAACACCAAGGTAAAATGGATAAATGTTGCACATATCTAACACATGTGATAGGTTTTTGTTAATTATTTTTAATTATTTAATTTCAATATTTATAAATACCCATGTATTCTAATTTGGTTTAAGAGATAAGTCCTTATTTGATGATCACTTCAGCCACCCCCATAAAATTCTTACATTACAATGAGGGTACCTCCACCATATATTCATCTAAGAAGGACCTCGTTAATACATTAATTATTAATAAAATTATCATAATTTGAACTATAAAAATGGAAATAAATTTCTACCCATGGATAAATGTTCTTTTTTTGGATCGATATTGTGTATGTGACCCACATTGAAAATATACCATAGTAGGATGAATCAAATTGGTTATTGTATCAGCTAGAAAAGTTGAGAAATCACCACGATCCGATGTATTATCCAAATCATTGATTTACTACATATCATTTGTCAAAAATTGCGATACAACTATTTGGTGTGAAATATAAGAAATATTAAAATTATAATGTTTTTGATCCATTAGGGTAATGTCTTTGTTGGAAAACATGTCTATTAATGCATTGTGTGAGTTCAAAGTGTGATAAAATACTTGTTCTAAATGAAATTATGGCATAAAATTCCAAAACAAATGAATAATTTTTTATTAGTTCCTCTTTCCTAATGTAATATTCTCCATTTATTTCATAAAGTAAAATATTTGAGTCACCATTGATGTTTAGGTTAGGAATTGGTGTCCCCAAATCCAACTCCTGACCTATGATTATAGCCAATAACTTCAATTTATTATTGGTTCATCCATAGTATATAATGAATGATTTTTCCAGAAGTGTTTTTATTAGATAAATGATGACAATCCTGAAACTAAATTGATAGAGTTTTAATTATTTTATACTATTACCAGCAAGACTTCATTAATCATATTTAAAATATATTTATGAAGACTAGGAACATTCAAAAAGGAGGAAACCTCTTAATGTAGAAGTTCAGTGTCCTCATATGATAAATCTTGGGTTATGTGTCTTTCTAATGAATCTTCCAACAATTATCTTTTTATTTCATACTGTGATGTTAAATGGATATCAAATTTCTAAATGATGATATCTCTTTTTGAGAATCATTCTATAACATTGGATGTATAAAAATTTATTTGAGTGGAACCACATAAAAGATGATGTGGATTTAATGATATTATAGTTAATGGTGAACCCTCTATACTACATAGATCAATGTTGGGAAATTAATATTCGTGTCTGTGTATCATCTTATTGAACCCAAAATTGTTCTGCTGAGATATTATAGGCACTTCTACCTACGTACATCATTTTTTACAGGGGATAATGAAAGTATTTCTTCATGGTTTCTATATAGAGATCAAGGGATTTCATATGAACTACTGGTGTCAAAACTGGAGGGTTAAATAGATGGAATTTTACATCAAATTATATCAATAAATATCCATCTAATTGATTAGTTACTCATTTCATCATCATTTTTTAAAAGAAGGAATACACTGATTATTTTCGTGGTGAATCTCTTGATGTAGGCAAGTCATCATTTATGTACTCTTAACTCGTGAAGGTTTTAAGGTGGGGAAATATTTTTTATTCCCATGATCATATTTAGATTAACATTGATACCATGATAATGGATCATGAAACAAGTAAAATTTCTTGATTTTAACTTCAAGATTTATTTTATTTGGTACAACATAAGGTTATGTTTCCTTAGTTTGGATGAAAATAACTCAAATTCAATAAGATGATCACAAAGCTAGTGAGACTTGACTACCAATTCTCTTATATAACATTCCAGTGTCTTCCTTATAAAGAACTTAAATATATGGTGCATGGAATATTGGTAATTATCACCAAAAAAATTCAAGGATAAGGAAAATACTTGAGAGAAATATAATCCTTATTGTTACCTAAAGAAAATGGAATATTAATTAGTAGGATCCAATTGAATTTAATTATAACCAAAATATATATCCATGAATTAAAAGGTCTAAAAACCATCCATTTCATTAATTAATATCTTTATGAATGGGATTTGGAAGTTTTCATTTAGAAAATGGTGGTTCAAATCCATGTAATCCATACAAACCAAAATTTACCCATTATTCTTCGTAATGTGAACAGTGTCAGAAATACACCTTGGGTATTGAAACCTCTCATAAAAATGTTTCATTAATCATATTTTCAACCATAGATTCCAACTTATGACTCTGATTTAGTTTCATACTCGTTGAAAATTTCTTTTACACATGGTGGTTAGCTGATAAACTCAAGATGTCAGTGACCAACAAAGGATTTAACCTAGAAATGTTTATGTAATTTCATATAAACACATCCCAATGCTATTTTCGATAATTTATGTATTTATTCATTTCTTTAGGATTATTGGATATACCGGTTATCATTAGTCACTAGTGTTCCCCAAAACCCAAATTCACCTACATAAGTTCATTATTGGTTGTTGAAACACATTCAATTGATATTTTTATGGTTTCATCAAGATATTTTTCCCTAACAACATCAAAGGTAGAAGATATACTCATTTTATGAGTAATTGAGAATAGGAATAACTTTTTATAATCCAAGTTTAAATCAAACTCATTTAAGTATTTTGATGGTTATTTGGGATTATTAGATTCAAAATGGATATAAAAGAATGTTTCTAATCCCAATGATATATTCTTGAGGTGTATATCTTGATCATAAAAGATCCCATGTTGCATTGAGTAGGCACCATTCGCGCTTGTTTTCATATAGAGATCCTCAATGGAACGATTAATATCCATGGATATTATGAAAATATATTATTCAATTATTTTAGTAGGATAAAAAGATATATATTCCTGTATATAATATAAAAATGGAATTTTATTTAAGGATCATATATGGTGTCCAATATGATTCAAATATTTTCTAAATCTAGTTTTATATTAGATGAAATTGATATATATATTACAAAGTCTTTATTCAGAACAATCCATGAATTGATTAGTGATTCATACATTCCACTAGGGGAAAATAAAAATTTTATATCATTCAACAACTACTTCTTCCCTCCTTTTTTATAGTATGCCAAATTGATTTTTTTATATTTATAAGATTCAAAGGGTATTTGTCACCATATAGAACCCTAAACATCTCATAAATTGAATATTGTAGACATTATTGATAAGATGAGGCCACAATTGTTTTATAATAATCCCTGATATACCAAAAAATATATTGAAGGTAATGTCTTGGTAAAATACAATAAAAACTGAACATGATATGAGGTCCCCAAAATGGGTTTTCAATCTAATATTTCTAAGAGAATTTTTTTATTATTTTCATACCTATGTATTTTTAAATTAGATTTATAAATTCCAACTTCTTGATAGGAAAAATAATGAATGTCCAAGTTAGGAAGTGGTTGATCCGTGAACTATAACCCATTATGGTTTGGTGAATTCTGGCGTCATTCAGTTTTATGAACAAATATAAATGTCTTATGTTATGATATATATGATATTAATGATATTTTTTTATAAAGGATATGATTACGTGTATAACCAAATATAAGGCCCCCCTATAAGTTATTTGGAGAGGACGAGGGAATCCAAAAAAAGTTCCATATAGGGAAGATAAAGATATTATTTAGCATAGAATCATTATGAAATAATATATTATATATATGACCATGTAGTTGTTCTCTAGCTTGAGGTTTGGTATACATAACTAACTATTAAAATAAACACCTCTATAAACTTTAATTGAGGGGTAATTTTACTATATATGGGATAAGTTGAGTTATCATTACTATACCATGTGATTGAAGAGGTTTTATACCCCTTTTATAAAATCCACTAGTATAGTAGGCATGAATGAATTATAGAGGATTTGGGATAATAATGATGCTATTTTTAGACCTATAAAATAGTATTTCTCCAATTTTCATCCATATTTATTACTTTTTATAGTAAAAAAACTCTGGGGGTTCAATTTGTGTGTTTCTTACCAAACCTCTATGAACTCTACCACATATATAAATGAGGTTATCTACATCATAATTTTCCTATTCACTTGTAAAATGGTATGATAGGTGAAAAATATTGACATAAAAACATTTTGACTCTTCATAGGAGGCAAATAACCTTTGGTTGTGAAGTTCCCATACTACTAGTTATGTGGGGAGCCCAAAATAGTCCGTATTGGATGAGTTCCCTTGAAGATTTTTCTTCTTGATCCTAATTTTCCCTTTAGATTTTTAATTTAATTTTGGAACATTAATTGGTTGAAGAAAGTGCAGTAGTTTTGTGATTGGAAACTAGAGTTGTCTTCGGTTGATTAAGTTATGCCCTAATGTTTTCACATGCATAGTTAACAAATTTTTGAGTCACTCAGTCATCAATCATTTTCATATTCTACTAGTTTTAGGTTGGATATTGATTTTTAATATTAAAGTTTTGACATTTATTTTATTTTTTATGATTTTAATATTTCAACAACTCATAATTTCAATATTTTATAATTGTCAATTTGGGAATATTTTTAAAATATTTCCTTATTATATGTTAAAAATATTTCTATGTATCAAATGAATTTTTTAAAGTTTGTATGTTAATTTCATAAATTTTTAAAAGGATATTATAAAGTTTTTTCTATGTTTTTTCTATGTTATTTACTCTTATTATGTTTTGGGATTTCTTTTATTAATTTGTTTTTACTTTTTTTGAGTTGTAAGTTTACTTTTTAAACTATTTATTTTACTTTTTCGAAGTTTATATTTAATTTTATGAAATGAATTTTTACTCTTTGGAAGTATAAAAGTAGGAATTTAATAGAATCTTATGAAATTTTATATTAGTATATGAACATTATATGACCCTTATATGTTTTTTTTAAAATAAATCACAAGAACTCTTCCTGTTTTGAGATTTGGTTTTTAAAGAAGTTTTTATTATTAAGATTTTGTTTCTATTATGATAATTACTAATATTTTTCACATTGTATGGTTTTTCACATTAAGGTTTTAAATAATGATTTATGTTTTATTTATGAAAATTCATTTTAAGAATTAATGGGTTGATCACAATATGGAAACATCCATAAGGAGAGTATTGGGGATATACTAAGTCGACTACTGGAGATTTGGTTTATAAATAGAGACTGAAGTAACTAGAAGAGTGTAATAAAAAAGAGATATGAAAGTGTTGAATTAATATAAAAATGGCTAATTTAATTATGTTTCAATCACTAATATTTATACATTGTTTTAATTATTTTTTAGGTGAGAAAACTAAATCAACTTTCAACACTTTTTTGTCTATTTTTTTTTATAAATTTTGATTTATATTGTTGTATCTTATTATTTTCTATTTATAAGATCATTTATTCACTTCCCTTCCAAACAATGTTTATTATTTGTTGTAATTCCATGTTAAATGTCACATCTATGGGATTCTGTCCCTCTTTAAAATTCAGACATTTCCAGGTATTTCATTGATTCATAGAAATGTAGGTTTGTTATGGTTGTTTTTGGTTTGTATATAGGTAGTTATTGTAAAAGGTTATCATCTTCATTTAAAATTGTGGGTTTTATTAGTGTGTTCAATTTATATCATGGAGAGTACAAAATTGAAGAGTATATATAGGATCACATTTAGCTGAACTACTACAATAATTTGGTGTTCATATTTTATTTTCCACTATATTTCATTATTCATAACCCAACATTATCTATATTTCATTATTCATATAGTTTCATGAAAAATGAAATTATTTGAAATTTATCTATTTATATAAATCAGTGTTGATTCTAATATTATTTAATTAATTTGTTTAATGTTTTTAAAAGGTCTATTTACCACCCTATATAATTATTCGACATCTATTTTTGGGAAAACAATTTGCATTAGACCTTTAACCTCTAGAGATTGATTTTATTATATCATTTAATATTATATTGATTTATATTGTGCTAAAAACCCCTAAACCTGATCATATAAGGGAAATATATATTTTGATATTTTAGGATTGAAATATCTTAATGGTTGGATCACTCAAAAACCACCCAATTTTGATGGGAATGATTATGATTATTGATAAGTAAAAAATGGAACCATATTTCAAAAATTTAAGTATAGATCACTGGATGATAATTGCAAAATTATAAAAACATCAATAATTTTTTCTATATACTCATAATATTAACTATGTGATCAAGTATGTTTTGAATTACAATGTCATGAATATATTATTTTGTGATTTTATTATAATATTGGTTAGACATGTCTTACCATGTAAGACTACTAAATCCATATCAAGTATACTACAAATCACAAATTATAGTACTAACAAGATCAAGAGAAAAAAATTTGAATGTCATATATAGAATATAAATACATTAATATGGGCGAAAATGAATCCATGAACAAGATATTTCATATATTTACAATAATAATATATTGAAGGATTTTTCATGGTAAATTCATGGATAATATATTGATGGTGGAATTTGTATTAAGATCCATACAAAAGAAGTTTCATGTGATAAATGTTTCCATTGATAGAAGAAATAATTTAAAAGTGTATACATTGTATTAAGTTATAGATTCATTTCCATAATATTAACTCAAGATAAAAAATATTATGAATGAACTGACTTCAAAAATGGTGTTTTATTTAAATTAAATATAATTGTTTCTTCTTAATCTTCTAATTTTGGAGTGTTAGGTATTTTAGAAAGATGAAATAACTCACTTCACCAATGGAACATTCAATTTAATGAGAAGTAAGAGAGGATTGAAGATATTACCAAGAAAAAATTATTATAATAATGATGAAAAGAAAAAATTTAATGTTAATAGTAGTAAACAAATTATGTTGCCGAATTAACATTATATAAGTCAAGAAAGAGGAGACACATTAAGATATATTGTTATAAACTAAAGAATCAGATAAAAAATTAGAAATAGAATAATGAGTATAATATATATTTATTGGATGGATAGAGTTTTACATAATATTGAGGCCAAATTAAAGATTTTGAAAGTTAAAATTAATATTTTAAATTGTATTTAATGGGAACTACTATGAAAGAGGATAGTAGTGATTATAGTTTTATAATAATTTATGATTTAAATTGTGAAGGATATGAGTTTTTCAGATTTTTTAGATGAAATTTAAAAGTTATATAAAGATGATTTATTTGTATATTTATTTCCCTGAATGTTAAGAAAAGAAAATAAGAATATTTTTAAACAAAATCATAATATAATTAAAGAAAATGAGATTCCTATAAATACCACTTCATGTTCAAATGTAAATTTTTGAAATAATTTATATATTAAAAAAAGAGATAATAAATTTCAAGATATAAATTATTTAACTACATTTTCTCAAGGAAATGATAATTATGATAAGTTGATTGTTATGAATAATCCTAATAAAGGAAAGACTAATTCTGGTTATGATAAAAAATATCTAAATGGTGTTAGACATTATTTGTTAAAATGTATAATGGAATGTTTTTCTAAAACTACATGTTTTAGGTAGAGTATGAAAGGTTATTGTGATAACGAATGAAAATAGAGATCAACTTAGTCTATAGGGTATACCAAAAAAATATCTTCTAAGAATTTTTATTTAAGATTACCCCTTAATAAATGTCTAAAATCTATTTGGGTACCTATGAATTAAATTAATAATACTATTGGACCCATGAATTCATTGGTACAAAAAATATTTATATAATGATTTAAAGGAAAAATTCAATAATATTCTCAATGAAACATGGTACATGGATTAAGTCTCCTCCATATATATTACTAGTGATACATTAGAATTATTATATTTTAATCAATGTGATAGAGACTATGTGACTTTAAAATAAAACTAAAAATGAATTGTTAGAGGTTATAGTGATGTGGGAATTTTTAAAATTTCTTTAATTTCTTCTTTATTACATATCAATGCCTTAAAATACAATTTAATATGTAATTAATAGATTTTTTATGGTGGAATGTTTGTTAAATATTATTTTTTAAGAATGTATATATATATATTATGTTATGATCATAAGAAAATAAAATCTATTATATTATTTTTTTATGTGATAAATATACAGTTTTCTAAATATATAAATTTTATAGAAATATATTATATCCAATATAATGGGAGGCTTTGAAACTAAAATTTTTAGTTGGAATACCAACTTTAATTTCATAAATAATTTTGGAAACATCTCATGGTTAATGTAAGTAAATATTTTTTTGTGATTGAAGTGTCTCGAGAGGTGATTCACCATTGAGATAGGGGGTTTAATTAGTGGTGTTATTTTGTTAAATTTTAAATATTATAAAATTATCCTCTATTAACTAGTTATTAAATTATCTACTCTTATGGAAACATAAACTTTATTGAATGCGGTATGGGAAAATAACACATGAACAAAATAATTTTATAATGTTCAGATGTAAAGTGAAATCATACTGATTATTATGGCTGGTCGTCCCCCAAACCATTGATTATACTCCCTATAATCCCAAGTGAACTCCTCTTACAAGGATATGTGTGACATCCCACCTTATATTAAAGGTGTGAGACTTAACAACATAGCTTCATGATTCAGGACAAAATATGATTATGAAACTAAATAAGTTGACTATAAAATACAAGGTTTCTCCAGAAAATGAATATAGATCTCCTTCAATGAGCTTCAAGAATGTGTAGGGAAGTATCACCCACTATGAAGTCATCAAAACACAACATATATAATATCATACCCAAAACTCAATATTATAAAGATACGAGTTTTATCAAAAATTGATCACTGAATAAAAAAAACCCTTTCAGAATATCTTCATTGTTTTTATTTATTTCCCAATATATATGTTTTTTGCACATCGATTGTTTAATCACCATTATCTATCTTTTATAAATCAATATTTTCTTCACTCCCATTCATTAATCGCGTGTCAACATGATTTTTCCCTTTTGGTTTCCATTCAAGGAAAACTCTAATGACCTAGGCTTGACGTACATCAATATTACATTACTTTTGTGAAATACTTAATTCGTGACACAAAAAGACACCCAAATACCATATTAGTTTATTACCTTTGGAAACATGGACCATAATCATCTAAATTGGTTAAGGATCTTCAACATCTCCCGAAAAGATCTTCCCCTTTTTTGCTCTCTAAAACCTTTCTTTAAAAAATAAGGAAAATAGAACATAGAAAGGGTGAGCTAAAATGCCCAGTAATGGTAAACATTGAGAACATAGAAGAGACCACAAACATAAGAATGTAAAAAAAATGAACATAAATTTTAAATATCAAAATCTTGGGTCATAAAATAAATCCTTGCAGTACATAATTCATAGATCATAAAGGAAAATTAACCATGATAAAATATCATAGGAATAAAAAAGAAATTTTTGGAAGAAAAATAAGCACATAATATGATTTCCATAATATCCAAGTAATTTCGACCAAGACCATCATAGTGGACGAAGTCCTTTACTGAACTGGGTTTACTTGTCATTCCGACCATGTATTACTGAAGCTAATTTACTTGTAGTTCAAGCCCTATATTATTAAAATAGATTTACTTACTTTTACACTCATGTTTATCTCATGAGATATAAATCTGTACCTAATTCATTGGAGGTAGATATAGGTCCCACCCATCTCATGATAAAATTATTCTTACATGCGCTACAATAACATAAATCATTTATCATAGAATTACCCATTAAATAAAATAGGTTTCAAAAACATCCTTCGATCATAGTATAATCTTTATAAAATATCATTACATTATTAGAAAAGTCAAATCATATTAGTAATAGGGATATAGACAAAACTTATTTAAATAGTTTTATATTAGATGGAAAATATTTTTGATAAAATAATCAAACTTAATTCCTGAAGAAAATATATTTTCTTCTTCAGAAACGATTTCTTTTCTCAAAATAACTCAATATTTTAAAAGAAAATAATTAATTTGAAAGTAAAAATGAAATCTTGTAAAAGAAGCTTCATGAAAATAAGGTGTTATGAATATGTAAAAATTGGTTCATGGAGTATGAATTAAAAAAACATTCTCCTTGTAATTTTTCTAAAAAATCCAAACGTACCTCATATAGTAAACAAAAGATAGATTCATCCCATACCAAGTATTAAAAGTAAAAAATGGGTACAAATTACATCAAAAATACATATAATAAATGAAAAACTTTTGTGATTTTTTTTAGAAAACATTGACTTGGACGATAAATATATCCCCAGTAAATACTTACGAATAAACAATTTCGGATAAAAATGAGCTTTGAAAAGTTTTACCTTACAAATTTATAATCAATTGAATCATATGCATCATAAAATAGAGAAAATTATATGAAAAGTTAAATATCATAACCCTTATAATAATAATTATAAAAACCATAATGGGTAACATGAACACCATAGAAAATAATTAGATAGTGTATAAGGCATATGTCCCACAGAAATAAAAGTGACACAAAATAACCCCTTACTATTCTATAATATATTGAATCGTATGCCTAATAAAAGAAAGAAACTAATATGAATTTTTAAATATCATAACCTTTATAATAAGAATAATTAAAACATTCATGGATAAAATAAAACCACACAAATGAATTAGATGGTGTATAAGGCATATGTCCCACATAAATTAAATTGAGAAAAAATAATCCCTTACCATAGGTCTGATATGCTTTGTATGTATCAAAAACTCATATATAATGATTTAAATAATTTTATTTACTTATTAAGTAATCATAATCATTTTTATGATATCATATATAATTATATTCTCATTTGTTTGTTAGTAACATTTAATTGTCTCCCGTTATTTGGATATTGACTACTTTATGTTCTTATGCATGTTTTGTAGAATAAGTTCTAGTTATACCTATTAGGTCACAGTTATATAATTATAAAATTATATTAACATAATATATTCCATATCTATTTATTTTTTACATTTATATAATCATAATATAATGAAGCTCATGTAGAATGAATCACATCATATCATGGAGACGGTAGGCCGTACGTACACACGAGCAACGATATCATTGAAATAGTTGTTGAATGGTTTGGAAGTTGATGGTGTATAAATTTTAGGAATAAATATAATGTTATAATAACAATATACAGTTATTACTTCCATCATTATACCCATCGAAGTAAGATGGTGGTGAAAAACTGAGTACACCACGACATGGAGACGGTAAGCTATATGTACGCACGTGTGGTGATTTCATTTTTTGTAAGATGGATAGAAGGTGGAATATAATTATTTCATAATTATAATAAAATATATATATATAAATAATAATATATTTATTACTTTATAATGATACAACTTATGAAGTGGAAGCATAAGTCAAAAAAATTGAAATAATCGGTGGAGGAGATTACCTCTCGTTTGATGTGCTCTCTTTACATCACCTCTTCATGGAAACAGAGTTGGTATTTTGAGATTACTATAACCTATATATTTTTATTAGAGATTTTTATATGTTAAATGGTTAGGGTAATTGAGAACTTTATGGCTTAATGAATTGTGGAGAAATGAGAGAGGAGGTGTCCATTTATAATTGGGGTGAAGGACACTTTTGAAATTTATGAAACTATTAATTTATAATTATTTGAAAATCAATCCAACTACCTAAAACAGTGATATATATTAGAATATAAGATATTCTAATATTTAAATCTCATCAACCAATAAAATTTAGATAGGTTTTGATGGCAATTTAAACATTATCATTTTAATTAACAATTACTTAGACTATTGAATTTTAATTAAGATAACAAATGTTTCAATATTAAATGGGTAAAATATTTACCTATTATATTTAAATTATACCTTAAATTAATAATTTAGATCATTGTATAACATATAAAAATTATAATATGTTTTGAATATTATTTTATTATTTTTAAATAATTTTATAAAAAATTATTTTAACAAATTATCAATTATGTCAATTTTTATACTATTCATTTCATGGATTTTTATAAATAACAAGATAAGGTGTTATCGATGAAAAAATATTCTATTATGTACCTAATGATTTATGTTCATCTATAAAATTAATTGAAAATCTAATTATCCCGATTGATATTAATTTTAATATTTTTAAAAACTTTTATTTAATATCTCTATTATTAAAATAATAACTACATCAATATTGTGTCATTATTTAAAATATTTATTTTAAGAATAAAAATTAAAAATAAAATACCATGATGAAGACAAATTTACTATATTTGATAAGAATATATGTAGTTGAATTTATCATCTGGAAAATACAACATTCAATGTTTTATACTTATTAAATTATGAATGTGACAACTTTTTTTTAAAGGTTGGGGCTGAAGCCTCAATTTATTATTATAGAAAAGACCTCTTTTTTTCTTGGTAGAGGGAGACCCATTACATAGCCCGAAGGCCCAATTTCAAGTGGCCTGATACATGTGTTGAAAGCCCATTTTTTGTCCCAAATGACCCCTCAGTGAACAATATTGCTACAATACCCATGCTGATACAGTACCTACTAAAAAGCATGGGATGGAAATTATATTTTCAATGGCACTGATCCATTCTTCTGAAAAAATTGGATTAGAATACTCCCTGAAAAAAGGGGGACATTTCTTTATGAAGGGCTCAATAGAATGTTGTTCCCTTCTCTACTCATTTAGAAGTCCAGAATGATTCATATCTTGTGTAATTATTAAAATAAGATTTTGAATTCCATCTCTCATAACATTTTGTTGTTGAGGAGGAAAATCATAGAAATAAATATTGCATTGATCATTAAGATGATTCCTTCAGGTTCCACCCATTGTCTAAAACCCAAAAAGAATCAGGTGAGAGGATAAAATCATACTACAAAACAACATAATCAAAGAGAGGTACTTTCAATTTCTACCATCTTTGGTTTAATCCTAGGATATTAATGATTCTTCCCATAATTATAGGATTTTATCCTATAGTTAGACCTACGCTTATGGAAATTCCTAGACATACCTTAGAAATATCTATAGGGATCTCCCTAATGTTTTCACATCCAAGTTTCCAAAGGTAGACTAAGCCTTCACTCTGATAGCAACTCTAACAACCCAGGCTTGATGTACATGGATATTAAATTTATTTGGCATAATACTTAATACATTACACAAAATGATTCCCAGAGACTGTATTAGTTTAGAGCCTTTGGAAAATTGAACCATAATCTTCTAACTTGGTGAAAGATCTTCAACATCTCCCACAAAGATCCTCCCATTTTGTTTTACTATTTAAAACCATTCATTATATCCTAGGAAAAATAAAACTTAAAAAGGGTGATCTAAAATACTCATTAAAGGTAAAAATTAAGAACATATATCAAAACATAAACATAAGAATGTAAAAACATGAACATAAAATTTAAATATCAAAATATTGGGTCATGAAATAAATCTTGGAAGTACGTAAGGCATAGATCATAGAGGAACATTAACCATGATAAAATAGAATTGGAATAAAACAGGTAATTATGGAAACCAAATAATCACATAATATTATTTCCATAGTAGATAAGGCATTGATTCCAAGGCCATCATAGTGGACAAAGTCCTTTACTAAACTGGGTTTATATGTCATTCCAACTATGTATTACTGAACTGGATTTACATTCTGTTCCATCCATGTATTACTAAACCATATTTACATTCTGTTACAGTCATGTTTATCTCATGAGATATAAATATTTACCTAATTCATTGGAGGGAGATATAGGTCTCACCCTTCTCATAATGAAATCATTCTTATATGTTCCAGAAAAACATAAATCATTCATCATTGCATAACCAAAGAAATAAAATGGGTTTATTAAATATCATTCTATCATAGAATAATCCATATAAAATATTATTACATCATTAACATAGTCAAATCATAATAGTGTAACAACTCAGGATTTCATAGTACTTTATCTCTTTAAATTAATTCAATAGCTTGCGCTACACACAACACCGAGTTCGAGCACACCATGACTTACCAAACTAGCCGTTCAAAAAACAGTTATGAATAGTATTTACATAATTTTTATTTTTATATACTCCATATAATTTTAACATACATATTATGTGTTTTTATACATAATAAAATAATAAATCTAATTTTTAGATAAAAGAAGAATTTTTCCAAAAAAGCAATTTTACCGCCTTTTATTGGCGAACCCTTTTTAAATCCCATATTTTAAACTTTTATATATTAAATTTGACAAAAATAAACTTTTTCATTAGAATAAGGGCATAAAAAATATTTTGGATAAATTTTTTGTACTTTTCTGATAACTTTCATATTATGATGAATAGTAAAAAATACTAAATTTTAATTGAAAAAAACTTTTTCAATAAAAAATATTTATAGTGTTAAATTATAAATTTGAGTTGTTTTAAAGTATAATGAGATTATATTTTTATTATTTAATATAATTTAGGTTATTGTAAGTAATTTCACATTTAAATTGGACATAAACACATGTCAATCTTTTGATAGTTTTTACTTCTCAAAAACCCGCTTTCTGGTTTTCACAATGGGAATTAATTTTAACTTAATTAATGTAACTTATATGTTTTGAATTTGGTAAAATAGAAATCTTTTTTTAATTTTTAATACCAAAATTATATTTGGGCGTTTTGTTTTGGTATTTTTCTGAAAACATTCCATTTTTGATGAATAGTGAAAACATTGTGTTATAGATAAAAATTGACTTTTTCATTTAAATAATTATTTTTAGTTAAAAATTTATCTTAAATTCAAAATATATAAATTATAAATTTATTAGTCCAATGTAATTCATTGGATTCATTTTATAATAATATTAGACATATAGAATTATATTGAACCTTTTAAATGTCTTTTACCCACCTTCTAGGAACATTTGAAAATTTGCATAAAACATAATTTTACCGATTTTGTGAAGTGAATTTAAAAAATACAAGAGACATGGTTGAAATTAGTAATTAATTTTTTTTTCAATAGAATGAAAATAATTTTTATTGAAGCGTAACTTTTTTTTTTTGTTTACCACGGTTAAAAGTATGTAAAGTAATTAAAGGTATAAATAATATTAAAATTACCCCAAAACATGTCCTAATTCTATAATATAAGTGTATTTAGACCAAAATCAATCTTATGAATAAAATAATATCCTTTTTATCAATTTGGGATGATTTGGACATTTATTAAATTTTATTTAATGAATAGTTAAAAGTGTTAAATTAAAAGTTTTATAACTAAACCATTTTTAATATAGGGTTACACATAAGATAAATTAGAATATAAATATTCATTATAAAAATAAAATTGTTTCCAACATCATGGTTTTTTATTTATAATTTTTATACATTAAATAATTAAATATATTTATGACACTATGATGATGTAGTAATTACCTTAATAATGTAAGAATAAAATAATTGATATTATAAATATTAAAATAAATGTTAATTGAGACTTTTTATGCATTACATGATATTTATAGGTTAATATGACATGTTAGGGTTGATTAAATGAATTTTTTTAAAGTAATAATGTTTTTATGACTTAAAAAAATCAAATACTAAATAGTGTCAAAATTGACATAAATGAGTTTTGAAAACAAATACTATTATATTAGATGATACAATATTTCTAAAAATATAAATTTTGACCAAAATACTTATATAATGATATATATATATATCATTAATGAACCACTTGTGGTTCTCTTGGAATTTTATAGTATTTTTATTAACCACATAATATAAAAATACAAGGAGAAATTATAAATGTCAAACTATTTAACTAAGAGTTAAATCTAAACGATAAGGTTAATATGATGAACTAAACTTGTCTAAAACCTGTTGGTTGAGAATATTTAGACCCATAATCACCTTTTCCACGAAATAAATCCATTTGGATCCATTAGAAACCAAAAATTATTTTGTAATAAAATAATATTTCAACCATTCCCAAAAGTGACCCTCACCTCTCTAATGAAAGGGTAATTCCCCTTCTCTTAATTTCACACCTTCAAATCCATTTGTATTAGCCAAAACCTACTCAAATATCATCCCAACTACCCTCACATGAACCTTGAGTCCTTAATTTGACCAAAATCCAACCTAAGGAGCCTTTTTTTTCACATCAAAAGGAAGAACCCGAATAAGAGTTAATTATTTCATCGCCTCGTTCAATGTTCATTTCTTATTCCACTTCCTATTTCTCTGTTGTTTCTATACCAAAATAATACATCCAGTACCTTATACATAATGTGATGTTTTTATAAATATGGTACAAAAATATTCATTATTCTAACCATCCTATGAATGATAGAGTCACCATACGTGCGTACGTACGACTTACCATTTCCACATTGTGATGTAGTTTGTTATTTAACACTTAAATATTTGTATGGGTATAATAATGAGTTTAATTTATGTAAATAATACATATAACATTTTAATGATTATTTATATATAATATACCACCCAATTACATACTATTTCACCATCAATAGAATGATATCATCGCTCGTGCGTACGTACGTCTTACCGTATCCATGACGCAATGAGATTCATCTCCACATTCACCATTCAACGATGATTATAAATATATATATTTTCAATAAGTATGAAATATATGACATAATAAGGAAAATTGATATATATATATATATATCTCATTCACATACTGCCGTTCAATACGATATGAAAAAGGAAACATTGTTTATGCGCACGTACGGCCTACCGTCTCCATAAACAGTTTTTTCCATTTCCTATATCTATCTATTATACATACTTATATTATGAATATATATTATATATAAATTATGTTTTATATTATGGAATCAATTAAAACATGATATAAGTTATACGATCAAGAATAACATGTTAAAACACGTATGATAAAGAAAGCGATTATTACCTAAAATGTTATTTTAACATAGAAATCATTATTAAATTAGTAGTATAAAGCCATAAATGAATCAAGTATGATATAAAAAATATGAATTTGGTTCTGTTATAATATAATAACATACTATGGTCATTATACATGAGGTTAAAAATCCCCTTGACCAAAGGAAAGTATAATTTAAGGGTTGATTTTACAATCTCTTTATTATCCGACGTTGTTTATACGTGAGTATCTACTGGGACATCTTTATCATCCATATCTGTGTTTCTTAAAAATGTATTTCAAAACATTTTTACTATTTCATAGAATAATGTTAAATTCATTTATAACCTCTTTTGAATTTTTAGAAATTTTTTTGAAAAAAATATCTCTGTCGTTTTTCAAACAAAGCACTTTATGACCTTTTTGAAAAATTATTGTAAGAATGTTTTTTAACTTATACAGCTAGTGTGGCTATTTTCCGCCATTATAACACCTTAAAATCTTCCCTTAAAATCTTATAAGAATATTTTCAAAATAAATTATTTCTTTTATAATTATTAGAGTTTTAAATGATTTTAAAATAAAAAGAGATATTTATGTCAAATAGTTTTGATTTCATCTATGTCAACATCCTTTTATGTTATGTTTTAACCTTTTCATATGATTAATGCATTGGAATTTGTAAGGGATGGGTGGATCCCACTATAGCTCCTCAATGCATCGTTAGGTCTCATGAGACAAATTAGTGTTTTGGCATACGACCATATTTTTTTTTATTTGTAGTCTTGGAACAAGGCCTCGACTATGTGCTTGTGATGTCCGACATTATGCATTCCATCATTATGAAATTATCTATCGATATTACATGTGATTATTTGACTAGTATAATATCCATGTAAATAATTAAATGAAATTATTTGATTTATCTTTTCCATATTATGCTAAAGTTTATGTTTAAACAACTGGTGTTTTATTCTTGTACATTACCTTAAATATTTACGCTTATTTATTATAGTTTCCACTATATTGTTATCCGTACTAAGAATATGAGCTCACTCCTTTATTATGTTTTATTTTTCTATTGATGGGAAGATGTGTTTTATGATTGATATGAATAGTTAAGATAGGGTAATAATGGAGTTATAAATGGATTATTTATGTTGTGTTTTATTTTAGAAATTGTAATGTAATGTTCATATATGTAATCTATTTTCAAAGAGTGCTAAAATGATTGGTCCTTCAGGACTTGATTCCTTGAAATCAGTGCAATGTATTAAAATAATGCACTGAATATGAGTAACTGGGGTTAGGGTATTACAGTTGGTATCATAAGAAGTTTAACAACAACCTCTAAAATAGATTTTAATAAACTTTGATTTTGAACCATTAACCTAAGATAGACTATGAGTATTAGTATATAAGAACTTACTAGAATTTTGGTATTGTAGTGATTTTGTTAATTTTCAAAGAAATACAACCATATCTGGATACGAGTAGGTAGAGGTGGCTCTGGTACAGATATATGTAGTTGTAAAATCCAAAAACACCGCTTTGAGCTAGACTCAAACAGGAACAGGTGCACAACAACTGGCCTTGCTGCACTCTTGGTTACGACATTCCCAAGGGATATTCTTAGGATAATTAAAATTTTATTTACAAACCATTATGAAGGATTTATGAGTAAATATAATAGTAATGAAACCATTTTTAGGATTATGAGACTATATGTGTGAAAATATTTAATTAATGTTGAGAATTTTTCTAGTTTTAGATTATACAGTTTCATATGATCTAACCTAGTGTGTGTCGTCATTTAGAAATGGTGCCTAGTTGAATGAATGAGAACTCCCGAAATACGCATGATCCAAAGAGTCCGAAGGATCATATCTTTCATGGTCTTAATCCACCATTTAGATAAGAAATAGTCTCCCATGGTTTCCCATCATATGAAGAAATAATATCCTGTATTAATAAGACAAGTAATGATTTATCTGAGTCTAATGGATTTGAATGGAAATAAGAGAAGAAGAGGATGGCAGAGAAGAAGATGGATAAGGGGGAAAGGGGGGAGAAGGATTTTCCCACATGTGATAACTATGAAAAGAATCACCTTGGTAAATGCTTGAAGGGTATGGGAGTTTGTTAGAAGTGTGGAGAATAAAGACGCTTAGTTTGTGATTGTAATCTTACGAAAAAGGTTTCAAATGTATAATGCTTCATCTTCAAGGAGTTGGGTCACTACGCGAATCAATGTCTCAATCATCAGAGTATACCCCAAATGATGCTATTGGATAATAACAAAGTTATGATAATAGCACAGATGAAGAGGAATGACTAGTGTTCTTATGTTGTTATTAAATAATTGTGTCATTTTAGTATTGTATTAATGATGTACATGTTATAAGAATTATGGAGTATATTATGATTGTACTGCAGTACTATTTCATTAAGTATTTGAGATTGTATGGTACCAAATAAAGTGACATAGTTTCAAGTTAAACTTTTTGGAAAATATATGGTTGGGAGAAATAAAACCCATAATATGATTTTGAAAATTAAATAATGATTTCAGAATAATATATGATTGATTTGGATAAATTATATTCAATATTATTAACTACCTTGAAACTAATTAATTGTTTGTTTATTCCTAATTGTTGGAGTTTACAACATTTTTTTATATAATGAGTATATGTAGTATTATATAAGGAATAATGGAGCTTGAATGCAACTAATAATGTTTTATGATAATTTAGGTTGTTTCCATGTTTTAAGGGAATACATGATGAAGGTATTCACATGTTGTTATGTGACAAAAATGATATTTATTATGTTTACCTTCCTTATAACTTTTTAACTGTGAGTTTGGAAAGAAGTATTTTGGATTATTATAAAGGTTTGAATGGATTAAGTTGGACATTGAATACTATTGTTTAAGGTTAAAAAATATTTCAAGATTATTTTTGGATTGTTTTAAAAAGGACATCCTAGAGGTCTGGCGACAACCCGTCATGTCTGGCAAGGCCACGAGACTTGAAGCTACAACCGAAAGACAACTATGGTGTATCACCTACCACTGGACTACATAATATCCTATTTTTTATAATTTAGTTTTTTTAATGGTATTATAGATGAATTATAAAATCATTTTTTGGAACCCTATATGATTAGGATAAATAGAATATTTTTAAGTTCTATTATCTTTTGGAGTGAAAGATGAGTTGTGGTAGAAATTAGCTAAAGGGCGGAACCATACATATAACATATTTTTTTCTTATTATATAAAGTAATAAATTCTTAAAATTTAGGGAAAGGATATTAAAACAAAAAACGTGTTATCCTAATTACTTATGTTTTGTTGAACTGACGATATTTTAATTCATCAAAGATTTATGGCTTTGAGGTCATCAATTTTCCATTCACTTGTTTTTGATTAATGACCTCAATCACTCCCTATAAATATTTAAATTTTCCCTACAATCATAATTTCCACCAATGTTCTCTTATTCAAGATCATAATTTGGTGGTGAATTTTTCATTTCCCTTTCCCTCTTATTAAGACAAAATTTTTGTAACTCTATTTCTGATGTGGGTTTTACACAAAGGTATTTTCTATTTTCAACCATTTATTTTCAAAGAACAATTTCAAATTTTGAGGATTAATTTTAATGAATGATGGGAGAATGTAACAAGCCAATAATTCATAGTACATTATCTATTTAAAGTAATTCAATAGCTTACGCCACACGCAGCACTGAGTTTGAGCGCACCACGACTTACCAAACTAACCGTTTAAAAAGCGGTTATGAATTGTATTAACTAGATTTTGAATTTTATATACTCTATATAATTTTAACATCCATATTTTGTGATTTTTAGACATTATATAAGATAAATACAATTTTTCAAATAAAAGAAGTAATTTTTTCAAAAAATGAAATTTTACCACCTTTTAATGGAGAACCATTTTAAATGTAATATTTGAAACTTTTATATATTCAATTTGAAAGAAAAATAAATATCTTCTTTAGAATTGGGACATAAAAATTTAGTTTGGATAAATTATTGGTACTTCTCTAATAACATTCATATTTTGATGAATAATAAAAAATACTCAATTTTAATTGAAAACAACTTTTTAAATCAAAATAATTTATAGTGTTAAATTATGAATTTTGGTGGTTTTAAAGTATAATTGGATTAAATTTGTATCATTTAATATAATTGAGGTCATTTTAAGTAATTTAAATTTTAAATTGGACACAAACACATGTCAATATTTTGATAGTTTTTTACTTCTTAAAAATCCACTTTCTAGTTTTGACAACGAGAATTAATTTTAAAATAATTAATGAAACTTTTATATTTTGAATTTTTTATAATAGAAATCATTTTTGAATTTAGAATATCAAAATTAGCTTTGGGTGAATTTTTGATATTTTTCTGAAAACATTCAATTTTGATGAGTAGTTAAAAACACTACATTATAGATAAAAACCGAATTTTTCATTTAAATAATTATTTTTATTTAAAAATTTATTTTAAAGTAAAAACATATAAGTTATAAATATATTAATCAAATTTAATTCACTGGAGTCAATTTATAATAAGATTAGACATATAAAATTTTATTGAACTTTTTAAATGTCTTTTACCCACCTTCTAGGCACATTTGAAAATTTTCATAAAATATAATTTTACCACTTCTATGAATTAAATTTCAAAAATACAAGTGACATGGTTGACATCATTAAGTAAAATTTGGTTCAATAGGATAATTTTTTTTTGTGAAGAGTAACTTTTGAATTTTATTTACCACGGTTAAAAGTAAATAAGGTAATTAATGTTAATAATATTATTAAAATTACCCCAAAACATGTCCTAATTCTATTGGATAAGTTAATTTCAACCAAAATAAACCTTAGGACAAAAATAAGATCTTTTTGACTCATTTGGGTAAGATTAGGACATTTATTCTATTTTATTTAAAGAAGAGTTAAAATTATTAAATTCAAAGTTTAATAACTAAACCATTTTTAATATAGGGCTACACATAAGATAAATTCCACTATAAATATTTATTACAAATATAAAAATATTTCCTACATCATGGTATTTTATTTATAATTTTTATATAGTAAATAATTAAATTTATTTATGACACAATGATGATGTAGTAATTACCTTATTAATGAGAGATTAACATAATTTATATTATAAATATTAAAATAAATGTAAATTGAGACTTTTGATGCATTACACGAATTTTATAGGTTAATATAACATGTAAAGGTTGATAAAATGAATTATTTTCAATGTAATAAAGTTTTTATAACTTTCACAATAAATGAACACTAAATAGTGTCAAAATTGACATAAATGAGTTTTCAAAACAAATACTATTTTATTAAATGATATAGTATTTCTAAAAATCTATGGATAAGGAAAAGGACTTATATAATTATATAAAAATCATTAATGAACCACCTACGGTTCTCTTAAAATTTTATAGTATGTTTATTAACCATATAATATAAAAATACAAGGAGACCTGGTAAATGTCAAACTATTTAACTAAGAGTTAAATCTAAAAGATAAGGTTAAAATGGTGACCTAAACATGTCTAAAACCTATTTTTTAGAATATTTAAACCCATACCCACAATAGCCTTGAAATAAATCCATTTGTATCCATTATAAACCAAAAATGATTTTATAATTAAAAATATTTCAAGCTTTTCATAAAGTGACCCTCACCTCTCGTTTAAAAGGGTACTTCCCCTTCTCTTAATTTCAGACCTACAAAGACATTTGGCTCGGCCAAAACCTACTAAAATATCCTCTAAAAAACTACAAAATCAACCTAGAGGCCTTAATTTGATCATAAATCATACCTAAGAATCCCTTTTCTTCAAATAAAAAGGAAGAACCCGAAGAAGAGGTAATTATTTCATCACCTCTTTCAAAGTTCATCTCTTCTTCCACTTCCTCTTTCTTTGTTGTTTCCATACCAAAATAATAAATCTAGTACCTTATACATAATTTTATGTTATTATAAATATGTTAAAACCATATTAATTATTCTATCCTTCCTATGAATGAAAAATTCACCATACGTGCGTATGTACGGATTACCATCTCCATGTCATGGTGTAGTTTGTTATTCAACACTTCATTATTTGTATGGGTATAATAATGAGTATAATTGATGTAAATTATAAATACAACATGTTAATTATTCTGTATATATAATATTCCATCCAATTACATATGATTTCACCATCAATTGAATGAAATCTTCGCTCAAGCGTATGTACGATTTACCGTCTCCACCACACGATGAGATTCATTTCAACATTCACCATTCAACAATGATTATAAATATATATATTATTAATAAGTATTTAATATATGACATAATAATTCTAATGGATATATATATATATATATAAATATACCCCTTCACTTACTTCCGTTCAATACGATATGAAAACAGAAACAACGTTTATGCGTACGTATGACCTACCATCTCCATAAACTTTGTTTTCCATTTCAAATATCTATCTATTATACATTATTATATTCTGAATATATATGATACATAAATAATGTTTTATATTCTTAAATTAATTAAATCATTATATAATTTATACGATCATGAATAACAAGTTAAAACATGTATGATAAAGAAATCGATTATTACCCGAAATGTTATTTTAACATAGAAATTATAATTAAATGTGTCGTAAAAGAAATAAATGAATCGAGTATGATATCATATATATGAATATGGTACCATTATTTTTTAATAACATACAATTTTATTTATACATAAGTTTAATCATACCCTTGACCAAAGTAAAGTATCAGGTAAGGGATAATTTTATAATCTCTTTATTATCTGAGGTTGTTTATATTTGAGTATCTTCTGTGAACTATTTATCATCCACATCCATGTTTCTTAAAAATGTATTTCAATTTTTTTTAATATTTCCTAGAATATTGCTTAAAGTCATTTATACCCTTTTATGACTTTTTATAAATTTTTTGAAAGAAATTTTTCCGTCGTTTTTGAAACAAGGTACTTTAAGACCTTTTCGACAAATTAAGGTATGAATGTTTTTTAACATATATGATGGGTGTGGCTATTTTACACCGTTATAACACCTTAAAATCTTCCCATACAAGTTTATAAGTATATTTCCAAAATAAATGTTTTCTTTTGTAATTATGGGACTTTTAATTGATTTCATAATAGAAAGAGATAATTATGTCAAATAGTTTTGATTTAATCTATGTCAACATACTTTGATGGATTTTACACTTGTTTGAAGTTGATTTATTGTGATAAAATCTTCCATATTTTATTGAAGGTCTTGTGATATGTTTGACTATGGATATGTTATTTTTACATTTTTCATGGTTAATAGTTAAAGTATTAACATTTTGTATGCTAGTTTTAATACGAATGTTTATGTTATGTTTCAACCTTTTCATATGAAGAATGAATTGGACTTTGTAAGTGATGGGTGGAGCCCACTATAGCTCCTTGATGCATATGTAGGTATCATGAGAAAATTAGTGTCTTGGAACAAGGCCTTGGAAAAAAAATTTATTTGTAGTCTTCGCACGAGGCCTTGACTATGTGGTTATGATCTATGAAATTATGCATTCCATCATTATAAAACTATCTATTGATATTACATGTGATTATTCAACTAGTAGAATACCCATGTGAATAAGTAAATGGAATTATTTGATTTATCTTTTCCATATTTTTATTAAGTTTATGTTTGAAAGGTATTTTTTTTTATTCATATTCATTTTATTAAATGTTAATGCTTATTTACGATATTTTCCGCTATATTGTTATCCTTACAGAGCATCTAATCTCACCCCTTTATTATGTTTTATTTTTCCCAGGATGCAAAGAATTGTATTATGATTGATATAAAGAGTTAAGAATGTAAAATAATGGAGTTATAAAAGTATTATTTATGTTGTGTTTTATATTATAAATTGTAATTTAACGATCATATTGGTAATCTATTTTCCAAGACTACTAAAGTGACTAGTCCTTCGGGGCTTGATTCCTTGTAATAATTTCAATGTATTAAAATAAGGCACTGACTCTGTGTAACTAGGGTAAGGGAATTACAAGTATTAATAGGGATAGAAACATAATCTTATTTAAATAGAATCATCTTAGATGGAATGTAATTTTGATAAAACACTCAAACATAATTCTTGATGAAAATATACATTGTTCTTCAAAAAGGTTTCATTTTCTCAAAATACAGTATAGTTTTAAAAGAAAAGAATTTAGTAGAAAATAAAAATTAAATCATGTAAAGTAATATTCTTATAAATAAGGTGTCATGAAGGCATAAAAATCCCTTCACATCGTATAAGTTAAAAAACATTCTCTTTATATTTTTACTGGAAAATTCAAAAAGTACCACGTATGGTAAACAAAAGAAATCTTCCTTCCATACCAGGTTGTAAAAGTCAAAAAGTGGGTAAAAATGACTTTATATAAAAATATTAAACATTTTATGAAAATATTTTATGAAAACATGTTCCTGGATGATAAATATATCCCTGGTAAATACTTACGAAAAAACAATCTAGGATAAAATTAAGATTTGCAAAGTTATCCCATATCAATTTGTAATCAGCAAATCATATGGATCATAAAATAAATAAAATTATATTCATATATAAATATCATAATCTTTATAATAAGAATAATAAAAACATTAATGGGTAATATAAACACCACACAATATAATTAGATGGTGTATAAGCCATATGTCCCATAAAAATAAAAGTGAGTCAAAATAATCCCTTACTAATTTATAATCAGTCGAATCGTATGCCTCATAAAATAATGAAAAATAAACACATATGTAAATATCATAAAATTAATATTAATTATAATAAAAAAAATAATGGGTAACATAAACACAACATAAAATAATTATATTGTGTATAAGGCATATGTCCCACATAAATAAAAGTGTAACAAAATAATCGCTCACCTTAGGTTTGATATGCTTTGTATGTATCCTAACATCATGTATAATGATTTAAATAATTTTGGGTTATTCCAAAATCATAATAATTTTTATGATATCATATATTATTATATTATCATCTGTTAGTTAGTAACATTTCATTGTCACTCATTATTTGGATATTGACTACTTTATGTTATTATACGTGTTCTGTCGAATAAGTTCTGGTTACCCTTCTTAGGTCATAGTTATACCATCATAAAATGATATTAACATAATAGATACCATATTTATTATTTCTTTTCATTTATATAATTATGCTTTAATGAAGATCATTTAGAAAGAATCACATTGCATCATGGAGACAATAGGTCATATGTATGCAAGAGCGACGATATCCATCAAATAGTTGTTGAATGGTTTTGAAAGGGATGGGGTATAAAATTTCAGAATCAATATAATGTTATAATAATCATATATAGTTAATAATTCCGTAATAATATTCATCCAAGAATGGTGGTGGGGAAAAATAGAGTGCACCATAATGTGTAGACGGTAAGTCGTACGTGCGCACACTTGGTGATTTCATTTTTCAAAATATGGATAGATGGTGGAATAGAGTTGTTTAATAATTATAATAACATATCTGTATATAAATGATAGTATATTTAATACTTTATAATGAAACAACTAATTTAGTGGAAGCATAAAAAGAAAAAAATATTGAATGAATCAGTAGAGGAGATTACATCTTCTGTGATGTGCTCCCTTTAGATCTCCTCTTAATGGCACAAGAGTTGGTATATTGAGAATAACACAACCTATATATTGTAACTAGGGAGGTTTTTAAGAGAAATGGGTAGGGTATAGAATAAATTTATGGCTTTATGAGTTGTGTAGAAATGAGGGAGGATGTGTCCTTTTATAATTGGGGCAAGGGACACTTTTAAAATTTATAAAACTATTAATTTATAATAATTTGAAAATCAATCCAAATACCTCCAACATGAGATATATTTGAATATGAGATATGATAATATTTAAATATTATCAAAAAATAATATTTAGGCAAGCTTTTATTTCAATTTAAACATTATCATTTTAATTAACATTTAGTTTTTCTATTTAATTTTAATTAAGATAACAAATGTTTCAATACTTAAAGGGTGAATTATTTACTTATATGTTTTCAATTATACCATAAATTAATAATCGAAAAAGTTAGACCATATAAATATTATTATATATTTTTAAAATTGTTTTATTATTTTTAAATAATTTTACAAAACATTATTTTAATAAAATATAAATTGTATAAATTTTTACATTATTCAATTCATGGATTTTTTGAAAGATCATGATATGGTTTTTTCATTGAAAAAATTTTATTATATCCCTAATGGGTCAATGTAATCATTAAAATTCATTGCAAAAATTAATTAGACAAAATTATATTTATTTAAATATTTTCAAAAACATTTATTTGATATCTCCATTACTAAATTTATTACAACATCAATATTAAGTAATTATTCAATATACTTATTTCTAGAATAAGAATTTGAAATAAAATACTATGATGAACATAAATTAAATATATTTAATATGAATATATGTAGTTGAATTTATATTTCGTAAAATTCAACATTAAATTTTTTAAACTTATTAAAGTATGAATGTGACAACTTTGACATCACATAAAATTAAATAAAATAAATGTCATAATCTCTTCTATAAAGATTTAAATTGTCACTTTCTCAGTGTTGGATGCTTATCGTCAAGATATAATCGACCTATACAATTTTTTCAGGTTTTTATGCCTTTTTATGGTTAATATTATTTTAATAAAAAAAATAATATGGATTTATCATTAATTAATTAATTTTTACATCATCAAAGTATAAGACTTTAAGGTAATTATTAACTTTCTAAAAACTCAAAAATGAATTACCATGGTTTATAAAATTATGTTATCTTTACATGTACTATTTATGTTCTAAGATATCACCAGGTTATCATGAAATTTAAATTATTATACTTATAAGAAATGTTAGTTTGACATTTTGTCACTTTCACTGGTTTTATTAATATCTATGTCATTTTCAATGTCAAAGGGCCCTTAAATGACTATGTTTAGAAACCAAAATGTTTGGGGTATAATTTTATTCATCCAAATGTATTTTGTTTAGGTCTAAGGATCATTTAATTCTACTCATCATATTATTTTTAACACTAATTTACCAGATTTACCTTTAACCTCGTTAAATAAAAATTACCGCAGTTACTATTCACACTATCCAAAAAAATAAAAGAAACCAGTTAACATAATTTGGACCCATTGATTTCAAATATGGAATCCTTTTTTCATAATTCGAAACACATATTTGGTAGAAATTAATTTTTTTGTCCAAAACCAAAAACTGTGTTTTTAAGAAGTCAAATCTTATCAAAAGATTGTCATTTGTTTATGTCCAATTCAAATGTGAAATTATTACCAATGACAAAAATTGGATTAAATGATAAAAACAATAATCCAATTACTCTTTAAAACAAATTGAAAATATAATCAATCTATATAAATAAATTAGATAAAAAGGAAGTTTTGAACTAAAATGCAGTATTTTTCACTATTCATTAAAATATGAATTTTATCAGAAAAATTACAAAAATTAAAAAAACTAATTTTTTTTGTTCCAATTCAAAATAAGAATTCTATTTTGTTGAATATAATATATAAAAGTGTTAAAAACAATATTAAAAATGGGTGCGCCATCAAAAAGTGGTAAATTTTCTTTTTTTGCAAAATACTTTTTTGTATGAAAAATTAAATTTTTTATTATATAATATCTTGAAAATACGTAAGATTAATTTTAATGTTATATAAAATTAAAAATATGGTTAATTTTATTCATAACATCTAATTTATATCCAATTATATAATAATATTTTTAGAATATATCATTGTTTAGTGAAACTCGGTATTGCATACAATGCAAGCTATCGAGGAAGTTTTCTCATGAGTATAACACACGACTATAATAGTGTGGAATAAATTGAAAGATAATATAGTGTTGTGTATAGTGCATGCTAATATTGGTGTAGCGTACAACACATGCTATCAAAAAATGATAAATAATCTATCTCATAAAATCTCGAGGTGTTACAATAACTCTCTTTGATCTCCACTATCTATCTTCTATTTATCTACAAAGATCATGCTCCATAGTGTCCATTATACTTAATTAAAAACACACCATCCTTGAGTCGGTTGGAAAATAATTCATGTACAATATAGCTTAAAAGTATTTTATAACATATTAAAATAACCAAATAAAAACTATTTATGAATCACTATAAGCACTTTCAAATCATTCTGGAATGATGGTGTAATAAGAAGTATAAAATTATTATATTAAGAATAATCATCTAAGTAGAAATGATCTGAATGGTTCTCAAGAGAAATTAGCTACATGGTATATTCCCCTATGTTAATCATCTACAAGAATCTGCATTCAACTACATCCATAATCTGTTACATCGTTCTTAGAAAACCAGCTATGTGATTGAAGAAGAAAATGTGGATTATAAATTAGCTTCATCAATTAAATGGATACATGGATCATTCAACCAAATTTATGAATTAAATATATGATTTTTCTATTTAGTGGAAATAATAATTTGAAATCTGATAATCCAAATTGGCCATACTAAAATAATTTATATGCGATTGTTCCCATTTAAAAATTATATATGTTGACATAGAACCCACTCAAAGTCAATCACAATATATTCATATAACCTCAAATGCTTCTCAAAAAAACTTTTTTACATCATGAACCTTTTTTCCATGATATTTATTTCCATACTGACCCAATCAAGAACCTTAAAAGCCATGGGTTCCTCAGATAATGTTTTCAATGAGTAAAAAATCCTATGCTTTCAAGAACCATAGGATCTTAAAACATTCTCAATAAAAGCCAAAAATACCATGGTGTTATTTAGTGATTTATGTTTAAAATTAAAACAACTTAAGGAATACATCACATATATTAATAAATTAAAATATATTAAGGCATATTGAAGTTATCCATCTTTATTTATTTTCTCCTACTAAAAATTATTATGTTAGTAGAAATAATCAAGTTTTTTTGTTATTTATGATATTAGTTGGTTTAACTGGACTTAATTTATATATCATAAGAATTAATCTTCATATATGTTTATTTTTAAAAAAAATTCAAAATCAAAAATTTTATTTAATTATCTCTATTAGATGTGGCATAGGATGTGTATTTGTTAATACATAATTTATTTTTTTAAGAATACAAATTTTCTCATTATTTTTCTACCATTTGAATGCAATAAAAAATGTTTTTATAGAATGTAAGACATCCCAATTTAAAAAATGGATATAATTATAAAATATGAACGTAATATACCTAAATTATTTAGTGATGAATACATAAATAAATATTATTTTATCATTAAATTTTTTTTATTAACACATAATTATTTAAAATATATATAGGGAAATAAACAAGTAGAGGATGCTTTGTTAAATAGAGTAATCATGGAAATGGTAATGATGTGGTATTTCAAATACATAGATTATTTTGAACCAACATTAGAGGCAGATATGTGAGGAGTGACTCAGTTTAATATTTATAAAACCCCTAATGATTCTTGATATTAATTTAATTTTTTTAATAAATTTTTGGGGCTACGTATTTCAGAATCCTGTACCATCTTGATAAAATATCATGAAAAAAATTCAGATCTTATGAAAATTAAATAATAGTTTTGGGACTTTAACATTCGTAAATAATAAACTTAAGATAATAATATATCAATATATGGGGATCATATCCCTTTATTATCTGATACTAAAAGCTAGAAAATTATTAAGGGTCATAGTTTGAAAAAAGTAATAGGTAATATTGATTCTATAATTTGAAATAGGATATTTATGTTGATTTTTTTTAAATCTCTTCTATTTTTAAAAAATTGGTTCCGAACTATGTGTGCGATGGTTTAAATAATTTTAATCAGATTGTTTCAATGGTAATGTACATGGATTAATTTATAGGAATTTGGATGAAACCCCAAAAAATAAACATATTATATTTACTAAATTTAAATTTTTGGATAATGTGAATAAATAAATTAAATTTTTTTAGAATAATTGTAGAGATTTTTTCGATGTTTTTTATCAAGTTGAAGGTATAAATTATAATGAATCGTTTTAATTTATTGATAAAATTTATTCTATTTTTATTTCATTATAAAATTATTATTTTCAAGGTATTAAATATACATTATAATTTCTTTATAAATTGTTTATTTTTTTAATATATTTATTTTAGTCAAACTCTTAGTTTGGAACAAGAAGGATTTTAATATCATGTTTATAAACTTTCAAAATATTTATTTATACTTAATCTTGATCAAAGAACTTATATTGAAAGGATATATTGGTTTCAATTATGTAATGGTTTAAGAAAGAGAAATTAGACCCAAATTTTTTTAATTAATATTGTTTCTATTGATATATTTCTAGTTCTATTTTATTTTTATGATATTGTTTTCTGTTCTCCTAGTTTTTTACTTTGCAATGAATTTTTTAAATTGATGATTAGTGAATTTGATATGTGTATAATGGTTGAAATAAATTTTTTTAAGACTTCAAATTTTTCAATAAAGTGAAGGAATATTTTTGAATCAGTCTATGTATGCTAAAGAGTTAGGTAAATGTGTGATATTATTTCATGTAAATATTTTCGAAACCATTTGGGTATTAATTATAAATTATATTTAGTTGAATTTGGAAAATATGTAGACAAAATGTTGTTTTAAATAATAATAGTAAGACTGATTTATTTTTTATATACCTGAAATGATATTATATTTATTATTTGTATGTTTTCTAGGTTTCAATTGAATCCTAAGGAAATTATTTAAAATATGTTAAAATAACTATTAGATATGTTAATGGATCTATAAATTCTAGTTTTTTTTATTATAGTTAGATATGTTTTGATTTATTTTCTTATTATGATTTTGATTTTGGAGGTTATATAATTGATAGAAATAAATTTCCACAGTGTGAAATTTTCATGGTAATAGTTTGATTTTAAGGACTTCAAATAATTTATTATCAGTTTCATTATCTATAGATGACTAAAAGTATATAACTATTTATGTGTTTTAGTTAATTTTTAAGGATTAATTATACTTTTTATTATTTTGATGGAAATTTCGATAAGTTTCCTATTTATTATGATAATAATTATACTATTTAAATTTCAAATATTCCTTTAAAACTTTGCATAACTTAGAATATAGACGTTATATTTCAATTTATGTGATATAATGTTATTATGGGAGATATATTTTGGATTTTTTTTTCAAACGATGAACAATTTTAAGATAAGTTTACTAAAAATTCGGATATAGTGATTGTTGAGAAAATAAAATTTGAACTTGGTATGATAGAGATTTAATTTAATCTAGGTGATTATTTATTTATTTATTACTATTTATGGTTTCAAAGTGTTACTGTGTAATGATTTTTTACCAAAATATCTTTTAAAAATTGACGTTTCGTTTTTATTTCAAAAAAATATATAAGATGATATCATCGTTATATTTATGTTTTTTAAGTATTCTATTTTTAGTGAATTACAAGGAGGGGGGGTTTGTAAATTATGGGTCTGTTTTGTGATTTTTTTTAAAAGGATGATTTTTAAGTGTTATGTTAGAGATTGATCATTATAACTGATGTTTAATGTTTTTTATTTTTATGATTTATGAATAATAATACCTAAAAATTTAAATATTGGATAATTATAATTTCTCAATGTTTTTTAACTCTATGTTT
Organism: Viscum album; assembly: GCA_963277665.1. Classification (NCBI taxonomy): domain Eukaryota; kingdom Viridiplantae; phylum Streptophyta; class Magnoliopsida; order Santalales; family Viscaceae; genus Viscum; species Viscum album. Next base: position 356,395,271 of record OY728155.1, on the reverse strand, counting down.
ATTCTGATTTTATTGTATGACTAAATTTTTTGTATGTCTTGAATATCATTTTTTGGTATCTTTATTTTACATTTCCAATCATCTAAAAGACTCTATTGGTGTCTATTTTCTATTTTTTCTTAATTTATTTAATCTTCTATAGTACTAAGATTTCATTACTGAAGTTGTTATTACTTTTTCAAATAGTAAGTTTACTCTTCCAAGTAGCTTATTTTTCTGAAGTTCATATTTAGTTTTATGAAATACACATTTACTCATATTTTGTATAATAATGAAAATAGAAAAAACTCTTCCAAAATTATATATTACTATTAAGAATTGTATACGAATCTTATGAAGATGTGTAAGTGACTCGTATAATATTTTATTTCATGTTTTTTCTCTTTTCCCAAATAATTAGTTTTTTATTATTAAAAATATTTTCCCATTGATTCGTTTGTACCATTTAATTTTTTTTCTAGAAAAAGTTGTTGTTATTTGAGGAAACCTGTTTGAAGTATCTATGGGTAGAAAAAAATTGAAGCATCAACATGAATAAGTTTGTGGATATCATGGGATGATTGTTAAATAATTAAATTATAAATAGAGATCAAAGGAACCAAATGAGATTGATAATAATAAAAGTGATACAAAAGTGTTAAACTATCACTACTATGATTTTTGATATTTATTGTGATCTCTGAGGGAGATAAACCCTCAAAATTCATATTATTGTGATTAGGCTATATCACCTTTCTAATCCTTTTCATCTTTTTTTAGTTTTTGGGTTTTATTGTTATATATTATTATTTTTATAACAACCAATTTATAAATTTACATTTCAAAATATATTTTTTGTTATTACCACTACTAGAAAATTTAGTTCTATTGGGCTGTGACTCGCATTAAAAGTCAAGTTGTTTCTGGTTGTTCCATGTTCTATAGAAAGGAAGGTTTGGTCAATTTTTTCTTTGGTTCATAAAAATTAATGTCATATAAAAGGATTTAATATAATTTCAATAGTTAATTTTTGTATAGTGGGTTCCATTTATATCATAGATAAGAGAGAAGTGAAGTGTAGATATTGGATTAGATTGATATCAACTACTATAAAAATATTTCCTTATGTATTTTTCCCCAAAATTGCATTATTTTTAATTATTCATTATATGTATTGATTTTTTGATAATATTTCAAGAATGAAAACATTTTTTTAATTTAAAAAGTTACCTAAACTACTTGGGTTTATACACTAATTTAATTAAGTTGTTTAATGTTTGAAAAATTTATATTCACCATACTCTAGACCTATTGAAAATCTATTTTTGGGAAACAAGTTCCTATTGGAATATTCCTTTTATTATACATGTTCTTCAAGGAATTTATTAGACACATAATTCGTTTAAATGTATGGGGATACCCAATTCTTATCAAGAATCTTCTATATCATATCATTAATGATAAAGAAACCCTGGATGTTAATTCGTAACATTATATGGTGTGGTATATAGTTGTGATGGTTATTCAACCTTGACTCTTTGGGATTTTTGATATATGATTTTACAAAAACGTTCTTCTATATGGAATCAATGAAATATCGTAGGACTTACTCATTCCCATAATAATAGTAATTATGTTTCTAATTATTAACTATTCAGTAGTTCTACTCCTTTGGAAAATATATATTTATATGGGAAATTTTCAATATTTTTGTTCCCCTGGTGGGGGCACCACATTATATTTGACCAGATTAGTGTCCATAGTCAAAACCAATTCTTTATTGATGGTGATTTACAAAATATATATCTTACACATCCATGATGACAACTTATGATAAGATTTATCATTGGGGTGTGAAGTAAATATTTCATACATTGTGTAATTATTGTAAACTCACCATGACTTTCAAGATATTTCAATAGAACGAATGCTGTTTTTATCTAATTTTAAATATTCTTGGTATATATGTCGAAAATTTATTATCATGGATGTTTTAGATTAATAGTGTAAGTTAAACCCATCCAACCAATAAAAAATTCAAAAAACCTCTCATTTTTTAAAATATTTCAATTTGAGAGGTTAGTGATGATTATATTTATATATGTCGAGCATAATTGATGGATAAAATACCATAAAATATCTTCCCTACCAGAAATGGATATCGGTTTAATATTTATATTATGGAAAAACACATGTCCCTCAAAATTATAAAAAAAATAGATGAACACCACCAATTATTGGGTTTTTAGTGCACCCAACATTAGACTATACCAAGATGCAGATTGTATAAGGTGTCATTCTAGATCTCACATGCCACTGAATTTTAGGAAACTAGGATCTCCAAACATGGGTGGAGGGGGAGTAAAATGATAATATTTTGGGTATGGTTTACTCATTAAATATCCCCATTCATTCAAACCTTCCATTACTTCAATTCAATCAATAGGATACTATTGGATTTCTTCTCATATCACAACTTGGGATGAGATATGAGAAGTGACATTCACTAGAGCTCTGTGTGATTGCATTAAAAAGACATAGGGTTTGAAAATAACTAATTTTATCCTAAAATGACTTATATGAATTAATGGTCTTTATTTTACTATTTGAGGAAATTTACTATAGTCAACTAATTTTGGAATTGGGTTAATAGGAAAATTCAAGTTTAGGCTGATAGTATGACTCCTATCTTCTATTTTGGTAGAAATATATATTATTACATAGGAGGATCTGAAGAAGGAGGCTTGAATACTTCAACCTAAGAGTTTAGTTCAGCAGGTATGTATCATATGATTAGATTAACATTATAATACTTTAAGATTTATATTGTATCTTCAAACTCAAAAATATTTTCCTCAATATAAAGTAACTCAATTTCTTCAGGTGGTGGGTGAGAGGTGGATATAAAGACATATTTCTATTTTTCCATGGAAGTTTACATTGATTAGAAATAGTTGTATATCAACAGGTAAAGTGACCCTCCTAATACATATATAAATATTTAATATTATTATATAAATATTCATTACCTATCATTATGATCCATTCTAGAACCATAAAGGTTTGGTTCCTTTGGAATCATAGATACATAAATATCTAGTTCATAAATTATCTACATCATCTATCACTATAATCTTTACAATTATAAATCCTCTTTGACATATTATTCATAAAACCATTCTTTATATCCTTGGGAAAATTAAACATTATAATGATTGAGCACAGATGCCCAGTAAGGGTAAAAAAGGGAGATATCATTCAATGATCATTTTATTAATAACATGATCATAATAGTATAATAATATGATTTTATCATTTGAATATAATACGACAAAATCCATAGATCATAATCATGAGTCATGGAATAATTCTTGGAAGGTCATAAGACATTAATCATAAAATAATCAAAGAACATTATCCATGAGAGAATAATATTGGCATAATATCATACCTTAAAATAGTGAAATAAATTTTCGAATATTAATAATTATATAAATATTATTTCAAGGTCTATACCAGGACATTCCTCACATGTTAGTCATGACGTAAGCACAAATGTACTTACTTTAGTATTGGGATAACCTCCCATGTACACATATTGGGATTTTGTTAACCACTTTAGTACCCTCTTTTGGTCTTGGGATAACCTACCATATTACATTTGAGCTCATAAAACAACAATATTTTCCCAATACATTGCAGTGGTATAATTGAACAAATTTTCACATAATAATAATCCATATAAATGTGTTCCACATGATCATGAAAAAATTTATCATTTCATTATAACATAACCCATTGAAAAGAAAACATGTTTCATAAACATTTCATTATCACACTGATAAACTATGTAGAGAAATAAAAAGTGTGGTTTCATAAGATCATGTCCCTAGTGAATTATAAATAACATCAATGGATGTTATCATAGATAAACAATTCCATTAAAATATCACAGAAATATTTATTAAGGAAAAATCTAATTATATTTTTAAATCAGCTATTTGAGATCTAAAAAATAAAAAACAATAATAAGTAACAAATTATATTTTATAAGTAACATGAAATTTTTTAATTTAATATTAAATTAAAAAATTAGTCTTGAAATTTCAAAAAACTATTTGTGTAATATATATAAAAAATGATTTCATTATCACCTTTGATAAAAAGTACCTCAGTCCGAAAATAAAAAGATGATTCCCATTAATTTTTTTTTATAAATTAAAAAATGTGTAAAAATTACTTCAAAAAATAATTTTATAATATTAAATACATTATTTTATTAAAAAAAATAAAATATAGACATGAAAGAAAATTATTCCCGTCTTAATAGAATAACAAGGCCAATTTTCCTTAAAAACATTTTTTTTCATTCTCTGGAGTACTTAGAGATAAGATAATGAAAGGAAAACATTAATTTTACAAAAATAACTAGAGTATATTAAAATTTGTTTTATAATTGAGATATATATATTATAATTTTATCATCATAAATATAATCACAAATTATCCTAGTAAAAATAAGATTATAACGTAAAACCATTATAACTTTGGATACTTTTGAATCATAACCACCCTAAAAAGATTTCTTATTATTAAAATTTAAATAACAAGGATACAAACATATTCATGATATCAAATATCAAAGGGGTATTATATTTACAAAATAAAAAAAACAAGGCATGAATATGGCATTTGTATTAAAGAAACAAAAGTTAGATGAGAAATCCTTATATGAAGTCAGAATTTCTTGGAATTTTCTCTGACCTCTTATATAGTAAATTTAAAATTTTTATATTTATATAATATAACCATATAAATAATTATAATATCATATTTTATCCAATTATATCATTTTAGAGCTCATTTAATATTTTTTAATTAAAATATATGTTTTTGGGTGTTTAATGTTTCTTTTCTCATATAAGTTTTGGTTCGACGGTTCTAGTAATTATACTTTGATCATGGTTCAATCATCTAAATTTATTTAATAATGAAATAAATATCATATAAGGTTATTATATTCATATTTATGAACCTCTATAAAATTTTTATACATAAAAATGAATTTCACTCTCTATAGAAATGGTAGTCCGTACATACACAAGAACCTAGTTTTCATTTGCTAAGGAAAATAAGGAAATGCATATGAATTATATTTTAACATTATTGATTAATTATTAATTCATAAATATCAGTTATATTTAATAAATAATTATAATTATCCATATGAGGTGGTGTGGAAAATGAATCATATCTGTATGTGGAGGAAGTTGTCCACACGTACACACAAGCGGTGTTTTCATGTCCCATTTGATAGAAAGGAGTTATGGTTATTTGACAATAATAATAATATATTTGTGTATTTATGATATTTTATGCATAATTTTATGATATATACATCAATTTAATAGAAGGTGGAAGATGAAATAAAATTGAAAGAAACCAGCTAAGATTTATAACTATTCTTTGAGAGACCTCCTTTAGATTACTCAGTAATCGATGAAACATTGGTATTTGTTTAAGATCATGGTATATATAATGAATATATGGAATTTGGTAATGTATCATGATATTGATTAAAACATTGTGAATAAGGTAGGATAGGAGGCCCCCTTTTATAAGTGAGGGAAATGAAACATTAAAATTACTTAAACGATTCAAATATAATATATATCCTAATAATGTAAAAGTGGAACCAAGACACCCCAAATTTGAATAAAATATATGTAATAGTTAAGATAAATCTATCCAATACAATTTAGAAAATATTTGATGACATCTTGATCCTTGTTCCATAGTTTAACCACTTTTAGCCCATTTTAAAAATAACCACGATAAAATAAATTTTTACCAAGATAACTTAATTTTGTGACCAAAAATAAAAGTATCCATCTAAAAAAATCTATGAATAATTAATCAAAATTAGAAATCCAATTTATTATATTTAATTTATTTATTTTTAAGAAATTAGTTTTAATATATGACCACAAAATGCATGATAAACCTTTTTAGGAAAAATTCCTGATTTAAGAAAAAAAAAGTTTACATTAATATAAAATAAAAGTTTTTTTCCATTATTTTGTCATTTAATAAAAAACTTTGGTTTTTATAATGAATTTGGGGTTGAAACTAATTGGTAAACCTAATAATATTATATTTAAAAGACTAGGGTTTGAATTTGGGCAGGCCCCTTGGGGTATGTATTACGCAGGCAGTGACACAAGCATAACATGGGTAGGCAGTGATTCGAAATTTTTTAGGTAGGTAGTTAGACATTAATTTCATGGGATTGGTGATACGGGTATGATAATTCATGCATGATGCTGCACTGGGCTTTCAGGCATTGTTCATGGGCCACTTGGCCCTGAGCCTATGGGATATGTAATGGGTCTACTTTTACCTAAACTGGAAGATGTATTTTCCTCCATAATAAAAAGAGGATTAATCCATAAATTTTAAAATATAATGGTTTTTATAATTTTAAATAAATTAAAAAAATTGAATTTCCCTTCCAACCATACCATTAAATGAGAAGAACCAAAAATAGTTTGAATTTTAATAAAATTTGACTTATGACGATAAAAGTCATGATTTAGTTCCTAGATTCAAAATATTGGTTAAAAATAAATTATTTAATCCATTTATCATATATTTGGTGTAGAAAAGGGTTTATAAATTTATAAATTCATGAATAAATAATAATAATTTTAGAAAATGGACTCTATTTTAAAAATATTCACTTTCATTATTCAACAAAAAAAACTATTTTAGAATAATCTCAAAAATTCACCATAACATAAATTTGATATGATGTATTAAAAATTATTTCTATTTTTTAAATAAAATTATTAAAGATGGTATAATTTTGTAATGATATTTAGATAGAAAAATTAGTAAAAACCATTTTTGGAGAAAACACATTTTTGAAGAATAAAATAACTACACCGATTATTGAGAAATTATTTTTGATTAACTAATAAATAAATTTTATTTAAATATTTATTTGTTACATAATGTTTCATATTAGGTTCATTCATATTCTAGCCTCCAATTTCAATGAATACATCATAATTTTTACATTTAAATAATTTTATATATGTAGCATTTCACAATTTATTTAAAGATTAGTGTCACATGTTAAGAAAGATATTGAACACATCCAATTTATTTGAAGAGTGATATATAATAAAATATTAGGGTGTTATAGGGGTAGTTTTAAAATCACAGGAACACCTTTATTTTTAGGTACAAACAACATATTCTCACATATAAGTGCATAAAATACTTTTAATATATGTCTCTTCTTTACCATACCCCATGACATCAATTCCATGATTTACAATGTGTGTAGGGGAATATATTGAGAAAAATTACTAACATGAATCCAACGATGGGATCTAGATACTTATCTACCTTAGAGTAATAAGGGGGTTTATTAGTTTTTGTTTCACATTAGATAGATATATAATAAAACTCCAATGCTCGAAGAATTTTTGAATACCTCTCATCCTTGCAACTCCTTCATGGATTTAGTTTCTCCTTTTGGTGTTACTGATAAGGCATTTTGGGTATATATATTTGATAATGACTATGAGTGAGTTTCCTTTAACTTCTACCATTTTTGATCTTGATAGAGGAGGAGATTCATGGATTTATAGTGGAATATACTGTAGATGATTTTTTTGGGTTTTCCCAGGATTGTTGAATAATGAAATTCTTATAAGAGACGATAAAATTATAATTATAAATACAGGTTGGAGCTTATACTACATTTTTTACAGTAGTTTCATCATTTTCATTATCGACGATTCCAAGGGTGTTGGTTGAGTTTAAAATGCCACCAAAATTATAGGTATGGGTTTAACTTATACAAATTTTTGAGTTATTTTATACTTACAAGATAATATTCAAGAGTTATCTATGTTAAATTAATTAAATAGATTCTTTGTGTTTGAGGTATCTTCAACCTGAGATGAATTCACATTAATATAGTTTTATCACATCTTGTTCCTAGATCATTTTAATTATAATGGGTTCATACATGAGCCTATCAATAATTTTTTCCCATCAAGTTAATATGTTTTAAACCCTAGGTGAATCATTCATTTTATTGGTTGATCAATTTTTAAAATCTAGTTCTTAGAGTAGGGGCTTGACTGGAGGTGATGAAATTGTAAGCATTAAAATCTGGGTGATGTTGTTGACCAATGAGTGGGGTAAAATATAATGCCTCAAATTCTCCCCATCCTATGATGCATACTAGGGGAGTTTATTCTGGGATAACGTAGTAGAATATTTTAAGGAAATTCAAAGAATATTGTTGGAGACACTCAAACTGTTTAGATAACTTGTCTTTCCAAAGCATCCACAAAGTATCCATATCAATATAGAGACCCTAATAATCCAATGAGTAGATGGGGTTAGTATTTCTATCATAGGGAAGGTGTCTAGTTTTAATATATTGGAATGTTTCCCACATGTTTTAATAAATACAGGGAATTGATTCAACTTCTTGGAAATCTAGAATAACATATCATGTGGTAGAAATGGTTTAAAACATGATCAATGTCTTGTCCTGGCCAATTCCTTCCACGTGATACCAGAGCGTTACTCATATTCAGTGAATGGTTCTTCAATAGGTTTTCACTAGGAAATCATTTTCATTCAACCATATCATGTGATGTGGATTCATTATAACATTTTTCAATAAACTTGGGTTTCATAAAATATGACTAAAGAGCATATACCTGAATGGCCCGAAAGCTTTAATTTTTATGGATTTTTTATAAACCCCTCTCTAGGGATGAGGGGGAACCCTTGCAAGGCCCGTAGGATTAGAGACTATATGGATCTTTCCTAGATTTTTCTCAACTATAGACTAATATGTGATTCTTTTATTTGAAGGTTGAGTTCCTAATGTAGTTGTTCCTAGTTTTTCTAGTACTTTTTTGTAAGTGGGATTCACTGAGATAATGAAAACAATGAGATTAATTTCAAACCAAGGTTATATATTATCACTAGGACTACCTTCATGGAATTCACTATATATAGGACCTCCAAGATTTGATATTGATTTATCAATGATATGGGGACAAAATCACTGTCATTTATTTTCTTCATCCCCATGGAGAGGACCATTGTGGTTTGTGATTTTGGCATCACCAACACGGGGAGGACACTCATGTTCACTCTTTAACTAATAACTATTAGGAGGACCTATATGTTTGGTGATTTCAGTATCATTTTCTTGTGTAATTAATTCATTTAATTTTTTTCTTGATCACTATGGGGAGGAAATATTGGGTTTTAATTTCATTATTACAATAATAGGGATGTTCTCCATGTCATCCATTTTATTCAAAAAGGGGAAGACATTCATACTTGTTCTTCATGGAGGATCTTCAAACTTGTTTACTATTGATTGTTTGATATGGTGAGGGTCACCTTTATTACTAATGTTGATTTTGTGGGTATATATATTGAAAATAGGACCATTATAAGGACTTTCCTGATTGTTGAGTTGAGATTCACCATAGTGAAGGCCTTATTATACAACTATCAGGTAATCGTGAATTGGAAATATATATCAAGGACTCTGGTGAGGACCTCCAAAGAAATATTTTTTTTGACCACTGATAGAATATCCATGGATGTATATTTACAACTTATTACCAGGGTTAACACTTTCATCATCAACATACTTTTTTATAGGTGGATGAACTTCCTGATGAGTCCTCTAGGGATGACAGATGTATATATATTTTGTAATATCACTATAGGGAATATCTCAATAGTTTTGGTTGTTTTATCTTTCCATGGAAGGATATTTTGAGTGATTACTAATTCATTTCTCAAAAATATCTGAGGGTTCCTTCCATTGGTGACCTATAATTATATAATATTTTCCATAATTATATTATATCCGGTCTTAGGGACATTAGAAATCTCATAGGTAGGGACCTACATCATTTCCTTGATACTTGAGATTGTCAAATGGGATATCCTTTTTTGTTCCCTAGTCCGAATAACCATGAAATGATAGCTTTTTCTCTTTCCCCTCAAGGAATTAATAATAAATTGTGGTATTAATGACCATGGTTGTTAAGAACCCCCATGAGAATATTTTATGTTATCGTTATGACTAGGTGGATTTCCTTTTCCACACCCCTAAGATGAGGATTGTGGGTATTTCTTATGTAAAGGGGTACGCTTTCAAATTGGTTGAATGTGGTGATAAGATCAATCTTCCCTTTATAGAGTGTGATTGTTAAAATAACACACCTAGTTTTTTCTTCTCAAGGATGGTATAAGATATCTCCATTTTGAGGATAATATGACATTTTAGGTATTTCTTGACCATAAAATTCACATCTTTTCACTAAATACCTCAGTTTAGTGATAATGTAAATCCATGTTTTGGGGTTACTACAGTCATTATAATAGTATAAAATGAAAATAGTGGCATTAATTGGCACTTCCCAACCATCAAAGTTATTCCATGGTTCCCCATATAGAGGACTAAGAGTGTAATTATTTTTACTCTATTAATGGATAATTATATTTGGATGTTGTGGGATGATATATAGAGATAATATAAAAACAAGAAAAAAATTAATGAAAAATAAAAAATAAAAAAACATTTAAAAATGAATTTTTTTACAAGTAATAGATTTCACACTTGGTTCATAATTTATTTCGGTTCCCCCATGTTTGTATTTTAGAAAACCGTTTTTTATATTGGGAAGGAAAAATGGTGATTTTTGTGTCACTTAGTTTTTTATTATAACCAAAAGTATGAGAGGTGAAATGATCCCATAAAGGAACTTATTACCCAATATAGTACTTTGATATATAATTAAGGCATGTTACAAAAATCATTCCCCATAATTTTACTAATTACTCATATTGTAAAAGTGGTAGATTGGTACTATGAGTTCATTAAGAAAATATATGAGTAATCATCCATATTTTGTACCATTAGTTGAGTAATTTTACTATTATTTAAATAAATATTATTGGTCATCGTATAATAAATTAGCACCTAGCGAGGAGATATGTTTTGAGAAGTTAAGATCTTTCATATGATAGTGGATTCCTATAAATACCTATGAGGGGAATCAAAACCCATGTAGTTTAGTTACTTTTAATGAGGAAAAAATCCATTTAAGGACCTGTGAATAGAACTGTAATGGGGAAATTTATGGTCATGTAACCATGACAAGTGCTGTAACTTTTAGGTTTATACAACCAAGAAAAATGATGTTCCTTTTATGGTTGTGTGGATATTATTTTGTAGTTTTTGTTTAATTTAATTTTAGGAGGACCGGTGGGATGATATTTAAATTTAGTTATAATATACTATTACGATAAAATTATATCAATGGTTTGGTGATTTTCATAAACATGATAAACCCTAATTGGTTTATATTTATAAGTTGGTTAGCTAAATCTATGTTGGGGTTTATCCTAGTTCGGATTCCTTTTTATGTATCTAGATTATAAATGGACACATGGTGGTGAAATAAATGTTTTTAGTATTTAAGGACTTTTGTAGAGATGCTAAGATAAATTTCATGGGCCAGGTGGAGTTCCACTAGGAATATAAAGATAAATATCTCCATTTTCAATGGAATTTATGGTTTTTTTAACTCCAAGGTATCTAATGATTAGGGAGGAAAACCAATGGGGGATCTATTATAGAACTATTTATTTAATTTTTCTAGGGAATAATAGATCAAAAAGGGGCTCATAGGTGACCATAATGACCCAATCTTACATATCATGAATCCATCGGGGACTCTTGAATAAAAGTGTATTTATAGATTTATTACCTGGACTTGAGTGTATTTTCCAGATCCTTTAGATTATATGATCAAAAAGGATAAAATTATCTTATGAATGCAGTTGGGATAGTTAGGGATCCCAATTCTAGCTTTTGAGGATGGACTTGACTCATCCTTGAGAGAATTTGGGTATGAATCTACTTAAAATAGGAGGAATGGTCAACATGAATGGCATCCCTATGCATGGGATCAAATAAAATTATTTGTATCAATGATTTATTATTGATCTCTTATAAGGGATAAATATCATCATAATTATAGTATATATAAATATGGGTGAATAGGTTTCATAGTTAGGTAATTTTGAAGGGAATGGGAAATATGAAACCTAGAAGGGGGAACAAGAGATTCATGTAAATTGGAACTATTTCTTTTTTAGTGAAATTCATGGATGGTTACTTCACCCCAGTCTCACTGGGTCCTGGGAGAAGTGGTCCTTCATAGAGGATTTTTTTGTATTACATTTAGATGACATTAACAAAATTATTCACAATTATTAACCTATGTTTTGACTATAAAGGTCACCTAAAATATATATTTGAGTCTTTGTCATGAAATTGGGAACTTTAATGCACTTATCTAGCACATTTGTGGTACAATAATTTCAATGTGGAAGTTGGTTTGTTTTTGTGTTTAAATTGGATTATTATGTTCATTTTTATAGGATAAAGAAGGATATATGCCTATTCTTGGGTAGTAATCACTCAAACCAGTTCCTAACACATAGTTGGAGTTTCAGACACATGGATCAGGGATTTAGAATGAAATCAAGAAAGATTTAGCTATAGGTGGTGGAATGATACTTAATAGCAAGTCACGTGATTTTTTATTCATTGGTGTGGGAATGGGGTCACAATGTTGTTGGTATTATCACGTGGGGACGAAACTATTAGTGAAGGTGTGGGTCCATCTCATAATTGGTGTGGGTGTGGGGTTTTGAAAGATAAAGGGTAATTTGGAGGCCAAAAAACCTAAAGGTAGGGTATGAGGTTGAGATTCTATTAATTATGGAATAGTATGTGTGTATTCTTTGTGTAGGGTGATAGTGTGAGGAAGGATGGTGATGGTGTAGTGTCCTAAGAGTGTTGAAGGTTGGGTATAAGTCGTGTGGACACAAGGTATATGAACAAATGTAGGGAAGAGTACATACCATCACATCCTTTCTAAAATATTTAAATGAATTTTTAAAATTTTCATACATTAAATTTTAATTCCAACACATTCCTTAAATTGTCATCGCATTCCTTGGTCAAGTTTAAAAAAATGAGTTTATCACATGAAAGAGAATTTTTGTGAGTGGGGGTTGAAGAATAAGCTCAAATACACAATGGGTTGGAGTTGTATCCCTTAATGGGAGATGCTTTTGAAGAGTAAAGTGGGAGTACAATCACATTGGTGTGGGTAAATAATTGTGATTATAATAAAAAGTTATGAATCGTTGAGTGTATGTATACTATGATGTGTTAGATTTTCATAATGATGATGGTGATTTGGTACAATAATATTAGCTTGAATATTACTATTTTCTATGTCCTAATGATTTATAAATTCTCAGTGTGGCCTAAAATTTAATTTTTATAGGATATAAAGGTCTCATGAATGATTAGAATAATAGGTATTTTAATTTAATTATTCCATGGTGTTAAACTATTTCCATGTCAGGTTCGAATGAATTTACTAGAAAAAGGAAACTATCTATAGACTGGGGCATGAAGAAAACTGTTAAACATTGAGAGCCACTATTTAATATTCATGGAATGTTTATACCAGGGTGGTACTTGATAAATTTAATATTTAAATTTAAAATTACTAATAATATAAGGATATATATATCATGGAACTTGTGGTCCACTTAGTCAGGATATAGGCTATATGATGACCAATAATTAGTGGCACTGACCACGACATGGTGCACGAGAATTTTTAAAAAAAATAATTATTTAGGATTATTAGGATAGTGTAATTAAAATGATTTTAACTGATACTTCAGTTTTTTAATTATGGATGAATTTTTGTTCTTATAAATATGAAACAGAGTGAAACTTGGAGGATGGCTATTTTAGTAGTGAAATGTGTTTATATTTATAAAATAATTGTTGAAAATGAGGAGTCATGAAAGAATACAATAGAAGAGCTTCTACATATGGAATTATTGATAATATTTATTACTAGAAGGAACATATTAATTATCTATATCCAAATAAGATGAAACATATTCACAAAATAACCCCTCTCCATTTTGGAGTTTTATATTTTTATGGAAATTATTTAGATCAGCCTATATATTGTAGGGTTTCTTATACATATTCCCTGAAGTTGTGAATGAATAGGGATATTGAGGGAGTGAACCTAGGATCAGCAATAATTCATTCCAAAACTTTATAATAAACTACAATGTGTAGTAATATCTCACGGTACATTAACACAACAAAATTATATTCTCCATGGACTATACCTTAGTGGCGAATCTTGAAAAACATCAGTGTTTTTATTAATGTTTTATAAATGGATATGAAGGATGAATAGTTAGATAAGATAGGTTTATTTTATTTTTACTAAATGGAGGAAAATATCATATTAAAGTGAAGATATTTTTAGTCATAAATTCACCCCATCTTTGGCGAATCATGATATTGTGATTGTAGAAGGTGGTATCCAAGACACAAGTTACTATGTGTGAAAATATCAGTGAATGTTCTTTATAATGGATAACATTGTCAATAAACAATGGGCCATATTTTTCAATCAATGTAATTATCATATTTTGATAAAATTAATGAGAGCATACTTATGATCTCCCAAACATTATATTTTATTACATTCAATATAGGGGATATGTGTCAGTGTTTTCAAAGTGCTATCTATGATAAAAACATATAGAAAATTTCTAAAAATTGATCCAAAGTTAAATAACTCATTATTATGAGAATTTTAAAATCAGATTAATAGGAATGTGATGCATTTTTGGACACTTATCAAAATTAAACCTAAAATTCCCAACATCAATGAAAGATACCATAATATGAAAGCATCAACATTATAAGTGTTTGACAATAAGTTTAATGATATGAAGATGAGATCAAATAAAAAAAGTATAGGTTTTGTTAATTATATCATTGAGGATATATGTGTTTTCCTTATACTGAAAGATGAAATGAAAGATTTTAATATTATAAATATGATTCCCATATGGTTTCTTCCTTGGAAAAATCTGAAGAAATCTACTATTGAATAAAGAAACCTTATAGAATTGTTATATGATTTTCTAAATTTCTAGTTGGGAATGAACAAGATATGAGTGAAGCTAAATTTTCATCAAACTATTGATAAATAGAAATGCACTTGAAGGCCTTGGAGGATCATGATATTCCTGATGATAAATAAGTAGATGAAAATGTATTAGATAGTTTATATCTCTTATGTTAGGAAAGTCTGCGTTAGGTAAAGGAAGGTATGATGAAAATATAATACTGGAATTTTTGTCTCAAAAAATATTATTATATATATTCCAATGTATTAAATAGAAAGTAAGACATGACTTATTCTCCCCACCATCTGGATTTTAATCCTGAAAACCCAAAATGAATACTCAAAATTATGTCCATACTGATCTTGAATATTGGTCACATACTATTGGGTGCACTCCTAAAAATTGTCGAGCTTCCAGCTAACACACACTAAGGGAACCTCTCACCCATAGAGGATCATCTCTTTGTGATCCCTGATCACTGCTGGTAACCCTAGAAATGAAAAATATTTTCAACTTCCAAATTTATTTAGTCCAAACATGGTACATTTCATGCATATACTATCTCATTTAAGTCACATAGAAGACATCATGTACCCCTTCTAACTACGATAGTTGTGCAAAGAGGTATTCCACTTCACTGATCCTTTATATTATCTATAATTTTCAAATTAAAATCATATATAACTATAAAACTTAGAAAAATATCCATATTACTCATTAAGGTGGGACCATTGGGAACACATGATCTCCCACCTTGAATTCTAATGGTCTATATCAGATGTACATATGGGACTTATGATGGCTATTTGTTGTTTTCATCCACTCCTGTTTTATATCTATATTTTTTGTCCTCTCTCACAATGAATCTAGTCCCATTGGTGATAACCCACCAACATCATTTCTACCTATTGGTGACCTGTAGGGTCTCACATGTAGGGCATATAAGGAGGCCATACTGATGGTGGAATGGAAACTATTATTGTATGAAAACTCCACTAAGGGTTGGTGGTCCTATAAAAAATGGACAATATATGAAAAAAAGACCTCATATCATGTCATAAAGATCATGAAAGATTCTCTTAATATGGCTTCCAATCTAGAGTTGAAACACCATTCTCAAACATAACTAATTCCCAAAGGTCTATGGTGATCCCCTATAAAATAATGATATGAAACAGACATCATGGCCTAAAATAATCATCTGAGGAACTCAGTAACATCATAAAATATCCTCCACATAATATCTTCAAAATATCACTTATAATCTATTTTCTTGTATAGATGGGAAGTTGGAAGACTTCATGGGTAAGATTATGGTCACTCAAATGACATTGTGTCCTTTGTAGATTTTTGGAAGCCCCACCACAGTGTACATAAATATACCATCCCACTGCCACATTGGCTCCTCATGGGGGTGAGCTAAACCAATTAGAACATTGTCCCCATCCTTCATAAGCTGAATAGTGAGGAATATAAAGAAAATATTCTACAAACATCTTTATACTTGGCCAAATAATGTATTAGGTCCTGGTATAAAATTTTGACAACTGAATGTAAAACCAAGGGAAATTTATGAAACTCCATCCTAACCACCTCACATAATTTCACTAGAACCAGATTACCTCATCTAAAATTTATGTCACAATAGAAAACTTCATAAAATCCATAATGAGCACATCTAGTGGATATATTACCATGTAAGGTCTCATAGTTGGAATCTCGATGCTGAGTCTCCATAACACACTGTATAAGTGGTGGGGTAACAACCAACACTAATATATATATATGGTGAACCATCCAAGACCAATAAGGACAAATACAATGAGGCCAATGAATCTTATTCATCGTTCAGTATCAATGAAAAGATATATTACTAAGAGAATATTCTTTATTGTACCCCGTCCCATGAGTGTATACATTCTTTATGTCAAAATTTCTTAGGAACTCTTGACATAAAATCCATATCTTTTTGAGTATAATGTGTGAGAATATATACTTGAATATTATTTTTTTAATATATAATAAACCATACATCCATAAGTTATTTTTTAAAAATATAGTGGGATAATAATAACCCTTATAGTTCCATATTTTGTTGTTTATTTTTTCTCATGTGGTATCGACTAACGATACTCCTATGTAATCATTAAATTCCTATATATAAAAACAAAATAATTTATTTTACATAAGAATCACTAAAATCTGTAAAATCGACATAATCATATGAAAATATAATGACGCGAGTTCTCATCATCCATTGTCAGAAAAAAATATATTTCATTTTAGAGAATCTTCACCCAAATGAGTGGACTCTAATTTTGGTTCAATGTAGTCAGACATGCTGATATCCTATATAAATATTAAAAAAATACCTTGTACTATCCTACCAACTCAAATAATACCCATACCTCCACCATGTCATCAGTTTATACCAAGCTAGAACTACTTGAATCTTCCATGGGTCAACTACTACACCCTATACAGAGAGTATGTTTCTAATAATGTGAACCGAATGAATCTAGAAACAAATCCTTAAAATAATAAAATAAATCTGGTCCATTTAGAGTTTGATTAGTAACATCCTCAAGGGTCCCACATTATCCTTATTTGAATCTGAGTAAAAGAGGATATCATCAATGAAAACCCCCGGAATTCCATCAATGAAAGTTTGGGAGATCTCATTATTGAGTTCTATAAACAACAATAGGGAATTTGTTTCACCCAAAGGAATTCTCAAGTATTCATAGTGACCAAAAGGACATCATAATACCATGTTCTCTATATCTTGTTATTATGATCGATGATGGTGAAAACCTAATATGAGGCCAATCTTTGAGAACTATTTCTGCCATATTTTAAAAAGATGAATAGGTATTAAATCCTTGGTAGTGGATACATTTATTTATGGTCACATGGTTCGGGGGTTTTTACTCGACAAACAACCTCAATTTCCATTCACCTTTTTGGGGAAAAATACTAGGACTTCCATAGTTAAAACAATGTGTCAGAAAATTCCATTCCTCTTCAATTATTCCAAATTATCTTTCTACCCTTGATTCTCTTTGGGCGATATATATTATAATGGTATATATATTATGAATTTTACATTGATAAATTAAATGAATAATTTTATCTCTCTGTGGGGAGGTATGCTTGGAATGTCATAAGATAAGACATCCACATATTCTGCAACTAATATAGTTTACTAAATGTTAAAAACAACCATATATCAATGTTTGATA
The DNA here is from genome assembly GCA_963277665.1 of Viscum album. Classification (NCBI taxonomy): domain Eukaryota; kingdom Viridiplantae; phylum Streptophyta; class Magnoliopsida; order Santalales; family Viscaceae; genus Viscum; species Viscum album. The sequence goes on along the minus strand of OY728155.1, from coordinate 356,376,957 downwards.
TAAGTAAAATGATGTGTAATCCTCATAATCCTCGTATATATGGGACCATTATTCTCTTTCTCAGTTTCCATCTAACCCAATAATGAAAACCTTGTTCCATCACCATAAACACATTGTATCCTCCAGTTGAAACTTTTTATTTGAGCTTGAAATGTATATAAATAGTTCATACCTAAGATGACCTTCCTAGGCCACAAATATACTAAAATAATATCATATATTATTCACTCTCTTCCTAGATTCTAGTCACACAACCATAAAAAATGTGTAATTATTGAATGCCTATTGGTTATAATTCCCAAGTAAAATGGTCAAGGGAAAGGATTAAAATGAACATCTATGTCTCAAACAAGAGAAGTGGAATGAAAAGATATCCTCATTCCTATATCAATTAGTACTATAGATACTTTAGAGAAAAAATGATCATACCTATAATCATCAAGGAGACTCAGGTTTGTTGGCCTAAACTTCTTACAACATTCTTAGTCCCTAACCACCAACTCATAAATTTTGTTGCATTATACCTGATTGAGGTGATGGAAATAGATTAATCCACTTGCAACCTGATTCTTCTTTTCATACACATATTACAAGTTTTCTTTCCTAAAAACCTCTATTATACTACTTCTATAACTTCCTTAGTGGTATAATGATCTTCTCTCTATCAGCTATAAAACCAGTTTGAAACTCACATGAAAGATGTCCCTAACCATCACATAAGAAACACATCATCTTTCCAAGCCCTCAATAACCTACATAAGAGCACTGAACATTAGAACCCCTATCTTGTGATCACCTCCAGAGGTGTCTCTTATACCCAGATCCCTGAAATTTCCATCAGATACCCGCTACCAAGTTATCATCTCCTATGCCCCCACAACCGACACCCGCTTCTGGTGTCTTATCTTCCTGGAAGGTTTCCACTAATAAATCTTACTGAAGAAATCCAAAATCCATGGTAATATAATGATATTACGATCCAACCATGATATCATATTTTAAAAGTCACTTGAATTTTTGTTCTATGAATAATTTATTTCAAATGATATCTAGAGAGAATCAAGATATGTCCTTGAACATCACTATATACTCATCCATGGACTATATTTTCTATTGTAACTATAAAGGATCCGTAATGCCAAATGATCAAAAAAAATTGTGGATAGATATTCTCTATAAATAGAATCAAGAAATATGTGGAAGACATAGTTTTATAATCATGTGTATGAGTATATAGACTCCAATATCACCATGAGGATACCTAAAGAAGATTCCCTACTAGGACTGACATATTCTCTATAGGTATCCTCTCAAGGAAGGACACTAGTTTAACTATCTCCGAGAAGTCCTCGTCTACTTAGAGACCGAGATCACACCAATACATGGGATTTTTCTACCTCAAAACCTAATGGAGAATTATCAACTTGTAAACATCCTTGGCCTTTAATATTGGAATAATATTCTACTAAATGGGTTATAGAAAAGTGTAAAACCCCAAAAGGTAACAACTACTATATATAACTCTATAATTAATGATCATCAATTGCTAGATCATCCCTGTAATCCCAAATATGAATCCTGGTTCGACTTCATCATGATAGAATCTTAAAAAAAACAATAGACGCAATGGTTAATGAATATATCTGTATAAGGCCCCAGCCTTAAACATTACTTAATCTTGAGTTATTTCAAGAATACATGTTGAGGATCTTTTCAGGTTTAGAGTTCTAGAGAATTAGATCATAAATCATGCATTACATTCCACATTTAAACAAAGTGGTTACATAAAATATAGTACTCATTTTCCCCATAAATGGAAACATATTAAAAATTATACATGGATTCTTTCTTGACACTTCCTTGACACTATCATCATATCATGTACCTTTCCCTTGACCTATGAAAAACATTTCAAAAAAAAAAAATGGGATGGGCATAAAAACTCAGTAAGGGATATAAAAGTACGAAATGAAAACATTAGTCCATGTATGAAATCATAATTTACTCATAAAACATAAGCATTTTAACATACCTCGTCAAATCATGAATAAATCATAGAAATCATAAGACTTAAAGGTAACTTGAGGCATTCATAACATTCTTACGTAGGGAGTAACCCTTGTGGTTACGTTTGGAATTCCCATCACAGTATATTCTTTAAATCTCTTTGGAGAAACCTTAACGTTTAACCCCTTCACGTTACCCAATGCATTAGAGAGCTATATCAGGATCACCCTCCCTTATTTTATCACGGAACCACCCATCTTCATAACAATGCCCAAGAACCATAACATAATCGTATCACATAAAACATGCATTAAAAAACATAACATTTCCACATTTCAATCACAAGATATCAATACAACACATTGATATAATAAAAACATTATCAAAACCATTTTAAATACCAAAATAAAATAAAAATAAAACTTGGTATTTATTTTTCATTTTAAAAAAAGTTATGTCTTATAGAGGAAGCCGTAACTCAAATAATGGTCATGGCGGCGGAGAAGTCGTTGTCGCCGCATACGTATGACAAAAAAAACATTCCTTTTGTCAATTAGTAAAATTTTTAATATAAATAAATATTCCTTTTGACTAGAATAAAAAGTCAAAGGGGTTTATACATCGTATAAAAGAAAGGTCTGTATAGAACAAAATATGCCTCAATGAAAGGAGATTGAGACAAAGACCCTTATCTCGGGTCCGACTTGACTCGATCGTTATTTAACCTCCGGAATAATAAAATTGAGATAATTTATACTTACTTAAGAACCTTTATCAAGTTCATTATTCCTTTTATATCACTTATTACCATGTCATGAACACTATGTAATTATTTAAGTTAATAATGGTCGTTTTGGCGATCATTGGTACTTGAGTCAAAAATAAACTTCTTGTAATTACAAGTTGTTAATGTGGAAAGATATCCATTATATCTAGAATTATATTCATGATGTAGATATCATATATATCATATATATCCAGTATATAAATGCATTTATAATATTATATAACATTTAGAGGTAATAAATGAAATGCACCCTTCATGGAGACGGTAAGCCGTACGTACGCATGAACACTACTTCAATTTCTATTTCCTATTTAATGGAATGGAATCATAATGATATATAGGTATACTATAATTCCAGTATAATATCATATATAATATCATTAACTCCATCCTTTATACGTCCCACATATGGAATTAACGAATCAAATCTGTTTGAGGGGGCGGTAGTCCGCACTTTCTAAAATGAAGATATCTCGTTTACCCATAATGGAAAACATAAAGGTACGCCATAAATGAAAAATACAGAAGCTCAAGGAAAACAAAAAAATATTATATATCATATATAAATATAGTTACATCTTAATGGACACCCTTTAATGTGTTAGAATAATATTGAACAATCAGCGTTTCGTGAGGCGGAAATTCTCCATCCATGGAAACAGTGTGCTCTTTAACCATTAGATGTTGGTGTGTGTATGTGTAGCTCGAATACTTATTATAAAAATATCCTAGTATATTTAAGATAATGCTGTTGTTACAAAATAAATTAATAAAAAGAGTTTAGGGGGTTGTAGAAGCAAAATAACACAAAAGAACATTAGAGAAGTCTTTACCTTTAAATCGGGTAACTCCTCTTGGTTTGAACCAAAAGGGTTTCTTGAAGAGCATTCTGTGTAAGTTAAGGCTTCTAGGATGAATATAAGGATGTGGGGAGATTAAATGATCAGTTTTTGGCCAAGACAATGGCTTGAGAGGTGTGTGTAAAGAGGTAGAGGTGGGGGCCTTTTATAAGAGGAAAGGAGGGGCACTCTTGGAATGTTATAAAATGTTACTTTATATTAAAATGATCTTTGGATTTTAAAGTTCCCACATTGATATATTTAGAGTATAAGGTGATAAGGGTTTGAAATATACTCATCCAATAGGTCTTTAACAATTGTAAGTCTTAGATTTTACATTATATTTTCATTTTATTTAAATCGTTCATTAATGAGGTAATCGCTGCATCATCATGATGTCATAAATAATTTAATTTATTTAATGTCTAAAAATTATAAAAAAAAATACAATGATGTATAAAATATTTTTATATTTCTAATTACTATTTATAGTCCAAGATATCATTTATGTAGACAGAATTAAAAATGTTTTACTCGGGTGATACATTCTTTAGTGATATTCTCCTTTCCTTAAAAATAAAAAGATAAAGTGCCACTTTCAACCAAAAGTGATTCCATGGGGTCCCAAAGTTTGGCACAAGACATCCCATGGTCGGCCATGACACAACCAGTTACATTAGGACACATGTTGGGGTCATTTTTTATTAATATTATATTATATTATTATCCTTAACTACCCGATTACTAATTAATCAAGATAATTAAAGATAATTACCGTCGTTACTATTCATAATGTCACAAAACTAGAGTCTTAATTACATAATTTGGACCTTCTGATTCCAAATATGGAATCCATTTTACCAAATTCCAAACATAGAAATTGCAATAATTAATTTAAAAAAATAATTCCCCTTGTCAAAAGAAATAGCGGGTTTTTTTGAAACAATATCTATGAAAAGTTTGGCACTTGTTTATGCCCAATTTCAAAGTGAAATTAATTCTATTGATTACCATTGGATTAAATGGTAAAAATATATTCTAATTACACCTTAAGACTAGTTAAAAAGTTAATCTAACTATATAATTAAATTAGATGAAAAAGCAGTTTTGATGTAAAATGCAGTATTTTTCACTATTCATTAAAAAAATGAACATTGTCAAACAAATTACCAGAAATTTATCCAAAGTAAATTTCAATGTCCCAATCCTAAAGAATAAGTCTATTTTGACAAATAGATCTTATAAAATTGTCAAAATATATATTTAAAAATGGTTCACTATCAAAAGGCGGTAAAACAATCTTTCAAAAATATTAGAGAATTCTATGCTTAAGATTGGATTTATTCTCATTTTAAGTCTTTAAAACACTATCTAATTCATAAATAGACATAGATAAGAAAACTTGTTATTCATTAATTACTTTGTATGTTACATCCTTCCCCCCTTTAGAAAATTGTGTCCCCGCAATTTATTTACTTATCGAATAAGTGGGGGTATTTATCCCTCATTGAATTTTTAGATTCCCATATTGCCTCTTCAATCATGTGGTTTTTCCAAAAACCTTTACTTGATGAATCACCTTATTCTGCAACACCTTCTCCTTGTGGTCAATAATCTGGATTGATTGTTCCTCATAAGGTAGATTCTATTTTAGCAGAACTACCTCTGGACTGAAAACATGAGATGGATCTGGCATGTACTTCCTTAACATTGAAACATGAAAAACATTGTGTACCTGAGATAAACTTGGAGGTAAAGCCACTCGATATGAAATTGATCCAACTCTCTCTAGAATTTCGTATGGTCCAATGATCCTTGGACTCAGCTTTCCTTTCTTACCAAATCGCATCACACTTTTCCATGGTGATACTTTGAGAAAAGCATGAACACCTACCTCAAAAGAGAGATCCTTCCTCCTGTTGTCCGCAAAACTTTTCTGTCTGCTCTGAGCTGTTCTCATGTGTTTCTGTATCAGCAGAACTTTTTCTACCAACTCTTCTACAAATTCTGGTCCCATCAACTTCCTTTCACCCACTACATCCTAGAAACCTGGAGTTCGACACTGCCTCCCATATAATGCCTCAAATGGTTCCATCTGTATACTAGAATGTAAACTGTTATTATAAGAAAACTCAACCAAAGAAAGATGTTGGTCCCAAATTCTCGGATAATCCATCGAACAAGTACGTAGCATATCCTCCAAGGTCTGAATTGTTCATTCTGGTTACCCATCTGATTGAGGATGAAAAGACATACTAAAATTTAATTCAGTACCCAACGACTTCTGAAGGCCTTTCAAAAAGTTAGAAGTGAACCTGGGATCATGATTAGATACAATGGAGAGAGGAACTCCATGTAACCTGACTATCTCTTTATGATACAAAAGGGAAAGTTGATCTAGGGAAAAAGTATCTCGTATAGAAAAAAAGTGAGTAGATTTAGTCAAGTGATCGACAATAACCTAGATTGCATTATTACCTCGAGGTGTCTTCGGAAATCCCACAACGAAGTCCTTAGATATATTCTCCCATTTCCACTCTAGCACTGGTAAAGGCTGAAGCGTCCCTTTGAGTAACTGCTGCTCTTCTTTAACCTGTTGACAAGTCAAACACTTCACAGTAAAATCAGCAATATCTCTTTTCATTCCCTCTCACCAGTAATACTCCCAATAATCTCTATACATCTTAGTACTTCCTGGATTAACTGAAAACGGAGAACTATGAGCTTCACAAAACAACTCTCTCTTCAACATTGAATCAAACGACATACACAAAATCTTCCCAAATCTCAAAACACAGTCATTATCAATGTTAAATTCAGGAAACTTACCCTTCGGAACCAGCTCTACCTTTTCTGCAACTCACTGTCTTACTTTTGGGCTTGCTTAATTCTGTCTGATAGAGAAGATTTCACTGATACATGAAACAAAATAGAAGGAAATCCCGCACCAACAACTTCTATGAAAAAGTTCATCAAATCCTTAACCAAAGGATCATGTTCCAAATGTAACATTGTTAATGAAGCATTACTTTTTCGACTCAAAGCATTAGCCACTTTATTTGCTTTTTCCGGATGGTAATGAATTGTAAAATCATAACCCTTGATTAATTTTATCCATCTCCTTTGTCGCATGTTCAATTATTTCTGAATGAATATATACTTTAAACTTTTTTGATCAGTATATATTTCACACTTTACACCATACAAATGATGCCACCATATTTTTAAAGAGAAAACAACATCAGCTAATTCCAAATCATGTGTAGGGTAATTTACCTCATGAGTTTTCAACTGACGTGAAGCATAAGAAATTACCTGATCATTCTGCATTAGGACGCAACCAAGTCCTTTCAATGAAGCATCACTGTAGATAACAAACTCACCATTCCTGGAAGGTAGTCCCAAAACTGGAGCATTCACCAATCTTCTTTTCAATTCCTGTAAACAATCATCACATTATTTTATCCAGATAAACTTAACACCCTTTCGAGTTAGCTTAGTCATTGGACTAGATAATCGGGAAAAATTTCTAACAAACCTTCGATAATAGCCTGCCAAGACACGAAAACTATGAATCTCAGTTAGATTTTTGGTTCTTTGTAATTCTTCAACAACCTTTGTTTTTACAGGATCAATAGTTATTCCATATTTAGAAATAATATGACCAAGGAAAGAAATTTGTTTCAACCAAAACACACACTTGCTTAATTTCCCATACAATTTCTTTTCTTTTAAGGTTTTCAAAATAACCCTTAAATAACTTTCATGCTCCTCTTTACTTTTAGAAAACACCAAAATATCATCATTGAAAACAACCACAAACTAATCTAAGAACTCCTAGAAAATTCTATTCATAAGGTCCATGAATAAAGTAGGTGAATTGGTTAGCCAAAAAGGCATTACTACAAATTCATAATGGCCATATCATGTGTGAAACGCGGTCTTAAGAACATCTGCTTCCTTTACTTTCAACTGATGGTACCCTGATCTCAGGTCAATCTTTGAAAAATACTCAGCTCCCTGGAGCTGATCAAACAAATCATCGATATGAGGCAAAGGATATTTTTTCTTAACAGTGATGTTATTCAAGACTCTATAATCAATGCAAAGTCTCATAGAAAAATCTATCTTTTTAACAAATAAGACAGGAGCACCCCATGGTGATGTGATAGGACAAATGAAACCTTTCTCTAATAAATCTTTCAATTGCTCCTTCAACTCTAAAAGTTCAATTTGAGCCATTCGATAAGGGGGTTTTGAAATTGGCTTAGCATCAGGAACTAAGTCAATAGTAAATTCAATTTCTCGGTCTGGTATTATTCTAGGATACTCATCAGGAAAAACATAAGGATACTCATTTACCACTGGCACATCATTAATCTAAATAGTTCCTTTTTTTCAACAATATGTGCAAGGTAACATTCATTTAAATCTTTTAAAAGTTTCTCTGCCTCTTGATATGTTATTAAAGGTAAGGGTTCATTCTTGTACAAAAACTGAAAGTCTTTCTGAAAAGAAACTTCTTTATCTCTACAGTCAATCTTAGCATGGTAAATAGAGAGCCAATCCTTACCCAAGATAACATCAAACTCTACTAGAGGTAAAACAATAAGGTTTGCAAGTAGGTTCTTTCCACGGATAAGGATAAGAAGACTCTTATAAATTCTTTTTTCCTCAACATTTCCCCCAGGTTTTTTTACCACAAGTTCAGGAGTCATTTCTGGAGATGGAATTCCCAATTTACTAGAAAAGTTTTCATAGATGAATGAATGTGTAGTCCCCGAATGAAACAACACATTGGAATAATCTGAGAAAACAAACAAAGTACCTCATACCACTTCATTTGATGGCCCAACATCTGCTAAAGTAGTTGCAAAGGATTTCACCACACTTTTCCGCCTGTAGTCTGACCGCTTCCCATCATTCGAGCTGTTTTTCGAACACTCATTTTCATAGCAACCCATCTCATTGCACTTGAAACATTTCACTAACTGTAAATCAAATTTGGTCTTATCATCACCTTGTTCTTTTTCAGTGCAATCACGAGCCTTATGTCCCATCTTACCACATCAGAAGCACTTTCCATAATTCAGAAGACATTCCCCAGCATGACTTTTACCACATTTATCACAAACTGGAAACTTAGTTTTCTTACCATCATACCTTTTTGAATAATTCTTCCCTTTCTCCTGCCACCTTAGTCTCTTCTTCTGTTGGTTGTTATAGAACACTTGATCTTTGGAAAACTCCATTTCCACCTTCTCATCACATCGAACAAGCTTTTCATAAATCTTGAACTCGCGAGAAGCTAAATCCCTTCGATATTTTGGATTTAATCTTGCATAAAAACGATTGTTTTTATTATCAAGGTTTTGGATAAAATTTGGAGCATACCTTTCCAATCGAGTGAACATTTCTTCATAAGCAGCCACTGAGTCGTCCTCTTGCCTCAATTCCAAGAATTATTTTTCCATCCTAAGTCGAACAGCCTTAGGAAAATACTTCTCAAGAAACATACCTTTCAATTCATCCCAGTCTAGAGTATCAATCTAATCAGCGTCCCTGATATTTTTAACCATCGACTTCCACTTATCTGCTTCACCCTCCAAATGGTAAATTGCAAGACTAACCTTTTGATTGTCTGAACACCCCATGACATCGAAAATCTTCTCCAGTGCTTTAATCCGCCCATTAGTTAGCACAGAGTCAGATGATCCTCTGAATGATGGGGGGTGTTGCCTCATGAAATGTTCCACCACTGACATGTTCCTCTGTGGTTGATCTGGATGATCTCGTGCATGGATACCACCACCATTTATCGCTTGAGTCAATTGAGCCATTATTGCAACAAACTATTCAATTCCAATTCTGACCATCTCAGGATGCTAATTCGGAAAGTCATTTCCTTCTGTATTCCTTCCTAGCACTGCTTCGCTATTTCCTCTGTGGAAAACCATTCTAAACAAACATGTCTTAGATGAAGCAACATGGTAATCTTCAAATGCTATATCATTTCAATTTGTCCATAAAAAAATATTTTTGGATAATCATTTAATAGAATTATAACTCCTAAAGTTATCTAAACCGACCTCTGATACCAAATATAAGGCCCCAACCTTAAACATTACTTAATCTTGAGTTATTTCAAGAATACATGTTGAGGATCTTTTCAGGTTTAGAGTTCTAGAGAATTAGATCAGAAATCATACATTACATTCCACATTTAAACAAAGTGGTTACAAAAAAGATTGTACTCATTTTCCCATAAAGAGAAACATATTTAAAATAAAACATGGAATCTTTCTTGATGCTTCCTTGACACTATCATTATATCATGTACCTTTTCCTTCACCTGTGAAAAACATTTAAAAAAATCTTGTGATGAGCATAAAAATATCAGTAAGGGATATAAAAGTACGAAATGAAAACATTAGTCCATGTATGAAACCGTACTTTACTCATAAAAAATATGCATTTTAACATACCTCATAAAATATTGAATAAATCATAGAAATCATAATACATAAAGGTAACTTGAGGCATTCATAACATTCTTACGTAGGGAGTAACCCTCATGGTTATGTTTGGAATACCCATCACAGTATATTCCCTAAATCATTTCAGAGAAACCTTAACATTTAACCCCTTCACATTAACCAATGCATTGGAGAGCTATATCAGGCTCACCCGCCCTTAGTTTATCACAGAATCACCCGTCTTCATAACAATGCCCAAGAACCATAACATAATCATATCACATAAAACATGCATAAAGGAAACAAAACATTTCCACATTTCAATCACAAGATATCAATAAAACACATTGATATAATAAAAACATTATAAAAACCATTTTCAATACCAAAATAAAAGAAAAGTAAAACATGGTATTTATTTTTCATTTAAAAAAAATTTATGGCTTGTAGAGGAAGCTAAAACTCAAATAATGGTCACGGCAGCGGAGAAGTCGTTGTCACCACATACGTAAGACAAAAAAATATATTACTTTTGTTGTTTAGTAAAACACTTCGTATAAAAAAATATTTCTCTTGACTAGACGTAAAAGTCAAAGGGGTTTATACTCCATATAAAAAAAGATGTGTATAGAACAAAATATGCCTCAATTAAAGGAGATTGAGACGAAGTCCCTTACCTCAGGTTCGACTTGACTCGATCGTTCTTTAACCTCCTGAATAATAAACTTAAGTTAATTTATACTTTCTTAAGAACCTTTTTCAAGTTCATTATTCCTTTTATATCACTTATTACCATGTCATGAACACTATGTAATTATTTAAGGTAATACTGGTCGTTTTTTCAATCATTGGTACTTGAGTCAAAAATAAACTTCTCGTAATTACAAGTTGTTCATGTGGTAAGATATCAATTATATACAAAATTATATTCATGATGTAGATATCATATATATAAGAAATGTCTAGTATATACATGAATTTATAATATTACATAACATTTAGAGGTAAGAAATGAAATGCACCATTCATGGAGACGGTAAGCCGTACGTACGCATGAACACTACTTCCATTTCTATTTCCTATTTAATGGAATGGAATCATAATGATATCAATGTATAATATAATTCGAGTATAATATCATAGATAATATCATTAACTCTATCCTTTATACATCCCACATATGGCATTAACGAATCAAATCACTTTGAGGGGGCAGTAGTCCGCACTTCCTAAAATGAAGATATCGCGTTTACCCATAATGGAAACAATAAAGGTATGCCATAAATAAAAAATACAGAAGCTCAAGGAAAACATAAACATATTATATATCATATATAAATATTGTGACATCTTAATGGCCACATTTTAATGTGTTAGATGAATATTGAACAATCATCATTTCGTGGGGCAGAAATTCTCCATCCACGGAAACAATATGCTCTTTAACCATTAGATGTAGGTGTGTGTAAGTGTAGCTCAAATACTTCTTATAACAACATCATAGTATATTTAAGATACTTTTGTTGTTAAAAAATAAATGAATAAAAAGAGTTTAGGGGGTTGGAGAAGAAAAATAAAACAAAAGAACATTAGAGAAGTCTTTACCTTTAAATCGGGTAACTCCTCTTGGTTTGCACCAAAAGGGTTTCTTGAAGAGCTTTCTGCCTAAGGTAAGGCTTCTAGGATTAAGATAGGGATGTGGTGAGATGAAATGAGTAGAGTTTGGCCAAGCCAATGTCTTGAGAGGTTTGTGTAAAGAGGTAGAGGTGGGGGCCTTTTATAAGAGGAAAGGAGGGGCACTCTTGGAAGGTTATAAAATGTTACTTTATATTAAAATGAGTTTCGGATTTTAAAGGTCCCACATTGAGATATTTCGAGGATAAGGTGATAAGGGTTCGAAATATACTCATCCAATAGGTCTACGAAAAGTATAAGTCTTTGATTTTACATTATTGTGTCATTTTATTTAAATCATTCATTAATGAGGTAATCACTACATCATCATGATGTCATAAATAATTTAATTTATTTAATGTCAAACAATTATGAAAAAATATTATGATGTAGGAAATATTTTTAGATTTCCAATTAATATTTATATTCCACGAGATAATTTATGTATACAGAATTAAAAATGTTTTACTCGAGTGATACATTCTTTAGTGATATTCTCATTTCTTTAAAAATAAAAAGATAAAGTGTCACTTTCACACAAAAGTGATTCCATGGGGTCCCAAAGTTTGGCACAAGGCATCCCATGGTCGGCCATGACACAACCAGTGAAATTTGGACACATTTTGGGGTCATGTTTTATTATTATGATATTATTTTATTATCCTTAACTACTCGATTACTAATTAATCAAGATAATTAAAGATAATTACCGTCGTTACTATTCATAATGTCCAAAAACAAAAGAGTCTTAATTACATAATTTAGACCTTCTGATTCAAAATATGGAATCCATTTTACCAAATTCCAAACATAGAATTTGCAATAATAAATTTAAAAAAATCATTCCCGTTGTCAAAACAAATAGCGGGTTTTTTTGAAACAATATCTATGAAAAGTTTGGCACTTGTTTATGCCCAATTCCAAAGTGAAATTAATTATAATTACTACCTTTGGATTAAATGGTAAAAATATATTCTAATTACACATTAATACCAATTAAAAAGATAATCTAACCATATAATTAAATTAGATAAAAAAACAGTTTTGATGTAAAATGCAGTATTTTTCACTATTCATTAAAAAATGAACATTGTCAAAAAAATACCAGAAATTTATCCAAAGTAAATTTCAATATCCCAATACTAAATAATAGGATTATTTTGAAAAATAGAGCTTACAAAATTTTCAAAATATAGATTTAAAAATGGTTCTCCATCAAAAGGCCGTAAAACAATCTTTTAAAAATATTAGAGAATTATATGCTTAAGAATGGATTTATTCTCATTTTAAGTCTTTAAAAAACTATCTAATTCATAAATAAACATATATAAGAAAATATATTATTCATTACAAAATTGGGATGTTACAATCTGGGAATATGACTCAAGAAGGACATCTAATCCACACCCATTCTTATGTTATGTGTGTACAAATGTTTTTCGTATAACCAATTTCTATACATAGAGGGTCAAAAGAAGGTAATTATTGTCCTAGAGAATAGATATATTGAACACCGCACCAATACTGGAGTTCATAGCATAAGATAATCACATAAAACCCTTTAATAAAATTTCCTTAAATCCAAAACAAAAACCCTACTGCTACAAAAAATAGTAAGCATTAGTCTTAGGATTACCACTACATATAGTACCACCCTTTCTTGAACCGAACGACTAGGTCTCGACTGGCCATCTATAACCTGAGTGTGAGAACCCAAACAAAACTACACTATTCAAGGGGTTAGTTACTATCCCTAAGGAAGAATATCAAATATATGGGAGGTATTAGCCATACCTACTTATATTCATGCTCAAATCTCAAAGGCTATAAATTTTTTAATATAAATTGAAATAGTAAAAAAATGTAAAAAAAATATCTATACCACAAAAATGTTATGAAAAAGTATTATAAATCATAAGTACCAAACAGAAGACCATTAAAACTTGAAATAATGTTTAACCTTCTCAAATGGAAGGGAGTACTGTCAGATGGAACTTCATTATAATCCTCACAATAATAAACCCAAATTTATGGTGCACTTTCTCTTGGTACTCCCAGGACTCCATCAATATTCCATTCATATTCTTGATACATGACATGTGTTTTAATATCCCATGTAGGGGTGATTATAACAATACCCAGTAAGAATCCCTAAATAAGAAAACAACAAATTATCCATAGACTAGTCATCTCATGAGATGGTATGTCAATAAAGATCTAAGATATAATGATAACCCAAACCCCGATAGGCTCATAAGAGAATCCATTCCTCAAGGAGTTCTCAACCCTTAAATCTACATGTTTTTTACAAATATTCAATATAACAAATATTCAAGAAGAATCAACTCCACTGTTCTTGCTGTCACTGATGGACTTCTACTGAGAGGTCATTCAAAACAGGTCTCCTAAAATATTTACAAACATTATCTACAAATATATTTTTATATATGTAGGGTATCAAACTAAGCATCATTGGGGGGCACCAAAAAACCCAATGGATTATCCTACTAGATAGGGTACTTATTATATATTCATACATTTCACACCGATACCATGAAATTTTTATAGGATTTAGACTTAATTATAGTGTATCCCACCATAGTCACACAAAGTGATATAATTATATGTATATGAGAAACAAACTCTAGAGGGGATCATAATCCTATGTTGTGGAAAGAACTTCATATTATACTTCTATAGGGATGCATCAACGAATCTCACTCAACTAAACATGGAATATCTTAAAGAAGCAATGTGATCTAAACTACTATTCTAGACTTATATAGCTTGTATAGAGGGTCCCAAGTGTGTATCTATAATACTAGACCTGACCATTATCATTATCATGTTCTTATATATATTATTGTGTAAAATATGTGTTTTATGACATGTTCAAGTTTGTTTACCTGGTCATGTTTGTGTACGAGACTGTTCCCATCTACTCTACATATTATCCTCTACCAGCCCATGATTATGTCAATGTACCATATAAGGTATATGAAAGACATAATAACTATATTACAAAGACTGTGAATTTTGTTCCAAGGGATTTTATATTTTATTCCATGAATAATCCCAATGCTTCACTATAGGGACCCACATGACATGTGTTCTTGGATATTCACGCCATGTAATGCAGGATTTTCCCAAAACCCATGGCTCATTCAAACATTTTCTAATTTGGAGGATGTCACCATTGATACAACTATATTTCACACCAGTAAACATGGTTTAGGGGATAAAGAACCCTTTTGTCCCTGGTGGTCATATTATAGCCATCCAAACAACTCATAAATCATCCATCATCACACCATACCTTACCAGTGTGCCAAACCATGAATTAATATACACCAGTCCAATATTATTCCTACACAGATCTTGTTCAATCACCATCACACCTCAATCACCCCATTGATATGAAACTTAAACCCAAAATATCGATCGGTTTCACTCATAAATGCTTACCTAATGATCAAACTTTATGTATTGTTCGAACCATCACTAGAAGACATAATAATGATGAATCATGTGATGAATGGTAGATAAATCCATGAATGAAAAAAGTGTAATGAACCATATATATTTTTTATGTTATCCACAAATAAGATCTATTATAATGATGAATGAAGAGAAAAAAATGAAAAATTGTAATTCTATAACCCCAAGTGACTACACCTAGAACTACAATAACATGGGCTACCAGAAAATAAAACTATTCAATGAATTTATTCGTGTTTTTCATGGAAAAAATAATGCAATGGCATCCATATTTAAAATAACATGAACTGAAGTGATGTTAGATTTATGTTTCCTAAAAAAATTGTATTAGGGAGTACTATAGTGGTAGTGTAGGGTTGGTCCAATGAGGATTTTGGATTTTCTAACAAGAAATAATATCAGATCACTTTTGGGTAGGCGATTTTTCAAGATGATTTAGTTTTGAAAATTGAAGATGTATAGGTTTTATATAGATAATGATCATATATTAGGAATGTATTAGGATAAGTTCAAAGGTTTTGGTGAAAGTATTATCTTTAATTATATCTTGGTATGGTTCTACGTTCAAGGCTTAGAAGCATGGAAAGGTCACTAGTTGATCGTGGTCAGACTAACCTTCTCTATCAAGGAGGAAGAAATTCCTTGGTCTCGAGATAACTAAAATGTAGTATCATTACACTTCGCTTCTATGGAATAATGTTTCAAAGGATGTTGGTCATAGATTATTCTACTTCAATCAAGATAGGGTTGTTCATTTAGACTTCCCATGATAAGGGTTTCTTAAAAAAATGGATTGAAATTGTTATTTATCCAGATTACTATTATATGCATCAACAATATGTGATTTTAATAATTAAAAATATTAATAACCAATAACCTCATTCCATTCTCTATGAAGTTAATATAATCATGGTAGAATTGATTAAAAATTGATAAGAAATTGAATCAATGATTAACATGTTAGCATAGATTGAGATTAAATAATTGAAAAATATGTAGTGATTAAATTAACCAATTAATCAACATGAATTTGAGATTTTTTCTTATTTTATTTGAAACAATAAAAATAAAAATAAATAAATACTTGAAATAAGTATGGACCAACACGAATCACAATTTTTACAAATAATGATGACGAAATCAATGAACGGAAATATAATAGTGTTTTTGATGAAAAAAGGGATGTAGAATATCTTAGAAATAAATCCATGGTTCTTGTAATAAATTAATACAATTAAACTAATTGAATCAATTTGAGTTTGGGGAGAGGTGGTTGAAAGATAATCCAGGTATACGAGTGAGAAAATGAGAGAATTATAGAAGTTTTTGTCTCTCCTATCCATGGTATGATTTTGTTGGTAATTAATTGGTATATTAGATGGCATGTAATATTGTTTAACATTTTATAATTATGATCTGATATTGCCTCAATGATTTTAGAATTTTTAGAAATCTTGTGTGAATATCAACTTTATATTTGGAAACAGGACTACTTTCATGATGTTTATATGGATCTCAAAATGTGTAGTATCCTACAGGATTTATTTTGAATGTGAGAATTGAATTAAAAGAATACAATATATGGATTGTTGAATCACATCATGTAATGGATTCCTGATAAGAAATTGTTCACAACTTGGATTCACCACTTGGAGTTTTTTGTGAAATGTTACTAAATGTCGTGTAATGATGTTTTATGAAACATTAGATACAATTCTGGTTCTTTTCTATATTTTTTTATTCAAAAACATGAAAGACTATTTCTTATAATAAAAAATATTTCTTGGTGAATTATCAATTAAATCATTTAAAATTCTTAATAAAATTATTGAGATGTGTATATATGATTTTATTTTATCAAATTCCCCTACACATTAAAAATTTATTATACTGAAACAAAAATTTCTCAATAGGGATTTCCAAAGGTTTTTAATTTTAAAAACATAAAATATTCATTATATCTAGTTAAATGAAACAAGTCTTATGTAGAAAACATAGTATTTAAAATCATCTCTACATTGAAATTTAGGCATGCCTCATTGCTAGGTTCTTTCAAAAAATTATTAAACTTTTAATTACAATTTTTTAATTGTTCCTTAAACACTATACCCATTTTCAATTTTCCTCACAATGAATTTTCTCTCTTCACTTCTGGTGAAATAAAATTGGAGTTATACTCATACCATAAGTACATGCTCCTAACCATAGGCTTGCTTTTGTTCTATCATATCCACTTTTTAATGAAAATCATGATTCCAATCATGCAAGATTTAGTAATTATGCTTTAATGAATATGATGCTATGGGAGGATGGGTAAATATTGAAATCAAACCTAAAAAAGAAGGTTATTCTATCTTGTATAATTCTATAATTTTGTAAAAAGTTTAATGAAATGACTCCTCCATATGTAATAAAGTCCACGCACCTATCACCTCAAGTTGGATCTGTGTATATATATCAAGTGAGCGTAAAAGAAAATCATGTTTCTTTATTTTTGTTTTCTATTTTAATTTTTAGAAGATTTGTCTAGGTCAGATCTCAAATCCACCCCTTTACCACATATGATCATTAAGAGGATTCATGGGTATGAAAATATTGATTTTTGACCTTCGTAATACACAACCAAAATCCTTTTCATTTTATTTTTTATTTATCAAAGGAATATTAAAAACGTGAAATACCAGAATATACACATGGATCACACTCAAATAGTATGAACAACAACAAAATACCTCTCAGTTGTGAAAATAATCTTGTGCTGGAAAAAAACAACCCCCAAACATTTTCAAATTAAAGTAATGCATTACCCAAAGAACTGGTTAGGAAGGTATAATATTCTTGGAATAAATAAATCATGTAAGATCATTATTCTAAACTATAATAAAACTGATTGAAATATATAAGGTGGGTCTGATGAAAATTAATCTCACTAACAAATTACTTCAATAATTTTAATGTTGAATTTTTTTCAGTGATAGCCTCAATAATATCTCATTTCAAATTCTGATAGGTTTACATGTGTCAGGTGTCTCTCAACAAATATGATCAAAAAATAATATGCAATTATGGGATCTAAATCCTCTTGGTAATGGTATTAAATAAATAAAACTAGAAATCAAAAACATTATAAAACCATGTAATAAGTAAATTAAAAGTAATTTTAAAAAAATTAATATTGAGTATAATTTCTAATCTCATTAATAATTATAAAAATAAAAAAATAAAAAAAAACATGTATTTCCAATAATTTCTAAATTTAATTTTTCTTTTATTTAAATGGTTATAATGAGTTTCAGGTTACAAGAATTCTTCCAAATAAAAAATGTCTCCTGAATAAATGAGAATAGAAAAAATTTCAAGGGTATCGAAATTTAAACTCATGAAATACTCACCCGCACTTAGAATTATATTATGGACACACTGTATATGGATATAATATTAAAGGGTTATGAAAAATAATCATTATATTATTGAAATGAAAATTTAAAAAATAATGTTCTAAGAAATCAAGGTATCCCTATATAGAGTGGTATTTCATTGGAAAAGTTGATTTTTCTTGATTTTTTGCAATTGGGGTGCCTAAAAATGTTTCATAAATGAAAATCCAATACAGGATAATGTTTTATAAAATAGGTTTCAAGAATTTTGAAAGAATATATATGCAAAGGTGCATGGTATAAAAAGCAATGAAATGAGTTTTATATTAATATAGAATGGTGTGTATAATATAGATCTATATGAATTATTTTTCAAAAAAGAAAAAACTATAAAAGGATGACCATGGAAAGAGACTAACTAGAAAGAATTAGAAAGTAAATGAAATATGTGTTTCCTCCCATAAAGTGATAACAAATGAAATCATCCTCCAGATGAATGGGGATATGTAATTGGTAGTGTATCTATTAGCTCAATCTCTCCTCTATCATCTACAGCTACTAAGGGAAAATTCATCTAGATCTCAGGGTATTTTGATAGGATTGATTACTTGAGGAATCTACCAAGAACATATCTAATGTGGAGGGAATTGTATCTATGCTGTCAGTGGTGGTGTGGAGAATGAATATAAAGGGGTGGCACTTGGATATGGAACACGACTCCATTCATGTTTTGGGTTACTCATATAACAGGGAACAATTTTGGAATTGGTGCATCAACAATGATATATATAACATAGGAGGGATGCATGACTACTGTAAAAGTGTAAAGATTGGAAAAACATTCAAAGTTAAAATGGAAAAAAAATATATATTCAATATATGTAAAGTGAATTGACACATTGAATATATAAAATAGTAGTAGTACAAAAATTTTAATCACCTAGTAGAATATGAAAATCAAGGGATGGGACTGGGGCATAATTTGAAAAATCAATGTCCACAATGACATTATTTTTTGTCTGCTCTTGAACAGATTTCAGTTGCAACTTCCAAATCTAGTGAAAGGTTGTAATAGAAGAATGAGCTAGGTGGTCAACTACTAATGATAGTTTTCTGGTGATGAAATCTATCTGAGTTTTGAGTGGTGGGGAGGTACCGCTCGGTAGTGTGCTTGTGGGTTTGGAAGTGGAATCGATGAATTGTACCTCGGTGGATGGGGTTGTTGCGGGTGACTTGAAACTCTATGATTGATCTTCCAGTTATTATTTCTAGGCAGCAATATATATCACCTCTAATGGTATTTTAGTCAGGGGTGATGGATAGGGTAGGAGTGGTAAATGAGGAGAGACTGGCATGGGCTTGAGAGGGAGAGGAAGGTGTAAGGAACATGGAGAACACAGTAAATGGGATACAAAGGAGCTATGAATTACAACAATGATTCTATAGGATATAGATGTGTATATCCCAGTGATCTGAATGATATGATGGAGTGGGTGGATCTAACTACTCGAGATTGATGCACATGTTCATTGAATTTCATTTTTATGAGTACTTAATACATGACACAAACTGACACCCAAGACTATAATAGTTTATTTCCTTTGGAAACATGGAACATAATCTTCTAACATGGAGAAAGATCTTCCACATCCCTCATAAAGATCTTCCCCTTTTTTTCCAACCTAAAACTTTTCTTTATATAATGGGGAAATGAAAACAAGAAAAGGGTAATCTCAAATTCTTAGTAAGGGTAAACATGGAGAATATAAAACAAAACACAAACATCCAAATGTTAAAACATGAACATAAAGTTTAAATACAAAAATATTGAGTCATGAAATAAATATTAGTTGTACATAAGGAATATATCATAAGGGAGCATTAACGATGATAAAATATAATTGTCATAAAACATAAAACTGTGGAATCAAATAAGCACATAATATGATTTCCATAGTATCCAAGATATTTCTTCCAGGACAATTATAGTATATATAGACCATTAATAAACAAGGTTTACATTCTTTTCTAGCCATGTATTACTGAACAAGATTTAAATTTCACTCTAGCCCTATAATAGTGAACCAAATTTAATTGCCATTCCATTTATGTCTATCTTATGAGATATAAATCTTTACCCAATGAATTTAAGGGAGATATATGTCCCACCCATCTCATAATAAAATCATTCATACATGTTCCACAAAAACATAAATAATTCATCATAGCAAAGACCCTGAAATAGAATTGGATTCTTAAACAACATTCCATAATAACATAATCCATATAAAATATCATTCCATTATCAAAACAATAAAATATTAGTAATAAAAGGGATAAAAACATAACATTATTAAAAGACCACCATGTTATATAGAAAATTATTTTGATAAAACACTTGAACTTAATTGTTGAAAAAATATCATTTCCTCTATAAAAACATTTTCTTTTCTCAAAATACCATGAAATTTTAAAATAAAATAATTTCATTGAAAATAAATAAGAAATTTCGTAGAGGATGCATCATGTAAATTAGGCACTATGAATATGTAAAAATCTATTCATTTCATATAAGTTAAAAACACATTCTTATCGTACTTATACAGGAAAAGTCAAAAAGTACCTCGTATGGAAAACGAAAGAAATATTCCTTCCATACCATTAAATAAAAATTCAACAATGGGTAAAATTGACTTTAAAAGATATTAGAATAACAGATATAATATTATATTTTTAGGAAACATAGATTTGGATGATAAATAAACCCCAGTACATACTTATGTATAAACAATATTGGAAAATTATGAGATTTCAAAATTATCCCTTA
The DNA here is from genome assembly GCA_963277665.1 of Viscum album. Lineage (NCBI taxonomy): Eukaryota > Viridiplantae > Streptophyta > Magnoliopsida > Santalales > Viscaceae > Viscum > Viscum album. The sequence continues at coordinate 356,355,472 of OY728155.1, read as the reverse complement.
TCATTTTATAATTAGTCAAATCATATGCCTCGTAAATTAATGAAATTATATTCATATTTAAAGAGCATTAACTTCTTAATAATAATAATAAAAACATTCATGGGTAGCATAAACACCACATAAAAGTATTAGATGGTGTAATGGCATATGTCCCACAGAAATAAAATTGAGAAAAAATAATCCCTTACATTAGGTCTGATATGCTTCATATATATCCAAAGCTCTTGTATAATTATTTGAATAATTTTATTGACTTATTCCCTAAGCATAGTCATTTTTATGATATCATATATAATCATATTATCATCATTTATTAGTAACATTTCATTGTTATTCATTATTCGAGTGTTAAATGATTTATGTTTTCATGCATATTTTTATTGAATAAGTTATGTTTCTTCCTCTTAATTCATAGTGATATCATTATAAAATGATATAAACATAATAGATACCATATTTATTTATCCTGTTCATTTATATTATCATGGTTTAATGAAGATCATGTAGAATCAATCACATCACATCCTAGAGATGGTAAGCCATACATACGCATGAGTGATGATATCAGTATATAAATTATATGAGATTTACTACTTTATAATCAAACAACTAATGAAGTGGAAGCAGAAGAATAAAAAATATTGAATGAATCAGTGGATAATATTTCTTCTTCTTTGATGTGATCCTTTAAGATCTCCTCTTGATGGCACTAGAGTTTTTCTTTTGAGAATACAAGAACCTATAGAATGTAATTAAGGAAGTATATAAGATAAATTTTAAGGTTATAGATGAACATGAAGGCTTAATGAGTTGTCGAGAAATGAGGGAGGAGGTGTCCTTTTATAATTGGGGTGAGGGACACTATTTAAATGTCTAAAACTATTAATTTATAATAATTTTAAAATAAATCTAAATACCTAAAAAATGATATATATTCAAATATAAGATATGATAATATTTAAATCTCATCATCCAATAAAATTTAGGAATGTTTTGATGTACATTTAAACATTATCAATTTAATTAGCAATTAGTTATTCTATTTAATTTTAATTAAGATAACAAATTATTCGATATTAAAATGGTGAAATATTTTTTTTGAATTCAATTATACCAAAAAAAATAATTTAGGACATATTAGACCATATAATAATTATTCTATATATTTTTTTAAAAATTATGATTTTTAAATAATTTTATAATACCTTATATTAATAAAATATCAATTGTGTCAATTTTGAGACTATTTATTTCATGGATTGCTTAAAATATGAAGATAAATTTTTATCCTCAAAAAGAATATTTAATTATATCCCTAATGGGTCAAAGTCATATATAAAATTCATTGGACAAATTAATTACCCAATTGATAAATATTTTAATATTTTTATTATCATTTATTTGATATCTCCATTATTAAAATAATTTCTACATAAATATTGTGTAATTATTTAATATATATATTTTAGAATAATGTTTTGAAATAAAATACTACGATGAACATAGATTTACTATATTTCATAAGAATATATGTAGTCAAATTTATCTTATAGAAATTCCAACATTTAAAATGTTATGCGTATTGAAGTATGAATGTGACATCTATAACATCACTTTAAATAAAATAAAATAAATTTCATCATCTCATTCATAAAGCTCCAAATGGTAACTTTCTTAGAACTGGGATAATTATGGTTGAGATATACTCGATGACTATTATTTGTTCATGTGTTTAGGTCTTTTATGGTTATTAGTAATTTAATAATAATTGTTTTATGGATTTCTCATCAATTAATTAATTTTTGTATCATCAAAAGTATAATACATTAAATTAATCATTATTATCATGAAAATTAAAAATTAATTACCATGATTTAGGTAATTCTTTTATATTTTAATGGAGTAATTATTTTCAATGATATCACATGGTTATCTCAATATTAAAATTATTATGCTTATAATAAATGTGAGTTTGACATTTTGTAACTTTCAATTTTTATTAATATCTATGTCATTTTAGTTATCAAGTGGACATTAAATGACTAAGTTTCAAACATAATATGTTAAGGGTATAATTTTACTCATCAAATAGTATTTTTTAGGTTTTTGGATCATTTTATTCTCCTTATCATATTATTTGTTAAACTAATTTACCCAATTTATCTTTAACTACATTATATAAAAATTACTATAGTTAATATTCATAATATCCAAAAAAATAATGTAATATATTAAAAACGTTTGGACCCACTTATTCCAAATATTTAATTCATTTTTCATAATTCAAAACATATAATTTATAGAAATTAATATAATATTAATTCTTGTTTTCAAAAACCAAAAAGTGGGGAGTTAAAAAGTAAAAACTTATCAAAAGATTTTCATGTGTTTATGTCCAATTTAAATGTGAATTTACATAAAATAACAAAAGCATTATTAAATGATAAAAAAATAATCCAATTATACTTTAAAACAAATTAATAATATAATATAACTATTTAAATAAATTACATGAAAATACAGTTTGGAATTAAAATGCAGTATTTTTCACTATTCATCCAAATATGAATTTTATAAGAAAAATAAAACAAATTCAACAAAAATAATTTTTTTTGCACAAATTCCAAATAAGATGATTATTTTGTCAAATATAATATATAAAAGTGTAAAAAACTATATTTAAAACTGGTGCTCCATCAAAAGGATGCAAAAATGATTTTTTTTTTAAAAATACATCTTTAGCTGAAAAATTAAATTAGTTCTAATTTCATGTCTAGAAAATACATAAGAAAAATGTTAATGAGATATAAAATTAAAAATGTGGTCAATAATATTCATAATTTCTAGTTCATATCCCATTAAATAATAATATTTTAATAATAATTCTTTGTTTAGTGAAACTTGGTATTGGGTACAACACAAGCTCTCGTGGAAGGCCACTATAGCATGTAATGCAGGCCTAGAATAATGTTGAGAATATTACAAACTAATACAGTGTTGCATATACCTCAAGGTAATAATGGTATAACGCACAAAAAAATACAACAAGGAAATTAAAAATAATATATCTAATAAAATATAGGTTCGTTGCATTATACCACCCTTAAAATGAATTTTTCCCTAAAATTTTTTCGGGTTTATAAATGGTTTAATACATGAAATTTTCTTTCATAGAAACCCACATCATAAAAAGGAATACTAAACATCATTTTAAAAAATGAATTTTGAATCATAATGGTTACCCAATGTAACTCATCACTCGATTTCCACGCAGAAGAACATAGGTGGGAAGTGAAAACATGGATATGGAAGAAAAAAATATAAGCATCAAGTTCTGATAGATTTTGAAAGAGAATAAGATTTGGAGAATGTTAACTACCATAAATCCATAAATCTATGATGATTTAAGGGTCCATATGATTCATTAGATAAGAAGGTACTGGGATAACATTTTTTGGTTTTCAAAATCATTTTACAAAAGTTGAATAATTTTTTATGGTAATAAATACTTACTTGATTTTTTACAATCTCACTATTTTTAATTCCTTGAACAATTTCCACTTCATCTCTTATTAAAATAAATTCAATTGAATTTTTCATTCTTGAAGTGGTAGTAGATCATGTGATAGAATGATAGGACATTCCATTGGTCTCAACAAAAAGGTTAGCACAAGTAATCAAATCGGTATAAAGCCACATATAGAGAGATAATACATTTATCTAACAAACATAAACTGGAATATAACTTATTTTTAGGTCCACTGGGTTAAATACCCTAACAAGGGGGGGGGGGTGAATTAGGGTATGATAGATTAAAACAACTTCCCTATTGATCTTGTTTTTCTGTTAAGAAAAACATTCTTCTATCTCTTTCCTTTAGCAATGTATAAACAGAGACTAAATCATGCACATGACACAATGATTTTTACTTGGTTCACCCTCACCGGGATACATCCAAGGAGCATACACCAGGGATGTTCCGATGTACCAAATCCAATGAAAGTTCTCTTCTGTTTCCAAAAATTGGGCCAAATCACTTCTATACCTAGTCTCACTTCCTTTAAAAATTTTGGGGTTAGCGCACAGCTTTCCCAAGTGTCACTCCCTGTTTCTCTCTCTATGGCTCACTATCAGTGGAGAGGATCACCTTTATTACTCTTCCTTTACTCACTGCTCTAGAAAGGATCCACTCACATTTTATAGACCTATAGGTCTCTCCATTATCACTAATGAAATCTGCATCTTTAATTGTTGATAGATGCTCTGTTGACGTCCAACATTCACTCGTAGATGACTCTCTCTTTGCCCTGGGTGTACCAGGCAACCCCAAATTTTACGCGCAACCTTCTCTGTGCCCTGTTCATAATTCCTTTCTTTTGTTTGAAATCCAATTTTCATGCAACATATCTTTTCCGTGCAACCAATCCTTTTACGTGCAGCCTCTACATTGCCTTGCGTGTAATATTCTTCTTTTGCGTGAAATACACTTTTTGTGAAATAGTCTTCTTTTCCGTTCAACCTCTGCTTTGCGTGAAAATAGTTTTTTTACATGAAAATTTTTTGTTTTCACGCAACTCTCTTGTGCACTCAAATTTCGTGCACCATAGCTCGGATACTCTCTAAGTCTTTAGCATCTTCGAATGAGGGGGCACTTCATATTTATAGGAAAAATCAACCCCTGCACGAAAAACACTCCTTGAGCGCGTAATTCACTTCGAGTGAAAAAAACACATCTTCCACACAACATTATTTTTCACACACTTCTCCAATATTTCACACACCTCGTGTGTTTTCCACGTTTCGAGCTTCTGATCTCGAAACACGTCTTGCGTGGAAAACACCAGTCCTCTATTTCATACACCAAACTAATATTTTACACACCATTTTCTTTTTCTGTGCACTAAGAAAATATATCTTGCACCACATTCCTTTTTTTCTCACCACAAAAATATTTTACTCACCATTTTCCTTTTTCACGCATATCCCTTTCCCAAAAACACATCTCTCCATTTTTTGATTTTCAAGCCCCAAAATTTGGAAAACACTAGGAAACAACACCACCTTGTAACTTCTTTTTTTGTACCACCTCCAGACCGTCTTTCCTTTTTCAAGGTTCTTCAGTCAAACATGGATAGACAACAAAATCTCTTGAACCCAACAAATCACCATGTAAACCCCCTTTGTCGAAAATTTTTTAAATCGCGGTTTTCTTTTTCAACAAGCACAACACTAAGTCCCACATTTTCAATAAAAAATCACATAAAAAATGCTTCAATAATATCATGAGGGATTTTTTTCTAACAATTATACTATCCATACATGGGTACCATTACAATTCTTCCAAATAAATAATATATAAAATATTAGAAAGAGGTGAACTAAATCAACTTAACATTTATCTCCCATATCTCATAAGGTAGTTCTTGGTTGTCAAATTCCAAACATGTGAATACCTTAATGATGTATTCTCTTGAAACAAGATAATAACATGAATTCCCATAGTACATTAGTGAAAACATGCATTCTGTCAAAATTACCTCTTTCCACACACCAAAAATACCAAAAATTCAATATACTCAAAATGTGATATCACATTTTCCTTATATCAATCATGGGGTCATTCATACCATCAAACGTCTCATTATCTTCATATCCAATCATTAGGCTCATACCATGAATTATACAGAAATATCTAAATAAATTTCAATGGTTACTAGTATCATTCAACATATACATCCAAATACCTATGAAAAAACAATAGTGTAAAAAATCATAGTTGTTTATTTATTGTATAATACCAAAAAATTACTTATACAACATTATTCTTGATAATCATGTAATCACTCCACTATCTTCTTAAATAATTGACCAAGATTCATTGTTTTATTCCCTAACAATTATTTCATCTCATATATAATTTTGTAGTTTCTTCATCATCATCAACATAAATACTACCCATACGACCATGCTGATTCTCACAATGAGATTTTTCTTTAGGGCATCTATTTACATAATGACCACACATTCAACATTTAAAACACTAAACCATCATTGATGTCTTAGTAATACCATTATCCATGTCCATTTTCTTAACTGAACCTTTTCATTTTCAATTAATGGATTTGTTTCCTTATTTTCCACACCCAAAGCATCTTCCAGTTCCTTTGAAAAATTAATATTGATTCCTATTAACACATGATTTAAATGAGGAATATTTAAATTTATTTCCCCTATGATCACCATGAAACTCCATCTTTATCTTATTAGATGTGTTAGGAAAGTCACCAAATTTGAGATTATTGATCATATTATGAGATTTTTGATTAGGAATAATAATGGTGTTTCTCCTTCCAACTCCCATTTAATTTGGTTTATCATGAATTATATTGTTCCACTACATGTCATATTCTCTATTAACATGAATCCTCATATTTCTAGTCATTTTATAAAACCCATAAATAATAATGCGAGAAGAAAAAATCATAATAAGAAAACAACATAATTAAGGTGAAGTAATTTCAATCTCTATCATCTTAGGTTTAATCCCAGGCTATTCATGATCATTACCATAATTATAGGACTTTAACCTATATTTAGTCTTACCCTTAGTGACATCCCTAGACATACCTTAGAAATATCTCTAGGGATCTCACTAATGTTTTCACATCATTGTTTCAAACGGAGGACCAAACATTCTCTAGATATCAAATCTAATGACCCATTCTTGATATACATTGACACTATATTACTTTTTGTGGAATACATAATACATGAAACAAAAAAATTCCCATGACCGTATTAGTTTAGCGCCTCTGGAAACATGGAATATAATCTTCTAACTTGGTGAAGGATCTTCAATATATGTCATAAAGATCTTCCCCTTTTGTTTTCCTACCAAAAACCTTTCTTTATATCCTAGGGAAAAGAAAAACTAAAAAGGGTAAGATCAAATTCTTAGTAAGGGTTAACATGGAGAACATAAAATATATCATAATCATTATAATGTAAAAAACATGGGCATAATTTTTAAATATCCAAATCTTGAGTCATGATATAAATCGTGGTAGTACGTAGGGAATAAAAAATAAATTAAAATTTACCATGATAAAAGTTCATTTTCATAAAACAAGGAATTATAGAAAACAAATAATCACATAATATGATTTGTATAGTAGCCAAGAAATTTCTTCCAAGACCATCAAAGTAGACAAAGTCCATTAATGAACCGGGTTTACTTTTCATTCTAGGAATGTATTACTGAATCAGATTTAATTGTCGTTACAGCCCTGTATTACTAATCTAAATTTACTTTTCATTCTAGTCATGTCTATAGCAGGGGATATAAATCTTTATACAATTCATTGTATGGAGATATAGGTCCTACCCATCTCATAATTAAATCATTTTTTACAAGTGCCGCAAAAACATTAATCATTAATCATAGGATAACCCTTGAAATAAATTGGTTTTCATAAATATAATTCCATCATAAAATAATCCATATAAAATATCATTCAATAATCAACACAATCAAATCATAGTAATAATATAGACAGAAAAATAACCCTATTTAAAAAGAACCATCTTTGATTGAAAATAATTTTGATAAAACACTTGACCATAATTCTTGAGGAAAATATACTTTCTTCGTCAAAAATATTTTCTTTTCTCAAAATGACACACAATTTTAGAATAAAATAACTTAGTTTAATATAAACTTGAAATCATGTAGAAGATTCTTTATGTAAATAATGTGTTATGAAGATGTAAAAATCTGTTCATTCTGCATAAGTTAAAAAACATTCTTCTCATACTCTAGCTGAAAAAGTCAAAAAAGAACATCGTATGGAAAATGAAATAACGATTCCTTCTATACCATTTAATAAAAATTCACAAATAGGTAAAATTGAATTTAAAAAATAGCATAATAATAGATATAAAATTATATATTTATGAAACATGGATGTGGATGATAAATAAACACCAGTAAATACTTACGTATAAACAATCTCAGAAAATAATGAGATTGTAAAATTATCCCTTACTAATTTATAATCATTAGAATTGTATGCCTCATAAAATAGGGAAAATCATATGAGTATTTAAATATCATAACCTTCATAATAATAATAAAACATTCATGGGTAACATAAACACCACACAGAAGAATATGACAATGTATAAGGAAAATGCCCCACAGAAATAAAATTAAGACAAAATAATCCCTTACCATTGGTCTGATTTTCTTCATATGTATCCAAACCTCCTGTATAATTATTTAAATAATGTAATGGTCTTTTACAAAATCATATTAATTTTTATGTTATCAAATATGATCATATTATCATCGTTTGTTAGTTGCATTTAATTGTTACTTGTTATTCATGTGTTAACTGATTTATGCTCTTATTCATGTTTTGTTGAATAATATCTGATTCTCCCTCTTAGTTCATACTGATATCATTAGAAAATTATATTAACATAATATATACAATATTTATTCATTCATTACGTTTATATATTCATGCTTCAATGATGATAGTGTAAAATGAATCACATGCATCGTGGAGACGGTAGACCGTACGTACACACGAGCGATGATATCATTCGAATATTTATTGAATGGTTTCAAAGTGGATGGTGTATAAAATTTCAGAATTAGTATCATGTTATTATAACAATATATATTTATTACATCCATCATTATACCCATCCATGTAAGGTGCCAGTGAAAAATATAGTACACCGCGACATTGAGACTATAAGCCGTACGTACGCACACGTGATGATTTAATTTTTTAAATATAGATAGAACATAGAATATAGTTGTTTCATAATTAGAATAACATATCAATATATAAATGAAACAACTAACTAAGTGTAATCATAAGAAAAAAAAGATTAAATAAATCGTTGGAGGAGATTGCCTCTTCTTTGACATGCTCCCTTTAGATCTCAACTAAATGGTAATAAAATTGGTCTTTTGAGAATACAAAAACCTCTATAATTTAACTAGGGAATATGATAAGAGAAATTTATTGGATATAGATTAAATTTAAGTCTTAATGAGTTGTGAAGAAATGATGGAGGAGGCATCCTTTTATAATTGGTGTCAGGATACTTTTAGAATTTATGAAACTATTAATTGATAATAATTTTAAAATCAATACAAATACCACCAGAATAATATTTATTCTAAGATATGATAATTTAATATTTAAATATAATCATCAAATAAATTTTATTCAATTTTTGATTTTAATTTAAGCAATGTCATTTTAATAAACAATTAGTTATTCTATTTAATTTTAATTAAGATAAAATAAGTTTCAATATTAAAAGTGTGCACTATTTACTTATTCAGTTTATATTATTATAAAAATTAATATATTATAACATATTAGACAATATCATAATTATTATATATTTTTTAAATTGTTTTATGATTTTTAAATACTTTTATAACAAATTATTTTAACAAAATATCAATTGTGTCAATTTTGACACTATACATTTCATGGATTTGTAGAAATATCAAGATAAGGTGTTATCCACAAAAAATATATTATTATATCCTTAATAAATCAAGGAAATCAATAAAATTCATTTTACAAATTAATTATCACAAATTATATTTATTTTATTATTTTTAATAACATTTGTTTCATATGTGCCTTATTAAAATAATCTCTAAATCAATATTGTGTAATTGTTTAGTATAATTATTTAGAGAATAATTTTTTTAGAAAAATAATATTATGAAAATAGATTTACCAGATTTCATAATGAAATATGTATTCGAAATTATATTCTAGAAAATCCAACATTAAAAATGTTATACTTATTAATGTATGAATGTGTCAACTTTAACATCACATTAAATAAAATAAAATAAATGCCATAATCTCTTCTATAAAGCTCTAAATGGTAACTTTATCATCACTTTTATGCTTATGGTTGAGATATACTCGACTAATATGATTTTTTCATGATTTTAGGTCTTTTATGGTAAGTATTATTTTAAGAAAAATTGGTTTATAGATTTCTCATCAATTAATTAATTTTTACATCATCAAAGTATATGACATTAAGGTAATTATTAATTTCTTAAAAATTAAAAATGAATTACCAAGATGTAGTAAATAATTTTATCTTTCTATGGAGTATTTAATTCAGGAGATATCACCTAGTTATTAAAATATTAAAATTATTATACTTATAAGAATTGTGAGTTTGACATTTTGTCACTTTCATTGGATTTATTAATATCTATTTCATTTTCATTGTAAAGTTGACCTTAAAGGACTTAGTTTAGAAATTAAGATGTCAAGGGTATAATTTTATTCATCAAATCAGATTTTTTAGGTTTCAGGGTCATTTTATTCTCCTTATAATATTATTTGTTTCAATAATTTTCCCAATTTACCTTTAACTACTTTAAATAAAAATTACCATAGTTACTATTAATAGTATCCAAGAAAATAAAAGAAACCTATAAAAATAATTTGGAATGATTGTTTACAAATATGGAATCCATTTTTATAATTCAAAACACATAATTGGTATAAATTAATTTAAAAATAATTCTCATTGTCAAAAACTAAAAAGTAGTTTTTTATGAAGCAAAAACTTATCAAAAGATTCTCATATGTTTATGTCCAATTTTAATGTGAAATTACTTAAAATGAAACAAATTTGATTAAATGAAAAAAATTAATCCAATTACACTTTAAAAATAATTAAAATTATAATCTAACTATATTAATAAATTCAATGAAAAGGATGTTTTGAATTAAAATGCAGCATTTTTCAGTATTCCTTAAAATATAAATTTTATCATTAAAATAAGAAATTTCAAAAAAAAGGAAATTTTTATGTACCTATTCAAAATAAAAATTTTATAATGTAAAATATAATTTATTAAATTGATAAATACTAGGTTTAAAATGGGTGTGCAATTAAAAGGTGAGAAAACTTAATTTTTTTAAAACAACTATTTTTTTCCAAAAAATTGAATTTGTTCTTATTACATGTATATAAAATACATAAGATGAATATTAATATTATATAAAATTCATAATATAGTTAAAAAAATTCATAAAATCTAGTTTATATCCAATTAAATAATAATATAGTAATAATATGTCATTGTTTAGTGAAACTCGTTATTGCTTACAATGAAAGATATCAAGGAAGGTCTCTCTTGCGTGTAACACAAGACAAGAATTGTGTTGCGTATAATGAAACCTAATATTGTGTTGCATATAGTGCAAGATAATTTAGGTGTAGTGTACAAAACGAGACATCAAATAAATTAAAAATAATTTGGCTCATAAAATATGTGGGTGTTATTGTGGAGCAGTATGGTAGGTGGTGTTGGATGGTGGAAAATTGGACATAGAGGATGGAGGTGAAGTGGTTTGTGGAGCAGGAATAAGGTCTGTTGCATGGTCTCCTAAGGCCTCATTAGTATCCACTATAACTCCTGGTTTACATAAATAAGTTTCATTATCATTGATCATGAGTCGCATCTTGTGAATCATTTGGAAGTCAAGAGACTCAATAAGACCTAGAGAGGTGGCTGGTAGGGTGGCATAAAAAAAACCCTGAGATGATGCAGTTCCTCTTAGTCAGCACTTAATTTAACATTGAGATTTGACACTTTGATTACCAGATAACATTAAAACTGACAAAAAACATTCACGGAAGGGTTATTGATAAATTTTTAATCTTTGACTATTGATTAGGAATGGTGGTCTACCTTCCTTTTGAATTTCAATTGTCCCATAAGAGAATACATGAACAACTATAATGGGTCTTGAGCATATATATTTCATCTTCCCAAAAAAAAAATTTAATCTTGATTCAAACAAAAGGACCTTATTTCCTAGGACTAATATTCTCCTTCAAATCTGTTGATCATGCCATTTCATTCTTTTTTTATAGACGTTGGCAATTTCATAAGAATATTTTCTAATCTCTTCTAATTCATATAATTTCTACTTCTAGGCTTCTACAGCTTTTTAAAAATCCAAATTGAGCTTCTTAATATCCCAGTATGATTGATTCTATAATTCAATTGGATGATGAAAAGTTTTTCCATATAATAATTGGAATGGTGAGGTGATAATGGGTGTTTTCTATATAGTGCAGTACTCCTATAGTTCATCATCCAATTTATGACTCCAATCACTACGACTTATTTTCACGATCTATTCCATGATCTGTTTTATTTTCCTATTTGACAATTCCACTTTCATCCTTATTTTATTATGGTTAAGAGTTCTTATGTTATACCATATTATATATTTATCCAGAAGTCCTTTAAGAAAAATATCAGTAAAATATATTCCCATATTGAGAATAAGTAACTTTGAAAATCTAAATCATGAAAACATATTTTTCCAAAAATTTAGGCCCACTTTTTTGTGTCATGTGTTGTTGCTTCTGCTTATACCCATTTGGAGACGTAGTCTATTCCAACCAGGATATTATAATTTCTATGTGAATATTAAATTTTCTGATGAAATATGTTCCCCAAATGCCAAATATTTTGATTTTTGTGAATGGGTTTTGGGTCATTTAATTTCTTTTTATAATGGTTCTAGTTTGTGGGAACCTATCACAATGTTAAAAATAATCACTTACATCTTGGTGTAGTGTTGCATAAAAAATTCCACATTGTAGGACCATTTATACCTTGAATTATGGTCCATGATGTCCTCCAATTGGGGACATATGACACATGTCTAGCACATTTTGGATTTCATCCTTCGGAATGTCACATCGTAACAAGCCATCAACACAACTCTTAAATAAGAGTGGTTCATCCCAGTAGTAGTGTGATGATTTAGCTTAAAATATTCTTCATTACTTATAGGAGATGTCTTTTTGTAAACATACCATGGAGATATAGTGTTCAATAACTTAAAATGATGGTTATGACCTTATTTTGAAAAGGGTTTCATCCAAATAGTCAAATTTGATATCAATATCACCATCTCCCATTATGAGTGGCAGTGGAAGTTGGGACAGATGAATAGACATCACATATTCTATGCATTTGGTATACTTGATGATGATTTCAAATTCTCTAAGTAATAGGATCCATCCAATTAGTATTATATTTTCAATATTTTTAATCATGAAATATCTTAAGTTAGCATGATCAGTGTGCACGGTAACCTTGGAAAAAAAGAGATAGGAATAGATTTTCTAAAAGTCATACACAACTGCTAAGATTTATTTCTCTTTAGTTGTATAGTTCATACTATATTCATTCAATGTGTGACTATCATTAAAGAAAGGAAAAAATATGTGACCAACTAGTTTTCCTAAAACAGCACCAACAATGAATTTACTGGTGTCAGGCATCAATTTAAATTATTTTTCCAAATCTGGTGAAATGATTACCCGAGCTACTATCAGGTTCTTTTATAATGTAATGAATTCCTGTAGACATTATTCAATAAATTAAAATGGAGTTTCCTTTGATAATAGGTGCACCAATGGGTGGAAAATATTTTCAATGTTTTTTACTAATCATTGATAGAATCATGTATGACCAAGAAATAGCCATATACAATTGAATATTGAAGGATCATGTAAATATTTGATAACTTTTATCATGGTAGGTTCAAATTTCAGGCCCTTCACAGATTTTTTTTATCCATGGAATATTCCTCCTTGTTCCAAGTGACATATTTCCTAGTTTAAAATTACTCACTTATCTTAATAGTACTGCAATACAAGCTCAATAATACTTAGGTAGACCTAAAATAATCTTCCATAGACTGAAAAGTCATCCATGAAAAATTCTAATAATTCTTCCTCTATATCATGGAATATATGTTTCATGCATATCTAAGAATATGGTGTTGCATTAAACACAAGGAACAACATGTGCCTATTTGCAAAAGTCCCAAATGGGCACGTAATTCTTATTTTGGAATTATATTCTATGTTGGATGAAATATGATATTATGTTGAATATCCTTCTAGGAAACAATATAATTAATTTCATGAAAGTCTCTCCATAATTTTATCCATAATTTAAATGGGGTAATTTTATTTCTTAGTAACAACATTTATATTTATGTAGTCCACACGTACTCACCATTTAGTGAATATGTGAGTTTATATTAGATCATCTTTATCATTCATGTCGACTATGATACCAACATTCATATGAAGTACATTTAGTGGGATCTCCCACTCATTATAAGAGATTTAATAGATAATTCAACCATCTATAAGTTTTCATAATTATTTTGAACAACTTCTCTCATTAGTTGTGTGAGTCACCTCGAAGGTTGAAATTTGGTTTTTGCACCATCCTCAAGTTTCATTTTATATGTTCTTAATGAAAGGTTCATTCCATTAATTTCTTCCAATCCCCGAGAAATTTTTTTCTTATGCATTTTCAAGTCAACAAACAAATTTTCCTCTTGCTACTGTGGTAGTTCATAGTAAATGATAACTTGTAGTACATCAGCAATCTCTGGAAAGTAATAGGTTAGTGTACTAGGGAGGGGTTTTAGTTCCAGTTTTGGTGGTAGAAATACTAAGAGAATAAAAGGTGAGATGATGTCCCATGTTAGATTTCCTATTTATTTTACTTCATCAAATTCATATTCATCATCTTTAGTATGGATCATTCCATCACCCTCTTCTTAAAATTTTATGTAAATTTATGTTTATTTAGTGAGAGATATTTTTCTAGGAAATAAAAATTATTATCTATTTTTTGTTATCCCCTTTCTATATTGAGTAGAACTTATTATTATCCTACTTGGAATATATTTCATCCTTGATTTACATTGATTATATCCTTTCAATTGGATAGTAATTTCCAACCAAAGATGACTAGAACTTCTCCTTCCTCTTCCACGCACAAAATGAGATAGTCTGTTGAAAAAATGGACTTGCGAATTTGGATTAGGAAGTCCTCAAGAATTCCTCATGGATAATTTATTGATCGGTTATCCAGTTTAAGTGCTACAAAGGTTGGGATTAGTTCTTTGATCCCTATGTTATGGAATACACTCATCAACATGATTTTGAAATTTGATCATCAATCGTAAAAATATCTTCCAAAGTAACATTATGGAATTTTTTAAGGGATTGAGAAACTAACTAGGTATCTCAATTTTTGTGGAATTTTATTCTTAACAACAGTATAGCATTTTTAATTCTATGAGAATACATCTATGGGTTCCGTTATCCATTCAATTGAAAGGAGATCATTGAGTAATTTTTCATATGTGTGAATTTGTGTGATGTAATAAAAAAATGAAATGTTGATGTTAAATTTCATGAACATTTCCAAAAAACTACTTTTATTACCATTCAATTATTCCTTTCCATATTATTTTTAGAAATTTAAAGTGTGGTTTATAGGATTGTTGAGTGACATAAACTTTATAAATCAGCTTCTTAAGTGTTTGGGTTTATGTGGATGGTGTTACCTCCTGAGGTATTACTTCTGTGGTACCATTACATTATTCCTCCATGACTGGTGTCAACTTCTTGGGTTCTTAAGATTTTCTCTCACCTCTTCTATATGGTTTTTTCAAATCTAGCACATTTAAATTCTTCATAACCACTACATTTCAACTTCCTTACCCTATATCTTTGTAATAATGGGAAGGGTTCTGGGTAGTCAATCTGACATTGTATTGGGGATATGACCCAATTGATGCTTGATGTTTCGAAGAACACCATTTGATTATTCATTTTAGTTTCAAGGGGGGTTTTCCTTGGATATAATATTTTTAAAAATGATAATAATATATTTTCTAGATTATTTTGAAGAGGTAAAACTAGCTATTGAGGTCTTGGTGGAGCTGGTAGAAATAGTTCTTGTACCCTTGGTGAGAAGGGTTGTTGTGTTGCTTGTTGATGTGGTCAGGGTTGTGGTCTCTGATTACAAAAATATGACTAAAATCTTTATTGGTAATACCACCGATTATTCTACTACTTATTTTTTATGTTCCTTCATTGAAAATATTGTTGCGGTTATTGGAAATGTGGATTTTTCTGATTGTAATTAACGTAATTACAATCTTAAATTGTTTTTTTATCAATAGTTTATGTCTAATATTGATATATATTTTGCCCTCCATACATTTTTCATGACTGAATTACAATTAAAGGAGTGGGGGTGGGAGGTGGGGGTAGCAGGTAGTTGAAAGGATTCATGTTTTCTGTTAAAGGCTTATACCTGTGCATCTAGTATGGTAATTTCATTAACTGGGTGGATACCATGTTGAGGTGGTCTTAAATCTCTCTGCCATAGGCTATAATTATGAGATACTTAATCTCAATGTTTCAAAGTACATCTGGAATCTTAAACATAAGTCCCCCATTAAGTGGGACATCAAAGATGGTCCGAGAATCTTGGTGGAGGCCTGTATTGAATGCCCAGAGTTGGATCCACATGTTGTGTCCATAATGTTGGAAAATCCGAGTGAGTAATTTTTAATGATCCCATGATTCCCATGCTGAGTTTGCATCTCCTTGAGAGAATTGTTTCATTCCATTTCACAATTTCCATGAGTGGATTGGTAGAATATACTTTTCTTTAAATTTATTTTCTTCATAATACCAAGTTGTAATGGAATCAAGTGATCGACTTGTGATTCAATCCTTGGCTCAGTCATCCAGAGAAAAAGGAAGGTTCATGAGTCTTATGAATTTAGAATACACTCTCTCATTGTGAAATATATTTCATACTTCCAGGATGTTTGAAATGGGTCCATGGGGATCTTCTCTTTGAAATCCACTAAACTGGACCATGTTTTGGATCATATTAATGAGTCTAGGTTCTATCTCATATATATGTTTCTAAATAAGAAGGAGTACAATAAATTGAGTGGCACCATGTATTCATGGTAATCCATAATCCATTATCATGTGTTCTTGAGGTCAAGGTTGTTCTTCATGAATTAACATTTTCATATTGGGTTGGTTGAGTTGGATCGGATCTGCAGTTTTACTAAGGTCATCCATTTGAGAACAAAGGTGCGTGGATATATAACTATCGAATAAAGGTTCAAAGGAAAGCTGTTTTTGTGCATCCTTGATCATTTAATGTGTCATAGGGCCCTGATGCACACACTAATCAGTAGGAAGAAGAAGGATGTAGTAGTGTTTGGAAGAAAAGGGAAAGGAAAATAATTGGGAAATGGGGAAAGGGAGTAGTAATACTATGATAATTTTTCATAGGTTGCCATGAATTGGAACATACCATTTTGAGTCCCCAAAAATGATCCAAAAAATTGACCCACCATCACACATCATTTAATTCGTATGGGCTGTTGTCATATAAGATTTATGTTTCTAAAACTACACATGATACTAGGGAGTATTACTATTGTAGTGCGGGGTTGGTACCATTTCGATTTTGGATTGGATGGAAGGAACTATGCTGACAACGCATTAGGTTAGGAGTCCTCTCAAGATGATTGAGTTTTGAAAACGACTAAGACTATGTTTTTTATGGTTAATGATAGGAGATTAAGATGAAACCCTAATCAATTTCAATGTTCAGGGGAAATGATGATCTTTAATTTTTAATTAGTATCGTCAAAAGGTATATTCAACGAAGAAAGAAGAGGTCTCTAGTTGATTATGGTCTAAAAAATTAGCTCTATCTAGGGGCAGTTATTCCTGCATCTGGATATAACTACAACCAATATGCATTACACTTATCATCTATTGCAGATAGTGTCATCAGCTATTGGTCATAGCCTATTCTACTTCAATGAGGATATGGTAATTCTTTCAAACTTCTCATGGTTAGGGTTGCATAAAAAAATTGGACTAGTAATTGTTATTTATCATGATTAATTGTATAGATTGGGAAATTCTGTGGAATTTTTTTTCTTATTTACATGAGAATTTTATGAGTCTGTGGTTTCTGACGGCGCCGGATTCCAAGGCCTTGTGTGCCTGGAATCAATTTATGATGTTTTGTTCAGATAAATTTAGTAAATGTACATGCATGATTTTATATCTATTGAACCGGTGGTCAAAATTCAAATCTGAGGACACCGATGAACTTGCAGCGCCGATATTCGCTTAAGGATATCTTTACTGAAGGTGTGTTTTGTCGAGAGCGGAAGATAATTTTTGGGGTTTTCTAAATAATTTAAATAAAAATATGACTAACATATTTTTATGTAGGTGGAGGTTAGTTTCTCCAAAGGGATGTTGGAGGTGGGGCCCACCCCCACATAACCTCCCATGGGAGGATATTATGTGGTGGGGCCCACACGAGCTCACAGTACTACAAATACGGATTTTATCAGCGCTAAAAATGTTCTTTACCAGCACTAGAGAAAGCATTGATAAAGCTGATGAAGATAAAGTTGGGATCCCCTTTATCAGCGCTCCGAAAAGGGCTGATAAAGACCCCTTTTATCAGCGCTAAAAAAAAGCGCTGATAAAAGGGTCCTTTATCAGCGCTTTTTTTAGCGCTGATAAAAGACCCCTATATGAGCGCTTCCTTTATCAGCGCTTTCGTTTTATCACTGATAAAAGGTAAAAAAAATTTAAAAAATAAAAAAAAAATTAAATTTTTTTAAAAAATACTGCCAATCAGGGGGGCTTTTATAGCACTTGAGCCTCCCCCCCTTATAGTGATTTTCTTTCCCTGTACATCTTTCCACACACCCCTTCACCCTTTAACAGCGCTTGCTCCCATATTCCCCCATGTGCGCGCGCCCCTGCCTCCACCAGGATTTGAACTCGAGACCTCCCCCCTGCGCACCTAAGCCTTTACCACTACTCTATTTTGATTTGTCTTCCAATTCATGATATCTCTCTATATATATATATTTATATATTTAGTTATATTTTTTTGTATAGTAATATATATTTATATTAATATATATATAGTTATATTTTAATATATATATATAGTTATATTAATATATATATAGTTATATTAATATATATATCTATATATATATATATATATATTTATATTTATTTGTATAGTATTATATATTTATATTAATATATATATAGTTATATTTTAATATATATAGTTATATTAATATATATATATAGTTATATTAATATATATATCTCTCTCTATATATATAGTTATATTTATTCATATAGTACTATATATTTATATTAATATATATATATAGTTATGTTAACATATATATAGTTATATTAACATATATATAGTTAAATTAAGATATATATATAGTTATATGAATATATATATAGTTATATTAATATATATATAGTGATATTAATATATATATTTATAGTGTTATTAATATAAATATTTATAGTGATATTAATATATATATTTATAGTAATACTAATATATATATATATGTGTAGTTATATTAATATATATATAGTTATTAGATTAATATATATATAGCTAGATTAATATATATATATATAATTAGATTAATATATAGGTATATAAATATTCATATATTTGTATTTTAAATAAAATGGATGTTAGTTATTATTTATATAAAGCTAATATATTTTATATGTTAATATATTTTATTATTTATATTTATAATTAAATTTTTATGTGTGAATATATAAAAAATATGTATATATTGTTATATATTTGATTATAAATAGCAGTGCATTATAAAAAAGGATGAAATTTCAAAGACATAATATCAATATGAATGTAATACCTTGGAATAAATTCAGTCCCCACCAAAACAAGCCAATAATACCCCCTTAAACGAGGCTGAAAATCCACAAAATGTTAATAAATCGGGGTACCCAGACAAAAAACTCAGTTTTGGAGGCCTTCTGGGCTTCTTTTCGCCTCTAAAATCCCTTGAATGGGGATTTTCCAGTCACAACGATGTAGAGCTCTTCGCAGGCTTTGATTTGATATGTGGTAGAGCTCAAACAGACACCCGGATCAAATGTTTTGGCCGTTTGAAGTTTGAGTTGAATTTTCAACATATTTTGGATCTTTTTTTAATTTTTTTTAATTTTTTTAGTCTTCAAATTGTTATTAAATGACGATTAATCCATAATAATTAGCAAATTATAAAATAAAAATATTTTTTTTTAATTTTTTAAGAAGCCATTTTCAATAAATATCTTATATATTAAGTATATTAAGTGTAAATGTAAATTTATACTTATCTAAAATATATTTAAAAATTATATATTATATTTATATCAATATAACTATATTTATATAATAATATAATAATATATTTTTTAATTTTTTTTGAAGTCGACCCTTTATCAGCGCTTTTAAAAAAAGCATTGATAAAGGCCCCCCTTTATCAGCGCTACTAAACAAGCACTGATAAAGGGGGTCCCTTTATCAGCGCTTTTTCATTAGCACTGATAAGGGGGGGGGCACTGCGAAAACCTATTTTTTTGGTATTGTCAACCCCCTTAAATCCCCCTTTTGAACCCCTTGAGATCCCCATTAGTAGGGGAAAATCTTGACATCCCCTTGATGGTGCCAACACAGTTAATTAATTACTTAATTAATTAATTAGAGTGTTTGAATTCTTTTTGAATTCATTATGCCAACATTAAAATAAGTGAACTTATTCTTTTTTTTTGGAGTTGGCATAATCGTTGGAGATCTTGGGAGAAATCTTGGAAGAACACCATCCTCTCGATGAAGAACACTCATTGTCTATGAAAAATGTGAAGCAACATCTTCTACCTTCTTCAACCGGAGCAAGGAAGGGAAGCACCGCCACCCAAAAAGTACATCGAGGGCGTCGTCATGACTCGTATTCACCGAGCTCTACCTCCTCCTATATTGACGGAACGACGTATGTCTTCCACAATGTCTGTCTTCCACGACTCGTCATCGTACGATGATAAATACGAGGTAGGTGGAAATTGAATTGTTTTTACGTATGAGTTATACTCTTCTTTCCTCATCATGTGTTGTGCTCTTGATGCCGAATGTTAGAAATGTAACAAAGAGGGTTTAGACCGCACGGACATGGTCTACCCCCCCCCCCCCCGTTTTTTTGCTCTTCTCATTATCGTGACGTTGGAGGCGGAGTCGAAAGGGCGCTATGCCGTCGCACCGTGACGAAGAAGAACCATGGAAGACACAAGGGGGCTACGACCATATGGCCCGTGATGGACGGAAGAGGTGGCAACGCCAGTGACCGGAGGCAGAAGCGGCAGCAGCTGCCACGCGCCGACCGCGTGTAGGGACCGGCGGCCGCTCAGTCCGCGAGATAGCTGACTGTCCGATTCGGCCGGTTTGCGTGTAAGAGCCGCGGTGCACGAAGGAACCGTATGGAGGGAGACTGCATCCCGCATCTACGTGCTGCTCGGCTGGAAGAACCGGTCGACTGCTTGCCGACCTGGCTGGAGAACCGGGGCGCCCACAGGTACTGCGTGGGGGAGGACGCGGCCTGCATCCGCTGGCCGCTCGGATGGGTGAACCATCCGAACGTGTGCCGACCGGGCTGGCGACCGGGCTGGAGAACCGCGGTGCTCATAGGCGCTGCATGGGAAGAATCACGGCCCGCAGCGTGGGCCGCGTGCACCGGGCCAAACCGGCCAGCTACGCCCGGCCGGGCAGAGGAGGAGGCGGCGCCGCATGGCGGCGCCGGGCGAACCGGACCGGCCCGCAGCATGGGCCGGGTTTGCGGGTGGGCCGCGCCCCACCAGGCTGGACTGACCCCTAGCCGTGTTGGAACGCCAAGCCGGGTCAGACCCACCCCACTGGGCTTGACGGGCTGAGCCTGTCTTCGCTTAAAAGCGAAAATCTCTTAGACCGCACGTCCGATCGACGCGCCTTCTGCGGCACTATGACCCTCAGAACGAGGCGATCCTTTTGGGATACTCTAAGTGTGTTTTGGAGAAATTTGGAAAATGGATGGGTTGGATCGAACGCAAAATCCAACCGGGCCCCTGAAACGGAAAAGCCGATAACTCTCAGACCGAACATCTGATTGACGCACCATCTATCACATTGAGTTTCTTATTATGATACGGAACTATGTGATTTATCAACTCAGGACATTGTGATAGTTTATGTATCAACACTTGGCTCGAGGAGCGGACCCCCCCCCGGAATCAAGCGTGTTGGGTTCGGGAACCCTAGGGCTGGCTGCGACGACTACTGTACAAGAATCCTCCGTGGGTCCGACAGCGACGACTACTGTACCGGAATCCTCCATGGGTTTGACAATAATGAATATTGTATTAGAATCCTTTGTGGGTTCGACAGAGATGACTATTGTATCGGAATCCTCTGTGGGTTCGACAACGATGACTACTGAACCAGGATCCTCCGTGGTTCCTATAATTCTGACTTATGTTCCTGTATCATGTGTGGGTCTGACAGAATAGTTGGTCCTGTATCCTATGTGGGTCTGACAGCTTATCTGGTCCTGTATCATGTGTGGGTCCAATAGCTTAGATGAATCAGTGACTACATCAGATCATCTCTATCACTCTACGAAAGATATATACCTGTGTGAGATGAGTCTTGACTTTCAATCATTTATCTTCGAGGTGATTGACTTTACTTCCTGTTTGGACTAGTTTGTGCTTGGGCTCGAGAGTTTGAGCCAAAATGTGATTGATAACTTAGGTATATGTATGGGTGTATACCTAAGTAGGATTGGTTGATACTTCGTGAGTGTATCTTTCTTCTGTGGTTTATCCTTCGTGGATTCTAGGAGACCTTCGGGGGTCTCGGGGTCCCTACTAAGTACCATTATACTCACCCCCTGTATGGGCTATGCCCTCACTTCATTTTGTAGGTTGCAGATGAAAGACAACACTGATCGAGGTAGAGAGTTGTAGAGTTGGACGGTACCCAGAGGCGGACCACTTGGCGAGACATACACGGAGCGGACGGAGGGACCTGGGGTGCTGAGGAGGCCATCTATACCCACCCTTCAGGCGGGATTCCTAGAGGATGACTCAGAAGTTGCTGTTTTACCTTTCTGCAGTTGTACTAGTTTAACAGTTGTTTGTACTTTTCTGTTGGGCTTGTATTTCTGGCCCCTTTCCTTTCAACATTTTATTTTGTATACAGTTTGACTTAGTGTTTACTTCAAGTTGTGTACTCTGTTGTTTTTGATTACTTATTAAAGGCAATGCCTTCCCTTTTTATCGGGATTACGACTTTGGTGCTACTCGCCATCCCCTGGCCTACGGAAGGAGGGCGTGGGGTAGTCATGGAACGAGCCCTGAGGATGGGTCGTGAAATTACTATTATTTAGGATTATCATGTTTTGAATTTAAATATTAACTAGATTCAATCACCCATACACGCAGTCCCTACCCAAACCAGTTAAGCTACTCATAATAGAATTGGTTACAAATGAATATGAAATTTAAATAATGATTAACACGACAATAGATATTGAGATTAAACAATTGAAAAAAAACAAATGATTGATATTATCCTATTAATAAACATGAAATTTAGAATAAGTAATTTTATAATTAAAATAATCACAAGCTAATCCAATAGTTATGTTAAAAAGAACAAGACCAACTTAAAAAACGAATTTGACAAAGATTTATGTTAAAATAGTTGAATGTGTGTTGAACGGTGTTGGTGATTGGAAAAGGATTGAATAATATCATAAAAATAAATCCATGGTGCTGGTATTAATGTTAAATAATGAATATAATTTTAAAAATTTGATTTTGGGGAAGGGGGTCAAAATAGAATCTAGAGAAATGAGAGAGAAAATGAGAGAAGTTTAAGAAGTTTTCATCTCTCATATCTGTTATTCATTGTTGTTTGTAATTAATCAAGATATTATATGATCTGTAGTAGTGATTCACATCAATTGATTTTGATATTATTTTTCCTCTATGATTTATGAATCTGCATGAATATCGCGTGAATCTCAACTGTAAAATTGGAAATTTCACTCCATTAAAATCATTAATATGGGTCTCATGACATGTAGCTTTTTCCCGGAATTATCTTGACTTAAGGAATTGAATTAAATGTTTACAAAACATGTAATTTTCAATAATGTTGTCTAATATATTCCTGGCATGAAATTATTTAGAACTTGGCTTTAGGGATTGTAGCATGTTGTGAAATTCTACTACACATCGATGTTTCACGATGTGTAAAATCCAATTTGGGTTTTTTTCGGAATTGTTTCCTTTAAAACATTGAAAACCTATTTCCTACAATAAAAATCACATACCTAGTGGATTATGGGGTATATCAATTAAAATAATTAATCAAATGACAGGAAAGTGTATATATGATTTCATATTATCGAAAAAATACGGGAAATAACCTGTAAAATATAATTCCATACCATGTGTTGAGATTAATTAAAGGAAAAAAAATCTATTTTGTCATCCATTATGAGATCCTATAATTCTTTTGGAAATAATAACCCTTGATATATTGTCATTCACCATTCTCTCCTCCAATGAATACCATCTCAATTCTAACAAAATGTAGCTAAACCTAGTGATTTGGAATAAAAATATAAATATAAATAAGATTAGTTATATACATTTGAAAAAGAAAATTGATATTGGAAATAAATTTTCTATCCTCCCCATGGTATTACTTTCTAATGACACCAAAATTTTTTTTTTTGTCTCATATAGGGTAAATATCACATTTCATATTCAATGGAGGGCTCAAATTTATTATCTGAAAATATATCACGGGGTTGTCCCACTATTTCCAAAACCAAGTAGGGATGTTGTATAATATATTTAATATGATTATTGTATCTATATCAAAGATCTCTATGAATTGGAATCTCACACAATCACATAAAATGGATCTAAAAAAATTAGATATATATTCCAACACTTTACAAGAAAAAATAGAGATGTTACCCAGTTCATCCCAACCATATCACATCATCCAATAGATAATAATCACGAAACATGAACTAATGTATTTTAAATAAAAAGAATAAAATAAATAAGTGTATTGAATCATTAGTAAGTTATCATAAGACACGGGAATATATGATAAGCTTAAAATATATGTTTCTTACATTCACATATTCACTAAAATTCACTTACATGTCCATCGTTCACTCCCAATAATGTCACTATTAGAAATATACCAAAATATAAATTCATACCTGTTAATTTAAAATATTATATTATGAGTTATATCTATCTAGTTTACTACATTTTATTTTATAAGTTCATTAACTCCAACTTCTATAAATTTTTTATTAACAGTAACATATCATAATAATTTCTCAACTCTATCATCATTAAAATATTAGTCAAAGTTATTTAATAACAAATCATAGAAGATGTTTTTTATAATTAAAAGTAATAATATTTAACTCTATATAATTAAAAATAATCAAGCATCACTTTATAGAACGTATCATATGTATAATAACTAAAATTTGTTAATACTATTAAAAATAAAAACACACTTCCTTATTCAAGGTACACTCCCACTGCTATAATTGAAGAAATGTTTCCATAATGGGAATTTATTCCTGGTTCATTAAAATTTTCCCTTAAATGTATATTTAATTCAATTAACTACATCATACCTTGTGGTTTTATTAAAAATTTTTTCTCAATGGATATTGTTAACATCATTATATCTAAAGAGTCTCTGAAATATGTCATCATTACCCAATGCATTAGAGGTATATAATTGGATCTCATGTCAAAGTTTCTAATTTAAGTACCTATAGTTTGTTTTTAATGTAATAATCCATATTTGGTTATAATCTAACTACCCAACACATTATCTTAATCCATTCATATTTATTCCATATGATAATAAAAAATAAAACAATATATCAAAGCTTAACATGTGGAAAAAATAAGAATTATCAATATTTCACAATTAGTATAAAAAAATCCTGAATAATAATAATGATTTTATCATTGGATCATATCCCCAATAAATAATAAAAAACATCAATGTAAGGTCCTATAGAGAAATTTGTTTAAAAAAATCACAAAATCATTTATTTAGAAAAATACACATTTTGGTTTCAAAATTAGTTATTAAAAACAAAAAAATATTCCTCAATACTGTAGAAATAATTTTCAATGAAAATAAAAATTAAATTATGTTAGGGTTTATTAAATGAAATTATAATACCTGTTTGTGGAAAACTACTTTCATGTAGTGCATTTTATAAAAAATAATTCTTTCACATTTTTGGTTAAATGTGAAAAGTACCTCATTTGGAAAATTAAATAAATATTCTATTAATTTCTTATAGAAATTAAAACATGGGTAAAATTATTTAAATAAATAATTTAATAATAGTTAATATATTCTTTAAATCATGTTACAAAACATGGAATTAGATGAAACATCATATTTTCTAAAATAGAGATAATGTTAGTTTTCTATAAAAAATACCCTTTATAATCCTCTGTAAATAATTAGTGTAAAATGAAAATAAAACATTTAATATATAATAAATTATTATATAATAGCTTGACCAACCCTTGATGGGGTTATGCGAAGGGAAATATGGATCCTTGCCACTAGAATGTCATAGAAACTGTACATTACGAGTTCAATGGTGAGGTCCATTGGGAATTGATAAAATAGTGGGAGAATTTATAAATTCATTTATTTTTTTTCATAAAATGTAATCAAACGGTACTGATAAATATTATCTTTTAATTTGTAGAATCAATATGAAAAACTCATCAACCACATTTTCTTGTGATCTATCCTGGATAAAGACAATATCCTCACCAGCAGTAACTTTCATGAATGTTTTAGGCACCTTCAGGTTATTCTACACCATGAAAGAAAGTTTTACGTGCTGGAGTCCTCACTTCCTAATTCTCCCACCCAATGGGTGAGTGATGAATATTTCTTGGTCTATGATCAGCATTTGAACAATGCACTCGACGTTCAATGTTTGATGTTATCATCAATATCTATTGAGCTCATGAAGTCCCATGAAGACATGGATGCCTATAGCATGCTTGAGCACCTCCATGGTCTATAACAAGAGAGAGAAATATAGGAAAGGTTTGATATCTCCAAGGATCTATTATAAAGCAAGATTAGAGAGGGTTCCCTATCTGGGCCTCATATAGTGAAGCACATTTTCTACGTTGAGCACTTTGAGGTTCTAGGGTTTAAAATCCCTGATGATCTGGGTACCGATCTCATTTTTCCATCACTCCCCCATAGCTTCTCTAACTTTGTTGTAAATTTCAACATGAACAACATTGAGAAGTCTCTATGTGATCTCCTTATCATTATTAGCCAAGTGAACAATGATATGAAGCGTGGAAATCCTTTTGTCCTTATAGTGAATAAAAGGAAAGGGAAGGTGGAGATCTTTAAGCCCAAAGATTCTTCAAGGCCTTACAAGAAAAGGAATATCAAAGGGGATACAAGAGAATAGGAGGTTGTTAGTTTCGCATGTGGCTAGAAGGGCCATTGGAAGAAAAACTGCACCCAACCAAGGAAGTAAGGGGAAGCTTCAGGTGAATTGGTTATTGAATGAAATCTATATATTTCTACCAATATGGTATTAGATACTACTTGTGGTTCTCACGTATGTATTCAAATACAGGAACCAAGTAGATTCAGAAAGATTGTCTGAGGTGAGGTGGATCTGTGGGAAGCCAACAGAGCCATACTCGTTTTTGTAGCTATCGTAGACTACCACCTCACATTGCCTACTGGTATGCTCTTTGTATTAAAAGTATGTTATTATATACCCTATATAACCAAAAACATTATTTCAGTATCCAAATTAGATACTTATGGATTCATCTTCATGTTTGGAAATTAATGATGCTACTTTTATAAAATGGGATTTTTTTGGTAGGGCACATTTATATAACGGACTTTTTGTGTTATACTACACAAACCAAGTAATGGAAATTGATGAAAATTTTAATTCACATGACTCATACCACACCCAACTTTTGTATCACCATCTAGGTCATGTCAAAGAGAATCTTTTGAAGAAATTACATCAAGATGGGTATTTAGATACTTTCGAACTAAAACCACTTGGTGTATGTCATGCGTGTATATAAGGCAAAATGACCAAAGCCCCATTTAGTTGGAAAGGTGAAAGGGCTAAGATGCTTCTAGAATTAGTTCACACAGATGTGTGTGGACCATTTCTAGTCGAATAAAGGGGTGGGTTCTTGTACTTCATAACTTTTATAGATGATATTAGTAGATATGGATATATTTACTTAATGTCGTATAAGTCAGATTCTTTTGATCGGTTCAAAGAATACAAGAATGAAGTTGAGAACCAGCTTGATAAAAAGAATAAGAAACTCTGCTCAGACAGAGAAGGATAATATCTTAATCAAGACTTCATTGATTTCTTACAGAAGTTTGGGATTCTATCTCAACTCACTCCTCCTTACACGCCTTAGCGGAATGGTGTAAATAAAAGGAAGAACTGCAACCTATTGGACATGGTGAGATCAATAATGAGTCTTGAAAGTCTTCCATTATCCTTTTGGGGATATGCATTACAAACAACATCACACAAACTAAACCAAGTACCAACTAAATGAATAAATGGTATTCCATATGAGTTATGGAGTTGACGCAAATCCATGTTATCAAATTTACATGTGTGGGGTAGAGAAGCATTTGTTAAGGCCTCTTCAGGTAACAAACTTGTACCTCAAGGCACAAAGTGTATATTTATAGGATATCTCAAAGAAAAAAGGGGATATTACCTATAAAACCCCTCAATTAAAAAGGTTACAGTGGAAAGACACACCAAATTCCTTGAGAGGGAGAACATCTCTAAAAGAGATAGTGGGATCGAGATAGACTTCGATGAATTTGAGGCTCAAGGTGCACAAAAGTTTTTATAAGAACAAATTCGACAAAGCCCTGTAAAAGAAAAATCCGTTCCAGGGACACATGAACTGCGTATGACCAAGAGAGAGGTGAGAGAACCAGAACAATATGGTTTACCTTTCACCAAGGATGGTGACTCATTATTGGTTGACAATGATGATCCCTTTTCCTATAAGGAAGCAGTTGAAGGCACAAACATTTCCAAGTGGCAAGAAGCCATGAATTCTGAAATGGATTCTATGTACCAAAACCAAGTCTGTATTTTGTTATATCCTCTAGTTGATGTAAATACTATTGGTTATAAATGGTTATTCAAGAAGAAACTAAACATGGAGGGACAAGTCAGAACCAATAAGTCATGACTGGTTGTAAAAGGTTTTAGACACCATCAAGGAACTGACAATGATGAATCCTTTTCACCAGCTGCGATGCTAAAATCCATCAGATTTATATTGGCCATTTCCGCTTACCATGACTATGAAATTTGGAAAATGGATGTAAAAACAACAATCCTTAATGGGAACCTCCATGAAGATGTCTACATGACACAACCAGAAGTGTCTGACTCCAAAGCATGCCAACAAGGTATGAAAATTTCCAAAAACCATTTATGGATTAAAGAAAGAATCAAGGTCATGGAACATTCATTTTGATGAAGACGTAATAGAATTTGGCTTTGTTAAGAATGAATGTGAGCCTTGTGTATACAAAAGGTTTAGTGGAAGTGTATTAGTTTTATTAATAGTATATGTTGATGCCATATTACTAATTGGAAACGAAGTACCTGTCTTACAGTCAGTTAAGGCATTTTTGGATAAATGCTTCTCTATGAAAGACTTTTTCTAGGAAGCATATATTCTTGGGAACAAGGTCCATCGTGATAGATCCAAGAGAATGTTGGGCATGAGTCAAAGTACATACATTGGAAAGATACTAAAGAGATTTAGTATGGAATAGTTCAAGAGGGGATTGTTTCTAGTGTCACATAACATTCATCTTTCCAAGAAAATGTGTCCACAGACACGTGAGGAAATAAAGTAAATGGAAAGGATCCTTTTCACATCCGCGTTTTGGTGAGTCTTGTATGATATGCTATATACAATCCTAGATGTTTCTTACACATTAAGTGCAGTAGGAAGATATCAAGTTGATCCAGGAGACCAACATTGGATGGCAGTCAAGACTATCCTAAATAATCTGAGGCATACTAAGGATATGTTCTTGGTTTATGGAGGTTATGAGGAACTATTCATCAGAGGACATGTAAATGGTAGTTTCCAGACTGATCAAGATGACATGAAGTCACAGACTGGATAGATCTTCAGTTTGAATGGAGGTGCAGTGAGCTAGAAGAGCTCAAAGCAAGGTGTGGAGACAGATTCTACAGCAGAGTCCGAGTATATCACAGCTTCTGAGGCAACTAAAGAAGCAGTATGGATTCGTAGCTTCATCCAAGAGATGGATGTAGTACATAGTTGTAAAGATCCAATAACACTCTATTGTGATAATACTTCAGCAGTGGAACTTACAAAAGAGCCATGGTCACATCAGCGGACAAAGCACATACTTCGGAAGTAGTATATCTTGAGGGATTTTTCTCAGAGAGTTGAATTTGTACTGAGAAATATTTCCATGGAAGAAAACGTGGCAGAACCCTTGACTAAAGACTTGAATCAGTAGAAACATGATCATCATTTGAGGTCTAGCAGACTAAAAGTTGTAGGCAGTTGGTTTTAGTCCAATTTGGAGTTTGTTAGAGTTGGTGTCCTGAGAACCAACAGTTTGTACATTGATTACATGAATGTACAGTTATTATATATTGTCTATTGTTCTGCATGACTATAATATAATAATGACCTAGAATATTTGTTGCATTAATAAGATCATGGAAGATCCCCGATATGATGAGAACCTTGAAATGTTATAACAATATTTTTAAATAATGTTGTATGGTTGAATGACATACTACGATAGGATACATAGTATACAAACCATCATGTGCGAGTACTCGTAAGAAGACAATACTCTCTCTCATGAAGTTCACACTTGGTAATCTCCAATATGGGAGATTATGAGAACAAACCCGCCAGTAGTAATTCTGCATGTCTTGGTTTCATCAGACATTACTATCTACAAGCATGTGTAATGGTCCTTAGATTGTAAAATTATCATTAACTCGTGTCATGACTCGCGCAATTATATTAACTAATGAAAACCGTCACGAAAACAGTTGGCAGGAAGTAGGGTACATTGGGTGAATCACGAATGACATGTTGTCAATGGATAAGTTGAGGAAGGATTTTCCCTTCCATATTTATGGATGTAGATATATCATGCCCTTTGATTGAAGTAGAACTGTCACCAGAATTCTGTGGACACGGTGTAACGATGAGTTTATTTATGGAAGTTAATGAATGAGAGATCAAGAATATAGCTTTATGAAACTACTATGAATCCTACTTGATAAGATATTAAAAAAAGGGATTAAATTACACGGTATGTATTCATATGAGGTGACACGTCAATGCGGTTTCAACTTCTTTCTCATGGGTGCCTTGACCCATTTCTAGACAATAATCATGGACTTTAAGCAAGCCTGCCTTATACGAACGAGAAAGAGGCCTAGAGGGTCACACACTAAGTGTATCCATGTTTCTAAAGTATAATAAAGATTATTCCTGTACATGGTTTAATAATTATTCAAGGAAGCCTAAATTGTTTTAATTGTGGAGGATGAATAAAATGAAAACAATATATACATGCCATGTATTAATGATTACACACCGTGTAGTTTTCATTTTGGAAAGGAAATGAAAAACAAGTACATGCTGTGTATTAATGATTACACATCGTGTAGTTTTTCCAGTCGGTATTTTGAGGAAATAATATTGTTTTATTAAATTATATTTATTATAATCATCATGGGCGCATGTCAAGGAATTAATGATTCGACATGTGGGGGTTTTCAATAAGAGTTAATGGATTAAATAAAACGCCTAACGTGTTTATTTATTGTCATAACTCTATATCCTCAAACCTGATTATAAATATCCTCACAACCCCAACACTTTTCCTTAATCATTGTGCACAACAATTCTGGAGAATTCTCTCAAGGACAAAATAATTCCTTCCTCCAATAACAATCTCATGACCGAGAGAGATCTTCCTCAATTGAATCAACATGATCTAAGGTGGAAAATGCAAGCAAATATTTATCCACGCTAGCACCCGGAGACTCCTTTGGCGACATCTAGAGAAATGTAGTGCACGTGTGGATCACCTATAGAGGAAGTCTATACTTGGATTCTTTGACACAATGAAGAATTACATCAGAATGTGATCAGTTATATCAACAAAGAAAGAACACCGTAAAAGGTACTTCTTATAATTAATTAAATTAATTATAATCAACCTATGACAATCCTCATTTATGGTTCTGGGAATATTCTTCTTATTTGTCTACTTCTGTTATTCAATCCATGGAGTCTGGAATTTATCATCATATTGATCCTAGATTGATAATTTCTAAGGAAAAAAATCCATGTGGGCACATCCACCCACGAGCTTCCGCTGCACCCGTAACCTTCAATATGTAGATAATTTTAAATCCCATGTGATTTGGTATTTGGAATTATTTGATCATTATTTATTCCTTCTTCTTATTCGTTGTGATCATGTTAATGATTGAATGGAATGATTTTACATTTTTTTACCTTTCTATAATGATTATTCTGTATTTAATCAGAATAACATCCATTTTATGTAACTTGTACTTATAATCTGAGATAACATTTATTTTTTCCTTTCCTGTGGTATGAAGTATTAATCATTGAATGATTTCATAGATTTATAATGTTTTTTTCAAAATATTTTATAGTTATTCATTTCAAATATATTGTTAGATTCAAGTATGTATCTCATATAATTGGATTACAAAACTATTTGGTCAATAGGGATGTGATTGCTTGTATACAGTGAAAACATAATTAATATTCCACCGACTATTGGCTACTGTTGTTAGGGTCTTTCTTGTTGGAATATGTGAATGTTTTTAACTAACATTGGGAAAGATATTTTAGTAAACATATATTACAAAACATAACCATATGCATGACCAAAATTATATTTCAATGTAAATGATAAAATACTAATGGTTTGGTGGGGATGCTATTATGTTATCTTCCTAGGAATACATATATGTAAGGATACTACTAGTGGAAATGTTTTTGGGGTAGATTCATATATAGAAATTAATAGTAAAGTGAGTTATATTTCATCCATAATTATTGTCTATAGTTACCGTATCCTTACTTCATACCTATTTTGACACTCTTAGGTGATATTATTGGATTAATTTAAATTTTATTCATGAACCAATATTATGAATTATAAGTTGGAAATTTTTTAAACTTATGATTTCTAATAGTGATACTGATAATTCCAAAGTGTCATGGAATTATTAGTATATTTTTTATATAATGTTTAAAAGAATATATATACATTTTATGTTTTATTTTATGGTAGAATATATTGATTAAAAATAATTTGGGATCCATTTATGTACATGATTAATTAGAATAGGTTATTTGAGGAATAAAATTTTTTGTGTGGACATAAGTTTAAATGTAAAAACAATCATTATGGTATATATGATACTCGATGATGGGGTATTTATAATACATTAATATTTATGAACATATGTTTTATCATATAGATAACATGGGATTGAAAGGTGATTATATAGAAAATGTTGATTCTTATGATGTTCATTATATTTTTGGGAATGTTACACAAATAAAATTAATAAATATTAATAAAATGAAAAACTATTGTTTAAGGAGACAATAGTTGAAATAGTTTAATAAATGGATATTAAACCAACAAATGATGGGTGATAAGGGAGAAATTATTACAATTAGAATACATGAGTTTAGCTATCGTATGAAATTAGATTTACACAAGTGTTTTGATGGAAATATATTATATTGATTTTGGGAAACATATAATTAGATCAAATATTTGGATATAGAGTTGATTACTGAAATTTTTGGAGGCATTTTATTATGTTGAAGTATATATAACAATTATGATTAATATTTAGGTTATTAGTGTTTTTTATATAGGGTTCATTATTTAAAGAATTATATATGGTAAACCATTAGAAGAATTTTAAAAAAATTAAGGTTAATATAAGTAGGTCTATTCATTTTTGGTATTACCAAATAATTTTCATATCATTTTAGTTTCTTTAAAGACATAAGGAATAGTTTTTTATTATTTTAGAGAGTATTTTATCTATTATATTTTTATTTAAGTGCTTTAGGAATAAAAATTACTCTTTTAATACTAGTTGATTGGATAAAAAGTTGATATTGTTGTGGAAATTGATCAATGGTTAAAATTGTACTTTACAAGTTACAATATTACCTTCTATTCATTGTATAACGGGATTTAATAACTCTAGAAAAATGATTTAAAAAAAAATTTGGTCCTATTAACTTCAATAAAAATGAATCGATAGACTTTTTAACTCTTATTTTGTTTAATATTGTGTAGTTGTTAAGTTTATTGTGATCATTCACTTTCTATTGCTCAATGATTTCTTTCAACCTATATCATGGTATGGATATTATTTTTCTAATTAATTTTTATATATTCATATCCTAGTAATGTTATCCGATTTGGAACCCTAGATATATGTTATTCTAGTTTATCTTCTTATTTAACATTTCCTCTTTTCAAGAGAATGTTTTATTAACCCTTTAATAAAGTGGTTTTTCAAAAAAATGAATTATGAATTGTTAAAACATTGTTTTTCCAAATGAAAGTAAACATTGGGTTGATGTAATTTATTCAATGTGGTGAGAATATATTACCATGAGATTATAAAAATATAGTATTATGTTTTATAGCATAAATGACATGAAAAAATGATCTGAAATGACCAAAAAATTATAATATTCAAATATTACAATTATGTAATATCTATTAAATTTACACATGAAAATAGGATAACGTCATTGTGATATATAAATATATGGAAGTTAATCACTAAAAAATTTGTTTCAGGTTAAATTTTATTATATTTTTAAAATGATATATTTTTTAATGAATAATAACAAAAATAAATTTTTATTAATAATTATATTTTTTCTAGAATTTCGAAATTTTAATTTTTATTCAAATGATTTAAAACAAAAATCAGTTATATTATACTAATAATTATTCAATTAATCACATTGGTATCAATTATATGACTTAATTGGTTATAAATTTTTTTTATACATATAAAGGTATTATAATAAAAAATGGGTTTCATTTCATTTTGTGTTTGGGCTTTAAATTAAATATTTCCAAATATATAAATTTAATTCTAATATTTTTTTTCCATATTTGGAATTATTATTTAAATATTTAGTAATTTCCATTTTAACTTTTTGGTTTAAATGAATAGTAACAATATTAAATAATTGTCACCAATGTAATGATAAATTTGGAAGTTAAGGTTAAAAATATTATAAGGAAAAGAAAATTACCCGACACACAAACTATTTTCATTTTATGAGTCCATTTTATCCATAATACTCCAATATTATTATATATGATCTTTTTCAACTTTTGGATTTTATTTTGACAATTATATTAATTTATTTAAAGAAAAGTCAAAATGCCATTCTATATTTTTTGTTACTCAAAAAAATTAGGTTAAACGTAGTGATTTTTTATTTTGAAATAATTATTTTACAAATGAATTATTTTATTAACACGACACTTTAATTCATTTTCATTGTAATTAAATAACTATGTTAAATTCATAAGGAACACCGACCCAATATTTTTTCAAATTATAAAAAAAATTAAATTAATAATTTCAAAAATATTTAAAGTGATATATTTTCAATGAATTAATGTGTTAAATAAATTTTATATATCCATATTACATTTTAGTTATGTTAAAAAAGATTATATTTGAATTTTCTCTATATCATGATGTATTTACCAACATTGTAAATGAATATTGTGACAAATGATATTTATAATATTTTATAATAAATATTATTTTATTTAATGTTTCAAAATTAATAAAAATCGAAAATAATCCATATTAATTGGATTGAATATAAATAATCAATGATTTTACATATATGGATAATTTTTTCATTTATTTAAATTTTATTGACTATTAGTGTGTTGAAACTCAATATTTGGAAGTAACTATCATTAAGGTTAATAGTTGGTTAAAACTAAAACTGGTGAGTTAAAAAACCCATGATTAAATTATATATTATGGGATTATTTAGACCCACATCTATAATATATTTTAACTATCTCAATTTGGATTTACATAGACATTGAAAATAATTTATATTAATATAATACATTAGAAAATTTGATTAACACCCCTCCCTTCTGATATAAAAGGACACCCCACCATCCACATCTTTATAATACTTGGATCAATCTAGCTTTACAATATCCTGAAAAAATAATTATAAACTTCTATTGACACATTCTTGTGGTTATGTTCTTCCCAAAATACTATACCAATGTTCCATATGAGGATAAATAAAGGATATCACTCAATGAAGAACTAATGATCTTTACTAATAACAATCTTATTAAATATTCATTTTACTACTATAAATTTTTCATATATATAATAATACAATAAGTTAAATATTATTATGATTATCAATGATCCATTATCTGAACTTTTTTCAGTCTAATGGGATGTAAAATTAACATCAGTGTGTACATTCATCTTATCATCTCAACATTACAACACATTTAAATTTTCTTCACCATCATTTATCTATGGTAATTAACATCTATTAATTGTTTATATATAATATTTATCAAATAATTATAATTTGTTAATTATAATACCACATCTACCTTTATACCCTATAATCTATTAGAAAATGATAACATCGATTGTGCTAATTTGTAAACTTCCACCTCCACAAAGCGATGTGATTTGTTTTTCATTTACATTATACATAGATGGTATTAAGAATAAATCTATTGAACATATATGATACATATTATATAATTATTATTATCAAACATTGAATTATTATTTTCTTTATTTTTTCCTAATCTTTTGAAAAGTGAAAACATCATTTATGTCGATATATTACATGTTATCTCCATGAATGGTGGAACTAATTTTCTATCTATAAATATTATAAATGAATAAGTAAATATATAGATAAATATATTGAATATAAATTATAGTTGAATAATTATTAAAACTTCGGAGGTTATGGAACCATGATCAATGATAAAGGAATATAGTAATTATATTAAAATACTCAAGATTGGGAAATTTTTAACACTTTTAAATGATGATTTATTGACATATTATTGATGAATCATTATTTAAATGATTTAAGGGGATAAAATATGATATTATAACTAACTAAATTATTCTTCTATATAAGTATTGTAAATTTGAATTGATTATATAGCATGTTAGAGTACTTTTGATGAATGTCAAACTTGAGGTATGGGATTTCATGTTAATTTTTCATTATTCAGGAATAATTTATTTGAAAGCATAAAAAATATATTATCTGGTGTACATAATTTCAATTTTACATGTTATATCAAAAATACTTAATAAATTATTTTATTTTACGTTTCAATGAATGTTTATTCAACCAATTCCATTTCATTTAAATATTTCCAAGTGGTATGTTTTCATAAATTAATTTTATTTCATTATAATATATAAATTATACTTTATATATATTATATTTTTATTATGTGTGAATTGTAAATTATTGGATATATGTATTATTTTAAGACTAAAGGTTTTCATATTTACATTATTTACATGTAATCAATTCATTTATTAATTATAA
The DNA here is from genome assembly GCA_963277665.1 of Viscum album. Taxonomy (NCBI): domain Eukaryota; kingdom Viridiplantae; phylum Streptophyta; class Magnoliopsida; order Santalales; family Viscaceae; genus Viscum; species Viscum album. The sequence goes on along the minus strand of OY728155.1, from coordinate 356,317,816 downwards.
CATCAAAGATATGAACATTATAAGGGGTTTTGTTAAACTTTTTACTTATGTGAGACATATTACATTCTCAAAACTTATTTATTTTGTGTCAAATATATAATTGCAATTGATACATTATTATTGAACTTTTTATATTCATGGAACTTAATGTTTCATTTGATGTTATTCATACATATGGATTGTGATTCAAATGCTACTATATTAGTAAGGGTTTATATCACAATCTCATAATTTTTTTGATATTGTTTACATTTAAGTATTAATTGTGTGAATTATTTGATCTTTATATATTATAAATAATATATTTTAATCTTCTATTTTGTTTTCTTAAAATTATAGTTTTTTTTCATTTTCATCTCTTTATGAACTCATGATAATGAAATAATGTTTTTCACCGAAAATGACATTGTTTTTTCTAATCTTCTAAGAATAATTATCTTATATATCCATATATGGTTTAAAAGTTTTTAAAGAACATTTTTACTTACATAGAATTATTTATTAATAAAAATTAAAAATTATTTTTAATTTTTTTAAAATAAGAATATTCAAATTTCTTTGTGAATTATGTATTATTTTACATTTTTTATAAAAGTGTAGAAGGAATGTTTTTCAACTAATAAAAATTGAATGGAATTTACCTAAGTGTGATAGATAAATTCTTTAAAGCTTCTTATATACTTTTAGAAGGTTGTTTTAAATGAATCGTTTTCCTTAGTATTCATGAATTATATTTTAAAATTTCATTTTTAATGTGAATAATTTATTTTCCCCAAGAATGTATTTAATGATATTTTAATGGTGTATATATACATAAATGAAAAAAAACCTATATTTCTATTATACTATGCTTGGGATATGTTGAAATAATACATAATTATTATATCAATAGATGGTTTGTGATTAATTTGACCGGTGAAATATTACCATTTTATATACTAGTTTTTTTAATAAGAATGGTCACACTGATTATATATTGAACATTAATTCTCCCTTTCATTTATATAATTCACTGGATTTATTAAATGAGATTTGGGACCCTCTACATCCTATTAAGGCATTGGTTAGTCACATTATACAAACAACATTGAGTATTTGAAAACATCCTTAACAATTTCTATTGATTTCTTAGAAAAAGGACTTGATAGTATTTTTAGACGTGTTGTAATAAGTCCCTGATGGAATGTTTTAGATGTTGGGAATCACACATTCCATTATTAGGATTTTAGTTATCGATTTCCATTTATATATTTGATTATTTGTGATATAAATGGATAATTTTCATGCAAATGTGATTAGTTCTATGAAATTATTTATGATCATATATTCAAACCATATTATTTCATTTTATCAATTTATGAATTAATGGATTGTGTTTTTTATTACTAGACATATGATATTGATTATTGGTTATTTCCTATTGATTGATTACATTGTATTTAACTCCACTAACCATCTTATATCAACCTTAATTTGTTTATTTTTACTAGTATATGAAGAAATAGTCATTAAAAGAGTTTAAATATATAATATTTAATTTCTCTAAGTTATGTATTTCTTGTTTCCAAATGTAATGTTTGATTCAAGAATGTATATATTTAAATAAAACTACTAAACAATTTAGTTCATTGGAATGTTATTTCATATATTATATTCAAATTTAATAATGTAACCACCACTCTAGGCAACTGGAGTTACGATCAATACAAGAATCCCCATTATGAATAAATAGGATGAAATTTGAAAGATATTTTATTGATAGCAATCTTTTCTGGTTAGACTCTTGAGTTCCCATAAAGGTAAGGATAATGACCATTAATATTTAGAAGCCAAAGAAAACTATCATGTTTTCAAAAAGTCCTAAATACTGCTTCACTTTTTATTTGGTATCTTTTTGGAAACCAACCATGTTAACTTTAGTTCTCTAATGAGATAACTTTTATCCATTATACATGATTGAATATCATTAGCACTTCCCATGGGGACCCAAAAAATCATTTGGCCAATGAAATGGAGCATTATGGGTATTTTTATATTAAAAACATAGACCATACCGAACATAATGTATATGTTGTGTGGGTAAAGAGTCAATTTTTTGAAATAATTTTGTGGATTCTCTAGAATGATCTATTATCACCTCATGAATAGGAGAAAATAAAATAAAATTTAATCATGTAGAAACATTCCACCAATTACCAATGGGGGTAGACCTATTAAATAAGAATAATAATTTGATTAATATAATGCTGAGAAGAAGGATATTAGAATGATCTATTTGGATATACACTGTAACGCCTCGACCCTAGATACCCAGAGTCGGTACATTATTACATAACATTGGCATGATCACAAAGGATCAAGTCTCGAAAGACCGATTAGTTTAGTAGTCTTGGAAACAATAGATATATTCATAAGTCTTACATTACATCATAAGGTAAAAAAACTACAACAACATCTTGTCCTCATATCCCCTCATACTATCCCTGCAGGTCATTCATAAATTAATTCTTTATAATCCTGGGAAAAATAAAACATTGAAAGGGGTGAGCTCAGATGCTCAGTAAGGATAACATTATAGCAGAAGATTTAATAGATAAGCATAAACACTTAAGGCAGTTTATAACTAAAACGAAAGCCTTTTAAACTTGAGCTTCAGCATAAAATTGCAAGGATAAAATAAAATAATTCCATTTACTTACTCAAATGGATATTCTACTAGTCGAATGATCACATGCAATATCAATAACCACATTCATAATGATGGAATGCATAATGCCAGACTCTCATAACCACATATCCAAGGCCTCGTGCAAAGACTACAAATAAGATTTTGCCAAGGCCTTGTGCTAAGACACTAGTTTGTCTCATGAGACCTACCGTTGCATCGAGGAGCTGTAGCAGGCTCCACCCGTCACTTATTAAGTCCAATGCATTCTCCATATGAACTGGTTTAAACATAACATAAACATTCGTATTAAAACTAGCATACAAAATGTCAATACTTTAACCACAAACCATGAATGGTATAAAAAATATCACATCCACAGTCAAACACAACTCATTCGATACTATATGGAAGATTCTATTTTTTCACATTAACATCAATGAAGAATAATGAAGGATATTGACATAGATGAAAATAATCATCAAAACTATTTGAGAGAAATATCCCCCTTTTTTGGAAATCATTTAAAAGTCACACTATTTGTCGAGAAGCCATTTAAAAATATATTTTTGAAATAAAAGTGTCCCATACCACTTTGAAACATTTAAAAGGAGATTTAATTTTAAAACTTTAATGTCCATATAAACAAATCCTTAAAACCATTTTTAAAACATGTACATTAATGAGAAAGATTTAGAAGAATAAGTCTTTAAAACATTTAAAAATGGTATTTTAGTTATAGTTTCTAACCAAAAGAGAGACAATTGAATAAAAATAATTGAGGGAATAAAAACATTTTAATATCATGAGAATAAAGGGATTAATTATATACTATGTCAAAGTACATTATATACACCGCAAAAAGTGATTTGGTGTATATCAACAAAGAAGTCTCAATGGAATGTAAATTGAGACGAAATCTCTCCTAAAGGCCGTATCCTTAGGTTAAGGATAAATCAACGACATAGTTATGTGTGAAAATTATAAATACACTAAATAATATTGGATATTCATTGTAAATCAATAAAAGGATATTCACACATAATCTTATAAAAACAATGCCAATGAATTGGATGTTTAACTCAAAAAATGGAGAATGAGTTAAAATTACTCTTATCAAATTCATATCGATGACTTGAGAAATTATCAATGGAGTGATTATGTGTATCAAAAGTATATCCACATAAAAGGGGATTGGAAATTATGACATTAGCATATGAATTGTGGTTCCACACATAATCTTGGAGTAATATAATCAATGAAATATGCATAAAGCCAAATGAGTGGAAATTGAAATTTAAAATTCCCTTATCGATTAGGTAACTTATGAAACATACACCCATGAAAGAAGGATCATACCATGATGATGTAAATATCCATAAATTAATGTATATTACACAATGTAAACAATCATTGGCAGTACACACACCACATGCAATAAATAAGTGGTGAACAATGGAATTCTCACGGAATTAAAAGTGAGATAAGAAGCCACTTACCTTGTACATTTCCTTGGTTGGGGGTAGGTTAAACTCCTGTATAATGATGAAATAATTGTTATTAAATTATTCATGAATCATATAAATTAATATGATATTATATATGATCTTTTAACATTGCTTTGTTAATAATATCTTAGAATTATCGTCGTTTTGGGTGCTAACTTACTCGTTTTCTTTTATATGTTTTGTTACATAAGACATGTTTGTCATGGATAGGTTGTATCTTATTCATATCCATAATGATATAAAGTTCTTAAAAATTATTTTTAAATCATCAAATTATAATTATACTTGAATGGATATGATGGAGAATGAATCTCATCGCGTTCGTGGAGACGGTAGTCCGTACCTACACACGAGCGACAATATCATTCTTTTGATATTAAAATAATATATAATTGGATGGTATATCATATATACAGAATCATTATCATGATATATTTATTATTTAAATGAGTTACACATCATTATTATACCCACCCAAATAATAATATATTGAATAACAATTACACCACGACGTGGAGACGGTAAGCCGTTCGTACGCACGTATGGTGACATGTTATTCAAAGGGTGGATAGAATACTGAATATGGTTGTACCATATTTATAATAACATCACAGTATATATATGATACTGGAGTTATTATTTTATAATGGTAAAAACAAAGGAAGAAAAAGTGTAAGAAGAAAGGAACTTGGAAAAGGGTGGTGAAATCATTACCTCTTCTTCGGGTTCTTCCTTTTGATTTGATCAAAAGGGATCTTTAGGTTGGCTTTCTGATCAAACTAAGGCCTCTAGGTTGTATTGAGGGATGTTGGGAGAGTATTTGGTCAGAGTTTGGCCGAACCAAAAGGCTTTGAAGGTGTGAAGAAATGAGAAGGAGGAGTACCCTTTTATAAGAGGGGTGAGGGGCACCTTTGGAAAAGCTAGAAATATTAATTTATAATAAATTCTTATTCGATTTCTAATGGCTCCAAAGTGGATTATTTAAATTTTAAGGTGGGGATGGGTAGAAAAAAACTCAAACAATAGAATTTATTCTGTTTTGGGTACTTATATTAACCTTATCTTTAAGTATTATCTCTAAGTTAATTAGTTTCACTTTTACAATGTCTCTTTATATTTTTATATTATATGGTTAATAAACGTACCATATACATCCAAGCGACCTTCAAGTCGTCCATTAATTATACAACTATCATGATATAAGTCTCTTGGCAGAATATTATATTTTTAGGAATTTAATATCAATTAATAATATAATATTTGTTTTAAAAACTCTTTTATGTCAATTTTGACACTATTCAAAAATTGATTTTTGTAAAAATCATAACAGAATTATTACTTCGAAAAAAGTTAATTAAATAAATCCTAACATGTCATATTAACCTAGAAAATTAGTGTAATTCATAAAAAGTCTCAAATTATATTTATTTGGGTATTTATAATATCAATTATTCTAATCGTTCACTATTATGGTAATTACTGCATCATCATTGTGTCATAAATAAAATAAATTATTTAATGTCTATAAATTATAAATAAACTATCATTATGTATAAAAGCGTTTTATCTTTATAATTAATATTTATTGTCTAAAATCCAACATATGTAACCCTATGTAACAATTGTTTTTCTAAAAGATATATGCTTGTTTCATTTTTGTATTAATTTTAACTTAATTAAAATAAAGTGCCATTATCACTTACAAGTGGATCAATGAGGTCCCAAAATCGACCCAAAGATGCCCAAGGTCGGACATGTATCAACCAATAGGGTTAAGACACATTTTAGGCTAATTTAATATTATTATAATATTATTTATTTACGCTTATTTACCGTATTTACCCTTTAACCATGGTAAATAAAATATTTACCGAAGTAATTATTCAAAATTTCTAAAAATAAAAGTTACCTATATACACAATTTGGAAATTCTGATTCCAAATATGGAATCCATTTTTCCAAATTCAATACACAGAAGTGGCATAAATTAATTTAAAATTAATTCCGTTGTTAAAACAAAAAGCGTGTTTTTAAGAGATAATAACTATCAAAAGATTGGCACTCGTTTATGTCTGGTTTAAATGTGAAATTATGTCCAATGACCCACATTGTATTACATAGTAAAAATATATTTTAAATATAATTTAAAACCCCTCAAATTCATAATTTATCACTATTAATTATTTCGATTAAAAAAGTTGTTTTTAATTAAAATTTAGTAATTATTTACTATTCATCAAAATATAAACGTTATCCGAAAAATACCAAAATTTCACCCTAGGATAATTTTGTTATTATAAATCCAAAAATGATGTCTATTTTACTAAATTCAAAACATAAAATTTTCATTTATTAATTTAAAATTGATTCGAGCTTTTGAAACCAAAAGGCGTATTTTTAAGAAATAATAACTATCAAAAGTTCGACACTTGTTTATCTCCAATTTCAAGGTGAAATTACATAAAATGACCATAATTGGATTAAATATTAAAAATATAATCTATTTATACTTCCAAACCATTAAAATGTATAATTTAACAATATAAATTATTTTGATTAAAAAAGTTGTTTTCAGTTAAAATATAGTATTTTTCACTATTCACCCAAATATGAAAGTTATCAGAAAGACACCAAAACATTATTGATACTAAATTCTTATGTACCGATTCTAAAGAAGAATTTCATTTTGTCAAATTGAATATATAAAAGTTTCAAATATTGGTTTTAAAAAGGCTCTTCCATTAAAAGGCTTTAAAATTTCATTTTTTGAAAAATACTTCTTTTATCTGAAAAAATGAATTTGTTCATAAATCATGTCTTAGAAACTCATAATATGGATTAAAATTATACGGATAATATAATATTTAAAATTTAGTTAATACTATTCATAACCTCTTTTGAACGGCTAGTTTGGTAAGTCGTGGTGTACTTGAACTCAGTGTTGCGTACAACACACGCTATTGTATTATTCAAAGAGAAGTGTACCATGGAAGATTGGGGTGTTACATACACATATGAAATATCAAGGATAGAAATATTCTGTAACGACCCAAAGTATCATTAATGGAAATCCCTCTTGATCTAATTAAATGGCTCTTTATGTTTATATAAAATGTCAACTTCATTGGTTTTATGTTAAGAATTTTGACCGTTGCTAATATAGCCATTGAACAGTGATCACATGATTAGTATAAATATAGGGGTTTAACACATCCAATTTTACTTAGACAAAAAAAGCGATGGCCTCGTCCAGTAGAATTGCTCAGTACGAAGCCAATTTGTCGGAGCTCAGAAAAGAGGTGGCGTCTTTGGGCTTCGCCCTTGACCAATCACAAGATGAGCTTCATCTTGTCAAGCTCGAACGTGACTGTCTATGGGAAAAGTGGAAGTTGATTGAAATTACCACTCGAGCGATGCTATCCGAGCCACCCCAAGAGTCTATCACCATAGAACACCTTACCCTTAGGTCTTATGCAGCTGTTTTAAGGGGTTATGTAACAAATAAGTAGTACTATGTTCATGTACATTTCTTTTGTATATAATAATGAATATAATTTCTAGTCATTTTTGATACATTGTAAATAGTTTTTAAAGTACAAATAGTGTTTTTAGTTATTATTTAACTAAGAATTCTATTTTATTAAATTAAGGTATTTTTTAATTAAATAATATTTTAATAAAATATTATTATTATTATTAAATTAATTTTTATTAAATATAAATGATCTTATAATTTTATGAATGCAATTATAATTTTTATTAAGGTTTGAAAGCCATTTCTGTCCAAACCTGTGAATTTTCGATAAATGTCGGTTTTTATTTTATAAGTGAAAATTAACATATTTAGAAAATTATTTAGATAAAATAAATGTTATTTTTGGAATCAGGACATCCAAATTATCCAACGGTGAATTTTTCATAATTTTCTGAGACAGTCAAATTTTTGAGTAAAAATTAAATACCGTTTAAATATATAATGTGATTTATGACATCATAATGACCCAATAGTGATGTAATAAAATACTATAATCTTTATGTTCGGACAATATATGTTTTAACATTAAAATAATGTGATTTTTTGTTTTTTTAACTTAGTTTTCAAAGCATTAATGGACCCCTCAAGACTTATTCAACACCTTGCCTTTTTAAATTAATTTCCACAGGAGTGTGACTGACCTCCACATAAGAAACATTATTATTTTAAGAATTTAAGACATGGGCCTTATAAAATATTTTTTTCCTTTTCCCTTTGAAAAAAACCATGGGCAAAAACCATGGGATGGTTTGTGGTTTGGATTAATTTAATGTAAGGGGACCCAAACCTAAATAATAAAGAATTCCCTCACCTTTCCTATATAAACCCACCCAAGATCCCACTTCCTCCTCCCTCAATGCCTTTGGAGTTCATCCAACCTCTTCCCTACTCTCTCTAGAATCCTCCCAAGGTTCCCCAATCTCCCAAGAAGCCTCTCACAAGCCTCTCTCTAGCCTTTGGAAGCACACCTCCAAGTAAGGGTTTTTTTCTTCCTTTCTCATTTTTGTCAATTTTATTTAAGTTGTATGGCCCTTTTAATTTCAATTATTAATGTTGGGGTATGATTTTGCACCTCCCCCATACTTCCCTCTTATTTTTTGATTGATGGGAGACCCCTTTCTCTCTCATTAAATGCCTCCCATGTACACCCGTTACTATGCTGAAATTCCGAAAGGAACTTCTCTCTCCTCTTTTACATTCAAGCAATACTTTTGTATCATGAATCTAAATTCCATTAAAAATGTTGGGACATGTATCTTTATGACCTCATTACTTTCAATTACATGTAAATATGATGATTAAACCCTTTCTCTCTCATCAACCATTTTTATGAATTTTTATGTCATGCCGTTACGCTGCCGAAATCACACTGATTTTCTAAGCCAATATCATTATGTAGTGAATACCATGCCCATTTCTCCATCAAGGGTATTCACCTCTATGCACATTTAATTATTGATTTTAAAGTTTCATGTATTAATTCCACATTCCTTTATCATGTAATAAATGATTATGTTTTATGAATCCATGTTTTATGATCCATGTGGCACACTTATGCATGAAATGAAATTTTTAAGAAGGGTGCGCCCTTATAGCGCTCCAATGCATTGGGTAAAGTATTGTATCATGATATGTCATGTGAAATGAGTGTTGACTCATGATAATTCTAGTGAAATGAGTTTTTTACTCGTGATTTATGTGCAATGAGGGTTTACTCATGCTTTATGTGCAATGAGCCTTGGCTCATGCTAATTCCATGTTAAGTGTTGTTGCCACATTTCCATGTTATGGTTATCATGCTTTATCATGCCTTTATGTTCATGTTTCTTATATTATCTATTGATATGCCTATTGTCTAACATATATTTTACTCCTCATGTTATTCCATGTGTACTCCCTTACTGGGCTTTATAGCTCACCCTTTTCTTATGCATGTCCTCGGGTTATCCCATGCAATGCTAAGTATAAGGGAATATAGTAGTCATGTAAAGGATGTATTCAATAAAGATGTTATATTTCATGTTTTAAGTTATTATGTAATGGTCCTAATCCCGAAAGACACTAAACCTCTCGATCTTCTTTGTTGTATCAAGTGAAGTTTTATGTAATAAATCATGTTTAAGTTTGTAATAAAAAGCAGGGTTGTCATAGTCGGTATCAAAGGATATGTTTAGTTATTTTTGGGATTAGGAAACCCTTGTAAAGCCTTAGAGATAAGACTAAGTATAATAAAAACATACCTATGTTTTGGTAAGTACTGAGTAAGTGGTTTATCAGAATAATACATCCCTGTCTGGATACGAGTAGGTAGAGGCGGCTCTGGCACAGATGTAACCTAGGGGTAAAACCCGAAAACACCGCTTTGAGCTAGACTCGAATGGGCATTGGTGCACGATAACGGGCCTTAATGCACTCTTGATTGTGGCACTCTCGGGGGATATGTTTTGATAATTTCACAATCTTAGTATGAACCCTTATGAAGGGAAAAAAATTCCCCTAAGAATATATGTTAGAAAGTAGATCATGAAAAGCCTAGATTGAAGCCTACAGACTCATGAGTTAAGGAAATGAAAGTTTATTTATAAGTCATCAACTTTTGTCTTTGGATTACTATTTATGTGTTACCCCTAAAATTCCTTTTATTCCAGCCAATGACCGGTAATAGGAGGACTCGGGCTAACAATCGATGTGAAGATCAGTGTGATGACTGTACTAATGAGAAGCCAAATCCAATGGGAGCAGGAATCGTGAACTTTTCCATGCTTCTATCTTAGCTAACTTAGGTTTTGAATATAAACACGGGTCAAGAGGACCGTTCAACCCCCCTAAGAAAGAACAAGTCGCTATCGAGAGCTTCATGAGACAAAGGCCTCCTACTTTTAGTGGATCATCTGATCCCATGATCACTGAACAATGGATCAACTCCATTGAAAAGATATTCTCCATCCTCCAATGTTATTAACAAGAGAAGGTTCTCCTGGTGGATTATCGTATGGAGGGTGAAGCTGATCAATGGTGGACGTTGATCAAAAATACGAAGCCTGAGGAGGAGATTGAGTCATTGGAATGGAAGGATTTCCAGAAGATGTATTTTGATAAATATTTTCCGCGCACCCTCTGGATTAAGATGGAAAGAGACTTCCTTTACCTTATGAAAAAAGATGAAGAATCTGTTGGAGCGTACGAGAAAAACTTCACAAGGCTTGCACAATACGCTTCTGGATTTGTCGTTACCCCCGAATTCATGGTTTACGAGCTTCTTTTGTGGGATGAAGCCTAACTTGTGGAAAACATTAGCGATCCGTGACTTCGACAGCTATGAGGAAATTGTCCGATGTGCCCTCAAGGTCTAAATGAAGATCGGGGAATCACAAGGGTATCATGGGGACAAGAAGCATAAGGTGGACTTCAATGCTGGTGGTCTGATGGATAAATCCAACAGTGCTAAGAGATCCCGCACCCCACTTGCCAAAAGTGCGGAAAGAAGCACCCTAGAAATTTCCTTAAGGGGACGAGAAAATGCTTCAGGTGTGGAAGAGAAGGGAACCTAGCTGCAAACTATCGGCAAGAAAGACCCACAGTTGCGACAGAGGAGAGGAATGCTCCGTTCGAACCTCAACACGTTTTTAAATGCTACAAATGCAAAGAACCGGGTCATTTTTCAAATCAGGGCCCTAATCCAAGGGTTTTCGGTGGCGACCAACAACCTGCAAGGCAGTAAGGAAGAGATTTTTCCATCACTTCTGCCGAAGTGAACCCCGACAAAGAAGTGGTGATAGGTACGCTAGTTATTAATTCAATAATAGCGAACATACTTTTTGATTCAGGTTCTACGCATTCTTTTATATCTTGAAAGTTTAGTAGAATAATCCCAACACCACTAAAAATCATGGAAGTAAAGATGTCGGTGAGTATGACAAAAGGGGAAATCATTGCATCCCATGAATATAAGTCCTCCCCTGTTATAATCTGTGGATTAAATTTCCTAGCAAACCTCGTCATACTCCCTCGAGTGGAATTTGATGCAGTTATTGGCATGGATTGGATTTCCTTATATAGTGCCAATATAAATTGTCAGGAGAGGGAAATCACACTCCATATGGAGAATCAACCCCTGATTCATTACAAGTGTCAGGAGGAATATGAATCTCTTTTGGCTCCATCATCTCAAGCATGGATATTACTGCCCTATGTGAATGCGTATCTGTCTCATATGATTCAGTCCAAGGAAGAAACCATCCTTGAAGAAATTCCTATTGTGAGGGAATTCGCTGAAGTGTTTCCCGAGGAAATGCCTGGTCTTCCTACTAGAAGAGATGTTGAGTTATCAATTGAACTTATATATGGGGTGCTACCAATATCCAAGACTCCATATAGAATGGCTGTTGTTGATCTTGATGAGCTGACGAAACAACTACAAGAGAATCTGGATAAAGGGTTTATACGCCCAAGTGCTTCACCATGGGGTGCACCAGTCCTCTTTGTCAAGAAGAAGGATGGGTAAATGCGGCTTTGCATTGATTTTCATGAACTTAACAAAATCAAGATAAAGAACAAGTATCCTCTCCCAAGAATCGATGACTTGTTTGATCAGCTGCGTGGAGCACAATACTTCTCCAAGGTGGATTTTCGGTCGGGATATTATCAAGTAAGGGTGAAGAAGGAAGATGTCCCCAAGACTGCTTTTCGTACAAGGTAAGGGCACTATGAATTCATAGTAATGCCTTTCGGACTCACCAATTCTCCATAAATATTCATGGACTTGATGAATAGAGTCTTGCAAGATTAACTTGACAAATTTGTTGTAGTCTTTATAGATGATATTCTAATATATTACAAAACCAAGGAGGATCATGAGGAGAATTTAAAAACTGTACTAGAGACTTTGCGCAAGGAGAATCTCAATGCAAAGTGTAGAAAGTGTGAGTTCTGGTTGAAGGAGGTCTCATTCTTGGGCCATATCATCACAAACAATGGGATATCTATGTATCCCTCCAAAACAGATGCAATTGAGGGATGGCTGAGGCCAACATCGATAACGGATATCCCTAGCTTCTTGGGGTTAGCTGGATATTATCAACGATTTGTGAGAAATTTCTCACAATTGTACAACCCTCTTACCAAGTTAACTCGGAAGGGATTAAAGTTTTCTTGGAGTGATGAATGCAAAGAATGTTTCAAGGAGTTGAAAAGGAGGCTTATCACTGTGCTCGTGCTCACTTTACCCACAAGTGGGGAAATTTTTGTGGTATTCAGTGATGCTTCAGAGAAGGTCTTAGGCTGTGTGCTGATGCAGAATGATAAAGTGATATCCTATGCCTCAAGACAGTTGAAAATCCCTGAGAAAAACTATCCAACACATGACCTGGAGTTGGCGACTGTGATCTTTTCCTTGAAAATCTGGCGGCATTATCTCTATGGAGAGAAATGTGAGATATATACTGACCACAAGAGTCTTAAATATATATTCACGCAAAAAGAGAATAATATGCACAAGAGAAGTTGGATAGAGCTCATCAAGGATTATGACTGTTCAATACATTACCACCCTAGGAAAGTGAACAAGGTGTCAGATACCCTAAGTAGAAAGGATCCAGTGATTCTATTAATGATGAGAATTGAGAAGGATCTAATCTTCTTAGACTCGATGAAGATGGACATGGTAATCATAGAGAAGGGAACATCATCAATACTTTCAGAAATGATTGCTCAACCATCTCATTTGGAAAGGTTAAAGGATGCTCAAAAGGATGATCTGAGAATTCAGGAAAAAGTGGAAGCTATCCAAAAGGGGGAATCCTCAGAGTTTAATGTTAATGAAGAAGGAATTGTGCGGTTTGGGAAAATACTATGTGTTCGATCAAGTCCGGAGCTGAAGAAGTAACTTTTGGATGATGCACATAGTTCAAATTTCACTATTCACCCAGGGAGCACGAAGATGTATCGAGATCTCCGAGAAAACTTTTTGTGGGATAATATGAAGAAGGAGATCACTGAATATTCATCAATGTTCCTGGTGTGTCAGCAAGTGAAGGAAGAGAGGAAGAAGTCTAAGGAGATGATGAAACCATTTCCCATACCAGAATGGAAATGGGAGAACATCACCATGGACTTTGTCACCAGACTTCCAAGGACATCCAATGGCAACAATGCAATCTGGGGTGTTGTGGATCGTCATACAAAGACTGCACACTTCATTGATATTCGGGAGGATTTCTCATTGGATCAACTGGCACAGATATATATCAGGGAAGTGGTAAGGTTGCATGGAGTACCACTATATATTGTGTCTGTCTGAGATCCAAGATTCACCTCTATGTTTTGGAAGAGTCTTCAACATCCTCTGAATACTGAACTGAACTTTAGTATGGCCTATCATCCTCAATCTGATGGCCAATCCGAGCAGACTATCCGAACACTTGAGGATATGTTGAGAGCCTACTCAATGGACTTTAAAGGAGGATGGGATGAACATCTTTCTCTTGTTGAGTTCTCTTATAATAACAGTTTCCACTCGAGCATCCAAATGGAACCATATGAATCCCTGTATGGTAAAAGGTGCAGAACACCGACATGTTGGGATGAGGTCAGTGAACATAAGCTGCTTGGACCATAAATGGTCTAGGAAATGATGGAGAAGGTGAAAACCATTCAGCAGCATATCAAGGCAGCTCAGAGTCGACAGAAGAGTTATACAGATTACCATCGACGAGACCTTGAGTATAAAGTTAGAGACATGGTTTTTCTACGCATATCTCCATGGAAGAAGGTCATGAGGTTTGGAAAGAAAGGGAAGTTAAGTCCAAGGTACATCTTCCCCTTCGAGATTCTTGATCGTGTCGGGGCTGTGGCCTATCGACTAGCACTTCCACCTACTATGGCCAAAGTACATGATGTCTTTCATGTATCCATCTTAAGGAAGTACATACCGGACCCTTCACATGTACTCTCTTCTGAGGTGGTACAATTGGAAGAAGAACTTTCTTATGAGGAGCAACCAGTGAAGATCTTAGATCGTAGAGAAAAAGTTCTACGAAAAAAGACAATGCCCCTCGTCAAGGTGTTTTGGAGAATCCACAAGTTTGAAGAAGATACTTGGGAATCAGAGGATATGATGAAGCTATGTTACCCACATTTTTTTAGTGTGGGAAAAGAAAATTTCCAGGGCGAAATTTCTTAAGGTGGGAATATTGTAACGGCCCAAAGTTTCATTAATGGAAATCTCTCTTGATCTAATTAAATGTCTCTTTATGTTTATATAAAATGTCAACTTCATTGGTTTTAAATTATGAATTTTTACCGTTGCTAATATATCCATTGAACAGTGATCACATGATTAGAATACATATAGGGCCTTAACAAATCAAATTTTACTTAGACAAAAGAAGCGATGGCCTCATCCAGTAGAATTGCTCCGTACGAAGCCCATTTGTCGGAGCTCAGAAAAGAGGTGGCGTCTTTGGGCTTCACCCTTGATCAAGCCCAAGCTGAGCTTCATCTTGTCCAGCTCGAACATGACCGTCTACGGGAAAATTGGAAGTTGATTTAAATTACCACTCGAGCAATGCTATCCGAGCCACCCCAAGAGTCTGTCACCATCACACACCTTACCCTTAGGTCTTATGCAGCTGTTTTAAGGGGTTATGTAACAAATAAGTAGTACTATGTTCATGTACATTTTTTTGTATATAATAATGAATATAATTTCTAGTCATTTTTGATACATTGTAAATAGTTTTTAAAGTACAAATAGTGTTTTTAATCATTATTTAACTAAGAATCCTATTTTATTAAATTAAGGGATTTTTTAATAAAATAATATTTTAATAAAATATTATTATTATTATTAAATTAATTTTTATTAAATATAAATTATCTTATAATTTTATGAATGCAATTATAATTTTTATTAAGGTTTGAAAGCCATTTCTGTCCAAACTTGTGAATTTTCGATAAATGTCGGTTTTTATTTTAAAAGTAAAAATTAACATATTTAGCAAAAAATTTCAATAAAATAAATGCTATTTTTGGAATTAGGACGTCGAAATTATCCAATGGTGAATTTTTCATAATTTTCTGAGACAGTCAAATTATTGAGTAAAAATTAAATACCTTTTAAATATATAATGTATTTTATGAAATCATAATGACCCAATAGTGAAGTAATAAAATAGTATAATCTTTATGTTCAGACAATATATGTTTTAACATTAAAATAATGTGATTTTGGGTTTGTTTAACTTACTTTTCAAAGCATTAATGGACCCCTCAAGACTTATTCAACACCTTGCCTTTTTAAATTAATTTCCATGGGAGTGTGACTCACTGCCACATAAGCAACCTTACTATTTTAAGAAGTTATGACTTGGGCCTTATAAAATATTTTCTTCCTCTTCCCTTTTCCAAAAACCATGGGCAAAAACCATGGGATGGTTTGTGGTTTTGATTAATTTAATGTAAGGGGACCCAAACCTAAATAATAAAGAATTCCCTCACCTTTCCTATATAAACCCACCCAAGATCCCACTTCCTCCTCAGTCAATGACTTTGGAGTTCATCCAACATCTTCCCTACTATCTCTAGAATCCTCCCAAGGTTCCCGAAACTTTCAAGAAGCCTCTCACAATCCTCTCTCTAGCCTTTGGAAGCACACCTCCAAGTAATGGTTTTTTTCTTCCTTCTTCATTTTTGGCAATTTTCCTTAAGTTTTATTGCCCTTTTAATTTCAATTATGAATGTTGGGGTATGTTTTCGCACCTCCCCCATACTGCCCTCTTATTGTTTGAATGATGTAATACCCCTTTCTCTCTCATTAAATGCCTCCCATGTACCCCTGTTAATATGAAGAAATTCCAAAAGGAACTTCTCTCTCCTCTTTTACATTCAAGAAATACTTTTGTATCATGAATATAAATTCCATTAAAATTATTGGTACATGTATCTTTATGACCTACTTACTTTCCATTACATGTAAATATTATGAGGAACCCCTTTCCCTCTAATCAACCATTTTTATGAATTTTTATGTCACGTCATTACGCTGCTGAAATCGCACTGATTTTCTAAGCCAATATCATTGTGTAGTGAATACCATGCCCATTTCTCCATCAAGGGTATTCACCTCTATGCACATTTACTTATTGATTGTAAAGTTTAATTTATGAATTCCACATTTATTTATCATGGAATAAATGATTATGTTTTATGAATCTATTTTTTATGATCCATGTGGCACACTTATGCATGAAATGAAATGTTTAAGAAGGGTGCGCCCTTATAGCGCTCCAATGCAATGGGTAAAGTATATTATCATGATACGTCATGTGCAATGAGTTTTGACTCATGATAATTCAATTTCAATGAGGGTTTACTCGTGCTTTATATGCAGTGAGGGTTTACTCATGCTTTATGTGCAATGATCCTTGGCTCATGCTAATTCCATGTTAAGTGTTGTTGCCACATTTCCATGTTATGATTATCATGCTTTTTCATTCCTTTATGTTCATGTTTCTTATTTTCTATATTTATATGCCTATTGTCTAACATGTATTTTACTCCTCATGTTATTCCATGTGTACTCCCTTACTGGGCTTTATAGCTCACCCTTTTCTTATGCATGTCCTCAGGTTATCCCATGCAATGCTAAGTACAAGGGAATTTAGTGGTCATGTAAAGGAAGTTTGAAATAATGATGTTGTATTTCATGTTTTAAGTTGTTATGTAATGGTCCTAAGACCCAAATACACTAAGCCTCTTGATCTTCTTTGTTGTATCAAGTGAAGTTTTATGTAATAAATCATGTTTATGATTGTAATAAAAAGAAGGGTTGTCATATGTTCTTTAATCACAATCTCATCCTAAAATCCCAACAGATCCCCTTGAATATTAAGAACCAAATTCTCCAATAAAAGTGGACCCATGACACTCACTTAATCTAGGTTTTAGATAAAAAATATATCTATATCTGAGGGAGACTGTTTGTAAATATTTCCCTCTATTTTTAATATATGGAATTGTGTCTAGATAGTTATTATAAAAAAAACATCAAAGGGTTTCCAAAAAAATGTTAGTTAAATCACCATATATAGATCATCCTGATGTTCAACATGTTCAATATCCATCGCATATCACTGTCCCTCCAAGATATTTTTGACATGATTGTGTCATTGATAGCTCGGTTGTAGGAAATGGATAGAACATTTAAACTAGTGAATCCAAAGAGAAACCCATTCAATGGTTGGGTAGTTTCAAATATTCCATCACCAAAGAGTTGTACCACAATATTTACAATATTAAATAGATTAGAGCATGTAGAACATCACCCAAATAATTTCATATATTATATTGGACATATGCTGGGAAAAATATAATAGAAAAAGGAATCCAAATATAAGAGATTCATACAAAACCTAGAATGACTAACCATCATCAGGTATATTTTTTACCAGTCAAATTGATCAATGTATGGAAGGATATCCATAATAGTTTCTTTATTAGTTCATCTTTATTCTATGGAATATTCAAATCATAGACATCTATAGTTGAAAATAGAGAGAAAAAGGTTATCAAATATCATTTCTAGAAGGGATGTTTTAATTAAATCCCTAAATATAACATTTTAATAAGAAGGATTGATGGAAATTTATATATATAATATCTACAAAAAGATCCAAATAAATCTCATTGTGGTAATGAATTTTAGATTATTTCAAAAAAACATTCTCAAATTAAAAATGGGGGTATGATTCAATTTTGTGATCTAAAGTCATGTCTCAACTTACATTGGATGATCATGTAAAGAGAACATGAATATTGGAAACCACTACCTTGATACATAAGACATATATGACACAAGATCCATCCTCAAATCCCACCCATTATAAAAAAATAGAATCTTAAATATTAATAACCATAGAAATTCAAACTTAAAGATGAGAAAGGTGTGTAGAGACATATTTAATTTGATTATCATAAGAATAATGTTTAAAACTTTTGAGATAAAAATATTTTGGGGTACTTAACTGTAGCTATTGGGAACAATATAATGATGTTATAGAGCGAAATTAAAAAAATTATATAAACATGATGATCACCTGAATTATTTACCCTTTCAAGAAAATTTGGTGAACAAAATCCATGATCGCATGGTTTTTTAAATAGATTATATAGATTAATTTTGAATTCAAGTATGTA
This sequence comes from Viscum album, assembly GCA_963277665.1. NCBI lineage: Eukaryota > Viridiplantae > Streptophyta > Magnoliopsida > Santalales > Viscaceae > Viscum > Viscum album. Next base: position 356,298,915 of record OY728155.1, on the reverse strand, counting down.
ATGATGGATAAATCAATAAAATATTTGGAACTATTTTCTTCTAGAATCATCGTAGTCTATTGATGTGAATGGAAATAGATTAGTAGGAACTGGGAGATGATGTTCAATGATTGGATGACTTGGAATATGATCAATCCGCATTACACTATCCATAAGGCACAATCAAACTAACCTATTACATCCATAATTGGTTTGCGGTGGTGAGACCATCATCTTCACCACTATAATATTGGAAGATTTGATCCTATATAAAATGAAAAAATCTATGAAAAAGGAATCAATAACTAGATGATGATATGGTATAGATTACAATACATTTTTGAACCACTCACCTAATATGACTCCTTTCCTATGTAAATGGGTACCGTTTCATGAAATAGTAATAAAATAATCCTCTACATTGAGATATCAATTGTGATAGTACAAAATAGGAATTCCTAGTACTAATCACATAATATATGACCAACAAAACTATTTTTTATTAATCAAGATGTTCTATTGATGAAACTATAGGACACAAATTTTTTTATGGAAGATGAAGATGAAGAATCCAATACTTTTCTGAAACCCCAAGGGAAATACTATTTATGGGATATACCCATTTTATTGATGAATTTCATTGATACATATCAATATACCTTGATGGGAATTTTATTACCTACTTTTAAATGTAACTAGAATGTAACGCCAATGTTATATTGGTGAAATATTTTAAATTTCATCATTATCCTGATTATATATATATATCATTTCCAATAATCTATGACATGATAGCCAAAAAATAAACCCATATAAATGTGTTATCAACATTACCTAATTGAAATTTCATCTATTCAATAAATTATATCATGGAATATAAGTTAAAACTTGGAATAATAATGATATCTTTATATGTCACCCCATATAAGTATTAATGAGTTGATAAGACTACAAGGGAGCCTCACCTATATTTGATGCTTCATTGCGAATCCTGCAAGAAATTTTTTTCCACTAACTAATATAAGGAAAAAGGATGAATTGTATTAGTGGATTGACAATTTCTAATAGGAAATTGGAAATATCCTGATTCCCTTTTTATTTCTTCTAAATTTGATGAATAATATTAATGGAAATCTAATAATGGTATATATGACAACCCTAGAGTGATCACCAAGCACTTTACCTACATAATAGAGTGATTCAATATAGGATAATATCATATGTTATCTTGTTTGATTTATTATCAATAGTAATACATGATATTCATTTTACGAGAAGAGTTACCTCATGCTAACCACTACTATTTAGAAAGTGAGGATATACATGAAACACCACAAAGTATATTATGTCTCTCATCAATATTAACCCAAATATATCCTTAACCATTATATTTTGATTGGACACTTTTAAAAGTTGGTGTAATTTTATTTATATTTTACCTACATTTCATCGAGTCAAAGGAAATAAAATTGAAGGATCTAAAAATTTTCCATACAAAATACCCCATTGTACAAAACATTCCATTAAGTACTGAATTCCATAATGAATATATATATTTTCTTCAGGATTACCCCAATCCATGGGAGATGTATTTTGTTGGAACCTCTAGGATCCCAACATTAATGTAATTGGCATACTGAAAACTCAGTGATTTCATCAGAGGATTCATTATTATATCCAAAATTAATTGGAATCTAACAAATTTCATAATATTATTAGAAGGATAAAGTAATAAATATGCATACTAATCTGACCTCATCAAAGGATTATAATTAAAAATTAAAATAAAAGGTGATCACTATAGAGATAAAGGTGATTATGAGTAAGCAATGAAGAAGTTCAATTGATATTATTCCATTATTAAGAAGGAGTCTATCCCACTATTTGACTATGTCATATGGTTTTTAGATGAGTAACCATCAAATCCAACACTAACATAGGTTTTAACTCAGAGAATTCCAAGGTAGATGCATTGGTCAATGATACGAATACCTTTAATGATCCTATCAACGATGTGTTATTAGAATTATACACTATAGAATGGTTTCATCACGTTTTCAAAACTATATAGAAGAAATAAATGTGGAAAATTATACCCACATAACATATCATTCAATTGGATAGATATCCAATATAGTATTATTCCATCATAAAGAATCATAATAGACCAAATTTGATAATGAATAGTCAACATCACTCTTTATGGTATCCCACATAATTATATGGTTCTCTATAAATAAATATTTTATCGAGCCATCGTTGAATTTATTTGTTGAAAAAAACTATTTCCCTTATGTAAGATTTTAGGAAAAGGGATTGTGGTTCCCATAAATCAGGGATGAAAATATATCATAAATTATGGAGACCTTCGAATTTGCATCCTATAATTTTATAGTATTGAAAAAATTAACTATGGGGTTCCATTCATGTAAAATACATTTCAATTTTATCATCCAACCCCTAAAAATGTTGCAGAATGCCATGTATTCTTGGTTTTTTTCATATGTAGGATGGAACTCATGGGGATATACCATTTTTCTATATTTATGTAGCTTAATAATACTCTTACCTCTAGTAACATATAATCCAAATGGCCTAATGTAATATACCTCCAGAAATTCATTACAAAAAAAATCAATTTCACGAACTTCAATATCATCATCGTATTTATCATCCTTTACATAATATTCCTGGGAAATGACTCAAATTTTTTATTATCATACTTGAAAATATTTTACCAAGAGTATAAAATTATGTCTATCAATTTTTACTTCTATTATGAATCAATGAAAGGAAGAATAACATTATTTCAAAAAATATCTGTTGAAAATAATTCAAAAAAATGTAGATAGGGATAATAAATCTTTGGATTTCAAGAATCATCATGCTTTTTAGGATTACTATACTATAGACTTTTTAGCCTAAAAAATCTATATTCACTTGTATATAAGACAAATACAATTTTTCCTTTTGAGTTCCAGTTTCTCTGAATCTATGTTGGAAAATGAGATCGACTGCATAAAGATGATCAATATTAAAAGAGATAATATGAATTATAATAGGTTGATGAGAAATGGTTACATACATTTAATCATTTTTAGTTCTACCAAGACCAAATGTCAAGATAATTCAATAGGAATTTTCCCATCATTCATTCCTCAAAGGATAACTTGTTTTGGCTCCCATGTCCCCAATGAATCTAGAGAAGAAATCTATAATTCTTGAACCACAATGATAAGTACCTATAAACATCTATAAGGGCTACTCTAATGGTTAATATTTTTTAAATTACTATATAATTTGTGCATATTATGACCCCTAACAGTGAAATAATTATCAATAACTACTTCATTTGATCAATATAATCAGTCCTTATTGTTTAACCATAATAGGAATGACTAGTCCAAGATATAAGGCCCAAAATGGGACATAGTCAATCAATGCCATATGACCTTAATTTTCTGTAACCATTTTTCCTTAATCCAATGCATTAAACTATAGGAATACTTCTGTGTTAGAATATTATAAACATTCTAACACCCCATCCACACCAAATGACGTTAAAATAAATGTTCAACATCTTATTTATAAGAAGATAAACTACATGGTTGATATAACATTCAAAAGATGTGCAACATCCTATTATTTTGGCCCATTAGTGAGAAGAACCCTATCAGTTGGGATAGTCTGCTAATGTATTAATACCATATAACTATGTGTTTTGTGGTTCCTTACTATAAAATACACATATTTATCCCTATATTTTTCATCCTTCGTAAAGCCACAACCAAGAATATTTCATAATTATCTGGTGTATGAATTAGATATTGAAGGTAGATTCTAGAATAATTTTTCTTTTGAATCATAAAATTTTAATAAATGTTTTTGTCTCCCAACACAATAACTCTATCATTGGGGGACTGACGACCCTAAAACTAAAGTTGGAATGATTCATATTAAATTTTTATATTTAGTAATTCATGAATCATTCATTCTAGGACTATCTAAATAAAATATTTATCCTATATCTTTCATATGTCCCTAACCTATTAAGTATATTCTAACATGGGTTCATTTATTTATAAACTCATGATGTAATAAAAATTCAATATTTTTTATAATTGAAACTTATATGTGTGGGGAATTTACAATTCATAACTAATGTGGATCTAAAATATTTTTCATACTTAGATACATTCCATTCGCCAAACACATTCCATTATTCTAGTATAGTGGATCCCCATATTCTTTCTGTTTATATCGGGGATCGGAGAATCCCCAATTGAAGGAAACCTTTGATTTGAATATTCACATTACATCCCACATATGAAAATTCATGAAACCCCAAAATATGTATTGTGAATTAAAGACATATTTTTCCTCCTTAGAAGATCTTATTATATCCATACACTCTACAAAATCATTTTGAAAGACTCATTTTTAAAAAATAATATATAGTTACCACTTACGTAGTTATCCCATGTTATTTGATTAGATTTGTGAACCCCAATATCCTTTTTTATGACTCCACTCTTCATGGACGAAATATTCTACTAAATTATCGGCTTGATAATACAACTTTTGGTTATCGTACCCATGATCATGTGATAAAATCTATATGACCCAAATTTATAATAACTTTTCATCTCATTCACATTGCATTATACTATGAGGTAATTTCCTCACCCTTTGATAAAATATCATCTATTTTTTTCAGAGACAATCCATTACTGGATTTTTTAAAAATTCTAGGTAACCCTGCCATTTTCTCTTGTTTCTCACATTGAGAATGGATCACATGTTATTATATATTTCAAATTATTATATCCAAGATTTTAAATTAGAGGATATAAATTGAACTAGCTAAATTATATAAAATATATATTTATATATTCATATAATATATTATGTGGTTATCAAATGATTCGAATGTTTTATAAGAAAATTACTTAAAATTTGTTTTTAATAAAAAACTATTTTTCGGGTGGAATATAATTATATCATAAAATTATTAATTATTAATTATTAGTGAATTATTTAAAGGGAAATTTTTATTTAATCTAATTATTATACATATATGTAATATTTTTATTATTCATGTTACAAGAATATACATGATTTTCTTCATTAAACCATCATTTTATAAAAAGTTGGATCTGTTTATTTTTTACACCTATTTTAAAATTAATTTCTTCTAGTTATAGGTATTGAATTTTATAGAATTAATTTCCTATGTATAAACAAATGGATAATTTTTTTTAATCATGTACATTTTATTTTTTTTCCAAAATTAATAGTAACGGTTTCATTCTTTATGACCTTGATACTAGTTAAATTAGGTTAATTTAGGATAAAACAATGTTATAAGGGAATAACATGGAATCATATTTAATATTATATGAATTTGATTCAATTCATATCAACTCAGGCTCAAATTAGAGTTGTTTAATAAACACATTTCAATGAAAATGACTTATCTATTATTTAAATCAAAGATAGTTACAAAATGACACTTTATTTGTTCTTAATATCTATTATGTCTCCACATAGGAAAAAAATCATGTTATGAACAAATATAAATTCCTATGTTAAGAATATTGAAATAGTATTATTTATATTATTTTATTTTTAATCTTTAAGAATTATATAATTAGCTTAATTGTTTTTGTGATGATAATACATTATTTATTTTTTTAAGAGAAAATAAATTAAATAATTTAAAAATAATAATTTTGATACTCTATGAATGATTTACTATGTGAAATGAGGTGGATAGATTTATATGACATATTTGAGAGGGTTGAAATAATTATATTTGAATTCTGCCTTTATGTTTCAGTATTTTTTCACACCCACCATTATTAAGTTATTTATTTTATTAATTTTTCTGGGCATTGCGAAATTCAGGGTGAATCCCAATATAAAAGTTTTTTTATTTCTTATTTAAAAACAATTGTTTTGTCCTTGACAATATTGAATACACTGGGGTTGAAGCTCTACGGCTTTTCCCGAGTCACTGCGCGACCTTGCCCAGTTCACCACATGTCATGCCTGATGTTCAAGGAAGAAGAAAAAAATTTATGAATAATAAAATTGAAATAAAAATAAAAATGAGTGATAAAATGAAAATAAAATAAAATAAGAAAAATATAATTAATTTAATGATTTTTTAAAGATTTTTTTATTAATTAATGATATTATTATTATGATTATGATTATGATTAGTTTTATTTTATTTTTCTTTGGGTTCGGTCTTCTCCCCCCTTCTTCCAAGTCATGGAACACCCCCATCCCCTAAGACCCTACTACACACCCCTTGGTGGGATACACCAATCCATCAGGCGAACCACCTATATCCTTCTCTTTTGGAAAGTTTCGGATGGCTCCCTCCCACACCTCCAGTGGCCTCCCACACTGCGCTTCCCATTCCCTTGGTCAGTTCCAGTCTGGCGAACCATCTGATGACCTCCGTGCCTCCCGTTACGAAGACATTCCACCCCGCCGCCTCTCGTCGCAATCGCTGCCACCGACTTCCCTCTCTCCCCATTGCGAACCCGCTGACCTTCTCATTTGGTGACTGTAACCCCACCATCATTCCCTCTCCTTATGATAAACCCTTATTTTTTGTTGTAGGGTATTGATGCTCATTTAGGGTTACGTCTTGGTTTGGGTTTTATTTTGATTTTAAATGGTCCGACATATTTATTTTAGGGTTTAATTTGAGTTTGTTGTGGTGCAGTTGGTGAGAAATTTGTGCTGCACAACAAATTTTTTCTAGAATTTCTTCACTGAGGTATGTGGTTCTACATTTAATCATTATTTAATGATATAATGTTATTCTTAAATTAATTTATCATATTTATTAATTATTTTGTTTGATGTGAATCATGTTTTTAATTACGGTTTGATATTTATATGCGATATAGGTGTGTTTTCTGTGAAAAAACATGGTGAACTATTTATTATCAATTTATAAGATATACAGGATGTCTTTAGGTTTAGAATCAATGTGTGTTGATTCGTATATGAATATTTAGTTGAATTTTTAGTATTTTTAGTCAGGTGGAATATTCTTAAAATTGATTCATAAATTTTATGGTGTTTTATTAAATTGTGGGAATGGACTTTTAAACTATACAGTTGATTCATTCAATTTTTCTAGTCGTGTAATGTATTGTATGGAAGTAGTTTTGATGATTTTTTTGTGCAATAAATTGTGAAATTTCACTTTACATGAAATAAAATTGGTGTAATCTTGATTCACTTTCTTGTTTTGTTCTTTTGATTTTTTTTAATAATAGTTTCAATAATTTAACAAATTGAGTTTGAACTACTAATCATGGTTGGAAATATTTTGGGTGTCTGTTTGGGTTAAAAATCATTTTTAGTGTGTGTATTATTTTAAAATGGATTTTGTGTGTGTAAATGGTGTGTTTTTTCATGTGCAGTGTATTGTTTTATTTGGAAGAATAAATTATTATGTGATGTTAATGTTTTTTTTTGAAAATCTACATTTTTCTATTTATCATCATTTTAGAAACCATGTAGTTAGTGTGTTAAAAAGTGAAAAGGGTGTGGTTTATGTTTTGGTGTGGTGTCAAAATTAATTTTTTCTTGAAAAATGGTTTGATTGAAATTTTGACATTAAAAATTATGCGACATGTATGGAAGTTGTTTAATAAATTTTCCTAGTGGTTTGTTTAATTATAAGTGTCTTTTTAAACTCTGCAGATGGTTTAATTGAGTGTGTAACCAATACTGATTAAGTTTGAAAAAGATTTTTGGTGTGCATATGGTTTTAAAAAAGGGTTTGAGTTTGCAAATTGTTATTTTTTTTGTGTAAGTACCATGTTTGGCTTTTATGCACAAACGTAAAATGGGACATGAATTTTTATTTTAAAAGTGAAATTGATGGTTTAAATGGTATCATGGAATGTGAGATATTGTATCTTGGATTTTTCATGTGATGTTCACCCTTTATGAAGTCATAACATGTATGAGAACAAATTTGGAACCACGAGTAGCTAAGAAGGTGGACAAGACTAGTGGGTTGGTGATCCGAGGGTGGATTAGGCCTTTTTCCACATATCAGGATCGACGATATCAACAATAACTAAATATATAAATGAATGAAGGTCGTGGTATTGGAGCCACATTTTCTATGGGTCATGATTTCTAAACTACATTTTCAGAGGTTCATGGTTTCTAGGACACATTTGCTGAGGTTTTGGGTTTCTAATCTATGTTTTACCGAGACACAAAGATATAGGGACCCAAGCTAGATAACACCCAAGAGGCCTCTCCCATATTTGGTGATCCTTGTTTACTTTTCACTCACTGTTGTGACCCATGGGTTATTTTAAAATTATGTGTTCATGTAACTTTTAATTTAATTTTTTTTCTTTAAAATTATTTTCTTTAAAAACTATTCAAGAAATTATTTCCTTTTTATTTATTTAACAGGAAAATGTATTCACCATTAAATTGTTATGAATTTAATCATTTTTTGTGTAATCCTATGAGGCTCTTGGCTCACACCATAAAAACACCTTTGGGTTCATGTAGACCTTGTTCTTTGTTTATTCCAGGTTTATGCATCATGCTTAGTGATGGTGGTTCTAGTTTTTGATTTTCTTCTCGTGCAGGTTGGTATTGGTAGCTTTAGGATGTTTTATATCTTGTTCCTTGGTGGTTGGTATTAGAATTTTAGTTTTGTATATTTTTTTCCACTCCCTTTAGGTTTTTAGTTCAATTTTAGACTCTAAATTTGATTATAGTTTAAATGAATGTTTGGTTTTCTGTTTGCAGTGTCAGTTTATTTATCTTGATAGTGGTTTTGGGATTATTTATTTGAGTAAATATTTACCATGATTGGTTTTGGATACCTAGGCACTTGTGCTAACCTATGGGGATTAGGAATGACGTTTCAGCCTTCCCACAGACCGGGTCTGGCACCGGGTCGGTTAGTATCCCAGATAAGTTCATGAAAAAATGGTATTAGAGGGAGGTTTGTTCAATTGGGTCATGTTATTTTGGGGATATTGTTACAGTAGACTAATGTTAAGGGTGTTGGAACTCAAAGTTCTACCTACAATTATGCTCCCTGTCTAACATACCACGTGGCATGACTCGAGTTTCTAGGGTAAGTTGATGTTTTTCTGAGTATTTGGTCCTTGTGGATAATCTTGTCTAGGGTATATGAAATGGGAGTTGGTTCAGTGGTCCTATTGAGATTGTAGGTCCTGTAATGCCATGTGGATCTAGGGATGATTCCTAGAATACCTTCTATGGTAGTGTCATGACTGGAGTATGAACACTAACCATATGTCCTAGTCACTTATTTACACTAGTCTCCTCTTACATTATTCCTTGTCTTTTGTTTGGGATTCATGGGAATTTTTTTATGTAAAAATTAATTTTGTCTTGTAAAATGTTTTTAAATGAAGATCTTTTAAAAGAAAATGATGTGTAAGGTTTGAATATTGTGGATTGAAAGTTTTGGTTTTGAAAAATAGAAAGGTCTTATTTTGATCCGCAATGTTCCCATGGGAAACCTCATACATGGGTATATAATGATAGAGAAATGGTTAATGGTATGAGTTGATGAGGTCCTGGATAGAAATGCGGTGGGTGTTGGTGTGTCATGGGAACATAGATGTATGAGGCCCATGGGACACCATTGGTGTTCGTTCAACCCACCAGCTTCGTTTATTTTCAATAAGTTTTGTTACATGAAAATTTGTTGTTTCAATAACAGGTGATTGTGTGGTGTGACCTTGTATTTTTAAAAAGTTGGATGTGAGGCGCTTCGAGCTAAGAATTCTTTTATGGTTGATATGTGTCTTGATATTGAATTCTTATTTGTATGTTGTGGTGAAAGTGAGTGGTTAGTGGATTATTTTGAAATGTTCTTCAAGAATCCCTAATAGTGGTTTCCCCTACATGTTTAGTGTTTGCTTGTGGTATGTCTTGTACATTGGACCTATTTGATTGGGTCAATGTTTTTCTTTCCAGGCTAGTGTATTCCCCTATAAAGCATTAAGAGGCAAATGAAGTGCCGCCACAGGAAATTCACCGTTGGAAGACCCTCCAGTGGATTAAAGCAAGGGATCTTAGTTTTTAGTGACAGTGATAAGTCTATCCCCTCTCCTTTTCGGTTAAGAGGATCCTCTCGCATTAGGATGACAAATGTGGGGAGATTTTATGGAAGATTTGGTCTTTTTAATTTGTCTAATTATTCGGGTATGAATTTTTACACCGTTGTGTCTGAAGTTCCCCCTTGAAATGATGAAAGGAATTCCAGTGGGGAATGGTGAAGGCAGTTTAGAGTTATCAGTGATGAATGATGTATTTAAAGTCTTGAAGTGATTTTATTAGCCGCAAGGGTCATGTTTGGTGACATCTCGTAGTGTGATTTATCTTTGAAGATCAAGGGTGGATTTTCTATAATCCTTTGGGAATCCCAGTTTTCAGTGGAGTGTTCCCTCCACCCTGGGATTTATTTTTTTCTATTCAAAGGGGAGTGTTTGTTGTGCATCTTTCCATCCTTATGTTTTTTAGTTATGGTGAATATGTGATGCATGTGCATCATCTAAACCCATGTTTTATGGATGTTCCATGATGGAGTAGTTGGATTTCGGGTTGTGTTGTGTCTAAGGGTGTTGTCTCAATTGATGTATGGTTGCTCACAACACCAGGAAAAGAGGATCTCTGTTCGGGAGTCTTCAATGCCCAACTGTGTGGTAGGAGGTGCTTCAAACATCAGGGCTCAATCCATAGGCCTCATAGTGAATCCAACACGTGGATAGGAACCCCAAGAGTGCATGAGACCCCAAATTTATTTCTATCTTTTTTATTGAAGGTGAAGGCGGTTTAAATTGTTTTATGTGGTTTTTTAGTTCCAAATGACCCTTTTGGGTGCGTGAGGTTTCTCATGGATATGAGAAGGCATGGTATTATCGATACCTTAAAGTATTGGGGGGGGGATATGTCCCACCGAATTTAATCACATTTAGTGTTCCTTGTGTGGTATTTTGGGTAAATCGGTCTCAAATTTGAATAGTTCTCATCTAGGAACTTGGAGTTGCTGGTTTGTTTGGTTCGTGGTTTTGATTCCCTGGTAGCTGGAACCTGACCTCCCCACCCCTTGTGGTGGGGTGTTTGATCACCTTCAGGAAATATTCAAGTTTTTATATATTATTCCAGTCCTAATTGTGGGGATACACATGATGCGTCTCAAAAAAATGTATCTAGAATAAATCTTTGTTGGCCCTTCTATATTATGGTGGGGATTCCACTCAGCCCTCCTTGTGTTGGTTTTCAAATCGCATCACTGGCTTTAGTATGTTTCAAATGGTCTATAGAACCTTTTGGATTTCCCATGTTTTCCTTTTAGTTATTTTCCTATAAATTATTTAGTGGTAGGTGATCAGAGTGTTCCTTGGACGTGCTTGCTCTTGTTTGTTCTATCTAGTCAAACAGTGTGGTTTTCATTCAATGGTGCTCGAGGTGTTTCATTTTTTGAATTTGGTTTCCATGAGTGTGAGAGTTCCATTCCTTGATTAATCAACTCGAGGTGTCATGTCTCTTTGGGGTGGGTGACACATAGAGGAGGGTCATTTTATGGGATTCATGAGGTTTTCATTTAAGCAAATTTCTCTAAGAATAATGTTTTTTCCTCCTCTAATGTTCTTTTCTTAGGGATCCTCTTTGAACCTAAAGGGGGTATTGGTTGTTGCATTGGGTTTCAGCCTTTATTGTGGCTTTACAGGGACGAAAAACTCTATGGTGGGGAGAATTATCACACCCACCACTTTTAAATTATTTATTTTATTAATTTTACTGGGCATCGGGTAGTTTTGGTTGATGCATGACTTATTATTTTTTGAATTCTTATTTAGAGACCCATGTTTTTGCAGTAACAGCATTCCGCGCACCGCTGTTGAAGTTGTGTGGCATTGCCCGGGTCACCGCATGACCTCGCACGGTTCACCGCACGGCCTGCCTGATGTTCAAGGCCAATAAATAAAATGTAATAAAAATAAAATTGTAATAAAAATAAATATGTGTGATAAATTGAAAATAAAATAAAATAATAAAAAAATTAATTAATGTAATGAATTTTTTAAAGAAAAATATAAATTTTATTATTTGAGGATATTATTATTCTTATTATTAGTTTTTTTAGTTTTTATTTTATTTCATTTTTCTTTGGGTTAGGTATTCTGCCCCCCCTTTTTCTGGTCGTGAAACACCCCCTCCCCCGAGACCCTAGCGCGTGCCACCTAGTTGGACGCTCCATTATGTCCTGTGAACTACCAAAATCCTCCCCTTCCGACAAGTCCTAGCTGGTGCCCTCCCACACCACTGGTGACCTCCAATGATGCTCCACCCCTTACCTTAGCCAGTTTCCATCCAAAGGCCTCCCCACCTCCTATCGCGACGAACTCCCACCCCACCAACTTCTATCACAATCGCTACCGTTGGCCTCCCCCTCTCCCCATTGCGAATTCGCCGACCTCCTCCTTCGGTGACCAGGCCCCACCATCATTCCCTCTCCTTCTGGTAAAACCTTCTTCTTTGTTTTATTGTTTTTATTCTCATTTATGGTTTTTCCTTGGTTAGGGTTTGATTTTGATTTTCATTGCTTCAACATATTTATTTTGTCATTAAATTTTAGTTTTTTTGTGGTGTGGTTGGCGAGCAATTAGATACTGGCACAAATTTGTTCTATAATTTCTTCACCAAGGTAGGTGGTTCCATGTTTAACCATTATTTTATTAATTAATTTTCTTCTAAAATTTATTTAGCATATTTATTAATTAGTTTGTTTGATGAAAATGTAGTTTCTAATTAAGGATTGATATATATATGTGATAAAGGTGTGTTTTCAATAAAGAACCATGGTGAATTTTTTATTATCAATTTATAAACTATACAGTTTTGGTTTGGTTTATCATCAATGTGTCTTGTCTTGAGTCATAGAGGAATATTTGGTATAAATTTTAGTATTTTCCGTCTTGCGGAATATTCTGAAAAATATTTCATAAATTTTTCGGTGTTTTGTTCAACCGTGGGAATGGTATTTTAAATTCTATAGTTGATTCATTTAATAGTGCATGTAGTGAAATGTATTTCCCTGAAGTTGTTTTGAAGAATATTATATGAAATAAATTTATAATGTTCACTTAAAATCAAATAAAAATAGGGAAATATTGATGCAATTCCTTGTTGTGTTCTTTTGAAAAATTTAATAAGAAATCATCTCAATGATTTGTTAAATTGAGTTTGAAGTGAGAATCATGGTTGGAAAGAGTATGGTTTTGTTTTTGGGTTAAAGATTATTTTTGGTGTGTGTATTATTTTAAAGTGGATTTTGTGTGCATAAATGGTGGGTTTTTTCATGTGTAGGGACTTGTTTTATTTTGAAGCATAAATGTATATGTGATGTTAATGTGTTTTTCTGTGAAAGCCAATATTGGGTTATTTATCAGCGCTTTAGAAATAGTGCATTTACAGTGTTAAAAAATTGAATAGAATGTATTTTATGTTTTGGGATGGTGTAGAAATGCATTTTGTCTTAAAAATTTTTTCGAGTGAGCTTTTGACTTTAAAAATTATGCGACATGTTTGCAAATTTTTTAATAAATTTTCTTAGTCATTTTTTAATTATAAGTGTCTTTTTAAACTGTGTAGATTTTTTAAATGAGTGTTTCACATTTTCATATTATGTTTTAAAAAAAATTAGTGTACGTAGGGTTTTAAAAGATGGTTTCAATGTGAAAATGGTGATTCTGTGTGTGCAATGACCATGTTTTACTTTAATGCATAAATGTGAAATGTGGCGTGAACATTGATTTTAAAAGTGAAATTGATTTTGTAAATTGTATATTAGAATTAATGGTGTTTTACCTCATCTTTTTTATGTGATGTGAACCCTTTACAAACTTGGAAGTTGTTTGAGCACAAAGTGGGGAACCCATGTAGCTAGAAAGGTGGACTAGACTAGTTGGTTAGTGATTTGATGGTGGATTTGACCTTGTTTTACTTAGCCGAATCGATGAATGCAACACTAACTAAAAATTTTAATGACTGAGGGTCATGGTTTATAAGACACGTATTCTAAGGGTGGTGGTTTCTAAACCACGTTTCATAAGGGTCTTGGTTTCTAAGCCACGTATGCTGAGGGTCATGGTTTCTTAGCCATGTTTTATTGAGACACGATGATCTAGGGACCCACGCTAGCTAACAACCATGAGGCCTCTCCCATATTTAGTTCTCCTTGTTTAATTTACACTCACTAGCATGACACTTTAGTTATCTTAAACATAAGTATGCATGTATGTTTTAATATATATTTTTTTCATTAAAATTGTTTTCTTAAAAAACTCATCAATCATTTATTTCCTTTTTATTTATTTAACTAGAAAATGTATTCACAATTAAATGGTTATACATGGAATATTTTTCGGTGGCATCCTATGAGGATCTTAGCTCACACCCTACATACAACATTGAGTGTATGTAGACCTTGTTCTTTGTGTAATCAAGGATGAGGCATCATGTTTAGTGATGGTGGTTTTGGTCATTGATGGTCTTCTCATACTGGTTGGTGTTGGTAGCTTGAGGATGTTGCACCTCGTGTTTCTTGGAGGATGGTATTGGATTTTAGGATTTCTATCTTGGTTGTAGTTACGTTTGGGGTTTTATTTGAAATGTAGACTTTAAATCTGATTATAGTTTAAAGTTTTATTTGGTTTTTTCTTTCCAGTGTCAGTTTATTTATTTTGTTAGTGGTTTTGTGTTTCTTATTTCAGGAAAATCATTCACATATATATATTTTGATACCAAAGAACTTGTTCCAGCCCATGGGGATCAAGAACACCCTTCGGGCCTTTCCGTGGACTTGGTCAGATGGCAACATGGACTTTTTTGTGACATATTATATGTCAAATCCGTTGAATAGTATCAAAATTGACATTAATGAAAATTTCTCAATATAATTTGTTATTAAATTATATAAAATTCTTGAAAAGATTGTCTCCCACCATGTGATATAAATATAGTTTTAAAAATATCACATGGTCATTTATGATCCATTTTTTCATTTATTTTAATATAAATAACTCATTATGATTAAAATAGTGGTTACCACGGTAAAGGTGGAAACACTAATAATGCCTGTGTTAACCAAAATGGTAAGATTAAAAATAACACAATAAATTATAGAAAATATATTTCTGATGTTTTTAAAACTATATCATAACTTCTATTTAAAAAATAATTTGGACGAGTCTTTTATGAGAATGAATATATTGTAATTTAATCTTTTGAAAATTCCAAAAGTTCCCTCACATTAATTATAAAATGTCACCTACTCCAAAAAATTTTCACACCACATTGAGACATCATAATGAACTAATCCCAGACCACTTAATGTTTATTTATCCTTACCCACATTATATAGGTACTATTTTCTCAATGTGGACTTTCTTATTTATTTTATGAAATGAACTAATGAAGGTATCCCAAAGAAGTTGTAATTGTCTTTCCCAACCTCTTTAAATTTAATCCATATTCTACCTCTTATATGTGTATGGATGTTAACATAAAATAATATATCCAATACCTTTGGTATACACTTTTTTTTATGTTTATGAAACCACCTTTACACACAATATTTAATATCAAGTGAGTTGTGAATGTATCACTTATGTGTATATACAACTTACTATATCCACATAGTGATGCAATTAAAATTTCATTACAACCTATTATGGTTGGAAATATTTGTGGTTTTAAAATTGATACATTATTATTATATATTATTTAACCAAATGGGAATGATTTATCTTTGGTTGTAAGCGTTAATTTCACAATATCAACTTTATTTTGGATTTCTTATGATTAAGTCTCTACTAGGGAATATTTATCATCCATATATTTGTTTTCAAAAAAATAGTTTAATTTTTTTATAGTTATCCAATGATTAGTTAAATTATTTTTTACCCATGTTATACTTTTTTAAATAATGGTTTGAAAGGAATATTCTATCTATTTTCTAATGAGGTATCTTTTATCATTTCCAACAAAAATATGAAATTAATGTTTTTTAATATATAAGGAAAAAATAAAATTACCCACAATCATGAATAATTTATTCTTTGAATTTTCTTTTATAGTTTAACAATGACCCTTTAAAATAAAGTATTTTCTTTTATATGTGTATCATTTAATAAAACATATATCATTTCAATGTAGAAAGGTTGTTTTCATCAAAATATTTCTAATGATTTTTTAATGTTTTTCATATATGTGAACATCATTTATTAATTTTTATGTTTTAATAAGACAATTATATTATGTAAAATTCTACAATATTTTATGGGATAGTTTATTATTATTTCAATTAGAGATCATTTATTTTAATTCTAATAGAAATATTAAATTTAATGTTTTTATTAAGTTTATTGATTTAGGTAATTATTCACATTTGATATGTTTGTTTAAATATGAATTTTTATGATGATAATTTGTCATGCCTTCTTATGATGAATTAATTTGACATAGTATGTTATAGGAGGGGATTATTATGGCCCCTTGATATGTCAGTAGTTCTTATGAGGCCAACTTGCATGTGTATTGTATGAGGCCTTAACATTTTACCAAATATGTCATCATAGAAGGCCTTGAAGTTATGTTTATGATGTCTAACATTAATTATTTACCTGATTGTGAGGTTATTTATTAATTTCCATCTTATTAATTGATTACTTATGTTTTCAGGGATATTTTTGGGCCATGTGATTTTTCATAGGAAATTATTATATATCATTTTTCCATAACACATTATTTATTGCATATTTTTATTCTGTTGCAGGAATAAACTCACAAAGCATTTCATCTAAAAATGTTTCTTATTTTTTTACCAGAATTCCAATATGTATATTATGATTGATATACATGGATTAGATAGGATAATAAAGGTTTTCTTAAATGGTATATTTTGTTGTACTATATTCATTCCAATTATAAAAAATATTAATGTATGTATCTAGTTTTAAAAAACTACTAAATTGTATAGTTCTTTTAGATGTGATTATTTTATCTATTTCCAATGTAATAAATTATCCACCCGCTCTATGTTGCTGAGGTTCTGGTCTTTATAGTTGGTATACTATTTGTTCTACTAGAATACATTGAAATTGGATTTCAGTAAACATAGATTTGGTAAACCAAACCCTATAATAGACATAGATAATAATACCAATGAAATCGATCATTCTATTCTGAGGTGATTTATATAGAAATTTTCTATGAATGATAATTGTTTCAAGAGTTTAAAAATTATATATTTTGATTCATCATATAATCTAATCTATTCAATTAATTAAAAATTCTACATAGTGGAATGAATTTAAACTATATCAATGCATGTAATCCATGTTGGGATTTCCTTCATAGGAAATATATTAATGTTAGAGCTAGACATATAGCTATAGATAAAAAACCTATAACATTTTTAGGTCATCTGACTCATGTTATGAGAAATAACCTTTTGAGTGTGGGGCAACCTAATTATCCACTAGATAGTGTAACAAATTTATATTGTTTCAAGCCTCAAAAACCACAATCATTCAACTGGAAATAAAGGCCATATCTAGTTATGAATATATTTGTTCCTTATAGAAGTTATTTCATGAATTGGCATGCATTGAATGGGTGATGGTTTTCATGTGAGTACATCATCTCGTATAACATTCAGATAAATGGTGTTTATTGATTGAAAACACAAAATTAGGGGGGGGGGGGTTGAAATCATGGAATGAAATGATTATAAGTAAATTTTATGGATAATATGTTTTCAGCATGAATATTTAGTGGATATGGAGAGAAAAGTCTTGAGTCTAAGACAAAAGGAGGATAATAATATTGTTATGCATGAATCTAACTTTACATGCTTAAAAGATCATGTCACCGACTATGTATGTAATCCAATGATAAAGGACGAACATTTCATTGATGAGATTAATTGATTTATTTAAATGTACAAATCACCCAAACAATCTCATATTATGTTGTTAATACATCAGGTTGTATTATAGTTTATAATTAATTCTCAAAATCTAATGTCTTTAAAGGGATGTAAGATAAGAAAAGGAATTCTAAGTACTATAAAA
The DNA here is from genome assembly GCA_963277665.1 of Viscum album. Taxonomy (NCBI): domain Eukaryota; kingdom Viridiplantae; phylum Streptophyta; class Magnoliopsida; order Santalales; family Viscaceae; genus Viscum; species Viscum album. The sequence continues at coordinate 356,280,757 of OY728155.1, read as the reverse complement.
AAGGAAAAAGGAAATTTTGATGTTGGGAATGAGAATATTTGAAACATGTAATATAATTTGAATGAAAAAAAGGATCATGATTATTTGGAATTAGAGTGTAATACAAGGTTTGATAAAAGGCCATTACGCCTATTATTTTAATATAAAAATATAATAATGAAATGTGATATTATTTAACTATAATGAGATGAGACTCCATGAAAATTATTATTTTAGAAATGATGTGAAATTTCCCCAAAAATTTCTAGTGGAGATAGGATTAGATTATGTGATCATAATAGTTGACGTTGATGTTCGTAATCATGTTGTGGTAGGTACATTAATCCTATCCAAATATTTTATTAATTATTTGTTTGATTATAGATTACAATATTCTTTTATATCATTAAGGTATTTAGAAGAAATATACATTTCTAGGACCATGTATGAAATTCCCATTTCCATGTAGGATCCACCATGACTCTAATTTTGGAAATGACTTGTCCCATAAATTTTAACTCATAAATCTAGAACTGAAACTTCGAGAATGTCACATAAAGCTGGTTCTCTTAGAGTATTTCTAGTACCATCCTTAAGTGTATCGTGTTCTCCTCATTGGTAACCAAGTACACAAGGATGTAATCAATGAAGCCACTACAAACCTGTCCAAGTAAGGATTGAAGATCATATTCATGGGACCCATTAATACTATGGGTTTATTCATCATTCAAAATGGAATCACTAAGTACTCTTAGTGGTCATACCAACATATGAAGGATGTCTTCGTTAAATATTCACCCCGTACACAGAGATGTTGATTACTAGATCTGAGGCCAAACATCGAGAACCACCTCAATCCCTTAAAAAGATCGAAGAGGTCATAGATCCTCTATAGTTGATACATGTTCTTCACGATCACCTAATTATTGCATAGAAAGTGCACAAATCACCTTTAGATTCAATTTTCCTTCTTGGAAGACAAAATTAGTGCCATCCAGGGTGAAACAAAGGGTCTCACAAATCCTTTCCTCTATAATTCCTCTAGATATACCCTTAACTCATGAAGATCTACATGAGCCATCTGATATGTAGATGTGGATATTGGAACCATTCTAGGGTACATATCAAAGTAGAAGTTGAACTCATTGTGGGGTGGTTATCTAGGTGAATACTCCTGGAAGACATCCTCATACTCCGCCACCACTATAGGAAAATGAGGACTCATATCATCCAACGCACCAAGGGTGAGGCTAGAAAACTGATGGGTAATCAGATCAAATCTCTTATGAGTATATCCATATTGAATATAAAGAATTTCCTTTTCACCAAAAAAGGATAACCTGGTCCCATCACCTAGGACACACAATATTTTATACCTATAACTATTTATCTGATCATGGACTCTAGATATTGATTCCATACTCAGAATGATTTTGTAAGGCCTCGACACCACTACCAAGAGAACCAATTTGAAACTATTACCTACAAGAGTATGAACACACTATCTGACTTAACATTTTATCATTGAATTCCACCCAATAGGAATATATAAACATAATGGTTGATTCAATGTTTCAACAGAAATCTATGAGTCTCGAACAATGGTCAAGGCTAGAATATAATTAAAGGAACCCTTGTCTATGAAAATTGCAGTTGGTGTGGAAATGAAACAGATCATACCTCTAGTAAACTATGGAGCACTGGGTTCATAATCCTCCATCACCTATATCTACCATCATCCCTATCCACTAGCTCCATGAGCCTATGGTGGACTACTTGTGGGTGGTGGTAATATGTCGAACCTCTACACATGTACTTCTTCTATACCTGCTTCTCTACCACATCCAACACCGTAAGGACCCCCCTAATAATTCCTCATCTTATTCCATAGTGGTTCTTAGAACATATCCTGATTGTTTGTAAGATGGGTCAGGAAATAACATGAATGATGTCCCCGATTGTCACACAAGTATCATTACTTATACTTTACCTGACTCTCTCTACCCTAGGAGCCCCACACCACTGATCCCTTATCATTGGGTTGTCCCCTTGTGTGATTTAATAATTTTTTTCCTATGACTATTTTAATCTACCTAACTTCAATGACACAACTTTCTAGAGCATGTTGGTAGCTCCTAATGCTGGCATCAGCTCCTCTAGGAAGCTCTCCACTAGATAATACTGCTCAAGTACCCCAGCATCAGTTGGAATGCTAAGGGATATTATAGATTCCATAATATCTCAGTGTAATCCATGTTCTATGGTACAATCTCTGAGGAAAGATCTCATAGAAAATCTGTAGAGTAGCAAGAAATATCAGTAAACCTCAGAGAGTTCTCCACGATAGTTTGATTTCCCTACTACAGATATATGAACTTCTGTATGCGCACTGAGAATAACGTAGCTTAGAAAAACTACCCTCTGAAGGATCTCTCTGATTATACCCTATAGGTAGTCACTTCATCATGTGTTTGGGACACTAATCTCAACCATCGCCCCATAGGGCCCTGAAAAAGACACACATCTAGACCTTCCACCTAGTTGACAAGTGTCCTCACAAGGTGGAAGACACAAGTACCTTCCTAAATCCAATCCTCATCTACCTTGTGGTTTATCTCACCTTTAAACTTGGGAGGTCAATGCCTTTGGAACTCATGAAACATTATCAATATGAATTCATCCTCATCCAGTAGTGCTAGTAGTAAATGTTGCTTGATGGGTGGAATTAAAAAAAGAAAACCACCCAGAGTATTCAACTCTAGAACATGCCCCTGTACTAATGACTTGTCGCTAGGTGGATCGTCCTTGTGATCGCACAAAGGAATCCTGGATGGCTGTCTATAAGGAGGAATAGTATAATAGATCAAGATTATCCACTATTAATATAGTATACCTAGTGAGATAACTCAATAAGTACATGAGTACACACCCAAATCCAATATGGTTCATGTACCATTAATTTTCACTATAAACAGCTTTTTCATGTACCGAGTCAAAAAGCAGGTTTCCAGAGTCCTGGTGTATGGATACGTCAACCACCACACCAACAATGGATTCCCTAGCCTAAAATCTAAAGTCAAAACACAAAACATAGTTTCCACAAACCAACCTCACAGACTTCTGTTCCTTACTTCAAACTGACCCCCTCGGATACCACTCTATCATGACTTATCCCAGAGGGGCCCATGCCATGACTACCCTATTCCCACCTCTAACAGGCTAGGGGCTGGCGACTAGCACTGAATTTTAATATCCAATAATGGGAGGGATTTTCATAAGTACCTGTACACATGCACACAACTCCATTCCCAAATTGTCGGAATATATTAAACAATAAGTAAACAATGCATGCATACAATATTATACCAACCATAGAGTCTGATAGTAGGAAATTATAGAGTAGACTGGGTTAGATTACAAGCCCAACAAAAGAAAGTGTTTGTTAAAGTGAATTCACAAGTTCCTAAAGTAAAATATATAGAAAACCTTACCTGCAGTGTAGGTGTAGGAAAACTATCTGTATCCATAAGGGAAGACCTTATCCGTTTGATAACTCTATGCACAACCTGGTCCTAATCCACTAAGAACTTTGTCAAAGCGTCGATCATCTGTACAAGACAAAACATGTGTAGGAAAATACCATGCTATATTGAGTAAAACATCACTCAGTACGACACATAAGGACCACAAACTAATACCACTAGAAATACATGAAGTACACTACAAATAACTACACGAAGTATACCAAAAATAAATACACGAAGTATACCACAAAAAAATAAATGACGTATACAAAAAATAAATAGATGAAGTACACCACGAAGAAATACACATTTCAACTCATTCATGAATTATTCTATAGAACATAACATAGGATTATCAGACACAGTCTCCAGAATACCCAGTATCGATATGACACTGAGTCTCGGTAAGTCATAGAGTCTCGATAAGACACAGAGTCTTGGTAAGATAGGGCGTCTCAGTATGAAACTGAATCTCAGTAAGACACAAAAAGTTGGTAATACATGGAGTCTCAATAAGTCATGTAGCCAAAAAGTCATGTAGTCATAAAGTCACATAGTTTCAAGATCACAACTAGCCACCAGAACTCGCTCGTAGTGGACTTATTTCGGGAGAACCTACACATCAAGCCAATAGGTGATATGCCATCTATTAAAAAGGCTCACATAGAGTATCTAAAATGTAATTCCTCATTACAAGGGTCTTATCACTACAAACCAATATTCTTACAATTATTTTTATAAAATGGTATAACCCTGGTCTGGTCAGGGATTGACCTTACCCTGCCCGGTCCGCCCCGACCGGACCCGGCCCAATCCAACCCGACACATCCTAGTAAGGACTGAACCAGCATGGCCTTCTTGGCCGCTGGAGCGGCCCAACTCTATTTTTGAGCCCGCATTTCATGCCATTTCGTTGTGCCACATGTGGTTCTCCCTTATCGTGTTACCCCTACGCTGATGTGGTGACATGCCGCATTCCACATGGCCTGCCCGCCACACCGCCTTCCCCATAGCTTCATAACCACACGTTCCTCCTATGTGGCACTGAGCCATGATCCCCGGTCAACAAAACAACCTCCTACCACATCTCATGCCCACCATCCACACTAGATCTGATGCATCCCCCCACATACTACACTCCGCCGCTGCCAACCGCCCCACTAGCAGCCTCTCCCTCACACTTTACCTGGATTGATGACATCACGTCGCATTCTTCCACTGCCACCAGACACCCCGTCGACATCCCATTGTCCTGCCATCACATTCCACCTAGACAAAAAGTTTTGATCCTACACCATAGAACCTAAACATTTTCATGGGGTCGTCAGATCTTCGGTCTTAGATTGTTATACCACAAAATGAAGGCCCAAAAATCATCCTCCCACAAAATTGAGAAGAACAAAAAGAACACAATGAATAAATGGAAAACAAAGATTCCCAAAAGAACCATAAATATGTATCTTGAATTTTTTGTCTAGCTTGATTCATCCTTGTCCAAGGGATCACGAAGAATGAAGCAATCACACAAACCTAACCCCCATTATATTCCCACAAGATAACTCCCATACTACATATGATCGAACCGTAGATCAACCTGTTAATGAGTTGGTATGCATTGGTCATCTAATTTAAGAATTAGTAATAAATCACAATGAAAAAATATCCTACCAAGGGTGTGGATCAGTTTTTGATGAATGATGAAGCTGCATCGTCATCGTTCGTCGAACTATTGATCTTTGATCCATGTCTCGATTTATGATCCATCGTCACCATCATCGGAAATAATTTCTCCTCATCTTGGTGGAAATATAGGGTTATGGTGATAAACCTCGATTCTATACAAACTCCAATGTAATGAAAGGAGTCTTTGTGTCGAAATAAAATATTTTTATTAAACAGTTTATTATTGATATGTTCAAAAACTACTTTCCGTAGTCGACCCGGGCTAGCCAATTGTTGGCCTCTCCTAGGGTAAACTCACTATTCTGAATGAAATAGTTCCCTAATATTTATGATCTCAAAACATATTTAGAACATATTTAGTTTTAAAGAAAAATCACCCGTTCATTTTATTAAAAACTAAACAATTTTCATCAATTTTTACCGGGCACACTGAGCCATGAAATTAGACACCCTCCCAGTTCGTAGCCTCATAATTTCACCCAATGATTTATAAACATATGACCATAGAAAATTCATGTCATTAAAATGAAACTTGATAAATCTATAGTATAACATAGGTGAGGTATATCCTAGTCTACCTAAGTATCGCACATGGTAGGTGCATTCCAATTCAACCATGTACCAATTAGGATATTAGTCGTCTAATCATATATCAAATTTATACTACACATGATTGGTCAATCCATTACTCATGCGTCTTTTCTAAGGTAAATAAAATCAATACCTCATTCCATACCTTCATATGTGTATGCTTATGAAATTCGATACAACATCACTTCATCTCAATCATGTATTCTCATGGAAATTGGAGTCCTACATTTAACCTCCCTATTATATAAGGTCCATATAATTTACTCAATCATGTATTCCTGTGGTACAAATGGATCCCAACCATATGGTTAGTTGTATTAGTTAATCTAGTAAAAATCATTCCACATTTCTAAATGAATATTTATGTTAACCAATTAGTATCTACTAATTAAGTGGATGTGTAATATGTAATATGTTTTTAGAAACATCTTGTAATATTAGCATGGGTACTCACAATCATTATCATAAATCCCACACAATAGAGTATCCCTCTTCCACATAAAAATTATGGGAAATCACCGATAATTGTAATACCACTTAGATTAAACCCCAATTAATTCATGTAAAACATGACTAACCATTTATATCCCCTCCAACATCCATCAGGGAACAATTATGAAATTTCCCAATGGGATTTCAGTTATTTTGTATGTCCCATCCCAGACATGACAATGCAACACAAAAATATTCTACTATCTCTTTCTTCCCACACCGAGCGTGAATAATGTGGGATTAGATATTTTGTGTGATATTGCAACTAGAATGATAAAAATACCCTAATTATGATTGTAAATATTATGTATGTACATTAACATATAGGATTGTTCCATATGGAGATATTTTATAATCTCTTGTTTCTCACACCAATAATTGCTTAGGTGGCCTTATGATTTAGTAGTGATCATGTCACCACAGTGTTTAAAATTTCTTAATTGGGCCACATCAATATAACCATGCCCCAATTATTCTGATCTATACGGTTTTTTATTCATATCTCAATGTGGTAAGTAGAAATCCATCATGATGATTGAAAATAAAAAAATTCAATCAAAATCATTATTTTTGGACCATATTCTTTGTCATAGAATCCCAAATATAATGAGGTTATATCCATTCTATGAATTTTTCACCTTATCATCATCATCCCAAATTTTTGGTGAATTCTCTCTCATTTGGTCGTATTACCTATCTTCCTGACTAGAAAATGAATATCATGCTTAAAAGATACACCAACCATTTATAGGATACTTTTACTAATCATTACCATTGTATAATATTAAACAACATGTCCTGGACAATGAAACATGATATTAAATTGTATGAATTTTACTTTTATATAGAACTGAACTACCTGAGTTCTGATTCCATTCCCAATGATATAATTTAATCCCTTCAAATGAACATGATTCCAACATCAAAACAGCAATGGTATCTGGGGAAGATGAAAAATATCAGATATGTGCATTGCATGACATAAAACTACCATAAAAAGTATAATAAACAGAATAAAAATAGAAAACCTAAAATAAAAAATGTTACCATTTACGGATAGATTCTGATACATATATATGTTTTTCCATCATCCCATGCTAATAATTGTTTGTCAACTTAAAAGGGAAGATTACAACACATGATATTCTTGAAGGATTCATGGGAATGTATTAAATATATAAGATGGTACAAATTAAGAAGAAATTAATCCAATAATGTTGTGAGGATCTTTAAATACCAACCTATCTAAAGTCATTAGTTCCCGAGTATCATTTGGAAAATACTTAGTGATCATCTTCCTTCTAAAAATGTGTTTGCAAACCCTCAAGGATTTGGTAACCAATTCATGTTTCTAGTTCCACAAAAAAATTGTTCGATACCACTTTATATAAGAATGTTCTTGAAACATATATGATTTACCAACATGAAATATTTAATAAAAAAGGACTACAACACATTCATATTTGAAAATGGGATTATAATAAATTTTACAATGGAAAATTCATCCAAATGGTGTTTCACTAAAGAAATCAGTTTCACGTGTGTTTATTTTTAATTCATCTTTGATGGGTTTACTTGGTTGTGATTGTCTCTAGATGTCATGTCCATTCAATATATCTCCCTTTTAAAAGAGAATGTCATCCCCCCATTTTATAAAGGCATACATATTAGTGGTTTCAAGAGATGGGTCCTTATGAGATTTGGTGATGATGAAACCCATTCCACATCTTCATCAACAACTATATAACACATTGATCAATGAGTACTATATGAATGATTATATCCCAATATGGTAGGTTAAAATGGAATCCCTATATGTCAAAAATCCCCACATACCATCTTTACAATGTTGGCTAGTAGAAAAGAAACACGTGGCACTTATAGTCCTTAAAAATTGTTTAAAGATCCTCTCTCTAGAATTCAACAACAACTTCCTTCATTATTTGAGGGAACCTAATCGGGATATTTATAATGGATAAATTTAATTAAAATATTATTAACATAAAAGGTAACATAAAATAAATCACCATCACTAATGTCATATTGGAATCAAATTCTCAGTATGATGAGGATGCCACTTAGTGGGGTCTGATATAGTCCATTTCAGACAGTGCACCTAGGATAGCCCAAAATGGGAATAAGATAATCAACCAATGGTTTGTAAATATCCATGTTACCATCTAGGGAGCGTCCATTATAGTATGATTGTAATCACAAACTAGTAATATATTCCTATCTGTGATCATCATCACGCAAGAAAAAAAAATTAGAACTAGTTATAATGGTATTTCTAACCCCATAATAACTAAGGGAATACCCATATCACTACCACCAAAATTATGATAGTCAATATTTTCAACAAGGAAATATACGAAGGAAGGAAGAATATATCACTAATAAATCCACATAATTAGAATATACTTACTATCTCTCTAATGACCTCACACACACATACTAGAGGCAATAAAATGGATGTAATAAATCTGTCCACATATTCTATAAACATTTCAATGTATAATTATTCCACTGCTAGTAGTTTTGGGTCAGGCCCAAAAAACCCTAACTCACAATTAGAGTGACTCATTTTTACAATATCAAGGATACTCATGAAAATAAATATATTATTACTCCTATCCAATGGGTCCATGAATATAATCACATTATAAATTGACATGTATTATTAGTCATATATCTTTGTTCCAGTTCAAGAACGTCAATCCATTTTAGTGGCTTATTCAGGGAACGTATATATCCTTATCAACTCCTAGGAAACATATCCATAAATCTAGCTAGTGACATAGGATATGATTAGGTGAGATCCAATGAATAAATATCTCTATCCATAACATGAAACCCTAATCTCTCATAGGAGTGAACCTAAAATATAGTCTCACTAATGGAAATAAAAACTTTGAGAGAAGGAAAAGAATCTTACTTGACTCACTGATGGAGTTCTTGAGGTCCTTAAAACCTTTATCAATGGTTTCCAATAAACATAGTTATTATAGTCACTAATTTTGTGATAGTCCTCCCCTTTACATGGATTCAAAAATATTTTAACTCACCACATGTAATATTAACATCAAATGCTCATTTTTTAGTAATACTGAGATTTGTCATGTGAAACCGTATCATTATGAGTACATTGAGAACCCAATTAATTATTATAAAATTACAAAAAAAACAAAGAACTATCTATATATGTGTTCAATTTCCTCCCCAAATTATGCGCCACATTATTTTTACCTATAGTTTTACTTTAAGCAATGATGGTACTCATATCATTGACAGTGTCCACTACAAAGGTCCTTTTTATGGTGGCAGGTAATTTAAAAAAGAAGTCCCCCTTATTTAAAAAAAATAATGATAAAATTGTCATATAATGAGGCACATTGTAATATATGGTATATAATGAATAATTCAAAATCATTGAATGATGATTTTATTTGTAAAGTGGAAGACAAACAGAGGCAATATTCATTCTTCCACCCACCAGTGGATCATCTCCTTCCCCCACATTAGAGGAGATCCTAACAAATCCAATTAATTATGAAAATATCAGAATTTATTTCCCACTTTGGTTTGATCAATTTTCGGAATATCAAACAAAACAAGAAGATAGTTAATTTATTTTAAGGAAAAAACATTATGAAGTTAATATAATAATTATGGTATGTCCCTTATTTATCCTCAATATATTTATCCATAGATATTTTTATATGAATTTCTACATGGTATTATGATGAATTTATAGATAAAATTTTACATTTGAAAAATCCTTCAATATAAACCATAAAAATATCATTCAAAGGTGATAGATGAACGTTATCAAAAAAATTTAATTGGCCACCCTTTTAGTTGGATGATGCCCAAAATAAATAAAACTATAGGAGGATATTCAATTCAACAACCTTATTTCTTTACGAATGAGATGAACAATTATTGTTATTTCCCATCTTATGTCTATATCAGTAGTGGTTAGTCATGTGGAATTACATTTCACCTTACTCCCTAATAAATTAAACTAAAAAAATCAGATCATGCAATGTGATTACATTGATTTTACTCTCAGAGGAAGATTTTTCCCATGGGAGATTCTATACATAGCTATAATCGACCATGGTCCCTTCATAGAAGAATCAGGATAGACGAGAGTGAGTCATGGGGAGACCCTTTCATGAGTCATCTAAGAAGATTGAGAAATTTCCCCACTTAAGGAAGGCTAATCATTAGACATGAACAATTTTTTTTTCCAGAATCTTGTACTTCATTTATAGGTCACACACTAAACTCAACTCATGAAAAAATAGATTGACATGGTTAACAGAAAAAATAGCATCTTTCACAGATACATGAGAAAGTTATTATTCATTGGGATAAAGAAATATTTAAAATAACAAACTACTATGATTCAAAAAATTATGAAACAAAAAGATTAATTATTGGAGTGGGGACAACTGCACCCCATATAGAAGGGGAAATTTTTACCTCAGTCTCCTCCTTAATGAAATTTTGTATTTTCCCATTTAGGAAGACTATCATTGATTGAAACGTCCTAAAATTATAATATCACGACCTAGGTTTATAACCCCACAATATCTATAAAATGGACCTTGTGTTTGATATCATTAGTGAAATGAAAAACCAAGACTAAACAACCCAACAAATATATTAGTTAAATGTTGAAAATATAACCTAATCATTGAATTAAAATTTAAAAATTGGATAAAAACATTGTTACATATATATATATAGGTCTTAAAAAATAAAAATTCATTGATTAATTATTTTGAATTATGTTACCAATTTTTAGTAATGGAATCTTATGCTTTAGAATTTCTTGTTTCTTTTAAAAAATATTTTTCATTTTTTTATCAAAATATTATAATTAATTTATAAAAATTTTATATGTCCTATTTTATAGAAATAATATCATTTTCTAAATTATATTACCAGAATTACCTTAGGTTTATTTTTACAATTTTTTTTGATGTTTTTTATTCTTCAATTAATAGTGATAAATAACTATTTTATTTGGAAATCAGAATTTTCATTAATGATTTTAAAATGATCTATTTTATTTTAAAAATATTTCTAAAATTTATATATATTTTATTATTTATTATACAATATATTTGTATTTAATATTTTAGTTATTAATTTTCTTATAAAAATATTTTTTTACATAAAACGGAATTTTTCTAAAAAAACATTTTTGGTGATGTTTTCTCTTTTGGTTTTACTTTTTTCACTCGGAATTATATAAAATGAATAATAAAAACGTTACTAATAGTTTTAATTCGAAAAAAATTAGTATGTATTCCTATTTTATTCTTTGGAAATTATAATTTTTACTTACGTGAAATAATTGTCACTATAGTGGGGGTAAACCGAGTAATTATGGTTAAAAATAATAGGATAAGGACTAGATAATTATACTAAATCAATACATAATTTCATTTTATCGACCTAATTTTTTGAATCCATAAAATGTTCGAATACATGAGATTTTTGTTCCATTTTTTTGGGAATTTGACCTTTATGATATATTATTTAAAGGCAAGTAAAAAAATTTCATTCTCATTGTTTCACTTTCACTAAATTTTTGACATAAGGATACACATAGGATCTAATAAATAATAAATTGATATTTTAAATATTAATGTTTTTTAATGATTTTTTATTTATAATTTTTAGTGTTGAAATTAAAACCCCAAATGCTTAAGTAACAAAACAGTTCTATTTTTTGAATTAATAGATAAAAATAATATGTGATTTTTAAAAAATAAATGTAATATAATATGAATAAATAAATTTTTACCATATTTTTTATTGATATAGATGATATTTTGGGGATGTTTTAATTTATTACATTATAATTCCCACTTTTCATTGTTATATTTAATGTCGTATTAAATGAATAATTTCTGTAATGTCATTATTTATATTGTACACTTAATATAAATTTATTATATAATTTAAAATTATGAGAAATTTTATATTCATCAAAATGAATATTATAGTGTTTATATGATAAATAATTTCCCATTTATTGGTAATTTTTTAATATATGGTGTTATTATTGGCCTTCATATGATCCAAAATTTGAATATTGTAATGAAATTTAAAAGGGTTAACAGGGGGGTTTAAAACTAAGTGATAAGGGTTAAAGCATAACCGATAAATTAACAAATCGTTATATATGAAATATTTTTGACTCAAAATCATCATATATTTTAATTATATCAACTTGGATCCATTAGGAATTGACAAATAATTTATATTAATTTAATAAAATAATTAATTCATAGAATACCCTTCCCCTCCATTATAAAAGGACATGCCATATTCTCCTTCCATACATCAAAATCTTCCATATATCCTAGAGATAACCCAACAATATCCCTTATATATTATATTATCTACCATATTAAGGTTTCTTTTCAAAAAGACCAGCCCTAGGGTCCCTAAGTGGAAATCTAAAAGAATTTGTTCAATGAATAGATAATCACCTTAATCGTTCACTTTCATTTTTAGATTCTTATTTTAGATACAATAAATTAATATAATTTATAATAAATAAATGAAATATATATCATAAATAATGTTAAATTTTCTAATTATTATTATAACTCTATTATCCACCCTCTTCCCCCTCAAATGGGATTTGAAAATATCTCTCCTACATATGTATGACTTACCGTCTCCATGTAATGATACTATTCAATTTTCATCCCCAGCCTTTTTGGATGGGTATTATGATGGGTTATCTATTATTATATGATATTAATTACAAATTTTATTATATAATTACAATATAACATCTAAAATCCTATATTTATTTCTTTTAGAAATGGAAATGTTGCTCAGGCGTACGTGTGAAATAGAACCTTGATGATGAAATTTGATTTTTTACTTATATTCATCATATATGTTAATAGAGATTGATTTAATAAATAGTAATGATATATGTGATATAAAAATTATTCTCTAAAGGTGAATTATTATTTATATTTCCATTGTTCCATCTATCGAAATGTGAAAACAACACTCATGCATATGTACAACCTACAGTCTCATTGAATAGTGTAATTCCTTTTTCCATATCATGTATTTGTTTATGAATATAAAAATGCATCTATATTGAATATATATGACTATTAAATAGAAAATTAGATTTTTGGATATTATTTAACCATAATAAAAAGATTATGTATCCAAACTATCTATCAAAAATAATCCTGAACAATGATATTGTTCACACTCAAATTAGGATTTTAAAAAATAAATACTTTTAAATGGGTATTGTAATGACATAAAAGGATAATATAGTATATTTTATCTATTTAAATTATTATGGTATATATTTTTACTAAAAATAAATTTATTATATAGGTTTTTATTGTAATTTTTAAGGATGTGTAATTATAGGCAAGAGATTTTGCCCCAATTTTCCTACATTATGGCATATTTTAATTTTATTCAACTAACTTCTCTTCTATTGGGTGTATACTTCCAAATTTTCATGTTATTTAATTTATACTTCATAATTCATGGTACTTTATTTTTTAATTAAATTTCATTCATCTATAGGGATATGATTTGAATTTCATCAAGTGTTATGTGATTCAAAACTCAGTTATCTCTCATGGGGTCATATAAATTTTTAATTGATTCTATTATGTCAATATTATGTTTGAAATTTCGTTTTTTATTTAAATTTTAATGAAATGTTATTTTCTATTTATTTATATTTTTTATACACAATGAATTTATTTATTATTCATCACTTCATTTTGATGATCATTTTAAGGGGTTTTCTTCGCACTTTTACTTATACGTTGGTTATACAATTCTCACCACTTATTAGTTTTGTGTAGTCTACATATTTCAATTTGAAATTGTTTTATCATGAATTATTTATATTAGTGGAATTTAATATAATATTTGACATTATTATTTAATGGGTATTGTGATAAAGAAGTTATCAATGTAGTAAGGGTATGTTTCACAATCTTATCATGGATTGGGATTATTTATGTTTTTGTATCTATTGGATGATTTATTCTATCTTTATATATTAGACTCAATATATATTATTTTCCAAATTATAAATTTATAAATAAGTTTTTTTTTTCATTTTACTATATTTTTGTACACAAGACACTGGAATAAGTTTTTACAAAAGAGAACATTTACCCCAAAAAAATGTATTTTCTCAAGAATCCTCTACATGTCCACGTGGTTATTTTCATAGAAAATGGGTTTCCAATTATTATAGTAATTATTAGATTCTAAATATTAATTTAAATTTAAATAATGTATTTTATCAATAATATTTATTATATATTTTTATTTTATTTCTCTTCACAAAGAACAACAACCTTATATTTTTATATAACACATTTGGTATATGTTGTAATGATATAATCATTATTATTTTTCTGTATGGTTTATAAACTATTTGACATAGAAAATATTAAAATTTTATATGAAATTTCTTCAATATGAATTTTTAAATTGATTATATATTCCATTTTTATTATCAACTTTCATATGATGAATGTGTTTGACTTTGTAAGTGACATGCATGGCACACTATATCTAATTGGTGTATCAGTAGGTCTCATGAGATAAAATAGATTGGGTATTTGGATGGGGTCATAAACATTAATATAGATTTATTTCCATGGGCCCTTTATGATCTTAATATATGTCTTTCAGAAAGGAATCAATAGTATTTTTCAAAGGTATGTTAGTATTCATCCCATCATTATAAGACTTTTTATTATTATCCATCTGATTGCTTTATTTTTTATGATATATGTAGATAATTTTAAATCACAAATGATTTGTAATATAGAATTATTTGATCACAATTTATTCCTTTAATCTTATTCCTTGTGATCATGTTAATGACTAAACAGAACGAGTTTTAATTTTTTTACCATTATATAAAGATTATTCCTTATTTAATCAGAATAACATCCATTTTATGTAACTTTTACTCATAATCTAAGATAACATTTATTGTTTTCCTTTCACATGGTATGAAGAATTAATCACTGAATTATTTCATGGATTCCTTATGTTTTCTTTCAAAATATTATATAGTTATTGTTTTCAAATATATTGTTAGATTCAAGTATGTATCTAATATAACAGGATAATAAAACTATTTGGTCAATAGGGATATGATTTCTTGTATATAGTTCTAACACAATTAATATTCCACTAACTATTGGCTACTGTTGTTAGGGTATTTCTTGTTGGCATATGTGAATGTTTTGAACAATCATTGGGAAAGTTATTTTAGAAAACATATATTACAAAACATAACCATATGAATGACCAAAATTATATTTTTATGAAAATTATAAAATCCTAATGGTTTGGTGGGGATGATATTATGGGAACTTCCTAGGAATACATCTATGTAATGATACTATAAGTGGGCATGGTTTTGGAGTAGATTAATATATTGATATTAATAGTAATTTGAGTTATATTTCATCCATAATTATTGTGTATAGTTAATGTATCCTTACTACATACCTATTTTGACACTCTTAGGTGATATTATTGGATTAATTCAAATTTTATTCATGAACTAATATTATGGATTAGACGTCGGAAATTTTTTTAACATATGATTTTTGATAGTGATACTAATAATAATAAAGTGTCATGGAATGATTTTTATATTTTTAATATTATGTTTAAAAGAATATATATACCTTTTATGTTTTATTTGATGGTATATTATGTTGATTAAAAATAATTTCTGATCCATTTATGTACCTGATTAATTAAAATTGTTTATTCGAGGAATAATAATTTTTTATGGACAAAAGTTAAAATGTAACAACAATAATTATGGTATATATGATCCTAGATGATGGGGTATTTATGATACATTAATATTTATGAACATATATTTTATCGTATTAATTACATGGGATTTAAAGGTGATTTTATAGTAAATTTTGATTTTTAGGATGTTTCTTATATTTTTGGGAATGTTACAAAAATATAATTAATAAAGATTAATAAAAAGAAAAAATATTATTTAATGAGACATCACTTCAAATAGATTAATCTATGGATATTTGACCTATTACTTAGTGGTGATAAGGGATAAATTCTTACAATTGGCATACATGAGTTTAGCTATAGTATGAAATTAGATTTACACATGTGTTTTGATGTTAATATGTTATATTGATTTTGGGAAACATATAATTGGATCAAATATTTTGATATTGAGGTGGTTAATGAATTTTTTGGAGGCATTTTATTATGTTGAGGTATATATAACAATTATGATTAATATTGAGGTTATTAGTGTTATTTTAGATAAAGGGTTTGTTATTTAAAGAATTATATAGGTAAACCATTAAAACAATTTTTAAAATTTTTGAGGTTAATGTAAGAAGGTCTATTCATTTTTGGTATTTACAAATTATTTTCATATCATTTTAGTTTTATTAAAGAAGAAAGGAATAGTTTTTAATTATTTTATAGAATATTTTATCTGTTATAATTTCATTTAAGTACTTTAGGAATAAAAATTTCACCTTTCATACTAGTTGATTTGATAAATATTTGATATTGTTGTGGAAATTGATTAATGGTTAAAATTATACTTTCAATGTTACAATATTCTCTTATTTTCATTTTGACTAATGGGATTTAATTACTCTAAAAAAACGATCTAGAAAAAAAATTGGTCCTATTAACTTCAATATCCCTGAATCAATAGCCTTTTTAACTTGTATTTTGTTTAAAATTATGCAGTAGTTTTCTTTATTGTGATCATTCATTTTATAATGATTAATTATCTCTTTTAGTACGGATATCAGTCTTCTAATTAATGTATATATATTTATATCCCAGTAATGTAATCCGATTTGGAACCCCAGATATGTGTTATTCTAGTTTATCTTCTTATTTTACATTTCCTCTTTTCAAGAGAATGTTTTATTACCCCTTTTTAAAAAGTTTGTTTTCATGAAAGAGAATTATGAATTGTTAAAACTTTTTTTTTCAAATGAAAGTAAAAATTGGGTTGATGTAATTTATTTAATGCGGTGAGAATATAATACCATGAGATTATAAAAATATATTATTATGTTTGATAACATAAATGAAATGGGAAAGTGATCTAAAATGACTAACAAAATATAATATTCAAATATTACAATTATGTAATATCTATTAAATTTACACATGAAAATACGATTAACTTTATTTTGATATATATATAAGGTAGTTAATCACTAAAAAATTAGTTTAGGGTTAAATTTTAATATACTTCTAAAATGATATATTTTATAATGAATAATAATATAAATAATTTTTTATTCAAAACTATATTTTTTCAAGAATTTCGAAAGCTTATTTTTTATAAAAAAGATTTAAAATTAAAATTAGTTATATTATACTATTAATTATTCAATTAATCACATTGTAATCAATTATATGACTTAATTTGTAATAAAAATATTATTTATACATATAAAGGTATTATAATGAAAAATAGTTTTCATTTCATTTTGTGTTTGGGTTTTAAATTATATATTTACAAATATATAAATTTAATCTCTTATATTTTATTCCATATTTGGAATTATTATTTCAATATTTTATAATTTCCCCTTTATAATTTTTGTTTAAATTAATTGTAACCATATTAAATAATTGTCACCACCGTAATGATAAATCAGGTAGTTATGGTTAAAAATATTATAAGGACTTGAAAATTCCCCTACACATAAATTATTTTCATTTTATGAGTCCATTTTATCCATAATACTCCAATATTCTTATATATGATCTTTTTAAACTTTGGGATTTGATTTCTACCATTATATTAATTTATTTAAAGAAAAGTCAAAAATGCCATGCTCTTTGTTTTTTTATTCAAGAAGAAATTAATAATGATAAACATAGTGTATGTTTATTTCGAAATAATTATTTTACAGACGAATTATTTTTTTATAATTATATTTTAATTCATTTTCTTTGTGATTAAATAACTGTGTTAAATGCATAAGGAACACCGACACAATATTTTTCCATTTTATAAAAAAAATGAAATTAATAATTTTAAAAACATTTAATGTGATATAATTTCAATGAATAAATTTGTATAATAAATTTTATATATCTATATTACATTTTAGTTTTTTTATAAAATATTATATGTCAATTTCCCTTATGGCATGACATGTTTACCAACATCATAAATTAATATTGGGAAAAATAATATTGATAATATTTTATAATAAATAATATTTTATGTAATGGTTCAAAATTAATAAAAATATTAAAATAATCCATATTAGTTGGATTGAATATAAATAATCAATGATTTTCCATTTATGGATAATTTATTCTTTTATTGAAATTTTATTGACTATTACTGTGTGGGAAATAAAAATATAACAGTAACTGTCAACAGGGTTAAAAGTTGGTTAAAAATAAAATTGGAGGGTTAAAAAATCCATGACTAAATTATATATTATGAGATTATATAGATCCACATCTATAATATATTTTAATTATCTCAATTTTGATTTACATAGACTTTTAAAATAATTTGTTTTAATATAATACATTAGAAAATTTGATGAACACACCTCCCTTCTGATATAAAAGGACACCCCACCGTCCATATATTTATAATAAATTGACCCATATAGATTTACCATCTTATGAAAAAATAATTATAAACTTCTATTGACACATTATGGGGGTTATGTTCTTTCCAAAAGACTATACCAATGTTCCATATGAGGATACTTAAAGGATATCATTCAATGAAGAACTAATGACCTTTACTAATAACATTTTTATTAAATATTCATTTTAATCCTATAAATTTTTCATATATATAATAATAAAATAAATAAAATGTTACATATATTATGAAATTTTATTAGGATTATGAATGATCAATTATCCAAAACTCTTTCCAGTCAAATGGGATGTGAAATTATCGTTAGTGCGTACATTCATCTTATCTTCTCAAAATTACAATAAATTTGAATTTCCTTCACCATAGTTTATCTATGGGAATTAATATCTATTAAATTTTTAGATATTATATTTATCAAATAATTATAAATTTTTAATTATAAAATCAAATCTACCTTTATACCCTACAATCTGTTGGAAAATGTTCACATCGATCGTGTGTATGTGTATACTACCACCTCTATGGACCATTGTGATTTTTTTTCATTTACATTATACATAGATGGTATTAATAATAAATTTATTTAATATATATGATACATATAATATAATTATGATTATCAGACATTGGATTATTATTTTCCTTATTTTTTCTAATCTTTTGAAAAGTTAAAACTTCATTTATGTCGATATATTACATGTCATCTCCATTAATGGTGGAACTAATTTTATATCTATAAATATTATAAATGAATCAGTAAATACATAGAAAAATATATTTAATATACCTGATTTTTGAATAATTATTGAAACATTTGAGGTTATAGAACCATTATCTAAGTAAAAGGACTGCAACAATTATTTTAAAATACTCATAAATTGGAAATTTTTAACTCTTAAAAATGATGATTTATTGTCGTATTATTGATGAATCATTATTTAATTGTTTTAAGGGGATAAAATATGATATTATGACTAATTAAATGATTCTTCTATATAAGTATTGTAAATTTAAATTTATTATATAGGATGTTAGAGTACATTTGATGAATGTCTAACTCGAGGTATGGGATTTCATGTTAATTTTTCTTCATTCAGGAATATTTTATTTATATATATGTAAAATATATTATTTGGTGTATATAATTTCTATTTTACATGTTATATCACAAATCCTTAATAATTTATTTTATTTTATGTTTCAAAGAAATTTTATTCAACCAATTCCATTTTATTTAAATATTTCCATGTAGTATGTATTTCATAAATCAATTTTACTTCATTGTGATATATCACTTATTCATTAATTATAATATAATTTTATTATGTGTGAAATGGAAATTATTGGATATATATAACATTTGTAGAATAAATGTTTTCATATTTATATTATTTATATGTAATCAATTCATTTATTAATTCTAACATCAACAATATGATCATTATTCAGGTTTCTTGTAAACATTTTACTTATGTGAGACATATTCCATTCTCAAAACTTATTTGTTTTGTGTGGAATATATAATTAAATTGATACTTTATTATTGAATGTTTTATATTCATGGAATTTAATGTTTCGTTTTATTTTTCACATTCATATGGACTGTGATTCAAATTTTACTATAGTAGTAAGGGTTTATATCACAATCTCATAATTGTTTGATATTGTTTATTTTTACGTATTCATTTTGTGAATTATTTCATAAATCTATATTATTAATAATATATTTTAATCTTCTATGTTGTTTTTTAATAATTTTTGCTTCTTCTTTCATTTTCCTCTCTTTATTAACTCAAGATAATGAAATATTATTTTTCACAGAAAATTGCATTTTTTTCCAATCTTATAGGAATAATTATCTTATATATCCATAAATGGTTTGAATGTTTTTAAATTATATTTTTACTAATATAGGATGATTTATTAATAAAAATTAAAATTGGTTTTTTTATATAGTAATTTTAAAATTGCTTTATGAATTATGTATTATTTTAAATCTTTTATAAAAGTGTAGAAGTAATGTTTTTCAACTTATACATATTGAATGGAATTTACCAAAGTGTGATAGCTAAATTCTTTGAAGCTTCCTATATACTTTTATAAGGTTAATTTAAATTAAAATTTTTCTTTAATATTCATGAATTATTTTTAAAAATGTCATTTTAAAAGTGAATAATTTATTTTCCCCAAGAATGTCTTAAATGTTATTTTAATGGTGTATATATAAATAAATAAAAACAAACCTATATTTCTATTATACTATTATATGGATATATTGAAATGATACCATCATTATTTTATCAATAGATGGTTTATGATTAATTTTATTGGGGAAATATTCATATTTTGTATACTAGTTGTTTATTTAGAATGGTCACAATGATTATGTATGGAATTTTAAATCTCCCCCTTCATTGATATAATTAACTGGACATATTAATTGATATGCGGGTCCCTCTATATCCTATGAAGGTCTTGGTTAGTCACATTAGACAATAAATATTGAGTATTTGAAAACATCCATAAAATTTTATATAGATTTCTTAGATAAAGGACTTGATAGTATTTTTAGACGTGTCATAATAAGGCCTCGATGGAATATTTTAGATGTCAGGAATCACACATTCAATAATAGGATTTTAGTTATTGATTTCCATGTACATATTTGATTAGTTTTGATATAAATATTTAATTTTAATGAAAATTTGATTAGTTTTATGAAATTATTTATCATCATATATTCCAACCATTTTATTTCATTTTACCAATTTATGAATTATTGGATTGTGTTTTCTATTATTAAATATATGATATTGAATATTTATTTTTACTATTGAATGATTACATTGTATTTAACTCCACTGATCATATTATATCAACCTTAATTTGTTTATTTTTACTAGTATATAAAGAAATAATCATTAAATGAGTTAAAAAATATATAATATTTAATTTCTCTAAGTTACATATTTTTTTCCAATTGTAGTGTTTTATTAAAGGATGTATATATTCTAACAAAACTATTAAACAATTTAGTTGATTGGGATATTATTTCATATATCATGTTCAAATGTAATAATGAAAACACTAAATCTAGGAAACCTGAGTAATGGTCAATACAAGAATACCCATTATAAATAAATAGAATGAAATTTATGAGAGATTTTATTGAGATCACTCTTTGTTGGTTGGCCTCTGGAGTTCTCATAAAGGGAAGGATAATGACCATTGGTAGTTAGAAGACAAAGAAACCTATCATGTTTTCAAAAATTCTTAAATATCACTTCACTTTTTTTGATCTCTTTTTATAAAACAACCATATTAACTTTAGAGTGCTAATAAGATAAATTTTATTCATTATACATGATTGAATATCATTAGTGCTTCCCATGGGGATACTAAAAATCATTTGGACATTGAAATGCAGAATTATGGGTATTTTTGTATTAAAAACGTGGCCCATTCTGAACATAATGTATATGTTGGGTGGGTCAAGAGTTAATTGTTTGAAATAATAATGTGGAATCTCTAGAATGATCTATTATCACCTCATCAATGGGAGAAAATAAAATAAATTTTAAAGGTGTTGAAACATTCCTCCCATTACCAATGGAGGTGACCTATTAAATAAGAATTATGATTTGATTAATATGATGTTTAGTATTAGTATATTAGAATGATCTATTTGGATATAATCATAAGAAATATCAACTATATAAATGTTCAATAATCAAAATCTCATGGTAAAATCCAAATAGACCCTCTTGAATATTAAGAACCCAGCATTCCAATAAATGTTGACCCATGACACTCACTTAATCTAAGTTGTAGATAAAAAATATATCTATATCTCATGAAAATATTTTTTTTCAATATTTCCTTCCATTTTTTAATATATGTAATTTTTTCACGTAAGTTATTATAATAAACAAAAAAGGGTTTCCATAAAAATGTTGGTTAAATAACCATATATAGATCATTCTAATGTTCAACATGATCAATATCCATCTCATATCACTATCCCACCAAAGATATTTTTGACACTATTGTGTCATTGATAGCCCGGTTGTATGAAATGGATGGATGGTTTAAACCAGTGAATCTAAAGAAAAACCCATTCAATGGTTGGGTAGACTCAAATATTTCATCACCAAACATTTGTACCTCTATATTTCCAACATTAAATGAATTAGTGCATTTAGAAAATCACCCAAATCATTTCATATATTTTATTTGACATATGTTTGGAAAAATATAATAGAAAAAGGAATCCAAATATAAGAGATTCATAAAAGACCTAGAATGACTATCCATCATATGGTATATGAGTTTACCAGTCAAATTGATCAATGTATGGAAGGATATCAATAATAGCTTCTTTATCAGTTCATCTTTACTCTATGGAATATGAAAATCATAGACATCTATATTTGAAAATAGAGAGAAAAATTTACTCAAATATCATTTCTAGATGGGATGTTTTAATTTACTCCCTAAACATATTATTTTAATAAGAATTATTGTTGGGAAATTTTATATATAATGTCTACAATAAGATTCAAAAAAAATTCATTATGGAAATGAATTTTAGAATATTTCCAAAAAACATTTTCTAGTTAAAACAATAGGGGTGTGATTCTATTTTTTGATCTAAATTCATGTCTCAACTTATATGTGATGATCAGGTAAAGAGAACATGAAAATTGGAAACCACTACCTTGATACATAAGACATCTACAACACAAGATCCATCCTCAATGCCAACCCCATATTAAAAATAGAATCCAAATTATTAATAAAAATAAAAATTTAAACTTAATGATGAGAAAAGGGAGTAGACACATATTTAATTTGATTATCATAAGAATAAAGTTTAATCCTTTTTAGATAAAAATAGTTTAGGCTATTCATTACAGCTTTTGATGACAATCTAGTGATGTTTTAGAGTCAAATAGAACAAAATATATAGACCTGATGATCACATCAATTATTTCCCCTCTCATGAAATTTTAGTGAACACAATTGATGATCGCTTGGTTTTTAAATACATTATATAGATTAATTTCGAATTCAAGTATGTAATGATGGACAAATAAAAAAATATAATTGGAATTTTTTTCTTCTAAAATCATCCTAGTCGATTAGTGTAAATGGAAATATTTTAATAGAAAGGGGGAGATGATGTTCAATGATTGGATGACTAGAAATATGGTCAATCAAAATCACATTATCCATAAGTCACAATCAAACTAACCTATTATATCTATAATTTTTTTTACGGTGGTGAGACCATCATCTTTACCACTACAATATTAGAAGATTTCATCCTCTATAAAATGACAAAATCGAAGAAAAATGAATCAATAACTAGAGAATGATATGGTATAGATTCCAATACATTCCTGAACCACTAACCTAATATTCCTCCATTTCTATATAGATGGGTACCGTTCCATGAAATATTAATAGAATAGTCCTCAGAATTGGTATCCTCATTAGAAGATAAATTACTCATATGCTCTATAAACATCCATCATATGATGGAAACCTTCTATGATAATGAGTATGTCTTTTGAAAAATGTACCTGAATCCAGATAAATGGCCACATGTAGAGTCTTCAAGAGATGAGGGACCAAGGAAGATGTAATCATGGTTGAATCCATCTTCTATAATATATCTTTTATGAGGCTATATTTTCAGATGAAATCCACCATTATGAACGTCAACAATCCCAAATTGAGGAATTTAGTAACCACAAAATTGATTACAATCCAACCATATTGTATTATCTTGTTAGAATAATTGATGAGTATACAATAGCCTGATAAGACAATGTATGTGGGTAGACTATTTATGAAAATTCCATCATTGAAAATTGTACCTATATTTTTTATTTAATCTCCAAACTCGTCCATTTAAATAAATTCAAACTCTAGATTTCTAAATAGATAGAATCCAGACATGATGTGATGTTGACTATTTACTATAAAATATGAAGTTTGAAATAAATTTTCCATAGTCTAGAAGAAAATATAAATAATGTATTATCATTTTTGATTGAAGGAACAAGAAGTTTTTCTTGTATAGGAAATTATATTCCATAAAGTATTTGAAGATGAGGTCATAAAAAATAAAACATATTTTGTATAGATAAAAACTATAGACTATCATGTATTTATATCTTTAATGTAATAATTTAGTGGTACTTCAATATAAGGGAACATCATACCATTGAATGTATCTAGTATGACATATAGTGTTGACAAATTATGATCAATAATTAATAATGTCTTGTGGAACAATATTATTATAGGTTGAAATATTAATAAATTAGTTTATTGTGAATCTATGTTTTTCCCATAAACATTAACACTTTAGTGTTAAGATAGAATCTAATAAAATACAGATGATCAAATCATGGATAGAGATCAATATAATGAATTTGTAACTCATACTAAATTCTTGGTGGTTTATTAAGATTAAACATTTCAAGAAATTCTTATTTGAAAATGGATTCTTCATCCTGAGATGGTCCATTAATTATACCAATAATAACACTAATAATAAATTAATGGGAAACCTAGAAATTAAATAGTGTCAAGGAACCATTCAAATAATGTAAATATCAACACATCGATATTAGATTTTTATTGATGGTTGGAAAACATCCAATGATCCGAGATGTTTCTAAGGTTACCACAAAAAATACGATTTGAATTGACTCAGAAAACCCATTCCAAGGGATTCACTATGAATACATATTATCAATCAACTTTATTGAAAAAATAGTTTATATTTAAGTATTTACTCATCAACCATAATCATATTAGTCAGAACAACTGAACTTGACAATAAATAATGCATCATGGGTCCTCACAATAATGAAAAAACCATGGGTGAATCCTCAACTATCTAATCCATATATCATTAGTTAACCCTTGATTTTTCCGTAAAACTATAAATAACTATCATATCAACTATATAGGGTTGTAACATTCCCACTCCACATTCTAGATATCAGAATGTGGAATTTTCTTATGACATTATAGATTCTTTTTCATCACCCATCCCTAATGAGTGTGATAAAGACTAATAGTTAGATGAATAAGAAGACCTCAATTATTCACCTTCAATGATAAATGAAGGATAATCTACCTATTTTGATACACTAAAACTGATAAATATGAGATTTTATGAGGATATTAATCCATCATTGATCTCTGTGGTCCTGTCCCTAAATGAAGCGGAGGATTATATGTCCTTTATATAAATGAACTCGTATTTGTTTCTTGGAAATACATTGAAATTATAGTCCCTAAACCAATGAAACCACCCAACAAATATGGTTTTTAGAATATCATAGTGCTTACATGATGGAATCCATAAGAAAACATCCATATTAGGTGTCCATTTATAATTTCATTATTGATAACATATTCAAGAAAATGTTTAATTATTATTTATATTTTAAAAATTGGTTCAATAATATTTTCCTTATTGAAAATAATATATAGAATGTCAGTGTTTGCCTCATATTTTGGGATCTCAATTGTGATAGTACAAAACATGAATTCTTAGTACTAATCACATAACATATGAGCAACATAATTATTTTTATCAATCATGATCTTCTATTGATGAAACCATAGGATATAAATTTTTTATGGAAGATAAAGATGAAGAATCCAATAATTTTAGGAAACCCCAAGGGGAACACTATTATCATAAGATACCTATTTTTTGATGAATCTCATTGTTACATATCAATATATCTTGATGGGAATTTTATTCCCTACTTTTAAATGCAACTAGAATGTAACTCCAAGGATATATTGGTGAAATATTTAAAATTTCATCATAATCCTAATTATATATATATATATATTCCAATAATCTATGACCTGATAGCCTAAGAATAAACACATATAAATGTGTTATCATCATTACCTCATCAAAATTTCATCTAATAAAAAAATTATATCATGGAATATAAGTTAAAACTAAGAATAATAATGATATATTTGATATTTCACCCCATATAAGTATCAATGAGTTTATGAGTCTACAAGGGAGCCTCACCTATATTTAACTCTTCATAGTGAATACTGCAAGAAAATGTTTTCCCTTAACTAATATAATGACAAAGGATGCATTGTATTAGATGATTGACAATTTCTAATAGGACATTGGAAATATCATGATTTATCCTTTATTTCCTCTAAATATGATGAATCATATCAATGGAAATCCGCTAATGGTATATATGATAACCCTAGAGTATCAACATGGACATTACCTATATAATAAAATGATGCAATATAAGATAATATCATGTGTTATCTTATTCTATTCATTCCCAATACCGAGACATGATATTCATTTTAAGAGAAGAGTTCTTTCATGCTAACAACTACTATTTAGAAATTGAGGATATACATGAAACACCATGAAGTCCATTAGGTCTCTCACCAATATCAACCCAAATATATCTTTAACCATCATATTTTTATTGGGCACTTTTAATAGTTAGTGTAATTTTATTTAAATTTTATATACATTTCATAGAGTCAAAGGAAATAAAATTGAAGGATCTAAAAAATTTCCATACAAAACATCCCATTGTACAAAACATACTATTAGATTGTGAATTCCTTAATGAATATATATATTTTCATTAGGATTTCTTTAATCCATGGGATATGTATTTCATTGGAACCTCTAGGATCCCAACATCAAAGTAATTGGCATACTGAAAACTCATTGATTTCATCAGAAGATTCATTATTATATCCAAAATAAAAGTGACTCTAACATATTCCGTAATATTATTAGAATGATGAAGTAATAGCTATGCATAATAATATGATGTCATCAAAGGTTTAAAATTAGAAATATAAATAAAAGGAGATCACTATAAGGATAAAGGTGATTATAAGTAAGCAATGAAGAATTCCAATTGATATTATTCAACAATTAGTGAGGATTCAATCCCACTATTTGACTATTTTATATCGTTTTTAGATGAGTTACCATTAAATACAATAATATCATAGGTTTTAACTTAGAGAATTCCTATGTAGATGCATTCGTCAATGGTACTATTACCTTTAATGATCCAAACCAAGATGAGCTATTATAACTATACACAATAGAATATCATCATCACCTTTTCATAACTATATAGAAGAACTAAATGTGGAAAATTACATCCCCATAACATATCATTCAATTGGATAGATCTCTAATATAGTTTTATTCCATCATAAAGAGTCATAATAGACCTAATTTTACAATTAATAGTCAACATCACTCTCTAAGGTAGCCCACATAATTATATGGTTCTCTATAAATAAATATTTTATCAAGTTATCCTTGAATTTATTTGTTGAAAAAACTATTTCCCTTAGCTATGATTTCAGGACTAGAGATTACAGTTCCCATTAATCATTGATGAAACTATATCATCAATTTAAGAGACCTTGTAATTTCCATCCTATAATGTTATGGGATTGAAAAAAATTAACCAAGGGGTTCCATTCATGTAAAATACATCTCAATTTTCTCCACCAACCCTAAAAATGTGGCAGAATGCCATGTAATCTCTATTTTTTTCATACAAAGATGGGAACTCATGGGGACATACCCTTTTTCTATATTTATGTAGCTTAAGAACACTCTTAAATCTAGTAACATATGATCCAAATGGGCTGGGGTATTATTCCTCCTCAAATTCATTACAAAAAAAATCAATTTCATGAACTTGAATGTCATCATCGTATTTTTCATCCTTCACATAATATTCATGGGAAACAATTCAAATTTTTTATTCTCAAATTTGAAAAGATTTTACCAAGAGTATAACATTATTTCTAACCATTTTTACTTATATTATGTATCAATTAAAGGAAGAATAACTTTTTTTAAAAAAATATCTGTTGAAAATAATTAAAAAAGGTGGACAAGGATAATAAATATTGGGTTTAAAATAATCATCATGCTTTGTAGGATTACTATACTATAGCGTTTTTAGCCTAAAAATCTATATTCACTGGTATATGAGACAAATATAATTTTTCCTTTTGAGTTCCAGTTTCTCTCAGACTATGTTGCAAAATGAGATCGACTTCCTACAGATGATCAATATGAAAAGAGATAATATGAATTGTAATAGGTTGATGAGAAGTGGTTACATGCATTTACTCATTTTTAGTTCCACCAAGAACAAATTTCAAGATAATTCAATAGGAATTTATTCCTTCATTGGTTCCTCAAAGGAGAACTTTTTTTGGGTCCCATGTCCCCAATGAATCTAGAGAAAAAACCTATAATTCTTGAACCACAATGATAAGTACCAATAATCATCTATAAGGTAAACTCCAATGGTTAATTTTTCTTATTACTATATAATTTGTGCATATAATGAACCCTAATAGTGAAATAATTATCAATAACTTATTCATTTGATCAATACAATCTGTCCTTATTATTTGACCATAATAGAAGTGACTGGTCCAAGATATAAGAGACGAAATAGGACAAAGTCAATCAATGCGATAAGACATTAAATTTCAATAACCATTTTTCCTTAATCAAATTCATTAAACTATTGGAAGACTTCTATGTTATATTATTATAAACATTCTAACACCCCATCCACACAAAATGACGTTAATGTACATGTTCATCATCTTATTTATAAGAAGATAAACAACATGGTTGATATAAAATTCAAATAAGTGCAACATCATATTATTGTGGCCTTTTAGTGAGAGGAACCCTATTAGTTGTGTTAGTCTACTAATGTATTGGTACCATAGAACTACGTGTTTTGTGATTCCTTCCTATAAAATACACATATTTAACGCTAGATTTTTCATCCTCTGTAAAGCTGAAACCAAGAATATTGCATAAATATTTTGTGTATGAATAAAATATTGAAGGTAGATTTTAGAATAATTTTTCACATGAATCATAAAATTGTAATAATTTTTTGTCTCCCTACAAAATAAATCTATTATTTGGGGATTCACAACCCTAAAACTAAATGTGGCATGATTTATATTAAATTTTTATATTTAGTAATTCATGAATCACTCATTCAAGGAATAACTATATAAAATATTTATCCTATATCCTTTATATGTCCCTAACCCATTAAGTATATTATAACATGGGTTCTTTTATTTATAAACTCATGATTTAATAAAAATTCTCTATTTTTTATAATTGAATCATATACGTGTAAGGAATTTACAATCCATAACTAATGTGGATCTAAAATATTATTCATAGTTAGATACATTCCATTCAAAAAACAAATTCTATTATTATAGAATTTTGGTTCCCCATAGTATTTATATTTATATCATGGATAGAAGAATCCCCCATTGAATGAAACCTTTGATTTGATTATTCTTATTACATCCCACATATGAAAATTCATGAAAACCCAGAATATGTACTGTGAATTAAATACATATTTTTCCTCCTCAGAAGATCTTATTATATCTATACACACTAGAAAATCATAATGAAAGCCTCATTTTTAAAAAACAATCTATATCCCCCACTTACGTACTTTTCCCATGTTATTTTATTAGATCTATGAACCCCAATATCTTTTTTATGACTCCACTCATCATGGATTAAACATTCTACTAAATTATTGGCTTGATAAGCCCTCTTTTGGTTAGTGTACCCATGATCATGTGATAAAATCTATGTGACCCAAATTTATAATAACCTGTTATCTAATTCACATTGCATTATACTGTGAGGTAATCTCCCCAACATAATATAACAAATCATCTTTTGTTTGTCATAGAAAATCCATGAATGCAATTTTTATAAATTATAGGTAACCCTACAATTTACTCTTGTTTCTCACATTGAGAATGGATAACATGTTATTTTATATTTAAAATTATTATTTTCTTTTTCATTGTTTAAAAACATAATTTTTATGGTTAGGGAGTATGTTTTCATCAGTGAAAGACCTTCAAAGTAACAACAAAAAAACCTTGTTCAAGATGTTAACCTATTGGTAATTTTACTCATTATAAGACATTAACTTACAAAGTTTACCTCACTATCCTATGATGTAAGGCTATGTTATACTAGAGATTTCATATGATAGTACCATTGTTCTAGGTGATGGTCTCCTACTTCACCCCCAACATTCATTTCATGTTATACATATAGATTGATTCCCAATCCATGAATATACACAGTGGCACAAACAATTTAAATCTTATTTCATTTATAATATTATAAATATCCCCATTCCCAATTCCTATGATCTAGATCTTACTTGGGAAATACCCATGGGAGTCACATTAAATTCGGTCAATGAATTTCAGTGGTATTATAACTAACCAATCACGATGGATTCATCTCTAAATGTGTACATGAGTATAAATCCCTGACCTTAAACATTACATAATCTTGAATTTTGTCAAGAATTCACATAGAGGATCTTTTCCTGTTAAGAGTTTTAGATAAATAGGCCATAACTATTACATAAAAAATTTAATATTACATGTAGACACTATTAACCAGTATCCATTTTTTCATAAAAAAACTCTGGAAAAAAAGAGACATGTCTAGTTCCATGTTTTAGATTGCATGACTTTTCCTTGACCTCATCCTTGACCACATTCATATTTGTGTCCTGTAAAAAACATTTAAAAACTAGTGAATAGCATAAAAACTCAGTAAGGGATATAAAATAAGCATGAAAAACATTAGCCCATCAATAAATAAAAATCAATGAAATCATAATTTTCAATCATAACCTACCTCCTGAAATCATAATATTTATGAATAACATGTAGAAATCATAAAACATAATGGTAAATTTTAGAATTCATATAATACTTACATTTTTGCTATAAAAACCATATAGGGATCCACATTTGGAATATCCATCATAGTATATTCCCTAAATCTCTTAGGAGAAACATTAATGTTTACCTCTGTCACCTTACCCAATGCATTGGAGATCTATCTCGGGCTCACCCGCCCTAGGTTTATCATGGAACCACACATATACGTAAACAATGCCCAATAAACATAAAATATTCACAACACATAACACAAGAATTAAGGAAAGATATCATTTCCACATTCCAATCATAATATATCAAATTATGATATTGATATAAATCAAGCTTTATCAAATCATTTTCAAAAGCATTTTAAAACATTTAATAAAGAGATTTTTGAATCAAAGTGTCCAATACCACTTTGAAGCTTTTTATGGAATTAATGTTTTAAAAAATCAATGTCCATATAAATATATAATAAAAACTATATTGAAAATATGGACATTAAAGAGAAATATTTAGAAGAATAATTCTTTAAATCTTTTAAAATGATGTTTTAGTTAAAGAGTCTCGTAACACTTGAGAAACACATGACAAAACACAATTGAATAATATAATAAAATAAACTTATAATATCATGAGAATAAGGGTATTCATGATATAATATTCCAAAGGGCAGTATATACACCATATAAAAGTTAACTGGCGCATAACAACAATGCAGTCTCTGGGTAATGTAAATTTAGACGAAATCCCTTATGAAGACAGTATCCTTAGATTGAGGATAAATCAATTGCATAATTATGTGAGAAAAATAATAATAAACTGAATATAAGTGTGTATTATGTGTGACATAATCATAGTTCATTCACACATTTTTATAACCTTACATAATCAAGAAGTATAAGTTTAACCTAAATAATTGAAATTGGGTTAAGAAGTTCCCTTAAAGAAATTTGACAACTTAACGACGTCAATTTAAAATTTAGAAATATAATTTGATGAGGGAAAAAAGAGTATCTCATCACTTGGACATAAAATTTACACCATTAAGTATATATAAGAACATATCCCAACATTATAAGATGTAAATTAAAATACATAACAAAAAATAAGTCTCTTAAAAAGAATAGGGTGAAAGGTTCCCTTCACAATTTGGTAACTAATAAAACATACACCCCATGAAAGAAGGATCATAAAATGAAGATGTAAATACCCATAAAATTAAGTATATTACACAATGAATACACTCATGGGCAGTAAATACACCTCCCAAAAGAAATAGTGGAAAATATAGCATGAATCCCATGGGAATAAAAAGTGACATGAAAATCCCTTACCACATTGTAATCAATCGAGTCTTATGAAAAAAAGTTAATAACTACCAACTGATTCATATAATAACATGAATATAAAAAGAATAATGATAATATATACCAAATGGAAATACATAATACACCACATGCAATTAATTTGTGGCGAATAGTGGAAATCTCACGGAATTAAAAGTGAGATAAGAAATCCATTACCTCGTGTCTGACTTGATTCATTTGTTACTTGTTCTTCCTGAATAATTAAATAAAGTTAATTTATAGTTGATTAAGAAACTTATTCAATTTTATTATTCCATTTATATCACTTATTTCCATGTTATAAACATTACGTAATCATTTAAGTTAACAACATTCGTTTTGTCGATATTTGGTACTTGAGTGAAAAATGGACTTCTTATAATTAAAAGTTGTTCACATAGTCAAAAGTTAATTATATACAGAATTATATTCATTATTTAGATATCATATATATCATATATATCCAGTATATACATGTATTTATTATAGTACATAATATTTGGAGGTAAGAAATGAAATGAACCATTCATGGAGACTGTAAGTCGTACGTATGCATGAATGCTACTTTAATTTCAATTTAATATTTTAATTTAATGTAAACTTAATTATACATAGTTATATTATAATTCCATTATAATATAATATATAATTTCAATAACTCCATCCTTTATATGTCTCACTAATGGTATGAATGATTCATATCACTTTGAGGGGGCAGTAGTCCGCACTTCCTTAAATGAAATTGCTGCGTTTACTCATAATGGAAACCATTAAGGCATGATATAAATTAATAATACATAATAATAAATAAAAAAATAAACATAATATATATCATATATAAATACAATGTCATAATAATGGCTACCATATGAGGTGGTGGAGATAATTGAACAATCATCGTTTCATGAGGTGTTAGTTTTCCATCCACAGAAAAAGTATGTTCTTTACCCATTAGATGGAGGTATGTGTAAGTGTAGCTCTAATAATTATCATGAAAATATCCTAGTATATTTAGTATACTGGTTTGGTTATAAAATAAATGAATAAAAAGATTTTAGGGGTTGTATAAGTAAAATAAAAGAAAAGAAGATAAGAGAAACTGTTACATTTAATTTGGGTAACTCCCTTTCGTTTAAACCAAAAGGACTTCTTGAAGTTCATTCTGCCTAAGGTAATGCTTGTAAGAGTAGGAGAGGGATCTTGAGAGATTATTTGTGTAGGGTTTGGACGAGCCAAGGGGCTTGAGAGGTGTGAGGAATTTGTTATAAGGAGGGATTTTTATAAGGGGGATGAGGGGTTCTTTAGAAAAGTGTTAAAATATTATTTTATTATATAATAATATTCAGTTTCTAAAGTTCCAAAACTAATTAAAGTATAATATAATATGATTCATGGTTGAAATAAAATCATATAATAATAATTGGACAGGTTTTGGATATTGTTTTAATATTTATAATCTTATTTATTTAAATCTTTTATTGATAAGGTAAATACTGCATCATTATTGTGTCACAAATAATTTAATTTATTTGATGTCTAAAAATTATAGAAAAAATACCATGATGTTGGAAATATTTTTATCTTTACAATGAATATTTATAGTAGAAATTATAATTTATATAAACTCTTGTAAAAATTAATTTACTAAAATATATTTGTTTTTGTCATTTTTGCCTTTACTTTTAGTTAATTAATCTAAAGTGTCATTATCACCCCCAAGTGGCTCAATGGGGTATCAAAGTCGTCCCAAATATGCCCATGGTCGTAAATGACTCAAACAATAAGGTTAGTAAATGTGTTAAACTATTTTTGTATTATTATATTATTCTTTTTTACCTTGATTTACCCTATTTACCTTTAACCATGGTAAATAAGTCAACCATTACTATTCACAAAAAAATTATTTTCATATTATTGAACCAAATTTTACTTACTAATAACAACCATGTATGTCGAATTTTCTAAATTCAATCCATAGAAGCGATAATGTTTCATTTAAATGAAAAATTCAATTTTTTAACTATGACTTAGTTGATTCATTATTCATCAAAAATTGAAGTTTTTCAGAAAAATAACAAAAAATCAGCCCAAGCATTATTTGATATTCCGAATTAAAAAATTATATATATTTTACCAAATTTAAAACATAGAAGTTGGATTAATTAATTTAAAATTAATTCTCGTTATCAAAACAAACAGTGTGTTTTTATGAAATAATGACTATCAAAAGATCGATACTTGTTTATGTCCAATTTTAAAGTGAAATTAATTACAATGACCAAAATTGGATTAAATAGTAAAAATATATTTAAATTACACTTTAAAACCAATTAAAAAGATAATATAACCATATAAATGAATCAAATTAAAAATCACTTTTCAATTAAAATACATTATTTTTCACTATTCATTAAAAAATGAACTTTATTAGAAAAATACCAAAAATTTACCTAAAGTAAATTTTCATGTCTCAAATCTATATAAGAATTTTATTTTATCAAATAGAACATATAAAAATGACCCAAAATATATTTAATGAGGGTTCTCCATCAAAAGGCTTTAAATTGACCTTTTAATGAATATTAGAGTATTAAGGATTAAAATCAGATTCTTTTCTTATTTTAAGCCACTAAATTTTGTTGGATAAATGTAAAAACAATCAAAAAACATGTATAATAATATTTGGGTTAGTTATGTTCATTTCTCCCAATACATGGTCTCGGCGTTTACTTCCATTTAAAATAATAATATTATATTTTTAGTGTGCAACGTAAGATTTCAAAGAAACCCATTGTTGTGTATCAGGTACGACATTGAACATAGAATCCCCTTTAAAGTAGAATTAATATTTAATTCACGTATATAAATAAATATGAAAATTGTCATATTCTTTATTTACCTGGGATATTACATCCTTCCCCCCTTTTGGGAATTGCATCCTCGCAATTTTAAAAATGGGCTTGTAAACATCATTTAAAGTCCCACATCAGAAAAGAGTCAGTAAAACTATAACTTTAAAATAAAGAAAGAGAAGTACAAAGGTCACCCGAGATAACCCATATTAGGATTCCATGTAAGAAAACATGGATATGGAAGAGAAAACAATCCATCAAGTTCTGATGGAGAGTGATAGAAAACATGATTAGGAGAAAGTTAACCACCAGAAAATCTCAAACTTAGGATGTGTTAAATGGTCTTTGATTACCCCGTAAGAAATTTAAACCAACGATGTATTTGTTTTACATTCCTTTTCATAATTTTTAGGAATTTATTTACTACATAGGATAAGAACATATGTAAATATACTTACCTTCAAATAGAGTTTCATCCATTAATAAGTTTCTAAAAAACTAATCTTTTCTCAAAACAATGAGCATTGAAAAGGACATTGTCTCATCAAAGGCATAAGAATCATCTTCTAGAGAATAACATAATACACAAAAAAAGAACTATATATTTTCCTTGTCTTTATAAATCAACTAAAACCAAAATGGTCTGTATGAGATCATATAATCTCTCAAAAGGATAATCCTTTATAAAAAGAAATATTAAAATTAATATCCATAATTCAACAAAAAGTACCCCAAAGTTTAAGAAATACCATTCAATACACAATTTTCCTTAAATTCTTCAAAATAATCCAAACTATGATTGAAACCCAAAACTCAGAAGGATTTAATCGCATAGTCTTCCCTATAAATCTTACCATTTAACTCTAAAAACATAGACTACTCTTAAAGTCTCATATTAAAACCTAATTAACCAAATCACATATTCTATATGATATGTTAATCATTTCCATAATTAACCCAAATAGCTATATGTCCACAATAAAAACAGATATTCTTTCAAAATAAAATTTCAACCATTACTCCACAAATGTAATCCAATAGTATTCTATCTTCCTTAGGTATATCTTTTTTCCTCAAAAGAGAGAACGTCTTCCACAAAAACCTTTATCACTAAATCACTAAATCATTTTCCTATACTATGTATATCCATTTGATAAAATATAAGTTCCCAAAATTAATTTTTTCTTTTTCTATAAAATCATTTTACTAAAATAATAAGTCATACTAACCAGGGACTTCAAGTAGACCAGTGGTAGGTGATGCACCCTTGTCACCATTTGGTTGTGGGTTCGATTCTTATGGCCTTGTTATATGTGATGGGTTTTCACACAACCTACGGGTTTTCATTTTTATAAAACTAAAAAATAACCCTAACATGTTTTAACCTCAATGGTTTCCTTATGCCTCTCATTTACATCCCAATTATTTATGAAATTAACATATTAATTCTGGAAGTATTATATATATTTTCTTTTTTTATTTCACTATCATATGATAAAATAAAATGATCCCCAAAGTAAAGAACAACATACCTTGATCATGGTGTCCACTAGGTTTCATCATCATCTTGTTCACGTAGGTAGAAGGTCCATGCATTGAAACAATGATTTAGAGATCCTTAAAAATCATTTTCTTCCTCCATCCAAATACACCTTGTACAACATGGGTCATATGGGTGTTCACAGAAAAACAGTTTTGGAAAATAATCATGTATGACATATAATTTCAAAACATATGATAAAACATGATTTCTATACAATAGTCAAACTGAATTTGAGTTGAAACTTTCAATTAACGGCCCTTTTATAATACCATAAGTATGTGTTGCGAGAATATATTGTAAAATAAAATATAAATAGGTTGAAAAAGGGTCTCATTCTTTAGCACCTTTTTCAAAATCATAATATGCTTCAAAATCTTGTGATAAGGTAAAATATTTTAAAATGGCTTTATAATATTTACCTTTCTTGAAAATATAAGAATATTCTGAAAATAGGATTTGTCTAAATACAACCCATGATCTATGATGATAAATAGGTAAAGTGGAGGTGTTTTATATCTCAAACAACTGTTTTCAAGTGAGTTGTATGCTAGAAAAAGATTCACAATCATATGAACATGAATTTGCAATAATTATTGCAAGCAAGTCATTAGGAAGAGATAGGAATTTCATTTGAGATCATCCTCCTTCAATTTGTAACTGAAATTCCTTGATCTGAAAAAGTTATAAAACAAGGATTTAACTGAAATAATAGACATAGGGACTATCCATGTGTCTAACAAAAACTCCAAATTCCTAAAGTTGTCTAAACCGACCTTTGATACCAACTATAATTCCCTGACCATAAACATTACTTAATCTTGAATTATGTAAAGAATTCACATTGTGGATAATATCTGGTATTGAGTTTTAGAGAATTAGGTCATAACTATTACATAACAACATGAATATTTCATGTAGACACTATTACCCAGTTTCCATTTTTTCAAAAAAAAAACTCATGAAAAAATACATGTCTAGTCCCATGTTTTAGACAACATAAATTTTCCTTGATCTCATCCTTGACATCTTTATGTCCTGTGAAAAAGATTTCAAAACTTGGGATGAGTATGAAAAACTCAGTAAGGGTTATAAAATACGGAATAAAAACATTATCCCATCAATAAATACAAATCAATGAAATCATACTTTTTAATAATAACACAACTCATGAAATCATAAGATTTATGAATAACATACAGAAATCATAAATCATAAAGGTAACTTAAGGAATTCATATAATACTTTCATTGTTTCTATCATAGCTACATATGGAGTCACATTTGGAATACCCATCATAGTATATTCCCTAAATATCTTAGGAGAAACATTAACGTTTACCTCTGTCACGTTACCTAATGCATTGGAGAGCTATCTCGGGATCACCTGCCCTAGGTTTATCACAGAACTAGCCATATATGTAAACAATGCCCAATAACCATAACATTTTCATTAAACATAATATAATAATTAAGTAAATATAACATTTCCACATTCCAATCATAATATATCAAATCATGATATTCATATAAATAATGCTTTATCAAATCATTTTCAAAACCATTTTAAAACATTTAATAAATAAATTTTTGAATCAAAGTTTCCCACACCAATTTGATGCTTTTAATGGAATTAAAGTTTTAAAACATTAATTACCGGATAAATAAATACTGAAAACCATATTGAAAACATGGATATTAATGAGAAATATTTAGATGAATAATTCTTTAAATATTTTAAAACGATGTTTTAGTTAAAGAGTCTTGTAACACTTGAGAAACACATGACTAAAAATAATTGAATAACAGAATAAAAAAAATTATAATTTCCTGAGAATAAGGGTATTCATGATATAATATTCTGAAGGGTAGTATATACACCATGTAAAAGTGAGTTGGCACATAACAACAGTGAAGTCTCTAGGGAAAGTAAATTTAGAAGAAATTAATTATAAAGACGATATCCTTAGATTAAAGATAATTAAATTAAATAATTATGTGTGAAAAATAAGAATACACTCATTATAATTGGATATTATTTTTGAAAGAATCATAGGTCATTCACACATATTTATAACACAACATAATCAAGAAGTATAAGTTTAACCCATGGAATTGAAATTGGGTTAAGCAGTCCCCTTACAGATATTCGACAACCTAAAAATGTCACTTTAAAAATCAGAAAAATAATTTGATGAGATAAAAATTGGTATCTCATCACCTATACATAAAATTCACATCATTAAGGATATATAAGAACATATCCCAATATTAGAAGATGTAAATGAAAAGAAATAACAAAAAGAAGTCTTTTAAAAAGAATAGGGTGAAAGGTTTACTTACCGATTTGGTAACTTATGAAACATACACGCCATGAAAGAAGGATCATAAAATGAAGATTAAATACCCATAAAATTAAGTATATTACACAATTAATACACTCATGGGTAGTAAATACACCACACAAAAGGAAATAGTGGCAAATATAGCATGAATCCCATGGGAATAAAAAGTGAGATGAAAATCCCTTACCACGTTGTAATCAATCGAGTTGTATGACCAAAAGTTAATAACCACCAAATGATTCACAGAATAAAATTAATATAAATATAATCATGATATTATATACCAAATTTAATTACATAATACACCACAAGAAATAAATTTGTGCCGAACAATGGAAATCTCGTGGAATTAAAATTGTGATAAGAAATCCTTTACCTCGTGTCCGACCTGACTCGTTTGTTCCTTTTTCATCCTGAATAATAAAATAAAGCTAAATTATAATTTCTTAAGAACCTTTTTAAAGTTTATTATTCCTTTTATATCACTTATTACAATGTAATGAACATTATGTAATCATTTCAGTTAATAAGGTTCTTTTTGTCGATATTTTGTACTTGAGTAAAAAAGGACTTCTTAAAATGACATTTTGTTCACATAGTCAAAATTTTTTGTATACAGAATGATATTCATGATTTAGATAACATATATATCATATATATCAGGTATATACAAGTTTTTATAATAGTACATTACATTTGGAGGTAAGAAAGGAAATGCACTGTTCATGGAGACGGTAAGTCGTACGCACGCATGAACGCCACTTTCATTTCTATTTAATACTTTAATTGAATGAAAAGATAATTATACATAGATATATTATAATTCCCATAAAATATCATATATAATTTCAATAACTCTATCCTTTATATGTCCCACGTATGGTATGAACGAGTCATATCACTTTGAGGCGGCAGTAGTCCACACTTCCTCAAATGAAATTATCGCGTTTACTCATAATGGAAACCATAAAGGTATGATATAAATTAATAATACCTAAGAATAAATAAAAAATAAAAATAATGTATATAATATATAAATACAATCTCATCATAATGTCCACCATACTAGGTGGTAGAAGATAATTTAACAATCATTGTTTCGTAAGGCATTAGTTTACCATCCACAGAAACAATATATTCTTCCCCCATTAGATGGAGGTGAGTGTAAGTGTAGCTCTAATACATCTCATAATAACATATTAGTATATTTAAGATTCTGTTGTTTTTATAAAATTAAGGAATAAAAATGTTTTAGGGGTTGTAGAATTAAAATAAAATAAAATAAGGTAAGAGAACTCGTTACCTTTAATTTGGGTAACTCCCTTTGGTTTAAACCAGTAGGACTTCTTGAAGGGCATTATGCCTAAGGTAAGGATTATAGGAGGAGGAGAGGGAAGATGAGAGCTTATTTGGGCAGGGGTTGGATGAGCCAAGGGGAATTAGAGGTGTGAGGAATTGTTTAGAAGTGAGGGCTTTTTATAAGGGGGAGGAGGAGTTCTTTAGGAAAGTGTGAAAATATTATTCTATTATATAATGATATTCGGTTTATAAAGGTCCAAAACTAATTAAAGTAGAATATAAAAAGACTAATGGTCGAAAGAAAATCATCCAAAAAGAATTGGACAGGGTTGGGATATTTTTTTTAATATTTATAATCTTATTTATTTAAATCTTTTATTAATGAGGTAAATAATGCATCATTATTGTGTCATAAATAATTTAATTTATTTGATGTCTAAAAATTATAAAAAAAATATCATGATGTATGAAATATTTTTATCTTTCCAATTAATATTTATAGTCTAAAATTTAATTTATATATTCTTTTGTAAAAATTAATTTAATAAAAGATATTTGTTTTTGTCATTTTTTCCTTTAAGTTAATTAATCTAAAGTGTCATTATCACTCTCAAGTGGCTCAATGGGGTCCCAAAATCAACCCAAAGATGCCCATGGTCGTAAATGACTCAACCAATATGGTTAGAAAATGTGTTAAGATAATTTTATATTATTATAATATTATTTTTTTACCTTAAATTACCCCATTTACCTTTAATCGCGGTAAATAAAATTAAAAAATTACTATTCACCCAAAATCATTTTTTTCTTATTGAACTAAATTTTACCTACTAATAATAATCATGTATGTCATATTTTCAAAATTCAATCCACATAAGTGGTAAAGTTTCATTTAAGTGAAAAATACAGTTTTTTAACTTCGACTTATTGGATCACTATTCATAAAAAATTGACGTTTTCTAGAAAAATATCAAAAATTCACCCTAATATTTATTTGATATTATGAATTCAAAAGTTATGTCTATTTTACCAAATTTTAAACATAGAAGTTGTAGTAATTAATTTAAAATTAATTCCCATTATCAAAACAAATAGTTTGTTTTTAAGATACAATAACTATCAAAATATTTGTAATTGTTCATGCCCAATTTCAAAGTGAAATTAATTACAATGAACACAATTGGATTAAATGGTAAAAATATATTATAATTACACATTAAAACCAATTAAATAGATAATATAACCTTATAAATAAATTATATTAAAAAGCACTTTTGAATTAAAATACAGTATTTTTCACTATTCATTAAAAATGAACTTTATCAGAAAAATACGAAAAATTTACCCAAAGTAAATTTTGATGTCCCAAATATAAAGAAGAATTGTTTTTCTAAAATAGGACATATAGAAATGACTAAAACTAGACTTAAATAGGGTTCACCATCAAAAGGTGGTAAATTGAGTTTTTAATGATTATTAGAGTATTTATGCTTAAAATTAGATTATTTTCTTATTTTATGCCTCTATATTATATTGGATAAATGTAAAAATATTTAAAAAAAAATATAATCATATTTTAGTTAGTTATTTTATGCCTCTATATTTTATCGGGTACGCCATTGAACATAGAATCCCCTTTAAAGTATAATTAATATTTAATTCAAAAATATTAATAAATATGGAAAATTTCATGTTCTTTATTTACCTGGGATGTTACAATCAGTATTTAATAACATCCCATTTTTCATAAACCATACCTCATCAGTTTTTAGAAAATTATATCCTCATAAACATTCCATTTATATGAGCGAAATTAATATAAATTTAACATCCCACTATTTAATGGTATGTCTATTTTAAAATAAATATAATCACTTGAACTACTTAGATTTCAGGAAACCTAGAGTTGAAAAACACAAAAATTTATTATATGAATACCATTATAACCAAGATGTTAAACTGGAGGGCATAAATTAAACTAACTAAATTCTATAAAATATATGTTTATATATTAATAGAATAAATTTTTTGGTTATCAAATGATTCGAATGTTTTCCATGAAATTAAATTAAAATTTGTTTTTTAATAAAAAACTATTTTTCCGGTGGAATATAATTATGTCAAAAAAATATTAATTATTCATTATTATCAGATGATTTCAAAGATTTTTTTATTTAATGAAATAATTATAAATACATTTAATTTTTTTATTATTCATGCTATAAGAATATGTCAGGTTTTCATCATTAAACCATCATTTTATAAAAAGTTGGATCGGTTTATTTTTCACACCTATTTTAAATTAATTTCTTCTACTTATAGGTATTTAATTTTATTAAATTAATTTCATATTTATAATCAAATGGATAATTTTTTATTATTATGAACCACTAATTTTATTCCAAAATTAATAGTTACTATTTTCATTCTTTATGACTTTTAGAAAGGTTAAATTATGTTAATTTAGGATAAAACAATGTTATAAGGGAATAAATTTGTGTCATATTTAATATTAAATGAATTTGATTCAAATCATATCATCTTAGGCTCAAATTGGTGTTCTTTAATAAACACGTTTCAATAGAAATGACTTATCTATTATTTAAATCAATAATAGTTACAAAATAGCACTTTTTTTGTTCTGAATATGTATTATGTCTCCACATAGGAAAAAAATAATGTTATGAACAAATCTAGACGTCTATGTTATTAATATTGAAATAGTATTATTTATATTATTTTAATTTTAATTTTATAAATTATATAATGAACTTAATTGTTTTTGTGATGCTAATATGATATTTATTTAATTTAGAGAAAATAAATTAAATAATCTCAAAAATAATAATTCAGATACTCTATGGATGATTTACTATGATAAATGATTTTGATAGATTTATATGACATATTAGAGAGGTTTGAAATAATTATATTCAAATTCCTACTTTATGTTTCTATATTTTATCACACCCACCATTGTTAGATTATTTATTTTATTAATTTTACTATGCATCGAGTAATTCAGGTTGAATCCCAACATAAAATGTTTTGAGTTCTTATTTAAAAACACATGTATTATCCTTGAAAATGTATAGCACACCGGGGTTGATGCTTTGTGGCTTTGCCTGAGTCACTACACAACCTTTCTCGGTTCACCACATGATATGCCTAATGTTCAAGGCAGATAAATAAAATGTGAGGAATAATAAAATGGAAATATAAATAAAAATGAGTGATAAAATGAAAACAAAATAAAATAAGAAAAATATAATTAATTTAATTTTTTTTAACAAAAAAACAATTTTATTAATTAACGATATTATTTTTTTGATTGAGATTATTATTTGTATTATTATTAGTTTTATTTTATTTTTCTTTGTGTTCGGTCTTGTCCCCCCTTCTTTCTGGTCATGGAACACCCCATCCCCTGAGACCCTACAACACGCCCCCTAGTTGGCCGCTCCACTCTGTCTGCGTACCGCCATCATCCTCCTCTTTTGAAAATTCCCAGATGGCGCCACCCCACACCTTCGGCAGCCTCCCATACTGCGCTTACCATTCCCTTGGTCGGTTTCAGTCTAGAAAACCATCATACCACCTCCACACCTCCCGTCATGAAGACCTACCACACCGCTGCCTCTCGTCACAATCCACGCCGTCGGCTT
Source organism: Viscum album (assembly GCA_963277665.1). Taxonomy (NCBI): domain Eukaryota; kingdom Viridiplantae; phylum Streptophyta; class Magnoliopsida; order Santalales; family Viscaceae; genus Viscum; species Viscum album. Next base: position 356,235,911 of record OY728155.1, on the reverse strand, counting down.
CTCCCTCTCCCCATTGAGAACCCACCAACCTCCTCATCTGGTGTACATAACCCCACCGTTATTCCCTCTCCTTCTAGTAAACCCTTCCTTTTCATTGTAGGGTTTTGATTCTCATTTATGTTTTAGTCTTGGTTTGGGTTTGATTTGGATTTTCATTGGTTTGACATATTTTTTTTATGGTTTAATTTGACTTTTTTGTGGTACGGTTGGCAAGCAATTAGAGAAGCACACCAATTTTTTTCTATAATTTCTTCACGGAGGCAGGTGGTTCCACATTTAACCATTATTTAAGGAATTAATTTTATTCTTAAATTGATTTATCATATTTATTAATTATTTTGTTTGATGTTAATATAGTTTTTAATTGAGGTTTTATATTTATATGTGATATAGGTGTGTTTGCTGTGAAAATACATGGTGAACTATTTATTAGCATTTTACAAACTATACAGGCTCTGTTTTGGTTTAGCATCAATGTGCGTTGCATCATAGATGAATATTTGGTTGAATTTTTAGTATTTTGGGTCAGGGGGAATATTCTGAAAATTGTTTCATAAATTTTCTGGTGGTTTATTCAACCTTGTGTATGTTCTTTTAAAATATGCAGTTGATTCATTTAATTGTGCTAGTGGTGTAAAGTATGTTCTGGATTTAGTTTTGATGATTTTTTCTGCAATAAATTTATTAAGTGCACATTACATGAAATAAAATTGCTATAATCTTGATGGAATCCCGTGTTGTGTTATTTTGAAATGATTAAAAATAAATAGTTTCAATAATTTTTTAAATTGATTTTTATGTACGAATCATGGTTAAAAAGATGTTGGGTGTGCGTTTGGGTTAAAAAGCGTATTTAGTGTGATTATTATTTCAAAATGGATTTTTTGTGTGTAATAGTGTGTTTTTTCATTTTTAGTGTGTTTTTTTATTTTGAAGAATAAATTTTTATGTTATGTTAATGTTTTTTTTGAAAACCTACATTGTTCTATATATCATTATTTTAGAAACTGTACAGTTAGTGAGTTTAAAAGTGAAAGGGATGTGGTTTATGTTTTGGTGTGGTGTTAAAATTCATTTTTTCTTGAAAATGGTTTTGACTGAGATTTTTACTTCAAAAATTATGCGACATGTTTAGAAGTTGTTTAATAAATTTTCTCAGTCGTTCGTTTAATTATAAGTGTATTTTTAAACCATGCAGATGGTTTAATTGAGTGTGTAACCAATACAGATTATGTTTGGAAAATATTTTTGGTGTAAATATGGTTTTAAAAAAGGGTTTGAGTGTGCAAATTGTGATTTTGTTTGTATAAGTACCATGTTTGGATTTTATTCATAAATGTAAAATAGGACATGACAATTAATTTTATAAGTGAAATTGATGGTGTAAATGGTATATTGGCATGTGTTGTGTTTTATTTTTGATAATTCATGTGATGTGTATCATTTGTGAACTTAAAACATGTTTCAGCACAAATCTGGAACCCCGAGTAGCTAGGAAGGTGGACTAGACTAGTGGGTTAGTGATCTGAGGGTGGCTTCAACCTTCTTTCATATATAAGTATTGGCGACCACAACACCAACTAAATATATTAATAAATGAAGTTCACAGTTTCGAAGCCACATTTTCTAAGGGTCATGATTTCTAAACCATTTTTTCCGAGGTTTGTTTTTTCTAAGCCACATTTGCCGAGGTTATGGTTTTCTAAGACATGTTTTACCAACACACAAATATATAGGGACCCAAGCTAGCTAACACCGATGTATCCTTTCCCATATTGGGTGATCCTTGTTTACTTTTCAGTCACCGATGTGACACTTGGGTTAAATTAAAAGTAAGTGTTCATGTGCCCTTTAATTTAACTCATTTTCTTTAAAATTATTTTCTTTAAAAAAAATTCAATCATTTAATTATTTTACTAGAAAATGTATTCACCATTAAATGGTTATGTGTGTAATCTTTTTTGTGCCATCCTATGAGGGTCTTGGATCACACCATACAAACACATTTGGTTGGGGCATCTTTCTTAGTGATGATGGTTCTGGTTGGTGATTATCTTCTCGTGCTGGATGTTTTTGGTAGCATTAGTATGTTTTATATCATGTTTATTGGTGGTTGGTATTGGAGTTTTAGTTTTATATCTTTCTTGTAGTTCCCTTTGGGTTTTTAGTTAAATTTTAGATTCTAAATCTGATTATTGTTTAAGGGAATGTTTGGTTTTCTGTTTCTAGTGTGAGTTTATTTATCTTGTTAGTGGTTTTGGGTTTATTGTTTCAGGTAAATCATTCCCATGTTTTGTTTTTGATACCTTGGAACTTGTGCCAAACTATGGGGATTAGGAATTCCCTTATAGCCTTGCCACAGATCGGGTTTGGCACTGGGTCGGTTGGTAACCCAGCTAGGTAAATGAAAAAATGGTATTATGGGGAGGTTTTTCTATTATGTCATGTTATTTTGGGATAGAGTTACGGTAGAACAAAGTTAAGAGCGTTGGAGCTCAACGTTCTAACTATAAGTAAGGTCCATATCCAACACACTTTGTGGTGGGACTCAAGTTACTTGGGTAAGTTGAGGTTTTTATGAGTATTCGGTCCTTGTGGATAATCTTGTCTAGGGGGAATGAAAAGGGAGTTGGGTCAGTGGCCCTATTGAGCATATAGGGCCAATAAAGCCATGTGGATCCAGGGTTGTTATCCTAGAATACTTTTTGTGGAAGTGGTGTGATTGGGGTATGTCCTCTAACCGTATGTCCCAATCACCTATTAACAGTAGTCCCCTCTTGCATCATTCCTCATCTTTTTGTTTTGAATTCATGGGAATTTTTCTAAGTAAAAATTAATTTGGTCTTGTAAGATGTTTTGAAATGAACCACTTTTAAAAGAAAATTATGTGTAAGGTTTGAATATTTTGGGTTGAATGATTTGGTTTTGAAAAATATAAAGGTATGGTTTTAATCCTTAGTGTTCCCATGGGAAACCTCATGCCTGGGTATATAAGGAAAGATAAATGGTCAATGGTATAAGCTGATGAGTTCCTGGATAGAAATATGGTGGGTGTCAGTGTGGCATGAAAACATGAATGTATGAGGCCCATGGGACATAATTGGTGTTTGTGTAACCCATCAACATCGTTTATTTTCAAGAAGTTTTTTTTAAATAATAATTTAGAGTTTCAATAAATGGTGATTGTGTGGTGTGACCTTGTATTTTTGAAAAGTTTTATGTTAGGCATTTCAAGCTGAGAATACTTTTTTTGGATGATTTGTGTCTTGAGTTTGATTTCTTATTTGTATGTTTTTGTTAAAATGTGTGGTTAGTGGATTCATTTCAAACGTTCTTCAGGAATTCTTAATAGTGGTTTCCCCAACATGTTTAGTGTTAACTTGTTGTATGTCTTAGCCATTGAACCTATTGTATTGGGTTCAAGGTTTTCTTTCCTGACTAGAGTATTCCCACATAAAGCATTAAGAGGTGAGTGTATAAGGCCCCATCCTTAAACATTAATTAATCTTGAGTTATTTCAAGAATACACATTGATGATCTTTTCAAGTTTAGAGTTTTAGAGAATTAGATCATAAATCATGCATTACATTCCACATTTAAACAATGTGGTTACATAAAATATAGTTTTCATTTTTCCCATAAACAGAAACATATTTAAAATAAAACAGGAATTCTTTCTTGACACTTCCTTGACACTATCATCACATCATGTACCTTTCCCTTGACCTATGAAAAACATTTCAAAAACATGGGATAATCATAAAAAGCTCAGTAAGTGATATAAAAGTATGAAATGAAAAATTAGTCCATGTATAAAATCATACTATACTCATAAAACATAATAATTTTAACATACCTCATCAAATCATGAATAAATCATAGAAATCATTAGACATAAAGGTAACATGAGGCATTCATAAAATTCTTACGTAGGGAGTAACCCTCATATTTACGTTTGGAATACCAATCATAGTATATTCCCTAAATCTCTTCAGAGGAACCTTAATGTTTTACCCCTTCGCATTACCCAATGCATTGGAGAGCTATATCAGGATCACCCGCCCTTAGTTTATCACGGAACCACCCATCTTCATAACAATTCCCAAGAACCATAACACAATCGTATCACATAAAACATGCATAATGGAAACATAAAATTTCCACATTTCAATCACAAGATATCAATACAACACATTGATATAATAAAAACATTTTGAAAACCATTTTCAATACCAAAATAAAAGAAAGTAAAACATGGTATTTATTTTTCATTTTAAAAAAATGTTATGGCTTGTAGAGGAAGCCGAAACTCAAATAATGGTCACAACGGCGGAGAAGTCGTTGTCGCCACATATGTACGACAAAAAAACATTCCTTTTGTCATTTAGTAAAATGCTTCATATAAAAAAGACTCCTTTTGAATAGACATAAATGTCAAAGGGGTTTATACACCGTATAAAAGAAAGTTGTGTATACAACAAAATATGCCTCAATGAAAGGAGATTGAGACGAAGTCCCTTACCTCGGGTCTGACTTGACTCGATCGTTATTTAACCTCTTGAATAATAAACTCGAGTTAATTTATACTTTCTTAAGAACCTTTTTCAAGTTAATTATTCCTTTTATATCACTTATTAACATGTTATGAACACTATGTAATTATTTAAGTTAATAATGGTCATTTTGTCGATCATTGGTACTTGAGTCAAAAATAAACTTCTTGTAATTACAAGTTGTTCATGTGGTAAGATATCCATTATATCCAGAATTATATTCATGATGTAGATATCATATATATCATATATATCCAGTATATACATAAATTTATAATATTACATAACATTTAGAGTTAAGAAATGAAATGCACCGTTCATGGAGACGGTAAGCCGTACGTACGCATGAACGCTACTTCCATTTCTATTTCCTATTTAATGGAATGGAATCATAATTATATAAAGGTATATTATAATCCCAGTATAATATAATATATAATATCATTAACTCCATCCTTTATACGTCCCACATATGGAATTAATTAATCAAATCACTTTGAGGGGCGGTAGTCTGTACTTCATAAAATGAAGATATCACGTTTACCCATAATGAAAACCATAAAGGTATGACATAAATGAAAAATAAAGAAGAATAAAGAAACCATAAACATATTATATATCATATATAAATATAGTGACATCTTAATGTCCACCTTTGAAGGTGTTAGAAGAATATTGAACAATCATCATTTCGTGAGGCAGAAATTCTCCGTCCACGGAAACAGTATGTTATTTAACCATTAGATATAGGTTTCTGTAAGTGTAGTTAGAATAATTCTTATAAAAACATCCTAGTATATTTAATATACTTTTTTTGTTACAAAATTAATGAATAAAATGTTTTTAGGGGGTTGGAGAAGCAAAATAAAATAAAAGAACATTAGAGAAGTCTTTACCTTTAAATCGGGTAACTCCTCTTGGTTTGTACCAAAAGAGTTTCTTGAAGATCTTTCTGCCTAATGTAAGGCTTATATGATGTATATATGGATGTGGAGAGATGAAATGATCAGATTTTGGCCGAGACAATGTCTTGAGAGGTGTGTGTAAAGAGGTAGAGGTGGCGGCCTTTTATAAGAGGGAGGAGGGGCACTCTTGGAAAGTTATAAAATGATACTCTATATTAAAATGATTTTAGGATTTTAAAGGTCCCAAAATGATATATTTCGAGGATAAGGTGATAAGGGTTCGAAATAGACTCATCCATTAGGTCTTTGACATGTGTAAGTTTTAGATTTTACCTTATCTTTTCATTTTATTTAAATCGTTCATTAATGAGGTAATCGCTGCATCATCGTGATGTCATAAATAATGTAATTTATTTAATGTCTCAAAAATATAAAAAAATAATATGATTTATGAAATATTTTTATATTTCCAATGACTATTTATAGTCCAAGAGGTAATTTATGTAGCCAAAATTAAAAGTTTTTTACTCAGGTGATACATTCTTTAGTGATATTCTCCTTTCTTTAAAAATAAAAAGATAAAGTGTCACTTTCACCCAAAAGTGATTTCATGGGGTCCCAATGTTTGGCAAAAGGAATCCCGTGGTTGTACATGATACAAACAGAATCATTAGGACACATTTTGGTGTCATTTTTTATTATTATGATATTATTTTATTATCCTTAACTACCCGATTACTAATTAATCAAGATAATTAAAGATAATTACCATCGTTACTATTAATAATTTCAAAAAAAAGTCTTAATTGCATAATTTGGATCTTTTGATTCCAAATATGGAATCCATTTTACCAAATTCCAAACATAGAAATTTCCATAATTAATTTAAAAATAATTCCCGTTTTCAAAACAAATAGCGGTTTTTTTTGAAACAATATCTATCAAAAGTTTGGCACTTGTTTATGCCCAATTCCAAAGAGAAATTAATGATAATGAATAACATTGGATTAAATGGTAAAAATATATTATAATTAAACATTAAGACCAATTAAAAAGATAATCTAACCATATAATTAAATTAGATGAAAAAGTAGTTTTGATGGGAAATGCAGTATTTTTCACTATTCATTAAAAAAATAAACATTGTCAAAAAAATACCAAAGATTTATCCAAAGTAAATTTCAATGTCCCAATAATAAATAATAAGTTTATATTAAAAAATAGAACTTATTAAATTGTCAAAAGTTTTATTTGAAAAATGGTTTTCCATCAAAAGGCAGTAAAACGATCTTTTAAAAATATTAGTGTATTCCATTAGGAAGATTGGATTTATTCTCATTTTAAGACTCTAAAACACTATCTAATTCATAAATAGACATATATAAGAATATCTATTATGCATTACTTGGGATGTTACAGAATGAAGTGCAACCATGGGCAATTCACTGTCAACTAACCCTCCAGTTGATTAAAGCAAGGACACTCCATGTTTATTGATAGTGCAGAGTCTATCCCTTATCCATTTCAGTTAAGAGGATCCTCTTACAGTAGGATGATAGATGTGAGGGGAGTTGAAGGGAGTTTTTGTCTCTTCGATTTGTCTGATTATTTGGGTATGAAGTTTGACACTGTTGTGTCTGATGGTCCCCTAGAAATTATTAAAGGAATTCCAGCAGGGAATGGTGAAGGCGGTTCAGAGTTATCAGTGATGAACGATTTATTGAAAGGATTGAAGTGCTTTTATCAGCCACAAAGATCATGTTCGATGACATCTCATAGCGTGATTTATCTATGAAGATAAAGGGTGGATTTTATATAATCCTTTGAGAATCCCTTTTTTCATAGGAGTATGTCCTCATCTTAGGGAGTTATTTTTTTCTATTCAAATGGGAGTGTTCATCATGCATCTTTCCCATCTTATGTTTTCTAGTTAAGGTGAAGAGCTGATGCATGTGCATCATCTAAACCCACGTTTTTGTGGATGTGCCACGACGAAGTATTCGGATGTCGGGGTGTGTTGTGTTTGATGGGGTTGTCTCGATTGTAGTATGGTTTCTCACGGAACCAAGAAAGGAGGATCTCTGTTTGGGAGTCTTCAATTCCCGATTGTGAGGTAAGAGATGCTTCAAACATCAGGGATCTAGCCATATGACTTAGAGTGAAGTTGACGTGTGGTTAGGAACCCCAACAGTGTAAGAGGCCCCAAATTTATTGCTATATTTTGTATTGAAGGTGAAGATAGTTTAAATTGTTTTCTGTGGTTTTTTAGTTCCAAATGACCCTTTTGGGTGCATGAGGTTTCTCGTGGCTATGAGGAGGCGTGGTCGTCTCATTACCTTAATGTATTGGGGGTTGTCTCCCACCAAATGTAATCACTTTTAGTGGTCCTTGTGTGGTCTTTTGGGTAAATCGGTTTCAAATGTGAATAGTCCTTATCCTGGGCCCTGACCTACCATCCCCTTGTGGGGGGATGTTTGGTCACCGTCGGGAAATATTCAATGTTTTGTATATTCTACAAGTTTTAATAGTGGGGAGACCGATGATGGGTCTCGCAAAAATGTTTCTAGAATAAATTGGTGTTGTCCCTTCTTTATAATGGTGGGGATTCCACTTGGGCCTCCATGTGTTGGTTTTCCAATCTCGTTTCGGGCTTTAGTAAGTTTCAAATGGTGGGGAGGCCCTTTTGGATTTCCCATGTTTGCCTTTTACTTCTAGCTTTAGAAATTACTTGATGTAGGTGATCAGAGTGTTCCTTGTACATTCTTGCCCTTGTTTGTTCGATCTAGTCAAACGACATGGTTTTAGTTCAATGGTTATTGAGGTATTTCAGTTTGTGAAGTTGGTTTACATGAGTGTGAGAGTTCCTTTCCTTGATTAATCAACTAGAGGTGTATTATATCTTTGGGGTGGGTGACACATAATGGAAAGTCATTTTACGGTTTTCGTGATGTCACTACTAAAAAAAATGCCATTAGCGACCGCCATTGGCGGTCGCATCTGCTCCGTCGCTGTAGGGCTTTAGCGACCGCTAATGGCGGTCGCTATAGGTGGCCGAAATACCGCCTTAAGAGACCGTCTGGCGGTCACTGTAGGCTACCTCGCGGGCACCATTAGCGACCACCATTGGCGGTCGCTAATGCTACCCGGACAGCAGGCTAGAGCGACCGCCATTGGCGGTCGCTAATACTACCTGGCAGGCAGGCTATAGCGACCGCCAAAGGCGGTCGCTAAACTTGAATTTTTTTTTTAAAAAAAATTCATACCAAAATATATATATATATATAATAATAAAAATACTTATATATATAATATTAAATAAAATATATATATATTTATTAAATAAAAAATATATATATATATTAATGAAAATATTTATATATATAAAATTAAATAAAATATTTTTCATTTTTTTAATGAAATGTTCAAATTGTGTTTTTTTCTTCACGATGGAAAAGCAGACATAAAACAAGGTAACAATCATAAAAAATGGAAAACAATTTCAAACAGCATAAACATCAAAATCATCATTAACGATAAACGTGCTTCAAAGATCCGAGCAGGTCCATCGATTTCAATCTTCTTCTTCAAAACCTACAATAACACAGAAAAACAGAAAAAATGTAAATTGAACATAATTATTCAGTTATTATATACATATAATAAAATTAAATCTGACATCAAATCATGGTGATAATTTAAAACCCCCAATTTAAGAAATGCTATCATTTCAGGTCATTCAGAGCACGTTTGCTCCGAATTCGACCGTCTCACACCGTTTTTGATGTATTATGACACCGGAAACGCGTTTCCGGTCACCATGGTCAAATGACACTTCCGATTGACGTTTTGTCTACTCGACCACATCATAATTCACTCACCCTTTGATGTCGTCTGATTTCAAGGCATTCAGACCTCGTTCGGCCCGTATGGACCCCCCACGCGCGTTTATCAAGCGCGCACAACACTTAAAGAATGCATAATGAGCCCTACCGCGCAGACCGCATGTCCGATTGATGTTTCGTCTACGCGTACACGTCACGAATAATAATTACATTGTTTCCCTGTGATTTCAGGTCAATCCAATGTGGTCCGCTATGACTTTGAGCGTGAGACGCCCGTTTTGGCCGTTTATGACACCGGAACGGCATTCCCGATCACCGCGGGCACACGGTGCGGCCGATTGACGTTCTGTCTGCTCGACCACGTCACAATTTACTCACCCTTTGATGTCGTCTGATTTCAGGCCATTCGGACCTCGTTCGGCCCATTTGGACCCCCCTACGCGTGTTTATCAAGCGTGTGCAACACTTAAAGAACGCATAATGAGCCCTACCGCGCAGACCGCACGTCCTATTGATGTTCCTTATGAGCGTACACATCACTAATAATAATTATATTGTTTCCTAGTGATTTCAGGTCATTACGATGTGGGCCGCTATGTCTTTGACCATCAGACGCCCATTTTGGCCGTTTATGACACCAGAACAACGTTCCCGGTCACCGCGGGCACACGGCACGTCCGATTGATGTTCCGTCTACTCGACCACGTCACAATTCACTCACCCTTTGATTTCGTTTGATTTCAGGCCATTCACACCTTTTTCGGACCATTTGGACCCCCCACGCGTGTTTATCAAGTGCGTGCAACACTTAAAGAACGCATAATGAGCCCTACCGCGCAGACCGCACGTCCGATTGACGTTCCGTCTGCGTGTACACGTCAAGAATAATAATTATATTGTTTCCCTGTGATTTCAGGTCAATCCGATGTCGTCCGCTATGACTTTGACCGTCAGACGCCCGTTTTGGCCGTTTATGACACCAGAAACGCGTTTCTGGTCACCACGGTCAAACGGCACATCCGATTGATGTTCCGTCTACTCGACCACGTCACAATTCACTGACCCTTTGATTTCGTCTGATTTCAGGTCATTCGGACCTCGTTCAGCCCGTTTGGACTCCCCCACGTGCGTTTATCAAGCGCGTGCAACACTTAAAAACGCATAATGAGCCCTACCGCGCAGACCGCACGTCCGATTGACGTGATGTCTGTGCGTACACGTCACGAATAATAATTATATTGTTTCTCTGTGATTTCATGTCAATCTGATGTGGTCCTCTATGACTTTGAGCGTGAGATGCCCGTTTTGGCCATTTATGAAACCGGAACGGCGTTCCCAATCACCGCGGGCACACGGTGCGGGCGATTGACGTGACGTCTGCTCGACCACGTCACAATTCACTCACCCTTTGATGTCGTCTAATTTCAGGCCATTCGCACCTCGTTCGGCCCGTTTGGACCCCCCCCCCCCCCACGTGCGTTTATCAAGCGCGCACAACACTTAAAGAACGCATAATGAGCCCTACCGCGCAAACTGCACGTCCGATCGACGTTCCATCTACCCATACACCTCACGAATAATAATTAGATTGTTTCCCTATGATTTAAGGTCAATCCGATGTCGTCCACTCTGACTTTGATCGTCAGACGCCCGTTTTGGCCGTTTATGACACCGAAACGGCGTTCCCGGTCACCACGGGCACACGGAACGTCCGATTGACGTGCCGTCTGCTCGACCACGTCAAAATTCACTAACCCTTTGATGTCGTCTAATTTCAGTCCATTCTCACCTCGTTTGGCCCATTTGGACCCCCCCACGCGCGTTATCAAGCGCACACAACACTTAAAGAACGCATAATGAGCCCTACAGCGCAGACCGCACGTCCGATTGACGTTCCGTCTGCGCGTACATGTCACGAATAATAATTAGATTGTTTCCCTATGATTTCAGGTCAATCCGATGTCGTCCGCTATGACTTTGACTGTCAGACGCCCGTTTTGGCCGTTTATGACACCGGAAACACGTTCCCGGTCACCACGGTCAAACGACACATCCGATTGACATTTTTTCTGCTCGAACACGTAAAAATTTACTCACCCTTTGATGTCGTCTAATTTCAGGCCATTCGGACCTCGTTCGGACCATTTGGAACCCCCACGTGCGTTTATCAAGCTCGCGCAACACTTAAAGAACGCATAATGAGCCCTACCGCCCAGACCGCACGTCCGATTGATGTGTCTTCTACGCGTACACATCATGAATAATAATTATATTGTTTCCCTATGATTTCAGGTCATTCCGATGTGGGCCGCTATGACTTTGACCGTCAGATACCCGTTTTGGCCGTTTATGACACCGGAACGGCATTCTCGGTCACCGCGGGCACATGGAACGTCCGATTGATGTGTTTTCTGCTCGACCACGTCACAATTCACTCACCCTTTGATGTCGTCTGATTTCAGGACATTCACACCTCGTTCGGCCCGTTTGGACCCCTCACGCGCGTTTATCAAGCGCGCGCAACACTTAAAGAACGCATAATGAGCCCTACCGCGCAGACTGCACATCCGATTGACATGCCGTATGCGCGTACATGTCACGAAGAATAATTAGATTGTTTCCCTGTGATTTCAGGTCAATCCGATGTTGTCCGTTCTGACTTTGACCGTCAGAAGCCCGTTTTGGCCGTTTATGAGACCGGAAACGTGTTTCCGGTCACCACGGGCACACGGCACGTCCGATTGACGTTCCGTCTCCTCGAACATGTCACAAGTCAATCACCATTTGATGTCTTCTGATTTCAGGCCATTCGCACCTCGTTCAGCCCGTTTGGACCCCCCCACGAGCGTTTATTAAGCGCGCGCAACACTTAAAAAACGCATAATGAGCCCTACCACGCAGACCGCACGTCCAATTGACGTGCCGTCTATGCGTACACATCACAAATAATAATTATATTGTTTACCTGTGATTTCAGGTCAATCTGATGTCGTCCACTATGACTTTGACCATCAGACGCCCGTTTTGGCCGTTTGTGACACCGAAAATGCGTTCCCGGTCACCACGGTCAAACGACACATCCGATTGATGTGCCATCTACTCGACCATGTCACAATTCACTCACCCTTTGATTTCGTCTGATTTCATGCCATTCGGACCTTGTTCGGCCCGTTTGGACCCCCCACGCGCGTTTATCAAGCGCGCACAACACTTAAAGAACGCATAATGAGCCCTACCGTGCACACCGCACGTCCGATTGACGTTTCGTCTGCGCTTAAACCTCACGAATAATACTTAGATTGTTTCCCTGTGATTTCAGGTCAATCTGATGTCGTCTGCTATGACTTTGACTGTCAGACGCCCATTTTGGCTGTTTATGACACCAGAACAGCCTTCCCGGTCACCATGGGCACACGACACGTCTGATTGACGTACCGTCAACTCTACCACGTCACAATTCACTCACTCTTTGATTTCGTCTGATTTCAGGACATTCACATCTTGTTCGGCGCATTTGGACCCCCCACGCGCGTTTATCAAGTGCGCGCAACACTTAAAGAACGTATAATGAGCCCTACCACGCAGACCGCACGTCCGATTGACGGGCCGTCTGCACGTACACGTCACGAATAATAATTATATTGTTTCCATGTAATTTCAGGTCAATCCGATGTTGTCCTCTATGACTTTGACCGTCAGACGCCCGTTTTGGCCATTTATGACACCGGAAACGCGTTCCCGGTCACCACGGTCAAACGACACATCTGATTGACGTGTCGTCTACTTGACCACGTAAAAATTCACTCACCCTTTGATTTCGTCTGATTTCAGGCCATTCATACCTCGTTCGGCCCGTTTGGACCCCCCCACGCGCGTTTATCAAGCACGCACAACACTTAAAGAACGCATAATGAGCCCTACCGCACAAACCGCACGTCCGATTGACGTGCCGTCTGCGTGTACACCTCAAGAATAATAAGTAGATTGTTTCCCTGTGATTTCAGGTCAATAAGATGCTGCCCGCTATGACTTTGACCGTCAGACGCCCGTTTTGGCCGTTTATGACACCGGAACGGCGTTCCCGGTCACCGCGGGCACACGACACGTCCGATTGACGTTCCGTCTGCTCGAAAACATCACAATTAACTCACTCTTTGATTTTGTCTGATTTCAGGACATTTGCACCTCGCTCGGCCCATTTGGACCCCCCCCCCACGCGCGTTTATCAAGCGCGCGCAACACTTAAAAAACGCATAATGAGCCCTACCGCGCAGACCACACGTCCGATTGACATGCCGTCTATACGTACATGTCACGAATAATAATTAGATTGTTTCCCTTTGATTTCAATTCAATCCGATGTTGTCCGCTATGACTTTGACCGTCAGACGCCCGTTTTGGCCGTTTATGACACCGGAAACGCGTTTCTGGTCACCACGGTCAAACGACACATCCGATTGACGTGCCGTCTGCTCGACCACATCAAAATTCACTCACCCTTTGGCGTCATCTGATTTCAGGTCATTCAAACCTCGTTCGGCCCATTTGGACCCCCCCCACAAGCGTTTATCAAGCGCGCGCAACACCTAAAGAACGCATAATGAGCCGTACCGCGCAGAATGCACGTCCGATTGACGTGACTTCTACGCGTCCACGTCAAGAATAATAATTAGATTGTTTCACTGTGATTTCAGATCAGTCCGATGTGGTCTGGTATGAATTTGAGCGTGAGACGCCCATTTTGGCCGGTTATGACACCAGAACGGTGTTCCCGGTCACCGCGGGCACACGGTGCGGCCGATTGACATGCCGTCTGCTCGACCACGTCACAATTCACTCACCCTTTGATGTCATCTGATTTCAGGCCATTCTCACCTCGTTCGGCCCATTTGGACCCCCCACACTTGTATATCAAGCGCACGCAACACTTAAAGAACGCATAATGAGCCCTACCATGGAAACCACACGTCCAATTGATGTGTCGTATGTGCTTACACCTCAAGAATAATAATTATATTGTTTCCCTGTGATTTCAGGTCAATCCGATGTCGTCTGCTATGAATTTGACCGTCAGACGCCCGTTTTGGCCATTTATGACACCGGAATGGCGTTCCCGGTCACCGTGGGCACACGGCACGTCCGATTGACGTGTCGTCTGCTCGAAAACATCACAATTAACTCACCCTTTGATGTCATCTGATTTCAGTCCATTCGCACCTCGTTCCGCCCGTTTGGACCCCCCCCCCCCCACGCGCGTTTATCAAGCGCGCACAACACTTAAAGAACGCATAATGAGCCCTACCGCACAGACCGTATGTCCGATTGATGTTCCGTCTACACGTACATGTCAAGAATAATAATTAGATTCTTTCCATGTGATTTCCGGTCAATTCGATGTCGTCCGCTATGACTTTGACCGTCAGACGCCCGTTTTGGCCGTTTTTGACACCAGAAACGCGTTCTCGGTCACCACGGTCAAACGACACATCCGATTGACGTGCCGTCTGCTCGACCACGTCAGAATTCACTCACCCTTTGATTTAGTCTGATTTCAGGCCATTCGGATCTCGTTCGGACTGTTTGGACCCCCCACGCGCGTTTATCAAGCGCACGCAACACTTAAAGAACGCATAATGAGCCCTACCGCGCAGACCGCACGTCCGATTGACGTGCCGTCTGCGCGTACACGTCACGAATAATAATTAGATTGTTTCCATGTGATTTTAGGTCAATCCAATGTCGTCCTCTATGACTTTGACCATCAGACGCCCGTTTTGGCCGTTTATGACACCCGAACGGCATTCCCGGTCACCGAGGGCACACGGCACGTCCGATTGACGTGTCGTCTGCTCGACCATGTCACAATTCACTCACCCGGGCTGTAGGGAATGTCCAGGGTGTGGGGAGGGATGTTCGGAGTGCGAGAGGCCTCTCAGGGGTGCGGGGAGGGCTCTCTGGAGTGCGGGGAGGGCTGTCCGGGGTGCGGGAGGGCTGTCCGGGGTGCGGGGAGGGCTGTCCGGGGTGCGGGGAGGGCTGTCCGGAGTTCGGGGAAGGTTGTCCGTGGTGCGGGGGGGGGGGGGGGGGGGGGGGTTGTGCGGAGTGGGGGGAATGTCCGGGGTGGGGGGGAATGTCCGGGGTGCGGGGAGGGCTGTTCGGAGTGCGGAGGGCTGTGCGGGGTGCAGGGGGGCTGTGCGGGGTGCGGGGGGCTGTCCGGGGTTCGGGAGGCCTCTCCAGGGTGCAGAGAGGGCTATCCGGAGTGTGGGAAGGTTGTACGGAGTGCGGGGAGGGCTGTCCGGGGTGTGGGAGAGCAGTCCGGGGTGGGGGGGGCTTGTCCGGGGTGCGGGGAGGGTTGTTCGGAGTGCGAGGAGGGCTGTCCGGGGTAGGACGGGGACTACAGATAGTGAACTTAGCTCATTCGGCATAAACAAGGTTAATGATTTATATTAGAAATCACGTTTTTTTTTAAAATATTACAGAACATACAATTCTAAACATTGAAAATTAAATGAAAAAAAGCTATCCAAATCACAAAAAAACTCACTAGAAATCCAACATAAATATCAATAACAACCCTACCATTAAAAGCAGAAGCACACCTCGTGATGCGTCATGCGTGTTCATCACTAACCTCCATCCGGTGGGCCAATGTCCTTCAACCAATAAACATTATGAGTATTTTCATAACAAAAATAACTTAAATTAAATAAATAAATACAGTATAAACCTGCGTCGTGTGATCCCTTGCACCATCACCCGGATGCACATATTCCCGCAGTGCTCTAACCTCAGCAACCAATTGCGCATTTGCCTCCTCGGAAGCCCGCAGCTGTGCCTCGAAATCTGACAGCTGCTGTGACATCTGAGCAACAGCAGGACCGACAACCGCATCGCGTGACACTACAGAACGAGGAATCCATGTTCCATAGGACAAACTATATCCATGTCCATCCCGACCAATAATGCGATGAAAGATCTCATCCCTTCGCATGGGAAGCTGTCGCTGGTCCTCTGGCAGATGTTCTAATTAAACTTCAAATTGAGCCTGTGAAATATTTAAATATATATACATATATTAATATAAAGATTTAATGTAAGTATTGGTAATGAGTACAAGCACTTACTATCAATGCTGCAGCCTCTGGATCATTGTGATCACGATTCCTCATCCACACTGACATTTTATCAGTTGGTGCACCTTGCTCCCGCAACTATATATGAATAGAATATAAACACAAAACCGTATTAATTAAAAAAATTAAAAAATGAATAATAAATACCTCATGTCGGATCTGAGACACGTGACGAGTCCCGAGCCTGTGAGGTGGTCCCTGCAACACTCGATTCTCAGAATGGCGTGTAGACACCTCCTACATTCAATTCATTCAAATATCAAACAAATCACACATTCTTGAAAATATATATACCAAAATAAATATACAAACCGCAACTCCCTCAGTGGACCAATATGCAACTAAATCACGCAACTGAGTCGGGAGGACACCTCTTGGGAATTTTTCTAGAATGTCTGGGGCACCCACATTTGGTACCAAGGGGTCCCTCTTGACTTTTCCTTTATAGTCTTTCCACATCTTACGGCATTTACTCATACACACTGGCTGAAACTCATCGGGACATACTTTCAAATTTTTCTATTAAAGAAAAAAAATCACATATGTTATTATTGTTTATACATAGGGAATAAAGTAAAATGGTCTTCTTACCTGAACTTCCCTCCAAAGACGATCTAATGTGTCATGAGGGATAGAAGCCCAGTCTCACGTGGTCAATAGAAATCGATATGGATCACGTATGATATGACCCAACTAACGAATAAATGCAGGGGCATTCCATCCCATAGGATGAAATACCTCATCAAATGAAACATCAAAAGTCGTGTCGGAATTCCATGATAATATGCCACGACCAGGGCCTCTCCTATGAGAGGAAGAAGCAGTCGGGTCTGATCCTGTTGAAAAAAAATTTATATACAAATTGTCAGATGTTATAAATATATATATATATGTTTATTAATTACATAAAAAATAGAGACAATGACATTACAACATACCTCGACCCTGAGACGTAGATGACTTAGATGGATGATGTGGATCTTCTGCCTCTTCCCCTGACATTCCTGTAGTAATGGAAAACATTAGTAAGGGGACTATCCAAAATGTCCAGATGATAAATTGGATTGTTTTTAAAAAAATCAAACTTGTAAAGTTGTTAATCAAACAAAATTTGATTGAATAATTAGTTGGGAATGAATTTAAAGAATCAGAAAATTCACAAAACAGATATACAAATTATGTACAAAACCAATCAATGCATAGCCAAATTTCAAATTAAATTAATAAAAATTCAAGCAGCACATGAAAAAAATGAAGAATACCTCAATGGAAAGATACACCAAAAATAACATCAATATAACATGAGTTAAATCACCTTAAATAGTTATAACTGAATAAACTTCAAAAATTGAGGATTAAAACTTACAAGGATTTATAAAATGTTTAGATAATTTATGATATCTTAGGCTGAATAGTGGGAAAACAATTATACCTTTCATTAAGCAAGAAAATCGACCGTTTCTCCTTCAACAGACGCTCTGACCCAATAAATATCTTCTCACGTTGAACTACGGTATGTTGATCAAGCTGTTGGGAAACAAAAGGAACAGTCTCGGGTTCATCTTGTTCAAATACAAACACTCCTCGCTGAGACATTCTGACAACAACTTGCCAACATGGATTCGAAGGAAAAGTAACGAAGAATACTTGTTCCGCTTGTTATGTCAAAACGAAAGGTTCATTATCAACTCGTTCATTTCTATATAACATATAGTTAAAATTCACCAATGAAAACTGATATTGATCGACTTTGCATCCACGCACTGGATCAACCCAATTACACTTTAACAATATGTACTTCAACCCGTGTGTGTATACAACTTCAATGATGTCTATCAATTGACCATAGTAATAACCAGAATCGACAAATGGACAACCGATGCCACTGTTTTCTGTTGCTCGTTTATCATCAACATCTTTAATGCGAAATCAAAAACCATTAGCATCTATAGATTTATAACGACGAGCCGTTATAGATGTACCCTCAGTCAGTTGGATAAATTCTTCAGTTAGTGTGGGGTCCCCTAACTCCCTCAGCTTATGAACCTACATAATTCATAGAATTCGATAATGATATATGAAGAAAGAAATTAGTGTAATACTTCAATCATAATGAAAATCAATTTATACGTACATAATCCTTGAACCAATCATGAAATGATGCATAATGAGACTGTTGAATTTGCAACTCAGTCGCACGATATATCTCTTCTTTTATCTCATTAATTTGTTTTCTGCAAATGATAACGCAATGTTTAAATGATCAACTAATGCAAACAAAACATATAAAAGGTAAACAATAAAATTGATAAGATACTTACTGCATTAATGGTGCAACTGATGGAGTATTGAACAAGATATATCGATGCACTTGTATCCACTCGATGTTGTCCATATCATATGTGGTTCCTTCTCCAACTGGACCATCCTGAATCCGAGAGGGCTTATCTAATTTTGTTTCAACATCCGTAAGATATTCTGCACAAAAATTAGTACACTCATCCATCAAATAACCATTGGCTATTGATGCCTCCGGACGAGCTCTGTTGCGTACAAATCGTTTCAATGTACTCAAATACCGCTCAATAGGATACATCCACCTGAATTGCACTGAAACAGCAGCCATTACTTCATCAGTAAGGTGCACTGTCAAGTGGACCATAACATCGAAAAATGAGGGGGAAAATAGTTTCTCAATGTGACAAAGCGTAAGTACAATTCGGTCCTATAAACATTTTAAATCACTCATTCGTTGATTTCTTAAACAAAGCTGTCTAAAAAAATTACTCATCTCAATCAACGGCTGAACAACATTTGGGGATAAACAATCACAAATTGCGATTGGAATCAACTGCTGAAGTAGTATGTGATTGTCATGACTTTTCAACCCTTGCAATGTCTTACTCGTCAGATTCACACACTTTGAAATATTAGAATAGTAACCATCAGGGACCTTGAGCATCTTCAAAATGGAAAGAAATGTCTCTTTATCCTTTGTAGTCATCGTATACTGTGCAGTAGGCATATATGCCGTGTTTCCCTTAGCTAACTGTAAATGAAACTATTTCTTTAAACACATTTCTTCCAAATCACGGCATGCATTAACATGGTCCTTTGATTTCCCACTGACACCTAAAATGGTCCACAATATGTTATCACAAAAAAAAATTTCAATGTGCATGACATCCAAATTATGCCTCAGCATGTTAGTTTTCCAATACGGAAGACAATAAAAAATACTTTTCTTTTTCCAATTGTGACTGCGCTGCCTAACCACAGACCGAATATTACGTACCGGAGGAGCCACCAAATCCTAAATTTCATATACTGTGCGGATGTTTTATACCTCAATCTGCGATAACATTTCGACTCCTATCATGATCTTTGGTGCTTGGTTGAACTCTCTAGAACCATCAAATGCCACTCTGTCCTTTCTAAACCTGTGCTGAGGGGGGAGAAAACGTCTGTGACCCATGTATGCCCATTTTTTGGAATTCTTAAGCCATACAGATTTTTTACTTTTGTTGCAACAAGGGCAAGAAAATTCCCCTTTCATACTCCAGCCTGATAAATTTGCATAAGCTGGGAAGTCATTGATGGTCCACAATAAAGCAGCCTACAGTTTGAACATTTCATTCGTTTCACAGTCATAAGTCATCACACCATCGCCCCAAAATTCATTCAACTCATCAATCAATGGCTGAAGGTAAACATCAATATTATCCTCCTGACTTTTAGTTCCATCAATAAGAGTGGAAAGTAATATAAATTGTTGCTTCATACAAAGCCATGGAGGAAGATTATACGGAACCAACACCACGGGCCATGTTCTATGAGTTGCACCAACCATAGACCTGAATGGATTGAAACCATCTACTGACAATCCCAATCAGACATTAAGAACATCTTTGGAAAAGTCGGGATGTCTCTTATCAAAATCCTTCAATGCATGAGAGTATTCCAGGTGGGTTAAAATATCACTTTCATGAACTCTTTCTGCATTCCTTCTCATTAAATTAGAAACTTCAGATTACATAAAAAATCTTTTCAACCTTGGTTTAAGGGGAAAGTAACGCATTTGATTTACGGAAATCGGTTTCCCCTGTATCACAATCTGGCTTTGATGAGTCTGATTTCCCCTGTTCTCTTCCCACCTTGAAGCACCACAAACCGTACAAATATTCAAATGGGAAGTTTCCTTTCTAAAAAACATACAGTTGTTTTCACATGCATCTATGGTCTCATATGTAAAACCTAAGTTCTCTGTCAGCTTACGAGCATGGTAATACGACTCACGAATCTTAGCATCGACAGGAAGAACCTTTTTCAATAACACCAACAACATGTCAAATGATGTTTCTGACCAATGATTCAAAGTATTCAAATGCAACAACTCCACGATAAACGACAATTTATTGAAAAAAGTACATCCTGGATATAATTCTATTTTTGTGTCATTAATTGCTTCATAAAACCTTCTCGAATCACGATCTTCACCAGAGAGAAGATTTATCTCACCAGTCTCAAGATTCTAGATGTCAATGCCTTCAGGATCCAACCCATGTACCATTTCAGTAAGCATTTCATGCATTGGATCATTCATCCTTGCATCAACATCCATCTGAACTGTATCCGTATTTTCACAACGAACATATTCTTCTCCATGACAAGTCCAACTCTTATAATTTTTCAGAAATCCATTAAAGAATAGGTGCTCCCTCACAGTATCTCGTGTGAATTGATATCTGTTAGCACATTTTCTACATGGACAACTAATATAGTCACTTTCAAATCCTCTGGTGAAGTCAATAAACTGCATAATGCCATTGAAATACTCTCTAGACGTTCGATTTGGAAGATCAATCCAACTCTTATCCATAATAAGATCCCTATAACAAACATTTACATAAGACTTATTACATTTTCATTTTTTATATCAAATATATTTAAAATAAATACTAACTAATTGTTTGTGAACCATTTATAAAATAATAATGTAAGTGAAAGCCCATGTCATACCTGATTGCGCTACAAACCTGGAAGGGAGGGGAGCCGACGACGGTGCTTTGAGGGAGAGGAGCGGTGGGGAGCCAGAGCTGGAGCTGATGCGGCGAGGGAGGGGACGAAGACGAATGGGACGGCGGTTGGCGGGGTGGGGGGGGGGGGGGTTTGGGGTGCTGGGGGGACGGACGAGGGGGCTGAGGGCCGAGGGCGGAGGTCGGAGGCCGGAGGGGCTGGAGGCCGAAGGCCAGAGGGCGGCCGGAGGTCTCCCGAGGGCGTCCGGGCTGCCAGAGGCGGGTGGTGGGAGGCCGCAGGGCGGAGGCCGGCTGGAGCCGGAGGGAGGAGGGCGGGCGGAGGGCGACCGGGGAGGTCGGGGCTGGCGGAGGGCGGCCGGAGGGCGTCCGGGCTGCCAGAGGCGGGTGGCGGGAGGCTCGAGGGAAGAGGGAGTCCACAGGGCGGCCGCATGGTGGAGGGCGGCCATAGCCGGAGGGCGGAGGGCAGACGAAGCCGGAGGGAGGAGGGCGGGCGGAGGGCGGCCGGGGAGGGCGGAGCTGGCGGAGGGCGGCCGGAGGGCTTCCGGGATGCCCGAGGTGGGTGGCGGGAGGCTCGAGGGCAGAGGGAGGCCACAGGGTGGCCGCAGGGCGGAGGGCGGCCACAGCCGGAGGGCGGAGGGCGGCCGGAGGGTGGCCGGAGGAGGGCGGGGCCGGCGGAGGGCGGTAAGAGGGCAGACGAAGGGCGGCCGGATGGCGGCCGGAGGGCGGAGGGTGGCCGGAGGGTGGCCGGCCGAGGGCGGGGCCGACGGAGGGCGGCCGGCCTGAGGGCAGGCCGGTGGAGGGTGGGGCTGCGGAGGGTGGGCCGGCGGAGGGCGGGCCGGCGGAGGGTCGGCCGGCGGAGGGCGGGGCGCCAGGGAGGGCGCGCGGTGGCAGGGAGGGCGCGCGGCGTCGGGGGGGGGGGGGGGGGGGCGACGGGGGGGAAGGGTTCAGGGAGGTGGGGGGGATCACGAGAGTGGAGAGGGGGGTGGGGGGGCGGAAGCCCGTTATTTTTTTAAGGAGACTTAGCGACCGCCATTGGCGGTCGCTATAGGTAACAGGGCTCAAATGCCCATATTTCTAGTAGTGTGTTTTCATTTAAGTGACATTATCTAAGAATGAAGTTTTTTCCTCTTCTCACATGCTTTTCATAGGGATCCTCTTTGAACCTAAAGGGGGTATTGATTGCTGCATTGGGTTTCAGCCTTTGTTTTGGCTTTACATGGATGAAAAATGCTATGGTGGGGAGAATTGTCACACCCACAACTTTTAAATTATTTCTTTTATTAATATTACTAGGCATCGGGTTGTTTTGGTAGAATCCTAACTTAAAAGCTTGTGAGTTCTTATTTAGAGATGCATGTTTTTTCCTTGATAGCATTCAACGCACCGCGGTTGAAGTTGTGTGGCTTTTCCCAGGTCATCGTGCGACCTCGCACGGTTCACCGCAGGGCATGCCTGATGTTCAAGGCTGATAAATAAAATGTAATAAAAATAAAATGGGAATAAAAATAAAAACGTGAGATAAAAGGAAAATAAAATATAATATGAAAATTTTAAATAATTTAATGATTTTTTTTGTTGAGAAATAATAACTTTATTTTTAGATGATATTATTATTATTATTAGTTTTATTTTTAGTTTCAGTTTTACTTTATTGTTCTTTGGGTTATGGATTCTTCACCCCTTCTTTCTGGTCTCGACACACCCCTCCCCAGAGACCCTAGTGCCCCCTATTTGGCCGCTCCACTATGTCTAGTTAACCGTCAACATACTCCTCTTCCATCAAGTCCTAGCTGGTGCTCTCCCACACTACTAGTGACCTACAATTATGCTCCACCCCTTCCCTTCGCCGGTTTCCATTCAAAGGCCTCCCCACCTCTTGTCGTGACGACCTCCCACCCCACCACCTCCTGTCACAGTCGCTGCCACCAGCCTCCCCCTCTCCCCATTGTGAAACCACCGACCTCCTCCTCCTGTGACTGTGCCCCACTTCCAATCCTTCTCCTTCTAGTAAACACATCCTTTTCTTTTTATTTTATTGATTCTCGTTTAGGGTTTCATCTTGGTTAGGGTTTGATTTTGATTTTCATTGTTTCAACTTATTTATTTTATGGTTAAATTTGAGTTTTATTGTGGTGAGGTTGGAGGGAAAATTGATACTGGAACCAAATTTGTTCTGGAATTTCTTCACCGAGGTAGGTGGTTCCCTATCTAACCATTATTTAATGAATTAATTTTCTTCTTAAATTAATTTATCATATGTATTAATTAGTTTGTCTGATGAAAATGTTGTTTTGAATTTAGGATTGATATTTATATGTGATATAGGTGGGTTTTCTGTGAAGAACCATGGTGAATTGTTTATTAGAATTTGGGTGTGCATTTGGGTTAAAGAGAATTTTTGTGTGTGTGTATTATTTAAAAATGAATTTCGTGTGCGTAAATGGTGGGTTTTAAAATGTGTAATGACTTGTTTTATTTTGAAGCATAAATGTATATGTGATGTTAATGTATTTTAATTTGAAAAACAACATTGAGCTATTTATCACCACTTTAGAAAAATTGCAATTACTGTGTTAAAAAAGTTAAACGGATGTTTTTTATGTTTTAGCATGGTGTAAAAATGCATTTTCTCTTGAAAAATGTTTTAGGTGAGCTTTTGACTTTAAAAAATATGAAAAATGTTTGAAATTTGTTTAAAAAATTTTTTAGACCTTTTTTAATTATAAGTGTCTTTTTGAACTTTATAGATGGTTTAAATGAGTGTGTAACCTATAAATATTATGTTTAAAAAAATTTGTGTACGTAGGGTTTTAAAAATTGGGTTTGAGTGTGAAAATTGTGATTCTCTGTGTGTAATTACCATGTTTTCCTGTAATGCATAAATGTGACATGTGGTGTGAACATGGATTTTAAAAGTGAAATTGATGGTGTAAATGGTATCTTGGAATGAATGGTGTTTTACCATAGCTTTTGTATGTGATGTGCACCCTTTACAAACATGGAAGTTGTTTGAGCACAAAGCGGGAAGCCCAGGTAGTTGGGAAGGTGGACTAGACTAGTTTCCTGGTGGATTGAGGCTGAATTTGGCCTTGTTTTACTTAGCAGGATCGATGACTTCCACACTAACTAAACATTTGAATGACCGAGGGACATGGTTTTTAAGACACGTTTTTAAAGGTTTGTAGTTTATAGGCCACATTTCCTAATCTTCGTGGTTTCTTATCCACATATGTTGAGGGTTGTCGTTTCGAAGATATGTTTCATCGAGACAAGATGATCTAGGGACCCAATCTAGCTAACAAATGTGAGGCCTCTCCCATATTTAGTGCTCCTTGTTTAATTTACACTCACCAGTGTGGCACTTCATTTATCTTAAAATTAAGTGTGCATGTATGTTTTAATTTATATTGTTTTCTTTAAAATTGTTTTCTTTAAAAACTATTAAAGAATTTATTTGCTTTTTATTTATTTAACAGGAAAATGTATTCATAATTAAATTGTTATACATGGAATATTTTTCAGTGTAATCCTATGAGGATCTTAGATCACACCCTACATACACCTTTGGGTGTATGTAGACCTTGCTTTTTGTGTATTCAAGGATGATGCATCAAGCTTAGTGATGGTGGTTTTGGTTTCGATGGTCTTTTCATGCTGGTTGGTGTTGGTAGCTTGAGGATGTTGCACCTCGTGTTTCTTGGAGGATGGTATTGGAGTGGCATATTTCTTTCTTAGTTGTAGTTTCCTTTCGGTTTTAAGATGAAATGTAGACTTTAAATCTGATTATAGTTTAAAGGCTTATTTGTTTTTTGTTTCCAGTGTCAGTTTATTTGTCTTGTAAGTAGTTTTGTGTTTCTTGTTTTAGGTAAATCGTTCCTGTATATTGTTTTTGATACCCGAGAACTTGTGCTAGCCCATGGGGATCAGGAACACCCTTCATGCCTTGTCACAGACCAGGTCAGGCACCAGGTTGAATGGAAACCCAGAACTTTTTTGTGACATATTCTATGTCAAATATGTTTAATAGTATAAAAATTGACATTAATGATAATTTATCTATATAATATGTTATTAAATTATATAAAATTCATTAAAATATTGTCGCCCACCATGTGATATTAATATAGTTTTACAAATATTACATGGTTATTTATGATCAATTTTCTCATATATTTTAATATAAATAACTCATTATGATTAAAATATTTGTTACCACAGTAAAGGTGAAAACATTAATAATGAATCTGTTAATCAAAATCGTAAGTTTAAAAATAACACAATAAATTTTGGAAAATATATTTCTGATGTTATTAAAACTATATCGTACCATATATTTAAAAAATAATTTGGATGAATCTTTTATGAGAATAAATATATTGTAATTTAATCTTTTGAAAATTCCAAAAGTTCTCTCACCATAATTATAAAATGTCACCTACTCCCACACATTTTCACACCACATTAGGAAATCATAATGAACTAATACCTGACCTTTTAAATTATTAATATCCTTACCCAAATTATATAAGTACTAATTTCCCAATGTGGACTTTCTTATATATATTATGAAATGACCTAATGAAGGTATCCCGAAGAAGATGTAATTGTCTTTCCCAACCTCTTTAAATTTAATCAATCTTCTACCTCTTGTAATTATATGGTTGTTATCATAAAATGACATATCCAATATCTTTGGTATACGAAAAAAATTTATATTTATGAAACCAACATTACCCACAATATTTAATATCAAATGAGATGTGAATGTATCACTTATGGGTATGTACATCTTACCATATCCACATGGTGATATAATTAAAATTTCATTACATCCTTTTATGGATGAAAATATTTCTAGTTTTAAAATTTATGAATGATTATTATTATATATTCTTTAACCTAATTTGAATTATTTAACTTTGATCAATGTATAATGACAGAAACTTCTAAACAAAACATTAAATAAAAAATAAAGCATTTATTAGCCGAAACATTGATTTTTTGCAATTATTTGTTAATAAATAATTGATAAAAGATTATAAGTATTTATTAGATGGGAAATTATGTATAAATTTGGGTTTGGAATATATTTATAAAAAATATATAATATTTATAAAGTAGTTATGAACATGTATGTTGGAATCCAAATTGGTTGTAAGGGTTAATTTCACAATCTTATCAATATTTTGGATTTCTTATGATTAAGTCTCCACAAGGGAATATTTCTCATACATATATTTGTTTTTAAAAAACAACATTAATTTTTTATATTTTTATCCAATTATTATTTAATGTATTTTCTACCCATGTTATACTTTCAAAAATAATGGTTTGAAAGGAATCTTCTATCACTTTACTAATGAGTTAACATTAAACATTTCCAACAAAAATATGAAACTAATGTTTTTTAACATATATGGAAAAATAAATTTACTCACAATCATGAATATTTTATTCTTTGAAATTTCTTTTACAGTTTAACATGGTCCCTTTAAAATAAATTATTTTCTTTTATATGTGTGTTGTTTATTAAAAAATATATCATTTCCATGTGAAAAGGTAGTTTTCAACAAAATATTTCTAATGATTGTTTTTTTTTCATATATGTGAACATCATTTATTAAATTTTGTGTTTTTTAGGATTATTATATTATGTAAAATTAAAAAATAATTTATTTGATGGTTTATTATTTCAATTAGAGATTCTCTATTTTAGTTTTAATATAAATATTACACTTAATGTTTTTTATTATGTTTATTGATTTAGGTAATTATTCACATTTCATATGTTTGTTTAAATATGAATTTTCAGGATAAAAATGTTTCTTTCCATCTTATGATGCATTAATTGGACAATGTATATTATAGTAGTGGCTTGTTTATAACCCTTGATGCATCGGTAGTTCTTATGAGACCAACTTTCAATGGTATTGGATGAGAACTTAATATTTTACCAAATATTTCATTGCATAAGGCCTTGAAGGTATGTTTATGATTTCTAACATTAATTATTTACCTCATTATGAGATTATTTATTGATTTCCATCTTATTAATTGATTAGTTATGTTTTCAGGGATATTTATGTCCTGTGTGATTATTCATAAGAAACTATTATATATCCTTTTGATCATATCATATTATTCATTACATATTTTTATATTAGATTGTAGGAATAAACTCAAAAAGCATTTCATCTGTCAATTTTTCTAATTTTTTTACCATAATTATAATATGTATATTATGATTGATACACAGGGACTATATAGGATAATAAAGGTTTTCTTAAATCGAATATTTTTTTGTACTATATTTTTTCTCAATTATAAAGAATATTAATGTATGTATCTAGTTTTCAGATACTACTAAATTGTCTAGTTCTTTAAGATGTGATTATTTTATCTATTTCTAATGTAATAAATTATCCAACAGCTCTAGGTGGTTGGGTTTATTGTCTTAATGTTGGTATCCTATGAGTTCTACTAGAATACATTGAAATTGGATTTCGGTAAACATTGATTAGTTAAACCAAACCCTATAATAGACAAAGTGAATAATACCAATGAAACCAATCATGCTATTTTGAGGTTATTTATATAGAAATTTTCTATTAATTATAATTGTTTCAAGAGTTTAAAAATTATATATTTTGATTCATCATATAATATACTATATTCCATTGATAAAAATTCTATATAGTTGAATAAATTTAAACTATATCAATGCACGTAATCTATGTAGGTATTTCAATCCTAGGAAATATATTATTGTTGGAGCTAGACATATAGCTATAGATAAACACCATATAACATTATTAAGACATATGACTCATGTTATGAGAAATAACCTTTCCAGTGTGGTGCAACCTAGTGATCCACTACATAGTGTAACAATATTAGAATATTTCAAGCATCAAAAACCACCATCATTCAATTGGAAATGATGGCCATATCTATATATGAATATATTTGTTCCCTATAGAAGTTGTTTCATGCATTGGGATGAATTGAATGGGAGATGGTTTTCATGTAAGTACAACATCTCGCATAACATTTAGATAAATTTTATTTATAGATTGATAACACAAAAGAGGGGTGGAGGGGTGGGGGTGAAATCATGGAATGAAAAAATTATAAGTAAATTTTGTGGATAATATGTTTTATGTATGAATATTTTTTAGATATGGAGAGAAAATTCTAGAGTCAAAGACAAAAGGAGTATAATAATATTGTTATGTATGAATCCAACTTCACATGATTAGAAGATCATGTCATAGACTAGGTATGTAATCCAATGATAAAGGATGGATATTTCATTGATGAGATTTATTGAGTTCTTTAAATATATAAGTCAGCAAAAAAATCTCATAATATGTTGGTAATCTATCATGTTAATTTATGATTTATAATGAATTCTCAAAATCTAATGACTTTTTAGGGACATAAGATAGGAAAAGGAATTCTAAGTACTCTGAAAATAAAAATAAAGAAATGTTTATGTTGGGAATGGGGGAATTTAAAACATGTAATATATTTTGAATGAAAAAAGGAACAAGATTATTGGGAATTAAAGTGTAATTCAAGGTTTGATAAGAGGCCATTAGGCCTATTATTTGAATATACAAATATAATAATGAAATGTGAGATTATTTAACTATAATGAGATGAGACACCGTGAAAATTATTATTTTATAAATGAAGTGAAATTTCCCCAGAAATTTCCAGTAGAGACAAGACAAGATTATGTGATCATAACAGTTGAAATTGATGTTCCTAATCATGTGGTAGAAAGTACATTAATCCTATCCAAAAATTTTGTTAATTATTTATTTTATTATAGATCACAATATTATTTTATATCATTAATGTATTTAGGAAATATAGACATTCCCTATTAAAAATTAGAATGGATTTTTCAATAAAAACTCTTATTGAAAACATTATTATAATAAATATTTGTGAAATAATACTATTATGACACATAAACATGCTCTATTTGGTGATTTTGTTATCATACATTTTCATGAATTTTATATAATCCGCATTATGTAGTGAATTTCAAAATATAATGAAATAATGTTTTTCCAAGAGATGGAAATTACGAGTCATGATGAACATATGGAATTCATTTTCTTCAGAGGGGGACATAATCATCTAATTCATGTCTCGATTCACCTCAAGTATCTCTTCTAAATGGTATTCATAGAGAAAAGGAGATATAGAATCCTATTAATGAAAACATTTATATTGAAAATTAGGAAGTACATAGTGTGAATGGATACATTTATTTATTTTATATGGAATTACATTGATATCAACTAGAGTGGGAAGTTGAGTGAACTATTGATATAATCACTGATGCAAGTGCTATACCCAAGACAGGCAATAAAATGGACACTATGAAGTTAGTGTATTATAGTAAATTACTACAGTATTTTAGTGGTAAGGTATTTATTCACCCTATTTTTTAACTTTTTGGAACACCGGTTTATTTCGTTACAAATAACGATCTATCTATGAGGTTGTGCATTGATTATAGGGAAATTGATGATACTAAGATTAAAAAAAGTATCTTAAAATGAACATTAATGAATTACTCAACCAAATTCATGAATATCAATATTTTTCAAAGACTAATATTCATTCTAGATATCATTAATTGCATGTAAATATGGATGATATCTCAAATATAGTGTATGAAGTGCGGTATAGAAATTATTATTTTAAAATAATTCAATTTGGATTGACTAATACAACCTCAATTTTTATGGATATAATGAATAGAGTTTTCAAAGAATATCTTCATAATTTTGCTATTGTATTTAACAATAATATCTTGGTGTACTCCAATATCTATTGGGAACCTAAGAACCACTTATAGATCAAACATTAGAATATTATATGAAATGATTTAGATTGGAAATTTAGCAGCAATGAATTCTAAATTAATAGATTTCAATTTTTTTCCATATTTTTCCTAATTATGGAAACCTAGTTGATCATATGAAGAACACAACTTTCCAATAATGGCATATACCGATGATGATATCTGACATATATAGTTTCATTGGTTTAGCATGGAATTATCAGTTATATTTTAAAGATTATATAAAAAAGGATAAAACATTAACATTTTTTACTTGTAATGTTGTTCTATTCATATAGAAAAATTAATGTAAATAATGTTTTAAAGAATTGAGTATAATATTAGTGAATTCTTTAATCTTGAATATAACATTATGAAATGGTGGATCTGGGATATATAATGATTCATTAAGGTAGATATTTGGTTGTGTTCTTATGCAGAGTGAAAGAGTTATTTCATATGAGACAGTTTAGTTAAAAATTTATTAATTGAACTATCCAACTTAGGATATTTGGTTAGAATCCATATTAATTTATCTGATTATAGAGATACCTAATATCTATGTTGAATAATGTGATATATATATACTGATCACATGAATTTGAAACAAATATCCTCAAAAATAATTACTCAATATAAATAATTGTTGATTTCTCTTGCTACTCATAGATTTTGATTTGTCAATACACTTCCAACCATGGATGAAAAATAAGGTATAACATTCATAGATAGTGAGGTATCCAGGTCTTCTAAAAAAAATAAGGATTCATAGTGACATAATGTTCTTGGAATTATTAAATAATGAAATTGGAATTGTTAATGAATAAAAAAACAGTCATTTTCAAATGATTTTAAAACCATGTAAATTATAAATAATAAAAGGCTCTCATTATGATGATGAGAATTTTCAAAAGATAATCAATAATTTTAATGAAGGAATATTGACAGATATTATATATGGAGATTCATTTATGTAATTTTGAAAGGTGATTTCTATTACCTCAATACCTGATATAAAACGTGAGTTATTTAATGATGTTCATATATCTAATTTCACTTTACAATATCATAGAAATAGGTTTTTTATATATTTTATAGAAAATGTTTTGTGGGATAATATGAATTTGTAATTTTTCATTATGTGTCTTGATGTTATTTTGTCAATATGTTAAGGCTGAGAGAAAATATTCCAAAGGATTAATCCAAAAACATCATACTCATACATTAAAACGGGATGGCACATATTTTAACATTAAAATGGGAAGACATTAATATGGATGGAATCCCTAGTTTAAAAAATAATATATTAAAAAGTGATGTGATATGGGTCATTATAGATCTAATTACCAAATCTACAGATGTCCTCAATATAAGAGATGATTTTCCACTTGATCACCATAAAAACATTTTATTAATAATATTTTATGGTTTTCTTCACCAATTTCAAATATGTATGATCATCATCCATGATTTACATTGAAATTATAGAAAATTATTCATAAGTCTCTTGATATAGTGATTCATTTAAGCATTTGTTATAATCCTCTAACTGATAGATAGTCACAAAGAACTATCCAAACATCTTAAGACATGTGTATTTCCTCCTCACTAGAATTTCAATGTACGTGGGATAAGTATTACCTTTTGGTATATTAATCATATAAAAATACCATAATTTTAATTATTCAAATGGAACCATATGAAATTTTTTTGTTGAAAGAGATATCATACAAAAACTTTTTGGGATTTAGTTGATGATTGGATACTTTTAGGACCAGAGAACCTGGAATAAACAACATTAAAGGTAAATTCGATTCTATACCTTATCAATTAATATCAATATAGGTAAAAGATATTAAATGATAACAACAGGAAAGATTCATAATTTCAAGTGGGTGATCATTTTTTTATGGTGTCTTAATTGATTTGTTTTATAATATTTTGTAATAAAGAATAATTAATCCCCATGTATATGAAAAATTCTAATATCCTATATCTAATTGTAGTTGTGGAATACCGTTTAGAAATTCTATCTAGCTTTTCTAAATTTTATAATGTGTTACATATATCATTATTAACGATTTAGATTCTAGATATAATGAATGTTATAAATTATGATCAAATATAATTAGAAACTAATTTATCTTTATGTGAAGAACCAACCCATAATCTTGAAAATATTATACAAGTGTTGAGGAATAGTATGACTTTACCAGTAATGGTACTTTGGAAAAATCAAATGATAGAAGATTCGATTTGACAAACCAGAATTTTATCAATGAAATTACCCTCTTATAATTATGTAATATATTATAAATAAAATAACATAATATTGAGAACATAATGAAAATTTATAAATGAAGAATTAATGAAATAATTTTTATTTCTAGAAATTAAGGAACTTATACATATAGAATAGTAACAAGGCCATTGGAATAGTAATTTGATCATTAGGGATAGTAATTTGTAAAATGGAATAGTAAACTCATTATGAAATTTCAATTAAAATTTAGGTTTCTTATGAATTTAAATGTAACATATTTATATAATGGTATTTTCAAATAATTGATTTAAAAATGATAATTTATGTGTTGGTATTTTTGTAAGTTGTAATTATTTATTTAAAATTTTATAATCAATATAATGACGTAAAAGAAATATATTTTTATACAATAAATTCAAAAATTAATTTTTTATTGTGATTATATGATTATTTTATGTTACCCTAAATAATTTTTCCAAATAGTCATAAAATAATTTATAATTTTAAAATCATTACTTTTAGAGTAATTGATGATTTTAAATTAAAATTAAATTTATAGTATTAAAAATATTATTTTCATATAGTGAAGTTTTTTTTGTTAATACACATTAAATAATGGTTAGGGTTAATTTTTATGACTTTTCTAAAATAGTTGATTTTTTTAGAATTGTGAAGTATGGTAATTTATAGTAATTATCTTTATTACTTAAATATAATATATTCTTGAGTAATTTCAGATGTAAGAAATATAATATCAAATTCCCACATTATATTTAAAAAATTGAGTTACATGGCTCAACACTATTGAAATTATTCAGCCCAAAATAATAATATAATGAATGTAAATATAAACAAACACGCCTCTCCTACCTTATAAATACCATCCTCATCACCAGTTCCCCTCACACCTTCCAAGGCATAAATATTATCCAAATTATCCCCAATTCAATTCCCAAGTCTAACCCAATGTCTGGGATCTGTTTTCCTCAAAAAGAGACAAAAACCAATTTCTTTAAGGAGGATATCAAGGAGGATAATTTCAAGAGGTAACATCATCATTTATTTTATTTCAATTTACTTTTCAATTTATTTTAATTTATTATCTTCTCCTCACCTCTCTGTATACAAGTTACATGATTACCCCAATATCATATATATACAATAATATTATTTTATTCATTGATGATTCCCCATCATACCTCTTATCCTATCACTTGTATTCTAAAAATTAAAACATCATCCATCATGTGTCAATTTACCATCATCATGGACAGTTCATTTTTATTTTCCATTACCGCCTTCAAGGGTAGTTCTAAAATAATAGTTATAGTTTTATAGATTTTATTATACATATAATAAGTCATATAATGTTATGTATCCAATTTATAAACATGATATTAAATAAAATGATATATGTTCATGATGGTCATAAAAACCCCCAAAATAAAATAAATCATCTTTATTAACATTTTATGTAGTGAATAATTTTCATACTATATTAAAATGATATATAAGACCACTTAAAATTTATAAAATATCATTAAAATGTATCATTTTAATTCTATAGAATAATTCTAATTTTACATGAACATACAATGTTGAATATAAGTGAACTAATCATGAAAAACATGAAAGGAACACTCTTGAATAATGAAGTTTAATATTATAACTCATAAAAAGGGATAAAAATGAACTTAATAAAATTATATGAATTAAAATAAAAGTTTTAAGATGTTATGAATTAAATTATTAATAAATATAGTTTCATTAAAAAGGATATTAGCTAATTTGTTGAACACTTTCAGACGAAAGCCGAGGGATTCTCTTAGAACATTAATTTTCTCATCCGGTTGTAAATCTCCCACTATACCCAAATGTAATCCCAAAATATTATTATATAATACTCATAAATTTTATGTTTTTTTATCTAAAAAAGTTTTCCAATATCAATGACTCTTTCTTTGATATGGAAATAAATGTTTTATTAGGTTACCTTATCAATTCTTCCCAATATGGAAAACCAATTAAATGGAACTTCCTAGTTTCATACCTATTATTCTGTATACACTATATTCTATTAAAATCAACCATTATTTTTATAAAAAACAATTTCTATCATGAAAAAGACTTTACATCCATTTTTAGAGTTATGTAATCAATTATGAATTTTCCCTCTTTATCATCTCTTTAATATTTTACCTTAAATAGTAGTAAATAAGAACTTTTATAATGTTTATTGAAAAATATATTATTCATTTTTTAACTTAAGTTTAACATAAGTTTTCATGATATATTCTTATTTTACCTTATTAATTTCTATGTATTATTTAAATCAATTATTTCATGGTCAAATTTATGATACACCCATTTTCCATGCTTCATGACATTATTGTCACACCCATTTCATTCAATATGCATTGCTTTTGTTTCTTTTTTGTTGATTCATCATGTGGCACACATATTTAGGAACATGTTATCATGGGTGTTCCCAAATATCAATCTATTCCATTTGTAAATTTGCAGACTCATGAGAATTTATTTTTAGATAGGTTCTACATAATCATTACATCATAGGATCTCAAGTGAAGTGCCCAGGGGACCAAATCAATTTCTCTTAAGCCTTGTATGTTTTACTTCCAAAAATGGCATTTTTTTTCAATCATGTCTCTATAAAAAAATACCAAGTCTCAATTCTGGATCAAAATTTTTGGTCTCCACTAGATCTTATTGAATCCTAAGATCCACTTGTAAGTTACTTCTTCTATGAGTATTCTAATTAAAATGGATAAGACCATTAAGGCTGTGAAATTTTCCAATATGTTGGGGTCCTAGTGGAAGATGACCTATGTTCTTGTTTGATTCATAAAATTGTGTTTCCTTCCTTAGATGATGATATTTCTCTAAAATTAGAATATGATTGATTTACTTTTTTCTATCATCACTACCAAATAATCAGTCATGTCAATGAAAAGTGAAATAAACATTTTGTATGCGCTTTTTGTTCATCAAAAGGGAACTAAAAAACTTCGTGTAAGAAGAAGATTTGGAGACAATCAATTCAAAATGAGGAAAATTGTTTTTGGATGAAAGAAATCAAATAGGGATGGAGGAAATGAAAACAATTTTTCTATTGTTCTAAAAGCGGTGGAAAATACTTCAAAGTAAATAGTTATGAAGCCTCAAGAATTTAAGGATATAAAAAAATTCTTTGACATGTTTGGACTTGATATGAGATATACTTGGCATGGAATAGGGTTCCTGAGCATTATGTGAATTCCCAGTTTGATGGTGGAATTACATCAGGGGTTGCTATGAATAAGGATAAGAAATGTTTTGGTCCTGCTATTGGGTAGAAATAAATTCTAAGTAATAGTACATATCATTCAAAGAATCAAGAGGAAATTATAAAATTAAAGAAGACACATGGAATTCATGGAATGATGGATGATGTTGAGGATGTCTCCCATAAAAATCCCACTTATAACCAGTATTTTCTAAAGGAAAAAATGTTGTGGTCGATGATGAAGTTTTTCAACAGATACCCCATAGGAATGAAATACCTAGGAAAGACTAATCATATCTAAATCCAAATAATGTTACTACGTCTCAAGTTCCTTGTTATTATTATTATGACAGGTATGGTGGCTATGATGTTTCCTATCATACTGAGTTTGATATTTGAGTGTTTCCTTTCTTTAGTTCTACATGGAATAAGGTCATGCATGCTTGTATGACCCCATACATCATCGTTTTTTATCTTCATTTACTTTTTTAATAAAAAGTTCTCAACCCTAATCATTCTATTCATGTTTTAATGTGTTATTTAAGTATTACAATGTTTCCAAGATATTACGATTCCATGATCTACAATTGATTCTTTCATATTATTACTCATGTTACATGATTTTTTCATGTGATATTGTTATTTGTTCTAAACCATGTTATATTATTTATTACTATGTTTATTCTTTACTAGGATTTTTACCTTATCTCTTTCTTCATGTATTCCATAGGCCATCCTATGAAGATATAACTACTCAAAGAAAGTTATAAGTTCATTGTGAAGATGAAATATAACATTATTTTATTTTTGTTTAATGCTTTCTCAATATGTAACTAATCCTACAAATACACTAGACAATAAGATCAATTTTGGGTATTTTTTTATTAATTTGGTTTAATATCATTTAATAATATGTGTCCAATGATAGGACCATTATTGTTGGTATCAAGAAAAATGACTACAATTGTTTTTAAGATTTGGACTACAAAATATTAGTAAGAACCTTAGGGATAATTCTATCACCATGGATATCTTATATTTAATAATAGGTAATCAAAAGATAAGATATACATTCTATTTACAATTTTATCATTCTATGTTCAATGTTTCCCTTTTTATAATATTTATTTTAGTATTCAAGCCCCCCATAATAATTCATTCCTTTTTCTTAGTTAATGGATGGATGTTGGAGAGCTCATTCTAATGATCAATGTGATATGAAATGTGACAATTTCCATAATTAAATTGTATATTTTATTGGAAAATGTTCTCAAAATATTATTATAGTACATTCTCAATTAGATGGAGTTCTTAATAAAAACATCAATAATAATGAAATCCCACCTATTAATACGATGAAAGTTATGGTCGAATCCTTTATGTGACAAATGCCTCTAATATTTTGTGGATCGTTCGATTCTATCATCATAGAAAAATGTATTATCTCCAATAATACAATATTCTAAGTCATTTAATGTTATAAATAATATAAATTCATGATTATGTTCTATCATATTGATAGGGAAGATGATCAGTTGTGGAAACTCATCAGGATCATGAAGTCCATATATGAAATTTTTATCAGCAAAAAGGATTATTTTGAGAAAATATTTTTTAATAAATACTTTTCCCTAACACTCTGTCTTAATATGGATAGGGAGTTCCCTAGATTGAAGTAAAAGGAAAAAAGAGTCTATCAAGGATTATTAGTATAATAAAAAAATAAAAGAATGATATTCCTATGGATTTTTCATGAACACTAAAATCAAGGTTGATCGCTTCTTTAGAGAACTAAATATAAGCCTAATAAAAAAGTTTTCGGATTGATATTTCGATAAATATGATGATATTTCATATTTGTCCCTTAAGTTTGAAATGTAGATTAGAGAATCTGATTGGTCTCATTGACCTAGAGATAAATGTATAAAATGGAGTTTAATATTGTTGAATCAACAAATAAATCCCCTTATAGAATGAAAAACCTACATCCCGCATGTAATAATTATTGTAAGAAGCATGAAGGGAACTCTCTTAAAGGAAAAAAGAGGCTCTTAAAATATGGAATAAAGGGGTATCTAGACAATAACTATCGAATGGATATGTATAAGATGAAAAATGTGGAAGAATATAAGATTTTTTAGATCTATACTCAACATGTATTGTACTATTTCTACTACAAAGAACATAGGAATTATGAAAACGAATTCCTGAATCCAGGGGTTGTTGGAGGAAGTTTTCAACAATAACATTCAAGACAGCAAGGAAGGTCATATTATATCACTACCACTGTGTTGGAACCTTAAAATGACGTAGTAATAGGAAAAATAGCTATTCCTTCATGAAATGTGAACATAGTAATTGATTCTAGTTATATGAACTCTTTTATATCTTTCAAGTTATGTAGAACTATTCAAACACCATCTCATAGTGTTGAGGTTGAGTTATCTTTAAGAAACATAAATGAGGAAATTATTGAATCCAAAGTATATAACTCCTCCGAAGATAATATTTTTAGAATCAAACTCATATACAATCTTGTCATACTTCCTTTGGTGGAGTTTGATGATATACTTGGCATGGATATGATATATTTATATGAAGATAACATCAATTGTTTATAAAGGGGGGTCACTATTCACATCTGGAAGCATCCTCTAATTTTTTAAAAGTGTATAGAGGGAGATAAATCTCTTTTAGAATAATTATAATCATTTTTTATATTATTCAATTATGGGAAAGAATATCTAGATCAAATGATTGAGACAAAGGAGCCAATCATGCTCAAAGACATGACATTCTGAGGGACTACACTAATGTGTTCCCTAAATATTTTTTTAGTGTTCCTCTATCAGAGAGGTTTTGTTCTCATTTTAACATATTATTGTATCTAATACCATATAAGATACACATTATAGAATTTCTACCATTTTTTTGTAATAACTAAAGAAGTTGTTACAAGAGAATGAGATCAATGGTTTCATATGCCTGAGTATTTCACCATTGGGGTTTTCATACCTCTTCCTCATGAAAAAATATAGATTAATGATCATATGAATTGATTATAATTACCTCAAAAAATAATGATAAATAACAAGTATCCCATTACTCAAATAGATGACTTAATCATTAAATTATGCAGAGCCATGTATTTTTCTAAGGTAGACCTTCGGTTTGGATATCACCAATTAACGAAAAGAAAGAAAGATATTCCTATGATTTTATTTTTAATGAGGTATGGAATGTATGAGTATATAGTGATTCCTTTTATACTCACTAAATCTCTTGAAAATTTCATGGACATAATGAATTGATTCTTTAGAGGTTATCTGGACAAATTTGTGGTAGTCTCTAAAAAAGATAATCTGGTATACTTTAAAAGTAAGGAAGAGCATGATGAGTATTTGAATATTATTTAATGAAATTGTGAAGTGATAAAAGCTATGAAAGGTAGAGTAAATTTTGCTTTTTTGTGGAGGATTTATATTTTTTGGGGATTTTATAACCAACAAAGGGATATCTTCAAACCCTTCCAAGACAAAAACTATCAAAGAGTGCCCTATGGAAACATCTAAAATGGAAATCTATAGTTTCATTGATCTATGTGGGTATTATTGAATATTTGTAAATAAATTATCTTTAATTCCAATCCCATTGACCAAGGTAAACTTGAATTGAGTATTTTTTTTCTATACTATTGGATATGAAGATGGCTCATATATTTGAAAAAGAGGCTTATCATTATATCGGTACTCACACATCTGACAAGTGGGGAACCCTTTGTGGTATACCGTGATTCCTCAAAAAATGTATTAGGAAATGTAATAATGAAAATTTATAATTTAATTTCTTAATACTTAATGATGATTAAAATTTATGGTAAAAACTATCCCACGCATGATATGGAGTTTACAACTATGATATTCATGGTGAAAATATGGAGGCATTATAATTATTTAGAGAAGTGGGAGATATATAATTATCACAAGAGGACAAACTATAAATTCATATACAAGGAGATAAATTTTCAGGAGATAATATGGTTATAATTCATAAAGTATTATGTATTTTCTAGCCAGTACTGTCTTGGTAAATAGAATTAAGTGGAAAATGATTTATATAGAAAGAACCATGCACCATTATCAATAATGGGAATTAAGAAGGATCCAATTTTTATATATTTTAATAAGATGGAAATTGGAATTATTATGATAAGATAAACATAAATCCATTTTCAAATTATTTATCAACTATCTATCATGTATAAACTAAAGGGTACTCAATGAAAGTATGTAGATATTTAGAAAAAAGAGGAAGCTATCAGAAAAGAGAAATCTGCATTGTTCAAAATTTATGTGGAATGAGTCATAAGATATGGGTCAAGAATTTGTGTACCATCCAACATAGATTTAAAGAAATAGATACTGAATTACTCACATAGATCAACTATATATATTCACTCAGTGAGCAAAAATATGTATCAATATTTCTGAGATAATGTTTGGTTGGATGAATATGAAGAATGAAATCATTAAATATAAATCAATGTGCTAAGTATTCCAGTGAGTGAAGGATGAAATAAAATGGTCTAAAGGTATTATAAAACCATTAAACACACCAATATAGAAATGTTATATAATTACATTTGACATTTACATTACATTTGAAAGCCACATTATCATAATTTGAGAGGACTTCTCACTCGACCAACATGAATGGATATACAACAAAGAGGTTTTAAGGATGCATGGATCCCAATTATCGATTATATCTGATTGATATTTGTGATTTACCTCCATGTTATAAAATATTCTCCAATAAGATATAAACACTAAGAAGAACTTATGTATGACCTATCATCATAAAACTAATGGAAAATTTGAATGGAAAAATTCACACACTAGATAACATTTTGAGGGAATGTACTAGGGACTTCGCAGGATAGTGGGTCCAAAATCTACCTTTGGTCGAGTTATTTTAGAACAAAACATTACACTAAAACATAAAAATACATCCATTGGAATCCATTTATGTAAAATGACATAATACACTAACATGTTGTGTTGAAGTAAGTAAATGTAAGATACTAAATCTTGATATGGTCAAAGAAATGGTGGAATATGTGACAACCATTTAGCATCACATCATGGAATCCCAAGATTTATAGAAGATATATGGAGAAAATATCAATGAGAACTATAATTTGAGGTTGAAG
Organism: Viscum album; assembly: GCA_963277665.1. Lineage (NCBI taxonomy): Eukaryota > Viridiplantae > Streptophyta > Magnoliopsida > Santalales > Viscaceae > Viscum > Viscum album. Next base: position 356,194,824 of record OY728155.1, on the reverse strand, counting down.
GCATATTATTCCTCTATATATCCACATGGATATGATCATGGGATTTGGGAATAAAGGAAAGCTGAGTCATAGGTATATTAGACCCTTTGAGATTCATGATTATGTTAGAGCTGTGGCTTATTAACATTGAATTCCACATTCCATGTCTCAGGTAAATGATGTATTCTACATATCCCTATTGAGGAAGTTCATGCCATTTCACTTCCATATACTGAATTCGAATGTGGTACAAGTAGAGAACGACATCTCGAATGAAGAGCAGCTAGTGAAGATCTAGGACCATAGAGATAAGGATATATACAATAATACTACCAATGTAGTAAAATTAATATGGTGGAATAATATGTATTAAGATAAAACATGGGAACGAGAGGAAGTGATGAGGGAGAAGTACTCTCAATTTTTTTTACCTTATTTTGTTAAATATAATTTCGAGGAAGAGATTTAATAAGGGGGAATAATGTAAGAACCCAAAATTTTATGAATAGAATTTAGGTTATTATAATAATTTCATAATTTATAAATCACACAAAATCACATAGAGAACACAATACATACATTATAAATGAATAATTAATGAAATAAGTGTTATTTATAGAAATTAAGGAACTTATACTCATGGAATAATTACATGAATGTTGGAATACTAATGTGAGCATTGGGAATAGTAATTTGGCTAATAGAATAGAAACCACACCAATGAAGGTATAAATAAAATTTTGGTATCTTATGATTGAAAATATTATATATTCTCTTTATAGAATATGTAAATAGATAATTTAAAAATGATAAATTATGTGTTGTTATTTTTTTATATCATAAATATTTATTTAAAATTTTATAATAACTATAATGACTTAAAAGAAATTTTACATTCATAAAATATATTCATATATTAATAATTTTTTATTAGGAATATATGATAGTTTTATGTGACCATAAATAATTTTTAAATGTGTCAAAAAATCATTTATTATTTTAAAATCGGTAATTTTTGAATAAATGATGATTTTAGTGAAAAATTATTTTTCTATAATATAAATATATATTTACATAAAATGGTGTTAATTTTTGAATTTTAAATAAAAAAAATGGTTAGTCTAAATTCTTGGTATTTTTTAAAAATAGTTGAATTTTCGATGAATAATTAAATACGGTAATTTATGGTATATAACATTACATGTTAAACACACTATTTCTTGATTCATTACTAATTAATGCACCATAATCTAGAACTATCCTTACTAACTCGATATATTTAAAGATAAGGTTTAACATTATATATAATAAAATACATTCTTATTATCTTATTTATTAAATTATTAAAGAAGATAATTTTATTATTTAGAAAATTAAGTATAAGTGAAGAACACTTTCAGACATAATGTAAGAGATTCTCTCAGAACCGACATTTTTACTTTTGGTCATGTATTCTCTCTCTATACCCTAATGTAATACCCAATTATTCTTATTTAATCCTAAAAAAATTATATGTATATAATTTAAAAAACTATAACTAAATCAATTATTTTTTTATTTAATGGTGTAATTCATTTTTTATAGGGGTCCCTTCTTACATCCTCCTTATACGCAAGTCCAATTAAAGGGAACTCCAACTTTTTTACTTATTTTCACATGCACTCAATGATATGTTTTAATACATAATTATTTTTATTAAAACACCATTTTTATCATGAATAACTATTTATGTTAACAGATTGTTTTATGCAAACAATTATTATTTTTAACACTTTAATGATACTGTTATATTTTCCCTTAAACTGTATTAAAGTTTCAATTTTCAAATTTAATTTAAACACTATTTTTTTAATTTTTCACTTTATTTGAACCTAATCAATATTTATATTTTCCAATTTTTCCTAATTAATGCCCAAGAATTATTTAAATATATTCTTTCCCAAACACTTTCATGATACTCCCATTTTTTATGATCCATGACAAGATTTTGATTCATATATCTTTCTATGGGTAACCCACATGTTTACACCATAAGGTTGATTATTTCGGTGGAACAAATATTCATAAATATTTTATGAGGGGTTCTCATAGATAGTTCTTAAATTCATTGGTTAATGTTTAGTTTCACGAAACATAATCTTGGGACTGATAGTGAACCTGGGTTGTTTATGAGAATTTTTCCGCCGGTGCAATAGTCTTGGAAGCTTTTATTGAGAAATGATTATGACATTATTCATGTTGTTTATAAATTCCTATGTTTCCTTGATATTATGATCCCATGTTATATATGTTATTCTTCCATATTATTACTATTCTTCCTTGCCTTTTTATTTCATTATCTTATTCATTATATCCAATGTGTTATGCATTATTCACATGTTTATTCCCTTATAAGGATTTTTTGCTCATCCCTTTATTCATGTACCCCCAGGTTATTTTATACTTATATAAAATATCAAAGGGTGATAAAATTTCATTATGATGATTAAATAAAAAATATTTTTATTTTGGATTCCAGTTTTTTAATTATGTATCTATTCATATCAAGATACTATACTTTTATGAACCCTGGTTTATGTTGGTTGATTAATTCTTGTTAAAATCATGTAATAATATGTGTTGAAGGCTATGTCTATTATATACTACATGGGAACTAAATGAAAATATGATGAAGAAAAATCCAAATATACTTACAAAGTCACATTCGTTAATTTTGAGGATCAAATTTTTTGAAGGAGAGAAGAATGTAACACCCTATGTATTTAGGATATATCTCTATTTAAATTAATTTAATCTCTTTGATAGCAATAATTGTATGTGAAAATGAGTTCAAATGATTCATAATCTATTATTATGATACTTTAATAACCTATCCATCAAACTAGTGGACAAAAATTGGATTGAATTTTGTCTTGAAGAATATGTGGTTTATACATTTATAGAAAAAAGTTTTTTTTATAAAATTATTTTAAATAATAATTAATTAAATAATATTAATTAAACAGAGTGGTGTTTCATGTTTTTTTGTATAAATTTATATCAAAATAAATTTAGTTATTCACTATTTTTGAATAATTCTAAAAATATTATATTCAAGAAAATGTTTTAACATTAACATAATATTATTATTATGTAGGAGATAAGAAATAATAATATTTTATTCATAGAAATGAAATTTTCTAAAATTCAATATTTTTTTATTTATCACAATATTTATAAAACAAATTTTCTCCAATTATAGGTAATGAATTTGATAAAATTAATTACATATTTTGAATCCTAAGGTTCAAAATTTCTTATTCCCCCCCCCCAATAATTTTGGTAAAAATGAATTACAATCATGTTAAAATTTATCACCTTGATAAGGCGTAAATTTAGCTAATTTAGGTTACAATTGAGTAATAAGGCTATAATTATTTATCTTGATTATTATTTGAGCAAGATGATTCAATTAATATCATATAAGGATAAAATATTATATGTTTATTGGACACATGTATATGAAAATGAATTATACATTATTAAAATAAAATATAGTTACAAAACACAACTCCCTTTTTATTAATATCTTTTATGGTTCAACATTGGGAAAATGAATGAAATTAAGGAACCTATTAAATTCTTTATTTAGATAAAAGAAAATTAAAATAAATGACTTTAAAAATATTAATTTTTTATAATGTGAAATAGTTTACGTTTCTAATGAATTCACTAGATTTTTATGGCATATAAAATAGATTTAATTAATTATATTCAAATTCAATTTTTTCTTGAATTATTTGAAGTCAAATTTAATGAATAACATCAAAATTGAAATTAATGATAATATTTCAAAATAATATATTATTAAATAACATATAATTACTAAAATAATTATCCTAGAACATGTGATTGGAATATATCTAAATAAATCATATTTTTTCCACTTATGAGTCATTTTCAGATTTATAATAAATTTATTAAACCATTATTTTTAAAATATTGGTTACCATGGTTAATGTACAAAATAAATAACAACTGTTTTAATTAAAATTATAAAGTTCAAAATAAAACCCAAAAAATGTCTAAATAATATTATATTGTAAAAGTAAAAACCTTTCCAACCTTACCATCATACCTCTTTCTATTTTGAGTTACTTGGTATGACAATGTATTTATTTTTATTTAATATTATAAGAAATTCTAATAGTATTGAGCCATCTAACCCGACCAATAAATTCTTAATTCACTTCTAAACATCCTTATACAACTTTTTTTTACCTCTCACCCTAAAAGAACAATATTTTTTCCCATAATAATGCATACAAGGAAGATATCCTGAAGAAAATGTAATTTTCTTACCATTCCTATTTAAATTTATACATTATTCTACATATTCTAAATCTATTTAATTTCTCAAAAAATACTAAATTAAATGACCTTGATATAATTAAATATAATTACGATTATTTAAAAAAATTACCCTTCCTCTTTACTATCAAATTATATTTGAATATATCAGTTGTGTGTACGTGTGACTTATCGTTTTAATGGTCATACAATGCATTTTTAATTACCAACATTAGAAAATAGTGCATATTATAGTTTTACTTTATATTTTATATATAATTATAAATTTTTTATAAATTATGTGACCTAATTATATTATAATCACTAAAAATACCTAACAAAAACAAATATGTGAAAAGAAGCAGTTGTTACTCTTAACAACAATTAAAAAACAAGTTTTTATAAAATTATCTATGTATTTCATAAATGGGGTGATGTATATTTATGCTTCTATGATATCATTATATTACATATTTAATTATTATACTTTATTTATTAACATTTATTATGGAATTTAAATGAGAGGTAATGATTTATTTCACAGTTCTATCATAATTCATAATTTTTTATCTCTAATACTCAACTGGGGAATATTTCCCTTTCATATGATTGTCTTATATTAATATTACCAAAACCATTTTATCTATTTTTCAATTATTATTTAGTGTGATTTTTATTAATTTTTTTTATTTTTTCAATTTTTTTTGAATGAATCTTTTTTTTATTTTCCAAATGATGTAATTTTCACCCATTCCAAAAAAAAATTGAAACGAATATTTTTTTTACTTATAAGGAATGAAAAGATATTACCATTATCCATAATAATATATAAATTGATGTTACCTTCAAATGTTTATATAGTTCAATTTATAAATTGTGATTTATTTTATATGTTTACAATTTTTGAAATAATATTTAATTTTAATGTGAAAATGGTATTTTCATAAAACATTTTCCAGTGATGTTTTGAAATTATTTTATTCTATATTAACCACCTTAGTTATAATTTTTTTCTTCACTCATGTAATTATATGTAGTCCCAACAAGAATATTTATATTTTAGGGTATCCCTCTCGCATCGCGCTGCGTTAGGGTTTTTTTCTCGGCAGATTTTTGGAGGGGGGAGGCTCGTCCTGTCGAGCGGATGGTTCTTTGGCATCGCCTCCCCTTCTATTTCTCCATATTCTATTTTATTTCCATGTTTTCAGGTTTTAGGTTCGTATTAAGGGTTTGAGGCCAGAAGCTTCGCGGGTATCGTCGTCGGTGTGCCCAGTTCTTCTCTGCATGCCCCTTCTGCTTCCAGCGTTCAGTCAAGTGTGGAATCCGGTGAGGGTTCTTCGATGTTTCGATCTATGTATCTCCAAGCCTAGAGTGGTTTTATGGCTCAGATCTACTCATTTCCTCTCAACGACGACACTCCCTTGATGGGTGGTCGGGTCTCCTAGTCCTGGGTGATGAAGATTCAACTTCATTCTCCCTGGTTTGTCTTCCTCCTCGGTTGGATGCGATTTGGCATCGGAGGGTGTCTTACAGATGCGGAGGGGTCTCTTGCTTTTGATCTAGCGATGGGTTTTAGTCTTCAATGGTTGTTAAATTGTTGTTTCTATTTTTGGTGGTTCAATGTGATTGGCTTCGTCTTCGCTTAGGTAGTAGAGGGAGAAGTCTTCATTAATGACTATGATGTGTGAATCTTGAGGTGCCTTCGGGAATCTGTTATTAGTACTTCTCACAGGTAGTGGGATGTTTACCATGCCGGAGGTTTATGAGATTGTGGAGTTCAGTTTCAACTAGAAGTGTCTGAAGCAGCCTCTGTATTGACATCCTTGAGAAGATGTGCTCTTCACCAAATGAGGTTTCAAATGCGGCCAATGGAATTTGCAGTATCCTTCTCATGAGGCGTTTTGGATGGATATTCTTGGTATATTTTGATGTTTTTTATTGGTTGTTGATTGATTTTATCATGCTCTGAATTTGACATTGTCCTTGTAGTCCATTTCTCAAGGGATTTGGAAACCAATTGTCTACAAGAAGTTGTTTTTGATGAGGTATAGGGAAACTGTTTTTCGCTATTTCCTGGCTATTCAGAATCTGATGTTTGAGAGGGTATGGCTTTGGCCATCGGTTCTAGGCCCGTGAACTTTGTCACGGGACTGTTAGTCATTTATCTTTGAGATAGTGGATGTAGGGTTTAATGTTTTTGTCACTGGGAGAATCTTTCCTCTTGTAGTGTGGGTTGTTTTTTTCTTGAGCCTTTGTTCTATTGAAGTTTTTTTCTTTTGTCAAAGTAGTTTATGGAATGGGTTCCTAGTCACCCCTTAAAAGGTGTCTATCTCAATAAAAAGAATTAATTTTCAGTCAATAAAATCCAACATATTACATTGGATGGTTTAGGTTTATGTTTATTGATTAGGGTATTTACTAACATTTCATATATTAGATTTAATATGATTGTTTATGTTGATTAGGTTTCACCACATTCGGTTTAGGAATTAATTTTACTCAGTATATTATGGTCATTTCTCACTATAGTGCCTTGATTCATCGATATGTCTAACATGACAAACTATTTTGAGAGTCGGATAAGGACCTATCAAGTTATGTAGGATGATTTTTACCAGGCCTTGATAGTGTGTTGATGTTGTTTGACATTATGAACATACCCCATTATGATATTAGTTATTGATTTCCATGTTATTATTTTATTATTTATGATTTCAATTGATATATTTTTCTCATATTATTATTTACATTTAAATATTATATTTCCATTTATTTTGTGCGATATTATTCATGAATTATTTAGCATCTCTTTTATGGATAACCCTACATAGCATCCGTGTGAAAGTTTTTTCATATGTTTATTTTTCATTAGGTTTAAAAGAAGTATATTATTAATTATGTAAATTTATTAGTAGTATTACAATTATCTTCCAAAATTTATTTTTTTTATTTTTTGCATTCAATTATAATTTATGATTCAAGTATGTATGTTGTTTTCCAGTACTAGTAAACTATATGGTCCTTTGGGATGTTATTTTTTTTATCAATTTCAATTTTAATAAAAAAAATACTAACTATGAGCCACTAGGGTCATGTTATTTACAATAAAACAATAAAGGTCACCTCTTTTAAAAAAACATGTAGCAAAGACAATATGTAATTGTATAATACACTCGTAATGTGGCCTATCAATAAGTGGCTTATTCATTCATGGGAGGAATTTATTGTATCACTATACTATCTAAAATAATCATGATAGGGGTTTCATTTAAAATGTTTTCTATGATCATCCACAATTCTATTATACAATCCCACTATCTAGGTCACGAGAACCTCAAGATAATTATTTACGACATTCCTTCTCTACACAGAAAACATGTTGGATGTTCTTCAACACATATTTTTTAATAGGAATGGAAATAATGAATGTAGGTATAACCATAATGAAAATGATTATTTGGATTCATGAATAAAAATAAGGATATGAATCCAAATGTTGAAGTGTATATAGGATACATTCATGTATTAAAATATTCCATTAAAATAATTATTATGTCACTAGATCAATTACTAGGATTCATCAATACTCAATTGAAACACAGCTAATATTGTACCCTCAGCCTCTTCAACAAGAAAATTATATTCAATTTCAGTAGAATGAAAATTATTTAATTTAATTTTAAATAACTATAATTATTGCTAATGCTATAGAATTTCTCCAATGATAACTTACAAATCACATTTATGAAGTATCATTTTCATAGATATATCATCAAAAAATCATTTGAAATATTACAAATCTATAATATGAAATCTCTTACTAGAATAATGAAGCATGAATATTCTTAGATTTTTTAAAGATATTTTCTTTGTTTATAAGTTTTTTTGACTTCTACTCTTTCTCCACCGATGAACGAAATTCTGTATAGAATAAATGATGTCATTATAGTCAAAGCATCCATTTGCAATTTTAGTGAAAATGATTTAGAGTTGGTAGAGTTGTGATACAAAATATTCAAATGGTGTATCTAAGTCACGCTTTAATATTTATTTCCAAATAAAATGACGAGCACATTAAAATCATTTTAATCCTATAGGTTTTCATCAGTATCACTCTTGATAGGTGAGATGTTTCCATAAATTTTAAAAATAAAATAATAATCTTTTCTAGATTCCCACAGAGTGACTTTGGCACCACATGGAATCATTTGATGAACTACAATTGGAATTTCTTCTGGATTAATGGCCACTAATTCAAATTACACTATGGTTCATGCATGAAATAAACAGAATGTTAGAAATTAAAGGATAGAATATCACATCACATAATCTCTCCCATACAACTCCTCCATTATAGGAGTATGATTCATATATATTCCTTATACATGGATCACATTGATAATATTTCCTATATATAATGATTCATTAATCAAGATACATGATTAAAAAATACACATAAAAATTTATTTTATGATTTAATAAATATAGATGCATTTCTAACTCCTAATTAGAGTGCTTTAACTCTTTTCATGCACCATAAATATAAATGGTATCAATATTTTCCTATATTTTAGTGGAATTGTGAATTTATTCTTAATACATATAATATCTAGACTGGTAGGTGAATATGAGATTTCTAACACATGTCCTATATTCACCCCTTTATAAAATCCATCCACCATTGTTTCTATAAGAGAACCTTCTTTTGGATCTATCTAAATAGGATCACCATATCTACCCTCATCATATGGCTTGAGATCCCAATTAATCCTTATTAGGATAGTAGAATAATATTTTTTTTGTCTGGAATCATCAAATTTAATAATTTAATTTTGGAAAATGGGAAAAATATATATGAAAATAAATAATTTATAAATGATATCATCTTATGCAAAGTTTTCATTCCAATGATTCAATTTTACCTATACAAAAATTTGATCTAGTGGAGTATAGTCCTTTGAAAAATTATCCCTGGGAGGTGAGAAATTGTCAATAGGAGTCTGAAATTCATCTGAAACATCCTCTTTTATTCCAAACGTATTAGGGATATAATATTTTAGAAATGAAATGAAGTAATATTTCAAAATCCACTATTATGTTCAGATTCATATTCTAGAACGATCAATGGATGATGGTGTTAAGAAACCATAACAAAACTATTTTCAATCACAGATAATTTTTTTCTAATAACATTTTACATTAAATGGTAGGAGTCTAGAGTTTTTTTCCCAAAAATAAGCATCGGGGGTGGATGTTAGAAATTTACTCATACAATTTATCCCTCTATAAATTTCTAACATCGGCATAATTCCCCCAACTATGGAGGATTTGATTCTTTATTCCAGATATGACTACCAGCTGTAATATATAATTGTGATCTCAATTATGTGGAATCATATTATTCCCTCTACATATCGATTTTACATATTCTCTCAATAAAACCAATTATTTTATAAAAAATGTGGAATTAAGGACACATACTCATGATTGAAAAATTAGCCTATTAATTTGAGGGTTAACCATAACCCCTTTAGTGTTTCCCTAATCCATCTTATCAGTTTCCCCTTTAATGATGTTGATTATACTATCAGTTCTCTAGACAAGAATATGTTACTCCAAAATGTATTTCACCCCTTGGTAATGTAATTAATATTTTCAAATCATATGGGTTCTCAAAAAAATATGAGATATGGATTCTGACTAACTACATGAATAAATACTTTTTAATACTTGATGTCAGAAGGCCTGTCTTTATAAAACCGATCCACTTTGTGTCATACATAATTTTATTTTTCCTTGGAAAATAGTGATGAAGCACCAAAACCACTAGACTATAAATGTTTTATCATAAAATCGATCTTGGTAATAAGATAGAAAAATGTATCATGATTATCATCCTAATGATATAGAATAAATCACTTTATCTAATCCTCTTCCATTTAAATCATTTCAATGCAGTCTTAGACCATGTTTGAGGAAGTTCAGGTGACCTGGGACCTTCATGACAAAAAATTTTGGGGGGACTTATTTAATTGGATTCCCAATCCAATAGTTTTTACATTATCAACTTGAGGGAATCTCCTTGTCAACACCCATTGTGTATATGAATATACCCAGAAATTAGGATATAAAATAGATAACTCAGTTGATGTATCTAATAGATGAAACATAATTACCTCATGATTTACCTCTTGGGGATTGATGACCACAATATTTAGGTCCACCGTTTGGTTATTATCTAATCATACAACTATGGCGGGGTGGGAAAAATTAGTTATTATGAAAAATTGATTTTCCTTGAAAATATAGCTTGTGTATCCTTTATATATAGTTTCACCATATATACATCATTCTAAAAAGAAGTCCAATAAAGACTTCAGAGATGAGATGATATCCTAATATTCAAGGACATTATAAAAAATCATCCTGACGGTAGAGTCCCCATATAGAAATATGTTAATTTCTACATTTATGATATGAATATTTAGAGCGCCCCCATATTTCATTTTTAAATGTCTAATGGAAAAAAATTCTAGATTGAATAGCCACAATATATATATATATATATATTCAAAAATACATTTTATTAACATAAGACCTATGATGTACTATTATCCATCTATATACGAATTGAAATATCCCAAATATTCATTATGGTAGCTTACCCAAAAAACATGCATAAGGTACCAATGAATATCTTCTATGGTCACAGTTTCTAACCCGACACAATTCCCTTCTACAAACATTTCCACCTTGTAAAATTTCTTGGTCATCACACCATATTATATTCATCACCCAGTTGCATGAAGGTGATCAAACATATTCCTAGAAAAACATTGATAAATTTCATTATACGGATGTAAAAAATTATTTCATTATCCCACATGTTATATGCATATAATACATTAACGACACACCCATTCCATGGATTCACCAATTTATAATAATATAAAACAACATTGGGTTCTTACACATAGTTCGGTGACCCCATGTCCCCAAAGAAATGATCATATATTTTTCAGGATGAACTTTTCCCTTTTAGAGATAATGATTCTCTATAACGTCCAAGGATATTTTCAACAACTTTTTATCAATGGTATAAATCCATTCAATTTCATCCCAAATCTTCATTAGTGGGATGAATTCTTCATACATCTAATGAAGGGTATCACCCCCTTAAATAATTTAAACATCCAATAAATTGGTGTCCATGTTCCTATGTATTAGGTGAATGGTGTTCATCTGTATAAATCATTGGATGAGTAGCTACGAGACATCATTGGGATTAGGTATGTCTATATATATTTCTCTTTGTGATTCCTATATATCTTTAAAAATCTTAATATCCATTAGGTCATATTTAAACATATTATATTTCATACACAACCAACTGTTCAACATCGACTCTGGAAGAAGCCCCACCCCAACTCCATCGTGTATTTTCCAATCTTCCTTTTATCTATTTAAATATTCTAAAATTGAATGGAGGAGGGAATATTGGTAACTTTGAATTTTTATATCAAGGGTTAATGGATTCATATCAAGGTACCTCATTTTATGGGGAATCATTCATGTGAGGGTTCATTCGATTTATTAATATATAATCCCATTGTGGAAATGATGGTTATAGTGAGGTTTGTGAATTACATGAAACATTACCATGATATGTAATTATTCAGTCTCAAGAAGAGAATGTATTTCAGATTTCATTAGTTATATAATTGCAACTAATTATCTTAGGATACTAAATATTTTAATTTTCAATATGATTAAAATGTTTTAGATAGTAAGGATTATAAATTCATTAATCTATATTCCTCATAACATCCACCACCCCCTTGACCAATGTAGAAAATTTCACATCAGAAATTGGAATCATTTTCATATCCATTGGATATATGAAATGATTAATTAATTATTTTTTATTACCAATTTCATTTTTAATGTATATTTGATATAAGGGATTCCCTATTCTTTTGTTTCTTCAATAATAACCCAATTGTCTCCCCCATTCGTAGGTTAGAGTTTAGAAATATATAAAATTTTCCCATGGCCATTTCCTTAGTCAATTCGATAATGTTCCTCACAGAAGTCACCTCACAAAAGTGCATCACACATGTCTCTTCACCATAGTTCCACCTGATTATCACTTCACCGAAGATCCCTGTTAAGGTCACTTTTCCCATGTCACTCGTGTCGGTCACACCAAAATTGAAATTTCACATAAAATAACAATCCTGGTTAATACATACCAAAAGGTTTCAAAAAATACATGAGTAAGAAGAGTATTACTATTACATAGGGAAGGAGGAATAATGTTAATTAATGGGAGAAGCACTAGGGTGGAATTTATATTTATAGGTGAGCGCATGACCTATTATTGAGCCTTCATATATAGCCTCTATAAATCACTTGTGTCAATGAACTATGTAAAATACACGCACACTAAATGACTCAACATCCGGATGAAATTCACTTTATTCCAATAAAATACAATAGTGAGGGGATGTGAATTGGTTAGAATCCATTTTTACATAGGGAATATAGTTTTTTTGTGAATATTATTTAAACACCCAAAGGGTTCATATACACTATAATTCTGTCATATAATACTTGTGTGGATTAGTTGTGAAGATAAAAATTTGTTGAGTGGTTCACGTGCATAGATCACTTACACAACAAAACATATATCCCAGGTTTAACCTAGTATTATAACATGAATATTTATTTCGGTGATTCCCATCTTTGACCTAGGGTCCTTACTTTTTATATAAATAGACAACTTGATTTCTTCATTTCAAAACATTACGGGGATATATAAATGGATGAATCTCTACTCACCAATCTCGTTCTCATGGGTCTTCAAAACCCATTGTAATCTCAATAATAATTTTAATATGAGAGAATTGATACATATATAATGGAATTAATTTTCCTAAAACTATATTTTTTGAGTACTATCATGAGGAAAACTTATCACATAGTCTAAAAATATTATGGAATATGTCTATTAGTCTACAATTTTTCATGGACATTTTCCAAAACAAATCAATCAGAGTCTTATCTATTATAGTAGATCCTCTCCCATGTGGGGTCACATAGTTTGACCTGTTATCAATAAAGCAAGAAAATTCCATCGATTAATAACATGGGAGAGGAAATGTATTGTTCTGATTTATCACTTTTGTGATATATTTTATTCCACATTTTTATCACGTGTGTTATGTACTTTAATCTAGATATGTATCACCTGGGTTAAGTATATCCTAGTTCTCCCAATTATCACCTAAGAGAGGAACATTTTACCTTTTCCATGTACCATATGGTAGAGACACCATCCAATTATATTACTAATAACTATAATAAATGATAGATAACTCCTTTACTGAGTTCTTATGTTTTTGTAAAAAATTAGGATGTCCTCTTAAACCTAAATACATGCTTAATTAGTGTATATGAAACACAAATATGTGCCCTATATCATGTATTCTCCTATTAAAGTAAGTCCTTAATTTAACCTACCTTGCATCTAATGAGCTCAAAATATTTAAAATCATGTATTCTTTTGGTAATGAGGATCCCATCATTATTGATGGTCTTATTGGTTCAGGTAGCAAAATTCATCCCCCAAGTGAAACCTGAAAGGTGATTTGAACCAACCAGTATCAACATGTTTAGTGGATAAAATATCCCAATATGGGGTTTATAAAAATTCCATAATGTAACCATGGTTGATTCCTATTATAATTATTGAAACCCCTTTAATATCCTCACCCTCATCCTCTAGAAGATGATAGAAAATATATACAATAGGAAACCAAAATGGGGTGTGGCCATATACTTTAATGTAGGACATTACCTTCCCTATATACTCCCTGCCTCTTCATCACTATAGTGGAAATAAATTTTCTTATTGGATTCTTATTCACATGTATGTATCTTACTGGATATTATCGTGTGACATGTTGATCTTATACTCTAAACCATCCCTCAAACTGAGCATGAATCGCATGGGCATAGATATTGGCCTTGAATATGTCACTATAATAGTTAAAATATACAAATTAGTATTTTAATTCATGCATATGTACCATTAAATATATGATTATGAAACATGGTGTTCTCATATTACCACTTGATTCTCAGACCAGGAATGGATCAGTTCTTTTTTTTTATATTATTGTTGATCATGACAATTGAATAGTGAAAATATCATAAGTCAGATTGTCTATATGTTTATGTACGAAATTCAACGAAACTACCAGGGATTTGATTCTCTTACCAATGGTATATAGAGGAATCCTTTGTGAGGTTTAAATATGAAAAAATCAACCATTCCAATAATTATTGGTCTATATTCATGATAAGGTCATACACCCACCTATGAGGCTATATACCATTTAAATTCCATTCACCTCATCCTCATTGTAATTATTTACAAGTGTTGGATATAAAATGAGGACATATTCTATTTATGTGTATCAATATGGGTATTATCATTCCTAATTCCAACAAAAAAAATCAATGGACCATTTACCACGATTTACTCCCAACATGATGTCGAAATTCATGGTCAAATCCATGTCATAAGACATATAATGGTATTACATGGAACTTTAGGTGAATAGTGTTATGTGGGATTTGATTACTTTAATGAGGATATATAGAATGATCTTCTCCTAGAAATAATAAAAACAACAAAACAACACAATTCTATTTGGATGATAATAAATCCTAATGTTCCCCACTTCATATCTAATACCAATTATCAAAAATTATGAAAGGAAAAATAACTGAGAACCTATAATACATAGACATGGTAATATATATTAATAACCTATAATATATATATATATATATATATATGGATTTACATCATCTAATTCTAGTTATTGATTATTAACATAGGGGCGAGCAGTACCCCACATCGAATTTTGGAAGCATCCATGAACATTTATTAAATTAATAAGAGCATACAGAGTAGGAAATAAATCCCCCCAAAAGGATGT
Source organism: Viscum album (assembly GCA_963277665.1). Lineage (NCBI taxonomy): Eukaryota > Viridiplantae > Streptophyta > Magnoliopsida > Santalales > Viscaceae > Viscum > Viscum album. The sequence continues at coordinate 356,179,507 of OY728155.1, read as the reverse complement.
GATGAGAACCAATTACCATCCTCTCAACCAATTTTAATTCCAAAGTATCATTCCAAATATAAAAACTGATCACCTACCAATAGAATGTCGCAATGTGACCCCTCTTAAATGTGTGTACCAATAGGTGTTTCAAAATATGAACAAAAAGGGTTGTAAGATAATGTCACCTACAATATTGTGATAACCATGGTAAAATATTCTCATCAATAATTCTTTTCCTTACCCAAAATAAAAACAATCACCATAAAAACACAACAAAAACATATATACCTTCAAAAATTAACTATATAATTATTCATTAAAAAAATATCACGCCATTGAATATAATTAACAAATTTGAAAATGACATAATAATTATCAAATATCACATAAAAATAATGGTATAATATAAAATATAAATGTTCCAAAATCAATGTTTTTTAAGAATTATATATTCATTATAATTACATTACAATTCTTCATTAGAGTGATTAAATCTATAGGGGAGTGAATTTAGTTTCGCAAAAAATTTCTCTTAAACAAATTCAAACAAAAAATCCACAATATAATTATAAACATCCAGTAAAAAACAATAAATTAATATAAGTTTGATATAGTGAAATGTTACTCAAACCATGATTAGGGATCAGTTAATAAAAATTACATTGACAATGTAAATAAATTTACATAATAAAATTATTTATATAAACAAATGATATGATTAACGTCCAAAGTATGCTTTGTTTATAGATAAAAACATGTAATTAAAACTTTTAATTGAAGGAAACCAAAAATAAAATTCCAAGTAGTTAAAAATAGGGATTTAGTCTAAAGCTAGGACATAATAACCTCCATTATAAATAATCCATTTTCAAGAAGATTTTTATAAACAATAATTTCCACCACATCCTATATCAGGTATTAAAATAATAACACATGATATTTGGGCTCAAATCCTCTTTCATAGTTATATATTGGATTAAATAAAACAAATTCTATACTAGACCCCTTTGGAAATTTTTTGTGATATATAGAAAAATTGGGATTTAGAAAATAATAGGTATTCCCAAGTTTCAGTATGTGGGTTAGTGTGTGTAAATAAATATAGAAATACCAAAAAACATTTTGAAATTAAAGATGAAATTTGGAGCAAAAATAAAAATATATAGAAAATATAGTGCTATTATGTCTATTATTCTATAGATTCTCAAGTGTCCTTAGATTTTTGTTGTTTAGGAGCATGAACGTGTTTTATAAAAGATATAGGTGATCAATGTGTCATGGAGTTGTCTTTTATATATGAATATTCTCTGAGTGTCGTCTCTTCTTTAATTATAACAAATAAGAATAATCTCTTATGTATTCCACACATTGACAGTTAACTGCATTACCATGTGTTTTTTTTCTCTTATTGAATTAGGAAAGTCTATCACATGAGGGATATATTCTGAAATATATTCCTCTCTAGATTATTATCTACTATAAATAATATTAAATTTTTCATAGAAATTCATAATAAAATGGAAACATCTTAATCTACCTTCAATGCATCTCTGGAATGATTTTAAAAAAATCATTAAATAGGTCTACCAAATTAACTCTCATGAACAAGTATTTGGAGGAAATAAATTCAAATAAAGAAGAACTATAATTGTAGCACCCCAAAAATTTTATGGTATGTTTCTCTTAAATACAATCTATTCATAACCTATATTTCATAAAGCACTGATTTTATTTGAAACAAAACTTGGTTATTTATAAGATAGTCATAGCCAAGCCATTGAACCTAATTATTTTACTTGGGTGTATTGAATTTTAAAAATCTGACATCCACAATTATGGTCAGGATGATATTTAGATTCTGATTGAATTAAAATACTTTTCGGTGAATAGTAACCTACCCTTATAAATAATAACCTACCCTTAGGATTGGTAACTTACCCTTATGAATAGTAATATAACTCTTATGAATGGTATCCATACCTATGAATGTATAAATAAATTTAGGCACCTTAAAAGTGAAGATTAATATTTTAAGTGTTTATAATTTATGATTAAATAAGGATTTTATTTAAATATTTAATTAATCATAATCAGAAAACTATTTTTGAAAATTGGACTTCATTTTTGGATTATACGCATCAAAAAATGGTTATGCTGAATTTTTGGTATTTTTCTGAAATACTTGAATTTTTTTAGGAATAGTGAAATACCATAATTTACAAAATAAGCTAAATACATTAATTATAGAATCGTGTATGATTTTCTACTTATGTAAGCCCAATTAATTTAGATTCACATGATAAAATTACTATTCTTGGTCATGGAAGACTCACTATTCCTTGTCTTGTGGAGAAATAATAAATTAATGAATATAATATAAAGAAATCCACTGTCCCCTCCAATATAAAAATCACCCTCACCTACTCTTCCTCCCACACATTTCAAGCTTCAGGACATTCCTAATTTCTGCTCCAATATCTCCCTAACCTCCTCCCCCACGTACAATACCATCTAATCTCACCAGAAGGCCAAAAAAAAAGGCCTTAAGAAGTTTCTCAAAGAGGAGTAGTCAAGAGGTGATCCTTCCTTCCTTTTTATTTCAATTCTTTTTACGAGTTCCATTATTTTGTTCTCTCTTCTCACTTCACCTATTCCAAATTCCAGGATAATTCCAGTACTGTACGTTTACCCTATTTTCATTATGCTAATGGAATATTTCATCATAATATATATATTTTTTCTTTCCTTTTATACTATAAATTCAAATATCTTCAGAGTTGTGTTAATTTATCACACTCAAGGAAGACGAGTTCTCAATTTGTATTACTATATTAAAGACTAGTCATGAAACCTTATAAATGGATGAAATAGATAATTATATATTATTTTTTCTTATTTAATGTTCTGTAATCCTTACACACTCATAATATGGAATAATAATACAAAACATGTTCATTGTTCACAAAACCACCAAGCCAATCCAAGCGTTTATCATTAATTCATCGAATGAGTCATCCTCATGGTATATAACCTGAATCATTATAAGATAATTTATATCTCTTTAATTTCACTAATAATATATATTAAAAATTATGGATTCTTAACCACATTTCAAAGGAACATCCCTTCATTAATTCAAGTAAACAGATCACGAAAACAAAGGAAGAAAATGTTTCCAAACCAATAAAAATGAATCTCATAAATACATCACAAAGTCCATTAATAAACATAATTAGATTATAAAATATCGATTAAATGTTGATGAGGTTTTTTAAGTATTAATTAATTATGCTAAATTTTATTATTCAGGTTGTTAAAAACAATCAAGATCACCTTCATGCATAAGGTAAGGGATCCTCTCTCTCACTTTTTTTCCAGAATTTCCCCTTTGTTGTGCCGTTTTATTTTTCATTCCTAGTGATGAGGTAAGTTTTCTCACCACCTCCATAATTCCATTATGATATATAAATAATGGGATACCCCTTTACCTCTCATTAATCCCTCACAAGAACACCTGTTACCATGCCGAAATGTTTGTAAGGGGTTTTCTCATCGCACCTTCATTTCCTTGAGATTTATGATGTTCACCACTTATTTCTTGAATGTGGTGTGTGTGTACATCCATTTTTCATATAATATCAAGATTATTTTTATATTCATGGTATTTAATGATTCATTTTTTGGTTATTATGTTTTTGTCATATGATTTGACTAATTACATTGTGGTAAGGGACTTTGTCTCAATATTCTATTTCATTGTGAATTACTTTTTATTGTGCACCTAATAATTCTTATGTGGTGTACCTACTACACATTTGAGATAACTTTTCATTTTAAATTATAATTATATTAAATATCAATATTCTCATATCATGAATATTTTTATTGTCTATGATGTATACCATTATACATAAGGTATTTATTTTAAATGTTGTTTTGAATGTGGAAGTGTTGATGAATTTTTATCCTCTATGCTATATGGATAATGTAAATTCATATTGATATTTTATTGAATCTATGTATAAAAAATTATTTGGACCTATAGTGATGGGTGGGGCCCGCTATAGCCCCTCGATGCATCGCGAGGTCTCATGAGACAATCGGTTTGGTGACAAACCCTTAGAGTTTGTTTCCAAAAATCAGAGAGGATTATAACCACCGAACTAAACTGTTTTAATGGTATTATGGTACCATGTGCGAGATACATGATGTCCAATTAATAATCATTGTATTTATTCAATATCATTTATTACTATCCATGAGGTTTTCACTATTACAAAATCTATGGATGGAGGTTCATTCTAAGTTTATTAATGGCATGTGTTTTTTATTTATTCGACCAAATATATAGACTATGCCAAGTTTTGTATTATTTAGTTAATATTGATTCATGATTCCTATATTTGTAACCATTACTAAGAATTATATCTCACTCATTTTATTTGTTTACCTTCTGTAGGTTATGAAGAGGAGATAACTTATTTAGTATCTGTGGATGCGGTTTTTTAGTTTTTGTTATGATTTTTATTTTGTTACCTATCCAATGTAATTTGAGTTATACTTATATATCTAGTTTCTTCATGACTACTAAATTGATTGTTCCTTTATGATTTTATTCCTTATAACCATTCCAATGTACTTAGTAATGCATAGACTCCATTCTAGAGGGGTTGGGGTGTTATAGTTGGTATCAAAGGAAGTTTAGTAGGAACCTTGGAAAGTAGATTAGATAATATAGATTAGGGAACAAAGACTTAAGGTAGTGTTTGAGGGAAAACATACAATAACGTCCTAGTATTTAGGTAACTAATAGATTATATAGATTTTTATATCAAATACATCCCTGTCTAGATACAAACAGGTATAAGTGGTTCTGGAAAAGATGTACCTAGGAGTGAAAACTATAACAAGGAGTGTTGGGCGTGACTCGAGGTATCCTGGTACACGACAATGGGAATTACTACACTATTTGTATTGAATCTCCTGGGGATATTATTAGTATAATTCACATTTTATTTACAAGCCATTTTGATGGAGTTTAATGTAAATTTTTCCTCAGAGAAACCATGTTTATGCGATTACCATTTCACATAATTTTAATCTACGTCAAGTGACTTTTTATTATAGATTCATAAACAAATCTAGTGTATGCCATTATCTAGAAATGGCACCTAATGGAAGAAGGGGAATCAATACTCATGGAAAATTTTGGGGTTACCCTACTAAGAAAGTCATCACAGTCAATGTCAGAGTAGATTAGATTATTACCATATTGGGACAACTTACTCAGGTTGTGACGAATAACCATGCTACACTTATGTGGGATCGTTTCATACGGCAGAAGCCCCCATATGTTAGTGGCATTACTAATATTATGGTGGCTAAGTAGTGGATAAAGTCCATCGAAAATATTTTCATGGCAATAAGATGCAATGAAAATGAAAAGGTAGGGCTGGAAGTATATTGTTTTAAAGGTGATGCTGATCAATGGTGGTCCTTGTTTCAGATTACCACTGAGGTAGAAGAAATAGGAGATATAGAATGGATGAATTTTAAGGAAATATTTTTTGAAAAATATTTCCCTCATGAGCAATGAACAAAAATGAAGAGGAAATTCCTTAGCTTAAAGCAAAGGAAATAAGATAGTGTTACAGAGTATGAGGGTACCTTCACCAGACTAGCTAGGTATGCCATTGATTATGTAAGAGAACCAGAAGACAAGACTGATATTTTCTTTAAAGGTGTTATGAAAAGTCTTCAAAGGGAAATTTCTTCTCAAAAATTTTCTTCATGTGATAAAATTTTATCAAGTTCTATAAAAAAATAGATGGAATTTTCTAGATCAAACTTTTTCAAGGGAAACTAAGAAAAAAAGCGATACTCTAATAACCACAGAAAAATTTAATTTCCAAAGAAGAACAAGGGGATAACAAAAATCCTATTATGTGAGAACTGTAGAAAGAATCATCTTGGGAAATCTTTGAATGACACGGGAGTCTTCAACATGTGTGGAGAAAAGAGTCATCGATCGAAATATTGCAAGGGGAATGAACAATTCAATGGCGTTCAATGCTACAATTTTAGAGAGATGGGACACTATTAAAATAAGTCTCTTAAGAGACAAGGAAACATGACTTAGAAACTTCCAAGAGAGCAAGGGCGAGATTATGTGATTACAACCACAAATGTTGAAGTTCGTAATGATATAGTGGAAGGTACTTTAATTTTTTCCTCAAACATAGCCAACCCTTTATTTGATTTTGTATCAACACATTCATTTATATCTTCCCTTTTTTCCAAGAAAATTAGACATGTCTAATTTTATTTAATAAAGTGGTTATCTATCAAAACAACTAAGGGATGAATCATTTCAAGAATGGCATGTCAACTAGTCCCCCTCATGACACATAAATGTGCATTAGTTGCTTAACTTATCATCAAACTAATGATTGACACTAATATAATTATCGGTATGAATTTCCTATCAGATTATGATTCCAAGATATTTTTTAAGAAGAAGGAAGTAAAAAAAATTTAAAAATTGTGTAGAATACATTACCTGTAGAGTAGAAACCTCACCACATGATTCTTATCTAGATCCAGCCCTAGTAGCTCTTCTGAATTCAATACTTGGAGAGAATGATAAAACAATATCTATGGGCGAGGAAAGAAATCTTAAAATTGAATATGTGCATATAGTGAATGAATATATTGTTGTATTTCCAGAGGATTTACCTGGACATCCTCCAGAGTGAGAAGTTGAGTTCTCTATTGATTTAATTCCTGGTGAAATATCTATATAAATGACTCCCTATAGAATGGACATTGTGGAATTAGTAGAGATAAAGAAACAACTAGAGGAATTTAGTGAAAAATGATTTCTTCAAATTAGTGTTTCTCCAGGGGGATCCCATGTCCTCTTTGTCAAGAATAAAGATGGATACATGAGTCTATCCATTGATTACATGGAAATAAATGCTATTATAATAAATCATAAGTATCCTCTACCTCATATTGATAATTTATTTGGTAAACTTCCTAGATCTCAATAGATTTCTATGATTTACCTTTGATCCAGACATCATCAGTTGCATGTGAGGAAGGAAGATATTCCTAAGACAACATTTTGAACTAGGAATGGGAATTACGAGTTTACAGTGATGCCTTTTTTAATGACTAATGCACCCTCTATTTTTATGGATTTAATGAATAGAGTTTTCAAGGAATATATTGATAACTTCTTTTTGGTATTCATTGATAATATCCTGGTATACTCAAAAATATATCAACACCATGAGAATCAATTTCGGATTATTATGAATACTCTTAGGATGGAATATTAGTTGATCCTGTGATGAAAAAAGCAATCCAAGAATGTCCCACAAGAACAAACATAACAAACATATGTAGTTTTATTGGCTTAGTAGGTTACTATCGGCATTTCGTTCAGAATTTTACCCGACTCACTAACCTGCTAACCAAGATCACATGTAAAGGGGTTATGTTTGTATGAACTAATAAATATACAAAATGCTTTGAGGAATTGAAAATAAGACTGGTCAATGATCCAATTTTGACTCTTCCATCTCGAAATGAGGGATTTGTGATATATAGTGATTCATAAAAGAATGGATTGGGTTGATTCCCTATGAAAAATGATAAATTTACTTCTTATGCATCAATACAGTTGAAGAATCATGTAAAAAAGTCATCCAACTCATGATCTTGAGTTAGCAATCATAATCTTTTGTCTGAAAATATGGAGATATTAACTCAACAGAAAATGATGTGAGATTTATATGGACCACAAGAGTTTGAAAAACATTTTCAGACAAAAAGAACTCAACATGAGGCAAAGGAGATGGATCACATTACTCAAATATTACGATTTTTCAATACACTGTCAAAAAGGAAAGAAAAATAAGGTGGAAGATGCATTAAGAAATAAGGATTATGGACTCCTAACCCAAATGGGGATTGAAATAGATCCTATATTCATGGATCTACTGAAGATGGATATAGGAATTTTTGAGGAAGGGAAAAAATCATTCCTCCTTAAAATGATTGCTAAACCATATTTATTAGAGAAGACAAAAAGCTCTCAATCTGATGATGATAATCAGGACAAGAAAATTAATGCTATCAAGGATGGGAGATTGGAAGACATCATATATGAAGAAAAAGTTCTTAAATTTGGGAATAGGTTATGTGTTCCATCAGTACCTGAGCTAAAAAGGGAACTATTATATGATTCTCATAGCTCAAATTTAACTATACACCCAGGTAGCACAATTATGTATAGACATCTAAAGGAATATTTTTTGGTGGGATAATATATAGCCAGAAATTGCTGACTATGTGTCAATGTGTCTAGTTTTTCAATAAGTGAAGGCAGAGAGACAACATCCCAGAGGAGTGGTGAAACCTCTACCTAGTCCTATGTGGAATTAGGATAACATTACGATGTCTTTTTTCACTGGACTATTGAAGACACATAGAAGGAATGATGAAATATGGTTAATTGTTGATCGGAAAATGAAATCAGTATATTTCTTTCCTATAAGAGATGATTTATGACTTGGGCACCTAGAAATACATTATATTAATGTAGTTGTAAGACTTCATGGTGAACCTCTATTGATTATGTCCGATCGAGATCCTCAGTTTATATCAAAATTCTGGAAAAGTCTCTAGAAGTATTTGAATACAAACAATCATATGAGTAATGATTATCATCCCCAAAACAACAGACAGCCTGAAAGGACTATTCAGTCTCTAGAAGACATTCTAAGATCATGCTCTCTTGACTTCCAGGGTATGTGGGATCAATACTTTCCATTGGTGGAATTTTCCTACAATAATAGTTTCAATTTTAGTATTCAAATGGCTTCATATGAAGCATTATATAGAAAGAGATACCAAACTCCAACTTGTTGAGATGTAGTTGGTGAGAGAAAACATATAGGCCTGGAACTTATTGAAAAGACCTCGACAAAGGCGAAGATAATCCTAGACCATTTTAAAGCATTTCAAAGTAGGCGGAAGAGTTATGCTGACAAACGGAGAAAGGATTTGGAATTCCAAGTGGGATATCAAGTCTTTCTGAAGGGATATCCATGGAAGTGTGTCATAAGGTTTGGTAAGAAAGGGAAACTGAGCCCCAGGTACATCAGACTATTTGAAATTCTGGAAAGAATCAGAGCTTTATCTTACTATTTAGCAGTGCCTCAAATTCTCTCCAAAGTTCATGATGTGTTCCATGTGTCATTGTAGAATAAATACATGCTAGACCCAATGCATGTACTCACCTAGGAAGAAATAGAACTGGAACCTGATTTTTCATAATGTTAAGAGCCTATCGGTATCCTTGACACAAGGGAGTAGGTATTGAGAAATTGGACGACTTTTCTAGTATATATTATTTGGAAAAACAAGAATATGGTAGACAAAACATGGGAACCTGAGGATTTTATGAACAAGAACCACCCACATATTTTTGGTGGGCTTTATAAATGAAAAATTTTGAGGACGAAATTTCGGAAGGAGGGAATAAGGTAGCACCCCAAACAATTTATGACTTGTTTCTCTTAAATTAATTATAGTCATATCTTATATTTTATAAAGCACTGAGTTTCATTGAAACAACACTTGGTTATTTAGAAGATAGTCATATCCTATCCATTGAACTTAAATTTTCCACTTGTGTGTTTTGAATTTTAAAAATCTGACACACACAGTTTTGTTCAGGATGATATTTAGAGTCTAATAGAATTAACTTAATTTTTGGTGAATAGTAACCTACCCTTATGAATAGTAACCTTCCCTTATGAATATTAACTTACCCCTGTGAATAGTAATATGATTCTTATGAATGGTATCCATTCCCATGAATGTATAAATAAATTTAGACACCTTAAATTGAAGATGAATATTTAAAGTTTTTATATTTTCTAATTAAATAATCATTTTAATTAAATATTTAATTAATAATATTTTGAAATTTTTTTCAAAAAGGGAATTAATTTTTGGATTCTACACGTTGAAAAATGGTTAGGGTGAATTTTTTGTATATTTCCGAAATACTTGTATTTTTTTATGAATAGTGAAATACCATAATTTACAAAATAAGTTAAATACATTAATTATAGAGTCATGTACGATGTTATATGGATGTAAGACTAGTTTATTCATATTCACATGATAAAATTACAATTCTTCATCTGGGAAGACTCACTTTTCCTTGTCTTGTGCAGAAATAAAAAATTAATGAATATAATATAGAGAAATCTTTTCTCCCTTCCACTATATAAACCACCCCTCGCCCCCTTTTCCTCCCACACCAATCAAGCCTTATGCCTGGCCTAAATGCTCCTCTAATAGATACCTAAACTCCTCCCACACATCGAATACCTTCTGGTCTCCCCAAAATGAAAAAAACAAAGGCCTTAAAGAGTTTCTCAAAGAGGAGTACTCAAGAGGTGAACCTTTCTTCCTTTTTCTTTCATTTCCTTTTATGAGTTCCATTATTTTGTTTTCTCTTCTCACCTCACCTCATCCAAATGCCATGAAAATTATAGTACCATACATGTACTATATTTTCATTATGCTGTTGTAATATTTCATCATAACCTCTCTTTTCCATTTCTTTTATACTATAAATTCAAACATCATTAGAGATGTGTTAATTTATCACACTCAAGGAAGATTGGATTTCAATTTGCATTAATATATTAAATAATGGTCATGAAACATTATAAATGGTTGAAACAGATTATAATATATGGATTTTATCTTCTTTAGTGTTATTGAATCCATAAACACACATTATATGGAATAATAATACAAAACAAGTTCATTGTGTACAAAACCACCAAGCCAAATCCAAGTGTTTACCATTAACTCATCCAATGATTCATACTCATGGTATATAACCAGAATCATTATAAAATAATTTATATCTCTTTAATTTCACTAATAATATATATTAACAATTTTTGATGTTTAACCACATTTCAAACGAACTTCCCTTCATGAATTCATGTAAACAGATCATGAAAACCATGGAAGAACATGCTTCCAAAAAAATAAAATTGAATCTCATAAACCCATCAAAAAGTCCATTAATGAACCTAATAATGTTATAACATATCAATTAAATGTTTATGCGGTTCTATAAATATTAATTAATGAATCTAAATTTGACTATTCAGGTCGTTACGAACAATCAAGAACTCCTTCGAGCATAAGGTAAGGGATCCTCTCTCTCACTTTTGTTCAAGCATTTCCCCTATGTTTTTCCCTTTTATTTTTAATTACAATAGATGGGGTATGTTTTCTCACCTCCCCCATACTTCCCTTATGATATATAAATAATGGTATACTGGTTACATGTCATTAAGCCCTCACAAGAACACTCATTACCATACCGAAATGTTTGTAAGTGGTTTTCTCATCTCACCTTCATTTCCGTGATATTTTTAATGGTCGCCACTTATTTCTTGAATTTAGTTTATGTGTACATATATTTTTCATATAATATCATGATTTCCTCTATATTCATGGTATTCAATGATTCATTTGACTGTTATTATGTTTCGGTCATATGATGAGACTAATTACATCGTGGTAAGGGACTTTGTCTCAATTTTCTATTTCTTTGTGATTTACTTTATATTGTGCACCTAATAATTCTTATGTGGTGTAACATTTTCCAATTTTAGATCATGTTTCATTTGAAATTTTAATTCTATTACATATCCATACTATCATATCATGGATATTATTATTGTCTAATATGTATACCATTTTAGATACGGTATTTATTTTGAATGTTGTTTTAACTGTAGATGTGTTGATGAATCTATACACTCTATGCTATAAAGATAATGTAAATTCATATTGATATTTATTGAATCTATGTATAAGGAATGATTTGAAATGTAGTGACTGGTGTGGCCCGTTATAGCCCATCGATGCATCGAGAGGACTCCTGAGACTATCAGTGTGGAGACAAACCCTTCGAGTTTGTTTCCTAAAATTAGACGGGTTTCTACCCACAAAACTAAACCATTTTAACGGTACTATAGTATCATGTTCTAGATAAATGACATCCAATTTATAATAATTCTCTTTATTCATTATCAATTATTACTATCCATGAGGTTTCTACTATGAAAAAATCCATAGATGTAGGTTCATTCTCAGTTTATTAATGGCTTTTGTTTTTCATTTATTCACCATGCCATTTTGACATTGCCATGTTTTTTATGATTCAGTTAATATTGATTCATGCTTCCATTATTTGTAACACTTACTGAGAATTTGATCTCACCCCTTTTATTTGTTTACATTCAGCACGTTATGAAGAGGATATCACTTATTGAGTTTCTATGGATGTAGTTTTTTAGTTTTTGTTTTGTGTTGTATTTTGTTACCTTTACAATGTAATTTGATGCACATATAAGTATCCTGTTTCTTCAATACTACTAAACTAATTGTAACTTTGTGATTAAATTCCTTCTAAAAATATCAATGTACTTAGTAATGCAATGGAGTCATTCTAGCGGGGTCGAGGTGTTACAATAGTGGTAGAAAGGATATTCGTGGATCATCTCTAATAGTAGCAAAGATCATCATTATCATAGTTAGTAGTAGTAAAACTGATGGTAGCACAGGACAACACTATCATACATATCAGTATAAATGTTTTACTAAATGTAACTAATATAGAGGTAGATCATTTGAAATAGTGTTAGAACAAGGATTGTGGTAGCTCAATGATGGGGGTGTAAATGAGAAGATTATATTAGGAGTCTAGCGGTAGAAAATCTAGTGGTATAGTAGTTGAAATTATTGTAGAAAGACTGATGATATAAAATAGATAAAGATAACAAATTCATCATGGTGGAATAGCTCTGGTGGTTTCATATTTTAACTAACGGTGAAATGTTTCTAATGGTATCAAATAAGGAGTTTGAAAGATTGAACTAATAGTAAAATATTTTTACAAATTGTATATTATTTGTACTCACAGTATGATTATAGAACTAATGGTTGATCTTTTATATAATTATCCAAATTTATAATCTAATAATAATATACTATCACAGAAAAACATTAGAATTATAATCAGATGAATTTTTAGATGTGTGCATTAAGATAAATAATTGCTAACTATAACTAATTTATTTATTATTGTTAAAAAATACTATAATTTGATAAAAATAGATTAAATTTAGAAGAAAAATTCTACATAACATTTCCAATTAGAACTGTGAGATAAAAAGATTAATTTTATTAGTATTATTGAAAGATTAAAACTAACACATAAAAAAACCGAATCACTCAATACATTCATTGAAATTTCTTAATAGTTATTCCTCCCCCAGTTGGGATTGTAAAAATTACATGGTAATACATAATAAATATAATGAAATTAATAAGGAATAATAAGAGAAAAACATCATTAGAAACCATAGTCATTGGAATTATGTCAAAACATATTACCTGAAAATACTAAATACCACCTTCAAAATACTAATCCTAATCATAATGACCATTAATGCGAGAAGAAGTATCAACTAGACCCTTTAATTTTCATGTGGGGGGGCACATTGGGGTAGAAGCTGAGGGGACTAAGGTAGTATGATGTTTTTCTAAGGACACCACAGGGATGAGATGCATAACTGATTTAGCTAGATACAAATAGAACAACAAATATTGAGGAGGTAGAAGATCATAAGATGGTGAATAAGTGAAGTCTTGCATGGGAATTTCTTCATGTGAAACCAATGTTGTACCAGATACATATATAAAAAACGTTATGAGGTTCAAAAAATACATGATAATGTTTCGTCCTCTATCTATATCACGGACTAATCATGCTTCTCTTCCATGAATAACTTGAGAAGATGGGTCATAACATTGAGACAGTCTATTTTTTCCTTGAAGAACCTAGTAACGAGATGAATTATTAAGTTCTTAGCAAAGAACTAGATGTGATAATTAAACTCATGTGTTGTATATATAATTTAATGTTACTATTTGATAACCTTTTCTATGGTTCATGATCAATCTGATCATTATTAAAATACACACTTACCATTTTATGTTTGCAATAAACATGTTGTTGAATATTCCGAATATCATCCCTATGTTATCTATGGATATCACACATAATAGCATGAATCTCCTCGATGGATATGGATATGATAGTATAACCATCATCTAAAGCTGAATGAGTTAGATAATTGAATGTATATAGAGCTATAACGAAACTCTTGAACCTCCCAAATATAGTATCTTAGTTACCATCAATTTAAGTCCTCATATCCTCTATAAAAGATCTTGTTTCCTCCATATCACTAGTCAATTTCAAATTTTCAATGTCATATTCCCGAGTCTTCATAATAATTTTAGGCTAAATATGGAAAAACTCAAAAAAGTATCACATAATCACTTTCACTATTCTGAGTAAATGGATGTACATTTAATATTGAGATATAACTAAAATCATAGATCAATGTGACTCTAATGACATCCATTTCATCTACGAAAACATATTCACAGGGTACTAACACATCATTAGTAAAAAGTGATGAATCGCTTTTAATACTATGAAAAAATGCATCTGCATGCTCTAATTTAGTAGGTGAATCTAAAGGGAAGGCATAATGCTCACCTACATCATCAATATTTATTACAAGATATCAGTTAAGATCAGATCCAAAAAAAAACTGATATAGAAAGAAAACATATTCTGGTGGACTGTTGTGATCATCAATACTACCACAATCTCCATCATAGTCAACATAATATATACCAAATAATTTTGGTCGAGGAGAAGGATCACCCTTGAATGATTCCTCCTCTTATTTTCCATAAATTTATAACTAAGAATGTCTATGATCTTTATCATCTCCTATTACAATAGTTGGACTCTGAGTTCTCTATTCTATGTTGTACATGCCTTGGGATCTAATTATGCTCATCATATTTTCCACATCAACTACTGAAGTGCATTATCATAAAATAATGTTCACTATCACTCAGAGTAGATCTTATATAGTCCTAATAAACTCCTCTGCGTGGTAAATTGATGCACTTATCCAATTATCTTCAAGAATATGTAATTCGTTTACCATATATGAAACATCAAATAAAATAACTTTTTTTCTACGAATGTGTATTTTGTGTATCAATTGATCTGATGAACCAACCTAGGATAAAATTTTATTTCATTTCTTATGAACCAATTAATTCATCCCATGTTTTAGATCACCTGAGCACCAATAATTTAATTGACCGAAACAACCAAATGGTTTGAAATCCAGGGGATTCTTATTTGACCAAATTTTTTGTTAATTATCCACTAGAATTGTTTTTAGGTAATGATTCATTGTTAGAAAAAACATAAGTTCTATTAAATCTTATCATTGTGGTGAAACGAAAGGTTATTGAAGGAAATGATAATGTAGGTGGTCCAAAGTTAATTGTGATGTGACATGTTTCAAAGGAAAGAGTGAGTGAGAGTGACTCAAATTTTTATTTGAAGTGGGATTTTATTATTTTGGGTTTTGAAATTGAGAAAAAAAATATATTATTCAATAAAATAAAATAAATATTTTAGCAAAAAATATTAAAAATGGTTGAATATATAAAATAGATACAACCTGTAAAATGAATTAGAGACCATCATCTAAAAAAAAGTTAGATCTCCCCAACATTGGATCTTTCCAATGATAAATCATTCAAGCCATATATAATTTAAATGGTGGAAAATTGAAAAGGTTGATCATTTTAATTTCAGATCATTGTGGTGATGGATCCTTCCCAATGTGGATCACCAATGATGGGTCTCTAATAGTGTATTATCCAATGGTTGGTTTTCAAATATTGTCTGGTCTAATGGTGGCTTGTCTAATGGTGGTTTTCCACTGGTGGATTATCAACTAGTTTCTTATCTAGTGGTTGATCATGAAAAATAATAATTTAACAGAAATATTTTATTCCAAATTCATTTTTTATATTTCTTAGTCAATTATTATTCAAGGGATTATACAAATAGATAGAATGTGTTCTATACCTTTGAAATATTTTATTCCAAATTCATTTTTTATATTTCTTAGTCAATTAAAATTCAAGGGATTATATAAATAGATAGAATGCATTCTATACCTTTGAATTTAATATGTATATATAATTCAAGCCATATATAATTTCAATGGTGGAAAATTGAAAAGGTTGATCATTTTAATTTCAGATCATTGTGGTGATGGATCCTTCCCAATGTGGATCACCAAAGATGGGTCTCTAATAGTGTATTATCCAATGGATGGTTTTCAAATATTGTCTGGTCCAATGGTGTCTTGTCTAATGGTGGTTTTCCACTGGTGGATTGTCAACTAGTTTCTTATCTAGTGGTTGATCATGAAAAATAATAATTTAACAGAAATATTTTATTCCAAATTCATTTTTTATATTTCTTAGTCAATTAAAATTCAAGGGATTATATAAATAGATAGAATGCGTTCTATACCTTTGAATTTAATATGTATATATAATTCAAGCCATATATAATTTCAATGGTGGAAAATTGAAAAGGTTGATCATTTTAATTTTAGATCATTGTGGTGATGGATCCTTCCCAATGTGGATCACCAAAGATGGGTCTCTAATAGTGTATTATCCAATGGTTGGTTTTAAAATATTGTCTGGTCCAATGGTGGCTTGTCTAATGGTGGTTTTCCACTGGTGGATTGTCAACTAGTTTCTTAACTAGTGGTGGATCATGAAAAATAATAATTTAACAGAAATATTTTATTCCAAATTCATTTTTTATATTTCTGAGTCAATTAAAATTCAAGGGATTATATAAATAGATAGAATGTGTTCTATACCTTTGAATTTAATATGTATATATAATTTTTTAAATGATCTCTTAAAAAGTGATCACTTACATCAATATGAATTTTTCTATTAAGACAAATAATTATTAGAAATATCTATTTCAATTGTGTTGTCACAATTTATAGGTACATACATTAATTGGTATCCATAGTCTAATAATGTGTGTATCATCAAAAAATAATTTCCACATAAACATCCAATGACAATTTACTCAGCCTCTGCAGTATAGAGTTCAATCATGTTTTTATTTTTACTACATGATGATAATGTTGACATTCCCAAAATATGACATTTTATATGGGTTATTTATCTATCTTACTTACAACAACGAAAATACATATCATAATAACACACTATGAGAAATATTTTCCCTCCAGTATAAATGAGTCCTTTTTTTGGTTTACTAAAGGTATTTAAACATTGTTTTAACAAAATTTAAATTATTTTCTATGATTTTCTAGAAATTGGGAACACATGGACACATGAAGTGTAATGTATGGTCTACAAGTATTTAATTATAGAAATAATTTAATCATGCCTTTGTAACAATTTTGATCTAATAAATTTATGACTTCATCATGTTATAATATACATGTGGTAAAAATTGGATTATCACTACATATTGATCTATCTAGATGAAATCAATTTAGATGCAATTTAGTGTAGTTATATTCATCCATTATATATGAATATTTATTTTAAAAAATTTTAAGACCAAGGAAGAATTTATGTTCACAAATTAATGTATTTTGAAACTAATTTTGTGACATTTTCTGAAGATTTAAGGAAAACTAATTTTTAGAAAATAAAAAAATAATATCATCAACATAAATTCGGGCTACAAAAACATCTTATGAGTTTTTTTATAAAAATAGTAGGGTCAACTCTATCTATTGAATTCCCATTAGAAATTAGAAAATAGATGAGCCTATCATTCTAGGCTCTATAGTTCATTTCAATAAATATAAAACATTATTTAATTTAAAATTATGAATTGGAAAAATAAAGACTTTGAAATCAATGAGAATATTTAACCAAAACATTCTGACCTATAAAAAAATTTAGTGTTAAACTTTAAATATTAATTTTATAGTTTGAAATACAAATATACTTAATATAAAATTTGTATTATAATGGATTCATCTCTAACAGTTGGCGTAATAGTTAACTTGTATTCAATAGCCTCTTCTTGGTTGTGTCCTTAAGAAACTAATATAGCTTTATTTATTACTACACTTCCCGACTCATCACCTTTTTTTGTAAACACCCAGTTAGTTCGAATGGTCATGATTTACTTATGAATAAATACAAGTTTATGAAATATATTTCTTTCAAATTGTTTAAGTAACTAGATCAATCCCATCTCATAGAAATTAGCATTAGTTGCATCATTGTTGTTCTTTGGATCATTATATTACAATAATTATTGATGTTGAAACTATTTTCTAAGAGAATATATAGTTTATATAGCTCTATCTACATATATAAATAGAGAATATAGAGGATGATATATATGAGTCCTAAAATCTATAGGTAAATAAGGGTTAGTAAAATCATTATATTTTATAGAGGTTTGTTTTTAATTAGAACTAGATGATTTTTCTTATTACCTCACAGAATTTTCAAAAATATTTAGATCGATAACCATGTTTAAAAATAACTCATTTAACTTTGAATAACATTGAATCCAATACCACCTCATCAAGATAATTATTTTCCATTTCAATAGAATCAATAGGATTAAAATTTACTATAAATTCCTTTAATTACTGGTGAAGCTATATATTTTCTACCCTGATAGCTTACAAATCATATTGAATTATTATAATTTTATAAGTTATCTCATCAAATAAATGTTGAAATTATTACAACTCAATATTATATTTATGCTCTTCCTAGAATAATGCAATCCAAAGATCATTAGAATTGGTAAAAAAATCATTAATTCGATTTTTTTCTGAATTATACTCACTCCCACACCAATGAATAATCATATATATGAAATAACGTATTCCATGATAGTTAAAGCCTCTATACCCTATTTTAGTGAAGGTGATTTATGTTTGGTAAAGTTGTGGTGATAAAACATCCAATAGTTTCTATGAGACCAGCTTCCTTATGTCATTCCAAATAAAATGAGTAGGACATGGAAATAATTTTTATCCTCTAGGTTCCCCCATTTTCAATCCCAGGTTTACACGCAAAGCCCAAAATTAAAACTATCAAAGAGTAATATTGTGTATCTCCCCCCATCAGAGTGAAAAAGGCCCTAGATGGAATCATTGTATGGACTCCAATAGAAACTTGTTCCTCATAAATGGACACTAATTCAAATTTCACTCATATTAACGTTAGAAATAAGAATAATGTTTGAAATTGAAGATGAAATGTACTGAAAAAAGGAAAAAATATAGTTTACTTTTCTTACCTAGTGGATAATCAACTGGTGGACCTAATATCCCCTAGAAATCTATGTTTTCATCAAATCATTGGGTGAAAATCATTTTAGTTAGAATATCTTACTAAAAATTGTTCGGGACCATTTCAAATGCCCCCTAAGAATTTCACCTAGTGAAATATCAAGATTCTGCTTCCTTCGTTTAAGGAGTATGAGATATCTCAAAAAAAACCATATGCATGGATCTCGTTGGTAATATTATCTATATATAATGATGCATGAGTCATGATTATTGATTTTCAAAAATATAAATTAGAATATATTTTATTTATAAATAAATAATCACGTTTACTTAAATCCTAATTATAGTTCCTAAATTATCCTCATGTTCTAGGGATATCAATGTGTGAATGGTTTTACAAGATTGTAGACACATCATGAATTAAAATTCAATCCAGATAAGTATCCTCACTGGTAGGTGAATTAATGATTCTTGACTAAGGTCCCATATTCTCTACTACGTAAAATCCACCCAACATTGTTAAAATAGGTGACCCAACATTAGGTTCCATTGAATTGGGATCAACATCTCTACCTTCTTCTAATGGTATGAGATCTAGATTAAAATATATTAGGATAGTATATATTTCTTTATATGTTGATGCGTGATACACCAATTCATTAATTATATTTTCAAAAATAAGAAAGAAATAGATAGAAAAGTAAAAAAATTTCTATATGAAATAATTTCGGGCATGACTTTTATTTCCAAGATTCTATTTTCTTTCAACATCAATAGGATTTTTTTGGGTAACGTCCCAAGAAAACTCTTCCATGGAAGATGGAGAATTGTCTGTAAGATTCTACAATTCATATAAAGATCCTCCTTAATTAATAAATGATTCTAGATATAATATTTTAGAAATGAAATGGAATAAGATAATACAACACACTTGTATGTTCATATACATATTATGGAATATCAAGGTATGGTGGTGTTGATAATTCATATTACAATTATTTATAGGCTTTGATACTATTTTTTATTTCTGAAGATGCGTTACATGAAATTGTTAGAGAGTAGTGTTTGTCTTCTCTAATACATGAATTAGTGAGGCATATTAGAATATCATCCTACCATTTACACCTCTTTAAAATGATGTCAGAGAGATAATTCTTCTATCTATAGTGGATTTGAATCCTTATTCTATATTGGGACTACCAATCTTAGTATATACCAGTGATTTCAATTCTAGTCAGTCTTCCTATTCCCTATAGAAGTCGATGTTATGTAGTATCTCAATAAAAAACCTTATTAAATAAAAACGTTTAATGAAGGTATCATCCATAGGACTGAGAATTTTATCCCATTCATTTTTGGGTTAATCAAAAACCCCTTGATCATTTCCCTAATCCATAATATTAGTTTTCAATTTTATGGTGGTGATTCAACTATCAGTTGTATAGGTAAGAATCTCTTTCTCAAAAATATATTTCACCACATGGTAATAGTATTATTATAATGAAATTCGAAATTTTCTAGAATATCTTTATGATATGGAATTTTTTATAACATCATGAATAAATATCTATAAATACACATTGTAAGAATCATGATTATCAAAAAACTAATCCACTGCAGGATTTATATAACTCTATTTTTCATTGTATAATGGTGAAGACGACCCAAAATATCTATACTATACATTTATTATAATCCTATATATTCAAGGAATGGGTTATAAAAATACTTACTGGGAATAATTATAAGGGAAGAGACAGGATTTCATTAGTTCATCCTCTACCATAGTAATATTTTCATTCTATCCATCACCCATGATGGAGCTTTTTTGGGAGATCTTGGACCTTCATGACTATTACTTTTGGGGTATGATTCTTTTTTTCTTTACAAATCAAATAATTGAAACATTATCAATATTTGAGACTAACTTTTGCAAACCCCATTGATGATATAGAAAAACATTGGGATTATCATAGCTTAGAGATAACTCAATGGATATATCAAATGGATGAAACATAATTATATCATAATTTACCTCATGGGGCATGACAACCCAAATATTTCAGTCCCCCATTGGGTTCTTATCTAATAATACAAATATGGGACTGTGGGAATGGTTGGTTATTGTAGGAACATGAATTAATATATATATATATAGGGTATGTAGGCTTCATATATAGTATAACCATTTATTTATGTTTCCAACATGAATTCCACAATGGAAATCATAAATGATATGATATCCTAATATACATGGTCATTATAAAAAATAATAATGGTGGGAGATTCCCCAAATTGGAAGATGTTAATTTCTACAGTTATGATCAGAATATTTAGAGCAACCTCATATTTCAATGTTGAAGTCTTGATGATACAGAATCCCACACAAAATGGTCAGAATCCAAATCTAGGAATTGAAACATTACTATTCATAACATAATAGATATGATGTTCTATTATCCATGTATATAGGATATGAAATGTCTTGAAAATTAATAATGAAACCTTCCTCACACAAACATGCATAAGTCATCGGCGGATATTTTCAATGGTGGGGGTTTCCAGCCTTATATACTCCCCTTCTACTAAAATTCTCTTAACAAAAATTGTCTGTGGACTCACACCACTATTGGAAACATGAACTAGTATCATATAGGTGATTAACGATATTTCTAAAAAACCATAATGAAAGGTACTCAAAGTAATGTTAGAAATGATGCAATACCCCCACATGTTATATAGAAATACTCCATTAATGACAAACACATCCCAAGGACACCCCACCATCCAATTATAGGAATTCCCATTGGGTGCTTAATGTTATGTCTATTCCCTCAAGGATCCATTAAAATGATCATCTATTCACTTGGATGAACATCACCCCTTATTACAGAATGACTCTTTATGACCTTCGAGGTTACTTTCTAAATCATCTGATCCGTTGTAGACATATGGTCAATTTCACCTCTTTTAACCATTTGTGGGATAATGTCTTCATACATATCATGAAGTATAGTATCCCTTAAAATAATGTAAACATCCAATAAAATGATGTTGATGTCCTCATGTATTAGGTGAATAGTGTTTGTATATGGAACCCATTGGGGGAGTAGCTCTGGGAAAACATATAGAAATATATATATATATATATATATATATATTTGAATCCAAGATATCTTTATAAATTCCAGTAGCCATATGCTCATTTATAAACTCTTCACATTCCTTATAAAACAATTTTATTGCATCCGCTATAGCATAACCCCCCCTCCAACATGCATTTCCTAGTATTCTATCAATAATTTTAATTCGTCCCTAATGAAAAATAGAAGGATAGATTTTTAATAGTGAATATTTGGATCAAGGGTCTGTGGATTCATGTCTAGGGCCGTCATAATATGGTTTATCATTCACTTAGAGGTTTCTATATCATCATTGATATATGAGCCCTGAGTGAAAATGATGGATGTAGTGTGGTTTGTGAATTCCTTAAAACAGGACTGAGACATGTAATGTTTTTGTCTCAAGATGATCATGTCGTTCAGTTGCCATTGTTTATATAATTGTAACTGATTTTTCTCAAGATAATTAATATTTTAATGATTCATATTCTTCAAATGACTATGATAAAAAAGATCATATTTTTTTAAGTCTACAATTTCTATAATATCCAGAATCTCTTTGATGCATGTAGCATATTTACCAAAAAAAATATGAATCATTTTCGTAGACCCTAGATATTTGTAAATAGGAATACAAAATTTATTAGTAAAAATTTTATTTTTAATGTATCTTTGATGTATGTTAACTTTTGGTGTTATTTTTTTAAATTACCACCCAATTTGTTCACACATTCCTTTTTTTGTAATTTAGTAATGTAATCAATTTTTACCAATTTCATTTTCCATGTTAATTCAAAAAAGTTCCCCACAAAAGTCACCTAAACCAAGTTCCTAATACAGGTGACTTTACCCAAGTTCAACATGAATGTAAATTTTCAAAAAATCCATGTCAAGGTCACTCTTCCCATATTATTCAAGTAGGTCACAACATGAATGTAATTTAAGAAAAAATGAACATTCATTTGAATACATACCTAAAGGATTCAGAGAATAATTGAAAGATAAGAGGATTTCCTTTACTCGGGTAAATTAGAACAATGTTAATGAATGAGGGAAAACTATGATAGAATTTCAATTTTTAGTCGAGGCCATTACCTATGCATTATGGATTTACATATAACATGTGTTAATCACTGGTGTGAATGACCTATGTAAACGAGACTCACCCCGAATGACTCAACATTAGGATAAAATTATCCTTCTTGAACTAAAATAAAATCCTTATGGGATATGAGTTGGTTTGAATTACCTTTTTATATATTTATGACAGTTTCTAATTGAAAATTAATTAAATCTAAAAGGGGTCACATACACTGAAATTCACTCATATAAGACCTGTTCAGATTAGTTGTGAAACTAATTTTTTTTTGAATGTTTCACTTGTATATATCAGAAAGAAAATCAACCATCTATACAATGTTTAACTTGTAAAACCCCAATATATTAAAATATTTTAGTTTTAGAATATATATTATTTTTCTCTATTTATGCACAATACAATGTTAAACATACAATACACAAAACACTAAATTTGCTTATGAAACATGCAAGACTATGTTTTACCGCATTTTAATAGAGAACCTATTGTAAAACTATATTTGGAAACATTTATGGATTTTATTTTTAAAAATAAACTACATTTTTAAATTCATTATTTCAAAATCAGATTATGGTGAATTTTTGGAATTTTTCTAAGAAATATCAAATTTTTTATTAATAGTGAAAATTACTGTAATTTAGTTAAAAATAACCTTTTCAATTAAAATATTATTAGTGTTAAATAATATTTTAAGTTTAATTTTAATGTACTAGTTGGTCAATTATTCATATATTAATCCAATTTTGGTCATGATAATCACCTTTATATTTAAATTATATATAAAATGTTATTGAACTTTTGAACTTTTTTACTTTAAACACTCCCATTCTTTCCACGTCTGTGGGATTAGAGTTAATCTTGATTTTCCAACTTCTGGGATGTGAATTTTGAACAATGGATGTGCGTGGTTGTAATAAAAACAATATTTGTGGTCAAATAAGATTAACTTAAGTTTTTACCAAAAAATATTAATGACGGTGGATAAAATTAATATTTGTGATTAAGGTAAAATTAAGATTAATATGGCACTAAACCTTAATATTAAGGACACAAATGACCTCAAAACATGTCCAAAAGACAATGGATTTCAATACATCGACCATATCCCCAATAAATTATAATTTAATAGTTTATTAGAATATTATTAAAGGGAATTTCCCTATATAAATGTTAATGTATGGAAAAAGATAAAAAGGGAAGTTTCCTTACTTTTAACATTTATAAAAATAGAAATATGTAAAAACATCTTATTTTCACTTACACATATCAATTATTATGATTAATAAGTTATTTTTATCATAATAATTTATCAATAATTTTTTGTTATGATTTAGTTATGTAAAATTCTTAAGAAATGCCAATGTAGTGATTATTACATAATAATTAACTAAAATAAATGATACTATCAATAATAAAAGTGAAGTTAATTGATTCAATTATTACCCTTATTTATTTTCATCAATCAATATATCTTATTTATTATATGTAAACCTAATATATCTAAATACCAATATTATATTGATATTTTGAAATTAATATTAAATAAATAATATCAAAAATCTCATTATTTTTATTTTATAATAAATAAAATTTAATTAAATGATTTATGGTTAATAAAAAAATATATTCTGCCTACTGATATTTATGTTTCAATAAATATTAAATATGGCCAATTAATTTACCATTTTATCTTTTATAATTATCATATTGACCCATATATTGTGAAATTGTTGTTTACATGGTTTGAGTTGAAGTAGTCTTTTAGTGCGTTACATGCGCATGTTATAAAATTACATACCAAAAAACATGGGAATTTGATTTTATAAATTAGATATCATATTAAAAATTTAAAGGATCTATATTTTCTAAAAAAATTATATTTATTATAGTATTAATGGATAAATTAATTATATTATAAAACTAAATTCTTTAAATAAAACCAAAATGATAAAATTGGGGAATCTTATATGTCTAGGAAGAAAATTATTAAAATGCACATATTTTTTGTGCTGCAGGTTTGAATATACTATGATTATCCTTTACTCCATTATTTTTTCATTTTGGAGCCACATTAGGTAACGTAGACCACCATTTAATGAATACCTTTTTGTATTTAAAAGAGTACCACTCCCCCTCCAACATAAAAAGACAAGTACTTTACCACTTCCTCACACCTCTCAAGCCACATTGGATCCTCCTAAATTAGACAAAAAAGACTCCAAACATCCCTCCCATCAACCTAGAAGCCAAAATTTTGACAGGAATCTATCCAAGGAATAATTTTGGAAAAAACAAAAAGGATTAACCTGATGGTGAGGAGGATAAAGACCACAAAACAAAAGGAAGGTTAATGTCAGGTATTTTCATCTCAATTTAAATATCATTGATAGTTAATTGTTTTTATGCACATAGTTTAGCTTTTAATGTGTATATAATTTCTTTGACAATAAATATCATGAATATAACTTTTCATGTGACAATATATTTTTAATATAGAGTCATGCCTTCAAGGAGATTATTATTTAAATTTTTCAATGTGGTATGATACATTATGGAATGTTTGAATATTTTTCTACTCAAGAATGTAAATAATGGTTATATTTACAATCTCACATATTTTTTTATATTTTTAGATTTATCTTGAAACTCTAACTTTATTTTAATCATATTTTATTCAAAATTTACTTAAATACACATATTATTTTTCATGGATATGATTATTATCTAACCCTTATACCATTTTCGATACGGTTTCCAGATTAATAATATTTGATTCTTGGCATGAATCCTTGACAGTATTAGATTATTGTCATGATGACATGAAAGTATTAGATTGTTGTCATGATGCCAAGAAATAATTAGATTCATAGTATGAAGATTTTAAGGTATTAGAATATAGGAATGAAACCTTAAATGTAATAAATCCTCGGAACAAAGCCTTGGTGGTATGTTATAGATATCAATAGTAATTAATTTATGCCATAGATATTTCAGTTATTATTTATCTATCAGATTTTGCCTTGAAATATCTATGTATGTATTCTATTCTCAGTTTAATTATAAAGATTCACGTATTTCATATTATTACCTTTAGATATTAATTTTTCTTTATCTAGTTATGTGAAAGGAATGTTTTATCATTTATTTACATTACCATATTGATTTATTCTAATTATTTCATTATCGATTCTTCATTATGTACCCTTACTAAGAATTTGAGCTCACCCTTATTATGTTTTATTTCCTCATTTCATGAAGAGGAATCCTTTGGATAAGTTTTAATGATGTTGTTTATTTCAATTGATTATGTATCATGTTTTTATATATTATTTCACAAAATATTATGTGTATTAGGTTTGTAATTTGGATTTCCAAGAATACTAAATCGACAGGTCCTTCAGGATTTGTTTACTTGTAAAGATGCCAATGTAAAAAAGATAATTCACCACCTATTATCCACTAATGATGGGGTGTTAATATAAGCCCCAATCCTTAAAACATTACTTAATCTTGAGTTAATTCAAGAATTAAGATTGAGTATCTTTTCATGTTTTGAGTTTTAGAGAATTAATCCCTAACTAATACATTACATCTCAAATATTACAACGTAGAAACTTCTATTCTATTCAAATTTTTTTCACAACAACAAAAATCCATAAATAAAACAAGAATTCTCCTCTTGATATAAATATTCTTGAATTATTCTTTTCTATTACCATCCCATATACCCTGTGAAAAGAATTTCAAAAACATGGGATTAGCATAAAAAGTCCATTATGGATTATAAAATAATGAAAGAAAAGAATAACACATAAATACATTAAAATAAATGAAATCCTATTTTTTAATCAAAAAACATAAGATGTTTAACATAACACATAAAATAATTGATTTATGAATAACACATAGAAATCATAAATCATAATGGTATCTTTCGGCATCCATAACATACTTACGTTGCAGATTTCACATCTACATAGGGAGGTACATTTGGAAAACCCATCATGGTATATTCCCTAAATCAATTAGGATAATCATTAATGTTCACCTCCGTCACGTTACCCAAAGCATTGGAGATCAATCTCAGGCTCACCCACCCTAGGTTTATCATGGAACCACCCATATAGGTAAACAATGCCCAGAACCATAACACATAGAAAAAGTTTAAAAGAATGAAAACATTTCCATATTATAATAACAATATAATATTTCAAGATATTGAAATAATAAATGCTTTTTAAAAACCATTTTCAATACAAAAATACGTAAAAAGGATATATGGTATTTATTTTCCCTTTTAAAAACAAAATAATTTTAAGGAAACTAAATATCAAATAATACTCACAATGACAGAAAGGTTGTTGTCACTACATATGTTAAAAAGAAACATTTATTTTTTCATTCAGTAAAATGTTTCATAGAAAAATATTCTCTTTGAATTAAATGAAATGTCAAAGGGTTTTATACACCATATAAAATAAGGTCATGTATAAATAAAAATACGCCTCAATGAATGGAGATTGAGATGAAGTCCCTTACATTGAGCCAGCTCATCACTTATGTTCCTTGTTCTTCTTAAATAATAAATATAAGTTAATATTTACTTTCCTAAAAAAAAATTTAAAATTTTTTATTCCTTTTATATCACTTATTACCACATAATTAACATTACATAATTATTTAATTTAATAGTGGTCATTTTTTTGATATTCAGTACTTGAGTAAAAAATGAACTTGTTATAATTAAAAATTGTTCATATGGTCAAAAGTAAATTATCACCATAATGATATTATTTATCTAAATATTATATATATCCACTATATATATGTTTTTATAATATTGCATAACGTTTTGAGATAATAATTGAAATGCACCGTTCATGGAGACAGTATGTCGTACATTCGCATGAACACAACTTCTATTTATTTTTCATACCTAATGAAATGAAAACAAAATGATACATAGATATATTATAATTCCAGTATAATATAATATTTTATATATGTTACATAGGTTAATTAGTTATATCTTTTATATGTTCCATGTATGGAATAAACGAGTCATATCACTTTGAGGGGGTCGTAGTCTGCACTTCCTCAAATGAAATTATCGTATTTACACATTATAGAAAGAATAAAGTTGTGTTATAAATGAATCATAAATAAACATAGAAAAAATATAAATATAATATATATCATATATATAAATATAGTTCCATCATAATGGCCACTATGAGGGGTGGTAGGGGAAATTCGAACAATTGTTATTTCGTGAGGTAGTAGTTCACCATACATAGAAACAATATGCTCTAATTCTATTAGATGGAGGTGTGCATGAGTGTAGGTAGAATACAAGGAATAAAATAACAATATTATATTGAATATACTTGTTTTGATGTAAAAATATTCAATAAATAGAGTTTAGGGGGTTGGAGAAGGAAAATAAATGGAAGAATCTTGAGAGAAGACATTTCCTCAAATTGGGTAAATCTGTTTGATTTATGTTAAAATGACTTCTTGAATTTCCTTCTGACTATTTAAGGATTCTAGGAGTAATAGAGGGATGTTGGAAGTATATTTGGGTAGATTTTGGAAGATCCATGGGGTCTTGAGAGGTGTTGGCCTTTTTATAATAGGGAGGAGGGGTACTTTAGTAAAGTATGAAAGATTATTTTATTATAAAATAAATTTCGATTTTCAAAAAGTCCAGAACTATGTTAATTTAAAGATAAGATGAGTAGTGTTCTAAATCCTATCAATAAATTGTTTTTAGAAAAGTTTTGGTTTCAAATTTAACCTTATCATTTTTCTTAAAACCTTTGTTAACTTATTTGATTCTTACCATGTCTTCTTGTATATTCATACTATATGAAAAATATAGTTACTATAAAATTCCAACAGAACGCCAATATGTTAATTAAAGACATTTTATACATTATATAATTCATTTATATGAATATTATATTTTTAGGACTATTAAATCATTTAATAAAATTGTATTTTTTAAAAACCCATTTATGTAAATTTACATACTATTCATATCATGAATTTTTAAAAATCCATAAAATCTTGATTCTTTGGAAAAATCATTATTAATTCAAATATAAAAAGTGATAATCATCACTAAAATTATTTTATGGAATAAGCAGATTAAAAATAAATTTATTTTAATATTTATAATCTAATTTATTTAAATCAATCATTAATAAGGTAATAACTACATGATCATTATGTCATAAATATATTTTTTTATATGATATTTAAATATTATAATTAAAATTACATAGTGTAGGAAATTTTCTTATATTTCTAATTAATATTTATAGTCAAAGAGACCTGTTATATAAACCCATATAAAATTTTTTGAGTAAAAGATACTTGTTTATGTTATAACACCTGTAAGGGTAATTTAATATTAATATAATATTACTTTTTACCCATATTTACAAGATTTACCCTTTAACCATGGTAAATAAAATATTTAAGGATGTTACTATTCATAATGTCTAAAAATAGAAGGTAAATATTTAAACAATTTATACCACCTGATTGGAAATAAGGAATCCATTTATCCAAATTAAAGACACAGATGTTGTAGAAATTAATTTAAAATTAATTCTCGTTGTTAAAACCAAAAAGTGTGTTTCTAAGAAGTAAAAAATAACAAAATATTGACATATTTTACTATCCAATTTCAATGTGAAAATACTTAAAATTACCAAAAAATTTAAATAATAAAAATATAATCCAATTACACTTTAAAATCAATTAAAAGTACAGTCAAATTATATAAATAAATTTGATGAAAATACAATTTTGACATTTAAATGCAATATTTTTTACTATTCATTAAAAATTAACTTGATCATAAAGATACCAAAAAATTACCAAAAGTAAATTTTTATGTCCTTCTTCTAAAGAAGAATTATATTTTGTCAAATTGAACATATAAAAGTGACAAAACACAAGTTTTAAAAAGGGTTCACCATCAAAAGGTACTAAAACTACCTTTTAAAAACATTAGAGTATTTATGCTTAATATTGGATTCATTATCATTTTAAGACTGTAAATTTTATTTGATAAATTTAAAGGCATTTGTAAAACATGAATATTCATATTGTAGTTAGTTTTGTTCATTCCCACCAACTGAAAGGCAAGGCAATAACTACAATTTAAAATAATATTAATATTATATTATTTTTTCTATATAAATCAAAATTGTATGCAACATAAGATTTCAGAGAAACCAGTTATTGTATATTGATTATACTATAAGACTAAGAATCCCCTTTAATGTAAAAATAACATCTTATTCATAAATATTACTAGAATTGATAAATTATTATTCTATAAATACTTGGGTTGTTACATATTTCCCCCCATTTGGGAATTGCATCCCCACAATTCTATTCCATTATCAACTAAGTGGGGGTATTTATCCCTATTAGAATTTTCATATTCCAATGATTCCTCTTCAATAATATGGTTTTTTCACAAAACCATTGTCATGACCCGACCCTACCGGTCTCAAGCAGCAACTACCTCAAGCCCGCCTCTATAGGCCACAGGCTGGCGACCAATGCCGAACCCGTAACAATCTCTGGGAGGCATTCGACTATGTACTTGTACACATTCACACACAACCCACTCAATGCAGAGTAAAAAAAGAAAACTAAAGACAAACAGATATACCCCAACCACAGTCATGCATCAACCACTAAATAGAGTAAGTAAAGTGCTGGAAGTATTGAAAAGTAACTGAAAAGTAAAAGGGGCAAAACACACACCCAACCACAAAGGTGCCACAACCTGGCAATAGTTAAATAAAAGAAAACAACTGGATAGACTCCAACCTAAATACTCGAGCATCACTGCGGTATGCTGATCCAACTACTGTGACCTCTACGCTCCTCCGTAGTCACGATCGACCTGTCCTTCATCTGTAAAGGCACACCAGGTGTGGTAAAATCCCAAGCTGGGGTGAGTATAAAGATACTCAATAGGTTTCCCTGAAATATCGAGGGAGCAACAAAGGAGGCACTAAAGAGGTGAGCAGTAGACTATCAAAGATAGTATAAAAGTTTAGTAAAGAGAGTGTAGCTCGACCCAACAGAAATAAGTAAGCACAGACCCCAAGAAGTAGAAAATAATGTAGGGTGAAATTATATATATATATGATAAAAAAGAAACCCAAACAAGTGTGTAAGGGGATATCCATCACCATTCTCAGCCCATGATAAGTCATCATCAGTTCCGAGTAAAACCATCCACACAGCCTAGCATCTCGTCTCGTCCACCTAGGAAGCCCAATTCAAAGGGTCCCAATCACCTCACTTCGATACTATCCGCTTTGGGTGGCACTGAATCGCCCTCATAGTTTTAGGTCGCGTCTCAAGGATGCTTCTTAGTGGGGAAAGATCCCCTCTTCCTAGTAGTTCCTTAAGTAACATTAAAACTGTCACACCACGGATCCGTACAACTAGGGTCCCACTCCAGTCATCACGACGAAAAGTCACCGAATAGCCTCATAAGAAGGGATGAGTCTAATATGCCAACGGGTGACCCACTTCACAGCCCTGCTGAAGGGTAAACCCTAGTACATCATCAGGCGACCCACTGCCCAGCCCTGCTGGAGGGTAGACCTGGAATAAGTCGACATGCGACCCACTCCCCAACCCTGCTGGATGGTAGACCTGGAAGAATCGATAGGTGACCCACTGCCCAGCCCTACTAGAGGGTACACCTGGAATAAGTCAAATGGTGAACCACAACCCAGCACTGCTAGAGGTTAGACCCCAAAGAGTGGTCGGGTGACCCAATGCCCAGCCCTACTAGAGGGAAGACGCGGAATCGATCTGATAGCTCTGCCCTGCTACTGACATCACCAGGTGTCACTAACCACACCACCGTTCTTTGGTTCGGAGTGCGTCAAAAAGGAACCTTCATCCAACACCCTCCCATGTTTCCACATTTAACATGATCTCAAAGAGGCTCTTATTCCCAAACAGATTACGTCGTTGCAGTCCTCGCGGAAAGACACGCAATATAGACTACTTACTCACCTGAAATGGACAACCGGTGAATATGGTACTATTCACCATAGCCAGCCTATATAGGGCCCAAACATAGACTCCAAGGCTAATTGGGAGAAATGTGCCATTGCGATGCTCTTGGAAAAACATGTAGAAACGACTACTCAAACGCCTCGAACAAAGGTCTGGTGAAAAAGGCGCAAAACAGTTGCACGCAGCTCAAGGACGGCCCATTGGGACCATGTCTCAACTCCCACTTCAACGCCTAAAACCATAATGTAAAACTCTGCCTCAATTCCAGGGTTGCAATTCCACTGATGGCGCTCAAAACGGATATCGGGTGTGTCTGTGCCAATGAAAACAAGAATCTCGGCGTAGTACTTAAGTAGCGTATAACGCCACCGAGATCCCGTCCTGGGATTTAAAAATCTCCAAAACCATCTCAAAACCTTCTTCTTGAGTCGAGGATTACACTTCCATATACGGAGCTCAAAACAGACACCCGTAGAAAAAACTATGGGTGTCGGAAATCGGAGGGGGAGACGAACCCCCCCCCCCTTGGGCTGGACCGGCCGGTCTGGACCGGCCCGCACTGGCTGGCCCTGCTCATAGAGCCGGCCCGCGGCTCAGCCGCATGGCCTGGCCGTGGACCCCGGGTCCATGCAGCGCTGGCCATCCAAGAGTCCAGTCGCGGTCTTATGTGGAGACCCACCAAAGGCGGGTCTCGGTCTTCGCTCAGGGTCGCGCGCCGCGACCCCGGTTCCCTTGTCATCGACCTCCGGCCACCTGGAGATTCCTAAAGCCGCCACTTCGTCACGCGAAGCCACCACTGCTGGGGAGTCCATCGCCGTGCCGCCATCCCGGAGAGCCACCGCCACCACCAGAACCGAGCCTCCACCACCTGGAATGCGTCGCACCGCCACCGAAGCTCGATGGACCTCCCCGGAACTGCCGGAAAAAGGAAAAACGGCCGGGAAACTTCCCGGGGCCACCCCGGACGCCCTGGGACTCAGATTTTTGACTCGAAAGGATTGTTGGAAAGCTTGGATCAAGATCTAATCAAAACTGGCTCTCTCTCGACAATTTGACAACAAAAAAACATACTAAATGACATTTAAAGGGGGGGGGGTGCAGGTATTAACATTTAAATGCACGTGCCTACCTTGATGGGCGTAGCCCGATGCTTCACTGATGGTCCGCCAGAGTTACAGTGCCTCACCGGAGTTGTCGCGCCTCACTGGAGTAGTGGAGGAGAGGGGAGGAGTTTGACAGGAGGGACCCACCAGGGAAGAAACAAAGGGAGGGGAAGCATAGGATGTGGTTGTGTTTAAATAGAAAAATTAATTAATTTTAATTTATTTTTAAAACATCCACCAGTAGGCCCGTATCCGAACTCCTAGCGGGGTCGAGAATAAGCCTCCCCTAGAGTAAACACCATTCCCTGAGCGCAATGGAGGTCTCTGAATTTTAATCCAATCCTCCGTTAAAAAGTTATAAAATTCAACGTCCGAGAAACTAAATTACGAAAACGCCCCCAGTGGCGTCTTTCACAGAAGGGTCGCTCCCTTAAAAGATACACCCCCTCCTAGGGTAAATGGCACATTCCGGACTCAACAGTGCCCTTAGTTTTCCCATATGAGTTACCATTAAGGAGTTATTCTATTTATTTAATGCATCCAGGGTGAACGCACGCCAAATTAAATTCCGGCCACACCGGGGCTTGGAATCGCACGCCGTCTGAACTCCCTTCTCTGGAATAACATCAAGAAAATTTCAAAGTCTTACAGGCTCAAAAGTGGGGTTCATATATCATTAACTCCTTCACATTTTTCATCCCTGAAAAACAAAACTACAAAAAAAACTCGGGATAATGAGCCCTCATCTAACTCTTCGGGTCCCAGGTGCTCTCATGCACCCTCCCGTGCTGCCAAAGCACACGAACTAGAGGAATGGCCCGTCCTCACAGAGTTTTCTCCTATCAGTCCTAAATTGCCACTGGGTTCTCCACAAAGGTGGATCCATCCTAAATTTCAAGCTCTCCCCAGTCGATAATGTGCGTGGGGTCGTGCACGTATTTCTTTAGCTGCGACACGTGGAAAACGTCATGCAATCTCTCCAACTGCGGGGGTAGAGAAAGATGGTAGGCGACCTCACCAACCCGGCGCACGATCTCAAAGGTCCCATTAAACCTCGAGGATAGATTGACTCTCCGGATGATCCTCTGCATTCAACGCCACGGGGAGACTCCCAAAAATACATAGTCTCCCTGCTCAAACTCCAAGGGCCTACGACGTCAGTCTGCACAGGACTTCTGTCTGCTCTGAGCCGTCCTCATCTGCTCACGAATGAACTGCACCTTCTCCGTCATCGGCTGCACCAACTCTGGTCCCATGAGGGAGGTCTCCCCAACCTCCGTCCAGCATAAGGGTAACCTACAGGGTCTCCCGTAGAGGGACTCAAAAGGCTACATGCCAATAGTAGAGAGGTAACTGTTGTTATATGAAAACTCTAACAAGGGCAGGTGATCCTCCCAGGTCCGGCCAATGTCTAACATGCACACCCTGAGCATATCCTCCAACACCTGGATAGTGCGCTCAGTCTTCCCATCACTCTGGGAGTGAAAAGTTGTACTCATCCGCAACTGAGTGGAGAATTCCTCCTACAGGCCTCACCATAAATCGCAATGTAAACTACATGTCATGGTTAGAGATGATTGTCAAGTGTACTCCATGAAGGAGAACGATCTCCCGAACATATAACTTCCCTAGAATCTCCACCAAGCTCTGCTACCTAATATCAAGGAAGTGCGCCGACATCGTGAGTCGGTCCGCTACCACCCAAATGGAGTTATGGCCCTTCACTGTGCGTAGAAGCCATGTGACGAAATCCATAGATACACCATCCCACTTACACTTCGGGATATCAAGGGGCTGAAACAACCCTGTCGGAACCTAGTGATCTGCCATCACCTGCTAGCAGGTAAGACACTGAGAAACGAACTCGGCTACGCTCCGCTTCATGACAGACCACCAAAACTGCAGATGAAGGTCTTTGTACATCTTCCCCACACCGAGATGTACAACCATGGGAGAAGTGTGGAACTACCTCATCACCTCCTCCCGCATCACCACCGGTACTACATCTCACCCCTGAAATAGGATTTCGTGATTCCCTCCTTCAAAATACCCATCAGGTGCATCGCCCATGGATATCTGATCATGCAGTACCCCATTGTCGACATCTCCTAGCTGTGACTCTCTCACACGCTCATGGAGTGAAGGAGTTAAAACCATCGACTGCAGAAATTCTGTACCCTCCTACTCCACCAAGGTCAGCTGTTGGGAAGCCAACTGCTCTGAAGCTTACCACACTAGATGAGCCTGGGACTTGCTACTAAGGGCATCTGCTACTACGTTTCCCCTCCGTGGAGTGTAGACTATCTTGAAATCGTAGTCCTGCAGAAACTCCAGCCAGCGCCTCTGCCTCTGGTTCAAATCCCTCTGAGTGAAGATATAATTGAGGATCTGGTGATCTGAGTAGTCCAAAAAGTGCTCACCCAAAAGGTAGTGTCTCCATATCCTCAAGGTGAAGACCACCGCTTCCAGCTCCAAATCGTGAGTCGCATAATTCTACTCATGGGGCATCAACTGCCTTGACCCATACGCAATCACTACATGTTGCTGCAACAGCACTCACCCGAGCCCAGCTCCTAAAGCATCACAATATACGATGAACTCGATGCCCTCATCTGGAAGCCTCAACACCGGTGCACTAGTCGTCCTCTGCCTCAACTCCACAAAGGCCTTCTGGCACTGATCAGTCTAGTTATATGGTTGTCCATTCCACGTCAATGAGGTCAAAGGGGTAGTAATCATGGAGAAGTACTCTACAAACTACGTTTAGCACCCTGCCAAACCAAGGAAACTCCTCACCTCAGACACATTCTTGGGTGGCTACCAAGCAAGCACTTCTCCTATCATTGCGGGATCCATAGCCAAACCATGTTCTGTAATGACGTTCCCCAAAAAGTGAACCTCGTGAATCTAGAACTGGCACTTCGAGATCTTCCCATACAGCTGGTGCTTTCGAAGTATGTCTAGGACTACCCTCAAATGCTCTGAATGCTCCTCCTCTATCATCGAGTAAATGAGTATATCGTCAATAAAGACAACCACAAACCGGTCCAAGTACGGCTGGAAAATCTGGTTCATCAAAGCCATAAAGACGACATGGGAATTCGTCATGCCAAAGGGCATCACCAAAAACTCGTAGTTCCCATATCAATAATGGAAGGCCAGCTTTGGGATATCAGCCTCACAAACCCACAACTGGTGGTATCCAGATCGAAGATCGATCCTCGAGAACCACTTCGCACCTCGCAACTGGCCAAAGAGGTCATCGATCCTCGGCAAAGGGTACTTGTTTATTTATTGTGGCCTGATTCAGGCGACAATAATCTACACAAAATCGTAGTCTTCCATCTGGATTCTTCACAAACAAGACCGGAGCTACCCAGGGGGACACCCTAGGCCGGATGAATCCCTTCTCACGAAGGTCATCCAATTGAATTCGTAGCTCTCGAAGCTATGTAGAGGCCATCCGATATGCTTCACAACATATCAGAGCAGTCCCCGGCTACAAGTCAATGCAAAACTCCATCTCTCGCCTTAGAGGTAGTCCTGGAACATCCCCGGGAAAGACCTCCATATAGTCCTATAAAACGGTAGGGATCCAGGTTCCTGTAGCATCTGCTTCTCTAAGAGCCATGCTCACCAGCTGGTGCGAAAAGGTCGGGGTCTCCTGCTTAGAGTACCCATCTTCTCTTCCACGAGGTCTCGTTCAACAAGGATAGTGAACCTCATCCTATCAGAAAACTCACCTCTAACTTGTCTGTGATGATAGTCGATATGATCATGAACCATAGAAATCCAATCCATTCCCAAGATTACGTCGTAAGGTTCCATCATGATGAAGAGCAGGTACCATGTGAAACACCCTCCCTCGAACGACGGTTCGCACTGTCTAAAGATAAAGGTCACCAACGAGGCATTTCCCGTAGGATCCTCGAGGATAAGTGAAAGAGCCTGCGCCTCTATTGGAAGCTCCAACTCATGTACCAACAAAAATGATATAAAGGAATAGATGGCACATGTGTCTACTAGTATTGAAGCAAGTGCGGAGTAAACACAAAGCAAACCTCAGACCATATCATGCGCTGGAGGGTCTCAAACACCCATGTCCTGAAGCTGCCCACGACCCCTACCGCCAGATCCCTGAGCCTGGTGTGGTCCGCCCAGTGGTTTTGGTGGAGAGATCTTGAAATACCACCCTCCACCTCCTGGTCTTTCCGCTCTGCCTGCGCCACCTCCTTGAGGACCGTTGGGTCCTCACCTAGGTGGCCCTTTGTCACGACACTGCCTCTGCCTCTGTGTTGCGCCCACTGCCTGCCACGGATGATCTGTATGCCTGGTCAGGAAATCCTGTGCTAGGTGACCCAGTTTGTCACAAGCATAACTTTGTCTCTCTCTTGTCTGCCCTGGTGCCCTATAGTGCCACTGCAGTGTGCAACCCTAGCCCTGGGTCTGCTCACGAAAGGGCCTCCTCAGCTGAGACCCACCCCTCTGTCGTCTTCCAGTTGAAGACTCCGCTCTAAAGTGGCCACTTCTAGGTCCTTATATTTGGACCCCCTCGTCCAGAAAGCTCTCGATCACAAGCACCCGCTCTAGCACCCCCATCGTATGTGGGGATGCACAAGGGTACCACGCTAGCACGAATCTCCCTGTGAATACCTTTCTCGATCTTCCACGCCCGGAAGTAGCTATCTTGGATCATGTCTTGCAAGTAGCGTGTAAGATCAGTGATCCGGGTTGAGTACTGGGACACATACGTCCCTCCCTGGTTTAGTTCCAGAATCTCCTGGATCCGAAGAGAGCGTAAACACGAGGGGAATTACTCCTCCCGAGAATGCTGCTGGAAGCCATACCATGTGAAGGATGACTCGTCATGGGTCTGCGTCACCAGATCCCACCATCACTTGGCTATCCCGAGGAAAATATTTGCGGCAAGGTACACCATCTAGTCTGCTGGGGTATGTACCAGCCTAAAGAGTCGTGCCACTGACTCAAGCTAGTCCTCCTCCACCTGCGGATCTGGGTCCCCATGGAACCTCGGCAGCCTCTGACGCTGGAAGGCTCATAGCGAACTTAGTCTGTGTGCAACCTCATCCTGAGATGCCGGTACTAACTGTCATTCCTCATGTGAAGGGGCTACTACTGTCGCACTGGGAGAAAGGGGATCATGTGAGGGTCCCTGAATTGATGCCTCATCGCTTGCCAGATCTTCATCATGACTAGGAGAGGGTAACCTGGCTGGCTGTTGTCATGGGGGCATCCTTAAAATTATCAAGGGATACCACGATCAGATGAGCATATATATATATATATACATATATATATATATATATAACAGTAATAACAAAGGGGAGCTGACTCAAACAAGGACAGTCAAAGACTCAATTCTATGGGATGCATGTTTCAAAATTCCCTGAAACAAGTGTCTCAACATTCCGCGTCGACAAGCGGGTTATCAGGGTCCTGATGAATTGATACATCGGCCGTCCGTACCATTACTGGACTACCTGGCCTGAGAGCCGCTCTCGAGACACGTCGACATTATTGCCCTAAATCCCAAAAAATTCCATTTTAGGGACGTCTGAACAACGCCAAAAGGATCAAAGCTCCTCTGATACCACTTTGTCACGACCCGACCCTACCGGTCCCAAGACGCAACTACCTCAAGCCCACCTCCATAGGCTAGAGGCTGGAAAGCATTTCCAAAGGCGTAACAATCTCGGTTAGGCCTTCGCCTAAGTACCTGTACACATGCACACACAACCCACTTGATACAGAGTAAAAAAGAAAACTAAAGACAAACAGCTATACCCCAACCATCGTGATGCATCAACCACTAAATAGAGTATTTAAATTTTTGGAAGTAATGAAAAGTAACTGAAAAGTAAAAGTGGAAAAACACGCGCCTAACCAAAAACGTTCCACAACCCAACAACAGGTAAAGAAAACAAAGCAACTTGATAGAATCCCATATGAATACTCTAGCATGGCTGTGGTACGCTACTCCAACTGCTGTGACCTCTACACTCCTCTGTAGTCACGATCAAACTGTCCATCGTCTGCAAGGGCACACGAGGTGTGGGCAAAGCCCAAGCAGGGGTGAGTATAAAGATACACAGTAGGTTGCCTCGAACGATCAAGGGAGTAACAAAGGAGGCACTAAAGAGGTGACCAGTAGACTAACAAAGGGAGTAGAAAATTTTAGTAAAGAGAGTGCAACTCAGCTCAAAAGAAATAAGTAAGCACAGACCCCAAGAAGTGGGAACAAAGGTAGGGTGAAAATATATATATATATATATCCTCAACAAGAAACCCAAACGAGTGTGTAAGGGGATCTCTATCTCCAAGCTCAGCCCATGATAAGTCGCAATCAGTACCGAGTAAAACCATCCGCACAACCCAGTATCTCATCTCGTCCACCTAGGAAGACCAAGTCAAAGGGGCTCAATCACCTCCCTTCGATACTATCTTCTTTGGGCGGTACTGGCTCACCCACATGGTTTTTGGTCACGTCTCAAGAACGCATCTCCATAGGGAATGTTCCCCTATACATAGTAGGTCCTTAGGTAATGTTAAAACTGTCACACCACAGATCCGTAAAACCAGGGTCCCGATCCGATAGTCATGGTGAAAAGTCACTGACTAGCCTCATAAGAAGGGATGAGTCTGATATGCCAATGGGTGACCCACTACCCTGCCCTGCTGGAGGATAAACCTTAGTATATCATTAGGCGACCCACTGCCCATCTCTGCTGGAGGGTAGACCTGGAATAAGTCGACAGGCGACCCACTGCCCAGCCCTGCTGGAGGGTAGACCTAGAAGAAGTCGAAAGGTGACCCACTGCCCAGCCCTGCTGGAGGGTAGACCTGGAAGAAGTTGACAGGTGACCCACTGCCCAGCCCTGCTAGAGGGTAGACCTCCATGATTCATCGGGTGAACCACTGCCCAGCCCTGCTGGAGGGTAGACCCGGAATCGATCTGATAACTCTGCCCTTCTAATGACATCACAGAGTGTCACTAACCACACCATCGTGCGTTGGATCGGAGTGCGTCAAAAATGAACCCTCATCCAACACCCTCCCATGTTTCCACATTTAACCTGATCTCAAAGAGGCTCCTCATGCCCAAACAGATTATGCCATTGCAGTCCTCATGGAAATACACACGAGATAGGCTACGTACTCGCCCGAAACAGAAAACTGTTGAATATGGTACTATTCACCGTAGTCATCACATGTGGGGCCCGCACCCCGACTCTGATTCTCGTCGGACGAACTGCGCCATTGCGATGCTCTCGGAAAAAAACGTAGAAATGAATACTCAAACGCCTCGAACAGACATCTGGTGAAAAAGGCGCAAAAAAGCTACACGCAGCTCAAGGATGGCCCGTAGGGCCCACGTCTCAACTCTCACTTAAATGCCCAAAACCATACTGTAAAACTCCACCTCATTTCTAGGGTCACAATACTGCTGACGACGCTCAAAATGGACATCAGATGTCTCCGCGCCAACCAAAACAAGAATCTCGTCGTAGTACTTAACGAGCGTATCATGCCACCGAGCTCCAATCCCGGGAATTAAAAATCTCCAAACCATCTCAAAACATTTACCTCGAGTCTAGGAATACACTTCCATAGACGAAACTCAAAACGGACACCCTTAGAGAATACTACGGGTGTCCGAAGTCGGAGGGTGAGGCGAACCCCCCCCCCCCCCCCCCGGGCCGGACCGGTTGGGTCCCGCCGGTCAGGACTGGCCCGCGCTAGCCAGCCCGCGGCTCAGTCGCATGGCCCGACCATGGACCCTGGGTCCACTCAGCACCGAACAACCATGAGGCCGGTCACGGTCTTCTGCGGAGACCCGCCAAAGGCGAGTCTCGGTCCCCGCTAGGGGTCGCGTGCCGTGACCCTGCTTCCCTTTCTGTCAACCTCCCGCCTTCTAGAGGCGCCTGAAGCTGCCACCGCTGGGGAGTCCACTGCCGTGCCGCCATCCCGGAGAGCCGACGCCACCACTGGAACCAAGCCGCCGCCGCCACCTGGAACACGCCGTGCCGCCACCGATGCTCGTCAGACATCCCTGGAACTACCGAAAAAAGGAAAAACGTCAGGGAATCTTTCTGGGGCCACAACGGACGCCCCAGGAGTCGTATTTTTGACCCGAAAGGATCGTTGGAAATCTCAGATCGAGCTCTAATATAAAATGGATCTCACCCGACAATTAGAAAACAAAATCGCACAAGA
Organism: Viscum album; assembly: GCA_963277665.1. NCBI lineage: Eukaryota > Viridiplantae > Streptophyta > Magnoliopsida > Santalales > Viscaceae > Viscum > Viscum album. The sequence goes on along the minus strand of OY728155.1, from coordinate 356,137,572 downwards.
AATGGCATTTAAAGGGGGGTGTGTGGATTAACATTTAAATGCATGAGCCTACCTTGATGGGCATAGCCCAACTCTTCAACGACGGTCCGCCGGAGTTACCGCGCCTCGCCGGAGTTGTCGCGCCTCACCAGTGTGGTGGAGGAGAGGGGGGGGGAGTTTGAAAGGACGGAACCGCCAGGGGAGAAACAATGGGAGGGGAAGCATTGGAGGTGGTTGTGTTTAAATATAAAAATTAATTAATTTTAATTAATTTTTATAACATCCACCAGTAGGCCCGTACCCAGACTCCCAGCGGGATTGAGGTTAAGCCTCCCCTAGGGTAAACGCCATGCCCCGAGGGAAATGGCTGTCTTGGAATTTTAATCTAAGACTTCATTCAATAGTTATAAAATTCGACGCCTCAGACCGCTAAATTACGAAAACGCCCCTGGTGGCGTCTTTCGCAGAAGGTCCATGCCCATGAAAGTTACACCTCTCCTAGGGTAAACTACATGTTCCGGACTCAACGGTGCCCTTGGTTTTCCTATATGAGTTATCGTTCATGAGTTACTATATTTATTTAACACGTCTAGTGTGAACGCATGCCAAATTTAATTTCGGCCACACCGGGGCTCGGAATCACACGCCGTCTGAACGTCCTCCTCTGGAATAACATCAAGAAAATTTCAAAGTATTATAAGCTCAAAATCTGGGTTCTTACAAACTTTACCTAATGAATTAACTTATTTTTCAACACTTGATATCATCAGTAAAAAATATGGACTGGTTGTTCCTAATAAGGGATATTCCTTTCCAATTGAACTACCTCTACACTCCAAACATGAGATTGATCCTGTATAGACATTCTCACAATTTAAACATGAAAAACATTGTGTGCCTGGGGTAAACATGGGGGTAAATCCACTATGTAAGAAACTGATCCAACATTATCTAGGATTTCATAGGTTCCAATGAAACTCAGGATCAGCTTCCCATTTTACCAAAACACATCACACATTCTCATGGAGGAACTTTGAGAAATACATGATCACCAAACATTAAAGAAATATCCTTCCCCCAGTTATCTGCATAACTTTTCTGCCTGCTCTGAGCTGTTCTCATGTGCTTCTGAATCAACTGAACGTTTTCTACCATATCTTCGACCAATTCTTGTCCCATCAACTTCCATTCACCTACCTCATCCGCAAAAGCTACAGTCTGACACCACTTTCCATATAATCCCTCAAATGGTTCCATATGTATACTATAATTAATATTGTTATTATATAAAAACTAAAAAAAAGAATGTTGTTGTCCCAAGTTCCCTAGTAATCCATTGAAAAATCAGGTAGCTTATCTTCCATTGTCTGAATTGTTCGTTATGACTGCAATTTAATTGAGGATGAAAAGTGGTACTAATTTTTTTTTAGTTTCCAATGATTTTTGAAGGACCTTCCAAAAGTTAAAAGTGAATATTGGGTCATGATCAGATAAAATATAGAGGGAAACTCCATGTAACATGACTATCACTTTAATATACAATCGAGAAATTTGATCTAGAGACATAGTATATTGAATATGAAGAAAATGAGTAGATTTAGTCAATTGATCAACAATAACCCAAATTACATTGTTTCCTCGAGATGTATTTGGTAATCCCACTACAAATCAATGGACACATTTTCTTATTTCCACTCTGGCATTGGAAAAGTTGATAGTATCCCTTTCGGTAACTGCCGATATGCTTTAACCTATTGAAAAGATAAATACTTCACATTAAATTCAAAAATATCTCTTTTCATTGAATCCCCCTCAGTAATACTCCTAAAAATATTTGTACATTTTATTACTTCACAGATGAACTGAAAATAGATAACTATGAGCTTCACATAATAACTCTTTATTCAACTATGAATCACAAGGAACACATAACCTCTTTCCAAACCTCAAAACATTGTCTTTATCAATGTTAAATTAATGTAACTTACACATCTAAACCAATTATACCTTTTTCTAAAACTCACTATCTTCCTTCTACACTTTTTTCATTATGTCTACTAGAGATGGTTTCACTGCCACTTGAAACAAAATAGAAGAATTACCTGTACCAAAAAATTCCAACAAAAAATTCATCAAATTAAAAACCAAAGGATCTCGTTCCCAATGTAGCATTGTTAACATAACATTGCTCTTTCGACTCAAAGCACGATTCACTTTATTTTCCCTTTAGAGACGGTATTGGATCATCCATATATAATCCTTGATTAATTCAATCCATGTCCTCTATATCATGTTTAATTCCTTCTGAGTGAATATATTCTTCAATCTATTATGATTAGTATATATTACACACTTTACACCATACAAATGATTCCCCCCAATTTATAATACAATAAACGACAGTAGATAATTCCAAATCATCTGTAGATTAATTTAACTCTCTAGGTTTCAATTGACAGGAAGCCTAAGCAATTACCTGTTCATTGTTCATTTCGACACAACCAAGTCCTTTCAATGAAGCATCACTGTAGATAACAAACTCATCATTTCTAGAAGGTAATTCTAATAATGGATAATTAAACAATATTCTTTTCAATTCTATAGTCAACTGTGCCATCACTGCAATAAACTGTTCAATTCGGATTCTGACCATCTCCGGATACTAAATTGGATGGTCATTAAACTATTTAATCCTTCCAAGAATAGCTTCCCTATTTCCTCTATGAAACCTTATTCTGAACACAAAAATATCTTAGGTGAGGAAACATGGTAATCTTCAAATTCTATATCATTTAAATCATACCATAAAGTAAAAATAACTTATGGATATGAATTTAACAATATCCTAACTCCTAATGTTGTCTAAACCAACCTCTAATACCAACGGTAAGACCCCAACCTGAAAATATTACTTAATATTGAGTTAAATCAATATTTATCATTATGGATCTTTTCAAGTTTAGAATTTTAGAGAATTAAGCCATAACTATTAAATTTTATCTCAAATATTATAAAGTAGACACTCCAATTCTAGGTAATTTTTTTTCACAACAATAAAAATCCTTAAATAAAACCAGAATTATTTTCTTGATATAAATCTTCTTGAATTCGTCCTTTATTTTACCCTTCCTTAAACCCTGTGAAATATATTTCAAAAAAATGGGATGAGCATAAAATGCATGTAAGGATTATAAAATATTGAAAGAAAACATTATCCCATCATTTCATGAAAATCAATGAAATCATATTTTTCAATCAAAAAACATATGATCTTTAACCTACCTCATGAAATCATAAGATTTATGAATGAAAAATAGAAATCATAAATCATAATGGAAACTTGTAGCATGTACGAAATACTTACATTGCAGCTTTCATAACAATATAAGGAGTTACGTTTTGAATACCCATCACAGTATATTCTATAATTATCTTAGGAGAAACATTAACGTTTACCTACATCACATTACCCAATGAATTGGAGATCTATCTCAGTCTCACCGGCCCTATGTTTACCACTGAACCATCCATATATGTAAACAATTCCCAGGAAACATAATATATAAAACAAGCCTAAAGGAAAGATAAAACTTCCACAATGTAATCACAATATATCATTTCAGTATATTGAAATAATATATTCTTTCTCAAACCCATTTTCAATACCAAAAACTTGTAAAAATGGTATATGGTATTTATTTCCTTTTAAAAACACTATGACATGTTAAGGAAGACAAATATCAAATAATACTTGTGGTCACAGAAAGGTCGTTTTCCTCACGTATGTTAAAAAGAAACTTTCAGTTTGAAATTTAGTAAAATATTTTTAGAAAAAGATTCACTTTGAATGATTTGGAACTTTAAAGAGGTTTATACATTGTATAAAATAAAATTGTGTATACATCAAAACAATCCCCAATGAAAGGATATTTAGACAAAGACCCTTAACTTGAGTCTGACTCATCTATATGTTCCTTATTATTATATAATAATAAACTTAAGTTAATTTATACTTAATTAAGAACCTTTTTCAATTTTATTATTCCTTTTATATCACATATTACCACGTAATAATCATTACATACTTATTTATGTTAATATCAGCTGTTTGGTCGATATTCAGTACTTGAGTCAAAAAGGAACTTGTCATAATTACAAATTATTCATATGGTAAAAAGTCCATAATATGCAGAATGAAATTATTGATTTAAATATCATATATATCCAATATATATGTATTTATAAAATTACATAACATTTGTAGATATGAAATGAATTTCCCCATTCTTGGAGACGTTAGGCCGTACATACTCATGATCGGTACTTTTATTTCTTTTTCAAATATAATGAAATTAAAACAAAATGATACATAGGTATATTATAACTCCATTTTATATAATATTTTATTTAAGTTACATAATTTTATTAATTCCATCCTATATATGTTCCATTTATGGCATTAATGAGTCATATCACTTTGAGGGGGTCGTAGTCCGCACTTCCTAAAATGAAATTATCGTATTTACACATTATGGAAAGCATAAAGGAATGATGTAAATAAACAATAAAAGAAGCATAGAGATAGTATAAATATAATATATATCATATATATAAATATATTACTATCATAATGGTCACTATGAGAGGTGGTGGGGGAAAATCGAATAATCATCATTTTGAGAGGTAGTAGTTCATCGTACACAGAAATAGTATGTTCTAAATCCATTAGATGGAGGTGTTTGTGAGTTTAGGTAGAATCCATGGAATAAAAACATCCTAGTATATTAAATATACTTGTTTTGTTATAAAATAAATGTATAAAGATATTTTTGGGGGATGGGGAAGGAAAATAAATGGAAGAAGCTTGAGAGAAGATATTACCTCAAACCGGGTAACTCCTTTCTATTTAAGCTAAAATTCCTTCTTGAATGGATTTTTTCCCATGTTAAGGATTATATAAGGTAGAGAGTGATGTTGGGGGTATATTTGATCATATTTTGGATGACCCATGGGGGATTGAGAGGTATAAGTAAGGGTTAGAGGTGGTAGCCTTTAATAAGAGGGAGGTGGGGTAATTTAGGAAAGTTTCGAAGATTATTATATTATAAACTGAATTTCGATTTTCCAAAGGTCCAAAACTCATTTAATTCGAAGATAAGACGAGTATTGTTCTAAATCCTCTCAACCAATACTCTTTAGAGATGTTTTGGTTTCAAATGTATCTTTATCATTTAGCTTTAACCATTTGTTAACTTATTTTACTCTTACCATGTATTCTTGTATATTCATACAATATGGTTAATATAGTTACTATAAAATAAAAATCAAACCTCATGTGGTTAATTAATGTCATGTAAATCCTTATATAATTAATTTGGATGAATCATTGATTTTTAGTATTGTTAAAATATTTCAATAAAATAGTATTTATTTTAATAACTCATTAGAATAAAATTTCATACTATTCATATAATCACTTTCTAAAAATCTATAACAACATTATTATTTATAAAATTATTCATTAATTCAATAATAAAAAGTCATAAACATCACTAAAATTCATGGATAGCATAAAAAGTTTAAAAATAAATTTATTTTATTATTTATAATCTCATTTATTTAAATCATTCATTAATAAGTTAATCACTACATGATCATTGTTTCATAAATATATTTACTTGTTTGATGTCTAAAAATTATAAATAAACTACCATGATGTAGGAAATAATTTTAAATTTGTAATGACTATTTATAGTCAAAGAGATAACCTATATAACCCCATATAAAAATTGTTTTAATAAAAGATACATGTTTAGGTTATATTTTTCTGTAACTTTAAATTAAATGTAATTAAATGTAATTTTCACACAAAACTGGCTCCATGGGGTCATAAAATCTACCCAAGGAAGCCCATGGTATGATATATATCATCCAATACGGTTAGGATGCATGTTAGGGTAATTAAATATTGTCATAATATTATTTTGTACCCTTATTTTGTAAAAAAAATATTTACTAAAGTTACAAGTCATAATGTATAAAACTAAAAGGTACTTATTTACAAAATTTGGACATCCTCATTCCAAATGTGGAATAAATTTATCCAAATTAAAAGCACAGAAGTTTCATAAATTAATTTAAAATTAATTCATGTTGTCAAAACCAAAAGTGTATTTTTAAGAAATAAGAACTACCAAAATATTGAAATTTGTTTATGTCCAATCTTAAAGATAAATTACTTACAGTGACCAAAATTTCATTAAATGATAAAAAATATAATTCAATTAAATTTTAAAACATATTAAAATTACAATCTAACTATATAAATAGATCAGATGAAAAGACAATTTTGACATAAAATGTGGTAATTTTCACTATTCATAAAAAATAACTTTATCCAAAATATACAAATAATTTACCTAAGGTAAATTATTATGTCCCTCTTCAAAATAAGAAGTTTATTTTTTTTAAGATGCATCATTTATAAGTGACAAAAATTATATTTAAAAAGGGTTCACTATCAGAAGGTAGTAAGACAAACTTTTAAAAATATTAGAGTATTTATGCTTAAAATTAGATTCATTCTCATTTTAAGCCTATAAATTAAATTTGACAAATGTAAATACATCTAAAAAACATGTATAATAATATTTTAGTTAGTATTTTTTGTTCCTGATAATATAATTTCTAGGAACAAACTACAATTTCAAGTAAGAATATTATTATTTTATTTTTTTGGTATAACTCAAAATTGTGTGCAATGTAAGATTTCAAAGAAACTCCTTATTGTGTTTTGAGTACACTGTCAGGAAAAGAATCCCATTAAATATAAAACTAATATATTATTCATAAATACTAATAGAAATGAATAATTATTATTCTATATATACCAGGGTTATAATAATTTAAGTTGGTATCAGAGGAAGTTTAGCACCAAAGTTGGAAATTATATTTAGAAAACATAAATTAGGGATAGAAACCCAAATTTAGAAATTGAGGAGAAGTATACATGAACATACTATAATTTTGGTAAGATTTTTATTAATTGGGTACTCAAAAAAATGCATCCCTATCTGGATACGAAATGTAGAATTGGTTCTAGAACAGATTTCCCTTGGAGTAATAACCCCAAAAATGTGTTCTGGGCTTAACTAGGGGTGTCCTAGGACAAACAAAGGACTTATTTATCACCTGGTTTTACCCTCAAGGGGGATATGCTTAATATAATTCATATTTTTTTTATTTAAAACCCTTATATAAAGTATTTATAACTAAAAATTTCCCCAAAGTACCAAAAGTTTATTATTTTATGATTCATGATGCATAAATTTATTTTCTATATCATATTTGGAATTATATATTATTTTATGATTTGATCCATTATATGTAATTGTTTATAAATGGATCAATGTATAATTATTGTGAACCTCCCTAATGCACGTGATCCAAGTAGTATGATGTATCAAATCTTTCAGGGTATTAATCAAACATTTTAAAGGAAAACAGTCTCCCAATCATTTTGATCATATTAAGACATAGTATCATGAGAAAATTAGATGGGTAAATAATTCCCCAATTCATTCATCTTCGAAGGAAACCTACACAATAAGAGGTCGCATGAGCACCATTAAAAAAGGAATTGGTTAATGAATTTGAAGGGAAATAAGGATTTTCCCACATGTTATAATTGGGGGGAAAATCATCTAATTTCATAAAGATAAATAGAATTTTTTATAGGTGTAAAACAATATAACCCAAAGGAAATTTTTCCAATAGAAAGAAAGAATATTCCAATGATAAATTTATCCACTACAAGTATATGGGAAACTTTGAAAATCAATGTCTCATGCATCAAAGGAATATACCATAAAGGATGATATTGGATAACAGAGATGTTATGATACTTTTGCAGATAACAAGGAATGATAAAAATTCCTATTCAAGAATTATGTCAATTGAAAATATTATCAATGATGTACTTGTAATAAAAATTATGGAATATATTAATATCGTACTACAATAATTTTTCTTTAGGGATTTGAGATCATATGTTGAATGGTATTAAGGAAAGTGATTCAGTAGATAATAAAACTATTTAGAAAACACATGACTGGGAGAAAGAAAAACCCTAATATTTTACTAATGTTAAGATAATGATAAATAAATTATTAACTTGGAAAAGTTCTGTCTGCATTGTAACCGATTAATGTCTTTTTGAAAAGTGGTCTATTCTATCATTAATGGAGATTGCAACACTTTTGGATATAAGGAATATATCCCCTAAAATGTGTCTTGCATAAGTAATACGAAATAATTCATAATGAATATAAGTTTTTATGTTTATTAGAGTTGTTACTAAATTTTTATAGGACACATGATTACATTTTTCACATTTTGGAATGTGAAAATTTAGATCTTCTTCATGTTGATTAAATGCTAACGATTGGTTCAGTTTTGAAATTTAGTGAATATATTTCTAATGTATTGGATTATAATATTTTGGAAATGGTAACCATTTATTAAATGGTTGATCATTGGATGAGATTTTAGATGTTAATGTGTTACTTCCTTATATGAAGCTTCTTATGAAAGGAGTCTATGTGGAAATAATCGAAGGCACAACCAAGGGATAATATTTTTTTTATTAAATTGAAAATTATATTTACTTATATTTATAGAGTGAATGAATTCCTCAACTCTATTAAAATTGTTTTGAATCAAATACTTTTTCCTGTTATATTCATTTTTAAAGAATTAAATGGACCATTAGATCATCATGGATTTATGGCCTTCTAATTATTATTTTTCTCGTAACTATGTTCCCTGTCTCCCACTATTAAAAAAAGGTTGATAGATTTTTCCATTGTATCCATCTTTCTATTTCTAACCTATGATCTCGGACTAGGGACCGTAGTTACCTATACATTTTACTTTCCTTTATCTATTATTAATATTATGTGCTATTAACCCTGCTTATGATGTTTGTTTTTCAAAAATAGTTTAATTTCAAATATCCATCCATTGATTACAGTGATAAAGATTATATTGTGAGGAGGGAATTTAAATAAGGTCATGATAATTTAACACCAAAATATATTACAATAGTTTCATTTTAGAATAAATATTAATTTTCCTTTCTTCATACACAACACAATGTTAATATTACACTACCACAACACTAAATTAGCTTATATTATGCACAAGACTGAGTTTTACCATCGTTTAATTGATAATCTATTTTAAAAATAAATGTTCAATATTTTTTGAATTTTTTTTATAATAAAAAACATTATTGAAATCATAATATATAAATTTTCTTAGTGTGACTTTTTGGTATTTTTCTGAGCAACATCATTTTATGATGAATAGTGAAAATTTGTGCAGTTTAGTAATACCCCACCATTTTCATTTAATTAATGATATTTCTAAATTATATTTTCAATTGGAATTTATAGTAAAAATTTCTCAATTATTCAGATATTATTCCAATTTAGTTCATTATAATCATCTTTATGTTGAAATTAGATATTAAAAAATATTATACTTTTGAATGTTTTTACTTAAAAAACCTACATTCTTACCATGTCCATGAGATTAACATTAATCATAATTTTCCCACTTCTGTTATCAGATTTTTGAAAATATACATTCAAAATTATAGTAATTAGAATATTCGTGTTCTAATAAGATCAAATTAACTTGTTAACAAAAAATTATTAGTGAAACTAATTAAAATTAAATGATGTGATAAAGGCAAAATTAGTCTTAATAACGGATCAAACCATAATATTAAGGAACAAAATGACTTCGAAACCTATCCAAAAGCGATTGTATTGAAATATATCAAACATAATCCCAATTGTTTCAAATTTAATTGGTTACTGGGTCATTATTAAAATTATTTTTAATATATAAATGATTTTTTACAGAAAAAGACAAAAAGGGAACTTTCGTCACCTTTAACATTTATAAAATATGAGATATGTAGAAAACATCATATTTTCAGTTATAAATATCCTTTTGAAAGATAATTAGGTTATTTTTATCATAATAATGTTTCAATAATTTTTATATATGGTTTACTTATATAAAATTCTTAATAAACATGAATTTTTGATTAGTTAGTTAACAAGTAGCTAAAATAAATGTTGAAATAAATATTAAATGTTAAGTTAATTGATTAAATTATTGTATTTTTTTAATATTTTTGTATGAATATATGATGTTAAAAATATTTTAACCTAATAGATTTTAATTCCAATATTATATTAATATTTTAATATTAACATTAAAAAAATAATTTCAAAATGGACATTATTATTATTTTATAATAAAAGAAATTTTTTTAAATGATTTAATGTTAATAAAAAAATATTCTACCAAGAGATTTTTAGTGTAAATAAATATTAAATATGGTATATTAATTGAATAATTCATCTTTTTAATTAATGTATTGAGACAAATATTTTAATAATGTAGCCAATATGGTCTGGATTTAAGTAGTTTTTTAGACCGTCACGTGTGCTTGTTTGAAAATTAATTTAAAAAACACATGTAAATATTATTTTATAAATTATATATCATATTAATAATTCAGTTTCCCTATAGTTTATAATAAATATAACTTTATTTTATTCTTAATGGTTAAAATAATTATATTATTAAAATGCATGCTTTAATATAAACAAAAAATGATAAAATTGGGGAATCATAGAAGTTAAGGAAGCAAATTATTTAAAGGTGTTTTTTGTGTGGTGAAGGATTCAATCAACCATGATTTTCCGTTAATCCATTATTTATCCATTTTTTCACTTTAGGAAAGGTATACTACCCATTAACGAATACCCTTTGGTATTTACAGGAGTTTCAATCTCCCTCCACTATAAAAAGGAATGAACTCCACACATTCTCACACCTCGCAATCCATATTGTATCATCTAGTCTCTACCCAAATAGCCTCCAAACACCCATACCAATGACCTATAGGCCTCCATTTGTGTAAGAATAAACGAATTTATTCCTTTCTATACACACCAAAAAGAGTTACCTGATTAAGAGAAGGATAAAGACCACACAACAAAATTAAGGTCAATGTAAGGTATTTTAATCTCAATTTACATTTCATTGAGACTTAATTGCTTTTTTTCACCAACTTTATTTCATATGGGGTATATAATACCATCGACACATAATATCATAAATATTATTATTCTCATGACCTTATATGTTTCATTTTGTTCTATACCTTCAAGGGGAATATGATTTTAATGTTTCAAAGTAATATTGTATAGTTTGGAATGTTTAAATATTATTATACTAAAGAATGTTCATAATGGTTATCTTTGAAATATCACTTAATTTTTTCTTTAGTAACATTATTTTCAAAAAATCACTTTATTTTAATCATTTTCCATTGGAAATTTAATTAAATATCCATACCGTTTTTTCATGGATATGATTATTGACTAAACCATATACGGTTTTCCATTCAGTGAAAATTTAAAAGTATTAGATTTTGAGGATGAAGCATTGATAATATTAGATTATTTGCATGAAGCTTTGACATTATGAGACTCTTGGAAAGAATCCATAACAATATAATATTATTTTCATAAAGCCTTCAATGTATTAGATTCTTGGAATATATCATTAAATATAATAGATCCTTATAACTATGCCTCAGTGGTATGTTATATATATCCATAGTTAATGTTTTACTTCATAGATATTTAAATTATTAGTTATCCATGATATTTCCCATAGAAATATATATGGATGTATTCTATTCTATGTTTATTGATTGCGTGGAATCTGTTTTAGATTATTACATTTCCATATTTAGTTTTCCAAAATCTTATTATCCAAATGGAATGTGTTATCATTGTTTACCTTTCTATGTCGATTTATTCTCATTGTTTCATTATTTCAACCTCTTTACATACCCTTAATGGGAATTTGAGCTCACCCTTATGATGTTATATTTCTCAAGGTTATGAAGATGAATCCTTTGAAGGGGTTTCAAGGATGTTGTTTTTTTAAAATTATTATATATCATGTTTTTTTCCTCTTATTTCCTAATGAATTTTGGGTGTCATGTTTTTTATATTCTTTTCCAAGACTACTAAACTAACCGTCCATTCAATATTTTTTCCTTTTTTAACAAGCCAATATAATAAGAAAATTTACCTATTCATGCTTCTAGGGATGGGGTGTTACATAACTTGTGTATATAACATGTAGTGTGATCATTGGTGAGTCTCATACTTTACCTAAAATCCCTAATTTTTATATAAATTTTCCTTTTGAGATCATCAATTGAAAACCTCTGGGGGAAGAGAAACAACAAAATCTATGCTCACTCATGTCCTTCACACATGTCATAAAAACGCCTTGTAATCTTACTAATAATAAAATTATGTTTTAATTAAGATATATTAAATTTAATTACTACTCCCAAAGTACAATTTACTAAGTACTATATCAAGGAATCACTACTTAGTACAAAAATAATATTGAACATGATGACTAGTACATAAACATATAAACCACTTACAAAAACCACGAAGAGAGACTTAATCATTGGATAGAAGCCTCACCCATGTCTGGTCACTCAATTTGTTCCCCTAACAATAACTCAAGTAAATTAAATCCATGTATAACATGTGAGAGGAATTTAAATTTACTGATATATCACTTTGGGGATATACATCGTTCCACCCATGAATCACTTGGGTTAGGTACTTTATTCTTCTTATGTATTAGTAGGGTGAGGAATATCCTTGTACTCCCAAGTATCACCTAAGAGATGTATATTTTAGTGGGACCATGTACCATATAGGGTAGGAATCATCCAATCATATTCCATACACAAACCATAAATGAAAGGTCTCCCCTTTACCTAGTTCTTTTGTATGTGGAAAAAATCATTACCTCCTCTTATACATCCATATATGCATAATTAGTGGACATGATACACCAATGTGTCCTAGTTATCCTATATTATAATGTTAATGGAATTTCATCCTTGAAAATACATAGTATCTATCATCTTATGAATATTGATAATCATGGATTCTTGTGGTAATTAGGATCCTATCCATATAGATTATGGTAGTGGTTTAGGGAGAAACATTTGTTCCCCCTGTGATGCCTAAAATGTGATGTAAATAATGTTGTATCATCTTGTTCATTGGATAAGAATGTCTCAATATGGTGTTTATAATGATTCTAGAATTTAATCAAGGGTGAAACGTATCATAATTAAAGACACCCATTTAATATCCTATCACTCATCCACCAATAGAAAAAAATAAGATATATATATTATATAGTAGGGAACACACTTTAGATATTCCCTTAGAATTTAATTTTGGACATCACTTTCCTTACATGATACAAATATCTTCTATCACTAGAGAGGGAATAAATTTCCCTTTTGGATTCCAATTCATTTATATGAATCTTTGTAGGCATGTTTGTGTGAAATGATAACCTTATACTCTCAATTATCTCTCAAAAATAGCATGACTCACATGGGCATAAATATTATCCATGATTATGCCACTGGAATAGTAATAATATACTAATTGTTATTCCAATTCATGTAAATAACTCACCAAGGTTATGATTATGTAACATTCTGGTCTCCAACTGTCTCTTGTTTCTCACCCCAAGAATGTATCACATGGGTTTTTATATTATTATTGATTTGGTCAATAGAATAGTGAAACTATCATCATTTAGAATTTTCCTTAGGTGTATGTCCCAAATTAAAAAAACATACCCGAGATTTGATTCTCTTCCAAAAGGATTATATAGGAATCCTCTATGAAGTTTACATATAACAACAAATTGAATAAATATACAAATAGTTCAATATTCTTGGTAAGATTGTTCATCCACCTAGGAGGCCCCTTCCAGGTGCTTTTGAACTCATCCTCGTCGGCCTAAATTCATAGTGTAGGCTTTTAAATATGGACATATTCTCTACGTGACTAAAAGTAAGAGGATTATAATTCCTTACACCTCAAGAAGGATTTATAGGGACCTTTCTCCTAGATTTTCTCATTTCATGATTTCGAACATCATGGCTTGGTCTACTTCACATGAAATATAATTTTATTACAAGTCACTTTAAATTGAAATGTACATTGTGGGTTTTACTACTTTCATGATGATGTATAGGAATATATTATGTTTGGAATTATTGAAACACCAAAATAAAATCATTCTATATAGATGAAAATAAATACTTGATTGCCCCATTTAATTACTTTAACTAATAATTAAAAAATATGAAAAAAAATAAAACTTCTAAAATAGAGATATTAATATTGATTGATAACCTCTAAAACATCCCTATAGATATACAACAATACATTCCAATTATTCATTTTTAATATAGGGGTGAATGGTAAACAATATCACCTACCAACATGTGATTGACATTGTCATATATTCTCAAAAATCATTGTTATCATTTACGAAGAATAAATTAAATAATCATAAAATTTTTTTGAAAACATATATTCATAAAGAAAATTACTCTATTATTATTCATTAAAAAATATAAACCAATTGAATATATTTAATAAAATAAATAATGTAATGTTCATTATTAAGTACCACATAAATCAATTTTTTATAATATAAAATGTCCATTTTCAAAAATTTATTTATTTATTGACGCATTTTATATTCATTATAATTATATTTTAGTTTATGGTGGGAGTGGGTAAGTCAACATGGGAGTGAATTTAGTTTATAATTATAATTTCTTTTTAACCAATTAAAAAAAATCCCCCATTTTAATTCAAAACATCCATAAAAACGAAAACAAATACTATAATATAGATTTATGAATTTTATTTATTTATAAAATAATGATTTTGGATAAGTTAAAAAAATAAAAAAAAATAAACATAATAAATTTATTTACTTAATCGAATCCTTTATATAAACACATGTTATGATTAACTACCAAAGTATGTTTTTTTACAAATTAAAAAAAATTAGTTTAAGCATTAAAATTATGTAAAACAAAAATAAAACACCTAGAGGAGTAAAATAGGGAATCAATATCAATATGAGACCTATTCCCCTCTAATTGGAAATTACCCATTTCAAATAAGATTATTATAACCAATAATTTGTTCAACATCCTAGATTAGGTATACAAACAACAACAAAAATTGTATAGGCTCAAAGTATCTTCCATAGTAATATGTTGGGTCAAATACAACATAGTCCATGTATGACCTCTTCCACAGTTTTCGTGGTAAGGCAGATAAAATCAGGTTTGAGAGAATATCAGGTATTCTCAAGTTCACGTGTGGGAGTCAGTGTGGGTAAATTAATAGAGAAAACAAAACACTTCCCCATATTTTAGAATAAAGAGGGCGATAAAATAAAATGAGATTGAAAAATGTATTGTGTATATATCTATAATTATTTATATTTTCAAGGTTTCTTATATTTGACTTATTGATGGTATTTAATAGTTTCGCCAAAAAATGGTGGAAAACAGGTGTTATGGTGTTTTTATATTTGTTTAAAGATTCACTGAAAACCATCTCTTCATTCATTGTAATAAATGATCTTGATCTTCTATGTTTTCCACACATTCACATTCAAATGTATTACCATGTTAGTTCTTTATCTTGTTCAATAAAGATAATCCAACACAAAAGAGACATCTTCTTAAATATTATGTTCTTATGGATATTTTCCACTGATAAATAATAATAAATATTTCTTGGATCCTCATGATAAACCAAAGACATATGAGTTTCTCTATAATAACTCTCTGGAAATATTTAAGAAAAATAATTAAATATGCCATCTAAATTATCTCCCATAAACATGCATTTGGATGAATTAAATTCAAATGAATTAGAATAATAATGGTGTTATTACTGATGGTGGATCATCTCTGATAGATGAAAATACCCATAGTAGCACAATCAGTAGGTATAAAACCGATAGTATCATATGCCAACGATAGCACAATTGAATGTAGTAATGTTGAAGTAATAGTAGATTAACTAGAGGAATATCATTCTAACTTGCATTTCCGCATGAATTAGGGAATCCGAGTCCCAGTGGTGGAAGAGGGAAGACAATATTAGGATTCTAGCGATAGACCATTTGGTGGAATATTAGTTGAAATGATCATTGCTAGAAAATCAAGATAGCAATGTGATTTTCGTAGAAAATTCATGGCGGTTGAATAGTTTCAACATTAGAATATTTTTAAACTAGAGGCCTTATGTGTCTAATGGTATCATATATGTAGGTATCACTAGTGAAAAAATAAATTAAAACTTATACAAACATTATCTCATCTGTACTAATGGAAACATATTTGAACTAATGGTAGCTCTTTTATATACATATCATAATTTACACTATAAATATAATATACTAACATAAAAAATTATGCTCTTTATAATCATATGAATCAAAATTTTTGTTCATTATGATAAATAGGTTCCAACAATCTCACCCTTTTATATTATTTCAAATCAGGGAATTTTAAAAACCCTAAATAGATGAAATTGAAAAATAAAAGGTTACATAATATATTTTTTTTGTATTTTGTTTTCTATATTCACCCCTAATATCTTGAAAAAATTATTTGACTATGGTTATGAACATCTCACCATCTACTGAGAATGAAGGATTTCGATCAATGGATGTAGATGAAACCAAAACAATACTATAAAACCTCGTCAATTTAGTAGCTCGGCTAGAAAAAAAGGAGTTCCTCATCTCCTCTACAATAGATCTCTTTTCATCCATCTCACTAGTAAATTACCTATTTTATAATTCAACATCCCCAGTCATAGAGGTTATTTTAGGATGAATATGGAAAACAAAATACACAAAAATATTCAAGACATCACCTTCACTAAGATGTGTAATTGGTGGTACTTCAATTATCAAGATAACACTATTGTTAGAAAATAATAACACTGAAAATAGAAACATGTCAGATCTAGAAACATAATATAATGGAAAAAATATTTAGTAGGAAAATGAAATTCAAACATCGAAATACTAGGAAAAACTACTCGTATATGATCTGATTTAGCATGTTCATTAGATGGGATGGCATGAAGCTCACTGACATCATCTATCTTCTCTACAAGAGACCCCTTATGATCAAATCCAACTATAACTGAGAAAAAATTTACATCATTTATTGGTGGACTACTATGATCTTCATCACTCCCATCATCTCCATCAGAATCATAATAAGATATAAAATGTAATTTTTATTGAAGGGAAGACTCTCCTTGGATAATTCCTCATCTTTTTCTAAAAAGAAACCTATATGAGCATATATATAATCCCAATAATCTCCTATTACTTGTTTGGACTATATGTACTCTATTCACTATGGTGCAAACCCTAGGAAATTCTGACACACATCATGTGATATCACATAAACTCCCAAAGAATTCATATTAACAGGATCAATATGATTAATTCTATGACTGATAGATCCTAAAGATTCATCCCACTAAATATATTTCCTTGTACTTCCACTAATATTGGTACCATAACCATCTAGTTGGAAATGGATAAATGTTTCTACAGTTACAAATAATAGGTGAAAGAACATGAAAGGGATAATGTGTATGAATCCTCTCAACATCATCATCTTCACCATGTGCATATCCATATCCATTACCATCCCAAAAATAATTTACATCATCATCATTGTATCCATTATCAAAACTGTATGAGACATAAAAAATTATTTAATGATCTCAAAATAAATAATAATAAATTTCTATCAATTGAATTTGGTCTCTTTTCCATCTATTTAACTCAACAAACTCTCTATGTGATTGGAGTCGAAAATCTGGACTTACATCTCCAAAATATATAATTGGGGTATTAAAAAATATATGGATCACTACCATTATAAAATGTTGTTTTTATTTTCTCTTCTTCAAAAACAAAACATTCACCAAAAAATAAATTCCTCCTCATCTTATAAATCTCCAAAATCATCTAGAACCATGAAAATGACAACAAGATTAACAGGACGTTATGATGATCTATAGGATTAAAATCATCATAGATCTTATAATTATTTTCAAATATATTTTTTTCCCAGGGATTTCATATAACATTCATACTTTTAAATGTAACATTACTTCAATATAAACCATCGCACTTCACCATATCTTTGTATTCATCATCAACCAATCCTTTGCATTCTATCATCGTTGAAATCGTCTTATGGTAATCAATGTGGTTGATATTGAATAGGAAACTAACAAATCTAACTTATGCATCATAATCTATCTAAATATTTTAATTCTATTCCAAATTATTATAAGTAATAGAAGATAAACTTCATTGTTTATCATAATAATGAAATATACTTTTTCTAAGACACATATATATTAAATGAACTAGAAAAAGTTTCTGACTTCTCCATCTAGTTAAGTAGAAATATTCCTTCTCATAGTACCATCACATGTCTGCTCGATATGTTCATACTAATACTATAATTTTTAGCTATAAATAAAAATATATATTCGATATCTATCATAAACTCATCGATGAGATATGTTCATACGTTGATCCCATTCTCTGCATGAAATGGTAATCACAATACTTTCTACGATACTTCCTATAAAATATTTATTTTATATTAACTTGTACATTATGAATTGACATATCTGATAAAACCACATAGGATAAAATGTTCTATCATTTCTTGTGAACCAATCTATCCATCCCATGTCCTAGATCACCTTAAGAACTAATGATTTCTGTGACAGCAAAAACAATGCAGTTTGAAATATGGTAGTTTCTCGATTAGCCAAAAAATTGGCTTGATTTAACCATATAATTATTTTAAAGCCAAGATTAATTATAATAAAAGAATAAAGGGATTTTAACTCCCTCAATTGAAGACAAATTCAATGTGAAAAAGGGAATGTTAATGTGGTTGGTTGGGAGAGACCGGGGGTAAAATGATTTAATGACATGAGTGAGGGAGAGTGACTGAAATTTTAATTTGATGTCATAATTATAATTTATTAATTTGAATTCAAAAAATAATAATAAAATATAAAGACAGAAATAAAATAAAAAATATAACATTGAAAATTATAAATAGTACAAAAATTAAATTAGAGAGTGGTAGAAAAATGAAATAGATTCCAGCAGCTCTATAACATCCCAGGTAAACAAAGAATACACATTTCCATATTTATTAATATTATTTAATTAAATATTAATTTTAATTTAATGGGGTTTCTATGTTTGATGGCATACCCGACATGCAACAACGTATTTCTTTGAAATCTTTTGTTGAACACTAATAATATAATAATATTATTTTAACTGGTAGTAAACACCTAGACGTTGTATCGGAGGGAATGAATAGAAATAACTAAAATATGATTATATATGTTTGTTAAATGTTTTTACATTTATCCAATAAATGTTTGAGGCCTAAAATCCAAATGAATCCGATTTTAAGCAAAAATACTCTAATATTCACTAAAAGGTCAATTTATCACCTTTTAATGGCGAACCCTCTTTAGATATAGTTTTGGTCACTCTTAAACATTCTTATTGAACCAAATAAAATTCTTATTTAGAATCGGGACATCAAAATTTACATTGTGTATCTTTTTGTTATTTTTCCGATAAAGTTCATCTTTTAAATGAATAGTGAAAAATGTTGTATTTTAATTCAAAACATCATTTTTAAACTAATTTATTTATATGGTTAGATTATATTTTTAATTTTTTTAAAGTGTAATTAGAATATATTTTTACCATTTAATACAATGGTGGTCATTGGAATTAATTTCACTTTGAAATTGGACTTAAACAAGTGTCAATCTTTTGATAGATATTGTTTCTTAAAAACACGCTATTTGTTTTGACCAAGGGAATTAATTATAAAATTTATTAATGAAACTTATATGTTTTGAATTTTGTAAAATAGAAATAATTTTTGAATTCAGAATATCAAATATAGCTTAGGGTGAATTTTTGGTATTTTTCTGAAAAACATCAATTTTTGATGAATAGTGAAACCACTAAGTGGTAGTTAAAAAAAACTGATTTTTCATTTAAATGAAATTTTACCACTTCTGTGAATTGAATTTCAAAAATACGACATACTTGGTTTTCATTAGTAAGTAAAATGTGGTTCAATGGGATGAAATTAATTTTCGGTGAATAGTAACTTTTGACTTTTATTAACTGCGATTAAGGGTAATTACTGTAATATAAGGTAAAAATATTGTGATAATAATATGAAATAATCTTTACACGTGTCATAACCTAATTGGATGAGTCTTAGCTGACCAATACAAACCATGGGTCAATTTGGGGACCCCATGGAGCCACATGGGTAAGACAATGGCATTAATACCATTTTATTTAAAGTAAAAGTAAAAATGTTACAAACATGTATTGTTTTACAAAAACAATTTTTACATGGGGTTATATAATTGATATATTTGACTATAAATATTCATTAAAAATATAAAATGATTTCCTAAATAATGGTAATTGTTTTATAATTTTTAGACATCATATAAATAAAATTATTTATCACACAATGACGATGGAGTGTTTACGTCATTATTGATTAATTTAAATAAATAAGAAGATAAAGTTTATAACAATATCCAAAACTTGTCCAATTTTTATTGGATGATTTTATTTCAAACATGGGATACATTATATTTTAATTTAATGATTTTTGGACCTTTAGAAACCCAAAAGCATTATATAATAAATAATATTTTCAAGCTTTCTAAAAGAGCACATCCTCTCCCTTATAAAAGACCCCACTTCCTACCCATTTCACGCACTTCTCAAGCAATTTAGATCGTTCAAACTCTACTTAATTAATCTCCCAATATCCCTATATTAATTATAGAAGCCATACCTTAGGTAGAAAAAACTTCAAGAGACCTTTTTGGTTCAAACAAAGGGGAGTTACCCGATTTAAAGGTAACATCTTCTCTTATGTTATTTTGTTTTATTTTTCTTCTGCATCCCCCTAAAATATTTTTATTCCTTTTTTGTAACAACACCAGTATCATAAATATACTAGTATGTTTTTATGAGAATGATTCGAGGTACACTTAAACACACCTCCATCAAATTGGTGAAGAACATACTGTTTCTGTGGACGGCGAACTATTGCCTCACGAAATGATGATTGTTCAATTATCTCCTACCACCTCCCATGGTGGCCATTAAGATGTAACTGTATTTATATATGATATATATTATGTTTATTTTTCCTTTATTCTTATGTATTCCTCATTTATGGTATACCTTTATGGTTTCGATAATTGGTAAACACGATAATTTCATTTTAGGAAGTGCGGACTACCGCCCCCTCAAAGTGATTTGAATCGTTAATGCCATATGTGGGACGTATAAAGGTTGGAGTTAATAATATTATGTAATATATCATACTTTAATTTTAATGTACCTCTATATCATAATGTTTTCATTCCATTAAATGAAAAATTGAAATGAAAGTAGCATTCATGCGTACGTAAGGTTTATCATCTCCATGAACGGTGCATTTCATTTCTTACCTACAAATGTTATATACTATTATAAATACATATTATGCTGGATATATATGATATATATGATATATACATCATGAATATAATTCTGTATATAATGGATATTTTACCACATGAACAACTTGTAATTATAAGAAGTTTACTTTTGACTCATGTACCAAATATCGACAACACGAACGTTATTAACTTAAATGATTACACAATGTTCAAAACATGGAAATAAGTTATATAAAAGGGATAATGAACATGAAAAAGGTTCTTAATAGAGTAGAAATTAACTTTAGTTTATTATTCTGGAGATTAAAGAACGATCGAGTCAAGTCAGACACGAGGTAAGGGACTTCATCTCAATCTCCTTTCATTGAGGCATATTTTATTTTAATACAAGAATTTATCTTATACGCTATTTAAACACCATTGAAATTTCATTTAATTCAAAGGGAATAATTTTCTATGAATCATTTTACTAAACATAAAAAATGAATGTTTCTTTTAATGTACGTGGTGACAACGACCTTTCCGCTGCCGCGAGTATTATTTGATCTTTGGCTTCCTTAACAAGCCGTCATGTTTTTAAAAGAAAATACATTCCATATACAATTTTATGTATTTTTTTATTGAAAATGGTTTTGATAATGGATTTTTTATGTCAATATATTTATGTGATATATTTTTATTGAAATGTGGAAATGTTTTCTTTCCTTTATATTTGTTTTATGTCTTTTAATTTTATAATGGTACTTGGACATTTGACGGGTGGTTACATGATAAACCAAATGATGGGTGGGTCCATGAATACGAGGATGGGTGGTTACTTTATAACCTCCAATTGATTTGGTATAGAAGTCGGCCATATGGCTATTCCATTTAGTGACATGCGTAGAAGTCGATCGTATGGTTATTCCATTTAAGTAGGTTTATGTTCCAAGTTACCTTTCTACGTTATGTGTTCTTTATATAGGTTTTATGGTGATATTTTGGTTACAAAAGGGTAAGAAATGATATTTTATTCATTGAAGAGTATTTATTACTTCATATAAGTGAATAATATTACTTATGATTAGGCATTCATGGTTTACTTGTTGTTTTGAAAAACTAGCAATTTTCTTTTTTTTGTATTCTTTACTGAGATTTTTATGCTCATCCCAAGTTTTTGAAATGTTTTTCACAGGAAATAAGTTGGAATAGGGTCAATGATGGGATCAAGGAAAGTCATGCAGTCTAAAACATGGAACTGGGAAAGACTCTTTTTTTTCAAGAGTTTTTATTGTATGAAAAAATGGAAACTGAGTCGAAGTCTCTACTTTGTAACTTTTGAGATGTAACAGTTATGGCATAATTCTATACAAATCTAAACCTGAAAATATCCTCAATGTGAATTATTCATTTAATTCAGGATTAAGAAATGTTTTAAGGATGGGTACTTATAGTTGTTATCAAAGGTAAGTTTAGACAACTTCAGGAGCTAGAATATTGTTAAATTCATGTCCATAAATTAATTTATGGTATTATTGAAATGATATAGAATTTAAATATTACCATGTTCCTTCGACTAAGATTTTTCTGTGTTCATAATGGTTTTCTGCAGAGAAAACCGGGCAGCTATATTGGGACGACATCAAGAGGAAAGCAACCTTCCAAATCAGCAACCCGAGATGGTCGAAATCGGAACTGAACGGTTTGTTGTAGTTACATCGCAGTTGACTCTGGATATTAATGGTGGTGGTATCCATACATGAGATCAGACCGATCAACCACAGTAGAACATGTCAGTAGTGGATCATTTTATTAGGCAACATCCCCCATCATTCAGAGGATCATCTGACCCTGTGCTAGCAGTAGGTTGGATTAAAGCACTGGAGAAGATTTTTGATATCATGGGGTGTTCTGAACATCAATAGGTTACTCTCAATGTTTACCATTATGAAGGTGAAGCTGATCAGTAGTGGTCGATGGTGAAAAATATCAGGGATAGTGATGAGATTTATGATCTTGACTAGGATGAATTCAAAGGCATTTTTCTTGAGAAATATTTTCCTAAGGTGGTTCAGCTTAGGATAGAAAGAAAATTCCTAGAATTGAGGCAAGAGGATGACTCGGTGGCTATGAATAAAAGTTCACTCGACTGGGAAGGTACGCTCCAAATTTCATATGAGATCTTGATAGTAAAATCAGCCATTTTTACTCAGGGATGAAGTGAAAGTATTGAAGGTCTTTAGCTTCTCATGAGTTCAAAAGTTATGAGAAACATGTTCGATATGTGGAGAAGGTGGAAATGGATTTTTCCGATGATCAAGTGTTCTTTAAAAAACAACAGAATAAGAGGCACAGTTTGTAGGAAAATGGAAATAATTCATCAAAGAAGCCTGGTGGTAAGAAAACCAAATATCCATCTTTTGAGAAGTGTGGTAAAATGCATCCTAGAGAATGTTTATCCAAGTCTGGAAAGTGATTTCGGTGTGGTAATTCTGGTTATATTGCTTGTAACTATAAGGAATATGGTCAAGCAGGCAATGAAAAGACATCGGTAAGATGTTTTAAGTGTAATGAAATGGGTCATTATGCAAATTATTGTCTAACGAAGAACTCAACCGAGGGAAAGCAACCAGACTACAAGCAGAAAGGGGTGGTGTAATCCTTTGTAACTACTTCAGAAGATGTTGGGCCATCGAATGAAGTAGTATCGGGTATACTGTTTGTTTGTTCAGATTATGCCAATGTATTTTTTTGATTCAGGGTCTACACATTCATTCATTTTGGAGAATTTTTCTAGTAAATTGGGAATTCCATCTCAAGATATGAATCCTGAACTTATGGTAAAAACACCATTAGGAAATTTTGAGACAAAAAGAAATTATAAGAACCTTCCTATCCTTGTGTGTGGAATGAATCTACTAGAAAACCTTATTGTTTTTTCTTCTAGTAGAGTTTGATGTTATTTTGGGCATGGATTGGCTTTCTGTTTATCATACTAAGATTGAATACAGATCTAAAGAGGTTTCTTTTCAGAATTATTTTTAGTTTGTTTACAAGAATGAAACCTTACTTTTTATAACATATCAGGAAGATGAGAAACTAGTAAATGATGAAAATGAATGTTACCTTGCACATATTATTGAAAAAAAGGAACTATTTAGATTAATGATGTGCCAGTGGTAAATTAGTATCTCAATGTTTTTCTTGATGAGTTGTTAGGTATTATACATGATCTCGAAGTTAAATTTATTGTTGACATAGTTTATGATTCTAAGACAATTTCAAAACCCCCTTATCGAATGGCTCAAGTTGAACTTTTATAGTTAAAGAAGCAATTTTAGTATTTATTAGATAAAGGTTTCATTCGACCTAGAACATCACCATGGGGTCCTCCTGTCTTGTTTGTTAAAAATAATGATGGTTCAGTGAGACTTTTCATTGATTATAGAGCATTGAATAACATCACTGTTAAGAACAAGTATGATTTGCCTCATATCGACGATTTGTTTGATCAGATCTAGGAAGCTCAGTATTTTCTGAATATTTACTTGGGGTCGGGGTAGAATCATTTGAAAGTAAAAGAAGAGGACGTTCCAAATACCACGTTTCATACTGTATACGGCCATTATGAATTTTTAGTTATGCCTTTTGGGTTAACCAATTCACATGCTGGATTCATGGACCTAATGAATATAATTTTCCATGAGTTCTTGGATAAGATTGTGGTTGTGTTCATTGATGATGTTTTGGTTTATTCAAAAAGTAAAGAGGCACATGAAATTCATTTAAGGGTTATCTTACAGACCATAAAATAAAAGAAACTATATGGAATATTTAGAAAGTGTGAGTTTCAGTTACAACATATTTCTTTCCTTGGTCACATAGTTTTAAAAAATGGCATAACTGTTGATCATGATAAAACAAAAGTTGTTGAAGAATGTCCATGACCCACAAATATAACTGAGATCCATAGTTTTCTTGGTTTGGAAGGGTATTACTGGAGGTTTGTTGAAAACTTTTCCTGGTTATCTAGTCAAATGACTAAGTTAACTCGAAAAGGTGTTAAGTTAATTTGGATAAAATAATATTATGATTGTTTTCAGGAATTGAAATGAAGATTGGTGAATGCTCTAGTTTTGGTACTGGCTTCCAAAAATGGTTAGTTTGTTATCTACAGTGATGCTTCGTTGAAAAGACATGGTTTTGTACTTATGAAGAATGATCAGGTAATTGCTTATTCTTTATGTTAGTTGAAAACTAATGAGTTAAATTACCCTACACATGATTTGGAATTAGCAGCTGTTGTTTTTGCTTTAAAAATTTGGAGGTATCATTTGTATGGTGTAAATTTTCAAATATATACCGATAAAAAATGATTAAAGTATATATTCACTCATGAATAATTGATCATGAGACAGAGGAGACGGCTGGAATTAATCAAGGATTACGATTGTACAATTCATTACCATCCAGGAAAAGAAAATAATGTGGCTGATGCTTTGAGTCGAAAAAGTAATTCTTCATTAACCATGCTACATTTGGAATGAGATAATTAGGTTTTTGATTTGATGAACTTTGGAATATAAGTTGTTGGTGTAGGAATTTCTTCTTTTTTGTTTTAGGTGTTAGTGAGACCATCTCTATCAGACAGAATTTAGAAAGCGCAGAAGAAAGACAGTGAGTTGTAAAAAAAGGTAGAGATGGTTCAGAAGGGTAAGTTGCCTGAATTTAACTATGATAATGATTGTGTTTTGAGGTTTGGGAAGAGATTATGTGTGCCTTGTGACTCATGGTTGAAGAATGAGTTGTTATGTGAGGCTCATAGTTACCCATTTTCAGTTCATCCTAGCAGTACTAAGATGTACATAGATCTGCGGGAGTATTACTGGTGGGATGGAATGAAAAGAGATATTTCTGATTTTACTGTGAAGCGTTTTAAATTTCAACAGGTTAAAGCATAGTGACAGTTAGTGAAAGGGATGCTTCAGTCTTTACTGGTTCCAAAGTAGAAATGGGAAAACATATCCATGGACGTCATTGTGGGATTACCAAAGACATCTCCAGGTAATAATGTAATCTGGGTTATTTTTGATCGATTGACTAAATCTTCTCATTTACTTCATATCCAAGATACTTTCTATCTATATTAACTATCTCAGTTGTTTGTTAAAGAGATAGTCAAGCTGCATGGTGTTCCCCTCACCATTGTATCTGATCGTGATCCCAGGTTTACATCTAACTTTTGGAAGGGCCTTTAGAATTCGTTGGGTACTGAATTAAATTTTAGTATAGATTTTCAGCTGCAATTATATGGGAAATAAGAACGAACAATTCATACATTGGAGGATATGTTACGTTGTTACATGATGGATTACCAGGGAAGTTGGGACCAACATCTTTCTTTGGTTGAATTTTATTATAATAACATTTTTCATTCCAGTATATAGATGGCTCCGTTTGAGGAATTATATGAAAAGAGGTGTCGAACTCTAGATTTTTGGGATGAAGTAGGGGAACGAAAGCTGATGAGACCATAATTGGTAGAATAGATGGCCAAAAAAGTTTAGTTGATTCAGAAGAACATGAGAACAACTCAGAGTAGGCATAAAAGTTATGCGGATAACCGGGGGAAATATCTTTCTTTTGAGGTAGGTGATCATGTTTTTCTCAAAGTTTCTCCATGGAAAAGTGTGATGAGTTTTGGTAAGAAAGTAAAGTTGAGTTCGAGGTTCATTGGACCTTATGAAATCTTAGAGAAATTTGGATCAGTTACGTACAGAATGGAATTACCAACATGTTTGTCCCAGGTACACAATTTTTTTCATGTTTCAATGTTGAGCAAGTATATGCCAGATCCATATCATGTTTTGAGACCAGAGTTAGTTCAGTTGGAAGAGAATCTATCGTATGAGGAACAACCAGTCCAGATTCTTGACTGTAGAGAGAAAGTGTTGTGGAATAAGATAATTCATCAGGTGAAGGTTTTGTGGAAAAACCATATGGTTTAAGAGGCAACATGGGAATCTGAAAATGCTATGAGGGATAAGTACCTCCATTTATTTTATAAGTGAATAAAATTGCGAGGACGCAATTCCCAAAATAGGAGAAGGATGTAACATCCCGGGTAAATAAACAATAAAAAAATTTCATATTAATTAATATTTGTGAATTAAATATATATATTACTTTAATGGGGTTTCTATGTTTGATGGCGTACATGATATGCAACAAAGGATTTCTTTGAAATCTTACGTTGCACACTATTAATATAATAATATTATTTTAAAAGGTAGTTAATGCCTAGACTTTGTATTAGAAGGAATGAATTGAAATAACTAAAATATTATTATATATGTTTTATAAATTTTTTTACATTTATCCAATAAATTCCAGAGGCCTAAAAAGCGAATGAATTCAATTTGAAGAATAAATACTCTAATATTCACTAAAAGGTCAATTTATCACCTTTTGATGGAGAAACCTCTTTAAATATAATTTTTGTCACCTTTATATGTTATATTGGACCAAATAAAATTCTTCTTTAGAATTGGGACATCAAAATTTACTTTGTGTATGTTTTTGTTATTTTTATGATAAATTTCATTTTCTAAATGAATAGTGAAAATGTTGTATTTTATTTCAAAACCTCATTTTTAATCTAATTTATTTATATGGTTAGATTATATTTTAAATTTGTTTAAAGTATAATTAGAATATATTTTAACCATTTAATCCAATTGTGGTCATTGGAATTACTTTCACTTTGAAATTGGATTTAAATAAGTGTCAATCTTTTGATAGATATTGTTTCTTAAAAACACACTATTTGTTTTCACAACGGGAATTAATTATAAAATTAATTAATGAAAATTATATGTTTTTAATTTCTGTAAAATAGACATAATTTTTGAATTTGGAATATCAAATATATCTTTGGGTCAATTTTTGGTATTTTTCTGAAAAACATCAATTTTTGATGAATAGTGAAACCACTAAGTGGTAGTTAAAAAACTTATTTTTCATTTAAATGAAATTTTACAGATTCTGTGAATTAAATTTCAAAAATCCGACATACTTGGTTGTCTTTAATAAGTAAAATGTGGTTCGATGGGATGAAAATATTTTTTTTGGTGAATAGTAACTTTTGACTTTTAGTAACTGCGATTAAAGGTAATTAGTGTAATTTAAGGTAGAAATAATGTTATACTAACATGAAATAACATTTAAACATGTCCTAAACTTATTGGATGAGTCTTGGACGACAAATAAAAACCATGGGTCAATTTTGGGACCCCATGGAGCCACTTGGGTAAGATAATGACATTAATTCCTTTTTATTTAAAGTAAAAATAAAAATGTCACAATCATATATTGTTTTACTAAAATAATTTTTACATTGGGGTATATAATTGATATATTTGACTATAAATATTAATTATAAAGATAAAACGATTTCCTACATCATGGTAATTATTTTTTAAATTTTAGACATCAAATAAGTAAAACTATTTATGACACATTGATGATGCAATGTTTACGTCATTATTGAATACTTTAACTAAATAAGAAAATAAAGTATAAAACAATATCCAAAACTTGTCCAATTCTTATTGGGTGATTTTATTTCTAACATGGGTCACATTATCTTCGACTTTAATGATTTTTGGACCTTTATAAACTGATATGCATTATGTAATAAAATAATATTTTCAAGCTCTCCAAAAGCACCCCTCCTCTCCCTTTTAAAAAGACCCCACTTCCTCCCCATTTCACACACTTCTCAATCCCTTTGTATCATCAAAACTCTACTCAAATAAGCTCCCAATTTCCCTATATTCATCATAGAATCCTTACTATAGGCATAAATCACTTCGAGAGACCCTTTTGGTTCAAACCAAGGGGAGTTACCCCATTTAAAGGTAACGTCTTCTCTTATGTTCTTTTGTATTATTTTTCTTCTACAACCCCCTAAAATGTTTTTATTATTTTCTTTTGTAATAAATAAACTATCTTCATTATACTAGGATGTTGTTATAGGAAGTATTCTAGATACATTTACACAAACCTCCATCTAATGGGTGAAGAACTTATTGTTTTTGTGGACGGTGAATTACTGCCTCACAAAACGATGTTTGTTCAATTATCTCCTACCGCCTCTCATGGTGTCCGTTAAGATATAATTGTATTTATATATGATATATATTATGTTTATGTTTTCCTTATTCTTATGTATTCCTCATTTATTGCATACCTTTATGATTTCCATAATGGGTAAATGCGATAATTTCATTTTTGGAAGGGCGGACTACCGTCCCCTCAAAGTGATTTGAATCATTAATGCCATATGTGGGAAGTATAAAGGGTGGAGTTAATAATATTCTATATGATATTATACTGGAACTATAATTTAGCTCTATATCATAATGTTTTCATTCCATTAAATGCGAAATAAAAATTAAAGTAGCGTTCATGCGTACGTACGGTTTACCGTCTCGATGAACGGTGCATTTCATTTCTTACCTTCAAATGTTATGTACTATTATAAATACATATTATAATGAATATATATACTATATATTATATCTACATCATGAATATCATTCTGGATATAATGGATATATTACCGCATGAACAACTTGTAATTATAAGAAGTTGATTTTTGACTCAAGTACCAAATATTGACAAAATGACCGTTATTAACTTAAATTATTACATAATGTTCATAACATGGTAATAAGTGATATAAATGGGATAATGAACTTGAAAAAGGTTCTTAATCAAGTATATATTATCTTTAGTTTATTATTAATGAGATTAAAGAACGATCGAGTCAAGTCAGACACGAGGTAAGGGATTGCGTCTTAATCTCCTTTCATTGAGGCATATTTTGTTTTAATACAATACTTTATTTTATACGATTTATAAACACATTTTACTTTTCATTTCATTCAAAGGGAATCTTATTCTATGAATAATTTTACTAAACGAAAAAAAGGAATGTTTCTTTTAATGTACGTGGTGACAACGACCTTTCTGTCGTCGTGAGTATTATTTGATCTTTGGTATCCTCAACAAGCTGTAATGTTTTTAAAAGAAAATAAATACCATATACTATTTTATGTATCTTTTTATTGAAAATGGTCTTGATAATGTATTTGTTATGTCAATATATTTACATGATATATTGTGACTGAAATGTGGAAATGTTTTCATTCCTTTATATTTATTTTGTCTTATGATTTTATAATGGTACTTGGAAATTTGACTGGCGGTTACGTGATAAACCAAATGACAGGTCGTGCTATGAATACCAGGACAGGTGTTCACATTATAACCTCCAATGCATTGGTTATAGAAGTCGTTCGTATGGCTATTCCATTTAGTGACATGTGTGGAAGTAGACCGTATGGTTATTCCGTTTAAGTAGTTTTATGTTCCAAGTTATCTTTATATGTTATGGGTTCTTTATATGGGATTTATAGTGATCTTTGGGTTACAAAAGGGTAAGAAATGATATTTTATTCAGTGAAGAGTATTTACTACTTCATATAGGTGAAAATTATTACTTATGATTACACAATCATGGTTTAATTGTTGTTTTGAAAAAATAATAGTTTCCTTCTTTGTGTATTCTTTACTGAACTTTTTATGCTCATCCTAAGTTTTTCAAATGTTTTTCACAGGACATAAAGTGGAATAGGGTAAAGGATGGGATAAAGTAAAGTCATTCTGTCAAAAACATGGAACTGGACATGACTATTTTTTCAAGAGTTTTTATTTTATGAAAAAATGGAAAATTAGTAGAAGTGTCTACTTTGTAACTTTTGAGATGTCATAAATATCACATAATTCTATAAAACTCTAACCCTGAAAAGATCATCAATGTGAATTAATAATTTAATTCAAGATTAAGTAATGTTTTATGGCTGGGTACTCATAAGATAATAGAATGGTGGATCTCTCCAAGAGTTGATCTTTCAAATGTTTCCTCATTCCAATGGTGGGTCATTCCAAAGGTGGATCATTAAAATGGTGGGTAATTCATATTTTATATCATTGTGACGATGGATAACTAATTTTGGCCTATCCAATTGTGTATTTTCCAATTGTGGCTTATCCAATAGTTTTCTATCCAATAGAGGTTTGTCCAGTGGCGGCTTGTCTAATATTGGTTTTCCCAAAAGTGGCTTATCTAGTGGTTGATTAGTACAAATAATGATTTTACTTTTATTTTTCATTCCTAATTCATGTTTATAATTTATTTATAAATTTTAATTAAAGGTTTTTGTAAAAAGAAAATACACTAGTGAACGATCCATATGAATGAATTAAAGAGTTAGATCACATTTTTGGTGTTTATCTCCCTAAAAGTGATATATAACATCAATATGGTTTTTTATAGAATGATAAAAAGGATTACAAGAATATTAATTGAAATCATTCCATCACAATTTATATGTACATATATGAATTGATATCCATAGTCTATCAATGCATATTACATCCAAAAAATTGGTCTACATAAAACATTATGTAGTTATGTACTCAACCTCGACAATATAAAGTGCAAATGATTTCTTATTTTTATTATGTCCAGATAATACAAAATTTACCAATATAGGACATGTTATAGATTTAATGTCAAATCTGACATATATCAACCAAAATACATATAAGAATAAATCTCTAGGTCAAATTCTTATCATCTAGGATAAAACAGTCCAAAATTTGTCATCTATTTCAAGTATGTGAGAATTCATTTTATAAAAAAGTAAATGAGGCTCTTGGTGATTTTCTAGAAAAATCTCACCCATAAACACACTAAATATAATATTTGGTCATCTAGTAATTATGTATAGAATGATTCCAATCATGCCTATGTAAATAATTTTATGTACTAAATTTCTAACTTTATGAAGATCTAATATATTGGTGGTACCCATTGGCATATCAGTATACTTAGTTTTATCTAAATGAAAAACTTTTAGAAGGTTCTTAGTGTACATATATGGATTTCAATTAACATCTTATTTATTTTTATAATCTTGAAAAAAAGAATTTAATTTCACCAATTAACCACATTTTAAATTAAATCTACAATATTTTTTTTAAGAATTATACAATAATATATTTTTAGATGATCCAAAAATAACATCATCAATATAAATTTGAGCTCTTAAAACATATTTTAATTTTATTTATAAAAATAGTATGATCAAATATTTCATTTGAAAAACTGTTAGAAATCAGAAAAGTGATGATCCTATCATTCCAGGATATAGGAGCCTATTGCAAACCATATAAATTATCAATTTTTTTAAAAACATGATTTTGAAAAGGGGGATCCTGAAATCAAGGTGGTTATTCACAAAAAACACCATCTACTATATAACCATTTAATAATGTTATTTTTTCCATCCATTTGATATCTTTTGAGATACTAATATAATTCATAAGAAATGTAGTGTTTTAATGGATTCAAGTATATGCCCTGGTTAAATGGTATCCTCATAGTAAATATCCTATTGTTGGTTATATACCTAAGAATCCAATATAAATTTATTTCAAAATGGTAATGTTCCTCTTACATTTACATCACCCATAATTCAGAATTAATTGTATTATTTATGTTCTTAGGTTCAATATAGGAAAACAATTATTTATTTTAAAACTATTTTTGAAGAGATTCTCTAGTTCATGTACCTCTAACTAGGTCTGTAACTTCTGAATATATATATCATGATATCTTTGATTCATAGAATCTGTAGAGAAATGAGGTCTAGTAAAATCATTATAATATACATATTCATGTTTTAGTTTATTAACAAATAAATTTTCTGATTTCCTCATAAACTTAATAGAAGGTTATGGATGGATATTCATACTTCACTAATTATCCTTAAGGTTTTCTAAAGGGATCTTTGTCTCATAAAGAGCTATCCCATAAATTTTTACATGAATAAATTCTACCATGGTCTTCATTATTTTATTAATAACCGAATATTATTTACTAGAAGTTTAATACAAATGGAAAATCTCATCAACACTCCTGGGATAATTTTTTTCATGATTATACTTAGTATTATGAATGAAGAATTTGTAACTAAAAAAGATAAAGTAATTGTCCCCTTTTCTTCCACTACATAAAACATAAAGAGTTATATTCAAGAAAATTCAAAATTTAAATATACTTATTATGAAGAAACATATATTCATATAATGTTTCAAAATATAAATTGGTGTTTCATACTCATTAATCCTAGCCTGTGAAATTTCTTAAGCGGTGATATTTCTCTTTTCTACACAACCATTATTCTTTGAGGGAATTATTTCCCCCTTTGTTTAATAAGTGAATAAAATTTTGATGAAGCATTTTATAAAAGTATGAAACTATGTAACAACCTAGTTAATGATTTAATAGATCATTTTCATACTTATTAATCTTAATTAGGCACTTAAATTAGTTATCAATTTTATGCAATGTTTAACTAAAAAATAAATTGAATTAAAAAAATTCCTTATATGGTTTTATTTTAAATCATAATTTATAAATATTGAAAATATTATTTATGAAACTTATTATTATTCATGAAATGATAATATAAAAAAATTATTTTGGTGAAATATTTTGATTTTTCATAAAATATTCATTTTTTGTTAAATATTGAAAAAATACATATTTTTCTGAAAAGTTAAATTTATTTTAAATAATTAAGTAAATTATGAGTACCAATATGTTATAAATATGATATAAAATATCCAAATATTATTTTTTTTATATTTAATCCACTGAATTACTTTTTTTTAACTTAATATTTGTATTTTATATATGTTTGTTTTTGGTTTTAAAGATGGATTTTTCTAAAAACCGTTTTAAATTTCATAATGAATCACCATTTTCATTATTTAAAATAATCACTAATGGGGAATTTTTTGATTGAAATTTATATAATATAGATAATTAAATATTAATTTTTTTATTCAATTATTATTATTTTTCACAGAGTTAATATAGATTCATATTTTTTTAATCAAACTCTTCTTAAAAACAGATGTCTTACCACTACTGTGTGATTAATATTTAATTAAATTTATCTACATTTATTAATATATTTTAAGAAATTGATTCCATATTTTAAATTATCATGAATTAAAATATCTATTAATTTAAACATAATTTTTTACCAATGTAATTAGTGAAAACAATTAAAATAAATCATAATGAATAAGGTAAAAATGAGAACCACAAAGTGTCTAAAGAAAAAACATAAGGGGAGAAATGTCCTAGAATCATGTCAAGAATGGATTTTATGGAAATATATGTAAATTAAAAGATCTAAGATCTACTTTTTTTCATTTTTAGAGACATTTAAAATAGAAAATGTTTTTTTTGTAATTCTGTCATTGAAAAATTTAAGTTTGTCCCCCACCTCCCATATAAATTTCCACCCATACCCATATTCCCTTTCCACATATCAAGATAATTTACATAAGAAATAAATGAGATAATAAATTCGGCACTTCATTCACTTCATAATTTATTCCAGAGTTTGGGCATCAATTTATCAAAGTAGACCTTTAGTTTAATCTAGAAGGATTTACTTGGGAAATAATAAATGTTCATCAACGTGATTTTTTGTTTTATTTATTTTTCAACCCAATTAAATTATTATTATGTAATTAAAATATTACAACCCCAATATACAAAATATAATTATATATTTTAATGTATATTTTATTACTTATACCCACATGTTATTTCATCAAATGGGTTACCAAAGCATCATTTGTGTCTACGTCAAACATTCACCTCGTGAAATGATGTCGTTAATTTTTATAATGCAACCTATCATGGTTAGGAATAATGATGGACATAATATTTATGTATTATATTTATGATATTTATAACACTATTATACCTATTTAATTAATATATCATATACACCCTTCTTACATTTCATACCATATTTTATATGATAACATCTCTTGTGTGTATGGCGGACTATGTCCTCACAAAGCGATGTGAACCATTTTCACTAATGTGATACATGTAAGATAACAAGGGTATCTATAATGAGTATATATGATATAAATGTAAAAATTAATTGTTTATTAAATAATTATATTTTTTGTAAATACATTATATGATTTTCTTCTCACCATCTCAATCACTGAAAAAGTGATAACTTCATTCATGGACTTATGGACTACTGCCCCCTTGAAGTGATGTAATTATTATTGTTGCATCACAAAAAAATAATATAGACATATATAGATATCAATAATTATATAATATGGAATTTATTATATAATTAAAATTACTTAATGATAAATGTTACATTACCTTCTTTCTAAAATTATAATTGAAATATGGGAACGTTACTTATACATACATATGACCTACCATCTCCCTTTTCATAATGTTGTTTCTTTATTCATAAGCATCCTCATTATTTTTGAAATGATAATTGACACCTAAATTGAATGTGGTAAAAAACCCCGGCATAAACATAATTGATTATATATTGGTATATAAAATTATAATATATGAAATCCATGTAATAATAAACATTAAAATGTTTCTCAATAATGTAAATAATTAACATATCTTTATTATTCATGATGAAAAAAACCCACAGGATATGTAAGAAACAATGTAAGATATTTGAATCAATTTTCTTTACATTGATGTATTTCTTGAGGATATGAGGCATTATTATTTTATAAGGTGTATATAAAACACATGTGACATTTCATATCATGAATTTATCTGTGTTCATTATATTTGAAACTTTTTTAATTTTATTATTTCATCAATATTATGATTTAAATATTTACAATGTGACAAGGGACTATTCTTCTAAAAAAAATTATTATTGGTTTCCTTTAAACTCCCTTTCTCAAACATGTGATTTTTTTTAAAAAGATATTTGAAATGTATTGATATTTTCAAAAAATATTCACAATTTTCATTTTATGCGTAATTTAATTTATTTTTTTATTTTTCAAAAGAAATATTCATACTTATTTTAAACGGAATAGAGATAACAAATTTTAATTCCTCCATAACTGTTATTTGATTTATATATTACGCTGAAAAGTTACATGTTTTTATCTATAAAAACCCTTCATTTCATTTTTTTCTTATATTTTTTTTATTGAATATGGCCTTTCTAAAGGAAATTTCAATTTTTATTTAAAATGTGATTTTGAAATAAAATTGTTTTTTTATATAAATATTATCTTAATATGTGTTTAAAAGAGTTTTTCAAATGATTAAATATTTTAGCCATGTCAGGGTTCTAGGACATCATAAATAATTGGTTCACCTAGATAGTTTTAAATAATCCTGTTATAGAAAAAATTATGGGTTCAACTAGATAATGTTTCAATTCATTGGGAAATGGCCATGTTATTTGAAAAGTTATATAGAAGTTGGTTGTATGGTTATTTTAATCCATATGTGTTTAGTAAGTGTTTTGTAAGGGTTCTATGAGATGATGTCCAAAGGAACATGCATGATGTTTATATTTTTATTAATTATTTATAATTATAATTTGTTATTTTAAAATTTATAAAAAACGATCTTTCATAATTAATGATATTTCATGTTATGTGTAAATATTTATGTTTTCAAAAAAGTTGTTTTATGTGTCTTCATGTTTTTATTAAAACAATGATTTACATTCTTTTTATATCCCTTTTAGAGCATATATTCTTATCCCCTGTTGTTTAATTTGTTTATAGGGATCAAGTATAGTTATGGAGAAGGAAGAGGTCATGTTGAATTTCATGAAAGGTTTTCATGAATAGAGATCATGCATTATTTTAAATGTTTAATATTATGATAAAATGGATAATAATAGGAAGTCTCCACATTTTATTTTACAGTTATTTTATTTATGAGACACTTCCTAACTCACTAATAATCTAAGAAAGAAAAGATCCCCAATATGAATGAAACTAAAATTCTTGACATAAACTAAGGATTATTTAATGGTTAAGGATTAGGATATATATTACTCTATATCATTATCTTTATCTATATAACTAAAACAAAGTGAAACAAAAATATATTTTTTATTAATTAATATTCTCCAATATGATCACCTGAACTATTAAATTATATTAATAGCCTCCACTATGAACTATATAATTCAATATCATATATAATAAGTAGTTCTATCATAGGAAGAGAAACATTGAGACTCCTTCCAATATGGATCATCTCTTCATCTTTTACACCTGTACTCCATGATATTCGATAATATAGAAAACAATTTACCCTATAAGAACAATTAGATTACAAATAGGCATGTATTATTGTATCTTATGAAACCATAATTTTAGTCTATCACATCTCAAAATATATATAGCCTATAAACATCCTTATAATATTATTAAGTAATGAGGAAGATGGTGTTTACCTTCAACGTTTATTATATTTTATCATATCTTCCATGTAATATTGTGAATATCTCACACCTCTAGATGATATATAAATATATATATTTTTATATTTATTTATTTATATTTTAATATTAATAACCTCTAAATAATCTAGTATAGTTGTATGTTATTTTGTTTTTTGGGGAATGTAGTGGTTTAATTCATAAAAACTGCATGAAAGGTGTTTACAATACGAATATTACATGGTGTATGTGATCCCACATATTTTTTCCATTCGATCAGCCAGACCAATATATTACAATTTTTGGAGTTATGTATCATTGATATCTAACGGGTTCCAGTAGTCACTCATGGACTCTAATTCAAACATTTATTTTAGACCCTAAGCATCAATTAACTCTCATGCATGTCAAAACACACATAGAAAATTACTAACATGTGTATACCACCTCTCAAGCTACCCCGAACTTCTTCATTTTGTGTTATATGTTAAAAAATGTATAAAAAACTACTTTGGTGAGAATGATATCAGAAAATGCATTGGGACCCTAGAAAGAATTTTATTATATCCATATAAATTTACTATGATAAATAATTAATATAGGAATATTTATTGCCACACTAAACTTTTAGTAATTATAGTTACCCACTATAATTATTGTTAAGAATATTTTTTTAAATTAATTATCAAAATTTAACATCATTTTTATTCATTATTAATATGATAATTTTTTTTAATTATTTATTATATATGGTAATGAATTATTTTCATCAAAAAATATTATATTTTAAAAAAAAAATCACATTTTTATATTACATGTTATATTTTATTTTACTATAAATTTTAACTTCCTTTTTGTAGTTTCATTTTCATTTCTATAAATACATTTATTTCATCCTAATATTTTATATGTAATTATATTTATGTTTCATTGTTTATGTTATATTATTAGTGGATTTTATGACTAATATTCAATTTTTTTACATCTAATTTAATATGTATTTGATATTACATTTATATATTACAAATTATTTTATAACCGAATATATTTATTTCGATAAAATATTTGAAAATAGAAACTATATTACAACTAAAAATAATTATATTTAAGGCCTATTTAACTTACTAATAAATATAATTTTATATTTCGGAATATTTTCTATATTTATAAATATTTTATTTTTATTAATATCTATATTTATCATTTACAATCAAATAACATCATGTCATTCCAAATGGATTACATCCAACTTATATTCCATAAGAAAAGAAATTAATTTATCACATAAAATCTCAATAAATATATTTTATAATGTATTTGAGTATAAATTTAGTAATGAAAACAGATTAAATATTACATTATGTATGATAAATATGTTTTTACATATCATCTAAAAAAATTTAGATGAATATTTTTTATTATTGTAATCCATATACTATACATAGTTTGAGTATGCCCTATGATTATTTCTACCCTATTGATATTGAAAATTCATATTATATTTTTTATATATTAGTGCTTTATATCCCTTAATATTCATGGAAGATATGATACGTATATTATTGTTTATCTATATTCTCACAATGGACATCTTCGAAGGAGATGTATTCTTGGATGATTTTGATGAAATGTTTTATAACAATATTTTATTTTGGTTTATTATTTATTATATTCCACTTTTTTTGTTTCCTCATTATGGGTTATAAAATATTTTTAAGTTCATCATTAATTATTAAAACATATTACTTAGTACTTCAATTTAATGTTGATTATATAGAATGTATCTATTTATATATCTGATACATTATGTATAAAATATATCATAGATTTGTTTAGATGGAACATAATTTATTTAGTAATATTATATTTAAATGAAAATAACTAATTCCAAAATCATGGGGTATTACATACTTGACCCTATTCAATGATAGTTGAGACCCTATGTGAAAAAATAGATTCTTCCCATATATAGATGATAGATCTTAGATTTTTCACATCCTCCTCTAACCATGAAATAACTTATTCTATAATAAAAATAGAGGAAATACCCTTATTGATAAACTCATAGTAGGCCACATCGAATCGTTGTCAACCCAAACAAAACTACATCTCTAGATAGTCTCGATCAAAATAATTTATTGAAATATAATTGAATCAATTGGAATGTAGGCTGAATTTAAATTGGAATTGAGATATCATATCGCATATCAACTTATTTTATTGAATACGAGAAATAATAATTTTTATGTTCATCTATAGACAACAGTAGATCCCCTAGTTCTATCTAGTGATGTATAATATGAAGTTATCCACATATTCCATACCATATAATATTTATAAAAGGCATTGAGTAACAATACCAAAAGTTAATTCTTGTGAATACTCTCTTATTAGTTTGGGTCTAGGATTAATGAGAAATACAAATCATCTTTGACCACTTCTATAGATTAACGCTCTTGTGATACATCATCCATATTTCAAGGAGAAAAAATATCCATATTAGCATACATTAGCATGGATGAATTCTTTTATAGGGTCAAGGAATATTTTTACTAACCATCCAGATCTTCAAATCACTAACATGTCAGTGTTATGATGAAAATTTCCCCATCCTGATCCACTAATTATTCTTATTTTTTGTCTTCTCCCTGAACTATGCTGTTAATAAATGATTCATTATGATGTGGTGATGTGATGGTCCTCTTACCTACTGAATGGTAATCTTAAAGATAGAAACTATCATAGATTGAAAAAATCACAATATTCAAGTTCATGGAACCCACTATATTTAAAATCATGGAAATATTAAATTCATACATATAAAAAATGGTCTATGATCATTTTGTAGACTATCTTAACTATGTTAATTGTGTTTACCACATTGAAAGAAAAACAATAATATTACAATAGAATTATAAGATTTAATTGTTAAACCAGGGGGACCCAATGATGGTTATTTAAAAATTTAACACTGTGACTATGTGGGATACAATAAATTTATTTACATGGATGAAACATTCATATGATAGAAAATTTCACATCTATGGAGTTAGGGATTTTCCTATACGTGGAAATACATTTTGTCATAATGGTTTTCATAGAATACCTCTCTTTTCCATTTGTTGATTTATACATTTATCAAAGTATTCTTGGTATCAATGAAAATAGTTCATTAAAAAGTATATTCCCTAGATATTGTAATTTTCAATGAACATTATGGGTTTACCCATGTTGAACATTTATGAAGTCTACCAACTATTATTTTGAGAATTTATTTTCTCTAAAAAACATATCTATGTTCCTTTATAACAAGGCTCCCCCAACCCCACCATTTGATCATGCACCTATTTGGTACAAACCTCTATAGTTGTTTCTAAACCTGGTGTTCATCTAAATGTGACATAAATATGATAAGTGAAAATCTCACTATCAACAATACATCTAAAACCTCCGTATCATATATGTAGGATAACTACTCCCTCCATTTTTATACGATAATTATTTAAGCATGTCAAACATTTCACATCTCGAAATTATCCCACTAAATATGTATAAAAAGTTTTTGACCTATGAATATCAGTTGTAGAAAATCACACATTCATTATTAACCAAGAATGAATGAGTATTTCATAACAAATAGGTTGTTATAAAGGATAATTATTTGGTCCATGTTGCATGAAACTATAGTGGTCCTCGATATTTAACATTACTATTGCACTATTTTCCATGGGAGCGCTTAGCTTCCAAGAACATATAATCCAGAATCTCCTAATCAAAATGTACTTTAGGCCCTGGGGATATATTAGAATCCAATTTAACCTCAACCTGAGAAACAATTCCCTATTCTATAACAAATTTATCAAAACCTATGATCAACCTAGTTTTCCCTCTTTATGCTACAATGGATCATCCTAAACATATATATAACAAATAATGGACCCTAAAAACTCTTACACATTTTTATGTTTATTTTCATAGATTATGAAATATTGAGTGACAAAAATCAGAATCATGATCCTTTATAAAAAATAATGCTGTAAATCCATCTTGATGATGCTTTTGGGTTGATTGGGGTTTTCATAGGGTTTGAGGTTTTGGAAAAAGGTCATCTAACAAAGGAAACATGAATAGTAAGAATTAATCTCCGAACTAATACAGTAGATTTTAAAATTCATAATAGATATAGAGACCCTATCCTTTTACACATATCATTAAAAGATTTTATGCATTATTAAACTTCATATTACAATCCATGGATCGTAAAGTCTAGTGTCTTGGAAGATTATGTACCTAATTAAACCTCCTAAAAACAACTATTATTCAATATTCACAATGAGATCCTAACTTCCATTATGCATAAACATATGCATAGGATAACCTAGGGATAACATGAACCATGTATGATCTAAAAATCTCAGTAAGGGAATAATCATAAGAATAAATCATAGAACAAGGGTTAAAAGGAATGAAATAATGATATAAAAGGCATGGAACATTATATAAAGAATCATAAAATATAAAACATGGGACCATATAGTCCTGGATTCATATTAATGTGGAAGCAACATAAAGAATGAATTTTCATGAGTTAAGGCTTGTTGCCTATAGTGGAGCACGACTCTAGGCTAACCACCAAGACTGTTGCATATGGATCACGGGTCAAGGCTAAAAAACCAGGACCATTGCACATAACATCTCATGAGAATAAACTATACCCAATGCATTGGGGTTTTATCCGGGAACACACTTCATATCATGTTCACGAGTATCTGTGCCACATTAAGAATCATACATGATTAATCAAAAATAACATAAAGGTTACCCATGGAAAGAAATTGGTATAATAATCATGTCATAAGGCATTACAAATGGGCATATAATGAAAGTGTCCATGAAAGAATTCATTTAGAAAATACTTGAACATTCATATAGGAAAAGAGGAATGGATCCTGATAATTGATGTCAAACTGAAGTGATAACATGTAAGAAAGTGTAATTATGAATTGTTATAATTTAAACATTTTACTGTGGAATTAAGAAAATATTAAAGAGATTTTAAGGGACGTTAGGGTTGGAATCAGGTAAAGAGAACATGCTCCATGCGTGGCCTTGTTTTTAAAATGTTCCAATCATTTAGCCCTCCTCCGCCTAGTCTACACTCTGTCCGGCCTTGACGGTGAATACCGGGTTTGCTGCTTGCCTCCTCCTCACAGGTCCCGCCTCCCAGCTCAGGGGCTCTTGACCTCTGGTTGTCATCGGCTCCGGTAGTCCTGGGATACGTTCTCTTTGGCTCGCCACATATCCCTTCTTCCCAAGCGGCCCCTCAAGTAGCGCGCGATCCCGAGGGTCCTTTTTTCCCTCGCGGCCTCCCAGGCCTCCATTTAAGGACGTACTCTGCAGTAATACCCGA
This sequence comes from Viscum album, assembly GCA_963277665.1. Taxonomy (NCBI): domain Eukaryota; kingdom Viridiplantae; phylum Streptophyta; class Magnoliopsida; order Santalales; family Viscaceae; genus Viscum; species Viscum album. The sequence goes on along the minus strand of OY728155.1, from coordinate 356,094,202 downwards.
CCTTCCCCTTGCTTCCCGGAAGTTTCGTTGTAGGCACAGTCATCTTAGGAGGGATGACATGTTTGTCGGGATATCCTTGTGATGGCTTTCTAGGAGGCGAAGTCTTGTCTGCGTTGGACCTTAGTAGATTTTTTTGGTGACTCTAAGCCACCACTTGCAGTCTTCCTTTATTTTGTCCACTCATGGGGGCTGGGTCTCTAGGTACCGCTTTCTCCACTTTATAGGAAGTCGTTCAGCCTTTTGGTTCCTTTGGAGGAGGCCTTCATCCACGCTTGGTGTAATTCCCCATGCTCATTTGGTCGTTCGGGCTTCAGTTTATTCTGATGGTCTATGGAGGCTCATAGAGGGAATGAGAGTCCCTAGTAGCCGTAGAGATATTCCTCCCTGGGATTCCCCTACCCTTTCAGAATGATGGCTTCCTAAAAGTTATTGAGAACTCTCTCAGGGGCTATCTATGCTCGAATGATAACACAAGGAGCGGCTCGTCTACCTCAGCGGCTCGACATTGAGTGGAATTGGAGTTCTCTTTCCCTATGTCCGACTAGCTTGAACTCAAAGTGGAGGACTCTCCCAGTTGGCTCCAGAATATCATTTACCTAGTTTTCTCAGATACTGCCAGCATTTTCTTCTTCAGGGGAACATAGTGCATGTCTATTGATGAGGGCACCAGGGTGGGAGGCGTGGGGCTCCAGCGGCGGAGGGAGGAAGGGTATACAAACCTCTCCCTATGTCTCGAACGATTGAATTGGACCCAAAGGTGGATCCCCCAAGTAGTGATATCCCTGTGGCTCCTCCGACGATGTCATAGATTATGGTCTTCCCAGGACCACATAAAGGGGATGTTGTGGTAGATCTTCAAGTCTTAGCACCGTGTGTTCCATGATGCTTTGCACCTTTACATGTAATTTCTATTCAGAAATTTGTAGTTCACTACCTACAGTTCCTTGAAGGTGGCCAGCAGATAGTGAAAACTCGGGCCTCTCGTCCCTCAGACCCCCTGTATTTCCCTACTATTACACCAGCAATCCCCGGTAACACCCCGGACACAAAATAGAGGGGCCTAATCCTAACCTCTATAGCACTAGGCTCACCCCGGGAGGTTCTTTCCAGTAGTAAAGGTGGCTTTTCTACCCCAGGTTACCGGAGGGAATGAAGGGACTTTTATCTTGAGAGTCCGTCATCCCCAACAGTTTCCTCGGCCTATGAAATTGGAGTGTGCCCCTGATCCAAAATGAGGAATCGGAATGGAAGAACTTCTTCTCTCATTGTCAAGGATATGAGTTCTGGTGTCAATTCCATGACACTCTTTCATAAATGATTCACCTCCTATTATGGAATGCCCGGGGGGGGGGGATGTACCAGTTCTTTCCATCCTCAAACATAATAAGCATCACCATAGTATTGGGGAGTACTAAAAAAAGCCCATGTTGCATGGATACATGCATGCCATCCCTGTTAATCACAATATCTGGATTTTCTAGAATAAGATCTATAAGGTGAATTTGGTCCAGGATGGTGATTAGTTTATCACCAGCAAGGTGTCATGTGATTTGCACTCTTTCTTTGTGTCCGTTGTTTATGGGAGTTGTGACCATGTCCATAGAGTGGTTCTATGGAAATTAGTCAATGATTTTGATCCAGGGTCGGTGGTGGGGATAATGGGAATGGATTTTCATGTAGTTGTAGATACGACAGAGTGGCAGGGCACAGACCCGTTTCCTAGGAAGGAATAAATTGACATTATTCTCTTCCTGGTGGGGAAGGGTCTCTCAGACCTTGGCTATGTAGGTGACCGGTTCAACTTGTGTAACAATCAAAGAGGGAATCATTGCATGTGGAGTCGTCTGGATAGATGCCTGGGCAACTTGTAGGATATTTCCACCTTCTCCAACTAAAAGTTCAAGCATTTGGTACGCGAAGTTTCGGACCATTCCCCTCTCCTAGTATCTATGGACCATGTGCAATACCACAATGAACTCTTCTTCTTCATCGAACTTTGGACCAACATACAAGGATACCGGGAACTGGTTCGCAACACCTAGAATATGGCTGTTCAGGGGAAAACCTAGACATCGTTTCACAATAAGACAAGGAGGTTAAAACCTAGTCTTCAGGCATGGAAAAAAGATATCCAGCCCTTGGATGGTGAGATGGAGACCATAACAATTGAAGTTTACTGCCTTGAGAGGAATCAGGAAGACTCATGGGGCGACTTGGTTTTTGAGGAGCTCCTGGGGAAAAGGGAAATTCTCATGGGCATGCTTCTGAAATAAGAATGGTTGGCCCGGGAGGGGGCGAGGATTAAATGGCTTAAAGAGGGTGATAAAAAAATTCTTATTTTCAAGCGTGTATCAAGGAAATGATATGGGTGATCAAACAAAATATTCTCCTAGAGGATGGTTCATTTACAAATGATAGGGATGTGGTGGGCGGCCTAGCCAGCACCTTTTTCTTTGATCTGCTTACTGGTCCAAACGAACGCATGCCTAACGGATACCCCATAGAGGAAACATATATGTTTTATGTTATTCCCTATTTAGTATGGACTAGGGATAATGTAGGCTTAAGATAAATTCCTGGTGAGGAATAGTTTCAGGATGCCATGATTCATTTGCACCATAAGAGTGTGGTGGGTCTACATGTTTTTCTGGTGTCTTTCTACAGATATGCATGGGACATTGTAAAGGAGGATTTAGTGATAGAAGTACAAGATTTTTTTCGGGGAGGGAGATTTCCTCGAGTTACCTATTCCACTACTATGGTGCTTCCACATAAATCCATGAATCCCTCTTATATAGCATATTATAGACCAGTTAGCATGTGCAACGTTACATATAAAATATTGGATAGTATTATTAACTCTAGGTTGGACATTAATTTACCTCGGTGGGTTTTGTTGGAACAACATAGCTTTGTGAATGGACACTCAATACAGGAAGCCATTACTTCAGATCAAGAAATGTTTCGTGATTTATAATAAAAACCCATGGGTGAAACATAGCCATCAAGCTAGATTTGAACAAAGCCTATGATCATGTGGAGTAGAGTTCATCAATCGGGTGCTTTGAGTTATGGGTTTATCTTCTGGGAATATAGATATCATCTTTCATTGTTTTAGATCTTATTGGTTATCAGTTACCTTCATGGGGAAATATTACAGATTCTTCAAGGATGCCTGCAGCCTAAGGTAGGGCGACCTGACCTCTCCATGTTTGTTCATTCTTGTCCAGGATATTCTTAGACATCTCATTCGTCGAAGTATTAATAAGGGTCAGATCCTCCCATATCATGGAAAATAGAGCCTTCATGCAGTGTCTCACCTCATGTTCATAGATGATACCATCATATTCATGAATACCTCGAGTATAGCTCTTTACAGATTGAAAAAGGTACTAGAGTAGTATGGCCATTGGATTGGGAAGATCATCAACAACAACAAGAGCAACTTCTACATATCAAAAGCGTGCACCTCTATGCGGGTCTCCACTGTGAGTTTCCAAATGGACATGAAAAGAGGAGATCTCCCCATGGGATACTTGGTCTCCCCCATCTGACTGAGTAGAATTTTCATCTATGACTTTGACCACCTTCTCACCAATATAAGTGACCTAGGGTTGAACTGGAAGAATAAGTACTTGTCTTTCGGGGGATGGATCTCACTAGTGAACAATGTTCTCCCAACGACTCTGGTGCATGATATCTCTTCTATTAAAGTCTTGAAAGGTGTCATTAATATCATTGAAAGGATCCTTGCTAGATTCATATGGGAAACCATCTCCATAGGAAAAAGGAACTGGGACACTTTGAGCAAGATGGCGAGGCCGGTCTATGATGGAAGAATCAATGTTTACATCTTGGAACTCACCCTATACAACATGCATGCTAGATTAGTATGGGGTATTCTGCAGAAATAAACTCTATGGGGGAATATCGTCCACATATACTCTGTGGGGAGCCATGAAAAATGGGAAGGACATGGTCTGTCCCTTTTCTCAGTGATCATCTCGATTATTTCCACCCTCTTTCCACATGCTCACTGGCTTGTAGGGAGATGGGAGTTATCATTTTAGAAATAGAACTAGTGTGGATACATTATCATATTTCTTGGGTGCCCTACCACTAACATCAACTTCAGGGAGGGGATCTGCTTCCTATATTTTATCACGACGGTTCTGGATAAGGATCCACAAGATATCTTCAACCTCACCAAACTCAGTTCAGACCCAGTTATATGTGTCTTCACCTCATCCCCCTCTAGGGCCTTAACGTCAATGGACATCCTGTGGATTAATAGGGGGTGGTTCATAAAAAGGTTGAGATGTGGGACAAGGTTATGTGGTTGAAAGATATTCCTACCAAATTTAATTTCCTCACCTAGAGAATTCATAACAAAGCTATCCCGATTGTTATGTGGTGTGGGGTTAACATGGCATCAAGATGTTTGTGTTGAAAGACCTACAAGGAGGAAAGTAAGAATAATTTGTTTTATGAAAGTGAATGTGAAAGAGATGCGTGGTCATGTTTTGAGGGGTTCATTGTAGTCTTCAATTCCATCATGGATGGCCTCCACTTTCTAGATAGCAGGTACCATGGTTCGAGAAGTTACGTCCTTGAAAGAATGACATGCTCTGTGGTGCATCATGTAGGCTGCAGGTTCCTCTGGACGACGAGGAATTAGGTGAGACATAAAGGGGTGTGGTGACGACATGTTCTATAACTGTCTGGATGAGAAACCTTTTAGGTGACTTGTCCAGGGCTATCAAAAACTAGAGGGAATCCCCATCTCTTATCCAGTTTCAAACAAGGGCATGCACAGTGAGCATGGATAGTGAAACAAAGGGAAAATGGGTTCATTGTAACCCTCCAACTAGAGGGTTAAAAATCAATATAGATGGATCATGTTCTCTGGGTTTAATGAATGGAGGAGGGGTGGTGCATGAAGCCAGTAGGTTGGTGCTCATGATGTTCTCACTAAGGATGGGTCAAGGTTACTCTCTACAGGTGGTGGCATGGGTGATGCTCCACAGTTTCATATTATGTGTCCAGAGGGATTTGGTCATAACTGAAGTTGAAACTGACTTAATGCTGGTGCACAAGTCCATACAGGACCAAGGTACATCTACCTAGTAAATAGCATATGCCATCAAGAAATTCCAACTTTTAATTGGAAGAAACACCAATGTGTTTCACACATGTAGGGAGGGTAACAAAGTTGCTGATCACCTAGCTTATCGGGATATCTTTGTCTCCGAGGACGCATGATTTCATACTATGGACAGCTTGAAACCTGAGGGGGTCAATTTGATCGGAGGATATGCCCTTGGTCTTCACAATTTCATACCTCCTTATCTTTTGACTTTGGGTGCTGGGGGTAGGGGGATGGGGGGTGCTTTGAGGTTCTTTTGTATGTATTTTCGTCATTTCCTTGAATAAAAATTTATATGATTATTATCTAAATAGATTTTAAAAAATAATAATGAATAATAATTTATATAAAACAAGAAGTGAACCAAGATGGTTTTCATAATAAATATAGTGATTTTAGAAATGTTATGGTGGCTTAAATTATATTATAGAGTGTACGTTAAAATGGGTAATAATTCGTGATGTTCTCTTAAATCCATCTCACTTATTGCGAAGAATTGAGTAGGGAGCCTTTTAAAAACATGTATATCTCTGAAAGTGAGGAATGGATCCTGATCATTGAGTTTGGAAAATATCGAAACCATTTATAAGATGGACATAACACTTGTAGAGATTTTAATTTTGGTAAAGATAGAGAGATAATAACCTGAAGGAATAATGGAGGTTTGTGTACAATCCATTACCTTAAGTCCAAAAGTGTTCAATACATTTTCTTAATTTCCTAGATAATCAAATTAGAATAACTAATTAATACTTATAAAACCTCTGTCACATGTTATTTATTTATTAAATCATTATTATGTTAATTTAATTTATTTTTTGATGAGTTATAGTGTTGAATTATATTGTTCTAGAGTGATCGTTTTATAGTTTTCATGATTTGTTCACTTATATAAAAGTATGGAAGTGCATGTAAAATGGGAATGATTTTCTAGAAGTGTAATAATATTATATTAATCAACATATATAATATTAAATGGTTATATAAATCATTTTATTATATGTTATTTGGATGAATCATTAGATAAAATTTTAATTATAATCAGTTGGATTAATTTAGCGGTTTTTCGATCACAACGAACTCAGTTTTTTATAAATTAATATCATGTATACAAAATGATTATAGAACACTATATTATATATAATAAATATATTATAATATTGTTCAACCATGAAAATAGCTTCATGACTAGTCTTAATGACTATAGTATAAATTAAAATGATGTTGTCATTGATAGGGACAAATTAACACATCTCATACAGTGATTTTATATTTACTAAAAATAGAGGGAGAAGGAGAGATGATTATGACGTGTTCAATTAGCATTAAAAAATTACAGTATATGTAACTTACAATAGATTACATACCATATTTATTTTGGGAGGCGAGGATAGAAAATGATATTATAGATTTTGAAAAGAAAATAAAATAAACAAAAAGATGAATTTACCTCGTGAATTTATCCTCCTTGAGAGCCTCCTTAGGGAAAATATTTTATCCTTTTGATCATAAAAAGAGATCCTTGATGTGGGGAAGAGGCTTGCGATGTTATTTTATCATAATTTGGAAGTGGAAGATGGCTTGAGAGGTGAGGATAATAGGTGGTGAGAGGTGTTATTTATAGTGGAGGAGAGCAGTGTTTTCTCAATATTTAATTCATTAGTTAATTAATGTTCTCAATTCAAGCAATAGTTCTGATTATTGAGACTAAATAAAATAATTATATCATGTGATTTGGAATCAATTGTTCTTACATTATCCATGAATCAATGAATAGTGCATTTAACATAATATATATATATATACTATAAATTATAGTATTTTATTATTCATCAACCAAATCAAGTATTCCAAAAAAAATAACTAAAATTCAACAGAACCATTTTTCATTGAGTAGAATAAAAAAATGAAATCCATTATTTTAAAATAATTATATAAATATGAGAAATTTTCTTTATTAATATCATAATTTACTTGAACAATACAAATTTTATAATTAAAACTGGTTTTCTAACACTATGAAATTATTTTAAGGTATCATAAAATTATCTTGTAATCATAAAAAATCAGAAATATTATTTTATGAATAAATTTTATGAGAATGAATTTTATTTATTTTATTAAATTTTTCATAAAATTGTAATTAATTATACATGACATTCAAAAATACAAACAATTTAATAATATTTTTTAAATCAAATATTTCCTTGTATATGATTGAATTATATCATATATACACTTCTAAGATGGATATATTTTATTTATACTTTCACATGTGAGGTTAATATTACATTGGTTAGTATACTATTCATATTGGTCACATTACTATTCCATAGTTCAAGTAATTAGTTCATTGGTATGTGTTCCTTAACTTTTAGATATACCTTTTATTTCCCTCATTAATCATTCATAAAGTTTTTATTTTTTTCTATATGTAATACTATGTGATTATACTAAAATTCACAATTATAAAGAGTTAATTCCATTTATAAAATATTGGTTCATTACATTTTTCACCCCTTATGAAAATTTTCCAAAAAAATTTGTTTTATAATATTGTAGAAAATTAAGTGTGGGTACTTCTCCTTCATCACTTCCTCTAGTTCCCATGTTTCCTCTTCATAATAATGCTTATTTCCTAGTACATTGACCAGGGGAGTAGTCTTCTTGTGTAGAAGAGTGTCTCTATGATCGAAGATCTTCACTGACTACTCCTCATAAGAAAGATCACTCTACAACTATACCATCTATGATTATAGTACATGTGAAAGATCATGTATGTACTTCATTAAGAGGGATACATGGAATACATCACGTACTTTAGGCATGGCAGGTGGAAGTGCTAGGCGATAAGATACAACTCTAATGCGATCACGAATCCCAAAGGGGATGATGTATCTGAAACATAACATTCCTTTCTTCAAAAATCACATGACCTTATTCCATGCTATTATGTGAAGGAATAGCGTGTCTCGAATATTGATGTCAAGGTCCCATCGACAATTTTCTGCATAACTCATATATCGAATTTTTTTATTCCTTAATGTTATGTTGAATGGTTTTATCCTTTTCCACCATTTCCTCAACTATTTCATGTCCTAGCAGTTTCTGTTCAATAACATCATCCCAGTACACTAATTTTCTGTACCTTTTCCCATAAAAGGTCATTATATAGAGACATTTTGTTACAAAAACAGAAACTTTTTTTGGTAGGATAATTTGAGCAGTTTAAGATGGTGGTCCCATCCACCTTTTAAGTCTATAGAACATTCTCTCAAAATGTATTCTACAGTCTAAATAGTTTACTCAGATTGGCCATCAGTTTGAGGATGAAATGCCATACTAAATTTCATCTCAGTGTGTAGAGTTTGCAAGATACTTTTCCAAAACATAGAGGTGGATCTCAGATCTCGATCGGATACAATAAATAATGGTACTCCATCAGGCATTGCCACCTATTGAATATATACCCTATAAAGTTGTTCCAATGGTAAGTCCTCTAGAATTGCAATAAAGTGATATATATTTTTAAGGTGATCCTAAATGACCCATATATCATTTTTTACTCTGGAAGCAATTGGAATTCCAGTGATAATGTCCATGGTGATGTTATCCCACATCCATGTTGGAATGGAAAATGGTTGTATAAACCCTTTATAATTATGTGTTTTAGTGTTCACTTGTTTACAAACAAGGCACTGTGATGTATATTCACCGATATCCTTCTTGTTATTGTCCCATCAATAGTTCCTTTAGTGATCTCGATACATCTTTGTCCTCCTAAGGTGAATAGAGAAGGTTGAGTAAGGCGCATCATTTAGAAGATCATTCTACATATGGTTCACAAAATCACAACCCATATATTATGAATCCATCCTAACCAATATTGAACTCATAAGATTTCATATTTCTAATAGATTCCATCATTTTCTTAATTTAAACATCAATTATTTGATAATCCTTTATTCTCCCCAAGAAAGATATTTGAGAAATAATTTGAGAAAGTATTTATGAGGTTCCTCCCTTAATGATTCCCATGTATATCCTTTTTAAGTCCATTAATATTGGACCCCTCTCAATTCTCATCACTGAAAACGATTCATGATCCTTTCTACTTAGAGCATATGCTGCATTATTTGATTTACCAGGGTTGTAGTGGACTGAGTAGTCTTAACCATTGATGTGATCTAACCATATTTATAGGTTATTATTAATATCCTTTGGTGTGAATACATATTTAATACTTTTGTGATCAATATATATCTCACACTTCTCCCCATAAAGATAATGCCACAATATTTCAAACGCAAATATCACAACTCCTGACTCTATATCACACGTGGATGATTTTTTCTATGGATTTTCAATATCCTTTAAGTGTAGGCTATTTCCCTATCATATCTCATCAATAAATAGCACAATCCTTTCTTTTAAGCATTACACTATACCAAAAATAGTTACCCACTTTTTGGAAGTGTGATTACCGGTGTATTAATAATCTTTTTTTGGATCCTTAATGATTTTCTCACATTCTTGAGACCAAAAAAACTTCACCCCATTTTATATTAGCTTGGTCATTCAGTTTTAAAATTGTGAGAAGTTATTCACAAATCATCACTCATACCCAGCTAGGACAAGGAAACTATGTATCTCCCTTACAGATGATGAAATGGGACACTCTTCGAATTCCTTTATCTTGAAAGAGTCCATAGATATCCCTTTATTCGTGATAACATTCCCCATGAATGGTATTTCCTCTTTTTAGAACTCACATTTATTGTACATTGAATTTAATTTCTCCCTTCACAAAGTCATCAACACATTATTCAAATTCTCTTCATGTTCTAATTTTATCTTAGAGTATATAATTATAACATCAATAAATATGACCAAAAATTTGGATAAGTAATATCTAAAGGATGTATTAATTAAATACACGATAATAATTGGAGCATTAGTGAGTAATATGGTCATAAATATGAGCTGATAGTGTCCATACCTCCTTCAAAGGAAGTCTTGGGAATATCTTTTATCCTCACCTTTAATTGGTGATATCCCGACTGAAGGTCCACCTTTGTGAAACAAATGTACCCTCATAGTTGATCGAAAAATTCATCTATCCATGGAAGGGGATACTTTTTATTTAACATGATTTTATTTATCTCACAATCATCAATGCAGAGGCACATTTATCAATTAGTCTTCTTAATGAATATGACTTTTATACCCCATAGTGATGCCCTCGGGCATATGAAACCCCTCTCAAGATTCTCCTATAACTTCTTCTTTATCTCTTCTATATCTATAGTGGAAATTATATAAGGTTTATTTGATATAAGAATAAATACATTAATAATCTCAATTGAATACTCAAACACTCGATCAGGAGGAAGACCATGCAGTTATTTAGTGAATACATAAGTGAAATCCCACACATTGGGGATGTATTTGAGCATGATTATCTCATTTTACAAAATAATTTGAGCACGATATTCGTTCTAATAACGAAAAAATGTACAAACATGAGTCAATGATCCTGAAACATATTTATCATCCTCCATACACTTGAAAAGGATTGGAGAATTCTATGGGATGTGAAGAGTGATCTCCATTTCCTAATAGTTGATGTTTTATTTATATAAATATTTCCAATCCATGATGAAAATATTGTCAAAATATACCAAAGGGGGTATGAAAATATTTTTTGGAGTTTTAATAGACAAATATTTATAGGGGAGGAGTTATAAACCTTGGACAAAATAATTTCCCCAATTTTTGTTCTCTTATATAACTCAACCTCCATATTTTGAGGTGGTGTTTGAATAGTTCTACAAAACATGAAAGATATTAATTAATGTGTGGAACAGGAATAAAATAGTACATTTTATATTCATGAATGAATAAACATAGTAATTTTCACCACATCATTTTCTAGATACACCTCAGTATTAGTGATTACGTAGGACTTTCCTTGTTGCCTTGAAGGTTGTGGTTGATTTCCTCCGACAACCCTTGGTTCACAGAAATGGTTCTCATAATTCCCATATTCCTTTTAGTTGAAACCCTTCAGTATTAGTTGGGAATTGATATAAACTTTCCTATCTAGTTACACATTAAGGGAATTCTTAATATAACTTCAACAGTTCATATCCATATGTCTCATTACTCTACATTTTATGTAAATCGTTTTCCCTTTAGAAAGTTCCCATGATTCTTCTTCCCAAAAAATTTACACGTGGGATGTTCTATATTTTTTCTATCATGGAATTTATCATATAAACCACCCATATTATAATTTATTTTTTTTTCTTTTCTCTGGGACCATGAGACCATTAAGAGTCTCTGGTATCGACTTCATCATGGATGGAACAACAGACAATATCCTCTAAATGTTTGATGTAAGGAATCACCAACGCTTTTTGTAGACATGTATTTAGTCTCATAAAGAATAGATCTAACTTTATTTCTGGGTTCATGTCAAAGATGAAGGTGTTTCTTGAGACCCTTGAAATATAAGGGTTAATAACATATAAAACATGGGATCATTTTGTCATGGATTCATAGTAATTTGGTAGCAGCCTAAAACATGACTTTAGCATGAGTTATGGATTTTTGTACATAGAGTAACACTAGTTTATGCTAACCAACAAGACCTTTTCATATAGATAATGAGTCAAGGATAACCACAAAGACCATTGCACATAATAACTCATGAGACTAAAATTTACCCAATGCATTGGAGGGCTCTTTAGGTGCACCCATAATGACATGTTCATGAATACATGTTCCACATGAATAATAACACATAAGGAATAAAACATAATATAATGGTTACCCATGGATTAAAATTGGTATCACAATAATGTTATAAGGCACTACAAATTAGAATATCAAGGAAGTGTCCATGAAAGAAGGAATTTTTAACCTAAATGGACATTCATATTGGAAAATATTCATAAATAATGATATGTAATTTCAAACTAAATTTATAACTTGTAACAATATTATTTAAGAATCTCTAGAATTAAAAAATTTTATTGTTATTTAAGGAAAATTTTAAAGATTTTTTATGATATAATATGTCACAATATTTTATATAAAACCATAAGTTAACCAAGAAGGTTTCAAAATTTAAAAAATGTTTTAGAAAAGTTATTTTGGCTCAAAATATATTATAGAGTACACTTTAAAATGGGTAAGAATTTGGGATGTTCACTTAAATTGGTCTTGCTTATTAGGAATAATTGAGTATGGAACCTTTTAAAAACATGAATATCCCCAAAAGTGGGGAATGGATCCTGATGCTCGAGTTTGGAACATATAAAGTTTTTTATATTATTCAACTAAAATTAATAATTAATTTATTTTGGGTAAAGAGATATAAATAATAACCTGAAAATAGGTGGGGTTTGGGTAGAATCCCTTACTTTTAGTCTGAATGTGTTCGTAAATTGATCTTAATGTCATGGATAATCAAATTATATTTATTAATTAATATTTCCAGAACCTATTTTCCATGAAATTTATTTATTAAGACCTTATTAAGTTCCTTTATGGCCTTTCTGATGAGCTATAATGTTCAATTTTATTGTTCAGGAGTGCTCGCTTTCTTAGTTTTCATGATCTCTTTTCTTGTATAAAAGTATAGAAATTCATATAAAACGGGACTGATTTTATAGAAGCGTAATTTTATTATATTAATGATCCTAAATAAGATAAATGGTTATACAATTCATTTCATTGTATGGGATGAGGAATAATCATTATAGAAAGTTTTAATGATAATCGCTTGGGTTAATTAGTCGAATTTTTGATCACTACAAACTTCTTTTGTTCTATAAATTAATGTCATGTATAAAAAACGATTCTAGAAAATTAAATAAAATATAATAAATATATTTTAATATGGTTCAACACCTATAATAGTTTCATTTCATTTTGTGAATATGGTAACATAAATTGAAAAATTTTCATCCTGGAATGTGTTAAATAGACACATATCGTACAATTTTTTAATTTTTAGTATAAAAAGAGGGGGAATGAGAGATGATGATGAATTATTTCATTATAATAACAAAATAATATTATATGTAATTTAATGGTGTTATCATACCATTTGGATGTGGGTAGGTGAGGATAGTAAATTAAATGAAAGGTCTTGAAAATAAAATTAAAGAAACAAAAAGGGGAATTTAGATATTGAATTTAACCTTCTTCATTGACACCTAAGGGAAGAGGACTTGTCTTTTGATGAGTCCAAGATCTCCTGGACATGGGGAATGGGCATAGAAAGTTATTTGAGTCTAATTTGTAAAAGTATCTAGATTTGAGAGGTGTGAGGTGAGGAAGTGGTGAGGGGTAGTATTTATAGTTAATGAGAGTAGTGTTTTCCCAATATTTAATTCATTGGTTTATTATTTATCTCAAGACATGAATTAGTTCAGATTCTTGAGGCGAAATAAAGTAATTAGATAATGTGATTTTGTACTAGTGGTACTTAAATCATCCATGATTCAGTATATATTTTATTTTACTTATAATGTATATATATAGAAAATTACAGCATTTTACTATTCTCCAAATTTTTTTAGTATTTCAGAACAATCCCAAAAAACCACACCTACCTTTTTTGAACATGTAGAATTCAATAAGGAACTCCATTTATAAAATATACTTTTATAAAAATGATTAATTTAATTTTTAATTAATTTCATACTTTACTTGGAAGATAATACAAATTTTAAAATTAAAACTCATTTTATAACACATTGAAATATTAATTGAGTTCCTATGAAATTATATTATAAGAATAAGACATATATTATTCTATGAATAAATTTTATTAAAATAATTTTTCTTTTAATTTATTAAATTTATAAATAAATTGAAATTAAATATACATGACTTAAAAAAATACCAATACTTAATTAATATTTTTTTAAAATATTGATTTAATTATATTGGGATATAAATATATCATATTGACACTTGTAAGATGGAAAAAGTTTATTTATACCTTAATTGGTAATTTTACTATTGCATTTTCTGGTTTACTTTTCACAGGGGTCACATTACAATTCCACATGTCAAGTTACTCTTTCATCAGTATGTGTTCCATAACTTCTGAATATACCTATTATTTCACTCATTATTCATTGATAAAGTTTTTATTATGTTCTATATATATAGAATATTATGTGATTATAATATATGACATAATTATATGGGGGAATTCCATTGATAAAACATTGGTTCATTACAACAAACCTCACAATGCATTTATTTCCAAATTGATCTCATAGTGAAAGAATTGTTGAACTTATCACAGGGATTACTATTGTGAGAATTGGTCATGTTGAGCATGTATGTCAGAACTGGTCATACAAAGCATGAATTTCAAAACCAGTCATGAAGATTGATAATTTTTGAACATACCATGTGAAGTGATTTATGACAATGAAGCTATAAATGATAGATATAACATGCAGTGATTCAAAACTACATGACCACTTGATAATATTCCGAGAACATTCTGGTATATCATGAAGTAGTAGAACAAAAAAAATCACTTTCAAAATGATTACCATTGGATCCAATGATGTGATCATGAACATCAATCCTAGTTTTATTTGGTTCCAGAAATAGGATCATGATATATTTTTTATGAAAATACTGATGACCACTGCAAGAATGTATTTGGATCTTGGGAATCAATGAAGGGAAGTGTGTAATTCCAATTTTTTGGGTGGTGTAATGGATGGTTTAATGAAATTTTTGGTGTTTAGTTGTCGCTATTTTTCATAAAAATAACCAATAGACCATCCTTAAGAACATATAATGTTTTACTTAAATGATTTATCTAAAAAATGTTTAGATATGGGGTTTAATGTGATGTGACGGAGTATATGAAATTGAAATTGAGTAAGTGTTTTGTATGGGCATAATGATGTCTTGCATAAAAATCATGTAATACACATATTTAGAACAAATCATTTTGATAGATACTTCTGATGTTTTATTGGGAAGTGAATGATTCATAGGTTGTTTTAAAACTTTTGTATACCCATTGATATTATTGGATCTTTGTATCTTAATCAAAGTCTCTTTCTAGAGTTTCATGATCTATAGGAACTAAACAATATCTCTCGGCCCACATGAATAGAAAATAGACTTCAAATCCATCTAATAAAAAAAGTCTTTCAATCTGTGTAATAAGAATAGATTTATGTGGTTGAGTCTCGTTATCCACATGATTAAAAGAGGGTCTCATGACAAGATTTCATTTAGGAGTTACATGTGACGATTGTGAAATTGTTAAATTCCATGATCTCATTCATGGAATATTTTCAAAGATATCATACATGAGTAACATGCAAGGATCTAGTTTTATGGAGGTATAATCCATGGTTATCCTTTCTGAAATATCTTTTTCATATCTGAATTCATAAGAAGAACAAGACAAAATAGTGACCCCATTTGGTAAAAAATGTTGAAGGTGTTTACTCACAATATTCTCCAAGGAAGTGAAATGAAGAATGTATTTACTCATACTAGAAAGTAAATATATTTATAGAGTAATTTAATAAATAGGAAGAATTGGTATCCCATGAATAAATTTGGAAACTGATAAATAGACTCTATCATATTTCATGGAAATGAATTTATCATGGGGGTTTTAACATCAAATATCTGAATGATATTTGGATGTTCAATGGAAACTATACATTTTATTTTTAACACCTAACAATATTAGATATTATTTTATGACCGATGTACCAATTGAAAATGGTTGAATAATATGATGGATATGAACAACTCTTGAAAACATATTGGGGATGTGAGGTTTAGTGTAATAGGTATATGGTTACATTGTCAATATATGATTTTTTTTATGTATCTCATTGAGGCTGAACCCTTTAAAAAAGGTGTTTTCTTTATCTTGAAATATTAATTTACATTTTATGAATCATCATTAGATAATGTTCGATAGGATATGATCAACATAAACACAGTTTATGTTACCCTTATAATGAAGAAGTCATGTTATGGCGGTGATGAAATAATTTTTAAAGGAATACTTATACCATGAATCAACCCCCTTCTTATCATGGTATGTAATCTTCTTTTAAGACTAATAATTATTAATAGAGGGTAACATGATTTGTTGGAATTATTATCATTGACTGGGGTATTCATCAATTAAAATTTGTATTTTTAGTTTCTCTTATCTTTTTATTCCATCCACATGGGAGGAAATTGAATGTGGAAGATGAATTTTAGTTTTATTCTTTGTAGTACATATTTGTATAGAGATATCTTGATGTAGATGATGAAAACTAAAATTTTAAGGTATAAAGAATTAGATAAATCGAATAATTAAATTTTTTTGTTGTTTTAATGATAGTTTAGAAATGTGTGAATAACATGATATTCAAAGTGATTTTGGAACACATAATGGTGAAAAACTCTATGATGGAAAAGTTTAAATTTTCATTGTATCAATGGAAATAGATCAAAAATATAATAAATTAGAAAAGTATAAATATATATGGAACCAAGTGAAGTAAACTAAATTCCATTATATAAAAGGATTAAATAAAATTCATGTAGATGTGGCCAATAACCTATGATTTAATGATGAATCTTAATCTGATGAACAAATAAATAGAAAATATAGCACAATTGAAAGAATCAAAACTCATAAAGTAGTTTCATAATCTAGAATCCATAAATAAATATCTTTCTACACAATTTTCATAACTGGTTCAAAAGCATGAATTCTTTTAATATTATAATTTTTATATGAATTAATAGATAATTGATTAATTTATCATGGTGGATAATATCTCCTAATTATTGTAAGGTAATATGTATTTTGGTACCGCTTTGGTGGGTGAAAATAATGATCCGCGTGAATATATGGAGAATAAGCTTAAATAATTAGGAAAACAGATTGAATCAATCACGAAAGAAGGGGAGAAATCAAATTCCATGGGCAGAACTATATTCAAGGATAATTTTCGTTTATTAATTGTGTATGCTACAAAGTGTAATAATGAAATGAAAAGAATATTATTATTCAAACAAAAAACATGAAATGGTTGTATCATAAAAAAATATTACATGTTATGAATAAAAAATTATTTTAAAATATGGGAAAAATTATAATCTTCTTGAGGAATATGAAGGGAGAGCCTCTCAGAATAAATTATTCATGAAATGTTATTATTGTGGATGGTTGGGATACATATTTTATACATATCAACAATACTAGGGGAATAAAATTTAGATTGTAAACTCTCGTTGTGTCAACATTTCAACTAATAAATGATAATGTGGGTTCTATTTTAGTGGAATATTTTTTCAATATTCTAATCAAGAGAAATTGGGATGATATTGAAAATTGAAGAATAAAGGGAATATAATGGAACTCGAAAGGATATCCCCAGTTGTA
Organism: Viscum album; assembly: GCA_963277665.1. Classification (NCBI taxonomy): domain Eukaryota; kingdom Viridiplantae; phylum Streptophyta; class Magnoliopsida; order Santalales; family Viscaceae; genus Viscum; species Viscum album. The sequence continues at coordinate 356,076,602 of OY728155.1, read as the reverse complement.
GTAGAGTATTAAAAAAGTATATATTGGAAGACAACAAAAAGTGTTTAAAAATTTATTTACGTCATCAAAGGAAACACAAGGATTTCAAAAATGATATATTAATAACATACTCTGTTACACTCACTATAGCCCCCATGGAAATAATGTGAAATAACCTTTAATAAAAAGGGAGGGGCTATTCCATTTATGAGTATAAAAAATGTATGTTTAGTGAATGTCTACCCCCATCAATAATTTTGGATTTCAATAAGATAAATAACAAAAGAAAATTTAGTAAATAATTTTTTGATAAAATAATTTTTCATTTCATGATACAGGGTATGATATAAAGAGAAATTTCCCCCTGATTGGGGATTTTGTAAGAGTAGAAACCCGATGGAAATATTTCTAATAAAATATTGATTCCTAATGAATGTTTTATAGGAGGAGTAATATAGAATGAAATTTAAAATAATGGGTATAAACCCAAAATAGTAAAAGATTCAAACATTACAGAACATACATATACTAATAATATTAAGTATATAGGTATAGATTGTTTATTTATAAAACTATAATATTTAAAGTCAGTTGGGGAGTTAAAATGAAAATATTAAGAGTACTATTCTTTGTAAAATAAATGGTAAAGGTTGTTTCTATCATGTTCGACCAAAATTCAATTCTTGAGAATACAGAGAAACTCTTATCCATATGTATTACATGATTCTAATAAAATATATAATAAAGGTAGTGATATGGTTATATTTTTTTATTAGATTAAATTATTGTTCCCTACACATTTTTCTAACTCAACATGCTTAGAGGATATGTAAATGTCCTGATTACAAGGGGTATTTTCACATTCATAAAACCATTCCATAATATGAATCTATAAATAAAAATTTTACACTGATCTTAAAAAGTGAAAAAATCATTTATATCATGATGATAAATGGAGTCAATGATGAAATTTCAAATATTTTTAATCACCATGTGTTCTTTTGATTTCAATCTATGTACTATCATGGGCTATGAATAAGTGAACAACCAAAGGGGGGAGTAATTTTGCATTATCTAGTTTTCATAAGATAAAAAATAATGTGTGTCCCCTCATTATTTTTTATATTATAAAAATCTGATGCCTAGAGTCCATTTATTTAGGGGTATAAAATTCATAAATGATGTAATACCCTATTTAATTCTATTTTAAATGGGGAGATTCATTTGAAGTCTCTAATAAGTTTAACTTTTTATAAGTCATGTTCTATAAATCATTGAAAAATTAATTCAACATTTCATGGATAAAGAACATTGAAATCAAATTTCACTAAATCAAGAAGAATGTGGAACATGGGATTAATATGTTTTATTATTTTCCAACTAATCTAAAGAATATTTAATATATAACTAACCCCGTTACTAAAGAATAATTTCAATCAGATCGACTGGCTCTTAGAGTTCATTCGACTCCCAACACTTGAACAACATGGATGTAGAACACCATATTCCTGAGATATGGTGTATTTTTTCCATATTTAATGATGTGTATTATTTACTATGTTAAAAACTAATTTTTTTGTCATTTGTGTTTATTAAAAATCGGTGAATACTTTTCTTGATCAAGATAGTGGGATATGTTGATGGTGGTGAACTGAAATATGGGGAGTTATAAATATGAAAATGCTAAATCTAGTCTCCAAGAAAAAATGAATAAAGATTTATTTTTCAATTGGAATAAGTGTGACTGAACAGTATCATCGATGAGTTCTCAATAATACAATTGATTCTAATATTGATAATAACTCATGCATGTCATGATTTTGTGTTAAGGAACTCCCAGATCACTATCTGGTGCTACAAATGGAAATGGTTTTTCATATTCATGATGTTTAAAAAAGTTTTTCTTATACTTTTGGTGTGTTTTAAACATATCCAAAGGGATATATTGGTTTAATAAATACACCTTGATGGTTATTTTGGGTTGATTATGTTTATTGACATGGTTTGAGGTTGTTGAAAATGTACCCTTTTCCAATGGAGGCATGAAGTGTGGGCATGAAGGTATAATATAATATTATGGAACATGAATTTCTAAGCTGATATTATATACCATGAATGTATGAACTAGTCTTAGGGGTTGTGAAGGTATGAACTGATCTTGTAGATAATGAATGTTATAACTGATAACACAGAGCATGATATTCAGAAATGGTTATTCATAGAATTTTTTTTAAAAATAGATCATGTTGATCAAATATTTCTATACTGATCACATCAAGTGTATATATACAAGTAGGCTGAAATAATAGAGATATCACACTGTCATTAAAATTAATGGGAGAAAAATATTTTAATAGGATCATGTGATGAGATCTTACAAAGAACTAGATAAAATCACACTAACCTCATGAATATCACTGGTTATCATGATAGGATCATGCGGCACATTAATGATTTTTTTCGAATATCATGGAATGATCACATGAATTGATCGATGAAAATGAATCTTAACACTATATTAATGTATTTTTCTCTTTCAAATAAATCTTGTGAAGTGTATAATGACAATTGCTGATGAGGTGGGTCAGTTGGATGTTCCCGATTTGCGGAGTTACAGTGGTAGACATTTCCTTATAAATAACTACAAGACCATCCTTATGAATGTATCATTTTTTTCATAAACTATTTATCTAAATAATAAAATATATAGGGGGTTTCATGATAAGTTATAGAGTATAGATGATTGAAATCTTGTAAAAAAAATTCAATAGTATAATGATGTTATTTCTAGAATCATGCTACCCATGAAATCAACACAATGAGTTAGGAAGTTTTCTCATGATGGTGTCTTTAAAAGAAAATTATGTGTAGGGTTTTGGATTAATAGGTTAACATATTGAAATTAAAAAACTCACTTAACCTATACAAGGTATAGTTCTTGGGTCATTCTATCCAAATGGACAACACAAAATCTCATTATTCTTCTGAATTCATCATTGAATTTCCATTAGAAAATTTATAGTTGAGTCATGTGATCTATTTAATCAAAATAGTGGTTTATGGTGGATTCACATGATCCATGTGATCTCCAGCGGTCTTTGTGAATAGATATCATGCAAGGAATACACACCAGGATCTCATGTAAGGTTTAGGAGCTGAGATATCTCACAAGGGTCATAAGTTGGAATCTTTCACAATGAGTTATGAACCTTTTTTAAACTTTTATAAATTTCATTGTAATACCTTAATTTATAATTATTAGAAGGCATTGTATCTTCATGATTTTATAATACACATCGAAAGAGTTTATTCACTACTATATATGAGGACGTTAAAGGAAGAAGGTGATGATGCATACCATTAAGTGGGGAGATTTCCTGAATCATTCTAGAATGATAAAGACTTTGTATCTCATGATTAACATTCCTAATAGATAAAGAGTTTCCATTGCATCTCTTGGAAAGGATATGATCAAGGGTATGTTAGTATTATGTCCGTGAAGGATCATGTGATTTTCAAAGGAACCTATCATACATGTGGTGAAACAATTAGAAATAGTTGATTTTTCTCCATCATTGTAATTATAGATGTTTGTAAACCAGGATGGAAAATGAGACTACATTATAAGATGTATTGGTAGTGATATTTAATGTATTTTTTGAATTGTTACATTGTCATGGTATTATACATAGATATTTCCCAGTGAGGATGAACCATGTTAAAAGTTGTGTGTCCATGTGATTGATTTTTGGATTCTCATTATGTTCATTTTCATTAGATTAATTTTAGAAGGAAAATTTCCACATAAAAACTAATGATTAAATGATTTTACCCTTATAATTAAGAAGGAATGATCAAGTGGTGTAATAATAACTTTAATATGTATTTCTATAATCCAATTCACAAACCACATCTTAGGAAATGTAACCCCTTTTGGAGCTAAACATTGATATAATTGGATAGGTTTGTTTTATTGGATTTTTTTATTAACTGGATTATTTGTCTATTGAAATTGACATATTTGTTTTATCTTATCCCAGAGTAACTTCAAGAAGGTAAAAAGATCAATGAAGAAATATAAGTTAGTTGACATTTCTATGTAAGGAATTTTATATAGAAAGAGTGTTACTCACTTGATAGAAACAAACAATATAATTATGAATGGTTTGGATGAATCATATAATAAAAATATTTATTCATTAAATAATTTTATTGTAACGAGGGATGAATAATATGTTCCAAGAAATGTTGTCTACTAAGGTGATGAAGAAATTCCAGGATGGAAAAAATTGGAACATTTACATGTTACAAAGTAAATTGATAAGAAATTCAAATAATAATATATTACAAATGATATATAGAACAAGTTCTATAATTTTAAGTTAAAGAGATAAAATAATTAAATGAAATTATTATTCATGTGGCCACTAATCTATAAGAGAATAATGATTTTGTGCTGATGAACTACAAAATATTAATGTTAATGACAGTGGAAAGAATCTGAACTCAAAACATATTTAAAATTTGGAATCGAAACATGAAGATCATGATACACTACAATGATTTCTAGTTTAATATATAACATTATTTAAAGATTGGGATTCTCAAATTATTTCCAATTAAAGTAAAAAAGATACATTTTGGATAAGATATCTCAAAAATTTCAAGATGATATGTATAGATGGAATACACTAATTAGAGAACATAATTATTTACATAATTATAAGGAAAATAAGATTCAATATTTTGGAAAAGAGATATAATCAGTAATGAAATTTGTGAATAAATATAAATCAAAATTTAATCTAAAATTGAAGGATACACGGTAATTACTATTTTTAATCCTCTGGTAGTTATTAATGTAATGAAATGAAAATACGCTACATTATATAACAAATAAAAAATGATTTTCTCAACCAAAAGGAAATATAGTTCTGGGAAATATTTTATTTAATACAATGAATCATCTATCATTTATTTTAGGAAGAGAGTTTTGAATAGTCCCATAAATAGGAAAAATCTGTTAAGTTTTGAAAACAGACTTAAAAGGGTTTTATAGGAGGTAATGATAACATATGTTATTTATATATAATAAATGTTAATATTTAAATTGTTAGTTTTGAGGATTCGGAATATATTTCATGTTTTGAAGATAATTATGTTAATAAATATTATAATTAGAATAGTATTCCGGATAAATATGAATTTAGTGTCTATGAGAAGAATATTTCAATGAAATTATATTATTTTTTTAATTAGGACACACCATGGGTATGTGTGAAGAAGCCTATGGGATAAATATAAAAAGGATAATTTTTTTGGTATCAATACCTCAACCTTGAAATGATAATGCAAGGTATGTTTTTATGGGTAGGTTTTTATAGGTACTAATAATTGAAATTTGGATGTATATCGAAACTAGACGAAAGAAGGTATGGAAAAGGAACCCAAAATGAGATCCCCAACTTTAGTGGTGTATATCGATAAATAATATATAGAAAGAAAACATGAAAATATGAAAAATCTAATTATATCCTCACATGAGACAGAAGAATGTGTACAAATGTCATATTAAGCACCTTAATTTTTAAACTCATGAAAAATAGCTTAGAAAGAATGTCAATGAATCTATAATCCAAAGGGACGATTATTTTTTGATATGAGTGATAAATATTTTTTTATAGAAAAAACACCCCACATAAGAAAGGGTTACATGAATCGGATATCTAATAAATGATAAATGAATCAATAATGATTTGATATATTAATGTTTCATGCCACATGCCAAAAAGTAAAGGAAAATGAAAGAGAACTATAATGGAGGATTAAAAAAATTTAGAGGACAAGTAGATAGACTCATATGTATTTAATGATTTATGGTGAATGGAAAATAGTTGGGGAGATTAATGAAGAAATTTATAGTAGTGTGTATAAACACAAATTTTCATTAAGGAAAATCCAACAGAACATTCATATTTGATAGAGACTGATAATTTTTGGAATAAAATGCATAGTTATGTGGCTATACTTGTTGATGATGGTTAGTAGTTAAACATATCACTGAAATTATATAGTGATTTTCAAATATGTATAAAGGGTTAGTCCATCTGGATCAAACTCAGTCCTCTTCTTGTGGATTCTAGAGTTACACCTCTTCTAATGTGTTTAATGGTTCTAATATCTACTAGATGCATGTTAGTGACATTGATAAAATTTGAATCTTATTACTTAAATTCTTGTTTACTATAATCAATTCATCCTTAGTTAGCACAGAGGTTCTATTGATGACTTAGTGCCATGTGGTAATTTCACTTATTAAAAATCATTCAATATTGGGAAACTATAGATAATAACACAAATCTAATTTTGAAAATTTATAAATGAATAATAGTTTTAATATGATATATATAAATGGAGAAAAATATAAAATATAAAATAGTTCACATCACAATGTAGACATTAAATTTTTACCTATAGAGCTTTAGGTGCTAATAAGATGTGCATAACCAATGGGGGAGAGTAATTTCACTTTATCAGGATTTGAAGAGTTAAAAGAGTAATGTGCCCCACCATTATTATTTTTTATATTATAAAAAATATGATTCATATAGAACATTGAATAAGGGTGGTGAATTATTTAAAAAATAAATCCCTTATCAAATTCCATGAGAGATAAAGAGATTTATGTGAAGTAACTAATTGGTACTCACTATTGTAATTCATGTTCTTTAAATCCTAGAAAAAATATTGTCCATCAGTCAATGAAATAAAAATTTTAAAAAATATTTCACTAAATATTGAAGAATGTGGATCATTGACATGGATGTCAGATAATGTACCAAATAGCCTATAGTTTATAGAAATTTTAATGAAGGCCTTACCCAAAAATGATTTGTATTAGAGTTTACTGTCTCTTGAAATTTAGTAAATCCCCCACACTTGATTAATATTAGTGTGAAAAACCCTCTCCTCAAAATATAGCGTGTTTCTTCCATATGTACTGATGTGTGTTGTTTAATATGTTTCAAACAATAATGATGTTTCCTTTGGGTTAATTGACATAAAGGGATAAAATTTCATTATCAACATAGGGTGAGAATATTATAGATAGAGAAGTGAAAAAAGGGGTGTTTTGAGTATGAAAATGCTAAATATGGTATTTTAATATAGATAATTCATGAACATGAGTTGTTTGTAATAGCATGTTTGGGAATGATATACTTCATATGTTGACTTCTCATGATACTTTTGTTTCCCATGTTGAGATAAAATATTGTTTTACTATTATACCTGTTACAGAACTCCAATATTACTATTTGTGTTGCAGAAGGTAAATGGTTTTTCATAAGAATGGTTTTTCAACAAGTTATTTCATGGTTTTTTGAAGTATTTTCAACAAACTAAATGGTAGTGCTTCTTGGAAAAAATATATCTTGATAGTTCTTTTGGGATGACTATTTTTTTTATAAGATTTCAGTTTATTGAAAATTATCACTTGTCTGTGGTGGAATGAATAGTGAGGATGAATTTACAAACTAATCATCTAGAGAGTAAATGTATGAACAGATCTCATAGAGTGTGAATGTATGAACCAGTGTTAGTATTCTTGAATTTCTAAACAATTCATCTAAAGCATGGATTTTAGAACTGATCACATGGAGCATGAGTGGCATAACTAATCTTGTAGTGCGTGAATTATTTATAAAATCATATGTAGTGAAAAATATGAACTAGTCATGTGAATATAATGATGTCAATGAAGCTGAAAATTATAGAGATATCTTGTGATCAAATGATTTTCTTTGGATCAAACGATGGGGTCTCATGAAGTGTTGAAATACAACGTCTCTAATTGCTTCATTGTCATTGTATCTCATGGAGGGATCATGAAGAGCACTAATGAATTTCTTTGGATGTCTCAATGGTATCATGAAAAGTATTGGATGGAAATTAAAGTGATCACATTAGAAATTTATTTGGATCTTATAATGAGATCATGTAAATTGAACTATAATGATTGATGATGTATCAGAATGGATGGTTGTTCGCCATTTTTGGAGTAAAGGTGGTGGTATTTTTCCAAAAAAAATATCCATTAGGACATACATGAGAATGAACAATTAATTCCATAAAATAGTTATCTATTTTTTTAGAATGGGGTTCATATGAAGCTATGAATAATATAACATAAAAATTATGTTTCATGAAATTAATGAATCCTTGTACTCGAATCATGTGATCCACACAATCAGAACAATATTTTGGGAAGGTTTCACATTATTTAATCTTATGGAGTGAAGAATACATGTGGTGTTTTCCCATATATGTAGACATATTGATATTACATGATCTTTGTATACATATCAAGGAGTTGTTCTAGATTAAAGTTATCAACACAAGAAGAATATATTTTGGCGACAGATATGAATAAAATATATTTTTCAAGTCCATGTAATCAGAACATGATCTTTTGATCCATGTGCTTAGAAAAAACTTTTGTGGTGAAGTCAGATAATCCACATTATCTAAAGAGGGTCTTATTGAAGAACCTCATTAACTGATTACATGCCATGATCTCATGCAGTGTTTACTCACTTATATCTCATGAAAAGGTTATGTGCCCAGATGTTGTGTGAGGGTTATAAACTAGGGTAATGTGAAAGTAGTTATGTGAGAGGTTCAACCTATGAGAAATATAATTTTGTTATCCAGATTTAGAATAATAATAAAGATAAATATTATATACACTATACAAAAATTCATGTAGAAGGAGTTTATTCACTAATGTATCTAAGGAACTGAAAGGAATAAGTTGTTGTTGAATACTAGAATGTGACGTGATTTAAATAATCCTTATGGAAGGAGTTAGAAATGGAATCACTTAATGAAAATTATATAGTGAAAAGGAGTCTATATTATATATTATAGAATAGAGATGGTCATGGGGATGTTCACATCTAATATGTAAAGTATTATATGAAATTCAAAGTCATATATCATATGTTTAGTGAAACTGTCAATAATAGGTGATACTATACATTGTCCTAGGTAACATTTTCAATTTATTGGAAACTAGTAGGGATAGTAAATATTCTCCAAACCGTATATTCGATTTTAGATTTATTATATTTGGTATATCATTTCATTTTAAGTGTATACTCCTTAGACACAACCCACTGAGGAAGAACCATTTACACAAACAAGTGTCCTTATCCATGCTTTATTTATTTATTTTCTATTGATAAAAATCATATGATTTTCAAATGGATAAGATCAAAATATAAAATAAAGTAAACATTTAGTGACCTTTATAATAAATAGGTCTATATCTAGAAATGGGGGGGGGGGTGAAAAGAAAGAATAATATACAAACCCTTATTCACCCCATAGGGTGTTTAATCCCCTTTTGTCTCTAACAGGAACCTTATTTGTAATTAATTCCCTAGAGATCACTCATTACCTACAGATTTCTCTTTACAATACCCTATTTTACATTTGAAATGGGAAACAATGAAGGTAGTTGAACTACTGGAAAAACATTGTTGGGTGTATGGATCACTGTAGGTTTTATTATAGATACATGATAGTGGAATGTAACCCCCAAATAAAAAAATGGTTAATATTAGCATGATGCTTACAAAATAGTCAACAATTATATCCCCAAATTTAATGAGTATGGAGTGAAGATTTTAGTTTTTTATGGGATGATTATAGAAACTAGTCCTTCATCATTAACAATCCACCAAAAATTTCTAACAATAGGGAGGGGGTTATATTAAGATATTCACTCACTCCAAAATTAGTAGTAAAACAACCATAATTAAACTTTAATAGGTCACATTGGATCATTTTCATATCAATCCATATGATACAACCCAACATATCATTAACTTGTTTCCTCACATTCAAAATAATATTACTATAACTTCAAACCTCAAATGTTTATTACATGAAAATAGTTACAATCTAATATTTTATGTTTTAGTCACTACAAAAAAGTATCCATCCACAGAATACATAGACAAAAATTTTATTAAGTAAAATTATAATATCCAATTAATTATAATATATCCACTCCGTTCATATTATTCATTATCTAGAGGAACATTATATGAGTAGTGATTTCCTTGTTTTTAATACATTAGATATTGTTTATATTCATCTAATTAAAATTTTTGTATTTTTAGAATTTGATTGCGATATTTCGTATGCAGGAAATTCTTGTGAAGGGATGTTTTTCCAACAAGTCCCCCCTGATGATCTCTAACCAACCCATTTCATGTATAAAAACCAGAGTGTTGACTGTAGAAAGGAATTTATAGTACATAAAAATGAGGGTTTGGATCCCTATGATATTATAATGATATAAAAAATATTACCACACCTAGTCATAAAGGATTTATCTATTTTTATCTGGTGACCATCCTGATAAAATCCCTCACATCAAGTATGTATGATGATAAGAAGGGAATTTGGATGTACAGATTTTTTAAAGAAATATATTTGATAAATATCCTTATAATATTAATTGTATTTTTTAGACCCAAAACACTCAAGACCACTCATCAATTATGTAATCTTGTGAATTTAGGTACCATCCCTTTTTCTATCCCTTGAAATTATCTACAATTATCACATTGAATATGATAGAGTATTCTTGTGGAGGTCATAAAGGATGACCTCTGAATGATTATTTTAGTCATATAAAGTTAATTCAAATGATTAAGAAAATGTTTTTATACTAACATTTTAGTATATCTTTAATCATTAATTGCTCTTAATTAATTATATTTATTTACTTGATCTCTACGTTCTCAAATTTCTCCTCCCTCTATGTAGTATCATCCTTTTATTCATAACTGGCCATTCATAGAGTTTTTTTTCAAGTATTTAAATTCTATTGAACATATAATGGAATTCTATCATTATTGCACGATATCATCCTTCATGTAACATCACTCACTTAGGTCTATACTAATAATTTAATAATTCTATATTTTATATAATTATTCTTCACCAAAAAATATTTTAAAAATATTTCACATGAAATCTAAGGATTTATATCAAAATACAGTAAATAAATTCATAAGTATTTGGAAATAGACTATTGATCAGTTTTTATGAAAATATTTTGGTCCCTAAGGGCCCCTCCCTTAATTTATAGTCATGTTGTTGGACCAAGATTCATGAACATGTGGATCAATCTTCACTAACCTAATTGGATATATTCACTAATTTTATTCTTTCCATAGTATCAAATCTTACCCAAACCTATCATATTACATTGGGATGTGGAATTGAACCAAAAATGCATATCTAGAAATTAATAATCATGTTTGAGTTGGAATAATTATGAATGATTTCCAGTAGACACAAATTCAGAAAAATAGAATAAATTTCAGGAAATTTGGAGATAAAAAACTCATCAAATGATGACCCACACAAGGTAAATGTTCTCTATGTTCTTAAGAAATCATAAATTAATAAAAGAACATAATTATAAATAAATCTAACTATCTTTAATATGTCACATAATATAGTGATAAAATATTATATTTTCATGATTTTTCTAAAACTTATATGAGTTTCTATCTTTTGAAATTTCAATATAATATAAATCACCAATAAAATTACAATTTCATGTCTATATTTGAATTGTAGGGCTCACCGCCATCATCAAAATTAACTAATAATTTTTTAAATTTAGTAACTCATCATACTAAAAGATATCAATATGTGAGATACATAAGTGGATTGCCAAAAGTTGATCATTATCAGTATTGAAATAAGATTGATATTCCTTCACACAACTCTTATACCCAAAATATTCCTCCTTTAAAAAGAAATAGTTACATTAAATACATGTTCTCATGGTCCCATAGTTGGATGATTTGGTAATACAACTACAAGATCTATTTACAAATCCTAACATGTGATTCGTTATGTTAAAATTATATATAGAAAACCTTATCTGTGTAGCATATACACATTTTCCAATGAAAATAAATGATGCATCAATTATATAAGAAATAAACATAGCCTCATAGTTGGGGACCATTGATGAACCTACTCTATGAGAAACCCTCCCATGAGGCATATAAATTTTTTAATGAATAAAATCTACCATACCTATTATTATTTCTCCTTTTACACTGTTAGAGTACTCATTAAAATATGTAAAATAGAAGATCATCCAATGTCATGAACATAGTATTGCATTTTTGGTGACCTGATAATTCCATATTTGAATAGAATATGATGAATCATGTGATTATAATGAGATTATACCCCATAATCAAATATTTTTTAGGCATAACCCATATCTATCCATTGATTTTTACTCTTCCAGAACAATTGTTTCATTTTATCATGATTTTAAACAGAATGGTGTACATTTCAACACAATACCATCACAAATTAAAATTAACTATAAGGGTAATGATTTCAATTTTATAGGTAGATATATTAGATACCTCTATGAGGTTCAATCATGAAAATATTACAATTAAATATCCTTCATAGAAAGTGGTAACTCTAAATCGTGGTCATCTATCTGTAAAATAAAAATTACCTTTATCCATATTCACCACGGTATCCAAATATCAATAAAATGTATGGTTATACATACTACATTTGAAATTTTACACAAACATATGTGATGTCAATTTAATGATTATTCCCCCACTAACACTAATCCATGAAAGTGCCCATTTGAGTTTAATCCAATAAATGGACCAAACATGATAAGAATAATTCCATCTGATTTCCATATGATCCCATAATCCCTATATTTTTGAATCTTATATGATTCCAACTTCATGGGGTGATAATGATATGTTTTATTTTATTATAACATGAATCATGTGTTTCCATAATGGTATGAATTAATTAAACCCTTAGGTAGTGATCCTATGATTCATACCTTCATATATGATGGGCATAAGATTCTATAATTGAAAAGAATAGTTTCCATAAATAATAAAACTAGGATTAAATTAATGTAGTGCAATAATTTCATTGATCTAAGAGAATATTATTACTTATGTTTTGATCATATGATACCCTATACAGTTAGATGAATAGTCTAATAATCATAAATAGGAAAGATATTTTTAATTTCTTAATGAACCTAGTGATTTAAATAGTTCTAACTATATAGAGGTTTTCATATAATAGAATCAATTAAGGTAATTAGGAAGTTTCCATGCATGGTGAATGATCCAAGATGTAGATTAATTATCATTCTTATAAACTATAACAAAGAACCCAACCATGGAACGATCATTATAGAGGTATTCGTATAATGAATGTCCCAAAACAGAAAATCGAATTTTGATCAAGGAGATGACAACATAATTGGATTTTGTATAGGATAACCACCATTAAAAAAATATAACATAGGACCATTAATGATGGAAAAAACCAATGGGAAAATTCCAACACAAATGTATCTCCTGGTGGAATGTGTCAGTAAATGGACTTATAATTAAGTATGTATTTATTTATTAAATGATACAAGTATATGGGTGGGGGTTTTATTATCACAAAACATAATAATTAAATAAAAATAAATTTAATATGCTGAAATTTCTATTGAGTGGCTCCATGAAACATAATTTATGTTTCGATAACTACTCTATCAATAACACTTTTTTTTATATTTCAGTAATTATTTTTATTTTTTACATGTTCTCATTAATATTTCAATTTTTTATTCTTATCATATATATTTTTTCTTTCCATTACTCTCTAAACTAGATAATATATTTTTGATATAAATGAATCTATATATACATTTATATATTCAGTTTTTTAAATGAAAATAGTATTATATATATGCATGTGTGTTTTTACATATTTCATTTTTTGAAATATTATTATGTAATGACCCTCACACATTCATATAATTAATTTTACATATTAGGTGAAATTAGGAACTGATTTAGACAACTCATATCAGATTAGTATAAACATCAATATATGGATTTTTAATAAATGAATTACTTCTAAATTTTTTAATTTAACTTCAATTTACTTTATATAAAATATTTTTATGTTTACAATATTGAAAATAACGTTCAAATGTGGTTGAGGGATATACTGTTGCGTATTTCATGGAACCTATATTATATCATTTCTATATTCTATAATATTTACAAATGTTTTTATTATATAGATGTCTAATAATATATAACCCATTAATTATGAGTTTCATCATTTAGAGAATAGTAAAACGAAATTAAGAATGCATCATGTTGATCTATATGGTAGTTTCAGAATACTAAAAGATAATATTTATGATATTAAGGAAATATAATGAATATCATACATGACATATTTTCACAAATTATTAAAATTATTATTTATAAAAAAAACATTTATGATTTTTTTAAAACTAGACCAGATTGGGAACAAACTATATATGCCATTTCTTGATAATTTAATTATATTATTATTGGAGGTTATGGTATATTACATATTATAATTAAAGGTTATATATTTTATTTATTAATTGTGATATAATTTTTTCAATGAAATCTAAGAATTATTTGTTATATACATTATATTTGAGAATGATACCACTATCACTCTATAAATCATGATTATAAGAAAAAATATTAAATATTTAAAAAATTATTTATGAATTTCTGGTGGCTAATATTATCATTTGTTACTAAAAGAACATCATTTTGGCATGGAATATCATCAACACAGATAAGAAATCAAACATGTAGTTTCTAAAAAAGATGTATATATTTTATATTATCATGTAGACAAATATTATTGAAAATTTATTTGTGAAAATGATAATAAAGTAAATAATATAGGCACATAGTTTTATTGACAATGTGAAGATTTTGTGGGATAAGTGTGCATCTCTAGGAGTAGGGGAGGGAGATTAGAACACAATGAGTTTCATTTTTTTATAAATGAATGGATCTTTATTATTAATTTAAATATGTATCATGAGGATGTGTCAAATATTAGTGAAGTGAATTAATATTTTCATATAAATATTATCCACTTAGAATCATTGATAAAAGGCCCAAGGAAAAACATGGGTGAGATATATACTAGGGTTAAGTTTGTGGAGGGTTTGTTAAAAAATATTCCTTATAGAATTGATTTGATTAAAAGTGAATTATTTTTTTATAATATTTAAATATTTTAAAGTTAAATACAATGTTTCCACACATAACCCATACAGTTCCCCAAAAATATAGACTTTTAGGATTAATTTTTGTAAGAACATTAACAATAGTTCTCCCTAATAGTGAAAAACTTTGGATTGTTATAATAATTGATTTTATTCAATAAATAGATCTTCTCAAAACTATAATTGTATTTTTAGCAATAAATATTTTGAATATGAATTTCAAATGTTTAATTTCTAATGGAGTGATTAATCCCCTAAGTGGTAGATAATATTTTTATGGTAACACCCATGTAATGTTATCTGATGAAATTATTGTCATTATTATTGATGGGTATAATTTAATAAATGATGTCAACCATAATGAATATTATTATAAAATGTGGATAAGGTAGTACATTATATCAGGGAAAAGTAATGAATAAATTATCTATCAATGTAAACTGGCTCAAAAAATGAATTGTTTCTTAGATCAAAATTGAAATTTGAATTTAACTTATGATGTGGGTTGGAACACCCACACAATATAGATTGTTTAGGTTCATTAATTTGATTGAGTGGTTAATAATATATATTAATTAATGATTAACTATATGTTTTAATTAGAATACACTATAAGGAGTAGAAAACTAGATAATAGAATCAAATTTTCCATTCTTATTCACACTATCTCTTCTACTAGTGTATTTATGTCATTTATCATGAATATTTATGGTGTGATTAATTGATTAATTTCAGATGGATAACATAATGATAATAGTCACTGGACAACGATGGGAGATACTTCTAAATATTATAATTGGTCAAGGGATCAATTTTATAAATATTGTTTTACCATAAACTCCATACAAGAGAATGAAACATGGGAGATTTATGATAGTTAAACACAATTTTCATACAACACACAACATAAACATGGTTTCCAGATACTTCTTTCTAATAGGGATAACCCTTTTTCGAATATATTTTGGAAATAATATCAAGGGACTCTATTCATTCAAGATAATAACTCTCCTTGGATCATGTGTCGTGTTGATATTATTTTCTATACTACAAATTTATTTTTAATACCATTTTTCTAGAATGTATTATTCCAAACATCTCATCCAATTGGAAATTAGAAAACCAACATTGAAAATTTATTTTCCACAACAATAATAACGATTTATACACCATTATTTTATATAAAGAGCATGATCTATTAGTTATTACATATTTAGTATTTGGTATCATTTTATATCTGGTTTTTTATGTATTTTTTATCCACCTCAGAATGTGGATAGCTATGAGAGAGATAATTTTTTTATATAAATCCTTGTAATGATTAATTTCTATATATGATATCTTTAGGACCATTCATTCTCTATAGATATATTCAAATGTATAGATCTATATATATAATAAAGATAACATTAACGTTCTTATTGGAATGTGGAACCCTTATAATACATTGTTATTAAGGGGAAGGGGTATGTTACATCAAGATCTTCAATTGTGGTGATTTTGGGGATCCTCATATTTTAAAAACTCTAATGATTTTTTAATCACTATAGATTTCTGGTACCAGTTTATAGACTTGTAAACCTAATTATCATTACTATATTATATCAGTTGGATTTTAGTTTAGCTAGGATAAAAACAAAACTAGTCAGTTCCACGGTAATAAATGTTTATTAGATCATTTTTAAATTGATTTTATATTCCTAACTGTGGAGTCATTTTGATTTGTTATATATAGTGAATAATCTCCCAACACTAGTATGATCATTTTGAAATAATTCCATGGGATCTTATAGTGATTAATAGAAAACAATAAATTTTTCTTCAACTAGAGGACCATCAGAATTGGGTTTAATATTATTACTAATGTCTATTTGAATCATTAATAGTGGATTAAAGGTGTTAATATCTAGGAATGATATGTATTTTTTATGATGTATTTTAATTATTTTTATAGTCATGCAAAACATCTTTGAGTGAATGGATAAGCATTTCATACTTGAATCTCCATGTGAAATATTTAAAATTTGGCCTCACAAATTCTAGAAACAAACTCATCAATGTTTGGGGTACATAGTGGTATGGTACATTTCTTGGAATTACATTACAATATATAACATCAGATCATGTAAAAATATTATGATTAATGACATAGAGGTTATGAGTACATGGCACGCGGGATTCACTTAGGTAGATCGTGTTGACTGTAAAGGAGATCTACGCCAACATCATATTTTTAAACTAAGTTACATACCCTTTGCATGTTTTTATGGATATAATTCTTCATGATTTCATTGAATATAAAATATATAAACTCTCTTGATACTTGTTTTGTCATTAACACATTCTAATAAAACCAATATAAATGTGGGTTTTTATACAACTATAGAATATTGAAGAGTGAAACCCACAACAAGTGAAGTAATTCAAAAAGACACATTCTCAAAATGGATGCAAATATACATGAAATACAAAATAAATTCAATTATATGAATATTTCTATTTTTCAATAATAATTTATGAATAAAAAAAAATTAAAAATAAGAAGATTATTGAAACATATTCATAACAAATTACTATATTCTACCATTAAATTTTTTAATTAATTTTTTTTAAATCTAGGTTCTCAATAGTGCTACATCATATTGAATAATAATTCATTATATGAAGATTAATCCACTGCCAATTGATTATGTAAATAGTGAACTGATACTATTTTCAGTTTTAAATGTCATATATTTATAGTTTTTGTCAACATCCTGATCCCAATTTAATGTTCTATAGGAATAGGATCTTAAAATATTAACCATTTTATATTATGTTCTGGAGGAGTGTATAATAGTATATTCATTATCTCCTCATTCCCTAATAATAAATAATTTGTGTCACTCTAATTAAATTATTTTTCCCATACTATAATATTTTACAAATATTAGGGAGAAAATATCAAATACTAAGTGGGAAGAATATATTTTTGGGATTCTATAAATGGCACAATTCATCCCCATCACGAGTCTTCAACTACTAATAATCTTAGAAACAATTGTATTTTAGAGTGACTCTAGGAATTTACAAAGTTTTAGGAAAATAGTATTGAATTAAATTATTAGTTCATCATTAAAAAGTTATAGATAAAGATCTAACTAGGGAATTTATTATTATAATGTCTAATCTAATTGATGATATGTCAATGTTTTGAGATACCTAGTTTAATGGTGAAACTCATGCTTTAGGTAAATTTAGAATTACAATCTATTTGAAGAATTAATGTTTTATAATTTTCATGATATAAGTGAAATACTATAGTATTTCATAGGATGAACATTAATCTTTGAGGTTTTCACATGAATCTAATTATTATTTGGATAAAAAGGATATAAATACAGTCATTTTTTTATAAGAAAATGAAAATAAATAGATTATCTAAATTTCTGACATTAGATGGTATGTGGGATACTATTTTTTACTAATGAAGGAACTGAAAATTTAATACAATTATGGTAATTTTTTTAAATTTATCTTTAATAGTTTTGGTTTAATGAATTAACATGAGCCGAAAAGGAGCACTATCTAAACTAGTCTATAACTGTGCCTGAACAATGTTCTTGAACCCCATTGGATGAAAATATGTTCCATTGCCAAAGGGAACCACAAATATAAATTAAATTTTTGTTAAATTTATATACATCCAAGGATCTTTACATGGGAAAGAAAACATGACCATTTCATACAGTGGAATGAAACATCCTAGAAATAAAAAATAACCATAATCAATATTTCCATTCAATTCATAGAGAAAGAACAGAAAGAAGAAAAAATATACATTTTGATTAGACCTTAATGATAAAATAAAATATAAATAAAACTAATTCATTGATATAACTACAAGATACATCTAAAGTTATGAATATAATATGAGTTCCAATATGTAAATATAATATAGATGAAACTATAATCTAAAAAAATAAAAACCAAAACACCCAACTCTATATATGATGAGAATTATCGTTACTAATAATTTCCAATTTATCAAAAACGAAACCTAGTAGATATTCTAATATAACTAAGAAAAAACCCACTAATTTATTGAGATGACATGTGTGATCCCTAAATACTAGCTAGTATCATCACTGAACCAAAAGATCGCTATTATATAAAAATCCATTTTATACTATTTTTGAAATAAATATATAATTTTGGGAAATGTAATTTAATTTTAAGAAAATATTAGGTGTTCACTATTTAAAACCATTCACTATATAGGTAATTAATTAATTAATTATAAATGAGTTTAAATTTTTTATTAAATTTAATAAAATATACATTTTCAATGGGATATAAATTTTTCTGAAATTTCTTTCTAAAAGAACACACATATTAAAGCTAATAAGTGAAATTAATTTTAAAAAACTGTAATTTGAATTGATTATGACTAATTTATCCAATACTAAATAGGAATACCCAATCCAATAGGATTTATTAATCAATTAAAAACCATACACAATCCAACCATCCTAGAAATCTCATTCCCTAACAATAATGGCACACAACAAAAAATGATTACTCAAATACCTATGAGATCTCCAAATATCAAGGATGGTTTTCAATAAAATAAATCATATTTTTTGTTCTAGAAATATTTCAAACACAAAAACATTTTATATTTTCCAATAAGTACTAATAGAGGGTTATAGTCGGTAAATCGATGAAAATTCCCACTTAGGG
The DNA here is from genome assembly GCA_963277665.1 of Viscum album. Classification (NCBI taxonomy): domain Eukaryota; kingdom Viridiplantae; phylum Streptophyta; class Magnoliopsida; order Santalales; family Viscaceae; genus Viscum; species Viscum album. Next base: position 356,056,744 of record OY728155.1, on the reverse strand, counting down.
TCACTGTCTAGAGAATAATAATAATTAGCGCTTCATATTTTATATTACATGTCATATAAAAATTCATTGTCAACCATAATATGTACAATTAGTGTGATATAAGAATGATGAAAAATATATATGTTACTATGTTGTATCCACAACACAATCCCACTTTAGAATGCCGAACATTGAAGCTACCCATGTACTCATCATAAAAATTAATATGTAAATATATATATAATAAGGTAATTCATTCATTTTTTAGAAAAGGCCATGAGGAATAGTTCTTGGTCTCACTAATAATTATGAACACTTTTTTGAAAGTAACATGCATACCTACCAAACATCTATATTTAAACAATATTACTCAATCAACATTTATTAACAAATAAATGAAATATTATCACATTATTAAAACATTCAAAAAATCACTTCTAATGGAATTAAAAAAAACATTAAAAACCCTTTTCATAAAAAATCCATTATCTTTGAATCCTCTTGAGTCTTTAAAATATATAATAGTTGGGACTCAGCTCTATAAACATTGGTCTTAATCATAGAATCATGTGTGGAACAAATAAACTAAATTAAGTTCATTAGATGTATATATGTATATATTTATATATATTAAATTTTGAAGAAAATATGTGGATGGTAATAAGAAAATATTGAAATTTATTTTTATTTAAGTTTTCTATTAAGGATCCACTGACATGAATCATGTTTCTTCTATGTTTCCCATTGAATGCATGGTAATATCTGTAAAAATGAATGAAATAAATTGATGACCTTATCACCTTCTGTATGGTTTACAAAGAGAGACCCGTTGAAATATTTTTTTGTTTAAAATGGTGGTTAGAAATTCTAAAATCTTATTAGAAAAGTATAATGATGAAAAATTTAGTAGTGATGAGTGTATTAGTTCAAAAAACTATGAATAAGTATAGAATCAAATGGATTTTATTTTCACCCCACATTTTTTAGATAATTACGCTTGATTTTAAATTCTCATTCTATATAATTCTATAATAATATTCTGTAAGTTTCTAGATGCTTTTGGGATGTTTTTGGGACTAATTCTTGAGGTTCCCAGTTAGAGAATGGATAGTTGAAACTATACAAATCATCATGGAAACTATGTAACCCAGTTTTGTGGGTTTCAAGGAAGAAGAAAAGTTGGAACATATTTTTTCCAAAACATTCACACACAAGGGGATCCATGTGATAGGTGATAGAGAAGAAAGTATAGTCTGATGATGTTTTTTACACTATGTGGTCCAACCATAATAGATATTATCCTTTAGTGAGTATTACCACATAGTCAGTACTCAGTTTTCTAAGACGTGAATCCTAACACTCTGGATTTTTAAATATTTTCTAGTAGCACATGCATGGTTCACAGAGAGTTTGAAAAATCATGCAACCTAACAACTAGATGTACTGGAAATTATAATTAAAATATTGTTTCCAATTATAATAAGGTCTTCTACCCTCAAAAGTCTCATATTTTTTCACGGTCTCTATCTCCTCTTCCTCCCTATAATCCCATAGAAATTCCCTTCAATCATGATGTGACTATTTATAGAATCAATGAATGATAGATATTTTGAATCATGATTAATTCATCATCCTCATTTGTTCTTATTTAGAATACATAGATATAATATTATCATCTAATTAAACCCCACAGATAAAGTCTATTATTGATAGATCTATGTGTTAGGATCTAAATTTTTATGATAGCTTTTTGGATTTATTGTAGTGAAGGAAATACGGGTATGGAGGTATGTTTCATTATTTATTTTCCCCATCCATTGAGATTTATGTGGATTCTCCCTAATCTCCAATGTTAGAAGTCATTTATTTTTAGAATTATTAATAGTTTTTCTTTGTTTTTTGAATTAAATGTTTTTGACTTTTTGAATTAAAATTCCTTCATTGTTAATATTTTTGAAAATTTTAAAATTAAATTGATTTCAGAAATAAAATTGAATTTGAATTTTATATTGATGATTTTAAAATTATATAATGGCTTCAATGATTTAGATGTGTTTGGTGAAATGTTTTTATTGGAGTGATTTTTTTACAAAAAAAATCTCATGGAAGATTGCATAATTGAATTGAAGTGTGTTCAATGTGGATTGGTATAGTCAGAAGGTCATATATCATGGTATGAAATGTTATATTTAGGGTATTCAATATTAAATTGGATTAAAATGATTTAAAATATGGTTATTTGTGTATGGATGTATTTTTGGGTATCAATATGGGAAATTTTATGAAAATTATGGAATGATAAAAATTATATATTTTTGGTTTTATCATAATGATTCCTCGTATGGAAATTTATTATAAGGCCCCAGCCTTAAACCTTACTTAATATTGAATTAAATGAATAATTCACATTGAGGATATTTTCAGGTATAGAGTTTTAGAGAATTAGATCATAAATCATGAATTACATTCCACATTTAAACAAAGTGGTTACATAAAAGATAGAATTCATTTTTTTCCATCAATAGAAAAATATTTAAAATAAAACCTGGATTCTTTATTGACACTTCCTTGACACTATCATCGTATCATGCACCTTTCCCTTGACCTGTGAAAATTTTTTCAAAAACATGGGATTAGCATAAAAAGCTCAGTAAGGGATATAGAAGTATGAAAAGAAAACATTAGTCCATGTATGAAATCATACTTTACTCATAAAATATAATCATTTTAACATACCTCATCAAATAATGAATATATCATAGAAATCAAAAGGCATAAAGGTAACTTGAGGGATTCATAACATTCTTACGTAGGGATTAACCCTCTTCGTTACGTTTGGAATACCCATCACACTATATTCCCTAAATATCTTCAGAGAAACCTTAACTTTTAACTCCTTCACGTTACCCAATGCATTGGAGATCTATATCAGGCTCACCCACCCTTAGTTTATCACGAAACCACCCATCTTCATAACAATGCCTAGGAACCATAACATAATCGTATCACATAAAACATGTATAAAAGAAAACATAACATTCCCACTATTCAATCACAAGATATCAATAAAAAACATTGATATAAAAACATTATGAAAACCATTTTCAATACCAAAATAAAAGAAAAGTAAAACATGATACTTATTTTTCATTCAAAAAAAGTTATGGCTTGTAGAGGAAGCCGAAACTCAAATAATGGTCACAGCAGCGGAGAAGTCGTTGTTTCCACATACGTACGACAAGAAAAACATTACTTTTTGTCGTTTAGTAAAATGCTTCGTATAAAAATATTCCTTTTGAATAAACGAAAAGTCAAAAGGGTTTATACACCGTATAAAAGAAATTTGTGTATAAAACAAAATATGCCTCAATGAAAGGAGATTGAGACGATGTCCCTTACAAAGACGGTATCCTTGGATTAAGGATAAATCAATTACATAATTTTGTGTGACAAACGAATACACCAAATATAAGTGGATATAAACTGTAAAAAAATCATAGGACATTCACACATATTCATAGAACAACATATTCAAGGAGTAAAAGTTTATCTCAAAGAATCAAAATTGGGTTAAGAAGTTCCTTTTCAAAAATTCGACAGCCTAACAACGTCACTTCAAAATTCAGAAAAAGAGTTGATGAGAGATAAAAAGGGTATCTCGTCATTTGGAAATAAAATTTACATCAATACAGATATAGAAAAATATATACCAACATAATAGTATGTTAATTAAAAGACATAACAAAAGAAGTATTTTAAAAAGAGGAGGGTGAAAGGTTCCCTTACCGACATGGGTTACCTTCGAAACGTACACCCCAATGAAGAAGGGTCATACAATGAATATGTAAATACCCATAAATAAAATTATATTACACACATAGTATAATAATGGGATGTACATACACCACTCAAAGGAAATGGTGCAAATGTAACACCCCAAGATTTCATAGTATTTACTTCTTCAAAACAATTCAATAACTTGCACAACACGTAACACCGAGTTCAAGCACACTATGACTTACCAAACAAGCTTTTCAAAAGAGGTTATGAATAGTATTAACTAAAATTTGAACCTTATATAATCCTTATAATTTTATAATCCATATTATGAGTTTCTTAGACATAATGTAAGAACAAATTCCTTTTTTCAGATAAAAGAAGTATTTTTGAAAAATGCACTTTTACCAACTTTAATAGTGAACCTTTTTTAAATCCAATATTTGAAACTTTTATATATTCAATTTGAATAAATAAATTTACTTTTTAGAATGGGGACATAGAAAATTTAAAATTAAACATCTCACGATTCCACGGTACTCTTTCCTTTGAATAATACAGTAGTGTGTGTTGTATGCAACTTCGAGTTCTAACATAAACCACAACCAATCAAACTAGCCGTTATGAATAGTAATACCTAATTTTGAAAATTTTAGAAATTTTATCTCTCAAAATGGACTTCATTTTTGGATTCGGAGTATCGAATTTAGCCTAAGGTGAAATTTTGGTACTTTTCGGATAACTTTAATATTTTGATGAATAGTGAAAATTACTAAATTTTAATTAAAAACAACTTTTTTAATCAAAATAATTAATAGTGATAAATTATGAATTTTAGTGGTTTTAAAGTATACTTAGAATATATTTTTACCATTTAATACAATGTTTTTCATTGGACATAATTTCACAATTAAACCAGACATAAACAAGTATCAATCTTTTGATAGTTATTATATCTTAAAAACACGCACATTGTTTTGACAGCGAGAATTAATTTTAAATTAAATTCTGCCACTTCTGTGTTTTGAATTTGGAAAAATGGATTCCATATTTGGAATTAGGATTTCCAAATTTTGTAAATAGGTAACTTTTATTTTTAGACATTTTGAATAATTATTTCGGTAAATATTTTATTTACCATGGTTAAAGGGTAAATCCGGTAAATAAGGGTTAAAAAATAATATTATAATAATACTAAATTACCCAAAAACATGTCTTAACATTATTTGTGGATACATGTCCGACCATAGGCATCTTTGGATCGATTTTGGGTCCCCATGGAGCCACTTGTAGGTGATAGGGTCACTTTATTTTAATAAAGATAATATAAATAAAAAATGGCATAAGCATATATCATTTAGAGAAAAATAATTTACATAGGGTTATATATGTTTTATTTTCGACTATAAATAGTAATTAGAAAGATAAAAAAAGTTTCTACATAATGGTATTTTATTTATAATTTTTAGACATTATGTAATTTAATTTATTTATGACACAATGGTGATGCAGTAATTACCTAATTAATGAGAAATTAAAATGATTGATATTATAAATACCCAAATAAATATAATTTGAGACTTTTTATAACTAATTTTTTTTTCAAAGATAATATTATATTTTGGGATTGATTTAATTAACTTTTTTCTAAGTAATGAATCGGTTATAATTTTTACAAAAATCAATTATTGAATAGTGTCAAAATTGACATAAAAGCGTTTTTTAAAAAAAATATTATATTATTAATTGATATTAAATTACTAAAAATCTAAGTTTCAGCCAAGAGACTTATATAATGATAGGTGTATCATTAATGGACTACTTGGGGGGTCTCTTGGATGTATATAGTAATTTTAGTAACCATATAATATAAAAATACAAAGAGACATTATAAAAGTGAAACTAATTAACTAAGAGTTAATACTTAAAGATAAGGTTAATATAGTGACCCAAACCTGTCTAAATTCAATTTGTTGAGTGGTTTTTGACCCATAACAACCTTAAAATTTAAATTATCCACTTTAGATCCATTATAAACTGAATTTGAATCTATTACAAAATAATATTTCTATATTTTCCAAAGGTTCCCCTCACACCTCTTATAAAAGGACACTCCCCTTCTCATTAATTCACACCTTCAAAGCCTTTGGGTTCGGCAAAAACCTACCCAAATAATCTCTCATATTTCCTCAATTCATCCTAGAGGCCTTCTTTTAGTCATAAAGCCATCTTAAGGATCCCTTTTTATCAAATCAAAAGGAAGAACCCGAAGAAGAGGTAATGATTTCACCACCCTTTTTCAAGTTCCTTTCTTCTTCCACTTCATCTTTCTTTGTTATTATCATTCTAAAATAATTAATATAGTATATCCTATATACTATAATATTATTATAAATATGGTACAACCATATTCCGTATTCTATCCATCCTTTGAATGACATGTTACCATATGTGCGTACGTACGACTTACCGTCTCCATGTCGTGGTGTAATTGTTATTCAATATATTATTATTTGTATGGGTATAATAATGATTTGTAATTCATATAAATAATAAATATAACATGATAATGATTTTGTATATATGATATAAAATCCAATTATATGTTATTTTAATATCAAAAGAATGATATTGTCGCTCGTGCGTACGTACGGATTACCGTCTCCACGACGCGATGAGAATCATTTCCAAGTTCACCATTCATTGACGATTATAAAAAAAATATTACTAATAAGTATGTAATATATGACAGAATAATGCTACTAAAGATAAATATATATATATATATATATATAAGGATTTATGTACTTACATATATATTATTCACTTACTTCCGTTCAATACTATATGAAAACAGAAACATCGTTTATGCGTACCTTCGGACTACCGTCTCCATAAACGGTGTTTTCCATTTCATATATTTTTCTATTATACATATTTATATTCTAAATATATATGATATATTTATCATTTTTTATATTCTGGAAGTATTTAGATCATGATCTAAGTGATACAACCAAGAGTAACAAGTTAAAACACGTACAATAAAGAAAGTGATTATTACCCGAAATGTTAACTTAACATGGAAATTATTATTAAATGGGTAATATAAAGTCATAAATGAATCATGTATGATATCATAAATATTAATATGGTTCTGGTATAATTTAATAACATACTAAGATCTTCGTACAGGAGGTTAAACGTACCCTCGACTAAAGGAAAGTGCCAGGTAAGGGGATTTCATCTCACTCCTTATTCCCGTAAGATTCATGACATATTGACACTATTACCTTTTGTGTGGTGTATTTACTACCCATAATTGTATTATTTGAGTAATAGAATTTAATTTATGTGTATATACATATTCATTGTATGATACCTCTTTCATGGGTTGTATGTTTCACAAGTTACCAAATTGGTAAGGGTTAATTCCTCAATCTCAACATTATCCGAGATTGTTTATGTGTAAGTATTTACTGGGAAATTTTTATCATCCATGTCCATTTTTCATAAAAATGATTTCAAAATGAAGATTTTAAGGATTTTGAAAGGTACTCTTTATCAAGATCATAATTTCAAATGTTTTAAAGATCTATCTTTCTAAATCTTTTTAATTAATGTCCAAGTTTTCAAAATGATTTGAAGGATTTATTTATATGGACATGAATGTTTTGAAATGATAATTCTTTTCAAAAGTTTCATAGTGGTATGGGATATTTTGATTCAAAAATCCATTTTAAAATTATTTCCTTTATAAATGTGTGACTTTTAAATGATTTTACAAAAGGATATTTCTCTCAAAAACTTTTACTCATCATTTTCATCTATGTCAACATCTTTTGATGGATTTTAAGCTCATTTGAAGTTGATTTATTATAAAAAACTTCCATTGAAGGTTTTGTGATATGTTTTATTGTGGATGTGTTATATTTATACCATTCATGGTTTATGGAGAAAGTATTGACATTTCATATTCTAGTTTTAATACGAATGTTTATGTTAAGTTTAAACCTTTTCATATGGGAATGAATTGGACTTAATATGAGACGGGTGGAGCCCGCTATTGCTCCTCGATGCATCGGTAGGTCTCATGAGGTAAACTAGTGTCTTGGAATAAGGCCTTGAAAAAATATTATTTGTATTCTTGGCACGAGGCCTTGGCTATGTGGTTATGATAGTCTGGTATTATGTATTCCATCGTTATAAAAGTGGTTATTGATATTGCATGTGATTATTCGACTAGTAGAATATCCATGTGAATAAGTCAATGGAATTATTTCATTTTATCCATTCCAAATTATGAAGAAGTTCAAGTTTAAAAGGCTTTTGTTTTAGCTATACATTTCCTTAAATGTTTATTCTTATTTAAGAAAGTTTTCGCTGTATTGCTTACCCTTACTAAGGATTCGAGCTCACCCCTTTCTATGTTTTATTTTTTCCCAGGATTCCAAGAAGTGTATTGTGATTGATATGCAGGGTTAAGATAAAGGAATAATGGCATTCATAAATATTATTTATGTTTTTTTGTATATATTAATGTGAAAATGTAACATTCATGTATGTGATCTATTTTTCCAAGACTGCTAAACTGATCGGTCCATCAGGACTTGATTTCGTGTAATCATGCCAATGTATTAAAATAATGCACCAACTCTGGGTAACTGGGTTCGGGGCATTACAGTTTGTATCAGAGAATGTTTAGTAATAACCTTGGAAACTAGATTTAGATAAAATCTGATTAGAGCACATATCCCTAAGATAGACTTTGAGGATTAGTATAGAAGAACTTTCTAGAATTTTGGTATTGTAGATATTTTGTGAGTTTTTCGAGCAATACATCTCTTTCTGGAAACGAGTAGGTAGAGGTGGCTCTGGCACAGATGTACCTAGGTGTAAAACCCAAAAACACCGCTTTGAGCTAGAATCAAACGGGAACGGGTGCATGATAATGGGCCTTGCTGCACTCTTGGTTACGATTAGAGTTCTTATGTTGAATGTTGTATCTGAAATGTACTTGTTATAATAATTATGGAGTATATAAGGATTGTACTGCAGTACTCTTTCATTAAGGATTTGAGATTTTATGGTATTAATAAAAGTGATTCTACAACAAGTTAAACTTTTTGGAAATTACATGGTTGAAGGAAAAATAAACCTTAATATGGTCCTAATATTGAGGTACTTATTTTGGAATAAGATATGGTTGATTTGGGTAAATTATATTGGATATTCTTGACTGCCTTGAAACTAATTAAAGATTTGTATATTCCATAATTTTTGGTGTTTACAACATTTTTGGATGGATGATGTATATCCAATATTTTATATGGAATAAGGGACCATGAATGTAATCAATAAGGATTATGGTAATTTAGGATGTTTCAGTGTTTGAAAAGAATAAATGATGAAGGTATTCATATGCTATTACGGGGTAAAAAGGATATATATTATGTTTACCTTCTTTATAAATGTTGGACTGTAAGTTTGGAAAAATGTATTTTGGATATTTCTAGTTTGAGATTAATTTTGGATTTCCATAAAAGGAAAACCCGGAGGTCGGGTGGCAACCCGTCGCGACCGGCAAGGCGGAGAGACTTGAACCCGCAACCGAAGGGCGACAAGGGTGTATCACCTACCACTGGCCCACAAGATGTCCTGGATTAAATAATGTTGTTTATTTTAATAAGGTCAGGTAGGTGAATTATAAATTAATTTTTTTAACCCCAAACTAATAGGATAAATAGAATATTTTTTTAAGTTCTATTATATTATAGAGTGAAATATGAGTTTGTGGTAGAAATTAGTTAAAAGATGGAAATCTACTTTTCTAGTATATATTTTTCTTCTCCTCTTATTCTATAAAGAAACTAATTCATATACTTTATTGAAGGGATCTTAAAACCAAAAATTTATTATCCTAATACCTTATGTTTTGTTGAATCGATGGCATTTTAAATCCTCATAGATTACTAAATTTAAGGACCTCACTTTTAAACTTGTTTAGGATTGATGAACGCAATCACCACCTATAAATATTTATGTTTTTCATCCAATTATATGTCTCTAATTTCCACCAATGTTCTCCTAATCAAGGTCATTACTTGGTGGTGACCCTTTCATTTCTCTTTTCCTCTTATTAAGACTAAATTTTATTAACCAAATTTCTGATGTGGGTTTTCCCACAAAGATATTTTCTATTTTCAACCTTTATTTTGGAAGAAGAATATCAAATTGCGAGGATACAATTTATTGAAGGAGGTAAGAATGTAACACCCCAAGATTTCATAGTATTTACTTCTTCAAAAGAATTCAATAACTTTCACAACACGTAACACCGAGTTCAAGCGCACTATGACTTACCAAACAAGCCGTTCAAAAGAGGTTATGAATAGTATTAAATAAATTTTGAACCTTATATAATCCTTATAATTTTAGAATCCATATTATGAGTTTTTTAGACATAATTTAAGAACAAATTCCTTTTTTCAGATAAAAGAAGTATTTTTCAAAAATTCACTTTTACCAACTTTAATAGTGAACCCTTTTTAAATCCAATATTTTAAACTTTTATATATTCAATTTGAATAAATAAATTATCTTTTTAGAATGGGGACATAAAAAATTTACAATTAAACATCCCAAGATACCACGTTATTCTTTCCTTTGAATAATATAGTAGTGTGTGTTGTACGCAACTTCGAGTTCTAACTCACACCACAACCAATCAAACTAGCCGTTATGAATAGTAATTACTACTTTTTAAAATTTTAGATATTTTATCTCTCAAAATGGAATTCATTTTTGGATTCGAAGTATCGAATTTAGCCTAAGGTGAAATTTTGGTACTTTTCGGATAACTTTAATATTTTGATGAATAGTGAAAATTAGTAAATTTTAATTAAAAACAACTTTTTTAATCAAAATAATTAATAGTGATAAATTATGAATTTGAGTGGTTTAAAATATATATAGAATATATTCTTAACATTTAATACAATGTTTTTCATTGGACATAATTTCACAATTAAATCGGACATAAAGAAGTATCAATCTTTTGATAGTAATTATATCTTAAAAACACGCTTTTTTGTTTTAACAACGAGAATTAATTTTAAATTAATTTCTGCCACTTCTGTGTTTTGAATTTAAAAAATGGATTCCATATTTGGAACCAGGATTTCCAAATTGTGTAAATGGGTAACTTTTATTTTTAGACATTTTGAATAATTACTTCGGTAAATATTTTATTTACCATGGTTAAAGGGTAAATCCGGTAAATAAGGGTTAAGAAATAATATTATAATAATACTAAATTACCCTAAAACGTGTCTCAACCTTATTGGTGGATATATTTCCTACCATGGGAATCTTTGGGTTGATTTTGAGACCCCATGGAGCCACTTGTAGGTGATAGGGACACTTTATTTTAATTAAGTTAAAATAAATACAAAAATGACATAAGCATATATCTTTTAGAGAAACAATTTTAACATAAGGTTATATATGTTGGATTTTCAACTACAAATAGTCATTATAAATCTAAAACGATTTTCTACATAATAGTATTTTATTTTTAATTTTTAGACATTATATAATTTTATTTATTTATGACACAATAGTGATGCAGTAATTACCTAATTGATGAAAAATTAAAATGATTGATATTATAAATACACAAATAAATTTAATTTGCGACTTTTTATAAATATGAATGATTTTATAGGATAATATGATATGTTATAATTGATTTAATTAACTTTTTTGGAAGTAATAATTCAGTTCTGAGTTTTACAAAAACCATTTATTAAATAGTGTCAAAATTGACATAAAAGAGTTTTTAAAACAAATATTATATTATTAATTGATATTAAATTCCTAAAAATCTAAGTATAGGCCAAGAGACTTATATCATGGTAGGTGTATAATTAATGGACTACTTTGGGGTCTCTTGGATGTATAGAGTAAGTTTATTAACCATATAATATAAAAATACTAAGAAAAATTGTAAAAGTGAATCTAATTAACTAAGAGTTAATATTTAAAGATAAGGTTAATATAGTGACCCAAAACTGTCTAAATTAAATTTGTTGAGTGGTTTTCGACCCATCCCCACCTTAACATTTAAATTATCCACTTTGGAGCCATTATAAACTGAATATGAATTTATTATAAAATAATATTTCTAGCTTTTCCAAAGGTGCCCCTCACCCCTCTTATAAAAGGACACTTCTCCTTCTCATTAATTCACACCTTCAAAGCCTTTTGGTTCGGAAAAACCCTACCCAAATACTCTCTCAAATTCCATAAATTCATCCTAGAGATCTTACTTTAGTCATAAATCCATCCTAAGGAGCCCTTTTGATCAAATCAAAAGGAAGAACCCAAAGAAGAGGTAATGATTTCACCACCCATTTTCAAGTTCCTTTCTTCTTCCACTTCTTATTTCTTTGTTATTACCATTATAAAATAATGAATCCAATATCTACTATATACTATAATAATATTATAAATATGGTAAAACCATATTCATTATTCTATCCATCCTTTGAATGACATGTCACCATACGTGCGTACGTACGGCTTACCGTCTCCACGTCGTGGGGTAATTGTTATTCAATATATTATTATTTGGATTGGTATAATAATGATTTGTATTTCATGTAAATAATAAATATAACATGATAATGATTCTTTATATATGATATAAAATCCAATTATATATTATTTTAATATCAAAAGAATGATATTTTCACTCGTGCGTACGTACGGATTATAGTCTCCACGACGCGATGAGATTCATTTCCAAGTTCACCATTCATCGATGATTATAAAAATATATATTACTAATAAGTATGTAATATATGACATAATAATGCTACCAGAGATAAATATATATATATATATATAAGGATTTATGTAATTACATATATATTATTCACTTACTTCCGTTCAATACTATATGAAAACAGAAACAACGTTTATGCGTACGTACGGACTACCGTCTCCATAAACGATGTTTTCCATTTCATATATATGTCTATTATAAATACATATATTCTAAATATATATGATATATTTATCATTTTTTATATTCTGTAAGTATTTAAATCATGATCTATGTAATACAACCAAGAGTAACAAGTTAAAACACATACGATAAAGAAAGTGATTATTACCCGAAATGTTAACTTAACATGGACATTATTATTAAATGGGTAATATAAAGTCATAAATGAATCATGTATGATATCATAAATTTTAATATGGTTTTGGTATAATTTAATAACATACTAAGATCTCCATACAGGAGGTTAAACGTACCCTCGACTAAAGGAAAGTGCAAGATAAGGGGTTTTCATCTCACTCCTTATTCCTGTGAGATTCATGCCATATTGCCACTATTACCTTTTGTGTGGTTTATGTACTGCACATAATTGTATTATTTTTGTAATAGACTTTAATTTATGTGTATTTACATTTTCATTGTATGATACCTCTTTCATGGGTTGTATGTTTCGTAAGTTACCAAATTGGTAAGGGTTAATTCCTCAATCTCATCACTATCCGAGATTGTTTATGTGTAAGTATTTACTGGGACATTTTTATCATCCATGTCCATTTTTCATAAAAATGATTTCAAAATGAAGATTTTAATGATTTTGAAAGGTACTCTTTATCAAGATCAGAATTTCAAATGTTTTAAAGATTTATCGTTCTAAATATTTTTAATTAATGTCCATGTTTTCAAAATGATTTTAAGGATTTATTTATATGGACATGAATGTTTCGAAATGATAATTCTTTTCAAAAGTATCAAAGTGGTATGGGACATTTTGATTCAAAAATCTCTTTTAGAATTACTTCCTTTATAAATGTTTGACTTTTAAATGATTTTACAAAAAGGATATTTCTCTCAAATAATTTTACTCATCATTTTCATCTATGTCAACATCTTTTGATGGATTTTAATCTCATTTGAAGTTGATTTATTATAAAAAAAACTTCCATTTAAGTTTTTGTGATATGTTTGACTGTGGATGTGTTAGTTTTATACCATTCATGGTTTATAGAGAAAGTATTGACATTTCGTATGCTAGTTTTAATACTAATGTTTATGTTATGTTTAAACCTTTTCATATGGGAATTCATTGGACTTAATATGTGATGGGTGGAGCCCGCTATAGCTCCTCGATGCATCGGTAGGTCTCATGAGACAAACTAGTGTCTTGGCACAAGGCCTTGACAAAATCTTATTTGTAGTCTTGGCATGAGACCTTGGCTATGTGGTTATGATAGTCTGGCATTATGCATTCCATCATTATGAAAGTGGTTATTGATATTGGATGTGATTATTCGACTAGTATAATATCCATGTGAATAAGTAAATGGAATTATTTCATTTTATCCTTTCCATATTATGCTGAAGTTCATGTTTAAAAGGCTTTTATTTTAGTTTTACATTTCCTTAAATGTTTATGCTTATTTAAGAAAGTTTCCGCTGTATTTCTTACCCTTACTGAGTATTTGAGCTCACCCCTTTCTATGTTTTATTTTTTCCCAGGATTCCAAGAAGTGTATTGTGATTGATATACAGGGTTAAGCTAAAGGAATAATGGAGTTCATAAAGATTATTTATGTTTTTTTGTACGTCTTAAAGTGAAAATGTAACTTTCATGTATGTGATCTGTTTTTCCAAGACTGCTAAACTGATCGGTCCTTCAGGACATGATTCCTTGTAATCATGCCAATGTATTAAAATAATGCACCGACTCTGGTAAACTGGGGTTGGGTCATTATATCAAATTTAGCATAAATCTCACGAGACTAAAAGTGAGATGAAAAATCCCTTACGAAAACTTGGCAGCCTAACGACGCCGCTTAAAACTTGAAAAAATGGATTGATGAGATCAAAGAGAGTCTCTCATCATATTACAATAAAATTTACAGCCAAAGTAATATAAAATAACATCCCCATCATAAAAAAGATTAGATTAAAAGAAGTTACATAAAGGAGAGTACTTAAAAAGAAAGAGAGAGGTTGGATCTCTTATGAAAATTCGGCTGCCTAACGGCACCACTCAAAACATCCAAAATGGATTGATAAGAGAAAATAGGGTCTCTCATCATATGAAGATAAAATTAGTATAGGAGTAAAATAAATGAACATCCCAATCATAATAATTATTTTCTTAAAAGGAATGACATAAAAGCGTGCACTTAAAAAGAAAGAGAGGGGTAGGATCCCTTACCTCGTGTCCGACATGACTCGATCGTTCTTTAATATCCTGAATAATAAAATTTGTTCAGTTTATAATTTCGTAAGGACCTACTTTAAATATTATTATTCAGTTAATATCACATATTATAAGGTTATAACAATTGGTTAATAAAGTGAGTTCATATCAGACGTTTTTGTCGATGTTCGGTACATCAGTAAAAATCGAACTTGTTGGAAAATAATTTTCCATGTAGTTATAGGTACATCATATCCATAATAGTATTTATGTTTTAAATATCATATATATCCAGTATATATTCATTTTATACTATTCCATAGCATTTGGAGATAAAAAATTAAAAGCACCGTTCATGGAGACGGTAGGCCGTATGTATGCATGAACGCTACTTTCATTTTTTGTCATATTAATGGAATTAAAAAAATGAGAGATATATATATTATAATTCCAGAATGATATCTATCATTTAGATGTAATATTTTACATATATATCCATTATATATATGTACTTATAATAGTACAAAACATTAGTAGATAAGAAATGAAATGTATCGTTCAGGGAGACGGTAAGCCGTACATACGCATGAACGCTACTTTCATTTCTTTTATTTTTATTCAATGGAATTAAATAATAATGATATAAAGGTATATTATAATTCCAGTAGGATATCATATGTAATACCATTAATTCCATCCTTTATACGTCCCACATATGACATTAACGAATCAAATCACTTTGAGGGGTGGTAGTCCACACTTCCTAAAATGAAGATATCACGTTTACCTATAATGGAAATCATAAAGGTATGACATAAATGAAAAATAAATAAGCTTAAAGAAAACATAAACATATTATATATAAATATAGTGACATCTTAATGTCCAACTTTGAAGGTGTTAAAATAATATTGAACAATCATCGTTTCGTGAGGTAGTAATTCGCCATCCACAGAAACATTATGTTCCTTAACCATTAGTCGGAGGTGTGTGAAAGTGTAGCTCGAATAATTTTCATAAAAACATCCTATTATATTTAATATACAGGTTTTGTTACCAAAAAAAGTAATAAAATGAGTTTAGGGGTTTGGATAAGAAAAATAAAACAAAAGAACACAAGGGAAGACATTACATTTAAATCAGGTAACTCTCTTTAATTTGAGCTCAAAGGCTTCCTTGGAAAGTATTATATCCAAAGTGAGTATTAAATGATTAAGATAGGGGTGTGGAGTGATTAAATGGGAAGGTTTTGGACGAGCCAAAGGCTTTAGATGTGTGTGTATGGTGGTAGAGGTGGGGGCCTTCTATAAGAGGAGAGGAGGGGCACTCTTGGAAAGTTATAAAATATTACTTTATTATAAACTTATTTTCGGATTTAAAAGGTCCCAAAGGATATATTTCAAGGATAAGTTTATAAGGATTCAAAATCCACCCATCCAATTGGTTTGTGACAAGTGTAAGACTTAGATTTCACCCTATCTTTTCATTTTATTTAAATCGTTCATTTATGAGGTAATCAATGCATCATCACGGTGTCATAAATAAATTAATTTATATAATGTCTAAAAATTATAAAAAAATATCATGATGTAGGAAATCTTTTTTGATTTCTAATTAATATTTATAGTTAAAGATATGACTTATATAACCCCATGTAAAAATTGTTTTAGTAAAATAACACATGTTTGTGATATTTTAATTTTAACTTTAAATAAAAAGGTATTTATTTCATTTTCCAAACAAAGTGGCTCCATGGGGTCCCCAAGTTGAACCATGGATTTTCTTGGTCGTCCATGACTCATAAAATGAGTGTAGGACATGTTTCTAGGTCATTTCATATTATTACAACATTATTTTTACCTTAATCTACACTAATTACCTCTAATCGCGATTAAAACTTAAAGTTACTATTCACCAAAAAAATTATTTTAATCCCATTGAACCACATTTTCCTTATTAATGACAACCATGTATGTCGAATTTTTTAAATTCATAACACAGAGGTGATAAAATTTCATTTAAAAGAAAAATCAGTTTTTTAAGTACCACTTAGTGGTTTCACTATTCATCAAAAATTGAAGTTTTCCCGAACAATACCAAAAATTCACCCTAATCTATATTTGATATTCTGAATTCAAAAATGATGTCTATTTTTCAAAATTTTAAACATATAAGTTTCATTAATTAATTGAATAATAAATTCCCACTATTAGAGAAAATAGCGTGTTTTTATGAAACAATAAGTATCAAAAGATTGACACTAGTTTAAGTCCAATTTCAAGATGAAATTAATTTCAACGACAACTATTGGATTAAATGGTAAAAAAATATTTTAATTTCACTTTAAAACCAATTCAAATTATAATATAATCATATAAATAAATTAGATTAAAAAGAGATTTTGAATTAAAATACAACAGTTTTCACTATTCATTAAAAATGGACTTTATCGGAAAAATACCAAAAATTTACAAAAAGTAAATTTTGATGTCCCGATTCTAAAGAGGAATTTTATTTTTTCAGATATAACACATAAAATTTTCAAAAAGTGGATTTAAAAGAGGTTCTCCATCAAAAGGTGGTTAATCGACCTTTTAAGGAATATTAGAATGTTTATGCTTAAAATTGGTTTAATTCGCATTTTTAATCCTCTAACATTTATTGTAAAAAGTAAAAATATTTGACAAACATATATAATAATTTTGTAGTTAGTTATGTTCATTCCCGCCATTACAACAGCTAGGCATTAACTACCATTTAAAATAATAATATTTTATTATTAGAGTGCAAGGTATGATTCCCAAGAAACTCGTTGTTGCGTATTGGGTACGCCATCGAGCATAGCGTCCCCTTTAAAGTAATATTAATATTTTATTCACAAATATGGGTAAATGTGAAAATTTCATATTGTTTATTTACCTTAGGTGTTACATCCTTACCCCCTTTTGGGAATTGCGTCCTCGCAATTTTAAAATTGGGCTTGGAAACTTCATTGAAAATCCCACATCGGAACAAGAGTCAGTAAAACAATCACTTTAAAATAAAGAAAGAAAAGTACAAAGGTCATCCGAGTTAACCCATACTAGGATTCCATGTATGAAAATATGGACATGGAGGAAAAAACAAAGGGTCATGTTCTGATGGAGAGTGATATTAAACATGTCTAGGAGAATGTTAACCATAAGAAAATCACAAACTTGTGATGGGTTAAACGGTATTCGATTCCCCAGTAGGAAAAGATAACAGACAAAATTTTTGTTTTAAGTTACTCTTCATTCAGGAATTTATTTTTGATCTTAACTAAATAATAATGAAACATACTTACTTGTCACGTAGACTTTCAACTTTAGTAGATTCCTTAATCAAACTCATATTTTTTCCAAAAGACAATTATTCTGGAAGACTTGTTCGCATTAAGAGTACTATAATCAACTTCTTGAGAATAAACTAATCCAAAAAAGAGAACTATATATTTCCCATGTATTTAGAAAAAATCCAAAACAAAAATTGTTAGTATGAGATCAGATAATCCACAAAAGTATAATCCTTTATAAAAAGAAAATCTATTCTTAATCTCCAAAATTTGTCCAAAAAAAAACCCAAAGTTCAACGAAGACCATTCGATAAACAATTGTCCATAAAATTCATCAAAGTAAACCAGACAAAGATTGAAACCCAAATATTTGAAGGATTTAATCACATAGTCTTCCAAGGTACAAATTAACTTTTATCTGTAAATAACATCAGTTTCTCTTCAATTATCATATTGAAAAGTAATTAACCTAATAACATATCCTCCATGATAGGATAATCATTTCCATAGATAACCCAAAATAAACTTACTCTTGATTCCTAAAATCATCTAACTAAAAAGAATTAGTCAACCTAACCTGGGACTTCACGTAGTCCAGTGGTAGGCAGTAAATACCAGTCGCACTTTGGTTGTGGGTTTGATTCCCGCAGCTTTGTCCGACGCGACGGGTTGTCACACGGTCTGCATGTTTTCCTTTTTCCAAAACTATATAATTCTTAATACATTCCCCAAAATGAGATAAAATCTTCAAAAATAATCATAACATATTTTAACCTCAATTTTATCACATGCCATTCATTTTCCATCATAATATATAATAACCCATAATTACCTCAAAAGTAAGGATCATATAAACCCTAATGGTTACCTTTATAATTATTACCAGAACTTCCACATCGATTGGTCATCTCGTACATGATGCATTACAGAACATACCAAGGTACAAGTGGTTTATCATGACTCCTTGATAGTTGGTTTAGAAAAATCACGAGTTTCCCCATTGAATCCCCCATTTCATCCAGTCTCTTAATCAGAGAACCACCACAGTTTCCTTCAAACCTATTGTCACTTTGGTGCATGCTAGATCCATCCATTCACTAAAAACAGAAATGTCAGTGTGAGTATATCAACAAAACCATCATGTACTAATGAGGAAGACAAACACTAAGATATACTTACTCATTCACTTTATCTAAAAATTATGACTCTTTCTGAAATCATAGCCATTATGGTAATGTCACTTATGCTTAGAGAATACCCTAACCTCTAAAGTTATCTAAACCGACCTTTGATACCAACTATAAGGCCCCGACCATAAACCTTACTTAATATTGAATTAAATGAATAAGTCACATTGAGGATCTTTTCTGGTGTAGAGTTTTAGAGAATTAGATCATAAATCATGAATTGCATTCCACATTTAAACAAAGTGGTTACATAAAAGATAGAATTCATTTTTTTACATCAACATATTCATATTTAAAATAAAACATGGATTCTTTCTTGACACTTCCTTGACACTATAATCATATCACGCACCTTTCCCTTGACCCGTGATAAACATTTCAAAAACATGGGATGAGCATAAAAGGCTCAGTAAGGGATATAAAAGTATGAAAAGAAAACATTAGTCCATGTATGAAATCATACTTTACTCGTAAAACATAATCATTTTAACATACCTCAAAAAATCATGAATAAATCATAGAAATCATAAAGAATAAAGGTAACTTAACGCATTTATAACATTCTTACGTAGGGATTAACCCTCTTGGTTACGTTTGGAATACCCATCACAATATATTCCCTAAATCTCTTCGGAGAAACCTTAAATTTTAACTCCTTCGCATTACCCAATGCATTGGAAAGCTATATCGGGCTCACCCACCCTTTGTTTTTCACGGAACCACCCATCTTCATAACAATACCCAAGAACTATAACATAATCGGATCACATAAAACACGTATAAAGGAAACATAACATTTCCACTTTTCAATCACAATATATCAATAAAACACATTGATATACAAACATTATGAAAACCATTTTCAATACCAAAATAAAATAAGAGTAAAACATGGTATTTATTTTTCATTAAAAAAAGTCATGGCTTGTAGAGGAAGCCGAAACTTAAATAATGGTCACGGCGGCGGAGAAGTCATTGTCGCTGCATACGTACGACAAGAAAAACATTACTTTTTGTCATTTAGAAAAACGCTTCGTATATGTAGAGACCCAAAGCTTGATGTACATAGACATTACATTACTTTTGCGGAATACTTAGTACATAACAAACACACACACACACAAATATCATAATAGTTTAGTGTCTTTGGAAACTCGGAATATAATCTTCTAATCGTGGTGAAAGATCTTCAACATCTCCAATAAAGATCTTCGTTTTTTTACCTAAAACCTTTCTTTATATCCTGGGGAAAAGAAAACATAAAAGGGTGAACTCAAATGCTCAGTAAGGGTAAACAAAAAAAATATCAATCACATAATTTTCATAAGAACATAACATTTTGGAAATCTTAACCTGCAAAAGAGAGCATAATTTCATAACATGGGATAAATCATAGTAGTGAAATGAAATCCCAATAATCATAACTTAAAACATGAAACTTTGTGTCATACACTCATAATCATAGAGATCATATCTTATTAGTCAAGACTCATTTCCAAGACTATCTTAGTGGACAAAGTCCCTTTCTGAACCGAGTCACCCTCATTTCAGTCCTGTTTCACTGAACCGGTATAACCTACCATTCCAGCCATGTCTATCTCATGAGATATAAAATCTTTACCCAATGCATTGGATGGAGATATAGGTCCCACCCATCTCATAATGATACCATTCTTATGTGTGCCACAAAATCATAAACCATACATCATAGCATAACCCATGTAATAAAAATGTGATTCTTAAACAACATGACATCATAAAACAATTCATATAAGATAAAGTGATTCATAAAAATAATTCCATCACAACATAATCAAATCAATGTAATAATAGGGTTATAAACAGAACCATATATTATCTTATATGGAAAATAATTTTGATAAAACACTTGAACTTCATTCTTGAGGAAAATATCCTTTCTACTTCAAAAAAATACTTTTCCTTTCTTAACATGTCATACTATTTTAAAATAAAAGAAGTTGATTAAAAATAAACTTGAAAACTTTAAAAGGAAGCTTCTTGGAAATAATGTTTTAAAAATCCATTCATTTCGTATAAGTTAAAAAGAACATTCTTCGTACTTTTGTCGGAAAAGTCAAAAAGTACCTCGTATGAAAAACGAAAAAAGATTCCTTTCATATTCATTACTAAAAACTCACCGAAGGGTAAAATTGGATTTAAACTATTGTAAGTGGATGGAAAAATTATTATATATTTAGGGAACATGGATGTGGATGATAAAATACACCCCAGTAAATTCCAAAGTAAAAACAATCTCTGATAAAAATGAGATTGTGATATTTTCCCTTACCTTAGGTCCGATTTGCTTCGTAAGTGTCAGAACCTCCTGTATAATGATTTAAATAAGGTCATTGACTTATTAAAGAATCATATTAATTGTTATTATATCATATATGGTTCACTTATGACTTTATATTACCCGTTTTTGTAAATTCATGTTAAAGTAGAATTTTGGGTAAAATTGTCTCATTTGTCGTTCGTGTTTTAACTTGTAATTATTCATATGATTACTTAGATAATGATTACTTAATTACAGAATATAAAACATGGTTTATATATAATATATATTCAGAATATACATATTTATAATGGATCGATAAATGGAAAGAAATACACCGTTCATGGGGACGGTAGGCCGTACGTACGCATGAACGCTGTTTTCGTTTCCTTATTGAGTTGAATGGAATTAAGTAGAGGACATACATATATACATAAATCTAGTAGCTTTATAATGTCATATATTTCATTATTATTTCTTATATATACTTTATAATCATTCTTAAATGGTTAACATGGAGAATGAATATCATCGCGTCGTGGAGACGGTAGTCCGTACGTACGCACGAGCGATGATATCATTTCCATAATTATTTAATTGAATTGGAGTGGATGATACAATATATAAGAATCATTATTATGTTATAATAACTATGTATAGTTATTCTATACACCATAATACCCATCCATATAAGGTGTTGGTAGAAAAATAGATTACACCATGGCGTGGAGACGGTATTCCGTACGTACGCACGCGCGGTGATTTCGTTTTCCGTAGGATGGATAGATGGTGAAATAGGGTTGTTTCATACTTATAATTACATATCAGTATATGAGTGATACTGATGTTATTACTTCATAATGAAACAACCTTAGAAGAAGAAGTGGAAGAATAAATAAAGGTGAAAGAATTGGTAAGGGAAATTACCTATTCTTTGAAGCGCCTCTTTGAGACCTCCTCTTAGGGTACCAAAATTGGAATTTGAGGAAGAAAAAAACCACTAGGATGTTTCTAGGGAAGTGGAGAAGATAACCTGACATAGGTTGTCCGAGCTTGAAGGCTAGAATTTGTGTGAGTAAGAGAGGGAGGAGGTGCCCTTTTATAAGGGAGGAGAGGGGCACCTTTGAAATAACTAAAAATATTATTTTATTATAAAGTCAAGTTCGGTTTTAAATAGCTCAAAATTGATTTATTTAGAGGATAAGGTGGGTATGGGTTGAAATTCTCTCATCAAATAGAATTTGTACAGGTTTAGGTTCCTATTTTAACCTTATCATTTAGATTTAACATTAAGTTAAATAATTTTACTTTTACCATGTCTTCTTGTGTTGTTATACTATAAGGTTAATAAACTTACTATATCAAGCCAAAAAAAACCCCAAGTTGTTTATTATTAATATATATAACCTTATCTAAGTCATTTGGACGAACCGTAGATTTTTAGGAATTTAATAATAATTAATAATATAATATTTGTTTTAAAAACTAATTTATGTCAATTTTGACACTATTTGGTACATGATTTTTATGAAATTCATAAGAGAATGATAAGTTCGAACCAAGTTACTTATATCAATAATAACATGTCATATTAACCTAGAAAAGTTATTTAGTTCATAAAAAATCTCAAATTATATTTATTTGGGTATTTATGACATCAATTATGTCAATATTTCATAAATAAGATAATTACTGAATCATTGTTGTGTCATAAATAAATTAAATTATTTAATGTCTAAAAATTACAAATAAAATATCATTACGTAGTAAATCTTTATAGATTTCTAATGAATACTTATAGTCGAATTTATCTTATGTATAACCCCATATTAAAAATGTTTTAGTAAATAAACATTGATTTTAACTCATTTAACCCTTATTTAAATAAATTAATAATAAATGTCATAATCTAATCCAAGTGGGCCTAAATGGTCATATTTTATTCCTAAGTTTGTTTTTGGCCGAATTAAACTTGTCCAATAGAATTAGGACATGTGTTAGGGTAATAATAATAACATTTCTACCCTTAATTACCCTATTTACTTTTAACCGTGGTAAAAAAGTAAAAAGTTATTATTCACCAAAAAATTATTTTTATCTCATTGAACCACATTTTACTTACTGAAATCAACCTTGTCTCTCCGATTTTTGAAATTCCACTCACAGAAGCGGTAAAATTATGTTTTATGAACAATTCAGTTTTTTTTAACTACTACTTAGTGGTTTCACTATTCATCAAAAATTGAAAGTTTTCAGAAAAATACCAAAAATTAGGCCTAAGATATATTTGATATTATGAACTCAAAACTGATGTCTATTTTACCACATTCAAAACATATCAGTTGGATTAACTAATTTAAAAATTAATTCTCGTCGTCAAAACAAATAGTGTGTTTTTAAGAGATAATAACTATCAAAAGATTGAAACTTGTTTATAACTAGTTTAAATGTGAAATTACATCCAATGACCATTATTGTATTAAATTGTGAAAATATATTATAAATATACTTTAAAACCACTAAAATTAATATTTTATCACTATTAATTATTTCGATTGAAAAAGTTGTTTTTAATTAAAATTTAGTAATTTCCACTATTCATCAAAATATGAAAGTTATCCGAAAATTACCAAAATTTCACCCTAAGCTAATTTTGATATTCCGAATCCAAAAAATGAAGTCCATTTTGATAAATAATATTCACAAAATTTCAAAAAGTGGATATTACTATTCATAACAGCTAGTTTTAATAATATTTTAATAGCATATCGTTGTTTAGTAAAACTCGGTATTGCATACTACACACGCTATAAAGGAAGGTTGCGATTGCGTGTAATGCAAGGAAAGTCAAGGATGTGAGTTGTGCAAACTCCTTTTGGTGTAGCATACAACACAAGACATTAATGAAATTAAAAAGAATATTTTTCATAAAATCTCGGGGTGTTACATTCTACCCCCCTTAAAATGAATTTCGCCCTCGAAATTCGTTGGGGGCTATAAATGGTTTGCTACTTGAAAATTTCTTTAATAGAAACCCACATACAAAAACCAATCTTTAAAAACAAAAGTATGAACCGAAATGGTTACCCAAATAAACTAATCACTGGGTTTCCACATAGGTGAAAATATGGATATGGAAGAGAAATTTAACCATCATGTTCTGATGGAGAGTGGTAGAGAAAATGGCTATGGAAAATCTAGCAATCACAAAGCCATAAATTTGTGACGATCTAAGGTACAATCTGATTCATCAGATAAAAGAGAACTAAGACAACATTTTTGGTTTTCAAGATCATTTCCCTAAAGTTGATGAAATTGGAATTAGAAGAAATACTTTCGTGATTTTGGTATAGTCTCACCGTTTGTCGTTCTTTGGACAATTTCCACTTCATCTCTTAAAGAAATGAAGTTTAATTTGTCATTCATGATGTGTTAGCAGATCATGTGATAGAATGATGGGTCATTCCATCTGTCTCAAACAAAAGGTTAGCAAAAGTAATAAGTCCATCTTATGGTTAATCGTATATGGTTCCAAAAATGAACTTATACTTCATATATCATACCACTTAATAAAATAAAACTAGTTTCTACTAACCAAGGACTTCCGGTAGGCCTGCGGTAGGCGATAAAGGCCAGTCGCACTTCGGTTGTGGGTTCGATTCCCACAGCCTTGTCCGAAGCGATGGGTTGTCGCCCGTCCTGCAGGTTGTCCTTTTTCTAAAGCTATATTACTATAACAGCCCATCAATAATATTGAAAAACGTTTTATCCTAACTTATTTCCAACATAATCCATTACAATCTTTAGGCTTATCTAAAGTACTTCGGTCCAAGCTAATAGTATAAAGAAAATGATTACTTGAAATGTCACAGAACAATCACGTGAATGCCATCATTTATCCCCCATATATCATAAGATATATCTTGTTGGTCAAATTACAAACATGTGAATACCTTAATCATGTATTCTCTTGAAGAATGAATACCCATTGAACCTTAGTGAAAACCTGAATGCAGATAAAAGTTAACACTTTCCAAAAAACAAAATCCTCAAAATTATTTATACTCAAACCATTATATCACTTAGTCTTTATATCAATCATGAGCTCATGAATACAATCAAACATCTCATTATCGTCTTATCCCTTCATTATGCACATATCATCTACATTCCAAAAATATCTGAATAACCTTTCATGGATACTGGTTCCATTAATCATACACGTTCAAAACACAAGGAAAGAAAACAGTGTAACAATCCTTAGATGTCTCTTTATTCCACAGTACCATGAGATTACTTATACAACATTACACATGATAAACATGTCATCATTCCACTACATTCTTAAACCATTGACCGAGCTTCAAAAATTCTTTCATCTCACATATCATTTGTAGTCTCTTCATCATCATCAACATAAATACTACCCATACGACCATGCTGATTCTCTTCATGAGACTTTCCCTTAGGGCATTGGTTTTCATAATGCCCGTACATTCCACATTTAAAACATTTAACCATTGTTGATGTCGTAGAAATACCATTATCCTCATCCCTGGTATTAACTGAACCTTTTCCTTCGCACTTACTGGCTTTGTGTCCTTCTTTTCCACACCCAAATCATCTTCCAGTTCTTCTGAAACAATCTCCTTGATGCCTCTTCCCACATGATTTACATAGGGGAAATTGAACTTTCTTTCCTCTATGATCATCATGAAACTCCATCTTTCTCTTATTATCCGAGTCAGGAAACTTACCAAATTTTACTTTATTGATCATATTATGAGATTTCTGATTCGGCATAATAATGACGTTTGGACTTCCAAATCTCATTTCATTTGGTTGCTCATGAAGAATATCATTCCATTGTCTATCATATCCTCTATTATCAGGAATCATCTTATTTCCAGCCATTTTCTAAAACCCAAAAAGAATAGTGTGGGAGGCAAAAATCATGCTAGGGAAAACAACATAATAAAAGGGGGAGTACCCTTAATATCTAACATCTTAGGTTAAATTCTAAGATCATTAACGAAATTCTAGGACTGTAACCTATACGTATACTTAACCTTAGAGACATCCCTAAACATACCTTAGAAATGTCTATAGGAATCTCACTAAAGTTCTTGCATCCTAGTTTCCAAAGGTTGACTAAACCTTTCCTCTGATACCAACTGTAGAGACCCGAAGCATGACGTACATAGACATTACATTACTTTTGATGAATACTTAGTACATAACAAAAACACACACACACAAGGATCGTAATAGTTTAGTGTCTTTGGAAACTCAGAATATAATCTTCTAATCGTGGTGAATGATCTTCAACATCTCCAATAAAGATCTTCCTTTTTTTACCTAAAACCTTTCTTTATATCCTGGGGAAAATAAAACATAAAAGGGTGAGCTCAAATTCTCAGTAAGGGTAAACAAAATAAATATCAATCACATCATTTTCATAAGAACATAACATTTTGGAAATCATAACCTGCAAAAGAGAGCATAATTTCATAACATGGGATAAATCATAGTAGTGAAATGAAATCCAAATAATCATAACATAAAACATGAAACTTTTTGGCATACACACATAATCATATAGAATCATATCTTATTAGTCAGGACTCATTGCCAAGACTATCTTAGTGGACAAAGTCCCTTTCTGAACTGAGTCACCCTCGTTTCAGTCCTGTTTCACTGAACCGGTATAACCTACCATTCCAGCCATGTCTATCTCATGAGATATAAAATCTTTACCCAATGCATTGGAGGGAGATATATGTCCCACCCATCTCATAATGATACCATTCTTATGTGTGCCACAAAATCATAAACCATACATCATAGCATAACCCATGTAATAAAAATGGGATTCTTAAACAACATGACATCATAAAACAATTCATATAAGATAAAGTGATTCATAAAAATAATTCCATCACAACATAATCAAATCAATGTAATAATAGGGATATAAACAGAACCATATATTATCTTAGATGGAAAATAATTTTGATAAAACACTTGAACTTCATTCTTGAGGAAAATATCCTTTCTACTTCAAAAAAATACTTTTCCTTTCTTAACATGTCATAAAATTTTAAACTAAAAGAAGTTGATTAAAAATAAACTTTAAAACCTTAAAAGAATGCTTCTTGGAAATAATGTTTTAAAAATCCATTCATGT
This sequence comes from Viscum album, assembly GCA_963277665.1. Classification (NCBI taxonomy): domain Eukaryota; kingdom Viridiplantae; phylum Streptophyta; class Magnoliopsida; order Santalales; family Viscaceae; genus Viscum; species Viscum album. The sequence goes on along the minus strand of OY728155.1, from coordinate 356,028,765 downwards.
CGTATAAGTTAAAAATAACATTCTTCGTACTTTTGTCGGGAAAGTCAAAAAGTACCTTGTACGAAAAATGAAAAAAGATTACCTTCATATTCTTTACTAAAAACTCACCGAAGGGTAAAATTAGATTTAAACTATTGTAAGTGGATGGAAACAATATTACATATTTAGGGAACATGGATGTGGATGATAAAATACACCCCAGTAAATGCCAAAGTAAAAACAATCTCGGATAAAAATGAGATTGTGATATTTTCCCTTACCTTAGGTCTGATTTTCTTCGTAAGTGTCAGAAACTCCTGTATAATGATTTAAATAATGTCATTGACTTATTACAGAATCATATTCATTGTTATTATATCATATATGGTTCACTTATGACTTTATATTACCCGTTTTTGTAAATTCATGTTAATGTAGCGTTTTGGGTAAAATTGTCTCATTTGTGGTTCGTGTTTTAACTTGTAATTATTCATATGATTACTTAGATAATGATTACTAAATTACAGAATATAAAACATGGATTATATATAATATATATTCAGAATATACATATATATAATGGATCGATAAATGGAATGAAATACACCGTTCATGGAGACGGTAGGCCGTACGTACGCATGAACGCTGTTTTTGTTTCCTTATTGAGTTGAATGGAATTAAGTAGAGGAAATACATATATACATAAATATAGTATCTTTATAATGTCATATATTTCATTATTATTTCTTATATATACTTTATAATCATTCTTAAATGGTTAACATGGAGAATGAATATCATCGCGTCGTGGAGACGGTAGTCCGTACGTACGCACGAGCGATGATATCATTTCCATAATTATTTAATTGAATTGGAGTGGATGATACAATATATCAGAATCATTATTATGTTATAATAACTATCTATAGTTATTCTCTACACCATAATACTCATCCATATAAGGTGTTGGTGGAAAAACAGATTACACCACGGCGTGGAGACGGTATTCCGTACGTACGAACGCGCGGTGATTTCGTTTTCCGTAGGATGGATAGATGGTGAAATAGGGTTGTTTCATAATTATAATAACATATCCATATATGAGTGATACTGATATTATTACTTCATAATGAAACAACCTTATAAGAAGAAGTGGAAGAAGAAATAAAGGTGAAAGAATTGGTAACGAAAATTACCTATTCTTTGAAGCGCCACTTTGAGACCTCCTCTTAGGGTACCAAAATTGGTCTTTGAGGAAGACCAGAACCAATAGGATGTTTCTAGGGAAGTGGAGAAGATAACTTTAAAGAGGTTGGCCGAGCTTGAAGGCTCCAATTTGTGTGAGGAAGAGAGGGAGGAGGTTCTCTTTTATAAGGGAGGAGAGGGGCACCTTTGGAATAACTAAAAATATTATTTTATTATAAAGTCAAGTTCAGTTTTAAATAGCTCCAAATTGACTTATTTCGAGGCTAAGGTGGGGATGGGTCGAAATCCTCTCATCCAATATAATTTAGACAGGTTTAGTTTCCTATTTTAACCTTATCATTTAGATTTAACATTAAGTTAAATAATTTTACTTTTACCATGTCTTCTTGTGTTGTTATACTATAAGGTTAATAAACTTACTATATCAAGCCAAACATACCCCAAGTTGTTTATTATTAATATATATAACCTTATCTAAGTCATTTGGCCGAACCTTAGATTTTTAGGAATTAAATAACAATTAATAATATAATATTTGTTTTAAAAACTAATTTATGTCAATTTTGACACTATTTGGTACATGATTTTTATGAAATTCATAACAGAATGATAAGTTCGAACCAAGTTTCTTATATCAATAATAACATGTCATATTAACCTAGAAAATTTATTTAGTTCATAAAAAATCTCAAATTATATTTATTTGTGTACTTATAACATCAATTATGTCAATATGTCATTAATAAGATAATTACGGCATCATTGTTGTGTCATAAATAAATTAAATTCTTTAATGTCTAAAAATTACAAATAAAATATCATTATGTAGGAAATCTTTATAGCTTTCTAATGAATATTTATAGTCGAATTTATCTTATGTATAACCCCATATTAATTTTTTTTTAGTAAATAAACATTGATTTTAATTCTTTTAACCCTTCTTTAAATAAATTAATAATAAATGTCCTAATCTAATCCAAGTGGGCCTAAATGGTCATATTTTATTCCTAAAATTGTTTTTGGTCGAATTACACTTGTCCAATAGAATTAGGACATGTGTTAGGTTAATAATAATATCCTTTCGACCCTTAATTACCCTATTTACTTTTAACCGTGGTAAAAAAGTAAAAAGTTACTATTCACCAAAAAATTATTTTTATCTCTTTGAACCACATTTTACTTACTGACATCAACCTTGTCTCTCGGATTTTTGAAATTCCACTCACAGAGGCGGTAAAATTAAGTTTTATGAACAATTCATTTTTTTTAACTACCACTTAGTGGTTTCACTATTTATCAAAAATTGAAAGTTTTCATAAAAATACCAAAAATTAGGCCTAAGCTATATTTTATATTATGAACTCGAAACTGATGTCTATTTTACCACATTCAAAACATATCGGTTGCATTAACTAATATAAAAATTAAATCCCGTCGTCAAAACAAATAGTGTGTTTTTAAGAGATAATAACTATCAAAAGATTGAAACTTGTTTATAACTAGTTTAAATGTGAAATTACATCCAATGACCATTATTGTATTAAATTGTAAAAATATATTCTAAATATACTTTAAAACCACTAAAATTAATAATTTATCACTATTAATTATTTCGATTGAAAAAGTTTTTTTTAATTAAAATTTAGTAATTTCCACTATTCATCAAAATATGCAAGTTATCCGAAATTACCAAAATTTCACCCTAAGCTAATTTCGATATTCCGAATCCAAAAAATGAAGTCCATTTTGAAAAATAATATTTACAAAATTTCAAAAAGTTGTTATTACTATTCATAATGGATAGTTTTAATAATATTTTAATAGCATATCGTTGTTTAGTGAAACTCGGTATTGCGTACTACACACGCTATCAAGGAAGGTTGTGATTGCGTGTAATGCAAGGAAAGTCAAGGATGCATGTTGTTCAAGCTCCTTTTGGTGTAGCATACAACACAAGACATTAATGAAATTAAAAAGAATATTTTTCATAAAATCTCGGGGTGTTATAGTATAAAATGATTCCTTTTGAATAAACTAAAATTCAAAGGGGTTTATACACCGTATAAAATAAATTTCTGTATCAAACAAAATATTCCTCAATGAAATGAGATTGAGACGATGTTCCTTACAAAGACGGTATCCTTGGATTAAGGATAAATCAATTACATAATTATGTGTGACAAACGAATACACCAAATATAAGTGGATATTATGTGTAAAAAATCAGAGGACATTCACACATCTTCATAGAACGACATATTCAAGGAGTACAAGTTTATCCCAAAGAATCAAAATTGGGTTAAGAAGTTCCCTTGCAAAAATTCGACAGCCTAACGACGTCACTTCACAATTCAGAAAAAGAGTTGATGAGAGATAAAAAGGGTATCTCATCACTTGGACATAAAATTTACATAAATAAGGATATATAAGAACATATACCAACATAATAGTATGTTAATTAAAAGACATAACAAAAGAAGTCTTTTAAAAAGAGGAGGGTGAAAGGTTCCCTTACCGACTTGGGTTACTTTCGAAACGTACACCCCATTGAAGAAGGGTCATACAATGAATATGTAAATACCCATAAATGAAATTATATTACACAAAGAGTATAATAATGGGAATTAAATACACCACTAAAATTAAATGGTGGAAAATTTAGCATAAATCTCATGGGACTAAAAGTGAGATGAAAAATCCCTTACGAAAACTCGGCAGCCTAACGGCGCCACTTAAAACTTCCAAAAATGGATTGATTAGATCAAATAGGGTATCTCATAATATTAAAATAAAATGTATAGAAAGAGGAATATAAAATAACATCCCCCATCATATCAAATAGGATCTTAAAAGAAGTGACATAAAGGAGAGTTCTTAAAAAGAAAGAGAGGTTAGATCTCTTACGAAAATTCGGCAACCTACGGCGCCACTCAAAACATCCAAAATGGATTGATGAGAGAAAATAGGGTCTCTCATCATATGAACATAAAAATTATAGTAGGACTAATATAAAATAACATCCCAATCATAATAAAGACGAGCTTAAAGGGAATGACATAAAAGAGTGTACTTAAAAAGAAAGAGAGGGGTAGGATCCCTTACCTCGTGTCCGACATGACTCGATCATTCTTTAATCTCCTAAATAATAAAATTTTTCAATTTATAATTTCATAAGGACCTACTTTAAATATTATTATTTATTTAATATCACATATTATAATGTTATAATAATTGGTTAATAGAGTGAGTTCATATCAGACGTTTTTGTCGATGTTCGGTACATGAGTAAAAATCGAACTTGTTGGAAAAGAATTTTCCATGTAGTTATAGGTACATCATATCCAGAATAGTATTGATGTTTTAAATATCATTTATATCCAGTATATATTCATTTTATACTATTCCATAGCATTTGGAGATAAAAAATTAAAAGCACCGTTCATGGAGACGGTAGGTCGTACGTACGCATGAACGCTACATTCATTTTTTGTCATATTAATGGAATTAAAAAAAATGAGAGATATATATATTATAATTCCAGAATTATATCCATCATTTAGATGTAATATATTACATATATATCGATTATATATATGTACTTATAATAGTACATAACATTTGGAGATAAGAAATGAAATGTACCATTCATGGAGACGGTAAGTCGTACGTACGCATGAACGCTAATTTCATTTTTTTTTTGTATTAAATGGAATTAAATAATAATGATATAAATTAATATTATAATTCCAGTATGATATCATATGTAATACCATTAATTCTATCATTTATAAGTCCCACATATGGCATTAACGAATCAAATCACTTTGAGGGGTCGGTAGTCCACACTTCCTAAAATGAAGATATCGAGTTTATCCATAATGGAAATCATAAAGGTATGCCATAAATGAAAAATACAAGAGATTAAGTAAAACCTAAACATATTATATATAAATATAGTGACATATTAATGGACAACTTTGAAGGTGTTAAAATAATATTGAACAATCATCGTTTCGTGAGGCAGTAATTCGCCATCGACAGAAACAATATGTTCATTAACCATTAGACGAAGGTGTGTAAAAGTGTAGCTCAAATAATTATTATAAAAACATCCTAGTATATTTAAGATACTGGTGTTGTTACAAAATAAAATTAATAAAAAGATTTTATGGGTTTGAGAAGATAAATAAAACAAAAGAACTCAAGGGAAGACATTACCTTTAAATCGGGTAACTCTCTTTTTGATTTGAGCTCAAAGGATTCCTTGGAAAGTATTATGCCCAATGTGAGGCTTCGGTGATGAAGAGATGGATGTTTAGTGATGAAATGGGCAGGTTTTGGCCGATCCAAAGGCTTGATATGTGTGTGTAAGGTGGTAGAGGTGGGGTCCTTTTATAAGAGGAGAGGAGGGGCACTCTTGGAAAATTATAAATTATTACATTACTATAAAAATATTTTTGGATTTAAAAAGTCCCAAAAGGATATATTTCGAGTATAAGGTGATAAGGTTTCTAAAGCCACTGATCCAATAGGTTTGTGGCAAGTTTAAGACTTATATTTCACCCTATCTTCTCATTTTATTTAAATCGTTCATTTATGAGGTAATCGCTGCATCATCACGGTGTCATAAATAAATTAATTTATTTAATGTCTAAAAATTATAAAAAAAATATCATGAAGTAGGAAATCTTTTTATATTTCTAATGAATATTAATAGTAAAAGATATTACCTATATAACCCCATATACAAATTGTTTTAGTAAAACAACACATGTTTGTGACATTTTAATTTTAACTTTAAATAAAAAGGTATTTATGTCATTTTCCAACCAAAGTGGCTCCATGGGGTCCCCAAGTTGACCCAGGGATTTTATTGGTCGTCCATGACTCATCCAATGAGGTTAGAACATGTGTCTAGGTCATTTAATATTATTAAAACATTATTCTTACCTTAAACTACACTAGTTACCTCTAATCGCAATTAAAACTTAAAAGTTACTATTCACCAAAAAAATTATTTTAATCCCATTGAAACAAATTTTACTTCATAATGACAAACATGTATTTCATATTCTTAAATTAAAAACATAGAGGTGGTAAAATTTATTTTAAACGAAAAATCAGTTTTTTAAGTACCACTTAGTGGTTTCACTATTCATTAAAAATTGAAGTTTTCCAGAAAAATACCAAAAATTCACCCTAAGCTATATTTCATGTTCCAAATTCAAAAATGATTTATATTTTACAAAATTCAAAACATATAATTTACATTAATTAATTTAATAATTAATTCCCGCTGTCCGACCAAATAGCGTGTTTTTATGAAATAATAAGTATCAAAAGATTGACACTAGTTTAAGTCCAATTTCAAGATGAAATTAATTCAAACGACCACTATTGGATTAAATGGTAAAAATATATTCTAATATCACTTTAAAAACAATTCAAAATATAATATAATCATATAAATAAATTATATTAAAAAGAGGTTTTGAATTAAAATACAACATTTTTCACTATTCATTAAAAAATGAACTTTATCGGAAAAATACCAAAAATTTACAGAAAGTAAATTTTGATTTAAGTATTCTAAAGAAGAATTTTATTATTTCAAATATAACACATAAAATTGTTAAAAAGTGGATTTAAAAGAGGTTCGCCATCAAAAGGTGGTTAATCGACCTTTTAAAGAATATTAGAATATTTACGCTTAAAATTGGATTCATTTGCATTCATAATCCTTTAACATTTATTGTAAAAAGTAAAAATATTTGAAAAACATATATAATAATTTTTTAGTTAGTTCTGTTCATTCCCAGCATTACAATAGCTAGGCATTAACTACTATTTAAAATAATATTATTTTATTATTAGCGTGCAACGTTAGATTCCCAAGAAACGCGTTGTTGAGTATTGGGTACGCCATCGAGCATAGAGTACCCTTTAAAGTAATATTAATATTTTATTCACAAATATGGATAAATTTAAAAATGTCATATTCTTTATTTACATCGGGTGTTACATTTATAATATATTAATTGGTTTTAAAAATGATTTATATAAAATGTGATATCTAGTTCTTTTCATTCTATTTTATGTTGCAAAGTCTTTGGGAAATTTCTACTGAGATTATACTCACCCCCTGATTTGGTGTATTGGTGCATATATAGATGTCATATATTACGAGACACGAAATGGAAATGTCACAAATTTCTCTAGTGATGAATATTGTGACCTTGGAAATGGTAGTTGTTGTTTGACATTATATCCAGTTCATGTTTGGTTTCTAATAATGCCCCTTTGAATACATTCAGTATTATTTAATTTTTTTTCTAATTCAATTTTTTCTTTTCAATTAGATGTTGTAGTTAAATTGGTTTTATATTTTTCTTATATTCCTTATACTCATCCATCATATAGATAGATTGGATTAATATATATTATATTTCTTGGGTTTTTATCAATAATTGCGAACTAATCCATTATTATTACATTATAAATTTGTAAATTATTTCCATCATTTGGTGTAACTGTAAGGTCACATATGTTTAGTGGAACATTGTAAAGTGTCAAACTAATGATTTTGGGAATGAAGTTACAAATTAAATCAGTATTAGTCATTATATCTATCTATAGGGAACTTTGAAATGATATTATAATTTTAGAACTTGAAATGTATAGATTAAATATCTATAATTCGACTTTTTTTGATGAAAAAACATCTTTTTAGGGTGGTACAAGTATAAAAAATTTCTTAATAATATTATAGGATTGTTTTCATTTAATATTCATGGGTTTACCCAGTGAATGTTATATACAAGTCATGGTTAGTGGGATTTCCCAATTGGACTACATCGATCAGTTTGATATTAATAATTTTACAAATGGGTAAAATGGTTGAGTCTTAGATATTTATTTATTACCATTGTTTCTTAGGATTATCCTGAAATTATAAGACTTTTAGTATCTATTATGTGTTGAAGAAATAGATTTTTTTATTGTTATAGAGAATAGAACATTTTAGATGATGTAAGAATCAGAAAGATGAGTCTATTGAAAACATGATTTCACCTCCTCAAAATATAAATGAAAATTCAGTTTAGTGTATCATCCTGAAATTTCAATCCACAAATAGAGGAAATACTAATGATGAACCAAAAAATGTTTACAATTATATTTAGCTTTAAAAGAAGAATCCTTCTATAATTCAAATGGATTCTAAGATAGAAATGTGAATGGTGTGGCTAAATCAAATGAAGTAATAATTGAATTGTTGGGTACACCAGGTGAGATGAATGATAACATAGGATCATATATGTTGGATGGTCATTTGAAAAATTGGTGGGATATAACTATTCTGAGAAAAGTCAAAACATTCATTACATAATAGGAACATGAGAAATTTTTAAAAAAATAATCGTACCCCAACACATTCACAATCATGAGAATAAATATTTTCATTATCATGAAACATGGGATTTATTCATTGTATTAAAGTCTATATGTTAATGGTATATAGATATATTATGGTGGAATGATATCTTTCTATAAATTCGTGTGGTGGTAGAGTGTTTGTAACCAATGTAATATGAGTTATGTAAAAAACTATGAATAATTGGAAATGGGAAAAATACGTTCATGGTGGTGGTATGTTTCAGATTCAGACTACATGTTTGATTAATTTCCATCAACAGTAATGAATAAATCCATATTTACTTTAATTATTTCTATATTTAAAGTTAATACATGCTATATGGGGCCATTTATAAAAATTTACAAGTGTATTTAGATGGTCCATCTTCTATTTTGTAATCATAATTCTCTGATGGTTGGTGACGAAGTTATGTCTTTTGATTCTTAGAAATCATATTATTCGACATGGACATCCAATCAGAATAATTCTAATCAATAAAAATTATAATGTTAATAATATTTTTGGAACACCATCACTCAGTAGGTTTTACAAACTCAGTAAAAAGTAAAAAATCATGGAAGTGATATTGGGTATAATTATGGTGTTAGGTAGATGATCATGGATGATCAATTTGGTCTTTCAATTTTGTGAGGCATCATTATTTTTAATTATTCCACTATAAAATCTTTTTATAAAGTTTGAATCTAATTATTTTATTTGTTCTCATATTATGTATCATTTTTCTTTGCATGTGGAAGTGATACCATCTATTTTTAAAAATCTTATACCTTAGATAAAATGGGAGTATCAATCCACTATGTGTCTAATTTTTTCAATAAAAATCATTGCAATAGAAGTGGTTTTGAATTTATCTATTCATTGAATTTAAATAAATAACATTATTTTAATTATTTATTAATTAATGAATATTCATTCCCTTATCAACTTTTATCCACGATATTTTTGTTATTCATTTTATTTTGGCATTAACCAGATCATTAAATGAGATTGTACCATAATTTATGTAAAAATGGACTACATATATTTTTTTAGAAATATATCTTTTTAATTAGGTGTTTTATCATTTGAGACTATGGATAATATTGTGGGGAAATCACATTTATTCTAATACGTTAATGTGTTATTTTGGGATGCAATTGGTACGCTAACATGGATATTAAATTCTTAAACAAATTGTTTATTTGGATACCTAAAATATTGAATTTTTTATCTATTTTTAACCATAGAATAATGTTTTTGATATTATAAAATTTTCAATATTAGTAGGATCCTCATAAATATTTTGGTGATTTCTGACATATTGATTTACTAAAAAAAGCCTTATCTATGAAAGGTGTTCCTTTCTAATAAAGTGATAAGTGCTTCAAATAATTCCACAGTCATAAGTATTATATAACTTATGCACCTATCATTGCATTAAAAACATCAAGAGAGTTATATATGGTTTATTTTGATGCCTCAATATATGGGTGGGTTTGTGTTCTCAGACAGGGATATCATGTTGCTTTCTATAGATCACAATAATTATATTTGTAATATAAACACAACCAAAAATGTTGCTTTCTATGGATCACAATAATTATATTTGCGATGGGTTTCTGTCGCAAATAAGATTTAGTGATGGGGTCCCGTCACAAGTAGCCCATTGCAGAAAATGGTGTCGCAAATACTATTTTTTGGGACAGACCTGTTGAAAAAAATAGTATCTGTGAGGAGTAACTTCACTATCTCAAAGAATTATCCAATTATATACATTTGATATAAATAAAACTTTTGCAATGGGTCTGTCATTAATACGTTTTTTAAAATTTATATTTAAACTATTTGCGACAGGCTCCCGTCACAACAGGTTCCGTCGCAATTACTAAACCGAGTAAAAAATATATATTTAATAAATTTATGATTAATGAAAAAATAATATTAATATTTTTATAATAATAAAAATTTAAAAAATATTAGAATTCTCAATATTCTCAAAAAAATATAAAAAAATCATTAAATATTATTATTATTACTATTAGTAAAATATAAAAAAAATTTAAATATAATAATAAAAAAAAATATTTAATATAATTATGATTAATGAAAAAATAATATTTATATTATTAAAATAAAAAAAATAAAAAAAATATTAAAATTCTCAATATTCACAAAAAAATATAAAAATATAAAAAAATATTATTATTATTATTATTATTATTAAAATAAACAAACATTAATAATGTTAATACTAATAATAAATTTTAAAATTTAAAAAATAAGAAAAAAATTATGCAATATTCGCACCAATATAAAAGACAGAAACTGTAAATATTTAATATTATAAAAAATCATGAATTTAAATGTTTTTAACAAAAAAAATCATTAGGGTCATCTTCTGGAGGAGGTGGAGGAGCTGTATGAGATGGTGGAAGAAAATCCATCCCAAAACTAGGAGTCAGACGACGTACGTACTCCATCTTCTCGTCATGTTGCTGCTGCCATCAACACATCTCTTCCTCGTACTACTACTGCTCCTACAATTGACGCATATCCTCCTCGTACTGTTTTTCCTACTGCCGACACATCTATTCATGCTACTTCTGAAATATCTCTATAAGCTCAGTCTGAGTTCATAACTGCTCCTGATATTGTGAGGGAGAATAGGATGCCTCTACATGAGCTCCTCTAGAGTTGGATTCCAAAATCACAGTAGTACCATAATAAGTACCAGGAGTCAAATGATAGCTGATAACAACTACTCACCCCTTCTCAAACCCACACCGAATCGCTTGCATCCATGCCACATCATCAAAATGATGGGCACTGGTCTGATCAGTTGTCTCATCCGGACACTCAGCCTATGTTTGAGACGTCACAACCTCATATAACTCCTTCAATTCCAATTTGAAATTAAAAATTTGAAAATATTATATGCAGTTAATTTTCAAATTGAAAAATATAATTCTAACCACAATCTAACGCTGGCGATCACCTCTAATCTCTCAAGTGGCTGGATAACTATACATCATCCTATAAATTTGGTACTCCGTAATATCAGGATGCGCTATTGAATATAGAAATATAAAATAAACAGTCTATATTTAAAGTTATATTATATATTTAAAAATTATACTTACCAGATGCTCTTTATGTGCACTGAATGTATAGTTTCCAGCTCAATACGTCACCTCATATCTCCCCCAGTTCTGCCGACCCACAGAAGACCTCCTCTGAAATCCACCACCCAAACAATGTAAACATAATCCATCCCAAACGTGATATAAAATGTACTATATTCAGTGTGCTCTACATGACTCATCAAATTCTGTCATTCTTCCTATCTTAAGGGGAATCTTTTTCAAATTGTGAAAATACTGATAGAAACGGTCATGAATAGACACCCACATGTCGTGTGGATAGCGTCACGCACCCTATCATCGATGGGATACAATAAACCCTACAAATAATATTTAATATCAAGTCATTAAGAAAATAAATTTCAAAATAAATTCTATTTATTTATGTACCAGACAATGATTGAACATACTGAGCTGCACATCATTGAAAATCATTTCCCATATGATCTATGGTTGAAAAAATAATTACGCTAGATTGCGCTCCCCCAACCAACAATTACATGTGAAAAACTGTGAAAAATGAATAAATAATCAAACAATTAGTATATATAAATAAATTAATGAAATATAACTAAAATATATAGGTTACCATACCTCTGTGTGCGTTGATCGAAGCCAAGATGTGGACATTGTTCGGGGATAGGGTCAAGAATAATCTGTAATGCAAAAAATGCACCCCCTCCGCGTACCCCCTGAACAACTAGTAGGCTAAGGGTCAAATGATCCCAAATCCCCCCCATCCAATGGTACATCAGCCTCCTCCAACTCATGAGATAGATCATGGTCCATCTGAAACAAAAAATGATTGTTGTTAGTAGATAGTTGAAAATAACTATTATAGATAGATATATATTAGTTACGATTATAAAAAGAATTTAACTGTGTAAATGTTCACCTTCATCATCATCTTCAAATATGATGATGTCAATGTCTTCATATTCCTCTCCAGCATCATCAATATCCATATAAGTTTCAGTTTCATCAACTCTCGTCTTCTAAAATTCATTTGTAACATTATTAACATCTTCTTCACTGTCGACCCTTATTTGTGGGGTGTCAACATCAATATTCACATATCTCTGTGAAAAAGATGGATTTTGAGTATTCTCTTGAAAATTTTCAATTCCTTCCACTTCAGTAGAACCACATTCAGTTTGAGTAAATTGATTTTCTAAAGATTTAATTTTTATTATGCATCACCAATCACTCATGTCTCTTGAAGTAGCACAGTACTTTGTGTAATAAATTGGATGTGCCTATTGATCTAGTAAGAATTCATCATTTACTACAAGAATACTTATATATTATATATCAATGATTCCATGAGTCGAATGAACATGAAATCCTCTCTCAATATCCAACCAGTGACATTTAAACATCATTATGTAATTATTTATTAGATAACACATCTCAATAATTTAATCTTCAATGCCATAAAGGTCAACTTTAGTTTCTATATGATGTGATAATCTAAAGAAAACTCCACTATTTTTTTAATTCTCCAGATGCACATTTATGAAATCGAAACCATTCACCGCATAAGCATTATAAGATTTAAACATTTTGGATGGTGGGTTATTCAATATACACAATCCCTTATCAATTTTATCAGTATGTTAAGACACCTGACAATTTGAAACACAATTATCAATATAATAATTAATAAAAATAATTGATATTAAACCATCAATAATTTATGATACTAGTTTTTGAAACCATTGAAAAAAATCTCTCTCTGCGTTCTTCAAGAGCATCTGTTATAATTTGTGGAACTTGTTTCTTGATATGATTATCATATAACTTAAAAATAAAATAAGTTTACATACTGTAACATAAATTATAGAATAAGTGATAGAATTACTCACTTTACAAATGATTTCATTTCTTCACAGCTGAGCAGAACATATTTATGAGCTCTGAGATGTTAATCATCTAAAATCCATCGTTCATGAACTCCACCAAAGATAAGATTTGGATGATTAAAAACTGATAATTGATTGTCCATTTTGTCATTAACCTTCCCCTCAGTCCATCCCATGCGGTTTTGTTTTGAGGGATGTTAAGATTCAAAATAATGAGATTTGAAAAAATAAATTTCCTCTTGGAAATAAGCATCAACAATTAAGCCTTCAACTGATGCATTGTTACATTCATTTTTCTTAAATTTCTACATGAATCTCTCGAATGGGTACATACATCGAAACTTTTATGGAATTCCACATTTAGCTCCAAGTGGAAAATATAATATCAGATGTTCTATTGAGTCAAATAAACCCAACATAATAATTTTTTATAGATTACATAAAATTACAACAACAACTTCATCCAGTTTTGTTAGTGCACTGTAGTCTGTTGTTGCTGCACAAATGCCTTAAACCAAATATGATATGTCTATTATCAAATTCGAAATCATAGAATTCAACAAACCTATGAATACAAGCTGCATAAGTATTTCCATTATAACATTAAAATCTTGACCTTTTAATATAGTAATATGACCATTCTTAACACATCTTCCCAAATTGGAAGAATAACCATCTAGAAGTCTCAAATCTATAATCCACTAACAAAATAATAAAATAATCTCTTAGGATAGTGTTTAAGATACTTTTGGAATCATTAACCTCTCTGATATGACATTTTCAAATAGTTCATGTTCTGGCCACCTGCAAATTTGGGAAAAATCTAATCATGCCTTTAAAGTATCTTTGGTCTTACCTGGTATATCCAAAACTCTATGTAATAAATTATCAAAATAGTTCTTCTCAGTATGCATGAAATCCAACATGTGGAATAACAACAATTAAAAAAATTATAGAAGATCCCAAAAAAATGTTCCGTTTTATATAATTATGTTTTTTCCCAAAGCCATGAATTTTCCGTTGGTATACTATTGGACCAAATGTGATGGGAGGTAATGAAAATAGAATGGATTTAACTATGCACCAAAGATAATTCAGGGAGGTTCTTCCCTTTCAATTGTGCCTTTTCTAAAATGAGATTTGTTCCTCTGAAAAGGATGATCGATTGGAATAAATATGTGATGAATGTGAAAATAGCAAGGATTTTTTTCATTAATGAGCATAAAGGATTTGATGTCTTTCATACAGTAAGTACATGACTTCAGTCCATGTGTACTCTAGCAAGATAACAAGCCATATTCCGAAAGGTCACTAATTGTCTACATCAATGCAACTTTTAATAAGAAATTTTGTTTCGCACAACATTATATGTACTAACACAGTTAATTCACAATGCATTTAACTCATCAATTAATGGTTTCAAATAAACAACTATATTCGTTTTTAGATGTCTTGGGATTAATAAGGTCAAAAAGATATAGGGATCCTTCATCAACATCCAAGGAGTTAAATTGTATGGAGCTATAGAGACATTCCACCATGAATAATAACTACCATAAGAACCAAATGGACAAAAACTATCAGTAGAAATACCAAATCACATGTTTTAGGCTTCTAATGAAAAAGACAGATGCAGATGGTCAAAATGATTCCATGAGTCACCATTAGATGGATGATTCAAGCTTTTATTAGGTGAAATCTTGGTTTTGTGCCATGAAATCATTGACAATGTGTACTGAGACATAAAAAAACACTTAAACCTAGATGTAATGGATAAATATATCAACTGTTTTATAGGAATCAATCCAGACCTCCTTGGTTATGCTTTTTTAAACCTCAATTTTCCACATGTGGGACAACTATCCAATGAATCATTTTCACCAGAATATAAGATGAAATCATTTTCACATACATGAATCTTCCAATAACTAAGTCCCATATTATAAACCAACATCTTACTCTCATATTAATTTTCATTAAACACATTTTCTTCAGGTAACAGGGTTTTAAAAAAAAATTCTGATCAAAATAGTTGTTTGAAATTGCATTATCTAATTTAAAATCCATAAATCTTGCAATGGATTCTAATTTTCATATCTTAAAACCAGGATATAATGAATCCTTAGTAGGCATCAACAACTCATAAAATTCAGATGGTGTCAACACAAGAGTTTAATCAATATCATCTTGAGTTTCAGTTTGTTAAAGTGATGGACCTGCAACATCATGTACAATATTTTGAAACTGTGATGGATCTAGAATCAAGTTATTAATATCTTCAAGGGAACTGCGTTCACCATGTCGATACCAATAAATATAATCTGGTTTAAAACCAATCCACAAAAGATGTCCCCGAACATTGATAAATGTGTGAAACGTTCTCAGAGCACATTTTTTACAAGGACACATAATTGTGCCTTCTGAAACCCATTCGGGTTTTTAAGATGAAAATGATAAGAAAGATTCAAGACCCTCAATATATATAGGATTTAAACTAGAACTGTTTGGCTTTATGTGTTGATTTATAAAAGAACATTCATCTAATAATGTATGTTGTCAACTTCCTTATTCCATATTTTTCTACAAAATATCAAATCATTATTATTTTGGAATAATTTGAAATTATAAAAACACTATCCAAAAAAAACAATAAATAATTAAAACTAATTCTAAATAATTACCAATATTTATGGGCAACACAATTTATAGTGGATTGACAACTACTCTTTTGTCTGACGACTCATTTAATTAGAAACTTCTCACCCTGAAACCACAATGAATAATATTCTCAGAGGTATGCATATTCATTCTCATGAATACGAGAATGTATAGGCCTACCTCTGAGTAGATTCTTCATTTTTATTTCACTGTGATAAAGTTTCAAGTAAATGAAAAGTTGGAGAAAAGAGACCCCTTTTCATTGATGAATCATCTTCATGCAACTGTCATCACCTGAAAAAAAAATAAAAAAAATGTGGTCCTACAAATCCATATTCAAACTCGTGCATACAAAATTGGATATGGGTATGTAGAAGCATACATTTCATAAAGTATAGAGTCAGTGAAAGTTGAAAGGAGAAGATTCATCGAGCAAAAGGAGTGCCACCAATCCATTGTAAATTGTGCCAAGTTATTACAAGTTATTACAATTTATTACAATTGATTTTATTTATAATTATTCCTAATTATTCTGAATTTTTCCTAAGTATTCCTAACTATTTCTAAATGTTCTTAACTATTCATAACTTTTCCTAAGTATTTATTACTATTCATAAGTATTCCTAACTCTTCCTAACTATTCTTATGTAATCCTAACTATTCTTATTTGTCACTATTGGTTCCTAAGTATTCCTAAGTATTCTTATTAGTTACTAAGTATTACTATTTGGTACTATTTGTTACTATTTGTTCTTATTTGTTCTTAGTTGTTACTAATTAAAACTAATTGATCATATTTGTTACTATGTATTACTATTTGTTACTATTTGTTTCTATTTATTATTATTTGTTACTATTTGTTCCAAATTTTTACTAATTGTTCATATTTGTTATTAATATGTACTAATTGAATATATTTCTTCATATTTGTTAGTATTTGTTCCTAAGTATTCATAAATATTCCTATTTGTCCATATTTTTTACTATTTATTAGTAATTCTTAGTAATTATTACTAATTATTACTATTTATTAACATTTATTACTATTTAATACTATTTATTAATAATTATTAATAATTATTACTAATTATTACTAATTTTTCCTATTGATAACTATTTATCACTATTTATTACTATTTACTACTATTTGATACTATTTAATACTATTTGTTACTATTTGTTACTATTTGTTACTATTTGTTACTATTTGTAACTATTTGTTACTATTTGTTACTAATTGTTACTAATTGTTTCTATTTGTTACTAATTGTTACTATTTGTTACTAATTGTTACTATTTGTTACTAATTGTTACGAATTGTTACTAAGTGTTAATAATTGTTACCAATTGTTACCAATTGTTACTAATTCTTACTAATTCTTATTAATTGTTACTAATTGTTCCTAATTATTCCTAATAGTTCCTAATTATTACTGTTTATTAGTAATTATTTCTATTTATTACTATTTATTACTATTTATTATTTTTTATTACTATTTATTACTATTTATTACTATTTATTACTATTTATTACTATATATTACTAATTATATCTAATTATTTCTAATTATTTCTAATTATTAATATTTATTACTATTTATAACTAATTATTACTAATTATTACAATTTATTACTATTTTTTACTATTTTTTACTATTTTTTACTATTTTTTACTATTTATTAATAATTATTACTAATTATTACTAATTACTTACAATTACTACTAATTACTACTAATTACTACTAATTACAACTACTTATTTTTAATTAGTACTAATTATTACTAATTATTACAATTTATTTCTAATTATTACTATTTATTTGTAATTATTACTATTTATTTCTAATTATTACTAATTATTACTAATTATTACTAATTATTACTAATTATTATTAATTATTACTAATTATTCCTAATTATTACTATTTATTCTTATTTATTACATTTTATTACTAATTATTACCTATTTTTACTAATTATTCCTATTTAATACTAATTATTTCTATTTATTACTAATTATTCATATTTATTACTAATTATTCATATTTATTAGTAATTATTCATAATTATTCCTATTTATTCCTATTCAGTCTTATTTATTACTAATTACTCTGAATTATTCCTATTTATTCTTAATTATTCTTATTTATTCCTGTTTATTCCTATTTATTACTAATTATTCTTAATTATTCCTATTTATTACTAATTATTCCTAATTATTGCTATATATTAAAACTTATTACTATTTAATACTATTTATTATAATTTGTTACAATTTATTACTATTTATTACCATTTATTCCTATTTATTACTATTTATTACTATTTATTACTATTTATTACTAATTTATTTTATTTATTACTATTTATTACTAATTATTTCTAATTATTACTAATTATTTATATTTATTAATATTAATTACTAATTATTACTATTTACCGCTAATTATTTCTAATTAGCCATAATTATTACTAATTGTGCCTTATTATTTCTAATTACCACTAATTATTACTAATTGCAACTAATTATTTCTAATTGCCCTTAATTATTAACAATTAGCATTAATTACTGTTAATAACAACGAGTTATAGCTACTAAGTACTAATTACCACTAATTATTTATATACAATACTAAGTATCGTTAATAATTATTAATTATTACAAATTATTAAGAATTAGTACAAATAATTTCAATTTATTATTACAGATAAATACTAATAATAAAACGATTTAAATCTAATTTAATTACAACTAATCAACAATAATTAAAATTGACATAAAAATGAAATAAATTCTAAATTAAATAAAATATAAATACCTTTAAACATGATCTCTTATTGATGTAGATGACTTCACAACATCTTCGTAAAATAAACGAACTCAGAAAACTTTTCACTCTACAAACAGTGTTTTGAGAGGGAGGAAGTGAGATTTGAGGGGGAAGAGTAAGAAAAATGAATATGGGGGTATATATAGGTAAAATTAGTTGTGAGAGTACTATTTGCGACGGGACCTGTCACAAATACATTTCCCGCATTAATTACTGTCAGCGGTTAAAAGGGTATTTGTGACGGTACTGTCACAAATAGTTTCCTGCCGACACACTTTTTGCGATGTGACAACATCCCAATGAAAAAACCAATTTACCGCCGCCGATATTTCCAACGGGTCCCATCACAAATACCCTCCGACCGACGCACTATTTGCAACGGGGGGAATCCCCCCATCACAAATAACCTTCCTACGGTTAAAAGGGTATTTGCTATGGGTCCCATTGCAAATTGTTGCCTGCCGACACACTTTTTGGGATGAGACAACATCCCATCGCAAAAACCTATTTACCATCAGAAATATCCTTCCCGCAGTTTGGTGTGACGACGGCTCCTTAATTTTTGCGATGGGACCCTGAACCCCATCATAAATAATTTCTAGGATGAACTATTTGTGACAAGAATTATTCCCGTCACAAATAGTCAAGTGTAAAAAGCAATTTTTCCGGTAGAGGCGGGTCGTGCCTCCGTGGGACAGGTCGCGTAATCCCCGCAGACCACCCCCTTGCAGGCCGAGCTGCACCCCCTTTTGGGTCGGGCCGAACCGCGGCCCCGCCCCGTTGTGTCAAACCCGGACCAGGTCGGGTCAACCCAATCGGATCGGGCCGAGTCGGACCGGACCCAGACCCAACAAGGCCCAGTTTCACTGAAAGGTCCATAACATTAGAACTGGGTTTCCGTTTGATGAACCATCTACGACTTTGACACCTTTGGACTGAGATGGTCATTTTTAGGTATACTTCACTGGAGTTTTAGAGACATTTGCAGTATGGAATGGTCGGATCGAAATCGAATCTAATCGGGCCCTCAGAACAAAAGCATTTATAACTCAGAGACCGGGCATTCGGTTGATGCGCCGTCTATCTCATTGGAACCCTTATGACATGTCGGTTCTTTGGGTTACTCCTTTGTGCAACATAGTGGCAATCAAGGTTCTATCGATATATCTAGGTGCAGATTCTATAGAGCTCGAGCGCACCGAGTGTGAGGAATTCCTTAGATATCAATTTTTGTGGGTCAACATCTATTGATCTATTGTGGGTTAACATCTATCAGATCCTATGTGGGTCAGTGGTCAACAATCCTATGTGGTTCAGTGTATGTTGATCTTCTGTGGGTCAGCTAGGGTTATTATCTATCGATCCTGTGTGGGTTAGAAGTAGTGCCTCTTAATAGAATAAGATGATATATCTTACGACTAATCATCTGCACTTCTGTACTTATGTTATTCTAGTGTGAGCTGATTCTTTTACCTGTATGGTACTTCTATCTTTGGGGTGTTACCTATGTGGTACTTCTATCTTCTTGGTGTTACCTATATGGTACTTCTATCTTCATGGTGTTACCTCTGTGGTACTTCTATCTTCGTGGTTTTACCTGTGTGGTACATTTATCGTCGTGGTGTTATCTGTGTGACACTTCTATCTTCGTGGTGTTACATGTGTGTTACTTCTATATTCTCGGTGTAACCTGTGTGGTACATCTATCTTCATGGTGTTACATGTATGGTACTTTTACCTTCATGGAGTTATCTTCATGGTGTTCTCTTCATGGTGTTACCTATGTGGTACTTCTACCTTCGTCGTGTTACATTGTGATATTCTTCCCTTATATGTGAGATGAGTATCTCTTGATAACATAGGTATATGTATGGGAATATACCTAGGTAGAGTTGATGTCTATCACTTAGTGCTTTGAGATGCAGGTTTTGTTTTGTGATTTTTCCTTTGTGGATCTCTCGATGACCTACGGGGGTCTTGGGGTCACTACTGAGTATCGTTATACTCACCCCTACATGGGCTACACCCACACCTTGTTGGGTCTTTTATAGATGACATACAACATTGATCGATGCTGAGGGAGCTAGGACTGGATGGTGCTCGGAGGTGGACCATTTGACGTGATGTGACGCTGGGACTACTGATTGTCAGCTATACCTACCCTTCATGTTGGATCATTTTTAGATGATCCAGGAGTTGTTTTTCACATTTTAGTTGTATTTGTACTTTTTAGTTATACTTGTACCTTTCACTTGAGCTTATATTCCGACCCCTTTACTTTCAGCACACTTTTACTACAGTAGTTTACTTCATGGTTGCTTCTTGTTGTGTAATTGGACTATGTGTCTGTACAGGTTAAAAAGGAAATTCCTTACCGTATTACGGATATTTCTTTCTGGTGTTAGTCTCCACCCCTAGCCTACGAAAAGTGGACTTGGAGTAGTCACGACACATGCCCCGAGGGACGGGTCCTAACAAAATGGTATCAGAGGAGTCGGTTCTACTGAAGTACTATGACTCTAATATTTTCAATGTGGAAATAGTGTTAAGTGTTATGATTTTGGTTTTTGGTTTGGGGAATCATGTGTTGGTGCGACATAGGATGTATCCATACATCAGGACCTTGGATCTTGATTTCTGAATCTATGCATGGAAACATTGATTGTCTGTGTTTTTGAAAAGTTTTTCTTATGATCTCTTTGAGTCAGATCAACAGGTATAACATATTGACTGTGGAACACCTTTCTTCTTTCAAGATTCCGCTACATAGATAACCAAAAAAGATTCCTGAGAGAGTACACGATGGCATCCCACTGAGTGATGATGCCTCGATGTAGGGCCCTCTTACAGCGTTAGTACCTTCAGGTGGTGTACAAGCAGCACCACCACATGTTGGGTATTAGATTCCACCAGCCGCACCAATCGAGGGTGTATGCCGACTGAGTGTGTTCCACTAGTTTTAGAGGTAGAGGCCTCCTAGGTTTTGATGAGAGACAGATCCACAAGAGGATGAGGACTGGCTGGAATCTGTGACCAGAGTTTTTCGCATAGTTGGGACACTGACTGATCTAATGGTGATCATAGTTTCCAGTATCTTCCAGAGAGTAACTAGGAGATGGTGGAGTCTGACACTCTAGATACCAAATGAGGTGACCCTCACCTGGGTGGACATCGAGAGCCTTTTCAGGGAAATGTTCATCCCAATGACCCTACGCTCAATGTGTATTCCGGAGGTGCTGCATTTACAGCAGAGCAGTAAAACTGTGGCCCAGTACTCAGTGAGTTTCACTAATCTCTCCCTATACTCCACCGATATGGTATGAGAGCCTTTCCTCTGATCCCAGACCTTGGAGTAGGGTCTTCGACGTGATATCAGATATTCGATGATATCACTCAGCATTCCGACATAGGCTGGGGTGATAGAGCGAGCAGTTTTGGTGGATAGCTTCCTAGCTGAGCAGGTACAGACAGCGAGATCCACCACTGGATGTCAGGTCGCAAAGTCATCTGCAGCAGGTAGTAGACGGATGACACAGGGACACATGTGGGATATACCTTCTAGTGAATGACCTCTGGATACAAGGTCGGTGGTGCATGGATCAAGGGATAGAAGAGGGGATAGTAAGGGTTGGCAGTGCTACTCGTGCGGCGAGTAGGGTCACATGGCTCACGACTGCCTGACCCACAGTACGAATGACCAGCGGATGATCAACAGACTGCCAAGGTAGAGGGAGAGATTTCATCAGGGATGTTTTTAGGTAGTAGGAAGACATGGTATAGGAGATGTCCGTACTGCAGGCGGTAGGCGGTTATTCGAGGTTCTACAGCCACCACCTCTAGGTGGTCCGCCCCAACCACATGGAGTAGGTGGGTAGGAATGAGCTCTTCTCCAGGAAGCTGAGTCCTATGACCACAGTGCTCAAAAGATGATTATTGGTACAATATGTGTCTAATAAACCTTAGCTACAATAATTATAGACATAGGTTCCAATCAGTATTTTATTGCCACGACCCTCGTATGGATCTCGGATATTCCAGTGGAGCCATTGGATCAATTTTTATGGCTAGAGACTTCTATGGGAGGCTATTTGATGATTACACACTGGTACCAGTCCTGAGAGATTACTATAGGAGTTGAAAAATTTGGATAGGATCTTTAAGTAGTGGTGTCATGGCCTTACAACATCATCTTGGGTCTGGACTTGCTATCTACAGTCCATGCCCAGATTGACTGGATTAGGCATAAAGAGTGGTGTGTCCACAAGGACGAGACCAGGGTTTCCTTCACTGATGGGAAGGGAAACTTTACAGAACATGATGGACTTACCCAATAGAGGGTGTAGCTGATCAAAATTAGTTTTCTAGACTTACCCTCAGAGCGGTTGATGTTCAGAGTCTGAGTTATCCTGTAGTGGTGGATGCGTATGATAATGTCTTTCCTGATGAAGTTCCAGGACTACCTCCATGATGAGAGGTAGAAATTTACATTTAACTGTACCCCAAGACAACACTGATATATATACACCATAACATCGGATGGATCCCATGGATCTTTGTGAGTTACCGGTATAGTTGGAGGACTTGCAGAGGAAGGGGTTCATAACGCCCAGTGTTTCTCCATCGGTAGCCCCGATTTTGTTCGCCATGAAGGTAGATGTGAGTTTGAGACACTGTATGGACTACATGAACCTAAACAAGGTGACTGTGAGGAACAAATACCCACATTTTAGGATTGATAATCTTTTCAATCAGCTGAAGGGAGGTCGTTGGTTTTCATAGATAGACGTCAGATCAGGCTATCATCAGCTCAGGGTACGAGATGAGGATGTGCAGAAGAAAAACATGAAATGCCAGTATGGAAAATATGAGTTCTTGGTTATGAAATAAGGCTTGACTAATGCCCCAACTATTTTCATTGGACTCATGATCATGATCCTTCATCCATTCTTCGATCTCTTTGTGGGGGTCTTCATCGATGACATCTTGATATACTCGATGTTGGAGGAGGAGCATGCCTACCATCTGCAGATAGTTCTGGGTACACTCCAAGAGAACCATATTTATGGTAAGCTCTTGTAGTGTCAGTTCTAGATATTATAGGTCTACATTCTAGGACATGTTATCTTGGAATCTAGAGTTGCAAAGGATCCAGCGAAGATAGAGGATGTTCTTGCTTGGGAGTAACCCTAGAGTGTGACTGAGATGGAAATTTTACTGGGGATGGCTGGATACTACCAGCGATTCGTTCATGACATTTCCAGAGTTCCAGAACCCTTTTCAGCATTGACAAAGTATGGACATCCATTCATATGGATAGAGATATGACAACAGAGTTTTCAGCAGCTGATGCACAGACTGAAAAGTTCCCCCATATTGAGGCTACTAGAATAGGGTGTTGGGTATGTAGTCTACTGTGATGCATTAGGGACCAGACATGGACATGTCTTGATGCAGGAGTGAGTAGTGATCACTTATGGTTCGTGACAGCTGAAAAAACATGAGCAGAACTATGCTACACATGACCTAGAGTTCGAAGAAGTGGACTTCATAATGAATATGTGGTAGCATTACTTGATGGGAGAACGTTTTAAACTCTACTATGATCAGAAGAGTCTCATGTATATATTCTCTCTGAAGGACCTGAACCTCATATTGCGGCGATGGCAAGAGTTCCTCCAGGGCTACGAATTTCAGATAGTCTATAATCATGGGAAGGGGAACGTGGTAGCATATGCAATCAGGATGAGGTCTGGTCTACAGTTGCTGAGTGAGGCGACAAAGCAATTAGCCGCATTGCAGATAACCTTCATTGATAGAGATGAAGCAGCTTACCTCTTGTCTATGACTTTCACTCCCCCACTTCTATAGTGAGTTCAAGAGGCACAACATGAGAACATTGACTGTGAGGCTCGACGTGCTCAGATATCCTAAGGATATGCACAGAAAGGATTTTCGAAAGGGGGGATCACTTCATCCTCTTTAGAGGATGAACCATGTAACTAGTGGTGCTATGGGAGGAGGTGTTGAGAGAGTTCCATAAAATCCCTTTAACAGTACATCCTGAGTGGCGTATATGTACCAAGACCTTCGAAGTTAGTACTAGTGTCCAGGGATGAAAGAAGTAGTGGTAGATTTTATATCACGATGACTCACTTGTCAGCATGTGAACACTGCACAGAGCCGATAGATGTCTTATGCCAACAGTATATGGAGACCCTTGTCGTCCAAGGAGGGATACCATGTCTTCTTATGGGTCTCACCCGATGAGAATTGCTATGGTTTGGACATGGTAGAAAGCTATCTCTGAGGGTCATCCAACCTTTCTAGATTATTATTAGAGTGGGTTAGGTGGCATACTATCAATTTATTCCACCAAAGATGCATTGGGTTCATAATGTTTTTCCATGTGTCGCAGTTGAGGAGAGAATGCATGATGAATTGCACGTTATCAACTACAATGATCTATTATTTGATGATAGGGTGACATTTATAGAGGTTCTAGTAGAGATTGAGGATCAACATGAGTGATTCCTTCAGGGGTGGTTAATACCTTTGGTGCATATTATCTGGCAGCATGAGAACCTCCAAGAGATCACTTGGGAGCGGGATGCTTAGATTCATGCTCAATACCCCATTTATTTTATTAGTCTATGTAGTGTCTTTCAGGGAGATAAATCCTTAAGTTGGGGAGAATTTAAGGTCCCAAAATTTCTTTATATTTATTTTGTATATGGAATTATTTCGAGACTGTGAAATCTAACGGCGCATGATTCCAAGGCCCGGAGTGCCTGGAATGACACATCAAAGTATTGTAAAGCATTAATTTGCATGTGTGTGTAGTTTTCCTAAAAATTTATAAAAACTCTTAAACTGTTTCCCAAATCCAAAATGGGAGGGCACCCTTGCGTTCAGAATGGAGGGTTTGCAATAGGTGTGACCTAAGTTTAATCGACACATTCCTTTAGTGGGAAAACCTCAAAATCGCAAAATTGTAAATAAAATACATAAATAAATTATTTAATTTTCAAATAATTATAACTCTTGAACAATAACTCCGGTTGAAAATCTTAGACCATCAATGAACTCATGTGTGTATTCTTTCCTTAGGTTGTTACTAACATCGGCCGGTGTAGGCCACTATTGAATGTTTTTTTGGCCCTAAATAAAATAATTAAGTAACAATTATTTTATTGTAAAATCCCTAACATCTAAATGGTAACTAGGATTGAAAATTTGAGAGTACATTTGAGCTCATGAGGGCGTGTTTTTCTTAGGCTTTTCATAACCTCTACAGGCATGAGCCGAGGGTGATAGTTAATAATTTTCTGAATTTTTTCGTGTACGTTCAATAAACACATAGGTGAAATTTTCTAAATTTTGAACTGGTGTTTGGATTAAAACTCTGAGGGCACAATTGAATCCATATCATAGGGATTCCCCTAAGGGAGGCTTGAATTTGACCACAGTTGGTCTGGAGAAAAAGTAAGATTTTGGGACTTTTTAAAAGAATTGTACAATAACTTGTTATTTTATTTTTTCATTATTATCCCTCAATGGAAAAGCAACAGCATGGGACCAATGGTTGGTAAAAACATTAAATGTCTTGACCCTTCAAATCCTATGTATGAGCATCATTAGAATTTATGAAGGTTCCTCTTAAATGAACCCTAATAAATTATACAAGCATTGATTACCCTCCCCATGTCCTATTTATATAGAGCTTGGGGACAGGTAATGGCATGACTTCACTATGAAATGAAGTGATGATAATGTGTCGTGATGCCAACCTTGGAGGATGGATCCTGTTCGAGTGGGTGGTGATGGGTGATGCTGAATCATGAACCGAAGGAAAACGCTTGAGCGGCAACGTTGGCGGATTGTTATGGGGTCAACGAACACCAACCCACTTCCTCAATCATGAGCTCTCTACATCATTCTTGTGGTACAGTTTATTTTTGTTATAATTCAATTTTATTGTTGAATCAAACCCTTTTTCAATTTAGCTAACATGGATGGCGCTGGCCAAACAAACAAGGCCCAGACCCTCCACCCTTGCTGGAATTTTGGTGTGTTCATCGCAATCTTCATTTTCAGGTTGGGCGAGATCCTGAAAAATAGATGATGGTGGCGGCATGCACCGTCTAACCTTAATAGAGGTAAAACATTGATGTGCACCATAGGAGGAGGCCATGACTTTATGCCATGGTGGTGAATAGAGCGACCGACACCGGCTGGCCGTAGTGGTGATGAGGCGGGCTATCACGCACTGCCGATGGAGAAGGGTAAGGGAATTCCACCCGCGGTGGGGACAAGAAGGGTGGAAATTTTTTTGTGGAGGTAGTAGCATGCAATGACACACTGCCGGAGGAGCCATGGATGCGGGACCCACAATGGGTCCTACGGGTGACTTAGTAGTGCCCTTAGGCGCTGCCGCTTTGCCTTCCCAATGGGGAGGGTCCGCTCCCCTTCTATGGATGCTCAAGTAGACCGCACGATTTGGGGGTCGTGCCCCATCGTGGGCCAGGCATCACGAGCCCAACAGCCTGCCCACTTGAGGGCGGGGCCCCGCCCCCTAGCGGGCCGGGCTGAACCGTGACCCAGAAGGCCAAGCTCACTGCGACCTAGCGGGCTGAGCTCGCCATGGTCTTGCCTAGCTGATTTAGAACCAAAATGAGTCGGGCGACCTGAACCGGGTCATGTCAGCCCAGACTAGGTCAGGTCAGATCAGACCTAGACCCAACCAGGCTGAGTTTTTCTTAAAGGTCCATAACTTGAGAACCGACATTCTGTTTGATGAACCGTCTACGGAACTGAGACCCTTGGAGAAAAATTTTCCTTTTGGTATTATCCACTTGAGTTTTGGATATAGTTGGGGTATGGCTGGGTTGGATCGAACCCAAATCCAACCGGGGCCTCGGAACTAAAATTCTTATAACTCACAGACCGGGTGTCCGATATACATGACACATGTTGCATTGGAACACAAATGAAATAACAATTTTTTGGGTTACTCCTTTGTAGAGCTTAGTGTAGGTATAAGTACGACTGATATCTAAAAGTGAATATTCTACAAAGCTCTAGCGCACCGAGTGAGAGAAATCATGTATCTGACTGTAACATGAAGAAAGAATATCTATCATGTGTGGGTAAGCATCTATTAATCTTGTATGGGTCAGTATCTATCAGATCCTATATGGGTCAGTGCTCAGTGATCCTTTGTGGGTCAACGTATACTAATCCAATGTGGGTCAGAACCTGTGTGGGTCAGTGGGGGTTATTACATGTTGATCTTGTGTGGGTCATAAGTAGTATCTCTTAATATAATAAGATGATCTATCTTAAGACTAATCATCTATACTTCTGTACTTAAGTTATACCACTTGTGAGTTGAGCCTTTTTCATGTTTGGTTCTTCTATCTTAATGGCGTTACCTGTGTTGTACTTCAATCTTCATGTAGTTACCTATGTGTTAATTCTATATTCGTGGTGTTGCATTTGTGGTACTTCTATCTTCGTGGTGTTACCTGTGTGGTACTTCTATCTTTGTGGTGTTACATGTCTAGTACTTCAACCTTCGTGGCATTATCTTCGTGGTGTTATCTTCATGGTGTTACATGTGTTGTACTTCTACATTTATTGCGTTGTCTTTGTAGTGTTACATGTGTGGTAGTTCTATCATTGTGGTGTTACCTTTGTGGTACTTCTACCTTTGTGGGGTTACCTTTGTGCTACATCTACCTTCGTGGTGTTACATTGTGATATTATTCCCTCATATGTGTGATGAGAATATCTTGATAACATAGGTATATGTATGGGTATATACCTAAGTAGAGTTGATGTCTATTGCTTCGTTATTTGAGATAAAGATCTTGCTTTATGGTTTTTTCTTTGTGGAACTATGGGAGACCTATGGGGGTCTCGAGGTCCCTAATGTGTATTGTTATACTCCCCCTACATGGGATACGCCTGCTCCTTGTTGTGTCTTATATAGATGTCGTAGAACATTGATCGAGTCTGAAGGATCTAGGAATGTATGGTGCTCATATGTGGACCATTTGGCATGACGTGACACTCGGACTACTAATTGTGAGGTGTACCTACCCTTCAGGTAGGATCCTTGTCAGACGATCTAAGAGTTTTTTTCACTTTTTAGTTGTATTTTTACTTTTCAGTTGTACTTGTACTTTTTATTTGGGTTTTTATTCTATACCCTTTACTTTCAACAAACTTTTACTATAGTAATTTATTTTATGGTTTCTTCTTGTTGTCTTCTTAGGCGGTGTGTCTGTACTGGTTAAAAATTCAATGCCTTCCCGTTTTAGGGATACGCCTTTCCGGTGCTAGTCGCCAACCCCTGGACTATGAAAGGCGGGCATGGGGTAGTCACGAAATGGGCCCCAAAGGACGGGTTGTGACAATTACCCTCAAGGACTCAAGGTTTAGTGTACTTGATTACATAGTTCCCTTGATCCCTAATGTTGTATCATTGGACCATGGGTGGTTCTATCCTTTACTCCACTACATTATCCTCCCTCCCTAGGTCTTTTTAACATTCATAAATTTTTTTTCCTTCTATACCACACTTGAAGAATTTCCCTGTCAGATTCTCCATATCCATATCCAATTTGACAGAAAATAGAACCAATTCTACATGACTATCAATGTGTAGAATTTCTAGAGCCTTTCGAAGGTGTGTCTTGAATACCCTTATGAATCTGTCAATATTTCTATCATTTTTTATAATAAAACCTGAATCATAACTTTCCAGCCTTATAAAATTTTCTTCATAGGACATGAACGATTCTCCTTAATTTTAATTTAGCACTATGAATTCTCTCTCAATATTTGTTTGAAGAGTTCATGGGAAATACTTGTTATGAAATATTATCTTAATGTCTTCCTACTACAACTCTTTAATTTCATCCTTCTACATGGTGTTCTTAATCAAATACTGCCATTGATAAGTCTCTTTATCTAAATGGTAAATAGCTGGAGTCACTATATCAATCTCAGAATATTGAAGCTCATAAAATATTGAAAGCACATCCAATTGTCTCCTATCGACCTATCATGGTTTCGGTTCTCTGCTAATGTGTATAGCAGCACTCAGGTCGAATCCTCAGCGATGATACTTTTTAATAGTTTATTGTTTTTAGTTGATTACATTTTGATTGGGGGGTTTGTTTGCAGAGCTTAAATGAAGTGATTAATGATTGTTTTTTGATTTAACAATTTAATAAATATTGGGAGGAGTTCGTTTTTAGGGAGTTATGCATGTTATATCCTTGAGATTTTCTTTAATTGTATTTAAATTAACACCCACTCCAGAAGATAGAGTTGATTGGAATTCCTACGTGTTAAGGCATTAATCCAAGCCTTAACTTAACATAGGGTTCTAATATCAATCAGAGATTGTTGATGGTAGTGTATTTATGGATCCAATAATCCATGTAAACCACACGTTAAACAGAACAAGTCATTTATCCATGACATGTTAGGTCCAACATAAACAATGTTAAATTAAAGAATACTCATCGAGCAAAATCTCTTAATCTCTTAAAATCTATAAATAATGACACACTTCAAGGGGAGATGTACTCATCCAGTGAAATGATTAGTAATCTGTTTATAATTATTATGATTATAAATCAAGAAGATAATAAAAAGAAAAGGAAAAAAATACTGGTGCGACAAACACACACACACAAGCGATGATGATAATTAGAAATAGTATTTAGATTGAATGAGGAAGCAAAATAAGAGAAGGGTATTAAATTTTATTTAAACTATTTTAATATAATTAATATTAAACTACAAAAGGTGGATGATAATGAGATATATTAAAGAAGAAAATTTCATTAAAAAAAGAATTACAAAAAACATACACTTACACGATTGCAAACAAAGAACAATGAAAAAGAAAATGAATGAAAGCAAGGAGGAATGGTTTCTCAAGTAAAAAAAATGAGTATTTAATATCCCCTCAAGCTTTTTCCAGAGCCTTGGTCATGCCTAACTATCCTATTTTTCACTGAAATTCCAACCCCTTTGAAGGAGAGGCGGTGGATGGATTTAAATTCCAAGGAGGTGGACTGTTTGCATTCCTAATCTGTTCCTCCAATTGGCTCAACGATTTGGACATCCATACAGTGGAATCATGAGATATCTCCTTCTTCAAAGTTTTATATAATAATTTTTTCCGACTACTCTCAAATTTTATAGGAATTTAGATTTATGGATCCAAAGTTATGGTTGTTTCAATAAACAATGTTAAACTGTCCATTTCAATCGATTCTTTTTTGATGGAAAAAATGTGAATGGGTTTTGGAATTAGAAGATGCCATAAAATCTGAATTATTTCTTCAAAAAAGTTGGCCTCCTATAGCTCAGATTTCACGCTACAAAACAATAGCTTTATTGGATGTTTACATCATGAGATTTGACATAAATACGGTACTGATTTTATTTCCCACCCAGAATGGTGGGATGAGTTTAAATGAATCATTTGGGACCAATGTCTTTGGATTGGGTTCTTGAAATTTTTATCCAAGACTCTTTAAATTGTACCCCAAACATTGGATGAGAATAAATTAATTTGGACTTCCTAATTGATCCTAGAAATTAAATCTTAATAGTTGGTCCAGTTTCTTCAACGATTTTGTAGGCCTTCCTATGTGGTCCACATGGGCCTTCAAATAGAAGAATCGGACCATGATACCTTCTAATGAAATATTTTATATTTAATTATGAATCCTAAAAAACTAAAACATCATATTTTGGATCAATAGGTGGAGAGGTATAAATAAAATGGTAAAATGACTCAATTGGACTACTTCTAAAAATGCTCAAAAATTATACTTAGTATGAAAACATTAATATTTCACACACATTATGCACATTTCATATAAAATCCTTAAATAGAGTATATAATATGCCATGAAAATATTAATAACATCAAATATTATCCCCACTGAGTTGACCCACTATTCCATGACTAGTTGATTTGAAGTTCCACTCAATGTTGGTGGTTATTTCCACAAAATACATTTGGTAGCCAGTTTCCCCCTCTTAGGTGAAGGCAGACATTCCAAATTATCCAAGTTATTGTTTATAATCCGAGAGAGTTGGGTAAGCATTGCCCAGAATTTTTTAGCTCCACCCTTAGAGTATTGGGGATGTCATTTGTGAAATTTATGCACTACCCCTTTCATTGATTGTTGTCATTGTTTCTCCTAGATCACACCATTTTCTTAATAGGAAATGTTAATACAAAACATAAGTCAAGAAATCATGAATAATTTAATCCTTTGTGAAATTAAGTCTAATCAAATATCCTTTTGGATCCCAATGTTTGGAATTATCTAAAACAAAACATCTAGGGTTCTTACTTTTACTTAGTATCATATAATGGGTTTTCACTAAGGTTCTCAAATACTTATTCCCAAATTAATTAAACAATTATTTGATACAAACAATAGAGACCCTGATTTTTCTTATATTATTATTAAACCATTTTAATGATAAATGACATAAAATAATTTCATGACCAGGATCCAAATTATTAGTGTCTCTGGGAAATTAGGAACATGCACAACATTTAGAAAATAAAAATAATAAACATTTATTTAATTCCTTATTCTCTATATTCTTACTAGCCCTTGTAACTCCTTAGTACACGTGGTCAATTGAGGATATACATTAAGAAATGGGTGAGATAAAATACCAATAAGAGGATATATAATAACATAAAACAATATAACATGGGGTTATCATAATCATAAAATCATCATCATAATCATGATAGGAAGCATTAGATAAATGCATGGAATGAGTCAATGCATGAAAATGAAACATCATATCTTATTGGTCAAATACGACACATATTTGTGAAGGAATATAACATCATATTCACGCATATTTCAATTTTCTCATGAGACATAAAACATTACCCAATTTGTTAGAGAGCTATGTAATTTTGGGTGCACCTATTAGATCATAACATTTACCTTTTTCTATATAATTCTAGCTGTGCCTGTCACATTAGAGCATTTAAATTTTCATACATGCCACATAGAACATATTTAAATCTTGGATATAAAATAACCCATAGAAATGAATGGGTTTTATTACATTAAAAATAAATTTCTAGAAATTTCGTTCCCAAATTAAATAGGTAATAAAAACCATGGTATAAGAATCATCAACCTCGAGTGAAGAAGAAATAATCTTGAGAAGTATATGGTTTGTTTTGTTTTTGGAATAAGGATTCTTTTGTGATACATTATGTTTTTCATAAAATCATTTAGAAAATATTTATATCCCATAAAAGGCAAGATAAAAATGATTAAATGATATTTAAATAATTTTCATACTAAAAATGGTGTGAAGGAGGTAAAACCAAAAGAAAGAGAGAGTTGGGTTCGAGAATTCCTCTTACATAATGTTTGAATTGTTTTTTCACACTCTATCCTATATAATCTCATTATATTAATTAATTAAAAAATCAAAAACCTTATATAAGTGTTTTTTATTCATAATGTTTTATAATGTTCAATTATGTCCATTTAGATGAATTATAGTGTTTAATTACATCATTCTGAAGAATTTATTTTCATGGTTTTAATGATTGGTTTTATAGTATTCATGAATGGAAATTAATATAAAATGAAGATAAATATTGAGAATTGTTATTATATGTTATTAATTATCTTACATAAATTTTATTTATCTTATTATGAAATGTGTTATATGGTATGAGGATGAATCATTAGATAAAAAATAATGATGATTCCTTTAGGTTAATTATAGTGGTTTTTCGATAAGAATGAACTCGTTTTGTATTATGATTCATTATTATTAATATATATTACCATAGTAACATAAAAAAAGTTATAAAATACAATGTAGAATCTATTTTAAACCATTTAATCTTTTTATTAACATACGTGAAGGGGTTAATGGAAAATAAATATGCATCTCCCATGATGTTCGTAAATTGACACATCACGGGAAATGATTTCATTTTTTCAATAAAAGAGAGAGATAAATGGGTTTGATGATAGATATTTAAATACCATGATATAAATATAATATATTAGAAATATTTTAGTTATAATTCATTTTGTATAATATAAGGTTATGATAAGTGAAGAAATTAATTGAAATTTAAAATAAATTTAAACAAAAAAGAAGATGATTTTACCTCTTGGATTTATCCACCTTGAAAACCTCATTTTTGAAATGGTTTTTGTATTTTGATGTCAACAAGAGCTCTTGGATATGGGGTATGGGATTAGGGAAAGTATTAGACTAAATTTGGGAAAGGGTCAAAGCATGAGAGGCATGAGTAGAAGAGGTAGTGAGGGGTGGTATTTATAATGGAGGACATGGGTGTTTTCTCATTTATATATTCATGAGTTTGTTATTTTTTTCTCACAACTGTTAATAGATTGATAATTTTCACTAATTATATTAAAATAATGAATTATGGTTCGAGATTACGGTTCTTACATTATACATAGATCAATAGTGACTCAAGAATTCATGTATTTAGATTTTCTTGAAAATTATTATAGTTTACTATCCATAAACAATTTACGTATTTCAGAAAAATACCAAAAATTATCCCTAATTGTTTTTGAATTGGAGTCTTAAAAAATTAAATCCAATTTTTAAAATTGTATTTTAAATGTGAGTTATTTAATATTTAAGTAATATCATCATTTAATTAGAAAATATACGTTTTAAAATTATAACTGATTTTAAAACACTTAAAATCTACTTAAGGTATCATAAAATTATCTAAAAATCATAAAAAAAATATTAGTAATAATTTATGAATATATACTATGAAAATAAAATTTCTTTTAAATTATTAAATTATTCATAAAATTGTAACTAAATATTTCTCACTTACAAAAATTTCACCACTTAATTAATAATTTTTAGAACATTTATTTACTTAAACTATGATATAATTATATAACACACTCATTATAATATGCCTGAATTTTGTTTATACTTTCATGGGTGAGGCCACTATTCATTTGGATGATTTAGTATTCATAAGGGTCATATTACTATTCTTTAGGTCATGGTACTATTTAATTGGTATTGGTAAATTAAATTCTATAAATACTTCATATTTAATTAATTTTTTTGTTTATAAAGTTTTTATTATAGTATATAAGTGATTTTACGTGATTTAAACTATATAAAATTACTATATGAAGAGAGGAATTCCATTGATAAAAGTTAGGATCATTATAATTTCAATAGATCTTGTTGACCTTGGGGGATGAAATATTCCAGGGATTCCTTCTAGGACATGTGATTTTAGGCCATCCATGATCCAGTTCGTGGAATATGTGCTTATTGAATGACCAAGTGAGATGAACCTTCTTGGAGGGTAGAAACCTTGGAAATGTATATGCATCATACTGACTTGTTTTCTTTTTTGAATTGGGTTTTTTGGAAAGTTAAAAATGAATAAAACTATGAAAAGGTATTAAAAAATTTCTTAATGAAAATATATACTACCAGGGATTGGAAATCCTTATTTTCCTTTCGGTTATGGGTCATAGTAATCTTTTGTGTGTAGCTTAGGCAGTTTAGGTTGAAGAGGCTGATGTGGATGATCTTCATAGGGATGTTCCTATTGAGGAGGATGATCAATGGAAAATGATGTTTCACATATTCCATTAAGATGATTTGGCGAAGCATGAGGGAATTATTTCAGATGTAGATATATAGAGCTAGCTGGGGGAGATAGAGATAACTTTCAGTTTGATCGAGGCCCCAAAGAAGTACTGGGTCCCTTTCTAATCTAGTTAGATGTGGGGAGTTTCTTGTCAATGTTGATGATATATTTTGTAGACATGACTGAGGATGTAATTTTCTGGTTGACTTCTAGAAGAAGATCTGGGCATAGTTCCTTTAGTCGACCATGAAGGCTGATAAGAGGTAAAAGATACTTCCCCATTAATATGGGAGGTAGAGAATATAGAGTCCAACCACAAGATGTTCCTCATGTTCAAGGACTATGACCTAATCATGTAAATTGGGTTGGTTTTCATTAGAGAGGTTTAGGAGTTCGGCATGGTCATTTACACACAGTGGAGGCAGTAGTTCCAATGGTTCCAGAGATCATTATACGTATGATATGTTTGTTTAATAACCCTATTTGTTCCTTATTTGATTAAGTATATTCTGACTCCTTTATTTCCAATACTCTATCCAATGCACGATGACTCAACATAGAGAGGCTTCATGTTCCCCTGGTGTTGAGTATGCCATTCAGAGGCCAGAACAACATGTTTGATGTGTGTTGGGTGTGCAAATTGTTGATGTGAACACAACAATCCTATAGGGATATCTTATTACTATATAATTAGACATCGTATTTTATCCTTAACATAGAATGGTTATGTTCCATACATGATGTTATCAACTCCATCTATAGGTGAGTAATATTTTCAGATGTGGATATTCGATGTGTTGATTTCTTCGATGAGCAATGTTTCTAAATGTGAAGTCATCATGTGGAGACTCTTCTTTCCTTTTTTTTTGTGAGTACATAGAGGAATTAGTAGATTATGAGATGGTGGAGGTTCCCTGGGGTGTTGAGAAGTTACTATATATTTTCATCTGCTATAATGTTTGATTCTCTTGGTAGAACATGATGGTTTCACACTTTTTCCATAAAAGTTTTTTAAAATTAAAATAAAAAATTTAACATTCAGTCAGATTTACTTGTAGCCTTGTGCTTCTTCGATTTTGATGGATCCTGATCAGATGGTACCTTCTTAGTTTTATGAGTTGAAGATCCGTATAGAAGATCAGATGCAGAAGGGTTTTATTCCACCTGATGTGTCAGCAAGGGCAGCTCCACTATTGATTTCAGAGAAGGTTTTTGGTGGTCATAGGTTGTGTATCGACTATTTAAGGTTTAATCAAGTGAAGAAGGAAAAAAATTATGCTCTTCTAATGATATAATATCTTTTCGACCAGCTAAGAGGGTATATTTGGTTTCCTAATATTAACATTTTGTTTTGATATCACTAGATGAGGGAGAAAGTGGGAAATACCATGAATACTGCATTCACATGCTGGTATAGGCACATCGAGTCAGTATTAATGCAATTTGGTGTTACTAAAACACTAGTTGTGTTCACGGGGGGTATAAACTCCATGTTCTATTTGTTCCAAGATCATTGTTTCATCATATTCCACAATTATATCTTTATTTACTTGATACTGGTAGAGAAACACACCGAGTATCGTAGAATTGTCTTCCATGTTCTTCAAAAACACCATCAATATGGGAAGATTTCCATGTGTAATTTCAAGATATGATTGGTTCATTTTCTAAAGAATGCAGTGTCTCAGTTGGGATTCTCAATAGACCTATGGAATATTGATGTATTTTTTTATTGGGAATCACCCCAGAACATGGAAGATGTTTCAATTTTCCTTGGTATCACATGCTATTATCAGAGGGGTTTTCCCAATTTCCATCGAGTTTCTTCCCTATTGATAACTTTGAAAAGGAAGGATGAAGAATTTTCATGAAGTGTTTAGTACCAGAAGTGTTCATTATCCTAAACCGTAGGTTGGTCAGTGCCCCAGTTCTCTAGTCGCATGAGGAAGGGGTAAAGTTTGAGGTGTTTTTTATTCTTACAGACTAGGTTTGAGATGTGTGATTATGTGGAATTGAGTGGTTATATCTTATAGTTCATTCAGGTTACATCCGCATAGGAGTAATTATACCACCCGTGATCTATAGTTATAGCTGTTTTGTTCTCACTGGAGTGGTGATGGAATTACTTCATTTTAGAGAACATTTAGGTCTTTAGAGGACACACGGGTGTCACTAATATCTTTTATTAGTGTAAAATGAATCTACAACAATATAGGTTTATAAAGTTTTTTTTCTGGATTTTGATTTTGGGATCTCCTACACATCTAGAAAGTGGAATATCATGGATGGTTATTTAAGAAGAATGTCATAATAGGATGTTTTTAGAAATATGTTGATGTTTGTAGAATGACAGAGGAATTGTAAGACTTTCACATTAATACATGGGTATAAGTAGGAATAGGTTGTTTTATTTATAAGATGGTTCAATGATAATGATAAAAATGGTTGAGTAGACTCAGTGGGGATACATAGAAGTAGAGGTGATGCATGATCACATTGACCATGGTAATGATCTTGGGGGGTGGTCAGAATATGGGTGAAACCAGATTATGTTTTGTGGAAATTTGTTTCATCCAGTAGAGATGTGTGATTTAGTATTTCATGATTTTTATATCTCATCTTTTTTGGAACACCTAGAAGGTTCCAGGATGCATCATGGCTTAATGATGTAGTTTTGGTGGCCTGATATGAAACGAGATGTGGGGCAATTTGTATCAAAATTCATGGTTTTCTAGTAGTTATATGCTAAGAATCATGTTGATGTGTTCTTGTTTCAAATATTTAATGTTCCCTAATAGAAATGGGATGAAATATAAATGGATTTCATCACAACGTTACCTAGAGCTTAGGGAGGTTCTGAATCTATCTGGTTATCTGTGGATAAGAAGAATAAATCATCTCATTTCTTAGCGATCAATGAGTTTTGAATTCAGAATGCTTTGGATAAGGGCTACACAGATTAATAGTTTGGTTTGATGAAGTTATGAGGTATACTGTATCATATTCCCATTTATGGTTAACCTCATAGGTCTAGTGGGTATTGAAACATTATTTTAGTACTCAGTTACTCCTCAACATTAAATTCCATCCCCGGAAAAATCAGAAGACATAACTGACAATCCAGATGTTGGATGATATTTTGTGAGAATTAATATTGGACATTGGTGGATCTTGGTCATGAAACATACCTTTTTAATGTTTTCATATAAAAATAATTATAACTCTTCCATTGACATGGATTCATTTGAGGTATTCTATGGAAGACCAATTTTTCCACTGTTGTACTGGACAAAGGTTAGGGAGACTTTAATTTCTGGTTCTGATGTGGTGTAGGGTATGATAGAAAAGGTTTATCATGTTCATGAGTGGATGAAATATGCATAGTACAAGAATAAATCTTATGATTATCAAAATAGATGTCCCATTTAGTTTGAGGATTGGAACTATTAGTTCTTAATTATTTCCATTTGACTTAGGAAACATATGATTAGTAGAGGGAGTAAGCTTTATACTAGGATCTTTGGACCCTTTTATGTATTGGGGTGAGTTGGAAAAGTGGCATATCAGTTGGTGTGGCCACCGTGGTTAGAGAAGATCCACATAGTCTTTCATGTCTCTCTTCTTTGTTTGTATCTTCATGATGACTCCATTATCATTGTCTGTGGAGAGTTAGATATCAAGGATGATGAAAATTTTAAAGAGTTGCCATTAGAGATCCAAGATCATTGATAGAATGTTCTATTTAGTGGAAAATTACTTTGGTTTCGTTATTGTGAAGGAAAGGTGTCCAAGGGAAGAGTACATAGATGTGAGAGATTTATATGTGTTCCCAGTACCCTAAGTTGTTTCAGGTTTTTAATTACTCAATTTTTCCTTATAATTTAATTTTGAACCCTATTTTATGATTTGAGATTCTTCCCTTAGTATTTGATGTGTATGGTGTGATGTGCGATACAAACCTTACCAATGAAAAGGGGAGGACATG
Source organism: Viscum album (assembly GCA_963277665.1). Classification (NCBI taxonomy): domain Eukaryota; kingdom Viridiplantae; phylum Streptophyta; class Magnoliopsida; order Santalales; family Viscaceae; genus Viscum; species Viscum album. The sequence goes on along the minus strand of OY728155.1, from coordinate 355,988,990 downwards.
ATTACTTGTCAATAAACATTAACTGTGATGTGATTAAACTCATTTGGCTTGTTGTGGTTGAGCAATGACTTTTTTGGTTGTTTGTGATGAAATGTTAACAACCATGGTGATAAGGCTTGCTTAGAAGATTTTGGAGGAGGTTTTCATGGGAGTAGAGGTTTGCACTATAGATTTTAAACAACACAAGGTTGTTTAACATTTAAAATCGATTCTTTTAGTTTATTATGGTGTTCCAACTGTGACAAGATCTTTGAGAGGTATCTCGAGAGATATTTGCTTGGACTCTTTATCTCTTTCACTTCGGGTTGGTATTGAATTTTCATGGGTGAGAATAGTTTGAGAGTTATCTAATGTAATGGATTGGAACATTCTAGTCAATTATATTGTGGTAAATAATCTGTTTGAGGTTTCAAGGGAAATTGGGGTGTTTTTGGGATAGGTGAGTTGTTCCGACATTGTGTAATTTTTAGCTATTTTCCAAATTCTGACTGTTCTATGTTTCCCAATGTTGTCGCATACTGTCAATGTCTTGCGTTGGTGGTGTCTCGCTGATGGTAGTTCACCCTCAACCTATCTCACCCTAGTGATGGATAAATATCATTGTATTAAGGTAGTGGTGGCTCACTGGAGATGTCTCACCTTGGAGGTGGCTCACCGGCGCAGTCTCACTCTAGCGGTGACTCGCGGGTCGTCGCTCCCTCTTGGACACTCTACCAAAGATGCCTTATCTAACACTGTCTCAGGGGAAGTGCATCTTATAGATGTTTCTCATGGATGGTACATCATTTAGAAATTATTCACTTGAAGAACCCTGTCCAACTATGCCTTGTCTAGTGGTTCCTGTTTAGAAGTGCCTTGTGAAGAGAGTTCCCTATTGGTCCATTTTTTCCCTTTTGACATCATTTTTTGATGTAAAATAGGTTTAAGGGAAAATTTAAATGGCTCTGAGACCAATTCAATGTCTATAAATTATATCATTAATTCATTAATAATTTTTAGTCTTTAAAATGGTAAAAATGTGTGGCCTTGGTCAACTCCATCTTTACTGGAAATTATAAAGTATTTCACATCCCACGTTCTATAGATATAATCCTTCCATGAAGAGTGCCTTATATTAATTCATCCCACTTAATATATCAATAAACCATAGGCCCTGAATCCTTTATCCCATAATTGTTGAGTAATATTTTATAGTTAAATGGTTTTTTACATGGAGAATTTCCTAATTTACGTGCGCCCATATTTTTAGCGCAACAAGGATGTGCAGATTGTCCTTATTCCATGTATTATTTCCTTCATTTTTCTAAATATTTCATCACACAGGATGAGTATACAGATGTTTAACACTATTAAGATAGTTGATTTTGTATTAATAAATACAATTGAATTGGTTTTAAAATCAATATACACGGTCTTGGGAATGTGATTAATGATCTTCCTATGTGATTGATATTGTTAGTGTCGTGATATTTATAGTATAACTACTTATTGAAAATCGTGACAATTTGGGGTCTTTATTTTCCCAGAATATGGTTTTTTGAATTTACAGTGTGGGATTTTTGTTGAATGCTTCTAGAAATTGGCTAACTACATATATTAACCTTATAAATGGATTCCGTAGGATCATAAAGTTTATATGATAACACCTAAATAAAAAGTATAATTAAAAAATGGATGACTTATTAAATCTGAAAAAGTATTTTTCATTAGTATGTGAGGTGATGTGGTTGTGGGAACAGTTGTGCATAGGGGGTAGGTTATATTGATATGCTGATATGGGTGGATGATTTTGATGATGGAAATTACTATTTTTATAGGAAATTTCTGAGATAATTTTCATTGATAACTTGAAGAAAGCTTCACCCTATTTCATGAGGTTGTTGTATGATGTATAATTAATGTGAAGTGTGTTAATTTACCAGGGCTCTTCAACCAATGAATGAATATTAATAAATTTCTTAATATATGTCATTACTAATATTTTCTAGATTAGTGATGGAACTAATAACAAATTATTTAAAAAAGTTACAAATATTTTGGGTTGGATTGATTAATTTAATAGAAGGGGTAAAATGGAATTGGTTGGAAATGTGAAGTGGGATTTGGGGGTTGTTCATTTATAGGTATCAAAAAAGGTGAAGGTTTTTTGAGTTGCTTTTATGTCTCAGAAACTATAGGTTGGTCTTGAGTGTTTGCTATTATTTATATATACATCTATTTCCTTGTGATTTCTATATGCTCCCCACCCATTTTGAGCACCTCGTTCCGAACACCTAATTTTTCACATGTGGTTTTTCCAAATATTCGATGAGGAGTTTAGATAGTTGGTCACCCAATATTTTCCAACCATTTTTATAGGAGAGGTAGGTATGGCATAGGTTCTGATGTTCAGAGGTATATTAGTGCTTTAGCTAGTGGTTCTGATATCGCTATTGTTTGCAAGGGAGGTGGGTTTTTCTTAGGATTCCTTAGGATGAGATGTGATGTTCTTTCCCTGGTGTCTTTAGGATGATATGTGATGTGTTGTGAGGCTCTTGTGTGTGTGGTTGGGATGTGTTGTGACACCCAGGTGTGTGTGGGTGGGATGTGTTGTGAGCCCCAGGTGTGTCTAGGCAGGATGTGTTGTGAGGCCCATGTGTGTGCAGGTAGGATGTGATGTGGTATACAAAAGGGATGTGATTTTTAGAATGTACGATGTTGAGGGCGGTCAGGATACCAATGGGAAAGTGGTGTGGGGTTCCCTATTACCAATTTCATTTACATTATAGTATGGTACTTGTATTTTATTACTTGGAGAGTGTTCCATATTTATTTTGGTATGTTTAGTATACCTTGATTGGTGTTTTTTTGGTTCTATTATTTTATCATAGAGGAATTAATGTGATTCTATCACATGTGCACAAGTGACATTCAATTTCCTACTGAGTATAATTGTATGGTCCCCCAACATATACAAAACATATTTGAGGTTACCATGAGGATTATGTGTACCATTATATTAATTACTAGCTCAGGCCTTGGGATAGTCGTTGTGTCACTCTTGTAGCCCTAAATTTGGGTATTTAGTTTGGAGACATTATTGTATCTTTATTATTTTTACTTTATGCTTGCATGTGGGATGGTTTGGGGTTCCCTTTTATATTATGTCTTGTAGTATTCATGGATGATTCATTTTATCTCCCATTTGTGTTTGTTATAAAATGTGATTCCTCCAATTTTGTGAGATCAATACACCTTTGGTGATAGTCACCATCCCTAATCCTACAGGAGGCATGACTTAGGGGCCATTATCTCTCTTTCATCATTTTCATCACCGGAGTTGTACAGTTGGAGGGAGGGTGTTGTGACAATATATATCATCACCCCATCCAATGTATTACCATTAGAAAAAATAAAAATCATTTTTTTGAAATAATAATATAAATTTAAAATTTGTAAATTTATTTGTAAAATTTTGTGGCAATATCCTTTAAAAAAATTCACATTTAAATAGAGAAGGAATAAATTTTAAAATAATTTTGTTCTTTTATACCAATAATGAAAATTAATTATTTCCAAATTAAATTCTTTTTTCTCAAATCCAACCATTCTAAAATACCAACATTCTAGGGAACAAAACAAAATTTATTTCAAACCATTTTCTTAAATAGATAGATCTAATTTATCAATTTCTAAAAGAACATTCAAAATTAATTTTAATTTAATGTCCCATAAAAAGTAATCATATTCAGAAATTCAATGAAATAGAGTTCCATGACCTTCATCCCAGAATAAACAACCATTCAAATAGAATACCTTCCAACTCTGGGAAGATTAATCAAAATACCTAGTGAAATCAATATTAATTAGTGTAGCAAAGGTAAATGAAACACTGTAACACTACATATTTCCCAACAAATCCATCATGAGGTGAGTATACCCAAAAGTATAGAAAATAGGCACTTGAGGTCACTAGAGAGAGTCTGATCAAATCAACTAGTGAACATTTATCTCGATAGCATATCTAAATATTAATTGTATCAACTGATATATAATATTATTCTGATTAATATATTATTCTTGACAACATGTATGAATGAAAATGCTGAGCTAAAACGAACCAAAATATATTATTATGAAAATATAAACATTATAAAAAATCCATTAAATTAGCATGTATATGTAGGATTTATGAAAATTTAAAAATTTTATAACTGTTCAAGTTTACAAAAATTTAATGACAATTTCTTATTTAAAAATAAATATATTTTTAGTAAATAAATTTTATTCTTAAAATATATATTTTCTTCAAAAATACTCTTTTATACTTTTTGTGAGTGAATAATATAATTAATTACTATAAAATATTTATTTTTTGGTAAAATTTACATCATTTTATAATTCAACATATCAAATTTATCCTATGTGAAATTTTGATATTTCTTAAGAAGTTTTATTATTCAATAAATATTGATTAATTCTAATGTTTTTAGAAAAGTGTACAATATTTAATTTTTTTTATTTAGTAAAATACTATAATGTAATATTAATCTAAATTAATTATTTATTTTTTATATATAATAATAGATTTTTTGTTTTTGAAATTAATTTTAATACATGATGTTTTTCAGAAAACACTTCATACCTAAAAATGATTTATTTTCTTCTGAAAAACTGTTTTGGTCAATTTTTTTCTGTTTAATATTAAATTAAATTCTTCCACTTTTTTATTTTGAATATTAATAAAATTTAATTTATCTTATCAATATTTTTTTCCATGTTTTTCATTATACTATTTTTATTTTTGGTTATTTTGAATAGAAACCTCCATATTTTTTGTTTTCACATTGAAGGCGAAATCACCTAATAAATGTTAAAAATTTATACAGACTAAAAATGACTATTACACATGTAAAAATTTATTTTATGATAATATATCATCCTTGATAATCCAAAATTTCAATTAATGTCCTTTTTTTAATATTTGGAAGTGATTTGACCTTTATACTATTTCTTGGAATATAAAACTAAAATGCCACACAATTACTTTTAATAACAAAAATATATTTAATGTAAGGATAAATAGAGGATATATTTAGTTAAAAATAATACTTTTAAATATAAATTAATTTTTCACATATTAATTTGTTTTAAATTTTAAATGAAAAAATAAATACCTTAAAAAATACACAATACAAAGGTAGTAATTATTAAATTAATTGAAAAAACAATGTGTTATTAAAAATATTAAAAATAATATAATTTGAAATAGATATTGCGATCCTATAATTTTGATTATGAATATAAAATTATAAAAATGTATTAATTCACTAGATTTTAATTCCCTTTTTTAGTTTTAATATTAAAATTAAATGAATACATCGAAAATTTTCTTTAATAACATATTATAACAGATAATATTTTATTAAATGAAAAAAAATTATTCAAAATCTTAATTTTGTTAAATTTTTGTAATAGGGAAGAAAAATATTCCATGGAGTGTTTAAGGGGTTTTGATCCTTTTATTTTTGTCATATTGTGATTGAAATGGTAAAAAACATTTTTATTTTTGTAATCTTCAAAATGGTGATCGTGATGGTTAAAACAATAATATATGGGATAAACTATCCCGAAAACATCATAAAATTTTATTTTATGAGAGTAATATTATATAAACTCATCATATACACAAAATAAATCAGTTTGGAAACATTAAAAAATGAAAATTAATTTATATTATTTTAATATATTGGGATATTTGGTGACCTCCCCTCCATACTCGTAAAAATGGGAACCTCTATACCAATTTTATATCACATAAAAAAAATTTGGATTGGTCAAAATCTAACCATATCTCTTCCATAGATCAATATCCATGTCCTAGCATCCCTATTGTGGGTATAATACCAACTTTAGTGCTCTTATGGGTTAATTTAATGGAGACTTCCTGAAGAGGTGGTATAGTTCAAAACCAAGAATTGTTATTTATTTATTATTACACCATCATCAAACCATCTTTGTCCTAGATAAATTAATGACATAAGTATCTTAAATATATTTATATGTTAATTTATTAATGGTATTACCTATATCAATGTTCATCCACCCTGAAATGATAATGGAATCCATCGTTTGTGTGTACAGAGGCATACTACGACACTTATCGATTTTTTTAGTATTCCATCAGCACATAATATGGATTATTATAGAGATGAATTTATTATATATTTATATATATGATATTCATTACATATTTATAATTATTTAATAAAATATAACACATATTATCTTACCATTAATTTCCCTAAAATTTTATGAAGTCATTTTTTGGTACACGTGGTCTACCAACTTATTGAATAGATGTGATTTGAATGTAAAAACCATATCAAAAGGTTGATATATATAAATGTATATTTAATGAAATAATACTTAATTTATCATATAATTATAATTTTGGAAAGATAAAATAATACTTACCTTTTTTATATAACCATCATTAAAAAATGGATATGTTGTTTATTAGTACGTATGACCTACCATGTCTATATTTATAAAATCATTCAATTTTCATAACGATCATTAAATATTGTTTAAAAATTTATATTCCATGACTATAAATATTTTTATGATGGAACAATGACCCCTTTGACCATGGTAAATAGGACCAAGCTATTTTTAAAATTACGAATTGAATGTCCTCAATGATGATGATGTGGAAAATCTGATTATGTAGTTAAATATATAATTAAAATAAAATAATTTCTTTAAGGAGAAGGGATTACTCTTAAAGAATTTTTTTATGAAATAAAATAATTAATATATATTTATTATAAAATATTTAGTGGACATAAATGTAATGTTTGGACACGATGTAAGATATTATAACTCTATTTTTATTAACAAGGAATATTTTATTTTCATGAACTTAATTTATTTTATATGATTTATATACTACACTTACTAAATGTTATATCCTGAATCTATAATACTAAATGGTAATTTTTAAGTTTTAATTATATCCCCTATGGGAATTTGAACAATATTTAAAAAATGATAAGGGTTATTTAACTCAATTTATATTGATTGGGTTATATCTGTTACTCATTGATTAGGTCGTGTTGACATTATGTGAGAATTAAAATTTTGGAGAACTATGTTTTATATAAACATATATTTTTTGGATTAATTTTTTGGTAGATAATGTCTTTATTTATTCATTCTCAAATCTATGTTATGTTTATTGTATGGGATTTTGTATAAATTTCATTTCATTTAGAAAAATTTAACATTACATGCCAAATTTCATTTATATGGTGTATGAACCACCCATTTAGGAAAATAATATCACATTCTAGTGGTTATCAAAAATTTTCTAAATATAATTTTTTTTTCATCATGTGTATGACGATTAATTAAACCATATAAAATTTTAAATTACTATGTTTTACATTCATAGTTATTTAACTAACTAGGGAATTCTTTATAATCTATATCATGAAATTATAAATAATTTTTTCATATCTAATATTGTCTATGATTTAAGGTTGATCATTCAATATATGATAATTGAATTGTTCATGCAGTGACTAACTGGAACTAGAATTATATAGCCCCTATATTCATCTACCGGTCTCATAGGGAAAATTAGAAACATACCATTATGTGATCGAAACAAGAGGGATCTAACTCCAATACATGAAATTATTCATATATACATATTATATATTCCAAATAAATAAAATATATTTTTTTTCAACAAATAGGAAATCAATATCATTAACTGCAGTGATTTATGAATTTCCAAACAATAAAAATTTTCTTTGACCACACGCAATGATATACCATTTTATGAGGAATGTTTTTCCATTAAATGGATAATAATTACCCTAAAAACCAATAACCCATTTATATCACAAGTTTAGAGTTAATTATACAAAATTAATTATTGTTAGAGAGGAATGAGAGTGGAGGTTCTTATCATAATGAACAAAACATAAATCATGAACAAATTCATTATAATTATGGTGAAAATGTAGGGAATACAATTGGTTTAATAAAATAGGATTCAAGTATCTAATGGGAGAGTGGGTTATGGAATTTATATTCAAAATGTATTTATAATAAATATTATTTTAAAATTTTAATTAAATATACATGCTACTTGATTTAACAGATTCATTTGTAAAACTATTTATGAACCATGTGAGATTCATTATATTGATATAAGAATAATGCATAGTTTAGAGGGAAGGTTTGAAAAGAGTGCTCCAACTATGATAAATGGATCTACAAATGAATCATAAACACTTTAAGTAATTCCTCATTATTTATAATAGATGTGCACAAACCATGTTGTATACTTTAAATTATGAGTTCTCCAAAAAGTAAAAAAATCCTAAATGTTATAGATAACAAGACCTAATTAAATTAAAAATGATATATTATATAATATAAATTTTGACACGTGATATTTTAATTTTCTTATAGATAAATAATTTGAAAAAACACTCAAAGGCTCATGGAAAATTTGATCTATTTTACTAAATTAATAATTATAATATTAGAATAAGATTAATAATTAAATAATATAATTGGAATACCATCAATATGTAGTGGAACATATCTTAATATTATAATTATTATAAAAATTAATAATATGAAAATTAATAATTCAAAATGAACACAAATAACATATGGGCGAATGATTCATGAACATAATGATCTGAAGTCATTTAATTGTTAAATTGTTTCTCATGATGTTTCTATATAAATTTATTAGAAAAAGGATCAAGATAATTATTATAAATAATATGTTCAATGTTCATGTCTTTTCAATTATAATTATGATAATATATAATTCATAGAAGATAAAACATGTCGTAATACCTAATAATGTTATTCATTAAAATGAATTTTTAAAATGGAATGATGTGAGATGTTATGAATGAATAATATTTGGATTATAGACACAAATCACCACAATAAAAATATTAATAGACATATAAAGATCCGATTTCAAAATAAAAGGATGTAATAATATAATGAACCTAAATTTAATTTAGAAGATTCATTTGATTAATCTTACTTAAACTCTAAATATTGTAATTTTAGACTAAAATTATATATTACTTATCGATCATTCTATTGTTTTACAATTAATTTATGAATATATACACTCATGTTTTGATAAAAATCAGGATTATTGATTTATTCTTGTTGATAAATGTGATTAACTAATGAAAACAATTTATTCTAATAAGATATTACTATTAGAATTTGTTGGGAAATTATTGTTTCCCTATTTTGTTTACAAATTATATATTAAACATAAAATTTTAAATCATTGTACGCCTTTAAAAACTATAGAATTATGAATTTTTTAAATAAATCTTATTTAATAAAATTGGATACTTGTGTGTTTACTAAAGGATATTATTACCATATTGTAAACCATTACAATATGAAATGTAATGGTGGGAGATGAGGAATTAGAACAAATAACATAATAAAAGCATTATAGGATTTAATTTATTAATTTATTAAATAAAACTAGTAACTAATTTTTCATAATTGTTTGAATTATTTAATATTACATGAATTATTTTTATATTAAAATATTATTATTTTTTAATAAAATTTGTTTATTTGATAAATATTTATATAATGAATAAGTAAAAATATAGTTGGGTTTTGACATAGTGGTAAGAACACTATGATACTTAATCGAGATTCGGAGTTCATAACTCGTTGGCCATTTTCCCCTATAGAAAAAATGTAGTGGTACTATATCAGTGGTGGGACAATAGCAGTGGTGAGAAATGTTGAAGAAATTATAGTTGTGGAATCACTATAGCATGTATTATTTCACCCATGGTATTGTAGGAGAAATATTCACCAGAGGGACTTAGGGTCAAAAATCTAATCCTTCAAGAAAATTTAATTGGATTTCATTCAAACAAGGAATGCGATCAATGTAATGGGCCTCATGTCCACTGGCCCTATATGCCATTTACTGAATTAATACGTCTTGATGGGTGGGATATACCCTTTGGGAGAAATGTTCTTCCTTTCAAGCCTATGTGTGAGGTGTGTGTGTGTGTGTGCCTTTAAATTTTATTGTACCACCAATAACTTAATATATATAATATGTAAAAATCATAAATATATTAAAACACTACGAATTAAATATGTTACTATTTTTTAACACTACTAAATGCCAAATCAAATTTGAACCAAAATTCATCTTCTTTTTTAATTTTTAATAAAAATGATCAATGACACTATAATGTGTAATGAATTATAGACGATGACAATTAAAATTATATGAATGGATACATCATTAATTTATTATCAAAAATAATGATAACAAGTACAATATATTAATATGTCTTTCAATGGACATGTGTTTTTATGTTTTTGGGATGTATTTCTCAAATAATATAATTTTATTAATAGCCAGATATAGAATAGCTATTTTAAACATAGAGATATAATTTCATAAATATGTTACATTTATCTTTTATAAATTATGTGTTAAACTTTTATTTACTTCATGTCTAATATAATTATTTTATATCTTTATTAAATATATTTTTCATATGGCATGTGCATGTGAAGAATTATTTTACTTGTTTAATAAAGTTCCATATTATTTTTAATCTCATGTGTAATTTTTAATTATTGGTTTATATTTTAGGCTAAAAGAAAAAACAATATATTTATATCTATAGAAATGGATATCTTTTTATGATTATTTTTTCTCAATTTAGCTTGTGCATAAAATGTAATAGTAGTGTTTTCTAACGTTTGATATACTAATTCATTAATTCAGATAATTTAATCTTAGTTGTGTGATATATTTTAGTCATGTAATTTTTTTATTTTTAATATGTATGAATTGGTTTTTAATTATTAATATTTATTAATTTGATTATCCTTTTCCCGATTAAATTAATATCAATTATATATTTTTGCATAGTCTGAAAAAATTATATATATCATGTATTAAAAAAATTATTAGATGCCCATGAATTGACCTATTTATTATTCAATGTTTATTTTCAATGTAATTCAGGGTCTACTGTACTTAAATTAATTATATTGTTAAATTTCACTTAATGATAATTCTTAATAACATCTATTATATTAATTTCAAAGAATATTATAGTATGTTTTAGGTTATATTAATATTTTTTCTTTAATATAAAATATCCCACGTTTACATGTTCTATAGAAGAATTATAATTTTATATTGATCATGAATATGTAAGGTAGTGGTATAATTAGTTTTTATTTATTATTATTTACTTTTAAATAATTCTTTTGTTGTATATTTTGGATTATTTTTTTTGAGTATGATTATTTATAATAAATTTTATGTGGTAAAATTCATTATCTTATATATGATTCTTATTTTTTAAAAATATTTTACATGATAGTTTATTTCATGACCTACATCGTTAAACTATAAATAATAGGCTGGATTAGTTATTTTTTCAGTTTAGGTTTTGATGTTATTAAAAAGGTGGAAAATTATAAATTTCTTGTTGAAGAAATTATTTCTATTTTCTGACTATATTATCCCTCACATGTTTTTTGTATATGTTTTATGATTTTTCATTATTTATTAACTATTAATATCAATTTTAAATTTATATAGTAAATATTAATTTTAATTTCTATCCTAGATTTATTCCATTATATATAATGTTAAATGAAATACATATTTTCAATGTTATATGACTAATGCTGTAATTATATTTATATATATGGAAAATTTTAGGTTCACAAGGATGAATCCCTTGAGGGGGGGGGGGGGGGGTGAATCAGGGTATGACTAATTTAAAATTAATGCCCATTATGATCTTGTTTCGTTGTAAAAAAAACACTCTTCTCTCTCTTTCCCGTTGAACAATATAAACAGAAAGTAAAGCATGCACATGAAACATCAATTTTTACTTGGTTTACCCTCACTGGGCTACGTCCAAGGAGCATACACCAGTAGTGTGCCGATGTACCAAATCCACTAAAAGCGCACTGTTGTTTACAAGGTTCGGGATATATCACTTCTATTCCCAGGCTCACTGAATTTACAATGTTTAGGGTTATCTCACTAATTTCCCAAGGGTCACTCCCTATCTCTCTCTCTGGCTCACAGCCTGTGGAGAGGATCACCTTCTTCTTTATCCTTTGCTTACTACTCTAGAAAGGATCCACTCATAGTTTATAGACTTGTAGGTCTCTTCATAATCACTAATTAATGAATCCTCTATTGTGTGTAGATACTCTGTTGAAATTCACCATTCACTCGTAGATGAATATCACTTTGCACTGAAGGTATCAAGAAATTTTCTAGCTTTCACGCAGCCCTGAATCTCTGTTGTGAATCAACCTTACTTGGAAAACTTCTCTAAGACGGCGTGCATGTCTCGGCACGCAAGTCAAAACTGGCTCACAAGTCCACCTCAACCACTTGCATGACACAAGCTTCTCCAACTCCAAACTTGCGCGACACACACCCTTTTACGCCCAAACCAATATTGGCGCACAACCAACAGTTTTTGCGCTTCTTCAAAATTTTGTGCACAAGTGTCACCAAACCAGTTTGGTGAAACTTCCTTCTTCAACTCAGAACCTGTGCGACTCTCTTCCTTCCTCACCTAGACCACCTTGGACGCATGACTATCACCCGGAACTCAACATCTACTTGCACGACCGCACAAAACTTGCGCGACCACCACACCTACGTGACGGGAGCTTTAATTTTATAAGTGTTAAACTCTACCCAAAATGAGTAGGGGTCAACCTATATTTATTGGAATTTTGACACCCTACACGACGACGCTCAAGTCTCCCCTCGGCGCACAAGTTCCGGCACGCAAGTCTCTGCCGCGTAAATCACTTGCGCAACCAAACATAAAACAAGCACGAACCTTCATCCTTTATCAAATTTTTGTGTTCTGATCTTGAAAAACATATGGCACCCAAGTTTCCCCTCCTTCAAGAACACATCATGCAAGTCCCTTTTCCAAAAACCACTTTTCTTCATTTGTAGATTTTTAAGCCCAAAAATTTGGCAAATACTGAAAAACGGTGCCACCTTGTATCTTCTCTTTTTGTACCACCTCCAAATCATCTATTCCTTCATCAAAGTTCTTGAATCAAACATTTATCCTTAACCACAGCTCTTGAACTCTATATTCTACCATGAAATCCCCTTTGTCAAAAAATTTGTATGTCATAGTTTTCTTTGTCAACAATCACAGCACAAAAGTCAACTTTGTCAACAAACATAATCACCTCAAAAATTGTTCAATGATTCCTTGAGGGATTTTTTCAAAACAAAAAAGGATGATAATCTAATATACTAAAAATTATTTATGTATAGGGTTTTTTGATATATTTTAAATTCATGATCCATATACATTCATGTAGTTACCCAAAAGTGTTGAATTTAATTTGAATAAGTGATTATTGAAACTCACCCAATGGGAACATGGGTTCATTTGAATTTTTTTATAATTTATTTCCTTTTTATTTGCATTTTATACTTATATACTGAATTTTTCATTCAAATAATCAGAATATGTAAAAGGATACTCAACGATGATTTAAGGACTAGCATTTTCATATTACATGGGTTATGAATTAGTACATTAAAATATGTACTTAGGATAATAAATAAGATTATAATATCAATTGACCACAATAAATGAAATATATAGTATGATTTTATTTATTAAGATTATTCTACATTATAATGAAAATTAATATATTATATTATTGTCTAATATTCATAATGATTAATTGATAATAGAAAAAATTCTATTAAAAAATAATTTCTTCCCATTATGTTTCAGATAATTCAATTAATATTCATATATAATTTATATATATATTTGGGATTTAGTATATTGTAGATGTTGAGGATATGTCATGATATGTAAAATTTCATTTTATTACTATTAGATGTTATGGCATAATATTGAGTGTGGTTAAATGTTCCATTATGTAATGCCTTAATAAGTATATATATTCTTTAAAAGGGACTATTACATGAATATTTTAACATCTTTAACCATTTATTTAATTTTCATGATTCAACATGAGTGTTCAATAATTTCTATAGAAAAATAAAAAATCTAAAATATAATTTTAGAGAGAATATATTATCACATGATTGAAAATATTTTCAAAATGCATAAATAATAATCATTATTGAGAGTGTAATATCTAATAATAAGGTGATATTTAATTAAAATTATCTCATATTTATTTATTTTTAAACCATATATCGCATTAATTTTAAATAATTTTTACAATAAATTTTTTTACTTTATTTTTAAAGATGGAAATATACCTTTATATTCTATTTTTTGGTCAAGGAATTTGGACTGTGTTGAATTATTTATATTTAATTATAAACTCATTAAGGATTTTGAAAAATATTCTATTATTTTTATATAATTTTTTTCCTAGTTGGATCAAGAAGGGTAACAAAAATAACATGTTCAAACATGTAATAGTATGCATAATCACAATGAATAAAAATTTAATTAAATTGATTATAGTATTAAATTATTTCATTTTAACTTTCATCCATGAATAATTTTTAAAATAATAAAGGAAAATTTAATTCGACATAATAGTATCATATGCACAGATTATGTGGTTATAGATTTATTCATTTAATTCATACACTGATAATTCTTATAAAATATATTATTTAAAAAAACTCTTTCCACATTGATAATAATGATTATTAAATATATTATATATTAAGAAAAATTCTAGTATTATTAGTAGAGAGATTTATGGAACATGATAAACTAATAGTTCCTTTGTTCTTTGTTTCTATCATACCTTTATTACCCACTATTTTTGTGGAATCCCACCTCTAAATAAATAAAACAGTCAGTAAATTATACAAACATTAATTAAACAAAAAATATTTTCAATAGTAGCTTCTTGGAAATTAGTAATTTTAATACTTAACAAAATAAAAAATCATCCAGTTCTCTATAAGTATGTCTTTATACTATCAACATTAGTTACTTTTACAACTTCACAAATCATGGAGTCATCGAATAAAATATATTTGTAATCATTAATACTGTTAGAGAATAATAAAATAATTATATTTCATTCGATTATGATTCATGAAAATTGGGAAAGATCATAAGTTCCTAATCTTATCAATAGGTTACTATCATAAGATCATGTGAATGATCATAATTGAATGGTTCCAATAATCTGAAAATTGTACATTCATAAGTATATCACGATGTTTTGTCACAAAGGTTTTATGAATCATTATTACATATGCTATTCTCCATGTTATGACATGACATTTTATATTACACTTGGTTTAAGTTGAAACATCATTTTTATGCTTCTCAAATTATTTTTTAAGACATTAAGTTAATTTAATGGATTAATGTCATGGAAAAAAATGAAAATTCATTCTAAATTGGATATATGAATAATCCATTTCATGAATATTTTAACCATGATGTGAAAATTACAATGGTAAATGTAATGAGTTATTTTCATGCATGAATGTGTTTCTTCAGATTAATGGATAAATAATCCATGATGTGGAAAACAAACAAAAATATATATTATTACTGGAAAATAAAACCTTAGGTGATATATATTTTGAAATATGTGACCTATTGAGGATTCGTGATGTGACACCTTGATTTACACTATTATTCCTGTCTGATCTGTCCTATATTAATCATTTTTTAACACATTTAAATTCTCAAAAAATTCATATTCTCTCCTCTTTATATATAGGGTTGGGAAATGTATCTTCTAGGTATCATCAATTTACAGATTCTGATTCCAATGAATATTAATGTGGTTTCTATTGGATATCCAATTCTAGTATACCATTCTTCCTTATAAACATGGATCTCCTATGAATTTTTTACCAAAATAATAAATTATTGTAGTAGCATAGTTATCTATGGAATTATATTGGATTTTATTTTATCTTATCAAGGATTAGTAGATGAATGTATGGAAATGGTTATATCATTAAAATATATTGAGATCCTTCATTCCAAATGAAATGATGTTTTTTGTATTCTCTCCCACTCTACTATTCTGGAACATGATGGGTTTGGTTGTGATAAATCATGCTTTTCATTTACATTAAAATATTAGTAGAAATGTTTTTTCATAAAACATACTATGATGTGATTTTAAAGAGGTAAATATTACAAGATTAAATAATGTTGTTTTATAATGTGTCTTGATGAAATTTGTGTTTTGGAAAGTGCTGATTTTGTAACATGGGATTGTAAGGATGTCATGCGATCTTGGCATGTTGGATGGATAGTGGTTAGAAGTACTGCCATCAAATATTATTAATCATGGGATGTAATATTGTTTAATTTACTACTATAAAATGATAATAAAGATGGTGTAGATCATGGTCGGATTTAACACCATTAATTTTGGTCACCGTGTGATGTATTAAGGATTGGATGACTCACACCTCATGGATAATGGTTGACCTAGGGAATGAATGTGTTTTTGTATGTGTTTCTATATGAAATGGTTATTCCCTGTGATAATGATGTATAAAGGTACATTATTTAAACTTTTTTTACATGAAACCTATTTTAGATAATTTTATCTGATGATTATCTACTTCATACCTATAATATATAAAATGTTTTTACTTATTAATGTATCAGTGGAATGTGATGTGATGTCTATTGGGGTTACAAAAAATGATTTATTGTCATCCCTTAAATGGGATATTTGGTTCATTTTCATATTATATTTATAGATATACTAGGAAGGGACATGTTTCTTACCACACTAATGGAGTTCCATGAATTCTAGGTCATGATTGCAAGATCTAGAGCTGGGGGTTTCTATTTTTTGGACTAGGTTGGTGTCTAGTTGGTGGCCAAGTATTAATGGTATTATGTCTTATCCATTCATTGTTGATTATTTACTAACGGTACAATGATATAGTAATTATATTTTAATTTCACTGAGTAATATAGTTAATTTTAAAATGCACCACGTAGTTGGATTTATTATTATAATTTTTTCATGGAATGTTTGTTTATTGTTTTTTGTGAAATCATCCACCATTATTTTTTAAATCCCATGAAATTTATTTCTATCAATTTTTTTTCATAGGAATATCCCTTAGGATAGTTTCACATATACTTTCTATGAAGCCAATCAGTTGGGGTGCGATTTTACAAACTGTATCGGTCATGGTTGGTCTATGAGTTGGGATGACATCATTTAGATAGGAATGTCAGAACATTATATGTATAACAAAAAATTATGGAACTAAAATATTTATATGGATCATTAAATTACAATGGGGGTTTTGGTATATAATTTTTCTAAAACTTATATATGTAAATCTCTCTCTCATAATCATGGGTTTGGATGACGAGTGCATCTTATCAAGAAATTGTTTTGATAATTCCGACAATAATTGTGTTGATACTCAATTATTTGATGATTTTGAAAATATGATTAAAATGGTTAATTTTATTTTTATTTTCAAGTAAAATATAAAATAAATTATGTTTATCATAGTTTAAAAAGTTCAAATCATTCATTTTATATATTTTAAGGATTATATAGTCTTTTTTACTAGTTATAAATAATAGAACTCAGTAGATATTGTATAAATCAACAATTAGTGGTTACATGAATTTTTTTTCACACGATTTATATTTGAATACATATAATATTTAAAGACACTCAATCCACTTAAAATGAAATATAAGTGATGAAAAATTTAAACATGACCATTCTATATGGTTTCATAAATATGATGCACCAGTTTTTTTGGGGGATTTAGAACCTCAAAAAATAAGATATGTGGATAAATATATTAAAAAATTAATTTATTTTCTCTGTACTCCTGATGAGGTAATATTTAAATTATAATTCTATATTCTTTAGGATCTTGTACATCAAGGGTGGGATTTTGTAGTCTGTGCCAAATTAAAAAAAATGATTTTTTTGGACATTGATGAATTTTTCAATGAGACTTTAAATCTAGTCACATTAGATATTGAATGAATAAATATAATCAGAATCCTTATGTATAAAAATATATCAGTGATAGAGTCCACCTTCTATGTTTATCACATCATTTCATTTTATCCGAAAATTAGTGGTTATATTCTCCTCAAAGATGCACACCATTGAGTATGGATTATGACCCGAGATGTGATCCAAGATAATTGTACCCTATATTAATAATTATACATAGATGTTTAATATGGAGGAAATGAATGAGAGGTAACTTGAAGATCACTATACATGTGCAAGTATGAATGTTTCTTTAGGAATGGGTGAAATCTATATCGACGAGAATAGGTGAATGATGGACATATATTTGAAAAGTAGTAGACCACATAAGACTAAAACTAATAAGTTAGTTTTTTTCTTTATGGCCAACCATTTTACAATATTTCTTTTAATTAATTTCTCTTATGAATAAGAATAAATAATGCACTACACCAATAACAAAATTTCACCTCTATATAAATATATGGAATCTAATGTTCTATTTTTAAAAAACATTTGAAATAAAAGGGTGGAAAATGCATGACTCGACCTATAGATTTATATGATATGATATAATAGTCCATTTGTACTTTTTTCATATATAATTATCTTGCTGAATCAAAAAACACTGAGGAGCACTTCAATATTCTAGTAGAAAAATCATAAAGAAGGAAATATATATCGAATCGCAGTTGATCGATGAAATAATGAAAAAAATAGGATATCAAAAATAAAAATTATTTCCCCCATTTGGCATGGTATTTTTATTCTATACTCTATAATTATAATCATATTTTTCTATATAGGTTAATACCAATATTTACTTTTTTATTATATGGATAAAAATATTTTCTACAAGTGGAAATTATTCCTCATGTCATGTGTATAAAATCAATCTTTGGACAAAGGGTGTGTTGTTTATTTTTATTACCAGTATGATTCATTACCAATGATTTTTTATAGTTCTTATAGTAGTTTATGGTCCTAGTGATGGAATTTTTTATTTAATCAATGTGGTGGAATTCCTAGTGGGATTTAAATAAAATATCTTCCACTACGAATGAGATGTGATGTCGACATGACCATATGGGGCTATTTATGTATTCAAGGGTTATTGAGATATAAATATAGCTTGAGGAGGACCCTCAATTATTGTGTATGTAGCCATATATAGATAGATAGTATTAGTGACCATGTATTCTACTAAAGAAAACAGAAATGTCACTCCTCCTATAAATAGTGGTTCAATTCCAAGATGTATTTTCTATTAATTTCAATGGTTTTACCACAAAATGGGATGTTTAATTTTCTATCATTTGTGTCAATGGAAGAAGCGCTATCTCCATTCCCTCATAAATAATGGTTACGATGGAAGTTTTATATATAAAGGTTCTACTAGAAGATTTTTATTGAAAGGGTTTTTTTAGAACTAGACCATTACCTTGGGCTTCCCCAGTTTTATTTGTAAAAAATGATGATAGTAAAATCATATTATCTATTAATTATAAAAAATTGAATCATGTTAAGATAAAAATTTGGAATCATATATCTTGAATTGATGGAATCATTGATCTATTAAAGTGAATCAACTAGTTATCCAAGATTGATCTATACTTAAGATATCATCAATGTAGTGTTAGAAGAGATTATATTTAGAAGTATACATTCCAAAGTATATTTAACTAGTATTAATATCTATTAATACCATTTTTATTGAAAAAATAACCTAAGTGTTCACATCCATAATGAATAGTATCTTCCATGGGTACATTGAGTCCATTTTAGTTGTATTTGTTGCTGATATTATGGGTTACTCTCAATTTAGGAATATCCATGTAGAGCACATTAAAATTATACTAAGAACATTGTGTGATCACTAAATATAAAATACATTTTTCATGTTTGTGTTGTGGATTATAGAAGATTGATTCCTTTGGAATTTTGTTTTTAAAGAAAGAATATATTTTTCACTTACGAAATATTTAAGAAGTCTTCTATTAGTAACCACTAAAGAAAGATAAATTTTTTAAAGAATATAAATGATATTATCAACTATTTTTTGGATTTATCAATGATTTATTTCTAATATGTTCCTAAAGGATAAAGGGCATTCTATTAATATGGAATTATTTCTATAAAATATTTTTATAGCTAATAAAATATCATCGCACATCGATACCCATCCAAATTTTCTAGAAATTTTCGTGGGTTATCTGTAAGATTTTAAGGACTCCCACACTATATTGGGTTGTTTTATCATGTTATAGTATCTTATTTTGGGCTATTTTTGGTGTATTTTTTCATTCTTGATAAAATCTATCTTATTCCTGACCAATACTGATATACAATTTTCTATGACTTATGACTTTGATTTATAATATCATTAGATAAATTATCACCACTTTCACAAAACATAAAAATTTAACATTTGTTTTCTCTTATAGATACATGAATTTTATGAAAATTTTTTGGATGGAGTACATCCAAATGGTTTATTTTTACATGGTCTACACACAATGTAAAGTGAATTATATGGATGTATAATTCAGGAAAAAATACTAAAAATAAGGTTTCAGAGAATCGCTTGACCAATGAAATTTGATGAGTATCTGTTTCCCTCTAGAATCGGGGATGACCTCATTGATTGAAGGTTCAAACATTCCAATCGGTTTCTAACGGGTTTGTTCATAGAGCCGGAAACATCCAATGATTCCATATCCATTTGGACCTACATTCCAAAGGTAGGCACTCATTAGTTGTGGACTGATGAGGCTTAGGAATTTGCATTGGTCGAGAGGATGGGAGGTCGGACTCATCACACCTATTTGAGGGGAATTATTGTCTACTCTGGGACTATCCTTATAGATTTAAGTTATGTTCTTTAATCCTTATTACATATCCATGTATAAAATGTTCTTTCCTTTAGTCTGAAAATCAATGATTGATATTGATGAAATTCATAGAATCTTTTATTTGTATTCGAGGTTCTTCATTGATGAAGAATCATCTGTATTTGTTAGAGATTCTTAGTTGATGGTATCCTTAAAAATACATAAATGTCCCCTGGTCATTATGATGACCATAATGGTTTTAAATCCACTCAGTGGGGCACTTGAAGTTTATTTTCATTCAGGAGGACATGGATTATTTCAGAATTGGGATCATACCCGTTGATGGGCTAACTACGTATCCTTTGTTATGGAAAAGGAATCATAACCCACGTAGTTCGAATAAGGGAGTATGATTCTTATGCATGATTGATGGCTCAAAGAAAGAATCCATCATTACTTTTACACTCTAAGCTCACGTGAGTCATGCTCGGTGTGAGAAACAAGAGGTATTGGTGAAACCATAAATTATACCACGGAAGATGCAATGATATGTGGCATATGTGTTTATGACTGCCCAAAATAGATGAGTATTAAGATTTACTTCTGGGAAGAAATCCAGGAATAGAGCCCATAAAGGTATATGTACTTTATGGAGATTTGGATACTCTAATATTGGGGCTTACTCCTAAGGAAGATTCCCATGTTAGGATGGGACTTATGATTGGGTTTTACTCCTGAGAAAGAAACCCCAAATCAAATGTAAATTAGAACTGGTTAAGAGAAATTAGGACTGGGGCTTACTCTTGAAAAGGAGGTCCAGTTTAAGGGACTTGAAAAATTAAGGGACTTGGAGCTTACTCCTAAGTAGGATTCCCATATTATTGAGAATTTGGACTGGGGATTACTCCTGAAAAGGAATCCAATATTTGAGATTGGGGCTTACTCTTGAAAAGGAAGACCATATTTGAGATTGGGGCTTACTCCTCCAAAGGAAGCCCATATTTGAGATTGGGGATTACTCCTGAAAAGGAATCCCAGGTTAAGGATTCTATCATCTTAAAGGATGAGGTTGAATGAATGAAATATCAATCTTTAGTGACATAAAGATCTATAAATCACTAGATTTTGAGAGATGTTACACAGAGTTCCTTTCAGATAAGGAATCCAAATCAAGAAATCATGCCATAAATGGATTTGAAGAGTTTCTTAAAGACTGAATCTTGAATAGGAGCGGTGGAATGACATAAGAGTGGTGAAATGGGTATGAAAGGCACCCAAAAGTAGGGCGTACAAGTCTTGGCTGGTGCACAGGTACTGCGTGGGTGCGCAAGTCCTGGTTGCGCATGTATACGTGTGTGCCACATGGGTACTTGCGCGATTTTCATCCCTTACGGTAATACTTGGGCAAGACTTGGATCAAACCCTTGGTATTATCCCTAGAGGCTTTCCAGAAGATGGTGCGCAAGTTCTGGTAAAGAAGTAGGGTGACGCGCAAGTGTGTTCATTTCCCTTAAGGGTAAAACCACTTAGGCGCGCAAGTATTAGTGAATTCTAACACTTAGACCTTACTTTTCTTGTTTAGACCTTCCATTATAGGTAAATAATTACCTTAGAAGAGTTCGGAAGACCTGAAGAAGAGACTTGGGCGTTCATAGCTCTGTCTGTGAATTCTGGAAAAATTCCTCCTAAATGGGGGGCCCACCAGGGGTATTAATAGGTTGGAGAAGACCCTGGGTAGTTATCCTTTAGGGCGCTCATGTCACCTGCGTGACCATTATGTGGCGCACAAGTATACTTGCGCGAAAGTGATGGAACTTGTGCGACCCTTGTGCATTTGAATCCTTGTTCATGCCTTTGTCGATTTTTGATGTTTTCTTCAAAGGATGAATCAATTTTTTCTAAGTCATTTCCCTTTCCATTTGTTTTAGAAAATGTGACAAAAAGGAGCATCAACAAAAGTCCCCCCTCAGAGATGGATCCGAAAAATATGAGGATGTTACTCCGAGGAAAATAAGAAAACTAAAAGAAAGGCGGTGAACAAGTGTTCAGGGCGCAACACTTGGCACACAGGTTCGAGTCACGTAGGGCTGGAGTGTGCTGGATAGAGCGCTCTAGTTGTAGGCGCGCAGGTGGGCTGCCTGGTCTATAAATATGCGGCCATTTGCCGCGCATTGCATCTGATTTCCGTATTTTCGATCTCTCGCCGCGCAGGTCCTCTTCACCATGCAAGTCATTCGTTTTCCACTGTTTCTTCACTGCCACACTATTGTCAAGGTAATTAGACGGTTGCGGTGATACATTCATGCCAATAAAATGTGTGGCACATTAACACTTGCACAACACATCCATAATTGTGTGACAAGCATTAGACTTGCGCGACTTAATGCCTTTTCCATTTTTTGAAATTCCTTCACAAGTTTTTTGAAAAATCAACATACTTAAAAGCTAATTTATTCAACTTTTATACAAAATCAATGGCTCTTAGAACCGGAATAGCTGATGAACTGGCTATCAAGAGGATTGATGATATGATGAACATCATTGGTCATGATTATTATACCGTCAAAAGAATCACTCTTCCGGATTTGGCAAAGTATCTGAAGAAATATCATCGCGACTTCCCCCAAAGAATTTATTTGCCTTTGTATGGCTATTGTCATATGTGAGAAGTTACTATTCCAGAAGCAAAGAACTATCTCCCAGTTTCGTGGTTTCATAATTATACCAACTTTGCTTCAACAAATATCTCAAGTGTAGGAGTATTTATAAGTGCTGGAACAGTAGAGAAGGCCCACATGATGCATCATACCCCTTGTATGCCAGATCTGAAACCTCATATGCCTAATCTGCGACCACATTGTTATCCTTCAATCTTCCGAAATGCTCAGATGGATCAATCCAAAGGCTGGGAGAAAAGTTGGGACTTCCATCCTAGGGGAGGTGTGAAGCCAACATGGATGTGGGCATACTGGGTGCGACAAACCATTTTAGAGTTTGTCGAGGATCTGAAAGGATTGGCAATATACGAAGCTGTTTGGGTTGGGCAAACATATGTTTACATACATGATAACTTCATACTGGAGATACTCAGCCACTACAGCCCAGCAACTAATTCTTTTATCTGACTCATAGAGAAGTAGGTATCAGTCTGTGGGATGTCCACAAGATCTCAGGGGCTCCAATTTTGGGCGATATGTATGATGAATTCATTACTCCCAAGGTGACTTATAATGATTCATAGAAGACTCCTGCTTTAGCTCAGGAATTATTTAAGATCTTCCACCGGCTCAAGAGTTCAGAGACCTCGTTAACTCTTTCTAGAAAGGATATTCATCATGAGGAGTGGATGAATATATTTCTTATTGAGAAGAAAGAGAAGGAGCCAAGGATAAGGTGCCGAAGGAGAAAAGATCCAAGAAAAAGAAATCCAATGATAAGAGACCCAAACGTCCTACCACCTGCCCAAAACCTGAGAAGAGGGGTGCTCCTGGAACATTCTGGCCAACTCTAGAAGAAAGAGATTTTGAGAAATGGGTATATGAGGTGAATCAAAAGATCCCAAAGAAGACTCATCTGGCAGGCTTCTTGGCTTTGTGGCTCAGCATTTATCTCTTTCCAATCAGGGATTTGAAGGGAGGCATCAGGCCAAGGACCTTTTTCATTGCAGTAAAGTTGGATGAGGGAAAAATGGTTGGGTTGGCTACCACCATTTTAGCAAAGATTCACAGGAGTTTACTTCATGTCTTCATGGGTAAATATCCTTTAAGAATAGTGGAACCATTCCAAGTTTTATGTTGATGGATTTCCACTCACTTCAGGACTAACAATGTACAGAATGGATTACAAATTCCTAGATGTTCTTTCAGGTCATCAGTGCAAGCATTTTCTGAAGTTTCTCCATTAGATGTTAATGCCGATGACATGAAAGTGAGGCTGAGCATGTTTAAGGAATTCAAATTATTTCCCTATGGAAATCTGCCAACCGGGAAGCTTTTTGATGATGGAATAACCGATTTGGATCTGAGGGCATACATGCTAGATTGTAGAGATAGTGTGATAGTTTCCAGGATTGCTGGAGAAATTATATCCGATTCATATGATCCATATTGATTTGGACGTCAATTCAAGTGTCTACAACAGATTACTGTATCTCCCCCATAATATGTCAGGTTAGAGCAACATCCGATGGTTTCTCAGCAATTGTGGCTGCTGACGTCAAGGGAGAAGACTGGGGAAGTATTTGACCTACCAATTGAAAAATCAGAACCTAAAATGACCACATATTATGCCCAGAACTAGAGATAATCATACCCAAAAGGGGTATTGAATCACCTAGTTTATCAGGTGGGGAAAAGAAAGAGGTCTGTAGAGAAAAAAACCCTTCCTCATGAAGGTGATGCTTCCCCACCTGAAGCTGATTCGCCAGACTCCTCCTCTAGGACTGATTCACTGGATTCCCATGATGCGGATGATGAGGCCCAACAAGTGGCAATGTGGCCTCGTGCCTGATATAATCATCTCGTTAGAATCAAGAGACCTACTCCATCAACTCTTGGTGAGTTACTTCATTGTGGTAATTTAATCACTGCTACATTATAAATCAATAAGTCTTATTTTCTTATTCTATATCTACAGTTGTGGGAGCTGGGAAGAAATTGATGTCAAATATTGTAGGACCTTCCTCGCAGCCTTCATATCTAAGACCAGAGGCTGTCCAGTTATGGCAGAGTTTTTATTGTGGTACTGAGACCGCCTGACTGGATTTGTGTGAGGGCCTACAACTTCCTGGAATAGGGAATCTTATGGCTTCTACAGATATCCAATATGAGGATAACCCCAATGAAGTGCGGTATTACATCAAAGAGCTGGAAATGCTCATATATTCCACTGATGAGTCCATCCCTTTCACCAGGCAGGTGAAGGAAATGATTGATCATAGCGCCACTGAGGGGTCTGGTGGTTCTGGGGATGAGGAGTGGCATGATTATGTGGCTCCTGAAGATGTAAGTTTCTTTCCTTATTTGTTTTGAAACTTGATTCCAGTCGAATCTTTGTTACTTAAGGAAGTTATTTTCTTCATCTCACAGCTTGAAAAGAAATGAACTGATGTTCCTTCACCACAATATAGACCTGGTGGTACTGCCATCGGGACTGCTGCTGATTCTCCTCGCGAACTGGGTGAGATATCTCCAGGACAGCATGCCATGAATGAGGAGTTTGACATAGATTTTCATTCTCCAATCCAGGTGACAATAAGGGAGACTGTCGATACTCCCAAAAAACCAAAGAATCAAAGTCAATGAAGGAGGAAGTCCACGACTAAAGGATTCATTAGCAGCGGTAAGTCCTTCGGGTAATCATGAGTCTATACCCAGGAAAAGGGTTATCATATTTCTGGGGATTGTATGGGATTCTTAAATTTCCCCTCTGAGGGAAAGGACTGATCCTCCCTTAAGGACCATGGAGGGTGCTATGGAACAAACACAAATTTAGGCTGACTTGGCTACTTCTGAAAAAGAGCCAACATCTATTCCCAGCACTGCTCCTGCTGCTGCTACAAGTAGAGAAGAACCTGCACCAAAATCATTGGCGGCCACAACAACTGAATCTTCCATCCTTCCTGAAGAAGCTGCTCAGGGTCAGGGGCCGCAGAATGAGGGTCGCCAAGAGGATACATCAAATGCCCCCACTGGTGAGACTAACCAGGATTCTGAAATATCATTG
The DNA here is from genome assembly GCA_963277665.1 of Viscum album. Taxonomy (NCBI): domain Eukaryota; kingdom Viridiplantae; phylum Streptophyta; class Magnoliopsida; order Santalales; family Viscaceae; genus Viscum; species Viscum album. The sequence continues at coordinate 355,962,396 of OY728155.1, read as the reverse complement.
GATGAAATGATGAATTGCAACATGTCTTTAGGAGAATTTTATGATCATTCTAGATTATCATGTGATTTAGAAGACCTTGGGCATGAGTGTTATCCTTTGCCCATTAAATTTTTCTTATAATTTACACTTCTAATCATGACAGAAAATAATATGCAGTTCCATCCATAGAAGCTGTTGAACTGCCAATGCCTGAAGAAGGTGTGGACATTGATATCAACCCTACCATTGCATAAACATTAGCTCAAGTGGAGGTAAACCCAGTACACCCTCATGAGACCCATCTTGAAGATCCTGTTGAAATTGGGAAATATGGGGAGGTGTCTTCTGAAGCTGCTGATCTACTATTAGGTAATGATTGGACAGAGTTTCCAAGACAGACAACCAACTTCCATTATTCTATGAAACTAACCATACTTTTAATTGATCAAACAGGGCTATCAACTTCAATGGTTAGAATTTGAGTTGAGGTATCAACTTCTATCCAAACAGCAGTGGAAAGTGAAGAAACCAGGGTCAGGGGGGAAGAAGTAGAACATGGAACTTCCTCAAGTGCATTAATCCCAGATTACATGCCCCCCTATGATGATGTTGTTGAGTCAGACCCAGAGGTGCTTAAGGCACTCAGCTTCTCATGACTGAAGGTATGAAAAAACATATGGAAAATCATATATGAGGTACCTTTAGAAGAGCTATCATTAAATATTTTCCAGTTGTCTTCCCAGTTTATCATGCTAGGACTTGGCAGTTTTGGATACCAAGAGATCCATACCGCGGTGAAACAAGTCATATTCAGGAGGGAGAAAGAGAAAAAATGTTTTGAAGATCTGACCAGGGTGAAACTGTTAGTCAACATCAGTGAATTTGAGGCTGCAGTATCCTGAGATGAGGGTGACTATGCTACAATGATGAAGGAGCTGAAGCATAAGATCAAAGAAAAAGTCGCTCAGAAGATGCACCTTCAACAACAGTTAGATGTTGTTACTGGGGAACCTGACCAACTCAATAATTCACTGGAGGGAGTTCAAATGAATGGTATGAAGACCATTGTGGATTCCATAAAAGCACACCATCAGGCTGAAAAGAGTGAATTTGGTCGAGTTCATGAGCTTCAAGTTGCTACTGATGAAGCTCGGGATGTGGTTCATCAATTGAAGACTTATGTCGACAGACTTTTGTAATTTCCTGTAAAAGATAAGATTCTCCAATCTGTAGATATCCTTCTAATTCTTGTGCATAAAATGAAGAACTTTTTCACCTTTAATAATTTTTTCACCTATTTTCCTGCTACCTGCTTTAAATTTTACTAAATCCAATAGGCCTAGTAAGCATAGTTTGATTTTTACTGGGATTATTATAAATAACCCTACAAAATTTGAATCATTTAATTTCTCAATATTACCTAAATCATACAAAATGTATGTTTAGTGAGCTGGAACTTGACTTTTATTCAGATTCCCTTTGTCTTTTTTGGGATGTTTAAAGTCATGCACATCGGACATACAGAGGCTAATGTTTAAGGTCGAAAATAGATTTGACCGAATGAATTAGAATTGACTCAATTCTTTGACAATTTATCTGAAGACATATTACCATACTCAAGTATGAGGGATAAAATGTAAACTATGGATTAAGAATATTTGAATCCGAGGAATGATATGAAAAAGGTCTAAAAGGCATCAGAAGAATTAGTTTCCAAGAATGAAGTTACTATTATTTAACAAACCCGTTAGGGGGTTGAATTATGCAGGGCCACATAAGGAAATTGGCTACATAGTCAAGTAAATAGAATCTTTTGGTCAACAAGTCTGTTATGTATAATTTTTATGCAAGGCCGCCTAAGGGCATGTGATGCATATTCAGGAAAAAGATCTCTCGTAATTTTACTTTCCTAGTGCTAAAAATCTTGTGAAAGTTTATGGAGATTCAAATTTTCCAAAGTATAGAGTTTTCTATATGTAAAGAGGTACTTGAATATGGAGAAGATATTTCCAAAAAAGATTGTCAAAGAACTGGATGGATATCAGTCCTACAAAAGTCTGACCCAAACATAGGGAAGGAGAATATAAACCATAGACTTGAATACTTTCAGATCATGAAAAAGGATATGGGACAAATATGTTAAGGGTGGCTATTTTTGCGGACCCCTACATACTGTCATTTAAGACCAATAAGGACAAAAAAGGCTTTATTACTAAGAATGAAGTTACCAGTATCCGAAAAACCCATTAGGGGGTTGAATTACACAGGGCCACCTAAGGGCATTGGCTGCATAGTTAGATAATAGTATCTTTTGGCTGACAAATCTATTATGGAGATTGTTTATGCAAGGCTGCCTAAGGGCACGTACTGTATAGTCAGGTCAAAGAACTCTGATAAATTTGATATTTTTGTGACTAAAAGTCAAGATAAGGGTTATGATGATCTGAAAATATTTAAGGTTAGGATTATGACACATAAATATGGGTATTTTCCAATGTATACAGAGATACACAGATCAATGCTAACCATAATCATGTTGTGGCTGGGTCCTGAATTGAAATATTGGACTTCACTATGTATCTCATAAGGATGGGAATCAAGCCATACGTAGTTCTTAAACTATGGTTTAACGCCGTGTGGGAAAAAAGGATTAGAGTTCATAGTTTAGGGTCATAGAGCTTGGACCATTATAAGAAATACACAGTGTGTGTTTTCAAGGGGACTTATCAGCCAAGGGAATGAAAGTGGAATTTGGGGTTAGGCCCAAAGACTTAGGGCTAGATTCGATGGACACTTGAACATTCCAACGTATCCCATAAGGATGGGAATCAAGCCCACATAGTTCTAGAAATACCCTGTGTACAATTTTGGTTCGTACATGTGAAGTGTGAAAGGGGACTTTAGTGTAATGATGGTTTGTCCCAAGATAAAAGGTTTGGGAATTCCCATGTATGCATGTAGTCTTTGAAATGAAACATGATTGAAAATTCAATGTAAATAATGGTTACCTATCAGGTGAGGGTATCAAATAATATATATAGTTTATTGTCATACTGGACAAAACCGTGCTGTATAGTTTAACTTCGTATAGCAAGGATGAAAGTGAATCAATTTAAAGATATTGAATCTAGGGGTGGTTTCACGAATCAACATTGTATGAGATGGAGGTGAACCGATGTGAAGAGATTGGTTTTGGGAATGAACCTTGGGAGGTTGCCTACGTACCCAGCCTGGAAGGCAAGGATCAAAGTCCGTGTAGTTCAATTAAAGATTTAATTAATGATAAAATTTTTCTTGGGGACAAAGACCTAAAAAATGATTTGGGACTTATGCGTGGTCAGCGGCCCAGAGAGAGTGTTATGGTTGAAATTTTCTCTATTCTCACATGATTCATACTCGGTGTGAGAAAAAAGAGGTAACAAAACCTTAACGATGCACAATTTAATGTCATGTAGGAAATATAAAGGGACTATGTAGTTTAAAGTCATGTAGTGTGGACTATTGGTGCTGCACAGTTTAGTGTCATGTAGCAGGGACAAAGTACAGTTTAATTTTATGTAGGACGTATCAAAGGACTTTATTTATAGTTTAGAGTCATGTATTTAGGATGATGGAGACAACACAGTTTAACGCCAATTTGGACAAAAAGAAGACTGTGCAATTTAATGTCATGCAGTAAGGACAAAAGAGTACACCATTTAACGTCATGGTGGATGTATTAGGGAATTTTTTCATAGTTTAACGTCATGTTGAACGAAATTAACACAAATAGTTTAAGTTCATATGTATGGACCATTGATGATGTCGTTTAATGTCATGAAGGATGCAAGGGACATTTTCACAGTTTAACGTTATGTTGGACGAAAAAGGGACGATACAGTTTAGTGTCATGTTGGATGAAAGTGAGAATAGTTTAAGGTCATATGCATAGACCGTGGATGGTGCAGTTTAATGTCATAGTGGACGTAAAGCTCTTTTGTACAGTTTAGAGTCATGTATTTAGGACGTTACAGTTTAACGTTATGTGAGACAAAAGAAATCCAAATTGTTTAAGGTCATATGTATGGACAGTTTCGGTGTATTTTAACGTCATATAGCTAGGATGATGAAGGGGACACAGTTTAATGTCATGTTGGACATATGTGCAAATATTTTAGGTTCATATGCATGGACCGTTGATGATGCAGTTTAACGTCTTGCTGGATGGTGGTGCAGTTAAAGGTTATACTGGACGATGGATGATATATTTTGTGTTTATATAGAATACTTCTTCAAAAATCTGGCATTGGTTGGAGTAGTGATGAGTTATCCATCCATCGAGATTAATAAATAAGCTCCATTGGTGTAGAACCTATGTATTGAGTAAGGTCCTTACCATTTTGGCTCAAGCATGGGAGGTATCGTTCCAGGTATCATTGGAGTTCTGAGAACTAATACCAATTCTCCCTGAGTGAATGAACGAAGATGGACTTTTTTATTAAAAGCTCGTGCTATTCGATTCTGATAGACTTCAATGTGGTGCAAAGTGCACAATCTTTTCTCATATAACCGTTCCAATTAATTCTATCACTTTTTGGATTTTTTATCTGTAGATGATTGATCACAAATGGAAAGTCTGAGAGAGAGTAGTTGAACTTCAATTGGCAAAACTGCTTCCGTTCCATATACTAATGAATATGGAGTTGACCGAGTTGTAGTGTGGGTGGTAGTCCGATAAGCCCATAAAGCATGAAAGGGTTTATCAGGCCATGAGTTCTTATCTTTATCCACCATCTTTTAAATATATTTGACAGAGTCTTTTTGAACGATTCTATTTGTCCATTGACCGCTACATGATACCGAGATGAATGGTTGGATTTGATGTTGTATTCTTGATACAATTTCGTCACCTAGGATGAACAGAAGTTGGTGCCATTGTCCCTCAATATGGTATGAGGGACACCAAATCTAGTAATGATGTTAGACTTGAAGAAGCTAACAATGAACATAGAACTGACTTCCTTGAGGGTATATGCCTCTTCCCATTTGGAAAAGAAATTAGTAGCAGTAAGAATAAACGTAAACTGCTTGGCTGTAGCTGAAGGGTAAGGTCCCACCATATCCATTCCCCATGTGGCAAATGGCCATGAGTATTTAGCTGTATGAAGCAACTATGGAGGTTGATGAATGAAGTTGGAATGTACTTGGCATGAATGACACTTCTTTGTGAAATCAACACAATCTTGTATCATTGAGGGCCAAAAGTATCCAAGCCTTCGAATCTGATCAGACAGTCTATGTCCAGACTGGTGGGCCCCACAGACTCCTTCTTGCACTTCTTTCATGATAGTCATTGTATCTTAACCATCAATGCATCTGAAGAGAACTCCATAAAAACCACGTTTGTAGACAATTTCCTCTAGGTGATCTAGGCTATCATAAAGAGTAAAATTGACCACACGTCACTGGATTTGTTCTTTCTCGGCTCTATCAGTTGGAAGTGTTCTATTTTGAAGGTATTCCCTAATAGATGACATCCATCCTGTAATATGACCATACAGTTCAAGAATTGGACTAATTTCATTAATTTCCTATGTTCTGATTCGAACATAAGGAGAAATTTCATGACGGTGGGAAATACTGATGTTCGTCTCGTCCCGATTTGGATCTTCCAGAGCTATGGATATATTATCCAGTGCATCAGCTAGAGCATTTTTTGATCGTGGGACATAAGAAAATGTCGGTTGCAAAGGAAATTCCGCCATTAGCTCTCGGACGTAATGATACAAAGGGATTAGTTCTTGTTTTCTGATGGCATTATCCCCATTGACTTTTTTGATTACCAGGTCTGAATCACCTTTCACCTTGAAGTGATTCACTTGTGTTTGGAGTGCCAATTCCAAGCCTACGATGAGAGCTTGGTATTCTGCTTCATTATTGGTACCACCATCCCACAATAAGAAGGAATAAGGTAACACTACCTTTTTTTGGATAAATGAGCACAATTCCTAATCCAAATTTTTTGAATTTACGATTTTTCATTTTCCTCCCTCTTGGACTTCTGGAAGCACCATCAAAATACATTTCCCGTGACTGATGAATTTCTTGAATAGAGAAGACTTCCTCATCAGGGAGTTCAATATTTGAAGATGTGTCTTCCACAGAAGGGTGCTCAGCAATGAAATCAGCCAAATCATGGCCCTTTATTGCCTTTTGAGACACATACTGAATATCGAATAGCTGAAAAATAACTTCCCACCTTTCCAGACATCCTGTAAGCATTGGATGACTAAGGAAGAATTTTAGTGGGTTTTTGCAAGATAAAAATTTGACCTTGTGATGTTTTAGGTAGTGTCTCAACTTCTGAACTGCAAAGATTAATGCCAGGCAGCACTTCTCAATACTTGAATTCCAGGTTTCATCTTCAAGAATAGTCTGACTGAGGTAGTAGAGGCTATTTTAATTCCCACCATCATTCTTCTGAGCCAGAAAGGCTCCCAATGATCGCTCTAAAGATGTCACGTAGAGGATAAGTGGTCTTCCTTTAACAGGTGGCATGACTACTGGTAGACTCAAGAGGTATTTCTTGAGAATATCGAATTCTTCTTGAAATTCTTTAGTCCACTGGTAAGTGACTCCCTTCTTCATCAATTTGGTGAAGGGTAAACTCTTGCCTTCCAAATTGGCGATGAAACGTCGAATATAGGCTAAGTGTCCTTGAAGTCCTATTAATTATTTCAAATTTCGAGGAGCTGACATACCAAGGATTGACTTTGTCTTCTCAGGATAGACTTCAATACCATGATGGCGTACAACAAAGATGAGAAATTTTCCTAAGGTTACCCCAAAAGGACATTTTAAGGGGTTCATCTTAAAATTATGTTGTCGAAGCTTGTGGAATATGACTTCCAAATCAGCCAAGTGATTATAACGTTGTCTGGATTTAACCCCCAAATCATCTACATAGCATTCAAAAAAATTCTCTAAAATGGTTTGAAGATACGATGCATGGCATGCAGATATGTTGCACCTGCATTCATTAAGCCAAAGGGAATTACCCGATAGCAAAACCCACACTAAGGGTCTCTGAAGGCTGAAGATTACTTGTCTTCTAGGGCCATTCGTATTTGATTATATCTAGAATATCCATCCATGAAGGAAAGTGCTTCATAGCTAGCTGTTGCATCAATTAAAAGTTCTATAATAAGAAATGGGAAATCATCCTTAGGACAATGCTGGTTAAGATATCTGAAATCGATGAAAACTCTAATTTTTCTATTCTTCTTATTTACAGGTAAAATATTAGCCAACCACTTGGGATATTGAACTTCTATAATGAAGTTAGCTTTGATAAGCTTATCCACTTAAGATTCAATTTTGGAAGCATATGTTGGGTGTGTTCTTCTCGCGGCTTTCTTAAATCCTCGATGTTCTTCTGGTAAACCAAAATGATGAGTAGCAATATCAGGATAAAGACCGGGCATTTCTGTATAGTTCTAAGAAAATATATCTATATTTTCTTTAGAAAGGAAATATATATATCTTTCTCTTTAAGATTCCTGGCCACACTGATTAATGTGGGGCATGGATCTTCTTTTGTACCCAGATTTATTTCTCTGAGTTCATCCACGGTGGTAGGGATACCCTCTTCAAATGCTAGAGGAGCATCTTTGAGATCTTCCTATTCTTCTTCATCATGTGTTATTTATTCCATTTCTACTTTCATAGTAGATGATAAAGCAGATTTTTCATGATCGGAAGAGATGTCAAATTTTGCACATCTTGAAGAAGAAGTTTCCATTTCCGACCCGATTGATGATGAAGGGTCTTATTTGGGTAACAAAGAGGAGATGATGGATTGAGAATCGAAATCATTGTTCACCTCTGATGTTTCTATAACTTCTTCTGGCCTAATTGGAGAAGTATAGACTTGTTGGATTTCAGCAGATGAAATGAAGACATCACCATTTGGGCTTTCATCACTTCTTGGAGAATCACCAATTTATCCCATATTGTCTGGCTTGATTTCCGTAATTGACATTATGGATCTTTCCATAAGATTATTTTGATTTGGGTCTATCCTGTCAATTTTACTGATAGGCAACACATAATTTGTACTCACATGCGCAAATGGATTTACAGGAATATTTTCCAAACCATATGGAGCATTAATTTTGGTAATCTTCTTTGTTGTGGATTTCTCCCTTCCCTTCATGTGATAGAATTCAGCCTCAATGTATTGAGACTCACATGTCTTGAATGGGGCCTTATCACCATACAGTGTCACAACATGACCATCGAAAAAATATTTGAGACATTGATGGTATGATGAAGGGATAGCCGCATGTTGATGTAGCCAGGGTCTTCCAAGCAGGATGTTGAAGGCTAAGTCTTTATCAACAACCATGAAATCTGAATTGGATACAAGATCTCCAAACTGAGTTCTGAGTGTAACTTCACCCAGTGGTTCTTGTTAATTTTTATCATATCCTTGTAACATCATGGTAGAAGGAGATAAATCCGATTCTGTGAGGCCCAATCGACGAAGTGTATGAATGGGCACAAGGTTGACTCTTAAACCATTGTCAATGAAAGCTCTTCGGACGTCTACGCCATTGACCTTGCCAGATAAGTACAAGGGCCTAATATGCCCATGAACAACATCATCTTTATCTTCATCAGTAAAAGATATTATTGAATGGCATTCTGCAATATTATTCTCTATGTGATAGACTTCAGCTGCAGCAATTTCAGTTTCAAACTCCTGAGGACTTGACAAAGGCTCGATGAGTGCCTCCTGAAGATCCTTAGACAGATTCATGGCATCCAGAATTGATAACATGGGCAGTTCTTGGGTCATGTGTTTTAGTACATCATACTTTTGATCCAGAGGTCTGCGTTTCCCAATAGGAACATGTGGTTCAGCAGGTGCCTTGGAAGAAGTGCTTTAGAAGTTGATGCATCTTGTATTGGGATAGGAGTTTGAAATATTCTTGGTTTTGGAAGATTAGACTGATTAGATCCATTCACTTGCTGAGAGAAAGAAGATGGAACCTTCAACTGGTCTTCCAGAATAACTGTGCCTGGACTGAATTTGCTATTGGTAGAAGAACTTGCTTGTTCTTGCTGAGCTCACTGAAGGGATCTACCACGAGTTTCTACTGCGTACCCAGTTCTAGCAGGGGTTGAATTGGAATAGTGGCTTCTTAATGATCCATGTATTCCCCTGTATCCTGAGCCTCTAGAACTATATCTGATTCCTCTGTTTGATACAGCGAATTCAGGCTCATCGAAATCGAAACTGCGACTAGCATATAGATCTGTTAGTTGAATCATATTAACTGAACCGAAAATCAAATCTTCATTCGATGAGGATTCTACCTGACTAGCCAATTTAGGCTGTGCCGTTTCGTGGGGTGGTTCCCATTGATTTGAATTAGATGACATGAAGTCCTCTAGATTCAAAGACAACTTAGGCTTTGACACATACTCATCTTCTTCTGATTCTTTCTCTTTCTTATCATTATGCCTTTGTTTTGAGGATTTTCCCTCTAAAGAGGATTTTGCTGCTACATTCATGGAAGAAGGTATAATTGGTTTTTTCAATTTTTTTCGCAAAATAGCATGAGTTCGGTTGATCGTCTTTCTGACCATCCAATCATCATATTTTTGTTGCATTTCTGCTTTTGAATTCTTGCCACTCGCCTTCCTCCTTTGGAACTATAGCAGTGACAGATGCTACCTGGGCTGAAGAGCCTTTCAGTTTGACTTGTCTCGAGTCGACCATCTTTTTTAGGAGGTATTTGAAGACAAAACACTCTTGGATGGGATGCCCTAACATTTGATGAAAGGGACAATAATTGGGATGGTCTTCAACTCCTTCCTTGTTTAACCTCTTGGGCTTTGGCAGCTGAACCAAATTATTCTTTAGGGCAAAAATGAAGTTACCAGGAAATTATTCATTTCAGAAAGAGTATATTTTCCTCTTCAGATCCTCAAATTATTTTCATCTTTGATCTATTTTATCATCTTGATGAAATGACTTTTTTTGTTGGTGGTCAGGAGGTGGAGCCCTTGGAAAAGATGAAGGTTTTGAGGTAGAAGCAAGTACAGGTGCTTGTTTAAGCATTACTGTAGCAGTTTCTGCTTTACCCATTCTCCTTCCTGGAGCTGATAGAATTACATGAGATTTAGCCTTATTCTGTATAATAGAATCTTCAATTTGTTGAGCGATTGAAGTAAGGTCTCAAAACCCTCCTGTGTATTTCACAAGTATCAGTGGTGTGTGCAATTCATCACGCAGATTTGCCACAAATATTGGAAATAGTTCCACATGAGGGAGTGCTATGCTCAGGGAATATGTTAATCCCTTCCAGTGAGCTATGAAATCAGAGACTCTTTAATTATCCCTTTGCTTACAGATTGAAAGATTGAAAAATGTTGACTTTGGAAAAGTTGAGCCGAATTGAAGAAGAAATCGTTGATAGAGATCTTGTAATCTGGTAATTGACCGGGATTCCAAGCTTCTGTACCAGATAGAGGCTGGTCCTTGCAAGGTTCACACGAAGCATCTGAGTTTCACTCCTTCTTGCTGCTCTGGAGTTCCCATCATAGGATCAAAACAAGACACGTAATGCATCAAATGTTTTTAAGGGTCTCCTGATCCATTGAAAATAGGGAATACTGGGTTCCCAAAATTTGATGGAGGAGAGATTGAATCTACCAATTTGGGGTAAGTTTTCTTTTCCAGTTGAGCCTGCGCACGCTTCCCTTCTATAGTATCTAACCGAGCTGTTAATTACTCAATGGTAGTTATTAACTTATGAGAAGCATCTGGTTGATCTTGGACTTGGGTAGGTGCAATGACTAGAGTCTGGATAGGTATGGCAGTTGGTACTGCAACTGATGGCATCACTGCCAATTGTTGTTGGACTTAACCCATAGGATTAGACCTATGATGGTGTACTGATAAAGGAGGATATTCATGATGCATCTCCATAGCTACAACAAACTCCCTTGCCTGACTGACTCCAGCACGCTTAAGAGGAAGACTACCTTGAAGTAGTTCTGCATTCATCCTCCTCAATTCCTTCATTTCTTCCTCCTGTTGCGCAAATCTTTTCTCTAGTGAGAGAGATTATCCTTCTCTAGAGAAAGTATATGTAACCTAATTCTTTCCCTTCCCCTTGTTTGATCCCTTTAGGAGAGGGGGAAGTTGGTTATTTAAAGGAACACCCATATTCTGGGTAAACCTTTGATTTCGTGTACGCACACCTTCTTCATTTGTGTCTGTGCGTACAACTTCCTGAGTAGGAAACTCTTCATCTGAGTCCCCTGAGTGAACCTCATCTGGTGGATCAGAAACAACGAAATTTATGACATTGATTGATGCATAACACATTGCATCCCTTCTATTAGAATTTCTGTGATATTTCCTTCATCCATGTCTTTGATGAGACGTTGACTTCTGTTGATTCAATCCCTCAGGAACTTATTGATGAACCATAATTTGGAGAGAATCTCCTGATAATTTGGCTCTTCGTTCCCCTTGAGCCTTCTTCCCCAATCGAGAAAAGACTAACTTTCTCTGAGGAGGGGATTGATGATTTGAAAAAGTCCTCAGTCTGGTGGATTGGGGCTGTTCCTGATATCATTGCTCAACTCCTCGAATCTTATTTGTTGATTCCGAGGGTTGGTTTAAATGAGTCCCCAGTCTGGAAAACTGGGGTGGCTCTTGACATGCTATGTCTGAGAATTTCTTAAAATCTCTCCTGATCTTGCTGACCTTAGTCCAGAAATTAGCTGGATGCATCAACCTATATCCAATTTTATCACCTGGTTCGAAAGACTGTTGGATGATTTTTGGCACTTCTGTCACTTGATGATGTGCTTTCTCCATATGAGAGGCTTGTTCAATAATCTTATTTGCTTGATGCAGTAGTAATTGAACAACTCGTTATCTGTATTCTTGGTTTTGAGAGGAACTAGTTGAGGCCTATTATTGGGAAATATTTTGATTACAAAAAATGCCCATTGACTGTGGCCGGCCATGGGTAATAACATTTCATGAGACCATTTTCAACGGGCTTGGCTGACTGGAGAGCACCATGAAATGTAGTGCTCCATGAACACCCCATCCTCTGACATGCATACCAGATGGGGAATTGGAAATTAACTGGCACAATATTCTTAGTGATCCAAGGCATGAATGCTGATGGGCTCTCTACTGATTTTCAGCCTTCGGATATCGAGGGACTGATAGAGATACCAAATCAATTTGACATTGTAACCCTTATATTATCTTAAGATGATTTTCATATTCATCACAAGATAATACTTTCTTTTTCAACTGACAAAGAGTTTTCCATATGTTGAGACGAATATCCTGAATCCCATCTTCTATTAACATCTCTAGAATGTCATACTGAGAGTCAGCCAGAGGCCAAAACATGACTGGCACTTCACCCTTTGCCAGTTGCTTTCTCATGTTCATCATTTCCTCTTTATCATTCAATGAAGATTCTTCTACCTGATTTTACCAGAGTTGGTGCTTCCTTGTTTCTTCATCAGATTCATCAAGATTGGTAGAGAAATCACTAATCAAACAAGAAGATGCATGACTTAGGGGTGGTTCGGAGAATGACCTACACCCTGGGCTATCTTCTGATTGAGAATGTATTTCACCTGCCAGCGATGAAGCATCAGACATGACTGGTTTCACATTTTCAAGTGCCTCAAGATAAGAGGACTTTCTCTCCACTACATTGTCCATTGGAGGATTTTCCGGGCAATGTGCATCACTACTGCGGAGAGGACTTTTGCAGTGAAATTCATCATCATGGGGAGGACCACCATGATGGGTTACAACAAAAGATGAGATCTCTTGCTCCTTGGTCTTCTGACCACATAGAGGGTTCCTGTGGTTCTCATCTGAAGATGAAACTTCGAGATCGACCGAATTTTCATGAAGCAAGCTTTCATGCGGAAGTGGCTGTTGAAGTCCTTCAGAATTAATGTTCCCACTATTGAGAAATGAGGGTGTAAAATCTTAAATTCGAACAGATAGCTGTATGAGGGCTTCACGAACTCCAGCATCGAGAATGGCATTGTTACAGATTGTCTCTTGATCTCCTGGCTGTGCTGGGAGAGTCTTCTTCTTAGACTCCTTCTTACTCGCCTTGGAAACCACTTGTTGATCAAAGTGGCTGCTCGGAGCAGGTGTATGTGCCCGATCAGGAAATATGGTTAGGTTAGGCTGATGATCTCCACTCAAATCAGGCGCATGTGCCTGACTCGGTTGTCCGTATGATATGGGGGAGTATTCCCCACAACCCACTTGGTCTGGAACAGATGTCTGTGTCTGTTCCGGAGTGAAATGTTGATGTGGCACTCCACTGGTAGGGATAGATTTATGTTTCTTTCCCTGAGATGCTGCTGAATCTATTATAATATCCGAGAAAGCATCCAGAATATTATTAGAGATTTTCTTCTGGTATTTCACCATTGATAAAATATGCTTGGTGACTTCAGCTTCCAGAACGGGGATATACGTCTATTCCATGCTAGGAGTAGGTTTATGTGCCCGCTCATGTCCTCATTTTCCTATCATTGAATCCAAACAGTTCTCAAGTGTGGGGGCAGAGAGTTGAGTCTGCCTCCTGTTTGTCACCAGAGCATTCCGACTGACTTCTCCGTGTGCTACCAAACGAGACTATTGGTATTCTTGATTAATACTAGTAGGTGTATGTGCCTGCTGATTTCACTTCGCCAAACATGGTTGATGAGCTCCCTCATATGTAGTCAGACGATCCTGATTACGAGCTGATGATGTATAAACAGGTGTATGTTCCTGCCTATAGTACTCCGTCAGAATTTCCTGGCGGGATTGATGTGATTCTTCCAGTCAAGTCTGCTGGAGAGTAGAATTAAAATGGGCAGGTGTATGTTCCCTCTCGTTCCTTACCACCAATTTAGGTTGTTTGATTTCTCTGGAGATGGCAGAGATGAGAACCTACTCACTGTTGACCGGATTCTGCCTCTTGTTGTTCGTATTGCCTGCTCGGGTTCGAGGAACCTGAGCCGAATGCCTGGAGTCGGTACCCTCATCATGTTGAGGGCATATTTCCGCACGAGTCTGGTGGCGATTGTTGATAGGAGCCCTCATTAAGGACTCCTACTTCTTTGAATTAAGGCCCCGATGCACCTACTCATTCACCTCCCCAGAATATGGGAGTGAACGGTGATTGCATTTTGGGGATAACGACCAGAAACGGTTGGAGATGGTAGTTAGCACCGCCTGTTTCTTGATCACTGGATGCCATTTTATGGATGGCCAGGTTGACTTTTTCACTTGGAGGGCTTGTCGAGAAGCCTCCAGAGTTGGAATGGTACCAGGTAGGCGATACTCCTTAACCTGTACATTTGATAGACAGCGTGGAAGACGCTGAGTAGGTTATTTCATCCTCAGAGAAGATGACTATCCAGCAGGATTAGCATTAGTGGAATTTGCAGTAGTGGTATTCACAGTAGTGGTATTCATAGGTGTGAACTTAAGAGCATCCATTTCTTATAATGAAAAAAATCTTGAAAAAGAGTTCCTGTTTGATGTAACAGACTTAATCAAGATAAATTCAACCACTACATCTTTTGGATGAGTACATATGTCAATTATTTTTTTGTTGGCCCTCTCATTGAGTTTTAAATAGGGGCTTAACAAATAAGCAAAACATTATTTTAACTTTGTTAAGGATTCACGTCGGTTCAACATTTTCTGTTTCCCTATGGAATTGGGGATGACCTCGTTGATTGAAGGATCAAACATTCCAATCAGTTTCTAATGGGTTTGTTTGTAGAATTGGAAACATCCAATGATTCCATATCCATTTGAACCTACTTTCCAAAGGTAGGTGCTCATTAGTTGTGGACTGATGAGGCTTAGGAATTTGCATTGTTTGAGAGGATGGGAGGTCGGACTCATCACACCTTTTTTAGGGGAATTATTGTCTACTTTGGGACTCTCTTTATATTTTTAAGTTATGTTCATGAATCCTTATTAAATTACCAAGTATAAAATGTGCTTTCCTTTAGTTTGACAATTAATGATTGATATGTAAGAAATTCAGAGAATCTTTTATATGTATTCGAGGTTCTTCATCGATGAAGAATCATCTGTATTTGTTAGAGATTCTTATTTGATGGTATCCATAAAAATACATAAAAGTACCTTGGTCGTTATGATGACCATACTGGTTTTAAAGATACTTAGTGGGGAACTTGATGTTTATTGTCATTCAGAAGGACATGGATTATTTCAGAATTGGGATCGTACCCGTTGATGGGATACCTACGTATCCTTTGTTTTGGAAAAGGAATCCGAACCCACGTAGTTCGAATAAGGGAGTATGATGCTTATGCATGATTGATGGCTCAATGAAAGAATTCATGGTTACTTTTACACTCTAAGCTCACGCGATTCATGCTCGGTGTGAGAAACAAGAGGTATTGTTGAAACCAGACAATTGTGCCACAAAAGATGCAATTATGTGGGGATTATGTGTTTATGACTGCCCAAAATAGATGAGGATTAATATTTACTTCAGGGAAGAAATCCCGGAATAGGGTACATAAAGTTATATGTACTTTATGGAGGTTTGGATACTCTCATCTTGGGGCTTACTCCTAAGGAAGATGCCCAAGTTAGGAGGGGACTTATGATTGGGCTTTACTACTAAGAAAGAAACCCCAAATCAAAAGTAAATTAGAACTGGTTAAGAGAAATTAAGACTGGGGCTTACTCCTAAAAAGGAGGCCCAGTTTAAGGGACTTGAAAAATTAAGGGACTTGGGGATTACTCCTGAGGAGGATGCCAATATTAATGAGAATTTGGACTGGGGCTTACTGTTGAAAAGTAATCCCATATTTTAGATTGGGGATTACTCCTGAAAAGGAAGCCCATATTTGAGATTGGGGCTTACTCCTGAAAAGGAAGGCCATATTTGAGGTTGGGGCTTGCTCCTGAAAAGGAACCCCATATTTGAGATTGGGGATTACTCCTGAAAAGGAAGCCCTAGTTAAGGATTTCCTCATCATAAAGGATGAGGTTGAATGAATGAAATATCAATCTTTAGTGACATAATGTTTTATAAATCCCTAGATTTTGAGAGATGTTCCACAAGGTTCCTTTCAGATAAGGAAGCCAAATCAATAAATCATGCCATAAATGGCTTTGAAGAGTGTCTTGAAGACTGAATCTTGAATAGGAGAGGTTGAATGTCCTAAGAGGGGTTAAATGGGCAGGGAAGACACCCAAAAAGGTAGGGGCGCACAAGTCTTGGCCGGCGCGTAGGTACTGCGTGGGCGCGCAAGTCTTGGTCGTGCAAGTATACATGCGCAACACATGGGTACTTGTGTGATTTTCATCCCTTAGGGTAATACTTGGGCGAGACTTGGCTCAAACCCTTGGTATTATCCCTAGAATATTTCCAGAAGAGGGCGCGCAAGTTCTGGTGAAGAAGTAGGGCGGCGCGCAAGTGTGTTCATTTCCCTTAAGGGTAAAACCACTTAGTCACGCAAGTGTTAGTGAATTCTAACACTTATAACTTTCTCCTCTCGGTTAGACCATCCATTCTAGGTAAAGAATTACCTTATAAGGGTTCGAAATACTTGAAGAAGAGACTTGGGCGTTCAGAGCTCTGTCTGTGAATTCTAGAAAAATTCTTCGTAAATGGGGGGCCCACCGGGTGTATTTATAGTCTGGAGAAGACCCCGGACGGTTATCCTTTAGGGCGTGCAAGTCACTTGCATGACCATTATGTGGCGCGCAAGTATACTTGCGCGACAGTGATGGAACTTGTACGACCCTTGTGCATTTGAAGCCCTGTTCATGCCTTTGTCGATTTTTGATGTTTTCTTCAAAGGATGAATCAATTTGTACTAAGAAATTTCCCATTCCATTCGTTTTAGAAAATGTGATGAAAAGGAGCGTCAACAGTATCACTATTGAAATTGATCAATACTGTGAAAAATGGAATTAAAATTAACATTTTATTAAATTTAATCATATTTCAAGAGTATTGGAGCTTTTAAATGCATATCAAATTTTACTTCCGGATTTTATCCCCATTAGGTAAAATATTTATTATAGGGAGCCATCATATGGGTTTAGAAAATATGAAATTCTTATTTGTCTATTCACAACAGAATTAAAGATCCTCAGTATTTCAGTGGTGTGAATCATTCAATATATCAAAATTTAAAATAAGATATTCATTTTTATATTTAAATAATATACAAGCTGATAAAAATTTATTTGTGGTGTTTATATAAGAAATGATTGACTATATATTTTTTATGAACAGAGAATCATTTAATCATGTGATGGCTTTAGATAAATTAGTAGTTGGTTTGTAAAATATATGATTATAGTTGAATTGATATAGGAAAAGAAATTCATAAAATATTTCCATGCTATACTTCAATGGAAAATAACTTTAAATATATTTGGTAAATTTTGGACTAACATCCCATTTTTGAAAACATTCTCCCGTCAGAGTACCCAACTCAGTAGAGGATTTAGAGAGGTATTATTATTGATATGTTTTTTGACTACACAAAAAACTGTATCTTTAATTTTCTTTGAATGAGATCCTCAATAAATATCTATATTCTAGAAGCTTTTAGAACTAGATCATGGAACACAATTGTCCAAGAGAATATCATATAATCCACTTATGGATGGGATGTCACAGTGAACAATTCTTATAGATGAGGATTTTCTTAGAGTGTGTGTCAATTAAATTTGTGTATTTTTGGATAATTATATTTATTTGATTAGATTAACCTGTAATAACATTTCTTATGTGAGAATACTTATAGCCCCATTTGAATATTTTTATGGAAAAGATTTTCTTTCTCAAATATATTGGTCAGTTACAGGAGAGACTTCTTAGATGGGACCATGTCTTATCAAAAGAACTACAATGAATATCTAGGTAATATAGAACAAATCTTACACTGATAAAAAAATGCATTTCATACAGAGATAATATTTTTTGTCCAATCCCTTTAAATTTGAGTCACCATTTCATCTTGATTGTGTCACCATGGTTTTTTCTTCAACACATGTGTAAGTAATGGAAATTGGATCCGTTGCATGTTAGACTATTAGAAATTGTGGAATTACTTCGAAATGATAGATATCATTTTCAAATACCATCATTATTCATTGATATACGATTTTTTTTATTTCTATAAATTAATAATTGTTATTAAGATTCCAACCATGTGACCATTTGTGATCATGTCACTCTTGATCTCAACAAAACATCATTCCATGAACTAGTACAGATTCTAGATAGTATAGAAAAGGAAATATAAGAATGATTTGTATCCTTGTTATGTGTATTATGGATGAATGAAAAGGTTATAGAGGAAACATGATAACACACAATCTCTTATTGAAGAAAAATTTTAATAGTTTAAGAGGAATATTAATATCCACATATCATGGGATAGAAATCCATGTAGTGGGGATAATGTCATACCCTTATATTAAGGAATGGATTTTCTTTTTATGATTATTAATATATGTTTGGATTATTTTTCATAATTGACTTGATTAATTGATATTAGTAAAGGGAAAATAGTTCTGAATATGGTTATAGGAATAATTCATATTGTGAATAGGATATTCAGAAAGTGAAAATGTCCAAGGTAGAAGCTGTGAGTTAAATAAAAATTTAAAAGGAACCCACCATGGAAATGAATAAGACAATGAATAAATGAATCAAATTCATGATGTGAGAGGTATGTTTCTGTGAATTAAAATAATAGGTGATGAATATTTCCACTAATGCAGCTTATTGAGGATTCAAAACATGATCCCTTAATTCATTTTTTGAATCCTATTGTGATACAAAATTTTCATCCATTTCCATTATAAGAATATTCACATCCAATCCTTATTTTATCCTCTCTTCATCCATGGTTACCTTCGATTATTTTTATTATCTTTGATTTTTGTAATCTTATAACAAATAATCACTAAGTAGATAATCATAAATATCCATATATAGGATCTATTTCTTCCTTATAATCAGGGACACCATAATGTATTCATGAACTTAATTATAGATTAGTATTCTATTACCTAAATATATAGGATTGGATTGGTTTTAAAAATGTATTTTTTTTTGTTTTTAATATTATAAAGGATGTTATAGGTTAGATTTATAGAATTTAATTAAATAATTCATATAAAAAGACATAATGTAGGTGGCCTCTCTCTGACTGAACTCTCATGGGACATGATGGATTCTGTTTTGACAATTTTTTGATATATATTTGGATGTATCATCAAAATTTAATATGAAAATGTCCATTTTTCAACATTGTTTTAAATTTGGTAATTTGGTAAAATTTAATGTTGTTATTATATAATAAATATTGATAGAATTTCTATGTTGGTAAATGTTTAGTTGGTAAAATTACATTATTATATTGTAAAGCATTCATTTTCATGTGGGATAGATCATAGTGGGATGCACCACATTATTGTAATAAAAAACATAGGATGATTCTTGGTTAGACTTACCTTGGTCGGACAATAATAAAAATGGTGTGGATAATTTTTTGAAGAATAACCATCAAATTGGGTCTCCATGTTGTGGATTTGGGACAATATAAATAACCTCTCTTGAGTATGGGGAGTTCTCGGTATTTCATGGCTGAGTGTTGGGGTGTGAAGATTAAGAGTCCATTCCAAGTGATAAATAATAAAAAATTCTTGTATATACTATTTAATTCCATGAAACCTATATAATAAGTTTTTATAAATTTTTAATACTCTTCCCATTTTCTATATATCTAAGTTTCTAACTTATTATTATCATTTTTGAATGTGTTTAAAAGAATATATAGATTACCTACTGATTGTTATTCTCTCCCCCATTATCTATAACCTTGTTTAATTTTTAGTTTTCATTTAACCTGATATAGGGAATTGATTAGCTTCTTACATCAATAGTGGAGATATTTGATGTCCCTATCTTGGTTACTAGGGATTTTACAATGGAGTTTATTTTTATTGGTCTGTTGTTCTGCCACTTAGGAATCATATCTTTTAGGTTATTAAGTATTAAATATAGAAACATATTCCATTTACACTATGACTTTGATAAATGTTTTATATTATTATTTTATTGAGTTGTGTGGTTTATTTTATGATTAATCATGTAGTTATGTTTTTATAATTTCATCACATAATATAATTTTATTATTTATGAAAAATAATTAAAAAATGTTTTTAATCCATTGAAATTTATTTGCATTATTTTATGTCTTTGGGACATTACCTAAGTTTAGTAGAAAATCTTCCTCCTATAAATTAAATGAGTTTTTTGTGGGGTATTACACATGTGATCTCTATAGATTAGTTCCTTACCCAATGAATTTGAGTAGTGTCAGCGGAGAACCTGTATATGTCAAAATTTATGTGTTTAACATAAATCAGAATAACAAATTTCATTATTAAACCATTGAAACTAAATAATGATTTTAATATAAAATCATTGAGTATATGAAGGATTCCAAACCTAAACTATTCTAAATTTTTAAACAACAAAAATGGAACATGTGATTTAAACATATAAATAAATAATATCTTACTTATGTTTATATCTACATTAATTCCCATGGATATAAAAATGGTTTCATTAATCAAAATATATGAATATTTCATTTCAAAGTTGGAAATTGGATAAGTGAATTTTTTATTAGGATAGGTTTGAAAAAATATTACTAAAATGGGAAAACAAGAGGGAACAAATGTGTAACCTTGATACAACCCTATTTTTGAATTAATTGGTTTCTTAAATGTGAATAAAGATGCATAAATTCAATATATTATGACATAACATAATTCCATAGTTGAATGGAATGGAATATGATGTCATTTTTCATACCATGGGATACATCTTCCTAAATCATGGTTGGAACCTTTAGACCTTGGAGAAAACATAGAGGGTGTTTATAGAGGGTAAATAATCACAATTTTGTGTTAATTTATATCTTATTAGTGAGGAATAAAGGATGAATTGTTATTAGTAGTAAATGTAAGAGCCCATACCATCCTTTCAGGCATGTCATTTTCTTTTATGGTGTTTTTGAGGAAAAGAGGAGAATCTTGATATTTAAGCAATACATGCCATGTAATTTTGATTACATGACATGTACCCAGTTACCACGGGTGACTGTATACTATCTCTATAATGGCAGAGTACACGTCCATGTGGAGTGACATAGAGACTGCCTAAAGTGGAGGCTGGTTAAGGTAAGTACATGCCATGTACTCTCACATAAAATTCTTTGTACTTTTATTTTTTATTGTTATGTCATACTAGGGTCACTTCTAATCGACATAAACCTCTCATTCTAGCTATATCTCATCTGGAAGAGACGGATACTGATGAATATTCTCTGAGCCTCTGGCTCGTCATCCATTCTTCGCATCAAACTCCATCGGTTGCATTAGAATAGCATCAGTGAGTTATTTCTTCTTATAGAGCAACATCTCTAGATTTCTCCTATCTCATGATATATCATTGGTCGAAAAGTTTTGACGTTTTTTTAGATCTACTGCATTCTAGGTCATTTCATGGGATGAAGTCGGATTATATCGTTCATAAAACACCGAGGTATGTGGTTTGTGCATATCCTTATTTAGACATTGAATATTATGCGCAAAAGTTCCCAATAACCTAGAACAGGGAATTACGTGTTTAGGGAATTTAGCCTTGTTATTTCCTACAATTCCTTGGGTTCATGAGTAGAGGTTTTTTGGAAAATATGGGCTTTTATATAATATGAATGTGTTTCCCATGTTGTTTTGATTTTGACCGCTTGTTATAGCTTTTTTTTGTTAGGATGCTTACCTTCCATGCCTAGTGTTGTTAGGATGGAGTGTTTTATTTGATGCTATTATATGATTGTAGCTATTAACCATGTAGTTATTTAAAGATATTAGCTATGTAGTTCTAAATGTTTAATTTGTATGTTGAACATCGTTGTGCATGATTGACTTACACATGGATGTGGGAACCTGGTGTAATAGACCATAGGTGGAATAGATGCTAAGGCTTCCCCAAAGTGTCTATAGTTACCGTTATGAGACCATAGGGGGAATTGACATAGAGTTCATCCTAAGAATGTCTATAGATTATTGTTAAAAGGATATAGGGGGAATTGATGGTGAGTGCTTCCTCATGAGTCTTTTCTTGCATGAGACCAAAGGGCTTATACCATGCGAGAAAACCAGGAGGTCTTTATACCCTTGTATAAGTTGAACCAGAGGGGTTAGGATATGAGAACATACCCAAAGGGATACTTGAGATTTTTTGGTTAAAACAGAGGGGTTAGGTTATGAGTACTTCCTAGAGGGATTCTCATTTCTGATTATCTGGATACTTGATATATGAAAATGAATTCCATTGAAACTATTGGATTGTTTACTTCTTATTATTTCATTGTTTACTACTTTATTTTTCTTATTTCATACAATATATATTCATTGACTGTATGGCCATGATATGTGGGTGGTTTCATACTAGGGTTTATCTCACACCTTGTTTGGGTCACACTTTTGGGCCCAAACAGTTTATATTACTACAGGTATAGATAAGGTAATGCACCCTTCTATGTCAGGTACATGATGTTGTGGAGCTGGAGAGCATGGGAGCAAGCTAATCCTTGAGATTCTATTGGAGTGTTTTTTTCCATTGTACAATGGATAGTTATTGTATTCTAGAATTGAAACTTGTTTTACTTATTTACTAGAAATATTTATTATGCATCATTTATACATATGTGTGCTCCAGTTGTTTATGACTTCCAGTATTCCACTATTAACTTGGTGCATGTTATTACTTATTCTACTATTGTTATCTGTTTAGTTTCCACTGCATTACTCTGCCAATAAGGGAATGGTTTCTCCACTATCACACCCAAGGCCCTCACTACTAGTTGGAAACCTCTGGAGTTTGTGTAAATTCACGCGATTCCATGTTACCAACCTATTACAGGGAACTTTTGGGAGGCTCCCAATGAAGAGATGTTAAAACGTGGTATCAGAGGAATTATTTTCTTCTTGACTTACTGTTTGGATCCTGTAGTCAGGGATAGAATGGAAGGGGTACTTGTTAATAAGCTGTGTCCAAGGAATGCTGGCATATGTATAGGAAAAATCCAATTTACCTCGATTATTGTTATTTTTATGGTTTTTCAATTATTACAGTTGATTTGATTTTACCATTGGGTGATTCACATGTTTTGTGCTATTGTTATTAATATTATTGAGGTTATATTTCTATTTCAACCCAATGAGAGTAGGGTATGACATCTCATGCATCATATAGGCACTTTATATAGATAACATGTCATGAATTCCTTCCGTGTCATTTAGGGGGAATTATTGATTTCATGTATTTGTGATATATGTTGTGACAAATATTCATGATTTTATGATATATTCTTTGATAGAATACCTTCTTTTTGACAGGGTATTGGATTATGTAAGTTTTAGTTTGAATGAATGCCAAACTTTAGTTCTTGAGGTGTTATGGGCTCTCATGGATCGGAATTTGGTGGATCATTGTAATGTTATTCTTGTATATGACATGTATAAGATGCCAAAATTTGATTCAAGGGTTTTATGGGTCCACACAGATTGGAATTTGGCACTTTAATGTTCATTTTAGTGTTTTTCTGGGTTCCATAGTAGTTTCTGAGGCGTACTGTCAAAAAACAACCTAGAATACATGTCGTGTAATGATAAATACATTACATGTATCCTTCTATTTGGGAAGGAACTATCTTTATTAAGTACATGCCATGTTCTGTATGTTCACTCCATGTTGTCTCTAACCGTGTTACTACCTGTATGGTCTGAGACACGGTGTTGTGGAATCTTTGGTGGAAGACGCCATGTACCAGATGTACACGCCATGTGTATAGACCATGTGTCCATCAGTGTGACCAACAATACATGTGGATTATGGGTAGTTAGTACATGTCATTTCTAGCACAAAGACACTGTGTAGAGTTAGCCATGTAACAAGACATGTGACTAAAAACATGGGTTTGTGAAGTTCTTTCTAGTATACGCCATGTTTGGAACAATTATTCAATGTAGTATTGATCTAGGAGAACCATGTGCATTAAGTCGTGTAGAAGAACTCAGGAAGGGGAAGAGTATTCAAGAACATGTCATGTGTTTGGATTACACGTCGTGTGTATGTCGTATTACATGACCTGGGTTGGTGAAGGTACATATCCATGTGAAGGAAGAAAAGAACACACCGTGCATGGCACATACATGCCATGTATCCTTGTTTTGGAAAAACATTAAATAATTTCTTTATCTTGTTCCCTTATCAATCTTCTATGTTTTAGTCCCTGGTAATTTTGAGCTATGGTGATCGCTTGACCATGTAGATTCGTGGTACCCATACATCTGCTGGTTGTATTCCAGGCACAAGGTTGTGATCAAACACCGGACATTACAAATCAGGAACTGCCAACAGATCCTCCAGTCGTTCCCATCTTGGCACCAACCATTATTCTGGACACAAGATCCGATGTATAGTTCTGAGAGGAATTTAAGAGTTTCATGAAGACATTACAGGGAGTACTGCCTCCTTCCCCATCAATGGAAGAGTTGACATGGGTTTTTTAGCAGCAATATCCTCCCACCGTCCCTGGGGATGGAGGACCTCAACCCGTTGAATCATGGTTAGAGGCCATGCTTTCATTATTCGAGCATGTAGATACTCCTAAAAAGAGGAGGGTAAATCTCACAAAATATATGCTTCGAGACTCCACCAAGAGATGGTGGGATGTGATCTCTTAGGTGGGACGCTAGTAGGGTATGTCTTGGGGGAGTTTCAAAATATCTTCTATGATTAATTCTACTAAGAGACTTTGATGGAAAATCGATCCCGAGAGTTTATGAGTCTGAAGTAGGGTATTCTTTCGGTCATGGAGTATTCTTCTCACTTCACAGAGCTACAACAATTCACATGTCACAATCCATCCTCAGGGCTCATGCCGTGACTACCCCAAGATCTCACTCCATAGGCCAGGGGCTAGTGACTAGCACCAAAGGTGTAAATCCTTAATTTGGGAAGGCATTGGCTTATGAAAGTAAAAACCCCAAACTGAGTATGCAACAATAAGTAAAAACTAATTGAAAACTGTATACAAAAAGTAGTGCTGAAAGTAAAGGGGAAGGAAATACAAGCCCAACAGTAAAGTATAGGTACAACGGAAAGCAGGTATAACTGAAAAAGGAAAAAAAACTAAAAATGGAGGCTCCTGGAACCTCCACAAAGTATCCTACCTGGAGGGTAGGTACAGATGTCCACTTCAGCACTCCACGTCTATTGGTCTTCTCTATGTATCGTCTCGCCGTGTGGTCCACCTCCAGGTACAGTCCGATCCTGGCTCGCTCTCTGCCACCGTCAACGCTGTCTGTCGTCTGCATCCAATAGAACGTAGTGCGGGCATAGCCCATGCAGGGGTGAGTATAACAATACTCAGTAGGGACCCCGAGACCCCAAATGTCTCCCATAATCCACAAAGGATAAACCATAAAATAAAGATACAACCATGAAGTATCAACTAACCCAACTTAGGTATATTCCCATACATATACCTAACTTATGAATCTCAGTTCGGCTCTAACTCTCTAGCCCAAGACCAACCCAATCCACACAATAAAGAAGTCAATCACATCGATGATAATGATTGAATGTCAAGACTCAGCTCACAAAGGTATACATCTTTCGTATAGCGATAAAGATGATCATATGTAGTCACTGACTCATCTAAGTTGGCGGACCCACATAAGATACAAGACCAGCTAAGCTGTCGAACCCACACAGGATACAAGACCAGCTACTCTGTCAGACCCACACAGGATACAAGTACAAAGGTTAATACTTCTTGACCCACACAGGATACAAGAACCGGAGTCATCGCTGCCGAACCCATGGAGGATTCCAGTACGATAGTTGTCACTGTCGAACCCACAGAGGATTGCAGTACAGTAGTCGACGCAGTCGCAGCCAGCTCTAGAGTTTCCACACACAACATGCTCGATTCTGGGAGGGTCCACTCCTTGATATAAGGGTGGTAGATACAGAAACTGTCATGAAGTCCAGATTTGATGTATCTCAATGTTCTGTCTCATAAAAAAGAACCCAAAGCAACAGATGGTGCATCACTCAGATACATGGTCTGTGAGTTATTGGCTTTTCTCTTCCAGGGGCTCAGTTGGAATTACGCTCGTTCCAAACTGGTCCATTTTATAATGTTTTCCAAAACTCACTTAGACTATTGCAAATAGACCGCCTTATCGTAAGGGTCCCAGTGCCTTAGATGACGCGTCTATTGGACGCACAATCAATAAGTTATTTGCATTTAAGTGAAACGGGCCAGACATGTCAAGCCCGGTGGGCTGGTGTGTCGGCCCATCCTGGCTGAGCGTTTCCAACCCAGCTAAGGGGTCGGCCTAGCCTGGTGGGGCATGGCCCAGCCCACGGCTGGCCATGGCTCGGCCAGCTGGCCAAGAAGATCGGGGGCGCGACTCGTGGTTTTCCGAAACGGCCCCATCGAGCGGCGTCTCCCTCCTGTTCGAACGACCGAAGCTGGCTGGTCTTCCTAGCACGAGCGGCCCATGGTTGCGGGCCATGGATCCTCTACCCGTGGAAACCATGGGCACCGCATCTCTTTCCACTCAGCCGGCCGACGTGCAGGCCGGTTCGTCCACCGAAGCGGCCCGCAGAAGCAGGCCGTGGTTGTCCATAACGTGACATCCTCGTGGAACCACGGTTCTTTCAACACGGTCATATTTAGCTGGCTAGTTCTTCTTGGGCTGAGCGGCCCACTGATGTGGGCCTCAGTCTTCCTTCTTGCGGCTGACATGTGGCCACCGCTACCTCTGATTGTCTCCGCCTCTGATCGTTATCGCCAAAATAGCCAAGAACCATCGGAGGGTCATTGGGCCCTGTTTGTTCAGCCCGCGCCCTCCGTGTTAAGAGATAACATAAGGCCGAATACAATCCATGGTTTTCAACGAAGAACAAAGTAAAAATTTATTCAATTAATATTGATAAAAAACCCCTACCTCGATTTAAAGAATGATGCATGTCAACAAGTCGTGAAAGATGAACGTTGCAGAGGTTGGGCGTCGTGGAAGACAGACATCGATTTCATTGACGTCGGCATGCATTTGAGGAGCAAGCATATCCGATATTCCATGAGGGTGGATCCTCCTCTATTGGTTCAGATGAATATTGAAGTCAGCTTCGTTGTTCTTCGGCGGTTCTTCGTTGGAAGGTAGATGCTTTCCTCTAATTATCCAAAGGTTCCCCCATAATATTTTCCAAGCTAATATTATAATAAGGCTTTCCCAAAATTATAAACTTTCCATGTAATTCAAATTAATAAATATATTCAAATTAATTAGTGAAGGAATTAATTATATGCATTGACACAATTGATGGGAAGGGAGATGAAGAGACTCCACCAAAATAAAGGAGGGGTGTGGTGGCCTCATTAATTCTAAAGGGGAGTATAACGGGAGTTGAGGGGAGGTGGAAAGTTTGAGTTTTTGTGGGTCCCACCAGAAATCATCCTCTCATGGGAGGTTATGTGGGGTGTGGGCCCCTCCTCTAACTTCCCCATGTTGAAAATAAACACCACTTAATAAAATTGTACAACAAAAATTTTATTTAATTTGCTACGAATCCCCAAAAATTATATTCTCCTCCCTCACAAAAAAAACTGTGGCAAAGGTCCCCTTAAGTGAATACCGGCGCTGCGAGTTCATCTGTGCCCTCAGAATTCGATTCCTGGCACCGGTTCAAATGATAGAAAAACCTGCACATACGTTTACTTAACGTACCTGAACTAAACTTCAGAAATTGATTCTGGGCACACCGGGCCTCAGAATCCGGCGCCGTTAGAAACCACAGACTCATAAAATTCTGATGTATTTAAGAAAAAATCTTCCTTGAAATTTTTGGGTCTTTACATTACCCACACCTCTGGCCTTTACATCCCCATAAAGATACAACACACACTAGGGGAACAAATGGGGGTACTAAGCACGTATCTGAGCCTCCCGCTCCCAAGTGCTCTTGTGGGGGTTCCTATGCTAGCAGAAAATATGCACCAGAGGAATAAACTGTCCACGTAGGACCTGCTTCTATCAATCCTCGATCTCCACCGGGACCTCGGTGAATGTCGCCCCATCATCGATGTCTAGCTCCACATGATCGATGATGTGGGTCAGGTCGTGCCCGTATCACCTCAACTGAGATACGTGGAAGACGTCGTGCACCCGATGAAACTGAGGTGGAAGGTCTAGGTAGTAAACCACCGCACCTACTATGTTGAGGACCTGGAAATGTTTGATGAAGCATGGAGATAACTTTTGGCCTCAACCAAATCTCCGTAGACCTCGTCGAGGTGAGACCCATAGGAAGACGTGGTTTCTATCCTTAAACTCTACTGGTCTCCGTCTCCTATCAGAATAGGACTTATGTCTGCTCTATGTAGTCTTCATCCTCTCCTAGATTATCTGCACCTTCTCCATCATAGCCTGAACCATCTCTAGTCCTACAAGTGCTGACTACCCTAGGTCAATTCAGCATAGAGGTGATCTGCAGTGTCAGTCATACAGTGCCTCATATGGTGCCATCCTGTTGGGGTAGTGGTAGCTGTTGTTGTACGCAAACTCTAAAAAGGGTAAGTGATACTCCCAGTTGCGACCAAAGTTAGGGATACATGCACGAATAATTTCCTCGAGAGTCTGAATGGTCTTCTCGGTCTGACTATCCGTCTGAGGATTGAAGGTGGTGCTCAAGAGAAGCTGCATCCCAAAATCCTCATGTAAACACTTCCAAATCCAAGAGGTAAAACGAACATCTCAATCAGAGATGATAGTTGATGGAACACCATGAAGCTATACGATATCCTGAATGTAGAGGCATCCCATGATATCCACTAAGCCGTACTCTCTAATCGGTTGGAAGTGAGCCGACTTCATGAGATGGTCTACAATCACCTAGATAAAGTCGTGTCCTCTAGGTGTACGTGGAAGCCCTATCACAAAATCCATGGATATCCTATCCCACTTCCACATTGGGAACTCTAAGGGTTGTACCCAGCCTACTAGTATCTGGTGCTCTGTCTTCACTTGCAGACAAGTGAGACATCATGAAAAGAACTCTGCTACAACCTTCTTCATACCCAGCCACTAGTGTTGTCGTCTGATGTCTTGATACATCTTCGCCACTCCTAGATGTACCTCTAGAAGGGAAGTGTGAAACTCCCTCAGAACCACCTCATGTAGTGCAACTGGTACCATGGTACATCCCC
Organism: Viscum album; assembly: GCA_963277665.1. Lineage (NCBI taxonomy): Eukaryota > Viridiplantae > Streptophyta > Magnoliopsida > Santalales > Viscaceae > Viscum > Viscum album. Next base: position 355,933,002 of record OY728155.1, on the reverse strand, counting down.
TGAAGAGGATGATGTGCTCCCCTCCTTCAAAAAATCCATCAGGCGCCTGCCCTAAGGATATTTGAGCACATCGCGCCTCACAGTAAACTTCTCCACATTGTGCCTCTCTGACTCACTGAAGAAGTGGAGGAGTGACTGTGCGAGATTGAAGAAAGGCTACTCCATCTCTACCCACTAATGATATCTGCAACACGGCCAGCTACTCTGTCACCTCCCCTAGTAGCTGAATGCTCGATCTCACGCTGAGAGCATCCGCTACAACGTTCCCCTTCACAGGATTATAGAATATCTCGAAGTCATAGTCCTGGAGGAACTCGAGCCAACGTTGATATCTCATGTTCAGGTCCTTCTGCGAGAAGATGTACCTGAGACTCTGGTGGTCAGAGTAGACTGTAAAGCGCTCTCCCATCAGATAGTACCACAACATCTTCAAGGTGAAGACCACTGCTTCTAACTCCAGGTCATGGGTAGCATAGTTCTACTCGTGCTGGCTCAACTGCCGTGTACCATACGTGATCACTTCTCGCTCTTGCATCAGGAAACACCCGAGTCCGGTCCTTGATTCTTCATAGTAAAATACATAACCAAAGCCCTCCTCCGGTATCCTCACGATGGGTGCACTAGTAAACCTCTTCCTCAGCTCCTGAAAGCTCTTCTGGAATCTATCTGACCACACGAAGGGTTTCCCCTTCTTCGTCAAAGCTGATAGTAGTGATAAAACTCTAGAGAAGTCTGGAAAAAATCTCCGATAGTACCATTCCAGACTTAGGAAACTCGGTACCTACGTCACAATCCTAGGTGGATCCCAAGAAAGTAAAACCTCTATCTTTGGTGGATCCACTGTTACCCCAGGCTCCTAGATGATGTGTCCCAAGAAGTGAACCTCTTGAATCCAGAACTGGAACTTCGAGTGCTTACCATAATGTTGGTTCTCTCGGAGTGTGTCCAGTACTACCTGTAAATGGCAGGCGTTCCCCTCCTCTGTAGTCGAGTAAATCAGTATGTCGTTGATGAAGACTATAAAAAATCGATTGAGGTAAGGCTGGAAGATCCTGTTCATGAGACTCATGAACACTTCTGGTGCGTTGGTTATGCCGAAGGGAATAACAAAGAACTCGTAGTGTCCATACCAACACCTGAAGTCCGTCTTCTGCACATTATCATCTTGAACTATGAGCTGGTGAAAGCCTAACATGAGGACTATCTTTGAGAACCATAAAGCTCCCTTGAGCTGATCAAAGAAGTCGTTAATCCTCGGGAGTGGGTACTTGTTCTTCACGGTCACCTGATTCAGGTGATGGTAGTTGACACACAGTCGTAAGCTCCCATATGCCTTCTAGGCGAACAAAATCGGAGAAGCCCAGGGTGAAACACTAGGTTGGATAAATCCATTCCCCTGCAAGTCCTCCAGCTGTTCCCATAGCTCACGAAGCTCTGTGGGGGCCATCTGATATGATGGTGTAGATATTAGTGCTATCCTGGGGTACACGTGTATGTAGAAGTAAACCTCTCAGTGAGGAGGTATTCCTAGAATGTCATCAAGAAAAACATCCTCATACTGATCCACCGCAATAGGAAAACTCGAACTCCGCATATCAACCGCTTTGAGGATGAGACTTTCCAACTGATGTGTTATCGGCTACCCTTACCTCTGTATATGTCCATCTGAACTTCAAAGGATCCCTTCTCACCGGTGAGGGTGAACCTGGTCCCATCCATGTGAACACACCGCACCTTGCACCTAATACAGTCAATATGAGCATGAACTATAGATAACCAATCCATACCCAAGATGACGTCGTAAGGCCTCGAAGCCACTACAATAAGATCATAGATGATGCTCTCGCCTCCTAGAGTAAGCTCACACTGCCGGAACTAGTGCGTAATCATCGAGTCTACTCCCGTAGGAGTCACTAGTCATAAGGATCGAGCCAATGGCTTTGTCAAAATCTCTGAGCTCCGAACAAGGGAAGCATAAATAAAATAATGACTCGCAACTATGTCTATAAGTACTACAACAAGGGTGCAGTAGACACAGATAGTACCTCAAATCATCTCAGGTACTCCATTGTCATAGTCCTCAACTGCCTGAAGCTGAGATTTCCTATGCCCGCTAGCTCCCTATGGCCGGGGTGGACCTCCTGGTGGTGGTGGTGGTAGAGCCTTGAAATGTCTTCCACCACCCACTGCTTGGCCAGCTTCTCTGCCTCATTCGCCTGCTCTGGATGGACCACCATGATCATCCCTATGCCTCTACCTGGGAGGTTCCTCTACTGTCTGATGCTCATCTTCATGGAAGGTCGGGAAATCACAAGCCATATGGCCCTGCCTGCTGCTTGCATAGCACTTCCTGCTTCTCATAAGACTGGCTCTATTTCGTGTTCCCCGCACAACAGAAACTGTATCCTAAGGTCGCCCACTTGATGGCCTCGTCTTCATGGACCTCTGCGACAACTGTCTACTACCGGATGAATAAGACCTCGCTACGTGTCGCCCTGTGGTGGGTCTCACTACTAGTGTCCACTCAGTGAGGAAACTCTCCACTAGAAGGGCTCTCTCCAGCACCCCCACCTACGTCTGAATACTGAGGGGAATCGTCGAAGCCTTGATCTCATGCCTGAGTCCCTGCTCGAAGGTCTAAGCCCTAAAGAACGAACCCCACACCATATCCATAGATTAGCGTGAGAGGTCAGTGAACCTCACTGAGTACCGAGCTACTGTCATTCTTCTATACTGTAGATGAAGTAACTCTTGAATCCACACTGCACGCAGTGTGGCTGTAACAAACTCCAAGCCAAAGAGACTCTCGAAGTCTGTCCAATGTAGTGATTCCTCATCATGCACCTAGATCATTAGGCTCAAACATCTTCCTGCTATTGCCTATAGGAGACTTGGGAATGGATCACTATAAGGTACGCCGGTGTCCCTACCAATTTGAAAACTCCGACGATAGCCTCCATCCAGTCCTCAGATTCCTTTGAGTCCATCTCTCTGCGGAACCTAGGAGGCCTCTGTCACTGGAACTCGTACAACACACTCAGGCTGCATGTACTCTCTGCTATTGGGGTGGGTGGTATCAGTGGCCCTATGGGTGGTGGTACCGCTGGTGCCTCTACTGTGATGGGGCCAAGCACTGAGGCCTCATCGCTCGGTGGGCTGCCATCTCATACGTAACTCGGAACCCTAGATGGTGGCCTTCATGGGGCTATCCTGAAAATAAAAAGGTGTTCCATAGTCAAAACAATATACTTGGTGATCTGAATCAAAGTAATCACAAAGAAAACTTTTGAAATATAAAAGCAATCCGTGTTTTTGTGCACTGAGTCAGAAATCAGAGGTCAGGGTCCTGTTGTATGGATACGTCGGCCGCTGCACAAACACTGGACTCCCTGTACTGAAAACCACACTCAATACTTTTAACACTATTGCTTCACAGAAAGAATGATCAGTGTCCTGAGTTCTGCAGTAGAACCGACTCCTCTGACACCAATTTTTCAAATCCCTTCCTTGGGGCCCGTGCTGTGACAACCCCAAACCCACCTTTCATAGGCCAGGGGATGGCGACCAGCACCAAAGGCATAAATCTCTAATCTGGGAAGGAATTGAATTTAAGAAAGTAAAAAAAAATAGAGTATGCAATAGGAAGTAAAAACTAAGTGAAAACTATATACAAAAAGTAGTGCTGAATGTAAAGGGGTCAGAAATACAAGCCCAACAGTAATGTACAGGTACAACGGAAAGCAGGTACAACTGAAAAAGAGACAACTAAAAATGGAGGCTCCTAGAATGTACTCCGAGTATCATATGTGAAGGGTAGGTACAGATGTCCAACTTAGAACTCCACATCTATTGGTCCACTCCATGTACCGTCTTGCCGTGTGGTCCACCTCCGGGTACCGTTCGGTCCTGGCTCGCTCTCTGCCTCCGTCAGTGCTGTCCATCATCTATATCCAACACAACGTAGTGTTGGCATAGCCCGTGCAGGGGTGAGTATAACGATACTCAGTAGGGACCCCGAGACCCCAAAGGTCTCCCATAATCCATAAATGATAAACCACAAAAGAAAGATACAACCAATAAGTATCAACCAACCCTAATTAGGTATATGCCCATACATATACCTAAGTTATCAATATCGATTCGGCTTCAACTCTCTAGCCCAAGCACAACCCAGTCCACACAGGAAAGAAGTCAAACACATTGATGATAATGATTGAAAGTCAAGACTCAGCTCACACAGGTATACATCATTCATATATTGATAGAGATGATCAGATTTAGTCACTAATTTATCTAACCTATCAGACCCACATAGGATACGAGACCACCTACTCTATCGGACCCACACAGGATACAAGTATAGAGGTCAATACTACCAGACCCACACAGGATACAAGAACAATAGTCATCACCATTGAACCCACAGAGGATTCTAGTATGGTATTCATCACAATCGAACCCACATGGGATTCCAGTACAGTTGTCGACGCAGTCGCAACCAGCTCTAGGGTTCCCGCACACTGCACGCTCGATTCCGAGAGGGTATGATCCTCGAGCTATGGGGTTGATACATAAACTATCATGAAGTCTAGAGTTTATGTATCCAAATGTTCCGTCTCATCAAAAGGAACCTAATGCAACAGACGGTGCGTCAGTCGTATGCCCAGTCTGTGAGTTATTGGCTTTTCCGTTCCAAGGGTCTGATTGGAATTATGCTAGTTCTAAACCCGGCCATTATCCAAAGTTTTCAAAAACTCACTTAGATTATCATAAAAGTACCGAATCATCGTAAGGGTCCCAATTCCACAGATGGTGCATCGATCGGACGCACGATCAAGAAGTTATTCGCATTTAAGCACAACGGGCCTCACCCGTCATGCCCGGTGGTCTGGCGGGTCGGCCCGACCCAGGGGGGGGGGGTGGCCAGGCCTTGCGGGGTGCGGCCTAGCCGAGCGTGGCGCTGCCCAGCCCGGCAGGGCACGGGCTGGCCTGTAGCAGGCCACAGCTCGGCTAGCTGGCCGAGCGGATCAGGGGTGCGGCCCCCAGTTTTCCGAAAAGCCGGCATCGAGTGGCGCCACCCTTTTTTTCGGACGACTAAAGCTAGACGATATTCCCGGCCTGAGTGGCCCGTGGTTGCGGGCTGTGGATCCTCCACCCGCGGCACCCTTGTGGCACCACAGTTCCTTTAGCCCGACCGTCTTTAGCCTCCCAGTTGTTCTTCGGCTGAGCATCTCGCAGATACAGGCTGCGGTCTTCCTTCTCTCGGTCGGCGCACGTCCACCGCTGCCTCCGATCGTCGCCTCCTCTTTTCGTCATCGCCAAAATTTCCAAGACCCATCAGTGGGCCATCGGGTCGTGTTTGTTCGGCCTGTGCCTTACGCTTTAACTGATAAAATAAGGCCAAATACAATCTATGGTTTTCAACAAAGAAAAAAGTGAAATTTTATTCAATTAAAATTGATCAAAAACCCCTACCTCGATTTCAAGAAGGGTTCATGTCAACGAGCCGCAGAAGACAAACATAGCGGAGGTCGGGCGTCATGGAAGACAAACGTTGATTTCGTTGATGTTGGGGTACATTCAAGGAGGAAGCATAGCCAATGTTCCTTGCGGTTGGCTCCTCCTCTTGTGGCTTGGACTAAGATCGAAGTCGGCTTCATCGTTCTTCGGCAGTTCTTCATTGGAAGGATGAAGCTTTCCTCGAATTCTCCAAAGGTTCCCCTAGAATATTTGTCAAGACAATATTATAATAAGGCTTTCTTCAAAATTTTAAAAATGCATTGTAATTAAAATTAATTCAATTATTCAAATTATTTAATAACAGAATTAATTATATGTGTTGGAATAATTGATGGGAAGGGGGATGAAGAGAATCCACCAAAATAAATGAGGGGTGTTGTGGCCTAATTAATTCTAAAGGGGAGTTTAATGGTAGTTGAGGGGAGGTGGAAAGTTTGAGACGTGTGGGTCCCACCACACTTCATTCTCTCATGGGAGGTTATGTGGGGTGTGGGCCCCTCCTCTAACTTCCCCATGTAGAAAATAACCACCACTTAATAAAATTATAGTACAACAATTTAATTTAATTTTCTATGAATCCCCAAAAATTATCTTCTCCTCCCGCACAAATGAAATTGTGGTAAAGGTCCGCTTATGAGAATACCGGTGCTATGAGTTCATCGGTGCCTTTGGATTTCAATTCCAGGAATCGGTTCAAAAGATAGAAAAACCTGCACGTAAATTTATTGAATGTACCCAAACAAAACTTTAAAAATTTATTCCGGGCACACTGGGCCTCGAGATCAGGCGCTGTTAGAAACCGCAGACTCGTAAAATTCCAAAGTATTTAAGAAAAAAATTTCCTTGAAATTTCTGGGTCTTTATATCACACCCATTCCTAGAGTTGATGAGTTATTCTTGGTGAGAAAGTTTGCGGATGGTCTCAGGCACGACATCCGATCTCAGGTGTACATCTTCAGGTTGACAATCATATATTCTATATTCAACTAGGCACTGATCCTAGAGTGAAACCTTAGGGACTTAGGAGTTGTGGGAAAGGGTTGTTCAATATCTTGAGTTAATACTTCTTTAAATGATTGTAGGAAGCGCCGAAAATAGTCTACACCTGGTGATCCGAGTTGGTGAGATGCACCTTCAGGTAGCCTGGTGGTATGCTACTAGTGTGGGAAGGGTGGGCATATGAGGCCACATTTCCTAGGATCCCTAGTGGAGTGCCAATCATGTGGATGTATGGGACATATTTAGTGGTTTTGTCAGTTTTTCTCACCAGTAGCTTGTGATACAGGTTCCTCTATGACTCTTCATTAATGAGAAACACCACCAGTTTCTCATCGGTTTGGGAATTAGAGTTATTCTGGTAATTCAGGACAAGGTGGAGGTCATATCCATGGTTTCTAGTCCATAGGCATTTTAGGAACAATAGGGTGGATCAACTCAGGGTGGTCATGTGGGATCACAGGGCTACGGTAGATGTCATACATTTTCATTGGAGAAGACCCAGTAGGACCAGGATCCTGGACCCTCTACAGTTTGTGGTACGATCCTAGTTTCCTCAATTTTAGATTTTTTACTTTTCAATACAATGGATTCTATAGTTTCATATCTGTTTATATTTTGAAGAGCCTTGGGATCTTTATATTTTCTTCTACTGATGTCCTGACATAAGACACTCCATTGGGGACAAGAACAACTAGTGTACTTTAGTGTAAGGAGTGACCTCTTGAGGTTGGTTGGTGTCATTTCTTACGGGACTTCTATGTATTATAGATGACAGGATATGATGTCATTATTGGGATTGACTGGTTAGTTCCCTTCAAAGAATTTATCAACTCTTATTTTCGTAGGTTAGAGTTTTACATAACCAGAGGGAAGTTTTTTCTTACATAAGGTAGAATGGGATGTTTTGGAAAGTAGAGAAGGACCCGAGCATCACGGGTTGGGAGAAGTTATAGCTCAGAATACTAGACTGCATCTAGATGATCATGGGACTTCAAAGTTAGAATTTCCTCCAATGGTCGATCATTTCCGAGATGTATTTCTAGAGGAATTTTCCAGGTTTTCTCTGGAGTGAGAGGTGGCATTTTCTTTTGATCTTATTCTAAAAGAAACACCGGTGTCCATTCATATTTATAGGATGGCCACACCAGAGTTACATGAGCTCAAGAAGTCATTGGAGGAGTTGTAGGTAAAGGGTTTTATTTGACACAAAACTTCTCCTTAGGGTTCTCCTATCCTATCTGTGAAGAATGCGGATAATACCCTATGACTTTGTTGGAATTATTGGAAGTTTAACACATTGATGATCAAGAACCGATATCCCTTTACGAGGATTGATGATCTCTTTGATCATCTTTGAGTAGACCAAGTGTTCTCGACGATTTACTTGAGATCTGGTTACCATCAGTTTCACGTTATACCATATGATATACCTCATATAGCCATTCAAAGAAAGTATGGTCTATACGAGTATGTGGTTATGGATTTCGTTCTCATGAACGTTCCTATAGTTTTCATGGAACTGAGGAACTCAATGTTCCATCCATACATTGATTCTTTTCATGGTACTCTTCGTGGATGATATCGTGGTGTAATATCAAACTTTACATGACCATGAAAACATCTTGAGATCATTCTAATTATAATAAGATGTCATCAATTATATGCTAGGATCTCAAAATTCCACTTCTAGATGGAAATAATTCACTTATTGGTTCATGTTTTCTCATAGATAAGAGTACCAGTAGACCCATAGAGAGTGAGACTAGTAATATCCCGGGATCATTCGAAGAAATAATTTGAGATATAATGTTATTTGGGGATCCCTGGTTACTACATTCACTTTATACTAGTCTTTTCATGCTTAGAAACACCACAGACCGGCCTGACTAAGAAGGGTACAAAGTACTTGTGGAATGAATCCTGCCATTCAGCCTCTTGGGAGCTAAAAGGGTGATTTACTTTATCACCAATACTTATTTTTCTAGAGCCGGGAAAGAGCTATATTATATAATATAATTCATCATTTATCGGGCTAGCTGAAGTTCCTATGTTGAAGGAAGGATTAATTGCGTATGGGTCTTGGAAGTTGAGGCCACAAGAGTGGAATTACCCGACAAAAGATCTGGAGTTAGCTGCAGTTATTAATGACTTATGCTGTTGGAGACATTATTTGTTGGGATTGAATTATATGGTATTCACCCACCAAAAAAGCCCCAAGTATATCTTCATTCAAAAAGATATGAATTTGAGACAGCAAAGGTGAGTTGAGTACCTTCAGTCTTTTGACTTTGAGCCCACCTACACTCCTGGGAATGGAAATGCAGTTGCTGATGTGTTGAGCAGGAGGACTCAGATACATATAGTTTAGGAGTCCCACAGGTAGTGGAAGCTTATGGATATGTTCTTTGAGATGCATTTGGCAGTGCAAGATAGATAGGGGTAGATGTTTTTTCTTTTATAGTTATTACCTCTACTCCACTTGATCGAGGGAGAATAAGGCATTTAAGAGATTATGAAGGCCTAGTTCTACGGGCCAGTGTGTCAGGAGAAGACCCTAATCCTAGTTGGACCGTAGGCGAGGATGAGATCTGGATTTTTCTTGGGAATATAAGGGAGTCAGCAGACATATGCGAGGAGTTGACAAGGGACATTCATTCCTCAGTTTGGGTAGTTTATCCAGGTGTCGCCAAGATGTATCAAGATATACACCATCAGTATTGGTGGCCTAGTATGAAGAGTGATGTTTCTAGGTTTGTTATGAGGTGTTCCACCTATCAGTAGGTTAAGGAGAGGCATCAGTGACCAATAGGGAAATTTCAGCAGTTACCCATTCCCGAGTGGAAGTGGAATGATGTCAAGGGGGACTTCTTCATTTGTTTACCAAGGTCTACTCGAGGGACTATTGTAGTTTGGGTTTCCATTGACAAAGTCACCATGGTTTTTCATTTCTTGCAGATCAAGGAGAACTTCAGTGTTGAAGACCTGGGAAGGTTGTACATTTGAGATATTATAGGTTTACATGGAGTTCCACACTCCATTGTTTCAAACAGGGATGCCCATTTTACATATCAGGACTGGTAGGGATTATAGAGGGCATTGGGTACACAAGTACTTCTGAGTACATCTTACCAACCCTAGATAGATGGCTAGTCCAAGTGTACGATTTAGGTGCTAGAGGACATGCTTCGAGCATTTGTCCTATATTTTGGAGGTTCATGGGAGAATCACACACATCTTGAGTATTTTTCCTATAGTAATAGCTTTAAAGAAACTATTAATATGTCACCTTATGAGGCTTTGTATGGCAGGACATGCCGATCACCCCTATGTTGGATAGAATCAGGAGAGGTAACTAAGATGGGACCTCGTCTATTTCAGGAGACCATAGAGTGAGTGGAGATGATTTGGAATGAGATGGCTACTGCATAGTCACAACATAAGTCTTATACTGGTAGACACATACGACATCTGGAGTTTGATGTCGAAGATAAGGTTTTTCTACGCGTCACACCATGGTTGGGAGATAAGAGGATTAGGAGACGTGGTAAGCTTTCGTCGAGATATGTTGGACCATTTGATGTTTTGGAGAGAGTTGGGCTGGTTTCCTATTAGTTTCATTTACCTTAGTGGTGCTGAGCTATGCACAACATCTTCCATGTTTCTCAGCTACAACATTACTTTTTATACCTGTGTCATGTTTTTCAACCTGAGGAGGTTGAGCTGGAGGTGGACACAAAATTCGAGAAGCATCCTATCCGGATTATTGATTGTAGTGGAAAGGATCTTCATGGCTAGACTGTACCTCTGGTACGAGTGCTATGGTAGTATGTGAAATTACAAGATGACTCATGGGAGAAGGATACCGATGTACGATCACTGTGGTCAGAGTTGTTGAAGGATTCTTCTTCTACACCACATTGCTACGGAAATTCAGGGACAATGTTTTTTAAGGGGGGAAGTTTTTAAGAACCCAGATCTTCCATTCAGGTATGGGTTTTTCTTTTATGGTGTTTTTGGGGAAAATAGGTGAATTTGAAAATTTGAGGAGTACACACCATGTACTTTTGAGTTCACACTATGAACCTAGTTGTCATGGGTGACTGTGTACTAGCTGTGTAATGGACATGTACATGGCCATGTGGAGTGACCTGGAGAATGCCTAAAGCGGAATCTGTTTAAGGCAAGTACACGTTTTTTTAATTTTAAATAACTTGTTTTGTACTTTTTTACTTGTTATGTCTAACTAGGGTCACGTCTAATTGACAAAAGATCTCCTTAAATGAAAATTTGTCCAGGAGTGACAGATACCGATGAATCTTCTCATGGGCTTCGACTCACCATCCGTTCTCTGAATCGAATTCCTATGGTTGCGTTGGAATCACATCGTTGTGTTCTTCCTTATATAGAGCATCATCCCCTGATTTATCTTCTCTCGGGATATATCCTTGGTTTTAATATTTATGACTTTTTTGTAGATCTACCATGTTCTAGGTCAAGTCAAGGTTCGATGCCATAGTATATCGATCATACAATGATGATGTAGATTATTTGTGCCTTTCAGTAGTTATTGATTGAATATTATATTAAAAGTTCCAAATATCCTAGAATGGGGTATTCCATGTTTAGGAATTTTAGCCACATTATTACATGCTATTCCTTGTGTTTCTGAGTAGAGGTTGTTTGATAGTGAATAGGGGTTTTTCTATAATATGGATGTGTTTCCCATGTTGTTTTAATTTTGACCATTTGTTCTAGCATTGCTGGGTAGGATGCTTACCTTCCATGCCTAGTGTTTTTAGGATGGAGTGTTTTATTTGATGATGGTATATGCTTGTATATGTTTTTTCAAGTAGTTCTTGAAAGCTGTTAGCTGAGTATTTCATAAGGTTTACTTTAGCTATTGAACATCGCTCTGGACGATTGGCATACACAAAGCTATGAGAACTTGGTGTAGTAGACCATATAGAGAATGGACACGGAGGGCTTCCCCAGAGTTTTTGTTAACTTGATCACAATGAGAGACCATAGGGGGGATTGATGTAGAGTGCTACCTTAGAGTGTCTACTGTTACCATTACGAGACCTTAGGGTGAATTGAAATTGAGTGTTTCCTCGTAGTGTCTGTAGTTTATCAGTAAAAGGATATAGATGGAATTGATCATGAGTTCATATTCCGAGAGTCTTTGTTTGAATGAGACCAAAGGGGTTAGACCATGTGAGATAACTAGGAGGTCGTTATACCGTTGTATAAGCTGAACCATAGGGTTTATGCTGGGAGAACTTACACAGAGGGTTACTTGAGATTTTTTTCTGAACCAGAGGGGTTAAGCTGTGAGTGGTTCTCTAAGTGTTTATTATTTTTTATTATCATCATACGTGATATATGTAATTGAATGACATTGAAATTGTAGTATTGTTTACTTTTGAGTAATTACTAGTTTATTGCTTCATTTATATTATTTCCTGCCATATATATTCACTAACTATTAGGCACAGATCTTTGGGTGGGTACTTACTAGGATTCATCTCAAACCCAGTTTAAGCCAAGCTTTTGGGCCCAGAAAGATTACATTGCTATAGGTATAGATAAGGGCAGGATCCCTTCTACATTAGGTACTTGATGCTGTAGAGCAAGAGAGTATGGGACCAATCTGAGGCTAGTGATGCTATTGGAGTTTTTTGGTTTCCATTTTTCTTTGGTTTGGTAGGTTATTCTTGCATTGTGACTTGTTTGGATGCTTTCTTAGAGATATTTATTTTGCATGATTTATATATATTTTTCCTCCAGTTTTTTATTACTTCCAGTCTTCAACAATTTACACATTCCATGTTATTACTGCTTCTGCTATCATTATCTATATATTTTTCGCCACATTACTCTTCCAATGAGGGAATAGTTTCCCCACTATCACACTTAAGGCCCTCGTTGCTAGTTGATAGCCTTTGGGATTTGGGGAAATGAGCTGGATTCCATGTGACCAACAGGGTACGAGGCACCTCTAGGCGGCTCCCAAAACCAGGATGTTCAATTAAAAAGGAGAATTTTTTTTATTTCAAAAAACAGGACTTTGAATTCTGGGTTGTGGAAAATTTATAAATTTTTATTCTTAATATGGGTTTTATAATGGTTTTAAACATTTAAATGATTTTTATAATATTTAAATCTATATGAAAAAAATAAATTTTTTAATATTACTTTTGATTTGGAAAATTATATTTTCAAAAAAATATTTTTTTGATAATTAAATTTATATCTTAGACATTGGATGAAAATTTTTAGGTTTTAAAATAGATTAAAATCGGTTTAAATACATAATATTAATAATATAAAATATTTTAACATTTTTAATATGGATAAATAAATTTTAAAATATCATTAATTATTTATGGATGATGTCATAAAAATACCATAAAAAATCTATTTTTACTATTTAGTAAAAAATAATGTACTATATAAAATTCATGAAATTTCATTGTAACATAATTTCACTATGATGATTTCGAATATAAAGATTATTTAATAAAATATTTATCTAAGTATAAGAATTTTTTCTATTAAATAAAATATTCTTATTAATATAAATATAATTGTTATTTTTTTACACATATAAAAATTTCATAACATATTGTAAAATTATATTATCATTTATACCTAAATTAGTAGTTTTTAAAAATACAATTTCAAGAAAAAATCACAATTTAAAAGAGTTGATTCTGTTATATATTTTTTATATGTTCTAATTGTATAATATGTTTTATTTGAATCCAAAAATCAATACATCAAATTCATTTTATATTATTTTTTAGTAAAACAATACTGGAATAGTGATGGATGAAACAACTATATAATTTGTAAAAAATAAACTATATCAATATCAAGATTCATAAATCCCAAGGAAAAAAATAAAAAACCCTAGTGATATTGTGTGTGATAGTAGTAGTTTCATGGGGTGGATATTCTAAAACTGGCCTAGTGGTGATTTCAAATAACATTAATTTCTCTAATGGGTGATTTCTTCCAAGACTCACATATTAGCGATCACCATGATCAGAATAAAGGGTGAACCCCAAAGATTCTAACTCTCTCCATTTCTGTGATATATTTTATTACAAAAGAATTACTCAACTAGTTAAGGCTATAATTTCACATCAATCAATGAAATTTTTCAATTACCCTTTATAAACACTAAATATAATTATAGGGTTAGAACTATTGGTGATAGTTACCAATTTTTATATTGACCAATATTCAAACTGACCAATGGTCATGTAGTGGTCAAATCTTGAAGATCACTTTACCCTTTATAATATATTTATAGACCACCAAGAATCCATATTTACTATTTCATTCAAAATGTATTATTCAATTACTTTGATAATGTCAATTATATTCATTACATTTCTTTTTTAATAAACATTTTTTATGTAAGTTTTAATCACCCAAGAAGAGTTAATTCTTATAGATTATATCATTTCATGACGGTTATTAAATGGTTTTTATACCCATTTACTAGTCTTATATTTAGTAATCTATATTATTAAATTTATTTTAATATTATTTTTGTAATCTACATCCATTTTAAATTATAATTAAATAATGATTAGTGAAAAACATTATTTTATTAATAATATATTGAATGTTGGGATCATTAAATTATCCTTAATTATGAAATTTAATTATCAATATTTTACTATTGACTCAAAATAAATTGTTACATTATCACATAAACCATTCGTCAGGTTCCCATGTAGCATGATAAAACAAGTTATTACACCATGGGTCTTTCCCAGGTCATGATGTCTGGTTCCTCTATATATATCCTTCTATCCAGAATTTGGATTGGTTCCACTTCACATAACATGTAATGTTCCAATTTCACAAAATATATATAATGTTTTTGTGTTTGTATAAATATATTTATTTTAAATAGAGATATTCGGAATACCACATTCTCATTTGAATGAATTGGGTATTATGTTATTCATTTGGAAACCATTATTACAAACTCTCAAATCTCAAACATTCTAATATACCTTGTAATTAGTTTTTCCTTATTTCAAAAAACCCATAACACATTTCCAAGGTGATATCATGAGAAATATATGATCCAAAAAATTATATTCTATTTCATTCCTTCATTTTACATCAAAAATTTTCATTCAACTTTATTCCCACATTTTTTGTTTTTGAATCAAACATATCATTTCTGTACTATATTCATAATGAATAGACCAAAAAATTTATGTTCTAAAACATTATAAAAATATGTTTTACGTAAAAAAATTTTTTAATAGAGATCCTCCAAAGTATCTATATGAATAATATAATAAAAAATATCTTTATTTGGTTAGTAAATAAGTCGATGATGATGGTCAAAACTCCCTAAAAAATGAAGTGATATACAACTTAGAATGTATTCTATTGTCTGAATTAATTATTATAATTCCTACAATTTTGATGTTTATAGTCTATGACATGGTTTAATTTTGTATTTATATCATTTTAAGTCATATACAGAACATGTATTTAAGTCATGTTTCAATGTCAGAAACATTTAAAAGTGGACCTTGATGGAGTCGCATTAATTCTTGAATAAAAATGAGGGTAATGTGATTTGGAGATAAATTGTCCCTAATATAAAGTATGTGGGAATAATATATAAATCTAACAATGATTGTTATTATAGGATATCCCCACAAGGATGTATATTTAATTTTTTTGAGATAGACCATTCATGTGTTTCCCCACATCCATACTATTATGGTTAGTGGTTATAATTTCAATTTTGGATGTTTTACACTACCTTCAATATTTGGAACCCCAATACCATATAGTGAAATAAAAAATATCCCTGTTCATACATTCACCCATTAATGATTAAAAAGGTCCCTATGCATTTTATTTTTTCTATGATATATTGATAATATAGATATATGAGTATCATCTATCATAAAATTATTTATCTATGAAATATATGGAATATATTTACTTGAATAAAATATTTGTTCACTTTCTTGAACAATATAATATTCATTAAATTTACCATTTATCACATCACATATTTCATTTCTTTTAAGGATCATTGATTTTAGATTTCATGATATTGTATAGTATTAATAGATGAGAAATAATTTAGTAGATAATTTATGATGTGTCAAGAATTTTGATTCCCATGTCCAACCTTACTAGGACGTTGATCAAAGGATCTTCTTAAATCCACGTCATTTATTGCTAGTTGTGATGTTTCCTTATGAATAAATCTTTAAATTCTTTATTATTCCAAGGTAATAATGAAGAGAATAATAATTGTATTTAATAATAACCATCCAACTAATTTTCATATATTGATTTAATTTTTTTGAATATATATATACAATGTTAGTGGAGTATGTATTTATCCAAATTTCTCACATAAGGAATTATTATTAATATTGAATTATAAAAAATGATAGTAGATAAAAATATGTGGTGATTATGATATTTAAAATAATGAGGATTTAATTTTTGAGATGAATATGTAATCACCATGTCATATTTTTATATAAAAAAGCAATACCTTCCACATTGTGATATGGTTCTCCCTAAGGTGTATTACATTTTCAAATAAAACTGTTAGCCATGATGTCATGTAGTTTATTATTCAATTATTCCAACACAAAATTTGAAAATTTTATATATTTTCATTGAATATTGATTCATTTTAGGAAGGATTTCAATTTAGATTGGTGCATATTTCTCGGAGTGGTTGAGGTAATTATTCATGAAATACATCATTGTATTCCCAAATAATGGGAACATATCCAATCATTAGAAATTCTATTTCTTCATCTTCATTTAAAATAAATTTCATGATGAGGGAAATGTTTTGTTTCCCTACGAATGAGAATAGATGAGATTCCTTTTAACTAAAGATAACTATGAGTTTCCTTTCATGATAATAATATCCACTTTACATATACAGTCAATCACGACATTATACATCAATAACCATTCTATGCCATGATTGTTGTCACATTAAAGTATTTGAATTACGACCATGATTAAGAAGATATATCAATAAAAAAAAGATAATATGGGAGTCCCTTAATATTTATGATGCTCAAATTGTTTATCCAGGATTTTAAATCACAAATATACCACTAGAAGTTAATGTGTAAACATGATGTTCTTTGTAATATTGAATAGAACCAAATAATTTATATAAAAAATATATAAAATATATAATTTAAATATTTGAGTGTATGAGGAGGGTACTTTCAAAAATTTAATTTTCATCCTCTTTATTAACCATCATATTTGGATAGGCATGAAATTCCTAAATTTTATTCTAATTTGGACATTGATTAGAAAAATATATATGGTCCCCACTATTGAATAAAAGAATATAAGGTTTTACATTCACCATAATATATTTATCATTCTAATTTTTATGTTATATCTTTATATCCAACTCAATGGATTATAACATGTTGAAATATTTTTCATAAATATATCACCCTCCACTTACTTGCTGAAAATTACTAAGATGTTCCTTTCCATATGTTTTTCACCGGGGATTTTTTACATTTTTATCTTCCATATTCATTGAAATATTTCTCATTATCCTTTTATTCTTATATATATATATATATGAGTTGTCTATGAATCTACTATCTCTATTTCATGTTTGAGTTCACCTCATACTATATATTCACTAATCATAAAGTCATGGATTACTAATTCTATTGGTTGACATGGTCTCAATATTACAAATAATTGATCTATCACCACATATGATTCATGAAAAAAATATGAAGTGTATCATTACATTCATATAAATTTTATATCATAATTTCCATCATATTAATTTTCATTTATTTTAAACTAATGGAATTCCCTCTCCATGTTTTTTTGTAGGATAAAAGTGTAAAATCCCATTACTAGATCTCGTGTACAACTTGATCATTGTTATGATAATTCCTTTTTGGATCTTATTCAGATTCATTTGTTCTATAAATTATTAAATTTTTGTATACTTTTGAGTATTTTACGGGTTGTTTCATTGTTAGGGAAATTCCTGTTGTTGGCCCTTGAAAATTGTGTTCCTTGATTAGTTATCATGGGTCATGGTACATTGAATGTAGATATTTAATCAAATCAGTGTGACTTTCTATCTAGAACATGAAACTGTGGGATTTAGGGGGTTTTCATGGTTGGAAAATGGTTATTCTAACCATGTTTACCTACCATAAATTCCACAGATGAGTCTAGGGAGGTAACATTATTAGCTATACAGTTATAACTTCTTGTGTGTCATAACCAATTAATCCATGTGAATGGATTTTCAATCCACCATAAAACTATAATTAAAATATGTTGAATATATCTACAACATATAAATTGACCCCATTCATACCTAAACTAATACATTATATTTTGGATTCACATAATAGGTTATTTTGATCATATATCCTTTATTCTTCTCTTGTCAAAGTGTTGGTGGATACATTATATATATTTTGGGAAGGTAATTCATCCTATAATTTTAATTTCTCTTCCTTATAATATATTCCAAATTGAGGGGAATGAGTCATCATGTTTTTTCTTCGTATAAAATTTTATTTTATGATATAAAATTCTAGTGATTCATTTTTTATCTTACTCACCCTCTATCCTAAATTGGCGAATTCCCATTTTAGGTATTTTATTATTAGATAAAGTTACCTAAAGGTTGGTGGTTCCATAAGAAATTTACCAAAAATTGAAACATTCATTTCTTTCTTTATTTAAGATAAATTTTCAATTGTATTATAAAACATTAATTTTGATAAATTTGATGATTTATTTTAGTGGAAAGAGATTTTTTTATTTAGATATCATTTAATAAGGATTTGAATATATGTTTTGACTTGAGAAATTATTGATTGAAATATATTAATATTGAATGTTACGAAAAATGGATTTAAATCACTGATACATTTTTAAAGAAAGACTTTATGTAAACCCTTTATTTGGTTGTAAATAAGATATGTATCGTTGACTCATAAAATTGTGAATTGTAATTTTGAATGATTATTTGAGTTAAAATTAATGAATTTCCAATGACTTGATGAAATATTGAAAGTAAATATGATACAGAGTTGGGTGTGGGTGATTTGGACAAAACTTTTGGGACCTTAACTCCAATGAAATTGACTTATAATGACAAATATAACTATACCATGGTTATAATTATTTTCATATATGAGGTTTCAATTGAATTTATGCTGATTAACTAATCTTGAGGAAATGTGAACACAAAAAGATACAAGATAACTAATTGTTTATTAAAAAGATCTTATAGACAAGAACCAACATAGCTGAAGGAATTTAAATATCGTTAGTTCTTTTAATTTTATTACAATATTCATGTGTTTGTAGATGTTTTTTTATTAATGTACATTTATTTATGACGTTATTTATTTATACATGATTATTTATATTTAACATATTATTGATTTGAAATAATTTTTGGATTCAAAATGTGAGTTAATTAAAATGTTTTATCTAATATAAATTAAAGTATAAAATTATTTAATTATACTAGATTTTACAATAAAACACATGGTGAGATCATATGGGTTATTATATATCACATCCAGCACATGTGCCTCAGCCCAGTTGGTGAGGACACCTTAAGTGCATCCAGAAAAACTGGGATCAAATCCAGGCAGAGGATAATTTTTAGGGTACTGTATTAGTACTGTAGCGGGTATTGTAACAGGAACTATGCAGTATAGTAGCAGGTACAGTAGCAGGAACTATAGTAGATAGTTTTTGGCACTATAGCAATCGAGAATATTCCCCCGTTTGGGCCATCGAGCCACCTATTTGGTCCCTGAGTCCTTTAAGGCCTTCAGGCCACCCATTAGTTTGGGTTAGTAAGGACTTAAGTGTAACACATGAGATTTTATGGGAAATATTTTTTAATTTTATATGAATAACCAAAAGAATCTTTCAATACACAAACACGGTTTTGGATTATGTTACACGAAGGATCATCCTTCCTTGATAGCTTGCGTTGTACGCAATACCGAGTTTCACTAAACAACGATATGTAATTAAAATATTATATAAACTAGCTGTTATGAATAGTAATACCCACTTTTTGATATTTTATAAATTTAATCGTTCATAATGGACCTCATATTTGGATTCAGAATATCGAAATCAGCCTAGGGTGAATTTTAGGTATTTTTCTGAAAACTTTCAATTTTTGATGAATAGTGAAAACACTGGGTTACTATTTAAAAACTGACGTTTTATTTAAATAATTATTTATTTTAATTAAATTTATTTTAGGTAAAAATAGATACATAAAACCTATATGAGTTCAATTTAATTCATTGATGTCATTTAATAATAATTTTAGATATATAAAACTTTTATTGAACTTTTCACCGTCTTTTACCCACCTCCTAGGAGAATTTGAAAATTTACATAAAACATAATTTTACCACTTCTGTGAGTGGAATTTTGAAAATATGAGAGGTATGGTTAATATAAAGTAGTAAAATGTGGTTCAATAAGATAAAAATAATTTTTTGTGAATAGTTACTTTTTACTTTTTTTACCATGGTTAAAAGTAAATAGGGTAATTAAGGGTAAAAATAATAATATTATTACCCTAACACATGTCTTAATTCTATTGGATACATGTAATTCGACCAAAAAAACCATAGGAATAAAATATTACCCTTTAGGTCCACTTGGATTAGATTAGGACACTTATTATTATTTTATTTAAAGAAGAGTAAAAAGAGTTAAAATCAATGTTTAATAACTAAAATCTTTTTAATATAGGGTTATACATAAGATAAATTTGACTATAAATATTCATTAGAAAGATAAAACTATTTACTACAGAATTGTATTTTTATTTATAATTTTTATACATTAAAAAATTTAATTTATTTTTGACACAATGATGATGCAGTAATTACCTAATTAATGAAATATTAACATAATTGATGTTATAAATACCCAAATAAATGTAATTTGATACTTTTAATAAATTACACTATTTTTTAGGTAATTATGACATGTTAGTATTAATTTAATTAACATTTTTAGAACTAATAATGCTGTTATGATTTTCACAAAATTCAATTTACCAAATAGTGTCAAAATTGACATAAAATTGTTTTTTAAAACAAATATTATATTATTAACTTTCATTTTTTTCCTAAAAATATGAGGTTCTTAAAAATGACTTAGATAATGTTATATATATTAATAACGAACCACTTGGGGTTATTTTTACTTGTTATAGTAGGTTTATTAACCATATAGTGTAATAAAACAAAAAGACACAGTAAAAGATAAATTATTTAACTTAGAGTTAAATCTACATGTTAAGGTTAAAATAGTAACCTAAACATTTCTAAAACCTATTTTTTGAGAGGATTTCGACCCATACCCACCTTATATTCAAAATAAATCAATTTTTAGCTATTTATAAACGAATATGACTTTATTATAAATTAAAATTTTATGTTGTTTCTAAGGTGCCCCTCTCCTCCCTTATAAAAGGGTACATCCTCCCTATCCTCTTTACGCAATGTAGAGCCTTCAAGATCAGCCAAATCCGGCCCAATTCCCTTATAAATATCCCTAGAAACATAATAGAGGTTCTGGTATTCTTCAAATTCTATCTTTAGTGCCCTTATATGAGGTTTAGAAGAGGCACGTCAAAGAAGAGGTAATATCCTTTACCAATTCCTTCAAATTAATTTCTTCTAATACTTATTCTTATTTTGTTTTTTAATAATAAAGTAATAACATCAGTATAACTAAAATACAGATATGTTATTATAAATATGAAACAATCCTATTTCACCTTATATCCATTCTACAAAAAAACAAATTCACCGTGTGTGCAAACGTACGAAATACTGTCTCCACGCTGTGGTGTAATCTGTTTTTCCCACACCACATTACATGGATGGGTATAATGGTGTAATGAATAAATATATATAGTTATTATGACATGATACTAATTAAGATATATTTTCTCATTCACTTAAATTCAATTCCACAGACATGGGAATGATGTCATCGCTCGTGCGTATGTACGGCCTACCGTCTCCACGATGTGATGCGACTCGTTCTACATGATATTCATTGAATAATGATTATATAAATGGATTGAATGAATAAATATGATATATATTATACTAATACCATTATTTAAATGATGTATCTATAACCTAAAAAGAATAATAAGAATTTATTCAACAAAACACGCATAAGAATATAAAGCAATGAACACCCGAATAACTAGCAATGAAATATTACTAATAAGAAGATAAGAATATGAAAACATATGATATGATAACAATTAATATGATTTTTAATAAGTCAATGACATTATTTAAATCATTATACCATATGTTTGGATACATATGAATCATATTAGACCTAAGGTAAGGTAAAATCTCGCAATCTAATTTTTATCTGAGATTGTTTATACTTTAGAATTTTCTGGGGGATATTTATCATCCACATCCATGTTTCCTCAATATGTAATATTATTTATATCCTCCTATTAGTTTTTAAATCTAATTTTACTCATTGGTGAATTTTTATTATAATATATGAATGGAATCTTTTTTCTTTTTTAGTACAATGTAATTTTTGACTTTTCCTGCCAAAGTATGAGCAAATGTTTTTTTAACTTATGTGGCATGAATGGATTTTTATGATTTCATAGAAAATCATTTCAATGGAGCTTCCTTTACAAGTCTCAAGTTTATTTTTTCTGAAATTCATTTAGTTTAAAATTGCATGACATGTTACGAAAAGAAAAATGTTTTTTAAGTAGAAAAGATATTTTCCTCAAGAATGGAGTTTAAGCGTTTTATCAAAAATATTTTCCATATAAGATAATATAGGGTTCTGTTTCTATCCTTATTTTTACATTGATTCGATTATTTTATGATGGAATTATTTTTATAATGTTATTTTATCTTATATAGATTATTTTATGATGGCATGATGTTTACGAATCCCATTTTTATTACATGGGTTATGCCATGATGTATGATTTATGATCTTGTGGTACACATAAGAATGGTATAATTATGAGATGGGTGAGACCTATATCTCCCACCAATGCATTGGGTAGTGATTTATATCTCATGAGATAGACATGGATGGAACGGAAAGTTAATCTGGTTCAGTGATACAGAACTGAAACGAGGAGTGAACTCAGTTTACAAATGGACTTTGTCCACTAGGATAGTCTCGAAAATGAGTATTTACTAAAAAAAATTATTCTCTATGATTATGTGTGTATGACACAATGTTTCTTGTTTTATGTTATTATTATTTGGATTACATTTCACTACCATGATTTATCCCATGTTATGATATTATGTTCTCTTCTGCAGGTTAAGATTTTAAAAATGTTATGTTCTTATGAATATTATATGACGGATATTTCCTTTGTTTACCCTTACTGATCATTTGAGCTCACCCTTTTGTATGTTTTATTTTCCCCAGGTCAGGAAGAATTGTATTAAGTAAGATATTCCAAAAGGGACTCTAGATATGATAAAATAAAAGGGAGATAGTGTAGATGATTTATGAACCAGTTGTTTATGTTTCCCAGTTTCTAAAGACACTATACCTATACAGTCCTTTCATGGTTTTGTTATATGTTGTAATAAGTGTGCTTCAATTTTTAGGTAATAACAATGTATGTAATGTACGGGTCGTTATAGTTGGTATCAGTGGAAAGGTATAGTAAACCTTTGGAAACTAGGATGTGAAAGCCTCAGTAAGAACCCTAAGGATATTTCTAAGCATAGAACACAATCTTATTATTTTAGAAATATCCATGAGTAACCTATGATAAGACCTAAAGAATGGAATTTTATTATTGATTATGTTGTTTTCCCATTATAACTAGTGTTTCTCACACTATTCTACATAGTTTTAGTCAATGGTTGGAACCCGAATGAACTGTGTTAATGCGGAATGCGATGGGAAATCCAATGATTTTCCCCCTGAGCAACCAAACGTTATGGGAGCTTGAATGAAAAATTTTGTAGCCATGATCACACAACTTTCTCAAGATATAAATCATGTAGGGCTTCCAAATGAGAAAAGGAGCAACATTCTGTTGCATCCTTCATGAGTCAGCGTCCACCCTCATTCAGTGGGTCTACTGATCCATTAGTGGCTGAACAATGGATCCGTACCACTGAGAAAGTATTTTCAGTTCTACAATGTTCTAAACATGATAAAGTTATCTTAGCAGTATATCGTTTGGAAGGTGAAGCTGATCAATGGTGGAATCTTATCAAGAATATAAGGCCCCAAGATGAAATTGAATCCATGGAATGGGATGAGTTCGGGAACTTGTTTTTCAATAAGTACTTCCCTCATATTTTTCAAACAAAGATGGAGAGGGAGTTTTTTGAACTAAAGCCAAAGGTTGATTATTTTGTCGGTACCTACGAAGCCAATTTTACGAGACTTTCAAGGTACGCTTTCAGAATTATTATCCATACTTAGAGTAAGATTGATTGATTTTTTAGTAACTTAAAACCAAGTCTTCTATGGGCGTTATCCATAAGGGACTTCAATAACTACGAATAAATTGTTCGATGTGATATCAAGGTTGAGTTGGATATTGGAGTAAAACATCCATCATATGGGTTTGATAAAAAGAGGAAAATAGTATTCAAAGGGAAATCTAAAGACCACACTGAAATGAAGATGAGTTTTCCCTTATGCTCAATCTGTGGAAAGAAACATGGAGGGAATTGTCTTATAGGGACAAGTAAATGTTTCAAAAGTGGAAAATAAGGGCATTGGGCTTTTGAATGTCTCAATGATGGAAAAAATATGTCTATTGATGAAAACAAAGAAAAGGCTACACAGAATGCACCTCCTACACATCAATGTTACAAGTGCAAGGAAATGTGGCATTATGATAATCGATGCCCTAATCTAAGGATTGTTGATGATGATCGACGTCAACAAACTCTTAAGTCCAAAGACAAAGGAACGTCACATGCAATTTGTATCAGTGATGTGGAGTACGATAACGAAGTGGGGAAGGTAAACTTTCTATCCACTCTAAAGTAGAAAATGTTTTATTTGATTCTGGATCCACCCACTCTTTTATTTCTGAAGAAGTTTCTAAGGGTATCTCCATATTACTTCAACAATTAGATGTTGAGTAAGCTGTGACCACCTGTAATGGCACAACAGTCACGTCAAAAGTTTAAGATTATTCTCCAATTGATGATTGCAGGAAAGTGATTCCTGCAAATCTTGTGATCCTTCCTATAGTGGAATTTTATGTTTTCCTTGGAATGGATTGGATTTCTTTATATGGAGCTCATATAAATTCCCAAAGAAGGGAAGTCACATTTTATATTCCTGATCAGTCAGCGATCATATATTGATGTGAGGATAAAGATAACATACCAGTGGAAATTTATTCAATATTACGGGTCTTGATGCCAATAAATGAAGGTTATTTATCTTAAATGGTTGGAGAGAAACTCAAGATTAAAAATACACCCCTTGTACAGGAGTTTGATGTTGTCTTTCTAAAGGAATTTTTATGTCTTCCACCAAATCATGAAGTTGAGTTTTCAATAGATCTCATACCGGTTTCTATGCCCATTTCAACAACACATTATAGAATGGCCTCAATTGAGTTGCAGGAATTGAAGAAGAAACTACAAGAAAATCTTGACAAGGGATTCATGCGCCCTAGTGCATCACCTTGGGGAGCAGTTGTTCTGTTCGTTAAGAAGAAACATGGATCAATGAGACTCTACGTTGATTATCGAGAACTTAACAAGATCAATATCAAGAACAAATATCCTCTCCCATTCATTGATGACTTATTTGAAAAACTATGTGGAGGTCAATACTTTTCCAAGATTGATCTTCATTCAGGGTATCTTAAATTAAGGGTCAAAAGGGAGTATATACCAAAGACTGCATTCCGTACAAGGTATGGACACTATGAATTTATAGTGATGCCATTTTTTCTTACTAATTCCCTTGCTATCTTCATGGATCTAATGAATAGAGTATTTAGAGACTATCTTGATCAGTTTGAGGTAGTCTTTATAGATGATATTGTTGTCTATTCAAAGAGAATGTAAGAACATGAAGATCACTTGAGAATTGTATTAAAGACCCTAAGAAAGGATAATATTTATAAAAAATTTTACAAGTTAGAATATTGTCTTCAAAATGTTTCATTTTTTGGTCACATAATCTCAAAATAGGGGATATCTGTGGATCCAAAAAAATAGAGGTTATCGAAAGATGTTCAAGACCAACCACGGTAACTGAGATCCGAAGTTTTCTTGGTTTGGCTGAATATTATTGACCTTTTGTGAATTATTTTTCACGATTATCTAATCCACCCACCATGTTGACTCGAAAATTAGTTTATTTCATTTGGACGAAGGAGTGTGAAGTGAATTTCAAGGAGTTAAAAAGAAGATTATCCAGTGCACCTGTGCTCACACTACCTTATAGTGGATAAGGGTTTGTGATCTAAAGTGATGCATGCAAGAAGGTATTGGGGTGTGTTCTCATGAATAATGATATGGTGATAGATTATGCCTCACAAAAATTTAAAATACATGATCAAAATTACCCAACTCGTGATTTGGAGGTAGCTACGGTAATCTTTTCTTTAAGATTTGGAGGCATTATCTTTATGGTGGAAGGTGTGATATTTATACTGATCATAAAAGTTTGAAGAATATTTTTACACGAAATGAGATTAATATGTGCCAAAGAAGATGGACCTAATTAAATATTATGACTGCTCAATTCATTACCACCCTGGGAAAGCAAAAAAGGTGGTAGACACATTAAGTCGACAAGACCATGCTAGCTTATCCATGATTAGGATCACAAAAGATCCAATATTTATGGATTTAGAAAGGATGGATCATGGAATTATAATGGAAGGGGAAAATATTATCTTTCACAAATGAATGTTCAACCATCTATACATGTGATGATTAAAGGGGCACAGAAAGAATATGTAGAGTTACAAAAGAAGGTGAGAAATGTTATTAAATTCCACATTGATTGTGATGAAATAATAAGGTTTAGGAATAGGGTTTGTGTTCCTCCCATCATATAATTAAAGAAGGAAATATTGGATTAAGCTCATAGTTCTACATTCTCTATTCACCCTGGGAGCACGAAAATGTATATGGACCTGAAGGAGAACTTCTGGTGGGATGGCATGAAAAGAGATGCTGCTGAATTTGTCTCTCGATGCTTGGTTTATCAACAAGTTAAAGCTGATAGATAGAAGTCTAAGGAGATGTTACAACCATTACCCATACCAGAATGGAAATGGGAAAACATCACTATGGACTTCGCAAGTGGACTTCCTAAAAAATCCAAAGGTAATATTTTTATCTGGGTTATAGTTGATCATCTTACGAAGTCGGCACACTTCATTGCTGTTAGAGAAGATTTTTCTCTTGATCATCTTGCCAGGATATATGTAAAAAAAGTGGTAGGATTGCATGGAGTACCACTTTAGATTATATCTGATCGGGATTCGAGGGTTACCTTGATGTTTTGGAAAAGTCTTTAGCATACTCTAGATATTGATTTGGGTTTCAGAACTGCTTATCATCCTCAGACAGACGGTTGGTCGGAGAGGACAATTCAAACTCTAGAAGACATGTTGAGAGCTTTCTCTATGGATTTCAAAGGTGGTTGGGATCAACACCTCCCATTGGTGGAATTTTCTTATAATAATAACTTTCACTCCAGTATTCATATGGCTCATTATGAAGCTCTCTATGGAAAGAAATGCATAACTCTAATTTTTTGGGAAGAAGTTGGGGAAAGAAATCTATTAGGACCTGATCTTGTTGATGAGATGGCAGAAAAGGTCAAATCTATTCAAAAACACATAAGAGTAGTTCAGAGTCATCAAAAAGTTATGCCAATAACCAAATAATAGACCTAGAGTTTGAAGTGGGTGATAAAGTGTTCTTAAGAATATCTCCCTGGAAATGAGTAATGAGATTTGGAAAGAAGGGAAATCTGAGCCCTAGGTATATTGGTCCTTTTGAAATACAAGATCATGTTGGGAAGGTAGCTTACCAATTGGCACTTCTACCGAATCTCTCTCCAGTTCATGATGTGTTCCATGTATCTATCTTGAATAAGTACATACCTGATCCTTCACATGTACTCAGCTCAGAAGTTATACCGGTGGAGCAAGATCATTCTTATAAAGAACAGCTGATAGAGATTCTGGATCATAGAGAAAAATTCCTACAGAACAAGACCACTCACTTGGGGAAAGATTTATTGAGGAACCACCAATTAGAAGAAGCTACATTGGACCTTGGAGATATGATGAGGGAGAAGTATCCTCATCTATTTTTTACAAAGTGAATAATTTTGAGGGTGAAATTCGTTTTAAGGGGGGTAGAATGTAACACCCGAGATTTTATTAGAAATATTTTGTTTTTATGTTATATACATCACTAAAGGAATCTTTCAATACACACAAAATTTTCTTGTAATACGTTACACACAGGATCAACCTTCCTCGATAGCTTTTGTTGTACGCAATACCGAGTTTCACTAAACAACGACATGTTATTAAAATATTATATAAACTAGACATTATGAATAGTAATTCCCACCTTTTTAAATTTTATAAATTCTATCATTCAAAATGGACTTCATTTTTGGATTCGGAATATCGAAATTATCCTAAGGTGAATTTTTGGTATTTTTCAGAAATCTTTCAATTTTTGATGAATAGTGAAAACACTAGGTTACTATTTAAAAAATAATTTTTATTTAAATAATTATTTATTTTATTTAAATTTATTTTAGGTCAAAATCGATGCATAATACCTATATAAGTTCAATATAATTCATTGGTGTAATTTCATAATAATTTTAGATATATAAAAAATTTATTTAACTTTTCACAATCTTGTACCCACCTCCAAGGAGAATTTGAAAATTTACATAAAACATAATTTTACTGCTTCTGTTAGTGGAATTTCTAAAATAAGAGAGACATGGGTAATATCAAGGAGTAAAATTTTGTTCAATAAGATAAAAATAATTTTTGGTGAATAATAACTTTTTACTTTTTTTACCATGGTTAAAAGTGAATAGGGTAATTATGGGTAAAAATTATATTATTATTACCCTAACACATGTCTTAATTCTATTTGATACATGTAATTCGACAAAAAACAACCATAGGGATAAAATATTACCCTTTAGGTCAACATGGATTAGATTAGGAGACTTATTATTATTTTATTTAATGAAGAGTTAAAAGAGTTAAAATCAATGTTTAATAACTAAAACCATTTTAATATAGGGTTATACATAAGATAAATTCCACTATAAATATTCTTTATAAAGATAAAAATATTTATTACATAATGGTATTTTATTTATAATTTTTAGAGATTAAATAATTTTATTTATTTATGACACAATGATGATGCAGTAATTAACTTATTAATGAAATATTAACATAATTGATGTTATAAATACCCAAATAAATTTAATTTGAGAATTTTTATAAATTAAAGTATTTTTAGGTTAATATGACATGTTATTATGGATTTAATTAACTTTTTTACAACAAATCATGCTGTTATGAGTTTCTTAAAAATCAATTACCAAATAGTGTCAAAATTGACATAAAAAAGTATTTTAAAACAAATATTATATTATTAATTGTATTTAATTCCAAAAAATCTAAGGTTCGTCCAAATTACTTATATAAGGTTATATATATTAACAATGAATCATGTGGGGTTTTTTTGACTTGTTATAGTATGTTTATTAACCATATAGTGTAAGAAAACAAAAAGAGACAGTAAAAGTTTCATTATTTAACTTAGAGTTATATCTAAATGATAATGTTAAAATAGTAACCTAAAATTGTCTAAAACCAATTTATTGAGAGGATTTAGACCCATACCCACCTTATATTATAAATAAATCAATTTGGAGCTATTAAAAACTGAATATGACTTTATTATAAAATAATATTTTAAGTTTTTCCTGAGGTTCCCCTCTCCTCCCTTATAAAAGGGCGCCACCTCCCTCTCCTATTTACACAATTTAGATCCTAAAATCACGGCCAACCCCCGACAATTTCCCTTATAAACATCCCAAGAAACATAATAGAGGTTATGGTCCTATTATAAGAACAACTTTAGTGCCCTTATAAGAGTATTAGAAGAGGCGCGTCAAAGAAGAGGTAATATCCTTTACCAATTCTTTCAAATTCATATCTTCTTATACTTCTTCTTCTTTTATTGTTTCTTAATAAATTAATAACATAAGAATCACTAATATACTGATATGTTATTATAAATATGAAATATCCCTATTTACCCTTCTATCCAATCTACGAAACACAAAATCACCACGCATGCGTATGTACGGAATAACGTCTCCACGATGTGGTGTAATCAGTTTTTCCCACACCACCATACATGGATCGGTATAATGGTTTAAAGAATAAATATATATGGTTATTATGAAGTGATACTAATTCTAAGATATTATATCATTCACTTCAATACAATTACACAAACATTGGAATGATATCATCGTTCGTGCGTACGTACGGCCTACTGTCTCCACGATGTGATGCGACCCGTTCTACATGATCTTCATTGAATATTGATAATATAAATGAATTTAATTAATAAATTTGATATATATTATACTAATACCATTCTTTAAATGATGTATCTATAACCTAAAATGAATAATAAGAATTTATTTGACAAAATACGCATAGGAACATAGAGCAATGAACACACGAATAACAAGTAGCAATGAAATATTACTAATAAGAAGATAAGAATATGACCATATATTATATCATAACAATGAATATGATTTTTTAATAATTCAATGACATTATTTAAATCATTATTCAGGATGTTCGGATACGTATGAAGCATGTCAGACCTAAGGTAAGGGAAAATCTCGCATTCTCATTTTTATCCGAGATTGTTTATACTTTAGAATTTACTGGGGGATATTTATCATCCACATACATGTTTCCTCAATATACAATTTCATTTTTATCATCCTAAAAAATTTTAAATATAATTTTACTCATTAGTGAATTCTTTTTAAAAGATATGAATGTAATATTTTTTCGTTTTTAGTACGAGGTACTTTTTGACTTTTTCGGCCAAAGTATGAGAAAAATGTTTTTTACTTATATGACATGAATATATTTTTATGATTTCATAGAACATTATTTCCATGAAGCTTAATTTACAATTTTTCAAGTTTATTTTTAATCAACTTCTTTTAGTTTAAAATTGTATGACATGTTAATAAAGGAAAAATGTTTTTGAAGTAGGAAGGAAATTTTCCTCAAGAATGCAGTTCAAGCATTTTATCAAAATTATTTTCCATCTATGATAATATAGGGTTCTGTTTCTATCCCTATTTTTACGTAGATTTGATTATGATATGATGTAATTATTTTTATGATGTCCTTTTATCTTATATGGATTACATTATGATGGCATGATGTTTAAGAATCCCATTTTAATTACATCGGTTATGCTATGATGTATGATTTATGATCTTGTGGCACACATAAGAATGGTATCATTATGAGATGTATGGGACCTATATATCCCTCCAATTCATTGGGTAGTGATTCATATCTCATGAGATAGACATGGCTAGAATGGAAGGTGTATCTGGTTCAGTGATACAGGGTTTAAATGAAGAGTGAACTCGGTACAGAAATGGACTTTGTCCACAAGGATAATATTGGAAATGAGTCTTGACTACTAAGAAATGATTCTCTATGATTATATCTGTATGAAAAAACATTTCATTTTTTATGTTATGATTATTTGGATTACATTTCACTACCATGATTTATTCCATGTTATGTTATTATGATCTCTTTTGCAGGTTAAGATTATCAACATGTTATGTTCTTATAAATATGATATGATTGATATTTCCTTTGTTTACCCTTACTGAGAATTTGAGCTCACCCTTTTGTATGTTTTCTTTTCCCTAGGATAGGAAGAAGGGTATTAAGTAAGATATGCCAAAAGGGACTCTAGATATGATAAAATAAAAGGGAGGCAATGTAGATGATTTATGAACCAGTTGTTTATGTTTCCCAGTTTCTAAAGACACTATACCTATAAGATCCTTTCATGGTTTTGTTATATGTTGTAATAAGTTTGATTCAATTTTGATGTAATAACAATGTATGTAATGTACGGGTCGTTATATTCGGTCCACCTCAAGGCCTTCAGGACACCATAAGAATAGATTCAAACCATACAACATATAAGGAAGAAGCTTCAAAAGGAGGAGGAGAAAGGAGAAATCACTAGTTCAGAAGCTAAACAGATTGCATGAATGAGAGTGTATAAAACCTACCATCGAGACAAGCCTGTGGATGCACGGTAAATCCTATCCAAAAAACCATGCAAATGTGGAGAGTTTATTTCATGATGAAGATGCTGTGGAGGATCAGTTCCAAGTAGTTAGTCTGGGTTATATGTAATTTTTGAATCCTATGGGAAATTAATTCTTCTATGGTCTACATGCCATGTTATACTTATGCCTACGGGCCTTGTAAGGGTTCCACCTTACCCCTTGAAAGGTGGATTATCAAAAATAAATAAAACATGAAGTCCTTCAGGACACTTGATTGATATATATAACATCCTACTTTTTTCCTTCTGAAATGTAAAGATTATGTAATTCTAGGTCCATGAAAAGTTATATTTCCATATGGAGGATATATATATTCTTGAGGATGGGTAATAATGAAATGGTGTGGAATATTCGAACTACGATCCACCCATTTCATAGAGATTATGAGATTTTTCTAGATTGATATTGTTTTGTTATTTCGATGATGTTTTACTTTGGGATGTTTACATTTCATTATGTGGTACTTTTCTCTCATAGGATATTTGGAATACCAATAATGTGTAGATTTATCTACCACTATTATAAAATGATGTATTTTTAACCTCACAATGTTTTTACCTTTGTATTTTAGATGATAGAACATGATTTTTTCAAACTAATGGGGATTTGGAACACCAGTTGTCTATGTCAGAGCTATCTGGGATATCTATATACTAGGGTATTCATGATGCTTTAGGAAAAATGATTATCAACATGAAAGGTTGGTCATATTTCGTAGATATTACTATGTATTATATGATGAGTGGTTTGGCATGAGACATAATTTTTGGGACATAAGTTTTAGTTATGAATTATTTTCTAGCCTGTTTTCATTGTAGAACGTCTTATATAACCATGGCTATTTGGATATAATTTATTTGAGGATAAATTGATATGATTCACGAATATTACAAGTTTAATATAAGTATAATAAAATCTATAAATTTTGAATTTTATTTGAAGGATATGATATATATTGGTGTCTCTTGATTTAAATAATGATCTTGGTATCCTTTCTAATGTTATATTGTTTTATTTTGATTTTTTCAGCACCATGTCCATGAGATGATTTTTGAATAAATCATATGTGGGAGATTTTGATAAACCATGTAATGTGAACCCTCCTCATATCCTAATAGAAATAGTGATTTTTTCTATCTATGAGCTAGTATAGGTAGATACACCCTTTCCCATTCAGGATCGGATTATGGAAACTTAAAGGTATTAATTTGGAGATCATGATCAATAGTTTCTTTAATAGAAACAATAATTATTTACCAATACATGAATTATCCACAAAATGAATTTGATTTAAAAATAAATAAATATATGCATTTTAAATTTTTGGAATCACATGATTCCATGAAAGATAAATGTGAAAAATTAATGAATGAAGGGACCTGTAGGATGAGGTGGATTTTATGGTTATAATGAAGAGTTAATAAGTCTTGGAATAGAATGTATTCAGATTTATTTTTGTAGAATTGTTCTATCTGGAGTCTATGGTTTTGAAAAAATCCATCGAATTACTTACCCTATTGTAAGAATATAGATATGCTACTCAATATACAAAATATTTTTTTGAACATTTTCAGTTTTCCATTATGGCATTGAAGAATGAGGAATAGAAAACCTAAAGATTTGAGATGGTTATTTTACCTGATATTCGATATCGGGTGTTAATGATAACAATATATTATTACGAAGACATGTTTAATGGAGTTTTAGTAGAAGATAAATTCATGGATAGTTGTTTAGGATTGACATGAGTTTCACATACTCTACATTGTCGTTATGTTATTTACATTAAATTAAAGTGGAAGAAATATGAGTGTAATTATGGATCATGACTATAGAAATTATACAGATATTATATTATTTATAGAGGAAGACCATTGAATTAAACCTAGAATTAAATAGTCATAAAAATAAAATTGAGCTTGTACTTAGGAAAAAATATTTTTGATTAATGTAATCATATAGGTGACCTTTAGATATACAGTCATGTATTTCTTACCATGAGTGGTGGAAAATACGCATCAACAAGAAAAGGTATTGCATTCAAATCAGATACTTCATAAACTAAGGGATTTTATCTATTGGAATGTGTAATTAAACTTGTAGAATAGATACATTATAAAATAATAATAATTTATTCAATATAATATGAATCACATAACACCAATCCTAAACAACCCAAGAAATATATTTTTCAAATTAATCTCTTCGATAAACTATAAATCACACACTCCTAAGTCTAAATGAACATTAATATTGTCTTCTATCATAACTTATCTATTAAATGTGTGTATAAATAAAAATAAATGAATAATTAAAATAATTCATATATTTTTATTTAATACAAAATAAAAATCATCCAAATGAAAAATAAACTTTTTTTTGAAAACCTATATTTTTTAAATAACGGTTTAGTAATTATCTTTACACATAATATAAAATTAGTTTCCAAAATAATTATAAATTATAATTAATAAATGTAACTTCATTTTAGTGGATCATCAAGTCTAATTATTATATTGTAATGTTTTGGATCTTTCTGAAAATTTTCATTTTTTGATGAACAGAAAAATATACTACTTATTGAAGATTGGATGTTAATTTAGTAAATTTTAAATAGTAAATTATATTTAAAATTAGTTTAATTTAATATGTATTAATTAAATTTCATTCATTGAAATCAATTTTATATTGACTTTTTATATTAAAACATTTAAACTTTTGAATGTTTTCTTTTGGAAAGCCCACTTTATCTCAAATATGAATGAATAATTTTAAATTAAAATATTCCAAATAGGAAATTTTAATTTCAAAAACATTAATCTATATTTTAAATAAAAATAATTAATATTTCCTAATAATTTGAAAATTATTTTTAGAAAAAATTTATTATTGAAAATTATAAAACTTATTTTCCGTGGTAATGCTAAAAATGGATTTACCATGATGTTAATTAAAAAAATTAATATTTAAATTTTACTAAATATTTTATCTAAAATTCTATTTTTATACTTTTTTGAAATTAATAATGTGTATGTAGACATTAAAATACATTTTGGACCCATTTGGCATCTGAAAAATATGTTTACACCATTCTATTTTAAAAAACTACAAGTTATCCACTCAGCTTAGTAAAAGAGTCAACCCTCTCCTCTATTGATAAAATATTCAAACAATTTTTTTCCGAAAATTAAAAAAATAACTTCCATATTCTATAATTCATCCAATAATACTTATATTTTTCATAAATCCATCCATGTAATGGTTTGGTTGCAAAATAACGGGGATATCTGAAGATAAGGTAATGTTATTTAACAAGAATTGTTATATTATTTCTTCTTTTACTTCCCAAATTATTATTAAATAATGATGATAAATTAAAAAACATATCTTAAATATGCTTATTTTTTATAATATGTTGATGACCTTAAACCATCCTCAAATCCATCAAATGTTATATGAAATCATAATTCATGTATATGGTGGACCACTTTCTCTTGAACCAATGTAATTTATTTTTTCATTACCAGCTATCAGAGTTGGTTATGATGAAATATCTATATTATATATATTATTATTATAAAATCATTATACCACTAGATCTATCATTTCATATTTTTGTTTTTATAAATTCAATTTCATTGCAGATGTGATATTGTCAGCTGTTTGTGTAGCAGATTAATCCCTCATGAAACGATGTGATTCATTTTCTCTAAGGATATACATAGAAGATAATATTGATATATTTAAT
The DNA here is from genome assembly GCA_963277665.1 of Viscum album. Taxonomy (NCBI): domain Eukaryota; kingdom Viridiplantae; phylum Streptophyta; class Magnoliopsida; order Santalales; family Viscaceae; genus Viscum; species Viscum album. Next base: position 355,897,220 of record OY728155.1, on the reverse strand, counting down.
TAATATATGTGATATAAATAAAATTTATTTTATATTAATGAAATATATATATTTATTAAAAGATAATTTATTATTTTTTGTTACCTTTTTCATGAACTTATAGATGATAACACCATTTGTGTATGTGTGGAAAACAACATTCACGATGTGATGTGATACTCTTTTCAACACCACGCCTCATAGATGATGTATATATTTAAATTTCAAGAAATTATATGGTATTTATGATATTATTTTCATTATGGAATGATAAAAACTTAATTACCACATTTTAATTACGATCACTGAAAATTGGAAGTGTAACTTAGGTGTACGTACATCCAATCATTTCCATGATCCTAATCCACTTGACTTACCAAAACCATCTCATGAATTGTAATAAAATTTTAATTTAATTATAAATATGATAAGTAATTCATGATTATTATTTTAATGATGATCATCCAATGAACATGAACCAAAACATTCATGATAAAACACGCATAAGAAAAATAAAGGAATTAACAAACAAAACAATGAAAATAATGTAATATTATTAATAAATAGTTGATAAGATGTCAAAATGGATCATATATGATATCAAAATAATTTTATGGATCATTAATAATATAATAACCAATTTAGAAACACTATAATTGAGTTCAAATGATTTTCAACCAAAAGGATGTTTAAGGTAATGTACATCATCTAAATTTCCTTTCAATGATCTATATTGTAATATATTATGTATAATTTATTTTAAATGGTGTATATAATTCCCCATACAAATTTTATTTCTTGATTAATTATAAATTAATTGAATTTTATAGTTTAATTAAAATTTTTTAATTCATTGGGATTTGATAAATAAAATTTAAACTTGTAATGAATTTCACAACACAATAACTTTCTATTGTCTTCTATTACTTATTCATTGCCTTTTATATTAATAGATTATGCGTGTAATGATTTTTGAATATAAATTGCCTTTTTTATTGTTTTATTTTTTAGATATATAGTTTATATTAATAATTTATCCATTTATTAATTCTCACATCAACATTAATATTATTTAATGGATTTTTAAATTATTCCATTTAAATTGGAATTATTTATGTTTGAATTGACATTAAGGGATATTATATTATAAATGGATTGCTTTTATTTTTATTTTTTAATATTATATATATTTATTTTTTTAATTAGTAATACTATTTTTACACTATTTTTTAAATAAAATAATTGATAAAATGTTTTTTTGAAATATATTTCTTCATTTCACTTTTCAATCAAAAATCTATATTAATCCAAGTCATTCAATTCTAAATATTTCGTTAAAAAATATCTTTAACTATATCAAATTATTTATTAATGGAATTTTTACCCATTTTAAATATTTTAAAAATATTTTGAATGGAATCTACATGTTTTTTTCTAAACAGGAATTTTTGGATTTTACAGAAAATGTAATAGGAATATTGGTTTTATTGTAATAAGCATGTATAATATTATATTTCATTATAACCAATGAATGATTCAAATAATAATTTCTATTTTCAAAATATTATCTTTAATGAAAATTATTTTCAACACATTTTCTAAAATTTTAGTTTTAAAACACTAATTTAAAAATATAAAAGATATTTCCATCAAGGGTATTTTATTTTGTCTTTTATGGTATTTTTATCCCTAAAACCAGTTATTCTTACTCAAATGGGTATATATTGGATTAATATTGACTTTATTGTTTAAATGTATGGTTTAATATCATTTTTATGGAATAAAGCATTGGAGGTAACATTTCTGATTAATTTTCTTGTCACATAATTTCCTTTGAAATATTGACATACCATTAATCGTTGGACATTAAATTTCCAATAAATATCCAAATTCGTTTTCATGGATATTTTTATTTCATAAAGCAATATCACTTATTCATATAGTTTTAAACATTATATTTAATTTTATATGGAAATATCTATAAATCTATAATATTTAAACAATTCGGATAGCTAATGATAAATATAATCATTCTTAAATTAAATCGATCAATTTATATATGAGTGATTATATGAACATGTTGATACATGTGGGTCCAATTTATAGGTAGATCCTTATATATTCAGTAGTCTCATTATAAAATTCAGTTCTATAGCCCTTAGATAAATGGTTTTCTAGTGTATAAAAACCCATCTCTTTTATACTATCTTAACAAAATATATTGACCGTAGAGGTGTCATGATGCCTGAGATCATGGAGTCCAATAATTATGATTTCCTTCATTGATAATTTTTTTATTTTTATCCATAGAAATTTCTAAATGATATTATCATTGGTTGTTTTTAATTTATATTTTATTGATTAAATATAATTTGTTTTTACTAATGAACCTTTCCATGTGTATTATTCCTTATAAAATTCATGTAATCATATTATTGATTTACTATAATGTGTTTCTTGTTATTTACCATAAAAAATTGAAAATTTTTCACAATAATGTGACTGTTTCAATAGAATATTAAAAATATCAAAGGAAAGTGGGATTACACAATATGTGTTACCATGTGGTTATTTTCAAATCAAATCCCCTTAGATGATATAATTTAAAATACATCATAAAATACCATGAATTATGAATGAATCATGTAAATAAATTTAAAAGGTGTAATATATAGATGACATATGAATGAATTGGTTCATATTGGTTAATAAGTCTCGATGGAATGCAAAATTAGTAAAAATTAATTACCACCAAATTTCCTTTGTTTCAATGTGAATTATCCACTCGTATAATGGTTCCAATAATTTTATTAATGTATTCCAAAAACATAATAATATTTAAAATATCATTTAGTTGCATATTATAAAATTTTATCACCCATTTGGTTATTAATATTTTATTACATTCCTTATTTTGGGTGTTAATCACATTTTCCTCATTCATTTTTTGTTATAAATGATATGGTTCATGCACATATTAAATTTTTTAATAATAAAAAAATAGAAATCTTTTAATAATTATAATTTTTTTACGCAAATTGTAATTTTCAATTTACTCATGGATGAGTGTTGTGAAAAATGGCATACGTTGCGATCATGGAGACGTTATGCCACACATACGGATGAGTAACATATTCATTTTTAATAATAATTATAGAAAGGTGGAAAGCAATATTCTGAAATTAAATAATTATAATATTATAACATATAACATATTATTTATTCTAAATATAATTATATATATCATCCATGTGGTGTTTTGATTAAAAGTGAGTCACATTGCTTTATAAAGGAGGTATCCCACACATACGCAATCAATATCTTTCAGTGAGTGAAAATTAAAGAATAAATGATATATTGTAATGATGATACATTTTTCATTAATATAATTTTTATTTAATTTTTATAAAATATATTTATTAACATTTATCTTTAATACATTCCTTGTAAATCATTATGGAATGGTGAATCACATCACTTCGGAGGTGGTAGTTTGTCGTACACAAGAGAGATGATATTATATTCTTAAAGGAATCGAAATTAAAAATATATATTTTATATAATGACTCTATTGGAAAAAATAAGTAATAAAATAATATATTCACTTTTATATACATCATACCCAGCTTCCTGAGGAGGTAATGAAAAAACGAATGATGTTAGTTTGTAATGTGGTAGTCTGATGTACACACAAATGATGATTTCAGAACCCATTATATGAATTGGGTATGGTTTTGTATAATTAAATTATTTAACACCATACAAGTATATGTATCATAATAACTTTAATAAGTCATCACAGTTTAATTATAATTGAAGGAGGTGTGTAAAGAAACAAACTAAAAACAATTATTGAATAATATTATCCCTTCATTGAGTATACACCTTATGTTCTCACTAATGTCATACTATTATGTATTTATATAGAAAATAAGGTACTAATATGAGATAAGGGATGTTAATATATTATTTGGGAAGTTATTTTTTCTGAAAATGGGTTCTATTTCATGAGGGTCACAGTTCTAGGGTTTCCTTTAATAAGTGAGTTTATTGACATACTTCTTATCATTTAATCCTCTATTCAAGCATAACCACATTTTTTTCATTCCAACTGAATCCAAAATGGTCTTATATATAATCAAGATAAGATAAGGATGAGATATGGACATAAATTTGAAGTTATAAAACCTTTTAGGTCACCTTTATGATTTATCTTCATAGTTTAACTCCTAGTATATCCATTTTTACCTTAACACCTTTAATAAAATTTTACCTTATCACTATTGATTTTGGAAAAAATATATTTTTAACATTTTAGAAATAAAAATTATAATTATTAAAAATAAGTAACAAAAATTTATAAACTAAATTCACATAAATTTCATAATATATTTAAAATTTATTTCATTGACGCGACGAGAAAGAGGGTTATCAATTATAAAAAATTCAAGTGTTTATGATGGTTTTATATCAAAATTCAATATAAAAATGATATAAAATGTATTAATTACTATATAATTTATCTAAATATATTTTAAAACCAAATAAATATGAAATTTTATCAAATAAATTACTTAAATGAGAAATAAAATCATTTAAAATTCAGTATATATCACTATTTATCAAAAAGTTAATCCTTTCCAAAAAATTTTGAAAACATTAACATAATAAAATTGGTAATCTAATTTCAATAAATAAATTTTTATTATAAAATATAATTTATATCACTGGTACTATATAATTTTATGAAAAAATTAATATAATTTTTTTAGAAAAATGTAGTTTTTTAGAAAATAATTATCTTCATTTAAAAAGGCTTTTATTATATTTAAAATAAATAAATAAATACTAAATATGTGAAAAATATATATCTTCATAATTTATTTAATCATATTCACCCCCTCTAATATAATGGCTAGGTGAAACATTTCATATTAAATAATACTAATTTGATAATATTTCATGCTTTTTTTAGCACGATGTTGCGTGTAACACAGGATAAACACGGTGTTTTATATTCCATATTCTATTAAGTAATTTTGTAACAATATTTTTTTGTTAAAATTTTACTAAAAGTAATTTTAAAAAACGTTTCTTATAAAATATCACTTCTTTTATCTCTTCTATTGGAAATCTACTTTCTCCTAAAACTATTAATACAAATAGTGTTTTCAAAAATGTATTTAAAAATTTAGAAACTTAATTATTACAAATTATTTAACCCATTTTTATTTATAAAAAAATCACTAAAATTAATATTAATATCATAATCAAAACAAGGCTTGTTTTCTTTTTTACTAAAACTTTGAAAGGAATCATTGTTTTAACATACTCAGCTTGTACATAATATACTTATGTCATTACTAATAATTGTTTTAAAGCTTATTTTAAATGTTTTAATGATTTTTCTCTTCAAAGATATTTATTTTTCTGACCATTTACTTTTAAAAATCCATTTTAAAAAATGATAGGATATTTTCTACATGATTTGTTAATGAACATTTTAGGGTATTTCATTTCAATTACTAAAATGACCTTATATTCTTATTTTAATGGGTATTTGTTGGATTAAAATTATACTTATTATTTATATTGATGTGTTAAGATCATTTTGACCAAGGAATGTATTAAAACAAACATTCATTACTGATTTTTTAAGAAATTAATATTCCCTTGAAATATTCACAAACATATAATCATTGGACATTAAATTTTTCCTAAATATCAATATTTATAACACCTCATGATTTTAAGATATTAATTTCTTTTAATTTAACTTCTTTGATCTCTTGAAATCATAGCATGTTATTAAATATTATAATTTATTAATTAAACTTATCTCCTAGATATTGGGAATAGATGGAATGAATGATAATAAGTAAATTATGAAAATATAGATTACTTATTTTTATAAAATTAATTCATTGTTAACCAATTACATAGAAATGATATCTAATAGATCATAAAGGTTGTAAATTTATAAAAAAAATTTGGCCCCCAATGAAATTTATAGTAATATATTATATTGAAAAACATTTTTGATTAATAATAATGATATTTATATGTTGTCTGTTCGATAAAATATTTTTTCATTGTTTCAAAAAAAAATTCCCATAAGATAATAATAAATTCAATTTTACACATAAAAGGATATATTTCTATAAATAGAGTTTTATCACCTTCTAATGATCTAGTTATATTAAATATAGTTTTTTACAGTCTTATTAATTATATATCAGAAAATAAACATAATTTTTGTTAAATTTATGTTATTTTTTTGATAAGATTCAATTTCAATGAAATGTAATTGGACCTTTGGAATAATAATGTGACATTTAGGAATAGTAATGTGTCTATTAGATCAATAACTTCTCCTATGAAATTATAAATAAAATTTTGATATCTTATAAATCAAAATATGGAATTATTATACCAAAAAATAATTAAATAAATGTTTGAAAAATGATAAATTATGTATTGGTATTTTTGTGAATCAAAAATGTTTATTTAAACTTTTATAATCAATTTATTATTTTAGAAAAAAATATATTTATAAATAAATAATTTTATATTTTATGAATATAAGGTAGTTTTACGATACATTGGTTTATAATTTATTGTTCCATAAAATCATTTATAATATTGAAATTATTATTTTTTGAATAAATGATAACTTTAATTAAATAATAAATTTATCAAATTTAAAAATTTATTTTCATAAAATGGACTGAATTTTTGAATTATACTCATCGAAAAATGGTTAGGGTAAACATTCAGTTTTTTTCTCAAATAGTTGATGTTTTTTTGAAAATAATGAAATACATTAATTTACTGTATTAAATAAATACAAAAATTATTGGTTCATGGAAGATTTATGGATAATTTTAGACCATAATATCAAAATATCATTTATTATTGTAATATATTTGGTGATAATTATCAAACTATTCATACTTATTTGCCAAAATAATAAAAAAATGAATCAAATATTCACAAAACACCCCTCTCCTCCACTATAAATACTAACCCTAACCACCTATTCGTCTCACACCTCTTAAGATTTGAAAAATCTATAATTACTACTCAATACTCTTAATATATATCTTCCCCATTACTATGATACTTTTTCCCCAAAATTCCAATCCCAATCCCCTTAAAGAGGTTCTCAACATGAAAATTTTAGAAGGTAAAACCTTAATCCTTCCCTTTAATTTTATTTTCATTTTTAATTTATTTTGTTATCCTTCCATTTCCTCCTATAGCCAAAAACTCATGATAAAACTATTATTTCAAGGACAATATTAGATTATTTTGAAATACCTCAACAGTCAAAATCACATTCAATTTTTGGAATGTAGTTTCATACTACTACTTATGACCTTCTACCATATCATTTTAAGATGGAGTATGAATGATATGTTTATATAGACATGGATAATCTCCTTTGGAAACCCAATTGAAATATAATATTCAATTATATGGATTTTTATAGAACAAAATGTGATGGTTTTAATTCATTCTTGGTTATTTAATTTCAATATATCTTTCATACCACATGCTGAACAACGGCTGATTTGGAGAATTTAGAGAAACTGCTTACCATTATGGTTGTTATTGTAGCGCACATGAATAATTCTGGTGCTGGTATATTTTATCTATATGAATTCTAATGATTACCTTGATAATTACTTTGTATCTTGTCATTTTTCATGCAGGTTATTGAATTATGTTCAAGTTGTCTTTGACTGTAGGCACCATCCTACCCGCTTTGAACAATATATGATGACTGTTATCTGAGAAGGATGAATCAAAAAAACATAGGCCTTACTATTATCTGCTACTGCCTCGATCATTTCCTTCATCTAGAATTAGAGAATCTCTTGGAATTTAGATAATCATGTCTTCCCATTACTGGCTGAATTTAATTCTCTAAATAGGGCTGTTATGAATTCTGCTAACAAATATACTAGAGTTATGAAAAATGAGCTTTCTGATATTATTATTTTGCAATCTCTTTGTTTCAATTATAGGACCAAGATTCCAATAGTTTCATAAATCATCAGTTGGATACGTCCCTTTCCTAAATGTGTAATGGTCATTTTCGATGGGGTAGCTTCAGGTGCGTCGGGCCCTTCTAGCTGTGGTGGTGTTTTTTTTCACCAACTAAGGAATTACATTGGGTTTGTTCTATCACATCATTGGAAGTGGTCATGCCATTGATGTTGAGTTGTGGTCCATAATAAAGGCAATCAGGCATACTATTCATTTTTTCTGGCATTCAATATGGATTGAATTGGATTCAAGCTTGGTAGTTGAAATTATTAAAAGTATCTCTCAGACTATTCCATGGAATATGTTGTATTATTTTATTGATTGTCTCAGGATTGTGGACTAACATGATGTTGTTATTACACATGATTATAGATAATAAAATTAGGTTGATGATTTCCTTTTTTATAGGGAAATTGTGGAGTCCACATCCATCTTTTCTTTTTCATCACTTGAATTGTTTAATGCATTGCTTTAAGCGGATGCATGTGGTGATATGTGTACCCATATTTTTAAAATCTCTTGTAATCCTACTTTGTTCTTTAATTTTTAATAATAAATTTATCTAGGATCAGGATTTCATATTTCTTTATCCTTTTGATAACATATATTGTAATTTTTTTAAATGGAACATCTTCCATAAAGTATCTTCTCCTTTTACTTTTATTTTAATGTTGAAAAAATCATCTGTGAGGTGTTGATTTACCGTCTCCATAGATGATGTGTTTTTTTCTCAATTCATCCTTGAATTCTATCCATAAAACAATTTTTATTATTAAAAAGTATTTAATATGGGTAATAAAACGTATTTAATTTTCTATAACCAGTATATATATATACATAATATTAATTCATAACACAATACCTGGCTTCAATGATAAAAAACTGAAAAAATAATATAACAAATTATCACTAACATCGTATCTAATTATTCATCAACATATAATATAACTGAATGAAATATAAAAAAAATTATTATTATTTCTATTTATTAATAACATATAATTTAAATTTAGGAAAAATATTCTAATTTGACATGATTTTCCATACATATAAAAAACTAAACGGATTATGAAAACCAGGGAAATGAATGCTCTTGAAAGATCAAATTGAATTTTATAACACATCAAAAAGACCATAAATGATGTTAATAAAATTATAAAAAATAAAATAATAGTATATAAAGAATATTAGTTAATTAATGGATTTAATCTTATTATATTGGACAATAATATCTTGTGTAGAAGACAATCATACACAAGGTAAGGGTTTTCTTATCTCACCTTTATTTATGTGAGATATTCCTTTTTCACCAATATTTATTATATTTTGTTCATTTATACTGACCTTTTATGTATAATCTCATGAATATATTTAGCTTTATGGTATTAATTTTTTTATTTTATTATTATTAATTATAGGGGCCATGCAGTTCAATTGTTTTTAGAGTGGTAATGGTTTCTTCTCGATCCTTGATTTTTCATTTAGGTTAGGATTTCTCTATCATTACCACTATGTAATTCTTAATTATTATTATTAATACTTCAAAATTACTTTTGAATTTTCTACATAGATATATATAACCTGCATAATCGTACCTTATTTGGTGGGGAGATACATGTTTTAGAAGGATCCTTTCTCAATTATTCCTGATAAGTATGCATGATTAAAGGGAGATTACAAGTTTCATACCCATTTTCATGTTCACCCAACAATCTATTTTAATCCATCATTATGTTTCTAAAAATAGTCATTTAATCAAGAAAACCAGCTTTGTGAATTTCTAGGTTTATACAATGTAACTTCATTAGTCTGTTTTAAAGACAATTTAGAATATCCCCTTAGATCGCACATAAGTGACTCATTTCTTATTATTCTTAAATTATCGTTCTCACTTTAGTTGGAAATCAATTTTTACTCAAATATAACTTCATTGTATTTCCATTTTATTATATTGGATATTTATTTTTTATAATTCTATTTTATTACGAACACCAATTATTTTCAAACAGAACTTTACTTTCCTAAGTAATAGTGGATTTCTCAAGTATTTATCAATGATTTTATTGGATCATTTACATATATAATTATGATGAATATATTTCGATCTGTTATAAGACGCATTTTTTAAAATATATTTTTTTAAATATATTATTTGACATATGATGAATTCATTGGAATTACTAAGTGATGGTTGGGGCCCGTAGTAGCCCCTCAACACATTATTAAGCCTTATGGGAAAACAAGACCAGGTTTTTACTTACACCTTACCCATTTATATAGATTTCTTTGATGATTAATTGATGGTATATTTATGATTTATGGAATTATGAATTCTCTCATTAGGATATTAGTAATTTATAAATCATTTCATTATTTTACTCATATTATATTCAAGGTTAAGTTTCATGTGATTATTTATATAGAATTATTTATTTTACTTCTATTCTAGTCATAATATTATCAATATTATGTTTTGTTGGAATGTGTTTTTGTTAATCATCATTCCTTATTATTTATGTTTATTTTAGCTTCCGAAATGTTTTTTACCCTTACTGTGCATCATATATCACCCATTTATTATATTTTATTTTCACCCAGGATGTGAAGATGTTTATTATTAATGTCCTCCAGGGATAATCATGGATTTTAAGGATATTTAGAATAGATTTGATTTCTTATTTATTTTATTTAACATATTAATTTTAAACATATGTTTATATTATCTTTTCAAAATATATTAAACTATTTGTAAATTTGGGTTGAGTACACTTGTTCATTTCACTAATGTAATAAAGTTAAACACTGGTTATAGGGTACTAGGGCCAGGGTATTTATATTTGGTTTTAGAGGAAGTATAAGGACCTGACATTAAACATTACATAATCTCATTTATTACTTTAGAATGAACTTCTTTACATTCCCAAAAAATATGGTTTAGTGTTTTATATTGTTAGGATATAATTCATATATAATAACCAACAAGAATACAAAGTGGGTACAACTAAAATAATATCCATTTTTTCAAAATACAAAATCATTTATTAAAAACAAGAAATATTTTTATGAAATGTCTTTACAACATTCATATTGGATTATCCTTTTCTCTTACCCAACCATAATCTCTATGAAAAAAATTTAACACTTGGGATGATAAAAAAATCTCAATAAGGTATATAAAAATAAGGATATAAATCATTAGTACATATATAATTACGAATATATGAAATCATTCTCCTAAATTCAAATTTCTCACCCAATAAGTATCATATAGTTCTTTGTGAACACATGAGATTTCCATAAAAAATTGAAAAACATAAATAACCAAAATATGTATGATGGTTAATTATATACTAAATATTGTAGCACTTTCTTCTGCCTTATAATTTGTAACAATAAAGACTACCTTACAATGTAACCCTCATGACTACCTTATGGTATAACTATAAAAGTTACAATTGGAGTCACCCTATGAACGACCTCCAACTAAAACACACCAAATTAATTATAGGGAGATATAGGTCCCATGATTCATCATATATAATTAGTAAGAACATGGTTAAAATCATAAAATAATAATAATAACACCATATAAATCATTCCTTTTTATGATTAAAGGATATTAATATATGATTTTAAATAAAATTCCACTGAAAATATCATATATTTGAAGTGATAATTATTATAATGAAATAAATGTTTTTATAAAATATAAATCCACATTATAAAATATAGTATTAAAATAATTTATATCACAAATAATCTTATTACCACATAATTAATGATGTAGAAAGTCAACCTAACAAATTAAAATTGGGTTAATAATTCCCTTACATTAGGTTAGTCTATCATTAAATGCATTGAAACCTCATTTATAACTATTATATTTGAGTTATAAATATTTTATAGAAACATATTAATTTTTATATCACCTTATATGATCTTATTATAACATCATTCCACATGTTTATTAATAATATTTTGTTATTTCTATTGTTTTTGGTGCGTTCATTAAATGGTTCCCATGGTCGGTTCGTAATGGATATTATTACCAAATCTAATAGAAACTAAATAAGAGAAGTGACCTGAAATGAATATTTTTCTATAATATTGGAGGGTACCATAACTCATTTATTTCATTTATGATGATGAATCCTTAGAATGAAAAGTTATGATCTTTGTTTAAATATTTTTTCTAGTTCTTATATAATCACAAACTTGTATTGTTATATAATTTAATATCATGTATGTATGTTAACATCAAAAAAAATGTTATGTCATACACATTAAAATATGTTTCAACCACTTAAATGGTTTTGTGACCACAAATAAAGTCTATAATTGAAATTAAAAACACATCATCCACTATGTAAACAAATCAACACATCATGGATGGTGTTTTTATTTTTAAAATAAGGGGGAGAGGTGAAGAGATTGTGATGATTAATTTTCCTGTAAACATGTTACCATTCAAGTATATATACGATACTAGAGTTTTTCGGGCTCTTGTATAATTTTATGTGAAAATAGTTTAAAAAGATATAGAAATTAAAAGAAAATGAAAGAAAATGAATGAAAATGAAAGATAATTTTAACCTCTTCAATCCTCCTCCCTGCGAACCTCTTTAAGGAAATTAGTTTTGTCCTTTTGGAGAGACAAGAAAGTATTGGACATGGGGAAGTGTTTGGTGGTGATATTTTAGGAAATTTAGGACAATTATAAAATGGTGATAGGTTTGAGTAGAAGTGGGGGTGAGGGTGGTATTTATAGTGGAGGAGAGGGGGATTTCCATTATTTTAATCATTATTTAATTATTATTCTCAATGAAAGAAATAATTTTGGTTATTGAGTAAATACAGTAATAAGTACATTTGTTTTTGAACCAGGGGTGCTTACCTAAACTTAAAAACATCCATGTCTCAATAATTTATGTATTTAGATTATTTTTTAAATTAATGTATTTCACGATTCACTAAAAATTCATATATTTTAGAAAAATCCCTAAAATTCATCAAATATTATTAGATGTGTATAATTCAAAAATGAACTACGTTTTTTAAAAATAATTCTTTTTTTAATTAAAATCATAATTTTTTAAAAAAAATAATAGTTTTAAAAATATATATCATTTTATAACAGATTGAAAAATTAATTAAAGTCTAATAAAAGTTTCTTATATTCATATAAAAACAAAAAATAAAAATTTATGAATCTATTTTATGAAAATATAATTTCTTTTTGAAAATTATATTAATTATAAAATTGTAAATTATCACTTATAGCCCACAAAAAAACTAAATCATAATTTATAATTTTATAAATAAAATATTTAATTAATCAATGATGTAAATATATCATATTTTCACATATAAGATAGAAAAGTTTATTTATAATTTATTAGGTGAGGTTAAAATTATATTAGCTGTATTACTATTCCTAATGGTCATATTACTATTCCATTGTTATAAATTCCTTAATTCATGTAAATACCTTTTATTGTATTATAAATTTATAAGGAATTTCACTACCTAATTCCATAATGAAAAGAAATTTTTTTATAAGTACCGAGGTTCTTACATTCTCCACACCTTTTAAAAATTTCTCCCTTAAAAATTTTCATAACCCACCATCATCAAGATGATGGAAGCGATGGAAAAGTGCTAAGACCTTCCATCTTCAAGATGAAGAAGATATGATGACCCCGAGTCCCGCCTCTAGTAGGCTCCAGTGTAGCGACTAGCACCAAGGGTAGGTTAAAATTCTCACAATATCAAATTCATTTCCCATTTAAAATGAAAATAGGATCAAGAGGTAAGATGTAAAATCCAAAATAACTCCAAAATTTTTGTAAGATAAGAAAATGAAAATTTCCCCCATGAATTTTTAAATAAAACTTCCACAGTGTACAACATAACTTTAATGTAGGTACCAATATAAAACTAAGCATTGACATAATAACCATCCACAATTATTGAGCTAATAAGGTCTATCATGGTCCGTGTAATCTACCTGGAAACATAAAAACCATTTTATATACATAGGGTGAGCATAGTAGTACACATTTTTGAAAACCCAAAGTTACTCGTGCAAAAGTGGGAGAAGCACACTAATGCCCTTGTGAAAACAATTGAACCAACAACACCTATTAAGGAATACTATCCACCCTAGCCTCACTAGGGAACTCTCACCAAATAATGTAAGTCAATTAAAGTAATAGTATAAGAACATAAATTATTGGGTAATCCACACTACTTACCACTGTATAACTGATCATCTCTAAATGTGAGTGTCTTAGAGATAACACTCTTTCAAAAGCTCCACTGTCACAACCCACCTGTACATACTTGGGTGACAATCACATCACATCCTGCCTATAGTAACTTGTTCCACAACCACCACACATTTGAACTGAAAACATATGGGCCTCATCCTGAAGAAACCTAGGAAACAAACCACCCCTCACATAGCCAATATGATAAAATTATAAAAAAACTCAAGTCATTACATCATTACATGAGAGTCATGGGTGATAAATTCCTAGAAGAGGGAGTAGAGAAAATTTAATAACCAACCATCCATCCGGCCACTGGGATGTTGGGAAAGACAACCTCCCCCATGAAATGGGGGAAATAATCACATAGTTCACCACAAGGGTGGGGTGCGTATATAAAGCACAAGGAACTACATGTTTATATATATAGGTAACAAAAAATCAACACAACATATGGGTTTATGAGAAAACAACCGGCCCACAATAAACATCCATTGCTGCTACCCCTACATGAACTACCACACAAACATCCATATCCATAACATCAACCCAACGACATTCATTTAACCACATTCCATTGTTTATTAATAAGTTCATTTAATTTATTCCAACACTACCTAGGAAAATATCAACCACATCCATATCCAACACATTCAGTAGCACAAAAATCACAAAACTAGATTGTAACCCCACTTCACATCACTATTCAACAACAACAACACAACCTATGGGAATTCCCACTGACCTACATGTTCATCCATTACACAATAAATCAACATCTCAACCATATATTATATCACACCTTATATACCACCCCATTCACAAATTCCACAACAACCACCACAAAGTCAACAGCCCACTAAACAAACATACCACCTCTACTTTTAGAGCTAACCCCTCTATCCACCTATGTATCGAAAACCATGCTACCAACAACAACACCATACAACCTAAACAAGGTAAAAAACCTAATAAAACCCACAAAATATAGATCCAAATAAAAAATACAACTATATTCATATTTTGGAAAAATGTTATTTTATTTCTACTAACATTATTCAAGGGTGATCACAAAGTACATTTAATTTTGGGGAATCCTTATCACATTACTGGGTGTACATGATCAATTGATTTATATTTATAGATTATTCCGAAGATACAATGGTGTGAAAACAATGTACACTAATGGACATGATACTTAGAAACAAAATAGCCAGAAAAAATCATAACAGGAAGCAATGGTGATAGGTAAAACTAGTGATCAACATCATCATCTTCCCTACTAGTCATTTATAACAAAATTTAACAAGAAAATTATATCGCAACCCCATTAATAATTGGTTATAACTATGATCAAGAGGCCACATGAGTATACCCACCCCAAATGATGCACATATAATGCAGAGAAAGATATGATTCCTATATTAAACTGCTAATGGCCAATGATTCTTCCTTGCACAAAAACATAAAGTCACAGAAGTAGAATGAAGGATTCCAAGGGAAAAATGAATAAGATCCTAAACCATTTATGCACAACTCTATAGGTATTAAAAGATATTTTTTAACTTATATAAAACTAAAGGGTTCATTGTATGAGAGCATCTCAGCTTTTAGAAAGGCCAGATTCTAAATCTATGGGGAAACAATTTCAAAGGACAATAAAGAAGAAACAAGATCAAGACCACACAGTTTAGGAGTCAAAGAAACCTTCATGTTTTTAAGAGATATATACCATATGAAATGGCCCAAAAAATCATTAAATATGGAATTTTAATTGATTATCTTCAAAGATATTGTCTAAGGGGTGAACCTGAAAAACTAGAGAAAATAGAAATGACGCATCGATGGGTGAGTCAGAGTCAGGATATACCAGTGAAAAGTCACTGTTTGTTGAATCATTGTTCGATGAGAAATTTTTTTGTGAGTTTCCAATCAGGACCTACTTTTCGTTGAGTCATCGTTTCAGATCTATCATTCGGTGAGTCACTGTTCTAGAAATACAGTTCAGTGAGTCACCATTGGAAAACATAAAATTGGGAAAATCATTGAATGAGAAACCCTTGAATCCCAGAACACCCCAAAAATAGGATTATGAAAATTTAATATACCATATAGGTCTGATCCATTAAATCAGATACCTCTAAAACTATTCTCTTTCTCAATAATTAAAAACCAACCCATGATGAAAGAGGGGTCTGAAAAACCACCCTATAAGATTCCTCTCAAGGACAAACCACCTTGTATTATATGAAAGATGAAGTGAAACCTTGAAATATAAGAAAAACCCTTGAGATATATTGCAACCAAAACCCATAAAAAGAACAATTTTCACACTATATAGACACGTGGTTTAGGTAATTCCTCACTACATATCAAGATACAATCCACTTTGGGTGGCACTAACTTGCTCGCATAGGTTTAATTACATCTGCATTAATGGATCTTGATTAAAAAACTTGTCCTCCCATACCCACATGTCTAGAGTCTTTCACACATCATTGAAATAACTCATCTTATATAAAAGAGGGTTCGAGCATTAAATCATAAATAAATGATAAAAAGAGAAACACAAAATAGATCTGGGTACCAAGAACACATTTGCGATTCCTGCTCCCAAGTACTATCCTCATGGCCACAATGCCTCCACAACACATGAACCAAAGGAATGGTCCATCCACAAAGAACCTTATCCCAATGATCCTAGATCCCCACTTGCCATTTAACAAGTTTCACATATTCCTTGATATCCAACTCTTCTAGTCAATGAAGTGGGAGTCATCTTGTAGATACCAACGAAGCTGGGACATGTGGAAGGCATCGTGGATCCTCAACAACTGTGGTGGAAATTCCAGCTGATATTCTCTCTGAATAACTTGTTCAAAAACCTCTAATGGTATAATTAACCTAGGAAAATCTTTCACCCTTTACCAAACTATTGTTGTCCACATCGAGGGAATGCATTCAAGTACACATAGTCTCCAACCAAAAACTACGTGCGCCTCCTCCTATGATTGACATAAAATTATAATGTTTCTGAACATCCTTCATCCTATCACACACAATCTAAAACTTCTCTGTCATTCTCTACACTACCTCTGGGGCATGAACAGTTTCCTCTACAATCTATATCAAGAACATTGGTGAAAGACACGACTTCTCGTACATGTTCTTGGATGTTACTATGATAATAGTAGAGTGATAGCTATTTTTGTAAGAAAACTCTATCAAGGGAATGTGTCATACCCATGATCCCCAAAAGTCAAAAACACACACCCACATCATATCCTCCAACTTATATGTGGTCTACTCTATCTTCCCTTGCAACTGTGAGATGAAAGAAGGGCTAAGGCTAAACTATGTGGAAAAAGAATGGTGTAATCCCCTCGAGACTCATGAGGTAAACCATGTATTCCAATAAAAGACCATAGACCTCAGTAACCCATGTAGTCACAACACCTTATCCACATAACTCCCTAGAAATTCATTCATTATGATTAACTCTTTGATTTCTAAGAAGTGAGCTGATTTCATCAGCTGATCCACCACTACTCAGATAGTATCACATCCAACTTGATCCCTAGGAAGTCTCATGAAAAAATACATTTATACGTCACCCCACATCCACTTGAGGACATCTAAGGGCTGAAACAAACAATCAAGAACACAGTGCTAATATTTCACTTTCTGGCACACCTAGGAATTTTCAAAAAAACATTCACATTTCCCTCTTCATACAGAGCCACCATACTTGTTCCCTCATGCCTCAATACATATTGGAAAAACTTTTATGTACTTATAGGGTATATCTATGAAACTCATGGAGAACCCAATCCTGCATTACCCATAGAATAATATCTTCTCAATGAATAGTATCTGATTCTGACTGTCCTCTAAACATTACTCCGGAGCATCACCCTTGTCAATGCGATCATGTATTACCTCAGTCTTCGAGTCTCCCCACTGAGACTCCTCCAACTACTATTTTAGAGATTACTATATCATCATCTAAAATAGAGAGCCTCTACTACTATACATTCCCACATCCAAATTCAAGGAATCCAACTACACCGTTGCTCTCCAATCATCTATAGATTCCCAAACCACTACCTTCTACAACTTATTACTCAATGACTTGGCCAAAAAATCTCCTTTTACGCTATTTTAGAATATCTAAGAATTATAATCCTACTTGAACTCCATACACCTCTACTTACCCAAGTTTATATATCACTTGGAAAAGTTATACCCTATGCTCTAATGATCCGTGAAGACCACTAAGTGCTCCTACTGAGGTAATGTCACCAAAACATTAGCACAAATATGACTGATACTAGATCCAGATCATGTATGGAACAGTTACATTCATGGGGACTAGATTCCTAGACCTATATGAGATCACTCCTCACTACTACATTATCAGACATTCCAAACCTATACTATATGCATCAAAAAACACCCAAAACTTCACCACTTCCTTTAGAAACCTGAGTAGTGGGGAACTGACCATCATTCCTTTTTGATTGGTGAATGATGCCAGCCACTGGTCCCTCCAAAAAAAGTTTTGGTCATTTATGGTCAATGCCATAAATAGAGTTGCAACTCGAGATAAGTTGGCTATAAATATTTCATAATAGTCAGCTAGACCATGAATGTTACAAACCACCCCCACATTCTTATGTGATTCTAAGGAAACAACTCCCTAAAAAATTGATAGATCGAATGTTATATCCTACTGAGACACCACATTTCCAAGTATGTTCACCTATCATGTCTAGAACTTCCACTTATACAATGTCCCACAGAGCGAGTGGCATAGAAGAACAACTAAGAAAGTGCAAAGGTTATTAGTGTTCTCCTCCTATGACATTGAGTATATCAAGATGTCATTGATGAACTCACCAATGAAATTTTCTAGGAAATCATCAATGATATGGTTCATGAGCCCCATGAAAATGGTTGGTGAATTTATAATCCCTAATGACATGACCACAATATCATTTACCCCGTACCTTCAGCTGATAGCAGTATTTCAGATGTCACCCTCTTTTACCCTTAAATGGGGATATCTAGATCATAGACCTATCATAGAGAACCAACCAGATCCCATCAGCTGGTTGAAAAGATATTTAATCCTTTGGGGAGGGTAAATGTCCTTAACAATCACCTTATTCAGTCTTTGGTAGTCTACGCACTGCCTCATTCCACCATCTTCCTTCTTCAGAAAAAATACTGGGGCACCACACAAGGACACACTGGGTTGGATGAAAACCTTCTTCATTAGATCATCTATCTAAACTAAAACTCTGAAGGCCCCATCTGATAATGATATATCAAGAACAGATGATAATCTGGACTTAAATATATCCCAAACTCAAAGTCACATTGAGGGTGTAAAGCTACAAACTCCTTGGGGATGACATGCAAGAACTCCCCAGTCACTCTAGGAACCCCCTTCATCCCATTATCCACCATTCTAATGAAATAATGAAAAAAAAGAATGAAAATTATCAACACACTGACTACCCACATAACAAATTCACTCGCCAATGAACACTACATAATGGCCTCCCAAGTCTTAAAACATGAATCACCTTTAGATGTAGTTGATAAAATCATTCATGAAAATCAACTGGTTGATGAAAAGGAAGACCTTGTATGACTGCAACTATAACTGAAGGAGATCCCTACTGGACTGATGTGGCCACAACATCAGTCTACATCCCCGGAAAACATAAAGGAAGCAAGTATGATCTCTGACTGCTGTACTCAGATCCTAGGTCATATCAAGTATCTCTATATATATTCCAATGACATGGGATGGATTGGATGTAAAAATATAGTGTAAAGTTCTCAAATCAAATAAGGTGTAAGAATTAATACTAAAAATAATTATCATACCTCAAACAATATCTGACACCATTAGAACTGAAACCTCTGTGGCGTGAAATTGCCCAATCCCTGATCCAATTCCCCTCAGATCTCAGCCGCCTCACCAACCACGCCCAGGTCGAGGTCCCTGAGAAGCATCTTGAGTTCGACCTCCTCCTGCACCGTCTACCGTCGATGGAGCAAGAGTTTTCTATCCCTCATACTGGAATGAACTAGTTGGAAACTACTGATGAGGTGGCCACTAAACCTTCCAACCTCCACCATACTGAGTCCAAGTTGGGAATTTTCCCTAGAGGTTCCCACAACATTTGAAAAAAAAACCCCTTGACCCCAATCCCATGGGAAATGGTTGAGGACCAGTGGGTCGGAGCTGAAACTATTGGGGTCGTCTCCCCACTAGCAGAAACATGGAAGGCCCTGGATCCATAAACATTCTATTAATGACCTTCCCCATTGAATTAATCGAATTACTCCCATATCATAAATAAATCCTAATATGTGTATCCTTTTTACTACATTATCCATCTTATGAACCTCTATTTATGTCAGCAATGCGAATGAAGTAACCCCATACTGAAGACAAGGACATAGGGCCTCCTGAATGCATATCACCCGAGACACCCCATCTAGAAAGAGATACATAGAAAAACATAATAGATATTTAATCTTGATCCACAATTACCTCACCGACATACTCCCATGTTGTAGGGAAAGTATCTTCAACCTATTATCATCCTTCATCATCAATGAAATGACTTCCACCCAGAAATCCATCTAAAATTCAGCACACAAAACATCTACCTCCTTCCTCCCCAAAGGTAAAACATCCACCATAGATGTGCTAATCCCCTCATATGGATCACTTTCAGAGGATCCCAATACTCTATCAAACACTGAATAAGGGTGAAGGTGATCACAAGATCCTTGATACAACTTTCTATCTCCATGTCCAAAACAATGACTTTATAATTACCTTGAGTCTGTTGTTGGAATGCATGAAGGTTCATCTTACATTGTTCATCCTACCCCACATAGTCAACCCTCCATAAGTCATCCGGGTCAGTCTACTCAACGTCCACTCCAAATACCACACATGGGCGATGTCTGGGATCCAAAGCTAAAAATGAAAACATGGAACTTCTAAGGCTTTGTAGTATGTGATTTTATTATAAGATTTGTTTTAACTATTTGTTTATTTTTAATTCATGAAAATGCAATGGAAAAAAAAGAACACAATTCATTACGATACATGTACATTTCCTAGGGTCTCTTCCCCACAATCAGGGTAGCCTCACTTGGTATTTTAGTAAGCTTAGGTTCTTTTCATTGGATCACATGGGGACCTAAATTATTATGTCCTACCCAGTCTTCCCTGGACTATGTCACACACAATGATCACCTAAAATAGTTTCCATACCAACCAATCAATCCTAATTATTCTTAAATCTAAAATCCTTCCCATATCTCAAGGATTCCTATGATACCATTCTATCATGACACATCTTCATCATGATTATGGAAGAGATTGAAATGTTCTATGACCTTCCTTCTTCAAGATTATTCAGAGATAATGGCCCCTGATTCTTGTCTCAAGTAATCCCTAGGCTGGAGACTAGCACCAAGAGTAGGTAAACATACACAAAATATGGGATGTGTTTCCATTTTTAATTGAAAATAGGATCGGGAGATAAGATTTTAAATCACACACAACTCCAAACTATTTATAAGAAAATATATTGAAAACCACCCCATGAATTTTTAAACAAAACTTCCACAATGTTAAAATAAACTCAAAAGTAAGTACCAAAATCAAAATAATAAGTGACACAACCACTGTCTCAATCATCCAATATAGTAATGTTCTGTACAGTCCATGTAATCTCCCTGGAAACCTGAAAATAGTTTTATATATGTTAGGTCAGCATACAAATATACTTAGTAAGAAATGTTGTAAAACCAAAGTAACTCGTACAAAAGTGGGAGAAGAACACTAATACCCTTTTTAAATTTGAAGAACCATCATCACCTACCATGTAATACAATCCACCCGATCCCCAAAGAGGAAAATTTACCAAATAGAAAAATCCATCTATTGTAATAGTATAAGAACATCAATTATTGGGTACCCCACACCACTTCCCACATGTCAACTTCTCATCCCTAATATTGAATGTCTTGGTGATAAAACTCTTCCACAAGACTCACTATCACAACCCACCCACACACACTGGGTCCACAATCAAAATACATCCTGCACGTAGAAACTTGGGTGATGACCACCTCATTTCTTGCCTGAAAACACCTGAGCCTCATCCTAAAGACACTAGGGAATCAAACCACCCCTCACACACCCAATACCATAAATCTGGGAAAAAACCTCAAAACATTACAGACATCCGGAAGTGTATTTCGAGATAAATTCCTAGAAGTGGGTACATGTAAAATTTAGTAACTATCCATCCATCCTCCCACCAAGATATTGGGAAAGACACAAGCCCCCATAAAATGGAAGTGTTTGGCACTTAGTGCTCAACAATGGTGTGGTGCGTATATAAAAAAATAGGAATTGAAAGTTTATTCATATAATTAAAAATCACTCAGACTAACCTATGGGGTTTCAATCAAATAATCATCCATCAAAAAGCTACCCTCACTACAACCCCTACAAGAACTACCACACAAACAACTATAACCAAATCATAAACCCAACCCTTTTTCATTTAACCACTTATCATTCGTTATTGAGAAGTTAAATTAATTTATTCCTACACTAAACAGGAAACTACCAACCACATCCACAACCAACACATTCAGCATCATATTCAACTCACAACAAGATTACAGTCCCACTGCACAACGATGTTCAACAACCGCAACACAACTAAGGAGCATTCCAACTTCACTACAAGTTCAAAAATTCCATAATCAATAATTATTTCAACCTGAGATTACATCACACATTATGTACCACCTCATAAAACATCCCATAGAAACCACACCCATTAAATCGTACCCACTACAAAAACATACCACCCCATACTCACAGGTCCTACCCATGTGTCCACCCATGTACCCATAACCATGCTACCAACAGCAGAACCATACAATCCTCAGAAGGAACAAAACCCAATAAAACCCACACAACACACATCTACACCAAAAATAATAGTTCATTCACATTTATCCAACATGGTTCATTAATTTCATCTTTCATTATTCTTGGGTGATCATAAAGTATGTTTGGTATTCGGAAATCCCTTTCACTTAATCAAGTGTACATGATTAATTGATTGATATTTGTAGATCATTCACTGGATACCACGATGTGGAAATAAAGAAATACAATGACCATGGATTTTGTAAATAAAACAACTATAAAAACCCATAACATGAAGTAATGGTGAAAGGTAAAACAAACAATAAATTTCTTCATCTTCCCCAGCAGTCAGGTGTTACTAAAGGTAACAAGTAGATTATTTCAAAACACTGTAAATAATTGGTTTTATATTTTATAAGGAGGCCACACAATTATATACACCAAACATGATGCAAAATGAATGGAGAGATAAATTCAATAACTATATGGAATAATAGTCAACCAATGATTCTTCCTTGCTCCAAAATAGTGGGTCATGTGGGCAGCAGGAAAGATTCCATGTGAAAACTGATTAGGATTCTAAATCATAGGCATGAGACTCCATGGGGCATAAATTCTTTATGTACAACTAGAGAAAATTTGAGGGTTCAATGGAAGAGAGGGTATTGAATTTTAGAAAGGCCAGATCCTAAATCTAATGGGAAATTGTATTGAAGAACATTAAAGAAGGAACACGATCCCGATCATGCACTTTATGAGTCAAAGGAATATTCATGTTTACAGGAGATATATACAATTTAAAATACCCAAAGACACATTAAAAATATAATTTTACTTGTTCATTGTTAAATAAAATGTCAATGGGGAGAAACTTGAAAAAATGGAGAAAACTGAAAATCATTCACCTCTATGTGATTCTCCATTCGATGAGTTACCATTTGGTGAGTCACTCTTAAGTGATCCACCATTTGGTGAGCCACCATTAAGTGATACAATGTTCAGTGAGACATTATTTGGGAGTGACCGTTTGGTGATTCAGCATTCGGTGATCCACCATTCGGCGAGCCACCGTTCATTGAGACACTATTTAGTGAGCCACTATTTACTGAGTCATCATTCAGGGGATACCATTTTGTGAGTCACTTTTTTGGAGTTACTATCCGGCGAATCACGGTTTGGGATATACAATTCAGTGATTCACTGTTTGGTGTGTCACCATTTGGTGAGACTCTATTTGAGGACTGAAGACTAGAAAACTCATGGATTGAGCTACAAATGCCTATCAGAACACCACAAACACTATATTTTTTACAATTCAATCAACAATAGATGTCTGGTGTGATAAAAAAAATTATTCACTTATTAAACAAGTGTGGATACCTTTCCCTCAAAAATATTTTAGATTCCATTGTTTCTTCTTCAAACATGTGGTTTCTCCCCAAATCCATAACATAGCGAATTACTGCATTCAAAAATACATGATCTATATGATATAGAATCTTAATAGGTTTCACTTCATAAGAATGGTTATCTTCCAGATGAAGTACTTATGGGCACGAAACATGAGATGAATATGGAAAATAAACTATCAACATCAAAATATGAAAAAAAATTGTATACCTGAGAAAAACTCAGAGGCATAGATACTTAGCAGTAAACCGGTCCTAAATTATCAATTATTCCATAAAGTACAATAGACTATGTACTTAGGGTTTCTTCTATTATCAAAATGCATAACCCTTTTCCATGGTATGTTTCAAAGAAAAACATGATCACCTACCTCAAAAGAAATGTCTTTCATCCTGTTAGCTGTAAAACTTATATATCTTCTCTGAGCTATCCAAATATTTTTTCTGGATCATATTTACTTTCTCATCCAAATGTTATACTAATTTGTTCCTCATAAACATCTTATTCCAAAATTCATCTGAAAAAGAATGATTTCAATACTTCTTCCCACAAAATGCCTCAAAAGTTTCCATCTGTACACTAGAATGAAAACTGCTGATATAATATATCTCAACTAACAAAATATGATGATCATAACTTCCTTGGTAGTCCATTGAACAAGATCGAAGCATATATTATAATGATTGAATTGTTCACTATGATTTTCTATCTAATTGTGGTTAAAAGTTCCTGCTGAAATTTAGTTCTATGCTGAACAAATTCTGAAGGCCTTTACAGAAGATAAGAGTGAACCTAAGATCTCAGTCAGATACAATGAAATGATAAAATCTATGTATCCTTACAATATCTTGGAGATATAATAAATAAAGCTAATCTAATGGGATTCAATATCAAATATGAAGGAAATGTGATGATTTTTTTCAATCGGTCGACAATAACCCAAATCCCATTGTTACCTTGAGATGTCTTTAGTAGTCCCACAATGATGTCCCTGGATATATTTTACAATTTACACTCCAGAATAAGAATTGGATGAAGTATCCCCTTTGGTAATTATTTCTTTTCTTTAACGTGTTGACATGCCAAACATTTCATATTAACATTTTCAATATCCCTTTTCATTCCATCCCACCAGTAATATCCCCAAAGGTCTCTATACATTTTATTACAACCAGGATAATATAAAATTTGATAACTATGATATTTAAAAAATAATTATTTCTTTATTTGGGAATCACAATGAACACATAATATCTTTAAAAATCATAAAAACCAATCTTTATCAATGATAAGTTCTGAAAATGCACAATTTTTAACCAATTATACATTTGTTAACTCATTGTATTCCTTCTACACTTTCTTAATTCTCTATTATTGAGATGATTGCACTGACACCAAGACCAAAATATTATAATTTCTCACACCAACAACTTCCAATACCGAATTCATCAAATCATTAATAAAATGGAATTATTCCAAATCTATTATGATTAAGTATGCATAATGTTTTCGACTTTTGGAATCTACCAATTTGATTTCTTTTCTAGGATGGTATTCAATCATGCAATCGTAATCCTTTATCAGTTCAACCCATATTCTCTTCCACATGTTTAATTCCTTCTATGTGAATATATACTTCAGACTTTTAGGTTTAGTATATATTTCACATTTAGGTCAGAATAAATGATATCTCCAAATATTTTAAGCAAAGACCATATATTGTAATTAAAAATAATGTATGGGGTAATTTAACTCATGAGATTTTATTTTTATTGAATAATATTAAAATACATGATCATTTTACATTAGAACACAATAATTTCACTTCAATTAAGAATCATTGTAGATGAAAAACTCTCCATTTTTGGAAGGTAGGTAAAAAATAGAGCATTCACCAATTTCTTTTTCGGTTCCTGAAAATTTACATCACATTAATCTGTACAATTAAATTTAACCATATTTCATATTTACATAGTTAGTGGTCAAGATAACTAGGAAATGTTTTTAAGAAATTGTTGGTAAAAACAGATATTCCATGAAAACTACGAATCTCTATAACATCTATAAGTATTGGAAATTCATCAACCATATTTTTTTATGCAATATCAACACTTATTCCACCCTTATTTATAATTTTCCAATCAGAAGATTTTTTTTTCAATAGAAAATAACATTTTCCGAATTTTTTATATAACATAATTTGAATGATATTTTCTATGATAATATTTAATTGTTTTTCACGATCCTCTTAAATTTTTTAAAAGTAAATGATATCATTAATGAAAACAACAAAAACATATCAAAGTTTTGACAGGGTATTAAATTTGATCCTTGAATAAAATAGGGTAATTTTTCAAACCAAAGGGAATAAAATCAATCTCATAGACCCTATATATAGTAAAAATATATGATTTCGAGATTTCATCCTCCTTCCACGTTAGAGGATGGTTCTCGAATCTGAAACTAATCTTGGAAAAATTTTGATATATTAGTATTTGATAAAAAATTCATTATATGAGGAAATGGATACTAATTCTTAGCATTAATTTTATTCAAATCTCTATAATCATTGGAATGTCTCATGGAATAATATTTCTCTTTTGCGAAAAAATAGGATCACCACATGAAGATGTTCTAAGATGAATGAAGCCTTTATTACAAAATTCATGAAAATTATTTTTCAATCTAAGAATATCCACTTGATGAATTTAATAATGTGGTTTTTAAATTGTCTTAGAAAAAGGAAATAAGTTAATGATAAATTAGAAATTGAAATTAGGTAAAAAACAAGGAAACTAATCAGAAAAACTTCTACGTATTCATTCACCTACTGAAAATCATTAATCTGAATAGTGATCTTGTTTTCAACAATATGAGCAAGATTACTTTTATTTCTATCTATTAAAATATTCTCAACTTCTTAATATGTTATCAATTTTATGGATTAATTCATTTATTCAAACTGAAACACTTTCAAAAAAATTCATTAGCTCTATAATAAATAATAACATGATAAACAGAAAGATAATCCATAGTTATAGTGACATCTAACCCTACTAAGGTTAAAACAAAAATGTTTGTAGTTAATTTATTTTCAAATAGAAAATATGAAGATTATTATAATTACATTATGCTGAAATATTTCCACCCTAGAGATTTAACCATATGTTTCGGTCTCATTTCATAAGGTGAAATTTCTAATTGAAAAAAACATCTCAGAAATAAAGGAATCTGTAGACCCCGTATCAAACTAGAAATTATAAACATTTTAGTAAACAAAATAACATATTGATACCACTTAATTAGATGTCCTAACGTATGATAACATAGTCACATAGGATATAACTACACCTTTCTATATATAAATGGACTTCTTCCCATCATTTGGATCCTTCTTTGGGTAGATATTTTCAAATGGCCCATCTCATCAAATTTAAAACACTTTATATATTTCTTATTAGAATTGATCTTGAGTTCATATTAATTAAAATATCGATCCATATGTCAAAACATACAACATTTAAAACACTTCTCAATTTTGTTAAGGCATTCCTTAGGGTGCTTTTTACACCAATTTTCACAAACTTAAAACTTGACATTCATTTCATCATATTTCATTGAATAATTTTAAACCATCACTTTACATTAGGAAATGTCCATCTTATTATTATCACATCACACCTGATAATAATCAAAAATCCATTTCTACCCTCTCATCACATCTGATAGGTTTCTCATAACATTTGAATTCATGAGAAGCTAATTCCCTTTTATATCTTGGATTCTATCCTGAGTAAAAATAATTTATTTTTCTCTCAATATACTGAATTAGATTTGGAGCATACCTTTTCAATATAGTGAACTGATATTCTTACACGGCCACTGAATCCTCCTATTTTTGTTTCAATTCCTAGAATTTCATTTCTGCCTTTTGTCAAAAAATATTTGTGAAATATTTTTAAATTCATACCATTTGAGGAATCAATATCAGCACTATCATTTATATACATGACCATTCACAACCATTGGTAATCTTAAACTTCAAAATAGTAAATGCAAAGAATAAACTTTTAATTATCAAAAACTCCCAGGACATCAAATATCTTTTCAAGGGATTTAATCAACAATTAATCCACAACTGGGTATGAAGATTCACTGAAATCAGGGGTGTTTCCTCATAAAATGATCCACTATCATCATGTTACTTTGAGGTTATTATGGTTATTTTCTTGAATGTATTTCACTAAAAATTATATCTTAATTCAACTAATATATTACGATCACAAATTGTTTGGTTCTAATTCCCACTATCCTACTGAAAATTCTGAAAGATATCATCCTATGAGTGGATTCCAACTTCAACATCCTCATTTCTTCTACAGAAACCCATTCTGAGCATACATATTATAGATGAAGCAACATGGTAATTTTTTAATGCTATATAATTTCAAAATAAAGATAAGGTAAAAATCATTTATGGTATTTTATTAATATAATGCTAACTCCAAATGTTATCAAAACCATGCTTTAAATCCAAGTATAAAGAATCATCCATGAAAATTACATAATCTACTAAATTTTATTAGAATTAGAATCTTTACATTACCAATGATATTTTAAATTTAGTGTTTTATAAACTTGGATATAATTCAAACATATAGACCAAAAAGTATACAATGTTGTTACAACAAAAACTATATCCAATTTTTCATAATACAAAATCATTAATTAAAAATATGAGATATTTTCATGAAAATCCTTTAAAAACATTCATCTAGGATTCTAATTTTATCATTCCCATCTGTAAGCCCTATATATATTTTGAAACATTGGTTGAAAAATATTTCTCAGTAATGGATATAAAAGAAGGAGGAAGCCATTTTTAAATTAATACTTAATAACATATGTAATCATTCTATCAAAGATATACTTCTCACTAAATATGTATCATTTAGTTCTATTTGAAAACATGATATTTCCATAAATCATAGAAAAATATAAATAAATCACATAGGTAACTTGGGGATATTGTATACATAATATTTTAAACCTCACAGCTATCTTATGATTTGTAACCCTCATGACTACCGTACAATGTAACCCTCATGGCTACCTTATATTATAACCACCGCTCTTATAGTTAGAGTTACCTTATGGATGACCTCCAACATGAACAAACAAAATGAATAAGAAGGAGATATTGGTCCCAAAATTAATCATAAATAATGTTGAAGAAAAAATACATAATAATAAAATAAAAATACTTACATCATATAAATTATTTCTTTTAGAAAATAAAATAAAAATTAAAAGAGGATTTTGAATGAAAATTCTATTACAAATTTCTTATATTTGAAGTGAGAATTAATAGAATGATAGTAAATTGGGTATAAAATATAAATAAACATATTTACAAATAATATAAACATAATTAATTATAAAAATGAAATTATTACCACATAAATAAGTAAGTAGAAGGTTAGCCGAAAGAATGCAAATTGGGATAAGAATTATTTTTCCTCGGGTTTTTCTTATATAAAATGTTCTTAAACATTACATATAATGGTTAAAATAGTGTTATTAATATTTTACAGTAAAATATTCAATTTTATAAATCCTTATATGATCATATTATAACATTATTCAACCAATTTATTAATATTCTCTTTTTATTACATTGTTTTAGGTGCATTATTTACATGATTTATATGGATAGTTCATAATAGATTTTCCTATAGAATGGAAGAAAAACTATAGAAATATATTGAAATGGAAATAATATTCTTCCAATATATTAAATGATAAAAAAATTATGTTCTTTTCAGATATTTTGATGTATCATTCGATAAAATATTGATGATATTCGTTTAGATCATTTTGGTGGTTCTTCAGTAATCACAAACTAGTTTCACTATATTATATAATATTATGTATATATGATACATAAAAAAATAAAAAATGTTATATAATACAATTTATATAATTTTAAACCATTTATATTGATTTATTACAATCCATTATGGAATAAATGGAAATTTAAAGCACATCATTCCCAATGTTATTAAATCGAAACATCATAGACAATGTTTTTTATATCTTGAATAAGAGTGTGAGGAGGAGAAGTGTGATGATGAATTTATTCATAAAACATAATAAAATTATAGCATATATAATATACTTGAGTGTTCATTCCACTTTGATTAGGGAGGTTATGATAGTATAATAAAATAAGAAGAATGGAAATGAAAATAAATAAAAATGAAAGAGGATTTTTACCTCTTGAATCCTAATTCTTGAGAACCTCATAAAGGAATTTGGTTTGGCCTTTAAGTGATACAATAAAGTCATGGAAATGGGGAAGTTCATTGTAAGGATATTTCAGCAAAACATTGGCAAGGATAAATGTTTGAGAGGTGCGAGAAGAAGAGGTGGGTGAGGGGTGGTATTTGTAATAGAGGAGGGGTGGGGTTCCCATTATATTAATCATCATTTTATTATTTTACTCAAGAAAAGAAATAGTGTTGGTTCTTATGACTAAATATATTAACATGCCCATGTGAGTTATAACTAAAGGTACTTAAATCTATATAAAATCATCCATGACTCAAAAATTCATGTATTTAGTATATTTTTTAATTTACCGTATTTCACTATTCTAAAAAATTCAAGTATTTTAGAAAAATACCAAAAATTCACCGTGGAATTTTTTACATGTACAATTCAGATATAAACTCCTTTTTTTGAAAATAATTTTATAAATAAGAGAAATTTAATTTTTAACTAAAATCATAATTGATTTGAAAAATACCAGTTTTAAAAATATAAATAATTTTATAACACATTGGAAAAATTAAGACTCTCATAAAATTATCTAATAATCACATGACTAAAAAATAATAATTAATGAATATATTTTATGAAACTAAATTTTATTTTTAAATCATTATATTAATTATATAATTTTAATTAAATACTCATTACTCACAAAACACTGACACTGACATTATAATTTTAAAAACAATTATTTACCTGTTCAATGATATAAATAGACAATATTTTTATTTACAAGATGGGTAATTTTTTTAGACTTTAATTGGTGAGTTTACTATTCAATTATCTAGATTAATATTCCTAATTGTCATGATACTATTCTATTAGAACAAAATCTTTATTTCTTAAAAATACCACCTATTTCATTATAAATTTATAATGAATTTGAAAGCATAATTCTAAAATGAAAAGAAATTATATTATAAGTACCTTGTTTAATACAAAAAGTTTAGTCTAAAACATGGAAAGTATACCCAAAAAATATTGATTATAGAACACAACCCCAAGATAGACATTGAGAGTAATCAATAATGAACATCATAAAAATGTTATTAGGTAGAGATTATATGTGTATTACAAGAAACAGATCATTGTCTATATTCTAAAAGTAGAAACGGTGCAGTAAAAAATATTAGTAGTTGTAAAAACTCTGAAAATGTGCATTGGGGCTGACTCAATGTAACCTGGTACACAACAATAGGCCTTACTGCACACCTAGTTTTAAACTCTCAGGGGTTATTCTTAGGAAAATTCATTTTTCATTTACAACCCATTTTGATGTATTTAATAGTAAATATGTCACCAAAGAGACTTTGTTTAAGATTATCAGATTATTAATACATATTTTTTTCAATTCATGTTTTCTATTACACTAGTGTTTCAATCATACATTATGTTTCATAATGTTATGATCTGATATAGTGTATGAAATTCATAAAATGGTGCATAGAGGAAGGAATGGTAACTGATTCAATGCACATTATCCAAATAGTAAGAATGATCTATTATTCGATTGGTTAATGCCAGACTATTTATCAAATGTATTCTCCCAAATATTCACATCATATGTGGAAATAATATAATATTCTGACAATATTGTGAATGAATTCTCCATGTCTTACGGATTTAAAAGGAAATAAGGGAAGAAGATGAATTTTTTGGATAATATAGATAATGGGAAGAATGTAAAGAATTATCTTCATACATGGGATAATTATGGAACAAAACATTGTGGAATAATCTTTTAATGAAAATGAGTTTACTTTAAGTGTGATGTAAAACGCCACCATGATCATGATTGTTAAGAAATGAAAGAATATACCAATTTTCAGTTCTTCAACAGCAAAGAGATAGGACACTATGAATATAAATATCTCTTATTTAAATGGAATAAACACATAAATATGACTGTGGATCATTTTTAAGATTATGCTATAACCATAGACTAAGAGTAGTTAATATTATTCTTTTGTTTGGATTCAAGAATTATGTTGTGTTAGTATTTTATTAATATTTGTTTGTTTATAAGAATCATGAGATATATAGGTATTGTATTTAGGTATATTTTCTTTATTGAACTTTAAGTATATAATGAGTAGAACATGTAATACAAAGAAGCGATTCTTTTATAAGTTGATCTTCATTAAAACAGATGAATTGGGAAAGATAACCCATAAAATTTTCTTTATAATGATATTATATTAAATAGATGTTTATGGGGTAGTATTAGTGAACATGAAGGTGGTTAGTATTATGATGGTTTATGGTATGATGGAATTTTAAGATTTAATTACTTAAGGATATCTTCTCATTTCACACATTGAAGAATTCATGTTTCATAATGGTTTAAATGCTATTAAGATGTTAAAATATTTTGAATGTGACTATAAAATATACAATATTTTTGGAATATTATGTAATGTTGATTTTGGAAATTTAGTATCCTTCTTCTAATTTTTTTGTCATTGAATGTGGAAATACATGTATTACATGAGTCATAAAATTAACTTCATGTGGAATTAATCCAATTAAACATTACGAAGCACTATTTATTAATAACAAACTCTAACCTTCATTGTTCAATAACATTTAGATGTCTTATGAATGAATTAAGAACCATTTGATTCTTTTAAAGTGATTCTAATGAAATATATTCACCTTTAAAAATAATTTCCACATGTAAGGGATGAAGTGAAAATATATTGAAGAAACACGAATGAGTGAGATTATGCTTATTATATAAAACTTTATCATGTAAGATTATTTTATCACGTTCTTATCTGAATATTAAAAGGATACCTCTACTTTATGAAAAATATATTAGATCAAAACTATTATATGTTTAATTTTATTTCTATGATATCTATTGTCATTTAATAGATCACATATTTATGGTTTTTATGGTAAACTCTATACTGATCATTTTTTTTCATTATCAATCAGAAAATGATAGTTGTTTTCCTCTTCATTGTCTATGTTATCACTTTGCGCTATTGATTTCCTACATGAAGGGCAAGTTATGATGATTCCTTCACTTTTCCCTTTCCCCCTTAGTAAGAGGATATTTTATCAATCTTATTTTCAATATTGGTTATCCACAATGGAATTTTCATGTATCAACCTCCAATTTTTTATGTAAAATTTTAAATTATGATAATGCAATTTATTTATAGAGGGGTGAATGTAACCCCACACTATTTTATAGTATTCCTTCATTTTAATGTAACATATTTAATAAAATATGTGTTTAATTACATATAAAACATTAGAATTTTTATACTATAGTTAACTCATAGATGTTTGGAATAACATGGACGATTGAGATTATATGAATTATGAAATATATAGATAAATATTTTTTATAAAATTAATTAATAAGTTACCAATCAATTAGAAATGAAATACACTTGAATATAAAGGATGTATTTTTATAAAAAATTATGAACACACTAAAATTTTATAATAATAAATTAAATTAATAAAATTACTTGTTAATTGTATTAAGGAATTTTTTATATTATATATTCAGTAAACTATTTTTACACTCCTCAAAAATATTTGTAGCAGCATAAGAAAATAATAAATCAAATTTTTCAGAAAAATATGTTATATTTTTCTGAATGAATTTTTACAACCTTTTATAGGTGAACCTATTTTAAATATTAATTTTTACACTTTTATAACTTATATATGAAAAAATAATTCATTTAAGTGTAATATACAAACTTTCATTGGATAATTGTTTGGTATTTTTCTTTTAAGTGTCATTTATTATGAATAGTAATGTGACCCTTGAAATAATAATGTGACAGTTATGAATTTTAATTGGAAATTAGAACATTACCTCCACCTATAAATGTATTAATAAAAATTAATTATCTTATAAATTGAAATATGGTTTATTTATATCATGGGCCAAGTAAATATTTTTTTTAAATTATAAATTAAATATTGAAATATTTATGAAACATAAATGATTATTTAAATTTTATAATCAATATATTAAATGAAAATAATAAATGTTCACAGATTAATTCATTTTTGTGATATGATTATATAAAAAAATTTATGAGACCTTAACAAACAATTTAATGTGCCATAAAATCATATATAATTTTATAATTGTTATTTCCCAATAAATGATTATTATTAATAAAGAACACTAATTTCACATATTTAAAAAATTATTTATATAAAATGGTGGAATTTTTCTAATTAGTGATATTGAAAATTTGTTAGGGTGGATTTATGTTATTTTTCTAATATAGTTTAATTTTTTGTAAATATTGAAATACAATAATTTATAATTTTAGCAAAATACATGAATTATAGAGTAATGGATGTTGTATGGATGATGTAACCACATAATATAAAAATATAATTTATTATTTTAATATACTTGGTGATTATTTTAAAACTATTCAAAGTATTTTTCCAAAGTAATACATAAGTGAACAAAATATTCAAAAAAACACCCTTATTCTCCACTATAAGTACTACCATATCCGACTCTTCTCCTCATGCCTCTCAAGCCATGAATCTTGTCAAATTTATCACCAATACTCTACCAATGTATCTTACCACATTCTAGATCATTTTCTTTCCCCAAAATACCAATACAAATCCCCTTAACGATGATCTCAAGGAGAAAAATTCAAGAGGCAAAACTCTTAATCCTTCAATGACATTTTATTTTATTTTCTATATTCTATTATTATCCTTACCTCACCTAATCTATGAAATAATTCATGATAACTCCAATATCATATATATACTGGTCTTTTATTATGTTAATAGAAATTTCTCCATCAGGACTTTTCTCCTTTTCCTTTTATTTTCAATATGAAAACATTGTCCGTGAGGTGCTGATTTACCACATTCGGGGATGATGTGTTTTTTTTGAATTCCACCTTCAAGGATTGCCATAAAATTGTTTTATGGTGAGAATAGAAAATAATATTACAAATGAAACATATTTAATGTTCTATAAAAATTATATATACATAATATTAATTTATAACACAAATTTGGCTAGTGATTATTGAAAACCCTCCAAAATAATCTAAATGATTATCACTAACATCTTATATAATGATTCAACATCATATCATACAAAGGAATAAAATATATAAAAATTTAATAATATTAATTTCTATTAATATTATATAATCTCAATTCAATACATCTTTTTTCATTTTAAGTGACATTCCATATATAAATACATATAAACCAATCAGGAAATCCAAGGATATAAATGCTCCCAAACGATAATATTATATTTTATATATTAAAAAATATCCATAAAAGTACATAATTTAATTAAAATAAATCAACTAAACATTTAAAATGTTCTGAATTAATTACTTTATGGGTTTAATATGATTATACATGACATTAAGATCAAGTACATAACTCATTTGGACATAAGGTAAGGGTTTTGTCATTCCACCATTATTTCATTATGAAATGAATTATTGACCATTATATTTTTGTGTTTTTTATATTTATGAGGAATATTTCTATATAATATCATGAATATATTTATCCTCCTGGTATTCAATGTTTAATTATATTATCATTAATATTATGTGTCATATTGTTTGATTTTTTTCAAAGTGCTAAGGGTATCTTCCTGAAGCTCTATTTTTCATTCGGATTATGATTTAACTCACTACACACCAATCTAATTATTAATTTTTCATATGAAATAATCATAAATTACATGTTAATTTTCCATAGATATATTCCTAGAATAATTTCTATTTCACTAATGGTGATTTAGATGTTTGATAAGGATCCATTCTCAAATCTTACTGATATGGAATCCCGATTAAAGGGAACTTCCTAGTTAATTACCCATTTTCAATTACACTACATAATCTATTTTAAGACACCATTATTTCTATAAAATAACTTATTTTTTAATTAAAAATTATCAAAGTTCATTTCTCATTTTACACGATATATTATTACACATTCTGTTTCAAAGACTCTATTATTTTCCCTTAAAACACACTTTAGTGGATCATTCATAAAGATTATTAATTTCCCTTTTCATTTTAGATTGAAATCATTAATGACTGCAATATAATTTAAATTTCATTCACTTTTACTTTCTGGGATATTCATGTTTACAATATTATTTTATGGAAAATGAAAATTATTTTCAAAAAGAACTCTTGTTTCCAAAGTAAAAGGGTATTTCTTACGAATTTGTAAATGATTGTATTTGAGTATTTCATTAATTATTATGATTAAAATATTTAAAAGTGGTATAGTAAATTATGAATTAATGATAATTTTTTTAAAACTGACTTTTAAACATATGAGGAATTCATTAGACTTAGTAAGTCATGATAGGGGCCACTATTGCCCCACGATGCATTTGTAGATCTCATGAGACAAAATAAATTGGGTTTTACCTGAGGCCTTACCCATTTTTGTATATTTCCAGGTCAAGGCCTTGATGGTATATTTATGATGTCCATAAATTTTAATTATCTGATTTTTATATATGTAATTGATAAATCATTTTATTATTTGAATACTATAATATCCACAGCTAAGTTTCATGTCATTATTTATATGGAATTATTTATTTAGAATTTATATATTCCATAATATTCTCAAGATTATGTTTTATCGGTATTTGTTTTTTATTCTCCATTCTCTATTAGTTATGAGTATGTCAGCTTCTACTGGATATATTATCCTAATAGGGCATCAAATATCATCATTCTTTTCATTTTTTTATTTCCCTATAATGTAAATATATATACATTGAATGAATTTTAGAGATAATATTAAAGTTTATGGATGCATAAAATGGAGTTCATTTGTTGTTTTTCCATTCTAGTTGTAATGTAATTCTTTTTGTTTTGTATTTTTCTTTCTAAATCAACAAAACAATTTTGTACACCATGATGATAGCACTTGTTCATAGTACCACATTAATAATGTAAGACACTGGCTCCACACTACTAGGGTCAGCTTCTTTGCAATATTATTTATCATTGATATATTAAATTCATATTATGTATATCACTTAAAGTTAAAATTCTATACATTTAAAGTAATTAGTTTATTTTTGGGAATATAGAAAAAAATATGTATCTTTACTAAATAGATATATTTGATTATAAGGAACAATGGTTATGAATTAAATTGATCAATCCATATATGAGGATTTATTTTCACACGAAGATATTAGTGGTTCTAGTTCTAGATATCCCTATGATGAATCAATAGTATCATGAGATAAAGTAGTTTTCAATAATTATTTAATTTTTTTAATCCAACACATTATTTTTAAGAGTATCTCAGGGAAGGATCATGACGGTTGAGGTATTGTGATTCCAAAAATAATGATGTCCAATAATTATGAACATCATTCACCTTGAAGTCATTTATTTTTATCCATGATATTTTGAAAATTATATTACAACAAAATTAATTTCATAGTCATTTTATTGATTAAATAAAATGTTTTCCAAGTTATATGAATTACAATATTTATTATTCCATATCTAGTAATTATAAGAATGATTTGATTAAATGGAAAGTTTCTTGTGTTATTTATCTTACAATATTGATTGTTCCTTATAAATTCAATAAATTAATGTTATTAAAATGGAACATGTATTTATTTATTTACCAATACATAATAATTAGTCTTTATATTATCATGATAGTCATGTTATTTAAATGAAATTTGAGTTCAAAAATTTAAAATGTGATATTTATTCTTCATTATCATATTGTGATAGTGAATTTATTTTAATGGAATTTATATTCAGGTATATACCATTCCATGATGATTAATTTCATTATTTAATGATAACTATAACTATAGTTAACCCCTAACGATATCTTGGACTCACCTTTTTTAGTAACCATTAAAAGTAATTCATGACATTTACTATAATTGATATGACTTAATATACTAAATAAAATTATGGTATTCAAAAAAATTGTAATTTTTTAATTTAAATGTTATATGGAATTCTTGTATGTATCTATTTTTATTATACTAATAAACTATTCAGTTATTTGGTATTTCATTTCTTGTATAATATTCCATTGTAATAATACAGAAACTGGCTATGTTCTACTAGTGTTGAGGTTTCTACAATGCTTCTTCACATAGAGGATGAATCTATAGAGGAAGATGATATGTTTCTAGCGATGGCGAGAGGTACCATTATAAAATATTTATTTTTAGAGACTAATTTATTTGGGGCCATTATATCCCATTCATTATTTTCTAGTTGTATCATAAATTTTATAATCATTCCCATGGATTTTATGACTTATGTTATTCTTATTTCTACTCCCCTCAAAATAATGTTATAATAGGGTCTCTAATTACCCTCTTATTCCATGTCATAATTGGAGATAAATATCTCATGGAATTTTTTACATCAAAATAGGAAATGATTTAAATTAATTTTCATGATGGATTTCATAAGTTCTTATATTCATTAATTGATAATTAACTTTTTATGGCCGCTTTTATATTACCTAATAGGTTTTGTTATGTTAAATACAGGGAATGAGACACATGGTCAAGTAGAAACATTCATTATTTTCTATGTTGGAAATGAATATACATTTTTTCTTATTCGATATGTAGATAGAATTTTAGTGTAGTTATATTACTTCTGTAGTTATATATTTTCTTAGAATTATTACTACATAATTTCATGGATTTCATTCAGTAAGGGATGTGGAGTTTTCAATTTACAAGATACTAGTAAATTATAATATTTATATTTCATCTTACCATATGTAACTAGTAGTATTGAAATAGAAAATTACTTATTTCAATATTTTTTTGATAAAAGTATTATTATCCCAATAATGTCCACTTGGGTGATTATTGTCCTCCTTACAAAGAAAGATGATTGAATACTTTGACTTTATGATTACTAACTAAAACTATTTCTAGCTATGGAAATGAAAATGTATCATGTTCCATTTATTTAACAGTATCTATTAAAATGAAATAGGATAATTGTTTTGGAAGATTAATAATCGGTTTAGTTAACAAGAGTTGAGAATTAATTAATCCTACATTATAAATAATATCTTTTAGAGTAGGTATGTGAATATGATTACCTTACATTTGATTTTGGCCTAACCAATTCTCCTATATTGTTTATGGAACTAATGGAGAATTTATCACATGATTATCATAACACATTCATGGTATTTTGTTTAGATGACATCATGGATTTTCAAAAAAAAAACCATGGTCGACCATGTGCATCTTATGAGATTTTTTTTTGAAATTCTGATAGATCACTATCTGTATTGCATAATAAAAAAATAAATTTTTTGGATTTGGTAAGTCATGTTCTTGGGAAACATGGTCTCATAAAATTTTATTTATGTTGTACCTAATTAGGTGAAGGAAATTATGAAAATGGAAAACTGTACAAGCTTAAATGGTTTTTAGATTCAGGGGATTAACAAGTTATTATCATAGGGTTGTTAAAGATACAACAATATTGTATTCCTTAATGACCTATCTTACTCTAAAGAGAGTACTTTTATTTTTTGATTTGAAATGCCAATAATATTTTGATTAGTTGATGTGTCTTTTCACTTTTTCTCATGTGTTGAATCTTCTAGAGGTTAGGCATGAATATATTTTCTTTTTCATAGACATCATGTTCAAATATTAGTTGTAGTATCATTTATGTCGATCTTGTGGTTTCGTAATATTCTAAATAGCATATTGTACACAAGAAGAACTATCCAACTCATGAATTGAAATCATAATTCTATTTCATTATCCTAATAATTATAATCATTACGTTTTTAGAGACAAATTTTCTAATTTTTTAGAACATTGATGATTGAGATTTGTATTCTATCAAAGAGATTTTAATCTATTATAGAGGTGACCTGTGAATTACCTACAATCATTTGAATTAGAAATTTCTTATAGCACTTTCATGTGAATTTTTTTTACTAATACCATGAGTAGAAATCATCTAACCACATCTATTAAGGAATCCTCAGATGAGTGAAACATTATGGCTCTATTTTCTCACATGTATGTGATAGTTTTATAGTATTTGTTTAAAATTGCATTAAAACATGTCTAATTGAACTCCTCTATTATTTACATAGTTATCTAGGGAACATAACAACATGATGAAATATATAAAATTAGGGAAATTATTTTTCATGGGGAGACCATGGGAAAGCGGGATTTCTAATCTTAGGGTATCCTCAACTTCCAAAATTTGTACATAATAACTTTTCCAATAGGAAATGTTGTGATGGGATATTTACATAATTCCATATGGTATATACACCATAGAAATATGAACATGTTTTTTTGACATTAAGAGATAATTTTGGTTTCTTGTTATGAGATATGATATCAATTGTATCATTTTGTATTGTTATAACTATCAAAATGAAAAAATAGAGCACCATAAAAATTGTGTTTGACATTGCCCAATCCTATGCAGACATAGAAGTTGGACGATTCTTTAATGAATTTATGGGGTTTTCATAATATTCCTTTAGGAAATAATGAGATAGGGTTTTTGATTGAATAGTGAATAAATATACTCAATTTCTCCCTATTTCTGAAATAATAATTTTTTTGAATTGGGGATGTCAATATGTATAAGAGACCATTTAATTATTATACTCTAATAGGGATCCATATTTCACTTCTGATTTTTATGAGGCATCGTGGATTCTATGGTATATCATGTTATATTTAGAATACTATACAATCTATAAATAGATGAAGAGAAAATTATCTATAAATAGAAATGAAGACACAATTTTTTATTGAGATAAAGAATTTTGTAGAGAATGGGATATCAACCTGGGGCTGTTTGAGTTTTTATATCAGTAGTCAACAATTACCCATAATGATGGAACTCGTTTAGTCATTTAATGATATAACATGTTAATTTTTTTTTTCTGTGCTGGTCTGTGGATAATGAATTTGTTTCATTTAAAAAAAATATCATATTATAATTTCTAAATACCCCAATTTTATTCTAATCTAACAATTTTTCTTTTTAGAGGATAAAAATAGGTTATCTGGATCTTTAAACCTCTCTTCTTCTCATAGTGAAGCATCAAGTGATGAATTTTATCACTCGCTAGTAAGTTATTTATCCTTTATTGGCAGTTTTCTATTCATCTATTCTCTCATCTTTTGAGTGTGATGAATCATCAGGATGTTGAAGGATATAACCCTTTATTTTAGTTATTATGATTTAAGGGATTTATTCTTGATCATACTCAAACTATATTATTCATTGCGAATTACAATTTTGGGTGATTCACCACTATATCATGTAATCAAAACGTAGGTAGTTCCGTAAGTATTATCCTTATAATTGAATAAATGATTTATTTCATTATTTTAAATGTATTTTCTATAGATTTAGAAACAATTAATATTGATGATTTTTATAATTTATTTCAAATGGATTATAATTTTTAATTTATAACATATTTTCATAGGATTTGTAAATATGTTGTAATTTTGAGCCTATATGGCTTGAAATTATATTGTGTTGATTATTTAGAAAAATTAAATTAAATGAAATATGCATTTGGAATTAATGAACATTATAACATCCCATGATTTTTTTTAAAATTTAAATGTAATGTGGCAACATGAAATTGGGCACATGAAATATGTATTATAATTTTATTTGAAATAAATAAATTCCCCATGTCATATTGATTGATTAAAATCCTAGGTGAGAAATTTTTTTTATGGGTGATTCAGAAAATTATGATGGGACTATGAATCTATAAAAATTTATTTATGATAATAACTACAACTAAACAATTTTCAAAAAAAATTCTTTATATCGGGTTCTGATTGATTCAAACCTGATGTCCTAATCCTTTGGGATGTGTGCACACAATTATTGTTGTTAAGACTGAGTAAGGGATGTGATGATCCAATAGATAGGAAATAAATTTTTTTGGGATTGATAAATTTTAGAATGTTTTTTTGATTATTATGTTCCATTAATTATATTTTTTTATTAAATTACCTTGATCTATGAATTGATTCATTTAATATAATTTTTTATATTTTCAATATTCTCGATTTGAGAACATGTTTTGACTGGAAATGTGAAATAACTACCACATTTTTTAATATATTAATTCATGCATAAAATTGATTATTTGAAATAAAATTTATTATCAAATAGTTGAGAGACCATACTAGGATACTATTTCTCAAACTCGTTTTTTCCTTTGGGTATTTTATGATAAGGTAATTCAAGGTCTATGAAAAGGGAATGTACTACATGGAAGTGGCCTATATTCTATAGACTATTACTTAGGGTGATGGGTATAACAGGTGTATGTGTGATCCACTCAATCAAAAAAATTCATAGTTTAGTCTTGAAAATTTTATTATTTTCTTCTCGATATTTTCTTTAATTAATAATGCATATTTTTCTACATGTGGTTCATTTATTTAAGATAAGTATATGAAATACTGACTATATATTAATTTATTATACTGTGTTATGTCATGATGGGTTGTTCTTGTGTGAGTAAAATTTAATTTTTCTTTTATAAGCTTTCAGGTTATAGTCTCCATTCTCTGAAGATTATGAATGAAATTAGATCTATATGA
This sequence comes from Viscum album, assembly GCA_963277665.1. NCBI lineage: Eukaryota > Viridiplantae > Streptophyta > Magnoliopsida > Santalales > Viscaceae > Viscum > Viscum album. Next base: position 355,853,551 of record OY728155.1, on the reverse strand, counting down.
TAACTTAAACATGTATTTTTGGAAAAATGATTTCATGATGGTTCCTAGGAATGTGGAGAGAAAATTCTAAAAAATACTTTTTTAATGTATTAACATTTCAGAGATTCCACCTCATCTCTTTGGTTTGTTTTTGTAATCATTTTCGACAACTAACCAACTTCTCTATTAATTAAATATTTATCCACTATAAATTCCATGTTCTGAGAATAATTTAGTATATAAAAAATATTTTTTATACTATTTATTTGTTTTTATTTGATTATAATGTCCTTGGTTCAATAAAAAAATAGTTTCCATTGACGCAAGAAGAAATCAAATGTTATTTGTTCCTTCCAAGGTGTATCTAGATAGAACACATGGTATAATTGGTTATTCAGGACATGATTTAACTAATTCATTATCATAATGATGTTTTCTATGCTCTCTCCCACCATTATATGAATGTCTCCATTAATTTTTTTGTTTAATTTTCTTTTTACACAATTTACCAAATTTCTTGAGAGTTATTTTCTAGGTTATTTAATCCTAAGTAAGAAATTTGGATAATATTGGAAATATTTTATTAATTATAAAGGAATCCATAATCCCAAATTATCTGTTATTCTTTTTCTAGGAAAATATAAATAATTCATTGAAAATTATGTTTTTTATATACCATATATAATGGTATTTAAAAATATGTGACTGACCAAAGAATATCATTATTGAGTATAAGGACCACCCCATAAAAATTTTATAATTTGAATATTTCAACCAGATTTCACTTATTTACATTCTCGAAGAAATTTTTTTGTTTAATTTTATTTAATATTAGTTAATAAATCATACATATCAACCCATAAGAATACATAGTGGGTACCATTAAAATAGTATCAAAATCTTCCGAAATCAAATTTTTTTAAAACACAACAACAACCTGATTTCTTTGACAATTATTCATAACATTTAACCTGAGTTCATTTTTTCTCTTACACATCCTTATAACATGTGAAAATAAATTAAAAAATTGGATGAGGGTAAAACAATTAGTAAGGTATATAAATATAAGGATGGAATCCATTAGTCCATTAATAATTTTAAATAAATGATATCAAATTTTATTAAGTCATACTTCTCACCCATATATACTTACATTTTGAAACATGAGATGTAAAGACCCATAAAATTCAAGGGGATTTTTTTTCTTAATTTTCTTTGGGATTTTACAGGAACACAGTTTCTTGACGACACCTGATTCTGAGGCCCGGTGTGCCTGGAATCATTTTTCGAAGTTTAGCTCGGGTACGTTCAGTGAACGAATGAGCGAGTTTTTCTAACTTTTGAACCAGTGCTCGGAATCGAATTCCGAGGGCACCGATGGAATCGCAGCACTGATAATTACATAGAAACTCCTTTTCCAGGGTTGCGTTTGCTTGGGTGTGGTTTTTAAATTTTTGGGTTAAGTAAAGGAATAAAATAAAAGTGGTGCAACCAATTTTTTTTGATAAACCTAAACTTAGTGGATGAAGTGGGACCCACAATATCCTACCCACTAGGTAGGATATTTGTGAGGTGGGGACCACATAATCCCCACCATTTCTTTTCTTCCAAAACCCCCCTCCTTTATTAAGTTAACACACCCGCACCCCTATTAAGTGGAAGTCAACCCTCGTGTTTTTCTGTTTATGCAACGCCTCTACTAATTTGGGCAGTTTTAACGTTGCAATTAATTCTTTTAACTGATTGTTTCGTTTTTGAATTTTAAAATGCATGGCTTGAAAAATAAAATAAGACAAACTCTTATTTTATTAGAGTTGTTGGGTTGTGAGAGGCTTGGGAGAATTTGCTCAAGTTCTTGAAGTTCTTCCTCCTCGACGAAGAACGTGAAGAATGCGAAGAATTCCAACCTTCGACGAAGGTCTACAAGAACGCCAGATCCTCGGAGATTGACGACGCGATGCCGATGAATTTTTTCTCTTTGTTGTGACGTTCCTCCTTCCGTGACGATCAATTCCGCGATGTCCCTTTCCACGACAACCTCGTTCGACGACAACGCTCGAGGTATGGGGATTATTGCTTTTTGTTCCTGATTACTTTCATCGTTGACTTATCGTCTTATTTGGGTGGCCCGTTATCGCAATAATGGGAGGAGGTCAGACCGCACGAACACGAACGACCCTCCTATCCCCTTTGGTTGTTTGATATTATTTGCGTCACGAGCAAGGCAACGGGGTGCCAACGCACCGTGCGGGAAATATCAAAGAAAGGGGGAGAAGTGTAGCGCCGCGCCGTTGAAGACGAACCAAAGATGCAGCGCCATCACGCCACGCTGGAGAACCACAAAAGCACCGCAGCTGGAGCAGGGCCGCGGCGGAGGTTCACGACACCGTCGCGCCGTGCCGGACGGACCAATGCCGCAACCATAAGCCGCGGCGGATCACGGAACGATGGACGGTTTCTGGTTACCGGCGTCGGAGCAGGGGGATGGGACCGCCCCGGTCCTATAGTGGCAGCAGCCAGCCGGCCGGTCAGGGGGAAAACCAGGGGGTTCGTAACCCCGATTGGCCAGCAGGTGCGGCCCCCCGTATGGGGGCCGTGGTTTCACTACACGGGGGGGGGGGGGGGGGGGCATGCCCCCCCTCTTCGCTCGACCGTTACGACCGAGCCGCCTGGCTCGCTGGCTAGGCCGAGATGCCATGCCTTGCCGCACCCAGGCCGAGCCGGGCCGGGCCATGCGCACCGGGCCAGGCCGCCCCCTAATGGGTTGGGCCTGGACCCGGGTCGGGTCGACCTAGTTCGGGCCGACCCAGGCGGTACCGGGCAGGGTCGGACCGGGCCCGAACCCCCTAATACCGGACCCCTCACGGTTTTTTGCACATAACATGGGCTGCAGACTTCTGATTGACGCACCGTTAGCTGCTATGAGATCCTTTGATCGGGATGGTCGTTTCTGTATTTTTGCACTCAAGGTTTCACAGAACTTTGGGTTTGGATGGGTTGGTTCGTACACGAAATCAACTAGGCCCTCGGAGCGGAAACGCTTATAACTTGAGCTCCGGTCGTCATATTGACGTGCCGTTGACTTTCATGGATTCATCTAAGTGAGACGGACCTTTTGACTTACTCTGATCATGGTTTGGATGTAGTTGGAGTACGGTTAGGTTTGTTTTGACTTAAAAACCAACCAGGCCCCTAGGACAAAAAAGCCAACATCTCTCAGATCAGGCATCCGATTGACGCGCCGTCTGTGACGTTGAGTACCTGTTGACAATATGGAGCTTTTGGATACATTAACTCCAAAAAATGTGTCATTTGATGTATCAGCCCCTTGGCTCGTGAAGCGGACCCTCTAGAACAAGCTTGCTTTGTGCGGGAACCCTAGAGCTGGTTGTGACTGCGACAACGATGATGACTGTACAGAAATCCTCCGTGGATTTGATGGCGACGACTACAGTAATCAGCGATCCTATGTGGATCAGTGCTACCTATCCTGTGTGGGTCAGCTCTCAACGGTCTTGTGTGGGCCACTGCCTACAGATCCTATGTGGGTCCGATCCTGTGTGGGTCATTGCGGGGGTTAGTTACCTATCGATCCTGTGTAGGTCATTGCGGGGGTTAGTACCTATCGATCCTGTGTGGGTCCGATGACTTAGATGAATCAGTGGTTACAAATGATCATCTCTATCATCTTACGAAGGATTATACCTGTGTGAGCTAAATCATGACTTTCAATCTTTATCTTTGATATGATTGACTTGCTTTCCTATGTCGATTGTGTTGTGCTATCCAGTGTGGACGTGATCGAACTTGGGCTTGGATGTTGGAGCTGAACTGGAATTGGTGACTTAGGTATATGTATGGGAATATACCTAAGTAGTGTCGGATGTTACTTTGTGATTGTAATTTTCCTTTGTGGATTATCCTTTGTGGATTCTGGGAGACCGTCAGGGGTCTCGAGGTCCCTACAGAGTATCTTATACTCACCCTTGCATGGGATATGCCCACACTACGTTGTGTTGGTTGCAGACGATGGACAACACGGATCGTGGTTGAGGCTTGTGGAGTAGGTCGGTACCTGGAGGTGGACCACTGGGCGGGATGTACTCAGAGCAGACGGCTGGACCGAGAAGCTGTGGAGGCTATCTGTACCCACCCTCCAGGTGGAATTTCAGTGTACGACCCGACGTTGTGGATTTACTTTTCAGTTATTGTACTCCCTTTTTCAGTTGTACTTCACTTTCAGTTTGGGTTTGTATTCTGGCCCACTTACTTTTCCACACTTACTGTTGTACCTAGTTTTTACTTAGTGTTTACTTCTACTTTCTTACTCTTTGTGTTTGTTCACTTTATAAAGGCAATGCCTTCCCTTTTTATCGAGAATCATGCCTTGGTGCTTGTCTCCAGCTCCTGGCCTATGGAAGGCGGGCTTGGGGTAGTCACGGAACGGGCCCCGAGGATGTGTCATGACAAATCGGTATCAAAAGAGTTCGGTTCTACCGCAGAACTGAGGACTATGATCATTTTCTATGTGAAGCGATAATGTTAAGAGTATTGTGTGTGGTTATCAGTCCAGGGATTCCAGTGTTGGTGCAGCGGCCAACATATCCATACACCAGGACCCTGACTTCTGATTTCCGACATAATACACGAAAACATTGATTTCATGTGTGTTTTAAATTTTCTTTGTGATTACTTTGTGTCAGCTTATCAGGTATACTGTTTGACCATGGAGCACCTGTTTCTTTTCAGTATGGCCACACAACGGCAGCCAGCTAGGGTTCCGAGCATTGTACATGACAACAGCCCACCAAGCGACGAGGCCTCGATACATGTATGTTTAACAGTAGAGGCACCGGCGGTACCTCTACCCACTGAGCCACCGATGCTACCAGCCCCAGCCGAAAACGATGCTTCTCGCCTTAGTTCACTGCACGAGTTTCAGCGTCAGCGACCGCCCAGGTTCCACGGGGAGATGGACCCTCAGGCAGCCGAGGATTGGCTGGAGGCCATTGTACGAGTTTTTAGGTTAGTAAGGACACTAGCAGACTTCATGGTGATCCTCACAGCAAGCCTCCTGCACACAGAAGTAGGAAGATGGTGGAGCTTGATGCTCTAGGTGCATGATGAGGTATCTCTCCTATGGACGGACTTTGAGAGCCTCTTCCGCTCAGAGTTTGTCCCAGCCACCCTCTGTGCGGTGTGCATCTAGGAGTTTCTACAGCTGCGGCTAGGCAGCTTGACAGTTGCCCAGTAGTTGACGAGATTTCCCGATCTCTCGCGCTATTCGACGGACATGGTAGGAGGCCGATTCTTCCAGGCCTGGACCTTTGAGAAGGTATTGAGGCAAGAGATCAGGGCATCACTGATCTCCCTCAGCATTCTGACTCAGGAAGGGGTACTGGAGAGAGCCCTTCTCATCGAGAGATTTCTCTCTAAGTCTACACCAGCAGCGAGACCTATCGCAGGGCGGCACGTAGCAGAGTCTTATGCAGCTGGCAGTCAACGGATGACACATGGGTCTAGGCAGACCAGACCCTCAGGCAGACGACCTAAGGACACTGGCTCGGAGGTGTGGGGAACTCAGCGCAGAGCCAGTGTTTCTAGAGGCAGACAATGCTCCACATGCGGCGAGCAGGGCCACATGGGTCGTGACTTCCCGACCCACCATGCGGAGGAGAAACAGACGGTTGAGGGACCACCCAGGCAGAGGCAAAAGGTCGACTGTGGTGGTCCACAGGGAGTAGGAGGATGAGGCAGAGGAGCTGGTCGAGCAGCAGGTGGTAGGAGATGCTTTCAGGCTCTACCACCACCACCCCTAGGAGGTCCACCCTGACCACAGGGAGCTGGCGGGCAGAGACAACCACAGCTCCAGGCAGCGGAGGCCTACGACCACGGTGCGCTAGAGATGATTCAAGGTACTATCTATGTCTATTCCACCCTTGATACAGTTCTTATAGACATAGGAGCGAGTCATTCATTCATAGCCGCTGTCCTTGTTCAGATCTCGGAGATTCCGACAGAGCCGTTGGCTCGATCTTTATGGCTAGAGACTCCTACGGGAGTAGACTCGATGATTACGCACTGGTGCCGGTAGTGTGAGTTTACTCTAGGAGGCGAGAGCTTCGGCTGGGATCTTCCTATAGCGGCGTCGATGCCTTAAGACGTCATCTTGGGCATGGATTGGTTTTCTACAGTCCATGCTCAGATTGACTGTATTAGGTGCAAGGTGAAGTATGTACGCACTGACGAGAGAAGGTTCACCTTTACCCGTGAGAAGGGAGCCTTCGCATCACAGGATGGACTCTCGCAGAGGAGATGACAGCCCATCACTCATCAGTTGGATAGCCTCATACTAGGAGCAGTTGACATGCGGAGTCTAGGTTTTCCTGCAGTATGGGATCAGTATGCGGACATTTTCCCCAACGACGTTCCAGGACTACCTCCTCATAGAGAGGTAGACTTCTATATTGACCTTGTACCCCGAGACAACCTCGATATCCACTCCAGTATATTGGATGGCTCCCGCCGAGCTTCGAGAGATACAGGTACAGTTGGAGGACTTGCAGGGAAAGGGATTCATCCGACCCAGTGTTTCACCCTGTGCTTCCCCGATATTGTTCGCCAAGAAGGCGGTCGGGAGCTTGCGACTTTGTGTCGACTATCGTCACCTGAACCAGGTGACAGTGAGTAACAAGTATCCACTATCGAGGATTGACAACCTCTTCAATCTGCTCAAGGGAGCACGGTGGTTGTCAAAGATAGACCTTAGATCAGGCTATCATCAGTACAGAGTTCGAGATGAGGACATGCAGAAGATGGCCTCCAGATGTCGGTATGGCCACTCTGAGTTCTTGGTTATGCCATTTGGCATAACCAATTATCCGGCAGTGTTCATGGGCCTCATGAACTGGATCTTTCAGCCATACCTTGATCAATTTTTCGTGGTCTTCATCAACGACATTTTGATTTACTCGAGGACTGAGGAGGAGCTTGCCTACCACTTGCGGGTTGTACTGGACACACTCTAAGAGAACCATCTTTATGGTAAGCTATCAAAGATTCAGTTCCGAATACGTGAGGTCCACTTCATGGGGCATGTCATCTATAAGGTGGGAGTTGTGGTGGATCCTACAAAGATCGACGCAGTGCTAGCTTGGGAGCCACCCAGGAGCGTGAAAGAGGTACGGAGTTTCTTGGGGCTAGCTGGGTACTACCAGAGATTCGTTCCAGACTTCTCCAGAGTTGCAACACCACTATCAGCTTTGAAAAAGAAGGGGAAACCCTTTGTGTGGACAGATACATGTCAGCATAGCTTCCAGGAGCTGAGACAGAGATTTACCAACATGCCTATCTTGAGGCTACCGGAGGAGGGATTTGTGTATGTAGTTTACTGTGATGCGTCAGAGACTGGACTCAGATGTGTCCTGATGAAGGAGAGAGACATGATCACCTATGGATCACATCAGGTGAGTCAGCATGAGCAGAACTACGCTACCCATGACCTGGAGTTAGCATTAGTGGTATTCGATCTGAAGATGTGGCGACACTATCTGATGGGCGAGCGCTTTACAGTCTCTTCTGACCATCAGAGACCCAGGTACATCTTCTCGCAGAAGGACCTGAACCTGAGAGATCAGTGATGACTCAATTTCCTCTAGGACTATGACTTTGAGATAGTCTATACTCCTGGGAAGGGGAACGTAGTAGCCGATGCTCTCAGCAGGAGGACGGGCATCCAACTACTTGTGGAGGTGACAGAGAAGCTAGCCTCTTTCAGACATCCTTCGTGGATAGAGATGGAGCAGCCTTTCTACAGTCACTCACAGTCACCCATCCACTTTTATAGCGGGTCAGAGAGGCACAACGTGGGGATGATGACTGTGAGACGCAACGTGCACAGATATCCTCAGGACATGAACCTAATGGATTCTCTTTAGGAGGAGGGCACAATGTCCATTTCAGAGGTCGTACCTTGGTACTAGATTCTTTATGGGAGGAGGTGATGAGAGAGTTTCAAACTTCCCCTTTGGCGGTACATCATGGAGTTGCGAAGATGTACCAGGATCTCAGACGACAACACTGGTGGCTGGGCATGAAGAAGGCTGTAGCTGAGTTCATTTCTCAATGCCTCACCTACCAGTAGGTGAAGGCAGAGCACTAGGTACCAGCAAGCTTGGTAAAACCCATGGAGGACCCGGAGTGGATGTGGGATGACATATCTATGGACTTCATTACTGGACTTCCATGCACTTCCAGAGGTCACGACTCCATTTGGGTGATTTTCGACCAACTCACCAAGTCGGCTCACTTCTTACACATCAGAGAGAAGGGTTCAGTGGAGAGATTGGGATGCCTCTACATTTAGGAGACTGTACAGCTAAATGGTGTGCCATAATCTATATTTTTCAATCGTGATTCTCACATTACTTCCCAGCTTTGGAAGGGGTTTCAGGAGGCGTTCAGGACGCAGCTACGCCTGAGCACCGCCTTTCACCCGTAGATGGACAGTCAGACGGAGAGGACCATTCAGACTCTCGAGGACATGCTCCGTGAATGTGTCCTCGACTTTGGTCACAGTTGGGAGGACCACCTACCCTTGGTGGAGTTCTCATACAACAACAGCTACCACTCCACCATCGGGATGGCACCATACGAGGCGTTGTATGACTGGCCTTGTAGACCTCCACTATGCTGGACAAACCCTGGGGAGTCAGCACTTGTGTGATCGGAGATGGTCCAAGCCACGACAGAGAAGGTCCAGTTCATCTAGGAGCTGATGAGGCAAGCTCAGAGCCGGCATAAGTCTTATGCTGATAGGAGGTAGAGGCCACTGGAGTTCGAGTATGGCGACCATGTCTTCTTGCGGGTCTCACCCCGACATGGATTATAGAGATTTGGCCGAGGTGGAAAGTTGTCTCCACGCTTCATTGAAAAATTCCATTTCCTCAGAAGGATAGGCGAGGTGTCTTATCACCTGGCTCTAACACTTCAGTTGCACCAGGTGCAAGACATCTTCCATGTATCTTAGCTGAGGAGATACGTGCACGAGCTGATCCATATCATTGACCATGGGGAACTAGAAGTGGATGATGGGGTGAATTTTACAGAGGTCCCAGTGGAGATTGAGGATCGACAAGAGTAGGTATTACATGGACGGTTGATTCCTCTAGTGCGCATCAGATGGTAGCACAGAAACCTCCAGGAGAGAACTTGGGAGCGGGATGCTCAGACGCATGCTCAGTACCCATATTTGTTTCCCTAGTTTATGATGTATATTTACAGGGACGTAAAGCCCTGAGGTGGGAGTAATGTAAAGACCCGTAAAATTCAAGGTAATTTTTTTTCTTAATTTTCTTTGGGATTTTACAAGAATGAAATTTTTGACGGCACCTGATTCCGAGGCACAGTGTTTCCGAAATCATTTTCCGAAGTTTAGCTCGGGTACGTTTAGTGAACGAACGGGCAGGTTTTTCTAACATTTGAACTAGTGATCGGAATCGAATTCCAAGGGCACCGATGTAATCGCAGCGCCGGTAATTGCTTATAAGCACCTTTTCTGGAGTTGTGTTTTCTCGGGTGTGGTTTTTAAATTTTTGGGTTAAGTAAAGGAATAAAATAAAAGTGGTGCAACCAATTTTATTTTATTTTGTTTTACCTAAACTAAGTGTAGGAAGTGGGACCCACAATATCCTACCCACTAGGTAGGATACTTGTGAGGTGGGGCCCACATGATCCCCACTGTTTCTTTTCTTCCTAAACCCCCTCTTTTATTAAGGTAACGCACCCGCACACCTATTAAGTGGATATCAACCCTTGCATTTTTCTGTTTATGAAATGCCTCTATTAATTTTGGTAGTTTAAACATTGCAATTAATTCTTTTCACTGATTGTTTCATTTTTGAATTTTAAAACACATGGATTGAGAAATAAAATAATACAAACTCTTATTTTATTAGAGTTTATGGGTTGTGAGAGGCTTGGGGGAATTTTCTCAAGTTCTTGAAATTCTTCCTCCTCGACGAAGAATGCGAAGAACGTCGAACTCCGACGAAGGTCGACAAGAATGCCGGATCCTCAGAGATCGATGACGGGACACCGAAAAATCTTTTCTCCACGACACGACGATCCTCATTCCGCGACACCTTCTTCCGCGATGATCAATTCCGCGATGTCCCTTTCCGCGACAACCTCGTTCGACGACTACGCTCGAGGTAGGGGGACTATTGCTTTTTTTTCTTGATTACTTTCATCATTGACTTATCATCTTATTTGGGCCACCCATTATTGCATTAAAGGGAGGAGGTCGGACCGCACGAACAAGGCCGACCCTCCTCTCCCCTTTGTTTTTTTATATTATTTGCAGCACAAGCAAGGCAACGCGGTGCCCAAGCACTGCCCGAGAAATATCAAAGAAAGGGGGAGAAGTGCAGCACCGTCGCGCCGCGACGTTGAAGATGAACCAAAGATGCGGCGCCGTCGCGCTACGACGGAGAACCACAAAAGCACCGTGGCCGGATCAGGGCCACGACGGATGGGCGCGGCGCCGTCGCGCCGTGCCGGACAGACCAAGGCCGCGACCATAAGCTGCGGTGGAGTTGGGAACGGCACCCGGTTTCCGGCCGCCGCCGTTAGAGCAGGGGGACGGGACCGCCCCGGTCCCGCGGCGGTAGTAGCTGGCCGACCGGAGTAGGCCAGCTGGTCAGGGGGAAAACCGGGGGGTTCGTATCCCATGGTTTTCCAGCGGGTGCGGCCCCCCCGCATGGGGGCCGTGGTATCACTATACGGTGGGGGGGGCAGCGCCCCCCCATCTTCACTCGGCTGTTACGGCCAAGCCGCCTGGCTTGCTGGCCAGAACGTGACGTGAGGCCGGGCCGGGCCACGCCCTAATAGGCCGGACTCGGACCCGAGTCGGGTTGACCTAGTTCGAGCCGACCCAGTGGGTACCGGTCCGGGTCGGACCGGGCCCGAACCCCCTAATTCCGGCCCTCTCACGGTCTTTTTCCCATAACATGGGCCGCGAACCTTCAATCGATGCACCATCAGCTGCAATGCGATCCTTGGATCGAGATGGTCGTTTCTGTATTTTTACACTCAAGGTTTCGGAGAACTTTCGGTTCAGCCGAGTTGGTTCGTACACGAAACCAACGGGGCCCTCGGAGTGGAAACGCTTATAACATGAGCTCCAGACGTCTGATTAACGTGCTGTTGACTTTCATGGATTCCTATAAGTGAGACAGACATTTTATCTTATCCGATCAAGGTTTGGACGTAGTTGGAGTACGATCAGGTTGGTTTTGACTTAAAAAACAAATGGGCCCCAGGGACGAAAAGGCCAATAACTCTTAGGCAAGGCGTCTGATTGACGCGCCGTCTGTGATGTTGAGTTCCTGTTGACAGTATGGAACTTTTGGATACATCAAATCTGGAATATGTGTCAGTTGATGTATTAGCCCTTCGGCTCGTGGAGAGGACCCTCCCGAACGAGCTTACTGTGTGCAGAAACCCTAGAGCTGGCTGTGACTGCGATGACGATGACGACTGTACAGAAATCCTCCGTGGATTCAACGGCGATGACTATAACACTCATTGACTCTACGTGGATTAGTGCTACCGATCCCTTGTGGGGCAGATCCTGTGTGGGTCAACGCTCAGCAGTCCTGTGTGGGGCAGTGCCTACAGATCCTGTGTGGGTCAGATCCTGTGTGGGTCATTGCAGGGGTTAGTTACCTATCAATCATGTGTGGGTCATTGAAGGGGTTAGTTACCTATCGATCCTGTGTGGGTCATTGCGGGGGTTAGTACCTAACGATCATGTGTGGGTCCTACGGCTTAGATGAATTAGTGGCTACATCTGATCATATGTATCGTCTTACGAAGAAGTATACCTGTGTGAGCTGAATCTTGACTTTCAATCTTTTATCTTAGATATGATTGACTTGCTTTCCTGTGTGGATTGTGTTGTGCTATCCTATGTGGACGTGATCAAACTTGGGCTCGGATGTTGGAGCCAAACTGGAATTGGTGACTTAGGTGTATGTATGGGCATATATACAAATGTAGTGTCTGATGTTACTTTGTGATTGTATCTTTCCTTTGTAGATTATCCTTTGTGGATTCTGGGAGACCATAGGGGGTCTCGGGGTCCCTACTAAGTAGCTTATACTCACCCCTGCATGGGCTATGCCTGCACTACATTGTGTTGATGCAGACGATGGACATCACTGATCGTGGTTGAGGCTTGCGGAACAGATCAGTACTTGGAGGTGGACCACTGGGCGGGACGTACTCGGAGTGGATGGCTGGACTGAGGAGTTGCGGAGGCTATCTGTACCCACCCTTCAGGTGGACTTTCAGTGGACGGCTCGACATTGCAGCTTTAATTTTTAGTTGATGTACTCCTTTTTCAGTTGTACTTTACTTTCAGTTTGGGTTTGTATTCTGGCCCACTTAATTTTCCACCTTACTGTTGTACCCAGTTTTTACTTAGTGTTTACTTCTAATAGCTTACTCTGTGTGTTTGTTCATTTTACAAAGGCAATGCCTTCCCTTTTTATTGGGAATCATGCCTTGGTGCTAGTCACCAGCCCCTGGCCTATGGAAGGCGGGGTTGGGGTAGTCACGGCACGGGCCCCGAGGACGGGTCGTGACATGAGATTTCAATAAAACATTAGAGAACATATATAAAATCATAAATATATATTGGAGAATTAATTACATACATTGTAAACCTCACAGTTACCGTATGATTTGAAACCCTCACTACTACATAATAATGTAACCCCCATGACTACCTTATTGTTTAACCATCACATTTACACTTGGAGTACCCATATAGAAGACCTCTAACATAATCATACACAATTCATTAGAAGGAAATATACTTCTCACCCTTAATCATAAAAAAATCCAAAGAACCATAACATAATCATCAAACAAGAATACTTTTATAAAAATATTCACTTTGAATTTTGTAAAAATAGAAACATAAAAGAATCTTATATAAGAAAATTCCATTACAAATAACATATAATTGATTTGAGAATCAATATAATGAAGTTAATATGTGTATAAAATGTAAATACTAATAATAAAACTCAATGTAAAGAAATTTATACCACAAATGATCATAAAACCACACAATTATTGAATTAGAAGGTTAACCCGAATAGTTGAAATTTGGTTAAAAATTCTATTAAATAAGGTTCGTCTTACTTAAAACATAGTTAAGCCTCTAGTATAATGGTTAAATTTTTTATTAATATATTTAAGAATATTATTAATATTTAAAACACCTTATATGATCATTTTATAACATCATATTACATATTAATTATTAATACTTTTTTCTTTTTATTTCTTCAGGTGAATTCTTTACATTATTGCCATGGTACATTCATAAAGGATTTCATTGTAGAATTGAAGAAAAAAAGAATTGGAATAAAATTGTGATAATATGGTTTCAGAATATTAAATTATTCCATAAAATGTTTTTTATATGTTATGACGAGGAATCATCAGATAAATCATTTGTGATACTCATTAAGATCATTTTGGTGGTTCATCAATTATCACGAACTTGTTACATCAAATAACTTAAATATTATGATTTTAATCTAATTCAAAAACGTAATATAGGAAATATCATACAAATTAAAAAAAATTAACCATTGAAATGGTCTTACAACTATCTTTTAAGGGAGTAAAGGAAATTTAAAACACATCGTCAATGATATTGACAAATTGGCACATCACAGACGTTGTTTTTATTATTAGAATAAGAGGAATAAGAGGGGACGTATGATGATGAATTTTTACATAAAAAAGATAAAAATAAAGAATATATATAATTATGGAGATTTCATGCCTCATGGATAAGGTTATGATAAGTGAGTATAAAAAATATAATGATTTGAAAAGAGAACCAAATAAAATGAAAGAGGATTATTACATATTGATTTTTTCTCTTTGAGATCCCCCTTAATGCCTTTGGTTTTGAAATTGTTTTGGGAACAATAGGTCTTGTGCATGGCGTAGATCCTTGGGAAGGGGAGTCGGTGGAATTTAGTCAATGCATAAATCTTGGGAGGTGAGAAAAGAAGAGGGTGTGAGGGTTGTATTTATTGTTGAGGATAGGAAAGGGTTTACATTATTTTAATCTTTAGTAAATATTTTTTTTCAAGACTATTAATAGTCATGATTCTTAATCCAATAGTAATTTGAGCATGTGAGTTTGACCCAAGTGTGATTACATCAACCATGATTCTAGGAATATGATATTTTACTTATATTGGATATATTCTATATATTACAGTATTTTAATATTTATAAAAAATTCATGAATTTCCTAAAATACAAAAAATTCACCCAAATGATTTTTTTGAAGTATAGAATTGAAAAATAAACTCCATTTTTTTGAAAGTAATTTTCTCAATATGATTAATTTACTTTTTAAATAAAATCATAATATATTTGAAAAAAAAATTCTAAAACTGTAACTCATTTTATATCACCTTGAAAAAATAATCATGATCTCATAATCTTACAAACATAATAAAATAAAAAATAATATGGTTTAATTTTTAAAAGGGTCATATTACTATTCATATTACTATTCATAAGGGTATGTTACTATTCTATAAAATACAAGTTGGTTCTATCAGACTCCAAATAAGTTACTGATCACAACTATAGACTTCAATTTTTAAAAATTTAAAACATTGAAGAGAAAAAACTATGCTTAATAGATGGTTTATATATATCTCTTTAAAAAAATTTCATTATTTAGAGGTTTAATGTTTCATGCATTTCAATTTATTTTTAAAACCTTTGGGTGTTACATTTTCTCCACCTTCGAGAAATTTCATCCTCATAATTTTATATTCTTTCTATATAAGTGACAGTACCTTTCGCTCATATAATTATTAGATTAAAATGTTTCTCCATCAATCATGTGGTTTCTACCCAAAACAACTACCTGGTGGATTAACTTATTATACAATATATGTTCTCTTTGATCAAAAACATGAACTTGTTTTTCATCATAAAAATATTATTTTCCAACTGAACTGCTTCTGGGTTCATAAAATAATAAGAATATAGCGCATACTTTCTCCATATCAAAACATGAAAAACATTTTGTTCCTGATATAATATCAAAGGAAAAGAAACTCGGTAGGAAATTGTTCAAACATTCTCCAAGATTCTATAATGTTCATTGAATCATCGACTCATTTTTTCTCTCTCTTACCAAAATGCATGACACTTTTCTATTGAGAGATTCAAAGAAAAAAATTATCACCTACCAAAAAAAGCATTTATCCTATTATCTACATAACCTTTTTTCTTACTCTGAGTTGTCCTCATGTGTTGCTGGATCATCTTCACATTCACAGCCACTTCACCTACAAATTTTGGTCCCATAAACTTCATTTCCCCAAAATCATCCCAAAAAGCTATAATTCAACTCTGCTTCCCATATAATTCCTCAAATTGTGACATCTGAATGCATGAATGAAAACTATTATTATTGTAAAATTAATCTAAATAAATATATTGATTCCAAATTCCCTATTAATCCACTGAACAAACATGAAGAATATCCTCCAATGTTTGAATCCTC
The DNA here is from genome assembly GCA_963277665.1 of Viscum album. NCBI lineage: Eukaryota > Viridiplantae > Streptophyta > Magnoliopsida > Santalales > Viscaceae > Viscum > Viscum album. Next base: position 355,837,953 of record OY728155.1, on the reverse strand, counting down.
TATTTTGACTACCCATCTAATTGAAGATGCAAATCTGTACTAAAATTTAATTATATTCCCAAAAAATTATGAAGTCCTTTCCAAAAGTTTTAAGTGATCCTTGGATCACAGTTATAAAAAATGGAAAGAGTAACTATATATAACTTGATGATATCTTTGATGTATTGTTGGGAAATCTGATCTGAAGACATAATATCTCGAAGAGGATGGAAATGAGTAAGTTTACTCAATTGTTCTACAGTAACCCAGATTACATTGTTACCTATAGAATATTTTGGTAGTCCCATCTTGAATTCCATTTCTATTTTCTCCCATTTCATCTATAGCACTGGAAAAGTCTGAAGTATCCCCTTTGGTAACATTCTCTCTATATTAACTTGTTGAAAACATAAAAATTACATGAAAAAATCTGCAATATATCTTTTCAATCCTTCCCACCACTAATACTATTGAATGTATCTACACATATTTATGCTTCTAGGAAGAACAGAAAATTGAGAAATATGAGCTTCACATAATAATTATTTCTTCAGATAATAATCAAAAGGTACACATAATATCTTTATAAATATTAGAACTCAATCTTTATCAATGTTATATTCCTGAAACATAACCATTTTTACCAATTATACCTGTTTCTTTAACTCCTTGTCTGCCTTCTGTGATTGTTTAAATATTTCTTACAAATATGAATACACTAAAACCTATGATAGAATAGTGTAATTTCCTACACCAACAACTTCCAAAAATAATAATCATATCATTAATTAAGGTGTCTTATTATAATTGTAAAATGGATAATGATGTGTGATGTTTTATACTCATGGCATCAACCACATTGTTTTATATTCCAGGATGGTAATTGATCGTGGAATCATAATATTTTTCAATTCAGGCCATTTTCATTCCATCTTGTTTAATTCCATATAATTGTATATATACTTAAGACTTTTGTATTTAGTATATTTTTCACATTTGGAACCATATAAATGATTCCTCCAATTTTTAAAAGAAAAACCCCACAACATCTAATGAAGCATCACAATAGATGAAAAAATCACCATTTTTGGGGGGTAGAGTTATAACTGGTGCATTCACCAATCTTTTTTTCAATTCCAAAATAAAATCATCACAATATTTTTTTCTAGATAAATTTACCTGCATTTAGATATAACTTAGTCAGTGGAATAGATAATAGTTCAATGTTTTAAACAACCCTCCAATAATATCTTGTCGATCCAATAAAACTACGCATCTCAATTATGTTTTTGGGTCTTCGAAACTCTTCAACAACTTTTTTTTAGTTGGATCAATATTTATTCATCTTTATAAACAACAAGACAAAGGGAACAATTTTTTTTTCATCCAAAATTCACACTTAGTAAATTTTTTATATAGTTTATTTTCATTTAACATTTTAAAAACAAACCATATATATTTTCAATGCTATTATTTACTTAGATAATTTTCCAGAATATCATAAATAAACACAACCAAAAAATTATTCAATAAATCATGAAATATTCTATTCACAAGATCCATGAATTTAGTAGGTTCATTAGTTAACCCAACCCACAGAACAAAAAATTTATAATGACCATATCTAGTTTGAAAAGCTGTTTTTGGAAATTCATTGTCCATCACCGTCAGCTGATGGTACCCAGATCTCATGTGAATCTTAGAAAAGTACTATGCTCCCTGGAGCTGACCAAACAAGTCATTTATTTGAGTAAAATGATACTTATTTGCAATATTAATGTTATTAAAATATATATAATCTATCTATATACTCATGGAACCATCCTTCTTTTTAACAAAAAAATAGGATCCCCTCGTGGGGAAGTGCTGGTATGAACGAATCCTTTATCAAGAAACTCCTACAACTGATTTTTGTATTCAATAAGTTCCATTTGATCCATTCAATAAGGGGGACTTGAAATTTCCTTAGATTCAGGAACACTATCAATTTTGAATTCAGTATCCCGATCAAATATAATATGGAGTAACTCATCAGATAAAACATCAAGGTATCCATTTACCACTGACACATCATTAATCTGAATAGTTCCCTAATATTTAATAATATAATATATATAAATTTCATTTCCATATTTAAATAGTTTCCTAACTTCCTGATATGTTACCAATTGTGTGGCTTCAATATTTTATACAAAATTAAACTTCTTCTGAAAATCATCTTCTTTAACTCTATAATCAATCTTAGCGAGACAAACAGAAAGACAATCCATACCTAGAATGACACAAATCGCTACTAAGAATAAAACAACAATGTTTGAAAGTAATATATTTCAACATATAACACTAGGAAGGTTATTAAAATTCAATTTTGTTGTAAAATTTTTCCTTGGTGTTTTAAAAATAAGTTTTGGTCTCTTTTGTTGAGGTGATATTTTCAATTTACCAGAAAATTTATCAAAAAAATGAATATGTTGACCTTGTATCAAATGGGCATTTAGAAAATTCTATGAAAAAAAACATTTGACTTGATAAAACTTCTTTGGATGGCCCAAAATATACTAATTTAGTGTAAAATGATCTCATTATACCTTTCTTCTTATATTCTGGATGCTTCCCATCATTCAGATCATTCCTTGGGTAGGAATTTGCATACTATCCCATCTCACGACATTTGAAACACATTATAGTTTTCTTAGCTATATCAGTCTTATAACCAATTTTATTTCAATATCAGGCCATATTTAAATACTTAACACATAAAAAATACTTCCTAGTTTTTGTAAGGCATTCCCTAGGGTTCTTTTTAGATCACTTTTCACCAAACGGAAACTGAACATTCCTTCCATTATATTTCTTAGATTGATTTTTACCCATCACTTGACATATGGATCTCTTATTCTATTTATTCTCCAAGTACACGTGATCATTACTGAAATATATTTCAACCCTCTCAATACATCATACATGTTTCCTATAATTTATGAATTCTAAAGAGGCCAATGACCATCGGTATCTGGTGTTAAATCCTGAGTAAAAGAGATTGATTTTTCTCTCGAGATTTCAAATATGATTTTGAGAAAATGATGCCAATATAGTGAATTCTACTTCATAAAATACCATTGAATCCTCCTCCCAATTATTAAATTAAAGGATTTTCATCTTTATCCTATGTCGAACCACCTTAGGAAAATATTTTTCAACAAAATACTTTTAAATTCATCAGACTCTAAGGCTTCAATATCTTATCTATCCCTGATATTCTTGACCATTAACCACCACTGAATAGCTTAACCTTTAAAACAATAATAGGAAATAATAAACTTTTGATTTTATGAACATCCCATAATATTGAATGTCAGTTAAATGGATTTAAACCATCTTTTATTTTCTATTGGTTCCGAAGATCCACTAAAAGCATGAGGGGGTTTCCAAATAAAATATTCCACTATTTTCATGTTCCATCATGGTAGATCTAGTTGTTATCATGAATTCATGAAGCCACCATTTATTACCTTCTTCATTTGATCCATTACTATCATAAAATTTTCAGATTCAATTCCCACCATTACTTATTGCAGATTCAGAAAGATATCAGCCTCTCAGTTCCTTCTAACTTCGGCTTCCCCATTTTTTTGTATCAAACCATTATGAACAAACATATCATAGATGAATAAAAATATTAATATTTAAATAAAATACCCTTTAAACATAAAAATAATGTAAAAAACTATTTATGGTAATCTCGTAACATTACAAAAACTCATAAAGTTATCTATGCTATGCACTGAGACTAACATTATGGACAGGGCATAAAAAATTACATAATATTGACATTTCAAATAGATTTAAGTTCATTAAATTCCCAATGATATTTTAAGTTTATAGATTTATAATTTTAGGAATTAAACTATATATATCAACCCACAATAATAAAATGTGTTTATCACTGAATTAGTATCAATATTTTCCAAAACATAAAATTTTAACACAAAACAAGAACATGATTTCATTGAAAATTCATTATAACATTTAACATGACTTCCTTATTTATCTTATACATTGTTAAAACCTAAGAATAAAAATTAAAAAATGTGGTATGACTATAAAAAATATTAGTAGGGGATATGAAAATAAAGAAGGAATCCATTAGTCAATGAATACTTATACGCATATGAAATCATTTTCACAAAGACATACATCTAACACATATATACTTACTTTGTGAAACATGATTTTTGCGTAAATCATTTGAGCACATATATAAAATCAAAAAGGTATCTTTGGAACTAATTAATTATGTTATAAACCTCAGGGCAGACTTATTATTTGTATCTCTCATGACCACCTTAAAATGATACCCTCACGGAAAACATTTGGTTTAACAATTGCTGTTAGAGTTGGAGTAACCATATGGTTGAACTACAACATAAATATACCCAATGCATTAGAAGGATATATAGGTCCCACCAATGAACATAAAAAATTACCAATAACTATAACTTAATCATAAAACAATAATACTTTCATAATAACATACATTTTAAAATTTTAATATCTATAAGATTGAAAGAGGATTTTATAGGAAAAGTCTCTTTTAAATAACATATAATTGATATGAGAATAAACATAATGAAAATAATATGTATATAAAATGTAAATAAACATAATAAAACATAATATTACAAAAAAGTATAATTACAATGATCTTAAAACCGAACAATTAATGAAGTGGATGGTTTACCCAAAGGATGAAAATTTGATTAAGAATTGCCTTTCCTCGGGTTCATCTTATTTGAAACTTTGTTAAACCTAATTAATAATGGTTAAAAATGTGTTATTAATATATTAAAAAAATTTATTGTTTATAATTATTTATATGATAATTTTATAACAACATTTCACCCATTAATTATTACTATTTTGTTATTTTCATTATTTCGTGTGCTTTCTTTACATGATTTCCAAGGTCAGTTCGTATAGGATTTCGTTATCAAATGGATGAAAAAACCATAATTAGAATAAAATGGTTTGAATTTGTTTCCATAATATTATGTGATTCCATAAATCATTTTTTCTAAGGTATGAGATGTATCATTATATAAATCACTAGTGATACTCGTTTAGATTATTTTGGCAGTTCTTCGATTATCATGAACTTGTTTCATCATATAACATTATTATTATCATTAAATGTTAATTAAAAAACTGAAGAGAGTTCATTTAATAAACCTTAAAAACTATTTTAACCATTAAAATAGTTTTACAACCAGATTTGAGGGAAATAAAAGAAATTAAAAACACATCATCCAGGATTTTGATAAATCAGTGCATCACGTATGTTGTTTTTATATTTAGAATAATAGGAAGAGGAGGGGAAGAATGACGATTAATTTTTCCATAAACCTGATAAAAATTAAAAATATATATAATAATTGAGATTTAATTCATCTTGGATAAGGGAAGTATAAGAGGGTATAAGAAAGGAAAATGAATTGAATGAAAACATAAGAATATGAAAGAAGATTCTTATCTATTGATCTCTTCTGCTTGAGATCATCCTTATGTCCTTTGGTTTTCAACTTTTGGTAAGACCAGTAGGTCTTGTATGTTATGAACATCGCTGGGAAGAATATTGGGCCAAATTTAGACAATAATCAAAACTTTATAGGTGTGAGAGGAAGAGGGTGTGAGGATGGTATTTATAGTTGATGAGAGGAATGGGTTTCCATTATTTTAATCATTAGATTAATATTTTTTACAAGAATACTAATAGTATTGATTGAGGTAACCAATATTGTAATTTTATCACATGGGATATAATCAAGTGTTTTTACATCCACCATGATGCAATTAATAGTTTATTTTACTGAGATTGTATATATATACGGTATATTACTGTATTTTACTATTAATAAAAAATTCAAAAATTTCAGAAAAAACCCAAACATTTATCCTAACAATTTATAAACATGTTGAATTCAAAAAGATACTCCATTTATTGAAAATAATATAATAAATAAGATTATTTTAATTTCTAAATAAAATCCTATTTTTTTTTGAAAAATAAAAATTGAAAACTATAACTAATTTTATATCACCTTAAAATAATAATCAATATATCATTATCTTACAACCTTATGAAAATAACCTGATAAAATTATTTACTATTCATAAGGTTCATATTACTATTCATATTGATATTTATAAGGGTATGTTACTATTCACTAAAAAACAAGTTGGTTCTATCAGACTCCAAATGAGTTACTGATCAAAAATTTTGATGTCTGTTTTCCAAAATTTAAAGAATAGAAGTGAAAATATTATATTTAACTGGTAGTTTATAACTATATCCTTAAAAAAAGTTTCATTATGTTGATATTTAGTGTTTCATGCATTTTAATTTAATTTTAAAAAATTGGGGTGTTACAATGAGTGTGATGAAATGTTTTTTGTAAGGGATCTTTTCCATGATTCAAGCAATGATTAATTTAATTCTTAGTCAAAAAATTAATGGTTATTATTTATCAGCACAATAATTTCAGATCCACATCTACTTGTTTTATCTATATAGGGGTTTAATTTCCTTGAAATAACTAACATTATACTTTAGAAAAAAATTATTTTTTTCCTTATATTTTAATTTTTTTAATGTTCTCCCTAATATAGTGTACAAATGATGTTATAAAATAACTAATCATGCATTTTATTAAAAAAAATAGAATCTATCAAATTTATTTCTGAAAACAATAATTATATCATATGACATTTAATAACACTATGTACAATTTTTTATTTTAATAATTGGACATTTGGATTATAGTACATTAAAAACATAATCATTCACCTAATCTATATTAAAGGATTCTTCATAGATTCGTGATTTTATTATATCATTAGATCTCTTATCCCAAGGATATATATTGAAAGAATACGGTATGTATAAACCTATTATTTGAATAAAAAATATATATTTAGCTTGTGTTCATGAGGAAAACAATAGGACGTGATCATAAAATCATGAGTCATAAAAAGGGAATGATCATAAGAACATATTGATTATTATTATAGATTGACCATAAGATTGAAATGTGTCTACATCATAAAAATTTGAAATTTTTAATTATATCACACTGATTTATCACCAAGGTTTCATAAAACACAATTAGCATGGTAATTCAACATGTTATCATAAAACATTTCATATCTAGAGATTAATTATTAACCAAATATGTTAGATATATATCACGGAACACCATTAAAATATGTAATGTAATGTGTTCTACATAGATCATGGAAAAAAATTTCAACAATAACTGGGGAAAATGATAAATAAGGATCATATAATATAATCGTTTAATAAAATGTTTCATGATTAGAACGTTTAATCATTTTTACCCAAGATGAAAAAATTAGGGTTTCATAGACATAATTCATATCTCATTAAATAAATATTTTACCTAGGTGATTTTTTATTGGAATGGAATGGGATTTGTATTCATGATATAATAATATTTCATGTATTAAATTCATATTTGAGAAATTAATTATATATCAAAATGGCTATACAAAATATATGAAATATATATCATAATGAGAGTGAACAATACTATGAAATTCCTAAATCCCTATTTTGGATGACGAAGGAAAATATAAAATTGAAGGAAAATGAATAAATTAAAAATTTATATTAATCAAAAAAATGATATACATGAATATAAATCATGAGGAGGAGGGATCCCTTATGTTTGGATGTAGCTTCCTAAATCATGGATAGGGAATCCTTAGGATAACAGAGAGTCCTTGGAAGGACTTCTCAAAGTAAAAATGAGAATATTTTTATGCCTAATGAATAATCAGTATATTGGAATGGGGGGAGAGGTGGGTATATATATTAATTATTGTGAAATTGTTTAATAATTTCTAAATTTCGGTTTTGTAATTTTAGGTTTGGGAAAATAAAAAAAATTCATTCACAAGGTTTTTTCTCTTGATTTTAGAAATTTAATTCATGTTTTATAATATCATAATCTATTTGAACAAAAATCAATTTTTAACATTATTGTTGAGTTGGAAAATTAATGTTTCCATAAAATATTGTTTTCAGAATAATAATTTGAATTTTAAATGTGGAATTTCATTTGTATGTTTTTAAATTAATTTAAATATATGAAAATAAATAATATTACTATTATAAAATATTTTTTTGTGTATTAATTTTAATTATTTATTATATCAGTAATAAATTCATATGAAATAACAACAGATATTAAAAATAAAAATATGAAAAATAAATTTTCAATAATATATCCTTTTTATTGGAAAATAATAAAAATATGCCAACACATTTATAAAATACCTATGAAATTATAAAATTATATCATCATTTATATTTAAATAAATACATTTTGAAGGAACACTTCATGAAAGAAAATTATATTTTAAATATAATCGTTAATTACTAAATTATATATATTTTCAATATATATTATGCCAATTTAACTGTATAAGAAGCTATATTCACTAAAAACATCTTATATCCACGTGTTTGAATATAATACTAAAATATTAATTGATGAAATAGATATTTGACATATAAAAATGAAATTATACTAGTTTCTAGTTACATAAACTCTCATAAAAATAGATTTTATCATAAGGGTATATTATGTGATGATTGTAGTTTCATGGTAAGGTTCAGCTAATATTGACCTAGTTGTGATGACCACCAACAAAAATATCCAAACTATGAGATTTTTTAAATCATTAATAATTCAATGTATGCTCCTTCTTGGTCAAGGGAGAACCCCAATGACATTACCTCTCTACCATATTCTTAAAATTTGGACTAAAATGGAATGGTTGTTCTTGTTGGTGTAATGCATTTACCTTTCTATATTCGTTATCATTTTTCATAAGAATTTATAATCAATATATATAATGGTAAACTTATTACATACTATCATAATTCCCAATGTTCATGCAAACCAATAGTCTTATTGACCATTTAAATGCCTTGATCTAGCAAACTTTAACTGGTGGTAAAATTATTTCACTGAAACTACTTAAAATAGATTATATCCCAAAGGACATAATACATTACTTGCGCTTTTCTACTATGTACATTAATATATCTCAAATACATTTTAAACCATAAAATATTAAATATTGTTTTCTATGATAACATATTTATTCATTCTATAAAAACATTCAATTCAATCATGTCAGACTTCCAGTTATCCTGTGAACAGAATCAAAATAACGATCAAATGAAATTCTTTATATTGGTTCAATATAATAGATTATATGTTGAAAAAATAAATTACTATCAATTTGAAAAAAAGAAAATAACTATAAAATCAATTTATTTAATAAAATTAGCATGATGAATAATATTATAGGGATAAATGTTGATCAAATACTTTTATATAAATAATCACTTGAGAATGATGATTTTCCATAGATGTTATAACTATTCCTATTCTGAGACTCAAATTAATATATAAATATTAAAAATGGAATTGATAATATAAGAAATCAAAAACCATCCATCAAAGCCTCATATAAAGGCATTATAAGAATTCATTCAATGCCTCATGGAAATACAACTCTCAAAACTGGGTTTGGCCTAAGGAAAATTCCAAACTGATACCATCACATTAGAAAAATAAATACATAGAGGGGATTTGTAATCCTTTACTTATCCATAACATAATAAGTCAAATTCATTTATAATTTAAATTAATAGAATATATTAGTCAATATTCCTTAATAATCAAAAACTATATTTACTTGAAATACATGTATAAGTATTTTTAATACTCTTCCCATTAAAATTAATAATAAATAATTCATATAAATTTAATGGATTGTATTATCACAACTTTTGGTCAGAGTGGATACTCAAGAGGAGGTTTAATTGAGTTCCTACATAAAAGTTCGATTAAAAACATTAGGATAAAGATCCCTCGATATTGAAATAACCCAGTTAATTAAGGTAGTAGAGATGTATATGTTTAGTTGGTAAATAGGTTTCTCAAAGGGTGATTATTCCTCAGTTGATTCGTGTAAAAAACTTCTTCACATTTTGAAATAATATTACTAAATTAAAAAACTACTCACACTAACCAATACTAACTATCAAAGTAAGTATAAAAACAACATTCTATTTTTAATATAATGAGAACTAGAATATAGAAAAAAAGAGTATAAAAAATATAGTACACATAAAAGTTAAACAAGAGGTTCAGCCTCAAGTCGAGACTTAATACTCTACACTTGGTGATCATCGGCCACTAAGAAGTTTATATTGAAAATAATCTTGATACATAGCATGTATCAGGATTTACTATAGTTTTCACAAACTATCTAGGGTTTACACCCTCTACCACAATTCTTGTTGGAAAAAATAAAAAATACAGACCCCGCAAGATATCATCCACAGTTATGTGTGGGAAACAAGGTTTAAGAGAAGTATGATGTGGGGATTTTCACTATCCACTATTTAAGAATGGGATACAGTGTGTGTAACACAAACACACACTTCTTAGAAGTGTAAAATAAAAGAATTCAGTAGGTAAAATATTATAAGATTGAGTTTATAAGGCTCTATGTGTTTGCAGTTCATCTGTTGAATCATTGGAGTGATGAAATTGCAGTTCGAGTCTTTCTCAAAAAAATTTCCTTGAAATTGAGTGTCGTAACTAGAAGTTCTTGGAGATTTTCTTCTTGATTGGATAGAGATATGAAGAAGGAAAAAACATGTAAATTTGATATCCAAAATGATCTTTGAGATGCTCCTGAGATTACAGTGTGAATACAGGATGGTTCTTCATTGATCTCGTGTATAAGTTCTTTCGTGTATATTTTTCTTCTTCACACATGTATGAATCTTCACCACCACTCCACTTTTCTTCCTCAATCTACTCTTTTATATTTGAGGTCTGACAATAGTAATGAGTAAATCACAGGTGGTCCTCCCCATACCTCATACTATCCCAGACACGGTCTCTTGATATGTCTTCATCAGCATTAATTAATGTCTGAAGCATTAAAGATACCAAATAATACCGTTATAATAATTTTAAGAATTTGAAAAAGTATAGAAGGGTATACATTGGTAGACAGGTAATGGAAGACTTCACAACTGTAGGCTTCAAAAGTAGGTGTGCATCGGTACCCTTCATCAGTGACCTTCTCAAGGGTAACCTTCAGTGGTGTCCTTACAGTGGTGACCTTGCATCGGTGACCGTGCATCAACGACCTTGCACCGGTGAACTTTGCATCAGTGACCTTGCATAAGTGACCTTTTCATAGGTGACCTTGCATCAGTGACCTATGCATTGGTGAACTTGCATCGATGACCTTTTCATCAGTTTCCTTGCATCAGTGACCTTTGCATCGGTTAGATTTTCATCTGTGAGATTGAATTAGTGACCTTTCCATCGACGACCTTTCATCAGTGACCTTTGCATCGGTGACCTTGCATCGGTGACCTTAGATGCATTGTGAAAATTTTCCTTGTAAGATTAAATAGGAGAGTAGTGAGGTTAAAAGTACATATATATTACTTTTATTTAAACATTATTTTCACAGAAATGATTATCCTATAAGAGAAATATAATTATCACATAAATGACACATGATTTGGGATTTTCAAAACACGATTTGGGATTATCAAAATAGGTGAGTCCAAAAATCTCCCCCTTTTTGATAATCACAAATTATGTCAGTATTTTTGAATTAGTGTTAAGAAAATTTTCCAAATATCATTAGAGGTGTCTATAAGTAAAATTGAAACATAGTTATTTTAGAGAGTATATATAAGAAATGATTTTAGTTAACTGAAAAACTTATTCCACTTTCAGATAACCTATATATAAGCAGTGATTTAAGTTAAATAAAACACTTATTCCTCTTTCAGATAACCTATAACTTATCCCCCTTTGTGATTAACAAAAAGATAGGAAGACCATATAAATGTAAAAATAGGATTTTATTATGCAAGAAGAAAGAGTACAGTATACAAGAACTGTACAAAATATCCATATCAACTTAGTCATTCCACAATAAATCCACATCAGATATGTCCAAGTGAGATATGTATTTGGAAGCTGAGGAGTTAGGTTATGAATGTGGAGGGATAGGCCATGGGATAACAATCAATAGGGTTGGAGGAGCTACAATAGATGAATCAGTAGACATGTAGTGACGAGATCTCTAAAGAATGGTGGGGGTTAGGCTTCTGATGGCCTATGCAGGAGTCTTCAATGGAGCAACACTGGAAGATACTAAGGAATCAAAGGAAGAAGGTAAAGCAAGAAGAACAATGATAAGAGTTTAGAACACAAGGAGGAAGGGAAAATAAAAATTAACGAAATCCATAATTATACTTTCTCCTCTCTCCATAGCTATGATAAAAACATCCTTATTTTCTATAAATCTCTCTAAGGTAGGGTTCAACTATCTATGCCTACTAACCAGATCCTTAAAGGGATGAGTTACCGGTTGAATCCTCATGTTTTCTAATAGCTTCTTGAAGTGACCATCTATCAGATGCTTAGTATATATCATTTTGTAGAAGAAATAAACATTCTCTTTGATGGTCTTTTAACCTTGATAAGCATCCCTTAAATAATTTCCCACATGATTTGATACTATTATTTCCGCTGCATAATCCATAAGTCCTTTATTGTGAGCTACAATTCTCTCTATCTTAATAGTTTTCTCATCAAAGTGCAACTTTAGATCTGACTTTAATGAATCTAATTCCTCATTCTTTATATTATCTTGGGGAAAAATCACTAATGATTGTACACTAGTAGTCTCTGTAACTAAAGGAATAGGAGGACTTTTTATAGGTTGTTTATCATTAGAATATACATAGTCTAAGCCCAAAACCACAAATCCAGGGTCATCTGAACAACCTTCTGTCCAATGAGGGGTAGAAACTGAACTAGTGGAAACATGTTTCTCCCCATCACTTGGAGAATTTTCTTGAGCAACCACATCCATCTCTGACGTACCTCTCTGATGAACTTCATTAAAAGGAGGGTCTACTGCCACTTGCTCTACCGAATCTTCAACTATAGACAAGGAAATTCAAACTTCAACCGAATCAGCAACCTATTAACCCACATTTTCTACCATTCTTGTATATCCTATCAGAGGACAGAGATTTAGAAATTCATCTTCACTTGCATCAGTAGCTATCTCAAAGTCATCATGACTAGATTCATTGTCCTCGTCCTCATCTATGGTCTCTTTAATGTCTCTTAAGACATTTTCTGCCCCTTCTTCTTAATTGGTTTCCTCATCATCATTGTACCTTATTATATTCTCTCTTCTAGGAAATATTTTTAGGAGTCTAGGATACCCAAAAGATACAGTATTTGCATGATTATTTGAGGGATGGTCCGAATCAATCCGGTCATCTATTGGAGAGTCCTCTCTTTCTTGCATAGAAGTAGCCTCTTTGTCTTTATCTGAATAAGAATGATCCACTTCATCAGGCTTTAGACCAGGGTCTCTCTTATCCTTAGTCCTAGAATGATGTGTAATAGGGTTGAATTCCTCATACAGCATAGCCTCATCATGCAACCATCTTTTTTTCCAAGGGTTCCAGTTTCTCTTCATCAACTTGTCGATCATCTTAGAAATGCATAAGTTTTCCCTTACTACAACTATTTCCTCCTTTTTTCCAGCAACTCCTTTGACCTTCGACATCAAGGATATCAATCTATCATGATACAATGCATTGGACTTGGAACTGGGATATGTTATATCCTCTAATTGAATCATCAGTAGCCTACACAAATTAATAATTTGTCCATGCTTCAAAATATAAACGAGAAATACGTCTTGATATTTCAAGGTAGCAATGTCCCCTCTCCTGGGACTCAAGAAATTCTGAAAAATTTTAAAAACAACTTGTATTCTCCTTCGATTTCAGTAAAAAAGAATTTCATTGGGATCTGATTCCTTGTCAGTTGAGCTAAATCTTCATCATAACAAAAATAATCACTATTATGATCCACCACTTCTATGTAGTAGTAAAAAATTACTTAATATGGTACTCTCAAAAACTCATCGCATTCAAGAGAGTAGAATCTTATACTTACTCCATTTACCATTGAAGAAATTATGTTCTCCACCTCAGTTTTCTCAAACTTTAGAGTCTCGTAGAACTCCTCCCCTAGCTTTGGGTAATAGGGTTTATTATTGTTAGCAAATAATTCGACCCAGCATTGAGTTTCAAGTGCCCTCAGAACTAATGTTCTGCTCTAAATCAGGTATTCTGAGCTCAGATCTTTCTCAACCATGATTTCCCTCTTTGAAAAATGAGGGTTGATTAGCTTTTCCACTTCTTGGCTTCCACTACTCAATTCAACTCGAGGTATTTTTGGATTTGGAACATCTCCTTCATACCTTACCAACAGTTTCTATAACCTTTCTATTTCAATCTAGATTGGTTCAAGGGTTTCATCATAAGGTTAGGTTCTTAAGCCAGGGAGCCAGAGGTTCGCGAGAGAGTAAATGTATATCGAAATGTGGTATGTTCTTTACTTTTATTATTTTGGGATAAAAATCAAATCAAATAAAAAAATTATGTAATATATTAACCGTTTTAGATTTCGGCATAGAAAACACTATGTCCTAAGAATTTCAAATATCGGTAAGGTAAAAATAGTGAGGTCTATTGGGAAAATTCTAACAGCGAGGCCTTTCCGTGAGGTCTATCGGTGAGGTTCTATCGGTGAGGTTTAACGGTGAGCTTTCTAATGGTGAGGTCCAATGGTGAGGTTTGAAACAGTGACATCCAACGGTGAGGTTTCTAATAGTATGGTTTCTAACTATGAGGACCAACGGTGAGGTTTCTAATAGTGAGGTTTCAAATGGTGAGGTTTCTAGCTGTGAGGTGCAACAGTGAGGTTTTTAACGGTGAGGTTTCTAACTGGGAGGTCCAACAGTGAGGTTTCTAACTAGGAGGTCCAATGGTGAGGTTTCTAATGGAGAGGTACAATGCTGAGGTTTCAAAGGGAGAGGTTTCTAACTATGAGGTCCAATGGTGAGGTTTCTAACCATGATGTTTCTAACTGTGAGGTCCAACGGTGAGGTTTCTATTTTTGAGGTCCAATGGTGAGGTTTCTAATAGTGAGGATTCTAACGGTGAGGTCCAACGGTGTGGTTTTTAATGGTGAGGATTCTAATGGTGAGGTATATTCTTAACAGTTTATCATACCTAACCCATGTTTGATATAATTTATTCTCTCATAATTCAAAGGCATTGTGAATATATAAGCCAATTGATGTTTACTGCCCATGAATTCAAGAGTATATCACCTTTTTGATAATGATCTCTCAAGAAGTGACATCTCACAACAATTTTCTTTGTCCTCGCATTAGATACTGGTTTTTTAGAGATGTTAATAAAACTTGTATTATCACACTTTATATTGACATGTTTGAATTGATATCCATAGTCTCATATAGTGTGTTTTATCCATAGAATTTGAGCACAACAACTACCAGTAGCTATATATTCAGCTTCAGGAGTTGATAATGCGATAAAATTTTGTTTCATACTACACCAAGATTTTAGTGACATGCCCAAAAAGTGACATGTTGCAGAGGTTCTATTTCTGTCTAACATGCAACCAGAAAATTTGGAAACCAAATAACTTTTAAAATCAAATTATTATCCTCTGGGATAAAACATTCCTATGTTTTTAGTATATTTGAGATATGTAAAAATATTTTTAATAGTAGTTAAATGAGACTCTTCGGGATTGGACTGAAAACAAGAACACATGGATACAAAGAACATAATATCATGTCTGCTAGAAGTAAGATAGAGGAGACTCCCAATCATACCTCTGTAATTGGTTTGATCCACTGGTTTACTAGTTTCATCAACATCTAACTTATATGTGGTACTCATAGGTGTATCATTACCTTTATTTCTATCCAAACCAAAGAGTCTCAAAAGATATTCAGTATATTTAAATTGAATTAAAAAACCATTTTTTTGAAAAATTTGAAATCCAAGGAAAAATTTAAGTCCCCCCATTAAACTCATTTCAAATTCATCTTGCATCATTTTGGAAAAATAATTACAAAAATAATTTTTAGAAGATCCAAAAATAATATCACCTACATAAATTTGTTATATTAAAATATCTTTCGAAATCATTTTAATAAAAAGAGTAGGATCAACCATTCCTTTAGTGAAACATTTTGAAATAATAAAATAACTAAGTCTATCATACCAAGCTCTTGGAGCATGTTTTAGACCATATAAGGATTTAGAGAGTTAAAAAAATTATTTAATGAATGGGTATTTGTAAATCTAGGGTTTTTTCAACAAATACATCTTCAACTATTTACCCATTTAAAAATGAAATTTTGAAATCCATTTAATAAAGTTTGAAATTCAGATGAGATGCACTAGAAAGTAGTATCCTAATGTCATTTAGTGTGGCTATAGGTCAAAAAATTTCCTTATAAACTATAACTTCTTCTTGAGTATATCCTTGTGCACCTATTCTAGCATTATTTCTAACTATGTTTCCAGATTCATCAACCTTATTTCTAAACACCCATTTAGTGCCAATGGTCAAGGTGTCATTATGTGTTTCATCTAATTCCCAAACTTTGTTCCTTTCAAAGATATTTAATTATTCTTTCATAGATTTAAACCAAAATTCCTCAATTATTGAATCATAAATATTTTTAGTTTCAAGCTATGAAAGAAAGGCATAATGTTTAACCTGGTTACTCAGAGAAGCTCTAGTTTGTGTTCCTCTATTTAGATCACCTACTACAGCATCTAAAAGATTATTTGTGAGAGTTCTAATACCACTATAAAGAGTTGAACTAGACTCATCAGGGTTTTATATAGGAATATATTCATTTAAACTAGATTCTGTAAAATATCTAGAACTTGTTGTTTCACTAATGGTTCACTCTCTTTATTATTAAGGTCCATAATTTACATATCTTCCATATGTTTTTCAATGTGGTTTATGGGTTCAGGTGGATCAGTCTCATCAATTTTGACATGAATTAATTAATCCACACATTTGGTTCTCTTATTGATTACACTATTGGATTCATTAGAGAATTAGTAACCTAATAAAATTCCTTCATTACCCTTGGAAGGAAACATGTCAAGGTTATCCTTAGTGTTAATGATAAAGACTTTTCAACCGAAAACTCTAAAGTAATTTTCATTTGGATTCATATTATTATAGATCTCATAAGGGGTTCTCTTAATAACCTATCTAATTAAGACTCTATTGATAATGTTACAAGTTTTATTAACAACTTCTGCCCAGAAATAGATATGTAGATTATACTCATTAAGCATAGTACGAGAAATCTATTAAATTGTATAATTTCTTCTTTCTACAACTCTATTTTGTTGATGTGTTCTAGGAGAAGATAAATTGGGAGTATAGACATTATGTGAGCAAAAATAATCAAATTCTGAATTTTCAAACTCACAGCCATGATCACTTCTCGAGGTCTTAATTCTAAGTCCAATAAAAGTTTCTATAGACTTGTAATATTTAATGAAGTAAGAACATGCTACACTTTTGGGAGCTAAAAAGTATACCCAAGTATATCTAGAAAAATCATCTATGATAACATAAACATTTTGCTTCCCATTTAGACTTGAAACTCTAGATGGTCCAAAAAAATCCATGTGAACTAACTCAAGAAGTTGAGAAGTAGAAACTTCTTTCTATGATTTGAAAGAAACATTGTGATGTTTTCCCTATTGACAAGGATTATAGGCTTTGTTATGTGGGAATTGAAATTTAGGTAAGTCTATAACTAAACATTTCCTAGTTAGTTTCCCAAGTGAGTGCACATTGTAGTGTCTTAATCTTCGGTTCCATAGCCATGATTCCTAATGAAATGCATTTAAACAAGTAACATTTTTCATAGATAAATAATTTAAAACAAAAACATATACATTTTCATTTCTAAGATCAATAATTATTAAATCATTCTTATAATTAAAATCATTTCATGCATTATTTTCAAACATAACATTGGAACCCTCATCTCAAAACTGATAAATACTATGAATATTTAATTTTAAGCCATAAAAAAAAAGTACTTTTTAAATTAATATAGTGGTAGTATTACCAATCTGGCCTAAGCCAATGATCCCCCCTTTGGAATTATCACCAAATGTTACATTTTCACCATCAAATTTAATTAATCTCTTGAAGCATAAATAGGCTATTTTTGCATGTCTTGGACATCCACTATCCAAGTACCATAGAGTTCTATATGAACTCATCAGACATTTTTCCTGCAAAACAAATGAATTGTAGGGTATCTTTGGTACCCAGGTTTTCTTGGGTCCAGAGAGGTTAACAAGTGTAGGGTATCTTTGATAATGATAGCCTTCACAAAGGAAGGATTCAATAGTAGGTGTGCATCAGTAGCCTTCACTGGTGACCTTCTCAACAGTAACCTTTAGGGGTGGACTTGAATCGGTGACCTTGCATCGGTGACCTTGACTCGGTGACCTTGCATGGGTGACCTTACATCAGTGACCTTTTCATCAGTGACCTTGCATCAGTGATCTTTGCATCGGTGACCGTACATCAGTGACCTTTTCATCGGTGACCTTGCATCAGTGCCCTTTGCATCGGTGACCTTGCATCAGTGACCTTTGTATTAGTGACCTTTGCATCAGTGACTGTGTATCAGTGAAATTTGCATCGGTGACCTTGCATCGATGACCTTTATATCAGTGACATTTGCATTGGTGACCATTCATCAGTGAATTTTGGATTGGTGACCTTGCATCAGTGACCTTTTCATTGGTGACCTTGCATCGGTGACCTTGCATACTCTGAGATATTTTTCACTGTATTCAGAAACAAGAGAGCAGTGATATTAAAAGTATATATATATTACATTGATAAAAACATGATTTTCAAATAAATTGTTATACTTTAAGAAAAACATAATTATCACATAAATGAAACATGATTTGGAATTATCAAAACATTATTTGGGATTAATAAAATAAGTGAGTCCGAAAAAAACATATCCCCAGAAAATCATAATTAAATTAAAGGGGGGATTTCATTTATTAATATAGATGCTATAAATTTATTCATAATATTATTTACGAAAATACACTTTTTACTTAGAATATATACTTTGAATAATAAATAATTTACAGTATTATGAAATAGATTTTCGTTAATTTCAAAATGGAAACATGTAAATGAATCATGAAACATTGTATTTTCATGATGGTTGGAAATTCTGCTCTTTTCGAATACATTAAAAATGACTCATTTTTCATTTATTGTAAAATGAAAAAAATTTATAGTTTGGGAAATTAAAAGGTCATTCCATTCAATCATTTGAATAAAATTAAAAAATGTGTAAAATAAAATTCAATAATCCAATTAGAATATTGATAAAATTATTAATATTATTATTTCTGAAATCAAGGATATGACAGAATATTTTTTTGAAATATTATAAACCATAATCTATTTTCTATAGAAAATATTATTAATGTTTCTTAAATAAATAAAAGAGGAAAATAAGTGGAAAATTTGTAATGTATAGAATAAAAAATAAGAGAATAAAATTGATATATTTCTTAAAACAATGATCATACAAATCCAGCATGAGAGACTTAAACATAAAGAATCCCAGATAATGATGATATTGTGTAATAAAACCATACCACTTTGGTAAGATTTGAAACATGACAATAGTAAAAGATATTACATCAAATGAAATAATAAAAAAACCTATATTAGTGGAACCATGATATATCAATGAAAGGGTAAATCTATACATAACATGAATGAAACGAGTTTTTAATATGACATATTCCTCACATAAAAAAAAGTGAGTGGGGGAAAATTATAACTCACGTATAACTGTGTTTATATGCAATTTTAAAGAAATGTATAAAAAATTATAAATTTATTATGTACATGAATCTCAATAATATTCATATATATAATGTAAGATCCAGACATTTTATAATGATTTATTGAGATATTCTTTAGGTAATATTTTTAATTTTTGATATCATTATTTTCGGTTTTATTTTATGTGTATTTTTGTGAAAATTGGATGTTTTGGTGGGGATTTGGGAAGATCACTATTAGTACACAATTTTTCTAAATAGTTCTCCATTCCCTCGAAAATAATGCAAAAATATGTATAGGGGTTATTTCATTGATGAATTGTTTTTAGGGAAATTTGTCCCCTTATAGTATTAATAGTGTGGCCCCCTTGGATGAGTCCCAAAATTAGCGGAAACCATTCACCCCAACTAGGAACCCATGTACAAGATATTTTAATCACTAGAAATTTAGATTAAATATTGCCAAACCACATTATTATATAAATAAACACCCAAGGTTGAACATAAAATGATTTCCCTCATTTTTGGAAGCATCTGACAAGATTCAAAACATGTATGACCACTGTAATTGAAATTTTTTATCCTAGATTGAATATATTCACCTCTCCCAATAAGAGATTTGAATCATGATTGGTTTACTCCATCGATAATGTATTTCTCTCATTTATTAATGGGATGTTCTATTCTATTGGTGATGGATTTAAATTTAGGTTTTGATAAGTCCAGTCCATTTTATTCTGGATCTGGGATTTAGATATAGATATTATTCCTCATCATGATTGTGGTTGTTCAACTTCAATTGTGTATTTCTGTTGGTGAGAGTTCATTGTCAATTTTGATGTATGTGTTCTTAATTTAGTTCCCAAAGTCTTCATTCCAATATCATGTATAAACATTCATATTAAGATTGGTATGTGTGGAAATTGAATAATAATTTGAATAAATTATTGGATTAATTAGTTTGTATAAACAAGGGATTGGATGAATAATTTGTGAATTAATTAATGTAATTATGTGATTATTCAATTGGGTTATTTTGTATGAATTAATTATAGAGTTAATTAATGTAATGTGTGACTATGGAATTGACAAGAAATTGGGGTTCTCTGAAGGGAAAATTAACGTCTTTATAAATTAAAAAATGATATGGATTAAGGGACATTTTTAATAACCTTAGTGGTCTAATGATTTATATGGTTCATCATTTAAAAATAGTTTAATAGAGAAATTTTCATATTACTCAATGTGAATTAATGTAAAGATCCTCGATTATTAATGAATTGGAATAGTTTACCGTGATGTGGATATTTGATAAGAAGGTAAATGATAATTAAATTTGACGAGTGGGATGAATGTTTTCTATCTAATACCATGTTATATATGATATTTTTTTGTGGGATAGGGACTAAGGCTTTAAATACCCATATAATATAAATTAGTGTGGGGAAAGGAGAGAGGAACCAAACACTAATATGATATAAATGAGTGTGGGATAGGTAAATAAGCTCCAAATACCCATACGTGACAAATGGCATTGGGATAGGGACTGATACTCTAAATTCGGATATGTGATGGGAGTTGTGGGACATAGATTGAGGCTCTAGATACCCATGTAAAATTGTGGTGTGGGACATAGATATAGGCTCCAAATACCAATGGGGTGTCAAAAATGTTGTTATATTCCATGATATTGGAATTGCAAAATTGTTCAAATTGGCCATTATATGAAATGAGATGATAAGTTATAACAATGTTATATTGATATGTGGTATCAGTTGGGGGATATTAAAGACTTTGATAGGGGATGAATTAGAAATAATGCATTGTGTATCCTTAGAAACCTATTGGTTAATGTGGTAAAAAAATCAATAATTCAACATATGCGATCTTGTTACTTTATTTCCTACATTTTTATTATTTATAAAAATACATACATTGTTGTTTATTAGATATATTTTTTGATGCTGTTGGTGGTGGGAAACTAAGTTGTACTCACACCCTACTTTGGCTACCAGAATGGTCCCTGGATATGATTCTTGTTTATAGGATATGATACTGTAAAGAGCCTTATGTTATATGCCTAATTTGGGATAGATATTTGATAAGAGAACCTTATATGATTCTGAACATCATGGGAAATTTAAGTATCATTAGTTAGTTTGGTATTTGAATATTGACACATGACACACATTTGGAATGACATATCTACTATTTATTCTCAAAAATTTATTTTTATATTTTAGTAATCATGTGATACAAGTTTAGTTTGGTGATTGGTTATTATCATTTGTTTATTGATATTAACTTCTATTTTTATAATACTTACATAAAGGGGTAATAGTACGCCAATGATTCATATTAGACCATTTCTTCTAATCAGCATCTATTTAGGTATGGGGAAGTGTTCTTTATGTAAGATCCGGACATAGCGGAAGCACATTTGTGGGATTACCCAACTTTGAATTTATCGTTAAACAACATTCAAATCGATATCTGTCATGATATAAAATTCCAGATCTTCATAATAGAACAATGAATGAAAAACAAAAGAGGGAGTCCCAGAACCATAGAGATATGATCATCATATGTTGGTTATAATTAATTTAATTATTTCACAAGAATTACCTTGGTGGAATTCTTTCTTTGTTGATGTCTCCAGTCATGATATGGTGTGATCTACCATTGTGTCGTATAATCCATGTGTATGATTCCTCTAGAGGTAATCCAGACGTGCTCTACGTATCTCCGGATGTTGCCGAAGGGATCTCCGGGAGCTAGCACGGAAGAACCATCACTTGCGATGTCCACCTTCGATCAACTTGATCTGGTGGGGGTGGATCTCTCTTGATCCTGAGAGCGTTCTGGGAGGAAGGAGTTCTTTCGGCCAAGAAATAACTCTCCAGAATTATTGTGCACAATGATTGGGAAAAGTGTTAGGGTTGTGAGGATATTTATAGTCAGGTTTGAGGTTTATAGAGTTATGACAATAAATAAATGTGTTACGCATTTTATTTGTTTCATTAAATCTTATTGAAAACCCCCATTTTGAATTATTAATTACTTGACATGCTCCCATGCTGATTATAATAAATATCATTTAATAAAACAATATGTTTTCCTCAAAATCCAGATTGGAAAAACTACACACCGTGTAATCATTAATACACGATGTGAACTATTTTTCCATAAAACTACACGATGTGTATATTTAATATACATGGCGTGTACTTTTATTTTCCATTTTCCTTTATTTCCTCCACCACATTTATTAGACCTTTAGTAATCGATATTTATTTCATAAATAAATGTAACTGTGTAACTCACTAATAAATATATATCATTTCGTCCACAGTATATTCTCTTGAATAACTAGTGTTGAAATAAATGCAATCATGCATCCTTAAATAATTATTAAACCACAGTTGAGAATAATATTTATTTAACTTGTTAAATTAATATTTAACTGATATACATGGACACACTTAGTGTGTGACCCTCTAGGCACCTTTCTCAGTGGCATTAGGCGGAGCGTGCCTAAATTCCAATGTTAGCATCTAGTAATACACCAAGGCACCCATATAGAATGAAATTAACGCCACAATGACGTGTCACCTCTTATTAATGTTTACTGTGTAATATAATCCCTTGGTCATGATATCTTGAATCAAGTGGGTTGCTCGCTAATGCCATCAACCCATGTGCTCGATTATTCTTTCTTTGAAATTATTGAATTGAACTCGCCCATACCTTGACATGGCTATGGATTTATTTAGGCTATATCAATTACATCAAAGTGCATGAGATATCTACTTCCATTATGAAACAGAATGGACAAATCCTTTCTCACATTATCTATTAAGGTTGTATTACTCAGGATGCACCCAACGTATCCTACCTCGCTGCGAACATTGTATCGTCACAGTTGTCGTCAATAAATCTAATTGAGAGAGTTGTAATACCTATTAATAATAATATTAAAGTATAAGGACCAATACACATGTCTACAGATAGGAACATCCAATGACACTATTAAATGTGGATTTCTTACTGGTGGGTCTCGTTCTCATAATATCCTCCTAGATATTACCAAGGGTGCATACCATGAGAAGGTGCCTCAAAGTTTTATGAGTCCTCACCCATAATGGCATGTATTATTAGTGTCCCTCAAATAACATAATCTGGACATCGAACATATATTCAAGAATAGTGTTATGGAACTTACGGATTATCATCATAGAAGGGATCCGCTATGACTCTTTAATGCAACAGTTGTCCTTAAGACATTATCACATGCATTGTCATGCATAAGAACAATCAAGATGTGATAAGGTATTTATTAATGAATAAAGTACAAAGTAGTTGGATCTAGGGCACAAACTCCAACAGACTCCCACTTGGACTAGAGATAGCTTCTAAAAACCTTTAACCAACTAACCATCACATGATATTTATGCTTCTGCTGAGATAGGCTGTTAGTCATGGGGTCCACCACGTTCTCTTCCGTGGACACTCTGATCACTAAAAAAACCCCTCTAATAGAAATCCCTCAAGAGGTGATACTTCTAGAGTATGTGCTTTGTCCGTTGATGTGACCTTGGTTCTTTTTCAAGATCCGGTGATGCAGTATTATCAAAATAAAAAGTGATAGGATCTTTACTGCTAGGCATCACATCAAGATTCTGGACAAAGATCAGAATCCATATGACTTCTTTGGCAGTATCATAAGTCCTTATATATTCGGAATCTACTGTAGAATCGGCGACAACTGGTTGCTTTGAACTCTTCCAACTCATAGCTCCGCCATTGAGACAAAAAACATATCTGGTTTGCGACTTCAGATAATTTTGATCTGTCTGAAAACCAGCATCATTATACTCTCTAATGACAAGATCTTCATCTCCTCCATACACTAGGAACATATCCTTAGTACTTCTCAGATACTTAAGGATAGTCTTAACAATAGTCCAATTCTGTTCTTCTGGATCTCCTTGATATATTTCTACCATGCACAGTGTATAGGCAACATCAAGCCAGGTACATAACATGGCATACCTGAGGGATCCTATAGCCTATATCGTATGGGATCTTACTCATTCTTTCTTTCTCCAATTGTATCTTTGGAAACATTTTCTTTGAAAGATGTAGGCCATGTGACACTAGAACTAATCCCTTCTTGGATTGTTCTATACTAAATATATTTAGTATCTGGTCAATGTATGTACCCTGACTTAGTCCAAGCAGCCTCTTGGATCTATCAAAAATGATCTTGATACCTAGAATGTAGGCTTCTTCACTCAAGTCCTTCATCAAGAAACACCTGTTCAACCAGTCCTTAACAGACTGTAACACTGGTACATCATTTCATATAAGCAATATGTCATCAACATATACTACTAGGATAACAATCGCATTCCCATTATACTTTTTATAAACACAGGGATCACATTCGTTCTTAATGAAACCAAATTCCTTTATGGATTCATCAAATCTAATGTCCAATGATCTAGAGGCTTTATTTAATGCATAACTGGATTTCTGCAACTTGCAAACCTACTTGGCTTCACTGGGTGTCACAAACCCTTCTGGTTGTGTCATATAGATGTCTTCCTGAAGGTTCCCATTAAGGAATGCTGTTTTGACATCCATTTTTCAAATATCATAGTCATGGTATGCTACTATGGAACATATGATTCATATGGATTTAAACATGGAAAATGGTGGGAAGGTTTCTTCATAGTCAATTCCTTGACGTTGTCTGAATCCTTTAGCCGCTAGACTTGCTTTATAGGTTCTAACTTGACCTTCCATGTCCAGTTTTCTCTTGAATAACCATTTGCTTCCAACATTCTTTACATCAAATGGCTCATTAACCAGAACCCAGACTTGGTTCCGATACAAGGAATCCATCTCAGAATTCATAGCTTCTAGCCATCTTACTGCTTATGAGATTTCTACTACTTCCTTGTAGGAGAGAGGTTCATCATTTTCCAACAATAATGTTTCACCATTATCAGCGACTAGGAAACCAAATATCTCTGGTTCCCTTACCACTCTAGAGCTTCTACGCAGTACTAGTGTTTTTGGAACCTCTTCCACTGGGACCTGTAGAACTTCTCCCTGTACCAACTCCTGTGTATCTTGAGAATCATCTTCATCAAAGTCATTATTGCTCCCACTATCCTTCTTGAGTATGTGCTCCCTCTCAATAAATATTCCTTGTCTAGCGGCATTCACTTTCTTTTCTGAAGGGTTATATAGATAATATCCTTTAGTTTCCATGGGATATCCTATAAAGATACACCTCATGCCCCGAGGTGCTATCTTATAGCTTGATAAAGCCTTAACAAAGGCCTAACATCCCCATATACATGTGTGTGATAAACTGTGTTTCCTTCCATTCCATAACTCGGATAGAAATTCATTTTTTGCTTTATTTGGTACTCGGTTTAATGTGTATGTTTTAGTTTGTAATGTATATCCCCAAAAAGATAATGGAAGATCTGCATGACTCATCATCGACCTCACCATGTCCAACAAGGTGCTCTTCCTCCTTTAACTAACACCATTCCACTATGTTGTATTAGTAGGAGTGAGCTGATATAGAATCCTAGACTCTCGTAGAAAATCGATGAACTCTTGGTTGAAATATTCTCCACCACGATCTGATCGAAGTTTCTTTATCTTCTTACCAATCTGATTCTCCACTTTATTCTTAAATTCCTTAAATTTTTCTAAGGACTCTGACTTATACCTCATTAAGTTAAAATACGTATATCTACTTAAATCATCAGTAAAAGTAATTAAGTAAAAATATCCACCACTATCTTCTACTAGAAATGGTCTACATACATCCGTGTGCACCAATCCTAGAAGATCTACGAAACTTTCACCATGTCCACCGAAAGGAGGTTTTTTCAGTTTACCTTGTAAATAAGCGTGACATCTATCAAGTGGTTTTAGCTCAGTAGAGTCTAAATAACCATCTTGGTAGAGATTTTCCATGAACTTTACGTTTACATGACTAAGACAGTGATGCCACAACTGGGTGATGTATGAGTCATGTGAGTTTGTTTCATTATCGATTTCCAACACTTGTTTTTCATAATTTAATACATACAAACCATTATTTAAATGTGCAATACCATAACATATGTTGTTCTTTTAAAAGAGACAAACCTTATTTCAAAAAATGAAAATAAATCCAACTATATCCAAACAAGATACAAAAATTATGTTCTTGGTGACACTAGGCACGTAATAACAGTCATGTAAATCCAAAATCATCCCAGTCTATAAAGAGAGGTGGTAATCGCCAATAGACAACACAACCAGCCTTGCACCATTCGCATCTCTAAGATCCAACTCTCCTACGGATATCTTTCTAAATATACTTGGTTCCTACATTTGAATTCAGATGTGAGCCCCACAAGCTATATTTAATACCCAATTTGTAGAAATAGAAAGATTACACTCGATAACGAATTTACATTTAAATCCCCCACACTTTTGGGTGTAGTTCCTCTTCTAGTGGCCTTGCTTTCCACATGAAAAACATACTTCCTCCCATTCTTCGCCCTGACTCTGGATCTTCCCCTTCTTAGAAGGGTGGCGCTAAGGGGCTTCGGACCATTTATAAGTCTTTTTCCCCTTTTCCTTGTCCTCTCTTTTCTTATTCACCATAAGGATTGCAGGTTTGTCATGCCCCATGTCCTTATCTACCTGGAGAATTAAGGTTAGATGTTCTGATAGACTCTTCTCATTAATGCTCATATTTTAGTTGACAATAAAGCTTGATAAGGCCTTGGGCAGTGATGATAGGATGAGATCTGTACGGAACCCATCCAGGAACTCAATCCATAAGATGTTCAGGAATTCAATGTAGCCAATGAGCTTGAATACATGAGTCCTAGCTAGCGCAAACTCTCCAAGCATAGTACTAAACAAGGTGTTGGAGATCTCATATCTCTCATGTCTCACCTTCTCTTGGTAATGATCCTTAAGGTGCGACATCATGTTATACGCGCCCATGTTTTCATGTTGCATCAATAGCTCATTATACATGGATGATAGTATGAAACACTGGACATATGGGGAATCATCCATGTGTTTCATGTTGAGATATAGTTCCTCATCACTAGCCTCGTTTCAAGGTGCAACTGGAATAGGCTCTTCTAGTGCATACAATTTCCTTTCGTGGCGAAGGATGATGCATAAACGCCTCTGCCACTCTCGAAAATTGGTGCCGGTGATAAGGTTTTCTTTCTAGAGTGTGGTTCGAAATGATATTTTTGAACTCATTTTTTTCCATTTATACAAATTAATATTAGAAAAGGTTTAGTACTTTATTAAAAAAAAATTAGACAAATAAATTAATTAATACTCATTAGTCTCCCACTATATTATTGAAATCCAATAGCCCTTACCATAGACATAGGAATATTCTGTTATCTTAATATTCTAGTGGAAAGGATCCATATTTCCCTTCGCATTTCCCCAAATAGGGCTGGTCAAGCAACATGAAGGGTTTTAGGTAGGCATTCCAAATGCCAACTGCATTAACTCGCAGCTCCATGATCTGCTGATCGGACTCCCCAATCCTGAAATCATTTTATTTTGGATTTCCTCAATCATTTCCTCTTGGTCACAAGAAGTCCTACTCTAACAGTGAACCCTTGAAGTGAACCAATTAAAATCAACCCAAAACCTTGAATTAGAATTCCCCGAAAATTGAAAGCACTCCATCTAGGGTTGGTCAAGCACTTTGAACTATGGTTCGATTCTAAAAAAGATTATGGAAGGTTATACTGACAAAATATTTCTTTGAGAGATTTTATCCTTATACATAAATTTCCAATTT
Organism: Viscum album; assembly: GCA_963277665.1. Classification (NCBI taxonomy): domain Eukaryota; kingdom Viridiplantae; phylum Streptophyta; class Magnoliopsida; order Santalales; family Viscaceae; genus Viscum; species Viscum album. The sequence continues at coordinate 355,809,199 of OY728155.1, read as the reverse complement.
ATTATATTTTATTACATGATTTTTAATATTAAGTGGGATATACTTAAGTTATTAACCACGTCTAAGATAATATTTACGTATAACCCGGTTTTATTTTAGTTCCATCTTGTATGCTTGTTTAATTAATTAATTATGTGATCGTGACAACACACCCACAATAAATAAACCATACAACTGACAGAAATAAAATAAATGTCATGATCATGAGCTTTGTTCTATTGGTTAGTTTATATAGCGGTTGATAAACTATCCCAAGACCTAGGGGAGAAACACCTTGTACCTTTAGGGTTCATGTTCACAGCTTTCCACCTGTCCACCTTTGTATCTCCTTAGATTGGTTTCTCCATGGATCCTGAATTGTGCCACCTCCTTTTTCTTTGGATCCCATCTATTACATATGCATTTATCTCACACGCAGGTGAGGGGTAAAAAGGGGTTTTTACCTAAAATAATCCTTGGGCATGCAGGCCCTACATATTAATGAGGAGAAGGCTCGCAGGACAACATATTTAATTTAAATAAATAAATTAAATAAAACCATTCACATACAAAGGTCTTGGTCTAGATCATTATCATCCATAAATGCAATGATATTTAAACATAAATAAAACTATCATTCAATTCTTTAATCATTATTGTTTAAGATAAATCCCAGTCAAATTAATTAATTTTTATTAATTAATCAATCCTTTTATCCTAAACCCTTTTTATGAATTTCCATGTGATTCTCATCCATCATAATTTTAAACAAATAAATTTATTTCAAATTATATTTGTACGTAACTTTTACCTTGGAGGCAACCCGGTGAATTCCCGTTCATTACGAAGATGTTAGATCAAACACATATATATAAAACCCCTATCACATGTTGTGCCTTAGCTTTACTCCTGCACCATGGTACACGTCTCAAGGGTTTGTATAATATAATAATAAATTTTAATAAATCTGCATAATTTGGGTGATTACATGGCATGTAGTTTCAACTACATGACATGTAATTTTCTTCACCATCCATTCGAAGTATACGCTCAGGGATATGGCGTGTTAATTTACTTCAGAAATTTTCAGAGTACATGGCGTGTTCAGTGGGACACATGCTGCTTAGTTTCAGCATTACACGGTTTCCAGCCAGGAAAGTCGTGTACAGGGTACATGGTCCAACCCTAACCCTAACGGACTACACGCCATGTTCTGTTAGACCACACGACGTGTAATCCAGAAACCGTGTGCCATCTGTTCTTGGTCAACACACGGTGTCATAAATGACTTAGATATGATCAATACAGGACCTGATGTGGCAGAGCAGTCCGATGCATGATCCCAGACTACACGGCGTGCACTTCCAAATACACGCCATGTATTCTTGTGTTGTATGGCCAGGAACGTTTGTCTCTTCTAGATGAGATCCTCTATTTTATTTTAATCAAAAACTAAAAGAAAATGTCATTTCTGTATGGTGAATGAGAAATGATAGAGGAGGAACATATCTCTAGATTCAAATTTAAAGAATGATTAACTTGAATTGAAACTAATAAATTATTATATTAATAAATAACCAATGAAAAACTAAATAATTACAATCAAAAATATAACCACTCTAATACCACTTGTAGGTTTCAGGCACTACGGAAGCGTGTTGCTGGGATTTCCCAACATTGATTTCAGCGTTAAACAATGTTCAAACCAAGATCCATCATGATATAAAATGTGGAATCTTCAAAATAGAATGAAGAACGAAAAAAGTGGTATTCTAGGAACCATAGAGATAGGATCATCATATATTGGTTAAAATTAATTTAATTAATTCACAAGAATTACCTTGGTGGAATTCTTTCTTCGTTGATGTCTATAGTCATGATCCAGTGTGATCTATCATTGCATCATAGAATCCAAGTGTAGAATTCCACTAGCGGTGATCCACACATTCTCTACGTATCTCTGGATGACGCCGAAGTGATCTCTGAGTGCTAGCATGGAGGAACCTTCACTTGTGATGTCTTCCTTCGATCACCTTGATCCGGTGGTGGTGGATCTCTCTCGATCTTGAGAGCGTTCTTGGAGGAAGGAGTTCTTTCGGCCTGTAGAGAACTCTCCAGAATTGTTGTGCACAATGATTGGGTAAAGTGTTAGGGTTCTGAGGATATTTATAATCATGTTTGAAGTTTACAGAGTTATGACAATAAATAAACATGTTACACATAATATTTATTTGATTAACTCTTATTGAAAACGCCAATGTAAAATTATTAATTCCTTGACATGAGCCGACGCTGATTATAATAAATATCATTTAACAAAATGATATTATTTCCTCAAAATCCCGACTAGAAAAACTACACATCATGTAATCATTAATACACAGCATGTACTCATTTTCCATAAAACTACACGGTGTGTATATTTAATATACAAGGCATGTACTTTTATTTTCCATTTTACTTTATTTCCTCCACCACATTTATTATACCTTGAGTAATGGCTATTTATTTCTTAAATAAATGTAACTGCATTACTTGCTAATAAATATATATTATTTTTTCCGCAGTATATTCCCTTGAATAACTATTGTCAAAATAAATGAAATCAGTCATCCTTAAATAATTCTTAACCCACAGTCGAGAATAAAATTTATTTAACATGTTAAATTAATATTTTACCAAGATACATTGACACACTTAGTGTGGGACCCTCTAGTCCCCTTTCTTAGTGGCATTAGGCGGAGCCTGCCTAAAGTACAAGGTTAGCGTCTAGAAACACACCATGGAAGCCATAGAGAAAGAATTTAATGCCATAATGACGTGTCACCTCATATGAATGTTTACCGTGTATTATAATCCCTTTGTCACGATATCTTGAACCAAGTGGGTTGCATGCTAGTTCCATCAACCCATGTGCTCGATTATTCTTTCTTTGACTTTTCAGAATTGAACTCTCCCATAATATACCATGGCCATGGATTTATTTAAGCTATATCAATTCCATCAAAGGGCCTAAGATATCTACTTATGTTATGGAACATAATGGACAAATCCTTTCTCACATTATCTAATAATGCAGTATTACTTGTGATGCACCCAACGTATTCTACCTCATGGTGAATAGTGTGTCATCATAGTTTTCGTCCTTAAATTTAAGTTCACAAGTTGTAATACCCATTTATAATAAACTTGAAGTCTAAGGACCAATACACCCGTCCGCAGATAGGAACATCCAATGACACTATGAAATGTGGATTTCCTACCGGTGGGTCTCGTTATCATAATATCCTTATGGATTTTACCAAGGTTGCACACCATGAGAAGGAGCCTCAAATTTTTATGAGTCATCAACCCTAATTTCCAGTATTATTTGTGTCCCTCAAAAAAACATCATTCGGCAATAGAACATATATTCATGAAAAATGTTATGATAGTTCTGAGTTCTCATCATAGATGGGATCTGCTATGACCCTTTAATGAAACAGTTGTCCTTATGACATTATCACATGCATTGTCATGCTGAAGAAAAATCAAGATGTGATAAGTTATTTTAATGAATAAAGTACAAAGTAGTTGGTTCTAGGCCACCATCTCCAACACTTTAAGTCATGTGACCAAGAAGGTCGGTGGAAAAGTGTGTAGCAGTTGGGCTATTATGTTACAAAGTGGTTCCAAAGAAGGTTTTATTTTCATTTTATTTTTTACTTACTATTTGGGAAAGGTACACATGATAATAGGATAAGTATGGTCTTTGCTAGGGGCTCATTCATGGAAGTAGATATCCCATTTATGGTGGTAAATTGTTTTCTCCCCCAGGGGGATTGTTGTTATTAATGTGTGTTGTTACAGTTGGATGAAATTTCCCCTAGAATAATGAAATTGTTTTCTAATGTGATTATTGTTTTTGAGTTCTCAATTATTTGAGACTTATCCTGGTATCACAAGATAGTTGAGATTGCATGAATCATTCTGTTAATTCTCAAATAAATTACACATGAATAATTTTGGAGAAATCTTGGAAAAAATCCATTCAAGGTAATTTTTTTGATAAGTAATATTTTTTCCTTCTATGGGTAATTGAATTAAAATCAATACTAATATGAAATTAAATGTTATAAAATGATAAACGTTTTTGAATAAATGGGTCTCTGTTTAAAAAATTAAATATTATAATGAGTTTATATATTTTAACCATAAAATATATTAAGGATGGCCAATTTGTGTGTCAACACCTCGGATTGACCACGTGGCAGGTTTTAAGGGAAATGACATGCTATGTATTATTATGAATCCCTCTTACCTAAATCTTTAAAGGTTGTGTTATGTTTCTTATTTTTATGGAATTTTAGATATATTCCTCCATGAAAATGTTGTTGATAGAATTAAATGAGGATATGTCTATAAATTATCCTCAAATAAGAGAACCTAATTCATTAATAGTATCAGGTGAAGGAGATGGGAGCTGGTTTATGACAACTTTTCTTGTTTGTTGTAGTTTATAGAGAGAGGCCAAGAGTGGGTTGTGAATAATATGTCTGACATGAAATGAGAGTTTTAGTTACTAAACCCACCTATATTTACCAAATAGGTTGGACCTAAGGATGTTGAGTTATGAATTGATTCTATACAAACTATAAAAGAAAATTTAGAGACTCCTACTGAGAAGACAATCGAGTGTGATTCTTACATGTTATGATTACAAACAATAACTAGTGGGATGTTCACACAAAAATTATGTAGGAATATGTTATGGTAGAGAAGATATTTCTAGAGAAATTCATGTAGAAATGTTATCTTGATACATTGAGATATGAGAGGGTAGCTAAGTTCATGTAGTTGACTAAGGATAGTGTGTATGTAATGGACTATTATGGCCTCATTGTTTGCTTGAACTAGTTTTCTCCTCCGCTATCATGAGTTGGGATGACTTTGGTAAGGTGTTTCCAATAATGTGATAAATGTGTGATTATGTTTCATGGAAATATATTTTTGGCAAAAAAGGTTTTCATAAGTGTTGGATTAAGATATCATATATGTGGGATCATAAACGAGGCCTCCATTAGAGAATATGTTGTTTCAATTTGATGATCATCTGATACATCTTCTAAGATAAGGATGTGTTGCTCTAATAATTTCATATAAAGACTGAGAAATAAGGGTGTTCATGGGGAAGGATTAGTTACTCCTGATCTTGTAATAATGATTTTCCACTATTGTGGTAGGTTGTTCCACTTTCATTGTTATTATCCCCAACCACCTGTAGAGTGATAAGATTTCAATAGTATGTGAAATTTTGAGAGGTCCTAAAGTATCATGTGACCAATGAGTAATAATGGATAATATAAGAAGAATTAGATTATTATAATGGGATCTTTTATGCTACATGATTCTGGTGGTTGGATTTGAAATGGATGTGGCAGTAGAGAGAAATGGCATGGTACATCTAGGAATGAGTTCCCATATTAGTAGAGTTGTAAAGATTATGGGACTTAGGTTTCATCATAGGGAATAAGGGTAGGAGAGTATAATGTTTTTCATCCTACAATGGTGGATAGCGAGGCTGGAACATTGGTAATTTGAGGTATTGTTTCTGTTGGATCTATTCTAGATAGTTATTTATTTGAAACTAGAGCCTCTCATTATTTTATATATTCACAGAATATGAATTCATTGAGCATGGTGGAACATTACATAAAAGTGTTTATGAAAATAGAAACACAATATGGGGTACATACGACATACATCTACTTGTGCATGGGGTGTTCTATCAAAGGCGAGGAGTATCATTTCATTTGGGATATTTAAATCATATTCATGTCAATCTTCGACATAATAATGAGTATGCACTCTAAAGTTCCATACTGATCCAAACTTTTTTGATACTATAGAAAAGTTACTTGTACATCTCTTTAGGGTGAAAAATATATTAATTTTGGAGAGTTTTATATCTATGAAGGACATGAATGTATAACTCTTCAATAACTATGGGATCTTGCAACCAATGTCTCTAGTATATTATTGGATGGAAAAGGTGTTAATAATGATGAATTTTCTCCTATATTGTGGAGGATCTAGGACGTGTTTCCATAAGAATTCAATGGGTTTCACCAAATATAGATATGGAATTTGCAATAATGCTCATTTAGAGGCTAATCCAGATTAAATACCACTGTATAGTATGGAATGAGTAGAACATCAAGAGTTAAATACTAAACTGTAAGAGTTGTTTGAAAAGGGTTTTATTCATCTGAGTACATCACCTCATGGTTCTCTAGTTTTTAATTAGAAGAAGGTTAAATGGGTTTGTCACTTATATGTTGATTACAATAAATTTTACAAGACTAAAATGAAGAGAACATATCATATTCCATTTATAGATGTCCTAATAGAACAGTTGATTAGAGAAGGGTATCATCAATTGAGATTTTGAAATTTATATACTATGGAATAATTTTAGAAGAATGTATTTATTTTATGAATTCACCTTGATGCAGTTTGGGTTATTAGTTCCCCATAATGTTTTATGGCCTTAATGAACTGAATCATCTACCCATACCTATATCAATTTCATATTGTTTTTTTGGAATTAATCATGTTATACTCTAACAGACATGATGATCTTGGCATGTATCTTGACATCTCCCTGAGTACAATGATTGGCTATCTGTTATATACCAATATATCTATGTGTCATTTTTGGATTGATTTGGTACACTTCATAGTTAACATCATCTTAGAGGAAGTTTTCCCAGTGTACCAAGAGTAATTTTAGGTAGTGGTTTCTTGGGAGAAACCTATGAATTTTTTTATTATCCTTAGATTTGTGGATTAGTAGGTTATTATTAGAGGTAAATTCCTTTCTTTTCTATTTTTTAGAACCTCATTTAAGCATAAAAAATATGGGGGTAATATTTTATTGTATGGAAGAATTTCATACTGCCTTAGAGGAGAAAAAGAGTTACTTGACAACAACAATAATCTTGATCCTCCCTATGCTAGGTGATGTGTTTATGAGGTTTTAGATGCTTTTGGGATCGGGATGGTAGAAATGTTGATGTATGGAGATTGAGTTGTGTTGTAAGGGTCTAAGAAATCGAGTAACACATGAATGAAATTAACTTGTGCATGACCTTTACCAAGCATATTTGGATTATTATTTTATGTGTTGGTGGAATTATCTATAGGGTAAATAGTTTACTGTGTACATTGAACATAATCTCGTAATGTATATATTTTCATAGATAGATTTGAATCTCCAAGTGTGTAGGAGGTTTGCGTTTATGTATTCATTTTATTATGAGCTAGTGTATACATTATAAAATAGAAATAATTTTGTAAAATCATTATATAAGAAATCTCTACCTTGAGAAGTTTTGGAGTATAGTGATGAGTATAATATGATGACCTTCCTATAATAAATGCATGTTGTGGAACATGAACTTTTGTAGTAGCTGACTCTCAGATCCGTTTCTATATTTTTAACACAATTGAATCAGATCAGGGAAATTTAGTATTTGGATCCCAAATGTTTTTCCTTATGGTAGATCCATAAAGGTGGTGTGTTAGCTTCATATTGGACCATTTTTTTGGATGAGATCATTTATCTTATGAATTATGTTGTTGTGGTTACAAGCATATGATAAGAGATGATTCAAGAATTTAATGCCTTGAAGTGGTTAGTTCTTCCATGTGTGACCTATATGTATCCTAACCTATGAAGACCATTTTGGATTTCGGGCCTGAAAAAAGTAATTGAACGGTTTATGACCCGATGTTACACATGTCCAAAGGTGACGGTTTAACATCAACCACCTGGTGGTTTACCACAAATTTTTTAAATTATATTGTTTAAATGGGATGAAATTACTATTTTCTTTATGGTGTGTCTCCCATTGATGACTTGGAAGAATGAATATATTTGGGTGACTGTCGACTGACAGATGAATGTATTCCATTTCATTACTTTATACAAGACTTTATCAATGGAATACATGGGATACTTGTATGATCAGAAGACAACCTATCTTCATGAGGCACCATTAAGCATTTTTTCTGACCATTAAAAATGATTTACTATGTTTTTCTGGTTGGGATTACATAAGGCTCTTAGTACACAAGTTTACCTATGTGTATAATTCTAAAAATTACTAGCTAGGAGGTTAGAGTATACTATATAGGTGCATTAGGATATTATTCAGCCATGTTTCCTAGATATTTTTTGGGTATTTTTATAATCAATTATTGATCACTAATTTCTCCAATAATTTTTTTATTAAAAAACTATACTTATGGAACCATATATGACACTTTATAATAGGCCATAAAAATCACTTCTATGATAGATGGAGCCTGGTGAGTCAAAACTAATGGGACAGAGTCTTCAGTAGGATACATTAAAGCATGATCAGTTGACTCAAGAACATAAGGAATCTGCTCAGAGTGGGGAGAATTCATATTCCAATCAATATTAATGACCACTAGAGTATAACAAGGGTGATCATTTGATTCTTTGGATGATTCCATGATTGGGACACCATAGGATTAAGAGATAGATCATGTTGGTTTCCAATATTGTTTTACCTTTTGTGGTTGTGTAGAGAATCTAGATGGTGGTGTACTAACTGGCTCTTCTATAGAGGTACAATTCTATTCATGACAATTTTAATGTTTGCAAATGTTTATGGTATAACCTAGACCCTTCTCATGTGATTAATATTGAAGACATATGCATCATATGGGGAGGATATTATATATGTGTTGGATCATTGTAACAATGTGTTTTGTGGAATGTTTATGCAAATTGTTCATATATTATAGAAATATGGGAATGTTTGGGAGGAATAATGGGAAAGAGAAATGGATATTTTGGCATAGTGGCATAATATTATTTCCCTCGGGATCTTAGATATGCTTGGGACTATAGATCAAGGATGGAATGTTATAAGGTGGGGTGATTTTAATATCCAAACCATCATTGTAGATTTCAGTAGCTAGTTTTGAAGTATTATTTTTCCTTGTTTTGAATACTATTCATTTGTGTATTTTTCTTGCATTCATTTGGTTGAGAATTGGATATTTTGATGGGGTCTTTGATAATTCATGGTTCGCGCACAGGTTTCCCATTCCGTGCATCCTGCCCATGAAAACAATGAATCTCTAGGTAGAAGGGAATTTTAGGGTTGACACACCATTTTGAAAAAAGTGCTCCCTACTAGTAGTAAATGTCTGGCCCCTTGGGTGTTGGCACAAGGTAAGGTAGATAGTAAGGGGAAATCATGCATCCGCAACAGGTAACCATGAACTCGATATTTTAATCCAATAAAAATTAGAATAAAATTTATTGAACCCCAATCATATATCCCTAAATACCTTTTTCAACTTTAAAATAATTCTCTTATTTTTTTTCAATTCACTTAAGTGGATTCCTAGGCCATTAGACCTCCATTCAGGATTATTTGAAGCCCAGATTGAATATTTATATCTCTTCTAGAAGGAGATAATATTACTTATTGGTTTCTTCCAACTCTCATGTATTTATATATTCATTTAAATGAATTTTTTCCACATTTGGTGGTGGATCTAGATCATGGATTTGATAAATCTAATCTGTTTTATTTTACACAGATGATTTGGATTTAGATCTTGTTCTTCTTCATGATCATTGATGTTCCAATTCAATTGGGGATTGCTGTTGGAAATGGTTTATCATCAATATTTAGGCAGGTGGGATAAATTCAATTCCTATTGTCTTAATTCCAATTGCTTGTATGAATTTTTGGATTAAAATTCATACGTGTGGAAATTGAATCATGTTCTCAATAAATTAACTGATTAATTAATTTATTGAAATGTGAAATTTCATTAATTCATTATTTATTTAATTAATAGAATGTCATGAATATTTAATTAGTGTAAATTGGATTATTTACTTGTTGAATTAATTAATGGATTTTTTAATTGTGTAATTTAATAGAACATGGTGTGGTGTGACTGGTAAGTTAACGTGTTTATGAATTAATTTATAATGGTGTTTAAGGGGTGTTTAGAATAACCATATTGGGTATATTATTTCTTTTTTACCTATTCATAATTTGTTTAATAATGAATTGATCATATTATACCACATGAATTAATGTACAAATCAGTTATTATTGATGAATTGAAATAGTATTCCATGTAATGTATGATTGATAAAAATGTTAATGACAATTTACCTTAAATAATGATATGGATGTGCCATATTTGATCTTATTATATATATGATATATATGTGTGGGACGGTGGCTGATTCTATGATTACACATACGTGATTAATGACTGTGGGATATGGGATGAGTCTCGAAATACTAATATTTGATAAATTATTTTGGAACAAGGATGGTTTTCCCAAAGAAGCATAGGTGACAAATGACTATGTGAAATAGACTAAGGGTCCAAATACACATATGTGTTTTCTATTGTGGGATGTGGACGGATGCCCCAAATAACTATGTGACATTTCATTGTGTGACATGGATAGAGGTTCAAAATACCCATGAGGTGCTAAACACCATTTTTTTACATATGATTGGTATTGGACTATGGTTCCAATTAGTAGTGATATGAATTTGGATGATAAACGATAACCATGATATAGTTTTATATGGTATCCCTTGGGGGATAGTTCAGACTCGAGCTTGGGATGATGTAGGTATTGGGGTTCAGGTGTCCTCATGAACCCATGAGTTTATGTGGTTAAACAAATATTAGTTGAATATATATATATATATATATTATTGCTTTCATTTTTATTCTTTATAAAACTTTATACAGTTTTCTTGACTAGACATTATTTTAGAAACACATTGTGGTGGCGTACTTAATTGTACTCACAACCTATTCAGAATTCCTGATTGGTACCCCAATAGACTTCATGTTTACTGTAAAATATAATGCAATGATGCCTATGTTTGATAAATGAATTGGGTTGGAAAATGGATGATGAAACTATATATGATTTGGACATTATTGATAGTTTTTAGTGACTTTATGTACTTTGGGTTTTTCATATTGACACATGGCACACATTTGGCATGACATATAAACAATTTAGTTTTGAATATTATATTTCCTTCTATTGTCATCATGTGATAATAGTCTGGATTGTTTATTGGTTATATAATTAGGTTATTATAATTTTTTTGTCTATTGTGGTACTTTGATAGAGAGTTTATTGTCTCCCCATGGTTGATATTATTCCCTTAATTCTTGTTTAAAGCCTCTAGTGTTGAGGAGGTGCACTTGGTGTCATGGGATCGGCTGGCTTAAGGCACCAGTGTGTAGAACCTTGTTTAGGATGTAACTTATAAAATCATATATGATTTTATTATAACAATGTAATACATTTCTTTTAATATACCTTTATTGCAATAATCTTTTCCATGTGTTTATGTTCTTTTTTAACATATGTTTCAGTTTGGTAGTTTCAATACTCATAAATTTACCATGGTTTTATAATATCCAGAGTTATAATCCTAGTATTATATATATACATATATTCATTTTATATATATGTTTAAAATCATCCATGAATGGTAGAGATAATAAATTGAATTAAACATTTCATGGAGAAGCTTGGTCCCACAAACACATGAACATTGTCTCCATTATTCAATAGATGGAATGAAAGAATTTCAAATATTAATTAAACATTAAAAATCTTAATAATAACTTATATAACATATATATTTATTAAAAATACCATTTTTATAGTCTATGTAATGTGGTGTTAAAAAAACTATACTGTCACATAGAGACGGTCAACCATACATATTCTAGAGTGATATTTTCTCTTTCATTTGAAAGTAATGAAAAAATAAATTGGTTGAAAAAACATCATATTAACATTTATGAATATATAGGATAAATATTTTTTTATTTTATTATATATAATATAAATTTATCTATGGTAAATGAATTAAAAAATAATGTGGTTGGTTGAGGTGATTCCCTCTTATTTCAATGAGCTCCTTCTGATCCATTCTTAAGGACCCATGACATGGAGTTTTGGGAAGTCCATCACCTCTATAATTTTTCTACTAATGAATATGTTGGATTATAATAAATATTGTTTTATATAAAATACTTATGATTTATGTATAAGATATGATATGTGTAATCCTTTTAAATGGGAGTGAAATGATAAACATTGAATTACTTATAGGATTCAAAAAATTATATATATCATAATAATGTCATGTGGAATGATAGAACATTAAAGAAAATGATTATATATCATATGGTTGCAAAAAACCCAACCAATAACATGTGTTAATGTATTGGAAAAAATTTATGTCATATCTTCTGGTTAAATCCCTTTTTACCCATTATAACCTTAGCTATGATGATAAACATTTTATCATGATAAACTATTTATATGACCATAAATAAGAGATTAATTCAAAATAAATTTTGTAACTATGTGTATAACATTGTATTCTATTTTATTAATTTTAATTTCCATTAATGGGGGAATGTAATTTTAATATATGAAAGAAAAACACATGAAAAGTGATTCTATGAAAATACCTGATTTCATAGTAAAAAAAATTTCACAATGGAAGATAATTATAAACTGGTTTCAATGATATTTTTCCCCAAAAAATAAACAATTTTTATTATATTTTAATATATCCATAACTAAATGGAATCCTCTGACCAGTCCATTCAATAAAAGATACTAAAAATAGTTTTTAATTTGATTAATGTAAAACTTATCGAACATAAAATTTGTGTGTGGGTTCTCATATTAAAATTAATGATTTAGAATCCATTATCTAACTATATAGGATTGGTTTTCATCAAAAAAAATATATAATTATGTAAATGAATATATAAGGGATATTTAAATGTTTAAGCCTAATATTCTTACCTAGTTTTACATAATTTACACTAACTAGGATGAAAAATAATTATAAACACCTATATTAATAATTGAAAAACTGACATATTTAAAAATATTAACCTATTGATTCCAATTATTTTATAAATTGTTTGATATTAAATCTCTATAATTGGATGTAATTTATTTTAATATAAATTCTTAAAACTCAATGAAAATTAATTTTTTTAAATATATTTTATAATCAAAAAAATAACTTATATCTAAATCAAGAATTTCTATAATTCCAATGGAATTAAATAGATTATTGTAAATTAAATTTATCATATTTCAATTTTTTTCTATATCCAAAATCGAATTGGACTCTTAAAATAACTTGATTTAATGAAAAAATATTGTATACTTGTAATAGGTCAATTTCACTCTTATATAAAAAATCTATCATTTCATAAAAGTCCAAAAATATAACCCTATAATATATTTTTTATGAACTTTTCAAAAATGATATTTATTTTATCAGATACACATTCTAAAATAGGAATAAATTAATTATATTAGATACTCACTCAAATCAATAAAAACAATTTTTTAGGAAAAAAGTATTCATGAGGTATAAAATTACATTACATAAAATTTAATTATTATTTATTTCAATGTTTGGATTATTTTATACATACCTACCAAACCAAATATTATGTAATGACCTTCTCATTAAATATTAATATTTTAATAGAATATCCTTATTGGCTTAATACTCGATGATTCATGTAAATCTATCTATCGCGATTAGTATTTTAAATTTCTAGCGTGTTTCTTTCTGCCCCATTAAAAGAATTATTACATAACAATTTTATCTTTTTCATAAAATGTAAAATATTTGATAATTATATTGTGGGAAACCCATAATATACTAAGGGATAATAAAACTTCTTCTAAAATTATGAATTCATAAGGATAAAGGTCCCCTAAAAGAATTATCATTTTCTTATATATAGAGAATGTTAGTCGGAAGATAAATTATATACATGTTATAGAACAATAAAATATAAGGTAAAAAAAACTCATTCTGAATATGGTTATAAGAATATTAATGATAAGACATTGATAATTTATTTAGGGGTGAATTGAACATAAATCCATAATAAATTAATATAAATGAATTAAAAAATTTACTTTGAGAATATTTTCATTAAATTAAGGGATTCAATAAGTTTAAAGATAGTGAATATTAAAAAATTACTTATTAATTTACTTTTAATTTCATAATAACAATATAATACTTTGTCTCTCTTCAATGAATTTCTATTGAGTTTTTTATTCCATAAAATTTAAATTATTGAATAATTATTCCTTATTGATGCACTAAAACAAACTATTTATCTAATGTCCCAAGCTTGAAATACATAGAAATTAAATTTCTTTTGCAAAATACTTATTACATTACAGAAATATATTCCTAAAGACCGTATTAGTTTATTGTCTTTGAAAAATCAGAACACATTCATCTTTATTAGTGAAAGATCATCACCATCACGCATAATGATCTTATTTATCCTTTTTTCTACATAAAATATGTCTTTATATCCCGGGGGAATGAAAATATAAAAAGGGTGTGATCCAATGATCAGTAAGGGTAAACATGGATAAAACCAAAAAAAATATGATTGTAAAAACATAAGAATATATTTTTATATCAAAATCATGAGTCATAAAATAACTCTTGGCAGTATATAAGGCATAAATAATAAAGGAACATTAACCATGATAAATGGAATTCGCAGAAAAAAAGGAATTGTGGAAAAAACATAAGCATAGAAAATAATTTCTATATTAGCCAAGGATTATTTCCAAGAACATCATAGTGGAAGAAGTCCATTACTGAACCAATTCCACTCCATGTTCTAACCATGTATTACTAAACTAGATATATTTTCCATTTCATCCCTCTACTACAGAATTGGATATACTAGTCATTTCATCCCTGTATAACAAAACTGGATTTACATGCCATTTTAGCCCTGTCTATCTCATGGGATACAAAATTTTACCCAATACATTTGAGGGAGATATATGTCTGACCAATCTCATGATGAAAAAAATACATACATGTTCTATAAAAACAAAAATCATTCAGCATAACATAACTCAAGGAATAAAATGGACTTCTTAAACATCATTCTATCATGACATCAACCATGTAAAATAGAGGGATTTCATAAATATAATTCCATAATAAACATAATCATATCATGGTAATAATAAGGTTAGAAACATAACCCAATTTAAATAATGGCATCTTAGATGGAAAATAATTCTGATAAAATAGTTGAAATTAATTATTGAGGAAAATATCATTTCTTCATAAAAATGTTTTCTTTTCTTAAAACCCCATGAATTTTTAAATGTATAGAATTTATTTAAAAGTATCCTTTAAAATGTTTAAGAGAATAATCATGTAAATAAATCATTATGATAGCCTAACAATCCATTTATTCCATATAATATAATTTTTTTCTCATACTCTTGTAGGAAAAGTCCAAAAGTACCTCCTATGGAAATCGAAATAAATAATACTTCCATATAGTTTAATAAAAATTCACCAATATGTAACATTATCTTTAATATGATTTGGATAGATTGAAATAATATATTGTAATATCTATATAGGAAACATGGATGTGGATGCTAAATCATTTCCAATAAATACTTACAAATAAATAATCTCAGAAAAAATGAGACTGCAAAATTATCACTTACCTTCGGTCCTCTATCATTTTTATGTATATGAACTAATTGTATAATTAATTAAAAGTTTTCATTGAGTTATTATAGAATAATATTAATTTTTATGACACCATATATGATCATATTAGTTTCCTTTTGATTATAATATTTTATTATTACTTGTTATTCAGGTATCAACTGCTTCATTTTCTAAAGCATGTTTCTTTGAATAGGTTCATGATATCCCTCTTATGTCATATTTATATCATTACAAAAATTATATAAAAATAAAATATATCATATTTATTTTTTCTTTACCTTTTTGTAATCATGATTTAATTGATTTTTTTGTAGACCAAATTGCATCACATCGTAGAGACGATAGGTCGTATATACGCACGAGAGATGATATCATTCCTTTAATAATGAAATGTTATTAGAGTGTATGGAATATATATTTTTCATGAATAAATAAATTGATATAATAATTATATATTGTTTTTAATTACCATAATTACAACTATACAATTCAAGTGGTGGTGAAAAACAAATTACACCACGGCTTGGAGATGGTTAGTCATACGTATGCACACATGATGATTTTGTTTTTTCATAGAATGAATAGAAGGTGGAATATGGTTGTTTCATAATTATAATTTAATAAAATTATATAAGTGGTATTCGAGTTATTAATTTATAATTAAATAACTCATGAATAGGATTTAGGAGAATAAAGAAGTTTGAAATAATCAGTGGAGAAAATTACCTCTTCTCCAGCATGCTTCCTCTAAATCTCATCTCAGAGCACTAGAGTCAATCTTTGTAGAAAACCAGAAACTTCAGAATGTAACATGGGATATTTAAGAGGGAAATGGTTTGATATTGACAATATTTAAGTCTCAAAATGTTGATAATAAGTGATTGTTGAGGTTACCTTTTATAATTGAGGCGAGAAGCACTTTTGGAAACCTCAAAAATATTAATTTATAATAAAATCAAACACCACTCAAACACTACCAAAATTTCATAATTTAAAATATTGGAGGAGAAATTGTTTTAATATCATCAAAAAATAATAAAAACTATGTCAAGTTATTAAGTCAATAATAACATTATCATTTTAATTAACAATAAGTTATTCTATTTAATTTTAATTAAGATAAATAATATATCAATATTAAAAGGGTGAAATATTATTTTACAATGTCAATTAAACCATAAATAAGTACCTTAGTTTCTTTTTGACCATAAAATTATAATTATATATATTTTTAGAAATTTTTTATGATTTTTAAATAGTTTAATATTACATATTTATGACAAAAACAAAAATAGTGTCAATTTTTTCACTATTTAATTAATATATTGTAAAACATATTAACATAATTTGTTATTATCAATAAAATTATCATATTACTTCCATATGGGGTATTGGTCATCTATAAAATTAATTGTACATATTAATTATTTAAAAATATATTTATTTTATTATTTTTAATAACATTAATTTGAAATTTCCATTAATAAAATAAATACTACATCAATATTGTGTAATTATTTAATATAATTTTTTTGTTGTGTAAAAATTAATGATAAAATAATATGATGAATTTAAATATTCTATTTTTCATAATAATACTACTAGTCAAATATATATTTTGGAAAATTCAACATAAAAATTGTTATACTTATTAAATTATGAATGTGATAACTAAAACTCTACTTTAAATAAATAATATAAGTGTCAAAATCTCTTCCATATGGCTCAAAATTGTTATTAGCTTGACCCTTGGACGATTATGTTCTGCATAAACTCAAAAAATATTAATTGGGAAGGATTTTGGGTCTTTTGATGGTTATTAACATTTCAATCATAATTTTTTTATTTATCTCTCATCAATTAATTAATTTGTACACCATCAAAGTATATGTATTTAAGGTCATTATAAATTTTTGAAAATTAAAAAATAAACTAAAATTAGAAATATAATCATTTTATATTTTAAATAAATATTTATAATAGAATTTATCTTTTTTATAACCTTATATAAAAATGGTTAATTATTAAAATTTGAGTAAGACATATTTAACTTTTCTTTAAATAAAATATATTAAATGTTGTAATCTCATCCAAGTGGAATCAAAAGGGTATCATTTCAACCAAAGGATGATTTTATTTGATTATTACCTATCAAATAAGATTAGGAAAAATGTTAAAGTAATATTATAATATTATATTTACCCTTGATTTTTTTATTTAGCCTTTTACCGTATTAATAAAAAAATTTGAAGTTACTATTCATAATGCCCAGAAATAAAATAATTCTATGAACATAATTTGGCCCTACTGATTAAAAATATGGAAGAAATTTTTTAAATATAAAAACATAGTAGTTGTATAAACTAATATAAAATTACTCCCATTTCTTAAATTAAAAACATGTTTTAAAAGGTTAAAACATTACCAAATATGGAAATATTGTTACATCTAAATTCAATGTATAATTAATACCAATGAAATAATTATTTAACTAATAAAAATATATTTCATTTATAAATTAAAACTATTCAATAGTATACTTTAACTATATAAATTATTTTGATGATAAATGTAGTTTTCAATTATAATTTTGTGTATTGTTACTATTCATCAAAACAATAAAGTTATTAGAAAAATATAAAAAAAATTCATCCAAATTATTTTTCATATCTCTCTTACAAAGAACATGTTTATGTTTTTAAATAGAATAAATAAATGTTTCAAAACTAGATATAAAATAGGTTCTCTATCAAAAGGTGGAAAAACTATATTTTTTGAAAAATACTTCTTTTATGTAAAAAATTGATTTTTTTCAAAGAACATGTCTTGAAAAAATATAAGATGAATTTTAATCATTTGATTGAATCCATAAGAAGTGATTTTATTATTTTATAGACTCAGTAATTTTCATTTTATTTTTTTTATAAGTAATGTAATACTATTCATACCGTTTATTTTAATGACTAGGTTATAATATTTAGTTGTTCACTTATACTCGGTCTTGTGTGAAATTAATTATATTAAAAGAAGATGAAATTTTGTGTATCAAAATACATGAATAATTATTCATATATTACAAGCTAATATTTTGTTGCATATAGTGAAATAAAATATTTGTGTAGCATACACACATGACATCATTGAAACTAAAAATAATTTATCTCATAAAATATCGGGGTGTTACACTTATCAGATTATAAGATCCATAATTAAATTAAAACTAATTCCATATTTACATTAATATTATATTAACACCAAAAACGATAAAAAATGGTATCCGACAAGAATTAATACAATACTTTATTCTTTAAAACCTCAACAAAGACTCCCATTGTTTCTCTTAGTGCATTCCATAAATAGTTAACCACAATTATCCTTCAAAATATACCAAGAAAAATTCATAACTCATATATCTGAAGTATTTGATCCCATATTTTTTTGAAAATTATTTACCTTTTATATCAAAGAATTATTATTCACTCGTAATTTCAAATACAAAATATGTATATTCCCTATCATATAATCATCAAAAATATTACAGACCTTCCCAAAAATGACCTGAATCACCATAATGACATATTAAAAATATATATTATTCCATAAATTAACTAATTATTGATTCATAAAATTATGTTCACCTTATTCATATAATATTTCCAATATAGTGTGATGAACATTAATAAATTACCTACCAAATCAACTTTTAATCCCATGGTTATTTATACAATATATTCACACAGTTTAATATCCCTTTTATCCCAACAGTAATAAGCTTGAAATCAATGATCATAATTATTGTAAAGTTTATCAATATAATTGCTCATATTCCCAAAAAATATAGAATCTTTATTCATCATGTAGCCATAATATATAAAAAATATACCAAAATAAAGGGCTGGTTTATGAAAAATATATTCCAAATTATACTTAATAATGTTATACTCTAATAATATAAAAAGTAAAATGGGGAATCTATGCCACTAAACTGATGATTAAACATAAAATTATAAACTGTTGACAGTATAGGTTTACCCTAGATCTTTATATCATATAATACTTCTCCATAGGTTCTATTATATTACTTATTATAGTGGTTAATAAAGAAAATTTTTATTAACTAAAGTGTATAACTGATGAGTGTTAATGAACGTCTACAACAAAGGAAAAATCACCATGCACTAGTGTGATGGATGAGATACATTTGACCAACCCTTATAATAGATATTACACCTAGATACATCTATTCCAAAACTACACCAACTTTTAGTATATAGACAAGAATGTATACCTCAAAAAGAAAAAAAATATCTACCTCACCAAAACATTTTTAATGGTCTAATCTCATTATATATATGATAATCTTTTTTATAAATTTATATTATATTGTTTATGTTTTGATGAATATTTTACTAATGATTATACTAAAAACTTTTTTATACTTAATGTAATGACTTCACTCTAATATCCCTATAGTCTATAGATAATTTATTTCATTAGCACAAGTGATCACATCCCAATGGGAAAATGTATTTTAGTAGAAATGATAAAATATATAAATATTTGAGACTTACATACATTGGAATGTATAAAATAGATCAATATTTATTTCTTTGAGAATAATAATATTATCTCTGTAAAATTATTACATATTAATCATAGTTCACTTTCTTGTAAGATGGGTAAAGGAGACAAAAAAATCGTGATATCAAACACCTAGAAATGGTTATATAAACCATATAATAAATCGATTAAATAATAATTAATTAGAATGCATGGGAAGGTAACCGAAAACACATTCCATTTGAAAAATAACATGTGTATGAATAATGATATGGAAAGTTTAAATGAGGATAAAATAATTCCATATAAATAATAATGTTTGAACAAAACTTTAAATGGATATTATAACTATAAAAATATTCACATGGAAATTAGGGAATGTTTTCATAATGATGGGATACATAAAAATAGACATCATAAATATAATATCAATACAATATGCAATATTTTTTTTTAAAATATAGTTGGTCTAATGCAAATATTTTTTACATAAATGGGAAAGGCATCATCCAATTAAACTAAATATTATCTCCCCTTAGACCTAATTATTCATTAAGGTGTTTTTAATTCCATTCTATACCTATTTTATAATATTACCATTTTATTACATACATTAATAATCAAAATAATTTAATCACGAGGCCTAAATAACCAATAATAATAAATATTAGAAAAAACAGAATATAAAATGAAAATATATTCCACTATAAAACTAACAATTAAATATATAGGTAATGAATTATTATGGTTTCATTAAAATTAATCCCATAATAATTAAAGTTAAGGTGTTTTTTCATTAGTGAATAGAAATTCCATTAAAGGCAATTTAATACATTCCTTATGTATATACACTTTTCACATTAAAATCACATTTTAGAATAAAAAGTTAATAATACTTTGAATAATATTTTATTTGGGAAGTACCATAGAAAATATTAAATTATTATATAATAATTTGAGAGATTATAATAGAGGTAAATTTAATTTATGTGGAGTACATTAAAACAAATATTCTATTTACATTTTCATTAAAATTTATAAAGTACCTCATTCTGAAGACCACAAGAATAATAATTTGAATAATGTTTTATGTAAAACATGTGTAAAATATAATTCAAACAATACTATTATAAAATTAAAATAATTCTTGAAAAAATTAAATTATAATATGGGCATGCAAGAAAACCATTCTTTACCAAATCAAAAATAATGTAGGATTTCTTTTAAAAAACATATTTTCAATTATTGTGTTGATAAATGAGAAAAAATAAGTCAATTTCATTACATTTAATAAATAATCATTGGAGATAAAAATATAATGATATTTTCATAAAAATATCATATAATTCCTCCAATTGATACTTAATCATATACAATCCTGTATAATTATCTTATCATGAAATAAACACTTCCCACATTTTTATCATTCGAAACATAACCCCCATAATTGTGATAATATCTTTTGAAATTATAAAAACCACTATTATAAGGGTGATAATTATATAACGTATAATTGGGATTTATATAAATTTCATGAAAGAAGCATTTTTTTGAATGGTGATTATATCTCATATAATCAAAAGTGAGATTAGAAAGTTTAATCTTTGGTCAGACAAGCATCATTATTTATTTTAACAATATTTATATTAAATTTTACATAATTATAAAATTATATATAATTATTTTCATGTTTATTTTATCTTATATGATCCACTTAAATTTTTTTAACTATAGATTATTGATAAATATTTACTAAAATCATCATTTCTAAGTGTTTACTTTCTTAATTTCATGTATGATTCAGTTAGTTAGTTTCAATACATTCAACATTATTTTTCTTCCATAATATCCATAATTATAAAAATCGTATATATAATAATTATATTAATTATTTATATATTAATAATAATCCATGAATTTTTAAAATAGATAAATATATAAATCTATTCAATGAGATAGTAGGTCGTATTTAAGCATAAAAATTTATTTCCATTTCTAAAAAAATGAATTTAAAGAAATGTAAATAATAAATCACCTTTAAATAATCCTGATAATATCATATATAATGTATATTTTTAATAAATATATTATTATTATCTTCCATGTATTGGTTTGAAAAAATAATTACACCGCTACGTGGAGACAACATGTCATACAAACACACAAACATTATTTCCGCTTTCTGTATGATTAAATAGTGTATAATCGATATTACATTATCATAATATCATTTTTGACTATTTATTATAATTTATATATTGTTTTATGAGGAATACTATAAATTATTTGGAGGTAAAAAATTAATTAAAAAACTGATTAGTATTGGTGATTACCACTTTATTGAAAAGAATCCTTCAATTATCATTTTAATGTTCATAGGGAAGATTTTTTGGAAAAAACCAACACCTCAAAAATTTTAAAAAAATAGGGGATGAAATATGATTTATTTTGGTTGATATGAATGGAGTATTTTTTTTGGTGAAAATGGGATATGTGTTGTTCCTTTAAATAGGATGGAAATAACCACTTGGATATAGTTAATATATATATATATATATATTAAACATGTAATGTATCACTAACAAACCCCAGATTAAATTATAGGGTGTGATAAGGTTGAAATAAACTCAAAAAATTTACAATTGTGATGATGTTTGATAAATTTCAATCCCTATAATCTAGTGATATCACTTTAAACTTGTCTTAACGATATCCATTATATATTATCATTATACCATGGAAAATAAATTATATTAAAAATATAAAAAAGACCATATATTTTTTTTTCCAAAATGTAGATTCATAATTTGGAATCCATTTATCCAGTTTCATTTCTAGAGAAATATCGTATTACTTTATATATAAGATCACACACTTCATGAAAGAGCTATTTATAGGAAAATACCTAATTTAAGTATAAATATCCATTTAGACTAAAAATGGTATTAATTTAGATTTCTATAATCTTTTTATATAGTTTAAATTAAATGAATATTTTTATAATTTTAGATGTAGATAATAATAATGGGAATATTTTAATCATGAACTTGAATAAAATGACCAACTTTTTTATATAAAACATAACATATCCTTCATACAAGTCATGTATGGGATCTAAGATTTTAAATAATGGTTTAAAATAAATTATTAAACTACTTACTAATATATATTTTTTCAAAAAACGCATAATTTAGGATAAATGAATGTGTTAAAGTGATATATTTATTTAAACATATGTGTTTTCCCTATGATTACTCATATACCATTATAGAGATAGAAAATATTTAGCATATTAAATATTAATAATGAACACAAACAAAATAGGAAAATTTTTGTAAAAAAATTCACCTAATAATTTTTACTATTTCATCCATTTTTTAGATGTAATCTCATTATGTGAAACATATTAATTTAAATATAAATATGTAAAACACAATGATAAATGATTTTTAGAAAAAAATGTGTTTTAAGCATAAAAATTAACATATATATAAATAATGAATATTTATTATTCATATTGAATTTCTTCGATTAGTATAATTCATATGGATAAAATATTATGTTATTTAAAAAATCTAGGTAGAATAGGAAATTTAAATTAATTAACTTAAATAAAACGAATCAGTTTATTTTGATAAATTAATATTTTTAAATATTTCATTAAACCAAATTATTTCAAAAATTTATTTGAATTTCACGCTTTGGTAATTATTATATGATGATTTAAAAAATAATTTTATTTAAAAAACATTATATATGTTCAGGAAATTAGATATATTATTTTCTCCAAAATGGAATATAATTATTTTTGAGGAAAAATGTAATTTTGAAGTATAAAATGAAGAAACTAATATTTTATTACCTATTTATTATAAATAAATACATTATATAAAACTTTTATAAATATTTTTCATAATTTATTTAATATTATACAT
This sequence comes from Viscum album, assembly GCA_963277665.1. NCBI lineage: Eukaryota > Viridiplantae > Streptophyta > Magnoliopsida > Santalales > Viscaceae > Viscum > Viscum album. Next base: position 355,785,081 of record OY728155.1, on the reverse strand, counting down.
ACTTTTAAATACAATTGATTGGTGATATTGATCACATTGAATAATAATATTTTAATACTATATAATGGGTCACTAAAATCCCGTTGTTGTATGTTAAATAAGTTATCAAGAATAGTGTATATATTTTCAGTGTGTTATGGTCATAAAATCAGGTAATAATTAGATCCCAATAGTAATTTTTCCTTCATATCATATATACACTCTATAATTCATCATCATTTACAACTTCATTACTAACAAATAATTCAATTATTTTGATAATGCCATTAATATTCATATTGTTTCTTTTTATTTTAACAATTTTCATAGAATTTCTAATCATCCTACCAATATCCAGTCTAATGTAGTATACCAAAGTGTGGATTATATTATTTGGATTTTTTATCACTTTAATAAGAGAATCTATTTCAATCATCATTATTACAAGTCATGTAATATTAATTTTACAATTTACATTAGTATTGAAATATAATTATATAGTCTTAATGAAAGAAAGAGTTCTTTTAATAATTGAAGATGGAATTTTATTATTGTTACCATATACAAAACATTTTAATAAATAATTGTTATTAAATTACACCCATAAATTCATCTATATGGGTTATACCTCTAAACATGTCTTGACTATTTCTTTTTTCTGAACTTAGGAGTCTTAATCCTAAGAAGTGATATCCAACTCTTATTGTGAGAAAACATATAACGTAATCAATGTTGGTATAAATATTGTGTAAATATTATGGTCGGAATATATAATAAACTCGATCACAGATTCTACATGAAACTAAGATTATGTTATATTGAATAATTCATATGAAAACATGAAAATATATAATATTTATACCACACTAATGGAATGAATAATGTCATAAATAAAAAACCTATTGTCAAGGACTTGTTTGAAGACATTTACTTGTCATCGGGAATAGAGATTAGAAACATTCTCATTTTGGTGGATTACACCAAATAACCATTTTTTTTCTAATAATACATATCTGTTCATCTAGGGGATAATTAAATCTCTACCCATACTATAAAATGATTATTTTAAATATATTCCCCATAAGATTCATCAATTCCATTAATTCCATTCACTGAGGAACTATTAACATAATAAAACATTGTTATCAAGATAATGTGAAATATATAATTCAAATTTATATTCAAGAAGAATTATTAGTCACTCATCATGAATATTTATATTATATTTCCCTATATATTAAAATGGATAACATGATCATATCTCATTTAGATACATAATTAGGATGGTAAAACATCACAAATTTACCATTCCAATAATTTTCCATATTATAAAAATAAAATAAATAACACCAATAAGTTTAACAATATTCATATAAGAGATTTCATGAACATTATACAAATGTAGGAATATTCTGGATGGTTAATAAACACAAATTAAATTTTCCCTTATTCATACATACTAGAAAAAATTTACTAAATTAAAATATCATCCCCCATTTCAATGGAATAAATTTAATTCTAAGAGAGCATTAATATATCTAAAATTTATAAAATATGATTTCCCTCTTTTGATATCATTGATAATAATTATAGTTTAATAATCAAATAATTATCATCACAATAAAAATAGTTATGTAAGATGTGTGGTTTAAAAAATATTCTTCTTTTTAAGATGGATACCTATAAGGTTGATCACATATATGGAAAACATATCTATAAAATAATGCATCAAAAATACCTCGTGAGAATGGATCTATAAATGTATTTTTTGTGGAATTGTGTGTTAATTTACACAACATAATAACACACACACACACATATATATTATGATAAATTATAAAATAGAAACCATATTCTATTTACTATATATTAAAATTATAAGTCAAATGGAAGAAAAAACATATATTATCTTTTAGAATCATTTTCACATTGAAATAAAACAATATATACATGTCACATTCAAATATAAATTTTGAATATTAAAAATGAAATTTTTCATCAAAAAATTATTTTAAATAAATAATCATCAATAATGAGTGATTTCAATGTAATAAATTTTTCATTGTAAATTGATGAGTGTAAGGAAACTCTTATGAATGTGGAAGGAAACCCCGTATTGAATATAGTTCAAAATTGTCATTATCCAAAGAGTAATGACACATTATTTTCATTTAAACACAATTTTACAAACATTTTATATAAAAATAATAAAATATATTCATATGAATCATGGAAGGTAATGTTGAATATATAACTTTATAACTCAATGATGGGGTCTTGAGTTAAAGGAGATACATACAACTAGGGAAATAACTATATCAATAGCCACATGAATAGGGGGCCAAGATTTTAATATTAAACCATAGTTAATAAACTATTTATAATAAAAAACAACCATTTTCATTGAATACACCATTTTATTGAATCATGTCTCTTAACATGTAACATGTCTAAAAGAATTAGAAACCAGACTTTAAAAAATATTGTATTTTTAAAACAAAGTAGTAAAAAAATGAAAAGTACGGATGGAAACTAAACCTAAAATACTATGATTAAAATATAATTAATCATATTATGTCTCATAGAGGAACTATATACACCACATAAATTAAATTACTTTTATAATCTAAAATATTTCTTAGAGAGAGTAGTTTGGGTTGAATAAACTTACCTTTATCCTGATCCATTCTTCCATTGTACAAAACATTATAAAAATATACACTAATTTTATTAAGTACATTTTTATAGATCATATTCTTATTAATGAAAACTTATAATAAAAATTGATATTTATTTAATAAATATAAATTTTTTTAACTCATTTTCAACACATAGTGTAAGAAATTCTTACTGATTTGAACCAGTTTCATAAAAATGGAATTAGTATCCATATTATTTATAAATTAATCCCTTAATATAATATCTAGATTTTGTGAATATATTTTAATTTATATTTTCAATGGTATGATTTAACTTCATATATGTTTGTGTTATAAACCATAAAGATAAAATCATCGATGATCAGGTTTGAGAGATTCTTATTGTTTAATGTTTGTTTTCTTAATTAGTGAGTTAAATTTTGATATAACATCTTAAAAACCAAATAAAAATCATTAGTTACATATTTATATAATATTGTACAGTTAAATATGTTCTTATAGTCCTTAATGATACAAATTAATTGTATTTTACAATTAGATGGTTAAACCGACCAAAACATGATGCTACCCTTAACTAACGAATTTTCATGAGGTGTATAAAAGTTAAATGTCATTTCTCTAGAAGCATAATATTCATATTTTTTTATATTACTATTATATACAAAAAAATTACTATACCATAAAATTTTCATAATTTTCATAGTATCATAAATTAGAATATAGATATTTTTTCCTCTTAGTTCACACAATTTATTTGATATATATAATGATAATCAAATTTTGGTTATATAATTAATAGTATCTAAATTTTTACATTCTAGAACCATAATGATATAATAAAAATTATTTTTATACATTATTAACATCCTAGTTTACATAAATTTCTTGTAGTGATGAAATGAAAAATTAACTATAATTATTCCGTTGTGGTGATAGTCTACACATGGGCATGGTGGATGATTTAATTCTATATTCAAATGAATAATTTATCAATGTTATATATTTTTTTAGATAATAAATAATATATACATGCATATATTATATTTATTTATCATATTATCCATTTACACCCTCTTTTCATGCTGTAAATGGAAATAAAAACATGATTCTTTTTGGAGGTAGTCATCTGCACAACACAATAGTGATAGTTTATATCATAATATAAAATTGGAATATGATTCATCTTTATTTAAATATAATAGTAAAATAATTTATATAGTGATTAATGATTTTATTAAATTTTTACTAGAAAAATATAATATTAAAATATAAATTATAAGTAAATAATTTAGTTAAATACAATATCTCATGTTGAGGACATTACGATTTTCATGGAAGATCCCATATAACAAGATGGAATATGTTAATATCATATTAGAAAAATCCCAATAAATTTTGACATTATTCTATTTGAATGAGAATGTTCATGATTTTTTAGAAGATAATGTTTATAGGAATTACATGATTGGGTGGTGCAAGGAACAAACAATAATACGTGAGAATTAAATTTCTTAAAATACTTGAAAGTAAAAAAATTGGTGAAATTTTCCAACAAGTCATGTTGCTCAAAATTATATAATTAATTGATTTGACATGTGATAGGTTATTCCATTGACTAAAAAACATTCCCATTTATGTTTCATGAAATTTTTAGTCATTACAGTCTAATATTAATTACATATACCAATTACCTATCACTGTGAAATTACCTCGAGATGGAGGTCCTAATACCAGGCCCTGATCCTCTTTCTCATGAAGATTTTCTTTTGGAATTACCAGGGGCTTGGGAATTCTTCCATGTTCACAACCATTTGGCATTTTATTGTGGCCAATAAACCTATCCTCATTGGAATTTCTGAGCTTCATATATACTTCTGTAAATGAAATCCTTTAAGTGGTCAACCCTTGGGTACTCTTTGGCTTCCCATAATGCTTTTCAGACTTCGTCGGAGTCTATTTGGGTTTTGAAATATGATAGTGTATCATTGCTATCTTCTTTTTATGATCGGCAGTCGATTACTCTCTCTATTGAAATAAGTGGTTATGGTTTGTCCTTTACTTTTGTTTATGCTTTAAATCAATGTACTGGGAGATGTTCTTTGTGGTCATTCTTTGAAAGCATATCTCTTGAAATGAGGCAATGCTGGGTTATTATTGGTGATTTTAATTTCATGATTCAATCTCAGGATAAGACAGGCACTTTCTTCAATAGGTTGGCTGCTAGTGAGTTTTCTACCTACATTGACAGTTGTAATCTGATTGAGTTTCCAATAATGGGGGATGATTTTACCTAGAGATGATATACTTTAAATGGCTTACAATACAACAAGATTGATAGGTGCTTCTATCATGTGGATGGGGGAACTCATGAATTTTCATTATCTGGTATAACTCTTCCAAGGGATAATTCGTATCACAATCCTCTTTTTATGGACTCCATACTCAAATTCTTGAGATCTTATCCATTAACTTTTAGGTTTAATAATTCATGGTAATCTATTCAAGGTTGTAGGAAGATAGTCCTTGAGGATTGGTAAACCAATTTTATTGAAATTCCCTTTCACATAATGGTTATGAAGTTATAGGCTCTGAAGGAAAACTCAAATAGTGGACTAAACAATCATTTTCATGCCTTGATCATGATATAAAAAGTACTGAGGATAATATGCTGCAGTGTCAAAGTCTTAATGAGGACAAGGATGTGCTATCTAGGAAAGAGTGTCTTGCTATTTCTAAATTTAATGAGATCCAGGAATTAAATGAATGTCTTTCCTAGAATCAATATAATGTCAGGTGGTTGAAAGATGGGGATAGAAAAACAAGACTCTTTCATTTCTTGCACATGTAGAATAAGGTGAAACATAACATGAATTACCTCAGAGTTGATGGAGATATTTTCAACTCTAAAAATGATATTTCTGATGCTTCTTGAGGTTATTTTGAAAATCATTACATTAAATCATGGCATGATAATACACAAAAATGGTTAGGAATATTTCCCCTTCAGTTGAGGATTACCAGAATGATATGTTCACTAGTATACCCTTAGAGGAGGATGTTAGGAAGGCGGTGTATTCTATGAATTCTGACTGTGCGGTAGGGCCAGATGGATTTTCCAATAGATTCATTATGAATTATTGGGATATTATTCACACAGAGTTTGTTAATGTAGTTAGAGATTTCATTCATCACTCTTATTCTACCTTTGATGATAATTCTAGATTTATTGCTTTGATTACAATGAAGGAAAATTCCCTTTGATATTCGATATTTTAGTCCCATGGCTATAGGTTATACTATTCTAAGAGTTATAAGAAAAATATTGGAGAATTGATTGGGTTGTATTGTTAAGAAGTTTATTTCCACAAATAAATTTGAGTTTGTTCATGAAAGGAACATTCAAAATTGTTTGTATATGGCATCTAAATGTGTTAATGTAATGAGGAAAAAGGTGATGTCAGGGAATATGGGTCTGAATGTTGACATTTATAAGGATTTTGATATGATTAAATGGATTTTCATTTTTTTCGGTGCTAAGATTACATGGCTTTTCCATGGGTTTCATTTCTTTTATTAGCTGCATTTTTAATATTTCTATGCTATCTGTTCTTGTTAATGGATCTAATAGGGGTTTCTTTAAATTTTCCATGGGAGTGAGGCAATGAGATCCTTTATCTGGAATTCTTTTTTCTATTGTTGAGAATTATTTAATTATTTTTCTTTCAGATCTTGTACAAGCTATTTTGTATCAACAAATGACTGTTGGTAGAGGTCTCTTTGTCCTTCACATCAATGTTATGCAGATGGAATTGTTTTTGTTGGGAAGGATGATGGAATCACAATCCAATATATTAAAGAGGATTTTGAGCATTATGAGGATGTTTTTGGTCAATTTATTAGTTGGGATAAATCCTTTGGGTTTTTTGGGTAAGGGGTTATTGTTTCAAAGAAAAACAAGGTTGCCCGAAAGCTTGGGGTCAAAAGAGGGTCTCTACCTTTTAATTATCTTGTGGTTCCCCTTTTATAAGGTGATGTTAAAAGGTTTCATTTATAAAATATATATCTCAAAATTCTTAATAAAATGGCTACCATGAAGGGTAAATCTATTTCTCAGGAAGGGCATGACTGTCTTGTTAATTCTATGATCACATCCATGTGTGTCTACGTTTTTTCCTTATTCACATGGCCTAGAAATCTTCTTAAGGATTTACAATGGTATATGTAGAATTTTATTTAGACTAGTTCTATTCTTGAACAGAAGCTTGTTACAGTTGCTTGGACTGATTTAATTCGGCCTTTTGACATGGGTGGCATGGGGATTAAGGATCTTAAGCTCTCTAATTAATCTCTCATTAAAAAGTTTACTTGGTCACTTTCGACTTCCATTGATTTTTCTATAGAGTTTATGTATTATAGAGTTGGATTCAAGCTGTTAAATGGGTATTATATTTATGTCCCTTCATTGATATGGACCTCAATTAAGAATGATTATTTTAGCCTCTCACAAACTTCTAAATGGGTGGTTTGTCGAAATTCCTCTTTGAATAGCTCGAAGACTGTTTGGTTATCATGTGTCTTTACAGATGATACTGAGATTGCTTCGACTTTGATGGATCTTTCTATTTCTGAATTTCACAAAAATATCATGGATCATGGGTTACTTTCTGATCATCTGAGAATTGAGTTGGGAAGTAATCATTATTCTATGATGGACACTTTGATTTTGTTGTCCAGTCTTATAGGAACATTCAACGCTAATGAGGATTATAGATCCATGTCTATTGCATCCTTTGTGGACTCTTCATGGATTCTTATGTTTCATTATGTTTTTATTCCACCGGCTCATTATATTCTTATGTGAAGGATTTTGAAGTGTCGAATTCCTTTTTTGTGGATGATACAGCGAGTTGGATTTTCTCTTTCACCTGTTTTCCATCATTGTCTTACTCCAGATTAGACTGTTGATCATTCATTTATATCTTATTTCTCTTCATCTAGTTTATGGGATTATTTACTGGATATCTTCGGATGACATCCAAATCTAGAGAGTTTTTGATAGCTTGTGGATTCTATTTACCTTTTTTATTGTAGCTCTCAGGTGAAACCACTGTTACTCTCTGTAGTCTCTCCATTTGTTTCTTTTTATCTAGAGGGCCCATAATGATCTTGTCTTTGAGAAAACATTCATGCTGATTTCCATTGGTATTCAGGAGCTTCATATTGCAGTTCCTTCTGCTGCGTGAGGTCAAATTGGAGTCATATGGAATGATGTCTCAGATCTGGTGGTTTTGCGATATTTGGGTGTTTATGGTAGATGTAAGAAACTAATTGTGATGAAACATATCCAGTGGATCCATCTGATCTCTCGGTGTATGAATGTTAATGTGGATAGAGAAGCTTTAGGTGCACTGGGGCCTTCGTGATGTGGTGGTGTTTTTTGCACTTATAGGGGCTTTGTCAAAGGCTGTTTCTACCACTTTTTAGGGAATGGCCTTGCGATTGAGGCAGAATTATGGGCTATGATTAAGGCTATATGGTATTCTTTTTTCATGGTTCTATGAATTTATGGATGTAGTCTCCTTCAATTTTGGAAGTTTATATTCTTAGAAATAGTTCAATGAATGTCCCTTAGAGGATGATTTCTGTCTGGGATGATTGTCTTCAACTTCTGGAGCAGATTTTTTTGGTTGTCACTCATGTTTATAGAGTGGAAAATCAGGTTGCTGATGCTTTGTCCAAGCATTCTTTTGAGGAGGATAGTTTTTTATAGTATTTTGTTACACCAACCTTCTGTTGTGTTTTGGCTGATGCTGATGCACATGGTGATGTGTACACGTATCTTTGTAGATCCCATGTTTCTTCTCTTTTGATGTCTTTGCTTTTTTATTAATAAATTTTTTCTGGGAGGAGGCTTGCCTGCTCTTGTGTCTTCTTCTCAATAGCTACATTGTTGAACCCTGAAAAAGTAACATATTCCACCACAATTAAACTGTATTATGAAACACCAAATTGTTTTAACCATCGATTCATAATTCCAAAAACTAGTTAATAAATATCAGAAGACAAAAAATATGTAAAAATCCACAAAACTGTCTTCTATTAATTATTCAATTAATAAATAATAAATTCCCACACCATATATCTAATTATCCTCAAAATAATTCAACAATTTTTCCCTCACTATCAAGAATATAATAAACATAAGATTTATCCAAACCATAAATGATTTTCAATTATTTTTTTTCCAATAATAAAGAAATGAAATAAAATTGAAATTCATTTTTACTGATTCAATTTAATAAATGTTTGGAAAAAATTAGTGATGATATAATGATGAAAAATACTTATATGTTTCACAAAATCCTCATTAACATTTAAAATATCAAAAAATTTCATTGGAAAATATCACTTAATTAATTATAATATGAAATTTTAATTAATATTAATTTCCATTCTAATATCATCCAATGTACCATTTGTATGACTAGGAAACTCAACTTTTCAACATTATAGGGAATTTATGGAATTATTAACAATTTTTGTATGCCCTTTTATTCCTTTATAACAAATAGTGGTTTCTAGATATATAATATTATCTTCACTATCATAATAATCATATTTTTGAAAAATAATTTAACAAAACTAGTAATTATTCAATAAAATATATGAATATGAAAAAAAATATATAATTAAATTTTCCCTTATGACTCATTTTTTTATATATGATACTTTCAAATCATCTTATGACTATCTCTGTTCAATCCTTTCATATCAATAGTAATTTATCTTTTGTATTATCTAAACTATTTTGAAAATATCAATATTTAATAAATCAAAATAGTTCATAATTTTAGTGTTCATTATCCATGCATATCCCCCAAGAGTATCTATTCATTTGTCCAGTCTTTGTCAAATTCATTGTGCATTTCTGTGATGATTGAGTCAATAATCATCCAATATTTTTTAGGGTGATTACCAGAAGGTGAATTGTATTGAAATCTACATAAACATCCCAATATATATAGGGATTTATTTCAATGAAAGAACATACTCATGACAGTACCATAACAATAGGATGTAATCCTATACTGAGATATATTTATATGATTTTCACTAAGGATAAAATATTATAACCCCAAATTAAATGTTCCATATTAATTTAGCATATATAATTTAAAATGTTTTTTTTATAAATTATAAACATTAATAAGAAAACCATATAATATCTTCATCCATCATCAAAATATCTTATTATATCTAAAACATTATATCGATTCAAAATATGACACCCCAGTCATTCACTATGAAATTCAGTACTCCTTGAAATATAAATTAAGTATCATATTTCATAGAGGATACAATAGTTTTTGTATAACGATCCTGAATTACAATGTCCAAAATGGTAATTAAAACCCTTATATCTAAATGTTTTTCATGATTAGTGATATAGAGAATTATACACACCCTAATAAAATAATTCCCCTATTTGTTATATCAAGAAGGAATTTTGACCACTTTATATATAACTTCACAATATGTAATGTAACTTCCCAAGCTTCCATGATACGTTTCCCTTTGAATAATGAAATGGCTTGCATTGTACGCAACTTCGAGATTCTAACACACCACAACCAATCAAACTAGCCGTTATGAATAGTAATACCAACTTTTTGAAATTTTATAAATTTTATCTTTCAAAATGGACTTCATTTTTGGATTCGTAATATCGAAATTAGCTTAGGGTGAAATTTTGGTACTTTTTGGAAAACTTTCATATTTTGATGAATAGTGAAAATTATTAAATTTTAAATAAAAAAATATTTTTAATAAAAATAATTAATAGTGATAAATTATGAATTTGAGTGGTTTTAAATTATATTTATAATATATTTTTACCATTTAATACAATGTTGTTCATTTGACGTAATTTCACATTTAAACCAGACATAAACAAGTGTCAATCTTTCGATAGTAATTATTTCTTAAAAACACGCTATTTGTTTTGACAATGGAAATTAATTTTTAAATTAATTAATGAAACTTATATGTTTTGAATTTTTCAAAATAGAAATCATTTTTGAATTCATAATATCAAATATATCATAGGCCTAATTTTTGGTATTTTTCTAAAAACATTCAATTTTTGATGAATAGTGAAAAACACGAAGTTATTATTTAAAACCATAATTTTATTTAAATAATTATTTATTTTATTTAAATTTAATTAAGGTAAAAATAGACATATAATACCTATATATGTTCAATGTAAATCATTGGAGTTAGTTTAGAATAATTTTAGATATATAAAACGTTTATTGAACTTTTCACCGTCTTTTACCCAACCCCTTGGAGAATTTGGAAATTTACATAAAAGTTAATTTTACCGCTTCTGTGAGTGGAATTTAGAATCTCTGTGAGACATGGTTAATATCTAGGATTAAAATGTGGTTCAATAAGATAAAAATAGTTTTTTTATAGTATCGTTTTACTTTTATTTACCACGGTTAAAAGTAAATAGGGTAATTAAGCGTAAAAATGATATTAATATTACCCTAACACATGTCCTAATTCTATTGGACAAGTGTATCTCGACCATAAACGTCCCTATGAATAAAATATTATCATTTAGGTCCACTTGGATTAGATTAGGACATTTATTATTATTTAATTCAAAGAAGAGTTAAAAGAGTTAAAATCAATGTTTTTTTACTAATTTTTTTTAATATAGTGTTATACATAAGATAAACTAGATTATAAATATTACATAGAAATATAAAAAGACATAATACATAATATTATTTTATTTATAATTTTTAGACATTAAATAATTTAATTTATTTATGACACAATGGCGGTGGAGTAATTACCTAATTCATGAAATATTAAAATAATTTATATTATAAATATCTAAATAAATGCAATTTGAGACTTATTATAACTTACACTAATTTTAAAGGTTAATATTGCATATTAGGATAGATTATATGATTTTTTAGAAGTAATAATGCTGTTATGAATTTATCAAAAACAACATACCCAATAGTGTCAAAATTGACATAAAAGAGTTTTTAAAACAAATATTATATTATTAATTTATATTCAATTCCTAAAAATCTAAGGATCGGTCAAGAGGCTTATATAATGATATTTTCATCATTAATGGACCACTTGGGGATCTCTTGGAAGTATATAGTATGTTTATTAACTATATAATATAAAAATACAATGTGACATGGTAAGTGTCAAACTAATTAACTAAGAATTAAAACTAAAAGATAAGGTTAATATAATGACCCAAACCTGTCTAAAATATATTGGTTTAGTGATTTTAGACCCATAACCACCTTAAAAGTTAAATAATCTACTTTGAAGCCATTAGAAAATGAATATAAATTTATTATAAAATAATATTTCTAGCTTTTCCAAAGGTGCCCCTCACCCCTCTTATAACAGGGCACTCCCCCTTCTCACTAATTCAAACATTAAAAGCCTTTTGGATCAGCCAAAACCTACCGAAATAATCTCTAAAATTTCCTTCAATTCAACCTAGAGTCTTTATTCTGATCAGAAAGCCAACCTAAGGATCCCTTTTGATAAAATCAAATGGAAGAACCCGAAGAAGAGGTAATGTTTTCACCACCCACTTTCATGTTCCTTTCTCCTTCAACTTCTTATTTCTTTGTTATTCTCATTATAAAGTAATAACTACAGTATCTTCTATATACTGTGATGTTATTATAAATATGGAACAAACTAATTCATTATTCTATCCATCCCTTGAATGACATGTCACCATACGTGCGTACATACGGCCTACCCTCTCCACGTTGTGGTGTAATTTTTATTCAATATATTATTATTTAGATGGGAATAATAATGATGTATAATTCATGTAAATAATAAATATAACATGATAATGATTCTTTATATATGATATAAAATCCAATTATATATTATTTTAATATCAGAAGAATGATTTTGGCGCTCGTGCGTACGTATAGACTACCGTCTCCACCAATGCGATGAGATTCATTCCCCATCTTATTTATTTTAGTATAATTATAATTTAATGATTAACAATAATGTATAATTAATTGACATCATTATTTATATGAATAAGATACAACCTGTCCATAACAAACACAGATTACGTAACAAAGAATATAAAGGAAAACGAGTAAGTTAACACCCGAAATGACGACAATACTAAGATATTATTAACAAATAAATGCTAAATGATCATATATGATATCAGATTAATGTAAATGATTTTTTATAATTAAATAACAATTATATCACCATTATACAGGAGGATAACCTACCTTCAACCAAGGAAAAAGTACAAAGTAAGGGGTTTCTTATCTCACTCTTAATTTCGTGAGAATTCCATTGTTCACCACTTATTTATTGCATGTGGTGTGTGTGTACTGCCCATGATTACATTCATTGTGTAATATACTTTAATTTATGGGTATTTACATCATCATTGTATGATCCTTCTTTCATGGGTGTATTTTTCGTAAGTTACCTAATCGATAAGGGAATTTGAAATTTCAATTTGCACTCATTCGACTTTAGGCATACTTCCTTGATTATTTTACTCCAAGATTATGTATGGAATCACTACTCATTTGATTAGGTCATAATTTCCACTCCAATTTCTGTGGATATAATTTTGATACACATAATCACTCCATTGATAAATTCTCAAGTCATCAGTATGAACTTGATAAGAGTAATTTTAACTCAATCTCTATTTGTTGAGTTAAATATCTAATTCATTGGTGTTGTTTTTACAAGAATATGTGTGAAAGTCATCTGATTGATTTACACTAAATATCCAATCATATTGAGTGTATTTATATTTTTCACACATAATTATGTCATTGATTTATCCTTAACATAAGGATATGGTCTTTCTAAGAGAATTCATCTTAATATACATTCCATTGAGACTTCTTTGTTGTTATACATTAAATCACTTTTATATGGTGTATATAATGTACTTTGACATAGTATATGATGAATCCCTTTATTCGCATGATATTATAATGTTTTTATTACCTCGATTATTTGTATTCAAGTGTCTTTATTTTGGTTAGGAACTCTAACTAAAATATCATTTTAAATGTTTTAAAGATTTATTATTCTAAATATTTCTCATTAATATCCATGTTTTAAAAATGTTTTTAAGGATTTATATATATGAACATTAATGTTTTAAAATTAAAATTACTTTTAAATGTTTAAAAGTGGTATGGGACACTTTGATTAAAAAAATCTTTTTTAAACGGCTTCTTGACAAATAGTGTTAATTTTAAATGTTTTCATGAAAAGGGGGATATTTCTCTACATAGTTTGATTATTATATTAATCAATATCAATATCCTTCATTATTTTCAATTGAGGTTAATCTGATACAATATAATCTTCCATATTGTATCTAATGAGTTATGTTTGACTTTGGAAGTGCTATTTTTATACCATTCATGGTTTGGTGTTAAATGTATTGACATTCTGTATGCTAGTTTTAATATGAATGTTTATGTTATGTTTCAAACTTTTCATATGAGGAATGCATTGGAATTAGTAAGTGACTGGTGGTTCCCGCTATAGCTCCTCTATGCATCGGTAGGTCTCATGAGACAAACTAGTGTCTTGGAAAGAGTCCTTGACAAAATCTTATTTGTTGTCTTGGCACGAGGCCTTGGCTACATGGTTATGATAGTCTGGCATTATGCATTCTCTCATTATGAAAGTTGTTATTGATATTTTAATGTGATTATTAGACTAGTAGAATATTCATGTGAATAAGTAAATGGAATTATTTAATTTTATCCTTGCTGTATTATGCTGAAGTTCAAGTTTAAAAGGCTTTTGTTTTAGTTATACATTTCCATAAATTTTTATGTTTATTTATGAATGTTTCCACTATATTGTTATCCTTACTGAGCATCTGAGATCACCCCTTTCAATGTTTTATTTTTCCCAGAAAGTGAAGAATTATTTTATGAATGACCTGCAGGTATAGTATGAGGGTATATGAAGACAATATGTTGTTGTTGTTTTTCACTTATTGATGTAACGTAAACATTATGAATATATCTAGTGTTTCCAAGGATAATAAACTAATCGGTCTTTAGAGACTTGATCTTTTGTGATCATGCCAATGTTATGTAATAATGCACCGACTCTGGGTAACTGGGGTCGAGGCGTTACAGTTGGTATCAGAGGAAGTATAGTAAAAACCTTGGGAGTAAGATTTAGATAAACTCTGATTAGAGCACATAGCCCTAAGATAAACTTTGAGGATTAGTATAGAAGAACTTCCTAGAATTTTGGTATTGTAGAGATTTTGTGAGTTTTCTGAGAAATACAACCCTGTCTAGATACGAGCAGGTAGAGGCGGCTCTGGCAAAGATGTACCTAAGGGTAAAACCCGAAAACACCGCTTTGAACTAGACTCGAACGGGAACTGGAGCACGATAATGGGCCTTGCTGCACTCTTGGTTACGACACTCCCGGGGGATATGCTTAGGATAATTTACATTTTCCTTACAAACCGATTTGATGTATTATATATAAGATGAGATTAAATGACCTTGGTTAATCCTAATGTGTTTCAAATTGGGAATATGGTGACATGTTAATCTCTAAATGATTTTATGACTACTGTTACTCACATAATGCATTATGGTTTTAGTCAATGGCTAGATTCCAAGGAAGTCATAGTGACTTTGAGAATGATGTACAAGGTTGGAACAGTGGTGGAAATGAAAAAAATGCAATGTTGATAGGTGTAAAAGATATCGTCTTCATGCAAAATCAATTTTCTAAAAATATCATCAACAATATATATATTAACCAATTCCCAGACTCAACAAAGAAGAGAAAGGTGATGAATGATAAGAGCTCCAGTAGTGGAGACCATGGAGAGAGGAATCCTCAATTTCCATCATATAGGAAATGTGGATGGAGACACCCAGGAAAGTGTCTCAATGGGACAAAGAAACACTTTATGTGCAGGAAGGAAGGACATAAAGTTAATAATTGCCGAAGAAAAATGAAGAGTACTATGGAAGAAGATAAAAATGGTCCCAATAATCCATTTACAGTCATTTTCCGTAAATTTAGGGGACCTGTCCATTACCTGAGTGAATGCCCTATTCTATAGGATATTTTCTTGGTCAAAGAAGAAGCTATGTGGAAATAAATGGTTTGAGAAATGTTAAAAAATTATTAGTTCTACTTGTTGATGGGTTTACTTTGGAATAATTTTCTCTTGTATTTGTAACCCTGCAGTTTTCCATGTGAGAATGATATTTGAGGAAGAATTATCTTTTCTCTTGTGGATATAGTTATAAATAACCAATTGGTCTTATATGATCATTGGGTTTGAGGCAATTACAAGTTATTATAATTTGGGATGAAAATTCACGGTATGAGATAACATTTGTGGTTAAATTATGTTATGGTTGTTTTGTGGATTTTATCTCATTTCGGTAATGTTATAAAATATTGTTTTCGAAAAAGGACAACACACAGACCATGTGACAACCCGTCGCGTCGGACAATGCTGCGGGAATCGAACCCACAACCAAGGTACTATTGGGATTTATCGCCTACCAGTGGACAACGTGAAGTCCCTGGTTATTGTGACTATTATTTCTGTTAAATGATTTTATTGATCAATAATAATTTGATTTGGGATCTTATGTATTATCAAATGAATACCCTTAGTATAGGAAAATTATTTTGTGATTAAGTGATAAATGTTATTTTGGAAGATGTTCACTTTGATGGGAACACTATATGCCCAAGGAAAATAGAATACTATGGGATTTCATTTGAAGAGTAATGGTGGATTGTTATCTATGTTTTTATTATGGATTTAGTGAGATTTGGGTTATTTATGGAAATGATTAAACAATAATAAATAATATGTGATTAGGTTAATTAATTTTATGTATGTGACTTTATGAGTAGTTGATGTCATTTGGAGATACAATTTTACGTGGAAGACTACATTATTATAAGTTTTGGGTTTTAATATTAGTTTTGATTATATTGAAGGATTTTAAGGGAAATTTATTATTGAATGTTATTTATTTAACTTTGGGGTATTGTTGGTTTAATTTTAAAAATTCAGATTATTTTTTTTTTCTCTAATGGAATATCTATTTGGGGGATCATCAGATCTTATAATAACCATTTTGTTTTTGATTAATATCTAAAGACAAGGTAAATATATAGTTTATCATATGCAGATCATGTTATTCTATAGATATTTATTCTAGCTCTTCCAGTGTGACTGAGTCTTCTTGAATACTCATTGTTCAAAAAAATGAGTTAGTGGTAGAAATTTATTAAATAATGAAACTCAACTTAAAAAGTAAGTATATCACTTTATGTTCTTAGTCAATATCTTAAATGAATTCATCTTCTTTATGTATTGTAACTTAAAAAAAAATGTTTCTCATTTACATTTTCTAATGGGAGACTAATGACTGTTTCTCCCAATAGTAGTTTATGGTTTTCTTGTTGTTAACATTCTCCTGATCATGTTTCCTATCCCTCTCCATCAGAACATGACACTTAGTTAACGTCCATATCCATGTTTTCCTACATTGAATCCTAGTATAGGTTATCTTGGGTGACCTTTATACCTCTCTTTCCTTCTTTTAAAGTGATAGTTTTATTGACTCTTTTTCCGATGTGGGACTTTCCATTATATTCTCAAGCCCAATTTTGAAAAATTGCGAGGACAAAATTTATTGAATTAGGGGAGAATTTAACACCTCAAGCTTCCACGGTACGTTTCCCTTTGAATAATGCAATGGCTTGCATTGTACGCAACTTCGAGATTCTAACACACCACCACCAATCAAACGAGCCGTTAGGAATAGTAATACCTACATTTTAAAATTTTCTAAATTTTATCATTCAAAATGGACTTCATTTTTGGATTCTTAATATCGAAATTAGCTTAGGGTGAAATTTTGGTACTTTTCGGAAAACTTTCATATTTTAATGAATAGTGAAAATTAATAAATTTTAATTAAAAACAACTTTTTTAATAGAAATAATTAATAGTGATAAATTATGAATTTGAGTGGTTTTAAAGTATATTTAGAATATATTTTTAATATTTAATACAATTCTGGTCATTGGACGTAAATTTACATTTAAACCAGACATAAACAAGTGTCAATCTTTTGATAGTTATTATTTCTTAAAAACTTGCTATTTGTTTTGACAACGGGAATTAATTTTTAAATTAATTAATTCAAATTATATGTTTTGAATTTGGTAAAATATACATCATTTCTGAATTCATAATATCAAATAAAGCTTTGTCCTAATTTTTTGGTATTTTTCAGAAAACATCTAATTTTTAATGAATAGTAAAAAACACTGAGTTATAGTTTAAAACCAAATTTTTATTTTAATTTTTATTTATTTTATTTATATTTAATTAAGTTAAAAATAGATAAATAATACCTATATAAGTTCAATGTAATTAATTGGAGTTAGTTTAGAATAATTTTAGATATATAAAAATTTTATTGAATTTTTCACCGTCTTTTACCCACCCCCTAGGAGAGATTGGAAATTTACAGAAAACATAATTTTTCCATTTCTCTGAGTGGAATTTTGAAAATTCAAGAGACAAGGATAATAGAAAGGACTAAAATGTTGTTTAATAAGATAAAAATAATTTTTTGTGAATAGTATGTTTTTACTTTTATTTACCACGGTTAAAAGTAAATAGTGTAATTAAGGGTAAAAATGATATTAATATTACCCTAACTCATGTCCTAATTCTATTGTACAAGTGTATCTCGACCAAAAAATAACTTAGGAATAAAATATTATCATTTAGGTCCAGTTGGATTAGATTAGGATATTTATTATTATTTATTTCTAAGAAGATTTGAAAGAGTTAAAATCGAAGTCTATTTAATAAAACATTTTTAATATTAAGATATACATATGATAACTTAGATTATCAATATTCATTATAAAGATAAAAACATTTACTACATAATCTTATTTTATTTTTAATTTTTAGACATTAAATAATTTAATTTATTTATGACACAATGGTGATGCAGTAATTACCTAATTAATGAAATATTAAAATAATTTATATTATAAATATCAATATAAATTTAATTTGAGACTTTTTATGTATTCCACTACTTTTCTAGGTTAATATGACATATTAGGATTTATTATATAAAGTTCTTTTGAAATAATAATTCTGTTATGAATTTATCAAAATCAAAATACCCAATAGTGTCAAAATTGACATAAAAGATTTTTTAAACAATATATTATATTATTAATTTATATTAAATTCCTAAAAATCTAAGGTTCGACCAAGAGACTTATATCATGATATTTGTATCATTAATGGACCACTTTTGTGGTCTTTTGGAGGTATATAGTAATTTTATTAACTATATAATATTAATTTTTAATGTGACATGGTAAGTGTCAAACTAATTAACTAAGAATTAAAACTAAAAGATAAGTTTAATATAATGACCCAAAACTATGTTAATTCTATTTGTTGACTTGTTTTAGACCCATCCCTACCATAAACATTAAATAATCCACTTTTGAGCCATTATAAACCAAATATGAATTTATTATAAAATAATATTTCAAGCTTTTCCAAAGGTGCCCCTCACCCCTCTTATAAAAGGGGACTCCCCCTTGTCACTAATTCACACATTCAAAGCCTTTTGTCTCGGCCAACCCCTAAACAAATACTCTCTCAAATTTCCTCACTTCATCCTAGAGGCCTTAGTTTGATCAGAAAGCCAACCTAAGGAGCCCTTTTGATCAAATCAAAAGGAAGAACCTGAAGAAGAGGTAATGTTTTCACCACCCTCTTTCAGTTCCATTCTTCTTCGACTTCTTCTTTCTTTTTTATTCCAATTATAAAGTAATAAATCCAGTATATTCAATATACTATTATGTTTTTATGAATATGGACCAAAAAAATTCATTATTGTATCCATCCCTTTAATGCCATGTCACCATACGTGCGTACGTACGACCTACCGTCTCCACATTGTGGTGTAATTGTTATTCAATATATTATTATTTAGATGGGTATAATAATGATGTATAATTAATGTAAATAATAAATATAACATGATAATGATTCTGTCTATATGATATAACATCCAATTATATATTATTTTAATATCAAAAGAATGATATTGTCGCTCGTGCGTACGTACGGACTACCGTCTCTACGAATGCGATGAGATTCATTCCCCATCATATCCATTTGAGTATAATTCTCATTTAATGATTAAAAATAATATTTAATAATTGATATAATTCTGTATATAAATAATATACAACCTATCCGTAACTATCACGGCTTATGTAACAAAGAATATAACGGAAAATGATTACGTTAACAGCCGAAATGACGATAATACTAAGATATTATTAACAAATCAATGTTAAAAGATCATATATTATATCATATTAATGTAAATTATTCTTTTATAATTAAATAAAAATTATTTCATCATTATACTGGAGGATAACCTACCGTCGACCAAGGAAAACGTACAAATTAAGGGGTTTCTTATCTCACTCTTAATTTCATGAGAATTCCATTGTTCACCACTTATTTATTGCATGTGGTGTATGTGTACTATCCATGAATGTATTCATTGTGTAATATACTTTAATTTATGGTTATTTGCATCATCACTATATGATCCTTCATTCATGGGTGTATGTTTTGTAAGTTACCTATTCGATAAGGGAATTTGAAATTTCAATTTGCACTCATTCGACTTTAGGAATAATTCATTGATTATTTTACTCCAAGATTATGTGTGGAATAACTATTCATTTTATTAGGTCATAATTTACACTCCATTTCTGTGGATATAATTTTGATACACATAATAACTCCATTGATAAATTCTCAAGTCATCAGTATGAACTTGATGCGAGTAATTTTAACTCAATCTCCATTTGTTGAGTAAAATATCCAATTCATTGATGTTGTTTTTACAAGAATATGTGTGAATGTCATCTGATTGATTTACACTAAATATAAAATCATATTTATTGTTTCTATATTTTTCACACATAATTATGTCGTTGATTTATCCTTAACCTAAGGATATGGTCTTTATAAGAGAATTAATCTCAATTTACATTCCATTGAGACCTCTTTGTTGTTATAGACCAAATCAATTTTATATGGTGTATATAATGTACTTTGACATAGTATATCATGAAGCCCTTTATTCTCATGATATTATAATGTTTTCATTACCTCGATTATTTGTATTCAAGTTTCTTTATTTTGGTTAGGAACTCTAACTAAAATATCATTTTAAATGTTTTAATGATTTATTATTCTAAATCATTCTCATTAATATCCATGTTTTAAAAATATTTTTAAGGATTTATATATATGGACATTAATGTTTTAAAAGTAAAATTCCTTTTAAAAGTTTCAAAGTGGTGTGGGACACTTTGATTCAAAAAAAATCTATTTTAAACGGCTTCTTCACAAATAGTGTGAATTTTAAATGTTTTCTAGAAAAGGGGGATATTTACCTCAATAGTTTGATGATTATTTTAATATATATCAATATCCTTAATTATTCTCAATTGAGGTTAATCTGATACAATAAAATCTTCTATATTGTATCGAATGAGTTATGTTAGACTTTGGATGTGCTATTTTTATACCATTCAAGGTTTGTGGTTAAAAGTATTGACATTATGTATGCTAGTTTTAATACGAATGTTTATGTTATTTTTCAAACTTTTCATATGATTAAGGAATTGGACATAGTATGTGACGGGCGGTGCCCGCTATAGCTCCTTGATTCATCGGTAGGTCTCATGAGACAAACTAGTGTCTTGGCACGAGGCCTTGACAAAATCTTATTTTTAGTCTTGGCACAAGGCCTTGGCTATGTGGTTATGATAGTCTGGCATTATGAATTCTGTCATTATGAAAGTGGATATAGATATTTTCATGTGATTATTAGACTATTAGAATATCCATGTGAATAAGTAAATGTCATAATTTCATTTTATCATTGCCATATTATGCTGATGTTCATGTTTAAAAGGATTTTGTTTTAGTTATACATTGACTTAAATTTTTATGTTTATTTATGAAAGTTTCCCCTATATTTTTATCCTTACTGAGCATCTGAGCTCACCCCTTTCAATGTTTTATTTTTTCTCAAGATGTGATGAAGTATTTTATGAATGACCTTCATGGATAGTATGAGGGTATAAGAAGACAATATGTTGTTGTAGTTTTTCACTTATTGATGTAATGTAAACATTATTAATATATCTACTGTTTCCAAGGCTACTAAACAAATCGGTCTTTCGAGTATTGATATTTTGTGATCATGCCAATGTTATGTAATAATGCACCGACTCTGGGTAACTGGGGTCGGGGCATTACATGTAATGATTATTTAATACCAATTGTAAATTAATCAAATTAATATATATTTCAAAACATGTCCCATAAATTAATTTTATTTAAAAAACTTGTAAATGGAATTAGAAGTTGGGGGGGATGAAAAAACACCCTATATTAGATGGTAAATATCTTGGGAAATCATAGATATGCAGTAAAATATTTATTGTATAAATAATAAGTTAAAACATGAACTTATAATCAATAAGATACTAATATAATTATATATACATGAATATTAGTCAATAAATTTATTTTAGCAACAATAACATCAAAATGAAAGAATTTATAATGTCAAATTTCACAAACATATTGAAAATATCCTAGGGAAAGACATTTATTTGTTATTGATAGTGTAGTGATTAAATTATGCTTAATTGGGAAGGCGTAAACCAAATAACCAATTTTTTGTATCATGATACCTATCAGTGAATCAAGGGAGGTATAATTTATATCCCCCCATGTCAGTTGATTATTTTAAATTCATTGACCATAAGAGTCATTAAGTCCATTAAAAATATTCTATGAGGAACCACTTAGGTGAGAAAACATGGGTATATTTATAATGA
The DNA here is from genome assembly GCA_963277665.1 of Viscum album. Taxonomy (NCBI): domain Eukaryota; kingdom Viridiplantae; phylum Streptophyta; class Magnoliopsida; order Santalales; family Viscaceae; genus Viscum; species Viscum album. Next base: position 355,762,378 of record OY728155.1, on the reverse strand, counting down.
TAAATAGATAATTAACCTTATTTAACAGTCAATAATCATCAATAATTATAATAATTATCTTATTTCATTACAAGGGATACCATGATCATAACCCATCAAAATAATATTTTTATACTATCAAATATGAAATAGTAAAATTTCTAAAAATCTTCGATATTGTAATAACAATATTTGAGAAACTTATAATTTTACCTAATGAAATAAAATAAAAACATGAAACTTACAAAACATAAATATGAATGTGGATAGATAAACCTTAAATTGTAAACTATATAATAATCATAAATATTTTAATAAACATTTATGAAAGCCAAAAAAAATTCCATTTCTATATAAGTTCAAATTTACTTTAGGTGAACATCTTAAGATCGTAAATATATAAGATATGATGTTCAAAAGAAGTATATATATGATTTTATATATAAATATATACTAGAATAATCATGGTAATAAAAATATCTAGAATAATAATGTAGTTTGATTGGAAATTACATATTCCTTGTGAATCAATGGAGGAATATATATATAACTAACCAAACCATCCACATATATTATTACATGAGTTTATGCATAATTGGCCTTTAAATACAAACTAAGGATCATATAGTCTAGTTTCATCATAATATTATATTCATAATTAGAATGCATAAAACAAAAATAAAAAAATCATTTCATTAATATTTATAATAGATCCTAACAACCTTTGAGCCCTAACATATGAATAGGATATCATTGGGAATATGTGGAGATATGAATGAGCTAAAAATTACCTTAAGAGAATAATAATAATAATAAATACTATAACACGTGTTATAATGAATAACATGATGATGTATAGAAGGCATGGATAAACATATAGAAGAATAACATAAAGAACAAGGGATTGAGTTTTCATTGAATCATAGTGATGTGTAATAAACATAAAAATGAAATTATAATGATTAAAGGATAATTTGAGAAATATTACCATAATTAGAGGCTAAAAACTATGGCCATTACAAATGGAGCATGAGTCAAGGATAACCACTAATATCGTTTGAAATGGAGCATGAATCAAGGATAACCACAAAGACTATTCCACATCACATCTCATGAGACTAATATTTACCCAATGAATTGGAGAAATATATGGTCAAACCAATCATGAAATTTTCATGAATATGTTTTCCACATAAATAATCAAACATAGTCATAAGGGATACCCATATAAGCATATGGGTATCATAACCATGACATACAGAATTGAAAATGGGTGTATAATAAATGTGTCAATGAATGAAATGATTTAAATAGTATATGGACATTACTATGATAAAATAGGAATATATCATGATAAATTATTCCCAGTTTAAGTGTAATCATGTAAAAAGTGTCTTAATGAAACATGAGAAATAAAACACATTCATGTGGTTTTGGGAAAATATTAAAGAACATTTAAATAGAAAAATGGATATTTATTTTTATAAAACAATAAATGAATCAAGATATTTTTCTCTATTAAAATAAGTTATTTAATGAAAATTATGGTGTCTTAATTTAGACTATGATGTTCACTAGAAGATGTGTAAGAAATCCGGAAGCTCCCTTTAATCTAGATTTCTTATTGGGAATATTTTAGAAGGGTTACTTGTGATACATGTATTTCCCCATCAGATAAAGAATAATTGGGCTTGGAACATATGTTTCGATCAAAAATATAAAAAATAGTAATATTACATAATAATAATTCTGAATTAAATTAGTGTAAAGAGAAATAAAGTGTAATCTAAAGGATAAATGGATGTTCAGAGAGAATGTCATACCTTATATCTGAAAAGGTTCTATATTTGAACATAATGTCATGGATAAAAAAATTAAATCCATTTTTTATAAATTCATAACCATTTCTATATTTTTTATATTTTTTATAATTTTATTATGTTCATTTATTATCTTTTTACTCGTGTTTAAAATTCAATTGCATTGTTTGGGAGTGTTCGTTCCCTTGCTTTTCATTATTAGTTCACTTGTTTATAAGTAATGAATTTGATGTATAATATGAAATATTATCCATAATTGGAATTTTATTTTATTAATTAACACACATAATTTTGATTGTATTTATATAAAATTGGGATATATTGTTTGAGGATTAATGATTATATTGAACTTTATTGAAAATGAATTAATTTATTTTGGTGGTTTTACGACCATTGTGAGCTTATATCGTTTTATTGAACTTCATGTTTATATATTTTTTCTAGAACATTATTTAACATAATATATATATATATATAATCATATTTAACCATTTTCAATTTACTATTACCATCACTAAATGTAGTAATGTAAAATGAAAACACATCATCCTTGGTGGTGGTATATGGGCACACCATAAATGATATTTTCATTATTAGAATAAAAGGAAAAGGAAAGAGACACGAAGATTAGTTGTTAAATTAGTAGAATAAAATTATATTTTATAAATTATACTATAGTTATCAAACCACTTGAATAAGTGGGGGTTAGGATAAGACAATAATGAAATGAAATTTAAAAGAAATTGAATTAAAATGAAAGAGGGATCAATGTCTTTAATTTCTCATCCTTTAGAACGTTCTTAGAGGAAATGTTTTATTCTTTTCATGAGACCAATGGGTATTATACATGGAAGAGGGAATTTTAAAATTTATTTGGTAGAATTTGGACACAAAAAAAATATGGGAAGGTATGCTGTGAAGAGGTTGTGAAGTGTTGTATTTATAGGGGAAAAGTGGTGTATTTTATTATTATTTTATTCATTAGTTTATTAATTAATCTCAAGATATGAATAGATTGATAAATATCACTAAATATATTAAATCAATAAATTAAAGATATAAATTTAGAGAATATATCATCGATACATCATCTACGACTCAATAATTTATGTTATTAGCATTTATTATTAATCATCATATTTTACTATTCCCTGAAAATTCATGTATTTTTAAAAAAATAAAAAAATATAAACCTAACAATTTATTGAAATGTTGAATTGTTATGTTAACTCCTATTTTTGAATAAAAATTCTATATATGAGAAATTTATTTTTTAATTAAAATCACCAATTTCTCAAAAAAATATCGATTTTAAAATTATACCTCATTTTATAGCACTATGAAAAATAAATTAACACCTCATGAAATTATGTTACAATCATAAGAAAAAAATTATAAATTTATGATTCAATTTATAATAATAAATTTTCTTTTAAATAATTATATTAATTATAAAATTGTATGTATACTTTCATGGTTTTAAAAATTTCAACACTGAATGTATCATTTTCAAAAAATTTATTTACTTTTATTATGATGTAATTATTTGTAACACCCCGACCCCAGTTACACAGAGTTGGTTCATTATTACATAACATTGGAATGATCAAAAAATATCATGTCTTGAAAGACCGATTAGTTTAGTAACCTTGAAAACACTAGACATATTCATAAAGTTTACATTACATCAATAATTGAAAAACTACAACAACATATTGTCTTCATATACCCTCATACTATCCCTGCAGGTCATTTATAAAATACTTCTTAACATCTTGGGAAAAATAAAACATTGAAAGGGGTGAGCTCAGATGCTCAGTAAGGATAAAAATATAGCGGAAACTTTCATAAATAAACATAAACATTTTAGGCAATGTATAACTAAAACAAAAACCATTTAAACTTGAACTTTAGCATAATATGGAAAGGATAAAATGAAATAATTCCATTTACTTATTCACATAAATATTCTACTAGTTGAATAATCCCATGAAAATATCAATAACCACTATTATAATGACGAAATTCAAAATTCCAGACTATCATAACCATGTATCCAAGGCTTCGTACCGAGACAACAAATAATATTTTGTCAAGGCCTCGTGTGAAAACACTAGTTTGTCTCATGAGACCTACTGATGGATCAAAGAGCTATAGCAGGCTCCTCCCATCACCTACTAAATCCAATGAATTCTTCATATGAAAAGTTTGAAACATAACATAAAAATTCATATTAAAACTAGCATACATATTTTCAATACTTTTACTCACAAACCATGAATGGTATAAAAATAGCACATCCACAGTCAAACATAACTCATTCGATACAATATGGAAGATTGTATTGTATCAGATTGACCTAAATTGAGAATAATGATGGATATTTAAATAGATTAATATAATCATCAAACTATTGAGAGAAATATCCCCCTTTTCTTGAAACATTTAAAATTCACACTATTTTTTAAGAAGCCATTTAAAATAGATTTTTTTGAATCAAAGTGTCCCATACCACTTTGAAACTTCTAAAAGGAATTTTAATTTTAAAACATTAATGTCCATATATATAAATCCTTAAAATCATTTTTAAAACTTGGATATTAATGATAATTATTTAGAATAATAAATCTTTAAGACATTTAAAATGATATTTTAGTTAGAGTTCCTAACCAAAATAAAGAAACATAAATACAAATAATAGAGGTAATAAAAACCTTATAATATAATGAGAATAAAGGGATTCATGATATACTATTTCAACATATATTATATACACCATATAAAATTGATTTGGTGTATAACAACGAAGAAGTCTCAATGGAATGTAAATTGAGATGAATTCTCTCATAAAGACAATATCCTTAGGTTAAGGATAAATCAACGAAATAATTATGTCTTAAAAATATAAATACACTCAATATGATTGGATATTTAGTGTAAATCAATCAGATGACATTCAGACATATTCTTGTAAAAACAACACCAATGAATTGGATATGTAACTCAACAAATGGAGATTGAGTTAAAATTACTCTTATCAAGTTCAAATCGATGACATGAGTATTTATCAATGGAGTGATTATGTATATAAAAAGTATATCCACATAAAGGGGAGTGGAAATTATGACATAATCAAATGAATAGTGATTCCACACATACTCTTGGAGTAAAATAATCAATGAAGTATGCCTAAACCAGAATGAGTGGAAATTTAAATTTGAAATTCCTTTATTGATTATGTAACATACATAACATAAAACCATTAAATAATGATCAAACAATGATGATTTAAATACCCATAAATTATTGTATATTACACAATCAATACAATCATGGGCAGTACACATACACCACATGCAATAAATAAGTGGTGAACAATGGAATTCTCACGAAATAAAGAGTGAGATAAGACACCCCTTACTTTGTACTTTTTCCTTGGTCGATGGTAGGTTAACCTTATGTATAATGGTGAAACAATTGTTATTGAATTATACAAGAATCATTTACATTAATATGATATCATATATGATCTTTTAACATTGAATTTCTAACAATATCCTAGTATTATCGTCATTTTGGGTGTTAACTTACTCATTTTCCATTATATTATTTGTTACGTAAGTCGTGTTTGTTATGGATAGGTTTTATCTTATTCATATAGAGAATGATATCAATTAATTAAACATTATTTTTAATCATTAAATGATAATTACACTCAAATGGATATGATGGGGAATGAATTTCATCATGTTCGTGGAGACGGTAGTCCGTACGTACGCACGAGCGACAATATCATTCTTTTGATATTAAAATAATATATAATTGGATGTTATATCATATAGAAAGAATAATTATCATGTTATATTTATTATTTAAATGAATTATACATCATTTTCATACCCATCTAAATAATATTAAATTGAATATCAATTACACCACAACGTAGAGACAGTAGGCTGTACGTACGCACGTATGGTGACATGTCATTCAAGGGATGGATAGAATAATTATTATTTTTGTTCCGTATTTATAATAACATTATAGTATATAGAAGATACTAAATTTATTACTTTAGAATGGTAATAACAAAGAAATAATAAGTTGAAGAAGAAAGTAACTTGATTGAGGGTGGTGAAAACATTACCTCTTCAACGAGTTCTTCCTTTTTATTTGATCAAAAGGTCTCCTTAGGTTGGCTTTATGATCAAACTAAGTCCTATAGGTTGAATTGAGAGAATTTTATAGAGTATTTGGTCAGGGGTTGGCCGAGACAAAAGTCTTTTAATGTGTGAATTAGTGAGAAGGGGGAGTTCCCTTTTATAAGAGGGGTGAGGGGAACCTTTGGAAAAGCCAGAAATATTATTTTTAATAAATTTATATTCAGTTTATAATGGCTCCAATGTGGATTATTTAAATTTTAATGCGGGGATTTGTCGAAAAAAACTCAACCAATATAATTTATACAGGTTTGGGTAATTATAATATCGTTATCTCTTAGTTTTAATTCTTAGTTAATTAGTTCGACACTTACCATGTGACTTTGTATTTTTATAGTATATAGTTAATAAACTTACTATATACCTCCAAGAGACCCCCAAGTGGTCTATTAATGATACACCTATCATGATAAAAGTCTCTTGTCCGAGCCTTAGATTTTTAGGAATTGAATATAAATTAATAATATAATATTTGTTTTAAAAACACTTTTATGTCAATTTTGACACAATTTGGTATTTTATTTTTGTGAAACTCATTAGAGCATGATTAATTCGAAAAAAGTTAATTAAATCAATCCTAAAATGTCATATTAACCTATAAAATTAGTGTAATTCATTAAAAGTCTCAAATTATATTTATTTGGGTATTTATAATATCAATTATTTTAATATTGCACTAATAAAGTAATTACTGCATCATCATTGTGTCATAAATAAATTAAATTATTTAATGTCTAAAAATTAAAAATAAAATACCATTATGTTGGAAATATTTTTATCTTTCTAATGAATATTTACATTTGAATATATCCTATGTATAACCCTATATTACAATTGTTTTAGTAATTAAACATTGATTTTAACTCTTTTAACTCTTCTTTGAATTAAATAATAATAAATGTCCTAATCTAATCCAACTGGACCTAAATGATAATATTTTATTCATAAGGTTGTTTTTGGTCGAGATATACTTTTCCAATAGAATTAGGATATGTGTTAGGATAATATTAATATCATTTTTACCCTTAATTACCCTTTTTACCTTTAACCGCGGTAAATAAAAGTAAAAATTTACTATTCACAAAAAATTATTTTTATCTTATTGAACAACATTTTACTAATTGATATTAACCATGTCTCTTGGATTTTTGAAATTCCACTCACAGAAGCGGTAATATTTTGTTTTATGTAAATTTCCAAATTCTCCTAGGGGGTGGGTAAAAGGCGGTGAAAAGTTAAATAATTTTTTATATATATCTAAAATTATTCTAAACTAACTTTAATGAATAAAATTTAACTTATATAGGTATTATGTATCTATTTTGACCATAATTAAATTTAAATAAAATAAATAATTATTTAAATAAAAATTTGGTTTTAAACTATAACTCAGTATTTTTCACTATTCATCAAAAATTGAAAATTTTCAGAAAAATACCAAAAATTAGGCCTAATATATATATGATATTATGAATTCAAAAATGATACCTATTTTAAAAAATTAAAAACATAATATTTTCGTTAATTAATTTAAAAATTAATTCTCATTGTCAAAACAAATAACGTGTTTTTAAGAAATAATAACTATCAAAAGATTGACACTTGTTTATGTCTGGTTTAAATGTGAAATTACGTCCAATGATCAACATTAAATTAAATGGTAAATATTTATTCTAAATATACTTTAAAAACACTGAAATTCAAAATCTATCACTATTAATTATTTCTATTAAAAATGTTGTTATTAATTAAATTTTAGTAATTTTCACTATTCATCAAAATATGAAAGTTATCTGAAAAGTACCAAAATTTCACCCTAAGCTAATTTCTATATTAAGAATCAAAAAATGAAGTCCATTTTGGAAGATTAAATTTATAAAATTTCAAAAAGTAGGTATTACTATTCATAACAGCTAGTTTGATTGGTTGTGGTGTGTTAGAATTCGAAGTTGCGTACAATGCAAGCCATTGAATTATTCAAAGGGAAACGTACCATGGAATCTTTAGGTGTTACATTCTCCCCTCCTTCAATAAATTGAATCCTCACAATTTTTTAAAATTGGGATTGAGGATATAATGGAAATTCCCACATCGGAAAAAGAGTCAATAAAACTATCACGTTAAAAGAAAGAAAGAGAGGTATAAAGGTCACCCAAGATAACCCATACTTGGATTCCATATAGGAAAACAAGGATATGGACGGTAAAATAAGTGTCATGTTCTGATGGAGAGGGATAGAAAACATGATCCGGAGAAATTTAACATCAAGAAAACCACAAACTAGTGTTGGGAGAAATGGTCATTAGTCTCCCAGTAGAAAAAGTAAACGGGCAACATTTTTTTGTTTTAAGTTACATTAAATAAAGAAAAGGAATTCATTTATGATATTGACTAATAACATAAAGAGACATACTTTCTTTTTAATTAGAGTTTCATAATTTAAAAAATTTCTACCACTAACTCTTTTTTTTTTGAACAATGATTATTTAAGAAGACTTGCTCACACTGGAAGAGCTATAATAAATACCTATAGAATAACATGATCCACGTATGATAAAATATATATTTACCTTGTATTTAGAGATTAATCAAAACCAAAATGGTTAGTATAAGATCTGAGGATCCCCCAAATGGATATTCCGTTAGGGAAAAAACACTAATCTTAATTTTTAAAATTAAACCAAAAATACCGCGAAGTTAAATAAATACCATTCAATAATCAATTGTCCTTAAAATCCTTCAATATAATCCAAAAAAATATCAAAACCCAAAACTTATAAGAATGTATTCTTCCACGTAAAATTGTATCTCCAAATGACATCAACTACTCTTAAAGTCAAATACATAAAATTAATTAACCTAATCAGATATTATTTATTATAGGTTAATCATTTCCATAAATAACCCAAATATCACTAAATCCAAAATAAAAACATAGATAAAAAACCACCATTACTCCTCAAATGATATCCCATAGTATTCTATTTTCCTTGGGCATATAGTGTTCCCAACAAAGCGAACATATTCCAAAATAACATTTATCACTTAATCACCAAATCATTTTCCTATAGTAAGGGTATTCATTTGATAAGACATAAGATCCCAAATAAACTTATTATCGATCAATAAAATCATTTAACTAAAATAATAGTCACACTAACCAGGGACTTCACATAGTCCAGTGGTAGGAAATAAATCCCAATTGCACTTTGGTTGTGGGTTCGATTCCCACAGCTTTGTCCGACGCGATGGGTTTTCACACGGTCTGTGTGTTGTCCTTTTTCAAAAACTATATTTTATAACATTACCAAAATGAGATAAATTCCTCAAAATAACCATAACATAATTTGACCACAAATGTTATCTCATACCTTGCGTTTTCATCCCAAATTATAATAACTTGTAATTTCCTCAAAACCAATGATCATATAAAACGAAATGGTTATTTATAACTATATCCACAAGAGAAAAGATAATTCTTCCTCAAATATCATTCTCACCAGGAAAAATGCAGGGTTACAAATACAAGAGAAAATTATTCCAAAGTAAACCCATTAAAAAGGATCACTAATAATTTTTAAACATTTTTCCAACCATTTATTTTCATATAGCTTCTTCTTTGACCAAGAAAATATCCTATATAATAGGGCATTCACTCGGGTATTGGCCAGGTCCCCTACATTTACGGTAAATGACTGTAAATAGATTCTTGGGACCATTTTTTCTTCTTCCACAGTACTCCTCATTTTTCTTCAGAAATTCTTCTCTTTATGTCCTTCCTTCCCGCACGTAAAGCATTTCTTTGTCCCATTAAGACACTTTCCTGGGTGTCTCCTTCCACATTTCCTGCATGATGGAAATTGAGGATTCCTTTCTCCATGGTCTCAACTACTATAGCTCTTATTATTCATCACCTTTCTCTTATTTTTTGAGTCCGGGAATTGGTAAATATATATATTATTGATCATATTTTTGGAAAATTGACTTGGCATGAAGACGATATATTTTATTCCCATCAACAATCGATTTTGTTGCTGATTTCCACCACTGTTCCCACCTTGTACATCATTTTGAAAGTCACTATGACTTCCTTGGAATCCATCCACTGACTAAAACCAGAATGCATTGTGTGAGTAACAGTAGTCATAAAATAATTTAGATATTAACATGTCAACATATTCTCAGTTTTAAACACATTTGGATTAACCAAGGTCATTTACCCTCATATTATATATAATACTTCAAATCGGTTTGTAATGAAAATTTAAATTATCCTAAGCATTTCCCCCGGGAGTGTCGTAACCAAGACTGCAGTAAGGCCCATTTTCGTGCACCAGTTCCTGTTCAAGTCTAGCATAAAGCAGTGTTTTCTCGTTTTACCCCGAGGTATATCTCTACCAGAGCCTCCTCAACCTGCTCATATCCAGACAGGGATGTATTGCTCAGAAAACTCACAAAACTTATAAAATACCAAATTTCTAGGAAGTTCTTCAATACTAATCCTCAAATTTTATCATAGGGCTATGTGCTCCAATCAGATTTTATCTAAATCTAGCTCCCATGGTTTCAACTAAATTTCTTCTGATACCAACTGTAACGCCATGACCCCAGTTACCCAGAGTTGGTGCATTATTATATAAAGTTGGCATGATCACAAAAGATCAAGTCTAGAAAGACCGATTAGTTTAGTAGCCTTGGAAACACTAGATATATTAATAAAGTTTACATTATATCAATATGTGAAAAACAACAACAACATATTTTCTTCATATACCCTCATACTATCCCTGGTGGTCATTCCTAAAATACTTCTTCACATCCTAGGAAAAATAAAACATTGAAAGGGGTGAGCTCAGATGCTCAGTAAGGATAACAATATAACAGAAACATTCATAAATTAACATAAAAATTATATGCAATGTCTAACTAAAACAAAAGAATTTTAAACTTTAACTTCAGCATAATATGGAAAGGATAAAATGAAATAATGCCATTTAATTATTCACATAGATATTCTACTAGTCAAATAATCCAATGAAAATATCAATAACCACTTTCATAATGATGGAATGCATAATTCCAGCCTATCATAACCACATAGCCAAGGCCTCGTGCCAAGACTACAAATAATATTTTTCCAAGGCCTTGTGCCAAGACACTAGTTTGTCTCATGAGAACTACCGATGCATCGAGGAGCTATAGCGGGCTCCACCCATCACTTATTAAGTCCAATGCATTCCTCATATGAACAGGTTTAAACATAACATAAAAATTCGTATTAAAACTAGCATACGAAATGTCAATACATTAACCACATACCATGAGTGGTATAAAAATAGAACATCCACAGTAAAACATTACTCATTAGATACGATATGAAAGATCGTATTGTATCACATTAACCTCAATCAAGAATAATTAAGGATATTTACATAGATTAAAATAATCATCAATACTATTTGAGAGAAATATCCCCCTTTTTCTTGAAATCATTTAAAAGTCACACTATTTGTCAAGAAGCCATTTAAAAATAGATTTTTGAATCAAAGTGTCCCACACCACTTTGATACTTTTAAAAAGAGTTTTAATTTTAAAACATTAATGACCATATAAATAAATCCTTAAAACAATTTTTAAAACATTGACATTAATGAGAAAGATTTAGAAGAATAAGTCTTTAAAACATTTGAAAATGGTATTTTAGTTAGTGTTTCTATCCAAAAGAGAGACACTTGAATAAAAATAATTGAGGTAATAAAAACATTATAATATCATGAGAATAAATGAATTCATGTTATACTATGTCAAAGAACAATATATACACCACATAAAAGTGATTTGGTGTATAAAAACGAAGAAATCTCAATGGAATGTAAATTGAGATGAAATCTCTCATAAAGTCCGTATCCTTAGATTAAGGAAAATCAACGACATAGTTATGTGTGAAAAATATAAATACACTAAATATGATTTTGTATTCAGTGTAAAACAATCAATGGACATTCACACATATTCTTATAAAAACAACACCAATTAATTGGATGTTTATCTCAACAAATCGAGATTGAGTAAAAATTACCCTTATCAAGTTCATACCAATGACTTGAGAATTTATCAATGGGGTGATTATGTGTATAAAAAGTATATCCACATAAAGAAGAGTGGAAATTATGAAATAATCAAATGAATAGTGATTCCACACATAATCTTGGAGTAAAATAATCAATGAAGTATGCGTAAAGCTGAATGAGTGGAATTTGAAATTTCAAATTCCCTTATCGCTTTCGTAACATACAAAACATACACCCATGAAATAAGGATAATAAAATGATGATTAAAATATCCATAAATTAAATTATATTACACAATGAATACAATCATGGGCAGTACACACACCACATGCAATAAATAAGTGGTGAACAATGGAATTCTCATGGAATTAAAAGTGAGATAAGAAACCTCTTACCACGTTGTAATCAACTGAGTCGTATGACCAAAAGTTAATAACCACCAAATTATTTACATAATAACATGAATATAAAGAAAATAATGATAATATATATGAAATGGAAGTACACAATATACCACTTTCAATAAATTAGTGGCGAACAAAGGAAATCTCACGGAATTGAAAGTGAGATAAGAAAATCCCTTACCTTGTACTTTTCGTTGGTTGGGAGTAGTTTAACCTCCTGTATAATGTGGAAATAATTTTTATTAAATTATTCATGAATCATATACATTAATATGATATCATATATTATCTTTTAAAATTTCTTTGTTAATAATATCATAGAATTATCGTCGTTTCGGGTGTTAACTTACTCGTTTTCTTTAATATGTTTTGTTACGTAATCCACATTTGTCATGGATAGGTTGTATATTATTCATATCCAGAAAGATATAAAGTTCCTAAACATTATTTTTAAATCATCAAATGATAATTATACTTGAATGGATATGATGGAGAATGAATCTCATCGCGTTCGTGGAGACGGTAGTCCGAACGTACGCACAAGCGACAATATCATTCTTTTGATATTAAAATAATATATAATTGGATGGTATATCATACATACAGAATCATTATCATGTTATATTTATTATTTAAATGATTTACACATCATTATTATACCCACCCAAATAATAATATATTGAATAACAATTACACCACGACGTGGGGACGGTAAGCCGTACGTACGCACGTATGGTGACATGTTATCAAAAGGTGGATGGAATACTGAATATGGTTGAACCATATTTATAATAACATCATATTATATATAATATACTGGAGTTATTATTTTAGAATGGTAATAACAAAGAAAGAAGAAGTGGAAGATGAAAGGAACTTGAAAAGGGGGGGGGGGTGAAAACATTACCTCTTCTTCGAGTTCTTACTTCTGATTTGATCAAAAGAGATCCTTAGGATGTCTTTCTGATCAAACTAAGGCCTATAAATTGTTGTGAGAGAATTTTAGAGAGTATTTGGTCTGGGGTTGGCCGAACCAAAAGGCTTTTAAGGTGTGAAGAAATGAGAAGGAGGAGTGCTCTTTTATAAGAGGGGTGAGAGGCACCTTTGGAAAAACTAGAAAAATTAATTTATAATAAATTCTTATTCGGTTTCCAATGGCTCCAAAGTTGATTATTTATAGATTAAGGTGGGGATAGGTCGAAATCCATTCAACCTATAGAATTTATACAGGTTTGGGTCATTATATTAACCTTATATTTTAGTTTTAACTCTTACGTAATTAGTTTGACATTTACCTTGTCACTTTGTATTTTTATATTATATAGTTAATAAACATACTATATACATCCAAGAGAATCACAAGTGGTCCATTAATGATACATCTATCATGATATAAGTCTCTTTTCTGAACTTTATATATTTAAAAATTTAATATCAATTAATAAAATAATATTTGTTTTAAAAACTCTTTTATGTCAATTTTGACACTATTCAACAATTTATTTTTGTAAAACTCATAACATAAATATTACTTCACAAAAAGTTAATTAAATAAATCCTAACATGTCATATTAACCTATAAAATTAGTGTAATTCATAAAAAGTCTCAAATTATATTTATTTGGGTATTTATAATATTAATTATTCTAATTTTCTACTATTATGGTAATTACTGCATCACCATTGTGTCATAAATAAATTAACTTATTTAATGTATAAAAATTATAAATAAACTATCATTATGTAGGAAATATTTCTATCTTTCTAATTAATATTTATAGTCTAAAATCCAACATATATAACTCTATGTAACAATTGTTTTTCTAAAAGATATATGCTTGTGTCATTTTTGTATTCATTTTAACTTAATTAAAATAAAGTGCCCCTATCACTTACAAGTGGATCCATGGGGTCCCAAAATCTAGAAAAAGCTTCAAATGGTATACAATGTATCAACCAATAGGTTTAAGACACGTTTTAGGATAATTTAGTATTATTATAATATTATTTTTTAACCCTTGTTTACCGGATTTACCCTTTAACCATGGTAAATAAAATATTTACCGAAGTAATTATCCAAAATGTCTAAAAATGAAAGTTACCTATTTAAAAAATTTGAACATTCTGAATCCAAATATGGAATCCATTTTTCCATATTCAAAACACAGAAGTGGAAGAAATTAATTTAAAATTAATTTCCGTAGTTAAAACAAAAAGCGTGTTTTTAAGAGATAATAACTATCAAAAGATTGGCACTTGTTTATGTCTGGTTTAAATGTGAAATTATGTTCAATGACCCACATTGTATTAAATGGTAAAAATATATTCTATATATACTTTAAAACCACTCAAATTCATAATTTATCACTATTAATTATTTTGACTAAAAAAGTTGTTTTTAATTAAAATTTAGTAATCTTCACTATTCATAAAAATATGAAAGTTATCCAAAATGTACCAAAATTTCACCCTTGGATAATTTCGATATTCCGAATCCAATAATGAAGTCCATTTTGAGAGATTGAATTTATAAATTTTCAAAAATTAGGTATTACTATTCATAACGGCTAGTTTGATTTGTTGTGGTGTGTTAGAATCTCGAAGTTGCATACAATGCACGCCATTGAATTATTCAAAGGGAAACGTACCGTGGAAGCTTGGGGTTTAACATTCTCCCCTCCTTCAATAAATTGTGCCCTTGCAATTTTTTTTAAAATTGGGCTTGATAATATAATGGAAAGTCCCACATCGGAAAAAGAGTCAATAAAACTATCACTTTAAAAGAAAGAAAGAGAGGTATAAAGGTCACCCAAGATAACCCATACTCGGATTCCATGTAGAAAAAAATGGATATAGACGATAAAGTATGTGTCATGTTCGGATGGAGAGGGATAAAAATCATGATCAGGAGAAAGTTAACAATAAGAAAACCACAAACTTGTGTTGGGACAAACGACCATTAGTCTCCTAGTAGGAAAGTAAGAAGACAACATTTTTTTGTTTTAAGTTACATTACATAAAGATGAGGAATTAATTTATGATATTGACTTAGAATATAAAGATAGATACTTAAATTTTAATTAGAGTTTCATTCTTTAATAAATTTCCACCACTAACTCATTTTTTTTAAACGATGAGTATTCAAGAAGACATGGTCATACTGGAAGAGCTAGAATAAACTTCTATAGAATCACATGATCCATGCCGGATGAACTATATATTTAAATTTTTTTTAGAAGATTAATCAAAACCAAAATGGTTAGTACATGATCCAATGATCCCCAAAAAGGATATTCCTTGAGAGAAATAAACACTAATCTTAATTTCCAAAATTAAACCAACAATGCCTGAAAGTTAAATAAATACCACTCAATAATCAATTGTCCTTTAAATCCTTCGATAAAATCAAAACTAATATTTATAACCAAAATTTATTAAGATGTAGTCTTCCACGTTAAATTGTATCTACAAATGACATTAATTACTCTTAAAGTCACATACATAAAAGTAATTAACCTAATAATTTCCATAAATAACACAAATCATTATAAATCAACAATAAAAACATAGATAAACATCCACCATTACTACTCAAATGAAATCACATACTACTCTATTTTCCTTTGGCATATAGTGTTCTCAACAAAGCGAACAACTTCCAAAATAACATTTATCACTTAATTACAAAATCATTTTCCTATACTAAGGGTATTCATTTGATAAGGCAGAAGATCCCAAATAAAATTATTATTGATCAATAATATCATTTAACTAAAAATAATAGTCACACTAACCAGGGACTTCACGTAGTCTAGTGGTAGGCGATAAATCCCAATCGCACATTGGTTGTGGGTTCGATTCCCACAGCTTTGTCCGACGCTACGGGTTGTCACACGGTCTGCGTGTTGTCCTTTTTCAAAAACTATATTTTATAACATTACCAAAATGAGATAAATTCCTCAAAATAACCATAACATAATTTAACCACAAATCATGCATTTTCATCCCAAATTATAATAACTTATAATTTCCTCAAACCCAATGATCATATAAGACCAAATGGTTATTTATAACTATATCTGCAACAGAAAAGATAATTCTTCCACAAATATCATTTTCACATGATAAATTGCAGGTTTACAAATACAGGAGGAAATTATTCCAAAGTAATACCATCAATAAAGAGCACTAACACTTTTAAACATTTCACCGTACATTTATTTCCACATAGGTTCTTCATCATATGTTCCTCGGGTTCCCACATTGCCTCTTCCATCTTATGATTTCTCCATATAAGTTTTACTAGACGAGTCATCCAGTTTATCAACACTTGATCATTGGTATGAAGAATTCTGATAGGCTCTCCACAATAAGATAGATCAGGTTCTACTTCTAATTTTTCATAGGTGAGTACATGCGTTGGGTCCGGCATGTATTTTGTCACTATAGATATGTGGATCACAACATGAACATTGGAGAGACTAGGTGGATTTGCCTTTTGGTAGAATGCGTTCATGTGTCACAATGGTACCTCAGGAATTTTTCAAAATCATCTACTTCCTTTACCCAAAAACTCCTCATACATCTTGGATTATATCAATGGAAGCATCGATGAATCATAAAAAAATAGGTATTTCTTATATATAATTTTGTGACATCGTCTTTAACATGTTTTTTTAGAAAAATTCGCACTGATTCATCTTCAAATATTTCAAAATAAGGTATTGGTAAATCAGTTTTTGTATATCCCAAAAGACATAAATATATAATTTGATACATATAGGCTGCTCGAAGGTCTCCCTCTTCTATATCATCTAGAAAATCATTTAGTGCATCATAATTTTGAGATAAAGTGAATAATTTGAAAAGACCCTGATGGTAATTCCCACAAATAGAGTGGTAAGAAAGTTGAGAGCGCAACAATACCCCATAGTTGGTACTTGATCCTTGAAATAATCATGCAATGCTAGAGGTATTGGATGTCTCATAAAGTTGTTTGCATGTAACTTGGACATTTGAAAAAGTTTCAACATCGTCTGCGCTTGACTTCTGGATAATAATTGTAAGTAGTTCTTCAGGAAGAGAGAGAAGAGTTGCTCGTAATCATGCTCCCTCCATGTTTCAACTAACAAAAATAAAATACAATTAGGGTTTTTGAATACTTATCTAATAAGAATGTAAAAAAATAGACATAATAGGATAATATTGTAATTGAACAATATATCCTAACTTGGGGTACCCTATGTTAAAATCTAGGTTGTCCACTATCAATTTGCTGACATATATTCTTAGGGGCATTTTTTTGTATTCCCTTAATAATAGTTCATACTAATCTTGTGAATTTACCAAAGCATATCCCTCGGGAGTGTCGTAACCAAGAGTGCAGCAAGGCCCGTTGTCGTGCACCAGTTCCCGTTCGAGTCTAGGTCAAAGCGGTGTTTTCGGGTTTTACCCCTAGGTACATCTATGCCAGAGCCGCCTCTACCTTCTCGTATACAGACAGGGATGTATTGCTCGGAAAACTCACAAAATCTCTACAATACCAAAATTCTAGGAAGTTATTCTATACTAATCCTCAGTGTTCATCTTAGGTCTATGTGCTCTAATCATAGTTTATCTAAATCTAGCTCCCAAGGTTTGTACTAAACTTCCTATGATACCAACTGTAATGCCCCAACCCTAGATACCTAGAGTCGGTGCATTATTACATAACATTGGCATGATCATAAGAAAGATCAAGTCTCAAAAGACCGATTAGTTTATTAGCCTTTGAAACACTAGATACATTCATAAAATTTTACATTACATCATAAAAAACATTTTGTCTTCATATCCCCTCATACTATCCCTACAGGTCATTCATAAATTACTTCTTCAGAATCCTGGGAAAAATAAAACATTGAAAGGGGTGAGCTCAGATGCTCAGTAAGGATAACATTATAGCAGAAGCTTTCATAGATAATCATAAACACTTAAGGCAGTTTATAACTAAAACAAAAGCCTTTTAAACTTGAACATCAGCATAAAATGGAAAAGATAAAATAAAATAATTCCATTTACTTACTTACATGGATATTCTACTAGTCGAATGATCACATGCAATATCAATAACCACATTCATAATGATGGAATGCATAATGCCAGACTATCATAACCACATAGCCAAGGCCTCGTGCCAAGACTACAAATAATATTTTTCCAAGGCCTTGTGCCAAGACACTAGTCTGTCTCATGAGACCTACCGATGCATCGAGGAGCTATAGCGGGCTCCACCCGTCACTTATTATGTCGAATTCATTCCTCATATGAATATGTTTAAACATAACATAAACATTTGTATTTAAACTAGCATACGAAATGTCAATACATTAACCACAAACCATGAGTGGTATAAAAATAATACATCCACAGTAAAAAATAACTCATTCGATATGATATGGAAGATTGTATTGTATCACATTAACCTCAATCAATAATAATGAAGGATATTGAAATAGATGAAAATAATCATCAAAACTATTTGAGAGAAATATCCCCCTTTTTCTTGAAATCATTTAAAAGTCACACTATTTGTAAAGAATAATTTAAAAATAGATTTTTGAATCAATGTGTCCCATACCACTTGAAAATTTTAAAAAGAGTTTTAATTTTAAAACTTTAATGTCCATATAAATAAATCCTTAAAACAATTTTTAAAACATGGACATTAATGAGCAATATTTAGAAGAATAAGTCTTTAAAACATTTAAAAATGGTATTTTAGTTAGAGTTTCTAACCAAAAGAGATACACTTGAATAAAAATAATTGAGGTAATAAAAATAGTGTAATATCATGAGAATAAAGGAATTCATGATATACTATGTCAAATTACATTATATACACCACATAAAAGTGATTTGGTGTATAACAACAAAGAAGTCTCAATGGAATGTAAATTGAGATGAAATCTCTCATAAAGGAAGTATCCTTAGATTAAGGATAAGTAAACGACATAGTTACGTGTGAAAAATATAAATACACTAAATATGATTGGATATTCAGTGTAAAACAATCAAAGGACATTCACACATATTCTTATAAAAACAACACCAATGAATTTGATGTTTATCTCAACAAATCGAGATTGAGTAAAATTTACTCTTATCAAGTTCATACCAATGACTTGAGAATTTATCAATGGGGTGATTATGTGTATAAAAAGTATATACACAGAAAGGGGAGTGGAAATTATGACATAATCTAATGAATAGTGATTCCACACATAATCATGGAGTAAAATAATCAATGAAGTATGTGTAAAGCCGAATGAGTGGAAATTGAAATTTCAAATTCCCTTATCGATTTCGTAACTTATGAAACATACACCCATGAAAGAAGGATAATACAATGATGATGTAAATATCCATAAATTAAATTATATTACACAATTAATACAATCATGGGCAGTACACACACCACATGTAATAAATAAGTGGTGAACAATGTAATTCTCACGGAATTAAAAGTGAGATAAGAAACCCCTTACCATGTTGTAATCAACTGAGTCATATGACCAAAAGTTAATAACCACCAAATTATTTACATAATTACATGAATATAAAGTGAATAATGATAATATATATCAAATGGCAGTACAAAATATACCACTTCCAATAAATTAATGGCGAACAAAGGAAATCTCACGGAATTGAAAGTGAGATAAGAAAATCCATTACCTTGTACTTTTCGTTGGATGGGGGTAGGTTAACCTCCGGTATAATGTTGAAATAATTGTTACTAAATTATTCATGAATCATATACATTAATATGATATCATATATGATCTTTTAACATTTATTTGTTAATAATATCTTATAATTATCGACGTTTCGGGTTTTAACTTACTCGTTTTATTTTATATGTTTTGTTACGTAAGCCTTGTTTGTCATGGATAGGTTGTATCTTATTCATATCCAGAATGATATAATGTTCTTAAAAATTATTTTTAAATCATCAAATGATAATTATACTTGAATAGATATGATGGAGAATGAATCTAATCGCGTTCGTGAAGACGGTAGTTTGTACGTACGCACGAGCGACAATATCATTCTTTTGATATTAAAATAATATATAATTGGATGTTATATCATATATACAGAATCATTATCATGTTATATTTATTATTTAAATGAGTTACACATCATTATTATACCCACCCAAATTATAATATATTGAATAACAATTACACCACAACGTGGAGACGGTAAGCCGTACGCACGCACGTATGGTGACATGTTATTCAAAGGGTGGATGGAATACTGAATATGGTTGTACCATATTTATAATAAAATCAAAGTATATATAAGATACTGGAGTTATTATTTTAGAATGGTAATAACAAATAAAGAAGAAGTGGAAGACGAAAGGAACTTGAAAAGGGGTGGTGAAAACATTACCTCTTCTTCGGGTTCTACCTTTTGATTTGATCAAAAGGGTTCTTTAGGATGGCTTTCTGATCAAAATAAGGCCTCTAGGTTGTTGTGAGGGAAGTTTAGAGAGTATTTGGGCAGGGTTTGGCCGAACCAAATGGCTTTTAAGGTGCTAAGAAATGAGAAGGATGAGTGCCCTTTTATAAGAGGGGTGAAGGACACCATTGGAAAATCTAGAAATATTAATTTATAATAATATATTATTCGGTTTCCAATGGCTCCAAAGTTTATTATTTAAAGGTTACGGTGGGGATATTTCGATATCCATTCAACCAATAAAATTTAGAGAGGTTTGGTTCATTATATTATCCTTATCTTTTAGTTTTAACTCTTAGTTAATTAGTTTGACATTTACCATGTCACATTGTATTTTTATATTATATAGTTAATAAACATACTATATACATCCAAGAGACTCATAAGTGGTACATTAATAATACAACTATCATGATATAAGTCTCTTGGACAAACCTTATATTTTTTAGGAATTTAATATCAATTAATAATATAATATTTGTTTTAAAAACTCTTCTATGTCAATTTTGACACTATTCAAAAATATATTTTTGTAAAACTCATAACAGAATGATTACTTCGAAAAAAGTTAATTAAATAAATACTAACATGTCATATTAACCTATAAAATTATTTTAAATCATAAAAAGTCTCATATTATATTTATTTGGGTATTTATAATATCAATTATTCTAATTGTTTACTATTATGGTAATAACTGCATCACCATGGTGTCATAAATAAATTAACTTATTTAATGTCTAAAAATTATAAATAAAATAGAATTGTGTAGGAAATCATTTTATATTCCTAATGAATATTTATAGTCTAAAATCCAACATATATAACTTTATGTAACAATTTTGTTTCTAAAAGATATATGCTTGTGTCATTTTTGTATTCATTTTAACTTAATTAAAATAAAGTGTCCCTATCACTTACAAGTGGAACCATGGGGTCCCAAAATCGACCCAAAGATGCCCATGGTCGACCATGTATCAACAATTAGTTTTAAGAAACGTTTTAGGGTAATTTAGTTTTATTATAATATTATGTTTTAACCCTTGTTTACCGGATATACCCTTTAACCATGGTAAATAAAATATTTACCGAAGTAATTATCCAAAATGTCTACAAATAAAAGTTACCTATTTACACAATTTGAACATCCTGAATCCAAATATGGAATCAATTTTTCCAAATTAAAAACATTGAAGTTGCACAAATTAATTTAAAATTAATTCCCGTTGTTAAAACAAAAAGCGTGTTTTTAAGAGATAATAACTATCAAAAGATTGGCACTTGTTTATGTCTGGTTTAAATGTGAAATTATGTTCAATGACCCACATTGTATTACATGGTAAAAATATATTCTAAATATACTTTAAAACCACTCAAATTCATAATTTATCACTATTAATTATTTTTATTAAAAAAGTTGTTTTTAATTAAAATTTAGTAATTTTCACTATTCATCAAAATATGTAATTTATCCGAAAGTACCAAAATTTCACCCTTGGCTAATATCGATATTCCGAATCCAAAAATGAAGTCCATTTTGAGAGATAGAATTTATAAAATTTCAAAAATTAGGTATTACTATTCATAATGGCTAGTTTGATTGGTTGTGGTGTGTTAGAATCTCGAAGTTGCATACAATGCACGTCGTTGCATTATTCAAAGGAAAACGTACTATGGAAGCTTGGGGTGTTTAAAAAAACATGGTAGGTAGTTTTCAAATAAATTATTACATCACAACATTTACATTCTTACTTTTTGGAGGAAATATGAAAAGATTCATATTTTTATTTATAACATGATCTAGTTGAGTAGGCACTATCAGGAATATTTATGCGACATGAATAATCGGACATAATAATAAAGGTTACCAAAGGAATGATATGGGTATCATAACCATGACTTAGAGAATACTAAATTTGTGTATCATAAATGTTTCCATGGAACAATGGATTTAAATAATACATGTCCATTAATAATGTAAACAGTAAAATATAATGATAAAAATTGTCTAATTTAAGAGTAAATATGTAAAAATACTGTTCAAGAAAATTTTGTAATAAATCATTTTAGTGTGGTTTAAAGAAAATATTAAATATAAATTAAATAAAAAAATAGAAAAGTTTTTGTATAAAACAATAAATAAACAAATTTATTTTTAATGATAAAATGAGTTATTTAATAAAAATAATTTTTCATTAATATAGATAAATGAGTTCACATGAAAATCTGGATGTAATCGGGAAGTTCCCTTTAATGGGTTTGCTTACCAAGAATATTTTAGAAGGGAACGCCATAAAACCTATATTTACTCATGAGAGAAAGACTAATTGGACTAGGAACATATGTGTAGAACATAAATATAGGACATAAGAGGATAAAAAATAATAATTAAAAATTACATCCAGCTAAATGAAGAGAAAGAGTAATTTAAAATAAAAGTCAAGGTTTAGAGACACTTCCCCACCTTATGTACTAAAGTGATATACACTTTAATATAATATCCTGAGTAATAAAATTACATTAATTTTTAAATTAATTATGATCATTTAATATATATTTAATATTTATTATAAATTTATTATGATAAGTTAGGTCAATTATTTAGGTTAGGAGATTCAATTTCATTATTCTAGAGTGTTTTTTCCATGATTTTCATGATCCTTCTAGTTGTTTATAATTGTTAAAGTTCATGTATAATAAGAAATATTATCCATAATCTAAATTAAATGTTAATTATGAAAATAAATAATTATAATTGGTCTTATATATCATTTAATTATATAGTATGAGGATTATTTATTAGATTTAACATTAATGAAAATTATTAATTTTATTTTTTGTTATTTTATGACCATAATGAGATTTTATATTATTTTCTACAACATGTTTATATATTCGTTTCATAAAATTATTTATCATATAAAAGGTATAAATAATTATTATTTAACCATATTTATGGTTTTATGACCAGCCTTGAAGGATGTATTAGATAATGTAAACACATCAACCTCAGTGGTGGTAAATGGACACACTATAGATAATTTTTTCATTTTTATAATGAAAGATAAAGGGAAGATACACGATGATGAAATATTAAATTAAAATAATAAAATAAAATTATATAATATATACTAGAGTTATCATTCATCTTGGATAAGTTTAGGTGAGGAGATGATAATTACAAAATTAAATAAAAAATTAATTTGAAGAAAAAGAAAGAGGATTTTACCTATTGAATTTCTCATCATTGTAAGCTTCCTTAGGGAAAAGGTTATAGAAGTTTTATTAGACCAATGTCTCTTTGGTATGGGGTAGGATATTCTTATGTGTATTGTGAATAATTTATACAATTCTCAACTTTTAAAAGATGACAGGAGAAGAAGTGGTGAGTGGTGGTATTTATAGGGGAGGAGAGGGTTGGTTTCTCATTATTTTATTCATTAGTTTATTATTTGGGCTCAAAAATCTGAATATTTCGAGATGTATCACTAAATATACTAAAATAATGAATTAACATTTTGATATTATTGTAAAAAATCATCCATTAAGCATCTATAACTCAATAATTCATTTATTATTATTATATTGTATGTTATCATGTTTTAGTATTTAACCAAAATACTAGTATTTTAGAAAAATCAAAAAAATTAAAAAAATATATTTCTATACATTTATAATTAAAAAATAGACTCCATTTTATGAAAATAATTTTCTAAATATGACAAATTTAATTTTTAAATTAAAATCATCATTTACTCAAAAAATACAAACTTTAAATTTATAAACTATTTTATAACACTTTGAAAAATTAATTAAGGTATCCTAAAGTGTTTATATTATAATAATGAAAAAATATCTAAGAATGAATCTATTTTATGAAAGTAATGTTTCTTTTAAATCATTATAATAATTGTAAAATTTTGAAAAACCATTTATTTTTATAAAAGTACCACCATATAATTTAACATTTTCAAAACATTTATTTACTTATACTATGTATTAATATTATTTATAATTTAATATTCTAGGTTACTATTTTATTTCACATGATACTAGTCTTATGTGTCACATTAATATTTAATAGTCCATGTTACTGTTTAATTGGTTTAGGTTCCTCAATTACAATAAATACATATTTTTTCAATAATTCTACATTTATAATGTTTTTATTTTGTTATGAAATTTATTTTATATTTTTTATACTATATGATATAATTATAATAATGGAGTTTCAAATGATCAAAATTTTCATTCGTTACACTATCGGGGTTTTGTCATAGATGAAAAAACCTTCTAATAGAATACATAAAAAATTACACCTATGTGGGGATCTAGAACTGGATTTTTTAAACCATACTGTAATTTCCCTAAAATGATAAAATATATTTTTTAGAACATAAAATGAAACAGATTAATAATAGGAAAATTATATTTGGTTATTATAAAGGAAATTTATGCCACAACATTAATGTGGGTTTAAAACTAAATTTATCATTGACCTAAAATAAAATTATACAAGTCCGTATATATTGAATGATTTGAAATGGTCACAAGAAATAATATAAAAACATTAATTTATAAAAATAATTTTCCGTAATAGTAACATTAAAATTGAAAAACTTATTCTTGGAAAAATTTTGATAGGAATTTTAATCAAATGAAAGAAAAAGGAAATCCATTTTTAATATTTTTAATCAATTCATATATTCAAAACAAAAATTTTAGAAAATATAATATAAAATTATTCATATTAAAAATTAATATTAACAATGACGATTATAAAATATCATAAAATATTATTTCGTAGAACTATATAATTTATTAAATATTTTCATGATAAAACATTATGACCCAATTAATGTGATTTTAGTTTCTTAAAATCATTACTACTAGGAATACTAATATATAAAGATATTGTTGAATAAGTAAACATGTTTTTTTTCTTAAACACATTTTAATTTTAATATAATTATAAAACAGCATGCACAAGATGTGAATAAACTATATATTAGAGACACTATTCTTAACCTAAAATTTTTTCCAAGGAATCCAAATTGAGATGATAAAAAATATTGCAATGACAGTAATAATTTTATATGGAGTCTTTGAAAAATTATACATATATTCATATTAATGTAAAATTACTGACATATAATCCATGAAACATTATGTCAAATGGGATGTGTATACACCAAAAAAATGATATTTGCTGTATAATATCAAATATTGTTCATAGAATATAATTTGAGATAGAAATACTTACCATTGCCAGGATTTATTATCCTCTTTATAAAATCATCATGAATGACTATTTAAAATCATTAAATACATTCCGAATATTAGTTTTTATTACTATAACTATTTATTCTCCTTATTTACATTTCTTCAGTAAATATAACATAATTTTTCCATTTCTCGGTATTGGGTGTTCTTAATCATTATCACATTGAATAGGGTTCCTAAAAATATAGTTGGTATATATTAATTTTCCTATTAAATTATTCATATAAGATATAAAAATATTTAATGGATGTTTATTTGTTGTTATAAAGGTATAATTTCATTTAACTTTTGTTTTAGTTACACGGAATGATGATGAATTATGTGATGATCATGTTTTGACGATTCATAATGATTGAAGAGAGTTTTCAAAATCACTGAAATACATTTTGATATAAATCCATAGAAATAAAATCATTATTTAATAATTTATATAATATTATACTAGAATCTATTTTCCCATACTCATTGATGATAAAAGTTGATTATAAAATTTAATTATGTGTTTATAGAGACCCAAACATGAACATAACCTAATTTAATGAATCACTATAAGGTGTTGTTTTTGAATTTATAGTATTATTGAGGGAAAATGATAAAATAGTGTATATTATGATGATATATATTAATTATAAGGAGTTAAATGTATAATATATTTTATATAATGTATATACATAGAACTAAGATTTTTTTAGACTCGTTATTTTCTTATTTAAATAATTTAAATTAATGCTAATAGATTTTTATCAAATTACTTGAAGGCTATCAAAATTTATATAAGAGAAAATTAATTTTATCATTACATAATTGATATCCTTTAATCACATCCTCATCAATGACCTTGTATGGAGGTGATGAAAATAAAAAATATAGTTCTATGGAAGAGGTATTATACATGTAGACCTGGTTTATGATTTAATTTTATATAGAATGAATGAAATGTGTCATATTGTTTACAATTTTATAAACATAAAAAGAAAAAAATATACCTATTTATTATATTACATTTTCAACTATCCTTTTTTGGTGTTAAAGGAAAATACAACACCTTATATGGTTTTTTTACCATAAAATGGTGAAAGGCCACGATTTTACCCTCATATTAAGAATAAGGTGGCTTGAAAAGAATATTGTAGAATTTCTATTTCATATTCTGAACGATATTCCATGGATAAATGAGTTACTATCTAGTTTTCCATTTTTTCCCTTTTAGGAAATATGTGACTAATGTGCATTCCTTTTTTCCAGAAGAATGATTTTTTATTTTCCATAAAAACCCTCGAAGATTCAGACATCTATAATTAGGTGAAAACATAATTAAAAATTGTAGGTTTTCAATTGGGTGTTTTGACCCAATGAAACTTAAGAGCACACACGGTTCGAGTGGATTGGAGGTCGAGCTCAACACACCCTTTTGTGGGAATTGTTTCCTACACTATGAATATTTTATAGATTTAAGATATATTCATCAATATATTCCATACAACGATACAGAAACATTTACCCTAAAAAATGACCGTCCATCATTCTCTTTCATAATCCTGGCACTGGAACTAATTACTCTGATATTATGGAAATTGGTTTTAACGTATTATATGTGAAGTGGAATTATTTTGTGAGCCCATATTTATATATCTGAGGTTCTAAATCCATTCCCATTATTGGGAAGAATCATATATACGATATCTATATTCCAGGGAATCTTGGAATATTCTTCTATATAGGGAAGGAAATAATAAGTAGAAGATTAGATTGGGTCGTTATGAGGCATCCTATGTATCATTTTTTAATAAAATAAATCAAAAAAATTATGTTATTTTAACTAGTCTAGTTTAATGTCAAGTAGGAAGAATTAATACATGGGAACATATTCATTAGATATTTGAAATAAATCCTTAAGGATGCATCCTATATGTCATATTTATGGAAGGAATCAGATTTACCTTTGTTTAGTTGACTTGTAAATCTATAGAGGGATAGTGTTGAAGAAACATATTAAGGGAATGATTGGTTTGGATGGTTGAATTATTTAATAAAAGGGTGAATTATATTGAAGTGGACTCTTACTCGATATTGGGCCATAGGAAGGCAACCAATGTATCATTTATGTTTTTGGAATTTGAGTTTCCATTATTCAGTTACCCCCTAACCCACTGATTGGATAAGGTGGTTGATCACGCTCTAAGATACTATGGTTATCCAAGTGGATTCATGAGTTCATTGGGATTATACACGGATGTATTCTAGGGATTTGTTTGGATTCATAATGAAACTTTTTTGACCATTTCAACTCCAAAATCCCATAGGATTCATGCTTGTCGTAAGAAAATATGGATATAATGTAACCATCCTCATTGAATATGGAAGATAGAATTATGTTTTGGGACATCCCTTAGGGTGTTTAGTATTGTTTTTAGGCCTTAGGATGGAGGCATATGTATCATGGTAATAGTTGGAATTAGGGTCATCATAGTTTGTTCTGATTGTGGTTTACACTATGAGAATTCCATAATATTTTATGATATATCATATTATTTATCTGATCAAGGAATACATAGTAATAATTTCTTAATATGGGGGTAGTCACATCATGCCACTGGTTGGGGATTACACTCTAAGGGTGAACTAATATGGGGGTTGGAAAAGGTAATACAATCTTGGGATGCGTACTTGACCTATACATTTTTCAACATGACCTTCATTATTGTAGACCTATTATAACATGGTTTCCTTCATTTCACTTCAGAGGATGTATGGAAAAGTATAGATATGTTTCAGACATTTACAAATAAAATCATGTTGCCCAGATAAATTTTCAAAGGGATGTCACATATAATTTATAGAATGTATGGTGAGAATCACAGTATCAAGGATGACATATATAGAAGAAATCATGATACCAAAATGGATTTTCTTTGAGGCCATTGCATAAAAAGATCTGAAATTCCTAGAGTTTGTTACATCATCGATTTGACCTGTCCTGATGTCGCCAAAAAAGCTTGTTGATATGACCTGATAGAAATGTCAGATCTGGCCAACTCATCCAAAGGATGTCTTGAATGCTATATGAAATTCCATATTATAATCATGAAATATTCCAGACATACTCAGATTGTGTGTCATGGCCTAAAAGGTATGTCAATGGGACTTCTTGATACCTAGATAAAACACATTGGAAGTATTTCAAAACATGAGTGAACAGTTCAAAGAACATTACATGATATGGATGGTGATCCTGGAGGGACTCACAAGACTCAGGTAGAATCCATGAGGAGGGGGTTTAAATTCCCTCACATTCATGATATGATTCACATGATCCATGTCATGACCCAAACCAAAAGGGAATATGCCCCATCATCCCACACCCTCCCCCAATAGGCATGGGGTTTGAGACTAGCGCTGGGTAAACATATCAGATATATGGGAGGCATTTTAATAAATTACTATTACACATGTACCCTCTTACATATCCATGAAAAAGTCAAGATATATAAAAATTGTGGAAATTAAATTCATGCATACATCTATACCAAACTAGAGTACAAAAAAAGTACTAAAAGTTAAAAAAGAAAGGAAAAACACACACCCAAAAGAAAACTATAAAAGCATCCAACCTTATCTGATGGAGGGGATCAATGTAAAATAAAACTAAAAGATTTCTCCTCTACCAATCATTTTTAAACACAATATATTGTTCATCATATTATGATCTATCTACATCTGGTCTTCATGGGACTCCATTAAAAAGCATGTGTTCTTCCAAAGACACAACATGTGTTGGAAAATCCCATGTAGGGGTGAGTATAAAAAAATTATTAGTCTCCCATAAAACAAAAATGAATAGGGACAAACTGAAGAGAAACATTCTACTCAGCCTAGCCAGAGGGAACCCAATCGAGAGTTAAACTGAATCTTGAACAATTATTGGAAATACATGACTAGTCAACTCAGCCGACAATGGGTTTCAACCCATATATGTTAAAGCATGAAATAAATCCCCTAAATAACTAGATATAATCATCATTGAATCAATTTATTATGATTTTTTAACCTCATATCCATCATAAATATTCTACTCGTGGCCTTAATAGTGATAGAAAATGAAGAGAACACACTCCACGAGCTCTACCATCACAAATGGAACCCATACAAGAGATACAATATATATAGACCACTCTTCCATTCCTGATTGTATATATGAGAGAACACACACTATAGTAAAAAATGTACAATGTTAAACACATTTTCTTATCACTAATTGTTTTGTCATAAACAACATGTTTCCCTCCATCATAGGGAGTACTAGTTCTTATCTAACCATAGAATCCTCTCTCACTCCTCAATAATGTCGGTGACACCTCTATTCTTAGATTAAGCAGCAAATCCTAACCACTTATCACATGTTAGAAATGGAGTTACCAACTCCTCATAAATATACAAAATAAATGAGGTTGATATAACTCCAATGGTGGGACCTATCCTCACTGATACCAAGAGACTATGGATTACAACTCTGTAGATGAGGAGCCACAACCTAGTATAAAAGGGGAGTTCCATTTTTTCTTGATTATTATGGGAGACCCTAACCCAAAAAAAATAGTGGAGTATGGTCCTGAAGATACAAGACCTACTATGTAGTAAAATAAGGGGTAATAAACTATATTGAAACCTTGTGTATAGAGGACTGGAACCTTGGCATATCAGTGGAGTTTTGACTCCAGTATAGAGGACCTACACCCAATCATGATTAGGAAGTACCAAATTTATCAATAAGTCATGTTTGTAGGACCTTCATTCTGAAACGGCATGGGATTAACAACTCCATGAATAGAGGACCTTCACCCTAGTCCAATTGGAGTGTGTCTACTCAATCTGAAAATCTATTTCTTAGGGACTTCACCCCAACCTGATAGGGGAGTACCATCTCCAGCTAAACGAATGATATGGGAAACCCCCACCCTAGTTCTACAGGGTATTCCCGACCCCTTAAGAACTAACACATAGGTATAGAACTTGGACTGACAATATGGGGAGTCATGTCTCTACAAAAGTATAATGTTATGGGAAACCCACCATTGATTCCTCATGGGAGTACCATTCCCAATGTCTCCATCTAAGAACCAAAATAAAATCCAACATCAACCAAGATCCACTGATAGAAGCATCATGATTATCAAGCATCAAATCACAACAATGAAACAAGTAGGGGGCCCCCCACCATGGTACAACAGAGTAGATGCTCTATTCTGGATTAAAAATTCATGGGGATAGACATCCTAAGTTGAATTTGAAGGACATCAACACCGATATCAACCCAGTGGCTCACCCTGATCACTACCCATGGGTTAGCACTATTGATATATTTTCATTATAAAACCTAGACACATTATATTACCCAACACACTATAAAGGACACCCACACCTTATATGAGGAAAAAGGATATGAATGGGCTACTAAAAAGCCAAAACCTTAGTTCCATATAAAGAGATATGTATGTTTTGAGATCTCAATAATATCTCTATTAAATAACACAACATTCACAAGAGGACACATTTCATTTAGACTCACATGTAGACCATGTCATGTCACTCATTCACATATCCATAGATTTACATGTAGGGTTGCACTTTTGGTACTGCCCCATACACCACATGTTCTACCACCCAACACCTGGTCGTGTTCTTCTTCCACAATGGCCAACCATTTGTGTGCCTCACATGAAATTCATCCCATACTACACTATGTGTTCATGTTAAATGACAAATTTTACAAGTCTTTTACCCATTCCTCTTACTAGAACCCTATGTCTATGTACATCGACCATGTATTTTTACGTGATTGTTTCCTCTGGAAATGGGAATGACCTCATTGATTTAACGTTAAATCATTCCAATCAATTTCTAATGGGTTTGTTCGTAGAACCGAAAACATCAAATGATTCCATATCCATTTGGACCAACCTTTCAAAGGTAGGTGATCATTAGTTGCAAACCGATGAGGTTTATGAATTTTCTTTGGTCGAGAGGATGGGAGGTCGGACTCATCACACCTTTTTAAGGGGAGTTATTGTCTACTCTGAGGCTCTCTTTATAGATTTATGTAATGTTCGTGAATCCTTTTTAAATTACCATGCATGAAAATGAGCTTTCCTTTAAATCTGACAATCAATAATTAGTATGAATGAGATTTAGAAAATGTTTTATATGTATTCGAGGTTCTTAGTCTATAGAAAATCATCTATATTTGTTACAGATTCTTAGACAATGGTATCCTTCGACACATTATATAGAAATCTCTTGGTCATTATGATAACCGTACTAGTTTTAAAGCCACTCAGCGGGGCATTTGATGTTTTTTTTCATTCATAAGGACATAGATTATTTCAAAGTTTGGATCGTACCCGCAGATGGTCTACCTACGTATCCTTTGTTTTATAAAAGGAATCAAAACCCACGTAGTTCGTGTAAAGAAGTATGAGGTTTATGCATGATTGATGGATCAAATAAATTTGTCATAATTACTTTTACACTCTAAGCTCATTAGAGTCATGCTCGGTGTGAGAAACAAGATGTATTGGTAAAACCAGACAATTGTGCCATGAAAGATGCAATTATAAGAAATGATGTGGGGATTATCTATGTATGAATGCCCAGATAGATGAAGATTATGATTTAATTCAGGGAAGAAACCTGAGAACAAGGTCCATAAAGGTATATGCGCGTTATGGAGATTGAGATACTTAACTTAGGACTTAATCCTGATAAGGATTCACAAATTTTTGTGGACTTATGACTGAGTTTTATTCCTGATAAGAAAGCCCAAATCAAAAGTAAATTAAGACTGTTTAAGAGAAATTATGGCTGGGGCTTACTCATGAAAAGGAAGCCCAGGTTAAAGGGAATTATGACGCGGGATTACACCTAAAAATGAATCCCAGGTTAAAGGGAATTATGACTTTGGGAACATGGGGATTACTCTTAAGAAGGATTCTCATATTAAATGAATTATGGATGGGGCTTACTCTTGAGGAGAATGCCCAAAATTAAAATAACTTTATGACTGGGGATTACTCCTGAAAAGGAGGCTCAGGATAGGGGACTTGGGGCTTACTCTTAAGGAGGAGGACCAAATTTGGGATTTTGAGATTGGGACTTACTTCTGAGAAGGAGGACCAACTTAAAGAACCTCTCATCATTAAAGTATGAGGTTGAATGAATGAAATCTCTAACCATATTGACATAAAGATATGTAAATCCATAGGTTTTTAGAAATGTTCCACCGAATTCTTTTCTGATAAAAAATACAAAAACTGCCATAAATGGTTTTGAAGAAGGTTATAAAGGATAATTTTTGAAAAGGAGAGGTGGATTTGATGAAATCATGTGAATAGGCAAGAGGGGCACCCAAAAAAAAGAGGCGTGCAAGTCCTGTGTGGGCATGAAAGTCCTGGTCGCACAAGTATACTTCCACGACACATGGGTACTTGCGCGACGGTCAACCCTTAGGGTAATACTTGGGTGAGAATTGGCTCAATCCCTTAGAATTATCCCTAAATGATTCCAAAAGAGTGGCGTGAAAGTTCTGTTGAAAGGATAAGTTGGCATGCAAGTGTGGCCATTTCCCTTAAGGGCTGGCCACTTAGGTGCACAAGTGTTGATGAGTTTCAACATGTAGGTCTTCTTTCCCCTGTTTAGAAATTCCATTATAGGTATGAAATTACCTCAGAAGTGTTTGGAAGACTTCCATAAGAGACTAGGGTGTCGGGAGCTCGAATCTGAGTTTTGTAATTTTTCTGTTTAGAAATGGGGGTCCCACAAGGAGAATTTATAGGCTGCTGAAGACCCTGGGAGAGATTCAAAGAGGGCACACAAGTCACCAATGCAACCACTATGCGGCGCGCAAGTATACTTGGGCGACCATGAAAAAACTTGTGCGTCCCAAGTGGGAGGAAATCCTTCTTCATGCCTTTGTCGATTTTTGATGTTTCATCAAAGGATTAAGTATTTCCCTTTTTTAGCCGTTCGAATTTGTGATGGAAAGAAACATCAAAAAAAGTCCCCCATCAAAGTTGGATCTGAATGAAATTATTATGTGAATCTGAGGTAATGAAGAAAACCAAGGAACACACGGCGAACAAGTGTTGATCGTGCAAATGGCGGCGCGCAATGGTGAGTCGCGCAGGCTTTAGCGCGCAGGGGTGCGGCCTTGCCTACATATAGGCGGTTATTCAACGTGAAAAGAACCGAATCTGAAGTCTTACAAGCCCTCATCGCACATGTTTCCTTCACGGCTGTAGAGGTATTTGGAATTACGCCGTGATACCTGCATGCTAAAACTTACACGACACGCTTATACTTGTGCGCCAACTTTGGTACTTGCGCGCCTTAATGCCTTATCAATTTTTTCCCTTTTCTTCACAAATTTTATAAAAAATAAACTTACAAAAGAGTTAATTATTCAACCTTTGTACAGATTCTATGGATCCTAGAAAAATTGGAGCTGCTGATGAACTGGACAACAAGTGAATCGATGATATGATGAACATTGTAGGCCACGATTACTATGATATCTGCGACAGCACTCTCCCAAAGTTGGCCAAGTACATGAAGAAGTATCATCTTAATTTTCCACAGAGCATCTACTTGCCACTCTATGGCCATGGTCATTTTCAAGGAGTCAACATTCCATATGAGAAGAAATATATGCCCGAGATGTAGCTGCACTGTTACTCCTATATTTCAGTTATGTTGTGCATTAAGAGCAGAAAAAATGGTGTGAACTTTCAAATTTTTCCTTCATGCCATTTCCTTGCAGATATGAAAATAGAAAACCATGGGCTGATATGTTTTCCGCTGTCGGTTGATGGAGAGAAGAGTATCATGACATTCAAAACAACATCTGAAAAGAGTACTCTCTCCAAATGGCTATTTACATCCATTGCTTCATTCTGAAATCCATGTATCCATCTTCCAAGTCTCTTGGATAGAAACAAAGTCACTGTTTGATCAGCAAGAAATTTTCTCAAACCGCACTCAAAAACATTCTTATACAATTGTTCCAAGAAGATCTGGTGTCACTACATCTATTATTGTATCCAGTTGAAATGAATGAATTCCAGGTAGTTGCTGATGAAGCTCGGGATTTCGTAAATCAAATGAAGAGTTATGTTTAAATCCTCTTTTAATTCTTGAAAAAGAGAAGATACTCTAGTCTGTGGATGTCCTTCTATATCTTGTGCATCAATAAAAAACACTTTCATCTTCAATCATTTGTTCATACCTTCTTTTGCTACCTTCTTTAGGTTTTTACCCAAGCCAATGGACCTGGTAATCATAGTTTGATTTTTACTAAAATTATTATAGATAACCCTACAAATTTTGAATCTTTTAATTGCTCAATAGTACCTAAATAATACTAAATTTATGTTTAGTGAGCTGGATCATGACTTTTGTTCGGAGATCCCTTGTCTTTTATGGGAATTTTAAAGTCATGCACATCAGATAGAAAAAAGGCTAATGTTTAACGTCAAAATAGCTTTGACCAAATGGATTGAAATTGACTCAATTCCTTGATAATTTATCTAAAAACATATTACCATATTCAAGTATGGAGGAAAATATGTAAACTATGACTTAAGAAATTTCGAATATGAGGAATGATATGAAAAGATGGATAAAAGTTATTAGAAGAAGTAGTTCCCAATAATGAAGTTACCACTATTTAACAAACCCATTAGGGGGTTTAAATATTCAGGGCCACCTAATAGAATTGGCTACATAGTCAAATAATAGAATCTTTTTCCTGACAGGTCTATTATGTAGACTACTTATACATGGATGCCTAAGGGAACATGTTGCATAGTCAAGAAAAATTACTCTCAGAAATTTACTTTTCTACTGTTAAAAATCCAGTGGAAGTTTATAGGGATTAAAATTTTCCAAAGCACAGAGTTTGTTGTATGGAGAGAGGTACTAGAATATGGAGAAGATATTTCCAAAAAAGATCTTCTAAGAACTGGATGAATGTCACTCCTACAAAGGTCTGACCCAAACGTATGGAAGGAAAATATAAACCATATACTTGAATACTTTCAGATCAAGAAAAAGAGTATGAGACAAATATGTTAAGGATGGTTATTTTGCGGATCCCTCCATATTTTCATTAAAACAAATGATGACAGAAGAGGTTTTTCTCCCACGAATTAAGTTACCACTATTTGAAAAACCCATTAAAGGATTAAATTGTGTAGGGTTTCCTAAGGGCATTGACTGAATAGTCAAATAATAGCATCTTTTGGATAACAAGTCTGTTATGTAGACTGTTTATGCAAGGCTGCCTAAGGGCACGCACTGCATAGTCAGGAAAAAGAACTCTCGGGTATCAGACATTTTGTGACCAGAATTTAGGAAGGGTTACGGAGATCTAGAAGTAAGGATAGGATTATGAAAGATAAAAATGGGCATTTGTTCAATGCATGTAGTGATACACAGACCAATGCTAACCATAATCATGTTGTGGCTGGGTCCTTCATTGAAATGTTGGACTTCACTACGTATCCCATAAGGGTTGGAATCAAGCCATACATAGTTCTTGAAATACATTTTAATGTCATGTGGGATGAGAGTATAGGAAATCTATGTTTAGGGTCATAGATCTCAGACCATAATAATTAATACACTGTGTGTATTTTCGCAAGGACTTTTCAGCCAGGGGACTGAAAGTGGAATTTGGGGTTAGGCCCAAAAAACATGGGGCTGGATTCGAGGGATGCTCGAATTTTCCTACATATCCCATAAGGATGGGAATCAAGCAGCACGTAGTTCTTGAAATACCCTTTTTACAGATTTGGTTCGTACAAATGAAGGGTGAAAGGGGACTTTAGTGCAATGATGGTTTGACCCAAGATAAAAGGATCGGGCATTTCCATGTATACATGTAATGATTCCCACTCAGGTGAGGGTGTCAAATAATTTTTTAGTTTGTTGTCGTACAAGACAAAAGTGCGAATAGTTTAAGGACATATGCATGGACCATGGTGAACTAATGTAAAAATATTGGTTCGGGTGTTTGATTCACGGATCTATATCATATGAGACAGAGGTGAACAGACATGAAGAGATTGGTTTTGGGCTTGAACATTAGAAGATTGCCTAAGTACTCATCCTTGAAGGAAAAGATCAAAGTCAGTGTCGTTCAATTAAAGAATGAATTGTTAATCAAGTTGTTCTTGAAAAAAACGAGCTAAAAAATGGTGTTGGGACATACACAAGGTTAGTGGCCCAGAGAGGGTGTTATGGTTGAAGTTTACTCTAAGATCACGTGATTCATACTCGGTGTGAGAAACAAGAGGTAGCAACAACCTTAACAATGCACAATTTAATGTCATGTAGGACATATGAAGGGATTATGCAGTTTATTGTCTTGTAGTGAGGACTATTGGTGCTGCACAGTTTAGTGTCATGTAGGAGGGAAAAAATACAGTTTAACATCATGTATGACGTATTTAAGGGACTTTGTCTCTTTTATGTCATGTAGGATGAATGAGCATTACAGTTTAATGTCATGTAGGCAAATATAGGGACACAGTTTAATGTCATGTTGGACAATAGGGGTGTTGTACAGTTTAGCATCCTATAGCTAAGATGATGGGGACAATACAGTTTAACATCTTGTTGGACGAAAAGGGGCTATGCAGTTTAATGTCATGTAGTGAGGACAAAAGAGGACACAGTTTAACATCATGTTGGACGAAAAGGGGCTATGCAGTTTAATGTCGTGTAGTGAGGACAAAAGAGGACACAGTTTAACATCATGTTGGACGTATTAGGAAATTTTTTACAGTTTAACGTCATGTTGGATGATGGTGCGAACAGTTTAAGGTCATATGCATGGACCAAAGATTATGCAGTTTAACGTCTTTATGGATGTAAGGGACTTCTATATTGTTTAGAATCATGTAGCTAGGACGTCATAGATTAACGTCATGTTGGACATAAGTAAAAATAGTTTAAGGTCATATGCATGGACCATGGATATATTTCGTGTTTATACAAAATACTTCTCCAGAAATCTGGCATTGGATGGAGTAGTCATGAGTTCTCCATCCATTGAGATTAAAGAATATGCTCCATTAGAGTAGACCTTATATATTGTATAAGGACCTTCCCATTTTCACTCTAGCTTGGGAGGTTTCTTTCCTGGTATCATTGGAGTTCTAAGAAACAATACCAATTCTCCCTGAATAAATGAACAAAGATGAAATTTTTTGTTGAAATCTCGTGCTATTCTATTCTGATAGACTTCCAAGTGGTGCGGGGTGTACAATCATTTGTCATCTGACCATTCCACTTCATCCAATCGCTTTTGAGATTGTTCATATGTAGATGAATGATCACAAATGGCTACTCTGAGTAAGGGTAATTGAACCTTAATGGGCATGACATCTTCTGTTCCATATACCAATGAATTTGGAGTTGACCACGTTGCAGTGTGGGTGGGGGTCCGATAAACCCATAAAGCATGAAAGTGATTATCAGGACATGATTTCTTATCTTTATCCAACATCATTTGCAGTATGTTTGAAAGAGTCTTATTGAAGGCTTCATTCTGGCCATTGGCCGCTGCATGATAACGAGATGAATGATTGGATTTGATGTTGTACTCTTGATACAACTTCCTCACCTTGGATGAATAGAAGTTGGTGCCATTGTATGTAAATATGGTATCAGGGACACCAAATCTACTTGATGAATCTAACAATGCATTTATAACTAACTTATTTGAGAGGTATTGCCTCTGCCCATTTGGAAAAGAAGTCAGAAGCAGTAAGAATATACATAAACTTCTTGCATGAAGTTGACGGACATGGTCCCACTACATCCACTCCCCATGTGGGAAATGGCCATGAGTATTTAGCTGTATGAAGCAACTCAGGGGGTTGATGAATGATGTTGGAATGTACTTGGAAAGAATGACAGTTTTTTGTGAAATCAACACAATCTTGTATCATTGAAGGCCAAAAGTATCCAAGCCTTCGAATTTGATCAGATAGTCTATGTCCAGACTGATGAGCACCACAGATTCCTGCATGCACTTCTTTCATGACTACCATTGTCTCTTCACCATCAATGCATTTGAATATAACTCCATCAAAACCTCTTTTGTAGTGATTTTTTTCTAGGTGATCTGTTCTATCAGAAAGAGTAAAATTGACCACTTCTCACCGAATTTGTTCTTTCTCATCTCTATCAGGTTGAAGTGTTCTATTTTGAAGGTATTCCCTAATTGGTGTCATCCATCCTGTAGTATGACCATATGGTTCAGGAATGGGACTAATTTCATTGATTTCATCTGTTCTTATTTGAACATAAGGTGAAATTGTACGACGATGGGAAATATTAATGCTTGTCTCTTGTTGATTTGGATTTTCCAGAGCTATGGCAATATTATCCAGTGCATCAGCTTGAGCAATTTTTGATCTTGGAAAATAATAAAATGTCGGTTCCGAAGGAAATTCAGCCATTAACTCTCTGACATAATCATACAAAGGGAATAGTTATTCTTTTCTGATTGCATAATCCCCATTGACTTGTTTGATTACCAGGTCTGAATCACCTTTTACCTTTAAGTGATTCACTTGTGCTTGATGCACCAACTCTAATCCTGCAATGGGAGCTTGATATTCTGCTTCATTATTTGTACCACCTCCCAAAAATGAGAATGAATAAGGTAGCACTTTATTCTCTACGAAAATGAGTACAATTCCTAACCCAACTTTGTTGAATTTAGGATATTCCATTTTCTTCCCTATTGGATTTCTGGAAGCACCATCAAAGTACATTTCCCATTTTTGAAGATTACCTTGAATAGAAAAAACTACTTCATCAGGAAGTTCAATATCTAAAGATGTGTCTTCTACTGAAGGATGTTCAGAATGGATATCATCCATAGATTGTCCCTTTATTGCCGTTTGATACACATACTGGATATCAAATTGCTTCAAAATAACTGCCCACCTTGCTAGACGTCCTGTAAGCATTGGACGACTAAGGATGAATTTGAGCAGGTTATTGCAAGATACCAATTGGACCTCATAATGATGCAAGTAGTGTCTCAACTTCTTAACTTCAAAGATTAATGCTAGGTAAAACTTTTTAGTACTTGAATATCGGGATTCTGCTTCAACCATAGTCCGACTGAGATATAAAGGTTGTTTTCATTACCATAATCATTCTTCTCAGCAAGAAAGGCACCCAATGATCACTCTAAAGCTGTCAGATAGAGGATAAGTGGTCTTCCTTCAATAGGTGGCATTAGTACCGGTGGAATCAAGAGATATTTCTTCATAATATTGAATTCTTCTTGAAATTATTCAGTCCACTGATAATTGACTCCCTTCTTCATCAATTTGGTGAAGGGTAAACTTTTTCCTGCCAAATTTGTGATGAAACTCCAAATATACGATATGTTTCCATGAAGTCCTCTTAATTACTTCAAATTCCAAGGAGGTGAAATACCAAGGATTGAATTTGTCTTCTCAGGATAAACATCTATACCACGATGGCATACAACAAAGTTGAGAAAGTTTCCTGAGGTTACCCCAAAATCACATTTCAAGGGGTTCATCTTCAAATTATGTTGTTGAAGTTTGTGTAATATGACTTCCAAATCAACCATTTGATTAGAATGTTGTTTGTATTTGACCACCAAATCTTCCACATAACAGTCAACAAATATCCCTAAAATAATTTTGAAGATATGGTGTATGGCATGCTGATATATTGCGCTAGCATTCTTTAGGCCAAAGGGCATTACCCAAAAGAAAAACACACTCTAAGGGGCTCTAAAAGCTGTAGATTCTTCATCTTCTGGAGGGATTCAGATATCATTATATCCAGAATATCTATCCATGATGGAAAGTGCTTCATATCTAGCAGTTGCATCAATCAAGAGTTTTGTAGTCGGAACAAGAAAATCATCCTTACGAAAATGCCGATTAAGATCTCTGAAATCAATGAAAACTCTAATTTGTCAATTATTCTTTTTCTCAAGGAAAATATTATCCAACCACTTGTGATATTGAACTTCTCTGAAAAAGTTTTCTTTGATAAGATAATCCACTTTAGCTTCAATTTTTGAAGCATAAGTTGGGTAAACGATGAGTAGAACCATCAGGATCAAGCCCGTGAATCCTTGTATAGTTCCAAGAAAATATATCTCAATTTTTCTTTAAAAATGAAATATACATATCTTTCTCTTCAAGAGTCATCTCCACACTAATTAAAGTGGGTTTTGGATCTTCTTTTGTACCAAGATTTATTTCTCTAAGTTCATCCACGATGGTAGAGATACCCTCTTCAAATGCTGGAGGAGCATCCCTGAGATCTTCCTCTTCTTCGTCAACATGTGTTATTTCATCTGTTTCTACCTGCATAGTAGATGATGAAGTAGAATTTCCATGACCGAAAGAGATGTTAATATTTTAACATCTTGAAGATGAAGCTTCCATTTCCGACCCGATTAACGATGAAGGGTCTTCCTTGGGTAATAAAGAAGAGATGATGGATTGAGAATCGACTTCATCATTCACCTCTGAGATTTCTATATCTTCTTCTAACATGGTTGGAAAAGTATAGACTTTCAAGATTTCATCAAATTAAATGATGACTTCCCCATTTGAGATTTCATCATTTCTTGGTGAATCACCCATTTTTCCCATGTTGTCTAGCTTAATTTCTGTAATTGACCTTATGGAGGTTTCCATATGAGTACTTTTATTTGGGTCTATCATGTCAATTTGACTGATAGGAAACACATAATATGTACAAACATGTGTAAATGGATACATTGGAATATTGTCCAATCAAAATGGATCATTAACCTTGGTAACCTCCCTTGATGTGGATTCCTCCTTACCCTTCATGTGGTAAAATTCCACCACAATGTATTGATATTCACATGTTTTTAAGGGGGATTTATCACCATACAATGTCCCAATTTGACCATCGAAACAATATTTGAGACATTGATAGTATGATGAAGGTATAACAACATGTTGATGTAGCGAGGGTCTTCCAAGAAAGATGGTGAAGGCTGTGTCATGATCAACAACCATGAAATCTAAATTGGATACAAGATATCCAAAATGAGTTCTGAGTGTAATCTCGCCCAGTGGTTCTTGTTCATTTTTATCATATCATTATAACATCAAAGCAGAAAGAGATAGATCATTTTATGGGAGGCCCAATCGACTAAGTGTATGAATGGGGATGTGGTTAACTCCTTAACCATTATCAATGAAATAACTTCGGATGTCTACACCATTAACCTTGAAAGAAAAACAAAAAGGTCTAACATGTCCACGCAAAACATCATCTTCATCTTTATCTATGATAGATATTATGCATGGCATTCTGCAGGACCATTATCTACATGGTAGACTTCACCCGCAACAATTTCAGCTTCGAACTACTGAGGACTTGACAAAGCCTCAATGAGAGCCTCCGAATGATCCTTGGATAGATTAAAGGCATCCAGAATTGATAACTTGGCCGGTACTTGGGCTAAATGTTTCAAAACATCATATTTTTTTTCTAAAGGTCTGTGTTTTCAAACAGTAACTTGTGGTTTCATAGGTACCATAGAAGTTGATGCTTTGGAAGTAGATGAATCATGTATCGGGGTAAGAGTTGGAAATACTCCTAGCTTTGGAAGATTAGACCGAATAGGTCTGTTTACTTGTTGAGAGTAAGAAGGTGGAACCTCTAACCAATGTTCCAAAATAACTATACCAGGATTGAATCTGCATTGCGTGGAAGAATTTTCTTGTTCTTGTTGAGCCCTTTGAAGGGCTCGGCCATGAGTTTCTGATGCATACACAGTTCTACCAGGGGTAGAATTAAAATAGGGGCTTCTAGGATATCCACGTCTTCCTCTGTATCTCAGACCTCTATAACTCCGTCTAATTCCTCTGTTTGATATAGGGAATTCAGGCTCATCAAAATTGAAAATGCGACTGGAATACGGATCTATTAAATGAATCATATTAACATAAACAAAGATCAACTCTTCATCTGATGAAGACTCTGCCTGATTATCCAATTTAGGTAGT
This sequence comes from Viscum album, assembly GCA_963277665.1. Classification (NCBI taxonomy): domain Eukaryota; kingdom Viridiplantae; phylum Streptophyta; class Magnoliopsida; order Santalales; family Viscaceae; genus Viscum; species Viscum album. The sequence continues at coordinate 355,718,988 of OY728155.1, read as the reverse complement.
GCCTTTTAGTGGGGTGGTGCCCGTGGCTTCAAAGTAGATGGCATAAAATAAGCCAGAGTGAACGACAATTTGGGATTTGAAACGATCTCATCTTCTTCTAGTTGCTCTTCTTTATTTTAATTATGTCGTTTCTTTGAGGATTTTCCATCTGATGAAGGGGGATTTGCTGTGGCATTCATAGTAGTAGACACAATTGGTTTCCTCAATTGTGTTCGCAAAATTGCAAGACTTTGATTGATCATTTTATGACCATCCAATCATCATATTTTTGCGCATTTTTTTTCTTGACTTCTTATAACTCTCCTTCTTCCTCAAGATTTGTAGAAGCTACACATGATCCCTAAGTTGAAGACCCTTCCAAATTGACTTGTCCTGAGTCCACCATCTTTTTCAGGAGGTCTTTAAAGGCAAAACACTCAAGAATGGGATGCCCCGATATCTGATGAAATGGGAAATAATTGGGACGGTCTTCATCTCCTTCCTTGTTCAGCCTCTTGTGCCTTGGCAATTGAACCAAATTATTTTCCAGAGCCGAAATAAAGTAACCAGGAACTTGTTCATTTCAGAAAGAGTAAACTTTTCTCTTCATATCCTAACATTGATTCTGTATTTTATCTCTTTGATAATCATGAAGAAACAGACACTATTTTTGATGCTCAGGAGGTAGAACCCTTCAGGAAGATGAAGTTTTTGAGTTGAAAGAAGTTACAGGTGCTTGTTTAAGCATAACTATAGCAGTCTATGCTTTACCCATTCTCCTTCCTGTATTTGATGGAATTACAAGAGTGTTATCTTTAGTCTTCATAAGATATTCTTCAATCTATTGAGTGAAGGAAGTAAGGTCTCGAAACCCTCATGTGTATCTCACAAGAATCAACGGTGTGCGCAAATCATTACACAAATTTTCCACGCATATTGGAAACAACTCTTCTTGGGGGAGTGCTAATCTGGGGGAATATGTTAATCCCTTCCAGTGAGCAATAAAATCTGAAACCCTTTCATTCTCTATTTTCTGATAGTTTTTAAGATTAAAAATTGTTTTCTTTGTCAACATTGAGATGAATTGAAAAAGGAATTGTTGACGAAGATCCTCCCACCTGGTAATTGACCGGGATTACAAGCTGGTATACCAGACAAAAGCAGGCCCTTGTAATGACTGTACAAAACACCAGAGTCCAACTGCTTTTTGTTGCTGAGGGGTTCCCATCATAGGATCGCAACGAGAAACAAAATGTGTTATGTCTAGCTCTAGGTATCCCGAACCATTATGGATTGGGAATGTGGTACTTGCAAAATTTGATGGGGGAGGAATTGTGTCTACCCATTCAAGGTAATATCTCTTCTCTGGTTGAACCGGTGCATGATTTCCTTCCATATCTTCAAACTGATCTGTTAATGACTCAGTGGTGGTCATTATCTTTTGAGAAACATCTGGTTGAGCTTAGAACTATGCAGGTTCAATAACTGGAGCTTGGATAGGTGTGGCGACCATTACTTCCACTGATGGTAGTATTCCCGGTTGTTGTTGTGTATAACCCATAGGATTAGACCTCTGAGGGTGTACTGGTAAATGAGGATACTCTTGATCAATCTCAGTAGCTACAACAGATTCTTTTGGCTGAATGAATCCAGCACGCTTAGGAGGAAGACTACTTTGAAGTAGTTCTGCATTCAACATCCTTAATTCCATCATCTCTTACTCTTGTTATGAAAATATTTTCTCTAATGAGAGTGATTGGCCTTCTCCAGAGTAAGGTTATGTAACCTGATTCTTCCCTTTTCCTTTTTTGGGCACCTTTCGGATAGGGGGATGTTGGTTATTTGAAAGAATACCCAGATTCTGGGTAAGCCTTTGATTTCTTGTACGCACACCTTCTTCATTTGTGTTTTTGTGTACAACTCTTTGATCAGTAATGTCTTCATCTGATCCCTCTAAGTGATCCTTGTCTAGAGAATTAAAAACAACGACATTGATGACATTAATTAATGCATAACACACTGAATCTCTTTTATAGGCATTTCGGCAATATTGTATTCTTCCATGTACTTATTGAGACACTACCTTTTACTAATTTGATCCCTCATGAACTTCTTGATGAACTGTAATATTGAAGGAATATTTTGAAAATTTTCCTCTTCATTCTTTATGGGACTTCTTCCATATTCGAAAAAAGACTGACTTTCTCTAAGGAAAAGATTGAGGATTTGAAATATCCCCTAGTCCAGTGGACTAGGGATATTCCTTCTATTCCTGCTCAACTCCTAGAATCCTATTTGTTGATTCTGAGGGTTGAGTTAAAGGATTCCCCAGTCTCAAAAGCTAGGGTGGTTCTTGAGTTGCTATATCTGATACCTTCTTTAAATTTCTCCTGATCTTACAAACTTTAGTTCGGAAATTTTCTAGATGCATTAACCTGCATCCACTCTAATCACCCAGCTCAAAAGACTGTTAGATGATTTATGAAACTTCTGTCACTTGATGATGTGCATGCTCTAAATGAGAAGTTTGTTTGATGTTCTCATTTTCCTGATGCAAAAGTAATTTTACAACTTTTTCTTTGTATTATTGATTCTAGGATGAACTAGATGGGGCCTGTTTTTGAGAAATCCTTTGATTAAAAACAAAGCAAATTGGTTGTGGCTGGTTGTGGGCAATAACATTGCGTGAGACCATTTTCGGCGGGCATTGCTGACTGGAGAGTACAGTGAAATGTAGTGCTCCATGGACACCCCATCCCCTGATATGAATACCAGATGGGGCATTTGAAATTAACTAGTGCAATCTTCTTAGCGCGCCAAGGAATGAACGCGGAAGGGATCTCTGCTACTTTTCAGCCTTCAGATATCAAGAAACTGAGAGAGATTCCAAATCAATTTGGCGTTGTAACCCTTAAATTATCATTTCATGATTTTCATATTCATCATAAGATAATATTTTATTTTTCAACTGACAAATATTTTTCCACATGTTGAGATGCATATCTTGAAAACAATCTTCCATCAACATCTCTGTAATGTCATACTGATAGTCATCCAAAGGCCAAAACATAACTGGAACTTCACCATTCACCAGTTGTTTTCTCATATTCATTACTTCCTCCTTATAATTTTATGATGATTATTCTACCTATTTAGAGAAAAGATGGTGCTTCTTTTTTGATTAATCCCATTCAACAAGATCGGTAGAGAATTCACTTATCAAACTAGAAGATGCATGACTCATGGGTGGTTTGGAGAATGACTGACACCCCTGGCTATCTTCTGATTGAGAAATAATTTCACCTTTTATTGGTAAAGCATTATACATGACTGGCTTCACATTTTCAAGTGCGTCAAGATAAGAGGGATTTCTCAACACTACATTGTCCATTGGAGAAATTTCCAGGCAATGCGAATTACTACTACAGAGTGGACTTTCAAAGCTAAAGTCATCATAATGGGGAGGACCACCATGGTGGGTTACGTAAAAATATGAAACATTGTTCTCTTTTATCTTATGGACACGCAGAGGGTTATCGTGACTCTCATCTGAAGATGCTACTTCAAGATCAGCCGAACTGTCATGAAGTAAGCCTTCATGAGGAAGTGTCTGATGCAGACCTTCAGAATTAATGTTCCCACTATTGGGAATTGAGAGAGTAGAATCATGAGTTGAAACAGATAAGTGTCTGAGTGCATCAAGAACTCTAGAATCGAGCAAGGCCTTATTACAAATTGGACTTTTATTTCTTGACTGTGCAGGATGTTTCTTTTTCTTAGATACCGTCTTACTCACTTTGGGAACCACTTGTTGATGAAAGTGGTTATTATGGGCAGGTGTATGTGCCTGATCAGGAGAAAGGATCAGGTTAGGTTGATTATCTCCACTCAAATCAGGTGTATGTGCCTGACTTAGTTGTCCATATGACATGAGGGAGTATTCCCCACAACTCTCTTGGACTCGAATAAAGGTGTGTATCTATTCCGAGGTGAACTGTTGATGTGTCACTCCACTAGTAGGGATAGATTTTCATATCTTTCTCTATCATGCTACTGAAGTTGTTATAATATCCTGGAAAGCATCCAGAATATGAGAAGGGATTTGATTCTGCTATTTCACCATTGATAGAATATGCATGGTGACTTCAGCTTCCGGAATGGGGATATATGGACATTACGTGCTTGGAGTCGGTGTGTGTTCCTTCTCCTATCCTCCTTTTCTTATCAGTGAATTCTGACAGTACTCTAGTGTTGGGGTAGAGAATTGAGTCTTCCTCTTGTTTGTCACCGGAGCTTCCCAAATGACTTCTCCGGGTTCTACCAAATGAGACTGTTGGTAGGCCTGATTAATACTAGCAGTTGTATGTGCCTGCTGATTGCACTTCACCAAATGTGGTTGACGATCTATCTTCAATACTGACAGACGAGGCTGCGGGTAGGATTGATGAGTGTAAGCAGGTTTATGTGGATGTTTACCAGTTTTCAACACATTGGGTTGGTGGGCTTCATCGTATGTAGTCAGACGAGCCTGCTGACTAGCTGATGACTTATAAATAGGTGTATGTTCTTGTCTATAGTACTTCACAAGAATTTCTTAGAGGGAATGGCGTGTTGCTGCCAGACGAGTCTTCTATAAAACATAATTCAAACGGACGAGTGTGTGTGCCCGCTCGTTGCTTGCCACAACGTTAGGTTAGTGTAATTATCCAGAGATGGCAGAGACAAGAACCTTCTCACTGTTGACCGGTCATCGCCTATGGTGGTTTGTCTTACCTACTCGGGTTCGAGGAACCTGATCTGAATGCCTGGAGATGACACCCTCACCATGTTGAGGGCGCACTGCCTCATGAGTCTTGCAGCGATTGTTGATGGGATCCCTTGGGAAGAACTACTATTTCCTTGAATTAAGGCCTTGACTGACCTTCTCATTCACCTCCTCAGAATATGGGAGTGAATGGTTGTTGTGTTCCAGGGATAAAGAACCAAAATGGTTGGAGATGGTGGTTGACACAACCTACTTCTTGATCGCTGGTAGCCGCTGTCTAGCCGACCAAGGTGAATTATTGACATGGAGGGCTTGTCGAGCAGCCTCCAGAGTCAGAATGGTATTGTTTTGACGGTATTCCTTAACTAGTGCATTTGATACCTAGCGTTGAAGACGCTGAGTAGGTGATGTCGTCCTCAGAGTGGACGACGATCCAGTAGGAGTAGCAATAGAGGTATTCATAGCAGAGGCATTCACAGGTGTGAACTTAAGAGAAGCCATTTCTATAATGGAGGAGATCTTGGAAAGGAGTGAATGTTTGATATAATAGACATTATCAAGATAAGTTCGGCCACTATATATTATGGATGAGCACATATGTTATTGATTGTTTTGTTGGCCCTATCATTGAGTTTAAATAGGGGCCTAACAAAATAAGTAAAACATCATTTTAACTTGGTTAAAGATTCACGTGGGGTTCACCATTTTATGTTTCCTCTGGAAATGGGAATGACCTCATTAATTTAAGTTTCAAATATTCCAATCGGTTTCTGATGGGTTTGTTCATAGAACTGGAAAAAGCCAATGATTCCAAATCCATTTGGACCTAATTTCCAAAGGTAGGTGCTCATTAGTTGTGAAACAATGAGGTTTAAAAATTTTCATTGGTTAGGAAGATGGGAGCTCGGACTCATCACACATTTTTAGGGGAATTATTGTCTACTCCGGGACTCTATCTATAGATTTAAGTTATGTTCGTGAATCCTTATTAAATTACCAATTATGAAAATGAGCTTTCCTTTAAATTTGACAATCAATAATTAGTATGAATGATATTTAGAGAATCTTTTATATGTATTCGATGTTCTTCATCGATAGAGAATCATCTATATTTGTTATAGATTCTAAGTCAATGGTATCCTTCAACACATTATATAGAAATATCTTGGTTATTATGATAACCGTTCTGGTTTTGAAGCCACTCCATGGGGAATTTTAAGTTTATTATCATTCATAAGGACATATATTATTTTAGAGTTTGGATCATACCCACAGATGGGCTACCTACGTATCCTTTGTTTTAGAAAAAGAATCAGAACCCATGTAGTTCGAGTAAAGAAGTATGAGGATTATGCATGACTGATGGCTGAAAGAAAGATGTCATAATTACTTTTACACACTAAGCTCAAGTGAGTCATGCTTGGTATGAGAAACAAAAGGTATTGGTAAAACCAGAAAATTGTGCCATGAAAGATGCAATTATAAGAAATAATGCGGGGATTATGTATGTATCACTAACAAGATGGATGAAGATTACGATTTACTTTAGGGAAGAAACCCGTGAACAAGGTCCATAATGGTATATGTGATTTATAGAGATTTGGATACATAACATTGGACTTAATCCTGAGAAGGATTCCCAAATTAGAGAGGAATTATGATTGGGTTTTACTCCTGAGAAGGAAGCCCAAATCAAAAGTAAATTCAAAATGGTTAAAAGAAATTATGACTGGGGCTTACTCATAAAGAAGAATCCTTGGTTAAAGGGAATTATGAATGGGGATTACTCCTAAAAAGGAAGCCCAGGTTAAAGGGAATTATGACTTTGGGAACTTGGGGCTTACTCCTAAGGAGGATTCCCATATTAAAAGAATTATTGTTGGGGATTACTCTTGAGGAGGATTTCCAAAAATAAGGTAACTTCAAGACCGGGTATTACTTTTGAAAAGGAGGCCCATGTTAAGGGACTTGGGGCTTACTCCTAAGGACGATGCCCAAATTTGGGATTTTGAGATTGGGATTTACTTCTGAGAAGGAGGCCTAAGTTTGAGATCATCTCATCTTTAAAGGATGTGGTTGAATGAATAAAATCATTAACCTTAGTGACATAAAGATATGTAAATCACTAGGTTTTGGGAAATGTTCCACAGAATTCTTTTCAGATAAGGAAGACAACAAATGCCATAAATGGTTTTGAAGAAGGTTATGAAGGCTTGATTTTGAAAAGGAGAAGTGTATTTGAAGAAATAAAGTGAATAGGAAGTAGGGGCACCCAAAAATAAGAGGTGCGCAAGTCCTACATGGGCGCATAAGTATACGTGCATGACACATGGGTACTTGTGCGATGGTCAACCATTAGGGTAATACTTGGGCGAGACTAGTCTCAAGCCCTTAGTATTATCCCTAAAAGATTCCAAAAGAGTGGCGAACAACTTCTGTTGAAGGGATAAGGTGGCGCGCAAGTGTGGCCATTTCCCTTAAGGGCTGGCCACTTAGGAGCACAATTGTTGATGAGTTTCAACACTTAGGCCTTTTTTCCCTTGTTTAGAGCTTCCATTCTAGGTAAAAAATTACCTTATAAGTGTTCAGAAGACTTCCAGAAGAGACTAGGGTGTTGTAAGCTCAAATATGAGTTTTGTAATTTTTTTGTTCAGTAATGGGGGGCTCACAAGGGGTATTTATAGGTTGTTGAAGACCATTGGTGAGAATGAAAGAGGTTGCGCAAGTCAACTGTGCGACCACTATGCGGTGCGCAAGTATACTTGCGTAACCATGATAAATCTTGCATGACCCAAGTGAGAGGAAATAATTCTTCACTCCTTTGTCGATTTTTCATGTTTCTTCAAAGGATGAATCACTTTGAGTTAAGGTATTTCCCTTTTTTTGTTGTTAGACTTTGTGACGGAATAGAGCATCAACAATGACCATGTACTATTACTTGGTTATTGTGGCCTTGTCCTCTGGCCAGACGACATGGGGCCACTACATGGTCTTTAACTGTGATACATAGTGTGTAGTCCAAAAAGTTAATCATCTTCCATGAATGGAAATAATAAATAGATTTTCCACTAGATAACATGCCATTTATATGGTAATTCTAGGTGTCATTTACCTTGTGGGTCACCTGTTTCACCCCCGTTTTCCACAAAACCAATCGATCAACCTAGAAGGGATCATGAACAATGTCAATGGAAATATAAAAACATAAAACAATGAATAAATTTTTTTATTAGGTTCAAAACTCAAGAAATCCTACATCAAGGGTGAAATACTTAATCATAGTGTATAAAATGTTTCTCAGATTGTTATTCTCTTTGATATAATAGTGATTTACGTCAAAGAACAGAGATCTATAGCACCTCCTTGCCTTTATTTTTGGAAAATTTATATCTGTCAGAAATATGGTAAGGGGAGGGGTTAGTTTCCACTCATCTGAACCATTCATACATTAGGGATTGAGGTGGGGGAGTTAGGTTATATTTACATTGTCAATTAAAATCATTTATCTCCCTCATTAATTCTCGTTCACCATCATTACCTTGGAAAAAAACCTAACACTAAATTTTTTTATATGATAACTAGGGTTAACACTAGATTTTGGAATCAACCATGGAAATAAAATTCTAGTATGAGTCTCTTATTTTGTGTTATTCCATGTATAAATTGAAACTATGAACATTTCATAAAAAAATATTTAATATTTTTAATATCACCGCATTGAGGCTCTTAGTCCCATTGATTATAGTGTCGATATAGTGAATAGATTAGTAAATATTATTAGTAATATACCAAAGGCATATATGTACAATAAAATTTCAATAAAGCCTCCCCACCTTATTGATTTTCATCCGTGATGAGAAAAATCCAGGGCACATGGGAATGAAACTAAGATCTCTACTAGAACTCCCATGCTAGTGATCTCAAAAAGGGTTCCTGCACTGATAATAGGAACACACTCAGTGTAACCCACAAGGAAAAACCGAACCACTTCCATATATGAACAAATTCACATCGTGAAACAACATTTCCCTTTTTCCCTCCATTGTGATTGGTTGAAAATCGCCATGAACTGCGGTCCATTTGCAGTCATGGTGTCTAGTGGTACACCAACATGATGACCTGTCATAGATAGCAATATACACACAATGTTCATATCCCCCCTTAGATGAAATGAACTATGACCTATCCATGTACATTTTTTTACAAAGTTAACACCAAGCATGAAAGGGTCCAAAATAATAAAATAGGGCATCTCAAGTGTAAAAATGGGTTATACCATTCCCTTCTCCAGCAGTTCTCCAACTATAGCATAGATTTCCCAAAGAAAAAACACGGCCACACTAACTAGTGTAATACCAAGTGATTATAGATTGTATTAAACCAATCCATACACTATAAAAAATGTAGGGGTCAACAATACCACTATATAATGGTTCTATGAAATGTTCTACCTCCACCGAGGTAGATAAGAAAAATGGTCAAGAACAAAAGATCCAATGGAATGTCTAAGACCCGCTTTGATACTCTAGTAATTATGCTCACCTAAAAAACACATGTATAAGAAAATCATCCAATAGACCATGTTTTTTTTTCTTTGGGAAGAACATATCAACCACACGGGTTAGATCATGTCACAAAAAATGCATCTCATTGGGGGAACTCCCTGATCCAAATGCTTGTTCTACCAAGGAGGCATATTAACTGACTCCATCTCACTTGCTTGATGTGTTATAAAATCTCTAGAAGGATGTCCCCATCCATCACAAGATTAAAAATACCTATAATTTTGATGAACTAGTCCCTAGCATGTATCCTATACTACATGCCCATGTTCCTGAGACAAGACATGGGTATGCCTAATGTGTTATGATATGATCATCTATCATCTACGAACTGTTGTAGTATCCTCATCCTAGTGACCAGCACACTGGACCACATCCACCCACACCTCTTTTAGGAATCTGTATACAGCTATAAATCTATACAATACCCCCATATAAGTGGGAAGGTGTAAGGAAGTCACAATTTTAGGAGATATCATCAGTGGAACTTCTCAAAGTTCAATGGTTTTAAAAACATGTTTCGAACCATATATTGGAAGTAACTCAAAAAGTTTATGAACCTAATGGATTAATCTTCCAAATTATTTCTTCCCTATAGGAGCTACATATGCAACTAGATACACACTGGTCCCAATGTGGCTGGGTAAAACTATTCCTTAAAGATTCGCTCAAACTCTACCCATGTGATAATCCCCTACTTGGGGAACTCCATCACTAAAATCCATCATTTCCCAAACAAAATCTAAAAAAGTCTCCCAAATAAGATGAAAATATGATTGGGAGGTGTCCTCACAAGGCATAAAATGTGAGTTACTACCTCAAACTAGTCACCTGGTACTTGGGGGTTTGGATAACCCTAATACCATAGAGGTCCCTTCCTAAAGAACTTGTGTAGTGTACTTATCCTAGACGCATCATTGTCGTGAAATACATGAACAACTAGAAACTCAAATGGTGGTGGTTATTCATGAAGGAAAAAATAATTTAACACCTCATAACTAGTCCCCTACAAAAAATTCACATCACAAATAAGTTATAAATCACAATTAAATCATGGAAAAATGTCTAGATATCATCATGTTGTCTTTATGAAACATAATCATAATTCACTATGGTCGAAGAGTATATCTAGGGAGATAATTCCAAAATGAAAAGGAAATAGAAAAATCATTCATGTTGGATGCATCTAGGATTATTTCCCAACAACCAGTGTCCTAATTAATTATGTTGAAAATTATGTTATTAGATTCCTAGTGAATGGATATGTCGTCCACCACACCCCCAACAAAACCAATATCCTGAGAGTCAAACTTGAATCAACCTAACACTATTATTATGAAATAGAATAAAATCACCTGAACCTTCAGTACCAATGTGTAACCCACTCCGATAACACTCTGTCAGGACTCTACCCAACATGGGCCCGACATCAACTCCCCAAGACTACCTCCAATAGGCTATGGTCATGATATTATATTCGATAATGAATATTACATAGATGAAAGGAATTTACCTAAATTACATGATTTCACACACCAACATGAACCTCTATAAAATAGTGAAGTGATATAAAAAATATAAACTAAAATTATTGTATATATTGATCCAAAACTATTGTACAGAAAAATACTGGTAGAGTAAATAGGAAAAAAACACATGCCTAACCAAAACTGTAAAAGAACACAACCTGCCCAGAAGGATGTGATTTCTATCAAATGGAACTACCAGAAACCACCTAAACCCATATCTAGAAAACACCTCAAATGACTATTCTATCTATTATATGCCTGCCTCTAGTCCTCTGGGGACTCCATCTAAAGGCATGTTCTCCACACAAAAAAACATCACATGTGGTAAACACTCATGAAGGGGTGAGTATACAAATAATAATTATGCACCAAAGAAAACTAAAATAAAAAGTGAGAATATAAAAGGAAAAAAATTAATATACCTAATAAAAGTGAACCTAATTGAGAGAGGAACATCATTCTGAATGATCATCTACTATACATGACCAGTCATATTTTCCCATAGGTGGTGTAACCTAGTCAAGTGGAAGAACATAAAGGACTCCTACAAATACCAACATATAATCATTTTATACTCCATGTATCATGATGTTACAACCTCATAGCTAGATACAATATTATACATGAGGATATAGGGGTACTACAGAATCATACGAACACACTCCTTGAGCTTTTCCATCCCATATGCCACCCGTATAAGAGATACACTCCTTTAGGACCACTATAGAATTTCTGATGGAACTTTCGAGAGAAAACGGTCCATCGAGAACAACCTAGATGCTCAAAATGAAGTTCCCATAACTAGAGGTCCTATCATAACCATCCTATGCCTTGTGCCTGGTTGAAGATCCCTAGTGGAGAGGCCCTCCATTCCCTATCATACAAAAGTGAGGGAGAACATATCAAAACTATGTACTATGCACATCCTCTCAAGATATTGAGAATGGAGTGACCAACAGCTCACCAATTTACTATAGTTGAGGGTGTACTGACTCTTATTTTACCCATGAATCCTAAATCCCTTATAAATGGAGTGGAACACACCTTTATGAATTGACATTGCATTAACTTCATACCAAGTATCACACATTACTAGTGGAGAGGCCTTCTCTTTATAATTGTAGTCTACTTCTGACGGATCTCCAACACCAAATGACGACCCTCTCACCACTATTACTCGAATATGGGGATGTAATACAATATTAATGAGGTATTACACCCTAGAAAGATAATGGAGTTCCATTCTACTATATCTATTACTACAGGTGACCTGAACCCTAACATGAAATGAGAATACCGACACTAGGATAGAGGAATTGCTCCCTTGTATGATAGGGGAGTACCAACTCCACTGTAACAACACGTATGGAGGAACAGAACCCTAGAACAACAAGGGAGTTATTAATTCATGGATATAGTAAATACGCCATAATATGATAGGGGAGTACCCACTCTATCAGTTTGCCTTGTGTAGATGACTTGAGCCCAGACATGGTAGGGGAGAACCAACTCCATGGATAGAGTACTAACACCCTATTTGAATAGGGGAGAAACTACCCTATCAAAAAATAATGTTTTGAGGTCTCTAACCCTTTCATGGAAAGGGTGCACCATTTACAACTACATTAATGATATGGGGTATATATTCCCTAGTCTAATAATGGAGTACAGACCCCTAAAGAACTAACTGATAGGTATAGAACCCGATAACACAACATGGGGAGTCCAATCTCTTCCAAAGTAGACAGGTAAGGGAATCCTTCTCCCTAATTACATATGGATACCATTGTTATCATCGATCTATATGAACCACACTAATCCCCAACTTTTTCTAAGCTCTGTTTAGAGGTTGGAATACTTATCATTCATTGAATCACAACACGTAGGTTCTAGGAGCAATAGAAGCGTGTTGGTGGGTGTTCCAAACATTAAATTTTTTTGCTAATGACTATCAATCTTAGATCAATCACGATAATAAAATAAATGATATTTGGAATAGAAAAAAGAAAGAAAGAAAGTGGGGAGTCCCAGAACCATATTAAAAATCATCATATGTTGGTTATACTTAATTTAATTAAAACAAAAGATTTTCCTTGATGGAATTCTCTCTGCATCGATGTTTCTGGACATGATCTGATGTGATCTATCATTATGCCATCAAATCCAAGTGGAGGATTCCTCTAGTAGTGATCCACACATGCTCCATGAATCTATGGATGTCGTTGAAGGGGTCTCCGAGTGATAGTACGAAAGAGACTTCACTTGCAATGTTTGACTTCAATCTCCTTGAAAGCAGCTTGAAAAGCGCTATCCCTAATCCAGGGGAGGAATATCTCTCTCATACCTTGAGAGTGTTCTTGGAAGAAAATAATTCTTTCTTTGATTGAGATCTTTCCCTAGATCCACTTTTCACAACCCCAAAAATGGCTAGGCTAATGAAAATTATATAATAGGGATTTTAATTACTTAGACTAATAAAATGAATTAATTACCTGAGAGAATCTATTCATTTCATTTTATTATTAATAAGACCCCGTGTCTCATAATAACAATTGAAAATTATTATCACTTGACATGAGCTCAGCGAATTCCACCTAATATTATTTAATTATATAAATAATACTATTTCTCACAAATCCCTTTAAAAATTACATGTCGTTATGTTAATATGCATGACGTGTACTTTTGTTTTCTCATTTTCATTATTTCCTCCACAAAATTTATTATACATTGAATAATGGAAATTTATTCGTCAAATAAGTATCAGTGCATTAATTTCTAATAAATAAATTATTTTAACCAAAATATATTGTCTCAAATAACCAGGGTTGAAAAAAATGTTATCAGGAATCCTTGAATAATTATTAAACCACAATTGGGAATAATATTTATTCAACTTGTTAAATTAATTTTCAACTAAGATACTTGAAAAAACATAGTGTGTGTCCCTCTAGGCCTCTTTCTTAGTGGAATTTGGCAAAGGATGCCAAAATTCAAAGGTCATCATCTTGAAACATGCCAAGAAACCCATATAAGATGATGTTAACATCGTAATGACGTGGCACCTCATACGAATGCTTACCGTGTAATGTAATCCCATTGTCTTGATATCTCAAATAAAGTGGGTTTCATGCTAGTTCCATCATCCCATGTTGTTGATTATTCTTTTTATGACATTCCAGAATTGAACACACCCATTCTATTCCATGGCCATGGATTTATTGAGGCAATAAAAATTCTATAAGAAGGCATGAGATATCTTCTTCCATTATGGAACAAAAGAGAAAAATCCATTCTCACTTTATATATTAATGCAGAATTACTCATGACGCACCTAACATATCCTACCTCACTGCAAATAGTGTGTCATCACAGTTTTCATCAATACATCTAATTGTAAAAGTTGTAAAAGACATTAATAATAATCTTAATGTATAAGGACCAATACAAAATTCCCCATATAGTAATATCCAATGACTCCATGTAATGTGGATTTTCTACTAGCGGGTCGTGTTCTCATAATATTTTCCTAGATAGTACAAAGGGGGAACACCATGAGAAGGGGAATCAATGTTTTAAGAGTCCTCACCCCTAATGGCCTGTATTATTGGTGTCCCTTAGATAAATTTATCCTACCGTAGAAAATATATTCAATAATAGTGTTATGAAACTTCTTGGTTCACATCATAGAATTGATCTGTTATGACCTTTTAGTGCAATAACTATCCATAGGAAATTATCAGATGCATTGTCACACTGAAGAACAATCAAGATGTGATAAGGTATTTGTTAATTAATAATGTAAAAAGTTGTTGGTTCTAGGCGACTAACTCCAACAGGCTCCCACTTGGACAAGAACCATCTTCTAACAACCTTTAACCCGCTAGCTCTCACATGATATTCATGATTCTGATGATATAAAAATTTAGTCATGAGGTCTTCCATGTTTGATTATGTGGACACTCTTCTCACTACAACTTCACCCCTTTCATAGAAATCCCTCAAGAGGTGATAATTCCAGAGTATGTTCTTTGTCCGTTTATGTGACCTTGGTTCTTTTTCAAGAGCCACCACGACACTATTTTCATAATACAATGTGATAGGATCTTTACTGCTAGGCACCACATCATGATCCCTGACAATTCTCTAAATTCAGACGGCTTCCTTGGCTACATCATAATCCACTATATATTCAGAATCTTCTATAGAATCGACGAAAAGTGGTTGTTTTGAACTCTTCCATCTCATAGATCCTCCATGGAGACATAAAACATATTCAGATTATGACTTCAGATCGTTATGATCTATCTAAAAACTAGTGCCAACATACCCTCTGATGACGAGCTCCTTGTCTCCTCCATACATTAGGAACATATCCTTAGTTTTTCTCAGATTTATAAGGGTAGTTTTAATAGCAGTCCAATGTAGTTCTGCTGGATTAGCATGATATCTTCCTACCATGCTCAGTGCATAGGAAACATCAATCCTAGTACATAACATGGCATACATGATGGATCCTATAGCCAAATAATATTGGATATTACTCATTCTATATTTCTATTATTGTGTCTGAGGACACATTTTCTTAGAAAGATACAGATGATGTGACATTGGAACCAATCCCCTCTTGGATTGTTCTATACTAAATATATTTAGTATCTGGTCAATGTATGTACCCTGACATAGTCCAAGTAGCCTCTTGGTTCTATCACGAATGATCATGATCAATAGAATGTAGGCTGCTTTACCCAAATCCTTCATGGAGAAACACCTGTTCAACCATTCCGTAACTGACTGTAAGACAGGTACATCATTTCCAATAATGAATATGTCATCAAAAAATACTACTAAGATAAAAACTACATTTCCATTAAACTACATATAAAAACATGGCTTACAGTAGTTCTAAATTAAACAAAATTTCTTTATGGATTCTTCAAATTGAATGTTACATGACTTGAATTCTTTCCTTAATCCAAAAATGAATTTTTTTTCATCTTGAAAACTCGATTGGTTTCACCTGGAGTCACAAACCCTTCTTGTTGAGTCATATAGAAATATTCCTGAAGGATCCCATTAAGGGATTATGTTTTGACATCCATTTTCCAAATATCGTATTCCTGGTAACCTAAAATGGAATACATGATTCTTATGGATTTAAATAGGGAAACTAGCAAGAAGATTTCATCATAGTCAATTACTTGATGCTGTCTGAATCCTTTAGCCACTGGCCTTGATTTATAGGTTCTAACTTGACTTTCCATGTCCAGTTTTCTTTTTAATACCCATTTGAATCAAATAGTATTTACATCAACTGTCTCATTGAACAGAACCCAAACATGGTTCTGATACATGGAATGCATATTGGAATTCAAATCCTTTCTATATCTTGTAGATTCTAAGATTTCGACGGATTCCGTGTATGATATAGGTTCATCATGGTATAACAATAATGATTCACTATCCACGGTGACTAGGAAACCAAATCCCTATAGTTCCATTTCCTCTCTTGAGCTCCTACGTAATACTTTTGTTTCTGGAACCTCTTCAATGGCTACCTGTGGAACTTGTTCCTGTACCAAATCATGTGTATCTTGGTCATGAACTTCATCGAAGTAAATCTTTCTCCCACTATACTTTTTGAGGATGTTCTCTCTCTCAAGAAATATAGCTTGTCTAGCAACAATCAATTTCTTGTTTTATGGGTTATATAGGTACTATACTTTCATTTCCTTGGAATAACCTATGAATATACACTTCATGCCCTAAGGTGCTAGGTTGTTTCCTGATAAGGAATTAACAAACTCCTATTATACCCATACATGTGTGTGCGACAAAATGAGTTTCTTTCCATTCTATAACATGGAAGGAATTCCATTTTCTACCTGAGTTAGTACATTACTTAATTTATATGATGCATTTTATAATGCATATCCCCAAATGGATAATGGATGATCTGCATGAATCATCATCGATCTCTCCATGTCCAACAAGGTGCGGTTCCTCCTTTCACTAACATCTTTCCACTGTGGTATATAAAGAAGAGTGAGCTGAGATAGAATCCCAAACTACAATATAAGATATGTGAACTCTAGGTTCAAATATTCTCCACATCAATATGATTTAATCATATTTATCTTTTTACAAAGATGATTCTGTACTATATTCTTGAATTCCTTAAATATTTTTAAGGCTTCTGAATTATACCTCATAGAGTAGATATAGACCTATCTACTCAATCCATCAGTAAAAGTAATGAAGTAAAAATATCCAACTACAGATTCTATGGGAAATGTTCTAAAGACATTCATGTTGACAAATCCAAGAAGCGTTGTGGACCTTTAACCCTGTCCACCGAAAGACGTCTTGGTCATTTTACCTTATAGACAAGCGTGACATCTTTCAAGTAGTTTTAGTCTAGTAGAATCTAAATAACCATCATCTGAGAGAATTTCCAAGTAGTTCTCATTTACATGACCAAGACGGTGAGGCCGTAATTGGGTGTTTTATGGGTCATGTGAATTTGTTTCATTATCAATTACCACCACTTTATTTTCATTATTTAATACGTAAAACTGCTATTCAAATGATCCATATGATAACCTATATTTTTCTTATAAAAGAAACAACCCTTATTTCCAAATTTTAAAATAAATCCACACATATCCCAATAAGATACATAAATTATGTTCTTGGTAACACTAGGATGATAATAAAAGTTACTTAAAACCAAAAGCATTCTAGTTGGCAATGAGAGATGGTAATCGCAAATGGCCAACGATTCCATCCTCACATTATTGGCAGCTCAAGGATCCACCTCTACTTTGGAAATATTTCTAAATCTACTTGGTTCCTACATTTGAATACACATGTGAGCCCCAAAAGCTATATCTAATAACCAACGTGTAGAAATGAAAAGAGTAAAGTTGATAATGAACACGCCTTCAGTGTCCCCATGGTTCGGGGTGCAGTTCCTCTTCTAGTTGACTTTCTTGCCACATGAAAAACACACTGCCTCCCATTCCTCTCCCCCTATAGATCTTCCCCTTCTTGGAGGGATTTGTTCGGGGAAAACAGACCATTTATAAGTCCTTACCCACTTTTACTTTTCCTTCCTTTTCATATTCACCATAAAGACTGTAGGTTTGTCATGCCCCATGCCCTTATCTACATGTATAATTACGGTCATAATTTTGGATAGAATCTTCTCATTTTCGCTCATGTTATAGTTGACAATAAATCTAGAGAAGGTCTTGGGCAGTGATGATAGGATGAGATCTGTACACAACTCATCTGGAAACATAATTCCTATGATGTCCAGGTGTTCAATGTAGCCAATAATCTTGACTATTTGCGGCCCTGCTGGCACAGAATCTCCGAGCATAGTTTTAAACAAAGAATTAGAGATCTCATATCTCTCATGTCTTGCCTTCTCTTGACAGATATCCTTATGGTTATACATAATTCTATATGCATACATGTTTCCATGTTGCTTTATGATCTCATTAGACATGGTTGATAGAATGAAACATTGGAAATCTCTGGATTCATCCATATGTTTCATATAGATATATAGTTTCTCATCACTCTTCTCTTTTCCAGGTGAAACTAGAACATGCTATTCCAGCATAAACAATTTCCCCTCATGGTGAAGGATGACGCTTAAATTACTCTTCCATTCAAAGAAATTCGTGTAGGTGAGAAGGTTTCCCTTATCGCGTATGGTTCGAAATTATATTTTTGAAGTAATTTTTCTGACCGTTTCTACAATTTAAGATGAGAAAAGGTTCAGTACTTCATCAAGATAAAACCAAGAAAAATAAATAATTTAATACATATTAGTCTCCCACTATTTTATCGAAATCCAATATCCCTCACCATTGAAAACAAAATATTATGTTTATTAAATATTCTAGTGGCAAGGATCCATATTTCCATTCACATTACCCCAAATAGGGTTGGTCATGAAACAGGATGGGTTTTTTTAGGAATTCCAAATGCCAAGTGTATGAAATCGAAGCTCCATTATCTGCCAAGTGGACTCCCCAATCCCGAAACACATTTATTTTGAATTTCCTCAACCTTTTCCTCTTCGTCACACCAACTCCTTCTATAGAAGTTAACCCTTGATTTAAACCATGTCAAGTCATCCCAAAATGTTGAATTATAATTCCCTAATTATTGAAAGCACCCCAACTAGGGTTGGTCAATAACTTTGAACTATGGTTATATTCTATCCATGATTATGGAAGACTATACTGACCTAATATTTTCTTTTAGGGATTTTATCCTTATACATAAATTTCCATCTTATTTTCTTTGATTACATGCTTGTTAATATTATATGGGATATACATATGTGATTAACCATGTCTAATATAACATTTTCCCATAATTCGGTCTTATTTTAGTTCCATCTTGATTGCATTTTTAATTCATTAATTATGTGATCGTGCCAACACACCCATAATAAATAAACCATGAAACTGAGAGAAATAAAATAAATTATATGATCATGAACTTGTTATATTTGTTATTTTATCTATCGGTTGATAAACTAACCCATGACATAAGGGAAAAACACATTGAACCTTTTGGGTTCATGTTTACAGATTTCCACCTGTGCACCTTTGTATCTCCTTAGATTGGTTTCACCTTGGCTCCTAACTTGAGAAACCTCCACTAGATTGGGAGCTCCATCTATTACAAATTCATTTATCTCACTCGTATGTGATAGGTAAAACATGGTTTAACATAAAAGAAACCTTGGGCATACAAACCCTACATATAAATGAGGATATGGCTCACATGCCAAGAAAATTAATTTAAATAAATAAATTTTAAAAAAATTATTCATATACAAAGGCCCTTGTCTAGATCATGATCATCAAAACATTCAAGGATATTTACATTTAAATAAAACTCGCATTCAATTCATTAATCATTCTTGTTTAAGATAAATCATGGTTGAATAAATTAATTATCTTTAATTAACTAATCCTTTTATCTTAAACCCATTTTTTGAATTTCCTTGAGATTCTCATCCATCATAAATGTATACAAATAAAATTTTTTAAAATTAAATTTGTACTTAACTTGTACCATAAAGGAAACCAAATAAATTCCCATTCATAGCTACCAAATGAGTAGAAACAAACATTTAACACCTATCATGTGTTGTGCCCCATCTTTCTTCCTGCACTAGGGTACACTTCTTATGGGTTTTTATAATATAATAATTTTTTAACAAATCTGTGTATTTTGGATGAGTACACTGTGTGTAGTTCCAACTACATGGCGTGTAAATTTGTTCACCATCCATTAAAAGAACACACATGTGGACTTGTCCTGTAGATGTACTTCAGAAATCATCAGAGTACACGATGTATTCAATGGGACACATGCCATGTAGTATCTGTGTTACACAGTTTTCAACCAGGAATGTTGTGTTTGAGGTACATGGTCCAAACCTATCCCAAAGGGACTATATGTCATGTTCAGTGGGACACACAACATGTAGTCTGGAAACTGTGTGCCCCATGTTCCCCTCAACACACCAAGTCTTAAGGACTTATATAGAATCCAATGACACAATCGAGTTTGGTGGACCATCCTGGTGAATGGAACCTATAATACATGATGTATACTACTGAATACCCACTGTTGGTTCTTGTGTTGTATGTACAGAAAACTTTGGGACCTTCGGATGAGCCCCTTTATTTTCTTTTAATCATAATTAAAGGAAAAAATCATTTCTATAAGGTGAAATAGAAACGAAATAGGAGGAATAGATCTCAAGATTCATATTTATAGAATGATTAAATTTAACAGAAACAACTAAAATTTTAAATGTGTAAACAAAAAATGAAAAACTAAATAATTATAATTGATGATATGACCCCTCTAACATAACTTATAGGTTCCAGGCGCAGCGGAAGCGCATTGGTGGGTGTACCCAACTGTAATTTTGGCCAATAACAATGATCAATACGAGATCCATCACGACAATAAAACACTGGATCTTCGGAAAAGAATGAATAATGAAAGAAAATAGGGGAGTCCTGAAACCATAGAGAGGATCATCATATATTGGTTATAATTAATTTAACTAAAAGAAAAGAATTACCTTGGTGGAATTATTTCTTTATTGAGGTTTCTAATCACGATACAATTTGATCTATCGTTACGTCATAGAATCCAAATGTAGGATTCCTCTAGCAGTGATCCACACATATTCCATGTATATATGGATGTCGCGAAAGGTATCTCCGGTTGCTATCGCAGATGAGGCTTTGCTTGCGATGGCTACCTTCGATCGCCTTGAGAGCCGGTTTCAATGGACTCTACATGGTTAGGCGGTGGAGGATCTCTCTCATACCTTGAGACCCTTCTCGGAAGAAATAAATTCACTTTTTCATTAACAAATTTCTCTAGATCCATTGTGCACTACCCCAATATGGAAAGGTAAATGAGAATTATATAATTGGGAAATTAATTACATAGAATAATAAAATGAACTAATTACCTAAAATAATTTCTTCATTTCATTTAAATATTTGTAAGACCTCATGTATAATAATAATATTTGACTATTAATATTTCATGACATGTGCCCAGATAATTACACATAATATTATTTAATTAAGTAAATAATATTATTCCGCACAAATCCATTTAAAAATTTAACTGCGTATATATTAATATACACAACTTGTACTTTTGTTTTTCCATTTTCAGTATTTCCTCTACCACATTTACTACACCTTGAATTATGTCAGTTTATTTCTCAAAAAAATATCAATCCATTACTCACTAATAAATTTCTTATTTAACCCAAAATAGTTTCTCTCAAATAACTACTGTCAAAATAAATGTGATCAGACATCCATGAATAATTATTAAACCATAATCAGGACTAATAATTATTCAACTTGATAAATTAATATTTAACTGAGATACTTGGATAAACTTAGTGTGTAAGCCCCTCGGCCTCATTCTCAGTGGAATTAGGTGAAGCCTGCCTAAATTCCAAGGTTAGAGTCTAGAAACAGACCATGGAACCCATATAGAATGAAGTTAATGCCACCTTGATGTGTCACCTCCTACGAATTCTTACCAGGTAATGTAATCTCTTTGTCTCGATATCATGAATCATGTGTGTTTCATGCTAGTTCCCTTAACCCATGTGGTCGATACTTCTTTCTTTGACATTCCAAAATTGAACTTTCCCATTCTCTAACATGAACATGGATTTTTTTATTATATATAAATTCCATCAAAGGCCTAATATAACTACTTCAATTATGGAATAGAAGGGAAAAATACTTTCTCGCATTATCTATTAATGCAGTATTACTCATGACACACACAACGTATCCTACATCGATGTTAATAGAGTTTCATTATAGTTTTTTTTTCAATACATCTTAGTGTGCGAGTTGTACCCATTATTAATAATATTAAAGTCTATGGAACAATACACATGTCCATAGATATGAACATCCAATGACAGAATGAAATGTGGATTTCCGACTGGCAGGTCTCGTTCACATAATATCATCCAAGATATTTCCAAGGGCACACACCATGAGAAGGTACCTCAATTTTTTATGAGTCATGACCCCTAATGTCTTGTATTATTTATGTCCCTTAAATAACATTATCTAACCATAGAAAATATATTAAAAACAGTGTTATGGAACTTATGGGCTCTCATCATAGTAGGGATCCACTATGAAATTGTAGTGAAATGACTATCCTTAGGACATTATCACATTCATGGTCATGTAGAAGAAAAATAAATATGTGATAGGTATCTATTAATGAATAATGTAACAAGTAGTTGGTTATATGCCACTAAATCCAATATAACAAATCCATGAGTACGACACACAAAGCCGAATACAATATGGTAGTACCGATTTATCGACATAAACAGTCTAGGGGACCCACATCGTATGGATAAATGCAAGGCTACTTACCACGAAGTTAACCATGTAATCCACCCTAATAGCAACCCATGGTTAAGCATCATAGTTATAGGGTTGTGCTTGACCCATGCCACACCATATCACATAGTACACTGTGGAGGACACAATCATGCTATAAGTGTAAAAATAGTCAGGATAGGAAACTTACATTCCTGTATCTAATATCCAGAAAAGATGGAATATAATGTTGAAGATATTAGGAAGATCTCTACAAATATACACTAAATGAAATGGAGGTTAAAATGTGTGTCGACTCGCATGTGCACCTGGTCATGTCTCCCATTCACATGGTGTAGCATGACTATGTAGGCATACATGGCAGGTACAACTTAGGCATGAAATGTTCTGACTCACCTGGCCACTAGCCATGTTGTTCTTCCACATAGTCTGGCCAGCGGTGTCCCTAAAATGATGTGCATCACACTATTAATGACATGTTCATGTTAAGTAGCGACATGGTCGTGTCATTTACCAATTTCTAGGTCCATCACCCTATATCAACATACACTAGCCATGTATTTCTTCACTACCAAGTAATATTACACAATTTCCATTGACATGTCTTATGGCCACACAACATGGGATCACTACAAGAATTGTAACCCTGGTACATGTAGTGTAGTCCCCAAATTTCATCTTCTTCCCCAAATGAAAAGAACAAAAGAAACATCTACTAGACTACACACAATGCCACTGATAATTATAGTAAGGAATCACTTTATTAGTTTCTCGATTAACCATGGTTTTTCCCTAAAAAAAGATCAACCTATAAGTGATCACAATAAATTGTAATGTGCTCTATAAACATTAAATAGTTCCTAACAAACGGTATTGAGAACAAATAAAAAATCCATCTTCCTCAAGTGAAAATATTAGTGTCTTTAGGGGTAGTATGATTTTTAGATCATGCATATCTGCTATATTGTATTGATTGGCTTCATGAATGAAGATCAATAGAACATCACCACACTGATTTTGGATCATTTCCATCCATCATCCAGGGGTGGAGAGGAGTCACCTATCCTATGTGCCATGTGTACAAAATTTTTGGTTGTGGGGTAGATTGGTTAAATTGATTAAATAAATTAAATTAATTTTCTTTCATGTTTAATTCCACATAACCATCTCTCCCTCAACTGAAAAATCTGTGTTAACAAATTTTATATCACACCTAGGGTAAACAAAATGTTCCAAACTCAACCATGGTATCAAAATTCTTAAACGAGATTCTACTCGGGAGATATTCCAATTTTAATGAGAAAATGAGAGCATGTGAATAATATATTTAATATTTTTTTAATAGAAATGCACTGAGGCTCTCCGGGCCCTAGAATCTAATGCCAAAAAGTGTTGGATTTAGAAATATCCTTAGAAATATACAATAGTTTTACATGTTAAAATCCAAGTAAATGTAATCCGAATTGTCTACCAAAGGAGTGTCACATGATTTGACCAACATATCCTAGTTTTTTCAGGGGATCTAGCAGTTTGATGATAAGATAATAATTATGAATATATATGTTCTTCAATTGAGACTCATGTTTTTTTGTTTTTTTATTTATTTATCATATGTTCCTTATATTTGTTCAATGGTTTATCTTGGTTATGCATCATGTGACAAAAAAGATATGTGGGAAATGAATTTCACAATCTGAAAAATTCATACATGTGATCTGGAGTGATCATGTAATGTCCCAATCAATTCCTCCTAGTCTCTTAGATTATTCCCTATACTCTACCTTCTTGAAAAAACCATTACAATTGTGATATAAGACTCTCCAAGAATTCATCTTTGTTGCTTGTGTATGTTGTTTCGATGATCAAATGATTAATTATTTAATGATGGTTTGTTGAATTTATAGTAATTTACGCCATGATAATTTGTTTATCTTCATAGTACATAATGGTAAAATTTATTATGGAGTCTATCAAGCACATTGGGATCACGTGTGTTCAGATGATCTCACTAAAGGTGTCACAAGATTTTTAGAAACCTCGATACCATAATTTCAATGCCCAATTTATTGGATTTTGACCATTCAATGGGGACGTTTATAATCATGTGTAGATGCTAAGTGTATTTCAAAATATCATGCCACCCTGTCTAGGGTAATTTACTAGATCGTGATGCCTACTAAAAGGCTCTCAGGCGATCAAAGATGTTTTTTTCTAGGATATTCGATGAGATAATGGTGGATTATTGGGGGGGATTCATGGAATTGAGCTAACATATCATGAGGGATTCTAGTGGATCATTCTAACATGTATAGGATGTTTAATGGGGAAAATGGTGATAGTTTAGGATGAGGTACCCCTTTTGAGGGATATCTATGTATCCTACCCTCTCATGTTGATCCATTTATTACTTGTTTTTTTTGTTTAATTCAAGACAGTTTGGAGATCTTATGATTTTATATGAGTTATTTCAAATACAATAACTCTCCACATCATCAATGAATCATGTAACCTATATAGGTTATTTTTGTGATGTTTGGAAATTTTCTAGACCAAAACATAAGTATTTATTTGGAGATGGTGAGGGAGTGAAAGACTAATTATAGATTTATGAGACTATTCAGGTGATGAGGGTGACATGTCAGTGGAATTTTTCACAACATTGTAGGATCTTCACCCATAAATTCTTGGTTTCTTGCAGACCATAAGGTCATATCGTATAATTTTTATAACTGTAAAATGATCCATTCATGTTCATAATGTCTTCCTTGTTTTACAAGGATTTATGGACGTTTCATTAGGTGTTTGTCACCTGATTTAGAGGACCTCATCATGAAGTACTGAGGTGATCAAAGTGTTTCTTGGAAGCCTTTGTGATATGATTAGTTATATAAAAAGTTTCTCATCAAGATATTCCACAATATATGCACTATGATTGACCGTCTGCATAACCTTTTGATGGATATGTAATCATGTGTCTCTTGGAGGTTCCCAAGAGCCATGTGATCCTACCCACCTTTTTCCTATATTTCTTTCAAGAGAAAATAATACACAAATTTATTTATTTATTCCATTTTATATTTTTTCAATGATCATTTTTTGGCCATAAACAAATATCCCCCCTCAAGGTCGATGTCTATAGGGATAAGGGATTAGTTTTGAGGTATCTAAATCCCCACCTAATAATTTTTTGATATCTCTAATCAGTGTCTTGGGTGACAATTGGTCTTCCAATAAGTGTTCATTATTCCATAGAATGGACTATAAATAGGAGGGCGGAGGCAAGATCAATCACTTGCCACCCAAAATTCAAATATCTTCTTCCATGTCCCTACAACATGATGATTTCACCAGATACTCTAGCAATATATAATTAAGTTATTCGTTTATGAGAAAATATCTTGATAACTACTACACAAGACGTGATTTTAGTAGTTTCATTTCAAAACCAACCATCAATCTATATTAGGTAATTTTTTTTCTTTTCAAGTTGTAGCAACATGGATTTCATGATGGTTTCACATGGTTCTATGACTCAACCACATGACCACTCGACTATTATGTGGACTGTGTCTCCATGTTAGGTTCATGAGATAAAGAGTCTAATGAATATTTGTGTGGTCAAGAGACATTAAAAAGGTATATATAGTCCAGGAGAACTATTATAGGTAATTGTATATGTTGGGCCTTTATGCCTTCATGAATCCCTTGATTTTTCATACAATTTTCATGAAGTTGTTTGAAATTTTCCTCTTTGGTGATGAGATTTTATCTTATCTAATGTAAGAAACCTACTTTCTTCATATGGGTCAAAAATCTCGTTATACATCCTTAGACACAAAAAACTATAGGGAAATTATTAATAAGAATCATAATTTTGACCCTCAGTACCATGGTCATTCTAAACATATAGTTTTATGAAGGCTTATCTTGTCTGAGAACTAGAATTGTACTTTATCAGACCACCTTCCTCTATATGTGTCAGTTTACTATATTATATTACCAACCCTTATCCAAAATACAATATTCCACCATGATTGGTGTCAACATACCTAAACATCATTATGTTGATAATTTTTTAGCATCTCAATTTGATCATATCACTGTTCCATGGGTTGTATAATATGATGACCTCCAGGGCTTTATATGACCATGTTTTCTCCTACAAACCTTCGATCAATGTAACTCGAACATACGTTTCTATTATTTCAATAACAATTAGAATATATGGAGTTTGAATTGTTATTTTTTCCCTGGTGGAAGATATTCTGATGAATGTGCATGGCCATTACGGGCCAGGAATATCTGTATATAATTAACCAACTAGTTATATGTTTTACATCTTAATGGAGTTGTGTGGGTTTCCCACATCATGGTTTATTGTCATTGTAATAAAATTTGAGATTTTTATAGCTGTTGGTTCCCCAGTAATGCCAGATTCCATCTATCCTATGGTTATTTAAGAATTAGCTTCTATAACATTTGTCATCTAGTTAGGATATCCCCCCATAAGAAAATTTATGAGAAATTCCTCTCTTCAAAAGATATATTGGATGACCCTACACAAACTCTAGTCATTGAGAGGAATTTTCTAATAATTATGAAGAAAAATTAGATAAATGATCTAATTGTACTCTCATTCATCTCTTTCAAATATTAGGCCAACATCCTCGATTACTGTGATGTGGTTTTGTAACCCTCTATATTCCCCCACCACTTTCGGGCCATATTGGTTTGAGAAAAAATGGTTTTTATTGGAATAAATTAGAAAATATAGATAATTAAATAATGGGATATTGTGTATAGTAAATGATAAATCCTCGAATTAGTATAACAGTTTTTCAGGATATTTTCATGAATGGGTGGATTTTTGTGGTTTCTGATTCACACTCAAAAATCCAGGTCAGTACAGTTCTGATGGTGGCATGACTAGAATAAGGATGGATCCCTAATCTATTAGTTCCTGTTCTTTTATAACTCCATCAACTATGAGGCCACATCCAGAAGGTAAGCATTTACTATAGAAATAATTCCCCTTTCTAGTTCTTGTTTGGAAGCATATAGAAACACTTCCACTACAATGGATACACAACACCAATAGATTCAATGTAACTTTTTTTCACCATATTTTGATGATAATATCAAGTGATTAGGTCATGTCATCATGACCTAGGGATGTTTATGATATAATAAGTTGATCTGATAACTTTTATTTTGTTTCTTCTGATGTGTCGATCGAGCCAATTATTGATGATGTATGAGACACCCTTAACAAAAGGTCTAGAAATATCTCTCTTAGAGGTGGAGTTATTTAATCTGTAAAGGATGATACTATCATTCTGAATCCTTATACACCATAATGGATTTATTTATAGTTAATATTATTTCCAACGGTTTCCACTCTCCCTTTGATTGGCATGTGGGGATAGCGATATATTGTGATTATCTGGAAATTTTGGTTAATGTGGGAACACAATGATGCGAATGGTGGGATTATCCTCCAATCTATTTGAAATCCAGAATTCATTTAAAATGAACATTTATAGGATTATAGAGAGGCCTACCCATGTGACATTATTAATAGAATGATATATCAATATAAAAATCAATTTATCTCACCGAATACTTTATCTATAAAAAAACATGGATCTGATTCATATTTTTGGTGAGCTATAGATGATGAGTTGTGCTTAGGTTGATTACTATACTGATAGTTTGGGAAATGTTATCAAGTAAATTAGTCATTTTATAGAAAAAATGATATTTCTTTCGATGAATGGGTATATAGGTCTTTTTCCCCTCATTCTTCCTCATCAACTGAGTTAGTTGTTCCTCCTTTTGACATACACAATCAAGAAGCCACACAATCTCATATGTGGAATATGATGATTTGGTGTAAAATTCGCAAATGGACTAGAATAATATTATTAGGAATATTCTACGACTAAGGGGAATGTCTTCACTATCTATTTCTAGATTTTGGGCATTGAGGATTCAACCATTAATCATTATATGTTACCATGTGACAAGTCATCATAACATGGATAGAATTAGTATCTAGTGAGAGAGACATACATGAACTTATGGATGTAGATTCCTTGACCTAATTCATGAAGGAAGCTTCATATGATTTGGAATAGAAGCATTTATTTTTACTTGATCAATAATCCTAAATAGACGCCTTGACCATGAAGATATTCTGGTATAAAGGGATCCTGGATCG
This sequence comes from Viscum album, assembly GCA_963277665.1. Lineage (NCBI taxonomy): Eukaryota > Viridiplantae > Streptophyta > Magnoliopsida > Santalales > Viscaceae > Viscum > Viscum album. The sequence continues at coordinate 355,689,985 of OY728155.1, read as the reverse complement.
CTTAATGTATGACAATTTGGAATCATTTTCATTCCTAGAAACCCATTAGAAAACTGTTAAATATATTTCAACAATGAATGATACCCTTTTTCCTAGGGTAGATAAAAAATAAGGGGGTGAGGGGAACTCAAACATTCAGTTGATTGTTCTCACCGTACCCTTCCTAACATGACCGGTTCAACCAATTGAACCTTATTATAGTTCCACCATTGATATATGTCTTTTGATTGAACATATGGAGATGCTTTTAAATGTGTAGATCCCAACATCGTCATGAAGTCAATGAATAGTCCTACTGAATATTATATGTTTTGATCCAATTCACTTTTATTCATGATGAAAATTCAATTTCAATGACCATTAGTTATAAAAACCATTAAAGATACCCATCCTTCACGTGATATTAAATACACATGTATTTATGGATTTTAATATTTAAATCATCAAAAAATTATTCCCAATAAATAATCATGAACTTATAATAATATTAGAATCTTAATTGATGTATATTCTCTCGTTATCCTGATATTAACTCATCAAAAAAAATGAATTTTGGATGAATATATTTCATGATGAAGGATTTATCTATCTTTTTCAAACGTCAATGGACCGGGAAAGCATAACATGATGTTTGTTTGAATCCATATGGGAGGGGGATCACAAGTTTTTTTATCCTTTCATGTATATTTCCATGATTTATTTTAATAATTATATAGGGGTAGACTTAGATTTCATTTTTAGGTTATTTTAGCCTAGATATTATATGGATATTGTATTGGTTAATTTATATCGGACCTTTTATCACTATAGTTTAAGGTATTTTATATTCGGTCCTTTTGAATTTAGTTTTTTATATTTTATCTCATAAATTTTATCATTATAAACTCTGTTCTTCTAGCTAGGAATATCTATTTTTGAAGTTTATGGTCTTTTAGCTCAAGCCAAGAGATGTCATGCTGTTTAAATCCTTAATTCTAGTAAATGAATATGAAATTTTGGGAAGACATTCCATGGATTACCAAAAAAATATCCTTTGATGTTGAGTTATACCATGGTGTAGCTAAGGATAGTGAGGATTAGAGATCCTTTCCTATATGGAATGGATGCCTTGGGTTGGTAAGACAAAGACATTAACTGTCAGTGGAATTTTCAAACATAGATGTCTTCACTGTATTACAAGGGTCATGGAATAGTTATGGGTGTAATATTGCTTCAGTTTGAAATAATACAGAAACTGAGTCCAAAGTGGAAGTTAGAATATGGGTGATGTAATTGATAACCTAAATGTTTGATTCCATTAAAATGGAATATGGTAGATATAAATGGTATGACACAAAACTCCCCACGCTACCCAGGTTCGACCTGTAGTTACCAAGTCCAAAATAAATTGGGGTTTCTTTCCTATAAAGAGGATATGACTATATTTTGTAATTCAAGGCCCTTCTGCATCGATATCATGGTTATGAAAATTATAACTACACCCCTTTCCCATATCCAAGATTGATTATTTAGGACTCAAACATCTTTATGATGATGTTGGATGTGGATAGAAAGCCACCCAAGAGTGGTTGTAGTACTCTAGTGTTGTTTAGCACTTATATTAGGAATTTTAGGCTCCAGAATGTGTGATTTTCGGTGATGAGGTTTGGGACATTAAAATTTTCATGAATGAAGTATCACCCTCCTAATTTGACATTTTTTATAGAACACAATGAAATAATTCTAAGGATATCAATTAATATTGAATAGTTTGGTATGGGGTTTGTCAATCATGGTCCAATGTGCTTGATTCATAAAGATTGCATGGGAAAATCATGATGTTGATATCCCAGAGCACTATCAGGTGTTGGGTTCCACTACAGTGACGTTAAGCTCAAAATAATTAGAAATACCTCCATATTAGTCAATGATGTAACTGTTTGGTAGGACTAAGCCCATATTCATTGATATCAAGGTAGAAAAAAAGAGTTATATTTCCCTTTTCATGGTCTATGAAATATTTACAGTGACCCAAAGCCCTAAAATCATGACGTGTGATTAAAAGAATATGTAATATTTTAGGAGGTTTTTAGCTTCCTAAAATCTATTTATCCACCTGTGAATATGATATCTTGGTGAGAATATGTGAAAAATCACTACTCTAACTTTTTTCTAGACTATAGGTTCTAGTGGTTTTGACTCAACTATTACTCGGTCCATAAAGAAGACCCTATAATCTTTATGACTTAATTATAAAGATTGTAATTTTTCCCAAACTCTAGACATGATGGGTTTAGAGAGTGAACAATTTACTTTTCATTATGCCTCCTTTTGAGGGTTTTCAACGTTAAATGTTTTGTGTGTATCTCACTTGCAGTTTAAAGTCTTGTAACATGGAACACCATAGTCTATTTCTTAAGGATGTTTAGATTTTATCAAAGAATAGTATATTTACGGTTATTACTAACATGGACCTAATATGAGTGGAATTCTAAACAATTACATAATTAGGATACCCATGATCAAGAGTATTCTTTTATCCTTTGGGATGTAGATTAAAATTTTGTAAATCATGGCTCGAGGTTCTCAGGTCATGAGAAATGATATGGGAATTTCATATTGGGTATGTACCATAATACCCTTAGTGGATAAGTTATTTTATACTGACATAAGCCTCATAATAATTCTAAATCTCTTTATATATGACCAATATGTCTCTGGATGGTACGTAATAACCTTTCTGCATCAGTAGGATGGTAAAACAGAGATATCTATTTTAATTTCCATGGCCTATTGATGTTTTTTGGAAACCCAAGTAAATCATGAAATGAAGTGTGATTTATGAATGGGGAGCTTAAAATATGATGAAATCATATTATACTCCAATTAATTGGGTTAAGACTCTTTTTCTCCATTGATAAGAGATTATAATGGGTGGTAGCATTTACATTTTACATCATGTAGTGGATGTGTCTTTATTATTTTTTTAATGTTATACAAATTGGAAATTTACATTATAGTTTAATGATATACGGTAAAGGGATAATTATATTTTTCCACATTAACATCATTAATTGAGGAAATGGAAACCTATTAAAGATGATTATTGTATCACATGAACAATAATTAAGTTCACAGATATGATTCATACATAGAAACATTATCCTATATAACCCCTCCTTTATGATAGAGGAGGATAATTTTATTATTGGTTATGGTAGATGGAAATAAGATTGTAGATATAGGAATCACTATGTATCCTAGGATGTAATATATATAGAAACATATATTTCTTGAATGGAAAACTCATTTCATAGATATGAAGGATACACGTATGTGGTCATTGTTCCCGGTGATAGTTTTAGTAGGGCCATGGATTGAGGATATGTGTTTCACTACATATCATGTGTTTATAGAAATCAATAAAAAATGAATTTATTGATAAATCCTTCATTTAACATCCTATAATTAGGAAATTGGACCCCCGAATTGTAAAGATAATGTTATGATTGGGCCCAGTAATAGCGGTATGGGAAACAATACATATCATTCAAATGGGATAAATCAAGTCACACATAGTTCTAGATAGAGATCCACCTATACGAGATTGGACTATATGCAGTGAGGGGGAATTTTTATATTCATTTTTTGGTTGGTACTAGTGTTGTAGATCGGGCCATTTATAAATATCCTATGACTATACAAATTCATGCACATATATTTATGGAATAAACATGAGACAGGAGACCAACACCAAGGGTATCTATACCATTTAGTGAGGTCCAAAATAATGCATAGTTTTTTATAATGTGATATAAATAAACTCTCCATCTTAATGTCATCTAGTAAAGACTCATGGTGTTACATTTAAGGTATTTAATTCATGACTATGATACCATTTTCTTGAGCTAATATGATCTGATCATGCGGGGAAGCGCTTACCAAAATTAATAAGCTACTGTTAGATATGATCATTTTAAGAAAAATGAAATGACCTTGGTTCACCATGAATATGAGGCAGTTACAGAAAATGACAACTAAATGTTATATAATGTAGTGGATGGACCAGAATATAGGAATTTAGAATCCACCCATATATAATTTGGATGAGAAATATGTAATTAATATTTCTAGAAAACTGGTCATTTTTTATTCAAATAATGAGGAAATTAATTTTGTAGTTTAGCAACATGTGGCCGAAAAATGGGCGACCCAATGTGAATGAAGATGAATACATGGGGTCCATGAAAATTTACCCCATTCAATTAGGAAATTGACTATGAAAGATAACATCATGTGCTATGAAATAGGGCTAGTTTATGTGAAATATAAATAATATTTCAGTCGGTCTCCATAATTGTGGTATGGGAATCATTATATATACTATTATGGCATGAATCAATCCAGACATTGTTTTTATAAAAAGATGGTCCCTATGTGAATCAACCTCTCACTCAAGGATATCGTAATTTCGTCATTCTTTTGAACATATCTATCTCGTGTCAAGTGAATCATCATGATATGATGAATTCCATAATGTTTAATGCCATTCACCAAGGGCATATTCCTTGAATTTTTAGCATCATACTATAAGTACAAGGGACTCGATGTAGTTTAATGTATTTCTAATAGGAAAAAGATTAATGCAGTTTAAAGTATTGCTTCAAGGAAATAAGATGGTACTTGGTTTAAAGTATTTATAGTATAAAATGGGATGATTTATATGTTAAATTTGTATTTCTAGAAGAGAGTCACGATGAAGGTTAACAAAGGTTTTTCAAGAAGAGATCCTTATAGTTTAACATTAATTGGTTTAGAAGTGATTGTGCAGTTTAATATCATGATACCAGGAAGTTATTGTGAATTTTAACGTTATGTGACTAAGATGTGAGATTCATGATTTTTTTTATGCGTACTATTTAATGACAATCCTTCAAAGTTTTTAGATTGTGACCCACTGCCTATCAATCAGGGCCAATGAGTAAGATTTATTCTGATATACCTTATGTATAATACAAGTACCTTCCCAGTTTTCTTCCATTTTAAAATGTTTTTCCATGGTATCATTATAGTTCTAAGAGAAAAAATAGTTCTCATTGAATGAATGAACCAAGGAATAAATTTTTATAAATGGTCTTCATAAACCGATTCTTAAATTTCATCAAAGTTAGCATGTGTTTAAATCACCTTCTTCTCGATCCTCTCCATCTCATTCAAGTGCCTTTTCAATTTCTTATAATTTTATAGTTTTCCATAAATGGATATTTTAAGTGATGTATAACAATCCATGATTTTCATACAGGGATACTACATCATTTTTCAGAATACTTAATACACTACACAAAGACACACCCAAAGAGAATATTAGTTTAGTGCCTCTTGAAACTAGGAACAAAAACATTTAATATGGTGTAAAATATTAAATGTTTACCACAAAAAACATTCCACTTAGTACTCATACTAAAATCCTTTCCTTGCATCCTATGGTAAGGAAAGATAAGAAAAATGTGATCTCAGATGCATTGTAATGGTAAAAAATATATGTTAGAATAACGAGAACATATGTTTATGGAAACACGATAATAATATTTGAAAAAAATACCCTAAATGTCCAAAGATAATATGAATGAGTTATCAAAAAAATATTGGGGTTTCATAAGGCATGATTCATAATAAAATAAAGAACATAATCCATGAAATCAAATCATTGGAAAAAGACATGGAATTTGTCATATACACATAAACAAAAAAACTTATTTCCTTAGTATTGAAGGAATCACTTCTAAAGTCATCTTAGTAGTATGGGTTTACTCCCCATACCACATTGTTTGTCAAGGTTATCTCCCATAACCAAAATGGTATGCATGGTTCACTTCCATTACCATCTTTGTAGTCATGGTTCACTTCCAAAATTGTATTGGTTGTCGTGTTTCACTCCCTTGGTCATCATAGTAGTAAAAGATCACTACCAAGACAATTATAATATATCCTATGAGATAAAATATTTACCTAATATATTAGAGGGAGATATAGGTCCCGCCCATCTCATAATGAAATCAAACATACATCTTCCACAAGATCATAAAAAATCATATCACAACAAATGAAATTGAATAGGTTTCAGAAACATGTAATTATATTATATCATGTGGAAAAATAGATGTTTCATAATCATTTCATCGCATTCATAACACATAAAATGAAGTAGGTTTAATAAAAATCATTCCATGATAGCATAAACCATTCGTTGAAATAATATGAATGAAACTCATTAACTATAAAAAGTATGTTCACATAGATTGGAAGGATTATTAAATTTCACAGGGAAAATGAATTTTCCTTAAAAATATATTTTTAAAAAATAAAACATTGTACAACCCATTTTATATAAAACCACTTTGAAAACATATAAAATAAACATGGAAAATAATTTAAAAACTTTCTTGAGGAAAATATAATTTCTTCATTGAAATTAGTTTCATTTGTTAAAATGAAACACAATTCAAAAATAGAACATGTTATATGAAAATAAGCTTGTAATATTTAATGAGAATCTTCAACGAATAAAGGCATCATGAAAGTGTAAATATAATTTCATTCCATATAAGTTAAAAAAAGTATTCTCATAATTTTTTTAGGAATGTAAACAAGTACCTTATTTGGGAAATGAAAACAGATTCATTTAGAAACAATTATAAAAATTAATACAAGAGTAAAAAAAATATTTAATAAATTGTATAAGAATAATAATATGATTTTGGAATACATTTTTAAGAAACATGGACATGGATGATAAATATGTACAAGTTGATACTTATGTATAAATGAACTTGATAATAATGATATAGTAGAATTAACCCTTACAACTTTATAACTAGTTGAATAATATGCCCCATGAAATAAAATAAATAATATGGATATGAAAATATCATAATATAATAGTTAATACTCTTAAAATACATTCATGGGAAGTATATACACAATGTAGAAGAAATATGTTATGTGTGAGGTACATGTCTCATAGAAGTAAGAATGAGACATACATCCTTTACCTTAAGTCTGATTCCAATATAAGAGTATAAAACTCATATATAGTGGTGTAAAAAAATTATTAAAGTATTGTAGACTCATAGTAATATGTATTATATAATATATTATTCACTTATGACATTATATTAACCATTTATCAACAATTAGAAGTTAAATAAATGTTTTAGGTAATAACTTCATTATTTAGCGCCTATGAATGGACTTTTTATTCTTGATCTTTTAACAGATATCATGATTTAATTACAAAAACAATGTAATACATGATTTTTATATCATATATTTTTTTAATAAATATATATAAGATAGATATATTAAATTGAATACATTTCTCCTAGAGATGATAAGTCGTACATACAAATAAACAATGCTTTCTTTTTGTTATCGTACTAAATGGAAGAAGGTAAATGAAATATATCAATATATGTATTATTAAATTATTATTATTATATAATTAATTTCTTATTTATTCATTATATACATTATTTTGTAATATTTTTTTAAATTGTTAATCAGGATGATGAATGTCATCACATTGTGGAGATGATTGGACGTATGGATGGATGTGAGATGATATCATTCTGTTAATGGTAAAAGGGTAATGAATTAGATGGTATATTAATTAAAAAGATTAAATATAATGTATTATTTATTGTATATTTTCATTATATCCATTTTTATAAAAAAAGTATTTATAAAATATATATTAAACCACAACATCGAGAAGATAAAGAATATGTATGCATGTGCGGTACATTAATTATTCCTAGGATGAATAAAATAAAGAATATGATATCTCTATATTCGTTATAAAATCTCAGAATATTGATATTAAAATTTTTACTTTATAGTGGAATCAACACAATAATTTTATATATATGATAATATAATTCTGAATGAGTCAGTAAGAAGATTACCTCTTATTCGACGATCTCCCTCAAGACCCCAACATAGGGACCATAGAGTTGGTATTTTGAGAAGAAAAAACATATTAAATGTTAATATGGATTTCAAGAACGTAAATGGGTAGGGGATGGAAAACCATGAAGGATCAAGGTGGTGTGTGGAATTAAGGGAGGACGTACGTTTTAATTAGAAAGGGGTGGGGTATTCTTTGAAACACTAAAAACTATTAAATAAAAATAAATAGACTTTCGATTTCAAATAGACCCAATGTGAATTACATAAATTATAATATGTCTATGGGTCTATGTAATATCAAAATAATTATACATATTTTGGTTACAATATTTAACTTATCATTTGGTTTTAACCCTTATATTAACCCTTTATCTTTAATGGTAACAACATGGAATTTTACTCTTTACAGTTAATATAGTTACATAAATTTCCAAAATAACACCCAATGGATAATTGATGAAAATTTTAATAGTATTCCAGTCAGTTTTCAAAATTTTATTATTTTGTTTAATTTTATATAACTTAGTAAAATAATATTTATATTAATGTATCATTTCTATAAATTTTATATTATTAATTATTTTAATTTTTTTAAAATATCCTAACAACATCATAAATTCTAAACACAAATTATAATATATCACTAGTATATAAATTTTCTCTTAAAAATTCATGGATGACACTAATTATGTTAAATTATATTTAAATTCATAATTTTAATATCATTTATTTGATATTTATAATAATTAATATATTATTAAATCATCATTATGTAAGAGTTTAAATAAATTAATTCTTCTCCAGAAATTATAATTAATTTATCATGATGAAAATAAATTTTTATATCATACAAATTAATAATTTTTTTATAATTTATCTTCTATATAACACTATATTAAAAAAATTTATATATTAAAATTATGAGAATGAAATTTTAAGTTATCTATTAATAAAATATAATAAATGTTATATTCATAACAATGTGGAAAAATAAGGTTTTAGTTTCAACATATGGTTAATTATAGTTAAATTTCATTTATCCAATGAAATCAGGAAAAGTGTTAGTGTAACTGTATAATGCTTATATTATTATTTTTTACCTTAATTTCCCAATTTACTTTCAATAGTGGAATGAAAATACTAATGTAACTATTGACCAATCATTAAGTTGATCTCATTAAAATGTAAATATAATTATAATTAATGGATTCTATATCTATTTTTTTAAATTAAATTCATTGAAGTGACAAAATTAAGTTTAACACTAATCCTGTAATCGTGGAAAGTAGAAGGGTAAAAATAACATTCACAAGATAAATAAGTTTTCACGTAAAATTTCAATATAAAAATACTTTAACTAAATAAATTGTATAAATATATCTATAATCAATATATTTTTTATTTAAGTGTTAATGTAATGTATTATAATTATTTAAATGAAAATTCAGTTTTAAACTATAATGTAGTATTTTTTACTAAAATAATCAAACTTCTCAGGGAAATACAAAAAATTCACCCTAAGTGAATTTTGAAATTACTAATTCAATATTGATGTTTATATTATAAAATTATATTTATAATAGTTTCTACAAATAATTTTATTATTTTCCACAATAAGACATAAAAAAAATTAATTCCTTTATAAAAATTATATTTATAAACATATAATTCTTTTAAAAATATTATACCCTTCATAAATACATTTAATTTATTTTAAAATATTTTAATTTTTTTATTACTATCCATATTAATACATTTAATGTATAGTTTATAACAAACTCATTTAAATAATTCAAATAGTATTGTGTTATTTCATAGAAATGTAGTGTTATGTGTAACAGAATCCAGGTTTGAGTTGTATGTTGTGTAATCTTAACATGGTGTTGTCTATAATGTAATCCAATAATATTTACTATATATAAAAATAAAAATATATATTTAGTGTTTCCATAACGGAAAACTATCAAAAATAGTAAATTAATAAAAAAATACACAAAATCTCAAGGTATTACACTCGACATCCCTAGAAATTAATTTCCCCCTCAGAATTCATCTAGGTTACCAATGTATTAAAACACGAATGTTTCTTTCATATAAACCCATATCATAAAGATGAATTATATATATTTTTATAATGGACATGTTTGAAAACAATAATTACCCAATGTAAATCTTAACAGGTCTCCACATAATAGAACATAGGTGAAGATTTGGTATTGGAGGAAACGAGTAAATAATCATAGATATTGATAAAGATTACTAAACACAATAATGTTGGTGATCTAGAGAATATTAAAAATAAAAAATCCATAAAATAAAGAAGTTTCAAAGATTCCATTGACATCGTAAAAAACGATGATAACATGAAAACGTTTTACATCATGGTCCCTATTGTAAAATTTGAAGAATTTTCATGAGAGGGTACACTTGTTTAAGAATAATATCACCCTTTTGTGGGGCCTTTATTAATTTCCACTTAATTACTCATTAAATGAAATTAATATTAATTTATCACTCATAAATCATTAGTATATCATGTGATTCATAAATAAATTGATTGGTCATTCAATTTATCTTTAACAAAACAAAAGGGATAGAACATGTTATCAAATATGAGTAATTCAACCTACATTGAGATATTATATTAATATTAACAACTTCATATGAATATTAACTTATAATTTCTATAAATGGATAACCACACAATCTATTTGAAATATGAAAATCCAAATTTTTTGAAAGAGGTTAAATAAATCTGATTAACCTTTATCACCTATATATCATAAGGAAGTTCATCATTATCTCATTCCAAACATACCAATACCAAATATTTTTTCTCTTGAGATATATAAATAAACTAAATTATCATAAAATCGTAGTAAAAACATTAATTCTTTCATAAATTAACTATTTAGTTAAACCATAAATCGAATTATTCTATAATTTATCTTCTTACTATTAGAAAACATATTTTTTATATTATTATTATTCCCAAGGAAATAAATATTGTACCACTAATAATAAAACATTTCTTTATATAATTATCCTTATATCGTGAAAATATTAATGGTTATCCTTCCCTTATTAATGGATTTTCTAGAAATGCCATCTTACCACCTCTATCAAATTTAATGGTTTCTAGTACTATTCAACATATTCTATAAAATCCTTAAGTAAAAACTAAATTGGACCAATCCATAGATATTTTATTATTCTGCAATACCATAAAATTACATCACCAACATTATTCTATATTTCCATTGCATAGATACTGAATCACTCAAAAACATATTTTTCATACTCCACATCAACAATAGTGATCACATGAGATATCACTTTTTATTTGAATTTATGGGGTTACTGACATCGATCATCATTGGTAACCCTTATATTTAGCACAAGTTATCACAATTCCCATTTCAATTTAATTTGATACATTGATTTGTAGATGGTGAACTCTTTGGATCATTTTTTATTCACATTACTTTGGAAGTAAAATTCAATGTTACCCTCATTACCATGCAGAAAAAAATTATCAATCCCCTTAAGACAATTTACATTATTTTTCCATCCACCCACACATTGAATATAAGGTACATACAATCTCTTTCTTGCAATACTTTTTGGAATATGCTTTGAAATCTATCCTTATTTTACTATCACAACCATGAGATAGATGGGTAACCTCAATCTGATTTTTTTAAGATGAATACCAGGAAGGTATATACTGAAAAATATGTTTTTTTAACTCATCCCAATCCATGGAGTCAATTTTAACTTTTTTTCCCATATTCTTGATAATGTTCCACCACTTATTTTCATTAACATACAATCAATAAGTTCCCAACTTTACCTTTTCACATTTTGATGAGAGGATAATAAAAAATATATTTTCAATGGTACAGATCCATTTATTATAAAATATAGGACCATTTGTTCCACTAAAACAAGATATATGTTTCCCTAATGATTATTAAAGAGAATATAATTCCAACATTTGTTCATTTGGATGCCAATCAGTATTCATTGTTTAATAAGGTTTTGTGGTCATATAAACAATATTCTATATTCTATATCAATTAACATTATGTTTCTCAAGGGTAAAATCATTGCATTTCCCATCTCAAACAAAGGTAAAATGATTCCTTTGGGTTCCATCCATTGACTAAAACTACAAAGCATAAATATAGATGCAAATATCCGGGAGGAAAAATGGTGAAACATAACATATAGGATGTCTAAATTATGACACCTTCCATAATATATGACACTTTATTTTTATCCTATGATATACATGAAAATATTATTTTCAAATACATCCTGATAGTTCATGAAGTGTTTTTCAATTCACAAAGCATAACCCCAAGGACTTCCAAACTAGTTTTGCAGTATGTCCTATTTTCATGTACTAGGTTAAGATGAAGACAGGACAAATACAACTTATCAAAGTTGTTGTCGCAAAATAAATCTTTTCAATATACACATTCACTTTTAGTATCCACACAAGGATTTAATTTTAAGAAAAAAATCACTCTTTCCTTTACAAAAATTCTCGTACATATTCATATAAATTAACTCATCCACATACATATCCTCAAATACACCCCTATAAATATCCTTAAAAATATACCTAGGGATATCAAAAATGTTTTTGTATCATAGTTTCCAAAGGATGACTAATCCATTGCTTTGATACAATCTAAAAAAACCTATTCTATTCATACTTTTATATTACATACTTTTTGAAGATTAATTAATAGTGTATGAAAAAACTCTAAAGGACCACAATATTTTAGTGGAAGATATTCAATGTTTCCCACAAATATCATTACCTTTATCTCGACTTTATAAAATCATTCCATAAAAACCAGGTAAAGGAAACATATGAAACATGTGAGATCATATGATTATTACAGGTATACAAGGAATATATGTAAGAATAACAAGAACATATGGGTATGAAAACAAGATAAAAATATTTGAAGATCATACTCTTCGTATCAAAAGTTCATATGCATGACTGATGGTATAAATATTGGAATTACATGGGAGATGAATTGTAATGATGTAAATAACATAATCTATAAAAGAAAAAAATATTACTAAGACATGGAATTTTTGGAAGAAACATAAATATATAAAATGACTTCTATAGTTTTCAAGACATTGCTTCCATGATCTTCTTAATATTATGCATTCAATCCTCCTACCATATTATTTCTCATCCTTTACTACTATATCCATCTTGGTAGTCGTGGTTCACTTCAATACCATCTCTATAGTCATGGTTCACATCCATAACCATCATGGTAGTCATGGTTCACTCCTAGTGTCATCATAGTAGTAAAGGATCACATAAAAGTCCATCATAATCATTATCATGAGATAAAAATATTTTCCCACTGCATTGGAGGGAGATATAAGTCCCAAATGTCTCATAATTAAATCATACATACATGTTACAAAAGATCATAGAAAATCAAATCACAACCAATGAAATGGAATGGGTATTATTAAAATGTTATCATATCATAACATATAGATAAAAATACAAGTTTCATAATAATTTCATCATATGAATAACCAATGAATAGAAGAGGGTTTCTTAAACATCATTCCATAAAAACATAAATAATTTTAGGAATGAATATGATTGATATTATGGAGCTATATAAAATTATTTCATATTATATGGGGAATGATTTCGAAATATCACTTAAAACATTAATTTTCTATGAAAATAACCTTTTAAAACATAATAACTTTAAAAAACCCTTTTCCTTGAAACAACATTGAAAACATATAATGGAATAATGATAAATTATTTAAAAAAAATTTAGAGGAAAATATTTCCTCTTCATCGAAATCATTTTATTTTCTTAAAATGTCGCACCATTTTAAAAAGATAACATTTTTTTAAGATAATATTTTAATATTGTAATGGTAGCTTCAAGGAATTATTACATCATGAATGTGTGAAAATTCATTCATTCGATATAATTAAAATGAAATATCTCTTGTAATTTTTACAGAAAATTCAAAAGTACCTCATTATGAAAATGAAAAAATATTACTTTTAGTTAATTTAATAAAATTTCATACAAGGATAAACATAATTAATATATTTTATAAGAGTAGTATAAATATTTTAGAATACATTTTTATGAAACATGGAGATACATGATAAATATGACCCAACAAAAACTTAGGTATAAACGATCTTGAAAAATAATGAGATTTTTGGAATTATGCCATGATAAATTATATTCTATTGATTATTATTCCTGATTAAATAAATGAAATTTTATGGATATGATAATACCATAATATTATGGTTTATACTCTTAAAATATTGTTATGGGGAGTACATACACCATGTAGAAGAAACATTTAGTGTATGAGGAATGTTTCTCATAGATGTGAAGGTGAGAAACAATTCCTTATCATAGGTCTTATTCACACCGTATGGGTCCGAAAATCCTATATAGTCATTTTAAACATATTATTAACTTATAAAATATTTAAAAAATGATTTATATATCAAATATATTTATTTTATAATTATATATAAAAGATAAGTATATTAAATGGTATACATCGTTCATGGAGATGGTAAGTCGTATGTATGCATTAACATTGTTCCCATTTTTCTATCATACTGAATAGAAGAAGGTAAATGAAATATAATTATATATGATTAAATTATAAATATTATTTCATATATTTAATATTTATTCACTATATATATTTTTTATAATCATTCTTGAAATAGTTAATAGGTGAGATGAATCCCATTCCGGTGTGGAGACGATATGGCGTACGAACATAGGAGTGAAATTATCATTATCATAATGATAATGGGTGATGAATTAGAATGTATAATAATTAAAATGAATAAATATAATGTCATATTTATTATTTATAAAATTTATATCATTAATTATTCCAATCCCAATAATGTAGTGATGAAAAACAGATTACCCTACAATATGGACACGATAAGTCATATGTACGGACATGTGGTACTTTCATATTTAATGGGATAAATAATTGATGGAATATAGTTTTACCATAATAATAATAAAAACTTAAAATATATGTTATAAATGAGATATCACTTTATAATTTAAGAAACACATGAATAATAAGTAGATGAAGAATCAATTTTGAATGTGTCGGTAAAGAGATTACCAATTCTTCAATGCTCTCCCTCTAGCTATCCTCCTAGGGAAACTAGCGAAAGAATTTTCCGAATAACATAACCTCTATAATGTTACTAGGGATTTATAGAAGAATCATTTTTAGTGTATTTACAATATGTTAGGAATAATGTAGTTTTAAGAATTCAGGGAGGATATGACATTTTATAAGATGGGATGGGTACTCTTGGAAGATTGACAAATATTAAATTAATATAAGTTAATTTCTATGTTAAAACACACCAAAGTATGTAATTTAGAAGATAATATTTGGATGCTTCTAAATTATGTCAACCAATTTTTTTATGAATTTTTAGGTCACAATATGAACCTTAACGTTTTTCTTTAATCCTTAGTTAAACCCCCGAACTTTTACCATGACAACTTGGATTTTTTACCCTTTAGGGTGAATAAAGTGACAATAAAATGATAAATGAATTCCAAGATGAAAACTGATGACATTTTTTACCTTATATTAGTAATTTGGCTGAATTTTATATTTTTATGAATTTTATATTATCTAATAAAATATTATTTATTTTAATGTACCGTTTGTGTCAATTTTGATACTATTAATTATAAATCTTTTTTTGAAAATATCCTATAAGGATAAAGAAGTTTAATAAACCTGAAAATATGTCAATAACATATCCTAGTTATCTATAAAATTATTTTATGTGATTAGTTATTTTATTTAATATTAATTTAATTATTTTTAATATCACTTATTTGATATTTCCATTAATTAATGAATTATAATGTCATCATTATGTTATACATTAATTAAATTATTTCTTCTAAAAGAATTAAAAATATTTTGTAATTTTGTAGATAAATGTATTATCATTCAAAATAATATTTATAGTAGAATTTATATTTTGTATAAAATTATATTAAAAATAATTTACTTATTAAAAATATGAGTATAGATTTTTAATCTTTTAATAAAACATTATAAACATAATATTCATAAATAAGTGGAATAAAAATATTATATATTCCACATATTGTTTATTTTGGCCAATATATGCTTATCCAATGAAATTATGACAGTTTTTGGTTAATTTTATAATGCTTATAATAGCATTTTTACCGTTAATTACCTGATTTACCCTTAACTGTGGTAAGAAACACTAATGTTATTATTTACCAAAAACTAATTTGATACCATTAGACTATAAATATCATAACAATTACAACCATTTATTTCTATTGTTAAAAAATAAATTCCATTATGTTACAAAATTTATTTTATCACAAATCCCACAAATGTAGTGAAACAACATGTAAAAAGAATGTTCAAAAGTTAAATAGGTTTTAATATCTAATTTAAAAATAAAAATGATTAAAATAACCTAAATTGAATAAATATATTTATAATTTATGTATTGTGACATTTAAAATTTCATTAAATTAATTTAATTAGTTAAATTAAAATACATTGTCTACTACACTAAATTATTTATCACTATTCATCAAAAATGAATTTTCATGAAAAATAATAAAAATCACTATATTTTAATTTCAACATTCCGAAAAAGAATATATTTTAATTTAAAAAAATTAAATTTCTAAGAGTGTCTCAAATTAGTTTTATTATTGTTTATAAAAGGCATAAAAAGTTGTACCTTTAAGAAAATAGTATTTCTAAACATATAAAGATTTTTAAAATTTTATACATTTCATAAATATGTTTTATTTATGTGGAATATATTAAAATTTAGTTATTACAATTCATATAACTATGTGTAATAGACATGTTATTATCATCTCATTTTAATAATTATATTCGTGAAGTTTTTTCTCATAGAAACTCAGTGTTACGTGAAATGGAAACCAAATCGGTTAAGTATATAGTGAAAGAATAATTTTTTTACATATAATTTAATCCAAACACAGTGATTTTATATAACAATAAGAACATAGATTCAGTGTTTCATGAAGTAAAATTTTTTATAACAGACTCACTTAATTTCTGTAAAATTAATCAAAAATTATCACGGTGTTACAAGAAGGCGGCTAGAATTCTATGGGATACACTACCCTAGTCCTATATAATAATGAATATAGAATTTTTTATGTAGTAGAGTGCCTTCTTGTATTGTATTCCCATAAATTCTAGAAGAGTATGTTTTTCCAAGAATTTGTGTCCTTATTCCCCATCTTATTAAGAGTATTTGAAAGAGACTTATTGAAGAACTTTTTCAATCCAGTATATACTACATGATAAAAGGATAAATGATTAGAATCGATGTTGCACTCCTTGTACAATTTCATGAAAAATGCACAAAATAAGTTTGTGTTGTTAATAGTAGTGATATTCTTTATGTATATATATGTGGCTGGGGGATATGACGCTATAAAATCCATTCTCCATATGATGAATGATCAGAAATATTTGGTTTTATGTAACAATTCAGGGTGTTTATGGATGAAGTTTTCATTTACTTTGAATGATTGAAATTTCCTATTCAATTTGACACTATCTTGTATAATAGTTTTCTAGTAGAAATATTTTCTCCTAATATCATGAGATAACATGGTTTCAAAATGATGAGCATTGTAGTATTCTACATGGGATTCTTCCCTAACAATAGGAATCTCTCTTTTTATTGTGCATCTAAAGAGGATCCTATAGAATCCATGATTATAGAGGGATTACTACTCATTTCAACTACCCTATAGGGAAATGTGTTTTACTTGTTGTAGAATATATTCTCTTATGGCGTGGTTTATTGAGAGTGTCCAATTTTAGAGAAAACCAGTTATGTCTTCCATCTATCCAAGTGTAGACATTGGTTTTTCATGATATGGGGACGTGTTGACCATATAGATTTAATCGATGGTGTATTCGGTGACCAATGAAACCATTATTAGATCCGCGATACAAAAGATTGATTCCACATAATATGTGTCATCCAAGAATTTGAATGAATTCGCCAATGCATTTCCATGACCATTATATGATCGAGGAACCTGATGGAATTTGGGTTCAAAGAGAAGTTCGTTCATTATTCCCCTAATATTGTTAATAACAGGGGAAAATTCATCCATTTTTATTGAATATTATACATTTATATACTTTATCACTAATTATGAATCCTATTTTATGTTCAGGTAGTATATATAATGTTTTAAGTCCAATTCCAATCCAATAATGAGGGATTTGAATTCAGCATCATTATTCTTATAAACATTGATTGTATGAATGTGTAGAGAAAACCATCATTGTCTATAGAAACAAATAAAATCCCTCGTCCAACTTAATTGAGTCTTGGGTTTCCTACTCCCTTTTAGATACATCTCTTGCAGGCGCCATCAAAAAACACCCTCTTTATCTGATTACTTTCATGGACATAGAAAAAATATTCATCATAGAGCTCATTGTCTACTTGTTTTCTTTCAAAAAAATATTGGTACATGAGGTAATCAGCTAGGGATTTCCTAATTAAATTTTTTTGACAAAAAATGATTTCATATTATTGTATAATGACTACCCATCATGCCTACAGTCCATTCAACATGGGATGAATAGTTATGTATTTTAGAGGATTTATACAAGATGAAATGTGTACTTCTTAGTGCTATAAGTAATATTGGAGATTATTCACTACAAAGAATACAATGAAGTAGTACTTCTCAACATTTGATTTTTGGTTCTCGACACCAAGAATCATTCGGATGAGGTAGTAAAGATTGTTCTCACTGTCCTCAACATTTTTTGTAAAGAGATCCCCATGGGATCATTCCACATGAGACACATATATTATGCATGTATTTCCTTCCACAAGTGGAATTGGGATATGTGGGTGTAACAGATACTACTTGAGACTTTTTTAGTCTTTTTCGTAGTCATAATAAAATAGATAAGTGATCCCTTCATCATTATCTTGGATAAGGGATAATATTTTTCATCCAATTACGTTATAAAATAGAAAATATGCATGAGGATCCCTTGGATCCCCCTAAATTTATTTTATATTCTTTTTGAGTGAAATTTCAAGAATAATACTTGTAATTTAAGGGACAACATCATTGAAATGGTCGTGTAACATGATTCTAACAGAGATCCCTGATGTTTCCAACAAATAACTTTTCAGTGGATTTATCTTTAGATTGTGCTCGTGTAGTTTGTCGAATAATATAAGATTATAGTGTTCACATAAACATCAAGGTGTGACCATCATTTCAATGAAATACATTCAATAATTCGTTATAAGAAGTGCTTAAGAAAATGATGCATGATGTGATGGTATATTGCAGTCTCATTTATTATGCCAAATGGCATGAACTAATAGAAAAAGATCACATGGGGTTCAAAGAAGGAAGTGAATTCCAAATCTTTTTGGACCATATTTATTTTATTGTACCCAGAATACCAATATATGTAGGAATGGGCTTGGAATATAGTATTTTTATCAACCACGAGTAATGTGATCATCATTTAGAATTTTTCCTTTCGTAAATTACAATTATGGTATTTAAAATTGATGTAGTCCATAATATTACAATTCTTCTTCATAACATGTATGGAATTGGATATCCATCCCGGGTATTGTACTTATTAGAATGAAACTTCTATGGTAAAATTCATAACATCAACCTATATATAGGTATAATGAGAGGGGTGCATCCTCCTAGATTCCTACATGAATCCTTGATGCTCATACAATAAGAAGAGATGGTTCATGGCCACATCTATATTCAGTTTGTGAATTTTTTAATAGTCCTAAGAGAATAGATATATATTTCTACTTAGAAATTCAATGTACATATCTTTCTCCTCAAGAGGAATGGAGACACTAATAATTACAGGCCATATGTCTTCTTTTGTTCCAATATTTACATACCTAATTTCATCAATGGTGGTGGAGACACCTTCTTCGAATGTATGAGGGGAATTACTAGTTTCATAATCATTTTCATCCATATCTGAGTCTGTGGAGGATTTTTCGATGAATACAGACAGCTTGGGTTATTTCTTTCACTATCTAGGCAAGAAATTACACGAGAAGAGACATTATCATCCACTACATCCCGAGTAATTGAAGATAGATTTTTGATCTGGTCATATGTTATAATTTACTAAGGGATAGAAGGGTCTAAAACAACTACGATCATGTATTGTTCCAAAAATAGATTTATGTGGAGAACATGATTACTTTCAATAATATTTCAGGAATCACTAATTGTGGTTCACTATCCATTGGGTGAATTAAAATGTATGTTACCATCCACATTTTGTTTTTTTCCTTCCCTTTTTTGGAAGCCTTCTTTAGTATATGTTGGTTCACCAGACGTGAAGGGGAAAATGTCACCATGAAATATTCTAAACATTCCATCAATGGGGTACTACAAAAATTGTAATATGTTGAATTTACCCGAACATGGTTTTGTATCCATGACCTTTTCAGAAGGAATTTATATATGGTGTATTTCTAGGTAATCACAAACTGAACATTAGATATGTGATCTTTAAATAGATCTTTGAACTTGATCCGGCTAAGAGGTCATTTCTCATGCATATAATACCCTTGAATAGACGTATTTTAAGAAGATACGTCTATTTTTCTATATCCCAAATGTCAAATTCTTCGAATCTGTATGATTTTTGTATGATAATTATTATCAATTGGATCCCTTTTGATTAATATTTTAATGAGTCAAATAGAAACATATATGGGACTAATTTTTCCTTCTATGACAACTTCCTCATCCTATTCTATGAAAGAGACAGTGACATGATATTCTAATGGCATGTTACCCACTCGATAGACCTCAGTTGTTGAAAATTATATCTCAAACTCCCATGGTATTTTTTTCCTTCAATGAGTTCCTCGATATGTTATTTTTATGCATGGATAGAATCCATGATTTAGTGATTGGTTGGGACAACCTCCAAAAGTTTTATAATTTTATTATTTTTTGGTTGAGGTTTGATCTTTCCAAAATGGGGAAACTCCTTATTATGAAGATCTAGATATGAGGGATATGTGGTATATGTGACTGATTCATGTGCTATGGTCAAGAGTGAATCTAAAACCAATAGATAATTTTATTATATCCTTCCTCGTTATCTTGGTTGATAAGATAGTCTAACCCTAACAAATTGGTTTGTTTAGATGACTTGGTGAAGATGACCACTAGAGGGTTTTTGGAAACACATGTGGCTCTGTTGATCTTTCTAGAGCACCATTGTCTTGGAATTAGCTTCATATAAGTCTTATGTGGGTATATCAACAAATTATTTATTTTCCCAATTCTCATTTTGTCACCTATATGCTTGGTTCTTATGTATGTGTCCTCCTATTACTCAATTAGGTGTGAGGAATGCCTGATCAGAGTCATATTTATCATCCAAGAAGGAATATTCAAATGGTAACATATTGAAAGAGCCAAATATGGGGTCTTTATCTAATGAGGGTTATTTTTGGTGGGTAGGTTCGCATTCTTATGATGTTTCATTGGATAAATATGCATGTGTGGGGGGATTATTTAATAATTAAAATGACTCTTCCACTTCTGTCTCTTCCTCTTTATGATGGTCATGTCCATCTATAAGATACATATCTGTGTAACCTTCCTGGGTTGTAGAACTATTTTGTATCACCATAAGTGTGTGTTTAGGGATACATGAGACTAGTAAACAATTTTTCATATCTTCTAGTTGTTGAACATATTCCCACACATGGCCTACACATTCTTCAGACCACCATCCTCTTCTGACTGGGTGATAGTTATACATGTGACATGCTGTGTGGGATTATCCAACATCAATAATATGAAGTCAGACATTCTTTATAGGATAAAATTGAGGTCATGTAAATCCTAGATGTTATGACCCAATGTATAATTGAATGGTGAGTTTTTCTATGGTTAGTAAGGTTTACCTCAATGGAATTCTTGGGTAGTGGGAGCTTTATCAGGTTATGATCTGTGACATCAAATAAATAACCAAGGACTTGTTCACTTCTAAAGGAGTATTTTTTATTAATCTATTCCACAAATCCTAGGGGACCCTAATCTCTATTAACTTTTGGAAATGGTATATATTTCTAGAATTACACTCAATAAGAGGTTTTCAGATGTTCGTGAATTTCCCAGGTATGTTTATGGACATTTTTACTTGATTGATGATTATTGTGGAAATTTCTTCTTTACTGAGCTTTTTCCCATGTGTCGAGGGAATGATTGAAGACTTAACAAAATTTTGAGGAATGGACTCAGCAGGATGTTATTTACTTTCTAAAAATTCATGGAATCCTCTTTGATATTTCATTAGAATTAGATGTACCAATAACTCATCCAAAAGATTTTCCTTATAGTGCACAATTAATTTTTCCTTTGAGAGAGGGATTTTGAGTAAAGAGGTTAAACTATTCCATATGGATATAAAATCATACACCCAATCATTATGATGTTTCTTGAATTTATTTCAGTTGAAAATTTCTATTTCCATACTGTGTATCTTAACTGGTGAAGGAATTGATGTGGAAGATCTTCCCAAAATCAAATAAATACTACTTATAGAATGATGTACCAAACAAAGGGTGACCCTACTAAAGTATTTATAATACATCTCAGAATGGTTTTCTACTATTTATATATAGGTCCCACCATTTGACCACATATGGATGATGAACCTTGTGATATATGTTGGGAAAAAAATTTCCCCACCCTAATGGGATGGGGTTTGATTATAGTTTCTACGGAACATTCCAGAATAATACTCAGTTTTGAATATATGAGGGGTGGAGGGGATGGTTGATATTCTCACATAGTAGATATATGGTATCACTATTGGAAATAAACTATTGTAGTTGCTACTATGAATTTTATAATGTGGCATAGTTCTGCTCGTGTATGAGTTGGTTGAAGTGGCTTCCCATTGTGGGAGTCAGTTTTTATTGGAATTTTTGGAGTTTGTCAAAATGATTTCCCTATATATCTAAATTTAATTCTAATTTCTTTGAGTTTAATTTTTCAAATAACTTTTGGATATCCTCTTCCTCTATTCGTGATTTATAAGCACCATTAAAATTGTGAAAATATATTTTAGTGACCATCTAGATCACACGTTACCCCCCTAATATCTCTAGATCATATGATGTTATGTGATAAGGTAGGTGATATTTTCTACTATTATAGGGTTTGGTGAAGTTCAAATCACTAAAAATTACCAATCCTCAAATAAGGGTTCATGACATGGCCTCATAGGTCTGCTGATGAAGAGTTGTGATGCAATATAGGTAAGATTGATGCATATTTTCAATCGTCTTTTCCAGATTTGGGTCCTAAGAAATGGATATGGCAATGAATTCATTCTGAAAATAGTGTATCATGATGGTATGAAGTTTAACATTATATCATTTATAATAGTAGTTTCTATAAATTAATCAGCAATGAGTACCCAACAATTTTGTGTAGATAATTCATGAACTCTGTCCCTATAACATATGTAATCTCATAGTCCTAAGTGGTGGGGGATGATCATTATTGGGAGGTTTTTACTAACTCTCTCAATATTTTAATGTTTTACTCCTTTGAATTACATTTATATATATCAATTTTATTATACCACAAATGGGGCTTCTTAGGTTTTCCTAATGACCAGAGTAGAGATTTGATATAATTTAATTGGTAACTATTTATGATTGACCCCAATGTTTTGAGAACCTCTCTATATAAAGTATTTTGAGATTTGTAAACCTATCTATATGGATTTTTGTGGTATGTAGGATCAAAATATTATTATTGATGCTCAATTACAAGAGGAGGTTGAATTTTATGTTTAAAAAAATCATTTTAACTTTAATGAAACCTTTCTGTAATAATGTTAAACAGGGTTAATTCACAAGACCTCTTAGTTCTACAAACATTATAGGTTCTGGTGATATGGTTATAGAAATTAAAAGTAAAGAATTCTTAGAGAGAAATGATTCTATCTTAAAGAAAATAAATTATTTCTTATCATAGTATACAAATGAACAAGAAATTATAAGAAGGTTATACATTCTTCCTCTATCAAAATAAACCGAAATATAAAAATGAAAAAAATAAGTAACAAGTATGAAATATATTATCGCAAAGAGAAGTGTATCCAAAAACCCTGGATGAAGGTCCCTTGATTTATACTTTCAATAAAGTCTGTCTTACCCACACTAGGGTAAGCCCTCGAAAGGAATATCAGAATCTGTCATGCTATCCCTTCAAGACCTCAAACTTTAATGTAGTCGGCACCTCTATCTTCTTATTCCCGGAAGCCCTTAAACATTAAGGTAGTAGGTACCTCTATCTTCATATCTTTGGAAGTCCTCAATTGTATGTAGAAACAATCAGAGTCACACGAAGCAAGCTGAACAAGATGTTCAGTATGCACAAGGCATGACAGTCTCTCCCTCTAGAAATAACATTTGCTGCATGTAATCTCAAGATGGATGGATTGGTTCTCAGTTCAAGTGAGCACATTCAAATGATCTCATAGTTATAGAAAATTTTTCAATGGTCATCTCCCTCCTCCAACGGTCATATTTTTCCTTGAATCTTAGTGGGACCAGTACATATGTCACTCAAACAACGGTTAATTTGAAACAGATTGCATGACATGTTTTCATAACTATAAAAAAGATAAGTAAAATATTGTTTCTTTACCAAATAAAATTTTATGGGATCTAAGAAAAAATAATGCCCAGAGTCTACTTACATTATCATTTTGAGATTATAAATCATAAATATCCAAATTCTTTTTTCTTAGAAATTCAGAACATGAATTATATAGATTTCAGAGTTTGAATACCAAAGAATTTGGAGTCTAAATTCAAAGGAATTTGGAGTCTGGATACTAAGATATTTAGAACCAGAATTCTGAGGAATTAGGACCTTGAATAATGAGGATTTCTGAATCTGAATCCTGAGGAATTTGGATTCGGAATTATAAGAAATTCAGAACCGGAATTTTGAAGAATTTAGAATCTGAATTCTATGGAATTTGGAACTTGAATTTTGAGGAATTCAGAATCTGAATTCTGGGAAATTCAATATCTGAATTCTGAGAAATTTGGAACATGAATTATGACGAGTTCAGTATCAAAATACTGAGGAATTCGGAATCATAATTCTTAGGAATTCGGGTTCTGAATTTCATAGAATTCATAGTCCTAATTTCATAGAATTTAGTGTCCGAATTTCATAGAATTCAGAGTCCGAATTTCAATGAATTCAGATTCTTAATTTCAGATAATTCAGAATCTGAATTTTAGAGAATTTGGAATCAGAATTTCAGAGAATTTGGAAGCTTAATTTTAGAGAATTTGAAATCTGATTTTCAGAGAATTTGGAATTGGAAAATAGAATACTCTATATCTAATTATATATAGGATTCTAAGGTTTTAGATATGAATCCTATTTTTAAACATTATAAATAAAAATATTTATGATAAAAGAAACTATTAAAGGAACAATGAAAACAAAGGTAAAGATGAAATTTCCTTGGGGAAGGAAAACATTCCTTATTAAGATAAATATTATGGGAAATAAAATTTTCCTTAAGATAGACTATTTGAGATTTTCATCACATGAAAGAATAGAAAATTCATAAGTAAATCTTATTGAATCAGTCATCTCCCCCTTTTTGGAATTCACAAACATCCTTACAAAAAAGAATATAAGGACTTAGAATATTTTCAGACATGAAAATAAAAACTTATCTCCCTTTAATTAAGAATTAATGTGAAACTGAATATATCCCCATTAGGTTTTTAAATCCATAAAGATGATATTATCTATTTCATGAATCATATTTTATATTTTCTTTGCATACAAAAACATTCTTTGATAAGAACTTCCCCCAAGATGAACACCACCTTACATAGAGAAATCTATTCTTTATAAGTATTATTTTTATCATTCAATTATAACACTTCGAGATTTTCAACAATGAATGGAAGGAATGGAAAAAAATGTATGGTACCTGAAAAATTAGTATAAAACAAAAAGATATATGGAGGGAAACTATAATTTCATTATGATTGAAAGAGTTTTTACAAGGAAGAAATTTGAAAAAAGATCGGAATTGGAAAAAAATAACCTTCTTTCTCAGTTGGTACTAACTTCTTTACAAAAATTTTCAGCTTCTAGAGATCCTTGTTATCTTTTTTCCATGTTCTTGAGCAACTGATCATGATCTTCTATTTTCTTCTCTAAGGATTTTATATTTTCTTCCTGAGCCTTACGACATTCTACTTGAGGTTTCATAACTTTTTCTTACAAAACATGATTTTCTTCAATTTCGATTATGAGATCACATTCCATCTTCCAATTCATAGCCACAAAATTAAGCATCCCATTTAGATCCGTAACTTCCTACTTCTAAGAATTCTGTTCGAGACATTTCTTTTCCTCAAAATTCTTAGTATGATCATTAAGCTTTCTATCTTTAGTGTCAAAGGCATCTTTGATATTATCTTGAGATTCATCAAAGTTCTCTGGTATTCAACTATATTCCTTGACCAGCTTGTAATCATTTTGCATGATCTTTTATGAGCCCATAACCAATGAAAAAGGATTTGAAATATGCCTTGATTATGAAACATTTATCCATAACCAGGGAAACTGAATCTGATTTCCGATTCATCGAATGTTGAAGTATCTAACATCTAGAATCTATTTTTGAAAATAAGATAAATGTACCGACCATCTTTTTTCAAAGATTGTACCTCAAAATCATATCCAAGAGTGGATGATTCTGAATCAGAATGTTTGGTCGGTGAGGATCATTTTCCTAAATCTTTAGATTTCTTCTTCGACGAAGTACCAACATCTTTCTTTTTCACTAAATATTAACTAGGTGTATGGACAAAAATATGCTTTCTGTTATCAACTCTCTGAATTATATCTTCTGGTTTGGGTCATTCATCATCACTATCTGATAACTGAACAATTTTATCTTCCTCAACAATTTCATTATCGTCTTCTACCAAAATATATCCCGGCTGAATAAAATCATGATTGATACTTTCATCATCTGTTGGAATATTCACTTCTTCTTTACCCTTCTCTTCATTCCCTAGAGTAGCAAGTTTTTAGGATTCTGCTTGAGAAGTCCAAATCGATAATATTACAAAGGTACTTTCATTATAATGGTAATATTAAACTTTTTTATGACATCATCTATGACATCCCCTTATTATTAGTATTATATTTCTTCTTCCTCTTCCTGAACAATTTCTTCTTCTCGTTCTATATTCGGAGTCACCACCCTGTTTCCGAGAGTCTCAGGAAGTAATTCTTTTAAAAATGATTTTTGTACCTAAAGTTTCTCAGAGGCTTTTTTAGTAGCCTTGTGATGATATTGTACAATTTCAGCCTCATAAATCTTCTTCCATTTATTCTTTAACTTTTCTTGCTTCTCAAGATTCTTAGAAACCTTTATCTTTAGAGATTTTTATTCAGTAGGATCCAAGCCAAAAGTATGCTCCTATTCTTTCTTATTTTTCTAGTCTTCTCTCCACTTAGACATTACTTCATCATGAAATCCATTTCTACAATGGGTTTGGAGGTACGGATTGAGTTACCTTAGCCGCATGAGTATTTCCTTTCTTTTCCGGCTCTTTTTCCTTTCTCTTCTTTCCAACCCTCTTAGAGGTTTTATCAACCTTCAGTTTCTTTGCTAGTGATTGGTTTTCAGCTTCCAAAAAATCATAAAATTCATCTGAATCACTAGAAATAACCAATATTCATTATCCTTAGAGTGTCATCACTTATTAAATTACATAGAAATTCCTTATCTTTGAACTACAAGGAATTTTTAAAGAATGAAGACAAATAACTAAAATCTTCAAAAGAATAGATAGATACAGGATAATTTTAGATTTTAGGGTTCCATTCTTGATATTATCGATTTTCAAAAAAAATATACTTTAATAAATTTATTTTCTTGAGTTTCACCAAAAAATATAATGCATAGATATCACTTTTCTTCAGGGTATCCCTGTCCCCTTATCTCAAAAATAGAAGTCCCTAAACCCATAGCTAATGAATCAGGATATTTGTATAGAAATGAATGATTTTCGGTGTCTTCACTTCCTTATATCCAAGACACTTTATATCGTTATCCATGTCAAAATATCTTGCTTCATTAGGTAACACATGAGAGAAGAAATCTAATTCTCCCTTATAAGTAATTCTAATCAGGTTGACAGCCATATTGTAAGATTGGGAGTAGGTCATTCCATATCTTTTGAAGAAAAACTTGCATCTTTCTAATTCGTTGAAGAAAAATAATGATTCATAGAACTCAACTAATAACTCCAGATAAATCGAATCATGTTCCCTCTGTTGTAATATACACAGCCTCTCCCATACATTTAGCTTAATATTCTTTGAAATGGTTGAATCATATTTAGCAAAGAATTTGTTATCAACTAACCTCTATCAATTTATTTTCCACTTAGATATTTTTTTAATAGAAGAAAGATCATTCTGAGGAGAGTCTTCTACTGACATTTGGAATTAACCAAACCCTAAAAATTCAAAACGGCCATAAGTAGAGAAGTAGGGATTCATCACGCTAGAGCTTGAAGATCGATGTGGGATAACCATTGGGGGGTCCTTATATTGGTGATTGAGGCAACGATTCAGCTTTCTTACTTGATCTAATGGATGAAATACTTCTGATCAGACCTGACAGTTTAGATGACAAAAAAAGAATGATTTTGATAGGATCCGATATTTAGAGGTTTTTAAGAGTAACAATCATTTTTAAGAAAGAAAAAAATGATTCCGAAAAGGTTTAAACAAGATAAATATACCAATATATAGAAAGATTATTATGAATATTTAAGAAAGAAAACATACCTTTCAGATTTCTAGGAAAATTATTCGTATTGATGGAAATTCTTCTCGAAGAACATTAGATTCCAAAAAAATCAAACAAAAACTTATAGAAAAATTGGATTATGAGAAATTGATTAGGAAAAATTTTGACTGCGAAATAATTTTGACTACGAATAAGTTTGACTATGGAAAAATTTTATTAACAAGCTAATGTAAAGTCCCTATGAAAAATATTTTCTTTTCTTAAGGAGATAGGTTTTTACAAGGACTAAATATTGAAGACTAACTTACGGTTATCATTACTAACTTCTATTTTATACATTCAAATCAATCTATGGGTAATATTTTGTGAAAATATCATAAAGTTGATCTTGTATTATGATAAATTAAAAAATGATATCTACTTTTCGTGTGTGATACCTAAGAAAGCGATGCATAATATCTATATGTTTTGTAGGACAGTGATGTGAATGGTTTTTACTTATGGAAATGGAAGTAGTATTATCACAAAACATTTGTGTTTTGGTAAAACTCACACCATAGTCTGCGAGTGTTTGTTGCATCCACAATACATGAGAACAACAACTGCCAATTGATACATATTCAGCTTCAGCAGTGGTAAGTTCTAGTGAGTGTTGCTTTTTTCACGACCAAGAAACTAATGAATCTACTATGAAATGACATGTTACAGATGTACTTTTCCTATCCATTATATATCCACCAATGTCTGCATCAAAAAATCTTTTTCAAAGAAAATCATTTCCAGAAGTATCAAAAAGTCCTAAATCCATGGTTCCCATTAAGTAGAGAAAAATTAATTTCACTTCCATTAAATGAGATTCCTTAGGATTGGATTGATTCCTTGCACATAATCATACTGAAAACATTAAGTCTGGATGACTTGCTTCCATGTATAGTAAACATTCTATCATACCACTAAATTTGTTTGATATTCTTATTTCCCAGCTTCATAAAGATCAAATGAATTTGAGGTACAAATAGAAATACTAATACTCGTAGTGTTGTCATATCAATACTTTTTAAGATGATATTTAATATAATTCTGTTTATAAATATATATATTCCTTCTTGTTTTGGGGAAATTTGAAAATAAATGAAAACATTAACTCACCCATCATACTCATTTCAAACTCAGAATTCATTAGATTCGCAAACGAATCAGTTAAATATTTCTTAGTTGTACCAAATATAATGTCATAAACATAAATTTGAACAATCAAATCATTTTTCTTATCTTTATTTATAAAAATGGTTGGATAAAAAATTCCATTAATGTAATTGTTTTTAACAAAAAACAGGTAATTTTATTATACCAGGCTCCAGGGGATTGTTTATGTCCATCTAAATCTTTGGTATGTCTGAAAACATCTTCAATATGTTTTCTATCTTCAAAACCAGAAGGTTGTTCAACAAAAACATCCTCATGAACATATCTATTAAGAAAATCACATTTAATATCCATTTGAAAATGTTTAATGTTGATGAATGCTGCAAAGGCAATTAGAATACGGATAGATTCATGTCTAGATGCTGGAGAAAATGTTTCTTCATAGTGTATTCCTTCTTGTTGGTTATAACCTTTAGAAAATAATATAGCATTATTTCTTACTTTTATTCCATTTTAATGAAACTTATTTCTAAAGACACATTTTCCTCCAATAACAAGATTTTCCTTAGGTCTTTCATCCAAGGTCCAAACATTATTCCTTTTCGAATTCATTTAGCTCATCTTGTATGGATTTTATCCAATCATAATCACCTAAAGCTTCATCAGTGATTTGTGGTTCTAATTGAGAAAGCAATGCGAGATGTCCTACTTCATTTTTTAAGGACTATCAAGTCCTTACAGGTTGATTTACATCACCAATTATACTATCATTGGGATGATTATTTAGAAAAAACTGATTTGGGTTTTGTAAAACCTGTTCATCAACATATGGTAGGAAATCTAATGGGGTAAATGCTTCAAATAAATTTTCTCGAACATTTTCCTAATCAGAAGGATCTTCTATTAAGGATTGATAATCTTATTTTGAAAACACATTGGAAGATATAGGTTGAGGTTTTTTAAAAACAAAATGATTACTTTCTTCAAATTTAACATGTACTTTTTCTTCAACAAAACAAGTATTTTTATTAAAAACTCTATAAGACATAGAAGTTTTAGAGTAACCTAAGAATATTCCTTCATCTGATTCAGTTGTGAATTTATGTAAATTATCTTTAGTATTCAGAATCAATACTTTGAAATCAAATACATTGAAGTAGGAAAGTCTAGGTTTTCTACCATTCCGTAACTCATATGGGTTTTATTAAAAAAATGTCTAATCAAATCTTTATTTATAGTATAAAAAGCAATACTTATAAAATAAAACAAAAAATGATTGGATATCGAATACTCATTAAACATGGTTCTTATTATTTCTTGGAGAATTGGGTTTGTTCTTTCAAAAACACCATTTTATTGAGGCGTTCTTGGTGAAGAGAAGATATGAGTAATGCCTCTCCTACTAACAAATGTTTCAAAATCAGAATTTTGAAATTCTCCTCTATGATCACTATAAATAGTTATCAATGATTTTTCTGATTTTTAACTTGGGCTCAAAAAATTATGAAATAAGAAATAGATTTAGATTTCTTTTCTATAAAATCGACCCACATAAATCTTGTATAATCATCAACTAGAAAAAATACATAATATTTTCCTCCAATGATTCTAATTTGTGTTAGACCAAAAATATCCATATGCACCAACTATAATGCATTAGTAGTTGAGACTTCATCGATTGATTCAATACATGATTTATGTTTCCTTCCATATTGAAAAGTATCACAAACTACTGAAGAATCATATCTAAGATATGGTAGATACTTAACAAGTATTTTCATAGAGAGTTTGCATAGGTTCCTAAGGATATAGTGTCCTAACCTTCTATGCCATAACCATGATTGATCTTACATTGCACTATGGAAAGGTAGGTCTTGGATCCTATGGTCTTCTAAGTTTAGTATGTATACATTCTCTTGCCTAAGGGAAGAAAGAATAAATTCTTCCTTATAATTGTGTACTAATCACTTTTCCTTCCTAAAATACACAATGTAACATTTATCACATAATTGACCTAGTATAACAATGTTGTGATTAAGAACATTAGAAAATAAAACATTTGAAATCAATGTTTTTCCAAGAAGAACAATGTTACCTATAAAAATAATTTCTCCCTTATGATTATCTAAAAAAGTTACTTTTCATCCATTTATCTTAATAATATTTTTAAATAATTTTTCATTACCAGACATTTTTCAGGAACAACCACTATCCATGTACCATGTATTACTATTTGTATTATCTTTATTTTCCTGAAAATATGAATATTATACTTTCAGAAACCAAATGTTCAGGTATCCAGAAACTCGAGAAACCAAAATTTTAGGAATACATGATTTTAGAGAAAAATAAGCATTATGAAATCCTAATGACTGAGTATTGTTTAAAGAATTTTTTTCCAAATTTCCAACACACTGACATTTAGTGTAGAATGGAGAAATTTTAGGAACAAAATAATTATTACAAAAAACCAATTTTGAATGAGTATAACCAAATCCAGAATTATTCCTTAGATGAAAAATTTGGGAATACATCTTATCAATGTTTTCCTTACCTAAATAAATTTTTGAAAAACACTTCTCAAGGAAAATATTTCTGACTTCTGTCTAATAAATGCGTTTTTATACTCAAAAACTATAGTTTTAGGACTATAGTTAGTCTCTAAAATATTTTTCATAGATATTACATTTTCTAGATCCTTAGAAAGTGTATCCTTCTCATAATTAACTTCATTAAGGATTTTTGAAATAATTTCAAAATCTTAAATTTTCTTATCAAGATCTTTCGAATGATCTAATACTTTTTTAATAAGAATATAAATTCTACAATTTTTCTTATCAAGACTTTTCTTTACTTTAGAATTCTCATTATCAAGAAGTTTAGAAAACCTAGATACTTCTTCATAAGTAGGTAAAGTATTATCTTCCTTAGAAGAAGATTCTTCATTATAATATTTATAATATTTATTATAACTATAATTTTAATTTTAGGAATGATTTGTTATAGATTTAACATTGTGTACCATATCCATTAGGAAATGATTTTCATTTGGTAGTCTGGCTAGTAAACCAAGATTATTCTGACTAGATGATTCATACTCAGAGGTTTTATCAGAAGAGTCTCCACCACTGGCACTCCTGGTGTCATTATATTTCAAAACATTAATATCATATTCCTTGTAATAATTCTTTCTATTTTTCTCATAATGAATTTACTTTCAATCCTTTCACTTTTTCATAGGACTATCTGGCCTTATAATCCATACTCTTTTGAATTCATAACAAGTGACTTCAGAGTCTTTATTTTCCATTAATTCTTTCTTCTTAAATCTATAATGAAAGTCTTTATTCCCAAATATCTTTTTCATCCGTCAAGAAAGATTGTCTAGATCATTCTATGAATATTAACTTTTACTTGATTTAGATAAAATAGTGAATTTCTTTGACTTGGATATTGTAACCATTTTTTGAGTCTTCACATTAGTAGTAGGAAACGCTACACTTCCATTTCCATTATTATTCTTATTCAAATCAGCACCTCTCGTCATTCTTGTCTCATGTTCACGAAGTGTTCCAATAATCTCATCAAGAGAAATCTGATATACATTCCTATTCTCGTCAATATCTATAATCATAGATTCCCACTCATTAGGCACGATATCTATAGTCTTGTCCAAAAGTGCCTTATCATCTAAGAATTTCTCACCCATGGATTGTATGCTATTAACAAAAGTCAAAAATCATTGTTGTACTTGGCATTCTAGTTCTCCATAAAGAAATATAAATCCATGATATTCTTTTATAAGAATAACTCTTTTAGTTTCTATAACCTTAGATTTACCAAAATGTGTAACCTCTAATTTCGTCCAAATACAATATCCAGCATCACAATAAAAAATCATACTATATATATTTATGGGCATGGAACACAAAAAAGTATTGCGTACGTTGTATTTTTGTAGATATTATGACTTTTAGTGATTAGTAAATGTTCTGAATTCATTATCAGGAATCATGTAATCTCTAGTAAGAAAAACAAGGTTTTCTACTCCAGTATTAATAACTAAAGTCTTCATACGATCTCTCCAATATACAGAATCATTCCCATAAAATATAGGTGGTCTATTATGATTTAGATTTTCAATCGAACCCACATTAATTTCTCAAATCAAAAAGAAAATATCTTTCCACAAAAACGTGATAACAAAAAAAGTGAGTAAAAAAGGATAAAAAATCCCAGGCAAAGAAAAATCTTTAGAACAATGAAAACTTGACCATGAAAACCTATATGTGAGTAATTATTGTTGAGACCTGCTCTGATACCAATTTTAGGATTGAAATATGAATATATATGATCAATTACAAGAGGGGGGTGAATTGTATGTTTAAAAACATTAATCTTTAACCTTAAGGAGAATTATGTTTATCAAAGTTAAACAGGATAAATTCAGAAGACCTCTTAGTTCTAAAAATATGCTATGTTCCAGAGATACAGACCTAGAAATGAAATGTAAGGAATTTTTACAAGGAAAATATTCTACCTTAAAGAGTATAAAATCTTGCTTATTAGAGTATAGAAATGAAAAATAAAGTATAATAAGGTTATACTTTCTTCCTTTTCCAAAATATAGCAGAATATAAATATGAAACCAAAACAAGTAACAAGTATGAAATCTTATAACCCAAAGAGAAGCGAATTCAACAACCTGGGATAATGGTCCCATGATTTATACTTTCAGGAAATTCTATCTTACCCAAACTATGGTATGACCTCTATAGGAATATCAGAATATATCCTGCTATCCCCGAAATCCCTCAAACATTAAGGAAGTCGGAACCTCTTTCTTTCTATCCCCAGAAGTCCTCAAACTTTAAGGTAGTCGACATCACTGTATTCTTATCCTTAGAAGTCCTCGATTGTACACATCAATGATCGGAGTTGTATGAAGTAAGGAGAAAAAAATGTTCTGTATGCACAAGGAATGAGAGTCTCTCTCTCTCTAGAAATCACTTTAGTAGTATGTAGTCTATAGATTTATGGATCAGTTCTCAGTTCAGGTGAGCTCGTTTATATGAGATCCTATTTAAAGGAATTTTTGCAACAGTTAGCTCCCTCCACCGATGGAAATATTTTTCATTGAATCCTTGAGGGACGAGTACACATTTCACTCAAACAATGGTTAATTAGAAACAGATTGAACGACATCAATTCATAATTATAATAGGTGTACATAAACTATGGTTACTTAACTAGATTGATTTTTTTGGAATCTAAGGTAAAATATATTTCGGATTCTATGTAAATATACACTTGGACACTATAAACCATAAATAACCATATTCTTTTTTTAAAAGAATTCAGAACCTGAATTCTATATATTTATGAGTCTGAATTCCAATGAATCTAGAGTCTAAAATATATTGAATTTGGAGTCTAGATTATATGGAATTGAGAACCCAAATTTTGAGGAATTTAGAGTCTGAATTATGAGGAATTTGAATTCATAATTATGGGGAATTCGGGATTCGAATTTTGAAGAATGCAGAATTGGAATTATGAGGAATTGGAACTATAATTTTAAAGATTTTGGAATCAGAATTCTGAAGAATTTTTATTCTGAAATTTGAGGAATTCAGAACGTTAATTTCATGGAATTCAGAATCTTAATTTTGATGAATTAAAAATCTGATTTATGAGCAATTCAGAGTCTAAATTTCAGAGAATTTAGAGTCTAAATTTCATAGAATTCTGATTCTGAATTTTAGATAAATTAGAATTTGAATTTCAAAGAATTTGGAATCTGAATTTCACAGAATTAGAAATATGGATTTTAGAAAATTTGAAATATGAAAACAGAATACTCTATATACAAGGATTTATAGGATTATGAGGTTTTAGATATGAAACCAATTTTTAATTATTAGAAATAAAAGGAGTTAGGATATGAGAAACTATGAGAAGAATAATTAAAAAAAAGTTAAGGAGAAAATTTCATTGGGTAAGGAAAATTCTCCTTATTAAGATAAATGTAAGGGGAAATAGAATATGGCTTAAGATAAGATTTTTGTGATTTTCAAAACATGAAGGAATAGAATGTTATAAGTAAATATTTTTGACTCAACAATGTATAGTATATTATGTACTTTTTGCGGAAGATATAAACTTGGGGAGGCTGACTATAGAAAAGGTTGCGAGTACAATTCATGAGATCTAACTACACACTAAATCATTGAGGACTATCATGGTATTGATTTCCATTTGCTCCATATGAATAGTTAGTAAATATTTTTCATGTTGAAAATGTTCTCAAACAACAATATGGAAACGATTATAGTTATATTTGTGATATGAGCCTCATTATGCAATGTTTATGGAATATTTCAACCTTCCTTTTGGAATTTTGTAGGGATATGAGCCTATTGTATGATTGTTCATAAACATAATTGATAACCATATGGATTTTTAGGAATTTGATACTACTGTAGGGAAGATTTAGGAATATTCTAATGATATTATTCATTTTTGGAAGAAATATGTGCAACCTTGAGGCATGTTCCACACTAAATTGTCATGCCTCATTTAGTTTTGAAATATTAGTATAATCCTGAGTCATTAAAGAATAATTCCAATATTTATTATCATGAACATGAAACCACATTGAGTAATTTTACTATCTCACATTAGAATCACTAGTTGGAGTTGATGTATACCACCATTCTAAATATGAATTCCCCATCAGATTAACCCAATGGACATCTACAATTGTAGAAGTTATATGAGCCCCCTCTTGTATTTCCTCAAAATAAGTTGATGTAGTATTTTCATGAAATTAGATGGGATTATATAACTGTATTCATGATCTAAAACAATATTCCTGGTAAAATCAATGATAGTAATATGAGATTATCCCAAGACATGTTCCACTCTCACAAGGTGATTCCCAAACCGAATGAGGATATGAGATGGATACTAATCTATTTGAGTATTTCATTGGTCATTTTTTGATAGAAATATGATTCTATATTGGGTTAGGTACAACTCTCACTTGTTGTAGCATAGAAAACAATGATATATGAGCTCAATATTGTTCTTTTGAAAATACATTTTTTCATTTTTGATAACATTGCATCCCTACCCCTTTTATGTACTTCTCTCACGTGGCTAGCCACTATTGTGGAGTTGGAATATGACCCTATTAAGTGGCCCACACCTTAAAATGATATGTTGATAATTCTCCTAGATGGTAGAATGAATACATTCTTTCTCTGGATTAATCACTTATTTGTATTGTTCAGTGTGTTGTGCTACTCTTAGAACCCTGACCCCATTAGCCTTGAGTCGGTGGTTGTTTTTTTACACTGGAATAAATCTAATATGCCACATCAGTAGTCATCGATCAGTTTATTTTTTTAATAAACTAAAAACATAAATGGTTCCCTTATTACAATGAAAAAATATAGAACATAATATAGTGAAATAAACTACTTCCTTGATACTTGTTTAATTATTTCATCTTCAAAACCTGGGGAAAGAAAACAAATAAAAGAGAGATATTGATTTCTTAGTAAGCGTTATATATAACAGAAACATGAATTAATAAAAATTGAATCATAATAAAATAGTTATAATAAATATTTCATAGTGAATAACATAAAAACACACACCATTAAAACACTGAGAATTAAAATATATCCAAATATTCTTTTCACCGTGAAAATTCTATGGTTAATGATAACTAAATTTTGAAATAAGATGATTATTAATTATTGGTTGTCTGGTATCTAGAATAGAAACCATTATACCTTCCATAAGGTTTAATACTATGTGTAAATACCATATGTTTATGTTTCAGAAATAAACTTGAAGGGTTTGTTTTCAACTATTCTGTTGCATAAGACCACTTGTTGTATAGAGGGGATATAATAGGCCCCACCTGACACTAGATGTCTAAATAAATAATCATATATAAAATTTTTTCATTAAATAAAATCATCACATAACACTATGATAAAATTCTATCCTAATCATAGATGAGAATACTCTTATAAAAGCATTGATAAATTAATGAGAGAAATACCCTTTTACTTTTTATAGAAAGAGTTCTTTTCAAAAATCATTTATATTTCTCTTAATAATATGATTGAAAACATAAATATTCAAGAAATAAAAAGGTATAGAAAATGAAATTATTTTTAGGCATAATATTATCTCCAAATTGAGTGAATACTTGTAAAAATAGTTTTTATGATATTATAGAAATGGGTCACTTTAGTGTTGTTGAGGGGAAAATTAAAAATATTTATTATAAATTAAAAAGAATATATGATTGTATAAAACCAGAAATAAAGCAAGATATTATTTCATGAATGTATATGTGATTTTATAAAAATAATGGTGGATCAAAACAAATTACATAGTACACTTGAAAATTTGTGATAAATTAGATAGTACCCTTTAATTAGACTTTTTTATCGGGATGAAATGAGAATGGAACCTTATAAAACATGTATTTTCCCATAAAATAATGATAAAATGATCTAGTTACATTATTTATTAACATATTATTATTATTTATAAGAAATATATAAAAATAAATAAGAATTACATTGGGGTTAAGATATGGGTAGAGTCTTCCAAAGGAAAAAATCGTGGTTGGGGTAAAACCCCTTACCACTTTGTAATCAATATAATAGTTTGAACAAAAATTAATAATCATAAAATTAATCATTGAAGATAATAAATATAAATAGATTCATGATATTATATATAATATTTAAGTATACATACACTATATTCTTTAACAAATTGGTGAATAATGGAAATCTCATTGAAATAAATAGGAGAAGAGAAACCCATTACCTTATGTCTGAATTTGTTTGACAATTGATCTTAATATCCTAGATAATTCAAACTAGACCCAATAAATAATTAGTACAAAAAATTATAAATTTCTATTTAATTTATTATAATTTTATTAATGTTATTTAAGAATTTTTTATGAGTTATCATGTATACTTTTATCCTTCATGAGTGTCTGTTTACTTGGTTTTTTTATTGGTTTACATGTATAATTTTGGTGAAAATGTTGTAAAATTATAATAGTTTTAAAAAAATATAGTTATTTATTACTAATTTAAATCAATAATATTAAAATATTACATATTTCATTCGGTTACATGATATGAGGATGAATCATTAGATAATACAACAGTGGTAATCGTTTAGATTATTTTAGGTTTTTTCAGTCCCCCCAAACTATATTTATCTTATGAATTTAGATTTTGTATATATAGTGGTTATTGAATTATAAATAAGTTTTAATACATATATTATAGTCAAGTTTAATCATAAATATATTTAATGACTAGACCAGAAGAAATTATTGGAAAACAAAACCCTCTCATCCACAAAGGGGGTAAATCGAGACATCTTGAATGATCTTTACAGTTTTAGAATAAAAAGGGGAAGAAGAGGGTTTTCCGGATGTATTTTCCATTCACATTAAAAATTTAATATATATATATATATATAAGATAATAGAGTTATATGGAATATTTTTAATGATAATTTTTGGATATAATAAGAAATAAATAAATTAAAAAAATTGAAAGTGATCAAAAATTGATTTTTCATATTCAATTCCTCTCATTGAGAAACTTCTTATGGAAATTGATTTTGTAATTTTTTTTTAGAGAAAGGGCTCTTGGACTTTGGGAGATGTTTTGGAAGATGATTGGGATGAAATTGGAAAATATTCCGAGCTTGTTTGGTGTGGGATGAAGAGGTTGCGAGGGGTGTTATTTATAGTGGGAGGAGAGTGGAATTTTTAATTATTTTATTTATTTGTGTAATTTTTTGGTTTACGATTGGGAATAATGATGATTATTTTAATTAAATATATTATTAAGTACACATGAGTTTGATCAAAATATTATTACATCGTCCATGAGTCATGGAATGATTTATTTTACTTATAATGTTTATATAATGTGAATTACTGAATTTCACTATTTATCAAAAATTCAACTATTTTAGAAAAAACCAAAAGAATTAAAAAACCATTTTTCAATGTTTAAAATTTAAAAATGAACTCAATTTGTTGAAAATAAATTTCTAAATATTAGAAGATTAATTTTTTTATTAAAATCAACATTTAGTGAAAAAATACCAATTTTAAATTATAACTATTTTTATGGCACATTGAAAAATTTATTATGGTATCATAAAATATTATTATAATCCAAAGACAACAATGTATTAATTTATGAATAATTTTTTGTAAAATAGAATTTCTTTTTAATAATTATATTAATTATAAACTTGAAAAATAAGTATGTATGTTTAATAAAAATATCAAAATTTAATTAGTAATTTATAAAAAATTGTTATAATTAAACTATGATATAATTAAATAATATTACAATTTATAAAATGAATAAATTTTAATTATAATTTCATAGGTGAGGTTACCATTCAAATCCGAAGTAGGATAATAATATAATGAAATTGATAGTTTAAGAAAAATCAGGATTTTTCTGGAAAATAAATATTTTCAGAAAAATTACAAAATTTCACCCTAAGAAAATTATTACATTAAAATTATGAGAATAAATGTTATTTTGTTCAATTGAAAATATAAAAGCTTCAAAATTTAATTTTTAATAAAGAATGTAAAAATACATTTTAAAAAATATAGCTTTTTAATGCAAATAAAATTAGACTCAATCATATCATATGACAAAAAACATATGGATAAATGTAAACATATTTGAATATATATATATATATGTGATAATATTTTTAGTAATATTGATTTATAATATATTAATGACTAGTTTATAATGATAATTTTTAAGTAATGATATTTAATTCTATATCATTGTTCGTTCCAGCATGGTTTTGTATGAAACCTATATTGTCAAAAAAATTAAATTCAAAAAGATACGTACCGTAAAATATTTAGGGGTTACATTCTACCCTACTTCAATAAATTTTATCGTCTCATTTTCATATTTTAGTGAAAAAATCAATGGTTGATAATTCAAAATTCTTTTTTTTGGAAACTCAGATCATAAGTTGGGTTAATAAAATATTATCCGAATGAGATGGAAGGGAAATGAAAATCTCACCTCAAAACAGGTATTTAAAATACGATAATATTTCAAAAATGTGAAAATATAGACATGTAATTATATTATAACCATCAAGCTATGATTAATTGAGATATAGAATATTTTCATTATAATTTTAACAATTAAAAATAAATAAATTTGCGACTAATTAAAATACAATTGATTTTTTAGAAAGAAAAGGAAACAAATATTCCATAATATTTTTCCTAGAGTTAGGTAATTATTTTAATATTCATATTAGAACATGATTTTATAAAATTACTTGAATAAATTCAATTTCATAATCATAATATAATCCTTTGTCTAAGATTTTATCTATTTTTACTTTATACACTACACTAAGAAATGAATGATCAAGAGGAATGTTTTTTACTCCGGAACAACATTTAATGAAACATGTGGACTACAATTCATTCCTTTATCTATTAAATGATTACTAAAACTGAGAAGGATATAATTGGTTATTAATGAATTTTTATTAAAAAGTCTAACTTGATCCATTCCACAAGTAGTTATTCTTATGAATCGTCAAAAACATATCTATACAAGATCAATGGCCATAAATTTTGTAGGAAATTAATTAAATTCCAAAAATAAACTTTACCTAAGATTCTAAAAAAATGAATCTTTGAATCCCTTATTCAAAATATAAAAATAAATCAATATCCTATAAAGAATTATGGAACATTCATTCTTCCAATAGTAAAATTTAATGTTTTCCTTAAATCCCATAATCTAATAATTTTATCATAAAATAAATAATCAGGTCACTAATCAGTTTCATGGTCTCCCATAATATCCCATAACTATATATTTATTATTATCCAATCATAAATATCAAGTTTGGTGTTATCTTTCCCAAGTCATGTGCTTTCTAGAAGATCGACTTACATCAGAATAATTTCTCTTTATTATTGGTGCAATTC
The DNA here is from genome assembly GCA_963277665.1 of Viscum album. Lineage (NCBI taxonomy): Eukaryota > Viridiplantae > Streptophyta > Magnoliopsida > Santalales > Viscaceae > Viscum > Viscum album. The sequence continues at coordinate 355,647,819 of OY728155.1, read as the reverse complement.
ATTATGTACTTAATATTCAATTAAGAAGAAGTATTGAAGTATAGTACATATATATCTTAGGATTCTTAAAACTAAATAATTATTGATAAAATATACATGTGAAACAATTATTTATTCGAAACAAAATAATGTTAATAATTTATCTTGATTTATGGTAGTAGCATAATAATGTTCATGATCTATTATACTATTTTTTAATATTACTTTGATGATTAAGACATTGATTTGCATAGTGTCATATATCCATGTTATTGAAGCACTAAAAATTGTAAAATTATTTTCGTTTACATACAATGATGAGAATGGTGGAATTTTTTCTCCATTGTTGAACCACACTCATTTTATTATTAACGATATACCAAAGTTCTTCCTTTAACAATTATCACATGTGGTAAAATACATCATTACATTATTCTCATTATTTAGATTTTCTCTATCATTCCTATTATTATATTATTTATTTTGAAGTCTTAGTTCTAGGATAAATTATTACCTATCTTGTTGTAACATGATATTATTTCCTCATATGATGAGAAATATTTTTGAGACTACATACCTTCGAAAACATGATTTAATCTCATTCAAGAATTGATCATTTGTACCCTTTCAATTATGTGAACTTTTTTCATTACATTACTTTTGAAATAGACCAATTCTAAATAATGTAATACATAGATTAGATCATAACATTATAAAAACATTATTTATAGACCCAAAACATGAGTAATAATTAACACAAATTGAAGAAAAATATGTTTAGATAAACTCATAATCATAAAAATGGTTTCTTTTGGGGCATATTTACCATTGAATCCTTTATTGTGGTTTGTAAATATAATATGAATTATCCTATGAATATATCTAGGTATTTTCAAACCACGTATATAGTAAGGCCCATTTTCAGGTACCAGGTTACCCATAGATAGTCTCGGGTCACCTTGTGAGAGTTATTAACCTAACTAGATTAGTTCCAAAATCATGTCAACATGCAGTATCCATATAGGGATTTATTGTTAGAAAGAACAACATAAACTCTACCATAAAAAAATTATTTGATGTAATTAAACTCATATAATCAATTTATATCTTAGGCTTATACTCCACATAATGTTACCAATTATAACAACTGTGACTCCAGTTGCCCATAATTAGTGGTTGTTTTTATTACAATAGTATAGATACAAGAGGCCACATCACCACAGATTGACCAGATTAGTATTATTGAAGATCTAGATACATACATTGTTATGATATTACATTGAATAAAACATATAACATAACAAAGGTAAATAACATCCTTCCTTTACATTTATTCAGTGATTTCATATTCAGTGCCTGGGTAAAGAAAACACATAAAAGGGTGAGATAAAATGATTAGTAAGGGTTTCATATAAAGAAAACATGAATGAATAATAATCAAATAATAATCAATTATTACTAATCAATATGTTTGGATGAATAACTAATAATCACATGCCATCAAAACACTGAGAATGAAAATACATTCGTAGATTTTATAATAGTGAAAACCTATTATATAATTATAATGTAAAACCGAATGATGAAAATAATTATTTGTTTGACCTCATCTATCTAGAACATGAACCATTATTTTCTCAACAAGGTTTAATTCTATATGTATATATCTGTCTGATTATATTTTGGAAACAAACATGAAGGGTTTATCAACAATGGTTTTGCCTAATGAGACCTGTCGATGCATCAAGGGGCTATAATAGGCCCCACCCATCCCTAAAAGTCGAAATCATTATTCATATGAAAATATATATCTTTAAATTAAAGTTTCCCATACCAATTTGTATTATTGTATTCTTAATGATAGATGAAAATGATATAATAAAATCATTCATAAATGTTTATGAGAAATTCCATTTTTCTTTGAAAAGAATATTTCTTTTCAAAAATAATTTATATTTTTCATTAAAATAAGATTGAAAAAAATTTTATATAACAGAAAAGATAATTTAGGGGTAGTGAAATATTGTTTGAGGAATCAATGATGTCCAAAAAATGTTAAAACATGTAAAAAGAGTTATTATGAATCTTTATTAATGGGTCAATTCTATGCAGTTTAAGGGGGAATTAAACTAATTCTTTAGAAAAGTAAAGGAATAAAAATTTGTATAAAACCAGAAAAGAAACAAGAATGTTTTTCATGATAAAATGACTGTTTTTAGAAAAAAAATGGTGCCATAAAACTGATTACATAGTGAACATGAAAATTGATGAGAAATGAGGAAGTACTGTTTAACTAGGATTTCATATTAGGGGAAATTGAGGGGGGACCATTATAAAACATTTATTTACCCTTAAATTAAATATTCAATTATTTTAATTAAGGATTTTGGTAAATATAAACATAATTTATTATAGTTATATAAACATAAATTGGAATTAAATTTTAGTAAAGATAGAGGAAGAGTAACTCGAAGGAAAAAATAGTGGTTCATGTAAAATCCCATACCACTTTGTAATCAATAAAATCAAATAGAGAAATTATTAATAACAATAAAATGAATAATTTAATATCATGAATATAAATATATTTTTTATATTATATATAATATGGAATTATAGATACACAATATAGATTAAATTAGTGGTGAATAATGGAAATATCATGAAAATAAAAGTGATGTGAGAAACCCTTTACCTTTTGTCCTAACATGATCTTCATATGATCTTAATTTCTTTGATAATCAGATTAAATATTATTATTAATTAAATAATAAAAATATATGTAGTCATTTTAATTATTTTTATTTTATAATGGTCATTTAGGTCTGTTTTATGTGCTATAATGTTCAATTATATCATTCGGGAGCTTTCGTTTCCTTGATTTTCATGATTGGTTTACTTCTATAATATTATGTAAAATAATATAAAATGATTATAGTTTTCCAACATATAATTTATATTTTACTAAAGAAATTACATTATATTAAATGGTCAAATATTTAACTTAGTTATATGGTATGAGGATTAATCATTAGTTAAAACAATAGTGATAACTATTTTTATTTTTTTAGCATTTTTTATCACCATTAACTATTTTTTTCTTATGAAATAATAATATATATATATATACTAGTTCTAGAATGATAAATAGTTTTTAATAAATATATTATATTATTTTTACCAGAAAAATTATTTAATTACCATCCATTAAAGTTTAACTGAAAAATAAAAACTCATCGTCCAAAAAGGCAGTAAATCAACACCTCATGGATGATGATTTCATTTATTGAATAAAAAGGTGAGTAGAAGGGGTTTGATGATTTATTTTACATTATAATAATAAAATAATAAAATATATATGTTATTGGAGTTAAAATGTAAATTTGGAAATAATATGTATAGACATAATACAAATAATTGATTGGAAAAAATTGAAAAAGAATGAAAAAGTATTTACCTCTTGAATTCCTCCCCATGAGAAGCACCTTAAGGAAAATAATTTTGGTATTTTTTGAGACCTATGATTCCTAGAAGTGGGGGAGAGATTTTGTAATACGATTTTGTACAAAAAAGAAAATATTCAATGTATTTTTTGTGTGAGAAGAATATGTGGTGACTGGTGGTATTTATAGTGGGAGGATGTGGTATTTTTAATACTTTATTTATTTGTTTAATATTTTGTCTAATGACTATTTATTGTGATGATTCATGTGAAAAATAGTATAATTTTGGTCTATGAGTTTGAACTATATTTTCTTGAATCGTCCATGAATCAAATAATAATTAATTTTACTTATAATGTATATATAAAATAAATTATTGTATTTTACTATTCAACAAAAATAAAAATATTATAGGAAAATATAAAAAAATCACGGAATTCATTTTTCAATTTTTAGAAATCAAAAATTCACTCCATTTTTGGAATTTTTTTTCTAAATAGGAGAAATTTAATTTTTAATTAATATCATCAATTACTAAAAAATATAATTTTAAAATTATAACTGTTTTTGTGACAAATAGGAAACATAATTAATCCTCATAAAATTATATTATATTAATAAGAAAAAATAAAATTTATTTAGAAATAAAAATTATGAAAATAATTTTACTTTTAAATCGATATATTTAATACAAATTTTAAAGAATCATTTAGGTTTTATAAAAATAACAACTCTGAATTAAAAATTAACAAAACATTTATTTACTTATACTATAATATAATTATATCATATTACCCTTTATATAATTAATAAAATTTATTTATGCTTTTATTGGTGTGGTTACTAATCAAATCATAAATAGGATATTAATATAATGAAAATAAGAGTCTAATAAATATAAGGATTTTACTAGAGAATAAACATTTTCAGAAAAATACCAAAATAACATCTAAAGTTAATTTTTACATTCTGAATTTAATGGTGAGGTTCATTATTTACAATATAATATATTAATGTGTCAAAATGTTGTTTTAAAATATCTTCACCATTAAAATATCATAAAACTAAATTTGAAAAAATATTTCTATTTATTGTATAAATTTGGATTCATTCACAACTTACGAGTATAAAATCATTTGGATGATTTTAAAAACATTTATATATATATATATATATATTTATAATATTATTCATTATTGATAATTAAGTAGCAAGTTTATAACATTTATTTTAATATAATGATAATAAATTCTATATCATTTTTTCATTTAAGATTGTTATGTTGTAAAAACAATGCAGTAAAAAAGATCAAAATGATTCTTACCATAAAATATTGGGGTGTTGAAGATACCCTAGATTTTTTGATTGTAATATTCCTCTATCACTGTATTTGTACCTATGCTAAAATATTCACGACGAACTATTTAGCTATTACTAAGATGTTGTGAGTCATTATCAAAGTGTTAACTAGAATATAAACCTATACATTTTGAATCACCATTATATACAAGAATATATGTTTAGTTGAAATGGGAATATGATCCCACATATTTACTTTTATTATATTAGATTATACTGATGGGATTCATGTATGAGGTTAGGAATATGAGCCTCCCCATGCCTGCTAGAGAGATATTCCTACAGAAAAATTCCAGGTGATTAGTGATACGATCCTTCTTGGTAGTTACATTCAGTATATACTAATAGACATCATCAGCTATAGTTGACCCCCTGACCCACCATCACTAGATATTAAATGTGGTTATTTTTACATTATGGGAATTATCTCTTGGAGTAGTTGCCCATATTGGTGAGTGACACAAGATTTACATCAACCTTCCTTGGATGATGCCGACTAATTAGTTTGGCACTTAGAGACCTTCAAAGTTAGACTCATGTTTTTGGATCATATCATGTTAGTGGAATTATCATATCATTTTATTTTACACCCTATCATAATGATTTTGAGAAGTTTAGGTTATCATGGAGACCGTAAGGGTCACACCCATGGCTGATTTCCAAAACAGTCACTGGATAAAGAAATGTTAGATCTAGGTGTAGTTTTTGATAGAAGTATCTTTATTTATGATGAAAAATAGTGACATGGTCACCGATCAACACATCATTTTATTCATGATGCGTACTCATTTAGATATTCATGGGTAAAAAATTTTCCTTCTTATACCTAGTCCATCCATTTTATTCTCATAGATTTATGAAAGCTTGGATTGCAATATTTTAGGGAGAACCTGGCTATAGGAAATAATCCATAATATTAATAATATTTTTTTTCATTTTTTAATTAGATATGGAAACAAAATATCCCAACACATGGTAAAAATTTTATTATATTATTCGGGATATTCGCACCAAGTTCACCATTTTTGTTTCATTATAATATGGTGAAAAGACCTTAAGTGAACCCTCATAGAAGGTACAAGAATGTTTGATGGGTACCAAGCAATTTATCTGTTTCATCTTCAGAATTAGGTGCCATTGTTATCTGATTTAATGTATGGGTTTTCAATGTTTTCATTTTATGGAATGATAAGACTAATATTTATTCAATTTGGAATGATGGTTAATTACTTATCTTCCATAGAAACTCCCAATGGTTCCCACATCCATTATTGTGTAAAAATATTCTTTTCAAAAGGAAGATGGACAAATGGGGTTTCAAACCAAATTACACTTTGGAATCACATTGGATGCGGGGATGAGAGGTCAACATCATCACACCAATTTTTGGAGATTTTTTTCCAAATGAAGATATATATCAATGTTTTTATATATGTTCATGGATCTCTTCCTAATCGCGATATTGAAGATATTACCGTAAAAATGTCCATCAGTCATGTTTGTTCAATAATCCTAGTATGTAACTAATTATTCTAATAGAGTGACCATTGGTTGACCCCTATTATATGTTATTGGCAATCATTTTTATAATCCATATGCATTTGTCTACGGTTTTTCATCCATTTACCATTATTGATATATTCTTACCTTTTGATTCCATATTTCTAGCCTCTTCATAATTTTCTTCACTAACGGAATATAATTAATATATCCATAATGTGGTTTATCTATTTTGAGTAATTATATTTATTATTTTCTATAAATGAATCAAAATAAATTTCTTTGAACCTTTATGTTTAAACATTATGCAGAAAGGATTTATATAGGGAAACATATGAATCAAATATTTGAGATCAAGCCTCTCGGAGTTGTCCTCTGTATCCTGGTAATAGTAGGAATTGGGTTCATTGTAGTTTATTAGAATTCATTTTCCACTAATGGATGAGTTATAATGATAATAATATGATGATGTTTTGGTTATTATGGGTGAAATTTCAATGAAATTGGTAACTCAAATCAAAGTGGCTGTGTATTTCAGCTCGGTCCATAGGAATGTGTCTTATAAATATTGTTTACATCATGAATTGGTGTAATTTTTGTTCAATTACCTCCTATCCCACTGATGTAATATTTTTAGTGGTCATTCTTAGAGACATTATGGTTATTCTTGATTCCTTACGAATTCTAGGGTATATGATCTGCTCGATGCACTGGCTATGTTTGGATTCATAATATGAATTGTATTATCATTTCAACTCCCTAATCCAACATGATTTATTATCACTGTGAGAGATAAGTTATATGATGTAATATATCTCATTTCATATGTATTCAATAATAATTTAATTGGGTAGAACCTTTAATTTTTCTAATAGAGCACTAGACATAGGAAGGAAACCTGTATATGCTAGTTATATTATTAATACAATTCATTATAGTTCTATTGAATCACGGCGTAAAATATGAGGTTCCACAAATATGTGTGACATATCATAATAAGTAATTGATCAGGGATTACACACAAAGGATGCCATATGTGAGGGATGTCATATAATAGAACTGATCAGGTATTACTTGCTGATTTTTTCCTAACATTAGGGATGAACAATTTTATCATGTCTCAGGATTCATGCTTGACCTTTCTTGATTGCCTACACAAAACACATTATTTTCATATTGATATGCCCTGATTTCATTCCTACCATGTCCTAGGTTGTATTAACTTGTTAGGAAATATAGATGACCAGTTTAAAGAAAATCATGTGATCTAGTTGTTCTGTCGAATAGACATCTCATAAAAGCGATGTAATGTATGAGTTTCATCACATTATCATGGTTGACTTGTCAAAAGAACATTGTGAGTCCATGATGGATTGTATTGGATTCCATCACATGATGGATGATGACTTTCTAGGGGGGTTTTAATGATATAGTTTACTTTTATTCATGTCATTATAAAATCTAGATACCATGTCAAAATAAAATCATGAGATATGGCTGAATTTTATAGAATAGATTGATAAATCCATCTGACATGCCTTGGTGTAATTGTGAAACATGACTAAATAAATCATAGGGTGTATCCTATCCTTGATGGTATCTTTGGAAAACATTATGAGGCCTAGATGATACACACAGACACTATCACATCATATAGGTGAATTATTCTGAAGATATTTCATGATCAGGAAGGTGAACCTTGGGGATTTGAGAGTCTCAGGTGGAATACCTAGGGGAACCACATTAATTTGTTTGAAATTAATGAGTGGAATCACATTGTCCAAAACATATGATAATGTAGTGTAACATTATTTATCTAACATGTTATGGTGTAATAGAATGATATGGAGGAGTCATTCGAATCTCACAAGGATCAATATATATATTCTTGGAACGAGTCTCTTGTTTATAGTATATTGTTTTCATTTTTTATTTCATATGTGACTTCAAATTTCTCATTTTTTACCTTGTATATGTTTGATGTAACCCAAATGATATACATGATAAAATTAAAATATCTTTTAGAAGTAAATTTAATGACCTCTAGAGATTACACAAAGTGCTTATTCATGTTTCATGATCACGTAGGATTTTCCCCATGATTATCTTATATGAAAAACCATTGGGATCATGAGATTGTCAACTCTATGAATTATTCTTCAATTCTTGGGTAAGATGGTGTGAGGAAACAAAGATTAATGATTTCATAATAGGGAAAGGGATTTATTGTCCAATACACTGTGATTATATTCCACATTACATGGAATTTATTTCCCAAATATAGTCTAGAGTGAGTGTACAACCTTAGTGTCATGTGTGTTCACATGATATCATTGCGGGAGTCACATGTTTTTTAGTGACCAATAGACCATCCCAACAACAAAAAATTAATTGTATTATGTCCAATTAAGGGGGTATTTTATAACCAATTTAACAATCCAAGGGTCTTTCACATTTTCAAGTCAGCATGTATATGATATTTTAGGATATCAAGATGACATTTGAAACCCTTTCATGATATCAAATTTTCTTTTTTGGGATATTCCATGAGACTATGAAGGATTTTAAAGGGTTATTTGTGAGATTGAGCTGAAATATCAATATGGATCCCGTGGGATCATTTTGACATGTTTGGTGGGGTACAAGGGATAAAAGGTGACCTTCCAGATTGCTCAACCCCTTTCCATTGATATCTATGTATCATCCCATTTATAGATTCTCCCATCATTTCCCTTTTATATATTATTTTTTATTTTACAATGGTTTGGTATCTTACATGTTTCCGTGATTTGTTTAAAATAATATCACTCTCCCATATGTAATCTATGGTGTGACCAATAAAGTGTCATATGGAAACACATGGTAATTATATAGACAACCCATTCTGTTTGTCTTTGGAGCAGATAAGGGGGAACAAGGCCACCTAGACATGTCTGAGACCCCTCCTTTGATCATGATAACTTGTTATTGGGATCTTTTGTAATAGGTTAAGAAAGTCCAAATGACTTTCACGGAGTCTTCTAGACCGGTTGGGAAAGTCTCATGAAGATTATGACTGTTAAATGCTGCCATCACATGATTATTTTCCTTCCCATTTTATAATAATTATTAGAAGGTTCAAATAGATTTTTTTTCTTGACTAGTTTCATGGTTTGAAGGAACTGATTGTAATTATACTACACGATCCAAATGTATCATGGACACCTTTGTGAGTGCAAAATGGTTTGAAAAAGGGGCACTGTGAGATCTACCACATGTTATGCACTATATGATAACATTTGTGTGACTCTCCAAAGGTGATGAATCCATGTGTCTCTTGGAGGTTCATGTGATATGTATGATCTTGGTTACCTTTCTCTAACATTATCTATGAATAAAAACATACCCATATTTTATTATTACTTCCCTTGAGTATTTTTCGATGGTCATTTTGTGGGCATCAATAGTTATCGATGTGGTTGTCCACACAACACAATAGTTGTAGTCCTCTATTATAATTGGGGAGAATTTAATTTTTGTATATATTTAAATTATTTATACTAGGAGTATAACATAGTAAATTCACATGTCTCCAAAATTTAAAAATAATAGAGTTTATATGTTTTAATTATGATAAATGTTTCATCCAAACATTAACAAAAGCATTTTAACAATGTCCGAGGTGTTTTACAATAAGATCCTTTACATTTATAATTTATCTTTAATCATGGATACTCGTTTTTAACCGGGTTAAATTTACATTCATTCAATAACATAGAAAATCCCTTATTATATAATTTCAAAAAAATGGTATTGAAATTTTTATTCTTTAAAAATAAATATATATAAATATATGATAAAAAAATATTAAATAAACACATATAAAGTATTATAAGATTTTTTATGGAAATAGTACATATATTCTAACATTTGAAGAATGGATTTTTAAATTTAAAAAAATAATAGAAATTATAATGACGCTGGTAAAATATATATATGTTCTTTTAATATGTAACATTAATTTCATATTGATTAATATATAATAAAATTTCCAATAAAATCATTTTATTCTTAAAAGATTTTATTTTTAAATGATTATTAATAATCATTATTTTTCATAAAACCCATAAAATTCATTATACAAATATATTATCACTAATAATCCAAAAAGATGTCTATATTCTGAAATTATTTTTTAAAAATTTTATAAATAAATATTAAATAAACTCAAAAAATATTATACAAAACAACTCATATTAGTGAATTGTTTTTAAATGATATTTGATATTTATTATTATATATTATCAACTAATAAAAAATTTATTGATAATTTAGTATTTTTATTATCCACATTGTTTATGTAAACATGTTATTTATAGTTTCATTGTATAAATGTAGAAAATTAGAAATGTTTATTTTAAATCATTAAATGAGATTTTTGAAGGTATAAAAATACACGGAAAGCCTATATAAATATATTAAATATATATATTGAAAATATATATTTATATAAACTCTTATGACATTTTTATTGGACCTAAGAATATGATAATATCTAATGGATATTATTTTTGTGATTTTAATATCATAAATCACATGAAAATTTTAATGAGAATGAATTTCTCTAATATATGATATAAATGTATACAATAATATATTTATTTTACTTTATCATGGAATAATTATATAACATACCATATAGAATATAATTCATTCCCAATATCAAATAAAAGGGCTTCCTAAAGGAAAATTTGAATACTCAGTTCCATTTCATTCCATCAAATATTTTTTAATATGGGAAACTCCTTTTATAACTAATAATTTATAAGCTATATTATAATTATCGAATTTCAATTTCATATGTAATTTTTTAGTTTTAGTATGTTTTTGTTCATAATACTCATGATATTAACATATTTTCCCAAATGATGATATATAGTGAAATATTTAGTTGTTATATATGAAATATTGTGTGGATATATAGTTTATTTACTACTTCAGAAATATTTATATAATATCATATTCAAAAAAGGCCTATTATGAAATTATATACAATGAAACATTGTTTTTTAATGATGATAAATTAATATATTCATATATACATTATTGAATTAGAAATATTATTATTCCTATATCTTATATTTTTATACTTGGTTTCATCTTCTTCCATTAAAAATGGAGTATCAATAGAAAAATGATATAAATACAATCATTAAACATGTATTGTGTATTAGTGAAGTAGACTATTGGAATCTCATTTTTCCAATTATCAAGTATACAAATATATCTGGCGCAAGAAATGAAATTTATTACTTCTGAATAATTGCATGAGTAAAACTGTAAGGAACATTATATTATGTTATATGTGATGTTTAAATTGATGAAATGGTTTAAATGATATTAATCACCAATAAATTATGTTTTTTAATTTTCTGACTTTAAAAAACAATGAAATAATTTAAAAAATCATCACGTGATAGATATTGATTTTATAAAACCATATAATCAATTTAAAATTTAATAAGTAATAGTATAAAATAATATAATATACATTAATATATAGTATAAAAAATAAAAATTTTAATATGTTACATACATGGTGGTAGAAAAAAATACAATATCTATTAGTGAGAAATTTTCTCAATGTGTAGAATAGAAAGAAGAAACATAAACCAAGGATATTTTTAATTATAAAATCATTCAATTTCAACACAAAACCAGATATTTTTATATAATAGATTGATATTAATATGATTTATATAAATTCATCCCTTACTAAATCATTGTGTGAGGACAATATATCAAATAATGTAAATAATTATTACTATGTTTGTTTAGTTAATTTCCATTTATGTATAATATATATATATATATATATAATATCATGGATTTTTGTTCGATTGATAACACATAAAATATAAAAAATCACTCCATTGATTTTTCAACATGACCATCCTAGTTTAAATCATTAATTTTCACCAATGATTTTATTTTTTATAAAGAATTATGGGCCTAGAATAATTTTTTTCACATTATATAGAAAGTAGATTATTTATTAATCCCTATATTTAAATAGTGGTATTGGTAATTAGTAGAGGATTTATGTGTTATTGACCCGTAAATATGATTTTTTGGTAACATGGAGAATATTATGGAGTGAATGTTAATTATCCTTCGTTTATAATGAATCAATTAGGATAAATTTATTGGAGAGTTGGGTCCCTAGGTGCATCTTGTATCATAATATTTTTGGGAGTTTGAATTGGTCATTGAGTTATGGTGGATCACTAGGCATAAGAGGGTTATCAGTCAAGAATATAAAGTATATAAATTTTTTGAGGTAAATAACAATCATTGTGTCCATTGAAAAATATGTAATAAATGATTTCAGTTTTTACTTACTATGTGGTGGAATCATTTAAATACCACATAAAATAGAAAATATAACAATCTGAATCCAATAATTTTCAAAATAAATAGGAATATGAAACATGGAATTTTATTTTTACAGGATTGGTATAAGCTCATTTTTATTAAGTAATGAAGTACCTCTTTCAATAGGATTGACATATGACCCTTACATAGACTGAATGACTATTAGAAATGGTTCTATAAATGAAATTAAGGACAAGAGGCATGTCATAATTAAAATATATTATGTTATGAATTCTAGAGATGATGCATTCTGGTAATACCATAGGTCATTCTCATCAATATAATTCCCTAGTGACATGCCATGCCACCCCTAGAGCCACTTCATCTATTTTACAAGTCATGGACATTGTGTTAGTCCCCTTGAAATGTTTTTTCGTTTTTATGGAATGAAAGAAAATGAATGATCACCCCTCTATCTCACAATAAAATTTTCGGGAAATATAGATTATACATTCCATCATCCTCTCATGCCTTTATATCCTCCCATATAATGATTCACACATGGCCCATTAATGCATTTTTAACCCGATGCTCTGCATTATTTTTACTGAATGCACTGTCCATATAGTCACGTTGTTGGTTAGACATTTTTCTCTATTTAGTATGAAGATAAATGAATTGATGATGGATGTTAACACACCAAACCCTCTTGATAGGCCTCTCACCTAGTGGAACCTTCAAGTCATAGTGTTGAACCATCTTCTAAATGATAAATGTCAAATGCCTATTTCTTTTATCTTACCAAAAAACATTATGTTGATATCCCATATGACCTACTAGTATGGTATAAAGTACTAGTGTCCCAAAAGATCATGAATTTCTTATAAATCCTATAGATAACATTATCAGTTGTTACATTTCTGATAAATTATAGGTACAGAAACCCACTACCATTAACGATTTACCCCTTAACAGGAATGTAATTATCTATATCCTATATCTCTTAGGAAGAGGCTCTTTGGCATCATGAAATACAATAGATTACATCAAAAAACATAAATAGTCATGCATTATTGGGAAATTATATAAATACTTGATTCTCGCATCATATTTGAAAATATGAAACATGAACTTAATTTCTAGTGAATAAATAAAATATTATTTTTTAATATATATAAAATATATAATTGTTTCCTATTTCGGATCCTATTTAATGGAACCCATAATAAATGGAATTCTTATATAAATACTAAGGGACATCATACAATACAATATATCATGGAATATGTAAATTTGGAAAAAAAATTATGCTATAAACAATAAAGAAATATTCCATATAACAAATATCATAAGGTTAAAATATATCCTTGAATTGATTAACCATTTTAATTATCAAATGTATTATTATAAATAGTATCAAAATGATATAATCCATATTTTTATACACTATAATATTATCATGGGTGCCTGCTTCTATAAAACCATTGATAAATAAAGAAGGACTACACAAAATATCCAACCATCATTATCCCATGAGACTAATTGTTGCATCGAGTGGAGATAAATATACCCATCCATCACATACTATAACCAATTCATTCATAATATTAATGAAATTAATTAAAAAGAAATACATATTAAACATAATAGTTCATCATGAAAATATACAATATGAACTGCTATTATTATCTCTATTTAATAATTACGGATACATGATGATAATACTTCCAGACTAACATGGTATGAGGAATAATTCGATAATATTATAAGTAATAAGTAATATTAATAAATGGATATTTTCTTTGGAAATGACTTTAAAATTTAAAATCATCATTTTAAGGGGAACGCCATGTTTTAATATTGAAATCGCTTATTTAAAATCTAGGAATTTCTAAAATATATATAAATCAATATCTTTTAAATGAACATGGTGTATATTTATTTTAATACTATATTTAATTTTTTGTTTTAACGGCATGATTTGTATCATGTGGTAAGGGTTTAAATAAAACCTTTGAACAAACATTTGGTAAAAAGTAATTTGTTTGGAAATTACCATTTTATCCCTTTTATTTTTTTTATAAAAAAAATCATGGGAAAAAGTAATTTTAAAAATTAATTAATAATAAAAAATACGATGAGAATAATTTATAAAAATTATTTTCATGAAATATAAATATTACAGAATAATTAAACATAAAATATCAATAAATTTTTAAAACATTCCTTCCAACATTATATTACTCCTAGAGAGTAAACATTATGGAAAAAATTAAATTTAATAAAAAAACATGGGAGAGTATAAAGAATAATATTTTAGAGTGGTATATCCTGTAATTTCATCATCATAAATTTATTGGTAAAAACATGAAAAAAGATTGATTTTGGCATAGGACCCTATCCACATGATTGACTTTCATTTTTTTCTTTTTACACCAAATTTAAAACATTTTTATTTTTTATTGAATTAATGTTGATTAATATTCATATCTATAATAGTATAAATATATGTAATATCAAGGATCTAACTCTTAGTTGTGGAATGTAAGTCTGTATATGTTTTCCAATCCTTGAGTAATTCATTGGTGGTGTGTGCTTATAGGCATTTTGGAGGTCTTTGGAGTGTCCTTATTTTTCAGGGTTTCATATATCATATATTGGTAAGGAAAAATATTGTGAATAGTTAAAGAAACGTTTTTTCTAAAACATCAAACTAAACATAAAACATGATTTGTATTGGTGAAAATTTTGATTAAATATTATTAGGGCTATTCGTTACTGCATAACATATAAATAGAATTCTAGAGGTATTTCACACACTTTGGGAACTAATTTCCAAAAAGTGTGCGACAATTAAAAGAATTTAATTTTCCTCAACAATGAGATTGTCATGGTTTGTGAATAGTTTCAAAAATTGTGTGAAAAGAATTTTCACCCATTTATAAAAAGTAAATTTAATTTCTTACCTAGATAACCATTAAAAAAATTAATTTTTTTTCCAATTTATTTATCAATCATCCCTCAACACATGCCTAATTCCAACTCTTTTCTTCCCATGGGGGATCTCCATAATCCATGGTTTATTTCATCCCTGATTAGTATTAATGAACGATATCTATAGATTCTATTTTTTATTTATATGAATCTTATTTAGTTTCATATACTTGTTATCAAGCTTGACTTTATTCTAATTTTCACTATTTTGAGCGATTTTTATTGTTATATGTTTTATTTTGATTCATAAAGAACTAGAGGCTGATGTTGGATGATGAGACTAATCTACGGTTATGGAAGGTGGTATATAATTAGAAAACATAGTGTTTATGTATAATTACAATGTGATTCATTTTATAGACAAACTTGTTTTTCATGTATTATTGAAAATAGAAACTGAGGGTTTTAAATGGTTTTTTTCGATGATTGAAACACCCCTTATTATCTATTAAAAAATATAACATATTTTTTATTTATAGAGTTATTTATTAATGTAATTGACAATATAATTACTTAATTAAATAGTAATTTGAGTTTTATAAAAATTTTATGGATAAGATTATTGTGTTTCCTTTAATTAACAACTTCAAGCAGTTAGGTGTTGGAACCCCTAATTGATTACTATTTTAATTTTTTTTTTTTTAAAAAAATTTGTATATTTATGTGGTTGTGAAATTATATTTCAGAATCAGTGATTGTTTAATAGGAAATGAAAACTGTATTAATTCATTATGAAATAAACGAGGATTTCATGGAAAATCTTGATTATGGGATGTAACCATTTATTGTTGCTCATAAATTTTAAGGCATAATTTTTTAAATGTGAAAATATTATTTGTACATTTTTTATAATGAGAGGAAGATGAATTACGAATTGAAATTGATATAGATAAATTCTAAAATATTTTTTATAAACATTCAGATTATTTTTTCAATGTGAATTGAAATAGTATTTTTTTTAAAACCCAATGGAAATTGTAATTGGAATTATTATTTTTTGAATTGATAGGTGTTGAATAATTATATATCATTTCTAGTAAGTGGAAATAGATATTAATATGTGGTATGATTATTATGGGTTATAAAAATCCTACTCAATTTGAAATAGTACTTATTGATATGTGACTAAATGGATTCCAAATAAAATAAATTGATAAATTATTTTACATAATGAAGACTATTTGTAATGGTGTGATACATGGAGAATGGAAATATCGGTATTATAACCATGATTAAATAAGATAGATGAGACTTAGGAATTCTAGGATGACTTCTTGGATTCTATTTCATACATAATTTTTTTGAATAACGAGATAAGAGCCTGGATTCATTTGCAGTGTCAAGATAATAAATAAGATGACATTCAATACTCAATGACTGAGTATTACCAAGATGGATTACTTAATTCAATTAGATTTCAAGAACTATCGGTTGGTTATATAGGACATTGGATATGTAAGGAATGATGTATGTAATTTTATATTCCTTATAATTTATTTGTTTAATTGGATTTTCAAGGATGATCTTGTGGACTCCATGTTGTTGCATATAAATTTAAGATACTGATAAAATATCAAAGACATAAAAACACTAGATAAAGCTATAATTATCTATATTTGGTGTCACCATTATCATAGGTACTTAGTGGTTGTTTATTTATTTATATTATTAATTTTTTAGAGAAATTAATTTTCTAATATAACTCTCATGCAGAAAATTTTCAATTAGAATGGATATTTAGGGAAACCAAAGGCAGTGTACTATTATCTCACAATCCAAACCTACTTGTAATTATAAGGAACATGGTTACTCTGTAAGAAATAGTTATATTTTATAGGTACTATTTTTGGTAAAGGAAAATGTTTATTGTTATATTCCTAGCATGTCATTTTGTGTATGAATGATGGAACTAGGAACAAAAAAGACTAATTTGGAATGAGATCTTTATCTGGTCTTATATTGTATCTCGTTTTTGTGATCCCCTAACATGAGATAATTTTTTTTAGAATATATCAGTTTTTCATTGTGGTTTTTTTCCACCACAACTATATGAAATGTAATATTTATATTTTCCAGTTATAAGATTTTTATTTTTTTAAAACCATTTATTCTACAACTAATGTATATTATATCCTCAAATTATATGCCTAGATCATAATTTATGGTAGTAGTTCTCTAGAATTTGTGGATGCATGACTGAGGAAATATAGTGACTTCTTATTTTCCTCAAGTTAGTGGTTCGGGGTATCACTATTTTAAAAACTTCTATGAGATCACCCATTTTCGATTTCAATTTTATTTTGATACAAATAAAAAATTATAAAGGGTTTTAAAAATATTGATGGTATAATTATTTGGATTGATTAACCCAAATATCAAGTAAACTTATGTTCATTTTATTATGGTCTACTATTCTTTGAATGTGTTGTTACGTTTGATACTATTTCAACTAGAGTGATTAATTTTAGTGATATTATTATTCATTAACTTTTTACACATGTACCACTATATTATGTTGTAGTGTGTTGTTTCATTCATACATCAATTTAGGTAAATAGGGGTCCACAATTTAGGGTTATTCTTTGCACATAACATTATGATGTCATTAATATACTAGTAATTTATTTGATGTCTTATTTTAACTATTTAATTTTTATATACCATTGATTTATATTTTCCTAATAATAGACAAGAAATTGGTTATCAAAATTATTATTAATGTTCTATATTTTACTTCCACATATAAGATAATGGTAGAATATTTCTTGCATAATTCCACAAAGGATACCCCAAGGTATATAAAGAAATAATTTAGTTGTTAATGATGGTATTATATAAATATATTTCCAGTAGGGAATATATAATTAATTTTCACAAATATGTTTTAATTTAAACAAATTTAATCATTAATAGGGAATATTTGTAACTATAAAAATACAAAAATACTAAATGTAATTCATAAAATGAAAAAAATAGAATTTTGGAATGGATGGAATTGTGAACAATGACACTAAAATCATCTAAATATTATTAAAACTCAAACACTATATAATAAATAATAATAAATAATACCATTATAATAATGGAATTTTTTCGAGACCATGGTGTGATAGAAAAATTATAAATTAGTTTTTACATCGTTCATGGGTATATATGGAAAGTGAGTGTGAATGAGTTTGGAGTTTCCATTGATGTGTGTAAGGTAAATAGTGTGAATGTGGAATACCTTCTCTATATGAATAGTATTGATACTATCATAAGAAGATGAAGATAGATAATATGATTGAATAATTATGAAGAAAAACATTGAATTATTGGGTGTTATATTGACGAGTATTGTGTCTCTTATTAACTTTTAATGGAATGTCACATTGTTAGGAGTGATTAATCATAGTTTATCATTCCCTTTTTAGGAAAATTTATTACAAGTGATTTTTTTGCAGATGAGAGGATATGATATTTGTGTTAGGAATTACTAAGGGCATGTAAAAATGGTACATTATGACAATTATCCCATGAATGTTGACCCTTAAGGGGTTTTGATTGAGGAATAGGTGGTAAGGCCTAATAACCCTCCACCTCTACTAAATATTTAATGTGTTTGACTACATTAATATATGATGGTGTCTATTGGAGTTGGTGGTCTAGAACCAACTACTTTGTACTTTATTCATTAAATAAAATCCTTATCACATATTGATTGTTCTTCTGCGTGACATGTCATGTGATAATGTCCTAAGGACAGCTGTTGCATTAAAGGTTCATAGCGGATCCCTACTATGATGAGAACCTTGAAGTTCCATAACACTGTTCTTGAATGTATGTTCTATGGCCGAATGATATTATTTGAGGGACACAAATAATACAGGTCATTAGGGGTGAGGACTCATAAAATTTTGAGGCACCTTCTCATGGTGTGGCCCTTGGTAATATCCAGGAGGATATTATGAGAATGAGACCCGCCAGTAGGAAATCCACATTTCATAGTGTCATTGGATGTTCCTATCTACGGACGTGTGTATTGATCCTTAGACTCTAAGATTATTATTAATGGGTATCACAACTCGCACACTTAGATGTATTGATGAAAACTGTGACGACACACTGTTAGCAGCGAGGTGGGATACTTTGGGTGCGTCACGAGTAATACCACATTAATAGATAATGCGAGAAAGGATTTGTCCCTTCTGTTCCATAACGGAAGTAGATATCTCAGTCCCTTTCATGAAATTGATATAGCCTAAATAAATCCATGGCCATGGTAAGGTATGGGCAAGTTCAATTCTGGGAAGTCAAAGAAAGAATAATCAAGCACATGGGTTGATGGCACTAGCATGCAACCCGCTTGATTGGAGATATCGTGACAAAGTGATTATATTACACGGTAAGAGATCATAGGAGGTAACACGTCATTGCAGCGTTAACTTCTTTCTCTATGGGTTCCTTGGCGTGTTGCTAGATGCTAACCTTGGAATTTAGGCAGGCTCAGCCTAATTCCACTGAGAAAGAGGCCTAGAGGGTCACACACTATGTGTGTCCATGTATCTCAGTTAAATATTAATTTAACAAGTTAAATAAATATTATTCCCAAATGTGGTTTAATAATTATTTAAGTATGTCTGATCACATTTATTTTGACACTAGTTATTCGAGAGAATATATTGTGGAAGAAATAATATATTTATTAGCGAGTAATACAGTTAAATTTATTTAAGAAATAAATAGTCATTACTCAAGGTCTAATAAATGTGGTGGAGGAAAATGTAAAATAAAAGTACACGCCGTGTATTAATTATTACACGCTGTTTAGTTTTTCGAGTTGGGATTTTGAGGATTTAATATTGTTTTATTAAATGATATTTATTATAATCAGTGTGGGCGCATGTCAAGGAATTAATAATTCGACATGGGGGTGTTTTCAATAAGAGTTAATGAAATAAATAAAACGCGTAACGCATTTATTTATTGTCATAACTCTATAAGCCTCAAACATGATTATAAATATCCTCACAACCCCAACATTTTGGAGGGAAATTGGTTGTGCACAACAGATTTGTAAATACTCTCAAGCCAAGACAGAATTCCCTTTCCACCAAGAACGCCCTCAAGTTATGAGAGCAAGATCCTCCACCGGATCAAGGCGGTCAAAGGCGGATATCGCAAGCGAAGGTTCTTCCGCGCTAGCACTCGGCAATCCCTTTGGTGACGTCCGGAGATACGTGACACACGTGTGGATCACCACTAGAGGAATCCTACACTTGGATTCTATGACGCAACGACGGATCACCGAATCGTGACCGGACACATTAACGAAGAAAGAATTCCAACAAGGTAATTCTTATGCATTAATTAAATTAATTATAATAAACATATGATGATCCTCCTCAAGGGTTCCGGGACTCTCCTTTTTAATTTCGTTCATCATTCTATTCCGACGATTCAGTGTTTTATATCGTGATGGATCTCGGATTGAACATTGTTTAACGAAAAATTAAGTTGGGCAAACCCACCAACGCACTTCCGCTGCACCCAAAACCTTTAAGTGGTATCAGAGGGGTCATATCATTGGTTATAATTATTTAGTTTTTCATTGGTGATTTACGCATTTAATAATTTAG
Source organism: Viscum album (assembly GCA_963277665.1). NCBI lineage: Eukaryota > Viridiplantae > Streptophyta > Magnoliopsida > Santalales > Viscaceae > Viscum > Viscum album. Next base: position 355,626,572 of record OY728155.1, on the reverse strand, counting down.
TTATTTCAATTCATGTTTAATCGTTCTGGAAATCTGAATCTCGAGATCTGTTCCTCCTCCCTCGTTTCGCGTTCACCTCACAGAAACGGATTTTTCTTTTAATTTTGATTAAAATAGAATAGAGGAACTCATCCGGAGGAGAAAAACGTTTCTGGCCGTATAACACCAGAATACACGGCGTGTATTCGGATGTACACGCCGTGTAGTCTACGTTCAATGCATTGAATGATCCGCCAAATCATGCCGTGTATTGGATTATTTCTAAGAATTTAAGACACCCTGTGTTGAGAAGAAACAGGTGGCACACGATTTCCGGAATACACGTCGTGTGTTCCAATGAACACGGTGTGTAGTCCCTTCGGGTTAGGGTTGGGTCGTGTACTCCGTACATGGCCTGCCCGGCTGGAAACCGTGTAACACGGAAACTACACGGCGTGTGTCCCACTCTACACGCCGTGTACTCCGAAAATTTCCGAAGTACATTAACACGCCTTATCCCCGGGCGTGTACTTCGGATGGATGATGAAGAAAAGTACACGCCGTGTAGTCGGAACTACACGCCGTTTACTCACACAAATTACGCAGATTTATTAAAATTTATTATTATATTATACAAACCCTTGAGACGTGTACCATGGTGCAGGCGTAAAGCTGAGGCACAACACGTGATAGGCATTTTATATATATGTGTTTAATTTAACATTTTTGTAATAAATGGGAATTCACCGGGTTGCCTCCAAGGTACAAGTTACGTACAAGGATAATTTTAAATGAATTTATTTGTTTAAAATTATGATGGATGATAATCGCAAGGAATTTCAAAAAAGGGATTTAAGATAAAAGGATTGATTAATTAAAGATAATTAATTGATTCGAGCGTGATTTATCTTAAACAAGAACGATTAAAGAATTGAATGCTAGTTTTATTTATGCGTAAATATCATTGCATGTATGGATGATCATGAGCTAGACCGAGACCTTTGTATGTTAATGGTTTCTTTTAATTTATTTATTTAAATTAAATTTGTTGGCCTGCGAGCCATCTCCTCATTAATATGTAGGGCCTACACGCCCAAGGATTCTTTTATGTAAAAACCCCCTTTACCCTCACCTGTGTGTGAGATAAATGCATATGTAATGGATGGAGCTCCCAAGCTAGTGGAGGTGGCTCAAGTCAGGAGCCAAGGTGAAACCAATCCAAGGAGATACAAAGGTGGATAGGTGGAAAGCTGTAAAAACGAACCCAAAAGGTTCAAGGTGTTTCTCCCCTAGGTCTTTGGTTAGTTTATCAACCTCTAGATAAACTAACCAACAGAAAACCTCATGATCATACCATTTATCTTATTTCTGTCAGTTGCATGGTTTATTTATTGTGGGTGTGTTGTCATGATCAAACTATTAATGAATTAAACGAGCATGCAAGATGGAACTAAAATAAAACTGGATTATACGTAAATATTATCTTAGATATGGTTAATCACTTAAGTATATCCCACTTAATATTAACAATCATGTAATAAAAGATAATAAAATGGAAATTTATGTATAAGCATAAAATCCCTCAAAACAAATATTAAGTCGGCATAGCCTTCCATAATCTTGATTAGAATCGAACCATAGATCAAAGTGCTTGACCAACCCTAGTTGGGGTGCTTTCAATTATCGGGGAATTATAATTCAGGGTTTTGGGTTGACTTGACTTGGTTCGCATCAAGGGTTGACTGCCACAGCAAGGCTTGGTGTGACCAAGAGGCAAAGGTTGAGGAAATCCAAAAGGATTTTAGGATTGGGGAGTCCACTCAGCGGATCAAGGAGCTGTGAGTTAATGCAGTTGGCATTTGGAATGCCTACCTAAAACCCTTCAAGTTGCTTGACCAACCCTAGTTGGGGTAATTTGAAGGACAATATGGATCCTTTCCACTAGAATATTCACGCAACAGAATATTCCGAAGTCAACGGTGAGGGCTATTGGATATCGATAAAATAGTGGGAGACTAATAATTATTAATTTATTTATTTGTCTCAAATTTTGTAATAAAGTAATAAATATTTGATCATCATAATTTGTAGAAACGGAAAGAAAATGACATCAAACATATCATTGCGCACCAAACTTGAAAAATAAAACCTTCTCACCAGCACCAATTTCCAAGAGTGGCAGAGGCGTTTACGGGTCATCCTTTGCCATGAAAGGAAATTATATGTGCTAGAAGAGCCTATTCCAGTTGCGCTTGGGAAAGAGGCTAGTGATGAGGAATTATCTCTCTACATGAAACACATGGATGATGCCACAGATGTCCAGTGTTTCATGATATCGGCCATGTCTAATAAGCTCTTGAAGCAACATGAAAACATGGATGCGTAAAGCATGATGTCTCACCTTAAAGATCTCTACCAAGAGAAGGCGAGACAGGAGAGGTATGAGATCTCCAATGCTTTGTTTACCAAAAATCTTGGAGAGTCTATGCCAGTTGGGCCTCATGTAGTCAAGCTTATTGGCTACATAGAACACTTGGACATCTTAGGGATTAAATTCCCGGATAAGTTGCGTACAGATCTCATCCTATCATCACTGCCCAAGACCTTCTCTACCTTCATTGTTAACTATAACATGAGAGGCAATGAGTAGAGTCTATCTGAGCTTCTGACCTTGATTCTCCAGGTAGATAAGGACATGGGGCGTGACAAACCCGCGGTCCTTATGGTGAAAAAGAAAAGGAAGGACAAGGCAAAGGGGCCAAAGACATATAAATGGTCTGAAGCCCCCGAGCACCATTACTCCAAGAAGGGGAAGATGCGGAGGCAGGGCAAGGAATGGGAGGCAGTGTGTTTTGCATGTGGAAAGCAGGGCCATTGGAAGAGGAATTGCACCCAGAAGCGTGGGGACGCTAAAGGTGTGTTTGTTATCGAGTGCAATCTTTCTATTTCTACACATTGGGTATTAGATACAGCTTGTGGGGCTCACATCTGTATTAAAATGATGGAACCATGTAGATTTAGAAAGATCTCCAGAGGAGAGGTGGATCTTCGAGGTGCCAATGGCGCAAGGCTGGCTGCGTTGGCTATTGGTGACTATCACCTCTCATTGCCAACTGGGATGATTTTGTTTTTACAAAACTTTTATTTTGTGCCTAGTGTTACCAAGAACATAATTTCAGTATATTGTTTGGATATGGATGCATTTATTTTCAAGTTTGGAAATAAGGGTAGTCTCTTTTATAAGAACAACGTATGTTATGGTATGGCACATTTGAATAATGGTTTGTATGTATTAAATTACAAAAACCAATTGTTGGCAATCGATAATGAAACAAACTCACATGACTCATACATCACCCAGTTATGGCATCACCGCCCTGGTCATGTGAACGAGAAGCGCTTGACAAAGCTCTTCTAAGATGGCTATTTAGACTCTACTGAGCTAAAACAACTTGATAGATGTCACACTTGTTTACAAGGAAAAATGACCAAGCCGCCTTTTGGTGGACAAGGTGAAAGGGCCACATAGCTTCTAGGATTAGTACACACAGATTTGTGTGGACCATTTCCTGTAGAAGCTAGAGGTGGATATTCTTACTTTATTACTTTTACTGATTATTTGAGTAGATATGGCTATGTCTACTTAATGATGTATACGTCAGAGTCCTTAGAGAAATTTAAGGAATTCAAGAATGAAGTTGAGAATCAACTTGGTAAGAAGTTAAAGAAGCTTCAATCGGATCGAGGTGGAGAATATCTGAACCAAGAGTTCATCGATCTTCTACGGAAGTCTGGGATTCTATCTCATCTCACTCCTCCTTATACACCACAGTGGAATGGTGTTAATGAAAGGAGGAACCACACCTTGATGGACATGGTGAGGTCGATGATGAGTCATGCGAATCTTCCATTATCCTTTTGGGGATATGAATTACAAACTGCAGCATACACATTAAACCGAGTACCAACTAAGGCGGCAAATGGAATTCCATCCGAGTTATGGAATGGAAGGAAACCCAATTTGTCGCACACACGTGTATGGGGATGTGAGGTGTTTGTTAAGGCCTTCTCAGGCAACAAACTAGCACCCCGGGGCACGAAGTGTATCTTTATAGAATATCCCAAGGAAACGAAAGGATATTACCTATATACCCCCCAAGACAAGAAAGTGATTGTCGCCAGACTAGCCGTTTTTCTTGAGAGGGAGCACATCCTCAAGAAGGATAGTGGGAGCCAGATTGACTTCGACGAAGTTGATGCTCAAGATACACAGGAGTTGGTACAGGAACAAGTTCCACAGGTCCCTGTGGAAGAGTTTCCAGAAACACAAGTACTACGTAGGAGCTCAAGAGAGGTAAGGGAACCAGAGAGATTTGGTTTCCTAGTCACCGAGGATGGTGAATCATTATTGTTGGACAATGATGAATCTCTCTCCTACAAGGATGCAGTAGAAAGCTTAGAAGCTACAAGATGGCTAGAAGATATGAATTCTGAGATGGATTCCATGTATCAGAACCAAGTTTGGGTTCTGGTCGATGAGCCAGTTGATTTAAATCTTGTTGGATGGAAATGGGTATTCAAAAGAAAGCTGGACATTGAAGGTCAAGTTAGCACCTATAAAGCAAGGCTAGTGGCTAAAGGATTCAGACAACGTTAAGGAATTGACTATGATGAAACCTTCTCGCCAGTTTCCATGTTTAAATCCATACGAATCATACTTTCCATAGCAGCTTACCATGACTATGAGATTTAGAAGATGGATGTCAAAACAGCATTCCTTAACGGGAACCTTCAATAAGATGTCTATATAACACATCCAGAAGGGTTTCTGACACCATGTGAAGAAAAACGGGTTTGCAAGTTGCAGAAATCCATTTATGGATTGAAGCAAGCATCCAGGTCATGGAACATTCAATTTGATGAAGCCATAAAGGAATTTGGTTTCATTAAGAAAGAATGTGAGACATGTGTTTATAATCGGTTTAATGGGAATGTGGTCATCATCCTAGTGGTATATGATGATGGCATATTGCTTATTGGAAACGACGTACTGGCCTTACAGTCATTTAAGGACTGGTTGAACAAGTGATTCTCCATGAAGGACTTAGTAGAAGCAGCCTACATTCTAGGGATCAAGATCATTCGTGATAGATCCAAGAGGCTACTTGGACTAAGTCAGGGTACATACATTGAAAAGATACTAAAGAGATTTAGTATGGAAAAATCCAAGAGGGGATTGGTTCCAGTGTCACATGGATTACATCTTTCTAAGAAAATGTGTCCCCATACACAACAGGAGAAAGATATGATGAGCAAGATCCCATACGCTTCAGCTATAGGATCCATCATGTATGCCATGTTATGTACCGGGATTGATGTTTCCTATGCACTGAGCATGGTAGGCAGATATCAAGCAGATCCAGGAGAACAACATTGCAATGCTGTTAAGACTATCCTTAAGTATCTAAGAAGAACTAAGGATATGTTCCTGGTGTATGGAGGAGACGAGGAGCTTGTCATCAGAGGTTATGCTGATGCTAGTTTTCAAACAGATCAGAATGATCTGAAGTCGCAATCTGGATATGTTTTTTGTCTCAATGGAGGAGCTGTGAGCTGGAAGAGTTCAAAGCAGCCAGTTGTCACCGATTCTACAGTGGAGTCCAAGTATATAGCAGCTTCTGATGCATCCAAAGAAGCCGTTTGGATTTGGAACATTTTCCAGGAGCTTGATGTGGTGCCTAGCAGTAAAGATCTCATAACATTGTATTGTGATAATACTGCAGCGGTGGCTCTTGCAAAAGAACCAAGGTCACATCAGCGGACAAAACACATACTCTGGAAGTATCACCTCTTTAGGGATTTCTATCAAAGGGGTGAATTTGCAGTGAGCAGAGTGTCCACAGAAGAGAATGTGGTGGACCCCATGACTAAAGGCCTATCTCAGCAGAAGCATGAATATCTTGTGAGAGCTAGTAGGTTAAAGGTTGTTAGCAGTTAGCTCTAGTCCAAGTGGGATTCTGTGGGAGTTGGTGGTCTAGAACCAACTACTTTGTACTTTATTCATTAAATAAAAGCCTTATCACATCTTGATTGCTCTTCTGCGTGACATGTCATGTGATAATGTCCTAAGGATATCTGTTGCTTTAAAGGTTCGTAGCGGATCCCTGCTATTATGAGAACCTGGAAGTGTCATAACACTGTTCTTGAATGTATGTTCTATGGCCGGATGATATTACTTGGGGGACACAAATAATATAGGTCATTAGGGGTGAGGACTCATAAAAATTTGAGGCACCTTCTCATGGTGTGCGACCATGGTAATATCCAGGAGGATATTATGAGAACGACACCCGCCAGTAAGAAATAAACATTTCATAGTGTCATTGGATGTTCCTATCTACAGACGTGTGTATTGATCCTTAGACATTAATATTATTATTAATGGGTATTACAACTCGCGCACTTAGATGTATTGATGAAAACTATGACGACACATTGTTCGCAGCGAGGTAGGATACGTTGGGTGCATCACGAGTAATACCGCATTAATGGATAATGCGAGAAAGGATTTGTCCCTTTCGTTCCATAACGGAAGTAGATATCTCAGGACCTTTGATGGAATTGATATAGCATAAATAAATCCATGGCCATGGTAAGGTATGGGAAAGTTCAATTCCGGTAAGTCAAAAAAAGAATAATCAAGAACATGGGTTGATGGCACTAGCATGCAACCCTCTTGATTGGAGATATCATGACAAATAGATTATATTACACGGTAAGCGTTCGTAGGAGGTAACACATCATTGCAGCGTTAACATCTTTCTCTATGGGTACCTTGGCATGTTGCTAGACCCTAACCTTGGAATTTAGGCAGGCTCAGCCTAATGCCACTGAGATAGAGGCCTAGAGGGTCACACACTAAGTGTGTCCATGTATCTCAGTTAAATATTAATTTAACAAGTTAAATAAATATTATTCCCGAATGTGGTTTAATAATTATTTAAGGATGCCTGATCGCATTTATTTTGACACTAGTTATTTGAGAGAATATATTGTGGACGAAATAATATATTTATTAGCGAGTAATAAAGTTAAATTTATTTAAGAAATAAATAGTCATTACTCAAGGTCTAATAAATGTGGTGGAGAAAAATGGAAAATAAAAGTACACGCCGTGTATTAATTATTACACGCCGTGTAGTTTTTCCAGTTGGGATTTTGAGGATTTAATATTGTTTTATTAAATGGTATTTATTATAATCAGCGTGGGCGCATGTCAAGGAATTAATAATTCGACATGGGGGGTTTTCAATAAGAGTTAATGAAATAAATAAAATACGTAACGCGTTTATTTATTGTCATAACTCTATTAACCTCAAAAATGAATATAAATATCCTCACAACCCCAACATTTTGGAGGGCAATTGGTTGTGCACAACGGATTTGGAAATACTCTCAAGACAAGAGAAAATTCCCTTTCCACCAAGAACGCCCTCAAGTTACGAGAGCAAGATCCTCCACTGGATCAAGGCGGTCAAAGGCGGATATCGCAAGCGAAGGTTCTTCCATGCTAGCACTCAGAGATCCCTTTGGCGATGTCTGGAGAGACGTGACACACATGTGGATCACCGCTAGAGGAATCCTACACTTGGATTCTACGATGCAATGACGGATCACCTAATCATGACCGGACATATCAACGAAGATAGAATTCAAACAAGGTAATTCTTATGCATTAATTAAATTAATTATAATCAACACATGATGATCCTCCTCAAGGGTTCCGGGACTCTCCTTTTTCTTTTCGTTCTTCATTCTATTCCGATGATTCGGCGTTTTATATCGTGAAGGATCTTGTATTGAACATTTTTTAACGAAAAATTAAGTTGGGAAAACCCACCAACGCGCTTCCGCTGTGCCCGGAACCTTTAGTGTCCTCATGAATATGTGTTACAATATTCAAATTATATTAGATATAAAATTCTTGGTTAGATGCTTCAACTTCTATTCTTCATACCTATTCATTGCAACTGAGTTTTGAAAAAATTGTGGGTAAGCACCATTAATACTTTGTAATAGTAACAAAATTGTTTTTCAGGGTCATAAAATATAGATAGATAACAATGTTCGGTCTAAATTAAATATTAGAATACTATGGAAATATTGGAATGTAAATTGGATTATTTAATTAGAAATGGATATAGTGGGTGTCCATGAAAATATAACAAATTTGAGTAAAGTGTAAAATTGTTTTAGTGGGAGAATTTAGGATGCCCTAAGATTAGTAATTTATAATTTTAGACGCCTGTTATGTTTCCTGGTGAGGAATGTTATGTAACATCCGGATTTATTTTGAAATATTATTTTTAATTAATGAATATTAACCATCATGATATATTTCTCCACACCAATGTTTTTGTTTAGATTGTGTTACATGCAACATCGAGCTTAGCTTATGTTACATGCAATATCGAGTTTATTCGAAACATGAAACTATAATAAAGTATCATTATTTAATATTTATCCCATTAAAGTTTAAAAATATTAAAAATATGATTAAATAAATTATGAATTTATTGCTTAAACATGTTAATATTATTAATTCATTTAGTAAAACTTAAATAGAAATTAAAAAAACCTATTTTAAAAAAATGGAAATATATTATTGGAAAGAAAATATGAAAAAAATGTGTTATACCATAATAATATAAATGTAAATGTTTTAGATAATAATTGTAATAAAAATTATTAAATATATACTAAATAAAATATTTAATATTTATATCTTGTGTTTCCAAGAAAATAAATATGAATAAATAAATATTAACGTTTAAAACAATATTTTCCTAAAAAAAATTTATCGCCTTTTAAAGGGGTACTTATTTTAAAACAAATTTTGGACACTTTTATGAAAATTATTTGATGAAATAAATTTTATTTTTTATGTATTTGTATGAATATTATCTTTTTGTGAATATTTTGGTTTTTTAGGAAATGAATTATTTTTATGTGGGATAGTGAACATATTAAATTTTCATTGAACACTGCCTCTTTATTTAATTTATTTATAAATTAAATTATATTATAAATTTATTTTTATGTTATTTTATTTCAATTAACCCTTATTAAATTGAATTTATTTTGTATCAATAAATTTTATAATCAAAATTTTAATTAAAAAATTGAAAATGTTTTATCATTTATGCTTTAAAACCACTGTTTCTCATCATATTAACTGGATTAATATTAAATTTATTTTTTCCACTAATGTGAATGTAATTTTTAAAAAATATCATCCATATTTATAATCTTAATAATTAATATTACCTAATTAATATAACTAATATTTTGATTAAATTTATAATTGAACGTAGATAACATTAATTATCGTGGTTAAGGTAAAAATGGGTTTATCATGGGTTAATGTACAAATATAAAGGTTAAAATTTCATATAAATATTTATTTATCCCTTGGGACATAAGAAAAATGTGTGAGAACTAAATTATTATCAAAAATACCAAGTGTGTACTCTCCCCCACATATAAATGGCCACCATCCCCTTTACAATTCACCATAAAACTAGTAATGTTCATTGAGACCTTACCAAATAACTTACCAACATCCATTTTATCATCATATAATCCTTTTATGGTTACATTTCCACTCTATAAAGGATTTTAATGAAATTATATGGAGGATACCCAATGAAGATGTGGAGAATATTGATGAGGATTTTTGTTTTCATTCATCCTCCAACCCCATAAAATTATTATTACACAATAATTATATAATAGCATCATTTTAATACATATAATTATAATATTTATGTTATGTTGATGACCCACAATAATATCAACTTATATCAAATTGGTTACAGAATAATTGTCAATTTATACGGAAGACTACCCCCTCACGAAAAAATGTCAATCATTTTTCAATTACAAACTCTCAATGAAGGATATAATGATTTAATAATTATATATATATAATTAATTTATGATATTATTATACTTAAGTAATTATTATATCATTCCTAACTTAATGTCATCCATTTTGTTATAATATGATAACCTCGCTCATTTTTACAAAAAACTTCCACCACTCAAAGTTATTCCATTTATTCACACATTACATGTAATGTAATAATTATGGTTATAATGAACATATGTGATATATATAAAATAAAAATTATTCTATAATGGTAATATTTTATTTATATTTTTTTCTATCGAACTAATAAGAAAAATGGAAATAGTGGTAATGTGTACGTATTTGCGATCGTCTCTAAGAATGGTGTATTTCATTTTGTATCAATAAATTATATTGATTACTTTAAATAAATATATACTAAATATATAAGATATTATTATCATGGTTATTACTATATATATTATGAAACCATGATAATTTTTAAAGGACCAAAATACATCCAGTCACAACAAATAAGTTAAACAAAGCCGTTTTACCCAAAATACTACATTAACCTATTATTGTTAATTACATCAAATAATATGTAATAAGAAATAATATATTTTATTATATATATATTTGAATATTTTTATAATATATGTATAATAAAACTATGTTTAATATAATGTATGTTATAATATGTATGAAATAAGTGAAGGTTTAAGGAAAGTGATTTCGATCTCTCATTGAATTTCTATGAAGAAAATTCTATATCCCCAAATATTTCAATGATTTAGAAAATATACTACAAGAAAATATATTTAAAATGAAATATAATTTATGTTATTGGGATTTACAAACTCATATTATAAACCCTCTTTCATGGAGTTTAGGATCCAAAAGTTATCAACCAAAAATGTTTTTTGTCCAAATTTACCCTCAATTGGAATATATGTTATGTTATGAACTAATATTCATTTACAAGGTGTATATAAATCCAATTTTACAAGAAATATGATGATGACAGTATTATATGTGATATATTATGTTTTATATATTATTTTTACTTTATGTTACTTAATATTTTATGTCACCAATGTGGTAATGATTGTTTGAGACAATCACATTGTTTATCGAGACTATTTATGATTTTAGTTATAATGTTAAAATCAGATAATACAACTATACAGAAATAAAAAAACTATTTTAATTTTAATATTAACGATATTTCCAAAATAGTAGTATTATTATTTGACTCTTGGGGAATTTATTTTTTTTAAGAAACCAGTATTTATATCTCCATAGATTGGGAATCCATTTTCATTTAAAACATTTCCTTCTCAATATGTTTTCAATTTTCTCATATTCAATGATATTTAATAAAAATTACCAATTTTTGAAATTATTCAATTTTATTTCATGTTAATATTGATTTCATCTTAGAAAAAGATACATGATTGTATTTTACTAGAAATATGATATGAATCATTTTTACCTTCATTCCATGAAGAATATTTCTTACTATCATTATTGCACAATGATTTCAAGATTCAAATAATAGTTTTCAAATTTATTTTCAATTAAAATATATACCATAAATAGTTCTTAATTTTATAGGTTTTAAATAAACAATTTTATAGTAAAAATTATTTTCCAAATGCTTTTTATTTTTAAAAAATTTGTTTTCAAAGTGAAAATGGAATTTTCCTAATTAAATTATTTATATGATTAATAAGGATTTGATTACATGTTTTCTTGGTTATTTTGAATGGAAAATATTTTCCATAATCATTATGGTTTACATTTTTTTAATACAGTAATGTATATATTGCTGAAGTGATATTTTAAATGATTGATCAATATCATGTTACCTATAAGATTTCATTTATTAATGTTAACTATGTTTTACGAGGGATATTATATAGGGATACCATTATTATCATTTCTCTAAATAGTTTATTTTTATTGATAATTATTTTATTAAACAAATTTCTCTTCTATAGAATATACAATGATAAAATTGTTCTAAAAACCCCCTAATTTCCATTGGTTATTATTTGATGAAATAATTATGATTCGTATCTTTTTTAGAGAATTTATGAGATGTTGGAATGATTATTATATCCATTTAATTTATTGGCCTATGATATGTTTAACATATATAATCATGCGGAACACATAAATATTGTTTTCATTATGTGATTATTATATCCTATTTTTTCTCGATTTAATTTTGTAATTATTTTTTTATCATGAGATAAACAGGACTAGAATGGGGAGAAAACATGGTTCAGCAAGAGACTATATTTGATGTGATTTTCTTGGGAGTGATACTTAAATATTATATTGAATGGATGAGTTATCCCATTCTATGTTGATATCATATGATGTGATACTCGACTAATATGGAAACTATATTATATTCTTATGTGTATTCTAAAAAATAAATGTCTTCTTCCAGTTTCAGGCTCTCATTGATGTTATTCGATGATTAACTTATTATTTGTGTCAAATTAGGTACCAATTATTATTCAAAAATTGTATATTATGCTAGTTTTTAATAATGATATATTAGGGAAATGTTATGTTCATGTTAAGATTACATATCCATATTATTTACCCTGACAAAGAATCTAATCAAACCCATTCTGATTTTTTATTTTCCCCATTTCAGAAAAATATTTATTCAGTATGATATGTCTATGATGGATTCTTTCTTTTATGACTAGAGTGAGAGATAAAATATATCACTTGTGGAATAATGTTTTGGTTTCTATGTTTCCAATGAAACTAAACTATTATGGGTTTTATTTATTTTCTTGGTTATTCTAACTAATATTCATAAAAACTTTTGTTTTATCCATGTACGAAAATCCTGAGTCTCAAAGGATGATAGCATAGGATATGGTTATTTTGAATTATGAAATTATAATGATAAATATTTAGTGATATCCATTGTATTATTTATAATTATATTCATATTGATTTCTCAAAGGATAAATCTAATGATGAGCAAAACTCTAGGAATATATCCTGGAAAAATTATTTCTGTATAATATGTCTATGGTATAGTGTTTAGGTTTCTATGTTTCCAAAGGAAATAAAATATAATGGTCCTTAATAATTTCCTCATTTATTGTAATTAATATTCATAAAAAATTATGTGATATCCATGTAATAAAATCTTGGGTCACTAAATATGTTATCATAGGATATGGTTATTTTGACTTTTAAAATTATGATGTTAAATATTTAGTGATATCTAGAGTAATAATATAATTATATTCATATTATTTTTTCTATGGATATTTCTATAGATGATAAAAACACTCGGAATATGTCTTGTAATTTTGGTAAAGGATACGAAAAGATGTATCCAAGTAACAAATCTATTTCAAGATACTATAAGTGGAAGTTTATTTAGAAGAGTTATACATAGGAAAAAACCCTTATTGAGATAAACATGATCCCAAACAACTACATGAAAATGGTACTTATTTTACCCATGGTTTGACAGTCACATGTGATATGATTTTTAAATTCACAAAATATTTATGAACCATTATGAATAATTTATATAGAAGTTGACTACGAATGATATAGTATAAATATAAAGTGTCATAGATTTAATTTTTTGTACATAATTAGATACAATATAAGTTAATTTTATCATGATTATGGGGGTTTCCTCTATGATTAGTGTTACACGAATTATTATTATTATTTTAGACTATGGATGGAACCAGAAGAAACTAGGTTAACATTAAATGTTATATAAAATTTTATGATTAGAATCCAAATGTTATGATTACTACATTAAATGACATTTTTATTATTCCAAATTAGTTTTCATAGAATGTGATTAACAAAATATACCTAAACCAAATTTTGGAATCACATTTGAATCAATGTATGTAGTTCATTGAGGCATTTGGTAGTAGAGACAATGGAGAAAAGAAGATTCAATTTCTCAAGTGTCTAAAATGAGTGAATAAATACCAAAGATGATGCATTATGATAATGAGAAGATATAATGATAGTGGAAAAGAGGGAAATAACGAAATAAATCATAAATTAAAAATGAAATTTTTTGTTAATGAAATTTTTGATAATAATGGTCTCCATGAGATATCAACTTCTGTTGAATGCTTTAAATATGGAAGTTATAGGCATTATAAAAAATTATGTCTATCTTGGAATGATATTGATAAAAATAAGAAAGATTGTATATTTAATTGTAGTATTAGAGATGATGAAGAGACTAAAAATGAAATATGAAATTAAAAAATTATTAATGATAAAATGATGAAGCTTAGTTAATTTTTAAAAAATTTATTATGATGAATTGATTATTTATATATTGGAATTCCAATAATATTTTATATGAAAGAATAAAAATTTAATTATTGTTTAGAATTAGAGAGAATAATTATTATGATGAATGGATTATTTATATATTGTTTAGAAACATATAATTAGATTAGATAAAAAGATCATGGATATGGATAATGTAAATTTGATAGTATTTCTTAATCCATAACTAATAATGGATTTGTTTATAAGGTTGTTTATATCATAATTGATTTATTTTTTAAAAATTATTGGATTTGTGGAATATTTTCAATAATATATGGTTTAATTCTAGGAAATAGTAATCATTATTTTTTTTCTATGGTTCTATGGTAACTCAAGTTATTACCATGATCGAATAGAATAGATGATGAAGTTATTCACATGTTTGGTATGTGAAAATCAAGAGAGACATTTTAATATATAGTTAATTAATGTTATGTTGATTTTGAAAAAATTAGTGACATTTTATATAAAATTTTATATTTGGAAGGGACTAAAGGTTAACCCTTTATTGAATGGTTTAAAATGAACATTTGACAGGGTTTAAGATATTAATTTATTACTTATCTATATTATAATTTTTAATATTTGATTACCTATGGTAAATATTTTTATTATTATGATAACTAAAGATATGAAAAAATAATTATAAATCTATTTATGGATCTTATAATACATTAGTGTTTTTGGAATATCAAATTCATCTTCATTTCATAGAGTAATATTTTAATATGAAATCGATAAATTTACAATTAAGGATGAGATTTTCTTATTAAATAGAGTGAAATAATGTGATTATATCCACTTGTAAAGAAACATCAACCCTATAAAAAGGATATTGAAATAAAATTGTTTCTATTTATCAGCATTTTTTATGATAAAATTTAAAGGTTTCAGACATATTTTATTTATTTTTTTTGGTCATTATCCTTCTCCTGATGATCCACTTTATATTGATTGGTGATCCCAAATAATCTATAATTATTTAGGATTTTACTCCATGATTTCCTATGTGGAATAATTTTTATGGGTAATTTTAGTCTAACTTTTATGATTCCAAATCCCCCTTTTTATAGGACGATATATTAGTCATTTATATAATGTGGATTTCAATGAATAAATTATTTAAATGATAATTCATTAAATATTTTGATGAATTTAGATAGATTACTTAATTTTTAGGGGGTAGAATATAACACCCTGTGATTTTGTGAAATATTTTATATAATTAATTAATTTAAAATTTTTCATACTTTATTCACTCAAAAATTTAAGATTTACTGTCTTACACAAAAACCCAATCATAGATTTTTATACAGGAATCATCGAGTTTATAAAAAATATAACATACAAATAAAACATTATTATTTAATAGTTATAATATAGTTGTTTGAATAAACAGTATTAATAATGATAAATAAATTATAATAATTTTGTTTACATGTGTATATATATTGAATTAACTTGTTACTAATTAATTATAAATTTAAATAAAAACAATTTAGAAAATAAAGGATATATCTTTCTAAAAAACTGTGTTTTATAAAAAAAATATTTTATACAGAAATAAAAATGGAAATAAATTTTTTGAATTCTATAAATGAAATTCAAAAAATAGATATTAATTAAAATATTTAACATTCAACTTATTTATTTTTTAGAGAGGAGATATGAATAAATCCAGTTTTAAAATTATAAAATTTATTTTTCTAAAAAGAAGTTTTGTCCCCTTTTTAGGGAGAAATTATTTTATAATAATTTATGAAATATTAAAAAAATTGAAAATATAATTTTAATTTTCTAAAATTTAATATAAAAAATGTATTCTGGTAAAATTTTGGTATTGTGTTGGAAAATTTCATTTTTTAATGAAGATAAGAAATATAGAATTTTAATTTTAAAATGAATTATAATTTGATTTACTTAGAAAGGTAAATATATTTTAATGATGAATTAGATCAATTATACACCCATTAATCAAATTAATTTAGTTTTAATCAATTATAAAATCGAAATTTGATAAATAAATATTTTTATGATTTTAATCATTTTCTCTTTAAAAAAACACTTTCTCATCACATCTTTTAAATTAGTATTAACTTAATTTATATGAATTATATGAGTGGAATTTGTTAAAATATACTCTATAAATTTAATAATAATAATTTCTATTTAATAATAAGTTCAACATAATTTTTTTACCGAAATGAATTGTGAATACAGTAAAAATTAATTACTGTAGTTAATGTAATAATGGGATTAATGGGGGTAAACAAAAAATACAGGTGAAAATATTACTTATACACTAGTCGAAAATATTTTTTATGGATACATGTAAACCTCAAAATATATAAGGACATGGTATGGGATACTTCTATCCCTTTTGACACATGCGTGGGAGTATTCAATTATATTAAGAAATACTAAGTGTGTCATGTGCCATGCTTAAAATGGAAACATTATCCTCACATCATAACACCTTAAAACCAATTTTTTAGTAAATTCGGAAATGAATCACTTCCTAAATTCACTAATATAATTTTAAGATATTTTTTTCTAAAGACATCCTATGAAGGGTATTCATGAAAGCCTAAGGAGAATACCCAAAGAAAAAGAAACGTTCATTAGTGGGTGTTTTTTGATTCATTCCTTTATCCACCTAATTAAATTTGTATTGTATCATGGTTAAATAATATCATCCTTATATTACATATAATATGATATTTAAATATTTTCATAAATTCCCTACAACCAACAATATTTTTCATAAAATGGGATAAAATTTATCTTTTGTGTGTATGGCATACTACCACCTCGTGAATCTATGTTATTCATTTTTCCATTACCTATATCTAGTCATTGTTAATGTATTATTTCTGTTCATATTATATATATATATATATATATATATGTTATTATTATGATTATGGAATTCATATACCATTATACATTTTTTTAATTTGGTGGCTAAATGATAATGTTGCCCATGTGTATGGAGGACTGCCGTCCTGTGAAGTGATATAATTAATTCACATTTTTTGATAAAGGTATTAATAAAACTTTCAATAAAAATATATATATGAAACATAAATAATTCAATAATTATAATTTATCATTTACCTCTATTCTACTCTTTCCAACAAGAAAATGAAAATTTTATTCACATGTTTGCACAAACTACTATATCCACAAACGGTGTACTTCATTTTCTATCACTGAATTTTTTCAATTAATATATATATATATATATATATATATATATAATAGATAAGATATTAATATGATGGTTATAATTATTGAAATTATAGAACCATGAAAATGTAATAGGAAAATATAAAAATAATCAAATAGATGCAAAAAACCAAGTAGTTATTATGAAAAATGTAAATTTAACATTGTTTTGTTAAAAAATAAGTAATAAAAGGACATAAGAAAAAAAATATATGGATTGATATATATTAATTTTTTTATAATATATTTATTTTAATATTTCATTTATTATACATGAGGTGTAAAAGATTACGATATATGTCATGACTTATGGTACACATTTAATTTATATGAGACACATGCAATTTTAAAAATGCATTTCATTGATGTGATGCATATACTACACAATAATTAATTTTATGATACATACCCTAAATATTATTAAGAATTACATATCTATTTATAGATATCATTTTCGTTGGTTTTATGGTACAAATGTTAACATATCATCAAGATATTTTTATCTCAATTTTTCTTCTTTTTGGATTATTTTATGCTATACAGCTATATTATTTTTTGAAGTGCACATAAATCAATTTTTATATGTAATATCACGAATTTATTCTCCATCATGATATATTGCATTTCATATAATCCTATTCCTTCATGGGTATTATGATTCAATGATAACATAATTGAAATTATATTTTGTTATAATAACCTCATTTATTGGGATTATTAAATTTTATATCATTAAGGATAAAATAATATGATCTGTAAATCAAGCAACAAATGATTATTTTTACCATTATTTATTCATGTAAGATTAAAATTTCTATGCATTTTGATATTTAAAATAATTCAGAAAATATTTTTATGGAAACCTTACTTTATTTCCTTATTGGATCATAACTCTGTTTTCATCCAAAGCCACATTTTCTAAAAATTATTTAGAAGATGTTTGATTATTATTTTAAATTTTTTGAAAGGAATTTTTATATCTGTATTAGTTTTAAAAAACTATTTTCAATGGAATATTCTTATCCTTTTTTAAAAAAATCCATGATTGGATTTTACATAAAAAATTGAAAAGAATTAATGTTTTTAAATTGAAAGGAAGGAATAATATTTGTAATTTTCAAGACACTTCAATAATTTCATAATTAACGTAAATGTTTTCAATGTTATATTAGATGAAAAAAAGTTTCTTAATATATTTTAATTTTTTTAATTTTTAATAAAAGACAAAAAATGAAATGATTTTTCAAGAAAAAGTATGTTCAAAAAATGTGTTGTAATGTTATAACAATATTTTAATCACGAAATTATTTAAATTATTTTTCATGGATTTCTTAACATGTTTTAAAAGTTACATTAAATGGAAAATATTATAAAAATACTCTATATCTTTAATGTATTTTTTAAAATTGGGTAGGATATTTCTCTAATGAAATGTTTTAAATGTTTGATCAAAAACATTTTATATCTATGATTTATTCTATTGATTTTATGTGTGCCCTACTAGATATAAGATCCATGAATGCCATTTTCTTCATTATCTAAATGGTTTATGTTTATGATGATTTTTTTGAATCTTTTTTCTATTCTACATGCTATACCATAATAAAATCCTCATGAAATTGACTTATTTTCACCTGTTATTCTATAATGAAATGATTAAGAAACCTTTATCTTTTTACTAGGTAATGATATCATGAAATTTTAAGGATACTCCTTTCATTTCAGTATTTATGATATGATGATTTTTTTTACATTGTGAAACAAATAAATATGGTTTTTTATTATTTTATAGTTGGGATATATATGTCCATCCAATGTAATGGGTAATGAATTATATATCATGTGATAGACAAAACAATAACGGAGAGGGAACCTGATTTAGTAAGGGAAAATATCAATTTTTATATCCAAGGGAGTTAACCATGACTAATATGATTTTTGGGGATTAAACCCATTCAAATATTATAGGATTGGATTTGATCCATGAATAATATGGAAGAAAATGTAAATTATTATGTTTATATCAAAAAAAAAGCCATGGATTATGCCCGTGTTATGCACTCACAGATAATGTTCGTTTATTACTTTAGGATTAATGTCTTATAGAATAGAAATATTTATTAAATCAATCAATATTATGATGTTTTATGTTTACTAGGTTTGATACCCTGAGAGGGGGGTGAATTAGGGTTTGAAAGATTAAAATAACTACCCCTATTGATCTTGTTTCCCTATTAGGAAAAACTATTTTCTCTCTCTTTCCCTCAGCAAAGTATAGAAAGAAATTAAATCATGCATGGGACACAGTGATTATTACTTGGTTCACCCTTTCTGGGCTACGTCTAAAGAGCAGACACCAAAAATGTGCCGATGTACCAAATTCACTATAAGCACACTGATGTTTACATGTTTGAAGCGGACTCACTGTCCCTCCTGGTTTACAACCACTCACAATATGAAATCTCACCACTCTCTCAACTGATGTGTGATCACTGCTTCTTCAAAAGATCCACTCATAGATTATAGACCTGCAGGTCTCTTCATTATCACTAATGGAATCTGCATCATTAAATGTTGATAGATGCTCTGTTGATGTTTATCTTTCACCCACAGATGAATCTCAACTTGCACCGAGTGTACCAGGAAAATGAAATTTTTACGCGTGGCCCTTATAGCACCATGCATGTAATTCCCTTGCCTTGCGCTAAGTACAATTTTCGTGCAACTCCTCTTTTACTCCCAACCTCCAAATTTTACACGCAGCCTCAAAACTGCATTTCACATAATTTTCTTGCCTTATGCGTAATCCCCTTTTCGTGCAACAACTCTTTTACCCGCAACAACTCACATTATGCACAAACTTAATGATTATGCGCAACCCACTTATGAACTTCAATTTCGCGCTCCACGGCTTGGGTATTATCTATGTCTTTTAAAACATGAATGACTAGGGTCACTACATATTTATAGGCATAATCGACCCTGGTGTGAAAAACTGTACTTCCACACACAATCCTCTTCAATAGCGAAAAACACATCTTCTGTGCCACACCGTATTTCACACCTCACTCTAATTTTTCATGAACCTAATTCATTATACAATTTTTGATCTTATGATCTTGAAACACCTCTTGCGAAAAAAATACCAATCCTTTATTTCATGCCGCACACAAAATTTTCGTGCACCACACCGTTTTTTCGCACATCGTGCTAATTTTCTGTGCACCATGAAAATATTTAGTTCCACCCATTATTTTTTTCACACCGCTTATATTTTACACGCATGTACCATTGCCAAAAATGGATCTCTCCATTTTCTGATTTTCATACCCAAATATTTGGAAAACACTGGAAAACGGAGCCACATTATATGTTCTCTTTTTTGTACCACATCAAGATCGTTCATTCCATTGTCGAGGTTCTTTAATAAATCATGGATTTTTTGAAGCATCACATGAACCCAACAAAACACGATGTAAAACCCCTTTGTCAACACACTGATACACCATGGTCTACTTGGTCAACAAACAAAACATGGAGTCCCACATTTTCAACAAACACAATCACCTAAAAAAATGATTCAATGATGCATTAAGGTATTTTTCCCAACATGACCCCCCTTTGGGTATGTTTAAAACTCTTCTCATAAAAATTATATGCAGTTGATATCTCAATAAGGCTCTTTCCATCTGCTACCACTATACGCCTCTTTCAATTCTGATAGCGTTCATGGATTCACTAAACACGTACTCTAAGACCACAAGAGCAATGCTTGTCATGAGAAAAAAGAGTAAATGAGAAGTTCATCAATGAAACACTTCATTTCTGACACTAACTATTTATACCAAACTGATACCAATTACTAAACTGATATCAATAGTGGATCGTTGAATCCTTCTCTCACTATCTCTCTTCTACTTTTATCACGATCTATAGCTATCATGATATCTATTCTTTGACCGATCACTTCTAGCATCGTCAGATTTAATACTCTCCCCTTTCTCATTGCTCCCCTATCTCGCTGCTCCACCTTTTATCTTCTCCCCATAAAATTCATGATTTTTCAAATAGACACACTGTCTCCCCCTTGAACAATAACTTTTTTCCTCTCCCCCTTTTTCAACGAACCAAAAGGGCACTCCTTTGCAGTCTGTAATAGGGTAAAACACATATTAGTACATCATGGTAGAACACATCATACCTCAGGGAGAGAGGAGGTTTCCCACATCCACACCTTTTCTAGTGCGGGGAGTCGACTAAACTCCTAGAGCTAGTCTATGCTGCTCAAATGATTCCTTGGGTAAGGCCTTTGTCAGGATGTCAGCAACATGTAGTTTTGTCAGCACATTCTCCAACATCACAATCCCCTACTCATCTTCCTCCTTGATAAAATGATACTTTATCTCAATTTTCTTTGACCTTTGGTGATTGATAGGATTTTTTCTAAGATTTATATCACTTGAGTTATCACACTGAATTCTGATCAGAGACTTTAGTTCAACTCCCATATGATCAAGATGCTGCTTCATCCACAATAATTGTGTGCATGCTTGACTGGCTGCAATATACTCAGCTTCTGCGGTGCTCAATGAAATGAAATATTTCTTCTTTCTTAGCAAAGAAATACATAGTCCACTAAGATAGAATGCACCTCCTGACATTTATTTCATGTCATCCGCTGAATCGGAACAATATGCATCAGTATATCCCTATAACTCTGACTTCAATTTATCACTATATATCAACCCAAAATCCACTATTCCCTTGATATACTGATGTATTCTATTCACTGCAATTATTTTGTTTTCCTTAGGATTACTCTGATATCTTGCTTCTTAGCATGTGGTGAAGACAATTTCAGGCCTTGTCACTGTTAAGTACAACAAACTTCCAATGATTTTCCTATATTCTATGATATTAAATGCCTTTCCATCCTCATCTTTGGATAGTTTCATCCGGGTAAAAACCGGAGTCTACATCTCCTTAGAGCATTCAATTCGAAATATTTTCATAGCCACCTTGGAATATTTGGATTGAGAAATGAATGTTCCATTCCTTCCTTGTGTCACTTGTAGACCAAGGAATAATATTTTCTCTCCAATCATTGACATCTCAAACTCACTTTTAATGAATTCGGAGAACTGTCTTCACTGAGCTTTATCTGATCCACAAAAAATTATATCATTGACATAAACCAGTACCATCATCCATTGATTACTATTTTTGTTTAAATAGAGGTTGTAATCAAATCCCCCACGCTGAAAACCACGATTTTTCAAGTACTGATCGAGCCTTGAGTACCATGCTCTTGGTTCTTGTTTCAGCCCAAACAATGCATTCTTCTGTCTTCAAACATTATTATCATCCTCATGAATGAGAAATCCATTTGGATGCTCAATTTACACCTCTTCCTCTAGTACCCCATTCCAAAATATAGATTTTACATCCATCTGGAAGACATTAAACTTCCATTGAACTGTAATGGATAGAAATAATCTGATTGTCTCTAGTCTCGCAACCAGTGAAAATGTCTCATCAACACTAATTCCCTCTATCTTGGAGTATCCCTTGAACACTGGTTGTGATTTGTTCTGAATCACTGTGCCATATTAAATTATCTTTTTGAGATAAACCCATTTAGTCTTGACAATATTCTTATCAGCTGGCCTTGAAACAATCTCTGATGTCTGATTCTTCTCAATCTGATCTAGCTCTTAATTTGTGTCCTGAACCCAGTTTTCATCTTCAACTGCATCCGCAAAGCATATAGGCTAAACCTAAGATAATAAAGATATCTATTCTAGTGACTTCATTATTATTTTCTAAACTCGAGCTGACTGATTTCGGATGATATTTTTTCTGTCAATTTCAGCTCGACTCCTCGACTTCTATGCAGAAACATATTTTTTTCATGCTCATCATCAGTATCTTCATTTGAATCCAAATTAGCCACTTTTTCTCCTCCTACATTACTTTCCTTCTCATCACAATTATCTGGAAGTTGTTCAAAATGATTTTGAATACTCTCTCAATTCTCTACAATAGTGATATCATTGCTCTCAACTACCTTTCATAGCTTTTTGTTAAAACATTTGTATGCTTTTGTTTTTCCTGAATAGCCACGGAATATCCCATCATCTACTTTTGAATCATATTTTCTATGTTTTTCTTTTTTTAGAATAATGAAATTTCTAACAAATATTCAAAATTATTTCACCATTTCCTTCTTTCCATACCACTTCTCGTACAGATTATTTCCTTCCTTTGGACACAACAATGACCTGTTAGAAATGTAGACTGATGTCAAAACCACTTCCTTCCAAAATATTTCTGGTAGGCCTTTTTCATTGAGCATCATTCTGGACATGTTATCAATGATCTGATTTCCCCTTTCAACCACTCCATTCTGTTGGGGAGTTCTTACATACGGAACTTGATGCATTATCCAAAGTTTCTTGAGATATCCTTCCACTTGACTATTTGTAAATTTCGTACCATTGTCAGTACGAAGGTTCAAAAATTTTTGTCCAAGCATCCTTTCACACTCCCTTTGGTACTGATTTATGTAGATGTACACGTACGACTTATGGGAAATAACAAATAACCATTCCATTCGGCTATAGTCATCAATGAAAAGAACATAGTATCTCTTTCTGTCAATTTCTCTTGGTGTGATAGGACCACAAACATCAGCATGAACTAATTCGTTCACTCTTGTTGACTTCTTTTTCTTTTTCCTTATTCATCTTTCTAATAAGATTGAATTGTTGTCATGAATCGCACGTGTGAGTATGATCACATGATATCTTAGGGAGGTCTATTGCTACATCACACATTACCAGATATTCCAAGGATGGTTGAAATAGAATATCAAGTCTTTTTTGCCACAACTTGTTTTCTTCCTCTCTGGACAGAAAGCAAATATCTTCTTCTACAATTACCAGGTAGATAATTACCTTCATCCTTTTCCCAGTAGAACCACTTCCCAGTCTCTTCCATTGACGCCACACACCTTCTTAGTAAACCATATAGAATTTCTTGACTCACATAGTAGACTGATGCTGAGAAAATTGTGACTGAGACCTTCTTTAACTAAGACATCAGCATGTCTCATCTCTTTTCCCCCAAACATGGCCTTTCTCAAGCAAATTATCTTTAGGCGTTCATTATTTAAAAACTTGAGAAATCCTTCTATGTCATATTTTATGCCTATAACAAGATCCTTATTAACTTTCTTGTGATATGTGCGACCACTGTCAAGGATCTACACACCAGAGCGATATGATGCTTTAAGGGAAATTAATGCCACCACAGCCTTCTCATCCTTCTTCATTTTGGTCCACATTTTTTTCCTTCACACACAGAATGGATTGAGACTTCTAATCTTTCTTAGTGTATGATGGTCCATATTTATCTTGTAAAGTTGTAAATCTATTTTTCATTTTTAACTCACCTGTTTGTTTATTGATTCGCTTCTTAAGAACATTTTGATTCTGCTTTGGCGCATTCCTCTGTATGGTCAAATTTCAGTACCTATCTGTGTTCCCATATCCTCCACACCAAAAAGAGTGTCCTTTAAAATATGATCTAGGGGACCATTCTTTGTTTGGCTGCCACATTTGTTCTTATTCCCTTCTATATCATATAGCTCTATAACATACACTTGATGAGTGTCCCATCATTCCATAACAATAACACCTGATGAAAGGTGCATTCCTACGTGTCTCTTCTATACTTTCAGTAGTCCCATGAGTTCCTTGAATTTTCTGATTCCTCTTTGTACACACCTCAATTTTAATATTTAAAATAGGTGTTTTCGGTCTTACTTCAACTATGACTGCATTCTATTTTTGATCAATCCACAAATCAACCTTAACACCAGAGATGGATTGATTCTTCTTTCCTACTGAACTACTAGGCTCCTCTTTCATATTTCCAATATTTAGAATATTCTGATTTCCCAAGAACATGTTTTGAATCAATGTTTTTTCATGATCCTTAACATTTTCCACATACCGACAACTTCCTCTTCATACACTTCGATATGATTGACATGATCCTTCACTGTGATATTCAAGCCATCGATCTCCATCATCTGTTCTTCATTTCTATGTGTATACTCACTAAATGATTCTAAATTCTCTGGAATTGATGACTTGAGTTTCTCAACTTTTTCCATTACCTAAGACTACCCTTCTTCTTAATGTTTTATGTAGAGTTTCATGGCTTGGAAAACATTGTTGGAATTATTTGTTTTAGCCCTCCAAACATCTATCTCTTCAAGATAACCTCTAACTCAGCTTGCATATCAACTCTTCCTTCAACTTCTTCTTCTTCATCAATGTTAGTTTCCTCTTTATTTTAAGCACTACCGACAATTGCCACCATAGCATTTTCCCCTCAATATTTGTACTTTTAAATCTTCTTATCCTATTCATCCTCAGACTCATTTGAACATTAAAATTCTTGTAAAAAAAGAATCTTCTTCTTGAAGAGATTTCTCTTGAATTTTTCCTTCCCTTTCACAAATGATGAAGTCTTCTTCTCTGGAATTTCAACGTCATCGTCATCATTATCATTATCATGAAATTTTTTGGGGCACCATGCAATAAGATGACCAACCATTCCACATCGAAATCTTTCCAGTGGATGTTTCCCTTTAAACTTACTTTTCCTCTTTATAGATTTGAAGAAAGGAATGACATCACCTCATCTGTCTCTTCTTCTTCATTATATTCTTCAATGGTGAGCTTCTTCGTGGCCTTGAATCACACTTATTTGGATTTTCCCTTTTCAACAACATCATTATCATCATTTCTCATTTCATATGAAATAAGTGTGTTGTGCAGGTTATCCATTGTCATCTCTTTCGGGTCATTATCTTCAAAAACTAAAACTTTCGGATTGAATTGAGGTGGATGTTTCCTCAACATGCGCTTTACAATTTATTTATCTTCAATAACTTCTCCAAGACCTATCATGTCCTCCACTACAATATTTACCCTCTAAAAAGAATGCATAAATAGATTCATTATGGTTCATTCTCAGATCTTCATACTTTTTTCTACAACACATAAAACTTTGCTTCTCTGACCTTTGAACCACCAGCATATATGTTCAATAACTTTTCCCACATAGCATGTGATGTTTTTCATGAAATCACCTTGGTATAAATAGCATTGGACCAGGCTCCACCTAAAGAATTGATTCCCTTCGCGTCCACATCCAATTCTCTTTGCTCAGCTTCTGATAATGCACCATAATTAATATCAGATGTGATACCATGCATTGCTGTTGTAAACACGTCCATTCCCAAAGATCAAAAGTAGTGTTTCATCCGATTCTTCCATAGTATAAAATTGTTACCATCGAAGATCGAAATTCCATTATGATTTATGACCTCCATCTGAGAGAGAAATTGATATCAACATTACACTCTGAAACCAATAGTTATGTTAACTAGGTTAGATACCCCGAGGGGGGGGGGGAGTGAAACAGGGTATGACAAATTAAAATAACTTCCCTTATTGATATTTTTTCGCTATTAATAAAAACTATTTTCTCTCTCTTTCCCATAGCAATGTATAGAATGAAATTAAATCATGCACATGACACAATAACTTTTACTTGGATCACCCTCACTAGGCTCTGTCCAAGGAGCATACACCAACAAGGAGCCAATGTACCAAATTCAATATAACCACACTATTGTTTACATGTTTGATGTAGACTCACTGTCCCTCCTGGTTTATAACCACTCACAATATAAAAGCTCACTAATCTCTCAACTAAATTGTTATCACTGCTTCTTAAGATGATCCAATCACAGTTTATAGACCTGTAGGTATCTTCATTATCACTAATGAAATATGAATATTAGAATATTGATAGATGCTTCGTTGATGTCCAATATTCACCCACAGATGAATCTCACGTTGCACCGAGTGTACTGGGTAACTGCAATTTTATCCCACGGCCCTTATGACATCTTGCATGTAATTCCCTTGCCTTGTGTGAAATACAGTTTTCGCACAACTTCTTTTTATGTGAAACCACCTTATTTTACGCGCAGCCTCAAAACTGACTTGTGCGTAATTTTCCTGCCTTGTGCAAAATCCACTTTTTGCGCAACAACTCTTTTACACACAACACCTCACTTTATACGCAATCGTAATGTTTACACGCAACACCCTTGCGAACATCAGTTTCATGCACCACTGCTCGAGTATACTCTAAGTCTTAAACACCTTGAATTTGGGGGGCCACTTCATATTTATAAGAATAATCAATCCCAGCGTGAAAAACCCTTTCTTCCACATGCAATCCTCTTCAATCGTGAAAAACACATCATACACACCACACCGTATTTTGCACCTCACTCTAATTTTTCACGCACCTCATGCCTTTTCCAATGTTTGACCATCTTCTCTTGAAACGCCTATTCTGCAAAAAACACCAAATCCTCTGTTTCTCACACTACGCAAAATTTTCATGAACCATGCCCTTTTTTTGCGCACCGTGCTAATTTTTAGCGCACCACGAAAATATACTTTTCTCTCAACAACTCTTTTACGCACAACACCCCACTTTACGCACAAAATTAATGTTTACGTGCAACCCCCTTGTAAAAATCAATTTCACACTCCACTGCCCGAGTATTCTCTAAGTCTTCAACAACTTAAATGAGGGGGGTCACTTCATATTTATAGGCATAATCAACCCCGGCGTGAAAAACCATTCTTCCGTGTGCAATTCTCTCCAATTGCGAAAAAAATCCTTCAGCGCCACACCATATTTCATAGATCACTCAAATTTTTTGAACAACTCATGCCTTTTCCAATTTTTGATCATCTGATCATGAAACACCTCTTGCATGAAAAACACCAATCCTCTATTTCACACGACACACATATTTTTTGCACACCACGCCCTTTTTTTGCACATTGTGCTAATTTTCTGCGCACCACACAAATATTTTGTGCCACCCATTTTTTTTCACGTACCACTAAAATTTTATGAGCATGTCTCTTTGCAAAAAATGCATCTCTCCATTTTCTGATTTTCATGCCCAAAAATTTGGAAAACACTGGAAAACGATGCCACCTTGTATCGTTTTTTTACTGCTTCCAGATCATTCATTCCTTTTTTGAGGTTCTTCAATCTATCATGGGTTGTTGGAAGCATTCCTTGAACCCGAAAAATCACCATGTAAGACCCATTTTTTAACAAACTCATACACCATGGTCCTATTTGTCAATAATTAAAACATGGAGTCCCACTTTGTCAACAGACACACTCACATAAAAAATGCTTCAATGATTCCTTGAGGGATTTTTTTCCCACATGATCTTTGATATTTATTGTTTCCTATTAAAATTTTATTGTTATGTTCTCATACACATATAATCAATTTTTTTATTTATATACCTTGTTTACCCTCACTATATATCTAATATCATCCTTTCATATATTTAAAATTCCTAGTATATGAATAAATATTTTATTTATAATAATTATAAGAAGTTCCCATGTTATGAAGAACTTTTGGGAAACTATATATCATAATTATTGACCAGTTATTATTTTATCATCTTTCCAATATAAATAAGCATTTACGATACTCATACATGTGATTGTGTAATTTAATTAATATTTAGAGAAAAATAATTTAATATCTATATATGAATTTATTAGGTCTGTATATGTTATTCTAGTATTTTTGACTCCTTACTTATGGATTGGT
The DNA here is from genome assembly GCA_963277665.1 of Viscum album. Lineage (NCBI taxonomy): Eukaryota > Viridiplantae > Streptophyta > Magnoliopsida > Santalales > Viscaceae > Viscum > Viscum album. The sequence goes on along the minus strand of OY728155.1, from coordinate 355,597,356 downwards.
GAGTCAGGTTCTATAAACTATTCATAATACAGTGCACAACCCAAATGATATAAGACTATATAGTGGATTCAGTGTGAGAATATATTATTTTCATAAGGAATAAATATGTTATATATTTATATTTTAGGTATAGGATAGGTGGATTGGATATTTTTAGTTTTGTTGAGAAGAGGTCAGGTCATATATAAACTCAATTGATACGATGTTTGTAATTATAGAATGATATTTGGTTAATTACTACCTGGAGGTGAGTCATGAGGCCATGAAATGATTTAATTCGTCATTCCTCCATTAATTGGGTGATACAAAATTACTTCATTCTTATATGAGTGGTGGACTCCAAATTACAATGAGAATATAAAAATTATTTGATATGGTGATGATATTCACGATATATTGGGGTTTATTGAATTGAAAAAAAATAATTTTGTGAATGTGAGGATGTGACATGGGGTATATGGGGTGAAATGTTTATAGCACAAAAGGATTAGCATTTGAATTATAATGATTTAATTTAGAGATCATATACTAGGATTTAAGGGTTTAATTTAATTCAATATGGCGGGGGAGAGAACCATTTATCCAAAGAGGGAATGATCCTTATTTTTTGATGTGTTATGATGAATGTTAATAATGATATTCTATTACTATGGGAACAATTGGTGACTAGTGATTCATATATGAACCTAGGTATAAGAAGTATTTCTATGTCAAACAATTATGTTCAGTAATGGACATGATAGAGGCAAATGAAATTGGGATATAAATCCAGTGGGTGGTGTAAAAGACACAGCTATGGTAGGAAGCATCAAGTTAGTCATAGGAAAATGAACATCATGGTTATAAGGGTTATCAAAGCTATTATATCTTCCTTGGGTTAATGATTGGAATTTAGATTCATATGAATCGATGATTCGATTTATAACTATGATTCTTGGAAAATTTATAGTATTATTGATATAAGACATCGTTTGATTTTTCAGCAGTACCATTGGACCCAGGAAAAATATTACATAACAATGTATTTTAAATTCTTTTGGAACATTGGTTGATATGTGATAAAATAGTTAATGTTACCAATTGTATGTGATTCAACTATGAAATGACACAAGGTCTTTGAGTTGACAATAACCTATTCTTCGAATGATCATATTATTTATCCGTTTATCATGTCAATGTGTACTAGTAATACAATAAAGAAATGACCAATGAGGCTGTGTTTTTTGTGATCAGTTTATCTGAATAGTTCTGACTTGTTTTCTTTTATTGAAATTAATATGGTGGATGAAAAAAATTACGAATGTGGTTTTTTTATGAAATATGTTTTTCATGAATAGATATGGATTTTATGATAAATACATCAATTAAATTTACTATTAAATAATGTCTCATGTCTCATGATTATTGTCATTAAATATTGTAAATGTTTTTCAAAAAAATGGAGGGATTAATAACTAGGTAACATTAGATGATTTGTCTATTTTGAGGCTGGTATGTAATTTTCGAGGACACTGTGCATATAAATTTTTTTGTTTGGTTTATTGATAAAATTACCTTGTTTACAAAAAATGGATATGTCTAAAATTATTATTTTTTAAATATGTAATTCAATGATACTAATTGAAGTGGTCTAACTTATTGATTTTTAATGATGTAAACATAATTAATTAGATAATGGATATTCCTATAAATTAGTAGACCTATATAGGGTGGTGTTGGAATGGTAATAGAAAAAATGATGTTTTTTGTCTATTCATTGTATATTGATGTCCTCAAGGGGTCACAGTATTTTGTTATGGATTCTTGATGATTATTCATAAATATTCTCATGGATGATATGTTACATTATTGGGTTGTTGTAATATCCTAATCAATTGTATGTCCAATATTAATTTAATTGTGTTTCCAAGCCTCCTATGAGATAATGGTTTTGGGTGTCAATAGTATTTTTCTATCTCTTAAGATCTTGAAAGGGGATTGAGGTATAAAATTTTAGGCTTTGGGATAATAGTTTGAGTAATATGGTTTGTTTATGAATTTTCTATAACACAAATCATAACCATATGCACTAATTTTTTAGTATCACGGTTAGTTTATATATTATTTATGCTCTATTACATAGTGTATTTTCTATATAAAATTATGCATGTGGTACACATGGTTTGCGTAAAGTTTGTTAAAACATGCTCACTAATTTCAGAAATTTTATTGTCCTATATAGTGGTGAAAGTATAGTCATTGAATTGTTTGTCCAACCATTTTACCATGAAATTTCCTCTTATAGACATGAAAAATTATAGTTCTACCATTAAGACTTTTTTATACTTTACCACATTTTCTTCCTATTTTAATACATATGGCATCTGTCAGGTTTCTCCACCCTCTGTACTGAAAAAAGTGTCCCCGCTCACTCTATTTCCTTTATCATACTTCCAGTGAAAGTGTGTATGGTTATTGGGTTCTGGAATCATTCCTATAATGTTCTATTATAGGTTGTTTTTGGATTAGGCTTGGTTTTGTGTGGTCATGTGTTCTAAATCCGGTCTCAAAACTAGACTTCGTCCCACCTTAGTTTGACCCTGATACTCCTACCCTAGATTTTGGCATTCAAGAAGCTTCAACAGACCGTGCTGCGAAAATTAGAGAGGCCACAACTTCAGATCCAGTGTTTTTTATGACCGGCGGTGTCAGGATCCCCTCCCCTAAACCCCTAATAGATGGCTGATCCGACCCTGTGTTGTCTTGCATCGGTTTGGTGCAACCGAAATATGGGTGTCTATATTGTTATTTCCGTTGTTGTGGGTTTGTGGTAGTGCCACTAGTTAGGTTTCTGGGAGGTTGGATCATTGTTTTTTTTGTAGAGTTATTATGCATATGCAGATGACAGATGTAGTAATACTTGGTACCGACGAAGTTCTCTCCTCATCCATTCATTTTGGATTTTCTCTGGGGTCAAAACATGAAGGGTCAACCCCTTATCTTGGGTCATTATGAGGTCACAGAGGGAGACCTCAAGAATTCTCGGTGATTGAGAAATTTCCTCAAATATTCTCCTCTGTTTTTATGTTTTCACTTTTTAGGTTCTGTTATGTTTTCTATTGTCTGATAATTTCATTTTATGATTCTTATCTTTTCTTTTGGCCTTTCCCTTCACGCACACTGCCATTTTGGGCTGGTTTGAAGGTTTCTTTGGCTAATTGGGATGGTGTTGGAGGATATGATGATGTCATTTTGGATCTTGGAGGAACTTGAGTTCGGTTCTCACTTCGCCACAATCGTGTCTGCAATGGTGGGTTACCTTCGTCACACTGCATTTTCCTGTTTTCTTGGGTTGGTCTGCATTGTGTCGATAATGGGGGATCCCCTTGGACACGTTGTCTTAGTTTTTTTTGTTCGGTTCTCAATTAATCAAAAAGTGTTTAAGCAAATCCAAAATTGAATTTTTAGTCAAGAGAATACAGTGAGTGTAAATTTCCTCTTTACATCCTTCTTCATCTATTTATGAAGACTGTTTAATCACTACATTTCAATCTAATTTACAATATTTTAAATGATTTTATTTTTTTCTCCAAATTGATAATATTTACAACGAACCGAGTGATAATATTTAATGACTCAAACTTCTACAGATATGTTATGTTGTTCCTAATTATAACCCATGGTCACACCTACACCTTATTATGTGATGCATTCTCTGGTCATACGAGCTTCACTGGGAATTATTTTAAACAATCATTGTGGTTTTTATTTTTTCCGATAGTTTAAATCTCTCACAGTTTATGGAAAATAAAATAAAATTTTTCCTTATTAAACTCACACATTTATATATATTAAACACTAGAACATGGTAATTCTGATTTAAGTTTCCTAATAATATAATTAACCATTGAATTTTTAAATAAATATATAATTAAGTTTTATTAAAAATAAATGGATTATATTAATGGGTTTTGTAGTGTAGTAAAATTTACCATGATTGACATGGATATGTATATTGGGCACTTTGATAGACACATTTGAAAAATAAAATAATGTTTTCAATTGATGAATGTAAGTTTGGATTCTATAATAATTTAAATTATAAATTGGAATTGGAAACCAATTAATTCATTATTAAATGCGGAAAAAATTCAAGGGAAATTATTATATTAGGATATAGCCAAATTTTAGGCAAATTTAATATGACATCAATATAAAATAAAAATGATAATTATTTTGTAATAATTGTATTTTCATGAAATGAATGGAATATTAAAAAAAATACAATAAGAAAAGTTAAATTATGTATTATGAAATAGATGATCAATGAATTAATATGAATATTTAAACAACGTATAAATAATTCTAATGGAAATTTTTTGATGTTTTTTTATGAAATAGATTATTGTTGAAAGACAATAAATGATTTTTTACAAGTAGAGATGTTTTTTAAAATTTGGAGAAATTTTTATTGACTATGGTGGACTTAATAAATTTTAAATAGTAAATTTTGATTTCTAAATTAATTCAGGTATTCTTTAATGATATTTTAAATATGGAATATGTAATTAATATTCTATATACTGGTTGGATACATTCATTTCAGATACATTGGATGGGCACATAGATTCCATATAGTACATGATACATTTTAATTCCAAGGTTACTAATTGTAATCCATTTTATTCTCAAAGGATATTAATTACATGAATGGAGAATACATTTCCTATGAAACCATCTATGAGAAAATGGATTCTATAAGACATTAGATGATGGGGTACTCCATGTTGAATGATTGAATTATAAGTAAAAGTCAATATGAGTTTCTTGATTCTACATGAAAATTCACAATGAGTGAATGTTAGGGTGAGTGTTTTATTACATATGAATGTTTATGATATCAAAACATATTTTGGAAAAAAACATATATTCAATGTAGTTACATTCATAGGCCATATATCGTGATATTATGAAGACACCCAATCGATGTCCGAAGATGGTATGACTATTCATTGTTTTCATCATGAAACCAGAGCATCAATGGATGTTTATTGAATTACATTATTTATGTTTCTTCAATTAAAATCTTAGTTATTTAAATAATTATGGAAATTTTTATTAGTCTACTTATATTTGGGAATCCATTATTAGTGGCCCATTGAGCTGTAGTTACATCCTAGTTGTAATGATTTATAAATTATGTTCCCAAGTGTACATGGTTTTTGTTAAAAGATAAATGTATTGTGTAAGTCTTGGTTTTTGTGATTGTGGGAACCCTATGTTAGTATGCGTATGGATGATGGGACCTACAATGACTCAAAGCTATTTTCGATTATCTGTTGGTCCAATCATTTTTTTAATTTATTTTTCATTATATTTGTTCCACCCATGGGGGATCTATTCTAGAATGTATAGAATATGTCATTTGTTTTAAAAAATTGATTATTTAATTTTTTTCATTGAACTTTCCATATATTATTTGTGATGTTTATCTTTATTAGTTTATTTCTTTTATCTTATTTTTACTTTATCTTAAACTCTTAACAGAGGATAATTAATACCATTTTATCTTTATAGACCCTTGCTGATTTTTATCATCCTATGGTGTATATGTAGGTTTGCCTAAGGTGATGTAGAAACCAATATTCTGACACCTATTAGTGGTTTTAAGTATTATATGATTCAACATATAATATATTTTTACTTTTTCATTAACAATATTTCATTATTATAATCGTTTATACTGTTAACTACTTCATTTTTCATATATATGCCAATTCAGAATTAATGGACCTTACTACTCGTTCAGTGATGTAGAATCTCAATGATTTTAATCATTATAAAAATTAAAAACATATTATTTATATACATATTTATAAATTTATGAAAAGGTAAATTCTATAGAAATGAATCAAACCATTCATGGAAATGGAAAAGTGTAATTTTGCATGAATATAGTTAGAATATTATAAAGAAAATAAATAAATGAAGAAAAATAATATTTTTTCATTATGAATTTATAATGATATAATAAATATCATATATACCTAAAAAATCCCTCATCACATCCCTCAAAGCGAGTTAGTGAATGAAAATTAATCAAATTATTATGTGTAGGTGTTTAGCCACACATATGCATGACTGATACCTTAAATACCCACATTATAAAAAAGAGATAGAAAATGAATATCTTGTAATAATAACAACATCTCATTATGTCAATGATACTAGGCAAATTAATTTACGTCATATAAAATAGTTTCAAATAACATGGATGAATAAATAGAATTAGAATGTGTTGGGGTTATTACAACCTGTTTATTGAGAGACATGTTTTCTATTAGACCCTATACCTTAAGATGGTGGTATAATATTATTAAAAAAATGCAAATATAAAAGGGATTGGTTCTTGGAATTTTTTAATATATGGATATTTCAATATAGAGGGCTCAATTTTTGGTAATATTAGTAGATAATATTATCCCTTATATAAGGGGGGAGGGACACACATGTAATTACTTATATAGTTTAAATAATATGTCTATTTTCTTATTCATGTGGAATAAAATTACAATGAAATTGAAAAAATAGATTATATAGTAAAAATAAATTCATCCAAATTTTTTATAGACAAGTAAAAGATGAATTTCAAGTCTTATATCTGAATTTTACTCCATTATATAATATTTTATTATTAACTTTGTTTACAAATATTTTCAATTTTTATAGTTCACTATTAAAACAATTGTATTGAAATTAATATATGATAATTATTATTTTAATTCCTAATGCGGAAGCTATTTTTAATTTTTTTACTTCTAGAATTTGTCAAATAATTACGTTTAAAAAATGTATGTAAAACACAGCAAATATCATTTTAAAAAATTTATTATCCCAAGTATATAAATGATTATATAGAAGAATCACATATAATGTAGATATAATTGATATAAATTGGATTATACTCAATAAAAGGATAATTATTTTTATTAAAAATAAAATAACAACACATTAGACCTATTTTAAAATAAGATTAATATAGAAGAACCATAAATAGTTTTCACCTGAAAAAAGATACATTGATTTCCAAAATCATAAGCATATATTTATAAGTTCAACATTTTATTATTTTATGAATTATTTTACATATAAATAATATATTTTTTTGAGAAAATTTTGTTGATAATTATTAGTTCATTTCCTATATAATTATAATTTTGAAAACATAGTGTTTTTTATAAAATCAACATTTTTCACTATTTACCCAAAAATAAATTATTTTTCATAAATATAAAAAAATTACCCATTGAAATGTTTTCCTGGATAATTAAAAAATGTTTTTTAAATTTGATATATTTTTTTTATAAAATCATAAATTAAACATATTTATGCTTACATATAACACATAAAAAATTATTAGGTTGAAAGTACTCTTATGGTTATTTCTCAGTGGATATTCTAGGTATTTTTCTATAAGGCTGACTCATGAAAATGGAAATATTGATGATTCCCCACATAAATTAAAATAAATATATCAAATGAAGGTGATGAACCTTCATTTTTTCAAATGACACATATGGGATCACATTCGTCTAGAGGATGAGAGGTCGGGATCATCAAACCATTTTTAGAGAATTGGATTATACTCTAAGACTCTATTAAGTATATATGTAATATTGTTCAATCCATTATAACCCCTAAAAGGTTTTTGGTTACCCATAACATCTATAATTTGTCACATATATAGCAATGTTGACAATCAATATATTTTAGTGTTTCTCCCTCATTGTAGACAACTATATGTATCTGAGATTATCTATTGAGATTTCCATTTTTATATATCAAATTTTATCAATGTAATTTATTTATATATTTTTAATGAGTTATTTTTAATAATTATTTATAAATTCTCATATATGGGTAATTTATAATTTATTACCATCTAGGGATGTGGATGAGTCTTGATGTTCGGATAGGGCCCTATAGAAAGGGTTCCTATGAATTCATGGAAAATTAATCAGAACCCATACAAATTGATTCCGCTTATTGGGATATGCCTTACCTTTTATGGTATAGTTAAGAAGACTGATCCATGTATTTTATAATCATGTGGTGAGGAAGTCTAGGTGAATGGCAACATGAATGATTTTTTATGGTACATTCACACATGCATTCTTTTATAATTGATACTATAAGATATATATCTTACGGGGAATGTGTTTGAATTAAAATACATATGGATCCTTATACAAAACCCTATTAAAAAAGAAATAAAGATTATATTATTGATTCGGGATGGAATGTTGACTGCAAGGTGGGGATTTGGTCCAATATATATTATGACCCAATGACGATGACAGTATATTGAAGGTTTTGACATTTCACAATAGGTAGACTTACTACATTTGGGATGATAATAAAATATAATGCAGTTTAGAAGGTTGGTTCTTACGCCCAAGTGTGATGCCCATGGTTTTTTATATGGAAAATGTCCCTCTTAAGGTTTGTCTAATAATGAACATATCCCTTTGACCAAATGATAACATCAGTTGGTTATTACACCTAGTGGGTTTCCCATTTGATATTCTAAAAAATATGTGTTTCATAATCAACATTGATCTCTAAGATCTTGTGATTCATTCTTGGTGTGACAAATAAGAGATAATATATGATTTCCACATCGCATAATCATGTTTGGGGGGGTTTTACACCTAAATCAAAATCCTAGATTAATAATTATTTCAAAAACACTAGTTGATGAGGGTATATACATATAAGGATAGATGAATAATATATCTTGTACGAAAGGATAGGGTTTTACTCCCAGTGAGATTCTAATAGGTGACACTTGCACCTTTTCATTAAGTAAAAAAGGGTAAGTCCCCAATGGGATGTTTGGGAGAATGGAATGTTTCAACCATTACCATATTCTTTATTGATTCAGACCCCCAGTGAAAGTACTAATATATCCATATAGATATATATTTTTATTCATTACATCTTAGGTAGCATGTAGTTAATATTTTCAATAGAATAAACAACTTCCACCATCCCTTAGGATGGAATACTCATTATAATAAATTTTAATGACAATGAACATTTTGAAGTATCTAGTTATTACGGAGGTTATATATATTACATACATCACCATGTGAATGAAATATCATGATAGAGAAATAGTAATGTTAAATTTCCCCCAACCCGGATGGGTTTGGTGGACGTGAAGGTGGTATCACTGGTAGCATTATCAGGATTTGGTTTTTGATTGTGGGGGAAATTATGATAGTTTTAGAGGGTGTCACCATGAATTTGAATTCTATTTTGAAGGAAGGATGAAAAATATAAATGATTAAACATCATAAGGATATCTCATTCCATATATTTTTTTCACTATGTGGGATGGGGAATTTTAATCGGGTTCTTCTGTAATATGGTATTTCTCCAAGACAGGTTTCCTTCATATATTAGGGGGATCTGACTTTGTAGACGACTATGTATGTCAATCTCATAGTGAATAGAGTCCTTTTTTTTGTTTTGGTATCATATCAATGGATCCCTTTGTGTAATATCCATCTCCATGGATAAATGAGGTAAATGAATCACATGTTGAACTAAAAGTATCTCACATAGTCATCCATAGTTTTATCCTCCTCCCACTGTATCATTTCCATATTCTCCATCATCATCATGTTTATATTCTATTGAAGAGAACATATGGTATTTATAAGGAACATGAATAATTATTTTAATTAAATGGATGGTTGGTTGCATAATATATTTATTTATATGAGATGATAATTATAACTAATAATATATTTCACCATTTGAAGCAATAAAATGTTTTCAGTTGATTTTTTGATCTGTTTTTCAAGAATAAATTAGTTTAATTTAAGAACAATATAAAATATACATGTTTCTGAAGAGATCATTTCCATATGAGTATTGGATTTTCTAAGTTATGTGGCATGCTCAATGTTTTTAGATTTCAAATTACAGTGTGATTCAATAGATTTCAGTCGCAAATCATGATTATCATACGATATACGCTTGAATGGCTGCTATTAAGAAGACAATTTTGTAGAATGATAAATAATCTATGAGTCTTCTCAATGTAATGAAATTCCATAAAGGCACCTCTTATTGTAATTATTCTAGATGAAGTGAAGTTATTTTTTTGTGATCATGAAATCATATGATGTGTAATCTATGTGGGGAATTAGTCAATATTTTATGTTCATTGACAATTCCAAAAGAAAATTTTAATGATAGAACTCATGCCACTCTTCCAATTTTGGGTGTATCAATACTAAAATGGATACATAGTAAATATGATGATAATGATCAACTATTTATTAACATGAACACTATATCCTCTATATTTTAATATATTTTTTTATATGGTGAAAATTCATACCTATATTTTAATGAAAGAAAATTATGCATCCCACTAACACAATTTTCAGAATTAAAAATGGTGGAATGGCCGTTGGTAAAAACATGGCTTCTAAATTATCCCAGGAATTTTTTATCCATTTTAGTAACATATTCTATTTTTATTATTTGGTAGACCCCTACACATGATCTAATTGATGTGGATATTTCAAAAACAAACTTATTGTTTGTGATAGGATTGTTATGAATCCTCATTAATATAGTTGATTATAAGTTATCCAGGGGTTTACAAATAAATGATTGTTACATATTCCATTCATTCGATTGAGAAAAAATATAACTAGTAAATTAAATGTAATATGAAATTAATTTAATTATATTCCCAACTAATGGAATATATGAGGGAATTTAATTAATTGATTCCACAAGTAGATAAAATTACTATAGATATTAAACAATACTATGCGAAGGACCCTAACAGTGAAAATTACAATGGGGAGGACTACCATAATGGATTAACATCTAGACATAGGTGTTATTGTTGTATATACCATAAGGATGGCCATACTGATAGAAATTATCAAGGGAATGACCACTATTCCATTTTATATTATAACCACAAGGAGGGTCTATATAGTACTCATTAAGATAAATGTTATTAGGATCGATCTTAGTGATTTCAAGAAGTTGATCTTCCAGTTTATTATTTAGAGGAAGTCCTCTAGAGTTTTTTGTAGTGATGATTCAAGGAGTACATTATTAACTAAATATAATATATACTTGAATTTATTAAAAGATTATTTGATATTGGTTTTTCATTTATAAATGTTATATTTCCTAAATAATAGTACTATTATGTTTATTTGGATTTTGGTCCTACATAAATATTAATAATCATCATTGGAGTGATTTATTTTTAAATATTCCCTATCCGAATATTAGGGTCCCATGTTATAGAAAATGAATTTCATATACATGAGTGTACCTGAGTGAAACTCATTCTACTACAAGAGTATAATAACATTTTTTTTGGAATTTTGGATCGAATATGTTTTATACGTAGAGTTTCCATTGAAATGGAATGCTCATATCCTTTTAGAATGAATATGTGGGCTTGTTATTATTGTCAGTTTACAATGATAATGTTTCATTAAACCTCTATGATATGATTACGAGTTTTTGTCTACTCTTGAGTAAATATCATATTTTTTGGAATAGATATCCCAATTATAATATGGTCTTCTATTCCCTAAGATTAACTAGTTTCTCTTTTGTCATTATTTCATTGAAGGTTTATAAAATGTGGACTGGGATAAAACCACACACAACCAATACTGGCTGGAGTATTTGGATGTTTACCACATCTTGAATGCTTTTATATTCACATTCCATGGTTATATAAGGCTTATTATATGCTAACTCTTATCATTTCCAAACCCTATAAGTGTACTCTCTAGGTGTATATTCCTCCTTGTTGGGACCCCAAATATTCTCTAGTCGATTTAAATTCATAATAGTGTAATGGGTTCACACCCCAAACCATATCAGCAGTCACGATTCACACTTAAGATCATTATAGAAGGAAAAGAACCTTACAATTTCTTGTTCACTCCCCATTCAGTAATTTCTATCTGACGAGATATAAATATTTATCAAGTAAATTGGATGAATATAATGGTCCAAACTATCTTTTTTTATAACTTGACTGCCATACATGATTATAAAATAACCACTAGTCTTTTTTATAATATAATATCACACACTTCATTAAAATCATAAATATGGGTGAAAAAATATATTAAAACAATTATCACAACATGACACATTATATTAAAGGACATTCATGAAAATTTAATTGTAACATAACCGGTGAAAATAATACATGTTTTTGGAATAATTTCATCAAAGAAGAACCAAATAAATGAATTGGGATTCATAAGGTTCGATCAAAGTACAACCTGTGGAAGAGAGACATGTTTCATTATCAAGTTTTTGTCATAAACACAATCTATTAAGTGACTGAACAAGATTCGTATCCTAGATTCATATCATTAGTATCTAAGGATTTCATCCATGATGGAGAAAGATTTGAATATACCACTTATAAAATTTCTGATGTAAAATAACCATTCTATGAAAATAATATTTTATAATAAAAAATTAAAACCCTTCAAATAATAATAAAATTGATCACCTATAAGATATTCTTTGATAAAAATTATAAAATAGTTTGTTATGAAAATACCCTTAATGTATAAACTTTTAAACTAACAATTATAAAAACAAAATTATATATGAAAATTACATTGAAAACATATAGATGAAGAATCATAGTAGTGACTAGTTATGATGTTGTAGAATATTTTTCATGTTAGGCACATAAAAATAAATATTAATTTCAAAATTTCAAAATATAAAAATGTGCATTTATTATTGAATGACATTAAGATTCATTTGAAAAAAAATTTGTATCAACTCAAACATGTGTTAAATTTTCTTTAAAAAATTTTATTTGTAAATAATATATAATTTTTCGTAAAAAATTGGGAAATTTTTTTTTTGGAAGAAAACAGATTTACAACCAAAGATAAAAATAAAGTAAGATATTATTAAAAAATATTCTTAATTATATTATATTCCAAAGAATAGAAAAGTTGATATTTAAATATAAAATAAAATTATAAATCATAGGATTAAAAAATCATGTTTCTGTAGAGATGGATCATAATATTTTATCATTAGAAACATAATCATAAACAATCTCAATGAACATTGAGATTGTATCATAAAATCATTACCACTTTGGTAACACTGAATCATAAGCCTCATGGAGGAATAACATAAAATGAAATAGAAAATATCACATCGATAAATAAATTTAATAAATTACATGTCAAATGGGATTTATATATAAATCATAAAATAATATTTGTGCATAACATAAAATATATCTCAAAAAAGTAAAATTGGGATTAAAATCGATTCAGTCTTTGGTAAATTTGGAACTGTAAACACCCTGAATAAGTGATACTAAAATAGATATGTAAATCAAAATAATTTTTCATATAATAATAATATTATAAATTAATGGGATGTATACACACCAACTAAGAGAAACATGTTGTGAATATGTATTTTGTCTCATAAAAAATAAAAACAGTGTCTGAAATCCCTTACCATAAGTCCTAACTTCCTCCCCAATCCTTCAAAAATCTAGTACAATAAATAAATTTTTTAAAAAAATTTATAATTAACCTATATATTTATATCAAACAATTTATGATTTATTTTTTTCAATTTTATTAAATTTTTATTAATAATTCAATTTTGATGTCAACTTTCATGTAATTAAAACTATTTTTTTAAAGTGATTTGATTTTTTATTTTCAGTCATTATATTTGGATAATGGATACATAATCTACATAATAATAATGGAATAATTATCATATTTATTTGTAATTTATAATTTTATTACCTATTATGAAATAATGTTTTGAGAAATGAAATATGATGTAATCATGGAGATGGTAGGTCATACATTCTCATGAGTAACATTTCCATTTTTTAAATGATCATTTTGAAAATGAGATAAGAAATATTTTATCTTTCAGAAATTATTATAGTATCATAAAAACCAAATTTTTTCATTAAATAAATTAATAATAAAAGTCATCAATTTGATGTGGTGGTGAAAAAATAGCATGTCGTCACTTTAGGAAGATGGTAGTACACATATACAAGATTGATGTTGTCATCATTCATTGAATAAAATATTGATAAATTAAATGATATATTTACTTTTCATGATGATAAGATTTAATTAATAGCCTTATTACATCATATATATCACATATATTAATAGTTAATTAAATCCATTTAAATATTTAGTGAGAAACGAATCACTTTAATGCCGACGGATACAATCTTCTATTCACATGAGACATATTATCATTTCCCCTATGAAATTCATAGAATAATCTATATATGATATAATCACTCCATAGAAATAATTAATATAACAATATCATATATTTATATACATTATATATATCATAATACCTACCCATTAAAGTTGTTAATAGATAAATGAATGACCACAGTTTTCTAGATTCTTGTCCTCCATAAATAGGAAAAATGATTTCAGAAACCATTTTATGTAAGTTGATATGGTTTTAGTTCATGATCGTAATATAATAAAATATCTGAATATTTTAGATAATTATGTAATTATATTTTAATAGTATAATAATACTTTATTTAGGTGGATTAATAAATAGAATAAAAATTCATATTGATGAACATCACCACATCATCCGGTATGCTCCACGAGTTGTCCCCATATACCTTCCTCAATAGATTAATTTCTAAATAATGAGTTTATGAGGAGATGAAAGAATTTGGGGGGTGATATGTGAATGTTTTGGAAGACCAAAATGTTTTTTCAACTACAAATATTAATTCATATGGGGTTACCCTTTATAAATAAAATGAGTGGACAACCTATAATTCTTTTTAAAAGACTAAATCATTCAAAAAAATTTATAATTCCAAGAGATTGAAAAATATTGCATAATAAAAAATAGACTATATGATTTATAAATATGTCTCACCTATGTCTTCTATATAATTTTATAGTAATTTTAAGGCATTATGATTTTAGTTACCCCCCACCCTAGTAAATCCATGTTTATCAAAACAGTTGTAAATAACATTAACAATATTCAGTATTCTTTTTGGTCCAAAATTATTTTTACCATATTATGTAATATATATAATTATAATTTCAAATATAGTAGCCATTTTACAAATTAAATTGACATATTTTTATAAATTTAATTTTAAATCAATCTCATAGACATGATGAGAAAGTTATTTTAAACGAGCTAGTACTCAAATATATATGAGGGTTTAATATAAAAACTCTCTTAGAAATTAATTATAATTACCTATGTTGGGTTATTTGATGAAACACTTTAATAGTTTTACATTGAAAAATATAAAATATAAATTCCCTTTATAAATAGTCATAATGAATTAGTAGTTTTAATTTAAAATTCAGTATTATACATTAATCATCACCAAATGAATCTTGTAAGAAAAATACAAAATATTTATCCATAGAAATTTTTTAACAATGATAAAACAATTTTTAAAAATTTTCCAAATTAATTTTAAAATATTTAATAAAAATAATTTTTAAATAAGATCACTAATGTTAGAAATGTCGTTTTTTATAAAAGACAATTATAATTGTAAAATATTATTTATCATTATATATTCTCTAGAAAAATAATAAAATTTAGACATTTTATTATATTTATAAAATAAAAATATAATTAAATTCAATCACCAAAACTCATTAGTAAATTTTTTTGAAGTAAAACACATTTATGACTATAAAAATATTTTTTTTAAAAAAATAAATTCATTTAAATTATAAATGTTTTTATTTTATTTTATACTTTATTGGTACAAACATAATAAATTTTTAATACATGTGTAAATGAAATATTTAATTAATTTCCATAAACATATTCATACCTTACATTCCAATATCTAGGAGATACCTATTATATTATATGATAATATTTTTATACTATGACACGTTGTTTTTAAACAATGTGTATCATGTACCACATGTTAATATTATTTTTCTGTATAACACAAACAAAACCGCAGTTTTATGTGTAAAAAATACTAAACATAATAATCAGGGTAAATAGAAGTATAAAAAATTATAAAATTTATTTGAATAAAATATATTTGACAAAATCTAATGGGATTACATTCTAACCCCATTAAAATAAAATTCCCCTCAAAATTCATCTCAGTCATAAATGGTGTAAACATTTTAAAAATTAATTAATAGAAACCCACATCAATGAAATGGATAATATAACCTCCTTAAAAAGGGAATTTGGAAAAATAACTACTACCCAAATTAAATAATAACTGGGCTTCCACTTACGATAACATTAGTTGGAATTTTAATTTTGGATGTGGGTAAAATTGGTAAATAATTATAGAGAGTGATAAAGATCACCAATCACAACAAATTGGGAGATATATAGAAAATTAATAAATATAAACCTATATACAAAATCTTAGGGAAAATGGTCAATTATATCATAAATATTATTATAACAAGAAAATATTTTCTTCAAATATCCTATTCTTAATTGTGGGGAACTATTATAGGAAGATATACATACATTGTTTAATTATATTTCATAAGAATAATACCACCCATTGGTTTTTCATTAAAAAATTTACAATTCATATCATACTCCAAGAATTAAATTTTATTTTTATGCTTGAATTTCTAACGAATGAAAATATCTCTTTATAGAATGAAAACCCATTCTATCTATCATTATTTTTCATCACAAAAAATTTCTAACATAAGTCATATAATATGAATAAATAATCATACTATAAAATAATAAAATATTTTTTCAAAAACCACATATAATTTAAAACATAAAAAATTTCATTAATGGTTAATATTATAAGTTTTCTCAATGATTATTAATGAAAACATTATAAATAATTTCAGTAAATTTTCAAAATGAAAGAATCATTAATCCCCAAAAAAGTATCAAATAGTTTTTAATTATTACAAAACAAACATGTGAATACCCTCATCATGTATTATATTGAAATAGGAATTACAATACATCATTATTGAAAATGTAAATTATTCCATATATATTATATAAAACAAATATTATTGGATATATTTTTTAAATCCCAATATGGTTTTCACTTCAATAATAATCTCACAGATATCACTATTTCCAAAACATTAATTAGTTCTTATGAAACCTGTAAGACCAAATTTAAATTATCCGAACCATTAAAATCATTATCCCAAAATAATTATCCCAATTCTCATAACAAAATAATGGTATCATCAAAATATAACATTTCTATCATATCAATTTTCCATTCCATAAGCTTCATTAAATATAATATTTTATATACATAAGAAAAAAATATTCGAAATAAGACGTATATGTTTCATGATTCATATAACATAATGATTTAATGGTTATAAATTATTATAGATTCACCCTACTTATTTCCCCAAGAATTAACTATTCTAAATCATATTATTCCTCAATACCTATTTTTTAGATGGATTTTTTAGTATCTTCATCATCAATAATATATCCATCTCTATTACAAACATTCTAATTTTCTTCATGAGTATTGACCTTAGTACATTAATTTGAATAATTATAGTATATTCTAAATATAAAACATTCAATAGTTGATGATATCCTATGAAGATTATTATTTTCATTTATTGAATTGACTGAACTTTTTCCCCTTTGAAGTTATGATATTTTTTTCAATATTTTTAACATTCAAAAAATATTCTTATTCAAATGATAAATTAATATGGGATTTTCTTCCAACTTTACCGACACATATAAAATATAATTTTCATTATGTTATGGAATCCATTAAATGACCACTATGAGTAATCCATCAAAATCTTCTTTTACAGGACTAGGTGTTGGTTAAATTATATGTTATCAATATTGTTCTCTGAAAACAAATTAAGTATAAACATAACCTAAATCACTACAATTATTATCCCATTTAGATTCTCAGTATTTAACTTTCTATCACATTCATTGCTAGACTAATTACTTATGGTTCATGTCATTGACTACAACTGAAACTAATAGTGTGAAAAAAACAATAATTTCAAAATCAACATTATCATGGAAAAAATAATTTTTAGAATATCTAAATAATGAAACATTTTTTAATATATGAGAATGTAGGATTATCTTAGGTTATTAATATTCATCATATATTAAAATCCATCATGGTGGTTATTAATGTGTTTAGAAATCTCCATGTAATTTCCCATGGGAGTGTGAACCTAGGTATGTAGCAAAACCCATTATTGTAGACCAACCGGTGATTTAGTCTAGTTAAATATTCAGTTTTTAGAATTTTTACACTTAGGGACCTCTGTTCTAGATCCAAATCCTCCATAACTATCTATATAGGGTTGTACTTTCATAGATGCCACATTCGCTAAATTTTACCAAAATTAAAATACATTTTCCTATACTTTGAATCATCATTTGTCTTATATTTGGATATATCCCATTAATTTCCTTAGTAATATTCCATTGGATATCACTAATGTATTCTATTCCTAGTTAAAAAAATTTAATTACAACCTTTCACTGATACAAGTTATAGAGACAAATTGATTTCATATATGGATATTCTATCTTTTTATATGAATATTCATTACATTATAAAATAGGACGCATTAGGGACATATTCTTTTTGCATCATTTGATTCTTTCAACAAAATATTCTTAATAAATGATAGATATTAAATGTCTCTATAAATATATTCCCTTTTATTTCCCATAAGTAAGACTATTATTCAGAATATTTTGAAAGTAATCATAAGAAAAGTGAGATATGATACTATGAAAGGGTAAATAATGGATATATGTAAGTGTAAAATTAACATTAATATATTGAAAAAGAAACATAACATTTGAAAACCGTAACCTCTGTATAAATGATCATAATCTTGAGTCTAGAAATAAACATTGAATGTTCAAAATACATCAATCATAATATTATTATTGAACATGATCAATAAGAGGGTAATAATAGAATAAGAACAAGAATTTTAAAATACAAATAAGTTTTATAAATAATATCCATAGTAGTCAAGAATCATTTCCATGACATATAAGGACACATTATGGGTGGGAAAACCTCATGGATGAGTCACACCACCATGCATTATGGTTTTCCTTTATATAATGTGGAATGGGTTCAATACCAAAACCATGATAATAGACATGGTTAACTCACATTACCATCATATAGGAAAATTATTCTAACTAAAATAATATATATCCACATTCCATTAATGTATATCTCTAGATTTAGAAATAATACCTAATATATTTTTGGGAGATTTAGTTCCCACCTTTCCTTAGTTATGACATAAGCAACGCCATTTGTTGTAACAAAAAAAACTACCCTAGGAAATTACATAAACATCATCATATAATTAAAATCATACATATGTGTGATAATGTATAATAAAAAATTCGTTATTTCATATAACATGAAATTTTAAGTATTTCATAATCATTTCATCATATCATAACCCATTAAAAACGGATAGATTCATAATAATTTCATCATTGAATAACCCATGAACTGAAGTCGGTTTCAAAATATTTCAATAATTGTATAACCCATTATGTAGAAACAGGTTACAAAAAATTATTTTCATTATAACCATGAAAAATTAAAATAGGTAATTCAAATTTTATCATTTTTTCCGATCATTATATAATGGAAAATTATATAGAAGGATATTATCTTAGTTAGAGATAGATTTTGAATGATCATATGGAAAATTTCATAAAGAGAATAAAAATTCTTTTAAAATAAAATTTTAAAACATAAACCAATTTTAAAATAAGTTTCTTTGAAAATAACATTGAAAACGTCTAAAGGACACATTAAAAAATTGTTTAAAATCATCTTAAAGAAAAAAATCCTTCCATATTTAAAGTAATTATATAAAAATAATAATATTTTATAAATAATCATATTAGAAAATAAACATGAATAATTATAGTGGAAAATCAATGTTACTATAGTTCATGAGGTTAGAAATTATATTGATTCCATATATAATAAAAAAATATTCATTTCACATTTTTTAAAAAATGAAACCAAGAATAATTTGGAAGACTACATAAATATTCCTATAATTGGTTTACAAAAACTCAAACATGGGTAAAAATTTATTTTAATAAATAATAAAATAATAACAAAACATTTTTTAAACATTATTAGAAAACACATTTTTCGTAAAAAACCAATTTTTGATGTAAGAGAGATATAATTTTAAAATTTCATTAAAAAAATATCCATAATTATTTTATATACCAGTGGGTGGAGAAATGGTATTATTACATGAAAATATCATGAATAAACATATTATAAAAAATATTATGGATTTATTGAATTATGTATCATAAGAATTTATCATTTTTAACATAATCATAAACAATCTCAATAAACAATGAAATTGTAAAAGAAAATAATTACCTATTCTGAAACATTGAAACAAAAGAACCATTAAGGAATTAAAAATATTGAATCATTAAATATCACAAGGTTAAATAATTTCATGATATTAGATGCCAAATGGTATATATATAAATTGGGTAAATTATTATATGTTCATAACATAACATTTTTCTCAAATAAGGGAAATATAGAAACAAATCCATTACCATATTGGTAAATTTTGAAATATAAACCCCATAAAAGGGAGATCTTTAAATGGACTTTTAAATTACAATAATATTCATGAGAAACATCATAAAATAAAATGATGTTATATATATATATATATATACCATAATAAAAACATGGTGAATGTGATTTCCGTCTCATATAAAATAAAATGAGAGATGGAAATACCTCACTGTATGTCTCAACTTCTTTCATAGTCATTGGAACCTAATGTATAATAAATATAAGTTTATTATAAATTTATAATATATATATTTAACACCATATAGTATTTACTTAAATATATTTATTAACTGTATATTTACAATTCTTTATTGAGGTAATGTTTCAGGTAATAAACACATTTTGTATAACTGTTGATTTATTATTTTCAATACTCATAATTTTATCAGAGTTTCAAAATATCTAGAAGACGAATAATAAATTTATTATCAAATTTATACCAAAATTAAAATATTAATTCGAATCATCATATATGGTTTTGGAAAATAGATTATTTTACGATCATGAGGAAGGTAGGAGATACATACACATGAGTAATATTTCAACTATTTAAAACAATCATTATATAAGGGATATCAGAATTATATTACCATTAATTATTGATATTATTATTATAAATACCTTATGATTTATTCAAATATAATTATAAATATCATCCATTTTATTTGAGACAAATTGAGAGAGTAATATAGCATCATGAGGGTGGTAGTCCACACATACATAGACGATGTTATCTTTATTCCATGACTGAAATTGTAATGAATAAAATTATATATTAACATTAATTTATTATAAATTTTTTTAATATAATAAATATTTCATAAATATAACATATATTTTTTCTTATTACCATACATGTTATGATTCATTTAAAAGTGAATCACCTCGCTTCAGGAGAATGTAATCCGCCGTACACACGAGCAATGTTATCCTATCCCAAATTAAATGGAAGGAGAAAATATATATATAATATAATAAATCTAGTTGTATTATACTATTATTAATGTCATATATATATATATATATATATTATTTCAATAACCATACACAACCATCATAGGTGGTAAGAGAAAAATGAATGACATTTGTATGCAATACGACAATCCTCTATACATACGAACAGTAATTTCACAACCCATTTGATGTATGTGGAGATAGTTGAAAATAAAAATAACAACATAAAAAAATATAATTATATAAAATATAATGATTTTATTACATCATAGCGTTTTATTATTAATTCAATTAGTTGGAGTAAGAAATAACACAAAAATAATAATTGTTGAACATTACCACTTCTTCTATTGTCCTCCCTGGGATTCCACTTGTTAAATTCCCTTTTCAGATTTATGTACAAAATAATGATTTAAAATTTATGAGAAAAAATTTAGGATGTCATTTCAGAACTTATTGGTTAATAAAAATGGGTTTTATGGTGTTAAAAATATATTATATGTGGTGTTATTTTATAAGTGAGTTGAGCATCACACTTCTAATTTTACAAAAAATATTCAATAATACCCATATTATTATCATTACAAAATTTTTAGAAATTTCCTATTATCTATAATAGGATATAAAATCACTATATATATCAATAAATTCAATTATAAAATTTAATCACAATTTTTTAACAATTATGATTTCAATTTAACCCAACCATGAGTAACACCATTTTTACTTTAACCACTTTAAATATTTTAATATTATTTCACTATTCAATTTGATAAAAAATTATGTTGAAATTATTATAAATTATAAATTATTCTCATTAAAAATATGGAATAAATATTAAAAAAATTCATTCACATATGTGGAAATTTTTGATTTAAAATAAATATTGTATACATGACGAGAAGCTGGTTATTAAAAAAATGTTCAAATGATTACAAGCTTTTTATTTAAAAAATGATATTTAATTTTATGACCTAATTGGGATTCTTTTTACATGAAATTGAACTAATTTTACTTTTAAAAAAATCAAATAAAATTTAACTTTATAAATAACTTAACAAAGAATTATTTTTTTTAAAACAAAATTAGCATTTTTCATTATTCATCGAAAAATGAGATTTTTTAAAAATATACAAAAAAATAATACTGTGAAAGATTTTATATTCCATATTAGAAAAATTAATTTCTTCATATATGTTCTCTAAACAGCTAAACAATCTATTTAAATATTTTCATTAAAGGAGACATAACTATTGTTTTTTTCTGGAAAATACAGTTTTAAGCATAAAATTTTATTTAATAATATATCATGTATAAAAAACACATAAGATGAATGTGAAAATTTATAAATAATTTATAATATATATATTTAATTAAAATAATTCACCTAAACTAATTCATTTAATTAATTATGGTAAAACACATTTATATGCATAAAAATATGTTTCTAGAAAATTATTTCTTTTATTTTGAAAAGTTAATAGTTTTCATTTATAACTAATTGGACACTAGAGAACTATTTTTTCTTACATTCATAAACCAAATATGTTCATAATTTAAATAATCTACTTAATAGCCTGCATTCAAAAGGAATAGTTATAAATATCATATTTAAAAAATTCAATTTTTGAAATATTACATGTTTGGTTTAATCATATTATTGTATGTAATGAAATATTAGCTCATTGTTACATAATATCAAGATAAATGTAATTAGGGAATGTAAAAAAAGAAAAAATTGATCTTTCATTTTAATGAAAATATCTCAAAGATTAAATCCAATTGAAAATAAATATTTCCAAAAACAAATTGTGTTACATGGATAGATTCATGTGATATCTCTAGCATTAATATAATTCCATTTAGGTGGTACTCATGATTAAATTATTCCTCACCCTGTTATAAAGATTTATTTGGAGATAAAATCATCTGATTTTATTTGGAGAATCATATGACACCAACATTCCATGTTTCTCATTTTTTTGTTAGTATATCATTTTAGATCTAAGGAATTTAGGATGATAATTCCTTATCTGAAGTATTACAACATTAGTAAATAAAAAGATCAAAGTATCATCACATGTAGAAAACATGTGGAGATTTATTTCTTTTTGGATATCCTTATTTTGATCAATTTATTATCATATGAGTATATAAAATCAAATTTATTTACATGTGGGTTAAAAAATTATGTGGAATAATTAAATATTGACCTCGGGCTCACCATTTTTGTTTCACCCCAAAATTTCATGGAGGATTCCAATTGTATTGATTCATTGATAAAAAACCCAGTATTCTCCGAATAAATTATATGTACATGATTTCAATGGAATATGATCACTATATATTTTTTTGATTACTCTTCATGACTCACATTATCCAATAGGATAAGTGTTTTTTTAATTGATCCCTTTTGGTGGGAATTTTAGATTTATTTTGGATATCTTGTAGATTAAATCCATATTCATGAATTGTTTATAAATCACCATAGAAGGTTCCTCACACATCACACATTCAATCAATAAAATTTTCATCCTCAAGTATCCATATATATACATATCATTCTTTCTACATCAATCGAAAACATGTATATTTATGAGGTTCTTGATTGGGAGAACAATGTGTTTGTATCATAGTATATTAATGTTTAATTTTTAATTAATTGGTAATTATTTATTTCAAATAAATATGATTTAATGGATCATAATTGTGAAATAGGGAATTTGTTATCATCTAGGGAGTTGGTTCGAGTATTGATTTCAGGATCTATCCCATTTTAAGGGCATCCTTTATAACTATGTCTAGCGATTCAAACCCCACATATTTTAGTAACACTTTAAAAGACATATCTTACCATTCAAGGTTGTTTGAAGAAGTCCAAACCATTCATTTTAAAATCATGTGGTGAGTAGTAATATATTAAATGTTATGATTAATTATTTTAGTTGGAATTACACATGATCAATCCACTATGATTGATATGAAAGGTTATATGGACTAAAATGAGTAGGTTGGTCTTATATGTAATATGGCCTTCTGAATACATCCATGATCTAAAATATTTACAAATGATGATGAGATGATTGATCCCAAAATGATTGTGGCATAATGGATGGGATTTGGTCTTGTTGGGAATAAGAAGTATCGAGGTTGGTGGTGTACTTAAGGTTTTAGGTTCAATCCTCAAGGTGGTTTATTATATACCCTGTTGGGATGAGTAAAAATCTCACATATTATTAAAGGTAGGGGATTACACAAATGGGAGAGGAAAATGGTTAAATAATTTTGTATGTAGACCTTGAAAAGGTATTCACTCGTGGAATATAGACCTCTTAGATAATTTGTACATTTTAGGGGCTTAAAAGTAGTGGAGGAAAATATAATATTATTGATCATTATAGTTTTATTATAACCACCGATCACTAATTTGTAGTGTGTGATACTCATTGTGTGAAATAATTGATAATAATAGAAATCCACTTCACAAAATAATGTGTAGGAAGAGATTATATGCGAATAAATATTCTGGATTAAACTTTTATCCCCATCCATTAGTTGAAGGTGAAGAGAGATAGAATCAATTGAAAATAAAATATCCATTAAGAAATTTTTTTTGATAACTTCAAGATAGATTACTATTGGTGAAATGTACTCCTCGTTTGCTGGTAGAATAGATAGAGAATATAGAGGGGAATTAAAGGAAATTTCATGGCTTATCCATTACAATACTTATTACTAAAACAAAACACCATGTCTAGAATTATGTATCAATATATTTATGCCCGAAATTTGATCACATACCCGGAAACTTATAGGGAATAAATGCAGCTACATGACTAATTTACATCACCCCTAAGGCTCATATACTTATTGAAAATGGAATACATTCATTGAACATTATGATAAATATCTCTAATAGGGAAGTTAAATATGGGAATTCATTTATCATGAGAATTCATGATCATGAGAGGGACATGTTGATGTGGCTCATCCCAATATAAAATTGATATAGTGTTCATGGGGGATGTTTGAGTGATTTCATTCCAGAGTTTTTTTGGTTAGAGTGATCCCTTTTGAATGTTCTATGAGGTTCCATGATGATTTCAAATACAACACATAGGAAAGGATGTGAGAGATAAGATCAAAAATACACTAAGGATTTTTGTTCCACTTACAAATCATGCTATATCAGATGGTTCATTACTTAGGGGGTCTTCCCTAAAAGAGTATTTCATCATTGTAGGGTACCATCAGGTATGATGGGGTGACCATTATGGATGAATAGGTTGGTACTTATCATTGTCAAGTGTAAACCATTGTAGGTTGGGGCTCGTAGATGGGGATCCCTTTGTAGGGATTCATTTTACATTTGTTTTGAATTGCAAGATAATCACCTACCAAATTAGAAGTTTTTTTATTAATCCTTGGTCATATCCTCCTCCTTATATATTGTCTGCCCAATGTATGTCAACATTGTGTCTCTATTATATTAGTCAAAAGATCGGGTATTTTTATGAAATGAGAATAAATACATTCAAGAATTTGTGGGTCATTTTTAAAGCATAACTCACAGTATGTGGTGGGTTGTAAAAATGGAACCTCATTTGAAAATTATTTTAATTTTAGGGGGCATGATATTACCTCCGACTAATGAAATTGAAAAACCATATGTTGGGTGAGTGACATTAATTTACCTAGCTATAAATGAAAATAATTTTTGTGATGTGATATTATTGTCTCACATAGCAAACAACAAATGATTTCAAGATGTCTGATAATACTACTGTACCCATAAAAAAATCATTTTATAGGGACACCATGCAAAGTGGTTCTCCTATATTGCGTATTTGATACATGGGAAAGGGTTTGGTACATTGTATTTCAAAGTATTATTCCATTTTTAAATGAATATATCATTCATCAACATTAATTAAATATTTAAAAAATTCATACTAGTATTCCTGTAATCAATTTAAACTTTCATCCTCATGAATGGAATAAAATTATTTTTTTCTTATATGTTTCCTTACCAAAAAATTATACTAATATTTTATTTTCAAATTATTAATTATTTTACATAAAAGATAATTTCTAATTGTATGTAATTACTTGTTTAGTTTATTTACCTATCAATCTATGATTTGGTTACAATATTAATATTTAAATTATATTATCTCATATATCATTTAATGTTAGGGGTGTATGCAATTCAACATATCAATCATTATGATAATTAAATATATCTATAATATTGGGGTGTTACATTTTACCCTCATTATTGTATTATGTTTGTAATAATTTTAAATCATTTTTATCATATCATGTTTTTTATTAGATATCATCATGAACTATGTTTTATGGGTTAAGAAATTTTAGAATTATATATTACAAAGAGACAATTATTATACCTTTATAAGAAATATATTTTTGAATTTGTCTCTAGAAGAGTATCTTTATAATTAATTAATTCTATTAACAGAAAACCTTTTAGAATTATCTTTAAGTGATTGATGATTTTAAATTAGATGTAAATATATATACATGAATACTTTGAAGATATATGAGAAATTTCTTCCTATTAATAGAGTATTTTCTTATGTTTTTTACTTCTAATGGTAATAATAAATGGCTAGGAGTAGTTTTATATTCTTAATGAACAAAATAAACAACTAATGGATCATATGATCCATAAATTAGAGATATTCCATTTCACCTGTCCAAAAATGATTAGAACATGTTGTGATAATACTCAATAGGAATCAACAATCATTTGATATAGCAATAATTTATTTACTATTTCATCATTGTCAACACCCAAAGAAATGATACAATAATATATCCAATATGTTATAATTCCACTAGTTCAATATATATTATTTTATGCTTCATTTATGACTTTTTAAATCCAAAAAACTAAATCAACCCTAAAAATGGGGATTATATAAGAATGTAAGAAAGAGGTATAATATCCATATTTTCAATTTGGATATGTATTTTCATCTTTATTGGTCTTTCTATTTTATAGTATCACTATAACATGGTTAAAACTTAATGAAGTGATTAAAAGTGAATATATTATAGTTTTAATGTATGATTTGATATTCGGGAAAAATAAAAACTATCTTATAAATCCTCAATAAAAAATGGATGTGTTTATTTTTAATGTTAGAGATATCACAACTTATTGGATTTTAACTTTATTTATATCACATTTATATGTTTTAAAACCATCCATTATACTTATATATGGAAAATTCCAATTATTATTGGGGAAATAATTTTCTTTTATTTACATCTCTCTAATTCTTGACATTTGAGGCTTATTTATTGACATTTAAATCATGTGTCTTGTAACCTTTCACTCCGAAATAAAATAAAAAACTCTTTTTTCTAATAATGTAATGTGTTTTTTCTTCAATTATAACATGTGGGAATATTCATCCTTCCATTTCATTCCATCATCTTCCATTCTAATTTAATGCTTCTTGTTAATCCTCTTCTTTTTTTCATTTCCACAAAAAATGTAAAAATTATTTAATAATTTATATATCTTACTGAATCGTTCCAACACATATTCACATGATATAAATAGTTGAGTGACTAGTTCTAATAAGATTCTATGATTAATACCATAAATGAAATGATCAATCCTATATTCTTTAATAAAAAATAATAAAAGGACTTCTTAGTTGTTATTTTATTGTAATCCTCTTACTGAACAAAAAATTTCTCTTCTTTTTCTTCTTTTATTTTGTAATTCCCTTTACATATCATTCTATGACGCATGTGGAATGTTTTTTTGAAGATTTTGACCTCAAATATATACCTTTACAATATCTATATCCCTCTCCCCCTTTTTTTAAATCATCGATAATTATTGATCAAAAAATTATATAAAAAACACAATTTCTTAATAACCATATCCCATAAATTACTTATCAAATATAAAAATACCTATTTAGGGGATTTGATAAACTATTAACCTATAATAACATACGTACATAGATATATGATGTGGGGTTGAATCACAAGAAGTAGTTAAACATAAATGAATCATGATGTGCAAAAATAGTTTTATCAATATAGGAAAGGTTATTCATTATAACCTAATATATTTATCATATTGTAGAACAAATCTTTTCACCTCCAATAACATCCATTTTGACATTCTCATAAGGGAGATCCTAACATTTATTACATTATTTCACATATTTTTTATTCCTTCCATTACTCCCCATTTTATGTAATGTTATAAACTATATTATTATATTACATTATGAACTATAATGTATAATTTCAAATATAGTCAAATACGTCAAATAAATGTAATGATATTCTATATCTATCCTCAAAATAATATTCCTTGTGTCAATGGGAGTATCTTGAAATTATAATATTATATTGAATTATTTTAAAATTGTTTCTGAATAACAATTGAATAATCTAAATCATATTCCCCATGCGTTTCTATTTTGGTGTATAGATTTAATCCAATTCATCATGAACCATTTGAATATCATGTTCATACACAACTTTAATTTTCAGATTTTTACCCCAATGTTTGAATGTTCCATAGAATCATTCACTTGATAGTGTCAGTTATGGGATGTAATTTCTATAAAACCACACATTATCTAAAATAAAAAACACTCCACAGATTCAATGATATATTCATGTTCCCTAACAAATTTGTTCATAAATCTGACTCCTATGGTTTATACAAAATTATCTCTAATACAAACAATATAAACCCAAATACAGTAACCCTAATCCATTGGAAATCATAATAATGTTTAAAATGATACAATAGATAAAATCCTAAGATATCAAAATTTTTAACATACTTGGATGACTCTATATATACAAGATTATCATATTATTTTTCAAAACATGAAATAGAACAGAAATTTCTAATGATAACATTATTATTTAATGTAGTATATGAATAATATCAATTAATTAATCTTTATTTGGATAATTGGGAAAGGATAAAAAATTAAATGGTGAGTTTAGAATCTAATTGGAGAAAACATTAAACATAATCTATCATCTTATAAGTATATCAAGAATAATTTGGAGGATATTAAAAATAATTTAATATTCCACATATGTAATATCAATATATTTTTGTGTAACATGCTGATCATTTCATTCAAGTACAATCATTTTTTTATGTTTTTTATTTTTGGTTTATAGTGTGTTTTGATCTTTCAATATAATTCGGAACGCATTTGGTTATCGATTTTAATTTTTATTCAATATGAAATCCATCATATGTTTCACTAATCATTACACATATAAATTTGAAGTGAACTATGTATGTTTGCAAACATTCTACCCACACAATGGTGGTGTTGTATAATGGTAACCCTAACATTTCAATTCTAATATCAGGGTAATATAAAACTACGTAACGGTAATGGTGAAATATAATAAGATAGATAATGGTAAAGATTACTTTTATAATGGTAAATTTATTATATAATGGTAAATTATGACTTGTGTATGGGTAGCCTAGGGTCATCAATGGCTATGTATAGGTACAAGGTTATTTTTCAGGGAAACCTTTTTTTGTAAAGTTATATAAGGTTAGATTCAAGTTCTCTAAGGGAAACTCATTTTTTAGACGGTGTATATGAATACATGATGTGAAACATAAGGGTTTGTCAAGTTTCTTATGAATAATTCATGATTAAAATGGTACACCATCAATTTCAAAGGATACATATTTGTAAACCTTATTATCCATACATGTTTTATTTGAGGTACATATGGGTAAAAAAATACAGAATATGCAGCTCAATTTTGATGGAAAATATGTTTTTTGTAGAAAATCCATCCTATTCGACTTCCTAAATACTTCTAATAACATTTTTGTTAATAAAAAATAATGAAAATAGGGGAACAAAATTATTCCGGACTAATTATTGATGAAATCATATTTAAGAAAATTTAATACCCATATTATAAAACATTAAGATGTAATTAAATGATTAAATAGTTTTTTATTAAGGGATTCTTTAATAAATTTTGATGTCATATATGTTTTGATAAACACCCACACTTCATCTTCATCACATTTTATTATGAAATATAGTACTAATTTCAATTACCAACTACTATATATTTATAAAATGTTTTGTTTTATTGTTTTCTTAATATAATGGGGAATGAACTTCCACCTAACCCATCTATCAAATCACATGTTTTTTAATTTTAGTATTGTAAATAATGAAGTTTATTTCATATGTGAATCCCTATCATATAAGAAATTGTGTAGTTTTATGTTAAAAATTTTATTTTATTTTAAATTCTAATTATATTTTTGAATAATAGATGTTTTTTTAGAAATTGGATGGTGTGTGTGAAGAAAAAATCGACTATTTACTATTGAAATGTAATTTTCAATTCTCATTCAAATTTTAAGCACTTGAAATAGTGAAGTTTTTATGAATTTTGGTAAAATTATTGGAATGATGTATTTATTAATTGAAATGAGATAATGGGAATTAGTATTTTTTTATCACATTTGATATAAATTGATCAAATAAAGGAATGTATTCTCTCCATAAAAACCATTCCATGATTATATTTGAAATAAAAGGTATGCTTTGAATCGTACTTAACAGGATCACGTGAAATTATTTACTTAACAAATTATGAATGATTGAAATGAAAAGATAGTCCCAACTACGTTATGATTACTCTAATTAATACAAGACTATTATTATTCTGGAAGTATATATAAGTACTGAAAAAATTAGAAATTACTAAAACATTAAAATATTTATTTTTAGGGATCCATTAATTATCAAAGAATTCCTTGACAACAAACTCTTGATTGGAGGTGTCTGTGTGTGAAATCATGAAGTATTAATCATCAAGGTTAGAAATGATTCATTAAAATAATTTACTAAAATATCCTTGATTATTATATCCATGGAATTATTGTTGAAAATTTATTTTACATGCCAATGTTTTGAAATGTTTTTACTCATACTTGTTCTCGTAGAAATAATATTTTATTCCACCTTAGATAAAATTATATATTCAATCCATCTAAGATAGAAATTTTATTTTCTACTCCATTGGTCCAGCTATTTAAATGTTTGAAAGAAAATTTTATTTGTGAATTTTTAAAATTATTACTTAACTTGTAATTTTTAAATCACTGTGTATGTGTTTCAATCGATATAGATTGATTATAAAATAATTTGGTGAAATAATATTGCAATTCTTTTTTATCACACCATACCACTGCCTATTGAAATTTGTTTTATATCTTTGGACTGGCCTATTGAAATATATGTAAACACTCATAAATTCTTGTTATATCAAAATTATAAAGATTATGAGATGGGTTCTATACATGGAGTCTATTTTCCAAATGTTCTGATGATATTTTTTATCAGTTTTATTTATTGTTTAATGGTTTTTTGGACCCTTTTCTCCATTGGATTTTTTTTCATACATACTATTTTATATATTCCAATATATTAAATTTCATTACTGAATTAATCATATAGGGGAATCATTACCTATTGGTTTTAGTGATTTTTTTTTCTAATTTCTACCTTTGGGGATTGAGAACTACTATAATGTTATATCATAAATTTCTCAGGTACCATCTGGGAGGCTTATCTAATTTAGTTATGAAGAAAATTGTATCCAAGATATGTTATTCTTTTATTTTATAGATTTGTATAGTTTGGGACATGATTTTTATGAAATAATTGGTATGTTATGAAATAGTTTCATGAAAAATCTCTTATAATATATCCATTTGATTCAGTTGCTTATCTATGAAATGTTTCATGAGGGGACTATTGTTAATTCGTTATATACATTTATAAGCAATTGAGAAATGTTTTGTGTATTCCTATTGATTTTACTTGATAAATTTTGTGATATTTTCTGGTTAACTACTTTTTTATTATCATATTTTGATATTTTGTTCTACCATTCCCCCATGAAGGTGACTTTTTTGACATTAGGGGAGAGACATTGATTAACCATTACACGAAAACACACTAGTTGGTGAGATGCAGGTTGATGTTTATTTATGTGTTTTCTATAATCATGTCTAGGATGTGGATCATGTTTCTACTCATGATGCAGTGCTTATACCTTAGATCAACAATAATTGATTTCAGTCACATGAGCTTAAATTCCTTGAACCACTTTCATTCTACAGAACTACTTTTCATCATGAGGTAAATGATTAGTTAAATATGTACGATTGAGACATTGAATTCTTAGAGATACAACACTTTATTATTTTAAATTTTCTATGTTCCTATTTGATGATCCAATTAGTACATGGGGGGACTAAATAGTTCATATTTGGAGGAATGCAGCCATGGAGAGGAAATTCATTAGGGCTCTTCACATGTGTAATTTATATCATGAATCAATATTGTTTCTTTAATATAGAGAGTACTTTAATCGAGATAAAGAAAAAATAAAATTGAATTATAATTCTAAATACTTTATTTGGAATATCCAACTCTCACATTTGGGTCATATAAATTGGGAACACAGTCTCCTAGAAAATTGACCGAGATATTCGACAATATATTCGATCTATATATTCTCATCTATATCTACCATCATATGACAATGATCAAAATAAAGAATTGACAGTGGAATTTGTATGATCACATCCATTTATATAGATGTATCGTGCTCATTTTTATATAATATTTTCCCTTTTACTCTATATATCTTTTTGGCATCTACCATGGGTATATTTTTGGGTGAAATTGGAGATTTTTGGAAAGGTTTTCTATAGTGCGTGATTAGCGCATAGTTTTCCCAAACTATGCCCCATGTACTAGAAACCCATGAAACAACATTCATATGGAGATATCATAGTTGGAATATAGTTTTTAAAACTGTGATCCCTTCTCATAGTATCCCTGCGACCTCTAGGAGGAGGCACATAGATAGGCATATGGTTAGGGAAAACATCAAACCCCACACTACAAACCCTGCATGTTGGATTTTGATCACTCAATAAATTATAAAAAACCCAAACCCTATTTATTATACCTAATCACCTCTACTAAACCCTAACTCATTTATCAAGAGTTTGGAGGCTTATACATTGATTTATAGGTCGTATGACCTCTATTCATGGGGAATCAAACATCTGATTAATGAAAATGAAACTCTCCCAGTATATGATCAATTATTGATTAGTTTTCCATCTATCCCATATTTCATCCAAGATAAAATTAAGATAGATCTAATATTTAGGTGATGTAATAAACATATTTTTTTTATGTTGATCCATTTCATCATGTTCATTGGATTTGGTTCTAGATCTCATTCTTCTCCATGTTCTTAATCTTTTTTATGCTATTGGGGAGTTCCTTTGGTGAATTATTATCAATGGTCTTGAGGAAGGTCTTCTAAATTTGATATCACAAAGTCCTAATTTAATAATGGGCATGTAGTAGTTTAAATTTAAATTTCCATGATTATAAAATTTCATATTTAATTTCATTTAATTAAATTAATGTTCAATGTGTTAATTGAATGTGATGAATTTTGGGGCAATAATAATCAGGTAAATTAGAGTAAATATATTGTTCATTAAGAAATATATTTATTTCAATGTAGAATTTATGGGATATTGGTATTATGGAATTAGTCACTTAAATGTTGTTGTATAATTTGTTAATTATTGAGTAAAAATAAAGATGGATTATGTAAATATAAGAATGTTTGGATTAACGATAAAGGGTTAATATGATATGTGAATAAATGTTTTTTAATAATTAATTGATCACATTATCCCATCATATTAATATATATAGTTAAATTGAATTTATAATTAAAATAGTATACCATAATGAATTTTTTTTATAAGAAGGTGGATGATCATTAACTGTGATGAATATGATATATGTGATATATGTGTTTTTGGTTGAAAAATGAGGTGTTGGACATG
The DNA here is from genome assembly GCA_963277665.1 of Viscum album. NCBI lineage: Eukaryota > Viridiplantae > Streptophyta > Magnoliopsida > Santalales > Viscaceae > Viscum > Viscum album. The sequence goes on along the minus strand of OY728155.1, from coordinate 355,562,743 downwards.
GAATGAAAGTCTATATACCCATGGGTTCTTATCCATTACATTCTTAGAAAAAATTACTGCATATTAGTATTATGATTATGGGACAAAGAGTTATGATAAAAATACACATCGGGTGTGGTATAGGGAAGGATGTCCCAAATACACATGGGGTACGAGACATGATGGTCTATTCCCATGATATTATAATTAGACTATGGTTTCTAATTACCATGATATTCAGTGTATTTAAAGGTAAAATTTAATTCCATTATAGATTTTATTTTGAATTAAACATGTGATATTGTTTAGATTTTTTCATGGACTGAAGAAAGTATTGATTGTTTGAGCGTCCTTAACAATATGAAGAATTGTGTTTTTAAATAAAGAATAATTGACTGTATAAATTTATTATTTTTATCATTTATTTCATTAATTATTCAATTGATTAAACATTTATTTTGATATATATTTTTGAATATTTTTGTGAGTATCCTACTTATTTTTACACCGAGAATACATGGGATGCTTAATTAGTTTCTGAATAGACACATGATTGTAGTATAGGATAAAGAATATGGAACATTGTTGGATTGGTGAGTCATGATGGAGTGTATATAAGGGAACCAAAATGGTTTTTTTGACCCTCTTGTGGAGTTTTTGTTGTTTTTATTTTCTGTTTTAATTTTGACACATCAAAATTATATGAAATGAAATTTATATAGTTTTATTTTTGGTTAATGCATCATGTTTCATCATCATGTGATACTGGTATTATTCTTGTTATGGTTATTATCATTTGGCTGTTGTTTAATTATTTATATTGTTGAGAAACATTGATAAATATGTCATAGTCTTCCCATGTCATATACTTGACCTTGACTGGTTGTTTTAAGCCTCTAACATATGACGGGGCACACATGAGGTCATGTGACCGAAAATCTTAGGGCGGCATTGTGTGGCACCGAGGTCGGGACATCACAAAGATGTATTAAATGAGTTTTATTTTCTTATATATTTTCATAATACTTGGAAAAGTTATATGGTTGAATATGATTTTTCAAGACATGGATTACAGTTTTTGTTTGGTAGTAGATAACTCATGTGTGGGGGTAAAAGAAAAGTACAGAAGGTGGGCTTGTTGGTATTGATCTATGTTGCTATAGTTGGATGTTATTTCTCCTTGGGAGATGTGATTTTTTTTGTGATTTCATAATTTTTTATGATATTTTTTTATATTTGAATCGTGTCACGATAATGATTGATAATTGATTATGAATGCATCATAATATGAACATCCAGTTATTATGTAACTTGAATCATTTTAAGGAATGTATGGGAAAATCTGGTTTAAAGTAAGTTGATTTTTTTGTAATTATTGAGAAATGTTTCTAATATGATGTTAATTTTTTAAAATGATTAAATATGTGGAAAATTAGTAAATAATGAAAATCATGAATAATTAGAATGTGGGTACCTATTTTACACATGACCTAGATGAGGGATTGTTAATGGTTGTGATGGTGCCTTAGTTTTGATAGTATAGTACGTTATCAGGATTGAGTTTTTATGGATTTATATGAATACCCTTATGTAAAGGATTTATTGTAATTTCCCTAAAATGTTTTTGAGTTGTAGATATATGAATTCATGATGGCCCTTATTATTTGGATGGATGTAGTACATGCCTATAAATTATCCTCCAATAGTGGAAGATGAGGCTTGGATTGTTATAGCCAAGGAAGCTGGGGAGCAGTTTCATGAGAGCATTTCTCGGTATATGAATATTTATGGAAAATTACCATGGTGGGTTTTGAAAAGTAATTATGAAATGATAAGGGTGTTACAATGGTATCACCCTTATACATTCACCAGTGTGGGTGGACCTTATGTAGTTGATTTTTTTATTGAGACTATCTAGATGATCCTCAACAACATATAGACATCTAAGGAAAAAATATCCAAACTAGAAGAATACATGTTGTGATGATTAGTGAAACATTTATGGGACAACACGAATCATGATTTAAAGATGTATAATATTGAGTGGAAGGAATATTAGGAGAATTTATTGAATAACTTATACCTTGAGACACTCATCTAGGAAAGATAGGCTATGTTCATTTCATTGACCATGGTGAATTTATTCAAGATGGAATTCACTGATATCTTTACCAAATTAAATTTATTTTCTCATGTGCATCCATGGGATGAGACATTTATAGCAAGGTATTTTACGGATGTGATTAAATCCGAGAGTAATTCCATTTTTAACATTTTTCAGTTAAATTTATTTTCTATGGTACGCGATAAGGATATCATATCTCAAGGAAACTAGAAAGAGGCATCTGGTGGAGGATAGGTTCTTTTTTAAGGATATCCAGGACGTAAGTATTCCTATAGTTGGAAGGATTACTATTTGAATGTTGATCGGTGAAGTGGAAAGAAGAGTAGGTAAGCGTATGGTTCAGTTACTCTTGACCATACCTAAGTGATCCACCACTAGTGTAGTTAGTCGGATCACATTCATTGTCATTATCCTGACTATAAAGATAATCTTGATCATGGGAGGAATGAGACATCTACAGTGGTGTTGTATGAACCCATGAAATAAGGGTAATGATAGAGGATCTTGGTTGAATAAGTGTTCTAGAAGGGGGTTATCTACCCCCTACTAGTTTGTAAGTTTGAGTTCCACTAGCCATGGTAGTCGAGGTAGTGAATGTGGTTCTTATAGGGAAGAGCTCACATATCTGTAGAGATTCACATCTCAAGGGACTCAAGATGTATCATGGAGAATATTGGAATGAGAGATACATGAATTTTTTCACAAACATATGGATATCAAGAATGAACCATCGATTTTTAGATGTATTATTATTAAAGCTTCTACGCATTCTAGTACCATTCTTAATAACAACTCCTCTCATTAATATATATCTGAAAACTTTTTGTATTAATTTATTCTAGAAATGGAGATTGTGACATGGATTATAACCATCAATAAACCTCTGTGGTTATGGTTTTTACATGACTACATATGAAAGGGTTATTCTATTGAGGGTGTGGATTATCGTTCCCTCTAGGATTGTAATTAGTTGAGATCACCACATAGGTTGTATTTATTTTTCTAAATGAGGAGGATTTAAGGTGTGATGTCCTTCAACACATAGTGGACTAATTTACGGGTGTGTCTCCTGATGAATTATCAGGAATTACACCATAGTGACGTGATGAATTAAAATATTGAGGTAATGTTCGGGGTATAGCCAATTTCTATTTCACCATACAGAGTAGAACCAACATAGAATCAAGTGTTAAAGACACATCTATAATATTTTATAGATATGGGGTTTTCTGTATGAGTATGACTTCTTGGGGGACTCATGTTTTTTTCTACAAATATATGTCACCATAAACTGATATAGTGTGTTTATTACTGGTAATTGAACAAGATTAAAATGAATAACCGATATCCTCATCCACATATTGATGATCACTTTGACTAGTTGAGATTATCTTGTTTGTTCTCCAAGATGGACATGAGATCCATTTATCATCTGCTGATAGTTTTATCATATAATATTCAAGATATTAATTATATTTGTATGTATGGACTATACGAGGTCTTCATGATGTTGATCAGGATAAAGAATACTCTAGTAGTTTATATGGCATTGATGAATAGATTTTTCCACCCGTGTATAGATCAATTTGTTTTTGAGTGTCTGGATAACATTATAGTGTACTACAAGAATCATTAGAATCATTCCAAATAACATGACCTCATCCTTATTAAAATGATACATCATTATATATTCCCCATGATATCTATGATTCAATTATTTATTTATTAGGTATAGCTCATAGTTCACATAATCTCATTGAGAGGTGTGTTAGTTGACCCAGAAAATGTATAGGAAATGGTTTCTTGAGAGGAACCATATATTTTTTTATATCCATAGATTTTTATATAATAATTCTATTATATTTGAATAAAAAAATAATTTCCCATATTGGAAGCACTACATTTGTTATTGATCATGAATGGAATTATGTTTTAATGGTATGGATCATATAATAATTCCATCCAGGAGTGAGCGAACAATTCGACTACTTCACTGATCGTGATCCAACCTGAGAAAGGTTATGAGTATACAATGATTTTTTTCTTTTGGAATTAGACATGGAACATTCTTGATTAAGGGGAATCAAGTTGTGGAATATGGGTTATGGAAGCTGGGGCCATATGAATGGAACTTCCCTTATCATGACCTTCATTTAGTGTAATTTTATGTTCTTGGATGTGTTGATATCATTATCTATTCGGTGAAATGTTTAGTGTTTATACTAATCATAATATCTTAAAATATATCATTTCAAATATATATTTAAATATCCCGCAACGAAGGTAGTTTGAGTGTTTAATGTCTTTTTATTTCGATGTAGAATACATTTCTGAGAAGGTAAACACTGTTTCTTTTTATAAGAGTGGAAAGAGAGAGACATAGGCTGTTTAGGAGTCCATATTTCAGTGGAAGATGGTGTATTTTCTAGACAAGATGTATTTTTTAGTTCTATAAGTCCATGAGAAGTTGAAATTCATTATTTTTTTCAGCATATTATACAATTTTGAGAAAAGTTTGTGAGTGTTAGAATGAGGATATGAACTATTTAACATTGAGAAAATTCCTTAAAGGTGGTGAGTCACCTTCCAACTGGACCATATATGAAAATGAGATCATCTATGTCATAAATCATGATGTTGTTTTTATGTGTATCAGTGAGGAGATGGTGTGTGAGTTTCACTCCTCAATGTGGGTAATGAAATATTGTTTTAATGAATTGTATCGTGACCTACATCAACCGTATTGGTGGTTGTTCATGACAAAATATATTTCTGAGATTGTACCTTGTTTTTTCACTTATCAACTAGTGATGGATGAGAATCAATGACATAGTTGTTTACTATATTCAATTACCATTACGTAATTAAAGTGGTACAACATTAACATGGATTTTTTTGGTTGATATCGCCTAGATTCCTCAGAAGAATGATTCCATTTTGGTGGGTGTGGATTGACTAATGAATGTCGCACATTTCATTCATGTATGGAAGAATTTCCCAGTCAATTAGATCGGAGACTATTGTATTCATGAGACATTCTATTTTACAAGGTTATATAAGTATAGTTGTGGTCCATATCTCACAAATTACTTTTCCCTTATAGTTGTTCTTGCAGATGTTCCTTTGTAAATAATTTTTTCTTAGTATGACATTCCACCATCAGACTGTTGGGCAGTAAAAAATTATTATACATGTGTTTGAGGGAACCATCGAGTATGTTTCCTGAAAATCAGTGGGTCTTGGGAGAATCACCTAGAACATATTTATTTATCCTGCAAAATAGTTTATATGAGACTATTCATATGGTCCCATGTGGGTAACTTTAAGGTTTTCCATACAGATCACCTCTATGCTGGTAGAGGCTGATGAGTCAAATATCTTGGGACCGAGTATCTTGTAGGATATGTCAAAGAAAACTCAATTGACTCAAAATCATATTTATATGACTCAAAGTATAATTAATTATTATAATAGTAAGTGTTGATAACCCCATGAGTTTACAGTGAGTTATCATGTGTTTCAGCTGGGGTCGTCTATATCGGGTCACTATGGGATTTGAAGACTAGGAATATTGGAATATATGTTTTTTGGGACGTTTTAGGTTGTAGAGATTATTGGGTCCATGGATTACTAATTGAATCTTCTATAGAGTTATGAAGTTATATAATATTTTTTTCATGCTACAATGTATCAAACCAAAGATTCTTGTGGGATTGATGTGGATGGTGTTTATCTTCAGACCGATGCATGCTTTGAGGGGCATCTGATACATGTTGTGGATCATAGTGATAAATATGTGGTTGGAAATGACCGTGCTAATTGTTCTTGTATTATAATAACAAGGATTAGTAAAAGATGAATCATGGTAGATAGAAGTGGATTTGTGATACTATTGTCCTGATAATTTTATCTTGAATTCATAGATATTGGCAATACATTTCAAGGATGATCTATTATAAGATGGGGAGATTGTAAGATACCCAACATTTCTGATGAAGTCTCAAGCCCATTTTCAGGTACTCATTTTTCTGTGTTTTGAGTATATCTTTTTTTGGATTTACTTTGAGGATACATGGGTTGAAATTTGATATTTTTGGAAAGGATTTGGGTAGTGCATGGTTTTCTCAAATCGTATGTCCTACCAAAACAAACTGTGAAACCCCAAACAGAGGGGAAGTTCTTTATTGGAAACCATACAATAAAAAAATAAACCATTTTTTTAGTTCAATGAAACCCATAATAGGTTTTTCATGGAAACCCAAACTTTTCGGGAAAACCAGTCACCCCTAGAGGAAACCATGCACACCAGATTTTAATCCCCTATTTTTAATAAAAACCATGAACCCTCCACTTATAATATATAATCACCCCTACTCAACCCTAAATCATTTATCCCAAATTTGGTGGCATACTAATAAATTCCAATTTATTTTGATCCCCATTCTTAGAGAATCGATGTTCTGATTGACCGATTTATACCTCTCCAGAATGTGACCCTTCCCAACAAATTTTTTTTCTCTCTCTCCTATATGTATTTCCCAATTATTGGGGGTATTTTTCCTAAATTTTATATGGTTTAAAACTAGTATTTATTATATGTTTCTATATTTACCTTTTTAATGGATTTGGTTATAAATGTCACTCATCATCATATTCTTTATCATTCTATATTATTTGGGGAATTTCATTAGAGGAATATTTTCAACGATTTTGAGGTAGGTTGTATAAATTGAAAATACCTTCGTATTGTTTTATTTAATAGTATATAGTTGTGAAATTTTTATTTCCATGATTGGGGAATTTAATCTATATATTATTTTAGTTAAACTAAATTTCCATGTGATAAATGAAGGGATTGTTTTTTTAGGAATATTTAGAATTTTAAGTTAGAATAATTTAGTAGTTAATTAATAAATGGAATGATGTGATTATGGATGTGATGTGATATTGGGATTATGTAATTGGTAAATTAAATGGTATTGTGTTATTGGTTAGTTATTGAGATATGGAATTCATTGATAATATGAATAAAGGGTTGTTTGGCATAATTTTTAATCTCTAATGGGTCATGTTTATAATTGTGGATCAATGATGAATCTTTAATATTATCCCATATATATAAAGTAAATTGTTATGTTTTAACATATAAATGAAATTGAATACAATTATGAGAATGTTTTATTATAAGGTTAATGATGATTAACCATGATTTATATGATATATGTGATATATGTGTGTTCGGTTGCAAAATGAGTTGTGGGACACGAACTGATTCTCCAAATACCCATCGGGTCCTAGGCATGATGTTTTGGGATCAAATTAATGCATGTGAATAATATTATATATGAAATTTACTAGTTTTCTATACACCCATGGGGTGTGGGATAGAGAATGACACTCTAAATACCAATAAGGTTATAGACACGACATTTAAAGACCATTAGATTGGAATTTATCTATTGTTCTAAATGACTATTATATGAAATAGATGTAAATGGATTATTAAATCCCATTATATAATGAATTTTAAATTAAATATGTGATATGTTTCAAGCTCTATCATGGAATGATGTAGGTATTGATGATTTAGGATTCCATAAGAACCTGGTGATTTATATGGTCAAATAAAGACTAATTTAATATGAAAATACTCATTTTTTCACATATATTTTATTATTTATAAAAATATATACACTATTACTGAGTATTTATTCTTTTTGAATCTTTTGTGGGTGGAAACAGAGTTGTATTCAAACCCTACTCAGGACTTCCTGATAGGGCTAGGATGGACTTCATGTTGGAAGGATATGATAAGAAAATGGTCTTATTCAAGATGGCTATGTAATGATAGAGAATGTATGAGGGATCCCGAAATGGTTTTAGGACCATCTAGAGGATTTTCCAGTGTCTTTATTTTGGGGATTCATTTTAACACTTAAACCTATATGACATGAAATATCTACTACATTATTTTTGGTTTTTACATTATCTCTAGTCATCTTGTGATTGTTGAATTAATATGGTTATAGTTATTATCGTTTTTAATTTTTTTTCTTCTGTTGTGTTGGTTCGATAAAGAGGGTACAATCTCTTCCAGAGATATTTTTTACCCTTTCTACTATTCATATGGCTCTTAAATTTAAGGAAGCATAGTTGAGGTCACATGACCAACTGGCTCGAGGTGTTGGTCTATGTCAGATGGGCCAAAAAGTTACAAAATTTAGATTTTCTAGGATTTTAGTGGATCCATGTTTTACTCATATTCTTATTAGAAGATTTAGTAGTCCCATTAATGGGGAGAGGATGAAATATTATCCTCATGGTAGAATCCATGGTGGAGGATATCAAAATGGGACAACCACCACATCATCAATAGTATGTAGTAAATACCCTAAAAGATTATTTTAGTGTGGGGTAATTTATCACTTAATGCATTCTTTCCCAGTGGAACAAGTGAATTTCAACTCTTATCGATTCTCATGATATCTATCGAGGGATCACAAATTTTTTTCTATATAGTTTCATGGAACAAAATCTACGATAAATAGTGTCTCTAGAGTTCAGTTTGATGTATCAAGAATTAGGGGGTTATAACCATAAGAATCTTGATTAGTAGTTATTAATTTAGTGAAAGAGTCTCTAGTGGAATCAGATGCAGGTCCCACAATAGGGATAGGTACCATTGTTGTATCCTAGTATTAGGGACTACCGAATTTAACAATGTTTTATCTCATTCATACAAATAAGTCATTATCATAGACTTATTAATTCATCATATAAAATTTGTGGACTTTTATAGGGATATCTACACCTATCAAGATGAAGATATAGTAGGTCAACTTATGTACTTCATGTACTATCTGATTTTCAAAAATCTCTATTTCTATGTATTTTTTCTTTTTGTTATAATGAAACATGATATAATTTTTTGGATGGATTTACTTATTGCTCATACATATCATATCATCTAATTCCTTCAATGATCATCCCTTATAAGACCATATGTATTGAGTCATATATTTTAGGGAGAATTATGCCCATATATGATTGTATAAATACTACAACATTTAGAGTTGGGTAAGTTAATATTACTGTTTACATTTGAACATGAATAGTATCAATTGAATAGTAAGCTTCATCAAGTGGCTATTGAGATTCAAAACATTTGTACATATAATTCTTATATATTCCCACCATAATGGATATAAAACTATTCAATACACATGGTACAATGTGTGTATAATATTTTTTTCCAATGGTTACTCCCATATATTTTTAAGAATGATTGTGGGTACCTTCTCTATTTTTTTCTCTATGAATCTCAGTCAAGTAACAGTTTTGAATAATTTTATGTCTCTTTGGATTTTTAATTTTTTTACTATTTGATATGGGTATAATGGTAATTAATGAGTGATATTTTTTTTGGATATCACCAGCATAGGAAGTAGGTGTCTAATATTCCAAAGGATACTATCATATGAAGGTATGAAAATAATTAGTAATTTTTTATTTATTATTGATTGAACAATTCCCTTTCAGTGTTGATGGTCTTAATGAATAAAATTTTCAATGAGTAGACAAAAAATTATTAATTTTGGGTGATATCTATGGATGAGATCCTGATATACTATATTATAAATGATGGAAAAGAAAATCATATAAGAGTAGTGCTGAATATATTTTGAAGTTTGAAAAATAATTCCAATTTTATTATGTAAAACTTATGGGTGCATGAAGAATTTTTATTAAGATGAATTGTTTATTAAAAGGTGTTTCAATTGATATTGATATGTTAATAGCCATTGTGAAATGGTAGGAACAATACAATGACTTTGAGTATAATAGATTGATCATCCTGGAATGATTTTATAATTTTTATATGAATGATTTAACTATTTAGACTATCTATTGACTTTTACTACTATGATGGGTTTAAATATTGTTTGGTATTTTAATTTTGAAGATTTCATTCATAGGTTAATGCATCAGTTGACAGAAAATCATGTTTTAACTCTTTTAGAAGCTGTTTAGGGATATTTTTTATTCAATGATGCATCATTTAAATGTTTAGAATGTATTATTGTTTAGGGTGATCATGTGGTAGACTGGGTCTCATCATCATCGGCCTCATGAAATGATTTACCCATATCTTGATCTTAATAATTTTGGGACATTAAATTCTTATAAAACAGATTTCCATCAACATAAATCATAATATATTGATCAATATATTTTCTAAATCAGATTTCAACATTTATAATAGATGGTGTGTAGAGTACCTACAATAATTTATCTCTAATATTTTCTATCCTCATGGTATGGGGAATTTCATTATGGATGTGGTTATATGGATACTTATATAGCCAGACCAAAAGTAATCCATTGAAGATTCTAGGTCCACAAGGCTGAGTACCCCGAGAGGGGGGGGGGCTGAATCCGGGTATGACTAATTTAAAAACAAATCCTGTTCTAATCTTTTTTCGCTGTTAAGAAAAACAATATTCTCTATCTTTCCTGTTTCAAAATATAAACAGAAAGTAATGCACGTATAAGACACATCAATTTTTACTTGGTTCACCACTAAGGGCTACGTCCAAGGATCATACGCCGACAATTTTTCAGTCATACCAAATTCCACGAAACTTCACAAGATGTGGATTACAAGGTTCGGGCACAGTCACTTTGTCCCAAGCTCACTACCTTTGCAATGTTTAGGGTTAGATCACTGCTTTCCCATGGGTCACTCCCTATTTCTCTCTCTCTGGCTCACTGCTGGTGGAGAGGATCACCTTCTTCCACTTCTTTTTCTCACTCCTCCTGAAAGGATCCACTCAAAGTTTATAAACATGTATGTATATTTATTATCTCTAATTAATACATCCTCTATTGTATGTGGATGATCAGTTGAATTCCAACATTCACCCATAGATGAATATCTCATTGCACCGAAGGTATTGGGCAAACTACTATCTTCCAAACAGCCCGAAAACACTGCCGGGGAATGAACCTTACTTGGCGCACAGGTCTAACCCAGTGTGCAAGTAATAATTGGAAAATAGGTCTACCTCTAACACCTACGCAACACAATCTTCCACAACTCCAAACCTGAGCGACTCAATCCCTTTTACTCCAAATCCAATATTGGCGCATAACTACCAACCGGCGCGCAACTTCAAACACAGACGTGCAAGTCCACCTGCGCGACCACCACACCAGCGTGACGGGATCTCTGAATTTTATAAGTTTTGAACTCCATTGAAAATGAGGAGGGGTGGTCTGGTATTTATAGGAATTTGGTCATCCTACGCGGCAGTGTGCAAGTCTCCCCTTGGCGCGCAAGTCCCGGTGCACAGGTTTCATCCCCTGCAAGACACATGTGTGAGCCTATTTCCTTTTCCATATTTTAAATATTTGATCTTGAAAAACTTATGGCGTGAAACTTTCCAACCTTCCTAGGCACTGGCGTGCATGTCCTTTCTCAGTGCGCAAGTCACCTGCGCGACAACACCAATACCTGTGCGACCCTCTTTCCTTGGGAATATTTTGACCTTCTGATCATGAAAAACATTAGGCATGCAATTTTCCTCTGGTTTAAGTACATAGTGCGCATGTGCCTTTTCCAAAAACCACTTTTCTTTATTTTTTAATTTCCAGGCCCAAAAATTTGGCAAACCCTAGAAAACAGCGCCACCTAGTATATGTTCTTTTTGTACCGCCTCTAGATCATCAATTCCTTTGTCCAAATTCTTGAATCAAACATTGATCGTTGACCACAGCTCTTGAAATCGACATTCCACCATGAAATCCCATTTTTCAACAAATTTGTATGTCATTGTTTTTCTTTATCAACAATCACCACAAAGATGCCCACTTTTTCAACATACACAATCACCTAAAAAATGATTCAATGTTACCTTGAGGGATTTTTTCCCAACAGATGATTTCATGTTGATGGGAATTTTTTATCAAATTTTTTTTTTCCTGGAGGATAATAAAAGATTTTGATTAGTAATTATTAAATTACAATCATCACTTCTCAGGTTGATTAATCTATAATAGTTACATGTTGATGGTATCTAGGAATTTATAGATTATTTATATAGTGATGAGACCATCAAAATTTTGTATCTATCAGTGGGGGGTATAATATTCTTATAGATCCACTTTTTGTTTCTAATACCAATGAATAAGGTTGTGATTATAGATTTCAATAATTATTTATGGGTTGGACACCCCAGAAACATGATTTTTTTTATGATATGATGAGAAATTTATGGTTTCTATGTATGAAATGTTTCATTGATAATTTTTTACATATTTTTATACATATAAATAAGTTATAGCTAAATATTAGTATATATTAACATTAGATCGACCCCATTTGGAATTTATTTAGAATTGGTATAATATATTGAAGGATTTTGGGATCAGGATTTTATATAACCCACAATAAAGGCTTGTGATATGTGAAGTAATGGATATATTGATAAAATTGGATAACATTAATCATATTTGGGATGACACCATGTTTTGGGTGATGGAAAATCCTTATGTGTAGAATTATTCATTTTTCAAGGTGTTCCATCTGGAATTTTTTATAATGGGGATCCATAGTTTACATATCATTTTTAAAGGGGGATCCATGTGGTTATTAAATACCACCTAACATTGATAATAGATTAATGTCCATAAAAAAAGTGGTCACTCGGAATAAGATAATCATATTCTAGAAAAAAAATTATGATATTGTTTCGCTAACTTTGGAGGACTATGGTGTATTCACTTTTTTATAGGTTAATTTTTCATATAATAAAAACTATTATTCCTCCATCATGATGACTCCATTTGTGGATTTCAATTGTTAAAAAGGGTAATATTCAATTTTATTGTAAAAATTTAGTGATACATCCAATGTGGTGCCAATATAATATAGGAAATTAAATATTAGAGTTAGTTTATGCATTAGATAAATGTGACAACAAAAATCTATTGTAAATCCTATGTTGATAGTCATCAATTCCATTTTGATTACAGAGTTTATGACATAGATTTTATTTAGTTTCTATAATTGTAGTTCATTGACATTATAGAGAATAGGGAATAATATATCCATGATAGATGTGGTCATTTAATATTTTTTTAGATATTGTTATTGTGGCTTACCATTTGATATTTCCACCACAAATATTGTCTATTTACAATATATTCTGTTTTTCTAAAGATAAGAATGTATTAGTACGATCCATCTCATCACTTGAGTTGGAAGGATATTTCGTCTGTGACATAATGTCCCTATCACTCCCCATATTTTTCAGTATATTATTTTTAAATATTATATTTATTGATTTCAAGACTGGGTATTGAGACATTATGTGATTTTGAGGCCCGGTGTGCGCAAAATAAATGATTACAAAATATAAAACATTTAATATTACACATGAATGGTCTTCCAAAATTAGTTTAATAAATCATAAATAGCTTCATTGACAAAAAATACTAGGTAATTTTTGAGCTATGGAATGATCGATTTACCCTAGGTGTGATGTAAAGTTATTCATCATGGGTCATTTAAAAAAATCTATCCTGCCAAAATAAAAGAATAAAATACTTTCATAAAAAAAATTTCATAACAAGGCAGATGAAAATCATTAAATATTTCTAGGAATAATTTAAAAGTTTAGACACAAAATCCTAGAATCCTTGGAGGACCATTGGAGATAAAAATTAAATAACAATATCAAAAAAACGTTGACAGTTAGTGGATTGATGATCAACACACAACCAATTTGAAGGAACCTCACCAACGACAAAGACGCATCAATCTTTCTTCATCAATGACTAATCCAAATCAGTGTTGGTTGTGTTATTTTTTTTCATATCTCATGTTATTTAATTCAATGATTAATTCGGACCAATCTAGGAATAGATTGATCAATGGTTCCTTCATATTTATAGGATGAGAATATTTATAACATACTTGGGAGTTATTTTGTTTTTGTTTTCTAACATGAAATCCCTGATCTTGACTATTAGAAATGTACAAATGGAAGAGATTTTAATGGATTTATTATTGTTATTTTCTATCTTTATTATTCATATTCTTTTCCTTTTGGAACCCCATTGTTCTACTTCTACAAATAAGGCGTTTATCAGTGATAGAAACTACAATTAACAGTACTATAAAAGTGTTGTTAATCACAATGTCGATATGGGGGGGTAGCCTCTAACAGTGCTAAAAATGTTCTGATAAAGGGGTCCCTTTATTCCTACCAAAAAAAACAATGATATAGGTCCACCTTTATAAGCGCTATTTTTAGCACTGTTAAAAGTCATATTTATCAAGGGGTTTTAGCACTGATAAAGGGCCACCTTTATTAACATTCAAAATAGCGCTGATAAAGGACAACATACATGTGTTGTGCTATTTATTTAATATCACACCTTGCATATTCACCTGTACACAAACAGAAATTTCACCTACACACAAATAGTACAAAATAACACATGCACACAAAACAGCTACACAAAACAGTACCTATGATCAATCATGGCAAAGAAGAAAAAACAGTGCACACAAGTGTTTCACAAACAATGCTATATACATTTACTTGAAATCATGAATAAAATACATATTGATAGATAAATTTCAAACAATGTTTTATCTGGTTACAATTACAACTATCCAACACATAGTTAAAAACATTATTGTTTCAAGATTTTTGCATCCATGATCCCCTCTAAAAAAATTTCGTCCAAGGTATTAGTTACCTAAAACAGAATATGAACTCAATAAAAAAATTACACCTATATAAAATAAAAATATTAAGTTAGTAATACAATAATGAAATAAATTAATCATTTATATGAAATAATACATTAATAAAATATCAATTTTTAATAAAAAAAGACACATTTGGAATTATACCAGTCCCACCCTGCATCGTATTGAGGTGAAGTTGATTCTTACATGTCCCAAATGAGTCATAGATAATTGTTTTAAAATATTAAAACAACTTGAATTGGTTTTATAAATTTTGAGTATGTAACTTGTTCTTTTGATTATTTTCGAACTAGGTATAGATCTTATTTTAGGGTGTCAAAAAACAATCTAAACAGAATTTTTTCTTTATAGCCTCTTCAGTGGAATTATACTCACCTAACCCAAATTGATAAATGATATTTGATGTCTGGACATATCATGTGTAGGAAAGGGTCCATGAAGACAGATTATATGTGATTCCTGACTCTAATGTGGGTAGGTAGGGGGACATAAGACTAGATTATAGTTGATACCTAACCTTGATAAGGGTTGGTAAGCATCCTTGAGACCAGATGTTGTGTGACACGACATGGTAAGGGAGTGTAAGGGTGGTGATATATGTTACCTCTTAAACCTTTTCTTTAGGAAATATTTATATATATACAATGACTTGGTTTCTTCACCATCATGATTGGAATTAAATATGATTCCACCTATATGGGATTTAGTGGAGTGTTAGGAGGGTGGAGAAATGGTGATTCTTATGTGTTCATTGGATGAGGCCCTCAAGGGTATGGATGATCATGACCTCCAGGTACATGATTCGGTACAGGCATGAAGGATACAAATGGAAAAGTTGTAGATGGAAAACATTTGGCCATGAATTGATGAGAAACTATGGGTAATCCTAGTTCGTTTCATATAGGGAATCGATTGGGTATCCTAGGGAGATGATCAATCTATGGTGTACTTGACTCGGGAGTTCCATTATCAGAACCCATCACTATTTAAGAGTGAAGGTAGACCGCAAACAACATATAACTTGATAGTGTTGTTACAAATTATCATTGAACACCTTAAGACACCATAGGATTGAGGGTGAGGTTGGTGACATACATGCTCATAGGAAAGAAATAACACTTTTGGAATGTATAAGTATAGGCGAGAAGAAACAATGGACAATATCAGAAGGATTTTGGGGCCATATTCTTGGAGCACTTCCTCTAAAGACATAGATGGTATACAAACTTACGAGGAGTGGGTTTGCAGTACTGTTCTATTAGTGTAGGAATACAAGTCATGTTTAGACTCAATGTGATAAGGTTCTGAAGTAGTGTCTGACGTGTGACCAGATGAACCATTTAGAGAGGTTTTGCAGGAAGCTTTATTGGATAGGTTGGAGCCGGGGAATAGGGTATACTCATGGATCTGATGTTGGACTGAGAGTAGTACCTGGAGTGGGTAGTTGGGAATTAAATACACATGGATGTCTCGGAAAACTATGTTTCTGGGGGTGAATAGCTATGTGAAACCTATTTAGTTTATAATAGAGGTGATTCACAGTGTTTTCACATAATTTGGAAAATCATGTGCCTAACTACACATAGTGTGGTTCTTAGATAGTGGGAACTGTATGGTTGGCACATGGTTGTCCAAACTGTGCAGCCAAACCATGTGGTCCATTAAAAAGTGGGAAATTATTTTTCCCCTCGTTCACTACTTCCATCATTCTCCTACCGTTCCTCTCATTTACAATGCACAATAGAGGTAACTCCTCCATCTTCCTTCTCCTTAGGCTTTGAGGTATCTCCAACAACCAGAAATTGATCATTGATCCATTAGTGGATACAAATTCATATTAATAATTCCATCAATTTTCTAGACTCTCTTTTCTATTTATCTCTATATATAGAGTGGTAAATCCATGCAATCCCTTTTTCCCTATTTTTAGGGCATTCATCTAAAACACTATTTTCTTCCTATTCTGATCGATTTTGAGGATGATATCAAATGATTGAGAACATACTAGTACAAGGTAGGTGGTTTCTTGTTTTCTCAATGATTTTTGAGTGTTTTGGGGGTGCATTCATATAAAATGTATGGGTTGTTCAAGCAAGAACATAATTAATTAAATAAATTCTTATTAAATTATTCTAATAATTATATGAGATACATATGGGCATGCTCTTTCTCAAATTCAATTGGTTAAGCCTGGTAAGAAGTTTGGACTGACATGGAATGTTTAGGTTGAGTGTAAATTTTAATTTAATCGAATTGTTATATTGGTTACTTGATTCCATGGGAATGTAATGGGAATGGAATTAGGATAGAGGTGGGTTCAAATCTTCTATATTGAGGTAATATGGCTCTTCGGTTGGGTCTTTTCTCAAATACCTAAAGTGATGACGATCAACAGGTTGAGGAAACTTGTTCATCAGGATTTGAGTTGATGAATTAACCAGGACAAGGTCATGGATCTTCAGACATGAGATGGTGTTGACCATCATGATTTTAGGGAAATGGTCATAGGGGCATGAGTTGTCGGATGACATGGATTAGGTTTTTATTGGTGATTTTTGATCATCATTTGTTGTTCGATGCACTGTTGGAGTCATGTTCACATAGATATGACTTATGGGTCATCTCCCTAAGCTTTCAAAACAACTAAATGTGTTTTATAGATTTTTGATAGGCGTTCTACTTTGATACCAACTATAATGACCTAAAAATTTCGTGCATCAATATCACAAATGAATATATTAATATTTCATACATAAAATAAATAAAGTAAACATAATTATGAAATAATGTATTAATTATATAGAAAATAATTTTACTGAGTAAACATCAAGATTACCATTGTGATTGAGTAGACAGATCATCGTTGCTCATCCTGAAAAGGCACATCACATGGACAAAAATATTCTAAAATAAAATAACCCAGCAAAGAATAATGAAAATTAAATCAATGTTTCCTTATAAAACTTTTCATTAAAATTGAGATATTATATCATAACATTACCTTTACCTCCATCCAGAAGGTTTATTTGGCCCAGATATAAGCTAATAATAAAATTTGTTATTCTTTGTTGAAATTACTACTGCTGGTTAACTACTGCTTAGAATAACATCTAATCTGATCATTTGATCTGGTATCCTCATGATTCTCTCATCCGACACCATCGATATGATATCAATACTCAGTATTCTTTTTTTCCTTCTCTTCCATCACTCGTTTACATAGTAAATGGGTGAAGAAAGAAAATGAAAAGTGAATGGTGAATAATCATATCATAGAGATGGTGTTGGATGAGAGCCTCAGGGGGATTCCAGATTGGATGTTCAGATTAGATTCTATATTATGCAGTAGCTAACCAACAGTAGTAAAGTGCACAAATAATCCTTAGTTTTGTTATAAAATTTGCGAGTGTTGAACAAAAACAAATTCTTCCAACACACTATATCAGTATAAAAAATATCTTAAATGACCAAAATATAGAATATAAATGATTATTCCAAAATATTTTAGGTATAGTGCTTTTGGTAATATGTAATCATAAAGAACTATTTCATAAGACTCTCTCTTTATGTTATTATTTACTATAATGTAAACTCATTTACAAAACCATTCTTCATAACCTAATGAAAATAAACATAAGAAATGGTGGTCATATATGCTCAATAAGTGTAAACAAGGGTGAAATCAATGATATGTAATGATAACATAAGTCGTGGGATTTCACCTCCATCCTATTTGTGTGTATTCTTCCATCATGTATTCTACCAATTCGTTTCTAAACACATCTATATAATCTTGTAAATATGAGTTTTTGTGACAGTCTTGGTAGCACTGAAAAAATATAAACACACTTATGATTAATAAATATTTTAAATGAATTAGTAATTATTTTAAAAAATATCTCTTTAGAGATTCTAGTTTGTTGATGAAATATAATATCTTTCATAAATTTACAATCATAATACCGACAATCCTTTATGTTTCATTGTTTTTGACACTTTCGAAAGATCAATAAAAATAAGTACTTTGTTTTGATATGTGCTTGGACTGTAACATCCCAAGATTTTATGAAAAATATTCTTTTTAATTTTATTAATGTATTGTGTTGTACGCTACACCAAAAGGAGATTTCACAACACGCATCCTTGACTTTCCTTCCATTACACGCAATCGCGACCTTCCACGATAGCGTGTGTTGTACGCAACACCAAGTTTCGCTAAACAACGATATGCTATTAAGATATTATTAAAACTAGTCGTTATGAATAGTAATAACCACTTTTTAAATTTTAGAAATTTTAGCTCTCAAAATGGACTTCATTTTTGGATTCGGAGTATCGAATTTAGCCTAAGGTAAAATTTTGGTACATTTCGGATAACTTCCATATTCTGATGAATAGTGAAAATTACTAAATTATAATTAAAAACAACTTTTTTTAATCGAAATAATTAATAGAGATAAATTATTAATTTGAGTGGTTTTAAAGTATATTTAGAATATATTTTTACAATTTAATACAATGTTGGTCATTGGTTGTAATTTCACATTTAAACCAGACATAATCAAGTGTCAATCTTTTGATATATTTTGTTTCCTAAAAACACGCTATTTATTTTAACAGCGGGATTTAATTATAAAATTAATTAATGCAACTTCTATTTTATGAAATTGGTAAAATAGATTTCATTTTTGAATTCGGAATATGAAATATATCTTAGGATGAAATTTTGGCATTGTTCTGAAAAACATCAATTTTTGATGAATAGTGAAACTACTAAGTGGTAGTTAAAAAAACTGAATTTTTCATAAAACTTATTTTTACCGATTCTGTGAATGGAATTTCAAAAATCCGAGAGACACGGTTGATGTCAGTAAGTAAAATGTGGTTCAATGAGATGAAAATAATTTTTTTGGTGAATAGTAACTTTTTACTTTTTTTTTACCACGGTTAATAGTAAATAGGGTAACTAAGGGTAAATATGATATTACTATTACCCTAACACATGTCCTAATTCTATTAGATAAGTGTAATTCGACCAAAAACAACCTTATGAATATAATATGACCATTTAGGTCCACTTGGATTAGATTATGACATTTAATATTATTTTATTTAATGAATAGTTAAAATAGTTAAAATCAAAGTTTAATAACTAAAACATTTTTAATATGGGGTTATACATAAGATATATTCGACTATAAATATTCATTATAAAGCTAAGAATATTTACTACATAATGATATTTTATTTATAATTTTTAGACTTTAAATAAATTAATTTATGTATGACACAATGATGATGCAGTAATTACCCTTTTAAGGAAATATTACATTAATTGATGTTATAAATTCTCAAATGAATGTAATTTGAGACTTTTTATGAATTCCACTAATTTTATAGGTTACTATGATATATTAGTGTTGATTTAATAAACTTGGATCGAACATATAATTCTGTTATGACTTTCACAAAAATCATATATCAAATAGTGTCAAAATTGACACAAAATAGTTTTTAAATCAAATATTATATTATTAATTGTTATTTTTTTCCTAAAAATCTAAGGTTCGGCCAAATTACTTAGATAAGGATATATATATTACTAATAAACAATTTGGGGTTCGTTTGGCATGTTATAGTAAGTGTATTAACCATATAGTGAAAGAAAACAAAAAAAACACGGTAAAAGTTAAATTATTTAACTTATATTTAAATCTAATTGATAAGGTTAAAATAATACCCTAAACTTGTCTAAATCCTATTGGATGATAGGATTTCGACCCATCCCCACTTTAGCTTCTAAATAAGACCCTTTGGAACCATTATAAACCGATTTTGACTTTAATATAAAATAATATTTTGAGGTATTCCTAAGGTGCCCCCTCTCCTCCCTTATAAAAGGGCACCTCCTCCCCCTCCTCCTCACACCAATTTGAGCACTCAAGCTCCGCCAACCCCTGCCAAAATCTCTTATAAACTTCCCTAGCAACATCCTAGAAGTTTTGGTCTTCCTCAAAGACCAATTTTAGTGCCCTAAGAGGAGGTCTCAAAGAGGCACTTCAAAGAAGAGGTAATTACCGTTACCAATTCTTTCATCTTTACTTCTTCTTCCACTTCATCTTCTTAGGTTGTTTCATTATGAAGTAATAACATCTGTATCACTCATATACTGATATGTTATTATAAGTATGAAACAATCTTATTTCACCATCTATCCATCCTACGGAAAAAGAAATCACCGCGCGTGCGTACGTACGAAATACCGTCTCCACGCCGTGGTGTAATCTATTTTCCACCACCACCTTACATGGATGGGTATAATGGTGTAAAGAATAACTATACATAGTTATTAAAACATCATATTGATTCTGATATATTGTATAATCCAATCCAATTCAATTCAATATTTATGGAAATGATATCATCGCTCGTGCGTACGTACGGACTACCGTCTCCACGACGCGATGAGATTCATTCTCCGTGTTAACCATTTAAGAATGATTATAAAGTATATATAAGAAATAATAATGAAATATATGTCATTATAAAGCTACTGGATTTATTTATATATATATGTCATCTACTTACTTCAATTCAAGACAATAAGGAAAGGAAAACAGAGTTCATGCGTACGTACGGACTACTGTCTCCATGAACGGTGTTTTTCATTTCATTTATCTATCTTTTATGTATATATATATACTGAATATATATGATATATAAATCATATTTTATATTCTGGAAGTATGTAAATCATGATATAAGTAATAATAATGTCAAGAACAACAAGTCAAAACACCTACCATAAATGAAACAATTTTACCCAAAACGCTTCTTTAACATGGAATTTACAAAAGAACGGGTAATATAATGTCATAAGTGAACCATATATGATATCATAACAACGAATATGATTCTATAATAAG
Organism: Viscum album; assembly: GCA_963277665.1. Classification (NCBI taxonomy): domain Eukaryota; kingdom Viridiplantae; phylum Streptophyta; class Magnoliopsida; order Santalales; family Viscaceae; genus Viscum; species Viscum album. Next base: position 355,540,932 of record OY728155.1, on the reverse strand, counting down.
TCAATGACATTATTTAAATCATTATACAGGAGGTTCGGACACATACGAAGCAAATCAGACCTAAGGTAAGGGAAATATCACAATCTCATTTTTATCCGAGATTGTTTACTCGTAAGTATTTACTGGGGTGTATTTTATCATCCACATCCATGTTTCATCAATATTTAATATTATTTCTATCCACCTACAATTGTTTAAATCCATTTTACCCTTCGGTGAGTTTTTAGTAATATTTATGAAAGGAATTTTTTGTCGTACGAGGTACTTTTTGACTTTTTCGACAAAAGTACGGAGAATGTTTTTTTTTAACCTATACGGCATGAATGGATTTTTAAAACATTATTTCCAAGAAGCTTCCTTTACAAGTTTTCAAGTTTATTTTTAATCAACTTCTTTTATTTTAAAGTTCAATGACATGTTATGAAAGGAAAAATGTTTTTGAAGAAGAAAGGATATTTTCCTCAAGAATTCAATTCAAGTGTTTTATCAAAATTATTTTCCATCTAAGATAATAAAGGGTTCTGTTTCTATCCATATTTTTACATTGATTTGACTATGTTGTGATGGAATTATGTTTACGATTTCCTTTATCTTATATGAATGGTTTTATGATGTCACGTTGTTTAAGAATCCCATTTTTATTACATGGGTTACGCTATGATGTATGGTTTATGATTATGTGGCACACATAAGAAAGGATTCATTATGAGATGGGTGGGACCTATATCTCTCTACAATGCATTGGGTAAAGATTTTATATCTCATGAGATAGCCAGGGCTGGAACGGTAGGTTATACCGGTTCAGTGAAATAGGACTGAAACGAGGGTTACTCGATTCAGAAAGGGACTTTGTCCACTAAGATTGTCTTGGAAATGAGTCATGCCTAACAAGAAATGATTTTCCATGATTATGTGTGCATGCCACAAAGATTCAAGTTTCATTTTATGATTATGGTGATCTCATTTTCACTTCTATGATTTATTCCATGTTAAGATATTATGATCTCTTTTGCAGGTTATGATTTTCAAAAAGATATGATATGATTTTTATTTCCATTGTTTACCCTTACTGAGCATTTGAGCTCACCCTTTTATGTTTTCTTTTCCCCAGGATATAAATAATGGTTTTAGGTAAAAAAAGGGATGATCTTTATGGGAGATATTGAAGATCTTTCACCACGATTAGAAGATTACGTTCCGAGTTTCCAAAGACACTAAACTATTACGATCCTTGTGTGTGTGGTTTTGTTATGTACTAAGTATTCCGCAAAAGTAATGTAATGTCCATGTACGTCAAGCTTCGGGTCTCTACAGTTGGTATCAGAGGAAAGGTTTAGTCAACCTTTGGAAACTAGGATGTGAGAACTTTAGTGAGATCCCTAGAGATATTTATAAGGTATGTCTAGGGATGTCCCTAAGGATAAGTATACGTATTGGATATAGTCCTAGAACTATGGTAACAATCTTAGAATTTAACCTAAGATGTTAGATATTGAAATTACTCTCCCTTTATTATGATTTTTTCCTCTCACACTATTCTTTTTGGGTTTTAGAAAATGGCTGGAAACAAGGTGATTCACAATAAATGGAGGATATGATGGACAATGGAATGATATTCTTCATGAGCAACCAAATGAAATGGGATTTGGAAGTCCAAACATCATTGTTATGCCGAATCAGCAATCTCATAATATGATCAATAAAGTAAAAATTGGTAAGTTTCCTGACTCGACTTATAAGAGAAAGATGGAGTTCCATGATGATCATAGAGGAAAGAAAGTTCAATTTCCCCTATGTAAATCATGTGGGAAGAAGCATCAGGGAGAATGTTTCAAGGGAACTGGAAGATGCTTTGGGTGCGGAAAAGAAGGACACAAAGCCAGTAAGTGCAAAGGAAAAGGTTCAGTTAACACCAGGGATGAGGATAATGGTATTGCTACAACATCAACAATGGTTAAATGTTTTAAATGTGGAATGTACGGGCATTATGCAAACCAATTCCCTAAGGGAAAGTCTCATGAAGAGAATCAGTATGGTCGTATGGGTAGTATTTATGTTGATGATGATGATGAGACTACAAATGATATGTGAGATGAAAGAATTATTGAAGCTCGGTCAATGGTTTAAGAAGGTATTCGAATGATTACATGTTTATCAAGTGTAATGTTGTATAAAGAATCTCATGGTACTATGGAATAAAGAGACATCTAAGGATTGATACATTGTTGTCTTTCCTTGAGTTTTGAAAGTGTGTGATTAATGCTACCAGTATCCATGAAAGGTTATTCAGATATTTTTTGAAATAAGATGATATGCGCATAATGAAGGGAAAACGAGAAAAAGAAATGTTTAACAGTATTCATGAGCTCATGATTGATATAAGGACTAAGTGATATCATGGTTTGATTATAAAGAATTTTGAGGATTTTAGGATGTGAAAAGTGTTAACGTTTAACTGCATTCATGTTTTCACTAAGGTTCAATGGGTATTCAAGAGAATACATGATTAAGGACTTTGAATGTTTAGAATGTGACAAACAAGACATATCTTATGATATATGGGGATCAACGATGGTATTAAATCTCTGGTAATCATTTTTACTATGTTATGAAAGTGGACTGCAGTATTATGGATAAGCCTAAAGAAGTTCTTTTTTTGATATTATTGATAGGATGTTATAGTAATGTCGTTTTAGAAAAAGGAAAGCCTGCATGACGGGCGACAGCCCATCGCGTCGGACAAGGCTATGGGAATCGAACCCACAACCGAAGTGCGACTGGCCTTTATCGCCTACCACTGGCCTACAGGAAGTCCCTGTTTAGTAGAAACTAGTTTTATTATATTAAGCAGTATGATATATGAAGTATAAGTCCATTTTAGGAACCATATGTGATTAATCTCACTATAGATCGACTTATGTATATAATTTTTGCTAACCTTTTGTTTGAGACAGATGGAATGACCCGTCATTCTATCACATGATCTGCTAACACTTCACAAATAACAAATTCAACTTCATTTATTTAAGAGATGAAGTGGAAATTGTTCAAGGCATGAACAACAGTGAGATTGTACCAAAATAATGAAAGTATTTATTCTAATTCAAATTTTCAACTTTAGGGGAATGATCTTGAAAACCAAAAATGTTGTCCTAGTGATCTTATACCTGATGAATCGGATGGTACCTTAGATCGTCACAAATTTATGGATTTGTGATTGTTGGCTTTTCCATAGCCATGTTCTCTACCACTCTCTGTAACGACCCAATATTTTTGAGTAGTATATTAACTTACTCTTATTGATTTAATAAGATGTTAATGGTTAATGCAGAAAGAGGAGTCGATGGCTTCATCCAGTAGACTCAACCCTTACGAAGCCCACTTATCAGAGCTTGGGAAGGAGGTAGCATCTGTGGGCTTCGCTTTGGACCAAGCCCAAGCCGATCTCCAGCATGTCATGCTTGAACAAAAACACTTGCAGGAGAAGTTCAAGTTAGTGGAGATTGCTACTAGGGCAATGTTATCTGAGCCTCCCTCAGATTCTCTCACCATATCACACCTTACACTTAGGTCTTATGCCATTGTTATAAGGGGCTATGTGATGAGACCCTAGTTTCCTTGTGTAATCCTCTCGGGTGAATAAATTGATATTTCTTCCTTTAGTGATGTTTGTGAAATTTCAAATGCCTAGATAATTTTAGAATGTATTTTATTGATGAATTTTGAAAAAGGGATATTTTGAAATATTTATGTAAACCCTAAATAACTAATGATGTGTAATGATTTTCAAAAAATGGTCTTCTACAAAAGTGTTCATTAAGGAATTTGGAGTCTAATAAGATCAACTTAATTTTTGATGAATAGTAAAATATGAATAGTGATTTTACGCTTAGGATTAGTAATGTGACCAAATGGATTAGTAATTTTCACTTAAAGAAAGTTTTAATATAATTTAGACACCTTGGTTAAGTAATGTGATTCAATAAAATGGGTAAATAACGGTTTCATAAATTATTAATCAATTATTAGTTTTTTCGGATGAATAGTGTTTTTTAATTAAAAATTTAATTAAAAATAATTAGAAAATTATTTTTATAAAAATGACTTTATTTTTGAACTCAGAGAATCGATATTATGTTAAGGTAATTTTTGGGGATTTTTCTGAAAAAAATGAATTTTCGATGAATAGTGTTTTTATTTAAAAATTAAATTAAAAATATTTAGAAAAATATTTTTATAAAATGGATTTCATTTTTGAAATCAGAGCATTGATATTTGGTTAAGGTGAAATTTTGGGATTATTCTGAGAAAGTTGAATTTTCAGTGAATAGTAAAAATACTGTTTTAGGGTTTCGGTATGTTTAATGACATCATAATGATGTCATGATGATGTCATGAGATCTTTTGAGGGTTGGACGGCCAAGGGTGATGAATTATTGTTTTGGGGGGCCCATGTGGCCTAACTCCATGATAAATGCCAAGGGAGAGCCCATGGGTTTGAGAAAAGCACATGTGAGGTGTCCTTTGGCCATTAATGCTTTGTCCCCTCACTTTCCCTATAAATACCCACCCTTTCCTCCCTTGGTTTTCACTCCCAACTCTTCCCCAACGATGTTCTGGTATTCTTACCTTCCAAAGAGTCCTCCCAAGGTGCCCCCAAGCCCTCAAGTTCCAATCCTTTGAGTTTCAAGAGTCACGTTTTAAGGTAAGGGATCCGACCCCTCTCTTTCTTTTCGTGTAATCTCTTTTATGTCATTCCTTTTATGCTCCATGTGATTATGTGAGAGGATGTTCTTTTATATTCCTCTTACTTCCCTTTCATGTTTATATGATGAGAGATCCCCTCTTACTCTCATCATTTCGTTTTATGAAAGCTTAAGTGACGCCGTTAGGCTGCCGAATGTTTAAGTGATTCTTTCACCCTTCTCATTTTTTTTCAAGTTCGATTTTCATGTCAAATCTTTCAAGTTCCTTTTTATTATGTTGGGGTATGATCTCTATTTCTATCATACTGATCTCTTATGATCATATGATGAGAGACCCTATTTTATTTGTCCAATTCATTTTTGTTGAAGTTTAAGTGACGCCGTTAGGCTGCCGAATTTTCATAAGAGAAATCAAATTTTTGTCTTCCTTCCATGTTTTTCGTTTCAATTGGTATGTACTTGAAATTGAATCACCATGTCCATATATCCTTCTTATTCAGTCCCTTTACCTTTTCATGGGTCAATTATGATTGTTCAACCCATGTTCCCTCTCTTTTCAAAGTTTCTTAAACCTTGTAACATAGCCGTTATGTTGCAGAATTTTCGTCTCAAAATGCCTCTCTTTTCTCAAAATTATTTTATGTTATAAAGTGAATACTCAAAGCTCCTATTTATAAAGGGGTATTCACATATATATAAAAATGATCTATTTTAAATTCTGGGATTTACATACATGATACCCGCTTTCCCTTTCCGTGGGTTTAAAGTAACGTAAAGATCATGTCTTTAAAGCAGTTTTTGAAACGTTATGATTATGAAATGAAACCCATTTGTTTTATGCTATATGGGTTATTTATGAAATGTTTGATGATGATATATGTGACTCACATGAAAATAAAGACAAATTTAAGGGTGCGCCCTGATAGCGCTCCAATGCATTGGGTAAAGACTTAATCTCTAGAGATGACCATTTTAACGACGCCTTGGTGAATAACCTTGGTAATTTTTAACGACACCTTGGGGATGGACCTTGGTGAAACGAAACGATTGTCAATATTAAATGTTGTAGCCACATCTTCAAGTTATGAAAAATGATTATTTTTATTATGATGTACCTCATGATTTCTTTCTCATGCCTTAAAGTTCTTTTCATGTCCTTATTGAAGTATCTCAAGTTCACTTGTAAAATGTTTCTCTTGTTTCCCTTACTGGGCCTTCTGCTCACCCTTTCTTTTGATGTATGTCCCCAGGTTATGAGATTCATAATGAACATAGGATTAACTAAAGTAGAATCCTTTCAATTGTTTAAGAAGAATGTTTTTATGTTTTTTTTTATGTATTATGATCCTTGTTTCCAAGACACTAAACCTTAACGATCCTCAGTTCCGTGTAATGAAATGAAAGTTTATGTTATAAAATGGCGGGATGCTATAGTTGGTATCAGAGGATGGTTTAGTTATTTGTGGAAATTAGGATATAAAAACTTTAGGAAGAACCCTATAGAAAAGTTTAAATATAGGAAAACTTCCTGGTATTTTGGTAAGTATTGAGGAAGTGGTTTATCAAACAAATACATCCCTGTCTGGATACGAGCAGGTAGAGGCGGCTCTGGCACAGATGTACATAGGGGTAAAACCCGAAAACACCGCTTTGAGCTAGACTCGAACGGGAACTGGTGCACGATAACGGGCCTTGCTGCACTCTTGGTTACGACACTCCCGGGGGATATGTTTGGTTAATCACAAGCTTTCTATGAATCATTATGAAGGAATTATAGAAAAGTGTAATTGTCTAAGCATTAAGTCTTAGTTAAAAGATTCATAAATGAAATAAGTTTCTTACTAAGGTTTTATTCTTTTAGAAAATGGCGGGCAATAGGAGGAACCGTGCCGATGGTGACCGCAATGCACCATGTGCTGACGGCCCTCCGATGGAAGCCGGAATGGAAACATTCATGCGAATGATGAACCAACTGACTCAAGTTATGAGTAATAACTTGAATCAAGCTGAGAGGCCGACCTCACCACGAAGGGAACAAAACTCTGTTGAGTCCTTCATGCATCAACGACCGCCAACATTCAGTGGATCTACTGACCCATTGGTTTCGGAACAATGGATAAGCTCCATTGAAAAGATCTTCTCTGTACTGCATTGTTCGGAACAAGAAAAAGTCACCCTTGCTGTTTACCGCCTAGAGGGAGAAGATGATCAGTGGTGGTCACTGATCAAAAACACGAAGCCACGAGGAGAGATGGAAGCTATGGAATGGGAAGAATTTCGGGGGATTTTCTTTAACAAGTATTTCCCTCGTTCCATGAGAACGAAAATGGAGAAAGAGTTTCTCGAGCTGAAGCAGAAGGAGAATGAATCTGTCGGAAGCTACGAGATGAACTTCACAAGGCTTTCCCGTTATACCTCAAGCTTTGTCATGGACCCTAATGGGAAGGTTGATAGATTCTTTGGCGGACTACGACCTCATCTGCGGAAGAATCTAGCCAACAGGGACTATGATAGCTATGAAGAAATAGTTCGAAGTGCTATGAATGTCGAGCTGGAGTTTGGTGAGACATAGTGGTCTCATAAGCCAAATGAAAAGAAGAGATCGTTGGAGCCCAGTTTAGGGAAGTCTTTTGATCAGGGAAGAGGTGGAAAGCAAATGCAACTTACCACATGCAATAAATGTGGGAAGAATCATCTGGGGAACTGCTTGAACGGAAGTGGCAAGTGCTACAAGTGTGGAAGAGGAGGCCATATTGCTCGGAATTGTCATAGTGAGGTGAAGCCTCAGCTTCCCAACACTAACGACAGAGGAATGATGGTTCTGGCCCTACCCGAAGTCACATGCTTCAAGTTTGGACAGCTTGGGCACTTTGCTAACCAATGTCCCAATCCGAGGGCAGTGGAGGGGAATCACCACCAACCTCAGCAGAGGCCAAGAGAGCAAGGTCGTGCTTTCGCTATCACAACAGCTGAAGTTGAAGTCTCGAACGATGTGGTAGCAGGTACTCTTGTTGTCCTCTCAAAACTAGCAAGTGCTTTATTTGATTCTGATTCTACGCATTCCTTTATTTCTTCCAAGTTTGCAAAGAATATAGAATCAATCCATGAATTGCTTGAGGTAGAGTTGTCAGTCAAGACTCCAAGTGGGATTATCCATGCATCAACAGTGTTTAGAGACTCTAGTGTTTACTTTGGTGAGCACAATCTTATCGCAAATCTAGTAGTCATTCCCATGATGGAATTCGATGTTATACTAGGGATGGACTGGCTCTCAAAGTATAATGCTAAGATCAAATGCAGAAGTAAGGAAATCTCAGTAGTCTTGAATGAACGACCTACAGTTATCTTCCGTGGAGAGATATCCCGAACTGATCCCTATCTAGAAGCACCTCCTATAGCTTTCTTTATGGAGTTAATCAGTGATGAGGAAGAAGGGAAAGGGAGCATACAAATTGAAGATGTTCCGATTGTTCAGGAATACATGGATGTATTTCCTGAGGAGTTACCTGGACCTCCCCCAGAAAGAGAGGTTGAGTTCTCCATTGAACTCGTACCTGGGTCTCAACCGATATCAAAGACTCCGTATAGAATGGAAAATGTGGAGCTAGAAGAGTTAAAGAAACAACTCCAGGACTTGTTGGAGAAGGGGTTTATCCGACCGAGTGTGTCTCCTTGGGGAGCACCAGTTCTCTTTGTGAAGAAGAATGATGGATCAATGCGGCTATGCATTGATTATAGAGAACTGAACGGGATCACAGTGAAGAACAGATACCCTCTACCAAGAATTGATGATTTATTTGACCAACTTCGTGGGGCTCAATTCTTCTCTAAGATTGACCTTCGATCTGGTTATCATCAACTGAGGGTGAAGAAGGAAGATATTCCAAAGATTGCCTTCCAATCAAGATATGGGCATTATGAGTTTACTGTTATGCCCTTCGGCTTGACTAATGCTCCTGCTATTTTCATGGATTTGATGAATAGAGTCTTTAAGGACTTCCTTGATAACTTTGTGGTAGTTTTTATTGATGATATTTTGATATATTCGAAAAGTCGTGAGGAGCATGAAGATCATCTGAGGGTTGTTTTGAAAACTCTATGGAAGGAGAGGCTCTTTGGGAAGTTCAGCAAGTGTGAGTTTTGGTTACAACAAGTGGCTTTCTTGGGGCACATCGTAACCAATGAAGGAATCTCGGTTGACCCTGCAAAGACAATGGTTGTGGAGGAGTGGCCTCAACCCACAACAGTAACTGAGATTCGTAGTTTCCTTGGCTTAGCGGGATATTATAGGAGGTTTGTGAAAAACTTTTCACGGCTTTCTAATCCACTAACTAAGTTGACTCGAAAAGGGGTTAAGTTCATCTGGACAAAGGAATGCGAGGAAAGTTTCCAAGAGCTGAAGAAGAGATTGGTTACTGCACCGGTGTTAACACTACCCTCTATCGGAGAAGGATTCGTTATTTTTAGCGATGCATCTCTGAAAGGGCTTGGGTGTGTCCTCATGCAAAATGACAAAGTAATTGCTTATGCATCTCGACAGTTGAAGATTCATGAGCAGAATTATCCTACGCATGATCTAGAGCTGGCGGCAGTTGTTTTTGCTCTAAAGATATGGAGGCACTATCTTTTTGGGGAGAAATGTGATATATACACTGACCACCAAAGTCTAAAGTATATTTTCACTCAGAAAGAATTGAACATGAGACAAAGGAGATGGTTGTAGCTTATTAAAGACTATGATTGTTCAATTCATTATCACCCTGGAAGAGCAAACAAAGTCGCGGATGCGTTAAGCAGGAAAAATCCTATTGTTCTGGCAACAATGAGGATCCTGGGAGATCCCTTGATTAAAGTTCTAGTAAAACTGGACATGAGAATTATAAGGAAAGGTACATCATCAACCCTATCCCAAATGATTTCTCAACCTTCATTACTAGAGAAGATCAAGAAGGCTCAAAAAGTAGATCCTTTTCTGCAGGAGAAGTTCGAGGCTGTAAAGGATGGGAAGTTCCCTGATTTCAATATTGATCAAGAAGGTGTATTGAAATTTCGTACAAGACTATGTGTTCCATCTATTCCGGAGATAAAGAAAGAACTGATGGATGAAGCTCATAGCTCTACTTTCTCTATACATCCGGGAAGCACTAAGATGTATAGAGACCTTCGTGATCATTATTGGTGGGATAACATGAAGAGGGAGATTGCCGATTACACTACAAGGTGCCTGGTGTGTCAGCAAGTAAAGGCAGAAAGACAACTTCCTAAGGGGGTATTACAACCGCTACCCATACCAGTATGGAAGTGGGATAATATCACCATGGACTTTGTAACTGGTCTCCCAAAAACATCCAAAGGAAACAATGCGATATGGGTTATTGTGGACCGTCTCACCAAGACAGCCCATTTTATCTCTATTCGGGAAGATTTCTCTCTAGATCAGCTTGCCAAGATATACATGAAGGAAGTGGTAAGGCTGCATGGGGTACCACTATCCATCGTATCTGATCATGACCCAAGATTCACATCAAAATTCTGGAGAAGTCTTCAGCATGCTCTGAATACTGAATTGAATTTTAGTACGGCCTATCATCCTCAAACTGATGGCCAATCTGAAAGGACTATTCAGACACTCGAAGACAGGTTGAGATTATGCTCAATGGAATTTAAAGGTGGATGGGATCAACACCTCCCATTAGTGGAGTTCTCCTATAACAACAGCTTCCATTCGAGTATTCAGATGGCACCCTATGAAGCTCTATATGGAAAGCGGTGTAGAACTCCTACTTGTTGGGATGAAACTGGTGAGAGGAAGCTTCTTGGGCCTGATCTCGTGCAAGAGATGACAGAACAGGTTCTTGCCATCCAACAACACATAAGGGCTGCTCAGAGTCGGCAGAAGAGCTATGCTGACAATCGTCGAAGAGACTTGGAGTTTGGGGTGGGTGACAAAGTCTTCCTTCGAATCTCTCCATGGAAGAGAGTCATGCGGTTTGGGAAGAAAGGGAAGCTCAGCCCTAGGTACATTGGCGCCTATGAAATCCTTGATCGCATAGGAGCAGTGGCCTATCGTCTAGCACTTCCACCGAACCTAGCTCAAGTTCATGATGTCTTCCATGTATCTCTCTTGAGGAAGTACATACCCGACCCTTCGCATGTACTGAACCCAGAGGTGGTACAACTTGAACATGACCTCTCTTATGAAGAGCAGCCAGTGGAGATCTTAGACCGTAGAGACAAGGTCCTACGAAACAAGACTACCCACCTTGTGAAAGTGTTGTGGAGGAATCATAAATATGAAGAGGCGACTTGGGAGCCTGAGGAAACAATGAAGCAAAAGTACCCTCACCTTTTCGACTAGGCCTCAAGTGTAAATTTCGGGGACGAAATTTCTTAAGGGGGGAAGAATGTAACGACCCAATGTTTTTGAGTAGTATATTAACTTACTCTTATTGATTTAATAAGATGTTAATGGTTAATGCAGAAAGAGGAGTCGATGGCTTCATCCAGTAGACTCAACCCTAACGAAGCCCACTTATCAGAGCTTGGGAAGGAGGTAGCATCTGTGGGATTCGCTTTGGACCAAGCCCAAGCCGATCTCCAGCATGTCAAGCTTGAACGAAAACGCTTGCAGGAGAAGTTCAAGTTAGTGGAGATTGCTACTAGGGCAATGTTATCTGAGCCTCCCTCAGATTCTCTCACCATATCACACCTTACACTTAGGTCTTATGCCAGTGTTATAAGGGGCTATGTGATGAGACCCTAGTTTCCTTGTGTAATCCTCTCGGGTGAATAAATTGAGATTTCTTCCTTTAGTGATGTTTGTGAAATTTCAAATGCCTAGATAATTTTAGAATGTATTTTATTGATGAATTTTGAAAAAGGGATATTTTGAAATATTTATGTAAACCCTAAATAACTAATGATGTGTAATGATTTTCAAAAAATGGTCTTCTACAAAAGTATTCATTAAGGAATTTGGAGTCTAATAAGATCAACTTAATTTTTGATGAATAGTAAATTATGAATAGTGACTTTACGCTTAGGATTAGTAATGTGACCAAATGGATTAGTAATTTTCACTTAAAGAAAGTTTTAATATAATTTAGACACCTTGGTTAAGTAATGTGATTCAATAAAATGGGTAAATAACGGTTTCATAAATTATTAATCAAGTATTAGTTTTTTCGGATGAATAGTGTTTTTTAATTAAAAATTTAATTAAAAATAATTAGAAAATTATTTTTATAAAAATGACTTTATTTTTGAACTCAGAGCATCGATATTATGTTAAGGTAATTTTTGGGGATTTTTCTGAAAAAAATGAATTTTCGATGAATAGTGTTTTTATTTAAAAATTAAATTAAAAATATTTAGAAAAATATTTTTATAAAATGTATTTAATTTTTGAAATCAGAGCATTGATATTTTGTTAAGGTGAAATTTTGGGATTATTCTGAGAAAGTTGAATTTTCAGTGAATAGTAAAAATACCGTTTTAGGGTTTCGGTATGTTTAATGACATCATAATGATGTCATGATGATGTCATGAGATCCTTTGAGGGTTGGCCGGCCAAGGGTGATGAATTATTGTTTTGGGGGGCCCATGTGGCCTAACTCCATGATAAATGCCAAAGGAGAGCCCATGGGTTTGAGAAAAGCACATGTGAGGTGTCCTTTGGCCATTAATGCTTTGTCCCCTCACTTTCCCTATAAATACCCACCCTTTCCTCCCTTGGGTTTCACTCCAAACTCTTCCCCAAAGAAGTTCTGGTCTTCTTACTTTCCAAAGAGTCCTCCCAAGGTTCCCCCAAGCCCTCAAGGTCCAATCCTTTGAGTTTCAAGAGTCACGTTTTAAGGTAAGGGATCCGACCCCTCTCTTTCTTTTCGTGTAATCTCTTTTATGTCATTCCTTTTATGCTCCATGTGATTATGTGAGAGGATGTTCTTTTATATTCCTCTTACTGCCCTTTCATGTTTATATTATGAGAGATCCCCTCTTACTCTCATCATTTCGTTTTATGAAAGCTTATGTGACGCCGTTAGGCTGCCGAATGTTTAAGTGATTCTTTCACCCTTCTCATTTTTTTTCAAGTTCGATTTTTATGTCAAATCTTTCAAGTTCCTTTTTATTATGTTGGGGTATGATCTCTATATCTATCATACTGATCTCTTATTATCATATGATGAGAGACCCTATTTTATTTGTCCAATTCATTTTTGTTGAAGTTTAAGTGACGCCGTTAGGCTGCCGAATTTTCATAAGAGAAATCAAATTTTTGTCTTCCTTCCATGTTTTTCGTTTCAATTGGTATGTCCTTGAAATTGCATCACCATGTCCATATATCCTTCTTATTCTGTCCCTTTACCTTTTCATGGTTCAATTATGACTGTTCAACCCATGTTCCCTCTCTTTTCAAAGTTTCTTAAACCTTGTAACATAGCCGTTATGCTGCAGAATTTTCGTCTCAAAATGCCTCTCTTTTCTCAAAATTATTTTATGTTATAAAGTGAATACTCAAAGCTCCTATTTATAAAGGGTTATTCACATATATATAAAAATTATCTATTTTAAATTCTGGGATTTACATACATGATACCCGCTTTCCCTTTCCGTGGGTTTAAAGTAACGTAAAGATCATGTCTTTAAAGCAGTTTTTGAAACGTTATGATTATGAAATGAAACCCATTTGTTTTATGCTATATGGGTTATTTATGAAATGTTTGATGATGATATATGTGGCTCACATGAAAATAAAGACAAATTTAAGGGTGCGCCCTGATAGCGCTCCAATGCATTGGGTAAAGACTTAATCTCTAGAGATGACCATTTTAACGACGCCTTGGTGAATAACCTTGGTAATTTTTAACGACACCTTGGGGATGGACCTTGGTGAAACGAAACGATTGTCAATATTAAATGTTGTAGCCACATCTTCAAGTTATGAAAAATGATTATTTTTATTATGATGTACCTCATGATTTCATTCTCATGCCTTAAAGTTCTTTTCATGTCCTTATTGAAGTATCTCAAGTTCACATGTAAAATGTTTCTCTTGTTTCCCTTACTGGGCCTTCTGCTCACCCTTTCTTTTGATGTATGTCCCCAGGTTATGAGATTCATAATGAACATAGGATGAACTAAAGGACAAGCCTTTCAAGTGTTTAAGAAGAATGTTTTTATGTTTTTTTTATGTATTATGATCCTTGTTTCCAAGACACTAAACCTTAACGATCCTCAGTTCCGTGTAATGAAATGAAAGTTTATGTTATAAAATGGCGGGATGCTATACTCTCCATCGGAACATGATGGTTAGATTTCTCTTCCATATCCATATTTCCACCTATGTGGAAACCCAGTGATTAGTTTATTTGGTTAATCGTTACATTTCATACATTAGTTTTTAAAGCCATGTTTTGGTATTCCTTTTTACGATGTGGGTTTCTATTAATGAAACTTTCGAATAGTAAACCATTTATAACCACGATTAATTTCGAGGGAGAAATTCATTTTAAGGGGGGTAGAATGTAACAGCCCGAGATTTTATGAAAAATATTCTTTTTAATTTTATTAATTTATTGTGTTGTACGCTACACCAAAAGGAGCTTTCACAACACGCATCCTTGACTTTCCTTCCATTACACGCAATCGCGACCTTCCACGATAGCGTGTGTTGTACGCAAGACCAAGTTTCGCTAAACAACGATATGCTATTAAGATATTATTAAAACTAGCCGTTATGAATAGTAATAACCACTTTTTAAATTTTTGAAATTTTAGCTCTCAAAATGGACTCCATTTTTGGATTCGGAGTATCGAATTTAGCCTAAGGTGAAATTTTGGTACATTTCGGATAACTTCCATATTCTGATGAATAATGAAAATTACTAAATTATAATTAAAAACAACTTTTTTTTAATCGAAATAATTAATAGAGATAAATTATTAATTTGAGTGGTTTTAAAGTATATTTAGAATATATTTTTACAGTTTAATACAATGTTGGTCATTGGTTGTAATTTCACATTTAAACCAGACATAATCAAGTGTCAATCTTTTGATATATTTTGTTTCCTAAAAACACGCTATTTATTTTAACAGCGGGATTTAATTATAAAAATAATTAATGCAACTTCTATGTTATGAAATTGGTAAAATAGATTTCATTTTTGAATTCGGAATATGAAATATAGCTTAGGATGAAATGTTGGCATTGTTCTGAAAAACATCAATTTTTTATGAATAGTGAAACTACTAAGTGGTAGTTAAAAAAACTGAATTTTTCATAAAACTTAATTTTACCGCTTCTGTGAATGGAATTTCAAAAATCCGAGAGACACGGTTGATGTCAGTAAGTAAAATGTGGTTCAATGAGATGAAAATAATTTTTTGGTGAATAGTAACTTTTTACTTTTTTTTTACCACAGTTAATAGTAAATAGGGTAACTAAGGGTAAATATGATATTACTATTACCCTAACACATGTCCTAATTCTATTGGATAAGTGTAATTCGACCAAAAACAACCTTATGAATGTAATATGACCATTTAGGTCCACTTGGATTAGATTATGACATTTAATATTATTTTATTTAATGAATAGTTAAAATAGTTAAAATCAAAGTTTAATAACTAAAATATTTTTAATATGGGGTTATACATAAGATATATTCGACTATAAATATTCATTAGAAATCTAAAAAGATTTCCTACATAATGATATTTTATTTATAATTTTTAGACTTTAAATAAATTAATTTATGTATGACACAACGATGATGCAGTAATTACCCTTTTAAGGAAATATTACATTAATTGATGTTATAAATTCTCAAATGAATGTAATTTGAGACTTTTTATGAATTCCACTAATTTTATATGTTACTATGATATATTAGTGTTGATTTAATCATCTTGGATCGAACATATAATTCTGTTATGACTTTCACAAATATCATATATCAAATAGTGTCAAAATTGACACAAAATAGTTTTTAAATCAAATATTATATTATTAATTGTTATTTTATTCCTAAAAATCTAAGGTTCGGCAAAATGACTTATATAAGGATATATATATTAATAATAAACAATTTGGGGTTCGTTTGGCATGTTATAGTAATTGTATTAACCATATAGTGAAAGAAAACAAAAAGACACGGTAAAAGTTAAATTATTTAACTTATATTTAAATCTAATTGATAAGGTTAAAATAATACCCTAAACTTGTCTAAATCCTATTGGATGATAGGATTGCGACCCATCCCCACTTTAGCTTCGAAATAAGATCCTTTGGAACCATTATAAACCAATTTTGACTTTAATATAAAATAATATTTTGAGGTATTCCTAAGGTGCCCCTCTCCTCCCTTATAAAAGGGCACCTCCTCCCCCTCCTCCTCACACCAATTTGAGAACTCAAGCTCGGCCAACCCCTGCCAAAATCTCTTCTCCACTTCCCTAGCAACATCCTAGAGGTTCTGGTCTTCCTCAAAGACCAATTTTAGTGCCCTAAGAGGAGGTCTCAAAGAGGCACTTCAAAGAAGAGGTAATTACCGTTACCAATTCTTTCATCTTTATTTCTTCTTCCACTTCTTCTTCTTAGGTTGTTTCATTATGAATTAATAACATCAGTATCACTCATATACTGATATGTTATTATAAGTATGAAACAACCCTATTTCACCATCTATCCATCCTACGGAAAAAGAAATCACCGCGCGTGCGTACGTACGGAATACCGTCTCCACGCCGTGGTGTAATCTATTTTCCACCACCACCTTACATGGATGGGTATAATGGTGTAAAGAATAACTATACATAGTTATTACAACATCATATTGATTCTGATATATTGTATAATCCAATCCAATTCAATTCAATATTTATGGAAATGATATCATCGCTCGTGCGTACGTACGGACTACCGTCTCCACGACGCGATGAGATTCATTCTCCGTGTTAACCATTTAAGAATGATTATAAAGTATATATAAGAAATAATAATGAAATATATGACATTATAAAGCTACTGGATTTCTGTATATATATATGTCATCTACTTACTTCCATTCAAGACAATAAGGAAAGGAAAACAGCGTTCATGCGTACGTACGGACTACCGTCTCCATGAACGGTGTTTTTCATTTCATTTATCTATCTATTATGTATATATATATACTGAATATATATGATATATAAATCATATTTTATATTCTGGAAGTATGTAAATCATGATATAAGTAATAATAATGTCAAGAACAACAAGTCAAAACACCTACGATAAATGAAACAATTTTACCCAAAACGCTTCTTTAACATGGAATTTACAAAAGAACGGGTAATATAATGTCATAAGTGAACCATATATGATATCATAACAATGAATATGATTCTGTAATAAGTCAATGACATTATTTAAATCATTATACATGAGGTTCGGACACATACGAAGCAAATCGGACCTAAGGTATGGGAAATATCACAATCTCATTTTTATCCGAGATTGTTTACTCGTAAGTATTTACTGGGGTGTATTTTATCATACACATCCATGTTTCATCAATATTTAATATTATTTCCATCCACCTACAATTTTTTAAATCCATTTTTACCCTTCGGTGAGTTTTTAGTAATATCTATGAAAGGAATCTTTTGTCGTACGAGGTACTTTTTGACTTTTCCGACAAAAGTACGAAGAATGTTTTTTTAACCTATACGGCATGAATGGATTTTTAAAACATTATTTCCAAGAAGCTTCCTTTACAAGTTTTCAAGTTTATTTTTAATGAACTTCTTTTATTTTAAAGTTTAATGACATGATATGAAAGGAAAAATGTTTTTGAAGAAGAAAGGATATTTTCCTCAAGAATTCAATTCAAGTGTTTTATCAAAATTATTTTCCATCTAAGATAATAAAGGGTTCTGTTTCTATCCATATTTTTTACATTGATTTGACTATGTTGTGATGGAATTATGTTTATGAATTCCATTATCTTATATGAATGGTTTTATGATGTCACGTTGTTTAAGAATCCCATTTTTATTACATGGGTTACGCTATGATGTATGGTTTATGATTATGTGGCACACATAAGAAAGGATTCATTATGAGATGGGTGGGACCTATATCTCCCTCCAATGCATTGGGTAAAGATTTTATATCTCATGAGATAGACAGGGCTGGAACGGTAGGTTATACCGGTTCAGTGAAATAGGACTGAAACGAGGGTTACTCGATTCAGAAGGGGACTTTGTCCACTAAGATAGTATTGGCAATGAGTCATGACTAACAAGACATGATTTTCCATGATTATGTGTGAATTCCACAAAGTTTCAAGTTTCATGTTATGATTATGGTGATCTCATTTTCACTTCTATGATTTATTCCATGTTAAGATATTATGATCTCTTTTGCAGGTTATGATTTTCAAAAAGATATGATATGATTTTTATTTCCTTTGTTTACCCTTACTGAGCATTTGAGATCACCCTTTTATGTTTTCATTTCCCCAGGATATAAAGAAAGGTTTTAGGTAAAAAAAGGGAAGATCTTTATGGGAGATATTGAAGATCTTTCACCACGATTATAAGATTACGTTCCGAGTTTCCAAAGACACTAAACTATTACGATCCTTGTGTGTGTGTTTTTGTTATGTACTAAGTATTCCGCAAAAGTAATGTAATGTCCATGTACGTCAAGCTTCGGGTCTCTACATGGACAGTTCAATCTTATTATATATACCATGGTAGAGGTCCAGATTTTGATCTCGTTGGTGTTCTTGTCCTTAAGCCATGGATTCATTCCATGAATTAGACCATATTGATACACAACCCTATCATAATAGAATCATCATAAAAAGATATATAAATTATATAACTAGATGTTTAGTTCTAAAATGTGTGATCTAGTGTATCGAAAATTTACAAAATCCATCATCTGTGGTCAATTTATTGGATATCCAAGATTTGAATCCAAAAAATAAATCGTTGGAGTATCCAAATTGACTGAAATAAGCATCCAATGCTACATAAAACATAAAAAAATATATTAAATTAATGAAATGAAAATATAGTTGATATGATTAAATTGTAGAGTTTTTCCCTTGCATCGTTGGTATTTAAAAGAGTCATCAACCCATAATTTTTTTACAAATGATTTGAGTAGGGATGACATTATTTAACCCTTTTCATCATCATTTATTTTCTCTTTTGAATAAGATATGTTAGGACTAACGAGTCCAAAAAAATTTTCAATGGGAAATACATTCAATATTTTTTCATGTATACACATAAAAAAATATGATATGTATTTAGTCATAATTATCATAGTATATTAGCTTTTGTAAATTCAATTCATGAAAACATACCACATTTATAAATTTACAACTAAGGAACCTAATCATTCATACATGAGAACATCATCTATATTGTTTGCACTAATGAAATCATACTCCTCGTCTATATACATATATTTTTTGAAAATAAAGTGTGTGAGTATTTCCATCTATCCAGTTTTTATCCACATGAACCTGCAATGATATTAAATGTGGGAATAGAGTGGGAGAGGTGAAGGTGCTCTTTGTAGATCGGTTCGATTGGTTGGTTGATCCTGGAGATATATTTTAGACGATCTTTCATTTCACCCCCTTCCCTGTGACATTCTATAATAATATTCATTAGTTCAGAACATTTTTTATTAAATATGAATGGTTCAGCTATTTTTTTTTTGAAATGAATACCTCCTTGCCGACATGTTTTTTACATGAATTGATGGAAATGTGATGAATGTTCCTACAACTTGTTAGACAATATCAATTTTTTCATCGTCATATGTACATATATCTTAGTGTTCCACACATTTGCTACGTTAATTGACACTATAACTTGACTTGTTGGAAGTGGTCTGTTGCATAGTATGTCATTCTTCATATTGAACCCCATAGACCTCTCTACAAGAAAATAGGTGGGAGTTGATAAACATAAATCACAATCATTTTCAGCCTATAGAATATCATTACTGGAATTGTATCAGGGACTATGTGATTCACATTTCATGAAAACAATTATTATAACATTGATTACCTTAGTTTAGTCATGTTTTTAAGGGGAATAGCTCACCGCAAAGATGATGGAGGTGGGGAAGGATCTTCATCCACGAGTTGTTGTTGAGTTCTTCCTCTCTTTCCCACCCATAAAACTTGATATCATCTATCTCTAGTATTGTAATTCATCTTGAAAAATATCTATTTCTCCCACATATTTTTCATTTCCTCAGTTTCATCCTCCACTTCTTTTTCTTTCTAAAAATATGTTCGGGGTGACACCCCAAAACCCACACCTACAATGCAGCCTTACCGTTATGGCTACTTCAACACCGTTTAAAGTATGTATGGATTTGGTGTGGGTGATGTTGACTCTAGTTACTATGACAGATAGAAAATATAGGAAAATAAGTTGTCATTTTTGTGTAATAGTGATTTAAAAAACTCAAATTTGTATTTTGTTATACTTACACATGTTTCCGACACATTTTTTGAGTTTTCATCTATCAATATACCCTATTTATTTTCATGAGCCTCCTTCAATAGCACATGGGGTGGTATAGAAGTGGATTTTGATTTCAATTCATCAATCTACATATAAATAGAGGAACATGGTTATGGTGTTGTTTTATGTTACATAAAATTATTACATTTTATTTAAAATACATACAAATATTTTCTCAAGTGAAGTGTACAATATACTTTCTTTACGATAGGGGTACATTTTCTTTGATGCCCGTTCATTATTTTCAGAACTCAATTGTTGTTTCATAAATAAAATAATATCAATCAAAGTGATGAATACAGGAAACATCAAACAATTTATTACAAGAAACAATGTATCTGACAAATATTCTCCAACTGATGACTACTAAATGCATCCCACACTCCATCATTAAGATGATGTTTTGTTAAAATCATTTAGAAGCCTCAATGAATCCTTCTTGCAACTCGTAATACATATTCCTTGTGCGAGGAATCTACTATAAATGTACTCTACAAAGGATGATGAAGAGTATGTAAATGTTTCAGTATTTTATTATATTTTAATAAATTAGATAAATGATATAATAATGTTACCATAATATATTTCCACATTACTGTCTTCAGCCTAGTGAAGACATAGTTCCATGAATGTACATAAATAGGCATGTGTTGCCGAGTGATGATCCCAATGTAGCAACTAAACATGGCTTTGTTGGGGTTAACATGTGAGACCCACTTATTCCATCCCACCTCAAATTTGATGTCTTTTTCTTTTAACTTAATGACTTTGGCTAACACTATCAAACTATAGCAGTCTTGTTTTTTGCATCATCTGAGATTAATTTCCTACCATTTCCTTAGTTTTAGCATCATATTTATTTCTTCCAGAGTCCTAGCATTGATATTGGGACCAGCAGTAACAGGTTGAGAAACTTGTTGTACCTCAGCAAAGGGCCCAGCAGCAACAGGTTAAGAAACCTATTGTTTCTCTGCACTGGGACCAGCAACAGCAGGTTGGGTGACTTGTTATACGTTAGTATTAGGCGCACTAGTAGGTGTAAAAATCATTATCTTCTTAAGTTATTTAACATTTAATTTAGATTACATAAAATCTGTAAAAAATAGCATATAAAATAAAATAACACAATATATATTTAATAAAAAAATAATCTGGTTATTGAAATATTTTTTTTAATGATGAAGAGATTTGACCCCTATATCGACTATGTAAATCCCTTCATTGTGGTTTCCTATAACATAAAAAATATGTAACGACCTGAAATTTTTAATATTTTTTGTTCCCTATTTTGTGTGTTATGTTATTTTATACTCAAAAAAACTATTTCATTTAATTGAATGAGTATAATTAGAATGCGACCTTGGGGTTTTGATTGTTGTATGACCATTGGTCAATATAACCATTGGAAACTAAATGTTGCGATTGTTGTCTCTAAATAAAAGTGATATTGGTTAACTAATACAGAAAGAAGATTCGATGGTCTCATCTAGTAGTATTGGGTCGATCCAAGCCAATCTGACGGAACATGAGAAGGAGGCATCACCATTGGCCTTTGCTCTGGACCAAACCCAAGCTGAACTTTATCATGTGAATCTGGAATGAAATCACATTTGGGAGAATTTCATGCTGATATAAATCACTACTTGGGAAATGTTGGCCAAGCCACCCGAAGATTCTATCACCTTAGCACAACATACACTTAGGTCATATGTTGGTGTTATAAGGAGCTATGTAACGAGACCGTAACTACATTGGGAAATCATTTGAGATAAATAAAATGGTGATTTCTTCTTGTGGAGAAGTTTGTAAATTTTCAAATGTCCGGATAAATATAAGATGTTTATTATTTATGAAATTTCAAGAAAAAAATATATTTTAAAATATTTATGTAAACCTTAAATAATTTATAATGTGTAATGATTTTCAAAAAAATGGTCTTCTATAGTTGTGTTTAGTATGAAATTTAGAGTCTGATACAATCAACTTAATTTTTGGTGAATAGTAAATTATGAATAGTGATTTTATGCTTATGATTAGTAATGTGACCATATAGATTATGTTACCTCACTTAAGATTGTATTAATATAATTTCGACACCTTGATTAAGTATTGTGATTCAATTACATAGGTAAACAACTGTTTCAAAAATTATGGGTTATTATTAGTATTTTTGGGTGAATGGTGTTTTTTATTTACAAATTAAATTAAAATTATTTATAAAATTATTTTTATAAAATGGAGTTCATTTTGTAATTCAGATAATCCATATTTGGTTAAGGTAATTTTTGCATATTTTTTTTAAAAAGTTGGATTTTAGGTGAATAGTGAAAATATAGTTTTTAGTTTTGAGTGTCTAATAACATACTTAAGGATGTAATAATTATGTAATAATTATGGTTGACTTATGAATAGTAATATAAGGTATGAGGTGTACCAAGTGGCTAATACCAAGGGCAAGCCCATGGTTTTGCGAATACCACTGATGAGGTGTCCCTTGGCAATTAATGATGTGTTATCTCACTTCCCTTATAAATAAAAAGCCATTCCCTCACCCTTTTCATTCCAAAATCCTCCTCAAAGATGTTTTGGTCTCCTTACCTCCCAAGGAATCATCCCATGGTTATTTCAAGCCTCCCAATGTCCTAACATTCACGCTTTCGAAGTTACTCTTCATGGTAGGGGATCCATTCACCCTCCACATTTATGTCATGAATTCCTTTATGTTGTATCATCTTGTTTCCATATATTTATGTTGAGGGTATGTTCTTCTATGTTATCATTACTATCCATTGCATGTATAATTCTTGAGATACCCTTTCCGTTATCATCAATTTGTTTTCAGAATATTTAAGTGACTTCTTTAGGCTGTGAATTTCTCGTAAAGGAACTCACATTTTTTCATTACTTTCATGTTTCCTATTCTTGTTGTATGTCATTAAAATATCCATACCATGTTATTATATCTATGTTATTTTGTATTTATATTGTAATTTGAGTTATTTATTAGTGGTTTAACCTTGTACACTCTCTTTTTATTATTTTTTAAAACCATGTTATATAGTCATTATGCTGCAGAAATTTCATCTAAAAGTTTCTATCTATTTCTCTCTTGAAATTCTGTAGTTTTATTTATATGAACACCAAAACCTATTTAGTTTCTATGGGTTTTCATAGTTTAACAAAAATGATATATGTGATTCTATAATTGACATACATGTAACCCTCACTCCCTTTCCATGGGTTATGAATGTCATAACAATCTCATTTTTAAGTACTCTTTAAAACATCATGATTTTGAAATGAAACCCATTTATTTTATTTCGTATAGGTTATTTATGAAATTTTTTATAATGATATATTTGGATAACATTAATGTAATGAAATATTAAGGGTGCGCCCTGATAGCGCTCAAATGCACTGGGTAAATAATTAATCTCTTGAGATGACAATGTTTCACAATACCTTGGTGAATATCCTTGGTAATTTTTATGAAACCTTAGGGATGGACCGTGGTGATATGTTCATGAATATATAAATGAAATGTTGAAGGCACATATTCATGTTTTTTTTCATGTTTTTTTCATTATGACACACATATTCTTTCATTTCTCTTGTCATTATGTTTTTATCAAGTTTGTATTGATATCACAAGTAAACTAATTCCCATGTTTACCCTTACTGGGCCTTCAGCTCACCCTTTCCTTTGATATAGGTCTCCTGGATATGAAATGAAGTAATTGTAAATATCATGAACATATTATGATGACCTATAAGAGGATTAGAAAAAAAAAATTATGTTGTTTTCATGTTTTATGTCCCTGATTTCCAAGACACTAGACTTTAAAGATCCACTGTATGTAAAATGTAAGGAAATGTTATGTAATAAAAATGCGGGATGTTATATTTGGTATAAAAGGATAGTTTTGTTATTTATGGAAATTAGGTATTGAAAAAATTAGTAATAACTCTATATAAATTTTTAAATGTAGAAAAAATTCCTCATATTTTGGTGAGTATTGAGTAAGTGGTTATCAAACAAATACATCCCTGTCTGGATAAGAGAAGGTAAAGGCGGCTTGGGCACATATGTACATAGGGGTAAAACCAGAAAACATTGTATTGAGAAAGAATTTAATGGAAAATAGTGCACAAAAACGTTAATTGATTCACTCTTGGTTACGACACTCCCGGGTATATGTTTGGTTAATCACAAGATTTTTATAAATCATTATAAAGGAATTATAGAGAAATGTAATTTATTAAGCATTTAGTTTTAGGACATAAAATCCTTTATATTTAAAAAATTCGTAAATGAAATAATTTTCTCATGAAGTATTTATTCATTTATAAAATGGCATGCAATAGGAGGAACCGTGAAAATGGTGACCGCAATGGACCATGTGCTGACGGCCCTCTGATGAAAGATGGAATGGAAGAATTCATGCGAATGATGATCCAAATGACTCATGTTATGGAAAATAACTTGAATCAAGATGAGAGACCTATCTCACCATGAAGGAAACAACATTATTTTGTGTACTTTATTCACCAATGACCACTAAACTTCAGGGGATCGAATGACCCATTAATTGTTGAGCAATAGATCAGCTCTATTGAGAGGATATTTTATGTGTTCCACTATTCAAAGCAAGAAAGGTTCACCCTAGCTATCTATCATTTAGAAGGAGAAGATGATAAGTGGTCGAAAATGATCCAAAACATGAGGCAGAGAGTTAAAGTTGAATCTATAGAGTGGGAAGAGTTTAGATGGATCTTTTTCTGTAAGTATTCCTCTTTTTCCATGAGAAAAAGAATGGAGAAGGAGTTTTTCATGTTGATGTAGAAAGAGAACAAATCTGTCGGAAGCTATGAGATGAACTTCACCTAACATTCATGTTATAAATTTAGCTTTGTCATGGATCCAAATTGTATGGTTGATAGATTCATTGGTGGACTGAGACCTTATATGTGGAAGAATCTAACCAACTAAGACTATGATATCTACGAGGAGATTGTGCAAAGTGCGATGAAAGTCGAGATAGAGTTTGGTGAGATATAATGGTCTCATAAATCAAACAACAAGACGATATTGATGAATCCAAGATTAGGGAAGAAATTTCATTAAGGAATTTGAGGCAAGAAAGTAAAACATTCCATGTGTAATAAATGTGGGAAGAATCTTTCAAGGAACTTCCTGCTTAGGAGTGGGAATTATTACACTTGTAGAAGAGAGGGCCATATTGCGAGGAATTGTCATAGTGAGGTGAAAATTCAACTTTCCATCAGAAATGACAAGGGGAAGATGGTGCAGTCCCTACATGATGTCTAGTGCTTTATGTGTAGAAAACATGGGAACTTTTCCTATCACTGTCCAAATTTTAGGGCTATGGATAGGAACCACCATTAGCCTCATCAATGGACAAGGGATGAAGGCTTTGCTTTCGCTATCACAACATTTGTAGTTGAAGATCCAAATGATGTGGTAGTACGAACTCTTGTTGTCATCTCAAAGTTAGAAAATACTTTGTTTGATTCTAGTTCTATGTGTTCCTTTATTTCCTCCAATTTTGCAAAGAATATTGATTCAATCCCCCATTTTATAAAAGTAGAGTTATCTGTGATGACTCCTCATGTGACTATCCAACTATTTTCAGTGTTTAGAAACTCCAATATTTACATTAGTGCGCACAATATTATTAAAAATCTAGTAGACATTCCCATGATAGAATTTGACATTATACTAGGGATGGACTGGCTCTAAAAGTATAATGCTAAGATCAATTGAAGAAGCAAGATAATATCAGTAGTCTTAAATAGAAAACATACAGTTATCTTCCAAGGAGAGATATCTCAACCAGATCTTGGTCTAGAGAAACCTCATATATACTTCCTTATGGAGTTGATCGGTGAAGAAGAAGAAGGAGATGGGAGTTTAAGGATAGAAAATTTACCCATCGTCTAGGAATACGTTGATGTATTTCATGAGGAGTTACCCATACCTCAACTATAAAGAGTGGTAGAGTTCTCCATTAATCTCATACCTGGATCTCATCCGATATCAAATAACCTATATAGGATGGAAAATTTAGAGCTGGAATAATTAAAGAAACAACTCCAAGATCTTTTGGATAAGGGGTTTATCCGACTAAGTGTGTCTCCTTTAGTAGCACCAGTTCTCTTTGTGAAGAAGAAAGATAGAACAATGCGGATATGCATTGATTATAGATAACTGAATGTGATAACAGAGAAGAACATATACCCTCTTTCAATTGTTGATGGCTTCTTTTACCAACTTCATGGGGCATAATTCTTCTCTAAGATGTATCTTCGATATGGTTATCATCAATTAAGGGTAAAGAAAGATGATATTCCAAAAATAACCTTCCAATCAAGATAAGGGAATTATGAGTTTGTTTTTATGCCCTTTGGACTAAATAATGCACCTGCTATTTTTTTGGATTTGATGAATAGATCCTTTAAGAATTTCCTTGATAACTTTTAAGTAGTTTTTATTGAATATATTCTGATATATTCCAAAAGTTATGAGGAGAATTACGATCATCTACGGGCTATTCAGCAAACTCTACAGAAGGAGAGGATTTATGGGATGTTCTTATAATGTGAATTTTGGTTACGAATATTTTCATTCTTATGACACATTGAAACCAATGAAGGAATCACATTTGACCCTACAATGACAAAAGTTATCGAAGAGTGGCCCCAACCTAAAAAAAACTGAGATTCAAAGTTTTCTTGGTCCAACAGGATATCATAGGAGGTTTGAGAAAAAAATTCATGAATTCCTAATCCATTAATCAAATTAACTTGAAAAGGGATCAAGTTCATCTGGACAAAGGAGTGTGAGGAAAGATTCCACGATCTGAAGAAGAGATTGGTTATTGCACCTGTGTTAACTCTGCCCTCAAGTGGAGAATCATTAATTATTTTTAGCGATGCATCTCTAAAAGGGATTCGGTGTGGCCTTAATCAAACAGACATTGTCATTGCTTATCCATTTGATAGTTGAAGAATCATGATAAGAATTATCCTACACATGATATAGAGATCGCTACGGTTGTTTTTCCTCTGAAGATTTGGAGGAACTATCTTTATGGGGAGAAATGTGATATATACACAGACCATCAAAGTTAGAAGTATATTTTCACACAAAATGAATTGAACATGATACACAAAAGATGGTTTATGCTTCTTAATAACTATGATTGTTCGATTCCTTATCATCCCTGAAAAGAATATGAAGTCACTGATGCATTAAGTAGGAAAGTCCTAGTTGTTCTTTCCCTGATGAGGATTCAAGGAGATCCATTGATCAATGACCTAGTAAATATGGACATGGGAATTATAAGGTAAGGTACATCATCAACCCTAACCCAAATGATTTCTCAACCGTCACTACTAGATAATATCATGAAATCTCATAAAGAAGATCCTTTATTATAGAAGATGTTTGAGGCTGTGAAGGATGGGATGTTTCCAGATTTTAATATTGATCAGGAAGGTGTACTAAAATTTCATACAAGACTATGTGTTCCTTCTATTCTAGAAATAAAGAAGGAGCTGATGGATGATGCTCATAGATCTACTTTCATTATACATCCTGGAAGAACAAAAATTTATAGCGACCTTTGTGATCATTATTGGGGGAATAATATGAGAAGGAAGATTTCTAGATACAATTAAAGGTTCCTAGTATGTCAGAAAGTGAAGGGAGAGTGACAAATTCATAAAGGGGTATTGTAAAACCTACCCATACCAGGATGGAGGTTGGAAAATATCACATTAGACTTCCTCACTGGTCTCCCGAGAACTTCCAAAGGAAATAATGTGATATTGGTTTTTGTGGATCGTCTCACCAAGACTTCCCATTTTATCTCTATTCGGCAAGATTTCTCTCTTGATCAACTTTCTAGGATTTAAGTGAAGGAAGTGGTAAGGCTTCAAGTACTTCCACTTTCTATCATAACTGATCATGATCCAAGGTTCACATAAAATTATGGAGAAGTCTTCAACATTCTATGAGCATTGAATTGAATTTCAGTATGGAATATCACCCCCAAACTGATGGGAAATCTGAAAAGAATATTCAAACACTTGAGGACATGATGAGACATATTCAATGGAATTTAAAGGTGGATGGGATCAAAATCTCCCATTAGTTGAGTTCTCTTACAACAACAGCTTCCACTCAAGCATTCAAATGAAACCCTATGAACCTCTATGTGGGAAGCCTTGTAGAACCCCCACTTTTTGCGATGAAGCTTGTGAGAGAAAGCATCTTGGTCCTGATCATGTGCAAGAGATGACAGAAAAAGTATATTCCATCCAATAACACATTAAGGCTGTTCAGAGTTAGAAAAAGAGCTATGCCGACAACCATTGAAGGGACGTGGAGTTTGATGTCGGTGACAAGTTCATTACTCAAAATTTACCTTGGAATAGATTCATGAGGTTTGGGAATAAAGGGAAGCTCATCCCTAGGTACATTTTCCCATATGAAATCCTTGATCACGTGGGAGTAGTGTCCTATCAGCTTTCACTTCCTCCAAATCTTGCACAGTTTCATGATGTATTCCACATATCCCTCTTGATGAAGTACATACATGACCATTCACATGTACTAAACCCAAAGGTTTTACAACTGGAACATGACCTCTCTTATGAGGAGCAACCAGTGGAGATCTTGGATCATAGAGAAAAGGTTCTATGTAACAAGACTACCCACCTTGTTAAGGTGTTGTGGAAAAACCAAAAATATGAAGAAGACATGCGGGAACCTGAGGAGTCTATGAGGTAGAAGTACCCACACCATTTCTCTACTGAGGGTACGAGTTAAAAATTTTGGGGATGAAATTTTTTAAGGGGGGATTAATGTAACGACCCAAAATTTTTTATAATTTTTGTTTCCTATTTTTTTTTGTTATTTTATTTTATACTCAAAAAACTATTTCGTTTAATGAAATGAGTATAAATAGAAAGAGGCCGTTGGGTTTCGACTATTATATGAATATTGGTCAATATGACCGTTGGAATCTAAATGTTGTGATTGTTGTCTCTAAATACAGGTGATCTTGGTTAATAAATAGAGAAAGAATATTTGATGGCCTCATCTAGTAGTCTCGCGCCGATCGAAGCCCATCTGACCGAACTTGGGAAGAAGGAAGCACCACTACGCTTTTCTTTGGACCAAACCTAAGCCTAACTTCATCGTGTGAAGTTGGAACAAAATTGCCTTCAGATGAAGTTCAAGCTGATAGAAATCCCCAGCCATGGAATGTTTGCTGAGCCGCCCCAAGATTATATCACATAAGCATACCTTACACATTGGTCCTGTGCTGGTGTTATAAAGGGCTATGTAATGAGACTGTAATTTCCTTCTGTAATCCTTTGAGATAAATAAAATAGTGATTTCATCTTATGGTGAAGTTTGCGAATTTTCAAATGTCCAGATAAATATAGTTTGTATATTATTGATGAATTTTGAAAGAAATGATATCATAAAATATTTATGTAAACCATAAATAATTAATAACATGTAATGATTTTCAAAAAATGGTATTCTATTGGTGTGTTCAGTAAGAAATTTAGAGTCTAATAAGTTCAACACAATTTTTGGTGAATAGTATTTTATGAATAGTGATTTTACGCTTAGGATTCGTAATGTGACCAAACGGATTAATTAACCTCACATAAAAAATTATTAATATAATTTAGGCACCTTTATTAAGTATTGTGATTCAATAAAATAGGTAAATAATTTTTTAAAAAATTATTGGATAAGTATTAGTATTTTTGGGTGAATAATGTTTTTTTACCTAAAAATTAAATTTAAAATTTTTAGAAAACTATTTTTTTAAAATGGTGTTTATTTTTTAATTCAGAGCATTGATATTAGGTTAAGGTGGTTTTGGGGATTTTTTTGAACAATTTGAATTTCGGTGAATAGTGAAAATACAGTTTTCAGTTTCGGGTGTTTAATTACATCATTAAGGATGTAATAATTATGTAATCCTTCAAGTAAAATTATAAATAGTAAGATAAGTTATGAGGTGTCCCATGTGGGAAATACCATGGTCCAATACCATGGTAAATCCCATGGTTTTGCTAATACCATTGAGGAGGTGTCCCTTGGCAATTAATGATGTGTTCCCTCACTTCCCCTATAAATACCAAGCCATTACCTCATCCTTTTCATTCCAAAATCCTCCCCACCTATATTCTGGTTTCCCTACATCATAAGGAGTCCTTACAAGGGGCCATAAAGCCTCCCAAAGTCCTTAGCTTCAATCTTTTGAAGTTACTCTTCAATGTAAGGGATCCTTTCACCCTCCTCATTTCAGTAATGAATTCCTTTTTGTTGTGTCTTCTAGTTTCCATATCATTATTTTTAGGGTGTGTTATTATTTGTTATCATTACTGTCCATTTCATGTCTAATTTTTTAGAGACACTTTCCTATCTCATCAAATTTTATCTTAATTTTTAAGTGACATTGTTAGGATGCCAAATTTCTCCTAAAATAAATCACATCTTCTCTTTCCTTTCAAGTTTCCTTTTCTTCTGGTATGTCATTAAAATATCCATACCATGTTCTTATCTTCATTTTATTATGTATTTATATTTTAATAAGATTTATTTATTGGTTTTTTACCCCAGTACACTCTCTTTTTATTATTTTCTAAAACCATTTTATATAGCCGTTATGCTGTAGAAATTTCATCTAAAAAATTATCACTCTTTCACTCTAGAAATTATTTTGTTTTATTTATGTGAATACCCAAACCTATTTCGTTTCTATGGGTGTTTATAGTTTCCAAAAATGATATATTTTGTTCTAGAATTGACATACATTTAACCCTCACTCCCTTTTCATGTGTTATAAATTACATAACAATCTCATGTTTAAGTACTCTTTTAAATGTCATGATTTTGAAATGAAACCCATTTCGTTGATTCACTATGGATTATTTTTTAAATAATTGGTTATGATCTATGTGGATCATATTAATTTAAAGACATATTATGATTTCCACCAGGTAGATCTCCAATTCATTAGGTAAATAATTAATCTCTATAAATGATATGTTTCATGATACCTTGGTGAATAACCTGGGTAATTTTTATGACACCTTGGGGATGGACCTTGGTGATATGTTCTTGAATGTCCAAATGAAATGTTGAAGCCACATATTCATGTTATGTTTCAAGTTATTTTTGTTATGATATTCCCATTATTTCATTTGTCTTGTCTTTATGTTTTCATCAAGTTCGTATTGATATCACGTTTTAAAAAATTCCCTTGGTTAACCTTACTAGGCCTTCAGGTCACACTTTCCTTTGATGTATGTGTCCAAGATATGAGATGCAGTAATTTTACGTAGGATGCACTTATGATGAATCTATACAAGAGGATAGAAAAACAATTTATGTTGTTTTCATGTTTTATGTCTCGGATTTCCAAGACACTATACTTTGAGGATCCTCTGTATGTAAAATGTAATGAAAAGTTATGTAATAAAAAAGGAAGGATGTTATAAAAGACTATCTATATTGGAACTGGTGTGAAATGAATGTGGAGTCCAATTTAATGGCCCATCCACTATTGAAAATTCATATGACCCTTCAGTTTTTTGAGTCGATAACAGAACTATTTACCACTTTCATTTTGTGGGATCTAGAAAATAAAATTCTTGTACTGCCAATGATAACATTATAAACGGGTTTTCAATCTCTTCTTCCTTACTAAAATAAACTTTCACAGATCCCAATTACTCTATATTAATAGAACTCATATTATAAACCATGATTTATTGAAAAATTGGCCTTTTTAATTTCATATAACCAAAATGTCATATATGTTTGATGATGCCAAAGTATGAAATATTCACATAAATTTGATATATGTCCTTAGCACTAAAAACTGGCATCACATCAGCCACAAGTGTACATCCAATATTCAGCATGGTACTATCTTCATCATGTTCATTATTATAGAATGTATAACCATTACCTACATAATAATTGTAAGATAATACATTCACACTTGGTCCTCCATCTATCCATCGAAGTCATTCTGAAATTGATTCTGTATATTCATCTAAATTCCTCAAAACATGGTCCCAAAACCATCATATAAACAATAAATTATGTGTATCTAATATCCATTTTAATACTTAGATGGATTTAAATTCATAATAATTTATTTTTGGGTTTGAACATATGGGTTAACATAGAATGTCTTATGAAAAAGGTAAATGTGGGTGTACTCTGGATTTGTAATATTTACTGTGACATCCTTTATTCTAGAAATCTTGTCACCCCCATGCCATCTAGATTGATGTATTTTTGGTTGGCTAATGTTTTCCACACCATACATGTATTCGATACAGAATTCAACCATATCCTCCACAATATATTGCTCAGTAATAGAACCCCCTGACCGAATTTGATTTTTGACATACCCTTTCAAATCATCATATACCATTCAATGGGGTACATCTATATATAATGTACCCGACCACATAGATGAATCTATCTCACCAAATGAACCATCAGATGAACTATCATATCAAATAATGTTGGAGGGAAGAATATTTCCAATTCACTTAATATGCCCGCAATTTTTATTTCCATAGTTAGAAATTTTGTCGGGTCTATAACATTACTGCATATAGATTTGAAGAAGAAAGAGATCAATGTATGGTAGACATTCCTGGGAATAATTCAACGTAATGCTATAGGAATTATATCTTTCATCAAAACATGGAAGTCATGGGATTTCATACCCTTGAACAATAAATATATCATTGAAATAGTGTTCTTTATATTTTTTGAATACCCCTCTGGAACCTTTATGTCATTCAAGAAGATGAAAATCTTATATCTCTCCTTCCGAGAAAGAGCGTAACAAGCATGGTGAAGATATTTTAATTTTTCACCCTTCACTAGTGACAACTCTTCTCATATTCCTATCTCAACCATGTCCAACTAATCCTTAATTCCATCCTTTCATTTTATTTATGAATTTCACAATGTACTGATGATAGTATCACATAAATTTTTTCAACATGCATAACATCAAAAAAATGTCTCACATACAGACGATTCCAGTATGATAATTCAAAAAATGATTTCTATTTCCAACATGTTTTCATAATGTTTTTGAAAAATAGTTTACCAAAATTAGTGTCCACATCTTTTACTTTCTCCAAAAATAGGTCACTTATCAGTGGAGACAGTGCTATATGTTGTTCAGAATATCTATAAAATGATGTCATCCAAGAACCGAACTTATGTCGTTGGGGTAGATATTTTTTATGCCTTATAAAAAAAGTTTTCAATGAATTATTAAACCTAATTGATTTTGTACCTTGTTCAAAAATGGGACACCCTTGTGTTTCTTTAATTCTATATCCTAACAAATTTCCATAAGCAGGAAAGTCATTTATCATCCCGTACATCATGGCTCCCAAATTCAAATCTTCATTTTTGTAAGTATCGTACAAAATAACACTTGAATCCCATAAAAATTTTAAATCATCGATCCATTTATCCAAATAAACATCAATATCGTTACCAGGTTGGTTTGGTCTTTATATAATCCTATACATCATTATGTATTTTCGTTTCATGCATAACTATGGTGAAAAGTTATAATTTATCAACATAACAAGCCATGTATTGTGACTGCTTATTTGAAAACCAAAATGATTCACTTTATATGTAGATAACGCAAGGAAAAGGTTTCTTGGATATTTACCAAATTCAGGATACTCATGATCAATTAAATTTCACTAAGTAGAGTATTTTGAGCGACGTATTTTCACATCATTAACTATTGTTTATGCGTGCCATGCCAATTATCGTACAATCTCCTCACTTATATATAGGATCCTAAACCTTGGAATGATTGGAATGTACCATACAAGTTTTGTAGGACATGATTCATCTTTATTGTACTGAGAAGAACCATACTTTGGGAATTCATTATGTGACTTGTGGTCCTTGTGAAATAGTATATAGTCATTCGGGAAGGCATATATTCTTTTAGAGATCATACTTGTCGTGCGTTGCATTCTTTTGGTGTCATATGTTTGACTCAGGTGCTAATTATATTTTGGGATTATTTTATTCTAGAGAGAAATGTGTTCCGTAAAACTAGCGTGACTACACCCGTTGCATAATTTTAAATTATACAGTTTTAGTATGGTTGAAAATGTTGTATATTTAGTGCAACATGGATACAATGGTTTATTTTCACAACTCTTTATTGTAACACCCGATATTTTTATGAGTAATATTTTGTTTTTATATATCATCAAAGGAATCTTTCACTACACACTTTCTTGGCTTACTTTACGCGCAATCGCGACCTTCCTCGATAGCTTGCGTCGTACGCAATACCGAGTTTCACTAAACAACGATATGCTATTAAAATATTATTAAAACTAACCGTTATGAATAGTAATAACCACTTTTAAAAATTTTAAAAATTTTATTTTTCAAAATGGACTTCATTTTTGGATTCGGAATACCGAAATTAGCCTAGGGTGAAATTTTGGTATTTTTCTGAAAACATTCAATTTTTTATGAATAGTGAAACCACTAAGAGGTAGGTTAAAAACTGAATTTTGCATAAAACATAATTTTACTGCTTCTGTGAATGGAATTTCGAAAATCCGACAGACAAGGTTGATATCAGTATGTAAAATGTGGTTCAATGAGATAAAAATAATTTTTGGTGAATAGTAACTTTTTACTTTTTTTTACCGCGGTTAATAGTAAATAGGGTAACTAAGGTTAAATATGATATTACTATTACCCTAACACATGTCCTAATTCTATTGGATAAGTTTAATTCGACCAAAAACAATCTTAGGTATAAAATATGACCATTTAGGCCTACTTAGGTTAGATTAGGACATTTATTATTAATTTATTTAAAGAAGGGTTAAAATAGTTAAAATCAATGTTTAATAATTAAATCATTTTTAATATGGGGTTATACATAAGATAAATTCTACTATAAATATTCATTAGAAATCTAAAAAGATTTCCTACATAATGGTATTTTATTTTTAATTTTTAGACATTAAATAATTTAATTTATTTATGACACAATGATGATGCAGTAATTATCTTATTAATGAAATATTGACATAATTGATGTTATAAACACCAAAATAAATGTATTTTGAGACTTTTTATGAATTAAAATAATTTTATAGGTTACTATGATATATTAGTGTTTATTTAATCAACATGGTTAGAACATATAATTCTGTTATGACTTTCACAAAAATCATATATCAAATAGTGTCAAAATTGACACAAAATAGCTTTTAAATCAAATATTATATTACTAATTGTTATTTTATTCCTAAAAATCTATGGTTCGGCCAAATGACTTAGATAAGGATTTATATATTAATAATAAACAATTTGGGGTTCGTTTGGCATGTTATAGTATGTGTATTAACCATATAGTGAAAGAAAACAAAAAGGCCCGGTAAAAGTTAAATTATTTAACATAGAGTTAAATCTAATTGATAAGGTTATAATAATACCCTAAACTTGTCTAAATCATATTGGTTGATAGGATTTCGACCCATCCCCACTTTATCTTCGAAATAAGTCCCTTTGGAACCATTATAAACCGATTTTGACTTTAATATAAAATACTATTTTGAGATATTCCTAAGGTGCCCCTCTCCTCCCTTATAAAAGGGCACCTCCTCCCCCTCCTCCTCACACCAATTTGAGCACTCAAGCTCAGAAAAACCCTTACATTTTTTCCTCTCCACTTCCCTAGAATAATCCTAGAGGTCCTGGTCTTCTTCAAAGACCAATCTTAGTTCCCTAAGTGGAGGATTCAAAGAGGCGTTCCAAAGAACAGGTAATATCCATTACCGATCTTTTCAATTTCTTTCTTCTTCAACTTCTTCTTCTTTAGTTGTTTCATGATAAAGTAATAAAATCAGTATTAATTAAATACTGATATGTTATTATAAATATGAAACAACCCTAATTCACCTTCTATCCATCCTACGGAAAAATGAAATCACCGCGCATGCGTACGTACGGAATACCGTCTCCACGCTGTGGTGTAATCTATTTTCCACCATCACCTTACAAGGATGGGTATAATGGTGTAATGAGTAACTATTTATGATTATTATAAATTAATATTGATTCTGAAATAATATATATATACTCCAATACAGTTCCACGATCATAGGAACGATATCATCACTCGTGCGTACGTACGGAATACCGTCTCCAAGATGTGATGTGACTCGTTCTACATGATCATAATTACATAGTAATTATATAAATGAATTGAATGAATAAATATGATATATTTTACACTAATACCAATCTGGATATAAGGTATCTATAACCTTAAAAAAAGAATAAGAATTTATTCGGCAAAACACGCATAAGAACAAAAGGCAATAAGGACCCGAGTAACAAGTTACAATGAAATATTACTTACATGAAGCTAAGAATATGACCATATATGATATCATATCAATATGTATGATTATGGAATAAGTAAATAACATTATTTAAACCATTATATAGGAGCTTTGGACACATACAAAGAAAATCATACCTAAGGTAAGGGAAATATCACAATCTCATTTTTATCCGAGATTGTTTATACTTTGGCATTTACTAGGGTGTATTTTATCATCCACATCCATGTTTCCTAAATATGTAATATTATTTACATACACCTACAATTATTTAAATCCAATTTTACCCTTTGGTGAATTTTTAGTAAAGGATATGAAAGGAATCTTTTGTCGTTTTTCGTACGAGGTACTTTTTTGACTTTTCCGAAAAAAGTACGAGAAGAATGTTTTTTTAACTTATACGGCATGAATGGATTTCCAAGAAGCTTCCTTTACAAGTTTTCAAGTTTATTTTTAATCAAATTCTTTTATTTTAAAGTCGTATGACATGTTATGAAAGGAAACATGTTTTTTAAGTAGAAAGGATATTTTCCTCAAGAATGGAGTTCAATTGTTTTATCAAAATTATTTTCCATCTAAGATAATAGAGGGTTATGTTTTTATCCCTATTAATACATTGATTTTATTATTTTGTGATGGAATTATATTTTTATGAATTCCTTTATCTTATATGAATTGTTTTATGATGTCATGTTGTTTAAGAATTCCATTTTTATTACATGGGTTACGCTATGATGTATGGTTTATGATTATGTGGCACACATAAGAAAGGGTCCATTATAAGATGGGTGGGACCTATATCTCCCTCCAATGAATTGGGTAAAGCTTTTATATCTCATGAGATAGACATGGCTGGAACGGTAGGTTATACCGGTTCATTGAAACAGGACTGGAACGAGGGTGACTCGGTTCAGAAAGGGACTCTGTCCACTAAGATAGTCTTGGCAATGTGTCATGACTAACAAGAAATGATTTTACGTGATTATGTTTGCATGCCACAAAGTTTCAAGTTTCATGTTATGATTATGGGTATCTCATTTTCACTTCTATGATTTATTCCATGTTAAGATATTATGATCTCTTTTGTAGGTTATGATTTTCAAAAAAGATATGATATGATTATTATTTCCTTTATTTTCCCTTGCTGAGCATTTGAGCTCACCCTTTTATGTTTTCTTTTCCCCAGGTCAGGAAGATGGATATTAAGTAGAATATGCTAAAAGGGACCCTAGATATGATGAAATTAATGGGAGACACTATTGAAGATTTATGAACCATTTGTTTATGTTTCCCAGTTTCTAAAGACACTATACATATACGGTTCTTTGCGGTTTTGTCATATGTTGTAATAAGTCTGCTTCAATTTTGAAGTATTAACAATGTATGTAATGTATGGGTCATTATAGTTGGTATCAGAGAAATGTATAGTCGACCTTTGGAAACTAGGATGTGAAAGCCTTAGTAAGAACCCTAAGGATAAGTCTAAGCATAGAACTCAATCTTAGTGTTTTAGAAATGGCCATGAATACCCTAGGATAAGACCTTAAGTGTGAAATTTTATCCTTGATTATGTGGTTTTTCTATTATAATTAGTGTTTCTCACACTATTCTTCTTTGTTTTAGTCAATGACTGGATCCCGAAGGAACTGTGTTAATGCGAAATGCGATGGGCAATAAAATGATTGTCCCCCTAAGAAACCAAACGATATGGGAGCTGGAATGCAAAATCTTATAGCCATGCTCACACAACTTTCTCAAGATATGAATCATGCAGGACTTCCAAACGAACAAAGGAAGGAGAAACATTCTGTTGAATCCTTCATGAGGCAGCGTCCACCTTCTTTCAGCGGGTCTACTGATCCATTAGTTGCTGAACAATGGATTAGTACTACTGAAAAGATATTTTTAGTTCTTCAATGTTCTGAACATGATAAAGTCATCCTAGCAGTGTATCATTTGGAAGGAGATGCTGATCAATGGTGGAATCTTATTAAGAATACGAGGAAAAGGGATGAAATTGAGTCCATGGAATGGGACGAGTTCAAGAAATTATTTTTCAATAAGTACTTCCCTCGTATTCTCCGAAAAAAGATAGAGAAAGCGTTTCTTGAACTGAAGAAAAGGGATGATGAATCTGTTGGTACCGATGAAGCAAATTTTACAAGACTTGCAAGGTACGCTTCTGGAATTATTATCCAACCAGAGAGTAAGATCGATCGATTCTTTAGTGGCTTAAAACCAAGTCTTCGAAGGGCATTAGACATAAGGGACTTCAATAGCTATGAGTAAATCGTTCAATGTTCTCTCAAAGTCGAGATGGAGATTGGAGTAACCCATCAGTCACATGGGTTTGATAAGAAGAGGAAGATGGAATTCAAAGGAAAATCTGAAGAGCACACTGAAAAGAAGATGAGCTTTCCCTTATGCTCAAAGTGTGGAAAGAAACATGGACGCAGTTGTCTTAAAGGGACAAGTAAATGTTTTAAATATGGAAAGGAAGGTCATCGGGCATTTGAATGCTGCGATAATGGGATGAAGATGTCTAATGATGCAAACAAAGGAAGGGATACACAGAATGAACCTACTACACTTCAATGTTTCAAGTGCAAGGAGATGAGGCATTATGCCAATCAATGCCCAAATCCAAGGGTTGATGATGATGGTCGACGTCAACAAAATATTAAGGCTAAAGACAAAGGAAAGTCACATGAAATTTCTATCAGCGATGTGGAGTACGATAACGAAGTGGTGAAAGGTACACTTACCATCCACTCTAAAGTAGCGAATGTTTTATTTGATTCTGGATCCACCCACTCTTTTATTTCTGAAAAATTTTCTAAGTGTATCACCGTATTACCTCAACAATTAGATGTTGAGTTAGCTGTGACAACACCTAATGGCACAACAGTCGCATCAAAAGTTTATAATTCTTCTCCGATCAAAGTTTGTGGGAAAGTGCTTCCTGCAAATCTTGTGATCCTTCCTTTAGTGGAATTTGATGTGATTCTTGGCATGGATTGGCTTTCTCTACATGGAGCTCATATCAATTTCCAAATAAGGGAAGTCACATTTCATATTCCAGATCAATCTACGATCGTTTATCAATGCAAGGGTGAACAGAACCTTCCAGTGGAAATTTATTCCATCTTATGGGTATTGATTCCACTAAATGAAGGTTATTTATTTCAAATCGTTGGTGAGAAACTCACAATTAAGAATATGCCCATTGTACGGGAGTTTGATGATGTCTTTCCGGAGGAATTACCGGGTCTTCCACCAAATCGTGAAGTTGAGTTTTCAATAGAACTCGTACCGGGTGCTGTGCCAATTTCAAAGACACCTTATAGAATGGCCCCAATTGAGATGCAGGAATTGAAGAAGAAACTCCAAGAGAATCTTGATAAGGGATTCATATTCCCTAGTGTGTCACCTTGGGGAGCACCTGTTCTATTTGTTAAGAAGAAAGATGGATCAATGAGACTCTGCATTGATTATCGAGAACTTAACAAGATCACTATCAAGAACAAATATCCTCTCCCACGCATTGATGACTTATTTGACCAACTACGCGGAGCTCAATACTTTTCCAAGATTGATATTCATTCAGGGTATCATCAATTAAGGGTCAAAAGGGAGGATATACCAAAGACGGCTTTCCATACAAGGTATGAACACTATGAATTTATAGTGATGCCATTTGGTCTTACTAATGCCCCTGCTATCTTTATGGATCTAATGAATAGAGTCTTTAGAGACTATCTTGATCAATTTGTGGTAGTCTTTATAGACGATATTCTTGTCTATTCAAAGAGCAAGGAAGAGCATGAAGATCACTTGAGAATTATATTGAAGACCCTGAGAAAGGAGAAGCTTTATGCCAAATTTACCAAGTGTGAATTTTGGATTCAAAAGATTCATTTTTGGGTCACATAATCTCAAAAGATGGGATATATGTGGAACTAGAAAAAACAGAGGTTATCGAAAGATGGTCAAGACCAACAATAGTAACTGAGATCTGAAGTTTTCTTGGTTTGGCTGGATATTATCGACGTTTTGTAAAAGATTTTTCACGATTATCTAATCCACTCACCAAGTTGACTCGGAAAGGAGTTAAGTTTGTTTGGATAGAGGAATGTGAAGAGAATTTCAAGGAGTTGAAAATAAGGTTATCCAGTGCACCTGTGCTCACACTTCCTTGTAGTGGAGAAAGGTTTGTGATCTACAGTGATGCATCCAAGAAGGGATTGAGGTGTGTTCTTATGCAAAATGATATGGTGATAGCTTATGCCTCATGACGGTTGAAAATCCATGAGCAAAATTACCCAACACATGATTTGGAGTTGGCTGTGGTAATATTTGCATTAATGATTTTGAGGCATTACCTTTATGGTTAAAGGTGTGATATTTATACTGATCATAAAAGTTTAAAGTATATTTTCACACAAAAGGAGTTGAATATGCGTCGAAGAAGATGGTTAGAGCTGATTAAGGATTACGACTCCTCAATCCATTACCACCCTGGGAAAGCAAACAAGGTGGCAGATGCATTAAGTCGACAAGACCATTCTAGTTTATCCATGATGAGGATCACAAAAGATCCAATATTAATGGATTTACAAAGGATGGATCTTGGAATTATAATGGAAGGGGAAAAATATTATATTTCTCAAATGAATGTTCAACCATCTATACATGTGAAGATTAAAGAGGCATAGAAATAAGATTTCGAGTTACAAAAGAAGGTGATAAATGTTCCTGAATTCAACCTTGATTGTGATGGGATAATAAAGTTTATGAATCGGGTTTGTGTTCCTCCCATCCCCGAATTAAAGAAGGAGATGCTGGATGAGGCTCATAGTTCATCATTCTCTATTCATCCTGGAAGCACGAAGATGTATAGGGACCTAAAAGAGTACTTCTGGTGGGATGGCATGAAAAGAGATGTTGCTGAATATGTCTCTCGATGCTTGGTTTGTCAACAAGTTAAAGCTGAGAGACGGAAGTATAAGGGGATGTTACAACCATTACCCATACCCGAATGGAAATGGGAAAACATCACTATGGACTTTGTCATAGGACTTCGTAAAACATCCAAAGGCAATAATTCTATTTGGGTCATAGTTGATCGTCTTAGAAAGTCTACACACTTCATTGCTATTAGAGAGGATTTCTCTCTAGATGAGCTTGCCAGGATATATGTAAAGGAAGTGGAAAGATTGAATGGAGTACCACTTTCTATTATATCTGATCGGGATCTGAGATTTACCTCAAAGTTCTGGCGAAGTCTTCAGCATA
The DNA here is from genome assembly GCA_963277665.1 of Viscum album. Lineage (NCBI taxonomy): Eukaryota > Viridiplantae > Streptophyta > Magnoliopsida > Santalales > Viscaceae > Viscum > Viscum album. The sequence goes on along the minus strand of OY728155.1, from coordinate 355,498,891 downwards.
CTCTGGATACAGAGTTGAGTTTCAGCACTGCTTATCATCCCCAGACAGACGGTCAGTCTGAGAGAACAATTCAAACCCTAGAAGATATGTTGAGAGCTTGCTCTATGGATTTCAAAGGAGGTTGGGATCAACACCTACCTTTGGTGGAATTTTCTTATAATAATAGCTTTCACTCTAGTATTCAGATGGCTCCTTATGAAGCTCTCTATGAAAAGAAATGCAGGGCTCCAACTTGCTGGGATGAAGTTGGGGAAAGAAATCTATTAGGACCTGATCTCGTTGATGAAATGGCAGAAAAGGTCAGATATATTCAACAACACATAAGAGCAGCTCAAAGTCGACAGAAAAGTTATGCCGACAACCGAAGAAAATACCTAGAGTTTGAAGTGGGTGATAAAGTGTTCTTACGAATATCTCCCTGGAAGAGGGTTATGAGATTTTGAAATAAGGGGAAGTTGAGCCCTAGATATATCGGTCCTTTCGAAATACTGGATCGTGTTGGGAAGGTAGCTTACCGATTGGCGCTTCCACCGAATCTCCCTCAAGTTCACGATGTGTTCCATGCATCTCTCATGAGAAAGTACATACCAGATCCTTTACATGTACTCAGCTCAGAAGTTTTACCGCTGGAGCAAGATCTTTCTTATGAAGAACAGCCGATAGAGATTCTGGATCGTAGCGAAAAAGTCATATGAAACAAGACCACTTTCTTGGTGAAAGTTTTATGGAGGAACCACCAATTAGAAGAAGCTACTTGGGAGCTTGAGGATATGATGAGGGAGAGGTATCCTCATCTGTTTGTTACAAAGTGACGAATTTCAAGGGCGAAATTCTTTTTAAGGGGGGTAGAATGTAACACCCGAGATTTTTATGAGTAATATTTTGTTTTATATATCATCAAAGGAATCTTTCACTACAAACTTGCTTTTCTTACTTTACACGAAATCGCGACCTTCCTCGACAGCTTGCGTCGTACGCAATACCGAGTTTCACTAAACAATGATATGCTATTAAAATATTATTAAAACTAGCCATTATGAATAGTAATAACCACTTTTTGAAAATTTATAAATTTTATTTTTCAAAATGGACTTCATTTTTGGATTCGGAATACCAAAATTATCCTAGGGTGAAATTTTGGTATTTTTCTGAAAACTTTCAATTTTTGATGAATAGTGAAACCACTAAGTGGTAGGTTAAAAAGTGAATTTTGCATAAAACATAATTTTACCGCTTCTGTGAATGAAATTTCGAAAATCCGACAGACACGGTTGATATCAGTAAGTAAAATGTGGTTCAATGAGATAAAAATAATTTTTGGTGAATAGTAACATTTTACTTTTTTTTACCGCGGTTAATAGTAAATAGGGTAACTAAGCGTAAATATGATATTACAATTACCCTAACACATGTCCTAATTCTATTGGATAAGTTTAATTAGACCAAAAACAATCTTATGAATAAAATATGACCATTTAGGCCCACTTAGGTTAGATTAGGACATTTATTATTAATTTATTTAAAGAAGGGTTAAAATAGTTAAAATCAAAGTTTAATAAGTAAATCATTTTTAATATGGGGTTATACATAAGATAAATTCGACTATAAATATTCATTAGAAAGATAAAAATATTTCCTACATAACGGTATTTTATTTGTAATTTTTACACATTAAATAATTTAATTTATTTATGACACAATGATGATGCAGTAATTATCTTATTAATGAAATATTGACATAATTGATGTTATAAACACCAAAATAAATGTAATTTGAGACTTTTTCTAAATTCCAATAATTTTCTAGGTTACTATGATATATTAGTGTTGATTTAATCAACTTGGTTCGAACATATAATTCTGTTATGACTTTCACAAAAATCATATATCAAATAGTGTCAAAATTGACACAAAATAGTTTTTAAATCATATATTATATTACTAATTGTTATTTTATTCTTAAAAATATAAGTATCAGCCATATGACTTAGATAGGGATATATATATTAATAATAAACAATTTGGGGTTCTTTTGGCATGTTATAGTAAGTGTATTAACCATATAGTTAAATAAAACAAAACGACACGGTAAAAGTTAAATTATTTAACTTAGAGTTAAATCTAATTGATAAGGTAAAAATAATACCCTAAACTTGTCTAAATCCTATTGGTTGATAGGATTTCGACCCATCCCCACTTTAGCTTCGAAATAAGACCCTTTGGAACCATTATAAACCGATTTTGACTTTTATATAAAATAATATTTTGAGATATTCCTAAGGTGCCCCTCTCCTCCCTTATAAAAGGGCACCTCCTCCCCCTCCTCCTCACACCAATTTGAGCACTCAAGCTAGGCAAAACCCTGCAATTTTCTCCTCTCCTCTTCCCTAGAATAATCCTATAGGTCCTGGTCTTCTTCAATGTCCAATCTTAGTTCCCCAAGTGGAGGATTCAAAGAGGCGTTCCAAAGAAGAGATAATATCCATTACCGATCTTTTCAATTTCTTTCTTCTTCAACTTCTTCTTCTTTAGTTGTTTCATGATAAAGTAATAACATCAGTATTACTTACATACTGATATGTTATTATAAATATGAAACAACCCCAATTCACCTTCTATCCATCCTATGGAAAAATGAAATCACCACGCGTGCGTACGTACGGAATACCGTCTCCACGCCGTGGTGTAATCTATTTTCCACCATCACCATAAAAGGATGGGTATAATGGTGTAATGAGTAACTATTTATGATTATTATAATGTAATATTGATACTGGAATAATATATATATACTCCAATAAAGTTCCACGATCATAAGAACGATATCATCACTCGTGCGTACGTACGGAATACCGTCTCCACGATGTGATGCGACTCGTTCTACATGATCATCATTACATAGAAATTATATAAATGAATTGAATGAATAAATATGATATATGTTACACTAATACCAATCTCGATATAAGGTATCTATAACCATAAAAGAAGAATAAGAATTTATTCGGCAAAACACGCATAAGAACAAAAGGCAATAATGACCCGAGTAACAAGTAACAATGAAATATTACTAACAAGAAGCTAAGAATATGACCATATATGATATCATATCAATATGTATGATTCTGGAATATGTCAATAACATTATTTAAACCATTATACACGAGCTTTGGACACATACAAAGCAAATCAGACCTAAGGTAAGGGAAATATCACAATCTCATTTTTATCCGAGATTGTTTATACTTTTGCATGTACTGGGGTGTATCTTATCATCCACATCCATGTTTCCTCAATATGTAATATTATTTCCGTCCACCTACAATTGTTTAAATCCAATTTTACCCTTCGGTGAATTTTTAGTAAAGGATATGAAATGAATCTTTTGTCGTTTTTCGTACGAGGTACTTTTTTGACTTTTCTGACAAATGTATGAGAAGAAAGTTTTTTTTAACTTATACGGCATGAATGGATTTCCAAGAAGCTTAATTTACAAGTTTTCAAGTTTATTTTTAATCAACTTCTTTTATTTTAAAGTCGTATGACATGTTATGAAAGGAAAACTGTTTTTAAAGTAGAAAGGATATTTTCCTCAAGAATGGAGTTCAAGTGTTTTATCAAAATTATTTTCCATCTAAGATAATAAAGGGTTCTATTTTTATCCCTATTATTACATTGATTTGATTATTTTGTGATGGAATTATATTTTTATGAATTCCTTTATCTTATATGAATTGTTTTATGATGTCATGTTGTTTAAGAATTCCATTTTTATTGCATGGGTTACGCTATGATGTATGGTTTATGATTACGGGGCACACATAAGAAAGGATTCATTATAAGATGGGTGGGACCTATATCTCCCTCCAATGCATTGGGTAAAGATTTTATATCTCATGAGATAGACATGGCTGGAATGGTAGGTTATACCGGTTCAGTGAAACAGGACTGGAACGAGGGTGACTCGGTTCAAAGAGGGACTTTGTCCACTAAGATAGTCTTGGCAATGAGTCATGACTAACAAGAAATGATTTTCCATGATTATGTTTGCATGCCACAAAGTTTCAAGTTTCATGTTATGATTATGGGGATCTCATTTTCACTTCTATGATTTATTCCATGTTAAGATATTATGATCTCTTTTGCAGGTTATGATTTTCAAAAAAGATATGATATGATTTTTATTTCCTTTATTTGCCCTTGCTGAGCATTTGAGCTCACCCTTTTATGTTTTATTTTCCCCAGGTCAGGAAGATGGATATTAAGTAGAATATGCTAAAAGGGACCCTAGATATGATGAAAGAAATGGAAGACACTGTAGAAGATTTATGAACCAGTTGTTTATGTTTCCCAGTTTCTAAAGACACTATACCTATACGGTCCTTTGTGGTATTGTCATATGTTGTAATAAGTGTGCTTCAATTTTGAAGTATTAACAATGTATGTAAAGTATGGGTCGTTATATGTATCCTCTAAAATAGTTCTGGGAAATCACAAAGTTCATCTTCAACTGTCTTTGTCATTTCTCCAATACAATATTCTTCATCATTTAAATCTGTAATCAAATCCTTCATATGATTGTCTTCATTTTTAATTCTTTTAATCATATCAGATGATCCAGAAAATGAAGTTTTATCCCAATTTCTTCCATTATTCATTTTTTCCCTTGTTTATTCTAACATGTATAACTTCTATTTATTTTGTGATTGATCAGGTGTTCTTCTAACTCCTCTGGATGAATTTGTCTTGAATAACAACAGTGTAATCTAGGAAAAAGTATTTGAGAAGTTTCATATGCATAATCTTTTGCAAACTTGATAAACCCTTTCATTCCATATTCATAATCATTTGTCAATCAATTGTAATTCATCCATTATTTTTTCATATTCATCCTATTTGATTGATTAATATTAATATTTAAAAAAATCATTACATAGAAGATGTTCAACTAGGGTCATCATCCAACTATATTCAATGTAACTAACTATGGTAAACAATACCCTTAACTCTCTATACATTACTCAGGATAAAAGTAGATCACACACCTCTTCTCAACCACCTGATCAACGAAACTAGCATTAAGAATCGCTTTTAATAAAATATTTTAGTATCCCTCATGTGATCTTTATGCATTATTGTAAAATAGTTTTCTAGTGTTTCTCTATAAACATAATGTCTCATTTCAAGTTATATGGTACTAAAATAATAGGTGGTTTGATTTTTAATAGAGTGCTTGTGGGTGGAAGGATTCATTATATTTGTTGATATGGTTATTTGAAAAGTGTGTCTATAAAGTGTCCCATATAGTCCTCTAGTGAAGTGGTTTTCTATGTTTTGATGAATTTCACTAGTAAAAAAGTTGTACTTCCAATTAGATGGGTAAGGATGGGATTTTTATTCAATGGTGTGGGAACTACAACCTAGAAAATGATATACCAATCATGCCAACAACTGAAACACCATACAAAAAAACAATCATGTTCACAACCTCAACATCATACAAACCAAACAAACACAATTTTAGATTTTACAAAGCATCCCTTATTAAATTACATTTATTAATTCTGGGTTTATCACATATGTTTTATCCTCCTGGGGAATTTATGAAAAAAACATATATATGTAAATTACAAATTATTAAATTCAAAAGCTCAATAGGAACCAACCATCATTCAATTCATTTAGTGCGTAAACAAGGACCACCAACAACCATGATTTTTAGTGGAGCATTTAGCCTATACATTTCAAAACATAACCATAAATATAAAATAGTAATAACATGAAAAAATTAGGAAAACAATGAGTAAGAGGAGAACCCTCACCATGAAGGAGTCCTTCCACGCACAATAGTGGTGTGTTCACAGAAAAGGAGAGGTGTGTGGAAGATGGTATTTTTAACTGAAAATAAAACATAAAATGAGACATTATATGTTATACCTATCCAAAATAGTTCTAATGAGACTTAATAGTGGGAAATATATGGTTAAAAAATTGTTTTGTCCAATATTGGCATTTTATTTTTCAAATATGGTATCTACTTCAAAAAAAATTTGTATATCGACTATTTTCTTAGATGTTCAACTTCAGATTGGGAAGATTATTTTTTTCAGGAGAAAGATTATTTTTAATTTACACTAATTTAGGGGTAAAATATTCCACATTAATTGAATATTTTTCCTTGGTGATCATTGCGACCCCGTAGGGATCATGAATGCCTCATAGGTTAGTGGGAAGTTAGGTTATCATTTGGTTATGATACTAGAATGGGTTGTATAATTACATTTCCAATTATAACTAACCCATTTCTAATTAAATATTGGATTGGCAGGGGGGGTTCAGACACTAATATATTCTCAACCCCACTAGAGTTCCTATGGGGGTGGGTCCTGATAGTATCATATCTAATAAATCTTTTATTGATAGGATATTAGAGTAGTCACCACTAAGGATTTCTTCATTTGTATCGTTGTACTTTTTGTTGAACCAATTGTATAAATTAAACATCATAAAATAATAATTGATTAAATATTATATCAAGACCTCATAACTTGTGGACTAATATATAGGAAAAATTTACAATCCTCATTGAATATTAATAGGTTTGGTTTCATTTATCATATAGTTACATGTTATGTGGAATGTGTCAATGATAATCATGGGGGGATGAATGATGTGGAGATGTTGATGGACATAATCATAAAGGACCTAAATATAAGGGACAACCCGACATGCATAAGAAAACACATAAGAAATATAGGAGAACAAGATTCCTAAAAAAACACATAAAGTAATACCATAATGTGTCCCAAATGAGAAATAACAATGACACACATGATATGGCCACACCAAAATTGTTCGTTGTAAAAAAACATCAAGAATCCATATGCATGGTCAAAAATGATATCATATAATCCAGGGGAAATAGAATATGATGCATTGGTAATCACAACAGTATAACCTCAAAGCTCTCACACACAAAATATCAACCACTAATTCGACATAAAATTGGTGAAAATGAGAAACCAAATAAATGTAAAAAAACAGGGGATATTATCTTAAAAAAGTTGTAATCTATATAAAAAGGAAAAAAACAAAAATAGAAGGAATAAGATAGGTGAAATTATCCTAGGGTATCCAATACAAGTGATTATAGATGAAACATACACCGGGTGTGGGAGAACCACCCAAAAGGAGTGGTGGGGTAGGGTCTCGTAGCACGGAGGGGTTCTGGATGAGAAAAGGGAAAAATCTAGTAAAATATAAATGGTCCATAAGGGAATTTTTGTTAAAAATCACTTTTTAATAGGGTTCAAGGTTTATCCATATGGTCTTCAAAACCATGTGAAAACTGTTTAGTCTTCACTGTCTAAGACTCACCATTTTACATGGTTAATGAGTATGGTATAAAAAATAGTGTGAAAACCACTATAAATTCCTTTAAAATTTATTAATTAATTTTTTATGGTTCTCTAATCCACCTCAAATTATTTAAACAAACTGTGTTCCTATGAAAACCAATTTTCCTTTTTGTGGTGCAGGGTTATCACTAATCATATGCAAACCATACTCCCTAGGCTACTACACCAAAAATGATAATTTCAACTCCAAAATAATATGTGAGTTGTTTAATAATTTAATACATATCACAAACATCATAATATATAAAAAACACCATTATGGTGTCCCAACTTCCAGGTTCTATATCCAACCCTCATTTTAAAAAAAGGTTTATCCACTAATTGAAAAACATTCCATCGCCTCGTGAAAATTCTAATTACAATATGGATAAAGGATTAAAAACTCTCTACTATTGTGCTTATAATACTCAATATTTCCTAGGGGTAATAAAATTTAATCACCACTATCGGTTATCTATTTGGAGAAATAAAAACACAATCTATTACTGAACTTCCAACATGCTTTCAAATCGTAGCACCCAAAAGAAGACACAATGACACCTAAACCTGAGACAAAGCACATAACCATAATTAAGATTATGAGATGGTATATACATAAGATTTCCTATAATGATAAAATATCTTGTCACTGTTTAGTTAATCACCATCTCTATGAAACTCCCCACCATAGTAATTAACTCAAGAAAGCCAATTTCGATCCATGGTGCCTCACACATAAAAAATTTCTTACCAAAATCCATTTTCATGTTTTTAATGACACACCTAGTCCCACATATAATGAAACTTACCCAAAAACACATGTGAATTATATTATAATGTTATTCTTCTCCTTAATTCCCAAATTTCTAAAATCCATAGATACAGGTCCACCATCCAAGTACAACCTAAACACAATTATTTTCCTTCTAAAGACATAGATTGTTCTAACAACATGCCATCACAAACAATATTAAATAATCATTGAAAGTTTCAAATCATTATATATAACATCACATGATACCATAAGTTGATAATACTCTACCTAAACTACCTCCAAAGGGTTGGCTACTGATGACATGTCACCTCACTTTCTAATCAAAATTAGCAACTCTAAAGGAATCCCAAAACATACCAAGAATACACATCACAGTCTGAACCAAACATCTTATCTAATTTAAAAATTAACACCACATATAACCAAACTAAATAATTCTCAACTTCCACCACCAATACTCCATTCAGTACTAGATCTTGATTCCTTGCTCATTGGGGGAATCTCATTCTCATCTTAATATATAATGGTCTAATCTGACCCCTAATGTGAATCCACTATTATACAATAACCCAATTGAACTAGACATTATGTTATCACATAATAACTGGTGTGAAACCAATATAATCTTACCTAGACCATGCAATGTATTTACATCTCAAAATATCCTCTCATGCAACAATCTTCACACAAAAATATTACCTCTGCGATTCCAAAAGGCATCCATATTTCATAAAAAACACATGAACACCAATATCTAGTTCTTTCAAAGAGAACCAATTTCTATCTTTTCATACCAACATCCTTTTTAATGCATAGGAGTAAAAATTCATTACATAAGAGAGTCATCGGGCGGAATCCATGAACATTAGGGGTGGATGCTGGGATGGTTGTCGGATAAGGAGGCGTAACAGAGAAGGCCATGTGGACAACATGGACCTCGTAATGAATAGGACAAGAACAAGGCGGTGGAAGATGAGTTGACGGCTTGAGGAGGAGGAGGAAGTGGTGGAAGAGGAGGATGAAGAGAAGGGTTTCAACATAGGAGGATGAGGATAAAATAGTGATAGAGGAGGATGAGGATGTTCATGGCTGAAGAGGAGGAAAAGGAAGTTGCAGCGGAGGAGGAGGAGGTGGAGGAGGAGGGAGGGGGGAGTGGTAGAGGAGGGGTAGATGACAAATGGTATAGTTTCAGTGAAATCTTGAATGGGTGCGAGGGAGGAGGAGCCTGGTAGAGTTCAATTAGAAAAAATAATGGGTCCTTTATCGACACTAAAATAAAAGGTACTGATAAAAGATACATTTATTAGAGCTTTGTTAGAAGTGATAAAGATATTCCTTTATCATATCTAAAAAAGCGTTGATAAAATACATATTTATCCGTGCTAAAATTATCTCACTGATAAACAGGTATTTTATCATCCATTTTTTAGCATTGATAAATATTGGACTTTTTCAGTGCTAAAATAGTGCTGATAAAATATGTATTTATCAGTGCTAAAATTATAGCGCGGGTAAATACTTGTTTTATCAGTTCTTTTTTAGAACTGATAAATATGGGCCTTTATGAATGATAAAAAAGTGATGATAAAGGCATAATTTTAATAATTTATCTATATTTCTATATATTTTATTTAAAATGATATATAGGATAATTATTTATTTATTTATTAATATTTATAACAATAAATAGTTTATATTTATTAATTGTAATAAATAATTGTTAATATATATATTAATAAAATTATTGTTACAAATTTACTTGAAAATTATTTATATATATCATTAAAAATGTAATAAAATATATTTATTTTATAAATCTATTCAATGTAATTTTATAAGTACAATTTTAGAACATATATATTTCATATGTGTAACATTATGAATTAATCAATATACCACATCAATGGACAACAATATGTAATTTATAAATGAACACATGCAAATAATACATAACATACACGAATGATCAATATATTCGATAACCAAATTCATTGGAAAACACACATATATTAAATAATTTTAATTATAAATATATATTAAAAATTATTATATATTTATAAATAAAATAAATAAAAAATATATTAAATATAAAAATATAATAAATACAATGAATTAATCCAATAAATCATTAATAAGTATAATAAATCTAAGAAATTTATTTATTATTTAACGTAATTTATTATAATTATATATTTATTTAATTATATATATATATATATATAATTATAAGCTTAGAAACACTTTTTCCAATTATAACATTATATATATTTTTTTAATTTTTATATAATTCATATTAATTATAAAAATTTGTTTTTAGATTAATGTATACAAATAAAAATTATTTTCGGATATAAATATAATAATATTATATAAAATAATTATAAAAACATATATCATCACAAATAATAGCACTGATTAATGTACCCTTTATCAGTGATAAGAAAAGCACTGATAAGGGGTACACCTTTATCAACAACTGTTTTAGCACTTATAAAGGGAATAGTTATCAGTGCTTTTCACTGGTACTGATAAAGGACCAACCCTTTATTAGTGCATTCTGCTTAGAGAAGATAAAAGATAGCACTTCCCTTGCCCTGTATTCTAGTAGTGATCACGGCTTGGTGTTGGTGGGTTGTTCCATACACGATCATACCCATAGAATCAAAGAGAATCAACAAACAATGCTAGATCAAGGTATATCTGGACCAAATGAGCTAATATATGAGACCTTTAGATATTATAGAAATATAAGGAGGCCCTGAGTTCTTTGAAAGGGACCACCGGTGTGTCACCAATGACTGGCGGTTTGTGCGCGGCTTGTACTGCCAGCGACAGCCTTAGTCGTGGGCAGAGGATGCACCCAGTGGAAGTTGTGGCGGCGGCCCCATGGGGCAGCATCAATGGCAAGGACGCAGAGGTAGTGGAGATCCATATGGTATGTAGACTAAGTGGAGTGGCCTAATAAAAGGTGGGAGGGGCTTGGTGGGAAAGGTTTTTCGGGACAAAAAGCTGGTCGGACCTGGGTCAGACCTATGATCACTAAGACAAAGGTTGTCGCAGTCGACCATGGTGGTCGACCATGAGCCACAACATCATTAGAATATATGATGTATAATGACTACATGATTGATTGGGGGTAAACTGTCCACATGGCCTATCCATGTGTCTATTCGACCAACCATGGCGGCTGACCCCAGTGGCTGACCACACCTGTGGGTCTACAGGACCCGAGAGACACACAGGAAGTTCCACTCAATTGATCATGTCTCATGAATAGTGTTTCTAATCGATGATACATATGAGGTTTCGATATCCTTACATTGATATTACCATTTTGGGTCAATTAGTGAGTGTTTATTTTATACCATTTTACTTTTATAGAGTTCACTTCGTTCTTTCTTCAAGGGTTCAATATGATATTACATCCACATCACTAGTTTATAATCCACTCTAAAGGATATGTCTCAAATAGAGTATGGTATACCTTTCTGATATTAGATTGTGATCCTATAACACCCCTAGTGGATTTTTTTAATCACATAACCAACATGAGAAGGGAATCAACCCTCCATCTAGTGAGGAATATCTATTGGGTGAGTGGCATCCCCCACCGTGTCTTTGTTAGATCCTCTATAATGAAGTTTGATCCAAATTGGGTATGTGGTATCCCCCAATTTGACTAAGCATGATATGTGGTTTCACTTGGGTAGTTATGGTAATTCCCCCCTCTCTGTGTATCATATTATTCTTTGACCAATACATCCCCTTTGGGTGGGGCCCAAATGATTTAGACCTCATTGTGAGTGTCTATGATGAACTCATGATTCAATGAGTGAGTCATCCTATAATGAGTGTGACTTGAGAATAATTCTATTGATGATTGTGGGTGATGGGAACCTAATGGAATGGTGTCTGTCATGATTATATCTAGATATTGTTTTATATGTGTAGTAAACATATACCTATGTAGAGATAACTCAACTTTTCTTTTGTGGTATTCTTTTTTGTGATTGCATTGTGGTTTCAGGGTGTCCTAGTAATTATAGTTATACTCACACTTGTATGGATTTTACCTAGATATGTCATGAATTGTGTAGATGATCAGCCTTTAGACAAATCCATGGGAATAATAGGACATGATGGTGCTTAGTGCGATCATACATACATTGGTATATTCCAATGATTTTCAGACAGTAGTGCAATTATCTTTATGTCAGGTTGGACTTGTGTTACATAATCTTATTTCTGGGATTTTGTTCCCTGTATAGTTTCTAGTACATTCACTACCAAACTCTATTTTGGGATCTTAGTTGTATTCATGCATTGTTTACTTAGTCATTTTTTTAAATTTCATCATTTTTTTATTGGATGTGTGTGTGTGTGTGTACATGTTCTTAGGATAATGACTACCATATGTAGGATATTCATACTCATTACTGGTTAGTATCCCCTAGCCTATTATAGGTATAATTGGGGTAGTGATTTCATGTAACCCTATGGAACATGTCATGATAGGGTGGTATCAGAGGAGGCCAGTTCTACTTTAGGGCTCAGAGTCCATGAGGTTGGTTTGGGAAAAATAGTGTTTAAGTGTCTATAGTTCTTCATTCAAACCAGGGACTCTAGTGTTGGTATAACAGCTGACATATCTATATACTATAAATTCAAATAAGAGTACATGAAACACTTAAGGATGGTCTTGTACATACTTCTAGAGGAACAAATTTACCGGAATTTCTTGTAGTGTTAGATTTTGATTCGACATGTCCATTTTCCTGGACACATCATCTAAAAGTTTGGAGTTTTGTGGATCTAGTGATTTTTTAGGTAGTTTTTTACTTAGGATCCACCCAAGAGTATTACCTAGGTGCATAGTTTCATTGGATTGGTCAGGTACTATTTGAGGTTTGAACAGAATTTCTCTAGAGTAGTAGAACTATTTACATTCATTACATGAAAGGGGAAGCATTTCATGCGGATAGAGATGTGCCAACAGTGTGTTTAGGATCTGAGGTAGTGGTTTAAAAGCCCTCACAACCTAAAGATACTAGAGGAAGGAAATGAGTACATGATATTCTATAAGGCCTCATGGACTAGGATAAGTTGTGTCCTGGTGTAGTGGAAAGTAGTTATTGCCTATGGTTCAAATTATTTGGGACCACATGAGAATAATTATGTGACCCACGTCCTTGAGATAGAATTTCTTGTCTTTTCATTGATGATATGGATAAAATTTTAGATGGATGATGGATTTATCATCTACACTGATCACAATAGGCCCTATTATATCTTCTCTCAGTAGAATATGAAGAAACGAAAAAAATGATGGCTAGAGTTCTTCCAGTATAATGAATATGAGATGGTCTATACTCATGGGATGGAGAAAATGGTGGTAGATTCTCTCTGTAGGAGGTCAAATTCACAATTGTTGAATAATGAAATAGAGCTTCTGTCCTTGTTGGAGATATCCTTTATGGATGAAGATGGAACAACTTACCTCCAATCAATGGTTTTCACCCCTCCACTCTTGTAGTGAGTCGGGGAGGTACATATTCGGGATACCGAATGTGAGACCTTACATTCTCGAGGGCATGCTCCTGAAGGATACTAAATCGGTGGAAAACATTTCATTATTTTTAGGGAATGGATAGTAGTACCAGTGGCATTGTGGGAGGAGGTTTCGATGGAGTTTCATACAACCCCTTTCATAGTACATCCATGCATGGAGAAGATGTACCATGATCGCCAAACATCATTTTTTGTGTCTATGTGTAAAGAAATGAGTTATAGAGTTTGTCTCTAAATTCCATACATATCATTAATTAAATACCAAGAACCACGTTCCAACGGGTTTAGCTAAACCCCTTGAGCTTCCATAAAGGATTTGGGATGGAATATTTATGGTCTTCTTGTTTCATTTACCACATATTTCCAGAGGACATAATTCCATCTAGGTGATCATTGGCCGACTAATAAATTTGGACCACTTCCAAGTTATCAAACTGTAGAGCTTATTAGAGACCTTGGTACAAATCTATGTGAAGGATATAGTTCTAATCCATGGAGTTCCATCGAATATAGTTTCATATAATGAACGTATATTTATATCCAAATTGTGGAAAAAAATATAGAAGGCATTTGGGGCCCAGCTACACTAGATCACAACGTATCAACCATAGATAGACAACTAGACTTACTGGTCCATTAAGATTCTAGAGGACAGGTTGTGGGAATTCGTGTTGGATTTTGTCCATTGTAGGGAGGATCACCTACCACAATTGGAGTTTTCATATATTAATAGATACCACTCCATCATTGTGATGGAACCATTTTATGATTTGTACGGGTGACTATGTAGGTCACCGCTTTGTTGGAATAACCCATTAGAGTCAGCACTCATCGGACCAGAGTAGGATGGAGCTATAATAGAGAAGGTTCAGATATTTGAAGTGTGGATAAAGAAATCATAGATCTATCATAAGACTTATTATAAGAGGTGGAAGAGACCATTTTATTTTGAGGAAGGATTTCATGTGTTCCTTCGGGTTTCACCGTGACCTGGATTGGGCATATTTGGTTAGGGTGACAAGTTATCTTCGAGTTTCACTGACCCATTTCAGATACTGAATAGAATTGTCAAGATGGCATACCGCTTAGCATCACCACTACACTATGAGCATGTACACTACATATTTCAAATGATTCATTTGAGGATGTAAATGAATGACCCATTTCTTATCATCGACTAGGGGAAGATGGACATTGAGGATTGATATACTGTTGTTGAGTAAAAGATAGTGATCCAGGATCAACAATAGATGATCCCTCAAGGGTGATCAATTTATTTGATAAGTGCTTGGTGGATGTATGAGAATATCCATTAGAGAACATATGAGTGAGTGGCTAATATTTTTTCTTTGTACCCTCATCTATTTTAGTAGCCATTATTTTAGATTTTCTAGGATGAAAATCCCCAAGGTGGGTAGAATGTAATGTATCTGATTTTTCTGTGTAATAATTTTAAATATTAAATGGAATGATTTCTAGGACAGGTGCTAATATGTTGTGCAATTCTAAGGCCATGTGTGCCCAGAATAATATATTGAAAAATATTATACTTTTAAAAGCACATGTGCATGGTTATCTTGAAAAAGTTGAATAAATTTTGAATGTGTGAAAAAATATGATGACACTGTTGAGATCAAAATGTTGGCATTACTCTAAGGGAAACATAATTTATTAGGTGCAGGCCATTTTTGCAAAAGATGCCAGGGGACATAATGGGTATAAATTTATTAAATAAAAATTATTTTCTTAAGGTAATGGGAGAAAATCATTACAAATATTGATATGGAGAATATCCACAGTTATCTACATATCCCTAGAAATCATGGAGAACTTTTGGAGAGAACCTTTGATGAAATTTTTAAAACAAATGTTGAGAGATCATGGATCAATGATCAATTCCCAACCAACTCAAAGGAACCTCATATACATCAATGATGTAGTGATCATTCTTCATTGGTGACTGATAAAAATCAAGGAAGTATGTGTCAAACTATATCTTATTCTTCAATCCTCAATTACACGAATAATGAACACCAATTAATGAAGAGACTTATCAATTGTTCGGTCATATCTATGGGATGGAATTATATGCGAAATTATTAGAAGTCATCTGTTTTGGTTTTGTTACCCGACCTCCATGATTATGATCATTGGACAAGGAAACATAGACCAAGATGATAAAACATAATTTTTTTTATTTTTTCTCTTCTTTCTCTATACTTAGAACCCCAATAGTTTCTAGATTATCATTGTTGGGTGGTTTTAAACATAATCAAACCCCTCAGAATCGAGTTAAATTGATAAATGAGGTTAGATTTGGGTAGATTGGGACCCAAGTGTCTCAGATATGTGTCAATTTGATTTTTCCAAAAATAGAGGAGGCTCGGTGGTCCATGAAGGGGACCTTTATCATGGAACTGATTGTCATCAGTGACCTATGGTGGTGGATCTGTGTGCGACAAGTGCGGTTATATTTGATCGAGGGAGTTACCATATGAGAGAGTGGAGATGATGATGATATAGAGGTGGTGGGGTTTTGGGATTAGTGGGGGTGGGGGTGGATGGGGTGGTAGGTGTAGACTTGGCACAAGCCGTGTAGGATGTGGGATGAGCAGTGTGGGAACATGAATGGTGGGCTGGGCTATGTGGGTCAGGTTAGAAAAAGTGGGATTGACCAAGATCTATGTCAGACTCGGAGTCCCCATGACGAAGGTGGACATGGTCAATTGTGGTGGTCAACCATCAGCCGTGTATTCTTGATCTTCCAGAAGGCACAATGACCACATGGCCGATTTGTGCGGTAAAGACGACCGACCATAGCGGTTGGTCCATATCCCCGAGTAAGTCTAAGGTTTATTTCACTCAAAATGGTGTATCATTTAAACAGAGAATCCAATTGATGTGATGTATACAGCATTGAGACCATGATATTGATATGCTCATTTTGGGAAAAGATTTGAGTTTTTATTTTGGATATGAATTTTTGGTAGTGTTCCCTTGGTCGTTTCCCTGAGGTTTTAGTAAAACATTAAATGCACATCACTAGATTGTAATCCCCTATAGACTCTATGTTTCTAAGAGAGTATGGTATCCCTTCCTGATACTAGAGTGTGATCCTCTGTCACTCTTAGTTTATTCTATGGAATCATGTAAATTACATGAGTGGGGAATTGATCCTTCATCTAGAGGACGGAATCTTATGGGTCTATGGTAACCCCTTGTGTGTTTGGGAGTGATCTTCTATGTAGTTGGTTGATCTAGATTGAGTAAATGTTATACCTTAGTTAGTATGCTCATTATCTATGGTTTCCCCCAGTCAATTATGGATGGTACCCCCACTCTTTGTATCATAGTATTCATTGTCCAATACATCCTCTTTGGGAAGTGCCCAAATGGGTGAAACATTTATGTGAGTGTTTATGGTAATATAATGACTCAATGAGTGAGTTCTCCAATAATAATCATGATTTAAGAACAATAATGTGGTTGAAAATTGGTGATGACCACCTATTGTTGTGGTGTCTCACTTGAGTATATTTGAGTATTCTTTTTATATGTTTTATATAAATATACATGTGTAGAGATGACTGTAACTTCTATTGAGGCAATCATTTGTGTTATTTATTTGCGGTTTTGGGGTGTCCTATTGAGTATTATTATACACCCACATAAATGTTAATTTTTCATATATGTCGTGTCATGTGAAGAAGATCAACCTTTTGATGGAGCCTTCGGAGGACCAAGACAAGACACTGCATAGTGACACTAGACAAAAAGTGGTGTGTTCTTTAGATTTTCATTGAGTAGTCCCAGTACCATTACATTAGGTTGGACTAGTGTTATAGACTCCTTTTAGAGGAATTGTTTTTCCCCTATTTCCATTCAAGTGCTTTCACTGTCATACTCTGTTGTGGGATCTGGGTGGTTAGCATTTATTGTTTACATAATGGTTTTTTTAATTTCGGCATTTAGTGTCTTGGAGATATGTGTGTCTATACAGGTACTTATTCTAATTCCTCTCATTTTTTGGATATCACTACTATGTTCTAGTCACCATCCCCTGGAATATTGGAGGGGGTATTGGGATAGTTATGGCATGAGACCCTCTTTGATGGGTCGTGACCAATTTACCTATCTCCAAGTAGGTTGTTCTTACTTTTTATTATTTTAAGAATTTCATCATGGGAAATCTATATGCTTGGTTTGAGTATTATAAAATGATGGTTCAGATTCATAAAAGACATATGTGTGTGATCCATAAATAAGAGACCAGTGCTGTTTTCTATTTCATATAGAAACTTGATGATAGCATTCCATGAGTTTATATAGATTTTATGGTGGGGATAATCATAACATCCCAATATTTTCATTCATTTTCATTCATTTTTTCCTATGTTTCTATTTTTAATTTGTGTTATGTTCTTTACATGATCAACAAATTCATTTTAGTTAATATTTTTTGAATTTATTTAAGGAAATCCCATTTTTTACATTGGTACATATCCTTACATGTGGAATGAGGTCTTTATAAGATTAGAGAACCTCCACCAATATAGAAAAGGTGTTTCTAAATGGTATTCATGAATATTAATGGCATATTTAAGGGTAAAGCCCAACCGAATAACAATGATATCAAAATATTATACACCTAATAATGGTAAAGAAGAGGAAAAAGGGAAAATACCATTTAAGTATTACGATTAAGATTAATGTATAACTTTTGTGATGTTAATTGTACCTTTCTAAAGGCATTGTATGGGTACCTAGGCTCTATATAAGGGTATGCATGTTTTTTTGAAGGATGTGTAAGGGAACATTCATGTTATATAATGGTAACTCCTTTTTTATAAATAGTGTATTAGGGTAGACCAGATCCCACATAAGGATATCTCATATTTCACAAGGGTATTAGAGTGTTTCCAAATGACAAGTAACGGTAAATCCCATTACAATTACATGGAAGCAATGTGTAATGGTAATCAATTTTATCCTTACATTGAAGCCTTGTAATTAAAGATATGATTTTTAAACCAAATTTCACTACTTTTTATTCTTGAAAACCGATAAAACAATTTAATTTAATCCAAAAATTGGAAAAATTGGAATTAAATTTACTTGACCCATTGGAGGTTATAACAAGCAATTTTTATATTTTTAATCATTCTGTAATCAAAATTATTTTGATAATAGTTGATTAAATAATGTTATAATTTATGGTTTTCCATTTATGAACCTAAATTTTTATGGTTCATTTAGATATATCAAATCGCGTGTTTCATTGATTTTTTTCATCCACCAGAGTATATTTTTGGTAGGCCATAGATGTGTGATTGGAATAAGGGTTCATCTATTGTTTTCCATTGATCATGGGGAATGCTCTTACACATGTTTCTTTATAAATATCTTATGTTAGGATGTTCTAGCATTATAATTTACATATGTGATTTTAGATAGAAATAACTATTATCTTAATCTATCATTTCTTGATTATTGTAACTTTTCATTCAATTTAATTCATAATTATTGATTTTAAATGATGATAAAGTGTTTTTAAATTATATGTGGTTTGTAAGAAAAATACATTAAGTGTGTCTATTAAAAATTAATTAATATTTTTTATAAAATGTTCTATATTGAAATAGTGATTGAAATAATATGTTTGATGAAAAAGGAAATTAAATTTTATATGATTAGAAATTAGGTGAAGGGAACTATTTTTTTTAAAAAAAACTATATAGTTTTATGAAATTATGAAATTAATTTTTTATAACAATAATTTCCTTATTTTTATTAAATTAAAATAATTCTTTAAAATTGTACTTATTTTTAATTTTAAATGATTATTTAAATGATTTCAAAATGATTTAAATGAAATAAAATTCCTATTTATTTTCTAATTAGTTTGATTTAAATTTGAGCCCAATTAGTATATAAGGGGTTATTTGTAATGGAAATGATTTGATGATGACTAAAACATTAATCAATTTGATGGGAGGGATTTATTCATTGGGGATGTATACCTAATCTCCCAAGGATTGATTCTAGGTATTTGTGTCCACACCTTAAGCCATATATTGTTATGAATATGGGAATCGCATGACAAGATATTACTAAATAATCCGTAATTATTATATCCATGGTGTGATTCATGAAAATATTTCTTACAATACAACATTATGAATGTTTTTAAAAAGTTACTTTTATACATAATTTATTATTCATACCTATTTAGAAGATTGTTTTTTTCTTGCCAACATCGATGGAAATGAACATTTAAATGAACTATGTTCCAAATAATAAAATTTTTGAACAAAATTTTTTGTTATCAATTGTGAAATTTTTTATTTTTTGGTTTTTATTTATTGATATGAATTAATGGTTTAATAGGTATATGTTTTTTGAAATAATTGGGGGAAATCCAACATTTTCTTCCCTGATACACAACCTTTTCCTTCTAGTGTTATATTTTATTAATTTGAGTGTCCCCTACAAAGGAAAGGAACCAATATTGGTTTTTGGGTATATATGAATTTCCAAAAACATGGGATATGGAAAAAACGTATGGATTATATGTTCCACTATTTTTAATGTTTCACACATACCTTTTCTTAGGATTATGTCATGTTTATTTGGATTTTTCTCTATGGTAGAATGTTTTTAATAATGATTGGTTTACTTATTCATATTAAATAAAATTACTTATTTAATGAATAATGATTTGAAATTGTCCATTATTCATTTAATTAATTTCAGGGGGGTAGTCTCCATCCCATGGGGATCAAGAATTCAATTCAGATTAGGTCAGAAATGGCTCACCATCCATTTGGGGGGTTATCTTGTTCAGTATTTGATATGTAATGAAATTGTGGATTATATAAGAAAATATATAATTACATCGATTATAATAACTACATTCATAATTATAGGATTCATAATTCCATAGAACATAATCATAAAATCATTGAATTGATGTAATACATCATATATAAATACATAAGGCATAATCAGATAACCAAAACTATTTTCAATCATGATACTGGAGTCATTCATCACATTCTAATTCCAATAAATTCATAATTTGAAAAAAATGAAACACTATCCAGAATACAATCAATATAAACATTAATATTTTTTAGGTAAAATATGAAACGTCCTAATTTTACCAAGTCACTCAATAGAGAAACATGATTGAAATCCATCTCAATAAATATAGGTAATTGAATCATTAGAGTATATTCCCATTAAAAAATTACATTTAATAAAAAAAATTATATGAAAAATCGTAAAGACTAATATAGAAACATTTTTTAATAAAATACCATTTATTATTTTGAAAATACCTATTTAAAATTTGAAATTTTCATTAACATTAGAAAAAAATTGTATTAATGTAATAAATGGAAATATATAAATTAATCCTCATGTGATATAATAGTAGTGAAGGATGAACAAAAAAGTCATGCTTTAAATGTTAAATGAAATTTTACGTAAACACATTTGATAAAAATTATCACAAATATAAAATTACAAGAATATTCCACTAATTTTTTTATAAAGTTAAAAATGGATAGAATTGATTAATATAATATTGGATAATAATATATTTATCCATTAAAATATTTTAAAGAAAATATGAAAGGGGAAGAAAATGGTTCTCGGTCGAATTATTAGGGATATATGGGTTTCCATAGAATAATATTTTATCAAGTTTATCTTCATTGAGAGATAAAAATGAAATGAAAATATTAAATATCATGAAATAAAGAAATACCAATAAAATATATATTACTTTTTAGTGACATATCATATAACCATAGCATCTAATATTTGAGCATAATCAATTTTGGAAAAAAGTGATATTTTAACATCAAACCTATTCCCCAGGTTTGACATATTTTGTATATGATTTTAACCTCTAGTAATATAAATTTAACATTATTAGAAATGCAAACATGAATTATATCCTTAATTATAATAACATATGTTTTTCAGATTGAGTAACTATATAGGGTGGTGAATTGAGTTCAAAATAATCATATATTAAATATTTTTAAAAAGTAAATATATAATTTAGAAAATTGCATGGATAATAAAAATAGAATAAATATATATATATATATGATATTTCAAATAATATCTTAGATTTTAGATTATGGATAAGTTAAAATATTTTTTTAAATAACTTTAATAACATTAATTATGTTACACAATGAAACACATCATATAAACACGAATTAAGACTATCAATCAATGTAAATTTTTCATACATTTTTGGGAAATAAATATATGAATATTACTACAATAAAACTATAAAAATGTATAATGTAATTTAAACAAAGGATTCTGCCTTAATTTCTGACTTAACCCCATCCACTTGATAAATCACCTGCATCTAAGTAGTTTTTTAAAGAATAAACTAATCCACAGGATGGTTCATTTTTTATATACTATATTACCTAATAATTTTTAATAATAGATCCTCTTCCATTGATTTTTGTGGAAATAAAAAAGATACCATGCCATCCATAACAACATCCATAGTTAATCATGAAAATGAGAATAATTATTTGAAATTACATGAGGTATTATATATTTTATAAAAACAGACAATATTTTTAAATATAAATAGAGAAAAATAAAACATATCTTGATATAATAGATAATATGAAATCAGAAATGGATAAAAATATATAAAATTTAATCAATCATGATCTGAGAGGCTTAGATTGTCCAATGTCATTGAATTTTTATTTGGATGGTTCATGGATGAGTTTCTTATAAAATTATAGATAGAAGATCAATAAAAAATTTCTATCTAACTCATGTTATCATATTAAAATAACATGTCATTTTCTATGTGATTTCTAAATTCTTTTTAATAGTCCATAATTTCAAAATATAATAAAATAATTCTATTTAGCCAGATCTTCATCAGAAGAATCTTTAGATGAAAAATGATTCACCATTTTAATAATTTAATCTTCATTTAATTATTCAAAACTATCCACTATAAAATTTAAATTATAAAATTCAATTTATTATATGGTAATTTGTATTCACATTAATTATGGACAGTTTTTCTCATGGAAACATGACTATATCAGTCTATGTGGAATGAGGATTCAGTCAGTTTTTCTTTTAATGATGTAATTTCATTTTCACATGTGGTATATTGGTGCCACATGAGGTAAATTTTCTTATTCATGAAGTCACTACATTAAAAGAAATTATCATTATATTAATTTATGAAAAAATATACATAGCTTTCCTTGGTAACATTATTTCTTCGAGAGGTACATAGTTTTCTTCTTTCGGTTAAGTTCACCAATTTTCATTGAAGGTTGATTGTACAAACAGTTTGATGATTCCCTTCTCATTGTATTTTGAGAGTTAAATGTGCACTCTATTAATGATATATAAATTGTTTTTTTAAATTATATAATGATAAGCTGTTTTTTACATATTGAAAGGTTATAAAGTCACATGAACTTCATATAGTAAGGTGGTATGAAAATATCTATACATATCAATTTTTCAATTTTTTCATATAACATGATTTATGAAAACAATAAAATCATAAATAACAAGGAAAACCCTGTTTGCGATCATTAATATAAATAGTTATAATTCTAATTCAATAATATCCCCTGATTTGTAATAAAAATTCGCCACATTTCGAAAAATGAATTACAAATATCAAAAGTATATTTGAAAAGGTTTAAAATAACTATGTAACGTATACATGAAATAATGAAAATTGTTTAAACAAAATTAAATTAATTTTAAATTATCATAGTACATATTTAACGCCCTGACCATAGTTTTCGAGAGTCGGTTCATTATTACATTACATTATCATGATCACAAGGGATCAAATCCCTAAAGATCGATCAGTTTCGTTGACTTGGAAGGAATAGATACCTACATATTTTTTACATTACATAATGAATTGAAAAAAACATTTTTTATCCTTTTAAAAAAATCATCTCCCATTGAATATCCCTGTAGGTTAGTCATAATATACTTCTTTGCATCATGATAAAAATAGAACATAGTAAGGGGTGAGCTCAGGTGCTCAGTAAAGATAACAATATAGCAGAAACTTTTATAAATAAGCATAAGAATTTAAGGTAATGTATAAAACTAAAACAAAATCCTTTTAAAAATGAAATTCAGCGTAATATGGAAAAGATAAATCAAATAATTTCATTTACTTATTCAAATGGATATTCTAATAGTCGAATCATCACATGTAATATCAATGAAAAACTACATAATGACAGAATTCATAATGTCAGACATCATAACCACATAGTGAAGTCCTCATGCCAGGAATGCAAATAAGATTATGTCACGACCTTGTGCCAAGAAACTAGTTTGTCTCATGAGACCTACCGAAGAGTATATCAAATTAAATCATGGGTATGATGATGAGATTAGTAGATAAAAACATTTATATTCCCTAATCGGAACTAATTCAAAAAACTTTATTGTAATGATACCTCCCTTATGAGTTTTTACTGACAACTACCTTGTTAAATCAAATTGGAAATATCTATTTTTCTTAGCAAATTGGGATGATATGAAACAATATGATGATATAGAATCAAATAAAGCATGGTCTAAACATGAGGAGACCATTAAATTACCTGTCACCACATCATTCGGAGCATCAACATTAGTAGTAGTGATTGCATAAGCTTGGACTTTCTCGCTTGGACTTTTGTGATGTATGATTCCTTGGCGTTTAACACATACATTTTCATAATGTCCCATTTCTCTAAAATTTAATTATTCAACATTGTTAGCCTCTTTCTTTCCCTTACAATCACCAACATGGTGGATTTTTTCACCACACTTGTAACATACACTCATTCCCTTCAAGAAAGTACCCAGGTGTTTCATCCCACATTTACTAGAGGATGGAATTACATCTTTTACCATCTTCCACTTATTTCCATTTCTAGATTGTTCAGTAGATATCTTTTTCTCTTTCTTTTCATTGATTTTGTAAGACATAGAGAATTCATTTTTTTGTGATAACAAATGAGACAACATCTTCATATGATGACAATGATTGTGAGAATAATGCTTGGAATATAAATGATTTTAACCCAAAAAAGAATTGATCAATCTTACTCCTTGGGTTACATATATAATCTGTTTTATGTTTTTCCAACCTTGAAAAGTTATCCTCATAATTTGCGACATTATCCACCTCCTTTTTCCTCAGACTCTGAAATTTTCTTTCCATGTCCACTCTTTGGTCACCCGGAAAGTATTTTTCTAAAAAGGTTATTTAAACTACCTCCATTACATATTTGATACTTCTTAATCTCCCATTGTGTTTTGAATTAATGACAACTATTGATCTACATATCCCGTGAGGTGATAATGTTTAATGATTTTTTTTCTTTTCGCTACTCCCCAAATCATGACAAATTTTCTATAAGGAACTTCTCCATTGCTCACCGAAAAATGGATTTGTAGTCCCATTGAATGTTGGTGGTTGTTTCCTCATGAAGCTGTCTAACATTGATCCTCCGTGTTGTGGATTAGGGTGCTCCTTACATGGAAGGTTATTATTCATAACCTGAGTGAGTTTTCCCAGTATGGGAAAAAGTAGATCCGCACCAGTTTCATCACCATCTCCACTATAATTATATTATGTTTGAGGGAAATCCATGAATGGATTACATGTATTTATATAGTTTTCATTACTTTAACTTGGTTCCATTTATAAATAATTACATACACAAGATAAGTTTATGAATCACAATACATAATTCCGAACTGGTAAAATTGTTGAACGGTTTATGGATATAATCCATAATCAAAAAAATGTTTTTCTTGAGAACGCACATACAAAAAAATCATTCATAATGTTCTGTGAATAAAATGTGAATTAACCTAAGCATATCCTCTAAGAGTTTCATAACCAAGAGTTAAACAAGTCCCATTATCATGTACTAGGATACCCAGGGTCATGCTAAAAACTCTTCGTCAAGGTTTTCACTCCTAGGTACATCTGTGCCAAAGCCTCCTCTTCCTACTTGTATCCAGACAGAAATGTATTTCTCGGAAAACTCACAAAATCTATACATTACCAAAATTCTACAAACTTCTTATATACTAATCCACAAAGTATATATTAGGGTAGTTTTCTCTAATCATAGTTTTTCTAAATCTAGTTTCCATGGTTTGTACTAAACATCCTCTGATACCAACTGTAATGCCCCGACCATAGTAATCCAGATTTGGTGCATTATTATATAACATTGGCATGATCACAAAGGATCAAATCTCAAATGACCGATCAACTTAGTATCCATGGAATTACTAGATACAAACATAAGTTTTAAAATACATTATAAAATTAAAATCATCAAAATTATGTCTCATTTTAACATATTCATATACTTTAGACTATTCCTTTTAGTTATTCATAATATATATATTCCATATCTTGGGAAAAATAAAACATTGAAAGGGGTTATCTCAGGTTCTCAGTAAGGATAACAATATAGTGGAAACTTTCATAAATAAGAATAAACATTTAAGGAAATGTAGAAGACTAAAACACAATACATTTAAACATAAACTTCAGCATCATACGACAATGATAAATCAAATAATTCCATTTACTTATTTAAATGGATATTCTATAAGTCAAATAGTCACATGTAATATCAATAGCCAATTTCATAATGATGTAATTCATAATGCCAAACATCATAACCACATATTCAAGGTCTTATGCCAAGACTATAAATAATATTTTGTTAAGGCCTTGTTCCAAGACACTATTTTGTCTCATGATACCTACCGATGAATTGAAGAGCTATAGAGGGATCCCCCATCACATACTAAGTCCAACGTATTCCTCATATGAAAATGTTGAAACATAACATAAACATTCGTATTAAAGCTAGCATATGAAATTTTAAAACATTAACCATAAACCATGAATGGTATAAAAATAACACATCCATAGTCTAACATATCACAAAACCTTAAATACAATATATATTATAGTATCATAATTAATCAACTCAAAAAACTGTAAAATCCATCAAAGGATGTTGACATAGATGAAATCAAAACTGTTTAGAGAAATATCTATTTCTATTTTGAAATCATATATAAGACCTGTAATAATAAAATAAAACATTTATTTTGAAAATATTCTTATAATATATTAATGTATACTTATAAGGTGCTATAACAGTGGAAAATAGATTCACCCACTGTATAAGTTAAAAAAAATTCTTTCCTTAATTTTGTCGACAAGGTGATAAATGACCTTATTTGGGAAACGACGGAAAGATTATTTAATAAACGTCTTATAAAAAGTAAAAAAGGGTATAAATGACATTAAAAATATTTCTACAAAATAGTAAAAAAATTGAAATTCATTTTTAAGAAACAAGGATGTGGATGATAAAGAGATCCTAGTAGATACTCGCATATGAATAACCTCAGATAATGAAGAGATTATTAAATTAACCCTTGAATCAAAATTTTCTTTGATAGAAGGTAATTTAACCTTTTGTATAACTGTTATATAATTTTTATTAAATTATAAAATAATTACACACATAAATATGATATCATTTATGATCTTTTAAATTTTCTTTGTTAATAATATTTCAGTAGTATCATTGTTTCGGGTGTTAAAAGATTCATTTTCATTTAAATGTTATGTTATGTAAGTGTTGTTTGTTTTAGATAGGATGTATTTTATTCATATACATAATTATATTGAGTTCTTAAACAATATTGTTTGTCAAATGAAAATTATTCTTGAATGATTATGATGGGGAATGAATCTCATCGCATTCTTGGAGACAATAATCCGTACATACACACGAGCGAAAATATCATTCTATTTATGATGAAATAAAATTTAATTTGATGTTATATAATATATACTAGATCATTAAAATTTTATATTTAATATTTAAATTAATTATAATCATTATTATACCCATCCAAAAAAATGAACTATTGAATAACAAACTACACCACGACGTGGAGATGGTATGTCGTATGCACACATGTATGGTGACTTTGTTTTTCATAGAATGGATAGAATAATGAAAATGGTTTTACCATATTTATAATAACATTACAGTATTTTGAAGGTACTTTAGTTATTATTTTGGTTATGTAAACAACAAAGAATGAGGAAGTGGAAGAAGAAACGAACTTTGAAAGAGGTGGTGAAATTATTTCCTCTTCCTCTGGTGTTTCCTTTTAAGTTGATAAAAAGGGATCCCTTGGTTGGAGTTCTGATCAATTTAAGGCCCTTAGGTCTAAGTGAGGGTAGAGGGGAGGATATTTGAGCAGGTTTTGGCTGAAAAATGGCTTTGAAGGTGTGATTTGGAGAATAGGGGGAGTACCCTTTTATAAGAGAGTTGAGGGTCAATTTAGAAAAAGATTGAAATATTATTTTATTATACAATCATAGTCAGTTTATAATTTCACCAAAATGATATATTTAGAATATAAGGTGTATATGGGACTAAAAAATCTCAAACAATATGTTTTAGATAGGTTTACATCAACATATTAACCTTCTCTTTTGGATTTAACTCTTAGATAAACAGTTTAACTTTTACCATGTATTTTGTTTTTATTATAATAAATGGTTAATAGAAATACAATAAAAAGAAAAGAGAACCCCAAGTGGTACATTATTGATATATGTAAACTTATATTTTTCTTTTGGACAATCAATAGATTTTTATGAATATTATATAAATTAATAATATTGTATTGTTTAAAAAAACTCAATTATGTCAATTTTGACACTATTTGGTATATTGTTTTTTTTTGAAAGCCATAAAAACTTAATCACTTCAAAATAAATTTATTTAATTAAACCTAAAATGTAATATTAACTTAAAAATTATTTGAATTCATCATCTATCTCAATTTACCTTTATTTGGATATTTATGATATCAATTATTTTAATATTTCATTAATAAAGTAATTACTGCATCATTATTGTGTCATAAATAATTTTAATTATTTAATGTCTAAAAATTATAAATAAAATACCATTTTGTAGGAAATATATTTATCTTTATAATAAATCTTTAAATTAGAGTTTATATTATATATAACCCTTTATTAAAAATGGTTTAGTTATTATAACTTGAATTTAACACTTTTAGCTCCTCTTTAAATAAAATAATAATAAATGTCCTAATATAATCCAAGTGGGACAAAGGATCATATTTTATTCCAGATATTTATTTTGATCGAAATACACTTATCTAATAGAATTTTGACATGCGTTAGGGTAATTATAATATCAATATGTTTGTTTAATTACCCAATTTCTTTTAACCGTGGAAAAAGAAGTCAAAATTAACTATTCACCAAAACTATTTTCGTCTTATTGAACCAAATTTTACATTATTATTTCATCCTTATTTCATGGATTTTGGAAATTCAAGTCACTAAAGTGGTAAAATTATGTTTTATACAAATTTTTAAATGCACCTATAAGGTGGGTAAAAGTCAGTAAAAAGTTCAATAAAATTTAACACATCTAATATTAATATAAAATGACTTCAATGAATTTCATTAAACATAAATAGGTAATTTTTATGTATTTTTTCCTAAAATATATTTAAATAAAATAACTAATTATTTAAATAAAATTTCAGTTTTAAATAATATCGTAGTGCTTTTCACTATTCATCAAAAATTTAAAGATTTCAAAAAAATAAAAAAAAATACCATAATCTAATTTTAATATTCCAAATCCAAAAATGAAGTCCATTTCGAAAAAGAATTACTAAATTTCAAACAGTAGGTATTACTATTCATAACGGCTAGTTTGATTGGTCGTGGGGTTTAGAATACAAAGTTGCGTACAACGCAAGCTATTATATTATTCTAAGAGAAGCATATCAGGGATGCTTGGGGTGTTACAACAATCCCATTTAAAATAATAAAAAATAATTAATTTGTGAAAAAATAAAATCATATAATAATAATGGAGGTGATGTAATTAATATATCAAAATATAGTATAGACAAGTGTAAAATGTGTTTATAATAAAAAAAATCAATTCTAAAATCCAAATCTAAATAAATATTATTGTAAAAATTGATTTATATAAGAAGTATATGATACATTCCATTAGATATATAGTCCTAAGTAGATGTAGGATCAAGGGAAAATGTTTAATAATGGGAGCCAACAAATACAAACATGGAAATAGGTCAAATCTATCAAAAGGATTGGGAAGGATTTTGGAAAAATAATGAATTATTTGAGAGGTAGTATGATGAGATAAAATAATGGATCAAGGGACTAGAACAACTATTATGGAGGTATCAAGACATCATTCCATCAACTGGGTAAAAACGTCAGCATCCTGTGAACCGTAAGGTTTTTATTGACAGAATTTATCTTTATTATCATTGAAATCTTATAGAATATGATTCATAGCTATTTGATTCCAAACATACGACATAAAATTTGGATTTAATGGGGGAATAGCATAATCCAACTAATACATGGTGATAATCCTTCTTAGAAAAAAATAGTCCCCCTATTGATTGTCTCTTGGTTTGACTAGATTTTTTGGAAACATAAGAAAACAAATCTATGGTCATTGCATCCTAGTTTTGAACCCTAACAAACACATCAACTAATGTACTATTTTACACATCAATAATAACATGAAAATCAACCTGAATGAAATATTTCATATTTTTTTCTTCAATAGGTGTTGTAGAGGAAACCTGATTGGGATGAAACACATCATTTAAGGACATATGATCAAACTGAGTCATCATGGTAGATTAATTAGCTTTATGAGAACCAACCTATTCTCTCACATCTATAATCATAGTCAGCATCATCTATATTCTAAAATTAAATACCTGGGAATGATGATTTATAACCAATGTAACCCCTACATATGTACCATCTTTTCCCACCTACTTCAAAGGGTTATTATTATTAACAAATAGTTGTTTGTGTTTCTCTAGCATATCATATTTTATTGTAACTATGTCATCATTTTTGAAATAAGATGATGGAATAATTGGAGTTTCTTGAGAATAACGATATTGATTAATATCTAGATGTCGACGATCAACCTCATGTAAATCAATCATGAGAATAGATTTAGTAGTATGACACTCAACACTTGTAAAAACCTCATCATAATCATCATTATAATCCCGAACAATGTTATCATGAATAAGAAACTTCAAATCATCAATTCTCTCTTGACTATCAAAAATAGAAATAAAATATCCTTAAATATTTCCTTATGTATAGAGTGTCACGACCCGACCAAATGGGGCTCGAGATTGACTTCCCAAACCTGCCTCCAATAGGCCAGGGGCAAGTGTCCAATTCCACGTAGGCTATCACACACATGGGAGGCATTAGCCTAAGGTACCTGTACACACACACACACCCACATACACCTCTAGGAAATAGTGAAGAGATATATAAAACCGAAAAGTAAAATCATGCATACATCTATCCCAAACCAGTGTACATCAACTGTACAAAAAGTGCAAAATAAGGCCCACCAAAAGAAAACTGCAAAGTGTCCAACCTGCTCAAAATGAGGGAAAACACTGCCAAAACATCTGTCGGTAAGCTCCACAGCACAGCTTCGCTAAACACACGGTTCAAACCTAGTCACTATGTTCCGTCTACTCTGGGTCCTCCTAGGACTCCGTCGAAGGCATGTGGTAAGCACAAGACACAAACATTGCGGGAAAATCCCGTGCATAGGTGAGTATAACTATACTCAATAGGCACCCTAAAAACCAAAAAAAAATAGAGCAATTGAAAGGACACAGTATGTTAATCCCAGGGAGAGGGAACCTAGACGAGAGAGAAACTCCATATCTTGACCATCCTCAGCTAAACACAACTAGACAGCTCATCTTAGGTGTATGCCAATACATACACCTTGAATAATCCAGATATACTCAGCTCACACACCAAGCCTCATGAGGTACCGACCTCAACACCAGTAACTATTCACAACTAGGAGAACACACTCCACAATCACTTTCATCCCTGATGACACTCGTCCGAGAGATACACTCCACCGGGTCCCATAAAAACATATCAGACACTCACTAGAGAGATCACGCTCATCGGATACCATCACAGAGAAAACCTCCCTGAAACAACATAAACACCAAACTCCTTAGATAGGGGATCACTCCTAGGGTCCTATAGGGGATACCAGAACCCACACCAGTATAAGAGGATCCCACGGATTGGGGGATCACTCCTAGGGTCCACTGGGGGATACCAAAACCTGTTCTGGCATTAGTAGATCTCAAAGATAGGGGATAACTCTTAGGATCCACTAGGGGATACCACAACCCAATCTGGTGCTCGACAAAAACATGTCACTCAGATAGAAGATCATCACTTGCGTAAAGGTGGTCATGAAGATATCAAAACCCTCTCTGGTATAACACATAGTATCAAGCATTGAACTGATGATGCACCAACCCTATAGAAACCACACGCTAAGTAGGGGATTATATATCCAACGGTACCACAACCCTAGTATAATCTTCATGCTGAGTAGTGGATCGTATACTTGATGATGCCATAACCCTACTGAGCATGGCCCACTACGTTGGGGATCATAATATTGATGATGCTAAAAACCCTATGGTGATAACTATCTAGATAGGGGATCACCACCCATGGATAGGTGGTCACATCGATGCCAAGAACCCGATCTAGGGAAACGATGCCTAAGGATCCTACTCTGGGCCAACTGGAGGGATGCCACAACTCTAACAGATTAAAAATCCCATCGAGAGGATCAAAAACCTATATGAAGGTTGTGATGTCATGTAAACCCTCGTTGGAATGAACCAAGGGAGTACCATCAACCACTGCTGGTCCAAAAGTCGCTGACTCAAGCGACCCACCCCAACACCACACCGTGCACCACCAAGGCATATACCGAGGCCACCATAATGATCCATGTGGAAAAACATGTAGGATAGGCTTTTTACTTTCCTGAAACAGACTACCGAGGAAAAAGGAACTATTCATCTTAGCAAGCCCATGTGTGGCCCACACAATGATCCCAAAACCCATCAAGATGATCATACTCCTGCGATCCCCTTAGAAAAAACACGGGATTGACTACTCATTCGTCTGAAACAAACCCCCACTGAAAAATGTATTATTTATCGAAGCTAGCTCAGGTGGGGCCCACTCTTAAATCCTGAAACTCATCTAAAGGATGACAACATTGTGATCCTATCGGAAAAACAAATAGGACCGACTAATCATCTGCCAAAATCGGAATCCTGGTGAGAAAGTTGCGATTCTCCGGAAACGCACAAACACGACCACATGGGGCTCGCACCCCAAACACTATCCCAACACCCGGAAACCACCAAGAAAAGTCCATCGTACCATTAGTGTCTCAACGCTACTGACGATATGTAAATTGGACGCTCCGCGTAGAAGATTCATCGACCCGAAGTCGAATAATAATAAAATATTATTATTTTATTCAACATTTCAAGCTCCCAGGCCACGATCCCGAAACATAAAACTTTAGAACCCACATCGAAAGATTATCCTCGTCACCAGGGTCACGTCACTACAAACAAGATGTGAATCTGACCCTTGGATTGCAAGAAACAGAAGTTTTAAAACCCCCATGTAATAAAAAGGGGTCAGGCTGGCCAGAACTGGCTAGTCCCACCGGCCCACCCTGGCCGGCGGCCCTCCGCCGCACTCTGAAGTTGGTCTACTAGCGCCAGCGCCGCCGCGGCATAAGCGCACCGACAGACTGTCAGGGGCACCCTAGTGGTCCATTTTGTGATCCGAAGGCACCAGTGCGACCCTCGGGACGCGATCTTCCCTACTACGATAACCAAATGAAGCAATTCACAGAAAAATCGAGATCGAGGGATTAAAAATCAATCCACCTCCCTTTTGGTGGAACACCGAAGGTTCGCACGCCCCGTAGCTGCCGCTACACGATCCAGGAACGCCTGCCGTCAAGATCGGAGTCCATCGACACCTTGATCACGTGATTTGATCTTAGATTTACCGTTTATGGAAGGATGAAGTGGAGGGAAGAGGAAACTCCTCCGCTGTGCATGACCAAGAGAAAGAAGGGTGGGAAGAGATATTTTTTTCCATCAAATATCCACTTAACTCCTCAGCCTGACAGGCCCGTGACCCCGCTCCCGACGCAGACAAGGATAAGGCCGCCCTTATGGTAAACAAGGCATTTTGAATGCAACGACGGACTCATATTTTTGATCCAAGACTCTGTTCAGAAGTTATTCAAGCTGACTCTCATAAATTAACTTTTCCACTTATTAACAAAAACACCCCTGGTGGTTTTTCTCATAGCAGGCCCGCACCCTCAAATTTTACACCCCACCTAGTGTAAACAGCACGTTCTGAACGCAACAGTGACCTCATATTCCCGCTCTGAGCTACCATTTAAAAGATATCACTCCCCCTCCATGTTCATAGTATAAAAATAATTAATATTTTTATAAAATTAATTTCGACCACATCAGGCCTTGGAATCACACGAAGTCCTCATGCCTAGCTCTAGAATTTTTCACAGGAATATTTCAATATCTGAGAGGGAAAAAACCGGAGTCACTACATAGAGTGTGGTATGTCCACCATGTTCAGGTGGACTACCTCCATGAACATTATCATTAATATCATGATATTCTATGTCAAATCCATCATATATATATATGTGAGACTAAAACCCTTTCTAAGGTGAATCTTGTATAGAATGTCTAGGGGTACTCATAATAATAGGTGAACCTTATGATATATACATATACTCAACAGATGCAATTGATTGATCCCATTCATGTTTATCCTCATAATATAACCCAGACTGATCATTAAGGTCTCCAACTTCTTTTCAACATATTGTTTATATACTTCTTCATCATCTTTTAAAAATAAATTTTTTATTATTTTCATCATAATGAGAAACACTATAATTTGAATACTCACAACATTATTATATTCATGAACTAGATATACTATATAAAAATTTCTAATAAGATACTTGACTGGATTTAATAATTCTTTCAATTTATTCAAGACAACCAGGTACTCTTATTTCCATGGATTCTGGCTAAATTTCATTTTCATACATGTTTTTTGAGTAATAAAAATAATATGAGAAATAATTATCTTATCCAATCCATTAGGAACTAAATTATTTTTACTCTAGAAAAAGATAAATTAGATTGTTATATGATAAGTAACCGAACCTTGAAATTTTCTTCCACAATAATGACATGAGCTTAATCATTTCATGATCTTCATTTTTAATCAAAAATCTAGTTTCATTCACTTTGCGGTGAATTTCATGTTTAGTGATTAAGATAATTTATCCATAACTCATATATAACAAAAAATATAATTATAAGTGGAAATTTTAATAAGTATCCATATTGAAAATAATATCAAACTTTTAAAACAAATAATGATTTCTTTTTATGGAAAATCTATTCGACTTTCAACTTGACTTCATTCATTCCCTTACCATTTATTAAACATTGTGAAATCTTTTTTTAAATATTTGGGATGAGTAAAAAAATATTATTAAGGGATATAAAATGAATAAGTAATTTGAATAGTAAAAACAAGAAATCCCAAAAAAATATTTACCTTTAAAAGAATGTTCTTTTATTGAAATAAAAAACACATTTTTACCAGAAAAAATACATATAATATTACCAATAAATTCCTTTAACGCCCATAAAATGCCTTTAAGAATATTTTTTGGTGACATAGAGAAGCATAATCATAAAATCCTTTCAAAACCCTCTTAATTGGAATAACCATATACAATAATTACAATATAATAGATAAAAATAAATTTTAGATCTATAATGGGGATATCCCTTCATATAAGTTGTATTGGAGTGACCTATGATCTATAATGGTTATCACCTCTTCATATAATCTATATCAAGAACAACCATTTTTCATGATCTATAGTGGAGCTTGAATAATTTTATAAGCTCTATTGGGCTCACTCATTAGCTATAATATGGATAAAACCTTTGTAAAATATGTATCTAAAACACATTCATTATAAATCTATTTCATAAAATCTTTTAAACCCATATAAAAAAATTTCAAAAAAAATACCATTTTCTTTTATAAACCATATTAAATAAAAATATAGAATAAAAATTAAACATGGTTTAATATTGAAGAAACAAAATTTCTTGGAATGGAGGATATAAATACAAAAACATTCCTAGTGGCAGAAAAGTCAAATGTTTTTGTGTGCTTCATGAATAGAATATCACTTTGTTAAATTGAAAAAACATTCTATATAAAAAAGGTAAAATGATTTCTTTTTTGAATAAAAATTAATTAAATAAAGTGAAATTAAATTTAAAATATAATTTTTTATGTCTGTCTAATTATTTAATAAAAATAACTTTTAAAATATGGATATTGAAATGAAAATGATCATGAGAGGAAAAAATAATTATTTTTAATAGAAATTATTGTATCCCTTTTGGAACACATGAATTAATTTTCCAATGATATAATAATAATTAAAAAAAATTTATATCATGATAATAGGGAAATTAATGAATTAAAATTTCAATGGGGTTTTATATTCAACTTATAAATTACTATAGGTGAATATAATCAAAACGTTTCTCAATGAAATGTAGTCGATATTAATTCCCTTAACTCGAGATTAATTTATCATGTATGTATATATCATCCTGAATAATAAACTTATGACAATTATTTACATTATTGAGAATAATTTGTGACATTATTATTAAATTAATTTCACTCATTAACATATTATATACAATTACATAATCATTTATGTTTATGTTAGCTGTTTTCACCGTACTAAACATATGTTTAAAAATGAATTCATTATGACAATTGTGGTCAAAGATAATATTATTTAAAAATAAAAAAAATAAAATTAAAGAAACATATTTTATATTTATACAACATTTATAATTTTAAAACCAATTAGAGAAGATGGTTGTTAAAAATGAACTAATGTTTTTATCATGTAGAAGGTAGGGCGTACATATGAATGAGTAAAGATTCTATTTTCCAATTATCATTTCCTAAGGAATTTAATTAATTATAATTATTATACAATTATAATTATATCATAATTTACATAATATTAAATTATAAATATTTATATATATCATTCCAATGATGTTTTTATGAATAAATGTATCACATCGCTTAATGAGGTGGTTGTCCATAGATCCATAAATGATGTTATCATTGTTTCATTGAGTGAAAAGGTAAGAAAGGAAATGTTATATTATTCTTAAAAAAAGTTAAATATGTCATCAAAATCATAATATTTCATTTATATCTCATATATGATTTATTTTTACCATTATTACCTTTCATTGGATATGTTAGTGAAAATGAATCATGTCGCTTCATGTGGTGGTAGTCCAACGTACACACGAACATTGTTATCATATACCACATGTAATGAAATATAAAATATTTATGTATGATAAAATGAATCTAGGGGTATAAAAATGTTAAAAATATTATATATAAATAGTATATCCATATTTATTCAGTACCATGAGTGTTTCTATTAGAAATAATGAATGACATAATTTTGTGAAGTAATAATCCATTGTGTATAAGAATTATGACTTTAAAACCCATTTGATATAATTTTATGTGGGTTTATATTGTAACCTTATCATAATAACATCTCTATTATTTTTTATACTATGGTTTTTATATAATCATTATATAAAAAATTTGAAGGAGTTGTAGAAGGAAATAAAATAAACATGCATATTGAAGGACAATACATACTCTTTGTGTCTCTAAATTTGTTTTTAAATAAAAATATCATAGGATATATTTTTCACAAAAATAATTCTTCTAGGATGAGGTTAGGTATGCATTGGAGTGATTTTTATACACTTATGATGATATAAAGGTCATTATACATGTGGAGAAGTGGGGAATATGAGTTCCCTTTTATAGTTGGGGAGGAGTTCCATTCTTTTAAAAACACTATAATATTCTATATTGAGAGGTCTTCCTTACCACCTATTATTAAAAAAATTATAAAATAATTTATTGGATAAAATTTTTGGTCTATCCTACCATAAAGAAAAAAATGAAAAACATTATCACTTTTTCCTGAATCATTATGTTGACTGAATGACACCCTTTTTGGTTTTCCACTATAACTAGTTTTCAAAACATAGTAATTTATCCATTAAGAGGAAACTAAAGTGATACATATTTTAAATCTTAGAAACAATAATTATAATTATTTTATATAATCTATAAATAAAAAATTCCCTATTTTTTGATATTATTTTTAAAAGAAGAACATGTAAAGAACAAAAAGACCTCTTTATCCCAAACCTTGCTAACAATATTTTTTCAACTTCTGGTTCAATATGTTCCTTATAATAGATAAATGGGACAATCAATGCTTCATATTCTATATTTATAAATATTTTAAAATTACTTTTAAGAGGATAGTTGTTCTCAAAATTAAAACTAATTTCATATATTATTATTTTTTATAAAATAACATTAATATATATTTTCACACTATATATTAAATTAAAATTTAAAACATAAATAAAATGATGGAATTTTAATATATTAATTTCAAACATGTGAAAATAAAATATTAATCTTGAAAATTTAATGTTAGAGAATAATTCATTTAAGTTAATTCACATTTAATATCTTTTGTAATAATTATTATATTTAATTATTATAAAAATTTTAATAAGCTAGTGTTTCTTAAAAATTTTAAGTAACTAATTAATAAATAAATATTATTTATAAATTATTATGATTATAAAAAACCACATATCCTTAAAAATAATATGTATAAAAGAGAGATTATGGTTTTACCCTATCCCAAATAATTATAGATATTAAAATCAATACAGGTTCCTATTTTTTCTTTTTCATTACATAACATATAATATTGTTTAGATTCATGATATAGTAACCAAATGACTCATAAAAAGTTTTTCTAGGTATATAACAGTTAATATATGGCAATCAAATGGGTGTTCGACAAATTGGTTAGTAATGTTTCACATTATATTTTATCTTTTAAAAGTAACACATTTGTACCAGAATCACTATAAATAATTTTATCTATTTTCACTAATAATTATGTTAATAAAATAAGTTTACATTTTTATATAATATAAATTATAATTATTTAAAATATTGAATCCATTTTTTTATATTTTATTCATAAATATAGAATAATTTAATCAAAAATTATTCCCACATATGGGACGAGAAAGTGGAAATTTAACAAGAAAATGATGCAAATATCATTATGGTTTTATATCATAATTCACCATGAAAATTATTTAGATAAAATGTACTAGAATATTAGAAGAATAATTAATATATGTTGTCATTAAAACCAATTAAAAATGTAGCTCCTTGTCTTTATATGAATGAAGCTGGTGAAAATTTTATTATATTATCATGATTGTAAGGAATTAAATCCTAAAGTATAGAATAGTTTAGTAGTATGGGTAAACTAGATAAATAATTGAAATTAATATTTATAATATATAACATAAAAATATACAAATAAAATTCATAGAGCATTCGATTAATCCACTAAGTTTAACATTTCATATCAACATCAAAACACTTCCTCATATCCTCATGAATAATAAAACATATTAAAGGGGTGAGCTCAGATGATCTGTAAGTTTAGGTTTACAACATAATTAATTATGAAACAATAAGAATAAATAATACTTAATGGTAATGAAATTAACATTCATTACATATAAATAAATGGATAAGTCATAATGAAGATGTCATGTTTAATAACTAAAACTCATTCCACATAAATAATGAATTGATCTTGGAAACTAAAACATAGATATTATACTTGTCAAATAATCATATGGTATATAAATATTTAATCTCATTATTATAGAATAAATAATGATGTTCATTTTAAATATACCATTGATTCCTCCCCTAAATCATCTAATAGTAAATATTTATGGTCACGGTGAAATTAATTACTAAAAAATGGGCAAGACCATGGACATTTTCATATCTTGTTTGTCTCGTGATACCTACTGATGCATCAAGGGGCTATAACAGGACCCACCCATTTTGTACTAATTCAATTTCATTTCTCATATTGAAAGGGTGAATCATTAGAAACAAAAAACTTTTTATTGAAAAACTAGAATACAAAATGTGAATAAATAAACTGTGAACCATGCATTGTATAAACTGGAATATTCACAAACAAACAGAATCATAACACATTCAGTAAAATATGGAAAATCATATCATAAGATATATTACTCATTTAAGAATAATATTCTAAAAAATTTTCTAAAAAGATGAAAATAATTTAACAAAATCATTTGAAATTTATTGAGAAAAATACACTTTTACTTTCAAATGATTTTATTAAAAACCCACACATTTATAAATGAAAAAAGAAATTGTTGGAATATAACATTGTAAAAATTTTACGTAATTATTAAAATCATAAGGTTTCATGATTGTGTTAAAAGTTTCTAATGAAGTATAAGTTCAAAAAAAATCCTTCTATATTTTAGTCAAAAAGATATAATGTACATAATATTGAAAATGACCAAAATATTCACTTAAAACCATTTTACAATAACTCAATCTTCATTAAAATTTACTATAATTTTTTTAGGATAATACTAAAAATATTTTGGAAATCATATTAATGAAACATGCACATGTATAATAAATATTTATATTATTTCGTTGAAATATTTTTGTGGAAAAAATATTTAAACATTCCAAAGCTCGCCATTACACTTTGAATCATTTGAACTGTAATCTCCATTATTAAATTAACTAATAATATCATTATATTATGTATATTTATTATATAAAAATTGAATGGATCTTTTTATACACCACCAAAAAATTATAAGTTGTGAATAAGGAATATATATCACAGAAGTTAAAGTGAGATGAGAAATCCCTAGATACTTGAGTAATATGAGTGTTATAAATCCCATAAATGAATAAAATAAACTAAATCATTGAATCATATTATATAATGTAAATTAAGGATATAAAATTTCATAGGTCAGTATATGAAACACATTAATGAAGTGAGTGTAAAATATGGAATGTATCTCATGGAAATAAAATTTGAGGAGAAATTATATTACCTTAATCGTTCTTTAGAAGAATAGGTTTTAACCTCCGATATAATGGTTTTCCGAATTTTTATAACGTACATAAGAAACTTATTTATATTAATGATAACATATATGATCTTATTATCTTATTTTAGCCCATTTTTTTTGACAATATTTCATTATTACCCTTGTTTCAAATGTTAACTGCTTCATTTTACATTGCATGTGTTGTCATTTATCTCTTGTTTCATAAGAATATGATATATTTAATTCATATAAAAATGATATTAGCTTCATAAATCTTATATTAACTAATAATATACATTTTTTGTCATTATTATTTAATGTTTAATGTAGAGAATGAATCTTATAACGTTGTGGATATTGTAGGTTGTATGTAAGATTGAGTAGCAATATCATTCCCTTAATGGTAAATTGGTAAGTAATTGGTTGATATTTTAATTATAAAAATAGAATATAATGTCATAATTAATATTTATATCCATTATATCCATCATTATATCCATCTAAATAATGTAGTGATGAAAAATAAATTACACCATTACGTAGAGACGGTATTATGTACGTACGCACACATACTAATATTGTTTTTTATAGGATTGATACAAGGAGGAATATGGTTGTACCATAATCATAATAACACATAAAAATATATATTATACTCTAGTTATTACATTATTATGAAAACAACATATGTAGAGGATGTTCCATCAAAATTAACATAAACGAATTAGTAAAACAATTACATCTTAATCAGTGGATTTCTATTGGATATCCTCTTAGGGACACTGGGGAAGGACTAATGAGGATATCAGAACCTCTAAGATGTAAAGTCCCAGATTTTAAATGTAATTTTTTAATTATATGGATTTATTATGAGTCTTTAAAAATTGATGACATGTGATTCTAAGGCCCAGTGTGACTGGAATTAATTTCTGAA
Organism: Viscum album; assembly: GCA_963277665.1. Classification (NCBI taxonomy): domain Eukaryota; kingdom Viridiplantae; phylum Streptophyta; class Magnoliopsida; order Santalales; family Viscaceae; genus Viscum; species Viscum album. The sequence continues at coordinate 355,456,983 of OY728155.1, read as the reverse complement.
CTTTTTTTAGGTACAGTTATTAAACGTGTGAGCGACGTTTTCTAACTTCTAGATCGGTGATAGGATTAAAATTATAAGGGAACCATTGAATCCATAGTCTTGGTATTCTCTAAATAGAAAATTTAGTTTGACTATAGTAGGTCTAGAGAAAATGTTATTTTTTGTGAGTTTTTAAAATAAATAAAATAACATTATTTTATTATTTTATTTTCATTATTATCCTCCAGCTGACAAGTAGAGGTGGGGCCAGTGATGTTTCAAGCTATTAAATGGATTAACATTCCATTCCTATGTAAAATTATCATTAGAGATTTGGGAAGATTCATAATTAATGAGCCCCCATTAATTCTCAATAATGTTAGACACCCTCCCCCTATCCTATTTATATAGAGATTGGGGAGAGGTGTTGGCACAAATTCACCAAGAAAAAATGTGATGAATGAGTACCAAGATACCAAACCTGTTGAGGAAGGAGCCACCAACAGTGAGCGGTGATGAGCAACACTGAAACCTCAAACTGAAGGATGACTTGAAAGCGGCGTTCTTGGAAGCCTATCGCCGGAACGAAGATCACAGATCAACCTTCCATCATGAATGTTCTCCAACTAGTTTACATGGTAGGGGTTTGATTCATGTTTTAAATTCAGGTAAATTTATTGAACCCCCTTTATTTTCCTCGTGATTACAAGAAAACATAGAGGACACATGGCTAACAAACCCGACCCGGACCCTCTGCAACATTGTTTACCCCATTTTTCTACGTGGAAGACTGTCGGCACGATAGTACCGACGACCAGAGCCAGCAGGGACCTAGGCAGCATCTGGAACACCGGTCGGCTCTGATGGACGAGGTGGCGCACCCGTACTGCTAGAGGAATCAGGTGCGGCTCATTAGTCTCTGCAATCTGAAGAGGCGACTGATAGAACGGTTGGCTGTGGAGGAGGAGGGAGGAGTGACCAACGTGCTGCCGGAGGTCGTGGGCTGCGGCTCGTAAGTCTTAGTGGATATGGAAGCAGCTGGCATGCTGACCAACCATGGGTGGCAGAGTGGCGTGCCATTGGAGATGGTGGCTGGCACATTTACCGGTCGTGGTAGGAGGTAGGACTCTCTCCATCGGGTACCGCGAGTCACCTGATAGTGCCAAGTGGTGCCACCATTTGTGGATGAAACTGAACGGCCCTCACAAATGTTCCTGGAAAATGAGGGAAACTCCCCTGGGTAGAGGCTAGGGCAGGCCCCGCCACATCGAGCCACCCCACCCATCCATGGGTCACACTTCACGCAGTCGGGCCGTGCCGCACCACGGGCCGGATCGGCGCCCCCCTCCCCCACTCGTGGGGCGGACAGCAGGACCAGACCCCCCCCCCCCCCCCACTTCCTCCATGTGTTAGACCCGCAGGCTTGGATGAGCTTTCCATGGACCAGCTCAGACCGGGTCGAGCTGGGTCAGTCTGTCCGGGTCGAACCGAACCCGGGCCCAACCGGAACTTGGAACACCTAAAGGGTCATATCATGAGAACTAGACTTTTGATTGACAAACCATCTATGGTGATGGGGCCCTTATATTAAGACGGTAATTTTTTTATACTCCACTTGAGTTTTGGATACAATTAGATTATGGCCGAGTTGGATCAAACCTGAATCAAACTAGGCCCCCAAAACTAGTAGGATTATAACTCACCGAACGGAGCATCTGATTGACGCACCGTCTATCGCGTTGGATACCTTATGGCATGAATGTAATTTTGGATACTCCTTTTTGGATATTAGGGGTGGTTGAAGTCTGACCGATATCTCTAGGGGTAGATTCTACGGAACTCGAGCGCATTGGGTGTGAGGAATATTGTGGATGGCTGGAACGTGAAGAAAGAACATTGATCTTGTGTGGGTAAGAATATATTAGATACTGTGTGGGTTAGCACTCAGTGATCATGTGTGGGTCAGTGCATACCGATCCTATGTGCTTCAGATCCTGTGCGGGCCAGTGCCCAGTGATCATGTGTGGGTTAGCGCGTACCGATAATGTGTGAGTCAGATCCTTTTGGGTCAGCGGGGGTTAGTTACATATCGATCCTGTGTTTGTTAGAAGCAATTATACCTAACAGAATAAGATAGTCTAGGCTTATGACTATTCATCTGTACTATTATACTTAATATATACCTAATTCTGAGCTGTGTCACTACTGTTTTAATGGTGTTACCTTTTTGGTACTTCGATGTTCATGGTGTTACATATGTGGTAATTCTATCTTCATGGTGTTACCTATGTGGTAATTCTACCTTTTGGTGTTGTATTTTTGGTGTTACTTGTGTGGTACTTCGATCTCAGTGGTGTTACCGGTGTGTTACATCTATCTCATTGGTGTTACCTATGTGGTACTTCTATCTCAGTGGTCTTACCCATGTGGTATCTCTACATTCATCGTGTTACCTTTGTGGTATTCTTCCCTCGTGAATGAGTTGAGTATATATTGATAACATAGGTATATGTATGGGTATATACATATGTAGATTTTTTTATTTTTTGTGGATTTTCCTTTATGGAACTCTAAGAGACAAATATAATATCAAGTTCCATACTGAGTATCGTTATACTCACTCATGCATGGGCTACACATGAACCTTCTTTTGTCTTGTGAAGACGACATACAACAGTGATCGAGGCTAAGGGATCCAGGACTGGACAGTACTTAGAGGTGGACTATTTGGTGTGACGTGACGTAGTGACTACTGATCGTGAGCTGTACCAATCCTTCATGTAGGATCCTCGTTGGATGATCAATGAGACATTTTTCTCATTTTCAGTTTTATTTATAATTTTCATTTATTCACGTACATCCAATTAGGCTTCTTTTCCAGACCTTTTACATTCAACACTCTTTTAATATAGCATATTAATTTGTGATTTAATCTTGTTTCATACTATTATATGTGTTTCTACAGGTTTAAAGACAATGATTTTCTATTTTAGGGATATGCCTATCCATCACTAGTCTCCAACCCCTATCCTATAGAAGGCGATCATGGGGTAGTCATGGAATGGGCCTTGAGGGAAGGGTTGTGGCAAAGTGGTATCTGAGGAGTCAGTTCTACCAAAGAACTATGACTATGAACTTTTCTATGTGTCAATAGAGTTAAGTGTTATGAGTGTGGTTTTCAGTCTGGGGAATCCAGTGTTGGGGCGGCAACCAACGTATCCATACATCAGGACCCTGAATTCGGATTTCCTATATACCACATGGAATCCCAGATTTTGTGTGTTTTTAAAAGGTATTTCTTGTGATCTCTTTGAGTCAGCTCACCAGGTATAACTTATTGACCGTGTCACACCTATTTTCTTTCAGGATTCCACCACATATACACCCATCCTAGAATCCCCAGACAGTACACGATGATGGACCACCAAGCGATAAGGCCTTAGTGCATGGCCATGTTACGACATTAGCACCTTTATGTGGTGTACAGGCAGCACCACTACCCATTAGGCAGCCGTTTCCACAAGCACCACCAGTATAAGGTGCACCCCGACTGAGAGCATTGAACGAGTTTCAGTGGTAGAGGCCTTTGAGGTTCCTAGGTGAGACAGAGTGACTGAGGACTGGATGGAGGTTTTAGTCCGAGTTTTCCACCTAGATGGGACACCAGCTGACCTTATGGTGATCCTAGCAGCTAGTTTTTTCAGGATGTGATAGGGGGAAAAGGTATCTTGATGCTCTAGATGCATGATGAGGTGACTCTCATCTGGGAGGACTTCAAGATCCTTTTCACAGAAGAGTTCATCATAGCGACATTATACTCAGTGCATATATAGGAGCTGCTGCACCTACAACAGTGTAGAATGATTGTTTCCCAATACTTAACGACGTTCACTGATCTCTCCCGGTACTCCACCGACATGGTACGAGACCCTTTTTTCAGGGATTAGACCTTTAATCATGGTCTCAGATGAGAGATCAGATTATTGATGATATCACAATGCATTCTGACGTATGCTGGGGTGTATGAGAGAGAGCTTTTGGTGGAGAGATTCCATGCTGAGCTGGCACATACAACAAGAGCCACCACCAGATGTCAAGTAGAGGAGTCATCTGCAAAAGGAAGTTGGCAGATGACGCAAGGGCCCAAGTAGGCCAGACCTTCTGGTGGACGACCTCAGGATAAAAGGTCAGTGGTGTGTGGATAAAGGGACATAAGAGGACAAGAGACGAGTTTTAAGTGCTACACATGTGGTGGATAGGGTCACATGGATCGCAACTGCCCGAACTGCCATACAGATGATCAGCAGACGGTCGAGGGACTACTGAATCATAAGCAAGGATTCGATTGGGGAGGTAAGAAGGCAACAGGAAAATGTGATAGGGGAGCTGGCCATGCAGTAGGAGGTGGGCGGTGATTCGAGGTTCTATGGCCACCACCTCTAGGAGGTCCTCCCAGACCACATGGAGTAGGTGGAAAGGGATGAGCTCAACTCGAGGGTACTGAGGCCTAAAATAAAATCACTCCAGAGAGGATTATAGGTACGATCTATGTCTACTCCACCTTAGCTAAAATACTTATAGACATAGGTTCCAGACGCACTTTTATTTCCATGACCCTCGTTCAGAGCTCAGAGATTATGGTGGAGCTATTGGCTCGATTCTTATAGATGGAGACTCCTACGGGATCAGATTCAATGATTACACAAATGTGTCGATAGTGTGAGCTTTCTCTAAGAGGTGATAGCATCGGCTGGTATCTTCTTATAGTGTTGTTGAGGCTTTATGATTTCATCTTGAGTATGGACTGGTTATCCACAGTCCATGCTCAGATTCACTGTATTAGGTACAAAGTTTGGTGTGTCTACAGGGATGGGACCGGGTTTTCCATCATTGATGAGAATGGATCCTATTCATCACATCATGGATTTACATAGAGGAGGGTGCAGCCGATTACACATCAGTTGGTTAACCATACCCTCGAAGAAGTAGATGTTGAGATTCTGAGCTATCCTATAGTGGTGGACCAGTATGCCGATGTTTTTCTAGATGATTTTCCAGAACTACCTCCTCCCAGAGATGTATAAGTTTACATCGACCGGTACCCCATGAAAATACTGATATCTACACCAACATATAGGATGGATCCCAAAGAGCTTCATGAGTTATAGGTATAGTTGGAATAAATGTAGAATAAGGGGTTTATAAGGACCAATGTTTCTCCATGGGTAGCCCCGATTTTGTTCCCCAAGAAGGTAGATGAAAGTTTGAGACTCTATGTGGGATATCGAAGCTTGAACATGGTGACCATGAAAAACAAGTATCCACTTCCTAGGATTGATGATATTTTCGATAAACTGAAAGGAGCTCATTGGTTTTCGAAGATAGTTCTTAGATCAGGATATCATTAGATTAGAATATGTGACAAGGATGTGCTAAAGATAGCTTTCAGAAGTTGGTATGGACACTATGAGTTTTTGGTTATTCTATTTAGTGTGACCAATGCCCCTTAAATGTTCATCGGACTCATGAACCTAATCTTTCATCCATACCTCAATGAATTTTTTGTGGTATTCATCAATGACATCTTGATATACTTTGAAATGGAGGAGGATCTTACCTATCATTTATAGATAGTTAAATATACACTCGGAGAGCACCTGCTTAATGGTAAGCTCTTGATGTGCCTGTTCTGGATACATGAGGTCCACATTCTAGGACATGTTATCTTGGAGGTTAGAGTTTCAGTGGATCTAGCGAATTTAGAGGTTGTAGTTTCTTGGGAGCCACCCAGGAGTGTGACTAGGGTTGGATGGATACTATCAGAGAGTCGTGCCTACCATTTCCTGAGTTGTGTCACCCTTTTCAGCATTGACAAAGAAGGGATATCCAATCTTATTGAGGAAGAGATGACAATAGTGTTTTCAGGAGATGAGGTAGAGACATTCAAGTTCCCCCATATTGAGGATACTGGAAGATGGAGTTGGGTATGTAGACTACAAAGATGCATCAGGGACTGGACTTGGGTGTGTCTAGATGCAGGAGCGAGTAGTTTTCACCTACGGCTCACGAAAGCTGAGGAAACATGATCAAAACTATGCTAACCATGACCTGGTGTTAGCAGTAGCGGTCATCGCCATAAAGATGTTCCAACATTACTTAATGGGAGAACGTTTTTTAGTCTACTCTAATCACAAGAGTCGCAGGTATAATTTCTCTCAGGAGGACCTTTACCTTAGAAAGTGGTGATGGCTGGAGTTCCTCTTGAAATATGATTTCGATATAGTCAATACTTTTGGGCAGGGGAATATGGTAGCAGATGCACTCAGCAGGAGGTCTGGTCTGTAGTTGCGGAGTGAGGTGATAGAGAAGTTAGCCGCGTTGCATATATCGTTTATGGATAGAGATGGAAAATCATACCTCCAATCTATGACACTGACTCCCACACTCCATATGCTAGTCATGGAGGTGCATCTTGGGGATATTGACTATGATGCTCGACATGCTCAGATAATCCTAGGACATGCACCTGATGAATATTTTGAAGGTGGGGAGCACATCATCCCCTTCAGAGGACGTACCATGGCACTGTTGGCACTACAGGAGGAGGTTTTGAGAGAGTTCCATACATCCCCTATGGTGGTACATATTGGTGTAGTGAACATGTACCAAGACCTTTGTTATCAGCACTGGTGTCCAGGGATTAAGAAATCAGGGTCATAGTTTGTTTCTCAAGGAAAAATTTTTCAGCAAGTAAAGGTCAAGCATTATGTACCTGTAGGAATAACATATCCACTAGAGTTTTTGGAGTAGAATTGGGATGGTATCACCATGGACTTTGTGAAAGGGCTCACATGTACGTCCAGGGGACAAGATTTAATTTGGTTTTTTTTGACCGACTCACAAAGGTGGCCCACTTCTTACCTATCTGAGAGTAGGGATCACTAGAGTGTTTGAGATGCCTCTACATACGAGGGATTGTGCGAATCCATGGGGTTACATCGAAGATTGTCTCTAACTGTGATACAAGTTTCACTTATAGATTTTGGAAGCAATGGAGGAGGCATTCGGGACTTAGCTACAATTGAGGACACTTTTCACCCTCAAATGGATGTTTAGACAGAGCAGACCATACAAATACTAGAAGACATGCTATGTTCATGAATCCTTGATTTTGGTCACAGTTGGGATGATCAATTTTCTTTGTTGTAGTTTGCATACAATACTAGTAATCACTCCACCATCGGTATGGAAACATTTGAGTACCTATTAATATTACTTGGAAGATCACCTCTATGCTGGACAGTCCTATGGGAGTCAGCACTTATGGGTCCAGAGTTGGTATGAGCTACCACTGAAAAGGTGCAGATCATTCGGGAGAAGATGAAGACTACAAAGAGTAGGAAAAATTCTAAATATAATACGATACAAAGTCCTTTGGAGTTCCAGGAGGGGGACCACGTTTTCTTATTAGTCTCTCATTGATGGGGACTAAAGATATTTAGACATGGGGGGAAGTTATCACTAAATTTTATCAGACCATTTTATTGATTATTTAGATGATTGGAAAGGTGGCATATTGCTTGGAACATTCACTGTTGTTGGAGCGGGTGCCTGATGTCTTCCACATATCCTAGCTATGGATATACAAGCATGACCCATCTCACATCATCAAACATGACGATATGGATTCTGATGACGGGGTGACATTTACAGAGGTTAAAATGGAGATTGAGAATTGAGAGAAGTGGGTCCTTTGTGGGCTGTTGATACTTCTAGTGCGCATTCGCTGGCAGCACGTGAACCTCCAGCAGAGAACATGTGAGTGGGAGGCTTTGATTTGTGTGCAGTAACCCCATTTTTTGCATAGTCTATGTTGTGGCTTTCAGGGATGAAAGCCCTAAGGTGAGGGGAATATAAAAACCCAATTCTTCCAGGAAATTTTTAATTATATGGAATTATTATGAGTTAGAAAATATTGATGGGAGATGATTCCGAGGCCCGGTGTGCCCTAAATTAATTTATGAATTTTTTTAGGAATGTTTAGTAAATGCATGAGAGATGTTTTAAAACGGTTGAAACGATGATTGGATTAAAAATACAAGGTCACCATTGAATTAGCAGTGTTGAGAGACCCTTAGGAGATAATTTTCTTTGACCACAATAGGTATTGAGGAAGTGTTTTTTAACTTTTTAAATTAATTAATATAAATTAATAAATTTTTTTATTTTCATTCTTATCCTCCGATGGACAAGTGGAGGTGGGACCAATGCTTTTTCATGCCATTAAATGGATTGACACTCTATTACTATGTAATAGTATTATCAGTGAATTGGGATGTTTCCTAATTAATGAGCCACCATTAATTCCCAATACCTTTAGACACCCTCTCATTCTCCTATTTATATGGAGGATGGGGAGTGGTGTTGGCACAGCTTCTCCAAGAAATGAACTATTGAAGGAGTACTGAGATTCCAAGCCCTTGGAGGATGGAGCTTATTCCGGTGAGCGGTGATGAGCGACCCTGAAACCCCAAAACGAATGATGATGTTCAAGTGTCATCGTTGAAATCTTGTGGTGGGAATAAAGATCACTGATCCACATTCTAGTGCGGACATTCTCCAATGGGATTTCGAGGTAGGGGTTTGATTATTGTTTTATATTCATCTAGATTTTTTGAACCCTCTTTATCTCCCTCATGATTACAAGCTAACACAAAGGGTGCGAGACTAATGAACCCAGCCCGAACCCTCCGAAATCTTGTTTAGCCCATGAATTCTCAGTGGAAAACCGCCAGCACAGTGGTACCAGTGACAGGTGCCGGTAGAGACCTAGGAGGCGGCCGACACACCAAATGATTGTGAGGGATGAGGCGGTGCACCCGCATGCGACGGAGGAGGGAGACAAGAATAGTATGCCACTACTAATCGGGAAGTGGCCGACACATCAGCTGGCCGAGGGTGGCGGTGCGGCACGCCGTCGTCCGCTGCCGGAGAGGGAGACCCACACACCAGTTGGTCGTGGCCGGAGGTAGGACCTGGTCAAGCATGTCACACAAGTCACCTGGCACCGCCATTGTATAAGAAACTGAACGACCTTTGTGTCCCTTTAAGAAAACAAGGGGACACACCCCAGGGTAGCGGCTAGGGCGGGCCCCACCACATCGGGTCTCCCCACCAAGGCATTATCCATGCTTCACGTGGCCGGGTCAACTACCATGCGTGTCGAGCCGCGCCCCACCGCATGGCGGACCGATGGTCTCCCCCCCACCCCCCTGCAGGCCTAACCAAGGGGTTTCACCCTTGTGGGTTGGGCCACCTCTTGGGCGGGTTGGGCAGGGTTAGTCCGACTGGGTCAGAACGGACCCATGACCCACCAGACCCATAAACACTAAAAGAACCATATCTTGAGAACTAGATGCCCATTTGATGAAACATCTATAGATTTGGTACCCATGGAGTGAGACGGTCCTTTTGGTATACCCCACTATTGTTCTGAAGATAGTTAGAGTACAACCGGGTTGGATCAAAACTAAATCCAACAGGGCCCCGAAACTAAAACACTAATAAATCATAGACCAAGTGTCTGATTGACGCACCATCTGTCACATTGGAACCATTAAAACATGAAGGAAAATTTGGTTACTCCTTTTTGGATCTTAGTGGTTGTAGAGTTACGACCGATATCTCAATGGGGAGATTCTACGGAACTTGAGTGCACCGAGTGCGAGGATTCTTGTAGATAGCTGTAATGTGATGAAAAAACATCGATACTGTGTGGGTCATCATCTATCAGATCATGTGTGGGTCATCACTTAGTGATCTTGTGTGAGTCATCACATACCGATCTAATCCATGGTAGATCCTATGTGGGTCAGTGCTCAGTGATCCTGTGTGGGTCAATGCATACCGATCCTGTGTGGGTCGGATCCTGTGTGGGTTACCAGGGGTTAGTTATCTGTAGATCCTATGTGGGTCAGATCTTGTGTGGGTCAGCAGGGTTTAGTTACCTGTCAATCATGTGTGGCCCAGAAGTAGTGCTACCTAATAGAATAATATGTTCTATCCTTACGATATATCATTTGTACTTTTGTACTTATGTTATACATTATTGTGAGCCAAGTCACTCTTATCTTCGTGTTGTTACCTATGTGTTACATATATCTTTGTGGTGTTACCTTTGTGGTACTTCTATCTTCATGGTGTTACCTGTGTGGTACTTCTAACTTTGGGGTGATTTCTTCGTGGTGTTACATGTGTGATACTTCTATCCCAATGGTGTTACCTAGGTGGTATTTCAATCATAGTGGTGTTACCTATGTGGTATCTCTACCTTAATGGTTTTAATATTGTTTTATTCTTCCCACATGAATGAGATGGTTATATCATGAAAACTTAGGTATATGTATGGGGTTATAACTATGTAGATTTTTTGTCTTGTTTTGTGGTTTTCACTTTGTGGAACTCTAGGAGAACTATGGGGTCTCGAGGTCCCTACTGAGTTTCGTTATACTCAGACCTAAAGAGTTATGCCCACACATTATTGTGTCTTGTGCAGATGATAAACAAATGTGATTTAAGTAGAGGGAGCTAGGACTAGAAGGTACTCGGAGGTGGACTATTTGGTGTAACATGATGGAGGGACTACTGATCATGAGTTGTACCTACCCTTCAGGTAGGATCCTTGGTGGATGATCTAGTGCCAGTTTTTACCCTTTCCAGTTGTCTTTGTACTTTTCCATTGTACTTTTACATCCAGTTGGGCTTGTACATCAACCCCATTACTTTCAGCACACTTTTACTACAAAAGATTAATTTTTGATTGCATCTTGTTGTGTACTAGTCTATTTTTTGGTATATGTTTAAAGAAAATGCCTTCCCATTTGACAGATATTCCTTTCCGGTGCTAGTCACCAGCCCCTGGTCTATGGGAGGTCGGCTTGGGGTAGTAACAACACGGGCCCTGTGGGACAGGTTGCGATATAGGATGTGTCTTGGGAAGTTTATAATAGACATTTTCAGGTGTTTGTTGGTCTATAAATATCAATGAGGTGTGAGGTATTAATAGAGGAGGTTCCCTTTATAATTGAGGTGAGGGTCATTTTAGGAAGCTCTCATAATAATAAAATAAAATAAATTTATTTTAAATTATAAATGTATCCAAAGTGATTTATTTAGAAAATAAATGAATCTGAGTTGAATTCCTCTCAACAAAAAATATTTATACAGGTTTAGGTCTTATTATTAACCTTATCAATTAGATTTAATTCTTAGTTAAACTCTTTAACTCTTACCATGAAAACATAAATTTTTACTAATTAATGGAGAATGTGGGTTCTATAAAAATCCAAACTAACACCAAATGGATCGTTGATGAAATATTTTAAATATTATTGTTATTTGGATGTATTTTATATTTTGATGAGTTTTATATCATTTTAAAAAATATTATATATTTTAAAGTATCATTGATGTCAATTTGGATATTATTAATTATTTCTTATTTGTTTAAAATATCCAAACATGAGGATAAAATATATTAAACAATTATAATATATCATTATCAAATAAAATTTATCTATCAAATTATTAAATGTCATTTATTATAATAAATTATATTTTTTTAAAAAATTAATATAATTTATTTGATATCACCATTAATTAAAAAATAATTTAACCATCATTATAAAATCCATTCATAAATTATATATTTCCTGAAAATAAAAAATTAATTATCATAATAAATACAATTTTTTAGAATTGAAATTAATTTTTATAGTCTAATTTATCATCACTATTTCCCTATATTAAAAATGAAGTACTTATTAAAAAATGAGTAGAAATTTTTTAAATAATATTTAAATAAAATATTATAAATGTAATATTATTACCCAATTTGCTTAAAAGTGTAATAAATATTCCCTATGGATTATTTTTGTTGATTTCCACTAATCTAATAAAAATACGAAAAGTGTTAGGAAAATTTTATAATATTATAATATAATTTTTACCTCTAATTACCAGATATACCCTTAACCGTGGTAAATAAATATTTACGAATTTTGTTATTCATAATATAAAAAAATAAGTTGATCTCATTATACTCTTTTTATTATACCTATTACAACTTTTTATGTCTATTTTTTCAAATCATGTTTACATAAGTTTCTAAATTAAATTTAACACTAATCTCATAGATTCAAAAAGAAGGATGGTAAAAGGAAACATTCCAATGTTAAATAAAATTTTATATCTAATTTTAATATAAAACATATTCCCATAACCTGCATTGGATAAAAATATTTATTATTTATCTTTGGGTCTTTAAAACTCAAATTAAATGTTGATAACAATTTAAACAAAAAATCATTGTTTTAACTACAATGCAATATTTTAAAACAATAATAAAAATAATCCTCTCATATAAAAATGGAAAATAAAACATAAGATAATTTTGATATTATAAATTTAAAAATAAATTATATTTTGAAAAAAATTTATAAACTTTCTAAAATTTAGCATTAAAAAAGATACCCCGTTAAAATGTGGTAAAAATTATTTTATAAAATATAGGACTGTATGTTTAATATTGTGTACATTGATATCATATGGAATTAAAATAATTCTTATAAATGTAAAAATATTTCACTAGATATATAAAAAGTATATTTACTATGTAAATTCTATAAGATAGTCAAAATACAGGTGACTATGAAAAGAATAACGAAATAGTTTTTTTATCTCGATGTCTTGTGTATTTAAAATATAAAAAAACATAATTTTTTTTCTGAAAATAAAATATTGAAAAGTTCTGGGATGATAAATTCTACCCTAATTCAACAAATATCTTCCTGACAATTTCAAATTTTACTTCAAGAATCAACACTCGATACATTAGAATTTCATTGTGGGAAACCCACGTCAGAAATAGGGTCTATAAAATATCATCATAGTAAGGTGAAATGGGGATGCGATGCTCTCCAACAAACTAGGATTTAAATTAGGATAAAATTTGTGTAAATTTAAAAAAATGACTATAAAGATAAATATAATTGTCATTCTTTGATAGAGAGTGATAAAAAATATATTAGGAAGAAACTTAACCATCACAAAGCTATAAATATGTGATGGTATAAGGGACCATTTTATTAATAAAAAAAGATGGTTCTAAGATAAAAATTTTGTTTCAAGATAATTTCCCTAGTGTTGAACAATTTATTTAATTCATGGAATAAGAATATAATAAAACATACTTACTTGACATGTATTGTTCTATACATTAATAAATTTTCCCCACATACTCATATTTTTCTCCAAAAAACCAGTATTTTAGATGAATATTACATGCCTCAAGATTCTGATTCATCTTCTACAGATCACAAAATCCACTAAATTATAACTATATATTACTATTTTTCATTGTTCATTAACCAAAAAACAAAATTATTAGGATTAGATAAGGTAATTACCCAAAAACGTACTATAAAATTCATTAGTAAAACCCATAGTTCAATATAGATCAATCACAAAATAACAATCCTTCCTATAATATATTAAACACTAAGATTGAAAAAATAAGGATGTGATCATAGTTTCTTTTATCTAACCTTATCCTCTCTTAATTTCATATTACAACAATTTAATTTCCCAAATCACATAAAATCCAATATTTTATAACCATTTCCATTACTAAACTAAATCACCAGAAGTCTATAATAAAATCATATTTGAATCCAAATTACAATTCATTATTTATTCCTCATAATATTATTTTTAACTTAATATTATCAGATTCCCATAATAGATAACATCTTCCAAAATAACATTAATCACTTAATAATCAAATCATTTTCCTCTCCCATGGTTTTTGATATGATAAAAAAATTTAACTACATCAAAATATCCTTTATCCATTATATATTTTAACAAAAAATTCATGTTAGTGAAGAATTCACATATTTAGGTGTTATGCATTGTACCATTATTGCCCGTCAATTGTGGGTTCAAACTCCATGACCATTCTATATGCAAAAAGTCATCATTAGGCCTTTGGGTTTTGTTTTTCTATAAATATAATTATATTATCCAAAAATGTGATAATCATCATAAAAAATAACCTAAACATATTCAACATTAAATAAATTATTTAACCACAAATATTATCACTTGTGTTTCACTTTTAGTCCAAATAATATAAATACCCACAATTTCCTTAAATTCAACGTTAAAACAAACCCTAACGTTTATACATATCTTTAAACACATGTCTATAAAAGGGAATTCCATTATTCTTTAATGAATTTTTTTAACTCATACTAAACCAAGGGATTGTTTTTCATAATATATATGTTCCTAAATCTAGTTTCCAGGAATTATACAAAAATTACATAGAAATTAACTATAATTCCTGGAAAATAGAATCCCAGATTTAGTGCGTTGTTATGTTACATTTCCATAATAATAAGGAATCAAATCCTAAATGATGGAATAATCTAGAATTCCTGTTAAACTATATATATAATAGAAATTCACATTATACACTAAATCAAAAAACAAAAAAAAATCCATCTTGACATTAATCCCCTTAGTGTAACCATGTATCTAAAAATAAAAATACGACTTTTTATGCTAGGGAAAATTACAACATATGAATGGGGTGAGATCAGATTCATAGTGAGAGTTAGCATACAAAATTATTAATTACGAAACAGTAATAATAATAAAATTGGAAATGTAATGAACTAAAAAAATTTACATTTAAATAATGTGATAAAACATAATCAATATGGAATGTTAAATAAATGAAACACATGACATTGACATAATCACATGATCATGGAAGCATACCCATGGATATTTAACTAGTTGAATAATAACATTTATTATCAATAAATAATATCATAATGATGGAATGCATAATGATGGACATCTGAAACATATCATTGAGGCCTCGAAAAAGACATATGAAAATAAATGGATATGGCCTCGACCAAATCTTTATCTAAAAATTAATTGTAAATGACTTGTATAAGTTCATATCTAGTTTGTCTTATGAGACATACTAATGAATTGATGGGATACTGTGGTATTTTCTCTTAACATACTATGTCCAATTCATTTTTCATATGAAAATGGTGAATCATAAATAATATAACCATGGGTATTGAAGAACTAGCATAAAAATGTGAAGATGTCAACCATAAAACATTAATTGTATCAAAATATCACATCCAAAGACAAAATTAATCATATAATATTAAATGAATTGTTCTAAATTATATCACATGATATAAACCTCAAACAAGAATAATATTAAACATATATGATGAAATATACTAAAATAGTCTAATAAAATAATTATAAATTTAATGAGAAAAGTATATTGTTTTAAATTGAATTAATTTATTCAAAATTTGTGAATTAATAAAATTAAAAAATTTATTTGAAAAGAAATATGTAATATTGTAACTGAATATTTTAATTATTACATTTTCATGATGGGAGTAAAATATTATCATTTCAAATAAGTTAATAAAACACTCCTTTGATATTTTTGTCAAAATAGACATAACTTACCTCATTTGAAAATGAAAACAAGATTCCTTCAAACTATTTTATAAAAAGTAAAACATAAAAAATATAAATTTTCCTTAGATAATAAGAAATATAATTTGGATAACATTTTTAACAAAATAGACCTAGAAGATACCATTTTAAATGTTTTATATGAAATATTCATGAGGAAAATAATATTTAAAAATTCATTAGTGTCTCATACCACTTTAAAACATTTAAACTATACTAACTGTTGGACTCCTCATGTATTAATCATGTTTTAATGTTCACAAATCTCATTACTATTTATAAATATGAATAATAATTACAAATATTATTCATGATCACAAATCTCACATATCTTATCAATTATGTGTATTTATGTTTCAAGTTATATTATACTTTATAACGGTTAAGTTCAATTCATTCTATGCATATTACTGTTTAAGTCTGAATATAGTTGTTTGTCTAAGTACAAGACACTGTGAGCAAGACACAAACACCGTGAAGCCTAAGTCTTAGACACAGTGACAATGAGATACAGTGACCACGAGACACCGTGACATAGTAAGCCTAACACCATGAAGCAAGACAGTAAGAACATGCACAATTATCAAGACATTCTATTTCTCTATGTGCCAGACACAGTTAGCCAGACACAGTCATCAAGGCACTGGAAGCCAGAAACCATAATCCAGAAACCTTAAGTCATACACCGTGACTCGGAATCTGTGAGAGAGACACCGTGACACAGAGACACCGTGAATTACATACCATGAAGAAGACACTGTGAAGGGGACACCATGATGGAGATACCGTGAAGGAGACAACGTTTTCATAAATATTGTGGCATCGTTTCTTAAAATCATTTGTCATTTTACTATTTATCTTTTTAACGATCATATTTGATGTCTTTAATGCACGAACATAATTTATGTTTATTTTTAGACATAGTACAAGGTACGTGGCATAAAATACGTGGAACATGTTGGCTCAACCTCATGCATTCGAAGATAAAGAGAATTATGCACACGAGAGACAATATATAAAATCATGAAATGAGAGTGCTCTATACTGAACAGAATGAAAATATAGAGCACAACTGTGAAGAACACATTGCATGATCTTAAAATAAATATCATGCATGCTATCCAACACCACTAAAGAAAACACTAAGTACATTGGAATAAAGAGAATATCATCACTCGAGAAGAACCCAAGCTGACCCACGACACTCTGTTTTTCAACAGAAAATACAGAGGACTCAGAAGCATTTTTGCTGAATCAAAGGAGTCCAGAGCTGCACTAATAATCACAAGAGCATTCTAAAATCTTTTCTACTTAATCTAAGTGATCATTTTGTTTACTTTAGATCATTGTGTGTACTCTGTAAATTTTACACACACATTGAGTCTTGCACTGAACAAGAGGATTTCAAAGTCCTCACAGCAAACCTTTTACTCTTGTTTACCAATGGAAACTATGGAAGAGGACCCTGTGTGGACTGATCATTATTTGTTTTCCCATGAAAACTGTGGTTGAGTCCTTGCGTGGCCTAGACAGTCTATGAACTTTTGTTAACCCCGATCCAGGGTTTGGACTAGAGTTTATTTACATAAACTGCATGGTGTTAGGTGATCACCAAGTGGAGTGGATTAGGTCTCAGCTTGATACTGAACCACTTGTTTTACAACTGCTGTGCATTCTTAGATTATGTTTAAAATATAGTATATATTTTATATTCCGCTGCTAATTACTTTTAAATACAAATCTATTTTAAAGGTAAATTGATAGTTAGACTAGAAAGTGTTTGTATTTATTGTAAATCATTAGGTTAGCTTCAAAAGTTAATTGATCTTCAGATTAAATTAACTGAGAACTAATAAATCTTTTGAGAACCTAACTGCCCCTTTACTATAACAAAAATTCACTATAGTTTAACTTGTTTTATAAATTAGGGATTTTAATAGAATTTTTTTTAATAGAAATTTTAATTGGAACTCAATTCTCCACCCTCTTGAGTATCCACTACGACCAATATTTGGTATCAGAGGTTTTGTGTTTTTAAAGGATTTCAAAACATTCTATTTTTGAACTGTGATTTTTGTTATATCTTATAGATCTTAAATTTATGATAGTTAAAAAATTTATCTCTTTAAATATATATTATAAAATATAACTATTGATAATAGACTAGAATGTGATTCAACCAACAAGCCACCTTTCTTCAATGGTATAAACTATTCTTAGTGGAACATTAAGATGGAAATTCACTTAGAGAGTATGGGGTTTGACATCTGGACTTCTATATAAACACCATATATGATTCCAGAAACTGAATGAACTACTTGGGATGAACCTACTAAAAAATATTACAATAATAATTGTAAAGCTATGAATTCCATGTATTGTGCTCTAGGAGATGAACAATTTAATATAATATCCTCTTGGAAAACTTCTTATGAAATATGGGATACTTTGGGTGTTTCTCATGAAGGATCAAACAATGATAAAGAAATGAGATTGAACAATTATTAAATATGATAATTTTAAAATGAAGACTGATAAACCTATTTTTGATATGTATCTCAGGTTCAATGAGATTGTCAATACTATGAGCTCCCTTGGAAAGGATATTCCAGCAAAGGAACAAATTATGAGAATATTGAGATGGCAGCTAGACCAATGGAGATGCACATCTGTTTCAATAAGAGAGTCATGTGACATTGGTGCTCTACCTGTCAAAGAGCTAATTGGTAAGCTTATGATGTATGAGGAACAACTCTAGGTGAATAAGGAAGAAGATGATGAACCTAAATGGAAGTCAGTGGAATTTTAGTCTACTTCCTCAAGGAGAAAATATAAGGAGAAAGTTCACTTACCTTTTGAAAGCTCAATAAGTGAAACTTTAGATTCTAATAGTGAGCTGAGATGGCTCAAATAGATAGGAGATTTAAGAAATTCTATAGGAAGAAAAAATTCTTTAGAAAATCAATCTACAAAGGTAAATAGGAAAACAAAGTTCATTGGAAAAAGTATTGGAAGAAATCTGATAAGAGTGATGAAGTTATCTGTTATGAATGCAGGAGAAAAGGTCGCATTAAAGATGACTGTCCAAAATCGATGTTCAAGAAGAAACATGACTATAGGGACAACATGTATAAGAAAGAAATTAAGGAAACCTGGAGTGATTAAGAATACACTTCATGTGATTCTAATTCTACTAAGGATGAAGATTTTCATAAATCTAACAAGTGTTTTATGACAAACACATCTGAGGTGACACTGGACCCTCTTTCTTTAAATTCATACTATTCTAGAGTTGATTCTGATTTTGATTCTGAATATGAAAACATGTCTAGTGAAGAATTATTTGAATATTGTAATATGATAGAAGAGACCTGTAATTAACTTAAGGACAATTAAAAAGGCATAAAAAATCATGCTTTATCTATCATAGTTAAATCATCCTTGAGATGGAAAATGAAAAAAATTCTCAACTGTTAAAAGAAAATAATGAACTAAAAATGTCTAATAAGAAATGATAAATGACTTAGAAATGTTCACAAATGGAAAAGGACTCTCTAACTAAAATTATAGGTAAAAAAAGTGGCACCAAAGTATACTACTGGTTTTAGATACGAACCTGGAAAGAGAAAATTTACCAAAAATATATTTAGTCCTAAATATAGAAAAACTTGTGCTAGTTCTAGTTCTAGAAATTCATATGCCTCAACTAGTTATTCACATTGTTATAGATCAAAAAAAGTTTATATTTCAAAATAAATTTATTCTGTAAATTATATGAGACCCATAACACAAATTTGAGTACCTAATGTTTACATGCTAACCTGTCTGTACCCATGAAAATCTGGATACCAAAATCATTCTCTGTCTAAACCTATTTTGTAGGAGACCTGCTTAAAGAGTTCCTGTAAGAAAACATAGTACATGGATAGTGGATGTTCAAGGCACATGTCTATAGATTACTCTTGATTTAAAATCGTAATAAATGTTGATGGAGGTTATTTCACCTTTGGTGATAGTTCTAAAGGAAATATCATCGACCTAGGCCAAATTAGTAACATTAACATAGTTTTAATTTATAAAGTTTTATTTGTTGATGTATTGAAATAAAACTTGTTAAGTATTTATCAGTTATGTGATGATGGATTTAATGTTAAGTTTGAAAATGATTCTTGTAATGTTTTTAATTCTAAAAATGTTTATGTATTATCTTCCTTGAGAAATTAAAATGTTTTTTCTATTGATTTGAATTCTTTAGCTAAACAAAATGTTTATTTTTTAAATTCTTTTCTTAAAGAATCTTGGCTGTTGAACAGAATATTAGGATACTGCAACATTCATTCACTTATGAAATTGACTAGGAAGAATATATTTAGAGACCTAACCAAACTTGAATTCCCATCAGACAATGTTTGTAATCCCTGTCAAAAGGGAAAGCAACATAATGTTTCTTTTATATCAAAGAAAGAAGTTTCATCTTCTCAACCTCTCGAGTTGGTTCACATGGACTTGTTTGGACCTTAAAGAGTTTCTAGTTTAAATGGGAAGCACTATGTCTACGTCTTAATAGATTAATTTTCTAGATATACTTGGGTATACTTCTTATATCACAAAAGTGATTCATGTTCTTAATTTATTAAATACTCCACGTCTGTAGAGAACCTTAGTGGACTTAATATTAAGACCCTGAGAAGTGATCATGGATGTGAGTTTGAAAATTAAGAGTTTGAATCTTATTGCTCACACAATGGCTATAGTCACACTTTTCTTCCCCTAGAACACCTCAACAGAATTGTGTAATAGAAATAAGAAATATAAACCTTCAAGAAATCGTAAGAACAACGATTAAAGAGTATGACCTGCCTATTTACTTTTGGGCTAAAGTTGTGAATACAACTTGTTATATCATAAATAGAGTCTTTATTAGACCTGTTATTAAGAAGACCCATTATGTGTTGTGGAAAAAAAGGAATCCTAAGGATAGTTACTTTAGATTCTTTGGTTTTAATGTCTTTATTCCTAATACCAAGGATAATGTTGACAAGTTTTCCTCTAAAAGTGATGAAATAATCGTTTTAGGATATTCTATAACTAGAAAATCCTATAGAATGTTTAATAATAAAACCATGTGTGTGGAAGAATCTGTTCACATCAAATTTTTTGAAACTGATCCACATGAACCTAAGTCATTTCTTGAAAATCTTGAAGAATATTTGTCTATTTTAAACCTTAATGATAAAATAAATGAACCTATTATAAAGACAACTAGTTCTGGAAATATTTCAGAATCTGATCCTAATGAACCCGAACCTAGATAAGAACCTAAAATTTCTAGTCCTACCTTTACTAGATCAACTAGGATCCTAAAGAATAATCCTTTAGATGAGGTTGTTGGTAATCTTGATAGTGGGACACATACTAGAGATTCTCTTAGAAATCAGGTTGAACATCAAGCCTTTTTGTCATAGCTTGAACCTAAAAACCTTGATGATGAAATCAATGATGAATTTTGGGTAATAGCTATGAAAAAAGATCTTAATCAATTTGAATGAAATAAATTATTGAAATTAGTCGAAAGACCTAAGGACACTTTCACCATAGGCACTAAATGGATGTTTATAAATAAGGTAGATGAAGCTAGAAATATAGTTAGAAATAAGGCTAGATTAGTTGCATAAGGCTACAATCATGAATAAGTAATTGACTATGAGGATATTTTTTCCCCTATATCTTGATTAGAAGCCATTAGAATTCTACTTGCTTATGATGCACATTTGAATTTCAAACTATATCAAATGGATGTCAAGAGTGCATTCTGAAATGGGTATATAGCTGAGAATGTTTTTGTGGGACAACCCCTAGATTTACAAACCCTCATTTCCAAAATCATATCTTAAAAATATCAAAATCTTTATATGGTTTAAAGAATTCTCCAATAGGTTGGTATGATAGATTAAGTACTTTTCTTATTTCTAAATGTTTTTAAAAAATAATAGTCGATCCTACCATTTTCATAAAACAAATTTCTAATGATGTTTTAGTTGTTCGATTTTATGTAGATGATATTATTTTTGTATCTTCCAAAAATTCAATATGTATTGATTTTTCTAAAATGATGAAAAACGAATTTGAAATGAGTTTAATGGGTGAACTAAAATTATTTCTTGGATTTAAAATCTTTCAAAATAATTATTGGATTGTTTTATCTCAAAATAAATATACTAGAGATCTTTTAAAATGTTTTGGATTGGATAATACTAAAGTTAGTGACACACCCCTGAGTACCACCTGTATGTTGGATCTTGATGATGATGGAAAATCTATTGATCAAAATACTTATAGATGAATGATTGGAAGTCTAATCTACTTTACTACTATACATCCAGATATTTTGTTTAGTGTGTGTATGTCTGGTCGTTTTCAAGAAAACACTAAAGAATCACATTTAAATGTTGTAAAGAGAATTTTCAAATACCTCAAGCATACACACAATCTAGGACTATTCTATCCAAAATGACAATCATTTGAACTAGTTAGTTATTCTGATGCGGACTTTTCTGGATGAAAGTTAGATAGAAAGAGAACATATGGAACATCTCACTTTTTAGGCAAGTCACTAGTATCATGGTGTAGTTAGAAACAAAATATTGTTGCATTATCTACTGCAGAAGATGAATACATAGCAATTGGAAGTTATTGTGTACAAATTTTGTCGATGAAACTCACATTACTAGACTATGGATATCAATTCAAACACGTACCAACAAATTGTGACAACACAAGTGCTATGAATATTTCAAAAAATCCTGTTTCACATTCTAAAAAAAACATATTGATATAAGACATCACTTTTGAGGGATCATTATCAAAAAGACAATATCACTTTGGAATTCATTGGTACTGAATATCAAAATGCTGATATATGCACTGAACCATTAAATTATGAAAGATTAGAATACATCATACATATCTTGGAATGATCAATCACAAATAGATATGTTATTGGTCTTAATGTTTAATATTTTTCTATATTTTACTTTACTATTTCATATTTACAGTTTCTCGGTTACTGTCTCCTGTTCACGGTCTCATAGTTAGCACTTAGTGTTCACAGTCTGACACTTACTGTCTCACCATGACTAAACAGTTACTCATTGTCTCACCGTGATGATAAATCACTATCTCACTGTGATGAAAACTCACTGTCTCACCGTGATGACAACTCACTATCTCACCGTGACGACCATCCACCATCGTACTGTAACGAATATTCACGGTCTCACCGTGAACCTTATTTATTCTTTTATTTTAACCCGTATCACGATTATATTTATTTTTACCACTTTTTACTTTTTCCATGTTTTTATTTTGTTGACGTTTGACATTCCCAAATGAAAAAACACAAGGGTTTCACTCGATTCTTCACCAAAAATCTCTCTACTCACTCTTTCTAAACCCTCTCATCCTTGAAACCCTTCTCTCCTTCTCTCTCACCCGAACCATCTGTGGCTACCAAGGATGAAGCAACTATCTTCATCTACCTTTGAGAAGCATAGCTTGAAGAAGAATAAAATAGAACCGAAGCTTGCACCAGAAGGAACGGTGAATCCAAACCTTGTAAACAGCACTATAGTTCATGAAAATAATGTTTTCCAAAAGTGGATGTTTTCTAGAAAAATGTTCGTTTTAGAAGTTTTGAGAGAACAAGGATGGCTCGAATGGTTCCCTAGAAAGGATAGACCAATTTACCCGAGGTTGGTATCTCAGTTATATCAGTTTGTAAAATTTTCTTTTCATGCTAGGGAAAGCTATGTTGTGACAAGTTGGGTCAATGGACAAAAATTCTATTTCTCTTCAAGGTTATGGACTGCATGCCTTATGATTCCTCATGAAGGAATTTGTGATGATTATAAAAGAGATCCCCCTACTACAACCGATATCTTTGACCTGGAAAATCCTCTATAAAACTTAACTTGAAATGGCACCTAGAGAAGGGCCATAGCTGCATATCTAGATGGTGAGACAAGGCTATTGTTTAAGTTTATTCAAAATTTTATTAGCCCAAGGAAAGGTGATTTTTATGTATTAAAATATCAATATGTTTTTATAATTCATCTTATAAATAATGGACACAAGATAAATATGTGAAATTATATTCTTCACCATATGTGTGAACTGATTAAGGTAACATCCAAATCCACCTATTTGTTTTATTCTAGGATGATCTCAACTATGCTTATTGCTAATGGAGTTTTTGGACCAAATGAAGAATTTCTTATGAATTTATAGTTCTGTTTATCTAAACCTACAATCAAGAGGATGAGGATCAATTGGAACCCCTGGAAGAAGGAGTGTGTTGAAGATAATGAAATGATTTATGAAAAGTTCAATACTGTTGATTATCCAACAAGGCCAATGGATATTACTGATCCTGGTTGGGAACCAGATGAAGTTGTTTAATATTCAGAAGATGAATAAGGAAGAGGAAGAGGTAGCTGATGTACCTTGTAAAGAAGCAGCTCCGGTTGAGAATGAAAGGAATGTTTTCCCTGCTGTTATTCCTACTGAAGTACCACAAAGAGAAGAGGCTAATATACCACATAGAGAAGAAGCTGGTGTTGAAAAGGAAAGAACTATTGTTCCTCCTATTGTTCCTAGAAAAGAACCTCCTGCCCCTTGCAATGTTGCTGATCTGGAAACCCAACCTATGGCTGTAAGAGACATAACTGTCCCAAAATCTGAGCAGAAATCCATGACAGAGCATGTAGTGAAAAACTACCTACAATGGGAGAATGAAATCTAAGAGAACTTTCTACTGTGCAAGAAGTAACTCAAACAGAACTCCCTGCTATCCAAGAATATATTTTGTAAGAATATCTAGTGGATCAATCTGCTCCTGAGATAATACCTTCTACTAAATAGAGTATGGAAATATCAATTCAATTTTCTTGGCAATAAATGCATAAATAAATTATAGGTGATCCTATGGATCTAGATCAAGTACCTGATCCTCAAGTTCCTAAAATGGAAGAAAATTTTGAGGGGTAGGAACCTCAAAATCATGAGTCTAATGAAGCTGAGACTGGTGAAGCTGGGTCTGTTGGAGCATCTCAACCAACTGAGTCATACTCTATGTACACTTAGTATGAATTCTCTAGCTTCTATGATGTGACTGAATCTCAGCAGGTGACTGCAACTGGGATTGATCTTTCTTCTCTATTTCAATTGAAGTCAGTCACACACCCTGAACCTGAACCTGAAATTGACCCTGAACCTCAACCATACCCTGAACCTACCCATGTACCACTTCCTGATCCTGCACCTTTACATGATCTGCAATCTTTTGTCAGCAAGGACGATCTGAAAGTGTATGGAGATTCTATCTTAGCTGGAGTTGGGAAAATTAGGTCCTCTCAACCTCGTCTTATGACACAACTACATCAGGAAGATGCCTCACTGATTTTGGAAAACATTATTCTGCACATTAAACCCATGATAATCCATGAAATTTAAGAATTAAGGGTTGAAAACAAGTTTCTTAGTATTGAAGTTGTAACCCTGAATGGTATGGTTGAAAACCTCCAGAAATAATTGCATTCCCGATCAGAGCCTTCACCTATTTCTGCTTCTCCTGAACCTACTGTTTCCAACATTTCTCAAGATATTATATCCCAAATGCATCCCTACCTCCTATCATTTTATGAAAATATTGCAGAAAGGCACAGAAAGATGTTGCACCGAATGCGAGAGCTTGTAGAGAACCTGAATAAGCTTACAAATGAATATACTGGCTGTCTTGAAAAGGACCTAAAACAGCTCAAGTCTCTGACCATGGATGTCAAAGCTTCTCCTTCCTCTGGTCAAACCTCTACATCTTCTTTGGACAGTTCTCTGCTCATATCCATAATCAAGGAAGAGATTCAGAATGCCCTCAGTGGTTTTAATATGGATTCTTTATCTGATGCTGTTAAGAACAGTGATTGAGTTCTTGACCTAGTTCAAATTCATTCCAAGATTGCCAATGATTCTTAGCACGAGATCACTAAGAAAATAGATTTCTATCTGAACCGGATTTTCTCCAAAAATGAAATGTCCAATCACTTTAAGTATCTTGTCGAGAATCTGAGATTAGCTCTTGTGACTCAGGCTTTCAAAACTCAAGTTCAGAATCTCACTGAGTTTACCAGATTGTTTGAAAAGTTCATGGAAAATAATGACGATTTTGAAAAGGTAATGCAGTATGGAGGAGAAATTATTATATACTTCATCAATATTCGGAATCCTTACTTTCATGTCCATAGTATAAAAATAGTTTCTCTAGCTACTGCCCCTCTCAGACCTGGACTTCCTACTTTAGCATCAACTACCATGTCAGTTAGCCAAGCTCTTACTCAGATCATGCCAGTGATTCTTGATCAGCCCCAGCCATGATATTCTATAGTTCCCACCTTTGCTCCCTCAATCATCGAAGGTCTACCTCTACCTTCTTTGTCTATCAATTCTATGCCTTATTCCAGATCAACCACTGCCCCTATGGCTTCCTCTTATGCTACTGATAAAGGTATAGAGAAGGCCACATCCTGAAGAATCCCAGTGACTACTTTCTTTTTGATGGTGATGTCATTGATTTTTATATTTTTACTCTACGTTGTATTCTGAACATTTTTAGTGATATATGTTTTGTTTTCCCTCTATTCTTTCTACTTTTTGATAATCCCAAAAGGGGGAGAAAAAGTGAGAAGTTCTTTATGTTATTTCTGTTATCCTCTATATTCGTTTATCTATTGTTTCATTAAATTTACCCTTTGACTATATATGATCTTTGATCATCGAAAAGGGGGAGATTTTTGGACTCCTCATGTATTAATCATGTTTTAATGATCACAAATTTCATTACTATTTACAAATATCAATAATAATTACAAATCTTATTCATGATCAAAAATCTCACATATCTTATAAATTATGTGTATTTATGTTTCAAGTTATCTTATAATTTATAATGGTTAAGTTCAATTCATTCTCTGCATATTACTATTTAAGTCTGAATAATGTTGTTTGTCTAAGTACAAGACACTTGTGAGCAAGATATAGAGACCGTGAACCCTAGGTCTCAGACCCAGTGACAATGAGACCTAGTGACCAGGAGACACAATGTCACAGTAAGCCTAACAACGTGAAGCAAGACACTAATAATAGAAACCGTTAGCAAGACATTCTGTTTGTCTATGTGCCAGACACAGTTAGCCAGACACAGTCATAAAGGCACCGGAAGCCAATAACCGTAATCCAGAAAATGTAATCCAGACACTGTGACTCAAACACCGTGAGAGAGACACCGTGACATGGAGACACCGTGGAGGACATACCGTGAAGAAGACACCATTAAGGAGACACCATGAAGGACATACCGTGAAGGAGACACCATTTTCATAACTACTGTGACACCATTTCTTTAAATATTTTGTCCTTTTACTATTTAACTCTATAACAGTCATATGTGATGACTTTAATTAACTGTCATAATTAATGATTATTTGTAGACACAGTACGAGGTACGAGGCAGAAAATACATGGAACCTATCTCCTCAACCTCATAGATTCGAAGACAAGGAAAAGTGTACACACGAGAGACACTATAGAAAAGTAAGAAACGAGAGTGCTCTGTACTAAACAGAAAGACAATACTGAGCGAAACTATGAAGAACACATTGCACAATATTAAGAGAACTCTCATTCATTCAATCCAACACTACTAAAGAAAACACGAAGTACATTGGAGTCAAGTGAATATCATCACTCGATAAGAACACAAGCTGACCCACGACACTCTGTTTTTCAACAGAAAAACTAGAGAAGGACTGAGAAGCATTTATGCTGAATTAAAGGAGTCTAGAGCTGCACTACTAATCACTAAGGAATTCTAAACCCTTTCTTACATACTCTAAGTGATTCTTTTGTTTACTTTCGAGCAGTGTGTGTACTATGCGTATTTTACACTCACGCACTGACTCCTGTGATGAACTTGTAACATCCCAGGTAAATAATGAATAAAACATTTTCATATTTATTAGTATTTACAAATTAAATATTAATTTTACTTTAAATGGGTTTCTATGTTCGATAGCGTACCCGATACGCAACAAAGAGTTTCTTTCAAATCTTACGTTGCACACTAGTAATAAAATAATATTATTTTAAATGGTAGTTAAAACGTAGCCGTTATATTGGCGGGAATGAATATAAATAACTAAAATATGTTTATATATGTTTTTGTAAATGTTTCTACATTTATCCAATAAAATATAAAGGCTTAAAATACGAAAAAAATTCAATTTTAGGCATATATACTCTAATATTAACAAAAGGTCGACTTATCGCCTTTTGATGACAAACCATCTATAAATATAGTTTTGTTTACTCTTATACATTCTATTGGACCAAATAAAATTCTTTTTTAGAATCGGGACATCAAAATTTACTTGGTGTAAATTTTTGGTATTTTTCCGATAATTTTCATTTTTTAATGAATAGTGAAAATGTTGTATTTTAATTCAAAACCTCTTTTTAATAAGATTTATTTATATGATTAGATTATCTTTTTAATTGGTTTTAAAATGTAATTATAATATATTTTTACCATTTAATCCAATAGTGGTCTTTGAAATTAATTTCACTTTGAAATTGGACTTAAACTAGTGTCAATGTTTTGATACTTATTGTTTTATAAAAACACGCTATTTTCTCTGACAGTGGAAATTAATTATTGAATTAATTAATTCACCTTATATGTTTATAATTTTGTAAAATAGAAATCATTTTTTAATTCGGAATATAAAATATAGCTTAGGGTGATTTTTTGGTATTTTTTTGAAAAACATCAATTTTTGATGAATAGTGAAACCAATAAGTGGTACTTAAAAAACTGATTTTTCATTTAAATGAAAATTTACCACCTTTGTGTTTTGAATTTAAAAAAACCGAAATACATGGTTTTCATTAGGAAGTAAAATTTGGTTCAATGGGATTTAAATATTTTTTTGGTGAATAGTAACTTTTATGTTTATTAATCGCGATTAGAGGTAATTAGTGTAGTTTAAGGTTAAAATAATGTTTCAATAATATGAAATGACCTAGACACATGTCCTAACCATATTGGATGTTTCATGGCCGACTAAGACAATCCATGGGTCAGCTTGGGGACCCCATAAAGCCACTTTGGTTGGAAAATGAAATTAAAAACTTTTTATTTAATGTTAAAATTAAAATATCACAAACATGAGTTGTTTTACTAAAACAATTTTTAATTGGGGTTATACAAGTCATATTTTTGTCTATAAATATTAATTAGAAATATAAAAATATTTCCAACATCATTATATTTGTTTCATAATTTTTATAAATTAACTAAATTAAATTATTTATGATACCATGATGATGCAGCGATTACCTCATTATTTAACGATTTAAATAAAATGAAAATATAATGTAAAATCTAAGACCTACACTTTTCAAAAACCTATTTTGTAGGTGTATTTTTAACTACTATCACGTTATCTTTGAAATGTATTATTTTGGGACCTTTAAAATTCTAGAATCATTTTATAATAAAGTAAACTCTTATAACTTTCCAAGAGTGCCCCTCCTCTCCTCTTATAAAAGGCCCCCACCTCTACCACCATACCCACACATCCAAAGCCTTTGGCTCGGCCAAACCCTACCCATGTTGTCTCTCCACATCCCTATATTACTCCTAGAAGCCTCACTTTGGACAGAAGTCTTCCCAAGGAATCCTTTGAGCTCAAATCTAAGAGAGTTACCCGATTTTAAGGTAATGTCTTCACTTGTGTTCTTTTGTTTTATTTTTCTTCTCCAACCCCTTAAACTCTTTTTATTCAATTTTTTTGTAAAAAATCTAGTATCTTAAATATACTAGGATGTTTTTATAAGAATCATTCGATCTACAATTACACACACCTACATATAATGGTTAAATAACATACTGCTTCCGTGGATGGCAAATTTCTGCCTCACGAAACGATGATTGTTCAATATTCTTCCAACACCATCAAAGGTGTCCATTAATATGTCACTATATTTATATATGATATATAATATGTTTATTTCTTCTTTAAGCTTCTGTATTTTTCATTTATGGCACAAATTTATGGCTTCCATTATGGGTATACGTGATATCTTCATTTTAGGAAGTGCGGACTACCGCCCCCTCAAAGTGATTTGAATCGTTAATGCCATATGTGGGACGAATAAAGGATGGATTTAAAGTTATTATATATGATGTTATAATGGAATTATAATATACCTTTATATCATTATTATTTCATTCCATTAAAGTATGATATATAAATGAAAGTGGCGTTCATGCGTACGTACTGCTTACCGTCTCCATGAACGGTGCATTTCATTTCTTATCCCCAAATGTAATGTACTATTATAAGTACATATATATAATGGATATATATGATTTATGTTACATATAAATGATTAATATAATTCTGGAATTAAAATATACATATCTCTCATTTAGTTTTAATTCCATTAATATGACATAGAAATGAAAGTAGCGTTCATGCGTACGTACGGCATACCGTCTGCATGAAAGGTGCATTTCATTTCATACCTCTAAATGATTATGTAATATTATAAATACATGTATATTCTGTATATATATGATATATATGATATCCAACTCATGAATATCATTCTGGATAAAATGAATATTTTACCACACGAACAACATGTAATTGTAAGAAGTCCTCTTTCGACTTATGGACCAAATATCGACAAAACAAACATTATTAACATAAATGATTACATAATGTTTATAACATATCAATAAGTGATAAAAAAGGAATAATTTACTTGAAAAAGGTTCTTAATCAAGTATAAATTAACTCAAGTTTATTATTCAGTACTTTAAAGAACGATCGAGTCAAGTCGGACCCGAGGTAAGGGACTTCATCTCAATCTCCTTTCATTGAGGCATATTTTGTTTTATACACAACTTTCTTTTAAATAGTGTATAAACCCATTTGACTTTTACTTTTATACAAAAGTAATATTTTTCTACGAAGCATTTTACTAAATTGAAAAATGAATGTTTCTTTTAACGTACACAGTGACAACGACCTTTTCCGCTGCCGCGAGTAGTATTTGGTTATTGGCATCCTCAACAAGCCGTAATGTTTTTAAAATGAAATAAATACCATATAATTATTTATGTATTTTGGTATTGAAAATGGTTTTTATAATGGATTTGTTATGTCAATATATTTATGTTATATATTGTGATCAAAGTGTGGAAATGTTTGTTTCCATTATATTTGTATTATGTTATATTATTTTATAATGGTACTTAGACATTTGACAGGTGGTTACATGAGAAACCATATAATAGGTGGTTTCGTAAATACCAGGATAGGTGGTTACGTTATAACCTCCAATGCATTGGGTATGGAAGTTTCCCATATGGCTATTCCATTAAGTGATATGCGTGGAAGTCGACCGTATGGTTATTCTATTTAAGTATGATTATGTCCCAAGTTACCTTTATATGTTATATGATCTTTATATGGGTTTTATGGTAATATTTTGGTTACAAAAGGGTAAGTAATGATTATTTATTTAGTGAAGAGTTTTTACTACTTCATAATGGTGAAAAGTATTACATTGATAAAGTATACATGGTTTACTTGTTGTTTTGAAAAACTAACAGTTTTCATTCATTGTGTATCCTTTACTGAGCTTTTTATGCTCACCCCATGTTTTTTTGAAATGTTTTTCATAGGACTTAATGTGGAACAGGGTCATGGATGGGATCAAGGTAAAGTCATGCTATCTAAAACATGGATCTAGACATGTTTCTTTTTTAGAGTTTTTATTTTATGGAAACATAGTATAAGTGTCTACTTTTTAATCTTTTGAGATGTAATAGTTATGTTTTAATTCTCTAAAACTCTAAAAATGAAAAGATCCTCAATGTAGCTTATTCATTTAATTCAATATTAAGTAAGGTTTAAGTCCGGGGCCTTATAGTTGGTATCAGAGGTTGGTTTAGACAACTTTAGCAGTTAGAAAATTGTTAAATTATAAATTAATTTATGGTATTAACGAAATGATATAACATTTAAATATTAACATGTTGTTTCACCTAAGATATTTATGTGTTCAGAATGGTTTTCTGCAGAGAAAACCAGGAAGCTATGTTGGTACAACATCAGGATGAAGGCAACCTTCCAAATCAGCAACCTGGGATGGTCGGAATTGGAACTGAACAGCTTGTTTCAGTGATGGCATAGTTGACTCGGGATATAAATGGTGGTGGTATCCATGCATGATATCAGCTAGATCTACCGCAGAGGAACATGTCAGTGGTGGAACATTTCATGAGGCAACATCCCCCATCATTCAGAGGATCATCTGACCTCGTGCATGCTGAAGTGTGGATTAAAGCACTGGATAAGATTTTTGATTTCATGGGGTGTTTGGAACATCAAAAGGTTAGTCTTACTATTTACCATTTTGAAGGTGAAGCTGATCAGTGGTGGTCGATGGTGAAAAATATCAGGGATAGTGATGAGATTGATGATCTTCACTAGGACGAATTCAAAGTCATGTTTCTTGAGAAATATTTTTCTAAGGTGGTTCGTCTTAGGATGGAAAAACAATTCCTAGAATTGAGGCAGGAGGATGACTCAGTGGCTGCTTATGAAGCATAGTTCACTCGATTGTCATGGTATGCTCCAAACTTCATACGAGATCTCGATAGTTAAATCAATCATTTTTACTCAGGGTTAAAGCCAATGTATCGAAGGGATTTAGCTTCTCGTGAGATCAACAGTTATGAAAAACATGTTTGATGTGCGGAGAAGGTGGAAATGGAGTTTTCCGATGATCAGGTGTTCTTTTACAAACAACAGAATAAGAGGTCTAGTTGGCAGGAAAAGGGGAAGAATTCATCAAAGAAACAAGTAGGTAAGAAAACCAAATATCCATCCTGTGATAAGTGTGGTAAAATGCATCCTGGAGAATTTTTATCCAAGTCTGGAAAGTGCTTTCAGTGTGGTAAGTCAGGTCGTATTGCTCGTAACTGTAAGGAAGATGATCAAGCAAGAAATGATAAGCCAGCAATAAGATTATTTAAGTGTAATGAAATGGGTCATTATGAAAATGTGTGTCTAACGAAGAACTCAGCTGGGGAAAGGCACCCAGACTACAAGCAGAAAGGGGTGGTGAAATCCTTTGCAACTACTTCAGCAAATGTTGGGCCATCGAATGAAGTAGAATCAGGTACACTGTTTGTTTGATTAGATTATTCTAATGTGTTGTTTGATTCAGGGTCTACACATTCTTTCATTTCTGAGAAGTTTTCTAATAAATTGGAAATTCTATCTCAAGATATGAATCCTGAACTTATGGTAAAAACACCCTAAGGTAACGTTGAGACAAAAAGGAATTATAAGAACCTTCATATCCTTCTGTACGGAATGAATCTACTAGTTAACCTTATTGTTTTTCCTCTAGTAGAGTTTGAGGTTATTTTGGGCAGGGATTGGGTTTCTGTTTATCATGCTAAGATTGACTACAGATCTAAAATGGTTTCTTTTCAGAATGATTTTCAGTTTGTGTACAAGAATGAACCCTTAATTTTGATAACATATCAAGAAGTTGAGAAACTAGTAAAAGATGGAAATTAATGTTACCTTGCACATATTGTTTAAAATAAATGAACTGTTCAGATTATTGATGTGCTTGTGGTAAATGAGTATCTTGATGTTTTTCCTGATGAGTTTCCTGGTATTATTCATGATCGGGAAGTTGAATTTACTATTGACTTAGTTCCTGATTCTAACCCAATTTCAGAACCCCCTTATCCAATGGCTCAAGTTGAACTTTTATATCTAAAGAAGCAGTTGCATGAGTTAATAGATAAAGGTTTCATTCGACCTAGCACATCACCATGGGGTGCTCTTATCTTGTTAGTTAAAAAGAAAGATGGCTCAATGAGACTTTTCATTGATTATAGAGCCTTGAATAATATTAATTTTAAGAAAAGTATCCTTTTCCTCATATCGATGATTTGTTTGATCAGCTCCAGGGAGCTCAGTATTTTTTGAAGATTGATTTGAGGTTGGGGTACCATCAGTTGAAAGTAAAAGAATAAGACATTCTGAAGACTGCATTCCGTACTATATATGGAAATTATGAATTTTTAGTTATGACTTTTGGGTTAACCAATGCACCTGCTGTATTCATGGACCTTATGATTAGAATTTTCCCTGAGTTCTTGGATAAGTTTGTGGTTGTTTTTATTTATGATATTTTAGTGTTTTCTAAAAGTAAATAGGTGCATGAAAGACATTAATGAGTTATTTTGAAAACCGTAAAAGAAAATAAATTGTATGGGAAATTCTGAAAGTGTGAGTTTTGGATGCAACAAATTTCTTTCCTTGGTCACATTATTTCTAAAGATGGGATAACTGTTGATCCTGCAAAAACAAAGGTTGTTGAAGAATGGCCAAGACCCACAAATGTAACTGAGATTCGTATCTTCCTTGGTTTTGCATGATATTACCGAAGGATTGTTAGAAATTTTTCATGGTTATCTAGTCCAATGACTAAGCTAACTCGGAAGGGTGTTAAGTTTATCTGGACAAAATAATGGGATAGTTGTTTTCAGGAGT
The DNA here is from genome assembly GCA_963277665.1 of Viscum album. Classification (NCBI taxonomy): domain Eukaryota; kingdom Viridiplantae; phylum Streptophyta; class Magnoliopsida; order Santalales; family Viscaceae; genus Viscum; species Viscum album. Next base: position 355,422,721 of record OY728155.1, on the reverse strand, counting down.
TGAACAGAATATTGGTGAATGCTCCAATTTTGGCACTTCCTTGCTGGAATGTTGAGTTTGTTTTCTGCAGTGATGCTTTATTGAATGGACTTGGTTGTTTCCTTATGCACAATGATTAGGTAATTGCATATTCTTCACGTCAGTTGAAAACTCATGAGGTAAATTACTCTACACATTATTTGGAATTAGCTGCTGTTGTTTTTTCTCTAACAATTTGGAAGCATCATTTGTATGGATTAAAGTGTGAAATATATACTGATCACAAAAGTTTAAAGTATATATTCACCAAGATAGAATTTAACATGAGACAAAGGAGATGGCTAGAATTAATCATGGATTATAATTGTACAATTCATTACCATCCAGGGAATGAATATAAAGTGGAAGATGCTTTGAGTCAAAAAAGTAATGTTTCATTAACCATGCTATATTTGGAACGAGATACTGTGGTTTTTGATTTGATGAAATTTGGAATAGAAGTTGTTGGTGCAGGAAGTTCTTCTGTTTTGTTTCAGGTATCAGTGAGATCATCCCTATCAGACAGAATCAAGAAAGCACAAAAGCAAGACAGTGAGTTGCAGAAAAAGGTATAGCTAGTTCAGAAGGGTACGTTGCATGAATTCAACATTGATAATGATTGTGTTTTGAGGTTTGAGAAGAGAATATGTGTTCCTGGTGATTCACAGTTGAAGAATGAGTTGTTATGTGAGGCTAATAGTTCCTCGTTTTCAGTTCATCCTACCAGTACTAAGATGTACAGAGATCTGCAGGACTATTACTGGTCGGATGGAATGAAAAGAGATATTGCTGATTTTACTGTGAGGTGTTTGACTTGTCAGCAGGTTAAAGCAGAGAAGCAGTTACCGAAAGGGATGCTTTTTCCTTTACCAGTGCCATAGTGGAAATGCAAAAATATATCCATGGACTTTGTTGTGGGATTACTGAAGACATATCGAGATCAACTTTCTCGATTGTATCTTAAAAAGATAGTTAGGTTGCATGGAGTTCCCCTCTGCATTGTATCTAATCGTGATCCCAGGTTTACTTCTAGATTTTGGAAGGGACTTGAAAAGTCGTTGGGTACTGAATTAAATTTTAGTGCAGCTTCTCATCCGCAATCAGATGGACAGTCAGAACGAACAATTAAAACCTTGGAGGATATGCTACGAGCTTGCCCTATGGATTATCAGGGAAGTTGGGACCAACATCTTTCTCTGGTTGAGTTTTCATATAATAACAATTTTCATTCTAGTATATAGATGGGACTGTTTGAGGAATTATATGGGAAGCGGTGTCAAACTCCATCTTTTTGCGATAAACTAGGTGAAAGGAAGCTTATGGGACCAGAATTGCTAGAAGAGATGGCAGAAAAAGTTCAGATGATTCAAAAACACATGAGAATAGCTCTGAGAAGACAGAAAAGTTATGCGGATAACCGGAGGAAGGATCTATCATTTGATGTAGGTGATCACGTTTTTCTCAAGGATTCTCAGTGGAAATGTGTGATGCAATTTGGTAAGAAAGGAAAGTTGAGTCCAAGGTTCATTAGACCATATAAAATTCTGGAGAGAGTTGGATCAGTTGCATACAGAGTGGCTTTACCTCCGAGTTTATCTTAGGTATACAATTTTTTTCATGTTTTGATGTTGAGAAAATATGTGCCAGATCCATCTCATGTTTTGAGCCCAGAGGTAGTTCAGTTGGAAGAGAATATCTCTTATGAAGAACAACCAGTCCAGATTCTTGACTGAAGAGAGCAAGTGTTGCGAAATAAGGTAATTCACCAGGTAAAGGTTTTTTGGAAAAAGCATATGGTTGAAGAGGCAACATGGGAATCTGAAAATGCTATGAGGGATAAATACCCCCACTTATTTTGATAAGTGAATAAAATTACGAGGACGCAATTCCAAAAAGGGGGAGGGATGTAACATCCCAGGTAAATAATGAATAAAACATTTTCATATTTATTAATATTTATGAATTAAATATTAATTTTACTTTAAAGGGGTTTCTATATCGATAGCGTACCCGATATGGAAGAGAGAGTTTCTTTGAAATCTTACGTTGCACACTAGTAATAAAATAATATTATTTTAAATTGTAGTTAACACATAGCCGTTATATTGGTGGGAATGAATAGAAATAACTAAAATATGATTATATATGTTTTTTAAATGTTTCTACATTTATCTAATAAAATATAATGGCTTAAAATACAAAAATAATTCAATTTTATGCATATATACTCTAACATTCACAAAAGGTCGACTTATCACCTTTTGATGGAGAACTGTCTATAAATATAGTTTTGGTCACTCTTATACATTCTATTGGACCAAATAAAATTCTTTTTTATAATCAGGACATCAAAATATACTGGGTGTAAATTTTTTGTATTTTTTCGATAAAGTTCATTTTTTAAAGAATAGGAAAAAATGTTGTATTTTAACTCAAAACATTTTTTAATCTAATTTATTTATATGACTATATTATCTTTTGAATTTGTTTTAAGGTTTAATTATAATATATTTATACCATTTAATCCAATATTGGTCGGTAGAATTAATTTCACTTTGAAATTGGACTTAAACTAGTGTCAATCTTTTGATACTTATTGTTTCATAAAAACATGATATTTGCTCTGCCAGTGGGAATTAATTATTGAATTAATTAATGAAACATATATGGTTTGAATTTTGTAAAATAGAAATCATTTTTTAATTCATAATATCAAATATATCTTTGGGTAAATTTTTGGTATTTTTGTGAAAAACTTCAATTTTTTATGAATAGTGAAACCACTAAGTGGTACTTAAAAAATAGTTTTTGGTTTAAATGAAATTTTACCACCTTTATGTTTTTAATTTAAAAAATACAACATATATGGTTTTCATTATGAAGTAAAATGTGGTCCAATGGGATTAAAATAATTTTTTTTCTGAATGGTAACTTTTATATTTATTAATCGCGATTAGAGGTAATTAGTGTAGTTTAATGTAAAAATAATTTTTTAATAATATGGAATGACTTAGACACATGTACTACCCTTATTTTATGTGTCATGGCCGACCAATAAAATCCATGGGTCAACTTGGGGACCCCATGGAGCCACTTTGGTAGGAGAATGACATTAAAAACATTTTATTTAATGTTAAAATTTAAATGTAACAAACATGAGTTGTTTTACTAAAACAATATTTAAATGGGGTTATAAAAGTCATATCTTTGACTATAAATATTTATTAGAAATATAAAAATATTTCTTACATCATGATAGTTTTTTTATAATTTTTAGACATTAAATAAATTAAATTATTTATGACACCATGATGATGCAGCGATTACCTCATTATTTAACGATTAAAATAAAATGAAAATATAATGTAATCTCTAATACCTAAACTTTTCAAAAACCTATTGTATGGGTGGATTTAGAAATATTATCACCTTATCCTTGAAATATATAATTTTGGGACCTTTAATATCCGAAAATCATTTTATAATAAAGTAAACGCTTATAACTTTCCAAGAGCGACCCTCCTCTCCTCTTATAAAAGGCCCCACCTATACCACCTTACCCACAACTAAAAAGCCTTTGGATCAGCAAAAAAACTATCCATGTTGTCTCTAAACATCCCTATATTACTCCTAGTAGCCTCACTTTTGGCATAAGGCTTCCCAAGGAAGCCTTTGAGCTCAAATCTATGATAGTTACCCGATTTTAAGGTAATGTCTACACTTGTGTACTTTTGTTTTATTTTTCTTCTCGAACCCCCTAAACTCTTTTTATTAATTTACTTTGTAACAAATACAGTATATTCAATATACTAGGACGTTTTTATAAGAATAATTAGAGATACACTTACACACACCTACATCTAATGGTTAAAGAACATACTATTTCTGTGGATGGCGAATTTCTACCTCACGAAATGATGAATGTTCAATATTCCTCCAACACCTTCAAAGGTGGCCATTAAGATGTCACTATATTTATATATGATATATAATTTGTTTATTTATTCTTTATTCTTCTGTATTTTTCAACTATGTTAGACCTTTATGGCTTCCATTATGGGTATACGCGATATCTTCATTTTAGGAATTGCGGACTACCGCCCCCTCAAAGTGATTTGATTCATTAATTCCATATGTGGGACGTATAAACGATGGATTTAAAGTTATTATATATGATGTTATACTGTAATTATAATATACCTTTATATAAATATTATTTCATTCCATTAAAGTATGAGATAGAAATGAAAGTAGCGATCATGCGTACGTACGGCTTACCGTCTCCATGAACGATGCATTTCATTTCTTATCCCCAAATGTAATGTACTATTATAAGTACATATATATAATGAATATATATGATGTATGTTACAAATAAATGATTAATATAATTCAGGAATTAAAATATACATATCTCTCATTTAGTTTTACTTCCATTAATATGACATAGAAATGAAAGTAGCGTTCATGCGTACGTATGGCTTACCGTCTCCATTAACGGTGATTTTCATTTCTTACCTCTAAATGATTATGTAATATTATAAATACATATATAATATGGATATATATGATATATATGATATCCAAATCATGAATATAATTCTAGATATAATGAATATTTTACCACACGAACAACATGTAATTGTAAGAAGTCCTCTTTCGACTTAAAGACCAAATATTGAGAAAACAAACATTATTAACTTAAATGATTACATAATGTTTATAACATAGCAATAAGTGATATAAAAGGAATAATTAACATGAAAAAGTTTCTTAATCAAGTAGAAATTATCTCAAGTTTATTATTCATGATGTTAATGAATGATCGAGTCAAGTTGGACCTGAGGTAAGGGACTTCGTCTCAATCTCCTTTCACTGAGGCATATTTCGTTTTATACACAACTTTCTTTTATACGGTGTATAAACCCATTTGAATTTTACTTTTATACAAAAGGAATATTTTTCTACGAAGCTTTTTACTAAATGACAAAAAGGAATGTTTCTTTTAACGTACGTGGTGACAACGACCTTTTCTGTCGCCGCGAGTATTATTTGGTCTTTGGATTCCTCAATAAGCCGTAATGTTTTTGAAATGAAAGAAATGCCATATAATATTTTATGTATTTTGGTATTGAAAATGGTTTTTATAATGGATTTGTTATGTCAATATATTTATGTGATATATTGTGATCAAAGTGTGCAAATTTTTGTTTCCATTATATTTGTTTTATGTTTTATGATTTTATAATGGTACATGGACATTTGACGGGTGGTTACGTGATAAACCATATGACGGGTAGTGCCATGAATACTAGGATGAGTGGTTACGTCATAACCTCCAATGAATTGGGTATGGAAGTCAGCCGTATGGCTATTCCATTAAGTGATATGTGTGTATGTCGATCGTATGGTTATTCTATTTAAGTATGTTTATGTCCCAAGTCACCTTTATATGTTATGTGATCTTTATATGGGTTTTATGGAAATATTTTGGTTACAAAAGGGTAGGTAATGATCTTTTATTCAGTGAATAGTTTTTACTACTTCATAAATGTTAAAAGTATTACTTTGATAAAGTATACATGATTTACTTGTGGTTTTGAAAAACTAACAGTTTTCATTCATTGTGTATCCCTTACTGAGCTTTTGATGCTCACCCCAAGTTTTTTTGAAATTTTTTCCACAGGAATTAATGTGGAATAGGGTCAAGGATGGGATCAACGGAAAGTCATGATATCTAAAACATGAAACTAGACATGTTTCTTTTTAAGAGTTTTTATTTTATGGAAACTTAGTAGAAGTGTCTTCTTTTTAATCTTTTGAGATGTAATAGTTATGTCCTAATTCTCTAAAACTCTAAACCTGAAAAGATCCTCAATGTGAATTATTCATTTAATTCAATATTAGGTAAGGTTTAAGGCTGGGGCCTTATAGAACTGGAGGATTTCAAAGTCCTCATACCAAACCTTTTACTCTTATTTACCCACGGAAACTATGGAAGACGTCCATGTGTGGCCTGATCATTATTGTTTTTTTCATGGAAACTATGGTAGTGGTCCCTGCGTGGCCGGGACAGTCTATGAAGTGTTGTTAACCCCGATCTAGGGTGTGGATTAGAGTTTATTTATATAAACTGTTTGGTGAAAGGTGATCACCATGTGGAGTGGATTCGGTCTTCTCGTGGGACTGAACCACTTGTTTTATATCTGCTGTGAATTCTTAGATTAAGTTTAAAGTATACTATATTTTTTATATTCCGCTGCTAATTACTTTTAAATACAAATCTATTTTAAAGTTACTTTGATAGTTAGACTATCATGTGATTGTATATATTGTAAAGCATTAGGTTAGATTCAAAAGTTAATTGATCTACATATTAAATTAACTAAGAACTAATCAATCTCATGAGAACCTAAATGACCATTTACTGTAATAAAAATTCACTAAATTTTAACATGTTTTTTAAATTGGGGATTTTAATTGAAATATTTTTAAGAGAAATTTTACTTGGAACTCAATTCACCCCCTCTTGAGTATCCACTCCAAACAACACTATCTTATAGTAATGTAACGTATAATATCATTAAAATAAGGATATTCAAGAAATATCCTAACAAATAATCTATATATACACCAAAAAACTAAAATATGTTATGAATAAGGCATATATATTATAGAAGTCAATGGGGGCAAGAAACCCCTTAAATGTGAGTAACACTAGAATCATGAACCCCATAAAAATAAATAAAAATAAATCTTTTAGCGTCCGTTAATAAAAGTTATCCATGATATAACATGTCATTGGTTAGTATATACACCACATAAAATAAGTGAGTGGTGAATATTTCATGTATTTGACGAAAATAATAACTGAGATGAAATGTTCTTACCATATGATTCATTTAGTTGAATATTATTTAACCTCTTTTATAACAGTTTTAATAATTTTATTAACTTGTTTGATATACTTATTCATATTTATGATAGAAAATATGATGTTCTTATATTATTTTGTCACCCGTATGATGATAATATTTTTTTATTACCCTTGTGTTGTGTGTAAATTACTTCATTTTCCAATGAATGTATTGTTATGAAAGTGTTATTCTTATACATTGGATATATATTAAACATAGAAATAATTGTATTAATTTCAGAAATATTATATTTAGTCATCATATAAATTTCATTATAGTAATTCTTTAGTGGTTAACCTGGAGAATTAATCTCGTCGTGTCGTCGAGATGGTAGGTCATATGTACGCACGAAAAATGATATCTTTCCCTTAATGGAAATTTTGTAAAGAATTGAATGGTAAATTAATTTTAAAGAATCAATATAATGATATATTTTTTATTTATATCCATAATATCAATAATCATTTACACCTATAAAATGTTGTGATGAAAACTGGATTACACTAAAGTGTGGAGAAAATAAGTCGTTTGTTCACACACAAAGTGATATTGTTTTTTGTATGATATATAAAAGTATTATTATGATTTTAACATAAACAATAAATACTATAGAATATAGATGATTTTATATTTATTACTATAATACAGTAACAAAATAGATAGGGGAATTATAAGATGAAATGGACTAAAATGATTTGCTTAGACAATTACCCCTCCTTTGGTAGACATCACTTAGATCTATTCTTAAGAACACTAGGGTTGGACATCTAAGATTAACAGAACAATAATGATTTTTCTATGAAATTTTATAATAGAAATGGTTATGGTTTTTCCTATATCGGTGGATCAATGGGGTGTGAGGTAGTGATGCAGGTGGTTCCTTTTTATAATTGAGGTTAGGGTTACTTTAGGAAACTCTCAAAATATTAAAACAATACAAATTAATTTTAAATTTAAAAAGGATCAATAGTGTGTTATTTCAAAACATAATATGATCATGAGTCAATATCATCATAACAAATTAATTTTATACATGATTACCTCCCATTAGAATTAATATGTTGTGGATTAAACCTTGGTTAAACTCTTTAACTCTTACCATTACAACTTGGTTTTTTTACGCTTTAAGGGTTAATATAGTTACTATAAATTGACTAACAAAAACCAAAGGGATCATTGATTACATATGTATCTTTATTATAGTTATTTGGATTAAAATTTATACTTTTATGAATTTTATATCATTTAATAAAATATTATTTATTTTAAATGATCATTTATTTAAATTATGATACTTTTAAAATTTATGTTTTTTAAAAATAGCCTAAAAACATCATAACATAGAACCAAATATTCTAATATGTCACTAATAGTAAAAATTTACTATAAAATTTTCTTTATTAATTTGTTCTGTGAGATTATATTTATTTTATATTCGTAATATCATTTAATTTTTATTTCCATTAATAAAACAATTACTGAAAAATCATTATGCAAGACGTTAATAAAATTAATTTTCTATAAAAATAAAAAATATGTCCTCATTATGAATTTAAATTTATTAGATTTAAAATGACTATTTATAGTCTATTGTATATTCTTCATAACTCAATATTAAAAATGATTTACTTATTAAAAACAATAGAATGACATTTTCATCTTATATTTATATAAAATATTATAAATATAATACTCTTACATAAGTGGTTTAAAAATGTTTAAATAAAAAAATGATCATTTTGGTCAAAACTCACCCATCTAATGAAATTATGACAACGATTAGGGTAACTTTATAATATTATTATATTATTTTTAGCTTTAATTTCTTGATTTACCCCTAAATATAGTGAATAAAAAAATTACAAAAGAAACAGTTCAAAATATAATAAAATTATGTTGAACCTATTAGACACAAAATATCATACTGATTACAATATTTCATGCCATTTTTTCCAAATTAAATTCACAGAAGTGACTAAATTAAGTTTAATAATAATTCTCAAATATAGTGAGAAGATGGGTAAAATGAAACATTTCAATGTTCAATAATTTGTTATATATACTTTAAATAAAAAAAATGTTTCCAATAAGCTAAACATTATTAATATATGTATTAGGGATATATTTTGACTTTAAAAACAAATTTAAACTCTAATAATTATTTAATCAAAAATTAGTTTTTAACTATAGTGTCGTAATATTTACTATTAATAAAAAATAAAACATCTCAAAAAAATTCAAAAAGTAGCCATAATATAATTTTTATATTAGAAATTAAAAAATATAAGTTTTTATGTGTAACATTGGTTTTTTATATTGTATGAATATATAATAAATTTAATGAATGTAAAAATATTTTAAATAATATATAACATATAAATTTAATATATAAATCCTCTAAAAGAGTTATAATTTAATCAACTTTTTAAAACATGAATATATTGTGTGTTGTTTAAACCTGATGTTGCGTGAATTGTTGGATATCAAAAAATTAAATTTATTTGTAAATGAAAATATGGAAACATCATGCAGTGTTAAAAATAACATAATTTATCATTACAATGTATTTATTTCAAATTGAAATTTTAAATTTAAATCTAATATTTTTCAACTACTCAAAAAAATGAATCATTTTAGAAAAAAAAGTTCAACCGAAGATAATGTTTCTTTTCCAATTTCAAAAATGAAGACAATTTTTTCATATAATGTTAAAAAATGTCGAAAAATAATAATTTTATATTATTTTATCCTTTCATGATTAAACTATATTTTTGAAAAAAAATCAAAAAAATACTTATTCCTTGAAAAGATTATGATTTTATTGAAATTAAATAGCTAATTAAAAAATGTTTAAAATACATATTTTATAAGTTAGTTAATCTTATTCATACCATCCATTTAAAAATAAATGTGATAACTACCGTATTATAAAATATTATTAATATTATAGAGTTATCGATAAAAATATTTTATGCATGTAATGAAATTTATCTATGAATATTTTTGATTCGTGTGTCACAAAATTTATGTTTTTGTTGCATATATTTTCAACCATTAGAAAAAAATTGATTGTTTTAAAAACTTATGGTATTATATCCTCACCCACAACATTCAATAAAATTAATCCTCTAAATTTTAAATTCATCTAGGTTGTAAAAGTGTAAAAATAATTGAAATAGAATTAATCATCTAATAACCAATTTACTAAAATTTTCAATACATCCTTTTTTAATATGTTATAATGATAGTATTTGAATATTATTTAATTTTAATTATAGAACATATTAACTGTAAATTTTAATAGTACCTTTAAAATTTTATCTATAAATTGTAAAATATATATATCTAAAACAAAAATTCATATAAAATATATTCTCCAAATACATATGAAAAAAATAAATGTTTCACAGGGGCACATTCATTAACTAAAAAAATTAAAATATGGGTGTCTCATTCATTTGTTTTATGTTAAAATTTTGAAAGGTATCTGCCTCTTTGTTGGTGTTACAAAATCACTAGATGGATGAAAAGAATCTGTTGAAATGGAAAATAGTTTTACTAACCCTTTTTCTTCTAATCATTATGATTTTTTCCAGGGTTAAGTATCTTTAGATACGTTTTAGAATAATTTGACAACTCTTTAGAGAAAAAAATATTACTATTGACTTTATATTTATTTTCTCATTCCTATATTAGTTAGGAGTATTTTATTTGTCATCATGATTATTTTGAAAACATTTTCCCCCATAGAAACACTTTCCATATCCAGAAAAAAATTTATCTAAATTTATTTCAAAACACATAGATACATTTTTGGGCATACATCATGTATTCTGAGTTGGTTGATTCTCTATTTAGTGCCACCTTTCCATTTCTTAATCTTGTCATTTCAATTCGAAAAAGTGTCCCAAAACTATATCTCAACATTCTTGTCACAAATAACTACTTTCTCATAATATTTATATTCCCAGGAAGGAAAAACTCTTCGAAATATTTAATTTAATGGTTAGGAAAATAAATTAATTTTAGAATCATATCCTTGAATAATTTAAAATGATACCTAGAGAATATTGTTCTGTTTTCTTCATTTACAACCACTTAATATTAATCATTTTTCCTCAATTCTATGAATTGTATCTCCATTCTATTTTGATCAATCGTAAGAAAATATTTCTGAAATAATATATTCCAAAATTTGTCTTATCTAAAATTATCGTGATCATTTTTCTCTAAAGTATTATTACTAAAATAACACAATATATAATGTTCAACATAAAAGTTATAGATTCTAAGAGTAAACTTTTTACATTCGGAAATCCCATGGATTTGCATATATTCTCCAGGGAATTTACCATCATTCTTCTTCAACTGGGTTATATGATCCATTAAATTATCACGATTATTTCCTAATAAAATGCTCAACTATTGACATGTTCCATCAAGACAGATTGGGTTCCTCAATATCATGGATACCAAATTCATTTATAGCTTATGAAAAATATTAAATAACTAAAAAACAATTATATTTTTATTAAAATGATCTCGAGATTTTTATTTGTAAGTATAATTTCTTCTGAGTGCTTTACCACTGAATATTTCATGTTTCATCAATGGATAACCATTTTGAATAGAATTATATTAGCTGAAGAAAAATATAAATTATAAAATTCATTATCATTTCAAAATTAACAATTATGTAATATCCTCCAAGGGAATGCTATTAAAACTATCATATCCTCCATCTTTTTCTAAATTATCATTTGATACAATTTATATGGAACAGACCATAATCATTACATGATCTGGAGTTTTATTGAATAATTTGTTTTCTTTCACTTTGATGGTATTTTCAGGATTAGTGTTTTAGATAATTTATTCGAAACTCCTACTTAAAAACTATATAATTCAATGTAGGCACTTCCTATTAGTATCTATATTCCCAAAATATAAAATATTAAAATAAAAAAGGACTTCTTTAATGGATAATTTCCATGGAATTGAACTTGACTTATTCCATTCCCGTACCCATTCTTAATCCTTGTGAAAAATTTTATAAAACCTGGGATGAGAACAAAATATCCTTAAGGTATGTAAAATAAATGAAGTTGTTATTTAAGTAAAAACATGATAACCCAAGAAAATGTAAACATTATATTTATATTCATTAATTCAAATTAATAAAAATTCACAAAAGATCATTTTTTTCAAATAATTCCTTTAAATCCTAATAAATGCAAGTAATAATCATTTTTGGTAACATAGAACTTAATTTTCATAAAACCTTTCCAAAACCAGTTTAACTAGATTTAATACATTTCTTATAGGCAATATAATCATTACCTAATTAATTATTGATCTAAAATGGGGATCACTATTTTTATAAGCTATATCATGCTCACAAGTGCACAATAATGGGGCATAACCATTCATATAAGCTATATCGGGCACACCCATTTGTTATGAGCTATAATTCAGCTCAACTATTCATGTAAACTTGATTGGGCACACCCATGAGAAATAATGGAGCACATTCCATCTTATATTTTGTATCTATGTCACCCTTTTAATTTAATTCTCAATTAAAATTTCATAAAAAACACATTTATTATAAAACCATTGAATAAATAATTATACACTCATAGAAAAGCACCTTCCAAAAAATTAACATTTTAAAAAAAAATATTTCAATACCTAAATAGATAATATATGGAAAGAGAATTTTTAACTTAATAATAACTTTATAACTGAAATGGAATATGGAAATTAAATTACCATCAAGACAGTAGAAAAGTCATTTTCTCTTATATGTTATGAATATAAATTCTCTTTTATAGTTTGTTGAATCATTATATATAAAATAGATAAAATATTAATTTTTGAATAGAATTGATAAAAATTATTGATATATAAAATTTACATTATAAATAATTTATTGTTATATTAAATCACGAATAAAAGTTATTTTTAAAACATGGACATGGAATAGAAAGAATGTGTGAGGGGAAAAACAAAAAGATTATGGTTTTAATGGAAATTCTCGTAATCACTTGGGAAATACTAGAAATATAGGCCACATTATTATGTTATCATTAAATAAGACTATTAATATAATAATTATAGATTAATTAAATATATATAACATGTGTACGAGACTATATTTACCAGTTATTAATGAATATAGTTTCCTAACATTAAAAAATTCCAAATTTAATGAAACTGAGATGAAGTCCCTTACTGTGAGTCTGGGTCATCACATGTGTCTATATATTCTATAATAATTAACTTATGTTAATTATATATCTTCCTGATAACATTTTTAATTTTTATTATTACTTATATTTCACTTATTAATAACTCATATACATTTTCATAATTAACTTATTTTAATTCAGATGTCTTGACCATATTTAGCTTTCATGACAAAAATAATTTTGTAGATTAACTATGTTTAAAGAGGTCAACAATTATAAATATCTAAAAAAATATCAATAAATAATTAGAATATTTAAAAATCAAATATAATTTTTTACAAATCATGGAATTTGGTTATGAATAATTATTTAATGTTATGATCATAGAGACGATATGTCATATGAACATATAAGTAATGTTATAATTTTACAATGATCATAACAGAAAAAGGTAAGAAACATTATTTATTAAAAAATGATAATTGTATAATAGATTCCATAGTTTTTAATTATATGAATATATATTAATATATATCATTCTTGTGACGTGGGGATAAAAAACTTAATCACATCGCCTCAAGGAGGTGGTAGTCCACATGTCCACAAATGACGTCATTATATTTATATCGAGTGAAAAAATATGAATTGAAATGTTATATTATATATATAATATAAAATATGTCATTAATGTAATAATATGTCATGTATATTACATATAATAGTTATATATAGGCTTATTACCTTCCATGTTACATGTTAGTGAAAACAAATAATATCCCTTCATATGGCGGTAGTTTGATGTACACATGAATGACATTATTGTATCCCTTTACTATTTGAATATAAAAATGGTATATACTTAATAAGATTTAATAGGAATAATAATGTAATAAATATCATTTATAATCTTCATATCCTTAATTATATCCAACCATAATATGTGATAAGGGAAAACGAAAGGGATCATTTGGGGGGAAACAAGACACCGTACACCCAAATGATGATTTCATAAACCATTTTATTAAATTATGTTTCAATTTTATTTTTAACATTAACATGAAAAAATATCAATATATATATATTTTTTATCTTATTACAAAAAGATTTTACAAGAATAATTTATTGAGATGGAGAATGGAACAGAAGAAAGAAACTTGTTGAAGAACATTAACTCTTATCAGGGTATCTTCCTTTGGATTTCACTAAACCCTTAAGTGGATGGATTTATTAAAAATAGCTTCGAATATGAGGTTAGGGGATTTTTGGACTTTTATGGTTAGGGTTTTAATTAGAAATATTTTTTCAGATTTTTGGAGAAGTGGGGAGAGTGAGTTCCCTTTTATAATCGAGGAGGAGTGACCTTCTTATAAATACATATAAGTATTCACTACTGGGTGGTATCTCTTACCAAATGTGATTAAAAAATTGAAAATTAATGTATTGGATGAGATTTTGTTTTCTATCCAAAATTTAACAAAAAAAAACCAAATCATTTCCATCATTTTTTCTTAGTTATTATGTTTATAAAATATTACCATTTTAGTTTTTTCTATGGACACTATTTTTCTATCCTTCGTAATTTATCTATTATGAATAAATGAATGTGAAATATAAAATTTATTTTATAAAAAATGACTATAAATAATATATAAAATTTATAAAATAAAAATACAATGTTTTAGAAAAATTAATTTTAATTGAGGTGCATGTAATGCTCAGAAACACTGTTTAACCAAAACAACTGTTACAATGTTTTTAAAATTTTGGATAAAAATGATCATTATAAAATAAAAAAAATTCATTATGGTAACATATCTATTATTTATAAAAATTAGAAATCCCTTTCAAGAGGTTAATATATTTTTTAATTTTCAATCACTAAATAACATATTATTTTTTATAAAAAACATTAATATCCATTTTAAATATATTTATTTATTTCAAATATAAAAAAGTAAACAAATTGTATAATTTGAATATAGTAATTTAAAACCTATGAACCATGATATATATTTTGACAAATTTAATGTAAGAAAAAATTTCATTTGATTTTCTTCACAATAAATATCTATACTATCAAATATTTTAGGAAATTTGTAACTAAATAGTTATTATGTTGGCATTTCTTAAGAATTTTATATATTTAATTCATATATAAATATTATATATCAATCATTGTGACTATAAATATTAATTTATATTTTAAATAATAGGTATAACTATACCAATAAGTGTTTTTAGCTATTCAAAATCATTTTAGATATAGAAATCAAAGAAGGATTTTTTTCTTTATTTAGCTTATTATACAGGTCACTATAATTGAATAAATTCTAAATAAATCATATCAATCAATCATATGATGATAAGGGTTTATATAATGATATATATTTGTATGTAGGAAAAAAAATGTAGGTCATATTACATGTAATATTCTATGTTTAACCACCCAGTGAACTCAATATTTCCATATTCACATTAATTAATTTTATCTATTTTAAAAATTAATTATTATAAAAAAACTATTCTTGCATTATTAGAAAATATAATTTATTCTGATTTATAATATTTAATTCATTTTATCAAATTATATCCCCAAACATATATTAATTTTATTTAAATTTTATCCAACAGACATGACGAGTAAGTGGGATTTTAATGTGAAAATGTTCAAAACATCAATCCGTATTTATAAAAAAATTACATAGGAAAATAATTATAATGAACTTTATTGGAATAAATTATTTATAATTGAACTATTATTACATTAAATCAATTAATAATATTTTTAACAATATTAATTAATTATATTAAAAGGCAGTTTTCAATTAAAATATAACATTTTTCCCTATTCATACAAAAAATATAGCAATTCCAAAAAATTCCAAAACAATTACTTTATGCTAATATTAGAATAAAATATTTCTAAAATAAAGTTTATTTTTCACATATATTTTATAAATTTGGTAATACTTAATTTTATATTATTTGTTCTTAAAACGATAAAACTATCATTTTGAAAAAAAAATGTTTTTCAGACAACCATCATTATTATTTCAAATGATTGTAATTTAATTATTAATAAATTGATAATGATTAATAAAATGAAATATATATATTTTAATAAGTTATTTAATATGTATCATTCTTTCTATATCAACTTATAGTTGATAAAAAATATTAAATAATAATATTAAATGTATATTTTTTCATTAAAACTTGGTCTTGTGTTTGATGAAATATGTTGAATAAAATTGTTATTGCATTTAAAGAATCTAATATAGTTTAATTTTTAACTTACTATATTGAAACAAAATATAATTCATAAATAATATTAGGATGTTACATGAATAGGTCAACCATGTCCCTCATAAAATATTTCAAAACTTTCATTTAAAAACCATTATTCATAAAAAATAAGATAAATAAGTCCAAACACCTTGGGTTGCAAAATTTTCCATTTCATTTAGATTTTACATACTAAATATGTTTTACTAAGGGAATACATTCCTCATTTAACTCAAACACATTTGGTGATTTTGTTCTCCTATTACTTGTGATCTCAATCATGGAATTCTAAAATTCAATGTGCTGATGATTAATAAAATATGAACATTAATTATAATCATACTCAACATCTTGTTTTACACGCAAAAACATTGTCATGTTCATTAATGATAATTCAAAATAAAAACTATTTATCATTGATTTTAATAAATCCCTCTTCACCTTGGTGGAGGACTCGTGGTTTACATAAAAGACTTTTATTAGATTCTGATAGACTCGTCTACCATTTTCATTGAACTTATTAGTCCATCCATGTTCAATATACATGATACATACTAGTGATCATATTGAATCTATCCATTTAGTGTTTAATAATTTTTATTCAGAGATAGTATTATCAATGATATGTGGAATCTTTGGAATTATTACTGAACATGAGATGGTTTTCATCATCATTGACTAATTTGAATAAATAATTTGAATTGGAATAGAATTTTCCAATATTTTATTCATCCTATACACTAAGATATTATTTGATATCTCTAAGGGTTCTTAACTATGTGGAAAAATAAATTGGTTTGATATGAAAAGAGAGAGAGATTTGAGATGATAGAAAACTATCTTCACAAAATATCTTAAAAATATTGAGGATATTGTAATTTAAATACTATTAATAGTTAAGGTTTTGATTTAGGTTTTAATATGAATCATTTTTAGATTAAAATAATATTAAACATAAAATAAATCCCCCTAGATTATATTCATGAAACATTCAAAGTAAATATACATAATATGTATTTTAAATTTGGATATATAAAAGAAAAAATCATGGTTAGAATGAAATCATTAAATTTATTATTTTTCTTCTAACTGCATGATCATCAAAATGAGGATAGCTATGTTCTATCAATATGAACATTTTTTCATAGTAATGACATTGATTATGTAGGTAAATACTAATTATGATTATGGTGACTACATGCGTATTTTTCTACCGAAGGCATGATGATTGTATGAATAAAAACTTATATTCATCCTACTAACATTCTTAATAGAACATCATGGTTATATCTATAAAATTATAGAAAATATAAAATAAAACATTTTTAATATATTACTTAATATGTATATCTAAATTAAGACAATTTAACTTAATATATAATTCCAAAATAATTTATGATATAATTTATTCTCCCAATATTCAAAGCCTTTTTAAATATATCATCATGTTTATGTTCAACATCAGTGAATCATTAGCTATATCACCACTATGATTTAGATCTGTAAGAATGTCGTGTTTTATATCTATATATATTTTTATATAACAGTAAATATGATTCATTGAAATATTTATTGTACTTATATTATAAAATTTATATTGAAAGGTAAGAATATATATATATAGTCTTGAATGTATGTCTTATCCATAGAATTAATGTAATGAAACTACCTACTACAATTTAGTCTTCTTATGAAGTGGATAATACAATGTTGTTATATTTTTTAGTGCACCAAGACACTTGAAACCTTACTAAAGTGTTATATGGGTTTTGAGTACTTTTTCTATCTAATATACAAAAACAAAAATTTTCATCCGAATAACTAACTAAATCTATTTATTGTCCCTTATAGAAATATAACCCTATTTCTTAGCGGACCCAACTCCATAATACCAGAGTAAGATTCTTACAACAATTCATTAGAATAAGATACAAAGTACCATATTCCAAAGAGATTATAATTTTTTATTCATAGTGACTAGATTTGTAAATGAGTCTTATATTACATTTTAATACACAAATAATATCATATTTTCATTCAGGAATAAATCTATTCAATAAATTATATCCTTATATCATTCATAGTATACATGATTGAATCATATGGAATGGAAATAATTTTGGGAGATCTCAAATTCTTAGAAAGGGTTAAGTACAAACAAAAATATTAGGAATCAATGAGGATAATCAAAATAGAATTGTCAATAATCGGGAACAAATTTCAATTAAATAACATGACTCCCTGAATATATATATAGAATAATAAAATAATATAGGTAGATAAATAAACATAAATTCCATTTAAATGACTTTAATATCATTCTAATATAAAGAAAAATGAAAATAAAATGTTAAATAACTGAAACATTTTCCATTTAATCAATAAAAATATAACGGGATTCAACAATTGATGGTGTCATATGAAATATTTTAGAGATAATAGCTATAGAGTCTTAATTATTTCATTAGATATTATTCAGACATCATTATGTACATGTACATCATACCATTAGAAATAAGAGATTCTACAATATTTTTTAAAAAATTCTAATGTCATCAAATTTCATATGACAAATTGAATTATAATGGTTAAAAATAGATAGAGTTTATGCAAATGATTTTTTATTATACTATGAATTCATCGAAGGGATTTAATTAACTATTCCAAAACCCATGTTATTCACATAAAAATAATTCATCATATATCTAATAATATAATTAATTCATAAAAATAAGCGATATCACCTAGTATTTGTATTGAATAATGGATATATATTTTTCAATATTTCTTTAGTTAATAAAATAACCTTAAATTAAAACACAACATATAAAAATGGAAGACATATGTAATGAACCTGATTTTCCATGTAATTGTTTTTAATTAAATGAGAATATTGCGTGTCTTAAAAAATTTATGGCATGTGATTCCGTGGCCCGGAGTGCACAGAATGAGTTTATGATATTTTTTATGGATACATTCACTAAACGTGTGAGAAGGTTTTTAAAACTATTGATCCTATGCTCGAAATTGAAATCCAAGGACATAGTTGAGATTCCAACAGTGGTATTATCTTAAGGATACCTTCACCTCGACCGTAGAAGGTCGATAGGGGAAGTTAGTTTTTGTGCTTTTCATGGGGGAAAATAAAATAATGTAGCTTAATTTTATTTTAGAAATTTAATCCTCGCAATTTTTTTTGTTGGTGGAGACCACCCAAGATTGGAAACTCTATAATTGAATTCAGTGGTGGGAACCAACCGACCCTTGAACTCCACCATTAATGAGGGAGGTGACTCTTGGTTTATTTTCCAAATAATTTTTCCAAAATCAAATTAATTAATGTGCTAACTCTAATTAAATTAATAAA
Organism: Viscum album; assembly: GCA_963277665.1. Taxonomy (NCBI): domain Eukaryota; kingdom Viridiplantae; phylum Streptophyta; class Magnoliopsida; order Santalales; family Viscaceae; genus Viscum; species Viscum album. The sequence goes on along the minus strand of OY728155.1, from coordinate 355,402,943 downwards.
CATAATTTAATAGGTTGGATCCTCATTTTCTTGAGTTTGGGGAAAGTGTTGGAAAAGGGAGAACTGGGGAGTGATTTGGAAAACATTCTCCAAAAAATGAAGTCCTCCAACAAAGAACATCGTCGAAGGATCTACAATGAGGAACGTATTCAATGACGTTGAACCGACATCCCTCTTTCCCTCTCATCACCGACGTCAACGGATCTTTGAAGTATGGATTGTTGTTTTTTATATCCCTTATGCCATTCTTTGCATTTTTATTGATTTAATAACAACTATGCTTCTTGCTAGCATTCAAACTTGGAGCGTGCATGCCAAACGAACACGGCTTGACCCCTCTGCAACCTTTCTGGATTTTGGTGTTCTTTGTGGCTTGTTTTTAGGTTGAGAGAATCCCGAACGTAGTGGTATTGAATTGATGGTGAAGTCCTGAGACGAGTGAGGGAGTTTTCAAAATGAAGATTCGTCCACCGAGGCACACCTGTTGCCTCGAGGAACGTAGCCGGTGACCGGTACTGGAGACCATCACCAGTAGGGTGGGGGAGCAGCGGTTGGCACTCTGGATGGGGTGTGAAGATGGTGGTGGCGTGACAACGCCACCAGAGGAGGACCACTGCCCGCCAGCTGTGGTGGAGCAAGGGCAGAGGCCGGTGCACGACCGCCTGCGTGAAAGGGATGACGGTGCGCTTCCGCGCCGTTGAGCTTGCAGGGGCCACAGAACGAGGCTGCAATAGCAGGGGGGTTCGCTGCCGGCTTCTAGAGGAGGCGCGGTGCGCGACCGCGCTCTGGAGGTGGGATGGCCATCCGGCTAGCTGAGAAGCCATGCAGGAACCCTAGGTCCCACGTTCCAGCTGCAGGCGCCGTGTGGCACTGACCAGTTGGCCACCCAACCCAAACAGATGGGCTATTCGTGGTACCCAGGGGGCGCCTCCCCCATGGGTGGTGGCTAGGATGGACCCCACCACAGGGCCGCCCAACTGTAGGCCTCATGTGGGCACCCAGCGTGGGCCAGGCCGAACCCAGCGGAGTGAGCTAGACCTAGTGGGGCTGGTCAGATCCCGCGGGCTATGTCGGATCACGCAGGCTGGGTCAGACCCAAGAAAGACACGGGTTGGTCCGGGTCGACCCATACCGTGACGGGTCTGCCCAGGCCGGGTCGTACCGAACCTAGACCAACTTCAACCCCTTTCGGCTCTTTGAGCCATAACATGAGCTATGAGTGTCCATTTGATGAACTGTCTATGGCTCTAGAAAACATGGATCGAGGCAGTTGTTTTGGTATACCCCACTTGAGTTTTGGATAAAGTAGAAATATGTCCGGGTTGGATCAAACACAAATCCAATCGGGCCCTCTTGACTAAAAGGCCAATAACTTACAGACCATGCATCTTTTTGATACACCGTCCTTTGCATTGAGAACCCTATTATCCAGAGGTCCTTTGGGGATACTTTTTCATGGGGATTTGTCGAAGTTGGAGCATCAACTTGTTGCTTGAGGAGCGGACCCTCCCAGAATTAAGCGAGCTAAGTGTGGGAACCCTGTGACTGGCTATAACATGAGAAATAGATCCTATATGAGTCTGTGCCTTGGGATCCTACATGGGTCTATGATTTGGGATCTTACATGGGTATGTTTTCCAAGATCCCACATGGATCCGCTCAATGAATCCACATGGGACTTCTCTAGCATCCAACGTGGGTCTGCTGTACTAGGATCCTACGTGTGTCGGATGATTTAAAATCCTATGTGGGGATACTCATGAGAGTGGTTATGTTGCAAACCACAATTCAATTAAATTATTATTTACCTAATAATGCACCATAGGGGAACACCGTAGGGTCGATCACAAGGAGGCCGCTAACCCGAACTATTTTCCTATTGTCACTATTGTAAACTATATAATATAAAATATGAGAATAATATAAACGGGGGATATAATTTAAACTTCATAAAATATAGATATATTATTAATATTTAGATATATTAAAATACAAAATACAAATAAAAGGAAGAAAATACACAACGAAGTTAGAGGAATAAAACCATTGTTCTTGGGGTTTCATGGTGGAATTATCATTGTTATTCAAAATATCTATCAATGAGTTATTCAATGAAATGATCAAGACCTGTCACTCCACACCCTATCATTTGAAATGTATAATCCTACACTGAGACCTCTCCATGCAGGAGTATGTTCTTCCACATCAATTCCAAATCAAAACTAAACCATTTGAATGAATTAGATACTGATGGGAAGGGAAAGTATTAAAATAGGAGGAAGAAGACAATAGTAGATAAAGTGGGGTGACCGCTCACCACAATCATTTAACCAGTACTGAATACATTGAATAAAACATGATAAATCAATAAAGAACAACAAACTCAAATAACACCACTTCCCCCCTCAAACAACAGTAAGGGTTAGCTCTCCACAACCATGGAGCTGGAAAGAAGCACGGTTGGAGAAATACATAAAATAAAAGAAATGAATGAAAAGAATAAATAAATAGAGGAAGGATAAAGATACACTAATATATATTTTAAATATAAACAAAAATTACGGGAAAAAACTCCACCATAGCCCTATTGAAATGACTATCCTTGTAAAAAGATAGGAGTTACAAATTTATAGAGAAAATGGGTGAAGAAATCTCGCACAAATTCTGTCCTCCTGAAGTTCACAGCAGTTTGACCCATTCAATTCCAGATTTGGTAAATGGTCCATTATTGAATGTTTTTACATTATTACTTCCTCGTTCTTACACAACATTTTAGACTCATTGGTCAATGTATGAAGGAGTTATGGCAGTTTTCGTGGGCCACATTTAATCTTCCAAAGAGACTCTTCGTCGACCACAACTCCAACTTCCCATGACATTATGGAATTGAAAACAGTGGATTAAGACGTGTCCTCATGAATGAAAGATGTTCATTAAATCCTCATTAAGCTATTTGTTAAAATACAGCTCTGATGGACCTGTCTTCGTAGGGATAAAATCCTAGCTTTTTAACAGTCCATATCTGCACACAGTTTACGAGGTCTGGATTGTGAGCTGATCTTGGGCCCCCAAATGATTGATTGAGCCGGAACTCAAGAAAAAATGAAATACAGCCCAGTATGTAAGGAAACCTAAAGAAAAAGAATTTCCCAATTTGGTTTAGTGTGGAAAAGTTTATGCCCAAAATAGATAATATAAATAAAATAGTTAAATCCCAAAATTAAGCTATTTTTACATTTGAGCTGAATATTCCACAAAATCTTAAAAATCTGAATATTTCCCATAAAATAAGTATGTGGTGGGTATTAGAACTAAGAAATATAGTATAAAATATGTGAAAATTATTGTTTCATCACTCCTCAACACTTAATCATTGCACTCCTGGGAAATCTTCATATATTCAAATCAAAATTCACACAACAATCAAAAATTATAAAACATCAATGATCTCTTCCAAAATGAAATTCCATCATGTATCCACTATGAACAATAATTCACAATCATTTTCATTCATCACATTTAAATTTATTCAACCTCAAAAATCCATCCATATCCAATAACAACCTACCTCACATTGAAATTTGTGTAATGATTCACTCATGTGAAATTAAATATGGAGTTATGCTCATACATGGAAAGTTCATGTATCACTATAGACTCGTGACAATTTTCAAAACTCCACAGTGTAAAAAATTAAAAATAATTTGATCATGAGGACTTTTTTAGGTGAATTCTCTGGCTTATGGTTGGTGGGAAAATGATTAAAAAATTTAAGGCTGAAAAGAGGAGGTTGGACTCTTAAGCATAATGCATTAATAATCAAGTGAAAATACATGATAATCCTCACTAAATACCCTAAAATACGTGAAATGAAACACCTCCCCCTTTTTATATGACATGGGATATGATCCAGGAAATGATTCAGATGAATGATTTAATCCATGTTATCGACTTTTTTTTTTCTTTTTTTTCTTTTTCTTTTGTAAATCTCCAGAAAGTCACATCTTTATTTTATTTTTTTTATTTTTTCATAGTGAATGAGATGAAAATTGAATTAAATGAAAGAATGAACATAATTACCTTGAATTTATATAGGGGAATGAGTCAAAAAAGTAAATACAATGATAAATACAAGCTCATCTCTATTTTTTCTATTTTTTCTTTTATTCTAAGGAGATCCAGATGAAACAAATAAAGTATAATTAATGGATTACCCATGCCCAACTTGATCTTAATCATCTATTACCAAAAATGATGACCCACACCTCACATCACCCACAAATGAAACACATCCAATGAATGAACACATAAGGCCCTTACCCTACACTCACAATAGAAATATCCATGCAATTATACAAATGGTGCGGGTAGGTAAGGAAAATCGGCTTGATATGTGGCCCAAACCTATAAGGGAATTCATGGAACCTAAGGGCTAATGAAGGATTGATGTAAATTTAGGTCTCAAGATAAAATATGGCTGAAAAAAATAACTCACTCATATAAAAAACATTCCATGAAATCAAAATCATCAAAAGAGAAAAGTCACAAGTTCTGGTTCTCACACAAAATCCAAGATTCTCTAAAGGAAGTGTGGGTATTATAAATAATATTCCAAAGTGGTACATAATACATCACAGGATAGGTAAAATATATTGCGCCAGTGTTTCCTGAGAATGGAATTCAGAAATTGGTCAAACTCATAAAAATGATAGAAAATATTATTCAAGAAAAAAGTTTCTAACATCAAAAATCATTTAAAATCCATTTCTTCAAAAATCATTTCAACCATCTCAAAATCAATTGATGTGTAAAAATTGATCAGAGTATTCATTGAAGCTCTGTAATCCTAAAAAGACGAATAAAATAAATAAAAATATAGAACACAAAACATATAAGTAGGTTGAAACTCCCCCCACACATAGATTTCACTACCTTTTATTGGAGCTCAACACAAAATAAATATAAGGGTATAAAAATAATGGGATGGAAAGATACAACTTGGAATTATTTTTCAGTGGAATCTTTGAGTTAAGCTCCTAGATAATACTAGTTGACCTAAAAATCCTGAAATAAAGAAAACACTTGAAAAATATATAAAAAGAATGAGGAATGGAAAATAAAGAGAATAATTCTTGGTTTGACCCCCTAAGCGAGTGCTAGGTTTTTACTGCCCCTGGGCAGGCAGTTTCGGTGGTTTAACCCCAATCTGATGGAGGATGAGGTTTCATTCTCAGAAACCACTAGAACTTCATTCTTCCAATTATCCTCAACTTATAAATGTCTTGGAGGAACCCACATACAGTTTACATCAGCTCCTCCCCCTTTTCCATGTGGTACAGGTTAGAATATGGGGGAATGTGGAAGAATAAGTCAAATTTTTTCACTGCCCCAACTTGTGTGGTATCATTAACTTTAGTATCCAAGGATTGATCATGTAATTATTGGTCAAAAAATTCATAAGTGGTGTTATAATAGAGTTCCACTTGGATATGATTAAAACATGAACAATCAATATAAAAATCCTTCCTATCGTGTAGGTCAGCTTGAAATACGATGTTTTTAGGTAAGACCATTGGGAATTCTTTTCCAGCAGGGACTTCTTCATCTTCTTCCATATAAAGATAGGGGTATAGAGGTGCTTATTCTTTTTATAAAAATATTGGAGGATCACTTACCTTTTGGTATTAAACAAAATATAACTAATGTTCATCCAACACATGTTAATCTACCATAGTTGTATCAGCTGGCATGTCATCTTTAGAAACCTCTTCAAGTCTTTTCCAAGGAGGGATGATTGCATCTCCAAGTTGGGTATTCATGACTTCCTTGGTTTATTCAAAATAAAATTTATGTGGAACAACATTTAACTTTTTTCTTCATCTTGGTTATAATGTAGTTGTTGTTATATCTATAGAGCATTAACTTCTTCAACTTTAGCCGCCAGTTATGCAACCATCTTGCTTGCTTATTCAAGGATTTTAAAATTATTTTGAATCAACACGACATCTTGTTCCATCTATATAATAAAAGCCTCTTCCTTTTTATAAAATTCATCAATAGGCCATGTATATGAAAAATCACTGAAGTAATCCATATCGACAAAAAAAATTGAAAATCAATGTAGCTCTTTTTTTTGTTTTTGAAATTTTAATTTTTTATGGTTTTTATGAAAAATAGTGTGTGTAAGTATTTCACCTCCCCGTAAATGGTGCCAAATTGATAAGAAAGGTTTTTTAGTGAAAGAAAATTCAATTAAATTATTATTTACCTAATAATGTACCATAATGGCACACCTTAGGGTCGATCACAAGGAGGCCGCTAACACACACTATTTTCCTATTATCACTATTATAAACTAACTAATATAAAATATGATACTAATATAAATGGGGATGATAATTTACAATATATAAAATATAGATATATTATAAATATATAGATATATTAAAATACAAAATAAAAATAAATGGAAAAAATACTCAAAGAAGTTATAAGAAGAAATCCATTGTTCTTGGGGTTTCATGGTGTAATTATCGTTGTTATTAAAACTATCTATCAATGAGTTATCCAATGCAGAGATCATGAATTGTCACTCCACACACTCTAGTTTGAAATTTATTACCCTACACCAAGACTTCTGTATGCAGAAGTAATATCTTCCACATTAATGCCCAATCAAATCTCCACCGTTTGAATGAATTAGATACTGATTGGAAGGAAAAGTAATAACGAGGAGGAAGAAGACAATAGAAGAGAAAGTGGGGTTACTTCTCACCATCATCATTTAACCACTACTAAATCCTTAGAATAAAACATGATAAATCAATAAAACAAAATTAACTCAAATAACACCACTTCCCCCCCTCGAACAACAGTGAGAGTTAGCTCTCAGCAAACATGGAGTTAGAAAGAAGCACGGTGGGAGAAACACATAAAATAAAAGAAATGAAACAAAAGAATAAATGAAAATAATGAGGATAAAGATACACAAATATTTATTATAAATATATAGAACAACTAAAAAAACAAGAATCCACCATATCTCCCTTGAAATGGTTATCCTTGTAAAAAGAGAGGAGGTACAAATTTATAGAGAAAATGTTTAAAGAAATCTCGCACAAATTCTGTCCGCTCGAAGTTCACAGCTGTTTGACCCATTCAATTCCAAATTTGGTAAATGGTCCATTCTTGAAAGTTATTAAATTATTACTGCCTCATTCTTACACAACATTTAAGCCACATTGGTCCAAGTATGAAGGAGTTATGTCTGTTTTTGTGGGGGCACATTTAATATGCCAAAGCGACTCTTCGTCTACCACAACTCCAATTTCCAATGACATTATGGAATTCAAAACAGTGGATTAAGATGTGTCCCCCTGAGTGAATCATGTTCATTAATTCCTATTTAATCTCCTTGTTAAAATAAACCCCCAATGGACCTATCTTCATCGGGATAAAAGCTCAGCTTTAAAACATTCCAAATCTGCACACAGTTTACGAGGTCTGGATTGTGAGCTGATTTTGGGCCTCCAAATGATTGATTAAGCCGAAACTCCAGAAAAGTTGAAATAAGTACAAGTATTTAAGGAAACCTAAATAAACGGAATTTCACAATGTGGTTTAGTGTGGAAAATGTTATGTCCAAAATACATAATACAAATAAAACAGTTAAATACCAATACTAAGCCATTTTTTCATTTGAGCTGAATATTCCACTAAAACCTAAAAATGTGACAATTTCCCATAGAATAACACTATGGTGGGTATTAGAACTATGAAATATATTATGAAATATTTGAAAATTATTTCTTCATCACTCCTCAACACTTAATCATTGCACTCTTGGTCAATCTTCATATATTCAAATCAAAATTCACACAACAATCAAAAATGAGAAAACATCAATGATCTCTTCCAAAATGAAATTCCATCATGTATCCTCTATGAAAAAAAATTCCCAGTCATTTTCATTCCTCACATTAAAATTTATTCAACCTCAAAAATCCATCCATATCCAAATCACAACCTACATCACATTGAAATTTGTGTCATGGTTCACTCAAGTGAAATTAAATATGGAGTTATACTCATACATGGAAAGGGAATGTATCACCATAGGCTCATGACTATTATTATCTCTCCATAAAATGAAACATTAAAATGAATTTTATCATGAGGTCTTTTTTAGGTGAATTATGTAGCTTTGGTTTGGTGGGAAAATTATTAAAAATTTAAGGCTGAAAATATGAGGTTGGACTCTTAAGCATAATGCATGAATAATCAAGTGAAAATATAGGATAATCCACACTCAATCCCCTTAAAAATGTGAAATGCAACACCTCCCCCTTTTTATATGACATCGGACATGGACCAGGAAATGATTCTGAAGAATGATTTCATCCATGTTCTCCACCCTTTTTTCATATTTTTTTTGTAATGCTCCAGAAAGGCACATCTTTATTTTCTTTTTTTATATTTTTTAAATAGAATGAGATGAAAATTTAATTAAATAAAAGAATGAAAATAATGCCCTCAATCTAGATTGGGGAATGAGTCATCAAAGGAACTACAATGATAAATTAAATCTCATCCCCATTTTTTCTATTTTTTCTATTTTGTTGAAGGAGAACCAGATGAAATAAATAAAGTACAATGATAGGATTAAACATGAAAAATTTGATCTTTATCATATGTTTCCCAATATGATGAGACACAACTCACATCACCCACAAAAGAAACACATCCAAAGAATGCACACGTAAGGCCGTCACCCCACACTCACACTAGAAATACCCATGCAATTATACTAAGGGTGTGAGTAGGTAAGGAAAAATCGGCTTGAAATGTGACCCAAAACTATAAGGAAATTCATGGCATCTAAGGGATAATGAAGGATTGATGTAAAGTTTGGTCTCAAGAGAAAATATGGATAGAAAAAAAAATGCCTCACCCATATCAAAAACATTCCATGAAATCCAAAGCTTCGAAAGAGAAAAGTCACAAGTTATCATTCTCACACAAAATCCAGGCTTCTCTCTAGAAAGTGTGGGTATTGGAAATAATATTTCAAAGTGGTACAGAATAACTTGCAGGATAGAAAAAATATATTGATTCAGTGTTTCTTTGGAATGGAATTCAGAAATTGTTCAAACTCATAAAAATTATTGAAAATCCAATTCAAGAAAAAAGTTTCTGACATCAACAATCATTTAAAATCCATTTCTTCAAAAATCATTTCAACCATCTCAAAATAAATTGATGTGTGAAAAATGATTAGAGTATTCATTGAAGCTCATTAATCCTAAAAAGACTAATAAAAAAATAAAAAGATACCACACAAAACATCTATGTAGTTTGAAACTCCCCCAACACCTAGATTTCACTACCTTTCATTGGAGCTCAACACAAAATAATTATAAGGGTAGAAAAATAAAGGGATGGAAAGATACAACCTGGAATTATTTTTTAGTGGAATCTTTTAGTTAAGCACCTAGATACGACCAGTTTAACTAAAAAGCTTGAAATAAAGAAAATAAGTGAAAAATAAATAAAAAGATAGATGAATGGAAAATAAAGAGGATAATGCTTGGTTTGACCCCCCAACTGGGTTATTTGTTTTTACTTCCCCTAGGCAGGTAGTTTAAGTGGTTTAACCCTAATCTGATGGAGGATGATGTTTATTTCTCAGAAACCACTAAAACTTCTTTCATCCAAAGATCCTCAACTTATACATTTCTTGGAGGAACCCACATATAGTTGACATTAGCTCCTCCCCCTTTTCCATGTGGTACAGGTTAGAATATGGGGGAATGAGGAAGAATGGGTCCTCTTTTTTCACTACCACAACTTCTTTGGTTTCATTAACTTCAGCATCCATGGCTTTCTCATGTAATTCTGGGTAAAAAATTTTATAAGGGAAGTTAGAAAAGAGTTCCACTTGGATACTATTAAAATATGAACAATCTGTAATGCCCCGACCCTAGTTACCCAGAGTCGGTGCATTATTACATAACATTGGCATGATCACAAGAAAGATAAAATCTTGAAAGACCGATTGGTTTAGTAGCCTTAGAAACAATAGATGTATTCATATGTTTTAAATTACATCATAAAATGAAAAAGTACAACAACAACATAATGTCTCCACAGTCCACACTATTATCCCCTCATAATATCCCTGTAGGTCATTCATAACTTACTTCTTCACATCCTGGGAAAAATAAAACATAGAAAAGGGGTGAGCTCAAATGCCCAGTAAGGATAACAATATAGCGGAACATTCAAAATAAGCATAAACATTTAAGGCAATGCATTACTAAAACAAAAGCCTTTTAAACTTGAACTTCAACATAGTATGGCAAAAGTGAAAAGAAATAATGCCATTTACTTGTTCACATGGATATTCTACTAATCGAATAATCACATGCAATATCAATAACCACTTTTATAAAGTTGGAATGCATAATGCCAGACTATCATAACAACATAGCCAAGGCCTCGTGCCAAGACTACAAATAATATTTTGTCAAGGCCTTGTTCCAAGACACTAGTTTGTCTCATGAGACCTACCGATGTATCGAGGAGCTATAGCGGGATCCACCCGTCACATATTAAGTCTAATGCATTCCCATATGAAAAGGTTTAAACATAACATAAACATTCATATTAAAACTAGCATACGAAATTTCAATACTTTCCCCATAAATCATGAATGGTATAAAAATATCACATCCACATTCAAACATATCACAAAACATTGAATACAATATAGTAGTTTTGTATCATAATAAATCAACATCAAATAAGTGTAAAATCCATCAAAGGATGTTGACATAGATGAAATCAAAACTATTTTTAAAGAAATATATCATTCTATTTTGAAATCATTTAAGAGTCATATATTTATAAAATAAAACATTTTCTTTGAAAATATTCTTATAATCTTGTAAGGAATGCTTTGAAGATTTTATAACGGCAGAAAATAACCGCACCCGTCGTATAAGTTAAAAAAACATTCTTACCTTAATTCTGTCGAAAAGGTTAAAAAGGACCTTGTTTTGAAAACGATGGAAGGATTCCTCTTATAAAAATTCAAACAAGGGTATAAATGACTTTAAACCAAATTCTTGTAAATAATAATAAAAAAATTAAATACATTTTTAATAAAACATGGATGTGGATGATAAAGAGATCTGAGTAGATTATTACATATAAACAAACTCGGATAATGAAGAGATTGTGAAATAACCCTTACCAATTTGGTAAATTATGAAACCTAAAACCCATGAAAGAGGTATCATACAATGAATGTGTAAATACACATAAATTAGAGTGTATTACACAAAGAATATAATTATGGGCAGTACATACACCACACAAAAGGTAATGGTGGCAATATGGCACGAATCTCACGGGAATAAGGAGTGAGATGAAAACCCCTTACCTTGTACTTTTACTTGGTTGGGGTAGGTTAAACTCCTTTATAATGGTTAAATAATTGTTATTAAATTATACAAGAATCATATACATTAATATGATATCATATATGATCTTTTAATATTGATTTGATAATAATATCTTAGTATTATCGTTGTTTCAGGTGTAAACTTACTTGTTTTATTTTATATGTTTTGTTACGTAAGACATGTTTGTGAAGGATAGGTTTTATATTATTCATATACAGTATTATATCATGTCCTTAAACATCATTTTTTAATCATCCAATGATAATTATACTTGAATGGATACGTTGGAGAATGAATCTTATCGCGTTCGTGGAGACGGTAGTCCGTACGTACGCACGAGCGACAATATCATTCTTTTGATATTAAAATAATATATAAATGGTTGTTATATCATATATAAAGAATCATTAACATGTTATATTTATTATTTACATGAGTAACATATCATTATTATACCCATCCAAATAATATTATATTGAATTACAATTACACCACAACGTGGAGACGGTAAGCCGTACGTACGTACGTATGGTGACATGTTATTAAAAGGGTGGATAGAATACAGAATATGGTTCTACCATATTTATAATAACATCACAGTATATATATGATACTGGAGTTATTATTTTATAATGGTAACAACAAAGGAAGAAGAAGTGGAAGAAGAAATGAACATGGAAAAGGGTGGTGAAATCATTACCTCTTCTTCGGGTTCTTCCTTTTGATTTGATCAAAAGGGCTCCTTATGTTGGCTTTATGATCAAAATAAGGCCTCTAGGTTGTATTGAGAGATGTTGGGAAAGTATTTGGGCAGAGTGTGGCCGAACCAAAAGGCTTTGAAGGTGTGAAGAAATGAGAAGGAGGAGTGCCCTTTTATAAGAGGGGTGAGGGGAACCTTTGGAAAAGCTAGAGATATTAGTTTATAATAAATATATATTCGGTTTCCAATGGCTACAAAGTTTATTATTCAAAGGTTAAGGTGGGGATGGGTCGAAAAAAACTCAACCAATACAATTTATACAGGTTTGGGTACTTATATTAACCTTATCTTTAAGTATTAACTCTAAGTTAATTAGTTTCACTTTTACAATGTCTCTTTGTATTTTTATATAATATGGTTACGAAACTTACTATATACATCCAAGAGACCCCCAAGTGGTCCATTATTTATGAACCTATCATGATATAAGTCTTTTGGCCGAACCTTAGATTTTTAGGAATTTAATATCAATTAGTAATATTATAATTGTTTTAAGAACTCTTTTATGTCAATTTTGACACTATTCAATAGTTGATTTTTGTGAAACTCATAACAGATTGTTTACTTCGAAAAAAGTCAATTAAATCAATCCTAAGATATCATATTATCCTATAAAATTAGTTTAATTCATTATAAGTTTCATATTATATTTATTTTGGTATTTATAATATCAATTATTTTAATTTTTCACTATTATAGTAATTAATTCATCATCATTGTGTCATAAATAAATTAAATTATTTAAGGTCTAAAATTTTTAAATAAAGTATCATTATGTAGGAAATCGTTTTATCTTTCTAATGAATATTTATAATCTAAAATCCAACATATATAACCCTATGTAAAAATTATTTTTCTAAAAGATATATGCTTGTGTCATTTTTGTATTCATTTTAACTTAATTAAAAAAAAGTTTCCCTATCACCTACAAGTGGCACCATGGGGTCCCAAAATCGACCCAAAGATGGATATGGTCGAACTTGTATCAACCAATAAGGCTAGCACACGTTTTAGGATAATTTAGTATTATTATAATATTATTTTTTAACCCTTATTTACCAGATTTACCCTTAACCATGGTAAATAAAATATTTACCACAGTAATTATTCAAAATGTCTAAAAATAAAAGTTAACTATTTACACAATTTGGAAATCCTGATTCCAAATATGGAATCCATTTTTCTAAATTCAAAACACAGAAGTGGCAAAAATTAATTTAAAATTAATTCCCGCTGTCAAAACAAAAAGCGTGTTTTTAAGAGATAATAACTATAAAAAGATTGACACTTGTTTATGTTCGGTTTAATTGTAAAATTGTGTCCAATGACCAAAATTATATTAAATGGTAAAAATATATTCTAAATATACTTTAAAACCACTGAAATTAATAATTTATCACTATTAATTATTTTGATTAAAAAAGTTGTTTTTAATTAAAATTTAGTAATTTTCACTATTCATCAAAATATTAAAGTTACCCGAAAAGTACCAAAATTTCATCATAGGATAAATTTGATATTCCGAATCAAAAAATGAAGTCCATTTTGAAATATAAAATATATATAATTTCAATAAGGAGGTATTACTATTCATAACGGCTAGTTTGATTGGTTTTTAGAACTCGGTGTGGCGTACAACACACGCTATCACATTATTCAAAGAGAGGCGTATCATAGAAGCTTGGGGTGTTACATTCTACCCTCCTTCAAATAATTTCGTCCTCGAAATTTCTAGAATACTACCGCATGAAAAGACTCGGGTGTTTCTTCATCATAAGTTCCTCGGGTTCCCACGTTGCCTCTTCCATCTTATGGTTTCTCCACAACACTTTTACCAGACGCGTCGTCCGGTTTCTCAGTACTTGTTCTCTCGTATCAAGAATCCTGACGGGATCTTCACAATAGGAAAGATCGGGTTCCAGTTCTAATTCCTCATAGGTGAGTACATACGTTGGGTGAGGCATGTATTTCCTCAACAGAGACACATAGAACACATCGTGAACTTTGGAGAGACTTGGCAGCATTGCCAATCGGTAAGCCACAGCCCCAATTCGTTCTAGAATTTCGAAAGGTCCGATGTACATGGGACTCAATTTACCTTTATTACAAAAACGTATGACTCCCTTCCATGGAGATACCTTTAGGAAAACATGATCACCGACTTGAAATTCCAAATCATTCCTTCGATTATCGGCATAGCTCTTCTGCCTACTTTGAGCTGCTTTGATGTGATTTTGGATTACCTTCACCTTTTCCACCATTTCCTCCACCAGTTTTGGGCCTACAAGTTTTCTTTCACCAACGTCATCCCAACAGGTTGGTGTACGACATCTCTTTCCATATAACGCTTCATATGGTTCCATCTGAATACTCGAATGGAAGCTATTGTTATAGGAAAATTCTACCAGTGGTAAATATTGATCCCGCATACCTTGAAAGTCAAGTGAGATAGATCTCAACATGTCTTCTAAGGTCTGAATGGTCCGTTCTGATTGTCCGTCTGTCTGAGGGTGGTAAGCAGTGCTCAAATGATTTTCAGTATCCAGGGATTTCTGAAGACTTTTCCAAAATCTTGAAGTAAAATGGGGATCACGATCAGAAACAATCGATAGGGGTACTCCATGAAGTCTCACAACTTCATTAATATATAGTCTTTCTAGAAGTTCCAGGGGTAGATCTTCTCTTATAGAAAGAAAATGTGCTGACTTGGTAAGAAGATCAACAATAACCCATATTGCATCGTTCCTTCTAGGAGTCTTTGGTAGCCCCATGACAAAGTCCATCATAATATTGTCCCATTTCCACTCCAGTATGGGAAGAGGTTGCATGACTCCTCCAGGTTGTTGCCTTCCAGCTTTCACATGTTGACAAACCATACATCTTGACACAAAATTAGAAATCTCCCTCTTCATGTTGTCCCACCAAAAATGTTCCTTCAAATCTCTATACATTTTTGTGCTCCCAGGGTGTATAGAGAAATTGGAACTATGAGCATCATCCATCAATTCCCTTTTTAGATCAGGTATATCGGGAACACAAAGTCTCTTCCCGAATTTCAAAATACCATCTTCATACACAAAGTCTCTCAATCTCCCATCATTCACAGCTTTAATCTTCTTTTGAAATTCTTCATCATCGGTCTGAGAACCCTTAATCGTTTCTAGTAAAGATGGTTTGGCAACCATTTGAAAAATCATTGATTTTTCATCTTCCCTGGTTATTCCCATGTCCATCTTCACTAGATCCATGAAAATTAGATCCCTTTCAATTCTCATATTGTTCAAAACTCCATGGTCTTTTCTATTCAAAGCATCTGTCACCCTGTTTGCTTTCCCCGGGTGCTAGTGTATCGTGCAATCATAATCCTTGAGTAATTCAAGCCATCTCATTTGCCTCATGTTGAGTTCTTTTTGTGAGAAAATATACTTCAAACTCTTGTGATCAGTATAAATCTCACATTTTTCACCATAGAGGCAGTGCCTCCATATCTTCAATGCAAAGATCACAGCTGCTAACTCGAGATCATGAGTAGGATAGTTTTGTTCATGGATTTTCAACTGTCGTGACGCATAGGCAATAACTCTATCATTCTGCATAAGGACACAACCAAGTCCTTTCTTTGATGAATCACTATAAATAATGAACCCATCAAAGAAACGATCAATATTACTTCTTGGGTTATGTATATAATCTCCAGCATACCTTGCTACCCTTGTAAAGTTAGCCTCATACTTTGTGACATTCTCATCCTCCTTTTGTCTCAGACTCAGAAATTGCCTTTCCATATCTGCTCGATGGTCGCGAGGAAAATATTTTTCTAAAAACAGATCTTTGAACTCCCTCCATTCCATATTTGATACTTAATAATCTTCCTTCATTTTTTGAATCAATGACCACCATTGATCAGCATCTCCAGTGAGGCGGTAAACTGCCATGATAACTTTTTCCCTTTCACTGCTCCCCAAAGCCTGAAATATTTTCCCTAGGAAATTTATCCATTGCTCAGCTACTAAGGGATTTGTACTCCCATTGAACGTTGGTGGTTGTTGCCTCATGAATCGATCTAACATTGATCCTCCACGTTGTGGATCAGGGTGCTCCATATGGGTAAGGTTATTATTCATAACCTGAGTAAGTTGTCCCAGTATGGTGATTAGCTGATCGGCACCAGTTGCATCACCAGCCCCAGTATAATTATCTTTAGCAGGAGGGAAATCCCTAAATAGAGTGCGTGCATTGATACAGTTTCCATTTTTCCACTAGGCGCCATTTCTAAACAATGGCATAAACAAGATCAGTTTATGAATCAAAATACATAATCCCATACTTATAAAACACTTAACATAAATTGAACTATTTATGGATATAATCCATAATCATAAAAATGTTTTCTTTGAGGAAGTCTATACTCATAAACCCTTCATAATGATTTGTAAAGAAAATGAGAGTTATCGTAAGCATATCCCCCGGGAGTGTCATAACCAAGAGTGCAACAAGGCCCATTGTCGTGCACCAGTTCCCGTTTGAGTCTAGCTCAAAGCGGTGTTTTTGGGTTTTACCCCTAGGTACATCTGCACCAGAGCCGCCTCTACCTGCTCGTATCCAGACATGGATGTATTTCTCGGAAAACTCACAAAATCTCTATAATACCAAAATTCTAGGAAGTTCTTCTATACTAAACCTCAAAGTTCATCTTAGGTATACGTGCTCTAATCAGAGTTTATCTAAATCTAGCTTCAAAGGTTTGTACTAAACCTCCCTCTAATACCAACTGTAATGCCCCGACCCTAGTTACCCAGAGTCGGTGCATTGTTACATAACATTGGAAAGATCACAAGAAAGATCAAATCTCGAACGACCGATTGGTTTAGTAGCCTTGGTAACACTAGATATATTCATAAGTTTTACATTACATCATAAAATAAAAAACTACTACAACAACATAATGTCTCCAAAGTACACACTATTATCTTCTCATAATATCCCTACAGGTCATTCATAACTTACTTCTTCACATCCTGGGAAAAATAAAACATAGAAAAGGGGTGAGCTCAAATGCCCAGTAAGGATAACAATATAGCAGAACATTCAAAATAAGCATAAACATTTAAGGCAATGCATTACTAAAAAAAAATCCTTTTAAACATGAACATCAACATAGTATGGAAAAAGTAAAATGAAATAATTCCATTTACTTGTTCACATGGATATTCTACTAATCGAATAATTACATGCAATATCAATAACCACTTTCATAAAGTTGGAATGCATAATGCCAGACTATCATAACCACATAGCCAAGGCCTCGTGCCCAGACTACAAATAAGATTTTGTCAAGGCCTTGTGCCAAGACACTAGTTTGTCTCATGAGACCTACCGATGCATCGAGGAGCTATAGCGGGCTCCACCCGTCACATATTAAGTCCAATGCATTCCCATATGAAATGGTTTAAACATAACATAAACATTCATATTAAAACTAGAATACGAAATATCAATACTTTCCCCATAAATCATGAATGGTATAAAAATGGCACATCCACAGTCAAACACATCACAAAACTTTCAATACAATATAGAAGTTTTGTATCATAATAAATCAACTTCAAATAAGTGTAAAATCCATCAAAGGATGTTGACATAGATGAAATCAAAACTATTTTTAAAGAAATATCTCTTTCTATTTTGAAATCATTTAAGAGTAATATATTTATAAAATAAAACATTTTCTTTGAAAATATTCTTATAAGCCTGTAAGGAAATATTTGAAGATTTTACAACGGAAGAAAATAACTGCACCCTCCGTATAAGTTAAAAAAAACATTCTTACCTTCATTCTATCGGAAAGGTTAAAAAGGACCTTGTTTTGAAAATGACGGAAAGATTCTTCTTATAAAAAGTCAAACAAGGGTATAAATGACATTAAACCATATTATTGTAAATAATAAAAATGTTTTGAAATAAATTTTTAAGAAAACATGGATGTGGATGATAAAGAGATCCCAGTAGATTATTACATATAAACAATCTCGGATAATGAAGAGATTGTGAAATAACCCTTACCAATTTGGTAACTTATGAAACCTACAACCCATGAAATAGGTATCATACAATGAATATGTAAATACAAATTAATTAGAGTGTATTACACAAAAAATATAATTATGGGCAGTACATACACCACACAAAAGGTAATGGTGGCAATATGGCACGAATTTCACGGGAATAAGGTGTGAGATGAAAACCCCTTACCTCTTACTTTTCCTTGGTTGGGGTAGGTTAACCTCGTGTATAATGGTTAAATAATTGTTATTAAATTATACAAGAATCATATACATTAATATGATATCATATATGATCTTTTAATATTGATTTGATAATAATATCTTAGTATTATCGTTGTTTCGGGTGTTAACTTACTTGTTTTCTTTTATATGTTTTGTTACGTAATACATGTTTGTAAAGGATAGGTTGTATATTATTCATATCCAGAATGATATCAAGTCTTTAACCATAATTTTTAAATCATCAATTGATAATTATACTTGAATGGATACGATGGAGAATGAATCTTATCGCGTTCGTGGAGACGGTAGTCCGTACGTACGCACGAGCGACAATATCATTTTTTTCATATTTAAATAATATATAAATGGTTGTTATATCATATATAAAGAATAATTAACATGATATATTTATTATTTACATGAGTTACATATCATTATTATACCCATCCAAATAATATTATATTGAATTACAATTACACCACGACGTGGAGACGGTAAGCCGTACGTACACACGTATGGTGACATGTTATTCAAAGGGTGGATAGAATACTGAATATGGTTGTACCATATTTATAATAACATCACAGTATATATATGATACTGGAGTTATTATTTTATAATGGTAACAAAAAAGGAAGAAGAAGTGGAAGAAGAAATGAACTTGGAAAAGGGTGGTGAAATCATTACCTCTTCTTCGGGTTCTTCCTTTTGATTTGATCAAAAGGGCTCCTTAGGATGGCTTTCTGATCAAACTAAGACCCTTAGGTTGTAGTGAGGGAAGTTGGGAGAGTATTTGGGCAGAGTTTGGCCGAACCAAAAGGCTTTTAAGGTGTGAAGAAATGAGAAGGAGGAGTACCCTTTTATAAGAGGGGTGAGGGGCACCTTTGGAAAAGCTAGAGATATTAGTTTATAATAAATTAATATTCGGTTTCCAATGGCTCAAAAGTTGATTATTAAAATCTTAAGGTGGGGATGGTTAGAAAAAAACTCAACCAATAGAATTTAGACAGTTTTGGGAACTTATATTAACCTTATCTTTAAGTATTAACTCTAATTTAATTAGTTTCACTTTTACAATGTCTCTTTGTATTTTTATATAATATGGTTACTAAACTTACTATATACATCCAAGAGACCCCCAAGTGGTCAATTAATGATGAAACTATCATGATATAAGTCTCTTGGCCGATCTTTATATTTTTATGAATTTAATATCAATTAATAATATAATATTTGTTTTAAGAAATCTTTTATATCAATTTTGACACTATTCAATAGTTGATTTTTGTGAAACTCATAACAGATTTTTTACTTCGAAAAAAGTCCATTAAATCAATACTAATATTTCATATTATCCTATAAAATTATTTTAATTCATTAAAAGTTTCATATTATATTTATTTTGGTATTTATAATATCAATTATTTTAATTTTTCACTATTATAGTAATTAATTCATCATCATTGTGTCATAAATAAATTAAATTATTTAATGTATAAAAATTATAAATAAAATATCATTATGTTGGAAATAGTTTTATCTTTCTAATGAATTTTTATAATCTAAAATCCAACTTATATAACCCTATGTAAAAATTTGTTTGCTAAAATATATATGCTTGTGTCATTTTTGTGTTCATTTTAACTTAATTAAAAAATGTATCCCTATCACCTACAAGTGGCACCATGGGGTCCGAAAATCGACCCAAAGATGCCTATGGTCGAACTTGTATCAATCAATAAGGCTAGGACACGTTTTAGGGTAATTTAGTATTATTATAATATTATTTATTAACCCTTATTTACCATATTTACCCTTAACCATGGTAAATAAAATATTTACCACAGTAATTATTCAAAATGTATAAAAATAAAAGTTACCTATTTACACAATTTGGACATCCTGATTCTAAATATGGAATCCATTTTTCTAAATTCAAAACACAGAAGTGGCAGAAATTAATTTAAAATTAATTCCCGCTATCAAAACAAAAAGCGTGTTTTTAAAATATAATAACTATCAAAAGATTGATACTTGTTTATGTTCAGTTTAATTGTAAAATTGTTTCCAATGACCAACATTATATTAAATGGTAAAAATATATTCTAAATATACTTTAAAACCACTGAATTTCATAATTTATCACTATTAATTATTTTGATTAAAAAAGTTGTTTTTAATTACAATTTAGTAAATTTCACTATTCATCAAAATATTAAACTTATCCGAAAAGTACCAAAATTTCATCTTAGGCTAAATTCGATATTCCGAATCCAAAAATGAAGTCCATTTTGATATATAAAATATATATAATTTCAAAAAGTATATATTACTATTCATAAAGGCTAGTTTGATTGGTTGTTAGAACTCGGTGTTGCGTACAACACACGCTATCACATTATTCAAAGAGAAGCATACCGTAGAAGCTTGGGGTGTTACACAATCAATATAAAAATCATTCATTTCCTGTATTTCATCTTGAAATATGACGTCTTAAGGTAAGGCCATTGGGAATTCTTTTTCAGTAGGGAATTCTTCATCTTCATCTAAAGAAATAAAGGGGTATTGAGGTGCTAATTCTTCTTTTAAAAATATTGTTAGATCACTTACCTTTTGTTCTTCAACAAAATCTAAACAATGTTCATCCAAAACTTGTTGATCTCCCACAGTTTTATCAGCTATATTGTCATCTTTAGGACCCTCTTCAAGTCATTTTCAAGGAGGGATGATTGCATCTCCAAGTTGAGTATTCATGTCTTCCTTGGGTAATTCAACATAAAATGTAAGTGGAATAACATTTATCTTTTTTTTCTTCAGCTTGGTTCTTTTGCAGTTTTCGTTATATCCATAGATCATTAACTTCTTCAACTTCAGCTTCCAGTGATGCCACCATCTTTCTTTCTTGTTCAAGTATTTTCAAATTATTTTTAATCATTCTGACATCTTGTTCCATATATATCATAAAAGCCTATTCCTTTTTATAAAAATCACCAATATCCCATGTATATGAAAAATCACTTATGTAATCCATATCGGCCGAAAAAAATATTGATAATCACTGTAGCACTTTTTTTGTTATTGAAAATTTTAATTTTTTTGGTTTTTATGAAAAATAGTGTGCGTAAGCGTTTCACCTCCCAGGAAATGGTGCCAAATTGATAAGATAGGTTTTTTTTTAAACAAAATACAATTAAATTCTTATTTACCTAATAATGAACCATAGTGGCACACCTTAGGGTCGATCATAAGGAGGTCGCTAACATGCACTATTTTCCAATTGTCACTATTATAAACTAACTAATATAAAATATGATACTAATATAAATGGGGGAGATAATTTAAAATTAATAAAATATATATATCTTATAAATATTTAGATATATTAAAATAAAAAATACAAATAAATGGAAAAAATACACAAAGAAGTTAGAAGAAGAAAACTATTGTTCTTGGGATTTCATGGTGGAATTATAATTACAATTCAAAACATATGTCAATGAGTTATTAAATGAAGAGATCAAGACCTGTCACTCCACACACTCTCGTTTGAAATGTACTACCATAAACCAAGACCTCTACACGAAGGGGTAATATCTTCCACATCAATGACCAATCGAAACTCCACTGTTTGAATGAATTAGATACCGATTGGAAGGAAAAGTAATAAACGAAGAGGAAGACGACAATTGTAGAGAGTGGGGTGACCGCTCACCACAATATTTTAACCACTATTGAATCCATAGAATACAAAATGATAATTCTATAAATCACAATAAACTCAAATAACACCACTTCCCCTCTCGAACAACAGTGAGAGTTATCTCTCCACAAACATGGAGTTAGAAAGAAGCACGGTGGGAGAAACACATAAAATAAAAGAAATGAAAGAAAAGAATAAATCAACAGAATAATGATAAATATACAATAATATTTATTATAAATAAATAGAACAATTACAGAAACAAAAATCCACCATATCCCCCTTGAAATGGATATCCTTGTAAAAAGAGAGGAGGTACAAATTTATAGAGAAAATGGTTGAAGAAATATCACACAAATTCATTCCTCCCAAAGTTCACAGCTGTTTCACCCATTAAATGCAATATTTGGTAGATAGTCCCTTCTTAAAAGTTGTTCCATTATTAATTACACATACATAGAAAATATATAAGCCTCACTGGTCAATGTATGAAAGAGTTATCACAGTTTTAGTGAGGCATATTTAATCAACCAAAGTGACTATTTTTTTTCCACCAATCCAACTTCCCATGACATTATGGCATTGTAAACAGAGTATTAAGACATGTACTCATTAATGAAAATGTTCATTAATTACGCTTCCAGATCCTCGTTAAATTAAAGCTCCATTTGACCTTTCTTTGTATAGATATAAGCTCATCATTAAAACATTCCAAATCTATACACAGTTTATGAGGTCTGGATTATGATCATATTTTGGGCCTCCAAATGATTGATTGAGCTAGGATTCCAGAAGGATAAAATGCGTCCATGTATATAAGGAAACCTACAGAGAAGTAATTTCACAATTTGGTTCAATGTGGAAAATTTTATGCCCAAAATACATAATATAAATAAAATAATTAAATCCCAAAATTAAGCCATTTTTGCATTTGAGCTCAAAATTCCACTAAAAGCCAAAAATGTGACAATTTCCCATAAAATAACTATGTGGTGGGTATTATAAAACTTATATACAGTATGAAATATGTGAAAATTATTGCTTCATAATATTCTTCTCAAAAGAGTAAGGTGATTCACTAGTTAAATCTAATCATTATTACTACCGTACCTAAGTTATACATGGAGTGAGCTGAGTTCCAATATTTGTGGTGAACCCATTGTGGTTCTTCTCTGTGTGGTGTTACCTAAGAGGTACTCACCCATGTGGTGTTACCATATTTTTATTTCTTCCTTCATGGATAGTTGTTCTTTTGGATCAGGATATGGAGTGAGCTGAGTTCTAAATAAGGGTGGTTGTTACTTTATACCATGTAAATTTACTCTTACATTTTTGGTTTATTGTTTGTGGATTTTGGGATACCATCTAGTGTATTGGGGTCCCTACCAAGTATCGTTATACTCACCCCTTAATGGTCTATTACTGCACCTTGTTGTGTCTTGTGTAGAGGACATATATCGTTAATCGAGCCTAAGGGTGACGGACATGAGGCTACTTGGAGGTGGACTTAGACGAGATGTTCCACAAGGATTACTTGATCGACTGTTGTACCTACCCTTCCGATAGGATTCCCAGTGGGCGATCCATGATTTGTTACCCTTTCAGTTGTACTTGTACTTTTA
This sequence comes from Viscum album, assembly GCA_963277665.1. Taxonomy (NCBI): domain Eukaryota; kingdom Viridiplantae; phylum Streptophyta; class Magnoliopsida; order Santalales; family Viscaceae; genus Viscum; species Viscum album. Next base: position 355,379,109 of record OY728155.1, on the reverse strand, counting down.
GTTGGGATTGTATACTGGCCCTTACATTTTGAACACTTTTTACTATAGTAGTTACTTGTGGTTTCTCCTTGTTGTGTTTTTAGAATGCACTACGAGAAAAATAGTTTTTCTCAGCGCCACACTTTTATCAGTGATAACGAAAAAGAACTGATAAAGGAGGGTATCATTATTAGCGCTAAAAAAATCTCTAATAGAAGTACTTTTTATCAGTATTTGTTTTGCACTGATAAAGGTACCCCCTTTATCAGTGTTTTTTTAGCGCTGTTAAATGTACCCCCCTTTATCAGTGCTTTTTCGTTAGCGCTGATAAAGGAGGGTCTTTATTAGCACTTTTTATAAAAGTGATGTAAAGGGTATAATTCCAATGAAATTCATTAAAAATATATTAATATTTAAATATATTGATATTGTTATATTTATATAAATATAATTTATATTTTTAAAATATAATTTTAAACATATTTTAAATAAGTATAAATATACACTTACACTAAATATATAAGAAATTTAGTGAAAATGGCTTATAAAAAAATTAATTTTTTTTTAATTAATAATTTTATAATTACTATAGAGTAATATTCATTTAATAACAATTTAAAGAGGAAAGAAATAAAAAATATTAAAAAAAGATCAAAATATGTTGAAAATGCAACTCAAACTTCAAATGGCCATAACATTTGACCTGGGTGTCTGTTTGAGATCTACCATATATCAAATAGAATCCTACAATGAACTCTACATCGCTATGACTGGGGTAACCCCGATCAAGGTTCTTTCGAGGCCAAAATAGTGCCAGAAGGCCTCCAAAACCGAGTTTTTAGTCAGGGTACCCTGATTTTTTAACATTTTGTGGATTGTCAGCCTCATTTAAGGGGGTATTGTTGGATTTATTTGGTGGGGACTGAATTTATTCCAAGGTATTACATTCATATTGATATTATGCCTCTGAAATTGTATCATTTTTTACAATGCACTGAAATTTATAATCAAATATATAACAATATATACTCATTTTTTATATATTCACACATAAAAATTTAATTATAAATATAAATAATAAAATATATTTACATATAAAATATATTAGCTTTATCTAATTAATAACGAACATCAGTTTTATTTAAAATATAAATATATGAATATTTATATACCTATATATTAATCTAACTATATATATCTATATTAATCTAACTATCTCTATATATTAATATAACTATATATATATATTAATATTACTATAATTATATATATTAATATCACTATAAATATATATGTTAATATAACTATATATATAAATATTTACATAACTATATATATATATATTAATAAAAATATATATTACTAAACCAATAAATATAACTAAATATATATAAATAGAGATATATATTAATATAACTATATATATATTAATATAACTATATATATTAATATAAATATATATTACTATACAAATAAATATAACTATATATTTATATAGATATCATGAAATGTAAAACAAATCAAAATAGAGGAGTGGTAAGGGCTTAGGTGCGCAGGAGGGAGGTCATGAGTTCAATAACTGGTGGAGGTAGGGGCGCGCGCGCATGAGGGAATATGGGAGATAACGCTGATATAGGGTGGAAGGGGTGTGTGGGGGCACTGGAGGGGGGTGGAGAAGTACTGTAAAGTGGGGGGGGGGGTAAAGTTCTATAAAAGGCCCCCTATTGGCAGGATTTTTTTAATTATTTTAGAAATTTTTTTAACAAATTATTTTTTTTACTTTTATCAGCTATTATAAAAAAGAGATGATATATGGAGTCCTTTATCAGAGCTAAAAAGAAAGTGCTGATAAAGGAAGCGCTGATAAAGGACCCCTTAATCAGCGATAAAACAAAGCGCTGATAAAGTCCCCTTTTTTCAGCTCTTTCTTTTAGCCCAGATAAAAGACCCCTTTTATCAGCGCTATTTTTAGTGATAAAAATGGTGTCTATATCAATGATTTTTGGAGCGCTGATAAAGGGGACCCCCCTTTATCTTCTCTGACTTTAACAGTGCTTTTCCAGCACTGATAAACGGGGGTTTTAGCATTGATAAAAGGGGTTTTTGTAGTACTGATGTGTGTGTTGTAGGTTTTAAAGGAAATGACTTCCCTATTACCGAGATATGCCTTTCGGTGCTAGTCGTCACCCCATAGCCTATTGAAGGTGGGATTGGGGTAGTCACTGCATGGGTCCCAAGGATGGGTCGTGACAAATTGGTATCAGAGGAGTCGGTTCTACTATAGATCATTGGACTCTGATCTTTTAACGACAACAGTGTTAATTGTTATGAGTGTGGTTATCAGTTTATGGAATCTAGTGTTGGTGTGGCGGCTGATGTATCCATACACTAGGACCATGACATCATATTTCTGACTGAGTTCCTGAAAACAATGATTGTGTGTGTGTTTTGAAATGTTTTATTTGTGATCTATTTGAGTCATCTCACCATGCATAACTTATTTACCATGGTGCACCTATTTCTTTTCATAATGACTGCATGTAGACATCTAGCATGTTTTCTGGGTAGTGCGTGCTATGAAACCCCACCGATTGACGAGGCCTTAGTTCAAGTCCCTTTTTCAGTAGAGTCACCAGTGGTACCACTACCTGTTAGGAAACCGATGCCACCATCCCCAGTCTCATAGAGTGCACGCTGCTTGAGCGCGTTGCATGAGTTCCAGTGCCAGAGGCCACCTAGGATCAGGGGTGATACAGACCCACAGGAGGCTGAGGATTGTCTGGATGTCGTGGTGAGAGTATCTTGACTACTAGGAACAGTAGCTGTTCTCATGGTGATCCTTTGCGCCAGTATTCTACAAGCAGCAGCAGGGCAGCATGACTGTGGCGCAGTACATAGAGAGGTTCCCCGACCTCCCGTGCTACTCCACTAATATGGTGCATGACTCATTCTTCAGGGCCCAGACCTTCGAGCAGGGACTCAGTTGGGAGATCAGGGATTCAATGATTTCACTCAGCACCCCGACATAGGAAGGGGTGTTAGAGCGATCCCTCTTAGTGGAGTTTTTTCCTACTGAGAAGTCACCAGCAGCGAGGCCCACCAACTCGTGTCACGTAGAGGATTCTTATGCAGCTGGTAGTAGACATATGTCATAGAGGTACAAGAGGATTATACCTACATGTGGATGGCTATAGGATTCAGGGTCGGTTGTGCAGGGCACCTGAGACAGAACCATCCATTCAAGGAGTGGGGAGTTTTACGCATGCATGGGTAAGGATCACATGTCTTGTGACTACCTGACCTATCATACGGATGATCAGAAGACGGTCGAAGGATCACCCAAGCGGAGACAAAGGTTCAACTAAGGAGGTCTGTAGAGAGCTGGGGGATGTGGAAGAAGAGATGGTCATGCAGTAGGCGGTGGGTGACGATTCGTGGTGTTACCGCCCCCACCACCAGGTTGTCTACCCCGACGATAGGGTATATGTGGACATGGGTGAGCTCAACTCTAGGCAGCTGAGGCCTATGACCTGGCACTCTAGAGTTGATACGAGGTATGATAAGTGTATATTCCACCCTAGCTTTAGTACTTATATACATAGGTTCCAGTCATTCTTTTATTTCCACAGCCCTTGTTCAGATCTCATAGATTTCGGTGGAATCTTTCACTCAGTCCATATGGCTACAGATTCTTATGGGAGAAGATTCGATGATAACACACTGGTTCCTACAATGTACCTTACTCTAGGAGGCGAGAGATTTGGCTGGGATCTTCTAGTAGTGGCGTCGAGGCCTTACTACATCATATTGGGTATGGATTTGTTATATACAGTCCATGCCTAGATCGACTGCCTTAGGTGAAAAGTGATGTGTATCAACGAGGATGAGACTAGGTTTACCATAACCGGTGAAAAGGGAGCCTTTGTAGTACAAGATGGACTTACCTGAAGGAGAGTTCATCTGATCACTCATCAGTTGGTTAGCCATACCGTCAGAGTGGTTGATGTGGAGAGTCTGAGCCATCTGGTAGTGGTTGACTAGTACACAGATGTCTTTCTTGATGATGTTCTGGGTCTACCTCCTCACAGGGAGGTGGAATTTTACATTGACTTGTACCCCAGGACAACACCAGTATCTACACCAGCATATCAGATGGCCCCTGCAGAGCTTCGTGTGCTGCGGGTACAACTGGAGGACTTACAGGGTAAGGGGTTCATTAGACCCAGTTTTTCTCCGTGGGCTTCCCCAATTTTGTTTTCCAAGAAGGCGGAAGGGAGTTTGAGACTTTGTGTTGACTATCGGTGCCTGAACCATGTGACCATGAAAAACAAATACCCTCTCTTGAGGATTGACGACCTCTTTAATTAGATGATGGGAGCACGGTGGGTCTCAGAGTACGAGATGGGGATTTTCAGAAGATGACTTTCAGATGATGGTATGACCATTATGAGTTTTTGGCCATGTCGTTCGGTGTGACAAATTCTCTATTAGTGTTCATGGGACTCATGAAGAGGATCTTTCCGCCAATCCATGATCATTCTGTTAGTATTATTCATCCATGAAAGTGTGATCTACTCGGCTACTGAGGAGGAGCATGCTTATCATTTACCGGTAGTTATGGACACACTCTGATAGAACCAGCTTTATGGTAAGTTCTCAATGTTCAAGTTTTAGATCTGAGAGGTTCACTTTCTTGGACATGTCATCTTGGAGGATAGAGTTTTGGTGGATCCATCAATGGTTGTGGTGGTACTTTCTTGGGAGCCACCTAGGAGTGTGACAGATTTACGAAGATTCCATAGATTGGTCGGGTACTACTAGAGATTTGTGCAAGATCTATCTAGTGTTGTAGAATCTTTATCAGCATTGACGAAAAAGGGGAAGCCCTTCCGGTGGTTAGAGAGATGTCAGTGTAGTTTTCAGGAGCTGAGGCAGAGGATGACTAATGCCTCCTTATTGAGCCTTCTAAAAGAGGGCTTTGTGTACGTAGTCTACTGCGACGCATCAGGGACCAAGCTTGGATGTGTCCTAATGTAGGCGAGAGCAATTATCACATATTATTCTCAACAGCTAAGAGAACAAGAGAAGAAGTACGCTACCCATGACCTTGAGTTTGTAGTAGTGGTCTTAACTTTAAGATGTGGCGACACTATCTGATGATTGAGAATTTTATGGTCTTATCTAATCACCAGAGTCTCAAGTATATACTCTCATATAAGGACCTAAACCTGAGATATAAACTTTGGATTTAGTTTCTCTATAACTATAACGTTGAGATAGTAAATACTCCTGGGAAGGGGAATATTGTAGCAGATGCACTCAGCAGGAGATCTGGTATACAGCTGCTAGGTGAGGTGACGAAGAAGTTGGCTTCTTTGCAGATATTATTTGTAGATCAATATGAATCATTTTTTTTTCAGTCTCTTATAGTCATTCCCCCACTCCTTCAGTGAGTCCGGGAGGTACAATATAGAGACACAGACTACGAGGCTCAATGTGCTCAGATATCAATAGGACATGCACCTGACAGATTTTTTGAACGTGGGGATCAAGTCATATTTTTAAGAGGATGTACCATGGTACCAGTGTTGTTTCGGGAGGAAGTGTTGAAGGAGTTCCACACATCCCCTCTAGTGGTACATCCCAGAGTGGAAAAGATGTACTAGGACATATGAAGATAGAAATGGTGGCCGGCAAGGAGGAAATCAGTAATAGAATTTTTCTATCGGTGCCTCACTTATCAACAAGTGAAGGTGGAGCATCAGGTACCAGTGGCCTTAGTTCATCCTTTAGAGGTCGCATATTAGAAGTGGGATGGAATATCCATGGAATTCGTGATAGGAATTTCACTTACATCTGGGGTCCAGGATTCTATCTAGGTGATCGTTGATAGACTCACCAAGTCAGCCCACTTCCTACTGATCAGAGAGTATGCTTCAATAGAGAGCATGGGATGCCTCTATGTGCAGGATATTGTGTGGCTACATGGAGTACCCTCGACGATTATCTCTGATCGTGATTCACATTTTACATCCCAAATATGGAAGGGGTTGCAGGAGGATTTCAGGATGAAGCTTCGTTTGTGCACTGCCTTCCATCCTCAAATGGATTTCCAGACAGAGCGGACCAATCAGACCCTCGAGGACATGTTGTGTGCTTGCGTACTTGACTTGTTTCGCTGCTGGGTGGATCAATATCCCTTGGTGGAGTTTTCATACAACAAAAACTATCACTCCACCATTGGGATGATACCTATAGAGGATCTGTACGGCCGACCTTGTAGATCTACATTGTGCTGGACTGACCCAGGGGAGTCACCACTCATGGGACATGAGATGGTACAGGCTACCATAGAGAATGTGAAAATCTTCCAAGAGCGGATGAAGACTGCACAGAGTAGGCTAAAATCCTATGCTGATAGGAGAAGGAGACATCTGGAGTTCGAGGATGGAGTCCATGTTTTTCTATGGGTCTCACATCGATGAGATTTGTGGAGATTTGTTCATGGCGACATGGTATCTTTGAGGATCATAAGACACTTTCAGGTCATCATCATAGTTGGCGAGGTGGATTACAACTAATATCTTCCACCTTAATAACACCGGGTGCACAATGTTTTCCAATATCCCGGTTGAGGCGATATGTACTCGACGCACTAACGTCATCGACCACGGAGAGCTAGACATCGAATTTGAGCGACATGTATGAAAGTTCCAATAGAGATTGATGATCGACATGAGAAAGACATTTTTGGTCGGTTGATACATCTGGTGCGCGTCTGATGGCAGCACGGGAACCTTCAAGAGAGCACTTGGGAGGAGGATCCTCATATACATGCTCAATACCCATACTTGTTTCCTTAGTTTGTGTTTTCGTTTTTGGGGAAGCAAAGCCCTGAGGTGGGGAGAATATAATTACATGGATTTTGCATGTATTTTTTTAATTATAAGGGATATTACGAGTCCGCGAAAATTAAAGGCGTGTCATTCTAAGGCCTGGAGTGCCCAGAATGAATTTCTGAAAATTTATTTATGTACGTTCATTAAAAATTTGAGCAGGTTTTTATAACTTTTGAACCATTACATGGAATTGAAATATGAGGACACCATTGAGTTCGCAGTGCTGGTATTCACTTAAGGAGACCTTCACCTTGACAGTAGTAGGTCGAGGGAGGAAGTATGTTTTTGTGATTTTTTTGGTAGAAAATAAAATAAACTAGGTTTATTTTATTTTTGAAATTTAATCCACCCAATGTTCTTTTGGTGGTGGGGACCACCTGAGCTTGAAAACCCCCAAATTGAATTCAATGGTGGGAAGCACCCGACCCTTGAACTCCCTCCTTAACGAGGGAGCTGACTCTTAGTTTCTTTTCTAATTAATTGTGCCGTCATCAAGTTGTTTAGTGTGACAACTCAAATAAATTTAATATACATAATTTAATAGGCTAGCTCCTCATTTTTTTTGAGTTTGGGGAAAATGTTGGCAAAGGGAGAATTGGGGATAGAATTGGAGAACATTCTCCAATAGTGGAAGTCCTCTAATGAAGAACCCTGTCAAAGGATCTCCAACGAGGAACTTCTTCAATGAAGACGAACCAACATCAGTCTTTACCTCTACTCACCGACATCAATAAATCATTGAGGTAGGGATTTTTGTTTTGGTATACCCCTTACCCTGTTCTTTTCGTTCTTCTTGATTTAATAACAACTATGTCGCTTTCTACCTCTCAAACACAGAGGGTGCGTGCCAAACGAATATGGTCTGACCCCTCCGCAACCTTTCTAGATTTTTTTTATCTTTGTTTCTTGTTTTTTGGTAGAGAGAATCCTGAAAACGGTGTTCTTGAATCAATGGTGACCTCTAGAGATGAGTGTGGGAGTATTCGGAATGAAGATCGGGCCACCGGGGCGCATCCGGCACTCTGAGGAATGTCTCCGGTGACTGGTGCCGATGACCAGAGCTGGTAGGGCTCCAGAGTAGTGGCTGGCACTCCGGATAGCCATGAAGATGGCGCTGATATGACCTCGCGGCCGAAGGAGGGCCATGGACCATTGGTTGTGGCAAAGTAAGGGTGGTGACCGATGCACGACCGACTGCGTGAGGGGGGGGGAGAGCATCTGTGCATCTATTCTTGCAGGGGTCGTGACATGATGTCATAGTAGAAAGAGGGGGGGGGGCATCTCGATGCCGGTCTCTAGATTTGACATGGTGCACGACCACGTCGAGGAGCCGAGCGGGGCCCCAGGGTCCCGCGTGCCAACAGCCAGCGCCATGTGGCACTGGCCGGTTTGCCTGCCAACCTGAATGGCTAGGCCATTAGGGGTACCCAGGGGGTGCCTCATCCTTGGGTGGAGACTACGGTAGGCCCCACCATGGGGCCAACCTACCGCGGGCCTCATGTGGGCCACCTAGCACAGACCTGGTTAGACCTGACCCAGATCAGCGTCGACCCCTTTCCACTCTTTTGGAAATAACTTGAGCTACATGTTTCTGTTTGAAAAACCGTTTAAAGCGCAAGAATCATTTTACCAAGGGTTTCCTTTTGGTATACCCCACTTTAGGTTTGGATAATGTTGGAGTACTTCTGGGTTGGATTGAACACGAATCCAAATGGGCCGTCAAGACTAAAAGGACAATAACTTACAGACCAGGTGTACGTTTGATGAACCCTCTATTGCATTGAGTACCATATTATGTTGCGGTCCATTGGGGTTACTTCTTCCTAGGACTTCATGGTAGTTGGATCATAAAACTTTAACTTGAGGATCTAACCCTCTCATAATTAAGAGAGCATAGTGCGGGAACCCTGTGACTGGATGTAACATGAGAAAGGGATCCTATGTGGGTTTTTGACTTAGGATCCTATATGGTTATATGCTTTGGAATCCTACATAAGTCTATGTTATGGGATATCACATGGATGTGCTCTCAGAATGCACGTGGGAATACACTAGGATCCTACGTGGGTCTACTGTACTAGGATCCTATGTGGGTCAGATGATTTAGGATCCCACATGGGTCTACCTCTTAACAGATTAAGATGATTAAGTAGTTAAATCTAATCATCATTAGTACCTTAACTAAGTTAATCCTGGTGTGAGGTGAGTTCTAATATTTGTGGTGAAACCATTGTGGTACTTCTCTATGTGGTGTTACCTATGAGGTACTCACCTGTGTTGTGTTACCTTCATGGTACTTCTTCCATCGTGGAAAGTTGTGCTTTTGGATCAAGAGATGGATCTCTATGTAATATTGAAAATATAGGTGTATTTATGGTCATACACCTATGTATGGATGGTCGTTAATTTGTACCTTAGGATTGTACTCTTACTTTCATGTTTTATCTTTTTTGGATTTAGGGAGACCTTCGGGGGTCTCGATGTCCATACGGAGTATCGTTATACTCACCCATTCATGGGATATCCCCACACCTTGTTCTGTAATGTGCAGATGATAGACATCGTTGATAGAGTCTTAGGGGGATTTATAGGAGGCTGATCGGAGACGGACTTAGACATGATGTACCATAGGGATGACTTCATCGAGATATGTACCTACCCTTCTGGTAGGATTCCCTGTGGACAATCCAGGACCTATTTCCATTTCATTTTTACTTGTATTTTCAGTTGGGCAAGTATAATGGCCCTTACATTCCACAGACTTTTTACTATAGTAGTTAATTCTAGTTACTCCTTTTGGTGTATTCATACTATGTGTGTTGTAGGATTTAAAGGTATTGTCTTTCTGAGTACTGGGATATTCCTTTTGGTGCTAGTCACCAGCCATAGGCATATGGAAGGTGGGCTAGGGGTAGTCACGACATGAGTCCCAAGGACAGATCGTGCCAACATTTTAAAAAATAATCATATCCACTATAGTATAATATTTATATTTAATAGAAATAGTATATGTAATTATCATAAGAATGTGAATATTTCAAGGTGGAGGTAACGACTATAATATGAAACAAGGAAGTCAATGTAAATACTATAATTGGTCAAAAAAGTCATAAAACATCCATATTAATAATATATATGGTACTATTTTCTACCAAATGGATTAAGAAAAAATCCTTTTTGTTGTTGATGAATATAAATAACAAAAAATATCATTACAAACATATATGCAGAAAATATACTTTTTTTTAAATTTATTAGGAAAATACATTTCATTGAATATAAAATTTTAAAAAAATTAATCAATTTGAATATAATTTTCATTATAAATAATGATTAAAACATATAATGTATTCTTTAAATAATATTTAGGTCATTGAAGTTTAAAATGAAGTAATAATTTTTCATAATAAAAAAATTTCTTTAACATGTTTTGTAAAGTTAAATGATAATTATTTTAGAAAACTATATAAAATAACATTGAATGGATTTATTAATAGAGTTAAAAATGACAGATTTTTTTTTGAAAAATCATTTTGAATAGGTGAAAATTTTTAATACATTTTTATAAAACATTATTATGGATGAAAATAGATTTCCGATCAAAGATATAACTAAGAAATTTTTTTAAAAATATATGTTATATAATATTTTATAAACCAAAGAGCGAAAATATGGTACTATTAAATGAAAAGGATCAGTAATGACCATATGAGAATAAGGGTAGAGTTTTTATTGGAAAATGATCCAAAAATTTATTTCATTTTAAATTTATGAATGAATAATATAAATTAATATAATATTAATAAGTAAACCCTTTCAACATTCATAACATTGATGTGAGAATAAACAATTCCATCAATTATGTGTAAAAAAATATAAATAAAAAAATATAAATAAAAAATTTTCTATTATAAATTCACTACACATATAATCATTGAATGATAAACTAAATGAATAAGTAGATTAACCCATTGAAAAGAAATTGATTTTAGAAATCAATTTCCACAGACATCACATTGATTGGACATGACTTAGACTATTTTATATTGGTTTTAAACATGTTATTAACTTATTAAAGAACCATATTAATATTTATAGTGACATATACAAACCATTCATAACATCTCACTACCCGTTCATTAATAATAATTCAGTATTTTCAATGTCTCATGTGTTAATTGACTCATTTTATAATACTTGATTACTCATTAATGATCATGTTCATGAATATATAATATAGTACTATTATCTAAATAAAAATTATCATGAAATTATATTCATGTTTTTAGATAAATTTTACCTTTAAATATAACCATGTATGATAGTTATTAAAAATTAATAATGTTTCTGTCACCGAGGCGATATGCCATACGTAGTCATGAATAACACTTCCACATTTTGATGATATTTATTTAAAAGAAGTAAATAATATAATATATTTATATAATGATCATAATATCATAAATAATATAATATATACTTATATATATCATCCATGTGGTTTGGTGATGACAAAAGAGTCACATCAATTGTGAAGGCAGTAATCGGCATGTATACTAACAATGTTATCATCTTTATGTGAGTGAAAAAAAGGGAAAATTATATATATTAAATTTATAGAATAAATAATATTTTATTAATATCAAAATGTTTTATTAACATCACAGATATGTTTATCTACATATGTATCACATTCCAAAATAATCATTACTGAATGATGGATCAAATCTCCTCACGAGGTGGTAGTCCTCCATACACACAAGAAATGTAATTCTATCGTCTACATAATTGTTGGTAAATATATATACATATATCATATAATTACTCTATATGTATAATTATATTATATATATCATTTATATACCTTATGTCCATAATAATATCAAAACTTGAGAAGTGTAAATGGGAAAATGAATGACATATGTTCGTGTAGTGGTAGTCTTCCACACACACATATGAATATTCCATAACTAATTTGATTGAAGAGAAAATGGTTGTAGGTCACGACCTTATTATAACTACATAACAGTATATGGATGATAAAAAAGTTATTACAAAATAATGTTTTAAAAAAAGTAAATGATTTATAGAACGAAGTATTGTAAATATGATTATTGAAGAAAACTACATATTATAAAGTTATCCTCATTAGGTTTGATATAAATACTTCAATGGATTGATTTAATCCAATTATAACGATTTTAATATGTGGTTATAGAAGTTTATATGTGATTTTAGCAGTTTTTTTGTTATAACAAAATGTAATTAGTGGTGTGAAGTAGTGAGGGGAGTGAGTTCTCTATTATAATTGATGACGATTGGCATTTTACTAAATACCATAAATATTCACTATTGGGTGTTCTCCATTACCTCATTTGGCTTTATAATTAAATTAAAATGTCATGGGGGATGGATTATGAAGTCAATAAAATCTCCAAAAATATAAAATAATTTTTATCATGTTGTTCTATTGCCATTATGTTTAATTATATTTACAGTTTTAGTTTTTATGAGGGTAACTTGTATCCTTTTATTTACCTAGTAAATAGATCCTTTAATAATAAAATTTAAATGAATTTTCTTATATTAATTATACCAAAATATGATTAATTTTAAATAGAATTATTTATATTAAAATCTAATCATTTATTGTAAAAAAATTTAATACAGACTCTTGTAATGCACAAAACCCTTTTTAATATTAATAGTTGTAATTAATTTTTCACTTTTTCCACCAATAATTATTCTAAAATATTAACATGGAAATATTATATAATATAAAATATAATTACTCATAAAATGATAACCATTTTTAGAAATTAATCTCATAGAAGTGAAAGATTTTAATTTAAATTTAATCTTAAAGATGAGATGAGAAAGGAGGGTTTAACGTGAATATGATCAAAATTTTATAGCATTTTAATGTTTAAAGTCAATATTAAAATGATATAGTGATCAAAATTGTAATATATGTTTTTTAATTGAACTATTTTTACTTTAAAATTATTTAAAAGTTTAATACAGCATTATAAATAACCAAAACAATATTAAAGTTTTAAATTAATATACTGTAATTTTATCTATTCAATAATGAATATTTGTAGAAAAATCTTAAACAATAACCCTAATATAATATTTGTATTATTAATTCAAAAATTGTTTTAATTATTTCATATTAATTTTTTAAATGTCGTAAAAATTAATATATACTTATGTATGCACATCATCCCTACTCTATATTTTTGAAAAAAAAAATAGTTTTTTCAAGATAACTTATCTTTTACCTATAAAGGATTATTATTTAATTAATAATAAATATATAAGCATATTTACAATAAATAGATATTATTATTCATTTTATATAACATAATTTCTTGGTTATTACTATAATATTAAATAATAGTATTTATAGTATATTATAATTTGGTAAATCTTGGCCTTCTAAGTAATAAAATATATTGATGTAACTCGTTTATGAGGAACCACACAAGATAAACAAATTTTTCAATCATTTTATGATATACAATATATTTAATTTATTAAAATAGTAAATATATCATAATATATCAGGTTACTATATTCCTTTTATTCTTGGTGCTCCATTTCATGTACACATCTGAATAAAATATTCATATTTTAAAATTTTGTTGAGTCACATTCTCCCATACATAAATTATTTACACCCTCACAATTTAAAAATGATATAGATAATTAAGGTATTTGTATCTGAGAAATAATTTTGTATATCCCATTGATTAAAAATATTAACTGAATACCCTTTTTGTAAGACAAGATGTGAAGTGAATTGTTCATATGGAATAATGTATAACTAGGTTTCCATGTTGGAGAAAATTTGTGGAAATAGAAGATATGGATATTGAAGAAAATCATAAATAATTATATATAGTGATTGAGGAAATTGATCAAAATAATAGAGAGTGATCAATTAAATGATATGTAACTTACAACCATAACTTTCTGATAATTTAAAATACCATTTGATTCATCAGATATGAGTTAAGAGGGTAACATTATATTTATAGACCCTTTTATGATAGTTGTGGAATTATTTCAGTTCCTATGAATGTATGTAAATATATATTTCCATTACATAAGTACAAGTTCGTCCTTTTTTTCATTGATCAATTTTCAATTTATCTATTCACTAAAAGAAATGAATATATAGTAATGATTTTTTTTAATTCCAAGAGAACTAAAAATCATTTTATATAGATCATACGATCTATCAAAGAGTGAAAAGTAATTCCACAAGTCTCTAATTCTTTTCATAAACCAGTTTGGTTATAATTAGTAATCCAATATAATTAATATCTAAAAATGAAATTTAATACCACTAGTTAATTATTATTATTTATTTTACAAATAATTCACTAATGAGATATTGACTTGGGCATCACATCATCCAGTGGTAGGAATAAAACCCATATCATTCTTTGGTCAGGGGTTTATCCATACATACATTCATTATATGAATTTTTATCCTTTTTATGAAATCAAATTAATAATATTTCAATAACATTACAAAAATATATTATGTACCACATTGTATTAAAATTAATTATTAAATAACATATTTAATATTTTTTTAATTTAACCTAATTTTATTACAATGTCTAATTATCACATATGATAATTATTAAAATATCATTAATGTTCATATAAATCCTAATTGTTATTAATTAATTTAATATTAGCTCTATAAAATTTAATATAATTATTCCATAGAAAAAATATACTAAAACAAATTCTAACCCAATTAGTCTTATTGACATACATTTCTACCAAAATATCATTAATCTTGGTATACTATCATCATAGAAGCTAGAAAATGTGGATTTTAATAGTTTAAGAATGTGATCAATATGAAACTCATTGACCCATTATGATTTCTATAAATAATAATTAAATTAATACATATATGATTTTAAATAATCTAAATATGTTTCACCATTATCATAACCAAAATATCATTCGTACAAATACTTATACAATGTAATTATTGAATCCCAATACATAAATATTGCATATGTTTTATTTCCACATTTTCTATTCCTTAGTCAATGTTTTATCCAAGGCCATTATTTGTATTTATTTATTAAAATTCTTTATAAAATTTTCAATGAAAATGTAAATTATCCTAAGAATATCCCACAAGAGTTTTAAACTACATGGGTATTAAGGACCATTGTCACACACTAGCTAATGATTGGGTCATAAAAAATGCACTATTTTTAGAGTTAGTAACCCATGTTGGAACTTTTGTATAAATACATCCACATATAGTAATCAGACTGGTATATATTGAATTAAATAACAACATACTCTCAACCATAAAAAAACCTTATGACATGTTTCTATACTTATCCTCAAATTCTATCAAATGATTTTGTTACATTTTCTATATTTTCCTAAATATTGATTCAATGGATTCTAAAAATATATATAAAATATATAGTGTAGAAACCCTAGAATGGGGATTCCAAAGACGGGTTCTTACTATATTACATTGGAATATGATACAAGGATTGAAAACCCAATAACTGAATAGTTTAGTAATCATTTTGTATTGATACATACATAATTCTAATGTAAAAATTTAATACAACAATTATAAAATATTTTTTCCCATGAATAACATTATTCCATATAGAATATCCCTATATTAATGTTATAGTAATACCTATGGATTCATCTGAAATGGAAAAACTATTGGTAAGATTAAATGACCATAAAGAGAGAAGTACATGTGAATCTCTAAAAAACAGTAAGAATTATCAATATGGATGGGAAAATAACTGCAAAACATAAAATTTAGATAAATAAATGCATGAATTGATATGGAATAATCAATATGTAATCGTATATATCTAGACACAAACTCTATTTGAATAACATGAGTATTAGAGTGAGGCATGTATAAATCAATATTTTACGGTAGATAACTATAATTAATTCCATTTAGTCAACAGATTGATAATTAATTTTTATTATATATAATTTCATATCAAAAATACCATGGAAAAATAACTAAATATGAATGAATGAAATTATTATTTATTATACATCATGTTTCCATGGTACATGATATATTAACCATTAATACATTTCACAATATGGTTTAAAACCCACTATATTCAAGACCTTTATTAACATAGATTAAAACATTATAGTTAAAAAAACATAAGTTTTTCAAATAGATATTGTCTCATGAAACCATTAATTCAAAAAGGGGATTTCATTATCTGGTCCTCAACCCATAACATATAGACCAAATAACAACATATATATTGAATAATTGATCTAATTTGGATACAGTGTAACATTCCATAAAATATCAATATTTCATAATGTATAATTATTTTCATTATTTCCCATGTTAATAAAATAAAAAATAAAGTAAAAATCATATTTAATGACGGTATACAATTTATCAAAAATAATATCCATCAGACAATAATTTGGATGTTGAATATAAATATAATTTCAAATGATAACAGATAAATTATTAATTCAAGGGTATGTTAGATACTATAATATTAATTAAGGAAGTTATTTTAAATCAATAATTTGTTAAAATAAACTTAAATGAAATACCCCATAATTTCATGATTTTTTTTAAAAATTAAATGGGATTATAATGATACCACGACTTGAGAAAGAAATTAATTTCAAGGCCCATAGTGGGCGGAATGTATTTTTGATCCTTTTTTGAGGTCCATTAAATAATAGTGTGAGTCGGTTTTTCAAAATTTCAAACTAGTGCCCAGATCAAATATATGAGGGCACTATTGAACTCAGAGCATTGATATTTTCCCTGAAAGGTCCTAATGTTTTCTTGAATGGGCCAACAATAGAAGTTAGATTTTGGCTGTAAATAATTTTATTAAGTAAGAATTACTTTATTTTCAAATCTATATAACTCGAAAATGGTAACTTAGAGAAGAAAATTGATAGTACCATTTAGCTAAAGAGGGTGGGTTTTTGTTAGGCAGAGACTAACCTCAACCATTGCGGGTTGAGGGTGAATGATTGTTTTTTGTGATTTTTTAAGTGAATTCAAATGACATGCATGAACGGTTTTGAAAACATCTAAACTGGTGAGCTTATTTAAAATCCTAGGGAACTGTTGTTTTTGGAATGGAGAAATTACCTAAAAATGGACCTAACCATGACCCGCACAGATTGAGGGAAAACGTAAATTTTTTGGTCATTTTATGAAAAATAAAATAAAATTAAGAAGTTTATTTATTTCAAAAATGGATTCGCTATAATGCAGTGATGAGCCGACTATTTCATTCCATAAATGAAATAGCGTAATGATCGTTTAACTAAAGTGTAATAGAAATGATGTTTCAAAAATGATACAACACAATGACAGGACAACTAAGTATATCAGAAATGTTGTGATGTGTTTTTCTTTTAATGAGACGATGGGGTTGGAGGAAAAAATTTAGATCTATAATTCTTCTAACGAATGAATAGATAATTCTCTCCAATAACAGACATCAGTGAACTTTCAAAGCGGTGATGATACATTGGAGAGTGGATCTGGGACTAAGTAATGATGAAAACCAACAACTTATAATAGATCATGAATACCCACAGACGGATCACCATCTACGACAAGCCTTACCTCCGATAGAGGCTTCTCCAATTAGGTGTTACTTTTGAGTTGATTTCCCCATTCTTCTTTCTAGAAAATATAATGTAGACCCACCCATGAATAGAATCAGAATGATGTGATTTCATCACTGGAATGTAATCGGTCCACCTGTTGCGGGTCGGGACGAATGGAACCAAGTCGCTGGCGACCGGGTGGGTTGGACCCATGTGGGAACCAGGCTGGGTCCGACCTAGCTAAATGGGCCTATCCAAATGTATAGGCCAGACCGGGCAAGCCCAAACATGAATCAGATTAATTCGGGATAGTTAAATAGGACCAGATCGTGTGGGACCTCGGGGTAGGTTGGTTAGGTCGGTCCGACCAGGCTACACCCGACGCATACACAACCGACTACTATTTACTAAAACACCATCAAATTTTAGACATGTTGTTTGATTTGAATGTTGTTCAGGGTGTTGGAACCCTCACAATGCAGACATTCTTTTGGAATGATCTAAGAAGAGTTTCTTGGATTTTGGAATATGAACAATGTATTGGGGAGTAGATTATCCCAGAATCAAGGGCACTATGTACATGAATCCTTTTGTTGGATGAGACCTAAAGACTACTGATAGTTGGCCCATTGAGGACAAGCTATAAGTATCCGTATGTGTACCAACTATAAAGACCTTAGTGGGAAGAAGCTCTATGTGACCTGGAAGTCCCATGAACTGGAGTTGCTTGGTGTGACCTGACAGACCCACAGTACATATCAGGGATGGGGACCTCAACATGATGGCCTCTATGGGAAGTGGCTCTGTGTGACCCAGTATTCCCATCATGGGGAGTGGCTCTATGTGATGCTATAGACCTATGTTACTAATCAGGGATGAGTACCTTCGTAGTCCAAGGTGTTCAGTGTATGACTGTCACTTTTACCTTACATACATTAGATTATACCTGTGTGGGATGATAGTACCTTGTGTATACATTCCCCTGTGGTCATTCCCTTGTTTTTTTAGATCCCTATAGAGTATTTTGATACTCAACCCTACACAAACATTGTCCACGCGTGTTGTGACAAGTGAAAATAGAAGTCACTTCAATAGAGACCTCATAGGACTGGGGCAAGGTTGTTCCTAGTGAGACATGACATGAATTACGTACTTCTATAGCTTCCAACATCCACCCCATGCCTACCATTCTAGTGGGGACTTCTATGGATGTCTTACAGTGATCTTCTGTACATTCCTATTTTTAGTTTATCCTTTCATGGTTTTGTATTCTAGCCTATTTTAATTACAACTTGTACCATTACTCAATGGATGTTTAGTGACATACATGTTTTCCATTCTGGATATTTTGATACACATTTGTGTGTGTGTGTGTGTGTGTGGGTATAGGTAATCAGGAATATTCCTCCCTCTCATGGGATAATTATTTCAGTGCTAGTCGCTGGCCCCTTGCACTTAGGATTCAGGCTTGGGGTAGTCACGACACGGGACTCGGGGGACAGGTCATGAAAAAGTGGTATTGGAGAGAGGTTAGTTCTACCTCAACAATCAGGTGTATATGGTTTTGTTTGGGGGAAATACTGGTAAGTGTTTTGACTTCATATTTTAGGCCAGGGACACCAATATTGGTGTGGCAACCGATGTATCCATAAAACATAACTCTAGGCCCCAGCTTTCTGACTCAGTACATAGAAACACTGGTTGTGGGAAATAAAGGGTACATGAAACATGTAGGATTTTGCGTTTTTTTCCTTTTTCCTGTTTGAGTTAACTCACAAGGTATAATCTATTAATTATGGTGCATCATGATCTGTTTCAGGATGCATCCATAATAATAGCTAGCTAGGATTATGATACATGACAATGAGGATAGCCCAACTAGCTATAAGGTGTTAGTTTAAGGACCAGTGCTAGAGATGGCCCCACCAGGTAGTGCACTAGCATTGCCACACCTCATTTATCTATAGTTACTGCCTGCGCTACCAGTAGAGGATGCACGTAGGCACAATTCCTTATACGAGTACTATAGGTAGATACCCTCTAGGATCAAGGGTGAGACTGACCCCTAGGACACTGAGGATTGGATTGAGGTGGTTATTTGAGTCTTCCATCTTGTGATGACGCATCTCGACTAGATAGATATCTTAATTGTGATCATTCTTTAGGGATTGGTAGGGAGATAGTGGAGCATGAAGATTCAGAAACATATAGAGGTGAACCGCACCTAGATAGACATTAAGCACCTCCTTAGGGAGGATTTCTTCCTGGCGATGTTGCACTAAATGCATATACCAGAGCTAATGCACCTACAATAGGGTAGCCTGACAGTAGGAGAGTACACAACAATGTTCACAGAGATTTCCTGCTACTCTATAGACATGGTTCAATACATGGTATTCAGGGATAGAGGCTTTGAGAAGGTAATACCTTGGGAGATCATGGAATCCACGGTGTCTCTCAGTATCCCTACTAAAGCTAGGGTGCTAGAGAGAGCCCTTATGGTAGTGCACTTCCTAGCAGAATGGGTGTCGATGGCTGGTGCCACAAGAAGACACTAGGTGGTACTGTATTCATTGGTGGGAATGAGGTAGTAGAAATGGGGACCCAAGCGGGTAAAGCCTTTAGAATTATAAACCCATGACTCAGGGTCAGTAGTTCGGGGATCCCAGAGTAGAGGGAATCAGTAGGGGGCCATGTTGTTATTCTCATATGGTGTGAAGGGACACATGGCTCATAACTGCCTGAACCACCGCACAGATGATTATCAGATGGTCGTGGGGCCACCAAGGAAGCATTAAAGGTTCGTGAAATGTTATCCATAGGGTGGCAGATTTGGTAGGGGAGTGGGCAGAGTGGTAGGTGGTGGCTGAAAGGTTGAGGTACTATCCGCACCACCCCCAGGTGGTATGACACAGGCTCAGATAGTTGGTTGATAGGGGTGGGATCAACTTATGGTGGTGGTGTCCTAGGTCCAAGGTGCTCCAGATATTATTAGATGTAATATATGTGTCTTCTCTACCTTATATTCAGTTCTTATAGACACAGGTCCTGTCACTCATTCCTTTCCAGGAACCTCGTTCAAGGTATGGATATTCCATTAGAGTCGTTGGCTGTATCTTTATGGTTAGAAATTATTATAGGATGGGATTAGACAATTACACAGTGGTCTTGGTGGTGTGAGCTTACTCTTGGAGGTTATAGCTTCGATTGGGAATTCCTAAATGCAGCGTTGAGTCCTTACGATGTAACATGGGGTATGGACTGGTTATCCATAGTGCATGCTTAGATTCTATATTTTACGAGTATAGTATATTCTATCCACGGGGATGGGACCATGTTTTCCTTCACCTAAGTGAAGGGATATCTTGAAGCCTAGGATGGACTTTCATGAAGCAGGGTCCATCTAATCACTCACCAGTTTTCTAGTCTCACCCACGATGTGGTGGATGGGGGATTCCTCACATTCTCCTAAAGGTGGATGAGTATGAAGAAGTCACTCCTAAGGATGTTATGGGACTACCACCTCACAAGGAGGTAGAATTATGAATCAATATGTACCCCATGATGACACTAATACCCACACCAGCATATCGGATAGATCCCATGGAGTTTTGTGAATTGAGGGTATAATTGGATGACTTGTAGGATAAGGGCTTCATGAGACCCAACATTTCACCTTGGGAATCCGAGGTTTTGTTTTCCATGAATGAAGAATATATTATGATGTTTTTCATCGAAATATGATGCCTCAAACAAGTTACCATTAAAAAAAAGTATCAACTATTGGGGATTGATGACCTATTCGATCAGCTAATGGGAGATCGATTTTTCTTGAAGATAAACTTCAGGTCAGGATATCACCCGCATCATGTGCTAGATGAGGATATATCGAATACAACTGTCGGATGCTGGTATGGCCAATATGAGTTCATGGGGATGCCTTTTGGAATGACCAACTCTCTAGTAGTGTTTATGGGACTCATGAACCAGATCATCCATCACTACCTAAGTCATTTTGTAGTGGTATTCATTGATGATATCCTAGTGTACTTGGCGTCTGAGGAGGAGCACACTGCACATATGAGGATAGTTCTGGGTACACTCCCAAATCACCATATTTACGGTAAACAATTAATGTTTGACATCTGGATATAGGAGAACCACTTTATTGGACATGTTATATTAGAGGCTGCAGTTGTAGTGGATTTGGAAAGGATATTGGTGGTCCTTGCTTGGAAGCCACCCAGGAGCATGACTGAGGTTTGGGGTATCTTGGGATTGGTTGGGTACTACTGGAGAATCATTCCAGACATTTCTAGGGTAGCCTCACCCTAATCAGCTTTGACCCATAAGGTATATACATTTGTGTGGATGGAGAAGTACCAACAGAGTGTACAAGATCTAGGGAGGAGAATGATGAGTTCCCCCATTTTGAGACTACTTGAGGTGGGCATTGGGTATTTATTTTTCTGCAACACAACATTGACCAAACTGGGTTGTGTCCTAATTAAAGAGAGAGTATTGATCACCTGGGTTTTGTAAAAGTTGAGGTATCATGATCATAACTACACAACCCATTACCAGAAGCTAGCAGTAGATTCGTTTTTTTGAAGATAAAGCAACACTACTTGATGGGTTAGTGGTTTATAGCCTAATCCAACCACAAAATTCTCAGGTATATCTTCTCCCATAAGGACATGAACATGAGGCAGTATTGATGTTTATAGTTCCCCCAGGACTACGAATTCGAGATAGTTAATACTCTTGGGATGGGGACCATAGTGGAAGATGTGCTCAGTAGGAGGTCTTGTTCACAGTTACTAAGTTAGGCGACATACCATCTAGGCGTGATGTAGATATCCTTCATGGATGAAGATGGAGCATCTTACCTTCAGTCAATGGATGTCACAACCCAACTCTTACAACAAGTTAGGGATGCACAACTTGTGGATGTTTTCATTGGGGCCCGATGTAGATATTTATTCTCAAGATAGGCTCTGGATGGATTTTTTTTAGTCGGGGGGAATGTAATCATATTCATAAGATAAACAGTAGTACCAATGGCGTTGTGAGATTAGATTTTGAGGGAGTTACATAATTACCCTTTAGAAGTACATCCAATAGAGAAAAATACGTACCAGGATCTCTGACAATAGTATTGGAGGCCAGGGTTGAAGAAAGTGGTGGTAGAGTTCTTTTGACAATGCCTCAATTTTCAGTAAGTGAATGCTAAGCATCAAGATCCAGCAGGCTTGGCCTAGCCACATGAGCTACCAGAGTGGAAGTGGGATGGTTTCTTGATGGAATTCCTTATTGTATTACCACACACATCTAGGAGCCATGATATATCTAAGTGATCATTGACTAACTCACCATGTATGCCCCCTTCCTACCCATCTGGGTGAAGGGATCAGTAGACGGATTGTGATGCCTCTATGTGAAGTATATTCTTTGACTCCATGGAGTCCCATATACTATGATCTCATATCACGATGTGTTATTTACATCCCAATTTGTGGAAGGGGTTGAAGGAGGCCTTTAGTGATCATATGCAGTTGACAACATCCTTTCACCCACAGACTGATGGTCAAACGGAGTGGACGATATAGAACTTGGATGGAATTATTTTTGCTCTTGTCTATGATTTTGGATTAAATTGGGTGTACAAGCTACCACTATTGTAGTTTTCATAAAACAATAACTACTACTCCAACATCAAAAACTCACCATTAGAGGAATTGTACAGATGTCCACATGTGTCACCATCAGGCATGAGAGCCCAGGGGAGTTAGCACTCTTGGGATCAGAGTTGGTATGGTATTTCACTGAGAAGGTGAAGATCATCCTGTAGCGGATGATGATTTTAGAGAGAATGTAGAAATCTTATGCTGACAAGAGATGAAGGCCCTTTGAGTATGAGAAGGGTGACAATGTGTTCTTTTAGGTATCACCGCAATTGGGGTTATTGAGGTTTTTTTGTGGTGGAATTTTATCACCGAGGTTCATTAGCCCTTTCGAGATTATAAGAAGAGGTATCGAGCTAGATTAATACTTATCTCTTCTCCCAGAAATGCACTGAGTTTATGATGTTTTCTTTGTGTCATGAATGAATAGGTACATGCGTGATAAATTGCATGTCATGAACTAGAGAAATTTATACATTGATTATGGGGTGATGTTTTTGGTGTTCCTGGTAGAGAAAAAAGATCAGCAGGTGCAGGTCCTTAGTGGGTGGTTGATTTCCCAAGTGCGTGTTCATTGGCAGCACGACAATCTAAAGGAGAGCACATGGGAGAGAGAGGCTGATTTTCATGCCATGTATGCATTTATATATGATTATCCCTTGTTTTGTATTATTATGATTGAATTATCAAAATGGGGGAGTAATGTAATACCCTGAAATTCAGTGATTGTTTTAAAATAAATTAAATGGGATTATTATGAGACCAGTCCCTAAGACGACACGAAATTCAGAGGCTCAGAGTGACCATAACCTATATTTGAGAAATTTTTTAGGATCATTAAATATTCTTGTGAGTGGGGTTTTCTATCATTTAAAATAGTGCTCATAGAAAAAAAGGGGGCACCGTTAAACTTAGAGCATGGGATTCGCCTAGATAGGGCCTCACATTGGTTGAAGTATGCCAACTCTGGAAGTTAGTAATTAGCCATAAATAAAATAAGTAAGTGACAATTATTTTATTTTCAAATCCATATTACTCCAAAATGGTAACTCGGAATGGATATAATAGATTACCGTTGAGCTCATGAGGGCATGTATCCCTTTGGTGGATCTTAACTTCGATCGATACGGGTCATGGTTAGAAGATTGTTTTCATGCTTTTTTTGAGCTAATTAAAATGGTGCGTGTGCGATTTTTTGAAATCTTATAAATGGTTGCCTGAATTGAAAATATGTAGGCATCACATCACCTATAATGAAGATGTTGACTAAGAATGTACCTAACCTTGACCGGCGTGGGTCGAGGAAAAAAGTTAATTTTTTGGTCATTTTAAGAAAAAAAATAAACTTAAGAAGTTTATTTTATTCAAAACAAAATTCGCTGCAACACAGTGATGAGTTACCATTTTCATTCCATAAATGAAATAGCATAACTACTATTTAACTAAAGAGTAATAGAAAATCTCTTTCAAAAATGAAACAACCTAATGACGTGATGACTTATCATAACATAAATGTTGCGACACGTTTCTATATTAATTTGATAACGGGGTTGGAGGAACATATTTAGATTTTTAATTCTTCAGACGAATGAAGAGAGAATTCTCTCCAATGAGAGACAAAAAAATTTGGAATGATGTGATGATACCTCAGAGAACTGATCTGGGACTGATGAACACCAAAGGCTTCAAATGGATCATAAATCCCTACGGACGGATCCCCCTAAGTGATGAGTCTTCCCTCCAATCGATGATTCTCTAGGTAGGTATTAGTTTTGAGTTGATTAACCCATTATTATTTATAAAATAACAAAAACATATCAACCCATGAATAGGTTGATTCACGTGTTGCTTGTTCTTGAAGGACATAGTTTTATCTTAGGGATTTCATCAGGTCTATTTATTTATGGATAAAACCTTATCTTCCCCTTATGATGTTTCAAAACCTCTAATGTGGAGGGAGAGGGACAATAAAATTAAGGATTAAGACCCTCCTCTATGGGAGTTCATGTGTGTTTTTTTTGACTAAACAACTGATTTAATGGAAATGTGGCACCGATCCCATAGAAGGAAAGACAGATCCCCAAAGAGCCTGGAGGCATAGATGGTTCAAGGAACAGACCATCAGAGCGGACCTAGTGGTCCATATATGGAACACCAGCACAGGTGGCTATGTCCCATGACGACGACCACTGATGGGTTGCGGTGCTCCATGACAAGGCACTAAGAAAGAGGTCGTAGCTGTCCCGAGCCTTGACGGTGTAGTAAGGTCCATTGACGGAGGCGTACCTGGCTACCGGGCCACGTCGGTGAAGCGGCCCATGCCGTGCATCCTACGTCATGTCGTAACGCTGTAACATCCCAGGTAAATAAAGAATAAATCATTTTTGTATTTATTAATATTTATGAATTAAATATTAATTTTACATTAAAGGGGTTGCTATGCTCGATAGCGTACCTGATATGCAACAAAGAGTTTCATTGAAATCTTACGTTGCACACTAGTAAAAAAATAATATTATTTTAAATGGTAGTTAACACATAGCCATTGTATTGGCGGGAATGGATAGAAATAACTAAAATATGATTATATATGTTTTTTAAAATGTTTCTAAATTTATCCAATAAAATATAAAGGCTTAAAATACGAAAATAATTCAATTTTAGGCATATATACTCTAACATTCACAAAAGGTCGACTTATCGTCTTTTGATGGAGAACCGTCTATAAATATAGTTTTGGTCCCTCTTATACATTCTATTGGACCAAATAAAATTATTCTTTAGAATCAGGACATCAAAATTTACTTTGTGTAAATTTTTGGTATTTTTCCGATAAAGATCATTTTTTTAATGAATAGTGAAAAATGTTGTATTTTAATTCAAAACCTCTTTTTAATATAATTTATTTATATGATTAGATTATTGTTTGAATTGATTTTAAAGTGAAATCAGAATATATATTTACAATTTAATCCAATAGTGATCGTTGGAATTAATTTCACTTTGAAATGGGACTTAAACTAGTGTCAATCTTTTGATAATTATTGTTTCATAAAAACACGCTATTTGCTCTGATAGCAGGAATTAATTATTAAAGTAATTAATGAAACATATATGTTTTTAATTTGGTAAAATAGATTTAATTTTTTAATTCATAATATCAAATATATCATAGGGTGAATTTTTGGTATTTTTCTGAAAAACTTAAATTTTTTATGAATAGTGAAACCACTAAGTGGTACTTAAAAAACTGATTTTTATTTTAAATAAAATTTTACCACCTCTGTGTTTTGGATTTCAAAAATCTGACATACATTGATTTCATTAAGAAGAAAAATGTGATTCAATGGGATTAAAATAATATTTTGGTGAATAGTAACTTTTAGGTTTATTAATCATGATTATAGGTAATTAATGTAGTTTAAGGTAAAAATTATGTTTTAATAATATGAAATAAACATGACACATGTCCTACCATTATTGGATGTGACATGGCCGACCAGGAAAATCCATGGTTCAACTTGGGGACCCCATGGTGCTACTTTGGTAGGAAAACGACATTAATACCTTTTTATTTAAAGTTAAAATAAAAATGTCACAAACATGAGTTTTTTTACTAATAGAATTTTTAAATGGGGTTATACAAGTCATATTTTTGACTATAAATATAAATTAAAAATACAAAAAGATTTCCAACATCATGATATATTTTTTTTTTAATTTTTAGACATTAAATAAATTAAATTATTTATGACACCATGATGATGCAGCGATGACCTCATTATTTAACGATTTAAATAAAATGAAAAGATAATATATACTCTAAGACCTACACATGTAAAAAACCTATTGTATGGGTGGATTTAAAACTATTATCACAATATACTGACAATATATAATTTTGGGACCTTTTAAATCCGAAAAGCATTTTATAATAAAGTATCATTTTATACCGTACCAAGAGTGCCCCTCCTCTTCTCTTATAAAAGGCCCCCACCTATAACACCTTACCCACACTTCCAAATCCTTTATCTAGGACAAACCCTACCCATTTTGTCTCTCCACATCTCTCTATAACTCATAGAAGCCTCACATTGGGCAGAAGTCTTCCCAAGGATGCCTTTGAGCTCAAATCAAAAGGAGTTACCCATTTTAAAGGAAGTGTTATCTCTTGTGTTCTTTTTTTTATTTTGCTTCTCCAACCCCCTAAACTATTTTTATTAATTTCTTTTCTAACAACTCTAGTATCTTAAATATACTAGGATGTTTATATAAGAATAATTCGAGCTACACTAACACACACCTACATCTAATGGTTAAAGAACATACTGTTTCTATGGATGGAGAATTTCTACCTCACGAAACGATGACTGTTCAATATTCCTCCAACACCTTCAAAGTTGGCCATTAACATGTAACTATATTTATATATGATATATAATATGTTTATGACTTCCTTAAGCTTCTTTATTTTTCATTTATGGCACAGCTTTATGGCTTCCATTATGGGTATACGCGATATCTTCATTTTAGGAAGTGCGGACTACCGCCATCTCAAAGTGATTTGATTCGTTAATGCCATATGTGGGATGTATAAAAGATGGATTTAAAGTTATTATATATGATTTATGTTACATCTAAATGATTAATATAATTCTGTAATTAAAATATACATACCTCTCATTTATTTTTAATTCCATTAATATGACTTAGAAATGAAAGCATCGTTCATGCGTACGTACGACTTACCGTCTCCATGCATGGTGCATTTCATTTCTTACCTTTAAATGATTATTTAATATTATAAATACATGTATATTCTAGATATATGTGATATATATGATATCCAAATCAAGAATATCATTCTGTAAATAATGAACCTTTGACCACACGAACAACATGTAATTGTAAGAAGTCCACTTTCGACTTAAGAACCAAATATCGACAACACAAACATTGTTAACTTAAATTATTACATGATGTTTATAACATGGTAATAAGTGATGTAAAAGTAATAATGAACTTGCAAAGGGTTCTTAAGAAATTATAAATTAACTCTATTTTATTATTCAGGATGTTAAAGAATGATTGAGTCAAGTCGGACCCGAGGTAAGGGACTTCGTCTCAATCTCCTCTCATTGGGGCATATTTTGTTTTATACACAACATTCTTTTATACGGTGTATAAACCCCTTTGAAATTTAATTTTATTCAAAAAGTATATTTTTATATGAATCATTTTACTAAATGGAAAGAAGGAATGTTTCTTTTAGTGTACGTGGTGACAACGAACTTTTCCGCCGCCGTGAGTATTATTTGGTCTTTGGCTTCCACAACAAGCCGTAATGTTTTTAAAATGAAATAAATACCATATACTCTTTTATGTATTTTGGTATTGAAAATGGTTTTTATAATGGATTTGTTATGTAAAAATATTTATGTTATATATTGTGATCAAAGTGTTGAAATGTTTTCTTTCCATTATATTTGTTTTATGTCATATAATTTTATAATGGTACTTGGACATTTGACGGGTGATTACATGATAAACCATATGATGACTGGTGCTGTGAATACCAGGACGGGTGGTGATGTTATAACCTCCAATGCATTGGGTATGGAATTCGGCCGTATGGCTATTCCATTAAGTGATATATGTGGAAGTTGACCGTTTGGTTATTCCATTTAAGTATGTTTATGTCCCAAGTTACCTTTATATGTTATGTGTTATTTATATGGGTTTTATGGTAATATTTTGGTTACAAAAGGGTAAGTATTGATCTTTTATTCAGTGAAGAGTTTTTACTTCTTCATAAAGGTGAAAATTATTACATTGATAAAGTATACATGGTTTACTTATTGTTTTGAAAAAATAAGAGTTATCATTCTTTGTGTTTCCCTTACTGAGCTTTTTATGCTCACCCCATGTTTTTTTGAAATGTTTTTCATTGGAATTAATATATAATAATGTCAAGGATGGGATCAAGGTAAAGTCACGCTATATAAAACATGGAACTAGACATGTTTCTTTTTAAGAGTTTTTATTTTAGGGAAACTTAGTAGAAGTTTCTACTTCGTAATCTTTTGAGATGTAATAGTAATGATCTAATTCTCTAAAACTCTAAACCTGAAAATATCCTCAATGGGAATTATTCATTTAATTCAATATTAAGTAATGTTTAAGGCTAGGGCCTTATAGTTGGTATCATAGGTCAGTTTAGACAACTTTAGGAGAAAGAAAATTGTTAAATTATAAATTAATTTATTTTATGACTAAAATGATAAAGCATTTAAAGATTACCATGTTGCTTCACCTAAGATATTTCTGTGTTCATAATGGTTTTCCGTAGAGGAAACCAGGCAGCTATGTTGGGATGACATCAGGAGTAAGACAACCTTCCAAATCAGCAACCTGAGATTTTCGGAATTGGAACTGAATAGTTTGTTGCAGTGATGGCACAAT
The DNA here is from genome assembly GCA_963277665.1 of Viscum album. Lineage (NCBI taxonomy): Eukaryota > Viridiplantae > Streptophyta > Magnoliopsida > Santalales > Viscaceae > Viscum > Viscum album. The sequence continues at coordinate 355,349,447 of OY728155.1, read as the reverse complement.
TGAATTAGGCTATAAATGGTGGTGGTATCCACACACAAGATCAGCCTGATCAACCGCAGAGGAACATGTCAGTGGTGGAGCATTTCATGAGGCAACATCCCCCATCATCCAGAGGATCATCTGACCCAGTGCAAGCTGAAGGGTGGATTAAAGCACTAAAGAAGATTTTTGATGTCTTGGGGTGTTCAGAACATCAAAAGGATTGTCTTGATGTTTACCGTTTTGAAGGTGAAGCTGATCAGTGGTGGTCGATGGTGAAAAATATCAGGGATAGTGATGAGATTGATGATCTTCACTGGGACGAATTCAAAGGTATGTTCCTCAAGAAATATTTTCCTAAGGTGGTTCGTCTTAGGATGGAAAAACAATTCCAAGAATTGAGGCTGGAGGATGACTTAGTGGCTTCTTATGAAGAAAAGTTCACTCCACTGGCAAGGTATGCTCCAAACTTCATACGAGATCTTGAAAGTAAAATCAGCCGTTTTTACTAAGGGTTAAAGCCAAAGTATCTAAGGTATTTAGCTTCTTGTGAGTTCAAAAGTAATGAAAAACCTGTTCGATGGGCAGAGAATGTGTAAATGGAGTTTGCCAATGATCAGGTGTTCTTTGAAAAACAACAGAATAAGAGGTCCAGTTGGCAGGCAAAGTGGAAGAATTAATCAAAGAAACAAGGAGGTAAGAAAATGAAATATCCATCCTGTGGGAAGTGTGGTAAAATACATCTTTGAGAATGATTATCCAAGTCTGGAAAGTGATTTCGGTGTGGTAAGTCTGGTCATATTGCTCGTAACTGTAAGGAAGATGATCAAGCAGACAATGAAAAGCCAATAGTAAGATGTTTTAAGGGTAATGAAATGGGTCATTTTGAAAATGAGTTTCTAATGAATAACTCAACTGGGGAAAAACAGCTAGACTACAAGAAAAAAGGGGTGGTGAAATCCATTGCAACTACTTCAGCAGATGTTGGGCCATCGAATGATGTAGTATCAGGTACACTGTTTGTTTGTTTAGATTATGCCAATTTGTTGTTTGATTCAGGGTCTACACATTCTTTCATCTCTGATAAATTTTCTAGTAAATTGGAAAGTCCATCTCAAGATATGAATCCCGAACATATGGTAAAAACACCCGGAGGAAACGTTGAGACAAAAAGGAATTATAAGAACTTTCCTATCCTTGTGTGCGGAAAGAATCTATCTGCAAACCTTATTGTTTTGCCTCTAGTAGAGTTTGATGTTATTTTGGGCATGGATTGGCTTTTTGTTTATCCTGATATGATTTACTGCAGAGCTAAAATGGTTTCATTTTAGAATGATTTTCAGTTTGTGTAAAATAATGAACCCTTGATTTTTATAACATATCCGGAAGTTGAGAAACTTGGAAAAGATGGAAATGAATGTTACCTTTCACATATTGTTTAAAATAAAGGAATTGTTCAGATTAATTATATGCCAGTGGTAAATGAGTATCTTGATGTTTTTCTCGATGAGTTGTCTGGTATTATTAATGATTGGGAAGTTGAATTTACTGTTGACTTAGTTCCTGATTCAAATACAATTTTAAAACCCCCTTATCGAATGGCTCATGTTGAACTTTTATAGTTAAAGAATCAATTGCAGGAGTTATTAGATAAAGGTTTCATTTGACCTAGCACATCACCATGGGGTGCTCCTATCTTGTTTTTTAAAAAGAAAGATGGCTCAATGAGAATTTGCATTGATTATAGAGCCTTGAATAATATTATTGTTAACAACAAGTATCCTTTTCCACGTATCAATGATTTGTTTGATCAGCTCCAGGGAGCTCAGAATTTTTCGAAGATTCACTTGAGGTCGGGGTACCATCAGTTAAAAGTAAAAGAAGCAGACATTCCAAAGACTGCGTTCCGTACTAGATATGGCCATTATGAATTTGTAGTTATGAATTTTTGGTTAACCAATGCACCTGCAGTATTCATGGACCTTATGAATAGAATTTTCCATGATTTCTTGGATATGTTTGTGGTTATATTCATTGATGATTTTTTGGGGTTTTCTAAAAGTAAAGAGGAGCATGAAAGTCAATTAAGGGTTATCTTGCAAACCTTAAAAGAAAAAAAACTGTATGGAAAATCTAGCAAGTTTGAGTTTTGATTACAACAAATTTCTTTCCTTGGTCACATTGTTTCAAAAGATGGCATAACTGTTGATCCTGCTAAAACAAAATTTTTTGAAGAATGGCCAAGACCCACAAATGTAACTGAGATCCGTAGTTTTCTTGGTTTGACCGGTTACTATAGAAGGTTTGTTGAAAAAATTTCATGGTTATCTAGTCCAATGACTAAACTATCTCAGAAGGGTGTTATGTTTATCTGGACAAAAGAATGTGATGATTGTTTTCAGGAGTTGAAAAGAAGATTGGTGAATGCTCCAGTTTTTTCACTTCCTTCCAGGAATGGTGAGTTTGTTATCTACAGTGATGCTTCATTGAAGGGACATGGTTGTGTCCTTATACAGAATGATCAGGTAATTTCTTATGCTTCATTCTAGTTGAAAATTCTTGAGCTAAATTACCCTACACATGACTTGGAATTACCTGCTGTTTTTTTTTGCCTTAAAAATTTGGAGGCATCATTTTTCTGGAGTAATGTGTGAAATATATACTGATCACAAAAGTTTAAAGTATATATTCACTCAGAAATAATTGAACATGAGATAGAGGAGATGGCTAGAATTAATCAAGGATTATTATTGTACCATTCATTACCATCTAGGAAAAGAAAATAAAGTGGCTGATGCTTTGAGTCAAAAAAGAAATGCTTCATTAACAATGCTAGGTTTCGAACGAGATCCTTTGATTTTTGATTTGATGAACTTTGGAATGGAAGTTGTTTCTGCAGGAATTCCTTCTATTTTGTTTCAGGTATTAGTGAAGTATTATCTATTAGACAGTATAAATCAAGCACGAACGCAAGACATTGAGTTGCAGAAAAAGGTAGATCTAGTTCAGAATGGTAAGTTGCATGAATTCAACATTTATAATGATTGTGTTTTGAGGTTTGGAAAGAGATTGTGTGTGCCTTGTGATTCATAGTTGAAGAGAGAGTTGTTATGTGAAGATCATAGTTCTCCGTTTTCAGTTTATCTTGGCAGTACTAAGATGTACATAGATCTGCGGGAGTATTACCGGTGGGATGGAATGAAAGGAGATATTGCAGATTTTACTGTGAAGTGTTTGACTTGTCAGCAGGTGAAAGCAGAGCGGCAATTACTGAAAGGGATTCATCATCCTTTACCAGTTCTAGGGTGGAAATGGGAGAATATATCCATGTGCTTCATTGTGGTATTGCCGAAGACACCTCAAGGTAATAATGAAATCTAGGTTATTGTTGATCGACTGACTAAATCTGCTCATTTCCTTCCTATTCGAGATACATTCTCTCTAGATCAACTTTCTCGATTGTATCTTAAAGGGATAGTCAGGTTTCATGGAGTTCCCCTCTCCATTGTATATGATCGTGATCCCAGGTTTACTTGTAACTTTTGGGAAGGCCTTCAGAAGTCGTTGGGTACTGAATTAAATTTTAGTACAGCTTTTCGTCTGCAATCAGATGGGAAGTCAGAACGAACATTTCAAACCTTAGAGGATATGCTACGAGCTTATTCTATGTATTATCATGGAATTTGGGACCAAAATCTTTCTTTGGTTGAGTTTTCATATAATAAAATCTTTCATTCTAGTATACAGATGGCACCGTTTGAGGCATTATATGGGAAGCAGTGTCGAACTCCAGCTTTTGGGGATGAAGTGGGTGAAAGGAAGCTGATGGGACTATAATTGGTAGAAGAGATGGCAGAAAAAGATCAGTTGATTCAGAAACACATGAGAACAGCTCAGAGTAGACAAAAACGTTAGCGGATAACCGGAGGAAGGATCTATATTTTGAGGTAGGTGATCATGTTTTTCTCAAGGTTTCTCCATGGAAAAGTGTGATTTGATTTGGTATTAAAGGAAAGCTGAGTCCAAGGTTCATTGGACCGTATGATATTCTGGAGAAAGTTGGATCAGTTGCTTACCGAGTGGCTTTACCTCCGATTTTATCTGAGGTACAGAGTGTTTTTCATGTTTCGATGTTGAGGAAGTATATGCCAGATCCAACTCATGTTTTGAGCCCCGAGGTAGTTCAGTTGGAAGAGAATCTCTCTTTTGAAGAACAACCGGTCCAAATTATTGACCGAAGAGAGAAAGTGTTAAAAACTAAGGAAATTCACCAGGTAAAGGTTTTGTGGAAAACCCATATGGTTGAAGAGGCAACGTGGGAATCTGAAAATGCTATGAGGGATAAATACCCCCACTTATTTTGATAAGTGGATAAAATTGCGACGAAGCAATTCCCAAAAGGGGGGAAGGATGTAACATACCAGGTAAATAAAGAATAAATCATTTTCATATTTATTAATATTTACGAATTAAATATTAATTTTACTTTAAAGTTGTTTCTATGCTCGATAGCATACCCGATACGCAACAAAGAGTTTCATTTAAATCTTACGTTGCACACTAGTAATAAAATAATATTATTTTAAATGGTAGTTAACACATAGCCGTTGTATTGGCGGGAATGTATAGAAATAACTAAAATATGATTATATTTTTTTTAAATGTTTCCACATTTATCCAATAAAATATAAATGCTTAAAATATGAAAAGAATTCAATTTTAGGCATATATACTCTAACATTCACAAAAGGTCGACTTATCGTCTTTTGATGGAGAATCGTCTATAAATATAGTTTTGGTCAATATTATACATTCTATTGGACCAAATAAAATTCTTCTATATAATTGGGACATCAAAATTTACCTTGTGTAAATTTTTGGTAATTTTCCTATAAATATCATTTTTTAATGATTAGTGAAAATGTTGTATTTTAATTCAAAACCACTTTTTAATCTAATTTATTCATATGATTATATTATCGTTTTAATTTATTTTAAAGTGAAAATATAATATATTTTTATGATTTAATCTAATAGTGGTCATGGGAATTAATTTCACTTTGAAATCGGACTTAAACTAGTGTCAATCTTTTGATACTTATTGTTTCACAAAAACACGCTATTTGCTCTAACAGCGAGAATTAATTATTAAATTAATTAATTCAAATTATATGTTTTGAATGTTGTAAAATAGAATTAATTTTTTAATTTGGAATATCAAATATATATTAATGTGTATTTTTGGTATTTTTCTAAAAAACATCAATTTTTGATGAATAGTGAAACCACTAAGTGGTACTTAAAAAACTGATTTTTCGTTTAAATGAAATTTTACCACCTCTGTGTTTTGAATTTAAAAAATATGACATAAATGGTTGTAATTAAGAAGTAAAATGTGGTTCAATGGGATTAAAATATTTTTTGTTGAATAGTATCTTTTAAGTTTATTAATCGCGATTAGAGGTAATTAGTGTAGCTTAAGGTAAAAATAATGTTTTAATAATATGAAATAAACATGACACATGTCCTACCCTTATTGGAAGTGTCATGGTTGACCTATAAAATCCATGGGTCAACTTCAGGACCCCATGGAGCCACTTTGGTAGAAAAATGACATTAATACCTTTTTATTTTAAGTTAAAATAAAAATGTCACAAACATGAGTTGTTTTACTAAAACAATTTTTAAATTGGGTTATAAAAGTCATAGTTTGGCCTATAAATATTCATTGGAAAGCTAAAAGGATTTACTACATCATGATATATTTTTTATAATTTTTAGACATTAAATAAATTACATTATTTATGACACCATGATGATGCAGTGATGACATCATTATTTAACGATTTAAATAAAATGAAAATATAATGTAAAATATAAAACCTAAACATGTCAAAAACCTATTGGATGTGTGGATTTCGAACTATAATCACCTTATCCTCAAAATATTTAATTTTGGGACCTTTTAAATCATAAAATCATTCTATAATAATGTATCCTTTTATACCTTTCCAAGAGTGCCCCTCCTATCCTCTTATAAAAGGCCCCCACCTCTACCACCATACCCACACTTCCAAAGCCTTTTTATAAGCCAAAACCTGACCATGTTGTCTCTCCACATCTCTATATAACTCCTAGAAGCATCACATTGGGAAGAAGTCTTCCCATGGAAGCCATTGAGCTCAAATTAATAAGAGTTACCCGTTTTAAAGGTAGCGTTATCTCTTGTGTTATTTTGTTTTATTTTACTTCTCCAACCCCCTAAACTCTTTTTATTCATTTCTTTTGTAACAACTATAGTATCTTAAATATACTAGGTTGTTTTTATAATAATAATTCGAGCTACACTTACACACACCTACATCTAATGGTTAAAGAACATACTGTTTCTGTGGATGGTGAATTTATACCTCATGAAATGATGATTGTTCAATATTCTTCCAACACCTTCAAAGGTGGCCATTAAGATGTAAATATATTTATATATGATATATAAAATGTTAATTACTTCCTTAAGATTCTTATTTTTAATTTATGGAACACCTTTATGGCTTCCATTATGGGTATACGTGATATCTTCATTTTAGGAAATGCGGACTACCGCCCCCTCAAAGTGATTTGATTTGTTAATGCCATATGTTGGACATATAAAGGATAGATTTAAAGTTATTATATATGATTTATGTTATATATAAATGATGAATATAATTCTGTAATTAAAATATAAATACCTCTCAATTAGTTTAAATTCCATTAATGTGGCATAGAAATGAAAGTAGCGTTCATGCGTACGTACGACTTACCGTCTCCATGCACGGTGCATTTCATTTATTACCTATAAATGATTATTTAATATTATAAATACATGTATATGCTGGATATATATGATATATATGATATCCAAATCATGAATATTATTCTGGATATAATGAAAATTTGACCACACGAACAACATGTAATTGTAAGAAGTCCACTTTCGACTTAAGAACCATATATCGACAAAACAAACATTATAAACATAAATGATTACATAATGTTTATAACATGGTAATAAGTGATATAAAAGTAATAATTAACTTTAAAATGGTTATTAAGCAAGTATAAATTAACTAAAGTTTATTATTCAGGACGTTAAAGAACAATCGAGTCAAGTCGGACCCGAGGTAAGGGACTTCGTCTCAATATCTTTTCATTGAGGAATATTTTGTTTTATACACAACTTTAGTTTATATGGTGCATACACCCCTTTGAGATTTAATTTTATTCAAAAATAATATTTTTATACGAAGCGTTTTACTAAATGGAAAAAAGGGATTTTTCTTGTAACGTATGCGGTGACAACGACCTTTTCTGCCGCCGTGAGTATTATTTGATCTTTGGCTTCTTCAAAAAGCCATAATGTTTTTAAAATGAAATAAATACAATATAATCTTTTATGTATTTTGGTATTGAAAATGGTTTTTATAATGGATTTGTTATGTCAAAATATTTAAGTGATATATTTTAATCAAAGTTTGGAAATGTTTTCTTTCCATTATATTTGTTTTTTGTCTAATAATTTTATAATGGTACTTGGACATTTGATTGGTGGTTACGTGATAAATCATATGACGTGTGGGGCTATGAATACCAGGACGGGTGGTTATGTTATAACCTCCAAGGAATTGGGTATGGAAGTCAGTCGTATGGCTATTCCATTAAGTGATATGTGTGGACGTCGATAGTATGGTTATTCCATTTAAGTATGTTTATGTCCCAAGTTACCTTTATATGTTATGTGTTCTTTATATGGGTTTTATGGTAATCTTTTGGTTACAAAAGGGTAAGTATTGATCTTTTATTTAGTGAAGAGTTTTTACTACTTCATAAAGGTGAGAAGTATTACTTTGATAATGTATACATGGTTTACTTGTTGTTTTGGAAAACTAACAGTTTTCATTCCTTGTGTTTCCCATACTGAGATTTTTATGCTCACCCCAAATTTTTTGAAATGTTTTTCACAGGACATAATGTGGAATAATGTCAAGGATGTGATCAATGGAAATTCATGCTATATAAAACATGGAACTAGAAATGTTTCTTTTTAAGTGTTTTTATTTTATGGAAACTTAGTTGAAGTGTCTACTTTTTAATATTTTGAGATGTAATAGTTATGATCTAATTCTCTAAAACTCTAAACCTGAAAAGATCCTGAATGAGAATTATTCATTTAATTCAATATTAATTAATGTTTAAGGTCGGGGCCTTATAAATGCGGTCCATCAGGGACCATGTGTTGGAGGAAGGGTGCCCAGATTAGCCAGCCATGGGGCACCATAAACCGGACGCCCTCCTGAAGTCTGGGATAGAGGAGACCAGCCCGCTGTGTGGGCCAGACTGGGAGTGTAAACCATGCTACTAGGTGCCTAGGTTAGAATAAGTCAGTCATATTTTCTGGGCCGACTAGAATAATATTATAGGGACAATGGGCAGTTCAGACTGGGAAGAAATGTGCAACCCTATTGTGGGCCGGACTGAATGGAATTAAATCGTTGGGTAACCCGGTGGCTAGACCCACAGACGAACCAGGTTGGGTCAGGAAAGGGATAATGGTCTTGGCCTATTGGCCAGGTCGAACTGGGCATACCAAGACCCAAACTGAATTGAGTCGAGTTAGTCAAACCAGGTAGAGTCATGTGGGACCCCCTAGAAGGGTTGGTTTGGCCAGTCTGACCAGGTCAGAAAGGGCCCGAACAAAGATGGCCCTTTTTTAACTAAATCTATAGTATCATTTATATTTGGTGCTTGATTGGTGAGACCTTCAACAATTATTAACCCTCAAGATGATATAATTAATGTATAATTCTCTAAGAAGACATTTTAGTATGTTGGAATATTATGTGTGTCTTGAATAGTGGGTTCTACGAGAATTAAGTGCGCGACCTATAGGAATCTTGTTGCTGATTGAGACCCCAAGACTACTGATATGCGCCCCTATGTTTACCAAATATTAGATTCCATGCATGGACCATCTATGGAGGCATAAGTAGAAAGAATATCTGTTTGACTTGGTAGGCCCACGGTGGGGAGAATCTCTATGTGACCCGACAGACCCACGATACTCATCATGGATGGTCACTTTAGCATGATGGCCTATGTGGGAAGTGGATATCTGTGACCTAGAAATCCCATGGTGGGGAGCATCTCTGGGAAACCCAACAGACCCATGGAACTCATCGAGTAAGTGTACCTCACCTGTCAAAGGTGTTCAGTGTATGAATAACAATTTTTCTTTACAATTTTTTTTAATTTTACATGTGTGAGTAGATAGTAACTTGTGTATACATTACCATTGTGTTCTTTCCCTTATGTTCAAGTATCCAAACTCTATATTTTTTTACTCACCCTTGCACGAACATCACCCGCACGTGATGTGTTAGGTGAATATGAAAACATGTTCGATAGAGACCTCGAAGACCTGGGACCAGGCGGTGTCTAGTGAGACATAACGACCAGGACATACTTACACATCATCTGATAGCTAATAATTTCCTAACCTTTAGGTTAGTTCTTCATAAGATTTCTTACAAAGATCTTTTGTAAATTTAATTATTTTAGTTTGTCTTTTCTTTGGTTTGTATTCTATCCCATTTAACTTTCTTCTTGTACTATTTCTCTGTGGGTTTTTAGTGGTATGCATGTTTTCCTTTTAAGCTATTTTGGTACATGTTTGTGTCTGTGTTCATGTGTACAGGTTATATGAAAAATTCCTCCTACTCGTGTGATAGTGCCTTCGGTTCTAGTCGCCAGCCCCTAGTCATTGATAGGCGAGCATGGGGGAGTCACGAAATGGGCCCTGTGGGACAATTCATGATAATAAACCATCCAGTTTAATAATAACTAATGAATTAACATATATCCATTGGAGTAAGAATAATGTGTTGCTGTTATTGATGAATATATGTTCTATACAATGATCATTGATAAAATTCTTGGGAAAAATGTATTTTTTTATTTTGAAAATCATTTTTAAAATTATTTTCCTTTAAAATAATATTTAAATGTCATATTACATTATTAAAATATATTTTTTTTAAAATTAAAAATTAAAATAATTAAATTAATAATTAAAACAGTTTATGTTTATAACAGTGTAAATTATGTACATTCCATATATGTTAACCAAAAGACTCCATTGACATTTTTAGAAAAGGTAGTCATCTATTATTTTTTAAAATGAAATAATATTCCATTGAAATTTTTTTGAAATAGTTAAATGGGTGAAAATTACTTTCTTAAATAAATTTTAAAATGAATTTATGATGTTTTATTACATTTCTATAAAACATGGTCTTGAAAAAAGAATATTACATGTAAAAGAGTTAAATGAACTTATATTTTCTTAAAAAAGTTTTAAAATATTTTAATTATAAATGATATTAAATATGTTATTATTATTTGAAGGCTTTCATTAGTAACCATTAGAAAAAATAATTTTTTTTAAAATGATCAAATAATTTCCTTCAATTTATATTCAAGAATGAATAATCTCATTTAAAATGTGATAGTCATGTAAACCCTAGTAAAGATCATAACAGCGAACTAAGAATCAACCAATGAATCCTTTCTATTCATTAAAAATATATCTGATAACAAACCACTTGAAATACAACATATGATAAGAAAAATTAATTAGACATATGATCTTAGAATGAAATATCAATTCAGTTGAAGACTAACCTAATAAACTAAAATTTGGTTAAGAAATACACTATCTCACACTTAATATTCATTGATAATTTCATATCCTCCAATATATTGGGTAAAAAATATGATATTGACTTATAATAGATCCATATTTATATTTGTCAAGATATACATTATCCTTTTATAACATCTTATTACCCGATCATTAATAATAATTTATTATATTCATTGTTTTGGGGGTTAGTTGTCTTGTTTTATCTTATGTGTTTCATCCTAAATGATATATTTATTACACATAAAAAATCATTATATCATATACATAAAAATAATAAGGTAATATTTACAATTATTTTTACATCATGTTTACTATTAAAACCAAACATGGTTGATGGTTTTGACAAATGACATACATTATGATCAAGAACATGGTATATTGTACATACAAATTTGTAACATTAAACATTTAAATGAACACTATAAAAATGAGTTATGTAGTTTTTTTACATCTATATAGTCATAATATAAAATATACAATATTTTATAGTTATATAGATCAACAGTTTTTTTATTAATGAAAAGATAATCACAACGCTTTGTGAAAGTATTCCCACCTTTAAAAAATGATGTAACCATCTTTACATGAGTTGAATGGAAATAAAAAATTATTTATATTATCTTAAATTAATTATAAATATGTCATTAGTATCCTAATTATTTCAATTATATTATAAATATTTATTAAATTCATATTTATGACCTTCTATGTGAAGAATTAGTGAAAGAAAAATCACATCTCATCACGAGGATGTAGTCTTCTATAAACACGAGTGATGTTATTGTATCTCCTAGAAAATGGACAGTTAATATATATATATGTTTCTGTGTGTTTTTTTGATATAATGACTCCAAATGTATTATTATTTTATATAAAATATATATAATTTAAACTAACAATTTATCAATAATTCAGAGTCAGAAATGGAAAAAACAATAGACATTAGCTCATGAGGTCGTAGTCCTCTGAACACACAAATGATGATTTAGTAACCCGTTTTATGTAAGTGGATATGGTTATAGGTAATTAACTTACTGAAAAAAATCCTATTATATTGATTATAATGAGGAAACTATATCATTATATTTTATTAAAAAATAAATCCAGTGAAAAATTAATTACAATAAAATTGCCCATTGAAGAACATTAACACCTCTTTGTGTATCCTTATGTAGTTTGATATAAATCCTTAAAAAGATGGAATTAAAAATAAAATAATTCTTCTATGAGAATTTCATGGATATTATTATGTTACGTTTGCAGGTTCTAGTCAATGAAAATAGCTTTATGTTTGTGAATAAGTTAAGGGAGTTAGTCCCCATTTATAACTCAGTAGGAGTGGAATGTTTTCAAATATACATTGGTTTTCACTTTTGCTATATATTCCACACCACATGTGGGTCCAAAATTAAATAATATTATATTAGAGGCTTTATTTCATCAATAAAACCTACCATAAAAATAATGATACAAAATCATTTTCATCATTTATTCTTTAGTCCTTAATTTTACTACATTATACACATTTAGATTTTTATGTGGTAACTTGTACATTATTATTTAAAAAGTTAATTAATTATTGAAGAAAAAATTATATTTTGTTTTATTATATAAATTTTTACTATAAAATCTAAATATTAAATCGAATATATTAATTAAAAAATATTATGTTTTATTAAAATACATTTTAATTGAAATGATTGTAATATGAATAACATTATTTTAATATCAATAATTATAACTAATTTAAAAACTTTTCACTGATAATTATTGAAATAAAATTTGTCAAAAATATTAGATAATATAATATATTATATTTAAACATACGAATCAATTTTTACAAATTCAAATCACATAATTTGTATAATTTAATTTAAATATAATCCCACATAAGTGATAAAAAAATTATTTCAATATGAAAATTTTCTAACGTTTAAAACATTTTACTAGATAAATTAAATATAAAAATGATTCCCACAACCTAAATAGTAGTATAGGTTATAAAATTTAACTAATTTTACATTAAAACCAATTAAAAAAATATATATATTGATCATGTAAAATTAAATTAAAATTAAAATTTTAATTAAAAATCATTATTTTTCACTATTCATCAAAAATAAAACTTTCCAGAAAAATATAAAATGTTTACCCTAAGAAAATTTAGGTATTGTGATTTCAATAATGTAAATTAATTTTTTTGTAATATATTTTCTGAAATTATTTAAAAGTAATTTTATCTTCTTTGTGAAATGCATGACTAATATGATAATTATAATAATATAGTTTTCTAGAAGAAAACTATATTTAAGCTAAATATTTCTTATTTGAATAATAATACATATATATCAATATATTTCATAATTCTTTTAGTATTATTCAAGAAATTAAATTTAAATAATATATTATAATTATCATATTAAATAAAAGAATGAATATTATATTTTTTATGGTAACTCTTGGCCTTCCATGTATCATATTATTTCTAAGAAACTCATTATTTCATGTAACACGAGATAAACTCAGTGTTTCATGAATTAAAATAAATATAATAGAGTAATTTTATTAAAATTATAAATATATCATAATCTATTGGTATGTTATATAAAATTGTATTCCTGGTGTTCCATGTCATTTATGTTATTATACAAAATGATAATAATTTTAATTTTTCAGCTGTTACATGTGTTTGTTGTATTTATTAGAGTTTTGAAAATTATTTTCACAGTTATTATTTGTGACACATTTTTGGTTTCCAGAACATAATATCACACTCACATTATAGAAATTATATTCAAATATATAAAATTTAACTACAGTTGGATTCCAATGATACCTATATATGTGGTTTATCCAAATGGTTTCACTATTTCATCAAGAAAAAAATTGCAGCTGGTATTCATGAGAGTATCACTATCATTATAATTTTCCATAAAAATATAATTTATTATACAATTATTATATATAAATTTATATAAAATAATTTTTTATTTTTTTTATGAATTTTAAAATCCAATAAAGAATATATGTTCACCCAGGAATCATATTTCAAATTTACTTTTCATCATTCATAAAAATTTATTACAAAGAGAATGCCTAGAAAAACATAAAATAATATCCTGAAAATATTTTTTTATAAATAAATAAACTATATAAATTCTATTAATAAGTAAATTACAATTAGACAATCCCTTTACGAAAAAGAAAATATCATAATAGTGTGGATTCAGTCAAACTGATATATAGAAGTTTGATTTAAAACAAATAATGGTTTTGTTAATTTAAAAAAATTATGTGGAATGTGAGGGTTTTGAAATATTGGTGTTATTCCAATAAAATATCCTCGAAAATATAAAAATTTAAAAATTAAATCATTTAATTAATTTAATATAGTTTCAAATTCAAATATGATTCATCAAAAAATAACATCTTGATGGAATCCTGTTTTACTACTAGTGGAAATCTTACCTAAAAATAATTGATGATTTATTGAATATATGGTAGTTATAAATTTCTAGTTTAATTTCAAATTATTTCTCCCAAATCATAATAATTTGTTCTAAAAAAATTTATGTCAATGGTTAGTGAGCCATTGGTTATTTCACATAGTGCCTACACATTGTTTATTTCAAACTGATTGTGATTTTCTTTTATTTCCATTAATAAGAATTAATCATTAATTTCATCTTCAATGTTATTAGGTTCATTCTTGGACAAGAAATCAATGTATATGTCCAATTTTTATATAAAATATTTATTCTGGGTTACTTAATCTAGTTAACCTATTAAAACGTCTATGGTATGATATCACAGAGTCCTAATACCTCTCGAAATAATAGTATTTTACACTTAATTATCACCTACATGTTCGTGTTTGTGGTGTTAATCAGTGATTTATGAGTTCATTATAGAAGGTAAAATATAATTTTCAACTGGTTCACCATTTATATACATACTTGAAAGTTCATCGTCTATATTTTTAAAGAGGTTTTAGGCTCATGCAGATCTATCTCATCAAATTTTACCTATAAAAATGCATCCATAATCACATACCTTTTATTAAATAACCTATATGACATACTTTATATAGAATATATAATAAATATTCTTTCTTATATCCCCGAATAAATTTTTAAAAAATATCTTTTTTATTTAGTATAATTAATTTATAATGAAAAAACCCAAAAGTAATTACCGTTTGGTTTCTAAAAATTCCATAATTCAGAAGGGTTTCTTTTTATGTGTTGTATAATTAAAACTCTATTGGTTATATAATAAATTATATTCACATTTTATTCCCAAAAGTACATGACAATACAATTTATAGGGCATTTTTTGGATGTTTAATTATGGCTTCTATTTATTCAATATAATCCACCAATCTAACGTGTGGTATTATGAGAAACAATTCAATGTTTTTAAACATTCTATGAGAAGAATTGTTCCAATTATTTTCCTTCAAAAATATTGTAACGATTATATATAATGGGTTTAATTATATGGTCAAAAATATTTTCTATAGATCTACCATATTTAGAAATATAGGAAGCGGCTACAATATTATATGCAAGGAAAACAAATTTATATATTCAAAAATGACCTACCTCAACATAAGAATAGTGCTTTCCTAAAAAATATACTCTAGAAGATCCAAAGAATTTTATGTGTACCCACTCCAAAGATTGAAAATTTTAGTCTTTTTTCATTGAATTAGATGATATTGTGTTTTTTATCTTTATTGATAGGTATTACAAACTTACTCTCTTGGGAATTATCGCTTAGGTTGATCCTTAACTAAACCATTACTAGTTATATTTTAATGAGATTATATAATGGAAGTGACATTCATATTGTTCCACATCCACAATTAATTATCAAAGTCACATAAACATGATATAATCTTATAATACATTGAATTTAAGATTCCAACAAAAATGGTTTCATTCCTAAAATAAATAAAAATTAATGTGTGATTAGAATAAGAAAATTTACAAGAATGTCATTCCAATCGAACTCTAAAACCACTATAAGATAATTGATAAATTAATATAAAATAATATGTCAATAAAATGAAAAATAAAACATTATAAATGAAAACTGAATGAGAATTATTAATTATGAAAAGAAAACTTATATTCAAAATGGAAGTGTCACTAAGAGTTAAATGTACACTATACACCTTAAACAAGGTGTTGAGTATTGAGTAGTCCAAAATAATCCATAAAGAGAGAACATTATCTATATACTGTAGTTTATTATTAGAACTCTATAGAAAAGTTCTCTAAAAATATATTTATCCCACAAATTAATTTTGGTAACTATATTTTCTATGGTCCTTAGATGTTTATAATAGTAGTTTTTGGAATCATTAATTGTATTATTGGTATCTTATTGGTAGATTAGAAATATTTGGAAATAAAAAAAATTATTAGCTCTATAATAATAGGATGTATTCATAGTACTGGTATAATTGGAACTATAAATATATATTGACATGAAAATAATTATTAGTCTAGGTTATTGTCTGTTTCATCTCCTATAATTAGGTATAGTTTCCTTTCTCCGCATCTAGGTTAAATTATTTCTTCCATTTTTTGGTCCCTACATATCATTTCTAAATTTTAATTGAATAATATTAGTACATTATTTAATTTTAATAGTTAAATTATTTTCATCCTTATCTACTGTAAGATTAGTTTTGTTGTGGGTAGACCAAGAATGATTCTTCCATATGATTTTCAATTTACTAATATGTTCATGGAATGGGTTGTGAAGTATTTTATAATATTTAAAAAATTAGTCATAAGACATGTTTTTTCCCTATTTTTTTCTTTAATAAATTTTGAAATTATGAATAGTATGCATAGCCAAAATATTAGATATCCTAGATGTGATTTTCATAAATCACATTTTTTTTCTACACTCATCCTTCTTGGTTTGGTTTGAATCAATAAAATGTCATGTAAATAATACTGTGTTTCTTTTTAATCATTTTTATATCTTTACTCATTTAGAAAAATGTTTTATTGTAATTTATATTATGTCAATTTTATTTTATGTTTCATTTTCTTTTTAATTAATATAATTCTATTTCAATAATAGAATAATAATTTTTAAATTCTTTTCATAATTTCTAATGTCATAAAAAGATTATTATTTACTGTTGGATCAATATTATAGGTAAAATTATCCTTATTATAGAAAGAATAATCTTTTGTGGATAAAATTACAAGAGTTCGTGAATTGAATTTTTAACAAATAAAGTATAAAATAATTAAAGTAAACAACAAAAAAATACATTTTAAAGTATATTATCAGGAATTATCCTCATTCCTGTTATCAAAATCACAAGATCATATTAGAATAATTATTTTTAACAGAAAAGTTCAATCAGAGGCATACCTCTTACAAATTTTTTGAATAAATGAAAAGTAAAGAATGAAAGTAGTATAAAAAAGATAAGACAACTACAAATCACAAAAATCATACCCATCACCACATTTGTGACAGATTACATCATCCACATTCACTGATTCCCTCTTCGATATTTCATAGTGCTTAAGAATATTTTCATACTTCCGTCAAAGATTCAACTTCTCCAACGATAGAAACATCTTAGAAGACTGCATAGCCCAACATTCCTTCCTGATAGAAGACCCTGTATACATTAGCTTTGGAAGATATGATTAGTCTTATCTCATCCATCTTCATGGTGGGGCAGTCATAACATCCTATTTCCCATACGCCATCTTCTTACCACCCTGAACAACGCCATTATAGGAAGGATGTACCATGTCACTATCATTTTCTTTATCATAATTATAAATTTCCCCCCATTTTTAGATATTTTCACCAGTTGGTAACCCTCATTATCTCCCCATTCATGTTGAAATTTACTTTTATTGTCAATCATGGAAATAAATTGTGGTTGTTCCACAAACTTGTGACCATCATGTAGCCACTTCTTCATGACACCTCTACTATTTACAACATCCCGAGAAGAGAAATCAGGCTGCAGACTGCCACCTTCATTCATTAGGGTACCCTCCTCTACATGATATTTCATCTCATGCTCTAGTTCTTGAGTGTGATTACCCATGGATACTGTGATTATCACACCTCCATCATCATCATCATCCCACCCTTGAAAATCTTCAGCACAGTCATACAATGCCCCCAACATCACACCATCCTTAGAAGCCACAGAGTCAAAATCCTCCTCATTTATAGGATCTGGCCGTGAGGTGCAGCATGACGCATAATTTTCCACTGTAATTTCCTTCTCAATACTAAGATCATGCTTTAGGTGATCAAAAACTAGAATAACCATCATTTCATGTGGCCTTTATTGCACATCTTTATGTGAATTATCTTGCACTGTAATCTTTTTAAGACCAATATGCTCCACATACAAGGCCATATTTGACTGATATTGTTCCTCATCCACAACCAGTCTAGTGGAAGTGTTATCTACACACATTCCCTGCTCTTGAGAGCCTTTGATAAGGTCATATCATGGTACAGTTCTCCAAGGTGGATCCCCCAACAGCAGAAAATCTGAACCAGGTATTCCACATCCACCACTATCAATTATCATCACCCCTTGTGAATTAAAATCAAAGCCTTTGGTGCGACATACCGTTTCCTCAGGCCCAAATCGGCCACATGCAACACAATATAGAATCCACGATTTGAATCTGACATCCTACCACCAGCAAAAATCCATCCCATCCATGTTCCAATCCCAATTCACTTGTGGCCTTGCAATGTCAATCTCAACACAAATACATGGACATATGGAGTGATTGAGCACCTATGTTTGATGATCAGAGAAATGATATCATCCTATCATATTCCCAATAGCACACAAAATGGATGGATTTTGAATGGAAATTGGAAGACCATGGGGGCTCACCCATGTCTCCATCGTCAAGGGGTCACAACACATGTAGAAATTGAGACTTTATCAAAAAAGATAAAAATTTTCTCCATTGAATCTTCAAGGGTCTCTCGAACATGTGACAATATAATCATATTCCATCTCACACCAAATAATCAAGTTCCTATTGTTATGTAAACTAGAAACCACGCACTCTTGATGATCCCACAAATTGAAAACAAATCAGTCAAACTCATCACATAAAGTATGATGAAGAAGAAACCGGGCCACCAGCATGAGATTACATAGATATGTGTCACCATTGAGCTTTACCAGAGGTAGAATTAGTTGAGGTACTCCTTGGAAGAGGTTGGGGACATTTAGGGAGAGTTGTATCCTCGGGAAGGAAGGATGATAATCAGGATTTCTGAATGGAAAGAAGAAATTACCCCATCTGTGAGATTGAGATCGCAGAACTCATCCCTCTGATCCAGAGGGGGTAGCATGGCTCTGTGAAATTAGGTTTAGGGAATCATTTTGAGAGAAGGCACTATCGAGAGCTCCTTAGAGTGAAATCAAAACCTAAATGAAAAATCATTATTATTAAATCAGATTGTAATTGATTGGTACTAATATGTATCTGATTAGATATATTCATTTTTAATAATTCCAATAGTTCAAATAAAAAAAATAGAATGATGAATATAATTTTATGACATACTATTATATTTTCATATGGAATAAGAAACATGTATGAAACATTTATAAAAATAGATAAAAAATATAATAATTACTTATAAGTTATTTAAAAGAATATTCCACATTTAATATTAAGATAAAGGTATTCTATTACTATGGCGAATGGTATCCCTTGTTTTATACTTTCATGAAATTTTATCTTCTTGTACCATGTAATCCCTCGATACGATGATATGTATAGATCGATATTACTATCTGCGGAACTCCTTGATATGATGAACAAACTCTCTATTTACCTATCCCTTATATCTCTCGATCCAATGGACTAAATTATCTATCTTATTATGACCAAAATCCTTCAATTGATACAATGATACAAATTGTAATACAATGAAATTTTTTTAAGGAGACTAGTTGACAAGGTTTCTTTTGAACTATAAAACAAATAATAACTTCATGGACTATGAATAAGAAGATAATGAAATGAAATATTTAGAGATCTTGAAAATGAGAAAAAATTAAATGAATCAGAAATCTTAAAAATCTTTGATTGACCAAGTATTTATCGACATCTTCTGAACAGTGCTCTTGATCTCCCAAGATTTATATTTTCTCTATGTTTTTTACAATGACTTGGACACATAGAACATGACAACCATGGTGATCCAAAATAATTTATTTTCGATGAATATATTGTTTTATACAATTAGAGTCTCTAAACTATTCCTTACACTATAAATAACTATTCTAGATAAAATTATAAACTTATGTAACCTTGATAGAATTATTTATTATTCTCATTACAATAAACCCCATGAGTATTAGTCCAATGTTTATCAGTGATAATCCTAGTCCAATTTTTAATCTTTTGATAGAATGAAAGATATGAAAAAAAGTATAACATTAATTTTGATAACGGTTAGTCCAATTTTTATTAGAAGCATTCTCATTAAGATAATAGTAATAATGAATTATATGTTTATTTTCATAATTAATTCTAATTTATTCTATGTATTTTAAAATAATTTGTTTTCAATAAATATATTATAAGACACAATGAACATTAAAAGTTACTATTTGTGACGAACCAAACATTAATGAATAAAATTACCTTTCTTTTAATGTCTTATGAATATAGAAAACACTAACACTTTTATATTGAGTCTAAATGACCTTTAAGTATCATGACCATGGATAATATACCTATTGAATAGTAATCTCATGATTGATATAAATTTAAGATTTTTAAAAAGAATCATATCAACACAGGAAATATAAATGATCCCTTATCCAGTACACTCGAGCTATACAAAGCTCATTTTTTGGAGCATGGAAAGTAGGTATAATCATTAGGCTTTTCTATTGACTAAGCATAAGATGATCTTCAACATGTTAAGCATGAATGGAATCAGCTATGGGAGAAGTGGAATTTAATAGAGATTACCACATGAGCGATGTTATCTAAGCCCCCCCAAGAGTCGGTCACCATTGTACACCTTACACTTAGGTATTATGCGAGTGTTATAAGGGGTTATGTAACAAGGCGTTAGTTACCTTTTTGGGTAATCCTTTTATAAATTCAATTTGTAGTACGTTAATTTTTGTATGGGAATAGTTTTTCTTAAAAAAAATGTATTAGATTACTAGATTTTTATGGTAAAATTATACCTTTTAGAAATATATAAAATATTTTATTAAACTGAGGTTTCATTATTATTTCAATTATAATAGTGTTATAAGAATACTCTTTTTAATTATGAGTGGTAATTATATTTATTACTATTTTTACTCTATAAATGATTATGTATTCAATTTGATAAGAATGATATTTTAATAGGATAAAACTAAAATTGTAATTTAAATAAAAGAATTAATTTACATTAATTAATGAATTTTTTGAATAAATAATATTTTAATAAAATATTATTATTATACAATTTTTATAAATGATCATATAATTTTTATGAAGTAAAATTTAATTTTTATCATGGTTTGGAAACTGTTTTTTGTCAAAACCCGTAATTTTTTTTATAAATAAAGGTTTTTATTTTAAAACTGAAAATTTCCATATTTAGAAAATTATTTAGATAAGTTGAATATTATTTTTTGAATCAGGACATTGAAATTATCCAATGAGTTATTTCATAATGTTACGAGACAATCAAATTTTTGGTAAAATTTAAATAGAGTATAAATATATAATTTGTTTTATGACATCACAATGACTTAATAATGATGTAATAAAATAATATAAAATGTATATTCAGACCAATATATGATTTAAAATTAAAATAATTTTATTTTATATTTTTTTGATTAATTTTATGAAGCCTTTGTAGACCCTCCAAAAAATTTAAAATATGTTGAAAATTTAAAATTATTTCCTTAAGAGTGTAAATCACCTCCACATAAGAAAGCCGAATATTTTAATATGTTCTACCATTGACCATATAAAAAAAATTTCCACTCCCCTTTTGAAAAAACTATGAGAAAACCCATGGTATGGTTTGTGGTTTTGAATATTAAATTATATAGATTCCAAAACCTAGGTTTTTAAAATATTAACGAATTCCCCTATCAATTCCTATATAAACCCACCCAATCTCTCATTTCTCTTCACTAAAAACCCTCGAAGAAAATACCTACACCACCCTCCTTTCTTTATAATCCCCCCAAGGAGCCCCAATCTCTCAATAGTCCCCTCCTACGACTCTTGAAGCCACACAATCATGTAAGGTATTTCTTCCTTTCTCAATTTTTCAAAGTTATATTTTGTTTTTATACAAATTTATTTTAAATTAAAAATGATGGGGATTGATTTATCACCTCCCCAAAAATCCCCTCATTATGTTTGTATTATGAGAGACCATTTTATATCTCATTAATACCTCCAATTTTCACCAATTACCATGTATAAATTTAATAAGATTTATTCCATTTCTCCTCTTTATTTAGGTTTCATTAGTATATTATTCCTTCAATTTAAATATTCCATGTGTTATTCAATGTATATATATGAACCCATTATATTTTATTTCATGTAAATATAATTAGATTCCACTTTCTCTCTCATTAACCATTTTTTGGAATATTTATGTCACGTTGTTATGCTATCGAAATTGAATGGTGATATTCCAAGCCAAAATCATTGTGCAGTGAATACCATACCCATTTCTCTATCAAGGGTATTCACCTTTATGATCATATTAAAATTAAAAGTTACATACATGTATTTATTACTCATTACTTAATCATGGAATATCATATTATGTTTAATGATTCCATGTTATATGATCCATGTGGTACACTTATGCATGAAATGAAATGTTTATAAAGGATACGCCCCAATAGCGCTCGAATGCATTATGTAATGTTTAGTATCCTAATACTCCATGTGAAATGGGGTTTAATCATGATAATTTGAGTTAAATTATGTTTTACTCATGCTAACTCTTGTGCAATGTAGGTTTACTCATGTTCATTGTTGTGCAACAAGTATTGTCTCGTGATAATATCACGTTATATGTTGTTACTACACTTCCATGTTATGATTGTTAGTATATATCATGACTTTATGTTCATGATTCTATTTTTCTCCATTGATATGCCTATGGACTAACATTTACTATATTAATCATTTTATTTTTTTTACTCCCATATTGGGATTTATAGCTCACCCTTTTTTATGTATGTCCATACATTATCCAATGCAATGCTAAGTACGAAGGAATGTTGAGGTCATGTCAAAGAAGTTTTCAATAATGATTTCATATTTTATGTTTTATGTTGTTATGTATTGTTCATAATTTCCCAAGACACTTGACCTCTTGATCGTCGAAGTTTTCTTATGTGCAATTTTATGTAATATATCAGGAATAAATATGTAATAAAGATCAGAGTTGTTATAGTTTGTATCAAAGGATTGGTTTGCATATTTTTTGGATTAGGATTAGGAAAACCTAGTGAATTCTATAGGGATAAGACTATGTATAAGAAAAATATTGATAAATTTTTGTGTGTATAGAGTAAGTGGTTTATCAAGAAAATTTATCCTTGTCCAGATATGAACAAGCAGCGATGGCTTTGGCCCATGTGTATCTAAGGGTGAAAATCAAAAACACCACTTTGATATGGACTCCAATGGGAAATAGTGCATGACAACGGGAATTAAAATATTCTTGGTACAACACTCCTGGGGGATATGCTTTTGTAAATTCATAAACCTAGTATGAAATGTTATTATGCGAAACATTACCCAAAAAATATATGTTTGGATGTAGATCATGGTCAACATATATTGAAGCCTCTAAGTTAATATGGTAAGGATGTAAATGTAATCTATATGATATCCATTTTTTCTTTGGATTACCCTTTATGTGTTACCCCTAACCTTCCTTTTATTCCACCCAATTGCTGGTAATAGGAGGACTCGGGCTAACAACTGATGCCAAGATAAATTTGAGAATTGTTCTAAAGAGATTCCCAATAATATTGGAGTAAAAATAAAAAACGTTTTCATGAAACTATATCAGTTAACTCAAATTTTGAATAGAAACATGGTTCATGAAAAATAGCCCCCCCCCCCCAAGAAAGATCAAGACACAATACAGAGCATCATAAGACAAAGTCATCCTACTTTAAATGGATCGTATAATCCCTCAATCCCTGAATAATTTTTCAAATCCATGAAGAAAATGTTCCCCATAATTCAATATTTTTAATAAGAGAAGGTTCTTAGGGATTCTTATCCTATGGATGGTGAATCCAATCAACGGTGGACATGATCAAAAATACGAATCCTAAGGAACAGACCATGCCATTGGAATGGAAGGATATCTAGAAAATGTTTTTCAATAAATATTTGTCTTTTACCCTCGGACTTAAGATGAAAAGGGAATTCCTTTACCTAACTAAAAAAGATGTCTAATCCATTAGAGCGTATGGGGAGAACATCATAAGGCTTTCATGATATGCCTCTGGCATTGTTATTACCTCCGAATGTAGGGTTGACCGCTTCATTGTTGCACTAAAACCTATCCTACGGAAAGACCTAGTGATACATGACTTTGATAGCTATGAGAAAAGTGTATGATGTGTCCTCAAATTTGAAAAGGAGATTCAAAAATCTAAGGTGAATCATGAGGATAGGAAGAGAAAAGCAGAATTTAATTTTGGAGGTCAAATGGATAAATCCCATTGTGCTAAGAAATTCCAGCACCCCACTAGCCAAAGGTGTAGAAAAGAGCACCCTAGATATTTCCTTAAGAGGATTATGAAATTCTATAGGTGTGGAAGATAAGGATACCTAGACATTAATTTCCTACATGAAACCCCCACTACTACGATAGAGGAGAGTAATAATCAGTTTGACCCTCCGCGCCTTTTTCATTACATCAACAATAAAGAAACATGTCCCCTTTCTAACCATTGCCCTACACCATGGATTTTTAGAATAATCCAAAAACCTCATAGTATGAAAGGGTGATATTTTTCCATATCTATGGCTGATTCAAATCCCGAAAATGAAGTGGTGACAGATACACTTGTTATTAATTCATGAATAACAAATGTAATTCTGTATTTTGTTTCTAAGAATTATTCTATATCCCAAAAGTTTATTATAACAATACAAACAACACCACAAATCATGTATGTATAGATCTCTATGAGAACAAAAAATGGGGCAATTATTGCATCCCATGAATATAACTCCTCCCCCATCAGAATTTGTGGATTGAAAATCCTAGTGAACCTCTTCATACTCCCTCTCATTGAATTTGATTCAATTCTAGGTATGTATTGGTTTTCCCTGTATAGAGCCAACATAAATAACCGTGAGAGGGAAATCACACTTTATATAGATAATCGAGCCCATGATTCTATACAAGTGAAAGGAGGAGGATGAATCTTATTTAGAACCATCATCACAACCATGGATATTTACACCATATGATCACATGTATTATTGTACAATTATTGAGTCTATAGAAGTTATTATACGTAAATCCATGCCTTTTGTGAAGGAATTTGATAAAGTGTTTCCTGAGGAATTTCCTAGTCTTCCTCCAAGAAGAGATATTGAATTCTCTTATCAACGAGAGGAGATAAATAATCAACGATTAGATCAAAAAATTGGTGGTAGTATTTATAGATTATATTCTCATATAATCCAATACAAAGGATGAGCATGGTGAGAATCTCATAAATATACTATAGACCATGAGAATGGAGAAGATCTATTAAAAGTATAGCCACTGTGAGTTCTGGTTAAAGTACGTATCATTCTTGGGTCATATCATCATATGAAATGGGGTATCTATGGATCCCTCCCAGAAAATATCAATTCGGGGAAGGCTGAGGAAACTAACTATGAATGATAACCATAGCTTTCGTGGGATAGGTCGATATTATCACCATTTTGTGAGGAATGTTATCAAAATTTTCATACCCAATTACCAAGAAGAAATGGAAGGGAGTAAAGTTTTATTAGAGTGATGAATGTGAAGATAGCTTAAAGGATTTGAAAAGAAGGATTATCCCTATGCGTGCATTCACACTACCCACAAGTGGAAAACCTTTCTTGGTATTCAACTATTCTTCAGAGAAGGTCATGGGATGTGTGTTGATTCAAAATGAAAACATCATTTTCTATGCATCAAATTAATATAAATTTCCTGAGAAAAACTATTCAATGCATGATCTAGAGTTGGATGTAGTGATCTTCCCTTAACAATTTGGGGACATTACCTCTTTGAGGAGAAGTGTGAAATATATATGGATAACAAAAGACACAAGTATAAATTCACATAGAAAGAGTTTAATATGTACCAATAAAGATGGTTAGAGTTGATCAAGACTATTACTACTCAATCGTTTACCACCCCCAAAAGGTAACATGGTGTGGGATGCTATAAGTAGAAAGGACCTATAGATTAGATCATTGATGAGAATTTAAAAGGATCCAATCTTCTTAGATTTGATGAACATGGATATGTGAATCATAAATAAGGGAACATCATCAATCCTTTTGTAAATTATTTCTCAACCATATATTTGGTAATGGTTAAAGAATTATCAAAAGGATGATGTGGTAATACATAAGAATGTAGAAACTATAATGAAATGGAAACCATCATGTTTTAATTTGAATGATAAATTAATTATGAGATTTGGGTTAAGACTATTTATTCTATCATGTTCAGCATAAAGAAAGAACTTTTGAATGATGCACATAGTTCACATTTCTCCGTCCACTCAGGAAACAAAAACATGTATCGAGATCTCTGAGAGAATCATTGGTGGGATAATATGATGAAGTAGATCTTTGAATATACATCAATGTGCCTGGTATGTTTATAAGTGAAGGCTGAGAAGCAGAAGTCTAAGGGGATGATGCAACCATTACCCATACTAACATGGAAATAGAAACAAATCACTATATAATTTTTCACCAGACATCTGAAGACATCCAAAGGAAACAATTCAATTTTAGTGTTGGTGGATCTTCATACAAAGACTGCACACTACATTACAATCTAGGAGGATTTTTCATTGGATTAAATGACGTAGATATACATCATAGGAGTGGTATGTTTTCATGGAGTACCACTGTTGAATGTATCCGATCAAGATCCTAGGTTCACCTCTTTGTTTTGGAAGAGTTTCAAATATGTTAAAACTACTAATAGGAACATTTGTACAGTTTATCATCCTCTAAATGATGGATGATCTGAGTAGACTATCCAAACACTTCAAAATATTTTTAGAGAATTCTTAGTGGACTTCATAGGAGAATGGTATCAACATATTCCTATGGATGAGTTCTCTTAGAATATCAATTTCCACTCAAGCATCCAAATGGTTCCTTATGATTCCCTTTATTGGAAGAGGTGTAGAACACTGACATTTTAGGATGATGTTTGGGAGAGTAAACTCATAGGTCCAAAAATGATCAATGAAATGGTGGAGAATTTTAAGACCATCCAATAGAACATTAAAGATGTTATAGTTAAAAAAGAGCTATACTGATAGTCATATATGAGACCTAGGGATTTATGTTAGGGACATGGTATTCCTCTACATATAACTATGGATGAGTTTATGATATTTGGGATGAAGTGGAAACTTATTCCAGGGTATATATGCCCTTTTGAGATCCTTGATTTCATTAGAGCAGTGGCCTATCGACTATAATTCCCACCAAACCTATCTCAATCACATGATGTATTAAATGTATTAATATTTAGGAAGTACATACATGACCCATCACATATACTCAAACCAGAGGTGGTACCATTAGAAAATGAACTCTCCTTTGAAGAGAAGCTAGTGAAGATCTTGGATAAAAGGGAAAATTTTCTATGAAATAAGACAATTACCCTCGTTAAATTGTTGTGTAGAAATCAAAATTTTGAAGAAGAAACTTTGTAACTAGGTTAAGAGATGACATAGAGTTACCCACATCTGTTTAAGTGTGGTAAAATCAAATTTTCGGGAGATATTTCTGAAGGGGGGAATGTTGGAACGACTTGAACTTTCTTGAATAAAATTCCATCTCTTTTAATGTCTTATTGATATTTGAAACACATTCAAATTTTTTATTATTAGGTTTAAATTAACATTATGTATAATTTCCGTTCATAATATAGTCGTTGATCAGTGTTCACCCAACTGATATAAATTTATGGTTTTTAAAAATAATCATTTCGATGTAGAAAAAGTATATGATGGACTCATCAAAAATACTTGAGTCATATGAATCTCATTTGTTTGAGCTCGAAAAGGAGGTAGTGTCACTGGGCTTCAATCATTATGTAGTCTAAGCCTAGATTCAACACGTTTATCTTGAACGGAAACGCCTACAGGTTAATTGTATGTTAATAGAGATTACCACCCGGGAGATGTTATCCGAGCCACCACAAGTGTCTATCACTATCACACACCTTACCCTTAGGTATTATGTGGGTGTTATAAGGAGTTATGTAAAAAGGAATTAGTAACTTTTTTGTAGTATATTTTATAAATAAAAGTCTTATTCGTTCAATTCAGGTATGTGATTAGTTTTTCATAAAAATATAATGAATTAGATAAATTCATTTTTCAGGTAAAATGATTATTTTTTGAAATATATAAATTATTTTATTAAACTAATGATTTATTAATATATTTATCATAATAGCGTTATAATGAGACTCCTTTTAATTATAGATGGTAATTATATGGCTTATAGTTTTTACTCTATAAATGATAAGTATTTAGATTGATTAGACCTATATTTTCATACAGTAAAACAAAAATTGTTTTTATAATTAATGAATTTATTTTGAACAAATAATGATTTTTTGGAAGAAATAAAATTTTAATAAAATATTATTGTTACATAATTTTTATGAATTATCATATAACTTTTATGAAGTCAAATGTAATTTTCTTTATGGATTATAAACTGTCTTGGAAAACCAGTCAATTTTTAATAAAAGAAGGTTATTATTTTAAATGTGAAAATTCGCTTATTTAAAAAATTATTTATATAAAATGAATTTTATATTTGGAATTAGGTTTTCAATTTTATCCAATGATGAATTTTTCATAATTTTCTGATACACTAGAATTTTTGGGTAAAAATTAAATACCATATAATTATATAATGTCTTTTATGACATCATAATAACTCAATAGTGATATAATAAAATAAAATAAAAGGTATATTATTCCAATATATTTTTTACCTTTTAAATAATGTGATTTATTTTTGTTTAGGTAATTTAATGATGCCTTAGTGGACCCTCCATGTCTTATAAAATATATATCATTTTAAAATGATTTTCTTGATAGGTTTACTCAACAAAAAAAAAGAAAGCATATTATTTTAATAATTTCTAGAATTGGCCTTATAAAATAATATTTTCTACTCCCCTTTAGAAAAAACCTTGTGAAAACCCATGGGATATTTTGATGGTTTGAATATTTAATTATATAGATTCCAAAACCTATGTTTGTGAAATATTTAAGAATTCCCCTATCATTTCCTTTATAAACCCACCCAATATCCTACTTCTCTTCAATTAAAACCCTTAGAGGACATCATTAAACTTTTATACTCTCTCTATATTCCAAAAAAATTCCCCAAGCTCTCAATAAGCCCCTCCTCAAACTCTTGAATTCACACAATCAAGTAATGTATTTCTTCTTTTCTAATTTTTTCCCATGTTTCTTTATGTTTTTATACCAATTTATATTCAATTAAAAATGCTGGGGTATGATTTTGAACCTCCCCAATACTACGCTACTTATGATTGAATGATAAGAGGCCTATTTATCTCTCATTAATCCCTTCCTTGTACACATGTTTCCATACCAAAATTTTATAGGAGTTAGTCCATTTATCTTCTTTCATTACGTTTATTTTTCATCTTACACATTCTATTTCCAAATTCCATTTATTGGGAAATGTATCTCTATGATCCCCTAACAATCCATTCCATTTAAATATCCTGACATATCCCTTTCTCTCTCATTAATGATTTTTATTAATTTATATGTCACATCGTTATACTGCCAAAATTGCTCCACAATCATCCAATCCAAAATCATTGTGTAGTGAATGCCATAGCCATTTCTCTATCAAGGATATTCAACATTATTCACATATACATATTGAATGGTACTTAAATGTATGTGTTAAAACTTCCTTAATTTGGAATAACTTATTATGATGAATAATTGCATGTTATATAATCCATGTTGCAGATTTATGCGGGAAAGTGAAATTTTTATAAAGGGTGTTCCCTAATAGTTCTCCAAAGCACTGGGTAATGGTTACTATAATGATACCCCATGTTATATGAGGGTTTAATATTGATAATTCAAGTAAAATTAGGGTTTAATCATAAAAATTCAAGTGCAATTAGGGTTTACACATCCTAATCCATGTGCAATGAGTCTTGGCTCATATTAATATCAAATTTTATGTCATTTCCACATTTTGATGTTATGATAATTAAGATATATCATGGCTTTATGTTCATCATTCTCTTGTGCTCCATTGATATGCTTATTGACTATAATGTATGGTATTCTTCATGTTATGTCGTGTTTACTCCTTTATTGGGCTTTATAGCTCACCCTTTTATTATGTATGTCCTCAGGTTATCCCATCCAATGTTAAGTACTAAAGAAATGTTTTGGTCATGTAAAATATGTTTCCAATGAAGATATTGTAGTTTTTCTTTTAATTTGTTATGTAACGTTCTTAATTTTCCTATACACCAAACCTATCAATCCTCAGAGTTGTCTTATGTGATTTTTTATGTAATAAATCATGTTTAATTATATAATAAATAGTAGTATTGTTATTGTAATAATGTGCATAGTACGGAATTTGTGATTTGAAAAAAAAAATAATGGAAATGTGATAAATTTAATTTATGAATCATTAATATCCCCATTTTTAAATTTTAAAACCCCAAAACAAAAATGAAAAATAACATTCACAACATTCAACATTTTTTACTTTAGGTATATCATATTTATAGACAGTAATTAAACCATAACATCCCCTTAGAATATAATTCATCTCAATAATATATAGAGATTTTTTTGAATATGATTAACTACCCTATATGATAAAATCATCCCCTATTGGTTGTATTACACCACTAAATCAAATATTCCCCCCCCCTTGTTAACAAAATATCCTTTTATAAAAAAAATATCTCCCATTAATATTTATCCCAAAATCTATAAAATTACCCATTTTATTTTCAAAAATTAATGGGGAATAAATCTTGAGTTATAGAAAATATATATAAACAAACATACAAAACAATATAATGAACTGATTAATCATCCCAAAAAACAAGAATAAAAATTCATCTAATCGAAATTAAAAAATATTCAGAAAAATCATAATTAGATGAAAAATTAATTAATTAAAAGTAATAATTTAAATTTTTTACAAAATAATTAAAATAAGATATTAGAAGATATATGTAAAACATTTTATCAGGGGGGTATTTACAAAATACCTTATATTCTTGTATTATTTTCGTTCCTACTCCAGCTTTAGTAGACTTTATTCATGAGCCTATAATTCCACATATAGTTCTATATTATGATTCCTCAAAATGTTGAAATTTTATTCATATAATTTGAGTTTATTTATCTCTAACTACACGTATAATAACTTTAATTTCAAAGCATCAACTTTCTTAGTCTGATCATAATTTATTTCTTCAGAACTCTATACAAAATGTACCCTCTATTACATGACTTTTAATAACTAGTTGAATGATTAGATGATTAATTCATATGTTTTATCACATTATCAAAATTATCATTATACAATATGGTATTTAACTATTTTTATGGTGGTAACTTCACCATTTAATTATATCTTTTTTGGGTGTTTAGGAGTTTTCATGATAATCATTAAATTAAGAATCAATACATATTACATAATTTCTTAAACCCTTGATTGAATCTATTTCCTCATTCATACTTTTCAAAAAAATGTTATTTTATATTTAGAAAATAATATATTTTTTTCAATCATTTTTAAAGGACTAAAAATGTGATAAACTACATCAAATAAAATTGTTATGACTATGCCAGATTGTTTTGGTTTTACTTTAGGAGGTATTATTCAAATTATTCTGATATCAAATTACATTATATTCTTCTTTTATCTCATTGAAACACATATCTAAACATGTTTATTAACATTATCATCTACATTCTTATCACCATTTAATTAATGTGTTTGAGTATCATTACTATTATAAAATGTTTCTTTAGATTTAGTTTTTGTAATATATTAATCTTAAACTTTTGTAGAAGTGGAATATTGTTCTTATTTTTATTACTATACTTTATAAAATCATTTATTTATTTTTCTTAGTTTTGGCTGGTAAATATGATGATTAATCTTTCGATGTTTTTTTTTGGATTTAGGTTTCTAATTTTCATATTGTTATTCATTTTCCTCGTATTCTTTATATTGATTAACAAACACTAAAATTTCTTAATATTAAATAACTTATTATTATTTTTGTTATACCTTTTCTTCCTTGTCATCAATATAGTTTTTTTCAAAGTTAATTTATTCACCAATATCCTCCTCAATCAATTTTTTGAGTTGAATATATTTTCCCAAATGGGCTTTACTTCATTTTTGTTTTTATTAATTTTAATATATAACTGATGGTATTGATTCATCTTTAATAGGAATTTCATTCCTTTTATTGTGTATATATAGAATCTTATAATGTATAATATAATTTACATCAAAAACTAAACATGCGGTCAGGTAAACTTGATTAGTTTAGGATGTATGTGAAACTAAATTCCTAGATACTCTCTCAACTCCCATAAAAATATATTCACAAAAATGGGCATATAAAGAAAATTTCTTCTACTTTTCCTTTTTTCCTTATTCTTGTAATTTATTAAAATCATGATTCATAAAGACATGGCCTCAGTAGGGTCAACTCCAATTACCAGATCTCTATATTTCTTTTCATCTTTCATTTTCTATTATTCATCCTGAACCTTTTCAGAAACATTTTTTTTCTTTATTTTTAATCTTTGGTAGGTAAGATCATGAGTTTATTTGATTTTTCATCATATAAAATTTCTCATATTCCCATGAAAAATTAAATTATGAAACTATATCATAAGAATTTTCAACAAGTTTTTGAGTCTTGTCCTCAAAAACTAACTTTATTGTTTTCATCATATTGTCACTTATAAAAGAAATTATTTCTATCAAAAATATTTACTTGTTTAAATCATTTAAAAAATTCATGTATACATCTAACATCTTGAATTAGAATGTGGGGAATATGATTTTCAGGGATTTGATAGTGTTAGTTTTCATAGTATCAAAAGTAAGAAGATAAAAATGACAAGATCAAAAAACTTTATATTAATTATATTTTCCAATAAAATAACAAATAAATCATGACTATAATCATTATATAATTCCTTAGAATTAATAATCATTATATCCATTGGAATATAATACTATTCAATAATGTAAGATGGTTATCATTTCAGAATTTTTTGTAATGATCAAATAATGATCTCCTGCATTCTTTGTATTGAATGTTTCAATCACATGATGAATTTTTTAGACATATATTGTACTCTTATCTTATATGATAATCGAAGAAAGTATGATTGTTTCTTATTATATATATAAAAACTCTTTCCAAGAATGGAGAAGAAAATTTATCCATGCCAACATAAATAAAAACATAACAGATGTTTAAAAATAAAATCATATAAACTTTTCAATGAAGATATTCCATCTATCAAAATAAAATTTTGTTATCATCAGATTTGGAATGGTTATAGAGAATTGGATAAAAATATGATTTATCGGACTGTAACACATAAAGGAATAATCAATTTGAGAAAATATTCATGAGATAACTAATGTGTCTCCGAGTTCCTCTCTCCTTAATATTGGCACTTGAGGGGGCATTTGATCTACCTACCAAAATCCAACAGCTAATAAAAACAAATCTACTCAGACAATTGATATTGATTTGAAGAAATATAAAATAAAATTTTGATCTATCAATATTTCAAAAACATATCATATTCAGAAAAAATATGATATAATTTTTTATAAATATTAAATATATATTGTTTTTATTTTAAAATACTATATTATTATAACAACAAATGTTAAAAATATTAAATTATATAGATAGTTTAAAAATAAAAAAGAATAAAAAATTAATATTTAGAGTAAAGAATTCCATCGGTATAGATAACTTGTTTTTCATGATTTTTTAAAAATTAAATAAATTATGATAGTTTTGATTAATAAAATTAATAGAAAAATTAATATTAAATATGATAATAGTTTTTAAATAAAACCAATTATGATTTATTTTTTAAGGAATATAAATTTAATATTTTAATAGGAAAAAAAATTATTATTGTATTTTTTATATCTAAAAAATTGAATCAAAACTTTTTAATGTAACTTTTTTTATATTTTTAGATTTTCAATAATTTTTGTTAATAAATAGAATTTATAAAAAATATATTAACAAAAATGAGTCTAAAAACTCATCTAAGAGTGTATTTTATGAAAATTTAATTTTTTATATCTAAATGTATTAAAGAAAAACAAATTTTTTTAAAAAAAACATAAAACATTTGTACTACCCTTATGAAAAGGAGTTACTAAATTTAATGAGATAGGTCAATAAGAAGTAGATATAAATCATTAGTTTATGTTGATCTTTCCT
This sequence comes from Viscum album, assembly GCA_963277665.1. NCBI lineage: Eukaryota > Viridiplantae > Streptophyta > Magnoliopsida > Santalales > Viscaceae > Viscum > Viscum album. The sequence continues at coordinate 355,314,886 of OY728155.1, read as the reverse complement.
AGATTCTGTTTGATATATTCTAATATATTGGAAAGCAGTGTTTTTGTAAAATTTTCATCATTTTATTCATGCAATCCAATAAATTTTAAAATTATATATCTTTTTCTTATTTGGTCCAAAAGAAAATGGTGTATTTTCGACATTTTACTAGCATTTTATTTATGTGATAAGGTTTTACAAAAGAAAGTGTCACTTGTATTGTCACAGAGTATCTGAGTTTTTGTAAAACTCATGCCATGGTCCGTGAGTGTGTATTGCATCAACAACACATGAGCTCAGAAAAATCCAAATTCCATATATTTGGCATTTTCAGTGTAATATTCTATGAATTTTGGTTTCTTACAATACCTTGAGACTAAATAATCTCATAAGAAATGAAATTTTTTAAATTTTATTTTCGTATCCTCTCTACAAACACAAAAGTCACTATCCAAAAAATGTTTTAGTTTTAAAAAAATTCAAAAATAATATTAAAATACTAAATCTATAGTTCCTTATGTTAATAATAAATTCATTTTACAGATTTTAGTTGGGATTACATTATATTTTCTTAATATATTTTACACAAGCATACTCAAATCATTAAATATGGATGACTTGCTGCTTTGTAATGTAAACTTCTTATCATGACTCTAAATTTTTTTTATCGACTTATTTCCTAGCCTCATCCCGATTATATGTATTCAAGGTACCAATGGGGGTACTATTACTTATATTCTTATCATTTAAAGATTCATGAAGAAGATATTTTATATACTTATGTTGAGATATAAAATTTCCTTTTCTATTAAATTTGAAAACCATGAAAATATTTTAAATCACACTTTATACTCATATAAAAATCATATTTCATAATATCCACTTATGTATATGTAAATCAATTTTTAGATGACATGAAAATAACTTTATCTACATATTTTTTTAATCATAATTTTATTATTGATTTTTTTTAAAAAATTTGGATTCAAAACTCCCTTAAAATTTTATTCTATAAAAAAAATACTTTTAATCTATCATACTAAGATCTGGGGTCTTGTTTAAGACTCTATAAACATTTAGTATGTCTGAAAATATATTGTATATGTTTTTTATTTTTAAAACCAAGGGGTCGTTCAATATAAACAACCCCATGGACAAATCTGTTATGAAAATCACACTTTACATCCAAGAGATTTTTTTAAAAATTAAACAATGTAATAATGTCTAGAAGTATACGAATAGATTCATGTATAGATACCATTTTATAGGATTGTGCACATTAAATTCTATCATGTTGATTGTAACATTTAATAAGAATCTAGATTTATATCTAATAGTAATTCAATTTTATTGACATTTGTTTCAAAAACCGCATTTTACTTGAATTATATAAGAAAATTTAGATCATGAAACTAATTTATATGCTTTTTTCCTAAAAAATTCATTGAGTTCATCTTTTATAGCCTTAATAAAATCCTAATCACATAAACCATCCTTAATATTTTTTTTTCAAATTGAGAAAAAAGTCTATATTTTCATTTCATACCATAAGGAACTTCTAATCCTAATTGGCTGACCAAAATCACCTATGGTATTATCAATAGGATGATTCCTATAAAATAACTGAATTCTTTTGGTTTTAAAAATTATATTCTTAAACAATATGTAGAATATATTACAAAAAAATACCTTTCGAAAATAATTATTGAGATACATATTTATGAGGCAACATCCTATCAAAAGATGAAACATAATTTTTGAAATAACATCTGAGGATGTTGGTTGACATTGTTTTCAAACAAAAGGATTGGTTTTGAACAATATAACATGAACTATAACGTAAAAGAGAAAATAATATTTTTTTAAAATTATAAGCCTTAGAAGTAGTGGAATAATATCAAAATATAGCGTTATAATATTTTTCTAAAAATTTATACAGTTTATCTTTCATATTTAGGATGAATACTTTATAAAAAACATTGAAGTTAGAACCTTTTTGTTTAAAAAATGTCCACAAATCATAAGGAGTTTTATTTAAAAAAATCTAATTCAAACATGTATTATATTATAGTAGGAATAAATAACGACGTTATCCCAATTTTTTGCAATTGAGTATTTACTCAACATGGTTGTAATTATTTATGGAATAACTCAATTTTTTATTTCAACAACACTCTTTTGTTGAGGTGTTCTAGGAGGAAAAAATTTATGTTCTATAACTTTAAAACATTAAAAATTCTCAAAATCATAATTTTAAATTTCTCCACCCTGATCACTAAGAATAGTTTTCATGAGATGTATTTTTTAATTTTTAACATTGGATACATAATTTTTAAAATGACTAAAGAATTCATATTTTTTTGTGGAAAATAAACTCATCCATGACTATTGTAATCATAAACCAATACATATTCAGAGTATTTTTCTACCAATAATTCAATTTTTTGTATTGAAAAATAAGTTCATGTGCAACAAATATAAATAATTAGAAGATGAAGCATCACTAACAAATAGTTTACTCGACATATTTTTATTACCAAAATAAATAGTTTCATATAGTTATGAAGAATCTAAAATATTCTCTGGTATATCATTAAAAAAATCATATCTTAGTCAACAAGGATATGTTTCTAAGGATAATGTGTCATATTCTTCTAATATGTTATTATTAAGGAATTTAATTGAAAAATATTTGAAGTTAAATATTTTCCAATAAAAAAATATTACCTATACCAATAATATCTCTTTGAGAATTATCTCTAAATGTGACTTTTCCTGCTTTCATATTTATTATCTTCTAGAATAAATAATTATTACTAATAATATTCATGGAATGTCCATTATCCATAAACCATGTATTCTTATTGTTATATTTTTTTCTTGAATACAAAAATATTAGCTTTTCACCACCAAAATCGTCTTTGGTCTAGTAATGTTAGAATAAAAATCATTATGAATCCATATTTTTTAGTAAAAAAAATAATTTTTCTAATCCATTTGATTGAACATAATTTAAGGAACAATTTTTTTTCAATGAACACCACTTTAAAACATGGTGAAAAAAGGGAATTTTATAGAACAAATAAATTATTAATAAAAACATGGGTTTTAAATGTATAGCCCATTATAGAATAATTAAAATGAGAATGATTTATTTATATAATTTTTCAAAACATTCCCTTTCAGTAGTAAATTGAGATTAATTTTTTTATCAAACATGATATTTTAGATTTTAGTTTTAAAATGAAATCTTTATCCTCATTACTATTAGTTTCAGAGTGAAAATTATTTTCTAAAAAATCATTCTCAGAAATTACTTTTTCTAAATCATTTAAAATATTTTGTTTTGGTAATTATACTCATAACAATATTTATATAAATCAGATATTTCATTTGTAAAATCACCAATCAGTGAATTATTATTATCATGTTTCTCCTTATAATTATCATGTTTTTTTAAAAAATCTCATTCCAAAAGCATAGGAAATTAGGAATCTTCCTCATATAAATGTAATAAATTATCCTCAGTAGTTTAAGATGAGTATTCATAGATATATAAATTTTTTTGATAGGAATGTTTTCACATAAAGACATGTGTGAAAGGATTTCAAAAGTTCATAACGTGTCCATTAACATTGGTTAGCATATGGTAAATTTTAAAAAAGTCTCATGTTCCTTGGAATAGAATTGTTATAATTTGAAGAATTATTATAATAATCACCTCCACTAGAACTCCATGTGTCACCATAATTTAAAACATTATTGCCTACAGTTCTTTAATATCTCATCATATTGTTTTCATAATTATTATCCTTATTTTATTTCCAATTAATCATTAGACAATATAGTCTGATGTTCCAATGTTTCAAAAATTCAAAGCATATAACAAAATATATCTTACATATTCTTTCATTATGACCTTTTATATCAGTATTGAATATAATTATTACCAAATTTATTATTTATCCTTCTATCTACATTTTATATCCAGTTATATGAATGTTTAAAAACACATAAATTGTATTGAACAACTATTTTATTATTTCATGAACTCTTAACAACATTATCATTAGATTGAATATTAGGAGTTAAGGTAGTATTAGTAAAAGAAACTCCTCTGTTTTTATTTTTATGTTTTTGACACCTCTGTGAATCTTCTATAATATTACTTAAGAGTTCTGATAAGATCAAAAAGGCTAAAATTTTTAGCTTCCTTTTCTCATCTTCCTTATCTCTCATAAACTAAAAATCATTGGTTATAATTTTAATTATTCTCTCAAAAATGTATTTCAACATCAATACCATTCTCACTAATATATTTTAAATTATTAATGTTCATCATGAATCTATTGTGCCTCTTGGAAACTAATTAACTAGGTAGAATATTGGATGCTAGATTATATTAAATGAGCATGGCTCTGCTAGGCTGAACAACCCTAGATGTATCTACATGCGTGATTAGAAGTTTTTCCATCTACTATTTGTAGCTTCTAAAGATGAAATTTGACTATAAATCCTTCTAGACATAGAACAAAACAACTTATTAATTACTATGTTGTTTAATTTATAATCATGTTTTTATTGATGAGTAAAATTGGTAACATAATTTTCAGGACTTTTGTAATCTTCATTATGAATGAAAAAGTTTTCTATCGTAGTTTTGATGATAAACATCATCATCCTATCTCTCCCGTACTCATAGTAAGTAGCCAAAAAATATAAGGTATTCTTAGATTTAAACTGTCAGTGTATCCTACCTTTATTATTTCCATTTTTAAAACAAAATAAATATTTTTTTCAACAATACATGATATTGTAAAAAATGTTTTCTAAAAAAAGTATACGTCAAATCTTCCACAACATTTAATAGCAATTAATGAAAAAAATAATAAACTATTATAATAGTGTAATAATGATATGATACTAATTAGTGGAACAATATTATATAATTATTACCAATTAGGATAATATGAATAAGCTCGTATGTGAATAATTACTTGAGGGATGAGGTTTTTGTATTAAAAACATTGTTTAAAATAAATAAACTAAAAAAATACACAAATCCTCTTAATCAAAATTATTGGAAATAGTCCTCACTCTAATGATTGTAATCATAAAATCATAATCAGGATCGATATAATTATATCAGATTTTAAAAGATCATATCTCTATAGATTCAATTAAACATACAACGTTTATCGTAATCAAAATCGTTAAAATATAATCAAAAAATATAAGGATGAATATGATGTCTCACTTTTTATAATATTTTGTATTGGAATAAAAAACATGTTAGAAACAATGATAAATATAGATAACTAATATAATAAATACTTATAATTTATTTAAAATAATAAAACTATTTAATCCTCATGGTAAATGTAGTTTATAACTCATACTAATGATATTCAATGTCTTATACTTACAAGAATGTATTTCATCCATTAACATGTAATACCTTGATATGATGATCTATATGGAATAGTATTTCAATCTAGGAAATCACATGACACAATAATCAGGTTCTCTAGCTCCCTAGACCAAGTTTCCCTCGATCTAATATATCAAAATTTTGATATTTCTTTTCATGGAGTCCCCCGATTGATGTGATTATAAGATAAATATTACAATCAAAAAGTTCATAAAGATACAACCTGGTAAAGTACTATTAGAACTAATAAAAACTATGAACTATTACAAGGAATAAGAAAAAATTGTTTGGGATGTGAAATCATTAATGAACTCAAAAAATGATAAAATGAAATACTAATCAGCAATCTTCAAACTCTTTTAATAACTAGGTATTTATTGTAATGTTCCCAATAATCATCATGATCTCTAAACAATACTATTTTCTATGAGTTTGTTCCAATGATATGGACACCTGGCACATGACGGCTCAAAATGAACAGGAATAGAAAAATGTAAAATTCCATATTAGTTTACCTCATTATTGTTTGAAAATTATTCCTTACATTGAGAATATTTATTCTAAATAAAGTTCTAATATTAGTTCAGAACGATTGAATTTAGAACAATTTTCATTATGATAACCCTTATCTGTATTAGTAATATGTATACTGGTTCTGATGTCAGCTTGATGTATAATAATTTTTTAGTATGAATGGAATTAAAAGAAATTCTTACATGCACTATGATCATGGTGGGTCCAATGTTTAATCAAGACACACTCATTAATGTAATAGTAATTAAGTATTATAAATTTATTTTCAAAGTTAATTAGAACTTATTCAATTTATCGTAAAGAAATATGTTTTCTAAAAAAACATTCAAAAACTCATTGGACATGATAAGTCAGTAATCATGTTTTTAGAAGGTGTTTGTGATTTCCAAAAACAAAGGAATGGAAAAAGTGATAAATATACTTTCTAACTCATCAATAAAGTTTCATGATGAATACCTTCTCTTTTATTAGTTTCCGTAAATATATATCTAGATGTTCATTTTCCACTTCATTTTAAAAATGTGATTCCTCACCCCATGAGCATTGAGCTATTATCTTTAGCTTTTATTTTGAATCTGTAGTGTGAAAAGCAATATATATTCCTTTCAGTTCATAAACATCCACTTTAATTAATTATGTTACTTATTCAAATATCATTATATTTATACAAATTTAGTTTAATAGATGCTTAATAGGGTCTATTGATTCTCCTATGATTATTGATTCTCATCCCCATCTTTATAATAATCACCTAATAAGTCATATTACATGATCCATTTAAGTAATCTGATTTCCTAGTGCCCGTTTCATATTGATTATCCCATTAAACTTAAGGTAAACGTAAAATATAGAATCATCTTGATTCATCATAAAAATTTAATATGAATGACTGTATCCATATAAACTAATTTAAATATCATTTTAGGTTATATCATTAGAAAAATATATAGTATCCAATATTTAAAAAATCTTATAATAAAATTATATTCTATTAAAATATTATTTTTTAAAAAATGGTATTTTGTATACACATGTTTACTATTAAAATAATATTAAAGTTTAGTAGAATTACCCCATTCAACCCTAGATATTTTAGGTTTTTCATATTTATCATCATTTACATTGAAAAATATAAAATCCTATACACTCTATGTGAATTTCCATTTTATTCTTCCATTAAAAATAATTAGTTCAAATAAACTATGGAAGATGATTAGAGGCATTTACTTCTTTTGAATTATTTTACATACAAATAAAATTAAAAATAAATTAAATTTTAAATCATTTACTAAAATTAAATCATAGTAAAACAGACGTTGGAAAAATCTATGATACCAAATTTTGGATGGTGTGAGTAACTAAAAATGGAGGGTTAACTAAGTTCATAATTAAATTTCCTCATAATTTTTTTACTAAATACTAAATTTAATAAAAACACCCAATTGATCAAAATAGTAGATATATATATATATATATATATATATTTGATCATTTTAATAATTTCATATAAATGAAATTATAGATATCATAGAATTTATTATAAATATTTATTTTTTGAAATTATTAATAAAACCAATTATATAGACGAAAATTAATATTCACTATCATATTAATTATTTCATATGTTTTAGGAAAAGAAAATTGATTTTTATTTTAAAGTAACAAGACTATAAATAATTAGTATTATTTAAACAAGGGGATTAGTCTAAAACTGAGAGTTAATCCTCTAAAAATGGAAATCTCGAAAAGAGAAGATGTTTATGAATAAATAAAATGATTCAAACCAAAGATTTTGTTTAAAAAACAGCATAATATAATACATTCAAGTTATATAGACTATTATAGACATCATAATCCTTCTATGGTTTTCTAGCTTGTTAGGGGTGGAGTGAAAGCGGGATTTTATCTGTGGTCTTGGGTTTTCCAGCCACCACTTCTGATTTCCAGACGGCAGCATTGGGTTCGGTGGGCAACACGACAGGTTCCCAGATGGTGTAACATCTGGCCGATTAAGGTATAGTCATTGTTGCGATGGTTCTAGGTGTATGCACATAGGCTATTTGGTGGTCTACCTCCACAAAGCTAGATCTGGTTTGGAATACCAGATCTGGTCAGAATTTTTCTTAGTGTGATGGCGCTAGATATAGCGATGTGGATTGGTCAGGCGATGGGACTCATTGGGTCTTTGACGACATCTCCCCTTATGGCTTCTCAGTGGTGCTCCACCGAGGATTATTCGGTGGTTTCCCATTCCACTCGTAGCGAATTTCGATGGGCTGGCTCGGGGCTAGATCTGTTTGAGATTAGTTGTTTGACACATTAGAGCATTGGGGAGAAAGTAGTGAGGTGTTTTGTGGGTGGGTGGTGACCATCGAGATTGTCCGGTAACAGAGGGTTGGCGATGACTTAGTGGTATAAGCATGCGATGACGTTTTGGTTTGATTCAGGCTCTTGTGTGTGCTTTGGATCTCTTCTGTGGGAGTTGTGCTTAGGAATTTGTTTATCTGGTCTTCGGTCATGTAATTTGTTATCTTTTTAAGCTTTTGAGCATCTATATTAGGCTTTGTAGTGGGTTTATCCCTCTGAAACTACTGCATGTAATGGGTTTCTCATACCCAATTTAAAAGGGGGTTTGTGTTGTCTTTTTATTTTCTTAATAAAGGGGCTTAAACCCAACCCTTTTGGTATATATCTCTATATACATTTGTCTGTAGGATAAAAAATGATACTAATCTACAAATGTCCTCTTCAATGGTTATTAATTGGAATAAAAATATTTTATTTGATGTAATATCAGTTATTATCTAGTTTATCATTGGATATTGTGTTTTTATAGATATAAATATAAACATAAAACATATTTTATTGAAATTTATATGATTGAAAAATAGAGAGATAAAAACATTAGATATGAAATGATTCTCGGTCCGAGTAGTATTTATTGACCAGTGCCATTTTTATTTTCTATAAAATGAACTTAGATGAGTTTCATAAAAGATTTTTGAAAATATATTTTTGTGAAAACATCCCTATAGAATTGTTTCTTACATTTAAATCCACTACTATTATATATCTATTAGAGAAATGTTTTCTGTAGTCCATCATTCCTCCACATGATCAACTAATACTTATAAAAAATATATTTATTAGAATTATATTTTTAGGTATGATCATTCATCATTTAACACACTAATACTATTTATAATTCAAAAAAAATATTCATTTTTTATTTTAATATATCCAATAAGATATTATACATAGTTAGAAATATTCACATAATGTATGGTTAGTAATGATCATAAAAATAGTACATGGAGCATTGATGTGGTTAAGAGATATGAATAGTTCATACATTCTTATAGTTAGCTAATTTTCTCATGCACTAAGTTGATTACTTACTACAATAGTTTTTTTCTATATACAGTTATTACATTAGATGAAATAGTTAGTATATTACATTATGAAAAATTATACTTAGCATGGAATAATAACATGATTTCGTCATACGGTAATCAGTTTCCGTGATGGGTATGTGTAAATTTATTTTCATGGTAGTTTTATTGTACAATATGTATGGTTATTCTCATCACATAGTAATATGACTCGTTAATATACAATTAGTTCATGAAATAGTCAAATTTTTTTTATTTAACATGTGGTCATCAGTTTTTATTCGTGTGGTAAGATGTTGATGTCACATGACCATCACACTATAAAGAGGTACTACAATTATTCATAGAAAATTATTTTTAACAAGAAACATGGAAATAAATAATAAAAATATAAACATGATCTAGGAACATTAAATAAAGAGGCATTTGTCTAATACAAAACCATGCATTTTTTTTCATATTCCATATTTTCACACATTAATTATCAATCATTTATTATTATCAAAATTTCCGAGATACCTGTTTCATTCTTCCTGTAAACCACAAATAAATTTTTATAATAAATCAATATGCATATTTTTTAGACAATATATAATATTTATAATGAAATAAATATAATCTACACACATTTTAATTTTATTTATAACCATATATAAAATATTGATATTGTCAACATGCACAGTTCATGGAGTTATATATATATATATATATATATATTTATGAATATCGTTTTAATTATCTAAAAAAGTTAATGTTAAATGATCTTTTTTCATTTCATAATCATAATTATATCATAAATATCATTTTTTAATTAATTCAATCATTAAATTCATCACTATGAAGTAGTGATAGAAAATGAACCATAAATCTCTATTTATGTTGTAGTCCACATGTATAAATGAGTGATACAATAATTTCACATAAAAATAATCATGATAACAACAAAATATATTGATAACAGTGGATTTATTATGTTAATATAGATAAAATATATTTATTGTTAGTATAAAAAGAAATATTCATTTCAAATGTCACGTAAGACCATTACCACTTCTTTAAGAGACTTTATTTGTTATATATATTTATCTTTCACATGATGATATTAGTGGTAAGAAAATAAAATGAATAATGAAAATAATAATAAATTGTGAGTTATTGTTTAGGAAATTTTTAATCTATTAGGCTCAATTTCCTGGAATAAGGGTGCATAATAAGTTCTCTTATATATGATAGAGGTGCGACACACAACAAATTACATAAATGGTTTCAATGAAATGATGTTATTTTTCATTTCAAAGTGGAATGAAATGGATAAGAAATTTAATTTAATATATTATAATTTTTAATACCTTCATTCAATATGATTTTGATTGGTTTAGTAGTAATTTATACACTTATCTTCTAGTTTAACCCCCACCCCACAGATGAACCTTTTAAAACATAAATATTGTGACATATATTTTCTATTTTTAATCATCATTAATAAAAATGATCTAAACCCTATTACATGTTGTTAATTAATTTAATTTTAATTATTTAATTCATTTTACAAGATAAAATTATCATATTTTTGATACATTATTGTAAAAATACATTTGTACAACACATAAAAACTATTTTTAGAGAATGGATTCTTTTAAGCTTGAAAGAAAAAATAAATAAATAAATAGAATAATATTGACTCCAATATTATTAATTTTATAAATTTATATAAAATTCAAAATATATTTATTTAAAACTATTTGAATACCCAAAAACACCATTTGGATACATTATTAAGAGAGAATATCCAATAAATATTTTTATTTGACTAAAAAATTACATATGTCTCCAAAATGATATACATTAATACATAAGTTCAAAATTAAATATTTATATGACATAAATAACATAAAATATAGTGATTTTATTAATTACTATTGTTTAATAAACATTCAATATTTTCTTATATAATTATAATGGTATAAAATGACAATATATCGAAATCTAATTTTATTAACAATTTACCCATAAAAAATTATTTCTAAACTATTTAGAAAATTCAAAATAAAATTATTTTTATAGGAATATTCCATAAATCATGTGTATTTTTAAAATAATATATAAGAATTTATAAGAATTTATTTATAAATATTGAAACATGAAACTCATAAAATGATTTTTTTGAACTGTGTCTTCCTGTAGAATGAAATTATTTTATTCTATTAAATTACCTATTAAAAAATAACTATATCTGAAATATGTTTAATGAAATAATTTATTTATTTAAACAAATTATTTCTTAATATTTTTCATAATTCTTTAATTCTTATTCATACTAGTTAACCCATAGAAAATGTTATAACAATCAAAAGGAAATAATATTATTTCAATGTTCATTTATCATCTTGATTATTTACGATCATATATATATAATATAACATTTACTTAATGGAATCATATATATTTTAATGTCACATACCAACCATAGTAGAACATTTGATATAGGGTACGAAAATGGATTGAATTTTGTTGTAACAAAAACATCCAAATTGTAGATTATAATGAGTAAAATTGAGTCATCCAAACAATGTTACTATAGAAACAAATTTTTATTGATATAATAATTTTACCATATATCTAACTATATAAATATTAAAAAAATTAAAGACTTTTGAATAATTGGACTCGAAACGTTCCATGAAACATTACATTTCATTAAAATATTATACACTGAAAATTAAAAGAAAACATATTTTTCACTAAAAATATTTATTTATAAATTTATGAAATCTCAAAAATATCATTAACTATTGTTATAATATCCAATAGAAAATGAGTATTAAAATATTATACAATTTAATTACTTTTTATAATATCATTGTATTACTTTTAAGAAAATGTGTTATTTGGTTAAAAATTTATCATCAATCTTGAATTTTTAAGAATAAGTATTTGATAAATTTGAATTTGAATGTAACTCTTGGGGATACATATTTAATAAAGGTTATTTTATATCGATGAAAATATAATTTGGATGATATTTTGTGTCCCAAAATGCCTATTATCCTTATTCTCCACATACTTAGTACATATCATTTGTACATGCGGATGTACAATATGATAGATATGACTGCTTCACATGCAGTGCTCCTGGATATAATTGATATCTACCTTCTATAATTTATATACTAGTATTATAAATTCTTGTACATATTATAGAATACATGATTGATCAATCTCTGAAGTGTATGGAACTCAACTGACTACTTAAACCACATACAATGTTCTAAACATGTTAACTGGCATAGATTAATCAACATGACATTGACAAAAATTCTGAATTTGAATTCTTCCAACATGTATTTTTCCATACAGTGCCACTTTATGTACGAGCGACTGGGTCCAAGAAACTATTATATCTAATTCTATAGATCTATTTCCCTAGAACTAAGACTTATACATTAATTCAATCCCTAGATAATTGCTTTTAACTTTGTCTTATCAAACTATATGACCAATATATGGTTTCTATATGTTTTCAAACATATATATCTTGAAAACATTGGCACTCCCACAAAAAATTGGTAGACACAAAGAAAAATATTCATTCGAAATGAATTCTCTAAGATCTTGTTGCATACATGAATTCTAAACTAGATTTTACTAACATCCAACCCTTTTTAGCATCCATTGGTGTCATCATTCCTTTCTGGTTGTGTCATATAGACACCGTCCACAAAAGTTAATTATGATGTACTATGGAAAATCCAATGATCATTGATGTTATCTATGAAATATAAGATTCTAATGGATTTAAGAATACGGACATGGTATAACCAATATAGCCTTATTGGTATTGAGCTTCTACGATCCATGTATCAACTCACTTGAATACCCGCCATAGTATTCAATTTATATCCCACTTTTCAATTTTATACATGTAATCCATTACTAAATTTTTCTTGTCAATCATAGATAATTTTCATATACTGCTTACTTGTAGGTGTTGGTATTCTCAATTAATAATATATCACCAGCTGTGGTGAACTCAAAACAATAAACATAGATTCATTCTTCCTACGCAATATCTGTCACTGGAACATTCATTTTCCACATGAACTTGAAAATTTTGATCCTATGTCAACCATTTGTGCATCTCGGGTATTGAATAAGTAAAAGTCAATTTATCTCCCACTATTTCTAATAGATATGTGTACCGTTATATAGAAATATATTAAATCACATGACCAAATATTTTTTATCATAGTTATTTACCAAATATCATATGCAACATTTAAGATATATACATAGATGAACCATGTCTTTAGCTTGATGCATGTTTGTTTAAGTCTTGAAAAACACTTTACATCTGTAACGAAAGTCCTATGACATAATGGATTTCTGTCAAACTATTAATTGTACGATATTCATTTGTCATTTTTATTTGGCATATTAGATATGGGATTTCCTCATTATTTGAAATGAACATCTTGAAATGTTATGGAAGATACTGAAGGTGGTAACATTTGTTCTACTTATATTATACCTTATATATATAAATTGTGCATTTCAGAATCTCTCCACATGACATTTTTTTTATCAATGTTAAAATGTATGAATCATCATTGATCCTCCAAATGAACATCAATTCCATGATTTATATAAGGTAATGTGGGTTTAGAAATTACCTCGGGATACATTATTATGATCGATGAATTCTTGGTCAAGATATTCTCCAGTATACTGATCCGAAGAAACTCATATCATATGACCGTGTATATACTTCACTATCACATACCCTAGTGAAATTAATATTATGAAGTATCTGTACCAATATATTTTCATTGGAATAGTCCACACTAACTTCTTGAACTAATTCCAAAAGCCTTGTTACATACCCTTATATATAAAGGTTTCTCTCCCCAAACTAAAGACATCGATTATACCAATGGTGTCTAGTTGTTACAAGCTTAAATACCAAACATGGTATATAATTGATTCCCACTTTTAGTTTTACTAGACAATGAATTATATTTCCAAAACTGGGTAGGTCTTACATTTTATATGTATCATGTATTTACTATGATGCAATTATATCTGAACTATTTGTTGAGTATGTTACACCACAAACAACATTCATTCCTGAATTTGGAATAATGAATCATTATGACTAAATTGGTTCCTAATATAAATGTTTTGGTTATACTCAAAAACAATTCCAACTAAAATCATTCAATTGGAAATTTGAAGTTATGTGTTTCTCACTGCTGACTTAGGAATCACCCTTTCTCAGCTACTTGGATAATAAACATTACTTCTTATAATGTCCCTATAATTATTTGGTTACTTTATTGAAATTAACATATTCTGTTGTCATATTGTATTCAATACCCAAGAAGTGTGTTAGAAACATTAATTTATATTGATGAATATACATGAAAAAGAAGCAGTTACCTACTTCTAATATTTCAGTTCATTTCATGTTTTAAACATCTATAAATTTAATTCATTATATGTGATGCAAATGAACACCTGTTAAATAACAAATCTCATCATCAAAAGACATTATGATTGTGCCTTTGGAATTGAACATTCCATTGGCCTTTTTTTATTTTTATTATAATTTATTCATGATAATAATTAGAGATGGTAATTTAATGAATACTATTATTACTTGGAGATCCTTAACAAATGTAACAAAACACTTACTCCATACTATTCATTTTTACTCTTAAACAAAACTAGATTAATTTGGTGTACTATTGAGTTGTCATGAAATATCATAGTCTTCCAATAATGTTTACATAAATCCAGTGTAATAACCATATTCAAAACATTCCTAGCTTAATCCATGATAACTTCTTGGGGAGGAGACTACGTGTTCTTATCGTCCATGTCCTAATGTAGTGACCAAACCTAACATCGGACATTGATAATATTAGTATGAAAGAACCATCATATGCTTCATTCATGAGTCTCATATAATAATTTTACACCCTCACTTCATAGGGGGCTTAATAGGTAGGGACACCAACACCTTGAGTTTCTGATAGAGTAGTAATGTTGCAAGCGCATGTACTACAGATGAAAATTTATGCTAGTTTGGACATTAAATTTGTCCAATATTAATCTCTATTTTTTTCTTGTGGTATCACTTTCCATTTTTATACAAAAATAAACATTATAATATTTTTCTTTTTTTAAATTACCATATTAGACATTACTAATTAAATTAATCATTAAATGACTCCCACTATTTTATCATATTCAAAAAACCCTCTATACTAGAATTAGAATACTATGTCTCTATATTATTCTTGTGGAATGTATACCAGAACCTTCTTCATAGTCTACAACCTTGGCTATTCCACTACTCATAGGGTTCAAGGTATGCTTCTAATTGGCCAACCACATTAACTTATGGTTCCTTGATCTGTTTAGTGAATTCCCAACTTCAAAATCATTACTTTATTTACACAACGCTTGGATATAAAATTACAAAAAATATATTTGACTATATATTTGCCGAAATTTTAGTTAATTCAACCCACCACTACAATAAGAACTCCCCTATAGTAAGAGGCACCCTCGGCTATGGCTTGATTAGAACCCCGATCACCTAGTTTTGTTCAAACTTCAATTATGGAAGGCCGTAATGACTTAATATTTCTATAAGGGTTGTGTTTTTTCTCTCTCTAAGAATGTAATTAATTTTTATTAATCTTTTTCATCAATGTTTTAGCTCTCAGAAATAAACATTTATTGAAAAAACGTACACCACTTCATTATTCATTTTATTATCTTTTATTTTCTGTATTTTTTTCACTGTTTATAAATGTATAAAATAATAAATAAATGCATAAAGGTAATCTACTACTCAACATTCCTTCATCATCTAAACAAACTTGGGGCATCCTACCGAAGTCGAAGCTTGACTCCTGATGTGGCTGACCTTTTCATGTATGTCCCCTTTTAATCTGGAGTATCACCTCATCATGGAGGGGTCTACATCATGTATTGGAGTACCACCTTATATTGGCGGGATCCAGATGTCATCTTGCACCATCTTGATCAACGTACAATGCCTCATCATGGTGGGGTCCACATCTTTTTCCATCTTTGAATGAAGAAAAATGATACTTGCGCATATGTGATGTGGATTAGGGGTATAAATATACACCAGGTAAAACTTTTTGTGCAGTCCCTTATACATTTTAACCAAAATATGACGATTCGTAGACAGTCAATTAATAAATCACAAACATAGCATGTAATTAAATAATTATTTAATTAAATACAAACAAACATGGGTCGGTGCTCAAGACTAGTATGTAAGTAATTTCTTTTTGAAAATGTCAAATATATTTAAATAAGTAGGAGCAATATTTTAATAAAATTAAATGAATTAATAATTAAAATAATTTAATTATTTATGGGTCCACTAATTATTTTATTATTGATTCCCAAATTAAATTAATTTATATTCCCATATATTAAATTTTATTATTTTTAAACACAATTTATATATTAATAAATTTATTTTAATTTCAAAAATCAAAATAATTAATTATATAAATTTAAATTAAAACACAAGCCTCGAAAACTTATTTTTACCTGTTGTAGGTTGCCCCGAACCTGTGAAGACCCACAATAGGTCAGGAAAAGCCAATGATGGGCTTATCTGGGACAGACAGGTCTTCTCAGACCCATACTAGGTGAGGTAGATCTAACTGGTCCGGTTTCGAGGCAATCCAGACCCTGCTAAAGGTATCATGGGTTACCTACACCCAAGTCCATCACTGTGAAGTCTATTGCTGAGAGGGTGAAAGGGATTCGTTCCGGAAGTGGGGGTCATAATTTCTATTGTTTGATAGAAAGGAGGTTGCCAGTGTTGTCTGGTGGCATGTGTATTATGGGGATAGACGGGTGTCAAGGAGGCCGGAGTTATGCGCGGAAGAGAATTACTACAACGGGGGGGGGATGACATCGATGGGAGGTGGGTCACGGAGAGATCCACAGGCAGGGCAATGAGGTGTCCGTGCACGACAACAGTGGCTGAGGGTGCCCAAGATGGCCTGGTTAGTCCAGAAGAGAGCGGTCTAGAGGCGATGTCGCGGCGGTGAAGGTGGGTGGGAGGCAATGATTTGGAGGGTTAGTGCTTTTCATGGTAGAGTTTGGCTAGGATGTAGGGATAAGAGGTGAGGTAGAATCTTGTTGATGGCTAGTAGCTGGGATCTAGCTAGAGCGGAGGCTTGAGCGGTGCCTGGAGTGGTGGTGGACGGGTCGACTGGGAGGGAGGAGAGGTAACGGCTTGCTGCACTACGAGGTGGTGGAGGTCAGCTCCGAGTGGAGCTGGGGTGCTGGGCAGTGCCTATGGCATGCCAAGGAAGGTGACGGGGTGTCCGTACAGACCCCCTACAAAGTGCATTTTTTTTAATTTATTTTAATTGAAAATAAAAACATCCCCATTATTTGTTTTTTTAAACAATGTCTCCAAAGAAATATTTTCCACACCTCTTTTTTCAAGTTAAGGTCTCCTAAAAATAATTACTGTGTGATTTACACACATAAAAATGTTTCTAAAAGATAAATATCATTTTTTATAATATTAAATATTATTCTAAAATTTATTATAATAATAAAATTAATATTATAATAATAATAAAAAAAATATTATTTTAAATTTATAATGATAATAATAATTATTTTATAATTATTATTATCTTCCTTGTTTATTGTTTTAGATACAAAATGTAAAAAAATACCGATGATTGGTAATTTATGAACAATTAATACCATAGATCAAAGTAGTTATTCGATCCAATATGAAAAATTAAATTGACTATAACTTGGTCATTTTTGGTTTGATCATTTGAGATCGATTTCAAACCCTAAACATAATTTTATGAAAATTTATTTTATTTAGCTTAGAAATTTTTTGTGATACCATTGATACCACTTGGAAGGTTTCATATCCTGCAACGGAAGATGTTGGGCTGAGGATTTTAAAAATTTTGATCGATGGGTCGATGAAACTTGTCGACACTGACGATTCCAGCCCCGATAAGGTCTGAGGGCCTCGCGTAAATTATAAGGAGCACAAAAATAAACAAAATACATACCTATTTCTAATATGAAGTCATGGTCAACTGCAACTAGTGAATGGTGATCATTGCTTGAAGGATCTATATCATGAACCCTCTAGATCATCCTCACATGCATCAAACACCCGCAAGATCCTTGATCCTTGAATTCTTGTTGCGCTAGTGTGGAGATCTGATGATGCCTTAGACGTCCCGATGATCACCACATCGAGATTCCTTCGATGCATGAGAGAAATCATGATCTGATCTCTTGGATCAAGAGGTTCTCTTTCTAGAGAGTGAGAGGATAGAGAGACTCGCCTCTATTAATTGTGGAGTTTCCAAATACCTGGTTTGGTTCCCTAACCCCCATTTATTTCAACATCCAGTAAATAAAAAAGTTTTACAAACTAAATTGCATAATTATTATTTATTATTTAGTCATATTACTATAATATATCTAAAATTTATTACATGAAAAAACAGAGCCATTTAACTCGACTCCCTATCCCTCTTAATTTTAAAAAAACATGGATATTAAAATAATATTCCTTAATATTTTCTGATATAAATTCAATATAATTACTCATAATTTGATTAATAATGAAATTATGTATTTAACATAGATCAATAACTTAGACAACACTCAGACCCGTTGTGGGGCCCACCATGTTCATTATACCTATTCAACTGAATATAGAAGATTTTTAAATATGTTTTTGTGTGTGACACTGTAGGCCCTTATCTCAATATCCATGAATAAATTCTGTAGACTAAGAGTGGAGTCTATCAACCCATCATGGACCCTAAAGAGATAAGGATAGTCGTAGAAATGACTACCATCCTATGAACATGTACAATGTAATATAATCTATTTTTAATTAAATATCTCATAATATAGGACACACACTAGTGTCATTACCCTTATCTTGTTTTATTATGGGTTGATCAATCCAGATGGATTAAAATTTATACTAATTTGGCCAAATACTTATGACGGTCGCACTATCCAGATCAACCAGGTCTGAGATACACAACTTTCTAAATAGAGAAGTTACAAATCATTTCTTGATCATTCAACCAAAGTCATACGACTAATGATGCACCCAACACAAGCTACCTCACCATGAAATAAAAACCATGGATTTTTCTTTTCATCAATGTACACAATCATATGTTATACATAGATAATGATTACATGTCAGGAGACCAATACACATGTCTATAGATAGGAAAAGGCCAATGACAACCAAAACATGTTGTCTTCATATTGGAGGGTTTTCCCTCATGATCTCACTTCTATAAATCACCAAGTGATAAGTTCATGAGAAGAAGTATAAATTATTATGAACCCATAACATCTGATAGTCAAGAATCTAATTTGTCTATTTAGTAATATGTATCTAGACTATAAAGCATATATTTGAGATTAATTTTATAGTATCTCAAGTTTCTCATTACATCCTGGGATCTACTATAACCTTTTGATACACTAATTAATCTAGGACATTACCATTAAGTAGTGGATGCAAAAATATCTACAAAATAATGGTAAGAAAATATCATGTATATGTAACTGTATACAAGATATAGTAATCAAAAGAACTGCATATTTGAGTCTACGGAACCCACTATTTCAACATATCTCCCACATAATAATATGATATTTTCAAATATAATAACCCAAAACCATTACCAATTCTATCAAATGGGAAAAGAAATCATCATTCATACAATCGGTGAACTACCACCTTGAAAACCATTGTCATTCATTTTCCACCATTGACTCACATGACATGTTAATGTGATGGATTTAAAGAATATATATGATATTTGTAATATTTTTATACTTTTGAAGGTTTGATATCACATTAAAAGTCACCCCCTTCATTTTTTAGGGATATGATCATGTATCTCTTGTATAACATGTACTACCACCTCATGAAGCGTTGTGATATGTTTTCCAATTATGATTTATATGGTAGGTCATATGGATAGATTTAATAATTATGTATGATAAAAATTAAATAATTATGATATTAATTATTGATTAATCATTATGAAAGGATAATATATAATTTTATTCATTACATTAAAAAATTATAATATCATTCATGTAAATGTGTGGACAATTACCTCAATGAAGAGATGTGAATCTTTTTCTAATATAAATCAAATTGATTAAATATATTAGTATTTTGTAGGAAATAATATTTTCTTTATTATATTATTATCAATTTATAATGATAATACAATTTTATCTTCATGAAATAATGATCACAGAAAAATGGAAACATTACTCATGCATATTTATGACCAACCAAATCCATGATATTAATGTGTAGTGTTTTTCATAAACATTATTATTTATTTTATTAAAATCATTATTTATGTATTAAAATGATATGTATGTCTTTATTATTATAATTGAGTCGATTAATAATGAAATCACTATAGATCTCCATTTTATGTTAAGAAATCCTTTCATTATGATTTTATGTACATAAAGTATAATGGTGAAATATGAGAGAGTTTGGAGGAAATTATTTTTGTTTTTAGGGCTAACGGGTAGGTTCACAGGAGGTGCACAATTAGTCCAAACTGTGTGATAGCCTAGGAGAAAATGAATGGATTGGGTCTTTTGAGGTAGTGGGTTCGACACATTTAGCACATGGTTATGAAGACCATGCGAGGTGACCATATTTAATTTAACCTTATGGTTGTGGATAACACATGATTAGTTCATGGTTTTCCAAACTCTGTGACTAAATTGTGCTTTGGGTCAATGTTATATCCAAAAAAAAAGTTGATCTAATTTGTTTTTTCCTTTATGTTTTTCTTTTTTCTTCCTATGCTACCTTAACCCATGATTTTTACTCCAAAAAGGTGAAGGAATGTTTCCACATCTATCTAAAGGAAATCAAAAGGCTTCACTTGGTGATTATAATATAATTCTATGTGGTTAGTGTTCATTCTTCATTTTTCATGGAATTTTTCTCAGATCTACATCAACCCTTTTCATGGTTTCTCAGTTCTACACCTATTGTGGTTAGATCTAAGTTTATGGATACCAAATTAGTTTAATTTTTCTCTTTGTTGTGTTAGGAGAAGATATCTATGGATGGTTCATGAATATTTATCCATGTTTTTTAGTGTTCTTCATCCTTTTATCATTTTCTCCAAAACACTCGAGGTATATGGCTTCACTTATGAATCATCTTGATATAACTGATTTGATTAATTTCAAATTTAATGTTTTTTGTGAAACTGGTTATGAATTAGAAGTATAATTATTTTTTAAATCCCTCTTGAGTCATAGTTCATGGAAACATGGAAATTGTTTGTTTTTGTATAAATTTATTTGGTTCTAGTTTTTCAAATGTTGATTTTAAAATATAGATTTTTACGAAATTTGGAAAATGGAATAATAATTTTTTTTCAACAAATGCTTCATTTTATTGAAATGGTTCTTTTGAATTGGTTTGTTAGTAGGTATTAAATTTAAGAACAATTTTCTTAAAATAGATATAATGGTGGTTTTGGAATTGTTTTGGCATAATTGTTCTATGTGTTCATGTGCCTATGGTATAGATAAGGGTAAGCGGTCTCATCCATCATTAGTTGGATGGATAAGGGTTAGGGATATCCCCTGTCAAAATGGTTCACTAGGTGACAACTTAGTGAAGGGATGAATCAATACTCACGAGTATAGGGAGGTCTATGTTACATGAATCATTTTATGTGAGGAAAGCTTGAATGGAATGTTTATCCTGAAATAAATATTCCTAAATGGATTTAAATATTTTTTTTCATGAAAACTAATTTTCTCTAGAAAATTGGGTGACATGAAACTTGTCAATATTTTGTAATAATACGTTTTGGGATTGTTTCATATAATTTGTTTTATCTAAATATTTTTAAAATTTCTATCCTAAATGCATGAGTAGATATGTCATTTGAGAAAACCTACAATTTTTTAGTACTCACCCATTCTTTGGAACTTTGGTTATTTTTCATATGTCATCTACCTGGACTTGGGAAAAGGTAATGTATCATAGGTATTTTCACTACTTCATGATACATGGGCTGTTTTGTGATGTTGGAGCGTAGATCATGTTAAGTATAGAGTATTATGGTTGTTATGGATTTCTATTAGTTATATTATTCAATTTAATTTGATGTTAGGTTGTTTTTTTGTATTACTCCCTGGTAGGTTTTGATATAAAATAATTCATTGTGTTTTCGTTCTTTTTATCATGCATCATATGGTGGTTTTTTGGTTTTGTTTTAATATATTATTTACTTTATTCTAAAAGGGCCATTTTTCACCCAAATTATTTAAAACCTTTGGAATTTATTTCTAACCTTTATCATATTGGTTATGTTATTTATGGTATAGTAACATCTCACAATCCACTAAATCTTATTAGAGTGGGTGGGATGTAACAAATTATATTGGTTATTTTCATTCCAAAGGAATGTGTCACAAACTAGTCCTGGTCTCCATCCGTCTCGGCGCCCGACCCAGCCCGCGGAAAGACCCGAAAGGCGTTCCCGATCCCCACAGGCTAGCACAAGTGCTCGGGTATCGTATGTAACAAGTGGGAACGATTTTACCCGAAATAAAAGAGAGAAAAACAATTACCCAGATAAATAAACTGAAACTGAAAAAAAGGACAACTAGACATGTATTTAAACTATGAACATTTTTAAAGTCTACAACTCGAACAAAGAACTAAAAAGAAAAGATGACAGCAGAAACTAAAACTCTTACTCAAACCACCCGGAAAAAGAGAAGCCACGCGACACCAATCTACATGAAAAGACTAACTTCAACCCAAACCACCATCACTGAGCACAATGTCACAACCTGGAATAAACAAGCAACAAGGTCTACATAGACCCGAAGTTTTATGTATGGTGTGAGCCAAGAACCCAGTAGGACGTCACCCAACCAAAAGGTTCCATGTATAAACATTAGATGACAAAAACATTTGCAATATTAACTAAAGAAAATAAAATGAATTCTTAAATAGTTTAAAAGAAAATGGGATTAAAGAAAACAGTTTCAAATGGAACAACTTAAATTAAAACACACCCAATCACTTTTTAAAATAACGAGTTTGTCACACTGATGAGCGTAAGTTAACAAATGAGCACTAATACAGGAGGGGCCGCAAGGGAGTTAGCTAGCTTGGGTCCCTAGATCTTCGTGTCTCGGTGAAACGTGGCTTAGAAGGCCACGCCCCTCAGAAAACATGGCTTAGAAGGCCACGAACCTCAGAAAACGTGGCTTAGAAGGCCACGACCCTCAGAAAATCTTATGTTTAGTTAGTGTTTCAATCGTCAGTCCTGCCGGTGAAACTGGGTCAAGTCACCTTCGGAACAGTAGCTCACTAGTCCAGTCCACTCTCCTAGCTACCTGGGCTTCTCAGTTTGTGCTCAAACAAGTTTCAAGTTCATGTAACATGTCACTATAATGCATAAAAGCCAAATTGGGTACTTACAAACAAAAAATCACAATTTTTACACCCAAATCAACTTTTAAAACCGTACGCACAGAAAAATATTTTCAAAAAAATATCTGCATTGGTTACACACACAATTAAATCATCTGCGCACTTTAAAAGACACTCGCCACTAAACAAACCACCACTTACACATGTAGACACTACTTTGAAATACGGCAAACACTAAATCATTTTTCAAACATGTTTAGCACCATTTTCATAATTAAGTAAACCATAAAAAAAATTATAAAGCAATAGAAAAAAAGGCGTCACATGTATTTTGAAAAACTAAAGTAACCATTTATAAGTTCAAACGCACTCACACGTCGCACACACTCAAATAAAATTTTAAAGTGTGACATGCACCACCCGAGTAGTTTAATGGAAAAACATTACACTATGAGAAACAAAAATTCATAAACCACATAATTTAACAAGCCAAAAATAATATCTAGTAAAAACAATTAGAATGAAATTGCTTGGCAATAACCACTATACCAACAAAAACCCCTCTTTTATGACGAAACGCACATAAAGTCATGTCAAGGATTCTATTTTCACCACTTGCACAATATAATAATCCAACCGCATAAAAAAATTACTAACAACTAAATAAAAGTTCACAATAGAAAACACACACGTACATAAACAGGCTACTAACAATTTTCAATGAAAATCAAACTCTAATGAAAACTCACTTCACAGTACACCAATTAATTAAATAACATGCTAAACAAATTAAACTTGCAAATTAATTTATCAAATAACGATTAAACATAGAACCACCTACCTTGTCATAGAAGACTTCACAAATATGGTGCACACGAACCGCCGCACACCAACTGCAACTCAAACAAAGTCCAAATAGAACCTAAAAAACGCATCAGAACAATTATACCAATATTGAACCAAACATGATTCAAAACTCTAATCATGCTCAACCACGATTAAAAAACATGAAATCAAGGAAAACACACTTACAACGGGGGTGCGGGAGGTCATCCGGAGGTCGATGGAGGTTACCTGAGTCATGCAGAGAGGTGCGGGGAGGCAGTCCATTACTTTGAAGGGGGTGTGGGGCGGCTGTGCGGTTGCGCGAAGGGGTGCGGGGCAGCCGGAGGGAGGAAGAAGGGTGCCGACTAAAATTTTCTGGACAAGGCAGGGAAGCTGGTTGCCATGGGGGGTGCGGCGCAAGCAGGCTGACTAGCCAAAGCTTAAAGGGGGTTGCCGGAGGTGAGATGTGCTGGGAAAGAGTTGCATCCAAGGGGAGAAGTGTGCTAGATATTGTGCTAATAGGGGAGACAGGCGCGATGGGGGTCGTGGAGCAGCGGGTCGGCTGGACAGCGGCGGTCATAGTAGGGGGCACCATAGGGGAGGTCCAGTGGGGTTTTGGTCTGGAAACAGGGGGTTTGGAAGGCTTCCAAAAGGAAGCAGTGGTTCCGATCCGGGAGGGCGCTGCTCGAGTGGAAAACATGGGGGAAAAGGGGGTTCATCCAAAGGCTTGCTGGAGGAGAAACCAGAGGAGGGGAGGTAGCGGGTCGCAGCGCCAGAGGAGGTATGTGGCGACGAGAAGCCGAGATGGGGGCATGGCGCGACGGGGTTGGAAATGATGTGGGACGACACGGACAACGCGCACTGCGGGCTGGAGAGGGAGCAGGGTGCCTGGGAGCTGGGGTGGCGGCCTACAGCGGATAGGTCAGGGGTCGCGCTTCGACCAGGCCGAGAGGGAGGGTTGCTGGACAGGGGAAGAGGGAGGTAGCGCAAACATGGGAGAATGTGGGGGGGTTCGACGTGATGAAGAAAAAAAACGGGGAAAGGGGGAGCTAGGTCACGACACAAGAGGGACAGGGAAAAAATGAGAGAAAAAAAAGGAATAAAAATAAAACTAAATAAAAACATAAAACAAAGTTCAATTACAAATAAAACTAAATAAAAACATAGGACAAAACTCAAAACCAAAACAAGTTCTAATAATAATAATACTAATGATAATAATTAGTATAATAATAATAATAGTAAAATTAACAAAACAATAATAATTGTAATAAATTAAAATAGAAATAACAACAACAACAACAATAATAATAATTATAATAATCTCAACTAACATTATTATGATTATTATTATTAAAACAATTTTTAATTCATTTTATCTCATTAATTAAACATCGGGAAGGTGTGCGGTGAACCGGGCGGGGCCGTGTGATGACCCAACTGAGGCCACACAGCTTCGACTGCTCCGCACTTGACGCAAACAAGGACAAAACATAAACAACTAGAAAACTTTGTTCGAGTTTGGACCCGAACTACCCGATGAAAATAAATTTAATAAAATAAATAAATTAGAAATGAAGGGTCTAAAAATTCTCCCCACCATAAAGCTTTCCGTCCCTGTAAACCCACAACTAAGGCAGAAACCCAAATTAGGAAATGACACCCCACTTAGGATCAAACAGGATCCCCACAAACACCAATCAAATAGAGAGAAAAAAAACATCATGCTCAGAGAAACTGACTCAAAGACAACATCAAGAAATGCGTAAAAAGACATGCTGATATGTGTCGACCATCCCAAAGAGATAGAACGCCTCCAGCTGATTGTTTTAGAAAACAAACTCTTAAGCCCACAGGAACCAACTTCACAAGCCGAAACACCTCAAGCACTGTGAAAGCGAAACCACACCACTTGGCTAAAATGAACAAATAAGGTCAAACCATGTCCACAGAACACTCTTATCACTTATCACCAAACCATATTTTAAAATAGAAGCAAAAGATCAACATGGGGGGGGATGAGGGGCTCCCCACCATTAAGAAGTCACTGACGCTCGAAACTAGACTAGAAAACCGACATGGAGAAGTTCGAGCAGCCTTCCCACCATTTAAGAAAAGTCCAGCACGGATTCATTTTAGAGACATTCATGTGAGACCCAATATGGGTCTCCCCACCATTAAGGACCTACCAACGCCCATGGTAAGAGTATAAAACCAACATGGGGAGGTCCGTCCGGACTCCCCACCATTAAGGAAAGTCCAACACCGATTTATTCCATAGACCTTTGTGTGTGAGCCATCGTGGATCTTGCCTCCACTATAACTATCAGATGATATAGAACATTGAAAACAATTCTCGATGGTGACCAAACACCCCACCACAAGGGGTGGGGAGGGAGGGGCCCGACTACCGGGGCGTCAAAAGCATGACCCAAGACAAACCAGCATTTCCACATTCCTGGATGAGCTTTATTCAGACTTGAGACAGATGTACTCAACAAACTCACATAAGGACCACTAAAACGATTTCATCCAATGGGACACATTCCCCAAGACTTTAAGGTAATGAGACGAACACTCCTCCACATGGTCTCGAAAACCTTATGCAACCAGATGGCTCATTCGGATCAGAAAAACCTTGGAAACAATTTGAACTGCCTCTACTTTTAACATTGGTGACAGAAATAAAGTTAGGGTCTCACACACCCTCTGGGTTCCTGACCACGCGCCAGCTTCACTGCGAGGCCTATGGCGGGATCCCTGATGTTTGAAGCATCTTCTACTTCGCAGTCAATCATTGAAGACTCCTGAGCGAAGCTTCTCATTTTGGTGACACATGCAATCGTATTTCACCCAAGGCAACACCATCAAACACAACACATTACAACATCTGACTGATCATATGCGGAACATTCACCAACACCAGAGTTGAAATGGTGCATGCACATCACCCTTTATCATACTGAATGAGAACACGACACTACCAATTGTCACCTAAACATGATCTTTGCTGTTGATAGGAACTTTATGTTGAGAAAGACTTTTAACCGCGTCTTGAACAACACGTTATTCTTACGAACGACAATAGCAGCCTCATACGACTAGGTCTGTCAAACTAGTATCCTAACACAAACCTTTCCTTAAACGAAACAAACCAAAGAACAGAGGTCATTTAGAATAATAAACCACACCAAAAACTTAGGTTTTCTTCCACCTTTTCCCCACTGGAGTCTCATTTACCGCTTCCAAACCACAGTTGACTATCAAAGGGGCCTCACGCTGCAAGACGTCACCGAACATGACCCTTGCAGCCGATGTAAATACTACAAATCCCTTCAAGACACTGGTCAACACAGAAAATTATGAACCACCTCCAAATTTCCCCGCTTCTAGGGGAACCTTTAGACACAATGATTTCAACTTCGTACCCGACGAGTCGGACAACTCAAAAGTACCAAAACTCCCTTCAAATACCCTTGCATCTATTATTCCGCTGCGAGAGGATCCACTTAATTGAAGGAAAAAAAAGAATAGACTTAGCATTGTCACTAAAAAGGAAGAGTCCTTACTGTAGTCAACTGGAGGGTCAGCCAACGATGAACCAGCTGTGGTCGCATGTCATTCACAAATTAACTCTTTATTGGGGGCGTACACTAGCCGAGAAAGAAAACCATGGACCCAACCGAACAGGTCCAATGGTCAGGACATACAACAAGTGAACACCAAGCATGCAGGGGAAACCACTAAAAGGGCTCCATGATGTAATTTTCAAAAGAAATAACTACTTACACGCTTGCATACGAATTTACAAATAAAAATACAAACTCAGGACACAATTCAGTCAAAAAGGATTCTCAACCCAAAATTTCTCACATCCAACATGTCAAAAACACAAGGACATGCCACACAAACACCATTTACTAAAACACCAAATTTTATTTACTTTAACAAAACATATTGAAAAAAAAAGAAAGCCCAGTGGGTTGTAAAAACACCAATGGTGTCCCATGAGCCTCGCACATGCATGTTCTCGTGCCGCACCGACCCCCACCTCATGTCCATCCAGGCACTCATCTACTCGTTCCATTAACAATTTCCCTTTTCGTATACACTCAGGCATGTGGTTTCCCATGAGAGCGCCAAGGATCAAAACCAAACTTCTACATTTATCAAAACCAAAAAATCCAACCCACACTTTTCAAACCTCACACACCATTTCATTTTTAAAGCGCTTCATTTGAAAACATTTTCCAAGACCAAAACATTTTTACATAAAAACCAAATTTCCACGAATCCAAAACAAAGAGACGAGAATCAATGCATCAGGAAACTAGTGTCACCGGGTGATTGGATCATATGGCGGGCGGCCATTCGCCAATCACACCATTGACCACGGAGAGTATTTTAGGACAGTTTCCCCGGCCTCACAAGGCTTTCCAGACCCTGCGAGCTCACTAAGACCATTGACCTTACTCCCTTTTCATTTCCCTTAGACACGATTAACCGTGAGGACCGAAAACTCAGAAAAACCCCAACATAAGATGGTAACTTGAGTCCCTCCATGAGTTGTGCTAGCCAGGCACCTTCCTCGTAGCTAGGACGTCGAGTTCCGACATCTTTAAGTCAAGACTATCATGACTCTATCCCAAAAGAAAATGACCCAAGAGAGAAAACCTTTCCCTCTGATACCATTTTGTCAGGAACTAGGCCGGGTCTCCATCCAACCCGGCGCCCGACCCGGCCCGCGGTAAGAACAAAAGGGCGTTCTCGATCCCCAAGGGCTAGAACAAGTTCCCGGGTATCGTAAGTAACAAGTGGGAACGATTTTACCCGAAATAAAAGTCATAAAAACAATTAGCCAGATAAATAAACTGAAACTGAAAAAAAGGACAACCAATCATGTATTTAAACTAAGAACATTTTTAAAGTCTACAACTCGAACCAAGAACTAAAAAGAAAATATGATAGCGGAAACTAAAACTCTTACTCAGACCGCCCGACAAAAGAGAGGCCACACGACACCACTATGCATGAAAAGACCAACTGAAACCCGAACCACCATCACTGTGCATGATTGTCACAACCTGGAATAAACAAGAAACAAGCTCTACATACAGTCGAAGGTGTATGTGGGGTGTGAGACAAGAGCCCAATAGGACGTCACCCAACAAAAAGGTTCCACGTATAAACATTAGATGACAAAAACATTTTCAATATTAACTAATGAAAAGAAAATGAATTCTTCAATAGTTTAAAAGAAAACGGGTTTAAAGAAAACAGTTTAAAATAGAACAACTTAAATTAAAACACACACACTCACTTTTTAAAATAACCACTTTGTCACACTGATGAGCATAAGATAACCAATGAGCACTAATACGGGAGGGGCCGCATGGGCATTATCTAGCTTGAGTCCCTAGATCTTTGTGTCTCGGTGAAACGTGGCTTAGAAGGCCACGATCCTCAAAATGTGGCTTAGAAGGCCACGACCCTCAGAAAACGTGGCATAGAAGGCCACGACCCTCAGAAAAGCATATGTTTAGTTAGTGTTGCAATCGTCAGTCCTGCCGGTGAAACCGGGTCGAGTCACCTCTGGAAAACTAGCTCACTAGTCTAGTCCACCCTCCTAGCTACGTGGGCTTCCCGGTTTGTGCTCAAACAAGTTTCAAGTTCATGTAACATGTCACTATAATGCATAAAAGCCAAAAAAGGTACTTACACATGAAAAATCAAAGTTTTTACACACAAATCCACTTTTATAACCGTACTCACACCAAAATCTTTTCAAAACAATATCTGCATTGGTTACATACACAATTAAATCATCTGCCCACTTTAAAAGACACTCGTCACTAAACAAACCACCACTTACACACGTAGGCTTTATTTTGAAGTACGGCACAAACTAAATCATTTTTCAAACATGTTTTTCACCATTTTAATAATTAAGTAAACCATAGAAGAAATTATAAAGCAATAGAAAAAAAGGTGTCACATGTCTTTTCACAAACTAAAGTAACTATTTATAAGTTCAAATGCATTCACACGTCGCACGCACTGAAATAAAATTTTAAAGTGTGACATGCACCACCCAAGTAGTTTAATGGAAAAACATTACACTATGAGAAACAAAAAATTATAAACCACATAATTTGACAAGCCAAAAGTAAAATCTTAAAAACAATTTGAAGGAAATCACATGGCATTAACCACTAAACCAGCACAAACCCCTCTTTTACGACGAAACGCACACGACGCCATGTCAAGGATACTATTTTCACCACTTGCACAAGATAATAATCCAAAAGCATTAAAAAATACTAACAACTAAATAAAAGTTCACAATAGAAAACACACACGTACATAAATAGGCTACTAACAATTTTCAATTCAAATCAAACTCTAATGAAAACTCACTTGACACTACACCAATTAATTAAATAACATTCTAAACAAATTAAACATGAAAATTAATTTATCAAATAATGATTAAACATGGAACCACCTACCTTTTCATAGATTACTTCTCAAATATTGTGCACACGAACCGCCGAACACCAACTACAACTCAAACAAAGTCCAAATAGAACCTAAAAAAACGCATCGGACCAATTATACCAAAATTGAACCCAACTCGACTTAAAACTCTAATCGTACTCAACCATGATTAAACAACAAGTAAACAAGGGAAAAAACTTACAATGGGGGTGAGGGAGGTCGGCCAGAGGTCGACGGAGGTTGCCGGAGTCATGCAAGGAGGTGCGGGGAGGCTGTCCAGTACTGCGAAGGGGGTGCGGGGTGGCTGTGTGGTTGCACGAAGGGGTGTGGGGCTACCGGAGGGAGGAAGAAGGGTGCCGACTAGAATTTTCTGGTCAAGGCTCGGGGGGCGGTTACCATGGGGGGTGCGCCGCAAGCAGGCCGGCTAGCCGAAGCTTAAAGGGGTCGCTGGAGGTGAGCTGTGCTGGGAAAGAGTTGCAACCAAGGGGAGCAGTGCACTGGATATTGTGCCAACATGGGAGACAGACGCGATGGGGGTCGCGGAGCAGTGGGTCGGCTGGAAAGCGGCGGTCACAGGAGGGGGCACCAGAGGGGAGGTCCGGTGGGGTTCCGGGCTAGAAACAGGGGTTCCGGAGGGCTTCCAAATTGAAGCAGCGGTTCCGAGCTGGGAGGGCGCTGCTCGAGCGGACAACAAGGGGGAAAAAGGGGTTCGGCTAAAAGCTTGCCGGAGGAGAAACAGGAGGAGGGGCGGCAGCGGTTCTCTTCCCCGGAAGAGGGATGTGGTGACGAGAACCTGAGATGGGGGCTTGGCGCAACGGGGAGGGGAATGATGCGGGACGGAGCGGACAACACGCACGACGGGCAGGAGAGGGAGCAGGGTGGCGGCCTACAGCGGATAGGGCAGGGGTCGCGCTTCGACCGGGCTGAGAGGGAGGGTCTCCGGACAGGGGAAGAGGGAGGCGGCACAAACATGGGAGAATGGGGCGGGGGGGGGGGTTCGACGTGATGAAGAAAAAAAGGGGAAAGGGGGGAGGTAGGTCACGACACAAGAGGGAAATGAAAAAAATGAGAGAAAAAAAGGAATAAAAATAAAACTAAATAAAAACTTAAAAAAAGTTCAATTAAAAATAAAACTAAATAAAAACATATGACAAAACTCAAAACCAAAACAGCTTCTAATAATAATAATAATATTAATGATAATAATTACCATAATAATAATAATCGTAAAATTAACAAATCAATAATAATTGTAATAAATTAAAATAGAAATAACAATAATAATAATAATAATAATCTCAACTGACATTATTATGAATATTATTATTAAAACAATTGTTAATTCATATTATTTCATTAATTAAACATCGGCAAGGTGTGCGGTGAACCGGGAGGGGCCGCACGATGACCCAACCGAGGCCGCGCAGCTTTGACTGTATTGCGCTGGACGCAAACAAGACCAAAACATAAAGAACTTGAAAACATAGTTCGAGATTGGACCCGAACTACCCGATGTAATGAAATTTAATAAAATTAATAAATTAGAAATGAAGGGTGTGACAGTATGTTTCAAATAAAGGGTATCAACTTGATCCATTTTTTAGATAAAATAGTCATACATTTTCTCATTTTTTGAGATGAATATGTTCTTTTATATTCATTGGGTTTTAATCCTAGAAAGGGGTAGTATTATTGGGATATGAAATTTAGAACATAAAAAAGTATTCAACCTTTTTATGTTGATCATCAAGTCACAATGGTGTTGGGTACATAAGTTTTAATGGCACTTATAGGATATTGGAATCCCATTTTCATGGGTTTAGCCAACAAGATGAGCATTTCATGCATTAGAGTATTGAAATCCCACTAGGATTTCATATTTAATTTTTATTAATGATATATGATTCGATGCACTATGTTTATTTTTAAAAATTATGTATTTATTTTCAAATGAAATACATTGAATAGAGAATAGTTATTGATTTTAAAAAATTTATTGATTTTCATAAGAAACTAGAAACTATTCAAAGGTAGTTGAACATAGATAATTTTAATATTAGAAAACCATGTTGTGATAATGGATTTGATAGAAATTTATATTCTAAGCCTACTTCTTCTAGAGAGTGATACTTATGGTGTTTTTTGTTTTTTATGAAAATGCACCTGATATGAGTCATAGAAACCAACCAAATGTAATTCTGGATAATGTGGTTGCACCAAAGAAACAGGTGAAACAACAATAGGTTCAGAGTATTTCCAATAATTTCAGTCTATGGACATAGAGAACCCAAGGGAAGATTCAATACAAGTGGATCATTCAGTCTAGTTCCAAAAATAGAATTCATCCGTCTTTAGGGGTGATTCGAACCAAAAAAGGAAGGGGTGTGGATGAACTGGATGAATTATATCTTCGATTTCATCATCACACATGTGGATTTTATTATAAAGATAGTGAAATATATGATATAAGATCATGTGTGTTAGTGGTGGGATCTATCGATATAGGCTCGAGTAGATAAACACCATATTTGGGAGTATTTTGAGGAATTGTTCAATAAACAATTCTATCCGCACATGTTCAAGATTCAATAGACAATAGACTTATTTATCCCGAAGCATGAAAATATATATATCACTGAGTATGTAGATGAATTCATAAATTTAGTGTTCATTTCACCCAATGTTGATACTAGTGTGGTCTTGAGGGAACGAATTTTTCAATCAGAGCTCAGATAGGTGATTTGTTCAAGGATAGTTGTGCTTTATATTACAGAGTAGATAGAGATGGTGAATAGTGTTAAAATTTTTAAATGGGACATCTTATGAGTTATGGGGGAGGAAGTATCATGATACTTATGTTAAATTGTGGGAACTCCAATTATAGGAGAATGAAAAGTAGGGACACCTATTTTCAGGCTGGGAGAGGGAATCAAAATCAAATAGCTCCATCAGTATACCTTCTTCTACGAATAAAGAGAAATATGAGATTTTTCCATTGAGGTTCCTTTGACTGCATGATGTGATAGAGTACAACACCCCAAAGAGCATCCCATAAATTATACTAGATGGGGAATCTTCTGTACTATTATAAAAACTCTTTGAGTTAAGGTTCTCAAGACACTTCTTAGGTGTCTTAAGCATCAAATTATTCAATAGGGTGAGGACATAATAATAAATCTCATCATTAGAATATTGAAACCCATGGTTATATTTGGATTACCATGACTACTCAATAAGGAAAATCACTACAGGGCACCAAATAACTATGTGACCTGGTGAAAAAAATTATACGGAGATGAGTAGATGATTTTAGGTTACCATGATGGACCATCTATAGTGAGAGGTACAATTATTTTGATTCCTACCCTTATGAAAGTGATATGTTATACTGGTTCATTGAATATCTTCATTGATTTTCATACTATTAATTTGATATTTTTAAAACTTGGGATAATTCCAAATATGATAAAACATTAATCTCGTGTTGTAAAAATTGTATTTCAAGGATTTTTATGTACAAAAAATTATATAACAATAGATGGAGGTGAACTAAATTGGGTTTTATTTGTATTAGATATGGATGTTTTGATGTAATCCTTAGTAGTAATTTGTTGACAACATTCAATACTCTCATATACTATAATATAAGGAATGATAGTTGCGAGCGTCTACTTAAAGGAGAAAGGGTTCTAAAGATAGGTGAAATGGGATTGTTCAAACCAGTAGTGAGAATGGTCACTTAACAGGTGGAAGCATTGACATTGGATTTGATGGAAGACATTGAGGATCATAACCTTCTAGAAATAATGGATCAATTCCTATATGTTTTTCCAATGAAAATTTCAGTTTTACCACCAATAAGGGTAGTGGAGTTTATGATTGGTATCCTTCTGGGAACTAGTCATATTTCCTTTCCATCTTAGAAGATGTCAAAATTGGAACTAATGAAGGTTAAAAAATAGTTGGAAGATATATAAAGTATAGGATTAATTTAACCAAGAACATCTCTATAGGAAGCACATGTCCTGTTCATAAAGAAAGAAAATGGATCTCAAAGTATTTGTATTCTTTATCATAATAATAACTGAGATGCGATAAAGAACATATATCCACATCCATATATTTATGATTTGTATGATCAATTGTGGGGTTTTCAATGGTTCCCAAAAATTAAATTACGATTAGTATATAACTAATTGTGAGTTTGGAATGTGATTATTCCAAAATCAACTTTCAGAAGAAAATATGGTCATTTTGAATATTAATTAAAGCCTTTTGGTCATATGAATGAAAAAGTGGTATTTAAGAAATTTATGAATTAGATATTGAATATATTTCTGGATTATTTTGTTGTGGTGTTTATGGATGCCATATTGGTGTATTCATGGAAAAGGGAAGAGCATGAGAAACACATGGCGAAAATGTTGGTAATCATGAGAGATCATCATTTTTATGAAAAATTATCAAAGTATAATTTCTAGATACATTATGTACACTTTTTATGCCATGTAAACACTGAAAGATATGTTTCATTGGAATCAAAGAAGATAGAAGTTATTATCTCTTGGAAACTTCCAAGGAAACTCTTTGAGATTTGATTTTTTTCTTGGCCTCTATGGTTATTAATGATTATTTATGCATGAATTTTTTCAGCTAACATTTAATATGATATTTTTACAATGAAAAATGTCCCATTTCTATGGAATGATGAATGCCAAAAATATTTCCAATAGATTAAATATAATATTACATCACCACGAATATTGATTTTTCTAGAATCAGGGAATGGGTATGTGGTGTACTATGATGCTTGAAGATCTAGTTTGGGGTGAATTCTCATGCATGGAGATCATGTGGTGGCTTATGACTTAAGGTCATTGAGGGTTCATTAGAATAATTACAGAACACATGATTTGGAGTTACCTGTAGTAGTACATGACTAAAATACATCGTGTCATTCTCTCTTCAGAGAGAAATTTAGTGTGTTCTTGAATCATAAGAGTTTATAGAATATTTTCCCAGAATAATATATAAATCTAAGGAAACAAATATGTGTGGAGTATCATAAGATGTTTGAATTTGAATTTAGGTGTACATTAGGTAAAGAAAATTTGGTGGAAGATTCATTAATTATGATGTTGTATGCTTAGATGAAAAAAAGCATCAGTGGAGTGGAGGATGATTTAGTCCTAACTGATACGCTTGTCAAATGAATAAATTGAAGCAATGTGGTATTTTTCTTATCATTTGCGATAGTTCTTTATTTTGTAACGATGGTAAAAGATTCTCAATCATTGGATGCAAAATTCATGTCTATGAGTAAAATACTCAATTGGAGGGAGGCCATTGAAGGCTAACAACTAGATAGGAGTTCAGTTTTTTGGTTCATGTATAGGACGGTTGTACCTATTTATTCTTAGGAACACCTTCTTCATTCATACCACCATTTGAGATGGGGTTTTCATCCCGGAATAAAGAAAATGTATAAATAATTGAATGAAATTTTTTGGTGGGTCGGTATAAAACATAGGGTGGTAGAATTTGATTCAAAGTGCATTACATGTTTGCAAGTTAAGGAAGAACAGTAGTGACCAATATGTATTTCATAGGATTTACCCATACCATTATAGAAATTAGATTAGATATCTTTGGATTCTGTCACAATTACCCCAAGAATAGTTTGGAATCATGATTCCATATGGGTGACTGCGGATCAGCTTACTGTGTCAGTTCATTTCATCCCTATTCGTGGAACTCACATAGTTGACGATCTATCCAAAATCTATATCCAAGAAGTGGTAAAGATACATGGCACACTAGTTTCAATAAAATTATACAAGGATTTGATGATCACATATCATTTCTAAAAATCCTTACAGAATTCCATTTGTATTCAATTGACTATGAGTAAAATGTATCATCCTCATATAGATGGGAAATCTGAAAGGATAATACAAACATTGGGAGACATGTTGTGGGATTTTTTTAATGGAATTTGGTGGCTCATTGGAAGTGAATGTTACATTTGTGGAGTTTACATATAATAACTACTATCAGACCTCAATAAAAATGGATCCTTTTGTATAATTATGTGGGAATCCTTGTCATTATCCACTATGTTGGGTAGAAATAGGTGAGACATCTCTTATTTGGAAGAGCCTTTTCCAAGAAACAAATAAGAAAATTTTTCTATTAGAGATCGAATTCTAATGACTCGAAGTCTTTAGAAATCATATAAAGATCATCATCGATGGTCATTGTCCTTTTCATTGAGTGATCATGTGTTATTACAGATTTCTCCAAGGCTTTGACAAAGTTATTTTTTAAAGAAGGTACATTTATATCCTAAATAAATAGGACCTTTTGTGGTAATAGAACATGTTAGAGTGGTTCCATATCAGTTTTCATTTCCCCCATATTTTTGTGCATTGAATAATTTTTTCCACGTATCTTAGTTGAAAAAGTATCAAACTGATTCTAACCATGTCAATAGATGGGATCACATTGAACAAGATCTAGATGCTTCATGGCTTCATATCCTGGTGTAGATTGTAGATAGGCAAGAGAATGTCTCTCCTGACAAAAAATCCTCAGTATTGTACAGTTTTTATGTAACGATTTTCAGAATCAAGAAGAGACTTGAGAATCTGATAAGGATATGAACGACCAATGGATAGAAACATTTCAAGAAATTGATGGATTTCTACTTTCCATAGAAGAAAATACCATTGGTGGATAGAATATAGTACCCCATTTTATGGTAAGTATACATTTATTTAGGTATTTATGTATATAATGTATAATGGTAAATTATGGGAGATTTTGGAGAAATTTATTTCTTTTTTTGGTGCTATTGGAAAGGCGCATTGGAGGTGGAAGGTTTGTCCAAACTGTGTGATAGCCTAGGATAAACCATGTCGCATGGTTCATTTGAGGAAGTGGATTCGGTAGGGTCAGAACACTATTATGGAGACCATACATGGTGAAAGTGCATAGATCATCCTTAAAGAAGTGTCTAATGAATGGTTAGCGCATGGGCTTCATAAAAATGTGACAAAACCGTGCGTAGGGTCAATGTTATATCCTAAAAAGTGGATCTAACATATTTTTTTCATTATGTTTCTTTTTATACAATGTGGTCCTTGATCAATATTTGTCTTCTGAAAAGGTCAAAGTTGTTTTTCTCATTGATCTAGAGACTATCTAAATTATTATCTAGGTGATTGGAGGCATATTATTCATGGTATGTGTTCATTAATCATCGTTCCTGGCGTTCTTATTAGATCTACTACACCAATTTTCTCAGTTTCTCATATCTATGACCAATGTGAGCAGTTGTATGTTTATTGATTCAAAATAAGTTTCTTTTTTGTCTTTATTGTTATAGTGTAAGATATTTAAGGAGGTTTCATGATGATTTAACAGGGTTTCTTTGGCGTTCTTTGTACATTTATCGCATTCACCCTAACTCTTATGGTAGGTGGGTTCACTGTCGACAACTATTTCAAGAACTGATTGGATTGATTTAAAATTAATTATTTTTTTTAAATTGTATTATAATTGTAAATGCATATAATTTTTAAAACCCTATTGAGTGAATGTTCATGGAAATATGTAAATTGGTTGTTCTTGTAAAAAGTTCTTTGGTTCTTTTTTTTAAAATGATTATTTTAAAGTATCAATTTAATGGAATTTTTGTAAATGGATTGCAAAAAAAATTCAATAATAGTGGTTATTTTATTGAAATTTATTATTTCAATTAGTTTGTTGGAAGTTTTTCCATAAAATATTGGTTTTATTGAAATGAATGAAATTGTTGTTTTTGCATTGTTTTAGAATAGTGGACTGTGAGTTCAAGTGTATAAGATAAGATATTGGTAAGGGGAATCCCCCATCATTAGTGAAATGGATATGGGTTAGGTCTCTCCCCCATCAAAATGGATCACTAGGAGATGGTTAGTGAAAGGATGACTCACCCCTCAGGAGTATTGGGGGGTCCTGGTTACAAGCATTGTTCGATGTGGGGATATGTAAAATATAATGGTTATACCAAAATGGATATTGATAAATGGATTTAAAACAATGTATGGATGTTTTCAGAAAAAATAGAATTTTATAGAAAATTGGTTGACATGGAACTTTTTTATATTTGAATATAAAATATTTTGGAACTTTTTTTGAAATTAATTATTTTATATAAATGTTTATACCCTTTATATCCTAGTGGCGTGAGTAGGGATGTAATTGGGGGAAATCCTACTGAGTTTTAGTACTCACCCCATCTTTGTAACTTTGGCGATTTGTAAATGTCATCTACCAATGAATGGGAAAAGTTAAAATTTCACACGTCTTTAGCACTACATTGTGATATATGGGATATTATTTAATTTTGGAGCATGGAGATGGTGGAGCATGGAGTATTGTGGTCATTATTGAGTTCTTTTAGTCATCTTTTGTTATTTACATTAATGTTAGTTTATCTTTCATTGTAGTAAACCATGGTTATATAATACATCATATAGTGGTTTATTAGTATAGTTTTATTAGCTTAGTTATTTTATTCCTAAAGGGAAAAATTCCCCACAAATGTATTTAAGCCCTTCAGGATTTATTTTTGTCCTTTGGAATATAGTGGATTTCACTTAAGGCCTAGTAACATCCAACTTCCCTCTCAAGCCAATGAGTAGATGGTAGTATGTCAGAATCATTGTCGAATAGTCAACCTATCGAAGGCATTTTTGACAGAAAATCAAAAAAACCACAAAACACTAAGTGTAAACCTAATTGATTAAATAATTTCATACAATATGGAAATAAGTGAAATAAATGTAATCATAAGAACGAATATTTCCATTAAAATAAAACTAATTAACATAAGCTTATTATTCAAGTATTTAAAGAACATAAGTAGAAATTCAGTTATAATGTTATGGGCATCAACTAAATTTTCTTCAACTAGGGATTATTTTGATTTTAGAAAAATATATTATATTATGAGATATATATAGCATATTTGAAATGTGATATCAATATGTTTTATATTATAATGGTAATTTTTTAATGTAATTATATCATGGGGATTATGATTCAAATGTTTCAAAAAAAATAGAATTTTATTTAAAAGAATGATCATTTTTTGTTTTCCATATAAAATTAATTTTCATGGATATACCTTAATTTTAAATGATTTTATTATGGAAATGAGAGTATTATAGTTGAATTTTTTTCATTCAATTTATTTTTTTGAAAAATATTTTATAAAATATATTACATTCATTAAAAATGAAAAATAGAATCTTCTATTTTAACATATATGGAGTCAATAACATTTTATAATTCCAAAAAAATTATTTGATGTTAATATTCACTAAAAATATTTTCTCTTTTATTTAAAGAAAATGCATCCTTCAATTTTTTTCTTATTTTGGTAATCAAAATGGTTTTTTAATATAACTGGTTATTTCAATTTTTTTTGAATACTAGTACAAAGGTTTTTTTATAATGGGTTATTTAATAAAAATTTTAATGAATAATATGTTTTATACATTATAGGGTACTTGATAATTACCTATGAAACAAGTGATCATCACCTAACATGTAATATGGGCTATTCCACATTATAGGTCATCGGTGTGCATGATATTCCTTATTTGATCGGTTAAACCCCATCATAGATTTGGAAAAAATAATTCACCTCAACATTACTTATAAAATTTATAGACTTCATTATAAATTTATAATAAATTTGGTCTTTAATGTGTTATCTTTTGATTTATTTTAGAAATGAAATGTATATTAATTAAAATTTAAACACTTCGAAATATGCTTTAAGAATATTATGTTTTATAATTATTGAAATAGTTTTAATTTTCCTTATATGTGTTTTTAATGATTTAAATTTTGAATAAAGTTTATGTATGGTTTCACGTGGACGTTTTTTATATCATAAAATCAAAGAACATTACAGATAAAAGTAAACATAACCTATGTTCTTATTTTTTCACTGGAAAAATGGTTTAATTATTTTTTGTGTCCCTTTACAATATTTTAATATCTATTTATCATTTTAAAATGTTTTTCAAAGGGACTATATATGTGTAAGTGAATGTAGAATTCATGGTTAAATCTTTGAATACATTCCATTAAAAGAATTCATACATTATTTTAGAGAAATTAGTTTACATGAAAAACATATAATAATAAGAAGTTTAAACATTATATTTTTTTGTTCTTTTATCTATCAATTGTGAACTAGATATCTAAAACAAAATACCTATATGATAATTTGGAAGTTAAGATAGTTCTTTCAAGTTTAAATTCAATAGTAAATGTAATTTTTAATGAAAATACATTATTATTTGGTTGGTTATTATTTAGTAGCGATACATGAAACACAATATGAATATAAAATAATCATAGAGTAAAATCTAGCTGACTACTATCATCAAAAACTAATTCAAGTGACTCTGAATAGCCAATTATTAATTGTACAACATTATATGATGAATAAGATAATGATTCCAGATCCTTTTATAGATTATTCAGAAAATGAGATCATCTATCTCGATCAATAATGGTTGATAAGAGTGGTCCTCATAGGACATCTGATGACTCTGAAACATCTCCTTCATTTTCCTGATTAACTAATTTCTACCTGTCACATTATATACACTCGAATATAAAATTTTTTAAAGGAAAAGAATGTATTCTCTAGATAAAATGTGGACCAAGGGATTATTACAAGGACTTTCGAAATTAAAATGTGACATTCGGGTCCTATTCATACTCATATGAAACTACTATGTAATGAAAACATTCATGTTCTGAACTGAAACTTTTAGAAAGGTCTTCTACTATATTGGGTTCATGAATATGGATGATGTGAGATAACATAATAATAGGATCCAAAATTATATAGATGGATTCATCCATCTAATGGTTTCATGGTAGTAAAATGATAAATTTCATGTATATCACCTCCAACTTACATACATGTATGGGTAATGATTGGAATACACAATATGGTCCTTATTTCTCAAACATAACCTACTAACATATGAGGAATCATGAGAAAAACTATTTCACCTTCTTTTTAATTCCATACTTAAAAAACTATATTATCTATCACTTATACATTTTATGAATTCTAGTATGAATAAAATATTTCTAATTATGTTAGGTTTAAATATTTGTTTCTTGATAGAGTAGAGGTACCACACTATCGTTTTTAAAACTCAACAATGAACTCAAATAAAGTTTCAAGACCATAATGATCTACCAATCATTGATATTATACCTCATGGAAAAACATTCAAGATAAATTAATATTTCTACATGAAATTCATTAAAAAATCATGTATAAAATAAAATAGAATAAAAAACAAAAATTTAAATTGATTAACAAAATCATCATCCAGATAAGTTATGATCATAATATTCCACCAAACATTTGAAAATTATTTATTGAACTATCTATATGAAATATTACTAAATTCATAGACCATATAATTACCATTATTTAATGTATAAATAAATTCAACCAATCATATAATGTAATTTATTTCCATCTTCATACCTTATATTCTCATCACATTGTGAGAAAAGTTTGTTCAACCAGTTATGAACCCTAAACACCATGATTTTCACACACAAAAATAATAATTCTAG
The DNA here is from genome assembly GCA_963277665.1 of Viscum album. Lineage (NCBI taxonomy): Eukaryota > Viridiplantae > Streptophyta > Magnoliopsida > Santalales > Viscaceae > Viscum > Viscum album. The sequence continues at coordinate 355,272,036 of OY728155.1, read as the reverse complement.
GTTTTCATGCAATATAATACCATATATAATAATAACATAAATGTGAGGTAATTATTATCATGATCTAATAAATGCTCTAATATATAAGAAACTATTGGAGTTCCTATCAGGAGAAAAACCCACCTCAAGATATTAATGAATCATAATAGATCAAAAATCATCATCGTGACTGTGGAAATTTATGTATGGTTACTAATGCGAAGAATTTTTTATGCTCTTGAAAACTTATTAGTAAGTCTTTAATCCATTTTAATGTAGAAAATTTTCATGTTAATTTTATCATATGTGAACCCAGACATGAAATGAAAAAATATCAGTAATATTCTACTAATATGATAACATAGGTAATCATAAAAAAAATTCAATTTTTGTCACCATATCATAAATACTATTAAATTTTCCAGGAAAATAAAATCTCATCTTTCAAAACTGGAAATTAAAAAAACATAAAAAATATATTCCTAGATGAATGCCTTTCTACAATTATAATATTGGTGATTTTTATACAAGATACCCAAAACTATATCCCACTATTGGTCATGAACAACATTTTTCCTATATTACAAAAGAATATCATACAAAATACCCCTAGAGAGGATAAAAAACACATTAAAATATTTTTTTTTAATTCCTAAAATTATTTTAGTGAATTTTTAATACCAAAAGGCAGGAAGACATAATCATGGGTACCATAACAGCTCTTAATGTATTTATTTGGAAATTCATGCATAAAAACTCTAATTTTTGGATACCTTAATTTTAAATCACAATCAGATTTACTTTGTGGAGAGACTAAATTGATATAATATGTCATTAATTTAGGGTAAATGATGTTTATTCTTTATAATTTATTATTTTATTATATGATAATCCACACAAAAATGAAGAGATCCATCTCAATTCCTGATAAAAATAACTTGTGATTCCTCCAAAGTCATACTAAGAAAGATATATGATTTTATTCGTAACATTTCAATCTAGACATCCAATTACCTTAGTTTTATTATTTTTTTCATATCATATGAAGGTGAATAAGTTTTGGCCCCTATTATGATATGATTTTATATTGCACTTAACTTAGAGGTTGAAACATGGAGAAACTTTCATAGGAACATGTTAGGAAATTGATCCATGATTGTTGTAAAATACATATGTTCAATTGTATCATCATTTACTATATTAATCAATTCAACATGATAATATATGGTCATAAAAACAAGTGCCAATGGATATTCATTAGTAGAATTCACATCCCAAAATCCATTAATGGTATGGTTGATGCTATCAAAATAAATCAAAATAACCAACTTAGAATAAGACTTGATGTTTCCGATGATGTTCATCAACAAATACCTTCAAAAATATGTTAAAATATATCCATCTAAAGAATAGTGAAATCAAAAATCAAATTTTCCAAATTATTTATTCGAAAATATTCTATTCTCACATATTATTTAAAATATCATGAGAGATGAAGTGATTGATGATTCTTGTTATAAGGCATCACTCAAAATTTATACCCATATGATAAACAAAAAAATAATTAATGAATGTTTGGGATAATTCCAAATTATATAAGTGTCTCATAAGTGTAAAATTTAAATGAATAGTATTTTACTCTATTAAATATGGAAATTTAACCTCTATGATATGCTTTTAATCACTGTACAATTATTGAAAAGTATTTAATCATTCCATAATTCCTTATTTAGATTGAACTATCTATGAAATCATAGTATTCCTAGAATCACATTTTCTTTCTTGGTAAATTGGAAAACAATTATTTTTAGAGAGGAAAACTACATGAATAATATGATATCTGACACGCATGAGATGTATCATGATAAGAAATGTTCTAAGTGCTACATCAATAAATATGAATGTGTCAAATATGATTATAGTTGTGCAGGGATCAAGGTGGATTCCAATAAACTCAATTCATATGAGAAAAATTTCCACACTAGAAACACTGAGGCCTGTTATTGCATCTTCAAGTAATGTTATATAATTTAGTTTTATAAGTCGGATGTGTACCACCACCATGATAATATGTTATCCTCTTTTTATTGATCCATGTGTCAAAGTTCCCACATCCTCCCCTAGAGATGATCATACATTCTATTAATAGATTTCCAACTACATACCATTCTTCCATAATATACAAATGATCCATATATATTTCATTTTTAATATTGAGGATTGATATCATAAAAGAAATATATAGTTATAGCATTGATTCATAGATGTGCTCCATTCGAGAAACTATGATTTTCTCTTTAAGAGAAACATGAAAAAAAATTATAAACAAACATGTATTGTCCATCACTGATATATTATATTTCTTCCATAAAAATATAAATGTTGATTGAGATATCCTTAATTTATAAGGATAGAATTATTTGTTAAATATTTATTAAATTCCTTTTAAATCTATAATTAGTTAATATTAACTTGTAATGATAAATCCCACCAATATAAGTGGTAAATATCTATCATATCAGTTTACAATATTACTATTAGATCTACTGGTTGACAATGGATATTAAAAATATGATTCATTTAATTGATCTAAACATCTACCTTTTCAAGTTCCAAATCACCACAAAAATTTTTCGGGTTATTTTTATTAAACTATATAGAAGTATTCCCTTACAATGGTTCCACATTCCAATTTCATCTTTTAAAACATCGAAAAAATTAAAAAAAAATATGAACTATTTTTCACTTGTGGATAAAGTGTATTGACATTCTACATAACTTATTCCTTCATATTTCTATTCTATCTGAAAGATTAAATTAACTATAATAGTAGAAGCACCTAATTTAGTCATAACTCACTATATACTGAAGGGTTATTCTTTTTAAAAAAACTATAAAAAATAATGACAAACATAATTTATATACAAATTTTTTTAGACCAATTCATAAACAATTATACTGATAATGAACAATTTCTTCCAAGTGGTAACTCTCACTATCAATTTATCATATGAAATAAACTTTGGAAATTCCCAACATGTTTTGATTAAATATATATATAAGTATCTTTGAAAACATATCATTCCTAGAATACGTTCGAAACATGATGTTCAACATAAATGGTCTCTTATTTCTTATTATGATATAAAATTCTTGTTATAACATTCCTCAGATCTTGAATATGTCCCATTAAGAAAATTGAATAAAAAAATATTGATACCATTTATAACATCTCAACTCTCACCTTTTTTCCATGGGAAGAGGTCTTAGTTTCAAAAACATTTTGTGACATCCCCATGAACCTGAAGGCTACTGATAACTACCAAGGTGTATCAAACAATTGGAGAAAGATTTTTCATAAAACACCCACACAACCAAATGAGTCATAATATTATATATATAAAAACTATAAAATGGTTTGTTAATTATAATACTACCAAAATTTATATAATAGTAAAATAAAATAATATTAGTTACAAAAAAGTGTAATGTGATTTATTATAATTTATAATAGTTCCAAAAATAAGTAAGACCCATGTGGAATCACTTTATTGACATAAAGACAGATCTCCCAGATCTAAACAACAAATGAGTAAGAACACATCAATATGAACCACTACAAGAATGTGACACCCTTCCACTAATTAGAAGGAAATATATTATATATGATAAAAATAAAGTTAAAATGTATGTTTAATGAGAATATCAATAGATACTTCACAATGAGTTCCCAAAACATGATAAAAGGAATGAACAGTTCAACAAATTTTATATAAATTATATTTGAATCAGATAAACTATTTAATATAAAAATGATAAAATTTTTCATGTAAAAAATAATTAAGAAATGAAAATCCACCATTTATGAATGATTTGAGTAATTATACCATGACTACATCCAAACAAAAACACACACAAACACCAATTTATGAAACTATGGACCTCCATATACCTGCATGTGATGTGTTATCTTATTTAAAATTCATCAAATGGTGACCACATTAATGGTTATAATTTTAAAAAACATCATATCCCCTGATGATAAATTTAATTTGGAACCTTCAACCATGAACTATCCAACACATTAATTTTAACATTGGATACTCCAACAATGGTTAGTATTGATTCACATGAATGCACAAAAATCCACATTGATGGGTTTTCTATGGAAATCCAATTCTTTTTTCAAACTATTTTCAATAATTTTATCAAAAACCATGTGTCCACCATTCAAAAATATTTAGTTTATTTTTTAAAAAACTTGTTAATTTTCAAATGAAATTTGAGGGAAGGGACTTAAAAGATAATCCTTTACGTTCTAAAACAATTTTAATTTGAGAAAAACCACATACCTCACAATACTTGATAACCATGAATAACGGACCACAAAACCTCTAAATGTTTCCTAGAATACAATCACAGTAAATAAAAAAAAATATCCCCTAATGATACACAACATTTGACATATGTTAAAACATGAATTAATATATCTAATGATCTTGGTGAGAGGATATGATAGGATCTAAAAATAATGACAAGAGGTAAATTCTTAATGATGATTCATGATATCCAATGAAATATCTAATTGATCATAGTGGAGGAAAATAATTCAAGATATTTTGTGAAAAAATAATTTTCATAGTTCATGAATCATTATTAAAAATTATGTTCTATGCATAAATAACAAGTTCTATAATTAAGACACATTTTGTATAAAAAATGATCCAAAAAATAAGTGTAAACATAGAAGAAACAAGTTTAGAAGCACAATTATTCTACATCACTGTGTAAACTATGCAGTGATAGAATCTCATGGTCACCCCCTCACATGATTTAATAAACCATGCACAAACTATTATTTTCCCCACTATATACATTCACACTTATTCTATGAGTATGTACGAGGATTTGTTAAACTGTTCAATAAATAAAAATTTTAGGTAATATATTATTTATAATAAATGACATACTTTCCTCACATTATGTCAAATATGTATATTTATAAAATCATTGGGATTATATTATTCATTGTAAAATTTGACGGAAATTAGATTTTTTCTCTTTAAAGTGCACTTTAGTAATCCAACCATAAATATGTTTATGAAAATTACTTAAACCTAATTTTATTTTATTTTATTCTTGACATAATTAGATACAACCTTAATTCAAGACATCTAATAGAAATTGTGAATTTTATTATAGTAATTGGTCCATGAAGTCAAAGATGGGTTGGAACTTATAGATTGGACCCCACATCAGTATTTGGGACATAACATCTTCATCCATCTTTTTATTTAAAAAAATTTTGTGAGGATATCAGGGAATAAATTTTAAACAAATCACCATACTAGAATAATTTCTGGTTTATATGTTTTTAGCCAAATAGTTGGTTAAAATTGGATTATGTTAAATCGAGTAATTTCCCCCTTCACACTTGAAACCTATTAAATCATAGCCTCCCCTCTACTCCATAATAGTTTTCTAATTTGGAGGGGTTTGGAGGTGAATTTAGAGGTTGAAGTTAGAGGAAAATGTTTTTCACTATATTTATCCATGAATTTCAAGAGAGAGATCTCTTTAATATAGGATCCCTTCATCGAAGACTTATTATTATTCCACTTTTTCACATTGTAATTTTTTTGTTCTTTCAATAAACTAGTTAGTTTCACTTTTATTTCTTCTATTTTAATATGCTTTATTCTTCATAACTCATAATATTTTTTTAGGGAATCATTTGAAGAATTATTACTGGGTTATACCATTTCCATGACCATTGTGAATGTAAAACATTTCTTTGTTGAGTACACATACAATGGAAGAGTTGTTTTTTGGTAATAGATATACCAATTAATTATTCATACATTTATTTTGAAGAAATGTGATTATATAATTCAATTAATATTATCTATGAATTGTTTTTTTATTTAATGGAATCTAATAAACTAATTTAACAATAACAAAAAACACGCACGGTTGTGATATGTGTGACTTGTGAGAGCATAATTTTAATCTATAAAATACTAACACATGAGATAAACATGTAGTGTAAAAATATAATCTATAAAGTCAATAAAAAAATATTTTCAGAATGGAGATATTCTATAATTTAAAACTAACCATAATCAAGCCTTATAAAGAAAATAAATTTATCATTCTATAATGGCATGTTCCAAAGTAATCCTACGGTTTAATTCAATTCATATTTTTATTAAAGTTAATTTTTGTAGGGTTCTGGGGTTAATAAATTAAGGGGGTCAAAATTAATTTCATATTAATTTTAATGATAATGATTAATAAGTATGTTAATTGGTAGACTTATATCTATTATTCGATATAAAAATAGATTTCTAAAAATATTATCATCTCATTATGTCTTAATAATCAAATTACATTTCAAAAAATAAAAAAAATACAATTTTATTCAAGAATAATAATTATTATTTTATAAAAAAAGAATGAACCCCCTCATACTTAGATCTTATTAATTTATTTTATATTTATTTTCATAGTAACATCGAGAATTTATTTTAATTACTTCCTCTTTAAGAGGAGACCTTGGTCAGACACTCTACTACAACTAAGCGCCCATAAAATCAGACATCATTTGAAAGTACCCCTGACTACACCTTGAAAGTTGGAACTATTTGTATTGCATAAATTTATCTATTCATCAAATTAGTAGTATTATTTAATTTTATTTTTTTTATTATCCCATTTCATTATTTTTATCCTTTATCAATTTTTCTTTTTTCCATATTCTTTTTTTTTTATTTTTTTTACCATCTACTCAAAAATATCATGTTTTTTTATTGTAAAATTTTCATCATTTCATTTTTAATTGATTTATAAACAATGTTATCCTAAGTATCTCTTAAATCACGAACCCAGTATAGAATAAAGCCATAGGCCTCGAATCATACAATCAAAAGCTATGAAAAGTATAAAAATTAAACCAGTTAGAGAATTAATCCATTATGGGAACACTAAAATTTTAAATACAATTAGAATCAAACATAAAAGCAAAACAAATTGCTAAAAATAATAATAATAATTAAATTAATATAACCATGTGAGCATGTGCTGAATTAGAAATTATTTATCAACCAAAATTTATGTCATACCAAAATCTCAAATCAGACGTTGAACTAAAATCTAGGTTAATTTACTTTCATCAAACAATTTATAAATTATTCAGTTGGGATATGAATAAAAATTTAAAAGAATTTAAGGTGGTTCTATCAACCCTTAAACAATGATATTTCTATGAAGAACAAATAAAAATGGGAATTTTCATTCTCACATGATGGAACTGAAAAAGATTGGATATATTATTTACAATCTAAAAATGTAACATGTTGACATGATTTGAACCAAATTTTCTTATAGAGTGTTTTTCCAACATCAAGGACCACTTACATTCTAAAAGTGATTTTAGGAATCATGAAATACCATGGAGAGTTATTATATGTGTACTGCGAGCGATTCAAGAAGCATTGTGAAAGATTCCCATATCACCAATGTAGTGACAAACTCTTTATAATATACTTTTATGGTGGCCTCATGCCTATAGAGAGTAGTATGGTGGATTTCAAGGTTATAGGGGCATTGGATGTCAAAACACTAGAAATTTCACATGCATTAATTAGTAAGGTAGAATTAAACACCAAACAATTTGGTGATAGAGGGACACCTCAAGTTAGAGGAGTACACTAGGTAATTACTTGTTCTCTTGAAAACCATTTCATTGATACTAATTTGGAAGAATTTAACACTCTTGTGAGTTAGATTGATTTGGATCAAAATACATACCAACCCACACGTACAAGGCCTTGTGGAATTTTACCTGAAATAGAAAACACCACTGACTATTACCCCAAATTACAATATATAATAGATTGTGTATCCATATTACCTGGGAGACCATATTTGGGAAACATCCTCAGGATAAGTATGACCCATTTTCACCAACATACATCAATGGATGGAAGGATCATTTGGGATTGATGTATGGCTCTGTAAAACAAACATGGTCTCATTTTCAAATAAAAACTACCAGTTTTCACCTTACAAAAAATGTTTCTAAAAATCCAAATGGAGATTTTAATCTCAAATATCAACAAGACAACAAAACAGTAATCCCCAAATGAAGTCATTTTCTAACACTAATAACATTTTTAAACATGTTTTTCTTAATCAATAGAATGATATGAAGAGTCATAGATCATGTTTGAGGGAGTTAAAGAAATAAATGAAGTAGATTGCAACATCCCTCCATGATCTAGTAAGTAATAATTCTATAAATATTCCTTCGAAACCTACTCCAAATCCTAAGGGGAATGTCAGTTCCATCAAATGAAGAAGTGGAATGGAAATAATGGAAAAATCTACACCTATAGTTCCACATATATTCTCCAAAACTCTAGAGGAGTCCCATTCAAGACCATCAAATGAGAATCCCATGGATAAATAAAAAGGAAAGAATAATATTGATTATGTTATTCTTAGGTACCTTCCCTTAACAAATATATTGGTTCAAACCAGTAAGATGGTAGATGAGGAAATTATGAATTCGGTTTTCAACACATTCAAGAACACAGAGATCAGCATCCCTCTCCTTGGTGCCATTTTGAAAATTTTAATGTATGTAGAATTATTAAATGATCTTTGTACCAATAAAAGAGGGATCAAGGTAAATCAGAAGAACAATCTTTAAGGAATGATTGAAATATCATTACATTAACGCAAGCTATGTCAATAAAGTGAAAGGACCTAATAACTCTCACCATATCATATACCATGGGGGGTTACACTTTTGTTATACATTATGTAATTTATGTGATTCCATAAATGCGATTCCTTACAATTTATTATCTTTTTTACAAGTTGGTGAGTAAAAGCTAATGAGAGTATTGGTGTATTTGAAGAATAATGATAGACTATATCCAGTGGGATTCCCTAAGTATTTACTTGTTTGGGTAAGAGAAATGATCTTTCCAGCAGATTTCTATGTGCTGAACAGGTATGATAATCATGTAAATTCCAGTTCTCCCATTATTATAGGTATTCCCTTTCAGAAAATTAAAAAATGATCATAAATTACCATAAATGTACAAATTCCATGGAGTTTGGTGATAAAATTATTATATTTAATGTTATGGACTCCATGAAGTTCCCTTTAGAGGATCATTCTACTTTTTTTATCTCCAATTTTCAACAAACATTTAAAAACCCCAATGATTTTAATTTTACTATGACTAGGTAAATTATGATCCTTTGTTCTTGTTTTATATTTAAGAGCACTTCCGCAAATTTTCTTAATGCAAAATACTTTATTGTATTTTATTTTTATGTGGATCAGTGTTATGTATTTTTTCATTTTCACTCTAATAGTGATATTATTTTTGATTTTTCTGATGGAATTAATGAATTATTCTCAGATTTTGATGATTTCTATTATGATACTTATGATAATTGTGTGCATATTTATGTTCCATTAATGTATCCATCGATACAACTCCCTCTTTCGTTGGAAATAAATAAATTTCTATAAAATATCAAATATTCATACTTGTTCTGTGGTGAGATATTACATGTTATCATTTATATCAATCTCCCTCATAAATGTGATGAAAAAATTTGGATTTTTTTAGGGAGAACATTCGGGAAATTGGGATGACCTCGGCTGACATATCATATATTAGCACCTCTATTTTCATGCATATGAATCTTTTTGTGGATAGGGATAAACTAATTATGAATCCACAAAGGTGAATTAATACAAATATTTTAGAAGTAGTTAAAAATGAAGCTCAAAACTTTAATGAGATAGGTATAATTTATCCCATTTCAGATTCCCCATGGGTTAGTCCTATTCAGGTTGTGTCGAAAAAATTCGTTTTATTGTTTTTTGAAATGATATAGGTGAGTTAGATATAATGAGTATAATAAATACTTTTCATTTATTTATATATTATATGAAACTAAATTAATCCACTTACAAGGACTATTTCCTCCTCGAAATTTTTAATCAAATGCATGAGGACTAACTTTGTAGATATGCAATTGTTTCTTCAATGGATTTTATAGATATTTTTAAAATACAATAGCTCTAGATGATTAGGAGAATAAAACATTAACATGTCCATTTGATACATTTTTATAGCACATGATTATATTTATACTATAAAATTCCCCAAATACCATATAGAGATTCATGGTGAGTATTGTTTAAGATTTCATTTAGATCTACATGAAGGTATTTATATATTATTTTACATTGTATGTATCTTCATTTGATCAATGTATCTTTAGTTTTGGAATGGTGCTGAATCACTGTATTAAGAAGAATATAGTCTTGAACATAGAAAAGTGTAATTTCAGATATAGATCTTGTAATTGTTTTAGGGATAATAGTGTCAAAAAAATGGAATACATGTTGATAGAAATTTGGAACATATTATTTCAACTTTACTATATACTTCATGGTTATGTGATGATAGATCATTCATAGGGAATCCAAGTTATTATTGACACTTCATCATAATTTTTAGTAAGATCACTATAACATTATCCTGATTTCATCAAAGGGATATAGACTTAATTTTTTGATGATTCATGAAGGGTATCATTTAATGAGCTAAATAAGAATCTGACCACTCCACTGATCAAACAAACCCTAAGGTTGATTCTTAATTTAAATTTTATTTATGACACATACAACTTAATGGTTGGATATGTCATATATTAGTTAGTGGAAGGGTGGTCCCATGTGATTTACTATGCATCAAGTATATTGTATTAATCATAATAAAACTACACACCCATAGAAAATGTGTTTCTTGTAATCATATTTTCATTAGATAAATTTTGTTCTTATTTTTTTTGATGTAATGTGGTTTTTTAAATGTATATATGATGTACTTATTAAGGAAGCCTAATGAAAATCACGGAATTATATGATTTATTTTCCCTCCTTAATGAATTAAATAATGAGATAATAGAAAATAAGGGGTAAGAAGACATGGTGGTAGAGACATGAGTAGGATTACTCAGACACTAGAGGCTAACACATTAGACTGGGTTCCACTTTAGTAAACTTTTCCCAATGATAATCACTATGAAATATTAATACAAATGATTTGTATGTTAATTTTATTAACTACCATGTTTCCTCTAAAATTTACTCAAATTGAAAGAAATTTTAAGTCCTATAATTAATGGGAGAGTCTTGGTTTTTTGTATGGGATGATCCCTACCTCTAGTGCATGTGTAGTGAACAAATCATTTAGAGTTATGTTCTGATAATGAGTTTTAGTCTGTTATCCAATTCATCCATACACATTAATATTGAAGACTCATTGGACCCCAATATATTGTTAGGAATGTCTTAGAAATAGGATTATATTGAACTACATTTCCCTGTGATGGTCAAGTGTTTTGTATGTCATGCTCACATTTCAAACACACTCGAAACATTCCAAGGAGACATGACTGGCCCTAAAAACCCATATTATTCTGTGATATATTTTATCTATGTAAATTTATTTAATGATTCATATTCCTACTTCAATATTTTTTTCATATATTTTGGTTTTTCTTGATTATTTTATAAAATCCGTTGAGTTCAATTCCACTAAGACTGATGATTCTCATGTTGTAGTGGGTTTTTTATGGATCAATTTTTTATAAATTTTGGAGGAACTGATTCCATCATCAGTCACCAGAAGACACAATTTTTCAATCATAATTTGGATTCCCTCTTTAGATGTTCTAGGTGAAACAAACAACATCAACATCATACCACCCCCCAAAAAAATGGCCAAAAAATGGTTTCAAATCGGGATTTGAATCACATTTTATAGATAAATTGTGAATCCAAATATGTAGGATTGGAGGACGTGAATGGATAATGAACAATGGGGATTATATATAGTCATACAAGACTCCCATTGGTATATCTCTATTTTGAATTTTGTTGGGAAATCTTGATATATCCCTGTGTAAGTGAACCATCAGACATGTTATGGTATAATGAAATGTTACATGTATTTGTCCTGGGATGGAATTAAATGGAAGCTATAAATTAAATATATTTTGGAGACTAAACATTCATCATATAAAAACTTGAGGCTAAGTAAGGAATGATCAAAAGTTTCTCATGATTGAATGATCCAATAACGACAGTTTCATGTGGGAGAGAAATTCCTTTCAATACTGTTAATGACTGAAGCAGATTCATGGAATGTTTCATTCCATATGGTTAGGTCCGTATATTGTATCCTTATAGAGTAGTGGATATCACACCAGATAACACTGTAAAGACATTTATAGTCAATGGTTATAACAACCCTACTATTTATTACATACTTAAATATGATTTATTACATAAAACATGCACTTGATTCAACATAGATGATCAAGAGGTCTAGTGTATTTGGTGATTAAAAACATTACATAACAAATTTAAAAAATGCAACATCTTAGTGAAAAATTTTTACATGAACACTACATTCCCTCGTACTTATCATTTTATAGGATAACTTGAGGACATGCATAAGAAAAGGGTGAGATATAAAGACCAGTAAGGGAATAAACATGGAATAATATGTGGAATAAAATACTTGTTAGACAATAGGTATATAGATGGATCACAATAGAAAAATGATCACAAAGGCATGATAAAGAATGATAATCCTAACATGGAGATGTGGTAACCACATTTAACATTATATTAGCATGATCAAAGGCTCATTACACTTGTAACATGAGTAAGCCCTCATTACACATGAAGCATGAGTAAACCCTAATTCTACATTAATTAACATGAGTCAAAAATCATTGCACATGATGTATCATGATAATATGATTTACCCAATGCATTGGAGTGCTATCAGGGCACACCATTCTTAAACATTTCGTTTTACGCATAAGATTGCAACATGGGTTACATAAAATGGAATAATTCAACATCAAAAGTTATTACAAAATTAACGATTGTGGAATACATACATGAATGTACCATTAAATATGTATATATGAATAAAGGTGAATACCCTTGATAGATACATGGGTATGGTATTCATTAAACAATGATTTTGGCTTGAAAAAACGTGAGGCAATTTTTGCAGCATAACTGCGTGACGTAAGCATTCATAAAAATTGTTGATGAAAGATAATGGTATATGTTATCATATGTAAACATAATGGAAGGTAATGGGGTCATATATATACAATTCCCAAAAAATAATAGATGAATTCTTTACAGAATTATGGCAGGGTGACCAGTGTACATGGAAAGAATTAATGAGTGAGAAAGAGATCTCTAATAAATTAAAAAATAGGGAGGGTAGTATAAGAGAGGTGCAAAATAATACCCCAACATTTTTAACTTAAAGGAAAAAGTTATTAAAACATAATTAAATTTGGATAAAAATAAGAAGTGTAGGAACCCTAACATTGAAGTGTGATCCCAAAGGCTTGGGAGGGGCTTGAGAGAGACTTCCTGGGAGCTTGGGGATCCTTGGTAGCATTCTAGAGAGATGAGGGAAGTGGTTGGATGAACTACAATTATTTTATTGAAGTAGAAGTGGGATCTTGGGTGGGTTTATATAGGAAAGGAGATGAGATTCTTTATTATTTATGTTTGGGACACCACACATTAAACCAATCAAAAACTTAACCATAACATTTTTTTCCCATGGTTTTTTCCAAAGGGAGGGGAAAAAAATATTTTATAAGGCCAATGGACAAACATATAAAAATAGTAGGGTTGCTTATGTGTAGGTGGGTAACACTCACAAGGAAAACAATTTGAAAAGACCAAATGTTTTATAAGTCTCGAAGGATCCACTAAAGCTTTCTAAAATAAATCAGAAAAACCAAAATCAGATTTTTTTAATGGTAAAAAATATATCTTCCAAACATAATATTTATAGTATTTTATTACATCACTGTTGGGTCATTATGATTTCATAAAACAAATTATATATTAAAAAAGTATTTAATTTTTACCCAAATATTTGACTTTTTAAGAAAATTATGAGAGATTCATAATTGGATAATTTCAATGACCTAATTATAAAAATAATATTAATTTTATCTTAATAATTTTCTAACTATGTGAATTTTTAATTTTACTATAATAACTTATATTTATCCAATATTCATGGGATTTGACAAAAACAGCTTTTATGCATTAATAAAAATTACTGTTGTATTCATAAAAATTATACGTTCATTTTTATTTAATAAAAATTAATTTATTAATAATAATATTTTTTAAAATATTATTTAATTCAAAAATCCATTAATTCATCAAAATAGAGTAATCAGTTTAATATTATCAAAAAATATTATTTCTTCCTTTAAAAACTCTTTACAAAGTAACAATAATAAAAAAATGTTTAATATTTATACAAACAATAATGTACATAGTCATAGTGCTAGGTTCTTATTACCTAACCCCTTAAAACACACATAAATGTATTTAGGGTAAGGTGCCTGATGAAGACATACTCTTGTGGTGGCTCGGATAACATTGCTCGAGTGGTAATCTATATCAACTTCCACTTCTCTTATAGGTGGTTCCGCTCAAGATTAACATATTCAATCTCATATTGGGTTTGGTCATGAGTGAAGCCCAATGATGCCACCTCCTTTCTAAGATCAGAAAAATGGTCTTCATATAGGTCCAGTCTACTGGATGAGGCCATCACTCCCTTTGTCTGAGTGAATTGGATTTTTTAATTCCATATATTTTTACTAATCATGTGATAACTGTTCAATGGATATATTACCAACGGTCAAAATTCGAAATGGTATTTTAAAATAAAAAACATAGAACCAAATAAGTGCATACGTTTTACATAACCATTAGAAGACATTTACATAAACAAAGATGAATTTTCATTAATGGTTTTCTGGGTCGTAACAATCTTCCCCATTTATGAAAAGTTTCCCTATATGTTTTCTTTTACCACAATAAATCAAATGTGGGTAACTATGCTTCGTCACATCTTCTGATTCCCATGGTCCTTCTTCAAACTTCTGGTTTTTCAATAGAACCTTGACGAGGGGCATTGTCTTATTTGGTATAATATTTTCTCTACGATCTAATATTATTCACTGGTTTCTCCTCTTAAGAAAGACCATCCTATAGCTGTAATATCTCTGAAGAGAGTACATGTGAAGGGTCTAGTATAAAATTTCTTAAGAGGGATACAAGAAATAAATTGTTTACTATGTCCATGGTAGGTGAAAGTTCTAGTCAATAGGACACAGCCATGACGCATTCAAGAATCTAAAAGGGGATGATGTACCTAGGACTTAAATTCACCTTTACTCAAAACCTCACAACCTTCTCCCATAGAGATATAAAAATAAATACCATGTCTCAAACAGTAAAATTAATGTATCATCGATGGTTATCTGCATAACTCTTATGTCAACTCTCGGATCCCTTGATATACTGCTGAATGGTTTTCACCTTCTCCACCATTTATTCGACCATTTCATGTTTTAGAAGCTTACGATCACCGATATCATCCCAAAAACTCGGTGTTATGCACCTCTTCACCTAGAGGGCTTCATAAGGTTTAATTAGGATACTGTAGTGGAAACTATTATTATATGAGAATTCAACCTAGGAATGATGTTGATCACATCCTCCTTTAATGTCCATTCAACATGATCATAACATATCTTCCAGTGTCTGAATAGTTTTTTCATATTGGCCATCAGTTTGAGGATGATAGGCCATAATGAAGTTCAGTTCAGTATCCAGAGAATGTTGAAGACTATTCAGAAACAAAGAGGTGAATCTTGGATCTTGATCAAATACAATATATAGTATTACTCTATACTTCCTTACCACTTCTCCCACATATATCTTTTTCGGTTGATCCAATGAAAAATCCTCTCGAATTTCAATTATGTGTTTAGACATTCAAAGTGATCCACAACAACCTAGATGGCATTATCGCCCTTGAATGTCTTCAGAAGTCTAGTTACAAAGTCCATGTGATGTTCTCCCATGTTCATTCTGGTATGGGAAATTATTTCATCATTCCCTTAAGCACATGCCTCTCTACCTTCACTTGCTGATACACTAGGCACATTGATGTATACTCACTAATATATTTCTACATATTATCCAACAAATAATTCTCTCATAGATCTCGATACATATTTGTGTTTCCTGGGTGAATAGAGAAATTTGAACTATGTGTGCCATCCAAGTGTTCATTCTTCAGCTTCAGAAATGATGGAACACAATGTCTTTTCCCAAATCTCACAATTCCTTCTTTATTAACATTGAAATATGATGTTTTCACTTTTTTGATTGCTACCACATTCTTCAGAATACCAACATCATCCTTTTCTGAATCCTTTAAGATTTCCAAAAGAGACGGTTGAATAATCATTTGTGAAAGGATTGATGATGTTACCTTCTTTATGATACCCATCTCCATCTTCAACAAATCTAAGAATATTGGATCATTTTCAATTCACATAAATGAATTAATCGTTGGGTCTGTTCTACTTAGAGCATCCGACAACTTGTTCACATTCCCTAGGAGGAAATGGATTGAGCAGTCATAGTCATTGATCATCCCTAACAATCTTTATTGGCGCATTTTCAACTCTTTATTTTTGAAAATATAATTGAGGCATTTGTGGTCCGTATATATTTCACACTTCACCCCAATGATATAAAACCCCAAAATTTTTAAAGGGAAGATTACCAAAGTGAACTCCAGATCATGTGTTGGAAAAATTTTCACATGAATGTTCAATTCCCTTAAAACATAGGAAATCAATTTTTCATTTTTCATCAACATACAGCCCATGCCCTTCTTCGAAGAATAACTCAATAGAACAAAAATTTATTAACTTGTGGGTAATGTGAGTTCCGAAACATTGATAAAGCCTCATTTTAAAAACCTTGAAACTTTATTCACATTAATCACTATAAAAAACGTTACTCCCTTCAGAGTTTTCTTGGTAATATGTTTGGAAAATCATGAAACATTTCCCAGAAATAGTTGATAATATCTAGATAACCCCAAGAATATTTGGATATCCATTATCGATGATGGCCTTGACCATAATACTATTGTAGTAGTCTTGGAGGGATCCATAGATAGTCCCTTTCATATGATGATATAGTCCATGAATGAGACCTACTTCAACCATAACTCAATACTGCTGTACGTTTCATAGATCATATCCTTTCACAAGGTCTCTAGTACAGTTCTTAGATGCTCCTCATAATCCTCCTCAATTTTGGAGTATATTTGAATATCATATATCATTACTAACACAAATTTTTCAAGGTAATCTCTAATGATACTATTCATCAAGTCCATAAAGATTGTTGGATCATTAATGAGTCTGAAAGTCATTACTATGAATTCATAGTTCCCGTATCTTCCACAAAAAGTAGTCTTGGGGATATATTCCTTCATCACTATTACATGATAATATCCTGAAAAAAAATCCACATTAGATAAGTATTGTGATCCACTCAACTAATCTAACAAGTCATCAATTCATGGTAGCAGATACTTTTTCTTTATTGTTATTTTCTTATGTTCACAATAATCGATGCAAAGGTGCATTGACCCATCATTATTCTTGACGAAGAGGACTAACACACCCCTTGGTGAAGCACTTGGGAATATACACCCTTTATCAATATTCTCCTATAGTTGTTTCTTCAGCTTCTCAAGCTCTATAACAACCACTATATTGAGAGTCTTGGATATTGGAAATGCCCCAGGTATAAGGTCGATTGAGAATTCAACATCCCTTCTAAGAGGGAGAGAAGACCATTCCTTAGGAAACACATCAATGAATTCCATCACAATATGAATGTCTTCAAGGATGGTTTCCACTTTAGAATCAATCATCTGAGATAGATACACATGTTTTTAGGGCAGTAATATCCACGCTTGAGATTATAGAGGTCAGAAAGATTCATCTTCCACCTTGCACTTTTACCAGATCAGGGGTCGATTCTCCACATGGAGAGTGATTTCCCTCTCATGGAAATTTATGTTGGCTCTGTATTGGGAAATCCAATCCTTTCCATGAATTGCGTAAAATTATACCAGAGGGAGTATTATGAGGATATTCAAGAAGTTCAGTCCATTGATTATGATAGTGGAGGATTTATATTCATGGGATGCAATAATTTCCCCATTTTCTGTACTCACAGACATCTTTACTTTAATGATTTTTGGTGGTGTTTGGATTGTTCCACTAATCTTTAGGGATATAAAAGAATGTGTAGAACCTAAATAAAAATGTATGTTCTCTATTCTTGAGTGAATTATAGGTTTACCTGTCACCACTTCGTTGTTGGGGTACACATCGCTGGTAGTGATTGGAAAAGCTCACCCTTTCTGCCTTGGAGGTTGATGGTTGCCTCCAAAAACCCATGGCATAGGGAACAAATTTTCAAGATTCACTAGTTATTTTCAGTTTAAGCAATGAATAACATGTTGAGAGTCCAACGGAGCATTCCCCTCCACTGTCGTAGATGTGGGTTTTTCATGTCAGCAGTAAAGAGTTAGGTTTCCTTTTCTTAGACACCAAAAGCATTTCTTCATCCGCTTCAAGCAATTTTCGAGGTGATTAGTTTGCCAGATTTGGTAATTTTGGTGATGAATATACTTAGAACCATTGGATTTATACATCAAACATTAATAATTGAAATCCACATTATTATTTTTAACCCCATGATACCCCATAGATTCTACAATCTCTATTTCATCCTTGTGGGCACATTAGACAATTTACTCATATCTTTCAAAGTCACGGATTGCAAGGGAATTATGCAGGCTGGGTTTCATCCCACCAAAGAAGTGGTCATCCTTGCATTAGGGTGTAACAAAAATGATAGAGGAGTATCGTGAAATCCTTATGATGTTTTCCTTGTACGTTCCGACAGATTCGTCATCTTTTTTCTTGAGGGAAAAGAAGTATCTTTCTATCTTAAGCTGTAGGGTACATGGAAAATATTTATCAAAATATATCTTCCAGAAATCCTTCAATTACAACACCTCGACCTCTTCCTCAGGCTTTGTTTTTTTATCATTGTACACCATTGATCAGCTACACCATCTTTTAGATAACAAATAAAGAGAATCTTCTATTGTTGGGAACATTTAAGGATGGAGAAGATATTTTCAATGGAGTTGATCCATTGTTCAGTGATTGAAGAATCAGATGATCCATTAATTGTATGATGCCATTGTCTCATGAAGATCAAGATAGTGAATTTTTCATTCGTTGGGAGGCGGTTTAGCATTTTTATTGACCCATTTTTCTATTCAATGCTTGAGTTAACTGATAGTGTATTGTGATAATGTTCATGATTCCTGCTTCCATCAGATTGGGTATCTCATTAGAACAATCATCACATTGGTCTTCACATTAGTTGTTAGACCGAGTCCTCCTATTACCGGCCATTGGATGGAATAAAATGAAATTAAGGGGTAACACATATATGGTAATCCAAGGAAAAATTAAATGACTTATAAATAGCTTTTATTTCCTTAAATTATGAATCTATAGGATTCAATCAATGTTATCCATGATCTAATTTCTAAAATATATTCTTAGGGTAATTTATGTTCATACTAAGGTTGTGAATTTACCAATGCATATCACCTAGGAGTGTTATAACCAAGAGTGTAGAAAGGCTCTTTGCAGTGTACAAGGATACCACAGGTGAATCCTAAAACACCATGTTGGGGTTTTCACCCCTAGGTACATCTCACCAGAGCCACCACTACCTTCTCGTATCCAGAGAGAACATATTTTATTGATAAACCACTTACTGTATACCCACCAAATCTTAGGGATGTATATATTATACTTATTCTTGTCTCTAAGGATTATCTAGGGTTTCCTAATACTAATCCCAAAAATAACTAAACCTATCCTCTGATACCAACTATAACAACCCAACTCTTTATTAGATAATTAAGCATGATTTATTACATAAAACCTTCACATGAGACAACATAGATGATAGAGAGGACTAGTTTGATTGAGGATTAGGAACATTAAATAAAAACAAAAAACATAAAATGAAACATCTTATTGAAAACATCCTTTACAAGACACTATATTCCCTCGTACTTAGAATTGCATAGGATAACTTGAGGACATGTATAAGAAAATAGTGAGCTATAAAGACCTATAAGAGAATAAACATGGAATAACATGAGAATACAACACATCTTAGACAATAGTAAAATCAATAGAGAACAAGAGAATCAAGAACCTAAAGGCATAATAAAGAATTATTATCATAACATGGAGATGTGGTAACAACATTTAACATGATATTATCCTGAGCCAAGGCTCATCGCACATGGAGCATGAGTAAACCCTCATTGAAAATGAAGCATGAGTACAACCCTGTTTCACCTGAATTAGCATGATTCAATAATCGTTGGAAAGGACATATCATGATATTATTCCTTACCCAATGCATTGGAGTGCTATCAGGTCGCACCATTCTTAAACATTTTATTTCATGCATAAGTGTGTCACATGGATCATATAACATGGAATCATTCAACATCATAAGTTATTCTACGATTAAGGTATGTGGAATACATAAATTAATGTAAAATTAAATATGTACATGTTCATAAAGGTTAATACCGTTGATAAAGACACGGCTATGGTAATCACTACACAATGATTTTAGCTTGGGAAAACGTGGTGCAATTTCGATAGCATAACGGTTTGACATCAGAATTCATAAAAATTGTCGATGAAAGAGAAAGGGGAATCACATCATATGTAAATAAAATTTAATGTAAGGGGTTCATGTAGATACATGTCCCATCAAATTCAATTGAAATTAGATTCATAATACAAAATTATTGATTTAATGTGAATGACAAGAGAGAAATTCATTACCGAATTTTGGAACAATAATGGGTGTACAAGGAAGATATTAATTAGGGAGAAAGAGGTACCTTATCAATTAAAACATGGGGAGGGGAATATAAAATATTTTTGAAAAACATTCCCTAATATTTGTTATTAAATGTAAATGGTTATTACAACATAAAGAAACTTGGATAAAAATAAGAAAGGTAGGAATCAATTACATGGAAGTGTGATCCCGAAGGCTTGGGAGGGGATTAAGAGAGATTTATTAAGAGCGTTGGGCACCTTGAGAGGATTTTAGAGAGATGATGGAAGAGTTTTGACGAACTCTAAAGGCATTCAGTTTTGATTAAGTGGGATATTGGGTGGGTTTATATAGGAAAGGAGAGAGAACTCTTTATTATTTAGGTTTGGGACACCACACATTAAACTAATCAAAACCACATACTAGCCCATGGTTTTTTCCTAATGTTTTTTCCAAATGGGAGTGGAAAAAAATGTTTTATAAGTCCAATGAACAAACTTGTAAAATTAATATGGTTGCTTATTTGGTGGTGAGTAGCAATCAAAAGGAAAAAGTTTTTAAAAGACAATATGTTTTATAAGTCTTCAAGGGTCCACTAAAGCTTTGTAAAATAAATCAAAAAAACCCTAAAAAACATTATTTTAATGGGAAAACATATTATTTATGAATATAATGTTTATAGTATTTTACTACATCATTATTGGGACATTATGATGTTATAAAACACGTTATATATTTAAATGATATTTAATTGTTTACAAAAATTCAATTGTCCTATGAAATTATGAAAAAATAAATGTTGGATAATTTTGAATTTTTCATTCCAAAATTAATTTTTATTTTATATAAATAATTTTATATATGTCTGAATTTTTACTTTTAAAATAATAACCAAAATTTATCAAAAATTCATTGGTTTTGACGAAAACATCTTTCAAACAATAATAATATTTAAATTTTATTCATAAAAATTATTGTACGATTTATATTTAATAAAATATAATTTATTAATAATAATATTTTATTAAAACAATATTTTATAAAAAAATCCATGAATTCATCAAAATATATTTCTATGTTTAATATTAACTAAAAATACTACTTTTTCATTAAAAACACATTACAAAGTAACAATAATAAAAAGAATGTGTAATATTTAAAAAATAATAATGTACATAGTCATAGAGCTTGGTTCATGATAAATAACCCCTTAAAACACCACCATAAGTCCTTATGGTAAGGTGCACGATGGTGAAGGACTCTTGTGTGACTTAGATATCATTTCTAGAGTGGTAATCTCTATCAACTTACACTTCTCTCGTAGGTGGTTCAACTCGAGATTAATGTATTCAAGCTCATCTTGGGCTTAGTCAAAGGTGAATCCCAATGATGTCACCTCCTTTATGAGCTATAACAAATGGAATTTATATGGGGAAAGACTATTGGATGAGGTCATCACTTCCTTTGGATGAGTAAATTGGATTTTTTAAAGCCCTATATTTATATTAATCATGTGATCAATGTTCAATGACTATATTAGCAACAGTCGAAATTTATATTGGTATTTTAAATACCAAACAATTGAACCAAATAAGTGAATGATTTTTACATAACTATAAGAATTAATTTAAAGACACCAAGAGAAATTTTCATTAATTAGTTTTTGGGTCATTACAATGGACACCATTTGAAGAAATATATTGAGGGACTTCTTACTAATGTAGTTGATTTCATCACATTTCATAACCCCATCATCAGTTGGGAATAACTAGTTTTTCCTAACCCTTTCACATTTATATTAGTTATCCTATTTCAAATTCTACATTTCATGTGCATTAATCATCTAATATATCACATTAAGAAAAAATCAGTATTTTATTTTTGGAGGAGGGGACAACATTTTGGGGTAGATTTTTAGGATTTTATTTTGTGTGTTTTTGTGAGTTTTCATTGAAATTTCCTACAAAAATTATTTAAAAATATAAAAAAGTAAACCAAAAATATCATGTCATCATTTTTATGTGGAACATGTGGAAAATGCATGTGTTAAAAAATCACTTCTAGTATGATATGAATGACCATTATTTCATTATTATGTGTATATTTTTTTTAAAAATGAAGTGTATGATGATACTATTAATTAATTCAATATACAGCCTTTTATATTTTCACATAATTCATTTTGATATTTTTTCATGGTTAATTTATTTATTAATTTATTTTCACAGCTTTACATACACACTTACTTGTGAAATATTTCCTACTCAATTGAATGTATAGCCATGATAGGTAAAAAACCATCTTATATCAATGTTTGGTGTATAAATTAATTTTCCTTCGAATAAATTTCATTACTCTACTGAATTGACCTATGATTTTCTACCTTATATCCAACATTTGTATGCCCGTAAAAAATAAAATATTAAAATATCAAAAAATAAAATCAAAATAAATCTCTATAAATAAAAGATTGATGAAATTTACATCACATGGGGATATATAGTTTTTGAGGTTAATTTATGACTTTCATGAATGGTTATGTGAGTCGGTATTGACATTTGATTTAAATGGAATGTCTAACGGGCTCAAGGAATTAAATAAGCTAAGATACATTTTTTTACATGACCTAAAAATACTCATTAAATTTTGGAGATATGAACCTGAAATGGTTGAAACAGACACATGTGGGGAATTAATGGCTTGATGGACCCATAATATGATTCTCTATGATAAGTTTCATTAATCTCACTGGATTTTATTTTGATTAAATTTATGATAAAATGATATTTAAGTTTATTAAAATTGAATCTGGATAGGATATATAAATTTCATACATTTTCATTGTGGATTGAAAAATATGAACATGCATATTATGTCACATTTTTTTGGAATACGTGATATTGGATATTTCTTAAGAGTAAAAAATGGTGAGTGTAGAAAATTTGATAAATCAAAATTTTCCTGAATATTTTATTTATAATAAATGAAATAATTTCCTCACATTTTGTTATATATATTTACATATAAAATATTTGTTATTATAAAATTCATTTGAAAATTTGATGAAAATTATTATATTTAACTTCAATGTGCATTATTGTATTTTTGTCATTAAAGTTTTTCTTTTTATTTAAATATTAATTTTTGTAAATATGTTACCGAATTAATGGGATAAAACATTCATTCAAGACATCATATCTAAATCATTTATTTTTTTTAAGTAAATGTGTCATGATGTCAAATATGGTCTAGACCCACTACAATGGACACCACTTCATTATTTCGGCCATAAAAACTTTATCCATTCATGGATAGGGACCATATTTTGATAGAATCTCTAGAAACTAATTTTAAAAAACACATACTTATAAGAGTATATCAGGCTCAAACATGATGGTTTTAAAATAGGTGATGCATATTTGATTAAATTATTTTGAATAATTTCCATATTCACACTTCAATCCTCATAAAAGATAGCCCCCCCCTCCTCTGTATAAATTGTTTTTTTTCAAATATGGAGGGGGTTAGACATGAGTTATGATATTTAAGGAAGATCATAATTATTTTCACAATATTTATATTGAAATTTCAAGAGGTATAGCTCCATAAGCTTGTATCCCTTTAATGAATCCTTCTTCTTACTCTTCTTCACTTTGTGTATTTTTTTTGTAATAAACTCTTAGATCCTCTTATATTTCATATATTTTATTCTAATTTATTCTAATTTATTCTATTTTATTCTTCAGTACTCTTCCTTTTTGGATGTAAATAAAAAGTAGAATTTGTATTTGGGTTTTGCTATTTCCAAGACTGTTGAGAATGTTAAATGTTTCTATGAAGACTACACCAACCATAAAGGTGTAGTTTTTTTAGTAATCAATATACATAGTACCTTCTTAATTAATTTTTATTGAACCAATGATCTAATTTAATTCACCTAATATTTTATATTTATTTTTTTATTTATATTAAAATAGTAATGAAATTTAATAATTAACACCAAACATGTGTAGTTGAGATTTTTGTCAATTTTGATAGCACAAATCATTATCAGTAAAACAAAAATACACGAGATAAATTTGTAGAGTTAAAATATAATCCCTAAACTAAATTCACCCTTATTTTCAAAATAGATATATTCCATAATTTTCAAGTGACCTTAAAATAACCTTATAATTATAATCCAAGCTGGTTGATGTGATTGAATGTGCCAAAGATAGCATAGTGTTTAATTCACTTCATCATGGTGGTAAAGTTATTTCTCATAAGGTTCAGGGGTTTCCAAATTTGGAGTAAATAATTAAATTTATTTTAAATTATATTATATTGATTAATAAGTAATAGAAGAGGGATATTATGATTGATTGATCTTTCTAATAATAGTTTTGTAAAAAACAAATTCTCACCCTTTGTTATTAATCAAATTTAATTTCAAAAATAATAACCAAAACATATAATCTTCTCTCAAAAAATATTACTTTAATTTTATAAACATCAAAAAAACACTCCCATAATTATATGTTATTTATTTCATTTGTATTTATTTTTAAAATACCTTTATAAAATTGTTTTAATTTATGCCTCTCTGAGAGACGACCGTGGCCACCACTCTAATACACCTAAGCTCTAAAAAATAACACCATATTTAAAATCACCCGTGTCATATAAGTTCCATATTTTATAACAATTTTCAGGCCTAGTGACTCAAAAAACCATAGTTCATGGTTTCTAGGATTTTTCATGGTTTCCAGTAACCATAATCAATCTTTTAACCCCCAAAACTCTTCTAAAACGCTCCAAAAACACTTTATAATATCTTTAAGGTCAAAACAATTATTATATATCCCAAAAATTAAAAATATAAGGGAATTGAAGATAAAAAAATTTTTCTATAGAAATAAAACCATGTATTGGAGTAATAAATTAATCGATATGTTGCTCCACACTAGTACAACAATAAATTATTAGAGTCCTAAATCAATTGAAGACTCTAAATGAAATAATATTTTTTCACATATGTTCCCCATGTATGAATTACACAAGACCAAGTTCAAAATTTAACATATATTAATGAAAATAACCATTCTAATAATAATATTATTAAATCCATGATGACTGACATGGGTCATCTTATCAGAGCTTTATAGTTTATCCTTTGTGAAAACATTTACATATTTAAACTTTATATTGATTTGGTCATCCCATGATTCTATGATTCTAAAATACTGATTCCCTATTTTATACATGTAATTAATACATTGAATCATAAAGGGATAATTGAATGTTATTTATTTTTTATGTGTTCAATGTGTCCCGACACTCTCAAGATTATTTGTTCTATTATTCTACATCATAAAATCATCTAGTTGGGTTGAAATAACTACATTAAATGCATTATCATGGATTTCCAAAACCTCATACTATAGAGTTCATTCCCTTCCTATATAATAACTATATAGTTGAATTTATAGATCCATTCTTAGTACCTCTTTACTCAAAATGGTTTTCTTATCCCTTGATGTCTCTAGTTTATGTAAACATTGAACGCTATCTAACATCTTAAGAAAATATAATTTTTTACCAAGTGATGTATTGGATACCTTATATCCATGATAATTTTTTTTCCAATCTAGTGAATTTTAATTAATTCAAGTCATAAGTATCTCTTTATATAATATTTATTTTCATTTTTTTCTGAATAACATCCTGGTTGAAATCTATTATTTTGGATAATTCTTGTACCATACCAAAATAGTTTTTTAACTTGTCCATCTGAATACCCATCTAAATCATCAGGAAATGTTCTATAAATTCAGTATGAATGCTTAATAGTCATATTATTTCACTCAAGGTGTAATTGATAAGCATTAATAGACAATAAATACCTTCCAATAATGTTCTTCCATATCTACATTTTTATAGGAATTTTACATCCATCTAAATCATTGCTGGCCATTAAATACTCTAATAAAATTTCTTCACAATTACAACAAACATCTCTTCTACTCATCTATAAATATATTTCCGGATCATTAGTTAGATTCCTACTAAAATTATACTTAACCACTATCAAATTAAAATTAAGGTTACATCCCCCCATCCTTCATATTATTCACTACATACTATGAATTATCTCTTAGTATATGTAGATTTTGAATAAGACAGAACCCACTAATAGGAACCATGAAATTATTATATCCAGAAGAGGTGATTTGGTGGTTTCAACATTGTATATAAATAGATATAAATTTTAAATATATAATAAAATTTTGACATTATATAATTAATGTAAATTCCAAAAACATGGAGAAGCATATGAAAAGTGGTTTTAAACAAATATATCTTTATTAAACAAAATAGTAAATTTAATATATAATTAAAATTTTTAAATAAAAAATAATATTGATTGTCTTGATTTAAATGCTAGAGAATATTAATTTAATATATTTGGGAAGAAAAAAACATATTTACATGAGATAAAATAAATAAAATTTTATTCAAAACATTTAAAAGTAATATATAAATTCTTATTATTCATGTGAGATACCTGAAGTATATAATGTTTATATACATTCAAGTAATATAATTAATCAAAAAACAAATAATCCATTTTGGATAAAGAACATGAATTTTTGAAATTTCATAGTGAATATTCAAAATAGAGCAATAAATGAGAACATCAAGGATATAAAACAAAGATAAAAAATTTCTCAATAAGAACTTTTTAATAATGGTTGAGAATTATTGATTCATTAGTTGGTAGAATATTTGAATGAAAAATTGGATGACACTAGGAAAACCAATTCATGGGAATTGGTTTATTTTATTTTTTAATTTATCATTATTAAACCATATTTGGAGTCCTGTAAAATTTTAAATGTGATCGGAAATGTATAAAATACGATATAATTGATCTTTTAAATTATTTTTTCTTATGATGTAGATATTTTGATTAACAAATAATATTCTCTATTAATTAGTATTTATAAAGAATGATCTTAATTATTTTCATTGGTAAAATATTATATTATATTTTCTATATCTATATATATTTAAGTGTTTTAAATATGCATTTTTATTGAATTTAAAATAATATTTTTTGTAATTTTATATTAATCAATAATTATGTTTATGGGTATTTATTTTTAGAAATCTTTGTGTGGAAAATAACCAATAAGTAAATGAATGTAAGGAAGTATCTTCTATTTTTTTCATATATATTATTGTAATAATAATTTATTAAAATAAATATTGTTTTCATTAAACTTTCCACTCAAATGACTAATTGATTTTTAGAAGTTGATATTGGGAAAAACGTATTTCAAATTCCACTAAATTTCCTAATAGAAAGATCAAATTTTTCGTCTTTAAGAGATGTGTTCCAATGATCGTCCGTTGAATATTCGTGTTGTTTTAATGAGGGATATTTTTAATCATACTACCAAAGAAATTAATCATCCCAATGATATTGAATGTTAAGAGTCAAATCAAAAATAATTATAAAGAATAAATGCGTCATTACACAATTCTTCTACGTAAACAATCGATTTTTTTTTCACACATCATATTCACTATATGAATTTGAATATTTTGATTTTCATATAATTATATCCATTAGATTTCCATTTTACATCACAGTTACATAAAATTTTGAGATGTATTATTATTTTAAATAATATATTGATAAATAATGATTTTTCATTAGGACTGAGTTAGATGTGATACTGATATGATGTTTACAACTACTAAAAATTTCATCATGGGATAAATATGTATATCTCAAAAAAGAATAAATTATCCAATAATTTTTATACATATGATTCATTAATTATTTCTATAACTCATGAAACAAAATAGTTGAAAGGCGTGAGTAATCTAATAGATGATTATAACTTGGTGGTACAGTTTCCAAAATTAATTGGCTAAAGTAATAAAATTATAATTAATAATTCTTCAAATATAATTTAAAATTATCCACTTGATGATGTAGATATTATGTACCTCATTTATATTAATTTTTTTGATTAATATATTCTGTTTTTGGATTATTTTTTAAATATTAGAATATAGTGGATGATGTTACCAAACTATTTTCAAAGTATTAATTTCAATTTTTTATTTTGATAAAGGGACTATAAAATAACTTGTCTTATGAATATGTTTCAGTTTTTCCCATACCTCAATAAATGTTTCATTTGATGTGATTTTTAAATGGGGATATAAGTAACATCATGACTTTAAAGATATTTTATTTTAAACATTTATTGGAACAAATATGTTATAAAAGTGAGTATATAGATTTTGGTGATTTAATGGTAAATGGTTTTCATTTAAATACACACGTGTCTATGTAGTTCTAGGATTTTATGTGTCCTTTTAATATTAAATAATAGCTGAAAAAATATATGTTTTGGTGTATTTTTTTGGAAATATTGGACATATATTTTTGGAAAGATCATTAAAATAAAAAGTTAAAGAAAAAATTAATATGATTATTATAAGTATATTTTAGTTAAAATTCTATAATGTAATGATAATAGTAATCAATATTCATGTTTCATAGAATGTTCTTACTTTAATTGCATAGAATGATCGAATAAAAACTCACTAATATTCGGTTGGGTTCTATTTGTATGTTTAAATAAAAAATATAAAGGTTTTATTTTTATTAATAATTTATTTTATGAGAATCTATATATAATTTGGTTGGTGTTTAATATAATAGTTGATTATTTTGGATTAATTACATTGGTGTGAAAATACTGCTAGAACATTAGTGATAGATTTTGATGTTAATATATTAGATAGAAAAATTAGAAACATTATCTTGTTGAGGTGCTTATTTTTCATTATATTTTTGTTTTGATTATTCTTATTTATGTGTATGACTTTTTATTTTGGTTTCAAATGTTTTTAGAGTTTTTATATATTGAAATAGAAACAATTCTACAATTGAATAATATTACCTTATAAATATATTCCCCTTTGTTACAATACTTATTCTAGCCATCATTAGATATGTTTCATTCAATAATGTGGAGGCCATGATTAACATGATCTCATGGTTGATGATATATTAATTATATTAAATCATTATATTAGTGTCTCTACTGTAAATTAATTATTATTTTATAAAACAAATGTGTATGAAAAGAGTTTTTGATGTAATTTTTTTGATATTTCTATAATATTGAAGTTGTAATCCATAAATCATGTGATGTAAAATATTATTTGATTTTTGGATTGAAGTAATCTCATTATATAGGAAATCATTACTAAATAGTACAACTATCACACCATGAATCCAAAATACTATTTTTAGTACTTTTTGTATTGGGCCTTCTTGCGCAAAATAAAGAAAGCTTCTTCATTTATTATATATAATGCTTTAGTAAATTTAGTTTCATTTTAAAGTCATGTTTTATCCATAAAGATAAATTGAAGAGACATATATTTTATTTTCAATTTGGTTGATGGATGTTGATTCTTGAAGATAATATTACAATGAAAAAGGTGTAAGAGATGGTGTTGTTTTCTATTAGATGAAAATTTTGTAGTGTAAAATTTAAGAAGTGTGATTAATTCACCATATTGAATATGTTACTATCGAATATATCAATCAATTAAATTAATAATTTTAAAATTTATTATTTTGAATATTGATATAAAAAATAAGATAAATCTTTTGATGTTATAATAATTATTTGACTTTACTCATAATTATTAAATAGTATAGACATGTTGATGTACACATATTTCAATGTGAATATGTTAAAGAAAATAATAAGTTGTCTATTAGATGATATTATCTTATAATATTTAGAGTTTCATTGATTAATATAATAGATAAAAGATGTTTTATAATCGGTATACATTTATGGGGTTTTGTTGAATTTTGAAAACTGTAAATTAGTTACCATCATGAATAACTATCATGTAGTGTATCAGAGCACATCATACATGTTAGTAGAAATATTTATATTTAATTTAATAGAAGTAAAACTTACCTATTTGTATAAATGATGATTCAGATTGATCAAATGATCCATACATTATCCTGATAATGAAAATGGTGTATCAAATAAAATTTGATGGTAAAAAATTGAAAAAAATCGTTCCAAGAATTAATGTTGATTATGAAGTGAAATAAAATTTATTTAGATATATATTGAATATTTGTGTCAATTATATGTGAGGAAATTTGAAATATAGAGTAAAATGTTTCATCAAAGGGGAGTGGAATCAGTTTATCTAGTGCCTATCTGGGGATATTATAGTCTTCAAGACATATCATGGAATATAATATCATATTGTCTATGCATAAATTATTTACAATGATGTTTCAAATAAAATGGACCATACCCGACATATGATTATTAAATAAGGATACTAGATGATATATGTTTCTTGATATATGGAAAATTGGTATGGTACACATAGAAATTTAATGATATTAAATGAGGTTATATCTTCCTTCCTTGATATTATTTTGTTTTTTATCAAACATTACATGATTGTGGATTTCTTATAGATAATTCCATGTAAAACATTTTGGATGGTTTTCAATGGGGATACTCCTAAGGGTTAATCGATTTTTTGGTGGCTACATACATCTTTATTAAAATTTAAAAAAAAGGATCATATAGGAAAAGAAATATATGGGGATGAGGAATAATCAAATAAGGCTGGTTATCAATAGTGTATTCATTAATTAATTTTATAGACTAGTGAGTTAGATAATAAATGATTGTTGGGGTATTATTAAGGGATTCATGTTTTCATGATATTAAAATAACTATTATATTAGTTGGAAGTAGACACTACATTAGTTTGATACTATATATATCTGATCACTACCTCTCATTGTTCCATTGGATATTGCATCAAACCATATTAAATATTACATGAGTAGGATGTTATTATTTTAGCTAAATATTAGTTAGGTATTATGTTAATCTACATAGATTCTTCTAATGGGGCATTGGGGGATGCACAAACTGTTTCCATTTTTTCTCCACCTCTTCTTCCACACTGTATAAGCATCATTTAATGGGAAACCCTGGAGATTCATCATTTAAGACCCCATGGATGATTAAGAAAAAAATTTCTCCCCTTTTCTATATTAAACATTTTTATTATGAGTGGTTTTTGTTTTCAAATAATGATATCGAATGAAACAAATAGTTATTAAAAATTAATATGATATTTTTGAAATTTAATTTATCTTAATTTCATTAAATATATTATTTATTTGACAAAAATGAAAATATAATTAACTATTTTACCCGAACAATATTTGGATATTTATTTTTTTAATAGCTATTATTATATAATTATCCAAAAAATCGATAATTATTTGATTGACCATTTATAATTATTAATATATTTCAATAAAAATATTAATTTATATGTCATAATTTATATCAATGTATTGAAAATAATGTCATAATTAGTCCTTTCATAATAAATGAATAATAAAAATTAAATAAGGAAAATCATTACTCTATTCAAATTGTATGTATTATGTGACATTACCCAAGTAACAAATACATATATATAACATCATTTTAGAAAAATATTTTACACTTATCTTAACAACACTTGTATGGGGAATGTAATGGTTTAGTGTGTGTGATGAACTGATAGATACTCAATATAATTTATGAAGTATCCTTAAGATATCTGAAACAATTATTCTCACATTATAACATTCATAGTGATACCGTATTTAATTCTATTTCACATAATCTAGGGAAATTTAAGTATAAAAATGTGGGAGATAAAATTCTAGTAAGGGTAATAATAGAATATTTTAACAATTAATCATTTGGGACAATATAATATGTTTAATATTGTGATAATATGATCAAAAATTATGAAATATATTCCCAATCAGTCCAAGAAAAAATTAATTATGGTTTATGGAATAAAGATTGATCAGAAAAAATAAATAATTTATAAGATTTTGGAATCTTAAATAATGAATCAAATGTCCTGAGAAAATATCATATGAATAATTAATTATTTTTTAGAATATACATTAACATATAAATTTTTTTCCTTATTCATTGACCATTATAACTTCCAAGACTATCATAGATGATAATGACTCATAGTTAATTGGGCTAACACCTAATTCCCCAAAATCTCCTTAATAAAGTTTCACTTCCAATACTATAAGTGTGGATAGAGTCTGTTTTTGTGTTTTGTGGACTCCACATTCCAAATTTTAATTTATTTATGGATATATTCATCGACAACCATATGGGATATATTACCTTATTGGGGTTTGTTCACTCCTTATACGATCAAATTATTCAATTATATATCAAAAATTAATGAATTTTTTGATGTTATATACATTTTTTACAATCTATATAATAATTAATTCCTTTATTATTTGTGACACATGATAATAAAAAAACCAAAAAAGAATTATTCTGTTAAATGAAATAGGTTTCAAAAATATTATATCATAACACAATTAACATTTTGGACTGTAACAAGTTTCATATAATCAATCACAATACACCATCCAAAAATGACATATCAATAAATTATGTGGACGATTTCATAATATTATAACCTATATGATGAATCCAAATCCTTGATAGATAGTAACATATATGAAAAATATCATATATAAAATAATTTTAAACACCATAAGAAAACAAAGGAAATAACATCACTTTTCATTTTGGTATATCTAAAAATAATATTTCATGAGAATTGGAAACATAATTTTTATTTTATAAGAATTAAGACATAAAAATGAAACTTCTTGAAGATGGATAGACATGACTAAAAGAAAATAAAAAAAATTTCATTTTTTTTGTTAGTGTTATTTATTATGACATGTTTAGAAGAAGTCAAAATGTAAGAATATGAAAATTATATTAAAAATTCAAATTATTCCATTTAAATGAATAAAATTTTATTAAAATAACCTTTATCAAATAATTATGTTTGGAAAAAATTGTTATAAACTGTTTTATGAATATTTACATGGAAGAGAAATATTCTTTCCCAAAAAATTAAATATGGATAAATTTTCATATAAAATCAATACTGATCATTTTGAGAAGTAAATATTATATAATAGTAAAAATTATTTAATTAAGGAATAAATAAATATATAGAAATAGTATATTTTGTCTTTAAAAGATAATTTTAATATAAATTTCTTCAATGAATGTTTTAAAAAGACTATAAATGATTAAAAAGATATTATTAAATAAACCCTTTCCTCAAGTCTCATTTTTATTCATATGCATCCAATAAACCTATTATATTAATAAATATTTATCTAAAATAAATTCTATAACCATATTAATATATATCTTTATATTAATATATATACCATTACATTAAAATTTAATTATAATATTTTTAGCAGTTCTTCAATAATATCATTATTTTGTTAAAAATTGGTACGTTTTACATATAGTTTTTATTGAAAGGTTCATGTCCCTACAAATTAGTCATGGATTATTCATTTTCACAGTATTTTTATATTTCTAAAAACCAAATTTAATCAATATATATTATTTTATAATAATCAAAATTGACTGGTGATGAATAATGAATTACATAATTTCATTAGAAAGTTATTTTATACGTATACTCTAGTGATTTTATCACTTTTTTTTGGTTGAATCCAAATAATGTATAATAATAATAACAATCCCTTAAAAATTAATAATTATGTTATAAATATCATATATACATTTATTAACCATGACACTAGTTTTCTAGAGTGTGGGGATACATTATTTTTATTGCGTCAGATTCAAGGAATCACATCTTAAAGTAACATAAAGTTTAGTGTCTTGGTTAAACATAATACATTCATGAATATCAGATTATAATTAAAACCATAAATTACATAATATATTTACTCCATGTGTTTATCATTATTTATTCTAGAATAACCATGGAAATTAACTATAACACTCCTAATAGCATCTGAGGGAAAGAAACATAAGGAAGATTTGATCTCAAATTCCTCATTCGGGTATTTGTAAAGTTTAAGATATGAGTAATAAATAAAAATAATTAAAATGGGAATGTGCATAACTCAAAAACATATTATTATATATTTTACATGAATTTAATTTGGCTGGAATAAATTATGATCAATTAATACTATATAAATAATCACATAATCTTGATGTTTAACCATAGATAATACAACTAATTGAATATTCACGAGTAAAATAAATAAATATACTAAAATTTATGGAATGTTTATTATTTTAAATTTAAATAATTACTCCAATTCATCATTTCAATGCTTCTTTATTAAATTGGCAAGGACTCTACAAATAATCCAATACATTTTTTGTCATGATAACTATTGATGCATCGAGAGGCTATAGAAGGTCGATCCCATCACTTACTAACACTATTTAGTTTCAAATTTTAATTTGGTGAAACATAATATATATAAAAATTCATATTAGAAAAATAGAATAAAAAATATTAATACATTCCCCAATTAATAAACATAATCATAATCCATTCAAATTAATCTGAATAATTATTTAATTAACATACATCCTCTTTCATACGAATAATAACCATTATAAATAATTAATAAGGATTATATTAATAAAACAAACCCAAAATAGATCATGTGTAAAACAATGAATTTATTTCCATCGTGAATAGATATACAAAATAAATTCTTTTAAAAACATTCACTTGAAAAATATCCATCTTATAATGAAAAGAAATTTAAATTTTAAATTGTATATTATATTTTGAAAATATATTTCCATGTAAATAAACGATGAAAAAATATTTTAATCATTGAAACATTGGATGGTAAAAATTATAGTGAATTCCATAAATGTCTTAATGGATAAAAAAATTATTCTTTTCAATTTTTTAGTTAATGTAAAACAATTATTTTCTTTTGTAAAATACCAAAATGATTCCCTTAAGGAATTGAAAAAAATTAATGTCGTGTAAAATAAATTTCAACGAATTATATTCATATAGTTAGATTTTTTTGAAAATATTAAATGAAAAAATTGGTTCAGAACTAAACTGATTTTCCACTAGAGAGTGAAATAAAATGGTATTTTATTACAAAAATATTCTAAGTCATTTTATGTACCAAATATATGAATTCATTAATAATAATTTACTAAACCATAAATAAACATACCAAGAGAATATATATAGTTTTTATTAGACAGTGATGAAATAATTTCATTTATTGGGAATTCTAGTATAAATAATCCCAATTAAAATTATATTGAAAACTAAATCCCTTACCACATTGGTAACATT
Organism: Viscum album; assembly: GCA_963277665.1. Lineage (NCBI taxonomy): Eukaryota > Viridiplantae > Streptophyta > Magnoliopsida > Santalales > Viscaceae > Viscum > Viscum album. The sequence goes on along the minus strand of OY728155.1, from coordinate 355,235,822 downwards.
TGGATCATAATTCCTATGAAAGAAATAACATAAAATGAAACATTGAATACTATGAATAGAATTATAATCTGGATATGATATATCAATGGGTTAGTGTATACACCCCAAAAAATAACAAAGTTGTAAATATGGAATATCTCTCACAGAAGTAAATGTGAGATGAGAAACCCTTAAAATGCTTATGACATTCGAGCGAATGATGATAGCTTACCCAAATTTAAAATTCTATTTATTATGGGAAAATAATACTAAAGTAATATAATTTATGTTTTTTTACAAAGTTCCCTTTCAAAAAGGGGTATTATCTCGTCATGTAATTTATCTTAAAAAATGTATCCATGCCTGTTTATTCATTTATATTCAAGTCTATCATAAAAATGATTGAATTATTGGTATAAATGTGGGATAAATTATCATATTTTTAAAAGGTTCTCCCAATTTTTAACCCACTACATACTGAGATTATGGGGATGTAAAAATTTCCAATTTAATAAATATTGAAAAAGAAAGTTGGATTCATACATAAACAAATCCTTATTCAATCCCCTCTATTTATCCATTAACAAAACATTCATTAGACATATTATCTCAGCCTATAGATAAATATTAGTACAATATGTTTTGTGAAGAGACCACAAATTCTACTCATTATGGTATCTAAAGACTAACCAAAATATTCAAGGACATTTATTACATCTAGAAGCTCCATCTTATTTATATTTTATCTATATTAATAATAATATGTATTATGAAACATCATGAACACCATGAATTCGAGGGAAATTATCCACAAAGATCATTAATATTATCACCGAGAGGTCATGTATAGGATTTATAATTTTATCATGAAACATTGAACCAAAATCCTTTACAACCATAATAATTTTAATTCTAGAAGATCATTAATCCAAAGAATCCCTCTAATGAATGGATTTATTTTAGACATTACAAATTTTATGTGAGATTTCTTCACCAGTCACTGATAATATATTAAAGGGTTTAATTTTAAGATAATTGTGTCTACAATAGAAAATAGAAACATAGAATGTATCTAAATATGTATTCCTCGCATAAATAATACAAATTATAAAATCCAATAGTTTAGATTCAGAGAATAAGATCAATATATATTATTAATATCCTCACTATACGGATGAAATAAAACATATCTACAAATAAAATTTATACACATATCTGAAAAAAAAATCATGAATAGGAAGACTAGAGTGTGAAATTATATATAAAATCCAGAATTTAGAATGGTAAACCTATTTTTTGTTCTCAATTCCAAGATATCCTAGATTATTTACTACAATAAAATTGTTGTTTAAGTGCATTGATGTAAGGGTAAAATTATTTTTCTTATTCCAAAATTATTAAACCATACTAATAAATAAATATTTAAATACTTATAACATCCTTATCTTCATCTATAAATCCAACTGAGTTCTTGAGTTTCTATTTAATTAGTGAATAAATATGCAAATTTGGTCATATGAACTAATTAGGTTTAATAAGGGAGTAACTATGAAGTTATCAAACAAAAACACAAGGGAAGAGTTTTTGTTAATTAACAAAAATACCTAGGATATTATTCTCAGGAAATTATCATTGAGTTCCAACCTTATAGAAGAGTCCATTTAATTGAGATCTACATCCATTATCGTGTTTAAATATATGTACCAGAAAAATTCAACGGATAATGATTTTTTATTGATCGATATCGATATGATTTTTTCTTACAAATCCTTATTAAATTATAAAAATTATTTCTTCTAAGGCTTGTAAAGGATACATGTGTGAATCCTTTCTTCATGCTAATATTTCTAAGTATCCTTTTTATTATTTTCCAAATCCAAACCATGTTATAAATACAATTCATAGTTCTATTTAACAAATAAGATGGGCATTTATACACCATTTATGAGTAAAACATTTAATTGAAAATGATGTGTCTCACAAAACAGACCCTCCAGACCCTTGAATTTAGTTTCCCTTTACAAGAATAAAATTTACCCCTTTTTTGAACCATCATATTATTAATATGGGAATATAGAGTTATACCACAAAATATAGGAGAAAAATAAATCTATAATCAATCACATGCTATCTTATGATGAATTCATTTTTCCTCATAGAATAAATATTCATTCAAAATATAAGATTGAATTATTTAATTTAATTTATTATCCTAAAGAAAATTTATAATAAATAAAGGGGTATTTTTTTAGCATTATATTTTTTAATATCTCATTTTCTTAAAAATATTATTATTATCACCATACAATAAATTTGAAATAGTAGGAATACCTATATTATCTATGATGGAAATTATTTATCCATAAATAATAAAATTTAATTGTATAATGATTATATTAGTTTCTTCAACTGAAAATATAATAGTTGATGGAGAAATCCCTACATTTCCTCTCACAAACAAATGAAATATTTATTAGGGAAATCATTGACTAGAAATGAAATGTGATCTGAGACTATATGTTTCTTAATTCATCTAATTAAATAATCATCCAAGTCAAACATGGAAAAAATATCAAAAAAATCACAATCCTCCATGGATGTATCCTTTTCAATAATAGTAATCAATAAAATATAACACCATATATTGGATTTTCTCAACATGTTATAACATTAAATGGTAGTAAAATGAAATCCTGAAAATCATCCCATGGATAAAAACAAGATAATATTGTTAGATGTTTTTATTTGATATTTTTTACATTTCAATTTGAATGTATTTTATTGATATTTTTTTAGACAATATTGAAAAGGGAAACAAAACCGAATTGAGGTATTTCATTAAATTGTTTATATTTGGAATTAGAGAAATGAATTGGGAAATTAAAACCAGTGACTAAGAACATGAATGAATTAAACAATGATCCATATTAAAAATATCATGTCAAATGATATCACAAAAATCATGAAAAAATGATTGGTAAAACCATCTAGGCATGGGATTCACACAACAATATGTTTAAAAACTTACATGAACTAGTCTAGGTATATGGGTATCCCGATAACCGAGATGGCCATGACATGGACCAATAAGCGTTATCGTTCCCCAGGGTTTGGATAATAGTACCTGGCCTCATTCCAAATGAAAGTGGAAATGGTTTTCCCAAAAAACAATTCAGAAGAAAATAAATAACACACTATTCATACAAAAGAAAATTCCACATGGTGAAATGTACCAAAATTTAAGCAGGCATGAGTGCCCAATGTTCGATAGAAAATTACTAAAAAAATATGAAAAATTACCCAAGTCCCAATGGACACAACTCTATAATCACCAAGGATAAATAGACACTCCCTAAGGGGCAATGTACCCCTACTCAATCCTTGCATAAGATAGTCTAAAAACACCTGAATTCATAGGAGTGTGTGAGGAAAAATCCAAATAGGGCCTCAAAAATTATTCCATAATATTATTCTAACATTTAATTGACAAATTATTGATTTCAATTTTAAATAAACATATATGGATGATTAGATCAAAAGTAAAAAAATTAATCTTTACATTTCAAATTTTATAAATAATTTAAATGAATGGTTTCACAAATAATATACAAAAAATTAGTTTATATAAATTTACTAGGACTGTAAAATGGTTTACAAACATTGGAACATATTTTTAGCTCATATATAATAAAGTGAGAAATATGGTCATCTGCAGAAAGGTATGATAGTTCTAGGATATGGGATTCTCACACACTTGACTATGATCATGGAAATATATGTACAAACATGTCCCCATGACACTAGATAAATGTGACTGGTCACAATCCCATTGAAGATGTGACCTACTGCACTTGGTTATTCTTTCTTAGGCAAGTGTAAATTTTTTATCCCAATAACTCACTAACTACTTAGGCTTCCATGATCTCTATTAAAACAATTAATGTAAAATAAGTGTATGACCTAAAATAATAGTATGGTATAACCATGAATTCCATAATAAGATTCCAATATTTAATTAACCAACTAAATAATTAAAGATTAAAAATGTAAATATCTTTAGAGAATAATTAACAAAATCATTCTTTACATTTCAAGTGATGAAAATACATTAAAAATTGTATTCAATGATAATTTATATAAAATATTTTACTTAAATTCATTAGGAATCTAAAATAGTTTACCAAAATTGGAACACATTTATATCTCATATATAAAAAAATGATAAACATGGTAATTTAAAAAAAGGTGAGATATTTATAGGATATGGGATCCTCACACACTCATAGGTAACTATAGAATTATATTTATATACACGTCCCTCTAACACTAGCCAAAGGTGGCTCTTCACCATCCCATCGGGGATGTGAGCTATAGCAATAGGTTTTTTATAATGACTCATACTTTAATTACATGGTTATTACTTCAGAATTGAAGCACACATATTATAACATATAACAAAACCATGAAAGGACCGTATAGGTATAATGTCTTTAGAAACTGGGAAATGTAAACAAATGGATCATAAAGCATCTATATTGTCTCCCATTTATTTCATCATATCTAGATTTCCTTTCGAAATACCCTACTTAATATCCTTCTTCCTGACTTGGGGAAAGAAAACATACAAATGTGTGAGCTCAAATGCTCACTAAGGGTAAAAAAAAGAAATATCATATTCAAAAGAACATAGCATTTCGAAAATCTTAACCTGCAAAAGAGATCATAATATTATAACATGAGATAAATCATAGTAGTGAAATGTAATCCCAAAAATCATAACATAAAACATGAAAATTTTTGTAATAAACACATAATCATAGAAAATCATTTCTTATTAGTCAAGACTCATTTACAAGACTATATTAGTAGACAAAGTCCATTTCTGAACCGAGTTCACTCCTCGTTTCAGTCCTGTATCACTAAACTGGATTAGCCTGTCGTTCCAGCCATGTCTATCTAATGAGATATAAATCTTTATCCAAAGTATTGGATGGAGATATAGGTCCCACCCATCTCATAATTATACCATTCTTATGTGTTCCACAAGATCATAAATCATACATCATAGCATAACCCATTTAATAAAAATGGGATTCTTAAACATCATGCCTTCATAACATAATCCATATAAGATAAAATGACATCATAAAAATAATTCCATCATAACATAATAAAATTAATGTAAAAATAGGGATATAAACAGAACCCTATATTATCTTATATGGAAAATAATTTTGATAAAACCCGTGAACTCCAATCTTGAGGGAAAAATCCTTTCTACTTCAAAAACATTTTTCCTTTCCTAACATTTAGTAAACTTTTACACTAAAAGAAGTTAATTAAAAATAAACTTGAAAACTTGTAAAGGGGGATTCAAGGAAATACTGTACTAAAAATCCATTTATGCCGTATAAGTTTATGAAAAACATTCTTCTCATATTATGGCTGGAAAAGTCAAAAAAGTACCTCATACTAAAAAACAACAAAAGATTCCTTTCATGTCTTTTACGAAAAACTTACCAATGGGTAAAATTAGATTTAATCAATTGTAGGAGGATAGAAATAATATTACATATTGAGGAAACATGTATGTGGATGACAAATATTAACCCGTAAATTATGAAGTATAAACAATCTCGGATAAAAATGAGATTGCATGATTTTCCCTTACCTTTGGTCCGATTTGCTTCGTACATGTCCGAACCTCTTGCATAATGATTTAAATAATGTTATTTACTTATTCCAGAATCATACTCATTGTTATGATACCATATAAGGTCATATTTTTAACTTCGTATTAGTAATATTTCATTTATACTTTTCATTCGGGTGATTTTTGCTTTTTTGTTCTTATGCGTTTTTTGTCGAATAAATTCTTATTCATCTTTTTAATTTATAGATACCTAATTTCCAGAATTTTAATAGTGTAATATATATCATATTTATTCATTCAATTCATTTATATAATCATTATTCCTTGAAGATCATGTAGACCGAGTTGCATCACATCGTGGAGACGGTAGACTGTACATACGCACGAGCGATGATATCGTTCCCATTATCGTGAAATTCTATTGAAGTGTCTGTATAATATTTCATAATCAATATAAATTTAAAATAATCATATATAGTTATTATTTACACCATTATAACAATCCAAGTATGGTGGTGGTGGAAAACAGATTACACCACAGTGTGGAGACGGTATTCTGTACGTACGCACACATGGGGAATTCATTTTCCGTGGGATGGATAGAAGGTGAAATAGGATTGTTTCATATTTATAATAACATATCAGTATGTGAGTGATACTGATGTTATTACTTTATAATTAAACAAATAAATAATAGGAAGTAGAAGATGAAATAAAGATGAAATATTCGGTAACAGACATTACCTCCTCTTTGAAGCGCCTCTTCTTAACCTCCTCTTAGGGAACTACAGATAGTCTTTCAAGAAGTCTATGACATATAAGATATTTAAAGGGAAGTTGAGAAGAGAAATTTTTTGCGGTTTTCTGAGCTTGAAGGCTCAAAGTGGTGTGAGGAGGAGAGGGAGTTGGTTCCCTTTTATAAGGGAGGAGAGGGGCACCTTAAGAAAAACGTAAAATATTATTTTATAATAAAGTCATATTTGGTTTTTAATAGCCCCAAGTTTTTTTATTTCAAAGATAAAGTTGGGATGGGTCTAAATCCTCTCAACCAATAGATTCTAGACAAGTTTAGGTTACTGTTTTAACCTTATCATTTAGATTTAACTATAAGTTAAATAATTTTACTTTTACTGTGTCTTCTTGTTTTCTTACACTATATGTTTAATAAACATACTATAACAAGCCAAAAGAACCCCAAGTTTTTAATTATAAATATATACAACCTTATCTAAGTCATTTGGCCAAACCTTGGATTTTTAGGAATAAAATAACAATTACTAATATTATATTTGTTTTAAAAACTATTTTGTGTCATTTTTAAAACTATTTAGAAATTGATTATTGGGAAACATATAACAGCATGATTAGTTCTAAAAAAGTTAATTAAATCAATTATAACATGTCATAATAACCAATAAAATTATTGTAATTCCTAAAAAGTTTCCAATTAAATTTATTTTTCTATTTATAAAAATAATTATGTTAATATTTCATTAATAAGGTAGTTACTGCATCATCATTGTGTCATAAATAAATTAAATTATTTAATGTCTAAAAATTATAAATAAAATACCATTATGTAGGAAATATTTTATCTTCTTAATGGATATTTACAATCTAATTTATCTTATATATAACCCTATATTAAAAAAAATTTAGTTATTAAACTTTTTTTTAACACTGTTAACACTTCTTTAAATAAAATAATAATAAGTGTCCTAATCTAATCCAAGTGGACCTAAAGGGTAATATTTTATCCCTAGGTTGTTTTTGGTTGAATTAAACTTATTCAATAGAATTAGGACATGTGTTAGGGTAATAATAATATCATTTTTACCCTTAATTACCCTATTTTCTTTTAACCGTGGTAAATAAAAGTTAAACATTACTATTCACCAGAAATTATTTTAATCTTATTGAACCACATTTTACTGCTGTATATTAACCGTGTCACTCAGATTTTTGAAATTCCACTCACATAAGTGGTAAAATTAATTTTTTAAATAATTTTTCAAATTCTCCTAGGAGGTGGGTAAAAGACAGTGAAAAGTTCAATAAAATTTTTATATATCTAAAATTATTATAAAATAACTCCATTGAATTACATTTAACTTATATAGGTATTATGTATAAATTTTTACATAAAAAAAATTTAAATAAAATAAATGATTATTTAAATAAAAACTCGATTTTTAAATAGTAACCTAGTGTTTTCCCTATTCATCAAAAATTGAATGTTTTCAGAAAAATACCAAAAATTCACCCTAGGGTAATTTCGATATTCCAAATCCAAAAATGAATTCCATTTTTAATGATAAAATTTATAAAATTTCAAAAAGTGGGAATTACTATTCAAAACAGCTAGTTTTAATAATATTTTAATAGCATATCGTTGTTTAGTGAAACTCGGTATTGCATACAATGCAAGCTATCAAGGAAGGTCGTGATTGCGTTTAATGAAAGTAAAGCTAGTGTTGTGTGTAGTAAAATATTCCATTGATGGTGTATATAAAAAAATATTTCTCATAAAAAATATCCGGTGTTACATTCTACCCCCCTTAAAATGAATTTCGCCCTCGAAATTCGTCACTTTGAGACAAATAGATGGGGATACCTCTCCCTTATAATATCCTGAAGATCCCATGTGTCTTATTCTAATTGACGGTTCCTCCATAAAACATTCACCAGGTGAGTGGTCTTGTTCCGTAGGATGTCTTCGCTACGATCCATAACCTCTAGCGGATGTTCTTCATAAGAAAGATTTTTCTCCAGCGGTACAACTTCTAAGCTGAGTACATGTGATGGATCAGGTATGTAATTTCTCAGGAGAGATACATGGACAACATCGTGAACTTGAGAGAGATTCTGTGGAAGCTCCAATCGGTAATCTACCTTCCAAACATGATCCAATATTTCAAAAGGAACAATATACCTAGGGCTCAACTTGCCCTTCTTTCCAAATCTCATTACTCACTTCCAAGGAGATATTCATAGGAACACTTTATCACCCACTTCAAATTCGAGGTCTTTTCTTATATTGTCGGCATAACTTTTTAGTCGACTCTGAGCTGCTCTTATGCATTGTTGAATAGATATGACCTTTTCTTCCATCTCATCAACAAGATCATGTCTTAATAGCTTTCTTTCTCCAACTTCATCCCAGCAAGTTGGAGTTCGGCATTTCTTTCCATAGAGAGATTCTTAAGGAGCCATCTAAATACTGGAGTGAAATCTATTATTATAAGAAAATGCCACCAATGGTTGGTGTTGATCCCAACCACCTTTGAAATCCATAGAGAGATCTCTTAACATAACTTTATGAGTTTGAATTGTCCTCTCAGACTGACCATCTATCTGAGGATGATAAGCAGTGCTGAAACTCAACTCTGTATCTAGAGTATGCTGAAGACTTTTCCAAAACATTAAGGTAAACCTCAGATCCTGATCAGATATAATGGAAATTAGTACTCCATGTAATCTTACCACTTCCTTTACACATATCTTGGCAAGCTGATCAAGAGAGATATCCACTCTATTAGAAATGAATTGTACCGACATTGTATGACGATCAACTATGACCCAGATAGCGTTATTGCCTTTGGATATTTTAGGAAGTCTGGTGAAAAAGTCCATAATTATTTTTTCCCATTTCCATTCGGGTATGAAAAATGGTTATAACATCCCTTTAGACTTTCATCTCTCAGCTTTAACTTGCTGACAAACCAAACATCGGGAGACATATTCAGCAACATCTCTTTTCATTCCATCCCACCAGAAGTACTCTTTCAGGTCCCTATACATCATCGTTCTTCCAGGATGAATAGATAATGTAGAACTATGAGCCTCATCTAGAAGATCCTTCATTAATTCTAGGATGAGAGGAAAACAAACCAGATTCCTGAACTTTATTATCCCATTACAACCAAGGTTGAATTAACGAACATTTCTCACCTTCTTTTGTAACTCTACATCTTCGTTTTGTGCCTCTTTAATCTTCACTTGTATATATGGTTGAGCATTCATTTGAGAAAGATAATATTTTTCCCCTTCCATTTTAATTCCAATATCCATCCTTTATAAATCCATAAATATTGGATCTTTTTTGATCCTCATCATGGATCAGATAGCATGGTCGTGTCGACTTAATGCATCTACCACCTTGTTTGATTTACCAGAGTGGTAATGAATTGAGCACTCGTAATCCTTAATCAGCCCAAACCATCTTCTTTGGTGCATATTATGCTCCTTCTGTGTGAAAATATACTTTAAACTTTTATGATCAGTATAAATATCACACCTTTCTCCATAAAGATAATGCCTCCAAATCATTAATGCAATAATTACTGCAGGTAACTCCAAATCATGAGTTGGGTAATTTAGCTCATGGATTTTCAACTGTCATGAGGCATAAGCTATCACCATATCATTTTTCATAAGAACACACCACAATCACTTCTTGGATGCATCATTGTAGATCACAAACCTTTCTCCACTATAAGGAAGTGTGAGCACAAGTGCACTGGATAACATTCCTTTTAACTCTTTGAAATTCTCTTTACACTCCTCCGTACAAATGAACATAACTTCTTTTCGAGTCAAATCAGTGAGTGGATTATATAATCGTGAAAAATCATTCACAAAACGTCGATAATATCCAGCAATACCAAGAAAACTTCGGATCTCAGTTACAATTATTGGTCTCGACCATCTTTCAATAACCTCTGTTTTTTCTGGATCCATAGATATCCCCTCTTTTGAGATTATGTGACCCAAAAATGAATCTTTTTAAAGCCAAAATTCACACTTTGTAAATTTTTCATAATGATTCTCCTTTATTAGGTTCTTTAATACATTTCTCAAGTGATCTTCATGTTCTTAATTTCTCTTTGAATAGACAAGAATATAGTTTATAAAGACTATGACAAACTGATCAAGATAATCTGTAAAGACTCTATTAATTAGATCCATGAAGATAGAATGGGAATTAGTAATACCAAATGGCATCACTATAAATTCATAGTGTCCATACCTTGTACGGAAAGTCATTTTTGATATATCCTCCGTTTTGACCCTTAGTTGATGATACCCTAGACGAAAATCAATCTTGGAAAATTATTAAGCTCTTCATAATTGGTAAAATATCTCATCAATTCATGGGAGATGATATTTGTTCTTGATAGTGATCTTGTTATGTTCTCGATAATCAGTGAAGAGTCTCATTGATCCATATTTCTTCTTAACAAATAGAACTTGTGCTCCACAAGGTGATGCACTAGGGAGTATGAATCCCTTATCAAGATTATCTTGGAGTTGCTTCTTCAATTCTTGCAACTCTATTGGGGCCATTCTATAAGGTGTATTTAAAATGGGCATAGCACCTGGTATGAGTTCTATTGAAAACTCAACTTGATGATTTGGTGGAAGACCTGGAAATTCCTCCGGAAAGACATCATTAAACTCCCATACAATGGGAATATTTGTAATCATGAGTTTCTCACCAACCATTTGAGATAAATAACATTCATTTATTGGAATCAAGACCCATAAGATGGGAAAAAATTTCCCCAGAAGGTTATGTTCATCCTTGCATCGATATATGATCATAGATTGATCAAGAATATAAAATGTGACTTCTCTTCTTTGGAAATTGTTATGAGCTCCATATAAAGAAATAAAATCCATGCCAAGAATCACATCATATTCCACTATAGGAAGGATCACAAGATTTATAGGAATAACATTCGCACAAACTTAAATTAGAGAAGAATTGTAAACTTTTGATGCGACTGTTGTGACATTAGGGGTTGTCAAATCTAACTCAATATCTAACTGCTGAGGTAATATAGAGATACCCTTAGAAAATTCTTCAAAAATAAAAGAGTGGGTGGATCCAGAATCAAGTAAAACATTTTCTACTTTATAGTGGATGGTAATTGTACCTTCCACCAATTCGTTATCATGATCCACATCGCTGATAGAAATTTCATGTGACTTTCCTTTGTCTTTATCCTTAAGAGTTTATTGACTCCGATCATCATAAACAACCCTTGGATTAGATCATTGATTGGAATAATTCCCCATTTCCTTGCACTTGAAACATTAAAGTGTAGGAGGTGCACTCTGTGTAGCCTTTTATTTGTTCGCATCATTATACATCTTCTTCCCATCATTGCGGCATTCAAATACACGATGACCTTCCTTTCCACATTTGAAACATTTACTTGTCCCTTTAAGAAAACTCCCTCAATTTAGCCTTCCACACTTTGAGCATAAAGGAAAAATCATCATATTTTCAGTGTGGTCTTTATATTTCCCTTTGAATTCCATTTTCCTCTTCTTGTCAAATGCATATGACTGATGGGTTACTCCAATATCCTTATCAACCATGAGAGCACATCGAACGATTTCCTCGTAGCTATTGATGTCCTTTTTGGATAACACCCTTCAAAGACTTGGTTTTAACCCACTAATGAATCGATTGATCTTACTCCCAGGTAGGATAAAAATCCCAGAAGCATACCGTGCATGTATTGTATGATTTTCTTCATAGGTACCAATAGATTCATCATCCTTTTTCATCAGTTCAAGAAACTCTTTCTCAATATTTTTTTTGAATAATATGAGGGATGTACTTATTGAAAAATATGTTCTTGAACTCGTCCCATACCATGGACTCAATTTCATCTCTTGGCCTCGTATTGTTGATAAGATTCCACCATTGATCAGCTTGAAATTCCAAATGATATACTGTTAAGATGACTTTATCATGTTCAAATCATTGAAGAACTGAAAATATCTTTTTAGTGGTACTGATACATTGTTCAGCCACTAATGGATCTGTAGACCCACTGAATGAAGGTGGATGCTGCCTCATGAAGGATTCAATAGAATATTGCTCCTTCCTTTTCTCATTTGGAAGTCCTGAATGATTCATAGCTTGAGAAAGTTGTGTGAGAATGGCTACAAGATTTTGAATTCCAGCTCCCATAACATTTGGTTGCTTAGGGGGAAAATCATTGCATGGCCCGTCACATTCCGCGTTAACACAGTTCCTTCTGGTTCCAGCAATTGACTAAAAACAAGAAGAATAGTGTGATCAACACTAATTATAATAGGAAAAACACATAATAAAGAATAAAATTTCACACTTATGGCCTTATCATAGGTTTTTCATGGCCATTTATAAAACAGTAAGATTGTTCTATGCTTATATATATCCTTAGAGTTATTACTAAGGATTTCACATCCTAGTTTCCAAAGGATGACTATAAATTTCCTCTGATACCAAATATAATGATCAATAATTTAAATACACGGTTATTACTTCAGAATTGAAGCATACTTATTGAAACATATAACAAAACCTTGAAAGGACCTTATAGGTATAGTGTCTTCAGAAACTGGGAAACATAAATAACTAGTTGATAAAGCATCTACATTGTCTCCCATTAATTTCATAATATCTAGAGTCCCTTTTGGCATATCCTACTTAATAAACTTCTTCCTGACCTGGGGAAAGAAAACATACAAAAGTGTGATATCAAATTCTCAGTAAGGTTAAACAAAGGAAATATTATATTCAAAAGAACATAGCATTTCAAAAATCTGAACCTGCAAAAGAGATCATAAAATCATAACATATGATAAATCATAGTAGTGAAATGTAATCCCAAAAATCATAACATAAAACATGAAACTTTTTTGAATACACACATAATCATAGGAAATAATTTCTTATTAGTCAATACTCAATTCCAATACTATCTTAGAAGACAAAGTCCATTTCTGAACTGAGTTCACTCCTCCTTTCAGTCTTGTATCACTGAACCGGAATAGCCTGCTGTTCTAGCCATGTCTATCTCATGAGATATAAATATTTACCCAATGCATTGGAGGGAGATATAGGTCCCACCCATCTCATAATGACACCATTCTTATGTGTTCCACAAGATAATAAATCATACATCATAGCATAACTCATGTAATAAAAACTGGATTCTTAAACAACATGCCATCATAACATAATCCATATAAGATAAAAGGACAACATAAAAATAATTCCATCATAACAAATCAAATCAATGTAAAAAAATGTATAGAAACAAAACCCTATATTATCTTATATGGAAAATAATTTTGATAAAACACTTGAACTCCATTCTTGAGGAAAATATCCTTTCTACTTCAAAAACATTTTTTCTTTCTTTACATGTCATAAAATTTAATCTAAAAGAAGTTAATTAAAAATAAACTTCAAAACTTGTAAAGGGGTATTCCTAGAAATAATGTTCTAAAAATCCATTCATGCTATATAAGTTAAAGAAAAACATTCTTCTCGTACTTTGGCTGGAAAAGTCAAAAAGTACCTCGTACTAAAAGATGACAAAAAAATCCTTTCATATATTTTACTAAAAACATACCAATGGGTAAAATTGGATTTAAAAAATTGTAGGGTGATAGAGATAATATTACATATTGAGTAAAAATGGAAGTGGATGATAAATATTCCCTAGTAAATTATGAAATATAAACAACCTCAGATAAAAACGAGATTGCGAGATTTTCCCTTACCTTAAGTCTGATTTGATTCGTACACGTCCAAACCTCCTGTATAATGATTTAAATAATGTTATTGACTTATTCCAGAATCTTACTCATTGTTATGATATCATATATGGTCATATTCTAAGATTTGTATTAGTAATATTTCATTTCTACTTGTTATTCGAGTGTTTATTGATTTTTTGTTCTTATGCTTGTTTTGTCAAATAATTTCTTATTCTTCTTTTCAGGTATAGATAACTCATTTCTAGAATGTTATTAGTGTAATATAAATTATATTTATTCATTAAATTCATTTATTTAATCATTATGCAATGAAGATCATGTAAAACGAGTCGCATCACATTGTGGAGATGGTAGGTCGTACGTACGCACGAGCGATGATAACGTTCCCGTGATCGAGGAATTATATTGAAGTGTATGTATAATATTTTATAATAAATATCACTTTAAAATAATCATATAGAGTTATTATTTACACCATTAAACCCATCTAAGTAAGGTGGCGGTGGAAAACAGATTACACCATGGCGTGGAGACGGTATTCCATACGTACGCACACGCGGTGATTTCATTTTCTGTAGGATGGATAGAAGGTGAAATAGGGTTGTTTAATATTTATAATAACATATCAGTATATTAGTGATACTTATGTTATTACTTTATAATGAAAAAAATAAATAAGAGGAAGTAGAAGAAGAAATAAAGTTGAAAGAATCGGTAACAGACATTACCTCTTCTTTGAACTGCCTCTTCTTAATCTCCGCTTAGGGAACCAAATATGATCTTTGATGAACACCAGGACCTCTAGGATGTCTCTAGTAAAGTTGATAAGAGAAACTGGTAGAGGTTGTCCGAGTTTGAAGGCTCAGAGTGGTGTGAGGAAGAGAGGGAGGAGGTTCCCTTTAATAAGGGAGGAGGGGGACACCTTAGGAAAAACTTAAAATATTATTTTATATGAATGTTATATTAGGTTTTTTAATATCTATAAATTGATTTATTCCAATGATTAGGTGGGAATGGGTCGAAATCCTCTCAACCAATATATTTTAGACATGTTTATGTTACTATTTTAACCTTATCATTTAGATTTAACTATAAATTAAATAATTTAACTTTTACCGTGTCTTCTTGTTTTCTCATACTATATGGTTAATAGACATACTATAACAATACAAAAGAACCCCATGTTGTTCATTATTAATATATATAACCTTATCCATGTCATTTGGCCGAACTGTAGATTTTTAGGTATAAAATAACAATTAATAATATAATATTTCTTTTAAAAACTATTTTATGTCAATTTTGACACTATTTGGAAATTGATTTTTTTAAAACTTATCACAACATTATTAGTATGAAAAAAGTTAATTACATCAGTACTAACATGTAATATTAACCTATAAAATTATTTTAATTTATTAAAAGTCTCAAATTACATTTATTTGGGTATTTATAATATCAATTATGTTAATATTTCATTAAAAGGGTAGTTACTACATCATCATTGTGTCATAAATAAATTAAATTATTTAATGTCTAAAAATTAGAAATAAAATACCATTATGTAGGGAATATTTTTATCTTTCTAATGGATATTTATAGTTGAATTGATCTTATTTATGACCCTATATTAAAAATGTTTTTGTTATTAAACTTTGTTTTTAACACATTTAACTCTTCTTTAAATAAAATAATAATAAGTGTCCTAATCTAATCCAAGTGGACATAAAGGGTAATATTTTATCCCTAATGGTGTTTTTGGTCGAATTACACTTATCAAATAGAATTAGGACATGTGTTATGTTAATAATAATATCATTTTTACCCTTAATTACCCTATTTACTTTTAACTGTGGTAAATAAAAGTAAAATGTTACTATTCACCAAAAATTATTTTTATCTTATTGAACCACGTTTTACTCCTTGATATTAACTGTGTCTCTCAGATTTTCGAAATTCCACTTACATAAGCGGTAAAATTAAGTTTTATATAAATTTTCAAATTCTCCAAGGAGGTGGGTAAAAGACGGTGAAAAGTTCAATAAATTTTTTATATATCTTAAATTATTATAAAATAACACTAATGAATTACATTGAACTTATATAGGTATTATGTATCAATTTTTTCCTAAAATAAATTTAAATAATATAAAAGAGTATTTATATAAAAAGGTGATTTTTAAATAGTAACAGAGTGTTTTCAATATTCAACAATTATTGAAGTTTTCAGAATAATACCAAAAATTCACCCAAGGCTAATTTTGATATTCTGAATGCAAAACTGAAGTACATTTTGAAAGATAAAATGTATAAAATTTTAAAAAGTAGGTATTACTATTCATAATGGCTTGTTTTAATAATCTTTTAATAGCATATTTTTGTTTAGTGAAACTCGTTATTGCATACAATGCAAGCTATCGAGGAAGGTCGCGATTGCGTGTAAAGCAAGCCAAGCTAGTATTGTGTGTAGTGAATGATTTTTTGATGATGTATATAAAAAAAAATTTTCACATAAAAATATCAGGTGTTACATTTTTTTTGGTTGTAAGGCCTCCAAAGAGCGCTATTATAAGTACATACTAAATATATTGGAATAAATGTTCTCTACTACAAAAGTATGAAAAATTTATTTTCAAATAGTTCAAAACACAATTTATCCATTCCTCTACTTCAAAATTTCCAATTTTTCATTTAAAAACATTAAAATAGTTTTTTAGTAAAATGATAAAATTTTCCAAGATAAAACCACAGTATTTCAACAAAAAAACATCAAACAATTTTCTCAAATAAATAATTAAAATCAAAATTATGAAATCAATTTAATAATTTAAATTAAACAATTTAAATTCCATGCTTTTCTATCAACATTTTAAACACACATAAATTCAATGGAATTAGTGTTTTCCCTAACTTCATGCCAGAAAATAAATTTCACATTAAAATCCCCCAATTCAATGTAATTTTTTTCAATAAACCAATTTAAAGTAGCCTATTTATTTTTAATCTAATCAATCGATTGAATTTAAATCATGAAATTCAAGGATAATCAAAATTTTCCATCACAACAAAACCACCTACCATACTCTTGGAAACACCAAGATCGTAACAAAACCCACCAATAAGAATGAAGGAACATGACATCTTGGAACTAAAACTATAAAAATTACATGAAAACATGGAGTGTAGATCTATAAATCCATAGATGATATATGAAACTCCAAGGAAGATAATAAATGGTGGTGAATGGAGAAGTATAACACTTACCTAGATAATTACACCGCAACCACAATGATTATCAATTACCGATCGAAATAAACCAGAAGGGTTTAAGGGATCAAAAATCACCTAGTAATTGATCTTGGTGAAACATAAATGATAACGGGCATAGATTAAATAAAAAATAATCCATAATTATAAATAAAAAATAACCATTAGAACAATACATGGAATGTCACCCAATTACACATCATGTAATTGAAAAATCATAAAATCACCAAAAATAAAACAATACCCTGTTGATAAAATCAGATATGTTGTTAATTTAGAATTTACACTTAATGTAACCACATAACACGATGTTTAAATCCCACTAATACTATATAAAATGAAGTTTTTTTCAAAAAACAAAGAAAACCTCTGACATCTCCATTCTAGGTATCCTCGCAATTCCTTCTCATCCCTACCTAGACAATTAAAAAGAAAAATGACATATTATTAAAGAATACCTTTTAATTTGTTAGTTTGATATTACATTATCCCCAACATAAAAACATTCTATCTGAAAAAATAATATCAATTACCATCCATATCATAATTGTGAGACCATTTTTCTCTCATTAGTGCCCTACACTCCCATGTCTCATTAAAATCTATAATGTGTTACCATTGCACTTGAACCAAAGGCATTGTCCTCCCATGATGTACCTTAATTTAAAAATTAACTATCTCGACTGAAAATTAATTCATGTATAAAATTTCTTCAATCTCATGATCACCATGTATTTGAACATGATATGGATCAGATAGATACTTTTTTCGGATATACATGTAACATGTTATGTCTTGATGTCATCTATGGTGTATGATTAAATGGTAAGCCCCCTTACCAAACATATCAAAAATCTAAAAGTTCCCAAAAAATTAGGATTAGGTTCCCTTACCTCCCAAGCCACTAATTACCTAACTAAGGTGAATCATTTAAGAACACTATGTCCCTAATATAAAATTCCTACAGCCTATGGTGACAGTCAGTATAAGGTTTATATAGGCTCAATTCCATTAGCATTATTTGGTGAATCAACTGAATTATTACTATCTTCTCTAGAATTATTCTTGGTCCAGCTAATGAATTTTCACAAATCATCAACAAACATAATGAATATTTTCAAGGATATCTATACAAGGCCTCAAAAGGAGTCATTCTGATTGAAGACTATTATGTAATGTTATATGAAAACTCAACAATCTCAGAATGATCTTTATAAGATTCACTAAATATGATAACACAAGAATATATCATCTCCTCAATAATCTATATAGAAATATTTATTTGTACTTCCTTCTATGGATGGAATGTCGTACTCAAATAGACCATATATCCTTAGTGCCTTCTAAAGGACTCTCCTGAAGTGAGAATATATCTGATGATATTTATTTGAAACTATAGCATATGGATATCTTTGAACACAAACAATCACTTCAACATTGAAATTTTCCCAGTCATCAATATTTCTAGTAACACAATTGGGTAAAACATTTTGTGATTTAGTTAGTAGATCCTTCACAATCCATATCTTATTCATCATTCTCTTTGTATTTGGAAACCAAAACACAAATTAAATATAGATTGTATCCCACATTCAAGTAGGAACATGATGTTTCAAAATATAACCAGAAGGTTTCTAGTGCTCGACATAGACTTATCATATCTTATATGAATGAGACATAATATCAAAATTTCACAATCTCTTACCTAGCCATAGGAATTTGCATTTCATGTTAAGGAACATTATTGGGGTTCCTAGGTGCACTACCCACTGGGAGTTATGAAAATAACCCATAACATCATTCCATACAACTAATGTAACACACACAAATTTGAATTCATAAAATTACCTCATTAGAGAAAAACCACTCAACAATGGTGTCCCCACCATAAAGAAAGTCTTTAATGGGGAAAAACTCATCATGAGGATGCTACTCCTTACGAATTAATTAATTATGAGTATAATTACTTAATAAGGGACAAATAATTATAAGAACCCAATTTTTGGACTCCATTATATAAAAATGAATAGAGATGCATCAATTTACACTCCTCCAAATATTCGTTCATGGACTGGGTATGAAGTTTCAGGCTCATGTCATCTATAATGACATTCCCATTCCTCGGGGTATAGGCAATGTCAATGTTTAAATATTGTATACAAACCACCCAATTCCTCTAGTGGTGATTAAAATATTTTCATGAGAACATATAACTCATGATCTCTTGGTTTGAAAAAATGGTATATTTTTCTCTTTAAAGGTATGTGACCAACTTTTTAGTTCTTATATCACATATACATGTTTGAGGTATTGGTTCATGTAATTAATTATGTGTGTTCTAAGATAATGTGATCCATTAGAAAAAATTGATCACCTTTCATAAGAATAAATCCCAAACCTAAGCCCAATTCATCATAGGATACCACATAAGCCTACACAAACACTAGGAGAGCCAACATCAGAGAAATAGTTAGAAGATGTTTCAACTCAATAAAATAATTCTAACGTCTTTCATCCCAATAAATCATTACACCCTTCAGATTTAATGTAGTCATTAGAGAATCCTACATTGATAAGTCCTTAAGGAAGTAGTGGTAATACCCTGCCACACTAAAGAAGCATTGAATCTCAAAAACATACAATGGTAATTCCCATGTCATACTAGCCATTAATTTCCCATTATGAACTGAAATTACATCTTCCAAATCTATGTGTCCAAAAAAATCACTTCTGAAATATAGAAATCACATTTCAAATTATTGGCATAATTTTCATTATTTCTCAATAAATCCAGCATTGTTCTTAGATGACACTCATGATCCTCCTATGACATAGATTAAAAAGGTATTTCATCCATAAATATATCCAAAAAACATCAAGTTACTCAGGATAAATCATGTTCATTATTGCATTAGAACCAATAATATCATGAGTTAGAAGAAATGGAATCACAGATTACTCATAATGGTCGTACATGTTTCAAATGGAATTTTTTTGAATGTCATTATATCTTATTCTCAACTGATGGTAACAAGATCTAAGGTCAATCTATGAGAACCATTTATCCCCTTTCAGTAGGTCAAACATATCATCAATCCATGAAAAAATATACTTGGTACTTTTTGTGAATCTATATATTTTTTCGGTAGTCCTTGAATATGTGATGTGAAATGCTAGTCTTCATTACAATGAGAACCTCTTTGACCAAGATGACATTCTTGGGAATATAAACCCTTTACCTAGAAGATCACCCAACTAAATCATCAAATATTTTAATTTTATAGTTTTATGTGGTAAAAATGAATCAAAATTTGATGAGTACCAGCTATTAAGTCAATAGAAAACTCTCCCTGCCTTACCTGTGGCATACCATAAAATTCAAAAAGGAAAAACATCGAAAAACTAGATGATAATTTGAAGTATATCACCACTCAAGGGTTACTCCACTAGATCAAGATTTAACATTGATTTTAATTCCCCAACTATAGATAGGAAGGTATATCTCTACTTGACTGTGGTTCCCAACCTCCTTGATCTTTTTTGAAAACCCCACCAGGTGAAGTAATGGATACCCATCATAGATAAAAATAAATCTGGGATTTATTATAAATGATCTAATCCATTCCGAATATGATGTTAATAGGTTTCATGTTAAGATCTTGAAAACCTTAATCATTCTTGATATCTGATATGGACAATGAAAATGAAAGACTATGGAGACTCTGATCCCTCCTCGTTCCACGTGGTGTAGTAATATAAATCACATAAGACAAAATCTCAATATAATGATTTAGAATACATACAATATGGGTTGAAATAAAAGAATGATATTCACCAGTATAAAATAAAACAATAACTAACTATGATGGAATAGTTATGGTACATCTCACAGTCGTTGGAAATGTGTTCACTTCCTCTGGGGGATCTTCCACATCATGAAGAATATTTGTTCCGGATGCATGTGTCCATTATCCTTTTATACATGAAACATATAATTTCCATAGAGTTTTATTAGGTTTTGATGATCTTTATCTACTACAAAGAGTGGAAATGATATGGAAGAACATAGGTAAAGTTAGCATAGAATCCATGGGAGGTATAGAGCTTGGTTTCTTCAGTGAAAAATCTCTTTGAGTTTCTAGGATTTCCACACTAGTATCAAACAAAAGGGAATCTTCTAAGAACTAAAGAAGGATTAGAAAAACACTAATTTTATGATTCAATATGATTTTCATCACAATTACTAGTACCCATAGAGGAAAAAACATTTCCACTAGGAGTAAAAGAAACACCGACCACCCCTAACATTCCAGTCAACTCCAATTAATCCATCGACACTCTTTCCATCACATCAATAAATGTCGAGATATTCAGAATGAAAATTTAAGAATTGATGTTAACTCAAATTACTAACTCGAACAATTGAGTCTTAATCTTCCCATTAGATACAAAATTAGGTAAAAACTAAACCATATCAACAAAATGATTTTCATATTTTGTCATATTTTCTTCATCCTAATCATCTATGAAGAACATTAAATCCCTAGATACCAACATCATCTATATATTGAACTAGTTAGTGAAAAGAGCATTGAATTTATTCTAGTCTTACCCTATTGTTTCTTCTTCATCACGATCATGTACCACCATATCATGTGTGGTCCCTCAAACATGAATTTAAAATACATTTACTTATTTTCATCAGGTTTCTCTATAAATACCAAAAAAATCCATCCTTGTCAACCAATACCCACCCTGTTTTGGGTCATTTGAACCATTGAACACTATTGGATTTTGATGAAGGGACTTCTTATATTGATTCCAGATAACATCCATATGATCTTCCATAATGGTAACCTAAATAAGATGTTGTGGAGGTGCCTATCCTCCAGATTTAAAAGTAGAAAGGATCCTCTAAACTAGACTATGGTCCAATAGAGTATTTTATCATTGTGGTTCCTTAGCCTATTCATATTGGATTGGATTTTCCTGTCATCACAGAGGCATGATACTACATAAAATAAATAGACAACATTCATGAAAAAAGACTAACACTCAAAGAAATAAACATGGTAATTGATCCCCAAAAAATAAGATCATAATATTTGTATGTTAATTCATCTAAATCAGTAGTCATGAAAAAATATATAACTAATACTGAATATGCATTTTCAAGACCAGCCCTGACAACTTAAGTTTCAATGTAGTGAGACATGTCTGGACACTCAATCACAACTACCTATTACACTCAAACAAGAATATAAAAAGTCATAATAACATCAAGACATGATTCTTATCATAGAGTTCTGATATCAATTTTTCACAAACCAGCCAGGGTACACAGGAATCCTGAAAATGAAGTCAGTCTGCAGATGGCCTAAATGTAATTCTCTATCCCCATAGTTTGTCAAATTTGAAATGGAATTTTATAAAATTATAGTGGGAATTATATTTATGAAAAACAAAATGTAAGAATATAAGAAACTCAACAAATACATAGTGATAATTGTACAATAAGTAAAATATGTCTGAAAACCCAATGTACTATTACAAAGTAAAATAAGATTAAGAAAACTATCCCAATTCCCAAGAAAATAAACTCTCCAAGCCCTAAGGATTAATAACTACTACCACAAACATGAACCATACACCTTATCGAACCATTAAGATATTAATATTCAAACTCCAAAAGGAACATGTATTGTACGAGATAAAAGGCTAGTAGGGTCACAACAAGGATTCCATAATAAGATGTCAAATTTTAGTTAACAAATTAAATATTTCATGTTCAGATAAAATGTTATGGTTCACCAGAGAGAAATTGAAAAAAATTCATGCATCACATTTCAATTTATGGAAATTCATTATAAAAATATATTTAAAATATATTAATAAAAAAATTATAAAAATTAATTAAGAATAAAAAAAATTGGAAGAAATTGGAATACATTTATATCTCACTTTTAAACAATTAAGAAATATGGTAGTTTTCCAAAAGGTTTGATAGTTTTGGTCTAAGGGTCCAAACCCAATCGAAAGTGATAAAAAATATATGTGTATAAAAATTCCCATTTGAAATAGGACAAAGGAGACTCAATCACCATCCCATTAGGGATATGAACAACCACACTAGGTTTTTTTCAGTTGTAAATAATCAAATGAGTTTTATCCCAATAAATCACTAACTATATTGGATTCCATGTGTTATATTATAAAAATTTTGGGAAACATATTTCCAAATTGTTAAAAATATAATTCATCACATTACCCCATTTTAGAAGCGACAGTTAACCAATTAAAACCCAAAACACAAATTTGAAAATAAAACATATGTTTTCTACAAAAATCCACTAGTTTTATATAAAACAATATTTCATTGAACATTCTCAAATATAAAATTGAAAAAAATTCATATCATAAATTTCATATCATAAATTTAACAATTTAAATACCACGATTATCTATCATGTCTTCATACACAACCCAAATCAATGGAATTGAGGCTTTTCCATATTTTCAACTAGAAATTCAATTTAATATTCAAATCCCCCAAATCAATGATTTATTTCAATAAAACAATTTAATGAAGTTCATTTGATAGATTTTAAATCAATTATTTGAATATAAATAAATAAATTCAGGGATACTCAAAATTTTCCATCGCAACTAAATAACCTACAATTCTCATGGTAACATACATCCTGCAATAGAACCCACTAAGAAGAACAAAGTTTTAGAAGATCTAGGAACTCATCCTTGAAACAATATTTATAAAAATGATTATTAGATCTGTAAATCCCTAAATGTTCTAAAAATTAAATTGAATAAAATATAAGGCAGTGAATAGGTAGGGATACTAATTACCCATTGACTCACACCAATAACAGACTGATGATCAATCAATGATCAAAACAATCAGAATAGTTTGCGGGATTCAATATCACATGGGAATGGATCTTGCATCAAGATCAATGAAAAATGGAGAGGATAAAAAGAAAAATGAGATAGGAATCTTGTAAGATAAACAACCATCATGACATTACATAACATTTAACCATATTACACTTTTGTAATTAAAAAATATACTAGAATCATCCAAAACATCACTGCCTTTTGATAAAATTGGATTTATTATTATTTTAGAATTTAAAAGTCATGTAACCACATTACACGACATGTAAATACCTAGTAGACTACATAAGAAGATGGTTTTTATTAGGGAATCACTCAAATATCCTATCAATGAAATTTTTATTTTATAAAACTGTTGAAGAATAGAGAAAAAATGATATCAAGGAGGTCTATATAAATAGAGACCCAGAGCATCATTGATGGAGAATTAAACACACAAATTGGGAAGGGAACTAAAACTATCAAACAAAAACAGGGGGACCTCCTAGGAAAGCTTCAAAGCCAACAAGTCAGCTACCTGATTTCCTTCTCACAGAGTTTGTGAAAGCTCACTTTCATGGGAGAGATCATTTTTGAATTTCAGATCAAATAGATGATTTCCTAAGGAGTGGTAGAGAGTCCTTTGATAGATATCCATAAAATATTTTAATCCATCTTAACTGCACATAAGGAAATATTCTTGGATTATCATAATTCATGACCACTATGCAAGGATTCCACTAACACCTGTAATGGGTTTCCAACCCCATATAAAATATGAAACCAAGAATCACTGATCCCATGTGGTCACATTCCACACCAACACCCAAAATTATCCCTTGGATGTATTATCCATCAGTATTAGACATAATAACAAGGGTTTGTGGGTCCATTTCACTGAGTGACTTTCCGGTAGGGGGCTGGAAGGAATAAGTCCTTGAATTTTGTCCTTGAAGTGCCTAATAGAAGAACCATCCTCCCATTGATTCCTTATACTAGAAAGGTCCACAAGAAGACATTTGATTATAACCATAAAGGTAATGTTGTTGGGAGGGAATTTGTTCCGAGATTGGCTCCTCACCTCCCAAATACACCAGTAGCTCAAAACAAGCTAGTGTAAACAAGCTCTCATCTCATTATTATTGATCCGAGAACATCTGAACAACTTTTTCAAAAAATCATTAGTGGAATCCACCCATGAAATATAACCAATGAAATCAATAAATATACTCCATACCAGTATAGACCAATCACTTTTTAATAATAGGTGGTTTGTTGTTTTCTCCTTTGGAGACTTGCAGCATGAGAATCGAGAGGCCAAGAAGATTATGTTACATTTGATCAACACTTTAGTGGGAAGTTAATAATTCTGAATCCTCGATAAAATAAAATTAAATTTCATAGGTAATTTTTTCCTAAAATAACATCACATCACATTTCACTGACCTGATGCAAAGATGGTTCATTTTTATTGCCTATTGTAGTGAAGTCACTATACATAGCACCATCTAAAATTCATAAATTAGGTGTCTCCTCCTATCTAATTTTGTAAAAGGCCCCCATTTTGTTGGGAGAAAGGATAACATGAATTGATTAGTGTAAGGAGTAGTCCTTCCTAAATGTGAGATCAGGTTTGGGAGCCCTAAATATCCCAAATATTCACCAACCCATTTTTAGCCCCAAAATCTATAGTATCCATGGAAAACAACCCAAGAAGAGTATTGTAGAAGAAATAAAAAATTAACCAACCGAGACATCCATAATGACAATGGATGACCCCTACTCGTTCATAGGAAATTTCAATATCTTATATTAAAAAACCTACTCCCTATAGTGTATATCTTGATAAACTCTCATGAATGTTTTTGTTAAAGGCGATGCATTGTCTCCCTTACATTCTGAACATTGAGACCGACATTTTCCAACGTCCTGGTTAGTTTATTTGGGTAAGCCCAGTGAAACCTCCCTTCATCATTAGAATCCCTAATTAATTTTCATAGGTGGTTTTAAAAATACTTCATGACTACTTTCTTCACCTTGAGCATCGAAGAAATGTGAATGGGAATTGAAGTCAACACACAATTGATGAAAATAATTGTCCCGCAAAAGGATAGGAACCAATAATTTCATTTAGTAATCCTATAGGTGATCTTGTTAACATTAATGTAAAAGTACCCAATTTGGATCCAACCATGACAAATAGGGGAACCTAGATATTCTATAGGGAATTCCTTCTTCTGAATTCCCCGCATTGATTCAATCATATTTATAAATCATTGTGAGAATGCAAGAGGTTCTTTACTCTTCCCTTATACTCTTGTAACCTATGATTTAAGAGTAGCATTCATTGATAAAAAATTACCATGTCATCGTCAAAGAATAGATGAAATACCATAGATTGAGTCTCATAGTGGAATATATTGATAGTTCCATGATGGAAGGAAGAGATAACCATTTTTCTAAGGGAATATTGGGCCAAGGTGAAGATTGTTGGAAACAGGGGGTCTCCCTTTATTAACCGCCAACTGGATTTAATTAAATCACAATGCCTCCCCATGAAAGTAATGTTTATCTTAGTGAGATGTACCAATGGAAATGTAGGTTGACGATCCATTCTGAGAGCCCCGTGCTTATCATAACCTTAATGATTAAGCTCCATTCAGGGAAATCATAGGCCTTGTCCAATTCCAGATATATGACAATGTTGGAACCCAACAAACTTCTATAGATATCACCATCCATCAATTCAGAAACTCCCGTTCCACCTTGGAATTATCATCCTTGAATAAATGTCTGTTTCTATATAGAGATCTATTAATTAATGAATTTGGAAAGACATATTTTGGTGATAGAGTATATGACATTTTAGGTCATATTTCACATGATAAAGGGATTGTATTGAAAGATGGATGATGGTTACTTCAAATTCAGGATAAGTACCATGGTGGAGGGAGATGAGACTTGAGGGAGGGGAACACCCTAGAAGAAGCCTTCAATAACTTCAATGAATCCCCTTTAATGATATCGCAAGAGATAATAAATAATTACCCTAAGAATCCATCCGTGACCAATGCACATTATTGGTTAATTGATATTGTGGGGACACAAACCTTATCATTTTATGGCATTCTCTCCAAGAGAGCATTTCCATTAGATGAGACCAAGCATTGAATCAAGTTAAAATGCTCGGCCTATGCACTTAGGTAACCATTCTGCATCGATGAGTTACGATTTCATAATAAGGAGTTAATGTGAGAAACCACCAACCCCCCCCCCCCCCTCCAATCACATATAGATCACTAGTGTAGGATTCATCATCGAGGTGTATGTTCTGTAGAATGACACAATGTTTTCATTCAGGAATGTGTAGAAGAATCCAGAGTTCTTATCCCATTCCAATAGCCAGATAGTGTCAGACCTTTCACGTAAGCAACATTCCTACTCATGTAATATCTCATTGAAACTCCAATCCTTATACATTAGAGAATGAAACTATTTCTTATCCCAAGTATATTCTTTGTTGAGTTCTACTTTTTAAATCTTTTTATAGCTATGTCCATGTTATGACAATGGGAAGGAAGGAAGTTTGCCCAATATTTTAGATTAATTTTCAAACTATAGAGCTTGTTTTGGGGTTTCATTCTGCACCTTCCTTGAGTCATTTTCTCCAATTAATCACGAACAATATCCAATAAATCATGATGGTGCAGCCTCTAGTTTGAGATGAAGAAGCATATATCCAAATCCTAAATTTTTTTTAGACTGATGATTAGAGGTTAGTGGATTGAAACTGAACGAACCAGATTGGAAACCTCGGTTCTCATGAAAGAAGAAATATCTTAGAGTTATCCAAGACAACAATTCATACTACAACAGGTCCATTGGATACCACTTTCATTATTAAACCAAATGAATTTATCACCTAAAGAACCCATAACAAAGATGCCTTTATGGTCAATTAATGATGCGAAGAAAAACATGTCTCTACTAGAGTATAATCCCACAAATCACGTTCTAAAGAATCCAAAGTTCTGTCGAAATCACCTCCAACCACTAATGATGCGTCTCTCATATTGAAGGAATTGAGTTAAATCCATAGGGCTTCAAGGAGCATTGCATCACATTTAGAATTGATGATGGAATAGAAAAAATAATAATTATAAGACTATGGGCTACAAAATATGTGATAAGTAGATACCACAAGCTTCTCTGTAGACAGATTAATTCTTGAAAACCAAAGTTTGATATTTCTCCATTTCTCCGAGAATGGATTGGTGAAAACTTCTTATTATTGAGAAATCATCTATCCAAGAGGAAATTTATTTTAGTTATAGGATGAAAAAATCTGAGACTTTATTCTCTAATACCTCATTGGAGGTCCATCATGGCTTCTGAATCAGTTATAAATCCATTAAAAAGATTCATGTAACACGAAACAACATTATTTGAACGGTTTTTCATGTCACCCATGAAGTGATAACCTTCTTTAAGTTGATAAAAATTATTGTAAGTCATTCTAGTTTTCTAATGTACATTTAGGTAATAGGAATTTCAAATCATCATCTTCTTTTCATTTTTCATTGATGAATTATTTTTTCATGATATCATTATGTGTCAAATGTATTGATTAGTCAAGGGATATTATAATTACTTTCTTAATATTATTAGAAAAATAATGCTATGTGTTGGCCTATTTCATGGAATGGAGGGGATTCAATAGAAGAAATGTTTATATCCCAAGAGTGGAAAATGTATTCTATGATCATTTACCTTTACTTTTTATGGATTATTCTAAAGATCCCTTTTTATGGAATCATCCCAAAAGAACACAAAATTCCATAATTCCTATAATAATTAAATACCATTAGGATGTGTAGATCATTAATTATTGAATATAAAGGGAGGCAATGTTTTATGACTCTATCGTTTTGACTCACCAAAATCAAATAATGGAAATAATTTATTTCATACAATTTAGAAAAATAGATATTATGTCAAGCAATCAAAGATTCATTATCTATACGATCTCGTTAAAATTTTCATATTGTAACTATATAAAAAAATTTATTTACCAAGTATATTTAAGTACACAAGTATTTACTTCAAATAATTTTCAGTCACCTATAGAAGTCAGGTGTTATTGTATGAAATAGAATAATTGACTACACACATTTAGTCATCAGGATTTAGATGAGTATTGATTTACCCATTTATAATTCATGGTCACCTTTGAATTCATGGTATAAATCAAAAACCTTTCCATAAATATATATATTCATTATATGAATTATAATAATATATAAGGGAACAAAATTGATGGATTCCTTCAATTTCAATGCTGAATGTGACCATATTTTCACTATTACTAAATATTGATGCATTATCAATACTCGAACAGATTCAAACCATGTCATTTTTTATATGAAAATGGAAAACTTGTTCCAAGAAGATGATATAAAAAACATTCAAAGGAGATAACCCGTGATGAAAAACATTTTTGGGATAAGGAAATACAAGAAAATAAAACTTGTGATTTTGAAGCTAGATATTAAGAGTATGAATTATATATTGGTTGGCATGAACCATGCAGTTTCAGAACATGATCTTAAGTATTATTTATGTATACTGGTGGGAAACCATCTTCCATAACGCATATGTTCATAAATTTAATTGATTATTTATGAATTAAATATTTATTTGAATATTATTTCAATGATTTTTATTAAATCATTCAATCAATTTTAGATAAAATTTTATTAGAGTCCTCTACATCATTCATCTCTAATGTCATGTGAGATTGGTTTTGAAAATTTTGAGGGTCTGAGAACACTGAATAAAGGATGACCTCTTATAACTCAAAAACTCATGTATCTTGATTTGAACTTAATCAAATATTACTAGAAACATGGGAGCCTTAACATCTTCATCAAGACACGTCTTATCTTATATCATCTCAGCCTTTCATTGAGATACATATACAGTGCATCTACAGAAACTCATACATTCATAAATACAATTTCCAAAAAAACAATAATTTTATCAATAGAAGAATCATATTAATAATTTGTAATGATAGAATATATTTGAATTAGTCCACAGAATCCAACATCATTAGAAGAGGTACCATCCATGTAAGAGACACAAATCCCATTTATAAAAGAGATTTTTGGGTCAATTGTATTAGTAAAATTTCTCTATGAAACAAAATGAACCTAAAATTTATTCTACACTATAAAAAAGACTATGAATATCAGGAGAAGTTCCCTCATTGAGGATACCATTATATAATGAAGAATGAATTTACTTTGGATGTTCATTAGTACATATATTGTCAATTTTTATTTCTTCCCCATCAACCAATTTATCCCATGAAATAACATACTTTGGTTTCTAGGTCAGAACTTCTCAATGATTGCTCCTTGATCCCCAATTTATTACAATAATCTTATTGTTTTTAATTTGAATGATTTTTCTTTTTTGTTTTTGTATCAACCTTAATTTATTTATCACCATTAGAAACATTCACCAATTTTTCATTGAATCTCAAACTGGTATTTTCATGACCTAATATTTAATAGACCACTCAATTAAGAGATTATATTTTTATTTCATATAAATTTATATTTTTTCTTCATTAGAAATAATGAAGAGATAATATACTAATAGAGATTCCAGGTTAACATCCACCAAACATTTATCATAAAATCCATGATCCCTATTACAAATTCATTGATCAAGTATAATTTTAATTCAAATACACAAACCAATGTCACTGAGAAATATAATAAAAAAAGAATACGACTTTAGGAATTAATTTATTACCCAAATACGAGTAGTTGGATATTTTTGTGTGAATGGATTAAAATAATTGTCTCATTTATAAATAAATAACATTTCAGGCCTATGATGATGATTCCCAAGGTTATAAGAAATAGTGAAGTATTCTTTTACTTTGAAGATGCAGTTGTTGAATACCTTATCAATCATAATAATTCTCTAGTCCCTAACATTATATAACTATACTATCATGTATCTAAGATCATCAAATGACTTTTTTATTCCCCCTTAGAGTAGGTGGAACAACACTGAAGGAAAAAATCCCTGAGATCAAATATATTTTAAAGAACATAAAATCCTCTTCCACCAATAAAAATCCATAATATTTCTAAATGATGATCAAAATATGCAATGTTTCTTGAATGACCTAATAGGACTATCTATATTGAACTTCCATAAATGAAATTAATTATCCTTTTGACTAATTATGATCTACTTAATCAAAAATATTAGTATCTTCATGTGTAGATCGATTCTAATATTGGATGTAAAACACCCAATATTGATCAAAAGTCACCATAAATAAACAATGTTTCGTATTTATAATAAATAAAAACAATAATTTGGAAACATATAGTTCCCTCTATACACCATACCCTCTAGTCCCTATTCAAATTATTTATTCACATGGGGATCTTCTCAACCACACACAACCATCATAACATTGAATTGAAAAATAATCAGTAAATTGATTATCTATATCCATTGTAAATACATATTAATCAAGTGGAAATTAAAAAAAATGTTATCATAATTCATTACACAGATAATCCAGGAACATCTTATATAACAAGGACGTAATATAACCCTATGAAAAGAAACTTAGTTATCATAATCATTAAAATTTGGAAACATTAAATAAAATACCATTAGATAACATAATTTATATGAAAAATTAATATACCGTTATATTTGATAGATTCATGATATTACATGTTTAAGTGGAAATATATAAAAATATAGAAAATATGAGGTTTATAACATTATACTATTTCTCAATGGATGGAAAGTGAGAGAAAATAACAGACACTAGTTTGACTTCCTTCATATGTGTCTAAATATCATAAATAATAAATATGGATTTATTATACATATATCAAAAAAATACTCATCTATGTATTCCCCTATATGATGTAGTAATTATATTTTATATCTAATTTACAAATAACAATGTGTTAATATCAATATTTTGGGTGATAATTTATTCATTTTTTCACTATATTTTGTTTCAGTAATATAGGTTCATTTTGATTAATCATAGTTCCATAATTTACATAGTATTATCCATGATATAAATATCACATATATTCATTATATATATTTTAAATAATCTATATATTCTATATATAGAAATTAGATTACAATGATCATGTAGAAATTAATTCATACGAAATCATGAGCATTGCTTACATTTTTCTAAAGGGATAAACCGAAAGAAAAATACATTTTAATTAAACTTTACATAATAATTATTATTATTATTTATGTTATTTATTTTAATAAATGCCAACCTAATTACCATTAGTAAAACAATATAATGAAAGAAATAGCATCATTATGTGGAGGTGGTATTCTACAGGTATTATTTCCAAATATATTAGTTATGTTTGTCTTTAACAACATACCTATAAATAATAATAAATAATTTAATCACATCATATCGTAAGTCGGTAATCCACCATACACATTAGAGATAGTATCATATCCTAAATGGATTGGAAGATAAGAATGAATATGTGATATTGTAATTAAATAAGTATAAATAAGTTATAAATATTATATAAAAATATTAAATACATCATTGTGTATAAAAATAAATGATGTTTATTGAATGAAAATACATCAATTTACAATATCGTAGATCGTCGTACACATAATTGATGATAACATTTTCCATTTGATTATTATTGAGATTGACATAGGTCATGAAATTATCATAATTACATATCAGTATATTGGTTATAATGGTGATATTATACTATAATTATTTAATACTATTTAATATATTTCGATGGATAATTAAATGTATAAATTATATTTAAGAATATTACATCATTTGAAGATATATTCCTTATGTTTTCACAAAAATATTCCTAGGTTTTCCAACTGATAAATAAATTCGGATTTTTTAATGGGATTGAATTTGGTAAGGTATATAGGAATTAATATTCCAAACCATTGGGTTTTGGATGTGTTGGGAGAGGTGGAGAGTGGGTGGCCTTTTATGAGTGGGGGAGATGACACAAATGTATTTTTAAAACGAATTATATATTCCCACTATATTCAGATTTAAAAGGGCTTATAAAATGGATAATTATAGAATTTAATTGATTACAAATAAAAAATATATCCATATAATAAGAATTTTCCAATTATTTCGGCCATTTTCACCCTTATCTTTTTTCCTCTACCCATCAAAAAATTAGATTTCAAATCAACAAGACTAATTAATTTTTTCTATTTTACTATTCATTTTGGTAAAAAATAAGTTTAAATTATAACATTAAATTAATTATTCTAATGAAAAATATATAATTTGAATTCTCAAATATATTCAGATAATTGGAAGATTTTAATTAAAAACAAACACTATAGACTTGTAGAAAAATATTTTTCCCAAAGTAAAACATAAAAATGATTACAGTGATTTTATGTCATAATTCAATATAAAGATGATTAAGAATAACAAATTTAGTCAAATAATAATATAATTGAAATAATTTTTTTTGAATGCATATCAATTTTTTTAAATTTTCAAATTTAAAAAAAATGAAACTCTTCAATAAAAATTCCTACTTTTCACTATTCA
Source organism: Viscum album (assembly GCA_963277665.1). Taxonomy (NCBI): domain Eukaryota; kingdom Viridiplantae; phylum Streptophyta; class Magnoliopsida; order Santalales; family Viscaceae; genus Viscum; species Viscum album. The sequence goes on along the minus strand of OY728155.1, from coordinate 355,201,818 downwards.
TAAATAAAAAATATTTTCAGAAAAATAAAAAAATCCAATTTTTTTTTGAAATATATATATATATATATATATAATTGTTATTATATTTTCATATAAACTTTATAATAGTGGTAAAAATTAATTTTAAATTATACATGAAAATCATGAGGAAACATCCATAAAAAAGCTGTTTTTTGAAAAAAATTACTTTTCCATTAAAATAATAATTATATATTTTCAAAAAAATAGATAAATATTAAATTTATTTATACTTCAGTAAATCAAATAATTATTATATTTTATTGAGCCCTATTCAAACCTACCAATTTAATATCTCAGTTTTAATGGTATACAATTTTATTGTTCTTTTAGACTAGGCGTAGTGTGTATCCAAATAAATTTAAGAGAATGAATTAACATAAAATTAAAAATATATATACGTTATATGGTGTTAGTTTTTCATCTATGATGGGGTTGCATGTCATATATTCTATCAAACATCATTTTCTCATTTAAAAATGTTGGTGTGTTAAATTCTTGTACCCATTAAATAAATTTAATCATCATAATTAAATCTTGATCTTGGTAATAAAGGGTTGATATTTGAAAATAACATTGTTGGATTACGAAACTATAAAATGTTTTAATAATAAATCCCCTAGATTATAGAGAATGAGTACTATAATTGTCATCAATAATAACACATAAAATAGTTTTCAAGATGATGCATTTTGGTGGGAAGTGAATATATGGACGTGGAATAAAATAAAATATAGTTATATAATTTATAGAGATCATTAATCAATAGAAATTGAAATATCCAATAAATTATAAGGACATAAAATCCATAAAACTATGTTTATTTAAAATACAATTTTATTCAACATATGTGAAGTGAATGTGATAAAAAAATTAATGACTCTTTTCTAATTGTTGAGGAATTATTTTACTATATGATAATAAAAGGGATTAGAAATTAATAAAAAAAATTTATAATAAAAATTTAATCATATGGTTGGGATTTGATAAATTTATACTTTATCTATTACACTATCAAATTAATTTTCTGAAATGATTTTTTTGTAACATAAAAAATAACTTTTCATTGATTAAAAGAACAAAAAAAGAGTCACAAATATTTCCACATATCTCTAAATATTTCCAAAAACCAATATTATTGGAATAATCTATATAGAAATACAAAAAACTAAAATACCATAGAATCAAACCCCAATGTTCAACTTAATCCATTTACTAAGTGTTTATCTATAAAAATTTGTATGTAAAAAATCTTATTTACCAGAACAACATATAGATAAACTGTAGGAATTTCACCCATATCCCCAATAAGATTTGGTTTCATGCCCAATATACTTACTAAAGGTGATGGGTGGTCAATGTAAATAAAATTTTTCATATTTATAAAACCATATTAATATAAATAATATAAAATTTAAAAATTGTAATATTGAATTTTTATCTTAACATCAAAGATAAGATAAACCCTAATGTATACCCAAATAGTAAAAAGTGTTCCCCCAAATATTCATTGAATTCATCCTTAAATTACATAATCCATAAAATATAAACCAATCGAATTTTTTTATTCAAAAAATTGTGTCCCAAAATATTCTTAATCTTTTTAACTATTATCACATAACACAAAAAATGGTGTTTATGATGTTGAAAATATTATAAAAAATAATCACATAAACCCATTGTGGTATCCATAATAATTTTTTTAATCACTCATGAATACATATGTTCTTTTAAAATTAGAATAGTCATTACATGTTGTGTTATTCTTATAACAAAACAAAATAAGTAAATATTAATCTTTAATAGAATTATTAAATAAAAATACGTGGTTCAAACTATTTAATACAACATAGATCGATCCCCTATCTTGGGTTTAACATTTATGAAATTGAACTAACACCAATACAACCTTATTTCACTACATTTAATAAAATATGTAAAAAATAGATATTTGTGAAGAAACCTATTTTACAAGATAGTTCTATTCATTTTACAAAAATAATTCAATGGTTTATGTAGTTATTTTCCCAACATTAAAATTATTATGTTCTTTTGAGAAACATTCTTTGGTGTCTATTTCAAAACATTTGACATGAAGGAAAAAGATCCTTATTCATTCCATGGTCGCTACCACTTTATCTCCGAGTGAACTCCATTCCTCCCCTCATTGGGGAGTCTAAGATTTGTTTAAGGAATATTTTTTTAGAATATTTCATGATAACTGAATAGAAATAATCACAATATCATTCACTCTAATCATGATCCCATTTGGTTTCTCAGAGTTACCTCATTTTCAATTATTTTAATTGTTAACATGAACCAATTATGTTTTAGAAATTTTCTGGTCCCCAAAATAAAATTACATCAACAAAAAAGATATTGGATGAACCTTATAATAATTTTTAGGATTTCTAAATTATGAAAACTTATTTTTAATTAAATACAATTTAAGATTACATTCATTAATAATTAATTATCATTATTAATTCACTTCCATCAGGATTTATCTTAATGAAAGTATGAATTCATCCAAAGAAATAATCTTAGAGTATCAAACTATGTGCACACAAATCCGTATTTTCATGTACCATGTATCACTCAATATATTGTTAACAGACCTTTTTCATTGTTATTACCCCTAATTACATTTCTTCTAGAACCATGTCTCATTTTATTATCGAGATAATGATGTATAAAATGTTTAAACAAATAATATTTATCCTCAAAAACGTTAGGATGTTACCTTATACTATTAATTATCCCCAAATTCATTCATAGGGTTGTGTTATCTAATATTTTTTTTAAAATCTAGTACCCAATGTTTTTACTAAAACTCTTTTGATAAAAACTCTAAAGCCACCAACCCAGTTTCTCAGCATCTGAGGATTGATCATTATATTTAAATATGATAAATGGAATTACACCCCGAATGAACTTATAGTATAGTATTATTGGTAATATAGATAAAAATTTTAATTTCAAATTATAATTGTAAAAATAATTTAATTTTTTTAGTTTTCTTCTATTTAATATTTATTTCCAATTGCATAATCTTGTATATAGACCGTAATACTAATATTTACATCCTGGATAATGAGCCATACAATATGATTTATCGAAAATGTATAGTAATGGTACATGTGTATCTGAATATGTCATTAATAAATATGAATTATAAATATGTGAAGGTATATAACTAAAAAAATGAAATTTAATCAATTACATGATAATTATATGGTTGGATTTAATGATGTTCAAATAATTCTATATAAATAATCACACCAGCTTGAAATTTAATAATGGATAATCAAACATACAAAACAGGCACATTAAGAGTCAATAACAAATCCTATAATGTGGTAGTGAATAATTTCAGACAAAATAATAATACGTTCAACGATTCACTCCAATACATCATTCAAAAATCCATTAGTCATCGACCAAGAACTCAATATATTTTATATCATGAGGCCTATGGATTCCCAAAGGGGCTATAACAGGCACTTCCCATCACATAAAATTTCCAATGAATTCCTAATATGAATTGGAAGAATCATTATCAATATTAACATTCGTATTTTAAAACATGAATACACAAATTTATTATTTTTCCAAATCAATACGCATAATCATAATCAATCAGAGTAATATAGATAATGGTAATAAAATTATAGATCATATGTCTAAATAAAGAAAAACCATAAAAATAAGGAGTAACGATGGTATCAATGAGTCATATACCTTATGGATATGATGTTCTCAAATGGTTTGAGGAATTTTATGAATATAAATACAATAAAAATTACCTTAAAAAAATTGTAATGAAATTATCCTTATTAATAATAAAATATTTTTAAATCTAAAATTGTAAAAATTATTTTGATAATAATTATTTTCAAAAATGACCTCTAAAATTTATAATGGATCCATTAAATCATTGAGTGTTAAGGATTACAGAAAATGATGTTCATGAAATATACATTGTTATAAATATACATTTAATATTGTTGATAAAACGAAAACTAGCCTAGCTTGACAAAAAATACTTGATGTTTCAATTCAAAATAGATATTGAAATTAAAAATATGTGCAAAAATCTATTAAAAATAATTTTTGGATAATATTAATAACATTTTTAGAAATCATGGATTTAGAAATAAAATCAACCAAATATACAAGATAGGACACATTTTATGAAAAAAAAATTTACAAATAATTTTTAGTGCCGAAGTGGGGAATATGAAACTATTAATTGGAAAAATAATAAATAAATAGGGTTTTATAAATCGAAATAGTTTTTTAAAATTATTAAAATTTCATTTAATATATAATATAGGATAATCAAACCCCATTAAAATTATATTGAAACATAAATATCATTCCACATTGGTAACATTTGAATGAGAACCCCATGTAAGGAATAACATTAAATTTAAAATTAAATACCATGAAGATAAATATATTCATGATATCACATAAAAATTTGTAATTATATACACAATTCAATAATAACTAGTTTTGAATAGAAAATTTGTCTCACCAATGTAAACATGAGATGAGAAACCCTTATAAAGATCATGACATTGAAGTTTTAATTAATTAATGTATCAATTATGTGTAAAAATTTATATCCATATAAAATAATTGTATATACAATATAAGATAAAAAAAGTCATTAAACTTAAAATATTATAATATCGAAGAAAATATATAATTAATAAAACAAAAGGAAATTACATTTAGTTATGAAATTCATCATAAATCATTATCATTTAAGACAAATACCCATTGATGAATTAATTAAAATTGAAACCAAAAACTCCAATATTTTAGGTGTATTCATGATATTAAATCTAAAACTGTATGTATATAAATTATAGAAAATAAATGTTGTCAATAACATTACAATATTCCTTAGTGAATTTAAACTGTGATGAAATCACATACCTCTTATTTGAATCGCATGGTATTTATTTGAAACTCCTATAATATATATATATATATATTATTAAATATCCATAATCATATATCGCTTACCATATATGAATTAAATATTGTCTTTCATCTCTTATTTACTAAAAATTCCTCTTTAAAATCATTGTTTCAAGTTATAATTGCTTCATTATTATTGTAAATTTTAGTTTGGTAGATTCAATCCTTTTACAATGATCATGGTTATGTCATCTCTAGAATGTATAACATGATATATATATCATATATATTAATTATTTATTTCTTTATTATAATGTATATAATTTATTGAATAAAATTGATTACACTATTCATAGAAATTGTAGGTCATACCAAATCATGAATTCAGTTTCCATTTATCTTGGTGGAATAAAAAAAGGAAATTAAATATTAATTGAAAATTAAAAAAAAATAATTATTATTTTATATATATATAATATATATTAACAAATCCGAATATTATTTCCATCCATGTAGAAATAAAATGAAAAATATTTCACATTATATTGTAGAGGAAGAAGCCCGCTCATACGCATGAAGAACATTATTGGTTTCCAATAGATTAGAAGGTATGATGTTATATATTATTATTTTTTAAAAAATAATGGTTTGGTATAAAGAATTCATATATTCATTAACACTATCTTTACTACCTTCCATGAAAAACATAAGTGAAAACAAATCACATCACCTTGAGAGGTGGTAGGTCACCACACACTTTAGCATCAGTATCATATAACCACACATAATGTAATGTAATATTCTTTATGTGTGATCACAATTAAAAAATATTGTTAATTTCGTGAATTTTATATACATATGTTAAATAAATCGTTATATCTATCCTTGAACTATGACAATGATTAAAATGAAATTTTTTCATGAGGATGTAGTCCACCATAAACATAATCAATAGTTTCACTTCCATTTTATGTATATGGGAATGAATATATTTATATAATCATAGAAAATGATAATATTAAAATAGTTCCCCAATATAGTTTTCCACTGGGCAACACGTGCACATCCACGTACACCAGATGTTGTTGACTAGTTGAGAGGGTATAAAAATGATATGATTTGGTTAATATACACTCATTATTAGATTCACACAGTGATATAAAAATAAAAACTACATGAAATTAATATGAAATATAAATAAAGGATATATGAGCCAAATATAATAATAACTGAGAAAACATCTAATACTAAAAACACAACCATGCATCCATGTCCAGATGAGGCTACAAAATCTAAAATAAAAAACCTAAAAAAGGAAATATAATAAAATTCATATATACCTAAAATAATCCTCAATGGATATCTTCATGAGAATATGAAGCTCATGATAATTCCTATTATCATAATCATCCTTATACAAATGAAAAATTTATGTAAAATCCATTACATAATCCTATAACCATGAGATATAATCATTTTCCATAGTGTAATGGATGTCCAAAAATGGTGTCAGATATAATCATTTGTTCACCCAAAAATATTTCTAATGAAAACCAGTCCAAGGATAAATAACATAACAATTTTATAGTTCATCAATAGAGATATATGTAATTAAATAAATTTAAACAAGTATGGCTCTACATCTATAAGGAAATCGGGATGACCATACCTAATTTAGCCAAATATAAAATGTCCCAAAAACAGAAACCATTTTGTATATATATGTATACATAAAAATTAATTGTCATAGATATACATTAACCATCATTTACATCAGGATCATTACCATATTATCCCCAAAATATGAAAATATATTGTCCAAGGGATTCCATGACCAAGGTGAAACAACCATCAATCATAATATAAGGGATCATATTCCAAGGGTATATTAATTTTTTAGTTATTACATTCTCTAGAGAGAGGATATATAACAGAAGTCATGGATGGGTATTATAATATAAAAGAGACATCATTCATGAGTCTATAAATGCATAAGGGGCTATGTGCTCGAGTATCACAACACTATCTCGAGTATAAAAACATTTATGTGATGCATTTCATGAGAGTCAATACATTTTAGAGACATCATTACTAAGAATCACAATATATAATTCACACCATTCCATTTTATCACAAAAAAAATTATAGACACCATGCTTAAATAGCACAAAACAGAAGGGAGGCAATGCTGGCATATCAAAACATATAAGGGACTCCATTCCTCCTTATCACAATATATAATCATTTATAATTAAACATTGATATTATGAAATATCCTTTATATCATACAAGAAGGGAAATTTGAAGAAATTGTGGATTATTGTGATTCATTTAATTAATTCATTCACTTCATGAGGAATGAATGGATATGTAAATAGACATCCCATAGAATCATTTATCATGAATCATTTAATGTCCTCAAATAATAACATTTTTCAAGATCAATAAGGATTCTATTAGGAATAAAAATTTCAAAACCACTTCAAGGAGAACATTTAATCATTTCAACTATATAAATAAGCCAAAAATCTATATAATTGTGTTTGGCTACATAAGACCCATTCCCATCATGGTCATTTTATAATGAGAGTCATATAACTCATTCAATAATTATATTACATTGTATATATCATTATTTTTTAAGGGCCTAGTATGGATATAAGACAAATATCAATTCAACCAATTCTATTTAAACTCATTATACTATTCCGGATTAATTCCCAATATAATCATTCAACGATGTGTTTTGGAAATTTCAGAACATTATTCATCAAGGGATTTTGAATGACTCATACATTTAGGGGTTTGAATTACATCATAAAATATAACAATTAAATAGGGATTTCGTTGTGATTTATATAGTATTTTAGGAAATTAAATTTATGGTTTCCAAATTTAGGATAAATTCTAAGAAACTCTATTGTGCGATATAATGGTAATAACTTATAAACAACAAAAAAATGAATGAGAAGAATATAGAACACCTTCCATTTTCCTAGGATGCATCATTTATCCAATATCATTCAATAATTTGATCTGGTTTGAGATAAATTAAGGAAACATATAATCAAACTAATGACATAGTGAGTTATGTCTTAATGAGATAGAATTTAATATGGATAATGAAAATGGGAATGGAGGAAGGGGTATTCAATGATTAATCAATGCATTTTCAATGTGATGAACAAAACTCGAATCATAGGTAGAATGATGAGGATGTTTCAATTCCCATATGTGGAGTAGAGTATTTCCATAAAGGGGCTACTATACATGGATGGGAGGAGAAGAAATGATTGATTAATGAAATACAGGGTAGGGGAAATGGGAATTTTAACCCCTTTAATTAGAAACACAGATTGGACATATTATTTGGAAAACTATGCACCATCCATGTCGTGACAGTGGTGGAGAACGTAACTAGTCTCACTGGTTTCCTTGTGTTCCTTTTATGTCTTATAGATTTACATACTAAATAATTAATAAATATTAAAAAATAAACATGGAAAAATTATACGTAAGAAAGTAAACATCCAAAAACTGTAAAAAAACATGTCAAACATAGAACTATAATCATATTAAAATATTTTACCAGATAAAATTCTTTGAATCCACACATCATGTTATACAATAAATAATACTCAATAAATCACACAATGATAATATATTAATGGAACTTCATTGAATGGAAAATATATTTCCAGTGAATATTATATTTCTTATAATGATGAATGCATTTGTATTTCCATTCCATAATAAGGTAAGGTTAAAATAAAAAATCCTCATAAATTAGTTTGATAAAAATGTACAACATTAAGTCATAGATAAATAATATACCATATTAATGAAACACACGAACTACAGTCTTATCCCTGACTACGTGTCATTTTCCCCAAGCATGGGTTGATTCCCATAAGAATATATATTTTGAAAATTATGATGCACTTCTAATATTATATATACCAATTATTATATAATAAAACTACATGAAATAATCCTTTGATAAAACATGTATTATGCAGTCCCAAGAGCCACATAGAATGGTTACACGAGATAGTTTTCCACTATGCATCAAGCATGCCTCCATGTATTCTATAGGCTACCGACAAGTAGTGAGTATCTAAAGATGGTATGGTAGGGAGACTATGCCCTCATGATCAAAGTATAAAAGTGTTATAAAAATATATACATCAATTTATATTTAAAGTATTATAAATAAATGATAGAGAAATATAAGATAATAATAATTGATAAAATGTCCAATGAAAAAAATAATCTATATGTTGATCCTTCCATGATGAGATCTATTTGGATTCCACATTGTGATAGAATCTCTAAAATGGTGTGTGGGTTAGTCATAAAGACTCCATAAATGGTTTATAATGTTTTCTAGGCTATAAATATAAAATAAAATAGTATGTTGGTATATCAAAAAAGTTGTAACCAAATAAATAATAGTAATCATGACACACTCCTGTATCCCAAGGACACCAGGATGGTCACACATACTTCATCCTAAGCAGGAATATTTCTACACACCTTCCATAATTCACATATATACATATGTGTTTTTGTTATTTTCAAGGATATATATGCAATAATTATAACCAGGTTTTAGTAATAAGGTATCCACATTAGAGGATCATTTAACAAATACATATAGTTATGCGAAGGGTACCACACCTATTTATCACAATATTAGGGATTAAAATCCTAGGGAAATATAAATTTTATATGATAGCATTCACATGATTCAAAATATTACATGATTTGGGTCAAATGAAATCCCCTGACCATTTATTAAAATTAACGAAAAATAATGCAACCATGCACAACAAACCAGAAAGGATGATTACATATCATAAAATTTATTCCCGTCACAACATCCATGATACACCCCCTCCTCTACTATAGATGATTCCTATTATGGGATTTTATAGTTCTTTAGTATCTTGGTATATTTCCTTTTAATGTTCAATTTCTCCAAGGATATCTGCTCCTTCAAAGATTTCTTGATAGTAGACCCAGTGGAAATCAGCATCGGAAAATTTGAGTAGTCTTCCCTCGAACATCTATTTATTTTCAAAGTCTCTTAATTTTAGGAATTATTAGTCCCATCCTTGAAACATCACTCTAGAAAAGTTTCAAAATATATGTTTGAAAACATGCCCGATTATCATACCAAACAAGTGAGACCATGACAGGGTATTACAAAACATTAGGGAATCCTTGAATGTGTGTCACAACATATAAGGGAAACCATTCCAAAGTATCACAACATGTAATGGATTTCATGCCTGAGAAAGACAACATATAATGGACCCCATTCCTATGTATCACAATATATATGGAAAAACATTTACAAGTATCAAAACAATGAAGGAACACGATGCCCACAACACAAAAGGGACACCATGCCCGAGTATCAGAACATATAAGTGATTCTATTCCCGCGAATCAAAATATATATTAATTTTAAATTCCACTATAGATCCATGATATTTTCTTATAATCATAATTATATTACATGGGAAGTACCCATTACATATTACAATTCATATAGTTAATCAATTTACATTAAGAGGAAATATGGGAAATGTAAATTGAAATTCCTTTTAACCATTCATGATAAAACAATTTTATTCCTCAAATAATCACATTGATCATGATTAATAATTATCAAAGTGAGAATAATCACAAGACATTTCCTATAATTAAAATATTTATTAACTCCGATAATATAATTATCCCACCATATTTTAAAACGTGAGTTTTTTTACAAGTTCCTTCTATCTTATTCTAATTATCTATTACTTGAAATTTTTCATAATTTAACACATTAAATATATGAAAATAAAAAAAGAACCATTCAAAACATTAAGTTAAATATTAATGTATTATTCTCAATTAATAGAAAAATAAAACACAATTTATAATTTTTTGGATAATTATTCATATTTTTTATCTTTTGAATTTGAGTGACATGCCCATTTGATAGTCCAAAATGTGGTTCTAACCTTGAAAAATTCCATTGTTAATTATAAGGGATATATATATGGTTATTTTAAAATAAAATTATGATTTCATAGATTAGGAGTGACTCTTTATTAATCTAGTCTGTGGAATAATTTCAATATTTTCTGAAAAATAAGATTTTTTAGGAAAATCAAATTGAACACCTTCCATATACCATGGATGCTTCACTAATTCAATATCATTCATTTGTGTGAGATGGTTTGAGAGAAATTGAATAAATAGAAAAATTTATTCTATGAAATTAAAATAAACTCCAATGGATATTTCATCAAATATCTATATTTTAACTGATTAAGGATTAATGTGGGTTAATTGGATCACTAGTATTCTTTAAATGTGAGTAATGAAGCCCAAATCAAAGGTCGAACGATGAATATATATAGATGGGTAGAGAATGATAGGATCATATACATAAGGGGGTTGTTGTGCATATATGGGAGGAGAAAAATATAGGTTATAAATAAATAAATGTTATGGGAAATGGGAATTTGACCCCCATTACTGAATAATAAAGTTTATATTCATGGTTTGTAAAATCCTACACCAACTAAATAAAGATATTGTTCGGGGAACGTGGTTTAGGGAATAATTTTACAAAATGGAATCCAAACATTGGATATGCACTATAAGACCCTCAAATACTCTTTCATCAATGTGTTTCATAGCATTCATGTTTTGGAATTTTATTTTGACACCATATTTCTCACTGGATATGTGACACTATATTTCCTAGAGGGACACATGATTTCAGAACAATGAGCATTTCTTCCAGCTTCTTCTAAAATAAATTTTTCATATCTCGATGCTCCCTAAACTCTTATAGACACCTAATACACCTATATGGATTTAAAAATAATTTATTTTTATTTTTTTATGTTTGGTAATCACATTCTTGAATTTAAATTAATGATTTGACTCGTCTGCAAAAAGTGAAATTAAAATCCCTTCATTAATCCACCATGTCCGAATCAAGGGATGGTACAATATATTACACCATTAACGAAATAATATATTGTATATTAGAGAAACTATTTTCATTATATTTTAACTATTGAGTTATATTTTTTGTTGTTCTAAAAATAAATGAACAAAACACTCCTTTGAGATTGTTTAATCTTCTTCAGTCTTCTTTCTTAAATTTAATTGAAATCTATAAATGGTTATATTTATAGTAAAAATAATAATATATGATGTTTTTAGATGATTGGTAAAGGTATTTGAGTAGGTAGAATTTGATTTCCCATAAGCCTCAAAAACATTTCAAAAATTCTCATATTCCAAAGTTAAATTTTCAAAATATTAAAATGTTTTAAAATTATAATACAATTTTAAATTGATTAAAATTTCCTAAAAATGTTAAATTATGTTATAATTGAATATATTTTTATTAATAATTATTTAAAATATAATTGATCATTGTAAATATTTTAAATGAAAAAGTCATTTTCAAAAAAATATGTATTTTTCAATAATCATTAAAAAAATAATTATTTATTAAAAATGTAGAACATTTACCCAAATTTAATTTAAAATGTATATTTAAAAAATCAATTTTATTATTTTAAATAATTTTTCTAGAAGTGGTCAATATGTTTTAAAAATTATGTTCCCAAATCATTACTAAAAAGCTTTTTCAAAAAATATGATTTTCTTCAAAACCTTCCTTTTTTCAAATGATTCTTATTTTATATAAAATCGAAAGTTAAATATTGAATTAATTTAATAATTGTATCAAAAATAAAATTCTCATATTTTATTTCATAATATTAATATATTAAAATTTATTTTATATTTTATAATGTCATATAATTTTATAATTCATTTACAAATGGGGTTGTATTTATCAAAAGTTGTCAAATCGATTGTATTTATATTAATGGAAAAATATAATAAATTTTTGATGTTTTATAGTAAATTTATAATAATGGGGAGCCATGTCATATATTTTGTTCAACGGGAATTTACACATTTAAAATCTAGTGGTCTTACAATATTCATTACAAAAATGATTAATACAATCCATGTAAATCTAAAATGATAAACAAATCACATAACATAGTAAAGCATATGGTCCATATATATGAATGAGTGATGTTATAATTTTACATATGATGTAAGTTCAAAATTATAGATTATATATTAAAATTAAAAATAAATAATTTTTTTAAAATATCGTAAATATCTAGTAAATTCACTTAAGTCCTAATCAAAGATAGAAATTGTTGTAAAATTGAAAAAACATATTCTGGAGATGTTAGTTAATATATATTCATGAGTAATGATTTAATTTTTTTAATTAAATGTAAAGGTTCTATAATATGGATATAACATTAATATATATATATACAATACTCTCTTATATAATAATAGCATATTTTATTGAATATTTTTAGGAGGATTAAGGAGGTGAAATCATGAAAAACTATGGTCAAAATATATACCTCTCATTCAAGTATCTTCTATTTAAAATAATCATAATACATCTTATACAGGTTTTATTGGAATAACGATTCATATAAGTCATGTATAAGGTATTGTTTATGGTATTTATATAAATCATAGATGATAAAAAATTTTCATTTTTTGTGGATAAATTTGTGGGAGAGGTGATTTATTATTATTGTGCGAGGTGGAAAACATTTAGATACGAATAATATTAAAATATAATAAATTCACTCTCATGGGAAAGTTACACCAAACATAAAAATATTAGAATATAAGATAGATAAGGATGAAATATAATCCAAAAAAAATACATCAAGTGGTTTATTATTTTTTACATAATCTCAAAGGATCACACATCTTTTAATCCTTTTAAAATTTATATTGGAAATATGGTTTTTATCATATTAAATTTTTGTTTTGTAAAAAAATTAAATTAATGTTTTTTCCAAATATTAAATATTTTTTTAAAATTATTGAATCCATTTTATAATTTTATATTGAAAAATTTGGTAGATGTTATGTCTAATATCTGTTCTAAAAAATTAAAGAAATTGTTTTTGGGTAAAATTTATTTCTATGAAAAAATGATATTATTTTAATTAATTTTATTTCAAAACAATTTGATGAATAATAAAATAATTTAATAAATTCATTTTGAAGAATGTACATTAAAAATCATTATGTGGGATTAATTAAATTTGTTATGATAAAAATTAATTATTCACATAAAAAATCAAAAAATATCAATTTTTACCATTAAATTAGTTTCTATTTAGGGAAAACCAAGTATTAATCAATTAATGAATGATTTTACAGTCTTTCGTTTTCAAGGTAGATATATCTCTTCATTATCAATGTTTATTACTGATCAGGATACATTATATTTAGAAAATATTAATAATTTAAAAGTTTGATCCTTTAACATAAAATGATATAATTTTCAATATTTAAAATTGAGTACTTATTTATATGTAAATGATCAACAGATTTTAAATAATATAAAATTTTATTCATATTTTTCATAATTTTGTTCTTCCTCTTCCTACCCACTAATACATTAAATTGGTTTCAATATCTGTATTAATTAATAATATTTTAATAAGTTATCTTCATTCATTTATAAATGGTGATTTTTATACAATAAGATATCAAACCCATAAAATTTATTTAAAGATAAATATATCATAAAATCATGGGGTTTACATTATTATTATACCATATATTCGTCTGGTTTATCCAAATGGGATAGTCAATTTCATAGTCTCATAGAAAATAATTCGTGTCATTCAAATAAAAGTGTAAAATATTATATTGATAATAATTTGAATAAAATCTAAACAAACGAACTGGTGGTGATTTTATCACTGCTGGTATTTGATAAATGTACATTATAATATAATTTCTAATATTATATAATTCATTACAATATTAATAAAATATTAATTCATGTTTTAATAGTTGAGTTGCTGAATTTAATGGAAATGGATAAATTTATAACCATTGAAACTATAAATAGTATATCTAAATGCTATGTGTATATTTTTAGTTACATAATATTATCATTAAATATATATTTAATCATATAGTATTTATAATCAATAAAATATATAAATAATATATTCCCTGGTTCAAATTTAAAATTACATAATCATATGATAATTATATAGGATGTTCATGATATTTTTTTTTAATTTAAATTTATGAAGTGGTTTTTGGTGATGAAGATATAAATTGACAATATTTTTATCTATGAAAACCTTAATAAATTGCATAATGAAATTGTTAAATAGTTCCCCCTTCTCTAATTTTATGACTATGTTATGTAATTATGAATTTTATATGTATTTTTGGGATTTAATTTTTGACCCAACGTATTACAATGTAAAATAAGTGTTGATTTGTAATATTTTATACAAAATATTTTATGGTACATTAATCAATTAGTAACTGAATATATTATAGTAATAGGATTCAAGAAGTAATTAATATATCATTATCAATAAATATTAATTTATAATTTCTGATATAAAATTTATTTGAGAATTCTTTCATAAATATATGACTTTTTTTCCAATGTAATATTATTAAAAAACAATGTCATATAAATAAATTATTTACTAGATATTTCATGAGATTCGTCCCTATTAAAAAAACTGATTTTTTCTAATATTTCAATAAGAATTTATTTTTGATGACTTATTTTTTATTTAAATTATTATGCTACATTATATAAAATGATATTGGAAAAATGAAAGGTAAATCACTATTTTAAACTAATGCATTATCCAATTTACCAAGAAATATTTCTATGAAGATCAATTATCTAGTCATTAACATTATTGATGACATAAAATATCTGAATATGGAAAGAATATTTGTAAAGAATTATTCCAATCAGGTAGCATTCCCTTATTTGAATGAACATATGTATATATAAATATTAATTCTCATGGTATTAAAATTATCATTAGAAATACTTTAGGAATACCATTATCTACATGGAAAAATTTCTAAAATTTATTTGAAAATCGGATGGTTTCTTTGCATATAGGAATAAAATCTATTTTTCAAACAATGTGTGGTGATAAATGGATCATATTATTAAATTTAAAATCGTATTTTTAATAGAATAAAATATCAAATAAGGTACACACAATTAATAAAACATTCTTTTTATTTCTACGATTAGTTAAATGAATATCAAACTTTATAATATTAGACATAGGAATGTTAATCATTTATGAAATCTATAAATGTCTGTTTGAAAATTGAGATATATAGAAGAAATTTCATATACAAAATCAAAAAAATTAATATAGTGTTTTTATTCCAGGAATTCCATTAAAATTTAATAACTGGCCATTAATATTTATCAAAATCCCACGAACATGGATTTATAATTTGAGAACATTTCATCTTTGTGGCTTCAGTTGGGAATTCCAGAAGTTCAATATCATCAACTAGGGTGATTTAATGAGACCTAGTGATAATTATGTTAATATATCAAGGATAAACAAACATTATATCTCTAAATATATAATGTAATACATTTAAATAATTAACTAACATTCAGGGATGGTAACTCAATTCATTAACCAATATACTCGATATAGAATTGTATTCCATTATCCAATGAACACATAGATACACAATTGCATGGATTTAATGTCAATAATTCTATTACAATTAATGGGTCATGATATCATCTTCAATAATGATGGCAGTAAAAAATCCATTCAACATTTATTCATCGATACCATATCAGATATGATGATAAAAATATATCATACTATACTGTGAACATATGTAGTAATAATTTTAGAAAATACATCAATTTACAAAATCAATCTTTACTAATAATAATATAAATATAAAAGGATCATTACATATTTTCATATAATGTAATATATTATGACATGAATCCTTCCCTATATATAAGAAACTGATGACATGAATCCATCCATATATATATGATAACTAAAGAATATAAAATATAAAAAATCTATGTATCATTGTAAAAAATGTTTTCATTAATGGATTAATGTTTTAGGTTGTCATCATATCACTTTAATGATATAATAATTGTGAATAACTACAATTTTCATTTAGAGGTATATATAATCTAGGATTATATAACATTAATGTTACATGTAAGATTAATCAATAAAATAATTTTTTTAACATTAAACCATTTTAATATAAATGTTATATAAAGTAAAAAATTATTCACTTTTAAGTAAAAATTCCAACACAATGATGGTTACAGGGGCACCAAAGCCAGTATATCATTTAATATTACCTTATTCATTACTAAAAAATAGTGATGTACATTTAGGGTTTTAATATTAATTATGTGATTTACCTCACCCTTGATGGTGGGGATAAATAGAACATATCATTTCCATCATCAAGGTTCTTTAGCTTATAAAATGATTTTGAGTGTGTTCTTGGAAACCATTGAGGATGTGGTGGTTAAAGAGTTGTTATTGTTACACAATAGTATTTGAGATATATTTTATTATTCAAAGGTATGGGTTTGGTCCCTAAGGAATAAATAAAAATTAAAAATTAGTTTTATATTGGAATGAATGTATATTTATTTTCTCCATGGTTTTATGGTCTCATAAAAATATACGATGATTTTATTGATTTCGTTAATATATTGTAATTAGATTTTTTATGATAGTATTTATACTACCAAATATAAAGTGTTTCATAGTGGGGATAAATTCTAAATAGTTTAATTATTTAGTCCATAAATGGATTGAAATAATTCCATATTTAGTGAAATCAAATTTAGAGAATCATATTTTAAATCAATATGGAAACTTCTGGATATATTTCTTCCAAAGGATGTTTAATAACATTTTCAATGAATAATTTCATAACATGGATTTTAAATCACTATAAGTAGGGCTTGGTAAAATGATTTAAATCACCCATGAAATATTTTTATCACATCTATAAATCTATTATTCTTATGATGATAGTTTAATTAATTTTATAGATATTTTTTTTATGTATTATATTAATATCATCCATGGTCTTGTAAGTATGAAACGCATAGTTCCCTCTAAGGTTTGGAAATGAATTCTGGGGTTTTTATTTCATGTTCATGCATTATTTATTAATTTTCCCATATTTTTGGATTATATAAATTATACTTTCAAATAATATTTCCCAACTATAAAATTGAAAAGTTATATACATAGTAAAAAATATAGTTTTTTATATCACTTGATAAATTTTATAATTATATGGGATATTCAAAAAATTCTTATCCTATAATGGGGAAGTCCATTGGGAGGATTTATTAAGAAATTTTTTATTTCCATTAGGAAAAATACCAAATTGTATGAATAATTTTATAAAATACAATTAGGTGACACAGGATAATGTTTATATTATTTAATAAGGGAATTATATGTGTACGAGGTTCCACACCGAAACGAATGAAATATTATATACTGTGATTTTATTCTACTACAATGTCAAATAGAGTGATTATTATTATAAATCGCGTATGCAATTTTTCCTATTGTCTAAACCATTTTGAGAGGAGAACACCATGGAGTATCCGTACAGGAATTTTGGGATACTAATTATTATGTACTTATGCAGTTATTTAATCCTTTTTCAAACATAGAGAACCAAATACCGGAAGTGAATCATGATTTAAAATTCATCATGTATGGATGGTTGGAATATTTAATTTTTTGATGCTAATGTGTACATTGAGTTCTTCATAACTTCATGAATAATTAGACATTGCATGAATCAATTGTGAAAAAATTATCCTCACCTACATTTCACAGTATGTGGTGCTGGTATGATATATATCTGGATTCTATATGGATGGAAACCAATCAATCAAATATGTGATTTCAAGAAGGTTATTGACAAGATTCATACTAAAAGTGTTCTAGATAGATGATACTTACTTTTTTATAATCTATCCCTTGGGATACCTAATTTGAGGTTTGAGATTCATTGATGGTCCTTGAGTCTCATGAAGGTAGCCTTATAATTCCTAATGTTCCAAAAAATTGAATTATTAAACCTGGCTTGTAACAAGTCATATGTTGTTCAATGAAACTACATATGACTAATAATTTGGTCATGTAGATGTATGGGCATTTCATGGTTAAATATGGAATAAATTTATTTATAAGAAAGGATTTAAAAAAATTTAATATATTATAGGGAAGCTATAATGATAAAAATGAAAAAATAATATTGAAAAAAATGTCTTTTAGAACAATGCGATTTTAAATCAAGAAAAATAAACAGATATCTATAATTAAATTCTTATAAAACATATAGTCTTAAATTTACAACTCATGAATATTTCAAAAGAAAAATTAAAAATATATCTACACTATGAATTATTAAAAAATATATATTTTTTAATGAAAAATGTGATCAATGATATTCTTTTGATTAAATGTTTCCACTAACCTCCCACTAGACCGGGAAACATATTTCATAAATCTACATTTATTCTTTTGTGTGAAATAATTCATAACATCGATATGAAATTTTCACCTCTCTTTTAATGATGAATTATATTAGCTTTATTTTTTTAACTGAAAATTATGTAGTGGTCTTCTGGGAAAACCAAAATCCAAAAACCACATATTTCACCTAAATCTATTATATTAAATTATTCATATAATTTGATAAATTTGTTAATGGAAATCCAAATGTACTGTATGAATTAGACATAAGGGACTTCACTATTCTAGGATAAAACTTTGTTGATTATAATAAAAAATAATAACATTCATCCAATGATATAACAAACTACATATGTTAATATCTATGTCCCTTTCTAATTCTATAATTGGGAAAAATTATATTATTATCCCAATTCAAATGATACAAAAATATTAAGAAAATATTCTCTGATTCATGATCTTAAAATAAATATCATAGAAGTAATTTCATGACTGAATAAGAGATGACATATTTTATAATTACAAGGCCTTAATTGGAATTAATATAATACACATAAATTTACTTTTAAGGGAAATATATTTAAATCATTTTCATAATACCTTGATATTTTTTATAATAATCTTTCATAGATGATTTAGACCATCATATCAAGCCCGACTCAATATTATTTAAAACTCTTGTTAGGACTTCATTCACATAAAACATTATTAATCGTACATTTGAGTGAAAATTTCAAACAATTTCAAATTGATTCAAATTAGGATCCTAAAAAATTTATTTTCACTAAATATTTAATTATGTCAATCCATTTATGTTCTAAGACACATAACTATATAGCTTCTATCTTCATTATGAAACATATAATTACATGGGATAATAAATATTAATATAACATAATCCACATACTGGGTATTATGGAAATCAATAACATCTTTATATTTTTTCATAAGACCTTAAAAGCTTTAGGAACATAAATATTCCTTCTTTACAATATAAAATTATTTTTTAATCATTTATTGTTCTTTGGGGACCATCCCCCATACCATGGAATCACTAATTACATCCCATATAAAATTAGGTGAAAACTATAACTATGAATCCTAAATTCCATATTGGTTTTCAAGAACACACTTGCCACATTTTATAAGCTCATAAACCTTGATGATAGAAATACTAATGGAAATCAGTCCCCCACCATCAAGTGTGAGGTAAATAACCTAATTACAATTGAAAGAATTCATGTGCATCATCATTTTTATTCTAATGGAAAATGTTACGTTAAATGTTAGTTTTCGGTGGGGGCCATGTAACTAGCTTCGTGTAAGAGTTTTTCCTAAAAACTAGCTCATTTTTACATGAGATTAATTTTATATTAAAATATTTAAATTTTAGAAAGATATTTTATCAAATTTATTAATCTTCCATGAAACATTAATGTGATATTTTCCTATATTATGTTTCCCTTTAAATAGATATTTTAGTTCACCGCAATTATTAGGTCATTAAAGTGATATGATGACAATCTGAAACATTAGTCTATTGAACACAACATTTCTTACAATGACAAAAAAAATTTACGGAATATAATTTCCTTATTTCTCTTGCACAGGTAAGAATTCATGTCATTATATTCAAACATTAAAATATCAAATATGAGATATTGTAATGATATAGTTACATATAATAATCCCAAATGATTACATATCATATGATATTCCATTATAAGAAAATATATAATGATCCGTATATATTATTTTTATTATTAGTAAAAATCAAGGAATGTGTAGATTGATATATTCACTAATATTACTACAATATATGTTCATAGTGATGTATTATATATTTGATTCATCATATGTAATATGATATCAATGAATAAATCATGTATCTATTTTCACTTCCATATATATGAATGTTTATATTGGGACACTATAATTGTAATATAATGGTTGAACAAAAATCCATGGTCATTGTGTATCGATGAGTTCATTTGAGAGTGGTGTGGAATGTCATATCGACTATATAAGATAATGAAACGCGTAACCTTCTATGAATATTGTATAACTATGTTAATGGATTGTATATATATATATATATATATTAGTTATCATATGTTGTCTCATCATCGTTACATTAACATAAACATCCATTGGTTCTATTAAATTCCCATATATGATGATATTAGACTTTTAGAAAGCACAATTAATACCTCTATGTATGATTCATAGGGATCTAAACATATAGAGTATCATTTGATAATAGATCAATAATTTTTTAATTAATACATAGAATATGACCCCATTTATTATTTAATTAAATTATATATGAGTAAAATATTAAAATTAAAATTTATCTCATAGATCATAAATAAAATATTTTTTCATCTATTTATTTATTGGAAATTTTATAATTATCATTTATTATTAAATAAATATTCATGATGTTCTTTGAATATTGTAGAAAATAATATCACAATCAGTTGACTATAATATAAATTTATTTAAAAATTGAATAATATATTTCTATTTGGAAAAAATCAACCATGGAAAATATTCAGTTTTTTGGGTTTACTTTGTTTTGTAATATAAATGGATGATAATGTATTTTATGGAGTTCCAGTAAAATTGTAGATAATTAATATTGAAAATATATTACAAAGTATCATGATAGAGGTATATATAAACTAGAAGTGGTAAATAATTTTGTAGAATCACATCAATATAGGGAAAGGTCTAGGTATCCTTGAACATTTTGAAACTTCTTGAATTTCCGAGTTGAGTTAAAATTAATAGTTCTGGAAGACCATAAAATAGATATGATATTGGTGAAGGTGGTGAGTATCTTGGTAATGGTGACTTAAAATAGTTTTTTGTTGTTAGAAAGTGTATTTTGATTACATTTTTACGCCGTTCAATGTAGTTTTTAGAAGTATTTTTCAGGACTATAAAAAGTCAGCTACTATCATATTTGAGTATCTCATCCTGTAGAAAATATTAGGTATATAAATATTTTTGAGATGAGTAAAACTATTTATTGCACAATTAAATGACTTAGATTAAAATTATATGTATAAAATAGACTTATTTCTATAAGTGAATGTGTGTTTTTAAACAATCCATATATATTACATGAATGGTTATATTTTTTTGTGAAACTCAATAGTTACATGAAATTAATTATATTTTACAATTTGTAAATGTTGTGAGAATTTTAGTGTAGTTATGTGATTCTCATGCGATGTTTGTGTGAAATATATATTACTGTGAAATTATAAGTATTTTCTAAGACTTTTAATGGGATATAGGTATTAGTAAAGTGGATGTAATTAGAGATTCATGATTCCCCAAATGTGCTGTTAAATATACTAATTTGAGTTATCCAAAGAATAATTTTCTAATGAGATGTGGGGGAATATATTTGGAGAGAGAAGTGAGATGTAAATTTTTGAATAGTAGTTAACTAGGAAGGATAGTGGGTCCACTCTAAACATTAAAATAGAAGTGTTCTTTAATGGGTATGGTACATAGTAATATTTCTTTTTTAGGATCTTTGGGCTTTTTTCTAGTGCATGTGAACCATTTTAAATTATCATATATCATGTGTGATTTAATATATTCTCATATATTTCTCCTAAAAACAGAGATAATAGTTTTTTGTTTGAAAACCAAAAACAATATCTAAAAGTGTTTTTTTTAATACAACATATCGTGATTAACCGAGTTATTAGTATACTTATAATATTTGGGTTAATAATAGTTATCTAAGAGATATTTTACAATCATTGATTATCTATCAGTGGATTTAGTTGAGGATGTTAATAACAAAGGGATTATGATATTTTATTTAAGTAATTATTATTTATAGAAGAATTAAATGTATCAATACTTTCAATCATGGGGTATTTATATCTTTATAACTTGAATGTATGGTATTTCTTCTATTGTGGATTACAAAGTTCTAATAGAAGTATAATGAAAGATATTGGATAATGATGAAAAATGAAACAACACCCATATGAGGAGACTTAAAAATGAAATCTAAATCTTGTTAGTGTAATTTATTTCTATACACTCTGAAGAAAAAGATGATAAAAATATATGATGTTGATTCCAAAGTTTGTAAATCAATATTACAGGATCCATGGAAAAATATGAGGGCCTGAGAATTTGCTCAAATAATTTTTTTGAAAAAATATTTGACAATTTCAATGTTTTTGTGCAATACAAGTGTGGTATGAGATGAATTATTTTAATTGTAAATTTTATTAATCATGTCTTGAGAAGACATACACCACAGATCAATGAAAATGTTTCTGAAATATATGATAAGGATCTAAATGATCTATAATTTAATATTATTCATAGTTAACTTATCATATTTGAGATAAGAAATTATGATAATGAGTATGTGGATAAAGGGAAGTCAAAAGTGGAAAAATTCAAGCCCATAAATAATTTATCTATCAATGATAGAAAGAAATAATAAGAGATAGATGTGGCCATGTAAAAAAAATCATATAATATATAATATGGAAAAAAATCAAAGGGATTTGTATGCTCTATTTATTTCAATGTGCAATGGATGATTATCTTATAGTAAGGTTCCCCAATACGCATCATGATTTTGACTAAGATGAAGTCAAAATTACCATGAATAACTATTCAGCCCATCTAAAGGGTAAGAAAACATTTTATGAAAAAATTATTAAATAATAAAAATATCCATACACAAAAGAAATATAGTTAAAAATAATATGAGTTAGTATAGATTTAGAGAAAAATTGATCACAGAGAAAATTATATGGTCGTAGTCTTAGGTAACTTTTAAAAATGTTTTGAAAGATAAATTATATATTATTATAAGAAAGTAAATATATATAAATTAAATTAGATATTTATCTTGAAGATATGTATGATTCAAGAGATAAAAAACATATTATATCATGATAAAAACTCTATATGTAGTATCATGATGAAGGAAAATATTATATTATTGATGAAACTATAAATATTAAGTGGTTAATTCAATACAACATAGAAAATGATTATGAGTACAAGATCATTTATTATGAGTGTTAAATAGTGATTGATCATTTAACCAGCACATAAAAAATCAAATCAACTTTTGAATAAGATTAAGAGGGATTTTTTGAATTGTGAAAAATATTATAAGATTTAAAAGGAATCCTTATTTTGATATTACACAATAATCAAGATCACTCATGAAATAGAAACAAATGAATTTGGATTTTTTTCATTGGAAGATACAACATGCAGTTACTACTGATGGTTGACTATGGGGGATTTATTGTTTTTTACAATGTTTCATGTGAGGCCCTACTTTTTTTCATAATGAACTCTCTATAAATTTACTATATCCATAAAATAGTATAAGCATTTTTTATAAAGGAATGGATTAAATTGGGGGTTTATACCCAACAATTCTTAAAAATCCCATTGTTCATGAGGGTGGGATACTAGTCTCATCACAATCTTTTGGGTGGAATTTTTTTTATTCTAGGTCAATATTATCGATATATTATATGTTCTTGAATTTATTCCAAATATTAATTCATTTTCGTTTACCCTACTAAATTAATCAAGTTTTTATTATGCTTTTGGGTAAGTGGTTATCTTTTAAAGGGTCATTGAGATGGTATCCAAGATTCTTCATCTATTTATTGTCAATGAGTATCTGTTTACATTTTTAATCCATATATCAAGGCACATTGATGTTTACTTCCATCGATATAAGAGATTAATATTTAATGGATGGTATTAATGATTTTTTAGGAATCCTTTGTATCCTTCTTACAACAAGAATCAAAATAAAAAATGTTTGTTGAGCCAGTGAATTTTAATGTCATGCAGAAATGAAATATTTGTGGACACATTAGAAATAGGTATTGATCTTATGACTTGGGAGTGAATCTTATATTTCCTACATTGGTAATAAGTGAATGTAATAATCATTTGATCATGTCCCAAGATATACATCAAGGTTAATTTCCATGTATGGAGTTATCATAACATGTCACTGAAAGAGGCATACATACTATGGTTTCTCGGGTTGATGTAAATTCATGACTATAATGAGATGATAATTTAAAATACATATGCTCATGTGTGATATGGTGTGTCTGATAAAAAGGGGATAACAGGTGACAAATATCTTATCATATAGAAGTGGGAAGTATGCATTTGGGAAACCCTATGGGATAATTGGTATGGATCTCAAGATTTGGATGGTGTCTTGTGTATCTTAATTAAGGAAGGAATCTGAGTTCTCATTGTAATGTTAACTTCTCAATTACATGGTGGATTCAGATAATGATGAATCCATAAGAGAGTTATTCATATCATGTGTTTGAATTTTTGAGACATGTAGGGGATTACACTGAGGATGATTCCTATTTTTCCTCAGGACATATGACGGATTCCTATATATCATGGTAATATCAGGAATCCAAGGATACTTAGATCGATTAATGTTATATCCAAATATGTCTATTTTATAGGTTTATCATGTTAGGGAACATCTTCCTAGTAGGTTCTTATTTTCTACCATACATCTTCATAATGCCTTCTTGAAATGTTTGAGGATATAGGGGCATATTTTAGCTGCATAAAGGACTTGTCCATATATAATCTTAGGATCAAATTGAATTGTATGAAGGATGGCTCATTATCGTAATTTAAATCTTAGAGGACATAAAATCCTCAAGTTTAAATTGTATGGATGGTGTCACATGACCTATATCACTTTTCAAAGGGACATAAAATGATCTAGAGGACCTGTTTTTTGAATTTCAAGAGATCTACAATACATGTATAGAAGGATGTATCTTGATCAACACATCAACATATTGTTACTAAAACATGACTTGGATAACATGTCCCAGTTCTTTAACATGTATCACGTGATAGTATGAAGGTCTTCATGAGACCTTCCTGAAATGTATAGAGGTCATCATAGCACATTCCTGGTATATTTAGGGACACCACATGATCTGGATGGCATATTTGGTATACTTCACGTAACCAATATGACATGTCTAGGAGATATTTTGATACCTAGATGACAGGTACTTTTACCACCACGTAACTTGGGTGGAATTTTTGGTGGAAATCACAATATTTGGATGAAAATAGCATAACACATCTCCACAACATGATTGTATTCTTGTGGGGAATCAAAAGACTTTATTGAAACATTTAAGGGATAGATAAATCTTAATGAATTTTTGTGAGAGCATCACATGTCCAGGGAGACATGTTAGGGTATTGTCTCATGATCTGGGTAAGTCATGTGAAGTGCATAATTATTAGTGTAATATTATTCAAAAAATTATCTTATATCAATTAGTATTTATTAAATCCATAAATACATTTATTCCCCAATTCTTGAGCAGTAATGGATTATTTTAGATTTCATGTGACCCAATAAACTTTTTGTACCTCATTTTCATAATTATTCTAACATAATTGAATTAATTCACCTAATATATATATTTCATGAAAAGAATATATAAATGACAGATGACCACTGAGGATGTTCACTAAAAAATACCTTAAGGAATACTTTTCGAAACCATGAAGGTTCTCCCTATGAATTTTGGTCATCCACTCTAGTGAAATAGTTTCTAGTACTCAATGTGATTATTTTTTTTTGATGAGGGGGAGTTATTTATTGGACATGTTTTACTAATTATACACCACCTTGGTAAATTAATATAACAAAAATATTATATTGATTCATTAAGTGGATTTTGGCATGACACTCGTCAAATGATCCTGTTGTGGTTTATCCATTTTGTCGAATGATGATCAATTACCATATGAATGATCTTCCAGTGTCATTTTTATTTTACCCCAATAAATCAAATTATTTTCTATTAAACATTATTACATGTCAATGATATTTAACATTGTCAGGAAAACATATCTTGGAGTCTTATCATGACTAAGAAGCTCATGGATTGGTTCTCACATGATCAATGATAAATTTTCTACAGTACATCATGAGATAATGTCGGATTTTTAAGTTGTCCTCTTCAATATCTAGTAGACTTTTATAAAAGTCGTCAAGATATCACACTAGTTTTTCGATGATGCATTAGCCTGACCAAAAATTATTGTCTCGACTCCTTTGTTTGAACATAGAAGATTTTCACATTATATATGCATGATACATTATAGACCAAGCAATGTACATGATCTATTCACATGAACTTATATGGGTCATGTGATCATATATCCCAATAAAGTTTACATGATACACGTGAGTTAGTCACTGCTTCATTCATTTTTTTTAGAGAAAAAAATAACCATGATTTAGGTATTTTATTTTATATTTATTTTTCGATCAATATATAGAGAGAAACCACAAATAACCCCCATGGGGTACATTCTCATGGGAAAGGAATCAATTATGAGGAATGTAAATGACTCCACCATCCATGGGGATTCATCCAATTAGTGTTTTGGGAGACATTTTGTCTCTTTGGTGACCATTTTTATTTTTTTAAACACCCTATATATAGTGTGTGAATTAATGCCTCGTTCAAGAGAAAACATCAAATATACAGAGCTCTTTTTATTTCTTCTAGTACATTATAACTTCTCAAGACCAATCTATTGTAACTGATCAAGAGTCTTTCTTCCAAAGACAACATACATGGATGCATCATGTGACTATTTCATGAGACCATGTAACATTATTATGCTATTTTCTTACTAAATATCAGTTATTGTTTTAATTAATCATGAATTGATTCTATATAATTGATTGATCCCTAACTTGATTCATTTTATGTAATGATTTCATGTGTTGTTTCCATGTTCTTATATTTTCATCAAAATATTAATTCGTCATTATGTGGTTCATTTAACTATATAATGGTCATGCGATTCGAAGACTTATGACTAATCATGCGATAGAAAGATCCACATGGGTCATGTGGTTCACAATATCTACACGTGTCTTGATTTTATTGAGACCTAAATTTATTCATGTCATTATGAATCTAATTCAAGGATCATAATATTAACATGGAGATAATGGAGTGATCCAAATCCTTTGATAGGAATTTTTTTCTTCTCTGATATATACATCATAATTTTATTGAAATGACTTCTCATACCCTGACATCATCCACTACATCCATCCATGTCGCCATTATTTATAGGAATCATTATGTCAAAACATGGAATCTTATTCTCTCTAGAAACAAGGTTTTCAATAGAAATTACTTATCAATATATAAAACAAATCCCTTATCACACCATATTCCCATGTATGAATTTTGTCTTCTAGAATATTCTTCCATTATAGCTTCTAAAAACGATATTCTTTATTTGTGGATATCATCATATAAAGATTACATTCAAATGAAGATTTATGAAGGAAGTCATTTGTCATGGTAGAGAATGAGGGATTATAAAATGTACTTGAAAACCCCCATAAAACATCTTGGTAGATGTGATTCTATCTATTAGCCTATTGCTCAATGTTATTCAAGCATATAGGTCTCCTTTTTAAATGATCAAATAATAATTTTGATCTCAAAATGGGACCTGAGTCCTGATGAAAATTTATCTAATGAATAGAAATAGAAATTTTTTGGTTATATAGATATGATCAATATTAACTCATTACTTATGTGATATTTTCATTTAGGAGCCCATATGGATCTCTCAGTTCATCACTTATAACCAGTTAGATCTTCTTAGAGAAATAATTTCATGTTTGTACCATAGAACTTACTCATTACCAATTTCTTATAGTGACTCTTGATATATCCTTTTATATCTCTACCAAATGGGTGGTATGTCTATTGGTAAACTCGCCTGTAATATATATAATTTCACGAGTTTAATAATAATTTAATATTAAATAATAATGAAGTATAATAATGTCTAATGTATTTAGATGATAAGGTATATCAAATTAAAAACATATAAATATAATAAACATAATTTATTTATTAATCCTCAATAATGAACTTCTAACTTCATTTTATATCCTACATCTTTATTGGATAACATACAGAATAACTAGACAAAATTATTAAGATAAAAATTCGAGTAAGGGAATACCAAAGGAAATAAATTATTACACATGTGTCAGAAAACAAAAACAAGATAATAGAAATTTAATGGATCCTGAGTAAACATATTCAAGCAAAGAATATGAAATATGGAAGCATATGATGATGGAAATATTTGAATTTTGATAAAATATCACGACACAATGATAATTATTATGAGTAAATCATGTTGTGGGAAATGGCCAGAATTGAATAGGTTTACTCCTTAATACAATATATAACATCCCATGAGAAAAACATTACCCAATCCATTGCATATCTATATATTTTTACACATTATAAAAAGTAATTTCATTTTTCTTTCCACATAAAAAATCAAATATATTAAATAATAATATGTTTTACCAATGGGAAGAAATCTATTTTTTAACCATGTCATAATAAATAAATTAAAGGCGTGTCAAAATGGTGTCTTTGAAAGAAGGGATTACTTTTTTAGAAAATAATGATGTAAAAATAAGAACATATCCTGAATAATTATGTGAAAATAAGTCGAATTCATAAAAAATAGTTTTGTATAAAATTTAGAAACAGACCACACTATTGAAGTGTAACAAGAAAAATTATTGTGTATTTAAATATGAATGAGGAAAACATGTTTGTATAAAAATATAAATGAACTAAAAAATTAGTTCGTGTTAAAATTATGGATTATAGAAAAATATTTCGTGTTTAATGAAATTTATGTAGAAGACTTGAAAATGGGTAAGAAATTAAGATTTTATCTCTATGAAGATATTCTTTTTAAGAGGAATTGAGAAGAAAACATTGTAGAAAATACATTTTACCATAAAATAAATATTAATGGTGCTATATAATTTTTTTTTCAACATATGAAATTGATTTTGGATAATAAAATATTAATACTAAATCAATAAGTTAGATTCAATATAGAGGAAGCATAACCCAATAAAAAAATGGTGGTTCTAATAGATCCCTTATATTAGGTTTGAAATCATTCTGCATATTGACATAATGTATTTCATAATCAAATTAAATTAATGAATTACTTTATTATAACATATAATATTTTTATTTTATATATTATATCATTATTTTGTTATTTTATTTTCATTTTGATTATTTATATTGTTTAATATTTTCGGTTTGGGAGTGCATGTTTCATGGTGTCCTGGTTTTTTCACTTGAATGTAGTTATGGAAGATATTTTCTAATGGAAATTATTCTCTACAAGTGAAATTACTTGTTAATAATTCCCATACACATGTTTATATGTCCCCATATATCATTATTTATTATATTATGATAAATATTCATTTGATAAATTGATAGTAATAATTGTTCTGTTTATTTTTGGATGTTTTTCAATCCTCATTTATAGTTTTATTTTTTTGATAGTATTTTTATATATATTTTGAATAAAAAAACAAGTGATTATATAAATATTAAAATCTATTTTAAGAAAAATAATGGTTTAATGGACAGCCTAAATAGTGGTAATGGAAAATTAAAACTCATCATCCATGATGGTAGTGAATGGACATATCATGGATGATTTTTCCATTAGAAGTATAAAATTTCAATAGAATAGATTATATGAAGAATATTATATTAAAACCATAAAATAATATTATATATATGATATTGGATTTATAATACAACTTTGGAAAGGTGAGGTAAGGGAAGGATAAGAAAATAGAAAATGCATGATTTAAGATTTTACCTCTTGATTGTTTTATCCTTGAGAACCTCATTATGAAACCAAGATTTGACGTGTATTTTAAAGAATTATACCTTGTATATGGGGAAGAATATTGGGAATGGATATGGGTCAAATATTGATTTATTTCATAGCTTAAAAGCGCAAGGAGAAGGTGTAGTATTTGTAAGGTGATTAGAGATGTGTTTATGAATATTTTATTCATTAGTTTTTTATTTTTTCTCAAGACTACCAATAATTTTGATTAATATAAACAAATATTTTAATAGTTTAGGGGAATTAAAACAATTGTTTTCTTCCATAATCCATACATCATACATGAATCAAGAATTCATGTATTTGTTAAATATTATAAATTCACATATTACACAACTCACCAAATATAAATCTATTTAATAAAATACAAAAAATCATTATTACCATTTTTTCTATATGTAGCATTCAGAAATTGAAACCATTTAATGAAAAAAAAAATAAATTTTAAAAATTTAGTTTTTAAATAGAAAAATAATTTATTTTAAAAATTCATATTTTAATATTATAAATTATTTTATGACAGCTTGAAAAATTAATTATGGGCTCATAAAATTATATTATAAATATAATATAAAATAATAAAAATATATTAATTTATTTTAAAAAATATTTTTCATTTATATCATTATATTTATTATATAACTATAAATAAACATTTATGTTTTACTAAAATACCAACAATTTATAGATTATTTTTAACCCATCTATTTACTTATACAATGATAAAAATATTTCAATTTATTTTATAATCTAACTAAATATTATATGTACTTTCATATGTGAGGTTACTGTTATAACATCAAGGTTATTATTCCTGATATCCTTATAGCTTTTCCAATGGTCATGTTACTATTCCTATGACATTGGTTCCTTAACTTCTATAAATACCACACACATTATTAATTATTTTATTTTATCTAAAGGTTATATATCTTCATATTCAAAATGTAGATTATGTTATTATATTTATGTTTTATTTGTAATTTTTTTTCATGGCTGTGGTCATTCTAGAGGATTGATCTTATCCAAATTCACCATTATTAATAACTTATTTTATACTTATTTTCTAACATAGATTTTTTTATTCTTTTATCATTATTAATTTATGAAAATAATATTTTTTAGGTTCAATATTTTATATGTGTGTTTTTTTTAATTTGAAGTGATATTACATTAATTGAATTCTAGGTTGTTACAATCTCCACCCCCACATAAAATCTCACACTCATAATCAGGTTTTATATAAAAGGTGAAATTAGGTGAGGGTATTTATCTTTCATCGCATCATCCAGTTCTCATGTCACCTCTTCAAACTTATGCCTCCTCCATAGTATATTTACTAGTTGAGTGGTCCCATTTCATAGAACATTATCTCTATTGTCCTTAATCTTCACGGACTTATAAACATAAGAGAGATCGTTTTCCATCTATACCACCTCATTTATAAATACATGATCTGGGTATAGTATGTAATTCTTAATGAGGGATATGTGGAATAAAATATATAATTTATACATAGTTTCCACAAGTTATAGTTTATAGGACACAACTCTATCATGATCAATAATTTCAAAGGTGCCAATATAACTAGGACTTATCTATCATTTTCCTTCCAAATTCTGTTACTCCCTTCCATTAAGATATGTAGAGGTATACCATATAACAAACTTCTATATAAATGTTCCATTATTGATTGTCTTCATAGATCTTAAATCTACTTTGGGAATCCTAGGTATGATACTAGAGGTCTTATCTTTTTATTACATTTCCTTGAATATTTCAAGTCCCTAAAGATTACATTATCCAATATCATCACAACATGATGGATTTCTACACATTAAACCATAAAGGTATACATCTAAATACATATCGATTACTTAGTGGAAACTATTGTGGTAATTGATCTCGGTTAGAGGAATATTTTTATCCCATAATCCTATGATTCCAATGGATAATTCTCACCACATGTCATTAATGTTTTAATAGTCTACTTAGATTGGCCATCAGTTTGTGAGATAAAATCCATACAGATGTTCAAAAATGTATTTAGAGCATGTGAGATTCATTTATATAACATAGAGGAGAATCTCATATCATTATTGAAAATAATAAATAATGGTAATCCATGTATCCTAGCCACTTCTTTGATGTATATCTATCTATGTTGGTAGAGTAAGATGTTGTTTTGAATTGCAATAAATTCATCTCTCTTTGTAAGATGATCCATAATGACAAATATTTCATTATTTCTTATGTAATTATTTGGATGATGCGTGGAAAATAAATGGGTATTTATTCCCATATCAATTTCATTATGGGTAATGGTTGCATCAACCCCTTTCAATTTTTCCATTAATCCATTACATGTTAAAATTCAAGACACATTGAGGTATATTCAATGATCTCTTTTATCATATTTTCCATCAAATAGTTCTATTAGATTACTAAATACATCTATATTCTCCTTATATTGTTAGAGAATGATGAGTTATGTAAATCCTTCAGAATATAATTCTTTATCTCAGGATCTGATGGAACACATATTAATGATGTAAGTCTTATTATTTCTTCGATATCTATTTTAAAGTAAATGGATTTTCCATTTCTGATAGTTTTTTCCTTTTCATGAATTTCCACATCATTTCTTACAACATACATTATCTTCTATACAAAATAAGGTTAATTATGAATTCTATAATTTAATGATTATTTTACATCCAATATTATTCCCATTTTCATCGATTCCATGAATAAATATATTGGATCCATCATAATTATAATCATTGATAAACTAAACAATACGTTCTACATTGAGATTCTTCCACATTATGTTCTATACAAGGATATAATTGGATTTAAAATAGATAATCCATGATGGTCTGAAAACATATTTGATGGATTATATTAATCTTCTTCAGTATCAATATATATTTTATGCTCTTATGATTAGTATATATATCACAGTTCTCCCTATAGATATTATTACAATATATTATCAATAAAAAGATCAAAATTTCAAACTCCATAAACAGTGTATGATAGTTATTCTCATGAACATTCCTCTTCCATGAGGTATAGTGTATTATATTATAATTTTTAAATAGTAAAAACCCTATGAAATTTCTCAAATGATCTCTATATAGAACAAATTGTTCCCCACATGTCAGTAGTGTATGTACTGATGACTTGATAAGAGTTTTTTTGACACTCTGAGGAAATATTAACCTTCATTGGTTGAGAAAAAAATTCTTCCATTCAATTTAGAATGGTAAATGAGTTTTAAAATTGTGATATTTTTATCACAAATCATGGGTAATACCCATCTAGACAACAGAAACAATGGATCACTATTAAATATGTTTGTCTAGGTCACTCATCCATTACCATGAGTTTATATTGGTCCATATATATTCCTCTTCTAGTGATATAATTACCAAATAATGATACATAATCCATTTGGAACTCAAATTCACTATAAATTGAATATAGTTTCTCCCTTATAAATTTATTATCTTTGTTTTCAAATTCTCTTCAAGTTTGTACTTGCTCTTTGAGTATATAAAAATATCTTTCATAAAGACTACCACTAATGTTTTATGATAATCTATAAAGACTCTATTGAATATGTCCATTAATTGTCTGGATAATAATTTACATTAAAGGGATCACTATGAAATAATTGTATTTATACCTCATTGGAAATGATGTTTTGGGAATATCAATATTCCTCGCCTTCAATTTGAGATATCCTATACGAAGGTCCCCCTACAAAAATACATGACCCACCCATAGATGATCTAATAGGACATCTATCCATGATTGGATTACCTTCTCATTATAATGATTTTTATGACCTCTCATTTATTATTATATAGGTTCATTAACCCATCCTTCTTCTTGGTGAAGAGGACAAGCACACCCCACAACAAAGTAATCAGGCTTACGAAAACATTGTACACATTTTCATGCAAGTAGTTTATTTAGTTCTACTAAATAAATGGTGGTCATTAAATTATTATTATTTTATATGGGTAGATTTCCATGTATATGATCAATTTATATATCAACCTCTCTATCTATAGGATTACGAAACCCTTATTTAGGGAATATATCTATGTAGTCCCGAACAATGAGAATGTTTTCAGGCATGATCATCTCTTTTGAATCAATCATTGGAGCCGAATATTCATTATCATATGTTATTAATTTCCAAAATTTATATTGTTATTATGAAGGATATTTATCATTATACATACACTTATACAAAAAATTGGGATTTTTATGTCTATGAAGAGGGATCTCCCCTTCTAGATAATTAATTTTGTCTCTATATATTCATAATAAATCCATAACCAATATAGCATAAAACACACGCAAAATTTAGTAAGATGATATTTTCTTGGATTTTCATTCCCAAATAATTAACTAGAGAGTACTTATTTTCTATAGATATAAACATTTCACCATTTTCTATTCTTACAGGTCACTTAACCTTCATTTTTTGATATGGTGTTTGAATAGTTCAAAAAAACATGAATGATTTGACGGACTGAATATGACCAGAATCAAAGTGTATGTTCAGTATTATTGAAAGAATAACCAGCATACATGTAACCATACCATTTTTGGGATCTATATAATTTTTAGTGATCTCATATACCATTCTTTATGGAATTTTATATGGTTTTGTGGATTGCCTCTAATAAACCTTGGCTTAGGGCCTTTCCTTGCATAAAACCCATGTAACATATTATTAAAAAAAATCACACTAGAAGATGAGTGTTGATCTGAACATATTTTTATTATTCCTTATAAGTGTTCTTCTTTGTATTAATTGAGAAATAATTATCCTAATTTCACTCTTTTAAACATTTAAATTATCTCCTAGTTACCTTTATATATTTAATGGGATGCTACTTCACACAATTGTTTCTATGATGGATGTTTATTTTTCATTACTTCATGGGATTTATTTATTGTTCCTCTAATATTAAACATCATTTTGAACATTTTATCTCTAGGTCCATGATACCACTGAGAGTCAAAAATCTATAACCAAACATTAAGGGGACAACATAAAAGCTACTCATAGCTATCAAAGTCTTGAATCCCCAAAGATTTTCATAGACATGGAATAAATACAAAAAATATATGATCCAAATTAATTTTAGTGTTCATGAAAAATCAAGATATATGTCATCCAATACTTGTAAAATTTCCTCATATGCTTCAATAGTTTTTTCCTCCTTTTTTTACAGTCCAATGAACTCTCACTTCATGTAATGATAGAGTGTTGGGGGAAATTATTTTCTGATTTTTTTTTCTGGAATCCTTCCCTGTATACTAAATTAATTTCCTACTTAAGAATTATTTATCAATGTCCACCAATAATCATCTTCCCCATCAAAACTAAAGACATCCAGTTTGATATTATCCTCTTATGATCATTAGGGACTGGATAATATCTTTTAAATTGTGTTAATCTATAGATACATTATCAAGGGATCATAGGATAAAAAAAATACAAGTGACCTTTCTATATAGAGGAATCGACTTCAATAGATTTTTTTAAAGAGAATAATGGTGAATCATATGATTCAAGTAATTATTCATAACATGTTCCTATTAAGATAATACTATAATGATGTTATAATCTATTTTTCTAATAAAATTTTCAATTTTTCTAAGGAAATCATCACATTCA
This sequence comes from Viscum album, assembly GCA_963277665.1. Classification (NCBI taxonomy): domain Eukaryota; kingdom Viridiplantae; phylum Streptophyta; class Magnoliopsida; order Santalales; family Viscaceae; genus Viscum; species Viscum album. The sequence continues at coordinate 355,164,903 of OY728155.1, read as the reverse complement.
TATCCCATTTTTTGTTTGAAGGGGGTTCCTATTCCCATCCATTAAATATGATAAAAAATGAAATAAAATTATTGGGCTTAAATACTCAGCTATTGAGAATATAAAAATATAATGAACATATAAGTAAAATCTTATAAATGAAAATTATAACCTAACATGGGATTCTATATGATTTAACACATGTTATTCATGGGGATAGAATTTTCCCGTGTATTATTTCAAATGTTTTCTAGTCTTAATCCCCCAAAAACTAGATCATTTATTTGAACCAAAATATATAAAACCTATCATTTTAATCATATTATTACATTATTTTAATCAATAATATCAATTTAATACAACCCCAGGATCATAAATTCAATATTATTTGGATGACTGGGTGCATAAAATTTAAAACATGGGACTAGAATAAAAAATTTCATTATTAATATGCCATAATGATATCATAACCTCCTTTTACCACAATCATCTTCATAGGATAACCTATAGAATACATATAAAAAAGGGGTTGACCTAAAATTAATATTTAGGGAATAAACATGAGAATGAATCATATCACATGAGCTAGAAAGGGATAACATTATAACAAAAATAGACTTTATCATGAGTTAACATATGGGTGTATATCATATGGAACTGGGAAAAATATGATCATGGAAATTTTTAAATGTTGATGCAACTTTAATCATGACATACACTTGAGTCAAGGATAATTTCTAAGACTATATCGCATGGTATAAAAAGTCCCATACCTAAGGTCTCATGAGTCTAAAAATTGCATAATTGATTAGAGATCTATCTCTGAAAACCCATTATAACATGTACATGCATATGTGTGCCTCATTAATAAATCCAATATAAGGATTAATTATAAGGGTTACCCTTGTAATGAAGTGAGTTTCATAATCCTCTCATAAGGAATATGAAAATGGTGTCTCAAAATAGAATCCATGAGAGAAGGGATTAAATAATTTATTAAAAATAGGAAGGAAAAATATGAATAGATCACTAAAAATGGTATATGAATGATGTAAATATAATAGAAAGAGTTTCTATTAATATTTAGAAATTAGACTCATTAGTGTAGTTTTGGGGAAATGATTAGAGATTCATTAATGATGAAAATGAAATAACTGATTTTTTAGAAAAATATATTAAATAAATATTTTTCCATTATAAAATGATATATTTTTATAAAATTATTATTGGCCTAAAATATTTTATGGGGTGTACATTAAAATGGGTATGAAATAGTGAAGTCCATTTGATCGGGCTATCTTATTGAGAGGAATTTAAAAGGCCACGTTATAAAACATTTATTTCCCTATCGTGTAAAGATTAATTGATATATATAAAAATATGAAAACAACATATATAGGATTTTGGATAATTAAATAATAATAAATAAAAAACAAATTGGGGTAATGGGAGAGAAACAATATCCTAATGGAAAAAAGCAGAGGTTTAAAGAGATTGCATAACTTAAGAATAATGGCATGCTAAACTTATAATTAATGTCAAATTTATTCAAATTTATTTCATTAATTACATAATTAAGGACCTCGTATACATGTGTTTGATTTATTATCGATTTATTTACATTATTTATGGCCATTTTGATGAGTTTTAATGTTTAATTTCATTATTTTTGGAGTATTCATTTCTTGGTATCAAGGTTGTTTAATTTCTGTATAATTATGGAAGTTCATTTTTGATGAACATAATCCGCCAGAAGATAAACTATACTGTATTAATTCTGGTATATAATTTAAATGGTCCCATATATCACTCTTTATCAGGTATGAGGATGATTTATTTGGAAAGTTGTTAATCATAATTGTTAATATATTATTTGAGGTATTTCTATTACTATGAACTAGATTAATATTAATTAATATTAAATTTATATATTTTTATAGAACCTGAATATAGTTATTATATAAATATATAATATTTTTTAATTTTAATATTGGTTTTATGTCCTACCTTGATGTTGATAATTAAAATTATAACTCATCATCGATGAAGGCGGTGAATTGACAATTCGCGAATGATGTTTTCATTTTTAGAGTAAAAGGTAAATAAAATATATTTGATTATATATATTCAAATTAAAAAATACAATTTTTTTTATATATTTTATAATTTATTTATCATAATACTTATTATTAGGGAGGTTAGGAGAGGATAAAAAAATTATACTGAAAGAGAAGGATTGATGATTTTACCTCTTAAATGTTGTCCCCTTTAGAACATCCTTTAGGAACATGGGTTTGATCTTTTGTTAACACTCGTAGCTCTTGGATGTGGGGAAGAGTGTAACATCTCAGGAAAATAAATAATATGACATTTTCATATTTATTAATATTTGTGATTTAAATATTATTTTTACTTTAAAGGGGTTTCTATGTTTGATATATTACCCGATACGCAACATCGAGTTTCTTTGAAATCTTACGTTGCACACAAATAATATAATAATATTACTTTAAATGGTAGTTAATACGTAGCCGTTTTATTGGTGGGAATGAACATAAATAAAAAAATATGATTATATATGTTTTTTAATTGTTTTTAAATTTATCTAATAAATTATAAAGTCTTAAAATAAGTAAAGAATTCAATTTTAGGCATATATACTCTAATATTCTCTAAAAGGCCGATTTATCACCTTTTGATGGAGAACCCTCCTTAAAAATAGTTTTATTCACTCTTATACACTCTATTGGACCAAATAAAATCCTTCTTTAGAATTGAGAAATCAAAATTTACTTTTTGTATGTTTTTGTTATTTTTTCGATAAAGTTCATTTTTAATGAATAAGTGAAAAATGTTGTATTTTAATTCAAAAACTCATTTTAATATAATTTATTTATATGATTAGATTAACTTTTGAATTGGTTTTAAAGTGAATTTGGAATATATTTTTACCATTTAATCCAATGGAGGTCATTTTAATTAATTTCACTTTGAATTTGGAGTTAAACAAGTGTCAATCTTTTGATAGATATTGTTTCTTAAAAACACGCTATTTGTTTTGACAATGGGAATTAATTATTAAATTAATTAATTCAACTTATATGTTTTTAATTTTTTAAAATATACATCTTTTTTGAATTTGTAATATCAAATATATCTTAGGGTGAATGTTTGGTATTTTTCTGAAAAACATCAATTTTTGATGAATAGTGAAATCACCAAGTGGTAGTTAAAAAATTGAATTTTTCATATAAATTAAACATTACCACATATGGGAATTTAATTTCAAAAAATACAACATTCATGGTTGTTATTAGTAAGTAAAATTTTGTTCAAATGGATGAAAATAATTTTTTGGTGAATAATGACTTTTAAGTTTTATTAATCGCGATTAAAGGAAATTGGTGTAATTTAAGGTAAAAATAATGTTATAATAGTATGAAATCACCTTCAAACGTGTCCTAAAATTATTGGATGAGTCATGGCCGACCAGGAAAATCTGTGGGTCAATTTATGGGACCCCATGGAGCCACTTTTGTAAGATAATGACATTAATACCTTTTATTTAAAGTTAAAATAAAAATTTCACAAACATGTATTGTTTTACTCAGATAATTTTTATATGGAGTTATATAAGTTATATTTTTTACTATAAATATTTATGATAAATATAAAAATATTTCATACATCATGTAAATTTTTTTATAATTTTTTAGATATTAAATAAAAAATATATTTCTGACACCATGATGAGGCAGCAATTACCTCATTAATAAATGATTTAAATAAAATGAAAAGATAAGGTAAACTCTAAGACTTACACTTGTCTAAAACCTATTTTATTGGTGTATTTCGAACCCTTATCACCTTATCCTAGAAATATATCATTGTGGGACCTCTAAAATCTGAAAATCATTTCATAATAAAGTAATATTTCTTGACCTTCCAAAAGTGCCCCTCCTCCCTATTATAAAAGACCCCCACCTCTACACCCTTACCCAAACTTCTAAATCCCTTGGATCATCCAACACCTTCTCCTATTGTCTCTACAAATCCCTCTATTTAGCCTAGAATAATTACCTTAGGAAAAAAGATCATCAAAAATCCCTTTTGGTTCAAACTAAAGGGAGTTAACCGATTTAAAGGTAATGTCTTTTCTTATGTTATTTTGTTTTTTTTATTCTCCAACCCTTTAAACTCATTTTATTAATTTATTTTGTAACAAAACCATTATATTAAATATACTAGGAAGTTTTTATGAGAATTATTCGAGCTAAACTTACACACACCTCCGTCTAATGGTTAAAGAACATACTGTTTCTACGGATGGCGAATTACTGCCTCATGAAACGATGATTGTTCAATCTTATCTTAACACCATTCATGGTGGCCATTAAGATGTAACTCTATTTATATATGATATATATTATATCTATTATTTCTTTATGTTTCTGTATTTTTTTATATATAGAAATCCTTTATGGTTTCCATTATGTGTAAACACGGTAATTTCATTTGAGTAAGTGCAGACTTCCACCCCCTAAAAGTGATATGACTCATTCATACCATATGCAGTACGTATAAAGGATATGTTTCTTGATATTATAAAATAACACAATTTCAATACTACTATATATTATTATGTTTTAATTCTATTAAATATGAAATAGAAATGGAAGTAGCGTTAATGCGTACGTACGGCTTAAAGTCTCCATGAATGGAGCATTTCATTTCTTACCTCTAAATGTTATGTAGTATTATGAATACATGTATATGCTGGATATATATAATATATATATGATATCCAAATCATGAATATCATTTTGGATATAATGAACCTTTGACTACATGAACAACATGTAATTGTAAGAAGTCTATTTTTGAATTAAGTACCAAATATGGAAAAAATGAACATTATTAACTTATATGATTACACAATGTTTATAAGATGGAAATAAGTGATATAAAAGGAATAATAAACATAAAAAAGGTTCTTATATATTTATAAATTACTTTAGTTTATTATTCAGGAGAGTAAAAAGAGATCGAGTCAAGTCTGACACGAGGTAAGGGACTTCGTCTCAATCTCCTTCCACTGAGGCATATTTTTTTCTAATACAAGAATTTCTTTTATACGCTATATAAAAATCTTTGATTTTTCATTTCATCAAATGGGAGTCTTTTTCTATGAATAGTTTTACTAAATGACAAAAAGGAATGTTTCTTTTAACGTACGTGGTGACAACGACCTTTTACACCGCCGTGAGTACTATTTGACATTTGGTTTCCTTAACAAGCCTTAACGTTTATAAAATAAAATAAATACCATATAATATGTTATGTATTTTGGTAATGAAAATGGTTTTGATAATAGATTTGTTATGTAAATATATTTAATTGATATATTGTGATTGAAATGTGGAAATTTTTTCTTTCCATTATATTTCTTTTATATCTTCTGATTTTGTAATGGTACATGGAAATTTGACGGGTGGTTATGTGATAAACCATATGAAGAGTGGTGCCATGAATACCAGGATGGGTGGTTACGTTATAACCTATAATGCATTGGGTATGGAAGTCGGCCGTAAGGCTATTCCATTTAGTGACCTGTGTCGAAGTTGACTGTATGGTTATTCCATTTATGTATGTTTATTTCCCATGTTACCTTTATATGTTATATATTATTTATATGAGATATATGGTAATCTTATGGTTATAAAACGGTAAGTAATGATCGTTTATTCAGTGAAGAGTATTTACTACTTCATAAAGGTGAAAAGTGTTACTTTGATAAAGTATTCATGTTTTACGTGATGTTTTGAGGAAAACAAACAGTTTTCATTCTTTGTGTATCCCTTATTGATATTTTTATAATCACCCCATGTTTTTGAAATGTTTTTCACAGGACGTAATGTGGAATAGGGTCAATGATGGGATCAAGGAAAAGTCATGTTGTCTTAAACATGGATCTAGACATGAATTTTTTTTTCAAGAGTTCATGTTTTGTAAAAAAAAGGAAACTGTGTAGAAGTGTCTATTTAGTAATCATTTGAGATGTAATAGTTATGCACTAATTCTATAAAAATCTACACCTGAGAAGATCCTCAATTTGAATTATTCATTTAATTAAATATTAAGTAAGGTTTAAAGCTGGGTCCTTATAGTTAGTATCAGAGGTCGGTTTAGGCAACTTAAGAGTTAGAAAACTGGTAAATTCATGTACGTAAATTAATTTATGGTTTGATTGAAATGATATAGCATTTAAGGATTACCATGTTTCTTCGCCTAATATATTTCTGTATTCAGAATGGTTTTATGTAGAGGAAACGGGGTAGCTATGTTGGGAAGACATCAGGAGGAATACAACTATCCAAATCAGCAACCTGAGATGGTCAGAATCGGAAATGAACAGTTTGTTGGAGTGATGGCATAATTTACTCAGTCTATAAATATTGGATGTATCCATGCACGATATCATCTAGATCAACCATAGAGGAACATGTTAGTGGTGGAACATTTCATGAGGCAACATCCCCCATCATTCAAGGGATCATCTGACATTCTGCTTGCAGAAGGGTTGATTAAAGAATAGAAGAAGATTTTTTATGTCATGGGGTGTTTAGAACATCAAAAGTTTAGTATTGGTATTTACCATTTTGAAGGTGAAGCTGATCAGTGGTGGTCGATGGTTAAAAATATCAAGGATAGTGATGAGATTGATGATCTTCACTAGGATGAAATCAAAGGTATGTTTCTAGGGAAATATTTTCCTAAGGTGGTTCGTCTTAGGATGGAAAAACAATTCCTAGAATCAAGGAAGGAGGATGACTCTGTGGATGATTATGAAGCAATGTTCACTCGACTGGAAATGTATGCTCCAAATTTCATACGAGATCATGATAGTAAAATCAACTGTTTTAACTTAGGGTTAAATCCAAAGTATCGAAGTTCTTTAGCTTCTCGTGAGTTCATGAGTTATGAAAAACTTGTTCGATGGGCGGAGAAGGTTGAAATGGAGTTTGCTGAGGATAAGGTGTTCTTAGAAAAACAAAATAATAAGAGGTTCAATTGGCAGTTAAAGGGAAAGAATTCATCAAAGAAGGCAAAAGGTAAGAAAAAAATATCTATCTTGTGAGAAGTGTGGTAAAATTCATCCTGGAGAATGTTTATCCAAGTTTGGAATGTGATTTTGGTGTGGTAAGTCCGATCATATTGTTCGTAAATGTAAGGATGATGATCAAGAAGGAAATGAAAATCCAGTGGTAAGATGTTCTAAGTGTAATAAAATGGGTCATTATGCAAATTAGTGTCTAACGAAATACTCAACTGAGGGAAAGTAGCAAGACTACAATAAAAAGGGGTGGTTAAATCCTTTTCAACTAATTCAATAGATGTTGGGCCATCGAATAGAGTAGTATCAGGTACACGATTTGTTTGTTCAGATTATGCCAATGTGTTTTTTGATTCAGGGTCCATAAATTCTATCATTTTTTAGAAGTTTTATAGTAAATTGGGAATTCCATCTCAATATATGAATCCTGAACTTATGGTAAAAACACCCGAAGTAAATGATGAGACAAAAAGAAATTATTAGAACCTCCATATCCTTGTGAGCGAAAAGAATCTACCTGCAACCCTTATTGTTTTGCCTCTATTAGAGTTTGATGTTATTTTGGGCATTGATTAGATTTCTGTTTATCATTCTAATATTGACTGCAGAGCTAAAGTGGTTTATTTTCAGAAATATTTTCAGTTTGTGTACATGAATAAACCCTTGCGTTTGATAACATATCAGGAAGTTGAGAAACTAGTAAAAGATGGAAATGAATGTTACCTTGCACATATTGTTGAAAAAAAGGAACTATTCTTATTAATGATGTGGCAGTGGTAAATGAGTATCTTGATGTTTTTCCTGATGAGTTTCCGGGTATTATACATGATCTGGAAGTTTAATTTACTGTTGATTTAGTTCTTAATTCTAATCCAACTTCAAAAACCCCTTATCGATTGGCTCAATTTGAACTTTTAGAGTTAAAAAATCAATTGCAGGAGTTATTAGATCAAGGTTTCATTCGACCTAGCACATCACCATGGGGTACTCGTGCCTTGTCTGTTAAAAAGAAATATTGTTCAATGAGACTTTGCATGGATAATAGAGCATTGAATAACATCACTATTAAGAACAAGTATCATTTACCTCATATTGATGATTTGTTTGATCAGCTCCAGGGAGCTCAGTATTTTTTGAAGATTGAATTGAGTTTGGGTTACCATCTGTTGAAAGTAAAATTAGCTGATGTTCCAAAGACTGCGTTTTTTACTAGATCTGGCCATTATGAATTTGTAGTTATGACTTTTTCGATAACCAATGCACCAGTTATATTCATTGATCTAATGAATATAATTTTCCATGAGTTCTTGGATAAGATTGTGGTTGTGTTCATTGATGATATTTTGGTGTTTTCTAAAAGTAATGTGGAGCAAAAAAGTCATTTAAGGGTTACCTTTCAAACCATAAAATAAAAGAAATTGTATGTAAAATTCTTCAAGTGTGAGTTTTGGTTAAAAAAATTTCTTTTCTTGGCCACATTGTTTAAAAAAATGGCATAATTGTTGATCCTACTAAAACGAATGTTGTTGAAGAATGGAAAAACCCACAATTATAACCAATATCAATAGTTTTCTTAGTTTGGCAGGTTATTACTAAAGGTTTGTTGAAAATGTTTCATGATTATCTAGTCCAATATCTATGTTAACTCGAAAAGGTGTTAAGTTCATCTGGAAAAAAGAATGTGCTGATAGTTTTCAGGAATTTGAAAATAAAATTGGTAAATACTCTAGTTTTGGCACTTCCTTCAAGAAATGGTGAGTTTTTTTATCTATAGTCATGCTTCGTTGATGGGAATTGGTTTTTTTCTTTATGTAGAATGATCAGGTAATTTCTTATTGTATACATCAGTTGAAAACTCATGAGTAAATTTACCCTACACATGATTTGGAATTAGCTTCTGTTGGTTTTGATCTAAAACTTTTGTGGCATCATTTGTATGGAGTAATATCTGAAATATATATTGATCCCAAATGTTTAAAGTTTATATTCACTCAAAAATAATTGAACATGAGACATAGGATTTGGCTTGAATTAATGAAGGATTACGATTGTACAATTCCTTACCATTCGGGAAAAGAAAATAAAGTGGAAGATGCTTTGAGTTGAAAAAGTAATGCTTCATTAACCATGCTACGTTTGGAATTAGACCCTCTGGTTTTTGATTTGATGAACTTTGGCATAGAAGTTGTTGGTGTAGGAAGTTATTCTGTTTTGTTTCAGGTGTTAGTGAGATAATCGCTATCAGACAGAATTAAGCAAGCGCAGAAGAAAGACATTGGGTTGCAGAAAAAGGTAGAGCTGGTTCAAAAGGGTAAGTTGTCTGAATTTAACATTGATAATGATTTTTTTTGAGGATTAAGAATAGATTATGTGTGCCTTTTGATTCAAAATTTAAGAATGAGTTGTTATGTGAGGCTCATAGTTCCCCATTTTCAGTTCATCCTGGCAGTACTATGATATTCTGAGATCTACGGGAGTATTCCTGGTGGGATGGAATGAAAAGAGATATTGCTGATTTTACTGTGAAGTGTTTGAATTGTCAGCAGGTTAAAGAAGAGCGACAGTTACCGAAAGTTATCCTTCAGTCTTTACTGTTTCTAGATTGGAAATAGGAAAATATATCCATGGAATTTGTTATGGGATTACCAATGACATCTCGAGGTAATATTTAAATCTTGAATATTATTGATTGATTGACTGAATATGCTCATTTCCTTCCTATTAGAGATACATTATCTCTAGATCAACTTTCTCTATTGTATGTTCGATAGATAATCAAGTTACATGGAGTTCCCCTTTCCATTTTATCTAATCATGATCCCAGGTTTACTTTTGTCTTTTTGAAAGGCCTTTAGAAGTCGTTGGGTACTGAATTAAATTTCAGTAAAGTTTTTCATCTGCAATCAGATGGGCAGTCAGAACGAAAAATTCAGACTATGTAGGATATGTTACATGCTTGCACGATGGAATACAAGGGATGTTTGGACCAACATATTTCTTTGTTTGAATTTTCTTATAACAACAATTTTCATTCCATTATATAGATGGCTCCGTTTGAGTCATTATATAGAAAATGATGTCGAACTCCAGCTTCTTGGAATGAAGTTGGGGAAATGAAGCTGATGGAACCATAATTGGTAGAAGAGATGGAAGACAACTTTTAGTTTATTCAGAAGCACATGAGAACAGCTCAGAGCAGGAAGAAATGTTATGCGGATAACCGGAGGAAGGATCTATCTTTTGAGGTAGGTGATCATGTTTTTCTCAATGCTTCTCCATGGAAAAGTGTGATGAGTTTTGGAAATAAGGGAATGTTGAGTCCGAGGTTCATTAGACCTTAGGAAATCTGGGAGAAAGTTGGATCAGTTTCATATAGAGTGGCATTAACTCCATGTTTGTCCTAGGTACACAATGTTTTTCATATTTCAATGTTGAGAGATTATATGCCAGATCCAGTACATGTTTTGAGCCCAGAGGCATTTCAGTTGGAAGAGAATATCTTTTATGAAGATAAACCAGTCCACATTATTAACCTAAGAGAGAAAGTGTTATGAAATAAGGTAATTTATCAAGTGAATGTTTTATGGAAAAACTATATGGTTGAAGATGCAATGTGGGAATCTAAAAATTCTATGAGTTATTAGTACCCCCACTTATTTTGATAAATGAACAAAATTGCAAGGACCCAATTCTCAAATGGGGGGTAGGATGTAAAATCCTAGGTAAATAAAGAATAATACATTTTCATATTTAATAATATTTGTGAATTAAATATTAATTTTACTTTAAATGGGTTTCTATGTTCGTTAGCGTAACCGATACACAACAACAAGTTTCTTTGAAATCTTATGTTGTCCACTAATAATATAACAATATTATTTTAAATGGTAGTTAACATATAGTCGTTGTATTGGAAAGAATAATTATAAATAACTAAAATATGATTATATATGTCTGTTAATTGTTTTTACATTTATTCAATAAAAGGTAAAGGCTTAAAATAATTAAAGAATTCAATTTTAGGCATAGATACACTAATATTAACTAAAAGGACGATTTATCGCCTTTTGATGGAGAAACCTCTTTAAAAATAGTTTTGGTCACTATTATACATTATATTGTACCAAATAAAATCCTTCTTTAGAATAGGGACATCAAAATTTACTTTGTTTATGTTTTTGTTATTTTTCTGATAAAGTTAAATTTTATTGAATAAGTGAAAAATGTTGTATTTTAATTCAAAACCTCATTTTAGTCTAATTAATTTATATGATTATATTATTATTTTAATGTGTTTTAAAGTGAAATTAGAATATATTTTTAACATTTAATCCAATGGTGGTCAATGGAATTAATTTCACTTTGAATTTGGATTTAAACGAGTGTCAATATTTTTATAGACATTATTTCTTAAAAACACACTATTTTTTTGACAATGGGAATTAATTATTAAATTAATTAATGAGACTTATATTTTTTGAATTTTTTAAAATAGAAATCATTTTTGAATTTAGAATATCAAATATATCTTAGGGTGAATTTTTGGTATTTTCTGAAAAACATCAATTTTTTTATGAATAGTGAAACCACTAAGTGGTAGTTAAAAAATAGAATTTTTCGTTTGAATAAAACTTTACCACATCTGTGAATTGAATTTCAAAAATCTGACATACATGGTTTTCATTAGTAAGTAAAAATTTGTTCAATGGAATGAAAATAATTTTATGGTGAATAGTATCTTGTATGTTTTATTAATCACGATTAAAGGTAATTAGTGTAATTTAAGTTAAAAATAATGTAATAATAATATGAAATCGCATTGACACATGTCCAAAACATATTGGATGAGTCATGGATGACCAAGAAAATCAATGGGTCGTTTTATAGGACCCCATGGAGCCACTTTGGTAAGATAATGATAGTAATAACTTTTATTTCAAGTTAAAATAAAAATGTCACAAACATGTATTGTTTTACTAAAAAACATTTTATGTGAGGTTATATAAGTTATATTTTTTACTATAAATATTCATTAGAAATATAAAAATATTTCCTACATCATTCAATTTTTTTTATAAATTATATACATTAAATAAATAAATTTATTTATGACACTATGATGATGCAGCGATTAACTCATTAATAAATGAATTAAATAAAATGAAAAGATAAGGTAAAATATAAGAAACACACTTGTCTAAAACCTATTGTATGGGTGGATTTCTAACCCTTATCACCTTATCCTTGAAATATATCATTTTGGGACATTGAAAATCTGAAATTCATTTCATAATAAAGGAACATTTCATGACCTTCCAGGAGTTCCCCTCCTCCCACTTATAAAAGGCCCCCACCTTTACTCCCTTACCCACACCTCTCATGAACTTGGCTCATCAAACCCCTTATCCTATTGTCTCTCCACATACCTCTATTAATCCTAGAAAACATATCTTATGCATATTTCTTTTCAAGAAACACTTTTGGTTCAAACCAAGGGGAGTTACTTGATTTAAAGGTAATGTCTTCTCTTATGTTCTTTTGTTTTATTTTGCTTCTCCAACCCCCTAAACTCTTTTTATTCATTTATTTTTTAATAAAACCAGTATCTTCCATATACTATGAATCTTTTATGATAATTATTCAAGCCACACTTACACACACCTACGTCTAATGGTTAAAGAACATACTATTTCTTTGGATTGCGAATTACTGCCTCACGAAACGATGATTGTTCAATCTTCTCTTAACACCATTCATGGTGGTCATTAAGATGTCACTGTATTTATATATGATATATATTATGTTTATGTTTTATTTATGCTTCTGCATTTTTTTATATATAGAACACCTTTATGGATTCCATTATGTGTAAACACGATAATTTCATTTGAGGAAGTGTGGACTACCGCCCCCTCAAAGTGATAGAAATCGTTCATACAATATGTGGTACGTATATAGGATAGGTTTAATGGTATTACACAATAATTTAATTATAATAAAACTATGTATTATTATTTTTTAATTCCATTAAATATGAATTCTATATGGAAGTAGTGTTCACGCGTACGTACGGCTTAACATCTTCATGAACGGTGCATTTCATTTCTTACCTCTAAATGTTATGTAATATTATGAATACATGTATATTCTGGATATATATAATATATATGATATCAAAATCCTGAATATCATTCTGGATATAATGAACCTTTGACCACATGAACAACATATAATCGTAAGAAGTCCATATTTGAATTAAGTACCAACTATCGACAAAACAAACATTATTAACATAAATGATTACATAATGTTTATAAGATGGAATTAAGTGATATAAAACGAATAATAAACATGAAAAATGTTCTTAATCAAGTAGAAATTAAATTTAGTTTATTATTCATAAGTTTAAGGAACGGTCGAGTCAAGTTGGACACGAGGTAAGGGACTTCATCTCAATCCCCTTTTATTGAGTCATATTTTGTTCTAATACAAGGATTTATTTTACACGTTATATAAACACCTTTGACTTTTCATTTCATTCAAAGGGAATCTTTTTCTACAAAGCATTTTACTAAATGACAAAAAGTAATTTTTATTTTAACGTACGTAGTGACAATGACCTTTTCCGCCGCCACGAGTACTACTTGAACTTTAGCTTCCATAACAAGACAAAATGTTTTTAAAAGAAAATAAATACCATATACTATTTTATTTATTTTGGTATATAAAATGGTTTTGATGATGGATTTGTTTTGTAAATATATTTATGTGATATATTGTGATTGAAATGTTGAAATGTTTTCTTTCCATTATATTGGTTTTATGTCTTATGATTTTGTAATGGTACTTGGACATTTGACGGGTGGTTACGTGACAAACTATATGACGGGTGGTTCCATGAATACTAGGATGGGTGGTTACGTTATAACCTCCAATGAATTGGTTATAGAATTTGTCCATAAGGCTGTTCCATTTAGTGAAATGTGTTGAAGTTGACCGTATGGTTAATAAATTTAAGTATGTTTATGTCACAAGTTACCTTTATATGTTATGTGTTCTTTATATGGGTTTTATGGTAATATAATGGTTACAAAAGGGTAAGTAATGATCTTTTATTCAGGGAATACTATTTACTAATTTATAAAGGTGAAAAGTATTACTTTGATAAAGTATTCATGGTTTACATTAGGTTTTGAAGAAAACTAATAGTTTTTATTCTTTGTGTATCCCTTACTCACCTTTTTATGCTCGCCCCATGTTTTTGAAATGTTTTTCACAGGACATAATTTGGAATAGGGTCAAGGATGGGATTAAGGAAAATTCATCATGTCTTAAACATTGAATTATACATGACCCTTTTTTTTAAGAGTTGATGTTTTGTAAAAAAATGGAAACTGTGTAGAAGTGTCTACTTTGTAATCTTTTGAGATGTAATAGTTATGTCCAATTTCTATAAAACTCTAAACCTGAAAGGATCCTCAATGTGAATTATTAATTTAATTCAATATTAAGTAAGGTATAAAGTCAGGCCCTTATAAAGAGTCTATATAATGGAATTTGGGGGATTATTGAAAATGTTTATGACTTAGAATGTGTGAGGAGAAGGGTTGGTGATGGGTGGTATTTATTGGGAGGAGATGAGGTGTTATTATTATTTTATTCATTTTTAATTATATTTAATTTATACTATCAACAATGTTGATTCCTTTTTCAAAATAATGGAACCATATCATGAGTGTTTGAATTAATGGTTACTTACAAATTCAATGCATCATCCATGACTCAAAAATACATATATTTATTGAATACTATAAATTAATATATTTTTTATTCTAAAAAATCAAATATTTATAAAAATAAAAAAAATTCATCCTGACCATTTTATAATGTGTAGATTAAAAATATGGAATATATTTTTTTTGAAATTTTATTTCAATATATGAAACTTTGAATTTTAAAATAAAATCATCATTTATTTAAAAAATAATAATGTTAATAATTTATTTTATTTTTGGAACCTTTGAAAAATTAAATTTGGTCTCATAAAATTAAATTATAATTATATTAAGAGATAATATTAATTCATGATTCTATTTTTAAAAAATTAAATTTTCATAAAATCATTATATTAAATATAAATTTTTAAATAATCATTTACATTTTACAAAAATTCAAAAACCTTTTGAAACATTTTTAGAGCATTTATTTTCTTATACAATGATATAATTATATTGGATTTTTATTTATATGATAACTAAATTTTATTTATATTTTCATAGATGAGGGAGCTATTCTAATGGTTTGATTACTATTATTATTGGTCATATTACTATTACAATAGTGAAGTTCCTATTCAAACGATATAGGTTCCTTAATTTCAATAAATACATCTTAATTTATTAATTCTTATATATTATCTCAAGGTTATATATCTTCTTATTTAAATTAAATATTATATTACAAACTTTATGTTTCATTTCTACATCTTTATTCAGGATTATGGTCGTTTTGGTGGATTTAGAAAATTAATATTTTCACATTATTATTATCTTATTTTATATTTATTCAGATGTAGAAAAATTTGGAATTCATAGTATCATTATTTTTATTGACCCAGACATTGTAAATGTTATTTGTTTCATGAATAATTATTTGATAAAAATTATATAATATTATAAAAATTAATATACACCAGAAAAAAGTTTATCTCGTTAACAATGTTATTTAAATTAATCAACAATGAGAAAGAATAGAATGAAAATAATTACAACCATAAAAAGAATATAATACATAAAAGATAAAATTGAAAAATAAAGATCCATCCAATATAATAGAATCATCACCGCAAAAAAATTCTATAGAAAATAAATAAATATTTTCATAAACCAATCAACATATTATAAAATGAAAACATAAACATAATTGACATTCTAGTGAATTTTTAGTGAATGAATGAAGTGGTATTTATAAATGGAAATGTGACCATTGGAATTCAACTGATATATGAATATTGGTATGATATGATTGTTGGAAAATAATATCATAAAAAACTATACCATTGGATGATAAGTTTACCATCACAATTTGTGTTTTTTATGTAGTAATGAAAAATGATAATTAATTTAGAGAAGATAATTGATGTCCTCAACTAGTATATTCATTCCTTCTAAGCCATTTTTTTAGGAAATGGGAGGGTGGTTTTGTCAATGGGGTTCTCCCATGATCAATACCAAGACAACTTTCATCAAGTGAATATTGAATGAAATTTACTATAATAGATATTCAAGTTAATGTAGATTACCACTCTATCGATGTTAGAAGAGTCACCCCTATGAAACTACCCCCATCGCACACCTTACCCTTAGGGCGTATACACATGTAATAAGGGTTTATGATTTTAGGAACTAGCTACATATAATGTAAAATACATCGTATAAATAAAATTTATATTCCTTCACTTCCTCTTATGAATAGTTTTTTTAAGAAAATACATTTTTATTTTTGGTTTATTTTCAATTTAAATTTTTGGATGTAAATTAAAACTAACATTATTTTTATTGAAAATATTAAAAATTTTAGTAATAAACAATGGTTTATAATGTTTATTTATTTTAATTAATATTATTTTAAAACACATTTATTTAAATAATAAAATATATAACAGTTTTATAATTTCCTATGATATTTTTAATTTGGGTGATAAATTTAACTCTACAATAAAAACTATTTTTATATAAATAAAGTTTTATATAATTAAATTTAAAAATTATCATATTTTGAGTAATTTGTTTCATAAAATATACCTAATTTTTGACATCAACATGTTTAAATTATGTGATGTTGAATTTATGGGATCTTTCTAAAATACTTTATTATCTTCAAGAATATTAAAAAATATAGTTTTTTGGTTTCGATATATTTTATGAAACAATATTAACTGCATAATGATAAAAGAATTAATTGAACTCAATACATCACCTATAATATGATATTTGATTAATATTATGTATATAAATATATTTTATTCAATTTTCATATTTATATGTTACTTTCCAATGTCAAAAATTTAAAAATTTATTTTCAAAATATTAATTTGTAGAATCTTTATTTTTCCATTCAAAAATAATTATTGGAAAATGAATTTTGGGTGTAGTGGACTAAAATAATATTAAATTTTACCAAAATTTCCAAAACAATGATCAAACCCCATGGCTAAGAAAATGGTTTTTTCATTTCCACAACCTAGCTCTCAAAGAAATAAATTTGGAAATTATAAAAAAATTCCTCCCCTTATCCTATAAATAACCAACCATTTTTTCATTTCTATTAACTGTCAATCCACCTTCCTCAATTTTATGGTGTTTTTTCATCATATTAAGAACCCGCAATGTGTCCTCAACCTCCCTTGGTTAAATCCTCGTGTTTTTGGAATAATTCATTAGGGTAAGAGATTTCTCACATCTCTTTTCCATTCAAGGGTCATTTTAGTAGCGTTACTTCAATTTTCGTAGAAAACTACTTTTTTAAACATTATATTATAACATTACTATATATATATTTTTTAGTGGTAGACCCTTTTCCCCTGAAATTCTACCATTTTATAAAACTATGTTTTAAACTATCATGTTTCAAAATTTTCTTCTCATATCTTCCTTTTTTTCATGATTAATTTTTTGGTAAATTTTATTTGAATTCCCACTCATCTATTATTTTTAATGGTTATTAAATTTTTTTTTAAAATTTAATTTTAATTATGTTATTTATAAATATGAATCTAAAAAATCCTTTCATGGGTTTAAAATTACGTAATGAACATATCTTTTAGATCTTTTGTTTTCCCTGGTTTTGAAAAGAAACAAGTTATTTATTCTCCATAGGTTATTAATGAAATTAATTATTTTGATCTATGTGGTTCACAATAAATTAAGAAATATGATGACTCTTCATAGATGGTTGTCCAATTTATTGTACAGATAATTTAATCACCATTTATGACATGTTATATTACAACTTGCTGAATAACCTTCTTAAATATTTTTCACACCTTGGTGAAAAACATCGGTGACATGATTATGAATTTATAAATTAAATGTTTTAACCAAATTTCAATTTTTTGATTCATTTTCTTTTTATTACTATATTCATCTTTTTGATTCCTTTTCATTATTCATTTTATCTGTTTTTTTATCATGATCATATTTTATATTTCTATTTTTTATTTCCCTTACCTAAATTCATTCTCACACATTCTATTTCATGTATTTCTCAAGCATATGATATATAGTAAAGACATCCTATAGTAGTCCCCTGAAGATCTATATAATGTTTTTTAAAAAGATGTTTTATGATTTCATGTTTTAGGTACTTTATTTCCAATAATAAAAAGTTGAAAAATCATCACTTTTTAAAATGTAATGAAAAT
Source organism: Viscum album (assembly GCA_963277665.1). Taxonomy (NCBI): domain Eukaryota; kingdom Viridiplantae; phylum Streptophyta; class Magnoliopsida; order Santalales; family Viscaceae; genus Viscum; species Viscum album. Next base: position 355,146,388 of record OY728155.1, on the reverse strand, counting down.
ATTTTACATAAAATAGAGGGATGAAGTAGTTGTTATAAAAGGATAGTTTAGTTATTTTTTGAATATTATGAATTTAAAATTACATGAATAAACATAAGGGAAAATATAAATATATAAAAAAATTTAATTATTTTTGTGATGTGTTATGTATGTGGTTTCTGAGCATATAATTCTATGACTAAATATAAACATGTTGATGTCGATATGAATAGATATACTAAAAACCCAAAAAAATTACTTGATCTAGACTTAAATCTTAAATATTTCACGATAGTGGTCCTTTTCAGAGTATTATTTTGTCACTCTTATTGGATATTATTGGTTAATCATAATATTTTTCTGAACCATTATAAAGGATATATAGAAAATGAAATTGATATTAGATGTGATCAATACCATATTTAAGCATGATTTTTTCAGATCTTTAATCCCATTAGAAATATAACATTCATAAATGTGACAAATTTCACACTTTAATTTTCAAATTTTAGAAAAATGGTAGGAAATATAAAGGAATCATATTAATTATGTGAGTAGAAGACATTGTACTAGAGTCATTCTGATGGAATTATGAATTAGAAAAATCATAAGGATGATTAATCAACTAACTTGAGTAATGTATAATAAATTTAATCTTATTGGGACACCATATTAACCTCAATGGACAACTCTCAACAAATCCATAATATTCATATGACCACCTACTCTATTAGATCTACCATCACATTGATTTTTGAACAAGGATAAAATCTATAGAAAATAACTTTTCCATTATCATTTGTTCTGAGCAAGAGAAAGTCCCATATAATTATACTACATTTAAGGATATGTATTTAATTTATGGAAACTAATTAATAAAATGATTCCATGAAGGGTGATCCATTTTAGAAAGTGGGAATAGTTCATGGGAATCTTTTTTAGTAAATTAAATCCACATTCATTTTGAAACAAATGGAGAATTAATTCATTGAAAAAATAAATAAGGAAAATTAATTTGTCAGAGATTATTAAATGTTACTTAAATGACATTACTCTTACATTTATAACTTCATTAAGGAACCTATGGGAAATTTTATTGATTATTTGGTGGACTGGGACCCCATGTGCAGAGTAAGCTAAAAATCGAGACTACGAAATGTACGAGGATATAAAGAAGAGTGCTATAAATATTGAACTATACACAAGAAAGATGTTGTGATCACATATTATTAATAAAAAGAGGTGATCTATAGATCTAATCCTAGCGAGGAAAATTGATCTTGAAAAAGGAGGAAACGATGTACAACTTCCCATATATAGAAAATGTGTGGAAAAGAATTCAAGGAACTAATTAAATGGGAGTACAATGTGTGAAAAGTGATGTGGAGATGCCTATATAGATCAAAAATGATGTAGTGAGGTGGAGATGCATCTTCTCAACACTAAAGAAAGAGGGATAATGGTTAATTCCTATTGATGTTCCATTCATTATGTGTAGAAAACATGAGAACATTTCCAATCAATGTGAAAATAAGATGATAATGGAGGGTAACCACCATCAAAATTAGTTTAGGATGAGGGAGAATGGTAAGTAATTTTATATCATGATGGTTGAAGTGGAGGTACTAAATCATTAGGTGGAATTTAAACTCTTTGTGAAAAAAATATAGAAATTATGATTTTTTATTCAAGTTCAATTAATTCCTTTATTTCATCTTTGTTTGGGAACAATGTAGAATCATTCCTGGAACTGTTATAAGTATTGTTATCCTTCCAGACTCATGGAGGAATTATTATTGAATAAACAATGTATAGGGACTCTAGTATTAACATTATTTAGTACTATCTCATTAAAAATAAAATATTCATTCCCATGGATGAATTCTACAATATACTATGGATGGAGTGTATATCAATGTATAATGCTAAAATCAACTATATACGAAAGTAAATTATAGTAGTATTCCAAAGAAAACCCACAATAATTTTAAAAGGATACATATTGTGGCCTAATATTTTTCTACAGGCACCTCCAATAGAATTTTCTATAGATATGATAATGGTAAAGGTAAAAGGAATTGAATTTATAAATATAGAGAATGTCTCCATCATTCTGGAATAGATTAATGTATTTCCCAAATACATAACAATACCTCCCCTAAAATATAAGTAGATTTATCCTTTAAAATCATACATAGATCCCAGACGATATGAAATACCTACAATATAATGGAAAAAATGGAGATAGAAGAATTCAACAAAGAACATCAAGATATATTGGAGAAGTTTTTTATCCGACCAATTGTCTCTCTGTGGGGAGAACCTATTCTCTTTTCGATGAAGTAGGATGTATCAATCTAGTTATGCAATGATTATCTAAAACTTTACGGGATGATAGTGATGAAAAATTACCATATCCAAATGATTGATGATTTATTTTACTATCTTCATGGGGCTTAATTATTATCCATGTTTGACCTTTGATATAACTATCATTTATTAAGGGTTAAGAAAGAAGTTATATCACTGGATACCTTATGAAAAAGTTATGGACATTATTATTTTGTGTTTATTCCCTTAATCTTTCACAATTTCCCCTACTATATTTATCTATTTGATGAATACAGTCTTCAAGGACTACCTCAATAAATTATTGCACGATTTTATTGATTAGATTATTATATAATACAAAATTATCACGGAGCATAAGGATCATCTAACTGTAATTTTTGAAAATATAGTAGAAGGAGAAAATTTCTGTAAAAGAACAAGAAATGTGAGTTTTACTAACAATATGTTGAATTCCAGTGAAGATTGTAACTAATGATTCATCCTGAGTTTAACCTACAAAAGAAATGGTTGTAGAGTTATCGAATCATCCTATAATATTTACTATGATTTTTAGATTCCTTATTTTAGTAGTTTATTATATGAACATTGTGAAAAAGGTTTCATAAATTTATAATACACTAACAATGTTATCTATAAAAGGGGATACATTCATCTGGATAAGGGAGTGTGATGAACATTCCATGAACTGAATAAAATATTGGTTATTGAACAATTGTTAATTATAAGATCTATTTATGAAGGATTGATTTATTACCATGATGAATATCTAATAAGGATTGGGTGCATACTTATCAATATAGATATTGTGATTGTTTATGCATATCAATATTTAAATCCCCACGAGAATAATTATCTTACACATGACCTATAGCTATCTGTAATAATTTATACTATGAAAATATAGAGGCACTATCATTATAAGGATAAATGATATATATATATACACACCACTGAAGACCGAAGTATATTTTCACCCAAATGGAATTTAACATGAGAAAAAGAAGACAATTGGAACTTTTTAAGGACTATGATTGTTCAATTAATTATCATCCGAGAATGGAAAAAAATCACAGATTCATTAAGTAGTAAATATTGTTTTGTGTTGGAAATGATGAGTATTGAAGGATAACCATTGATTAAGGTCCTAGTAAAACGGTAAATCAGACTTGTAAGTAATGGGTCATCAAACACCCTATACCAAGTGATTTCTCAATAATAATAGCTATAAAATATTAATAAATTTTAAATATATGATCCCTCGTTAGAAGAAAATATAGAATATTTGAAGAATTGGATCTTTCATGAGTTCAAAATTTGCTACAAGGTGTATTTAAATTTCATACAATGTTATGTAATCCATTTTTCTCAAAGAAAATGAATGAAGTAGAGGATGAAACTTATAGTTCTACATTATCTATACACCCTAGAAGAACTAAAATGTATAGGGACCTTCATGATCATTATAATGTTCCCAGTCAGGGTACAAGTATCACTGAGAGGGGGAGGGGGGAATCAGTGATATCTTTTTATTTTTATGTGTCCCTTTTTTTGAAAAAAAACTTTTCCTCCTGTTAAAGAGTTTATTCCCTTCTGAATACACACAACCACATGAACATAAGATTTACAAGGTTCACTACTCAACAAGAGTAGCTACGTCCTTTATGTGGTACGAAAACAATCCAGTACCACACAATCCACTTGAGAACAATATTTTGATGTGGAATACAATGAGTAGGATATACCCTTACACTCATGTAGAACTTGGAAAACAATCTGCAAGTTTGTGTGCACCCTATTAGCAAAAATAAAGAATTTCAGTATTTCTGTGCATCTTTACAATTAACATGTGTATTCTTTGAAGTACATATCTTAACATTCTTACCCAGAAGTGAGTAATAACTATGTTACGCAAAATTGAATACGTGTGAAGACCACTGATTTTTAACGCATCCTTTAGGGTACCCTAAGAGTAATTAAAATGGCTTCTGTGTAAAAATTTACATTTAGCACGAAAAACATTTTCGCGTAACATTCCATTTTCTCTCAACTTTTCACTTTTTCGTGAAACCTCCCACTTTCTCACACAAAGTTTCTCTTTTCAAGAAAACTGTTATCTTTTTTTTCAACTCACTTAGAATATTATTTTATGCACATCAGATCTCAATATTTTCACTATGTGTCGAGCCACCCACAATAAGAGGTGGCAACCTCGTATTTATAGGCCTTTTTAACTCTGCAGTAAAAACACTTATCTACGCATAAAACCCCCTTCATGCACGTAAAAAAATCATTCACGTAACTTCATATTTTGTGCAATGCTCCAATGTTTCGCGCGCCTCATGCATTTTCCAATTTTCAAGCTTCTGATCTCAAAACACCTTTTGCGCGAAAAACTTCTCATTCCTCTATTCCGTACACCACGTCAATATTTCCCACAACCTTTATTTTTCATGAATCCCACTGATATTTCACACAAAAAATTATTTTCATGCATCCCACTGATATTTTGTGCATCCCACAAATATTTCACACATAACAAAAATATTTCACATAGCCTTTTTATTTTTCTCCCATCCTACGTATTTTTCACCCATCCGACTGCTATTTCTCGTAGCCTTCATTTTTTTCCATGCACTCTGCCTAATATTTCACACACTACATGCCGTTTCCATTTTTTGATGTTCTGAACTTGAATAATTCCTTTCTAACAAAAATCTAAACCATCTTCAATCTTGCACGCAACATCCATTTCCAATAACACATATCTTCATCTCCCGATTTTTAGGACCTAAAATTTGGAAAACATTGGAATACAGTGCCACCTTAAACTGTTCTTCTATGATGCCTCCAGATTGTCCATTCCTTTGTCATCACTCTCTTCACTGCTTCCCATAACCATTTTTCAGATTTCATTATGAACGCCACTATCATGATATATATAACCTGTCATAGACCATATTTAGCATCGTCATAATTGCATCAGGAATTACCGAAACTTTCCCTATGTTCCACTAGAATATTTCCTTCCAATAAAAACTAAACATGACTGGCATCATATTGTCTCCCCCTTTCCTTTATAAGTATTTAATCAAATGTTCTTTTAACTTATGATATTTTTGAAATACATATCTGCAAATCATCGTCTTGTTTACAAGTCCTTTACAATGTGAATTGATTTATCTTCTTTGACAACAAAAAACAACACTCTATAATATTAAACTCTTCTTACTTCCTTATCCATCCGAATTGGTCCCAACACATTATTGGTGGGACAATATGAAAATTGATATTGCTGATAACACTATAATGTGACGATTATGTCTGTAATTGAAGGAGGGATGACAATTTATAAAAGGTATATTTCAACCACTACCCATACCAACATGGATATAGGAAAATATCACTATAAACGTCATCACCGATATCTCATGAACATCCAAATTAAATAATGTGATATGGGTAACAATGGATTGTCTCACCATGTCTATCCATTTCATCTCTATTTGGGAATATTTTTCTAATCACCAAAATTCCATGACAAACGTAAAGTGGTGAGGTTGCATAGGGTGAAACTTTCAATCATTTTTTATCATGATCAAAAGATAAAATCAAAATTCTAGAGAATTATTCAATAGTATATAAATATTTAATTGAATGTTAGTATGGAATATCTCCCCATAAACTGATAGAGAAACTAAAATTACTATTTATATGCTTGAGGACATGATGAAAACATGTTCAAAGGAATTGAAATGTATATGGGATCAACACCTACCATTACAAGAGTTCTCATACAACAACATATTTAAATCGAGTATTCAAATTTCACTATATGAAGATATATATAGAAAGGGATGTAGATGTCCTAAATTTTGGGATGATGTTTGTGAGAGAAAATCACATGAGCCAGATCATGTGTATGAAATGATTGAAAATGTTCATGCCATCCAAAAACACATAAAGGATACTAAGAGTCAATAGAATAGAAATGATTATAATCTTGGAAGGTACATGGAGTTTTAAATTGGAGAAAACGTTTCCCTTTAGATATAACCATGGAAGAGGGTCTTGTGATTTGGAAAGAAATGAATCTTTTTCCCTAGGTATATTGTCCAATATGAAATCATTGGTTTCATAAGAGTAGTAGAATATCATCTATAAAATCCAAGAAATCTATCTCATGATCTTGACGTATTATATGTATCTCCCTTTAGGAATTAAATACCTGATACCACACATTTAATGAATCCAGTGGTATTATAATTGGAACACGAAATATCTTGTGAGGATAATTCAGACGAGATTTTGGATCGTAGATATATGGTTCTTTGAAAAAACACAAAACACCTAATCAATGTGCTATGGATGATCCATATAGATGAAGAAGATATGTGAGAACTAGAGGAGGCAATGAGGTAGAACCACACCTATATTTTCTCAATCAAGATAATGTGTTGAAATTTCTGGGATACAATTTCTTATGGGGGAAGAATATAGCAACCTAGAACTTCTAAATTATAGATTTTTCCTGTATAATTACTTTATAAATATTATATAATATTTTATTAATTAATATAAAAGAACAAAATTTTATCTCATTAACAATAATCATTACATTAGTTAGACGTGAAATGAATTAAAATGTCAAACAATACAACTAGACGATGAATATAAAATAGAAAGGCTAAAATCAGAAAATAAGGATATTCCCAATATACTATAATTATCCACCTCAATAAATTATAAATAAATAAAATAAAATGATATTAAACCAATCCGTATATTATTAAAAGAAAATATAACTTTATGTGAAATTGTAGTGAATTTTGAGATAAAAATGATGTAGTATTCATAAAAGGGAAATGTGGACTTTGGGATTCAACTTTTATATGACCATTGGTCAAATATATACATTTTTAAATATGACCATTTCAAACTATACCCTTGGTTGATAATTTTACCATCATAATTTTTGTTTATAAGTAGTAATTGCAATGGATAATTGATTGAGAAAAGGGAATCAGTGGACTCAGCTAGTAGAGTCATGAATTTTGAAGCCCCTTTTTTAGAACATGGGAGATAGGATTCATAATTGGGGTTACACCATGAAAAATCCAAATCTTATCATCAATAAGGGATCCATGACCAAAAGTTACTAGAGGAAAAGTTAGTGTTACTTGAGATTACCACCTTTTCAATGTTATTTGAGGCACCCCATGAAACTATAACCTTCGTACACCTTACCATTAGGGCATATGTGGGGGTAATAAGGGTTTACATGTCATGAAAATAATTATATACAATGTAAATTCAATTTTATAAATAAAATTTTTATTTAAAAAATTGCTCTAAAAAAATTCACATAATATAATATATTTTTAATTAATATTAATTTTATAATTTTATGGTTCAACCAAATAAAACATAATTTTATTTATCTATAAAAAATATAAAATTTTATTAATTAACCAATTTATTTTGAATATTAATTTTTATACTGAAATAGAGTTTTAAAGAACATTTATTTATATTATAGATTAAAAAATAATTTTATAAAGGCCAAAGACGTTTTTTTATAATTTTATGGATTTAACTATTCCTTAAAAATGTTTTTTAATTAAATAAGGATATTTTTTAAAAAATTAAAATTATTATATATTGATATTTTTAAGATAAAATTAAAATTATTTTCTAAGTCATTATGTCTTATTTAGTGTATGGTGAGTGTATGAGAATTTTTTAAAAAACAATATTTTTATAAATAATAAATTATAATGTTATAAGGTTATTGTATATTTTATGAAATTATATTTATTTCATAATGATGAAATAATTAGTTAAACACAATACATAGAAAAATGTTTTTTATTTTATTAATATTTAATATTTTAATATATTTTATTAAATTTTTAAACTATAATTTTCATTACAAATTCTTAATAGGATAATATGATTTTCAAAGCATTACTCTGGGGAATATTTTCTTATCCTTCCATTAAAATTATTTAACAAATATTCTCAGTTTTGGTGAACTAAAATAACATTAACTGTGACAAAAATATTCAAAACCATGAGAAAAAAACATGGCTACGCCAATTCTTTGGGATTTCCTCAAACTAGTTTTTGAAGGCCTATATTTGGAAATTATATGATAGTTCTTCCAATTATCATATAAATACCTAGCAATTTATCCATTCCCATTCAATCCCAATCCATCCTACCCTATGTTTTGCTGATTGTTCACCTCATTAAGTCCACCCAAGTTGTCCTCATTTACCCAAGGTTAAATCATCATGTTTTAGGAACATCTAATGACACAAATGGCTAGAAGGCCTTCATTTTTATTGATTTTTGATGACCACCCTTTCAAGGGATGAGGGGGGGGGGAACCTTACAAGGCCCATAGGCTTAGTTATTACATGGACCATATGATTAAGAAACATTAAATGACTGGAAGATCATAGTAAATTTAACCAGACTATAACTACAAGGAACTATCCCTCCCAAGCATCTACATAGTGATAGAATATCTCCACCTTCACATGGCCATCTGGCTAAGCTTCTTGTGCAAGCATTGGCTGGTACCGATGGATAATCCATACCCTCTCATTATTCCAAATCCATTGGTTCTGCTCTCGTGTGTGTACCTACTTTGAATCCTCCTATGGGGATGCTCCTTTTTTGTATAGTCTGTATGGGGCTGGTCATGTCCTTAAAGGCCATGAGGTGGCTAGAAGGCCTTAAAGGTGGCCCGAAAGAGTTACAACCCCAGAGTCCTGGGTGGCCTAAAGGTCTTAAGGAATCAAAGCCCAAACTAGTGGCCGAAGATGAATAGTTTTGGTTGTCATAGGATCTATTACAGTATCAGCTAAAACCACAAATTAGGGACATTTTTTCCCTCACATTTTACCATTTCCTAAAACCATGATTTATATATGTCATGTTGATGATTTTTCTGGTCAAATGTTTTTCTTTTATATGAGTACTTATCATTCCCTATTTTTTTGAATACCCATACCTCTATTATTTTATAATTGGTATTCAACTACATTTAATAATGGATTTTTAATTCTTTGATTTACACATACGAAACTCACATATCCTTTCATGGGTTTAAAATAACATAATGTTTATGTCTTTATGCTATTTTTATCACCACTATTTTCAATAACATACTCGTTCATTATTATTGAAAAGTTTTTAATGAAATAGTTTGTTATTATATCTTTAGATGATAAGAAATTAATTAATATTAAGTGTGTTCTTAGATAGAACTCCAATTCATTAGATAAATAATTCAATCTCAATAGAGGACATATTATATGATAGCGTGTCTAATAACCTTGGTATTTTTTATTTATGACAGCTTTAAAATAACACTTTATGACATGATTATAAATGACTCATTTAATGGTTATATCCACATTTACAAGTTATTATTATTATATGCCCCTTTCTAATTAATTATCGAACATATTTTTCTTTTTATTAATTTGTCTCATTAGGACTTATTATATGACTTTCTTCATTATTTACCTTACTAGGATTCATGATCACCCAATCCATTGATATATGTCACCAGGATATGAGTTGATGTAATGGAAACATAGAGTGAACCAATGAAGATGTATTTCATGTTTTTTTATATGGATTTTTTATGTTTTTTGGTATTATTTTCTTTAACACAATGATATTGAAGTTGAAAATATCCTCTATTAGTTCGATTTGATGAAACATATTGTGATAAAAACGCAGGATTCCATATTATTCATTTATGAGGATAATATTTTTATTAGAATCTCCATGTGATGTATATTTTTTTCTTTCATTATAATTGGAATTACATTGATAATATTCTACTTCATTATAATATCCCCCACCACTTACCGAAAGGTAAAATTAGTTCCTTCCTTTCATGGATGAAAATAATGACCCTTAACAGACTCTAGTTTTGGAAGGGAGGAGTTGAATATTGTCAAAGTAAAATAATTAATCACCTGAACATACATAGTATCATTTATTTTAATGACTAGATAAATATTTTTCTCTGCCGTATTATATCATGGATGACCACTATATACCCTCACTGTTGCACTTCCTATAAGTTTTCTGGTAGCACTATCTCATATTTGAAAATATTGGATGTCAGGGAGTATACCACATGGGGATACCTGGTGAGATAATAGATATCCATTAACCATATCATGGTGGGGTTCATTTTCATTATCTTGAATTGGAGGGTTTTTCAGGATGGAGATGAATGCTTTTGAATTCGAGTTGGAAAACTGGTGATGGTAGCTTGATTAGAAGAATGAAAACCACTTTATCTATCTTTATTGTATCATTCATTCTTATACCAAATCTTGGGACATATTAATCATGGGGAAATTCAATATATGATTTTTAGGATATTATAATTTCTATTTAACTAGATTGTAGTGTATTTCACTGCTACATTTACCACAATACTACGGATAACACTTCCACATACCTTAACAAAATTATAGGAAACATTTTCATATTTTAGGATGTGTAATTAAGATATTATTAGGTCATGGTCATGATGATCCATCCTATTCGTTTCATATTTATTCCTTACACTTTAATGATTGGGACAATTATTGATAATATAAGGGGTTCACTATCAGAACGATCATACAAAGTCTCTCTTCGGGATGGGGTTCTCATAGCCCTTGTGGATGCATTAATTTTTTTTGAGCCGTATACCCCTACTATTTATCCCACTAGATCTGTTTTAAAATTTGTGTTTCACCCCTCCCCTCACCTGATATGTGGGGAGAATGACCTCCTAATATTATCATATAATTTTTGATCAAATTAGATCATGAGAACACATACACTAAGATTATCTTTCTTTAAAATAGAGCCCTAATATTTCAATATTATTATTATTTCTATGCATGGGTGTTATCCTACCAATGTGGTGTTCTAGATAGGATAATAAATATGGTGGAAAAAACATATACTTCACCAACCGCCAATATATAGTAATGAAGGAGTTGATTCTTGAGTTATGTGAGCCTTCAAGGAACAATTACCATCCAAGTGATGGCCATCCCATCTGTGGGAAATAATTTATTGAGGAATCAGTTTCATTGATAAATGTAACAAACAATGGGTTCCTGGATAGAAGAGAAGATGAGGATTCTTATCTAGCTTCTCCTTCAGCTCATCCAGATGATCCCCTATGAAATACATACTCACACAATTTAAAATGATCAGATATAACGCAACCTAATCCTTGTTTGGATTGAAACCATGATCACCGAGACTCCCCTATAATAAATTTTTTCTGAGAAGAATGTCTATGTTAGATCTATCATGATTTTTAGGTGGACAGATTTGGCTACCATCCATTATATGACATCATGTGATAATTTTAATGATGCATCAATAGTTAGACTTTATTGAGAGGAGATTGTGTGATTTTGATAATTAGACATCAATGTCAAAACAAATGATTAAATATTTTGAGGTATTATAATAGAGTCAAAAAATAACATCTATGAAGCATTCCCAATTGGATTCCTTTACATAAAATATTTCATGACATAATGAGATCATATATTTCTCAAATTCTAATATCTGGGTTTCATCATCCTTGTCAATGAATTCCATTAAAAGTTTTAAGGATTTTGTTTCCCATATCGATAGTCTTTTTTCAGTAGAAGAAGTATATAAATAAGGGAAACATCATTTTCAATCATATTTTCACATCAAGAACTCACTAACATGGAATATTCATCCAATAAAATCATAATATTTTCTGATCATTAATTGTTTTGGTGGAAACCACGGAGATGCTATAATATGTTGATATTCCTTGTCTTTTTTATAAAACTAATCAATAAATGAATCATTTTATCATTGAATATCCTTGATAAATTTTCATACATTTATGAAGTGCATGATTTTTGTTGATATTATGTTGCATATTTAATCAATGGTTCTCATCCTTTACAAAATACCAGTTATTCCTTAATTCCAAGATTTTTATTCTTAAATCAGAAGAAATTGTTTGTGAGAAATGATCATGAATGACAAAAAATAAGATATTCCTAATTGATTTATGTGCTCTAGCAATCTAAATATTACTTGATTCAAAATGATATTTGAAATAAAATATATTCCTTAGAGGGATAATTCTCTATTTTTGGTTTATTTTAGTAGACTTATCAATAATATCCTGAAATGTTTTTCCGAAAATGATAATACCGAAAATATTCATATAATTTTATTAATTATTCCGCAATTTTGTCCAAATATTCATATAGGGGAACACTAATCTTGTATGAACTCATATTTTTCCTAGGGAATCCTCTTATCAATTTTGGTCCTAGTATATCTTTTTCATTTCAATTTGGTTATTTTAATGTATTTCAAATTTTATCATTATTTGTCTTCTAGTTATGGTGTTTTATGCCAGATCATAATTGTTGTAGTTCATGGACTTTTATCTCAGAAATTCTATTGCTATACTATGGCGTCTTTTATCTGATTCCATATACCTTTTTAATTTAGGCCATTGTAACTAAGACCTTATATTTCTGTATATTATGCTCTTTTAGCTCATACCTCCTTTTCCTGAAGTTTATTTTATTTTTCCACAGACCCTAAATTTCTTTAGTTTACATTATTTGAGCTCTTTCCCTGAGATTCCATGAAATTTAATGTCTTTATATCAATATTTTTTTAATATATTATGTTGGGAAGACATACTAATGATGACCCAAAATACCCTTGATGCTATGTTCCACTATGGTTTTGTTGGGGCTCATGAGGATTGGGGTTACTTTCCTATAATTAAGAGATCCATTTGGTTGGTATGTCAAATACCTTATGCATCACTATAATGTTCTAACAGATGTTCCCCCGCACTATTCCAAGGGTCATGTAAGAATTTCATGTTGTATTGGTGTAAAATAAAATACTAGGGATATTGATTCCACTATAACAGTAAGAGAATGAGTGGTGTTATTTATAACCCAAAAGTTTTAATCATTTTATATGAAATCATTCAGATATACTACAAATGGAAAAAAAATCATGAGGTGATGTTTTATTTAATGATGTCACTATGGCACATGAGGATCATTATTTCTTTGCCGAAAATGAGGGCATGCATCTATTTTTTTAGGACTAATCCATAATTTTTTATTCTATATAGATTGTATTCATGGTTATTTAGTGGTGACCCCCACTCTTTTACAGGTCCTTGAAATATTTTTGATGACTTAGAATTATACAAAAATAATTTGGGAATGGAAAAAAGAACTACTTATGAAGGGTAATTTCACCTTAGGGATATTTAGATTTTTCGTGAGAATATTCAGCCTTACTCATAGCGGTTTTATGTCAATTAATGTTAGCCATCAGAAGGATCATAAATGGAGTGCAAAATTCCTTATATTGAAAGGGGTATAAAACAATTATAGGGATTGTTGAGGGTGTTTAAACATATTTAATAGACTAATCATAGGGATTATAAATCATTTTTCAAATTTATCAAGTCATGATGATGATATTGGAAAACCATGATAAGGATGGCCCAAAACCTCATAGGCACAATGTTGTAGCATAATTATGTTAGTGATAAGGAGGATTAGATATCCCTTTTATCAAGGTAATAAAGAATTTTGATGATGTTTGGGAGCTCAAATGTCATATCCATATGAAAACATTCAGATTAAAATAAATTATCTCTTAAATTTGGGTATCAGCTCTTAAGGTACATGGTAAGATTATTGAGACCTATAGTGTTCAAAAAATGAATTGTGAATTGTAGAAAATGTAATATTTAAGATGATATTTGACACTTTAAATGTCATTTCACCACCTAGTGAACATGATATCATGGTGAGGGGATGTGAAAAATCATTACTCTAACCTTTTAATAGTTATCTGATATAGTAATCATGTATAAAATTTTACTAGTTCAATAATTTTGGATTGACTATATTTAGGGCTGGATAATATTTACTATAATTTTTTTAACATACACTAATGAGGATGTCTTTTGAGAGAAAACAACTGAATTTTTTTCATGTAAACTTTTGTATATTTTCAACCTGAAATGTGTGGAATCTCAATCATGAGAATTTTATGTTATTATTATTTATAAAATCCAAGTATAATTTTTAAGGTTGTATTGATTTGGAAAATGTGCAAATAGTTTAAGGTCATGATGTACCTGGACCTAGTATTAAGGGAATATTTCACAATATACAATTTATGATACCCAGGTTCAGGAGTAATCTATTGTCCTTCTGAGCATGAGACATGAATAATTTAAATCATGCCTTGAGGTTATCAGGTTAGGAGTAATGATATGGGAAAATAATTCTAGGGGTGTCCATAAAAACCCCCATGTGTTGAGTTCATCCATGGTGGCATCAGGATCACAATGATACGAAATTAGTTCCTACAAGACAAAATGTCTTTTCTTGGTAGGACTATTACCTTTATGCATTTATATCATGGTCAAATAGTTTTATTTATTTTCCTTCCAAAGTGTCATGAATGTTTTGTGGAAACCCATGTTGTTTAAAACATCAAGTGTGAATTATGGGGTGAAGGGCTTAATGGATTGCATAAGCACCCCAACTTCTTGTTTAATGGGTTCACGAATATGTATTACTTTTATATTGAATGAATATGGGTGGTTGGATGGGAATTTTATCATCATTTAGTGGGGACCTTTCTATCAATCAGTTTATTTTTATGACAAGATTTCATTTTCTATATAGTTTAACATCAATTGGTAAAGACATTTTTAATTCATTATTGTTAATGTCACATGTTAAGGACATTTATATTCCATGAAATTTAATTTATTTATGATAGTTCATGATGGATAGGTATAATTGGGGTTAATTTCTATCACCAAGTAATTTTTGGTTATATTTTCGAAGCATAGTCCTGAAATGCACATGTGGAGTGGGGATGATTCTTTTATGTATATTCTACAGTTCGACCCTAGGTCGAACGTCAAGGTGTCACAATATATCATATGACGTTAAGAATCAATACGATCATTATTCATGAATTGTAATATCTCTATATGGGTCTGAGCCATAATAATAGAGTTTCATTGTTCCAATTAAATGTTATATCTTGACCCTATATTGGAGATCTAAGCATCACTATGTATCCTATGAAAAAAATAATTAATCCTCAATTTGTTCTTGAGAAACCATTACGTTTAACAACATGTGGAAAGGATGTAGGTTCCATGACATGGAAATGAATTATTTTGGATCATCCCATGACTAAAGAGTTTGGTTTCACTATTTATACTATGAGGATAGGATTCATGTTGATCGTGTTACATGAATTGGAAACACTGCATTCATGTCTAACCCATACATAGATGGGGGGAATTATTCATGTTTGTTGTTATAGATGAATCCAAGACTATAGATCGTAGTGTTACTAAATAACATGTGATAACTAGAATCAATCAACTTTTATACCATTATTGGAGGTATGGTTGCAAACTCAGATGAAGATAACGGTTTTCTTGAGAATGGTCTAGAGGAGAAAAAAAAGTTCTCATTTTTGGTGCCCAAATTCATGCTCAATATGTTTTGTGGATGGCCATAAATGTTTGAGAAATAGTTCAATCCATATGATAAAATATCACTAAAGGGTAATTTTTGGAAAATATCCCTTTCTAGGATCATCACCACCACAAATTTTAAAAAGACGACCAGAGGACATATCAGTGAGGCTGATGCACTCTACGACTATAGAAAAGCTAGTTGATGGATATATTTTCAAGTCTAGTTACCTTAGTGATCGCTGGAAAAAAACGTGACGTTAACCACTGTGAGTCAGAATCCCTCTATGAATTATATAAATAAAATTGATGTTTTCCTCATCATGTCTGATGGCTCTGCCTCCATTTGTGAAGCTTAATTTCCTTCACGATTCACATTTGATTATCGCGATTTCTGGTTCCTATAAATATGTGTCTCACCCCCACTTCTATGCATTGCTACCCTGACTGTTCACATTCTCAGCACCAATTTGTCAAATCTCACAATGATCCATGGACCGGTGTGATAATTCATCTCCCAAGGTATTTGAGAATAACAAAATATATTTCCATTTTTTCAAATTTACCTCCATTATAAGTGGTGATTCCATTCAGGATGTTCCATGACCATCGAGAAAGTAGGATTACCCCTTTGGAACTCAAGACATCATGGAGAATTGACCCATTGGAAGGAACCTAGTAAATACATGTGGACCCCATATTTAGGATTGGTCTCTATGCTTTGCAGATATCCTCCCACCATAGATAACATTTATTCCAACCATCCTATAGAACCTCACATTTTGATGCTTCTTTAATCCTCAGTGCATCAGTGATATGTGGATCTCCTCTATACAAGGCATCCTGATTCATGAAACCCCTTCCATTATATACCTATAGGATCGTATGCAGTGATTTCCTAATTCCCCAAGTGGGGTCCCTTAACGTGTTTTCATACCTCTTGGTTTCTGGAACAAGTAAGCTAATTGGTCTTTTCTTTTGGAGTATCCAGACTAAATTGGACATCACAATTGACCATTCCTCCACACCCTTCATATCTGACATTTTTGGTTCCTTCCCATCACTAAGGTTTAATGGGCACAAATCATGTATGTCAAAGGGGTGAGGAGTAAGTCCTATTTTTCAAAGTTTCAGGATGTTAAACATCCAAGAACCATCATCCTCCACACACGTTGTTCAACTATAGTATCATGACATACCATGCACATTGGGTGCTCCTACTTGGGAATTTTCCATGCCCAATCATCTCCATGGGAGTGAGATCTCACTCTCAAGGGATGATATCTTCCATTCATGAAGCTATATCATCCCATGAGAAAGGGAAACCATTCTGGTGTAATCCCATATCCTTTCTCATAAGAGGTAACAACCTTTCTACTCCATTACCCAATATCCATCTCCCTGGGTAGCAGTCTATTAGTAAGCATTGTACCATCAATCATGGCCTCACCATTCATGACATGACCATCAATTCTACTTCTACCTATTTTTTCTCACACCGAGCATGAATCGCATGTGTTTAGAGTATTAGTAAACAAGACATCCTCTTTAGTATTCTAATCATGTGTAGTCCACCAACGTGTTTCCATGTCATTTGCCTTGTTTAAGTACTAATCCATTTCCAATATCCACTAAACTCTGTTGACATTGATCATAGACTTATAAATATGGTGTGTAGGAATTCTCTTTGATATTCATGCCCATCATTCCCACAGTACATTTTTACCCTTCAATATCACATTGGTTCAATCATCCTATATAATGACAAAATGCACCCTTCAAACTATGTGGGTTTTGATTCCATTTATGTATGTAGTAATCCACTTTGGGTTCAATCCCAACCCATTGTAAACTATAGTGATCCCTCCTTGGGATGTTCCCCCTGATGTGGCACCATCAACTTTTGGGACACTTCAACCAGATCCACCACGAAATGTGTTTTGATCTATCATCCCATGAAGATATCCATTTGTATTCACCACACATATCTCATACATACAACCTAGAGCGATCATCTTGTGAAGGGACGTTAACTATGCATAATCCCCAGGCATGTCTTTGGGTAACGTTCCATGTGTATGCCCTAATTATTTCCCCATCTAGAACAATGTGTAATTTGAATAATGTATTATAAATAGGGAATTTTTTAAACCTATTTGTGGTTGAATCTATTCAACCATTCCCATACAAGAACTTTCCTCACACCATTGTATATTAGGAGTATCATTCCCCACTTAAAAGTCAGGTCGCATTCGAGTCCACTTGGGTGGATTACCATGCTTATAACCCAACCACATGTCACATTTTTACTACACCACTTGCCATGAATAATCCATAATGTCCCCATCATAACTAAATTGAAATATATTCTAAACTAGCTGGGATATGAAAGAAAATACCTCAAGGTTGAAACCATGAACCATCATATTTAATTCAGTTCCATCTCATTCATTCAATCAATTTCATCCAAATCTCCATCATCCATCATGATTCTTCCCCATGTCTCCACATCTTGTTGTTACCATGCCACTCATGTGGGTTACCTCAATGGATATGCCCTAGCCACTAGCCCCATCACCTCACCCTTATCATGGTGAGGTCACACTGTCCATCATGGGCCATCTCAGAGATTAATCCAAATTCATCACTTCACTAATCATTAAGAACATGGGCCATATCAGTGTGTAATCCTGACTCATCTCATTCATACTCAATGTGGAACCTATGAATCTTACCATGCATAAGCCCCACATATTCCACACTCATCCAACTAAGAGATATCCTCTTACAATGGGCCACTATCCAGGTGTAGTCCCAAATCCACCACTACTGGAAAGATGATCTTTCCCAACACTTCTATACCAACGGTTTGTAAAAACCATTGGTATAGGTACCATTTCCCAACGGTTTGGCCAAACCATTTGGAAAGACATAGATTTCCCCACCTTTCCCAATGGTTTGGCAAACCATTGGGAAAGGGTCACTCTTTCCCAACGATTTATGCTAAACCGTTGGGAAAGGGTGTGTTTTGAGCCTCTTTCCCAACGGTTCACCAAAACCGTTGGGAAAGAGTGACCTTTCTCAATGGTTCACCAAAACTGTTTAGAAAAACCACCCAAAAATCTGACCTTCGGCCTAAATAACTCAACCCACCCCTAACCTATCCCAACGGTTTTGAAAATAGTTGGGATGGGTTCTTTGATTTTTTTCCAAATCTACTAACCGAGAACATTATATAAATCAAAATTTAAAATAATTATGATAATACATATATATATATTTATTAAATTATGTTTACAAAAGTGATGTTAGCTTAGTGGTTAAGTCGTTCGATTATAAACAGGGGGTTTTGGGATCAAATCCCACTGAATGTTTTTTTTTGAAATACATATACCAACGGTTATATAACCGTTGGTATAGATATTCATATTACCTATACCAACAGTTTTCAAAACCGTTGGGACAGGTCTATACCAACGTTTTTGGGAAAACTGTTGGTATAGAACTATTGTCACGGCTTACTTGCCAACGGTCCTCCAAACTGTTGGTATAGTGTATTTTTCCAGTAGTGCACCCCTTACAACTACGTGGGTTTTGATCCCTATCTGTTATACATGGTACATGGGAAGCATCTCTAAGGTCCATCCCAGCCAATGTTATTTATTATTGTCCTTCTTTTAGGGGTTCACTTCTCATGATTCACCCTTTTTCACATTCAAATAATCCATAACGATGTGAAACATTCCCTTTCTGAGTTTCACCACCTCATATCGGCTCTTATAGAGAATTCGAATCCAAACATCCGGTAAACATTCTTGGTGCTCCATCCTTGGAAATTTCAAACCAGATCCACCTTCACAACAATTCTGATCAGTCTAATATGTTTCATCTAGAAATTAAACTCAAGGTATACCCAATGTTAAACATGGAATTCTAAGGAAAACCTCATAGGCATGACTCTATAATATGATGCCCTCAATTGATGTGGGAAGAATAATGTTTCTCCTCCCTTGATAATACCTTTGAAGAAAAATAATAAAGTATTCTGATGTTTTAGTGTCTATACATTCCATCAATCCCAATCATGACTAATCCCCTGACTGAAGGTCAAAACCATAACTTGACCCCTTGGGAATTTCCTGACATTAGAAGTGTAATTATCATGCATCCACAAAGAGATGGAACTAGTTTAGGTAACATAAAAAAATGTCTTCCTATATATGGGAGACCCAAGATATGAAATTAATTCTGAGGAGCAATCCACAGATGAGGTGATTGACATCCCTTCATCGAGTTTTGATCATGTAGACAACATCTTTGAATTAGTGATAAATGAAACCTGCCTTTGGAAAGAGGTAATCCATGGAGCAATGCATCTTCAGAGAGTGTTCAAAATGAAGACGCAGTCACTGCACCCCAGCGAAAGAGTCAGAAATATAATTGGTGAACCTGATGTGAACTAGTTCTCTTCAAAATAAAGGAATTAATAACACTAAGGACAGTAGAAGATGAGATTGTCATCAAATCCATCTATCTAGTACTAGGCCACACCAATTAAATAATTGTTCATGCATCAAACTCACCTGAATTTGGGGTGGTTATTCATTTTTAATTCTAGTCTGTGGCATTTTCTGTGTGGATCTCTCTTTCTAACCATGGAGGAATAAATTAACCTGGGCATTGGGCATGGATTTCTAGATTTTCATACTGATCAATGAATATTCATGATTTATAGGACTCAAGCTATAGGAAAACAGTAACAAAATATCATAGAAACATTTTAAAGAGGAATTATTTGATGCATTCTTACATGGCTCCACCTATTCGACAATGTCTTCCACAACAACATCTATTTGTCTCCTCCACCCCATATCACCATTTGAAATTATTCATAGGATGGTGATAGATGTTCTCATCTGACTATATAAGGTAGAGGGGGTCCTTCCTCTATGATATATATCCCATTAGAACCTTTAGTATTAAGTCTCTTTCCATAATAACCACCCCAAGGGCCGCATAGGGGGCCACTAATCCCCACTCCAACATTCAACCATTTCCGGGAGCCTCTCCATGGAACATTCCTATGTCTCATTTCCCTATTCCAATGAGGTAAGGGACATCTGAGTCTCCAAAAATATGAAAACCACTCGAGTGATACCAAGGAGTGATCCCACGATGCCAAATTAGCACCACAAATTTGGAGTCCCATAGGACGAAGAAATAGTATCCAATCCCCCTACTCAGCTGGCCTCGATTCGGGTCACCCGACACAAATGTTAGGCCCGGGAATAAGAAGATGCCCATTAGGCGATGTCATATTCTATACTATCAGTAGGCCATGACACTACCATCATGTACTAAAAGTTCCCTACTATTTTAGAGAAGGGGAACATCAATTCATGATTAGGATCAAGATCTCTTAATCCCCCAGGCATACTGGGTTGACTCTTTCGATAGTCAGCCTGATCAGTAGTTGTCGTGGGTCGATTTGTAGTGATGAGATCCATTACGGAGGCCCTCCCAATTCCATCACCATTCAATGTGGTGGTCCTCCCACTCTCTCAATAATAATGGAGGTCCTCCCCATGTCACCAATATCATTGCAAATGGATGTCATCCCTACATTGCTGACACTATGCATGGAAATTATCCTTATGCCTAAGATCATAGATATAGAGGTTATCCCTGTATCTCAGGTCTCCAACACGAAGGACCTTTCACATCATTCCCATCATTATAAGAGTTATTCTCTGTAGAATAATTGTTCAAAAAGTTGTTCATCCTCACTCCATAATTTTTCAATACGTTGGTTCTCCCCATGTTCCCACCAGCTCATGTGGATGTCATACCCACTCCAACAATCATACAAGGGAAGGTCCTCCACACTTTAACAATAACCATCACGGATGTCCTCCCCATGCCTAGTTTGATCATCACGAATTCACTTCTCATTCTACCACTTCTAATCAGTTCGGAGGTCCTCCCCTACCACTAGTAGTATACATGTAATTTCTCCTCTTGTTCTAGTGAAATCTAGAAAATGTTCCCCCCACTAAAGCACTCCCCACCACAGAAGTCATCCCTGTACATCCAGCAATAAAAACATAATCTCCCCTATGTTCTTTTTGACATATACCTAGGTCATCCCCACACCTCATCTCATAATAGTAAAGCTTATCCCCAATCTAACAACAATCAATATGAAGGTCCTCATCAGTTCGCAACGATCCATAGCAGAGGTCATATCTGCTCCAATGACAACATGTATAGAGGCTCTTCCCATTTCAAATAACAACCCTACCTGATGAACTATCATATGGAAGATGGATAAATTGTCACCACTAAAGGAATAAATCATAGAATGGCTATATCATCACTAATTTGGTTACCTATTCATATTCTAAAGAGGAATGAAAATAGATGATGGAACCTTCACCCCAATCCTCTATATCAAAATTTGGGGAAGGAAGACAACGTGTGTGTCTCATCCTCCCAGAAAGTGAGATATACTAGATCCCTAAAACCCACAATAGATACATGTAGAAGGAGGATGATTTGGCTAAGATTTATGGTCTTTCCATGATTTCCTCTTTATCATCACCAATATCATTCTCTACCATGAAATGTGATCACATAGAGATTCTCTAGGATGTGGTAGATGATGGGAACTAGCTTTATCCCCCACTAATGTTCTCTAGTCTAGTGAATTAAGTTGTTCTCAACACCACTACCAATATTGAGAAGATGATACAATCAGTAACATCACTGAGGGACAACAAAGGCTATAGCAGCCTATCAGCTCATTTAGTTTTCTCTCTACTCAGCAGTCCACAACTAAAATGGTCAACGTTAGTGCCATTTTCACTTCTTTGACCACCCCAGTTGATGAATTTTGAAACCATGATCCATAAACATATTTTGAGTGAAGAATATTATGGGAAATTCATGAGTTTAACCAGTTATCTGAGATGTTATGGCTAATCCTGAATCTAGATTTCAATATTTCGGAATCTATCACCCAGTATGGGGTTACGTGTATATTCTTGACCATCTATATGACTCATTTTTGCATCTAAAATGGTATGTTGGTTTATATGAAGAGTTGGGATCACTTTTACGACATCATTCATCAATGTTGCATGGTTGAACTTGTCTCGATTCTCGTGGCATAGCACCCTGCATCACGTTTCTGTCACAAAACACTTTATTAGAGATGTGTTCATAGAATCTCTATTATTTATAGGATAAACAAATAATTTTATACATATGAATATATCCAGATAAGGGGGTAGTATTATTCGCTCCAATTCATCCCAATCAGGAAAAAATTGATCTTCCCAGTGACATCGAGGATATGACTTTAGGAACATTAATAATAAATATTGGAAATCATGGAACAAATAAGCAGATAGAAACTGAAGAATGTTTTGAAGAGGATGACCCAGCTCTTGGGAAAAAAGAACATATGTTTTCCCCTAGGTGTTTTCACTCACACTCAATAATAGATGATTGGAAATTCAAAGCCCTATGATTAATTTCCATAGGTCGAGACCCAAAAAGGGTAGTGGACCATCTGGTGATTCTAGGCCTTATTAGCCAATTGGTTCACTAGAGAAGATTGATATTGATCCTTCCATAGCTTCCATGATCTGGTAGATTGATGAACAGAAACAACTCATTGATACACTACACGAAAACTGCCGTTTAGCGGTGGTTTTTTCTTGGCGGTTTTTAAAACCGCCGTGAAATGCGTTTTCAGGCCGTCATTTCGCGGCGGTTTAAAGAACCGCCATGAAAAAACCGCCGCTAAGCGGCAAAAAAATTATTTATTTTAAATGTTTTTTATTTTTATTTTAATTTTATTCGATTATTAGCGGCGGTTTTTTAAAAAACCGCCGCTAAATGAAATGAAAAAAATAAAAAAAACGTGAGAAACCCCAAAATCACTAAAACGACCATAACTTTTGATTCGGGTGTCCGTTGAAGCACCACAACCAGTCAAATCAAAGCTCATGAAGAGATCTAGAGGAAAATATAATCAAAACCAAGATAAGTTTTAAGGTGTGGATGATATTAGAGTTATAAAAAAGTTTAAAAAAGTTCTTCAACTTCAAACGACCATAACTTTCGCTACGGGTGTCCGTTTGGGCTCTACCACATATCAAATTGAAGCCAGCGAAGAGAGATACGCACTGATTTGACACAATCAAGCTTCTGTCGGGTTTTTCGACCCCAAAAACCCCTCTGATGGCCTTCAAAACCCCATTTCTGTCACCGGTGTCCCGTTGAACTTGTCTTCAAATAGACCTAACTTTCGATCCGCGTGTCAGTTTGGCCTCCTCCACCTGCCAGATCATAGATCGTTCCATTAGCTTCCGTTTGACTTGTCATGGCACCCACATGCACTCCTAGATCATATGTTATGGCCTTTTTAGTGGGTATCGGGTTTGTTATGTTTTTCAGTGTCTCGTTTCTAGCACCCGTTCTCCGTCAGCTTTTATTAAATGGTCATAACTTCTGATCTGTCTGTCCATTCAGACACTTTCACCTTTCAGGTTGAAGAGCGTTTTAGGATCTTTGATTTGACAGGTCGCAGATCTAAAACGGGCTCTCAGATCATAAATTATCTTCGTTAATGTGAGTCCAATGTTTTTGTCTCCTTATGACCGTTTTGACGGGTTTTAACGGTAGCTCCATGTATTACTGTTAATTTGGGTTTCCATGACTTTTTATCTTTATCAATGGGTTTTATGGTTTATTATGATGATTATGTTGAATTATTAATGAGTTTTCCGGAGTTGTGCGTTCTCATTTTTTCTAATACCTCATTCTTCATATGATTCTCCATCCTTTTTCATGTGTTTTCATGATTTTTCATCCCTTATCACGTCTCTTCATACTTTTTCATGTGTTTCCTTTATTATTTATTATTTATTATTTATATTTATTTATTAGTTATTATTTATTAGTTATTATTTATTTATTATTTATTTTTGTTTATTATTTATATGTATTTATTAGTTATTATTTATTATTTATTATTTATTATTTATTATTTATTATTTATTATTTATTATTTAGTATTTATATTTATATTTATTTATTATTTATTATTTATATTTATTTATTATTTATATTTATATTTATTTATTATTTATTATTTATTATTTATATTTATTTATTATTTATATTTATTTATTATTTATTATTTATTATTTATATTTATTTATTATTTATAATTATTAATTATTAATTATTTATATTTATTTATTATTTTTATTTATTTATTCTATATATTTATTTATTATTTTTTATTTATATTTATTTATTATTTATTATTTAAAATTTATTTATTATTTATATTTATTTATTATTTATTTTTTATTTTTTATATTTATTTATTTTTTATTTTTATTTATTTTTTATATTTATTTATTATTTAATATTTATATTTATTTATTATTTAATATTTATATTTATTTATTATTTATTATTTATTATTTATATTTATTTATTATTTATATTTATATTTATTTATTATTTTATATTATTTATATTTATTTATTATTTATATTTATTTATTATTTATATTTATATTTATTTATTATTTATTATTTATTATTTATATTTATTTATTATTTATTATTTATTATTATTTATTATTTATATTTATTTATTATTTATTATTTATATTTTTTTATTATTTGTTATTTATTATTTATATTTATTTATTATTTATTATTTTCTATTTTCTATTTTCTATTTATATTTATTTATTATTTATTATTTACATTTATTTATTATTTATTATTTTTCTATTTATTATTTATATTTATTTATTATTTATTATTTATTATTTATTATTTATATTTATTTATTATTTATATTTATTTTTATTTATTTATTATTTATATTTATTTATTATTTATATTTATTTATATTTATTTATTATTTATTATTTATATTAATTTATTATGTATTATTTATTATTTTTATTTATTTATTATTTATTATATTCTATTTATTATTTATTATTTATATTTATTTATTATTTATTATTTATTATTTATTATTTATTATTTATTATTTATTATTTATTATTTATTTATTAGTTATTATTTATTAGTTTTTATTTATTATTTATTATTTATATTTATTTATTATTTATTATTTATAATTATTTATTATTTATAATTTATATTTATTTATAATTTATTAATTATTAATTATTATTTATTATTTAGTATTTATATTTATTTATTATTTATTATTTATATTTATTTATTATTTATTATTTATATATAATTATTATTTATTATTTATATTTATTTATTATTTATATTTATATTTATTATTCCTTATTTATTATTTATTATTTATTATTTATTATTTATTATTTATTATTTATTATTTATTATTATTGAGTTTATATTTATTATTTATGTATTATTTGTTTTTTTCAATTAATATATATAAGTATATTAAATTCTGTTTATTAAACACATGACGACCTTGCTGGAGTGGTAAATTCTTTGGAAAATATGCAAAAGGTTAGGGGTTCAAATCTCACCAAACGCAGAATTTATTTATAAATAAATAAAATAAATAAATAAATAAAATAAATACGAAATAAATATATATATAAATACAAAAAATAAATATATAAATAAATATATAAATAAGTATATAAATAAGTATATAAATAAATATATAAATAAATATATAAATATATAAATATATAAATATATAAAATAACAAATAAAAAAATAAAAATAATAAAAATAAAATAACAAAAATAAAAAAATAAAAAAAATAAAAAAATAAAAAAATAAAAAAAACCGCCGCGAAATTGTTTCCCAACGCATGATTTAGCGGCGGTTTAAACCGCCGCTAAATGCCTTTTTTTCCATAGTGATAATATTCTTATCAATTGTATGGGCGGAGGGTGTCTATATTATGGTGATCCTCTATATGATCATGTCCCTCCAATACTATGGAATCATGGGAAACCATAGTACCTCTATGGCCAAGTTCTCACTCAATTAATCTTGAAAATCCTACAAATTTTTATAGGGTAGAGACCAGAGATTATAGAAAATGGTAATGATATGCATCACCGAATCCACATGATATATGATAGATGATCTTGAAGATGCAGCATAGGTAGTTTCTCTAGATGTTAATCAGGTTGTTACTCTAGTTGTTCAACTTGCTTCTCCACAATCTGTTGAGCCTACCTACAATTTGGAAGATCCCTCTAATGCACTGGTAGTCAGAAACCTTTTCCAAGATAGTAATTCTCATCAGGAGGATATGATGGCCACCCTCAACGCCCGTATCGGGGCCCATGTGACACGATAGGTGGAAATCCAACCATACAGAAAAACATATCTGTCATGGGTGGATGATAAGTCTTCACCCATGGATTTTGGGAACTCTACCTTTTCCCTTTTAAATGGTATTGGAGACTCAATGCAGCATCTAGCCAACTCTATGTCAAGGAATGGACCCATGTTGGGAATTGTAGCACAACATGAAGTCTCCAAGATCTGGTGATTGATACATATATTTAAAGGGCTTGTATTTGTCTACTATATCCATTTACCCATTTGTTCAATAGATAGTTTTGGAAGATATTTGGAATCCAGTTCTTTTTCATTACAACTTCACCAATCACAAGGCTAGTATTGCTGACATATTCACGTTCTTGTAATGACCAGACAATCAACTCACAAACTTTTTTCCAAGGAGGAAGGGCCATACATATTCAATCGATATGCATCTTACTCAATAAAAACTATTGAATATTTTCATGGGAAATTTAAATAATGAATTCATTCCCACCCTCATCACATATAATTTCCTAGGTGGGTTTTGGGTTTTTTTATGACAAGGCTCAATTACGAGAGGAGGCACTCTAGAAGGCTAATCATGCATGCACATTGCCTCTCACAGTTTCTATATGTAAAACCAACAGGGATGATATTAATTTCATCACATTGGTGGAGGCCCCCAGACCACTATAATTGTTACTAATGGGGCCTCATCCAATGCCTCACCGAGAACAACAACCTCTATCCCAACCTCAGGCATAGCATTTCACGACTCAGAATCGGTCGACACCACCCCATCAAGCACCACCACCTATGTGAGACAATTAGGCTTTGGCCCCTGTCCAGGCTATGCTCCATGATTTCCTTTTTAAGATAGCATAAACCAAACCAGATCATTTAATAATTATTGGGTTCCTAGTTATTTCTATAGCCACTTAGATCAAGGAATCATGAAGCTTCCAAAATGCATGAGGCCCGAGGAGGCAAATCTCATTCATCACCAAAACGAATTCCCCGATCACTGGTTCCTTAGACACACCATCATAAATTTATTAATATTCAAGGATTGCCTCCAAGACCAGATTAATAATAATGTGGCCATATTTGATCATTCTCTGGCATAGGTGTCATGTGTTTTGGTAGGACCAGAAAACAATAGGTATTCTGAATGAAAATAGGTCTCCATCCATGGGTCTCAAAAGTATAATGATTGGTCATCCCATTGGGTAGTATATGTCACCTATGGTATCATTTATTCTTATTTGAATCATCCTGAACAACCTAAAGTCTCCTCGCCTCCTCCCTCTATTGTTTGTTAATCTATATCTAAGACTTCAACTTCTCATAAAATTATTCATCGATGTCACAATGGGAATAATATTACCCCAAAGATTCCGAATTCATCCAAATATCTTTGGAACTTCATCCCCCCGAAGATTGGAGTCACCCCATAATTCACCCGGTATTAGAGGATTATTTAGGATATGATAAGAAGTATGTATTAGATAATATTGTAAATGCGGTGTACCCTTATATGGTTCCCGATGAAGAGGATCATCGGTAATGTCCACTTATTACTCCTAATCGATACCGCCATAAATGAGGATGTTGACTTCTGAACCATCGAAATGATCAGGCCATCATTTCGATCCCATCCATGCATGATACTAAGATCATATAGTATGCTCAATATAGATTTTAGCAGACATAGAACTCTCGTCCCATCTCATCTACTTTTCAACCACTACCATTTTTACTACTCAATCAGGTAGACCCTCCGTGACTATGTCATGATTAGATGCACCCATTTATGGAAAGGCCACATACATCTAGTAGTATTTTTCCATGGTTTAGCTTGCGTGAAATGGGATATCCCAAGTACCATCCAGAATTGTTTAGTTCGACCAACCATAGTGTGCATTATACCTTCAATAGAAGAGATATTGTTTTCCATTAGAAACACTCATTTGGAATGGTAGTATGATGTGCTTAAGAATATTGACATCACTAGCTTGAAGATTTAGATCATTGAGTCCCTAAAACTATAAGAATATACGTATCAGTCCCTCACAAAGGATTTTAAAGTCCCCCTTTATTTCAAACACATGTATTGTTTGTAGATCCCTTTCATGATGTGGATGTCATCCAACCTGAATTATAAGCATTCATTTTGATCTCTAGGGAAGATTATGATTCCCCTGTACAGGGGCGCATCCATCAATTGCACATCACTAGATAGATTAATGATATGGATGTCTATCGATATATCTTTGACATTGGTTCTGGGGTCAATCTCATCCCGACCAAAACAGTCCACATGTTAGGAATGCTTGAACCAGATCTGAATCACTCAGACCAAAAAATTTAGAGTTTTGGTAGGACGAAGAATCGTCTGTGTGGAATGATTCACAAGAAGACATGGTTTGGTGGCCTGATTACTAGCATTAAATTCATGGTCATCTCATAGGAAATGACCTACAATGCATTGATGGGTAATCCCTAACACCATCTATATTCAACAGTTCCCTCCTCATATCACTAATTCCTCAAGTACATATTCAATGAATAAGTGGTTGTTCTCCAAGTTGATGTGTCCCTCTATTACTCTTGTGAAGACTACTACTTATATTGTGAATATATCAAGCATAATTTAAATTTGAGTTCAATCCAATGAGGTTAAGCAGAATACTACTATAGATGACAAACTTATGGATTTAATGATGCCTTCATTGTCTCAATTAACCTATTAGGGGCCACAACCTTATACATGTGACAATGCTTCATCATTTTTTAGATGTGTGGGCTGAACATTTCTAGATACAAGGAACCCCATATGATTACCTCTTACTTCTATATGGACCAACCTAGTGTGTTATCAGAGCCTCTTAGAGATGTTATGTATTGATACACTCACCCCATAGCTACAAAAATACCGCACACCTGATTTTTTTCCGATCTAGGATAAGTAAGAACATATAGATGCACTTCCACTCTTTTTACATTATCATGCCTAGCCCCTTAGTCCAGGACATGATGGAATTGGTTCAATCAATTTGTTTCCATGGTCTCAATAGTTCAATACATTCTAGATTAATATTACACCGCTTATCAATCCAACGCCAACATTCCTCCATGGTTAGATAACTAAGGATACATTCCTCCCATTGATGGACCATTTTCCTTGGGTGATTAATATGATTTTTATGATTTCCCTCCTGCATTTGTAGAGGGAATTTTCACTACAATCAATGAGTTGGTACATGTGAATCACATCACTAAGCCAAAACATAGACTGAAACTGATCTACAAAGATATGCCTTTAGAGGAACATTATTAGTATGTGGATTTCTTGAAGCATCATCATGATGTATTTTACTAGAGTTGTGATGAGATACTGGACTAGATCCTTAGGTTTCCTCTCACCTCCATGGTCTCCTATGGAGCCATTGAGGGTTCAAACATCCTACCAAGATGATGAATTCATGTCATGGTTCTATGGTTGAGGTTGATGGTTAAATAATATTAAATACAAATTCATCAATGAATTCCAATACTACGATGGATGGAAAAAATTGTTCCCATTATGAAAAAGAAATAATGGATAATATTTTTCCTCAACTTTCAGGATCTCAACTATTATGGTCCAAATTGTTGATCTACCATTCTGGTGATAGAGCTATTGGTCGGTGCCACCATTGTATTCCAAAATATCTTCTTCATGGATTGGTATTTCGTATATAATATGATTTGGTTGGCCCTAAAATTTGAAAACACATCCCCCTTCATGGTTTCTCATTGGACATTATTCTATCAGGTAATTAACTTTTGGTTGAAAAATAAATTTTCCACATATCATTGTGAAATTCCAGGAATATTCAGTCTGAACATCGGGATGCTAGTGGACTACTATGACGATAATTTAGTGGTAAAATACAACTAGTTTTAGGAACATACCATAGTTATTGAGGAATTTGTCACCTTTATCCACACTGGTCATTTGAAGATGAAATACTTGATGTTTTCCACCATAGTTACCTATGCGATGTTTCTCAGATTCATCATCAGATATAGAGGCATTGAGATTGAACTAGAGATGATCAAGGCTATCAGTCATATGCCTCCTTCGAGAAACCTTCAAGATATCTGAGGATTCCAAGTACACGTATCCTATATACAATGATTCATTGTGAATCTGGATAGAAAGTGTATTCCCTTTTCCAGGATCCCGAGGAAAGGAATCTTCTACAACTGGGATTTGGAGTTCTAGAACTCTTTTGAGGAAATCAAGTAGTATCTGCTCCATCCTCTAGTTCAGATTCCACTCATCTACATAAATGTTTTGTTATATTATTTGGCCACCATGGAATGATTCATTAGTGATATTCACACCTAATATAACAATGAATGGCTGGATAATAGTTTATACTACATCAGTAGCATGATCACCAATAATGTGACATGATATTCTTCCATTCAAGAAATATTCCTCATGCCATTTTTTAGTGAAAAAGTTTTGGCATTATCTACAAAATCTTCAGATACTAGTGGTTTTTTGATTGGATCCACTAAATTGTATTCTTAAATACCCCTTGATAACAGGCTATCTAACATGATGGCCAGTGATCCATCATTAGTTCGACATCAGGTTCTTCCAATATTAATCCATCATAGGTCAGGCACTTGCAGACCTTATGGGCACCCATTCATCCCCCGAAGAGAATTTTTGGATCTCTATTTTTTAGATGAGTCCATTATATCATTGGATCAATCTATTCCACGTTGGTAGATGAATTTTTATTCTGCTTATTTAAGCCCATATGATAGGATACTCAATGATACCTGGAACCCCAGAGTTGTCCTGCTCATTGCCTTCATCATAGTTGGATAATTTTTCCTACCCTATTCATTCTTGTGTCCAGATGGTTGTACCAACAATGAGGTGGAGTATCATACTTCCATTGCATCTCTTGAGTTGGACCATGAGATTGATGTTCCCCACCTACGGGTAAAGGGTGAATCCTAACTAGTCAACAAACATATCAATGGTGACTATGTCAATAGGAATCCATATCTCGTACCTATGTTAAAAAGCACCTTCAATTTAATCGCCCAATTATATTTTCAACTAGAGTTCACTCATGAACCTCGGTCGTATAATGGTTGACTAGATTCTCTAACTGGTTTAGAAAGTTATCTCATAGAGCATGACTTGGAATATTTGTTCACTCATGTGGTGCATCAAATGGTCATCACTATTATCTCCCAAGATAAAGATGAGAACCAACAGGAAATCCAACTTACTGCCAATGATTCATAATCGGGACCTACAAATCCACCTTCAGTTTAAGGAACCTCTTATTGGATGACTCTTTTGATTAAGTATCAACATCACGGTAGTATCTCGATAGATGGAGATGATCTCTAGTGAATCTTCCTTCATGTAGTGATGTTTAGTCTCTAGATTGGTCATATGCTTATGAAGATCCTCTAAAAACGTGGGATTGATGGAATTATCCTCCGTTTTATCTCGGGAGGTGATATTCACCGGGTTATGAAATAAGTTCTTGTTGGCTCTTTGGGATCCCAACATTTAGTGTCGAGACTCCCCCACCATATTCAATGTTTGGATTAATGTTTTTCTACCATGGTCTATGACATCATTAATCTCACCAAAGAGATGTCACACATGACATATCCATGAAATGTTTTTGAATAGGCAGTTAGAGCCCCTCCATACCACCATTTATTCATTGCTCTGTTGGGTTTGGAGACTCTATGTGATGGGTCCATATCTACGAATGATAGCTTTCTAGTGTAGGCTCATTCAGAAGATGAAGTATTTCCTTTCCAAGTGGGTTGAGGTGATTCTTCTTAGGAATGTTAAGACCTGTACTATTATTGAGTCATTGAGTTCCAATTTTTCCATCAATTTAGAATCCCTTACACTGTTCTCACTGATAACTACACCAAATTAAGAGAAGTTGTGCTAAATAATTTTTACATAAAGTATATCATCTGGTCCAATAACACTTATCGTTACCATGCATCATAAGCTGGACAGATCAAGGAATTAAAGAATTCACTCTCTAACATTATATAGAATTTGGTTGTCCAAAACATGAAGAGTAGGACTGAAAATTAGATAGGTGGTGCATTGATAAGTGTAACATGTGTTCTTTAATTGAAATGGAATGATTTGATAAACAAATATATGCTCGAGTATAATGAAGGTTTGGATTATTCATATTTAGAGAATATTGTTATTTTTATATACCTTGAACACCCATATAAAGGGGAATGTTCTTGAAAGATAGTAGTTTCATCAATCCATAGTTATATGATCTGTAATGGGTGATAAATTGTTAGGATGTGATGTTTTTTTTCTATGAAATCATTGTAGACCATATTGTTTCATATCTTTTTCTTGATAGGGTGATGTTGGTGATCCATCTTGGGTATTTCACTTCCCTAAAAATACTTTATTTGATCCATTTTTATCCTTATTATTGTACATAAGTAGCATGAGAGTGTTTCAGCCCCTAGGACACCTATGTGAATCCCATATGGTCATTAGTAATTCCTTGATCGTGTGTGGACAAATAATAGTTCATTCTAGGAATCTCTATAAAATTTCAAGAAAACACATATTAATGATTCAGTATGAATGAAATGTATATATAAATCTTTTCAAGAAACATGGAGGCACTAATACATGTAATTCACAAGTCTTTTTCCAATATTTTTATACTTGATCTAGTCAATGGAGGAGGAGATACCTTCCCCAAATGTGGGAGACCCATTCTTGAGGATTCCACTTCTTCCACCAATGAATCTATTTAGAATATTTCGGAAATTATAGAGAACCTGTATGAATCTATAACATTTACAATATAATAGAGGATGTGGGAAAATAAATTCTCATCCCTTACTTCTAGATTCATTGCATAGTGAATCTGGGGTATATTATTATGTTTTAAACAATCACAAAGGATAGTATGTTCCTAGACATATTTGTGTAAGTCCACTACATTGATAAACATTATGTGTAAAACATAATCACTAGCGAGCATACTCCAAGGATTTCTTGGGGTGGTTCCCAATACATTGGGGGATAAAACCATAATTTTTTTATCCTCCAAAGGTTTTTCTCCCTCACTATTATAAAAATATAACTAATCATATTTTGCTTCATAAGAATCATAAGGGAAAATATCACCATGAACTATTAATGCATTTCAATCGATTTCATATTTCTAGCATTAATGGAATGTTAAATGTAACAAAATGATGATTTTAAGACAATTATTTCTGAGAAGAAAATTATACTTTGTGTCTTGCTGGATAACAATGAAATCATCATTAGATTTCAGTTCCTCACTCTAATGCATGATATTGATCATCAAAATATGTATTTGAAATATATTATCATACACATTAATGATAATATTTGTGGGATATAAGTTCAGTTTTCTATGTCCAAAATGTCTTAGGTCAATAATATTGATGAGCTTTATCCTAGAACCATTATCAATCTGTTCTGATATGATGCCATCATTTTCTGGTTTTCCTAAAACATATAGGGGTCCGATGTGTCTCGAGATGAGTTTTTTCTAATATGGATCTATGAATTTTATGGTTACATGGAATTTTAGTGGGAAAATATCCACATGACAAGCCTAGTCCAAAATGACTTATTTCTAAAAATATTGCAGTTATATAGGGATTTGAAAAGTTCCACACTGTGTATTTTTTAATATTGAATACATCCATGATAGAGATTTTTGCCGGGACAACTACCAAAAATTTTAGAATTCCATACATTGGTTCCAGATCACAATAATTACCAAGGTGGGTTTTCCTCTTATTATGTGGTTTAGGAGTAGTGTAGTTTAAGGTACCTAGATTTTCTATTTTATTAGAGGTCACAGGAGTATCCATTTCTAATGGACTATAATTTAATAACCCTCCTTATTGTATAGTATGATTATAAATCCACATTATGACTAGGTGGTTGTGTAAGATATCTTCTTACAGGAAGTCTTTAAAGGAATTTTGGAATCATACATGTCTTTGTTTATGTTTATGAAGTAATTAAATAGGGGTATTAGGGTTATATATTCCCTATTTATTAGTGTGAGTGATATATTGGGTTAGAACACAACCTGTGTGTTCCCTTTATCCTCTAATCCTTCACCTATTTCCTCTAACTCCATGATAATGTATAATGAATTCACACTCATAAGAATATTCATAATTGGTTAAGTGGTCTACCATGTTTATTATATAAAAATAACCAAATATTAATTCTTCCAATGATGAGGGTTTTGGTTGGTGGGATGGTTCTCATGCTTCATTTTTTTAAGAAATAACTCAATAAGATTCATAGATTACATCCGATACAAACTTGGAACTTCCTCTACTATCACATCTTATCTTTGATGTTCACATCCACCTATGGTTTAAATATTTTATTCCACTACTTTAGAGACACAAAAATTAACGTACATGGATATTACATTACTTTGTCGGAATACATAATACATAACAATAACAAACACACAAGGCTGTATTAGTTTAGTGTCTTTTGAAACTCGGAAAAATAATCTTCTAATCATGGTGAAAGATCATCAAAATCTCCCATAAATATCTTACCCTTTGGTTTTCTTACCAAAAACCATTATTAATATCCTTGAAAAAGAAAACATAAAAAGGGTGAGATCAAATTTCTTATAAGGGTAAACATAGGGAACATAAAACAATCCCCAAACATTTGAATGCAAAAACATGAACATAAAAACAAAACATCAAAATCTTGAGCAGAGACATAATTCATTGAAGTATGTATGGAATATATCATAAAGGAACATCAATCATGATAAAGTAGCATGGTAATAAAACATGTAATTGTGGAAAACCGTTAAGCACCTGATATGATTTCAATATTAGCCAAGGCATTTCTGCCAAGACCATCTTAGTGGACAAAGTCCTTTTCTGAATCGAGTTCACTCCTCATTCCAATCATGTACCACTGAACCAGATTAACTTACCATTCTAGCGATGTCTATATCATGAGATATAAATCTTTACCCAATGCATTGTGTGGAGATATAGGTCCCACCCATCTCATAATTAAATCATTCTTACTTGTGCCACAAAATAAACATAAATCATTCCTCATAACCCAAAGAACAAAATGGGTTTATTAAACATCATCCCATCATCACAAAATCCATATAAAACAAATGGATATAATTTCTTCAAAAGAAAAAGAACACCATGTAAATAATAGAGACAATATACATGAAACATAAACCTTCTAAATAATGTCATCTTAGATGGAAAATTGTTTTGATAAAAAACTTGAAGTGAATTCTTTAGGAAAATATCCATTCTTTTTCGAAATCATTTTCTTTTCACAAAATGCCTTGAAATTTTAAAAGAAAATTATTTTTTTGAAAATATTCGTGAAATCATGTATATTAATTTTCATGAAAATAAGTCTTTATGAAACCGTAAATATCCATTCATGCCTTATAAGTTAAAAAAACATTCTCCTCGTACTTTAGCTGGAAAAGTCAAAAATTTCCTCGTGTGGTAAATAATAGTAAGATTACTTTCATAATATGTGTTAAAATTATAAAATTGGTAAAAAGGAATTTAAACATACATGAAAACATTTTTACAAATCATGGGAATGCAATATAACAATAACCCCAGTAAATACTTATGAATAAAAAATCTCGGATAAAAATGAGATTGGAAAAGTTATCCCTTACCTTATGTTTGATATGCTTCATATGTATCCGAACCTACTGTATAATGATTTAAATAATGTCATTGAATTATTAATGAATAATATTAATTGTTATGGTATAATATATGGTTCACTTATGACTTTATATTTCTCGTTATTTTGTAAATTAATGTTAGTGTAGCATTTTGGGTAAAATCGTTTCATTTATCGTCTGTGTTTGGACTTGTTGTTCTTGATATTATTTTTACTTATATCATTATTTAATTACATCCAGAATATAAATCAGGATTAATATATCATATATATTCTGTATATATATATATATAATAGATAGATAGATAAATGAAATGAAATACACCATTCATGGAGATGGTTGGTTGTACGTACGCATTAACGTTGTTTTCCTTTCCTTATTGACTTGAATTAAAGTAAGTAGATGACACACACACACATATATATATAAATTAGCTTTATCATATCATATATTTAATTATTATTCATTATATATACATTATAATCATTCTTGAGTGGTTAACATGGAGAATTAATCTCATCGCGTCGTGGAGACGACAATCCGTACGTACGCACGAGCGATGATATCATTCCCATAATTATTGAATTGAATTGGAGTGGATAATATAATATTTCAGAATCATTATTATGTTATAATAACTATATATAGTTATTTATTACACCATTATTCCCATCCAAGTAAGGTGGTGGTGGAATATTAGATTACACCACGGTGTGGAGATGATATTTTGTAAGTACACACGCGCAGTGATTTCATTTTTCTTCTGATGGATAAAAGGTGAAATGTGATTGTTTTATATTTATAATAACATATAAATATATTATTGATACTTATTTTATTACTTTATAATAAAACAACAAAATAATAAAATGTTGAAGAAGAAAGAAACATGAAATAATCGGTAGAAGAGATTACATCTTCTTCGATGCACCTCTTTTATGCTTCCTCTTAAGGCACTAGAGTTGGTCTTTGGAGGAGACCAGATCCTCTATAATGATTCTCGAGAAGTTTTGAAGAGAAAGGGGCAGGGTTTGGCCGAGCTTGAAGGGACAAAATTGTGTAAAGAGAAGAGGGAGGAGGTGTCATTTTATAATGGTGGAGAGGGGCACTTTAGGAAAAACTTAAAATATTGTTTTATAATAAAGTCATATTCGGTTTATAATGGTTCGAAAGTGACTTAATTCTAGAATAAAGTATGGATGGGTCGAAATAATTTCAAACAATATGTTTAAGAAAAATTTATGTTACTATTTTAACCTTATCATATAGATTTACCTCTATGTTAAATAATTTATCGTTTACTGTGTCTTCTTGTTTTCTTACAATATATGGTTAATAAACATACTATAACAAGAAAAAAGAACCCCAAGTGGTTCATTATTAATATATATGACTTTTTATAAGTCATTTGGCCGAACCTTTGACTTTTAGGAATAGAATGACAATTAATAATATAATATTTGTTTTGTAAACTATTTTATTTAAATTTTGACACTATTTGGTAATAGATTTTTTTGAAAATCATAACATCATTATTAGTTCAAAGAAAGTTAATTTAATCAATAATAACATGTAATATTAACCTAAAAAATTAGTGTAATGTATTAAAAGTCGCAAATTACATTTATTTGGGTATTTATAACATCACTTATTTTAATATTTCATTAGTAAGGTAATTAATGTATCATCATTCTCTCATAAATAAATTAAATTATTTAATGTCTAAAAATTATAAATAAAATAACATTATTTAGGAAATATTTTTAGCCTTCTAATGAATATTTATAGTTTAATTTATCTTATGTTTAACCCTATATTAAAAATGTTTTATTTATTAAACATTGATTTAACTATTTTAACTCTTCTTTAAATAAAAAAATTATAAATGTCCTAATCTAATACAAGTGGAACTAAAGGGTAATATTTTATTACTATGGTTTTTTTGGTCTAATTACATTTATCCAATAGAATTATGACATGTTTTAGGGTAATAATAATATCATTTTTACCCTTAATTACCCTATTTACTTTTAACCGTGGTATATAAAAGTTAAAAGTTACTATTAACAAAAAATTATTTTTATCTTATTAAACCACATTTAACTCCTTGTTATTAACCACGTAACTCAGTTTTTTCAAATTCCACTCGCAGAAGTGGTAAATTTTTTTTATGTAAATTTTCAAATTCTCCTTGGAGGTGGGGTAAAAGACGGTGGAAAGTACAATAAAATTTTTTATATCTAAAATTATTATAAAATGACTCCAATTAATTACATTGAAAATAAATAGTTATTATGTATCAATTTTTACCTAATATAAATTTAAATAAAATAAATAATTATTTAAATAAAAATTCGGTTTTTAAATAGTAACCCAGTGTTTTCACTATTCATCAAAAATTGAATGTTTTTAGAAAAATAACAAAAAATCACACTAGGCTAATTTTGATTTTACGAATTGAAAAATGATGTCCATTTTAAAAGATAAAATTTATAAAATATCCAAAAAGTGGGTATTTCTATTTATAATGGCTAGTTTATATAATATTTTAATAACATATCATTGTTTAGTGAAACTCTTTAATGCGTACAACACACGCTGTCATGGAAGGTCGTGATTGCATGTAACGCAAGCCATGTCAGGGTTGCGTGTAGTGCAAGATTCTTTTGTGGTTTTGTATAATAGAATCCAACCACATTTCATTTATACATTGAATATATATATATATATATACTCAATGTTTTGTAGAATAACTTCTATCAAACGAACTTGAAATTGTGTGTAACATGATCCAAGATTAGTGTTCCGTATACTGCAAGATAATACGGTGTTGTGTAAAGCGCAAGATAATATTGGTGTAGAATACAACAGAAGATATGAAAGAAATTAAAAAGAATATATCTTATAAAATCTCGAGGTATTACATTCTACCCCCCTTAAAATGAATTTCACCCTCGAAATTCGTCGGGGTTATAAGTGGTTTACTACTACAAAGTTTCTTTCATAGAAACCCACATCGTAAAAAGGAATACTAAAACATAATTCTAAAATGTGAATTATGAAACATATCAGTTACCAAAATTAACACATCATTGGGTTTCCACATAGGAGAACATAGATGAAAATATGGATATGGAAGAGAAACCTAACCATCATGTTCGGACTGAGAGTGGTAGAGAACATGGCTATGAATAATCCATCAATCACAAAGCCATAAATTTGTGATGATTTATGGTATAATCTAATTCATCAGGTATGAGGGTACTAGGACAATGTTTTTAGTTCTCAAGATCATTTCCCTAATGTTGAAGAATTTTTGAATTAAAAGAAATACTTGCTTGATTTTGGTACAATCTCACCGTTGTTCGTCCCTTGAAAAATTTCCAGTTCATTTCTTAATGAAATGGAGTTGAATTTTTCATTCATGAAGTGTTAACAGATCATGTGATATAATGATAGGTCATTCCATATGTCTGAAACAAAAGGTTAACAAAAGTTATAAAATATACATAAGTCTATCTAGGGTGAGGTTAATCGTATATGATTCCAAAAATGGACTTATACTTCATATATAATACCACATAATAAAATAAAACTAGATTCTACTAACCAGGGACTTCCTTTAGGCCAGTGGTAGGAAATAAAGGCATGTCACACTTCGGTTGTGGGTTCAATTCCTACAACATTGTCTAACGCGACGGGTTGTTTCCCATCCTACGGGTTTTCCTTTTTAAAAAAAATACTATTATAACAAAAAGTTATAGCCTTAAACAATAATATCTGATGTCCAAAATAATCCATTCCAATATTTAGTCTAATCCAAAATAAATCTATCCAATCTCATAGTATAAAGAAAACAATTACTGGAAAGGTCACATAACAAGAACATGAATACCATCTTTTATCCCCCATATATCATAAGATATATCTTGTTGATCGCATTCCAAACATGTGAATACCTCAATCATGTAGTCTCTTGAAACATAAATTACCATAAAACCTTAGTGAATACATGAATTCTGCCACAAGTTAACTCTTTCCACATAACAAAATCCCTTAATTTTTATATACTCAAACCATTATATCACATTGTCCTTATATTAGTCATGATCTCATTAATACTGTCAAACATCTCATTATCTTCTTATACCGTCATTATGCGCATATCATCTTCCTTCTAACAATATCTGAATAACCTTTCATGGATACCGGTACCATTCAACATATACCTTCAAATACTTTTTGAAAAATAATAGTGTAACAATCCTTAGATGTGTCTTTATTCCATAGTACCATTACCTATACACCATAACTCTTGATAAACATAAGTCATTCCACTACATTCTTAAACCATTTACCGAGCTTCAACAATTACTTCATCACACATATCATTTGTAGTCTCTTCATCATCATCAGTATAAATACTACCCATACGACCATGATGATTCCCTTCATGAGACTTTCCCTTAGGGCATTGTTTTTCATAATGCCCATACATTCCACATTTTAAACATTTAACTATTTTTGATGTCTTTGCAATACCATTATCGGTATCCATGGTGTTAACTAAACCTTTTCCTTTGTCATTACTGTCTTTGTGTCCTTCATTTCCACACCCAAAGAATTATCCAATTCCTTTGAAACATTCTCCCTGATTCCTCTTCCCACATGATTTACATGAGGGTAATTGAACTTTCTTTCCTCTATGATCATCATAAAACTCCATCTTTCTCTTATTAGTTGATTTGGGATACTTACCGATGTTGAGATTATTAATTATATTATGAGATTGCTTATTAGGCATAATAACGATGTTTGGACTTCCAAATCCCATTTTATTTGGTTGCCCATGAAGAATATCATTACATTGTCCATCATATCCTCCATTGTCGTGAATCTTTCTATTTACAGTCATTTTCTAAAATCCAAAAAGATTAGTGTGAGAAGAGAAAATAATTCTATGAATACAACAAAATAATGGGGGATTACCTTCAATATATAACATATTAGGTTTAATTATAATATCTTTACCGTAATTATTGGACTATAACCTATACTTATACTTAACATTAGTGAAATCCCTATACACACCTTATAAATATCTCTTGGGATCTCACTAAATATCTTGCATCCTAGTTTCCAAATGTTAACTAAACCATTCCCCTGATACCAACTGTAGAGACACCAAACTTGACGTACATGGAAATTAAATTAATTTTGCATAATACTTAATACATAACAAAAACAGACACACAAGGACCATAACAGTTTAGTGTTTTTGGAAACTCGGAAAAATAATCTTCTAATCATGGTGAAAGATCTTCAACATTTCCCATAAAGATATTCCATTTTTTCATACCTAAATCCTTTTTTATATCCTGCGGAAAATAAAACATTAAAAGGGTGAGCTCAAATTCTCAGTAAAGGTAAACATAGAGAACATAAAACAATCCATAAACATCTGAATGCAAAAACATGAACATAAAATGTAAAAATAAAAATCATGAGAAAAGACATAAATATAAAAATTATGTAAGGAATATATCATATAGGAACATCAATAATGATAAAATAGCATGGTAATAAATCATGTAATTGTGGAAAACCATTAATCATATGATATGATTTCCATAGTAGCCAATTCAATTCTTCCAAGACCATATTAGTGGACAAAGTCCCTTTCTGAATCGAGATCACTCCTCGTTCCAGTACTATATCACTGAACCAGATTAACTTACCATTCCTACAAGGTCTATCTAAAGATATATAAAACTATACACAATTTCTTGGAGGTATATATAGTTCCCACCCATCTCATAATTAAATCATTCTTAGTTGTGCCACAAAATAAACATAAATCATTCATCATAACCCAATGAACAAAATGGGTTTCATAAACATCATCCCATCACCAGATAATCCATATAAAACAAATAGATATCATTTATTCATATGAAAAATAAAACCATGTAAATAATAGAGACATTATACTTGAAACATTATCCTGATAAGTAATGTAATCTTATATGGAAAATAGTTTTGATAAAACACTTGAAATGAATTCTTGAGGAAAGTAACCATTCTTTTTCAAAATCATTTTATTTTCACAAAATTCCATGCAATTTTAAAAGAAAAGGATTTTTTTTTTGAAAATAATTATGAAATATTTTAGAGTAATCTTAATTAAAATAAGGTGGTATAAAACCATAAAAATCCATTCACGCTGTATAAGTTAAAAAAAATTCTCCTCGTACTTCTGTCAGAAATGTCAAAAAGTTCCTTATGTGGTAAAAAATTGTAAGATTCCTTTCATAATATGTGGTAAAATTAAAAAATGGGTAAAAAGGACTTTAAAAATACATTAAAACATTTTTATAAAACATGGGCGTGGATTATAACAATAACCCCATTAAATACTTTCAAATAAACAATCTTGGATAATAACAAGATAAGAAAAGATATCCCATACCTTATGTCTGATATGCTTCGTATGTATCCAAAACTCTTGTATAATGATTTAAATAATTTCATTGAATTATTAAAGAATAATATTAATTGTTATGATATCATACGTGGTTCACTTATGACTTTATATTAGACGTTCTTTTGTAAATTAATGTTAAAATAGTGTTTTGGGTAAAATCATTTCATTTATCGTCAGTGTTTGGACTTGTTGTTATTGATATTATTTTTACTTATATCATGATTTAATTACTTCAAGAATATAAATCATGATTAATATAACATATATATTCAGAATATATGATATATATAGTAGATAGATAAATGAAATTAAATACACCATTCATGGAGATGGTAGGCCGTACGTATGCTTGAACATTGTTTTCCTTTCTTTATTGACATGAATGGATGTAAGTAGATGAAATATATATATATACAGAAATAAATTATCTTTATCATTTCATATATTTCATTATTATTCATTATATATTCTTTATAATCATTCTTGAGTGGTTAACATGGAGAATGAATCTCATCGCGTCGTGGAGACGGTAATCCGTACATACGCACGAGCGATGATATTGTTCCCATAATTATTTAATTGAATTGTAGTGGATGATATAATATCATAGAATCATTATTATGTTATAATAACTATACATAGTTATTCTTTACACCATTATACCCATCCAAGTAAGGTGGTGGCGGAAAAAAATATTACACCATGGTGTGGAGACGGTATTCGGTACATACACACGGGTGGTGATTTCATTTGTTGTAGGATGGATAGAAGGTGAAATGGGGTTGTTTCATATTTATAATAACATCTCATAATATTTGTGATACTGATGTTATTTCTTTATAATGAAACAACTAAATAAGAAGAAGTTGAAGAAGAAAGAAACTTGAAATAATTGGTTGAAGAGATTACCTCTTCTTCGACACACCTCATTTAAGATTCTCTTAAGGCACTAGAGTAGGTCTTTTGAGGATACTAGAAACTCTATAATTATTCTAGGAAAGTTGATAAGGGAAATTTTCAAGGGTTTTCCGATCATAAAGGCTCAAAACATTGTAAAGATAAGGGGGAGGCGGTGCCTTTTTATAAGGGAGGAGAGGGGCACTTTAGTACATACTTAAAATATTATTTTATAATAAAGTCATATTCAGTTTATAATGGTTATAAGGTGACTTATTTCGAATATTAAGTGCTTAGGGGTCATAATACTCTCAAA
Source organism: Viscum album (assembly GCA_963277665.1). Lineage (NCBI taxonomy): Eukaryota > Viridiplantae > Streptophyta > Magnoliopsida > Santalales > Viscaceae > Viscum > Viscum album. The sequence goes on along the minus strand of OY728155.1, from coordinate 355,101,660 downwards.
AAATAGGTTTTATAAAGGTTTAAGTTACTATTTTAACCTTATCATTTTGATTTAACTCTATGTTAAATAATTTTACTTTTACTGTGTGTTCTTGTTTTCTTAGACTATATGGTTAATAAACATATTATAAAAATCCAAAAGATCACCTAGTGGTTCATTATTAATATATATAACCTTATATATATCATGTGGATGAATTGTAGATTTTTTGGAATAGAGTAAAAATTAATAATATAATATTTGTTTTAAAAACTATTTTACGTCAATTTTGACACTATTTGGTAATTGATTTTTCTGAAAATCATAACAGCATGATTAGATCAAAAAACGTTAATTGAATCAATAATAAATTTTCATATTAACCTAAAAATTTAGTGGAATTTATAAAAAGTCTCAAATTACATTTATTTGGGTATTTATAACATCAATTATTTTAATATTTCATTAATAAGGTAATTACTGCATCATCATTGTGGCATAATTAAATTAAATTTTTTAATGTATAAAACATACAAAGAAAAATAAAATTAGGTATGAAATATTATTAGCTTTCTAATGAATACTTATAGTAGAATTTATCTTATATATATTCCTATATTAAAATGTTTTAGTTATTAAACTTTGGTTTTAACTATTATAACTCTTATTAAAATAATATAATAATAAATGTCCTAATCTAATACAAGTGGATATAAAGGGTAATATTTTATTTCTAAGGCAGTTTTTGGTGGAATTACACTTATCCAATAGAATTGGGACATGTTTTAGTGTAATAATAATATCATTTTTATCATTAATTACCCAATTCAATTTTAACCGTGGTAAATAAAAGTAAAACGTTACTATTCATAAAAAATTATTTTTATCTTATTGAACGAAATTTTACACCTTGATATTAACCATGTATCTCGAATTTTTGTAATTCCACTCACATAAGCATTAAAATTATGTTTTATGTCAATTTTCAAATTCTCCTAGGAGGTGGGTAAAAGACGGTGACAAGTTCAATAAAAAGTTTATATATCTAAAATTATTTTAAAATTACTCTAATGAATTACATTGAACTTATATGGGTATTATTTATCAATTTTGAACTAAAATAAATGTAAATAAAATAAATAATTATTTAAATTAAAAGTCAGTTTTTAAATAGTAACCCAGTGTTTTCAATGTTCATAAAAAATTGAATGTTTTTAGAAAAATACCAAAAATTCAACCTAGGATAATTTCGATATTCTGAATCCAAAAATGAAGTCTATTTTGAATGATAAAATTTGTTAAATTTCAAAAAGTGAGTATTACTATTCATAATGGCTAGTTTATATAATATTTTAATAACATGTCGTTGTTTAGTGAAACTCGGTGTTGCGTGCAACACATGCTATCATGGAAGGTCGCGATTACGTGTAATGAAATCCAAGTCAAGGTTACAAGTAGTTCAATATTCCTTTGTTGTTTCGTATAATATAATCCAACCATATTTCATTTATACATTGAATATATATATATATACACACACACTCAATGTTGCGTTGAATAACTTCCTTCAAACAAACTTGAAATTTTGTGTAACACAATCCAAGGTTAGTGTTTCATATGCTACAAGCTAATACGGTGTTGTGTATAGTGCATGATAATCTTTGTGGATAGTACAACAGAAGATATGAAGGAAATTAAAACGAATATATCTTATAAAATCTCGGGGTGTTATAGCTACCCTATGTGACAGAATCATTATGGGTTTTTGGTTCTATGATCTTAGGGTGATATAATCCCATTAAACTATCTTTTGAGTCATCTTGTTATTGAACATATTCCCTACCTAGGATGAAACATTTACCAATCAACTTCTGCTTCTATTTAGGTGACGGTTAAAAAATTCAAATGTGATGGAGATTTTTCAAACTAAACCATTATATAATCTATTTTCCTTTAGAGGACATCATTAGGGAAGAAACGATCCAAGATGTTGTGACTCATCTTACAATGGAAAGGGTAGTCAACATGAAGATCGGTGAGGTTTATGTCCTTGGGATTCCTAGGTTGTGGCATCTTGAGTTCGTTATCATCCATTTCTAGGAAGTAGTCACTATAGAATTTATTATTATTTTAGGTGTATTCTTTAGTCATCCCTTCCTCAATACCAAGAAACCCTGATACATTTTTTCCTCTGACAGAGGAATATTTTGTATATTGTTACTACATGATTGGAGGAACTGTGTGGTTCAGAACCTTAAGGGGACCTTGAATAGGATCTACTACTTGTTTGAGGGAAACAATAGTATTTTCTATATTTCTTTGTATTTCCCATCTATTGAGGTGAAGGGAAATGATGCTTCTCACACCCACATAATGGAATCTTCATTTTTTTTGTTTCTATGAGTTCATTGAATATTCATGCAAATTTCATCTGGATTAGGGGTGTCTATATATTATCGTAGAGATTTTCATCATAGGGTTAAACCAATTTCTCCATTGATATTGGTATTGAGTAAATATGTTAAACATTAACATCTATATTTTATGTTAGAAACCCTGTGATTTTTAAACTATTTTGAATTTCTCATGTGGACAATAGAAATTTTCCTCTGTGTAGAGCTGAACTAATAATGAAATTAATGATTGATCTATTATCATACTACAACATATCCAGTTTGAAATATGATATACAAATAAATGAATTGTCCTATCATATTACATAAAAATTACCTCATATTGGTCCCCTCGTATTGGCCTTGATGGACCATCATATGTCCGCGTTGGGATAAAATGTTTTAGAGATGTTTTTACGGGTCTCCCATACAATAATATGTTTAGAGGTAGGATTGCAAAAACATGGTGGGAAAAATTGTCCTAAAAAATTGGGATATGGATTCTTATCATGTTGCATAGGTAAATTTTCCCTTCCATGGATTCCATTCATGTAGACAAGGACTCAATGGCACTGATCAATTATAGACATGTTTTATTCCGAGCCATCACCCATATGTAGGGACCATGATAGGCTTAATGGGGTGATAATGCTTTCATCTCCCACTGAATGTTGATTCATGGAGTGACTTGATTGCCTTATTGGATATGGGTAGGCTATAAATATAATAGAGGCAAGTTATTATCATCTTCAACTTCCACATTTATATAGTTTAGCTGCATGTATCTGGATCTAGATTGACACTCTAATTTTACTTTTTTAGGGGTGTAATCCTTTTCTTGTTTTATGGGAGAAATATTATTTCACTCTTCCTAATGTTGATGAAATGTGGGAATACTTCCCCTTTGTATATATTAATTTATTTTAATTTTATGTTTATCTCATTATCATATTATTCCAACTAATCCTCCATGGATGGAATTTAAAATCTTCTAGGTGTTTATTAGGATGCCTCCCCATCTCTCCCTTTATCTTAAGTAGTGTTCAACCACAGTTGTGGATGATAAATATTTGAAGGTGCATTATTTTGGATTCTCCTTAGGATATGTGTGCATGTAGGATCTATTGGTACATCTATATAACCCTCCAATCGGGTTATCGTTTCCATATTTCATACCTCTACATTTTTATCCCAATTCACATTATAATTTGAATTTATGGTGATTAAATTAGAAATTGAATATCATGAAATATTGTTCGTCCAATTACTCTCAATGAAATAGGACTATTTACCACTCTCTGAATCAAGACCATTTCATAAATCCATGGATATGTTGTAACATTTAGGCTTATGAACATTGGGGGCCTTTATTGACTTCATTATATGTTCCTCACAAAATTTCCTATAAATAGTGACACTGGGGATGTTTCTGATTATCTTTTCAAAATTGTCCCTAAATAGAAGAGGTTTGTCTTGGGTTGAGTGGAACAGATGGTTTGTTGATAGTTGATATTTACCCCCAACCTGGAAAAGATTAATTCACTCCCATGGCATGGTGATGATGGAAGTTCTTCCATCTAATTGCACTTGGGGCTATTCAAGGATTTTTTTTGGAATATTTGGATTCATTTTATGAGTATTTGATGATTCATGTTCAGGATTTGATGACACATGGGCTAGACAATGAGATTGAAATTTCCAAAGCACTATGGTATATGGTTGTTTTGGAACCACCATTGGTTTCTCAAGAACAATTTCATGTGGTATTTAACAGATTTATATCGATGGAGATAAAAAATCACGCATCCTAGTGACATAGGTTTGATTTAATGCATTCAAATATTTTTTCTAAATCCATTCATGGATTGATGATACAAGTAGTGGAGGCAGTGGTAGATATTCATTCCACAAAGTGGGATGGGTTCACTTCTAGATGAATGTAATGGAAGATTTTATTGATACATATTTTATTTACAGAAACTATGATCTATTATGAGCTATGTATAATAGAATCTCATTCTAAGTGTCATTTTATATGTGATGTTTCTAGGTTGGTTGTGACTTTGGTTTATTGGTCTGAGTTTTTTCACATTATTATGAGTGGCATAGTTTAAATATTTATTGGTAGCCCTCTTAGACCAATTTTTATGTCTTTTCATCATTAATGATAGGGAATTATATTTTAGTATCAAATTGGCCCGTGAGTTTCCTAGCCCCTAATCTCATTGGAGGTTACTACATTATAGGAAGTCATATCATGGTAGTTATACTATTCTAATATTATAGTGAAGTTTAATACTTTTTATAGTCCCCATCATCATATATACACACACGATGAGGCTTTGATGATCTATTGTTGAAGATTTCTGATACAATATTGGATATAATGGTATATATTTTCGTTGATCGTTATCATTTTTTATCATGAGAAAACAAGATAAAATCTAGTTATAGATGAAAGTATTTTTTATTTATGTTTTTTAGGTGACCCTTGTATCCCATATGGGGCGGTTGTTTATCCTATAATCTCTAATGATATGTCGAAACATTTTGACATTGATATAGCATGCACTCATTCTTCATATCATATGGGATATTAAAGTCATATTGGAAAGGGGATAGAAAATGGTAGAGTGGTTTTTTCCAAAAAATTATCTCTCTATATCAATTCAAAATTCCTCGTCCCCACACATACACACCTCCACTTTGTTAGAACATAGATATTTTTTCATGTGTTCTCCTTTTGACCTTGGAGAATGGATGTTGGTAGTTGAAGGTTGACTATATACTATTGACGCCTAGGCTTTCCTCGCCTATCTCTATTGAGGTGACTAGTAAAATGGATGATTTCCTTTTCTAAAGGATATATGCTATTGGGGAGTTTTAACATGGAAGAATTCAGGAGTATATTACATGTAATCTGTCTCCACTCTACCATAAGATAGACTATAGAGGTAATTATCTCCATATTCATTAGCTGAAGAGTTGACAGACCCTTGGGGTGTTGATAATATGCCTCAAATGGCCATAAGGACAATATCTTTGTGAATAATAGGGATAGGAGACTCATTCTTCATCGTGGATGGAATACTCCCACTGATATTTTTTATTTGTAATGATATGGGCCTTCTGTACGATGGATACTGTAATATGCTGAAAACTATCTATTGCTATAAGAATTTGAGTCCATTACAGAAAAGATGTTGTTGTATTATATTGAGATTCTATATTATCCAAATGAATATGATAAATCTTAGTGGTGGTTTATGGATTTTATCAGTCAACATAGGCGAATATGTTTTCATTATCCCGATGTAAAAATTACATTTACCACATGAATATGGTGATAGACCATCAGAATTAGAGGAGGGATATGATCGTTCACCTCTATAGACTATGAAGTATATTGTTGAAATCATTAATTGATGGGAATATGTATATGATCCTCTCATTCATGATCTACATGAATATTCCATGTATCTTCACTAATATGAATATGAGCCTACCCAAGGCATGTAATAATCTCACTTACAGAACCAAAATTGGATTTGTGAGATTAACCAGATCTGGTGCCTTTGGAATTTGTATTTCGAATATTTCTATAGGATTACGAGCAGTTCCCAAGGAATGTTCCACTCTCACTTAGTGTTAACCGGTTATAATAAGAATATGATCTCGGTCTAATTTTTTTGAATTATTCCACTTGTATTTTTTTATATGAATATGTTCATATCTCGTGGTATCTGTAATTTTCCCATGGTGTGCCCTAGTTGTAATGGAAATATGGGACCTCTCCAATTTCACTTTCTTTATCAAAATATTCCTAAAATATCTTTAATGGGTGAAATAATAAGCACATTCTCTAGAGATACAACTTTTTTTGTGTTGTTCAAGGTGTTAATATTTCCTTGTTATAGGTGTAATAATATTCACTTGTCCCTATATCAGTACAATTTTTGAAAAATAATTGAGGGGTTCTTTTAATTTTTATATAATATAGTAACATTTTAACAAATATTACCTGAAATTATATTCATTCACATTTTAATTCTTCAATAGAGAGTAAAGGGTATTTTGGAATGAAGTTGGGATATGAGAATGATTATGTCCTCCTTGTTCCATCAAAATAGGTTGATGGGATACAAGTGTGGGGGTATGGATATGTGCCACCCCCATACATGTTATAGGAATAATCTTAGATACATGGTCTAAGTGAGCATGGATATGATATTTCTAATAGGTTACTATTGGAATATGTCAATGAGATTCATCAAAAAAAGTTGGAATATAAGATGACTCCTGGAAATACAATGTTTTACATTCATAATGTGACTTCATTTGATTCCTATATATGAGATTATTTGGTGGAAGTCTATCTGTTGTTTTCTTCCTTAGGAGATGGAGTGTGGCTAGTGAGATGGCGTTGGTGATATCAGTTGACATGAGACCTCCTATATGGCTCCTGAACCAGAAGAGAGATGATTGTGACTCTTTGATCCACCATAATTAAATACTGAAGGGGGGTATTTTCATGCTTCATGAATAAACTTATATTGTGGTTCAAGGTAGCCCTTGGTCAATCTCCCACATTATCAAAAGATATAAAGGATTTCTCAACAACAACATCAGAGTGCTCTATATGTGGCGTTAGTGGAACAAGGTGGTGGACCATCTTTCTTCTTTGACTACCCTTGTTACAAGTACCCTTTTCTTTTCACATACAAACTCTTTTGGCACTATGGGGTAGAAACTTGTTAGTGGGGATTCCCTCAGACTTCAAAATACTAACCCACCCCCCCCCCCTCCCGAACCGGCTCCATGATCCACTGCTTTATTCTTTATGTCATGAAATATTTCTTGCATATTCAATAAAATAAACAATAATTAGAAGTAATGTGTTTTCTGGTGGCCTTGATAACCACATGTTTCTCTATATCGTTTTTTGGATGGTGAAGAGTCATCGATTTTTTCATTTAGAGATTTTTGGTGAAGTATAAAGGGTATGTAATTTACTGTACCACTGGAATTCCCACACCATTACATTCACCACCTGACATTAGTGTTGTTTATAATTTTTGGTCATTTTTCTACCCACATGAGTTACATTCTTATCCTAAATTCTAAATCCATTGTTAGATAATGAAATGATCACCAGTCATGGTGTTATTTATAAGAGTAGTAGGATATGTCATGAATACGACAAGGAATAAGGTCACAAATCAATGCACCATCTCATGCATGATACATAACTAATTTGAAATTCACAATTAAGATTATTGTCCAAAATTATTCTCAGTCTATCAATTTTACTTATGTGGAATTTTCACAATGATTATAAAATTATTTCATGAGATAACAAGTTAAAATTTGTATGTATATCATTTTATTATTTCAGAGATTAATGATAGGTTTTCATTTTTTGTTTAAATATAAGATACCACATGTTGTTTTTCATGAAAATTTATAACGGGGGATTCAATGTCTTGTTAAATCATTCATTTTTGGACCATCATTGTTTAACATAATGCCAAATCCATAACCAAGTAAAATCCTACATTCCAAAGGTTCGAAGACATTTGGGGTTTCAGTCCCAGCGACTCTTAAGAACATACATTGGTCGAGATAATAAGATTTTATGTTCAGCAGACCCTTTTGAATGGAATTATTTCCTACTATTAGACTTTTTTATTGATTTAAGATATTTATTTCAATCTTTTATTAAAAATTATATGGGACAGGTTTCTGTGAAAAATGAAGCAGTCTTTAATCCTTCCATATGTTAATGGGGGCTATGAAGGATTCTATCTATATGTATATGAAGTTATTTATCCATTCCATGTCAATGGAAAGCTTTTTATATTTTGAATCCATCTAAAAAGTCACTCTGAAGATTGTATCCATCAATGGAGGTGATTAATATTTTGATGATAGGATTGAAAAGTTATGAAGTGTCCAAAATATCATGATTACCGTATGAATCAAAATAGACATAATTTGTTGAACTAGTACATTTTTGTTTTATATATAAAGGGAATATATTAGGACACATATGCACATTGTATTGATCTTGATTCCTGTACTAGAATCCTATGTATCTTTGTTATAGAAAAATTCATATTCATTATAGTTCAATCTATCCCTAAGGATATACCCTGAGGAGAATTACCTTGATTTGGGTAATCAAATCATCTCACATAATTGTGTTTATATACTGAGGGTTCCCTAGATGATAGAGATTCATGATGAAAAAGATATATAAATGTAAAATCCGAAATAACATGTTGTCAATTCTCATTTTAAGAATCCTGAATTAATAAGTAATAATTCTTGTCAGATAGGGATGTGGGGGTTACACATTGGGGTAGACCTATAGAGTTTTTGTTATGGATATTAGGAATTATGATTTTTTTTTTACATATAGTGGTTATGTTATAAATTAATGGTCATATAGTTCTTTCGACTTCTCAATATACTGGTAGAGAAGAATGTATGGTGTAAACTTATAAGCGTTTTGGGTCCCATGACTTTTAATATCAAATACATGGATGAGATTACACAAAGTTAGATACCCTTTTTTCAAATGAATTTTAAATGAAACTAGTGTATATTGTTTGTAGTAGGATTTATAATTCACATAATGTGATTTATGTAATTTCATGATATATCAAATGGATATAGAAATCATGTATCATAACATCTGCATCAAATGTCTTGATTCACTTCCCAACATGTTCTATGTGTCTTCCAAACAAGATGGATGATGTATGGACATTTCATGGTTTCATATAATACATTCCAAAGGATAGTTTCATGATCTAGTTGATTAGTCTGAATTATTTCTCATAATATTAATGTAAATTTTTTAGTACATCACATGTTGAAGGATGACATGTTTGGAGGTGGTCAGATGACAATAATAACTTGTATGGTGTAAATTTCATGGCCTTTTTGACTTTTTTAATGGAATTAATGAGTCCTATTTGGTATGTATATGTGGCTTTCTAATGATCATTATTGACATGTCCTGTAGCTATCACATGAAATGAGTGACATTTCATCGTGCTAAAATATTATACTTTTGAGATTTCCATAGGATTTCGCAAGACTTTCATGACATGTCTAGCGGTTATTGAAATAATTCGATGAAATTTCCATGGGACATCAGATTATATGGATGACATTTCTAGTGGACTTCGTGGGACCTAGACCACATGTCTGGGGGATATCCTGAAACCTTGATGATATGTCCGGGTGCCACTACAAATCAGGGGTGACATGTTTGGTGGAAATCACATGATTTGGCTGGGAAGTCTAGATGAATTATCATGACTGAGGTGGAATAACCAGAAGACATATCACTACTTTATTGACACATCCTGGCTATATCGCATAATCAAAATTGGATATTGAGAGTGAATTAGATGACTTGGTTGACATGTACTGGGGTTATCTCCTGATCCTTGTAGGTAATATGATGTGAATGATGATTATCAAAACTATAATTTCATAACTCTTACTTCCCATTCAGTATTAATTACATCCTTTATAGTTGTTGTTCTTGATGGTTTTTCGAGTGTCATCATATTTCAGGTTTCATGCCCCCTAGTCATCATGTGGGACCTCCATCGCATATCCCATATAACCTTTAATAATTCCATTGCATGTTATAAATAGTGATAATGGGAAAAACATAATCCTATTGTATTATCCCTTAGGTCATTCATTGAATATTACCAAGTGAAATCTTCTTGGGACCATATGATTGGATTCTCTATGAATTCATCTCATGTGATCTCGTGTAGTAGTCTCCTATGGTATGTGTTATGTTTATTTTTTGTGATGGGAGGGAGGTATTTATAGGCCCCTCTACCCCAATTATACTCAACATTGTGAGGGTGGTATCTCTAAAATATGATATTGTGTCGGTGGATTTATGTTCATATCATGTACATCGTCTCACCATTCTATGTTATATTCCTTGAGTAACATGATGGTCATCATTCACAAGATTATTCTAAATGTTTTTTGTTTTTTGTACATTTTCTAGATAAAGTGATTTATCCTAACTTCGATGATGTGTAAAATAGATTTAACATGGCCATATGGATATCTATAATAGTCTTCCTGATATTAGGATTCCCATGGAAATGATTTCGTATGGTCAAAGATTACTTGTTTATGGTCATTCATCAAACAAAATCATCCTATCATGGGGCCTCATTGGGATTGGGATGACATGTCTAAGGCCCTTGAGTGGTCATGCTGGATTTTTGAGGGGGTTTCACAAGATTGATGGTAACCACTAGATGTTCAGGCTATGAATATGATCATATCATCTCCTTGTATGAATCCTTTTAAACCCTACCCCCTTTATTTAATTCAATATTTTATAGGGGAAAGGGATTTAATGATTTCATGAGAGTGTTGCCAGGGAGAATAAAATTATTTTTATATGATGCATCATGTGATCTATAATGAGTATTGTGATAGAATGTGATTATTAACAATTAAAACACTTTTAAATTTTTGTGTTGTTAATGGGGCATCATATGGTTGAATGGAAGTTTCAATGGCCCTTTTCAGAATAAAGGTGACATGCCAATATACCTTTTTATTAAAATGTGGTAATTTATTGTGGGGAATCATGAGTTCTTGTAGATAACAAGAGAACTCCACATATATATCAATGTAAATACAACTCATATGAGGGGTTTACCTTTTCTCCATGTTTATTTTATAAAGGGTCTCTTTATTATTGTCTATAATTCACTGGTTTAAGAGTTTTTGGATTCTGATGACCTCATTTAGTGGCCTCTACATGCTCGAAAATACTTTTATGGACACATTCTCATGAATATATAGGCCTGTAAAATGTCTCTAAATGATCACTCAAATATCATGCACTATGAGTGGTTGGTTATAATTACCTTCTGGGTGAAATTCAATGGATTGTTAATATAACTGTTAGAAAATACAGTTCATTCTATTTCCTTATAAAAAAAATTTCCTATAAGAAATAATAACCATTCATTGAGTATTTCTTTTCATATATATTTGATTATTCTTATTTGGTGTTGTTAGGTCCACTGGTCTTGATACCCTGATAGGGGTGGGGGGTTAATCAGGGTATGAAAAATTAAAATGACTTCCCCTTTTGATCTTCTTTTTCTATTAGAAAAAATCCTCTTCTATATCCTTCCTGATGTAGAGTATGAACAAACCGTAAAGCATGCACCGAACACAACGATTTTTACACGGTTCTCCCTAACATTTCTATGTCAAATGAGTATACACCGACAGTGTTCCGATGTACCAATTCCACTATAAGTGCACTACTGTTTACAAGTTCGAAGCAGACTCACTTTCCCTCTTTGTTTACAACAACTCACAATTTGAGAACTCACGACTCTCTCAACTGATGTGAGCTCACTACTTCATCAGAAGATCCACTCATATTTTATATACATGTAGGTTTCCTCATTACAACTAATTAATGCATCCTCCACTGTACATAGATACTCTATTGAATTTCAATGTTCGTCCACTAATGAGTATCCCTTTCCCTTGAACACCGGGAAACTCACTTTGGAAACAACTTTGCAAAGCAACCTACTTCACGAGGCTCCCAATTACGGGAAGCTCTAACAAGACTTCACGAAGTTCTTTCCATTTCATGAATCACTCTCACAAAAGAAATATTTCTAAGAACTCTTGTGAATCTCAAGTCATCACAGAGAGACTTCCCTCATGAAGCACACTGTGCCAACATGGAGCTCGCAACTTTCACAGAGCTAGATTAGCCGACACAAGGCTCTTATTTCGCGAAGCACACTGACATAACAAACCACCTTCGTGAGCCTAGAGTAAATATTTTTCTTTAAAATCTCTCTATAATTCGGTCGAGGGGTCGAGGTCTATTTATAGGTGATTATACTGACCCTTGAACCATCCACGTGAAGTCAATCCCACGTTATCTCAAATCGCAAAGCTCTGAATCTCCCACCGAAATTCTCTCAAAATCACAATGAACCATGCAAATTTTACAATCGTGGAGCTCATCGTAATCGTGGAGCACCACCGTCATTTACTTCATGACTTTTCCATGAAGCTCCAATCACAATGCCCTTCGCCTCCAAAATGATCTTTTACTATGTCATTCGCAAAGCACATCGTAATCGTGAAGCATCACTATCAACATTCTTCAGGTCTTCACGATATAAAATCCATGAAGACTATCTTCACGAAACACATGCCTTTACCATATTTTGATGAGATCTACAAGGAAATCCATATTTCGCAATGCTCACCAAACTCAAAATTTTGGACCCCAAAAATTTTCCAAACACTTGAAAATAGCACCACCTTGTATCTATTATTTTTGTACCACCTCAAGATCATTTGTTCCTTTGTCTCGGTTCTTTGTCAACATTGATTTTCAACAAAATATCTGGAAATTGATAGTTCTCCCGGGAAACCTTTTTTTTGAACAAACACAATCGACCCAAAAAATTTGCAATGTTACATTGAGGGATTTTTTCCCAACAAGTGGGCATCAACACCCCCATGAAGAGATATACGTATGGAAAAGAACTCCATTTTAAAAATTTTAAATGCATGTATGAGTCTTTTGGGGCCACCTTTAGTCTTTTTGTTATGAAAAATTCGATCTTCTGGGTGACTATTGGTATTCGATGGAATAATCAATAAATTGTGGGAAATGACTTCCTCATTCTCCTAGAAACATAGAATCTGAAAATATATTTCACTTTATTCCATTAGGCGGTCACTCTATAAATCATCATCATAATAAATTTATGAAAGAAAAAGTTATGTGACATGTCTCTAAAGACTTTCCAAAATACGTCTTCATTTGAACTGCTTCCTGATACCCTAGTACATGCTTACACTACGTGGAATCTTTGACCCAAGGATTGTTAGAAAAAGTCACAAATAAAATCATGGTAATTCAATGATCCTTTAATCAGATAATTATACATATAGCGATCATGGGTGATTCACACGATCTGATGGTTTGGTCACATAATCCATTTTTTCATTATGTGGTTCGTGTCTCCATCTCACAACCATTCAATCACATGTCTTTTGAATAGTTTTTTGATATAGATATTACCGATGAGTTATGTGGTCGAATATATATATGTGTTTCATTTATTCCATGATATCACCATTAGTTCAAGTGGTCGGGAATCTTTTTAATGGTTTATGTGATTCTCATAACTCTTTGGGAATCATACAACTCCATTGACATGATTTTTTTGACACGTCATACATATACTTCCTGTATCTAGGATGATGTATTCTAGTTTCAATACATCCTGTATTGTGTCTAGTTAGAGGAGAATGATTGTTGAGAATCATTACAATGACCCTCTACAACTTGTGTGATCTTAAAATGAGGTTCTGTAGTGGAATATATTTCCTAAATCTCATATCTATAACTTATCACAGTGCATCCCCTATATGTATTTGGGAATAGAGATGATAATTTCATTCTATCGCCTCACCACTATTTGTATACTTTTAGGTCATAATCTTTCATGGAATACATTCAAACAATGATTTTCACAGTTAGTCAATTAGTGACAGTATAATCCCATGGGTTATCATATATATTGGAGAACCCCCCCCCCAGGGTTAATATGGTTGATATTCAATCGACTAGATTATTTCTCAACGTTTTTATCATATTTGGCTTTTACTTGAATGATATGTGAAGTATAAGGATCTCAAAATGGTATATGTTTAATAGTGGAATTATTTTGATAAATTGTAAAATATTTTATGGAATAGACATAGCTACTCATAATTTCTCAGTTTACTACATAATATTTTCCATTATTAGGATGTAGGGATTTCTCTTCTTATCATCAATTACCAAAACATACATAGAAGATAACAAGTTACCAATTATATATATAGAACTAACTCATTCTATATTTCCCTTATGGTAAAAGTAATTTGGATATGGGATATCTATAAAATTTTCTAGATATCCCCCCTTGGATAATTATACGATGATATACATCCTACCATAGATGTATGGAATAATCCTACATAGAATAGATTTTTTTTAGGGTCCTACTTACCATTATGAAATATAAATTATGTAATCTCATTAATATATTCTAATTCATTTAATTTATAGACTAGATAAATCTTTTAATATTCCAAATCAGAGATCATATGACCACTATATCCCTCAATGGTGCCCTTCCCAGCTATTTTGTGATTGGACTTCCTCATATTGGGAAATATTAGATGCCAATGAAGATATCACACTATGCTATCTGGTGAGACCAGATATATCTTCGAGGCATGCGCCAATAGGTTATAGGCCCATGTTGCTGAACAGGATGAATTTCCCAGCTAGGGACACATGCTTATGAAGCTAAGTTGGAGTGTTGTTGATAGAATCTTGATTACTATAATGATATCCTTTAATATATCTAACTAACTATTACACTAATCTACAAGCTTCTTGGCCATATTAAATAATGAAATACCCACTATAAAATTATTTATCCTTTTAAGTTAAAATTTAACTGTATAGGGAGAGTACTTGGTACAATAAATACCAAAAAACAATCCTAATACATGGTTCCTTGTTCCTCACCTTGTTATTGAATATTTCTGGGGTTGAAAAAATTTAGTTAATCCATAATGAGTTTGTGGAAATTATGACAAGGATTAGTTGTTCTGAATTTATTTCTTAACCTACACCGAGTAGGAAAATTTTTCATAATGGTGGTGGTGCTCTCTCTGAACTATCATACAAAATTTCTCTTTGGGATTGGTTTTGTGTGTCCCATGGGGATGAGTTTGATATATGAGAATGATGTACTCCATTCTAGTTTACCCGCCAGTTTAATTTTTTTTTGCACACTGTCCTTCATCTCTCACGTGAGGAGAATGAAATCCCATGATTATCCACCAATTTTGAATCATATTGAAATGAGGAAAATGAACACCATGATTTTCCATAAACATATTGAAACCCCTATCTTTTTATATTTTGATTACCCATACGATTTTTTTGAATCCTTCATAAGTTATATGTGGCATATAGAAATCCTTACAATAGAAAAAAATCTGGTTCCCCAACCCCGATATCAATTTCAATAGTGGAGTTAATCATAGACATAGGTGATCCCTGGAGGAAGATTCATCTTACTATAGATGGACATCCCATTAGTGGGTTAGAAGCTTTAAATTAATTTGGCCCTTATATATAATAAATGGGAGATTCATATATAGGGAGTATATCACAAGAATTTTCTACTCTTTCTTATTTATATGCTCATAGATTTTATACCCCTTGTGACGTACCTACTCCTTTAGTTTTAGAGGATCATAAAAGAAACATTCTAATCTGGTAATAGATTCCTACCTTGATCACTTAGAATCCCCTAGAAACATTTCATGAACAATAGGATCATATTTTCAGACTCTCTTTGGATTTAGGGGATGGATTATTTTACATCATCCATTATATAAAACCATGAAATAAAATTATCCTAACATAGAAAAACACTTCCACCAGTGATTTTTTCTTGTATGATTTTGATAATTGGATTCCCCACAAATTACTAACGAGGAAGCTTCAGAGGCATTGGAATAAATTCATAAAGTAATATCTAAGATCCACATCCAAATTGTTACCTTATCTACATAGATAGCCATACAAGATGAGATTATTTATTGATCATAGTTATATCTATTTTATTATCATATTCATTAATTAATTATAATAAACTATATGATCAATTGTCTTATCTTATTGAAGAACTCAATACTTAAGTGGTATTTGTATTAGTGGGTTGGGTGGTTCTTCGACACTCATCAAAACATTATATCAAACACTACATGACTAATCACATTAAAGTTATCATGTCACACTATAGAATAATTAAAAATATTTATTTTTTTATGGAGTAGTGGGGGATTCCCCCAAATTTGGAGATTCATCTCCTCTTTTCACCCATCAATGAATAAATATTCTTATTTTTCTATATCATTTTTCATTTTTCTTATGATTTCTGATGTGAAATGAATTTCATTGATATAATGATGCATATATCTTCAATTTTTCAAATCTATTTCATAATATCAATGAATCTTTAATGTCTTTTTTTCATGTTTAAAACATAATAGATATTTCTTGAGAAATTATCAAGAATTTTCATTGAAATGAGACTCTACATTGATATATCTACTCAATATATCTTGATATTCTATTATTAAAAAAATATATTTTTGGTAAAATGTATTCATTATAGGAAGAATTACTTATTTTTATGGACTGATCTTTTGGAATTAAAATGTGACCCATTATTTTTTCGTGGGAAAAATGATGATACTTACAACCCTTATATCATTTTATTCATTTAGACATAAAATTTACAAAGACTCATATACTGGAATACAAAGTGGTCATAGTCTTGGATTTTACTCAGTATAACCTCTTATGGGGTTTGAACCAAAAATATTTTGTTTCATTTCTATTCGCATGTTTTATGGAATTAAAAACTAAATTATTATGTTGTAGTTTGGGGGTTTTTTATCTTGGTCCTTCTTTTTCTGTATGTATGGGTCATTAAATTGTATATTACATTACTGTATTTTAGTGTCATTATATTTGACATTATGGTGATATATATTAGGGTATTCTAGCTTGTACATTTTGTTTTTGTTGATTTTGGTCTTATTTCATGGGAATTGTTTTCTGTAGTTTAGTGTCTTCTTGCTCAGACATTGAGATGCCATTAAATTTAATTTCATGCTCCCAGTACATGAATGATGAATATTGAATATGGGGAATACATTCTAGGTATGACCCTAAATAACCTAGGCTGATGAGTTCTATAGCATAGTTTCTAGGGAACATGTGTATTTGAGTTCCTTTTATTCATAGAGGATATCAAACTGTTTGTTAGTTCAATGCTCTTATGCGTCACTATAATGGTCAAATAGATGTTTCATTCCCTATTCCAAGAGTTCTTTATAATTTTAAAGGTGGTATCAGTAGATAATACTATTTTAGGTAATCATAAATACACTTGAAATGTTATAGTATTTTTGGTTTGATTCATTACCCAAATGTTTGAATTGTTGAATATTGAAAGGAAAATACGTGATAGGGATGAACCATAACACCCTATGGTGTTGGTTTATATCATAATTATCTAATGTCTCATGATTATTAGTATTCAATTCATACAAGGAGGATATGGGTCTAGTTGGAAGAACTATGCCCTTATGCATGATACCATAGGGATTATATGCATTGTCAAGTATATGTGATCTGTTCTATTTTTAGGGGGACATGAAATATTTATGAAGATACCAATTTCAAGATGAAGAAGTGGGGAATGGAATTAACAACTATTTTAGAAGGTTTTGTGAACATTGGACTAGTTTATATTGTTCATTAAAATCTCTATAATTACATCATATGGTTTCGATTCGTGTGATCGCAGCCATCAAATGTTTTGGGAGTGGAGTGTCACATTACTTCTTTGAGAAAGGCTACAATACACAATGAGACAATTTTCAGGGTTTCTAATCCCTAAGAATTTTCATTCATGTGTTTTATAAATCATAGTCTAATATTCTTGGTTAATTTGGAAAATATGGGACAATCATTATAGGGATTACCCAAAACACCCTGAGGAATTCTTTTCCACCATGGTGGCATCAATACTAAAAGGGATTGTAAATCCATTTTTTATGGTAATAACATGTTTTTTTGATGGATTAATTCATATATAAATGAGCTATAAGAATACTCACATAGTAAAAAAAAGGTTCTCATAAATCTCGATATCCACTTAAAAGAGCCATAGATTGTTTTGGTAGACCCTAGTAGTTAAAATCACTAAGTGTATCATGTTGAAAACATAATATTCAACAATGGTTTTATAACCATAAAATTTTTTTTGCCACCTAGTGATCATGTAATCATGTTGATGAGATGTGAAAAATCACTAATCTTTTTTTTCTTAGATCTATGGAACCAATGAGTATTGAATTACATGTAATATGGTTGTGAAGAGGGAATCATGAGATTTATTCCTTGTTCCATTTAAATCTAATTTTTCATATATATAGGGGATGAAGAGTTTACTGAGTGTATACAAGACTTTTTATCAGGATAGCTATTTCTGGTTTTCAATGTGATGGTATTTTTTATCTGTTCACTAGAATTTAATGGAATTCTAATTTGTACCATCAAATATTATAATTAATGGTCATATATATTATTCCAATGTTATTTCTGTTTTATGTTGTGATATACATGGAATTATTAAGAGATGATTGTTTCACAATAGCCTAATTAGGATATATAGGGTAAGGAGTAATCCAACATAATTCTAAGCAGGGGATGAAAATTTTTTAAATTGTGTTTCAAGATTCTCAGCACATGAGTATTTATATGGGATAATAATATATGGTATGGCCTCTAACACTACCATGTGCTATGTTATTCTATAGTGATAACAGAATAACGGTATTGTAAATCCGTTAATACATGTCCATGATGTCATTGATTTGTAGGTCTAATAAAATTATGAATCTATATTATGGTCAAATAGAGAGATAGATATTCTATTCCAAGGGCCATAAATTGTATGTGGTAACCTGAGGCTCTAATGATATTAATTGGGACTTAATAGATGATGGGATAGAGATGGAAGATGAACAACATTTTTTGTGGGTCAGGATATGATCTTCTGGTCCATTCATATGGAATGATGATGAATGAATGTCTTGAACACTTTAACATCATATAGTTGGGATTTATCCATCATGAAGCCTATTGTCACAAAAAAATGACATTTTCCATATAGGTTAACTCCATTTTGTAATGATGTATTCCATTCCTTGTAGTGTAATTTCAAGACATATGGGGATAAATATTCCATGATGGTAGAAGTATTTATAATATGACATGATATTATCTCCAATTATTGTTGCATTTTTATCAACATATATATTTTTATGTGAAGTTCATTTTCAATCCTGAACAATCTATGTAGAAGGGGACATGTTTTTACTCATATATTGTAGTTGTACCAAGGATTTGAGATCTTGGTGTCACTACGTATCACATGATTATTGGAATCAAGGCAGACATGTTTTTTAAATGGGGAACACTCCTCATATGTTTAAACCATGTGTGGATGGGGGAATGTTTCTTGTAGACTGTTGTCATTTGACCAATGATTAGTGATATGAGAGTCACTATCTATAATTTGATAATTTGAATCAATGAATATTGAAACCAGATATTTACATACATTGATATCACATTAGAATTGATATATATTTGTTACAATATATAACAAAACCATGACAGAACTATATAAGTATAATGTCTTTAGAAACTGGGAAACATAAACAACTAGTTCAGAAAACATCTACATTGTCTCCCTTTTATTTCATCATAACCAGAATCCTTTTTGGAATATCATACATAATACCCTTTTTCATTTCCAGGAGAAAATAAAATTATAAAATGGTGATAAAAAATTATCTTTAAGGGTAAAAAAATTAAATAACAATCATTTAATATTCATAAGAACATAATATTTAAAAATATTATCATGTATGTAAAAGATCACAATATCATGTCATGGGATAAATCATAAAAGTGAAATATAATCCCAGTATTCATAAAATAATACCTGAAATTTTGTTTCATACACACATAAGCATTGAACATAATTTCATATTAGTCTAGGCTTATTAGCAAGACCATCATAGCAGACAAAGTCCATTACTGAATCGAGCCCTCTCCTCCATCCACCCCTGTACAATTGAACTAGATTAACTTGTCATTACAACCATGTATATCTCATGAGATATAAATAATTTCCTTATGAATATTAGGTACATATAGGTTCCACCAATCTTATATTGAAACCATTATTATATGTTCCACAAATCCATAAAAACATTCACTATAGCATAACTGAAGAAATAAAATGGATTTCTTAAACACCAATCCATCATGACTTAATCCATAAATATATTTCATAAAAATAATTTATTCATTTAAAAAATAAAATAGAAATAATAATATGGATATAAAAATAAACCCATGTAATCTTATATGGAAAATTATTTTGATAAAACAGTTGATCTTCATTCCTTAGGAAAATATCATTTCTTTTTCAGGTATGTTTTCCTTCTTTAGAAACTCACACAATTTTTGAAGAAATAATTTTATGTAAAAATAACCAAGTAATATTTTAGGTGAAGCATCAAATAAATAAATCATTATGCGATCATAAAAATCCATTCCTTCTGTAAAAGTCAAAAAAACATTCTTCTCTTACTTTTGTCAGAAAAGTCCAAAAAGTACCTTGTATCGTAAACATAAGAATTATTCCTTCCAAACCATGTTGTAAAAGTCAAAATGCGTGAAAATTACTTTAAAATTAAATAGAATAATAGTAAATATTTTACAATAATATTTTTATAAAACATGGAAAAGGATGATAACATCTGGTTGGTGGTGAAAAACACATTACACAACGGTGTGGAGACGGTATGCCATACGTATGCATGAGTAATGATTTAATTTTTCATAGGATGGAATGAAGGTTCAATAGGGTTGTTTCATATTTAAAATATTATATATATATATATATTATTTACACTAATTTTATTACATTATAATGAAATAACTAATAAAGATGAAGTATAATAAGAAATAAATGTAAAAGAATCGGTAGAAGAGATTACCTCTTCCTTGACGCACCTCCTTTAAATTTCCTCTTAGGGCACTAGAGATGACCTTTTAAGAAAAAAACACCACTAGAATATAACTATGGAAGCTGAAAAGTGAAATTTTCAGGGTTTGGCTGACCATGAAGGATAGAAATGGAGATAATAGGAGAGAGAGGAGGTGCCCATTTATAATAGGGGAGAGGGTCACTTTAAGAAATTCTAGAAATATTATATTATTATAAATTCAATGTCAACATAATATGGTCCTAAATATATTTAATTAAAATATAATATGTTTTTGGTTGGAATACACATAAATCAATAATTTTTACACATGTTTATAATATTTTTGTTATCTATACCTTTTTTGTTTAACCGTTATTTAGCCCATTTTAATCTTACCATGATATCGTGTTATTTAGTCATTGTGGGTTAATGTAATTACCATATCAGGTCAAACAACAAAATAATTTATTTATGGAATATTTGGACTTATATTAACCATTTGGATAAATAATATATTTTTTGAAATTTAATATCATTTATTAGACTATATTATGTTTTATGTTAAGAATTGTGTCAATTTTAGATACTATTCATAATTGATTTTTTAAAAAGATTCATAACAACCTGATTTCTTATGAACTAAGGCATTAACTCAAAGATAATATGTTAATATCATCAAGAAAACATTTTAATGATATAAAAATAACCAAATTACATTTGGTTTAATATTTATAAATTCATTTATTGGAATATTTCATTAATGAGGTAATGACTACATCATAATTGTGTCATAAATAAATATATTTATCTAATGATTAAAAATTATCAATAAAATTCCATGATGTAGGAAATGTTTTATATTTCTGATAAATATTTACATAAATAAATGTCATTTATATAACCATATATTAAAATAATTTTAGTAAAAGATATGTTTTTATGTTGTAATTACTTTTACATTAAATTAATTCTTATGAAATGTCAGTTTCCCATCCATGTGAATCCATGGTGTTCAAAAATTGACTCAAAGATTTTTGTGGTTGGAAATATCTCATCCAATAGGATTAGAAAACGTTTTTGTGTAGTTTTATATTAATAAATTATAATTTTTTACTCTAATTTACCAGAGTATTCCCTTTAACCATGCTAAATAGAATTATTACAGATGTTACTATTCATATTGACCAAAAATAAAAGATACCTATTCACAAAATTTGGACTTTATGATAAAAAATATGGAATATATTTTCTTCAAATTAACAAAACGTAATTTTATATAATTAATTTAAAAGTAATTTCATTGTAGAAATGTGAAGACAGATTTTAAAAGATTAAATGTTGTAAAAGATTGAAATGTTTTACATATGAAATCAATGTAAAATTATTTCTAATGTTAGAAATTATATTACATGGTTAAAATATATTCTATTTATACATTAAAACCAATGAATATTATAATTTAACCATATAAACTATCTTGATGGAAAATGTTGTTCTTAATTAAAATTTAGCATATCAAAACATGAAACTTATTAGAGAAAATATCAGAAATTTATCCAAAGTAAATTTTAATATCCTGTTTGAAAATAACATGTTTCTGTGTCCATTTATAAATTTTTAATGTGTAAAAGTATTAATTAAGAATTGGTTCTCCATTCAATGGTATAAAATTATCATTTTAAAAATTGCCTCTTGTACCTAAAATATGGGTTTATTCATACCCTATGACTAAAATATACATTGGATGAATATCAAAAATATTTTAATAAATATATAACACATATATACCATTAATTACACTACCATATGTAATTCACTGAAAAATAAAAATATATTATTGATTTATATTTTTCATAAATAATTTTGATCCATTGAATTAATAATGCATTTTAATAAGTTAGTTATAATTATTCCAGATAACCTAAAATATAGATTATAACAGTAATTTTCTATTAAGGTAGTCTTCTAGTTTTTATAAACTCATGATTGTGGGAAAACCCTACTACAAATGAAAAAATTATTTAATGAAAATATTTCATAATAACATCCGGGTGTCATATTCTACCCCCCTTAAACTGGATTTCACCCTCAAAATTCACCACTTGGGAATAAACAGATAATGATTCCTCTCCCACAATATATCCTCACATTCCTATATAGATTCTTAAAAATGGTGGTTCCTCTATAAAACATTAACCAGGCGACTCATCTTATTTTGTAGAATTTTTTGTTATGATCCAGAATCTCAATCGGTTTTTCATCATAAGAAAGACCTTCATCTAGTTGTTTGACTTATGAGCTTAGTAAATTTAAAGGATCATGTATGTATATTCTTAGGAGAGATACATGGAAGACATCATCAACTTGAGAGAGATTCTGTGGATGCTCCAATCGGTAAGCTAATTTCCCAATATGATCTAGTATTTTAAAAGGACCAATATACCTAGGGCTTAGCTTTGACATCTTTCCAAATCTCATTACTCTCATCCAGGGAGATATTTGAAAGAAAACCTTATCACTAACTTCAAACACTAGGAATTTTATTTAGTTTTCAGTATAATGTCTTTTTACATGTCTGATAAGCAGTTATGTTTTATGGAATAGATCTGACCTTTTATGTGATTTCATCAATAGGATCAGGTCATAATAGTTTTCTTTTCCCAAATTTATCCTACCATGTTTGAGTTCTACACTTCTTTCCATTTAGAGCTTCATAAAGTGATATCTGTATACTAGAGTGAAAGATATTATTATAAGAAAATTTCACCAATAGTACATGTTGATCCCAACAACCATTGGAATCCATTGAGCAAGCTCTCAACATATATTCTAGGGTTTTAATTGTCCTATCAAACGATCCTTCTATCTGATTTTGATAAGCAGTGCTGAAACATAATTCTATATCCAAATCATGTAGAATACTTTTCCCAAACATTGAAGTAAACCTTGGATCCCGATCGGTTATAATGGAACGTCTTAATCCATGAAATATCACCACTTCTTTTATATATGTTCAGTCATGATGATTATTAGATAAATCGTATGTAATAGCAAAGAAGAGTGCTGACTTCATAAGGTGATGAACTATAACTCAGATCACATTATTTCCTTTGCATATTTTCAGAAGTATTATGAAAATTTATATAGTGATATTTCCACATTTCCATTATGGTATGGGTAATGGTTGTAACATCCCCTTAGACTTCTGCTTCTCAGCCTTAACATATGGACAAACCAATCATTGAGAGACAAATTCAGTGACATCTCTTTTCATTCCATCCCACTACAAGTACTCTTTCAGTTCCATGTATATCTTTGTACTTCCAGGGTGAATAAAGAATGAAGAACTATGACCCTCATCCAATAGATCCTTATTTAATTTTGGTATAGGAGGAACCCAGTCTCGGTATTTGATCCTTATTATTTTATCACAATTACGGTTGGATTTAGGAATGTTTCTCACCTTCTTTTGTAACTATACATATTCCATCATTTCCAATTTAATCTTCACTTATATATTTTGTTGATCATTCATTTGAGAAATATAAGATTTATCTCCTTTAATTAATGTTTCTAGAACCATACATAAAAATCCCTAAATATAGGATCTTTCATAATCCTCTTCATGGATAAGCTAGCATGGTCTATTTGACTCAATGCATCTTCGACCTCGTTCACTTTCTTTGGGTGGTAATGTATTGATCAGTGGTAATCTTTAATCAACTCTGATTGTCTTATTTTTTGGGTATTCATATTCTATTGTGTCAAAATATACATTAAACATTTATGATCAGTATGCGTATCACACCTTTCACCGTAAAGATAATAACTCTATATTTTTAATACAATGATTTCTGTAGCTAACTCAAACTCATGAGTTGGGTAAATTTTCAGATGGATTTTCATCTTTCTTGAGGAAAAACCTATAACCATATCAATTTTCATGAGAACACACCCCATCCCCTTCTTTACTGCATCACTATATATCTCAATCTATTCTCCAGTAAAAGGTAGTGTGAGGATAGGTGCACTATCTAACCTTCTTTTTAGATCTTGGAAATTCTCTTGACATTTCTCCTTACAAATGAACTTAACTCCTTTCCAAGTAAAAATGGTTAGTGGATTAGATAATGGTGAAAACTATTTCAAAAAACATCAGTAATATCCATCCAAACCAAAAAAATAGATCTTGGTTATTATTGTTGGTCTCGAACGTCATTCAAGGACCTTTATTTTTGCTGGATACACAAATATCCCATCTCTAGAGATTATGTGACTGAAAAGTAATATTTTTTATGCCAAAATTTACACTTGGTAAATTTGGAAAAAAGATTCACATTTTTCAGGGTCTTCAATATAATTATAAAGTGATATTCATGTTCATCCTTGATCATTGAAAAGACATGAATATCACTTATTAAGACATTCCAAAATTTATCATGATGGTCTTTAAAGACTCTATTCATTAGATCCATGAAGATATAAAGGGAATTAGTAAGGCCAAAATGCATCACTATAAATTCATAGTGTATATACCTTGTACGGAATAATTCCTTTGGTATATCATCCTTTTTGACCCTTAATTGCTGATGGCATGAAAAAATATCAATCCTAGAAAAGCTTTGAGAAATGCATAGTTGGTCAAATAAGTCATAAATGTGTGGGAGATGATATTATTTCTTGATAGGGATATTGTTACATTCTCAATAATCAATGCAGAGTCTTATTGATCAATATTTCTTCTTAACAAACAACACAAGTTCTCCCAAAGGTGATACACAAGGGTGTATGAATCTGTTATCAAGATTCCCTTGAAGTTTCCTCTTCCATTACTACAACTCAATTGGGGAAATTCTATAAGATGACTTTGAAATAGGCATTAAATCCAATATGAGTTCAATTAAAAAGACAAATCCATGATTTTTTGGAAGACCTAGAAAATATTCTAGAATGGAATCATCAAACACTCGTAGAAAGGGAATATTTTTAAACTTGAGTTATCCCTTACCATTTGAGATAAATAAACTTAATTTATTTGAATGAAGTCCCATATGATGGATGAAATATCTATTGGAAGGTTATATTCATCCTTGAATCCCTAGATGATCACAGATTGATATATAATATGAAATATGACTTCCTTTATTAGGAAATTGATATAAGATAAATATAAAGAAATTCAATCCCTACCATGAATCACATAAAATTCCACTATAGAAAGGATCAAAAAAATTTAAGAAGAAAATTCCCACAAACATCAATTGAAGAAAAATTATAAACTTTTGATTTGACAGTTGTTCCATTAAGAGTTTTCACAGAGAAATCAATATCTAAATGTTGTGATAATACGGTGAAACCCTTAGAAAGAACATTAATAATAAAATAATGGGTGGATCTAGAACCAATTAATCATTTTCTACTTTTGAGTGGATGGTAGGTGTACCTTTTACCACTTTATTATCATAATACATGTCGCCTATAGTAGTTTCATGTGACATTCCATTTCCTTTGGACATAAGAGTTTGTTGACATTGATCATCATCAATAAAGCTTGTATTGGGTAATTTATTATCCTAACTCCCAATTTTATTTCACTTTTAACGTTGAAGTGTAGGTGGTGCATTCTTTGTAGCCTTTTCTTTGTTCGCATCAGTAGACAAATGATTCCCATCACTTCAGCATTCTATTTATCGATGACCTTATTTTCTACTCATAAAACATTTACTATTCTATTTAATACAATTTCTTCCATATTTCTATCCACTATTTTAGCCTATGGGAAATATCAACTTCTTTTTAGTGTGGTCTTTAGATTTTCCTTTAAAATCCATTATTCTGTTCTTATCAAAACCATATGACTATTGCTTTACTCCAATATCCATCTCAACCAGGATAGAACATCAAACAATTTCATAATAGATATTAATGTCCCTTAATGCTAATTCCCTTTGGAGTCTTGTTTTTAATCTACTAATGAATTGATCAATCTTACTATCAGGCTGGATAATACTTCTAGAAGTATACCTTGCATGTCTTGTAAAATTTTCTTCGTAAGTACCAATACATTAACCATCCACATTCTTAAGTTCAAGGAACTCATCCTTTTTTTGATGAATATAAGGAAATTAATTATTGAAAAATAATCTCTTCTACTCATTCCATTACATGGACTCAGTTGCATCTCTTTGAATTATATTATTGATAATATTCCACCATTGATCATCATCACCTTCGAAATGATATACTGAAAAGATGAATTTATCATGTTTAGAACATTGTAGAACAAAAAATATTATCTCAGTGTTAATGATCCATTGTTGACCCACTAATGGCTCTGAAGACCCACTAATTGAAGGTGTATGTTGCCTCATGAAGGAATCAACAGAATTTTTCCCATCCATTGTTCGTTAGTAATTATGACATGATTCATAGTTTGATAAAGTTGAGTGAGAATGGATAAAATATTTTCCATTATTCCTCTCATAACATTTGTTTTCTTGGGGAGACAATCATTTAATTGTCCATCACATTCCCCATCATTATGGTTCCTTTGGGTTCCAACCATTGACCAAAACCATGAAAAATAGGAAGAAAAACACTAATCATAAAATGAAACCCCCATTATCAAAAATGATATCTCAATTTAGGAAATTTCACTTTAATCATAGGTTATTCATTGTCATTTCTAAAACACTAGGATTGTATTCTATATATAGACATATCCTTAAGGATTTCTCATCCAAGATTCTAAAGGTTAACTGTACCTTTCCTTTGATACCAACTATAGTGACCCGTTCATTAGATACATTGATATCACTTCATAACATAAGTATATTTATTACAACCAATAACTAAACCATGACTAGACCATATAGGTATTGTGTCTTTAGAAACATGGAAACATAAACAACTAGTTCATAAAACATCTACATTGTCTCCATTATATTTCATCATAACTAAAATCCCTTTTGGAATATCATACTTAATACCCTTCTTCATGTCCTGTGGAAAATAAACATATAAAAGTGTGATATTAAATTCTTAGTAATGGAAAAAATGGAATAACAATCATATCATATTCATAAGAACATAACATTTTAAAATATTATCCTACATATAAAAGATCACAATATCATGTCATGGGATAAGTCATAGAAGTGAAATGTAATCATAATAGTCATAAAATATGGCATGAAATTTTTTGGAATAAAAACATAAGAATATATAATCATTTCATATTAGTCAAGGATTATTTCCAAAACAATCATAGTGGACCAAGTCCATTACTGAATGGAGTTATCTTCCCATTCCAACCCTGTATCACTGAAACAAAATATCATGTCATTACAGCCATGTTTATCTCATAATATATAAATATTTAACCAATAAATTATAGTGATATGTAGGTCACACCCATATCATAATGAAAATATTCTTATGTGTTACAAAAAAACATAAAAACATTCACTATAGCACAACACATGAAATAAAACAGGTTTCTTAAACATCAATCCTTCATGACATAATCAATAAATCTATTTCATAAAAATAATTTAATCATTTACACAATAAAATTAAAGTAATAATATTCATAGAAACCTAATCCTATGTAATCATATATGGAAAATAATTTTGAAAAAACAGACGAGCTTCCTTCCTGAGGAAATTATACTTTCTTTTTCAAAAAAACATTTCCTTCCTCAAAATATCACAAACTTTTTGAATAAAAAAATTAATGTGAAAATAAAATTTTAATATTATAGGTCAATCTTAAATTAAATAAATCATTATAAAATAATAAAATAACTATTAATACTATAAAATTAAAAAAATCATTCCTCTCGTTCTTTTTTAGGAAATGTCCAAAAAGTACCTCGTATAGTAAACATATGAATGATTCCTTACAAACCATGTTGTAAAAGTTAAAATTGTTAAAAATGACATTAAAAATTAGTATAATAACAGTAAAAATTTTATTAGAATATTCTCATAAAACATGGAAATAGATGATAAATATACCCCTAGTAAATACTTGCGTATAAACAATCTCAGATAAATATGAGATTTGCAAAGTTATCTCTTACCTAAGGTATAATATCTTTTGTATGAATCCAAACCTCCTGTATAATTATTTAAATAAGGTTTCGTATTTATTCCAGAATCATAATTATTTTTATGATAACATTTATGATCATATTTTTATACATTTTTTAGAAACATTTCATTGTTACTTGTTATTCAGGCATTAACTGTTTTATGTTCTTATGTATGTTTTGTATGAGAAGTTCTTATATTTATTTTTATGTTATAGTTATATCATTTAATGAATTGTATTAGTATAATATATATTCTATTTATTCATTAATTTTGTTTATATAATCATGTTTTATTGAATATTTTATAGAACAAATCGCATCGCACCATGGAGACAGTAAGCCATACGTACTCACGAGTTACGATATTATTCTAATAATTTGTTGAATGGTATTAAATTACATGGTGTATAGTATCTATGAATTAGTATCATATTATAATAAAAATATATAGTTACTATTTGCACCATTATACCCATCAAAGTAAGGTAGTGGTGAAAAGAACATTACACAATGGCGTGTTGATGGTAAGATGTATGTATAAACGAGCGATGATTTCATTTTTTGTAGGATGGATTGAAGATTAAATAGTGTTTTTTCATATTTAAACTTAAATATACTTATATTATTTATAATGAAGTTATTACTTTATAATGAAACAACTATAGAAGAGGAAGTATAAGAAAAAATAAATTTGAATGAATCGTTAGAAGAAATTACCTCTTTCTCGATGTTCCTCCTTTAAATTTCATCATAGGGCACTAGATATGGGCTTTTGAGAATTACAGAACCTCTATAATGTAACTATAGAAGTTGAGAAGATAAAATGGTAGGATTTGGATGATATTTAAGTCTCAAAATGGTTCGAGAGGAGAGGGTGGTGGTTCCCTTTTACTAGAGAGGAGAGGGGCACTTTAGAAAAATCTCAAAATATTAGTTTATTATAAATTTATTTTAGATTAAAAATATATATAAGATCATTTGGGGTCAAATAACCATAACCCAAAATTTTTTATAAATGGTTATAATATTATTTTATACTTATCTTTTTGGTTTAACCCTTATTTTAACCTTTTTAATCTTAACGTGATATCTTGTTATTTACACATTGTGGGTTTATTTAGTTACCATATAATGGAAGATGACACAAAAAAGATATTTATTACATATTTGGAATTATATTATCAATTTGTCTGAATCATAATTTTATTGGAATTTAGTATAATTTAATAAACTATTTTATGTTTTAATGTATGAATTGTGTCAATTTTAGACATTATAAAGAAGTGACTTTTTTTAAATTCCTAACAACCAGATTCTATAAAAAATAAGAACTTAAATCAAATCTAATACGTCATTATCCTCCATAAAATTCTTTGATGACATCAAAATAATGAAATTAAATTTGGTTTAATATTTATTAATTCATTTATTTGATTCTTTTCATAATGAGGTAATCACTACATCATAATTGTGTCATAATTAAATATATATATATATAATGTATAAAAAGTATAAATAAAATACAACGAAGTTGGAAAATTTTTATATTTTTAATGAAAATTTATAGACTTATAGAGTTGTTTTAAAACCCAATATTAAAATAATTTTTTAAAATATATTTGTTTTGTTATAATTATCTTTACTTTAAATTGATTCTAACAAAATTTCATTTTCACATTGTTGGCGCCAAAAATATGGCCCGAAAGGAAGGAACGAAAAAGACAGCCGGCGCGCTGCCTCGTGAAGCACGGCCGCGGAGCCCCGCCGAGAAGCGTCCCAACCTTAGCGGCCCCGCGAAGCTCCGGAGGCTGTAATCCTCCGCGTACCGGTTTGACGTTCGCGAGCCGCTGCGAAGCTCCGGAGGCGGTAATCCTCCGCGAACCCGTTTGACGTTCGCGAGCCGCCGCGAAGCCCCGAAGGCGTCGCGCGAGCCCTGCTTCGCGGCGCCCCTTCCCTATAAATACTCAACTCCCCCTGAGTCCCCAGGACAGACAAACCGACCGTTCGGCTTCTCCTCTCCCAAATCGCGAAGCACGCTTTGCCCCGGGAATCATGAGCTCCGCGAGGTATTTCTACTCCGCAAGACGACTCTGATTTGTTTCGTTTTGAGCCCCTCTTCCGAGAGGGATGCCCTTCGCGAAGCTCAAGGGCGTTCGCAAAGGAAGGGGATTCCCAAGGGAACCCGGGCAGCCGCGGAGCACTTGTGCTTCGCGAAACACCCAACCCATGCTATTAATCCCAATGCCAAGGCAGGATAACTATGCATCGCGAAGCACATTGCTTGGCAGGACCCTGCTTCGCGAACCACTCCTTCTTCGCGAGGCAGTGCTCCGCGAACACTGTTCCACTTCGCGAAGCACCCCCCACTTCCACCAATGCCCCATGCTAAGGCCAAGGCACCCCACTTCGCAGAGCATACTCCTCTGCTTAGCGATTCCTCTTTCCGTGCGACCCTCCAGGTTTGCACGATGTGATTTCAAAGTCCCATGGACAACACCTCCCGTAGCGTTGCTTCGCCTAATGCTTCTTCGCATAGGCACGCTAACGGATATTGCTTCTTCGCATAGCCACGCTAACGTGGACCCCTCGATGGTTCCTCTCACGACCCCCTTTACCATGGCCTTACCGACACCTTCCCTTCCCCAAGGACCAGAGGGTACCGGTTATGTAAGCCCTAGGGGTGTGGAGTGAACCCACCTCGTCCGAGCTGCAGGACGTTAAACTACCAAACACCACGTCCTCAACACATGACGTTAAACTATGGCCCAACCTCGTCTCCCTCACGAAGGGTCCCCCCAACACGAACATTTTTTACACCACTCGTCTCCACGGGAATGGAACTCTTCCGCACATGGAATGAGATCCTCCTTGTCGGAGTGGTGTATGTTCGTAGGGGAAGGGTCGCCTCAGAGCGTAAACCCCTAACCTTTGGTACGGATGATTGCACCCGTGCATCTCGGTACTTCCCCACTACCAAGGTCAGTGGAGGACGTGATAGGGAACGAGGCACCTCCCGTTGTCGGACTAAGGTCCATCTTTCCCGCGCTTTGTCGCGCCATGGGCCTCCATCCTGGAGTAAGTCCCAACACCATGGGCCGCCCAACGCATAAGCCCCTCTTCGTTTCTCACGGACGCACCCTTCGCGACGTGATTGTCGGGTCCATGCAACCTCTTGTTTCCCACACCGAGCATGACTCACGTGGGCTTAGAGTGAGCACCGACCCTGACACCCACCTTTTGAACTACGAGGTCTTTGATCCATGTCAAGGCATGGTACGTAGGAAGCCTCTATGAGGTTCAAGCCCGCCCACCTTTCACGTCGGGTTTCACCCCCGTCCAGCACGACGTTAAACTGCACCCCGGTCCAGTGGTAAGCCATTGCGACCCAACCCCACCTGAACTACGAGGTATTTGATCCATGTCAAGGCATGGTACGTAGGAAGCCTCCACGAGGTTCAAGCCCACCACCCAGTGGACCAAGGTCTGCTTTCACGTCGGTTCACCGGCGAAAACCATTTGAACTACGAGGTCTTTGATCCATGTCAAGGCATGGTACGTAGGAAGCCTCCACGAGGTTCAAGCCCACCACCCAGTGGACCAAGGTCTGCTTTCACGTTGGTTCACCTGCGAAACCCAAGTGAACTACGTGGACTTTGATCCATGTCAAGGTATGGTACGTAGGAAGCCTCCATGAGGTTCAAGACCACCCGTCATTTCACGTCGGGTCTCACCCCCGTCCAGCACGACGTTAAACTACACATTGGTCCAGTGGTAAGCCATTGCGACCCACCATTTGAACTACGAGGACTTTGATCCATGTCAAGGCATGGTACGTAGGAAGCCTCCACGAGGTTCAAGCCCACCCGTCGCTCATTCACGTCGGGTCCCATTCTAGTCCAGCGGTAAGCCGTTGTGACCATTTGAACAACGAGGACTTTGATCCATGTCAAGGCATGGTATGTAGGAATCCCCCCAGAGGTTCAAGCCCAACTCCCCTCGGACCAACTTCCATCTTCACGTCGGTACGCTGACGATGCCCGTCAGACCAAGGTCCAGCTTCACGTCGGTTTACTGGCACCATCCCGAACTACGCGGACTTTGATTCCCTGCCACAGGGATACGTAGGAAGCCTCTTCAAGGCTCAAGCCCAACTTCACTGTCGCCCCCTGCGATGGTCCCATTTCGCTCTCATCCGTCTCCGCTGGATGTTAAACTCGCGGCATACCCTGTGTTGAACACGGGAAGCTGAGGAAAACCTCAGATACGTGTCTATGACATGTAATTCCCCGCGCTCGATGTGGGATGCCTCGGGCTTCCACGCCCTCGAGAAGCCTTGTGATCAAGGATAATAGATAGACATGCCAGGTCCCCCAGCATCCAGACACGCTACTGATGCCTCAACGTGACTACTCCCCTGACCGAAGGTTGTTTCCCTGACTGGACCCTTTGGAATGTCCCGACAGGAGCAGCGTAATTAACCGGCGTCCATGGGAACATGGCACTGGGAAGAGTTTCACGAACTACGTATTAAATCTATAAGGGAGACCCGGACTAGGTGACGAGTTCTGAGGAGGAATCCACAGGAGGACGAACCGACATCCCATCATCCCGTTTCGATCAAGGAGCAGACGTACCTGAATAAGGAGCGAATACTGCCCGCCTTTGGAAAGAGGGAATGCGGGGCAACAAAGTCGCGCGTCCCCCCCTGACGGACGGATGCGCGCGCGCCCCGGCGAAAGCGTCGGAAACAGAAATGGTGAACCCGACGTGAAATTCTTCTCCTCAGCATGGATATTAGTAGCGTTCGAGACACCAGTAGATTGACGTGTAACCGGATTCAGATATCTGTTGCCTGGTCCCGCAAAGCAAATGGCGGGCCTTTCGTGAAACTCACCGGCGGTCGGGGTAGTAGAACGTGGGGCACTCCGCTCTGCAGCGTGTTGGCGTGGATCCTTCTCACAGACATGGGGGACGGAAGAGCGCTGGGGAACTGGCCGTCAATCCTTTTCCTCTCAGTACTGATGAATTGATCCCTTCGCTTTCCAGGAACCAGGTTTCTATTTCAGAGATGCGGTCAGCATCCGCTCCTCGCTCGCGCAGGGGCAGGGGCAACACCACGACGGCCACTCCACATGGCGCCACCACCGCCACGACGGCTGCCACATCACGGAATACGGGACGTCCACGTCCCCTTTCCCCATCAGAGGTCATCCAACGAAGGGTGATCAACAGCCTCGTGCGCAGGTACGAGGAGGAAGGGGTCATCCCGACTAGGGATATGGCCCGCTTGGAACTAGAGGCCTCTAGGCCCCGCCGTCAACGCCGCCCTAACAGGCCGTGCAGGGAGCCCCTGCTCCCCACCTCGACATTCAACCGTTTCGGGAGCCTATCCTCGGAACTCCTTGACGACTCTTCGCCTTACGCCGAAGAGGCAGGCGCGGTCCGGCTCAGCCCGCTCAGGGCCCCGACCCAGGGCCCCCAGGCGAGAGCTCCCGTCCGGCCACGTCAGCACCGCCGTCCGGCCCCGCAGGAAGAGCAGGCAGACTACGTCCCCGCACCACCTGCACCGGCCCGCCTGACCCGACGTCAGCGTCGGGCCCGTGCTGGGGACGCTCTCCTAGGCACGTCCACGTCGACAGCTCCAGTGGCCCGAGCCACCGCCGACGTACATTATGAAGCCCCCGCTTACATTGAGCAGGGGCACCCCTTCGCCCAACCAGGATCGAGACCCCAACCGCCCCGCGGGTAGGCTGGGTTGACTCTCCGGGTTGCAGGCCCATGTAGTGATCGCCGCGAGCTAACCCGCGGTGATGCCACCCCGTACGGAGGTCCTCCCCGTACCACTACCCCACAGAGCATGGGCCTTCCCCGCTCCGAGGTTCTCCATGGAGGCATGCCTCGTGCTTCCCCCATCCTACAGGAAGACCAGCCCCGTGGCAGTGATGCTCAGCGCGGAAACATTTCCCGCGCCCGCTGTACAGGGTATGGAGTCCATCCTTCTGAAGGCACCGTCCATCCGGTCCTTCTTCAACGTGGGGGTCCCCCCCTACGTCCTCTCCGCGACTGGCGAAGGTCCTCCTCGCCCCAGCAACTCAAGGAGTGAAGTTCAGCCTCGCTCCACTCGCATCGACCATGGAGGTCTTCCCCATGCTCCTGCCAGTTCCAACTGAGGCCCCGCCCACACGGGTACTGTTCATGGAGGTCCTCCCCATGTACCCTTCGATATTTGCCCTGGTGCCCCTCGCACCCCGGCTGTCTCAAGTGGGGGCCCTCTCCGCCACGGCGCCAGCGCCGCCCCAAGGCTGCCTGATAGGGGTCAACCCTGTCCCGAAGAGCCACCCAGGGGCAGAAGAGCGGGTCATCGCCGCCACAAGAAGAATCCTGGGAAGGCCCAGGGGGAAATCAAACCTGCCCGCTTCTCCGATTCGGAAGCGGAATGCGATTCAGCGATGGAACCTTCTCCCAGCTCCTCCGTATCAAGGACTGGGGCAGGAACCAGACGCGTCAGCCTCGTTCTCCCAGAATTTGAGTTCCACCGGATTCCCGTCTCTCTCCGCAGGTACATTCAGGAGGAAGAGATTCTGAGAACTTCGCAGGTTTCGACCGCGCAGTCACCGCCATCGTCACCCGAAGCGCCCTCTACCTCTACTCGGGATCACGAGGAGCTGTTTTGGGGGTCAACGGTGGTAGAGCCACGACATGACCGGACACCGGTAACGGCAATTCCCGTACCCGAAGCAGTGGCTGTTAGCCCGTCCTATCGTGACATTGTGGTCAGGTCACCTCGCTCTTCAGAGGAAGGCCCAGAATTCGGTGGCCAGTCTGCTCGCGCACCGTATTCTCCACCGCCGAGTTTGCTATCCCAGAGGTCCGCCTCGGTACCACTACCGGTACCTCAGCCGCCCCCGGTTGATGAGTGGGGAAATGTAGGGCCGAACCCCGAGGACGAACCCAGGATCTTCTGGAGTATTCTTGCAGTGGACTACTTCCCAGAGAAGTTCTGGCCCACGGCGGCACTGAATTTCCGCGTACCCGAGTCGATTACCCCTGAAGAAGTGGGGTGCTTTTGTCGAACCCTGTGGGCGACGCACTTCCGCCTCCGCTGGGAACGGGTAGTATACCCCAGGAGTCGAGAGCACTTCGAGGAGATTGGCAAACAGTGCCGCCTGATTGACGCAGCGGCGCTCCTTGTGGCCCAGCACCCCGAGTCGCCTGGTCACCAGAGTGCCCTCCAACGAAAATGCATTCAGAGTTTCAAGGAACTCCGCAAGATCATCAGGGAAGCCACCCCCCATGTGCAAGTCCATGGCTGGGGACGCTATGCCGCTCTCCTCTTAGACCCTATCTGACGACAGCCTGATTCGCTATGCGACATCGAGGATATGCCCTCAAGAGGGGTCACAGTCCACATGGCCGACGTTGTGGATAAGGAAGATGAGCTTGAGTTCCTTGATGGGTACTTACCATCCGAGGGCGTACCGCCACTACTCGACCCTTCAGGGAGAGTCACCCGTCAGCAGAGGAACCTGCTTGGCCTCCCCGTACCCACCGAGTCACTGGCACTCGGTCAAAGCACTGGCAAGGGTAAGGAGCATGTCGGAATAGTCAAGCACTCCGACCCGTCCGCCTCTGTGCAAAAAACAGACGAGGATCCTGAGAAGGCCACGTTGCACCAGCAGCTTGCTGAGCAGAAGAGGCTGGTTGACGAACTATTGGCTGAGCGCGCCGCAGAGCGGCGACCCGACTATGGTAATCCCAGGCCGGGGCAGCAGGGGCAGGAACAATTTCCTCCTGGTGAGATGCCTCCGGGAAACCATGATCATGCTACTGTCGCGGACAGGACGGAAGCCGGAACATACGGCAAGAGGGCGCGATACGTCTCGCCAAACCCCCCTGAGTGACGGGGCAATCTGAAGAATCCAACCCGGGTTCCCCCAGTCGCCCAGCAGGTCGTCCAGCCAGTTGACCCGTGAGCGGCCGAAGCCGTCTACCGTGTTGAAGAACCTGGAAATGCGCTTGTGGTTAGGGATCCCCGTCAAGACAGGGACCCCCACCCGGAGGACCTTATTGCGGCACTCACAGCCCGCCTCGAGGCGTTGTAAACACGGCAGGTGGCGGTCCCACCGGATGCCAAGCCTTATCCCGCGTGGGTGGATGATATGCCCGCGCCTCCGGGTTTTGGGAACCCCACTTTCTCTCCGTTTAACGGGACAGGGGACCCACCCCAGCACTTGGCTCATTTCTTTTCCAGGTGTGGCCCCATGCTGGGGACCCCGGCTCAGCAAGAAGCCGCTAAGCTCCGATGTTTTGTACAGACATTGGATGGTCCGGCATTCGTCTGGTACAACCAGCTCCCCATCGGATCAGTTACCAGTTGGGAGGATCTTCACCGGCAGTTCTTATACCAGTTCATCTCCACCACGCGAAAGAACAGCATTGCGGACCTCTTCAAGTGCAAACAGAGGCCTGATGAGCGGGTTGCAGACTTCATCGCCCGGTGGAAAGGACTTACGTATTCCCTCGATATGCCACTGACTCAGGAGCAATTACTGACGATGTGTGTGGGGAACGTCAAGACAGAGCTGGTACCCTCCTTGATTACCCAGAACTACCCTGGAGGGTTCATAGATTTCTCGGATAAGGCCCAGCGCCTCGAGGAGGCCCTGCAACAGGCTAGTCAGGCACGTTTGCTGCCCCCTATGATCCCAGCCAGGAGGGCCGCCAGGGCTGAACCCACCACGGTGGATCAAATAGAAGCCCTGAGGAAGCTGAAATTGCTACTGGCGGCACCACCCCCGCAACCCCGCAGAGGTCCTCCACCTCAAGCGCAGGCTCCTGCCCAGCAGCGACCGCCTCAGAACCGACAGGTTCCCCCGCGCAATGCGCCACCGCCACCTAGGAGAGACAACCAGGCGCCGCCTCCTCGGCAGGCCCCTCCGGTCCCTCGATAGGACCAGGCCCCCAGGGCTCCTTACCTGGAAAGAATGTACCATACCTATTCGTTCAACGAAAATCAGGTCCCTGGCTACTTCCGAAGTGCTCTAGAGCAAGGGATCGTGCGTCTGCCTGAGTGCAGGAGGCCGGCAGAGGCGCATCTCATCGATCACCCCAACTACTGCCCTTATCATCGAATCCTGGGGCACACCCTCAAGCGATGCTATGTGTTTAAAGACTGGCTTCAGGACCAGGTCAACAACAACATAGTTAAGTTGGGCCCAGCGCCAGCGCAGGTGGCAGGCGTCTTTGCGGGATCAGAAATCGGCAGCGACAGCGAAGGTGAGTGGCAGCAGGTCCCTAGCCGCGGGTCCCAGAAATACGACAACTGGGTGGCTCGAAAAACCGTCGTCCGTGCCCAGGGTATAATCCGGGCACGCCTGAGGCAGTCGGAACCTTCAGAAGAAGTAGTCGGTGCCTCAGCATCGTCTTCACAGTCGACCTCTGCCCAAAAGGGCAAGCAGCGGCGACACAAGAAGAAGCAACGTGCACCGCCAGTGCCGTCGTCATCCCGCACTCTCGGCGACTTTATGCCTCCCAAAATGGGTATTCCTCCCAGAATCTACCCAGCGGTGGATGACTCTTCGAGCAACAGTCAAGGGTACGCTTCGGTCAACACCGTGGAGCTGGTAAAGCCCTATATGACCCCCGACGAGGGGGAACCCCAGGCTGACCTCCCCAACGTTTCCAGCCGACGTCAACGTCGGTGGAATCGCAACCGCGCCGGTCATCGAGGTACGTCAGCCGGCATTTGCGGCCAAGCCGTGCACGCTACCGAGACCAGGCAGCAGGCTCAGCGCAAATCTCAGCACGGGCAGACCCATCCGGCACCCTCGACTCTACCTCCACCGCTGTTCGTGTTGCTGGATCAGGGAGAGCCGCCTCGTTCATATCACAGCCAGTCTTGCCCGGCGACAGGCCAGCCTCTGCTGTCCGATCCTATCCCGGAGACTACTCTTCAGGCTTCTACTGGTAGGCAGCAAGATGCACCCAGTACTAGTTACTCGCCAGTTCAGCCAACCAGACCCGCTGTGCATCCAAATGCCGAACGACCTCCTGTAAGAAGAGGTTCGCGTTTGGCACGAAAGTACGATGTTCTGAAGAATCTGGCCGGCATCCCGGCGAGGCGTTCCATCCTCGAGGCCCTTCTCCTGTCATCTGAAATGCGCGAGGCACTTGCCGAGGCCCTAAGGAGCCCCCTCCAGTTCGAGATAGAAGTGGAAGCTGCGGAAGCCTTCCATACCGAGACGATTGAAGACGCCGAATGTCAGGCGGGTATCTCGTTCTCCGGCAAAGATGAGGACCCGCCTATACAGGGGCACATTCGCCCACTGTATATCACTGGCCACTTCAACGGTGTGGAAGTCCGCCGATGCCTCGTTGACACGGGTTCTAGAATCAATCTAATTCTGACCCGGACGCTGCCAAAGATGGGTCTGTCCGAAGGTGATTTGACTCCCTCTGACCTCAGGATCCAGGGGTACGACAGGACAGAGCAAACCCCGGTCGGCAAGATCCTTCTGAAGACCCAGTTCGGTGGCTTAATTTCCAGCACCGAGTTCATGGTTGTTTCTCAGGACACCGCCTACAACGCATTGATGGGCAGGCCATGGCTCCATCTGCATGCAGCGGTTCCCTCGTCGTATCACCAGTGCCTTAAGTACTCGCTCAACGGTCAAGTAGGCGTGCTCCAAGGAGACGCGTCCCCTTTCGCTTCTTGTGAGGCCCGCTATCTGGATGCGGGTTATTACAAAAGTAAGGACAAACAAATCATGTTAAGCGAGGATGAGCCCGCCCTGATCACAAGTGATCCCTGGGCAAGCATGGACGACGCCTACATCCTCCCGATCCACCGGTTGGAGGCCACGACCCCCGACATGGGACAATGTTTTGTTGTTTCGGGTACGCAAGGAAGGCATGTTCCCATGTCCAAGCGACGGCGGAAAATCACCTCGTACTCCTACATCAACCAGGCTCGGGTCATCCTGGAAACTCCTACCCCTGTACGGTACCGGGACGTCAAGCTAATGGCAACGGTGGTGCGCCATACGTGTCTCTTTCGCAGGGCTGGAATTAACCGACTCAGGCCGACACGTCACCACTGCTTTGATATCATCAAGCGTGGCCCCTTAGGCCGAAGGCCAGATGGGATCGGATCAAATGCATTCTTTTCTATGGTCTCAACGACAAGTGAGTCTCCCGATATGATGACCGCTGCTACCCAAGCCGGCACCAACTGCCCCTCGGGTTTTGAGAACCCAGAAGTATCTTCCGTCACGGGAAGTTCCCCCACGGCTGGGGAGGAAGACTTGGAGGATGCTCCCCCAGCCTTTGAAGAAGGTGTCTCTACCACGGTTGATGAACTGGTACAGGTGAACCTTGGTAGCGAGGCAGATCCAAGACCCACATTGATCAGTGTGGCCATGTCCCTCGAGGAGCGGCAGCGGTATGTAGACTTCCTCAAACAGCACCGCGATGTGTTTTCCTGGAGTTATGATGAGATGCCAGGGCTGGATCCCCAAGTGGTCGTCCACCGTCTGGGTCTCCCGGCAAAACACCGTGGGTTCAAGCAGCCTCCCAGGAAAATGCACCCTTCTCATGGTGCTATGGTCGAGGCCGAAGTTGACAAGCTTATCAAATCCAACTTCATTAAGGAGGTCCAGTACCCCAAATGGCTCGCCAACATTGTGCCGGTCAGGAAGAAGAATGGGCAGATCAGAGTCTGCATCGACTTCCGCGATCTCAATCGCCACTGCCCAAAGGATGACTTCCCACTCCCAGTGACGGAGCTGTTGATTGACGCCACGGCCGGGTTCCAAGCCCTCTCTTTCATGGACGGGTATTCCGGGTATAACCAGATCCGGATGGCCCCCGAAGACGAGGAGTCCACTGCCTTCAGGGCTCCCCAGGGTACCTTTTGCTACCGGGTAATGCCATTCGGTTTGAAAAATGCAGGTGCCACTTATCAGAGGGCCGTGCATTGCATATTCAAACCGATCCTCGGGAAATTGGTGGAATGCTACGTGGATGACCTTGTAGTCAAATCGCGCCAGCGCCAGGACCATCTCAAAGACCTTGAGAAAGTGTTCGGTTTCCTCCGTTCCCATCACCTGAAGATGAACCCGCTGAAGTGTGCCTTCGGAGTCACCTCCGGGAAGTTTCTGGGCTTCGTTGTCAGATACCGAGGTATCGAGATCGACCCGGAGAAGATCAAGGCCATCAGCCAAATGCCTCCCCCGAGCAACATTCGAGAGCTACGAGGCCTGCAAGGCCACTTAGCCTATATACGCCGATTCATTGCGAATCTGGCCGGCAAGTGTAAGCCCTTTTCCCGGATCATGAAGAAAGACGCTGCCTACGAATGGGATGAGGAGTGTCGAGCCGCCTTCGAGGAAATCAAGCAGTATCTGCTCCAACCTCCGGTCTTGATGCCACCCGTCTCCGGAAAGCCGCTGGTCCTTTATGTGACCGCCCTGGAGAGATCCCTCAGTGCGCTGCTCGCCCAGAAGAATAACGAGGGCACTGAGAATAGTCTCTACTATCTCA
This sequence comes from Viscum album, assembly GCA_963277665.1. Classification (NCBI taxonomy): domain Eukaryota; kingdom Viridiplantae; phylum Streptophyta; class Magnoliopsida; order Santalales; family Viscaceae; genus Viscum; species Viscum album. The sequence continues at coordinate 355,059,893 of OY728155.1, read as the reverse complement.
GCCGCATGCTTCTCGATACGGAGGTCAGATACTCCCCCATCGAAAAGAGCTGCCTTGCGCTCGTCTTCGCTGTGCAGAAGTTGCGGCACTACCTGCAACACCACGAGGTACAATTGATCTCTCGGGTAGATCCGCTGAAGTACATCCTGAACCGCCCCATGCTGACTGGCCGACTAGCACGGTAGGTGGTGATTCTCCAGCAATTTTATATCAGGTTCGTGCCTCAGAAGTCCGTTAAGGGACAAGCGTTGGCAGAAATTTTAGCTGCCCATCCAACCTCCGAGGATCAATCCCTGGACCTGGATTTTCCCGACGAGACGATCCTCTCAGTCGATCATGCAGCCCCATGTTGGCAAATTCATTTCGACGGTGCCTCCCGGAGCCCCACCGGTAGAAGGCTCAACGACCCCAAGCTCAACAGAGTGGGTCTGGGCATTGTTTTCATTACCCCGGCGCAAGCCGTCCTGCCGTACTCGTTCCTGCTGTCAGAAGGTTGTACGAACAACGAGGCAGAGTACCAAGCTCTCATCACCGGCCTCGATTTGGCCCTTGAGATCCATGTTCCCCATCTACATGTGAAGGGAGATTCCGAGCTGGTAATCAAACAGGTTAATGGCGACTACGTTGTCAGGAAGCCAGAGCTTGCACCGTTACTGGAGTACACCCTCCTCCTAATGGCCCAGTTCTCTCCTCGGCCAGAGGTTACCCATGTCCCAAGATCACAGAACGGACAAGAGGACGCCCTGGCTGGCTTAGCCGCGTCGCTCGCAAAACCCGAGCAAGATGATTTGGTCATACACGTGGCCCACCGGAGAGTCATTGCTCCCGTCACCCAAGAGGACCGTGATAGCCTGCGGGTAAGTCATCTCACCGCCGGACCCTCCATATCGGGAGTCCCGGGCTCGTCAGATGCAGTGGTTGAAACCACCCCCGACTGGAGAGCACCTTTTGTCGAGTATCTCCAAAATGGTCGGCTCCCGGACGACCAGGCTGAACGCGAGCAAATACGACGCCGCGCGCTGCAAGTCACCCTCCAGAGCGGCCCCAGTCTTGAGCAGATCCTCTATAAGCGGAGCTTCGATGGTGTCCTCCTCCGTTGCATCCAAGGAGTAGAGATACCTCAAGTTATGCAAGAGGTTCATGCCGGTTCCTGTGGCGCCCATCAAGCTGGGACGAAGCTATCCCAGCAAATCCGGAGGTTAGGATACTTCTGGCCCTCCATGATCCACGATTGTATTGGATACGCCAAGAGGTGCCACGCGTGCCAAGTACACGCCAACTTCTTGCATCGGCCGCCAGAACCCCTCCACCCCACCAAGTACTCTTGGCCATTTGTGGTATGGGGACTCGATGTAGTGGGGCCGTATCCGCCGGCAACAGCCCGCCAGTGTAGGTTCATCCTGACTGCTACAGATTTCTTCTCTAAGTGGGCAGAAGCAGTTCCGCTCAAAGAGGTCAAGGCCCGTTCCATCGTTGACTTTGTGAGCTCCAACATTATCCACCGGTTTGGAGTCCCTCATGCTGTCCTCACCGATAACGGAACCAACATCCGAGCAGCTGAATTGAAGAAATTGTACGCTAAGTACGACATCCGGTCGAACCATACCTCCCGCTACCACGTGCAGGCGAATGGGTAGATCGAGGCGTTCAACAAGACCCTCTCTAACATTCTGCAGAATATGGTTGGTCAGAACAAGAAGAGTTGGCCGGACAAGCTCCCCAACGTCCTTTGGGCTTACCGGACGACGACTCGCAACTCTACCCAGGTGACCCCATATTCCCTGGTGTATGGAGCTGAGGCCGTCCTACCCATTGAGATCCAGCTGCCGTCGCTACGCACTGCAGTTTATGATCACCAGACACCAGATGAGGTAGCCGAGATCCGTCTAGCTGAATTAGAGGCACTGGACGAGAACCGGCTCCGTGCCCTGCACAATCTGGAAAGGCATCAGGACAAGATAGCGAGAGATTTTGACAAGAAGCTTCGTATCCGCTCTTTTCTACAGGGTGACCTGGTACTGGCCCTTCGAGCGCCAATGATCCCCGGTAGGAAACCACCCAAGTTAGAACCCTAATGGGAAGGGCCTTACATCATCCATAAGGTTTACCCCAACGGAGCATACTCCTTGGTGACCACGGATGGAGAGCGTGTAACCCCTCCCACAAATGCCAAATTCCTCAAGTGATACTTTTCCTTGGGCAAAAAGTGGTCCTGCACGACCCTAAACTGCGAGAGGGTCCCGCACGACATTAAACTCCAGTGGTCCTGCACGACCCTAAACTGCGAGAGGGTCCTGCATGACTCTAAACTGCGACTTGGTCCCGCAGACCTTAAACTGCCTCTCTGTCCTCACTGCAAGACGTTAAACTGCAAGCCAGTCAGGTCTTCCTGACCGAGGCCCGGCCTCAGGCCTCATGGCCTCCTTGGGCCCCTGGCCCCGTCTCCACCGCGGCTTGGCCTCGGGCCCCCCCTTGGTCTTTCCTCGACTTACCCTCTTGCGGGATTGTACGGCATGGTGTGGGACTATGTCCCCGTTCATGTCGGATTACTTTTCGTACCGTACATATCCCCAAAGGAGGTGCTTCTCATCGTCCCGCATGACATTAAACTGCATGCCAAGAACTATGTATGGCTTGATTCCCATCTTCATGGGATACGTAGGAACGCTCGGACGCCTCGTCTTGAGCCCAGCCCCAAGCTTTTCTCTTCCGCTATTCCCCCTGGGGATAGTCTCCTTGGAGGATCTTTGTGTAGCAGGGGGTAGGCTTTCTTGGCCCCGCTCATGCAATCCCACTCGCGCAAATATTGTAAAGGTCGCACCATGCGCCCACTCCCGTTCTTCTACCCTCCCACGACCTCACCGCATGACGCTAAACTGCATGGCCTTCAAGAACTACGTATGGCTTGATTCTCATCCTTATGAGATACGTAGGAACGCCCGGACATTTCGTCCGTTGGCCCAGCCCAAAACCCAAAATCTTCCCCTCGGGTCAAGACATGGCAGGGTGCACACTTTTGCCCCGACCCACGTCGAGAAAGCCTCGACCCGGCTGCACATTCCCCCTGGAGGTGTTTGCCCCTTTCGTGGGTGAACGCAACTGAGCTTCACCCACTCCTTGACCGGGATTCTGTCACCTTTTCACACCCGGAGGGACCCCCGATAACGGCCTGGATACAATGCCCAAGGGCTCTCCTACCGATACGGGCCAACGCCCCCGAGGGTTTTCTTAAGCAACAAGTCAACACAAGTCCCGCGTTGCGAATTTGGTCAGCGGTCGACGCTCATTTGTTGCCCCCATGTGGGTCACCATAGGAACGCTGTGTTTCGAACATGGTCAACAGTGTCCGGGATCTTCGTGTCCACCCTGAGATGCCCCAGGCATCAAAAACAGTGATCCCCTCTTCCCCATCCCAAGGTGACAAACTTCCCCCAGGTGGTGCTGGCGATCCGGGCCACGGCCCAGGATTCCTCATAAGGGTTTACAGTGTGATGTGGGACTACGTCCTCATTCACGTCGGGATCATGTACCATGCCGTACGTCCTCCCTTTACGAGGCTCAGCCTCAGGCCCTTTGGCCTCCTTGGGCCCCTGGCCCCTCGTCCTCATGTAAGACGTTAAACTACAAACCAGTCAGACCTTTCTGACTGATAACTTCCCCTTTTCTCCGGGCCACGGCCCAGGATTCCTCATAAGGGTGTACGGTGTGGTGTGGGACTACGTCCTCATTCATGTCGGGATCATGTACCATGCCGTGAAACTCCCTTTACGAGGCCCAGCCTCAGGCCCCTTGGCCTCCTCGGGTCCCCGACCCCCCGTCCTCATGTAAGACGTTAAACTACAAACCAGTCAGGCCTTCCTGACCGAGGCTCAGCCCCAGGCCCATTGGCCTTTCCGGGCCGCGGCCCAGGACCTATCTTATAGGATCGTTTGGTGTGATGTAGGACTACGTCCTCATTCACGACGGCTTCTTTACCATGCCATACACCTCCCTTGTTTAGGGGTATATTACTCCCCTCCTCGTCCTACATGACGTTAAACTGCATTTCAAGAACTATGTGTGGCTTGATTCCCATCCTAATGGGATACGTAGGATCACCTGAATGTCTAAGCTTCGGGTCCAGCCCCATCTCTCGGGAATCCCCATCCCATCTTGGCCCCTTGGCCCATCCTTCCTCCATGAGGGGATCATATGGTGCGGTGTGGGATCATGTCCTCATTCACGACGATCTCGTAATGACTACACCATGCTCCCCACCCCTACTGAGCTGTTTCGTCGATCCTTTTTCTTCGGCGGTTCACCAATGTGCTTAAGAGTACTCTAGTTTATTACCTGGAATGCCAAGCTTTACTCGGACACGTCCGCATCCGCTTTCCAGGCTTTGCGTATCCCCGCATCAGGGCTTTCATCATCTTTCACCCCCGGAGGGACCCCCAAGAACGGCCTGGATACTACGCCCAAGGGCTCTCCTACCGATACGGGCCAACGCCCCCGAGGGTTTCAGACAACAAATCGATAAAATCCCGCGTTGCGAATATGGTCAGCGGTCGATGCTTGTTTGTTGTTCCCACCTCAGGCTAACGCGATACAGACGCTGTGTTTCCGTCATGGATAACAGTTTTCCTCTGTCGTCACGCCAACCCATTAAGCCCAAATGTCGGGTACACAATTCACACCCTTCATCACTTCATCGTGTCCAAGTAGAGTCTCAGGAATCTTGGTACTTTTCCCCCGTGCACGTTTGCGCATTCGAGGAACAAGCTACATCAAAGGTGTCCTTCGAAATTCTCTGCTGACTCCCCTTTGATGGATGCCCCAAGTATTGCGATGAGGATACCCCCCTTGTTTCCCACACCGAGTTTATCTCACGTGGGCTTAGGGATTGGGTTGACATCTGTGCTTACTCGGGAGTTGTCACCATCCATGGTCCGAGCTCTAAGACCATAAACTAAGACTCTCATCTGGAACTACATTCAAGACCCCTTGTCTTCGAACCCAGCTTGAGTTCAGCGAATTTACCTCTCTAATCCTGCCTTCAGGACCCTGATCACAGGACTGCGTGGCGTAGTGTGGGACTACGTCCTCATTCACCTCGGGTTTGCAATAGCTGCACCACGCACGCCCCATTCTGAGGTTCAATCCTCCTGATTTCCTTTCCTGCATGACGTTAAAAGGCACCCTTCAGAAATACGCGTGGCTTGATTCCCATCCTAATGGGATACGTAGGACCACCTGAATGTCTAAGATTCGGGTCCAGCCCCGCCTCTGGGAGATCTCCTGATTTCCCGGTCACCTAGGCCACTTGGTCCATCCCTCTCCAGCGGGGGGGTGTGTAGGTATGATACAAGGTTTTGGGCACCATGCCCCATTCCCCTGGGAATCTCCCATCTCTCGATCACCCTCAAGGTTGAGTCCCTTGGCTCCCTGCAGTGGTTCACCCATGTATTAAGAGCACTCTAGTCTAGCACCAAGAGTGTCAGATTCAACTTGATCAAGTTCCTTCCACTTTTCAAGCTTCGTGTTCCCCTCTATCCGGACTTCCATCATCTTCCACACCCAGAGGGACCCCCAAGAACGGCCTGGATACTACGCCCAAGGGCTCTCTTACCGATACGGGCCAATGACCTCCAGGGTTACGGACAACAAATCGATAAAATCCCGCATTGAGAATATGGTCAGTGGTCGATGCTCGTTTTGTTAAGTCCTCATTTCAGGCTAACGCGACAGGATGCTGTGTTGCGAACATGGTCAGCAGTAATCCCCTGTCGTCATGCCAGCCCCTTCAGTCCTTGAATGTTGGTTGCATGATTCACATCATTTTCCACCCCATCATGTCCAGGTGGAATCTCGACACTTTTGGCGCTATCCCTCAGTGCACCTTTGCATGCTAGGGGGACAAAGCTGCAATCTGGCGCCCTTTGGGGCTCCCATGGTCCGAGCTCTAAGACCATAAACTAAGATCCATTCGGAACTACGTTCAACTTGATTACCATCCTCATGGGACACGTAAGACCGCCCAGACGCCCTGTCTCCGGGTACAACCCATTCAGGAAGCCAGTCTCTCTCCCTGTTTCACCTCCGTGTAGGCCCCTCAGCCTAAGGTTCCCCTCTCTGGATGGCGTACAATTTGATGTGGGATTATGTCTCTGTCAATTGTGTTTTATAACACTGTGCACATTTCCCTCCTAGCATCGTCTCTGCTACGTCTGCGCTGCATGACGATAAAATGCATGCTTGGTCCTATCATACGACCCTAAACTATGACATTATCGTCCTGGCCGCACGACGAAAAACGGCACCGCATTGTGGTGACCTCGCTGTAGAGGACATCACGTTGGGTATTGGTCATGTGACATACCGTTTGTCAACGCCCATCACGGCTTGATTCTTGTGGCGACATCACGACCTACTGTTCTAGGCCTGTCGCTTCACAAAAAAAAAACCATTCACCTTAAAGAACAAACAAGATACATAAAATTCCGCTTCTTTAGTGCAAGGGCTATGCCCGCACTTCCCTTTTCCCCTGGCACTGGTACCTTACCGTGCCACCTTCCAGTACTACGTATGGATTGATTCTCATCCTTATGAGATATGTAGGAGCGCCCGGGTACTTCGCCGCGGGCCCAGCCTAACCCTGGTGTTCGGTCCCTCGACTCGAGCATTTCCCCAGAGAATGCATGGTAAGCAGGACTATGTCCTTATTCACGTCAGGTTATGATGTCATGCATCCCCTGATCCCTTTTTCCAATCCATGGTCCGAATTCTATGACCATAAACTAAGATCTCCCCAAGGGAAAGGAATCTGCTCCCTCTCTCTAATACATTTCGTTGACGTTTTCAGATGTGTTTTGACAAAAAGCCCGAAGCATGGGATTTTCACAGGGACATTCCCCTCATCTCATGACCAAGCTTCGTGAGATTGCTATTTGGATCCTCATCCTCTTCCACATCCCAAAAGGTCCCTCGGACGATGTGGATACTAAGCTTAAGGGCTCTCCATGAATGCTGGACCTAAGGGCCCTTCAATCGTTTCGGGAGAACGTCCCTACGGATATTTGACAACATTTGTGACACAGTCCCGTGTTTGGAACATGGTCAACGGTCGACCCTCATTTGTTTGTCCCCATTTCAGGCTAACACGATAGGATGCTGTGTTGCAAATATGGTCAGCAGTAGTCCTCCATCGCCACGCCGCCACCATCGTGATCCGAATCACAAGCGTCATGATTCACACATTTCCACTCCCTCATGTTCAAGTGGAACTCCACCATACTCGGCTCTTTCTCTTCGCGCATCCAGGTGCGCTGAATGATTGTGTTAGTGTCGTTGGGCCGGTAGTCACCGAGCATCCCTTTGCCCCAACCTGCCCCTCTCTGCGTCGGGAAATTCCCACCACTACTGCTTGTTTCCCACACCGAGCACGACTCACGTGGGCTTAGTAGTTTTGGCTCGATGTGTACCAACATGGTTAGGCTGCTCCTCGTCCAGTACGACGTTAAACTGTGCTTCCAGAACTACGTGAGGCTTGATTCCCATCATCACGTGGGATACGTAGAGACGCCCAGGCATTTCGCCTAGGGTTCAGCCCCAGGAATCGCAAAATCTTGTTCCTCCCCATTTCCAGCCCTCTGGCCTGACCCCTCGGGGGGAACTATGTAGCTACAATTTTACCCTGAACAAGTTCAGGATGCCCCAAGATCCCATTGGGAAGCCATAGATCCCCTCGCCAGAGAGGTCCTGTCCCAAAAAGGAATGATCCATGATCAGACCGAGGCGCCCGTCTGGCGTACTCCCACCACGATGGTGCAACTACCAAGGTGTTGGATTATGTTTGAACAAACCACCACTCCATGTTCCACGCTTTGTGTGTCCCTTATTCGGACCCTCGTCCTCTTTCATGTCTAAAGGAACCCCCTAACGGCCTGGTCTTGTGCCGCATCGGCTCACCTACCGTCCTGGGCCAACGTTCCGGAAGACTGGTCATGTCTGGAAGGACCCCCTAACAGTATGGATGTCTGACCTATGGTCCACCAACTGTCCTGGGCCAACGTCCTGAAATATTGATCGACAACAAATTGATAAAATCCCGTGTTGCGAATATGGTCAGCGGTCGATGCTCATTTGTTGTCCCCATTTCAGGCTAACGCAGTCAGGATACCGTTTGTCCGCCACGGTTAGCGGTTGTCCTTTATTTGTCACGCCATCCCCATAGTGTTCCAAATTTGGGCATCGTGATTCACACTTCCCATTTTCATCTGTTTGAACCGATTTCAGCGCCCCTGGTGTTGCCCCGTTCGTGCATAAGAGCACGTTGGAGAAACGGTAATTCGGCTATCCCGGAAGTTCCTCCTCCGATCAAGCCTTCCCCATCTTTCGGGAATCTGGACTGGTTTGAGGGAATTGTCGTCAAACGTCCCGCAAACATTGTAGGGATGCAACAAGGAAATTCAACAGTGGAAATCTTGCGTGCTGCGGAACTCAAAACAAAGGAGAAAGAAAGAGTTGGAGCACAAAAGTGTTAATAAAAGTTTCTTTCGGGTTCACTACAATACTCGGGGGTTGACTTCCCCCATGGATGGGTTGACTCCGTCAAAAGAGCGTTGCAGCTCCGCCACCCGTTGACTTGCGGCGTCCAGAGCCTGTTGCCGCTGATTCAACTCCCGCTCCTCTTCAGCAGCGGCGGGGCGTAATCCTTCAACCCTGTCCCTGGCCCTTTCCACCTCGGCCTGGACGACAGCCATCCTTCCAGAGGTCTGCTCCATATGCTCCTCAGCCACTGCCAGCTGGGCCTTCAATCGTAAGACCAGCTCAGACTGTGCATCGAGAGTGGCTGAAAGCTCGTTGGCCCGGATCTGCATCTGTTGGACCTCGCCTTCAGCCTCCTGGAGCTTCCTAATGCTGGTCGCCTTCCTCCGCTGCCATCCCACGCTCAGCCCACGATCATGCTCCCGGATCTTCTCAGCCATGAGGTCTCGGATGAGCGCGTGAGGGCGTTGGGCATCCACTCCCCCGGCACACAGTTCGCGCAACCGCGAGCGGAGCCTATCCATTTCGGCCAGCCATTTCTCTTGGGGAGTGTCCCTGATAAAGCGCGTGATCATCTTCCACGACCGGCGGCGGACTATGCTATTGTCTTCCTCATCAGAGGCCGTTTCGTCCCAATCCGCGCGGTCGGCATGGCTCGTACACGGGATATGCCTGCAAGAATTCCTCAGCGGGATCTGCATCTGGTGTTGAGTCTGGTACGACACCTGACGTCGGCGCAGGCACGACAGGACTGGGACTGACCGGTTGATCCTCTTCCTCGGAGTCCACCTCGATGACTTCAGGTATGACCCTGCTGGTGGTCCCGCCAGTGATGGTGTGCGCCGCAGCATGAGGAGGTGAAGGGACTATCGTCACCATCACCGGCATGCCCCTAGGAGGGACGCCGCCAGACATCCCAACCAGCCTCGCTGCAGCAGCCCACGCCAGTCGGAGAACTGTATGACAGAAAGAGACATATACGTTAGTCGGCATGGCCCACGTGTGGCAACGAGGAGACCGGTGGAGGAGACATATGAAGATCGACTTCCGAGCGCTGCTCCTGGGCCGGTACTGACGGGACTCCGAGACGAGGCCCCCCGTATACTGTTGGAAGGTCTGGAGATTTCAGAGGAGCCACCTCAGACCCCCTGGTCCCACCAGACACAGAACTGGACGCAGCCATAGGCGCGGGTTCTGAAGGTCCCGCATCGTCACCCGCCAAGGAGCGAGAACGAGGCCTACAAACAAGTTCCTCCTGCATGGCTCAAACATTGGTGAGAAGTCCACAGGGATTCAAGAACAGATCGTAAGAAGAGAAGTTCGGAATGCTACCTCGAGAGCCTCCGCGAAGTCATCGGATTCTGAGCTTCGGTCTCCGACCTCGCCCTCCTCCGGCGGGCTCCCTCCTCCAGCCTCATCCTCCCGAGAAGAGTCCCCTGATTCCTCCAGCAAGGGGAAGCGCTCCCTCAGATCGGCAGCCGATAGCTGTGGAGGGACCGTCTGATTCAACAGTACCCTCACCCGGTCTGTCATTGGGCGAGGGACACCACTGGAGTGGATGTAATCCTCCAGCTCGTTCAAGTATTGCTCCGCCTCCGCCGGAGACACCATGAATCCAGCCCGAACTGGGCCTATGCCCGGCAGTTCCATCCCGAGGCGATTCAGGTGGGCCGACATCTCAGGTGGGCTGAGGAATTGCCGGTTGATATCCCAAATGTCCCAAGCTTCCGGAAAGACAGCATCTTCTGCCATGTCGATGTGACGCAGCCGCTTCCCCGGAGCCTGAGCGGATATCCGACGGAATCCCCTCGGTGGCCGCCCCTCCGGATGACCCTGCTCTCCCGGAACCACCGGATCCGCCGCTGCTGCCATACCCTCGGCCGGTGCGGGTCTCTCTGCCATGGCAGCCCCGCTGCCGCGGGCGGCCCTAGTTGCCCTCCGACCCCGACCTAGAGATAAAGGAGGCCCACTGTCACCAACCCGGATCGTTGGCTGCTTCAGCATCTCCTCGGGATAAGCGGCCTCCCAGCTGATGGCGTACTCCTTCACTAAGCCGAAGGCGGCGGTGGATGGAGGAAATGTGATCTGCATCTTTCCATCCTCACGTGTGAACATGAGCCACAGCTGCCTCATCACACACGGGTGCTCCTCGTGACGCACCTCCCAGTATACCTGCGGGGTCAGCCGCTGGAGGCACCGGAACTGCCTCGCAAAACGGTGCGGGGTGTACGGTTCACAGATTGGCTCACGATCTATCCGAGCCACCAAAACTCCACCTCGGAAGGCCAGGAGGTAAGCCCGATGCTCTTCCGTTCCCCGTCCATCATCAGTAAGACTCCCCGTCGGCAGTGGAAAGGGATGAAAGTTGAACTCGTCCGCCCTCCACACCCTATTCAGCACCATCGGAACGGCCAGTTTGAATGGGAAGCTCCCAACTGCGTTCAGAATGGAAGGGCGAAAGTCTGATCCCGGCGGCGAAATGGGGTTTGGATACTCGTAAATCCCCCTGATATGCGCCGCGATCCACCCATACAGGAGGTGGAAGGGCCCGCATATTCTTGGTGGCTTCTTGCCCTCGCTAATGCGCCGCAACATTCTGTATAGTTTGGCGAGCATCGGGATCCCCAGGTTGATCCGCTGCCCCATGGCCAACATCGATTCCATGATGAACGAGCTGGGCCGTACCCCCATGCGTGTATCTCTCACCGGTAGGATCCACCCACAGATGAGAGCCGCGATGAACGCCTCCAGCCTGACTATTGGCTGTTGTTCGGTGCTGACGCTGAAACCCCAAGTCTTCCATTGGCTGTCCTCCAAAACCCGCCAATACGGGTGCCCCTTGCCCCGCTGGGCTGCCCTCGGACAAGTTCGAGGCCTTGGAGGGAACTCTCGATTCTCTGGAAAGTTCAGGAAACATTTGAACCACCTCTTGAAGTGGACGTCCCTCACTGCCTCCTTGTCCTTTCCAGGGACAAGCGCCATCAGCGCTGACGCCAGCCATGGCATTTTCTCAGCATCTCCCCACACGCTGGCAACGGGGAGGAACTCGTCATACATGGGCCCCAAGATCGGGACCCCGGAAATCTGGTGGACATCCCACAGGCTGATGCCCACCTCCCCGTGATGCAGGTGAAAAGTGTTGGTCCTGGACGACCATCTACTCAGCAGTTTCGGCATCAGCTGCTTTGGCTGGTAAATGTGGAACTCGGAGGCCCATGCTGCCTCATACAATCCCACTCTCCTCAGCTCGGCCTCGAACTCCTCGCACGAGGCGCCTACCCAGTAGGCCCAGGCCCAGTCGTCGGTAAAATTTCCGCCCTGGCGCAGGTCCCACTCATCGGACCATCCCTTCTTCGGATCCTACAGAGCCGCCTTTAGCATAGTACGGTAGAGAGGAGGGGACGTCTTCAGTTGCAGTGGCCTCCCGTCAATGTCATTCACATTATTGTAGAGGCAATCAGTGGTAACGGGTGTGAAATCCTCCCCTGCATGACCATCGGCCGCCCTGAACCATTGGTGATGGCATGGTGTGCTCCTGAACCAGCAAGCTGGTTCATCCCTTCTTGCCTCAGGGATGAAGATGTCATCCCTTAGCCCGAAGCTGTACAACGACAGTTTCTTGCACTGCGGGTAATCCTTCTGACCTTCCGATAGCAGGTCTGTCAAGGAAGTGTGGTCCGAGTGGCTCTGAATCATCTCCCCCAAACCCGGACGGTTGGCCATCTCATATCGACGAGCAGCGTCTGCAAGGACCCCCAAGGCAGCTTCTTGATGGGCCATTTTAATTTTGGCCCTCAGAAAAGAACTCTTTCGGACGAATCGCGAAGCTCGGCCGCGAAGCTCGGCCGCGAAGCTCGACCGCGAAGTCGGATCGCGAAGATCGGTCGCGAGACCAAGCCGCGAAGTCTGGCCAAGGCAGACAGAGGTTCGCTTAGCGCGGACGCGGAGTCGGAGACTCGCGGTTCGCCGCGAAGCTCGATTCGCGGAGTGCTGTCGCGGAGTACGCGGAGCGTCGCGAAATCGAGAGCACAAAAGGACAAGGAAGGCGCGTAAAGACAAAAGAACGCGGACCCCCTATTTATAGGCGACGACCCCGGAGCATCGCGGCGTGCGTCACCCGCGCGAAGCATCGCGGCGCGTCCGGATCCGCGGCCCCGGCGAGCAGCGCGGGTCCCCCTTCGCGATGACACATCGCGAATCACCGACAGTTTTGGCGATTGTCCCTCAGACTTCGACCCTTCGCCCTCCGCGGCTCCAAGTCTGAGGGGGGGCATTTGTTGGCACCAAAAATATGGCCCGAAAGGAAGGAACAAAAAAGACAGCCGGCGCGCTGCCTCGCGAAGCACGGCCGCGGAGCCCCGCCGCGAAGCGTCCCAACATTGGCGGCCCCGCGAAGCTCCGGAGGCGGTAATCCTCCGCGAACCGGTTTGACGTTCGCGAGCTGCCGTGAAGCTCTGGAGGCGGTAATCCTCCGCGAACCCGTTTGACGTTCGCGAGCCGCCGCGAAGCCCCGAAGGCGGCGCGCGAGCCCTGCTTCGCGGCGCCCCTTCCCTATAAATACTCAACTCCCCCTGAGTCCCCAGGACGGACAATCCGACCTTTCGGCTTCTCCTCTCCCGAATCGCGAAGCACGCTTTGCCCCGGGAATCATGAGCTCCGCGAGGTATTTCTACTCCGCGATACGACTCTGATTTGTTTCGTTTTGAGCCCCTCTTCCGAGAGGGATGCCCTTCGCGAAGCTCAAGGGCGTTCGCAAAGGAAGGGGATTCCCAAGGGAACCCGCGCAGCCGCGGAGCACTTGTGCTTCGCGAAACACCCAACCCATGCTAGTAATCCCTATGCCAAGGCAGGATAACTATGCATCGCGAAGCACATTGCTTGGCAGGACCCTGCTTCACGAACCACTCCTTCTTCACGAGGCAGTGCTCCGCGAACACTGTTCCACTTCGCGAAGCACCCCCCACTTCCACCAATGCCCCATGCTAAGGCAAAGGCACCCCACTTCGCAGAGAACACTCCTCTGCTTAGCGATTCCTCTTTCCGTGCGACCCTCCAGGTTTGCACGATGTGATTTCAAAGTCCCATGGACAACACCTCCCGTAGCATTGATTCGCCTAATGCTTCTTCGCATAGGCACGCTAACGGCTATTGCTTCTTAGAATAGCCACGCTAACGTGGACCCCTCGATGGTTCCTCTCATGACCCCCCTTTACCATGGCCTTACCGACACCTTCCCTTCCCCAAGGACCAGAGGGTACCGGTTATGTAAGCCCTAGGGGTGTGGAGTGAACCCACCTCGTCCGAGCTGCAGGACGTTAAACTTCCAAGCACCACGTCCTCAACACCTGACGTTAAAATGTGGCCCAACCTCGTCTCCCTCACGAAGGGTCCCCCCAAATCGAACATTTTTTACACCACTCGTCTCCATGGGAATGGAACTCTTCCGCACATGGAATGAGATCCTCCTTGTCGGAGTGGTGTATGTTCGCAGGGGAAGGGTCGCCTCAGAGCGTAAACACCTAACCTTTGGTACGGATGATTTCACCAGTGCATCTCGGTACTTCCCCACTACCGAGGTCAGTGGAGGACATGATAGGGAACGAGGCACCTCCCGTTGTCGGACCAAGGTCCATCTTTCCCGCGCTTTGTCACGCCATGGGCCTCCATCCTGGAGTAAGTCCCAACACCATGGGCCGCCCAACGCGTAAGCCCCTCTTCGCTTCTCACGGACACACCCTTCGCGACGTGATCGTCGGGTCCATGCAACCTCTTGTTTCCCACACCGAGCATGACTCACGTGGGCTTAGAGTGAGCACCGACCCTGGCACCCACCTTTTGAACTACGAGGTCTTTGATCCATGTCAAGGCATGGTACGTAGGAAGCCTCCATGAGGTTCAAGCCCACCCGCCTTTCACGTCGGGTTTCACCCCCGTCCAGCACGACGTTAAACTGCACCCCGGTCCAGTGGTAAGCCATTGCGACCCAACCCCATTTGAACTACGAGGTCTTTGATCCATGTCAAGGCATGGTACGTAGGAAGCCTCCATGAGGTTCAAGCCTGCCCGCCTTTCACGTCGGGTTTCACCCCCGTCCAGCACGACGTTAAACTGCACCCCGGTCCAGTGGTAAGCCATTGCGACCCAACCCCACCTGAACTACGAGGTCTTTGATCCATGTCAAGTCATGGTACGTAGGAAGCCTCCACGAGGTTCAAGCCCAACACCCAGTGGACCAAGGTCTGCTTTCACGTCGGTTCACCGGTGAAACCCATTTGAACTACGAGGTCTTTGATCCATGTCAAGGCATGGTACGTAGGAATCCTCCACGAGGTTCAAGCCCACCACCCAGTGGACCAAGGTCTGCTTTCACGTCGGTTCACCGGCGAAACCCAAGTGAACTACGAGGACTTTGATCCATGTCAAGGCATGGTACGTAGGAAGCCTCCATGAGGTTCAAGACCACCCGTCATTTCACGTCGGGTCTCACCCCCGTCCAGCACCACGTTAAACTACACTTTGGTCCAGTGGTAAGCCATTGCGACCCACCATTTGAACTACGAGGACTTTGATCCATGTCAAGGCATGGTACGTAGGAAGCCTCCATGAGGTTCAAGCCCACCCGTCGCTCATTCACGTCGGGTCCCATTCCAGTCCAGCGGTAAGCCGTTGTGACCATTTGAACTACGAGGACTTTGATCCATGTCAAGGCATGGTATGTAGGAATCACCCCAGAGGTTCAATCCCAACTCCCCTCGGACCAAGGTCCATCTTCACGTCGGTACGCTGACGATGCCCGTCGGACCAAGGTCCAGCTTCACGTCGGTTTACCGGCACCATCCCGAACTACGCGGACTTTGATTCCCTGCCACAGGGATACGTAGGAAGCCTCTTCAAGGACCAAGCCCAACTTCACTATCGCCCCCTGCGATGGTCCCATTTCACTCTCATCCGTCTCCGCTGGATGTTAAACTCGCGGCATACCCTGTGTTGAACACGGGAAGCTGAGGAAAACCTCAGATACGTGTCTATGACATGTAATTCCCCGCGCTCGATGTGGGATGCCTCGGGCTTCCACGCCCTCGAGAAGCCTTGTGATCAAGGATAACAGACAGACATGCCAGGTCCCCCAGCATCCAGACACGCTACTGATGCCTCAACGTGACTACTCCCCTGACCGAAGGTTGTTTCCCTGACTGGACCCTTTGGAATGTCCCGACAGGAGCAGCGTAATTAACCGGCGTCCATGGGAACATGGCACTGGGAAGAGTTTCACGAACTACGTATTAAATCTATAAGGGAGACTCGGACTACTTGACGAGTTCTGAGGAGGAATCCACAGGAGGAAGAACCGACATCCCATCATCCCGTTTCGATCAAGGAGCAGACGTACCTGAATAAGGAGCGAATGCCTCCCGCATTTTGAAAGCAGGAATGAGGGGAAATAAAGCCGCGCGTCCCCCCCTGACGGACGGATGCGCACGCGCCCCGGCGAAAGCGTCGGAAACACACATCCATGTGAATCCACAAGGTCTCCAAATCCACCCAAGGTGAAAATGGATGGAAATATCTCATCCAATAGGATTTGGACATGTTTTAGGGCATTTTAATATTATAAAAGTATTATTTTTTAACCTTATTTACCAGATTTACCCTTTAACCATGGTAAATTAAATAATTACTGATGTTACTATTCAGAATGTCAAAAAAATAAAAGGTACATATTCACAAAATTTGTAAATTACGATTTCAAATATAGAATACATTATTCCAAATTCAAAACATATAATTCGCAGTAATTAATTTTAAATTAATCTCGTTGTTGAAATGAGAAAACATGTTTTAAAAGTTAAAACATTAAAAAAGGTTGAATTGTTTTTACATATGAATTATATTTAAAATTAATGATAATGGAATAAATTATATTAAATGGTAAAAAAATATTTTATTTATACTTTAGAATCATTAAATTTTATAATTTAACCATACAAATTATCTCAAAATGAAATTTTTTTTAATTATAATTTAGCTTATCGAAACATGAATTTTATAAGAAAAAATATATAAATTTTATCCAATGTAAATTTTAATAGCCCACTACAATTAATTTGTTTATTTTTCCATGTAGAAATTATTAATGTGTCAAAATCTTGATTTAAAATATGTTCAACATTCAAAGGTGTAAAATTAACCTTTATAAAAAAATAAGTTTTTATTCATAAAATAGGGTTTTATTCATACCATATGACTAAAATATCCATTAGATGAATAAAAAAATTATTATTTATATAACACATAAATCTCAATAATTTCATTACCAAATTTAATTAAATCAAAAATAAAAATAACTAATTGATTTATATTTTTCATAAATAATTAGTAGTGAATAGATTCATATTGAATTTTTATAAGTTAGTTAAAATTATTTTCACTAACGTAACTAGTAATGCTATAACAGTTATTTGATATTATGGGAATCTCGTTATTTTTATGAACTCGTGATTGTGTTCAATCAAAGCTGCCAAAGAAAAAACTATATAAGAAAATATTTCATATA
This sequence comes from Viscum album, assembly GCA_963277665.1. NCBI lineage: Eukaryota > Viridiplantae > Streptophyta > Magnoliopsida > Santalales > Viscaceae > Viscum > Viscum album. The sequence continues at coordinate 355,042,813 of OY728155.1, read as the reverse complement.
AAAATCAGGGTGTTAAAAAGTACACATTGTTTTTGAATAGGAAACTCCCCTTATAGGACTGACACATACATAATAGGGAAAATTATTCAAATTGGATGTTGTAGATTTACCTGGTACATGTGAGATGGGAAACACTACTTATCTTGTGATAAAAGGAATAAAGAAACACATCGTTGGTAAATGCATGTGTTATGGGAGATGAACACTAAGGATAATGGTTCTCTATAGATATTCCTATAGTAATGTATAGTTTTATGCCATGCAATAGATATGAACCATGTATTTTTAAATAATGTGTCATGGAAATGTGGTGTTTCTTTTATTGAATTTTACTTAGGACCATGATAACTCTTCTATGAACTGATATTTCTCAGTTATGGAGGGATGGCTTTTCCAAAATTCTTATGCCCATGTGAGCCATGCTCAAATTGGGAAAATAGGAATGGAAATGGTTAATTTAATGACATGGAGAAAACTAGAGAATGTATAGGTGAATGTGTTATCATGTATCTTTTAGGATGAGATAATTAATCATGGAATCCTTATAAATATCATGGCTATAATAATTAATTAATATGTATTTATAAAAAACTATACAGTTTATTGTCATGTGGAGAGGACCTCAAAAATGTAGTTTAATATCATGAACTAGGAAACAATATGACATTATTAGAATAAATATCATGGCTGGACTAAATAATGGAGATATGGATACTAATAAGTATCTTTTAATGATATGAATCAATCCACTTGCAGTTATTTAATGTTAAATTACATAGGTTGATCTAACTCAAGAACAAGGACCTAAAAACAAGATATTTCTATTTCCTATATTTAGATCATCTGTTGTGAGTCATCGATACGACAATGGGTTTTTGCAGTTTATCATCATTTTGTAAGGATGTATTATTTATAATTTTACATCCTCTAGTTAGGGAATCATTCATACAGTTTAGCAGAATTTTGTCATGACGTCTTCTGAACAGTATATCATCATCTCTTCAGGATTTATTTTTGTTGTTTAGAATCATGCAAATGAGGATATTATGATTTATAGTAGCTATAAAATATATTTCTTATGAAACATAACATTTTTGGGAGCATTACATGTTCTCCATCCATTGTGTCTAATGAGTGACCTCTATTACAATAGAATTATTTACTGTGTAAGTCAGTTTCCATTTTTGTTCTAGCTTGTGAGGATTCATTCCTAGAATAATTGGGGTTCTAAAATCTCATATCAGTTCCCCTTAAATGAATGAATAGAGGATAACCATTATATTTAAGGGTAATTAAATATGATTCTAATGGACATTGGGGATGTGTAGTGTACCGAATATTTTCTAATCGAGACTCTCTAATTAATACACCTCTTTTGCAACCACTTATCATCTAAGAGTCATTTGAAAATTTCTATATTAGGTGAGTTAAAATGGACTTCTTTGATAAATAGAGCCTCAATTATTTATTTAAATTATATATAGTTTCTTGTGTTACAGAAAAAGTGGTGTTAAGGTAGGCCCAAAATACATTGAGGAGCACTTACATCCATGACTTACATTCAATATTATCCATATTATAATTTATATTTCATAGAGTCTTATTTAAAGAAACTATTTAACCATTTTCCACTATATGATAGCGAATTAAATGATTGTTCTATATGATTTACTCCTAGTAAAATTCCTTCAGATGATAAGAAAAACTGTTTATTCCATTGTGTATTAGTGTAGTGTGTGGGTCAAAAAATTGGATGATGATACTATACATCCTGAAAGACATGAAATATTTTATATTAATGTCATTCAGTCGCATCGCCATAGTCCTTCTGGATATTGAGTCAATAGGAGTATGTATGAACTCAAACTACTTAGTTGTGTCATGGGTATTGAAACCACAAAATTCATTACATATAAGAAAAGTTGTCAAGAATATTAAGAAATAAATTTCAATTATATGGGTCAATGGATGAATTTTTCATGAGTTTAGAATTCTTGATATTTCCTCGTGAATTCCATGTAGTCATGTATCATTGTATTCAGTTAGTATCCATGTTTCCTAGTTTGATGGGAGATCTTGGTACCACATTGATGAGTAACACAGTATCCTAGATGGAATTATTAAATTATGGAAGGAATACCAATATTATACATGAATATGAGGATTATTCCATCAAAACCTTGTATGTAGAGTTATTTTTTCTCATTTGGTCCATTTCGAAGGGTAAAATTAGCATCTTAGTGTCAAAACATATTCTTCAGGGATCAGTCTATCAAAAGGTTTGTCCTTTTATGATAATAAATGATTTGATCCATCTATCCAAGGTTCGATGTCTGTTAATCATTCTCTAGGGATGTTTTAATATGAATTACTTCATCTATGTAATAGATGATGACCGATCAGACCATCCTTCGATGTGTGATGAGGAAGAGTAATTCCACCACAAAAGGATCAACCAAAGATATGGATTCACTAAATATAACATAATATTGAGCATTTTGTTATTGGAGTACATGATACAATGTGGGTTCAAAATGTAACACTTCCATTAGTCCTCTTATATAGATGATAATATTGTATATTTCTTCATTTTTATGGAATATTCATTCTTGATATACTTTATCCCTAGCTCTAAATCCCCACTAATATTCCTGAAGGCTATCTACAATTATAGGGAAAGTTATATGCTAATGATGAATGATTGGTATTTGTCCCCCATATTTATTAATCCTTCATTTATTGATAATGATAGGGGAAAAATTATTTTTCTATAGAAAAAATATAGTCCCTAGACTGAATCTGTTTAGTGCATATATATTCTGGTATAATTGAAATTGGGTTTTGGGAAAATGTAGCAAAATAAAACTTGTTTACTCTGGAATATTGTGGGCATAAAACACTTATTTATATAGATGTTTGGTGTCCACTTGGGTACTTTCCAGGACAGGATGTTCCATGGAGAAATCTTCTATGGAATTCCAATTTATTGACATCCATGAAATGAAATGGATGTCATAGTTTTTCAAAATAACATCCAATTGAGGTAAACACCCGATCTACATAGCATGGAAATAATATACAAGGGTAGCCCAATATAGTAGGCTAATTAGACTATATGGTACTATACGTAATTCAATAGCATATTCCCATAAAATATGAGTGTGAGGACATTCTTCCTAAGAATTTATTTTTGGGTATTTATACCTAGAATCATTTTTTTAAGATATTAGATACTATTCACATTACCCACATCATTTTTCAATATGGGGACAGTGCCATGTGATTATTCCAGGGTGGAAATATATAAGATGTGTGGATTTACTTCCATTGGAGGCATCCTGACCGATGGGTGGGAAACGTAGTATTTCATACTCTATTTGGATTCATGAAAGTATTCATCCCATTGTTAAGTGAATTTAATATTCAATATATTGATTAAGGGGAGGGAGTTTCAGGATAAGTTGGCTATGAAACAACAGATGTAGTCAAGTTGACCTTGGAACCTCCTCAGTTCATTGATATTTTTATGTGGTGGCATTACCATAATTTCACTACTATTTTACGGGTAGAAATCATTTTCAATGTGACATGCTCAGAAATTATATAATTCCCATGATGTAACCCCAAAATCATATTTGGGAAGATTCATCTTTAGACTATGTTGTCATAACTTCTTGATGATAATATGATTATACGTGAGGTCATCACACAACTCTAGTGATTTAACCACCATTAAATTAACATAACATAATGTTATTCATCTCATGATGGGAATAAAGATATGATTTAGGACATGTTTATAAGTAGAAATGGTGGTCTGACATCCAATGTGCATGACCAGTGAGCAGATTATCCACTCGGATTATTTGAATTCTATGGATTCTTCATTTTTAGGTTCCATTTTTATTTTTATTTGAATTGAATACCATTCAATGAAAAAATGGTCTTGTAATCTTTCACATGAAACAACAAAAATTGTTTTATTTATAATGGAAAATAATCATCCAATAAGTGTTGATTATGATTTCTTAAATCAATGTAGGCTTTTATATTCCTATTATTTTACCTGATAGGGTAGATGTTTTCCATCCATCGTTAGAATTACACTTCACAAAAAAATTATATTTTATTATTTTCTCATCTTCTGAATGTAAATTAGTATATTTAGATGATTTCATCAACATGGCATCCTACAGAAAACCTCAGTGGTCATTAGTTAACCCTGGATGTTGTTTGGATATATTGGTGATCATTCTAGGAATTTATGTGTAGTAAATTTTGAATACATATAGAGGCTTCCTAGAAAATAATATATACATATTTTGTTAATCATCTATCATAGACTCACTAATTAGTATATACTATTGGATAGATTATATTACAAGATTTACCTACCTCAGCTCATTGATGGTGGTGGAGATTCCTTCCACTAATTTTTTAGGGGAGTTCACAAGGTCATACTCTTATTCTACCACCTTTAGTTCTATAGAGTCATTTTGAGTTGTATTAGATAACCCGAGGGAATACATGTCACTATCAAGATAATGAAGGAAACTGGAAGAAACATTTTATTCCCTTACTATCCATGGAATTGTAAAGATATTTTGGTAAAAATTAATTTCTTTTAAACTATCATTAGGGATAGAAAGGGCCTGTAAAATTAGAATTAAGTAAAATTATTTAACCATACATATGGTTAGCACATAATTTATATCTGACATACTGAATGTTTTTTTAAATAAATGAACCTAACAAGGAATTTAATTTGACAACAAAATAGACTGATTTCTATTGGGAGTAATAAATATATATTATACATTACTTATTATTTTCTAATGTTCTTGTATAATGGAATCAGAAATATCATGGGTATACTGAATGGAATCTTCCAAACATTTTATTTTTTTTATAAATTCATGAAATCCATGTAGTTATTTCAGCATGATTAGTGATTTCTGGATATCATCCTAGATATTTTTAGAATAGTGTTATAGAAACATCCAAAATAAGATATTTATGATGGGTGAACTATTTAAAAAATTCTGAATATCTATGAAGTCTTGAACAATATAATTTTTATAATGTTTTCATTTTTTCCAAATATTATTAGTTTCTTTAGTGTATATATGAACTGGTAAAGGAATTAATGAAGAATGTACATCCATTCAATAATTAAACCTATAAGAAAGATATTGTTCTAAACAATGGTTGACCTTATCAGATTCTATGTAAAATACATGATCTTGGTCTCCAAGTTCTAATCCTATAAACCCATCATCAGTATGCATCATGAATGGATGTGTATGAGATATTATTTTGGGTCTCCCATTAAATCAATGTTGTGGATGGTATGATTTCAAAAATGTGGTGGGGGAAAAGTGTCACAGACATATTCAGGATGCAAATTATTTTCAGGGGGAATAGTATTGTGTTTTCTTTCTATATATTTCATTACAGAAGATAAATTTACTATAACATTGAGATATTTTCAAGGTACTATATTTATATCCACCTTCCAATAGTATATGGAAGGTAAGGCATGATGAGGTATACCTATTTTCACCTCATTCAAATTCTCAATATATGATAATAATGAATTAACACATTTTTTTGGGGAGTTAATTTCACCTTAATTTTGGTAAGTCATAATTATCTTCGACTACCTCGTTTTATTGGCCATCTTCCGAGATCTGAAGTTGTTCTAATGCACAGATTCTTACCATGGTTGTGAATTTGGTCATTCTTGATGTATTAGAGGAGGAATAATTTTCTCATCTCAATGATGATACACAGTAAGAATATTTCTCTAGAGTAGCTTGTCATTCAGTAGAATATAATTTTGTAACTCATTATTATATTATTAAAACTTTTCCCCATAGGAAGTAATTTTGGCCCTTATAGGTGATTAGTGGGATATGACTACATCATTCCCTTTATCTTTGGAAGTGTTCCACCATATATATATGGAAACACAATATTTGAATGTGTTAGGTTTTGTATCCTCATTTCTTTCTACATGATAAAATCCTCAGTTTGTGAAACTAGATTACTCTCCTCTTAGGATATTTTATTCATCATGCATCCCTCTACATTTTCATCTTGATCCTCATTATTAATTGAGTTGATGGTGATGAAATTAACATTGGTATTTTTTCAGTGGTTGTTATCTCATTAATATTAATGAAATTTGATGATTCATCACTATTCTCATTAGGGAAATTTATCAAAACATTTTCCATGTTATACAATTTTCTTTCTGACCACTATATGTATGATTCCCTTTGCATATCTTTTCACCTACCTCGGATAATAAACATTTACCATGAGGGAGTTTCATATCATTTTTTGAAATAAATACATAAAAAAAATATGTTCTTCTTGACATGGGAAGAATATATGGGATGTTGACCAATAATATATACCATTCAAAATGGTGAAGGAAAATTCCATCTTAGGTGATGTTGATGATGGAAATACCCCAATTCCAGTGGGATGAGGCATATTCAGGGTTGTGATTATAAATTTTTGATCATTTTATTGAGCTTGTAATGATTTTTTTTCGGATGTGATGAATCCTATGAATTAAATTGATATAAAAATTACCACATCCCTTCTACCTTGGATTAATTTAGAACATCATTTTATTCTCTTGGACACTCTTGGGGGTTGATTATCCTGGTGATATGGTTAAAAATTCCCCTACCCTAGTGGTTTGGGGTTGATTTTTAGCTTCTAAAAATATTTCTTTAATCCTTTGAAGGATTACGGACTTAAGGGGTGAAAGAAGAGGTAAATATTCCCCCAACACAGTGAGTATGTTTTTCTCTTGGACAGTTGTTATGGCAGCTCCTATTGAAATCCGATTATGTTTTCACAGCATTTCTCCATTATGATCTCAATGCAATGGAATCCCATAATGATATCTATTTTATATGGGAATTTGTTAGGTTTACCACAACATCACTTTCCATTTCTGAAATGTGTCACCTTTATTTTTTGGGGCCCAGTTTGATGCTCTTTTATCAGCCCTCTACCTCTATTTTTTATGTCATGGATATTTTAATTAGGAGGAATTATCTTTTTTTGACTCACTAGGACTCCAATTACCTAGTACCATGATATAATAGGTTTTTATGAAATTATATGACATTGTTTTTGGGATGTTTTTCTATTCTTATGTTGTATTGAAGTTCAATTCTCTATACATTCCACATACAACAATCAAGATACATGATGATATGTAATTGAATAGAACTAAATAGTTGCGATGTAGTGGAGGTATTTTTTTTACTTGTGATTTGGTTTTTCATTTTTGGGTCTTGGATGATGGGTATAGTATCCATGTCTAGCTACAAATAGATTATATTGATGGTCTAATGGTGACCTTCATATCATAGATAAGGGAGGTGAATATCCTATAATTGTTGACATGTTTCCCACATACATTGATTTAGATAAGGAATTAAATCCTTCTACAACACAAATGATATCTCATTTTAATTATTATATAGGGATTTGAACATGGCCGAGAGGATATTTCTTTCTAGATCTGTCCATATATCCATATAGGATTCCTCTTTATCAAAAATACACATGTCCAATTTTTCATACTAATACAAGATTTTTATGGTGGTCTCCTAATGACTTTGGTGAAGGGTTACCAGTTGCTTATGGGGAACTTTTTACTATTGAATATAGTGTTTCATGCATGTATTTTTTTGATCTGCTATGAGTTTTCAAATCCTATCTATATGATGGTGTCTTGGAATGGAGAATATTTCCTTGTTTTAATGATATATCACAATGTGATGGTTGACCATAGTGGGTTTCATGAGTGGAGACTACGTGATATGTATAAGCACAACTGTGAGGATGAATATTGGTTTAATAATTTTTTTATGATTCAATTGAGGTGTCAACATACACATGGTGGTTGAGAATGATTCATGAATAGACATGAAAAAACTAGTTTGGATAATATTAGTGATTCAATCATTATTATATATCATGTTAGAATTATGAAGACCTACCTTTAGGGATTGTGTAGGGATATGAACATGTTTTATTACAGAAACCCAAATATGTTGATAACATTCTAGTGTATTTGGAATATTTTCTCACTTTTGATAAGCTACTAGATTATTATGGTGTGCTTCTGTACTGATAGAAATAATATGATCATACCTATAGGTTGTCTCATGAATATGTAAATAAACCATCGATGAATTATGGATATGATACTGGTAAAAAAATCATTCCCTTTAGAGTGCGCGGACACACCTTCATAATGGGAGGAGGTATATAATCATCCTCCTATACAGCCTCTGAAGGATTTTGGTGCAGTCATTAATCTATTAAAGTAGTGATATAAACCTAGTTTTTGGGACCTACTAGAAATATGACATGTAAATTCCTTGAATTCAATATGAGTATATGTCATAATTATGCAATGATATCACCAGGTGAGCCTCAGTTTGATTGGATATATGAGACTGGTCTTGTCCCATTTGAATGTTCTTCCTCTATTTTGTGATGGGAATATGATATTTTCCTAAGGCATGTTCCACTCTCACCTGGTGAGACCCAGTTAGAATTGGAATATGATCCTGGTTCGATGCCTTTGGAGTATTCTTCCAGTTTTTTTCAGAAGGGCTATGTGAATTTCATGATTCGCATGTCTCTCATACTATTCGATCCATGGTTGTAACTGTAATATGAGTTCATCCTAGTACCCTGTCCTTTTAAGTATTATGATCATAATACTCTTATATGGTATCAAGAAGACTAAATTTATACAAAGAATAATCTTTTTAATGATGATAAGAGTATATGGATGCCCTTTCAAATCCATGTATCTATAGGAGTGCTAGAATATATAGATAGAGATCATCATCTATTGCTTGAATGTAATGAAAGTTTAGAAAATGATTGAAATAATTTATGTGACCACACATTTTGACACCAATATATACTATAATATATCTTTGATTGATGTGGGGATATGATCCCACTATATTCCACCATATTCTATAAGAATATTACAATGGGATTCAAACATGGAGGTAGGGATTTGTGCATCCCCAATGATTTATATATGAATATTCTCACACAATTTCTTCTAGTGAGCATGAGTATGAACCTTATAGATGGATATCAAAAAAATATATTCAATGGAATCATTCTTATTAGTGGGAATATATTTCTCATATTAGTTATCCAAATCATTAAATGCTTGATTTGAATACCTTGATACATATACAAGAGAATTATATGTGGAAATATGCAGGGTGGTTCCCTCAGTACGAGACAGAGGGGAACTGGAGGGAAGGTATTGGTGACAGAGGTCTGTAGGATCCCTCTGTAATGACTTCTGAAACAGAAGGGAACCATAGGAGACTCCATGATCAACCTTCACCAGATACTAAATATGGTGATTTTCCCACACTAGGGATATTATTTTGAATTGTATGAATGGTTCAATTAGTGCCACTAGTTTCATTTCATCTATTGTTAAATGATGTGAAATAATTTTTTTATGATTTTGATACCCTTGAATGAGGTCTAAATTGTATGGATTATCCCATGTCAGTGTTATTCTCATATTATTACATTATCTACTCGAAAATAGTAGTTTCGGGAAGGTAAAGTAATTTTATTACCCACAACGGTTTCATCTATAAATAAATATCAAAAACGTTTTCTATGTGAAGACATGATTTGGGTTAGGGTGTTGTCTGTAAGACTAGTATCTACAGTCACAATCAAAACAGTGAAATTGTATAATGATTAGTGAACTAAAAAAGGCATGATATATTCCTAATTAGATATTCCCAGGTAACATGATAGTAATTTGTTAATCTTAGACAATTAATTTTTCTCATGTGGACTTCTCATAGTAATGATTGACTTATTTCATCAGAACCTAGGTGGAAATTTTACAAAATATAATTTTTAGTGTTTGAGAGATTCACATTAGGAACAGAATTTTTTTCATAGGATGATTAGATATGAATTTATTCCTGATGACCTATTGTTGAATATTATGTGAGGTATAGCTCATCACACCCTCTTGGTGGGAATAATGGCCTACTCTAGGACTCTCTTCAAGAATTATGATATATTTATAATTATATTTCTTATCTTACTATGGGCCCAGTTAACCTAAAATAATGATCATGTTTTGAATCCGTCATTGTGTAAAATATGTGTCTATTAATGATTCCATCTGTATGTATCAAAGTTTCTTATTCTTCATCCTATCAATGTATACATAGTTATTTATTGAATCAATATAGAAACGATATCCGGTGTTTAATGTCATTTCAGACGTTAATTAATATTATGAGGCTATTATTGATTCTTTATTTGACATATTATATATCCTTATTACAATAGGAATAAAAACAAAAATTGTTTATAAACCCACATAGCTCTTTTTCATGAGAAATGAATATATATGAAGACATGTTGACACCAGGTATTAAGCTCAATACTTGGTAACACAACCTACATATCTAGGTTATGGAATGAATCATATTTATTATAGTTCGATTGTGACCCTGTGACTTACCCCGTTGAAGATTCCCTTATATAGGATAATCATGCCATGTCATTAAATAAGGATTTTGTTCTGATGTATCTATTTCCAAATTTTAATTATAATTTGAATTACATGGTCATTATAAATACTTATTCTCATGTGAGATATGCTCATCAGGAGAAACAATGGATAACAAGTTAATAGTATCATCAAATATGGATGTGGGACATATGCTTTGGGGAAATCCCTATAGAATGATTGGTATGGATATTCTTCCATAAGGATGTGTCCTGTGTATCCTAGTTATGAAATGATTTAGTGTTCTTGTTGTTCAATTAACATCCCAATATTCTTGTAGATGAGAAAGAATGGTGTACCAGAATGAGAGTTTTGGATCCCATGAGTTTTAATGTTAAATAAATTGGAGAGAATACACCAAGGGGGATTCCATATTTATATTGGCACATAGCACAAAATATTATGTAACATTTTTAGAGCATGAATAAAAGTTAATTTAGTTTTATTTGGTGTATTTATGAATATATCCATTGCATACAGTTATCATGTTTGATAATGTATTCCTCACATTTTCTGATTGTCTTCTTGAGATGTTTTGAATGTATTCCCGACATGTTTAATGAAGTACGTAAATTTATTGGATACCCAGAATACATTTAAATAGATAATCTCTTGATCTAGTTTACATATCCTAATTATGTCCCATAAATTTAATGTCATGTCTGGAGGACGTTCCATACTCAAGGATGTTAGGTTTGGAGGGTGTCATATGACTGAGATGATTTTTCTAGTGGACATCACAATATATTTATGGCACACGTGATGTACTTTGTGATAACTATCTAACATATACAAGAGTATATCACAGGATCAATAGATATATTTCTTGGTGATACCATATGACTTGGATAACATGACCTAATTTTGTTATATGATATTATTGATACTTCTGTATAACTGTGTAAGACCTTTTTGACTTTTTTATTGGTTATCTCATGACATGGATGAATTTTCCGTAGGTCATCACATGATGTTGCTTAAATTTATGGTTGAATTTGAGATTCCTATTGACATATTTTGGGGATGTCATTAAACTAAGATTACATGTCTTAGTACCACTGTATAAAATATGAAACATGTATAGAGGACATCTCAAGATTATTATGGAATGTGTAGAGGACTTCCTAAGACTGGGGTGGCATGCTCCGAGGGAATAAAATAGAAATAATGACATTTCCAATTCATATATCATAATATAAATGGAATATAGAGAGAGCATCACATGACTTAGGGGACAGCTCCCTATTCTACTGGAAGACTTGGGTAGGTTATGCCATGTGAATGGAGATTTTAGTAATCCTATTTTAATAATTCTCCCATCTCATTAAGTCCATTCCATGATTTATTTCTTATGTTTCCCATTTTTTTCATTTTTATATTATATTAGTTTTTATATGACATATTTGACATGTGAGACTCCTTCAGTTAATCAGACTGACACACCAGATCTCATTCATGTGATCGATAGAGTTATTATATGAAGATAATGTTCATGATTCATTAACCCTTAGGTCATGGAATTGATTTTAATAGGTATGATACCTATATGATCCTGTGATAGGACACTCTGGGATGTCTTCTCATGCACTCCCATGATGTAGTCTCTTTTGGTATTTGTGAATATTCTTTTTTATGTTTATTAGGAGGTATTTATAGGCCTCTCAACCCTGTTAATATGACATGTTTTGTGAAATGGCTATCAAAAATATTAGCCAGATTTGGTGGAGGTATTTTGGTATCATGTGCTTGACAAGATCCCTTCATGGGTCATCCAAGGTTTCAGATGATGATCAGAAAAAGTGAGAATGATCCACTAGTTCCTTGTTTACTAATCCAAGGATAATCAAAGGGATTTTCCATAACCATGTGGACATGTCGAGAAGATTTTATAAGGAAAGAAAGGCATATGAAAGAGGCTTCACAAGATAGGGATTCCCATGGAATGGATTTTATGTTATCAAATATAATTTTTATTAGGTCCTTCATGTGACAATGGAAGCTTATCAAGGTGGCCTCCTGGGGATTTGGTTGAGATATATAAAAGACCATATGATATAATTTAATCTTTTCATGTTGGATTCTTGATATCAATAGTGATCTCATGCTACATATAATACCTTCCACATAAATAACCGTGTATAATTCCATAAAAATAATATTCCACATTTTTCCCATATTATTTTCTTATATATTTTACATGGGTAGGGGACATAACGACGTTGTGATAGTATTTCAATGGTGAATCGCTATCTTTGTTTGTGATGTATGATGTAATCAGTAATGAGTCGTGGGATGGAATGTGGTCCATTCAAAAGAAACAATTCTTCTTATCTGTTGGGATTCAAGGGTATCATATACCTGAATGTATGAGTTTGATGTGGTTTTATAGGTGAACGTGACATGAACACATACTTTTTCACAACATCTTGGGAATTCTTACAATGGATTCACAAGGTCTTGCATAACTCATGAGTACGCCATAGTAATATTAACATAATACTCACTCACATGGGGTTACTACTATTTTTTGTCTTTATTTTAAAATTTTTTCTTATTTTCATGCTTCCAATGGTTTGCGAGTCAATGAGTTTGGAGGAGTTCATTTAGAATCCTCCACATGATCAAAAATTATATCTAGGATTCCTTAATAATAACTTAGAGGCTTTTCAAAGGGAGTCTACATGATCCATAGTAGATCTTTTGAAATACATGATCCATTTTAAGTGACTTTTAAAGCTCATGTGATCACATGTACTTATATTGTTTACATAATTCATGACAGTTAACTTCCTTTTCTTCTTTTTTTATAGGGAAAAAATTTCCATGCTTTAGGTCCTTCTTATATTCTAGATTTTATAATACTGATTTATTGGGCATTAATAGGATCATAAAAGTCCAAACCCATAGATCACTAGTCATATCCATATAAAAATTATGGTATGGGGCTTGATCAGAAATAAAAATACTCTAATTATTGACGTAAAAGATTAAACACCCACTCTGAGGATAAAATATTATTTTTGTAAAAACTAGTATTATATGGTTTAGGGATGCTAAGGAAATACTCGACCTATATTAATAATAATCACTTGAATTCACCTCATATTACATGTCATTACTATGGAAATATGTTACATTCCTAAAATATATGTTCTGTAGAAAAATGTAATTAATTGAAAAAGAATTAATATGTGGCATTACTGAGTTCAATATTAAATGAATGATGTTTATGGTCATTGTTTCTGGTGTGTAGGATTCAGACACATGAATATATATTTATCATTAACATTATAGAGATACATGGAAAGGAAGAAAAAAATTGGTTTCAATAAGTAGCTGAAAGAATCATTAAATTAGCAAATTATGAAAAATAGGTTTTCATTGATGAAAGATAAATTTGTCCGATCACACTATGATTAATATGTGTAATATAATTACAAAAAAGGTATGAATTCAATGATGTGTGTTAAAAATAATAGATTATAGAAGGAATTTTTATATAAAATTCCCATAAAGAATCATATTGTGATGGTGTATTGATCCTAGATAGGTGATGCACATCAAATATGATATGAAATAATGACTATGTTAGAGACATGAAATATGACACTAATGTTTTTCAAAAAAATTCAAATGATGAAGATCTAATGAATATTGGATCAGGAAAAGAGAAATTCATACTTAAGGATATTGGATGAGATGATGTATTGGTTGTCAAAGGTCTCAGTCACAACATTATATGGGTAAGTCTATGATGTTACTCAGGACATGCTATATGTTTTCAAATAATTTGGGTATAGTAAATGGAAATTATTTAATGATACTTTTTTAAATAATAAACATGAAGTGGACCTTCTTCCATGTGAGTGGAGAAAAGGTTATTTTATTTATATCCAAAAAGGATGAAAATAGATTATTTCAATAATCAGATTAGCCATCTATTCCAACTATCCCTATAAGTTCTTATCAAATTTAATACACCTTAAGACCTCCTCATGATAGAATGTGATTATACTCACACATTTGATACATTTCAACATTGTATGATTATTAAAATGATGATCAAGGTAAAATAAAAAAGTGGACTAAAGTGAATGAATGTTGTTGAATTGGTGCATTCATATTCTTGTGGACCTATATCATGAAGATATAGTAATAGGAATAATTATTATATTATTTTTATATATTATTTAAATAAGTTTTCATAGATATTTTTTCATTTACCTCATGTTGCACATGTTTAGTTTCTTTACAAATATAAGGAAACTTATTATTTTTATATATAAAAGATTATTATGTTTCAGAATAATAATGATGTATAATTATCAATGATCCAAGTGGAGGATTATCTCAGCAAAAATTGGATAAGTTCGATAGTTATAATAATGGTAACTCCTCAAAAAATGGAGTTGTTTATAGAAGAAATTGAAATATAAACAACATTTATAGAACAATTCATACAGAAATAGATATAGCACGTAAATTTATAAATATTGTGTCTTGACATAGATCAACATATATAATTGTGATTAAGTGTGTACAAAATATTTAAGGACTCATTATGATATCTAGTGTGGTAACATAAAAACATGAAAATAATTTAGAATCATTTGAAGTTAGTGATATATATATATATATTGAGAAAAAAAATTAGGCTTATAGATATGAGGTGATATTACTTGGAAACTCAATAAAAATCATATAAATTATTCGATAGGAGGATAGGAAATGTGGATGAAATCAATAATGTAAAAATAATTAAAATGAAAAAAATATTCAATGTAACAGTTAAAATTTCTCTGATGATAGTGATGAGTATTTATGAAAATCAGGGGGTGTAAATGTTGAAAATAATGACTTAAAATAGTATAAAAATGATGTAGATGTTGAATTCAGATTTGTATATGTATGGTTGGTTAATAGTCAAGGTGAAAATGACAAGAAAAAATATCATTGGGGATCTGAAAACCCAATTACCATCATGGAGAATGAATTTATAAAACACACTTAATAACATAATGAGATTTTATAAATTTATTTTTCAGAATAAATTTAATTATTTTGATATTTTTCAATTACACATAACCTGATGTTTAGAATTTTTAAACACAATAATGTTTTTATGTTGCATTATATGCAACACCAGGCCTAATAGAAGAACAATATTTTAGTAACAAAATTATTTTATATAAGAATTATAATGGAGTGTACTAATATAAATAAATTACTTTTGACATTATTTATTTTACAAAAATTTATTTTTTATATATAGATTATAAATAAAATATTTTGTCATATTGAAAATGAATTTCTTACGAAAATAGTATTTTTCATAAAGGTGGATTAAATCACACATAATTCACATAATATAAAATTATTTTTTACTACATTATTAAATTTATTTAAAAAACTATTATTACTTTTAAAATTATAATACCAAAATTATATGATCTAGAATATTTGGGATTTTTCTGAGAGTTTCCATTTTCTATGAATAGTGAATAATAATGAATTTTAATTGAAACCTGCCTCTTTGATTAAATTATATATTAAGGTAAATTATATTATTAATTGGTTTAAACATTAAACTAGTTCAACTGTATTCCATTAATTTAATTTCATTCATTGTAATTATTTTCATGTTGAGTTTTAGTATATAAAAATTGTATACTTTTAAGAATTTTTTGTTTGAAAAGACACTTTTTCATCGCCTGCATGGGAAACATTTGAAATGAAATTATTCCACTTCTATGAATTGAATTTAAAATAAATTGGTCTATATTTTGAATAAGAATATTTTTATTAACTAATTTTTTCATATTAATTTATGACCATAATTATTAGTGAAAATAGTTGAAATTAATTATTATGATTGAGGTAAAAATCTAGTGTATCAACAATAAAACATAATTTATAAGGGGTAAAATGACCTATAAACTTATTCAACACCCCTTTTTGTGACCATTTGTACACTCTTTCCAATGTAACATATTTTGTATATTATTTTGTGACATTTTCTCTGAATGCATCCAATATAATTTATTATGTAATGAAAAAGTAATAAATGAACCTTCATTTACTTTAATATATATAAATACTTGGAAAGGTAAGAAATCATATGATATGTTATAAATATTATTTAAAAGATAAATTATTTTATTTAACATGATCATTTAATTTATTTTTTTAGAGTAGATATAATTACTTTAATTTCTTAAGAGATCGCAACAAATAATTTATTAAGTTATAATTAAATAGTACAGATGATACTAAAAATATTAAACTAATATAATGGAATAAATTATATTATTCCATTAATTTTTTTATGATTATATCTTGTAACGTTGGTTTGAATAAGATTTATTTGATTTATATCCTTGTCTTGGTACTTTAATTGAAATAAAATAAATAATTTAAAAATTATCATTAATGTTATTTTATAATAAATGATTATTTATTCGATGCTTCGGGAATAATAAAAATCATATCATATATTAAATTATTTTAAAATATCAATATCAATAAAACAGGTTCTCTTCATGAGCCAATTTTTCTTTAATAATTACTATATTCACCATTAATTTTTAAAAACTCTGTTTGCGAGGTTATAATTAAAATGTTATTTTTGAACATTACATAAGTTTTTATTAGTTTTTCACACACATTGTATTTCAATATATTACATTAGACTTATTATTTAGAATCACTAAGAATAAATTATATAGTATTGTTCAATTTAATTTTAGCCTTAAAGTATTAATTACCTATCTAAATAGAAATATACATGTTACCATAGTAAAAAATAATTAAAATTTTAAAATTGAGTAAACAAAATGACTAAGGAATTACATTATAAGAAATGAGAATTATATTTTTGTTGAAGTTGTGTATCAAAAAAATCAACCATACATATAATTATTGATCTATTTTAGAGGCACATGAGATATGAGTGACCGTCCAATATTGTATTCTTTTGAGTGTTTACAAAATTACCACACACCAAAATTATAAAATGGAACACATTATCTTAAAATATTCTTTCATACAAATCCATTTTTTTTCGTGACCTGGAATAGTCCATATAAATTCAACAAATCCATCCTTTCATCCTAGAAGCCTTACTGTGGTATAAAATCCAATATATGAATATTTTATTGAAAATATAAGGATTATACTAGAAGAAGAGGCAGTGTTCTTCCAAAAGAATTTTTGTTGTATTTATTGATACAGTACATCATTAAATTATTAATATTGGTTAATGACATAATAACAAAATAATAGTACAAATATATGGTTTTTTTTTGTTCTGGTTATTAACTACAACCATATCCACTCCCATCAAATGTTCTTTGAAATCATAATTGCATTGTACGAAGGACTACCTCCTCACGAACTTATGTAATTCATTTCTACATTACCACCACATGATGTTGGACATAATGATGGATATATTTATTTTATATTATATATAATATGTGATGAAATTACAATATATTAATTATTATACCACAAAAATCATCATATTTTCCATTTTGTGAATATGATCATATCGATCATGTGTCTGACAAACTACCACCTGACAAAGTGATGTGATTCATTCATGCATTACTGAGAAGGTATTGAATTTGAGTTTAATGAGATTATTTGATTTATATATTTCATAAAATTTATTATTTATTTATAATATATATTTCAACATTTTATTTTTTTAATATGAATGGAAAATGTAAATAGAATTTATGCGTATGTACACCCTACAGTCTTAATGGGTGATGTGTTTCATTTCCTATCACTAAATTTAAAGGATTACTATAATTAAATATATAAATGATATATAATATTTGGATAATGTTGTTTAAATTTTTTATATCTTAAAACCATAATCTAATTATGATTTTCACATAATAAAAATGTTAAAATATACATGAAAAGGGTAGAGATTATTGTGTGAAATGTGATTTTTTCAAGGAATTTTCAACAAATGATTAATAAATTGTAGTAATAATATCATATAAATTTTTATGTATATGATTAAATATATTAAATATTTTCATAATTAATATAAACGTTTTATACATCAGTTTAGAATGCGTACAATGGGAGTCAACATTGGGTATGTGATTTCCATCTAACTTCTTTACTTCTATGTGAGACATGCAATATTCACTACCTATTTACATCATAGAGTGATTATAATTACCATGAATTTATATTATGATGCTTCTCTAGAAGATATTTTTTTATTACGTTTTGGTTTTAGGATCTCCGTTTTATGTGGTTTATGGTTTGAAACATATCAAAACAATAGTGGATTTTAGACTCAATTTTACTTCTTTGTGACATAAGATATGTAATGACTCTATCATCTTCTTTGAACCTTATATACTACCCTATTTAAATATGATATAATTATTACATATATGTTCATGATATTTACTATTTCATTTAATTTTTTTTCTTTCAAAGGGACTAGGAATCAATTTTACCAAATTGTTAAGAGTTTTATGTTGCAATATCATCGTATATCAGGATTCTTTATGATTTTGATTCTATTGAGGAAATCATAAGATACATCTCTCAAGAAACTCTTTAATGTTTTTTCTCATATAGATATAACAAGAGAATATATTTTTTCCCTTAATTTTCTACTTTGTATATACTAATAAATTCAAAATAATATTTTTAAGAAAAATAGAATTTTCTTTTGAAAAACCATTTTCTTTAAATAAAATTTATTATAATTTTTTCTAAATGATTTATATTTTAAAAAATAAATTTAAAATTTCAAGGGTTATTTTCATCATTAATATTATGAAACAACTTTAAGAAATTCCATAATAAGTTTCAATGTATGTTTTGAATAAAATGGATTTCCATTATACTTAATTTTTGAAGAACCCATTTTTACAGAATGGTTACCATATGAAAGGAAACATTCTAATTGATTTATCCATTGAAATAATTTTACATAAAAAATAATATCCATTAATGTTTTGTCTACTTTAATAGGGTTCTGATCCATGCATACCAAAATTATTCATTTTATGAATGGTTTATCCTTATGTTGGAAAATTTTATTATGAAACATATATCCCTTACATGGGATTAACAATGTAAAAATTTACCTGAGACACAATCCTAATTCCATGGGTTATGAAATAATAAATTTATGAAATAAATAAAAAACCAATTTATTTTCCCTAGGGTGTCATGTGATTATATGCCCATTAAAAACGTTTCATTTCATGGGTTATTTAATGATGAATGTTTTATAATCTTGTAGGATACATATGTATTATTTTTATTTTTTAAACATGGTAACATTATAATGAAATAAAATGGTTACGATATTACCAAGTAATGTGGTCAAATTATTTTCAATGATGGTTGGGAAAATTATCTCCCTCCAAATAATTTTTGAAATTTTTATGTCACACGATATAGATGAGATATGAATTGGGAATGAGCTCAGTTTCGTAAGGGAAATTGTCTTTGATAATGGATCTGGGAGTGAAACATGACCACTATGTTTGTTTGGGGAGTGAACTCATCCCAATATGAGCAATGTTTTGTCACATGGGTTGGTGGCATTTCCTTATTTGGAGTTTTAGATTCAGTTTACATTACCACACTATTTTTAATGAACCTTATTAGATGTTCACAATGTTATGTGTTAAAATTTATGAATTTCCAGAAGTTTATAAAAATGGATTCATCTTATTTCATTATCTAAATGAGTGGTCCTTTCTCAACATATACATGTTCACAATGTGAAAACACATTTTTTATGCTGAAAATCTATGACTTATGCCATTAATATGATCTCATGGATCATTTTATTTGATTCACTATAATATTATGCCTTATGAACTTTAAATATCTATTCCATGACTCATGATTATGATATATGACATAAATTGTATGCTTTTAAAGTATTATTCTCAAGTTATTGTAACATTATGTTCATTATATGCTTACATATATCCTTATTTTTCTGTTACTAGGCTTCTTATAAAATTATTTATTATGTTTCCATTCCTCAGGTCACGAATAATAGTTTTTTGTAGGGTTTTTCTAGAATGTGTACTGAATTAGAAGTACTTGTTTAGAGACATTGAAGATATTAAACTAGATTATAATATTGTGTACCTAGTCCCAAAAGACACTTAATGATAACAAATATCTGGATTTTATTTTTATAATGTATTTAATATTCCCCTAAATAATTGTAATTTCTAGGTATGAAAGTCCTGGGTTGATATACATTGTATTGAATAATGGTTTAGTTAACATTTTTAAATTGGGATGATAATATTTAGTCATATTCTTAGGGATATTTATAAGGGTATATCTAGGGAATTATCTATGGAAAATTATAAGAATGATTCAACGTAAAGGAAATTATCTTGGATTTTGGGTAAAGGGTATAGTTATTGGATTCTATGAAATTTTATACATGTCTAGATACTACAAAGTGAATGTTTCTATGGAACAGAGGTACCAAGGATTAATTAATCTGAAAAAGATGAAATAAGCTAGAATTGATCATCACCTGGTGTAAGAAAATGAACCCTGATTCTCACCTTTATTCGAACTCCTGAGGGATATGATGTGGAATGTCACAAACTATTTACAAACATTAATTTGGATTTAAATTGATATTGATATAGGATGACCAAGGATAAACATAATGTTTTGTATATTTAAGATAATGATTAATGATTTAAAGTTCATATAAGTGAATTTTCTTATTTATAGTGTTTTCCATTATCATTAGTGTTGTCACACTATGCTATCAGTTTTTAGTCTATAGAGGGATCTAGAATGAAATTAGTTAGCATTGAATATAATTAATAAATTTTGGATTATTATCTAAATGAGATGATCACTAATGTGAAGTATATTTCAATTATTCATTATCAGTTATCATGAAACATGATTATCAATGTGAACAATAAGTATCTCTTAGACTTATCACATTAGAAATGAATAATGTTCGTTGGAAGTTTAGGAAATGGAGACCATAGAAAAAATATTATTAATATTCATATATATTGATATTATATGAATTATCACTCAAGGGAATTTCTTAAATGAGCATGATAATGTTTTATGAGCGGCAAATAAGGATACAAAGTAAGAAATTACTAAAGAAAAATATAGATTTATGTTACTAAAATATAAGAAAATATTGGTCTTCCTATGGTTTTATCAATGGATTAATTCATTTAATATGAAATTTATAAGAATTATATAAATCGATGTCCTAGTGGAAAAATCATGAAGATAATCATCAAGGTGGTTTAAGTAATGCTTATATTAGTGATGATAAAGATACTACAAATGGAATTTCAAAAGGTATGTGTATTAATTAATAAGAGGATGAAACCTAGTTACTGGATTCTGATGTAAATGGTATTATTGAGGTATTTATATGTTCTAATTTAATTTTTAGGTTATATGTATTATTAAATATATAATTATTATTCAGGGTACTTTTTCTCTAAGGATTTAAAAGTGTATGTTTAAATATTGTGATGACCAGTAAAAATGAATAAATTTATAGGATATATTCATGAAAACAAAATTATTAATTGAAAAATAAAATTTAATATTATCTTAATTTTTGGAATAACAACATTGGGATAATGAGGAAATTGATATAAATATTGTAAAAGGAACAGTAATACTGGCCTAGGAACTAATTATTTATTTATGGAAAAAGTAGTTTATGTCATTAGTGAGGGAGTTTAAAAATTATTGGATCAATGAAATATAGTACATGAATATTCATCTTATTCATGGAATGATGAAGCATTCAAGATTTCATTGATTTTTTCGTATTTTAGTGGAATACACGATGAAATAATTCACATGTTGGGTATGTGACAACTAAGTGTTATTTCAAATTGTTATGGAGATCAACGATATGTAAAATTTGAAATTTTGGTTTCCTTTTTTCTAATGTTTTTATTATTATTTTGGATTGGTCATATAGATAACAATTTTTTAACATATGTTTTTTAAAAAAATTTAAGGTTAATTATAGATTTATATATTTTTTCACTAAATTAATATTTATGCATAAAATGTGCGTATCATTTTCAATTACAATAAATAAAGATATATGGAATGTTATATCACACTATTTATGGATCACATTATTTATTAGTGCTATAGCCATAGAATAATTGCCTTTATTTCCTAATGGAAAAGATGTTGTGGATATTTATCAAGGAATATCCCATGGGTGATATTTTCTATATGAGTGGAATAGAGAGGTGAGTATGCCTTCTCAAAAGAAATTATTATCTTTAGGAGGAGGGTATTGTAACATAATAATTCATATTTTTATAATTTTTGATAAATTAAATTAACTTTTTCTTGCAACTTTTGTTTATGGTTGTGTGGTTGTTAATATTCTCCAGATATCCCACTTTTTCTTGATATGTGATCTCTATCACTATCAATAATTATTAAAAAAATATTCCAGGTTAAAATATAGAATTATAACCTATAATATGATATGTGGAAACCTATATATGTGTTACATTATGTATCCCTTATATTTGTGACATTCCCTTTTAAATGGATTTTTTATTTTCCATTTTACAATATGGTTTTCAAGGAAAGAAATTTTAAATGTGAAACATGTGATGACCAATATGAATTTAGAAGGAGAAATTAAATTTATGTGGGGTTTAATGTAATAGAATGAGGTTTTTTGAATTATTACTTTTCTATTAATTTTAATCGTTTGGATATTTTTCGTTATAGGAAAAAACATTGTTTAGATTTCATTCAATGCAACACCATGGTTTTCTACGGTTATATGCAATAACGAATTTTAATGAATAATCATATAATATTTTACATATTATATAATATATAAATTATATTAGAGTGTATTATTATGAATAATTAAATTAATAAATTGTATATATTTCACATTATTATATTGTAACCATTGATTATAGAAATAAGAAAAATCATTTGAATGAAAAATAAATGATTTCAAAAAACTATACAATTTCAAAAGGACAGTTTAGTTATATTTTCATGTGTTATTTGAAATTAATTTATAAAATTTTAGAAACATTATTTTTTAAATTAAACTCTTTTATAAATAAAAATATCAAAATAATATTTGGATAATTTTTATTTATTTATTTGAGAGGTTTCATTTTATAATAGATAATGAAAAGGAAAATAAATTTTAATTAAATACTAACTATTCATTTAATGTTTTTATAAAGAAAAATTAAATTTCAAATTAGACCAAGGGACAATAAGTTTAATTGTATATCATTCCATCCAATTTAGGTCATTGGAAATATTTAAAAGTTTAATATTAATATAAAACATTTTATTCTTTTGAATTTTTTCCCTATAAAAACCAAGTTTTTTCCCTTCCCACATGATTAATGTTAAATTAAATTCTACCACAGGTATGGATTTAATATGAATAAACTAGATTCCATATTTAAAACCATTAATATCTGTTATATCTATTAAGGTATTCTTTATTTTTTACTATAATTATTTTAATTAAATAGTTAAAATTAATTTCCATAACTAAGGTGAAGAACAAGTTTATCAGGGTTTAAACGTATTAAAAAGGTTATAAAATGACCTACCATCATGTCCCACATGCCTTTTTTTATCAATATTCATACCCTTACCACTTTTGTATCATTTTAACCAATTTTATGATATGTGATAATGAAATTGAATTATATAATATTTTATGTAAACAAAAGATCTACAGGAATAATCATTGTATTTAATATCTATAAAGACTTGGGATATAAAAAAAATCATATTGTAACATTAAAATATTATTTTAAAATATAAATGAGTATTTTTTATCAAGATTATTTTTTTTAATTTTTATGGATAAAATAATAACATTAAACACTTATATAACACTAGTATAGGAATTATTTCATTATAAATAAAAAAATGAGTCCAATAAAATATAATTAATTTAAATTGAATTAATTATTGTATTAAATTAAATTATTAAATTATTATATAATATTATATATGTGTTGTCATAATATATTTCAATTCCATCATTTTGTAGAAATTTTAATTAAAATGAAAAAAATAATATCCAAATTGACATTAAATTTATTTTATAAAAATGACAATTCATTAAATGATTTAAAATTAAAATTAATCCTAATTTATTCTTAGTGATTTTTAAATGTTAATAATCATCGATTATTTTCTATCAATGGTCCAATTTCTAACATATAATGAATAAATTAACAACTAAATAGTAAAAAAGTGTTATCCTGAATAATGTTAAACAGATATTTTTTATCATTACATGTGATTATATTAATTTTAAACACATATAATAATTTTTAAAATAAATATTATTACATATTTTTAATATTTGTAATAAACTATTTAATAATTTTCCTATTATTTTTAATCTATGTGGTTACATTTTCATTGTAAATAGAAATTTACCAGTTACCGTTCTAAAAAACAAAAAGGTAAAATTTAATAAACATTAAAAAATGTTAATAACATAGATAAAAATGTTAAAATTTTATTTTTATAGAGTTTTATCTAGACAACATCATCACCATAAAAAATTATTTATCTATGTCGAAGCCACATAAGTTAAGAGTGGCCACCGAATAATGAATACATTTGGGTTTGTTTAAAAATTCCACCACTCCTCAATTATAAATGAGAACTCAATATCATCCATCATTCATACTGAAAAAACCATTTTTATCGAATAATAAATATATTAATTACATCAAATATTAGTTATTATCTTCCAATATTCCTTATTTTGGGTTTTAATCAATACATGGATGGATTTATTGCAATCATACGGTTTATACTAGAAAAGAGTTATTGTTGTTCAATGAGAGTTTTGTTTTATTTCCTCCATCAATTTATTCAATTAATTTTATTAAACATTTTTTAATTACCATATTATATTATATATACTGATATATATTTTTGTCATGGTAATGTCCTAAAACCATCATTACTTCCGAAAAATGGGTCAAAAATCATCATTTGTCTGTACATCAGACTACCTCTTTACAAACTGATGACATTCATTTATCCATTACTACATATTATAGCTAGATAAAATGATGGTTTGTTTTTTATATATGATATATATTATTTTTATGACTTTATTATGATTATTTTATTATTATATCACACATGTATTTTTATTTTCCAAATTGGGTGGATATGATAATGTTGTTCCTCTTTTAGATAGACTATTTCCTTTCAAAGTGATGCGATTCATTAATGGCTTATATAGAAGGTATTAAAGATATATTTAGTTATAATAATGTAAATATGTTATCAAAAATTAATCCTGAATAATAATATATTTCAATTGAATTTCTTCAATTCAATCGGATAAGAAAATGTAAATATTTTCCATACGTATGTTCTGCCTACCATCTCGATGAATAGTGTATTTCATTTCCCATCAATACTTTGTATGGATTACTATTAATAAATATATACTGAATATATATTAATTTTATATCAATTTTAAAATTATCTAGATTAAGAACCAATGTTCCATATAATAGGACCACTGAATAACAACATAAACCATATTTCAAAAACAAAGTCATTATTTCATGAAACATTATTTTAACAATAGATTTCCACAAAATAATTATGAAATGTTCATAAAACAATAATATATGGTAAAATATATATGATTATGTTTCAATTATATATGTATAATAATATTATATTTATAATACTAGAGGTTCAGAAATATAAATAAGATGTCTCATCTTATGTTAAGGAATTTATGTTTCACATTTTACTTCTGTGACACACATCCATTATTCATGACCTATTTATTTTATAGGGTTTATTTACTAAACATGAATGTTTATTATGATTATTATAATCAAAAATATTATTTTTTATATATCTATTTCTCTATCCCTCTTTTATGTGGTATATTTTCCAAAATTGAATAATTAATAAGGGATATTTTTATCAATTTGATGACATTGGTTCATAAGTTATGTTATTAACCAATCATATCTTATAATATTTATAACATACGACATTTACATGTTATATATTTAGTGAAATTGTTTTCATGATATTGTATAGTTGATTAAATTTTATTATTTCATCGGAATTATGCCAAAATTATACCGAATAAGTATGAATTTTATATTTTAATATCAACTTTAATCACAACTATTTATGATTATGTTTCGAAAAATGAAATATAATGATATATATCCCATGAAGATGATAAATTTTATTATACTGTGGTTATTTAATTAGAATATATTTTTCCATTAATTTTTCACAATATATGTTCACAATATTTAAAAAAATGTATTTATGAATAATTATTTTTTGTTCAAAAGCCCATTTTCATCCAAAAACATGTTTTATAGAAATGTTATGAACCTATTTTATGTTTTAAAAATATTTTTAATGTTATAAAATATATTTTCTTCATGAAATGTTATAAATTATTTTATATTTATCATTATATTTTTTCATTGTTTATTTTCAAATAAAAGGATTCCCAAAAAAAATTATGATTCTGAAAGCTATTTTAAACATCAATTTATATTATGTTATAAATGTTCCACATGATTTACCTATAGAAATTATATTGAATTTAAGATGAAATTCATTGATGTTATGTATACATTATTAGGGTTATGAACCAAGGATCCCATTATTATTCATTATCTAAATATTTTTTTTATATTAGAAAAGTGGTTTCTTATTCTCGTTTCTTTTCAATGGGTTATGCAATGATTAAACTGTTATGAATCCTGATCTTATTTCCTGGTGTTATTATATTATTAAGTGGTGAAATTATAAAAATAACAATCTATTTTTCTTAATTTATGATGTGATAAAATTTTTAGGAATCCGATTTAATTTTATTTAGTATGAAATAATTATTGTTCTATAATCTTCTAGCACACACATTTATGATTTAAATTATGTGATGTTCATATCATTATAACCAAGGATAGTGGTTACATTATAACCAATGAAGGAAGTTATTTTATAACCAAATATATGTGGGACCTATATCTCCCTCCAATATGTTATGTAAAGATTTATATCACCTTATATGGTCATTAATGGAATGGGGAGTGAACAAGGATCAATAAGGGAATTCAAATAATATGACGGTATTTGTAGTAAACCAAGACTATAAAGATGTATTAGGGAGTGTACCCATTTAACTGTAAGGAAATGGGTGTTATTGGGTATGGTGGTGTGTCTCTCCCATGAGGTGTAGCTTTCCATTTAAAAGTTCACAATGTTGTGCGTGAACATGATTACATGTTCACAATATTTTGTGTTGAACTATTTTCATGTACATAAGGTTATCATAAAGAATTCTCTCATGTCCTTTACTGAGTGAATTAATATGTCTCAATATATAATTGTTCAAAGTGTTATAATATATTATCTATTCCACACATTTATGTCTTATTCCCATGTTATGATCTCAAGGATCGTGTTCCTTGAATATCTTATGATTCATTCATTATTAATTATATATATTTATTTGATGAGACATGATTATGATCTTTGATATGTAGGGAATAGTTTTCATGTTTTATCCCCAGGTTCTCATACCATTATTTTCATTTTATTCATATGTATCTTGGTCGTATTCCATTATACAACATCTACGAAAACCATTTCTTATGTTTACATTCTCCTCATTATCATAAAGAGTTTTATATAGGATATCTCTATGAAGTTTAATAAATGAGATGATATATATTGGAAACATGGATCATATTTCACTAGATTATATGATATTAAACCTTTTATCCATTGACACAAACCTATTATTTTCCTCATTTGCGAGTTTTTATAATGTATCGAATATTCATCAAAAAAATGTTCAAAGTAATGTATGAAAATATTTTTTTCTATAAGGTAGCCTTCCTATCACTGGTATATCAAAAAGGATTAAAAGATACAATTGGATATGAGATTTTTTTCATGATTTAAATAAAGTTCTTGCCCAAATTGTGAAGAATTAGAAATGTGATATTATTTTGATACCTCAATATAATAATTTGATCAAAAATAAGTGGGTCTTTCAAAATAAACTTAATGATTATAGATTATTAATAATAATCAAAAAATGAATAATGTTAAAGGTATACTCTTAAATCAGTGAAATTGATGTTAATGAGTCATTTCCAATAGTTTAATGTTTAAATAATATTCCCTTATTTATAGAAAATCTAGTGAAAAAAATATATATTTCTTCAAAATATATTTCAATTCATCATTTCTTAGTGACGATAATAATAAAGATGTGTATATAGAACATATAGATAGATTTTTTGTCTATGAGAGCGAGAGAAATATGTATTTGAGAAACATGAAATCATGGTTTAAGAAATAACCAAGAGAATTAAATTAAATAAGAGATTATTTTTTAAAGAACCACCATTTTTATTTTGGTGGAGTTGACTATAATATATTTTTAAATAGTTATAGTTAATAAAATATGATGGTTTTATTGTATGTAAACATCATAATATTTTGCATATTAGATAAATCACATTGACAAAAGTTATTATATTTCATTCAATTTGGGTTTTAAATGTCAATGATTGTAGAAATAAAAATTTCAATTGGTTTATAGGTGATGAAATAATAAAATGAACATTAATTTCTCAAGCCATATATGGCAAAGAGGTTTTGAAAAAAATTTGAATAGATGATTTAATGGAAATAAATTCTATAGTTGCTACCCTGATGAGGATTTCACATGATGATAAAGGAAAATAGGTTAACGTCAGAAAATACAGGCTAATCATTGGAAGTATATTACACATAAACATGGAACAATTGAATATTTTTTTAAACCTTTAAAGAATCTATAAATCTATGAAATCCCATGTAAATTCAATTGAAAAAATAATACTTTTCTATATCAATGGAATGAATGGGGTAAATTATTCTGTACAGTTACAGATCTTAGTAGAGTTATTGATTTGTACTGATGTCGATTGTGATAGTTTAGAATATTATAAAAATTCAACACTATGTGGTGCATTCTATCATGTAGGAATATTTATTTCATTGATATAAAGGAAACAATACTTAATTTTCGTGAAAACCTCTAAAGAAGTATATATTGAGGCTACTCTTACATACATGTTGATATTTTTTATAATGTTATAGTGTGATGTTATAGAAGTTTTAGTGTGTTATCTAATAGGTATGCATTATAATAATTATGTAATATAAATCATATAAAAAATATACTACATCATTAATGGAAAAATAATATTTGAAAAAATTATAAATTATTAAGGAGATGGTGGGGAATTGTATTGTGATTTTAGAATATCTACTTATAGAACAAAAATATGTAGATATTTTAATAATAGCCTCACACGAAATATCATTTGAATGACATCGACTGGATCTTGGAGACTCCCCACACCTAACCAGGTGTAGGCATGGGACCACCTCTCCCTAAAGTATGATTTCCATAATTTTTCGATATGTGTTCTTAATAATGTTTCATTTAAACAAGAGTGATCTTTAGGATTATTGAAAAATGGGGATAAAATATCATGATCATGATAGGGGTAGATAATATTAGGACTAGCAATGCATATTGTTTTTTTGTTTCAATAAGTTCATGAATTTATTTAATAAATATAAATCACATGAAATATTCAATTTACTATTATTTTACAATACATGGTTGATGAATGGAATACTTTTTTCTTCCATATGAAAATTTTCAATTTGTATTAATAAGGGGAATTAATGTTGTATCAAAAATAAAGTGATTCATTGAATAAGGTTTCATGATACACATGTTTCCACAAATAAAATGATTCTTTTGGTCTTAGAGGGTGTCTTGGAAAAATAATTTATCACCATCTAGAATCATAATATTAAAATAATATAGAATATCACAATGTGCTATAAACATATTTGAAACAAAATTATTAAAGTGGTATTAAAATGGGAAATGTTTTCAAAAAACCTAAAGGGGGATATTGAAGGATAAAATTCCTCGAGGGTTAATTTATTGTTTTTTAGATGATTGTTCTTTCTTAAAATGTCAGTTTATAAGGACTATTGTAGATTTATGGGGTGATTTTTGATGAGGTATATAGAAAAGGTTTTTCATAAAAATGTTTTAAATTGAATATTTTGTGGTCGTTGCATAAAAATATGGTAAACAATAATTTTTCATACATGTTCTAAAACATTCATAAAGACAATGGTTCTAAGAACATTATTTTTTTATAATCCCTTGAAATAGAGATGTGATTGTGCGAAGGTGGAGATTTCCATGGAAAAGTGGATGTAATGAATATGCAGTTTAGAACACATGTGAAGTTATCTCATACTCAAATAAATGGAAGGTATTTTGATAACAGCATGGACATGACTATAAAATTCAGATACCCTACTATTTGAGTAACTAAACCTTTAGATAATTTCATAGCTCAGAATAGACTAGGATTTGTGTAATAATATTTCTTTTTCGAATAATTGTATCAGATACCAGTTACCTATAGGATAGGTTCTTCTATCTATGAGGCCAAGTGAGATTCAGTACAATCCATGTATTTTGAAAAATATGTGAGTTCCTTGACAAACTCAGTTGTTTTTTGAAAGGTAGTTATTCAATAAAGTCAATTATTTATGAAAGAAAAATAAATTTTTTCTTACAAGATGCTCAAGTTATGCACAATGTTAGTAACATTTTCAAGAAATTAATACTTGTGATAACCGATAATTATTTTCTTCTTGTTGTGTTGTAAATATGTTATCATTATGTATATTAAATTAAAGATTCATGATTCATAAAATAAGGTGCTTGAGATACATATTCAAGTGATAAAAAATTGTGGAGAAATTTTTGGAACAATTTAGTTTAAGTAGCTGTGTTCTTTTAATTTGGGAATTGTAGTGAACCCTGTGAGATAGTGTGTCTGATCCATACATTGTAACCACAATTCACTTTAATAAATTAAATATATAACAAATTTGACATTGTTTTCCCCTTTCTCATATCCTATTTTATTTTAACCAAGTAAAATTTTAGCTTCTCATGCAATATTTAATTTATTCTCATACATTTCTTTGAGAACGGTAGTGAAGATTGTTTGGTTTAATATTGAAACACATTTTCAATTGGTAGTTATTGAAATATTTTATACTCTAATTCACTACCCTTTTATAGTACTTAACCTATGTGGGAATAAAATTTATTATTCATGGATGATGAAATGTTGAGGATGGTGGATATGGAGAAATTAATAATTAAACAATAAAATGATATAATAAATATCATAAAAATAAATGTTAATTTATATATTTATATTTAATATATCATTGAATAATGCATCTATCAATGAAAAAAAAATTATAATGTTTTTAAAAGATATGGGGTTCACTAAGGAACCAATTATTAGTAATTGTTATTTTTAAAATTGCAGTTTTTTAAACCATATCTATATATATCAGATTATATCATTTCATTTTGTGTTGTGGTTATAGATATTACTTATCCTATCAAGAGACTTATCATTACCAATAAAAATAAAAATTTTACCTCATGATGAAGAATTTTTCTCCACCATCTATTACCCTTAATCAATAATGAGATAGAAGAGAAACAATCCTCATCCCCTATGTATTGTTTAGAAATCACAAAAACTAATCCACGATGTACATATCATCCACGCTAGTACTTGACCTCCCATAAAAATTATACAGTGGTCGAGGCCTATATTTGCATCAATGTTACTCAGATTCAATTTTGCATCCCATTAAAAAATAATAGTGAAATTGATATTATTTTTGATGAATCCACATAGCTCTTTATGAATTTAATCTAGACTATTGTAGTTTCTTTATATTTTATTATATATAATATTATTGTGAATGATGATTTATCATGGTTATGAGATTTCTTTTATGCAAAATCGGATATTATCATTCTACATACACTATTTTTTATATTATTATTATTATTATTATTATTTAATAAAAATAATATCTAGATTTGGACCCACTATATTCCAACATTCCCATAGCCTTCATGTATAATACCATAAGTTACATTTAAATTTTTTATTATTAATATTTTTATGAATGAATTAACAATCAATTGATAGATTTTATATTAAATTTTCATTATGCTCTCTAGGTTTATAGACATCATTTTTTACAATCTTTTATCTGTGATTTGGTGAAGAACATGTATAGGTTCATTATTATGGTGAAAAATAGTTTTCATATACTCAAAACATGTAAAAAAATTACATTTCATCCAATTAGACATGTTGTGGGAGTCTTGTGGTTGGAATATGTTATTTTAAATTAACAGAAACCATCTTTAATTATATATTAAACAATAATTGTGTAGATACTATAGATGAAGTGTGTAATTAATACACACACAATGCTAAATTAATAAACATGTGTTATTTTATTACTTAATAAAAACATAGTGTATAATTATTAACCCATGGTGTATAATTAATATTCACAAAATCTCAAAAAAAATTATTACAAATCCTCTATATTTATAATACATTCAATGTATAGTGAATAAACATACAAAATATTATTAATTATTTCACATGAATGTGTTGAAAAATAAATCAATACATGCATTATGTCCAATTTATATATGTGTTTTTTAATTAATTCAAAGTTGGTCTCGAACATTTTAATGTGAAATAGAATATAAAACTACCTATTGACCTCATTATTTAATTTAACTAGAAAAAAATTAATTAGTCTATTAACAAAAAAAATATTGGTGATCTATGTGTCATAAATAAATAGAGCATGTTATATAAAAAAGGAATATAAAATATTATATGTTTAACAAAATTAATCAATAAATATGGAAATACACTCCATGTATGATAAAAGTTAGACATTTTGTACTGGAAATACATTTAATTTGGTACACCCCACATAAAAATATATTTTTTTCTTCATATAAATTCAATAGATAAACCACGTGACTATAGAAAGGAATGTGCCGTATATTTCTGGAGGTTTCATTGTACATGTCTATTACCATATGTCGGGTTGTGGTAATTGGAACCTGTCGTGTTACCTCTAAGTACACTATTTATACACAAATTGTCACGACCCGTCCTCGGGGCCCGTGCCGTGACTACCCCAAGCCCGCCTTCCATAGGCCAGGGGCTGGCGACTAGCACCAAGGCGTAAATCCCAGCAAAAGGGAAGGCATTGCCTTTGAAAAGTAAACAAGCACCACAGAGTAAGAAAGCGGAAAATTAAACACTAAGTAAAAACTGTACAAGCTGCGCTGAAAGTAAAAGGGGCCGGAAATACAAGCCCAACTGTAAAGTACAACTGAAAGGAAAAACAGCAACTGAAAGGAAAAACTGCAGCGTCGAGTCGTCCTCTGGAAGTCCCAACTGAAGGGTGGGTACAGATAGCTCCAATGCTCCTCGGGTCCCGCCGTCCGCTTCGAGCACGTCTCGCTCAGTGGTCCACCTCCAGGTACTGACTCGTCGTGTAGTCCACCTCCGGGTACTGACTCGTTGTGTAGTCCACCTCCGGGTACCGTCCAGTCCTCGAACACTCGGCCTCCATCAGCACTGCCTGTCGTCTGAAACCAACACAACGAGTTGCGGGCATAGCCCGTGCATGGGTGAGTATAACGATACTCAGTAGGGACCCCGAGACCCTCAAGGTCTCTCTAAAACCAACAAGGATAACCACAAAGAAGATCTCAACATATAACCTCTACTTAGATATATGCCCATACATATACCTAAGTTATCAAGTAACTCATCTCAATCATGAGGCAAACACAAGTTCAAAAGTCTCAGCTCAAACAAAGATTTTCATCATCGAAACCATAACTGCTGAAGAGCTCCGTCTATGGAGTGTACAGTGGTCCTGTCACAACTCCGAGGTACTGCCCACTAACTTAAGACTGCTGTAGTACTCCACCTATCGAGTAATGCGGGCCAGCCGCTACAACCAAGCGCTCCCATGTGCCGCTACAACCAAGCGCACCTCTGTCATTGGTCTGCCGCTACAACCAAGCGCTCCCATGTGCCGCTACAACCAAGCGCACCTCTGTCGTGGGTCTGCCGCTACAACCAAGCGCTCCCATGTGCCGCTACAACCAAGAGCACCTCTGTCGTGGGTCTGCCGCTACAACCAAGCGCTCCCATGTGCCGCTACAACCAAGCGCACCACTGTCGTGGGTCTGCCGCTACAACTAAGCGCTCCCATGTGCCGCTACAACCAAGCGCACCTCTGTCGTGGGTCTGCCGCTACAACCAAGCGCTCCCATGTGCCGCTACAACCAAGCGCACCTCTGTCGTGGGTCTGCCGCTACAACCAAGTGCTCCCATGTGCCGCTACAACCAAGCGCACCTCTGTCACACACCGAGTCATTCGATCAGCAGTTGTCGGGTCTCAGTCAGCTACACGGTCTCCGTGCTCCGCCCGCTCGTCTCCGGGAGGGTCCGCTCCACGAGCTACTGGTCGATAATCCAAGTATCACAAAGTCCCTCAAGGAAGTATCTCGAAGGACCACGACGTCATAGGGGTCTCAACGCAACAGACGGCGCGTCAATCGGACGCCCGGTCTGTGAGTTATTAGCCTTTTCGTCCCAGGGGCCCGGTTGGTTTCGTGAGCGAACCAATCCGGCCGTAACTCAACTATACCCCGAACACTCACAGGGTATACTCATAGGGACCGTTTTTCAACGTGATCACCAATGCCGCTGACGGTTCGTCAAACGGACGTCTGGTCTGAAAGATATCAGCTTTTCCGTTCCTGGGGCCCGGTTGGATTTCAGTGCGATCCAACCCGGCCACTATCCATCTGCATCCAAAACTCGGGCGAAGGATGCCAAAAGTTCCGTCTCATCAAGAGGAACTCAACGCAATAGACGGCGCGTCAATCGGACGCCCGGTCTGAGAGTTATTGGCTTTTTCGTCCCAGGGGCCCGATTGGTTTTTAAGGCAAAACCAACCCAACCGTACTCCACCTGCGTCCAAACCTCGGGCGGAGTATGCCAAAAGATCCGTATCACATAGAGGAATTCAACGAAACAGACGGCGCGTCAATCGGATGCCCGGTCTGTTAGTTATTGGCCTTTCCGTCTCACACACACCCTGGGAAACGTCCCAGGAGGTCACCCATCCTGATCACTGCTCTAGGCCAAGCACGCTTAACTACGGAGTTTTAACTACGTAGGCTCCCGAAAAGGAAGCTGCACCTTGAGTATAGTATACCGAAACGACCGTCTCTATTTAATTATTTATAATTTAAATCTGTTGTTCTTGGTTCGTTGAGCTCGCCGACTCAACGCTGGATTCCGCGACGACGCGACGCCTCCCCGCGACGACGCGACGATCCCTCTCTTCTGCGATGATTCTTTCCGTGAAGAATGCCCGCGCGCGACGATCGACGAGGTATGGATTTATTATGGGAATTACCCTTTTTTAATTTATTCCCGTCAATGTTTCTTAAAGAAATTAAATAACAGAATTGTGAACAATTTTAATCTTCTTAAAATTGTTATTTTTCCCGTGTGGAATAAAATTCTCCCGGTTGTTTATCTCTAACGCGGAGGGTGCGGGCCAAACGAACACGGCCTGACGACCCTCCGCCGTTCTTCGTTTTGTGCGGATTTGGCGGGCGACGACGGAACGTGCCGCATCCGATGTTTGACGATTCCGCAGTAAAGAACGGATCCCGGGAGGAGCAATGGCGCAGACGGGAAGAGAATCGGACCACCTGAGCGATCCCGGTGGCCCGCGGAACTCGCCGGCGGCGCGGGTGACCTCCTGGGACGTTTCCCAGGGTGGGTGACCTCCTGGGACGTTTCCCAGGGTGGGTGTGAGACGGAAAGGCCAATAACTAACAGACCGGGCATCCGATTGACGCGCCGTCTATTTCGTTGAATTCCTCTAAGTGAGACGAATCTTTTGGCATACTTCGCCCGAGGTTTGGACGCCGGTGGAGTACGGTCGGGTTGGTTTTTCCTTAAAAATCAACCGGGCCCCTGGGACGAAAAAGCCAATAACTCTCAGACCGGGCGTCCGATTGATGCGCCGTCTATTGCGTTGAGTTCCTCTTGATGTGACGGAACTTTTGGCATCCTCCGCCCGAGTTTTGGATGCAGATGGATAGTGGCCGGGTTGGATCGCACTGAAATCCAACTGGGCCCCTGGAACGGAAAAGCTAATATCTTTCAGACCAGACGTCCGTTTGACGAACCGCCAGCGGCATTGGTGATCACGTTGAAAAACGGTCCCTATGAGTATACCCTGTGAGTGTTCGGGGTATAGTTGAGTTACGGCCGGATTGGTTCGCTCACGAAACCAACCGGGCCCCTGGGACGAAAAGGCTAATAACTCACAGACCGGGCGTCCGATTGACGCGCCGTCTATTGCGTTGAGACCCCTATGACGAGGTGGTCCTTCGAGATACTTCTTTTCCGGACTTTGTGATACTTGGATTATCGACCAGTAGCTCGTGGAGCGGACCCTCCCGGAGACGAGCGGGCGGAGCACGGAGACCGTGTAGCTGACTGAGACCCGACGACTGCTGATCGAACGACTCGGTGTGTGACAGAGGTGCGCTTGGTTGTAGCGGCACATGGGAGCACTTGGTTGTAGCGGAAGACCCACGACAGAGGTACGCTTGGTTGTAGAGGCACATGGGAGCACTTGGTTGTAGCGGCAGACCCACGACAGAGGTGCGCTTGGTTGTAGCGGCACATGGGAGCGCTTGGTTGTAGCGGCAGACCCACGACAGTGGTGCGCTTGGTTGTAGCGGCACATGGGAGCGCTTGGTTGTAGCGGCAGACCCACGACAGAGGTGCGCTTGGTTGTAGCGGCACATGGGAGCGCTTGGTTGTAGCGGCAGACCCACGACAGAGGTGCGCTTGGTTGTAGCGGCACATGGGAGCGCTTGGTTGTAGCGGCAGACCCATGACAGAGGTGCGCTTGGTTGTAGCGGCACATGAGAGCGCTTGGTTGTAGCGGCTGGCCCGCATTACTCGATAGGTGGAGTACTACAGCAGTCTTAAGTTAGTGGGCAGTACCTCGGAGTTGTGACAGGACCACTGTACACTCCAGAGACGGAGTTCTTCAGCAGTTATGGTTTCGATGATGAAAATCCTTGTTTGAGCTGAGACTTTTGACCTTGTGTTTGCCTCATGATTGAGATGGGTTACTTGATAACTTAGGTATATGTATGGGCATATATATAAGTAGAGGTTATCTGTTGAGATCTTTTTTGTGGTTATCCTTGTTGGTTTTAGAGAGACCCTGAGGGTCTCGGGGTCCCTACTGAGTATCGTTATACTCACCCCTGCACGAGCTATGCCCGCACCTCGTTGTGTTGGTTGCAGACGACAAGCAGTGCTGATGGAGGCCGAGTGTTCGAGGACTGGACGGTACCCGGAGGTGGACTACACGACGAGTCAGTACCCGGAGGTGGACTACACGACGAGTCAGTACCTGGAGGTGGACCACTGAGGGAGACGTGCTCGAAGCGGATGGCGGGACCCGAGGAGCATTGAAGCTATCTGTACCCACCCTTCAGGTGGGACTTCCAGAGGACGGCTCGACGCTGCAGTTTTTCCTTTCAGTTGCTGTTTTTCCTTTCAGTTGTACTTTACAGTTGGGCTTGTATTTCCGGCCCCTTTTACATTCAGCACAGCTTGTACAGTTTTTACTTAGTGTTTACTTTTCCTCTTGCTTACTCTGTGGTGCTTGTTTATTTTTCAAAGGCAATGCCTTCCCTTTTGCTGGGATTTACGCCTTGGTGCTAGTCGCCAGCCCCTGGCCTATGGAAGGCGGGCTTGGGGTAGTCACGACACGGGCCCCGAGGACGGGTCGTGACACAAATATTATAAACATATTTAATTTTAGTTATTTTTTATAAAAATACTTATGATGGAATCATATTTATCTATGGGGATTCATGGATTACTAAATATGAAAATTAAGTAACATATTAATAATGACATTAATTGTTAATTCTAAATAAATTGAAATAAAATTAATTGAGAATTTATTTATATTTTAACATGCATGGATTGTAACACCCTCTGATTTTATCATATATTTATTCTATATAAAAATAATACCTTAATTATATTTTTGTTAACACATCATTTATAATTTAAAATTATAATATTGTTCTCTATAGTTTTTAGGACACACAACACCAAACGTAAACGATACTTGAAATATATTATTTTAATTTGATTTTTATAACCTAACAATCGAATTTTAAATTTTTATTTCGATAAAAAAAATTATGAAATATATAAATATATTACCTAACATATACAATTTTATTAAGGAATTCCCAATAAAGATTCTGTCAAATTTTTAGTAAAATAATTTATGCTTAAAAATAAAATTTTATCATAAAAAAATATTTTTCTTTTTCATTTATAAATAAATTTATTTTATACCAAATTTATATAGTTTATCTTAAAAAATTAATATAAAGTTAGGATCCATTATATTAGAAAAATAATTGTCGCATTTTGAATCTTTTTAGAAAATATTTATTGTTTAGTGAATTGAAAATAATACTGATATTTCATATAATTTAATGTATATTCATTATCTTATATTAATTTAAATTCATATTTTATTTTATATTTTATACAAATGTTTCAATGGTATTATTTATCTTCATTTAAAATAATTAATTACATTTTAATTTCCATTATACATGATTTTGATATATGTTTGTTTTTACGATTATAAAATGTCTGAATTTTTTTTAAAATTAATAATTTTGATCCATATTTACTAATTAAAATGTTATATATTGGTCTGTGATTTCATAGAAATTTATATATTATATTTCAAAATGTTTTAGTTTAAATGTATCTCAGGATGTATAGTAGTCATACATGTAATATAATATCATCTTATTCTTCTAAAACAAATTTCCTAAAATATTGCATTCAACACTTTGTTATGTTTTATTTTAAATTTAAAATTTCCACCTCTATGGATGGTATATGAAAAAATGGATTCCATTTTTTAAATTCTTATTAAAATATTTCATAAAAACCATCTAAATATTTTTCAATGCAAACCTCTAATCCCAGATATGTTCCAAACATCATCCCATAGCTACCATATGCATCAATTGAGAGTCCTCCAGTCAAACCACGTTAGGTATATTACATTCCAATAGAACACAAATTATTTGGTTTTTGAATTTATAAACTAAATCTACATTAAATTTAAATAGTTACATTTATATTTTCACTGTGAACATTCACCAAATCCCATAACACACATTTGGGGACTTCTCTAGCCAAATCATAAATTTATGATGTTTTCCCAACATAAACATGGGTGTATACCTAATTCAACACATTTCGATGGTATCCCTTAAAAAATAACATCCAATACCTACTCATGTGTGGGGTAACTGCATAATAATAAACATTATTCCATGTATCTCATCCTTGGTGGTCCATACTTAGGGATTTATAAGTGAGACATGATTATATAGTCAAAACATCCACGTATCGATTTACTTTTTCATATTTATGAAGTAATCATATGGTGGTTGAGTCATAGGAATTGATGGGGTATATGATTCAATCCAAGGTATTACAACATGAAAATAAGGCATTCAAATTTAAAAAACATGTCTGTATAAACATGCATATTGTCGAAGCATAACTACTAAATATTTATTCACTAACAAAACACATTGTTTAATTCCATTCCTGTCTATTTCATGTTACTGACGCTATATCAATTAATCATGGGTGAAATCAATATAGGAGAAACGATCACCTCTAAACAGGTATTATACTAATGTAATACTATATATATTTTTGCTAGGACCTAAGAATCTTCTATCATATCGAAGAAAAATATCATAGTAAGGTTTAGAACAAACCATATCCATCTATGAATGATAATAAAAATAGTCAAACCCTATCTAAATGACACATTTTGTTTAATCATAGTTATAAATGCGAAAACATCATCACTACTGAGGAATATCGTGAGCTTCCAAGCACAACCACTAATGTGCATCCATAACCAATAGATTCCTAAAAGGATGTGTACAAAGTTACCCATATCATCATTGTGCTCCCTTGATTTCACTGATAATTATCTAATATTACCATCCCCATGGGAAATAAAATTAAATTAATACCATTTCCAAATGTTTCTTTCATGATATTGATCCTTTTACATGGATGGAATTACAAATCCAATCCGTTGAAATGCTCACAACCATGGGAGTTTCATCGTCATTTTTTAATGAATTTGAGAACTCGTCAAATAGTGGATTCTCTATAAACCACTAAAAACTAATTAAGGATATGTCCAAGATGCTTCAACAAGTGTTAAAATGAAAGGAGAGGGAAAATGGCCACATTAATGCATAGTAGAATAGGTTTATCTAACACAAATGTGTAAAACTCTTTCTAGATGTACTCATTCATTTAATAAGAACCAAAAATAGAAATCAAACCCATAATGGATGACATATCACCACACCTAATCCTTTCAATAAATTATCATGATCCTTGGGTTGTGTTATATTTTCTCTAATTCTATTGTCACTCTATATTGTAAATGACCCATGATCAAATCATAATTGCTAATGTATTTAATGATTCGCACCGAACTAAAACCTTCTTCTGATCTATTTTTTAACAATGAGGGATATACCACGTCTATTAATGCATACTACCTAGATATTTTATTAAAAATAACCCTTTATTTTATAATATATATATGAATATAATCCCTATGAATTCTAGAATCTGATAGACCATAAAAAATATCTATACCATGGTCATTTTATTCTTTAAGACTTTTATTTTTGACTAATTATTTCCCAATTCATAAAACACTAATGATACAAAATTGTTTTATGATATACAATGAGTCCAACCATTCCCTAATATTTCTTAACATACTGAAACTGAGCATTAAATGATACTTACAATAATGAAAATGGTAATGCATCACACTTCCATCTATTTGACATGGGTTTCAATTTAGGAACAGACAATGATACTCAAGATAACCAACACATTAACCACACCACATTTCTAGAGAGTTTCATAGTCGATCAACAAGTTTTTTAGGTTTTGATGAATACACATACTTCGTTATATCCCATTATGCTTATATAATGTGTCAAAATTATAACTATTTCACACCATGAAGACTAACTAGTCTCGATATCCTATGATTTTGTTTCAACATAACCTATTTAAAGACAACCATGACCAACTAGAAATATACATGTTTCAATCCAAAGTAATCATTAAGAAAAAATGTGATATTCACTTACTTGGTTTATCAAGATATAAAAACCACTATCAGTTTCATTTCTGTAATTACCATAATTCATATTTAGTTAATTATACATTTCAAGGATATTTTTTAGTTAAATATCTGGAAAAAATTATGAAAGGTTACTGAAAATGGTACATTATTATGAGAACAACACTATCCACATAAACATTATTTTATCATAATTTATTTCGAGAATTTTTATTTAGCTAAAATTAGATCATGTGTATGTAGTTTATCTTATAAACTTCATGTTAATAATAATGTCTTTCTTCCTAATCCTTCACTATTGGATTATTTATTAAAATTCAATTCAATCAACACTTTAAAATAACGTTTGTGAAGAAATTTTATTATTAATCATCCAATGCATCATCATAATAATGCCTAAAGGGAGAAAAATCATTTTCAAGAAAAAGGGGACTTGAACAATATGATGCCTATATACATTTTTTTAATACCATATAAGCATGAAGATAAACTTTCAATAACCATCCCATCATATCATATGTATAAACCTATGTGGTTAAATACTATGAAATGTCAAGAAGAAGACCTACATGGGTCTCGTCAAGAAGGAATTAATGATAAAAATGGGGTCACCTAATGTATGCTGATATCTAATTTCAATGCACCCTTGATTGGTTTATTGTGTAATCAGAACAAGATAGGGATAATCTAATTGGTTCAAACACAAAATAAGATGTAGAATAAGAAAATTATTTATAATTTATGGTTTAGTGTAACATATAATTATACTATTATAATAATTCATATTAATCTCATACAAGATGATTCAATTATTTTTTTACCATTTTCAAATTTATAAATCACACATAATCATTGTAC
Organism: Viscum album; assembly: GCA_963277665.1. NCBI lineage: Eukaryota > Viridiplantae > Streptophyta > Magnoliopsida > Santalales > Viscaceae > Viscum > Viscum album. Next base: position 354,999,969 of record OY728155.1, on the reverse strand, counting down.
ATTGAAAATTTTCACTCATTTAATGACATGAATTTTGTATCATCCCATGTAACCAATCTTCCATAACCCAAACATGTCATAATCATTTATTCTAATATAATAAAACCATTAAAATTGGAAAGGGAAAACCACTATATATGACATAGAAAATATATTTGAAAAACTATTTTCTATATTTATAACAATCCATGATAACATTAGTAGTAATATAGGTTAATATGATTAATAAGCATAGAAGAATGAAAAATAAAAATGGAATGCTATTGTGTAATAAAAAAATTACACATGAATCATAACCAAATAATCATGTTAATTACTTCACAATAAAAAAATTAACATTTTGTCATATAAAAAAAGTTATGAGGTAACAAATCATGTTATACAAACAAGCATGAGGAATAGATAACACATCACAAAACTATAAACGTATGGAACACTCGAGACTTTTATGTTATATAAATAATCAAAGGAATCTTTTTTACACACAACACTTGCTGGGATTTCTTTACATGAAATTACGACCTTCCTCGATATCTTGCGTTGTACGCAATACCGAGTTTCACTAAACAATGATATGCTAATAAAATATTATTAAAACTAGCCGTCATGAATAGTAATAACCACTTTTTGAAATTTTATAAATTTTATTTTTCAAAATGGACTTCATTTTTGGATTTGGAATATTTAAATTATCCTAGGGTGAATTTTGGTATTTTTCTAAAAACATTCAATTTTTGATGAAAAGTAAAACCACTAAGTGGTAGTTAAAAAACTAAATTTTTCATAAAACTTAATTTTACCGCTTCTGTAAGTGGAATTTCAAAAATCCGAGAGACACGGTTGATTTCAGTAAGTAAAATGTGGTTCAATGATATGAAAATAATTTTTGGTGAATAGTAACTTTTTACTTTTATTTACCATGGTTAAAAGTAATAGGGTGATTAAGGGTCAAAATGATATTATTATTACCCTAACACATGTCCTAATTTTATTGGATAAGTTTAATTCGACCAAAAACAACCTTAGGAATAAAATATGATCATTTAGGCCCACTTGGATTAGATTAGGACTTTTATTATTAATTTATTTAAAGAAGGGTTAAAATAGTTAAAATCAATGTTTAATAATAGAATCATTTTTAATATAGGGTTATACATAAGATAAATTCGACTATAAATATTAATTAGAAATATAAAATTATTTCCTACATAATTATATTTTATTTGTAATTTTTATACTTTAAATAAGTTAATTTATTTATGACACAATGATGATGCACTAATTATCTTATTAATGAAATATTGACATAATTGATGTGATAAATACCCAAATAAATTTAATTTGAGACTTTTTATGAATTACACTAATTTTATTGGTTAATATGACATGTTATTATTTATTTAATTACCTTTTTTGAACTAATCATTCATTTAAGGATTTTCACAAATATCAATTACTAAATAGTGTCAAAATTGACAAAAAATAGTTTTTAAAACAAATATTATATTATTAATTGTTATTTTATTCCTAAATATCTCAGGTTCGGCCAAATGACTTAGCTAAGGTTATATATATTAATAATAAACATCTTGGGGTTCGTTTGGCTTGTTATAGTGAGTTTATTAACCTTATAGTATAAGACCACAAGAAGAAACGGTAAAAGTAAAATTATTTATCTTAATGATAAATCTAAATGATAAGGTTAAAATAGGAACCTATACTTGTCTAAATTTTATTGGATGAGAGTATTGCGACCCATCCCCACATTAGCTTCGAAATAAATCAAATTGGAGCTATTTAAAACCGAATTTGGCTTTATAATAAAATAATATTTTTAGTTATTCCAAAGGTGCCCCTCTCCTCCCTTATAAAAGGGCACCTCCTCCCTATCTTCCTCAAACCAGTTTGAGCGTTCAATCTCAGCAAAACCCTGCCAATTTCTTCTCTCCTCTTCCCTAGATACATCTTAGAGGTCCTAGTCTTCTTCAAAGACCAATTTTAGTGCCCTAAAAGGAGGTCTCAAAGAAGCACTTCAAAGAAGAGGTAATGTCTCTTACCGATTCTTTCATCTTTATTTCTTCTTCAAATTATTCTTCTTTAGTTGTTTCATTATTAAGTAATAACATCATTATCACTCATATACTGATATTTTATTATAAGTATGAAACAACCCTATTTCACCATCTATCAATCCTATGGAAAATGAAATCACTGCGTGTGTGTACGTACGGAATACCGTCTCCACGCCGTGGTGTAATCTACTTTCCACCACCACATTACTTGGATGGGTATAATGATGTAAATAGTGACTATATATGATTATTTTAAAAAGATATTGATTCTGAAATAGTATACATACACTCCAATACAATTCCATGATCATGGGAATGATATCATCGCTCATGCGTACGTACGGAATACCGTCTCTACGATGTGATGCGACTCGTTCTACATGATCTTCAATGCATAATGATTATATAAATGAATTGAATGAATGAATATGATATATATTACACTAATAAAATTCTGGAAATGAGGTATTAATATCCTAAAGAGAATAATAAGAATTTATTCGACAAAACACGCATCAGAACAAAAAGTAATAAACACCCGAATAACAATTTGTAATGAAATATTACTAATAAGAAGCTAAGAATATGACCATATATGATATCATAACAATAATTGTGATTCTGGAATAAGTCAAAAACATTATTTAAATCATTATACAAGAGGTTCAGACACTTACAAGGCAAATCGGACCTAAGGTAAGGGAAATATCACAATCTCATTTTTATCCGAGATTGTTTATACTTTAGTATTTACTGGGGTCTATTTTATCATCCACATCCATGTTTCCTCAATATTTACTATTATTTACATCCACATACAATTTTTTAAATCCAATTTTACCCTTTGGTGAGTTTTTAGTAAAGGATATGAAAGGAATCTTTTGTCGTTTTTCGTACAAGGTACTTTTTGACTTTTCCGACAAAAGTACGAAGAATGATTTTTTAACTTATACGGCATGAATGGATTTTTAAAACAGTATTTCCAAGAATATTCCTTTACAAGTTTTCAAGTTTATTTTTAATCAACTTCTTTTAGTTTATAATTGTATGACATGTTAAGAAAGGAAAAGTGTTTTTGAAGCAGAAAGGATATTTTCCTCAAGAATGGAGTTCAAGTGTTTTATCAAAATTATTTTCCATCTAAGATAATAAAGGGTTATGTTTTTATCCATATTATTACATTCATTCGATTATGTTGTGATGGAATTATATTTTTATGAATTCCTTAATCTTATATGAATTGTTTTATGATGTCACGATGTTTAAGATTCCAATTTTTATTACATGGGTTATGCTATGATGTATGGTTTTCTGATTTTGTGGCACACATAAGAATGGTATCATTATGAGATGGGTGGGACATATATCTCCCTCCAATGCATTGGGTAAATATTTTATATCTCATGAGATAGACATGGCTGGAACGGTAGGTTAAACAGGTTCAGTGAAACAGCAATGAAACGAGGAGTGAACTCGGTTCAGAAGTGGACTTTGTCCACTAAGATAGTCTTGGAAATGAGTCTTGACTAACAAGAAATGATTCTCAATGATTATGTGTGTATGCCACAAAGTTTCATGTTTTATGTTATGATTATTGGGATTACATTTTACTAATATGATCTATCCCATGTTATGAAATTATGATCTCTTTTGTAGGTTATGATTTCCAAAAGTTATGTGCTTTTTTATATGATGTGATTGATATTTCTTTTGTTTACTCTTACTGAGAATTTGAGCTCACCCTTTTGTATGTTTTATTTCCACAGGTTAGGAAGAAGTTTATTAAGTAGAATATGCCAAAAAGGGACTCTAGATATGATGAAATAAATGGGAGGCAAAGTAGATGCTTTATAAAAAAGTTGTTTATGCTTTCCAGTTTCTAAAGACACTATACCTATACGGTACTTTCATGGTTTTGTTATATGTTGTAAGAAGTGTGCTTAAATTTTGAAGTAATAACAATGTATGTAAAGTATGGGTCGTTATAGTTGGTATTAGAGGAAAGGTATAGTCAACCTTTGGAAACTAGGATGTGAAATCCTTAGTAATAAGCCTAGGGATAATTCTAAGCATAGAACACAATCTTAGTGTTTTAGAAATGACCATCAATAAATTAGGATAAGACCTTAAGTGTGAAATTTTATTATGTGTTTTTCCTATTATAATTAGTGTTTCTCACACTATTCTTCTTGGTTTTAGTCAATGGTTGGAACCCGAAGGAACCGTGTTAATGCGGAATGTGACAGCCAATGCAATGATTGTCCCCTGGAGCAACCAAATGTTATGGGAGCCGGAATGCAAAATCTTGTATCCATGCTCACACAACTTTCTCAAGCTATGAATCTTGCAGGACTTCCAAATGAGCAAAGGAAGGAGCAACATTCTGTTGAATCCTTCATGAGGCAGCGTCCACCTTCTTTCAGCAGGTCACTGGTCCATTAGTTTCTGAACAATGGATTAGTACTACTGAAAATATATTTTCAGTTCTTCAATGTTCTGAACATGATAAAGTCATCCTAGCAGTGTATTGTTTGTAAGGAGATGCTGATCAATGGTGGAATATTATTAAGAATACAAGGCAAAGGGATGAAATTGAGGCCATGGAATGGGACGAGTTCAAGAACGTATTTTTCAATAAGTACTTTCCTCATATTCTCCGAGCAATGACGGAGCAACAGTTTCTTGAACTGAAGCAAAAGGATAATGAATCTGTTGGTACTTATGAAGCAAATTTTACATGACTTGCAAGGTACGCTTTTGGTATTATTATCCAACCTGAGAGTAAGATTGATTGATTCTTTAGTGGCGTAAAACCAAGTCTTCGAAGGGCATTAGCAATAAGGGAGTTCAATAGCTATGAGGAAATCGTTCGATGTGCTCTCAAAGTCGAGATGGAGATTGGATTAACCCATCAGTCATATGGTTTTAATAAGAAGAGGAATATGGAATTCAAAGGAAAATCTAAAGGGCACAATGAAAAGAAGATGAGCTTTCCCTTATGATCAAAGTGTGGAAAGAAACATGGAGGGAGTTGTCTTAAAGGGACAAGTAAATGTTTCAAATGTGGAAAGGAAGGTAATCGGGCATTTTAATGCCACAATGAAGGGAAGAAGATGTCTAATGATGAAAATAAGTGAAGGGATACACATAATGACCCTACTACACTTCAATGTTTCAAGTTCAAGGAGATGGGGCATTATTCCAATCAATGCCCAAATCCAAGGGTTGATGATGATGGTCGACGTCAACAAACTCTTAAGGCTAAAGACAAAGGAAAGTCACATACAATTTCTATCAGCGATGTGGAGTATGATAATGATGTGGTGAAAGGTACACTTACCATCCACTCTAAAGTAGAAAATGTTTTATTTGATTCTGGATCCACCCACTCCTGTATTTCTGAAGAATTTTCTAAGGATATCATCGTATTACCTCAACATTTATATGTTGAGTTAGCTGTGACAACCCCTAATGGCACAACAGTCGCATCAAAAGTTTATAATTCTTCTCCGATTGAAGTTTGTGGGAAAGTGCTTCCTAAAAATCTTGTGATTCATCCTATAGTAGAATTTGATGTGATTCTTGCCATGGAATGGCTTTTTCTACATGGAGCTCATATCAATTTCCAAAGTAGGGAAGTCACATTTCATATTCTAGATCAATCTATGATCGTCTATCGAGGCAAGGATGAACATAACCTTCCAGTGGAAATTTCTTCCATTTTATGGGTATTGATTCCATTAAATGAAGGTTATTTATCTCAAATGGTTGGTGAGAAACTCACGATTAAGAATATGCCCATTGTACGGGAGTTTGATGATGTCTTCTCGGAGGAATTACCTAGTCTTCCACCAAATCGTGAAGTTGAGTTTTCAATAGAACTCTTACCAGATGCTTTGCCTATTTCAAAGACACCTTATAGAATGGCCCCAATGGAGTTGCAGGAATTGAAGAAGCAACTCCAAGAGAATCTTGATAAGGGGTTCATACGCCCTAGTGCGTCACCTTGGGGAGCACCTGTTCTGTTTGTAAAGAAGAAAGATGGATCAATGAGATTCTGCATTGATTATCGAGAACTTAACAAGATCACTATCAAGAACAAATATCCTCTCTCGTGAATTGATGACCTATTTGACCAACTACGCGGAGCTCAATACTTTTCCAAGATTGATCTTTGTTCAAGGTATCATCAATTAAGGGTAAAAAGGGAGGATATACCGAATACGGCTTTCCGTACAAGGTATGGACACTATGAATTTATAGTGATTCCATTTGGTCTTACTAATGACCCTACTATCTTCATGGATATAATGAATAGGGTCTTTAGAAACTATCATGATCAATTTGTGGTAGTCTTTATAGACGATATTCTTGTCTATTCAAAGAGCAAGGAAGAACATGAAGATCACATGAGAATTATATTGAAGACCCTGAGAAAGGAGAAGCTTTATGCCAAATTTACCAAGTGTGAATTTTGGATTCAAAAAGTTTCATTTTTGGGTCACATAATCTCTAAAGAGGGGATATCTGTGGATCCAGCAAAAAAGGAGGTTATCGAAAGATGGTCGAGACCAACAACAGTAACAGAGATCCAATGTTTTCTTGGTTTGGCTGGATATTATCAATGTTTTGTGAAAGATTTTTCACAATTATCTAATCCACTCACCATGTTGACTCGGAAAGAAGTTATGTTTTTTTGGACGGAGAAATGTGAAGAGAATTTCAAGGAGTAGAAAAGAAGGTTATCCAGTGCACCTCTGCTCACACTGCCTTGTAGTGGAGAAAGGTTTGTGATCTATAGTTATGCATCCAAGAAGGGTTTGGGGTGTGTTGTTAGGCAAAATGATATGGTGATAGCTTATACCTCACGACAGTTGAAAATACACGAGAAAAATTACCCAACTCATGATTTGGAGTTAGCTGCGGTAATCTTTGCATTAAATATTTGGAGGCATTACCTTTATGGTGAGAGGTGTGATATTTATACTGATCATAAAATTTTAAAGTATATTTTCACACAAAAGGAGCTGAATATGCGCCAAAGAAGATGGTTGGAGATGATTAAGGATTACGACTGGTCAATTCATTACCACCCTAGGAAAGCAAACAAGGTGGTAGATGCATTAAGTCGACAAGACCATGCTAGTTTATCCATGATGAGGATCACAAAAGATCCAATATTTATGGATTTACAAAGGAAGGATCTTGGAATTATAATGAAAGCGGAAAAATCATATCTTTCTCAAATGAATGTTCAACCATCTATAAATGTGAAGATTAAAGAGGCACAGAAAGAAGATGTTGAGTTACAAAAGAAGGCGAGAAATGTTCCTGAATTCAACCTTGATTGTAATGGGATAATAAAGTTTAGGAATCGGGTTTGTGTTCCTCCCATCCCCGAATTAAAGAAGGAGCTGCTGGATGAGGCTCATAGTTATTCATTCTCTATTCATCCTAGAAGCACGAAGATGTATAGGGACCTAAAAGAGTAACTCTGGTGGGATGGCATGAAAAGAGATGTTGTAGAATATGTCTCTCGATGCTTGGTTTGTCAACAAGTTAAAGCTGAGCGACAGAAGTCTAAGGGGATGTTACAACCATTACCCATACCCGAATGGAAATGGGAAAACATTACTATAAACTTTTTCACAGGACTTCCTAAAACGTCTAAAGGCAATAATGCTATCTGGGTCATAGTGGATCGTCTTAAAAAGTCTGCACACTTCATTGCTATTAGAGAGGATCTCTCTCTGGATCAGATTTCTAGGATATATGTAAAGGAAGTTGTAAGATTGCATGGAGTACCACTTTCTGTTATATCTGATCGGGATCCGAGATTTACCTCAAAGTTCTGGCGAAGTCTTTAGCATACTCTGGATACAGAGTTGAGTTTCAGCACTGCTTATCATCCTCAAACAGACAGTCAGTCTGAGAGAACAATTCAAACTCTAGAAGATATGTTGAGAGCTTGTTCTATGGATTTCAAAGCTGGTTGGGATCAACACCTACCTTTGTCGTAATTTTCTTATAATAATATCTTCCACTCCAGTATTCAGATGGCCCCTTATGAAGCTCCCTATGGAAAGAAATGAAGGACTCCAACTTGCTAAGATGAAGTTGGGAAATGAAAGCTATTAGGACCTGATCTCATTGATGAAATGGCAGAAAAGGTTAGATCTATTCAACAACACATAAGAGCAGCTCAGAGTCAACAGAAAAGTTATGCCGACAACCGAAGAAAAGACCTAGAGTTTGAAGTAGGTGATAAATTGTTCTTACAAATATCTCCCTGGAAGAGGGTCATGAGATTTGGAAAGAAGGGGAAGTTGAGCCCTGGATATATCGGTCCTTTCGAAATACTGGATCGTGTTCGGATGGTAGCTTACCGATTGGCGCTTCCACCGAATCTCTCTCAAGTTCACGATGTGTTCCATGTATCTCTCATGAGAAAGTACATACCGGATCCTTCACATGTACTCAGCTCAGAAGTTTTACCACTGGAGCAGGATCTTTCTTATGAAGAACAGCTGATAGAGATTATGGATCATTGCAAAAAAAGTCCTACGAAACAAGACCACTCGATTGGTGAAAGTTTTATAGAGGAACCACCAATCAAAATAAGTTACATGGGATCTTGAGGATATGATGAGGGAGAGGTATCCTCATCTGTTTGTTACAAAGTGACGAATTTCGAGGGCAAAATTCATTTTAAGGTGGGTAGAATGTAACACCCGAGACTTTTATGTTATATAAATCATCAAAGGAATCTTTTTTTACACACAACAGTTTCTTGGCATTCTTTACACGAAATTGTGACCTTCCTCGATATATTTCGTCGTACGCAATACAGAGTTTCACTAAACAATGATACACTAATAAAATATTATTAAAACTAGCCGTTATGAATAGTAATAACCACTTTTTGAAATTTTACAAATTTTATTTTTCAAAATGGACTTCATTTTTGGATTCGGAATATCGAAATTATCCTAGGGTGAAATTTTGGAATTTTTCTGAAAACTTTCAATTTTTGATGAATATTGAAACCACTAAGTGGTAGTTAAAAAACTGAATTTTTCATAAAAATTAATTTTATCGCTTCTGTGAGTGGAATTTCAAAAATCTGAGAGACACGGTTGATGTTAGTAAGTAAAATGTGGTTCAATTAGATGAAAATAATATTTGGTGAATAGTGACTTTTTACTTTTATTTACCACGATTAAAAGTAAATAGGGTAATTAAGGGTAAAAATGATATTATTATTACCCTAACACATGTCCTAATTTTATTGGATAAGTTTAATTCGACCAAAAACAACCTTAGGAATAAAATATGACCATTTAGGTCCACTTCGATTAGTTTAGGACATTTATTATTAATTTATTTAAAGAAGGGTTAAAATAGTTAAAATCAAAGTTTAATAAAAAAAATCATTTTTAATATAGTGTTATACATAAGATAAATTCGACTATAAATATTCATTAGAAATCAAAAATGATTTCCTACATAATGATATTTTATTTTTAATTTTTAGGCTATAAATAAGTTAATTTATTAATGACACAAAGATGATGCAGTAATTATATTATTAATGAAATATTGACATAATTGATGTGATAAATACACAAATAAATGTATTTTGAGACTTTTTATGAATTCCAGTAATTTTATAGGTTAATATGACATGTTATTATTGATTTAATTAACTTTTTTCGAACTAATCATTCTTTTATGATTTTCACAAAAATGAATTACTAAATAGTGTCAAAATTGACATAAAAAAGTTTTTTAAAAAACTATTATATTATTAATTGTTATTTTATTACTAAAAATCTAAGGATCAGCCTAATGAATTATATAAGGTTATATATATTAATAATAAACAACTTGGGGTTCTTTTGGCTTGTTATTGTGAGTTTATTAACCTTATAGTATACGAACACAAGAAGACACGGTAAAAGTACAATTATTTAACTTAATGATAAATCTAAATGATAAGGTTAACATAGGAACCTATACTTGTCTAAATTTTATTGTATGAGATTATTTAGACCCATTCCCACCTTAGCTTCTAAAAAAATCAATTTGGATCTATTTAAAGCCGAATTTGGCTTTATAATAAAATAATATTTTTGGTTATTCCAAAGGTGCCCCTCTCCTCCCTTATAAAAGGGCACCTCCTCCCTCTCTTCCTCACACCACTTTGAGCCTTCAAGCTCGGCCAAACCCTACCACTTTCTCCTCTCCACTTCCCTGGAGACATCATAGAGGTCATGGTCTTCTTCAACGACAAATTTTAGTTCCCAAAAAGGAGGTCTCAAAGAAGCACTTCAAAGAAGAGGTAATGTCCGTTACCGATTCTTTCATCTTTATTTCTTCTTCCACTTCTTATTCTTTAGCTGTTTCATTATGAAGTAATAACATCAGTATCACTCATATACTGATATGTAATTATAAGTATGACATAACCCTATTTCACCATCTATCAATCCTACGAAAAATGAAATAACCGTGCGTGCGTACGTACGGAATACCGTCTCCACGCCGTGGTGTAATCTACTTTCCACCACCACCTTACTTGGATGTGTATAATGGTGTAAATAATAACTATATATGATTATTTTAAAGTTATATTGATTATAAACTAGTATACATACACTCCAATACAATTCCATGATCATGGGAACGATATCATCGATCGTGCGTACGTACGGAATACCGTCTCCACGATGTGATGGGACTCGTTCTACATGATCTTCATTGCATAATGATTATATAAATGAATTTAATGAATTAATATGATATATATTACAATAATAACATTCTGGAAATGAGGTATCTATAACCTAAAGAGAAGAATAAGAATTTATTCGACAAAACACGCATAAGAACAAAAAGTAATAAACACCCGAATAACAAGTTGTAATGAAATATTACTAATAATAAGCTAAGAATCTGACCATATATGATATCATAACAATAATTTTGATTTAGGAATAAGTCAATAACATTATTTAAATCATTATACAGGAGGTTTGGACACTTACAAGGCAAATCAGACCTAAGGTAAGGGAAATATCACAATCTCATTTTTATCCGAGATTTTTTATACTTTAGTATTTACTGGGGTGTATTTTATCATACACATCCATGTTTCCTCAATATGTAATATTATTTCCATCCACCTAAAATTGATTAAATATAATTTTACCCTTCGTTGATTTTTTAGTAAAGGATATGAAAGGAATCTTTTTTCATTTTTCGTACGAGGTACTTTTTGACTTTTCCGAAAAATGTACAAAGAATGTTTTTTTAACTTATACAGCATGAATGGATTTTTAAAACATTATTTCCAAAAATCTTCCTTTACAAGTTTTCAAGTTTATTTTTAATTAACTTATTTTAGTTTATAATTGTACGACATGTTAAGAAAGGAAAAGTGTTTTTGAAGAAGAAAGGATATTTTCCTCAAGAATGGAGTTCAAGTGTTTTATCAAAATTATTTTCCATCTAAGAAAATAAAGGGTTATGTTTTTATCCCTATTATTACATTGATTTGATAATGTTGTGATGGAATTATATTTTTATGAATTCCTTTATCTTATATGAATTGTTTTATGATGTCACGATGTTTAAGATTCCCATTTTTATTACATAGGTTATGCTATGATGTATGGTTTTCTGATTATGTGACACACATAAGAATGGTGTAATTATGAGATGGGTGGTACCTATATCTCCGTCCAATGCATTGGGTAAAGATTTTATATCTCATGAGATAGGCATGGCTGGAACGGTAGGTTAAACCGGTTCAGTGAAACAGGACTGAAACGAGGAGTGAACTCGGTTCAGAAGTGGACTTTGTCTACTAAGATAGTCTTGGAAATTAGTCTTGACTAACAAGAAATGATTCTCAATGATTATGTGTGTATGCCAAAAAGTATCATGTTTTAAGTTATGATTATTTGGATTACATTTCACTACTATGATCTATCCCCTGTTATGAAATTATGATCTCTTTTGCAGGTTAATATTTCAAAAATTTATGTGATTATGTATATTATGTGATTGATATTTCTTTTGTTTACTCTTAATGAGCATTTGAGCTCACCCTTTTGTATGTTTTATTTCCCCAGGTCAGGAAGAAGGTTATTAAGTAGAATATGCCAAAAAGGGACTCTAGATATGATGAAATAAATGGGAGGCAAAGTAGATGCTTTATGAACTAGTTGTTTATGATTTCCAGTTTCTAAAGACACTATACATATACGGTCCTTTTATAGTTTTGTTATATGTTGTAATAAGTGTGCTTCAATTTTGAAGTAATAACAATGTATGTAAAGAATGGGTCATTATAATGTATCTACCTATCATGTCTTATAGAAGGAATTTGAATCTTTTTGTTTCTATAATTATGTATGTATCAATACTTAAATGTTATTGTTAGCAATGAAAAGAAGTATATAATCATGGTTAATTAATAATTTAAAAAAGTAAACCATTCCATCACAGTGAAATAAAAATCATCTGTAATAACAAACCAATGAAAAAATCCCATTCCTAGACACATGGTCATCTCCCTGTGTGTGGGTTGACCACTCCTGGACACAACTATTTTCCACACTATAAAACATTCCATATATCATATCTATCAATTCAAAAATAGTAAAATGAATGAAAATAAACCAATGATAGAATATGTATCATATCATCCTTGGATATTCATATAATGGTTCCCTGAGCTAGTTTTATACTATTCATCATGTATGCCTACACATATATAAGAGGATTCTGCTTAGATTGAAATAGTTTTATAACAAAAAATACATCAATATACAGAAGATGAAATATAAATAATGTACAAATTAAAAGAATATAATAATAATTTATAAGATTACCAATTCCAAAAAAATACTCATGCATGCTTGTCTTGATTACTCTACACAATCTAAAGGAATAATAATATAAAATTTGAAACAATACAAAACATGTTTACCGAAAAAAATTATTCAACAGAATTTTCCACGATCATTATATGCATGGGCTTAGTCCTATTCCCCTACACTCCCACGTAAAATGGAATAATATATTAATAATCTTTCAATAGATCCTACAACCCTAAGATCTATTTTCATACCAAAGTGTAATGGAATATAAAATTGGTTGTGAGATATACTGTGTAAGACTCCACTAATGGTGTACAATGTTATCCTATCTTGGAATATAAAATACATCAATGAATAGGTATATCAGTAATGTTTTAATCAAATAAATAAATATAAATAATTATAGATTAGGTTCCACAAGCACCCCAAGCCAACCATTACTACTTCAATCTAATACGTAATATCTCAGCACACCTTCCAACATATATATATATATATATTCATATTTTATAAAACTTATTGCATAGATATATATATTCTAGTGTAAACATTATGATTAGGAAAAAGGAATCCACATAAGAGAATAACATATCTGAAAAAGGACAACATTCCAAATGTTCAACACTAATGAAACACAATATAAGTGATGTCATACCTAGAGTATCATAAATTGAAAGGGATTTATTTCATGAGTGTCATAGTAGATATTGGACACCACAATCGAGTCTCACACAATATACATGACACCATTCCCGAGTATTAAAAAACATTTGGGACACCAAGCCTGAGTATCACAACAAATTAGGGGCACCAAACATAAATATCTCAACATATAATGGTTTACATAAAAATTTATCACAAAATATAATGGATTCCATGAACGAGTATCAAAATATATAAGGTATTCCATTTCTAAAAAACACACAAAATATGGGATTCCATGCTAGAGAAACACAAAAAGATTGAGTGTAATATAACTAAAAGACCGACTCGATCCAAGGATTTCTATGCAACTGACAGTGCTTCTATTGGAGGTTCATAGCTCAAGATATTAGCGTTTAACTAAAGACGGTCCGAAAATAGGGGGTCTGGGCCCGGTCCGACCCGGCCCAACATCTCCTGGGATGGCCCGAACTCGGTCGACCTGACTCGGGTCTGGGTCCGGCCCGGATGGCACGACCCGGCCCGGTTGGCGCGGCCCGGCCCAGTGCTGGCGGCCCGGCCCATCCGACGTGGTCCGGTCCACGTGACCCATGCGGTTGGTCGCGTGGGTGGGCGACCAAGGGTTGGTGGTAGCTACTGGGGATCGCCATAGCCGCAGGTCTAGGGGGTTATGATCCCCCCTGGTTTCTTCGAAATGGCTGGCCGTGATGGCCGGCATTTGGGTAACCGCGGGACCCCCTTGGGTGCCGCCTCTAGGTGGCGCTGGTGGCAGGCTTAGTCGGGAACCCATTTGAGATCTGATGCGGCCTTAGGTCACGACTATGTTCGACCGGCGCCGCACGACGGCGCCGTGCCCCACCGCTGTGGCCCACCTCAGTCGTGGCCCCTTGTAGCTCTGGCATGGCGTGACGGCGCCGCGCCCCTCTGCTGTGGCCCGCCCCGGCCGCGGCTCGGCAAAGCTGCGGTTTGGCTCCACATGGCGTGGCACGATAGTGCCGCGACTTTGTGGGGATCCGAAAACCAAGCATCGAAAATCCACTCGTGATCGGCCTGACGTCGACTGGTTCTTCACAGTCCGACTCCATCATCCATTATCAACTTACAAAATGGGAAGGGTCGGACCGTGTTCATGTGGGCCAAGCCTTTCTTCATCATGATGGTATCAAGTGGCCAAACGATACTCAACAATTTATGAAAGATGAAGAACGGTATTAAAACCCAAACATAACAACCCCTACCTCATGAGAGATCCATGGTATCCGAGCATCAAAAATGACTCTGTCACTTCCGTCATTGTAGGAGTGTACCCGAAGAATAATTGACGTCTCCTCCCTTGTCGTGCGATGAAGAGGATATAGGGCGCGTCGTCATTCATCGTGGAAAAGAGTGTCATTATTTTCTGGAGGTATGGTGTTCTTCAACAATAGAGGAATACCCATCTTCTTTCACAAGCTCTCTCTCAAGAGGTTTTCCCCAAAAAAAATGACAACCTAAATAAAATAAGACTTCACCTTATTTTAATTAATCATACTAAGCCATTAAAATTTTGAATCAATTATTTAATAAATAGAATAGCTTCAATTAGTTAAATAAGGTGTGTTGGAAAAAGTTAAGGCGAAAGAGAGAGAGAAGAGGAAGAGTCACATAAATAATAGTGATTAACTTATTAAAGTAAAAGGTTGTCATAATAAAAGTAGGAGAGATTAATGGGGGGTTATGAGAGTTAAAGAAGTTGAGAGGTTGGGCTTGTGTGGGCCCCACCTCTCATTTATCCACACATGGAAGAGTTTAACTTACATGATATAAAAATAAATTTGTTCAATAATTTTATTTATTAATAAACTAAATCCCCAAAAAAATTAATCTCAACCCGTTTAAAACACATCTGCGCTAATGTTCCTCTTAAGAAATTACCGGTGCTGCGAGTTCATCGGTGCCCTCAGATTTCAATTCCGAGCACCGGTTCATAAGATAGACATACCTGCTCATTTTTTACTGAACGTACCCAAGCTAAACATAGGAAATTGATTTTTGGGAACACCGGGCCTTAGAATCAGGTGCCATCAGAAGCCACAGACTCATAAAATTTGAAGGTATTTAAGAAAAAAAATTCTTGAAATTTCCAGGTCTTTACATTACTCCCACCTTAGGTATTTACGTCCCCGTAAAGCTACGACAATCACTAGGGAATCAAAAGAAGGTATTGAGCACACATCTAAGCTTTCTGCTCCCATGTTCTCTCCTGGAGGTTCCCGTGCTTCCAATGAAAGAACAAAAGAAGAATCGACCGTCCCACTATGACCCCCTCCTGTCAATCCTCAACCTCAACTGGAACCTCATGAAATTTGCCCCGTCATCGATGTCCAGCTCTCTGTGGTTGATGATGATAGATTGGTCTATCACACATCTCCTAAGCTGAGATATGTGGATGATTTCATGCACCTAGTGCATCTGAGGTGAAAAGTCCAAGCGGTAAACCACCTCGCCTACCCTGCTGAGAACCTAGAAGGGGTATGATGAACCTCAGAGATAAATTGCTGCTTCGGCAACATATTCATAGACCTCATCAAGGGGAGACTCGTATAAAGACGTGGTCTCCATCCTCAAACTCCAGAGGTCTCCATCTCCTATCAGCATAGGACTCCTGTCTATTCTGTGCAGTCTCCATCTACTCCTGGATGATGTACACCTTCTCCGTCGTAGCTCGTAACATATCTGGTCGGTAGGAAGTTTTCCGACTTGGAAATTTAGTCGACGATCACCCTTCTTCACTTACAAATATCTGGTCTCATCCATTGGATGAACCGCGTTCTTTACCTAATACAGTTAATCCTGGCATGAACAGTACAATTCATGTCTTGGATGACGTCGTAAGGCCTCAACACTACTACCAATAGATCCAACCATCACTCTCACCTCCAAAATTTTAGTCACACTGTTCGGCATCAGTGTGTGGTCACTGGGTCTCCTCCTGTAGGAATCTCTAAATTGATGGTCAAGTCAACAGTTTTTATCTAGATCCTCTCAGCATCATTCCAACAAAAATGACAAGTAAGTAAAAGTCACAATGACAAGTGTCTTTTATTACTGCAACTCATAGTACTAGACACAAAAAACCACAAACAAAAACATCATGGAAACTAGAAGCACCCAGAACAAATGCCTCCATGCCTAGAACTAGTTATAATATTGTCCACAAAGGATATCAGCAATGCGACAAGCTGCTCCGTCGCCTCTCCTAGCTGCTGAATTCCAGTCCTCCTGTTGAGCGCATCTGCATCAACGTTCCCTTTCCTAGGAGTATAGACTATCTTGAATTCATAGTCTTGGAGGAACTGAATACTCAAAACTCTTTCTGAAATGAGGGTACGGCTAGCCGTCTCAAGAGTGATTGACCACACCCTCCTATGCATGAGTTTATCCCGTGCTGTCTGGGGTTTCCTTTTTTCCAACCATGGAAAACCCATCCAAACGTTTTAGGTAAACCACAAACATTATTCCTAATACAATAAATCTGTGTATGAACTGTGGATCCAATCCATACCCAGACCAACTTAGTAAGGCCTTGACGCTGCCACCAAGAGGTTCCAACCAAAACTCCTGCCTCAAGGGTTTGATCACACTGTCAGCGTATGTGATATTATCGAGTCTCCTCCCAAAGTTATATCCAGACATGAGGGTCGAGTCAATGGGTTTAACCATAATCTCTAGGTCTAGAAAAAGATTCGTGGAAGGAATGAATGATTCATATCAATTTCTGATGATACGACAGCTTGTAGTAGACACAGATCATTCCTCGAATAATCCCTAGAGACTTTCGGTCGCACTCCTTGACCTCATTCAGCTACTCTCTTCCCTTTACCTCCAGCTCCCTAAGCCCAGCGGGGACTAAAAAGGCGGGTGGTTGTAACATGTCGAAATGTACGCCACCTCTTGCTTCACTCCTATCTTTATTCCACATATGCTGATCTGCAGATTCATTTGTCCTTAACACTTCCCCTTCATGAAACATTTTACACACCTAAGTCTCTGAGACTGGTGCCAGTTTTATGCCTCTTACTACTTACATTCATTATCTATATTCATTATTCCAAAGAACATTCAACTATAATGGTTCCCTCTAGCACCCTTGCATAAGTAGAAATGCACAGTAGAAGAAGAGTTGGCTCGAATGTCCTTTAAACACACCTCGCTCAGAAGTTCGAGCTCTGAAGCACTAATCACATCATATTAATTGAGTACCAGGAATGGTCTGTACGCCTTGATGAATACTCAACTACTGACATGTCATCCTGCTGAAGATGTATAAGCTCCAGATAACTCTCAGCCACCTCCTCAAGCCATTCCTCAGCCGCCTGTGAGTCTGGCTCGCCTCGGAACCTTAGGGGTATCTGATGTTGAAACATGTGTAAAGTAATAAGCCTACATGTGTCATCTACCGGTACTTCCAATTGGAACTGCTGACCAACGGGTAGTGATATAGCTGGCACACTACCCGAAGGTACTTTCTCAAGAATTGGTCCATGTACCAAAGCCTTATCACTATGCATTCCAACCTCATGGTCACTCACTGTGAAACACTGATATCTAAGATCTCCATCTACTCTACTAGTGTCTAAACTAGGACTATAACTCTACAAATCGCCTCCATCAAGTCTAATACTCCCTGGGAATCTGCCTCGCCTCGTAACCTCAGAGGCCTCTGCTGCTGGAACTCGTGCAACGCACCCTGTCAGTGTGCACTGTCAACTAGTACGGCTAGTGGCATCTGCTCTTTAACGGGTGGTGGTGTTGCAGGGACACCACCCAAACTTTACAACATAGAAAGAGGGCCCAGAACCATAGTATCATCACTCAGTGGTCCGTCAATGTGTACTCTCTCGGAACTCCAACTGACTGTCTCTGTGGAGACTTCCTGAACAAATGTGACACTGTCAAATGATTAAAACCTGGTGAGCTAACCTTGATTGATCTGACATAAAGAAAACTTTTGGAAACACACACGCAATCAGTGTTTTCATGCACTAAGTATGAAATTAGTAGTCAGGGTACTGGTGTATGGATATGTCAGCCTCCGCACCAACACTGCACTCCCTTAACTGAAGACCACACTTGGTACTCTTAACAATATTTCTTCAAAGAAAAGAAATATCAGAGTCCTAAGTTCTGCGGTAGAACCGAATCCTCTGATACTAATTTTTCACGACCTCTCCTTGGGGCTCGTGCTGTGACTACCCCATGCCCGCCTTCAATAGGCCAGGGGCTGGCGACTAGAAACAAAGGAGTAAATCCTGATAACTGGGAAGGAATTTCCTTTATAAAATATAAATACATCCAACCAGAGTATAAGAGGAAGTAATAAACTATGTACAAAAGAAATTGCTGAAAATTAAATGCGCGAGAATACAAACCCAATTGAAAAGTACAGATACAACTGAACGAAAGTACAATAGAATAGAAAAATAGCTGGAAGATATAAGCAGCTCTTGGGTCAATCACCTCAGATCCTAACTGAAGGGTAGGTAAAGATAGCCTCATCAACGCTCTCGCAAGACAACCTCCTCCGAGTACCGTCTCATCGTGAATTCCCCCTCCGTGTACTGACTTGTCGTGAGGTACACCTACGGGTACAGACTCATCATGAGGTCCACATCCGGGTACCGTCCAGTCCCTATACACTCAATCTCGGTCAGTGTTGTTCGTCGTCTACATCCAACACAATGAGGTGTGGGCATAGCCCATGCAGGGGTGAGTATAACGATACTCAGTAGGGACCCTGAGACCCTCATGGTCTCACTAAATCCAACAAGGATAACCACAAGAAGGATCTCAACAGATAACCCTTACTTAGGTATAAGCCCATACTTATACCTAAGTTATTAGGTAACCCATCTCAATCAAGAGGTAATTACAAAGGTTATGAAATTAATGTATAACCACTACATAGGTATATTCCCATACATGTTCCTAATTTATCAAGTAACCCATCTCAATCATGAGGTAAACACAAAAGTTATTGACTCATCTCAAACCAGGATTTTATTCATGTGGTCGAAACCACGACTATATGAGAACTCTTCCTCTGTCGAGTATAGTGGTCATGTCATGACTCTGAGGTGATACTCTCTATCCTTAGACTGTTGAGGTACTCCTCCTGTCGAGTACCACGGGTCTGCACCCAAACACAGTAGTGCTTCCCGCTAGGGGTCTGCCACCCAAACACATTAGCGGTTCCCCTAATAGCCTACAATGGTACTACTCCTGTTGAGTACCGTTGTTCTTTTTCCAACTACCAGGCGCTCCGTCTACCATGGGTCTGCCACCAAATACCAAGTGCTCCGTCCACTGTGCCAGTCAACTCACTCCAAGTCGAATTGGTCAAGCAGTCGTCTAGTCCACAATGAATAGGTCTCTGTACTCTGTATGCTCGTCTATAGGAGGATCTGTTCCATAAGATTTTGGTCGATAATCCATGTATCACAAAGTCCCACAAAGATGTATCATAAATGACCTCCTTGTCACCGGGGTCTCAACGCAACAGAAGGTGCGTCAATCAGAATCTCGGTCTGTGACTTATTTGCCTTTTCATCCTAGGGCCCCGGTTGGTTTCCTGTATGAACCAACCCGACCATGTCACAAATATACCCCGAACTCTCATAGTTTATACTCAAAGGAACCATTTCTGAATGAGATCACCAATGCTGCTGACGGTTCATCAAATAGACGTCTGGTCTGAAAGTTATCGGCGTTCCTGTTCCAGGGGCCCGATTGGTTTCTAAGCTAAAAAAACCCGACCATACTCCAAATGTGTCCAAAACGTATATGAAGTATTCTAAAATAACCTTCTCATCAACAGGATTCCAACAATGTCGACGGCACGTCAACCGGACGTCCGGAGCTCATGTTATAAGCGTTTCCGCTCCGAGGGCCCGGTTGGTTATGAGTTCGAACCTACCCGGCCATACACAATTTCACCGAATGCATTATTTTAATATACCTAAATGAAAGACTCGATCAAAAGATTTATATGAAACTGACGGTGTGTCAATTGGAGGTCTGTAGCTCAGGATATGAGCATTTAACTAAAGATGGTCCGAAAATAGGGGGTCTGGCCCCTGTCCGACCTGGCCCATCACCCTCAGTCTGCCCGAACTGGGTCAACCTGAATCGGGTCCGGGTCGAGCCTAGTAGGTCATGGCCCGGCCCGGCTGGTGCGGTCGGCCCGGCGCTGGCAGCCCGGCTCGGCGCTGGCGGCCCGGCCCGGCGCGGGCGGCCGGCGCAAGTGGCCCGGCTCGGTCGATGTGGTCTGGTCCACGTGACCCACACGGTTGGCCACGTGGGTGGGCGACCAAGTGCGGGAAGTTATCAATGGGGTCCACACTAGCTGTAGGTCCGAGGGGTTATGCTCCACCCCCCCCCCCCCCCGGTTTCTTCAAAATGGCTGGCCGTGATGGCCGACCTTTGGGTAACCGTGGGACCCCCTCGGGTCCCTACTCTAGGTGGCACCGACGGTCAGCACAGCCGGCCGCCCCTTTGATATCCGCCAAAACCTGAGGTCGCGACATTGTACGACCGGCGCGGCACGACGGCGCCGCGCCCCTTCACCACGGCCCACCGAAGCCATGGCTTCTGTAGGTCCGGCGCGGTGCGACGGCGCCGCGCCCCTCCACTGTGGATCGGCAAGGCTGCGGTCTAGCTCTACTCCACTAGGCATGCCGGTGCCGCACCTTTGTAGTGATCCGACAACCAAGCGTGGACGATCCTCCTGTGATCGGCCCGACGCCGGACGATTCATCACAGTCCAACTCCATCATCCATAATCAACAAACAAAATGGGAAGGGTCAGACCATGTTCATGCGGTCCAAGCCTTCCCTCGTCAGGATGGTATCAAGCGGTAATATGAAACTCAACAATTGATGAATGATGAAGAACTGTATTAAAACCCAAACATAACAACCCCTACCTCGTGAGAGATCTGTGGTATCCAAGCATCGAAAATGACGGTGTCACTTCCATCATTGTAGGAGTCCACCCGAAGAAGAATTGGCGTCTCCTCCCTTGTCGTGTGATGAAGAGGATAGAGGGTGCATCGTCGTTCATCATGGAAAGGATTGTCGTTCTTCGCCGGATATTTTGTGTTCTTCAACAATGGAGGAATACCCCTCTTCCTTCACAAGCTCTCTCTCAAGAGGTTTTCTCCAACAAAACAAATTCCATCCTAAATAAAATAATACATCACCTAATTTTAATTAATATTTCCAAGCCATTGAAATTTTGAATCACTTAATTAATTAATATAATAGGTCCCATTAATTAAATAATATGTATTGGAAAAAGTTAAGGATAATGGGAGAGAGAAGAGGAAGAGTTATATAAATAAGAGAGATTAACATATTAAATTGAATGGTTGTCATAATAAAAGAAGGAGAGATTAATGGGGGGTTTATGAGAGTTAAAGAAGTTGAGAGGCTAGGGATCGTGTGTGCCCCACCTCTCATTTTTCCACACGTGGAAGAGTTTAACTTAAAATATATTAAAATAAAATTTTTCAACAATTTTATTTAATAATAAACTAAATCCCCCCAAAAAATTAATCCCAACCACTTAAAATGCAACTGCGCTAAAGGTCCTCTTAAGCAATTACTGGCGCTGCGAGTTTATCGGTGCACTCAGATTTCAATTCTGTGCACCAGTTCATAAGATATAAAATCCCGCTCATTCATTTACTGAATGTACCCAAGATAAACTTTGAAAATTGATTCCGGGCACACCGGGCCTCGGAATCAGGTCCCATCAGAAGCCACAGACTCGTAAAATTCCAAGGTATTTAAGAAAAAAAATCAATTGAAATTTCCAGGTCTTTACATGTAATAATATAAGTTAATATATTGACTCTTTAATTTCAATAGAATTTTTTTACTATAATACATGGACACTATGTATCGATTGTTTCATTTGGGAATTTAAAGAAATATAATATCGAGTATATTGGTTATTGTCATGAGTATCCATACATCAAGATGGGTTGTCATGACAAATGGTTCAAATTATATAATGATTGATCATATCTTTTTTTCAACATTGATACACTAACATCAACATTAATATGTGTTACTACGTACCCCGAGATACAGATTATGGACTTTGGGTAGGCCTACCTAATTCCACTAAATAATAGTCCTATGGGTCTAATGATATTATGTATCCTTGGATCAAAACTGAATAAAAGTTATTTTTAATATTGGGAATATGATATCATTTATTATATCAATATTTTTATATATGAGTTGAATATTGAAATTAAAATTGATCTAAAAGTCCAGTAGATAAAATACTTATCTAGTTATTCATTAATTTGAAATTTAATAAGAAACATTTATTTTATAATTAACTTTTATATTGTTATGTTAATATAAAAAATCATTTATTCTCTTGAGGTTGAATATTATATTTTTTTATTTATCAGATTAATAACAAATTAACATTTTGAAAAATTCATCAAGGTATATTTATAACGTTTTTTGGATGGTTTTTTGTTGATAAAAGAAGTTTGACAAGGTATACTATGGAGTTCTAGTGTGATGGATGACTTGGTACGTTCAAAATTATTGGAAAAAGATAAAAGTAGAGGCATATATGGATAGTAAGTGGTAAAAAATGTTTCATGTATATGGTGGTGTAACATCAAAATACAACAAGGGATGGGGTTTTTATTTTTCAGGAAACATTTATAAATTCATATTTTCAAGGCATATAAAAATTATGTCAAACTATGAAATAGGGATGTTTTTGTGTCATGTTTTTTAGTTTCATTGCAGTGGTAACATCAAATCATTGATCTTCAACTCACTAGGGATGATTCACTCACAATCGATGGAGTTCATGGTTGTTGTGTGAAGGGTATGCTATGACTATAAAAAGCTAGAAGGCTAATTCATTGTGTAGCCCTAAAAATATATAATTTAATTTAATATTATCATGTAAGCGTTTCATGAATCAATTTATTACGCAATGAAACAACTTATATATCAATTACATGTTTAAAAGGTACTTGTGTTTATAAGAACATGTGTGTTTCACCATAACACAAATATTTCTTGAATGCAGAGAGCTCAATGATGAACTCAATAGTTTTGTGAAAGTTAATTCATCCGGAAAAAAATATACATGTTTCATTAAATTAGTAAGAGTTGTACCCATGTTAAAAAATGGCTACATGAAATCCAAATATGTGTGAACCAATAATTATTTTCCCATAATAAAATTGTAAAAAATAATTCAGTAGGTGGGTTAACTTAGATATGACTGATTCACCAAATGAGGTTTCAAAAAAAATTATTCATCAAATAAAATGTATAATATATTTATTGAGTCGTGAGTACACATCAATTAATAAAGTAGCAAGCTTTCAATAAGTGAATGTTAGTCAACTAGGAGGGAATGTGAGTCCACACTATAATTTTTAATATTAGTTCTCTTTAAGGGATTTGGAAGACATGGAAATTGATTTTGTACTCTATTTGTACCCATCTGTATGTGTGTTAAGCATTTATATTTTTTATTTATCATATATGTTTTCCTTTAATCGCATAAATTTCTACTAGAATGGTATATATTTTTTTAATAAATAATTAATATCATAAGGGTATTTTTTTTGAATCAATAATACCTTGATTCACTCCCCTCTCACGGTATTTATCGTTGTTAGGATAATTTTTGGTACCAGAATGAAAATTAAAAACATTATCTCTTCATGGTTTTAGTGGATGGTGTGAATCAAAAAGTGATTCTGATATTCAATGAAAACGATTTTTTATGGAATAAATAGATATATAACTACTTCCATTTATTAGGAATAAAATTTATTAAAATATAAAACGTATAGTATTATACTATTGGGGATAGAATTATTCTATCTGAACTAGTCCCAAGGTAATTTTATGTTGATGAAAAAGTAATCCGTACCATTGGATGAGTCTATTATAATACAATATTCATGATAATTATTTCATGTAAGTCCATGCATTCCATGTTATAAATGAATTTAATTACTCTTGAAGGTGATTCAAAATACAAAGAAAAAACATTACAGTTTCTATTTAACACATACAAGGACCTAAGAGTAAACCACAATGAGTTTGTAGATGTATTATTTTATTGAGGGAATGTTTTTGTAGAATATGTGCCTGATCTCAGATAAATTCTTGAATGTCTAAATATTATTCATAAAATATTGATAGTAATTCCACCTCGGTTCAATATGTATGTTTGTATACTATATTATAAATATAAAAATGATTATAAATGGGACATTATCATTGTACTCAAGTTACATATGAGTTGACAAAAGAGGATAATGAGTCTGTGGAAAAAGGTATGTCCAATACAGTAACATTCATGGCCATATTGAACATCACTACTGAATATAGAAAGGAAGAAGAAGTGACAGATGTGTTCATGTCAATCCATTCCTCTAATCTATATAGTTTAAAAGGAATTTTTAAAGGAAAACATGCACACACATTCTTTTTTTGGGAAATAATTTTATATCCTGAAGCATAGATCCCGAATAAATTTAATTTTTTTAAAGTATGGGGTCGAAGCCTCAATTTATTATTTAAAGAAAAGAACTCATTAGTGTGGGTAGAGGGAGACCCATTACATAACCCGAAGGTAAGAATTATTTTGAGAGATAGTTATTTAATTTTATGAATATACTTTCACATGAAAATAACAATTCAATATATTACTATTTTGAAGTGTTTTAGGGAAAAAATGATCATAGAAAAATGATATGGTGGATGTTTTAGGTAACACTCGGACTGGATAACAAAGAAATAATGATGGACATATCGAAGGAATGGATGATTTCCATGCTGAATTAGAAGCATCTCCAAAGTATTTATATGTTGGAAGATATAAAAAAAAATAGAGTGGTTCTTGATTCAAAACTCATTATGCAGCCACAAAAAGAAGAAGAGAAATAAATTCTGAAGGAATAAATAAAAAAGTTTAAGTCTTCAATTCTAGAGAATTTGGTAATGTATGTTCAGAACAATCTAAAACATAAGGAATAGAAAAGATTTATTGATGGTTTGAATAATACATAAATTAATCAAACTAAACACATCAATCATGGTGAATAATTTTTTGTTGATTTGAGAAAAAGTAAAAGACCTCGAGAGAATATTGGATCTTGAAATGACATCATGATTGAAGGCTACTAATGTGACAATAAATATGTATGTGGAGTATAGATCTCATTAAAAAATATTTGATACATCCATATCCAAATGAAAATCATAGTAATGAGATTTATTATGAAAAAATCATTGATTTTTGATATCTAACTCAATGAACACACTCTGTTACTATTTTTTTGGTAAAAATAAAATTCATATGGTTTATATATGCTAAAAAACAATAAAACCAACATTATTTACTCATAGGAATTCACCACATATTTGGTGTTATTTATGTGACAATATAGAACATTTTTGAAATATAGGTTCTATATAAAAAATGTACTAAATGGATGAAGATGTGAAAAAAATTTCACATAGATTTCAATACAAAATAGATGATTTTATGGTCACTGTTTTTAGTGGGAATGATTAAAACATATTACTAGATATCTCAAATGAATAGTACAGATAATTTTGTGGAAGAATACCCCAATTATACATAATATTTATCTTATTTAATCATCAAAAATGATGAAACTTCATAATAGATTTACAACTTTGAAAGATTATGTCGGTCTATCATAAACCAAGTAATATCAAGAATATTGTTTTTTATCAGCTATGAATCCAATGACAGGGATCAAAAAGAAATGTTCAGAGAAAAAAAAATTTAGATATTTCCAAAAAATAATCTAATTGTGCTAGTTTATAGATCCTCGATAGAGGATTCTCATACCTTATGATAGAAAATAAGGATCATGTTACGTGCATCAAATATGAAAAGGAATGTGATTTCAAATTTGTAATTATAAATACATGATGATTATTATGTCAGGAAAATAAACATTTTTTTAAAATAAAATGATATATGAAAATGTATTGGTCTTCAAATATCACAGTCACAACATTAAAACTGTTAGTTAGTGATGTGACTCATGTCATTCTACAAATACTACCAAGAATTTGTGTATAGTAATGAGAAAATAAGGTATGATAATTTTATGGTGGAATAATATTGAAGTGGAATCTATACATTTTGAGTGTAAATAGGATATGTTCTTTCAATCCATAGAGGATTAAATCTAGCTGTTGCATAAAAAACGTTTCCATATATTCCAAATATCTTTAGAAGAACCGTTAAAATGTTATGTATCTAGAAAACTCTCTAATAAATCAGATGAATATAATCACAAATGATATTTTTTAAAAAAATGAATATTATGAGAAATATGTATTTGGTTGAAGAGAATGATTGAATTGGGAAATGATGATTAATGTAAACCTGTCATACTAAAATCTATTTACAAATATATGAATTATATTTTTTTAATTAATGATTATTGTGGGATGGAATTGATATTTTTTGGGACACGCAATTATGGAATGTTTTATTTCATAAAAATATGTCATAGGGAAGACGGATGCATTCTTGGATAAAAAATTCATATCCTTAAAAAAAATAATGACATGGATTTCACAAACAAGCAAGTGGATTGTTATCTCAATAATCAAAGGAGAAGGCCCCATGTTTCCTTAGTAAGGACTCCCTAACAAAATGGAATTCTCAATAGGATAAATAGGATTATAATAATAATCTCTAGAACATTGCATATTGAAAAATTTATATAAAAATTAAATCTAGAGCGATGTTTTCTTAACATAATTATACATATCATTGACTGATTTTTGAGTATGAAAGAATAAAACAATATTTAGATGATATTGTATCAAAATAATACAACATTGAAATAGTTTCAAATTTTTGGAAGTATGTTTTTTATTATCTATAAGAATAAATATGGAATGCTTAAGTCTCATGTATCGATGAAGTTATTCATTGGGATCCCAAATATTGAAAAGATTATAAATTCTTTAATAAAAAGATGTAAACTTAACATTAATTCATTGATATCACTATAGTAGATAATTAATAGAGTATTCAAAATCAAAGGTAAATGTTCCTTTATGAAAATGATAATGAGTTAAGTAACTCAAGTGGAGTCGAAGTGAAAAATTCTAGTTTAGAAGAAGATTATGATACTGATAATGAATAAGTAATATCTTTAACATCATGATAGAATATGAGTCATGATTAAATGGATATGAAAAATATAATCAGTTATCATGAAGTACCCATTAAAATATAGATAATTATGTCTTTACAATAATATTTATTTCTATATTAGGTAGAGCGTACATTTTTTGAAGAATCATTTCAAGATGAGAAATATTTTGTAGTTATGAATAAAGAGAATGACCAAATTGATAAGAGTTATACATGGGTTATTATTTCATGAGAGGTAGATAATAATGTCATCGGGATAAAATGGATCTTCTGAAACAAAATAATAATATAAGGATTATTATGAGAATCAAAACATGACTATTATGCATGGGACACTCTCAAATAAGTTAAATGGATATTGATGATATGTTTTACATATTGCATGGTTGGAAAATATTTTGTTATTCCAATACATTTTAATTTAATTATTATTCAAGGGTTTCATATGGATGTAAAGTAATCATTTCTAAATGATTTTATAGAAAAATTGGGTTAATTGAACATCCTGATGGATTTATTTTTGAGTTGGATGAGAATAAAGTTTTCTATATGATGAAGATAATGTTAGGTATGATGCAAGCACTAAGGACATGGTAATCCATACTGGATCAGTATTTCAAGAACCATTGCTTTTAGAATAGTGGAGTTGACTACAATATCTATGCCAAAACTATAATTAATCAAAATAATATAACATTTTTTTCTATCAATGAAATAATATTTGGTGGAACAGATGTAGAAATGTGCAACAATTTATAGAATCCATGAAAATTGAGTACAAAATTACACTTATTAGAGAACTAATGATTTTTCATGGGTTACATTTTCAGAAATGAATAAATGGAACCTCGATTTATAAATCCAAATATTCTACGTTGTTTTTGAGAAGAATTGGAGTTGATAATTTCAATGAAATAAAATCATTTGTCGATAAAAGGATCAAACTATCACATGGTAATGAATAAAATTAATATAATACCATCAAATATTATAAGATCATTCATGGTCTATTATACTTAATATATGTTGTTCCATGACCCATGAAATTATAGAGCTGGTGTATACTACAATTACATTGGCATGACTATAAGGAATAATGTCCCAAATTAGTGAAGAGTTTAGTAGTTTTTGTAAACCATATACATACATGTGTCTTTTATTAAAAATTAATATACTAATTACAGTATTATTTTTTTTATCTCACTTTTTTCCATCTAGAGTATCCATATATATAATTCTTAGTAAACTTATTGGATTCATGGGGAAGCAATAAAAATAAGGGTGAGATAAAATGGTTATTATGGGTAATGTATAGAGGTTGTAATAATGTATCAATGAAAATAATATTTATGGCCTAGTATGTAACGGAACACACACAACATGTAATCAACAAACTGAGAAAAAAGTGCATAAATAACATGGAAATGTAACAAAAAAATAAAATCCATTAGAAGAACATGTTATGGATTAATAAATATGGTGATGTAATAAAATGAAACACTTTCCATTTATTAAATGACCTGAAATTTAAATGTACCCATAGATATGTCAACACAAAATCTATAGGATAAGAACAACCATAAATAAATTTTTGAGATACGTAATTATTTCATGTAATGTATGATGAACATGAAAACCTATAACATCAATAAAATTCACAAGATAGTTTTAAAAAATAGGTAGAATCTTTTTTAATTTTTGAATCTAATGTTTCTTACTAGAACCTTCCTATGTGTCAAGGGGATTTATAAATTTCGGGGCCCACTCATTATTTCCTGTTCAAATAATTCCAGATATTGAATAACCGAATTAAATAATATCCCTTATCAAATATCCCTATTGAATAAATAATATGGATAGGAAAATATTTTCCTAGATACTCAAATACATTTCAAAGTAATAATCTGAGTTTATAATGATATACTATTTAAGAAATAAAAATATCCAAAAAAATGATCAGGATAATTTGGTGGAATTCAATATATAATGATCGTATGAAATTGAATATTTCGAGGGTAATAAAAATTTAATAAATGAAGTTAATTTTGATACTATCCATTTCCAAACCAATCATAAATATCCTATAGACTAATAATTATGGCATCAATAAAAAATATCCCAAACTGAGTGTATATAATGGTTTTATTCACTGGTGGATGAAAATATTATAAAAATAAAATTTAGAAACATTATTAGGGAAAACATACTTTTTATATTGACAAACATTTTGAAAATATATTTCCATGAAAATAATGTTTCAAAAAATTTGTTTAAAATGTGACTTTTAAATGTCCAAAGTAAGATTCAATAAAATATTGGTTTGAAAATCTATATATGTTTTATGAGGTAAAAAACATTCCATTTACTTTTTATAAATGGCTGAATAATTCGTTGTTCATAAAGTGATAAAAGGATTCTTTTGATACTCTTATTAAAAGAAAAAAAGTATAAAAAAGTATTTACTAAATTAATTTTAATAGGATGTATACATTTTTGAAAAAAATTTAATAATACATCAATTTTATAAGATATCATGTTCTCCAACAGAAGAGTGAGATGAATTAATGGTTTCAATAAAATAATTAAAATATTTTATTCTCCAAATAGTATAAAAATAGTACTAATACATATAATGGAAAAACAATAACCATTGGGGAAGAAAATAACGGTTTTATTAGAAAAGTAAAATATAATTTACATTGATGAAAATTATGGTATAAATAATCCAGAACAAACTGATATTGAAAACTAAACCCTTTAAAAGATTATAACTTTGATGTCATAATCAATCAGTGAGTTGATTATGTGTATCAATCTTAAATAAACATAAGGATGTTGAAATACATAAATAGACAGAAAAATTAGTTATACACTGAACCATAGAATATTAATGGAAACAAGGTAGTATTATAAACCAATAAATAGAAATTTGGATATAGAATTCTTTTCCACTTGGTAAATTTTAACACAAATCCCCGTAGATGAAAATTTTAAAATT
Source organism: Viscum album (assembly GCA_963277665.1). Classification (NCBI taxonomy): domain Eukaryota; kingdom Viridiplantae; phylum Streptophyta; class Magnoliopsida; order Santalales; family Viscaceae; genus Viscum; species Viscum album. Next base: position 354,969,099 of record OY728155.1, on the reverse strand, counting down.
GAAACTGACAATATTATGAAGAATGAATGAATCCTGATATTATATGTGAAACTAAGAGTATTTACATCATATATAATAAATCAGGTATACAATAATAAATTTATTATTTTATGATAATTTTAGCAATACCAATAGGATGTGAGATTTCAATGATAAACATTAAAAATATTATCGAGGAGAATAATAATTAATCACTATAGTGTGTCCCATATCACATTGACTTATTTGAATCATAATCTCCATAACATTAAATGAATCTCAGAATATATTAGAAAAATTATATTCTTGATATAAAATTAAAAGTTAATGTATAAACTCTATATAAAATAACCATCATGTATAATAACGAATAAGTTTCAATGGAATATAAATTGAGACGAAATATTAATCCTTGGGTTTCTATTCGAGTGAACATACATTAAATTTCACTAAAATTGTTTTTATCATGCTAATTACTTATTACATAACTATATTAATATTTATTAATCATATATTATATTTCTATAATATCTTATTACTCGTTTGTTTATAAGAATTCATTATTTTAACAATTTGATGTGTTAATTGTCATGTTTTTCATGTAAGGTTTCAATTATTGTTTATGGTTATTGTTATTTTGATCATGGTTTAATCATATAAATAATTCAATTAATTAACTTATTATCACATATATCTATTATATATGAATTTAAAATAATTAATACCATTTGTGTATAAGAAATTAAATTCACCATTCATGGAGATGTTAAGTCATATGTACACATAAACCCTACATTTATTTTTTATCATATAAAAATAATGAAAAGAAATATATATATATATATATATATATTAAAAGTAATGTATCATATCCATGTCATTTAGGTTACATAGGTATTTTAAAACCATCCTATATACCCTACATTTATTGTGTTAATGAATCACAATGCTTTTTGGGTGTGGTGGTCCGGACATCCACAAACGATGTTATCATATTCCCAAATAATGAAGTGCATAAATTATGGATTATAAAAGAATTAAAGGGGTATAAATTAATTATAAATATCATGTATATAATATATAAAATAACGATCCATCGTAATTCCAAACCATGAGAGGTGGTAAATGAAAAATGATCATCTTAATTTCATGAGGCGGTAATTTTCCAAATACAGAAACTATAAGTTCACTACCCATTTGATTGATGAGTATGTCTGATTATGTCAAAAAATTGACCTCAAAAAATATAATTTTATTTATTATACTACTTTTGTTAAATAATCAAGGAAAATTGTTATTTGAGGTGGTTTATATTATAAATAAAAATAATTAACTTGAGGAAAGGTGTTACCTCTTACTCATGAAACTCCGTTTGGTGTGAACCAAATGACATAAATTGATGAATTAATGAATAAATTAAGGAATATATGATTAGTTTTGAAAAATTTATTAGATATTAATTCAGTCATTGGTCATGAAAAAGTTTCTTCATAGGTGTGTGGATGTGGGAGGCATGATTATCTTTTTATAGTGGAGGAGGAGTGGATCTCTTTTAAATTGTAGAGAATAGAATTCCACCAATGTTTAAACTATTTAAATTGGCCCCAAAAATAGAATGAAGTTTATTTAAGGTTTAATATGGTCTATATATGGATATAAAATGTCTTATATACAAGTTTTTTTTCTCATTTTGGCCTTTAATGTTATGTTTTAGTCCCTACTTATGATTAATTTTACATTATTCATTGTAATTAATTTCAAATTACATTCACTAATATATATTGTTAAAAATAAGTTGATATTATTAGATAATATAAATTATTCTGATTCTTAATATGGAATCCTTTTATAAAAATTCTAATCATATTAGTGGATGAATTAATTTGAATTTCATCCTGTATACAGGATGATAATATGGATTTTAAAAGTAAAAATGTTCCATAGCTTTTTGTGATTTTATCTTAAATTTCTAAGTGAACATGAGAAAAATACTTTAATTGTATTAATTAGTAAAAAATTATCTAATAACATTTACCTTAAATTAAAAATAAAATTTATCCTTATAATTAAATGACATTATAAATGAATTTGGAATTAAAATTTAGTAATATTCACTATTCATTAAAAAATGAATCATCTGATAAAATTATTAAAAATTAACCATAATATAATATCAATGTTTATATTTAAAATATTATGTTTATTTTTTACAAATAATATTTATCAAAGTTCCAAAAATTTGATTTAAAATAGGTTCTCCATTAAAATATGGTAAAACTACCTTTATAAAAATATAGGTTTTTATGTAGTCTATTGGGTTTGTTCTCATCCTATGATTGTCATAATTATTGTCTGGATATAAAAAATATATTTTTTAATATATAATATATATAAAAAATTATTTTAATTAACAAATTATAATTAATTTAATTTACTAGGATAATGCACCTTTGTGAGAATAAAAATAGTATTATATAAAATATTCCTTTTACTTTCAATTGGTTTCTATATTTATTTTAATTAATTTATTACCAATGAGTTAGTCCTGTAAAAAAAATTCAAATGAAAGATAATAAAATTCAAAAACACTAATATAATGTTTAAGTTATATCATATTATACTCTGTAATATTATTTAAATATTATTTTATCTGTTTGATAGTACTTGGTTTTTTATGGAATGCAATCCATTGAATAATCGTGTTCTTTCATGTGTAAAACAATTACTCAATATCGCATTTATCAAAAACTAAATTATGTTTGAAAAAATTTAATATTGTAGTTATATTTTTAATTATTGTTATATTTTTCCCTTACGATCTTGGTGTTTTTGTAGTTCAAGATACCAAATACAATTTTCCTACTTTAGATTTAGGGGGTGTTATATTCTCCCCACCCTAATTAAATTGCATCCACCAAATTTAAACATAATATTTCTGAAAATTGTTTTGATATTCCCTTTTTTGAAATTCCAAGGCATGTGATTTTTTTAAAAAAATCCTCTATAAATGATTGAATTGGATGTATAGTGGTCACATGAAATAAAATATAACTGGGTTTCTGTGTGGTAAAACATGAATGGATTGTAGAGATACATACTTGGAAGAAAAAAATAAATATTTATAGGGGAGAATGAGGTCATAAATAAAAAGTAATTTAAATATTAGTGTAATATTTTTTTCCCTCAAATCAGTAAATAATTAATGATTTAGAAAATAATAAATTCAATATAAATTAAGGTGTTTAGAGAAAATTTTATTTTTAAGTTCCTCTTCTTGAAGTTGGGAAATTCCATAACATCCAATGAATATATATATATATATTTACATACATGGTATTTTTAAATTTCATTGAATTATTCTATATTTTGGTTGTGTAGAAATCAAATTCTAATTTATCCACTAAATCGGGAAATTGATATCCAAAAATTATGATTGATTACTAAAATAGTAAAATATACATTGAATAGATCTTCAGCCGAATGAAAGAATGAAAAGTATAACTATTTTCCACTTACATTAGTCCAATGTCAATATGGTTTATAAATTAATCTAAAAAATTAGAAAGAAATAGTACTAGTTCAATATTAATATTTATTATTCAAATATTTTAAATAAAAATAATGACATATTAAGTTGGAAAAAACAAAGGAATGTTTTTAGTGTCAAACAATTATCGTCCATTTGTCATTGGTTTAAGTACTATGGCCATTACGGATTTTATGGGTTGTCACCCAAAATTCATATTGTTATTCTCTAAAACTATATTAATATAATTTACAAAATAAATATTATAGATATCCTTGAAATAATTTTAATCACTAAATAGAATTTTATTCAAGGATTTTAAAGAAACATCAATACATTAATTAATTATCCATTTATTTGAACAAAATCATTTCCTTTGCCTAAGGTTTAAACTAGGTAATTCATTATAACTATCTATTGAAATCCTTCATAATGGGTTGTAATGAATATTTTTATTATCCTAAGATTATCCATTGAGAGTGTCAGACCAAGTGTGTGGTAAGTCCTATTTCTTTGTAATAGGATATGTCGAGTTAGGAACGATACACCTTCTCAGATTTGTTACTACTCAGTAAATCTGGGCCAAAACAACATCCATTTATAGAATCTAGATCGAGTTGTATTTATAATAAACTTCATATGATAACCACTATAGTATCCCAACCCAACAAATACTGAAGCCAATGTCTATTAACATTACATTATCATGATAATAAGGAATCAAATCCAGAAGGAATAATTTTTTCAGAAGTCTTAGTAAACCAAATATATACATGATTATTGTATTCCAAATGAATACAATAATTACAAAATAGTTTTTTATGGGGATAACATAAATCCATATAGTGTATCATGTCATTTCTTTCTTAGTATACTTCTTTTATTCCTAGGGAATGGAATCAAAATAAGGGTGAAATCAAATGCTCTGTAAGGGTAAAGTGTAGAAGATGAAAAAAGTAATCAATGAGAATATTTTTTATTGAATGGTAAATAACTAAACATATATACCTTGTAATCATAATACTATTCATTAAGTTAATAAAAAATATAGAAATTTAATAACTAAAATCAAATTCCATTCAAGTTACAAAATAAGGAAAAATAAATATGGCAAGGCAATAATCTGAAACACATTCTATTTAATAATTAAACAAAAAAAGAAATGAATCCATAGATATTTTTCAAAAATCACATGGATGGATAATAACATAAACTAAATGAGGTAAATACTTCATTATTGGACATTATTGGTAAGCCACACAAAAATCTATATAGTAAATACCATTCAAAAAATAGTTTAAAATCACATGTAGAATTTTTTTAAAATTTATCAGCCAATTCATCTCATGAGAAATTATAGATGCATCAGGGGGATATATAAAGTCCATACTAACCCATTATTTATATTCCAAATCATGCTTCATATTGAATAATTTAATCAAATTATATGTCTTATTAAATATCAATATTGAATAAAAAATAAAGATATATCCATATAACCCAATATATTCAAATAAATTTAAGACTAAACAAAATATATAAAAAATGATATAAATTTTATGAAAAAAATATATCTACGATAATTTATATGGATTTTTATAGGAAATTAAATGTCAAATGAGAATATAAAATTTAATATTTATAGGGGACTAACAACGGAATAAAGGATGATAATTTCAATACTATCTTTGGCCAAACCTATCATAAACCATATTAAGGAAGAATAATGATAGTGTTAATGAAACATATCACAAGTGGATTAGAAATAAATATTTGTCTTCATTAATGAATATAAATATTATAAATATTTATTTTAAGAAAATTATTGAGTAAAATAAACATTTTTATTAAATAACATTTTAAAAATAATTTTCATTAAAAATAACTTTTCAAAAACATTTTTAATGTATAATTTTAAACATTAAAAGGATAAATAAATGAAATTATGACATTTAAATCCACACATGTCATATGTGGTAAAAATAACATTCTTTTTATATGTCAAAATTTATAGAAAATTTAACTTGTTCCGAAAGAAATAAGAACATTCCATTGAAAACATTGGTAAATGAAAATTAGGGTACAATTACTTCCATAATTCATTTTGGGAAGGGTAAAATGAATAAAAAACAATTTAATAAAACATATTTTTGAGAAGAAAAATGGTTCTCTAACAAAAGAGATAAATGATTTTTTGTTTCATTAAATACATTTTATAAAGTATTTTAATTCTCAAATAGTAAAAAATTTCCAATAATGCTTGAAATGGGTAACGAATAAATAGAGGAGAACAAAATGATAGGCATTGTTATAAAATTATAAAATAATTTCCCCTAATTTAAATTGAGGTGTAAATAATATTGAACAAAATGATATTATAATGTAAACCCACGAAATTGTTATAACATTGGAATGCAAATGAACCAATGAGTATATTATGTGTATCCACAATGAATCTATATAAGGAATTTTAAATATATATATATATATATATATTAAATTTACTTATACACATAATAGTATAATATTAATAAAAATGAGGTACTATTATAAACCAGTGAAAATAAATTGGGTTATACAGTTTTTTCGACATCCTAACATTTTACTCATACAATAATATGAAATAATTCTAATTTAAACTCAAAATATCAAGAAGAAATAATGAATCATGATATTATAGAAAAATGTGGCAGTATATACACCAAATATAAAAAACCTTGTGAAAAAAATAAAGTGATTTTTTCGAAAGAGTGTTAACCATCCAAAAAGGATGTGATATTGAAAAGATAATACTTCAAAAAATTCTTGAGGAGAATTTACATTTAACATACCAATGTGTCACAAAAAACTATGAAACATTTGACTTATAATATCAATAGCATTACATGAATCTTATATTATCATGATAATATTTATATTCATGATATAACATGTCAAAGTGTAGTATATAATCCATATAAAATAATCTTGGTGCATAACTACAAATAATTCTTAATGGAATGTAAATTGAGATGAAATATCATTGTTTGTGTTTCCTTTGATGTGAAAATCCTTAAAATGAATTTACAATGGTTTTAAACATTTTACTAAATTATTCTAGAACAATAATATCATTTATTATTTTATATATTATCTTCTTAAAATATCTTATTACTCTTTTTTAACAACCTTTCAATATTTTCAGTATTTTAGCTCTATATTTTCTAGTTTTTTAGCATGTTTTGACTTGATACATGATTGTTTTTTATTATTTAGATAATGGCTACGTCATATTAAATTTTAAAATATGATTTTATTATCATATATATCCATTATATATGTATTTATAATAATTAATGACATTTAAATAAAAGAAATTAATTGAACTGTTCATGGATGTGATAAGTCATATGTAGGCATGAATGCTACATTCATTTCATTGTCGTATTAAAAGAATAAAAATAAAAATATATATTTATATATAATAATTATAGTATCATTTCTATGTCATATTGGTTACATTTTTTTATTAAAACCATCATTTATACATTCTATGTATAGTGTGAATCAATCACATCTCTTTGAGAGGGTAGTAGTCCACAAATCCAAAAATGATGTTATCATATTTCCAAAAAATGTCGTCCATAAAGGTTTGTGTAATAAAATTATTAAATAGTAAAAACAAAATTAAAAATATCATACATAAAAAAATTAAATAGTTTTTCCATTATAATTCCCAACCATGAGAGGTGGTAAAAGAAAAAATGAACAACTTTTTCTCGTGAGGCGGTAGTCCAATGTACACATTAACAGTAAGTCTGTTTCCCATTAGATGGATGTGTGCGTATGTTTAGGTAAAAAAATTAATCTTAAATTATATAAGTATATTTATAAAACATATTTTTATATTCATGGAATAAAAAGTGTTTATGGGTGGATATTTCAAATAAAACTAAAGAGCTTCAGGAATGTTATCACCAATTAATCTAGTAACACTATTTGGTTTGAACCAAATGGCTTCCTTGGTTGGAAATATGACAAAGGTGAGGCTCTTATGATTTGTAGATGGTTTTTTAGTATTAATACTGGAATATATTTTTCAATAAAATGTTCCTTAAAGGGTGTGAAGAAGTTGAAGGATTGAGTGCCTTTTTATTATAGAGGAGGAGTGGAACTCTTGTAAATTATTGGAAAAGGGAAATCCACCCAAGTTTTTTGATTTGAAATTAGAAAAAATAATGGTATAAAGTTTCTAGAAGATGTTATAGGGTCTATATAGTTACATATAATAGATTTGCGAAAGTGTGTATTTAATTTTGCTTCATAAGAATAAATTTATTCCTTTTTTAAGCTTAATTTCACTTTCACCATTGTAATTAATTTTAATTTCTTTCAATATTATATTTGGAAAAAACTATGTTGGACTAATTAGACCATGAAAATTTTTAATATTACAATATGGTAGGAATTTTTAAAAATTACAAACATGGATATTATAGAAATTATTTCAAATTCAATTCTTACAGTTGAGACAACAATGATTGTTTTTAATCTAAAAACGTTTTAAAACAAGTAATGTTTTTATATTTCATTTAAAAGGTAAATTCAATTAAATGGCCTAAATTGTATTAATTCATTTTAAATTGGTCAAATTAATGTATTAAAATGATTGAAATTATAATTTACCATTATAAATAAATTATATATAAAATAATTTTTGTATTAAAAATCTGTGTTTTTCATTATTCACTAAAAGTAAAACATGACAGAAAAATAAAAAATATTCACCCTAACCTATTTGTATGTTTCTATTTAAAATTTCATTTTAATTATATATATATATGTGTGTGTTTTATAAAAATTATAAATTTTCTATTTAAAATAGTTTTCCCATTAAAAGGTTTTAAATATTCCTTTATAAAAGAATATGTTTTTCTGAGAAATATTATGTTTGTTCTTATCCTATGATTATAAAATATATTATATGAATATAAAAAAAATTATTTAATAATATATATATATATATAATTATTATCATTCTCTAATTGTAAATAATTTAATTGATAATGATATAACACCTCTGTCACCATAAAAATAGTTTTCTATAAAATATTCCCTTTATATTCAATTGGTTCTTATATTCATTTATAATTAATTTGTAACTATTGAATTATTTTTAATACCATATATTTTCATATTATAATCAATAAAATTCATAAAAAAATATTTTATTATATTTTTTATATCCTATTATATTGAATAATAATATTATAGTTATATTTAATAGTTTGTAACAAATCAATCCTACAAGTAACATAGTCCATTAAAAAACTCGTTGTTGCATGTTTCACCCACTAGATTAGTATCATGTATATAAAAAACTAAAATATAGGATTAATTTATTTAAAATATTAAATATATTTTAATATCTCAGGATATTATATTTCTTTATGAGTTTGGTGTTGCATGCCATTATCACATTTGAAATCAATTGTCATGATTTTGATTTTTGAGGGCTTACAATAGTGACATAAATCAATATTACTTTTTCCAAATTTCATAAATCAAGACTTACAATGATCATTAATAAAAAAACTTAGATATATTAAAAAATAATACATTTTTATATCAATGAAATAGTTAGTGTTGGTTTTCTTAAATGATAAATATCATTAGGATTTTTTTTCAATACAGATTCATATTAGTTTTATAATAGCCCTAGAATTTTATACATGGACATTACATCATTTTAGAGAAATAGTTACTACACTACACAAACACATACATGAGGACCATAGAAGTATAGTTTACTTGGAATCAGGGAAAACTTTCTTCTAACTCATGGAAATATCATCAAAATCTCTCATAAAATGTCATTTCATGTAGTACTCAAATATAAGACAAGCGATTTTTCCATTAGAAATGATACATAAGAAAAAGTGGGAGCTCATATACTCAGTAATGGTAAAAATGGAATATATCAATTTATTATCATGTGAATGAATTGAATATGAAATATCGGTATGTGATTAGGATAATTACATACAATTCTGATACTAAACGTTTCATGGTTCATAAACATGAGTTATGAAATAAACATTGACATGAACCATAAGAATTAAACTTTATCATAACTCATTCTTTAATAATATGTTCATGTCATAAATGCCTTCCTCATCAATATAAGTATAGAAAAAAATTCTATATGTTTTTTTTAACAACTAACACCCTCGAATCGGGCCTGAACAAATGTTTCCCTTAATAGAGTAAGCACATAGACTTGTTTTCCAACACACATTAAGCACATCGACCTGTTTCCCATCAAAGATCAAAGAGATTGAATTATTTCCCATAGATCTCTCATGAGATGTAATTCAAAACCCAAGTCATTGGATGGATTATATGTCCCACTAATCAATTAATTATTACTCTACATAATTTTCCACAAAACCATTAATCATTCATCATATCAAAACAAATGTAATGAAACGTTTTTTATAGACACCTCATTAAAACGAAACTCACAGAAGAGAAATAGTTTTCATAAGTGTCATTCCAAAATAAACATAAACCATTTATCAAATTGGTAATAATGGTATCCTTTTAACACCCCAATCTTCCACGTTATGTTTCTCTTTGAATAATTCATAGCATGTGTTGTAGGCAATTTTGAGTCCTAGCACACTATGACCAATCGAACAAGCCGTTATGAATTGTAATACACAATTTTTGAAATATTATAAATTTTAAATTTACAAAATGGACATTTTTTTTTATTTGGAATATCAAAATTAACTTAGGGTGAACTTTTGGTATTTTTCAGAAATCATTCTATTTTTGATGAATAGTGAAAACACTACGTTATTGTTTAAAACAAAAATTTTATTTAAATAATTATTTATTTTACTTAAATTTCTATTAAGTCAAAATAGATACATAATAACTCTATAAGTTCAATGTAATTTGTTAGAGTCGTTTTATAATAAAATTAGATGTACAAAATTATATTGGACTTTTTAACGTCTTTTACCCCACATTCTAGGGACATTTACAAATTTGCATAAGCCTAATTATACTACTTTTGTTACATTAATTTCAAAAATCCAAGATAAATGGTTGAAATCAGTATATTAAATATGGTTCTAGAGGATGAAAATAATTTTTGGTGAATAATAACTTTTGAATTTTAATTACCACGATCATATGTAAATAGTGTAATTAAAGGTATAAATATTAATATATTTACCCTAACACATGGCCTAATTCAATTTGATTAGTGTTTTTTGAACAAAATAATCCTTAGAAAACAAATATTATCCTATTTGATCCACTTGGTATTAGATTAGGATGTTTATTATTTTTTATTTTAAGAAGAGTTAAAAGTGATAAATTCAAATTTTAATAAATAAAAATTTTTTAATAAGGTGTAATATAAGAGAGAAATTTGAATATAAATATTCATTATAAATCTGAAAATATTTCCAACATATTTTTATTTTATTTATTATTTTTAGACATTAAATATATAAATTTATTAATGACACAATGATGATGTTGTAATTACCTTATTAATGAATGGTTAAAATAATTGATATTATAAATATCCCAATAAATGTAAATTGAGGATTTTTATTCATTTAAATAATTTTCTAGGTTAATATGATATTTTATTAATGATTTAATGTATTTTTATGGAAGTAATAATTTATTTTAGACTTTCATAAAAACCAAATACTAAATAGTGTCAAAAATGACATAAATTTGGTTTTAAAATAAATTCTATATTATTAATTCATATAATATTATTAAAATACAAGTTTGAAACAAAAGACATATATGTATTTAGATATGTAAATAAGTAACCACTTGGGGTTCTCTTGGTATTTTATAGTAAATTTATTAACCATTTATTATAATAATACAATAATTCATTGTAAAAGATAAACAATTTAACAAATAGTGAAATCTAAATGATAAGGTTAATATAGTTACCTAAACCAGTATAAAACGTATTGGTTGAGAGTTTTTCAACCCAACCCCATAAAATCCTGAAAATAAATCCTTTTTGAGTCATTATGAACTGAATATGATTGTATAATATATTAATATTTCAAACATTTCCTAAAGTGAGCCTCACCTCTCTTATAAAAGGGTACTTCCCCTTCTCCCAGAATCACACCTCCAAAGCCATTTTATTGGCCAAAACTTGCTAAAATGTATTCCAAAATACTGTTTCTTTAACATAGAGGCCTTAATTTGATCAGAATGCCAACCTAAAGAGACCTTTTGATCAAATTAAAAGAAAGAACCCGGAGAAGAGGTAATAATTTCAACACCTCTTTCAAAGTTCTTTTCTTATGCCACTTACTCATTATTTGTTGTTTACATTACAAAATAAAAATGCAGAAATATTCTATAGACTGTAATGTTATTATAAATATGTTACCACCATATTCATTCTTCTGTCCATCCTATGAATGAAATAGTCACCATACGTGTGTACGTACGGCTTACCGTTTCCACGTCATTGTGTAGTTTTTTATTCAACGCATTAATATTTGTATGGGTATAATAATGAGTATAGTTGATGTAAATAGTAAATATAACATGTTTATGATTTTTTAAATATGATATACAATCCAATTACATACGATTTCACCATAAATAGAATGGTATTGTCACTCGTGCGTACGTACGGAATACAGTCTCCACGAACGTGATAAGATTCATTGCCCATCATAACCATTCAAGAATAACTTCCATTTTTTGATTAAATATAATCTTTATGATCTCAATATAATTATGGAAATGAATCAAATACATCATATCGATAAAAAACATGGATTACGTAACAAAACATATAAAGAAAAATAATCAGTTAACACCTGAAACAATTATACAACTAAAATATTATTAATAGAACAATATTATAAGATCATAGATAATATCATATTTATGTATACAGTTCATTTATAATTTAATAAAAATTCTTTTACTATTATACAGGAGGTTTACATACTCTAGAATAAGGAAAATTACAAGGTAAGGGTTAATTTTACCACCTCTTAATTATCCGAGGTTATTTATACGTGAGTATCTACTGGGACCTCTTTATCACCCACATATGTGTTTCTTACAAATATATTTCATACCATTTTCACTATTTCCTAGAATATGGTTTAAATTCATTTATATCCTTTTTTTAGTTTTTATAAAATGTTTTGAAAGGAATCTTTCCATCTTTTTTCAAATAAGGTACTTTATGACCTTTTGGAAAAATTAAGTTAATAATTTTTTTTAACTTATACAGTGTGTGCAGCTATTTTCTACCATTATAACAGCTTTGAAGCTCCCCTTATAATTTTATAAAAATATTTTCAAAATAAATGTTTTTATTATAATTATTTTATTTTAAATGATTTCAAAATTGAGAGAGATATTTCTGTTAAATAGTTTTGATATGATCTATGTCAACTACTTTTGATGGATTTTACAATTTTTTGAATTTTATTTATTATGATACAATATTCTATATTTTATTGAAGGTTTTGTGTTATGTTTTCTTGTGGATCTGTTATTTTTAAACAATTCACGGTTTATGGTTAATGTATTAACATTTCATATGCTAGTTTTAATATTAATATTTATGTTATGTTTCATCCTTTCCATATAAAGAATGCATAAGACATATTAAATGACAGGTGTAGCCTTCTATACCTCATCGATGCATTGCTAGGTCTCATGAGAGAACATAGTGTTTTGGCATAAGGCCTTGAAAAAATCTTATTTGTAGTATTTGAACAAGGATTTGACTATGTAGTTATGATGTCCGACATTTTGCATTCCATTATTGTGAAATTATCTATTGATATTACATGTTATTATTAGACTAGAATAATATCCATGGAAATTAGTAAATGGAATTTTTGATTTATCATTGCAATATTACGCTGTTTTTTATTTTTAAAAGGATTTTGATTTAGTCTTATATTTTGCCTTAAATGTTTATGCTTATTTGTGATAGTTTCTATTATATTTTTACCCATAATAATCATAAGATCTCACTCATTTCTTATGTTTTTTCCCTTTATCCGAAGAAGTATATTGCGATTAACCTATCGAGATTGGCTATAGGAAATTAGTGTGTTCAAAGGGGACACAATGTTTTTTTTATTTCATGATGTAATGTAAAACTTTTGTACGTATATTGTAATTCCAAGGATAATAAACTAATCTATCTTTCATGAGATTATATTCGGTGATGATGCCAATGTTATGGAATAATTCATTGACTCTAGGTAACTAGGGTTGGGGTGTTACAGTTGGTATTAGAGGACGTTTAGTACAATACTTGGAAGATATATTTAGAAAACAACTTGATTAGAGAACCTTATCCTAAGATAGACATTGAGGATCTGTATAGAAGAACTTCATATAATTTTGTTAATGTAGAAATTTTGTGTATTTTCCAAGTAATACATCCATGTCTAGATATGATCAGGTAGAGGTGGCTCCGGAACAAATGTACCAAGGAGTGAAAACTCCTATAGGGTGTTTCAAGATTCACCCAACGTATCTTGTTCTAAGACAAAGGGCCTTTTTTCACTCTTGGTTACGACACTCTCAGGGGATATGCTTAAGATAATTCACATTTTCATTACAAACCATTATGAAGTATTTATGAATAAATACATCTTAAAGAATTTTTATTATTATTATGTATTATATGCATAAACTATTCAATTTATGTTAGGTATTTTACTTGTTCGGAAATATGTATTGTTATTCATAAAAAAATCAAGTGTATGAAATTATTAAGAAATAGAACCTATTGGAATGAATGAAAACAGTATCAATGCACGTAATCTATTTAGGGATTTCTCTCCTACTCAATATTATTATAGTGGAGCTGGTGATGAAACTGGCGATGAACAACATATAACCATTCTAGAACAACTCACTCAAGATATGAATAATAACGTTACCCATATGGAGCAACTTGATCCACAATTAAAAGGTTCAATGTTAGGCAGCTTCATGAGGCAACAACCACAAACATTCAATGGGACTATAAATCCATTTATAGCTGAGTAATGTATTAGTTCCTTAGAGAATATATTTTATTCTTTGGCGAGTAGAGAAAGGGAAACTGTTTTCATGGTAGTTTATTTCCACTTGGGCGATGTAGATTAATGGTGGTCATTAATTCAAAACACAAATGAGGATGAAGAAGTATCAAAAATGGAATGGATAGAGTTTTAATATCATTCCTTATATAAATTCCTCGTGACCATTGAGCGGATATGGAAAAACAATTTATGAGTGTTTGGAAAAAGGAGGATGATAATGTTGCAAAGTATGAGGATAACATTACAAGGATAGAAAGGCATGTAGCAGAATATATATGTAACCCAAGGGGTAATATTGATCGATTATTTGATGGGTTAAAACCATATATCTATCAAGCATTAGTCTCACAGTATTTCTCATCATAGATATATTTTGTCTCAGGTACTACCAAGACAGAAAAAAAATTATTAAAGTCTTAAGACGTTAAAGAAAAATAAGAGAAGAAGAGATCTTCTGAACATTCTGGAGGTGGAAAATTAGGGGAATAAGGGAATATTTGAATTTATTTCCTATAGTAAATGTGGAATGGAAAATTATGGTACATTCCTGAAGTGAATTGGAGTCTGTTACAAGTGTGGTGAAAAAGGACACAAAGATTGTGATGGAATGGTAAAGAAAGAGTCTATCAATGTTGAATGCTACAATTGTAGAGAAATTGGCCATTATGAAAATTAATGTCCTGATCTCTAAGGAAACATACCTATGAAAAGACCTAGGGAAAAAGGCCAACCTTATTTGATCAATATAGTTGAGTTTGAAGCTCCAAATGACTTGGTGGAAGGTAATTTAATGGTTTCCCCAAATTTATCCAATGCATTATTTGATTTTGGATGATCGAATTGTTTCATATCTTCTTAGTTTTCAACAAAAATTAAATATTTACAATTTTATTTAATAAGTTAGTTGTTAGTCAAACCTAATAAGGCATGTATCATTGAAAAATGTTTTTGAATCAGTTCCCATTAGGTAATATAAACGTGCTTTATCAGCTGATGTCATTATCATACCCATGATAGAATTTGATATAATCCCCAGTATGGATTGGTTTCATACCATGATGTCAAAATTTATTGTAAGAAGAAGGAGGTTTCAATTTTCAATGACGACCAATAGTACCTTATCTTTAGAGTTGAAACATCACAATCTGATTCTTATCTAGATCCACCCATAGTATCTCTACTAAATTCAATTATTGGGGAAGAAGAGGGTAAAATAACTGTGTGTGAGGAAAGTAATTCTCAAATAGATGATGCACCTATTGTGGGAGAATATGTTGATTCATTTCTAGAGGATTTTCCTCGACATCCTCCAGAAAAAGAAATTGAGTTTTCCATTGAATTAATTCCTGGTTCAAGGCCCATATCAAAGAACCCTTATAAATGGACACAGGGGAATTTGTGGAACAAAATAAAAAACTAGATGAATTGAGTAATAAAGGATTTATTCACCCTATTGTTTATCCATGGGTAGCCCCTATTATATTTGTTAATAATAAATATAGATCTATGTGGTTTTTCATTGAATACAGGGTGATCAAGGATATAATAATAAAGAACAAGTATCCCCTACATTTCATTGATGTTTTATTCTATAAACTTCATGGAGATCAATATTTCTCAAAGATTGACCTTTGATCAAGATATCATCAGTTGTGTGTGAACAAGGAATACTTTCCAAAGATGAAATTTTTAAGCTAGAAAGTGCATTAAGAGCTTATAGTAATGACTTTTTGATTGACTAATACTTCTTCTATATTCATGGATAAAATTAATAGAGTTTTCAAGGAATATCATTATGACATTGTAGTGGTATATATTAATGATGTCTTGGTTTACTGAAAAAGCTATAAAGATCATGAAAATCACATGTGCATTATTCTAAATACTCTTAAAAGAAATGAATTATATGAGAAGCTTAGCAAGTGTGAATTATAGATTAGGCATATTTCTATTCTTGGCCATATTAATTCTAAAGATGGAATCGTTGTTGATCTTTCTATGACAAGATCAATTCAAGAATGACCAGCACCATCGAGTATAACTAAGGTATGCTATTTTATTGGTTTAACAAGTTATTATAGGTGTTTCATCAAGATGTTTGCCTTATTGGATAACCCATTGACCATGACCACTTGTAATGGGGTTAAATTTGGTTTACCAAAATAGTGTCAAAAATGTTTTGAAGGATTGAAGATAAGATTAGTCAATTATCATATCATGACTCTACCATCTAGGAATGATGGGTTTGTTCTTTATAGTGATGCTTTAATGAAATCACTTGGTTGTGTCCTTATGTAAATGATTGAGTTATTGCCAATGTATCAAGACAACTAAAAATTCATAAAAAAAACTATCCCACTCATGATCTTGAGTTAGAAGCTGTAATTTTCTCATTGATGATATGGAGACACTATCTATATAGTGAAAATTGTGAGATATATAATGATCACAAGAGTTTGAAGTATATTTTATAAGTCCCCAGCCTTAAACCATACTCAATCTTGACAAATTTCAAGAATACACCTTCAGGATCTTTTCAGGTTAAGAGTTTTAGAGAATTAGATCATGAAACA
Source organism: Viscum album (assembly GCA_963277665.1). Classification (NCBI taxonomy): domain Eukaryota; kingdom Viridiplantae; phylum Streptophyta; class Magnoliopsida; order Santalales; family Viscaceae; genus Viscum; species Viscum album. Next base: position 354,951,913 of record OY728155.1, on the reverse strand, counting down.
TGAATTACATACCACATTTAAACAAATTGGTTACATAAAATATAGTACTTATTTTTCCCATCATAGGAAACATAATTAAAATAAGACATGTATTCATTCTTGACACTTCCTTGACACTATCATCATATCATGTACCCTTCCCTTGACCTGTGAAATACATTTCAAAAACTTGGGATGAGCATAAAAAGCACAGTAAGGGATATAATAATATGGAAAGGAAACATGAGTACATGTATACATAAGAATTAATGAAATATTACTCTACTCATAAAACATAATCAATTTAACATACCTCATCAAATCATGAATAAATAATAGAAATAATAAGACATAAAGGTAACTTGAGGCATTCATAACATTCTTACGTAGGGTGTAACCATCTTGGTTACGTTTGGAATACCAATCACAGTATATTCCCTAAATATCTTCGGAGAAACCTTAACGTTTCACTCCTTCACGTTACCCAATGCATTGAAGAGCTATATCGGTCTCACCCGCCCTTAGTTTATCACGGAACCACCCGTCTTCATAATAATGCTCAAGAACCACAACATAATCGTATCACATAAAACATGTATAAAGGAAACATAACATTTCCACCTTTAAATCACATGATATCAATACAAAAAATTGATATAAAAACATTATGAAAACCATTTTCAATACCAAAATAAAAGAAAAGTAAAACATGGTATTTATTTTTCTATAAAAAAAGTATGGCTTGTAGAGGAAGCCAAAACCCAAACAATGGTCAGGACGGTGGAGAAGTCGTTGTCGCCGCATACATATGACAAAAAAACATTCTCTTTTTTTGTTTAGTAAACACTTCGTATAAAAAACATTCCTTTTGAATAAATGTAAAAGTCAAATGGTTTTATACACCGTATAATAGAAGGTTGTGTATTAAACAAAATATGCCTCAATGAAAGGAGATTGAGACGAAGTCCCATACCTCGTATCCGACTTGACTTGATCGTTATTTAATCTCTTGAATAATAAACATGAGTTAATTTCTACATGATTAAGGACCTTTTTCAAGTTCATTATTCTTTTTATATCACTTATTACCATGTCATGAACACTATGTAATTATTTTAGTTAATAACGGTCATTTTAATGATCATTGGTACTTAAGTCAAAATATGCTCTTTATAATTACAAGTTGTTCATGTATCCATTATATACAGAGTTATACTCTTGATTTATATATCATATATATCATATATATCCAGTATATACATGCATTTATAATATTACACAACATTTAGAGGTAATAAATGAAATGCAGTGTTCATGGAGACGGTAAGTCGTACGTACGCATGAACGCTACTTTCATTTATATTTCATATTTTATGGAATTAAAACATAATGATACATAATAGTATTTTAATTCCAGTATGGTATCATATATAATATAATTAAATATATCCTTTAGACGTACAACATACGGTATTAACGAATCAAATCACTTTGAGGGGGCGGTAGTCCGCACTTCCTTTAAATCGGGTAACTCTTTTTGATTTGAGCTCAAAGGATTCCTTGGGAAGACTTCTGCCCAAGGTGCGGCTTCTAGGAGTTATATAGGGATGTGTAGAGACACAATGGGTAGTATTTGTCCGAGACAAAGGCTTTGGAAGTGTGGGTAAGGAGGTAGAGGTGGGGGCCTTTTATAAGAGGAGAGGTGGGGCACTCTTGGAAAGTAAAGAAATGTTACTTTATTTTAAAATGCATTTTGGATTTAAAAGGTCCGACATTGATATATTCGAGGATAAGGTGATAAGGGTTCGAAATCCACCCATACAATAGGTTTTGGACATGTTTAGGTCATAGATTTTACATTATCTTTTCATTTAATTTAAATCATTAAATAATGAGGTAATCGCTACATCATCATGGTGTCATAAATAATATAATTTATTTAATGTATAAAAAATATAAAAAAATAATATGATGTAGGAAATCGTTTTATCTTTCCAATTACTATTTATATTCAAAATTCTGAATTTTATAACCCCATGTAAAAATTGATTTAGTAAAACAACTCATGTTTGTGGCATTTTTATTTTAACATTAAATAAAAAGATATTAATGTCATTTTCCTACCAACGTGGCTCCATGGAGTCCCCAAGTTGACCCATGCATTTTCTTGGTCGGACATGACACATCCAATAAGGTTATGACATTATTAAAGCTCATCTCATATTATAAAAACATTATTCTTACCTTAAATTACACTAATTACCTCTAATCGCGATTAAAAACTTAAAAGTTACTATTCACAAAAAAAATTATTTTAATCCCATTGAACCAAATTTTACTTCTTAATGAAAACCATGTTTGTCGGATCTTTGAAATTCAAACCATAGAGGTGGTAAAATGTCATTTAAACGAAAAATCGGTTTTTATATGTACCACTTAGTGGTTTCACTATTCATCAAAAATTGAAGTTTTCCAGAAAAAAACCAAAACTTCACCCTAAGCTATATTTGATATTCTGAATTCAAAAATGATGTCTATTTTTCAAAATTAAAAACATATACATTTCATTAATTAATTTAATAATTAATTCCCGCTGTTGGAGCAAATAGCATGTTTTTATGAAATAATTAGTATCAAAAGATTGACACTAGTTTGAGTCCAATTTGAAAGTGAAATTAATTACAACGACCACTATTGGATAAAATGGTAAAAATATATTCTAGTTGAACATTAAAAACAATTCAAAATATAATATAATCATATAAATAAATTATATTAAAAAGAGGTTTTGAATTAAAATACAACATTTGTCACTATTCATTAAAAAAATGAACTTTATCAGAAAAATTCAAAAAATTCACACAAAGTAAATTTTGATGTAACAATCATAAAGAATAAGTTTATTTTGACAAATAGAGCTTATAAAATTTTCAAAAGATATATTTAAAAGTTGGTTTTCCATCAAAATGCAGTAAAAACATCTTTTACAAATATTAGTGTATTCCATGCTTAAGATTGCATTTATTCTCATTTTAAGCCTCTAAAACACTATCTAATTCATTAATAGACATAGACAAAAATATCTATTATTAATTAATTACATGGGATGTTACATATTTTTTCACATAATGAACATGACATGAGGAACCGATGATGACTTAAACTACACAAGGATTATGATTTTACTATACAATACCACCCATGAAAGGTATATATGGTTGAAGATTCTTTAATCCGAAATGATCATGGAGTTTAGAATAAAATGAGAGTTGAAAGGGATCCTATGTTCATGGATCTAGTAAAGATGGATATGGGAATAATCATGGATGGTGAAACATCAATAATTTTTCAAATGGTTGTCAAACCAACTTTACTAGAAAGGATAAAAAGTTGTTAGAATAATGATGACGAGTTTAAAAAGAAAATTAAAGCTATGAATGATGTAAAATTGATTGAATTTGAATATGCAGATGGAATTTTGAAATTTGTGAAGAGACATTGTCTTCCTAAAATTTATAATCTCTAAAAAGAATTGTTGGATGATGCTCAGAGCTCTAATTTCTCTCTACACCCTGATATCACTAAGATGTATAGAGATATAAAGGAACATTTTTGGTGGGAAACATGAAGTGGAAGATTGTTGATTATGTGTCGAAATGTATGTTATGAAAAACAGTAAAGGCTAGAAGACAACATCCTAGAGGATTCATGCAACATATTCTCATTCCTAGTGGAAATGATATGATTTTACGGTGGACTTTGTCATGGGGCTACAAAAGATTCCTAGAAGGAATTATGAAATATGGGTTATTGTTGAATGTCCTACCAAGTTAGTACATTTGCATTCTATAAGAGAAGATTTAACACTTGAACATTTTGCATGAATATATATTAATGATGTTTTAAGATATCACTGAGTACCCCTATCGATTATTTCTGATTGTGATCCGCATTTGACATCTAGATTTTGAAAAAAATTCAGAAGGCCCTGGATACTGAACTTTGTTTGAACACTTCCTGCCACACATAAACTAATGGACTATCATAACGAACTATTCAAACCTTAGAATACATGTTCAGATCTTACTTAATTGGCTTTCATGGTATGTGGGATCAATATTATCTTTGGTATAATTTTTCTATAACAATAACTTCTATTAAAGTATTATGATATTGTCATATGAAGCGTTATATAGAAAGAGATTTCATGCCCCAACATGTTTGGATGTGTTGGTGAAGGAAAACTTGTAGGCCCAGAACATGTTGAGGAAACAATAGAATAGGTAAATATTATCCAAACCCACATCAAAGAAGCTCAAAGTAGGCAACAAAGTTATGCTGTTAACTGAAGGAAGAATATGGAATTTCATGTAGGATATCATTTTTCATGGGGGTATCTCCATAGAAGGTTATTATACGATTTGGTAAAAATGGTAAATTATGTCCCAGGTACATTATAACTTTAGAAATTATAGAATGAAATGCATTTGTAGCTTATCATTTTAAAAAAGCCTCCCATTCTCTCCGAAGTTCTGAATGTGTTCCATGTATCACTATTGAAAAAATACATGCTAGACCCAACGCTTGTACAAACCTCTGAAGAAATTAAATTGGAAACCAATTTGTCTTTTTGTGAAGAGCATGTCAAGATTCTTGATACCAGAGAAAAAGTGTTGAGAAACTGGATGACTCATCGGGTAAAATTTCTATGGAGAAACCAAAATATGGAAGAGGCTACATGGGAACCTGATGAACTTATTATGAAGAACCACTCGAATATTTTTATATGGTAGTATTATAGAAATATATATGAGAAATTACTTGAATGAGGGTAGAATTTAACACCCCAAGCTTCCACATTATGTTTCTCTTTGAAAAATGAAATAGCTTTCACTGTACGTAACATCAAGTTCTAGCACAACACAACCAATCAAACTAGACGTTATGAACATTAATACCAACTTTTCAAAATATTAAAAATTTTATTTTTCAAAATTGACTTCATTTTTGGATTTGGAATTTCATAATTAGCTTAGGTTGAATTTTTTGTATTTTTCTGAAAATATTCAATTTTTGACGAATAGTGACAACACTGCATTATTTTTTAAAAGTAACTTTTTATTTTAATAATTATTTATTTTATGTAAATATAATTTAAGTAAAAATAGATACATAATACCTATATATGTTCAATTTAATTCATTGGAGTCATTTTATAATAAAATAAGATGTATAAAATTTTATTTTACTTTTTAACGTCTTTTACCCACCTTTTAGGCACAATTGCAAATTTGCATAAAACATAATTTTACCACTTCTATGAACTGAATCTCAATAATATAAGAGACACAATTGACATTAGTAATTAATATTTGGTTCAATAGTACGAGTATAATTTCTGGTGAATTGTAATTGTTGAGTTTTATCTACCATGGTTAAAAGTATATAGGGAAATTAAAGATAAAAATGATATTATAATTACTATAAAACATGTTCTAATTCTATTGGATAATTTTATTTAGACAAAAACAAACCATAGGAATAAAATATGATACTCTTTGATCCACTGGGATTAATATTAAAACATTTAATATATTTTATTTAAAGAAGAGTTAAAAGTGTTAAATTCAAATTTTAATAACTAAAACATTCTTAATATGGTGTTATACATAAGATTAAATATAATATAAATATTCATTATAAATATAAAAATATTTCCTACATAATGGGATATAATTTATTTGTTTTATAAAATAAATAATAAAAATTTATTTATGACACAATGATGACACAATAATTACCTTATTAATGAAAGATTAAAATAATAGATATTATAAATATCCAAATAAATGTAAATTGAGACACTTGATGAATTCAAATAATTTTATAGGTTAGTATGACATGTTAGGATTTATTTAATGTCTTATTTTCTAATTAACCATGTTTTGTTGACTTTCACAAAAACCAAATACTAAATAGTGTCAAAATTGATATAAATGGGGTTTTAAAACAAATACTTTATTATTAATTGATATAATATTTCTAAATATATAATTTTCAAAAAAAGGACTTAGATAATGATAGATATGTCAATAATTAACCACTTGTGGATCTATTGGATTTTTATAGTATGATTATTAACCATTTATTATAATAATACCCGAATACATGGGAAAAGTTAAACTATTTAACTAAGAGTTTTATATAAAAGATAAGGTTAATATATTGACCTAAACCGGTCTAAAACATATTGGATGATAGTTAATAGACCCATCTATTCATTATCCTTGAATTAAATCCTTTTGAATCCATTATAAACTTAATATAATTGAATAATAAATTAATATTTCAAACTTTTCCTAAAGTGACCCTCACCTCTCTTATAAAAGGGTAGTTCCCCTTCTCACAAAATAAAACCTCCCAAGCCAATTTTCTCGGCCATAACACACTCAAATATCTTCAAAATTACCCTCTATTCAACCTAGAGGACTTTCTTTGATATTAATGCTGACCTAAGGAGTCCTTTTTTTCAAATAAAAAAGTACCCCAAGAAGAGGTGGTGATTTATCACCTCTTTCAATGTTCTTTTCTTCTTACACTTCCTCTTTACTTGTTGTTTCCATACCAAAATAATAAATCCAGTACATCCTACATAATTTGAAGCAATTATAAATATTCTATAACCAAATTCATTATTATACCCTTCCTATGAATGACAAAATCACTATACGCGTGTGTATACAACTTACCATCTCTACGTCGTGGTGTAGTTTGTTATTTAACACATAATTATTTGGATGGGTATAATAATGAGTATTATTAGAGAAAATATTAAATAAAACATTTTAATGATTTTGTATATATGATATAGCATCCAGTTAAATACTATTTCACTGTCAATAGAATGGTATTGTCGCTCATGCATACGTATGGATTACCGTCTCCACGAACGTGAAGATATTCATTCCCCATCATAACCAGTCAAAAATAATTTTCATTTTATGATTAAAAATATTATTTAATAACATAATATCAATATAGATATGAATAAAATACATAATATCCCTAACATACATGACTTACGTAACAGAACATATAACGGAAAAAGAATCATTTAACACCAGAAACAGTGATACTACTGAAATATTATTAACAAAAAAATATTATAGGATAATATATAATATCTTATTTATGTATATAGTTCATTAATAATTTATAAAAAATTATTTAAATATTATACTCGAGGTTAATGTACCCTCGACTATGTAAAATTACAAAGTAAGGGTTAATTTTACAATATCTTTATTATTTAAGGTTGTTTATACATGAGTATCTATTGTAACCTCTTTACCATCCGCATCCATGTTTCATAAAAATTTATTTCAAAACATTTTAACTTATTCCATGAATATGGGTTAAAGTCATTTATACCATTTTGACTTTTTATAAAATGTTTTGAAAGGAATCATTAAATCATTTTCCAAACAAGGTACTGTTTGGCCTTTTTAACAAATTATGGTAATAATTTTTTGATAACTTATATGTCCGGTGCATCTATTTTCAACCATTATAACACCTTCAAAACTTCCCTTTCAATATTATAAGAATGTTTTCAAAATAAATTATTTCTTTTTTAATTATGTGACTTTTAAATTATTTCAAAATAGAAAGAGATAATTCTATCAAAGAGTTTTGATTTCATCTAGGTCAAAATCCTTTGATAGATTGTACACTTATTTAATGTTTATTTATTATGATACAAACTTCCATATTGTACTGATGTTTTTGTGACATGTTTGACTTTCGATGTTTTATTTTTATACAATTCATGGTTTATAGTTACAATATTAACATTTCATATGCTATTTTTAATCAGAATGTTTATGTTATGTTTCAACTGTTTTATATGAGTAATGAATTGGACTTAGTAAGTAACGAGTGGATCCCGTTGTAGCTCATCAATGCATCGGTAGGTCTCATAAGATAAACTAGTGCCTTGGCACAAGGCCCTGAAAAAAATCTTATTTATAGTCTTGGGACAAGGCCTAGACTATATGGTTATGGTGTCGGGCATTATTCATTCCATCATTATGAAAATATCTATAGATATTACATTTGATTATTTAACTAGTAGAATATCTATGTGAGTAAGTAAAGGGAATTTTTTGATTAATATTTTCCATGGTATGATGAAGTTGAAGTTCAAAATTATTTTTTTTGTCTTATAATTTGTCGTAAATGTTTATTCTTACTTATGATAGTTTATGTTATATTGTTATCCTTACGGAGGAACTATGATCACCCCATTCTAATGTTTTATTTTTTACCAGGATGAGAAGAAGCATATTGAAATTAACCTACTATAATAGGCTTAGGTAAATGAGTTTGTTCAAAGGGGACACAATTTGTTTTATTTCATGATGTAATGTAAAACTTATGTATGTATATAGTACATCCAAGGCCACTAAATTGAGCAATATTTCAATAAATGACCTATTTTGATCATGAAAATCTTATGTAATAATGAAGAGACTCTATGTAACTTGGTTTGAGGTGTTAAAATTGGAATCAAATAATGTTTAATAAAAACCATAGAAGCTAGATTTAAAAAAACGCTGATTGGAAAACATTACCCTAATATATACATTGAGTATTTGTATAGAAGTACATCCAATGATTTTGGTAATGAAGATATTTTGTGTATTTTCCTAGAAATACATCACTGTCTCAATATAAGTAGTATGAGGTAGCTCTCGCATAGATGTACCTAGGAGTGAAAACTCCGACAAGGAGTTTAAGGCTTGACCCGAGGTATCCTAGTACACAACAACGATCCTTTTTTCACTCATGGTTACGACACTCCTGAATATATTCTTAGGATAATTCAATTTTATTTACAAACCATTATGAAGGATTTATGAGTAAATATATCCTTAATAAAAAAATTGTTTTATGATTAGGGATTATGTGCATAAACTGTTCAATTTCTGTTCAGTAGTTTACTAGTTTGGAATTATGTATTTCATTAATCTAGTGTATTACATTGTTTAGAAATGGTCCATAGTAGAAAAAATGGAAATTGTATCAACAAATGTAATAAATGAAGGGATTTATCTCATACAAAAGATAATTAGAGCGTAGATGGTGATGAAACTGGTGATGAACTACTTATAACTGTACTGGGAAAACTTACTCAGGTTATGAATAAAAACCTTACCCGTATCGAGCACAATGATCAAAAATGGATAGGATAAATGTTAGACTACTTCATGAGGCAAAAACCACCAAAATTCAATGGGACTACAAATCCATTTTTAGTAGAGCAATGGATAATTTCCATTGATAAACTATTTCATGCTTTGGGGAGTAGCAAAATGGAAAAAGTTATCATCGCAGTTTTTCTCCTAACATAAGATACAAATCAATAGTGGTAATTAATTAAAAACAAAAAGGAGGATAAAGAAGTATAAAATATGGATTATAAGAAGTTTAAAGATCTTTTCTTAGAAACATACTTTCCTCGTGATCATCGAGCAGATATGGAAAGAAAATTTCTGAGTCTGAGGAAAAAAGAAGATGAGAATGTCGCAAAGTATGAGGCTAACTTTTCAAAGTTATAATGGAATGAAACATAATCTATATGTAGCCCAAGGGGAAAGATTGATTTATTCATTGATGGGATAAAACTATTTTTCATCGGGCATTAGTATCACAATCCTTCTCATCGTAGAAAGATATTTTCATATGTGGTTTCAAGACTGAAAAAGACTTCTCTATGTATTATATATTTAATGAAAAGCAATAGAAGAAGATATCTATTGAATAATAATGATATAAAAGTATGGGGAATAAGGGAAAATTTGAATTTCCATCCTGCAGTAAATGTGGGAAAAAACACCCTGGTACTTTCTTAAAGGGAATGGGATTCTATTACAAGTGAGGTGAAAAAGTCCACCAAGCTCTGATAGCATGGGAAATATAGGGGCTGTCAATGGTTAATGCTACAATTGTAGAGAAATGGGGTATCAAACAAATTAATTTCCTATGCGCCAAGGAAACATTCCTCAGAAAAGGCCAAGGGAGTATGGAAAAGCTTATTAGATCACTATAGTTGAGGTTGATGCTTCCAATGATGTTGTGGTAGGTAATTCAATGGTTTCCTCAAATTTAGCCAATGATTTATTTAATTCTATATCATCACATTGTTTCATATATTCCCAGTTTTCTAAGAAAATTAGATATTTCCAATTATATTTAATAAGGGATTTGACATTCAAAACTCATAATGGATGTATCATAGCAACAAGGTTTTGTGAATTAGTTCCCATTAAGGCTTATAAATGTTCTTTACATGATGATATCATTGTCATAACCATTATATAAATTGATATAATCCTTGGTATGGATTGGGTTTTAGACCATGTTGTGAAAACTTTTTATAAGAAGAAGGAGGTTACAATTTTTATGACGATAAGTAGTACCTTCTCATTAGATAAGAAACATCACCACTTAATTCTCATCTAGATCCGCCCCCTATATCTCTACTGAATTCAATTATTGGGGAGGAAGAGAATGAAATAACTATGGTTGAGGAAGGGAATGTTTAAATAGAGTATTTACCTATTGTGCAAGAATATGTATATGTTTTCCTAGAGGATTTACCAGGACATCCCCTAGAATGAGAAATTGAGTTTTCCATTAATTTAATTTCTGATCCAAGGTCTATATTGAAGACCCATTATATAATGGACACTGTGTAATTAGTGGAACTAAAGAAAAAATTATAGAAATTGAGTAATAAAGGATTCATTCAACCGAGTTTTTCTCCCTGGGGAGCCCATGTTCTTTTTGTTATGAAGAATTATGGATCTGTGAGGTTGTGTATTGACTACTGGAAGATCATTGCTATAGCAATAAAGAACAAGTATCCCCTACCACACATTGATGATTTATTCAATTAACTTCATGGATATAAATATTTTTAAATGATTTAACGTTGATATGGATATCATCAGTTTTGTGTGAGTAAGGAAGACATTTCGAAGACAACATTTCTTACCAGGTATGGGCATTGTAATTTATAGTAACACCTTTTGAACTGACAAATGCACCCTCGGTTTTCATTGATCTAATGAATAGATTTTTCAAGGAATGTCTTGATGACTTTTTAGTGTTTATTTATTGATGATATCTTTGTTTACTCCAAATTATATAAAGATTATAAAAATATCTTGTGCAATATTCTAAAGACTCATAGAGGAAATGAATTATATGGGAAGTTTAGCATGTCTGAATTCTGGCTTTAGGATATTTCCTTGGCTGGCCATATTGTCTCTAAGGATGAAATCTCTATCGATCCCTCTAAGACAATAGCAATACAATATTGGACATCACAGATGAGTATAAATGAGGAATATTGTTATAATGGTTTAGTAGGTCATTATCGACGTTTCTTCTAGAATTTTCACTGATTGGCTAACCCATTAACAAAGATCACATGTAAAGGGGTTAAATTTGTTTGGAAAACAGATTATGAAGAATTGATTGAACAACAGAATAAAACATTTTCCAATTATCCTATCTTGACTCTACTATTGGGGAATGATGGGTTTGTAATTTATAGTGAATCTTTAAAAATTACATTCTTATGTCCTTCCGCAAAATGGTAGAGTTATTGCCTATGCCTCATGACAGCAAAAAATTCATGAACATATCTATCCCACTCAAGATCTTGAGTTAATAGCTATAATTTTTTCTTTGAAGATATAGAGACATTATCTCTACCGTGAAAATGTGAGATATATACAGATCACAAGAGTTTGAAGTATATTTTCTCATATAAATAACTGAATGTGAGGCAAAGACAATTGATTGAACTACTCGAGGATTATTATTTCACTATACACTACCACATGAGAAAGGAAAATAAGGTATAAGATGCTTTGAGAGGAAAGGATCATGGTGTTTTGAACAAGATTATAGTTGAAAGGGATCATATGTTCATGGATATAGTAAATATGGATCTGGGAATAATCATGGAGGGTGAAACATAAAAACTTTTTCAAATGGTTTCCAAACAATCTTTAATAGAATGGATAAAAAGTTCTCAAACTGATGATTAGTAGTTTCCAAAGAAAATTAAATCTATGAATAATATGAGATTGATTGAATTCATATTTGAAGATAGAATTTTGAAATTTGGGAATAGACTTTGTGTTCTTGACATACCTGGTCTAAAAAGGGTATTGTTGGATGATTCTCATAGCTCTAATTTCTCTATACACCCTGGTAGCACTAACATGTATAAATATTTGAAGGAACATATTTTGTGGGACCACATTAAGAGTTATATTTCTGATTATGTGTTAAGATGTATGGTTTTTCAACATATTAAGGCTGTAAGACAACTTCATATAGGATTCATGAAACCTATTCCCATACCAGAGTGGAAAATTGATGATATTACGGTGGAATTTGTTATGGGGCTACCAAAGACTCCTAGAAGGAATGATGCAATATGGGTCATTGTTGATAGTCTCACCATGTCAACACATTTTAATTCTATAATATAAGATTTACCACTTGAATGTTTAGAAATAATATATATTAAGTACGTTGTATGAATTCATGGAGTACCCCTATCCATTGTTTATGATCATTATCCCCATTTTACATTATGATTCTGGAAAAGTCTTCAGAAGGCCCTGGATACTAAACATTGTTTGAGCCATTCCTATAACCCACAAACCGATGGATTATCAGAACAGACTATTCATACCATATAAGGAGTGTTTTGGTTTTTCTCACTTCACTTTCATGGTATGTGGGATCAATATTTACCTTTGGTAGAATTTTCCTATAACAATATCTCCCATTCAAGTATTCAGATGGCTCTATATGAAGAATTAAATGGAAAGAGATGTCGCACACCAACTTTTTGGGATGATGTTGGTTAAATAAAAATCACAAGCCCAGAACATGTTGAGTAAGTAATGGAAAAGGTAAAGATTATCCAAACCCACATCAAAGTAGCTCTAAGTAGGGAAAAGAGCAATGTCGATAACCAAATGAAGGATTTGAAATTTCAAGTAAGATATCGTGTTTTCTTAAAGGAATCCCCATGTAAGGGTGTTATAAAATTTGGTAAGAAGAGTAAATTATATCCTAGTTACATCAGACATTTTTAAATTAAATAACGAATTGGAGTTGTATCTTACCATTTTTCAATGCCTCCCAGTCTCTCCTTAGTTCATGATGTGTTCCGCATATCACTTTTTAGAAAACAAATCCCTGACCCAACACATGTAATCACCTATGAAGAAATAGAACTGGAACATGATATGTCTTATTGTAAAGATCATGTCAAGATTCTTGATATCAGAGAACAAGTGTTGTGAAACTGGATGACTTGTCTGGTAAAATTTCTAGGGAGAAACCGTAATATGGAAAAGGAAAGGTGGGAAACTGAGGAACATATGATGAAGAACCACCCAAATATTTTTATGCATTATTATTCTTTATATTTCATGAATAATTTTATTTGAAATAGGAACGAATTTAACACACCAAGCTTCCACAGAACGTTTCACTTTGAATAGTGCAATAACTTGCATTGTACGCAACTTCAAGTTCAAGCACACCACGACCAATCAAACTAGCCGGTATGAATAGTAATAACCACATTTTTAAATTTTATAAATCCTATTTTAAATAATGGAATTCATTTTTGGATTTTTAATATCAAATTTAGCTTATGGTGAATTTTTGGTATTTTTTTGAAAACGTTCAATTTTTGATAAATAGTGGAAAACAAGAAATTTTTTTAAATATGCATTTGTTAAATAATTATTTATTTTATTTAAATTTATTTTAAGTCAAAATATACACATTATACCTATATATGTTCAATCAAATTCCTTAGATCCATTTTATAAAAAAAATATATATATATATATATAATTTTATTAAACATTTTAACGTCTTTGACCCACCTTCTAGGTACATGTGAAAATTTTCAAAAAACGTAATTTTACAGATTTTGTAAATTGGATTTCAAAAATAAGAGAACCACAATTGACATCAGTATGTGAAATTTGTTTCAATAGAATGAAAATATATTTGGGTGAATATTAACTTTTGAATTTTATTTGCCACGATCGAAAATAAATAGGGTAATTAAAGGTAAAAATAATATTATAATCACCCTAAAAAATGTCCTAATTATTTTGGATAAGTTTATTTAGACCAAAATAAATCTTCGAAAATAAATATTATCCTCTTTGATCCTCTTAGAATAAGATTATAACATTTATTGTATTTTATTGAAAGAAGAGTTAAAAGTTTAAAATTCAAATTTTAATAACTAAAATATTTTTAATATGGGGTTATTCAAAAGATAAATTCAACTATAAATATATATTATAAATGTAAAATATTTCCTACATAATGGTATTTTATTTATATTTTTTATACATTAAAAAATTAAATTTATTTACGACACAATGATGATGGAGTAATTTCATTATTAATGAATGATTTAAATAATTGATATTATAAATATCCAAATAAATGTAAATTGAGGATTTTGATGCATTAAACATATTTTATAGGTTAATATTACATGTTAGTATTATTTTAATGTATTTTTATTGAATTAATCATGTTTTTTGACATTCACAAAACCAAATAATAAAGTGTCAAAATTGACACAATTGAATTTTTAAAACAAGTAATATATTATTAATTGAAATAAAATTAACAAAAAATTGAGGTTTGACCAAAGGTTATATATGTCAATAATTAACCACTTGAGGTTCTGTTTTATTTTTATAATACGTTTGTTGACCATTTATTATTATAATACAAGAATACATGGTAAAAGTTAATCTACTTAACAAATAGAAAAATCTAACTGATAGGGTACATATGTTGACCTAAACCTGTAAAAAACATATTATTTAAGAGGGTATCAACCCATCCCCACCATGTCCTAAAAATAAATTCTTTTTGGAGCCATTATATACTAATTATGATTGTATAATAAATTGATATTTCAAACTTTTCCTAAAGCGAACCTCACCCTCTTATAAAAGGGTACTTCCCCTTATCTCAATATCACATCCCCAAATCCATTTGGATTAGCCAACACCTTATCATATATCTTACTAACTACTCTAAAATAAACCTAGAGGCTTTAATTTGATCCTAAATATTACCTATGGATCCATTTTTATCAAAAACATTTGAAGCACCTGAAGAAGTGATAATAATTTAATAAGCTCTTTCAATGTTCTTTTCTTTATCCACATCTTCTTTATTTGTTGTTTCCATACCAAAATAATAAAGAAAATACCTTATACATACTATTATGTTATTATAAATATGGTACAATGCTATTAATTATTCTATACATCCGATGAATGAAAAAGTCTCCATACATGTGTACGTACGACTTAGTGTCTCCACGTCGTGGAGTAATTTATCATTCAACACGTCATTATATGGATGGGTATAATAGTTGGTATAATTTATGTAAATAAATAATATAACATGTTAATTATTCTTTGTATATGATATAACATCCAATTAAATACGATTTCACCATCAATAGAATGGTATTGTCACTCATGCGTACGTACAGATTATCGTCTCCACAAATGTGATAGGATTCATTCAGCATCATAACCATTCATGAATAATTTTAATTTTATGATTAAAAATAATTTTTAAGAACATTATATAATTATTTTACAGAATAAAGTACAGTCTATCCATGAAAATCACGATTTACTTAACAAAAAAAATAAAGAAAAATGAATCAGTTAACACCCGAAACAATGATACTACAGAAATATTATTAACAAAAAATATTATAAGATCATATATAGTATCTTATTTATGTATATGGATCTTGTATAATATGATCAAAATGTTTTAAATATTATATATGAGGTTAATGTACCCTCGACTAAGGAAAAGTACAAGGTAAGGGTTAATTTTACAATCTCTTTATTATCTAAGGTTATTTATACATGAGTATCTACTAGTACCACATTATATTCTACATCCATGTTTCTTAAAAATGTATTTCAAAATATTTTTACTATTTCCTAAAATATGGTTTAATATAATTTATACCCTTGTTTGACTTTTTATAAAATGTTTTTAAATGAATATTTATGTCCTTTTCCAAACATGGTACTTTATGACCATTTCGACAAATTAAGGAAAGAATGTTTTTTTAACATATACAGCGGGTGCGGCTACATTCTTCGGTTATAAAACCTTTGAAGCTACCCTTAAAAAACATATAAGAATATTTTCAAAACAAATGTTCTCTTTTATGGTTATGTGACTTTTAAATTATTTAAAAATAAAAAGAGATATTTCTATCAAATAGTTTTTATTTCATCTATGTCAACATCCTATGATGGATTTGACAATTGATTGAAGTTTATTTATTATGATACAATATTCCTTAATATATTAATGATTTTGTGATATTTTTTTATTATGGATGTGTTATTTTTATACCATTCATGGTTTATTGTAAATGTATTATCATTTTTTATACTAGTTTTAATATGAATATTTATGTTTTATTACAACCTCTTTATATGATGAATTAACTGGACATGGTATGTGATGGGTGGAGTTGGCTATAAATCCTCGATGCATCGGTAGGTATCGGGAGAAAAACTAGTGTCTTGGTATAAGGCCTAGAAGAAATATTTTTTTTGTTTTGGAATGATGTCTTGACTATGTGGTTATGATGTCCGAAATTATGAATTCCATCATTATGAAATTAGTTATTGGTATCGCCTGTGATTATTTGACTAGTAGAATATCCGTGTGAGTAAGTAAATGAAATTATTTGATTTATCTTTGCCATATTAGGATTACATTTAAGTTTAAAAAGTATTTTTTAGTCATATATAATTCCATAAATATTTATGCTTATTTCTTATAGTATCTATTATATTTTTATCGCTACTGAGCATCTGAGCTCACCACTTTCTTATGTTTCATTTTTCCCAAGATGTGAAAAAGTATATTACGATTAACCTACGAGAATAAGCTATGGGAAATGAGTGTGTTCAAAGGGGACATAATTTTTTTGTTTTTTATTTATTGATGAAATGTAAAACTTATGTATGTATCTAGTACTTGTAATGATACTAAACTAATATGTCTTTTGAAACTTCATCTCTTGTGATCAGGCTGATGTTATGTAATAATACATCGAATCTGTGTAACTATGGTCGGGGCATTAAAATCCTTGGGCTATATTGCCAATAAATCTTACATAACATCATATAAGGTAATTTTATAGGGAATATAATTTTTGAAAAATTACTTGAAATAATTCATTATTAATGTATCCCTTCCTATATGAAATCATTTTTATAAAAATAAGCACAATTTTAATGTAGAATATTTTATTTGAAAATATATTTATAATATTGTAATTTAAGCATCAAGACATTATGGTTTCATGTTGATGGATAAATCTGTTCATGTCATATAAGTTAAAAATATTATATTCTTACTTTTTTCAGAAAACACATAATGTTCCACAATTTGAAAATAATAAAAAGATTCATTTTAAACAATTTAGAACAAATCCAAACCTGGATATAAATAACATTAAATATTGATAGGGAAATTTTATAAAAAAAATGAATTTTTATTTAGAATACATGGATGTGATGATAAATATGTTACACTGATGTTTAAAATGAAATAATCCCAATTATTGATGAGAATGTGAAATAATCCCTTATGTAATTATAAAATGTAGAGTCAAATGTCCTAGGAATAAAAAAATTTATATGGATATGAAAATTATAAAATCATTTTCATATGACTCATTAAATAAATTAATGGTTAGTATATACTCTATAAAGAAAAAATAATTATTTATTTAGGCATATGTCCCACAAAAATAAAAGTGAGACATAAATCCTTTACCTTATGTGTTGACATCCTGCGTATATGTTCAATCCTCATGTATAATAAATATAATTTTATTTTTTTATCTCCTATGGAAACATATTAATATAGTTATACATATATATATATCCCTATATGATTAAATAATAACAATATATTACTCATTTATTAACAATTATATGTTAATGTTTTGCATTTGGTCATAACTATATTGTTTTTCGATCATGTTTTCACTTTTTATCA
This sequence comes from Viscum album, assembly GCA_963277665.1. Classification (NCBI taxonomy): domain Eukaryota; kingdom Viridiplantae; phylum Streptophyta; class Magnoliopsida; order Santalales; family Viscaceae; genus Viscum; species Viscum album. The sequence goes on along the minus strand of OY728155.1, from coordinate 354,933,739 downwards.
TTGGTCCTCTTATATATATACTAATTCAAAAATATCTGCAATTGTAACCATGATACATATATCATATATATTTTTAGTATATTTTTATTCATGATTATTCAGAATATTTTGATATATAAAAAAATTCACTATTAATGGGGATGATAGGTAGTACCTATACATGAGCGATGTTTTCATTTTATTTTCATGTCAAAATAGATAAAGGTACATGATACGTTATAATTCAAAAATAAATATTATGTTATATATGTCATATATATTATTAATATTCACCTTTATACTTCGAACATGAAATATAGATGAAAAAACTATAGCATTACATAGTGGATATGGAAATCCAGATGTTCGCACCAGGGACATTAACATTTACCAAAAGATTAGGTGGAAAAAGTTATATATGAAATTTTCATTCCATAATTATAATATTTTGATAAATAATATATATATATATTTATATATTTAACCCATAATTATTCCAACTCAATATATATGGTAATAGAAGATGAATTGTGTGGCTATGTGGAGATGGTAAGCCATATGTATGCATGATCGATACATTCAATTCTCATTTGATGGAAATGGGGATGTATAATTGTGTTTCCAAAATCCCAATAACATTTATGAATATTTAATATTATTAATTAATTAATTTTATGATGTATATATTTGATTTAGAGAATTTAAAAAAATAATAAAAAATGGGTGATCAATTAGAGCGATTTCCTCTTCTTTTAAACGACCCGTTGAGATATCCAATAAATGATTCTAAAGATGGACTATTCGAAATAATATAACCTCTAAAATGTCGATAGGGAAGTTCATAATCTAATTTTTAATAGATTTTTTGTTCTATAATTCTATATGTTGTGGAATTGGATTTTGGATGGGGTGTCCTATTATAATTAAGGTGAGGGTTACATTATAAGTTTCTCAAAAGAATGTTTTATAATAAGTTAAATATAAATCCAAATATATCCAAATAGAATGTAATTTAAATTTGATTTGGGATAGGGTGTAATACCATGAAACAAAAAATTTCATAAATTTTTTATTTTCATTTTAGACCTTATCTTTTTAATTGACAATTTGTTAACCTATTTTAATTTTAACTATGGTAACAACATTTTCAATATTAAAAGGATAATATTTTTTAATTATATGTTATAAATTGATTCATAGATAGTGATTTAACATTATTTTAGACCATACAATTTCCCTTCTATACTTTAATATTATTTTTATGATTTTTTTCAAATTTAAGACAATATTATTTACATAAAATATCATTACTGTCATATTTGACACCATTCATTACAATAACTATATGAAAATCAATACATGAAGGTAATTTTGAGCCATTTCATTTAATACACCCCTAAAATTTCATATTTAACTATAAAAGGAAGGTATAAAAATAATTTATTCATAATATATTTCATTTCATATATATAATAGAATTTAATTGATTGTTACATTAATTGAATTATTACTCCATCATCATCGTGTTATTATTTAGAAAAATTATTTTCCCACTAAATATTAAAAATAAAATATTATTATGTATATAAAATATTTATATTTCATAAATATATTAATGTTATAGAATATATTCCATTTAACCCCAAGTTAAAAATATTATACTTATTAAAATTAAGAGTGTGATATTTTCTAAATCATATTGATTTTAGTAACATCTCATTCATTTCCATGGAAATGTTTCCATTAAATTATTATGTTTGTATGATTATTTTTCAAGGGTGGAATGAAATTATCTAATAAAATTTTGGCATCTGTTTGGGTGGACGTATAATATTTATAATGTTATCTTGACCCATAAATAATAGATTTAACCTTAATCATGGTAATACAAAATACTACAATTATTATTCATATTATCCTAAAATAAAAATTGCCTAGTTAAAAAATTTGGAACTCATGATTCCAAATATGGTATACAATTTTGAAAATTCAATTCTTAAAATTAAATTAAATTAATTAAAAATTAATCTAATAGACTATACTAAACAATGTGTTTTTAATGTGATTATGTTCAAACGATTGGAATGTTTTTATATGAAAATTTTATATGAAATTTCTTACATTTAATTAAATTGGATTAAAATATAAAGAAAATTATCAATGTACAATTTTAAAAAAAAATATACTTTATCAATACAAATTATATATATGAAAATGTTGTTTTCAATTAAAATGAAATATTTCAATATTCATCCAAAAATAAAACATAACCAAAAAATACAAGAAAATAATCCTAATAAAAGTTTTCTACCCATATTTAATGGAATAATAATTTTTTCCAAATAAAATTTATAAAAATTTCAAAACATTATTTAAAAATATTGCGCCATCAAAAGGTCGTAAAACTGCATTTTTATAAAAAATGAATATTTAATGTTTATAATTGGATTTATCATTATATCATGACTATAATATTAATAGGATAAATTCTCAACATTATATATAATATATAAGATATATATTTTATTAATATAATCCAAAAGGTGTGATTTCTTGTTTATTTTTATAAAACACACCTATTCACTTTTGAATAGTTATTTAGAAAAACGTTTCTTTTTTAATGGTTATTACATCTATAAACCATATATTCATAATTCAGTTAATCATTTTAATGTAATACATTCTATCATATAGGTTATAATTTAATTTTTTAAATAATTTTAATAATAATGTGGTATTTTGATTCAACCTAGTGTTGCGTGTGACACAATCTATGTCGGTGTTTTGTGTAGCACAAGATTTATATGGTGCTTTTTGTAATCCAATATATCAATGAAACAAAAATATTTTTTTCCTATATTTCATAAACAACAGAGGGTTTTAAAATTTTTTTTATTAAATGATAAAAATCTAAATCAAGTGGTGCATTCTATCTAGATAGATTTAGTATATCATAGATAAGAAGGAAACAAGATTTAATTTTGGTTAATCACCTTATAAGATAAATATATTGAGGCTAATCAAGAGTAATTTTATTTATTGGGAATAAACTTTTATGTTAATTATATGGGAGTTGAAGTGAAGGCTCAGATAAAAATCCATTATGATAATTAATGTTCAAAAAAACATAGGAATAAACCAATTCCGTCATGAATATACAAATAATATATAAATAACATAATTTATCCACCATATATCATAAGATATATCTTGTTGGTCAAATTACAAACATGTGAATACCTTAATCATGTGTTCTCTTGAAGAATGGATACCCATTAATTGAACCATAGTGAAAACATGAATGCAGTCAAAAGTTAACTCTTTCCACATACTAAAATCCAAAAATTATATATACTCAAACCATGATATAACCTTCTCCTTATATCATTCATGAGCTCATGAATATGGTCAAACATTTCATTTTCTTGTTTTCCTTTCATTATGCGCATATCATCTTTTTTTCCAAAAATATCTCAATCACATTCTATGGTTACCGGTACCATTGAAAACCACAATAGACCAATACATAAATATTCAAACATTCCACAATACTATATACAACATTATTTTGGAATCCCATTACATAAACATTTAATCATTCCACCACATCATTGTCATATTCAACATCGCCAATAGTGATCGCATGTGACTTCCCTTTTTTCATTTCCTTAAGTGGTTGCTCATGTCGAACATCACTAACCCTTGGATTAGGGAATTTATTATCATAATGCCCCATTTCCTTGCACTTGAAGCATTGAAGTGTTGGTGGTGCGTTCTCTGTAGTCTTTTATTTATTCACATCATTAGAAACCCTTTTTCCATTACTTTGACACTCAATTGATCGATGACCTTCTTTTCCACACTTAAATCATTTTCTGGTCCCTTTAAGACAATCTCCACCATGCTTCATTCCACACTTTGATCATAAGGAAACATTCATCTTATTTTCACAATTATTCTAAGATTTCTCCTTTACCTCCATCTTTCGTTTCTTGTCAAAACTATGAGATGGATAAGTAACACCAACTTACATTTCTACCTTGATAGCACAACACACAATTTCTTCATAGCTACTGAAGTCTCTTATAGTTAATGCCCTTCGAATATTTGGTTTTAAGCCACTGAAGAATCGATCAACTTTACTTTCAGGTTGGATGATAAATCTAGATGCATACCTTGCAAGCCTTGTAAAATTCGCTTCGTATATACCAACAGATTAATCATCCTTTTGCTTTAGTTCAAGAAACTCCTTCTCCATCTTTGTTCGATGAATACGAGGGAAGTACTTATTGAAAAATAAGTTCTTGAACTCGTCCCATTCCATGGACTCAATTTCATATCTTGGCCTCGTATTCTTTATAAGATTCCACCATTAATCAGCATCACCTTCCAAATGATACACTACTAAGATGACTTTATCATGTTCAGAACATTGAAGAACTGAAAATATCTTTTCAGTAGTACTGATCCATTGTTCAGCAACAAGTAGATCAGAAGACCCACTGAAAAAAGGTGGACATTGCCTCATGAAGAACTCAATAGAATATTGTTTTCTTCTCTACTCATTTGGATGTCCAGAATGACTCATAGCTTGTGTAAGTATAGCAATAAGATTTTTCACTCCATCTCCCATAACATTTGTTTGTTAAAGAGGACAATCATTTCATTGTCCATTACATTGATCAACACGGTTCCTTCGAGTTCCAGCCATCATCTAAAACCCAAAAAGAATAGTGTGAGAGGTAAAAATCATAATAAAGGGGGAGTAACATCAATATCTAACATCTTTGGTTTAATATAATATTGTTACCATAGTTCTAGGGCTATATCCTATACGTATACTTATCCTTAGGTACATCCCTAGACGTACCTTAGAAATATCTCTAGGGATCTCACTAAAGTTCTCGCATCCTAGTTCACTAATAGAAAAGGGGGCATTGGAGCCCCCCAGACTCGGGCGACCGCCATTGGCGGTCGCTAAAGCTAACCAATAGCGACCTCCAATGGCGGTCGCTAACCTACATAAAAAAAACGGGGGGCTTCTGCCCCCCCCCCCCCCGCGCCCCCTCCATCGCAGCCCTAACCCCCTCACTCCCTCTCCGCCCTCCCTCGCCGCCCTCCCCTCCCCCGCCGCCCGCCCTCCCCGCCGCCCGCCCTCCCCCGCCTCCCGCCCTCCCCCGCCGCCCGCCCTCCCCCGCCGCCCGCCCTCCCCCGCCGCCCGCCCTCCCTCACCGCCTGCCCTCCGGCCTCCGGCCGCCACCCTCGGGCCTCCGGCCGCTGCCCTCGGGCCTCGGGCCGCCGCCCTCCGGCCTCTCGGCCCTCCCCCCCCCCCACCCCGGACGGCACTCGCACCCCGGATAGCCCCCGACGCGCACTTCGGACCGCCCCCCGCACCCCGGACGCCTCCTCGCACCCCGGACAGCACCCCCCCCCCCCCCCCCCGCGCACTCCGGACCGCCCCCCGCACCCCGGACGCCTCCCCGCACCTCGGACAGCCCCCCCCCCCCCCCCCCCCCGCGCACTCCGGACCGCCCCCCGCACCCCGGACGCCTCCCCGCACCCCGGACAGCCCCCCCCTGCACTCGGACACCCCCCTCCGAACCCAGACAGCCCCCCCCCCCCCCCCCCCCGCACCCCGGACAGCCCCCCCCCCCCCCCCCCCCCGCACCCCGGACAGGCCCCCCGCACCCCGGACACCCCACCCCGCACCCCCGACAGCCCCCCTGCACCTCAGACAGCCCCCCTCCCCCGCACCCCGGACACCCCCGCACCCCGAACACCCCTGCCCGCACCCCTGACAGGCCCCCGACACCCCGGACACCCCTCCCCGCACCTCAGACAGCCCCCCCCCCCCCCCCCCCGACCCCGGACACCCCCCCCTCGCTGCCCGTCCCCCATCCCCTCACCGCCTCCTCTCTTCCAGCTCCCCACCGCCGCCGCCGCCCGTCCCCTCCCTTGCTGCACCGCCTTTGGCTCCGGCTCCCCTTCGCTGCCTCCTCTCCCTCGCAGCACCGCCTTCGGCTCCCCTCCCTTTCAGGTTTGTAGCTCAATCAGGTAACATGAGCTTTCAGTTACATTATTATTTTATCAATGGTTCATAAACAAATGATTAATATTTATTTTGAATATAGTTGATTTGAAAAATGTAAATGTAATAAGTATTGTGTAAATGTTTGTTATACAGATATTATTATGGATAAGAGTTGGATTGATCTTCCAAATCGAACGTCTAGAGAATATTTCAATGGAATTATGCAGTTTATTGACTTCACGAGAGGATTTGAAAGTGACTATATTAGTTGTCCATGTAGAAAATGTGCTAACAGATATCAATTCACACAAGATACTGTGAGGGAGAACCTTTTCTTTAATGGATTTATGAAAAATTATAAGAGTTGGACTCGTCATGGAGAAGAATATGTTCGTTGTCAAAATACAGATGCATCTCAGATGGATGTTGATGCAAGGATGACTGATCCAATGCATGAAATGCTTACTGAAATGGTACGTGGGTTTGATCCTGAAGGCATTGACATCCAGAATCTTGAGACCGGTGAGATAAATCTTCGCTCTGGTGAAGATCGTGATTCAAGGAGGTTTTATGAAGTACTTGATGATGCGAAAACAGAATTATATACTGGATGTACTTCTTACAATAAACTGTCGTTTATCGTGGATTTGTTGCATTTGAAGACTTTGAATAATTGGTCAGACACATCATTCGACATGCTTTTGGTTTTATTGAAAAAAGTTCTTCCTGTCGACGCTAAGATTCCTGAGTCGTATTACTATGCTCGTAAGTAGACAGAGAACTTAGGTTTTACATATGAGACTATAGATGCATGTGAAAACAACTGTATGTTGTTTAGAAATGAAACTGCTCATTTGGATATTTGTACGGTTTGTGGCGCTTCCAGGTGGAAAGAGAACAGGGGAAATAGGACTCATCAAAGTCAGATTACGATACAGGGGAAACCGATTTCCGTAAAGCAAATGCGTTACTTTCCCCTTAAACCGAGGTTGAAAAGATTTTTTATGTCATCTAAAGTTTCTAATTTAATGAGATGGCATGCAGAAAGAGTTCATGAAAGTGACATGTTAACCCACCCGGCAGACTCTCATGCATGGAAGGATTTTGATAAGAGACATCCCGACTTTGCTAAAGATTTTCGTAATGTCCGATTGGGATTGGCAGCAGATGGTTTCAATCCATTCAAGTCTATGGTTGGTGAAACTCATAGCACATGGCCCGTGGTGTTGGTTCCATATAATCTTCCTCTGTGGCTTTCTATGAAGCAACAATTTATATTACTTTCCACTCTTATTGATGGACCTAAAAGTCCGGGGGATAAGATTGATGTTTACCTTCAGCCATTGATTGATGAGTTGAATGATTTTTGGGGCGATGGTGTGATGACTTATGACTGTGAAACGAATGAAATGTTCAAACTGCATGCTGCTTTATTGTGGACAATCAATGACTTCCCAGCTTATGCAAATTTATCAGGCTGGAGTACGAAAGGGGAATTTTCTTTCCCTTGTTGCAATAAAAGTAAAAAATATGTATGGCTTAAACATTCCAAAAAATGGGCATACATGGGTCACAGGCGTTTTCTCCCTCCCCAGCACAGGTTCAGAAAGGACAGAGTGACATTTGATGGTTCTAGAGAGTTCATCCCAGCACCAAAGATCATGACAGGAGTCGAAATGTTATCGCAGATTGAGGAAGAAAACATCCACACAGTATATGAAATTCAGGATTTGGTGGCTCCTCCAGTACGTAATATTCGTGATGCGGGTAGGCAGCGCAGTCACAATTGGAAAAAGAAAAGTATTTTTTATAGTCTTCCGTATTGGAAAACTAACATGTTGAGGCATAATTTGGATGTCAGGCACATTGAAAAAAATGTTTGTTATAACATATTGTGGACCATTTTAGGTGCCTGTGGAAAGTCAAAGGACCATGTTAATCCACGCCGTGATTTGGAAGAAATGGGTTTAAGGAAACAGTTGCATTTATAGTTAGCTAAGGGAAATAAGGCATATATGCCTGCTGCACAGTATTCGATGACTACAGAGGAGAAAGATACATTTCTTTCCATTTTGAAGATGGTCAAGGTGCCTGATGGTTACTCTTATAATATTTCAAAGTGTGTGAATCTGACGAGCAAGACATTGCAAGGGTTGAAAAGTCATGACAATCACATATTACTTCAGCAGTTGATTCCAATCGCAATTTGTGATTGTTTATCCCCCAATGTTGTTCAGCCCTTGATTGAGATGAGTAATTTTTTTAGACAGCTTTGTTTAAGAAATCAACGAATGAGTGATTTAAAAAGTTTGCAGGACCGAATTGTACTTACGCTTTGTCACTTTGAGAAACTTTTCCCCCCCTCATTTTTCGATGTTATGGTCCACTTGACAGTGCACCTAACTGATGAAGTAATGGCTGTTGGTCCAGTGCAATTCAGGTGGATGTATCCTATTGAACGGTATTTGAGTACATTGAAAAGATTTGGACGCAACAGAGCTCGTCCAGAGGCATCAATAGCCAATGGTTATTTGATGGATGAGTGTACTACCTTTTGTGCAGAATATCTTACGGATGTTGAAACAAAATTAGATAAGCCCTCTCGGATTCATTATGGTCCAGTTGGAGAAGGAACCACATTTGATATGGACAACATCGAGTGGATACAAGCACATCGATATATCTTGTTCAATACTCCATCAGTTGCACCATTAATGCAGTAAGTATCTTATCAATGTGCTTGTATAACTTTTACATGTTCTCTTTGCATAAGTTGATCTTTTAAACATCGCGTAATCATTTGCAGGAAACACATTAATGAGATAAAAGAAGAGATGCATCGTGCGACTGAGTTGCAAATTCAACAATCTCATTATGTGGCATTTCATGATTGGTTCAAGGATTATGTATGTATAAATTGATTTTCATTATGAGTGAAGTATTAAACTAATTATTTCTGCATATATCAGTATTGATTTTTATAAATTATGTAGGTTCGTAAGCTGAGGGAGTTAGGGGACCCCACGCTACCTGAAGTATTTATCCAACTGGCTGAGGGTCCATCTATAACGGCTCGTCGTTATAAAGCTATTTATGCTAATGGTTTTCGATTTCGCATTAAAGATGTTGATGACAAATGAGAAACACAAAACAGTGGCATCGGTTGTCCCTTTGTCGATTCTGGTTATTACTATGGTCAATTGATAGACATCATTGAAGTTGTATACACACACGGTTTGAAGTACATATTGTTAAAGTGTAATTGGGTTGATCCAGTGTGTGGATGTAAAGTTGATCAATATCAGTTTTCATTGGTGAATTTTAACTATATGTTATACAGAAATAATGAATGAGTTGAGAATGAACCTTTCATTTTGACATCACAAGAGGAACAAGTATTCTTCGTTACTTTGCCTTCGGATCCAAGTTGGCAAGTTGTTGTCAAAATGTCTCGGCGAGGAGTGTTTTTATTTGAAGAAGATGAACCCGAGACTGTTCCGTTTGTTTACCAACAACTTGATCAACATACCGTAGTTCAACGTGAAGAAGATATTTATTGGGTCAGAGCGGCTGTTGAAGGAGAAACGGTCGATTTGCATGCTTAATGAAAGGTATAATTGTTTTCCCGCTATTCAGTAGAATGTCCTAGGATATCATAAATTATCTAATCATTTTATAAATCCTTATAAGTTTTAATCCTCACTTTTGTAAGTTAATTCAGTCATAAATATTTAGGTTGATTAACTTTCTGATTTTTTAAATTTCATTCACAACTAATTATTCAATCCATTTTTTGTTTGATTAACAGTTGTACAAGTATGATTTATTAAGAACAATCCAATTTATCTTTTAAACACTTTGGACTCATTACTGATATTTTGTATGACTGCAGACATGTCAGGGGAAGAGGCAGAAAATCCACATCATCCATCTGAGGCATCTACGTCTCAGGGTCAAGGTATGTTTGAATGTCATTGTCTATATTTTTTATGTAATTGACATATATATATATATATATAACATTTGTCAATTTATATATAAAATTGTTTTCAGCAGGATCAGACTCGGCTGCTTCTTCCTCTCGCAGGAGAGGCCCTGGTCGTGGCATATTATCATGGAATTCCGACACGACGATAGATGTTTCATTTGATGAGGTATTTCATCCCGTGGGACCGAATGCCCCGCCATTTATTCGTCAGCTGGGTCATATCATACGTGACCCACATCGATTTCCATTGACCACGCGTGATTGGGCTTCTATCCCTCAGGACACATTAGATCATCTATGGAGGGAGGTTCAGGTAAGAAAATAATTTTACTTTATTTTCTATTTATAAATAATACTAATATGTTTGATTATTTTCATTATAGAAAAATTTGAAAGTATGCCCTGAAGAGTTTCGGCCCGTGTGTATGAGCAAATGTCGTAAGCTGTTGAAAGATTATAAAGGCAAAGTGAAGAGGGACCACTGGGTACCAAATGTGGGTGCCCTTGACATTTTGGAAAAAGTCCCGAGAGGTGTCCTCCCGGCTCAGTGGCGTGACTTGGTTTCATATTGTTCTACTGAGGGTGTTGCGGTTTGTATATTAATTATTTTGCTGTATATATATTTTCAAGAATATGTGATTTGTTTGAAATTTGAATGAATTGAATGTAGGAGGTGTCAACACGCCATTCGGAGAATCGAGCGTTGCAGGGACCAGCTCACAGGCTCGGGACTCGTCACGTGTCTCAGATCCGACATGAGGTATATATTATTCATTTTTTAATTTATTAATTAATATGGTTTTTTGTTTATATTCTTTTAATATACAGTTGCGAGGGCAAGGTGCAGCAACTGATAAAATGTCGGTGTGGATAAGGACTCGTGATCGCAATGATCCAGAGGTTGCAGCATTGATAGTAAGTGTCTGTACTTACCAATAATTACATAAATCTATATATTAACATATATATATTTATATATATTTAAATATTTCACAGGATCAATTTGAAGCTGAGTTAGAACATCTGCCAGAGGACCAGCGACAGCTTCCCATGCGACGGGATGAGATCTTTCATCGCATTATTGGTCGGGACGGGCATGGCTATAGTTTGACCTATGGAGCAGGGATTCCTCGTTCTGTAGTGTCACGCGCTGCGGTTGTCGGTCCTGCTGTTGCTCATACGACACAGCAGATGTCAGATTTTGAGGCACGGCTGCGCGCTTCCGAGGTGACAAATGCGCAATTGACAGCTGAGGTTAGAGCACTGCGGGAATATGTCCGTCGAGCTGATGGTAGAGGGGATCATACGACGCAGGTATATACTGTATTTATTTATTTAATTTAAATTATTTTTTTTATTAAAATATTTATAATGTTTATTTGTTGTAGGCACCTGGCCCACCAGAAGGAGGTAGGAGTGATGGCAACGCGTGACGCAACATATATTTACGAGATATGTTTTTTGTTTTTACTGGTAGGGTTGACATTGATGTACTGTATTTATTCATTTAAGTAATGCATTATTACCATCCATGGTGGTCTTTTAAATATTTTATACACATATTGAGTTTTTGATCAGATAATCTTGAATGATTCTACATTTGAAAAAGTCGAACTAATTTCAACAGATCAATAAATCTGATATTATAGATTATGTATTATCCAATATATTTTTTATAAATTTCTGTATGGTATCGATAAAAGAAATATGTATTAATTAGATGTTATCACTTTTATTTTTCACTTTTGTAATCAATGGGATGGCCTTTCCACCCCCGGAGAGCCCCCCGCACCCCCGTACAGCCCCCCGCACCCCCGTACAGCCCCCCGCACCCCCGTACAGTCCCCCCGCACACCCGTACAGCCCCCCCCCCCCCCCCCCGCACCCCCGTACAACCCCCCACACCCCTGTACTTCCCCCCGCCACCCCCGTACAGTCCCCCGCCACCCCCGTACAGCCCCCCGCACCCCCGTACAGCCCCCCCCCCCCCCCCCGCACCCTCGTATAGCCCCCCGCACCCCCGTACAGCCCCCCCGCACCCCCGTACAACCCCCCGCACCCCCGTACTGCCCCCCCGCCACCCCCCTACAGCCCCCCCCCCCCTCGCACCCCCGTACAGCCCCCCGCACCCCCGTACAGCCCCCCGCACCCCCGTACAGCCCCCCGCACCCCCGTACGGCCCCCCCGCACCCCCGTACAGCCCCCCGCACCCCCGTACTGCCCCCCGCCACCCCCGTACAGCCCCCCTCACCCCCGTACAGCCCCCCGACACCACCGAACAGCCCCCCCCCCCCCCTGCACCCCCGTACAACCCCCCGCACCCCTGTACTGCCCCCCGCCACCCCCGTACAGGCCCCCGCCACCCCCGTACAGCCCCCCGCACCCCCGAACAGCCCGCCGCCACCCCCGTACAGCCCCCCTCACCCCCGTACAGCACCCCCGCACCCCCGTACAGCCCCCCCGCTCCCCCGTACAACCCCCTGCACCCCCGTACTGCCCCCCGCCACCCCCGTACAGGCCCCCGCCACCCCCGTACAGCCACCCGTACCCCCGTACAGCCCCCCCCCCCCCCTGCACCCCTGTACAGCCCCCCGCACCCCCGTACAGCCCCCCCGCGCCCCCGTACAGCCCCCCCCCCCCCCACACCCCCGTACAGCCCCCCGCGCCCCCGTACAGCCCCCCCCCCCCCCCCCCCCCCCCCCCGCACCCCCGTACAACCCCCCGCACCCCCATACTGCCCCCCGCCACCCCCGTACAGCCCCCCTCACCCCCGTACAGCCCCCCGACACCACTGTACAGCCCCCCCCCCCCCCCCCCCCCCGCACCCCCGTACAACCCCCCGCACCCCCGTACTGCCCCCGCCACCCCCGTACAGGCCCCGTCACCCCCGTACAGCCCCCCGCACCCCCGAACAGCCCTCCTCCACCCCCGTACAGCCCCCCTCACCCCCGTACAGCCCCCCCGCACCCTCGTACAGCCCCCCCCCCCCCCCCCCCCGCACCCCCGTACAGCCCTCTGCCACCCCCGTAAAGCCCCCCTCACCCCCGTACAGCCCCCCAACACCACCGTACAGCCCCCCACCCCCCCCCCCCCCCCCCCGCACCCCCGTACAACCCCCCGCACCCCCGTACATCCCCCCGCCACCACCGTACAGCCCCCCGATTGTGTCCTTTTCAGCAGCGCGGCGCGCGCTGAAATGACGCATTGGGGGGTCAAAACCACCCGAATGACCTCCGAATGCCACGAAACCGTACGACAACATCCAGGGCATGAATTGTGAAATGTTCGGCAATACGGCACCTCATTCGTAGGTGCCGTGTGACCGCGGCAGCCGGAAACGCGTTTCCGGCGCCATTAAACACCAAAATGGCGTGCGGCGGTCCAATTTGGAGAAAACGTGCTCCGAACCACCTGAAACCGCACGGGAACGATAGAAATATTATTCCTGAGATGCAGGAGGAGGCCGCACGTCCATCGGACGTGCGGTGCACGCGGCACGTCCGATTGTGTCGTTTTCAGCAGCGCGACGCGCGCTGAAATGGCGCGTTGGGGGGTCAAAACCACCCGAACGACCTCCGAATGCCACGAAACTGTACGAAAACATCTGGGGCGTGAATTTTGAAATGGTCGGCCAGACGGCACCTCATTCGGAGGTGTCGTGTGACCGCGGCGGCCGGAAACGCGTTTCCGGTGCCACAAAACACCAAAACGGCGTGCGGCGGTCCCATTCGGAGCAAACATGCTCCAAAAGATCTGAAACCACACGGGAACGATAGAAATATTATTCCTGAGATTCAGGAGGAGTCCTCACGTTCATCGGACGTGCGGTGCGCGTGGCACGTCCGATTGTGTGGTTTTCAGCAGCGCGGCGCGCGCTTAAATGGCGCGTCGGGGGGTCAAAACCACCCGAACGACCTCCGAATGCCACGAAACCGTACAAAAACATCAGGGGAGTGAATTTTGAAATGGTCGGCTAGACAAAACCTCATTCGGAGGTGCCGTTTGACCGCAGCGGCCGGAAACGCGTTTCCGGCGCCCTAAAACACCAAAACGGCGTGCGGCGGTCCAATTCAGAGAAAACGTGCTCTGAACGACCTGAAACCGCACGGGAACGATAGAAATATTATTCCTGAGATGCAGAAGGAGGCCGCACGTCCATCGGACGTGCGGTGCGCGCGGCACGTCCGATTGTGTCGTTTTCAGCAGCGCGGCGCGCGCTGAAATGGCGTGTTGGGGGGTCAAAACCACCCGAACGACCTCCGAATGCCACGAAACCGTACGACAACATCCGAGACGTGAATTGTGAAATGGTCGGCTAGACGGCACCTCATTCGGAGGTGCCGTTTGACCGCGGCGGCCGGAAACGCGTTTCTGGCGCCCTAAAACACCAAAACGGCGTGCGGCGGTCCAATTCGGAGAACACGTGCTCCGAACGACCTGAAAGCTCACGGGAACGATAGAAATATTATTCCTGAGATGCAGGAGGAGTCCGCACGTCCATCGGACATGCGGTGCGCGCGGCACGTCCGATTGTGTCGTTTTCAGCAGCGCGGCGCGCGCTGAAATGGCGCGTTGGGGGGTCAAAACCACCCGAATGACCTCTGAATGCCACGAAATCGTACGACAACATCCGGGGCGTGAATTGTGAAATGGTCGGCCAGACGGAACCTTATTCGAAAGTTTCGTGTGACCGCGGCGGCCGGAAACACGTTTCCGGCGCCATAAAACACCAAAACGGCGTGCGGCGGTCCCATTCGGAGCAAACGTGCTCCTAAAGATCTGAAACCGCACAGGAACGATAGAAATATTATTACTGAGATTCAGGAGGAGGCCACACGTCCATCGGACATGCGGTGCGCGCGGCACGTCCGATTGTGTCATTTTCAGCAGCGCGGCGCGCGCTGAAATGGCGCGTTGGGGGGTCAAAACCACCCGAACGACTTCCGAATGCCACGAAACCGTACGACAACATCCGGGGCGTGAATTGTGAAATGGTCGGCCAGACGGCACCTCATTCGGAGGTGACGTTTGACCGCGGCGGCCGGAAACGCGTTTCCGGCACTCTAAAACACCAAAACGGCGTGCGGCGGTCCAATTCGGAGCAAACGTGCTCCGAACGACCTGAAACCGCATGGGAACGATAGAAATATTATTCCTGAGATGCTGGAGGAGGCCTCACGTCCATCAGATGTGCGGTGCGCGCGGCACATCCGATTGTGTCGTTTTTAGCAGCGCGGCGCGCGCTGAAATGGTGCGTTGGGGGGTCAAAACCACCCGAACGACCTCCGAATGCCACGAAACCGTACGACAACATCCGGGGCGTGAATTGTGAAATGGTCGGCCAGACGGAACCTCATTCGGAGGTGCCGTGTGACCGCGGCGGCCGGAAACACGTTTCCGGCGCCACAAAACACCAAAACGGCGTGCGTCGGTCCCATTCGGAGCAAACATGCTCCGAAAGACCTGAAACCACACGGGAATGATAGAAATATTATTCCTGAGATGCAAGAGGAGGCTGCACATCCATCGGACATGCGGTGCGTGGCACGTCCGATTGTGTCGTTTTCAGCAGCGCGGCGCGCGCTGAAATGGCGCGTTGGGGCGTCAAAATCACCTGAACGACCTCCGAATGCCACGAAATCGTACGAAAACATCCGGGGCGTGAATTGTGAAATGGTCGGCCAGACGGCACCTCATTCGGAGGTGCCGTGTGACCGCGGCGGCCGGAAACGCGTTTCCGGCGCCATAAAACACCAAAACGGCGTGCGGCGGTCCCATTCAGAGCAAACGTTTTCCGAACGACATGAAACCGCCCGGGAACGATAGAAATATTATTCCTGAGATGCAGAAGGAGGCCGCACGTCAATCGGACGTGCGGTGCGCGCGGCACGTCCGATTGTGTCGTTTTTAGTAGCGCGGCGCGCGCTGAAATGGCGCGTTGGGGGGTCAAAATCACCCGAACGACCTCCGAATGCCACGAAACCGTACGACAACATCCGGGGCATGAATTGTGAAATGGTCATCTAGAAAGCACATCATTTGGAGGTGCCGTTTGACCGCGGCGGCCGGAAACGCGTTTCCGGTGCCCTAAAACACCAAAACGGCGTGCGGCGGTCCAATTCGGAGAAAACGTGCTCCGAACAACCTGAAACCACACGAGAATGATAGAAATATTATTCCTGAGATGCAGGAGGAGGCCGCACATCCATAGGATGTGCGGTGCGCGCGACACGTC
Source organism: Viscum album (assembly GCA_963277665.1). Lineage (NCBI taxonomy): Eukaryota > Viridiplantae > Streptophyta > Magnoliopsida > Santalales > Viscaceae > Viscum > Viscum album. The sequence goes on along the minus strand of OY728155.1, from coordinate 354,917,506 downwards.
CGATTGTGTCGTTTTCAGCAGCGCGGCGCGCGCTGAAATGGCGCGTTGGGGGTCAAAACCACCCGAACGACCTCTGAATTCCACGAAACCATACGACTACATCCGGGGCGTGAATTGTGAAATGGTCGGCCAGACGGCACCTCATTCAGAGGTGCCGTGTGACCGCGGCGGCCAGAAACGCGTTTCCGGCGCCACAAAACACCAAAACGGCGTGCGGCGGTCCCATTCGGAGAAAACGTGCTCCGAGAGACCTGAAACCACACGGGAACAATAGAAATATTATTCCTGAGATGCAGGAGGAGGCCGCACGTCCATCGGAAGTGCGGTGCGCACGACACGTCCGATTGTGTCGTTTTCAGCAGCGCGGCGCACGCTGAAATGGCGCGTTGGGGGGTCAAAACCACCCGAACGACCTCTGAATGCCATGAAACCGTACGACAACATCCGGGGCGTGAATTGTGAAATGGTCGGCTGGACAGAACCTCATTCGGAGGTGCCTTGTGACCGCGGCGGCCGGAAACCCGTTTCCGGCGCCATAAAACACAAAAACGGCGTGCGGCGGTCCCATTCGGAGAAAACGTGCTCCGAACGACCTGAAACCGCACGGGAACGATGGAAATATTATTCCTGAGATTCAGAAGGAGGCCGCACGTCCATCGGACGTGCGGTGCGCGCGGCACGTCCGATTGTATCGTTTTCAGCAGCGCGGCGCGCGCTGAAATGGCGCGTTGGGGGGTCAAAACCACCCGAACGACCTCCGAATGCCACGAAACCGTACGACAACATCCGGGGCGTGAATTGTGAAATTTTCGGCCAGACGGAACCTCATTCGGAGGTGCCGTTTGACCGCGGCGGCCGGAAACGCGTTTCCGGCGCCCTAAAACACCAAAACGGCGTGCGGCGGTCCAATTCGGAGCAAACGTGCTCCGAACGACTTGAAACCGCACGGGAACGATAGAAATATTATTCCTGAGATGCAGGAGGAGGCCGCACGTCCATCGGACGTGCAGAACGTTCGATTGAGTCGTTTTCAGCATTGCGGCGCGCGCTGAAATGGCGCGTTGGGGGGTCAAAACCACACGAACGACCTCCGAATGCCACGAAACCGTACGACAACATCCAAGGTGTGAATTTTGAAATGGTCGGCCAGACGGCACCTCATTCGGAGCTGCCGTTTGACCGCGGCGGCCGGAAACGCGATTTTTGCGCCCTAAAACACCAAAACGGCGTGCGACGGTCCAATTCGGAGCAAACGTGCTCCGAACGACCTGAAACCACACGGGAACGATAGAAATATTATTCCTGAGATGCAGGAGGAGGCCGCACTTCCATTGTACGTGTGGTGCGCGCGGCACGTCCGATTGTGTCGTTTTCAGCAGCGCGGCGCGCGCTGAAATGGCGCGTTGGGGGGTCAAAACCACCCGAACGACCTCCGAATACCACGAAACCGTACAACAACATCCGGGGCGTGAATTGTGAAATGGTCGGCTAGACGACACCCCATTCGGAGGTGCCGTGTGACTGCGGCGGCCGGAAACGCGTTTTCGGCGCCATAAAACACCAAAACGGCGTGCGGCGGTCCAATTCAGAGCAAACGTGCTCCGAACGACCTGAAACCGCACGGGAACGATAGAAATATTATTCCTGAGATACAGGAGGAGGCCGCACGTCCATCGGACGTGCGGTGCACGCGGCACGTCCGATTGTGTCGTTTTCAGCAGCGCGGCGCGCGCTGAAATGACGCGTTGGGGGGTCAAAACCACCCGAACAACCTCCGAATGCCACAAAACCGTACGAAAACATACGGGGCATGAATTTTGAAATGGTCGGCTAGACAGCACCTCATTCAGAGGTGCCGTGTGACCGCGGCGGCCGGAAACGCGTTTCTGGCGCCACAAAACACCAAAACGGCGTGCGGCGGTCCCATTCGGAGCAAACATGCTCCGAAAGACCTGAAACCGCACGGGGACGATAGTAATATTATTCCTGAGATGCAGGAGGAGGCCGTACGTCCATCGGATGTGCGGTGCGTGCGGCACGTCTGATTGTGTCGTTTTCAGCAGCGCGGCGCGCGCTGAAATGGCGCGTTGGGGGGTCAAAACCACCCGAACGACCTCCGAATGCCACGAAACCGTACGAAAACATTCGGGGCGTGAATTGTGAAATGTTCGGCCAGACGGAACCTCATTAGGAGTTGCCGTTTGACCGCGGGAGCTGGAAACGCGTTTCTGGCGCCCTAAAACACCAAAACGGCATGCGGCGGTCCAATTCGGAGCAAACGTGCTCCGAACGACCTGAAACCGCACGGGAACGATAGAAATATTATTCCTGAGATGCAGGAGGAGGCCGCACGTCCATCAGACGTGCGGTGCACGCGTCACGTCCGATTGTGTCGTTTTCAGCAGCGCGGCGCGCGCTGAAATGGCGCGTTGGGGGGTCAAAACCACCCGAACGACCTCCGAATGCCATGAAACCGTACGACAACATCCGGGGCGTGAATTGTGAAATGGTCGGCCAAACGGCACCTCATTCAGAGGTTCCGTGTGACCGCGGCGGCCGGAAACGCGTTTCCGGCGCCATAAAACACCAAAACGGCGTGTGGCGGTCCCATTCGGAGCAAACGTGCTCCGAAAGACCTGAAATTAGATTATTTCTTGAATCGAAGTTTTTAAATTATTATAGCACAATGATTTGATATTATATATATATTAAATATATATTAAAACATTTAAAATATATTATATATATATATATATTTAAAATATTGTATTTAATAGTATATATATGAATATTTATATATATATATTTATATATATTTATATATTCAATTCAATAAAAAAAATTTAAATTTTTTTTTTTAGAATAGCGACCGCCAAGCGGTCGCTGAAGGCTGATCTGCCGGCCTTCTATAGCGACCGCCATTGGCGGTCGCTAAAAGCCTCTAGCGACGAGGCAACAGCGACCGCCAATGGCGGTCGCTACGCGGCCGCTAAAGACCTTTAGCGACCGCCAATGGCGGTCGCTAATGGCCTTATTTACAGTAGTGTCCAAAGGTTGACTAAACCTTTCCTCTGATACCTACTGTAGAGACCCTAATCTTAATGTACATGGAAATTAAATTACTTTTGCAGAATACTTATTACATAACAAAAACACACACACACAAGGACCGTAATAGTTTAGTGTCTTTGGAAACTCGGAATATAATCTTCTAATCATGGTGAAAGATCTTCAAAATCTCCCATAAATATCTTCCCTTTTTTTAACATAAAACCTTTCTTTATATCCTGGGGAAATGAAAACATAAAAGGGTGTTCTCAAATGCTCAGTAAGGGTAAACAAAACAAATATGAATCACATCATATACATAAGAACATAATTTTGGAAATCTTAACCTGCAAAAGAGATCATAATATCATAACATGGGATAAATCATAGTAGTGAAATTTAATCCCAATAATCATAACATAAAACATGAAACTTTTTGGCATACACACATAATCATATAGAATCATTTCTTATTAGTCAAGACTCATTACCAAGACTATCTTAGTGGACAAAGTCCATTTCTGAACCGAGTTCACTCCTCGTTTCAGTCCTGTTTCACTGAATCTGTTTATCCTGCCGTTCCAGCCATGTCTATCTCATGAGATATAAAATCTTTACCCAATTCATTGGAGGGAGATATAGGTCCCACCCATCTCATAATGATACCATTCGTATGTGTGCCACAAAATCAGAAAACCATACATCATAGCATAACCCATGTAATAAAAATGAGAATCTTAAACATCGTGACATCATAAAACAATTCATATAAGATAAAGGACATCATAAAAATATAATTCCATCACAACATAATCAAATTAATTTTATAATAGGGATAAAAATAGAACCCCTTATTATCTCAGATGGAAAATAATTTTGATAAAACACTTGAATTCCATTCTTGAGAAAAATATCCTTTCTACTTCAAAAACACTTTTCATTTCTTAACATGTCATAGAATTATAAAATAAATGAAGTTGATTAAAAATAAACTTGAAAACCTGTAAAGGAAGCTTCTTGGAAATAATGTTTTAAAATTCCATTCATGCCATATAAGTTAAAAAACATTCTTCGTACTTTTTTCGGAGAAGTCAAAAAGTACCTCGTATGAAAAAAGACAAAAGATTCCTTTCATATCCTTTACTAAAAACTCACCGAAGGGTAAAATTGGATTTAAACAATTGTAGGTGGATGAAAATAATATTACATATAGAGGAAACATGGATGTGGATGATAAAATACAACTTAGTAAATTACAAAGTATAAACAATCTCGGATAAAAATGAGATTGTGATATTTTCCCTTACCTTAGGTCCGATTTGCTTCGTAAGTGTCCGAACCTCCAGTTTAATGATTTAAATAATGTCATTTACTTATTCCATAATCATACACCTTGTTATTATATCATATATGGTTCACTTATGACTTTATATTACCCGTTTTTTTGTAAATTCCATTTTAAAAAGTGTTTTGGGTAAAATCGTTTCATTTTTCGTCCGTGTTTTGACTTGTAATTATTCATATGATTACATTGATCATGATTACTTAATTCCAGAATATAAAACATGATTTATATGTAATATATATTCATAATACACATATATATAATAGATTAGTAAATGGAAAGAAATACATTGGTCATGGAGACAGTAGGTCGTACGTACGCATGAACGCTGGTTTCGTTTCCTTATTGAGTTGAATGGAATTAAGTAGATGACATACATATATATACACATAAATCTAGTATCATTATTATGTCATAAATTTCATGATTACTTATTATATATATTTTATAATCATTCATGAATGGTTAACGTGTAGAATGTATCTCATCGCGTCGTGGAGACGGTAGTCTGTACGTACGCACGAGCGATGATATCGTTCTCATGATCATGGAATTGTATTGGAGTGTATGTATAATATATCAGAATCAATATCACTTTACAATAGTCATATATATTTATTATTTACACCATTATGCCCATCCAAGTATGGTGGTGGTGGAAAATAGATTACACCACGGCGTGGAGACGGTATTCCTTACGTACGCACGTGTGGTGATTTTGTTTTACGTAGGATGGATAGATGGTGAAATAGGGTTGTTTAATACATATAATAACATATCATTATATTAATGATACTGATGTTATTACTTAATAATGAAACAACCTATGAAGAAGAAGTGGAAGAAGAAATAAAGTTGAAAGAATCGGTAACGGACATTACCTCTTCTTTGAAGCGCCTATTTGAGATCTCCTTTTAGGGAACTAAAATTGGTCTTTGAGGAAGACAAGAACCTCTAGGATGTTTATATGGAAGTTTAGAATTGAATTTGGTAGGGTTTGGCTGATCTTGAAGGCTCAAAGTGGTGTGAGGAGGAGAGGGAGGAGGTGCCCTTTTATAAGGGAGGAGAGGGGCTCCTTTGGAAAAACTAAAAATATTATTTTATTATAAAGAAAAATTCGGTTTTAAATTGCTCTAAATTGATTTATTTCGAAGATAAGGTGGGGATGGGTCGAAAGCCTCTCATCCAATAGAATTTATACAAGTTTAGGTTCCTATTTTAACCTTATCATTTAGATTTAACGTTAAGTAAAATAATTTTACTTTTACCATGTCTTCTTGTGTTCTTATACTATAAGGTTAATAAACTTACTGTAAGTAGCCAAACGAACCCGAAGTTGTTTATTATTAACATATATAACCTTATCTATGTCATTTGGCTGAACCATATATTTTTAGGAATAAAATAAAAATTACTAATATAATATTTGTTTTAAAAACTATTTAATGTCAATTTTGAAACTATTTAGTAATTGATTTTTGTGAAACTCATAACTGAATGATTAGTTCGAAAAAAGTTAATTAAATCAATAATAACAGGTCATATTAACCTATAAAATTAGTGTAATTCATAAAAAGTCTCAAATTAAATTTATTTGGGTATTTATAATATCAATTATTCTAATTTTTCACTATTATGGTAATTACTCCATCATCATTGTGTCATAAATTAAATTATTTAATGTCTAAAAATTATAAATAAAATATCATTATTTAGGAACTATTATTACTTTTCTAATTAATATTTACAATCGATTTTATCTTATGTATAACCCTATATTAAAAATGTTGTAGTAAATAAACTTTGAATTTAACTCTTTTAACTCTTCTTTGAATTAAATAATAATAAATGTCCTAATCTAATCCAAGTGGGCCTAAATGGTCATATATTATTCCTAAGGTTGTTCTTGGTCGAATTACACTTATCCAATATAATTAGGACATCTGTTAGGTTAATAATAATATCATTTTTACCCTTAATTACCCTATTTACTTTTAACTGTGGTAAAAAAAAGTAAAAAGTTACTATTCACCAAAAATTATTTTCATCTCTTTGAACCACATTTTACTTACTGGCATCAACCATGTCTCTCGTATTTTTGAAATTCCACTCAAAGAAGAAGTAAAATTAAGTTTTATGAAAAATTCAGTTTTTTAACTACCACTTAGTGGTTTCACTATTCATCAAAAAATGAAAGTTTCCAGAAAAATACCAAAAATTAGGCCTAAGATATATATGATATTATGAATTCAAAAATGGTGCCTATTTTATCAAATTCAAAAAATATTAGTTGCATTAATTAATTTAAAAATTAATTCCCGTCGTCAAAACAAATAGCGTGTTCTTAAGAGATAATAACTATCAAAAGATTGACATTTGTTTATGTCTGGTTTAAATGTAAAATTACATCCAATGACCAACATTGTATTAAATTGTAAAAATATATTCTAAATATAATTTAAAACCACTCTTATTAATAATTTATCACTATTAATTATTTCGATTAAAAAGGTTGTTTTTAATTAAAATTTAGTAATTTTCACTATTCATCAGAAAATGAAAGATATCTGAAAAGTACCAAAATTTCACCATAAGCTAATTTCGATATTCCGAATCCAAAAACGAAGTCCATTTTGAAAAATAAAATTTACAAAATTTCAAAAAGTGGTTATTACTATTCATAACTGCTATTTTTAATAATATTTTAATAGCATATCATTGTTTAGCGAAACTTGGTATTGCGTACAACACACGCTATCGCGGAAGGTCGTGCTTGCGCGTAATTCATGGAAAGTCAAGGATGTGTTTTGTGGAAGATTCTTTTGGTGTAGCGTACAACACAAGACATTAATGAAATTAAAAAAAATATTTTTCATAAAATCTCGGGGTGTTAAAATTATGGCTTCTTGATAAGGTTTAAACTTATATAGATGAGGCTTAGAACTTATGGGACAATCCTTAAGAACATAAATTTTGAGCGGGGTTCCCCCATGAATATGTGATGATATTATGAATTATTTCCCCTTTCGTATTTGGATTCTTCCTGAAACCACATTTCATGTTTTGAATTTTTGGAGCATCATATCATGGTGTTATCATTATGACCATAAAATAATATCTTTAGTGTCAATGTTATCTTGGCCATAAACTGCATTGCAGCCTCGATTGTTCTTATTTTGGAGGATATCACCCCCTTTGGTGTTGGCCATTTTCTATATCTTCCTTCAAGAACTATGAGTGGAATTATTCTTTCCCGGATGAGATACGTAGTGATTCCCATAGATCTTGTTCACAGGACCATCCCCAGTGTCACCCATTCACCCTTTTTAAACCCACTTAGTATGGGTTTTCTATTGAAGATGTGTGGGTTGTGTGAGGAAAAATATTATCCTCATTAATGTCCGATTTGTTTTACATCACCCCACAGTTCTCTCACATCTTAGTCCCATGATGATAAATTGTGAAAATTCATCATCCTCATCTCATTAGGTTAACCTATATGTGTATGTACCATGGTCAAGATATTAAACTGTCACCCATGGTACATACTCTATGACAAAAAACTAAGCGCTCCTAGTCTATTTTATTTTTTCTGATGCTTTTGAAAAGGAATGAACACATCTGTGGGGACATTCTAGTTTTTGTCACACATTCCCAAATTCCAAAGGAAGGTTACATTCATCACTTCTTCAAGTAAATTTTCTCCTTGATCGAAACAAGTTTATTGAATTTTAGTCTCTCCTTCTAGGGATTCCTCCTTGGAATTTTTCACCTAGTCTGGGTCTCCCTCAAAGATTTGAGTAGTTGTTCGTGAATATCATTCTCGATGCCATAACATATTATAATCTAGTTAATTAGGCTTCTTTTGAATGGAAATTCCATGGGGTCTTGATAGGGAAACAACCATTGTTCAGAGTAGATGGTAACATTAGGCATGTCGAGGAATCCCTGGATGTGTGGAAATTAGGGAACATATATTCTTCCTCGCAAGAGGGCATCTCAATGGTGTAGATCCCGAGGCATCCTACATCGGTCATGGGGTATATTATTCAAGAGGAATTTCTCTATGGTTTTCCACAACATCCCAGGCTGAACATAGGGTATGCCACGAGTTTAACATATTATAGATATGGTTATTCCATAGGAGTAGTTTCCAAGAATTTCTATAGATTTCTCATGTTTAAAACAAAGTTGGCCACGAGTTTAACGTAGTGCAGAGACTGTATGAGATTGATCACAATTCCCCATGGTGTTGGATCAAATTGGTATATCCATAGGAAAGAGTTCTTGGAAGGATTACTATATATATGGATCAGGGATCCGAATAAGAGTGGACCTAGATTGGTGTGTCCCATAATTGCAATATATCACACCATTAAGGTGGATCTGGACCCCACTGAGGGCGGATTAGGGAAATTTCACGCCAGAAAGGGGGACACCACGGTTTACCCTTGGCTAGGATTGAACCTCGTGTAGGTTTCTTATGTACCCTATATAGATTATAGGTATCAAAACCCATGTAGTTCGAACGGTGAGACATGGAATCGGTGTGAACATATAGGGAACGACCAAGAAAAATGTTGGGGCTTTTTCTTGGATATAGTCCCATTACAAGATGGACACTATTGTTTGGATGGTTATATATTGTGTGGGGATTTTTCATGGTTAGCTACCCAAGAAATGATGTGAACCCATTAGGATGTGGTGGCCCGAGTAGGAATTAGGATGAATGATGGATGGTTGAATGATGTAGATGGGAGGAATGAGATTGAACTGACATGAATATGATGGTCATGTTGGGTTTGAACCTCATATAGGCTCTCTACATATCCCCGTGGTGGGGAGTCAAAGTTCATGTATTTCGATGGGGTGATGGGACACCAAAGAAGGCTGACATTGAGATGGAGCACATGGATGTGGACTCAAATGGAATTAGAACCTCCATGAATGGTCCTGATATTCCAAAAAAACAAAGGCTCTATGAAAATACAAGTATGATACGTGGATGATGGGCTTCAACCACAAAGAGGCTTCGTATGTATCCCCCCGATAGGGAATCAAATTCCACATAGTTCAGAATGGTGTATAGAATTAGGGTGAACACAAAGGACAGCGACTCGAAAATATTTTGGGTCATACATGTTATTAGAATCCCATTGTAATAGGGACACTCTTGGTAAGAGTAATATGAATATAGTGTGGAAGTACATGTGGTAAGCTACCTAGGAGCTTCTCTTGTGCCACTAAGGGATAGACCCAGGATTTGGGTCCCAACAAAAGGGGCACTGAAGATTACGAATGTTTAGTGTTGAACTTCAGGGATTCGTCATATGTACCATACCTAGGATATAGGGATAAAAACCCACATATTTATAAAGTGTACTGTTTAACATCATGCAGGACAGATGGGGGAATTAACTTTAATCATCATGCGGATGAGGGTAAACTAATGTGAAGTGTTCGATACTGATGGGTGATGGGATTGAACATCGTGGAGGCTTCCAATGCACCTTTAATATAAATGGGCTAGGATAAATTTCACATAGTTCGGATTTGGGGGATGGGGCATATACACTAAGGAGACCTAAAGGGGGTGTCATGGTCGATACTTATTGTAAGCCCATGTAAGTCTTGGTCGGTGTGCGAAACATGAGGCAACAACGTATCTGACGATTGTGGTACCAAGGTGCATCCATGAAGGGTGGTGAATGGGGCATACACATGGATTATTCATGGGTGCCCCTATATAGTGATTATGGCCGACGTGGATTATGCATGGAAGTTGTTCGGGTGCCGTTGTGGAGTGGAAATGGTTGATGTGACTTTTTCAATGATGCTTCTCGGGTTATACTATAGAGAGGCAATGGTGGATGAAGATTATTCATGGAAGTAGACCTGGTGCTACTAAGCAGTAGAAATGGGGAATGGGTCTTATGCATGGGAGCTACCCGGGTGTTGTTATAGAGCTATAATGGTGGATGGGTCCTATGCATGGATGATTCTCAGGTTCTTCTATGGAGTTCCAATTGTGCATGGTTCATATACATTGAATCGGATCGGGTGCCGCTAGGGAGTGGCAATGGTGGTTGGGAATTATTCATGGATGCTGCCCAGGTGCCGCTACGGAGCCATAATAGTTGATTGAGATTATTCCTCGAAGCTACCAATAATGTCTATCCATGAGGGAATCCAAACTCATTTTCGGGTTGGGAATATAATTGGGACCAACACCTATGTGCTAGTGCATAAGCGGGATAACGCCAGGGTTATTGGAATCTGTATGAACAAAGGGATAAGAAAAGTGTGAATCACATGACCAACATTCAGAACACATTGGGCATAGAATGTAGAAGGGAGATATCTATTAACCATATTAAAAATGTAGTATCCAAAACGCATTATCCAGTGATGGAAACAAACAAATAAGATCCAACTAATGACAATATTCAAACCACGAGGCCAAACATAGTGTTATCCAACATCATTGGGGGAATTGGACTATAATGGTAGGTGAGCCGAAGAGGCATGGGAGTAGGCCACCGGGGGTTCCCTTTAGACATAAAAGAGGATGAAGATCCAAATGAAGGACAACCAAAGCATGAGGTGGAGTGGTGGAATGTTTGAATGGATTCCAATGCTCATGGAATTTTTCCATTATAATCATGGAATGATACATCTTATTATTTTCACATATGGAATCTATTATTTAGAACAAGATTAATCTTATAATTGAAAGATTGGGCATGATATCACTTAATGTAATGTGGTGAGATCTATTATCATCTTATGCATGTTGCATACGACATCTCTTTTTTGAGCAGAAGGTATCCTATGTCGGTTATATAGGTTTTACTATAGATTATAGTCATTTAGAGAGGATTATTGGCATCTTATGTTAGGAGAATAATGCATATCTTGTGTGGAGAAAGAGATAACCAATGTTTGTTATATGGGTTATACTACAGTTTATAGTCATGTAGATAGGACTATTAGGCATAAGGCTCCTAGAAATGGATGGTGAGGGACTTATGAAAGAGCGGACCTTTCTGGTTCAACATAGTAAAAGAGTTAGGTGATGGGGTCTGGATGAGTTTCTTCATGAATGCTTCAACTCTATGTACTCAAAGAATTGACGATGAGAATCTCAAATCATGACATAGGAAATCGACTAAAGAATAATATGTCAAATGAAAGTTTTTCATGAGGTGCATGGGAGTATTTCAAATCACAGTATTCCAAAGGTAAAAGGTGGGTGGGCATAAGCACATAATGTAAAATATAATTGATTAAGGTCTGAAATGATCATGGTGAGTCTCTCTAATTTTATTAGGGGTCAGTTATAGTAGTGATGGGACCGAGACATTTCCTGAAATTGATCCTTAGCGGGGGTGGGGGCGTAGCCCCTATGGTAAGGACCAGTGGGCGTAGCCCTGTATACAATTTTACATTAGATGGACTTCATAGAGTATGTTCTGTACAAAATATTGGACTTTGCGGCATAGGTGAAACAAAATTGGGCATATTGGCACTATTTCACACTAGATTAATCTCTTTCATGCAAGATTGGGAGTTTTGTGCACAAAAATGGAATCTTGCACTTGGTAGGAAATCTTGTACACACATTCATTATGTAGAAAAGATGTAATGTGAGGACAAACCCACTATTGGAATGTGTGAAGGAAGAAATATATGGGTCATGTCGCAAAAGATCTCACATGGAGGATTCCATTTTATCATTCGGGCATGGAAGATACGGTCTTACATGTAGCAGAGCGGTGGCTGACATCCGAAGTCTTACCCCATTGGGAGGGTTGTGAACATGTATTTATATGGGACATCATTGTAAATGAATTATTATATTTTGGGAAAGGAATTGATCTTCCTTTCAACCGGCGGTGTGTACATGCTAAAAGAGTCATTTGAGTTCTCCTAGTGTCCGTAAGATTCTATCATGAAAATTCCAATCTTGCACACACATCTCGAAACATGCATGCACCATCCATATCCATTTTCCTTAAAGATTGAAGAACCTCCCTAAAATATATCACATTTGAAATGTATGATTATTTTCTAGAGGTTTTGATTATATGTTCATGTCTTGAATCTTGCGCATACATTACTTAGAAATATTTCGAGTGGGCGACGATGAAGATGACATCACATTGGGTGAATATATGGTTTACGCAACAGGTTGAACACAATATTATGTTTTTTATGAAGATTCCATTAATTCATGAATAAAACCCATTATTGCACAAAAAATTTCAATTCTTTTAGGAAAAATAATACTTTTCCCCAAAATTGACCCAGCATTCCATTTTCAGCAGCCTGACTTCAAATATTCATAACTTCTAATACATAACTCCATTCAGCCTCTATGACTTGTCAAATTGAAGTCCTACAAAAAATATTTTCTATGGGATCACATATGAAATAATTAAATGAATTATGTTGATGAGTATTTCAGTTCCAAAAAATTCCCCCCTAAGAATGGTGTCGAACAAGGATAAGGAGGGAGAGGCAGACCGCATTCTATGGAAACCTCTAAAGAAGACGCCTACACTAGGGGCTATTGTATGTCGATCACAATGAGGAAATAACCAACTATGTCTCCAATCCCACCCGAGTCAATCTATATGTGGGAAATAGGAGACAATATAATATCATTCACCTATACGAGAGTGCTAAATGGTGTAAGATGTGTTGGGGTCAGAAGGGGACATCGATCACCTTTGGGAGTGTATGGGATGAGAGAGGTTGTTATTTGATAATAGGTTTCTCAAAAAAAACCAACATGCCCCGCACAATGATCTCCAGTACACAAGTAGGATAATTCCATGGGCATTGCAACCAATTAGATCAAAGGGTAATGTTATGTTTTAATCAGGATACACAATATTCTGAACATAGTGACTATGGTATGATTATGGTGGATAAAAGATGACCATGTTCAAAACACAACATCCATATCTTGCTAGCCGGAAATGGGGACAAAAAATGAGGGCCAATCACTAACCGATTTCCAAGACATATAGCCTAACATGAAATTTCATCTGATGCATTACAGAACATTGGCCTAGGACATTTGGAGAGCCTTAAGTCCAATCATCCAAACTGTTAGGGGGTTTCTCTAGATGAGGATCCAAATAGGGGGCACATGAAGTGTGAAGATAAGAAAATATTTTAATGTATTCTAAAAATGCTAAAATTATGCCACTGCGACAAAAGAATGTTGTTTGAGATAATCAATCTAATCCAAGATGAAAAATACTTTCAAATAGGACCTCTCTAGTGAGGTCCTAAAATGCATTTCAGTTTTACGTCATGAAAATGTGGATGATAGATAAGTATTTTAGTGTTGGACGGTGAGGAAAATGCATGGAATAGTTTAACGTCATATGACTATGACATTTGACATTGTTTTAAAGTCATACTGCATGGACCAAGGGTAATAGTTAAATTCATCTTCCACGAATTGTAGGGTCCTAGTTTGTGGTCATCGAATTTGTAGCGTAATCAGGGCTGACGGAGTATAAGGGTTAATAACCCTGGGGCTAGGCCCGAGGCAGAATGCGTAGGTGTTGCTACATATCCCATAAGGATGATAATCAAGCCGAAAGTAGTTCTTGAACATAATTTGGATAGAGTCCAATGTTATCCGGGGAAATCCACTCTAAAAAAGAAGCTGATGCACACCATGATTATAATTGGGAATCTAGATCTTTTTAAGGGTAGGACCACAATTTAATGTCATGCATCAAGGACATGGGAAGCCCAAAGTAAAAATGTGTGGATCAGTTTACAACCCAACGTGAATGCGGAACAGCATGTTTTTCACCACATCGTACAATCCTAAAAGGGAAGTCAAGGCTGAGAGGGAGAAGACAGCAAGTTTACCGTTCAATTTTCTAAACCCAGGCATCAGATGCCTGAATGCCACTATGTATCCTTAAAGGTATGGAATCAAGATTTACATAGTTTTTCCTTTTCCAAATAGTCTAACATCATGTGGTGAGGATGATAGTGTCACTATTTAAGGTCGTGTGGTAGGACAAACGGGTCACACTCTCGCATATATGGATAATTCCCTATCACAACCCCTAATCCTACGTGAACCTTGCTCGGTGTAGTAAATAAAGAGTGTTGTTCGAAATTCCTTGTCTAATGAGAGAGTTCAATGGTTTAAAGGAAATTTTGGGTGAAGAAAATCCTAGACAAAACAGCATTCCTACTTGATGAGCACGAATGCACGGAATTACAACACTGGGGACATCGAGGGTCCGTAAAGCGGAAAGGGACATAAATCTTGTGATTCACAGCATCAAATATTTTGGATGAAATGGGGGTGGTGTGATGATGGAGGATAACTATTGACCATGTTTCAAACATATCATCCATTTCACGTTAGACTAGAATAGGAATGAACAAATGGTGGTCGACCACTGAAAATATTAGGGAAGTGGGACTTGTGTCAAATTATCGTTCGAGATCCATCGAGGCGCTGGCCCAAGATGGTAGGAGAGGATTGAGGCCTAGAATCCATACCATTAGGGGGTCCTATAAGAAGTGATAGATTATGGAGACCCGAATTATGGAATGTTCTAATAGAAATCATTACCTGTGCAGTTTAAGCATCATACAAGATGAGCGTAAGGAGTGGTAATATCAATGTAAGTACATTACGTTTTTTTATAAACCCAACATGAATGAGGACCAAAGAATATTGTGACACACCATGTACTTCTAGGATAACCCGGGCAAGAGGGATCCAATGAGGTGAAAGTGGTTGCAACTAGATCACATACAAGATGTATAGGAATCCCTATGTATCCCACAAGGATTGCAATCAAGCCACAAGTAGTTCTTGGAAGTGTCATGACAGGTATCCAATACCCGAAGAGGGAGATATCCGCTTTTAAAAAGGAATATCCCATTTCTTATTCTTTTTAACTTCATGTGAACATATACTGTAAGAATCATATTTTATGGTCATAGATCTCGGACTATAAGGTGCCCCTTTTAATTTCATGTGTGTGGGACAAGCCAATGCAGTTTATTGTCATGCGGTAAGGATAAGAAAAAATGGATAAATCTCGAGAGAGGTACATGGTGTTGAGAATGAAAACTTGATGTGAATGAGGATGTAAGTCCACACCATGCCACATACATATAAGGAAACTCATGCTGAAATTTCACAATAGGGTTCATGGTGATGCAGTTGGACCACAAACATGAGTTTATGGTCACTATGTATACCATATGAATTGGAATCAATCCATATATAGTTCTTAAAGGTGGTATGGGAGGTGGCTAATACTGAAATGGAGAAACATATTCTTGATTGAAGAAACTATATGACTTGTTAATTTATCGTTACACATCCTAGGTGTAAAAGGCATTTCTTAGCATTGTTGGAAATGGTCATAAGTGATAATAGATTATGGTCATAGATCTCAGAAAAAAATTGGAAGATTAGTGAAGCAAAAATATGTGATGGGGTTCTATAATGTTACTTGACATGAATAAGGACAAAATAGTTCGCACCACACTACAAATTTCAATAAGGACATACATAGTTTAAATTCATGACTCCCATACTAAGGGACCGAAGCTCCATGTTTCTGTTCATAGAGTTCAGACCAAAAGATTTGTGGTAGTTTCATATATGCACAAACCATACCCATATTTCTATGCCCGTATGATCTATGAACAATGTGGGAAACACGAGTGAAGAAGATCATTGCAACACATTGAATACATAGTGGGGAGTTGTTGTGGAGTAGAAGATGACCATCACAAGGTTGATTAACCCTCTTTAACATGGATAGGTGCATGGAGGGATAACACCAAGGGTGTCAAAATTCCACTTGAACATGATGGAGAGTAAAGTTACATGAATCACATGACCAATATTCAAGGATTAATGTGGGTTTTTTAATGATAGAGGATAACTTTTGACCATGTTCAAAACAATTAATTCATATCATGTGACCTGAAATGGGATTAAACATCCGGGGGTCGACCGCTGACCAAATTATAAATGTAAAACCTATCATATAATGTAATTCAAAATACATGGATACATTAGCCCATAGAGGAAGGATATTCATAAGGACAAGAATCCATATCATCTGAGGGTTCTTCCGAATGTGAAAGATGATTGAAACCCAAATAAAGGAAGACATGAAGCATGGAATGAAACAAAAGCATGTCCATGTGGAATCCAAAACTCTATGTCCTGAACTATAGTACATCTGAGCATATTTATTAGGCATAATAGAGGTGGAGAAGTCATGTTGAGATGGGGAAAATGGTTTGATGAACATAGGTATGTACTCAAGAACAATATGTCTACCCATTCCTATCAATCCCATAAGGATGTAAATATAGCCATACGTAGTTCATGAGACACCATGTAGTTTAATGATATGTGATAGGAAATAAGGATCATGGAATGGAGATCCCTGAAGGTATGTACAAAACCAGTATATAATAAACCTTATGGGAATGAGTAAATAATTCCACAAATGCTATAGCAAGTTCTTATGAAAGAGTTCGGGCCAAGGGTCCGGAAATAAGGAATGATTTGAGGTACCTGGGCTGGACCCGTAGACGAAATGTCTGGAAATTCCTACATTTCCCTTGAGGATGGGAATCAAGACACTCATAATTCATGAATATTACATGGTGGGGTACCAATTATAGGGAATATACTACCGTGAAAGACTAGCCCGTGAACCAAAAGAAGCGGCATTTGATGGATCTTGTTTGTTCTTTAGTGTGTGAGTGTTTTTTTTAAACAAAAAACCCATGACTAAGAATACAAGCATCACCATATGAATCAAGAAATATGTTGGCCTTCAAAAATGGTGTTATGGATGACCAATACCATAAATTATGTCCCCTCATGTGAGGACATGACAATACCAAGCCGTTTTTCATCGGGAAACTAGGATGATAGTGTAACAGTTTAAGGTTGTATGATAAGTCCAGCCCATGCTTTTTATCTTTGTATAATATAGACAGAATAGTTTAGATTTATGTGGGACTATGCGTTATACATTAACGTCAAATGGCATGGACACATACTGAATAACTATGTTATAAAGGGAATGTGCATGGTGTGATAAATAATACCTAGTGTGCGTGACTAAATTAGTCCATGCCACAACGCGCACAACCCTTGGTGATGGGGATCTCATGCCTAGGGGGTGGAAAGATTAGAGGACATGGAGATGGTCCCAAATATGAAATTTATTGGCATTCCTAGGTATCTCATGAGGATGAGAAACAATCCATACATAGTCCTATAAATTCTATATATTTTAACATCATGCGGTAAGGACATATATTCGAAGGAAAATCCCATATGAAGGAGTATGTGGTGAACCTATTATTGTCCTGACGTGAATGAAGATATAAATCCACATATGCCACACCCTGAAATGAAATAAGAATCTGGGAAAAAATTCCAAATAGAATATATAATTAGTGGAGCCTGCATTGGAATCGAAGATGAAATGTCGGGGCATTCATACATATCCCTTAAGGATGGGAATCATGTTGTAGATAGATCTCGAAATTCATGAAGTTTAATGTCCTATGTTAAAGATGAGGGGTGACTTAGTTTAAGGTTATAGATCTCGGAATGAAGGAAGTGAGATTCCACCAAGTGGGAATAAACATTTAACAAGTCCCTAATCCCACATGAACTATGATCTATGTGGGAAACAATTGTGGAGAAGATATTCAAAACACATGGAGTACATAGTAAGGGGAAATGGTGCGGGGTCATGTATGACACCACAATTTTCATTCATCCTCTTAAGGAACAAATGAACAAGGATGGACATCACCAAGGGTGTCGAAATTCCACTAAACATGATATAGTGGAAAGGGACATTAATAATGAGTCAAATATCTAAGGTTTGATGGGGGTAAAAAAATGATGGTGGATAACTATTGACCCTGTTTGGAACACGTCATCCATATCGCCTGACATGAAATGGGAACTAACATCTGAGGGTCAACTACCGACCGAATTAGAAATGTGGAAATTGTCATATAATGTTGTTCAAAATCCTCGAGGATGTGGGCCTAGTGCAGTAGGCGATCCATAAGGCCAACAATCCATAGCATCTGGGGGACCTTTCAGATGTGAAATATTATGAGAACCAAAATAAAGGAAAACATAAAGCATTGAAATGGATGAAAGCATGTACATGTAGAATCCAACAATCTATGACCTAAATTATAGTGCATCTGAGCATGATAGTGAATCTCCAAAAAGGTTCAAGGGGACTTGTTGGGAGAAGACGAATCGAGGTGGGGAGTGGACGATAAGGGAATGGAGAGATCTAAAGAGAGAGTTACATGGAAGGCTTATTGTTAACCCGTCGTGAATGAGGATATAAATCCAGACCACACCACACACTCCTGGAGAACATAGGACATGGGGTAGAAGGAATATAAGGTTTTAAAATAAAATATGGCTAGACCTAATGATGAAATGTTTGGGAATTCTTACATATCCCAAAGGGATGGGAATCGTGACAAACATAGTTTTGAAAATCACCATTCAGTTTAACGTCAATAGGTAAGGACATACAATAGGGGTATCCTGAAGAGAAATGTGTATGGATTGGTAGATAACCCAATTTGAATGAGTAAATGAGCCCACATATCCAACACCATTCCTAATACCATGTGAGAACTACAACCATGTGAAAGAGATAAAGAGTAGGTGAACCCGATCTGGACCCAAAAACGAAATGTTTGGGCATTCCTATGTACCCCATAAGGATGGAAATCAAGCCAAACATAGTTCTTGAAAAATATATATAGATTAAAATTGTGAGACAATGAAATAGATAGGAGGAGTCTCTCAAGGGTATATGTGTGGTGTGGAAAAATAGCTTGATGTAAATGAGGGAAATGAGTCCATACCACACCACACAATCCTGAGAGAGAACTCGGGCCAAGAGGTTAGAGAGGTCAATGGACCCGGTTCTGGGCCAAAAATGAAAGGTCTGGTCATTCCTACATATCCCAAAAGGATGGGAATCAATCCAAACGTAGTTATAAAAATGTGGTCAAGTTTAACATCATGTGTAAAGGACGTAGAAAATCTTAGTTTTACGTCATATAGCTCAGACCAATTACATTTTAATGTCTTCAAGGACTAGGATGAGTGGTTTAAGGCCCTATATGAAGGGGATATGTAGTTTAACATCTTAAATGATAGTGATGAGAATTTTAACGTCTACCAAGACATTAATACAGTTTAACGTCATGCGGGCTGAAATGGATCTTATTTTAGGGTCTTAAAAATGGACCATTTACAGTTTAACATCTTACAGGATGAGGTTGAGCAGTTTAATATCATGCAGAATGATAATGAAGTCTAACATCACGTAGGACAAAGATGAGTAGTTTAATGTCTTGTAGGATGATAATAGAGTTTAGCATCATGAGAGATGAAGATGAGTAGTTTATTATTGTTCAAGATAGTAATGCTGTATAACAACATGCAGAATAGAGATGAGTAGTTTAATGTTGTAAAAGACGATAATGCAATTTAACATCATGAGGGATGAAGAGGAGATATCTACTGCCGTGCACGAAAATAATTCTGTTTAACAGCATGAGGGTTGAAGAAGATAAGTTTAATTTCATTCAGGACAATAATACAATTTAATGTCATGTAGGATGAAGATGAGAATTTTAATGGACTGTATGATGATAATTAATTTTAACATCCTGTTGGATAAAGATAAGCAGTTTAATATCGCGTCGTACAATAATGTAGTTTAACATCATGTGGGATGAAGATGAGTAGTTTAATGTCGTGCAGAAATATAATGCAGTTTAACATCATGCAGGCTAAAAATGAGAAGTATAATGTCATCCATAATGATAATGCAGTTTAATGGAATGTGGGATGAAGATGGATAGTTCAATGTCATGTAGGATGATAATATAGTTTAACTTCATGTAGGATGAATATAATCATTTTAATATCATGCATGGAGTTAATTCTATTTAAAATCATGCAGGAAGAAGATGAGTAGTTTAATGTTGTGCATGATGATAAAATAGCTTAACTCCATGTTGGATGATGATGAGCAATTTAATGTCATGTTGGGTGATAATGCAGTTTAACATCATGTGGGATGAAGATGATTTGTTTAATGTCACGGAGGATGAAAATTCAGTTTAACATCATGCGGGATGAAGATGAGAATTTTAATGTCATGCATGAGGATGATGCAATTTAATGACATTTTGGAAGAAGCTGAGAAATTTAATGTCATGTAGGATGATAATACAGTTTAATGTCATGTGGGACAAAGATGAGCAGTTTAATATCATGAAGGATGATAATGCATTTTAATGTCATGTAGGAAGAATATGATCAGTTTAATGTCATACAGCACAATAATACAGTTTAACATCTTTTGAGACAAAGATGAGTTGTTTAATGTTGTGCATGACAATAATTCAATTTAATGTCATGTGGGGTGAAGATGAGCAATTTAATGTCATGTAAGACGATAATGAAGTTTAATGTAATGTGTTATGAACATGAGTTTTTCAATGTTTTGTAGGATGATAATGCAATTTAACGTCATGCATGATGAGGATGGGTAGTTTAATGTCATGCAGGAAGATAATGCATTTTAACTTGATGTAGGATGAACATTATCAGTTGAATTTCAAGCAGGAAGATAATGCAGTTTAAGGTCATTTGGGAAGAAGATGAGTAATTTAAGGACATTATGGATTATAATTATGTTTAATGGCATGCGGGACGAAGATTAAAAGTTTAATGTCATATAGGACAATAATTTAATTTAATGTCATGCAGAATGAAGATAAGCTGTTTCATGTCATGTAGGAGGATAATTTATTTTTTTCTCAACTATATCCATACATATCCTGCCAAAACTAATAATCCCACGTGATACATTCTTGGTGTGGGAAACAAGGAGTAATTTTGGGATTTTTTTGGCATAAGGAAGCCAATAGAAAGGAGATTCGAAATGTTGGGCTAGGAATAACCCTGCGGCCCTGGCCCACTTACTTGACATGAAATGGTGAACAAGAGGGCAACACCAGGGGTGTTGGGGTTCCACCTAATCATAATGATGTGGATATGTGTGAATGAGGTCATCGGATATTAGGATCACAATGATTCTGGTGTCAAAATGAATGATAGTTTCTGACCAAATTACTAACACAGAATCGATATCGTGTTACCAGGGATGGGGAAAAAATGAGGGTTGACCATTGACCATATTCGAGACGCGTGAAAAAACTCAAAGGGTCTTCCAAAGTATTCAAGGGCATTGGACCATGATGTTAGGTGAGCCAATGTGGCATGATACTAGGCCGTTATGGTTCCCTTATAACATAAAGAAGATGGGAATCCAAATAAACAGATTACATGATGTGTGGAAAAAAATGAGGGAATTCCCATGTAGAGTCTAACACTCTGAGATCTACACCATAGTGTATTAGATCATGTTAAAAGGAAGCATCAAAAGGTGGGAGTTTAACCCCTTATGATGGAAAACTTTCCAAAGGTAGGTTTGAACATGGCGTCGTAGTATACCAGTTCCGAATGTAGAAAAATCATTCATGTGGGAGATCATGGAATTACATAGTTTTACATCATGCTATGGGAAATTGGAGACATCTCACACATAGAATATAATGAATCTAGTGATCTTGACACAACGTAAGGCTATAATATGTTGACCTATCATAAGAACAATAGACACACATTTTACAGTCATATAGTTAGGATTATAGACACATAATTTTACATTGTACGGTAAGGATGTTGTGATAACAATACAATGGTTGTTTTGGTTTTATGTCTCATAGATTTTACAAAAATGTTATACAGTTTAATGTCATGTTACCAAGATGATAGTTGTTACGAATTTTAACATCATGTAACTAGGATTTTGTTGTAACATAGTTTAACATATTACAACCTGGATGATAAATCACAAGGACTATGTCGATAGAGGGATGGTCATATCTATGCCATTTCTAGGGGTTTGGGATAAGTGGGAATCTATACGATGGGATTAAGTTAATATTACACTAGTGTATGCATTGATGTTCTCCATGCCTATGTTGGGAAATACTATGGTGAACATTCCCAAATCTGGTGTTGGGGCCATAGGGAGGACCTCGGCAGTCAATGAAATGTTTTATTTGGTATGACATAATGTTTCGCATGGGTGGTAGGGTTTATAGCATTCACAGAGTCTAGAGGGGTGAAAGTGAACAAATGGTATGGACACCGAATTCATCTGTATGAAGGGGTGATGGATCTTTGATGGTAGGGAATCCTGGAGCATCAGTGTGATTTGGTGATAGATCCTAGAAGGCTTGAAATCCTATAGCATCGGTACCATGGAGAGATGATTCCAAAAAGGCATGCAATCCCAAAGTGTTAGTACAATAAGAAGATAGAGCTCATTTGTCATGGAATCCTAGAATGTTGGTACAATGGGGTGAAGGAGCCCAAAAGGGGTTGAATCCTAGAGTGTCAGTATAACATGGAGAATGAGCCTGGAAGGAATGGAATCTTGGCACGTCGGTACGACATGGAGATTGAGATCAGAAGGAGTGAAAACCTAGAACATCTGTATTACAGGGTGTCGGATCCAAGAAGGCGTGGAAGCCTTGAGCATCAGTACGATGAGGCGATGGATCCCTGAAGGTGTGAAAGCCTAGAACGTGGGTACGATGGGGCGATGGAGCCCAAGTGGCATGGAAACATGGAGCATCGATACAATGGGCCGATGGAGCCCAAAAGGTATGAAATCCTGGAATGTTGGTACAATTGGGAGAAGGAGCCCAAAATTCATGGAATCCTGGAGCATCAGTATGATGGGAAAAGGATCTCGGTTAGCATGGAATCCTAGCACATCAGTACAGTGACGCAGATGGAGACCAGAAGACATGGAAGCCTGGAGTGTCAGTACAATGCAGAGAAACCATAGAAGGGATATGATTAACCACCCCATATACCATTCATTAGAGCCAAGAAATTTTATTATTATTGTTTCATGGAGATGATGTCTGTAGTATTTGATGATGGAAATGGGGAGGTCCTCTGTTCCAGATGATTATAGTGTGTGTAGGACGACCAAAATAACTGATGATGGCAAAGGGGGAGAACCTTTGTTCTAGAGATTTCAGTGTTGGGAGGACCTCCAAAATTTCTTCTCGATATGTTATCAATACGCTGTTGGTTTAGGGGTGGTTTCCCCCTATGCATCTGATGAAGGTGGAGGAGAAAACAAAGAGCCAATGAAGATAGGGGATGATTACCCCTTGCGCGGCACATGAGGGAAAAAGAGTTGGTGAGGACCCGATGGAGTTGAGGTAGCATACCCCCTACAAGGCCCATTTGGGTGGTATAGTCAACTAGGATCTGACAAAGTCAGGGGTATGATTACCCCTGCATGTCCCATGAGGGATGTGGAGTCAGCGACGAGTCGTTGCAGTCGATAGGAGGATTCCCCTAGTGCAACCCATGGGGGAAACAGAGTCAGCGAGGAAGCAATGGATTGAGGTGTATGATGCCCCCTACGCAACCTATGAAGTTGGTGAGGTCATATAGGAACTGATGTAGTACGGAAAGGATGCCCCCTACACGACCAATAAAAATAGTGGAGTGTACAAAAATCTGATGATGTTTTGGGGAGGATGCCCCCAGCATGACCCATGAGGGCGGATAATCCAATGAGGAGGCAATGCAGTCAGGGGAGGATGCCAAATATATGGCCCATGAGGGCAGTAGAGTTGGCGAGGAGCCTATAGAGTCGGGGGCGTATTCCCCTTGTGTGGATTATAAAGATGGATAGGACGGCAAGGAGACGTTGGAGTCCGGGGGTGGATGCCCCCTATGTGTCCTATGAAGGTGGCGGGGTCGGCGTGGAGTTGATGGACCGTAGTATTCATGTACACATTATTAAAAATCCTCTTATACATGAATGATAGGGGATTCACATGGTTGATGCATGAACTTTTTTATGCTTGATATTTTTCCATTGCTCACAATCGATGTAGAAGAACATTCACATCAGGTTCACCATTTCTTTTTTTGACACATTCATCAGGATGTTCATCCATTTGTGGGAACATGCTATCTATTCCCCTGTATTCTGAATTTCCAATAGCGACCGACATCTGCTACTTCATTAGGGACGTTTTCTCCTTGATCAAAATGGGATTATGGGATTTCAGTCTCTCCTTCTGGAGACTATTCTTTGGAATTAGTCACCTAGTCTAGGTCTCCCTCATATATTTGGGTCATTGTTCATGAATTTCATTACTGATGACATATCTTTTTGGTTGTCGGTTAATTACACTTCTTCTGTATGGACATTCCAAGGGGTGTTGACTAGGAAGAAACCATCAGTCAGAGTAGATGATGACATCAAGAAGGGTGATGAATCCATTTATACGCAGACATTGGGGAACCAGTATTCTTACTCATAATAGGAAATCTCAAGGTGGAAAAACCCAAGACATCCCACATCAGTCACAGGGTATCTTATGAAGGTGGCATCTCACTGAGATTTTCCTCATCTTCCCTTGTCTAACAAGGGTTGTTCCATGAGTTTAATGTCTTGCGGAGATAGATATTCCAAATGCATAGTTTCCTAGGTTTTTCTCATACATCCCATGTTCATCAAAGGGTTGACAATGAGTTTTCCATATTACGGAGACAGTATGAGAGTGACCAAAACTCTCCAAGGAGGTGGATCAGATTTGTACATCCCTAAGAGGGAGTGCTTGTAAGGTTTACCAGATGGATTGATATTTACACCCAATAAGAGTGGACCAAGGGTGGTGTATCCCATATTGTTAATATATCACACTGTGAAGGCTGATCTAGACTCCACTGAGGGAGGATGATGGAATGTGAACCCTAGAAAGGGGGACACCGTGATTTACTATTGGATGTGATTGAACCTCATGAAGGATTCCTATGTACCCTATGTAGAATACAGGGATCAAACCCCATGTAGTTAGAAGTATGATTCATGGAATCAGAGTGTACACACAAGACAAAAACCTAGAGACATGCTGGGGCTTACACATGGATAGGGGCCCATCACAAGAAGGACACTCTTGGTTGGATGGTTATTGATTGTGTGGGATTAATCATGGTTAGCTATCCAAGGAAGTGGCATGATCCCACTTGGATGTGGTGGCCTGAGTAATAATCATAATGAATGATGGATGTTTGAATGAAGTTGATGGGGGAATGGGATGGAACCGTTGTGATGATGACTGTGATATAGGGCTTGGGCCTCATAGAGGCTTCCTATATATCACAATGGTGGGAATAAAAGTCCACGTAGTTTGGTGGTGTGATGGGACACCTAAGAAGGTAGAATGTGATAATGGAGTGCATGGGTGAGGAATTGTAGGGAATTAGAACATCCAGTAAAGGGAATAATCTTCCCGAAACACAAAGTCTCAAAGAAAAGACCAGGATGATACACAGATGATGGACTTGAACCTCATGGAGGTTTCCCATGTATCTTTGTGGTAGGGAATCAATGTCCACATAGTTCAGAATTGTGTATAGAATCAAGGTGTACACAAAGGACAATGACCTAAATACATGTTGGGGATTATGTGTGGTTATAATCCTATAGTAATAGGGACACTCACTATTTTAGTGATATGGATTTAGTGTGGGGATTCAACATGTTTAGCAACCTGGGAGCTTGTTTGACGCCACTAAGGGGCAGACCAAGGATTTTGGTCCCAATAAAAGGGAAATTGTTGGTTTCTTTGGTTTGGGGTTGGACCTCATGGGGAATTAATATGTTTTCTACCTTGGTGGCATGGATCAAAACCCACATAGTTCAAAAGCATACAGTTTAATTTCATTCGGGATGGAAGGGGTTATACAGTTTAATCGTTATGCCTGATGAGGGTAAAGTGTCCTGAATTGGTTATTACTGATGGGCGATGGGATTGAACCTCAAGGAGGCATCCTATGTACACTGATTAGAAGGGGTAATGGATCAATGTCCATGTATTTCGGATATGTTGGATGGGGCTTACACACTAAGGAATCCCAAAATGGGTTTTGTGGTCGATGCTTATTCTAAGCCGGCGTGAGTCATGCTCGGTGTGAGAAATAAGAGGTAATATCAGACCTGACAATCACAGTTCAAAGATGTGACAACAAAAGGTGGTGAATAGGGCTTACACATGGAAGCTTTCTGGGTTCTGTTATGGGGTGGTAATGGTGGATGGGGTTAACGCATGGAATTTTCTCGTGCTTAGCTTTGGAGAGACAATGGTGGATGGGGATTATTTGTGGAAGATGCCCAGGATTCTCTATGGAGTGATAATGGTGGATGGGTATTATGCATGGAAGCATCTTGGGTGTCGCTAAGGAGTGGAACTCACGAATTGGAATTACGCTTGGAAGATGAAAAAGTGACACTATAGAGGGGAAATGGTGGATGTGGCTTATTACTAGAAACAACATGTTTTTTCTAAGGAGTGATAATGGATTATGGGGATTATGCATGGAAGCCGCATGAGAGCCTCTAAGGAGTGGTAATGGTGTATGGGGTTTATGCATGGAAGATTATTGTAATATCTTCTTCATGTCTCTCCATGAGGAAATCCCAACTCAATGGTATGTTATAGAAAATAATTGGGGCCTACACCTATGTGTTAGTGAATAAGAGGGATAATGCTCAGGGAATTCAAATCAGTCTGAACAAAGAGAGATAAAAAGTGGGAATCACATGACCAACATTCAGAACACAATGGGGACAGCTTGATGAAAGGAGATAACATATGAGTATATTCGAAATGAAGTATCCACATCGTGTTATCCTGAGATCGAAACAAACAATAGGGGACAATCGTTGTCTGTATTATAATTGTGGGTCCAAAATAAAAGTATCATCTAAAGTAATTTGTTGTGTTGGCTCAGAATGGTAGGTGAGATGAAGACGCATGGGATTAGGTCCCTAGGGGGTCCCTTCAGACATGAAAGAGGATGAATATCCAAATAAAGGACACACGAAGCTTGAGGTGGAGTGGTGGAATGCTATAATGGATTCCAACACTCTTGAAATTACACAACTATAATAATGGCATGAGGCTTATTATTCTTATCACATATGGAATCTCTTATATTGAATAAGAGGCATCCTATTATTCAATGATAGGTCATGATATAGTTTAATGTCATATAGGGAGGACTATTAAAATCTTATTCTTAGTGCCTAAGGCTTCCATTATTTAGAGAAAGAGGCATACTATGTTTGTTATATAGGTTGTACTACTGTTTATATAATTTTAGGGAGAACTATTGGAATATTATTTTTGGCACATAGGGAATATATCATTTGGAATAATAGGAATCCTATATTTGATATATAGGTGTTAGTACAGTTTATAGACTTGTAGATAAAAGTATTGGGAATAAGGTTCCTAGAAATAGATGGTGTGGGACTAATGCAAGAGCGGCCCTTTTTTGTTTAACCAAGAATATGGGTCTGGTGATGGGGTTTGGATGAGTTTATTGAGGAATGTTTCAAATTAAGGTACTCAGGGAATTGATTATGAGTGTCTCAACTCACTACATAGGAAAAGGACCAAGATTAATATATTAACTAAAGGTGTTTCATGAGGTGTAGAGGAGTTTCTCGAATCATGGTATTTCCAAGGTCGAAGGTGGGTGAACATAAGAATGGAAGATTAAATATTAGATACCGGGCATGAAAAGTTCATAGTGTGACTCTCCATTTTTCAAGGGGGGTCAGTGATGGTAGAGAAGGGACCAACCCATTTCCCATCACTAATCCTGAATGGTGATGTGTAGGTGAAGCCCCCAAATTATGGACTAGAAGGAACATAACTGTATAGTATAACACGGAAGATGGGCTACGCATAGTGCGTGCAATGCACAGGATTGGACTTTGTGACATAGGTGCGCACAAGATTGGACACATTGGAACTTTTTCATGCAATATTTTATTCTTCCATTCTAGATTGGGAGTTTTGTGCGCAGGAATATAATCTTTCATGTGAGAGGAAATCATGCGTACGCATGCCTTACGCAGAAAATTTGTCAATCATAGATAAAAACATTGGGGGCCTAGGTGAAACCTTACACATATGTGACCTGTTGTGAATGATCTCACATGTAGTGCTCCATTCTTCAGTACTTTCATAGAAGAGGCGGTCTTATGCATAACAGAGTAGTAGACGACATCTGTAGTCTTACCCTGAGGTAAGGGGGTTCACTTGTATTTATAGGCTACATGCATGGAGATAAAATATAAGATTATGGAAGTGGAAAATATCTTCTGTGTGACCTAAATTAGTTGCATGTGAAAATGGTAGTTTGACATTGCATTGGGCATGTAAGATTATTGCACACTCATGTCAATATTTCATGCATATCTCAAAACATTCACGCAACTTCCTTATACATTTTACCTAGACTTCACGTAACCTTCCTGACATACCTCTCATTGGGTGCTTCTGATTCTTGAAAGTGAATTTCGATCTTGTGCGCACATGTCAAGTCTTGAAAGCACGTTACATAGATATTTTTCGGGTGGATGAGGAAAAAGATGACATCGCATTGGGAGCATAAAAGGTCAGTGCAGTATATTTCAAACAAAATTCTATTGTTGTGTTAAGGATTCCATTCCTGTACATAAAACATTGAATCTTGCACACCAAATTTCCATTCGTTCATGCAAAACCATTCTTTCCCCAAAATCACCCTAGTTTTACATTTTCAGTAGCTTGAATTCAAAAATCCCCAACTTCTAATCTATAAATCTATTCAGGCTATATGACTAGTCAAATCAAATCTTTCAAAACATGCTATGTTATGGTGAGGGCCTAGAATTCCTTTCCATTTTATGTCATGAAAATGGGGATGATAGATATGTAGTTAAGTATTGGACAGTGAGGACGATTCATGGAATAGTTTAATGTCATAGGACAAATATGTTACACAATGTTTTAAGGTAATACTACTTGGATAGAGGTAAAAAGTTTAAAGGCATGTTGCATGAGATGCATGCTCTTCCTATAAGGCCATTGATCCTGGACTATAATCGAGGCCTAGGGGAAATAACGGTTAATGACATTGGGTCTGGGACAAAGGAAAAATTATTGGGTGTCCCTATGAATCCCACAAGGTTGATAATCATGCCAAATGTTGTTATTGATCATAGTGTGGACAGAGACCAACACTGGTGGGGGCAATCCTCTTTGTCGAAGAAGCTGATGAACACCATGATTTTCAGGGGGTATCCAAAACTTGTTCAGGGTAGGGCCATAGTTTATATTCATTCTCCAAGGATATGGGTACCCTGAAAGAGAAATGTGTGGTTCATTTTACAGCCTAATGTGAATTATGAACAGAGAGGTCCGCACTACATAGAATGCTTTTAAAAGGGTAGTTAGGTCTGAGAAGTCCAAGACTAAGAGTTTACCATTTAGTTGGTTGGACATGGGGATTAGATTAATAAATGTCTCTATATCTCTTATAAGGGAAGGAATCAAGCCATACATAGTTCTTTTTATTTTGAACAATTTCGTGTCATGTGAGGAGGATGATAGTGTCACAATTTAAGGTCGTGTGGAGGGGCCAATGAGTCACACTATCTCTTATAGAGATATTACCCTATCAAAACCCCTAAGACTACATGAGCCATACTTTCTATAGGAAACAAGGACCATTGTCAGAACTTCCATGTCTAACGATAGTGTGCAACAATGGAAATGAATTTTACGGTGGGGAAAATCCTTGACAAACCAACATTCCTACTCGATGTATGTGAATGTGTAGAGTTACAAAACCAAGGGCTTCGAGGGCCTGTATAATAAAATGGGGTATTAGACATGAGATTCATAGACTCCAATATTCAGGACACAATGGGAGAAGTGTGACAATGAATGATAACTATTGATCGTTCTCAAAACATATCATCCATTTCTTGTTAGCCTAGATTGGGAATGAACAAATGAACGTTGACCACTGTAATATTCGAGATGTGGGACATGTGTCAAATTATCAATTGAGGTCCTTTGGGGAACTGGCCCAGAATGGTAAGAGAGTATAAAGGTGTATAATCCATTCCATTATGGGATCTCTTCTGATGTGAACGATGATGGAGGCACAAATAACTGAATGTGAAAATCACAGACACTACTCGTACAGTCTAAGCATCATGCAAGATGAGCGTAAGGAGTGGAAATATCAAATAAAGTACAAATTTTGATTATTATAAACCAAAAATTAATGAGGACCAAAGAAGTTTACATTACACCACGTACTTCTGGAAGAACTCAGGATAGAGGGAGATGGTGAGGCAAAAGTGGTTATGACTGGACAAAAGGCAGGACGTCTAGTCATCCCTACATATCCCATATGGATGGAAATCAAGACACACATAGTTTTTAGAGGTGGTATGGAAGGCATCCAATACCAAAAGGGGGATATATCCATTTTTACTGAGGAATATCCCAATTGTTATGTAGTTTAACATTGTGTAGACATAGATGGCATGAATCCTAGATTATGGACATATATTACAAACCAGAAGGTTCCTAGTTTAATGTCATCTGTGTGGGACATGCCAGTGTATATTATTATAATGTGGTAAGGAAATAAAAAATATAGAACTCTCGAGAGAGGTATGTGGCATGGATACTGCAAAACTAACGTGAATGAGGACATAATTTGACACCACGCCACATACTTTCAAGGAAATTCAGTCGAAAATGGAAAAATTGGGTTCATGGTGATTCAGCTGGACAATAAAAAAAGTATGTGCTTCACTACATATGACATAACAATTGGATTGAAGCCACACACAGTTCATGATGGTTTTTTGGAATGTAGCCTTTACCGAAAGAGAGTAACATATTCCCGAGTGAAGAAATCATATGGCTGGGTAATTTATCATTACAAGGACTGGGTGAAAATGGTGCAGTTTATCATTGATGATAAGGATGTAAGGGATCTTAGATTATGGTCATTGAGATGAGACCAAAAAATGGGGAGATTCCCAATGTAGAAATATGTGACATGATTCCATATAGTGACCAAATGGGAATGAGGAAAAAATAGTCCACACCACCCAACAAATTTCCATAAGAACACACATAGTTTAATGTTCGGATGCCCAGACTAAGGTACTGAAGCTCCTTGTTTAAGGACATTGATTTCGGACCAAAAGAAGTGTGGGTTTTCCATGTATGCACAAAACATACCCATGTACCTAAACCAATGTGTGATATGAGTTATGTGGGAAACAAGGGAGGAGAATATCATTGAAAAAAATGGAATAGAGAGATGGGGGATATGGTGTGGAGTCTAAGATGACCCTCAATATGTTGATTCACCTTCTTTAATGTGCATATGTTCATGGAGGGATAACACAATGTGTGTCAAAATTCTACTTGAACATGATGAAGTGGAAAAGTACGTGAATCACACGACCAATTTTTAAGGCTTAATTGTGGTGATGCAACAATTGAAGATAATGTTTGACCATGTTCGAAACATAGTTGGCTCTATTGCATGCAATATTTGGCACATTGGCACTATTGCACACAAGATTGGGTGTTTTGTGAACAAGAATGGAATCATACGTGAGACAGGAAATTTTGTGCACACATTCCTTACACCAAAAAGAGTTCATGAGAGGATCAATCAACTATGGGACAACATGAATGTGGATTCATATGGGACCTGACATGAAAGATCTCACATGGAGAGTTCCATTATTCCTTACAGTCATGGAAGAGGTGGTCTTATGCTCAGCATAGCAGCAGGCGACCTCTGGAGTCTTACACCGAGTGGAGGTAGTGCACTTTTATTTATAGGCAACATCCCTGGTGGTGGCATGTAAGATTCAAGGTGCAGAAGAGATCTTCTACCCAACCAGCGGCGGGTGCATGCACAATGAGGAATTTGATGTCTTATTGGGGGCATAGGATTCTTGCACATAGATTCCAATCCTACATGCACATATCAAAATTTTCACAGACCTTCCTTATCCATTTTACCTATACTTCACATAACCTTCTAGACATATATCACATTGGGTGTGTAAGATTCTTGCGTGCAGATGTCGATCTTGTCTGTACATATTGAATCTTTCGCACGACTTACATAACCATTTTTCAGGTGGATGAGGAGGAATATGTCATTACCTTGGGTGCATAAATGGTTAGCATGATGAGTAGTACACAAGATTATTTGTTTCATGAAATATTCAATTATTTCATGCAAAACTCTAATTCTTGTGTTCCTAATTTCAATTCTTGCATACAAAACCAATCATTATCCAAAAATCCCCCCAAGAGTCCATTTTATGTATCCTGATTTCAAATGGCCATAACATTTAATTCATAATTCTATTTCGTCCCTATGACTATTCAAATACAAGCCATCAAAACAAGATACACTATTGGAAAATGTATTTAATCATTCATTTAATTATATGGACATTTTTTCCACTTCCAATAATGAAATGACCTTTAAACTTCTCATAGAACCCCTCAAGAGCCTGATCATCAAGGGACTGTCTATTTTTTTCTACAGATGTTCCACATCAACATGCTTGAGTGTTCAATGATGTAGGACATGGAATGTAGGATTATATATGGTAAATTCCCCACCATCACCTCCACGCATCATACATCCCTTTATTTGCACCATCATCATCTTTCATATCCAAAAGAACCCAAATGATAAGGATTCTTGGCCTTAAGGCTCACCTGCTTTTCTATAACATTATCTAGGAGGATTTAAAATGACATCTTGAGACAGGTTCTACCTGTATTTCGAATATGATCAGTAGCCTACCCTCAGTTGTTTTTGTCATATAATGATACAAAAAATGGATGTTATGTTTCATATACGGTCAAATGTTATCCTCTATAATTAACCCACCCCCTTACGCCCCAAATATCGGTCAATGTAATTCATATTTGTCTTACCCTTTCATGTTATTTTGGATTTCCATTGCCCATCATGTTGTTCTTTCGCATATTCATGAAAGTAAAGTAGGAATGCTGGCACGGTTTAATTATATCGCATAGATCTTCCTTTCCCATGTTCTACAATATCATATGATGTGAAAATACTAATATCATTCCTTGTTTTCCACACCAAGCTTGACTCACATGATCATAGGATTCATGGTTGGGTATACCCACATATGGAAGTCGTGTAGCCTTATGGTTTGAGTTTTAATAGCTTAAATTAATATCTCTACCCATACAAGAAATATGATGTTAAACAATTCTACCTCATCCCTCATGACATTAAACTATTGCGTCCTTACCATACGATGTTAAAATTCATGGCCAGGTCCTGTCTTATGTCATAAAACTGTAAAACTACTATCCTGGTTGAATGATTAAAAACACCACTGTACTTTGGTGTTCTTACTTGAGAGGACATCACATTTGCTATTGGTATTTCCCCATTCCACTTTTAATGATTTTCATACGTATTGATTCATGTAGATATATTCATACATTTCATCTGGAGCTTCCCACTATGAAAAAAGAGGACATATATACACCACACCCAAATGGAAAAATAAGAAATATCCAATGCCGGTTTATCACCAGCATGGGTTAGCTTTACACACACACAAAACTATGTGTGTCTTGATTCCTTCCCTTTTAGGATATGTAGGAACACTTAGATCATTTATCATAGGTCTATCCTTAGTGTTATTACCCCCTTTTCTTCACCCTCAGTATGACGTCAAACTTTAACAATACCCTAAACAAATTCTGGATGCCTCATAGTAGTTTTGGGATGCTTCTGCTTCCATACAACCAAAAAATATTTCCCCCACCATTATTGGTCTCTAATCACACTATTATTCAAGAACAACATTAGTCTTGATTCCCAAATTTATGGGATACGTAGCGACACCCAACAATTATTTTAAGGCCCATCCATAGGTTAATTAAACCTTATGGCCCTTTGGAACCAATTATTGTCCAATCTCTATGAACATAATCTATGATTCTCCAGACTAATAAAAAGAGAATTTAAACTATTAGACATGGTATAGGGTATATGACCATAAACTATGAGAAAGTTTCAGTTAATATGATGTAAAACTATTCCATGAATCATCCTCACCATATAATGATAAACTACATTTATATCATCCTCTCATACGTGACAAAAAACTGCAAGGGATTAATTTTCCTCACCAGAGAGATTATCTCTAGAAGTAGGTTTGATATCCCTAGAACGAAACACTCACCTAATGTTCTTTTGTCATGGTTTCATAATTACAATAGTGTGGGACTCCACTCAAACATTCCATCACTCAATCTCCTTACTTTGCATACCCTTTATTTGGATCCTCATCTACTTTCACATCTGAATAAACTCTGTAATCTTATATATTCATGGCCATAAGGATCACCTACTATTCCAGTCCAACACTAAAAAAGACATTAGATTGATCTTAATGTTTGGACCCATGTTTTGAAATTTGTTATTTTTTGGTCGTCGTTTTCCCCCCATCCCAGGATATGGTGATATGGATGTTGTGTTTCAAATATGGTCAAAAGTTATCCTCCTTCATCATGATTCACCCTCTTTGTTGGAAATGTTGGATATCGTGATTCACCGTCCTCATTTCCCATTGTTCTTATTGATTGCAATTCCCCAAGAATCACACTTATCATGCACTTATGTGCATTGGGAAAGGCATTTTGGCTATTTCGAGATCATTATCCTCCTTCACATCCACCATTGCAGCCCTGATATTATGGGTGGTCAGTAGAGGATCAAAGACCATGTGTATTCACTATATATATGACCCTCTCAAACATATAGTGGATAATAATTCAACTATCCTTTGTTTCTCAAATTGGGTATGAACGACGTGTACTAAGGGATTGATCTATGGTTTCATCACAGTTGTGATTGAGATGCAACGATTAAAGTCAACAAGAAAACAATAAAAGAAAAAACACAGTTCAAAATAATAAATGTGGGTTATGGAGTGAATCCCATTATCCATGATCTGCTTTCTTCATCACATGGATTGATGCTCAGCCTTCTGATATCGCGCATGCATTTCATGATCCTAGGCCTCTAATAGTTGGGATCTCATTAGTTCAATATGATCAGATTATTTTTCAAAAAATGTGGGCTGCTCATTGGTTTTCTCATTGAGATGACATATTTCTTTCTCATCCTCATTAATTTTCTACATATTTTCAGATGTATTCATACACTAAGAGAATTATATGTATTGTATTATTTCCCATATAATCATATCAAGATAATTGCGGATTTACATGTAGATATGGATATCATCCACCCCTCCAACACAGAGAAAGCACATCCAGGTACGAAGTGACCCTATCCGGCTCATCCATTCATCCTATGGTTTCCCATGGGAGAGTTTGATAGATTTACAGGCCTGGAATTGTGTCATGTGACTATCCTAGGATATTTGTGGGTCAGAATCATTCATCTCTTCAGGATCTATGGGTATTTATTTGGGAAATATTTCCATAATTTCAACAGTAGTGTCTTCCTCAAATATCATTTCTGAAGGACTAAAGTCTTTGAAATGTGGATGAACCACCTCAATAATTTATTATTTTTCTCAAACCTTTATATCTTTAGGCTCTTCCTTGGTTATGGTGTGTCCCATTGCCTCAACTTCCTAACCACCAAATTCCAATACTGGATATGTATGAATGGGATATTATTCAATAATAGTTATAATCATCAGTGGACCCCCTGCATATTTCCTAGAGTATGGTTTTTGGAGTCTCATGTCTTGTTATCACTATATATAGAATAAATAAATTTATTTTCTGTGTTCATAAATTTCAAATGTGGGTCTATAATGAGTGATATATACATGATCTTTGTGTAGTAGGGTCAACTGGCTAAGTCACTATAGGATCTGCCTCAACAAGAGATCCCTCATGAATTGTCAATTTGATAATTGGCCCTGAATCCTTTTGAATAGTGGGAATGGTTAGGGTCACTATGATCATACAATTATCCCATAATGTTGGTTAATTACAGACCACTTCAATTGTGGTTGGTCATCTTCCTTGATTTTCCCTAGATACACGCTTAGGGGGATGTCCTTCTACGTCCATCTGTAAGTTTTCACCCCTAAAGTGGAAGCTCCATG
Source organism: Viscum album (assembly GCA_963277665.1). Taxonomy (NCBI): domain Eukaryota; kingdom Viridiplantae; phylum Streptophyta; class Magnoliopsida; order Santalales; family Viscaceae; genus Viscum; species Viscum album. The sequence goes on along the minus strand of OY728155.1, from coordinate 354,880,873 downwards.
ACCATAACTATAAATGTGTTCCTAAACAAGGTTGGGTTCAGTCAATGGATCCATGTTATTTAAAGAAGATAATCCAATTGAGATATGAATTATGTCTTACATCGATATTTATGGGCAATTACGTGTCAGAGACTGCGATTTTTCTACTCTCATGTGAGATTAATTAATAGGATGTTGTTCCCTAAGGCTCCCCACCTCTAGGATCCTCATCCTCGACCTCATCTTACTCATATTTCGATTAATCATATTCATCCTCCTCTTCCTCGTATTTGTTATATTCATCTTCATCATCATGATCATGTGTCAGCTTATCCAGGTCTTACTCCTGGCTGATCATCACATTCACAGGAGTTCCTGTTCTTCATACTGCCCATGATTTACACTAACATCCATGGCTATTAGTTTTATCCCTGTGCACACAATTTTTTACATAGGGATTTTAGATATATAATTTGTAACAATGTTCTCTAATCCGACCATATGGATGAAAAAATGGTGTCAGAAGATGGATGCAAGACGTATCTATGTTGCATCCTAAGGAGTTTCCTAGTCATTCCTTGAGGTCGAATGTGGGACCACCTCGCTTTAGAGGGTGGAGTCACAGCTGCACCATGTGATGCTCCTACCACTGGGGTTACATCTTGGGTCATCCCAACGACATATTTCCTTATCTCTCAATATCCAGACATTATCCTCACCACCATGATTTGTCGAATGGGTTTCCGCAGAATCACCTCTAGATACGCTGCCCCCCTGTGGTCAACATATTCTGTTGGTGGGCTAGCATAGACATCAGTGGGGGGGAGGTAATTACATCACCAAATCCAGAATTAGTGATCAGGGGAATTATTTTTCCAAGGATATATGGGTTATGCTATTCAATGATTCCATTGTACACTTTCTTTTCTATCTAATATATGAACCCAAAATGCAATGAAAATCTAGATGGCACTGAGTGTCCACAAAAAATCTTCCATTTTATCCAGGATACCAACACACCAACACTAATACAGTACAAATACTATCCCTGATCCAATTATCCTCACATGTCATCCACCATTTGGCTAACTGGTGTTCTAAATGGGTTGAAGATGATGTTTTCAGGATTACTGATCCTGAGCATAATCCCCTCCTCATTAATCATCAACCACCAAACCCTAATGTTATTTAGAATAGACTGTCATGCATTTCTTCATGGAGGATAGATGGAATTAGAGAATACATACCCCCCTAGAATGAGATGCAACAAAACTAGGAAAAATCTAAAAAGGTCGTATATTATCATGGGAATAGTCTCTCTTCAAATGCACCACAGAATGTTGTACAACCTGGCCAACATAGGAACCCCCAAATTGACCTTTTGATTGAATATGTGATCTCTTCCATCACAATTGTCCCTCTATAGACCCATATCATTGTATCCCTTACTCAAAAAAAAACCAACCACTCATGACCGTATCAAGAAAAAAAACATATCGAACATTCGGGTCTCAATTTTCGTAAACAATGAATCCCCATGATTGGTATTATCCTGCATCAAGGGTCACCCTATAAAATCCATCCATACCACTACGTGATGTGATTTTACATTGTTTCCCTTTCCCTGGAATCCTCACCACCTAATCCTTTTTAGAGACAGACTGAACTATGAAGAATAATATATATCCTTCATGACATGATTGATCATAAACCTATCCTTTTCAAAGTCTAATAAATGATATGTCTGCATGGGGGGATCATGTCCTATCGCCCCAAACATTCTTTTCCAGTAAGAACTTTTCATATAATAACCCTTCTATGGGAATGCCTCGAATATAGTGTACGTCCCAATGGCTGATTCCTATCTCCACATGGTGGAGGTGGAAAGTGTTTGTATCAGGGAACCACTGACTGAATACCTATGGAACCTGGTTTTGCTGATGGTAGAAATGGAATCTCAATATCAGGACGGCCTCATATAGCCAATTGTGATGAAGCTCCACCCTAAACTCATTTCATGTCTGTAGTTCCCAGTATTACCATGAACATTCACTAGGAATGTTTCATCTAGACCATAGGTGTCGTTCTTAGTGCCATCCCTTAGTCTCCTCAGTGATACTTCTCCTGAAAGTTCATGCATAGTGGGTAAGGAATTCTTCACTAATTGGTTCACCCCCACAACTATTATAGATTTCTGGTTAATGATATAAATAGACATAATCCTCGATTTTTTAGTAGAATAGCCTTTGTCTTTAATGTTTAACTGTGGATGGTCATATTAATGTGTGGCCCATGATAACAATGAGTTTTTTTCCAAGTTGGGCTTCAACACCGCCCCCAGAATGTTGAAGATCCATAGTGGAAGGATATCTTTATAGACATAACCATTTTGATCATGCGTCAACATATGTAGAATCTTATGATTTTAGTATATCACCCTTCTCAAATAAATAATTTGAGGTTTGAATCCATCTCATACCTCCGTGTAGCATAAAAAACCTCAGTATCCCCCCTCTAAACATCATTCTCTTAATTAGCCATCTAGTTTTGGTCAAAAAAAAATGAAGAAATTTTCATGGAAGATGGGGGTATGACACACATGACTGGTGGTTGTGCGAAATATAGGTGATATCCTTGTAAAAAAAATTAGGACATTTTATAATCAAGTAGGATACAATGCTTTCACATAAGGAACTAACAGAATTTGGGTTCTTTCATGTATATTGGAGATAGGTTCGCACACATGAGATGATCACCTGTTTTATGAAGATACATGGTAAAGTGCATTCCCCTCATATTTTTAGGTGTGGATCAGGTCATTCACACAATAAAATGTGTCTTCCTTTCTAGGTTGACCATTTTGAATGAAACTCTAGAAATTGTTTATGGTCATTGGTTTTAACCTTGATACCCAACCTTCTGGTTCCCTTTTAGATCAGATTCTAAGGGAGATAGGAATTATTTGGCATTCAATTCCATGTGAGGCTATGGATTGGTATATTTAGGTTACCCCAGGGAATATATTAATTAATTATAAAATCCAAAGGATAGCAATGGAGATGCGCACAAGATCTGGATCATGGGAACCAAAATGAAATCAGTGTGCAAACCTCTTGTGGACATGATATGATGTCAAAGGGGCTATTTTTCTCCAGGATCCTGAAAATTTCCAATTCTAGTGTGCTAAATAATCCAAGGAAATGAAAAATAATTAAATAATTATCAAACATCATGTGTTCCCAATACGTCCTAAAAAACCACTTCCATATAGCCCACCTTGTGCGCTTCCATAGAGAATATCACCTATAAATAAAAGGGTATCTCCCCTCCATTATGGGTATGCTTCGGAATTCTAACCATCACTCCCACGAATGAATGACAACCCATCCATGACCATGTGAAATGCATCATGTAAGGGTACTAGATATTATAGGAAATGTCTCTTATGGGGCCACCATTATGTGGTCACATTAGGGATTCACCATTACCCATTTCTATTTCTATGATTTCATTTGTGCTCAAAAGATCCCTCTTTTATAAAATTCTTACCATTATGTAACACAAATTATAATTGAACTCTTCTCTTTCTACAATTGTGTCCAAACTTGTGTACGACCTTTGACATTGAATGGATGACTTTAAAATTGCATGCAAAGCTTCATCTACAGTCTATGTGTAGTCTTTCCTCGAAGTCAACATGTTTGAGCTCATATTGGGTGAAACATACCTCTCTTGTGAGCGCCTATTTTTTGTGTCCATGTAGGCTTGTGCATAGTGAATTATAGGTTCCCTGAGTGGTGCTATGTGTTTTTTCCATACCTCTTGCATATTTGCATTGGTATGCTAGAATCTATTACTTCTTTGAATAACTACACTAACCAGGACCCCTCGATCGACTGCTCTAGAAATATTTTAATCCCTATAATTTATTTTTCATTCCACTCCACATGCGGGGATCAGTACAGGCCATATACTTCATAGTGGTGAGGAGTGAGTCATCATTATAAAAGCAGCAAGAGATTGAACTGCATTTCACTGATCATCCTCAACACACGATGTTAAACTATGATCCCTACATTTTTGAAGATCCAGGGATGATTCGAAATAGAATGAGCATTAGAGATCTCTACCCTTCTCTCTCCCTTTTTGATTTGTCATCATGTGCACCTCAGGGAGTCTCCAGGTAAGCCCTAACACACCATGACATGGTGTTACCCATACAATGGACATTTCATCCTCATACATCAGTTCATCCTCATTGATCATCCCACCGGGAGTAAGTCTCAATATTCATTCCCTTTTATGTCCACACCTTTTGTGACACGGTCGTTAGGATTTTTATTGACTCTTGTTTCTCACACCGAGCATGACTCATGTAGTTTAGAGAAAGTAGTTGGCCATTATATCCTCACTTTGATACCTACAATGAATAAGCCCTGTTCCCCTCATCGTGAATGACATTAAACTGTTGGACTCATTCCGAACTATGTTGTATTTTATTCCATACCACATTGATAGTTAGGAATCCTCTATGAGGTTCAATCCCATCACTCCTCACAATCCATTTGTCCCAGATACTTCTTGTAAGTTAATTATTCCTGCATGATGTTAAACTAAAACATCTGAAATACTTTGGTTTAGATACCATTTATGTATGTAGGATGTCTTCTTGAGGATCAATTCCCATCAATGGAATACTCTGGCACTCCCTCATTGGGTCGTACCCTCCTAATGTGACATATTCTCTTTTTTGGATGCATCACCTGGGTTCACCTCCTAGAGTTTTTCTCATCCATCCACATGTGCTGCTATCAAAAAAAAATCCCCATCATGTCAAAGGGTTTATATCCTTTGTGTACACCCCAACCATATGACCCATTTTTTCAGGTTTCTAACCAAACGTAAGCGCCATCATTGCAAAGGGTTGTTGTCATTTATGTACACCCTAACCACATGTGTCATTTTATTGGATACTAACCATTCATGATCTTCACACCTAACCATAATAAACCTACAAATAGTTTCCATCTTGTGATGGGATTCTAACAATGCAAAATCTCTAGAATGTCTTGAGGTTGTTGTCTTTTGGGTACAACTCGATTCTAGGCCTCATCCTGATGTACTTGGACATTGATTTTCCTTATATGGAGATAAGTTGGAAGTCCCATTGAGATTCAATCCTATAATGAACCTCCCATCATAGTCTTTCCTTCTATAACATTGTGCTCTGGAAAGATCATTACCTAGCATAGAGGTTTTACCTCCATTGGGTCCCCATCCCTGGGCTCCATTCTCACGGGCAACCTTTTCAGGAGTCCCGTCACCCACACCGATCTACATGGACTTTAATTCCCATCCATGAAGATATGTAAGAATCCTCTATATGTTACAATCCAAATTACACTATAATACCCACATCATTTCCATACCATTTATCACATCTACTTCATTAAAACATATTTTATTCATCCCAATTCCATCTTGGGAAACCAAATCCTAGTGGGATCATTCAATTCATTAGAGTTTAATCCCTGAATCCCCATTTTTAAAAACAATGGTTTTTCTCTATATCTAATACCTTGTTTACATAGGAAACCCCCCTAAGGTTTATTCCCAGTAAATGGTAAACATTTGGGTCCCCTCTTTGGGCCGAATCCTCTCTGATCTGCCCTTTGTGGTGTTCATATCAGCCTCCATGGTGCAAAACCTAATATTTTTTGGACATGGAATCCTAGATCCCTCCTTATTGGGTGTTTGGATCCATCCATATGGAAATAATTCTTGGTTTCCTTTACATGTTATGTACTCAATAGATCCAATCTCATCAGTGTTCTGATCAGTCTGATCTATATCCTCTTGACGTTAATCTCGTGGAACGCTCCGTGCAAAACATGAGAAGCTGATGAAATCCTTAAAGAAATTCATTGGGCATAGGATTCCCATAAATCATCATGGAAAGCCACAATTTTTTTCTCCTTTGATAAACCCTCTTACAATAAATAATACATGTGTTTTAGGTTTCCAATGTCAGTACAATCCATATATACCTCAATGTTACAAGTCTCTTGACTAAAGGTTACTACACCAACATGACCGCATGGAATGTCCTAACAGAAGCAGTGTAATTATCCAACATCCATAATGAGATTACACAGAGAATTTGTTTAACAAAAAAACATCTTAATCTGTGATGGAGAATCAAACTATGAAATTAGTTTAGAGGTGGAATTCATGGAAGGAGGACCCACAACACACCAACTCATTCTGATCAAGGATAAAACATTACCAGAAAGGTGGAGGATGATGCCCTCCTTTGGAAGGAAGGAATGAGGGGACAAATTTGACCATTAGAAAATGTCGACATGATCTCATAACACTCCCTAGTGGAAATAATCAGAAACAACTATGATATAGGGATGTGGTTGTGTGATGGGGGTGAGTTTCTTAGTATGGAAAATGTCAAATCATTAAATTCTGGTCCACAATGGATATTTCACGAATAGTCAAAGGAGTATAAGGTTATTGCGTTAATGGTTTGATGTGACTATAAAAAGGGAGCTTCCATATTATTGTAGTAGATCAAACCATAGAATATGTCATGTATGTAAAGACCCATAAAATTCAAGGAAAAATTTTTCTTAATTTTTTTTGGGATTTTACAAGAATGCAGTTTTAGACAGCACTTGATTCTGAGGAACGGTGTGCCCGAAATTTCTATCCGAAGAATAGCTCGGGTACGTTCAGTGAACGAAGGACCGGGAATTCCTATATTTTGAACCGCTGCTCGGAATCGAATTCTGAGGGCACCGATGGAACCGCAGTGCCAGTAATTGCTTAGGAAAGCTTAATCCAAAGTTGTGTTTACACGAGAGTAGCTGATAAAAATTGTGGAAGTTAAAAATAAAAATTTAACAACACTTTTTATTTTACTCTAAGTGATTAATCCTTTGGATGGAAGTTGGGTAACTACCCAACCTCCCTTGGGAGGTTATGAGAGTGGTGGGGCCCACACGAACCCCACCCCTTCATATCCTCTAACTCCCTCAACTAACCATTAATGTTGTTAACTTATGTTTATTAAACTTATGGAATTAATGAGGTGAGTTAATGTGGAATTCAAACACATGAATTTAAAAAGCCTTGATGTGTTAATAAAATAAGTTAAGAACTTATTTTATTGGGTTGGTGTTTAGTTTTTTGAGATCCTTTGGAGAAAAAGATAAGGAAATATTGAGTTCTTTATTCTCTTTGATGAAGAACGTGAAGAACGAACGATCTCCGATGTGGAGCGTCGAGCCCTCGGAGACCGTCTTCCGTGACACCGTCCCGCGATGTGACGCCTTCTTCCACGATGTTTTTCTTCCGCGAAATCTCTTTTCGTGATGGTTTTTTGCGACAAAATATCCATCAACGTCTTCGAATCCTCGCTTCACGATGCCGACGTTCATCATCTCTTTTATCAAGGTAGGGGTTTATTTTATTTAATTATTTCTGTTCGTCATTTCTAGTTTGTCGTTCTTCGTAGTTATACGACCAAATGATATCCAATAACGAGAGGGGGCCAGACCACACAAACACGGCCGACCCTCCTCCTTTATCCTTGTTTGATTCATTGTGGTTGGGAAGGAATGGTGTGGTGTCATCGCACCACATGGGATCGTATGATAAGTAATACGCAGCGCCGTCGCGTCGTGCCGTGAAGTTGAACAATGACGTGATGCCATCGCGTCGCGTCGAAGAAAACCGAAGACTCACGGCTGGAGCGGGGTCCCGGCGGAAGGGCACGGTGCCGTCGCACCGCACCGGACGAACCAAGACGCGGCCGGTTCCGGGCCGTGGTGGAGCAGGGTGACCGGCGGCCGGTTCCGGGCAGCCGGTTTCAGAGAAGGAGAAGGACCGGCCGTCGCCGGTCCTTGATGGCAGAACCAGCCAGCCGGTGCGGGCCGGCCGGTGCAGGTTGGCCGGACAAAGGAAAACCGGGGGAATTAATTCTCCCGGCCTACCAGCATAAACGGCCCCCAATTAATTTGGGGGGGGGGCAGCGGTTACACCAGGGGGCAGGTGCCCCCCCTCCCTTGCCAACGGGTCGTCCGTTGGCCGAGCTGGCCAGCGCGCTCGGCACGCTGTGCCCAGGCCGGTCCGCCAGGCCAGGCCGCACCCAGCCGGGCTGGGCCGCGCCGGGCTGGGCCGACCCGGACCCGGGGCGGGTCGACCTGGTTTGGGCCGACAGGGGGGTCTCGGGCCGCGTCGGTCCGGGCCCGAAACCCCTGTTTCGGACCGTCTTTGGTCTTTTGCCCATAACTTGGTCTACGTACCTCTGATCGAAACACCGTCAGTTGCGATGCGATACTTGAATTGAGACGGTAATTTCAATATATCACACTCAAGGTTTCGGATTACTTTGAGTTCATCCGGGTTGGTTCATACACGAAACCCACCAGCCCCTCGAAGCGGAAATGCTCATATCATGAGCTTTGGACATCTGATTGATGTGTCGTCGACTTTGTTGGATTCCTCTAAGTCAGACGGATATTTTGGCTTAATATTCCCAAGGTTTGGACGCATTTGGATTATGTTCGGGTTGGTTTTTCCTTAAAATCAACCGGGCCCCTGGGACAAAAAATCCAATAACTCTCAGACCGGGCGTCCGATCGATGCGCCGTCTACGACGTTGAGTTTCTGTTGACGATATGGAACATTTGGATACATCAACTCTATACTATGTGTCAGTTTATGTATCAGCCTCTCAGCTCGTGGAGCGGACCCTCCCGAACGAGCTTGCTGTGTGCGGGAACACTAGTGCTGGCTGCGACTGCTACTGTGACTGTGACGACGACTGTGCAGAGATCCTCAGTGGATTCGACGACGACGACTGCAGCACTCAGCGATCCTGTGTGGATCAGTGCTACTGATCCAGTGTGGGTCTGATCCTGTGTGGGTCAGTGCTCAGCGGTTCTGTGTGAGCTAGCGCCTATAGATCCTGTGTGGGTCTGATCCTGTGTGGGTCATTGCGGGGGTTAGTACCTATCGATCCTTTGTGGGTCCGACGACTTAGATGGATCAATGATCATCTATATCATCTTTCAAAGATGTATACCTGTGTGAGATGAATCCTGTTTACTTTTCCTGTGTGGATTGTGTTGTGCTATCCTGTGTGGATTTAAGTTTTTCTTTCCTGTGTGGATTGTGTTGTGCTATCCTATGTGGAATTACGTTTTTCTTTCATGTGTGGATTGAGTTGTACTTGGGCTCGGATGTTGGAGCCGAACGAGAATTGACGACTTAGGTATATGTATGGGCATATACCTAAGCAGTGTCGGATGTTACTTCGTGATTTACCTTCCCTTTGTGGTTTATCCTTTGTGTATACTGGGAGACCTTCGGGGGTCTCGGGGTCCATACTGAATAGCTTATACTCACCCCTGCACGGGCTATGCCCGCACTACATTGTGTTGGTTGCAGACGACGGACAACATTGATCGTGGTAGAGGCTTGCGGAGTAGGACGGTACCTGGAGGTGGACCACAGGGAGGGACGTACTCAGAGCGGACGACGGGACCCGAGGAGCAGTGGAGCTATCTGTACCCACCCTTCAGGTGGGATTTCCAGTGGACAGCTCGGTGTTGCGGTTTACTTTTCAAATGCTGTTTTTCCTTTTTCAGTTGTACTTTACTTTTAGTTTGGGTTTGTATTTTGGCCCACTTACTTTCCGCACTTACTGTTGTACCAGTTTTTACTTAGTGTTTACTTTTTCTGCTTGCTTACTCTGTGGTGCTTGTTTACTTTACAAAGGAAATGCCTTCCCTTTACTGGGATTTACGCCTTGGAGCTAGTTGCCAGCCCCTGACCTATGGAAGGCGGGCTTGGGTTAGTCACAGCACGGGCCCCGAGGACGGGTCTTGACAAATTGGTATCAGAGGAGTTCATTTCTACCGTAGAACATGGGACTTTGATATTTTCTATGTGAAGAAATAGTGTTTAACGTATTGGGGGTGGTTATTAGTACAGGGTGTCCAGTGTTGGTGCAACGGCCGACGTATCCGTACACCAGGACTCTGACTTCTAATTTCCGACTTAATGCACGAAAAAATTGATCGCATTTGTGTTTAATGTTTTCTTTGTGATTACTTTGTGTCAGCTCACCAGGTATACTGTTTTGACCATGGAGCACCTGTTTCCTTTTCGGGATGGCCCCACGACGGCAGAAAGCTAGGGTTCCGAGAGTAGAGCGTGACGATAACCCACTGAGCGATGAGGCCTCAGTTCCAGGCACTTTGACATCTGAGGCATCGGCGGTACATTTACCCGCCGAGCCACTTATGCTTCCAGCCCCAGCCGCTGACGATACACGTCGCCTCAGTGCACTGTATGAGTTCCAGCACCAGCGACCACCCAGGTTCCGCGGGGAGACGGACTCTCAGGCATCTGACGACTGGCTGGAGGCAGTGGTATCAGTTTTTTGGTTAGTGAGGACACCAGCAGACCTCATGGGGAACCTCGCAGCTAGCCTACTGCACGCAGCAGTGGGCCGATGGTTGAGCTTGATGATCCAGGTGCATGATAAGGCATCTCTTCTCTGGACGGACTCTGAGAGCCTCTTCCGCTCGGAGTTCATCCCAGCCACCCTCTGTGCGGTGCGCATTCATGAGCTTCTTCAGCTACGGCAGGGCCGCTTGACAGTCGCCCAGTACTCAGCAAGATTTACTGATCTATCGCGCTACTCGACAGACATGGTATAGGACCCATTCTTCTGGTCCCGGACCTTTGAGCAGGGATTGATACACGAGATCAGGGCATCGCTGATCTCCCTCAGCATTCCGACTCAGACAGGAGTTCTGAAGCGAGCCCATTTGATCGAGAGCTTTGTTGCTGAGTCTACACCAGGGCCGAGACCCACCGCAAGGTGGCATGTAGCAGATTCTTCTATAGCAGGCAGTCGACGGATGACTCTTGGGTCCATGCAGACCAGACCCTCAGGCAGACGACCTCAGGACACTGGCTCAGTAATGCAGGACACACAGCGCGGAGCCAGTCTTTCGAGAGGTAGGCAGTGCTACTTATGCAGCGGGTAGGGCCACATGGCTCGTGACTGCCCAACCCGCCGTGCTGAGGAGTAGCAGACGGTTGAGGGACCACCGAGGCAGAGGCAGATTGTCGACCGTGGCAGTCTGCAGGGAGCAGGCAGACGAGGTAGAGAAGCTGGCTAAGCAGCAGGTGGTGGGTGACGCTTTGAGACCCTACCACCACCACCACCACCAAGAGGTCCACCTCGACCACAGGGAGCTGGTGGGCAGAGACAGGCACAGCTCCAGGCAGCAGAGGCCTATGACCACGGCACGCCCGAGATTATTCGTGGTACTATCTGTGTCTATTCCACCCTTGCTGCAGTTCTTATAGACACAGGAGCGATTCACTCTTTCATAGCCGCTGCCCTTGTTCGGAGCTCAGAGATTCTGACAGAGTCGTTGGCTCAATCCTTATGGCTAGAGACTCCTACAGGAGCGGACTCGATGATTACGCACTGGTGCCGGTAGTGTGAGCTTACTCTAGGAGGAAAGATCTTCGGCTGGGATCTTCTTGTAGCGGCGTCGAGGGCTTACGATGTCATCTTGGGCATAGATTGGTTGTCTACGGTCCATGCACAGATTGACTGTTGTAGGTTCAAGGTGCAATTTGTATGCACCGATGGGAGCAGGTTCACCTTCACCGGCGAGAAGGGAGACTTTGCAGCACAGGATGGACTTCAACAGAGGAGAGGACAACCCATCACTCATTAGTTGTCCAGCATCATCCTAGGAGCAGTTGACGTGTGGAGTCCTAGTTTTCCTGCAGTGGTGGATCAGTATGCGGATTTTTTTCCAGACGACATTCAAGGGCTACCTCCTTGCAGAGAGGTAGACTTTTTTATTGACTTGTACCCCGGGGCAGCCATGATATCAACTCCAGCGTATCGGATGGCCCCCGCTGAGCTTCGAGAGATATGGGAACAGTTGGAGGACTTGCAGGGAAAGGGATTCATCTGACCCAGTGTTTCACCCTCGGCTTCCCCGATTTTGTTCGCCAAGAACGCGGATGGGAGCTTGCGACTTTGTGTCGACTATCGTCGCCTGAACCAGGTGACAATGAGGAACAAGTATCCGCTACCATGGATTGATGACCTCTTCGATCAGCTCAAGGGAGCACGGTGATTCTCGAAGATAGATCTCATGTCAGGCTATCATCAGCTCAATGTTCGAGATGAGGACGTGTAGAAGATGACCTTCAGATGTCGGTATGGCCACTATGAGTTCTTGGTTATGCATTTCGGCGTAACCAATGCACCAGCAGTGTTCATGGCCCTCATGAACAGGATCTTTCAGCCATACCTAAATTGATTTGCCGTGGTATTCATCGACGACATTTTGATTTACTCGACGACTGAGGAGGAGCACGCCTACCACTTACGGGTTGTACTAGACACACTCTGAGAGCACCAGCTTTATGGTAAGCTCTTGAAGTGATAGTTCTGGATACGTGAGTTCCACTTCTTGGGACATGTCATCTCTGAGGATGGAGTTGCAGTGGATCCTGCGAAGATCGAGGTAGTGCTATCTTGGGAGCCACCTAGGAGCGTGACAGAGGTACGAAGTTTCTTGGGACTAGCTGGATACTATCGGAGATTTGTGCCAGACTTCTCCAGAGTTGCGTCACCACTCTCAGCATTGACAAAGAAGGGGAAACCCTTTGTGTGGTCAGACAAATGTCAGCAGAGCTTCCAGGAGCTGAGACAGAGATTGACCAGCGCACCTATGATGATGTTTCCTGAGGAGGTAGTAGGGTACGTAGTCTACTGCGATTCATCAAGGACCGGACTCGGATGTGTCCTGATTCAGGAGCAGGCAGTGATCGCCTATGTATCACTTCATTTGAGGCCAAATGAGCAGGACTATGCTACCCATGACCTGGAGTTAGCAGCAGTGGTCTTCGCTCTGAAGACATGGCGACACTACCTGATGGGTGAGCGCTTTACAGTCTTTTCTGACCATCAGAGTCTCAGATACATCTTCTCTCAGAAGGACCTAAATATGAGAAAGCGGAGATGGCTCGAGTTCCTCTGGGACTATGACTTTGAGATAGTCTATACTCTTGGGAAGGGGAACGTGGTAACTGATACCCTTAGTAGGAGGATGGGAATTATTCTACTTTAGGAGGCGACAGAGCAGCTAGCCTCTTTGCAGATATCCTTCGTGGATAGAGATGGAGCAGCCTTCCTTCAGTCTCTCACAGTCACTCCTCCACTACTACAGCAGGTCAGAGAGGCACAACGAGGGGACGTCGACTGTTAGACATGGCGTGCACAGAAATCCTCAGGACAGGAACCTGTTGGCTTCTCCTTTGGATCAGATCACAACATCCTTTTCAGAAGACGTACCTTGGTACCAGTAGTTTTATGAAAGGAGGTGCTGAGAGAGTTTCACACTTCTCCTTTGATCGTACATCCCGGAGTGGAGAAGATGTACCAGGATCTCAGGAGACAGCACTGATGTCCGGGCATAAAGAAGGCCGTGGTGGAGTTCGTTTCTCGATGTCTCACCTGCCAGCAGGTGAAGGCAGAGCCCCAGGTACCAGCAGGCTTGGTACAACCCTTAGAGGTCCCGGAGTGTAAGTGGGATCGCATATCTATGGATTTTGTGACTGGACTTCCACACACTTCTAGAGGTCACGACTCCATCTGGGTGATTATCGAATGACTCACCAAGTCGGCGCACTTTCTACCCATCAGAGAGCAGGGCTCAGTGGAGAGCTTGGGACGTCTCTACATTCAAGAGATTATGCGGCTTCATGGTGTGCGATCATCTATCGTCTCCGATCAAGATGCTCGCTTTACTTCCCGGATTTGGAAGGGGTTGTAGGAGGCGTTCGGGACGCAACTACGTCTGAGCATAGCTTTTCACCCTCAGACGGATGGTCAGACGGAGAGGACCATTCAGACTCTCGAGGACATGCTCCGCGCATGCGTCCTCGATTTTTGTCACAGCTGGGAGGACCACCTATCCTTGGTGGAGTTCGCGTACAACAACAGCTACCACTCCACCATTGGGATGACACCATACGAGGCATTGTACGACCGACATTGTAGATCTCCTTTGTGCTAGATAGACCCTGGGGAGTCAACACTTGTGGGACCGGAGATGTTCCAGGCCACGACAGAGATGGTACAGGTCATCCAGGAGTGGATGAGGACAGCTCAGAGCCAGCAGAAGTCATATGATGACAGGTGGCGGAGGCCACTGGAGTTCGAGGATGGCGACCACGTCTTCTTGCGTATCTCTCCTTGACGTGGATTACGGAGATTTGACCGAGGTGAAAAGTTGTCTCCACCCTTCATCAGACCGTTCCAGGTCCTCAGAAGGATTGGTGAGGTGGCTTATCGCCCGGCTCTACCACCTCAGTTGCACTGGGTGCACGACGTCTTCCACGTATCTCAGCTGAGGAGATACGTGCACGGCCAGACGCATATCATTGAACATGGGGAGTTTCACGTTGATGATGGGGAGACTTTTGCGGAGGTCCTAGTGGAGATCAGGGATCGATAGGAGTGGGTCCTACATGGACGGTCGATTCATCTAGTGCTCATCAGATGGTAGCACAGGAACCTCCATGAGAGCACTTGGGAGCGGGAGACTCAGATGCGTGCTCAGTACCCACATTTGTTTCCCTAGTTTTCGATTTATCTTTACGGGGATGTAAAGCCCTAACGTGGGAGTAATGTAAAGACCCGTAAAATTCAAGGAAATTTATTTCTTAATTTTCTTTGGGATTTTACAAGAACGCAGTTTCAGACGGAACTTGATTACAAGGCCCGGTGTGCCCAGAATTTCTATCTGAAGAATAGCCCAAGTACGTTCAGTGAACGAACGAGCGGGAATTCCTATCTTTTGAACCAGTGCTCGGAATCGAATTCTGAGGGCATCGATGGAACCGTAGCACCAGTAATTGCTTAGGAATGATTAATCTGGAGTTGCGTTTACACGAGAGTAGTTGATAAAAATTTTGGAAGTTAAAAATAAAAATTTAACAACAATTTTTATTTTACTCTGAGATTAATCCTTTGGATGGAAGTTGGGTAACTACCCAACCTCCCTTGGGAGGTTATGAGGGTGGTGGGTCCCACACGAACCCCACCCCTTCATATCCTATAACCCCCTCAACAAACCATTAATGTTGTTAACTTAATTTTATTAAACTTATGGAATTAATGAGGTGAGTTAATGTGGAATTCAAACACTTGGATTTCAAAATCCTTGATGTGTTAATAAAATAAGTTAAGAAATTATTTTATTGGGTTGGTGTTTAGTTGTTTGAGAGCCTTTGGAGAAAAAGAAAAAGAAATCTTGAGTTCTTCATTCTCTTTGACGAAGAACGCGAAGAACGAACGATCTCCGACATGGAGCTTCGAGCCCTCGGAGACCGTCTTCCGCGACACCGACCCGCGGCGCGACGTCTTCTTCCACGATGTTTCTCTTCCACGACATCACTTTTTGAGACGGTTTTCCGCAACGAAATCTTCATCAACCTCTTCGAATCCCCGCTTCACGATTCCGACGTTCGTCATCTCTTTTATAAAGGTAGGTGTTTATTTTATTTAATTATTTTTGTTCGTCATTTCTAGTTTTTCGTTCTTCGTAGTTATACGACCAAATGATATCGAATAACGAGAGGGGGCTGGACCACACAAACACGGCCGACCCTCCTCCTTCATCCTTGTTTGATTCTTTGTGGTTGGGACAGAATGGCGTGGTGTCGTCGCACCAGGCGGGATCGTACGGCAAGTAATGCGTGGCCCTGTCGTGCCACGCCGTGAAGTTGAACAAGGACGTGACGCCGTCACGCCGCGTCGAAGAAAACCGAAGACATCGCGGCCGGAGTGGGGTCGCAGCGGAAGAACGCGGTGCCGTCGCACCGCGCCGGACGAACAAAGCCACGGCCGGTTTCGGGCCGCGGTGGAGCAGGGTGACCGGCGGCCGGTTCCGGGCCGCATGTGTCGGCGAAGGAGAAGGACCGGCCGTCGCCGGTCCTTGATGGCAGAACCGGCCGGCCAGTGTGGGCCGGCTGGACAAAGGCATAGTGGGGGAATTAATTCCCCCATCCGGCCAGCATAAACGGCCCCCAATTAATTTGGGGGGGGGGTTACACCAGGGGGCAGGCACCCCCCCACCCCACCACCCTTTGCCAACGGCTCGGCCGTTGGCCGAGCTGGCCAACGTGCTGAGCGTGCTGTGCCCAGGCCGGGCCGCGTCAGTCCTGGTCGACCCGGACCTGAGGTGGTTCGACCCGGTTCGTGCCGACAGGGGGGTGTCGGGCCGCGTCATCCCGGGCCCGAAACCCCTGTTTTCGGACCGTCTTCGGTCTTTTTCCAATAACATGGGCTACAGACATCTGATCGATGCATCGTCAGTTTCGATGAAATCCTTGAATCGAGGTGGTCGATTCGGTATATCCCACTCATGTTTTCGGATTACTTTGGGTTTGGCCGGGTTGGTTCGTACACGAAACCAACCGGGCCCTCGGAGCGGAAACGCTCATATCTTGAGCATCGGATGTCCGATTGACGTGCCATCAACTTTGTTGGATTCCGCTAAGTGAGACGGATCTTTTGGATTACTCTTCCCGAGGTTTGGATGAAGGTGGAGTACAGTCGGGTTGGTTTTTCCATAAAAACAACCAGGCCTCTAGGACGAAAAACACAATAACTCTCAGACCGGGTGTCTGATCTACTCACCGTCTGCGACGTTGAGTTCCTGTTGACGATACGGAAATTTTGGATACATCAACTCTGGACTATGTGTCAGTTTATGTATCAGCCTCTCGGCTCATGGAGCAGACCCTCCCGAACGAGCTTGCTGTGTACGAGAACCCTAGTGCTGGCTGCAACTGCTACTGTGACTGTGACGACGATTGTGCAGAGATCCTCAGTGGATTCGATGATGACGACTGCAGCACTCAGCGATCCTGTGTGGATCAGTGCTACCGATCCTGTGTGGGTCTGATCCTGTGTGGGTCAGTGCTCAGCGGTTCTGTGTGAGCCAGCACCTACAGATCATGTTTGGGTCCGATCCTGTGTGGGTCATTGCGAGGGTTAGTATCTATCGATCTTTTGTGGGTCCGACGGCTTAGATAGATCAATGATCATCTCTATCGTCTTTCAAAGAAGTATACCTGTGTGAGCTGAATCATGTTTACTTTTTTGTGTGGATTGTGTTGTGCTATCCTGTATGGATTTACGTTTTTCTTTCTTGTGTGGATTGTGTTGTGCTATCCTGTGTGGAATTACGTTTTTCTTTCCTGTGTGGATTGAGTTGTACTTGGGCTCGGATGTTGGAGCCGAATGAGATTTGATGACTTAGGTATATGTATGGGAATATACCTAAGCAGTGTTAGATGTTACTTCGTGATTTACCTTTCCTTTGTGGTTTATCCTTTGTGGATACTGGGAGACCTTTGGGGGTCTCGGGGTCCCTACTGAGTAGCTTATACTCACCCCTGCACGGGTTATGCCCGCACTACGATGTGTTGGATGCAGATGATGGACAACATTGATTGTGGGTGAGGCTTGCAGAGCAGGACTGTACCTGGAGGTGGACCACTGGGCGGGACGTACTTGGAGCGGACGGCGGGACCCGAGGAGCAGTGGAGCTATCTGTACCCACCCTTCACGTGGGATTTCTAGTGGACAGCTCGGCGTTGCGGCTTACTTTTCAGTTGCTGTTTTTCCTTTTTCAGTTGTACTTTACTTTTAGTTTGGGTTTGTATTCTGGACCACTTACTTTCTGCACTTACTATTGTACCAGTTTTTACTTAGTGTTTACTTTTTCTGCTTTCTTACTCTGTGGTGCTTGTTTACATTACAAAGGTAATTCCTCCCCTTTATCGGGATTTACGCCTTGGTGCTAGTCGCCAGCCCCTGGCCTATGGAAGGCGGGCTTGGGGTAGTCACGACACGGGCCCCGAGGACGGGTCGTGACAATGTAATAGAATTGTGTAATATTTTTGTGATACATTTTAGAGTCAGAAGAAACAACACATATATCTGTTACATGGAAAAGAGATAGTTGTGATTATAAGGACCGGTGAGTTTCACAACAATTCAAATATTTTGATGACGAAAGGAGTTACACGATGAAATAAATAGTTGTGAAAAATTTAATTCCTCAAAATAATTAATTTTTCATGAAAAAAAATAATTGTTTCATGAATTTTGACCGAGTATCCAACACGAGTAGAAAATATCGTGTGAAATAAAATGTTGTGCAAAACTGTATAGATTTTTCTTATAATTTATGTTATAAATAGGTATTCACCATGTAAGTGAAATTACATCATCATGATTCACCAAATGATGTGTTACCGAAATTTCTTCATGTGATTAGTAGATGAATCATTTGAAAGGTAAGTGAGTTTAATTTATTTGAGATATTATTTAAATTTCAATTTGTGAATGACAGTGATATAGGAGGGAAAACCAATATCATCCTATCATTATAACGTTTTTTTGTTTTGGTGTATTTTTTAGATTGGCACATTGACTATGTATGATCCTTGGACACAACGCTGTGAAGGATAACCATGTAACATTATTATATCTCATACATGCTTTAATTTTATCTCCTACAATTCTATAATATAAGGAGATAAATGTTTTTCTTCTAACAACAAAATACGGTCCAAGGAGGCCTTTTTTACAATCATTAATACACTAATTCTATCCCCCTCATTATGTGTATCATACATGGTATAAAATTTTATTATTTAAGTTTGTGAAAATTTAGAGGATTGTTAAATGTAAGATACAAGTTCATAACAAATAATTTGATATAATAGATATCTTATAAATTAATGAATATTTAATATTTATATTTTATTTATCCATTGGCTATCTATTTTCTAAATAAATAATATCTTCAATATTATTAATAAATGTGAGGATAATTGAATATTAATATATTATTCAATGAACATTTTAAAATTACCAAAATTTCAATCTAGATATAGTAATTTATATTTATCAATAGCATAAGGTTAATGTGTTTTCAACAAAAATTAAATGTGAGGTAAGGGACTTCACCTCAATTTCCTTTAATTAATGAATATGGAAATTTTATTGACTAATTTTTTTATATATAGTGTATATACTGCCTTTATTACATAAATTATCATAATAATTCAAAAATAATTTTATTTTAAGTTTTAATTTGATTTATTTTATACATTTGAATTTTACTTGAAAATTACTAATTAGAAAAGAATTACATAAATCAATTTATTTTCCTTGGGTTATATTACTTTTCATTTTCCTGGATATTCCATGATGTTTATTGTAATGATTTTTTATTATCTTTGTGTTTATATTTATAGTTTTTTATGTGGATTTATATATTTTCAAATTTTTTATTGAATAGTTAATTTTCACTTCAATGTTATGATCATTGTAGTTGTCCCCATCTCTAATATTCTTATTTGGGACTTAAGTTATGTTATACACCAATATTAATTTATAATTTACATCTAATTACCATTTTATATTTTATATCATGAATCTATTTATATTTATGATATTTTATTTTCAATTTAATGTTATTACTTTATCAGCACTTTAAAATCAAAATTTAACAACGTGGTATGAAATTTTTGTTTCAATCACATTTTAGTTGTGATTATTTAGTCTTAGATATCTGTTGATGAAAAATATTTTTTTAATTATCAAATAAAAACAATTCAATTTTTTTCTCAAATTATTATTAATTAATTTTTCATGTAATATTTCTATGATAAAATTCTTTAATTATTCAAATGATTGGAAAAACGGTTTTGATAATATACAATATCATTTTTATATTCATAAGAAAATAATTTTCTTCAAAATAATTTTTTTTATATGTTTTAAAATTTTCTCTATATTGTATAATTTTTTCAAGTAATTTTCATTATAATTTATTATTGGACTAATCATGTGCTTTTCCAAATAAATGTAATTTTAATATTCTTATAAAAAATTTCAACATCATATTTGTTTTAACGGTCATGGATGTAATAGAATATTTTCTCTATCAGGACCAATCATTTATGTAACACCCCAAGATTTTATGAGATATATTATTTTTAATTTCTTTTAGGTATTCTATTGTACGCTACACAAAGATTAGCTTGTACTATATGCAACACTGTATTAGCTTGCAGTATACACAGCACTATTCTTGGTTCCTGTTACACACAATTTCATGTTCGTTTTGTAGAAATTATTCTACGCAACATTAAGTATAGATTTTTTTAAAAGTATAAATGAAATAAGTTTTGATTATGTTATATGCATCACCAAATTAATCATCCACTATAGGTACCTCTTACTTGGTTTGCATTACACGCAATCATGACCTTCCTCAATAGCATGTGTAGTACGCAACACCGGGTTCCACTAAACAACAATATATTGTTATAATATTATTATGAACAAGACATTATGAATAGAATTAAATACATTTTGAATTTTATAGCATTTTTATTCATCTTACACATTTTCTCAAACGTGGTTTGAGAACAAAATATTTTTTTTGGGTAAAAGAAGTAATCTTAAAAAAATACAGTTTTGCCGCCTTTTGATGGTAAACCTACTTTAAATATAGTTTTTGACATGTTTATAAGTTAAATTTGAAAAAATAAAAATTTTATTTGGAATCAGGATATAAAAATTTATTTTGGATAAAATTTTCATATTATTTTGATAACTTTCATATTTTAATGTATAGTAAAAACACACAATATTTTAATTAAAAACGACTTTTTTCATCGTAATAATTTATTTGAATAAAATACTATATTAAATGGTTTTAAAGTATAAATATAATATATTTTTACCATTTAATATAATTTATGTCATTATAATTGATTTTACATTGAATTTGTAGGTAATATCATTTCAATCTTTTGCAATGTTTTAACTTTTAAAACTTTTTTTCTTAACAACGGGATTAATTTTAAATTAATGTTTTCAAATTCTGTGATTTGAATTTGGAAAAATTGAATCCATATTTGGAATCAACAGGTCCAAATTTTGTTAAGTGGTTACTTATTTATTTTTGGGCACTATGAATAGTAACTACGGTAAATTTTATTTACCATAGTTAAAGGTAAATCTAGTAATTAAGGATAAATATAATATTATAAAATTACCATAACCCTTGTATTGATATAATTGGATGATTATATTTTATCCTATGGAATATTTGGGTCTAAATGAAATCCATTGGAACCCACTTGATGTGATTAAGACCTATAATTTATTTAATTTTAAAGAAAGTGAAAAATGTCTCACTCAAACTTTAATAATTAAAGTATTTTTGATATAAAGTTATACAAAATATAAATTCGATTATAAATAATAATTTTAAAGAAATTTTTTTACTTTTTTTTGTAATTTATTTGTAATTTTTAAGTTATATTTAATTATCTTAATTTCTTATATATTATTGATGCAGAAATTATTTTCTTAGTGAAAAATCAATAATATAGTTTTTATTAAAATTTATAATACTCATCCAAAGGCCCAAATACTCGAACAAAACCTATTCGTCGAGTATATATATACCATAAGTATCCAAGGGTCATCTTCGAGACCATTTTGAGTCGTATAAAAGATATTATGACATTTATATTATTTTATTTTTAATAATGTCAAAGTTGTCACCTTCATAACTTAATAAATATAAAAATTTAAATGTTGTGATTTTAAGATGATAAATTCTAGTAAAAGTATTATTGTTTAAGTTAATATATTTATCTTCATCATTGCATTTAATATTTAATTTTTATGCGAAAAATAAGTATATTGAATAATTAAAAAAAATATTATAGTAATTATTTTGTTAAGAGAAATATCAAATAAATGGTTTAAAAATACCCAAATAAATATTATATGAACTATTAAATGTTATCCACTAATTTAATAGATTAATATGATATGTTAGGAATATATTAAATATTTTCTATTGAATATATCTTCTCAGTGTATTTTATTTAAATTCAAATAATTGAATAGAGACAAAATTGACACTATTGATATTTTATAAAAATAACATATTATTAAATTGTTTAAAAATCACAAAAATATTTAAAAATTGAAAATTGAAAATTAAATGGTCTAAATTGTAATAATTTATCTAATTATGGAAAATTCACAACACATAATTATGTATTTATAATAATTTATAAATTATAATTTTATTACAACAAATAAATTTAAATAGATTAAATAATAATAAATCAAATTGATAAGTGTTAAAATAAATTCAAAACATGTCTAAATTTTATTAGATAATGAGATTACAACCCTATCTCCTCTCATATTCAAATGTGAGTCATTTTGGATGTTTTTATTTGGGTTTTGAATTTATTATAAATTAATATATCTTATATTTCCAAAGGTTCCCCTATCCTCCTTTATAAAAGGAAACCTCCTCCCTCTCCTCCTCACACCACTTTCAGCCTTAATGCTCAGCCAAACTCTTCCCATTTCTCTTCTCCACTTCCATGGAAACATAATAGAGGTCATATACTTCTTCAAAGACCAACTTTATTTCCCTAAGAGGAGGTTTAGAAGATGCACGTTGAAGAATAGGAGTCTCAGACACATAAAGAAAAAATTGTACATAAGGTAAGGGATAATTTGGAAAAACTCATTTTTATCTGAGATTGCATATACGTAAGTATTTTTTTGGGGTTAAGATGATCATCCATGTCCATGTTTTCTAAAAAAATTTATAAAATTTTTACTATTCTTCAATGTATGTTTAAAGTCATTTTTACCCTTTGTTGACTTTCTACCACATTGTATGGAAGGAATCTTTCCTTTGGTTAACATATAAGGTACTTTTTGGATTTTTCAGAAAAATTATGAGAAGAATGTATTTTTTAACTTATATCACATGAATGGAGTTTTATGATTTCATAAAACATTATTTCCATGAAGCTTCCTTTACAAGTTTTAAAGTTTATTTTTAATTGACTTCATTTAGTATAAAATTGTATGATATGCTAATAAAGGAAAAATGTTTTTAAAGTAGAAAGGATATTTTCATCAATAACGGAGTTCATGTGTTTCATCAAAATTATTTTCCTTCTAAGATAATATAGGGTTCTGTTTCTATCCCTATTTTTACACTGATTTGATTTTGTTATGATAGATTTATTTTTTTTGAAGTCCTTTTATCATATATGGATTATATTATGATAGCATGAAGTTTAAGAATCCCATTTTTACTACATGGGTTATGATATGATATATGATTTATGATTTTGTGGCGCACATAAGAATTGTTTTATTATGAGATTGGTGGGACCTACATCTTTCTCAAATGAATTGGGTAAAGATTTATATCTCATGAGATAGACATGGCTGGAACGGAAAGTTAATCTTCTTTAATGATACAGGACTGGAATGAGGAGTGAACTCGATTCAGTAAGGGACATTTTCCACTATGATGGTATCTCCAATACTGACTTGACTACGATGGAAGTCATATCATGTTCTTAATTATTTTCCACAATTACATGTTTTATTCCCCATGCTATTTTAGCATGATTGATGTTCTATTATGATCTATGCCTTACATAATGACTTGTTTTATGTCATTTCTCAATATTTTTATGTTTAAACATTATGTTCATGTTTTTAAATTCAAATTTATATGGTTTGATTTATTTTCCCCATTCTTACCCTTACTGAGAATTTGAGCTCACCCTTTATATACATTTTTCCCCAGGATATAAAGAAAGGTTTTATGTAAGAAAAAAAGGTGGAGATCTTAATGGGAGATGTAGAAGATCATTAACCATGATTAGAAGATTATGTTATGAGTTTCCAAAGACACTAAACTAATTTGGTCTTTGGGCATTGTTTTTTTGACATTTATTAAGTACTCTACAAAAGTAATTTAATGTCTATGTACGTCAATATATGGGTCTCTACAGTTGGTATCATAGCGAAGGTTTATTTAACCTTTGGAAACTAGGATTCAAAAAATTTAGTGAGATCCCAAGAGATATTTCTAAGGTATGTATAGGGATGTCCCTAAGGTTAAGTATAAGTATAGTTTATAGACATATAATTACAGTAATGATCATTTAATTAAACGTAAGATTTTAGAGATTTAATGTAATCCCATTTATTATGTTGTTTCCCTAAAATTATTTTTTCCTCTCACGCTATTATTTTTGGTTTTTATAAAATGGATGGAAAGAGAAATATTCATGTTAATGGAGAATATTATGGACAATGGAATGGTATTCTTCCTGAGTATCCAAATGAAGTGGGATTTTTATGGTGAAATGTCATTATTATGCCTAATCTACAACCTCTTAATATGATCAATAATATCAACTTTTGTATTTTTCCTAACTCGGATAATAACAGAAAGATGGAGTTTCATTATGATTATAGAGGAAAGAGAGTTCAATTTTCTTCATGTAAATCATATCGGAAGAGACATCAAGGAAAATGTTTCAAAGGAATTGGAAGATGCTTTTTGTGTGGAAAATAAGGACACAAAGCCGGTAATTAAAAAGGAAAGGGTTCAATTAAAACTATGGAGAAGGATAATGGTATTTCTAAGACATCAAAAATAGTTAAATATTTTAAATGTGGAACGTATGGGAATTATGAAAACCAATTATCTAAGGTAAAGTCTCATTAAGAGAATCAACATGCTCATATGGGTAGTATTTCTGTTGTTGATGATGAGGAGACTACAAATGATATATGATATGAATGAAGTGTTGAGGAATAAAATGATGAAGCTCGGTCGATGGATTAAGAAGGTAGTGGAATGATTTTATATTTATCAAGAGTAATGTTATTTAGGTAATTTAATGGTACTATGGAATAATGAAACATCTAAGGATTGTTACAATAATGTTTTTCCTTGAGTATTTGAAAGTATACATTGAATGGTACCAATAATCATGAAAGGTTATTCAAATATTTTTAGAAAGCAGATGATATGTGCATAATGATGGGATTAGGAGAAAATAATATGTTGGATATTATTAATGAGCTCATGATTGATATCAGGACAAAGTGATATCATGGTTTGAGTATATAGTATTTGTGGGATTTTGGAATGTGGAAGGAGCTAACTTTTGACAACATTCATGTTTTCACTATGGTTCTATGGTAACTCATTTTTCAAGACAATACATGATTATGGAATTAAAATGATTAAAATGTGACCTACAAGATTTATCTTATGATATATGGGGGATAAATGATGGTATTAACATGATTGGTAGATGAACTTTCTAGTATTCATTTTCTTTATACTATTAGATTGGACAGAAGTATTACTGATAAGACTAATGGTTGGAATTCATTATGTTTGACCTCAGATAGTATTGTTTAAGGCTAGAAATGTTTTATATTATTTCTGGAATTTTGTAATAGTATAATTTAAAAAAAATACAACCTGTAAGATGTGCGACAACCCATCGCGTCGGACAAGGATGCAGGAATCAAACCCACAACCAAAGTGCGACAGGCCTTTATCTCCAACCAATGGTCTACAAGAAGTCCCTGGTTAGTAGAAATTAGTTTTATTTTATTAAGTGGTATTATATTTGGAGTTTAAGTCCATTTTTTGGAATCATATACAATTAACCTGACCATAGATAGAATTATGTATATTTAATAACTATTTATTACATTTTGTTTGAGACAGATAGAATGACATATCATTCTATCACATGATCTGCTTACACTTCATGGAAGACAAATTCAACTTCATCTCTTTAAGAGATGAAGTGGAAATTGTTCAAGGTAAAAACAACAGTGTGATTTTACAAAAATCAAGTAAGTATTTCTTTTAATTTTTCAACATTAGGGAAATGATCTTGAAAACAAAAAATTTTCTCCTAT
The DNA here is from genome assembly GCA_963277665.1 of Viscum album. Taxonomy (NCBI): domain Eukaryota; kingdom Viridiplantae; phylum Streptophyta; class Magnoliopsida; order Santalales; family Viscaceae; genus Viscum; species Viscum album. The sequence goes on along the minus strand of OY728155.1, from coordinate 354,854,952 downwards.
TACCCACAAATTCGATGAATCCTATGGTACCTTAGATCATAAAATTTTATGGCTTTTTGATTGTTGTCTTTTTCATAGCCATGTCCTCTACCACTCATCATCATAACATGAGGGTTAGATTTCTATTCCATATCCAAATTTTCAACTATGTTCTCTTATGTGGAAACTAATAGATGAGTTAATTTGGGTAACTGTTATGTTTCATAATTCACTTTTTGAAATAATGTTTTAGTATTCCTTTTCACAATGTGGGTTTATATGAATAAAACATTCAAGTAGTAAATGATTTATAACCCCAGTGAATTTCAAGGGAGAAATTCATTTTAAGGGGGGTAGAATGTAACACACCTAGATTTTATGAGATATATTATTTTTAATTTCTTTGATGTCATATATTGTACACTACACAATGATTAGCTTGTACTATACACAACACCGTATTAGATTGTAGTATATGAAACACTATTCTTGGCTCGTGTTACATACAATTTCAAGTTTGTTTTGTAGAAATTATTCTACGCATCATTAACTATAGATTTTGTTTAATGTATAAATGAAATAAGTTTTAATTATGTTATATGTAATAGCAAAGGGAGCTTCCAATATATGCATCCCTAACATGGCTTTCATTACACGCAATCACAACCTTCTTCAATAGCGTGTGTAGTACGCAATATCGGGTTTCGCTAAACAACGATATATTGTTATAATATTATTATGAAATAGCCGTTATAAATATTATTAACTACATTTTGAATTTTATATCATTTCTATTCATCTTACACATTTTCTAGAACATGGTATCGGAACAAAATAAATTTTTCAGGTAAAATAAGTATTTTTAAAAAATTGCATTTTTGCCGCCTTTTGATGGCGCACCCACTTTAAATCTAGTTTTTTAAAATGTTTATAAGATCAATTTGACAAAAAAAATTTCTTTGGAATAAGGATATAAAAAAAATTTGGATAAAATTTCCATATTATTCTGATAACTTTCATATTTTAATGAATAGTAAAAACACACTATATTTTAATTAAAAACAACTTTTTCATCGTAATAATTTATATGGTTAAACTATAATATTTAATGGTTTTAATGTATAAAAATAATATACTTTTACCATTTAACATAATTTATGTATTAAGAATTGATTTTACATTGAATTCATATGTAAAATCATTTCAATATATTCCAATGTTTTAACTTTTAAAACTCATTTTCTTAACAATGGGATTAATTTTAAAAAAATTTATGCAACTTCTGAGTTTTGAATTTGGAAGAAATGGATTAAATATTTTGAATAATTATGTCCAAATTATGTTAATTTGTTACTTTTTTTGGGCACAATGAATATTAACTACGGTAAAATATTTTTACCATAGTTAAAGGTAAATCATGTAATTAAGGGTAAATATAATATTATATAATTACCCAAACACTTGTCTTAATATAATTGTATGATTATATTTTGTCCTAAGGCATATTTGGATCGAAATGGAATCCATTGGAACCCACTTGGATGTGATTAATTCCTTAATGTTTTTTAATTTTAAAGAAAGTGAAATATCTCTCACTGAAACATTAATAATTAAAGTATTTTTAATATAAAGTTATATAGAATATAAATTTGAATAAATATACTCATTTGAAAGCTAAAATGTCTTTATTTGTTAAGGTAATTTATTTTTAATTTTATGTTATATTTAATTACCTTAATAGCATATACATTAATGATGCAGAAATTATTTACTTAGTGAAAAAATCAATAATATATATTTATTAAAAGTAATAATACCCATCAAAAGGCTCAAAAACATGACCAAAACCTATTGATCGAGTATAGATATACCATAAGTATCCAAGTGTATACTTTGTTACCATTTGGAGCCATATAAATGTGATTAATACATTTATATTATATTATTTTTAATAATGTCAAAGTTGTCACCTTCGTAACTTAATAAATATAACAATTTAAATTTTGTGATTTTAAGAAGATAAATTCAAGTAAAAATATTATTATTAAATTTAATAGATTTATATTCATCATAGGATTTTATTTTTAATTATTATGAAATAAATAAGTATATTAAATAATTATACAAAAATATTATATTAATTATTTTGTTAAGAGAAATATCAATTAAATGGTTTTAAAAATATTAAATAATAATTATATGAACTATTTCATGTGCTCCACTAATTTTATAGATTAATATGACATGTTAGGAATCTTGTAAATATTTTGGATCGAATATATCTTCTCTGTCAATTTTATTTAAATTCAAATAATTTAATAGTGTCAAAATTGACATTATTGATATTTTATAAAAATAATATATTATTAAATTTTTTAAAAATCACAAAAATATTAACAAATTACAAATTGAAATTTATATGGTCTAAATTTTAATAATTTATCTAATTATAGAAATTTCACAACACATAAAAAAGTATTTATAAAAATCTAAAAATTATAATTTTATTACCACAAATAAATTTAAATAGATTAAAGAAGGATAAATAAAATTAATAAGGTTTAAAATAAATTCCAAACATGTCTAAATATTATTGGTAGATACGATTACAAACCGATATCATCTCATATTCGAATGTGAGTCATTTTGGATATTTTTATGTGGGGTTTGAATTTATTTTAAATTAATATTTCTTATGTTTCAAATGGTGCCCCTCTCCTCCCTTATAAAAGGGCACCTCCTCCCTCTCATCCTCACACCACTTTAAGCCTTAAAGCTCGAACAAACCCTACCCATTTCTCTTCCCCACTTCCCTAGAAACATACTAGAGGTCTTGGTCATCTTCAAAGACCAACATTAGTTCCCTAAAATGAGGTTTATAAGAGGCGCGTTAAAGAAGAGGAGTCTCGGACATATACGAAATAAATTAGACATTAGGTAAGGTATAATTTGGAAACTCTCATTTTTATCCGAGATTACATATACGTAAGTATTTATGGGGGTTATGTTTATCATCCATGTCCATGTTTTTTAAATATTTTTCATAAAATGTTTACTATTATTCCATGTATGTTTAAAGTCATTTTTACCCTTTGTTGACTTTTTACCACATTATATGGAAGGAATATTTCCTTTGGTTACCATATAAGGTACTTTTTGACTTTTTCAGAAAATTTACGAGAGGAATTTATTTGAACTTATACGGCATGAATGTATTTTTATGACTTCATAGAAGATTATTTCTATGAAGATTCCTTTTAATGTTTTCAAGTTAATTTTAATTAACTTATTTGGGTTTAAAATTGTATGACATGTTAAGAAAGGAAATTTTTTTTGAAGAAGATAGGATATTTTTCTCAAGAATGGTGTTCAAGTGTTTAATCAAAATTATTTTCCATCAAAGAAAATATAGGGTTCTATTTATATCCCTATTTTTACATTAATTTGATTATGTTATGATGGAATTATTTTTATGAAGTCCTTTCATATTATATGGATTATGTTATGATGGCATGAAGTTTAAGAATCCCATTTTTACTACAAGGGTTATGCTATGATTTATGATTTATGATTTTGTGGCACACATAAGAATGGTTTCATTATGATATGGGTGGGACCTATATCTCCCTCCAATGAAATGGGTAAAGATTTATATCTCATGAGATAGACATGGCTGAAATGACGAGTTAATCTGGTTCAGTGATACCGGACTGGAACGAGGAGTGAACTCAATTCAGTAATGAACTTTGTACACTATGATGGTCTTGACAGCAATGCATTGGCTACTATGAAAATCTTATCATGTTCTTAACAGTTTGCAATAATTGCATGTTTTATTCCCCATGCTATTTTATCTTGATTGAGGTACCATTATGATCTATGAATTACTTACTGCCATGTTTTATGTCATTTCTCAATATTTTGATGTTTAAACAATATGTTTATGTTTTTAAGTTCAAATGTATATGGTTTGTTTTATTTTCTCTATGTTTACCCTTACTGAGCATTTGAGATCACCAATTATATGTTTTCTTTTCCCCAGGATATAAAGAAAGGTTTTAGGTAAGAAAAAAAGGGGGATATCTTAATGGGAGATGTTGAAGATCCTTCACCATGATTAGAAGATTATGTTCTGAGTTTCCAAAGAAACTAAACTAATACAGTATTTGGGAATCAGTTTTTGTCATATATTAAGTATTCCGAAAAAGTAATATAATGTCTACGTACGTCTGGCTATGGGTCTTTACAATTTATCTGATTCCACCTTTCCAAATATAAATAATTAATGTTAAATAAAATCCTTTCCTAATGTTCTAAAAATTCATTATTTTTGAAATTTATTTTCAATGTGAAAAATTGTACTTTCAAATATTTTTTTTAAATGATATTTATATGGTATTTTAATTAATCAAGGACTCCAACCCTTTATTTTACATATATTCCAATAGTGTTATAACATCTTCATTCTTTATATGGATTCATTTTGATCAATTTAAAACGTAAAATTAATTTAATTTTTTTATTTAATAATTTATTAATAAATAAAATTCCCTTAAAATATTTACATTCTTGTTATTATTGGACAAAACTATACCCTAAGGATTGATATTATTTATCATGGATATGATTATTTATTAAACCATATATAATTTAGACATACATAATTTTATATTGAATTTAATTTGATTGGTAATGTAATATTAATATTTTATATTATTTATCCAGTAATGAAATTTACAGGTAAGGTATGTTGTTCGTAAATTGAAACAATCATTGAATATTAGTGGAAGTATTGGACATGAAATAATTTGTGGGGCCCAAAATTATATAAACCTAATATTAATCTATAGTCTTATGAGGAAAATCAGTAATATATATTTAAGTGTTGTTTTACCGATTATTTTAACCATTAATTTGAATGGTAATCAAAGTATAGATATGATGATGACTTGTAACGCCCCGACCCCAGTTACCCAGAGTCGGTGCATTATTGCGTAATATTTTCATGATAAAAAAAGATCAATCCTCGAAAGACCGATTAGTATAGTAGCCTTGGAAACACTATATACATTCATAAATGTTACATTACATAATAAAGTGAAAAATCACAATAACATAGTATCTATAGTCGACACTTCTACCCCCTTTAGACTATCCCTACAGGTCAGTCATAAAATATTTCTTCACATCCTGGAAAAAATAAAATATTGAAAGGGGTGATCTCAGATGCTCAGTAAGGATAACAATATAGCAGAAGCTTTCATAAATATACATAAACATTTTAGGCAATGTATGACTAAAACAAAATCCTTTTAAACTTGAACTTCAACATAATATAGAAAAAGTAAAATGAGATAATTACATTTACATATTCACATGGATATTCTACTAGTAAAATAATCACATGCAATATAAATAACCACTTTCATAATGATGGAATGCATAATGCAAGACTATAATAACCACATAGCCAAGGCCTTGTGCCAAGACTACAAATAAGATGTTGTCAAGGCCTCGTGCCAAGACACTAGTTTGTCTCATGAGACCTACCGATGCATCGACGAGCTATAGCGGGCTCCACCCATCAATTATTAAGTCCAATGGATTCCCTATATGAATAGGTTTAAACATATCATAAACCATAACATAATTGTATCACATAAAACATGCATAAAGGAAACATAACATTTCCTCATTTCAATCACAAGATATCAATACAACACATTGTTATAAAAAACACTTTCAAAACCATTTTCTATACCAAAATAAAAGAAAATTAAAACATTGTATTTATTTTCATTTTAAAAAAAGTTATAGCTTGTAGAGGAAGCCGAAACTCAAATAATGGTCATGGTGGCGGAGAAGTCGTTGTCGCCGCATACGTACGATGAGAAATACATTCCATTTTGTCATTTAGTAAAACACTTTATATAAAAATATTCCTTTTGAATAAACGTAAAATTCAAAGGGGTTTATATACGGTATAAAAGAAATTTATGTATAAAACAAAATATGCCTCAATGAATGGAGATTGAGATGAATTCCCTTCAAATGATCATTTTTATAAAATAAAATAGATCTATTATGTGTATTCACTATAATTACACATAAATAAAGTAAAAATACAAGATAGGACATAATAATATCATGACATAATTTGAAAGTAAGAGATTAACCCAAAGAACAAAAATTTGGTTAAGAAGTTCCCCTACCTCGTGCTTGACTTGACTCGATCTTTATTTAACCCCTTGAATAATAAACTAGAGTTAATTTATAAATGATTAAAAAACTTTTTCATGTCCATTATTTATTTTATATAACTTATTACTATGTTATGAACATTATATACTTATTTAAGTTAATAACGGTCATTTTGTTGATCTTTGGTACTTGAGTCAAAAATAAACTTCTTATAATTACAAGTTGTTCATGTGGTGAAATATCCATTATATCCAGAATTATATTAATGATTTAGATATCATATATATCATATATATCCAGTATATACATTCATTCATAATATTATGTAACATTTAGAGGTAAGAAATGAAAATGCACCGTTCATGGAGACAGTAAGCCGTACGTACGCATGAATGCTACTTTCATTTCTATTTCGTATTTAATGGAATTAAATTATAATTATATAAAGTTATACTATAATTCCAGTATAATATAATGTATAATACCATTTAATCCATCCTTTATACATCCCACATATGGAATTAATGATTCAAATCACTTTGAGGGGGCGGTAGTCCGCACTTCCTAAAATGAAATTATCGCGTTTACCCATAATGGAAATCATAAAGGTATGCCACAAATGAAAAATAAATAATCATAAGGAAAACAAAAACATAATATATATCATATATAAAAATAGTGTCATCATAATGGCCACCATGAGAGGTGTTAAAAGAAGATTGAACAATCATCGTTTCGTGAGGCTGTAATTCGCCACCAACAGAAACAGTATGTTCGTTAACCATTAGACAAGGGTGTGTGTAAGTGTAAATAAAATAATTCTCATAAAAACATCCTAGTATATTGAAGATAATTTTTTTGTTACAAAATAAAGGAATAAAAATATTTTAAGGGGTTGGAGCAGCAAAATAAAACAAAATAACATAAGAGAAGACATTACATTAAAATCGGGAAACTCCCCTTAGTTTGAACCAAAATGGTTTCTTGAAGAGTTTTCTGCCTAAGTTAAGGCTTCTAGGATGAAGGGAGGAATGTTGCGAGAGTATTAGGGCCGAGGTTGGCCAAGAAAAATGTCTTGGAAGGTGTGAATAAGGTGGTAGTGGTGGGGGCCTTTTATAAGATGAGAGGAGGGGCACTCTTGGAATGTCATGAAATGTTACTTTATTATATAATGAGTTTAGGATTTTAAAGGTCCCAAACATATATACATCAAGTATAAGGTAATACAGGTTCGAAATATATTCATACAATCGGTTTTTGACAAGTTTAAATTTTAGATTTTACATTATCTTTTCATTTTATTTAAATCGTTAATTAATGAGGTAATCGCTGCATCATCATGGTGTCATAAAACATTTAATTTATTTAATGTCTAAAAATTATAAAAAATTATCATGATGTAGGAAATATTTTTATATTTACAATGAATATTTATAGTCGAAATTATAACTTATATAACCCCATGTAATAATTGTTTTAATAAAACAACACATATTTGTGACAATTCTATTTTTTACTTTAAATAAAAGGTTATTAATGTCATTTTCTTAACCAAGTGGCTCCATGGGGTCCACAAGATCACCCATGGATTTTCGTGGTCGTCCATGACTCATAAAATAAGGTTAGTACAAGTTTAAAGGTATTTTCATATTTTTATAATATCATTTTGACCTTAAATTTCACTAATTATCTTTAATCACGATTAATTAAACTTAAAAGTTACTATTCACCAAACATTTATTTTAATCCTATTGAACCACATTTTACTTCCTAATGATAAACATGTTTGTCGGAATTTTGAAAATCAAATCACAAAAGTGGTAATGTTTCATTTAAACAAAAAATCAGTTTTCTAACTACCACTTAGTGGTGTCACTATTCATCAAAAATTGAAGTTTTTCAGAACAATGCCAAAATTTCAACCTGAGTAATAATTTATATTCCAAATTCAAAAATGATGTCTATTTTAAAAAATCCCAAACATATAAGTTTCATTAATTAATTATATAATTAATTCCCACTGTCACAATAAATAGCGTGTTTTTAAGAAACAATATTTATCAAAAGATTGACAATTGTTTATGTCCAATTTCAAAGTGAAATTAATTCTAATTAACACCATTGGATATAATGAAAAAAATATATTCTAATTATAATTTTAAACCACTCAAAATTATAATTTATCACTATAAATTATTTTTATTAAAAAAGTTGTTTTTAAGTATTTTTCAATATTCATAAAAAATTAGAAGTTCTCAGAAAAATACCAAAAATTCAACATAGGCTAATTTTGATATTCTGAATCCAAAAATGAAGTCCATTTTTAAATATAAGATATATATATAGTTTCAAAAAGTGGGTATTACTATTCATAATGTCTATTTTTATTGGTCATGGTGTGTTAGAATCTCGAACTTGTGTACAATGCAAGCTATTGCATTATTGAAAGAGAAGTGCATCGTGGAAGCTCGGGGTGTTACATTCTTCCCTCCTTCAATAAATTGCATCCTCGTAATTTGAAATTTTTCTTTGAAAATAAAAGATTTAAAATAGAAAATACCTTTATGGAAAACCCACATCGGAAATAAGGTTAATAAAATTTAGCCTTAATAAGAGGGAAAGTGAAATGAAAAAGTCACCAGCAAATTATTATCTCGATTAGGAGAGCATTGGTGGAAATTAGAGACATATAATTGGATGAAAACATAAATATTTGTAGGGAGTGATTGAGGTCATCAATCAAAAAAAATTGTAAAATTGAGGGCCTCAAAGCCTTCAATCTATGTTGATTTAAAATATTATCAGTTCAACAAGACATAAGGTATTAGTATAACACATTTTTTTTTGTTTTAATATCCCTTTACTAATGTTTAGGAATTAATTTATTCATATAATAAGAGATAGGTATATATATATTTATGCTTGACAAGTAGAGTTTCATCTTTCAACTAATTTCTACCACAAACTCATCTTTCACTCAAAAAGATAATAAAACTCAAAAATATTATATTTATCGTAATTATACAAGGTTCAAAATATTAACACATACCATTTAGATTAGGAAAACTATTTTGTAATAACCAAGGACTTCTTGTAGGCTTGTGGTAAGTAATAAAGGCCTGTCGCACTATGGTTGTGGGTTCGATTCCTACAGCTTTGTCCGACATGACGAGTTATCCCTCGACCTACGGGTTTTCCTTTTCCTAAAACGATAGTATTATAATATTACAAAAATTATATTCAGAAATGTTTTAACCTTAATCAATACTCTCCAAGGTTCAACTTAATCCATTCCAACATTTATAGTTATCTAAAATACTTCTTTCCAACTCACCGTCCAAATTTTATAAGGAAGGTAATCATAATGAAGATCCTTTTTACTGCATAACAACATGTGAACACCTTCATCATGTATTCTTTTAAAACACAGCAACATCCTGAATTACCCTAAATCCTTATTGATTACATTCATGTACCTTATTCCTTATAGAATACTAGATATACTCTTTATATCCAAAAATTTATACAAATAATTAATTAATTTCAAGGAAGTTAAGAATATCCAATATAATTTATCCAAATCAATCATGTATTATTCCAAAATCACTATCTCGGTATTAAGAACCATATTATGGTTTATCTTTCTCTCAACCATATATTTTCTAAAAATTTAACCTGTTATGGAGTCACTTTTCTTGGTTCCACACAATCTCAAGTCCTTGATGAAATAGTACTACAGTACAATCCTTATATACTCCATAATTATTATAACTAGTATATCATTGATACAACACACAAATGACACAATTATTTAATAACAACATAAGAACTCTAATCATTCCTCCCCATATGTGGTAGTATCATAACTTGATTATTATCCAATATAATCATTTGGGGAATACTCTGATGATTGGAACATTGGTTTGTGTAGTGTCCCCACTCTTTGCAGATGAAGCATTGCACATTTGAAACCTTTTTCTTACCCTTTCAGTCACGCACTTGGTGTCCTTTTTATCCACACCTATAAAAAACTCCCATTCCCTTCAGGCTTGTTCCAATGTTTTTCTTCCCATAGTTATCACATATTGTAAAATTCTTCTTTTCCCTCGTCCCTTTATCTATCATTCTCTCTTCCATCATTTTCTTCTCTTTCTTCCCTTAAAATCCATAAGACTCATAGAATTATTTACTTATCTTATTAAAACATGATACTATTTCTTCATTTGTTGAGAACACATGGGATACTATTTCACTTCTAAATGTTGGCTTAATACCATGAAAGATATGATCCTTCTTCCTCTTTGGATCATGCGTATTGGTGGAGTTCACATTCCTTCTTCTGGGCTCCATTTCTATAAAATGGCATAAACTAGGTTAGTTTATGAATTGCAATGAATAATTCCAAACTTGTAAAATACTTAATGTAAATTGAACAGTTTATGGATATAATCCATAATCAAAAAAATGTTTTCTTTGAGGAATTATGTACTCATAAACCCTTTATAATGGTTTGTAAAAAAAATGAGAATTATCCTAATCATATCCCCCGGGAGTGTCATAACCAAGAGTGCAGCAAGGCCCGTTGTCGTGCACCAGTTCCTGTTCGAGTCTAGCTCAAAGAGATGTTTTCAGGCTTTACCCCTACGTACATCTGTACCAGAGCCGCCTCTACCTGCTCATATCCAGACAGGGATGTATTGCTCGGAAAACTCAAAAAATCTCTATAATACCAAAATTCTAGGATGTTGTTCTATACTAATCCTCAAATTCTATCTTTAGGCTATGTGATCTAATCAGAGAGTATCTAAATCTAGCTTCCAAGGTTAGTACTAAACTGCCTTTGATACCAACAATAACGCCCCGACCCCAGTTACCTAGATTCGATGCATTATTTCATAACATTGGCATGACCACAAAAGATCAAGTCTCGAAAGACTGATTAGTTTAGTAGCCTTTGAAACACTAGATACATTCATAAATGTTACATTACATCATAAAGTGAAAATAACAATAACATAGTCTCCATATTTCACACTTCTATCCCCTTCAGAATATCCCTGTAGGTCAGTCATAAAATATTTCTTCACATCCTGGGAAAAATAAAACATTGAAAGGGGTGAGCTCAGATGCTCAGTAAGGATAACAATATAGCGTAAGTTTTCATAAATAAAAATAAACATTTAAGGAAACATATAACTAAAAAAAATCCTTCTAAACTTGAACTTAAACATAATATGGAAAAAATAAAATGAGATAATTCCATTTACTTATTCACATGGATATTCTACAGGTCAAATAATCACATGCAATGTCAATAACCACTTTCATGATGATGGGATGCATAATGCCAGACTATCATAACCACAGAGCCAAGGCCTCGTACAAAGACTACAAATAAGATTTTGTCAAGGCCTCGTGCCAAGACACTAGTTTGTCTCATGAGACCTACCGATGCATCGAGGATCTATAGCGGACTCCACCCATCAGTTATTAAGTCCAATGCATTCCTCATATGAACAAGTTTAAACATATCATAAACCATAACATAATCATATCACATAAAACATGCATAAAGGAAACATAACATTTCCTCATTTCAATCACAAGATATCAATACAACACATTGTTATAAAAAATCACTTTCAAAACCATTTTCAATACCAAAATAAAAGAAAATTAAAACATTGTATTTATTTTCATTTAAAAAAAAGTTATATCTTGTAGAGGAAGACGAAACTCAAATAATGGTCACGGTGGTGGATAAGTCGTTGTCGCCACATATGTACGAAAAGAAAAACATTCTTTTTTGTCGTTTAGTAAAACACCTCGTATAAAATTATTCCTTTTTAATAAACGTAAAACGCAAAGGGGTTTATACACCGAATAAAAGAAATTTTTGTATAAAACAAAATATGCCTCAATGAATGGAGATTGAGACGAAGTCCCTTACAAAGATCATTTTTAAAATAAAATAGATATATTATGTGTACTCAATATAATTACACATAAATAAAGTACAAATACAAGATAGGACATAATAATATCATGACATAATTTGAAAGTAGGAGATTAACCCAAAGAACGGAAATTGGGTTCAGAAGTTCCCTTACCTCGTGTCCGACTTGACTCGATCATTCTTTAACCTCCTGAATAATAAACTAGAGTTAATTTCTACTTGATTAAGAACCTTTTTAATGTTCATTATTCCTTCTTTATCACTTATTACCTTGTTATGAACATTATGTAATTATTTAAGTTAATAATGGTCATTTTGTCAATCTTTGGTACTTGAGTCAAAAATAAACTTCTTATAATTACAATTTGTTCATGTGGTGAAATATCCATTATATCCAGAATTATATTCATTATTTAGATATCATATATATCATATATATATCCATTATATATATTCATTCATAATATTACGTAACATTTAGAGGTAGGAAATGAAAATGCACCGTTCATGGAGACGGTAAGGCATACGTACGCATGAACGCTACTTTCATTTCTATTTCATATTTAATGGAATGAAATTATAATTATATAAAGGTAAACTATAATTACATTCTAATATATTGTATAATAACATTTAATCCATCCTTTATACATCCCACATATGGCATTAACGATTCAAATCACTTTGAGGGGGTCGTAGTCCGCACTTTCTAAAATGAAATTATCGCGATTACCCATAATGGAAATCATAAACGTATGACATAGATGAAGAATACAGAATAATAATTAAAAAAACAATATATATATCATATATAAAAATAGTGTCATCATAATGTCTACCAAGAGAGGTGTTAAAAGAAGATTGAACAATCATCGTTTCATGAGGCAGTAATTTTCCACCCACAGAAACAGTATGTTCTTTAATCATTAAAAGAAGGTGTGTGTAAGTGTAAATAAAATCCTTCTCATAAAAACATACTAGTATATTGAATATACTGTTATCGTTACAAAATATAGGAATAAAAAGAGTTTAATGGGTTGGAGAAGAAAAATAAAACAAAATAACATAAGAGAATACATTACCTTAAAATTGGGTAATTGCCCTTAGTTTGAACCAAAATGGTTTCTTGAAGAGATTTATTCCTAAGTTAAGTCTTCTAAGATGAAGGGAGTAATTTTTAGAGAGTATTTGGGCAGAGTTTGGCCGAGCCAAATGTCTTGGAAGGTATGAATAAGGTGGTAGTGGTGGGGGCCTTTTATAAGAGGAGAGGAGAGGCACTCTTGGAAAGTCATGAAAAGTTACTTTATTATATAATGAGTTAAATATTTTAAAGGTCCTAAACTTATATATTTCGAGTCTAAGGTGATAAGGGTTCTAAATATACTCATCCAATAGGTTTTTGACAAGTGTAAGTCTTAGATTTAACATTATCTTTTCATTTTATTTAAATCGTTAATTACTGAGGTAATCGTTGCATCATCATGGTGTCATAAAAAATTTAATTTATTTAATGTCTAAAAATTATAAAAAATATATCATGATTTAGGAAATAGTTTTATCATTCCAATGAATATTTATAGTCTAAATGTTAACTTATATGACCCCATGTAATAATTTTTTAGTAAAACAACACATGTTTGTGACAATTTTATTTTTACTTTAAATAAAAAGTTATTAATGTCATTTTCTTACCCAAGTGGCTCCATGTGGTCCCCAAGTTTACCCATGGATTTTATTGGCCGTCCATTACTCATCCAATAAGGGTAGGACAAGTGTAAAGTTATTTTCATCTTTTTAAAATATCATTTTTACCTTAAATTTCACTAATTACTTTTAATCGCGATTTATTAAACTTAAAATATACTATTAACCAAAATATTATTTTAATCCAATTGAACCACATTTTAATTTCTAATGACAACCATGTATGTCAGATTTTTTAAAATCAAATCACATATGTTGTAATTTTTCATTTAAACAAAAAATCAGTTTTTTAACTACCACTTAGTGGTTTCACTATTCATCAAAATTGATGTTTTTCAGAACAATGCCAAAATTTCACCCTGATTTATAATTGATATTCCAAATTCAAAAATGATTTCTATTTTAAAAAATTCCAAACATATAAGTTGCATTAATTAATTTTATAATTAATTCCTGCTGTCACAACAAATAACGTGTTTTTAAGAAACAATATATATCAAAAGATTGACAATTGTTTATGTCCAATTTCAAAGTGAAATTAATTCTGAGGACCACCATTGGATAAAATGGTAAAAATATATTCTAATTAAACTTTAAAACCACTCGATAGTATAATTTATGTCAATAAATTATTTTTATTAAAAAAAAATTTTAAGTATTTTTGACAATTCATAAAAAATTGGAAGTTCACAGAAAAATGAAAACAATTCAACATAGGCTAATTTCGATATTCCAAATCCAAAAATGAAGTCTATTTTGAAATATGAAATATATATATATTCAAAAAGTGGGTATTACTATTCATATTGGCAATTTTGATTGGTCACGGTTTGTTAGAATCTCGAACATGCGTACAATGCAAGCTATTGCATTATTGAAAGAGAAGCGTATCGTGGAAGCTCGGGGTGTTACATGACTAATATCATTGAAAATGATAATTGGAATTTCCTTCAATAAAAACATAGTTATTATTATTTTTTGGGTAATTTCTATGATTTTGACAATAAATTTATTTTATTATAAGGTTATTGATTAAATGGATGGTGTGTTTAGTTATTTAAATTAACATAATAATTATTTCTTATCTAATTATGATATTTATGTTAATTAATAAATGAAATTAGTTTTAGGTATTTAAATTTCTATATTTATTATGCCTTATTGATTATGAATTATTTATTATTGATTGAATCCTCTTTCCATAATTCCTACTAATAATTCGGGGTCAAAATTATTTTTTACATTCCCCATGACATTATAAAAGTATTATAAAATGAGTTCAATGTTGTATAATTTTTTACATTCACAATTTCTTATTTCATGTTTTGAAATGTAAAATGCGAGTCATATATATATCTTGTTTAGAATGATTATTATACTATTTGTTCCTTTGGTATGTGAATACGTTTTTCCATAAATAATGTAGTAATGTAACCACTAACTATGGGATACTACGATTGGGGTCATTACTGGGATAATTATAGAATCCAACCTCTTTATCACATAAAATTTTATTACATTTTACAAAAATGAGGATCTTTAAGGTTTAGTGTCTTGGAAACCAGGAACTTTAAACATGAAAACATAAAACATTCTTCTAAAACACTTGAAAGGCTTCTCCTCATGTTCTTCCTAGGTTCATTACTGCATCACATAACCTGGGAGCATACATCAAAAGAGAGGGTGAGCAAAAAGCCCAGTAAGGAAAACAAGATAAACATTTTACATGTGAACTTGTGATACTTCAATAAGGTCATGAAAAAGAACTTTAAGGCATGAGAATGAAATAAGGAGGCATATCATAATAAAAATAACATTTTTCATAAATTGAAAATGTGGCTGCAACATTTAATATTGACAATCGTTTCATTTCACCAAGGTCCATCCCCAAGGTGTCGTTAAAAATTACCAAGGTTATTCACCAAGGCGTCGTTAAAATGGTCATCTCTAGAGATTAAGTCTTTACCCAATGCATTGGAGCGCTATCAGGGCGCACCCTTAAATTTTCCTTTATTATCATGTGAGCCACATATATCATCATCAAACATTTCATAAATAACCCATATAGCATAAAAAAATGGGTTTCATTTCATAATCATAACGTTTTAAAAAATGCTTTAAAGACATGATCTTTACGTTACTTTAAACCTACGGAAAGGGAAAGCGGGTATCATGTATGTAAATCCCAGAATTTAAAATAGAACATTTTTATATATATGTGAATACCCCTTTAGAAGAAATAGCTTTGAGTATTCAATCAATAATATAAACGAACTTTAGAAAAAGAGAGAGACATTTTGAGACGGAAATTCTATAGAAAAACGGCTACGTTATGAGGTTTTAGAAGACATTAAAAAGAGAGGGAAAATGGGTAAAACAATCATAAATGACCCATAAAATAGTAGATGGACAGAATAAGAAGGATAAATAATCATGGTAATGAAATTTCAAGGACATACCATTTGAAATGAAAAACATGGAAGGAAGACAAAAATTAGATTTCTCTTATGAAAGTTCGGTAGCCTAATGGCGTTACTTAAACTTCAACAAAATGATTTGAAAAGATCAAATAGGGTCTCTCATCATGTGAACATAAGAGTTCAGTATGATATATATAGAGATAATTCCCCAACATAAATAAAAAGGAACTTGAAAGACTTGACATGAAAGTAGAACTTTGAAAAGAATGAGAAGGGTGAAAGAATACCCTAAAAAATTCGGCAGCCTAACGACGCCACTTAAAACTTCAAAATACTGATTTGAAGAGATCAAATGGGGTATCTCATCATATGAACATAAGAGTATAGTATGATAGATATAGATATCATACCCCAACATAATAAAAAGGAACTTGAAAGAATTGACATGAAAGTAGAACTTCAAAACGAGAAGGGTGAAGAACCACTTAATAATTCGGCAGCCTAACGGCGCCACTTAAAACATCAAAATACTAAATTGAAGAGATAAAATTGGGTCTCTCATCATATGATCATAAAAGATCAGTATGATAAATTTAGATATCATACCCCAAATTAATAAAATCTAACTTGAAAGACTTGACCAGAAAGTAGAACTTTGAAAAAGAGAAGGGTGAAAGAATCCCTTAAAAATTCGGCAGCCTAACGGTGCCATTTAAAACATAAAAATGCTGAATTGAAGAGATAAAATGGGTTATCTCATCATATGATCATAAAATATCATTATGATAAATCTAGAGATCATACCCCAAAATGATAAAAAGGAACTTGAAATACTTTACATGAAAATAGATCTTGCAAAATGAGAAGGGAGAAAGAATCTGTTACAAAAATTTCGGCAGCCTAACAGCGCCACTTAAAACTTCCTAAAACGAAATAATGAGAGTAAGAGGGGATCTCTCATTATATGAACATAAAAAGGGCAGTAAGAGGATTATAAATGAACATCCTCCAACATAAGAACATGGAGCATAAAAGGAATGACATAAAAGAGATCACTTGAAAAGAAAGAGAGGGGCCAGATCCCTTACCTTAAAACATAACTCTTAAAACTCAATGTTTGGGACCTTGAGGGCTTGGGGGCACCATGGTAGGACTCCTTGGGAGGTAAGGAGACCAGAACATTGTTGGGGGAGAGTTGGGAGTGGAAACTAAAGGAGGAAAGGGTGGGTATTTATAGGGAAAGTGAGGGGACAAGGCATTAATGGCAAAGGGACACCTCATTAGTGGTCTTGGCAAAACCATGGGCTTGCCCATGGTATTTTCCCATGGTATTGGCCACTTGGGACACCTCATACCTTATCTCACTATTCATAATTTACTATTCATCAAAAATTATGTTGATCTTATTAGACTCTAAATTTCGTACTGAACATAATTGTAGAAGACCATTTTTCGTAAATCATTACATATTTTTAATTATTTAAGGTTTACACAACCATTTTTAAAATATAATTTTTCTAAAATTCATCAAAAATATGCATACTATATTTATCCGGTCATTTGAAAATTCATAAACTTCATCATAAGAAGAAATCCCAATTTTTATTTAAAACAAAGGATTACACAAGGCAGTTACGGTCTCCTTACATAGCCCCTTATCACACCAGCATAGGACCTAAGTGTAAGGTGTGCTAAGGTGAGAGAATCCGAGGGAGGCTCGGCCAACATCGCACGAGTAGTAATTTCTATCAGTTTGAACTTCTCGTGAAGGCGATCCCGTTCTAGCTTTATACAATGAAGTTCATCTTGAGTTTGGTCCAGAGTAAAGCCCAATGGTGCTACCTCCTTCCCAAGTTCTATTAGATGGGCTCCGATTGGTCCAAGACTACTGGGTGAGGCCATCGAATCTTCTTTCTATATTAATTAACCAAGATTACTTTTATTTAGAGACAATAATCAAAACGTTTAGTTTCCAGTGTCATATTGACCAATGGTCATATAACAGTCAAAAACCAACAGTATCATTTTAATTATACTCATGTTATCAAATGAAACATTTTTGTTGAGTATAAAAATAAAATAACACATAAAATTAGGAAACAAGATTTATTCAAAATTTCGGGTTGTTACAATCTTCCCCCATTAATAAATTGCGTCCTCTAAATTTTTTAAAAAATTCGGTTTTGAAATTTCATTGAAAGCCCCACATCGGAAAAGGAGTCAGTAAAACTATTACTTCAAAAGAAAGAAAGGGAATTACGAAGGTCACCCAAGTTAGCCCACACTAAGATTCCATGTAGGAAAACATGGACATGGAGGAGAAAACAAAGGGTCAAGTTCTGAGGGAGAGTGATAGAGAACATGATTAGGAGGAAGTTAACCATAAGAAAATCCCAAACTTATGATTTGTGTAAACGATCTTTGATTACCTAGTAGGAAACGTAAACCAACAACGTTTTTGTTTTACGTTCCTCTTCATAATTTTGAGGAATTCATTTACAACATAGAACAAAAACATAAGTAAATATATCTACCTTCATGTAGAGTTTCACCCTTTAATAAGTTTCTACAAAAACTAATCTTTTCTCCCAAACGATGAGCATTCAAAACTACTTGGTCTAATCAAAACACAAGAATCATCTTCCAGAGAATCACATAATCCACAAAAGATTAACTATCTATTTCTTCTATCTTTAAAAATTATCCCAAAAATAGAAAGGGTAAGGTTAAACAACTCTTCAAAAATGAAGAATCCCATAGGAATGGAAAATAATTTTAAATCTTCAATTTTCCATGGTAATACCCAAAGTTCATCATAGACCATCCCATAAATAACGGTCCTTAAAATTCCTCAAAATGTACCAAACTAAGATTGAAACCCAAATACAAGAAGGATTTGATAACATAGCCTTCCAAAATAAACTTCATTGTTCATCTCCAAACAACATCAACCACTCCTAACATCTTATAACAAAATTATCTAATCTAAACATATTTTACCCAAGATAGGTTAATCATTCCCATAAGTAACCTAAATTACTATAAGTCCACCATAAATTCATCGATTCATCAAAATATAATTCAACCTTACTCCTCAATGAAAATACCGTAGTAATCTATTTACCTCGATCATATAGGGTCCCTAAAATAGTGAACGTATTCCAAAATAATAATCATCTTTTATTCCCATAATCACCTATGTCGTATTAATACGACAATCGTCGCATTTCCTATCACATTGGTTTTTGGTACATGTTCTTCCATTTCCCGCCATTAACTAAGAAAAGAAACTATAATTAGGGGATTATTTACTTAGCTAATAATCATGAAAAGGAAACTTTAAGCATAAAAGGATAAACATGTAGAATAAAAGTATATCCTAACTTGTGATCCCCTAGGTTCCAATCTAGGTTATCCATGATCATATATTCTTATGTGAATCATTATTTTGTTTTATCCTTGTTCCTTTAATAATGGTTCATACTAAGCTTATGAATTTACCAAAGCATATCCCCTGGGAGTGTCGTAACCAAGAGTGCAGCAAGGCCCGTTTTCGTGTACCAGTTCCCATTCGAGTCTAGCTCAAAGCGGTGTGTTCAGGTTTTACCCCTATGTACATCTGTGCCAGAGCCACCTCGACCTGCTCATATCCAGACAGGGATGTATTTTCTTGGAAACCCCTTACTCAATACTCACCAAAATACCAGGAAGATTTCCTATATTTAAACATTTCTATAGGGTTATTCCTAGATTCTTCATATCCTAATTTCAACAAATAACTAAACCATCCTTTTATACCAACTATAGCATCCCACCTCTTTATCACATAAACTTTCATTACATTTTACAAAACTGAGGATCTTTAAGGTTTAGTGTCTTGGAAACCAGGAACTTTAAACATGAAAACATACGACATTATTCTAAAACACTTGAAAGGATTCTCCTCATGTTCATCCTAGGTTCATTACTACATCACATAACCTAGTAGCATACATCAAAAGAGAGGGTGAGCAAAAAGCCCAGTAAGGAAAACAAGATAAACATTTTACATGTGAACTTGTGATACTTCAATAAGGTCATGAAAAAGAACTTTAAGGCATGAGAATGAAATAAGGAGGCATATCATAATAAAAATAGCATTTTTCATAAATTGAAAATGTGGCTGCAACATTTAATATTGAAAATCGTTTCGTTTCTCCAAGGTCCATCCCCAAGGTTTCGTTAAAAATTACCAAGGTTATTCACCAAGGCGTCGTTAAAATGGTCATCTCTAGAGATTAAGTCTTTACCCAATGAATTAGAGCGCTATCAGGGCGCTCCATTAAATTTTCCTTTATTATCATGTGAGCCACATATATCATCATCAAAAATTTCACAAATAACCCATATAGCATAAAATAAATGGGTTTCATTTCATAATCATAACGTTTTAAAAACTGCTTTAAAGATATGATCTTTACGTTACTTTAAACCCACGGAAAGGGAAAGCGGGTATCATGTATGTAAATCCCAGAATTTGAAATAGAACATTTTTATATATACGTGAATACCCCTTTAGAATAAATATCTTTGAGTATTCACTCAATAATATAAACGAACTTTAGAAAAAGAGAGAGACATTTTGAGACGGAAATTCTGCAGCAAAACGGATATGTTATGAGGTTTTAGAAGACATTAAAAAGAGAGGGAAAATGGGTCAAACAATCATAAATGACCCATAAAATAGTAGATGGATTGAATAAGAAGGATACATGATCATGGTAATGAAATTTCAAGGACATACCATTTGAAATGAAAAACATGGAAGGAAGACAAAAATTAGATTTCTCTTATGAATGTTCGGCAGCCTAACGACGTTACTTAAACTTCAACAAAATGATTTGAAAAGATCAAATAGGGTCTCTCATCATGTGAACATAAGAGTTAAGTATGATAGATATAGATATAATTCCCCAACATAATTAAAAAGGAACTTGAAAGACTTGACATGAAAGTAGAACTTTGAAAAGAATGAGAAGGGGGAAAGAATACCCAAAAAAATTCGGCAGCCTAACGGCGCCACTTAAAACTTCAAAATACTAATTTGAAGAGATAAAATGGGGTATATCATCATATGAACATAATATTCCAGTATGATAGATATAGATATCATACCCCAACATAATAAAAAGGAACTTGAAATAATTGACATGAAAGTTGAACTTCAAAACGAGAAGGGTGAAGAACCACTTAAAAATTCGGCAGCCTAACGGCGCCACTTAAGACTTCAAAATACTGAATTGAAGAGATCAAATGGGGTCTCTAATAATATGATCATAAAAGATCAGTATGATAAATTTAGAGATCATACCCCAACATAATAAAAAGGAACTTTAAAGACTTGACATGAAAGTAGAACTTTGAAAAAGAGAAGGGTGAAAGAATCCCTTAAAAATTCGGCAGCCTAACGGTGCCACTTAAAACTTAAAAATTCTGAATTGAAGAGATAAAATGGCGTCTCTCATCATATGATCATAAAAGAACAGTACGATAAATCTAGAGATCATACCCCAACATGATAAAAAGGAACATGAAATACTTTACATGAAAATAGATCTTGCAAAATGAGAAGGGAGAAAGAATCCGTTACAAAACTTTCGGCAGCCTAATGGCGCCACTTAAAACTTCATAAAACGAAATAATGAGAGTAAGAGGGGATCTCTCATTATATGAACATAAAAAGCGAAGTAAGAGGAGTATAAAAGAACATCCTCCAACATAAGAACATGGAGCATAAAAGGAATGACATAAAAGAGATCACTTGAAAAGAAAGAGAGGGGTCGGATCCCTTAACTTAAAACATAACTCTTAAAACTCAAAGTTTGGGACCATGAGGGCTTGGGGGCACCATGGGAGGACTACTTGGGAGGAACGGAGACCATAACTTCGTTGGGGGAGAGTTGGGAGTGGAAACTAAAGGAGGAAAGGGTGGGTATTTATTGAGAAAGTGAGGGGACAAGGCATTAATGGCAAAGGGACACCTCATTAGTGGTTTTGGAAAAACCATGGGCTTGCCCATGGTATTTTCCCATGGTATTGGCCACTTGGGACACCTCATACCTTATCTCACTATTCATATTTTACTATTCATCAAAAATTAAGTTGATCTTATTAGAATCTAAATTTCGTACTGAACATAATTGTAGAAGACCATTTTTCGAAAATCATTACAAATTTTTAATTATTTAAGGTTTACACAACCATTTTTAAAATATACTTTTTCTAAAATTCATCAAAAATATGCATACTATATTTATCCGATCATTTGAAAATTCATAAACTTCATCATAAGAAGAAATCCCAATTTTTATTTAAAACAAAGGATTACACAAGGCAGTTACGGTCTCCTTAAATAGCCCCTTATCACACCAGCATAGGACCTAAGTGTAAGGTGTGCTAAGGTGAGAGAATCCGAGGGAGGCTCGGCCAACATCGCACGAGTAGTAATTTCTATCAATTTGAACTTCTCGTGAAGGCGATCCCGTTCTAGCTTTATACGATGAAGTTCATCTTGAGTTTGGTCCAGAGCAAAGCCCAGTGGTGCTACCTCCTTCCCATGTTCTGTTAGATGGGCTTCGATTAGTCCAAGACTACTGGGTGAGGCCATCGAATCTTCTTTCTATATTAATTAACCAAGATTACTTGTATTTAGAGACAATAATCATAACGTTTAGTTTCCAGTGGTCATATTGACCAATGGTCATATAATAGTCAAAAACCAACAGTATCATTTTAATTATACTCATGTTATCAAATGAAACATTTTTGTTGAGTATAAAAATAAAATAACACATAAAATTAGGAAACAAGATTTATTCAAAATTTCGGGTTGTTACAATAATAATGGGTCAATAAAATTTAATAACATTGTAGGTAGTCTATAATATATTTTTGGAAACAGAACAACCCACATACAGAGTGACAACCCGTCATGTCTGATGAGGCTATAGGGTTTGAAACCACAATTTACAGGGTGATAAGGGTTTACCTCATACAAATAGCCTACATAATGTTCTAGTTAATATTATATTTTTTTAAATAAATTATTTGGTGAATAAATATTTTTGATGAACCAATGGTTTTTCTATTGAGTATTAGAAAATTAATGTATTACATTGGGTAACTTTTACTAACCAAATTGATTTTTGACAATATTTAAAGATATAAGGGATGAATTTTCACCCTTTACTGGATATTATGATATATCAAATGTTAATTTTACAGATTTTAGCATACAAATTATTTTCATAATACATTTTTTTGTAGTAAGAAGTGAAGTGGGAATTGATCAAAGCCTAACAAAAATATAAAATTTTAACGTATTGACCAAAATTCCAAAAATAAGATTATCTGACCGGATTCTCCAAAATGCATCAAGAATGTAAACCTATATTCCAAAATTACTGACTGGTAGCGAGGGCCTAGAGTGAGACCATTGGGAACCTATGCCCTTATATCATAGTAGTAAAACATTTTAAATACCTATGTATCATATATAACAAAAAATAAAAAGATGGTGGAATTATTTAACAAAATAAAATAGAACATGGTTTAATAATAAATGAAATGACATCGAAGAAGAATCATCTATTGTTTAAACAAGACCCTGGTCACCAAATAGTACGACCAGACCAATATAGGAATACTGATGAAAATAAAATAAACATACATAGATCTACTACCAACAATGAGATAGACCATATACCCCATCACTAGACTCTATTGAACAGTTCTAGGATAATCAAAAAAACCACACAAGAAGATATCCAGGACCATGTAAATCTATTACTCAACTATATCAACCATGAATCTATTTTGAACCTTAAAATAATTCATAAGGTCCACACATGCCCTGAGTTTCAAGCACCGGGGTGTGAAATAATTTCACTATGCACCGTAATGATTAACCAATAAAATGCTACCGTAATAGAATGATCATGCAACATTCTTGGCATATCTAAGAAAAAATTAAATGATAACTAATTTAAATAACATCAAGTGATCCAATGACATACCATAGGTCCATAATCTCTGTAAATTCGGCATGTTATGTCATGTAAATTTATATTTATATGCATATTTGTATATATTCTAATAGATATAAATATATATATATATAAATGAATGTAACTGATGAAAGTGAATAAAATAACTTAAGAACATCAACATTGAATCCATGGGTATGTAATCCCGATTGACCTGAAGTCTTGTTCTTGATCATTGAGCTTGATGTGGTACCAATCATGTTTTGTATCATTTAATAAATCCATGATTCCAGAATCCTAATCAACAATCCCTAAATTTTCCATCATTAGAAATTTCTATGAGATAGAAACATTACAACAATGAGATATATGTCCTAACTCTCAGTTCACTCGAACTCTCCACCAATCATTGTATAGGGTGATTCCAAATAATTGCATCAAAAAATCCTATGAATGGTCGCTGAGAAAGATTACATGATACTCATACCTTACAAATCTACTGCAATGTCTAATCACGAGTTCCTAGTTTATAAGCAGTCATGACATTTAGAACTAGGATGAAACCTAATGGTTTTATCCATAGGATATCTATAATGATAGCACATAAGGGAGACTCCATTGCCACACCAAGATCTCTCTAAATATGGATATTTTAATCATTCATGTGTATCCAATGATGTGAAATTACATTCCCAACACCAAGTTTATGTAATCAGGCCGAGGGACAATTATCATCCCTATCACTCAAGAGAGTGTATTCATCAATGAGTATAATCAGATATAGGATAATGTATGCATCCTCATCACAAACAAAAAAGGGAGATCTTGATCATTTGAAACATTTAACAATTTCAGGTGAGTGTAATCAATATGATCACTAGAGAGATTATAATCATCCTCATGTATCAATAATAGGTATTCAATGATCATATATCATAGTAGAAGTGTCAACAACTAGAACCTAGGAAGCCATTCTAGAATTCCAATAATATAATAATTAAATATATTGGCTCAATAGAAAAATCACATGTAGTACCTATTGGTATAAAAATAAATAAAAATATAAAATGGATCATATTCTTGATCCTAGGAAATATTTCTGGGAATCCACAATATAAAATATGATTCCTCATGTTAGGATCATAAGCCACCATCCAAGAAGCACCTCTGGTAATCTACGATGCATCTGTAGTAAATTTGTGAAAATTATAAACAAAATGGTAAGGGTGTGTGAATTCATAAATACAATATTACAACCATATCCTCATGGGATATGAATTTTGTAATGGGTTCTAATATAACACCCACTACAATTTCTACCAAAATTCATGAGTTATAAATCAGGTTTATTTAAAAAATCGATCACCCATTGTGTCTCTCAACACAAATAAGGACAGGTATCCTACTTGGGATCCTAGATATATAGTCATTTGCAAAGAAACTTATGTGGTATCCATAGGTGTGAAGGAAATGGTAGGAATTATATATAGTATCCTCTTATAGTAAGTATAGAGAGTCATTATACATGGAATCCTTGGAATGGTACATAGTAAGAGGCATCCTACTTAGGACCATCACAATTATTGTATGAAGTATAGACATCTTACATGGGATCCTAAAAACGGTAAATATGTAAAGAGATCCTACATAGGATTATTGATGTCATCTTGAATGATCATACATCATATAGGGGACACGAAGGTAATAGTTTTTTGAGAGAGTAATCCTACATTAGATCCTCTAGGTCAATACATATGCATATGATTTCTACGTGGGATCTATTGAAACAACATGCCTCATGTGATCTTAGATTAAAATGGAACATTTCCCATGGGATACATTACCATTGTAAAATTACAAATATTGGCCATGGTGGATAGATCAGGGATCATATAATTTTAAAGGAATATGTCTCAAGATACAAATAGATTCAATTCTTAGTGGACGAACCTCTCCATTATGAAATCAACTAAGACACCACCTATGATTATTCAAAACAATGCAATGATTCACCACCATGATCTTCATGAAATGATATATAAAATGGAAAAATCGTATTTCAAATTCTATATCTATGTCAATAAATAAGGAAAACCCACAAAGGGTATCAAATGAGGTGTATACAACATGTGTACCATGGTTCACATCGTGTACCTTCAAGGCCCTAACTGGGAATGTCGTCTAGCCAAACTTCATGTGTAAAAGCCAAAGTACAGAACATGTTGATCAAGTACACTAGTTGTACCCTACATGGGGTAACTACTTATGTTCCTTGAATAGATTGGCCATGAAAATTTCCTGGCTATGATACGCTACATGATATGTGAACCATATGGGGTTTGGCAACGTATATTACTCTAATACCCCGAAACACTAAAATCAGAACATTATATTTTAAAGCGCATATCACATGAAACAACAATTGCATAAGGTAATAAAATATAACTACTATTTCTAATAAATTTACTATATTAAATAAGTTAAATATATTTCATAGGTAGAAATTAATTTTCCATTGATTTAACTTGTGTCACATGAAACAATGACTTTCTTCAAAAACATACATTTCACTCAAGACTGAGTTCTACCGAACAACAATATAATAATAAAATATTATTATTTAACATAATAAGATATAAACAATACATTATTAATAGTAGTAAAATATTTATGAAAGTATATGGTTTACAAAAATATTAATTGATTTCATTGGTTACTAATTAATTATAACAGAATATAAGAACCAATGTCCTATAAAGGGACTATTTTTAATGAAAACTAAATTTATTCAAACAAAAATATTTTATCCTAAGGAATTAAATTATTAAAATAAAAGAGTTATAATAATTTAATATTAAATCATGGGTTATTTTCACCTATCAACCATTCAAGGGTCCGGTGCTCTCCTAATGTGTATAGTGAAACTCAGGTTGAATCCAACCGATTGTAATTTTTTTATAGTTGATTGTTTTTGTGATTTTTCTTTTTAATGGGGCTTTTTTTGTAGATCTTAGTTGAAAATATTTATTTATAAAAGTTTATTTATTAATTTTAAATATTTTTGTGAGTTCAATATTGGGGTTTTTTTCTTATGATACCCTTGATCTTTGAAAAACATTTCGTTTAATTAATATCCAATTCACAAGATGATTTTAATCAAATTTCCATATTTTGGTTTTAATCCAATCCTTAACAGGGGTTCTAATTGTTATAAAATATCATTGATGGAGGGTTCAATATTTTATTAACCCAAATGCATTTTTGGTTTGAATAATCCATGGAATACACATGTGAGAAATATTTCATTAGTCTATAACATATTTTATTTGACATACGAAATCTTAATTCAAAGAATTTTAAATCAGTAAAGGCTCTTAATCAAATTACATCCCTATATTATGAGACAAACAAATGAAATATTTCATCAGACATTTGGGTGGTAGATAATATAGTTGGAATTATTATTGTGATGAGTATAAAATTAAATAAAATTAAAGAGACATGATAAGAGTAGTACATAAATTTTAAGAGCCTTGATATTTCAGAAGAGAATGTGAATGATTAAAAGAAATTAAGAAGAAGAAACATACATTAAAATTATATTGAAATTAATGTTTACTTATACTATTACAAATACCAACTGCTGAAAATTAATAAGAAAATTAAAGTGGATGAGAGGTCTCTCTTTTTGAAACAATATCAATGAAAGTACTCATATACCCTTTGAAAGGTAATACTAATGCTAACACTCTTCCACATGTGATGGAATGGTAACCCATTTCAAGGACAGGTGGGGGATGTATTTATAGTCCATGGTGGTGGAATATTTTTTTCTCAATCTTCCCCTCCATTTAGCCCACCAATTTGATAATTTGGACAGCCTAATAATGGGACATATTCTTCTTCAAACTATTATAAATAAATATTTTCCACCTAAACATAAAATTTTGAATCCATTTGATGTATGTATCCCAACATATGGCATTTAAAATATAAAATTTTAGTCATTACATTTTTATCCATGCTTTTTAATAGGCCAAATTGTGTATGGGTACATGAATATGAATATTCCCTCAAATTCGACCCATTTATTCTACAATTTCAGCCACCTATATCATGGATTTTATACTGAAAATATTATCTCTAATTGAAGTCTATTTCTGACGAAAAGTCACTAAATTTGTGCTCATTTTATTTCCCATACAGAACAGTGGAAGGGACTTCAAAGAATCCTTTGGGAACCTTCTTGTTGGATTTGGCACTTCATATTTTAATCCATGATATATTTTTATTATCCCTCCAACTTGTGTTAGAGAATCAACGATTATGGAATTCGAAATTGAGCCCAAAAATTCAAACTTTTTGGATGGTCTAGTTTCATCACATATTACTTTGACCTTCTTGTTTGGACTATACGACCATTGAAATGGCCCATTTGACCAAATTTTCCTTCTAATGATATATTAGAAATATAATAAGAAATCATAAAAACAAGAATAAAAAAGCTGGACCAGTATGGTGTGGGTTATGATTAAAACATTAAAATGTCATGAATATTGATTAATTCAACTAATTCTAGTAAATTTTACTTAATATTAAAACATGAATATTTTACACTAATTACACACTTTTCATAGAAAATCACAAAAGGTAGAAAATAAAATGTAATGAATAAATTATTAACATCAACTCCACAACACATATTGTTCTGAAATTCCTCCTATAATAAAATATAAAAACATAACTAAATCATTTTCGCTTGCCAAAAAATATTGATATTATGTTTTCCCCAATATTGGGAGGTTTAGACCATTTCAGTCATACAAACCAAATTCCACCAAAAATGTTTACAGAAATAATGATCCAATAATAATTAAATATTCAATCTTAGATTTAAAAATTGAAAATATCAGAACACCAAACATACACCTCTCAAGAAGATAAAAAATTATTTTTTGAGGTTTACTCATTCACCAACGAAAAGTGAAAATCATATAATTTGAAAGAGATATCTGATATAATTTTCTATACTAATGTAATCAAGAATCAGGAGGTATTTTTAGGTGTTTTTTGTGGCTATGGGATGATAGAAATTTAATGTCCAAAATAGTGGAATATAGTGGCGAAACCCACATGAGTAAAACAATGAAAAATTTATTTGCAAAAGAAACATTGAAGGAAATGGAAGAAAAAATTTAGAAGGGCATGATTGATTGAAGAAATACACATAGGAGGAAATTTTTTTAAGGGGATTAAAAGATAAAATATTTATAAAACACAAAACATCTCCCAATGATATAAGTTTTCTTTTTTGTTTTTCTTTTTTCATATTTTTGAAAATTGAACATGAAATAGATCTCAATACCATTTCTTAACCCATGTATGATGTCCTCCTAACACTAATTCTAATATTATAATAAGATAAATGGTTTAGTAATAATGATTTATGAAATTCCCAAGACAGAACACATTTTTTTGGATTTGTTCTGACTTTTCAATTTTTTTGAACACTTGTGAATAAAATTTATAAAATTACATAAATTAAAATTCATTCCCCAAACTCAAAAAATGAAAACCTATACCCAAGACAGAACCCATTTTTATGGGGGTTATTTGTCAATAATTATTTAACATGCTTCAATAACATTAATAAAATAACATAAATGAAAATCCATTCCCCAATCTCAGTGAATAACAACCCCTCCCAGACACAATAATGGATAATGGATGCAAGAATATGAAAACATGTGAAAAATAAAGAAAATGACCCCCAAAATGAAAACCATTCCACCCCACACATAAATTTCTAAAAATTATGCAATGTAATTCCATGTAGATGTAGGGTGGAATAATGTATTGGGTTCGTAATGTGGCTATCAAAGAAATTTTTTTCATATGTTTAAATGGGAATTCAAAAGGAGGAATAATGTATGGTCTATTGGAGGCTATTTGTAAACTGTAATTCTCTTGTGATTTAGAAAATGATTAAATCATATTTAGGTTAACCAATGTATGAAATTCTACTCGATGTTATTAATAATCAAGAATCACAATTAGGGACGAAGAATACGTAACATGAAAAAATAGCCATAGGTTACCTTGGCATGAAAGTTAATGTTGTTCTTCACATATGGGGAAGAATCATTTTCAAAATCTAAAACCGAGCGTTGAAAATTTATTTTTCGAAGAAAAAAATTATTTGTCCATATTCATGAGGAAAATGATCTTTTTGTGAGATGAAAAAATGTCTTTTTAACTCCTCAAAATGGTTGTAAAATGTTTTAAAATTTGATGGTGAGTAAGTATGAGTATTTTTATATTTATTATTTTTGGTTTCTTTAGTTTTTTTTTTGTTTTTTATAGATTTTTTATAAATAAACACCCAAAAAATAAAAATTATAGCAAAAAAATGTTTAATGAGGAATGTGGTAAAAACCGAGAATGAGATAGTATAAAAGAGATAAAGATAGATATATAAGAGCTATTAAATGGAAAGTGGTTCCCCTGGTTTTGATTTGGTAGGTCACCATCTCCATATATTGGTTGGTCAACTATGGGATCTGGGGATCTGATTGATGACAATGTGGTTCCTAGGATGTGTTTCCTCTCAAGGTGATTCTTTAACCGATGTATGGTAACCGAGAAAGTCCTTTTTGAAGAGGGGTCATGGAATTTCAATGCACCAAATGGTAATACATTCTTAAAAATGAAAGGGCATTCCCAACAAAAATTATTCTTACCTAGGTGAAGTTGAAATTCAGAATTTATGATCATTAACTTTTCACCTTCATAAAATACCATCTGTATGATTTTTTTCATGGAGTGACTTGTCCTTTTCTTTGTATAGATTAAAATTGTCATAGCAATCTAGATGAAGCTCATATAATTCAATAAACTACAACAATATATCTTCCATATATTTTTCAAAATAAAAATTACATCTTTTCATAGCCCAAAATGACTCATGGTGAATTTAAATAGGTAAATTATAGGATTTACCAAAAACGATCCAAAATGGAGACATCAAATTGGAGGTTTTATTGGAAATTCAATAAGCCCAAAGAAAAACACCAAGTCTTTAAGTCTAGTGTTTTCTAGTGATCTTTACAATTATATCAAGAACTATTTTCACTTATCTATTATAATTTTTAGTCATTCCATTTGTTTCCGAGTGATATGTAGTATAAGTTTTATGTACAACCCCATTCTTTTTTAAAAGAGATACCATGGTACGATTATAGTAACGATTTCCAAAATTACATATCAAAGAATGTAGGGTTCTAAGTAGATATAAAATAAATGTTTTTAGTAACTTGATAATAGTATGTGAACCATTATTTCTCTTGGGTTTGGCATCGAACCACCTAGAAACATAATCAATAACGTGAAGAATATATTAGAATCCATTGGAAGGGGAAATGTTACCATCAAATTTATGCCCAAAACATCAAAGATCTCATTGAATATTAAAGTCTTAGTGGGAATTTTATTTATTTCTGAAATTGCTCCAAACTTTTGGCAAGTGGTACAAGATTTAAAAAACTCATGTGAGTCCTTCAAGAGTAAATTATAGAATAATCCTAATTCAAGGAACTTTTTGGAGGTCATTTTTGGTCCAAAGTGTCCACCAATATTCATTGAGTGAAAAAAATTCAAGATGGAGTAATTTTCATCATCACCAATACATCATATAATTACCAAGTTGCCCCAATTTCCCATGGTTTATCATCTTCCCCAAAATCCAATTTTGAATCAAATTCTAGTATTAAATTTTTTTCTTTTGAATCAATACTAGGAAAAACACTAGCAACCAATAAGTTCACAGTTGGGGAATGAAATGGTAACATTGGTGTAAAATATGAGAGGTTTTTAGTTGAAAATTTAGGATCAATTATTTCAAAATGAGAAGAAATGGAAATTCTACTCATGTGATCAGCCACAAGGTTTTCATTTCATGTTCTATCTTTTATAAAAATTTCCAACTCATGGAGAATTAATATACATATTAATAGCCTCAGTTTGGAATCACTTTTCTAGTGTAAGAAAATTATAGTAGAATTGCCTTTGAAGATAATAATTATGGAACCTAAGAGATAGGGCATGAATTTATCAATGTTCAAAACCCCTGCTAAATGTTCCTTTTCAGTGATATTGTAGTGAGATTGAGTTTCATCCATGTTTTTAGGAATTATAGATGAAATGAAAAATATTTTCTCTTTATTGAACAATAATGGCCATAATTTCTCTATTGGAAGCATCTCACCTAAATCAATTGGGTAAAGACCAATATGGGGGTTGTATTATTGGGGAAGTTGTAAATACTATTTTGAGCTCAAAAGAGGCTATTTTAAAATCCACATCAAAAAATAATGCCACATCATTTTGGAGTATCTAAGAGAGTGGGAGTGAAATCATTCTAATTTTATGGATGAATCAATGATATAATCCTGAACGACCAAGTAATGAATGGATTTATTGACAAGATGTGTTTTTGAGAAGTGATTGGATCACATCAATTTTGGAATGATTGACTTTAATACCCTCTTGTAAAACTAGGTGCCCTAAAATGATCTCATTAGAAACCATGATGTGAAATTTTTCATAATTTGGAACAAGGTTTCATTTAATATACTATTTAAGGAATACAGAGAGTGAATGGAAGAAGGTATCAAATGATTCACAATAAATAGTAAATTCATCCATGAATACCTACATGAAATTCTCAATGAATTCAGATAAGATACTCTTCATACACCTCAATATTATATCAAGATCATTTCCATGTCCAAAAGGCATTATCATTTTTGAATATGTTCCAATGGGTAAATTGAAAGTAGTCTTTTCTTAGTCCAACGATTTAATTGGGATTTGTACGTAGCTGTTGTATACATCTATAAAGAAATAGTTTGAATTTCCATCTAATCATTCTATCACTTTATCAAGGAATGGATGATGGTAGTTAACTTTTTAGGTTTTAAAATTAAATTTACGGTAGTTTGGGCACACATTCCATTTTTTTAATTCGATATATGACCACCTATACATTTTCATCTATGAAAACAGTTATCCCTCCCTTCATTGGTACCACATGAATCATATGAACCAGTTTACTCTCATTAAATGGGTAAATAATACCATCTTAGTGATGTTTAGTAATCCCATCACTAACTACCTCATGTATGTGTGGATTGAGTATCCATTGCGGTCGTCTGACTTTATTGGAGGATTCATAAAGATGAATGTGATGCATGCAATGAACATGGATGATTCCTACTATGTCATATTTATTTTAAACTAAGAACTTTTTTTCTCCTAACACCTGAAGCAGTTTGGACTCCTCAAATTCAATAAGTGTGGTAGATACAATGACTGGATAAGAGTGATAATAGAAACATGATTCATAGTTCAAGTGTGTAGGAAGTGGTTTTAGATTAGTATAATCTTTCAATTGTGGAATATACATTTTAGGAATGGGGGAGGGATTTTCGTTGGTTTTGATTCACATTCCTTAATATTTTCCAATATAGAAAAGTAGATATTAGTGTCGATGTGGGATTCTAGAGAGTACTCAAGATCCTCTAGATTAATGGAGTCTAAAACTTAAAGGTCGACATGAACTTCCCCATTACAGAATTTTTTATTCTTGGTGCATATTTCATAAGATCCATTATCATTAGAACATTATGAACATGATAGAATATGGTTCAATTGACACTCAGAAGTGTCCTCATAATCATGGATTGAAAAGGAATAGTGATCCTCATAGTGGTATCTCATTGATAGAAAAATCTTGAACTTGATTAGTTTGTCACAAATTCCATGAAATGGAAGCCCTCATAGAAATAAATCTTAGTTATTGATGTTAGGAGGAATATAATTCCTATAATTAGGCAAGATCAAGAATAGGTTGCCTCACATTCCATGTCATGGACATATAAAAAAACTGGGAAGATAAGATCATTAACATGGATAATGATATCCGAAATTATTCCCTCAGGATTGTCTGTGATTTTATTGTCTAACTGGATGATAGCACTCGTTGGGTGCAATGAACCTAGTCCATGTTTGGAGAAGATGCATTTTGGAATTACATTTATCAAGCCTCCAAGGTCTAGGAGTGCATCATCAATTTTGGAACTCCCTATTTGTCCTGGAACGGTAAAAGTACTCAGATATTTTCACTTCTTGGGTATGGACTGTTGCGATGAAACATTATCAATGTTCTTAAGTATCCTATTATGGGTACATAAATCCTTACTAAATTTATCATAAATAAGAAATTTGTTGTTGGAATCTAAGAGGGGTATGTCCTCTTTAACATATTTATAATTTTCAATCATTTTAGGTGTGGATTAAAAGTACATCTTTAGATTAGAAATGGATCATGGAAATGGAATTGGGTTCCTTAGAGGAATAGATGGAGGTGAGTGAGTGGATTCTTTTTCCTTTTTATGTTTCATTTTATCTTCTTTTTCTAGGTTAACATTTAAAGGATAGTTGTAGGACTCATCATGAGGCATGGATCGTTTCTTTACTGATCTAAGAGAAATTTCACTAACATTACCATAGAGGTCGGGTAATGGTTGAGATGTGTGTTGGGAAGAATTTTGTTTTTTCTGCAATCTTAAGTGGGATTCAAGTTCACCAATTTGTGATTCGATGTTTTTAAGGATAGAATGGGTGAAGGAGGAAAGATCTTCCACAGTGGGTTCCCTTGGTTTCTTGGAAGTAGGGGCATGCCCCACATTGGTATTACATTGATTTTGGGTCATGGAAATTCCCTTGTATTAGGTTGGTAATAGGGAATTATTGTTGGGATAGTGGACTCTAGTAGGAGAAATAAGAGGATTTATCCTTTGAGGTTGATGGACTAAAGGAAAAGGTTGTTGGAAGTTACCAATTTTAACACCCTGGGATTTTATAAGATACATTTTTTAATTTATTTTATACCTTTTTTTGTATGCTAAACCATTAAAATCTTGTGCTATACATTGCGCCATATTATCTTGTAGTATATGCAACACTTTGCTTTCCTTGTGTCATACACAATTTCATGTTCCTTTAATTGAATTAATTTCACACAACACTGGGTATAGAATTATTTCAATGTATAATATAAATATGTTTGGATTATGTTATTCCTAACAAAAAAGAAATCTCTAAATAAACACAACACTATATTGGCATACATTACAGGAAAGAGAAGCCTTCTGTGATAGCTTACGTTATAAATAATAAAGAGTTTCCCTAAATAACAATATATTATAAACATATTTCTATATAAAAGGATATAAAATATCTTTTTTGAATAATTTTAACAAACTTTTTAATTTTATATATCATTAACATTGATATTATTTATTTTCTAGAACAATCATCTTATTTATTTTCTAGAAAAATATCTAAGAACAAATTCATTTTTTTAGAAAAAGGAAGTATTTTTTTTAAATGTTGTTTTTATGAATTTTGAAAGAACGCCATTTTCAAATCTTGTTTTCAACACTTTTATATATTATATTTGAAGTACTAACCGTTTGATTTGAAATAGGGAAATTAAAATTTACTTTGGTTGATTTTTTTGGTATTTTTATGATAAAACTCATATTTTAATTAATATTGAAAAATAATACATTTTAATTCAAAAAATACTTTCCATATAATATATTTATTTGGTTAGTTTGTATTTTAATTCATTATAAAGTGTAATTGGATTATGTTTTTAATATTTCATCCAATTTTTGACATTGTATTTAATTTCACAATTATATTAGACATAAACACATGTCAGGCTTCTAATGGTTTTTACTTCTTAAAACTCACTTTCTGGTTTTGACAATGAGAATTAATTTCAAATTAATTAATGAAAATTCTGTGTTTTGAATTTTTAAAAATTGATTCAATACATTTAATAAGTGGGTGAAAATTATTTGAAAATGTTAATTTTATTTTTTGATTATAATAAATAGTAAATGTAGTAATTTGTTTTACCATAGTAAAAGTTAATTCAGGTAAATTAGGGTAACAAAAAATATGATAAGGATAATAAAATTACCCAAACACCTTCTAATATAAACTTGGTTAAATAAAAGTCAAGAAATATCACCCAATATTCAGAATTTATTCATTTAATATACTTTGTTCCATGAAAGTAATGTAATTATTATTAAAATAATAGAAAGTGACAACATGTAACTCTCTTGTATCTTATAAGTATAATTATTCCAATGTTCTGATAAACCTGATGAAACATCGAACATAAATACTATCCATAAATATAATAAAATTTTATACATAATTATAATATATTTTTAATTTTTATTGATTAAATATTACCCTAAATATTGACACAATAGTGATATAGTAATTATTTTATTAGGAGAATTATCAAATAAATGATATTATAAATGTTATACTAAATAATATATGACATAATTTATGTCATCCTAGAATTATTTGGAAGAATATTACATATTAGAATTGAGCTAATCTATCCTTTTTGAAGTAATCGAATTATTATGAATTTATTGAAAAAAGCCATGTATGAATAGTCTCAAAATTGACAAATTCATAACTTAAAATATAAAATAGTTTATTAAATGTTATAAAATTCATAAATATATAATAATCTTCCAAATGGTTAATATAAGTTCAAATACTTTACAAATGGTAGTTTTTTGGGTCATTTTACATGTTATGGTAATTAAATTAACCTATAAAGTGTAAATTATAAAATATCCTCAAAAGATTATAAAAGGTAAAATAAAGGTTATCCCCAAGTGATAATGGTTAAAAAATATTAATTACATCAATTATTTTAATTATATTATTGGGATACAACTATCATGAAATTTATATTTGAAATAAATGAGTCTGGGACCATTAGAAACCTAAAATCAATTTACAATAAATTAATATTTCAAAACATTCCTAAAGTACCTATCATCCCGCTTATAAAAGGCCACCACCTCTACCCACTTAATCACACCTTTCAAGACCATTGGATCATCAAATTCTGATAAAATAATATCTAAATATCCCTCCCTTCTTTCTATTGGACACACATTGGGTGTAAAGACACTCTAGGGATACCTTTTGTGCAAATACAAAAAGATACTATAAAAGGATGTAATTGTTTTATCAGCTCTTTAAAAATTATTTTTCTCTTCTACATCATATTTACATGTTTTTTACATAATAAAATAATAAATCCAGTGTCTTCTACATGGTGAGATGTTATTATAATTACAGGAAACCTTTTAAATTATTTTATCCATCATATGAATAACAATATTACCATTAGGCTTTACGTACGACCTACTATCTCCACCCCATTGTGTAATTTTTCATTCCACAATATTTAAATTGGATGAGTATAGTGATTTCTATAATGGATTTAAATAATTAATATACCAATATAATTATTATTTATAATTAATATACCATCCAATTCAATACCATTTAACCATTAATTGAATGATATTGTCGCTCATACGCATGTACGACCTATCGTCTCAACGATGTGATGTGATTCATTCTATATATTCATTATTAAAACATGATTATATACGTGAATAGAATGAATAATTATGATAAATTTTACACTAATATAATTATATAAATGATTTAATTATCACCAAATAATTGGAACCTGAACTTATCTAACAAAGTATGCATAAGAACATAAAGCAATTAATATCCAAATAATGGGTGACAAGGAAATGGTACTAACAAACAGATGCTAATATCATCATATATGATATAATAAAAATTACTAGGATTATGGAATAATTAAATAACATTATTTAAATTATTATATAGGAGGTTTTATACCAAAAAACATATCATACCTAAGGTATGGGATAATGTTTCAGTCTTATTTTTACCCGGGATTGTTTATATGTATGTATTTACTAGGGTATATCTATCATCCAAATCAGTGATTCCTAATTAACTAATATTTTATATATTCTCCTACAATTATTTAAGGTTAATTTTACTATTTGGTGAATTTTTATTAAATAGTATGAAAGGAATATTTTTTGTTATTCGATTTGAGGTATTTTTTGACTTTTCTGGCAAGAGTATGAGGAGAATTTTTTTAACTTAAACATCAGGAATTGATTTTTACACATTCATAAATCCTTATTTCCATGAATATTCCACTACATGATTTCAGTTTTATTAAAATTTCACTATATTTTGAGAAAAGAAATTTTTTTGAAGAAGAAAAGATATTTTCCTTA
Organism: Viscum album; assembly: GCA_963277665.1. Classification (NCBI taxonomy): domain Eukaryota; kingdom Viridiplantae; phylum Streptophyta; class Magnoliopsida; order Santalales; family Viscaceae; genus Viscum; species Viscum album. The sequence continues at coordinate 354,816,425 of OY728155.1, read as the reverse complement.
AGAGTTAAATTCAAGTGTTTTATCAAAATTATATTCCATTTAAGATGATGCTCATTAAATACGGTCGTGTTTCTATCCATGTTATTACTATGTTTTTATTGTGTTAATTATGTAAGGATAGTTTATATGGATTATGCTATTATGGAATGATGATTAAGAAGACCATTTTATTTCTTAGGTCACACTATGATCAATGATTTATGTTTTTGTGGCACATGTAAGAATGATTTAATTATGAGATGTGTGGGACCTATATCTACCTCCAATGAATTTGGTAAAGATTTATATATCATGAAATATACATTATTGAAATGGAACGTAAAACTGGATTAGAAATGCAGGGTTGGAGTGTAACGTATATTTGGTTTAGTAATACATTGTTGGAACGATAAGTAAACCCAGTTCAGTAATGGACGTTGTCCACTATGATTGTTTTGGAAGAAATGACATGGCTACTATGGAAAATATATATTTTTTGATTACTTTTTTGCATGAATTCCATGATTTATTCCAATTCTATTTTCTCATGCTTCTTTATTACATTATGATTTATTCTTTATGAACTACCAAGATTTATTTAATGACTCCTTATTTTATTATATGTTAAATGTGGTATTTTTTAATTAAGTTATGTTCTTGTTTTTACATTATTATGTATATGTTTTGTAACATAGTTTCCATTAGTACACTAACTAAGCATTTGAGATCACTCATTTTCAGGTTTCCATTCCCTCGGATTTGAATAAGGGTATTATTTAAGATTTTTTCGAAAATGGGTTCTAGATATGAAGGATAAAGCATGAGACGATTTAGATTTTTTATGAACCATTTGATAATGTTTTCTAGTTTCTGAAGGCACTAATATCATACGGTATTTGGGAGTATGTCTGTGTTATGTATTATGTTTTCCACCAAAGCCATGTAATTTCCATGTACGTTATCCATGGGTCTTTACAGTAGGTATAAGAGAAAAGGTTTAGTAACCCTTTGGATACTAGGATGTGAAAACTTTAGTGAGGTCCCATGAGATATTTCTAAGGTATGTCTAGGGATGTCCCTAAGGGTAAGTCTAACTATAGGTTACAGTCATTGAATTATGATATCAATCATGAATAACATAGGAATAACCTAATATGATGGATATTTAAAGTACTCCTCCATAATTATGTTTTTTTTCTCATCTTAATCTATTCATTTTAGATTTTAGACAATGGAAAGAGCACAAAGAAACCATGTTGATGATCAATGCACTAGGAAATGAAATTATTTTCCTTATGAACAACAAAATGTTATGAGAGATGGAATGAAAAATGTTATTGTCATACATACAGAATCTACTAATTATTTTGGATTTCCAAATGAGTAGAGAAGGAAATAATATTATGTTGATTCCTTTATGATGAAGCATCCACCTTCTTTTAGTGGGTCATGGGATCAACTTGTTTCTAAACAATGGATCAGTATCCTTACCTAATTATAACATGAAAAGGAAATTTTGGATATTTATCATTTATAAGGATAATAAAACCAGTGGTGTACTCTAATAAAGAATATAAGACAACACGATGAAATTGAATCCAGGGAATTGGAAGAGTTAAAGAACTTATATTTTAGAAATTAAATTCCTCACATTCTTCGAACAAAGAAGGAAAATTTGTTCCTTGATATTATGAAATAGGATGATGAATCTATTGGTACATAAAAGGAGACATTTAAAAGACATTCTAGGTATGGTTTTAGCTTTATCATTCAACTTGAACATACAGTTGATTGATTTCTCATTGTCTTAAAACAATTTATTATAAGTGAATTATCTATAAAAGACATTAGTAGCTACTGATATATTGTGTGTTGTGTTGTAAAGGATGAAATGGATGTTCGTGTTACATATCAATCACATGGGTTTTACAAGAAAAGAAAGATGGTGTTCGAGGGAAACTATCAAAGCGACAGTGAAGATAAGATGAATGTTATTTTATTCTAAATGTATGGAAAGAAGCATGGTGGATACTGTATTAAAGGGAATAGAAAATTTATTAAGTGTGTAAAATAATTTCAACAGTAGGTTGAGTGTAGTTTAATGGGAAAAAGTTTTAAATGATGTGAATAGAGAAAAGGAACTAGAGAACACACCACCCACAGTTCAATGCTACAAGTTCAAGGAAATGGTGAATTATGCTAACCAATGACCTAATCCAATGGTTATGGATGATTATAACTGTCAAAAACCACTTAAGGCCAATGAAAAGGGAAAATAACATGATATCACTATTATTGATGTTGAGTATGAAAACTAAGTTGTTGAATGATTAAGATTCTATGGTAATTCCTATTTTTATCATGTTTCCTGAGAATAAATGATTAAGGAATTCACATGTTTTGGATTTGAAAACCATAAAAAACCTTATGGGATATGGGAGATAAATGTTATGTCTATTTAGTTCACCTATTTCTAAAGTTTTATATTTATAGACTTTTTATGTATTTTAATGTTATACATTTATGGATTATATAATTTATATTTCAGTTTAAGATTTTCATATTAATGCATTATCTAACTATAGGTTCACTTATTCATATTTGATTAACTATGATAACCATATTTTCGAGACATATAGAATGACCTATCATTCTATCTCATGATCTATTAACACTTAAATAATAAAAAAATTTACTTTATTTATTTAAATAAGTGAAAAAGAATAAATTGTTCAAGGAACAAAAAACAGTGTGGTTGTACCTAATTAAAGTAATTATTTATTCTCATGAAAAATTCTTCGACTATGGAGAAAGGGTCATGAAACAATTTTATTATCTTAGTACATTATTAATCAATGGTTCATATGGTTCTTAAATTGTCATAGATTTATGGAATTCTGGTTGTTAACATTATTCAATCCTTGTTCTCTATCACAATCCATTAGAACAATATGGTTATATTTTTCATCCATAGCCATGATTTCACTTATTACCTATGTTCTCTTATGTATAAACCCAGTGATGAGTTACTCTGGGTAACAATTATGTTTCTAAATATCATTCCTAAAATTATAATTTCGTATTCCTTTTTATGATGAGGGTTTCAATGAAAGAGACATTCATGATTTGAACCTTTTATAACCCCTATGAATTTTGAGGGAGAAATTAATTTTAGGGGGTATAATGTGACACCCCATGATTTTATGAGATATTTTTTTTTCTTTGATGAATTTTGTTTTACACTACTCTCTGATTATATTTATATATACGTAACTCTATATTATCTTGCAGTATACATAACACAATACATGGATTGTGTTACAAAAAATTTCAATTTATTTTGATAGAATTCATTTCTTGCAACACTCTATATAGAATTTTTTCAATTTATAAAAGAAATATGTTTGGATTATCTTATTTTTCACACCAAAGGACACTTTCACTAAACACAATACTGACTTGTCTTGCATTACATGGAAGAGAAACCTTCCTTGATAGCTTGAATTTAATGCAATACTGAGTTTCCCTAAAAAATGATATATTATTTAAATATTATTATTTAATGGGATACAGAATAGATATTATAACTACTATTAACCATATTTTAAATTTTATATAACATTGAAATTCATCTTATGTATTTTATAAAACATTATATAAGAACAAATTTAAATATCAGGATAAAGGATGTAATTTTTAAAAAATGGAATCTTGCTAACTTTTGATGGGAAAAAAATTTTAAATCTATTTTTTAACAATTTTATATATTATATTTGAAAAAAATTATACTTTGGAAGTGGGAAATCAAAATTTACTTTGGTTTAATTTTTGGTATTTTTCCAATATAATTCATATTTCAATAAATAGTGTACATACTGCATTTTAATTCAATACTTCCATTTTATCTAATTTGTTTATATGGTTTTATTATATTTTAAAATTGGTTTAAAGTGAAATTGATTTATTTTTTTATCATTTACTTCAATTTTGGTCATTGGTTGTAATTTCACATTTAAATTAGATATAAAAAAATGTCAATCATTTGATAAATTTTACTTCTAAAAACCCGGTTTCTGGTATTTTCATCATGAATTAATTTTCAATTAATTAATGAAAATTATATATTTTGAATTTGAAAAATGGATTCCTCATTTAGAATCAGTGGGTCCAAATTATTTTTTTAGTTTACTTTTAATTTTTTGGGTGTCATTAATAGTAACTATGGTAATATTTTTACCACAATAAAAGGTAAATCTTATAAATTAATGTAAAACAATATGATAAGTATATGAAAATTACCCTAACACCTTCCAAAATCCTTTTGTATGAATTAATGTCGCCCCATATTACCTAATGGTTGTATTTTATTCATTTAATGGATGTTTTATGTGAAATTGATATAATTATTATTAAAACAAAAGAAAGCTACTACATCTCACTCTCTTATATCTTATAATTATAATAATTTTAATGTAGAGATAATAATTATCAAATATAGAACATAACTAGTATATAGAAATAAAATTAAATTATCTAAATAATTAGAATTTTTTTTTGATTTTTTTGAGATTAAATAATAGCCATAAATATTGACACAATAATGATATTGTAATTATTTATTTAAGAGAAATATGAAATAAATGATGTTATTATTATTAAAATATATATTATATGACTTAATTTATTTCATCCAGGAATTCATGGGTTGAATATGACATGTTATTATTGAGTTAATGTAGTTTGTTTTTGAGGAAATCATGTTGTAATGAATTTTTAAAAAAGGCAAGTATGAATAGTGTCAAAAATGACATAATTTAGAACTAAAAATATAAAATAGTTTACTAAATGTTATAAATTTCATAGAAATTCACGATTCATACAAATGGTTTAGATAAGTCCAAATATTTCATTAAAAGATATTTTTTGGGATGATTTACATGTTATGGTAATTAAATTAAAAAACAAAGGTTAATAATAAAATATCATGTTATGATTAAAAAGCGTAAAATAAAGTTAAAACCATGACGATAAGGGTTTAAAAATATTCAATACATGACTAATCTTAATTTAATAATGGTTATACAACCCATTATCATCTTATATTTGAAATAAATAAGTCTGGGACAATAAGAAACTGTGAATAAATTTATAATAAATTAATATTTCAAGGCATTCCTAAAGTTCCCCACCTCCGTCTTATAAAAGGCCACCACCTCAAACAACATACTCACACATTCCAATCCCCATTAAATTTTACATATTATTCTCAAATAATATTCCAACATCCCTCCCTTACTCCTAGAGGCCACACTTTGGGCCGAAAGCCACCCTAGTGACCCCTTTTGTGCAATTAAAAAAAAGGATATACTCGAAAGAGAGGTAATTGTTTTATCACATTATTAAATATTATTTTCTTCTTTTATACATCCTATTATTATGTTTTTTCTATACTAAATTAATAAATCCTGTATCTTCTAAATTGTGAGATGATATTATAATAATGGTACAACCATATACAACCTTTTATGCATCCTACGAATAACAATATCAGTATGTGTGCGTACATACGACTTACTGTCTCCACGCCATAGTGTAATTTTTTATTAAAAAATACATAATTTGGGGAAGGGTTTAATGCATGTAAATAATTAATATTACATCATAATTATTCTGTATAATTAATATATTATCCAATTCTTCACCTTTTAACCATTAAGTGAATGATATTTTCCCTTGTGTGTACGTACGACCTACTATCTCCACGATGTGATGTGAATAATTCTATATGATATTCATTAAATCATTATTATATACATGAATGGAATGTATAAATATGATATATATTATACTAATATCATTCTGTAAATGATATACCTATAACTGATGAAGTGGAATACGATCATATCTGACAAAACATGCATAAGAACATAATGATTTGGACGGCGCAATGAGAGCTCGGGTAGTCTCCTCTAATGGAGTCATGGAAGGATAGGGTTTGGACCCCAGATCCCTAATGGGTTCCTCTTACATGGCCACATGTAGGTATCCAGATCCTCTGATATGGTGTGGTTTGAGACATGCACTAGAGAACCAATGACTATTGAGGGAATTTCTCCCAAACTTGTGTTGGCATAACAGTGTATTTCTCTGCTTTCCAAGGTTTGGATAACTAAATCTGATGAAAGGATGACTGGGATGAGTAGTGAGGGTCTACCGGTGAAGGTTTCTCGGCCTCCAAAATTGGTTGTTGAACCAAAAACAAGGTTGGGGGAATAAGATGTGGTTTCATCTAAGACTGCTTTGACAGTGAGAAGTCGTTTTCCGGATGGGATGCTCAGATATGAAGATAGGATGGTCAGGAAGGGAGACAGAGGGTAATAAGGTGAAATCATTATAGGCTTTTCAGCTGATTCTTATGTCTCAATTGACATTGGAGGTATTTTTGGGCATCACTCATGATCCTGATCATTGTATGAGGATTGAGGAGAGTTATGATGCTACTAGTGATGGAACATCAGTTGATCATTCTTTTTCTTCTTCAATGGAATGACCAATTATTCCATTCAATTAAAAGTGATTATTTCACACATCAAATATGAACCTATTTCTTTCTCAGAGCGCCTCCAAATATGATAAATGTTTTATCATTTCTTGATTATTTGTTCCTAAAGTCTCTCATCCTTTGAAAATTAAACAACTCATGTAGAAAATTTAATTGATTTGGGGGTTTTCATCATATAAGTGTGAATTTATTTGTAGAGGATACCTTCATATTCTCTTCCAAAAAAAATAATTGAATGTTAGAGCATGGGGCTTTGGTTCCATTGTGCTTAAACATGGGATTATTCACTTGTGAGAATGGGATAAGTAATTTAACCCCGTGAAGGATGGTAAACACAATACTCAAATTTGAGTAATGGTATATGGACTGAATTGGATAATCTGGCACACCAATTTAATTTAGTATATTTATTTTTCCATAGAAATTTTGATCAAAAATTAAAAGAAAATGGAAGTGATTCGTTTGGGTTACTTTTCCAGGTTCTTGGTTGAGGATTAAATGGGATAAAATCTTGTTAAAAAGTTAATTATTGAAACTGATGATGAAATTATTCATCTAAATATTAGTTATGAATAAATTCCTAAATTCTACAAGGAATAAATAGTTATTGGACACGAATCATCTTTTTTTAGATGCTTTACAGTTCATATCTTATGTGATTTTCGTGGGCATGAGTTTCATGATGTTGCAAAAAAAGTTTAATGGAAAGGCGATCGTCACCTTACCTATGAGAATAATAAGTCATGGGAATAAATATTTTTTGAGGAGGTGAATACTCATAATGCTAATCCCTAAACAAGGATAATGTTGTTGTTCTACAACAAACTCAATAATTTTCCATTCCTAAAATATGTGATGAAGTATTTAGTCATGAACATTTTACCAAAGAGGATTCTCAGCTCTCATAGGAACGGATGAGCTCATTCGGCGATCACAATGGTAAGTAATTTTTTTGAACCTAAATCGCTAGTCATTACTAAAAATATCCAGGCTTCCCGAAGTCAATTGTGGATAATGAGGGATTTCAACTTGTCTCTTACAATAAGTCAAAGTCCCCAGTTTTAACTATAGTGGTGGCAGCAGAATCGATTGCAGGGAATGATCAGACTATTGATAGTGATAAATTGGAAGATGCTTTAGCCATGTGGGCACTCATTGATCATGGTGGGATGTGGTCTTTAATGGATCTTGATTACTGTGCCCCACTTGTGGATGCAGATTGATGCGGTGTGATGCACACTCATTTATGTAATAACCCCTTGAATTCTTGGCACTCTCCCAATTTTTATTTTATTTTCTTAGGGCCGACTTCCACTGGTTCATGGTCTTTTTGCCTTTGATAGTGATATATTGGATCTGACTGAAGTAATGGATGTTGAGGTAATGATGGCGTCAACAAGAGGAACTTTCTATTATCAAAGGTATGGAATGAAAAAGGGATAGATCTAATTCTGAAATGATGGATTCTGAGACTCTTTACGAAAGGATTCACTCTCTCTCTCTCTCTATCTCTTTATGTAGGGAGATATCGAGAGGTCAAGGGTGAGTTCCTTGAAGGACCCACTAGGATGAAATTTTTGAAGAAGAAAGGAGGCTAAGTTCAAGACTATTGAAAAAGATAAACAAGTATATTTCTAATTGGGGTTTTCCTTTTTTTCTCATACTCCTTTCACTTTTTTTATTTCACATTCTTTTAATAAAAGGGGACCAGCCTTCATCTTTACAAAAAAATGTATAAGAGAATAATGAAATGAGAATATAAATAACAAGTGACAATGAAATGTTACTAACAAATAGATGATCATATGATCATATTTGATATCATAAAAATGAATATAATTATTCAATAAATCAATGAAATTATTTATATCTTTATACAAGAGGATTGGATACATACGAAGCATATCATACATAAGTTAATAGTTAATTTGGAAATCCCATTTTTACCCTAGATTTCCTATATGTAATTAATTACTGGGGTATATTTATCATCCACATCCATTTTTCATAATTTTGTAATTTTATTTATATTCTTCTAAAATTCTTTAATGTTTATTTCACCTTTTGGTGATTTTTTATTAAATGGTATAAAAGGAATATTTTTTCGTTATTAGATTTAAGGTACTTTTTTTCTTTTCTAGAAAAAGTTTGCGGAGAATGTTTTTTAACTTATTCGACATGAATGGATTTTTATGTCTTCATAACGCCTTATTTATATTAAGCTTCCTCTACATGATTTCAACATTATTCTAAACTCTGTTCCTTTCTTTTAATATTTCTCATTATTATTGGAAAAGAAATGTTTTGGATAAAGAAAATATATTTTCCTCAACAATAATGTTCAAGTGTTTTGTCAAAATTATTTTCCATCTAAGATGACACCCTTTAAATATGGTTATGTTTCTATCACTATTATAACTATTATTCGATTTTCCTAATGATAGAATAATATTTTTAATGGATTATGTTATGATGGAATGATATTTAAGAATCCCATTTTTTTCTTCGAATATTATATGATGAATTATTTAATATTTTATGGAACATGTAAGAATGATTTTATAATGAGATGGTTGATACCTATGTCTCTGTAACAGCCCGAGATTTTATGAAAAATATTCTTTCTTATTTTACTAATGTCTTGTGTTATACGCTACACCAAAAGGAGCTTGCACAACACGCATCCTTGACTTACCTTGCATTACACGCAATCGCAACCTTCCTCGATAGCGTGTGTGGTACGTAATCCTGAGTTTCACGAAACAATGATATGCTATTAAAATATTATTAAAACTAGCCGTTATGAATAGTAATAACCACTTTTTAAATTTTAGAAATTTTAACTCTCAAAATGGACTTCATTTTTGGATTCGGAGTATCGAATTTAGCCTAAGGTGAAATTTTGGTACTTTTCGGATAACTTTCATATTCTGATGAATAGTGAAAATTACTAAATTATAATTAAAAACAACTTTTTTAATCGAAATAATTAATAGTGATAAATCATTAATTTGAGTGGTTGTAAAGTATATTTAGAATATATTTTTACAATTTAATACAATGTTGGTCATTGGATGTAATTGCACATTTAAACCAGACATAAACAAGTGTCAATCTTTTGATAGATATTGTTTCTTAAAAACACGCTATTTGTTTTAACAGCGGGATTTAATTATAAAATTAATTAATGCAACTTTTATGTTATGAATTTGGTAAAATAGACTTCATTTTTGAATTCGGAATATGAAATATAGCTTGGGATGAAATTTTGGCATTGTTCTGAAAAACATCAATTTTTGATGAATAGTGAAACTACTAAGTGGTAGGTTAAAAACTGAATTTTGCATAAAACTTAATTTTACCGCTTCTGTGAATGGAATTTCGAAAATCCGAGAGACACGGTTAATATCAAGGACTAAAATGTGGTTCAATGAGATGAAAATAATTTTTTGGTGAATAGTAACTTTTTACTTTTTTTACCACGGTTAATAGTAAATAAGGTAACTAAGGGTAAATATGATATTAATATTACCCTAACACATGTCCTAATTCTATTGGAAAAGTTTAATTCGACCAAAAATTAACTTAGGAATAAAATATGACCATTTAGGCCCACTTGGATTAGATTAGGACATTTATTATTAATTTATTTAAAGAAGGGTTAAAATAGTTAAAATCAAAGTTTAATAAGTAAATAATTTTTAATATGGGGTTATACATAAGCTAAATTCGACTATAAATATTCATTAGAAAGATAAAAAGATTTCCCACATGATGGTATTTTATTTGTAATTTTTAGACATCAAATAATATAATTTATTTATGACACAAAAATGATGCAGTAATTATCTTATTAATGAAATATTGACATAATTGATAATATAAATACCAAAATAAATGTAATTTAAGACTTTTTATGAATTCCACTAATTTTCTAGGTTACTATGATATATTAGTGTTGATTTAATCAACTTGGTTCGAACATATAATTCTGTTATGACTTTCACAAAAATCATATATCAAATAGTGTCAAAATTGACACAAAATAGTTTTTAAAATCAAATATTATATTAATAATTGTTATTTTATTCCTAAAAATCTAAGGTTCGGCCAAATGACTTAGATAAGGATATATATATTAATAATAATCAATTTGGGGTTCGTTTGGCATGTTATAGTAAGTGTATTAACCATATAGTGAAAGAAAACAAAAAGACACGGTAAAAGTTAAATTAATTAACTTAGAGTTAAATCTAATTGATAAGGTTAAAATAATATCTTAAACTTGTCTAAATTCTATTGGTTGATAGGATTTCGACCCATCCTTACTTTAGCTTCGAAATAAGACCCTTTGGAACCATTATAAACCGATTTTGACTTTAATATAAAATAATATTTTGAGATATTCCTAAGGTGCCCCTCTCCTCCCCTATAAAAGGACACCTCCTCCCCCTCCTCCTCACACCAATTTGAGCACTCAAGCTCGGCCAACCCCTGCCAATTTCTCCTCTCCACTTCCCTAGCAACATCCTAAGGGTTCTGGTCTTCCTCAAAGACCAATTTTAGTGCCCTAAGAGGAGGTCTCAAAGAGGCACTTCAAAGAAGAGGTAATTACCGTTACCAATTCTTTCATCTTTATTTCTTCTTCCACTTCTTCTTCTTAGGTTGTTTCATTATGAAGTAATAACATCAGTATCACTCATATACTGATATGTTATTATAAGTATGAAACAACCCTATTTCACCATCTATCCATCCTACGGAAAAAGAAATCACCGCGCGTGCGTACGTACGGAATACCGTCTCCACGCCGTGGTGTAATCTATTTTCCACCACCACCTTACATGGATGGGTATAATGGTGTAAAGAATAACTATACATAGTTATTACAACATCATATTGATTCTGATATATTGTATAATCCACTCCAATTCAATTCAATATTTATAGAAATGATATCATCGCTCGTGCGTACGTACGGACTACCGTCTCCACGACGCGATGAGATTCATTCTCCATGTTAACCATTTAAGAATGATTATAATGTATATATAAGAAATAATAATGAAATATATGACATTATAAAGCTACTGGATTTATGTATATATATACATATGTATGTAATCTACTTACTTCCATTTCAAGACAATAAGGAAAGGAAAACAACGTTCATGCGTACGTACGGACTACCGTCTCCATGAACGGTGTTTTTCATTTTATTTATCTACCTATTATATATATATATATATACTGAATATATATGATATATAAATCATATTTTATATTCTGGAAGTAAGTAAATCATGATATAAGTAATAATGATGTCAAGAACAACAAGTCAAAACACCTACGATAAATGAAACGATTTTACCCAAAACGCTTCTTTAACATGGAGTTTACAAAAGAACGGGTAATATAATGTCATAAGTGAACCATATATGATATCATAACAATGAATATGATTCTGTAATAAGTCAATAACATGATTTAAATCATTATACAGGAGGTTCGGACACTTACAAAGCAAGTCGGACCTAAGGTAAGGGAAATATCACAATCTCATTTTTATCCGAGATTGTTTATTCGTAAGTATTTACTGGGGTTTATTTTATCATCCACATCCATGTTTCCTCAATATGTAATATTATTTCCATCCAACTACAATGGTTTAAATCCAATTTTACCCTTTGGTTAGTTTTTAGTAAAAGATATGAAAGGAATCTTTTGTCGTTTATCGTACGAGGTACATTTTGACTTTTTCGACAAAAGTACAAAGAATGTTTTTTTTAACGTATACGGCATGAATGGATTTTTAAAACATTACTTCAAAGAAGCTTCCTTTACAAGTTTTCAAGTTTATTTTTAATCAACTTCTTTTATTTTAAAGTTGTATGACATGTTATGAAAGGAAAAATGTTTTTGAAGAAGAAAGGATATTTTCCTCAAGAATTCAATTCAAGTGTTTTATCAAAATTATTTTCCATCTAAGATAAAAAAAGGGTTCTGTTTCTATCCATATTTTTACATTGATTTGACTATGTTGAGATGGAATTATGTTTATGAATTCCTTTATCTTATATGAATTGATTTATGATGTCATGATGTTTCAAGAATCCCATTTTTATTACGTGGGTTATGCGATGATGTATGATTTATGATTTTGTGGCACACATAAGAAAGGATTCATTATGAGATGGGTGGGACCTATATCTCCCTCCAATGCATTGGGTAAAGATTTTATATCTCATGAGATAGACATGGCTGGAATGGTAGGTTATACCGGTTCAGTGAAACAGGACTGAAACGAGGATTACTCGATTCAGAAAGGGACTTTGTCCACTAAGATAGTCTTGGCAATGAGTCTTGACTAACAAGAAATGATTCTCTTTGATTATGTGTGAATGCCACAAAGTTTCATGTTTTAAGTTATGATTATTGGGATTACATTTCACTTCTATGATTTAGCCCATGTTATGAAATTATGATCTCTTTTGCAGGTTAAGATTTCCAAAAGCTATGTTCTTATGTATATGATGTGATTGATATTTCTTTTTTTTACCCTTACTGAGCATTTGAGCTCACCCTTTTATGTTTTCTTTTCCCCAGGATATAAAGAAAGGTTTTAGGTAAAAAAAAGGGATGACCATTATGGGAGATATTGAAGAACTTTCACCACGATTAGAAGATTACGTTCCGAGTTTCCAAAGACACTAAACTATTACGATCCTTTAGTGTGTGTTTTTGTTATGTACTAAGTATTCCGCAAATGTAATGTAATGTCCATGTACGTCAAGCTTCGGGTCTCTACAGTTGGTATCAGAGGAAAGGTTTAGTCAACCTTTGGAAACTAGGATGCGAAAACGTTAGTGAGATCCCTAGAGATATTTCTAAGGTATGTCTAGGGATGTCTCTAAGGTTAAGTATACGTATAGGTTATAGTAATAGAATTACGCTAACGATCATAGAATTAAACCTAAGATGTTGGATATTGAAGGTACTCCCCCTTTATTATGTTGTTTTCCCTAGCATGATTTTTGCCTCTCACACTATTCTTTATGGGTTTTAGACGATGGCTGGAACCCGAAGGAACCGTGTTGATCAATGCAATGGACAATGCAATGATTGCCCTCCTGAACAAACAAATGTTATGGGAGATGGAGTGCAAAATCTTATTGCTATACTTACACAAGCTATGAATCATTCTGGACACCCAAATGAGCAGAGAAGGGAACAATATTCTATTGAGTCCTTCATGAGGCAACGTCCACCTTCTTTCAGTGGGTCTACTGATCCATTAGTTGCTGAACAATGGATTAGTACTACTGAAAAGATATTTTCAGTTCTTCAATGTTCTGAACATGATAAAGTCATCTTAGCAGTATATCGTTTGGAAGGTGAAGCTGATCAATGGTGGAATCTTATCAAGAATACGAGGCCAAGAGATGAAATTGAGTCCATGGAATGGGACGAGTTCAAGAACTTGTTTTTCAGTAAGTACTTCCCTCGTATTCTTCGAACAAAGATGGAGAAAGAGTTTCTTGAACTAACGAAAAGGGATGATGAATCTGTTGGTACCTATGAAGCAAATTTTACAAGACTTGCAAGGTATGCTTCTGGAATTATCATCCAACCTGAAAGTAAAGTTGATCGATTTTTCAGTGGCTTAAAACCAAGTCTTCGAAGGGCATTAGCTATAAGAGACTTCAGTATCTATGAAGAAATTGTGCGTTGTGCTATCAAGGTAGAAATGGAAGTTGGTGTTACATATCCATCTCATGGTTTTGACAAGAAACGAAAGATGGAGTTCAAGGAGAAATCTCAGAATAATGGTGAAAAGAAGATGAATGTTTCCTTATGCACAAAGTGTGGAAAGAAGCATGGTGGAGATTGTCTAAAAGGGACTAGAAAATGTTTTAAGTGTGGAAAAGAAGGTCATCGAGCAGCTGAGTGTCGAAGTAATGGAAAAAGGGTTTCTAATGATGTGAATAAAGCAAACACTGCAGAGAACGCACCGCCAACACTTCAATGCTTCAAGTGCAAGGAAATGGGGCATTATGATAATAATTTCCCTAATCCAAGGGTTAGTGATGATCAACATGAGCAACCACTGAAGGCAAAGGACAAAGGGAAATCACATGCGATCACTATTGACAATGTTGAATATGACAACGATATGGTGGAATGATTAAGTGTTTATGTAATGGGATTCCAAAATAATGTTGTATCATTGAGTATTGCAATATTTATTGATGTGGTATTCAAAGTGATTGAGATATTTTTTGGAAATAAGATGATATGCGCATAATGAAGACGAGAAAATGAAATGTTTAATAGTATTCATGAGCTCATGATTGATATAAGGACTAAGTGATATCATGGTTTGAGTATATAGAATTTTGAGGATTTTGGTAACTTTTAACTGCACTCATGTTTTCACTAAGGTATTCAAGAGAATACACGATTAAGGACTTTGAATGTTTGGAATGTGACCAACAAGACATATATTATGATATGTGGGGATCAACGACAGTATTAAATCTCTGGTAATCGTTGTCACTATATTATGAGAGTGGACTGCAGTATTATGTATAAGCCTAAAGATTAGACTGGATTATGTTGGACATAAGTTAGTATTGTTTAAGGATAGAAGATTTTCGATATTATTGATGGGATGTTATAGTAACGTAGTTTTAGAAAAAGGGACAACCTGCAGGACGGGCGACAGCCCATCGCTTCGGACAAGGCTGTAGGAATCGAACCCACAACCGAAGTGCGACTGGCCTTTATCGCCTACCACTGGCCTACACGAAGTTCCTGTTTAGTAGAAACTAGTTTTATTATATTAATCAGCATGATATATGAAGTATAAGTCCATTTTAGGAACCATATATGATTAATCTCACTATAGAATGACTTATGTATATTTAATAACATTTGCTAACCTTTTGTTTGAGACAGATGGAATGAACAGTCATTCTATCACATGATCTTCTAACACTTCACAAATAACAAATTCAACTTCATTTATTTAAGAGATGAAGTAGAAATTGTTCAAGGCACGAACAAAAGTGAGATTGTACCAAAATAAAGTAAGTATTTATTCTAAGAAAATTTTCAACTTTAGGGAAATGATCTTGAAAACCAAAAATGTTGTCCTAGTGATCTTATACCTGATGAATCAGATGGTACCTTATATCATCACAAATCTATGGATTTGTGATTACTGGCTTTCCCATAGCCATGTTCTCTACCACTCTCCATCAGAACATGATGGTTAGATTTCTCTTCCATATCCATATTTTCACCTATGTGGAAACCCAGTGATTAGTTTATTTGGGTAATCATTACATTTCATACTTTAGTTTTTAAAGCCAAGTTTTGGTATTCCCTTTTACGATGTGGGTTTCTATTAAAGAAAATTTCGAATAGTAAACCATTTATAACCCCGACGAATTTCGAGGGCGAAATTCATTTTAAGGGGGGTAGAATGTAACAGCCCGAGATTTTATGAAAAATATTCTTTCTTATTTTACTAATGTCTTTTGTTATACGCTACACCAAAAGGAGCTTGCACAACACGCATCCTTGACTTGCCTTGCATTACACGCAATCGCAACCTTCCTCGATAGCGTGTGTGGTACGTAATCCTGAGTTTCACGAAACAATGATATGCTATTAAAATATTATTAAAACTAGCCGTTATGAATAGTAATAACCACTTTTTAAATTTTAGAAATTTTAACTCTCAAAATGGACTTCATTTTTGGATTCGGAGTATCGAATTTAGCCTAAGGTGAAATTTTGGTACTTTTCGGATAACTTTCATATTCTGATGAATAGTGAAAATTACTAAATTATAATTAAAAACAACTTTTTTAATCGAAATAATTAATAGTGATAAATCATTAATTTGAGTGGTTGTAAAGTATATTTAGAATATATTTTTACAATTTAATACAATGTTGGTCATTGGATGTAATTGCACATTTAAACAAGACATAAACAAGTGTCAATCTTTTGATAGATATTGTTTCTTAAAAACACGCTATTTGTTTTAACAGCGGGATTTAATTATAAAATTAATTAATGCAACTTTTATGTTATGAATTTGGTAAAATAGAATTCATTTTTGAATTCGGAATATGAAATATAGCTTGGGATGAAATTTTGGCATTGTTCTGAAAAACATCAATTTTTGATGAATAGTGAAACTACTAAGTGGTAGGTTAAAAACTGAATTTTGCATAAAACTTAATTTTACCGCTTCTGTGAATGGAATTTCGAAAATCCGAGAGACACGGTTAATATCAAGGACTAAAATTTGGTTCAATGAGATGAAAATAATTTTTTGTGAATAGTAACTTTTTACTTTTTTTACCACGGTTAATAGTAAATAAGGTAACTAAGGGTAAATATGATATTAATATTACCCTAACACATGTCCTAATTCTATTGGACAAGTGTAATTCGACCAAAAACAAACTTAGGAATAACATATGACCATTTAGGCCCACTTGGATTAGATTAGGACATTTATTATTAATTTATTTAAAGAAGGGTTAAAATAGTTAAAATCAATGTTTAATAAGTAAATCATTTTTAATATGGGGTTATACATAAGATAAATTCGACTATAAATATTCATTAGAAAGCTAAAAATATTTCCTACATGATGGTATTTTATTTGTAATTTTTAGACATCAAATAATATAATTTATTTATGACACAAAAATGATGCAGTAATTATCTTATTAATGAAATATTGACATAATTGATAATATAAATACCAAAATAAATTTAATTTAAGACTTTTTATGAATTACACTAATTTTCTAGGTTACTATGATATATTAGTGTTGATTTAATCAACTTGGTTCGAACATATAATTCTGTTATGACTTTCACAAAAATCATATATCAAATAGTGTCAAAATTGACACAAAATAGTTTTTAAATCAAATATTATATTATTAATTGTTATTTTATTCCTAAAAATCTAAGGTTAGGCCAAATGACTTATATAAGGATATATATATTAATAATAAACATTTTGGGGTTCGTTTGGCATGTTATAGTAAGTGTATTAACCATATAGTGAAAGAAAACAAAAAGACACGGTAAAAGTTAAATTAATTAACTTAGAGTTAAATCTAATTGATAAGGTTAAAATAATATCTTAAACTTGTCTAAATTCTATTGGTTGATAGGATTTCGACCCATCCTTACTTTAGCTTCGAAATAAGACCCTTTGGAACCATTATAAACCGATTTTGACTTTAATATAAAATAATATTTTGAGATATTCCTAAGGTGCCCCTCTCCTCCCCTATAAAAGGACACCTCCTCCCCCTCCTCCTCACACCAATTTGAGCACTCAAGCTCGGCCAACCCCTGCCAATTTCTCCTCTCCACTTCCCTAGCAACATCCTAGAGGTTCTGGTCTTCCTCAAAGACCAATTTTAGTGCCCTAAGAGGAGGTCTCAAAGAGGCACTTCAAAGAAGAGGTAATTACCGTTACCAATTCTTTCATCTTTATTTCTTCTTCCACTTCTTCTTCTTAGGTTGTTTCATTATGAAGTAATAACATCAGTATCACTCATATACTGATATGTTATTATAAGTATGAAACAACACTATTTCACCATCTATCCATCCTACGGAAAAAGAAATCACCGCGCGTGCGTACGTACGGAATACCGTCTCCACGCCGTGGTGTAATCTATTTTCCACCACCACCTTACATGGATGGGTATAATGGTGTAAAGAATAACTATACATAGTTATTACAACATCATATTGATTCTTATATATTGTATAATCCACTCCAATTCAATTCAATATTTATAGAAATGATATCATCGCTCGTGCGTACGTACGGACTACCGTCTCCACGACGCGATGAGATTCATTCTCCATGTTAACCATTTAAGAATGATTATAATGTATATATAAGAAATAATAATGAAATATATGACATTATAAAGCTACTGGATTTATGTATATATATACATATGTATGTAATCTACTTACATCCATTTCAAGACAATAAGGAAAGGAAAACAGCGTTCATGCGTACGTACGGACTACCGTCTCCATGAACGGTGTTTTTCATTTTATTTATCTACCTATTATATATATATATATATACTGAATATATATGATATATAAATCATATTTTATATTCTGGAAGTAAGTAAATCATGATATAAGTAATAATGATGTCAAGAACAACAAGTCAAAACACCTACGATAAATGAAACGATTTTACCCAAAACGCTTCTTTAACATGGAGTTTACAAAAGAACGGGTAATATAATGTCATAAGTGAACCATATATGATATCATAACAATGAATATGATTCTTTAATAAGTCAATAACATGATTTAAATCATTATACAGGAGGTTCGGACACTTACAAAGCAAGTCGGACCTAAGGTAAGGGAAATATCACAATCTCATTTTTATCCGAGATTGTTTATTCGTAAGTATTTACTGGGGTTTATTTTATCATCCACATCCATGTTTCCTCAATATGTAATATTATTTCCATCCAACTACAATGGTTTAAATCCGATTTTACCCTTTGGTTAGTTTTTAGTAAAAGATATGAAAGGAATCTTTTGTCGTTTATCGTACGAGGTACATTTTGACTTTTTCGACAAAAGTACAAAGAATGTTTTTTTTAACGTATACGGCATGAATGGATTTTTAAAACATTACTTCAAAGAAGCTTCCTTTACAAGTTTTCAAGTTTATTTTTAATCAACTTCTTTTATTTTAAAGTTGTATGACATGTTATGAAAGGAAAAATGTTTTTGAAGAAGAAAGGATATTTTCCTCAAGAATTCAATTCAAGTGTTTTATCAAAATTATTTTCCATCTAAGATAAAAAAAAGGGTTCTGTTTCTATCCATATTTTTACATTGATTTGACTATGTTGAGATGGAATTATGTTTATGAATTCCTTTATCTTATATGAATTGATTTATGATGTCATGATGTTTCAAGAATCCCATTTTTATTACATGGGTTATGCGATGATGTATGATTTATGATTTTGTGGCACACATAAGAAAGGATTCATTAAGAGATGGGTGGGACCTATATCTCCCTCCAATGCATTGGGTAAAGATTTTATATCTCATGAGATAGACATGGCTGGAATGGTAGGTTATACCGGTTCAGTGAAACAGGACTGTAACGAGGATTACTCGATTCAGAAAGGGACTTTGTCCACTAAGATAGTCTTGGCAATGAGTCTTGACTAACAAGAAATGATTCTCTATGATTATGTGTGAATGCCACAAAGTTTCATGTTTTAAGTTATGATTATTGGGATTACATTTCACTTCTATGATTTATCCCATGTTATGAAATTATGATCTCTTTTGCAGGTTAAGATTTCCAAAAGCTATGTTCTTATGTATATGATGTGATTGATATTTCTTTTTTTTACCCTTACTGAGCATTTGAGCTCACCCTTTTATGTTTTATTTTCCCCAGGATATAAAGAAACGTTTTAGGTAAAAAAAAGGGATGACCTTTATGGGAGATATTGAAGAACTTTCACCACGATTAGAAGATTACGTTCCGAGTTTCCAAAGACACTAAACTATTACGATCCTTTAGTGTGTGTTTTTGTTATGTACTAAGTATTCCGCAAATGTAATGTAATGTACATGTACGTCAAGCTTCGGGTCTCTACAGTCTCCCTCTAAAGCATTGCGTAATGATTTATATCTCATGAGATTAAAATGACTGAAATGAAAATTAAAACCATTTTAAAATATAGGGCAAGGACCACAAGTAATTCTAGTTGATTAATATATGGATGGAACTACCTGTAAACCTAATTTTGTAATGGATTTTTCCACTATGATGGTCTTGGAAGCAATTCGTTGGATACTATTAAAAACATATAATGTGGTAGTTTTATTTCAACAATTTTATTTTTTATTCCAATGCTATTTCCTCATGCTCCATTGTTCCATTATGATTTATTCATTATAAAAACAGCGATTTATATCATGAATCAAGAGTTTTGTATATATTAAATATGGTGTGTTATGTTTTCAAAAGGTATGTTCATTTTTTTCATTCTTACAGTTATATTTTGTAAGATAGTGTCAATGCATACCCTTAATAAGAATTTTAGCTCAGCCATTTTAAGGATTAATTTTCCCTGGTATTTGAATAAGAGTATTATGTAAGATGTGTCAAAAAGGGTTCTAGTTATTAAGGATAAAGAAGGAGATGAAGAAGATGTTTTACAATCCAGTTTATTATGTTTTCTAGTTTCCAATGCCATTAAACTAATATTGTTTTGGTAATTTTATTTTTTTCCATGTTTAAATTATTACAAAAAAAGTAATGTAGTGTCCATGTCCATCATGATTGATTCCTTAAAACCAACATCTTGAACATATTGGAATTAGTTGGGGTTTTGTGTTTGGGATTGAGGGTGATGAGAAATGGGATTACCATACCTCAAGCCCGGGATAAAGGTAGAACAAAATATCCTATAGTGGTGTTGGTTGAGGTATCTAATGAATTGACCTAATTGTTGATAGTTCAGGGTCCTTTGAGAATATGTTTCATTAATCTCTATTGGTTCGAATGTATCAGATGGTTCTTCTTGAGGTTGGCTACATGTATCTATTGGATGACCCAGTGAGATACATATTGAAAAATTATTGATTGGTCCAGTTCATAGATATTGTCATGAAGATGAGGATGGGGCTTTGGCAGCCACTTCTACTTGTCCCACAAGACCCATAAGTTCACTCATCCACTAGGTCATATTGTTGGTCTTTATAGATTGATTACCTTAGATATGATTTACTTGATCTTGTTCTTGAGTATAAAAGTGTTATTTGTTCGTAACCATATTGATTATAAGATATCATGCAGTTGTAGGGTGTTTATCAACAAGAGAAGCATCACTTGCAGTATCAATGAGAGTTCAATCCATATCCAATAACCACTCATTAAAGTATTCGATCAATAATTTTTCAAGTATTTTTTGGTTTGGTTGGGTTTCCAAAATTCTTTTAAACCTCTCCAAGTACTAATGGAGTGATGTTTTAAGGAACTCATAGATACAACTTATTTTCTTTCGGATAGAAGTGGTATGAGAAGTAGGACTGAATTTTTCTAAAAAGAGACACTTCATGAAAATCAATGCATTTATGGAACTAGTAGGGATTTAGTAGAGAAATAGCATGGTAGAGTTGTCAAGGGAGAAAGGAAATTCTCATATTTTTATTTGTTCTTCAGAAACCCCTTAATGTATCATAGTAGAGTAGACCCTATGGAACTCTTTGAGATAATGATGTGGATCCCCACTATCGTTCCCATTTAAATGAGGTATAAGATGAATCAAACTTAGATTGAGTTAAAAATCATCCTCAATGTATGTATATTTAATACCACGGTGTTGGAAATTCATATTTGTAGAAACATGTTATTTAAGGGGTTTTCTCTAGTATTGGAGATATCTAGTTCAATCTATTGGACAATGAATGGATCTAGAGTAATTGTTTTACCACTAATGTTCCCCATAAGTTGACTAAGATATCACTCTATTTCAGGGTCAAACAGATCTGATAGATTTTTTGGTAGGCTACAGGGAATTTAGAGATGTTTGGAAAAGTTTAGGAACATAAGTTTTTCTTTTTTTTCATATTTTTTTGTTAATTTTATTAATTATTTTCTTTTAAAAAAAATATCGTCTTCATAAGGAACCTTCACTGGAACTATTTGAAGCAGTGCTAATTGTTTCCAATCGACTATTCAAGGTTCTTGTGCTCTACTTATGTGTATAGTGGAACTCGTGTAACGCCCCGACCCTAGTTACCCAGAGTCGGTGCATTATTACATAACATTGGCAGGATAAAAAAATATCAAGTCTCGAAAGACCAATTAGTTTAGTATCCTTGGAAACACTAGATATATTCATAAAGTTTACATTACATCAATAAATGAAGAATGACATCAACATATTGTCTTCATATACCCTCATAATATCCCTGCATGTCATTAATAAAATACTTCTTCACATCCTGGGAAAAATAAAACATTGAAATGGGTGAGCTCAGATTCTCAGTAAGGATAAAAATATAGCGGAAACATTCATAAATAAACATAAAAATTTAAGTCAATGTATAACTAAAACAAAATCCTTTCAAACATGAACATCAGAATAATATAGAATGGATGAAATGAAATAAATCTATTTAATTATTCACATGGATATTCCACTAGTCGAATAATGACATGAAAATATCAATAACCACTTTCATAATGATGGAATGGATAATGCCATGCTATCATAACCACATAGTGAAGGACTCATGCCAAGACAACAAATAAGATTTTGTCAAGGCCTCGTGCCGAGACACTAGTTTGTCTCATGAGACCTACCGATGAATCGAGGATCAATAGTGGGCTCCACCCGTCACATACTAAGTCCAATGCATTCCTCATATGAAAAGTATGAAACATAACAAAAACATTCTTATTAAAACTGGCATGCAGAATGTTAATACTTTTATCCACAAACCATGAATGGTATAAAAATAGAACATCCACAGTCAAACATAACTCATTCGATACAATATGGAAGATTGTATTGTATCAGATTTACCTCAATTGAGAATTATGTAGGATATTGACATAGAATAAAATAATCATCAAACTATTGAGAGAAATATCCCCCTTTTATTGAAAACATTTAAAATTCACACTATTTGTCAAGAAGCCATTTAAAATATATTTTTTGGAATCAAAGTGTCCTATACCACTTTGAAACATTTAAAAGGAATTTTAATTATTAAAAATTAATTTCCATATATATAAATCCTTAAAAACATTTTTAAAACATGGATATTAATGAGAAAGATTTAGAATAATAAAATTTTAAAACATTTAAAATGATATTTTAGTTAGAGTTCCTAACCAAAATAAAGACACATGAATACAAATAATCTAGGTAATAAAAACTTTATAATATCATGAGAATAAAGGGATTCATGATATACTACGTCAAGGTACATTATATACACCATATAAAAGTGATTTGGTGTATAACAACAAAGAAGTCTCAATGGAATGTAAATTGAGATGAATTATCTTATAAAGACAATATACTTAGGTTAAGGATAAATAAATGACATAATTATTGTGTGAAAAATATAAATACACTCAATATGATTGGATATTTAGTGTAAATCAATCAGATGACATTCACACATATTCTTGTAAAAACAACACCAGGGAATTGGATATTTAACTCAACAAATGGATATTGAGTTAAAATTACTCTTATCAAGTTAAATCGATGACTTGAGAATTTATCAATGTAGTGATTATGTGTATAAAAAGAATATCCACAGAATGGGGGGGGGGTGTAAATTATGACATAATAAAATGAATAGTGATTCCACACATAATCATGGAGTAAAATAATCAATGAAGTATGCCTAAATCCGAATGAGTGAAAATGGAAATTTCAAATTCCCTTATCGATTATGTAAATTACGAAACATTCACCCATGAAAGAAGTACCATACAGTGATGATGTAAATACCCATAAATTAAATTATATTACCCAATGAATACAATCATGGGAAGTACACATACACCACATGCAATAAATAAGTGGTGAACAATGGAATTCTCACGAAATTAAGAGTGAGATAAGAAACTCCTTACTTTGTACTTATTCCTTGGTCAAAGGTAGTTTAACATACTATATAATGGTTAAACAATTGTTATTGAATTATACAATAATCATTTAAATTAATATGATAACATATATGATCTTTTAACATTGATTTGTTAACAATATCTTAGAAATATCGTCATTTCGGGTGTTAACTTACCCATTTTCCTTTATATTCATTGTTACGTAATCCATGTTTGTTATGGATAGGATGTATCCTATTCATATACAAAATGATATCAATTCCTTATACATTATTTTTAATAATTAAATGAGAATTTGACTCAAATGTATACGATGGGGAATGAATCTCATCGCGTTTATGGAGACGGTAGTCAGTACGTACGCATGAGCGACAATATCATTATTTTGATATTAAAATAATATATAATTGGATGTTATATCATATATAAAGAATAATTATCATGTCATATTTATTATTTACATTAATTATAAATCATTATTATACCCATCTAAATAATAATATATTGAATAACAATTACACCACAACGTGGAGACGGTGGGTCGTACGTACACACGTATGGTGACATGTCATTCAAGGGATGGATAGAATAATGAATTTGTTTGTTCCATATTTATAATAAAATCAAAATATATAGAAGATACTGGAGTTATTACTTTAGAATGGTAATAACAAAGAAAGATGAAGTTGAATAAGAAAGGAACTTGAAAGAGGGTGGTGAAAACATTACCTCTTCTTCGGGTTATTCCTTTTGATTTGATCAAAAGGGCTCTTTAAATTGGCTTTTTGATCAAAATAAGGCCTCTAGGTTTAAGTGGGTGATTTTGAGAGAGTATTTGGTCATGGGTTGGCCGAGAAAAAAGTATTTTAATGAGAGAATTAGTGAGAAGGGGGAGTGCCCTTTTATAAGAGGGGTGAGGGGCATCTTTGGAAAAGCTTGAAATATTATTTTATAATAAATTCATATTCGGTTTCTAATGAATCCAAACTAGATTATTTAAAGGCTAAGGTGGGGATGGGTTGTAAACCAGTCAACAAATAGAATTTAGATAGGTTTGGGTCATTATATTAACCTTATCTTTTAGTTTTAATTCTTAGTTAATTAGTTTGAGACTTAGCATGTCACTTTGTATTTTTATACTATATAGTTAATAAACTTAATATATACGTCCAAGAGACCCCAAATATGTCCATTAATGATACAAATATCATGATATAATTATCTTGGCCTAACCTTAGATTTTTAGGAATTGAATATAAATTAATAATATAATATTTATTTTCAAAACACTTTTATGTCAATTTTGACACTCTTTGGTATTTGATTTTTGTGAAACTTGTATCAGCAGGATTACTTCAAAAAAAGTTAATTAAATAAATCCTAAAATCTAATATTAACCTATAAAATTCGTGGAATGCATTAAAAGTGTAAAATTTTATTTATTTGGGTACTTATAAAATCAATTATTTTAATATTTCACTAATAAAGAAATTACTGCATCATCATTGTGTCATAAATAAACTAAATAATTTAATGCCAAAAAATTATAAATAAAATAAAATTATCTATGAAATCTTGTTACCTTTCTAATGAATATTTAAAATCGAATTTATCTCATGTATATCCTTATATTAAAAATGTTTTAGTAATTAAACTTTGATTTTAACTCTTTTAACTCTTCTTTGAATTAAATAATAATAAATGTCATAATCTAATCCAAGTGGACATAAATGACAATATATTATTCCTAAGGTTGTTTTTGGTCGAGATACACCTGTTAAATAGAATTAGGACTTCTGTTATGGTAATATTCATATCATTTTTACCCTTAATTAACCTATTTACTTTTAACCGTGGTAAATAAAAGTAAAATATTACTTTTCAGAAAAAATTATTTTTATCTTATTGAACAAAATTTTACTCCTTGATATTAACCGTGTCTCTCTTATTTTCAAAATTCCACTCACAGAAGCGGTAAAATTAATTTTATGTAAATTTCCAAATTCGCCTAGGGGTGGGTAAAAGACAGTGAAAAGTTCAATAAATTTTTTTATATATCTAATATTATTCTAAAGTAACATCAATGAATTACATTTAACATATACAGGTATTATGTATCTATTTTTACCTTAATTAAATTTAAATAATATAAATATTTATTTAAAAAAAATTGGTTTTAAACTATCACTCAGTATTTTTCACTATTCATCATAAATTGAATGTTTTCATAAATATACTAAAAATTGGGCCTATGATATATTTGATATTATGAATTCAAAAATTTTGTCTATTTTACCAAATTAAAAATATATAAGTTGCATTAATTAATTTAAAAATTAATTCCTGTTGTCAAAACAAATAGCGTGTTTTTAAGAAATAATAACTATCAAAAGATTGACACTTGTTTATGTCTGGTTTAAATGTGAAATTACATCCAATGAAAAAAATTGTATTAAATGGTAAAAATATATTCTAAATATACTTTAAAACCAATTAAATTCATAATTTATCACTATTAATTATTTCTATTAAAAAATTTGTTTTTAATTAAAATTTAATATTTTCACTATTCATCAAAATATGAAAGTTATCCGAAAAGTTCCAAAATTTTACCCTAAGCCAATATATATATTAAGAATCCAAAAATGAAGTTAATTTTGAAAGATAAAATTTATAAAATTTCAAAAAGTAGGTATTACTATTCATAACGGCTAGTTTAATTGGTTGTCGTGTGTTATAATTTGAAGTTGCGTACAATGAAAGCCATTTCATTATTCAAGGGGAAACGTACCGTGGAAGCTTGGGGTGTTACATTCTCTCATCCTTCAATAAATTGATTCCTCTTAATTTTTTAAAATTGGGCTTGAGAATATAATGGAAAGTCCCACATCGGTAAAAGAGTCAATAAAACTATCACTTTAAAAGAAAGAAAGAGAGGTATAAAGGTCACCCAGGATAACCCATACTAGGATTCCATGTCAGAAAAAATTGATAGGGACGATAAAATAACTGTCAAATTCTGATGGAGAGGGATAGAAAACATGATCAGGAGAAAGTTAACAACAAGACAACCACAAACTTGTGTTCGGACAAACGGTCATTAGTCTCCCAGTATGAAAAGTAGATGGAAAACATTTTTGTTAAGTTACATTACATAAGGACAAGGAATTCATTTATGATATTGACCAAGAACATAAAGATATATACTTACTTTTTAATTAGAGTTTGATTCTTTAATAAAATTCTACCACTAACTCATTTTTTTGAACAATGAGTATTCAAGGATACTTGGTCACACTGGAAGAGCTAGAATAAATATCCCTAGAATAACATGATCCACGTAGGATAAAATATATATTTACTTGTCTTTAGAGATTAATCAAAACCATAATGGTTATTATAAGATATGATGATCCCCTAAATGGATATCCCATTAGAGAAAAAAAAACACTAATCTTAAATTTTAAAATTAAACCAACAATACCCCCAAGTTAAATAAATACCATTCAATAATCAATTTTCCTTAAAATCCTTCAATATAATCCAAACTAATATTGAAACCCAAAACTTATAAGAATGTAGTCTTCCACATTAAATTATTTCTCCAAATAACATCAACTACTCTTAAAGTCACATACATAAAAGTAATTAACCTAATCATATATTCTTTATTATAGGTTAATAATTTCTATAAATAACCCAAATCACTATAAATCCACAATAAAACATAGACAAAAATCCACCATTACTCCTCAAATTAAATCCCATAGTATTCTATTTTACTTGGGCATATACTGTTCCCAACAAAGCAAACATCTTCCAGAATAACATTTATCACTTAATCACCAAATCATTTTCATATACTAAGGGTATTCATTTGATAAGACATAAGATCCCAAATAAACTTATTATTGATCAACAAAATCATTTAACTAAAATAATAGTCACACTAACTAGGGACATCACGTAGTCCAGTGGTAGGCGATAAATCCCAATTGAACTTTGGTTGTGGGTTTGATTCCCACAACTTTGTCTGACGCGGTGGGTTGTCACACGGTCTGCGTGTTGTCCTTTTTCAAAAATTATATTTTATGACATTACCAAATTTAGATAAATTCCTCAAAATAACCATAACATAATTTAACCACAAATATTATCTCATACATTAAATTTTTATCTGAAATTATAATAACCTGTAATTTCCTCAAAACCAATGATCATATAAAACCAAATGGTTATTTATAACTATATCCACAATAAAAAAAGATAATTCTTCCTCAAATATCATTCTCACATGGAAAACTGGAGGGTTACAAATACAAGCAAAAATTATTCCAAAGTAAACCCATCAACAAGGAGCACTAAAACTTTTTAAACATTTCTCCAACCATTTATTTCCACATAGCTTCTTCTTTGACCAGGAAAATATCCTATAGAATAGGGAATTCACTCGGGTAATGGCCAAGTCAACTAAATTTACGGAAAATGACTGTAAATGGATTCTTGGGACCATTTTTATCTTCTTCCATAGTACTATTCATTTTTCATCGTCAATTATTCTCTTTATGTCCTTCCATCCCACACGTAAATCATTTCTTTATCCCATTGAGACACTTTCCTGGGTGTCTCCTTCCACATTTCATGCATGATATAAATTGAGGATTCCTTTCTCCATGGTCTCCATTGCTGGAGATCTTATCATTCATCACCTTTCTCTTATTTATTGAGTCTGGGAATTGGTTAATATCTATATTGTTTATCATATTTTTGGAAAATTTATTTGGCATGAGACGATATCATTTACACCTATCAACATTCCATTTTGTTGCACATTTCCACCACCGTTCCCACCTTGTACATCATTCTCAAAGTCACTATGACTTCCTTGGAATCCAGCCATTGACTAAAACCAGAATGCATTTTGAGAGTAACAGTAGTCATAAAATCATTTAGAGATTAAAATTTCACCATATTCTCAATTTGAAACTCATTAGGATTAACCAAGGTCATTTAATCTCATCTTATATATAATACTTAAAATTGGTTTGTAAAGAAAAGTTAAATTATCCTAAGCATATCCCCCTGGAGTTTCGTAACCAAGAGTGAAGCAAGGCCCGTTGTCGTGCACCATTTCCCATTCAATTCTAGCTCAGATCTCTGTTTTTGGGTTTTACCCCTAGGTACATCTGTTCCAGAGATGTCTCTACTTGCTCGTATCCAGATAGAGATGTATTGCTCAGAAAACTCCTAAAATTTCTACAATACCGAAATTATACAAAATTCTTCTATACTAATCCTTAAAGTTTATCTTAGGGTTGTGTGCTCTAATCAGAGTTTATCTAAATCTAGATCCCAAGGCTTTTACTAAACTTCCTGTGATACCAACTATAATGCCCCGACCCCAGTTACCCAGATTTGGTGCATTATTACATAACATTGTCATGATCACAAAAGATCATGTCTTGAACGACCGATTAGTTTAGTAGCCTTGGAAACACAAGATATATTCATAATTTTTACATTACATCAATAAGTGAAAAACTAAAACAACATATTTTCTTAATATACCCTCATAAAATCCTTCCAGGTCATTCATAAAATACTTCTTCACATCCTGGGAAAA
Organism: Viscum album; assembly: GCA_963277665.1. Classification (NCBI taxonomy): domain Eukaryota; kingdom Viridiplantae; phylum Streptophyta; class Magnoliopsida; order Santalales; family Viscaceae; genus Viscum; species Viscum album. The sequence continues at coordinate 354,786,554 of OY728155.1, read as the reverse complement.
ATAAAACATTGAAAGGGTTGGGCTCAGATGCTAAGTGAGGATAATAATATAGTGAGAACATTCATAAATAATCATTAAAATTTAAGGCAATGTATAACTAAAAAAAATTTATGAACATGAATATCATCATAATATGGATAGGATAAAATGATATAATTACATATACTTATTCACATGGATATTCTACTAGTCGAATAATCACATGAAAATATCAATAACCACTTTCATAATGACAGAATGCATAATGCCAGACTATCATAACCACATAGCCAAGGCCTTGTGCCAAGACTACAAATAATATTTTTTCAAGGACTCGTTCCAAGACACTAGTTTGTCTCATGAGACCTACCAATTCATTGAGGATTATAGCAGGATCCACCTGTCACTTGCTATGCCCAATGCATTCCTCATATGAGGAGTTTGAAACATAACATAAACATTCGTATTAAAACTAGCATATAGAATGTCAATACTTTTGACCACAAACCACGAATGGTATAAAAATAGAACATCCACAGTGAAACATAACTCATTCGATACAATATGGAAGATTGTATTGTTTTATATTAACCTCAATTGAGAATAATGAAGGATATTGACATCGATTAAAATAATCATCAAACTATTGAGAGAAATATCTCCCTTTTCTTGAAAACATTTAAAATTCACAATATTTGTCAACAAGCCATTTAAAATAGATTTTTTTTGAATCAAAGTGTCCCATACCACTTTTAAACTTTTAAAAGTAATTTTAATTTTAAAACATTAATGTCCATATATATAAATCCTTTAAAACATTTTTAAAACATGGATATTAATGAGAAAAATTGAGAATAATAAACCTTTAAAACATTTAAAATGATATTTTAGTTAGAGTTCCTAACAAAAATAAAGACACTTGAATAAAAATAATAAATTTAGTAAAAACTTTATAATATCATGAGAATAAATGGATTCATGATATACTATTTTAAAGTATATTATATACACCATGTAAAAGTGATTTGGTGTATAACAACAAAGAAGTCTCAATAGAATGCAAATTGAGTTGAATTCTCTTATAAAGACCATATCCTTAGGTTAAGGATATATCAGCAACATAATTATGTGTGAAAAATATAAATACACTCAATATTATTGGATATTTAGTGTAAATCAATCAGATTACATTCACACATATTCTTGAATAAACAACACCAATGAATTGGAAATTTAACTCAACAAATGGAGATTGAGATAAAATTACTCTTATCAAGTTCAAATCGATGACTTGAGAATTTATCAATGGAGTGATTATGTGTATAGGAAGTATATCCACAGACAAGGGAGTGGAAATTATGACATAATTAAATGAATAGTGATTCCACACATAATCTTGGAGTAAAATAATCAATGAAGTATGCCTAAAGCTGAATGGGTGCAAATTGAAAATTCAAATTCCCTTATCAATTAGGTATCTTGGGAAACACACACCCATAAAATAAGGATCATACAATGATGATGTAAATACCAGAAAATTAACTTATATTACACAATGAATACAATCATGGGCAGTACAGATACACCACATGCAATAAATAAGTGGTGAACAATGGAATTCTCATGAAATTAAGAGTGCGATAAGAAACCACTTACTTTGTACTCTTTCCTTGGTCGACGGTAGATTAAACTCGTGTATAATAGTGAAATAATTGTTATTGAATTATAAAAGAATCATTTACATTAATATTATATCATATATGATCTTTTAACATAGATTTGTTAACAATATCTTAGTATTATCGTCATTTTAGGTGTTAACTTACCCATTATCCTTTATATTCTTTGTTACGTAAGCCATTATTGTTATGGATAAGTTGTATCTTATTCATATAGATAATTATATCAATTACTTAAATATTATTTTTAATCATTAAAAGATAATTAGACTCAAATGGATATGTTGTGGAATGAATCTCATCGCATTCGTGGAGACGGTAGTCCATACGTACGCACGAGCGACAATATCATTCTTTTGATATTAAAATAATATATTATTGGATGTTATATCATATAGAAAGAATAATTATCATGTTATATTTATTATTTACATGAATTATACATCATTATTATACCCATATAAATAATAATATATTGAATAACAATTACACCACAACGTGGAGACGGTAGACCGTACGTACGAACGTATGGTGACATGTCATTCAAGGGATGGATAGAATATTGAATATGTTTGTTACATATTTATAATAACATCACAGTATATAGAATATAATAGATTTATTACTTTATAATTGGAATAACAAAGAAAGAATAAGTTGAAGAAGAAAGGAACTCGAAAGAGGGTGGTGAAAACATTACCTCTTCTTTGAATTCTTCATTTTGATTTGATCAAAAGGGCTCAATAGGTTGGAATTCTGATAAAAAATATGCCTCTAGGTTGAAGTGAGAGAAGTTGAGAGAGTATTTGGGTAGGGTTTGGCTGAGAAAAAAGGATTTGAATATGTGAATTAGTGAGAAGGGGGAGTGCCCATTTATAAGAGGGGTGAAGGGGCCCTTTGGAAAAGCTAGAAATATTATTTTATAATAAATTTATATTCAGTTTTTAATGGCTCCAAAGTAGATTATTTAAAGGTTAAGGTGGGGATGGGTCGAAAACCACTCAACCAATAGAATTTATACTGGTTTAGGTCAATATATTAACCTTATCTTTTGGTTTTAATTCTTAGTTAATTAGGTTGACACTTACCATGTCACTTTGTATTTTTATATTATATATTTAATAAAATTACTATATAACTACAAGAGACCCCAGAAGTGGTCCATTAATGAAACACATGTCATGATATAAGACTCTTGGCCGAACCTTAGGTTTTTAGGAATTGAATATAAATTAATAATATAATATTTGTTTTAAAAACACTTTTATGTCAATTTTGGCACTATTTGGTATTTGATTTTTGTGAAAATCATAACAGAATGATTACTTCTAAAAATGTTAGTTAAATAAATTATAACTTGTCATATTAACCTATAATATCACTGTAATTCATTAAAAGTCTCAAATAATATTTATTTTGGTATTTATAATATCAATTATCTTAATATTTAACTAATAAGGTAATTACTACATCATCATTGTTTCATAAATAAATTAAATTATTTAATGTCTAAAAATTATAAATAAAATACCATTATGTAGTAAATCTTTTTATCTTTCTAATAAATATTTACAATAGAATTTATCTTATGTATAACCCTATATTAAAATTGTTTTAGTAATTAATCATTGATTTTAACTCTTTTAACTCTTCTTTGAATTAAATAATAATAAATGTCCTAATCTAATCCAAGTGGACCTAAATGATAATATTTTATTCCTAAGGTTGTTTTTGGTCGACATACACTTTTCCAATAGAATTAGGACTTGTGTTAGGGTAATATTAATATCATTTTTACCCTTAATTACACTATTTACTTTTAATAGTGGTAACTAAAAGTAAAAAGTTATTATTCCCAAAAAAATATTTTTATCTTATTGAACCACATTTTACTCCTTGGTATTAACCGTGTCTCTTGGATTTTCTAAATTCCACTCACAGAAGCAGTAAAAGTTTGTTTTATGTAAATTTTCAAATTCTCCTAGGAGGGTGGGTAAAAGACGGTGAAAAGTTCAATAAATTTTTTATATATCTATAATTATTCTAAACTAACATAAATGAATTAAATTTATCTTATATAGGTATTATGTATCTATTTTGACCTTAATTAAATTTAAATAAAAAAAAATTATTTAAATAAAAATTTGGTTTTAAACTATAACTCAGTATTTTTCACTATTCGTCAAAAATTGAACGTTTTCATAAAAATACCAAAAATTAAACCTAAGATATATTTGATATTATGAATTCAAAAATTATGCCTATTTTAACAATTCAAAACATATAAGTTTCATTAATTAATTTAAAAATTAATTCACATTGTCAAAACAAATAGCGTGTTTTTAAGAAATAATAACTATCAGAAGATTGACATTTGTTTATGCCTGGTTTAAATGTGAAATTATGTCCAATGAACAACATTGTATTAAATGGTAAAAATTTATTCTAAATATACTTTAAAACCACTCAAATTCATAATTTATCACTATTAATTATTTCTATTTAAAAGGACGTTTTTAATTAAAATTTAGTAATTTTCACTATTTATCAAAATATGAAAGTTATCCAAAAAGTACCAAAATTTCACCCTAAGATAATTTTGATATTACGAATCCAAAAATGAAGTCCATTTTAAAGATAAAATTTATAATATTTCTTAAAGTTGGTATTATAATTCATTATAGCTAATTTGATTGGTTGAGGTGTGTTAGAATTCAAAGTTGCGTAAAATGAAAGCCATTGTATTATTCACAGTGAAACGTACCGTGGAAGCTTGGGGTGTTAAATAAGCTTATCCACTTCAGCTTCAATTTTGGATGCATAAGTTGGGTTTGTTCTTCTTGCGGCTTGTTTGAATCCTCGATGCGCTTCTGGAAAACCCAAATGATGAGTGGCAACATCGGGATCAAGACCTAGCATTTCTATATAATTCCTAGTAAATATATATCAATTTTTCTTTCGAATGAAAGTATACATTTCATTCTCTTCAAGAGTCATGGCCGCACTAATTAATACGGGGTGTCGATCTTCTTTTTCACCCATATTTATTTCTCTGAGTTCATCCATAGTAGTAGAGATACCCTCCTCAAATGCTGGGGAAGAATCTTTGAGATCTTTCTCTTCTTCTTGAACACATGTTATTTATTCTATTTCATCTTTCATAGTAGATGATGAAGCAGAATTTCCATAATCAAGAGAGATGTCAAAATTTGAACATCTTGAAGAAGATGCTACCATTTCTGACCCTATTGATGATGAAGAGTCTTCCTTGGGTAATAATTAGGAGATGATGGATTGAGAATCAACATCATCATTCATCTTTGACATTTCTATAACTTATTCTATCCTGGTTGATGATGTATAGAATTGCTGGATTTCAGCAGATGAAATAATGACATGTCCATTTGAGCTTTCATCATTTCCTAGTGAATCATCAATTTATCCCATATTTTTTGGCTTGATTTCATTAATTGACTTTATGGAAGCTTCCATAAGATTATTTAGATTTGGGTACATCCGTTCAATTTGACTGATAAGAAACACATAATATGTACTCACATGTACGAATGGGTTTACTAGAATCTTTTCCCAACCATATGGACCATTAATTTTGGTGACCTCCTTCATCGTGGATTTCTCCTTCCCTTCCATGTTATAGAATTATGCCTTAATGTATTGAGATTCACATGTTTTAAATGGGGATTTATCACCATACAATGTCCCAATTTGACCATTGAAACAATATTTGAGACACTGATGGTATGACGAAGGTACAGACGCATGTTGATGTAGGCCAGGTATTCCAAGAAAAATTTTTAAGGGTGTATCATGAAGAACAACCATGAAATATGAATTGGATACAAGGTCTCTAAACTGAATTCTGAGTGTAATCCCACCTAGTGGTTCTTGTTCATTTTTCTCATATCCTTGCAACATTAGAGTAGAAGAAGATAAATCAGATTTGGTGAGGCCCAATCATTAATGTTTACAAATAGGAATGATATTGACTCATGAGCCATTATCAATGAATCATCATAGGATGTCTACATCATTGACCTTGAAAGATAAATACAGAGGTCTAATATGTACATTCACAACATCATCTTCATCTTCATCTGAAAAAGATATCACTGCATGGAATTTTGCAGGACCATACTCTACATGGTATAAATTAGCCAAAGAAATTTCTGTTTCAAATTCCTGAGGACTTGAAAAAGCCTCAATGAGTGCCTCTGGAAGATCCATTGATAGATTTAAGGCATAAAAAACTGATAACATGGCCAGTACTTGGGCCAAATGATTCAGGAAATAATTATTTTGGTCCAACGGTCTGTATTTCCCAAAAGGAACATGTGGGTTTTTAGGTGCCTTAGAAGTTGATGCCTTGGAAGAAGATGCATCTTGTATCGGGGTAGGGGTTGTAAATACTCCTGGATTTGGAAGATTAGACCGAATAGGTATATTTATTTTATGAGAGGAAGAAGGTGTAACTTTTAACTGATCTTCCAAAATAACTGTGCCAGGACTAAATCTTCCATGTGTGGAAGAACATGCTTGTTCTTGTTGAGCTTGCTGAAGGGCTCTACCATGAGTTTCTACTGCATATACAGTTCTAGTAGCAGTAGGATTGAAATAGTGCCTTCTGGAATATCCACGTCTTCCTCTGTATCCTAGTCCTCTGGAACTCCATCTGATTCCTCGGTTTGGTACAGGGAATTCATGCTCATCATGATCGAAACTGTGACTGGCATAAGGATCTGTTAAGTCAATCATGTTAACATAACCAAAGATCAACTCTTCATCTGATGAATATTCTTCATGATTAGCCAGTTTAGGATGTGCAGTTTTGTGGGACGATGCCCGTGATCTTGAAATAGATGGAATAAAATCTGCCAGTGTCAAATACAATTTAGGCTTTTACATGAACTCGCCTTCTTCTTATTGTTCTTCTTTCTTCAAATTATGTTGACACTTTGAATATTTTCCCTTTGATGAAGGAGGTTTTGCTGTGGAATTTATAGCATAAGACATAATTGGTTTCTTCAATTGTGTTCATAAAATTTCAAGAGTTCAGTTGATCATTTTTTGGACCATCCAATCATCATATTTCTGTGCATTTTGGCTTTTGACTTCTTTCCACTCGCCTTCTTCCTCTGGATCTGTAGCACTAACACATGCTACCTAGGCTGAAGAACCCTTCATTTTTACCTTACCCGAGTCCACCATCATTTATAGGAGGTCTTTGAAGACAAAACACTCTTAAATGGGATGACCTAACATCTGATATAATGGGAAATAGTTGGGAAGGTCTTTGTCTCCTTCCTTGTTCAGCATTTTAGGGCTTGGCAACTGAACCAAATTATTTTTCTGATCCAAAATGAAGTAACCAGGAACTTGTTCATTTCAGAAAGAATGGAATTTGTTCACTAAATCCTCAAATTGTTTCCGTCTTTGATCTCTTTGATCATCTTGATGAAATAGCCTCTGTTGTTGACGCTCAAGAGGTGGATCCCTTCGATAAGATGAAGGTTTTGAAGTGGAAGGAGGTACAGGTGCTTGTTTAAGCGTAACTATAGTAGTCTCTTATTTACCCATTCTCCATCCTAGAGCTGATGGAATTAGATGAGTATTATCCTTAGTCTTTATAAGAGAGTCTTCAATCTGTTGAGAGATTGAAGTAAGTTATCAAAACCCTCTTGTGTATTTCATAGGTATCAACAGTGTGCATAATTCATCATGAAAATCTTACACACATATTACTAACAATTCCTCTTGAGGGAGTGCTAAGATTAAGGAATATGTTAATCTATTCTAGCGAGCTATGAAATCCAAAACACTTTAATTATACCTTTTCGAAAAATTTGTGAGATAATAAACTGTTGTATTTGGAAACATTGAGATATATTGAAGAATGAATTTTTGACAGAGATCCTCCCACCCAATAAATGACCAGGATTCCAAGCTTGTATACCAGAAAAAGCAGGCCTTTATAATGATTTTAAAAAACACCTGAGATTAACTGCATCTTGTTGTTGAGGAGTTCCCATCATAGGATTACAATGAGAAACAAAATGTGTTAAGTGTTGTTCTGGATCTCCAAAACAATTAAAAATTGGGTATTTGGTACTAGAAAAATTTGATGAAGGAGGAATTGCATCTACCTATTCAGGGTAAGCTCTCTTCTCCGGTTGAACCTGTGCACACATTCCTTCTATAGCTCCCAATAGAGCTCATAATAACTCCATGGTAGTCATTAATTTTTGAGAAACATATGGTTGTTCTTGGAACTGTGAAGGTGAAAGAACTGGAGCTTGGACAGGTATGGTGGCTGGTACTACAAATGAGTGTATCACTACCGGTTGTTGTTGCGCATGACCCATAGGATTAGACCTGTGATGGTGTACTGGTAAAGGAGGATATTCTTGATCCATCTCAGTAACTGAAACAAATTATCTTGACTGACTAACTCACGCATGCTTAGGAGGAAGACTACCTTTAAGTAGTTCTGCATTCAACCTCCTTAATTCCTTTATTTATTCCTCTTATTGTGCGAACCTTTACTCTAGTAAGAGTGATTTGAATTCTCCATAGGAAGGGTGGAATGTAACCTTCTTCTTCTCATTGCCCATGTTGGATGCATTTCAGAGATGGGGAAGTTGGTTATTTGAAGGAATACCAAGATTCTGTGTAAGCCTTTGATTTCGTATACACACACCTTCTTCACTTGCCTTTGTGTGTACAACCTCTTGAGTAGGAACTTCTTTTCGGCTCCCTCTAAGTGAACATCATGTTTTGGAGGATCAGAAACAACGACATTGATGACATTTATTGATGGATAACGCATGGCATCCTTTTATTGGTTTTTTGCGATAATGTCTTCTTCTATGTCCTTTATGATAAATTGAATTTTGTTGAGTCGACCCCTCAATAACTTCTTGATGAAACATAATTTGAAGGGAATTTTCCTAATAATTTGCCTGTGCATTCCTCTTGTGGCTTCTTCCCTAATCGGGAGAAGACAGGCTTTCGGTGAGGAAGAGATTGGGGATTTGAAAAATTCCATAGTCTGGTGGACTACGGCTGTTCTGGTATTCCTGCTCAATTCTGTGAATCCTATATGTGGATTCTATGGGTTGAGCTAAATGAGTCTCTATTCTGGAATGTTGGGTGGTTCTTGAGCTGCTACATCTGATAAATTCTTAAAAGCTATCCTGATTTTGTATACTTTAGTTCAGAAATTGGCTGGATGCATCAACCTACATTCACTCAAATCACCTGGCTCAAATGACCGTTGGATGATTTCAACCACTTCCGTCACCCGATTATGTGCACGCTCTAAAAAAAAGCCTGTTTGATATTCTCATTTTCTTGATGAAAGAGTAATTTGACAACTAGTTCTTTGTATACCTTACTTTGAGAAGAACTAGTTGAGGAATGTTCTTTGGCTAGCCTTTGATTATGCACAAAACCAGCTAGATGTGGCCATCCCTGGGAAATAAAATTTCATGAGATAACCTTGGGCGGGCTTTGTTGACTAGAGAGTACAGTGAAATGCAGTGCTCCATGAACACCCCATCCCCTAATATAAATACTAGGTGGGGCATTGGAAATTAACTAGCGCAATCTTTTTAGTGTGCCAAGGCATGAACGCTGAAGGGATCTCTGCTACTTTTCAACGTTTGGATATCGGGAAACTGAGAGAGATGCCAAATCAATTTGGCGTTGTAACCCTTCAATTATCATGACATGATTTTCCTATTAATCAGAAGATAATATTTTCCTTTTCAATAAAAAAAGTGTTTTATATATGTTGAGATGAATATCATGAATACAATCATCCATCAACATTTGTGGAATATAATATTGAGAGTGAGCTAAAGGACAAAACATGACTGGTACTTCACCATTCTCCAGTTGTTTTCTCATATTCAGCACTTCATCCTTATAATTTGATGAATATTCTTCAACCTGATTAGACCATAGCTTGTTCTTCTTTATTGCTTCATCAGATTCCACAAGAATGGTAGAGAATTAATTTATCAAACTATAAGATTAATGACCTAGGGGTGGTTCATATAATGTCCTACATCCCGGTATTTCTTCTTACTGAGAAAGTATTTCACTGGCTAGCGATAAAGCATCAGACATGACTGGCTTCGAATTTTCATGTGCCTCATGATAATAGGGCTTTCACGTTACCACATTTTACTTTTAAGAATTTTCCAAGCAATGTGAATTACTACTACGGAGAAGACTTTTGTAGCTAAATTTATCATCATGGGGAGGACCACCATGGTGGGTTACAACAAAAGATTAAACCTCTTGCTCCTTAGTTTTCTGTCCACGTAGAGGGTTATTGTGGCTCTCATCTGAAGTGGATACTTCATGATCGACTGAACTGTCATGAATCAAGCCTTCATGAGGAAGTGTCTGATGCAAAGGTTCAGAATTATTGTTCCCACTACTGCAAAATGAGAGAGTAGAATATTGAGTTGCAATAGGCAATTGTTTGAGTACATCAAGAACTCTAGCATCGAGAAAGGCCTTTTTACAGACTGGCTCTTGATTTCTTGACTGTACTAAACGGGTCTTTTTCTTATATGCCTTCTTACTCATTTTGGGAACTACATGTTGACAAAATTGGTTATTATGGGAAGGTGTATGTTCCTGCTCAGGAGAAGTAGTCAGGTTAGGTTGATTACCTCCATTAAAATCGGGTGTATGTGCCTGACCTGATTGTCCATATGACATGGGGGAGTATTCCCCATGACCCTCCTATATGAGAAAAGTGGTGTGTATCTTCTCCAAAGTGATATGTTAATGAATCACTCCACTGGTAGGGACATATTTTTATTTCATTCCCTATGATGCTGTGGAAGTTGTTATAACATTCCAACATGAATCCAGAATACGGGCATGGATTATCATCTGCTCTTTCACCATTGTCAGAATGTGCTTGGTGACATCAGCTGTTGAAATGGGAATATACATATATTCTGTGTCTGGAGTAGGTGTATGTGCCTACTCATGTCCTTCTATTCATGTCTGTGAATTATGACATTACTTATGTATGGGGGGAAGAAAGTGGAGTATGCTCCAAATTTGTCGTCAGAGCCTTCCGACTGACTTCTCCAAGTGCTACAAAACGAGACTGTTGGCAAGTTTGATGAACATTGTTAGGTGTATGGGCCGATTGTGTATTCTTTTTCAAGTATAGTTGATGAATATCCTTCAATGCTGGTAGACGAGACTGCTGGCAGAGTTGATGATCTTAATGAGGTGTGTGTTTCTTTTTATAGGTGGTCACCATATTTGGTTGGCGAGCTCCTTTGGATTTAGTCAGACGATCTTGAAGACTAGTTGATGAGTAATAAACAGGTTTATATTCCTTCCTATAATACTCCTCCAGAATTTCCTGGTGGAATTGGCGAGTTTTTTTCAGACGAGTCTGCTGGACAATAGGATTAGAACGGACGGGTGTATGTGTCTACTCGTTGTTTTCCATCAAGTTGGCTTGATGGACTTTTCTAGATGCATAAGAAGTAAGAACATTCTCCCTTTTAACCAGATTTCGCCTCTTGTGATTCTTCTTACATGCTTGGTTCTGAGAAACCTGAGCCGAAACCCTAATGGAGATACCCTCATCATGTTGTGGGTGCACTGCCGCATGAGTCTGGCGGTGATTGTTGATGGGAGCCCTTGGGGAAGACTTCTATCTCTTTGAATTAAGGCCTTGAGTTACCTTCTCATTCACCTCCCCATAATATGGGAGGGATTGGTGATTTCATTCCTAGGATAACGACCTGAAATGGTTGGATACGGTGGTTGGCAACACCTTCTTCTTGATCACTGGTTGTCACTGTCCGGACAACCCGGGTGAAATATTTACTTCGATGGCTTGTCGAGCGGCCTCCAGAGTCGAAATGGTACCATGTTGATGGTATTTCTTAACCAATGCTTTCGAGACCCATCATTGAAGATGCTGAGTTGGTGATGTCATCCTCATAGCGGACAAGGATCCAACAGGAGTAGCAGAAGATTCATTCACAGCTGTGAATTTTAGAGAATCCATTTCTGTAATGCAGAGGGATATTGGAAACGAGTTTCTGTTGGATATAATAGACATAATACAAATAATTTCATCCACTACATCTTTTGGATGAGCACATATGTTATTGATGGATTTGATGGCCCTCACATTGAGTTTAATAGGGGCCTAAAAATAAGTAAAACATTATTTAACTTGGTTAAATATTCACGTTGCGTTCACCATTTTTTTCTCTCCTAGAAATGGGGATGACCTTGTTTTTTTAAGGTTCAAACATTCCAATCATATTTTAATGGGTTTATTTGTATAACCGGAAACATCCAATGAATCTATATCCATTTGGACCTACTTTCCAAAGGTAGGTGCTCTTAGTTGTGGACCGATGAGGCTTAATAATTTGAATTGGTAGAGATGATGGGAGGTCGGACTCATCACACCTTTTTGGGGGGAATTATTGTCTACTCTCGGACTCTCTTTATAGATTTGAGTAATGTTCATCAATCCTTATTAATTTACCAAACATGAAAAAGAGTCTTCCTTTAGATTTGGAAATCAATTATTGATATGTATGAGATTTAGAGAATTTTTTATATATATTCGAGGTTCTTCATCGATAGAGAATCATCCGTATGTATTGGAAATTCTTAGTCAATGGTAACCTTCAATACATAATATAGAATTATATTGGTCATTATGATAACCATAATGGTTTTAAAGCCACTCAGCGAGGCACTTGGTGTTCATTGTCATTCAGAAGGATATGGATTATTTTACAGTTGGGATCGTACCCGCAGATGGGATACCTACATATCCATGTTAGAAGATGAATTATAACCCACGTAGTTTGGGAGTTAAGATATAGTTTAACAGAATATAGGATATATGATAATAATGGGGGATGATATTGAACCTTAGAAAGGCTTCCTATGTACTATAATATGAAGGCATAGATCAAAGTCCGCGTATTTCAATTAATAATTGTGGGGATTACATATGATTAACATCCCAAAAGGATGTGTCATGGTTACTTTTACTCTCTAAGCTCACATGAGTCATGCTTGGTGTGAGAACCAAGAGGTATCAGTAAACTTGATGATTTGTGGCATGAAATATGTGGTCACAATGAATGATATGGGGCTTATATATGTGTGAATTCTCAAGTAGATGAAGATTACTATTTACTTCTCGGAAGAAACATAGGAAAACGGTCTATAAAGGTATTTTTTCTTAATGGAAATTTGGATACTCTAACTTGGGGCTTAATCCTGAGGAGGATTCCCAAATTAGGCGAGACTTATGATTGGGGCTTACTCCTGAGAAGGAAGCCCAAAATTAAAAAAATTATGACTGGGGATTACTTATGAAAAGGAGGCACATGTTAAGGAGATTTGTAACATGGGGTTTACACCAAAGAAGGAGGCCCAAAGTTAAAGGGACTTATAACTTGGGACTTACTCCTGAGAAGGAGTCCCAAAGTTAAAGGGGACTTGGGGCTTACTCCTAAAGAGGAAACCCAAATTAAGGGTGATTTGATTTATTATTGGGGCTTACAACTAAAGAGGATGCCCAAATTAGAGAGGGACTAATGATTGGTTTTTATTCTTGAGAAGGAATCCCAAGTCAAAAGAAATTAATCCTAGGGCATACTCCTGAAAAGGAGGCCCAAATTAGAGAAATTTTAATCTTAAAGGATGAAGTTGAATGAATGAAATATCTAAACTTAGTGACATATAGTTATGTAAATCATGAGGTTTCGGGAAGCTTCCATAGAATTGCTTTCAGATAAGGAATCAAACAAAGTAACCATGACATAAATGGATTTAAAGATGGTTTTGAAGGCTAAATATTGAAGAGGAGAGGTGGATTTGATGAAAAGAGTTGAATATGTAGGAGTGGCACCCAAAAAGAGGTAGGCACACAAGTCCTGTTTGGGCGCGCAAGTGTTGGTCGCGCAAGTACATGCACAACATGGGTGTACATGGGCGACGATTAACCCATAGGGTAATACATGGGAGAGACATGGCTCAAGCCCTTAGTATTATCCCTAAAAGCTTCCAAAAGAGTGGCACGCATGTTCTATTGAAGGGGTAAGGGGGTGCGCAAGTGTGGCCATTTCCATTAAGGGTTAGACACTTAGGCGTGCAAGTGCTGATGAAGTTCAACACTTAGGCCTTGTTCCCACTCTTTCAATCATCAATTCAAGGTAAAACATTACCTTAGAAGTGTTCAGAAGACTTCAAGCAATGACTAGGGCACCGAGATCTTAAATATAAATTTTTGAGTTTTTCATCCCCGAAAGGGGGGCCCAGAAGGGGTATTTATAGGCTACCTGAGGATTGGGTGAAATTTGAATTAGTGTGAATAAGTCACCTACACGACCAATATGTGGCATGCAAGTATACCTGCACGACCATGGTGAAACTTGCACGACCAATGCTTAAAGAAATATTTGTTCATACCTTTGTCAATTTTTTATGTTTCTTCGAAGGATGAATCTCTTTGTGATTAGGTTATTCCCCTTTTTCATTCGTTAGACTCTGTGACGGAAAGGATCGTCAATAGTACCTTAATGGATATTTTTATTTTTATGTGTATATAGGTATATTCTCATATAAATATATATATATTGAGATATGAATATATATGAATAAGGTGAATGAAAAAACATAAAACAATCATAATTCAATCTAAGGGTATATAATCCATGTTTCCTTAATATATTGTGAAATAGAATTGATAAGGTTGTCTTACCAATCAATACATGTATTATTCGATCAATCTTCTTGTCTATAATCACAATAGAAAACACCAGATTCGACCAGCACTAAAAATTTCTTTGATAATTTCATGTCACTATAGGGGAATAATAGTCCTAATAATGGGTTCACATGTATTCCCCTCCAATCACAATATACAATTATTATAGTGAACTACATCTAGAAATCCTATAAATTATCACATGGTTTACAAAGTACTACTCATGAAATTTAAATATTGTCAAATGCTAGAGCACTATGTCCCGATCAATAGATGGACTTGGAATTTGAATATTACATAAACCCTAAGGGTATTACCATTAGTAAATCTATTATATGAGATCACCAGTAATATTCCATTCCCACCCCTAGAGAGATATAATTAGTGATAGAATAATAATACCTATCATTTTGGGGAACATAATCATTCACTTGTATCCAATGATGTGAAATTAAACATCTATCACCATGGTTAGGTAATCAAAAATGGATTAGGTAATCATCTTAATCACTCAGGAGACTACAATAATCTATGAGTATAATCAGATCAAGGATAACATAATCATACACCTAAATGATTATATTGGATAGAGCATGATCATCCTCAAAATATGACAATTTTAGGAGAGATGAATCGTCATCATCCCTCATGAGTGTATAATAATCAATGAGTATCAATACTATGGATTACACGAGCATCTATCATAGTAGTAGGATTTACAGAAGTACCCAACGAAACACCTATAGAATCCCAATAATATAATAATAAAATATATAGTCTCAACAACCAAATATCAGGTAGTACCATTGGGTATAAAAATATATTTTAATAGAATGTCTCAGAGTCTTAATTACAGGAAATATGTCTAGGCATTCTCAATATAAATAATGATGCCTTCATTAATCTCAACCACCACAATCCAAGAATAACCTTCGGTAATAATCATTGCATTACTAGTAAAGAGGTTAATTTTATAAGAAAAAAAGTGGGGTGGGAGATGGACTAAACAAAACTCTATATTCACAACCCCATGTTATTTCACTCATGATACATGTTCTAATGAGACACAATCAACAATATACATATGAAAAATTATTACACTATCTCTGGGTTAGTCAAACATTAGGAACCAATTAGGTCACTTGTGTCAAATCAAAGGAGGAAAATCCTTCTTGGTATCCTTATTGTGTACTCATAAGTAAAATAATCCCACTCAATATTCCAATCTATGAAAGAGAATGGGGGAATCCTACATGGGCCCTCAAATTGTCTGTAAAGAGTGGTATCATATATGGTATACTCATAAAGTTACCTCATAAGAGGCATCATACTCAATACTTTCATAAGCAACCTAAGAAG
Source organism: Viscum album (assembly GCA_963277665.1). Classification (NCBI taxonomy): domain Eukaryota; kingdom Viridiplantae; phylum Streptophyta; class Magnoliopsida; order Santalales; family Viscaceae; genus Viscum; species Viscum album. Next base: position 354,770,732 of record OY728155.1, on the reverse strand, counting down.
TATATGAATCTTACGTGGGATCCTCATAACTATATATTTGTAAAGGGATCCTATAAGGGGTTCCCTGGGTTATCTTTTCATAAAATAAATCCCACATGGGGTCCTAGAAAATAGTAAGATGATTGATTCATTCTATAATATATCCTCGTGGTTAGAATGTAAGCCGATTACTCTTACAAGGGATATTAGAAACAAGTAGTCTCACAAACTCTTGGGATATAAGGGAATGTTTCCCAAGGGAGATATCCCCATGGAAAAAATAAAAATAATTTGAAACGATAGAACAATCATGGATCATATTAGATAAAATAAATCACTCTCAGGAGATAACTGGATTAAATTCTCAAAGATAGGACCTTTACAATAAGAAAATACAGGAAAATCCACATAGGAATCCTCAATGAACCTCAATGATTCACCATAGATATCAACATGAAATGATTCTAATAATGGTATACTCTTATTTCCAATATCGAATATATATAATAAAATAGTGAAAAACACCAAATAGCATTGAATGTCCGATACATGGCATTTGTACTCTAGTACATGGAGTGTACACTCATGGCCCCACATGTACATGTACTCCAGAAATTCTTGGAATGTAACCATACAACTTAATAACATGTTGATCACGTACACGTTCTATAGTCTACACTGGGTAACATCCATTTTACCTTACATAGAATGAAGATGTATATCTCTTAGCTGTGTAACTCTACATGCAGATCAACCCACATGGAATATGTTAATGTACTCTACTCAACAAAGTGCCTCGACATGGGATATCTGGCTCCGTACTCAACCACGATACCAAGTAATGATACAAGGAATTTATATCCATATAACTAGTGTACTTTTTTAAGGTTCATGTTCCCAAAATAGGAAAAAAAACATATAAAGTGTTCCTAAACTACACATTGTGTGTCAGGATTTCCAAATATCAAATCCATCAAATATAATATAACATAGTTTTCCCCAAAAGTAAACATATTAAACAACATGTTTTTTAGAAAAAATAATAGATGTAAAAAAAGAAAAAAATAATTTATAAGGATATATGAAAATAACATAAAAATGGAACATATTTTTCTGGAATCCTATAAATATTTACTAGTTTTACGTGCTCCATGGCTACCATAGCACGGTCATGCACATCCCACGATCCACGACAATACCCCAATATCTCACACTATATATTTCTAGCTCCTTCCCCATTTATCTATTATTACATGGTGATGGAGATCCTATAGGGACATACTTGAGAATCCATGTTTTAAGAATGAAAAAATTTGTTAAATTAATAAAATAATTAAGAAAATAAGAATTAAATAAAAATGTGGCACAACCTAGAGAAGTCACCAAACATCAGTTTATTTCCTACATAGGAAAATCACCTTATATTGGAATCAATAGTGGAGATGGAATATCAACTAAATTCTTCATTCAAAATATATGATCAGAAAAACCTACATGAATAATTTAATATTATCTTAATGAAATATTGAATATGATTTTTTTCACTAAAATTCAAATTTATCATAAATATACAAATTTGTTAACCTAGGTTAAATGTAAAATTCTGAGACCGATAGATTTGTTAAAATAATTATCTGATATCTTCTTCTGGGTTAATGTTTACATATTACCCATTAGAAGCATCAAAGTAAAGAAAATTTAAATTTCTTCTAAAAAATTGTTTTCCAAAAAAACATTGGTCATTATAAAAAATTTCCATATAATAATAAAAAGATATAAAGTATAATTTCTTGAGTTATCTATCTCAATAAGAAAATAATCTATAAATTGTTGGAAAAATATATAAAAAATGGTATCCTATTACCATCATATCTGATTAGTCAATGATCTTTTAAAACTTTAATTATTTTTTTCTTTCTATTTACATTTTATCGATCATCCACATTATTGCGTTCAATGATCTCCATCATTATCCATAATTAATTACATATTTCTAACAATTTATATATTTTCACTACCCAGAAATATTCTCATACCTGGAAAACTATTCATGTGTCAATATATATGACCTTCATATTTCCCATTCTTTATCATTAGTTGTTGTATAAATAATCCTTTTTACATTTTCATTTTTCAAAAATGGAATTTTCAAATATAAAACCCATGATTTCGAAATAAATGTTCATGTTGTGAGGACATGATACATTGATTGTGGGGATAATTTAACACCAAAATATTTTTTATTATATATTTTTTAAATAATAATAATCTCTTTGATATCATTCATTAAACACTAAATTGATATTTTAAAAGGTCAATATTTTGTTTTATAGAGCATACGATATGCAACACCAACCCTAAAGGAACAATGAAATTAATTATTAAAATAAATAAACTGTAACTAAACCGTTGAATTTTTCGGTTTTAATAATATTAAATTAATTATGAAACCTGTATATATATATATAAACAAATATTTAAATAAATACAAATTTATATATTAATTCCTATAAAATAATTACTGAAATATCTATTAATGTCATTTTATATTTAAAATAAATTTCCATGAAATATGGTTTATATATTTTTTATGTCTAAGAATTATAATAAATTTATATATTTTTTTTAAATTTCAATCTATAAATATAATATTATTATTTAAAGAAGCATATGAAAATTCTCCTAGGGTGAAATTTTGTTATTTTTCTAAAAGGGATGAATTTTCAATCAATATTGATCAATATAAAATTTTCAAATATTGTAAACTATTTTCATAAAATATAGTAATTTTAAATTCACAATGTATTTTTATTTTTACTTTTATTTAAAAAATTACTATTTAGTTGTATTATATTTAAATAATTAAATTCAGATCAACTTTATACACGATGTTGATATAAGATTATTTTTACTCTTAAAAGTACAATATTTTGAAAACTGTTTTTAAATGGATAATGATACTCTATTTTAATTAAATAAAATAATATTTATTGTTAAATGATTTATATAAATACACACACACACAGCTATATATATATATATATATATATTATTATTCTTATGATGTTAATTTAATTCTATATAATTATGATTATAAATCATATCGGTAACTTAAGATCATATTTTTCCTTAAAATTTCATTTCGTGATACACACTTGTTTGAAACCTTTTGTGAGAATATATTTTAATTAAAATTTACAATTATATAGATTTAATTTTTTAAAATGGATTACATATATTTAATAAAATAAATTAATACAGTATAATAATCTGTTATATAATTTGTTCATAATGAAATGTAACCTCTATTTACCTTGATTTGGTAATTTACCACCATTTATAAGATCCAATTACGTTATAAATCATGATATGTGATTTTTTTAGGTTTATTGTAGACTACAGAATAGGTATTCGTCGTGTACCTAACATACATGTTGTGTCCTAGGTGTGTGTTGCATGTCGTGGACTAGGATATCATGTCGTGAATGGGGAGATATTTCTGTGATATGGAACGTGATGTGTACCTAAGGTACACATAGTGTGGGTTGTAAAAAGTGGTTTTTCATCCTCGGATGACAGGTTATTTTGCATACTTATTTAGGTTGTACTACACGTCATGACCATGGGGTACACATCATGGCATGGGTCATGTCTCATTTTAAAACACACGATCGACAGATCTGCTTGGTCCTTCTCATTCCAGACCTCTTTCATCTCGACCCTAGACCTTTAATAGTCATTTATCATAGGCACCCCTCCTTCCGGTTTGATTAGATCAACTTTTGATATTTTCTTCACTTGCAGTGTGATTCTCGAGTAAGGGTTATCTCTTGTTTTCTATAATTCTTCAAGTTCCTCTCTATCTCTCCTCTAGGGTTTTAATGGATCATTTATTTGTTGATTAATCTAAGCCTGGTGGTGTTATATCATGCTTCTAGGATGTGTTTCAAGATATCACACACCTTTATTCTCATTGGTGGGTGTCATTGGGAGTGTCATTCTCTGGAAAACAATTAGGTTGTTTCATCCCTATTTTCGAAATTGATCACCATCATATATCATGATTTACACAAATTAAATATTTAAATTCAATTGCTTATTATTTCATTCAATTTCATTTATAAAAACCCAATTACATTGAATTTTGGGATTTTAAATGGAATTTGAAATTGAAATTTGGAAAACAACAAATTCCATTGAATTGTGGTGGGTTTATGGAAATTTTAATATTTAAATTGTGGATTTGATGGAAATTTATTCAATAAAATTTTTGTTTTTAACTGGGAAATGAATTGGTGAAAAGGATGGAATATGTTTTAAATGAATTTCAAACTTTTAAATGGATTAAAATGAATTGATAGAAACATAGTGTTTTTATCTTGAAAAAAATACACGTTTTTGAATAAAACCTATATTGTTTTTAAATGGAAGGAAATTAGTAATTTTGAAATTGAATAATGGGATTGATCATATTTTTAAGAACTCTTAAAATATTTCTCCAATCATGTAAGTGTGCATGCAAGACTTACATAGTTAGTGAGTTATTTGGATACACACTACGATATTACAATGTTCTAAAACATACATGTAACGAGTCACATCCCTGATGGGTTGGGGATGTGTCTCCTCTGTCTTATTTCATAGGGATGTGTGTATACACATTTTTCTAGGTTCACATAAATAGTATAGAATCCTATATCAAGTTAATAATATAGTACCTTTTGGAATATGAAAACGATTCTCGCTTGTTTATTTATATTTTAGAAATAAATGTAAGCCAATGTTTGTTTGAACTGCTTTAAATTGCCTACTGAATTGATATAAAATGTTTTATATACATGTTTTACTTAATTTATTATTTTAGAAATGTTCCATCTTAGGTAATGTAAATCTTGTGCTTTGAAAGTATTTTCTATCATTTTGAAAATATATAGCATATTTTTTTAATATGCCTTTTAAATTTATAAACCTATTTCTAATGAAAAATTGAAAGATTTTTATTGTAAAGTAAATATTTGGAATCTGTTATGGAATCTTTTTCTGCATCCAAATCAGCATAGTCTCACACCCAAAATTTTCCATTGGTCGTTTATATACATTCTTCATTCTAGATCTATCAAAGGGAAGGGATCCCTTGGGGGTGGATCCAGCAATTGAGCTTTGGACATGGTGAGTTGTCTCCTTTGGGACCTTGAGGATATTTTCTAGTTTAGTACTTTGGATTTTAGAACATTGGATTTTATGTCTTTTTTATCCTGGTAATTTTTCTCCTAGTGGAGATTTTCTATTGATGTAGATACCATATTTTATCTTTACTTATTTTTTCTTGTGGAAGAAATATTTACCACTTGTTTGTCGTATAAGGCTTGGCGCTAGTCATAGATCTGTGGGGATCGGCAATTCCATTCAGGTTATCTCAATACATACTCATTTATTGGGTTACCAGGGTACCCATGCTGGATCATGACACATTGGTATGGGAGGAATATTGTAGTTCTTTCTTTTTTCATGAAGTTAGTATGCATTTTGAAATCTTGTTAGGACTTTAGAGGGACGTGAGATTGTGTTCAGGGCCATATCTCACCATAATGAACCATAACTCTCTAGGGGGGGATAGTGAAATACCTATTTTGGATTACTTTTAGTCTTTTACCAATTGATATTTGGATGGAGGGAGATCCAAATCTTGTTTTTCCCTTATTTTGAGCATATTTTTCTCTTTCTTCTCAGATTGGGTGTCAATCTAATGTCTTCATTTTTCTGATAATGTTGTGTAGAATCGTTATTCATAGAAGACTTGAAAATAAAATATATGAAAATTACATTTTGGAATATTAGCAAGAAAATCTTATTATTTATATGATTCCAGTTGAGGTGATTCCTTGCATTGTCTAAGCTCTTGGATAGGCACCACCTCGAGTTCCCAATCAGGATCTAGATGTGGATCTTAAAGTGGATTTTCTTTGTAATAATTCTCAATATTTTCTTAGAAATAATACACATGTACTCAAAGGCTCTTCTGATCCTCAAAATGGTGAGGAATGTATAGAAAAAATAGAACATATGTTTGAGTGCTTAGAGACGCCGAAAGAGATTAGGTTGATGTGTGTCACCATTGTTCTGGAGGAACTGAGTAAGAGATATTGGGACATGACGGTGATTTTTAGGGAATAATGAGGGATTATATTGTAAAGACATAAAGGTTCATTTTAAAAATCTGTTATATCCAGAGACGATGGTGTTGGATAAGGCTATGGTGTTTTTCAAGCATGAGCAGGCTGAAAAAACAGTGATTGAGTATTTAATTCACTTTACTGAGCTGTTTTAGTTTTCACCTAAGATAGTATCTAATGAGAGGATGAAGGATTGATGGTTCGAGTTGGAACATAGATCAGATATATATTATTAGGTTTTATTACTGAAGCTACCCACATATGATGATGTGCTGGATAGGGAAGTGATGGCTGATATGGACTTGGATTTCAATCCAATATTGATGGGGGTTCTTTTTTCTCCATGTGGTATCGTTGGTTCCATCAAAGTGAAATGGAAGGGTGATGATCCTCATGATATTTCTTAGCAGTAGATTCATTCTAGATCACCTACAACTCTAGGAGTAAGTTTGTTGACTTGCTATCTGTGTGAAAATTGATGAAATTATAGGGGTTTTCATTTAGGCTCCCAAGAACTATAGCTCCTGCATAAATTTAGGGCACTTTTAGAGGTTCTAACATCACTTCTCTAATACACATAGTTGTACATGATTGTTAGAACATCCTAAAATTGTGTGAAATAAAATGCCTCATGTTTAAAAGGGTTTAATCCCCAAGAATCTATGACAAAGCTTCATTACACATTGGAAGGGTCTTAAGAGGAATCATACACGGGTCCAACAACATTCAGAGGCACCATTACCATTGCTTTATCATTAGTGACTACTATTTTTGATATAGTTGAATCTCAATCTTTTATTTCAACTCGTATTGGTGACCTACTTTACCTTCTTCTGGAGAAACTATCTTGTGAAATGTATATCACTACACCCCTTGGTACAATGAGAGAGAAGGGTCTCCATAGTCCTACTTTTGTCTTCTCTCTATCAAACATCTATAGAACGTGTAGTTTTCTAGTTCATGATATAAAATATATCGATTTCATATTTAGGATGGATTGTATTACTAACAACAATGAACAAATTTATTATTATATTTGTCGGCTCTACTTTACATCACCTAGTGGTCCTCCACTTGTTTTTCAAGGAGAATGGGACCCAAGGCTGCGAAGAGCCAGACCAACACATCTAGAGTTGGGGAAAGTGATATAACTTTTTCCATACAATTTTGATAAAGATTTTTTGGGTTGTGATCTTCCTCTAGCTGACACTATTATTTACAACATTTTCCTGTCATATTTTCCTAGTGTCCCACCAGTGAGAGATATTGAGATTTTTATTAAATTAATGCCCAGTACTGAACCATTATCTATCCCCTCTTACCACATGTAACTAGCTACGTTGAAAGAGTTGAATTATCAGTTGGACGATCTTCTGGAGAAAATCATTACTCATCTACGTGTGCCACCATGGGTAGTGACCGTTCCTTTTACTAAGAAGGATTATACATCTCTTCACTAATTTTTTGATTATCAAAGGCTCAATCAAGTTAGGAAAAATAAAAAATATTTATTTCCAAGGATTGAGGATCTGTTTGTTTATCTAAAATGGGAGAAGTTGCTTTCAAAGATAAACCTTCAATTTGGTTACCATTAGTTGGGGATAAAATAAGTGGACATTTAGAAAACCACCATTCAGATCAAGTACGTGCACTTTGTTTACCTTGTTAATCCATTTGGATTAACAAATGCTGATGCTATTTTTTTGTCTTTAATGAACAATATTTTCCATGATTACCTAAATACCATTTTCATAGTCTTTTTGGATGACATTTTTTCTACTCCAAATCTAAGGGGTATCCTAGGCAACATAGGATAACATTTCTGAGTCTGCTGGGAAATTAACACCTTAATTCCAAGCATTCAAAGTGTGATTTTTAGATTTATGATGAAAAATTTTGAGGATACATGATGTCTGAACAGGGGCTATAAGTTGATCCTCAGAAGGTGAAGGATGATATGACTTGAGAGTTCCCACGAAATTTCTTTGAGATCATGAGATTCTTGGGATTAGTCGGATATTACCACGGGTTAATGAATGACTTCTCGAGGGTAGCTTCTCCAATGACTGATCTGGATTGGAAGGGGGTAAAGATTCCAAGGGAAGAAAATTGTCAATGTTTTTTTGAGATAAAACATATATTGAATATTATCCTATTTTTGACCCTTCCAGGTGTTGGGAAGGGCTATGTGGTCTTTTCATGTGCATCAGGTTCTAGCTTGGGAGGCATTCTCATGTCGGGTGATCATGTATCAGCATATGGATCTTGTCATCTTAGCCAACATGAGATGAATTATCCAACCCATGGTCTAGAATTCAGCGGTGATGTATATACATAAGAGTTAGCGGCACTATGTTTTTGGAAAAAGGTTTTCTATGTATTCAGACCACAAATGACAGAGTTATATCTTCTCTAAAAAATTTGGAATCATAAGAAGAGGAATTGGGTGGGGAACCTCTAGTATTTTGACATTGAAATCACCTATACCCTAGGGGACGATAATTTCATTGATGATGCATTGAGAAGTAAACTTCCATCTCAGGAAGTGAAAGAATATTTGGATCAATGGAAATTGATCACTCTTTTTTCATAGTTTCATATTGGAGTTCTGGAGGAAGGCGTAGAGGATTATTTAGGCAACATTCATTTGACATCCACTCTTCTCTAGATGATTCTTCTCGATCAATATCTTGATTATGATTCTTATGGAAATAGATAATACCTTTCTGTTTGGGTGATAATTTGTGCTTGGTCATTCTCCAAAGATGATATCTATGTTATGAGAATCAATTCCTTGTTCCATTATTATCAAAGAAGTTTGTGATGGGTTAATTTCAATAATTCTTAGTGGTCTATGCACTTGGGAACTAATAAATTGTTCAATGACATTAGTCGGAGGTTCTGCTGGCCAAGAATGAGATGAGACATTACTGATTTTGTCTCTCATTACAGGTCATGCCTTCATGTGAAATAAGAACACCAAAAACCATCTTGTTTTCTTCAACTGCTTCCAGTCCCTACATGGAAGTGGGATGAGTTCTCTATGGACATTGCGGTTATGTTTCTTTGTACCCATAGAAAAAATAATTAAAAATTGGTTCTGATCAACAGGCTGACCAAGTCATCTCACTTTATTCCCATTTGAGATACGACAAAAGATGAGGAGTTAGGTAATCTCTAGATTAAATATATTGTTCATTTTCATGGAGTTTAATCTAATATAGTCACCGATAGAGATAATAGGAATACATATTTATTTGTGATAGGCCTTCAGGAGGCACTTGAATCTCAGGTTCATTAGAGTGTGATATACCATCCATAGTTGGATGTCCATAAATAAAGATATATATTGATTCTTCAGTATATGCTACATTCCTATTTCCTCATCTTTGATGTGACTTGGGCTGATCAATAGGGGCTGGTTGAGTTCTCTTATAATAATAGTTACCTGTCCGTGATCAGAATGGAACCTTTTTTGGCCTTGTATGATGGAACTTGTAAATCTTCATCAAGTTGTTTGGGGGTTAGTGAATTTTATTTGTTTGGAACAATATTGGTTTGGTAGATGATAATAAAGGTTCAACTGATTCATGAAAGGATGTCGAAATTAAAAAAATCTGATATAATTCTTATGTTGATCAATGATGTAGGCCTTTGGAGTTTCCAGTTGGTGATCGGGTGTTCTTATAGGTGTCACCATGATTTGGTCGTTGATGTCTTGAGAAGCAAGGGATGTTTTCTCCTCACATTATGAGACCTTTAGAGGTTTGTTAGCAGGTGTGGAATGTTACATTCCATCTATAACTTCAATCACATCATATGATCATACACAACAAGATCCATGTATCACAGTTGAGAAAGTATCTATTTGATTCATCTAACATTTTGAGATGAAGTGATCTTGGAATCTAGCTTAATTTGGCATTGATTGAGAGACTAGTAAAGACCTTTTATTATGATACAGAGGTACTTCATGTGAATAAAATACCTTTTGTTAATGTTCTATGAAAAAATGGATCTTATAGTCACGAGATGTGGGAATGCGAGACACTGATGACGGAGTAGTGGCCTCATCTCTTTGGCATGGAAGCTTCTTCATAGGAATCCAAGGGGAAGAATGATTTTATGGTGGGGAGGTTTTAGCATCTAGTTACCTTGATCAGGAAAATTTACACCTTTTCAATGTTACCATTTGGTTAAAAATATATTTATGTTATTTTCCATGGATTACTGTAGACTGAAGTACAGGTACACACCATGCACCTCAAGTACATGTTGTGTACATGTTTCTGGTTTCTGTCATGGATTGGGTGGTCATTCTGTGAATGGGGAGTTCATGTCATGATCTACTACATGCTGTGTGCCTGAGGGACACAACATGAAAGGATTAAATATATAATTTTAAACCTAAGGTGATGGGTTTCTCAGCATACTTATCCAGTGTGGACTACACGTCGTGACCATGGGGTACACATCATGACCCGGCCCGCGTCCAGTTTTAAAATGCACGATTAGTAGTTATGCTTAGTCATTTTAATTCCAAAGATCTTGGATACCAACCCTAGACCCTTCTGAGGTATTTTCTAGTGGCTCCCTCCTTCCAGTTTGATCATATCATATTTGGATCATTGCTTCTCTGGTGGTGCGATTTCAGGGTACAATTTCTCTTTTATTTTATTTCATTCTTCATGTTCCAGTCTTTCTCTCCTAGTTAGTTTTAATGAATCATCTAGGTATTGATTTATCTATTTCTGATGGTGTTAGATCATGCTTCAAGGTTTTCTTTCAAGATATTATTCTCCTTTGTTCTCATTGAAGGGAGCCGATGTGAGTTTCGTTCTCTGGGAAGAAAAGTAGGTGGTTCTGTCCTGATTTTCCAGATTCATTACCATCGTATTGGATGGTTTATTTTAATTGATAATTTAAATTAAATTTATTAATTATTATTTCAATTTCTTTGATAAAAATACAATTCCAATGAATTGGAGTATTTGAAATAGGTTTGGCATGGAAATTTGGAAAACCCTGAATTCTATTTAATTGGGGTGTGATTATAGAATTTTTTTAATTTAAATTGTTGAATATAAATTGTGGATTTAATGGAATTTTTTTCAATTAGATTTTTGAATTTAATAGGAAAATTAAATGATGAAAAAGATTTAATTGGTTTTTAGTGAATTCATAACTTTTGAATGGCATAAAATTACTTGATAGAAAGATGGTGGGAATATCTTGTGAAAAGGTATATTTTTGAATTAAACGTGTTTTGTTTTAAGGTAGAATGAAATTGAAAATTTTGAAATAGAATAATGGGATTGATCAATTTTTTATGTAGTCTTAAAATAGTTCACCCATCATGATAAACCACATGCATGCATTAGGTAGTTACTGAGTAATTTAGATACACTATATGTTATTACTATATTCTAAACCATACATGCAGTTAGTCACATCCCTGATGGGTTGGTTATTAGTATCCTTTTTCCGTTATCATAGGGACCTATGTATACACATTTTTATGAGTTCACATTGAGAGTACATAATCTTATATATGGTTAACACAATTGTATCTTTTGGAAGATGAACATTTTGATTTCTTGTTTATTTATATTTTGAGATATAAATGAAATATCGTGTTTGTTAAAACATATTTACATGCCTAATGAATTGATGTAAATTGTTATATATATGTTAAACTTAATCCATTTTTTATAAATGTTCCAAATCTTGTAATGTAATTAATTCTCATTTAATGTATATTAGAACATTTTGAAAATGTATATCATGTTTAGTTTCAATATGCTTTTAAATTTCCAAAACTGTTTGTTATATAAAATTTAAATATTTTCATTGAAAATATATATTTGGAATCTATTATGGAATATTTGGTGGTATCCTAATAGTCTTAGGCTCAGACCCTACTTTTGTATTTAGGTGTTTTTAGAGTTTCTTCTTCCAGGCTCTAGTAAATGAAAGAGATCCCTTGGCGGTGGATCTAGCTATTGAGAATTATACTTGGTGAGTTGTTTCCATAGGGACCTTGGGGATGTTTTACTGTTTAGTTCTTTGGGTTGTGGTACTTTGGATTTTATTCCTCTTTCTATCCTTTAAATATTTCTCCCAGTGGAGTTTTCCTATTGATATAAATAATATATTTTTATCATTGCTTCCATGTTCTTAAAGAAAAATTCATTCCCACTTATTATTTTTATGATGTTGGGTGCTATTTTTTGACCCATAGGGATCAATAATTCCCTTCATGTTATGTCAGTACAAGCTCAATTATTGTGTTACCAAGGTACCTAGGCTGGTTTGTGACATGAAAAGTAAAAATTGTTAAAAATATTAACCACTGTTGAGGTTAAAATTGGTTTATCATGACATATTTGATGAAGATTGGGGTTTATTGCTTAAAAACATGTCTACAATTTTTTTTGGTTGTATTTTGAACTAATAACATCTAAGGTTCATGAATGAATCAATTTTGAGCCTTTTGGGATAATAAAATTAGGTGATAGTTTATTCTTTTTAGAAATTCCATCTGTTTCCTCCCCCATTAATAAAGGTATTTTCCTCCCATTACCTTTTCACCCCTCCTAATAAAATTCACTCCAAAAACTCATTAAAATTATATACCCAGCATATGATTCCACATTCTAGAGGTTTGGATATTTTATACTTCTAATCACTATTTTTTCTTGGAACGACATATAAAGGAGGAACTTATATGAGAAATAAATTGTCTCATTGAGCCATTTATTTTTTATTTCATCAATTTCCACCTAAAATTTAATCACAAAAATTAAAACATAATATAAAATAATTATACATACACATATATGTTATTATTTTAATGTAATTATATTCATACATCTCATCTTCCGTACAATGCTAATAAAATCCATCACTTGTTTTTGAGGTATACTATCCCCTAATTAGGTGATGTATTTTTTTTCCATTACTAACTCACAAGGACATCCATAATGATAAAAATAATTAATATATATAATTAATATATAATTATATGATTATTTAAAATTAACAACCCATATATTTCTCTAACTGTTCCCCCAATAAGGGAATTATATTGTCACTCGTGCAGTTATATGACCTACCATCTCCATGATGTGAGGTTACTCATTTTCAATATCAATCCATCGTAAATGGTATTAAAACTAATTCCAATAAATAAAAAAGATATATTACCTTAATTTAATTATGGATATGATTTATATTTTTCCTATACCCAATACGAGAAACATTCATGAGAATAAATAAATGATAAAATAAGGTAATTAACAACCAAAACAGTAATAATAATCATAAAATTATATTAATGTGCAAGTGGTGAAATATTATAAATTAGGAATATATGATATTATAAATTTAAATATAGTTATATTATAAATAAAAAACTTCTTTAAAACTATTATATAGGATGTTAGAAAAAATTTCAATTAAAGGGAAGCACGATGTAAGGGATTTTTTTCTCAATTTCATTTCATTGATGGATAATGTAATGTTAAAAAACTATTTTTAGCTATGGTATATGTCAGGAACTACTCTTGTTTTACTAGTTCCCTGACACCCAGGACATCAGTGACGTAGATCAAAGATATTTCTGTATTCCATTGAGTTTCATACTAGAACCTCACATCACACCTGTCAAAATAGGGGAGGAATCTATCACAAAATTGCGAAAGATAAAAGATACAAGTCAGTATGCTCAGCAGTCGAAAAATGATATTGTACCAGAAAAACATTGGTATAGAAAATAGAATTAGTAAATCATAAAAATAAATATATTATATTAATATATAACTCAATCATCCCAAATGAAACATGAATCCAATCCTAAGGGATCAAGAGAATCCACATCCTCCAAGAGTAACTTTCTATTTTCTCAGGCCCAATATAAGAGAATCAACAAAAATCTGAAGGAAACGTTACTATCTGTTCTAAAATATACATGTATTGTTTCACCAAGTGTTCCACAATAGATTCCCTTATTTTAAATCAAATAATATTTTCAATTTATAAAATTAGGGAATTCTATAATATATCATTTATTTATTTAACAAAAAATATTATATCTTTTTGAATAATGGAAAACATTTCAAAAGTTGATTAAAGAATCATTTTATTTAAATTTTTTTATAAAGATCAACTTGAATAAAGAAAAACATAAATAATAAATTGAACATATATCAATACAGTCATATCAAGAACCATAGTCAACATCCCTATAGTAAGATAGTTTATATTTAGAGGATCTTCACACATCTCAAATTTTTGATCGTGATAATATGTGATAAAAAGATTATCAAGCTCAAGGAGAATATGAATCATCAATATCCCATTAGGGATAAGATATTCTGAATTAAAATTTAGATAGATTTTAAATATTCAATATATTTAAATAGAATCATTATCTTCATTTTATTATCCCAAATACCAATCTAGAGATGATGATATGCATCTCCTAAAAAAATGAAAACATGAAAATCATCTCATTCAAATCAACCATAATTTTCACTACAATTTTACAATTCACTTTCAATTTTCCAATTCAGTTTCAAAACTAAAATAACTCCTTCATAAATTCATTCCTTTTTAATACAAAACCAATAATTAGAATACATCAATTGAATTTAAAATATTTTATATAATAAAATATTAAATCTTTTCATAAATTCCATAAATTTCAATATATTTCCAAATTCCAATTCAATTGGAATTTTGGGGGTTTACCAAAATCAATGAAATTCCAAATCTCAAATCCAAATCAATTCAAATTTGTTTATTTATAATTCTATTTTATGATATTTCAAATAAATCTTGAAATAATTGTTTAATTATATCAAAAATATCAAATAGGCCCACCAATCATAAATAAAATATTATAAATAGACACCAATAATTGGATTTCACAATGATAAATGAAGGGAAAACATATATACAATCAGAAACAATAATTTCGATCAAATTAAATGGATATTAGATACATAAAATATTTGATGATATATTAAACTCTAAGGAGGAAGTAATATGTGACTATAAGGAACATAACAGGAGGAGATTAACATACCATGGATGGATTTGATCATCCATCAACACATCGATTCTCCAAAGGAGGGGTTTGGGTGATCTAATATTTATTCTAGGGATACTTCTCAAATATAGATATCATAAATAGAAATGTGTGGTCATTTTGGAATCATAAATTAGATCATGATAATATTTTTAATAATTTATGGAATAAAATATTCTGCATGAATGGTTTTATGGGTAGGCCATCATGGTTAGAAAATCCTAGACCCCTAACTATTAAACACTACACATGGGTTCAAATATTACACTATGTTGGAGGGTGGTTCTTCAATCCATTCACCAAACATAACCCCACCCCCACTAACTTTCAATGCTTGTATTGATTTCACTGGGTTCATGGCTTGGGAAACCCATGTGATAAAAATGAACAACCTATAAAACAACCAAATTTTTCCCAATTTCACATGATGGAATCCTAAATAATATGAAATCAAAGAATTAACATATGATGGGTGGATAATTACTTAAAAACTAGTAACAAGATGTTATAAACTCCCCGCCATAAAAAACATCTATCCCCAAAAGACTTCTCAAGAAGTTTCCTTACCAATGTAATGTGGAAACTACTCTATATACAGTACATTAATATCACATGTCTCATTCCACAAAACCACAATATTTTCCTCCCATGTTTTGCCTTCATCTTAGAATCAAAAATCCTAACTATGTTCTCAAGACAAGATAAATTAAGCATCATATAAAATTTTTTCTAGCTAATTACATGATATGGTCCAGACTAATTCTTCTAAATAAGTTATACAATCATCACATAATTTATCGATTTCAACTATGTAGGAAGTTATAAATGGTAATCCACTCACCAAATTCTTAACTCTCTCAAAAGTTCCTACCAATTATAAAGCAAATCATCACCTCTTTTATAACTTGTTGATGAACCTAACAAGGTGAAAATTTATAGAATATAATGTCAAAAGTTGTTCCAACCAATAATGTATTACCAATCTATGACATGCACTATATATATTTATAAGGAATACCCTAAAATTACTCAAAAGGATCTATTATGATTTCAGACCGATAACTGTTGTTATAAGATAACTCAACCAGTCCCATGTGGTCTTTCAAGACCCAAAGAAAATCAAGGACATATGCACAATGCATATCCTCAAGAACATGTATAGGTATATCTATCTAGAAATCCATCTATTAATGGAATGTTAGAGTCAAATCAACCTGAGAGCACATTACCTCCAGATGGAAACTCCATTAAGGAGAGGTCTGTAGATATTTATCAGGTACAATAGCACATGGAACAGTATGAAAATAGGAAATATCTTTCACATAGTGATTTACCTCATCCTCAAAATTGGTTCTATCATGAATTTTAATATTGGGAGATGATTTGGTTAGAATTTCAATAACAAATCATATACCACTATTATTTATAAATTTTATTCCCAACCAAAATTCTTATTGATATATCATCTGACATTCATGTCATAAATCCATGTTGCTAAAGAATAACAGAAGTTATTTGGTTCTCATATTGAACATACTATCATGTATGATAATGAGAATCAAGGCCAGCAATGTATCGTATAAAAAGTATCCATCATAATATTCACTTAATTTAATAGATCATATATGTGTTTCCATAATTAACAAACACATTTAGAATTTTGGAAATCTATAAGAAATATTTTATCAATTGAACTTGTACCCGAACCGGTTCTATGAAAATATGATGCTATATAGATAGAATGACCTCTCAGCAAAGGCCTCAATATCATAAAAAGAGTTCCTAATGATACAAAACTCTTCATCAGTGCGATTATCCTAAATAATCAACTCGAGAAGGGAGGTGGTCAACTGGACACTGCTTTAGGAAACTTTGGCCACATTCTCTCAGGCTCCATAATGCAACAATGAAAAAAAGATCCATTATATTCCACTCTTCAGATGATTCATTCATATCTTGGATCAAAATATTATTATTCATGGCACCATTGATGCAATTTATATTCCATGGAATGTATAAAATTTGAAAATCAAACAAATATTTGGTACACTACCAAAGAACTATAAAAAATTTTCAATTCATTTTGAGGGAATATATTACTCATGCTCTGTTTGTTGCACTACATGGTAAACCATTATTAGAAAAGGAAATTATATAACCTCTTAATATCCTGCATCATAGTCACGAGTTCATGTTCATGAGTCAAATTATTATTTTTCTCCCATATAATGCAAGATCAATAAGATACATCATGATCACCATTCATAAGAAAACATACAAAACATGAACCAAATGCATCACATATGACCACAATTACATTCACTACCTCTGTATGATTAAACCACAGTAGAAAATACAAAATCCATTTGAACTCAAAAATATAACTCAAATAGTTTTCTTCACAAATGAACATTAAACCCATACAAGTAAAAATTGTCATCAGCTGATCCATATTAGATAAATCCTTAAAATATTGGAAGTAATACCCTGATAGACCCAATAATCTGTGATCATTCAAAATATTACTCATATAATACCATGATATAACATATTTAAACATATCCATGTCAACTGAGATACCATGTTATAAGAATGCTAGTCTCTATAAACTCACCTCCCAAATCCATAGATCACAATTTGAATGGATGGAATAATGATGGTTATTTTTTAAAAAATATGAAACAACTCTCAGATGATGTACATGATAATCTTTCGATGTAAATTGAAATGAGATTTCAACCACAAATACAATAATCAACTTATCATGATACCCATGGATGATATTTTTAATCATATACATAAATATAGGAGGATCATTGTTATGACCAAATGGCATGAAAATATAATAACACTTCCTATAAATGATCTCAAAGGTTGTTTTATGAATTAAATATTCTTTTATTCTCAACTGGTGATAAACAGATCTATGGTCAATCATCAAGAACCACATATACCCTATATATTGTTCATATAGATCAAAAATCCAAGGAAACGTTCACTTTTTATTTATTGTTACTATATTGTGTTTCTTATAATCAACATATTTGTGAAATATTTCAGGAGCATTATATGAAAAGAGAACATATGCTTCCCAAGGTGACACACTCGAGTGTACAATGAAATTCTCAAACATACCATTCTAATTATTCTTTAACTCTTTGGTATTAGTTAAGATCATGTGTTATGATGTAATAGAGACTCATTGTGTAACATGAAATAAATGAATAGAAAAATATACCTGTCTTACTGGTGGAATTACACATAAATCAAAAATAAATATTTCATGACACTCGATGAAAACTGAGAAGAGAACATATCTCAATGATTTTCACTCCTTTTGAAAATAAAACTATGATATTACTTTTACCAGATACAAATAAGAAGATACCTCTCTAATATAACATGTGTCTCATTCTATCTGAATGATTGAAGATAGACCTTTTGACCTAGTAATGGGGACCCGCCAATGATATAATTGAACTCATGCCTTATTAGCAATGTTAAAATCTATTACATCAAGGGCTTTCATGTTGAAACCATAAAATACCTGGTATTCTTGATTCCAGATAAATAGAAGTATGTATTAAGTCAATGATGACCCTACTATATCTTTTTTTTACTGGCAAATTAATATCAATCACATAAGTTAAATGCTCAATAAAAATATTTAGAAGGTTTATAATACAAGTTGATATAAATGATTTAAATGAACCAGTATCAAAAAAATAAAAAAAATAAAGATTAATCCATATTGATAGTAACTCTCACAATCACTAGACCAATATGAACATCCTATAAAGACTCTTCCACTATATGAAGATTTTTTTGATATGTGTTCCCAGAACAATTTTATTTTTTATTTATAATTGAAAAATATTAATTTAAGGTTATGATTCTCCTATGACACAATATGAGTAAAAAAATATGTTATATAAGTTTGAAAATGTTAATTGACCATCTATGGGAACAAAAAATCTTTTCTTCATTATGGAAAACTTATTTTGAATGGATGGTATCACAACATTGGAATCTAGTCTAGAGGCCTTTTCTACGCACTATAGGATATCAAGAAGAAAACTACATTTATTATACATCATGTGACTCATCAATATTTTTCTATACATTATAGTAATAGACCAAGATTACACTATGGGAAAAAATTGGCCTCATCAACCCTGACATGCTACAATGGTCATGATCGACCATCAGCGCCCTGTGCATCACATCAACATAGGATGAAATATTATTTAGGAAAACCTAAAATGGAATATAGGGTAAAAGTAAAATCTCAAACCATTAATTATTTATCTTATTATACAAATAAGATCCATGTTTTCAACCAAAAAAGTTCAATAATATCGTTCCCATACTCATTCACTTCCCTATCATCCTCTTCAAGTTTGAAATTGCATACAGTATTTGATATCACCGTAGACTCTATATATAACAGATCAGTGGAAATAATATTAATTTCTTAACAATATACACCCTAGTGCCTGTTATTTATAATTGTATACTACCTTTATATCATTCTATGTCCCTCAATCATGATACTGGTACATTTCACCATTTTTGAATCTTGCACTTCCAAGAAATCAAATAGAGGCTCTCACATTCTTAATGAATACTCATCCTCTTGAGGATCATTTGAGACATGGAATACTATTATATTTTTTATAATGTTATATTAAGTATGATATCTAGATTCATCATACTACGTTTCAATAATATAATCCAAAATGGGAACTGGTGTAGGTTCAAATCCCAATGTATGGACAACAGTCATGATATTATGAACAATGTTCTGGTCCGTATGAGGGTACTCTAACTACGGTTCACAAGAATCATTATCCTGGAGCCTATTTACAAATCTTCTTGGAGGAATAATTCAATAAAACAACATCATTAATCATAAAAGTTATTATAATATTACTTATATCAGCATCTTAATAAAAGGAACATGAAAACATAGCCCCATCAAATAGGATAACAAGATTTGGATTTCAACCTATCCAAATAAAAATATGGTAAATGGATATAATTACATAAACATACTCCTCAAGGAAAATTTAGAACCCCACATGTTATATTTAGGCTCTTTATGATAAGATATGAATAGTAATTCAATCATAAGAACCTCCTATGTCCCAAATAAATATCCCTAACTAAATACTAACATAATTCAACCATGCTTAACATGGACCTTTGATATCAATTTTTCATAAACCATCCCATAAAACTTTTATTATTATACAAGACATAAAACTAACATATCCTTATGGGAATTCTCAATCCCAATGTATTTTGTATTGACACTTATAATAATATAAGGGAAATGATTGAATGAATTTTCCATAGAATAGAAGAAGTTACAAGATAAATAATAGTATATAAAGAAATTTAAAAGGGTGGAAATCCTAAAACCTGATAGGTATTGTATAAAAAAAATATGTACATAATCAATTTAATAAGATTTTATCAAGATAAACTCAAATATCCTAGAATAAATATTACTCCAATCCTAAAGGATCAATAACACCCACCACCTCCAATAAGCATTTTACCTTTTCTTAGAACTGGAATAAGAATGTATATAAAATTCCTAAGGATATGGTAGGATGTGAGAAATAAATATCAATAGATTTTGGTCATGTGTTTTATAATAGATTCCATAGGAAAATATTTTTTTTTTTCAATTTAGAAAAATGGTGTTGAATAAAATGTTATTTTCATTTAAAAACATTTTTCTTTTCAAATGGTTTAATTAATTTAAAAAGTTTCTTAAGGAAATATCTTATATAAAAAATCCTCTATAAATGAACTATAATAAAGTAAATAGTTATATAATCAATTCATTATATATATAAATATTTACAAAAAATCCATGTTCATCTACCCTATGGTATGATAGTTTCTAGTTATATGATCCTCACACATCTCATATCAATAATCTTGGAAATATGTGTACAAACATCTCTAAGACATGGGATGAATATGAATAATCAATATTCCATTGAAGACATGATCTTAAAAACTATGTTTATTTTTTATTTTTTAACATCAATCCATAACAAGGGATTAATAATTGTAGTGTTCTGGTCATAAATAATCCACTAACTACATAGTCTCGAAATTTCTCAATCAGTCACAATAAATGTTGAAGGTCTACCCATTTAAAATCAAACATCAATTACAATTAAATTATAAAATTTTAGATTTTAATATGATAATTTAATTTAAATACCATGATATATGTCTTCCATTAATTCAATCATTTTAACTCGAAATGAATCCTCTGATTCCATCATTTAAATTTAATCCATTTTTTAAAATCAATTATAAAATAATTTATTCAATTCCATAATTTTCAAAATAATAACTAAATTACAATTCCATTTGAATATAGTGGTTTTCCAAAAAAACCATTCCAAATTTCAATTCGAAATCATACTAAATTTAGTTATCATGAATAAATTGTAATCTCTTTAAAACAAATCATTATAATCAATGCTTAATTATATAGAAATTAATAAAGATAACCACATATATTTAATCCATGATCATGAATAAACACCTAGAGTGGTAGTAAACAATGAATAAATAAGGAAACATAGATCTAGTTACAAATCCTTGAATCATGATAAAAATTCAATAGATTAATGATCCATACTATATGTAGTGATACATTAAATTCATTGATGTAAGGATAGAGATACCTTGATAAACAAACCAAGAGGATATTCATATACAGAATAGGTATGTGATGTTTCACTAGCAATTTGATTCATCAATGTACGGGATTAATGGTGCCAATATTTCTTATGTGGATCCTACCCAATACTAAAAAAGGAGTATATCATATAGGGGTTGGTTAGGTATCTTGAATTGTGTCTTTAGTGTTCTTTAACATTTATCATGTTAAAAAATTATGATTAGAATGTTTCTAGAGAAGGGAAGCATTATTAGATAAATATTCCACCCAAATTATGCTCCACTACACAAAGGTTCCCATTTTATACTAGGCGGTAAAATAGTTTTTCAAAAAGTGAAAAAAACATGATAAAACCCATTATCCTAGGTTTACAAATTATCACAAGGTTTGTACATGGTTTGGGAAAAACAAAAACTAATAGTTGAAAACCCAGAAAACATCCAAATTCTTCCTAATTTCACAATAAAAACCCTAAAATAGATTCAATTGATGCATAATCAATAGAATGATCGATGAGTACCTAAAAATGAGTAACTGAATGTTATTGTGTATATATGGATGCTTTTAAAAGTAAAATAATTTATCCATTCTACCTAAAAATATTTTATGTTTTTAATTTGAATTATATCTACAAAGGTTCTCTCATAATAAAATTACTATGTGGTAAATAATTTCATAAATCAATCTATATTTGATGAGTTATATTACTTTTTTATTGTATATGTTATGATAGTATTTTTATTTAATTAATTTTTAGTACATAATGTTTTATATACATAGATAATTTTGGTTGAAATTTTATCCTCATAATCAATTCATTGATTAATTCTTAATTTAGAAATCAAATTTTTTTAAGGGTTTTCTAATTACACTTTCTCTCTTTGAGAAATATGTAATGTTATAAACCTAATTTATTTTATGAGGTTTTTATACTTCAACTATGATATTTTATATTATGAATATACTAATAAGTATTATATTTAATTTTTATTTGTTGTTATCACTTTGATGGGGGTTATAATCTAAAATATAATGAATACATAAGGGTTTACACTAAAATCACATTTTAATCATTACTATATAAACAAGAATTTATGTTTCATTAAATAATTAGATAAAAGTCAAAATACCACTTAATTTTCGTCTCCTTTATTATTAATGATGATTTGAAGTAATATTATAATCTTCAACTATTTAATACTTAAAAATTTAAGAATGTATATTTAATTATCTACGGCATCATTTCTCTCTTTAGTCAAAAAATCATTTTCTTCCAAATAGATGTGTTCAAAAAATGTATCCAAATTTTTTCTATTGTTGTTTAATGTAACTACAACCCATATTTGGATTTTAAAAAAATAATTTAAAGGAATATCCAAATCATTTTGGAAATGAGGTAATTTTCAATATTTTAACCAAAATTGAAAGGAATACATGTATTAACATACATGGGATGAAAGAGACATTCCCACCTTCATAACCACCAATTTCATTAAGGCTTACTTTAGGTAATCATAAGGTTTTTTATTGATTTTTTAATATTTTATATGTTTTTATTTTCTAAATTTTATTTTCAATGTGAAATTGGTATTTTCTAAAAGAATTTTATAATGATATTTTTATGGTATTTCTATTAATATATATAAATAACCAATTGTTTACATATAATAAACTATGGATATATTGTAATGATTCCAACAAGATTCATTCTTTTTTTTCTTTATGTTTAAATTAAAAATGAATCATAATGAAATTATCTTTCTTGATTAAATTTTATAATCATCTACATCCCCACAATATATTAATATTATTATAATAATTAGAAAATTTAAAAATCCCTATAAATGAATTTTATTTATTATGGATATACTTATTTATTTAATAGTATATCAAATTTACCTAATTTTATTTACTTTGAATGTTATTTTATTGACTGGTGAAATATTAATATTAATTATTATTTATTCAATACATACATTATTAGATAGGGAAATGCTTGGGTAATATTATTAAGCATTAAATATATAAGGAATTAGTTGTACAAGTAGTGATAAGTGGGACTCAAAATTATATATCCTCTCAATAACTATATAGTCCCCGGATTCAAATTGGTAAGAAATTATTTCATGTGTTTTTACCCATATTTTAAAACCATCTAGTGAAAGGTCATAGTGGTGTAGATATATTAATTTTTGAGACCATGATATCCAATATGATGAATTTATTTTCATAAAAATATAGTTAGTATTATCCGTGATAATATTACATAGATATTATACATGGATTCATTTTTTCTAAATTTTTATATATAATGTAATGTGTTTTAATTTTTTTCTTTTCTATAATGACTATTCCTTATATAATCATGATTTTCATGTTTTTGATTAAATATAATGTTTTTTTTAAAAATATACATGATAACATTTACTATTAATTATATAATCATGACTTCCAAGTTATTAATAATATGGAAAAACATTTCCTATTTTCACATTTTCATATTCATTATTCCTAGTCTAATCATTATATTAAAGTTATTGATTAAATAAAATGTGTATTTTGATATTTACCACCAAATATTGATTATTCCATATCTAATCATTATGGTGATACTATTTATTAAATGGAATGGATCTTCATATATTTACCATTTTTAATGATTATCACTTATTGATTAATAATTATTTATTAATAATTTATCACACATTATTTAAATCTTATAATTTATTAATCCACAAAGTAATTTTTCTCCTTTCACTGGAATTTGAAGAATGAATCTTTGAATGAGTTCAATAAATAAGACTTTTTCAGGTACATTATGTTGTATATCATGTTTTGAAATATAATATGTTATTCAATAATTTATCTTGTATACCATTGAAACCAAACAATTTGGTTCATTGAGATGTGATGACTTCTGTCCAGCATGAATGTAGTATTGTCACCACCATCATAGGGATACTAGGGTTGGGTTATTTACAATAATTAAATGAAAGTAAATAAATTTCACTAATCGTGGTCTTGACAGAAAAATTTAATGAATGGGTTTTCCTTTATTTTAATGTTATTTTAATGAATTTTTATATGTGGTAATATATTATTAAATAATATATGTTATCTAAATATTCAAAACTACGAACTATATGATGTATCACTATAATTCCAAATATACATTATGATTCCAATAAAAATGATTTTTGTTACTAACATATCGGAAAAACATATACATGATAGGCCTCTAAGTACACGAGGTGGTTTACGAATTTTGATGATTTAAAACCAACAAGATCATAATGATGTTGATATTGGAATACTACAAATCAAGAAAATCAAAAATATTTGTGTTTTCCCCCCAGGGTCGTAAGTCAATTTTTTGTCTACTTAATTAATATACCATTGGAAATGTAATTATGAAGCCACATTTTTCATTTTGTTTATTTCATCACTGTTTAATTTTTTTACAAGTCATTATGTCTTTTTTAATTTGATTACATAAGATAAATAAGTTATTAAATAATGAAAAATAATTTAAAACAATTGGATTATATATATATATATATATATATATATTCAGTACATGGTTAAATAAGTATATAAAATCTAAATAATATTATATAAATAGTAAAATTATAATACATGAAAATAATATAGATAAATAAAATAATTTCTCAATTTTTTATTCTATGAACGTAATTCTATGACACGGGTTATTATGGACCGAATGGTAAATTACTTTTGTATTCCACAGTCTGAGGAACTATTTTTTATTCATATGACTTAACAATTGTATTTTATCAATATACCTAATTTGTGTTTTTGATTTAATTTCATTATTCTATTAAATATATAAAATGAAGAAATTACTAAAGAAATATGAATTAGTATTTATGTATTTATGATTTTGGTTAACAGATCATGGAGTCATGAGATTACTGTTGGATATACCACCAACCTAAATACCATATTATAAATTTCATGGAAATGAATATTTTATGAAAAGGGAAATATAGATAACTGAAATAAGATTGTCTATGTGACATGAAATTTAGAGTCCAATGTGGAGGAATCTTTTTAAAAGGTTATATTATTGGAACTGAATAATATGATTACAAAAATTTCCTAAAACATATCTTGTAATAAAAATCATTTTACATAGCATTCATCAATGTTTTTTTAGAAAATTTAAAGTCAATATACCATGAATTTATAGTGATTCTTTTAGAGAAATAACAATGAATTTTCAAATATAAATATCCATGTGGGTTATATTCCCCAATGTAGTACACTACTATAGGATTTTTTATATTTTTTTTACAAATTATCCTATCCTGGATGATTAAAATCACATACAATGTGATAGTAAAAAAGTAATCCTAAATGGGATATATATAGGATTCTTATTATGCATAATTATTTATGTTATTAGGTATTTATTGAGATTTGATGACACAAAATAAGGAGTTTATGATCATTATATGTTATCTCATATCCTATCACATGACTTATTTGATGAAAATGATATGGATAAATTATATTTCTAATAAACTTTACTGTTTTGAAAATGAATTAGGATTATAGAAAGGGGTATGTCCCAAAAAAATGATAGAGTAAATCGATTTTTTAGAAAACACATTCTTCCAATTTGAAAATATAGTTATTAATTATTATATTATCATCCTTATAACCAATGTTTTCCATATTTATGATTGATTGTTGGATGAAATATATGGATATATCATACTTGAAGATTATCACTATGAATACAAAAATCAATATGGATTGGTTGGAAATGGGTTCACCGATCCTTATAGTGAATAGAATGCCTGTATGAATTTTAAACCCATGGAATACAAAAATACTATTTTTTTCTATACAATGATCATTAAATTTAATGTATATTTAATTGGAGTGAAAACATAAGTATTCCATTAATGTATAATATTTAATTAATGGGGATTTTAATAGTAATTAAAATTGAATTTATGAAGAGAATACTAGTTGTTTAGACTTCAGGTACAATAATCCTGACACATAGTATGAAATTTATGCTTATACAAAATTTGTTATAATGTTTAACAACTGAAAATATTTACCATGTATATATATATATTGGTTTTACAAGAAGTATATAATTTTATCAATGTTTATAAACAATTTTGATTCCTTGATTAGTATAATGAAGAGAATTTACTATGTATTTCCTCATTTATTTATGTTATGTTAAATTTTTTCTAGTAATTTGTTTTGAAATATTTTATATAGTATCCATATGCACAGAATGATAAATTTTTTAATTTGTAATATATGTACATATGATATTACATACAAAAAGTAGTGTAATATTTATTAAATAATGGATATATAATATTGAAATTTAAATATGTACAAAAATAAAAAGAACCTACGTATTTATTGAATGATAATTATTTGTTTAGAAAATATAATCGATGCTGACATGATTCTGTCTCCAATATTGTTTATTCTATTTTCAATTAAAAAATATACACTCACAATTATACTTACCATGTTTTAAAAAAATAGTAATAATTTTATGAAACAAATAATTCCAAAAGTATTTATTTAAGAAATTGTGAACTATTTTAATGTGAAGCAAGATTTTTGATAACAATATTTCATTATGAATATTTTGGAAATCTTGGTTAATTAATTAATATTTATTATTGAAGATGTTATATCCATTAAACTGTATTATCAATTGGTATTATTTTTCTTTATTAATTATTATATAGTAGTTGTGATTGTTTAATGACCTGACCCACTGAGGACCTCCTGGCTAGTGGTATGCCATGAGTTACACTAATAGCCTTCCTCTTATTGGCCAGGGGATGGTTACCAATACTGAGTTAATATATCATACCCACGGGAGGACATAGAATTAGTAATTTTATGTAACAACATATCATCATTCCCCATCAATACTACATTTAATGTAAAACAAATTACACTAGTAATGAATACATAACAATTATCAATCATCAGATTATGTATAAGTATTAAAATGAAAAAGGGAAATAATATAAACTCCCTAAAACTATATTTAAATTATCACCTGATCATAAGGTGGGGAATGATATCAAATGACAAATTGGTATAAAATTCAGTCTATGTGATTCAAAATATGCTTCACCTACTTTGATTCTTCCAATATCATCTAAAAATGTCTTCTGTCAACATAATAAATGACATGTGTTTGAAAAGGCCACATAGGAGTGATTACAACAATATCATATAAATCCCCCCTAATATCTAAGTATGAATCATCATGATTTTTTATCTCATCAATACACGTTAATTTCACTTAGATAATATACATAAGGATGATGAAAAGCCAATAAAACATGATATGATGATATGGGATCACACCCAGGGCCATAGGAAATGCCAAAACCTGTTATAAAATATCATATTGACATCTCAACCTCTAGATAATAGATTATACAAAAGACTATTGGTGGAAACTATGAACTCTTCCAGGGTAACCTGATATGTAGGGGATCATTCAAACTATGATACCATGAACCATACAACATTCACAAATGAGAAAGGTTATTCTCAACCCATGAATGGATTTTATTCCAACACATGAACCTCACCTAGGGTATGATAAGAAATGATAGAGGATCACACATAAATCCACAGATACAGAAAACATTAAAAATATTTGAAACTCATCATGTTAAGGGGATGAAAATCACATGTTTATGAAATAACTATTAATATTATCATAACTGGGATAGACCGAGGGATCTTATTCAACTGATAATTGTCATCATAGAAACCTTCTGAGTAAAAACACTGAATCTCATACTATAGTTAAACTGATAACAAAAGGGCTCTAATTATCCTAAAAGGAGTACAAGATGTGTATATAAGGGTACATGATGTGATAAAATAAAAAATTTATTTATCATGTAACATGATCACATGATATTCATTTCTACAAAATACATGTTATGTTACATAGGGTGGATGGTGTATAGATGTTTTTCCATCAATCAACATATAACCAACTTGTTCTTGTGTACCTCTTCCTGTGCATTTATACATTTTTTGGGGTCAATGTACTTGTAGATGACCAAGTATAAGGCCCTACACATGTACTATCATTGTTCCCATGTACCTGCCAATGTTTGTTCTTTTTTACCCTCTAGTGTACACACCAATATTCTAGCATCGGTCACATGGATTGTGACATATCCCACACTACATGTTATCTTTATCTTTTAAATGAAACCCTAATGTTTTATCCCGGGTTCTAACCATAAATTTATCTCTATATCACAAACTATTTAATATTAAACCATTGTATATTCTATAAATATTTGATTTCAACTACTATATTGAAAATCACACTACAAAAGTAGTAAAATAGGTTGATCAACCCATCCATCTCCATAATCTCATTTCTCTTTATCCAATCCAATTTGAAATCCATTTTCGATGATCCAACTTATCATTATGTTTAAAATAGAGAAATATGATCCTTAGTCAACTTGAATTCATACATTAATATCCCACCATTATTATCTAACCTCGATCACTCCCTTGATCATAAATGTCACATACATTATCAATCTGTTGGGTCGAAGAATAGTTTCACAGTGATCAGTTATTTGGTATTGTTCTAATTACAGGGAAATGAAATATATATGATGAATCATTCAAGGAAATTTTGGGGGAAATAAAAAAATAGCAAGTGGGGAAAATGGAAACTCTTATGTTGGACTCAATTAATTTAAATAAGAATGATGGATGGAGAGTAATTTGACAATTACCAAACCCACAGGCAGGATCGATCCATTAATGAAACTATCGGTAGAATTTATTCACATTGATCAAGGGGAATTAAAATGAGGATAAAACAACATAAAAAACACCTCTAAATAATGTTTGTATTTATCTCAAATTAAAAATGAATATAAATTATTCTTATTGGTGAGATCCACAAGAGCTATGTTATGTTTGGAGATCCATTAGGTAAAACTATAGTTGATCCTGAATCTTATTGTCCTCCCAATCTCCTCTATTATCTTCTCTAAATTCATCGAGTTATGAAACTATCCTTGAATATTTTCTAAAATTATTTTTAAATAGGAAATAGTTAGTTCACTCTATCAATAACAACCAACTAATTCATTAATTTTATTATTTACGCACATAAAATACCCTTACTAAAAATCAAAAATAATGTCAATGTTTTCCCATTCCCAGTGTGAAACCTGGATTGTAGGTTCAATGGAAGTATTATATTTACAATCTACGACACCATTTTCTAATTATGACAACATTTTATATAAAATATTTCTTCAATTTATATCAATTTTAATATTTTTTTTACATATCCATCC
The DNA here is from genome assembly GCA_963277665.1 of Viscum album. Taxonomy (NCBI): domain Eukaryota; kingdom Viridiplantae; phylum Streptophyta; class Magnoliopsida; order Santalales; family Viscaceae; genus Viscum; species Viscum album. The sequence goes on along the minus strand of OY728155.1, from coordinate 354,740,408 downwards.
CACTAAGTCTCATAATTTTTCACTATATCAGCACATGTCTCTAATAATATCCCTTGAAGTATTCCAAAGTCTTACACAAAAAAACATTGCTGCTACATTATCCACACTTTTATGGATTTTCATCCTAAAAATAGAAAATCCTACTCACATCTAATGGAATAGATATCTCAACAAGGCTTCCCACCCCATAAGCACTCATAAAGGTTCTCATGCTTCCCAAAAACACACACCCAAAGGAAATTTTTTACCATTAATGTTATCCTCTAGATAGTACTAAAAAATATATCAGAAAGAACAACTCAAAATAGTGAATCAATTATCTAGGTCAAAATCATTCTTGTTGGCAACATTCGTTGATTCATGGAAATGTATTCAGTATTATGAAATGTTTAGAACCACAAAAAAATAACTTAACTATTCTCACAAGGTTTAAGAAAATTATATGTTTCTACCCTAATCACTACTAGAAAATTAGGCTATAGCCATGAACATATAGATACAGTTTTCCAAAACCGTGTCTATAGTTATTTATATCAAGGCTATAGCCAAAGTTTTATATAAAACCATGGGTATAGGGTATATTTTCGGAAGTTATAGCCATAGGTTTTTGAAACTGTTTCTATAGAATTTTTTCAAATGATTCAACCACAATTATATAAATCCATGGATATATAGCATTTCTACGATGTCTATAGAAACAGTTTTTGTTAAACTGTTTCTATAGGGTCTTTTTACTATAACTATAACAGTGGTTTCTATAAAATTGTAGATATATAGTTTTTACCAAGGTCTATAGCCACAATTTGATTAAAATTGTGGATATAGAGTTTTTTCCATGGGATATAGACAATGTTTGTGTGAAACAATGGCTATAGAGTTTTTCTGAGAGCTATAGCCATGAATCCTCAATATTATATCTATAGGACTCATGACCTAGCACGAGAAAAAACAAAACCCACTAAAAATGGTGGTAAGGGATATAGACATAGTTTACATGCAATATAAATGGTTTTTAATAATATATATAACAATCAACATAAATATATACTCAAAGGCATCTGTCATGTAGTTGTAAGGTAAAAGGTAGGCATAACGAAGGTACAAAGATTGAATCTTGCTAGACACACATTATATTTGGTCTACATCAATAGTTTACATGGGCTGTAGCCATGGTGAAAAATAGTGGCTATAGACCTCTTTCCATGGTGGAAAAATCTCTCTATAGCCCATGTGACATGATGTAAAGATATGGGGGCTATAGCCATAGTTTTTAAAACTGTGGAAATAGCTTTATTTCCATGGTGAACAACTACGGCTATAGCCCATGAAAATTGTGGCTATCACTTTTAGCTATATCCAATCCAATATGTGACATGACTAGATGGAATAGTGATTACATAGTACATACATGGTTTTGACACCTATATCCATAGATTTTTACCATGTCTATAGCCAAAATTTATACTTTGAATGAAGTAACTATACGAAGAAGAAGGGAGATGAACCCCATACATAGCCTTCAGTAGATGAAAAATCTCTACAATCCTTGATGTTGTGAGATCTCTCGAAACAAATGATCTTATCGTCAAACTATAGATTCACTATAATTATTATATAAGTAACTATTATCATTATTGGGTTGTCTTCATCCACCTTATGAGAAATTGTATCAATTTATAATGATAACTAAAGCAAACATTAGACCCCCAAGTCCTATCTCCCACTATATATGTACAATACAAAAATGGACTATAATGTGTCTTGTATATAGAAATCAAATTTTTCTATAATGATAGTGGATAGGTAAATATATTTATAAACAACTCCATTAATAGGGAAGACCCTCCTAGGTATTTCCTATAGCAGACCTAAAATCCAAAATCATGTTTTCAAAATTTGATTGGTTTTCTATACCTATAAAACTATCTATGGTAGAACTACTATTCTCAACCACAAATTTGTCCCATACACTCATTAATACCCTCCTTAATACTGGTGTGATATAAACATTGATGTATGAAATGATCATTAAGGGAACTCCATAAATTATTACTACAAACTGTACATATAGGAATCAAAAAAATTACACTAAACTCTCTAATAAGATGGGTTGGAAGTTGTTCAAGGTGGTGAGTCAGCTGACAGATCACTAAAATAGTATCAATACCTATGTATAATTATGGGCTCTCATTTTAAAAAGCAGAAATGATTCAATGCATTTTTCATTCCATCCTCTAACCGTAGTGTTCAACTATTCATAGGGGAAACATCAAGAGGTTAACTCACCGACAATCAAGAACATCCTTGTCCATAAAAACTATTTCCAAATGATTTTGGTATGCCCTAATTACTATTAGATATGTTTATAATGGAAAAAATATTCAATACCTCTTACTGTAGTGTGACTTGTGTCTTCATCCATATTGAGAAGGATGTTATAATCCCCACATTCCAAAATTACATCAATAACATTTCCTGTGGATATGTGGTCATATTATACATCACTATTCAAACCCATGAGATATGCCTCCTTGATATTCTGAATAAGTGTAGGGGTTACATTCTTTAACCTGAGATATTTTGAATCATCCTTATACATATGGGAATCTATAAATATGTTAACTAATTCATCACATTTCTTAATAATAATATATGGAAAACCCCTTAGTGAGAATTTTCTACCAATTCCACTATCTCAGTGCATCCCAAGCTAGTACTTCTTTAACCATTATTGGGTCTGTTATCCCTCCCACGTTCAATAATATATATCTCAATAAGAGGACCTCTTGAATCTATAAATTGATAATTTGAGAGATTCTAGTAATTATAGTACACTTGAAGTAAAACTATAACAGTCCTCAACTGTCTCAAATGCTCTACCACTAACGTCAAGATCACTAGTATGTAGAAATGGATGATTGTATTGAACCTATGAAAGAGGGTTTCAAGGATCTATATTATAATTCACCCAAAAATTAATGGCTTTTCAAACTATCCTAACATTTTCACTTATAAAACAAGTCGACCATAGTATATTTATAAATCCACCTTTAGTACATCCCCCATCGGAATATGGAGCTAGTTATAACACACCCTGAGGTGAAACCTTGAGAACCACTTCACTACATACCATAGGATGAATATGTCATCAAATATCAATGATATATACTCCCATTGGAACATATTATACTTCAGGTGACATGAATCCACCCCTAACGTCAATCTCAAGTTCACCTCCTAGATGGATTCAACAATGCTCCCTAGTGAACTCACTAGGTCTATCATGTCCCATTATGTGCAATTTTTTCTAACTGCGCATCCAGTAATCATATCTAATCCCATACATCAAATATTCTAGCTGTGATACCATGTTGTTCCCAAATATTATCTACAAATAAAACTTTTTATAGAGGTGGAAAGCATTGAATTTACTCAAATAAATACAACATCACATCTCAAATACTTCATATGATCCAAAATCTCATAGAATCTACTGCTTGAAGAGTCATATATTCCAACTAATAAGAAATGTTCTATATCCTAATACATATGAGATCATCCTTCCATGAATTGAAATACATCATACAAAGGGAAAAAACATTATCCCACCAGACAAATTCACTACAAACCTTAATAGAAGAATTCATGTTAGAATTGATGTTAGAAAAGTATCCCATGATGAAAAAACCTCATAGGTTCCCACTACATCTACATAAAGGTTCCATGAGGGGATCTATCTCTCTACCAAAGTCATCTCACACTACTGATGTACTTGTGTAATGAAGAAATCATTATGTTGGTTCTTCAAAATACAAGGTTCCAGAAAATCTCCCATTAATAATATATAGGCCATGAACTAGGGATATATCATGGGAATGGTATGTCAATCTTGTTACAATAAAAAATGATGATAATGTGTAAAAGACATTGATTATACCTCGATTCACCCTTATAGCCTCTTGTTCATTAGCTTACATCATGTGAATCTACCTATGTCAATAGCCAGAAGTTATCCATTAATTGTTTGGGCCATATAAGGGTGGTGGTTTTAGAAATATATCAATGTTCAATCACCATCTACTTCTCTTCGAGATCCTATGAAATGTCTCCCCCCTTAGAATACCTTGATCTAACGGCTGCCTTGGCTTATGTGGTTTTTGGACCATTTTTCTATCATTATCATGATAAGTTGGAAAATATAAAATGATATGTCCACGACCTTCACATTAAAAAAATATAAATAAGTGAACTAAACTCTACCCAAGATCCTCATGAAAGAACCAACATCATGTGATGTGACCTGCATCACCAACATACTATCAGCGGGTCCTACTCGCCAAGGATGTGAAGATATGAATGCCATGAAAACTAGAGAAACACATTTGATTGATATATGTTATCACATAGAATCAGGAAAGATATCCACGACTCAATTTGAACTAATTCATCCACCTAAATCACTGTAGGTGGTTCTATGCACTGATTAATGGGTGAAAGATCCACCATATATCAACATATATGGGAAACTACATTGTGACTAGGCCCCTGTATGGAGTTCATACCACCCATTGGGTGATTCTCTTGACCCAGATACAGAAACATCATTTTATTTCATCATGGATATATCTCAAAAAAATAAAATTTGCAACATTTTCAATTAGTATATCTAGGTAGATGATTCAGGAAGGACATATAAAGAACAAACAATTAATATATGATGCATATACCAATGTTTTATACTGGAGATAGTCTCCATAATTACCTATAAAACATGAGGGTCATCAGAGTCATGGTTTATGGATACCCCAACATCAAAAATAAAATGAGAGTTCCTGGTCTAAAAAAAGAATAAGAAACACATTAAAAGTATTTTATTAAATCCCAAAAAAATACATATTGAAATATCATAGACATGATCATAAGGTATAACATCACTCTAATACCACTCTACCCCAACCTCACTCATCGGGGCCAACATGTCTAGTGGTAAGACAATTGTTCCACCAAAGAAATTCCTTTATTATATTGGAAACTGAATTTTCATTGAGGTATATATCCTTTTACATTTTAGTTAAGTTAATTTTTTTTCTTAATTGATGTACCTAATGTATCCACATTAATTTTAGGGGTGTTTAAGGATTTTATGGAGCTGTGATCATTAGATTTTGGAAGAAATAGGTGGGTTGTAAGATTAGTAGAAATTATTCCACCTCGTCCACAATGTATTATTGAACTGTCAGAGATAGTCCAATGATCTATCTATGGCCCCATAGTTTTTAAATAATTAATCATGGGCCACTGGTATATGAGAGTGATGAATAACTCTTTATATAGTAACTATTAATGGGATATGCATGGTTAGTGAAACTTTTTATCTATCTTGTCAATGGGTTGTCCTGGGGTGGTTAAGGGGGTGTAGTTATCACATGGTTTAGCCTACCATGTAGTAAAACCATGAGACAATTTAAAAAGGGGGTAAATGATAGTTTTTCAAATCTATTATATTTATTACTCCATTCCCATTTTATTATCCTTCCTTGAACATTATCACCTCCTCCTTCATGAGAGTTATATGGACTTCCAACATTGAAATTGTGGTATCTAATAGATAAAAACAATGAATTGACTTCTGTCACACATGTTGGATTCCATTCCTATTAATCAATTTTATATTTATATTCATATCAATGATTATTTTTCGTTCATTCTATTTTGAAATAACTTATGTTCATTTTTCTATCTTCTCAATTTTTCTTTTCAATACCAAAGTATAGGAAATGTATGGATTAAGATTCAAATAATATGAAAAGGTATGTGGTCTCATGTTGTTCCCTAAATATTGTGGTATTTATATGTTACATTGTTGTTCCATGTGATATATATTATATGAAATTCTTGTTAAATATAATTATTCTTAAATTAAATAAATATTCTTGACCATTATATCCCATGAGACCTGTTTATGTTTCATTGGATGATATGTTACATGAATTGAACTTCCCATATGGTTTATTGTTAATTCGATAAAATAACCATGGGTCTTTAATGAATATGAATTTCAATATAAAGAGTTTAATTTTACCCAAAACATATGGGATTTCAATTAATTTATTAATGATTAATTGAATTTTTTAAAAGGTGGAATTTAAAATCATGTGACAAGGAATTTTCCATTTTCCATTATCTCATAGGAATGGGATGTTCATGAAATTAAAATAATAAATTATGATGAATTTTATTACATGTTGATGTCTAGGACTTATATTAATATCAAATGTTTTAGTGCATCTCTTGATGTGAGATATTTTCTAATATAAATTTAACATCCGATTTAATTAAATATAAAATTATATGTTATTTTTATCTTCAGATTTGAGACTATTTATATAGATCAACTGAGAGAGAGTCATGGGTTTCGATAAAGAACACCATGAATTAACTAATAGAGATTATTGAATTAAATAAATTGAAAATTGAATAATCATGTGCCAATATTGACTCATGGGTTCTCATATGAACACCATGAATTGAATTACTTTGAATATCATTATATGATCCATGAATGATACTTGGAATTCCTAAGTGAATAGATAAGGATATACATAGTGGTAAACTCATTATACATTCCATGAGTGATACTTGGTTTTTCATTACGGGATTTCATGAATGAAAAATATTGAAGATTTTTATATATACCATGAGTGAAATTTGGGCCCAGTTTTTGGACCACCATGGGCAACCTTAGAGGGTGATGACATTATACAACACCTAGATAGATACCATGGTTCCTATAAGAAATAATTATGATGGGATCAAAATTTAATGAGTTCATGATATTACATGATATATAATAATGTTACAAATAAAAGACTCATAGTATGAGATTAGGTTGATTATAATCATACTGAATTAATTAGAAAATATAATATTTAGTCCAATGAATTATTTTGGGTTTGATTGGAGCCTTAATTATAATATAAACTTATTAGACATACCATTATAATATATTAATCTTGGGGGAAACTTGTCTTATGGGACTTGTATCAATAAATTATTATAAATTAAATCATTATCCATTATATACATAGTGAAATTCTAGTTTTGGACTATTGAGGATTTAGGGGAAGGTAATTCCATTAGAACCCAAATATATTTGGTTTTTTTCAACACATTTCATTAAGATCTTTTACTGTAACATGAGAACTTCTTTTTATGTACACATGGATTCTATGGAATTAAAAATCATTTGTGGGGTCCTACTTATTATCTTTTGAACCCTATTTAGGATTATTTTATGTATATAGACGTGTTTCGTTGATGCATGTATGGGAAGGGGAAAGTGAACTTCCATTGATTGTTTATTGACTAGCTAGGTTGGTGTATGTGGGTAGAGGATTGAGTTGACACTCTGGATTCTACTATTGATAGAATTGGGTATTTTTTATTTTTTAGTATATTTTAGGTGAATTTTCATAAAAATTTAATTCCCTTTTTAGTATATCATTCCATGATCAAAATTTTTATATAAAATTTATTGATGTTATTACTTTGTTATTAATATGATGTATATTTACCCATCAACTATTTAGTTATATTTTTTCTTTATCAAATAATTATTTTGATTATAAAACTATGATACACTCTGATCATGAGGTTATAGTATCCCCACTATTCTACTGTATATATTTTCTTGTAGAAATAAACATCTAGCATACTGAGAAGCATGCTAGAGGTCATGTGGACACATGTGTTGGGTTAATGTTGAGTAAACAAAGTGTATGATGTCACAATGTGGTGTTATGGTATTTTTGTTTAATTTATTTAGTTCCCAGCTAATTTGAATGATAGAAAAGATAAATAGGACACATTGGGTTTTTTTCATGAGCCTATGCTTGGGAGTCTTTGAACAAAGTTTATTGAAAATTAATTCTACCTAGAATAGGACATGTTGTTTTGGATTTTGCTTAACACAGTTTTATTATCATCCCCATTTGGTGGAACACTTAATGTTTTATGTTCCATGTGATTTTGTATTTTTTAACCCTATCTGATATGGAATCTAATTATTACTTCATGAAACATTATAGTAACATAATTATTTAAATTCCATTCATATGTCATTCCATGTTTATAATACCACATGCATTACTTTCAATAAGATTTTATTACATTATTTCTATGCCCATGCAATTATGTTAATATTTCATGTTGGTATTAAATAACTATTTTGGGGTTATGTAGATTCCACAGTTCAACTTATAATGACTGTGGGATATTATAAAATTGGATTGGTGGTATTTATAATTGATAGAATAAAAATAATTCTATATTAATGTAATAGAACTTGAAAAAAAAAATAGAATTATGAAATGAAAAATTCAACATTAAATGTGGATTAAAACTATAAATTAATAGGTTTTTACTAATATAATTTACAATTTAAACTCTGTATACTATGAATTTTTACTAATAGAATTTAATTCACCGTAGAACAACTATAATAGTGATTAGTGGGTCTTTTTGTTAGCTTTTATTATTATCTATTCATCCCCCAAACTAGTCATTAGTGGGAGAAATATGGGTTTGGTTCTTATATAAGAAGGATTGTACCTATAACATTATTAATTTTGTGATTTTATTTTTTATTAAATACTACATTGAGGATTTTGTTGAAATTTTTGTAGACATTCCACCATTCAGGGCTTGGGCCACACACTGAGAGGGTGACAATGTCCATTCCCTAGAGGTGGTGGGACCTAGGATGCTAGAAGAACCTCCATTAGTTTCAATTAAAGATCTACATGTTATACATGAAATGGGTTTCAATGAAAGGTTTTGAGAGGGTTTAAAATGAATTAAGAAGATAATTTAGGGAGGCACACAGCCTTCCTAGACTATGGAATAGTTGATATTGGTGTTTCATTAGCAGAATCCTACCATGTTTTCAGTGGATTTTGGTCAAAATTCTAAAGATTCATGGGTAGAGGAAATGATATAAATATTCATGCTTCATTAGTTATCTCATGAGAGGAGAGTGATGTTCTGTATGTATATGATTTGGGATTATTAAATGCGATGGTGGGATGTTATTACATAGATGGATCTACATCAGGATACAAAATATATTGTTTTTTAGATGGAATTTTATTATTATGGCGCTCTTTGGTCATTGAGGGATGATAGAGAGAGAAATTTTATGAAATTGGAGAAATGGAACATTATTATTCATGGAAAATTATATACATATCATAGAGAACCAACAATTTTCATAAATTATTTTAGGCAATGGATTTTAAAAATATAACTATTTTGATGGTACAAATAATTATGAAATTCGATCAAAAGTAAATTTATTTTGTTTTAATACCATATCCAGGATAGTGAACCAAGATACTATCATTGTATGTAACATTATTGAAGTTATAGGCTTGATCTAGGGTGGTTAAACAACTAGATGTATTACTACATCAACCTGTAGTGGGAATCATCATTTGGGACAACCATGAGGTAACATTAGCATACATGATGTTTACTATGGTGTCCAAGAGAGGGTCCATTAGTGTGGTAGGTTGTGACATATGAAACCCCATTGTACATAAGACACATTCATATGTCAATCATGGGGAATGATGAGTAATATTCAGGTATTTGGTAGATATTTTCCTCCAATAGAAAATTATAGAGGGTTTTCATCAACTCCATGTTAATGAGAAAAGACTATAGATTCTTATTAAGAAGGTGTCAAGAGTGAGACAGATTGATCACCCTCAGGAGGCTGTCATGTGCATGGTATCTATATAATATAAATACACATCTATTAAAGAAGGATAACATTATATATCTATTATTTATATCTGAACCTAAGATCATGCCAAATATATATAGTGATGTTGATACCTTAGGTGAAGAGTACCATACCTTCTATGGTATAAGGTACTATTTTAGTTTCCATTAAAATATTTTTTTCTCTTTTCAATATGTTTTATTCCCATTCAATCATATATATGATTATTGTGGAATGACGTGAGGTCGATGATCTATTTCATGTGCGGTGATGACTCTCAATTCATTTTTGGGAATTTCATTAGGGACTTTAATCTAATGCAGGGAGTTCCCCATCAATATAGGTGGGTGTAGCATGATATGAGACATATTTCTCATTAATATGAATAATGTTTACATCATTATTTGGATGGACCAGTCTATTCTCGAACATTTTTATGTGCACAACACCAGATGTTGGAAACATTGTTACCAAGGATGAATGAGTGGTCCAAGAAATCTTAGATAGAACCGAGTTCCATGGGTCATGTTGGAGGACATCTCATATAACTAGATTTTATATAGATGATAAGGTAATGAGTTCATAAAAATTACCTCTACAAATAGATCATTTTAGAGATATATTCCATGAATAATTTTAGGACAACCACCTGAGATATAGGTATAGTATCCCATTCGGATTTTTCCTTAATCTATACATTTACCTGTTCCTCCTTACTGGATGGTTATTATTGAGATGTATGATATTAATTTGTATCTAGAAGATTTGGATGCTATGGGTTTTAAATGACCCAGTTTATCAGTATGGGGGTTTCGAATATTTTTAACCAATAAGAAGGATGGTACCCTAAAAAATTTTAGGGATTACCACATGTTAAAAAATATTATAATTAATAACAAGTATTCATTTCCATGTATAGATTATCTCTCGGACTAGATTTGGGTAGAATAGGGTATTATAAAATATTTATCTAAGATTGGGTTATCATTAGCTGTGTGTTTGACTATCATATTTACCTCATTCAACATCATATATAAGATAAGGATTCTACAAGTGTTTTTCCATGACATCTGGCCCCATGAACATTCCAGTATCTTTTAGATAATTTAATAATTTGTATTATGACACATATTTTGATACATTCTATGTTAATTTTTTATGTGATATCTTGGTGTATTCTCTTTATCGATATGACCATGTCAAACATCTTGAGATCATATTTAATAAATTTGAGTATAATCCTTTATATGAAAATCTCAAAAAGTTTTACTTTTGGATTGATACATTTCGCTTGCTTAGTTAAATTGATCAATATATATGAATAATATTTGTCCCATGAAAGGCGAGTGATGTTTTTTCCTAGGATAATCCAATGAAAATCATGAATATACCATTTTTCTTTTGTATAGAATGTTATTTCCAACACTTAATTTAGGGATTCTCATTCATCTAAGAACCACTTAAGGGATTGAATAATATGATTTTGATGTTTTTATAGAGATTAGTATGTGAGATGGTCCTTCAGGAGAATAAAGAGAGACTATCCCCATCATTTATCTGGATTTTTATAGTGATTGGATGAAGCTATGTAGTTTTTAGTGATGTGGTAGGTATCATTGATTGAGAAGGTTTGATGTAGGATGATTTAGTCATTGAATACGAGTTCCGTCATATGAGGGTACACAAGAGGAAATACCTAGTGAATGATCTCTAGGTAGAATATATTTTTCACCCATTAAGCTATTTGAGGAATTAATTATTTGGATGGAATTTTTTATTGTTTACGGTCCATGAAATATTTAAGTAAAATTTTACACAATGTGATATTAACCATAGTAAATAAAGGTATGTTGAATAACAATGTTATTTTTACACTGAGTAGTATTATAATACCTTTAAGGTAAATTTATATATATATTACTTGATCATAAAGAATCAATCATAGGTAGTTTGTAAAGCCTATATTTGGTAGATGATTATGTTCTTTATTTCTAAGATGCACATATAGGATTAAGACTACCATGGATAGTCTAAACTAGCACCATAATCAGTGACATATTCACTTCATAAAAGAGTGAATTTGGGGAAGATTTCAGATTCAAAGGGCTTGATATTATGGGATAGTACTTTATTTGAGGAATGATCACCATGTGGGGTAATATTAGAGAATTAGATCATTCACATTCATATAAAAACATGGGTTCCCACTATAAGGCCCCGACCTTAAACCTTACTTAATATTTAACTAAATTAATAATTAACATTGAAGATCTTTTCAGGTTTAGATTTTTAGAGAATTATATCATAAATCATGAATTACATTACACATTAAAACAAAGTGGTTACCTAAAAGATAGAATTCGTTGTTTTCCATCAACGGAAACATATTTAAAATAAAACATGGACTCTTTATTGACACTTCCTTGACACTATCATGATATCGTGCACCTTTCCCTTAACCTGTGAAAAACATTTCAAAAACATGGGATGAGCATAAAAACTCAGTAAGGGATATAAAAGTTTAAAAAGAAAACATTAGTCCATGTATAAAATCATAATTTAATCATAAAACATAATCATTTTAACATACCTCATGAAATCATGAATAAATCATATAAATCATAAGGCATAAAAGTAACTTTAGGCATTCATAACATTCTTACGTAGGGAGTAACCCTCTTGGTTACGTTTGGAATACCTATCACAGTATATTCACTAAATCTCTTCGGAGAAACCTTAAAGTTTAACTCCATCACGTTACCCAATGCATTGGAGAGCTATATCGAGCTCACCCTCCCTTAGTTTATCACGAAACCACCCGTCTTCATAACAATTCCAAAGAACCATAACATAATCATATCACATAAAACATGAATAAAGGAAACATAACATTTCCACTTTTCAATCACAAGATATCAATACAACACATTGATATAAAAACATTATGAAAACCATTTTAAATACCAAAATAAAAGAAAATTAAATCATGGTATTTATTTTTAATTCAAAAAAAATTATTGTTTGTAGAGGAATCTGAAACTCAAATAATTGTCACGGCGGCGGGGAAGTCGTTGTCGCCGCATACGTATGACAAAAAAACATTCCTTTTGTCATTTAGTAAAACGCTTCGTATAAAAAAGATTCCTTTTGGATAAATGTAAAATTCAAAGAGGATTATACACAGTATAAAAGAATGTTGTGTATAAAAAAATATGCCTCAATGAAAGGATATTGAGACGACGTCCCATACAAATACGGTATCCTTGGATTAAGGATAAATCAATTACATAATTATGTGTGACAAACGAATACACCAAATATAAGTGTATATTAAGTTTAAAACAATCATAGGACATTAAAACATATTCATAGAACGACATATTCAAGGAGTACAAGTTTATCCCAAATAATCAAAATTGGGTTAAGAAGTTCCCTTGCAATAATTCGACAGCCTAACGACGTCACTTCAAAATTCAGAAAAAGTGTTGATGAGAGATAAAAAGGGTATCTCATCACTTGGACATAAAATTTACATCAATAATGATATATAAGAACATATACCAACATAATAGTATGTGAATTAAAAGACAAAACAAAATAAGTCTTCTAAAAAGAGGAGGGTGAATGGTTCCCTTACCGACTTGGGTTACTTTCGAAACGTACACCCCATTGAACAAGGGTCATACAATGAATATGTAAATACCCATAAATAAAATTTTATTACACAAAGAGTATAATAATGGGAAGTACATACACCACTCAAAGTAAATGGTGGATAATTTAGCATAAATATCACGGGACTAAAAGTGAGATGAAAAATCACTTACGAAAACTTGGCAGCCTAACGGCGCCACTTAAAACATCCAAAAATGGATTGATGAGATCAAATAGGGTCTATCATCATATTGAAATAAAATTTACAAAAATAGGAATATAAAATAAAATCCCCTATCATAACAAATAGGATATTAAAAGAAGTTACATAAAGGAGAGTACTTAAAAAAGAAAGAGAGAGGTTACATCTCTTACGAAAATTCGGCAGCCTAACAACGCCACTCAAAACTTCCAAAATGGCATGATGAGATAAAATAGGGTCTCTTATCATATGAACATAAAAGGCACTGTAGTATTAATATAAATTAACATCCCAATAATAATAAATATGAGTTTAAAAGGAATGACATAAAATAGTGTACTTAAAAAGAAGGTGAGGGGTAGGATCTCTTACCTCGTGTCCGACATGACTCAATCGTTCTTTAATCTCCTGAATAATAATTTTTTTTCAATTTATAATTTATTAAGGACCTAAATTAAATATTATTATTCAGTTAATATCAATAAGGTTATAATAATTGGTTAATAAGGTGATTTCATATCAGACGTTTTTGTCGATGTTCGGTACATGAGTAAAAATCGAACTTCTTGGAAAAAAACATTCCATGTAATTATAAGTACATCATATCCACAATAGTATTTATGTTTTAAATATCATATATATCCAGTATATATTCATTTTATACTATTCCATAGCATTTGGAGATAAAAAAATAAAAGCACCGTTCATGGAGACGGTAGGCCGTACGTACGCATGAACGCTACTTTCATTTTTTGTCATATTAATGGAATTAAAACAAAATGAGAGATATATATATTATAATTCCAGAATGATATCCATCATTTAGATTTAATATATTACATATATATCACTTATATATATATATGTACTTATAATAGTACATAACATTTGGAGATAAGAAATGAAATATACCGTTTATGAAGACGGTAAGTCGTATGTACGCATGAATGCTACTTTCATTTTTTTTGTATTAAAGGGAGATAAATAATAATGATATAAAGGTATATTTTAATTCCAGTAGGATATCATATGTAATAACATTAATTCCATCTTTTATAGGTACCACATATGGCATTAACAAATCAAATCACTTTGAGGGGGCGGTAGTCCACACATCCTAAAATGAAGATATCACGTTTACCCATAATGGAAATCATAAAGGTAGGCCAAAAATATAAAATAAATAATATTAAGGAAAAAATAAACACATTATATATAAATATAGTTAAATCTTAATGGCCACCTTTTAAGGTGTTAAAATAATATTGAACAATCATCGTTTCATGAGGCAGTAATTTTCCATCCACAGAAACAGTATGTTCTTTAACCATTAGACGGAGGTGTGTGAAATGGTAGCTCAAATAATTATTATAACAACATCCTAGTATATTTAATATAATGTTTTTGTTACAAAAAAAAGTAATAAAAAGATTTTTGGGGTTTGGAGAAGAAAAATAATCAAAAGAACACAAGGGAAGACATTACCTTTAAATCGGGCAACTCTCTTTGATTTGATCTCAAAGGCTTCCTTGGAAAGGATTCTTCCCAAATTGAGGCTTCAATGATGAATAGAGGGATTTTTAATGATGAAATAAGTATAGGTTGGCCGAGCTAAAGTCTTGATAGGTGTGTGTAAGGTGGTAAAGGTGGGGGCCTTTTATAAGAGGAGAGGAGGGGCACACTTGGAAAGTTATAAAATATTACTTTATTATAAAATGATTTTAGGGTTTAAAAGGTCCCAAAAGGATATATTTCAAGGATAAGGTGATATGGTTTCGGAATCCACAAATCCAATAGGTTTTTGAGAAGTTTAAGACTTATATTTCACCCTATCTTCTCATTTTATTTAAATCATTCATTTATGAGGTAATCACTGCATCATCACGGTGTCATAAATAAATTAATTTATTTAATGTTAAAAATTATAAAAAAAATATCATGATGTAGGAACTATTTTTATCTTTCTAATGAATATTTATAGTTAAAGATATGACTTATATTACCCCATGTAAAAATTGTTTTAGTAAAACAAAACATGTTTGTGACATTTTAATTTTAACTTTAAATAAAAAGGTATTTATGTCATTTTACAACCAAAGTGGCTCCATGGGGTCCCCAAGATGACCCATGGATTTTCTTGGTCGTATATGACTCATCCAATGAGGTTAGGACATGTTTCTAGGTCATTTCATATTATTAAAACATTATTTTTACCTTAAACTACACTAATTACCTCTAATCCCGATTAAAACTTAAAAGTTACTATTCACCAAAAAATTATTTTAATCCCATTGAACCACATTTTAATTCTTAATGAAAACCATGTATGTCGGATTTTTGAAATTAAAAACACAGAGGTGGTAAAATTTCATTTAAACGAAAAATCATTTTTTTAAATACCACTTAGTGGTTTCACTATTCATCAAAAATTGAAGTTTTCCAGAAAAATACCAAAAATTCACCCTAAGCTATATTTGATATTCCGAATTCAAAAATGATGTCTGTTTTAAAAAATTCAAATCATATATATTACATTAAATAATTTAAAAATTTATTTCCCACTATCAAAGCAAATAGCGTGTTTTAATGAAACAATAAGTATCAAAAGATTAACACTAGTTTAAGTCCAATTTCAAGATGAAATGAATTCCAACGACCACTATTGGATTAAATGGTAAATATATATTATAATTTCTATTTAAAACCAATTCAAAAGATAATCTAATAATATAAATAAATTACATTAAAAATAGGTTTTGAATTAAAATACAACATTTTCACTATTCATTAAAAATGAACTTTATCGGAAAAACACCAAAAATTTACACAAAGTAAATTTTGATGTCCCGATTCTAAAGAAGAATTTTATTTTTTCAAATATAACACATAAAATTGTCAAAAAGTGGATTTAAAAGTGGTTCACCATCAAAAGGTGGTTAGTTGACCTTTTAATGAATACTAGAATGTTTACGCTTAAAATTGGATTCATTCTAATTTTTAATCCTCTAACATTTATTGTAAAAAGTAAAAATATTTGACAAAAATATATAATCATTATTTAGATAGTTCTATGCATTCCCGCCATTACAACATCTAGGCGTTAACTTCCATTTAAAATAATATTATTTTATTATTAGAGTGCAACGTAAGATTCCCAAGAAACTCGTTGTTGCGTATTGGGTACGCCATCGAGCATAGCGACCACTTTAAAGTAATATTAATATTTTATTCATAAATATGGATAAATGTGAAAATGTCATATTCTTTATTTACCTCGGTTGTTACATCCTTCCCCCCTTTTGGGAATTACGTCCTCGCAATTTTAAAATTGGGCTTGGAAACTTCATTGAAAATCCCACATCGGAACAAGAGTCAGTAAAACAATCACTTTAAAATAAAGAAAGAGAAGTACAAAGGTCACCTGAGTTAACCCATACTAGGATTCCAAGTATGAAAATATGGACATGGAGGAAAATAAAGGTTCATGTTCTGATGGAGAGTGATAGTAAACATGTCTAGGAGAAAGTTAACCATATGAAAATCACAAACTTGTGATGGGTTAAACGGTATTCGATTCCCCGGTAGGAAAAGTTAACTGACAACATTTTTGTTTTAAGTTACTCTTTATTGAATAATTTATTTTTGAGCTTAACTAAATCATAATGAAGCATACTTACTTGTCACGTAGACTTTCAACTTTTACTAGATTCCTTAATCAAACTCATATTTTCTCCAAAAGACATGTATTCCGGAAGACTTGTTCACATTAAGAGTACTATAATAAACGTCTTGAGAATAATCTAATCCAAAAAAGAGAATTATATATTTCCTATGTCATTAGAAAAAATCCAAAACCAAAATTGTTAGTATGAGATCAGATAGTCCACAAAAGTATAATCCTTTATAAAAAGAAAATCTATTCTTAATATCCAAAATTTGTCCAAAAAACCCAAAGTTCAACGAAGACCATTCGATAAACAATTGTCCATAAAATTCGTCAAAGTAAACCAAACTAATATTGAAACCCAAATATTTGAGGGATTTAATCACATAGTCTTCCAAGGTACAAATTAACTTTTATCTCCAAATAACATCAGTTTCTCCTAAATTCTCCTATTGAAAAGTAATTAACCTAATCACATATCCTCCATGATAAGATAATAATTTCCTTAGATAACCCAATATAAACTTACTCTTGATTCCTAAAATCATCTAACTAAAAAGAAATAGTCAAACTAACCAGGGACTTCATGTAGTCCAGTGGTAGGAGATAAATACCAATTGCACTTTGGTTGTGGGTTCGATTCCCACAGCTTTGTCCGACGTGACGGGTTGTCACACGGTCTGCGTGTTGTCCTTTTTTCAAAACTATATAATTCTTAAAACATTCCCCAAAACGAGATAAAATCTTCAAAAATATTCATAACATATTTTAACCTCAATTTTATCTCATTCATTTCATTTTCCATCATAATATATAATAACCTATAATTACCTCAAATGTAAGGATCATATAAACCCTAACGGTTACCTTAATAATTATTACTTGAACTTCTACATTGATTGGTCATATAGTACATCATGCATTATAGAACATACCAAGGTACAAGTGTTTGATTATGACTCCTTGATAGTTGGTTTAGAACAACCATGAGTTTCCTCATTGAATCCCCCATTTCATCCAGTCTCTTAATCAGAGAACCACCAAAGTTTCCTTCAAACCAATTGTCACTTTGGTGCCTGCTAGATCCATCCATTCACTAAAAACAGAAATGTCAGTGTGAGTATATCTACAAAACCATCATGTACTAATGAGGAAGGAAAACACTAAGATATACTTACTCATTCACTTTATCTAAAAACTATGACTCTTTCTGAAATCCTAGACATTATGGTAATGTCAATTATTCTTAGAGAATATCCTAAACTCTAAAGTTATATAAACCGACCTTTGATACCAACTATAAGGCCCCAACCTTAAACCATACTTAAAATTGAATTAAATTAATAATTCATATTAAGGATCTTTTCAAGTTTAGAGTTTTTGGGAATTAGATCATAAATCATGAATTACATTCCACATTAAAACAAAGTGGTTACATAAAAGATAGAATTCGTTTTTTTCCATCAACAGAATCATAATTAAAATAAAACATGGATTCTTTCTTGACACTTCCTTGACACTATCATCATATCATGCACCTTTCCCTTGACCTGTGAAAAGTATTTCAAAAACATGGGATGAGCATAAAACGCTCAGTAAGGGATATAAAAGTTTGAAAAGAAAACATTAGTCAATGTATGAAATCACACTTTACTCATAAAACATAAGCATTTTAACATACCTCATCAAATCATGAATAAATCATAGAAATCATAAGGCATAAAGGTAACTTGAGGCATTCATAACATTCTTACGTAGGGAGTAACCCTCTTGGTTACGTTCGGAATACCCATCACATTATATTCCCTAAAGATCTTCAAAGAAACCTTAATGTTTAACTCATTCACATTAACAAATGCATTGGAGATCTATATAGTGCTCACCCACCCTTAGTTTATCATGGAACCACCCGTCATCATAACAATGCCCAAGAACTATAACATAATCGTATCACATAAAACATGCATAAAGGAAACATAACATTTGCACTTTTCAATCACAATATATCAATACAACACATTGATATATAAAAATTATGAAAACCAATTTCAATACCAAAATAAAAGAAAAGTAAAACATGGTATTTATTTTTAATTCAAAAAAATTTATGGCTTGTAGAGGAAGCCAAAACTCAAATAATGGTCATGACGGTAGAAAAGTCGTTGTCGCCGCATACGTACGAAAAAAAACATTCATTTTGTCGTTTAGTAAAATGATTCATATAAAAAAGATTCCTTTTGGATAAACGTAAAATTCAAATGGGTTTATACACCGCATAAAAGAAAGTTTTGTATAAAACAAAATATTCCTCAATGAAAGGAGATTGAGACGAAGTCCCATACAAAGATGGTATCCTTTGATGAAGGATAAATCAATTACATAATTATGTGTGACAAAATAATACACCAAATATAAGAGGATATTAAGTGTAAAAAATCATAGGACATTCACACATATTCATAGAATGACACATTCAAGGAGTAAAAGTTTATCCCAAAGAATCAAAATTGGGTTAAGAAGTTCCCTTGCAAAAATTCGACAGCCTAACGGTGTCACTTCAAAATTCAGAAAAATGGTTTATGAGAGATAAAAAGGGTATCTCATCACTTGGACATAAAATTTACATCAATAAGAATATAGAAGAACATATACCAACGTAATAGTATGTTAATTAAAATACATAACAAAAGAAGTCTTTTAAAAAGAGGAGGGTGAAGGGTTCCCTTACCAACTTAGGTTACTTTCGAAACGTACACCCCATTGAAGAAGGGCCATACAATGGACATGTAAATACCCATAAATTAAATTATATTACACAAAGAGTATAATAATGGGAATTACATACACCACACAAAGGAAATGGTGGCAAATTTATCATAAATCTCATGGGACTAAAAGTGAGATGAAAACCCCCTTATGAAAACTCGGCAGCCTAACTGCGCCACTTTAAACTTCGAAAAATGGATTGATGAGATGAAATAGGGTCTCTCATCATATTCAAATAAAATTTACAGCAAGAAGAATATAAAATAACATCCCCCGTCATAACAAAGTGGAGCTTAAAAGAAGTGACATAAAGGAGAGTACATAAAAAGAAAGAGAGAGGTTAGATCTCTTACGAAAATTCGGCAGCCTAACGGCGCCACTCAAAACATCCAAAATGGATTGATGAGAACAAATAGGATCTCTCATAATATTAACATAAAAATTAAAGTAGGAGTAATATAAAATAACATCCCAATCATAAGAAAGATGAGCTGAAAAGGAATGACATAAAATAGTTTACTTAAAAAGAAAGTGAGGGGTAGGATCCCTTACCTCGTGTCCGACATGACTCGATCGTTCTTTAATCTCCTGAATAATAAATGTTTTTCAATTTATAATTTAATAAGGACTTACATTAAATATTATTATTCAGTTAATATCACATATTATAAGGATATAATAATTGGTTAATAAAGTGAGTTCATATCAGACATTTTTGTCGATGTTCAATACATGTGTAAAAATCGAACTTGTTGGAATTGAATTTTCCATGTAGTTATAGGTACATCATAAAAAGAATAGTATTGATGTTTTAAATATCATATATATCCATTATATATTCATTTTATACTATTCCATAGAATTTGGAGATAAAAAATTAAAAGCACCGTTCATGGTGACGGTAGGCCGTACGCATGCATGAACGCTACTTTCATTTTCTGTCATATTAATGGAATTAAAACAAAATGAGAGATATATATATTATAATTACAGAATGATATAAATCATTTAGATGTAATATATTACATATATATCCATTATATATATGTAATTATAATAGTACATAACATTTGGATATAAGAAATGAATTGTACCGTTCATGGAGACAGTAAGTCGTACTTACGCATGAACGCTACTTTCATTTCTTTTTTTTTTGTATTCAATGGAATTAATTAATAATTATATAAAGTTATAATATAATTCATGTAGGATATCATATTTAATACCATTAATTCTATCCTTTATACGTCCCACATATGGCATTAATGAATCAAATCACTTTGAGGGGGTGGTAGTCCACACTTCCTAAAATGAAGATATCGCGTTTACCCATAATGGAAATCATAAAGGTATGCCATAAATTAAAAATAAAGAAGATTAAGGAAAACATAAACATATTATATATAAATATAGTGACATATTAATGTCCACATTTGAAGGTGTTAATATAATATTGAACAATCATCGTTTCGTGAGGCATTAATTCGCCATCCACAGAAACAGTATGTTATTTAACCATTAGACGGAGGTGTGTGGAAGTTTAGCTAGAATACTGCTTATAAAAACATCCTAGTATATTTAAGATACAGGTGTTGTTAAAAAAAAGTAATAAAAAGTGTTTATGGGTTTGGAGAAGAAAAATAAAACAAAAGAACACAAGGGAAGACATTACCTTTATATCCGGTAACTCTTTTTGATTTAAGCTCAAAGGCTTCCTTGGAAAGGATTATGCCCAAAGTGAGGATTCAATGATGAAGAGAGGGACGTGTAGTGATGAAAGGGACAGGTTTTGGCTAAGCCAAAGTCTTCAGAGGTGTGTGTAAGGTGGTAGAGGTGGGGGCTTTTATAAGAGGAGAGGAGGGGCACTCTTGGAATGTTATAAAATATTACATTATTATAAAATTCTTTTCGGATTTAAAAAGACCAAAAAGGATATATTTCAAGTAAAAGGTGATAAGGTTTAGAAATCCACCCATCCAATAGGTTTGTGACATGTTTAAGACTTACATTTCACCCTATCTTCTCATTTTATTTAAATCGTTCATTTATGGGGTAATCACTGCATCATCACAGTGTCATAAATAAATTAATTCATTTAATGTCTAAAAATTATAAAAAAAATATCATCATGTAGGAAATATTTTTATATTTCTAATTAATATTTATAGTAAAAAATATGACTTATATAACCTCATGTAAATTTTTTTTTATTAAAACAACACATGTTTGTGACATTTTAATTTTATCTTTAAATAAAAAGGTATTTATGTCATTTTCCAACCAAAGTGGCTCCATGGGGTCCCCAAGTTGACCCATGGATTTTCGTGGTCGGACATGACTCAACTAATGAGGGTAGTACATGTTTCTAGGTCATTTAATATTATTAAAACATTATTTTTACATTAAACTACACTAATTACCTCTAATCGCGATTAAAACATAAAAGTTACTATTCACCAAAAAAATTATTTTAATCCCATTGAACCACATTTTACTTCTTAATGAAAACCATGTATGTCTGATTTTTGAAATTCAAAACACATAGGTGGTAAATTTTCATTTAAACGAAAAATCAGTTTTTTAAGTACCACTTAGTGGTTTCACTATTCATCAAAAATTGATGTTTTCTAGAAAATACCAAAACTTCACCCTAAGCTATATTTGATATTCTGAATTCAAAAATTATTTATATTTTAAAAAAATCAAAACATATAAGTTAAATTAATTAATTTAATAATTAATTCCCGTTGTCAGAGCAAATAGCGTGTTTTTATGAAACAATAAGTATCAAAAGATTGACAGTAGTTTAAGTCCAATTTCAAGATGAAATTAATTCCAACGACCACTATTATATTAAATGGTAAAAATATATTATAATTTCACATTAAAACAAATTAAAAAGATAATATAATAATATAAATAAATTAGATTAAAAAGAGGTTTTGAATTAAAATATAACATTTTTCACTATTAATTAAAAAATGAACATTATTGGAAAAATACCAAAAATTTACACAAAGTAAATTTTTATGTCCTGATTCTAAAAAAGAATTTTATTTTGTTAAATATAACACATAAAATTGTAAAAAAGTGGATTTAAAAGAGGTTTTCCATCAAAAGGCGGTTAATCAACCTTTTAAAGAATATCAGAATGTTTACGCTTAAAATTGGATTCATTCGCATTTTTAATCCTCTAACATTTATTGTAAAAAGTAAAAATATTTGACAAAAATATATAATCATTTTTTAGTTAGTTCTGTTCATTCCCTCCATTACAACAGCTAGGCGTTAACTACCATTTAAAATAATATTATTTTATTATTAGAGTGAAACGTAAGATTTCCAAGAAACTCATTGTTGCGTATTGGGTATGCCATCGAGCATAGAGTCCTCTTTAAAGTAATATTAATATTTTATTCACAAATTTGGATAAATGTGAAAATGTCATATTCTTTATTTACCTCAGGTGTTACACCCACAATCATTATATAATAGTGTTTAAGAGATTATCATTCCTCTATTTTACCATTGTATTCTAGAATAATAAAGCTGTATTTTGACTTACTCAGCCAACATTGTTGTTTGGGGATAAAAAAGGCGTATAACTTGGTTCGTTACCCAATGTTCCACATGTTAGTGGTTGAGGCCCTAACATAATCTAACATTATGGATTTTTTAAACTTTTTTTATTCTATAGTGGATGTCGGTTGATTTAACCTTATCAATCATGATGGGATTAGCTAGATAAAAATGGTGTAGTGATGTTGTATGTGTTATAATAGGATGCATGACAATTGTCACTGATTTATAACCAATTAAGGAGACTATTTTATTTGATGATCTAGATATATTCTATATTCATGCGATCATATATGTCCATATAGTTCTATATTATATCATATCTAAGAATGAACCTAGTTTCAAATCATGATTCTAAAAGGGGTTTAAAGGGTAACTGGGTTCACATGTACTCTTGAGTAAAACCAATCAACCACATACCTGTAGTCATTCCAATAATATAATATAGGTTTGGGAGGACATAATATAAACAAGAAACTTATATCATATGTTCTTGGGAGAAACCCTTACCTCTCACTGATTTCTCATATAATAACAAATTCATGGAAACCATACAGATGGTTCATTTTGAGTTCTTATATGGTATAACATATCGTTAACCACATTGCTCATTATAGGCAAGAGAGGAAGAAATACCATCTCCCCATCTCATTAACTAGACATTAGAGTAGTTTTAATACATTAGGAAATAGATTTCCATGTCCTAATCATGGATAATATCCTATGACTGTCATCACCATCAATTGATAGAGTTTTATATGGGAATTCAGGTCTTCTTAAGTGTATTAACTAGTCTAGGGAATAGAATAATTTAGAATCTGGGGAAGTTATTTCCTCATTATGTCATGCCCTTTTTGATTTTGGAGTGAGTCAGACATGTAACATACATATTAAAGCTACATCTGGGGTACCGATCCATACATCACATCATATTGGTATCTTATCATCACTGTTACCTTTCATATCCATAGTATATTCTATATCTTGAAGATGATTAATTTTTGGTTAATGCATCCCTCGAGGAGGACACTATCAGTATTGATGATTATGGGGAGAAGTTTTTTTAAGGAATGATTTTACCTATAGTATGGGTGTTATTGAAGAAATAAATTATAATGGATGATACATTTTTGTGGGAGGCCGAACGACATACCCATTGGATTTAGTTATTCATAGATCATTCCTTAACACCAATAGAAGGAACACATGGGGGATTATTCATTATAGGATGAGAATTAAAAAAATCATTTTCATTAAGGTATGAAACCGTTTACATTCCATCTAAATTCTTAATTTTTATATTAAAGGAAGTACCTAGAAATTTAATTGGATTTTGGAGGGTTTTTATAGATCATAGAGCCCCTAATATTGGAAAACACTAATAGATAGATGGTTAGTATAATCATTCCTTTGAATCTTCAAAGATTTATTAAACCTCGTTTTGTGGTCCATTACCCTATTTGGGGCCACACAGGTAGATCTAACAATGTATCCCTAGCTGCATGACTCTGTGAGTTATATAGAAATAGTTATATAGGGGGTTTTATGGTCTATGTATGGTTAGTCATACCATGAACTTATCCTCTAAGATGGTTGTAATTGGAAATTACATGGAAGACAGTCGATGCATGGTTTGAAGAACCATTTGGCCATATTGTGAAACTCCTTAAAAAGTTTAAAAATGGTTTTCCTCTATATTATATTTAATCCACCCCTATTGTTTTCATCCCCCCCCCCACATAGTAGTGCCTCCTCCTATATAAGAGGTTTATGTCCTTCCATAATAGAAATTGGGGTGTCTCTTTAATCCAGAGTCTGAATAACTTTTCTTCAGACTCGTTGAAAATATACTAGTATAATCTGAATTCATTTTGTTCATTTCAACAATTATCTTCCCATAGAAAATGTATTTTTAGTGTATGATAATTTGTCCTATATTTATGGAACTATTTTATTTTCATGATTTATTCCATTCTAGACTGTATTTGTGGGAGAAAAAATATGTGCCGTCGGCCATGATGATGTAGGAGCTCTTGTGAATATCCCTTAACATCTTGGTGTATATATTTTATAACATTGTTCCTCATATTGATTTCTTCAAATGAAATTTATTAAATGTAATTATTCTTAATATAAATGAATATGATTAATCTTTATAAACCATTAGTCCAGTTTATGTATCATTTATGGATAAATACCTTGAATTGAACCACCCCTTGGGTGTGTTTTTCATAAGATAAATGAAACATATATTATATATGAATTTGATTCACCTCTTTTGATGCATTCTTTTACTTATATATAATGGGTTTATAAATTAATTGAATTATATTTAATTGAATTTAATATAATTGGTTATGGAAGACCGTGTCCCTATAAATTTTCTAGTATCCCCTCAAAATTAGAATTGATATTCTATTAAAATTTAATTTCGCGAATAATTTGAATTTGAGTACTTGTGAATGGTTAGGCTTTATAATAAAACCATATTTTATTATGACCTTATGGCGTGATTTAATTTCTAATATAAGTTTCATATATAATTGAATTAAATGTTAAATTATATTTTATAGTTATACTTTAGTCCTGTTACCATTTATATTTCTACACAAATTGTAATAAATGACCTCTGACAAAGAATTACATGAAAAAAATAATGGGGATTCATTTATTAAATGAAATTTGAATGGCATTATCAAGTTTCATTAGTGAATCATGGAATCTCATGTGATTTCCATGGATTGAATCACATATAAAATTATTACATATTCATAGAGAAATACATGGATCCCCTTTATAGACATCCAAATACAGACTACATGGAATGAACATTTTACATGATGTAGGTTCTACTTGGGTACCCATTATGGAATTAGAAGGACATGCATAGAGGAAATATCATTATATACACCATGAGGGACACTTGGTTTCCTGTTTTGGAACCCAAAGGAAAAAATTACATAGTGTTGACATTATACCATACCAAGAGAGATTCTAGAGTTCACACATGGAATTCCTAGGAATGGATTTTAAGGATATTGGTTCATGATATGGCAATAAGAATACCTTGGTGAGAAATTAGAAATGATAAGGATTGGGTGGGTTACATGTAATCATATTGAATTAGTTATACAACACAACATCCAAGAAAAAGGATAGTCATGGATTTTTTTTATATAATTACTTTTATTATGGAATTATTATACATATCATTCATGGACGTGATTCACTAGGGATATATGGGATATTTTTCATTTAGAGTTACATATTTATAAATTAAATAATGAATGGTTTTTTACTCAATGACAATACGGTTTGGATAAAATAAGGATGAAGAGGATGGGTGTTCTATTGGTACCCAAACCTAGGGAGGTTATTTTTTTATGACATTTCATTTAATGATTTAACTATTACCTTATTACTACTTATAATGTACTCATGGATTTTATGAACATAGATAACAATGGTGGATTCATAATGTGTATATCTAAGACCCTCTTTAGGTTATTTTTTGTTGCATGGATAGAAATAATGGATATAGGTAGTGGAAAGGGACATAATCCATCCATTGACACTTCATTACATATAAATTATTGCGTATGGGGGAAAATTAATGGACTTATGATTTATATTCTACTAGATATATCCATGCGTATTTTTTTATTAAATTATAACATTTTTATATATGCATTTCCCTATTGTCATTGAATTTATTTTTTTATAGTATTGTATGATCATCATTTTTATATTATATTTATTTATGTGATTAATTTTTTATTTATATTATGTATTTTTCTATTTCTTAATTCAAATAGCTTTTCTTTTTCTTATATTGATTGATATGGTTAAACCATTTATATACACTATGAATGTGACATTACAATCTTTCAATTATTCCGATATGGTCCCCACTACTATTTCACAGCATCTAGCATATGGGAAAGAATTCTTGAGGGCCTGTGAACATAAGGATTCGGTTAATATGATTGGACTGGGTATGAGATGTCACAAAATAGCCCATGTACCGATAACCAACATAGAGTATTCATATAGGAGTCCATATCCTAATAATTTTTTTATACACACAAATATCTAATCCCATATAGTGATTAAATTTAAAATAAATCAACTGATTCCAATTATTCATGTATAAAATTTATCCCACATTAGAATAAAAAAATGACTAGATATCTAGAATGGGGCAAAAAAATCCCACCAAAACTGGATATAATGTATAACATTCATATATGGAAGGTACTAAAATAAGTTGAATCATTAGTATGATACTATATCTTTCTAGACTAAAATATGTTCCACCCCCACCTAAGACTTACATGACTTTGTAAAAAGGCATTTCATCTACCTAAGGCATGACCTTTTCTATAAGGTCACTTGCAAGGGTGAGTATTGAAATACATAGTATGACACCCCAATGTTAATAAAAATAATGTTTCTACATTAGTTATCACGTCAAAGAACATTTATTCCAACAATATAAGAGACATTGAAATAATAAAATCCTAGGTATACTAATGATATAATCCACGTTCTAAATATGTCTCAGCTATACTTCCAGAAATAGGGTCTTGCTCGAGGATTCAAAGAAAATTTTGTAGAGGATGTATCACCGCACAATCCATGATAATACTAATTTCATTCAACATATTTACCATTCTCATTGTCTCTCTCCAAATAATGAACAACTAAATCTCCAAAGAGATCGATACATATTTATCCATTCATATACATTGATAAAAATATATGATATCATTCCTAGATCAATTGAGGAAACCACTAACCCAACTGAAATATCCAGATGATATTTCAGCACCTAGATATGGGATCATAGATATAAAAAATAGGGGATACTATGAACCCATATAGGGAAACACACTATGTACGAGATCATAAACACTATGATACTATGAACCATACTGGTTTGACCTCCTAGAATGGGGTACTATCTTCCCATGCATGGTTGCCACACCAATAACAAAAACCCCACCTAGGATAAAATATATAATGATATAGGATCACACAATTAGCCTACTTGGGTCGGAAACAACAAATCTATTGAATACTCATCTAGTATAGGGGATCACAAACATAAAAATAGGAAATGATACCAAAATTTACCTTTGTAGGGATAGTCCAAGGGGACTCAGCCAACCGAAATTATTATACATGGAACTGTCTCAGCGAAAACACCCAAGGGAATACAAGAGATGAATTAAGATGAAATATTTCTATATATATCCAAATAAAGGATTACAGTGAATTTATATAAAGGTACAAATAGTGCCTCACTATGTATTTCATATCTAGTGTCTCGAGTGCATATGGAATGATTTTCAAAAAACATACACGTTGTTCTCCATTATCAATGTGCCATATAGATGTTCTTCTTCCACATAGTGTTTTTCCATCCCATTCCCATGTATATTTGGTCATTCATTTGTTCTTTGAGTCATACCTATGTACATATCTATTCCCATGAACACATCCATGTTTGAGTAACATGTCCTTCCAGTATAATCTCTCCATGCATATATTCATAACATTCTCATTCTAGGGTATTTTTTGGGGTTCATGAAAAGATTCCAACACAAAGTTACGCATCATATTTCTTATGTTATAGGGCATGAAATAATAATATATTTTTGGATAACCCAACATCATATATTGGGGTATTACATATTTGGTATCTTTAGATAACATACGGTGTAATGTTAATCCCAAGGTTCATCCATGTATCTCCAAATTTCACTATAATCACTACAAATCATGGTAAAAATATGATGATCTGAGCTTTAATGGAATTTAAATGATTTGAATAATGATTAAAAACATCAAATTTGATTAGAAATCCTCCAAAATCACTCATTTTTTCATTACACATCATACTAGGAAATAAGGTTCGTTATTCCTCTCTCATTCCTCATCTAATCACTCTTCATAATCAAAATACCTAGATCTCTCTCTCAAACATGAATGACACACACTTTATTGATTAGTTTATTGAAATAAAAACCAATAAATAATAATATATATCGTATTCATTGAACCATCGTCCAAATAATATCTAGCGATAAATAGTTCAAGGAAATGGGGTAGAAAATAAAAAAAAATGAGGAATGAACCACATCCAGGATTGTGGGGGCACTGATTATTTTCTATTAAAACATTTATTGAATTATAAAAGGATACATTAAAAAAATTCCCAATTCCAGGAATAAAAATCAACAACCCGCAAGAACAATTTGATTAGTGAATCATAGTGTTGGTACAATTTATTCACATTCATTAAAGGGAAATAAAAAAGGGGATAAATCTATATTAGAAAATGTTTTATAATAAGATTCTATTGATCAATGATGAATAATGGTTCGATATTATCATTGATGCTAAGATCCAAAATATTTATTATCAATGGTAATCCATATGGTACTCAGATCGATGATCCATTAAACATTTCTCTGCCAATGACACTCCTTAATATCCTCTCAAAAGATAGAGTTATACAAATAACCATAAGAATTGGTTATAATGATGTTTAATTTAAATAGTTTAAGGAATCTATATAAAAAATAACCAAATTAATAAGTTTAATTAAATAATTTATTGATATTATTATTTAATCCAATTAAATCACTTTTCCAAAAAGATCGATGCAAAAATAGTTTATATCATGCATATGGTAAAACTTTTATTATGAGCTAAATAAAAGTATTATATTTACTATATATGGATCCATTTTAGATATATTACATTATTTTATGAAGAATGGTTCAAAATGTATGAATATATTTTATATTTTTATTATATTTTTAACGTGATTACTGAGCCTCGAAATTTCAGGAAGCATTGACATATGGACCAAATAATATTCCTAGAAATATTATAAAGTCTTGAATTGTAAAAAATAGCGATTTTATAAACGTGGATCCTAAACTATCAATTACATATAAACATTATAATTTTTATTTTAGTAAATAGAGGTTCGTGGGTCAGTTTTATATGTTATTCCATGTCATCTATTATTTTCAAAATTTCTTATTTATAAAAAAAGATCACATCAACCAACCTTATACCCATAATATTGAATAATGTATTTCATAATATTATTTTATTACATCATATCAAAAAATTTATTTTGTGAGAAATTGTTGTTAAATGATGGTTCAAGATAAAATGAATGTTATGGAAACACATATTGCATCATAATTAGTTTTCCTTAACAATATATAATATTAACATCACTCAGTAGTCAATATTAAATATATTTATATAATGGAACTCCATTATATGAGATAGTGGGAGGAAACATATATTCAAGGATTTTATGGATCCAAATTCACAAAATAATTCATATGAATTATAGATTCCACCTGACTAAATTGAATTTTCTATTATTTATATACATACTATTTGGGAAGTTGAAACCAAATAATTTATTTTATATTTTCCATTTTTGTGATATATTATTTTTTAAAATTGTGATTCCTATAAAGAAGTCATAAACTAAAACATGATATTATTGAAAACATATTATAAAATAAAAAATTGATTCAATGTACCATAATTAGAGTTCTCAAAATGGTTAATATTTATCGACATGAAAATAATAATGATATTTTAGGAGAAGGACCACATTAATGGAAAAAAATGTTTAAATAGTAAATCATGACTTTTTATTTTATGGATTAATTAATAACTATGTAAAATAAATTCAAAAAATTTCAAAATTTATCATTAAAACTACATTTGAATTATTCTTATCATATATAACTTTTATGATCAATATATTGGAAAATTATAATTTATGTTATGTTTCTTTAGTCTATACCATTTGAAGAATATTTATATGCCATATACAAATCTGTTGTTAACACCAGGAAATTATAATAACCTATAAAATTATATATATAAATTTATACATAACCCATGCATAGTGATCATAGTATATTCATTATTATTGAAGAATATCCATGTGTATTTTAAAGGATGGTGGGTGAGATATAAATTTACATTGTAGATATGTTGAAAACATATAAACATTGAAATTTTCGAAATATCCATAACTAAGTTTAAGGAAATAATTTTTATAAGGATTTCCAAAATAATCAACCATATTTCCAGTGAAATTATCCATTTACATGAATTTTCAAGGTTTTTAAATATATTTAAAAAACATATATTAAATATGTATTGAAATATAAACATTGAACTAATAAAAATATGATTTTTTTAATATAAAAAATGGAAAATAATATTCCAATTATGACATGATTGGTATATAGTTGGAGATTATATATATAATTCGATATGCTTATGAGAGTAGAATTTATCACATATTTCGTTATATAAATGATCATATATCTTTAAATTTTTATAGTTTATTGAGAAAAAATATAAAAAAAATCTATGTTAAAATATAAAAACATGTACATTAAAATAACTAATTGTAAATGAGAATATAAAGAAATATGTGTGTTTTATAAATGGAGAAATGGGGATACTGATTTTTGAGGGGATCAAACACTAGTTATCAATTAGATCATGTATGATTCTGTATTATATAATGGAAGAGTTAAAATAAAACATAAACATATCATAGATTTCAGTTTCAATATCTACAATCATGGTGTATATTGTGGTTTCTTAATCATTGTATGAAAACAATTAATAATGGACTATTCCAATTTTGAGATATAAAAATAAAAAAGTGTCTTATTATTATCATCATTATTATAATAAGAATATATATATTTAGTAATCATGATTCCAATTTTCGAACAAAGAAACCATATGATATAGATTCTTGAATGTACCTATTTGGTCAAATTTCTAATGGTCGTGAAATTGTGGTATTTATAATAACATAATGGTGATGTAATAAGATAAATAAAATATGTTCTATATTTTAGACCTAGAACCTGCAACAATTCTCATTAGAATCATAGACATCAAGTGAAGGATAATGAACTCAATGTAATTAGTAATTATATTTATTCCTAGTGGAAGAATAATGGATTTTGTAACCTATAACCATGTATATATCACTTTATAATACATTTATATCCAATGAATTTAATATTAAAAAATTTCATATCAAAAATTGATTTTTATTTTAATAACATTAATGTAACAATATCTTAGAGTGTATTCTACATTGAAAGGTCATAAAGGTTACCCACCATGATGATAACCCTGAAGTTTAATAATGAAATTCATAAAAATTTTGTGAATGGTTCTATAAGAATGTCTGGTCACACATAGATGAGACAAACTATAAATTTATTGACTCCCATAAATGAGTGATTCTATATCTCATTATGTTCATTGATTTTAAACTCCATGGTTATATAATATATGGATTATTCCAATATTTTAAACTAAAAATTTTATTTACCATTTTTTAATTATGATAGGGTTATAATTGTAATGATCCTTAGAGTTTATGATTATAAAATATATGTTTTGGGACTCAACATTTTTGTATTCCCCAAAACCATGACACCATATATTCAAAAAGATGTAGGATATGTTTCATGCAACATGAGTGATATATTATTATAAAAAAATAATTATTATTTAACACTTTCAAATTTATGAGAGTGTATATGTTATATATTTTATCAATATAAAAAATATGACCTAAATTCCATTTTAGTGGGGTTTTACGGATTCATTTATGATTGTACAAGAATGACATATTGAGCATATAGTGTGACGAAGAGAGTATCTTACCTGTATGATTGGATATCTATACGATTGGATTATATAACATGATGAGAACTAATTTTTTGTTTTTTTAATTTTTATTTATCATCCATTGGTGAAACTATGAGTTGATAGACACTATAATCATACTTTAAAAAATCCCACATAATTAAACTCTTGTTGAGGTCAATATTGTAATATTCCTAATATATTACACTATGTCAATTATGTAATTTTATTTTAATATGTGTAATAATGATCATATTTATTCAATTTATATTTTTATATGTGAATGAAATATTTAAATAATTTTCTTCACAAGACTCTCAAATAAAATATCTATTTGTGTCTAGAATTATAAACATTATAAAAAATAACTTTAACTATTTAATAAATATTTATTTAATAACAAAAGTATTAGACTAATTCTGTCAGAAGACCATGAATATAACTATAATTGACCAATTTAACGTATAATATAATAATTATTTTATGTTTATTAATTTATTGAGAAAGTTGAACCGAACAAGTTTATTAACTATAAATGAAATTGATAAATAAATATGTTTTAAATAAATGTAAACATATTTATATATATTTATATTATATTTGAGATTAGAATGATTTAATGAAATAATAATAATAATAATATAGGTGGGGTTTTCTATGTAAGAAGACATTGTCTAAGAAATTTTATGAAAATATTAATTCTCTAAACAAAGTTCAATATATACCACGTATTCTATTTTTATTAAATTATTTTTGTTCATAATAGTTTTCTACTCTATAAATTTATTTCCATAAGTAATATTTCATGACTTCCTATCAGTCTAGAGAAACTTCCACTACCATCATCATATCAAGAGTTATTGAGAGGGTAAATATTTTTAATTTTTTAGAGATTACATAATGATCAATGTAAATAATTATTGGTAAATGTATTAATCATTTTACTTATTTTTTTTAAACAGTTTAATTTAGAGATCTAACTATTCATGTGGAATAATACTAGTGGGAGTCATATTTGGATCCACTCAGTGTAATAATTATGCAACATAGACGACCTTTGACTAATAATAACATTCTCTAAAGAAAGACCTTAAACCAGCATAAATTATTTTTCAATAAATAATTATAAAATCAAAGTGAAATATCATCTTTCATCATTTTTTAATAATTTCACTTGGCTCATATAATAAAACATGAAACCTATTTTAATTCTTCCTATTTTAAAAATTTATTCATAGATTTAAATTAAAATCAATATTGTTTTATGGTCACATAATGTTCAATTTTTACTGGAAACATAATTAAGATTGTGTTATTATCCACACAAACTAAATATTTCCTTCTAAAAGACATCATCCAAAAGATATTACCACTCCCTATTTTTTTTAAAAGGTTGGGGATGAAGCCTCAATTTATTATTTGAAAGCAAAGACCTCTTTAGACTGGGTAGAGGGAGACCCATTACATAGCTCGAAGGCCCAAGGCCAAGTGGCCTGAATACAATGCTTGAAAGCCCTTTTTTTTCCCAAAGGACCCCTCGGTGAACAGTACTGCTACAGTACCGTGCTTCTATAGTTCCGGATACAGTACCGCCACCGCTATAGTATCTGCTATAGTCCCTCCACCGCTATAGTGCTGCTGCTGCTACAGTGTCGCCGCTGCAACAGTACCTACTACAGTACTTCTACTGTACCTGGGAAATTCGCCCCTGTCCGGATTCGATCCTGGGTCTTTTGGGTGCCAAACATGAGCCTGTACCACTAGGGTACAGGCTCGTTGGCAATATTACTGATAGAGATAATATTTCCAATATTTTTAATGTCTATTTAAATGATTTAAACCTCACAAATTTAACAATTTGATCTTATTTGTAACAATTTTGGATTTATAGTGTGTTTTGGGATAAAAAGTTTAAATTTCATAATTCTGGATTTTTAACAGATTTTTATCACACGGGTATTTTGGTCATTTATTATAAACTATATTTCCAAATTTTGTGATTCTAATTTTTTTGGAACCTTATTTTATTTCCTTCAACTTTGTCTTCAGGACCAGGGATTGAATCGATATTAATGGTGCCCAAAAAAATCAATGAATTTGACAATTTTTTCCTGGCGGACTGCATTGACTCCACCATATTAATGGAGGCATATTTCGGCCTACACTACTTCAAATGATGCGATTCTACCTGGATATGACAGAGGACTCCAAGGCGCGTCTCCTCAATAAATTTAAATCCGTTTGGAATCCTTTATGATGTCCGTTTAGTGATAGATATTTGAAGGAAGTTTCCAGGAAGTTTCATCCAGAGAAATCTATTTTCAATAGAAAAACCATAAATCCTTAAATACGCGTCCAATGAATCTGCAATTGTGAGGGTGGACGGCCAAGACATTGATGAACAATATTTATGAAGAGGGAAACACGTGAATCTGCCATTTAATGGGTCTAAAACATGAACACTTGGTGAAGATAAAATCTGCCTATAAAAGGAGGGGAGCTCCTACCTCTCAAGATATTCTATTCTTCACCACACCATCCCTCACAAAAGGGAGTTGGCTTGAGAGAGTGAAGGTAAAGGTGGAGATTTTGATCCTTAAGAAGATGAAATTCTTTGAATATTCAATAGAAAACATGAAGGCTTCTCAAGTGATGGAAGGCTAAGCGGCAAGTGGTTGCGGATGGCGACACCCGACGGACACTCTCTTCCGAGTTTGGATTTTAATGTGTAATCTCTTTTTTTTGAATTTCTCTTGAACCTATATTTTTGAATGAATCTGGTTGTTTTCTTTCTTAAATATATTTTCAACAAATTTGATTTGACCATTGTTCCATCTATAAAGTAGAACAATTGACTTCGCTATTTAAAATTCTTTGGTGAGGTTTTGTCTTGGAGCATAGCGAATTCAATTAGGTTCAATTACTTGGAGGTATTTAAGTAATTGAATCACTTCTATAGGAGGGACAAAAATCATATTGAAGTCTTAAATATGGTGTCTTTTCAAATTTGAGTGTAAACCTGGGGGTCCTTGGGGGTACATTTAGGAATTTAAAATAAGAGATATTTTTTATATACAAGGAAGAGGGGAGTGTCCGAGAGGGTGAATCTTGTCTGTGACTGCTATTTTTATTCTTGATTTCAAACCCACATTATCTTTCCTTTAAAATTATTTAAGTTTAGAATTTAATTAAAATTTTATTTTCAAATTGTTAATCAAACCCCCATTTTCATTTCATTAAAAACAAACAAAACAACAAAAGTGACAGTTTTACAACTCGAACTGCAACCTCCTCGAGAGACAACCATGTGGTCACCACTGTGCTACATAAAAAGTGAAAATATTGATTGAGGGTTTCATGAAAAAAACGCTCACATCAACTGGCGCCGTTTCCGGGGAGGTTGCCAGAGTTTATTTTATTATATATATATATATATATATATATATATATATATATATTTTCCTTTCTCTTGCATGACCCGAACTTCTGAACCGAACTTGTTACCTTTAGATTCAGAAATTGATAGAACTTTTCACACTAGGGTTAGAGGTAATAATCCACAAGTTTCAAGTTGTGAATCTTCCACAAATACACCTAGGAGGGACTTAGTTGAAACTGAAATCCAAATGGCTGAAAATAGAACTTTGAAAGAACTGGCTTCGTCCTATGATGAAAATCACGAGAATCCTGTTGAGTACCCTGATGCCCCTACTGGATTTGAAATCAAGTCCGGTTTCATACACCAGCTTCCCATATTCAATGGGTTTCCCGGTGAAGACCCACACAAACACCTCCAAGAATTTAGTTATCTGTATGTCAATATGAAACCTCATGGAGTTGATGCCAATCAAATGAAGCTTAGGTCGTTTCCTTTTTCTCTAGGTGGAGTTGCTAAGGAATGGTTTTTCTATTCTCACTCAACCTTGATTAGAAATTGGAATGAATTAAAAAAGATTTTCCTTGAAAAAATTTTCCCTGCGTCTAGAACTGCCTCCATTCGAAAGGAGATTTGTGGAATTAGTCAAACACAAGGAGAAACGCTTCACGAATACTGGGAAAGGTTCAAACGTCTTTGTTTTAGTTGCCCCCATCATAAAATCAGTGACCAGCTTCTCATTCAATACTTTTATGAAGGATTGTGTCTCACTGATAGAAGTATGATCGATGCTGCTGCAGGAGGAGCTTTAGTTGATAAGACACCAGCTGATGCTAGGATTTTAATTGCAAACATGGCCCAGAATGCCCAACAATTTGGAACCAGAGGCCTTCTTCATGTCAAAGCTGCACAAGAATTCCCTACTACTAGTCCTGAAAACAACACAATTTCAAGTCAACTATCTGATCTCACCACCATGGTAAGGTCAATAATGTTGTCTAACACCCCACCAACCCAACCCAAACCTGAAGCGGCTTTCCAACTACATGTCCATTGTGGGATTTGTTCTTCGAATGAACATTTTAGTGACCAATTCCCGCAAATGAAAGAGCCTCATGAGAACTGCAATGCAGTTTTTCTTGGAAGACCATTTCAACCAAACCAGCAAAGACCATTTCAAAACAACCAAAATTTCAATCAAGGATGGAACAACAACTCAAATGAATGATTTCGTCAACCTGAACAACCAAGAGGATTTTTACAAGGACAATCAAGTAATTATCAACCAAGATATTTCAATGAGCAAGCCAATGCTCATTCTGGAAGCAATTTTCACCCTACCCCTCCCACTCAAAACTCGGATAGGGACCTTGAAGAAGCAATGAGGAAACAACAAGAGGAAATGAGGGAACTAAAAGAATACACAAAACAGCAAGATAACAAAATGAATACCTTGATGACTCAAATGGGTCAACTTGCCTCTGGTATTAATTTCATAACAAATCAAATGAGTGGTGGTTTACCCTCACAGTCACAAGTAAATCCGAGGAATAATGGGAAGGAAAATGTGAGTACAATTGAACTTAAGAGTGGAACAAAATTGAAAAATCCTCAGATTGAGAACATCAAGCCTTCTTCTGATACTGTTAATGAAAATCCTACCCTTGATAAAAATGATGAAAAATCTGAAGTTGATAGAAACTCAAAGTCAAGAGAAGAAATCTTGTTTGAAAGAACGAAGAATGATTGGAAGAGGATGTCTGGCCCTTATGTTCCTCCGAAACATACTCAGAATACCCCAGAAACATTCAAACCTCCATTGCCTTATCCAAGGTGTGAACCACCACCAAAGTCAAGTGCTGAAAAAGAATTGGATAAGGAGGTTTTGGAAACATTCAAGAAAGTCCAAGTCAATATTCCATTGCTCGATGCTGTGAAACAAATTCCGAGGTACACTAAGTTTCTGAAAGACATGTGTACCAACAAGAGGAAGTTCAAAGGGGGAGAAAAAGTAAACTTAGGAAGGAATGTCTCATCATTGATTCAACATGCCCTTCCGGTCAAGTGTAAAGACCCTGGGACATTTTCCATTCCTTGTACCATTGGGAAATGTGAATTCAAAGATGTGATGCTTGATCTAGGGGCCTCCATCAATGTCATGCCACATTCTGTCTACTCATCTCTTCAGGTTGGAGACTTAAAACCCTCTGGAATTATCATTCAACTCGCAAACCGAAGTACCACCAAACCTGCTGGAGTTATAGAGGATGTTCTCGTTCAAGTGAGAGACATGATTTTTCCTGTTGACTTCTATGTTTTGGATATGGAAGATGATCGGTTCAGCACACATGATCCCCTCATCCTAGGGAGGCCATTTCTAAAAACGGTAAAAGCTTTCATCAATGTTCACAAGGGAACACTTTTACTGGAATTTGGAGGAGATGTTGTTCATTTCAACATTTTTCATTCAATGAAACACCCAGTTGAGGATCATTCAACTCCCCATGTAAACATGATTGATTGGTTTTCCTCTGGCATGTTACCTAATTTTTTCTGTGATGAAATACCAACTGATGTGGAAGAAGAGGGATATTTGTATGATACCGAATCAGATAAAAATGAGGATGAAATTGGAGACTATGAAGAGTCTTGGGATGTTGAGACTGGATATCCGAGAAATGATGAAGATGAATTTCTAGAAACCATTGAATCTGTTAGTGGTATTCCAGGAGAGGTTTCCAATTTTTCACATGAAACAAGTCATGATATCATAGAAAGAGATAACTATGATGAACATAGAGATTCACCAAAAAATCAAACTTCTGAAGAGTTCCCAGTTATCAATGAAACCAACCCACCTGTGGTAGAATTGAAACCCCTTCCAGATAACCTCAAGTATGCCTTCCTAGGTCATAAGGAACAATTCCCTGTAATAATCTCAAAAGAATTGTCAGAAGTCCAGGAAAACCAATTGTTGGAAGTTCTCAAGTCCCACAAGGAAGCCATAGGATGGACTCTCTCTAATCTAACAGGAATAAGCCCCTCAGTTTGCATGCACAGAATTTTACTAGAGGAGAACACTAGACCGGTAAGACAATTTCAAAGAAGACTAAACCCAACACTTTTGGAGGTTGTGAAGAAAGAAGTCACCACCTTGTTGGCTGCTGGAATTATTTTTCCCATATCTGATAGTCAATGGGTAAGTCCAGTCCATGTTGTTCCTAAAAAAAGTGGATTTACAATCTCAAGGAATGAATTTGGTGATCTTGTCCCCATAAGGCTTCCAAATAAATGGAGAATGTGCATTGATTACAGGAAACTCAATTTGTTTACAAGGAAAGACCACTTCCCGTTACCATTCCTTGATCAAGTCCTTGAAAGACTAGCTGGAAAAAACCACTACTGTTTTCTGGATGGATTCTCTGGATATTTTTAGATTCACATTTTACCTAAGGATCAAGAGAAAACCACTTTCACATGCCCATTTGGATATTTTTCTTACAGAAGGATGCCCTTCGGTTTCTGTAATGCCCCAGGAACTTTTCAAAGGAGTATGATAAGCATCTTCTCTGAATTTTTGGAAACTTGCATGGAAGTTTTTATGGATGACTTCACTGTGTATGGATCATCTTTCGAAAGTTGTTTGAAAAGCTTGGAACGTGTCTTGAAAACATGCATTGAAAAGAACCTTGTTCTAAATTACGAAAAATGCCATTTTATGGTTGCTAAAGAGATCGTTCTTGGACATGTTGTGTCCCGTGATGGAATTCAAGTTGATCAATCCAAAGTTGAGGTCATTTCTTCATTACCATACCCAAAAACTGTCAGAGATGTGAGATCCTTCCTCGGGCATGCTACATTTTATAGGAGATTCATTAAAGATTTCAGTACGATTGTACTTCCATTGTCCAGATTACTCCAAAAAGATGTCCCATTTGTCTTTGATAAGAATTGCATAAATTCGTTTCATGATCTAAAACAAAGATTGATAACCCCTCCCATTGTTCAACCTCCTATATGGGACATTCCCTTTGAAATAATGACAGATGCATCTGATTTTTCTCTTGGGGCAGTATTGAGTCAATGGATAGAAAAGAAATCTCATGTGATTGCCTATGCCTCCCGAACTCTTGATCAAGCCCAATCAAACTACACAACAACTGAGAAAGAACTGCTGGCTGTTTTCTTTGCTCTAGAAAAATTTAGAAGTTATCTGCTGGGCTCTAAGGTGATTATTTTTACTGATCATTCTGCAATCAGATTCTTGATGAAGAAACATGATGCAAAACCAAGACTTCTGAGATGGATTTTTCTTTTACAGGAGTTTGATGTTGAAATAAAAGATAAGAAAGGATGTGAGAACCTTGTTGCTGATCATTTGAGTAGGATACCATCTATTGGGAATAAGAAATTTCAGTTGTTTTCCCCAATTAAGGAAACCTTTCCAGATGAAGATTTATTTGCTTCTCAAAGTGAAATACCATGGTTCGCTAATCTTGTAAACTATTTGGCTTCTGATGAACACCATCATTGGTTTTCCAAAAATCAAATTGATAAACTTCGGAGTGATTCAAAGAAATACATTTGGGATGATCCTTATTTATGGCACATTGGTAGTGATCAAATGATACGAAGATGCATTCCGAACACTGAATTTCAATCCATCCTAAATTTCTTCCACACATTATACTGTTGATGAAACTTTGGACCACAAAGAACAGCAAGAAAAGTTCTTGATTCTGGATTGTATTGGCCCACCATTTTTGGAGATGCTTTTTAATTCTGCAAAACCTGTAAAAATTGTCAATTCCAAGGAAACATTTCCAAGTGGAATGAGATGCCACAAAACCCACTTTTGTTTTGTGATGTTTTTGATGTATGGGGATTGGATTTCATGGGGCCTTTTCCTATTTCATTTGGATATCTCTACATCTTGTTGGCTGTTGATTATGTTTCCAAGTGGGTAGAGGCTATCCCCACCCGAACTGATGATGCAAAGATTGTGTCTAAATTTTTTAAAGGAAATTTGTTTTCAAGGATTGGATTTCCAAAGTTTCTAATTACAGATCAAGGTACCCATTTTTGTAATAGGACTTTGGAATCACTTTTGAAGAAATACGGTGTTAATCATAGGGTCTCTACACCCTATCTTCCTCAAACAAATGGAATGACTGAGTTGTCTAATAGGGAGATCAAACAAATCCTAGAAAAAACAGTGAACCCAAAAAGAAAGGATTGGAGTTTGAGACTTGATGATGCTCTTTGGGCCCATAGAACTGCTTTCAAAACCCCCATTGGAATGTCACCATTTAGATTGGTCTATGGAAAGGCTTGTCATCTACCAGTTGAGTTAGAACACAAATCCTTTTGGGCTGTAAAAACATGTAACATGAACCTATATTCTGCTGGGAAAGAAAGAAAATATTGTTTGCAGGAGTTGGAGGAGATCAGAAATAATGCATACGAAAGCTCCAGGTTATACAAAGAGAGAAGCAAAGCCTTTCATGATGGGAGGATTCTCAACAAATACTTCAAGGAGGGAGACAAAGTTCTACTATTTGATGCCAGATTGAAACTCTTCCCAGGTAAATTTCGTTCCAAATGGTCTTGACCATTCATTGTTACTCATGTTTTTCCTTTTGGTGCAATACAGATTAAAGATCCAGACAAAGAGACATCATTCACTGTCAATGGGCATCGGTTGAAGCTATTTCGAGAAAATTTTCATGATCCTCCAGGGGAGGAAATTCAACTTGATGACACAGAATATAATTGATTCTAGGTTGTGTCTTTCCTTATCGTTTATTTTTTCTTTGTCTGTAATTTCCTGAATTTCATGCTAAAAAAACTACACAATGAGGACATTGCATAGAATAAGTGTGGGGGGACACAATGCTGGGTAGAGTAGATTTTTTTTTACGAACTTTGTTTTTGAAATTTTTTGTTGTCAAAATTTCTTTCCATTTTTTTCTTCTTTATTCGTGATTCTTTTTCAAAAAAAGGTTTTGGAATTTCTTGAATTTCATTTGAAACTTATTCCATGGAGTGAACCAACTTATCCTTTGAAACTAAAGATAAATGAATGCTGAATACGACATTGTTTTAAGTTCAAAAATTTGGAAAATTCTTAAAATGACCACTGATTTTTAAATATCATGGCACATATCACTGGAATTGT
The DNA here is from genome assembly GCA_963277665.1 of Viscum album. NCBI lineage: Eukaryota > Viridiplantae > Streptophyta > Magnoliopsida > Santalales > Viscaceae > Viscum > Viscum album. The sequence continues at coordinate 354,697,473 of OY728155.1, read as the reverse complement.
GATTGAAATTCTCATTCATGTGAGGCCTCTGGACCCATTTTTACATCTTCTTCACATTTACCTCTTTCTTTAGAGAACCAATTCGTGTTTGTTTAAATCAGAACTTGATTTATTTCTATCAAAACATGAGGGCTGAGATACGTGTGATTAAAATGATTGAGGCATTTTTTTGGATATTGGATCCTCCTTTTCATGATTATCCTTTTTATTTTGGCCTTCCTTGAACATTTTATCCTTCGTGAGCCCTTAGTAGCCATGTATATCCTGTTAGGTTAGCCACATTACAAGCCAAATTTCCCTTTCCAACCTGCTCTGGAAGTATAAATGCATGATCTAGTTGAACATAAGTGTGAAGGGGAAGATGACTCATGATGTGCTACCTCATTTGGTGTTGCTTTGGGAGAACATTTAAACATTGAAGGCGTATTTGTGATGCTGGAATATATTTTTCTCGGAGGTGTGCCTATCTGGAGCTCTCAAATTAAATGGAGTTGTGCCTATCTAGAGCTCTCAAATGAAATGGAGTTGTGCCTATCTGGAGCTCGCAATGGAAATAAGCTGTGCCTATCTGGAGATTTAAAAAAATTCATACTTTCTGCTGAAATATTGATGTAATGGGGTGGAAAACAGAAGATCAGAGCTGATTATTTTAAGAGAATATGGAGGAGACCATACTTGAGCAAAAATTAGAATCATGCATTTCTAATTCAAAAAGAGCCAAACCCTCCTTATTCAGCCACAAGATTTTTCACATTTGAAACCTACCAACCCCAAGCCACAAGAAAAACCTTGTAAAGTCCTCATGATAATCACATGTTCTTGGTTCACATCGGGTGGAGATGTAGAAATTTATCAAGCCTATGGTAATTCTTGCATGAGTTGGATGAGAAAATCCTTGTTGCAAATCTATATTGTGTGCTGAGAGAAAAATGAATGTGAGGTAAGTGTGTTGTGTCCATGACAAGACAAAATAAGTGGAAATGGATTGAATGATTTGAATTTAGAATTTTAAATATTTTTCTTTAATGAGGCATGATATCTTTTAAATTCATTGTGGTAAATTTGTAAACCCCATTGGTATGTGTTTTATTTTTCTTTATACCGTACTCACTTGTCCAGGTGTCCAAGAGCCAAGTGTGGGGGAATTGATAGAGATAATATTTCCAATATTTTTAATGTCTATTTAAATGATTTAAACCTCACAAATTTAACAATTTGATCTTATTTGTAACAATTTTGGATTTATAGTGTGTTTTGGGATAAAAAGTTTAAATTTCATAATTCTGGATTTTTAACAGATTTTTATCACAGTGGTATTTTGGTCATTTCTTATAAAATATATTTACCAATTTTGTGATTCGAATTTTCATGGAACCCTTATTTTATTTCCTTCAACTTTGTCTTCAGGACCAGGGATTGAATCAATATTAATGGTGCCCAAAAAAATCAATGAATTTGACAATGTTTTCCGGGCGGACTGCATTGACTCCACCATATTAATGGAGGAAAATTTCGGCCTACACTACTACAAATGATGCGATTCTACCTGGATATGACAGAGGACTCCAAGTAGAGTCTCATCAATAAATTGCAAGCCGTTTGGAATCCTTTATGATGGCCGTTTAGTGATAGATATTTGAAGGAAGCTTCCAGGAAGTTTCATCCAGAGAAATCTATTTTCAATACAAAAAACATAAATCCTTAAATACGCGTCCAATGAATCTGAACTTTTGAGGTCGGACGACCAAGACATTGATGAACAATATTGATGAAGAGGGAAACGCGTGAATTGGCCATTTATAGGGTCTAAAACGCGAAAATTTTGTGAAGATAAAATCTGCCTAAAAAAGGAGGGGAGCTCCTACCTCTCATGATATTCTATTCTTCACCACACCATGCCTCACAAAAGGGAGTTGGCTTGAGAGAGTGAAGGGGAAGGTGGAGATTTTGATCCTTAAGAAGATTAAATTCTTTGAATATTCAATAGAAAAGATGAAGGCTTCTCAAGTGATGGAAGGCTAAGCGGCAAGTGGTTGCGGACGGCGACACCCGACGGACACTCTCTTCCGAGTTTGGATTTTAATGTGTAATCTCTTTTTTCTGAATTTCTCTTGAACCTATATTTTTGAATGAATCTGGTTGTTTTATTTCTTAAATATATTTTCAACAAATTTTATTTGACCATTGTTCCATCTATAAAGTAGAACAATTGTCTTCGCTATTTAAAATTCTTTGGTGAGGTTTTGTCATTGAGAATAGCGAATTCAATTAGGTTCAATTACTTGGAGGTATTTAAGTAATTGAATCACTTCTATAGGTGGGACAAAAATCATATTGAAGTCTTAAATATGGTGTCTTTTCAAATTTTAGTGTAAACCTGGGGGTCCTTGGGGGTACATTTAGGAATTTAAAATAAGAGATATTTTTTATATACAAGGAAGAGGGGAGTGTCCAAGAGGGTGAAGCTTGTCTGCGACTGCTATTTTTATTCTTGATTTCAAACCCACATTATCTTTCCTTTAAAATTATTTAAGTTTAGAATTTAATTAAAATTTTATTTTCAAATTTTTAATCAAACCCCCATTTTCATTTCATTAAAAACAAACAAAACAACAAAAGTGACAGTTTTACAACTCGAACTGCAACCTCCTCGAGAGACAACCCTGTGGTCACCACTGTGCTACATAAAAAGGGAAAATATTCATTGAGGGTTTCACAAAAAAAACGCTCACATAAATTACCACTCTATATTATTTTTAGAAAAATTAATATATATTAAAAAATACTTAATAGGTTGGTATGTAGTTACTCACCATAAAAATAGAAAATCCTAGAAGAACAATAATTAATAAATATGTATAAACCTATAAACTCCACATTTAGATCATTCTAATGGTGATGTTGTCAGCCTATCTGTATCATCAATTTTATATTATATCCCATGATTTTTTATAATAATCATTCTATATATATTGATAAATATCATAATGGAGTCTCCATGTAAGTACATTTTATATTTTAAAAAATATAATAAAGTAAACACCATGCTAATTTATCTAGATTAAAATTGAATCGAAACCAGTATTGAAAAACACTAACTCATTAATTAGTATCCATGACATTATTTCATAACCTAATATTTGGTGATAATAATGCAGTAGGATTAATCCATTACGTATGTATAAATCATGACTTCATAAAAAACCCACATTTTTTATGGAATCTTAGGGGGTAAATATTATAATTTTACAAAATTGGATTGATGATCGTAGATGGAACTAAGGTATATTAGGACAATACTAAATATTTTTGATTGGGGGGATAAGTTGAAACCCCATTCATTAGATCATTATAATGAATCTTTTGATAGTGGGGAAGACCATTCCATTTTTTTCGACAAAATTTGTAGTAGATAAATTATCAAATAACACCTTTCCACACATTAATTGTTCATATCACGGTACATCAAAGTGAGTAATATCTCATATTGTTATCTAAAACTATATATGGGATTAAAAAAATTAACTATTAATGAATTCTTTACAAATAGTATTAATTCCATCACATGTTTATTATTATGTAATATGATTATGTTAATTGAAATTTTCCTAAAATAATACGAATCCTATAGTTTCATCGATAATTTAGAAATAATTAAAATGTTTTCATTAGTTTAATTATGCATATCTGATGAAGATTTATTTAAGAGGCCCCCCAATTAATAGATGATTCTTTTGGAGATATATGATGTATTGAATATCTCCCAACTACAAAATTTAAATGATCCTCCATCTAGCACATTAGATAAAAAATAGATGATAAATTCTCATAGAGGGAATAATTTTTTTATCTATTTGTTTCCCGATAAACATGATGAAAAATGACCTATCCCCCAATAAGTATGACATAATAACTAAAATTGGATATTGGAAAACTATAGTGTATTTGAAATAATTTTCATTATTAGTAAATTCATTTATATTAAAAATTTACCCCCCCCCCCAATAAGGGTGATAAATTTCAATGTATTATTTCCCAGTATGGAAATTTCTACTTAGTTAGCATTAGTAGAATTTGGGGAACCATTTTAAAAATACACAAAAATGAATAATATACTGATCATAAAAGATAAAATGGGATATAAATACAGAATAAATATCCAAAAATACCCTATTCAAGTTGAAAAAATATATTTTATAAAAACTAATATCTTATATATTTTCTAGTATCCCAATAGTTGATAAATAATTTTATTTAACGTTAAATTTGGGAATCAAAATTTGAATTATGTGGGTATCCTTAATGAATATTAACGTAATGATTTATTCTCTTGGATAATAATGAGTATACAACATTAATAAATCTATCACAATGATTTTTTATTCAACATATGATATTTGATAATATTATATTCAATAGAAAACAAGAATAAATATTATATGGGAATATAATTCATAATCCCATACAATAGATATGACACAAGTATTAATAATGATGACATAATCATTGGATATTATAAAAAATAAAGCAATACATTATAGGGAATCACATCATGTTCGGGTCCCCATATTGTGTTTATGATAAAATTTGTACTGAAGGTGATTTATAATGAATCAAAAAAATTTGTAGAAAATGAAGAAAATGGGGATAAACCTCTATATTAATACACCCCTCCTAATAAAACACATAACTAATTATGAATTGATATCCCCTCCCTATCTACCATTAACACATACATGAATACTGTGCAATAGATAATATGAGATATAATTTTCCACATTCACATAAAGAACTCCTCTAGAACAAGTCCTATCCAATATAGATAGTAGAGACATATTCATGATAAGAAAGGGTAATAAAAATGCTTTGTACATACATTTTTTATTTAGCAAATGAAAATATTGAGAAATGGTGACACGGAAATTGAACGGTCACACAGATCACTTTATCAACACTAGAATGAAATAAAAATATTAATTTTTAGTGTTTAGTGATACCCACATATATATCTCAAATATAATAAAATTCTCTTGTTAATAACCATTAGAGAAAATAAATAGTAATTTCCCATAAATTACTAACAAAATATTATTAATCCAAACCATATTTTTGTATAACCAATCTAATTTAGTGGTGTTATATACTGAAAAACCAAATGTTCTTGTTATATAGTTGACAGTGATTTAGGTTATTTATGAACTAGAGTAACATGAAATGAATATATATTACAAGTGGGTAAATTTAATACCCTTAAAAATCTAAAAGTAAAATATTTCATCATTAAATGGAAGAAATGACCTCATGGTGAATCTCTACCTCCTTAACTACCATTGAATTTGTTAAATGGGAATATGTAAATAAAAGGTGGAAAAAAACAGAAATATTTTTAAAAACAAAAGATTTCATATTTTTATCTCGTACAAAAACATGTTAGTTTTGTCAAATACATGGTACAACATCCTCTCTCAATAATTCGCCTATTGATGGAAATGATTTCCATATTCACTGAATATACAACTACATGAGTTGATGTAGTTCGAAATTTGTATAGAAAACCTACATGATTAGTAAAAAATGATTATCTAATAGATGTATATTAGGATATTTTTAGTATTTTATAGAAGGAACCAATGTATTGATTATATAGTCTATTAAACCATTATTAAATCTCAACATGCATCAATAATATGATATAAATAGCATGCATTAAAATTATTTTTTCCCTTAACCAAAATTGAAATACAAGAAATGGTTTTTCACCATATAATGAATGTAAATAATCACTACATGCAGACAAAAAATTAAAAAAAATTGATTCACGTATAGAGTAAACACATTATGATTTTGAGACCAGTTATTATTTCATATAGTTATATTCGAATGTGTATGTTTTTTTTAGTTCATGTATAGCATACAACACAAATTTATCTAAAATGTTAAATGTGTAATATAAATATTGGATGTATTAATGATCATTGTAACTATATATCATTCAATTGAATATTATAAAATAATAACTTTTTTTATTTATCTCAAAGAGATTGATCCATAAATTATTTTATAAGGGTCGAGTGGTGTTGATTATCCATGTAACATAGTCACTCTTATACATCAATTCTATGTAGAGATGATTAAACTGAAGGACATATTAAAAATAAGTTGATACAATATTTATATCTATATCCCTCAATAGTCTATTAATATCACACAAAACACTATTAAGGTAAAATTGAAACAATTTTCCATGATAGTGATTCCCACTATAAAGACTATAATGATATTTTTCTACACATCCTATATAGAATAAACAAATATGACATCTATATTATGCAGAGAAATAAAATTTACTATTATCATACTATAATATTGTAAAAATGATCTCAGGAATCATTCAATTAGAATGACTACATCTGGAAATACTCCATAAAGGGAAATCCTCTTTCGACAAAAAAATTATCATTATATAAAATTTTATGTACTATTAATAGATATAATAAATATAATAAGATAATAATTATAAATTATAAATCCCTAATAACTCTAATGGAAGGAGATATTATTGGGGAGGAATTCCTAGGGAATGTACTATATTAATGGAGATATTATTTATCTACAAATTAATTACCGTAAAAATGTATATGTGAAAATTTTACTCCCAATTTGAGAGTGGTTCCATTCAAGGACCCTTGAATATTCAATTAACTCAGATCTATATAGTGGAAATTTCATCAAGATAACCATAACCTAACCAAACATTTAATCATATTGTAAATTGATTTTGTATCCCGCATTCCACAAAAAACCACTAAATTAAATCCCAATGATATTAACATTAAAAACAACATTAATCATGCATGTAAAAAAGGAATTTCAGAATATTTTTCTCCCATATTAAAATTGTTAAATGAAAAATCAAATCAATATAGTTTCATTGTCCCCCATAATTTTGGATTCCCATCATATGTCCAAAGAGATTATATAATCGTAATGAAACTAATGATGATTCAATAATGATGAGGACATAATATATATATATATATATAATTATTATAATGAGTTTTGTGAATATCACATCGTGATTTTTATTAATGTCTTATACAAAGGAGTACTATTATAATTGGTAATTAATTCCCTTTCGTGTATCCAACCATAATAATTATATTTATATCCCTAAAATTATCTTGGAAAATGTATATTTATCGATATTATTTATTCCTCTATTATAGTGACATAGATTTAACATACACAGATATTACAACATTTAAGATGAATATTTTGTACATTATAAAAATACATTCATGGGGAACAACGTAGTTTAGTGACATTGGAGACTTGGAAATAAAATCATATATCTTATTGGATGATCTTCAATATATCCCTTAAATATCTCTACCTTTATTATATTTACCTAAAAAATTTCTTCTTAACATGGGGAAACGAAGCAGAAGAAAGTGGTGACCTCAGATGCTCAGTAAGAAAATGTGAAATAATAACATGAACAAAAGGGTATAGAACTTGAGAATAGCATTTGAAGATCATAATTTGTATATTAGATATCATAATGAATATTTTAATTTCATGATACATGAATCATAAAGAAATAAAGTACATAAACCATGAAATAATAACATTGGAAACAAACATGGAATTTTTTCAGAAACTTAACAAAATATAATGGTTTCCATAGTAGTAAAGTTATTTCTTGGGAGACCATTTTAGTTGACAATGTCCTTTACTGAACCATGGTTCAAACCCTACTCCAGCCCTATATTTCTAAACTGAGTTCATTTCTCATCCTAACACATTAATATTGAATTGAGTATATTTCTTTTTCTGGGCTTGTAATACAAAACTGAGGTCATTTCTCATTCCATCTATGTCCATATAATAAGATATAAATCGTTACCAAATGAATTGGAGGGTATATACATCCCACCAATTTTATAGTGAAATCATACATACATGTGCCAAAAAATCATAAAAAAATAACATAACCCATATAATTATATGGGAATCATAAACATGTAAAAATTTAATAACCTATGTATAATGATATAGTTTCCATAACCATTCCATATAAAGCATAACCCATGAAGGAGAAATGGTTTTCATAATCATATAACCTGTGAAAGGGAATTATATTTCATAAACATTTAACCCATGAAAGAGAAGGGGATTTCATAATCATATAACCTATGAGAGAGAAAAAGGTTTGAAAAATACCATGACATTATTCACAAACTATTCAAAGAAATAATATTAATGGAACATTTAGATAATTTAAAATAAGGGAATGAGTAACATAAATGGATGTAAACATATATGGAAACTAATTTTAAAATATCATTAAACAATAATTCTTATGGAAAATAGGCCTTCTTCTTTCAAATGAAAATTTAATACATAAAACAATTTGAAAATAATTTTCTTATAAAATTACTTGATAACATATAAAAATTATAAAGTGAATTTGATAAACTTTTTTCGTTTAAAACATATAATATAAGCTTCAAAATATCTAAAAAATATTTTTTTGAAAACACATTGAAAATATATAAAGAAATACTAAAAATGTTCTCAAATACATTTTACTTGAAAATATAATAATAAAGAATGAAAATGTTTTCAAACCCATTCCATGAAAAATTCATTAAAAACATATAATTAAAGAATAAAAAAAAATTATAACCTTTTCACTTGAAAACATATAAATGAATCATGAAATTTTTTTGAATGACATTTCTATGAGAATTATTTAAATATTCGTTGAAAATATTTAATTGAGGCTTGAAATTATTTTTAAAATTTTTTTCGATGAAATCATATAAAAGAATCATGAATCTATTTTGATGACAATTTTAATTTAAAAAATATAAATTAATCATGAAAACATTTTGAAAACCATTTCTTTGAAAATATATTTTTAAAATATTTTCATAGAAATTAACCTTTAAACAGGAAAATAAATTTTCAAAGTATTGATGGAGGATTAATCCTTACATGTTGTATGAGTTAAAAATAACATTCCTTTTACATGATAAAAAGGATAGAAAAATTCCTCCTTAAAAAAGTGACAAAAATATTATTGTGAAAAAAATGGGAAATAAAAAAGGGAAAAAATTCCTTTTAATGATCATAGGATAATAGAAAAATATATGAGGAAATAATTTTTGGAAAACATGTTTTTAAAGGAACATAGATTTCTGACAGAAGATAATGTATAGTCATGGTTTTTAGAAACAAATTCTTAAATATATTATATAACAAAGAGTGGAAAAAAATGTTAGAAATATATGTATAATTCATTAATTACCATATGGGATAAAAATTAATGAATTTTATTGGTATATGGATCATAATATTTTGTCAAATTATTCATAGATATACAGAATCATGAAAAGTGATATGATTTTCTCAATAAACTCTTATAACAAAGTAACATGGGATCATACTCTCCATTAAAGAAAATTATATTTAATTAAGCGTAAAATATCCTAAAAATAATAAAATTAATTATATAACTTTTAAAATCTACGTATATACACCTGAAAGTGATTTTAGGTGCATAACAGTGCACGAGCCTCAAAAAAGGAAATTTGAGACAAAATTATGTCACTAATTTGGTTTCTTTTGAATCATATAACTCATGAATGAAATAGTATAATATAGATATGTGAATATTTATAAATTTATTAATAACATAGATGGAATACAATCATTCATAGTACATACACCACAAAAAATGAATGATTGGTGAACATAACATGTATCTCATAGAAATAAAAATTGATATGAAATCCCATTACATTAGGTTCTAACTCCCATCGTACCTGTTCAATTAACCTATATAATAAATATAAATATATTTTTAATATTTTCCAGAAGAAAAAAAATTATTTATAATACCATATATTATTTTATTATGACCTTATATTACCCACTTTCTAACAATCCTATGTTAAGTTTTCACTTCGGGTAATAGTCCCTTTATTCTTTACATATGTCTTAATTTGTTATGTCAATGGTGATTTTACATCATAACATGGTCTAAATAATGTAAAAAATGATATAAATATAATTTATATACGTTATATGTTTATAATAATAGTTTATAGAATATATAATTATGAAATAGAATACACCATTTAGGGACACGATAGGTCGTACGTACTCATGAATGATGTTTTCATATAATTGGTATGTTAAAGAATGAAATTAAAAGACATTTATATATGTATATAAATAATCATTATAGTATCAATATTATATCATATATATTCAACAATCCTATCCTTAATATACTATATGTAGGGTGTGAATAAACCAAATCACTTTCAAGGGTGGTATCCCGCACTTCCTTAAACACAGATACTCTATTAACACCAAATGGAAAGTAAAAAATTATGTGACGTAAAATAAATAATTAATCTTAATTAAATAATAAATATAAAAAATATAATATATAAATATAGTTTCCATCTTAAATTCCACCATGATATGCGATAAGGAAAACTGACCAATCCTTGTTTAGAGAGGTACTGGTTCGTCATACATGAAAATAATATATTCATTACCCTTTACATGGAGGTTTGTCTATGTGTAGGTCATCACATTATCATAAAAAAAACTTTATATATTTAGGATTATTTTTTATTCAATCATGGAATAATGAGAGTGGAGGGGTGGAGACGAAAAAGAAAATAAAGGACATAACAGAATATGTTACCTCTTAATTGGGTAACTCCTTTTGGATTATAAAAGAAGGATTCCATGGATTTCCTTATAACCAATTAAAGGCTTCTGGGAGTAATCTTGGGATGTTGGGAAGTGTATTTTGTTGAGAGTGGACAAAACTAATTATTTGAGATATTTTAGGATGTGGAATATGTGGTGGCCTTTTATAGGGAAGGAAAAGGACTCATTTGTAATTATTCAAAACATGGTAAGTGTACAAATGACATTACCTAAAAAAGTATGAAAAACAATTTTAAATAACAAATATATAGTTTATTGACTAGATATGGCCAAAAAATGGGTTTTTGAGAAGTTTATAGGTCATTTGGACCCCTGAGATTTAGGTTTATTCCCTTATTAATATTAATTTGACCTTAATTATAATGATTGATTTTAATCACTTATATTAATATTTTTGGTCAAAAATCAACAGGATATAATTACACTATAACTATTATAATAATTAAATAGTTTCTATAATTTTTCAAAAATTTAATTCAATAAAGTGTAAAAATTAACATTTAAACTAAGCCCGTAGACCGGAAAAAATTGTAGGTTTTTAATGTTGAAAGAAGTTCAAATATTTATTAAGTTTTCCAATTAAATTTAGAATTGAAATTGATTCTAATGACATAAATTTTATTATTAGATGTATTATTTTTCTAATTTGACCATAAAGAAATTTTAAAATATAATTTAAAATTAATAATTATTTAAATGAATTAGAAGTATCCAAATAAGAACATCAATTTTATCTATTCATTAATAAAATTTATGTTTCCCATTAAAGTCCCAAAAACTCACCCAAAGATAATTTTGTAATTATAACCCCAAAAATTTGGATTATTTTATCAAATTAAATTTCTATATGTGTGTAAAATTAATTTTAATATTATTTATAAGACATGAAATGTATTTAATTTTAGAAAATAGTATTTTTAAACATATAAGGTCTTTACCAAAAGTATATCCTTCACTATCAATAAGATTTATTTCCATTGAATTATTTAAAAAAATATTTGAAATTTACTTATTAATATTCATATTACTATTTTTAATTTTTAGTTTATAATTATATCATTTCAATAAATATAATAAATTGATGCATCATAGAATCTCGATGTTGTATGTTGTGTTGGAAAAGTCATTGTTGCATGTTGCATAAGCCACATAGGTATTATGTTTACTGCAAGAAAAGTGGGTTCCATGTTAAAGGAATGAATGAATTATTATTTTAATATATATATATATATATAAATATAAAAATAATATTTATAGTGTCATGTTAACTGAAAATATCAAAAAGAAAAATTAATATGAAATCTAATAGTTGAAAAATTCTAAATGTTTTACATTATACCCCCATAAAATTTATTTATCCCTCAAAATTCATCAAGGTTATAAAAAGGTATAATGCATGAAATTCCATTTGGTAGAAACCCACAACATGAATTTTAATACTAATACTTCTTGTAAAAATGAAAATTTGGAACAATAACGGTTCCACAAGGAAACATAGAACTAAGATTCCACATATGACTAGATATGTGGAGAGTGAAAACATGGACATGGAATATAAATCTATCCATCATGTTCTAATGGATAATGAAAAAACAAAAGGTTAGTAGAAAGGTAACAGTTTAAAATCCATACATCTGTGATAAACCAATAAATAATATGATTCATCAAAATAGAGGTACTAGGATAACATTTTTTGTTTAAGATCCTTTTTCCTAATGTTATTGAGTTTTAGTGAAAATATATACTTGAATTATTGCCGGACACCACACAATTTTATGTTTCTTATTCCACCTCACATATATCTCACAAAAAAATGGTGAGTTTTTCATTCCTAAACCTCTAAAAAATCATGAGATAAATTATATTCCATCATATCTATCATTAGTTGTCATAAATGCAATGTTTTTATAATTGTGTATCCAATATGTTTAAAAACTCATGTGTTAAGACAATACTTTATTCTCACAAACATCCTCCAATGTCAAACATAATATTAACATAAATAGTTAACCATAAAAACTCTCCAAAACATTACAATTAAATACTATTGAATTAAATACTTGAAAGAGGCTTAACATTTCTCCCACATATATCACATAGTACCACTCACTTTTCACATTCCAAACATGGGAATACCCTTATCGTATATTCTCTTGAAATGTGGTAATAGACTAGGTTACAATAAATACATCTAGAAAATATGTATTCTTCCTTATTCTATTTATTTCTTGGATATATTCCATAAATCCAAGAAGGTAAAGAGTTCATACACGATATTATAAAATTCATGTTAATAATTCCTTAATTTGGTCCAATGTAATAAAAAATTTCCATGTCACTTTTTAATATCCCAAATATCATTATCCAAGAAACAATATCAAAACATGATGAATATATTAAGGGTTATATTTCCCTTAATCATGTTTTTTTCAAGAACATCACCTTCAAATTATGTCACTTTTATATTCTATTAGTATCATTCAATGTGTTCTTGTAAATCTTTAGAAAAAAACATAAACCAAACAATCTATATATATTTCTCCATTAGTATGACATACTTCTTGAATCTAAATATATAAAATCATTTATTACACTAATTCATTATTATTTCCTTAAAAAGGATACCTCATCCTATTACACAATACCTCCTCCTTCAACATTTTATATGTAATCTCTTCATAATTTTCATTGTAACCAATAAACATACCACATTATATATCCTCTTTGGATGATTTCTTCTTGGGACATTGACTTTCATAATGACCATTTATTCCTCACTTAAAATCCTTAACCTTTGATAACACCTTCAAGAGGCCAATATTCTCATATATTTAGTTAACCAGACAATTCATATTTCCCATGAAATCACTTGCATTGTGTCCTTCTTTTACATAGTCAAAACATATTTTTGTTCCTCTATGAAATTAAGTTATATGATTCAGTCAACATTATAAACAAAAAGGAAACAAAATATTCATTCCTTCAGGGTCTATATTACCCAAAATATCATAGAACTACTCATTTCTATTCTATGGTGAGTATAGGAGTAAGTTAAGATAAACATTATTAATCATGTTACTTGAAAACTGATTAGGCATGATCACAACATCTATCACTCTTGTGATCATTCCCCATGGCTGATTATCAACAAATCTTCCATCACATTCAACATTAATCCAGTTCTTTCTAGTTCCCTTGATTAATTAAATCTAGAAGCATAGTGTGATCATTACTTAATGTATAATAAAACCATTTACTCAGAAAAATTATTACTTATATGATGTCTAAATCATGAAATCTATTTTAATCTATGAGACCCTAGGTTTATCTTAGATTATTCATAGTCAACTTATATTAGCATCCTTCAGGATGGTTCATGAAGAGTTTGTTAATTCCTAAAGAATATCCCCCAGTAGTGTCTACCTTGGTATACATCAATGCCAATTTTCACATTCCAAATTACCCTGAGTCAGTCCTGGAACATGTTGTCAGAATTTTTACCCCAAGGAATATTTTTTCCAGAGCCCCATCCACATTAATTATTCAGACACAGATGCATTTATAGGAAACCACTCAATCTATCCTTCACCAAAAGTTGTGGACATTTTCATATATTTTAACTCATCCCTATACATTTCATTAGATTCATACTAAGTAATATCATTCCAAATATATCTATGTATCTCACTAATTTTTTATCATCTTATTTTAAAACTTTTGACTTATTTCCTTTAATACCAACTATAGAGGACCAGGCATTACATATTTGGATATTACATCATTTTATATGAATATTTAGTTCATTACAAAAATACATGCTTTCGGATTCTAATAATTTATTTCTCTAGAAATGTGAGAACAAAGTATTCTATTCTAGAGAATGATATTAAAAATCACCATTTAAGATCTCCACCATTAGTACTTATACCTAAAGCATTTCTTCATAACCTGGGGAATGTAATCATATGAAAGGTATGATATCAAATGTTTAGTAAGGTAAATGATGTAAATTCATTATCATAACATGATAAAAAGGGTATGGAACTTTATCATAACATTTTAAGATCATACACTTCCTATTAGAGATCAAAATGAATATAAAAATTTAATGAGACAAGGATCATAAGGAAATAAATAACATAATCCATTAATGAATAACATAGGAAAAAACATGGAAGTGTGGTAAACACATCAGAATATTTAATACTTTCCATAGTAGTCAATGAATATATATTGAGAACATATTAGTAAAAAAAGTACATTAATGAACTGGAATCACACTATGATCCAGCCCAGTGTTATTGAACTGAGATAATTTCTTGTTCTATCCCTGAAATATTGAACTGAGTTTATTTCTCATTCCATACTTGTCTACATTATGATATATAAATCTTTACCTAGTGCATTAGAGGGATATATAGGTCTCACCCATCTCAAAGAGGATCATACATACATGTTCCAAGAAATCATAAACAGTCATATCATAACACAGGAAAGGAAATGTGTATCATAAAAATTTAAACATAAAATAACATATCAAGTAATATATAGGTTTCATAAATATTTTATTAAAATCATAAATCGTTAAAGGGAAACAAATTTAATAAACCCATAACCCACGAAAGTGAAATGGGTTTCATAAAAATATAACCCAAGATAGAAAAAATACCTTGAAAACTTATAAAGAATATGTGAAAAAAATTAAACCTTTTTCCATGAAACCTGATAAAATAAGAATCAACTTATTTTAGAAAATATTCATTGAAAATGGTTTGAAAACATATAATAGTTGATTCAAAATGATTTGAAAACATATTTACATCAAAACATATGGAAGAATAATGAAAATATTTTGAAACCCATTTCATTGAAAATACAATGAAACCTCATAAAGAAATATTGAAGATGTTTTGAAAACCTGCTTAAATGAAAATATATAAAAGAAGCATGAAAATGATTTTGAATACCATGTCTTCGAAAATAATTTTAATACATATAAATGTGTATTGAAATCATTTTTAAAACAATTTTCCTTGAATACTTATAAAAGAAAATTGAAAACAATTCTAAAATAATTATTCTTGTAAACATATAGAAGAAGCCTGAAAACATTTTGAAAATATTTTTTTAATTTTTTTTAAATTTACTTTTAAACATGAAATGAAATATTTAATGTATTGATAGAGGATAACTCAATATATTTTGTATGAGGTAAAAGGAATATTCTCTTTGCACGACTAAAATGTTAGAAAAATACATCATCAAGAAAGTGAATAGAAGAATCATTTGAAAAAAATTGGAAATATAAAAAAAATTTAAAATGTATTTTAATTATCATAGGAAAAGTATTAGAATATTATTTTATTGCCTTTTGGAAAAAATGATTTTAATGGAATATAGATTTAAGACCGAATGTAAGGTATACTGGTTATTTCATAAAAAAACATTCTTATCTATATTATGTACCAAATAGTTGAAAAATGGTAACAATAAATAAATAAATTATTAATGACAATTGGAGAAGAAAATTCATGAATTTTTTTCAGATATGGATCATAATATTTCACCAAATGAAGAATAAATATAAATAATCCTAAAAGTGATATGATTATCTTAATACAAACATGAAACCTGGTAACTTGGGATCATGCTCTCCATGTATGAAAAGTAAGTTTAATGAAGCTTAAAATATCATGAGAAGAATTAAATTCATCATATAAAATTTTAAATGGATGTAAATGCACCTTTAAGAGAATTTAAGAGCATTACCATGTATTATTATCAAAGAAGGAAAATTGAGACAAAACTATTTCACTGATTTGGTAATTTTTTAAATGTATAACCAATTAAAAAAGGTTCATAAAATAATTATTTTAATACCCATAAATTTAAGTATAAGATACATGGATCAATATCACGAGATCTGCAAACACCATAAAAATGGAAAGAGTGAAGAACATAGGCTGTATCTCATGGAAATAAAATATGAGATTAAATCCACTTACCTTGTGTTTTGACTCTTATATTACTCATTTCATGCACCTGAATAATAAATATAAATATATTAAAAATAATTTACAGAACAATAATCTTATATCTAATACCATATACTCTTTTATTATGTCTTTATAATAAACTCTTATTAACAATCCTATGTTAAGGTTTCCCTTCGAGTAATATTCTCTTTATTCATCATTTGTGTATTAATTTGTTATATCTTTGGACTCTATAATTAATAAAATGATTCCCATAATGTAATAAATAATATAAATATAATTTATATACATTATTTTTGTAATATATTAATATATATAATATATAATCATGAAACAGAATGCGCCGCTCATGGTGGGGGTTGGTCGTACGTACGCGGGAATGATATTTATGTTTAATTGTTAATTTGAATGAAATAAAGTAAAAGAAATATATTAATATATTTGTGTATATATATATTAATTTTATTATCTTTATTATGTAATATATATCATAATTATTCACTAAACCCATCCTTAATAAATTCCATTTAGTGTGTGGATGAATCACATCACTTTGAGGGGTTGTAGTCCACACTTCCCCCAACGAAGTTATCGTATTAACACAAAATTGAATAAAAAAAATAGATGTTTTTTAAAATCAATATATTATCTTAAATAATAAAGAAATTTAATATATAAAATATATAAGTAGATTTTTCATCATAATTTCCACCATCTGAATTCGTAATGAAATTTGAACAATCATCATTTAGTGGGGTGGTAGTTTTCCGTACACATAAACAATTTGTTTGGTACCCATTAGATGAAGGTTTTTGTAAATATACATAAAAATTTAGAATAAAAATATCCTATTATATATATGCTAGAGTTTTTTATAAAATCATGTAATAAATAGAGTAGAGAGGGTTGGGAAGGAAAATAAAAGAAAGGTCATCATAGAAGATGTTACCTTTTAATCAGGTAACTCCTTTTGGGTTGTGCCAAAAGAATTCAGGGGATTTCCTTATGACTAAGGGAAATCATAAATTAGGAAAGGAGGGATTTTTCATAATATAATGGTTATATATTTTCTAATTCTAAAATATTTTAGAGTATTGAGGATGTGGGAGAGGTGGTGGCCTTTTATAGGGAAGTAAAATGACTCAAATAGAATTTTTAAAAATGTATTTGGTGTACATATTATCCTAGAAAAAACAATTCATACTCACCAACCTAATTCATAAATTTGAGTTATTTATCCTAGATATTCACAAAAATATGAATTTTGACATATTTATAGGTTATTTGGGCCCCAATGATTAATTTTTAGTCTCAAATTAATTTCAATTTGACTTTCATTGATGTTATTAATTTTAATCAATTTTAATAATAATTATGGTAAAAAATAATCATGATATAGTTAGAATTAAAATATTATACTTATTTAAAATTAGTATGTAGAATTTTTGAAATCCAATTCAAAAAAGGGTAAAATTTTTCATAATGATAATCTCAATGATGGGACAAAATTAAGGGTTTTAAAGTAGAAAGAAGTCCAAAATTTGATTATGTTTTTATAATTAATTCCAAATTGAGGATGATTATAAGGCCATACATTGGAATAATATATGTATAATTTATATAATATTATCTTACAACAAATTGGAAATATAAATTCAGAATAATATGAATTTAAAGAAAAGGCGGTGTTTAACTAAACTGTAGCATTTTCCCCCATTCATCTAAATTAAACATTTACATAAAAATACAAATAAGTAAAACAAAGATAATTTTGGAATTTTAAATTCAAAAATGATATTTATTTTATCAAATTCAATTTTTATATGTGAATAAAATAATTTTATTATTGTTCATATAAGGACATGTAATGTAGTTTATTTGAGAATATAATATTTTAAAACATAAAAGGTCTTTTCCAAAAAGTAAATATTTCATTATCAATATGATTTATTTCTTTAAAACTATTATAGAATTTTTTTTAAATTATTTATTAATATTAATATTACATAGTTGAGTTTGTAGTATACAATTATATCACATTATTAATTATAATAAAATGATACTTTGTATAAACTTGGTGTTGAATGTAATGTATACCAGGTTGGTGTTGTGGGTAGTGCACAAAATATTGGTATTGTGTGTAGCGCAACCCAATTTTGTGTCATGTGGAAAGACTATTTGACATTGTGATTAAATATATACATATTTATAAAAAAATACTTTATTTATAGTGTTATGTGGAATTTAAAATGTCAAAAAGATATTTTTTTTGAAAAACATTATTCAGAAAATCAAAGGGTGTTACATTGATACTCTCACATTATGTATTGATAAAAACCCATATATTCCATTATAATGTAAATCAATTTTATGATATAACCATAATGATGAAACCAATGTTAATGATACACAAGGAACACATTTAATTTAGTTTTTCACTATTATTGAATTCATGATTTGTAGTTAGTTAAAAATATTAAAACCTATAATATAAAGACCATGGACTCATTATCACATACTAATTTCACACTCTTTGACCCAATTGTCATCCCAGTTGTGATGGTAAAATAAAATTTTTCTTAGAAAGATGATCTTATTTATGAATCCTGAGGAATAATAAAACTGATTTAATGTGTCATAGAAGAAATATAAAATAACCTAAAACTTTAAAATCATTAGTGGATGTAGTGATAAACGGATAAAAAATATTACCTGTAAATCACTAGATTAATTTGAAGGGGAAATTTCTACCTATTTCCCATTAATTTTTTAAAAAATTATTATAATTTCTGAGAAATATCCTCCTCATGAGATAGTGGAACACCCAATGTACAATTATTCTCTTATGTGAGAGAACTAAATAAAATTTTTGAAGTCTCCCCATCCACAAGTAAAAATATTCTTCATTATATATGACCTATATAAATCAACCATTTGATGATTTTTGTTTACTACAATATATATTTTTCAAATCATTAGTAAAATATGATTACAAATGTATGTTATTGGATATGACATTATAAATAGACGATTAAAGGAATTAAATGAAATGTATATATTCAATGTAGCCATTATATTATATAGGATTATTAATGATAATTTACTATAATACATTCAAATATATATATATAAATAATTAAAAAAATTCTTGAGATAATCATATTGATAAACTATCTATCTTCCATAATCTCCATGTAGACTATTTAGAAAATTCTAAAAAAACCATGGAACATGGAATTTTTATGATGTGGTAATATTGAATGTCTCAAGGAACTCTATGATGCTATTGATGAATTAGGGTGGTACTGTATTAAAATTTCATCTTAAAAAGTAGTTAATCATTATAAAACCATATTTCCATATAAGAGGAAACATATTTAATCATACTCTTTCTTAGTGTTACTCATAAATAATTTCCTAAATAATTTATATATATATATATTAAGGAAAAAATTAAATTATTTTTAATTATCTCTCCAAAATAGTGCGGCATCAATGGAGAATAAACATGAATATTTAAAAATATACCAAAACCGATTAACAATGAAATATTCCATTTCAGAAAAGTATAAACATGAAACTCATGTATAATGCATACTAACAAAAAAATGTTCATTGATCTATAACTACCCAGAAAATGATTAATCAGTTTACTTCTATGAAAAGTAGCTAATGTTTGGAGGAAATCCCTAGTTAATAAACCTTATAGTTTTGTCAACAGATTCATGTCACAAAATATTATTGTATATCATAAACTCTATAGATGTTTTTATGATATCAAACGTTCTAACACATATTATTTAATTGAAAATATAATCATATCATCATTAATAAAGTTAAAACGTTTTCAACCAGGATTCATTCAATGTAAATAGTAACTTCTCTTATGTGAGAATAATTCATGTTATGGAATTGTCATCAATATTCCCCCATATACTTCTTCAATAGCTATAAATTTAAATATTATTCCAATACATTCAACTATTTTCCTTACATCAACAAGATCTATTAGTTAAATATTTCATTAACTATATCCCATAAAAACGTTTATAATAAAATAACATTCAACAATATTGAATTACATATTAATATTTATTAATGAAAAATATATCAATATATCTATTAATATTAATTAAATTAGGTATACATATTCTCTCTCCCATTAAATTTATGAAAACCTTTGGGTATTATATTTCTATAAACTCAGTATAATAATTTAATTTTAAATTCTCAAAAAACCATTATTTGAAACCATCAATTAATAATTAAAATTATTTCTTTAATCAAATAAATACATTTTCTAATACATATTTTAAAATTTACATTTTTCCCTAAAAATCCAAAAATATCAAAATATATAATTTTATAATATTTATAATTACATTATAATGTCAAAGTGTCAATCTACCCATCCTTTAGATCCCAATATTTTGATTAATGAATAGTTCAGGTTAACCTCACATCACTTAATAATTATTAAATTTTCTATTTTAAGTTTAAATTTTTATCTAGGATTCTCTAATGTGTATTTAAAGTCTTTATATTATTTTTTACATGTTCCAGCATTTCCTCATTAGTTTCTATTTAAAATATATTACTAATCATAGTCCTCCATTTATTATTTTAGGTTAATCCTATGAATCATTAGAAATTAGAGAAATATCACAGACCCTCAAAACCTTAATATGGTAGTTATATTACAAAATTAGTAAAAATTATAAGATTTCATAAAATATAGAACAATTAATTAGTTTGTTTGTCTAGATATTTTATCACATTTCATTTGAAAAAATGATATCCAAGAAGAATAAATTTCATGAAAATTATCATCCCTTTAATAATATGATAGAAAAATTCACATATCCCTCCTATAGGTTTCCAAGGGAAATGAATAAAAAAATATCTCATTTTATTAGTAAGAAGAAGAATACAATTGAATATTGCATAATATAAATAAATGAAAAATATTTGAAATAATCAACACAAACTATGTAAATGAAATATCAATGAAATTAAGTGAAATCGTGGATTATAATAATGATTGATCTCAAACTGATGAAATGCATAATGTTGGACATCAAAAACATGTGGTCAAGGCCATATTCCCATATATATCACAATCATATAATGTAAAATTAAATAAAACCTCTCTTGTTTTGTATCATGATGACTTTTATTACTATGAGGATCCATCTAATCATATACCGAAACTATTAAATTTTATTGTACATTACATTCTCTATAAGAGTCAATAATACCTTTCATGTTATTCCATAAGGGAACACATGATGAATAAATCATAGATATCTAAATATTTTGAAATATGGACATAAAATAATGCCCCATTTAATAGAATACTGTGGATGTGTTAAAAATAAGAGGTTAAATAAACTATGATGGGGGAGGTGATTTTGGTTTTGAATGATTAAAAAATATTCCCCTTTAGATAATTATTCTTTGGTATAAAAAAACTTATAGCTATTTTCATTAAACTATATAAATATAAATGAAATGTTTCACATGGTTAAAAAATATACATAGCTCACCCACATATTTCTACAATAAAGGGGCATACACATTAAAATGTTCAAATATAAAAAAATAAATACAATATCACTACTATTAAAAATGATTTCATTTTAATCATTATCCCTCATTGTTTATAACCATAAATAATTTGAAATCTCAAAACTCTCTCTAAATTAAATTCACTGCTCCTCCGGTATATACTTTTAACAATCAGTAATGAGTTGATTCCCACTCATGTGTGTCCATATTATATTATTCAATAAATGAGTTGATAATTTTATTTTTGGATAATTCCTCTTCATGACCCCTCAATGAGGTCATATTGTTAGTCACTGTTTGGATCATGTGGATTTCATGACTCCACCATACCATTCTATTTTATTTATATAGATCATGTGACTTAAGTGTATCTTCATATTCCTTGTATAAAACACCCATGAAATGACACATTCAAGAGATGTTTTTTTAAATAGTTTATGAGACCTTATTCAGATCCCATGAATCTTGAGACCTTGTTCTGATCATGCGCATCATTAGTGGTTGTTCAAAGAATGCATATTATGAGAACTATTTTAGTGATCATAGCACATTTAAAATCAACATATCATAATATTCAATAAAAAACATAATACATAATTCACTCCATGAGTCTCATTTGATAGATCCTTCTTTATAATTTTGACTATTTCTAGAGATCAAAACGCAATATTGAAAGACTTTTTCTAGTCAGGTGAAATAAATTTTCTTCATATAAAACCTTGTAAGAAAACATCATTGTTGCTTAAGGAAATGTTATAGGGTATTTATAGGCATAAATAAACCACTTCATGTTCATAAATCTTAGATATCAATCTATTCCACCAACTTAGCAATCGATATCACCCACATCATGTGACCACTTATCATGGTCACCTAGGCATGTCATACTATATTCATACGATCATATCCATTAAATTATGGTTCTTCACATGATCTCATTATACGATCCAATGATATTAATGTTGACAGTGTCTGTGTCTTCCATGGATTCAAATGACCTCATTTTGTGATCAAATTAAAATCATGTAGTGTAAGTGACATTTTTTAAAGTGATTCATGATATTTCAATGAAAAATCCAAAAACAATAATCTGGTCACTGGGCTCTGAATGACCATTTGATATCTCTAAAATTTTTATATTTTTTACCATCATAGAATTGAAATAATCTCTCCATGATATACTTTTAAAATCATGTTGTTTCTTTAAGATATATTCATTATTTATCTATGATATTCCTAGACAATCATGTGATGTACTCATGTTATTTACATGACCTCCCATGAGATCCTCTAAAAATAATTTTATGTTGTCATGGAAATCACATTATATCAATGAGAGATCTTATGAATATCATGTTGTGATTTTCATAACTTATTCATGTTATAGTTTCTTAAATATATTCTTTGGATATTAGTATATACAATCAAAATCTACAATATCTGTTTAGGCCATCACACTAAGAGAGATCTTTTTAGCCATTCAAACACCATTAGATCATTTGATACATTCAAACTCACTCTCCAAGCCTCCATTATCATCCAACCATCATCAATAATGTAAAACCATTTTAGCATGAGAAATATAAACTAATGAAAAATAAAGATGTTTTTTTCAAAAATCTCCCAATTTGGGATTTTAAAAACAAATATAATCTTCGAGAACCAAACATTTCACAAGTTATGCACATGTAAAACCATTTTCCTTCAGCAACCACAAATAGTGATCAAGGAAATCATTAATTCATTATTTATTACCACATGATTCATGGTAATAGTGATAAAATACAGTATGAATAATCATTCATCAATGACTCATCTCATTCATAAACTATGCACTAGAATCCTTGTCAACACCAAATGATAGAAAAAGATCATCCTTAGAGATCAGTTTTTAACCCTCTCCAGTATACTTTTTTAATGAACAAAACAATGTGCACTATGTTGATTGATTCTTATATATTGATAGTGCGTCTTTATTATTATCCTGTCTTAAATCTCCACATATTTTATTTAATCCTCTATCAACTTCTCATACTATCTTATTTAATTAATTTTATTACACTTTGTTATCAAATCCAAATGTCACACATTTTTTCAAAAAGATTTAAATGTACACATATCTGTATAGATGGGAAATCAAACCATATCACAGGGATAAGGGGGAACCAACTCTATACTATTTATGTTTGGGGAGTAAAATGAAATCTATGATCCTATCAATTCTATTCATAAGATTCTCTATATAATTCCTTCATCAGGATGTATGTGATAAGTAATTTAGTAGGCACATACACTGGATTCACATATCCATGCATCACATTCCCTTTGATTAATTTATACTTAAAGTAAATTTTATTTTTACATGTATGATGGAGTGTATTTTTATTCTAATTTATTAATAAAATCTTTTTCATAAAAAATTCTTATCAGAAACATCACTTAAACTCCTATATATTTAATTTTCTACATCATCAGTAGTAATTTCATTCAATATTTATTAAAATAAATATATTCATATTATATGGTGATAACATATATGGAAATTGTTTACATGAATATACATGAAATATACTATCTATTATAGTATAATGCACCATGTAATGATGGCTTTCAATCATCTAATAAACTGACCAAATCATCATATGTAAATACCGATAAATCTATTAGATATTTTTCACTGTATTATATACCAAAACTCAAAATTAAATTAATATAATGAAGTATTTTTTTAAGTTAAGTTGTTTTTGTTTGGAGTACTATGACAAAATCAATCATAACTTGTTGAAGAAACTGTAACTATTCATGTTTTGTATTACGTATAATACACATCCGATTATCTATCTATAATTAGTGATATTTCCTACTTCACCTTGAACAACCCTTGACATATTAATAATTGTAAAAAATGTAGTTTTCATATATTTGGAAGTTTTTATTGTAAATATTCTCAAAACCACATTGGTATCTTTAAATTGAGACATAAATCTCACATATCTTCTATTAGATACCTATAAACATAGGATAATTGTTATATCTCCAAGCATTGAAATTTATAACTCACATTTGATGAATTATTAAAACAAATTTCACCACCCTTAATTTTAGCCACCATGTCTTATTGAAATAATAAAAAACATCACCATCATCTATTATTTACTATAAGTTGTCATTAAAAAAAATACACCACACTAGAAACCATGATTATTCAAATAATGATTAGGTATTAAATACCAGGGTCTTAGTTCATTACTTAACCCATATAGTGCCTCCTTTAATAGAAAAACATTATTTTATTCATCTTGAATTATAAAACCACCTTGATAATAAATATTAACATCTTCTTATAGAACTCCATTAAAAAACTATGACTTGAAAACCAAATGAAAAATGATTAATTTTATTTTCGAAAATATGGATAAGAATAATGAATTTTTTTCAATAATTAGAATTATTGTGAATGTTTCATAAAAATAAAAAACCATTATTTGGTAGAATCCATTGCACCCTATTCATGAATTTTTTATAACTACTATTCCATCTTTATTTAACTAGTTATAAAAACCCATTTGTCTTTAACGAAATTCTTATCTATTCAACTCAAAACATTCTTTAATGTCTGATTCATTTTGATTTGGTTGAGATCGTTGTTACTTTATTGAACCCAAATATTTTATATTGATGTTTATTCTAAACACATTTTCATTACCTATCATAAGAAATACTATTTCTGTAGAGACTTAATTGTCCTCATCTGCACTAGAACTATATATTCCGTTGAGATATTCATCTTATCAGTTTCTTCTCATCTATTTGTTTTCATTAAATATATATTTTTCATAATATAAATCTTTTATTGAGTCATTCACATGTATTTTTACTCCCCCAAGTCATCTCATATTTTCATAACTATCATCATAAGACTATTTATTTCATTTTTGAACATTATTTTCATTTTCCACCATAGTGATATAATTTCTCTCTATTGAATTTCCTAGTATCTTATTATAGAATTTATGATCTTTTATTTTCCCTGAGTAATAATTAATTATCCATCCATATCAATGGGAATCAAAATTC
The DNA here is from genome assembly GCA_963277665.1 of Viscum album. NCBI lineage: Eukaryota > Viridiplantae > Streptophyta > Magnoliopsida > Santalales > Viscaceae > Viscum > Viscum album. Next base: position 354,671,077 of record OY728155.1, on the reverse strand, counting down.
CAATATCTCTCACAACTGGGAATTGAAAACTTACTCACAAAAAAATGAATATGTTTTAATGTTGGATTCCTTCCATAGAAGAAATCATAAAGAGTTTTATCATCCTTCGGAAATGATAACGATATATTAAAAATATTAACTGATTCTTACACTTCTTTATTCCATAAATTCTGAATACTTTCTTCCTCAATATAAATAATATTTTCATGTCATTGTTTATCTGATTTCTTCTACAAAACACTAATTTTTTGGGGGAATTATTACTAATACTACTTGGTTCTCTTCTAATGTTTCTCAATATAATACTTCACATGGATATTTTGAAACTATATTCCAGTACTAGTTGTATAATTATATATAATTAATCAATAATATTTCCAACTTCTCTTGGACAATGAGTTATGAAACTAAACACCCTATACTTTTGGGTGACAATATAAATCATGTCACTCTATAGAAATAATTAATAAAAAGAAAATAATATTTCAACTCATCAATAGATCATGATGAATTGGTCCAGATACATCAATATTCTAGATGTTATGAAATTTTATTATCCTTTCTTTTTAATAATTATATGTCTTCTAGGTAATCTATTTTTATTAACTAGTATCGAATGAATGCATAAGATCACCCAAAATTGTAGAGTGACCACCAGCATCATTACCTTCTACCATAAGATCCAACGTTAACTGGCTCAGATGACCTAGAAAAATTTTACATAGTTAGTTTTCTTCTTAATTAAATATAAAACATGTGTCTTCTTTTTTTCTCAAAATGTAGAGATTCCCCACTCTTCTCTATCCTTTCAAAATAAATTTTCCATCATTTTCAATGACGATACACAACTTTTTTTAAGACTTATAACATCATCAAATCCATAATGTAAAAATTTTAAGATGTTATATATACCCTTAATTATCAATACATATACAATTATCATCTAACATAACAATGTTTTATAAAATAAACACTATTTTGGATAACGTACATGATACACTACATTGAGCTCAAATGAATATATAAATCTTATTATCATAATGTTTCCATTATAACCTAACTATTTTAAGGGTTGATATGAATATGAGTTTCTATATATGAATATATATTTTAAAAATATATATATGATGAATTCATTGGTGTCCAATTAATTATCAATTAAAATAAAAATCCATTTCAAAATAAAAGGAAATATTTTTCTGGAAAACTATTAAAATGATCTAAAGTGTGATTTATACCAATTAAGTAAAAAATAGATAATTTTTTATTATTTTACAGAATTATATAATTATATTTAATATACAATATTATGTTTACAGTTCTTTTGATAAATTTATCAAACAATATAAAAAAATAAATCAATGTTTATGCATAAAATGTTTTATTTTTTTAAAGGTAGTTTCACCTACTTTTGATGGATTAATTGTATTAAAAATAAATTATATTACATTTATAAATATTATTTTAAAAAATAAACTTCCCCTTTTAATGAATGATTTTAAAATTTAAATTTTTTTAACCTGTGTTATTTTTTTGATAACAAAATGTTTTTTATAAATAGTGCAAATATTGTACTTTTGTTGAAAATTGAATTTTCCTCTAAATAATGTATTATGATAAATTACGATTTTAACATATTATAAAGTAAAATTATATAAATTACACATATATTAATCCAATTATTTTCATCGCAATCTTTTTTTAATTTTAATTTGTATATAAAAACCTTTCAAACATTGTCACATTTTCACATTAAAACCGACATTATAACCATTCCTAGGGAATTAATATTAAATTAATATTACCCTATTCTATGATTTTAACATAGAAAAAACGGTACCAAAGTTTTAATCAAAATTTATATAATTATTTAATATTCCATTTATATTTCTATACTATATGGATATAATAAATAGTACTTTTTATTACAATGGTTAAAGGTAAATTAGGTAATTCAGGGTACAAATAATATAATAAATATTAATTAATTACTTTAACACTTTTCCCAATTATAATTTATGAGCGTGTATCGACTAGGATCATCCATGTGTCAGATATTTGACTAATTGGATCCAATTGGATGATTTTATTCCACTTATAGTATTTTATATAATAAAAATTCAAACTTGTCATATTAATGTCTTTAATAAGTATAAAATTTTCTAAATGTGTTCACCAAAAAGTTTTAATTGGATATAAATAATGCATGTAATGATAAAATTTTTATCTTCATTATGGTGTTTTGTTTTTTAATTTTTATTGATTAATAATTACCTTAAATTCTTTCCCAACAGTGATGCGATAATTAATTATCTTTTTGAACTATTAAAAAATTATATTAAAAGTATAAAAATAAATATCATTTGAGATAATTGATATCATTATAGAATTTAGTAGAAGAACCTAACATGATAGAGATGTATTGAAATAGTTCTTTCGAATTTATATTGTTATATTGATACTTGTAAAAGTAAAAGTATTGAACTGTGTCAAAATTGGAATTAAGGAAATTTTATAATAAACACTACATTAATAAGATATTTTAAATAAAAAAATTCAAAAAATAATAATTTCTAAGGTTTAAATGGTTTTCAAGATTCATGTATTGGACTTTTTTAATTTTATAATATCTATATTAATTATTAATTAGTAAAAATCCATGTTTTCATAGTATGTTTTTAAATAGTTAAATAAAGGTTTAAACTAACTGATAAGTATAAAAATTTGAACTCAATATTTAAAAAAAATGAGTGTATTTCTACCGATAATTTTCTTATATTAGAAATTAATCACATTTGATACAGTTTTAATTTTCAAATAATCTTTATTAAATTAATATTTTTAGAAATTCGAACAGCTCCCTTCCCCTACCTTATAAATTGACTCCTCTTTTTCTCACCTATTCATAGCTAATAAATTTTGGGTATATAAAAATATCATCAAAAATAATATCATATAATATCATCCTTCAATATAGATGATTTATTTTAGGTATTACATAAACCATCATTTCTATATGGTGTTATGAAAAGGATATTTTTCGATGAAAATGTATCATTTTAAGAAAGTATTTCTATAATTTTTACTCTTCCACATCCCAATACCTATATTAAACAGTGATAAAATAATAAATCCATTATCAAAAATATAATTAGATGTCATTAAATTAGTGTAATGATCAATATCTATATTCAATTCAATAAATTTGGTTAATAATTAATTGTTCATGTGTGTGGAATACTACCTTCGGTGAACATATGTTATTAATTTTACATAACATTCTGTCATTAAATTTTATAAAAATGCAATTATGTTTTATATATGATATTAATGAAATATTTATTATTATGAAAATATAATATATCTTTTAAATTCATAAAATTCCGTGAAAAGAAAAATGATAACATCATTTATGCATACATATGAATTATCACCTCCAAGTAGTGATGATATTCATTTTCATCACCACATAACTTGAATGATATATATAAGTGTATTTAAAAAATTAATTTTCTATTTATTATATTATTATAAATATGATAAGATAAAATTATAATTATATTCTTTCCAAAATGACGATTACAAAATGAAAATTTTCACATGTGTGTGTATGGCCTACTGTTTTATTGATAATAAGACATATCATTATTTACATCCTTATGTAATGTATGGATTTAAAATTATAAATGATATATTAAAATTATTAATACTTATAATATTATGGAATAATTACCATTGTGACTATTGGAATCATACCAAAGTCATTTTGGACTCAAGCATCGAGTATAGTTAAAATGACCGACATGAACATAAATAATTCTATAATTGCTATAATATGGTAATAAGAGATATAAAATGAATAATAAACTAGAAAGGGGGACCAATTAAATTAAAAAATTAACTTATGTCTTTTATTCCAAATGAAAAAGGATATATTTGATGAAACAAACATAAGTTTAGGTGTTTTCTTATCTCACTTGTATTTATGTGAGGTAAATTCCATATTCCTCACAAATTTTCAGAATGTCATGTATATACTACCCATTAATTTATTTTCTGTTTCTTATACCAATATTTATTTGGATTTAAATAACCATTTGATGATATCTCTTTCAATGGATTTACAATTTGAATGTTACCATGAGGTATATGATTTTTGTCACAAATTTCTTCTCTTTTATATGGTTGTTATGTTACACACCAATCTCCTATTATAAGGTGTATATAATGAAGTTATAAATTTTATATCTCTAATATTTGTATTTTTAATTATTTTCTATTTTTTATTTAATGTAATTATTTTTTTGGATATTTCAATTCAATGTAACAAATGTTGTAAGTGTATTGTTTTCAAATATTATTGTTTATCAGGATTGTATGTGATTAATTCCACATTTTTAAAAACTTATTATCTACATATAAATAATTCACATATATTTTATAATCCTATTTTTTTATCAGAATAAATATTTTCCCTTAATATTCATCACTCTATATAATTAATATTTCAATGGATGATTTTTTATGAAAAACTATCATTTCAGTCGAAAAATGATTTTATTCTAAAACCTTGTTTTTAAAATTCATTAAAAAATTGTTTAGAATGTGATTTTAAAATAATAAAGGATATTTTACATAATAAATATATTAAATTACTTATAATAAAAACATTATAGGTTTCCAAGTATGTTTTTATGGAAAATTATTTTTAAATAGTTATTTTTTAAAAAATTGTTTTATAAAATAAAGAGAACATTTTCCTCAAGAATGATGTAATATCCCTTTAATGTAATTTTCTCTCATCAAAAAAAACACCATTTCTATAACATATCCACCTCTAGGTATATTTTCTATTGGTTCTATTTTCATTCTTTTATATATGCATTAATATTGTTTTAATGTGAATTTTTGGGAACCCGTTTCTTTTCCTGTGGTTTTTAATGATACAAAGAGACTAAAATGAAACCCATTTCTTATACATTGTAAACTCATGTTATAATATGGAAAATAGTTGTTAATATGAGTCTATAATTAAATGAAATCTTTTATCTATCTTGATTATGTACTGGTACATGGACATTTGACGTTTTATAATATTATAAACCAATGAAAGATGGTTCATTGATAAAAAAAATGATGGGTGGGTATGTGATATCCCTATAATGTGTTGGCTATGGAATTATATATTATTACTATTCCATTTGTGGGAGGTATTTTTAGAATGATGTGAAAATTATTTACTGATTAATTTTCATGTTTTAATTATGTTTTCTATGCTGTTTTAATGTTTCTAACAATTGATATGGATAACACAAGGCTCGTGATATTTTGTTCTCATTAATATTTAAATTGACTTGTTATCATAATTTATAATCTTGGTATTTATGGTTTTGAGTTGTTTTTTGGTTCACTCTTACACTATGATTTTGTCCTTATACCCTTTTTAACTTCTTATTCTCATTGATAAAAATAAATTGCTAATGCTTATGTATTCATTTACTAAGAATTTTTTCCCACCCTAATTATTTTTATTTTCCCCTAGTTATAAATAATTAAGTAGAATAATTTATTATTATAAAGGATTTAATAAGGTTGATCTCGATCACCTATTGTGAAATAATAAATGTTGGGTAAAATTAAAAGAATATTCATTTGATGACTCGGGAAATGTTTATATAAGAGTTTTACTATTTTTATAATACATTAAAACTAAATGGTCTTCTATAATGTAAGTGAAAACATTATTCGTTTTTTATATTGTATGGTTTTGAAATAAATTGTGTCACAATTATGGGCATCACATCCAGAAATGTAATGATTACGATTTAGGGAAAGGATATGGGAGTGTTGGTCCTGGTCTATTATAGTTTCTATTATATGTTAGTATATATTATATTGCATATTAGTATTTTTTTCATATAATGTTATATTAAGAGTCAGATATACCATAATTTTTCTACAAGCTTAGGTGTGATCATAATTTCAATTTATTAGACTCCCAATTTTTTTTTAAAGTATATGGACCTTAAAGTAAATAATGTTTTTTAGATATTGTTTTTTATGTCTAGGTATTTGTATCCATGAAGATCGATGTGATGAAAAATATAATTATTAATTATTTTTTTCATTTTTAAAGGAAAAAAGAGATAACCTAAATTCTTTTTGATAACTCATCAAATCCATTAGTCCCACGAGGTATGAACAAATAATATAAGGGATAAAAGGCTGAAACACCTACTACTGGCCTATGTAAATTTCATATTAATATATATTTTTCTTTTAATTTAAACCATTTTATGGATGTGGAATATGTTTATTTTTGTAAAATCTTTTTTATCGAATTGATTTCCATAAAAATGAAAAAACAGTTGATGATTAAGACATTAATATTATTGTAGAAACCATTTAAATTTTTTTGAATCCAATATGATTATGATAAATATAATAATATAGTATTTCATAAGAATATATGATGTTTTTTTGATGGAAAATATTACTTTACAGTGTATTTATGTAGTTATATGGTAATTAGTACAATATCTTAAATATTGTATAAAATTGGAATATATTTTGCAGAGTTAGACTTTAAGTGTCATTAAAGTTATTTGGAGAAAAATTATAAATTTTATCTTTGATCTTTATGTAAGAAAATCCTTATGATTATTGTGATACATTTTTATCCCAGAATCCTATTTATTAATTGTAAGGTTATAGATATATATTGGGATTTAGATATTTCAATTGAATTTTGTATTTTTATGTAGTTTTTAATTATATAACAGGTAATACTTTTTGGATTATTTTATTTTTCTTATAATATTGGTTTTATTAAAATTCCAGGAATGGATAAGTATGTAGTTAGTATTTCTTGGAAAATTTTATTCTCCATAATTTTATTCAATTGATTCATTAGTACAGATCCATCTTCAATACTCATCATTTGGAGGAAATATGCTATTGTAGGGGAAATTTACTAATTGATGAAATTATTCTTGTCAAATATGTATATTTACTTATTTTCATTTGATAGCCTCTAAAAAATTATTAAAACTAAGTAGTTTATTTTGAAACAGAAACATAATCAATGTATATTTTTACCTTGAAATCAAGGACACTTTAACCCATAATAGATTTAGGGTTTTTTTATTGTCCACATTAACATAACAATTCTATCTATCACTCTTCATTAGAACAACATAGTTATTGTTCACTTTAATGTCTGTGTTTTCCTGTATGGGACACCATTATGGGTTATCTTAGGTGTCTGTCATAATATCCTTTCCCAATTTTCAAAATTAAGTATTGTGGATAGATATTTTGATGTGGGATGTCAAAAGATTTGTTTTGAATAGTCGACCACCAATTAAAATTATTTAGTTAAAATCAAAAGGGTTCAATTTTTTAATGTGGTGTAGAATTTTACATCATGATATTTAATATATTCAATCTATTTTTTATAATTCAAAAAACATGTTTTGCAGAAATTCTAAAAAAATAAATCCAATTTACGCTTAAAATACTATATTTTTCTAAAGGTATTTTTGTTTCATTTTAATGGTGAAATTGTTAGGGAACTAAATTTTAAAAATTTTATAAATATTATTTGAAGGAAGAAGCTTCATATTTTTTATAATAATATTATAATTTAAATTGGTTTATTTTTCTTTTCTTAACAAGTTTACTTTTTTAATGAATAGTGAAAAAATCTTCCTTATAATTAAAAACAAGAATTTCATTTATATAATTTATAAATTTAAATTATATTTTAATTTTTTAAATGTTTAATTAGATCAAAAATAGATCCATTAATCCAATAAAAGTCATTTTAATCGATTTTATAATTAATTTTGATATAAACATTTTTCAAAATGTTGAACGTTTCTTATTTAAAAACCCGCTTTCCAACCTCGTTTACAAGTTTAATTTTCATATAATTTTAACTAATTATATTTTATGATTTATTAAAAATAAATTCCATCTTTTAAATAATAAGGTCTAAATTTATTATATATTTACTTTTTATTTTTGTAAAATATTTATTATAAACATAGTAATTTTAATTACCATGGTTAAGGGTAAATCGGGTAATTAAGGAAGAACATAATTTTATAAATATTAGAAAATTACCATAAAACTTTCCCCAATTTTATGGGATTAGTATTTTTGGACCGAAATCATCAATGGTTTGAATTAATGACCTGTTGGAGTTAGAAAGATTGCATTAATCCTCTTATAGTATTTTATATTAAAATATTAAAACATATCAAACTAATGTATTTATTAAATATAAAATTTTTAATATGTGTTCAACCTGAACATGCCCAATAACATAAATAATACTTGGATTGATTAAATATTTATCTTCATCATTGATATTATTTATTAATTTTTTGTGAAGAACTAATTTTCTTTAATTCTTAGAGAATAATAACGTAGTAATTATTTAACTAATTGAAATATTAAATAAATGATACTAAAAATACTAATATATGTTATTTGATATAATTTATGTAGTAACTGAATTTTCTAGGATAACAAAAAATGTTATAAATGTATTAAAATATTTTTATTAAAGATAAATTGTTATATTAATATTTTTAAAAGACAAAGTAATGAATAGTGTCAAAATTGATAGTAATGATATTTTAATCTAAAATTGTGTTTTATTAAATAATATTAAAAAAACTAAAAATCATAAATTCAGAAAAATTAATTTCATATTTATTAAAAAAAATTACATGACTTTTTTATGGTTCATTTGAATTTTATAGTATATATAGTACCCATTAAAAAGTTAAAAATCAATTTTTCCAATATTAGAGATAAAAGGGTAAAATAATGGTTATAATTAAAAGACTAGAGTAATAATGTGACCTAATGTAGTCCAAAATTTATTTTATGATAATATTTATAAACATACTATCTTGTATTAGAAATAACTCACTTTTGAGCAATTTGGAATTGAATATTAATATATATTATTCAATATTTTGAGAAATTCTAAAATTTCCCCTCCCCCCCCCTATAAAAGTACTTATGTTATTCTAATTTATGCAAACCTAAAACCCATTTTCTCCCAAAAATATCTTATAAATAAATTTATAAAATAAATTCCATAATTATGGAGGCCTTATTTTTGGCAGAACACAATCCTTTGTGGTCTAAAGCAGTTTTAGAGTGCATATTGTCCGAAGAAGATGTATAGTTTCTAATCAATCATTTCTATTTTGGTTACTATTTAAAATTATTAAAACCTAATTAAATATTTATAATAAATTACATAAAGTAAATTGAATATACATAGGCATTAATATTTTAGTTTCATGACCTATATCCATATCCAATTCCACCAAAATGGAAAATATTTTATCGTTCATGTGTACGGCGGATTACCATCTCGAGAACTGATAAAATTATTTTTTCATAATTTTCTATCAATAATGGTTAAAATTATTTAATTATGTTTTATATAGTACATTAATGTCATATTAATATATATTTATAAGTAATATTTCATTTTCATTATCTTATTTCTCTGAAAACGAAAATGACAATGTCGTTCCCCCATACGTGTGAATTATCACCTCCACCAAGTGATGTGGTCTGTTTTTCATCACCACATCACATGAAGGATATATATAGAGAGAGAGAAAGAGATAGAATTAATATGACATTTATTATATTATTATAATTATAAAAAGAAAAAATTATCCTTATATTCTTTCAATAATGATCCTTGAAAAATTGAAATGGTACTCATGCATTCATATAGCCTACCATATCCATGATTATAACATTAATATTTTATCATATATATATATATAATTGATGGATGTAATCAAATAATTTAAATATAAAAATTATTATTTTGTAATTATTATTATTATGTATATTATGGACTAATGAGCGCTTTGTCTATTAACATCATACCAAAGTCATTTTGGTATCATGTACCAAATTACTTAAAAACATCCAACATTAACATAAATAATTAAGTAATAGTTATGATATGGTAATATTTTATATAATTTTTATAATATAAAAGATAATATTTCTAAATAAATAACATAAATTTATTATTTTGGATGATAAAGGACATACATGATGAATTTGGCTCAAGGTAATGGTTTTTGTCATCTCGTTTTTATTTATATTAGAGACATACAATATTAACCACTTATTTTTGTTTTCTAGTGTATATAATTCCCATTAATGTATTTTTTTTTTATATTCAATTTTTGGGTGTATATAGTCCAATTGTATGACATCCCCTTCATTGGGTTTCTACTTTCAAAGATAGAAAACAGTAAGAGATTTTTCAAACAATTTTCATTCTTTGAGTCTTTTGTTATATCATCATTAATAAGCTATATATAATTCCTTTCAACATGTAATTTCATGAATTACCTTATTTTTTATTTCATTAATGGGTTAATTTAATGATTTATTCTGGGTATTATGATTCAATGTTGAAAATGTGTTAAGGGTATTTTGATAGAATCTCTTCGTTTGTTGGGTTTATTTGTGATTAAGTATAAAATATTGAAATATTATGACCTAATGCTAAATAATTATCCAAAAATGAATCATATTATTCTTATTCAAATTCAATACCTTTTCTTCAATCAATATACTCTCATTTTGTACTCAATTGTTCAAAATAATGTTTTTATGTAAAATCAACTTTTTTGTTGAAAACAATTTTTCTCAAAAAGAAATTTTTTCTAAAAATGTTTTAAATTTTTTTTTCCAACGATCCAAGGATATTTTCTTCAATAAATTCATTCAATTAATTTTTAAACACCATTAATATTTTTTAAAGTATGCTTTAATGAAAATGATTTCCAAAAAATTTTATGTTTCAAAAAGTATTTATTGAAATAAAAGGCATGTATTCCTGAAGAGAGATTTAATGTTTTTTAATAAAATTTTAATTCATCAACATCATAAACCCTTTTTATTGGTTATCAACCAATATTTATATTTTGTATTGATACATCATTGTTTATTACTGGATGGATTAATATTTTTTCAAATGGATTATTTTGGAACCCATTTATTTTTCAAGGGATAATCATTGATGAAAGGGATTGAAATTAATCTCATTTAATTTATATATTTTAATCATGTTAAAAAGAGATAATTTTTATTCCTATGATTTTATAATGAATATCAATCATTTATTTTTAATTATTATTCAATGTAATTTGTATATTTTGTGGTTGGCTTGGTTATAAACTAATAATTAGTGGTTATGTGATAAACCAAGGATGGGTGTGTCCATGAAAGTCCCCTAATTAATTATGTATAGAATTTTATCATATGGTTATTCCATTTGTAATATTGATTTTTAGAGTTAAGTGAAATGATGTCCCAAGTTGTATAAATTTTTTATTTATTCTTGATATAAGTTTATTTTTCGTAAGATGATGGAATTTGATATCAAATGGATCAAAAATGTTAATTTTTATGATCTATCCTTTGATATATTTCAATATTTGATGATTCCATATTAAAGGCCATGAGTTATTTAATGTTTCAACAATGCACTATGACCTTTTCTTCATAATATTTATAAAATATTCTTCTTTTTGATGAAAATAAATTGAAAATTATTATGTTTATCCTTACTAAGAATTTGAGCTCACCCTTATTATGTTTCCATTTCCCTGTGTTATAAATAAAGTGGTTTAATAACTTATTTATATATAGTATATCATAGTGATGATGTTGATGAACATATGTGAAATAATAAAATCATGGTTTAATGGGATAAATATTCGTTTAATGACTTTCGTAATGTTTATATTTTAGTTTCCCACATTATTTGAAACTATAAAATTAAAATATCATTAATAATGTAGCTAATATATGTTGTCATTTTGATGTTTTATTTTTGATGGAAAATAATTCATTCATAATAATCATTATCGTTTATAGAAATACTATGTTTACGATTTCAACATAGGATCCAGGAGTGCCAGTCATCAGCAGTTATATCTCAAATATTTTCCAAAAACATGGATTTCCCCCTGATAATGATTACCAGGTTTTCCTAATTTAAAAATAATTAGACACATTCCATGGATTACATAATTCATATCCAAATATGTTTACTTCCATCTATATTGGATGATCATCCAGTAAGATTTGGTGTCCTAGAACCAACTTTTTCCACATTGAGTACATGAATCTTTAATATATTTAAATATTAAACATGTTATTACATATTGTTTATTGTTCTTCATGACAATAGTGTAATAATGTACTAAATTATTTTTCACATTGACATGGTCATAGAAGTTCATCGCTATGATGAGAAGCTTGAAGTTCTATGACAGTATTCTTAAATATTGTTCTATGGTTGGATGAAATACTATAATGGGACACATAATATAATGGTCAGCAGGTGAGAGTACTTATAAGAATATGATAATCATTCTCATGACGTTTTCACTTGTTAATATTCAAGATGGGATATTATTATAATAGACCCGCCAGTAGGAATTCATCATATTTTGTTGTAATCGAATATTAATATATTTGACCATGTGTACTGATAATTAGATAATAAAATTATCATTAATACGTTTCATGACCCAAAAACATTGACTAACTGATAGAACCATCATTTAGATTGTTGGCATGAAGTATGTTATATTGTGTGTGTCAGGAATGACATGTTATTAATGGAGAAGTCGACCAATGATTTGTCCCTTCCATTTATGGAAGTTGATATCTCAACCATTTGATTGAAATAGAACTGTCGCACAAAATTCCATGGAAATGGTGTAATGATGATTTTATTTCAGGTATTAAAAAATAATGTATCAAGCCCAAAGGTTGGTGACACTATCATGAAACCTTATTGATGAGGTATTGAGAAACAAATATCATATTATATTGTGAATGTTCATATTTTGATGTCATTGTTGAGAATTTAGGTTCTTTCTCTTGGGTTCTTTGACCCGTTACTATATAGGTCTCTTGGACTTCAGGAAAACCCACCAAATTCCAATGAGAAATAATCCTATAGGGTCACACACTATGTGTTTTCCGTTATCTCAGTTAAATTATATTTTAATTTAACTGACAAGACAGTGGAATAATTTTATTCAAGTTAAAATGATCGCATTAATTAAATACTTATATATTCACTGAATTGTGAGTATAATATTTTTTTTATTGAAAGTTAAATAAATATTTATTTACTAGTTTTTAAATAAAATATTTATCTAACATAAAAAAATATTTATTTATTTATTCATGAATTCAATAAATGGATGTTGAGTTCAAAAAGACAAAGGTCGATTCGTTAGTAAAATAATTATTCTCAAGACAATATATAATTATTTAATTAGTTAGAACAAGTTAAAATAATAGTAATTTTGTTATTATTTTGCGGTGGGGGATTTTATTTATAATAAATTTTTGTGTAATTTGGAAAACTATAAATAATGAAGCGGTGTTATTATAAGGATCATGGGTTTTTTCTAAGGTTGTGAATTTATTTAATTACTGTTATGTAATTAGATATTTTATTTGAATCCCCATGTTGATAAATAGACATGTACGTCTAATGTGACAATTACTGAACTACATGCATGGTGAATTGATAATAGGTTAGATGAATTATTTCCCTCTCGAATTATCTTCATTCTTCTCTCATGAATGAGAGACTCTATTCAAGAACAATGAAAAATCAATCAAGAATGACTGGCACAAGACACTACCTTGGCCATGCTAGAACCTAGAGAACAAGTGGTATAGATCAGAGGCCATCCAAGAACATGTGGATCACCACAGGATGAATTCTGGTTTGGTTCCTCTTAAGCACAATGAGACAATCTATAAGGGTTGTTTCATAAGATCAACATCATCAATGAATAAAGTACCAAAATTCTCTTTATTTGATTCTTTATGAAATTAATTAAATTAATTATAAACATGAATTGAAAGACCCTTTCTCAATTGTATTTGGAGGATTTCTTTTTTTAGAGAAATAAATAATTTTAATCCATGGATACTGGAGTCCATCTTCTTATTGATCCTGGATTGTTCATATATTTTGGAAAAGCAAATGTTGGGCCCCATCCAATGATGTTATTCCGCTGTGTCCAGATCCTCCAAGTGGTATCAGAGTGAGGTCGTCATCGTTTATAATTATTTAATTATTGTTTATAATTTACACTTTAATAATTTTTCTTTCCAATTCATTGTTTAAGAATTCAATTACTATAAATATCAGGACCTATTCTTCCCCTTTCATTTCTCTCATATTTCATAGAAACTAATAATTTTGGATTAAAATTAAAATGAGGAACTCATTAGGAGGAACATAAGATTATGTCCAAGTGATACAAAAGTACAAACCATGAGTTTGGACTTGCACTTCATGTTCTATACCATACACACTGTGTAATCCGGACAACACTTTGTGTATTCATGTACAATGCATCGAGAGTAATTTATAATTTAATCAATACATGTGAATTTATTACAAGAAGTGAAATTAATTTTACACCACATGTTTACTAGGATAGATATGTACACATATACCAGATTACATGTTGTGTGCCCCACTAGACACGACATGTAGTATCTTTGGGTGAGGGGCCAAACTGTTTATCTAATACATAGCTAAGCTGACCAGTAACCATGTAACATAAAGACAACACTGCATGTAGCACACTATACATTTTTTTTACTCCAAAATTTCTGTAGTATGCCTCACATGCCAAGTCCCTGGGCATGTAGTTTGAGAAAGATAGTGAAAGTCCTAATGTCCATGAAGTTATAAATACATGTTGTGTACATTAATAAATTACAAAAAATTAAAACATTGAGGTTTGTGTAATGTTTGGAAAGGATTATCATTTATAAATCGTACTACAGGTAGTTACTCTATGAATTGAAGAATCATGTATTCCATATGTCAGAAGTGTAAAAAATTATATGAATATAACACATGATGGGTTGATTTGAATGAGTATTCATCAACTTACCTCCAAGGTGAATTTATGTAGAAAGATGAGAATCTCAAAGAAATTCATAAAATAAATTAAGATAAAAGGATTTATTAATTAAAGGTAATAATTAATTGAATTGAGCGTGAATTATCTTAATAATAACTAATAAAGAACTAAATGATAGTTTTATTTATTTCATAACTCATGGATGATCATGGGATATACCAAACCTTTTTATGTGATTGGTTTCCATATTTATTTATTTACTAAATTAATTTGTTTCATGAAAGCATTCTATCCTCATTAATTTCTAGGGTATGCATGCCCATGGTTTATTATATCAAAACCCCCTTTTACCCTTCACCTATGTTTAAGTTTAAAATCATATGTAATGGATGGAACTCCCAAACTAGTAGAGGCAGTTCAAGATGGGGACAAGAAGAAACAAATTCTAGGAGATACAGAGGTGGACTGGTGGAAAGTTGTAAAAACCAACCCAAAAGGTTTGAGGGGTTTCTACCCTATGTAAATGATATTTTATCGACCAGTAGATAAACTAACCATTAGAAAATATCATGATCATACTCTTTAATATATTTATTTCTATTAGTTTTATGGTTTATCATTATGGTTGCAATGTTGTTATCACATAATTAATGAATCAAACAATCATACAAGATGAAACTATAATAATCCATTCTTATGCATAAATATTATCATGACATGGTTAATCACTTAATGACGTTTCACATAATATTAAAAATCATGTGATAATTATAAATGCAAATTCGCGCATAAGAGGTAAAAATACCTTAAATAAAATATTATGTCAGACCAAGCCATTCATTACTTGATTAAGGGAGTACTCAACAAAACTATGTGTTTGACCAAACCTAGTTGGGACACTTAATATTATATAGGATTCCCTTATTAAATGTTTCTAGTTTATATAACCTTATTACATCAATAGGAGTATCTCTTTCTAGAATTGTTGTAATATTGGAGGAAAGAGTTGAGGAAATCAAATGTTAGGATTTCATGATTGGGGAGTCCACTCAATAGATCATGGAGAGACAAGACTGGAGTTAGTAAAGACCTACGAACCTACATACCTTAAAATAGATTGACCAACTCTTTTTGGGGTTATGTGAAGGGGAATAATAATCCTTTCCACTAGAATTTCATGGAATGTGGACCTTCTACATTCAATGGTGAGGGCCATTGGGACTTGATAAAAAATTGTGAGACTTAACAAAATTAATTTATTATTTCTCATAAAATTTAATCAATGAATTAATAATGATCTTCCCTTTTAATTGAAGAATCAAAAATTAAAATCTTGTCAACCACACTATCCCTATGACCAGTTCTAGATGAGGAAAACATCATCACCGGATAAAACTTCCATGAATAGTGTAGATGCCCTCGGGTTGTCCAACACCATGAAAGAAAGTCTTACATGCTGGAGTTAGTATTACCTAATATGCCTACGAAAGTGGCAAGTGATGAGGATTTTATAGTCTATAAGATACCTATGAACGATGTGGTCAATGTTCAATGTTTACTTCTATAATTAATGTCTACTTAGCTCATCATGTCTCACAAAAACATAGATGCCTAAAGCATGCTCGAGAACCTATGTGTTATTTATCAGGAGAGAGAAAGATAAGAAAGGTTTGAGATATCCAAATAACACTTTCAGAGTATGTTTGGAGAGGGTACCTCAGGTGGGCCTCATATATTCAACCTCATTGTCTACATTGAGTTCCCCAAGGTTCTAGGGTTTAAACTCCCCAAAGAACGGGGCACCGATCTCATTCTTACATTACTCTATCAAAGCTTCTCTATCTTTGTTGTTAATTTCAATATGAACAACATTTATAGGTCACTATATGATCCCCTTATCCTCATTTACCATGTGGACAAAGATATGAAGTGAAACAAGACTTTTGTCCTTATGGTGAATAATAGGAAAGAAAAGGAAAAGATCTTTAATAAAAATATTTTTTATGCCCTTCTAAGAAAAATAAGATCAAATGGGATAAAGGGAACAGTATGCTGTTTTTTTTCTTGTGGAATGAAGGACCACTGGATTAAAAAATTCACCCTGCCTAAGAAGAAGGAAGAGGCTTCAACTACATTTCTTATAAAATAGAATCTATCTGTTTCAAAAAATTTGGTATTTGATACATCTATTTGTTCTGACATGTGTATCCAAATACAAGAACCATGTATATTAAGGAAGATTGACTGAGGGAAGGTAGATCTATGGGGAACCAATAGAGCCATACTTTTTTACTTTAGTTGTTGGGGGCTACCACCTCAAGTTGCTAAATAAGATGATATTGGTGTTAAAGGGTAGTTATTATGTGTCCTCTGTTACTAAAAATATTATTTTTGTATCCATATTAGATACAGATGGATTTATTTCAATTTTGGAAATGAATTTTCCTTCTTTTACAAAGGTAAAAAAATTGTAGGGCACATTTATTCAATGTTCTTTACGTGTTGGATTACACAAACCAAGTAATGGAAATCAATAACAAATACACTTAACATGATTCATACCACATCCAACATTAGAATCACCAGCTAGGTCATGTAAATGATAAATAATTGAAAATGTTGCATCAAGATGGATATTTAGATTCTTTCAAACAGAAATCACTTGGAGTAGGTAATTCATGTTTACAAGGAAAAATTTCCAAAGCACCATTTAGTGATAAAAGTTAAATGGAAAAAGAGCGTCTTGAATTGGTTCATAGTGATGTTTGTGGACCATTTATAGTTGAATTAATGAGACAATACACACACTCCATAACATTTTAGATGATTTTAATAGATATGGATATATCTAATTAATGAATTATTCAGATACTTTTGATAAGTTCAATGAATACAATAATTATGATGAGAACTGTCTTCGAAAAAAGAATAAGAAAGTCCACTTAGATCGAAGAGTATAATATCATAATCAAGACTTCATTGATTACTTATGAGCATTTGGGATCCTATCCCAACTCACTCCTCATTACATACCTCAATGGAATGGTGTGAGAAAGTGTTGGAACCACACCTTGTTGGACATGGTAAGATCCATGATGATTCATGAAAGTCTATTATCGTCCATTTGGGGATATGCATTACAAACAGAAACACACATACAAAACTAAGTACCAAAAAAATCGATTAATGGTATTACAAACATGTTATCAAGTGGAAATAAAGTCATGTTAAGTCATTTAAATGTGTAGGGAAGTGATGTTTTTTTCAAGGCCTCTTCAGGTGACAAATTTTCACCCTGAGGCACAATGTGTTCCTTTATAGGATACCCCATGGAAACAAGATGATATTACCTATAAAACCCCTCATAAAAAATTATTATAGTGGCATGAAACTCCATATTAATTGAGAGGGATAACATATCCAAAAGATATAGTGGACGTGAGATATACTTCAATGATGTTGAGGCTCATGGTATATAAGAGTTGGTATATGAATAGATTCAACAATTCCCTGTGGTACAAATAACTATTCCGGAGACACAAAGACTATGTAAGAGTATAAGAGAGGTTATAGAACTGGAATGGTATAATTTTCTAGTTAATGATAATGGAGAATCATTATTAGTTGATAATAATGGTCCTCTAACCTATAAGGAAGTAGTAAGTGGAACAGATGTTTCTAAGTGGTATGAACCCATGAATTTTGAAATGAATTCCACTTACCAAAACCAAGTTTGGATTTTGGTAGATCCTCCAGCTGATGTAAACCCTTTTGGTTTCAAAAGGGTATTCAATAAGAAACTGTACTTGGAGGAAAATTAGATAGCTATAAGGCACAACTGGTTGCAAAAAGTTTCAAGCAGGATCAAGGAATTGACTAAAAGAAAACACTTTCACCAGTTTAAATGCTAATATCCATCAGGATTATATTGGCCATTGCAATATACCATGACAATTATATTTCAAAATTGTATGTCAAAATAGCCTTCCTTAACCAGATCCATCAAGAATATGTCTATATCACACAACCTGAAGGGTTTATTACTCTAAAGAATACCAATAAGTTATGTAAGCTGTAGAAATCCATTTATGGATTAAAGAAAGCATCCAAGTCATGGAAAATTCTTTTTGATGAATCCAAAAAAAATTTGGATTTAAAATGAGTGAAGGTGATCCTTGTTCCAAAAAATTAGTTTCATGGGAGTGCATTCATTTTTTTAATACTATATGTTGATGAAATATTAATTATTGGAAATGAGATACCGATCATACATTCTATTGAGGCATGGTTGAATCAATGCTTCTCTATGTAGGAAATGGGAAATGTTGTATATATTATTGGAATCAATACACATCTTGATAGATCTAGGAGATTGTTGCGAATAAGTCAAAATACATTCATTGAAATGATACTGAAGAGATTCAGTATGGAACAATCCAATAGGGGACTATTCCCAACGTCACTCAACATTCATCATTCCTAGAAAATGTGTCCAACAACACATGTGGAAATAAAGATAATGGAATGGAATTCATACAAATCATTAATTGGGGTTGTCATGTATTCCATTATTTATACTAGGATAGATGTCACCTCTGAATTAAGTGTGGTAGGAAGAATTCAAGCTGACCTAAATGACCACAATTTGACTGAATTCATGTCTATCCTAAAGTATCTAAGGTATGATAAGGTTATGTTTATGGATTATGGAGGAGATGAGTAACTAGTCATCCTAAGATATGAAGATTCTAGTTTCTAGAAAAATAAATCTGACATGAAGTCAAAAATGAGATACATCTTCACTTTAAATAGAGGTGTAGGGAGCGGGATCAGCTCAAATGTAAGTGTGTTCACAGATTCTGTAGTACATTCTGAGTATATCGCAGCTTCTGAGGTAGATAATTAAGAAGTTTGGATGTGTATATTCATCTAGGATCTGAATTCAATACCTATTAGTAAAGATCACATCACACTATATTGTGATAATATTGTTGTAGTGGTTCTCGCAAAAGATGAAGGTCACATCAATGGGAGAAACACATAATTCACAAGTGTCATCTCTTAATGGATTTTTCTCAAATATGTGAAGTTGCAGTGAGTAGTAATTCCATTGATGATAATGTGATGGTACCCATGACTAAATCCTTTACTCAGCAGAAACATTATCATCATGTGAGGTCTAGCAGATTGAAAGATGTATGTACTTGACTCTATTCAAAGTGGGATTTTGTATGATTTCATGTCCTAGAACCAACTGTTTATAAATTTATTACATGAATAATTAAAATATTTAAATATTAAACACCTTATTTGTTAGTTCCACAAGGCTAAATACCCTGAGATGGGGGTGAATCGGGGTATGAGGAATTTAAAATTAAAGATCGTTCTGATCTTGTTTCACTGTTAATCAAAACATTCTTCTCTCCCTTTCCTGTTGCACAATTTAAACAGAAAGTAAAGAATGCATAGGATACATCAATTTTTACTTGGTTCACCCTCACCGGGACACGTCCAAGGAGAATACACTGGCAATGTTCCGATGTACCAAATTTACTATAAGCACACACCTATTTACAGGGTTCGAGATAGATCACTTATATTCCCAGGCTCACTGCCTTCACAATGTTTAGGGTTATCTCACTACTTTCCCAAGGGTCATTCCCTATTTCCCTCTCTCTGGATCACTACTGGTGGAGAGGATCACCTTCTTCCTCTACCTTTATTCACTGCTCTGGAAAGGATTCACTCACAGTTTATAGAACTATAGGTCTCTTCATTATCACTAATGAATACATCCTCTGTTGTATGTAGATTTTCTGTTGTATTCCAACATTCAACTGTAGATGAATGTCACTTTGCACTGAAGGTATCAGGAAATCTTCAAGCTTCCACACAACCCTGAATCACTGTCGGGAATCAAACTTACTTGGTTCCCTTCTCTAAGGTGGTGCTCAAGTCTCGGTGCACATGTCAAAACTGGCATGCAAGTCCACCTCAACCACATGCGTGACACAATCTTCTCCAACTCCAAACTTGTACGACGCACACCCTTTTATGCCCAAACTAATATTGGCGTGAAACCAACAATTTTCGTGCTTCTTCAAAACGTGGTGTGCAAGTGTCACCAAACCACTTACATGACACATCCTTCTTTAACTCAGAACCTGTGTGACTCTCTTCCTTCCTCACCCATCCCCCCATGGACACACAACTATCACCTGGCGCGCATCCTCTACTTGCGCGACCACACACCACTTGCACGACCAACACACATGCATGACCGGAGCTCTGATTTTTCTAAATGTTGAACTCTACACCGAATGAGGAGGGGTCAACCTGTATTTATAGGCATTTAGACACCATGTGCAACGGCACACATGTCTCCCCTCAGCGTGCATGTTTCGGCATGCAAATCTCCTGCCACGCAAATCACTTGTGTGACCAAACACAAAACATGTGCGACCCTTAACCATTTGTCATATTTTGATGTATTTTTCTTGAAAAACATTCAGCGCACATGTTTCCTCCAGATCATCAATTCCTTGGTCGAAGTTCTTCAATCAATCATTGATCTTTAACCATAGCTCTTGAACTTGACATGCCACCATGAAATCCCCTTTGTCAACAAATTTGTATGTCATGGTTTTCTTTGTCAACAATTACAACACATATGTCCACTTTGTCAACAAATACAATCATCTCAAAATGATTCAATGATACCTTGAGGATTTTTTTCGCAACATTATTATATATTGTTAATTATTCTGTATGACTATTTTGTAACAAGGTCCTAGAGTATTTTTCGCATTGACAAGGACATAGTAGTTCCCCTATATGATGATAACTTTTAAGTGCTACGAAAAAATTCATAAATATAGTTATGAGTTTGGATGAAATATTGTAATGAAATACATAGTATATACCCTCAAGTTCTAGTACTTGTATGTATATGAGACTTCATCTCATGAAGTTCACAATTTTTAATATCAAATATGGGATATTATGAGAATAGACCCACCAATAGGAATTCCACATGTTTTTGCTTCACAATATATTCTTATCTGTGAGCATGTGTAATGATCCTTCAACATTAAGATCATCATTAAAAATTTTCATGACTCGTGCACTTTGAGTTGATGATGAAAACCATCATGAAGATAGTTGGCGAGAAGTAAGGTATATTGGGAGTGTCATGAATGACATGTTATTAGTGGATAAGTCGAGGAATAATTTTTCCCTTCCATTTATGGAAGTTGATATCTCATCCCTTTGAATGAGAAAGAACTGTCGCATGAAATTACATGTCCATGGTGTAACAAGGACGCTATTTCATGTAGGAAAAGAACAACGTATCAAAAACAAAGTTCGGAGACTCTATCATGAAACCTTCTTGATGATATATTGAAACAAAAATATTATATTACACAGTGAAAGGTCTTATGTGAATTTCATTGTGGCGAATTTATGTTCTTTCTCTTGGGTTCCTTGACCTATTTCTAGATATTACTCTTGTACATTAGGCAATCCCTCATAATTCTTATGAGAAAAAATTATAGATGTTCACACAATATGTGTATTTGGTTGTCTTGATTAAATTTTATTTTAATTTAATTGATGAAATAAATATTATTCTCAAGACTATGGAATAATATTTATCAATTTAAAATTATCGCATAAATTAAATAAATATTTATTCCAAATATTGTGAGTAAAATATATATATATATATATATATATATATTTAAACATTTAATAAATATTTATTTACTATATTTTAAATAATCCTTTTTAAGAGAATAAGTTATTTATTTATTTATTTGTGGGGATCAATAAAGGGAAGTAGAGTCAGACCGGACCATGGCCAGTCTGATAGTAAAATAATTATTCATAAGCTGATAAATAATTATTTAACTAGTTATAATACGTTAAAATTATAATAATAATGCAATTTTTTTGGGACGTGGAATTTTATTTGTAATTATATTTTGTGCAAGTTGACACATAATAAATAATTAAACGGTATTATAATTTAGATTATGGGATTATCTAAGTTAATGAATGTATTTAATTCTTGATACACAATTAAATATTGTAACCAATGCCCCATGTTGATAAATAGACCCGCATGTCTATTGTACCATGTACTAAAATATACACCCGGTGAATTGAGAATTGTTGAGGTAAAATATTTCTATCTCGAATCCTCTTCCCGACATTCTCAAGAATGAGAAACACCCTTCATGAGAAAAGAAAACCCAATCAATAATGACTGACACAAGACACACTATTTGTCACACTAGCACCTGGAGAATGAGTGGTGTCAATCAGAGGCCATCAGATCATTTTTGGATCACCCCTAGAGGATTATGGTTTGGATCCTTGCAAGTGTAAGGAGAAAATCTGAATGGGTCATTCCAGACAATCAACATCATCAACAAAGAAAGTACTGAAGATCCAGTTATTCTTTTATATGTGAAATTAATTAAATTAATTATAAACATTGTGTGAAATATCCTTTCCCTATTAGATCGAGAGTCTTTATTATTTTTTCTAATTATTTAATTTTAATCTGTGGATTCTTCCATTCATCGTCGTATTTATCCCAGATTGGTCATCAATTACCACATAGTCAATGTTGGGCCCCATCTAATGTCGCACTTCTACTGCGTCTAGATCCTCCACATCCATAATAAAAATTCCATTTTATAGATAAATTTTATGATTTTAAGGAAATTTTTGTGTCCACTTCCTTCTTATATCTTTTATTTTTGATCCATTTCATTATCTTCATACATGATGATTAATGAACTTCTTGATCTTCTTCTGAGAATGATGGTTCTACCTCACTTTGACTATCATCAAAATTAATTTTCATTATTAACTAATTCAATTTTCAATTTCATTGTGTATGATATTTATTTTAGTATGCTTCATTACCTTCCTCTACATTATTAACAATTATTATTTTTCCATGTGTTCGAATCCTATAAAATAGAGACAATATCAATCAATATAATTACCAGCATTTAGAACTCCATATATCATTATCAATTTAATTTTATTATAAAAATACCTCATATATATTGAACATATTTTCTTATAATTCCCCATAAATTCATATCAGCAAAACCCAAAATTAAATGTTATTATGGGAATCATTTCGCACCACTAATTTTCTCTTGATTTCTTTGAATTATATATTTTTGAATCATAGAAAATAAATCATCAATATTAATGTGGGATCTTGTGGTATGACATCAACCATTACTTATTTATGATTTCAATCAAATATCATACCAATAGTTCCATTATAATATGAAATCATCTTTTTTATATATTCCTTTAACTATTTTATGGTCCTCTAAATAAAATTTTTACTCTTTTTAACTCAAATGGAACCCCATTTCCCAAAATAAAAATAGGATTCAATAGTTTCCCATGAAAATTCACTTTTCATGAATATCCAACAACATCCTCCTTATGCTCTCAAATATTGTTTTATTGTTCTTTTAGTTTTTCATTAATACCATTGATGAACATAGTTTAAAAATCAATATTGAGTTTATACTCAGCATCTTTTTCTGAGTTATCAATATTTATTGATATGAGGTTTTCAATTTATTCCTTCATCTAATATTTCTCTTCATCATACTCCTACATATATATATTGACATCATGATCCAATATATAGTATTTTTTTCCACTTCAAAGACATATCTCATAATTTCTATCTTGTAATTGAAAATGAATTTAAAATATTTTTTGATTTATCCTTTATCATAATCACTTTAATCCCCTGATTGAGGAATATCAAAAACAAAAACCATGTTATCTTTATCATGATCATTATAGTCTTCAATTTACCATACATAGTTTTCATCATTAAAGGATTTCTCGGTGAATGAATATTATTTTTACTGATGAAGTTTATCTTCACATTTCACGTTCAATTCACATATTCATCATAATTTTTATGAGACTTGTTACATCATAATCTTCATCTTCTAATAACTTTTTTTGAGAGATGATGAAATATGTCCAACCTCCAGACAAAAAGAAATGTTATATGAATTTTCTCCTAAAACATTTCTTATCATATTCTTATATATGAATAAATTAATCCCATGAACTCATTATCCACTTCTTCTACATGACCATACTCTATAGTGAGTTTCTTCAATGATATGAAACTCATATCTCTATATTACCTTATCTCTATATAATCTTTATCATCACATCTAATCATGTATGTAATAATAGGTCGGGGAAATATATTATTAACTCATTTGAATAATTATCTATTATTAAATATTATTTTGGATTAAACTGAGGTGGAATCCTTCTCATTATAACTGTAATGATCATCTCGTGTCAAAAAATTCTCCAACGCCAAACATTTCAACTATGAAAAATTTTATAGATTAATGAATTTATATATAGAATCATTTGGGTCAATTATAATAACCTAATATTTGTTCCACATATCATAAAATTATAATTCCATGACTTTTAAATCACCTTCAATGATATTTATTGGTTTTTTCCACATCAAATGTATCATCTTGCATGACATCACCATCATGTAGTTATTGTTTGATAAAGATACTCCATAGGCATTACTTATTTTGGAATCATCATCCAATTATCTCAAATATTTTCATATGATAAAACACCATTGTCCACACTAGTATAAATACTATAAAATGAACATATAATGGAATTCATACATAATTATCCGAATTAGTGTTTCTTTTGATTCTTCCACGTGTATAAATTGTTTCCATCGACGATCAAAATATTTTTTTAATTAAGATCTTCAATTGAAACCACTAATATTGAAAATATGATTTTATCCTTTTCCACCACTTCAAATTTAATTCCCACAAAATATAAATACATTGATATAGGGGTGAATCATGTAATGGTATGATAAAAAATGTCTTCATATCTTGTTTTTTCATTAGAAAAAAACACACCCTCTATTACATATTTAAAAATATAAATGGGAAGTAACAAAAGAATAGGACAAAAAAATATACCTGGTTCACCGTCACTCTGATACCTATTAGATGAATTGAATGTAAATATAATGATTTATTAAATCCAATAATTCTCACTACAACTTACAATGTTCAGAGCAGAATCACTATTACTGTTAGTTTATAACCATTAAAAATATGAAAGCTCATTCCCCCCCCCCTCTCTCTATATATCTCTCATATAAATGAATTTCTCCCAATATACACTCATATAAAAAAATTAAGAGTTTATTTACACAATTGTGTGTATATATTCCCACGCTACATCAACGATATAATGGAAACCATTGCACAATTCTCTTTCAAAAGACCCCTCCATGAGAACTATTTGTGAACCACCCTTAATATTACACAGATCACTTGATTCTACAGTTGGAAATTACCCTATCCATGTGGTTCATGTGACTATCATCAATATTTTTATTCATAGTTCATTCAATCCATTGTAATTATCATTTGGAAAACATTATTTGGATCACATGAATCGTTAAAACAGGTTCAGATCACCAAGATCATGAGACCATGATCAAACCATATTGATTACAATCCACTTATTATATAATGTAGTTTGCTATACCATATTATGATAACATTGAATATTAGACCAAGTTCTGTTCTTATTTATTTCATGATATCAATATTTATTCCAATGAGAATAAATACACGTAGAATACTTCACTTAATAATACTAGATTGTGGGATCCTTTCATAAGACTTTATAGTAATTTCATAGAATGTATGACAGTAGTGAAATACTTTTTTAGGTCATAAAAAATACTTCTTATTTGGTTAAAAATAGTTGAGAAAAAATATAAAATTATTATGTAGGTTAATATGTATTATTTTCATAAACACGCTACCTTAACTCTGAAAATTATGGACATCCATCCATTACACTACCTCAGAAATCGGCATTATAAACATATCATTATAATATAACATGATAAATTTCTATATGTACCAAGAGCTTCTCATAATCATTTCCATTGTCTTCAAGCATTTTGTGTTATCTCGTCATGAGATCCAATGAAAATTTGGTGGCTAGTTCCATTATCTTCATGTTCTTCATGGGACCTCACCATGAGATCAAATGAAAATCATGTTATTTCTATGACATTATCTTCATCTTATTCATAATATCACATCATTATAAGTGAATACATTCTTGTGGTCAAGTGATTTTTAATGACAGTTTGATATATCAATCAAATATTTGTTCTTTTTCCTCAACATATTAACATTATCTCTCCATGAGACCCTCGAATAATCATCTAATTCTAATTATATCTCTTTGAGATTTTATGAAAATCATATTATGTATTCATGTGGTTCACATGATCTAATTATAAGATCTTCCAAAAAACATGTATTTATTCACATGATTTCTTCACGATATTATGACTAAATTCATATACCATATGATTATTTTAGAAATTAATTATCTCTGATATAATTTTATATATTTACAATTAGTGATATTAGTTTAGAAATTTATGCTGAATGAAATCATTTCAGACATTCACACTAACTTTTTACACTTTATTGGACATCTATAACTCTTAAAAAATGTATATCCTGGTAAAGTCACACAATGAATCAAAGTGTATCATCATGAGGGGATTCTTCCCAAAATGTTTTATAGGATAAAATCTAAATCCCATGTTAGACGTCAGGGGTTATCATTAACATAAAATAAAGTATCACTATCCCATATTTAAAATATACAATGTACATTAAATTCATTGGGTTATTGAAGGAATATAGAAATTAGATTCAATATATTTCAATTTTATGAGACATTAGAATGGCTAGGAAAATTCCTTCATCATGGTTCCATAAATGGATGCGTATATTCCAAATAATATCCACTCAGAGTGTCACTATTGTTGTTTAGTATTTGTCCCAAAAATTATGAAACTTGGTGGTGATTGATTGAATCCTCATCCAACCATTTTAGTGGTGATTTCTTCTCATTTCTTATATTTTAAAACTATACACGCTTTTTATTTTATAAGAAAGGATGTATTTTCTATGAAATTACACACACTATTACTTTACTAAAACATGTTATACTATTTCCAAAATATAAAATGAAAATCATGAAACAAAATAATATGAGAGGTATAAAATTACTCAATTATAAATAAGTTATATTTCATTATTATCATAAAAATGTTTCATTTATGTTAATGTATGTAGAACTCAAAAGAAAATATGAAGTTATTACAGCATGATACTCAAGGAATAAAAATTGATATTCAAAAATCCACTTGTGATTTTTATAATAATTAAAAATAAACTCTATAATATAGGGATTAATAATTTTCTTAATATAATATTAATAGATTAATTTCCTTATATAATACATCATATATGGTGTATATTAACTATATAATTAAATTTAGGTGAATATTATTAAACATGTATAAATAAGATTAATTTGATATGGAAAATTGTATTCCTTTTATTGACCTCGTAAAGGTTAATTCCAAGCATAGATGATTTTTTTATACAATTATTCTTATGGATTAATTGGGTTCCCCTGTATATAATGGTATAATTTGAATTCATCAACATGATACTATTTTAAATATGATTAAGGGTAGGATCTCAAATCAGTAAATTCATTTTGATTCAATCATTGGTGGGCTCACATTAGTCAATAGTGTTTTATCTACCATCCCAATCAATATTAATTCCATGTTCATTCATTATAAATCTATTATAAAAAAATTTAAATTATTCTTAATTGATTCATATGGGACTCCCATTACGAAGTTCACCGCCATTGGGATAGCTGGTCTAGACTCGTCAGACCCATTGATGGAGAGGTATCAATATTAGAGGTATGGATGATAGTATGTATGGATTGAAAGTTAAAATCAGGTCGGAACCCATATCGGGAATTTACCTTCATTCTACCTGTATTGAAATTATTTATTATTTTTACCCCATTGATTGGGATGATAATTCTTCTAGTTCACAATTATGGCGTAGTTTTAAGGGCCTTGTGTAGATGATTATGAACAACACATGGTGGGTTATTGAATTTAGGTATGTGTTATTATAGATTCATAATTGGGGGGAACTCACTTTTTATTTAAATGGTGACAAGTTATTGATTTTATATTTTAATAATATTTTGCACGCACAATTTTATTGATTTTATTTTGAATACATACCACATTTCTATGTTTTATAGAGTCCAAACCTTGGAGGGTAAATACCAATGTTTCATCACATCATATCCATCAAGGAATATTTATTGTTCAACATTATATAACATGAATTAGGTTTACAATAATATGTAATTAGCGGATGTATATTTTGGACAAATAACATCTCTCATAAATTCAACATTATTCTTTATATTATTTTAATGAATGTCATCCAAACTAATAATAAGCTTCGACATTTAACGACCCAAACATTTATTATGTAAAATTAACTTGGTATAACTAAATATATTATTATGGTTATATAAAACATATTCACTTCATGGGTTTTATGTTTTTGTATTTTAAAATAAGAATAAGAATTGTTATTGTTTCTTATATAGATGTTGAATAGATATTACAAGTTTTGTATAAATATAGGGCTTTAACAAATACAATTTACCTAGAAAAAGGAAGTGATGGCCTCATAAAGTACAATTTCTATATAAAAAGTCCGTTTTTTGGATCTTGGAAAAGAGGTAGTGTCACTGGGATTCTATCTTGAGTAAGCCCAAGATGAGCTTCAACTCGTTATGCTTGAACTAAACCGCCTACGGGAGAATTGGATGTTAATAGAGATTACTACAAGAGCGATGTTATCCGAGCCACACCAAGAGTATGTCACCATCACACACCAATCCCTTATCACTTTTTCATGTGTTATAAGGGATTATGTAACAATACCCTAGCACTATTATTATGTGCATTATTTATGTATACATAATGTACATTCATTTTTTATTGGTACGTTGTAAATGGGTTTTAAAGAACAAATAGTAATTTTAAATTCATATTTAAATTAAATTAAAATTCTTTTTGATGAATTAATGTATTTTGAAGTAAATACTATTTTATTAAAATATTAATACCAAATTAATTTTTGTTAAATATAAATAATCCTATAATTTTTATGAAAACAATTTTAATTTATATTAAATATTGAAATCTGTTTTTTCCAAAACCCATTAATTTTATATGAATATAAGTTTTAATTTTAAATGTAAAAAAATAAAATATTTAGAAAATTATTTATATAATGTTAATTTTATTTTAGTATTCAGGATGTATAAATTTTCTAATGGTGAATGTTCTATATGTTTCTGAGACTGTCGAATTTTTGGGTAACTATTAAATACCGCTTAAATATATGTGTTTTCTGACATCATAATGACCTAATGGAGAAGTAATAAAATATAAAAAATGAATATTTCTGTCAATATATTTTTTAACTACAAAATAATGTGATTTTAGATTTGTGTGATTAATTTTATGCTTCCTTAATGGACCCTCCAAGGCATATAAAATACTTTTACTTTTAAACGTGATTTCATTGAATGTGTGACTCACCTCCACATAACAAACCATAATATTTTAATAAGTTCGACCATTAGACATATAAAATAATTTTTTCCACTCTCATTTGGAAACAATCTTGGGCAAAAACCATGGGTTTTTTTGTGGTCTTTAATATTTAATTACATGGATTTTTAAACCTATGTTTGTGAAATATAAGAGAATTCCCCTCTCATTTCCTATATAAGGCCTCCTAATATCCTACAAAACTTCACTCAAAACCCAAGGAACACTTCCTTACTCTTCATTACTCTCTCTATAATCCTCATAATGTAATAGCCAGATGTTTTTATGAAATATTTTATTTAAATAATTTTTATTCTTCAGTATCTTGCTTTGCATGAAATCGTGAGTTTAAATGAACTTTGAGATGTCCTTAATATAATAATAATGTTATATCCTAACAATTAGGTTAGCGGGAATAATAAGAACTAACATTTCAAAATTCATTATGAATTTATTGGATATTAATTATTTATGAAAAATATAAATCAATTAGATATTTTTATTTTTTGAGTGAATTATGCTTGCTAAGGAAATTAATGATATATATATGTTATATACTTAATAAAATATTTGTGTTGATATTCAACCAATTTATATTTTAGTAATAGGGTATAAATAAAACCCTATTTTATGTATAAGAACCTATTTTTTAATGGTTAATTTTATACCATTGAATAGAGAACCCATTTCAAATTAAAATTTTGACACATTAATAATATCTATATGACAAAATAAAAATCTTATTTTGATACAGGATATAAAAAATTTTCTTTGGATAAATTTATGATACTTTTCTAATAACATTCATATTTTGAGGAATAGAAAAAATACGCTAAATTATAATAAAAATCATATTTTTTCATCGAGATAATTTATATTATTAAATTGTAATATGGAATTGATTTAAAGTATAAATAGAATATATTTTTTCCATTTAATATAATTTATGTCATTTTCAAAAATTTTACATTTAATTGATAAGTAAAAACATTTCAATCTTTTACAATGTTTCATATTTTGAAACTTCTATATTATTTCAAGAATGGGATTAATTTTTAATCAATTATGACAACTTCTGTTTTTTTAATTTGGAAAAATGGAATTCATATTTTGTATAACATTGTACAAATTTTGTGAATTTTTACCTTTTATTTTTTTTACATTATGCATATTAACATTAATAATTATTTTATTTAGCATGGTTAAAAGGTAAATATGGTAAATAAGGGTAAATAATAATTATTTTATTATATAATACAACCCTAAATTGTGTCTTAATCCTATTGGATGAGATATTTCAGACCATGGGAATACATAGGTCGATTATGGGTCCCCATAGATTAACATGGATGTGAAAATGACATTTTATAAGAATTAATTTTATGTAATGATAATTATTACCTAAACATACATCTTTTAATAAATCGATTTTAGTGTGGGTAATATAACTGAAATATATAATTATTAATATTAATTTTAAATATATTTATATATATATTCTACATCATGGTATTTTATATATAATTTTTGACGATTATATAAATAGTTTTCTTTATGACACAAATATGATGTAGTGATTACCTTATTAATGAAATATTTAAATAATTAAATTTAAGAAAATAAAAAAAAAATGGTTATTTTGAATTAATACATGAAGTTTCTAGATGAAACATACATATTATATTTTACATAATGCCTTGTTTTTTTAAGGAATAATGATTTTATGAATTTTTAAAAAGTAAAGTATTAATAGTGTCCTATATTGACACAATTCATAACATGAAACATAAAATAATTTATTAAATGATATAAAATATAAATAAATTTTAGATTCCACCAAATGATTAATATAAATCCTAATGTGTCATAAATAAAATTTTTTGGGTCTTTTTACAAGATATGGTAACTAAATGACCCACAATGTGTAAATAACATGGTATCATGGTAAGAAAAAAAGGGTAAAATATGGGTTAAACCAAAAAGATAAGGTTAAAAAAATATTCTAAACGTGTCTAAATATTATTGGATGATGGGTATTAGAACCAAAATCATCTTATCATTGAATTTAAAAATATTTGGATAATTTTTAGTCAAAATTGAATTTATTATAAATTAATATTTTTTAGAGTTTCCAAAAGTTACCCTCTCCTCTCATATAAAAGGCCACCTCCTCCCTCTCCTCTTCACACCATTTTGATAATTCTAGCTCAGAAACCCCCTGACCATTTCCCTTATAAACCTTCTTAGATACATTCTAGAGGTTCTGGTCTTCTCAATTGATGAATTCTATTGCCTTAAAATGAAATTTAAAGGTGGCTTATCGAGGAAGAGGTAATCTCTTCTACCGATTATTCAAATTTATTTCTTCTTCTAGTTACTCTTATTTAGATGTTTCATTATAAAGTAATAACATCAATATAAATCATAATCTGATATGTTATTATAAATATTAGAAAAACATATTTTATCTCTTATCCACCCTACGAAAAATGAAATCCTCGCGTGTGCGTACGTATGACTTACGGTCTTCATGTCGTGGAGTAATGTGTTTTTCACCATCAACTTATATGGATGGGTATAATGGTGTAAATAATAACTATATATGATTAATATAACATGATACTAATTCTTATATACTTTAAACCATCAAATTCAATATCACTCAACAATTATGGGAAAGATATCATCACTCGTGCATACGTACGACTAACCATCTCCATGGTGTGATGTGATTCGTTCAACATAATGTTCATTAAATCATGATTATATAAATGAATTGAATGAATAAATATGATATATATTAAAATAATACCTTTCTTTGAATTATATAACTATAATAAAAAAATAGATGAATAATAACTTATCTGATATAACATACATAAGAACGTAAAGCAGTTAATGCCTGAATAACGAGTTACAATGAAATGTTACTAACATAAAGGTAAAAATGTAGTCATAAATGTTATCATAAAGAATATCATGTTTTGGGAATAAATTAGTTACATTATTTATATAATTATACAGGAGTTTTAGATATATACTATTCATATCATATCTAAGGTAGGGGATAACTTTTCCAATTACATTTTATCCGAGATTATTTATTCGTAAGTATATAGTTGGCATATATTTATCATCCATATCAATGTCTTCAAAAAATATTACCATAAAATGAGTACTCTTCTTCTATGTATGTTTAAAGAAATTTTTATCCATTTTGAATTTTACTACATGGTTTGGAAGAAATATTTCTTTTCTTTACCATATGATGTACTTTTTGAAATTTCTGGAAAAAGTACGGGGTTATGTTTTTTATCTTATACGACATGAATGGGTTTTTAAATATTTATATTTCCTTTTTACATTAAGCATTATCTACATTTTTATTTGTTTATTTTGTACTCAATTCATCTCTTTTAAAATTTCATGACATGTTGAGAAAATAAAACATTTTTGAATAAGTAAGGATATTTTCCTTAGGAATTAATTTCAACTATTTTATCAAAATTACTCTCCATCTAAGATGAAATAGGGTTATGTTTCTATCCCTATTATTGATTTTATTTTATTGTGATAATTATGGAATTATTTTTATAAAGTCCATTTATCTTATAAGAATTATTTTATAATGAAATGATTTTTAAAAATATCATTTTATTACATGGGTTATGCTATGATGAATTATTTATATTCTTATGGAACACATAAGAAAGGTTTCTTTATAATATGGGTGGTATATATGTATCCCTCCAATTCATTAGGTAAAGTGTTATATCTCATTAAATAGACCATGCTGTAACGATAATTAAATATGGTTCAGTAATACATGAATGGGATGAGGAGTAGATTCGGTTTGGTAATGGACTTTGTCCCATATGATTGTCTTGGAAATGAGCCTCGAATAAAATGAAATTATTTTCCATTATTGTGTTTGTATTCCAAAAAGTTTCATGTCTTATTTTATGTTTATTGGTATCACATTTCACTTCTATGATTTATCCCATGACATGATATTATGATCTCTAATATGCAGGATAAGATTTAAAAATTTTATATAAGATTGATATTTCATTTGTTTACCCTTACTGAAAATTTGAGATCACCCTTTCGTATATTTTTTCCCTAGGTCAGTTAAAAGGGTATTAGGTATGAAATGCCAAAAACGAGTCTAGTTATGATGAAATAAACAAGAGATAATGTAGATGTTTTATGATCCAGTTGTTTATGTTTCCACATTTATAAAGAAATTATACTTATACATTCCTGTTATGTTTTTGTTATATGTTGTAATAAATATACATGACTCTGAATATATATCAATGTATGTAAATTATGCGTCGTTATAGTTAGTATAAGAGGAAATGTATAGTTATCCTTTGGGAACTAGCATGAGAAATCATTTTAAAGAACCATAAGGATATGTTTAAGTATAGGATACAATACTAGTGTTTTAGAAACAACCTTGAATAAATAACGATATAACCTAAAGTGTCCTAAATTGAAATTTTTTTCAAGATTATGTGGTTTTCTTATTTTGATTATTGTTTCTCACACTATGGTTTTTCTTTTTAGTCAATGGCTGGAACCCGAAGGAACCACAATAATGTTGTATACGATGAGAAATGCAATGATTGTCCCCATGAACTACCTCATGTTATGGGATCTAGAATAAAAAATCTACTTTCCATGGTCACATAACATTATCTTTCTATGAATCTTGCATGACTTCGAAATGAGAAAAGTAAGGAGCAACATTATATTTAATCTATCATTAGGTAGTATCCACCTTCATTCTATGGGTCGTATGATCCATTAGTGACAAATCTATGGATAAGTACCACAAAAAATATATTTTTAGTTCTACAATGTTTTAAACAAGAAAAATTCATCATACTAGTATATCGTTTGGATGGTGAAGTTGATCAATGGTGGAATATTATCAAGAATATGAGGTAAAGAGTTGAAATTGAGTCCATGGAATGGTCTGAGTTCAAGAAATTATTTTTCAATAAGTATATTATTCATATTATTCGAATAGATATAGAGGAATTCCTTGAACTTATGAAAGTGGATGATGAATCTGTTGGTACCTACATCGAGAAATTTTACAAGACATTCTCGG
The DNA here is from genome assembly GCA_963277665.1 of Viscum album. NCBI lineage: Eukaryota > Viridiplantae > Streptophyta > Magnoliopsida > Santalales > Viscaceae > Viscum > Viscum album. The sequence continues at coordinate 354,635,367 of OY728155.1, read as the reverse complement.
TATGCTTCTGGAATATTTATCCAACCTGACAGTAAGATTTATTTATTCATTAGTGGCATAAAACCTAATCTCAGAAAGGGAATTAGCCATAATAGACTTTAATTTCTACGAGGGAATTATTTGATGTGATCTCTAGGTTTAGATGGATATTAGAGTTACCCATCAGTCATATGGTTATGACAAGAAGCGGAAAATATATTTCAATGGAACATCTAATGACCAAACTAAAAAGAAGATGAGTTTTCCCATATTCCCAATTTGTGGAAAGAAACATGGAGGGAATTTCATTAAATGGACTATTAAATTTTTTAATTGTGGAAAATAAGGTCATCAGGTAATTGAATGCTTAATTGATTGGGAAAAAATGTCTACTGATACGAACAATTAAACTTCTACACATAATGGAACTCCTACACTTCAATGTTTCAAGTGCATGGAAATGGGGAATTATGCGAATCAATTCCCATAATCTAAGTGTTATTTATGATGATCAATGTCAACAAACTCATAAGGCCATAGACAAAAGGATGTAACAAATAATTACTATCGGTGACATTGAGTATGGTATTGAAGTGGTGAAAGGTATACATACCATCCACTCTAAAGTATAAAATATCTTATTTGATTATGGATCCACCCACTCTTTTATTTATGATTAATTTTATAGGGTTATTGTCGTAATACCTCAACAATTAGACAATGAGATAGCTACGACAACTCTTAATGGAACAATGGTCTCATCAAAAGTTTACAATTCTTCAACAATACAATTTTGTGGAAAAGTGATTCCGAAAATATTTTTATATTTCCTATAGTATAATTTTATACGATTCTTGGAATGGATTTCCTTTCTATATATGGGACTCATATAAATTTCCAAAAAAAAAGAAGTCATGTTTCATATGCCAGATCAATCTGTGTTTGTCTATCAGTACAAGGATGTATATAAACTTCTAGTGTAACTTTATTCCATAGTTTGGGACTTGATTCAAATAAATGATGGTTATTTATCTTAAATAGTTGGGCACATACAAATTATTAAGAATATTTCCATTGTAAAGTTGTTTGATGATGTCTTTCCATAAGAATTTGAAGGTTTTCCACCAAATCATGATGTTTAGTTTTCAATAGAACTCATACTGGGTCTTATTCCTATTTCAAAGAAACCTTATATTATAGATCCAACTGAGTTGCATGAATTGAATAATAAACACAAAAATAATCATGATAAAGTATTAATATGCTCTAGTGAATCACTTTGGAGAGAACATGTTCTGTTTGTTACGAGGAAATATGTATCAATGAGACTCTGAATTGATTATCCAGAATGCAACTATATCTCTATCAATAAAAAATATTGTCTTCCTCACATTTATGATTTATTTGACCAAAGACACGTAGCTCAACACTTTTCCAAGATTGATCATTATTCCAGATATCATATATTAAGGGTCAAAAGGTAGGATATACCAAAGACAACATTTTGAACATGGTGCGGCCACTATGAATTTATTGTGATTCATTTTGGTCTTACTAATGCTCGTGCAATCCCCATGGATCTAACAAATACAGTCTTAAGAGACTATCTTGACTACTTTGTGGTTATCTTTATATAAGATATTATTGTCTATTAAATTAGAAAGTAAGAACATGAAGATAATTTGAAAAATTTATTCAAGGCCTTAAGAAAGGAGAATCTTTATGCCTATTTTACCAAGATAGAATTTTGGATTAAAAAGTTTCATTTTTCAGTCACATAATCTCAAGAGAGGGGATATCTATGGATCTATTAAAAACAGAGGTTATTGAAAGATGGTCAAGACCAACAACAATAACATAGATCTAATTTTTCATGGTTTGGATAGATATTATCAATGTTTTTGTGAAATAATTTTCATGAATTTCTAATCCACTCACCATGTTGAATTGGAAAAAAAGTTATGTTTTTTAGAGGGAGGAATGTGATGATAATTTCAAAGAGCTAAAAACAAGGTTGGCCAATGCACCTATGCTCACACTACCTTATAGTGTAGAATGTTTTGTGATCTACAGTGGGAAATCAAAGAAGGGACTGGGGTGTTTTCTGATTCCAAATGATATGGTGATAGCCTATGCCTCATGATGGTTGAAAATCTTTGAGAAAAATTACCCAACTCATGATTTGGAGTTTTCTGTGGAAATCATCGCATTAAAGATACGGAGGCATTATCTTTATGGTGAAAGGTGTGATATTTTTACTGATTATATAATTTTAATGTTTGTTTTCATATAAAATGATATGAATATGCTCCAAATAGGATGGTTGGAGTTGATTAATGATTATGAATTCTCAATACATTATCAACTTATGATAGAAAAAAAGGTGGGAGATGCATTTAGTTGACATGACAATGCAGATTATACATGATAAGGATCATGAAAGATCCAATATTTATATATTTTAAAAGTATGGATCCTGAAATTATAACAGAAGGGGAGAAATATTATCTTTGTCAAAAAAATGTTCAACCATCTATTCTAGTGAAGATTAAAGAGTCACATAAGTAAGATGTAGAGTTACAAAATAAGGAGAGAAATGTTCCTGAATTCAACCTTGATTGTGATAAAATAATAATGTTCAGGAACTAGATTTGTATTCCTCCCCTACATTAATTAAAGAAGGATATATTTTATGAGGATTATAGTTCTTCATTATCAATTAAAACTAGACAAAAAAGATATAAAATGACCTTAATGAGTTTTTCTGTTGGGATGGAATGAAAAGAGATATTGTTGGATATATCTCTTGATGTATGGTTTGTTACAATATTAGTGTTGAGATACAAATGTATTGAGGGATGTTAAAACCATTACCCATACCAGAATGGTTTTGGGAAAGCATCACTATGGACATTGTCATCAGACATCCCGAAAATTCCAAAGGAAATAATGCTATCTGGGTTATAGCTGTTTTCTTTTTGAAGTTGGCACACTTCTTTGCTATTAGAGAGTATTTATCTCTTAATCAGATTTCTCTGATATATATAAATGAAGTTGTAGGATTGAATGGATTACCGCTTTCCATTATATCTAATTGGGATCTGAGATTTACATAGATGTTCTGGAAAAGGGTTTATCATGCTCCAGATATTGAGTTATGATTCACCACTACTTATAATCCTCATATATATGGTTAGTCTAAGAGGAATGTTCAAACTCTAGGAGACATGTTGAGAGAATTATCTACATATTTCAAAGGTGGATGAGATCAACACCTACCAGTGGTGAAATTTTCATACAATAATTTCGTTTACTCTAGTATTCAAATGGATCCTTATGAATCCCTCTATTGAAATAAGTGAAGAAATACAACTTCCTGGGATGAAGTTGGGGAAAGAAATCTATTAGGACCTGATCGTGTTGATGAAATGGCCAAAAAGGACAGATCCATTCAACAACCCATAAGAGCAGCAGAGATTTGACATGAATGTTTTGCTGGAAGCTGGTGTAATGAAATATATTTTGTTGTGGGTGATAAGGTGTTCATACAAATATCTCCCTGTAAGAGAGTAATGAGATTCGGAATGAAGAGAAAGTTGAGCCCTAGGTATATTGGTCCTTTTGAAATTCTAGATTGTGTTTGGAAGGTAGCTTACTGATTGGAGCTTCAAATGAATCCCTATCAGGTTGATGATATGTAACATGTATCTCTACTGAGAAATTACATACCCGATACTTCACATGTACTAATCGTAGAAGTCATAACGCTGTAAAAAGATCATTCTTTTGAAAAATAAGCGATAGAGATTCTAGATCATAGCGAAACAGTTCTACCAAACAAGACCACTCTATTGGTTAATTTTTTATGGAAGAACAAAAAATTTGAAGATGTTGCATGGGAACTTGAGGATATGATGAGGGAGAGGTATACTTATCTTTTTATTTCATGGTGATGAATTTCGAGGACAAAGTTCAGTTTAAGGGAGGTTGAATGTAACACCCGGATGTTTTTATTTAATATTTTATTTAAGTAACTTTAATTCTTCAGTCACTTTATTTCCAATAAAGAGTGAGTTTAAATGAACCATGAGATTCTATTAATATAAAATTACATTTATAGCCTTGGTTTTAGGTTAGCGGGAATAATTATAACTAAATTATGAAAATGTATTATGAATTTATTGGCTAGTAAATATTTTTTGAAAAATATAAATCAATTATATATTTGTATTTTTTGATTTAATTACGTTTTGTAATGATATTAATGATATATATGTGTTTTATAATAAATAAAATATTTTTTTTATATTCTTCCAATTTATATTTTAGTCATATGGTATGAATAATACCTTATTTTATGGATAACAACCTATATTTTTAAAAGGTTAATTTTATACACTTGAATTGGGGACCCATTTTAAATTAATATTTAAACACATTAATAATTTCTATATGAAAATATAAACATGTTATTTTAATGTGGGATATTAAAATTTTACTTTGGATAAATCTCTGATGTTTTTTATATAACTTTCTTGTTTTGATGAATAGTAAAAATACGCTATGTTTTAATGAAAAAAAACATGTTTCAACGAGATAATTTATATTATTAAATTAAAATATATAATGGTTTTAAATAATAAATTTAATATATTTTCACTATTTAATATAATTTATTTCATTAGAATTAATTTTACATTGAGTTATTACGTTAAACATTTCATTCTTTTACAATATTTTAACCTTAAAAACTCGACTTCTCATTTTAACAATAGGATTAATTTTAAATCAATTACTAAAAATAATATGTTTTGAATTTGGTAAAATGGATTCAATATTTTTAATCATAATTCCTAGATTTTTTGAATACGAACCTTTAATTTTTTGACATTATGAATAGTAACATCAATAATTATTTTATTTACCACGGTTAAATGGTCAATCTAGTAAATAATTTTAAACAAATAATACATTATTAATATAATAATACCATAAAATGTATCCTAATCCTATTAGATAAAGTATTTCCAACCCTGGTCATATTTGTGTTGTTTTTGGGACCCAATGTATTATCATGGATGTGAAAATGACACTTTATAATAATTAATTTAAATTGAACATAATTATAACCTAAACACATATCTTTTACTAAATAAATATTAATATAGGGTTATATTATTGATATATATGATTATATATATTAATTATAAATATAAAAATATTACTTACATCATGGTATTTTATTTATAATTTTTAGAGATTATATAAATAGTTTTATTTATGAGACAAATATGATGTAGTGAATACCTCATTAATGAATGACTTAAATAAATGAATTTATAAATATTAACACAAATTTAATATGGTCATTTTTATGTCATACACGAATTTTATGGATGAAATTGACATATTATATTTGAGTTAACACCTTTTTTCCAAAGAAATAATGTTAATATGAATTTTTAAAAATTCATGTATGAATAATGTCCAAATTTGCCACAATTCATAAATTAAAACATAAAATAATTTATTAAATGGAATTAAATTCTAAAAAATATATGAATCTTTAAAATATTTAATATAAGACCTAATATATCATAAATAACATTTTTGGGTCATTTTACATGATTTGGTAATTAAATTGACCAACAATGTGTAAATTAATGATATCACAATAAGATTAAAAGAAGTAAAATACTGGTTAAACAAAAAAGATAAGGAAACCAAATATTCAAAATTGTATAAATATTATTGAATGATGGGTATTATTAAAAATAATCTTATCTATGAATTAAATATGTTTTGGACTATTTTTAGTCCAAATTGAATTTATTATAAACTAATATTTGTGAGAGTTTCCTAAAGATCCCCTCTCCTCTCTTATAAAATGACACCTCCTCCCTATCCTTTTCAATCCATTTTGAGACTTCAATCTCAGCCGTCCCTTAACTAGTTATCTTCTAAACAACACAAAAAAAATTCTAGATGTTCTGGTCTTCTCAATAGAGAAACTCTAATTCCTTAAGAGGAAATTTAAAGGAGGCATGTCGCGGAATAGGAAATCTCTTCTACCAATTATTTCAAATTTTATTTTTCTTATACTTTATCTTATTTAGTATTTTCATTATAATGTAATAAAATCAGTATAAATAATATACTGATATTTATTATAAATATGAAACAACCTAACTTCACCTACTATCCTTCCTATGAAAAATAAATTCATCGCGCGTGCGTATGTATGACATACCATCTCTACACCATTGTGTAATCTATTTTTCACCATCACCTTACTTAGATGTGTATAATGGTGGAAAAAATAACTATATATGATTGATATAACATGATAATAATTCTAAGCTATTATAAACCATCTAATTCAATATCACTTAATAATTATGGGAACGAAACTGTCACTCGTGCGTATGTACGGCTTACCGTCTCCACGGTGTGATGTGATTCGTTCTACATAATCATCAATAAATAATGATTATATGAATTTATTGAATGAATAAATATGATATATATTATACTATTAACATTATTTAAATTATATGACTATAAAAAATATGAATAATAACTTATTCAACACAACATACAAAAGAACGTAATGCACTTAATACCCAAATAACGAGTAACAATGAAATGTTACTAAAAATGGATGAAAATATAATGATAAATGTTATCATAAAAATTATTATGACTTAGTAATAAATCAGTAAACTTATTTAAATAATTATACAGGATGTTGGGATACAAACATAGCATATTAAAACTATGTTACGGGAATACTTTTCCAATCTCGCTTTATCTGAGATTTTTTATTCGTAAGTATATACTGGGGATATATTTATCATCTATGTCCATGTTTTCAAAAAATATTATCATAAAATGTTTTATATTCTTCTATGTATGTTTAATTCATTTTTACCGGTTTTAACTTTTACTACAATGTTTGGATGGAATATTTATTTTGATTACCATACAAGGTACTTTTTGACTTTTCCGAAAAATGTACGAGGAGAATATTTTTTTTAACATATACAGCTTGAATAGGTTTTTACATATTCATAATTCCGTATTTCTATGAAGCATCCTCTACAATTTTATAAGTTTATTTTCTAATCAATTATTTTCTTTTCAATTTTAATGATATTTTTGAGAAAAAAATGTTTTTAAGAAGAAAGGATATTTTCTTCAAGAATTTAGTTTAAGTGTTCTATCAAACTTATTCTCTATATAAGATTACATAGGGTTAACTTTGTATGCCTATTATTACATTTAATTGATTTTTTAGGAGTGAGTTATATTTATGAAGTCTATTTTTCTTAAATAGATTATGTTATGATAAAATTATTTTTAAAATAACATTTTATTACATGGGTTATGCTACAATGAATGATTAATGTTCTTGTGGAACACATAAGAATAAGTTCATTATGAGATGGGTGGAACCTATATATCTCCCAAATGAATTGGGTAAATAGTTATATCTCTTGAGATAGACATGGATGGAATGATAAGTAAACCTAGTTCAGTAATACAAGGTTGGAACGAAGAGTGAACTCGGTTTGGTAATGGACTTTTCCAGCTATGATGGTCTTAGAAATGAGCCCTGACTAATATGAAAATATTTTCTATTCTTATGTGTGTATGACACAAATTTTCATGCCATATGTTATGATATTTTGGATTACATTTCACTTCTATGATTTATCCCATGATATCATATTATGATTACTAATAAGCATGAGAAGATTTTGAAATGTTACATATGATTGATATTTCCTTTTTATACCATTACTGAGCATTTGAGCTCACCCTTTCATATGTTTCTTTTCCCCATGTCAGCTATAATGCTATAAAGTCTAATATTCCAAAAAGGCCCTTGTTATTATGAAATAATCATGACATAATGTAGATGGTTTATGAACCAGTTGTTTATGTTCCCCGGTTTCTAAAGACACTATACCTATATGGCCTTTTATGATTTCGTTATATGTTGTAATAAATATACTTCATTTATAATGTAATATCAATGCATGTAAAGTAGGGGTTGTTATAGTTTGTATCAAAGTATAAGTATAGTTATCTATTAGAAGCTAGGTTGAGAAATCCTTTGTAAACAAAATGTTTATGTCAATGTATAGGATACAATCCAAGTGTTTTAGAAACGACCATGAATAACTGATGATAAAACATAAGGTGTCCTAAACTAAATGTTTATTCATTTTTTTGTTGTTTTCCAGTTATGATTAGTGTTTATCACACTATGATTCTTTGTTTTAGTCAATGCATGGAACCCAAAGGAACCACGTTAAAGCTGAATGTGATGGGAAATTTAATGATTGTCCCCCTCAGCAAGCAAATGTTATTGGAGCTAGAATACAAAATTTGCTAGTCATGATCACAAAACATTCTCAAGCTATGAAAAATGAAGGACTTCCAAATTAGAAAAGAATGGAGAAACATTCTATTGAATCCTTCATGATTCAATGCCCAACTTCATTCAGCGGTCTTCTGATCCATTAGTGGCTAAACAATGGACCAGTACAACTGAAATGATATTTTCCAATCTATAATTTTCTGTACCTGATAAATTCATCTTAGAAATATATCATTTGGGAGATAATGATAATCAAAAGTGAAATATTATCTAGAATATGAGATAGTGATATGAAATTTAGTCCATGTAATGGGATGAGTTCAAGATCATAATTTTTAATATGTACTTTCGTAGTATTCTTAGAACAATGATGGATAAGGGGTTCATAGAACTTAAGAAAAAGGATGATGAATCTGTTGGTTCCTACAAAGAAAATTTTTAAAGACTTGGGAGTTATTCTTCTGGAACCTGAGAGTAAGATTGATTGATTATTTAGTGGCTTAAAACCAAGTATCTATAGAGAATTAGCTGTAAGAGACCTCAATATCTACGAGGATATTGTATGATGTTCTCTTAAGGTTGATATGGAGATTGGTGTAACCCATCAGTTATATGGGTTTGATAAGGAGAGTAAAATAGAATTCAAAGGTAAATCAAAATACCACACAGGAAAGAAGATGAGTTTTCCTGTTTGCTCAATGTGTAGAACGAAAAATTTTAGGAATTATTTAAAATGGAATAGTTAATGTTTTATGTGCGGAAAATAAGTTCACCGAGAAATTGGAAGCCAATGTGATGGAAAAAATATGTATAATGATGCAAACAAATAAAATTCTACACAGAATGAACCTCCTACACTTTATGGTTACTAGTGCAAGGAAATGGGGAATTATGCGAATCAATGCCCTAATCCTAGGTTTATTGATGATGATCATCTTCAACAAACTCTTAACACCAATGAAAAAGGAATGTCACCTTTAATTAAAATTGGTGACATGGAGTATGATAATGATGTGGTGGAAGGTACACAAACCATCAACTCTAAAGTAGAAAATATTTTATTTGATTATGGATCCACCCAATCTATTGTTTTTGAAGAATTTTCTATGGTTATTGTTGTATTACCTCAATAATTAAACGTTGAGTTAGATGTGACAACTCTTAATAGAACAATGGTCGCATCAATAGTTTAAAATTATTCTCCGATTGATATATGTGGGAAAGTTCTTCCCCTAAATCATATGATCCTTACTATAGTGTAATTTGATATGATACTTGGCATGGATTGGGTTTCTTTATATGGCGCTCATATCAATTTTTAAATAAGGGAAGTCACATTTCATATTTCAGATCAATCTATGATCATCTATCAGTTAAAGGATGAATATAACCTTTGAGTGGAAATTTCATCCATCTTATGGGTCTTGTTAAAATAAATGATGGTTATTTATCTCAAATTGGTGGGGAGAAACTCACAATTATAAATATGACAATTATATGGAAGTTTGATGATATCTTTCTGGATGAGTTTTTAATAGAACTCATACTGGATTATATGCCTTTTTCAATGACGCCTTATATAAAGGCCAAAATTGAGTTGTAGGAATTGAATAAGAAACTCCAAGAGAATGTTGATAAAATATTAATATGTCCTAGTGTGTCCCTTGGGGAGAACCTCTTCTGTTTGCTAAGAACAAAGATGGATCAATGAGACTCTGAATTGATTATAGAAAACAAAACAAGATCACTATCAATAACAAATATCCTCTTCCCCACATTGATGACTTATTTGACCAACTTCACGGAGCTCAATACTTTTCCAAGATTGATCTTTATTTAGGATATCATCAATTAAGGGTCAAAAGGAATTATATAATAGTGAGGACATTCTATAAAATGTATGGACACAATGAATTGAACATGATCCTTAGCCAAGTTGGTGAGGTATCTTTAAGTGCGTCAACAAGACCCAGGTTCAAAACCAGGTAGAGGCATATTTCTGGGGACTGTAGCAGTACTGTAGCCAAACTATACACTATGAGGGTACTGTAGTAGAACTGTACATTGTATAGTTACTGTAGCAGAACTATACACTGTGCGGGTACTTTAGAATGTATTGTTCGGTACAGTAGTAGCTAGAACTATTCACCATGGGCCATCGGTTTGGGCTTGGAGTCCTTCAGGCTTTTGGTCCACTCAGGCCTTCGGGTTTGTAAGGCTTTTGGGCCACCTTTAATGTCTTCGGTCCACCTCATGGTCTTCACTCCATAGGAAGTTTCCCCAGACATACAACAAAAAAGGTGTAGCCTCAGAAGAGGATTCAGAGCAGGTGCACTCACCAGAGAATAGCCAAATAGATTTATTAGATTGAGAGGGTATGTCTATTCCATCAAGACCAGCCTGTGCTTGCATGGGAAGCCTAGCCAGATGGCCATGTGAAAGTGAAGTTCTATTATCATGATGTAGGTGTTGAGGAGGGGCAGTTCCTTGTAGATAATCTGGTTGAATTCCCTAAGACTATTGGGTCATGTTAACTCCTAATCCAACAGGTCATGTAATCTTTGAGCCTATGGGCCTTGTAATGGTTCCCCATCATCCCTTGAAAGTGTGGTTATCAAAAATAAATAGAATCTTGGGCCTTCGGGACATTTGATCCATAAGGAAACTATGAATTTATAGTGTTGCCTTTTGGTCTTACTAATTCCCCTTTTATCTTCATGGATCTAGAGAATAGAGTCTTTGGAGACTATTTTGACCGGTTTTTGGTGGTCTGTATAGAAAAAATTCTTTTCTATTCAAAGATAAAGGAATAAAATAAAGACCACTTGATAATTGTTTTGAAGACCTTGATAAAGGATAATCTTTGTTATAAATTTACCAATTGTGCATTTTGGTTCATGAATTTAATTTCTAGGTCATATAATATCAAGAGAGCAGATATCTGTGGATCTAAAAAAACAGAGGTTATTAAATGATGGTCGAGACCAACAATAGTAACATAGATTCAATGTTTTCATTGTTTGGTTGGATATTGTCAAAATTTTATGAAATACTTTCATGATTATCTTATCAACTCACCAAGTTGACTTGGAAAAGAGTTATGTTCATTTGGATGGAAGAATTTGAAGATAACTTCAAAGATCCAAAAAGAAGGTTATGCAGTGCACTAGTGCTCACACTACCTTGTAGTAGAGAAAGGTTTATGATCTACATTGATGCATCCAAAGGGGGAAAGGGTGTATTCTCATCCAAAATGATATGGTGATAGCTTATTCCTCATTATAGTTGAAAATACATGAGAAAAATTACCATACTCATGATTTGGAGTTATCTACAGTAATCATTTCATTAATGATATTGGGGCATTATCCTTATGGTGAATGTTGTGACATTTAAACTGATCATAAAATACTATAGTATATTTTCACAAAAAATGATTTGAATGTGGAACTAAGTAGATGGTTGGAGTTGATTAAATATTATGACTGCACAATACATTATCAACCTAGGAATGTAAAAAAGGTGGTAGATGCATTATGTCAATAAGACCATGATAGCTTATCCATGATGAGGATCATGAAAGACCAAATATTTATGGATTTTCAAAGGATGGATCTTGAAATTAAAATACAAGGGGAGAAGTCTTATCTTTATCTAATGAATATTCAACCTTATATTTAAGTGAATATTAAAAGGCACATAAGGAAGATGTTGAGTTACAAAAGATGGTGAGAAATTTTTTTAAATTCGACCATGATTGTGAAAAATTAAAAAGGATCAAGAACCAGATTTTTATTCCTCCCATACAAGAATTAAAGATGTATCTATTGAATGAGGATCATAGTTCATCATTCTCTATTAATACTAGAATAAAAAAAGATGTACAGGGACCTGAAAGAGTACTTCTGGTGAGATGTAATGAAAAGGGTTGTTGTTGAATTTTTCTCTTGATGCATGGGTTGTCAGAATGTTAAGGATGAGATACAGAAGTCTATGGGGATGATACAACCATTACCTATACAATAATGGAAATGGGAAAACATAACTATGTATATTGTCATCAGACTTACTAAAAGAGCCTAAGAAAATAATTATATCTTGGATATATTTGATCGTCTTAAAAAGTCGGCACACTTCATTGCTATTAGAGGGTATTTATCTCCTGAACATCTTTCTGGGATACATGCAGAGGAAGTGGTAAAATAGAATAGACTACCACTTTCAATTATATCTTATTGGGATCTAAGGTTTACCCCAATTTTCTGGTGATGTTTTCATCATGCTCTGTATATATAGTTATGTTTCTTCACTACATATCATCCTCATATAGACGGTTTTTCTGAGAGGACAATTCATACTCTAGAAGACATGTTGAGATATTTATCTAGGGATTTCAAAGGTTATTGGGATCAACACAAACAATTTGTAGAAATTTCTCATAATAATATCTTTCATTGTATTATTAAGATGGATCCTTATGAATCACTCTATGGGAATAAGGGAAGAACTCCATGTTTTTTGGAAGAAGTTGGGGAAATAAAGCTATTAGGACCTGATCAATTAATGAAATGGTAGAAATTGTCAGATCTAATGAACAACACATAAGATCCACTCTGAGTCAAAAAAAATTTATTATAACAACTGAATACAAGACCTAGAGTTTTGAGTTTGGGATTAAGTGTTCTTGGTAATATCTCCCTTGAATAGAGTAATGAGATTTGCAAATAAGGGAAGTTTGCCCCCAAGGTATCTCGGTCCTTTTGAAATTCTAGATTGGGTTTGCATAGTAGCTTACTGATTGGTGCTTCCACCGAATCATTCTCATGTTCATGATATTTTTCATGTATCTCTCATGAGAAATTACATACATAATCAATCAAATGTACTAATTTGAGAAGTCATACCTTTAGAGAATGGTCTTTATTATGAAGAACAGTCAATAGAGATTCTGATTCATAGTGAAAAATATCATTGAAACATTACAACTAACATCGTTAATGTTTTATGGATGAACCACCAATTTAAAAAAATTTCATTGGAACTTGAGGACATGATGAGGGGGATGTATCCTCTTCTATTTATTTCCATATGACTAATATCTTGGATGAATTTAATTTGGGGGGGTAGAATGTAACACCCGGATATTTTTTGAAATATTTTATTTAAATAATTTTTATTCATCAGTTGATTTCTTGGCATGCAGTCAAGAGTTTAAATGATCCATGAGATGACCATAATATAAAATTAATTTTAAAGTATTGTCGTTCGGTTAGCAGGAATGATTATAACCATCTTATGAAAATTCGTTATGACTTCAGTGGCTATAAATTATTTATGAAAAATCTAAATCAATTAGGTATTTTTAATTTGTGGGTAAATTATGTTTGGTAATGATATTAATGAGATATGTGTATTATTTACATAATAAAATATTTTTTTATATTCATTCATTTGATATTTTAGTCATAAGGTATGAATAAAACACTATTTTATGTATAAGAACCTATTTTTTAAAGTTTATTTTTATACCCTTGAATGGAGAACCCATTTTAAATTAAGATATTGAGACCTTAATAATTTTATTATGACCAAATATTCATTTTATTTTGAATCAGGATATAAAACAATACATTGTATAAATTTTTGATATTTTTCTAATAAGTTTCAGGTTTTGATTAATAGTAAAAATGCGCTAAATTTTAATGAAAACATCTTTTTTCATTGAAATAATTTATGTGATCACATTATAATATTTAATGGTTGTAAATTATATATAGGATATATTTTTACAATTTAATATAATTTAATCCATTAGAATTAATTTTAAATTTAATTCATATGTAAAAATAATTCAATCTATAGAAATGTTTTAAATTTTTAAACTCATATTCTCATTTCAACAATGGGATTAATTTCAAATCACTTAATGAAAATTATGTGTTCTTAATTTGTAAAAATGGATTCCATATTTTGAATCCAAATTTCCAAATTGTGTGAAAAGGTACCTGTTATTTTTCGACATTATGAATAGTAACTTTAGTTATTATTTTTTTACCATGGTTAAAGGATAAATCTAGTAAATAAGGGTAAAAAATAATAATTCAGTCATATAATACTACCCTAAAACATTTCCCTTTACTATTGGATGAATTGTTTCTAACCATGTGAATTCTAGGGTAGATTTTGGGACAACATGGATTCAGAAGGATGTGAAAATGATATTTTATAAGAATTAATTTAATGTGAAGATAATTATAATCTAAATATATATCTTTTAGAAAATAGATTTTAATATTGGTTTATATATCTGATCTCTATAATTATAAACATTCCATTGAAAAATAGAAACATTTTCTACATCATGTTATTTTACTTATAATTTTTAGTGATTACATAAATAGTTTTATTTGTGAGACAAATATGATGTATTGATTACCTAATTAATGAAATATTTACATAAATGAATTTATAAATATTAACACAAATTTAATTTTGTCATTTTGACGTTATCCATGAATTTTATGGATGTCATTGACACATTATCTTTGATTTAATAAATTATTTTATAAGGAATGATGTTTTTATATGTTTTTAAAAATTCAAGTATGAATAGTGTCCAAAATTGACACATTTCATAAACTAAAACATAAAATAGTATATTAAATGATATTAAAATAGAAAAAACATAAGATTCATCCAAATGGTTAATATTATTCTAATTATGTCATTAATAACTTTCCTTTCTTCTTTGGACATGATATGATAATTAAATTGACCCACAATGTGTTAATAAAATGATATCACGGTAAGAATAAAAAGGGTTAAATAAGGGTAAAACCAAACACATAAGGATACCAAAATATTCTACAATTGAAAAAATAATATTGGATGAAAGTTATTCGAACCCAAATCATCTTATATTTTAATTAAATAAATTTTTGACCATTTTTTTAAATTGAAATTTTTTAAAATTAATATTTTTGACTGTTTACTATAGTGCCCTTCTCCTCTCTTATAAAAGGCCACCTCCTCCCTCTCCTATTAAATCTTTTTTAGACTTAATGCTCCTAAAACCACTGCCCATTTCACTTATATACTTCCCTCATTTCATTATATAGGTTCTAGGATTCTCAAAAGAAAAAAACTCATGCCTTAAAATTAAATTTAATGGAGGCATATCGAGGTAGTGGTAATCTCTTCTACCGATTCATCCAAATTTATTTCATCTTACACTTCATATCCTTTAGTTGTTTTATTATAATTTAATAAAAAAAGTATCACTAATATAATTATATTTTATTTTAAATATTAAAAAAACTTATTTAACCTTCTATCCATTCAACGAAAAATAAAATCACTGCATGTGCATAGATATGGCTTACCGTCTCCACACTGTGGTGTAATCCATTTTTCTCCATCACCTTACCTAGATGTGTATAATTGAGGAAATAATAACAATAAATGATTAATATAACATGATATTAATTCTTAGATACTATAAACCATCCAATCTCATACCACTCAATAATTTTGGAAATGATATCATCGCTCGTGCGTACATACGGCTTGCCCTCTCCACAATGCGATGTGATTCGTTCGACATAATCTTTATTAAATCCAGATTATATAAATTAATTCAATGAATAAATATGATATATATTTTATTAATACCATTATTTTAGTGATATAACTATAATAAAAAGTTAGGAATATGATCTTATCTAACACAACATAGATAAGAACAGAAAGTAGATAAGGCCTGAATAACATGTTAAAATGAACAGTTACAAACAAACGGATAAAAATATAATCAAAAATGTTATCGTAAAAATTATTATTATTTAATAATTTTTTAAAATTATTTGAAAAATTATACTAGAGTTTAGGATACATACAAGGCATATTAGACCTAAGGTAAGCGAAAACGTTTCCAATCTCGATTTATCCGAGATCGTTTATTCGTAAGTATCTACTGTGGAAATATTTATCATACATTTCCATGTTTTATAAAAATATTCACATAAAATTTGTACTATTATTCTATGTATTTTTAAAGTCATGTTTTACAATTTTTACTTTTACTACATGGTTTGGAAGGAATTTTATTTTGTTTATCATACGGGGCACTTTTGGACTTTTCCAGCAAACGTATGAGGAGAATGTTTTTTTAATAATATGGAATGAGTGTGTTTTTACAACTTCATTCAAAAATATTTTAATGAATATTATTTTACACCTTTATATGTTTATTTTCAACTTGTTAATTTTCTTTTAAAATTTCATTACACTTTCTGAAAAGAAAATGTTTTTGATGAAAAAATAATATTTTCCTCAAGAATTATGTTCAAGTGTTTTATCAAAATTATTTTCAATATAATATGACATAGGTTTATGTTTATATACCTATTATTACATTTATTTTATAGTTTTTATGATTTATTTATTTTTATGATGTCCATTTTCTTATATGGATTATGTTATGATGAAATGATGTTTATAAATCTCATTTTATTACATGGGTTATGCTGTGATGATTGATTTATGTTATTGTGGTACACGTAAGAATAGTTTAATTATGAGATGGGTGGGAAGTATATCTCCCTAAAATGAATTTATTAAAGAGTTATATATCATGAGATATACATGTCTGGAAGGGTAAGTATATCTGGTTCAACAATAACAGGCTGGAACAAGGAGTGAATTCAGTTTGATAATGGACTTTGTCTGCTATTATAGTCTTAGAAAAGATACATGACTAATAAGAGATGATTTTATATGCTTATGTTTGTATTCCACAAAGTTTTAGGTCTTATTGTTTTATTATTTGGATTACATTTAACTTCTATGATTTATCCCATGACGTGATATTATGATCTCTTATTTATAGGATAAGATTTTCAAATGTTTTATATGATTGATATTTCCTTTGTTTACCCTTACTGTGCATTTTCACTCACCAATTCGTATGATTATTTTCCATAGGTCAGGAAAAAGGGTATTAATTATTATATTCAAAAAAGGATTCTAGTTATGATGAAATAAACAAGAGACAATGTAAATGTTTTATGAACCAGTTGTTAATGTTTCCTAGTTTCTAAAGTCACTATACTTATAAGATCCTGTTATGGTTTATTTATATGTTGTAATAAATATAATACAATTATTATGTCATACCAATGTATGTAAAGAACATGTTGTCAAACCCAAGGATCCCAGAGCTCCCAATAAGCCACTCTCAAGCCTCTTCCAAACCGTTGGGGTTACACTTCCATGTATGGGATCCACAGTTTTCTTTGCTATTTATTTCCAAGATTTCATATATATTTTTATGTCAATTATTATTCAACTAAAAATTTTGTGTATGATTTTTGACATCCACAATACATCCCTCCTTATGTTTGGATGATTAGAGACCCCTTTCACTCTCATTAATGCCTCCCATGTACAACCGTTGCCATGCTGAAATTTTATAAGGGATTTCTTTCTTTTTCATTTTTGTCTATGTTTCTTAATGTCATTATACCCTTTTATTTTCAATTACATATGTTGGGGTATTATTTATAGCCTCAAAGATACACCCCTCCTTATGATTTAATTATGATAGACCTTTTTATCTCTCATTAAGGCCTCCTAGGTACACCCGTTACCATGCCGAAAGTTTGTAAGGAACTTTTCTCTTCTCATTTACATTAAAAAAAATTATTTCATATAATTAACCTAAATTCATTACATAGGGTTATATATTATGTTCCATGACCCCCTAAAATTACATATCTCGTATAAATTATGGGATATCCCTTTCACTCTCATCAACCAATTTTACGATTTCTATTTGATGTCATTATACTGCCAAAATTTCGCATGCCAAAATCATCGGGTGAGTGAATACCATACCCATTTCTACATCAAGGGTATTAACCTTTATTAACATATAAATATTGATTGTATTTTTTCATGTACGTATTCCACATTCATTTATTGGAGAATAAATAATTACGTTGAATACATCCTTGTTATATGATCTATGGGGCACACTTATGCATTAAATGAAATGTTTAAAAAGGGTGCACCCTGAAATCTCTCCAATGCATTGGGTAAGGAATAGTATTATGATAAACCATGTGAAATGATGGTTTAATCAAATTAATGTGAAATTTGTGTCTACACAATCTAATTCATGTGCAATGAGGGTTTACTCATGTTACATGTGCAATGAGCCTTGGCTCAAGATAATATCATTTTAAATGTTTTTTCCATATCTCCACATTATGAGAATCATGATATACCATGAATTTATGTTCATTTTTGTCTTATTCTCTATTGATATTCAAATTTCATTACATGTATTTTATTCTTCCTATTATTCCTTTTTTACTCCCTTACTGGACTTTATAGTTTACCCTTTTCTTATGTATGCCCTTAGGTTATCTCATGCAATGTTATGTATGAAGGAATATTGTGGTCATGTAAAAAATATTTTTAATAAAGATGTTCTATTTTATGTCTTATGTTTTCATGTAATTTTCCTAATTTCTCAAGACACAATACCTCTCAATGCTTGGAGTAGTCTTAAGTACATGATTATGTAATCAATCATGCATATCTATATAATAAAGAGTAGTGTTGTTATAGTTTATATCAAAAGATATGATTAGTTATTTTTGGGATTAGGATTAGAAAAACATAGTGAATGACTTAGTGATAAGACTAAGTATAATAAGAAAATCACTATATTTTGGTGATTATAGAGAATTTGGTTTATGAAGAAAATACATCATTGTCTAGATATGAACTAGTAGAGGTGGCTCTGGAACAGATGTATCTACGGATAAAACCTGAAAACACCACTTTGAGCTAGATTTGAATGAGAACTAGTTCATGAAAACAACCCTTGATACACTGTTAGTTTCATACTCCCAGGATTTCTGCTTTGGTAAATTTATAATCATAGTATAAACCATTATTAATTTAATAAATAAAATTCCCCTTAGAATATATGTTGGGAAGTAGTTTGTGGGTAACCTAGATTTAAGCCTATAAATTCATAAGTTTTTGAAAATAAATGTAATTTATAATTTATCACCCTTTTCATTTTATTCCACTTTGACATGTTACCTATAACATTCCATTTATTCTAGCTAATGGCTGGTAATAGGAGGACTCTCTCTAAAAACTGATGTGAATATCAATGTGATTCATGTTTTAATGAGATACCAAATCTGATGGGAGTTGGAAATGCACACATTATCATGATACTCTCTTAGTTACCTCATGTTTTTAATAAAAATTCTCGTCATGAGGAATGTTCAACCCCACCTAAGAAAGACCATGTTGCAATAAAGAGCTTCATGAGACAAACTCTATATACTTGTAATAGATCAACTGATTCATCAAAATTTGAACAATAGATCAAATCCATTGAGAATATCTTCTCCATCCATTAATGATCCAAACAAGATATGGTTCTTCTAGTAGCATATCGTATGGGTGGTGATGATGATCAATGCTAATTGATCAAAAATACAAATCCAAGGGAAGAAATTGAGGCATTTTAATTGATGGATTTCCAGAAAATGTTTTGAGATAAATATTTTCCTTGAACCCTATGACATAAATGGGGAACAGAATTACCTAACCTCGGGAAAAATGATGATTAATCCATCAATAGATTCAAGGAAAACATCATAAGGATTTCATGATATGCCTTTGGCTTTTTTGTTACCCCCCAATACTAGGTTGATCACTTATTTGGTGGGATAAAACCAAGCCTACACAAATACCTAGTGATCTATGACTTTGATAGTTGTGAAGAAATAATCTGATGTGCCCTCAATGTATAAATTGAGATCATAAAATCTCAATGGTATCAAGGGGATAAAAAGTAGAAAGTGGAATTTAATTTAGGATGTCTGATGGATAAATAAAATGGTGATAAGAAATTAAAGCACCCCACTTTCCAATGCTGTGGAATAAAGAACCTTGTGAATATCATGATGGGGATGAGGAAATGATATTGGTGTGGTAGAGAAATCCACCTGTACATTAAACGCCAAAAATAAAAATCTGCTACTATGATGGAGGAGAGGAATATTCCATTAAATTCCCAACACATTGATCATTAATTCAACTGCAATGATCCATGGATATTTGAATACCACTTCCATAACACAAGGGTTTTTAAAGGAAACCAACAACCTCTAAGGCAGCAAGGGAGAGATTTTTTCCATCACTACTTCCAAAGTGAACCTTGAAAATGAATTAGTGATAGGTACTATAGTTATTCAATCATAAATAGAAAACATAATTATTGATTCTTTTAAACTCATTCTTTTACATCTCGAAAGTTTAGTAGAATAATCCCAAAATAACCAAAAATCATGGAAATATAGATGTTGATGATGACATAAAATAGGAAAATCATTACATCCGATGAATGTAACTCATCCCCTATCGCAATTTGTGGATTGAACATCCTGTAGAACCTCGTTATACTCCCTATGGTATAATTTTATGTAATTATTGGCATGTATTGGCTTTCCATATGTAGATCCAACATAAATTTCCTTGGGAGGAAAAACACTCTCCATATAGAGAATCGACCCCTGATTTTGTGCATGTTCAAGATAAAGATGAATTTTCTTTAGCACGATGATATCATGTGTGAATATTATTTACCATTTATAAAGTGTATCTTTCACATAATATTGAGTCTAAATTTGCAACAATCCTTGAAGACATGCCTTTTTTAGGAAATTCTTTGAAGTGTTACCTGAGTAATTCTCTAGTCATACACCTATAAGAGATGTTTAAATCATGATTGGTCTTATACCTGGGGAATTTCCAATATGAAATACTCTATAAAGAATGTATGTTTTGGAGATTTAGGATCTAAATAAAAAACTACAAGAGAATCCATATAAAAGGTTTATATTCCTGAGTTATTCACCATGGGGTGCACCGGTCCTCTTTGTCAAGATGAATGATGGGTCAATGTACATTTGCATTGACTATCATCAGCTCAAAAAATCACGATAAAGAACAAGTATCCTTTTCCAAAAAGTTAAAACATGTTTGATCAGATACATGGAGCACAACACTTCTCCATGGTGGATATGCAGTCGGGATATTACCATGTAATGGTGAAGAAGGAGGATAACCCCAAGACATCGTTTTATATAAGATACAGGAACTAATAAATCATAGTAAGGACTTTCAAACTCACTAATGCTCTAGAACACATCATGGACATGATAAATAGAGTCTTTATATATTACCTTTACAAATTAATGGTATAACTTTTAGAAGATATACTAATATACTCCAAAACAAATAAGGGGAATGAGGAGCATATACGCATTGTACTAACAACCTTTTGAAAAGATAATCTATATGAAATGTACATAAACTAAAGGACGTATCAATCTTGGGTAATATAATCATAAGAAATGGGATATATGTGGTTCCATCTATAAAAATGAAATTGAGGGATGCTCTAGGTCAACATCGGTGGTAGATATCAGTAGCTTCTTGGGGTTAGCTAGATATTATCGCCAATTTTTGAGATATTTCTCACAATTTTCAAACCCACATACTATGATAACATAGATGGGAGTCAAGTTTTCTTGGAGTGATGAATGAGAAGAGGGATTCATGGAGTTTAAAAGGAGGTATATCAATGGGCCCTTTCTCAAACTACCCATCAAGTGGAGAACTTTTTGTGGTATAGAATGATGCTTTGAAAAGTTAATTGGGTTGAGTGTTGATGTATAATAACATAGTCATTTTCCATGCTTCAAGGAAATTGAATGTTCATGAGAAAACCTATCCCACACATGATCTAGAGTTGGCTTCAATAATCATCACATTAAAAATTTTATACATTACCTCATTGGGGAGACGTGTGAAATATTTACAGATCACAATATCCCCAAGTATATATTCACAGAAAAAGATTTGAATATGTTCCAATGAAGATGGTTATAGCTGATCAAATACTATGACTGCTCAATCCATCACAAACTTGTTAAAGCGAACAAGGTGGTGGATGTTGTATGTAGAAATACCCGGAAATTCTATCATTGAAGAGATTTTAAAAGGTTACAATCCTATTAAATTTCATAAAAATAGACAAGGTAATTATAATGAAGGGAATATATTTAATCCGTTCACAAATTATTGATCAACCATCTCTTTTAGAAAGGTTAATGGATTCACAAAAGGATGATGTGGGAAAACAAAAAAAGTGGAAACTAGTAGAAAAGTGAAATCCTTAGACATCAATGTTAATAAAGAAGGAATTGTAAGATTTGGTTCGAGACAATGTGTTCCATCAAGTCCAAAGATAAATAATGATCTTTTCGATGATGCACACAGTTCAAATTTCCTTATTCACCCATGAAACACAATAATGTATTGAGATCTATGATAGAATTATTGGTGGGATAACATAAATTAGGAGATAACTAAGTATACATAAAAGTTCCTAGTATATCATCAATTGAAGGCCGAGAGGCAGAAGTCTAAGGGGGTGATTCAACCATAACCCATACCAACATAGGAATGAGAGAACATCACAGTGGACATTATCATGGACATCCGAATACATCCAAAGGAAACAATGCTATCCAGATTGTTGTGGATCATTTTATAAAGACTAAACACTTCATTCCAATTCAGGAGGATTTCATAATGGATCAAATGGAACATATATATTACAATTAAGTGTTAAGGCCCCATGGAGTACCACTATCTATTGTGTCGAATAGAGATCCAAGATTCGTGTCTATTCTCTAGAAGATTCTCCAACACACTCTAATGTTTGATCTAAAATTCAGTATGGCTTATCATCCTCAAACTAATGTCCAATCTGAGTGGACTATCCAAACACTTGAAGACATGTTGAGTGCATGATCAATGGACTTTAAAAAAGGATGTGATCAACATATTCCTCTAGTTCATTTCTCTTAAAATAACAATTTACACTCATGTATCCAAATGGATCTTTATGAATCCCTTTATGGGAAGAGGTGCAGAACACCAGCATGTTGAGATGAAGGTGGGGAGAGAGAATTCCTAGGTGCAGAAATGGATGATGAAATGGTGGAGAAGGTTCAGACCATCAAACAAAACATTAAATATTCCCATATTTGAAAAAAGAGCTATGATGGTAGTCATGTACAAGACCTAGAGTATGATTTTGGGGACATGGTATTCCTCCGCACAACACTATGGAAGAGAGTTATGATATTTGGGGAGAAGGAAAAGATTAGTCCAAGGTATATCTTCCATTTTGAGAACCTTGATCTCATTGGGGAAGTGACCTATCAACTATCACTCCCACAAAACCTATCTCAAGTACAATATGTATTTCAAGTCTCACTCTTGAGGAAGTACATACCTGACCCCTCTCATGTACTCAATCTAAAGGTGGTTCTATTTAAGAATGACACCTCCTATGAAGAGAATCCAATGAAGATATTAAATCTAAGGGAAAATGTTCTCCTAAATAAGACAATTCCCCTCATCAAAGTATTATGTAGAAACAACAAGTTTGATGAAGCAACCTGGGAATCAGAGGAAGTGATAAAGAAGAGTTACCCTCATCTATTTTAGTGTGCTAAAAGAGAATATGGAATGATTAATTTCTTAAGGTGGGTAGGTTGTAACGACTCAATCATTTATTAATGAAAACTTGTCTTTATATATTTAAATGTAATAATATTTTTATTTAATTAATATGCAATTTGTTGGTTTTATGTTTATGGATTTCAAAATATTGTTAAAAATTGTTACCATTTATAATATAGTTATCGAACAGTGAGCACATGATTAGTATAAATATAGTTCTTTAACAAATCACATTTACTCATACAAAGGAAGAAATAACTTCATCCAGAATAATTGCTTCGTAAGACGACCATTTTCCCAAGCTCAGAATAGAGGTAGCATCAATAGGCTTTGATTTTTACCAACCCCAAGCTATGATTCAACACGTTAATCTTGAATGGAATTTTCTATGGGAGAAGTGGTAGTTAATAGAGATTACCACTCAATAGATGTTATCCAAGCCTCCCCAAGAGTCGGTCACCATCACACACCTTACCCTTAGTTCTTATGCAGGTGTTATAAGGGGTTATGTAACAAGACCCTAGAACTATGATTATATGAAATTTTTTATAAATAAAATACTTTCATTTTATTATTATTACATTGTAAATTGTTTTTAAATCACCTTATGTTTTAGTTAATATTTAAAACCAATTATGAAATATATTTTGATGAATTAATGGATTTTTTAATTAAATAGTATTTTAATAAAATATTATTTAAAACTTATTTTTTATTAAATATAAATTATAGTATATTTTTTATGAATAAAATTGAAATTTTTATTAAGGTTTGTAATTAGTTCTTTCTAAAACCCATGATTTTTTATAAATATTGTGTTTTTTGTTAAAAGTAAAAATTCACATATTGAGAAAATTATTTAGATAAAATTAATATTATTTTTGGATTCGTGATGTTGAAATTTTCTAACAGTAAGTTTTTCATAATTTTTTGATATAATCAAATTTTTTGGTGGAAATTAAATACTGTATAAATATATAATGTGTTTTATGACATCATAATTACCCAATAGTGATTTAATAAAATACTATAAATTGTAAATTTGTCCAATATATGTTTTAACATTAAAATAATGTGATTTGATGTTTGTTTGATTAATTTTATGTTGCCTTTGTGGACCCTACAAGACTTATAAAATTCTATATTTTTTTAAAATGATTTCCTAGAGATTGTGACTCACCTCCACAAAAGAGAGGATATTATTTTTATAATATAGTCCATTGGGATTATATAATAATGTTTTCCAATCCCATTTGAAAAAATATATGGAAAACACTATAGGTTGGTTTGTGGTTTTGAATGTTTAATTATATAGATTCCAAAAACCTGTGTTTGTGAAACATTATAGGATTCCCCTCTCTTTTCCTATATAAACCCACCCATGCTCCCACATATCTTCAATAAAAAACCCCATCAGCATTTACCTACTCTGAACTAACCTCCCTAGAATCCTCCCAAGGTGCCACAAGTTTTCATGAAGCCACTCTCAAGCCTCTCCCAAGCCTTTAGGATGAAACTTCCAATTTAGGTATCCTCACATTCCTTCCTTCCTTATTTAGGTCCAAGTATCCTTATATTATTTAACCATTTTTTCAATTAAAAATTTTGGGGTATGATTTCAAACCTCCCATATACTGCCTTCCTTATCTTTTAATGATGAGATACATCATTCTCTCTCATTAATTCGTCTCATATACACCTATTACCAGTCCAGAATTCCCTAATGGAATTCTTCGATTCTCATTTTTGTCCAAGTTTCGTTTTGTTGTTATACGATTATATTTTTAATTAAAAATGTTGGCGGTATGATTTAGAATGTCCCCCATACTGCCCTATGTATGTTTTATTATGATTGTTCTATTTTCCTTTCATTAATTCCTCCCATGAACACTCGTTACCATACCAAAATTCCATAATGAATTTCCCTCTTATAAATGATAAGATACCGCTTTTTCTCTTAAAAACCCATTTTACGATTTCTATTTAACATCATTATTCATCAAAAATTTCATATGCCAAAATCATAATGTGAGTAAAATACATAACCATTTTTCAATCAAGGTTTTCACATTCTTGAACATATACATATTGATTATAGATTTTAATGTATGTATTCTAAATTAATTTATCATGGAATTAATTATTATGTCTAATGATATTATGTTATATGATCCATGTAGAACACTTATGCATAAAATGAAATGTTTGTAAATGGTTCACCCGGATAGTGCTCTAATGCATTACATAAAGAATAGTATCATGATAAGCCATGTGAAACGAGGGTTTAATCATGATAATACAATTTCAATGACGGTTTACTCATGATACTTACTGTGCATCGAGGTTTTACTCATGGTTCATGTGGAAGGAGCCTTGGATAATGGTAATATCATGTTAAATGTTGTTTTCATGTTTCCACATTTTGATAATCCTGTTATACCATTCCTTTTTGTTCAATTTTCTATTTATTCTCCATTGATAGGACTATTTCATAAAAATTATATTATTATTCAAGTTATTCCATGTTTACTCCCTTATAGGGATTTATATCTCACATGTTTCTTATATGTGTTCCTATTTTATTCCATGCAATGCTATGTAAGAATGAATGTAGTGGTCATGTAAAGGAAGTTTTCAATAATGATGTTATATTTTATATATTAAGTTTTAATTTAATGTTCCTAATTTCAAAGGACACAGGACATATCAATCATCAGAGTTGTCATAAGTACAATTTTATGTAATGAATCGTGTTTATGTGTGTAATAAAGAGCATGGTTGTTATAGAAGATGTTGGAATTTTCCATGAATTTTAATGTGAATGTTGTATTTTTTTCAAAATCATAATTCATGTTTCATAATTTAATCAAAAGAATATTGGAATCCCACATATGGAACACAAATGGAAGTCTTATTATTTTAACTATCCATGTTATAACTATCCATGATTCCCTCAAGGCATTGTGGTATCACCATATTGGAACTGTTGTGCAAGGAAAAGTATTTAACAATGTTTTTTTGAATGATTGTTGGATTTTACAAGGAATAGATAATGTTGTTAATCACAATGATCTTTATCCTAATAAATGGTAAATCACATTAATGTTAATAGAGATTATCCTTTCTGTTGTACAACAATGTAAGAATCTCATATTTCCCCTAGTGTTTCAAGTCCTTCCTACACATTTTAACCTGCAAGATGGCATGAATCATAGGAATGTAGAATTAAGATATTATGAGAAATTGAATAATCCTTGATGTGGATTAAAATTTAATATATATGGTTCATGTTATTATGGTATGATTCATGTACATTTATTGTGAAAAAACTCATTGGGGTCTAACATCATGGATTTCATTGCATTCTTTAGGGATGGTAATTTTTTTATTCCATGCGTATGACAACAAATCAAGGTTTTAATTAATATAAATAAAATAAAATCTTATTATTTAAGGTATATTTGATCTTATTTATTGTTGTTAATGGTTTTAAAGTCCTTTATGTCTACCTATGGAACATTATTTATTGTATCTGATCCTATAAAATCATTCATCAACCAGATACATATATTATTAACTCCTAGAGTGAGGGTAATGAGTCAAATGATCTTATTTTTTATAAATTAATTCTAGTTGATAGAAATGTTGTTATTTGATCATTATTTCTCTTTTAGTGTATTGTGAATTGGTTTTCATAGGGGTTTCCCTCAGATTTAATTATTTTTGACATCCCTTTATCCATATATTTTCTACATATTCCAATTTTACATAAGTTTTAAATCACATTTCTAATGTAAATTTTCAATTGAAGTTAGTATGTACAATAATATTCATATCAACTTCTACTATACTATTAATAAATTATTATTCGGCATAATATTTCTTTTTTATTTTCTACATCATGTGTTTATTGTTTTGACTATTTCTTATCATTTCATAATAATGGTTTATGTATTCAGTATTACTCAAATTTTTATCAGTAATATGTACATAAGATTTTTTTAAGAAATAATTATATGCATTTATGATGATTCAAATTCTTATCCTGGTTTTTAAACATTATCATTGAATATGAAGTTAATAATTAGTATGTTATGGTGATTGTTTTTGAAGGGATGGTATTTTAATATTTAATGAATTTCATATTCATATAAGATATTGATATAATTTATATATAATGATAAAAATACTTGTTTACACATATTTATAATGTTATACTATTTATTATATTCTCATAGTCCTTCATGGTTTAGTTTCAATGTATTTTTCATGAGTTTATTTAAAATTACCAAAAAATTAACATGCCCTGATTTAATGAATTTTTTAGAGGTCTTTTTCTTATTATATCATTTTGATAAAATTATAATTATATTTTTACATGTTCATTGTTTAAATATTATTTAATTTTTAAAATTTATTACAACAAACCTACCCTTTATTTCACATTTAATCAGGATATATTAAATATATTTTTATATAATACAACTGAGATGATTGATAGGTCTAGTGTCTTTTGGGTTTAATTACATTACATAACAACTTAAAACATGAAATAACACATCATTTTGGATATCTTCTTTCGCATGACCAAAACATTCCTTTTTTACTTAACACTGCATGGAATATCCTGAGGACATACAGAAAAAGGGGTGATCTATGAATCCCTATAAGGAAGTAAATATGGAATAACATGAATAAGACAATACATGTAAGAAAATAGACGTATCAATGAGGCCAAAAAATAAAATGAATATAATGGAATAATAATACATGATAATCAAAACATGGAAATGTGTTAGCAACATAAAAATTTATATTATCATGAAACAAGGCTCTTTAATATGGATTATAATGAATAAAAACTCACTAAACATGATGTAAAATGAGTCAACACCCCTTACACATGAAGTATCATGAGTCAATACAATTCCCCGACCCAAGTTACCTAGAGTCGGTGCATTATTACATAACATTGGTATGATCAAAAGATATAAAAACCTGAAAGACCGATCTATTGAGCAGCCTTGGAAGTACTAGATACATACTTAAGTGGGATAGTTAATAATGTATCCCAAATTAATCAATTATAAATTAAATTGAATATAATATATCAAGTTCCTGATAAAAATAAGAGAGATAGAAATACCTTATGGAATTTCATTATAGTAACAGCTTAGGTAAGGGTAAAATGGGGGATTATAAATGATCTATAATTAAACTAAAAACAACTTTAAATTATTTAATTTATTATAAAATAGTGAAAATTATAGCATCCCACATTTTTATTACATAACATTTCCTTACATTTTACAAACAGAGGATCTTTAAAGTCTAGTGTCTTAGAAATCCGGAACATAAAACAGGAGAACAACATAAAAATTATTCTAAACCACTTGTAAGGATTCTTTGTTGTTCATCCTATGTTCATTATAGTATCTCATAACCAGGGAGCATACATCAAAGGAAAGGGTGAGCATAAGGCCTAGTAAGGGAAACAAGAGAAACATTTTACATTTGAACTTGAGATATATCAATAAAGTCATGATAAATAACTTTAAGGCATGAGAAAGATATCATGAGGAATATTATAATAAAAATAACGTGTTTCATAAAATGAATATGTGGCTAAAAAATTTAATATAGAAAATAATTAACATATCACCATGTTCCATCCCCAATATGTCATTTAAAAAAATTTACCAAGGTTATTCACCAAGGTATCGTTAAAATTGTAATCCCTAGAGATTACATCATTACTCAATGCATTGGAACGCTATCAAGGAACACCCTTAAATATTTCTTTATTATCATGTGATAAACATATATCATCATCAATCATTTCATAAATAACCCATATATCATAAAATAAATGGGTTTCATTTCATAATCATAATGTTTTAAAAACTGCTTTTAAGACGCGATCTTTGTCTCATTTTGAAACCACAGAAAAAGGAAAGATGGTTTCATGTATGTAAATCCCAGAACTAAAATAGAAAAATTTTATATATATGTGAATAACCCTATTGAAGAAATATCTTTGATTATTCAATAAATAAAATAATAGAATTTGAGAAAAAGTGAGAGACATTTTGAGATGAAAATTCGGCAGTATAACAACTATGTTGCAGGGTTATAGAAAATATTGAAAAGAGAGGGAACATGGGTCACCCACTCTTAATGATACATAAAATAGTATAGGGAAATAAAATAAAGGATATAATAACATGGTAATGAAATTTTACGAACATTCCATATAAAACGAAAAACTTGAAAGGAAGTTAAAAATAAGATTTCTCTTATGAAAAATTCAGCAGCCTAAAAACGTCAATTTAAAACATCAAAAAAATGAATTGCTGATATTAAATATGGTATATCATCATGTGAACGTAAAAGGAGAGTATTATAAATATAGATATCATAACCCAACCTAAAAAAAGGAAATTGATAGGCTTGACATGAAAGAAGAACTTTGAAAAATGAGGAGGGTGGAAGAATCCCTTACAAAATTTCGACAGCCTAACGGCGCCACTTAAACATTCTTAAAATGAATTGATGAGAGAAAGAGGGGGTCCCACATAATATGAAAAAAAATTACAGTATGATATATATATATGATCATAACCCATAATATAAAAAGTAAATTTAATTACTTGACATGAAATTATAACTTTGATAAATTAGAAGGGTGGAAAAATCCCTTACAAAAATTCGGCAGCCTAACAGCTTCACATAAACATTATTTTAATGAATTGATGAGAGAAAGAGGTTGTATCTAATAATATTAACATAAAAAGGATAGTATGATAGATATAGAAGATCATAAACCAGCATATTGAATCTAACATTAATGAAATGACATGAAAATAAAACTTGAAAAATAAGAAGGGTGGAAGAATCCCTTACAAATATTCTGCAGCCTAACGACGCCACTAAAAATTTCATAAAATGAATTGATGAGAGAAAGAGGGGGTATCTCATCATATGAATATTAAAATTAAATTTGGATTAATATAAAATAGCATCCCCAACATAATAACATGAAGCTTAAAATAAATGACATAAATGAGAATACATGAAAAGAAAGAGAGAGGTATGATCCCTTACCTTGAAGAGTAACTTAGAACTCCTGTTGTTTGGGACCATGGGAGTCATTAGGGAAATGTGGTAGGACTCCTTAGGATGTAAGGAGATCGTAACTTCATTTAGGAGGATTTTGGAATGGAAAGGATGAGAGAATGTCTTGGTATATATAGGGGAAGTGAGGGGACAAAGCATTAATGGCCAAGGGGCACCTCATTGGTGGTATTGGAAAAACCATGGGATTTCCCATGGTATTTTCCCATGGTATTGGCCACTTGGGACACTTGATATCTTATATTACTATTCATAAGTTGATCATAATTATTACATTCTTTATGATGTCATTAAACACCCGAAACTCAAAAACTGTACTTTCACTATTCACTAAAAATTAAACTTTCTCAGAAAAATCCCAAAATTTCACCTTAAACAAATATCAATTCCATGATTTCAAAAATGAACTCCATTTTAAGAAAAAAAATATATATATATTTTAGATTTAATTTTTAAATAAAAAAAACTATTCAACCGAGAAAACTAATACTCGACTAATAATTTTTGAAACAATTCTTTACCTATTTTATTGAATCACATTAATTTTTAAAGGTACCTAAATTATATTAATACTTTCTGTAAGTGAGATTACTAATCCATTTGGTAACATTAAAAATCCTAAGAATAATATCACTATTCATAATTTTATATTCATCAAAAATTATGTTGGTCTTATTAGACTCTAAATTTCATACTGAACACAATTGTAGAAGAAGATTTTTTGAAAATCATTACACATTTTTAATTATTTAAGGTTTACATAAATATTTTAAAATATCCTTTTTCAAAATTGTAAAACCATGACCCCAGTTTCCTAAAGTTGGTGCATTATTACATAACATTGGCATAATCACAAGAAAGATCAAATCTCTAAAGACCGATTAGTTTAGTATCCTTGGAAACACTAGATATATTCATAAAGTTTTACAATAAATCATAAAAATTAAAAGTACAACAACATAGTCTCTATATTCCACACTCTTATCCCCTCATTCCTTCCCTGCAGGTCATTCATAATTTACTTCTTCACATCCTGGGAAAAATAAACATAGAAAAGGGGTGAGCTCAAATTCCCAGTAAGGATAACAGTATAGCAGAAACTTTCATAAATAAGAATAAACATTTAAGGAAATGTATATGTAACGCCTTGACCCCAGTTACCTAGAGTCGGTGTATTATTACATAACATTTGAATGATCATAATAATGATCAAATCTCGAAATACCAATTAGTTTAGTAGCCTTGGAAACACTAGATATATTCATAAATTTTTTCATTTCATCATAAAAATGAAAACTAAAACAATATAGTCTCCATATTCCACACTCTTATCCCCTCATACTATCCCTGTAGGTCATTCATAATTTACTTCTTCACATCCTTGGAAAAATAAACATAGAAAAGGGGTGAGCTCAAATTCTCAATAAGGATAACAATATAGTAAAAACATTCATAAATATGAATAAACATTTGAGGCAATGTATAACTAAAAAAATCTTTTTAAACATTAACTTCAATATAGTATGGAAAAAATAAAATGAAATAATTCCATTTACTTATTCACATGGATATTCTACTAATTGAATAATCACATGCAATATCAATAACCACTTTATTAATGATGGAATGCATAATTCCAGACAATCATAACCACATAGCCAAGGCCTCATGCCAAGAATACAAATAATATTTTACCATGGCCTTGTGCCAAGACACTAGTTTGTCTCATGAGACCAACGGATACAACGAGGAGCTATAGCAGGCTCCACCCATCACATATTAAGTCCAATGCATTCCAATATGAAAAGATTTAAACATAACATAAACATTCGTATTTAAACTAGCATACGAAATGTAAATACTTCATCCATAAACCATGAATGTTATAAAAATAACACATCTACAGTCAAACATATCACAAAACCTTCAATACAATATAGAAGTTTTGTATCATAATAAATCAACTTCAAATAAGTGTAAAATCCATCAAAAGATGTTGAGATAGATGAAATCAAAACTCTTTTTAGAGAAATATATCTTTCTATTTTGAAATAATTTAAGAGACATATATTTATAAAATAAAACATTTTCATTGAAAATATTGTTATAATCTTGTAAGGGAAGATACAACGATTTTATAACGGCGGAAAATAGCTGCACCCACCATATAAGTTAAAAAACATTCTTACATTAATTCTGTCGAACAGGTTAAAAAGTACCTTGTTTGGAAAACGACGGAAAGATTCCTTTATAAACCTCTTATAAAAAGTCAATAACGGGTATAAATGCCTTTAACCCATATTCTTATAAATATGAAAAATGTTTTTAAATACATTTTTAAGAAACATGGATGTAGATGATAATGAAATCCCAGTAGATTATTACGTATAAAAAACCTTGGATAATGAAGAGATTGCGAAATAAGAACTTACCTTATACTTTTCCTTGGTTGAGGACAAGTTAACCTCCTATATAATGGTGAAATAATTGTTATTAAATTATACAAGAATCATATATATTAATACGATATCATATATGATCTTTTAACATTACTTTGTTAATAATATCTTAGTATTATCATTGTTTCTGGTGTTAACTTACTCGTTTTCTTTTATATGTTTTGTTACGTAAGCTGGCTTTGTCTAAGATAGTTTGTATCTTATTCATATCCAGAATGATATCAAGTCCTTAGATACTATTATTAATCATAAAATTATAATTATACTTGAATGGATACGATGGAGAATGAATCTCATCGCGTTCGTGGAGGCGGTAGTCCGTACGTACGCACGAGCGACAATGTCATTCTTTTGATATTAAAATAATATATAATTGGATTTTATATCGTATATACAGAATCATTCTAATTTTATGTTTATTATTTACATGAATTAAACATCATTATTATACCCATCCAAATAATAATTTATTTAATAACAATTACACCACGAGGTGGAGACGGTAAGCCGTACGTACGCTCGTATAGTGACATTTTATTCAAAGGATGGATAGAATATTGAATATGGTTGTACCATATTTATAATAACATCACAGTATATAAGAGATACGGGAGTTATTATTTTAGAATGGGAATAAAAAAGAAAGAAGAAGTTGAAGAATAAATGAACTTGAAAAAGGTGTGGTGAAATCATTACATCTTCTTTGGGTTCTTCCTTTTGATTGGATCAAAAGGGATCCATAGGTTGTCTTTCTGATCAAAATAAGGCCACTAAGTTGTAGTGAGGAAAGTTTAGAGAGTATATGGGAAAAGTTTGGCCGAGCCAAATGGCGTTGAAGGTGTGAATTAATGAGAAGGGGGGTGCCCTTTTATAAGAGGGGTGAGGGGCACCTTTGGAAAAGCTAGATATATTATTTTATAATAAATTCATATTGGGTTATAATGGCTCCAAAGTGAATTATTTAAATCTTAAGGTGGGTATAGGTCGCAAACCTCTCACCCAATAGAATTTAGATAGGTTTGGGTTACTATATTAACCTTATCATTAAGTATTAACTCTTAGTTAATTAGTTTCACTTTTACAATGTCTCTTTGTATTTTTATATTATATGGTTAATAAACATACTATATACATACAACCGACCCCCAAGTGGTCCATGAATGTTACACCTATCATGATATAAGTATCTTGGTCGATCCTTAGATTTTTAGAAATTTAATATCAATTAATAATATAATATATGTTTTAAAAACTGTTTTATGTCAATTTTGACACTATTCAATAATTGATTTTTGTAAAAATCATAACAAAAATATTACTTCGAATAAAGTTAATTATATCATTCCTAACATTTCATATTAACCTATAGAATTATTGGTATTTATAAAAAGTCTGAAATTATTTTTATTTGGTTATTTATAATATCAATTATTTTAATGTTTCACTATTAAAGTAATTACTGCATCATCATTGCGTAATAAATAAATTAAATTATTTAATGTCTAAAAATTATAAATAAAATATAATTTTGTAGTAAATCTTTTTATATTTCTAATAAATATTTACAATAGAATTTATCTTATGTTTAAACCTATATTAAAATTTGTTTAGTAAATAAACCTTGATTTTAACTCTCTTAACTCATCTTTGAATTAAATAATAATAAATGTCCTAATCTAATACAATTGGTCATAAACGATAATATTTTATTCCTAAGGTTGTCTTTGGTCGAGATAAACTTGTCCAATAGAATTAGGACATGTGTTAGGGTAATATTAATATCATTTTAACCCTTAATTACCCTATTTACTTTTAACCGTGGTAAATAAAAGTAAAATGTTACTATTCACCAAAAATTATTTGCGTCACATTGAACCACATTTTACTCCTTAATATTAACCGTGTCTCTCAGAGTTTTGATATTCCACTCACAGAAGTGGTAAAATTATGTTTTATGAAAAATTCAGTTTTTTAACTACCACCTAGTGGTTTCACTATTCATCAAAAAATGAAGTTTTTCAGAAAAAAACCAAAAATTTTCCCTAGGCTAATTTAGATATTCCGAATCCAAAAATGAAGTCCATTTTGAAAATTAAAATTTATAAATTTCAAAAAGTGGGTATTACTATTCATAACAGCTAGTTTGATTGGTTGTGGTGTGTTAGAACTCGATGTTGCGTACAACATACGCTATTGCATTATTCAAAGAGAAGTGTACCGTAGAAGCTTGGTGTGTTACATTCTCCCCTCCTTCAAATAATTTCGACCTCTAAATTTCTAGAATACTACAGCATGAAAAGACCCAGGTGGTTCTTCATCATAAGTTCCTCGGGTTCCCACGTTGCCTCTTCCATCTTATGGTTTCTCCCCAAGACTTTTTCCAGACGAGTCGTCTGGTTTCTCTGTACTTGTTCTCTCATATCAAGAATCGTGACGGGCTCTTCGCAATAAGACATATCAGGTTCGATTTATAATTCCTCATAGGTGAGTACGTGCGTTGGGTCAGACATGTATTTCCTCAACAGTGATACGTGGAACACATCGTGAACTTTGGAGAGACTTGGCGGCATTGCCAATTGGTAAGCTACAGCCCCAATTCATTCTAGAATTTCGAAAGGTCCGATGTACCTGGGACAAGATTTACCTTTCAGACCAAAACGTATGACTCCCTTCCATGGAGATACCTTTAGGAAAACATGATCACCGATTTGAAATTCCAGATCCTTCCTTTTATTATCGACATAGCTCTTCTACCTACTTTGAGCTTATTTGATGTGATTTTGGATTACCTTCACCTTTTCCCTCGTTTCCTACACCAGTTCAGGACCGAAAAGTTTTCTTTCACCAACGTCATCCCAACAGGTTGGTGTGCGACATCTCTTTCCATATAACGCTCCATACGGTGCCATTTGAATACTCAAATGGAAACTATTGTTATAGGAAAATTCTACCAAAGGTAAATATTGATCCCACATACCTTGAAAGTCAAGTGAGTAGGATCTCAACATGTCTTCAAAGGTTTGAATAGTTTGTTCTGATTGTCCATCTGTTTGAGGGTGGTAGGTAGTACTCAAATGAAGTTTAGTATCCAAGGCTTTCTGAAAACATTTCCAGAATCTTGAAGTAAAACGGGGATCACGATCAAAAAAAATTGATAGGGGTACTCCATCAAGTCTCCCAACTTCAATAATATATAGTCTTGATAGACGTTCAAGTGGTAAATCTTCCCTTATAGCATGAAAATGTGCTTACTTGGTAAGACGATCAACAATGACCCATATTGCATCGTTCCTTATAGGAGTCTTTGGTAGCCCCATGACAAAGTCCATCGTAATATTGTCCCATTTCCACATCGGTATGGGAAGAGGTTGCATGACTCCTCCAGGTTGTTGCCTTCTGGCTTTCACTTGTTGAAAAACGATACATCTTGACACAAAATCAGATATCTCCCTCTTCATGATGTCCCACCAAAAATGTTCCCTCAATTCTCTATACATTTTGGTGCTCCCAGGGTGTATAGTGAAATTGGAACTATGAGTATCATCCAGCAATTCCCTTTTTAGATCAGGTATATCGGGAACACAATGCCTCTTCCCAAATTTCAAAATTCCTTCTTCATACACAAAGTCTCTCAATCTCTCATCATTCACAGCTTTAATCTTCTTTTGAAATTCTTCATCATTGGTCTGAGAACTCTTAATCCTTTTTAGTAAAGATGGTTTGGAAACCATTTGGAAAAGCATTGATGTTTCACCTTCCCTGGTAATTCCCATGTCCATCTTCACTAGATCCATGAAAATTTGATCCCTTTCAATTCTCATACTATTCAAAACTCCATGGTCTTTTCTTCTCAAATCATCTGCCACCTTGTTTTATTTCCCTCAGTGGTAGTGTATAATGCAATCATAATCCTTGAGTAATCCAAGCCATATCTTTTTCCTCATGTTGAGTTATTTTTGTGAGAAAATATATTTCAAACTCTTGTGATCAGTATAAATATCACATTTTTCACCATAGAGGTAGTGCCTCCATATCTTCAAAGCAAAGATCACCGCTGCCAACTCGAGATAATGAGTAGGAGAGTTTTGTTCATGAATTTTCAACTTTCATGATGCATAGGTAATATCCCTATCATTCTGCATAAGGACACAACCAAGTCCTTTCTTCGATGCATCACTATAAATAACGAACCCATAATTCCCCAATGGTAGAGTCAATATATGAGAATTGAAAAATATTCTCTTCAGTTCTTCGAAAAATTCTTAAAACTCTTTTCTCCAAACAAATTTAACCCCTTTACCTATGAGCTTTGTTAATGGGTTGTCCAACCGGGCAAAATTCTGGACGAAACGTCGATAATAACATGCTAAACCAATAAAACTACGTACCTAAGTTATACTCGTCTATGCAGGCCATTCTTGGATTGCCTTGGTCTTAGAAGTATCAACAGAGATTCCATCTTTAGAGACAATATGGCCAAGAAAAGAAATATCAAGAATCCAGAATTCACACTTTCCAAACTTCCCATATAATTCATGTCTTCTCAGAGTCTTCAGAATAATGCGCAAGTGAATTTCATTATCTTCGTTTCTTTTGGAGTATACCAAGATATCATCAATAAATAACACCACAAATTCATCGAGATATTCCATGAAAACTCTATTCATCAGATCCATGAATATAGAGGGTGCATTAGTCAATCCAAAAGGCATTACTGTAAACTCTTAATGCATGTACCTGGTTCGAAATGCAGTCTTCGGAATGTTTTCCTACTCCACACACAACTGATGGTATCCAAATCGAAGTTCAATCTTTTAAAAGTATTGAGCTCTATGAATTTGGTGAAATAAATCATCAATGCGAGGAAGGGGATACTTTTTCTTTATTATTATAGCATTGATCTCCCTGTAGTCGATACATAACCTCATAGATCCATCTTTCTTTTTAACAAAAAGAACATGGGTTCCCCATGGAGAAACACTAGGACGAATAAATCCCTTATTACTTAATTTCTCTAGTTTTTTCTTTAGTTTAACTAATTCTATAGTGGCCATTCTATAAGGGGTCTTTGATATAGGCCTTGATACATGAATTAAATCAATGGAAAACTCAACTTCCCGTTCTAGAGGATGTCCAGGTAAATCTTCCAGAAACACATCTACATATTATTTCACAATAGGTACATCCTCTATTTGAACATTCCTTTCCTCACCCACAGTCATTTTATCCTCTTCCTCCCCAATAATTGAATTTAGTTGAGCTACTGGGGGTGGATCTAGATAAGAATTAGGTGGTGACTATTCTGCTCTAAAGATAAGGTGTTCCTTGTCATCATCATCATCAAAAATCATAATCTCCTTCTTCTTACAATAAATCTTCGCATCATGGTCCGAAATCCAATCCATACCGAGGATTATATCAAACTCAATCATAGGTATGATGATGAGATCAGCGGATAAAGAACATTTATGTGCTCTAATGGGGACTGATTCACAAAACATTGTTACAATGATACTTCCCTTAGGAGTTTTAACTGACAACTCCCTTGTTAAATCAAATTGTAAATATCTAATTTTCTTAGAAAACTGGGAAGATATGAAACAACGCGATGATCCAGAATCAAATAATGCATTTTCTAAACTTGAGGAAACCATTAAATTACCGGCCACCATGTCTTTCAGAGCTTCTACCTTAGTAGTAGTGATAGCATAATCTTGGCCATGATCCCTTGTCCTTTTTTGAGGTAAGTTCCCCTGACGCTTAGGACATTCATTTGTATAATGTCCCATCTCCCTATAATTGTAGAACTAAAAATCGGTAGCTTCCTTCTTCTCTTTGTAATCATGAGCTTGGTGGCCTTTTTCACCACACTTGTGACAGACACTCATTCCCTTCAAGAAAGTACCGGGGTGTTTCTTCCCACACCTAACACAGGATAGATATTCAACCTTTCACTTCTTCCCCTTATTTCCATTCCCAGATTGATCAGCAGATCTCTTCTTCACTTACTTTTCTTAAAAGTCATAAGAATTTGATAATTCTTTCTCTGTCTTGATAGCACTTGAGACAGTGTCTTCATTCGATGAGAAGGATTGTGAGACTAATGTTCGACGGAGAAATGGTTTTAACCCATCAAATAAACGATCAATATTTCTTCTTGGGTTACGTATATAATGTCTACTATACATTTCTAACCTGGTAAAGGTAGCCTTATACTTTGCGAGATTCTCATCCTCCTTTTGTCTCAGACTCAGAAATTGTCTTTCCATATCTGCTCGATGGTCACAAGGAAAGTATTTTTCAAAAAATAGATCATTGAACTCCCTCCATTCCATATTTGATACTTCATCATATTCCTTCATGTTTTGAATCAATGACCACCATTGATCAGCATCTCCAGTGAGGTGGTAAACTTCCATGATAACCTTTTCCCTTTCACTACTCCCCAAGGCCTAAAATATTTTCTCTATGGAATTTATCCATTTCTCAGCTGCTAAGGGATTTTTGCTCCCATTGAACGTTGGTGGTTGTTTCCTCGTAAAGCGATCTAACATTGATCCTCCACGCTACGGATCAGGGTGCTTCATATGTGTAAGGTTATTATTCATAACCTGAGTGAGTTGTCCCAGTATGGTGATAAGTTGATCAGCACCAGTTGTATCACCAGCTCCACTATACATATCTTGAGCAGGAGGGAAGTCCCTAAATTGAGTGCGTGCATTGATACGGTTTCCATTTCTTCTACTATGCGCCATTTCTAAACAATGGAATAAACTATATCAGTTTATGAATCAAAATACATAATTCTATACTTATAAAACACTTAACAAAAATTGATATATTTATGGATATAATCCATAATCATAAAAAAAATTCTTTGAGGATGTATATACTCATAAACCCTTCATAATTATTTGTAAAGAAAATGAGAGTTATCCTAAGTACATCTGTGCCAGAGCGGACTCTACCTGCTCGTATCCAGATAGGAATGTATTTCTTGGAAAACTCACAAAATTTTCACAATACCAAAATTCAAGGAAGTTCTTCTATACTAATCCTCAAAGTCCATCTTAGATCTGTGTTCTCTAATCAGAGTTTATCTAAATCTAGCTTTCAAGGTTTGTACTAAACTTCCTCTGATACCAACTGTAACGCCTCGACCCCAGTTACCTAGAGTCGGTGCATTATTACATAACATTGGCATGATCATAAGAATAATCAAATCTCAAAAGACCGATTAGTTTAGTATCCTTGGAAACAATATATATATTCATAAAGTTCTACATTACATCATAAAAATGAAAACTAAAACAAAATAGTCTCCATATTACACACTCTTATCCCCTCATACTATACCTGCAGGTCATTTATAATTTACTTCTTCACATCCTGGGAAAAATAAACATAGAAAAGGGGTGAGCTCAAATTCCCAGTAAGGATAACAATATAATGGAAACTTTCATAAATAAGAATAAACATTTAAGGCAATGTATAACTAAAACAAAATCCTTTTAAACTTGAACTTCAACGTAGTATGTAAAAAATAAAATGAAATAATGCCATTTACTTATTCACATGAATATTCTACTAATCGAATAATCACATGCAATATCAATAACCACTTTCATAATGATGGAATTCATAATGCCAGACTATCATAACCACATAGCCAAGTCATTGTGCCATGACTACAAATAAGATTTTTCCAAGGCCCTCTTCCAAGACACTAGTTTGTCTCATGAGACCTACCGAAGCATCTAGGATTTATAAGGGTCTCCACTCATCACATATTAAGTCCAATGCATTCCCATATGAAATGGTTTAAACATAACATAAACGTTCGTATTAAAACTAGCATACGAAATGTAAATACTTCATCCATAAACCATGAATGGTATAAAAATAACACATCCATAGTAAAACATATCACAAGACCATAATTACAATATAGAAGTTTTGTATCATAATAAATCAACTTCAAATAAGCATAAAATCCATCAAAGGATGTTGACATAGATGAAATAAAAACTCTTTTTAGAGAAATATTTCTTTCTATTTTGAAATAATTTAAGAGTCATATATTTATAAACTAAAACATTTTCTTTGAAAATATTTATATAATCTTGTAAGGTAAGGTTCAACGATTTTATAATGGCGGAAAATAGATGCACCCACCGTATAATTTAAAAAAACATTTTTACCTTAATTCTGTCGAAAAGGTTAAAAAGCACCTTGTTTGGAAAACGACGGAAAGATTCCATTATAAACATCTTATAAAAAGTAAAACAAGGGTATAAATGTCTTCAAACCATATTTTTGTAAATATTAAAAATGTTTTTAAATACATTTTTATGAAACATGGATGTGGATGATAAATAAATTCCAGTAGATTATTACGTATAAACATCCTCGGATAATGAAGAGATTGAGAAATTAACCCTTACCTTGTACTTTTCCTTGGTTGAGGGTAGTTTAACCTCCTTTGTAATGTTGAAATAATTGTTATTAAATTATACAATAATCATATATATTAATATGATATCATATATGATTTTTTAACATTACTTTGTAAATAATATCTTAGTATTATCCTTGTTTCGGGTGTTAACTTACTCGTTTAATTTTATATGTTTTGTTATGTAAGCCATGTTTATAATGGATAGGTTGTATCTTATTCATATCCAGAATGATATCAAGTCCTTAGATACTTTTATCAATCATCAAATGAGAATTATACTTGAATAGATACCATGGAGAATGAATCTCATCGTGTTTGTGGAGATGGTAGTTTGTACGTACGCACGGGCGACAATATCATTATTTTCATATTAAAATAATATATAATTGGATGGTATATCATATATACAGAATCATTATCATGTTATATTTATTATTTACATGAATTACACATCATTATTATACCCATCCAAATAATAATTTATTGAATAACATTTACACCACGGCATGGAGACGGTTAGTCGTACGTACGCACATATGGTGACATGTTATTCAAAGGATGGATAGAATACTGAATATGGATGTACCATATTTATAATAACATCACAGTATATAGTAGATACTGAAGTAATTATTTTAGAATGGGAATAACAAAGAAATAATAAGTTGAAGAAGAAATTCACTTGAAAAGGGGTGGTGAAATCATTACCTCTTCTTCGGGTTCTTCCTTTTGATTTGATCAAAAGGGATCCTTAGGGTGGCTTTCGGATCAAACTAAGGCCTATAGGATGTATTGAGGGAAGTTGAGAGAGTATTTGGGCAGATTTTGGCCGATCCAAATGGCATTGAAGGTGTGAATTAATGAGACGTGGGAGTGCCCTTTTATAAGAGGGGTGAGGGGCACCTTTGGAAAAGCTAGAAATATTAATTTATAATAAATTCATATTCAGTTTCTAATTGCTCCAAATTGTGTTATTTAAATGTTAATATGGGGATAGGTCGAAAAACACTCAACAAATAGAATTTATACAGGTTTGTGATACTATATTAACCTTATCATTAAGTATTAACTCTTATTTAATTAGTTTCACTTTTACAGTGTTACTTTGTATTTTTATATTATATGGTTAATAAACATACTATATACATCCAAGAGACCCCCAAGTGGTCCATTAATGATTCACCTATCATGATATAAGTCTTTTTCCTGAACCTTAGATTT
Organism: Viscum album; assembly: GCA_963277665.1. Lineage (NCBI taxonomy): Eukaryota > Viridiplantae > Streptophyta > Magnoliopsida > Santalales > Viscaceae > Viscum > Viscum album. The sequence goes on along the minus strand of OY728155.1, from coordinate 354,592,103 downwards.
TTAGAAATTTAATATCAATTAATAATATAATATTTGTTTTAAAAACTCTTTTATGTCAATTTTGACACTATTCAATAATTGATTTTTTTAAAAATTATAACAGAATGATTAATTCTAGAAAATTTAATTAACTAATTCCTAACATGTCATATTAACATAGAAAATTATTGGTATTTATAAAAAGTCTCAAATTATTTTTATTTCGGTTTTTATAATATCAATTATATTAATTTTTCACTATTATGGTAATTAACGCATCATCATTGTGTCATAAATAAAATAAATTATTTAATGTTTAAAAATTATAAATAAAATATATTTATGTAATAAATAGTTTTATCTTTCTAATGAATATTTAAAATCGAATTTATCTTATGTTTAACCCTATATTAAAATTTTTTTATTAAATAAACCTTGATTTAAACTCTTTTAACTCTTCTTTGAATTAAATAATAATAATTGTCCTAATATAATCCATGAGGACCTAAATGATAATATTTTATTCCTATGGTTGTCTTTGGTCGAGATACACTTGTCCAATAGAATTAGGACATGTGTTAGGGCAATATTAATATCATTTTTACCCTTAATTACCCTATTTACTTTTAACCGTGGTAAATAAAAGTAAAAAGTTACTATTCACCAAAAATTATTTTCATCTCATTGAACCACATTTTACTCCTTGATATTAACCATGTTTCTCGGATTTTCAAAATTCCACTCACAGAAGCGGTAAAATTATGTTTTTTTAAAAATTCAGTTTTTTAACTACCACTTAGTGGTTTCACTATTCATCAAAAAAATGAAGTTTTTCAGAAAAATACCCAAAATTCACCCTAGATTAATTTTGATATTCCGAATCCAAAAATGAAGTCCATTTTGAAAAATAAAATTTATAAATTTCAAAAAGTGGGTATTACTATTCATAACAGCTAGTTTGATTGGTTGTGGTGTGTTAGAACTCGATGTTGCGTACAACACACGCTATTGCATTATTCAAAGAGAAGCATAGCGTAGAAGCTTGGGGTGTTACAGTATAACTAAAACAAAAACCTTTTAAACTTGAACTTCAAAATAGTAAGACAAAAATAAAAATAAATAATTCTATTTACTTTTTCACATTGATATTCTACTAATCAAATAATCATATGCAATATCAATAACCACTTTCATAATGATGGAATGCATAATGCCAGACTATCATAACCACATTTCCAAGGCCTCGTTACATGACTAAAAATAAGATTTTTCCAAGGCCTTGTGCCAAGAAACTAGTTTGTCTCATGAGACCTACCGATGCATAGAGGAGCTATAGCGAGCTCCACCCATCACATATTAAGTCCCATGCATTCCCATACGAAAAGGATTAAACATAACATAAACATTCGTATTAAAAATAGCATAAGAAATGTAAATAATTCATCCATAAACCATTAATGGTATAAAAATAACACATCCACAGTCAAACAAATCACAAAACTTTCAATACAATATAGAAGTTTTGTATCATAATAAATCAACTTCAAATAAGTGTAAAATCCATCAAAGTATGTTGGCATAGATGAAATCAAAACTCTTTTTAGAGAAATATCTCTTTCTATTTTTAAATAATTTAAGAGTCATATTTTTATAAAATAAAACATGTTCTTTGAATATATTCTTATAAGCATGTAAGGGAAGATTCAACGATTTTATAACGGAGTAAAATAGTTGCACCCGCCGTATAAGTTAAAAAAACATTCTTACCTTAATTCTGTCGAAAAGGTTAAAAAGCACCTTGTTTGGAAAATGACAGAAATATTCCTTAATAAACATCTTATAAAAATTCAAACAAAGATATAAATGTATTTAACCCATATTCTTGTAAATAGTAAAAATGTTTTGAAATACATTTTTAGGAAACATGGATGTGGATGATAAAGAAATCCCAGTAGATTTTTACATATAAACAACCTCGGATAATGAAGAGATTGTGAAATAAACCCTTACCTTGTACTTTTCCTTGGTTGAGGGTAGGTGAACCTCCTGTATAATAGTGAAATAATTGTTATTAAATTATACAAGAATCATATATATTAATATGATATCATATATGATCTTTTAACATTACTTTGTTAATAATATCATTGTATTATCGTTGTTTCAGGTGTTAAATTACTCATTTTCTTTTATATGTTTTGTTACGTAAGTAGTGTTTGTCATGGATAGGTTTTATATTATTAATATCCATAATGATATCAAGTCCATAGATACTATTATTAATCATTAAATGAGAATTGTACTTGAATCGATATGATGGAGAATGAATCTCATCGCGTTCGTGGAGACGGTAGTCCGTATGTACGCATGAGCGACAATATCATTATTTTGATATTAAAATAATATATAATTGGACTTTATATCATATATACAGAATCATTATCATGTTATATTTATTATTTACATGAATTACACATCATTATTATACCCATAGAAATAATAATTTATTTAATAACAATTACACCACGACGTGGAGACGGTAAGCCGTACGTACGCACGTATAGTGACATGTTATTCAAAGGATAGATAGAATACGGAATATGGTTGTACCATATTTATAATAACATCACATTATATAGGAGATACTGGAGTTATTATTTTAGAATGGTAATAACAAAGAAAGAAGAAGTTGAAGAAGAAATGAACTTGAAAGGGGGTGGTGAAATCATTACCTCGTCTTCGGGTTCTTCCTTTTGATTTTATCAAAATGGATCCTTAGGTTGGATTTATGATGAAACAAAGGCCTATAGGTTGTAGTGAGGGAAGTTTATAGAGTATTTGGGCATAGTTTGGCTGAGCCAAATGGCTTTGTAGGTGTGAATTAATGAGAAGGGGGAGTGCCCTTTTATAAGAGGGGTGAGGGGCACCTTTGAAAAAGATAGAAATATTATTTTATAATAAATTCATATTCAGTTTCTAATGGATCCGAAGTTAATTATTTAAATTTAAAGGTGGGGATAGGTCGAAAACCACTAAACCAATTTAATTTAGACGGGTTTGGGTACTACATTAACCTTATCATTAAGTATTAACTCTTAGTTAATTAGTTTCACTTTTACAATGTCTCATTGTATTTTTATATTATATGGTTATAAACTTACTATATACATCCAAGAGACCCCCAAGTGGTCCATTAATGATACACCTACCTTGATATAAGTCTCTTGGCCGATCCTTACATTATTAGAAATTTAATATCAATTTTTAATATAATATTTGTTTTAAAAACTGTTTTATGTCAATTTTGACACTATTCAATAATTGATTTTTGTAAAAAACATAAAAGAATGATTACTTATAAAAAATTTAATTAAATCATTAACAACATGTCATATTAACCTAGAAAATTATTGTTATTTATAAAAAGTCTCAAATTATTTTTATTTGGGTATTTATAATATAAATTATTTTAATTTTTCAATATTATTGTAATTACTCCATCATCATTGTGTCATAAATAAATTAAATTATTTAATGCATAAAAATTATAAATAAAATATCATTATGTAGGAAATCTTTTTAAATTTATAATGAATATTTAAAATCTAATTTATCTTTTTTTTTAACCATATATTAAAAAATTTTTAGTAAATAAACCTTGATTTTAACTCTTTTAACTCTTCTTTGAATTAAATAATAATAAATGTCCTAATATAATCCAAGTGGACCTAAATGATAATATTTTATTCCTAATGTTTTCTTTGGTCGAGATACACTTGTCCAATAGAATTAGGACATGTGTTAAGGTAATATTAATATCATTTTTACCCTTAATTAACCTATTTACTTTTAACCGTTGTAAATAAAAGTAAAAAGTTACTATTCACCAAAAATTATTTTCATCTGATTGAACCGCATTTTACTCCTTGATATTAACCACATCTCTCGGATTTTCGAAATTCTACTCACAGAAGCGGTAAAATTAAGTTTTATGAAAAATTTGGTTTTTTAACTACCACTTAGTGGTTTCACTATTCATAAAAAAATGAAGTTTTTCAGAAAAATACCAAAAATTCACCCTAGGCTAATTTCGATATTCCGAATACAAAAATGAAGTCCATTTTGAAAAATAAAATTTATAAATTTCAAAAAGTGGGTATTGCTATTCATAACGGCTAGTTTGATTGGTTGTGGTGTGTTAGAACTCGATGTTGCGTACAACACACGCTATTGCATTATTCAAAGAGAAGCGTACCATAGAAGCTTGGCGTGTTACAGTGTAACTAAAACAAAAGCCTTTTAAACTTGAACATCAACACAGTATGGAAAAAATAAAAATAAATAAATCCATTTACTTATTCACATTGATATTCTACTAATCGAATAATCACATGCGATATCAATAACCACTTTCATAATGATGGAATGCATAATGCCAGACTATCACAACCACATATCCAAGGCCTCATGCCAAGACTACAAATAGGATTTGTCCAAGGCCTTGGGCCAAGACAATAGTTTTTCTCAGGAGACCTACCGATGAATCGAGGACCTATAGCGGGCTCCACCCGTCACATATTAAGTCCAATGCATTCCCATATGAAAAGGTTTAAACATAACATAAACGTTCATATTAAAACTAGCATACGAAATGTAAATACTTTATCCCTAAACCATTAATGGTATAAAAATAACACATCCACAATCAAACATATCACAAAACCTTCAATACAATATATAATTTTTGTATCATAATAAATCAACTTCAAATAAGCGTAAAATCCATCAAAGGATGTGGACATAGATGAAATCATAACTCTTTTTAGAGAAATATCTCCTTCTATTTTGAAATAATTTAAGAGTCATATATTTATAAAATAAAACATTTTCTTTCAAAATATTTCTATAAGATTGTAAGGGAAGATTCAATGATTTTATAATGGAAAAAAATAGCAGCACCCGACGTATAAGTTAAAAAAACATTCTTACCTTAATTCTGTCAAAAAGGTTAAAAAGCACCTTGTTTGGAAAACGACAGAAATATTCTTTTATAAACCTCTTATAAAAAGTCAAACATGGGTATAAATGTCTTTAACCCATATTATTTTAAATAGTAAAAATGTTTTGAAATACATTTTTAAGAAACATGGATGTGGATGATAAAGAAATCCAAGTAGATTATTACGTATAAACAACCTCAGATAATGAAGAGATCGTGAAATAAACACTTACCTTGTACTTTTCCTTGGTTAAGGGTAGTTTAACCTCCTGTATAATGGTGAAATAATTTTTATTAAATTATACAAGAATCATATATATTAATATGATATCATATATGATCTTTTAACATTTCTTTGTTAATAATATCTTAGTATTATCGTTGTTTCGGGTGTTAACTTACTCTTTTTCTTTTATACGTTTTGTTACGTATGTCGTGTTTGTCATGGATAGATTGTATCTTATTAATATACATAATTATATCAAGTCTATAGATACTATTATTAATTATCAAATGAGAATTATACTTGAATGGATACGATGGAGAATGAATCTCATCGCGTTCGTGGAGACGGCAGTCCGTATGTACGCACGGGTGACAATATCATTCTTTTGATATTAAAATAATATATAATTGGATTTTATATCATATATAAAGAGTCATTATCATGTTATGTTTATTATTAACATGAATTACATATCATTATTATACCCATCCAAATAATAATTTATTGAATAACAATTACACCACGACGTGGAGACGGTAAGTCGTACATACGCACTTATAGTGACATGTTATTCAAAGGATGGATATAATACTGAATATAGTTTTACCATATTTATAATAACATCACATTATATAGGAGATACTATAGTTATTATTTTATAATGGGAATAACAAAGAAAGAATATGTTGAAGAAGAAATGAACTTGAAAAGGGGTGGTGAAATCATTACCTCTTCTTCAGATTCTTCCTTTTGATTGGATCAAAATGGATCCATAGGTTGGCTTTCTGATCAAACTAAGGCCACTAGGTTGTAGTGAAGGAATTTTAGAGAGTGTATGGGAAAAGTTTGGCCGAGCCAAATGGCTTTGAAGGTGTGAATTAATGAGAAGGGTGGTGCCCTTTTATAAGAGGGGTGAGGGGCACCATTGGAAAAGCTAGAAATATTATTTTATAATAAATTCATATTCGGTTTATAATGGATCAAAAGTAAATTATTTAAATGTTAAGGTGGGTATAGGTCGAAAAACACTCAACCAGTATAATTTTGACAGGTTTGGGTTACTATATTAACCTTATCATTAAGTATTAGCTCTTAGTTAATTAGTTTCACTCTTACAATGTCTCATTGTAATTTTATATTATATGGTTAATAAACATACTATATAAATCCAAGCGACCCCCAAGTGGTCTCTTAATGATACACCTATCATGATATAATTCTCTTGGCCAAACCTTAGATTTTTAGAGATTTAATATCAATTAATAATATAATATTGTTTTTAAAAACTCTTTTATGTCAATTTTGACACTATTCAATAATTTATTTTTGTAAAACTCATAACAGAATGATTACTTTGAAAAAAGTTAATTAAAGCATTCCTAACATGTAATATTATGCTATAGTAGTATTGGTATTTATAAAAAGTCTCAAATTATTTTTATTTGGGTATTTATAATATTAATTATTTTAATTTTTCACTATTATGGTAATTACTGCATCATCATTGTGTCATAAATAAATTAATAAATTTAATGTCTAAAAATTATAAATAAAATATCATTATATAGGAAATCTTTTTTTCTTTCTAACGAAAATTTACAATCTAATTTATCTTATGTTTAACCCTATAATAAAAATGTTTTAGTAAATAAACCTTGATTTTAACCCTTTTTACTCTTCTTTAAATTAAATAATAATAAATGTCCTAATATAATCCAAGTGGACCTAAATGATAATATTTTATTCCTAATGTTGTATTTGGTCTAGATACACTTGTCCAATACAATTAGTACATATGTTAGGGTAATATTAATATCATTTTTACCCTTAATTACCCTATTTACTTTTAACCATGGTAAATAAAAGTAAAAAGTTACTATTCGCCAAAAATAATTTCCATCTCATTGAACCACATTTTACTCCTTGATATTAACTGTGTCTCTCCAATTTTCGAAATTCCACTCACAGTAGCGGTAAAATTAATTTTATAAAAAATTCAGTTTTTAACTACCACTTAGTGGTTTCACCATTCATCAAAAAATGATGTTTTTCAGAAAAATACCAAAAAATCACCCTAGGCTAATTTCGTTATTCTGAATCCAAAAATGAAGTCCATTTTGAAAAATAAAATTTATAAAATTCAAAAAGTGGGTATTACTATTCATAACGGCTAGTTTGATTGGTAGTGGTGTGTTAGAACTTGATGTTGCGTACAACACATGCTATTGCATTGTTTAAAGAGAAGCGTACCATAGAAGTTTGGGGTGTTACACAAATAATCATCAATAATATGCGTACAATATTTATCCGGACATTAGAAAATTCACAATCTTCACCATAAGAAGAAATCACAATTTTATTTAAATCAAAGGATTACTCAAGGCAGTTACGGTCTCGTTACAAAGCCCCTTATAACACCATCATAGGACCTAAGAGTAAGGTGTGAAAGGGTGATAGAATATTGTGGCGGCTCGGCCATCATTTCCCGAGTAGTGATTTCTATTAGCTTGAACTTCTCGCGAAAGTGATTCTATTCCAGCTTCACACGATGAAGTTTGGCTTGGGTTTGGTCCCGAGCAAAGCCCAAAGTTGCTACCTCCTTCCCAAGTTCTGTCAGATGGGCTTTGATCTGCCTGGGAATACTAGATGGGGCCATTGAATTTTATTTCTAAAATACATAATCAATATCACTTTTATTTATAGACAATAATCATAAAATTTAGTTTCCCACGGTCTTATTGACCAATGGTTATATAACAGTCGAAACTCAATGGTCTTATTTTAATTATACTCATATTATTTAATGAAATAGTTTTTTTGATTAAAAAATAAAATAAAATAAAAGTTAGGAAACAAAATTTATTTAAAATTTTGGGTCATTAAAAAAATATAACTATTTTAAATTAGAAAAACTAGTTTCAAACAAGGTTCTTAAATTGAAAGGAATAGAGGAAGATTAGGATCCCTTACTTGAATGTGTTGCACCAAAGGATTGTGACATGATTCTTGGGAGTCTGGGGAGCCATGGGAAAAATTTAATGATTTTGGGGAATATTTTGGTCAATAATTAATGAGATTTAGTGAAAATGAATGCAATCATGGGTCGGTTCATATAGGATAAGATTGAAATTTCTTTATTATTTAGGTTTTGGAAGCTACATAATAAGAAATTAAAAACTACAAATCATTACATTATTTTTCCCATGGTTTCTGAAAAAGGAGAGTGGGATAAATTATTTTATAATTCCATAGGAATTATATATTTAAATAATTCAATTTCTTAAGTGGAGGTTACTCACACATTCAATGAAATGATTTTAAAATCATAAAATATATTATATGCCACGGAGGACTCAATAAGGATTTCTAAAATAAATTAAAGAAATATAAAATTACTAAATTTTAAATTTAAAACATATATATGTCCTCATATATCATTAATTTTGTTTTTTACATCATTATTGGTCCATTATGATGTCATAAAACACACCAAATATTTAAACAGTATTTAATTTTAACCCAAAAATTTGACTGTCTCAGAAAATTAAAAAACATTCCTTGCAACATCCCAGGTAAATAAAGAATATGAAATTTTCAGAATTATTAATATTTTTAAATTAATTATTAATTTTACTTACAAAGGGATGCTATGTTCTATGTCATACTCGATAAGAAACAATGAGTTTTTTTGAAATATTGCATTGGACACAATGTAGAGTTATACCAAAAATTAATAAAATAATATTATTACTTTAAATACTAGTTAACACATAGTCGTTTTGATGGGGAGAATGAACAGAAATAACTAAAATATTATTATACGTGTTTTTTAATTTTTTTTACATTTATCCAATATAATATAGAAGCTTAGAATGTGAATGAATCCAATTTTAAGAATAAATAATCTAATATTTTTTAAAAGTTCAATTTAGAGAATTTTGATGGAGAATCTTTTTTTAAATCTGTTTATTGGAACTTTTATATATTCTATATAATAAAATAATATTTTACTTTAGAATAGGGAAATCTAAATTTACTTTCGTTGAAATTTTGGTTTTTTGTGACATTGTTCAATTTTTAATGAATAGTGAAAAATAATACATTTTAATTCATAACTGCCTTTTAATATAATTTATTTATATAGTTATATTGTTATTTTAATTAGTTGAAAATTTTAATTTGATTATATTTTTACCATTTAATCCAATGTTGTTAATTGGATGTAATTTCACATTTAAATTAGATATAAACAAAGGTTAATCATTTGATAGCTATTATTTCTTAAAAACATGCATTTTGTTTTGACAATGGGTATTCATTTTAAAAAAATTTATGCTACCTATGCATTTTGAATTTGGAAAAATGGATTCCATATTTTGAATCCGGGTGTTCAAATTGTGTAAATAGGAAATTTTATTTTTGTACATTAGGAATTTATACTTCAGTAAATATTTTATTTACCATGGTTAAAGGATAAATATGGTAAATAAGTGTAATAAAATAATAAAATAATATTATTAAATTACCCTAACATGTTTCCTAATCCTATTGGATAATACATGTCCGACCGTGGGAATCCATGGATCTATTTTGGGACACCATGGAGCCACTTTAATTGAAAAATGACACTTTATATTAATTAATTTATTGTAAGGACAAAAATAACATAAACATATATCTTTTAGTAAAACAATTGTATATGGGGTAATATAATTGATCTATTAGACTATAAATATTAATTTGAAATATAAATCTATTTCCAATAACTTGGTATTTTATTTATAATTTTTTTACATTAAATAACCAAATTTAATCATGACATAATGGTGATGCAGTAATTGCTTAATTAATAAAAGATTCAAGTAAAGGATATTATAAATATTAAAATAAATTTATTTTGAACCTTTTTATGCCATCCAATACTTTTATAGATTTTTATTTCTTGTTAAATTTAAATATATGAAGGTTTTTATAAATAATAAAGTTGTTTTTGAGTTTTTAAAAATTCATGAAATGTATAGTATTAAAAATGACAGAAAAGCGATTTTCAGTAAATCAATATTTTATTAAAAGGTGAAATAGTCCTAAAAATATAATATTTAGTGAAATGACATATATGATGTTGGAAATGACATTAATGAACCATTTTGGGTATCTTGTAATTTTATTGTAAATATATTAACCATATTGTATGAATATATAAGAGGATATGGTAAAAGTTAAATAAGTTAACAAAGGGTTAAAAAAGATAAGAGTTAAAAATACCCAAAACCAATCCAATTATTATTGGATGATTTTATTTGAAATATATGTAATTTATTGTTAAATTAAATAATTTTTGGACCCTTGGAAACTGAAAATTATTTTATAATAAAATAATAGTTCCAAATATTCCTAAAGAGCCCCTCCTCCCTCTTATAAAAGGAAACCATATCTAACCATTTACTCACACCTCTCAAGCCCCTTGGATCATAAAAACTCTTCTCAAATAAGCTCTCAAAATATCTCTATTTTTCTTATAATCCTTACTTTAGGCAGAAGGTACTTCAAGAAATCCTTTGGGTTCAAACCAAAGGGATTTACCCTATTTAAAGGTACCTTCTTCCACCAAGTTCTCTTATTTTATTTTAATTTTTCACTCCCAATTGTCTTATTATACCTTTTTACATAACAGTTCCAGTATCCTCAATATACATAGTTATTTAATGGGAATTATTCAAACTACACTTCCATAAACCTCGATTTAATGCATACAAACATACCGTTTCTGTGGACGGTGAACTACTGCCTCACGAAATGATGATTCTTGTATCTTCTCCTAAGTCATATAATAGTGGAAATTATGATAGAACTATATTTATATGTGATATATATTATATGTATTTGATATATATTATATTTATATTATCTCTATTATTATGTATTTTTCATTTAAAGCATGCCTTTATGGTTTCTGAAATGTGTAAACACTATAATTTCAGTTGAGGAATTGCGGACTAATGCCCCATAAAAGTGATATTACTCATTCATTCCATATGTGGAATGTATAAATAATTAAGTTAATAAATTATATTTCATATTATATTGGAATTATAATATAAATATGTATTATTATGTTTTCATTCTATTAAATATGAAATAGAAAAGAAAGTAGTGTTCAGGTGTACATATGGCTTACCATCTCCATGAATGGTGCATTTCATCTCTTATCTTGAAATGTTATGTGTAATTATAAATACATATATATACTGAATATATATGATATCTCAATCTTGAATATAATTATGGAGATAATGTAATTTTTACAACATGGACAACATGTATTTATAAGATGTTCATTGTTTGACTCTAGTACCAAATGTCATCAAAATGACCGTTATTAAGATAAATGATTATCTAATATTTATAACATGGTAATAAGTTATATTAATGTAATAATAAACTTGAAAAAGGTTTGGAAGCAAGTATAAATTAACTTTAGTTTATTATTCAGTAGATTAAAGAATGATCGAATCAAGTCAAACATGAGGTAGGGGACTTCGTCTCAAACACCTTTTATTGAGGCATACAATGATTTATACACGAATTTATTTTATACATTATATTAAACCCTTATACTTTTCATTTTATTGATATGGAACCTTTTATCTATGTAATGTTTCACTAAATGAACAAAAGGAATGTTTTCATTTAACGTATGTGGTGACAATGAACTTTTCGTCATTGTGAGTATTATTTGATCATTGGCTTACATAACATTCCATAGTGTTTTTTAAAGGAAAATAAATACCATATACTCGTTTACATATTTTGGTATTGAAACTGGTTTTGATAATGGGTTGATAATTTCAATATATTGAAATGATATTTTATGATTCCAGCAGGGTAATGCTATCTTCCTTTTATGCTTTTGTTATGCGTTATGCTTATATTATGGTTCTTGGGCATTGTCTATGTATATGGGTGGTTCTATGATAAACCTATATAGAGTGATCCCAAGATAGCTCTCTAATGCATTGGGTAACATGATGGAGGTAACCATTAATGTTTCTACAAAGAGATTTAGGGAATATACTATGATGGGTATTCCATATTTAACTCCCTATGTAGCTATGAAAGCTACGATGTAAGTATGTTATGGATGCCAAAATTTACCTTTATGATTTATGGTTTACATGTGTTATTCATAAATCTTATGATATTTTATAGTATGTAATAGATTTAAAAGTAGGATTTCATAGACTTGTATATATTAGTGGACTAATGTTTTTGTTCCTTCTTTTATAACCCTTACTATAATTTTTATTTTCATCCCATGTTATTGAAATGTTTTTCACTGGATTTAAGGTAAGGAAAAAGAAGAATTCAATAAGATTTATATCAAGAAATGAATTATTATTTTCTTTTATGATTTTATATTTTTCTAAAAATGGATACTGAGTAGAATTGTATAATTTGTAAAATTTGAGATGTAATGTAATGGTTATAGACTAATTCTCAAAAACACTAAACCTAAAAATATCCTCTATGTGAATTATTAACATAATTCATGATTATGAAATATTTAAGGTTGGGCCTTTATAGTTCCTATCATAGATCAGTTTACACAACTTTAGGTGTTTGGGTATTGTTAAATTAATATCCATAAATTAATTTATGTCAAAATTGGAATATTAAAGAATTTACAGAATATCATACTGCTTCTCTTAAGATATTACTATGTTCAGAATGGTTTTCCACAGAGGAAACATGGCATCTATGATGGGACAACATCTAGAGGAAGACAACTTTCGAAATCAGAAACATGAGATGGTCAGAACAGAAACTTAATAGTTTGTTGCAATGATGGCATAGTTGACTCATGCTAAAAATATTGGTGGTATCAGTGCACATGATCAACCAGATCAACCATATAGGAACATGTTAGTAGTAGATCATTTCATTAGGAAACATACCACATAATTTAGAGGATCATATGACCATGTGCAAGTTTTAGGTTGGATTAAAGAACTGAAGAATGTTTTTGATGTCATTGGGTGTTTAGAACATCAAAAGGAAAGTCTTGCTATTTACTATTTTGATGGAGAATCCAATCATTGGTGGTCGATGGTGAAAAATATCAGGGATATTGAGGAGATTTTTTCTCTTTATTGGGATAAAATCAAAGGTATGTTTATTGAGAAATATTTTACCAAGGTTGTTCTATTTAGGATGAAAAAATAATTCTAGGAATTAAGGCAAGAGGATGACTGAATGGCTGGTTATGAAGAAAAATTCACTCAATTGGATAGTTATCCTCCAAATTACATATGAGATATTCATATTAAAATCAATCATTTTTACTCAGGATTAAAGCTAATGTATCGAAGGTATTTAGCTTCTTGTGAGTTCAAAAGTTGTGAAAAAAAATTGATGTGTGGAGAAGTCGAAAATTGAGCTTTTCGTGGATCAGATTTTATTTAGAAAACAACATAATAATAGGTTGAGGTGGCAGAAGAAAGGGAATAACACTTCAAACAAGTCTAATGGTAAGAAACAAAAGTTTACAGTTTGTGAAAATTGAGGTAAAAAGCATGCTGGGTAATACCTTTTGAATTTTGGTATGTGCTAAAGATGTGGTAAAATGGGACATAAGGCATATAATTGCACTAAAAAAGATCGGGGTATTGGTAAGAAAAAAAATACTTTTATAGTTAGAAAAATGATTTATGTGAAATGAAATGTTTCATTATTCAAATGAGTGTCCAACTAAGAACTCAACTAATGGAAAGTAGAAAGATTATGAGAAGAAATGGGTGGTGAAATCCTTTGCAACTACTTCAGTAGATATTCGTCAATCGAATGAAGTAATATCAGGTACACGATTTTTTTATTCAGAATATGCCAATGTTTTGTTCGATTTAGGGTCTACACATTCTTTACTTTTGTAGAAAATTGTTTATAGTAAATTGGTAGTTCCATCTCATTATATGAATCCTAAACATATGCTAAAAAATCCTAGAGGAAATTTTGAGGAAAAATGAAATTATAAGAACCTTTTTGTACTTGTGTGCAGAAAAATTCAACCTACAAACATTAATATTTTTCCTCTAGTGAGTTTGATATTATTTTGGGTGTGGATTGGATTTCCGTTTATCAGGATAAGATTGACTGCAGAGCTAAATAGATTTCCTTTCCAAACAAATATCAGTTTGTTTATAAGAATGAACCCTTACTTTGGATAACATAATAGGAAGCTATGAAACTAGTAAAAGATGGGAATGAATGTTACCATGGACATATTTTCGAAAACAAAGGAACTATTAAGATTAATGATGTGTATGTGGTAAATTTGTAGCTTGATATTTTTCTTGATAATTTTCATGGTACAATAACAAATCAGAATGTGTAATTTCTTGTTTACTTAGTTCATGATGCTAAGCCAATTTCAAAACCCCTTTATTGAATGGATCCAATTGAAATTTTAGAGGTAAATAATAAATTGTAGGAGTTATTAGATAAAGTTTTCATTCAACCATGAACATCACTATGGTGTGATTCAATGTTTTTTGTTAAAAATAATTATGGTTCAATTAGACTTTGCAACGATTATAGAGAAATAAATAACATCACTATTAAGAACAAGTATATTTTTCCTCATATCAATGATTTGTTTGATTATCTCCAGGGAGCTCAGTAATTTTCAAAGATTGACTTAAGGCTGGAGTACCATATGTTGGATTTTAAGTAAGATGAAATTCTGAAGACTCTGTTTCATACTAGATATATCCCTTATGAAATTTTAGTTGTTCCATTTGGATTAACCAATTAACCTGCTGTATTCATGGATCATATGAATATAATTTTCCATGAGTTATTGGATAAGATTGTGTTGTGTTTATTGATTATATTTTAGTTTATTCCAAACGTAAATAGGAACATTAAAGTCATTTAAGGGTTTTCATTAAAATAATTAAATAAAATAAATTATATGGAAAATTCAGAAAGTGTTTGTTTTTGTTCAAACAAATTTCTTTCTTTGGTCACAATGTTTCAACTAATGGAATAATTGTTGATCCTTCTAAAAAAAGTAGTTGAATAATGGCCAAGACCCAAAACTGTAACCTATATCCTTAGTTTTCTTGGTTTACCAGGTTATTACTAGTGTTTTATAGATAATATTGAACGTTTATCTGGCTCAATTACTACGATAACTCAAAAAGGTGTTATGTTCATTTGGACAAAATAATGTAATGATTATTTTCAGGAATTGAAAAGAAGATTGGTGAAAGCTCTAGTTTTGGGAATCTCTTCAAGAAATGGTGAGTTTATTATCTAAATTGATGCTTCTTTTAAAGGAATTGGTTGTTTCATTATACGTAATGATCATGAAATTGGTTATGCATCACGTCTGTTGAAACCTCCTGAGATAAATTACCCTATAAATGATTTGGAATTAGCTGTTTTTGTTTTTGTTTTAAAAATTTTTAGGAATCATCTGTATAGACTAAAATGTGAAATATATAATGACCACAAAAGTTTGATGTATATATTTACTCAGAAATAATTTAACATGAGATAAAATAGATGGATGGAATTAATCAAGGATTATGATTGCACAATTCATTTCCATCCCGGAAAGACTAATAAAGTGGCTGATTATCTGAGTCAAAATTTTAATGATACATTATCCATGATACGTTTGGAACAAGATATATTGATTAAATATTTGTTGAGCATTGTTATAGAAGTTGTTGGTGAAAGAAAATCCTCTATTTTGTTTTAGTTGTTAGTGAAATCCTCCCTACTAGAATGAATTAATCATGCATAGAACGAATAAAATGAGTTGTAGAAAAACGTAGAGTTGGTTCAGATTGGTAAGCGGCGTGATTTTAACACTAATACTGATTGTGTTTTGAGGTTTGGGAATACTTATGTGTGCCTTGTGATTCAAATTTGAAGAATAAGTTATTATGTGAAGCTTATAGATCTTTGTTTTCAGTTCATCCCGGTAGTACAAAGATGTACATAGATCTTTGGGATTATTACTCGTGGGATGGAATGAAAAGATATACTGTTAACTTTACTATGAGTATTTTTAATTTTCAACAGGTTAAAGTAGAGGGGCAGTTAACAAAAGGGATGATTCAGCATTTATTGCTACCAGAGTTGAAAGGGGAAAATTGGTCTGTGGGTTTCAACCAAAAATTCTCGAGGTAATAATGCAATATGGGTTATTGTTGATCGATTGACTAAATTTTATCATTTCCTTCCTATTCGAGATACTTTGTCTCTAGATCAACTTTATTGAATGTATGTTAAAGATATAGTCACGTTTCATGGATTTACCCCTTCCATTGTATCTGATAATGATCCAAAGTTTACTTTTAACATTTGGAATGGCCTTCATATAACGTTTTGTACTGAATTAAATTTTAGTATTTCTTTTCATCCATAATTATATGGGTAGTTAGAACAAAAAATTCAAACATCAGAATTTATGCTATGAGCTTTTTCAATAGACTTTTAGGGAAGTTGGGACAAACAACATTCATTGGATGAATTTTCTAATAATAAAATTTTTCATTCCAGTGTAAATATGGAACTATTTGAGTTATTATATTGAAATCGGCTTCCAACTCCAGCTATAAGGGATGAAGTAGGTGAAAGGACACTGATAGGGCCTGAATTGGTAGAAGAGATGGCAGAAAAGGGTCAATTTATTCAGAAACACATGAGAACAATTCAGAAGAGGTAGAAAAGATATGCGAATAACCGGAGGAAGGATCATTCATTTGAGTTTGGTGATCATGTCTTTCTCAAAATTTTTCCATGGAAAAGTATGATGCGTTTTGGAAAGAAGGGATAGCTGAGTTTGAGGTTCATTGGACCCTATGAAATCCAGGTGATAGTTGGATTAGTTACATACAATGTTGCTTTAACTACATGTTTATCCCAGGTACATAATGTTTTTCATGTTTCAATGTTAAAATGTATATATCAGATTCATCTCAAGTTTTGAGCCCATAGGTAGTTTAGTTGGAAGGTGATTTTTTATAAGAGCAACAACCAGTCCAAATTCATGACAATAGAATGAAAGTGTTGAAGAATAAGTAAATTCATCTGGTAAAGGTTTGGTGTAAAAACTATATGGTTGAAGATGCAATGTGAAATCTGAAAATTCTCTAAGGAATAAATACCCCCATTCATTTGGCATATGAATAAAATTGTGAGGACACGATTTACAAAAGGGAAGAAGGATGTCACATCCCAAGTAAATAAAGAATATGACATTTTTATATTTATTAATATTTGTGAATTAAATATTAATTTAACTATAATGGGGATGCTAGGTTTGATGGTGTTCTCGATACACAACAACAGGTTTCTTTGAATTATTGTGTTGCACACAACGTTTAGTTATATAGAAAAATAATATATTATTATTATTATTTTAAATGATAGTTAACACATTGTCATTTTATTGGAAGGATTAAACCTAACTAACTAAAATATTATTATACATGTTTTTTAAATATTTATACATTTATCCAATTAAATTTAGAAGCTTAAACTGTGAATGAATCCAATTTTAAGCATAGAGAGTCCAAATTCATTAAAAGGTTCATTTACTACCTTTTGATGGAGAACCATTTTTTAAATCTAGTTTTGGTCACTTGTATATGTTTTATTTTATAAAATAATATTATTATTTATAATAGTGACTTCCAAATTTAATTTTGATTAAATTGTGGTATTTTTTTTATAATGTTCAATTTTAAATGAATTGTGAAAATTACTGCATTTTTATTCAAAATTTTCATTTAATCAAATTTATTAATATATTTATATTATTTATATAATTGGTTTTAAAGTGTAACTAGATTATAGTTTTACTATTTAATCTAATTTTGGTCATTGTACGTAATTTCACTATTAAATAGGACATAAACAATGGTAAATATTTTGATAGTTATTATTTCTTAAAAACTCGTTTTTTTACAATAAAAATTAATTTTAAATTAATTTCTACTAATTATTTGTTTTGAATGTGGATAAATAGATTCCATATTTGAAATCATGAGTTTCAAATTTTTTAAATATGTAACTTTTAATTTTAGACATTATGAATATTTACTTCAGTAAATATTAAATTTATCATGGTTAAAGGGTAAATCTGGTTAATAAGGGTAAAAATAGTATTATAATAATTTTAAATTACCAAAACATATGTCCTACTTCTATTGGAAGATATATTTTCAACCATTAGCATCATTGGGTCGATTGTGGGACCCCATGCAGCCACTTTTAAGTGAAAATGACACTTTATATTAATTAATTTAAAGTAAAAAAAATAACATAAACATATATCTTTTAGTAAAAAATTGTATACGTGGTTAAATAAGTGATATCTGGAACTATAAATATTCATATGAAATATAAAAATATTTTTTACATCATGGTATTTTATTTTTAATTTTTATATTTAAAAAAAATAAATTTAAATATGAAATAATGGTGATGCAGTATTTGCTTCATTAATAAAGGATTCAAATAAATTATATTATAAATATTACAATAAATGTATTGGGTACCTTTTTATTCCATCTGAAAATTTTATACATTAGGATGACTTGTTATGTTTTAATTAATTATGGTTTTTCTAAATAATGAAGTTGGTTTGGATTTTTTAAAAGTCTTGATATGGATAGTACTAAAATTGACATAAAATTGTTTTCAAATCAATAAATATTTTTTTAAATGATAAAATAGTCCTAAAAATATAATATTCGAAGAAATGAAATATATGATGTTAAAAATGTCATTAAGGGTCCATTTTGGGTATCTTGACATTTTATAGTAAATATATTTTCCATATAGTATGAATATATAAGAGGACATGGTAAAAGTTAAATAAGTTAACAAAGGGTTAAATAAAAACGATAAGGATTAAAAAATATCCAAAAGTTATCCATTTCATATTGGATGATTTTATTTCAACTTATATGTTCCATATATTTGAATTAATTAAGTTTTTGACCCTTTTAAATTGAAAATCATTTTATAATAAAATAATATTTTCAAATTATTCTAAAGAGAGCCTCCTCCCTCTTATAAAAGGATACCACCTGTAACCCATTAATTACACCTCTCAAGCCCCTTAAATAGTCCAAATTCTTCCCATATAATCTCCCAACATCCCTATATACCTCTTATAAGCCATACTATAGGCAGAAGGAACTTCAAGAAAGCCTTTTGGTTCAAACCAAAGAGAGTTCCCCGATTTAAAGGTAACGTCTTCCCTCAAGTTCTCTTATTTTATTTTACATTTTCACTACCTATGCTATTATTATTAGATTTTTACATAAAAACAAATAAATCCTCAATATAATAGGTTCTCTTGTGAGAATTACTCAAACTACACTTCCACACACCTCCATTTAATGAATATGAACATACTGTTTTTGTGGACGGCGAACTAATGCCTCACGAAACGATGATTGTTCAATATTTTTCTACCACATCTTATGGATGCCATTATGATGGAACCATATTTATATGGGATATATATTATATTTATATGTTATATATATTATATTTATATTATCTCTATACTTATGTATTTTTCATTTATAGCATACCATTATAGTTTCCATAATAAGTAAAGATGATAATTTCATTTGAAAAAGTGCGGACTACCATATGTGGAATGTATAATGTATGGAGTTAATGAAATTATATAAGATATTATACTATAATTATAATATACCTAAGTATCATTATGTTTTCATTCCATTAAATTTGAAATATAAATGAAGGTAGTGTTCATGCATATGTACGACTTACCGTCTCCATGAAAGGTGCATTTCATTTATTATCTCTAAATATTAGGTACTGTTATAAATACAGTTATATAATGGATATATATGATATATATTATATCTAAATCTATAATACAATTATGGAGATAATTTACCTTTAAGAATAAGGATAACATGTAATTATTAGAAGATCATTTTTGACTAAAGTACCAAATATCAAAAAAATGACTGTTATTAACTTAAATGGTTATGTAATGTTTATAATGTGGTAATAAGTGATATGAAAGGAATAATAAACTTGAAAAGGGTTCTGAATAAAGTATAAATTAACTTAGGATTATTATTCAAGAAATTAAAGAATGAACGAGTCAAGTGAGACACGATGTGAGGGACTTCGACTCAATCACCTTTATTTGAGGCATACATTCATTTATACAAGAATTACATTTTTATAGTGTATAAACCCATTTTGATTTTTATTTCATTCATAGGTAATCTTTTTTCTACCATTTTTTTACCAAACGAAAAAAATATATGTTTTTGTTAACATACATGGTGACAATGAACTTTCGGCTTCCACGAGTATTATTTGATCTTCGGATTCCTTAAGGACCATTAGTGATTTTAAAGGAAAATAAATACCATATAATCTTTTATGTATTTGTGGTATTGAAAATGGGTTTCATAATGGATTGATTATTTCAATATATTGAAATGATATATTGTGATTTCAATGTGTAAATTTTATCTTTCATTTGTTCTTGTGTTATGTGTTATGATTATGTTATGGTTCATGGTCATTGTCTATGTATATGGGTGGTTCCGTGATAAACCTCGGGAGGGTGATCCAGAGATATCTCTAAAATGCATTGGGTAACGTGATTGTGGTAAATGATAATGTTTCTCCAAACATATTTAGGGAATATACTGTGGTGGGTATTCCAAATGTAACTCCCTACGTAGCTGTAAAAGCTACAACGTAATTATGTTATGGATACCACAATTTACCTTTATGATTTATTATTTACATGTGTTGTTCATAAATATTGTGATCTTGTGTGGTATATTAAAGATTGAAAAGTATGATTTCTTTGACATGTATGTATTTGTGGAGAAATATTTTCATTACTTGTTTTATAACCCCTACTGAACATTTTATGCTCATCCCTTGTTTTTTAAATTTTTTCACAGGAATAGAGGTATGGTAAGAGAAATGAATAATTCAAAAAGATTTATATCAAGAAAATAATTATAATGTTATTTTAAGATTTTTTATTTTATGAGAATAATGGATACTGATTAGAATCTCATACTATGTAATATTTGAGATGAAATTTAATAGTTATGGATTAATTATCTAAAACAATAAACCTGAAAAGATCCTTAATGACAATTATTAACATAATTCAAGATTATGTAATGTTTAAGGATGGGGCCTTATATTCACTATTGGATAATGTTTACATCCTATTTTGAAGAAATAATATTCATTTTATCTAAATAATTTTCTAAATATGAGGATCTTACCTTTTAAAATAAAAATCGACATTTATTGATAATTGACATGTTCTGAAAATAATAGTTTTAAAACCATAATGAAAATTAAATTTTACTTCCTAAAGAGTGTATGATCATTTATATTTAATAAAAGTTAATTAATAATATTATTTTATTAAATTATTTTTTAATTTAGAAATAAATTAATTCATCAAAATATATTTCTTAATTGAATTTGAATATTAACCAAAATTTCTATTTATGCTCTAAAAATAACATATGAATTAACAATAATATAATGAAAATATATTCATTATTTTATAAATAAATAATGTACATAATATTATTGCTAGGCTCTTGATATATATCCATTTATTAAACTATAATACTCTCTAAGAGTAAGGTGTGTAACGGTGGGCCTTTCAAGGGGATATTAGGTGAGCATGGTTTGGGTCGTGGCCTCGATGAGCTTGAACCTCTCTCGTAAATAGTTTCACTCTGGCTTAGGTTATTGGATCTGATTGGCCATGGCCTGGGGAAAAGCCCAAAAATGATATCTCTTTTGGATGATTTGATAAATGGGACTCATATGGTATGATCCTGCAGGTTCAGTCCATCACATCCTTTTTTTGTAAAATGGATTTGTTAAAACCTTTTAATTATATAAGAAAAGTGATCATTGTTCAAAAACTATATTATCAATGGTAAAGACAGGTAATGGTCATTTATAATCTAACTAGATATAATAAAAGAATTTTAGGTGCTTTCTATAATGATAATACATTTAATTAAAACAAAAAGTGAAATTTTATTCATAATTGTTTGTGTTGTTACATATATAGGTTGAATTAATGAATAAAAAAATTACACAATATGAATGAATGGTTGTCCTTTTTTCAAGATATTTTATATGATTAAATAATGAAATGGATTTTTTTGAAAATTTAAAAAATAGTTTCCCAAATTATTCATATTAGAATAATAATTATGCCAGTGATAAAACATTAATCCTTTATTTACATCATTTTATCTATCCTTGTAACGATATGAAAGAATAAGAATCATGTTACATAAAAAAGGTCATAGTCAATACAATGCACAAATAATGGGTTTTCATAAATGGATAGGTTCTATGACTAAATAAAGAGTATAGCATTAATAATGTAAGATTAATATATATAATAGATAATAAAATAAATGGATCGTTTTTCAGATAAGTGTGATAGAATTTTATTTTTAATAAAACTAAGTAGTTGTTTTTAGAAATTTGAAAGACAAAAAGTTTCCATGGAAGTATCCTCATAATTAAAGGACATAAAATATGTAATCTTGGATAGAATCATTGGAATATTTATGACGGTTAAAGGGGGATAAAATTATAATAGTTTGAAGGAGAAATTTTAATTTGAGGTGATTCGTAATGCAGTGATGATGGTTCCCATCTAAAGGTGAAGGGAATGGTTTTTCTAGGAGTAAACCAAAAATTTTCAACAATATATTATTATTATACAAGTTTCAACAGCTAAAAAATGGAAAATGTGTTTAGATAATAGTGAATGGGTGTCAAGAATCAACTAAAAACACCATTTTATATATCATTCGTTATTTTAGTGTTTTTTATTTTATCTTATTATCATTCTACCAAATTTATGTTTATCATGGTAATTATTTACTAATGACTGAAAATAATTAAATTGAAAAATATTGATATTGTAAATATTACATAACTATATATTTATAATTAACATATTCAAAAGAATTTCAAATGAGATTTATAATAGGATATTATGTTAATTTTAAAATAAATTTGATTAATTTTTTAATTATAGGTTTTAGAAAAATTATTTATAAAACATTTAATTTATATAAAGGATTATTTTTTAATTAATTATTTTAAAAAAATAAATAAATTTATAATAAAATAGATAAATTCTGTGATTCTTTTTGTTAAATAAAAAAACAATTTCCCTTTAAAATAAAATATGAAATAAAAATGCTGAAAATAATTTTTAAATTAATGTGAAATTTTAGTTATTACTAAAAATGCTTTCCATAGTTTTTCAAATTACAATGAAAAATCTAAAATTTATAATTTTTTCCCTAGGTTCATATTTGACTACAAAAATGGTTTTATAATTACATATACATTCTTATAGAGCTGTAAATTCATTACAAATTACATATTTTATGAAATCCATAATTTTCAACTAAAACAGACCATTTATAAAAAAATTCATAATAAGAATCAATTGATACGATGAAATTAAAATATGAAATTAGTTTAGTCAATTTAGAATTATGAAGGATATAATTTAAATAATTTCTAGAATAATGGCTCTTTAAAGGGTGTATTTGAGAAATAATTTTAGGATGTATTATTTACCTAATATGGTGTCACATAGGGTATTAAATTCATCCCAATTAAAAAAAATCCAAGAAAATAGAATATATATAACTATCATTATGAAAATGATGATACATTGTCCTTATAACTTCCTTAGGATCCAAGGATGACTATTCTAGTATGTGATTACTATAATGGAAATTCACCAAACTTGTTTTTTAATTTAAAAATTACTCTTTCCAATGAAAATGATTTTTACATTATCAATTTTATAGGAAAACTTCATCTCCATAATCATTCCATAATATGTGCGAAAATATATTGTATTTGAAATTTATTTCCCCAGTAAATAAAACATGAAAGATGTAATTTACATTATAATGATTGGGTGGCAGATCCAATTGGAATGTTAAACCCCAATTCATTATAATAATTCATAATGACCAATTCACCTAATTATAAAATAATAATTTGACCAAATCATAAAACTTACTTCAATGTTGAAACAATCATGATTATAGGATCCATGATAAGAAATTTCAGATTATTCCATCTATTATTATCATAAACCCAACTATAATACATGATTTTTTAGTTTGATCCTGAATTGTTAGTACATTATCACTCACATCCTCCACATGATCTATGCTAACTAAAATACTTTCTCATGCATCTTCCCACTTGGATCAAGTTTGAAACTCAACTAATGTAATGCTTCATATATTTCTAACTCGATGCTCCAACAGGTGGTACAATTTTATGAAACTCATCTATTATTTGATATAGACCAAATGTACTTTGGATTATGGGATAAATAATTATAATAAATTATTTCAAAGTCCAAATAGATATTTTATTCTTTTCATTAGTGGGGTGATCAGTGGTGTAGAAATGTATCTCAATGTGGATATTACCTTGTAGTCACACCCATAATATTGATAAGAACAAAAGGTCATGTGTTAATATAGTCGATAGTAAATCCCGATGAATATTTATTATTTTTATATGTATGTTTATGAATGAATTTAAAATATTATATCTTCTATTATTTCAATTAAATTAGGTGACTTAGTAAGATGTTAATAATAACCCGTATAGTATCATTCTATCATAGGGTATTATGGCATTCAGTAAAAAATTCCATTGCAAGACTATCCCTTTGCCTAATAGGTATGGAAATAATTATTATTATACCATAATTATGCTTTCTTTGAATATTAACCTACATTAATAGTATTCATCTATGAAAATAGTCTATAATTCCTCTCTTTATAGAATCCAACTCGAAATGTTTTCTTAAATCCATGCTCTTTATTGTGATATCAATGTGTATAGAGATATTCATGAAATATGATGCATTTATATTTTACATATTCAATTATAGTTCCATTTAAAAACATATCCTCTTTGAAATCATAAAAACATTATATAAATAGATAATGTCCATTATATTCCCACTAGTTAAGAATTTAATTTTTCTCTATATGTAATCATCATAATGTTGGTACTTCACTATCATTTCTAGTATGTATGGTTTATAAATATTTTTAAATAGAATCTTTTCCCTCCATAGATTGAAATAACTATATTGATCTATAATAGATACCAATATATGTGATTGTGGTTATTCATCATTATAGTTAGAACTCCATGATCTTTATTAATTAATGAATTAATAACCATGTTCTCATATAAATGGTTATATTTCATCAATAAATATTTCTTTGAATAGATTCAAATAGTATATTTTCATTAAATTTTTCTCCTTTAGAGAGAATATATAATTAAAACTTGTTATTGTATATATTTTCTCAAATCATTCACTATAGAGTCAGAGCCACTATTTGTTCAATGAAAATAGTAGAGATTTTGTCTCATGAATAATATATGGATAGTTTGTTTCATGTAAATTAAATATCCATGATTCATTATCAATCACAATATCATTATACAAAAATACAAAACCATATACTTTCATCGATTCAATATTATAGATTAAAAATCCTTCTTAATATGATGTTATTGTTAATACTTTATCACTAATAGATCCCTAAGTTATCTCTTCCAAGCATAACATAAATTTCAAATGCAATTTTAATTTAATCCCACTACATGTTAACATGGATACTATATTGGCTGACTAGGAAAATTCTTGAACAAACCACTTATAATAACATGTTATCCCATGGAAACATCGTATATCATATATGTTTTCTGGTATATAATATTCTTTTGAAAAACAATTATTTGTGGGATTAATATGTATCCAATACATGAATAAAATATGTCCATGAAATGAAACATAATTTAGTAAAAATTCAATCTTTCTATACCTTCCATAAAATTGATTTAGTCTGAGGGTCTCCTATATCATTTATAGATAACTCTCATTTTCTTCATATCTCATAGAGTATATCATGTTATTACTGATGAATATGACTATAAATTTTTCAACATACTCCTTGAATACTTAACTCACCATATCCATAAATAGAGAATACATATCACACAATCTAAAATTAATTATAAAAAATATTAATGACTATTCCGTTTTACAAATTTCTTATTGGGTATAAAATCCTTTCTCACCCTTGACTGTTGATAACAAGTGTGATGATCTACCATTGAAATTTATTTCCTTCATGTCACTGATCAAATATTTCATCAATGTGTGGAAAATGATACTAAATCTGCAATTGATATACTTTTTAACCAAATAATTCATTAGATATATTATGGTATCATACTTATTTTTCATAAATAAAATATGGGATCCCGATAGTAAAAAACTATGGAATATAAATCTCTTATAGCACATTATTAATTTTTTCTGTTCAAATTCATGAACTCCTATTGTTTCATTGTGATTTGATTTCTTTGATATTGTCCTTACATCTATAATGGGTTCAAATGAGGACTCAACTTCATTCTATAGTGGATGTCTTGGTAATTCTTCAATAAAAACATTAATTATATTTTGTAAACTTAGTGTATCCTCAATTTTTATGATAACATCCTCGTCTATATATATCTCATGATTATCACCTTTAAATAAAATTTACCTATATATAGATAAAGGTGTTGGACTCCAAAATAATTTAAATGATGAATAATACCTTCATATGACATCAAATTTAACTTCACCATCATGTATCAGAATATCCATAACATTGAGAGAAATACTTTCAGTGTACATTAAAAAGTAATCGATAAAAATTATTATATAAAAATATTAAATTTTAATAAAATTAATTTTTTCTATTGAATAATTTCTATTTATGAAAATATATACTTATTGTTAGAAACTAATTTTAATAAGAATCGCCTAAGGTGACAAAACTGAAAACTCTTTTCTCATTGACATTCTAACAACTAAAATTGCAATATTGACTATAAATTTTTATGTGGTTTCTATTCCTCCCTTTAGTCTCCATCATTATATAATGTGATAAACATAATTATTCCAAGATATTTTATTTCAGAATACAATTTTCATAATTTTTTCAAGTGATTTCCGTACATATCATCATGGATATTGAAATGACCTTTTCTAACCTCATAGGTTATCCTAAATCTAATCCTCAATTTTATTACTATATAGATTTTGGCGCCAAATATAATATGGATAACACTATAAGCCTATATATTGTAGTTGTATTTTATAATTGGTGTATTTCATAATCATTCCAAGAGGAATTAATAGTTCAGTAGTCTAATGATACTATATGAATACATACATTACACATGAATTCATGAGATATAACATGAACACATTTTGAGAAAATTATTATCCATTAAAATATATCCTTAATATTTTACATAGTAATCCTATTGATTTGAAGCTAAAATAAAAATTAAGGGTTATCATAAATTATCAATAAGTTATACCATATAATTAAATGACACAAAACATAATAATATATTTAGAGATATTGCAATATTAAATGAGAAACATGAATAAAATCTAATGTAAATGTTATGAAATAATGTATCCATAAAAATAAATGAAAACATTGATAAATATAATCATTCATATTATATTGATTGGATGAATAATGTTCAACATAATATCTATAATTTTAGGACCATATTCCATGGAGCAATTCTGATATGGGAAGAGTAATACATGAAAATGGATTTTTTATTATCTTATGAAAACTGTTTATGGATTGAGGGAATTTATAATGTCAAGATCCTCCCATATCATTGTTATCGTCAATGAATTCACCATTACATTCATCAAGAACATTCACATCATTCCCTAAGGAATGTATTGTTTAATAAAGAATAGATACACATATATTGAAAAATAAAAATATCTTATACACCCCCAATAAATATCGTAATATGTAGGTCTATGAGAATATCTCAAAACGATCTCATAGACAATGGGGTTTCATAAATATTAAATGGGTAAACATATCAAATAAATAGTGTGATGACAGTTCATAATATGTTCTATAGTATCCAAGGAAGAAAATAGATGGATTCTATATATTTTATTGGTATGAGACCAAGGTAATGGTATGACATGTTCATCATCATAGTTCATTATTTGTGTGTGAATATTAAAAATATTATCTTCTAGGATTATTTTTCCAGGTGTGTAGTATTTAGTCTTCTCATCATAAATTAGGGTGAATATTGATTAACTATAAAACCATACCTTTTAAGGGGTTAACTCTAGATTCATATATAACATTTCTAAATTCACCTAATAGTTTCTATATAGTTTATATATTTTGTAAAAAATTATACACACATTTAATTTATAAAACATACGCTGATATTTCCTCAATGGAAAAAATAACACTTGAAACTATATAATATGACAGTGGGATTTCAAATTATATTTAAAATAATAAATAGCTTTTATGACTAATATTTGACATTTTTTACATAGAAAAGTATGAATCACACAGATGAAAATAAGTGGTGACTAAAACATCATTCCTGAAGAATGAAAATTGATATGAAAATCCAGACATCTTGATTAAGAAGATATTAAAATATAAAATCATGATAATAAGGATTAAAATTATATTAAATTTAAATGAAAAATAAAATTTCATAATATAAAATCACAATTATATTATGAATACACTACATAAAGAAAATTAGGTACCCATTACAAAAAATGTCTCAAAGATATAAACTTGAGACAAAAAACCCTTAACACTTATTTTGAATTCCATGAATGTACAGTAACCTTATGTATTATATACCTAACTATCAAAATCAAACAATTTATTACATTACACATATCATTTTTTTCATTCTTAATAATCATAAATGGTATTTCTCTATATAAATTATTCTATTTTTTCATTTGGAGTGTTTGTTCTTTGCACCAATTTTACTGGTTTCATAATAACTATGTTTATTTTTTCTTCTTACAAATTTAATCATGACTAGGTAATTAAATTTATTTTTATTAAGCAAATATAATAATACATTTTAATTAAGATTAATTTCATGTGTGTTTTCAACCTTAACCATGAAGTTTAAGTCAACAATAAGTATGTTTTGTTGATTTTTGACAAAATGGGTGTTGTTTTCTCATTGATGAATCATACATTCTAAAAATGTAATTTTTTCAATTTTCATCATAAGAAAAGAATTATTTTTATTACATTTTTATTAATGGTATATATTCAATGTATTCTTCATGTGAGCTATTTAATAAACAAAATTCATAAAATAACAACATTTAATGAATGTTTAAGGGGTGCTTCTTGTAATTTCATTATTCATGAAGAATAAAAATATTTTTGACTATTTTTTTATTGATATATTTCTAAATTAAGAAGATTCATATGAATAATAATAATTAATTTTTATTTAAATTTCACCAAATATGAATAGCTAGTTATCCTTTCACTACGCTTATTTTAAATGATTAAATTAACAATGGGTGTCTGTTAATCATATCTTTATTGACTATTTTATTTGAAAAAACATAACAATAATTGTTTAATAAACCTAAATTTTATCCACTAATGACATCCTTAAGTATATCCTTGTGGTGTAGTGAAGGAAAATGAAAAATGTTGTGGCTAGTAGGTGGTAGTTAGCACAACAATCAAAAATAGAATTTTTAATTAATGGATACAGTATATGAAAAATTATTGATATTACCATTAATATTGTTAAATTAAATTATACAATTTAAAAATATATCATTATTATAAATGTTTTATTAAAAATTTGCATGAATACAATTAAGAAGAAAACTACATATTTGACCATACCAATATTAATGAGATGAATTTTTTATAGATGTATCTTTGTAAATGAAGGTCATAAGGTATGTATTGGTGAGAAGAAGTTTAAAACATTGTATTAGTTTCCAAGTAGAGAAATATTGAATATTTTCATGGATAAATTTTAATTATTGGTGAGCCTTGAAATTTTAAAGATGTTAGCCTTTTATAGGTGAAGGGACAGGTAGTTTTGGGATAAAAAAATAGTGTGTCTACAATTTCAGGTAATTATTCATGTGTAATAGGATATTAAATCAGTTGAAGTTTATATTAAAATATAAATGGATACAAATAACACCAAATATTTTTTTTTAAATATTTTAGTGTTTTAGGTTTTTTTCTTTCTGTACTTTTTAAATAATTTAATTTTACTATTGAAATTAATTTCTAACCATAGTAATTAATTTTAATGCCTAATGTTTTAATTGAAAAAATTTAAAAAATATTATTACTCGAATAATAAATTAAAAAATAATTTTATTAAATGAAAATTATAAATGTGTTAAAATTCATTTCAAATTAAATAAACCTAATCACATAAAAATAAATTGGATATAAATTGCATTTCATACAGTAAATATATATATATATATATATATTTTATTTTATTTTTATAATTTTGGTTAAAAAATTTAATTTAATTAAAATATTTATGGTTATTTAATGTTTAGCCCAAAACATATACACATTGAAAATTATTGATTATAAAAAATATAGAAATTTGTTTTGTATTAATATAAAATTTAATTAGGTTGTAATAATTTTTCCCATTTATTTATAGGTTCAATTATTATTTTATAAAATGTAATATTTTTAATTAAATTAATGTATGTTTAAAAAAATTGTAATATACATCCAATGGAATTATTATATAATTATAATTTGATGAAAATTAAAAAATCTGTGAATAACTGAATTTTCAAGTGAATTCCAAACATCTAAAAAAAAACAAAAATTAATCATAAGATAATTTCAACAAAATTAATTAAGAAATGGAAATATATTGATGAATTTTTAATTATAAAATTTAAATTTTGATTATAATCATAAATATAATAACTCTAATAGAATCATTTGTATATCATGTTTTAGATGATGAAATTTCTTAATATTGTAAAGTATCATGAATTATAATTATAAATAAATTATAAAATACTAACCTTTAAATTTTTTATATATTTCATCATAATAATTATATAAATAAATTAATACTATTTTCTAATAAATATATTTATTTTATCATATGTAATTAATTTTCCAATATATGACCCTTTATTTGATAATTTAATTTTCAATTTTTTCTTATAAAACCATTGAAAAATAAATTTTAAAAAATGAAAATTCCCAAAATTTCTAGATTCTTATAATATTTTATAGATATTTTATGAATAAATATTCTAATTAAATGTCATACATTTATTCTTCCTCAACACATTTCACTAATCTTGAAATTTCGAATTGGTTAAGATCAACTCATTAATATATCATCTCATACCATTATTATTCTCATTATCTAATTCCATGTGTCTTAGTCACCCACAATAATAACAATTTGGTCTATAGTTTCATTATTCTACCCTTTTATAATAATCTTCAATTTTACATCCTTGGTAATATTGAAAATATCAAATATATAAACCATTAATTGAAAAAATATCAAGTAGTGGTACTTAAGTTGTCCAATATAAAACCATTAGTTGAATCATTATCCCAATCAAGAATTTTTTTTATATTATATCACAAAACATCTTCAATTATGAATATATAACAATCCAAAAATTAATTTATTGAATTTTATACATTCATCCCCCTTTTTTGACATGACATTTGAATGAATTTGTTTGCTTTATTATTCTATAATCCCACACACATAATTACTATAATAAAAATGAGTATGATAAATAAATCATGTACCACTTTTCCCATAATGAGATTACATTTACTTACATGACTATTACATCATTTTTAGGTAAAAAACATAACAGAGATACAATACAAAATCCAATTTTCTAATGACTTGTGATAATAAAACTATTACATTAATTGTACATAATAAAACATAAATAATTATTTAAATATTTTCTAATTACCCTTCCAAAATATTTTGTTGTCATTTGTATATGTATTAATCATAGGATATAGATCAATGAATGGGGTGACATAAAAGACCTGTACATGGAGGAATTAGAAACATGAATCATTAGTACATGGGTTATTATTTTCAAAATCATCATAGTATAATCATATATTCATCATCAAAATTATGTGGGAAAAATGTGATAAATTCTAGGAATATAGAATATGTATTAAATGAATTATCATTTCATTGGGGTCAAATACCATATGTAGTTAAAAACAAATCTATCATCATGTTCACAAATTAGATATGTTTATAAATCATAACATCATAATTGTGAAAAAAATATCATCGTGTTCATGGATAATACACATAATAAAATGACATACATTAAATTAAAAAATTCATTAGATATATAAATAATTTTGGGAGCACTCATCAAATAATGAATACTAATTATCATGTATTCCACACATAACATATAAAAATCATTGTCATGAAATAACCCATCAAAAGAAATGGGATTCGTAAAATATTTCAAAAATATGATCCCATGAAATTAACATTATGATTCCCATATTTATAAGGGATATCATACTTTTCACAAAATATAATTTTCTTTTATAAAGGGGAAACAACCTAGGAGGATTGATGAGTTGGTTTCAAATTTATAGTATTTTTTAAAAAGAAAGAACTTTAAATTACTTTAAAAATATTTTAGAGGGCTGGAAACATAAAAATTCTTGAATTAAATGTGAAATAATGTTAAAATAACATATTCTTTATTAGATGAAAATTCATATTGAAAACCATTTTGAAATATTAAATGAACAAAATTGAAGAATTTCGGTTTAAGAATCCCCATACCATAAATCCAAATTTATCTAATCACTTTAATGACTCCCAAATAATAAATTTATTATTATTAACACATTGAAAAAAGAATTTATTTGATTTTATTTTTTGAAAATTAATAAATTATAAGAATATTAATATATTTCTTAATATTAGCAGTTAAATAGAAATAATTTGATATCATTTTTGGTTAAAAACATTCTATATTTAATCATTTTTCTTTTTATTGAAGGAATTTTTTACATAACTAGTAGAAATCATAAAATCATAAAATACATATATTTAATAATTTATATATTATAAATAATTTATAAACATATTCTATTATTTTTGTGAAAAGGAAGGATTTGGAAATTTCATCACTAGTGGTTAATGGTCTATTAGTGGGAACATTGTCCAAAGAAGAAAAAGAGTTGTATAAAATATAAATAATTCAAAAATATAATTTTTAATATTTGGTTAACCTAATTAAATTAATTTTAACATAATTCCAAAATAGTCTTAAGAATATTTCCTCATTAAAGAGATTGAGAAAAATGTATGAGTGGGGGAAAACAAGTGAAGAGTTGACAACAACATGCTCTTTTTTCAATGTCGCTTCCCTTGAACGGCACTGGACATTCTTAATGAATGTAGTTGGGTTACTATATAATGTAACTACTGTATATAAGGGATTAATAAGTAGGATTTTTTTATATATTGATATAAGATAAGTGAATGAGAAGTGGATTGAAATGGGTAGGGATATGGGTAATTTATACATGAGGATATCAGTATTTTTAAGTAAAATAATGAATAAATTATCATATATATGGTGACCATTGTAATATATACATGTTTCACATATTTAATCATATATAAATATAATATATTATATTTAGGTATTTAAAAATTTATAATTAAAACTCACTAAATTCTTAAAAATGAATATTGATCATTGTGAAAATATTTCTTGAAGGGAATAGTTTTTATTTTAGATTTAAAAAAGTACTTTTTAAGTTTAGAAATAATGTTTATTTTATTTTAAAAAAATAATCATAAAATTAAATATGATAACATAGGAAAAGGATTTATAGAAATTATTTACTCATTATTACCCCATGAATGATTCAATTCTAGAAACATTGATAATAGAGAATCTGTATTTTTAATATTCACCTAAAAACATTTTTTCAGAAAATAAAAAAAATAACCCTTGGAAATTTTCGACATTATGAATAAAAAATGTTACTAATTTTATCAAAATAACTTTTCATAATTGGTTATTTTAATTTTATCCAAAAAAATATAATTTATGATAAAATAACATAAAATAATGCTTTCAAAAATGTGTTATATTTCTTATTAGTTTTTACTTATGATATTTATTTTATGTGATTATAATATTTAAATTTTCATAAATTAGTCATGATTAATATTATTTATATTAAATTTTATTATTATGAAGACATATTACTATTCCAATGGCCTTATTAATAATATGAATGTTATGGTCTCAAATTCTTAATGGTTAGGTTGTTATTCCAATGTTTAAATAACTATTCGAATAGTCACTTTTTCTCCTATAAAAGTTACTCCATACCATCATTAAATATTAAAATAAATTCCAATAATCATTATATATTTACATTTTATATAATTTCTATTTGTTTAACTATATTTTATTTCATTATACATTATTATACATGGGAAGAATGATTCTACACAATCAAGGTGGTTCGATTTTTCTAATTTTTTCTTTTCTATTTTTTACTTTTTCCAATTTAATATTTTGACATTAAATGAGATTAATTGTTGACTAATGTAATGATTATTATTAATAAAATAATTAGTTTTTTATTTCTCTATTGATTGGATGTGTTAATAAAATATAAGACACATATATTTCAAGAAATATATATCATTTATAAATATCAGTTTGTCACATTCACCCCCCATAAAGAAATTATATCCTCAAAATTAAACTCGTATTCTTGGTTGAGAATAGATGAGGGAACTTTTTATCATTTTTATAATTTCCCATATCAACTCTTCATTATTATACTTTATTCACGACACATTGACATTGTTAGTTGTATTTTATTCATTGAACTTTCTCTTTGTAGTAGAAGAATATCACCATCGGCTCCTCAAAAGAGAGGTCATTCTCTAGTTGTATCACCTATAGATTCCTCACATGTGAGGTATCAAGTATTTAAATTATCTAGGGAGAAACATGGAACACATAGTGAAGATGAGCGATATTTAGTGGAAATGAATCCTAATATAACAATACTCCTATGCGATAAAGGATGTAAAAGGGACCAATTATATATGGTTAAAATTCCCATTAATTATAATAATCATGATTATATTTAATGGTTATATAAAAGGAAGACTTTATCTTGAACATCATACTAAAATTCCCTCTTATGGTTGTAAACATATATCTTCTATGGATATTGATTTGATTTTATATGTTGTCGGATTTCGTGAACAATCTTGGTCATCTCTTTCACATGATCAGTTCTATATAGCTTTTTTCACTAACTTCATCCCACAAATTAGGGATTATAATTTTCTTCCCATTTCAATATTCATATGAATATATTATAATACATTAATGAAAGATGTTTTTGTATAAGAAATCAACTAATGAGAGATATTGGTCCAACCCACTTTAAATTTTATTGAGTTGGATCTCCACATTTCCACAAATATTTGAATAGTCCTTTCAGTTTGGCTATTAGTTTGGAGGTGATATGTTATACTGATACCCAATTTAGTATTGTGATCATATTGATGAAGTATATAATATAAAAGTGAACCATAGATCATAATTTGAGATGATAAAATGTAGTTCTCTCTGTATCCTCACCACTTAATTTACATATTTCTTGAAAATTTTGCAACTAAGAAATCATCCAAATTGGTGATGAAGTTGGAATCCTTATAGAAAAGAACCAATAAAACACATATCACATTGTTTCAATTAGTTTTATTCGACAGACCTGTGAAAATTTACATATTATTTTTATCCCATTTCCCTGTTATTATATGAAAATGTTACATCATCCACATGGGATTATTTTACTCTTCTTTAACCTTATGAAATACTATAAAATGTTTAGTGTAACCATTAATCTCATTGTTATTGTTTGTCCTCTATATTTTTTCTTAGATATCATGGTATATCATGGTACCAATTTGATTTTATAAAACTATAGGATATAATAATTATTCAACTGATATTTTATTTCCATAGGTGTTGAAGGAACACAAATACCATGTCGAAATCAAGTCACTATATCATC
Source organism: Viscum album (assembly GCA_963277665.1). Classification (NCBI taxonomy): domain Eukaryota; kingdom Viridiplantae; phylum Streptophyta; class Magnoliopsida; order Santalales; family Viscaceae; genus Viscum; species Viscum album. The sequence goes on along the minus strand of OY728155.1, from coordinate 354,555,769 downwards.
CTCAATATAGAATTCTTAAATATCCCATTACATTACTACTTTAACCCCTTTTGAGTCTAGGAATCATCCATTTGTGTCTTTATAATCTTCTCTTTGATAGATGGTTGGGAAATCATATGGTAATAGTATGATGTAATACATAACATTATTATTTCATGATCCATACTTTTTATATCCATGAAGATATGGTCATTCTAATTGTGCATAATAAATATAGTTGTAGGTTTATTTATTTTATATGGATCTACTAGGATGTATGAAATCCATGGTTGTTAGAGAATATAGAATTTGTATTCCATGATTAGATAAACCCATTTTCTTTGATTCATGTCAATATCATTATCATTGAATATATTCTTTAGACATTATTAATTATTATATATTTAATATTTCCCACTATATAGTTTGTCCTATCAAATATTTATAGAGATTATCCAAACTTCAAGATAGAAATAATGTTTTTTTAGTTCATCTCATGGACCATTAGTTATCATAAGGTGTAATCTTCCATTTTTTATTTCATCATGGGTACAAAACAAGATACTTTTTATAAATAGGTACCATATTTCATGTGAATTTATCAACATTATTTTATGGTGTGTACAAGAAAATTATTAGCCTCCTAATTATTTATTTAATGATTTACTCACATACATTATTCGAGAAATACATTACCCCTTTAAATATTATCTTAGTTTTGGAAATATTAAATCATAAAAAGTTTTACATAAAACATTGTATGTTTCCACAAATCTAAGAAGATAATGTATTTACATGAAAAAAGGGGTTCTTGGCTATTCCTAAATATAATTTTTCTTTGATGTGTTCAGAAAAATTACTTCACTTTTATTCACATTAACCAATAATATTACTTTCTACATTCAAAAGACAATCTTACTGAACAAAGAATACATTTTATCTTTTCTTAATGTTGTTATCATTTTCCTTAGATTATATTCATGTTCATTCATGTTCTATGAGTAAATTAAAATATTGTTGCTTAATACTAACAGAAAAGTTTCAAGGTTTTTTCATAAGGCTCTATTTGTCATATCCAAAATTATTATGGGTGAATTTATATGTCTAAAGGGAATATTTATGAACTCATAGATCCCATACCTTGTACAATAGGTTTTATTACGAATATATCACTTCTTCACCTTCATTTGATGATATCTGGAATGATTATCTACCATTAAGAAGTATTGAAATATTCCTAGTTTATCAAATATGTCACCAATCCTTTGTAGTGAATACATGGTCCTTATAATGATATTTTTCAGTTCTTGGTTATCACTACACATCCAAATAGATCTATAGTTTTTTATTTAAAAAGATAACAATAACACCCCAAGGAAATACACCATGGTGTGTGACAACTTTGTAAATTTTATATCTAGATTATTATTTGACTTGTCTATCATGATAGTGGAAATCCTATTTGGGAATTTGGAAATAAGAGTTTTTCTGGGTAAATGTTCAATTGAAAACACTATCTCATAACTTAGTTGGATTATAAGAGTCTATTTTATAGATATATCATTATATTAAATTACAATTAAAATTTAATCAATATTGATACTTTCCATATATTGAACTATTTAGGAAAGGTATGTGTCTTCATAGGGTGTCATTAGCTAGACCATCAAGAAATTCTTCAAAGGAGATTCAAGATCGTCCATGCATTTGTAAAAGATCATGGGATGGTTTGGAATATAGAATGATAAATAGTTTCCTTGATCATCAATGTGTCCTATATATAATGATATATAATCTATGTGTAATATATAGTTGAATACCATCATGGTAGGGATTAAAAGATTCATTGGAAGAGTCTTCTAAGATATTATAACATGAGAATATTCCATCACATGGTTTGAAATGAACACACAACTAGGTTTTTAATAGACATATCTACATCAACGTATTGGGTATTCAATTTAAGAGTTATAGAAAAAATATTGTTTCTAAAATAATAAAAAGACCTATAATCAAGGACATTATTCTAAATTAATTAGTGAATAGAATTTTTTCCTTGTTTAAATTTATTTTCATGCACCACTTCTACTGTGGTTAAGGAATAAACATACAATTATCATATGAAATTAGCAATTTTTAAAGATGATTTCCTTCAAGGACCAGTGATTTATTTCACTAGATTTCATGGTTCCCTTTCTCCATATATTTAAAGCATTGAACCATGGGTGGAAAATCAGGAGGCTCGTTCATTTCCATTATTAGTATAGACAAATTACTTACTTCATTGTGACAGTCATGAGCATGGTGGGATTCTTTAGTTAACTTGATATGATTCCCCTTCTGATAGAGTAAAATATTATAATACTTGTTCTCGTTTTTTTAATTGTTTTGGTTAGATCTCATTTTATCTTTTTTAATTAGACACCCATCTTGAAACTCAATTAGTCTATTCTTTTCTTCATAACCTTGTGAACATTATCCAAAATCCTTCTATAAATTGAGATTACGTTGAAATAATTTTTAATAACATCTAAAATCATGGATATATTTAAAATTTCCATGATCTGTTTTTAGAAAAACTAAATAATATAACTATTTTTTCTATTATTAATAATTACAAATCTTGAGGTTTATATTTAAATACTTATCACTATTTCCTAAAAATATATGATTGATTAACCATAATTATTTTATCTATAATAATTATATAAACATCTATGTTCAAATATTTCATGTGGAATACAAGTTAAGTAACATTTTAATAAATTCTCCCCACTTCAACTCTTCCATTTCATCCATTATCTTTATATTCATCATTAATTACGACCATTTATCATCTTCTCTTTCAAAATGATATACAAATAAGGTAAACCTTCTCTTACATAGTACCTTGGATCACATATTTTATATTATCCATTGAGTTAACCAACTCTACCATGGAAATTGGATAAAACAACCAGTAAATGACATTGGTTGTTTCTACATAAAATAGTCAACATCTTGTTTTTTCATTATGATGTGAACAAAAATGCTACACATGTTTCATGTTTTGTTCATATCCTAAGACATGTGGGTAGAAATCACCATAATTTTTTTAACTTCACCACCCATAGAATTGGGGTTTTTATTTGGACCAAAATTTCATTGTCTCTCACATGGGTTGTTTTCTTGGTTTCCCCTGGCTCCCACCATTTTCTAAAATATAAATGATTTGAAAAATAATAAGTCAAAAAATTGAATAAATAATTTATTCTTATGAAAAAATTATCTCTAACGGAAAATCTTATGGGATCCCATTATTTATTTATTTTATAAAACGATTCTTCGAAGATGATTACTACTACGTTTACATATCCTAAGGGTTGTAACTAACGATTTATATTTATAATTCCCAATTTTAAAAACTATATCCCAAATGAAAATAACTGTTACTGGAAAAAACCTTGGATGAATATTATTTAAGTATTAAAATTAAAAACATAATGGAAATACAATCTTGGATGAAATTGTATTGTGTGTTAAAGTAAACATACTCAGTTATCAATTCTAGAAAATAGTAAATAAATATTTAGTTAAATTCTTCTTATTTTTTCTTTTAAAATCTCACATTCTACATTGTACAAGTAATCACATGAGGATATACAGCAATGAATGTGATGATATAAAAGTTATGTATGGGAAGGAATGTAAGACTTGATATTTTAGTACATTTGTGAGAATAATAAAAATCACAATATCAAAATAAAATTATCATCATCAACATCATTGGGGAATAATTTATTAAGGTTATGAAATGTGAAATCTTCATAAAAAATGAAAAATCATGTCAGATTCAAACAAACCACACATAGTTATTAAGAAATATAATATTATATTCATGAATAATACCCATAATATCATGAGATACATCACATTATGAAAATAATAGGAAGGATGTATATAATTTTAGGCCCACCCATCACATCATAAATTCTCAAAATAACTGATACCACATATAATGTATACAAATCACAGTCTTAAAGTATCTCATTTAAGGGAATGGGTTTCGTAAAATATTTCATCTATAATATTAATAAAATGATATTTATGATTCAAAAATGAATAAGTGATATCATACATTAGAATAAAATATCTATAAATTATTTTAAAGGATAAAAAGATTAATTAGATTCCTGGGTGATTTGGAAATGTATGTATTTTTTAAAATAACTTTAAATAGATTACAATTCATTCTTCAATAGGGAAAAAATATACCATAAATGAAAAAGAAATAATATTAAAATTACATATTATGGATTTTATTGTAAATTAATATTGAAATAAATCTGAAATAGGTGATCATACAAATGAAATAGTTTAGTTTATAGAATCGTATCATATTTAATCTTTCTTTATTTATTCAATTCTATACCTCCTGAAAAAAAATTTTACTAAAACATTGAACTAAAAGTGGATTGTTTCAATTTTTTCCAATTTATAAATTTTAATCATTGTATTATAATTATTAAATCCCTTCATTAAATGGAAAATGTTTCAAAATCATATTTCCTTAAAAATAAATCTCTTTTCTATGATTTTTCTATTTTTTTAATGAAAATTTATATATAGGTAGAGTTAATTATAGATTCATAATGTACATATATTTATAAATATGAATATTATAAATAATTTTTTTACCATCCATTAGGGTGGTGATATGGAAGGATTTTTAAAGAAATTTTTTGGTTTCTAACCACTCATTAATGGGTTCATTTTTCAAATAAGAAGAATGATGTATATAAAAAATAAATAATTCATGAATATAATTGTTTATAGTGGGTTAAAATAATTAATATAATGATAAAATACATCCTACTTACTCTTTTAAAAGTTGGGTTTGAAATAGATTATGATAAAGAGAATATATTATGATAATGATATAAGTGTAAATAAAAACATAATATATTCTTTTGATTCTTATCCCATATGACACAAGAATTTCTTGATGAATGGATATGGTTTACTACATAATTACCATAATAATTATAAGTGATTTATATAAATTCTTTTTCATGATACTTTTCTTTTTTAAGTGAGGGTGTGATGGTTTTTTAATGGGATGGGGTGGGGTTATTTATATCTAAGGATATGATTATTTTGAATTAAAATATTGAATTAAATATTTTATCGTAGCTAAACCATTTAATAGTTATATTTTGGTCATAATGAATCACATATTGTTATAATATAATGTATTTGTGACATTGATGTATTTGTGACATTGTTTTCCTTTATAATTTTCATTCAATAGTTTATTAAAAAGTTTAGTTAATGAATGAGGAAATTTATTTTTAAATAAATACATTAGAATTTGGACATATGAAATTAATTTTTTGGTTTGGAATTCAAGATTATATTATTTTATTGATTTATTTGTGAAAATAATCGTTCCATTTTCAATACATAATTTCAAGTAATGTTTATATCAGTATTATATAAAGAAATATGTAATTTGAGATACATTATTTACATGACGAAATATTTTTTTACTATTCTCAAAAAATTGATGTATTTTAGAAAAAAATCAAAAAATAATACACAGAAAATTGACTTGAAAAAATAAATTCCATATATTGAAATAAATTATTACGCTTTTGTAGTTTAAATTATAATATAAAATTTATATTTTTTTATAAATTACCATATATTAATTTTTTTAAAATGTGATTAAATTTTTTTTGAGTTTTTAACAGTGATATTTATTTGGTGGAATTATAATCTTTATATATTTTGGAATTACACATTATGATTTTGGTATTATATTTTATTATGTTTAGGTATATGTACTATTCTAATAGTAAGGATACTATTCCAAACAGTCATGTTACTATTCACAATAATTAAGATACTATTCCATTGATCACATTACTATTCCAATGGAAAAAGTTACTCCTATAAATACAAATTCATTCCATAATTCTTTATTCACCTTAATTCCATTAATGGTTTTACATTTCATTTTTAATAATGGAAACTAGTTTAAAAATATTATTTGTATTTTATATAGTATTTTTTATTAGATTAATCATTATAGTTATTTGGGATGATCCGAAATTTATTATTTTTATTTTTATATTTTTATTTTTCTCATTTCAATATTTCAAATTTTATTGGGTTTAATTTCTCTATAATTTTATGATATTTATTTGAAAAAAAGTAATATTTTTTTATGCGTTGTATATGAGTAATACACTTTGATATAATACAATTAAAATTTATTTAATGATAGAAAAATTAATTTATAAACTAATGTTTATTACATTTTCACTAGAAGTATTGCACCATATTAATATAAACATATTCTTTTCATTATACATAAAATCGTAAAATAAATACAATCTATTATATTAGTTACTAAAAGAGCCTTTTTCTATCGATTTATAACTCCTCCATTTTAATAAAACACACTCTATAAAATTATTAAACTCTCCTGAAAAATAAATCTTTTCTTCAAAAAAATTATCCTCAATAAACTACTGGTTTCTTTTCATCAAATTTTATTTCCATTATATGGAAAAAAAATTAAACTTATTCATAACATGGTGGAATTTTCATTTAAAATTTATTGTCAAACCCACTTATAAAAGTTTATAACATATATTAAGAAACAAGTCAAATTCATCCCAACATCCACATTTTCCATTTAAATAGTATATTTACATGAACACGTGGGGTTTGAGAATCAATATTAAATGAAATTTATCTAATTGATATCAATAAAAAACACACAATATCTTCAATTAATATTCAATATTTCAAAATCAATGTGGGTCAAATGACATGAAATAAATTATTGAAGTCATTTAACCATTTCATATAGATTATTAATATTCCTTTATAGGATAAAGTGAAATCTAAATTTAAACAGAATAATATCTATGCATTTCCATACAATTTACAATAATTTAATATATAGTTTTCATCATATGAGTCTCCAAACCATGCTTATATTATAATAATAATTAAAAATATTATAAAATAGTGATCGATAAAAAAATATTACAATTCATAAATATTACATTAATAACACCTATCTATTAATCATGATTCAATTTTTATAGGGTATAAAACCACATTCTATATTTTCGATATCTCTTTCTAGTTAGATTATTGAACATGACCAATTTAAAAAAATTAGACATTATTTAAAAAACTCTATATAGTCTAATTAATCTTTAAATAACATGAAATTCAATATCACCACTCATGAATAAATAAATAGAATGATACAACAAAAATTAACTTAATTAAAATTTATATTATTAGTAATTGATCAAAAATCAATGATTATATATTCATGAAAATGCTACAATGATAATTAAAATAAATTTTACTCCCCATAACATGGGCCATTTTACCCCACTAAATCAGTATCATTGAAATAAACATTTCTAAAAAATTAACTATATGGGTGGGTATAGTGAAAATATCTTCATGTAGAGGAGTGTGGTTAGAAACAATGTTCAAACAATTTCCTAAAAAACTATATCAATGACAATTTATTTTTCCCCATTGATAAAATACACAAGCTCCTACAACATTCTGAATATATTTTTAATCCTCCTTCATCTTCATTATGAGATTTTAATTTTTTGTAAATGTAATTCTAATTTAACATGTCTCCAATATTAATGTAGAAAAAATGTATCATGTATAATTATTCATATTCCACTGTAGGGACCCTCCAATAGTAATCACATATAGCAACGTGGTTTGATTTTTTTAAACCAAATCATCTAACCACATGGTCCTCCTATAAGAACATGGATTCATTTTAAATAGATCAAAATCTCTTACAAACCATGGTCACTTACTAGACTAAGGACTATCCACACATTCTAAAAATTATTAATTTTATATGTATTTTATTGACTCACAAACACCTAGGTAATCATCCAAGGAGTTTACCCGTATTTATCCCTATTATAAGCCCAAAACACTAAACTATAGAGTTTTAAACATGTAGGATCATGAAATTAATGGTATAGATTGATGATGTGGGTAATAAAATTTTCTTTTTTATGTCTCACTTTTCCAGTTATGTCACACTTGACACACCTTTAAAAATAATGCCCCATTATAGACAAGAAACCCCAAACAAGGGTATCTCATCATCACTTCTATATAGGTTTTGGATCAAATTCCATTTTTTTATATGACGTACTTCATAACATGAACCATGTCAAACGGACCCATGGGTATCCTACAATAACATAGTCACCTTTCTAGTACACCACAATTTATAATTTACCATGGTCAGTTATTTCACTACTGATTATCCATATAGCCTAACACATTTTCATTAATTGTGTGTTTTTTCAAAATAACAAACACCCAATATAACATCGTAAGAGGTCACCCATCCCAATAACTACTCTAGACCACACATGCTTCACTGTGATATTCTATTTATTCAGGATCCATAATAGAAATCTACACCATTCTGTCATGGGAAATAATATTTATCCTATTATATCTATAATTACCAAGGGTGTATAATGTTTTAATATCCTATTGGGAACTTCTAGTCATTTCAAAAATATTTTTTCAATTATTATTATTTTTTGGTTTTATTCAATCCTTTTGACACAAATTTAGTACGGAATATGACTACACAGTTGGGAAAATGTTTTCTCTAATTTAATATAGTATGGATATAAATGTGTCATGTGATTTGGAGAATGATTATTAGGACTGTGGTGAGTTGGAAGTTATTTTTTGATGGAATTTGGTTTCTATGGGCTACCTGAATAAATAATTTACAAAAAAATTCCATGTTTTACTGTGTAAATTTCATACTATCCACATATTGGGAAAATTTATTACGAGGGAAAATGATGGATTATCTAATGAATTAACTTATATAATAAATTTTTAGATTGAGATTTTTAAATTTAAGAGACTCCTTTTATTACTTTTGTGATATGTTGGTTGTTTAAAGTCATAAATTTTTATACAAGGAATTAAATCCAACATGAATTGTATGATTATTTTCACTACATGGATGATTTTAGTTTTTTCATTGTTCAAGTTATCCTTCTAAGAACATGAGGTTTCCTCCCATATAAAATGGGTGATTTCTTCTATCCTAAGAATATCGGTTTGATACCTAATCCCTCATGAGATTTATCACTTTAGTTTTCTTCTTATCTCTCCTATCACTATTTAAAAAGTTATGAATTCTTCATTTATGATTTAATGAAGGTTTTATTTGGTGTTTATGATATATGATATCTTTATTTTTCTCCGTTACCTATTATTTTCATTGGTGTTTCTCATTATAAGTTTTAATTTTATTTATCAATAATAATTGGTGAATCCATATTATTTGTTCCATAATTGAAAACATTAATTTCTTGATTTATTTTAAATTAGGTTTTTAATGATTAAAAAAAGTATTTTAGATGATTGATGAATGATTTTGATAATGGAATCTGGATTTTTAAAACCCCTGAATTTTAATGGAACTAAAATTGGTTGGTGGACTTGAGAAAAAAATTGATCTCTTTGTTTTTTATAATTGATAATGAAATTATTTTTCATAAATTAAATTTAATGATGGTTTGAAACATGATGAATTAATGAAACCTATGATATTCTTATGAAATGATAAAGTCATGTGGACAAATGATTGTCGGGAATGTTTATATTTAAAAGATTGATTTTCCCATAAATGATTGACTGAATGACTGAAGAAAATGTGAGACATGGTAGTTAATGTGTAATTACAACAAGATTACTAGAATCTAAGCATATAGAAATTTATTGAAGATAGAAATATTTACAACATGTTACAGTAAAATAATTTTCCCTAACGTGTAGTTTAGTCGCCATATGATATGTTAAGAGATGTGTACACACCTTATTTAATGATCATTTATTGTGTTGTTTAAGAATAATTTTACCATAAATAGTCATACCACATTAAGTATCACATGGTTCTATAATATACATGGATTTGATGATTATATTCTATTCAGTATTGAACATTATTATCCATTCCAACTTCATCATAAAAATGTTTTGTATAAAATGTTCAATTAATCCTCTAATGATATATCTTTCATTATTTTTAATTAAATGAGTTTTTTTTTAAAAAAAAATCTATTATATGTAGTGTTTTATATAAACGTATCACATTGTTTTTTAAAAATTTTATTGAATTTTTTATAGAACACTTGGTGAGAAACCACTGTGCTATTTACCTGCCACAATACACATTCATTCAGGCATTTACAGATTATCTTATACCAGGTCTATATAATGGGAAATCTACAATTGGTTATGGACATTGTTATTTATCATTATGACCTGGATCGATGAATATAAAAAGTAGAGATTTTATCTACCTTCAAAGTAGGATATTTCTAGGAATTTAGATTGATGGATGTCTTGTCTTTTGATGGTTTTCTATTTTAGTATTTTGTAGCTATTTGATTTCGGTAAATTATCCCTTTGGATTGTTGATTATATATACTTGTAATGTTTATCTTCTGATTTTTTTTTTGAAAAGAAATTTTTTGTGTTTATATTAAGATTACATGTACTTGTTCCCAAGTAATGGTTATTGGGAATTCCCTTTAATCCATGTGAAAGCCTAATCATGAATCCCAATATGAGGGATTCTAGGTTGGTTCATAAAATGATGATATTATGGTTAGGTTTTGAATCTTTATTTGACGTTGGTATTGAATTAGGATATACATAAAGATATATAGTAGGATTGAATTGAATTTTGAGAGAGTTGGATGTGAGTTTCATCCTAGATCTCAGAATAATGAATCTTTTGACACCATTATCACTTGTGAAAATGGATGATGAGGAATTTTTGGATCTATTTTTTTACCATTTCATAATTTACTTGATTATGTTGAAATCACAATCTTGAATTCTACTTGATAAAATTTATATCCTTTGGAATATTTTCTGAGTTAATGATGTATGTATCCCCGTTGATGTATTTAGTATTCATTATTGATTTTGTTTTACCCAATACATCTAAGAATTAATTTTAATATGCTACATGAGTAAGCTACATGGGAACCACATAAAGTGAATCCTTGCATTTAATATAATCCATTCAATATAGTGTTGTGTGTTTTTCATGATTTGTAATTTATACTTACAAATGTTCTCATTTAGATATTGATAGTGTAACCTTTAAGGGATAAATCTAGATATCATTATCAAGAGTTTTGTAATTAGACTCCATCAGCATGCCAAGGCTATAATCATCCTCATGAGTCTCAGTATTGGTTTGAGAATATATATACTGTTTTTGTGTTATTAAAAATTCCTCATTTGGATTATGTGAACTGTAATTCCAACAAGATTGAGGGACCTAGAATGAGATTGTGGGATTCAATGGTGATGGAGAAAAATAATGATTTATTTGAGTGTAAATAAATTAGATTCATTTTCAACTATCAATTATATCATTAACCGATTGTCTTAGTGAAATACATTATGTATGATGACCTCGAGTTGGGAGGTAGGACCATGACATAGTATGTGAACTATTTTACTAAGATTTTTCTACATTTGATCGATGTTTTAACATGGTGATTCATGTCATGAATCATCTTGAATACCCTTGTTACTTGATACCCAAGCTAACTCTGACATATCCAAAATGGAAATACAAATCCCCTCTAGTTGGGTTCTAGCACCTAAAATCATACAAGATCAGTGATGGAATATGTTTTCCAAAACAATAGTGGATGTTAAATGTTATATGTCAGCATGATAAAAACTATAAAACGGGGATAGTGTAATATTAATATAGGTATAATGGTACCTAATAAAAATTATATCATGATAATGGAACATCATCCCCAAATAGAAACATAAAACTAGAAAAATTTCCTAAAATCCTATGCGGTAATCGAAAAACAGCTTCATCGGTCACCATCATAACACCAAAGTCAAAAGGGACAAGAATACGAACCAGCTCCACGTATTTAATTCCCCATTATTAAAACATTCTTAGTAATGTCTATAAACACATAAAATAAAAGGAAAAGTGTCAGTTATAAAGCCCAGCAGTGTCTCACCATGTGTTCCATAATCAAAACCATATCATTAACCATTAATTACATCTGTTTCAATAAAAGAAGACATGAAATATTAATTTCACATTTTAATCCATAATAATATTTCAAAACAAAATAAATTATTATTTATAAATAATTATATAAAACATAATTTAATTAACATTTTATAAAAAAAATTATATAATTCGGTTTTCATGAATAAAATAGTTCAATTAATCCAAGGCATGTATAATAAAATCATGTGAATAAATAATCAAGAAAATGTGCCTTAAATTGCTTTATTTTCTTATTAATATAATATTTTGACATCTCATCTATTAACATCACTATTTATATGTTTTCACAATCAAATTATCCCCCCATTCTTGCTTTGACTATGAACAATCAAACCAAACCACGGTAAGGGGACACTATAGGTAAAAAGAAAAAATATTGGTTCCATTAGTGTTTAAATCATTTATAAATTTCTATTGTAGATGGATCCTAGTTTTCTTATCCAAGTTATCAAATACCTAATAATTATTACAAGATCTAGAATCAATTAATCATCAATAAAATAATCAATCAACAATTTCAAATAACTTCAAAATATAATTACCAAATATCATTTTTCAAAATTCTTTTTCAAAATCATGTCATAGAATTTCATCATTCAATCAATTTTTGAATTATCTATCAGTTAATGAAAATTTCTATAGATCAAAATAGAATAATTTAATTAAAGATATTTCCAATTCAAGCCATCAATATTCACAATTCCACTAAAAGTTTCAATCCCATTAAAATGGGAGTTTTCCTAAAAAAATCCTTTTTAAAATAAATGTAATATCATCCATAAACATGTTTTTAAATCATTTAAAAACAAAATAAAAATAAATAAATCAAAATAGTATTTGAATTCAAATGAGAATCCTTATGGAAGCACCTAATATTACATCCATGGATCGCAAGGTAAAAACCCTGCAATAGGAAACAACAATGAAGAATGATGGAATTGAAGATAACTGGACATAACTAAGGATAATGATCATGTTTTACTGTTTTATATCCCTAAATTAAAAGATTATCTATCTGAATCTATGAATGTGAGATAGATATATCTGGAAGAAATCACAATATATGTGAGCTACTTACAATGAAGATATCGAATGAGATCAATTTGTATTAAATCCAATATGAAAAGGGTTTGGATGAGTTAAATTCGCCTATAGAGAGCCCACATGATCCATAAAAACATTATATGTTTTAATTAGATCAATTTAATGTTAAACTATTGGGTTTTGTGTAATATAACCATGATTATTAGTAATATTTATTTCTTAAGTTATATTTTATAATATTTTACAAATATAAAATATTGAGAAAATAAAAAAAATAATTACTAAATATTGTTACATTAATCAGAAATGAATCCTAACAAATAAAAACATTATGAATAAAAAATATAAAATAGAAATACCAAATTAGGAAAATACGGACCACCCAAATCAGCTACAATCATCACCCCCTCTAGATACATTATAGAGAAGAAAAAAATGTTATTAAACCAGGAATAATAATAGAAAATCAAAATATATATTCTTGAGGTCAATTGAGTTGAATAATAAATTAAGGAATTTATAGTTTTTTATTGGAGTTAATGTGACCATAGTAATTGTAATTTTACATTCAAAATAGTAACATGGACATTGAGAATAGTATCCTGCACATTAAAATTATTTACATGGCCATTGGAATAGGATATTTACCTCAAAATGATAAATAATGATATAAATAATTTTTATAAATATTTGTTTTTGTAAATATAAATTTTATAATTCCATGAAATTCATATCCTCATTACAATCTCAAGGTGAATATAAACACATTTTTATAAACTCTTTTTTAATGTATTTTGTAAAATCCATTTTTTAAAAAAAATAATATAATCGATTATAGAAATTTATTTTGAAAAAATGAATATAATATTTTAAATCATCAAATAAATATCATCTAAGGGTTATTTTTTTGGTACCTTATTTAAATACTTTTATTTTCTTGTGAATAGTAAAAATACAATTTTTTCACATAACTGGTGTATCTCAAATTACATCGTGCATGATGTAACAATAAAATAACACAATATATAAATTTATTTTCAGACATATAATATTTATTTTTATAAGGGTATTATTAAAAACAATAAAATCTATTTATAAAATGGGAAAAAAATTCCAAAACAAAATGTCCAATGTTATTTTTTTAATTTCGATTTTTCTTTCTTTCAACATTCCATTTTAATAAACTAATGAATTATAATTATAAATTGGATTTAAAGTATAAAAATTATTATATTATATTAATATATGATATATATTTTCAAAAATTCACTATTACACATTTTATATTTGATATATTATTTTATTCAATATTTTATTCAAATAATAAGCCTCTCCTCAGGTATAAATAACTCTTCTACCTTCCAAGGGAAATAAACCCCCCCCCCACACACACACAACCATTCCAAATAAATATATCATCCCAAATCATTACTCATAATACCATTATAGTCTATAAGGACATTTTGGATTAATTCAACTCCAATCACTAAGGAGTAATAGTGTCTGTTAACGCTCCTTTCCATCACAGAGTCCAAAAAATGGCAGTGGGGATTACCCTAAGAATAAAGAGAGTCATACTTTTAAGAGCATCAAAAATTGAAAAAGGCATGAACAAAGAACCCTTTAAGAACAGGTCATGCAAGATTCCTTCCGGTCGTGCAAGTCACTTGCGCGCCACATATGGGTCATGCAAGTTACTTGTGGGCACGATTTCTTTTTTTACCAAAGGTGCCCAGTGGCCTATGAATAGCCTCTGTGGGCCCCCATTTCTAGGATGAATTTTCCAAAACTCATATTTAAGATCTATTCACCCAAGTATTTTTCTGACATCTTCCGAACACTTATAAGGTAATTCTTTACCTAGAATAGATGCTCTAAAGAGGAAAAATAATACCTATGTATTAGAACTCATCCATACTTGCGCGCATAATTGTACAACCCTTAAGAGAAGTGAAGACACTTGTACGCCGCCTTTCCCTCTAAAGGGAACTTTTGCGCCACTCTTTTGGAAGCCTCTAGGGATGATACTAAGGGATTGAGTTTCAAGTCTCCCAAGTATTACCCTATGGATTCTTCGTCGCCCAAGGTGACTCATGTCGTGCAAGTATACTTGCATGAACAAAATATGCAAGCCAGAAAAATAATTTCACTCCTCCTTCCTGGTCACCTCCTTTCTTCAAATTCACCTCTCCTCTTTAAGACATGGCCTTCAAAACCTTCTTCAAATCCATTTATGGCATGGTTACATTGTTGGATTCCTTATCTAAGAGTAATTTCTTTGGGCCTCCTTCTCAGAAGTAAGTCCCATTCAGAATTTCCTTTAACATTGGGCCTCCTTCTCAGGATTAAGCCCTAGGTTATATTCCCTTTAATTGGGCCTCCTTCTCAAGAGTATGACCAAACCTTATTTCTTTTTCATTTGGGCTTCCTTCTCAGGAATAAAACCCAATCATAAGTCCCTCTTAATTTGGGATTCCTTTTTAGGAGTAAGTCCTGAGTTAAAATTCCAAATCTTCATAAATTACAAATACCATTATAGACCCTGCTACTGGGATTCTTTCCTGAACTATGTTTTGATCTTCATTTACTCGGGTCATCGTACATTCGTATGCCGCACATCATTTCTTTTGACTGCATCTTTCCTGAAAAAATCGTTAGATATACTGATACCTCTTGTTCCTCACACCGATCATGACTCATGTGGTCTTAGAGTGTAAAAGTAATTACAAAATCTCTCTTTGGTTCATTAATCATGCATAAAGATCATACTTATTCACCCGAACTATGTGGACTTTGATCTCTACCTTAAAATTAGAGTACATAGGAAGCCTTTCTAAGGTTCAAGCCCATATTTCATTAATTATTTATTGTCTCATATGAAATTAAACTATATCCTTCTTATCTAAATATGTGGGTTCTGATTCTTTTATTTTTAATAAGGATACATAGGTATCCCATCAGCGGGTACGATCCCAACTCTGAAATAATCCCTGTATTTCTGAAAAAAAAATAAACTTCAAGTGTCCCAATGAGTGGCTTTAAAACTAGTATGGTTATCATAATGACCAAGAGAATTCAATATAATGTGTTGAAGGATACCATTGACTAAGAATCTCTAATAAATATAGATGATTCTCTATCGATGAAGAACCTAAAATACATATAATATATTAAATAAATCCCATACCTATCAATCACTGATTTCTAAATCTAATGGTAAAACTCATTGTCATGCATGGAAAATTTATAAGGATTTGGGAAAATAAACTAAATCTATAAGAGAGTTCTCGAGTAGACAATAATTCCTTCCAAAAAGGTGTGATGATTATGACCTCCCATCCTCTCGACCAATGCAAATTCTTAAGCCTCATCAGTCCCCAACTAATGTGCACCTACCTATGGAAAGTAGGTCCAAATGGATATAGAGTCTTTGGATGTTTTCGGTTCTATGAATATACCCATTAGAAACTGATTGGAATGTTTAACCCTAAAAAACCAAGGCCATCCCCATTTCCCGAAGAAACAAAAAAATGGTGAACTCGACGTGAATCCTTAACCAAGTTTAATGATGTTTTACATATTTTTTAGGCCCCTATTTAACTCAATGTGAGGTCCAGAAAAGTAATAAATCACATATGTGTTCATCCAAAAGATGTATTCTAACTAGGATTATCTTGATTATGTCTTTTATATCAAACAGGAACTCTTTTCCAAGATCTCTCTACAATAAAGAAATGGATTCTTTAATGTTCACACCTGTGAATGCCTTGGCTGCTACTCCTACCGGATCATCGTCCGCTCTGAGGACGACATCACCTACTCAACATCTTCAACACTAGGTCTCAAATGCATTGGTAAGGTAATACCGTCAACATGGTACCATCCCAACTTTGGAGGCCGCTCGACAAGACCTCCAAGTTAATAACTCATCCTGGTTGTCTGGATAGTGACGACCAGTGGTCAAAAAGTAGGTGGTGCCAACCACCATTTCCAATCATTTCGGGTCATTGTCCCTGGAATGCCACAACCAGTCCCTCCCATATTATAGAGAGGTGAAAGAAGAGGTCACTAAAGGCCTCAGTTCAAGAAGGCAGGAGTCCTTCCTAAGGACTCCCACCAACAATCGCCACTAGACTGGTGTGGTAGTTCACCCTCAACATGATCAGGGTATCACCTATAGGGGTTCGGCTTAGGCCCCTCATATCCCACCATGCAAGAAGAACCTTCAGAGGAGAAATTCGGCCAACAGAGAGAAGGTTCGTACCTCTACCCCCTCCAAAGAAGTCCATCAACCTAACTTGATGGCATGCAACGAGCAAGCATATACACCCGTCCATCCTGATTTTACTGCCCAGCTGACTCGTCTAGTAGTAACACGCTAATCCCGCCAAGAAATTCCGCTGGAGTATTATAGGCAGGCACATACACCTGTTTATAATTCATCATCTAGTTAGAAGGCTTGTCTGACTGCAACCAAAGAAACTCTCCAATTAAATGTGCTGGAGAGAAATCAGCAAGAACATACTCCTGCAATTCATCAGGACAACCAAAAGTCTTGTTAGGTAGCACCTGGAGATGTCAACTGGAAATCTCCAATGAAAAGCAGGAGGCAGACATAATTTTCTTCCCCCACATATGAGTACTATTATAATTCTTTGATAAGAAAAGGAGGACAGGAGCAGGCACATAAACCTACTCTAGAAACGGATTGGATTTATATTCTCATTCTGGCAGCTGATGTCACCAAGAACATACTGACAATGTTGAAAGAGAAAAAGCAAACCCCTACCCATATTCTAGATTCCTGTCAGAATATCATAACAACTTCAGCTGCATCATAGGGAAAAAATCATAAATATATCCCTATCATTGGAGTGACTCATCAACATATCACTCCGGAGCAGATACGCACCTTTTTCCGAGTCCAAGAGGGTTGTCGGGAATACTCCCCCACGTCATATGGAAAATCAATTCAGGCACATACACCCGATTTGAATGGAGACAATCAGCCTAACCTGACCATTTCTCTTGAGCAGGCACATACAACTTCCTATAATAACCACTTTCATCAACAAGTGGTTTCCAAAGTGAGTATGAAGGAATCTAAGAAAAATACCCATCTAGCATTGTCGATAAATCAAGAGCCAATTTTCAATAAGGCCTTGCTCGATGCTGGAGTTCTTCAAGCCCTCAAGAAATTGTCTGTTGCATCCTAAGATTATACTCTCTCGTTTCTAGATTCCATAAGTGATAACAATAATTCTGAAGGACTTCATCATGCACTTCCTCATGAAGGCTTACATCATGACAATTAGTTCAATCTACAAGTATCATCTTCAGATGAGAGCCACAATAACCCTCCCTGTGGCCAGAACACCAAGTAGTAAGAGGTTTCATCATTTGATGTAACCCACCATGGTGGTCCTCCCCATGATGATGAATTTAACTACGAAAGTCCTCTCCATAGTTGTAATTCACATTTCCTAGAAAATTCTTCAAATGACAATGCAGAAACAAGAATGCCCAATTATCTTGAGGCACTTTCAAATGTGAATCCAGTCATGTCTGATACCTTACCTCTAGTAGGTGAAATACTTTCTCAATAACAAGATAGTCTGGGGTGTAGGTCATTCTCCAACCCACCCCTGGGCCATTCATCTTCAAATTTAACAAATTAATTCTTTACTAATCCTGTTGAATCTGATGGAGTAACAAAGAAGAACAAGCTTTGGTCCAATCAGGTAGAAGAATATTCATCGAATGACAAAGAGGAAGTTCTGAATATGATAAAACAACTGGTGAAAGGTAAAATACCAGTCATATTTTGGCCTTTGGATGACACTCAGTTTGATATTCTAGAAATTTTTACAGAATATTGTATTCACGATATTCATATCAACATATAGGAAACACTTTGTCACATAAAAGACAAAATATTATCTTATGATGAATAAGAAAATCATGTCAAGATAATAGAAGTGTTACAACGCAAAATTGATTTTGCATCTCTCTCGGTTTCCCGACATCCAAAGGATGAAAAGCTACAGAGATCCCTTCAGCGTTCATGCCTTAGCATGTTAAAAAGGTTGTCCCAGTTAATTACCAATGCCCCATCTAGTATTCATATAATGGGATGAGGTGTTCAAGGAGCACTGATTTTCATTGTACTCTCCAGTCAACAAATCCCACAAAAAGTGGTCTCATGAAATTTTATTTCCCATGGATGGAAACATATAGATGGTTTTGTGCGTAATAAAAGGCTTACCCAATAACAGGCCTCAAGTAGTTCTTCCCAAAGTGAGGAATATAAAGAAAAAGTTTTTGAATTACTATTGCATCAAGAAAATGAGAACATCGAACATGCTTCTAGTTTAGAGCATGCACATCACCAGGTGACATAAGTGTCATAAATAGTCCAAAGGTCATCTGAGCTAGGTGATTTGAGTTGATTTAGGTTGATGCATCCAGCAAATTTCTGGACTAAAGTCCACAAAATTAGGATATCTTTTAAGAAAGTTTTAAATTTATCAGCTCAAGATCCACCTCATCTTTCCAGACTAGGGACTCTTTTAATCCAACCATCGGGATAAACATGTAGGATTAGAGGAGTTGAGCTTTAAAAATAGGAATAGCCCCATTCCACAGTACTGGGGACTTTTTCCAGTTCTCAATCTCTTCCTCAGTGAAATTCATTCTTCTCTTGATTAGGGAATAAGACATAAGAGGAACGCAGAACCGAATGATGAGGAGATTCCCTCCAAATTACGGTTCATCAAGATGTTCTTGATGGATCAACTAAACAAAAGGAAATGTCTCATAAAAGAGATGGAAGAAGAAAATATCGCAGAAATGCCGACAAAAGGGATTAAATGCATTACGCATCAATAAATATCATCAATTCCATTGTCACTGATCCCCCAGAACATGAGGTTAACTCAGTGGAATCAGATGAAGAAGTTCTTATTCAAGAAGATGTACACATAGAAATAAATGAAGAAGGTGTGCGTACCAGAAGCCAAAGTGCTTCCCAGAGGCAAGATATTCGTTCAAGTAATTCCCTTCTATACTTTATAAAGGAACATGCCAAGGAAATGGGTAAAATTCAAGGTACATCCTAGCCTACCTTTGGATAAGTCCAATCACTCCCATTATCGGAAAAGTTTTCACAATAAGAAGAAGAAATTAATGAGTTAAGGAGGTTAAATATAGAACTACTTCAAGGTAGTCTTCATCCTAAGCATTCTAGAGTTTTTCAGTCAAGTAAATTCATTGCATCTACTGGGATGGATCAAGAATATCCCTCTTTCTAAGTACATCCTCACAGGTACAATCCTATGTGGCATGTGTGACAGCAATCGGTAGTACCACCATCAGTTGCAGTACCAGTCACCACACCCGTCCAAACGCCAGTTATTTCACCTGCTCAGGTCCAAGCTCAACCATATGTTTCTCAAAAATTAATTACTACCATTGAGTCATTAACATCTCGGTTGGAAGCTATGGAAGTAAAACATTCTTATGTTCAACCGTAAAAGAAATATTTCCCTGAATAGGTTGATGCAATTCCCCCATCAAATTTTGTGAATACCATATTCCCAATTTTTAATGGTTCAGGAGATCCCGAACAACACATAACGCATTATGTTTCTCGTTGTGATCCTATGATGGGTACTCCTCAACAATAAGAATATGTTAAGATCAGGTGTTTTTTACAGTCATTACAGGGGCCTGATTTTGTCTAGTAGAAAATTTTGCAATCTCGGTCAATTACTGGGTGGGAAGATATTCGTGAAATATTTATTCTTTAATTTATCTCAACATTGAAAAAGATTAAATTTTATAATCTTACCAATTTTAAGAAAACGGAAAATGAAAGAGTTTTAGATTTCATTGCTTGATGGAAGTGATTAACATTGTTCTTAAGTTTATCACTCCCTCAAGAAGAATTGTTTCCAATCTTTGTGAAAAATATGCATGATGAATTACGCACAACGTTGATCCCTGTGAAATAAACAAGAGGGTTTCAAGACCTTACATCAATCACTCAGCAGATTTAAGACTCTCTTACAAAGACTAAGACTAAAACTCATGTAATTCCATCAGTTCCAGGAAGGATAATGTGAAAATCAGATACTGGTACAGTTATGCTTAAACAAGCACATGTACCTGCTTCTAATTCAAAACCTTCATCATATCGAAGGGCTCCACCTCATGAGCATCAACAAAAACGGCCGCCTAATCAAGATGATCTGAGATATCAATGGCGGAAATAGTTTTAATATTTAAAGAAAAAAGTCTATTCTTTCTAGAATGAACAAGTTACTATCTACATCATCTCAGATCTGGAAAACAATCTAGTTCAGTTTCCAAGGCCAAAAAGGCCGAACAAGGAAATAGATGAAGAACTCTCCAACTGTTGCCTATTTCATCAGTTTTTGGGGGCATCCCATTCAGGAGTGTTTTGTCTTCATAGACCTCCATCAAAAGATGGTGGACTCTAGATAGGTAAAATTGAAAGGTTCTTCAGCAAACGTATCATGTGTAATTGCTACTGATCCAGAGGAAGAAGGAAAGTGGCATGAAGTCAAAAGTAAAAATGCGCAGAAATATGATGATTGTATGGTCAGGAAAATGATGAACCGAACTCATCCATTTTAAGAACACTATTGAATCAAACAATTGTGTCTTCTACTATGAATTACATAGAAAAACCCCCTTCATCAGAAGGATAATCCTAAAAGAGGAAGCATAATTCAATGAAAGAAGAGAATTCAGAAGAAGATGAGTTCATGTCAAGGCCAAAAATTATCTTTCACTCTGGCAGATTTTATCCAATATTCTTCAAAAGAACGGGCACCGCCCCACCAAATGTCACAGCCTGAACTGGCTAATCAGGCAGAATCTTCATCAGATGAAGATTTGATCTTTGGTTAAATTAACATGATTCACTTAATGGATCTGTATGCCAACCAAAGTTTTGATATTGATGAGCATGAGTTCCCTATATCAAATAGAGTAATTAGAGGAAGAGATATAGGTCTAGTATAATGGGGAAGACGTGGATATTCTAGAATCCACTATTTGAATCCTACCCCTGTTAGAACTATATATGCGGCAGAAACTCGTGGAAAATCCCTTCAGCGGGATCAAAAGTAATAAGAAAGTTCTTCCACACATGGCAGATTCAGTCCTGGCACATTTATTTTGGAGGATCAGTTAGAGGTTACACCTTCTTCCTCTTGGTAAATAAATAGACATATTCGTTCTAATCTACCGAAGCGAGGAGTATTTACAACTCCTACCCCAATATGAGATGCATCTACGTCCAAAGAATCAAATTCTAAGGCACCTGCAAAACCACAATTTCCTATTGGGAAACACAGACCTTTTGACCAAAATAATGATGTCTTGGAACATTAGTCCCATGTACCATCCAACTTATCAATTCTGGATGCCTTTAATGTATCGAAAGATCTTCAGGAGGCGCTTATTGGGGCTTTGTCATGTCCTGAAGAATTTGAAACTAAAATTGTTGCAGATGAGGTTTACCATATAGAGAATGATCCTGCAAAATTCCATGAAGTATTATCTATTACAGATGAAGATGAAGATGATGTTGTACATGGACATATTAGACCTTTGTATTTATCTGGAAAGGTCAATGATGTAGACATCCAACGAACATTCATTGATAATGGTTTAGGATTCATCCTCATCCCTATTCGTACACTTCATCGATTGGGCCTCACTGAATCTGATTTATCTATTTCTACTTTTCTGTTGCAAGGATATGATAAAAATTAACAAGAACCTCTGGGTGAGATTAAACATAGAACTCAGTTTAGAGACCTTATGTCTAATTCAGATTTCATAGTTGTTCGTCATGACACAGCCTTCAACATTTTTCTTGGAAGTCCTTGGCTCCATCAACATATGGCTATACCTTCATCATACCATCAATGTCTCGAATATTGTTTCAATAATCAAATTGGGACATTATATGGCAATAAATCCCTATTCAAAACATGTGAATCTCAATATATTAAGGTACAATTCCATCACATATAGGGAAAGGAAAAATCAATGACAATGGAGGTTACCAAAATTAATGCTCCAAATGGTTTGGAAAAGCTTGCGGTAAAATAATTCATACATGTGAGTACAGATTATGTGTTTCCTATCAGTCAAATTGATAGGATAGACCCAAATACAAAAACTATTATGGAAACATTCATAATGTCAATTACGGCAACCAAGCCAGACAGAATGGTAGGAATTGTTGATTGGCCATGAAATGATGAAATCTTAAATGGAGATGTCTTCATTTCATCTGCTAAAATAGATCAAATCTATACTTCATTAACCAGACCAGAAGAAGTTATTGCAATGTCAGAGGAGAATGATGGTGACCCTTCATCATCAATAGGGTCATAAATTGTAGTCTCTTCTTCAAGATGTTCAAATTTTAAATTCTCCCCCAATCATGAAAAATTCTGCTTCATCATCTACTATGCAAGTACAAACAAAAGAAGGAAAACATATTGGAGAAGAAGATGAAGATCTCATGGATGCTCCTACAGCATTTGAAGAGGGTATCTCTACCACCGTGGATGAACTCAGAGAAATAAATCTGGGTACATAAGAATATACACATCCCACTTTAATTAGTGCAGCCATAAATCTTGATGAGAAATAAATGTATACATCATTTATAAAGAAAAATCAAGATGTATTTTCTTGGAATTATACAGAAATTCTATGTCTTGATCCCGATGTTTACACTCATCATTTGGGATTTCCAGAAGAACATTGAGGATTCAGGAAAGTCCTAAGAAG
This sequence comes from Viscum album, assembly GCA_963277665.1. Taxonomy (NCBI): domain Eukaryota; kingdom Viridiplantae; phylum Streptophyta; class Magnoliopsida; order Santalales; family Viscaceae; genus Viscum; species Viscum album. The sequence goes on along the minus strand of OY728155.1, from coordinate 354,531,762 downwards.
AACACACCCAACTTATGCCTCCAAAATTGAAGCTTAAGTGGATAATCTTATCATGGAAAACTTCATCATAAAAGTTAAATATCCCAAATGGTTGGCTAATATTGTCCTTCTAAAAAATAATAATGGACAAATTATAGATTGTATTGACTTTAGAGATCTTAATAGGCATTTTCCCAAGGATGATTTTCCTGTTCCGATCAGAGAACACTTAATTGATGCAACAGTTGGATACGAAGATCTTTCCTTCATGAATGGTTGTTTTGGGTACAATCAAATACGAATGGCCCCAAGGGATGAGGATTCTACAGCTTTCAGAGCCCCTAAAGATGTTCTTTTCTATTGGGTAATGCCCTTTGGCTTGAGGAATATTGGTGCAACGTATCAACGTGCCATGCACCACATCTTCAAACCCTTTTTAGGAAATTTTATGAATTATATGTGGATGATTTGGTGGTCAAATCTAGAAAACGTTTTGTTCAAATGGGCCATCTGTAAATCATATTTTAAAAACTTTGACAACATAATTTGAAGATGAACCCCTTGAAATGTGATTTTGGGGTAACCTCGGGAAAATTTCATAGCTTTGTTGTACGCCATCGTGGTATCAAAGTTGATCCTGAGGAGAAAAAATATATCCTTGGTATGTCACCTCCATGGAATTGTAAATAATTATGTGGAATTCAAGGACACTTGGCCTATATTCGGTGTTTCATTTCCAATTTAGTAGGAAAGTGTTTACCCTTCAAAAAATTAATGATGAAAGTAGTCACCAACCAGTGGAATAAAAATGTCAAGAATCATTCGATATTCTCAGAAGATATCTCTTGATTCCACTGGTATAAATGACACCCTTCGAAGGAAGACCACTTATTCTCTATATGATAGATTTAGAGCCATCATTGGGTGCCTTCCTTACCCAAGAGAATGATGATGGGAATGAAAACAACCTTTGTTATCTCAGTCGGACTATGCTTGAGGCGGAAAATCAATATTGATGAATTGAAAAGTGATGCCTAGAATTAATCTTTGAAGTTCAGAAATTAAGAATCTACCTGAAACATCATGAGTTCTAACTGGTATCTCGCAATAACCCTCTCAAATTTATCCTTAGTCATCCAATGCTTACAGGACGTCTATCATGGTGGGAAGTTATTTTGTAGTAGTTTGATATCTAGTATGTGTCTCAGAAGCCAATAAAGGGTGAATCTCTGGCTTATTTCCTTACCGAACACCCATCTGAAGAAGATACATCTTTAAATATTGAACTTCTTGATGATTAATTCTTCCTTATTCAAGATAATCATCAAACATGGGAAACGTACTTTGATGGTGCTTCCATAAGTCCAACAGGGATGAAAATGGAAGATCCTAAATTCAACAAATTTGAGTTTGGAATTGTGCTTATTTCCACAAAAAAGGCAGTAGTACCCTATTGCTTATTATTCATGGAAGGTGGTACAAAAAATGAAGCAGAATATCAAGCTGTCATCGCAGGATTGGAGTTGGCTCTTCAAGAATAGGTGAATCACTTGAAGGTAAAAGGTGATTCAGATTTGGTAATCAAACATATCAATGGGGATTATGACATCAGAAAATAAGAGTTAATCCCTTTGTGTGATTACTTCATATATTTAATGATGAAATTTCCCCCAGAACTAACTTTTTCTTATGTCTTTCGATCACAAAATGCCCAAGATGATGCGCTGGCTAATGTAGCCACAACCCTAGGAAATCCAAACTAGGACGAAACAATCATCAGTATTTCCCACCGTTGTGTAGTTTCACCTTTTTTTCAAATCATAACTGAGGAAAACAATGAAATCAGTCCCATTTCTGAACCATATGGTCATACTACATGATGGATGACACCTATCAGGTAATACCTTCAAAATGGAACACTCCCACCTGATAGAGCTGGTAAAGAACTAGTCTGGCGATGTGTGGTCAATTTTACTCTTTAAGATAGACCAGATCACCAAAAAATTCTCTACAAGTGAGGTTTTGATGTAATTATCTTTAGATGTATTGATGGTGAAGAGACAATGGCTGTCATGAATGAAGTACATGCAGGATTTTGTGGTGCCCACCATTCTGGACATAGACAATATGATCAAATTCAAAGGCTTGATACTTCTGGGCTTCAATGATACACGATTGTGTTTATTTCACTAAGAAGTAACATCCTTTCCAAGTATATTCAAATTTCATTCATCAACCCCCATAGTTTCTCCATACAGCTGAATACTCAAGGCCATTTTCCACATGGGGAAAAGATGTAGTGGGAACTTACCCTTATGCTACATCCATGTAGTTTAAGTATTTTATTAATGCTACAGACTTCTTTTCCAAATGAGAAGAGGTAATATCTCTGAAAGAAGTTATTTCCTAAAGAATTGATACCTTCATCAATTCTAACATCATTACTAGATTTGGTGTCCCTCATACCATATTGACGGGCAATGGCACCAACTTCTGTTCATCTGAGTTAAGGAAGTTGTATCAAGAATACAACATCAAATCCGACCATTCATCTCAGTATCATGCTGTGGCCAATGGCCAAATAGAAGCCTTCTATAAGACTCTTTCAAGCATTCTAAAAAAGATGGTGGATAAATATAAGAAATCATGGGTTGATAAACTTTTTCATGCTTTATGGGATTATCGGACTACCACCTGCACTACAATGCGGTCAACTACATATTCATTGGGATATGGAACTGAAGCAGTCTTACCCATTGAGGTTCAATAACCTTCACTCAGAGTATCCATTTCTGATTAGTCATCTACAGATGAACAATCTCAAAAGCTATTAGATTAATTGGAAAAATTAGATGAAAAAATATTGGGCACCATACACCACTTGGAAGTCTATCAGAATCGAATAGCATGGGCTTTCCATAAAAAAGTTTTTCTTCATTCATTCATTCAAGGAGAATTGGTATTTGTCCTCATAACTCCTATGATATCAGGAAAGAAACCTCTAAAGCTTGAGTCAATGTGGGAAGGACCTTAATCAATACATAAGGTCTACTCCAATGGATCTTATTCTTTAATCTCAATGAAGGGAGAACTCATCACGACTCCAACCAATGCCAGATTTCTGAAGAAGTATTTTGTGTAACACAAGTACACAATTCAGTCCTTACTGCAAGACTTTAAACTGCATGGTCCCTTTTGCCCCTGCTGCAGGACATTAAACTGCATAGCTCCCTCCATTGTCCAACATGACGTTAAACTGTGTCCAGTCCATTATATGTCCTACATGATGTTAAACTGTGTATCGTTAAGGTTTTTTCAACCTCTTTTTTCTCACACCAATCATGACTCACGTGAGATTATAGTATGCTTCAATCATAAGACCCTCTCGGGGCCTCTAACCACACATAAGTCCCAACACCATCTTTAGGACGTTTTCCACGTATACAATTTGATCACCAATTCATTTTTCAATTGAACTGCGTGGACTTTTATCTTTGCCTTCAATGATGGGTATGTAGGAAACTTCCTGAGGTTCAAGACCAAAACCAATATATTCACATTAGTTCACTATCTTCAATGATATATGACGTTAAACTATACAACCCCCCATTGGCCTCACTGGAAGTCATTAAACTGCATAGCCATACATCTTTGCTACATGACGCTAAACTGTGCAGCACTGGTCCATGCATATGACCTTAAACTATTTTCACTTTTGTCTGGTATGAAAATAAACTACAACATTCTTTGACACCCTCACCTCATAGGGAATAATTATTGACATTGATTTCCAATAATGTTATATTCCAAAGACTACGTGCATACATGGAATTTCCCAGACCTTTAATCATGGATCCAACCATCATTTCACTAATGTCCCCTTTCACCCTTCACATGTACGAACTAAATCTGTACATATGGTATTTCAAGAACTACGTATGGCTTGATTCCCATTCTTAAGGGATACATAGGAACGTTCGAACATCCCTCGAACCCAGCCCCAAGACATTGGGCATAACCCCAAATTACACTTTCACTCCCTTAGCTGAAAAGTCCCCTTGTGAGCACATGAATGTGGTATGAAAACCCTGGTCTTTATTCACATCAGGTTTATAACGAACACACTATGTGTATCCCACATTATGGTCTGAACTCCATGACCCTAAACTAAGATCCCCTACACTCTCACCCCACATGACATTAAACTATATTTCAAGAACTACATATGGATTGATTCTCATCCTAATGAGATATGTAGTGATGTCCATCATCTCAATCCAGGACACAGCCACAAAAATATTATGGTCAGCATTGGTCTATGTATCTCCTTCATGCATTGGACAATACCTATTTTTATGTGTCATACTCCTAACCTTAAATACATCCATATCTCCACAACCCTTTTCATGCCTTCTAGTCACAAAATGTCAGATACCTGGGAATTCTTTTTCCAGACTATGTAGCATGTGCCCCTATGTGGCATTTCATAAGTAGTCTTCATAACGGACCTGTCAGCCAAAAGATGATATTATTTGACTATGTAGACAATGCCCTTAAGTGGTCCTGCATAATTCAAACCCCCTAATGGGTTTGTCAAATAGTGGTAACCTCATTCTTGGGGGGGGACCTCTTTTTTCCTTATTGGTCTTAATGACGATATATAGGGATCTGCAAAAACATCCATCCTTAACATATTTGTCCCATACTCTTTTTCAGGATCTGATAATATTTAAGTCTATGGTTTATATTTCCCTTCCCTATGATTGGGTCAGACCTTCGTAGGAGTGACATTCATCCAATTCTTTGACAATATTGATTGGAAATATCTTCTTCATATCCAATTACCTCTCTCTATACAACAGACTCTATGCTTTGGAAAATTTGAATCTTCATAAAATTTCAATGGCTTTTAGCAATAGAGAAGTAAAATTTCTAAGAGTTGTTTTTCTAGAATATGAAGCACGTGCCCCTTGGTGGTGTTGCAGAAGTAGTCTACATAACAGACCTTTCAGCCAAAATATTCTATTATTTGACTATGCAGCCAATGCCCTTATGTGGCCCTGCATAATTCAACCCCCTAATGGGTTTGTTAAATAGTGGTAACTTAACTCATAGGATATACTTACTCTAATGTTTTAGCCCTTTTTCATATCATCCCTCAGATTCAAAATTTTTATGTCGTATTTTACATGTTTTCCCCCATACATCAATGTGGTATTATGTTTTGAAACAAATTATCATGGAATTGATTCAATTTTAATCCATTTGGTCAAAGATATTCAACCTTAAACATTAGCCTTTTTATGTCCGAAATGCATGAATTTAAACTTCCAACAAGAGATAGGGCACTCATTAAATTGGGAATATTTAAAAAAATCTGAACTAAAGTCGTGTCCCAGCTCTCTAAATGTACATATTGTATTATTTAGGCAATATTGAGCAATAAAAGATGCAATTTTTGTGGGGTTTTTTGTATAATACTAGCACAAATCAAACTATTCTATTACTAGGACCATTGGATTAGGTAAAAAATATATATAATTAATTAGCAAGAGAATTCTGATACAAAAAATTTAAGATGAAATTTTTTTTCATTGATGCACAAAATTAGAAGAACATCCATAGATTGGATTATCTTCTCCTTTTCAAGAATTACAAGAGGCTTTCAACATAACTCTTCATATGATTTACGGCATCCCGAGATTCATCAGCAGCCACTTGAAGTTCATTCAATCGACCAACTTCACACTTTTCATCTTGATGGAGTGCTTTCTTTCCATCTACAATGGCTTTCATAGTATTTTTTTGGACTCCTTCCAGTGAATTGTTAAGCTGGTCAAGTTCCCCAGTAACGGAATCAAACTGTTGCTAATGGTGCATCTACTAGAAAACCTTCTCCTTGATCTTATGATTCAGCCTCATCAACTTTGAATCATGATCAGCCTCAGCTCAGGACACCGCAGCCTCGAATTCACCAATATTGGTCGACAGCCTCACTCTGGTCAGATATTGATGGTACTTTTGCTCCTGCTCCCTTCTTAGAATGACTTGTTTCACCATGACATGGATCTATTGATATAAAAAACCACTATGTACCATCATGAAGAATGAGGATTACAGTCGTGGTATCTTCTAAGACAGATCTTTAAGAGGCACTTCAGATATGATCATCCATATATTCTTCCATGCCTTGCGACATGAGAATTAGAGTGCCTTCTACCTCTAGGTCTAACTCAACATCACTATCACATGGGGGAATATAGTCCATGATTAATGCACTTAAATATGTGCCCTCTTCAGCTCCGTCTCCCCTGACCCTTTGTACTTTATATTCTACTTCCGTTGGGGCAGAGGTTGAGGCTTCACCTCTGTATTTAGCCACTGAAATTGATGGCCCTACATAGTCAATTGAAATATTTGGTTTATTCCAAAGGATAAAAAAAGTTGTTTAGATGTTTTAACATTTAAGTACAGCCACAAGTTTTATCATCTCTTACCCAATGGTAGATCAGTAGTATGAGAAGGTCTTCCCCGTCTTTCCTAGCCTCAATGGGATTTTTGAGGACGGGTTTCAAGTAGCTCTATCGGGTTATGCTCCACTTGATCTAGAATCACTACAATGATAGGGTTGTCTCTTCCCCCATCAGGCATTGGAAGATCGGAAGCTTGATCAGACAGAACTGTACATTTCAACCAATCGTGATTAGAGATATAATAAAAAAATTTAAAAGGACGAAGGATAACACTAACGTCTAAAATCTTCTAAATCACATGGTAATTTAACCTGATCTAAAATATCTTCAAAAGATGCACCAAGTTTCATCATTTCATCAAGTGATATCTTAGATTCCTGGTTAGTCTCAGCAGTGGGAGAATTTGATGTGTCTTCTTGGAGACCCTCCTCCTATGGCTTCTGACCCCGAACAGCTTCCTCAGAGAAAATTGCAGAGTCAGTTACAGTGGTCACCAACTGTTCTAGTGTAGGTGTTAAACCTGAAGCATCACAAAATGAAATTCAGTTTATGTATTCATTCAACGTTCTATAAAGTATTGTTAATTTAACAGAAGCTTGCTCTTCTCTCCTTGCAAGAGAAACACGAGTAGTAATGGGAATAGAAACTGGCTCTTCTTCCCTCCTCGTTTCGTTACTAGTAGCTAGGTTAGCATGCATTTGAGACTATTCACCAACACCCTCCATCGTCCTCAGAGGAGGGTCAGTCCTCTACCTCCATGGAGAAATCGAGAAAGCCCCTACAATCCAAAGAAATAAGAGAAACCTTTTCATGAGTTAGGATTCATGACTATCAAAAGGACTTACCACTACTGAGGAAACATTTAGTTGTGGGCTTCATCCTTCGATGCCTTTTCTTCTTTGATTTTTTGGGTGTGTTGACATCGTCATATCAAAATACAGGTATTGGAGAGTGAAAATCCCTTTCTAACTCCTCATCCCTGAATTTCCGGCCTAGAGATAACTCACCCAGATCGTGAGGAGATTCAGCGGCTCCAAAAGAGGTGCCTCCAGGGTTGTAATGTAGTGAAAGAACAACAGTGGTTCCATTATTAACAAGCTACATGATGAAGAAAGTAATTTCCTTGAGTAAAAAAAATCTATGACTGAAATCAAGTTTCAAAGAAAATAATTAAAAAAACTTACATCTTTAGGATCTACGTAATCATGCCACTATTCATCTACTGAAGCACCAATCCCCTCAGTGGTTACATGATTCATCATTTCCTTCAACTACTTGGTAATAGTAATGGAATCATCAGTGGCATATGTGAGCATTTCCAGATCTATGATGCAATCCTGCACTTCATTAGGGTTATCCTCGAAGAAGAATTCAATAGAAGCTCAGAGATTCCCCTCTTCAGGGATATATAGCCCTTCACATAAGTCCATCCAGGCTGTTTCAGCATAAAAATGTAGACTTCTCCATGTATGGATAGCCTCTGGTCATAAATATTCAGCATTTTCACTAAAAGGCCATGAGGAGGGTCCTACAATCTCGGACTTCAACTTATTTCCAGCTCTTGCAATCACATATAAAGGATAAGAAAATGAAATATGTTTCTCTATAATATAACGATGACTAAATTTCCTCAATGATATAACTCACCAAGAGTCGATGGAGTAGGTCTCTTGACTCTGGCAGGAGGATTATATCTGGCACGAGGTCTCTTTGAATCATGATGTGCCTCATCATCCCCATCCTGAGAATTTGGCGAATCAGCCCCGGGTGAGGAACCTAGTGAAGCAACTCTGGGTGATGAAGAGTCACTTTCCATATTAAGGGTTTTTTTCCTGAGATTTCTCTTTTTTGACCCCACCCAATGAACCAGATGATCCTATAACCCTTTAGGGTATGTTACCACCAAGTTCTCGGCATACCATGCAGTAAATTGACTCTTCGCTCGAGCAACTGGTAGATCGAACACTGCCCTGTTTTTCTCCATAGGTGTTAGCAACCGTAGTTGTCAGGAAACCATTGGATGCTGCTCTGAACTAACATGCACATGAGGGGATACAACAATCTACAGCAGACACTTGAACTAGTGTGAAAATCTATATGGATCATAGGCCTTGCATATAATCTCTCCGTCAATTCTAGTGGACAATACACCATCTCTACAAGCCGGCATATACGACCTCAATTCCAGGCTAGCTGTTCCGTCATCAAAAAACTGCCCGGTTAGCGGGTCTCCATAAGGAAAGAAATGAAATTCCTTGATCATTCTCAGCCTCACCTTCAGATCATAAGTATTGAGGGACAATGAAGAAATTCCAGAAAAGGCCTGCATCGATGGCCTAAAAGAACTTCTCAGAACCTGTACACCGCTCTATATAGCATAATTCTTAAAGTGAGTGGTGATCCATCCCCACAAAACATGGAGTGGTCCGACTATTCTCAAATGAGACTTACCCATATAGAGATTGAGTAAGCTCTTGTGAATAATTTCCAAAATCAGTGTGGCCAACCCAAGCATTTTCCTCTCAACCAACTTGCCTGCAACAATGAAGGTCCCTGGCCTGACGCCTCTCTTCTATTCTCTAACTAGCAGAAGATAAACACTAAGCCACAAAGATAAAAAGCCTTCCAGATGGGTATTCTCTGGGATTCTTTGGTCTACTTCTTACCCACACTTTTCAAACTCTCCCGCTTCTATAATTGGCCAGAATGTGCCTTGAGAACCCCTATTCTCTATTAGAGATATATTTAAAAACACTTATAAGTGAAATAATTGAAACCCAGGTGTTGGAATCTTTTTCTATAAGTATTCATGGGAATATTCTTCCAGTTATTCTATTAATTCTTACCCAGTTGGGATTCAATGATATATTGCACATAGATTGAATCTCATTATAGAAATCAAATAGAAACTATTGAGAAAATTAAATATATATATTCATATTTCTAACCATCCAATGATCATTAGTATATTCCTGGAATATCATTAACATCCATCGTAAAATCTATCAATACTGTTGGTGTTGATACAAAATGAAGGTGAATACCTTAATCAAATGGTTGGGTTAAAGGAAGTTATCAACCTTGAGTAAACACCCATTTTTAGGGAATATAATAGTGTATTTATAGAAGAATTAACCAGAAAATCCTCCTTATTGTGAGGTATAGTTCTCAATATACCTCATAAATAAAGCAACTCATATCTCAAAATTCCCCCAAAAGAATATCCCATTAGAAAATGAAGAGTTAAATAAGCTGATGAATGTGAATTTGGACAATGGGTTCATACTGCCTAGTGGATCACCTTGGGGTTCATCGGTGCTCTTTGTCAAAAGAAGGATGGATAAATGCATCCACATATCAATTACCGACAGATCTAAATGATCACCATAAATTAAAAGTATCCTCTACCAAAGATTGATTAGTTGTTTTATCAACTACAAGGAGATCGATAATTCTCATAGGTGGATCTTCATTATGAATAACATTAACTGATGGTGATGAAAAAATATATTGAGAAGTTTATTTTCAATAAAAGTTTTTGGCACTATGTGTTTGGGGTGATTCGATTCATACATTCAAATGCCCATGAATTGTGACATTTCGATGCAGAAAGTCACATTCATGGGGAAAATGATCAGAAGTGAGTGAATTCCTATTGATCCTTCAATGATAAAGGAAATTGATGAATTTACCAACCCCACTAATGTCATGTAAATCTATTGTTTTAATGGATTATCTTAGTAATATAAATGTTTTATGAGAAATAACCAACAATTTTCTAGACCTCTAACTAAGGTTACATGCAAATGGTTAAAGTATGTGGAGATGAAATAATATGGGAAACGTTTAAGGAGATCAAGATGAGGGTATTCACTACATTTGTACTCACACTACTAATAAGTGGGGAAGGTTTTGATTATATTGTAATGATTAAAAGAAGGTATTTGGTTTATTATTCATGAAAATTGATAAATTTATAGCCTACACCTCTGGACAGTTGATGATCCCTGATAATAACTAACAATTTAATAATCTGAAGTAATCAGTTGTAATATTTTCTCTAAATATATGTTGGAAATATATATATATATATATTGTGATATTTTTGATATACATATATACTAATAATTAGAGTATAAATAATATATTCCCATAGAAGGAGTTAAAAATGCATCAAATAATATGGTTAGATTCAATCAACATATATACTTTCTATATTCACTACCATCATGGAAAGGTAAACAAGGTGGCAGATTCTTTTAGTAGAAAAAACCTACTACTCTATACATGATAAGGATTGAGAAAGACTCTATCATAAAAGAAATGAAATGGATGGATCTAAAAAACAACACTGTAGGGAATAAATGTAACACCCCAAATGATAAATGATAAAATGACTAAATGATATGACTCATACTAACAGGGTACACCTTACTTTTTGGGAGCCTACCTGATTATAATTCCATAGTTATGAGTGCTCGGCCTGGAGTAGTGATCGGGATAGGTGACCCTCTGGGACGTTTCCCATGGTGTGTGTGAGTGAGGGAAAAGCACACTAGAAAGGACATGTGTTGGCCTATGGGGACTATCAATAGACAAATGACCCATTTAGGCATGTGGGTGGGCCCCAGGGTGGGGACCACATGTATGCGGGGCAACTCATGGAACCCAGTGAGTTAGGACCTGATGGCCATTTAAAGGTTGGGGTATGTGCCTCCACTGGGACCCAGTTGTTACATTTGGTATTAGAGGAAGTAGCCATACTTAAGTGTGGTGCACTGCCTGGGTTGAGATATAGGGCCCACAATGAGGACTTTGTGCTCTAGGGGGTGAATGTAAAACCACAAATGATAAAGGGTTAAATGACTAAATGATGCGACTCACGTTAACAAGGTGCACCTTCCTTTTCGAGATCCTACTAGATTATAAACTCTTAGTTAAGTGTGTGTGGCATGGAATAGGGATCAGGATGGGTGACCTTTAGGGAAGTTTCCCTAGTTGTGTGTGAGTGAGGAAAACACACACTAGAAAGGACATGTGTTGGCTTGTGGGGATGATCAACAGTCATATGACCCATTCAAGCATGCGGGTGGACCCTAGGGTGGGAACCACGTGTATTTGGGGAAACTGCAAGTACATGGTGGGTCAGGACCTGATATCCATGTAAAGACGGGGTTTCGATGCTATCACAGGGACCCAGTTTTTACAATACATCCTACGATTACCAAATTACTGAACAACCATCCATTTAGAAGAATATCAAGGAGGAAGAAATGGATGACATGGATTTACAAAATAAGGTGAATGTAGTAATGTAATGGATGCTACAGGAGATCCAAATCAATGATGATGGTGTGATTTAATTTGTAATAATTCTTAGGGTTCCATTATCGCCTAATATAGAGAAGCTTCAATTGGACAATGAACATATTTAATGATTCTCTATACTTCCAAAAATTACCAAGATGCATATCGATCTGCAAAAAACCTATGTAGTAGAAACCTGACAAATTTTATTGTGAATTATATATTATAGTGTTTGGTATATCATTAATTTAAATTAGTGATATAAATTAGAAAATTAATGAAGAAGTCAGTTCCTATACCACTGAGGAAATGGGAGATTTTCCCTTAGTACATTATCACTAGAATCCCCGTATCATCCAAAGGATACTTTTTTATGTGGGTTATAGTGGATCCACTCACCAAGACATCCCACATTATTGCTATTTAGGAAGATTTAACACTTGAATATCATACCAATATATATCTGATTGAAGTGGTGATGATACATGGGGCAACAATTTCGATAATATCATATCATGAACTATGGTTGAACTCTAAATTCTGAAGAAGTATTTAACATTAATTTAGAACTAAATTTAATTTTAGCATGTCTACCACCCAAAATCTATTGGAAAATCTAAATGTACTGTCTAGGTTCTCGATACATTTCTATAAATTTTCTCAATGGAATTAAAACATGGATGGGGTCAACATATACCATTGGTTGTTTTCTCTTATAATAACATCTTCAACTCCAGTATTCAAATGGATCCATATGATTCTATTTATGGGAAGTGGTGTAGAACTTGGAATTTTTTGGCATGAAGATAGTGAATTAATGCTACTTATACCCAACCTTTTAAAATAGATAAAATTCAAGGTTCAATCCATCCAACAACAAATATATGCTACTCTGAGTCATAAAAATAGATATCCTGACAATTGTCTGAGGGACATAGAGTTCGATGTTGGAGCTGAAGTCTCCCTTCAAACATCAAAATAGAAGGGAGTCATGTGGTATGTAAGGAAAGCGAAGCATACCTAAGGTACAATGGTCTATTTTATATCCTTTAAATCATAACATAAGTGACTTATTGGCTTAAAATTTTACCATGTTTGGCTCATGTTAGTGATGTGTCTCATGTGTCACTCTTTAAGATGTATATACCTAATCCCCCACCTGATTTGTACCCATAGGTGGTACAACAGGAGAATGGATGCTAATATGAACTATATCCATTGAAAATCTGTGAGTCTGAAGACAATTTTCTATGTAAAAATACCACTCACCTTCATAAATGGTTTTTCAAGAATAATAATTATGAAGAGGAGACAATGTAATTAGAGGATGTAATGAAAAAAAATAACACTCTCCTATTATCAATAGAGAATATGAGTTGAAATTTTGATGATGATGTCTCAAAAGTGGTAAGGATGTAATGACCCATTTTTTATAAGTAATATTTGTTTCTTGAATTATGTTATATAATGTAATACATATACAAAATATAGAGGAACAAAAATTTTATTTTTTTCATTACTAAAAACTATTAAATTAATTAGTATTGAGACCAATTATAGTTACAAACATTTTAAAATGGAAAAAAAATAAAAAAGGAATGTTTAAATGGGAAAACAAGGATCTTCTGAATCTACTATAATCATCTCCCTAATAAAAACACTATAGAAACAAACAAAACATTATTAAACTAGGAATCATTATAGAAAATTGAAAATTTAAACCTTGCAATTAGTTGAGTTGAATAATGAATAATATCATGTATAGGTATTTATATGAGCTAATTTGATAGTTGGAATAGTAATGTGACTGTTGATATTGTAACATAACCGTTTTGAATAGTATCATGGCCATTAGGAGGAGTAACCTAATCAATACAATAGTAATTTCAACTAAAAATAAAAAAATTATGCAATATATAATACTAAAAATTATTAATTTATGTAAATATAAATTTTATAATTTTTAAATATATATATCATGATTAAAAATTCACTTAAAATATAATCACATTTGTAATAGACAATATTTTTAAATTATTCTGTAAAAATCCATTATTTTTTATTACAAAAAGTAATATTACCTATTTTAGGAAAAAAATTTAAAAAATTTAATATCATTTTTAAATAATATTTTCTAAATTAATAATATATTATTTTTCTGTAGTTTTCAAAAATATATTATTTTTGGGTGAATACTAAATATATAGTTTTTAACATAATCGTTGAATCTAAAATAACATAATTCAATATGTAAAAATGACATAACCCTTTATATAAATATATATTTTTTAATGTAATATTTTATTTCATAAATTGTTCATTAAAATATAATAAAATCTATTTCTATACTAAAAAATAACTTTCCATGACCTAAATTCAAATGTGACTCCTTAAAATATCAAATTATAATTCATTCCACATTCTATTTAAAAATATTAATGAACTAGAATTATTGAGGATTTTTAAAGTATAAAAATTATTATTTAATTGAAATATATTATTTAAAGATTCAAAAAAAACACTGTTATATGGTTTATTTTTCATTTATTATTTTATTCAACATTTTATTCTAAAAATATGCCTCTCCTCAAGTATAAATGACCCGTCTCTTTTCCCTTGGAAAACCACTCCTCCCACCTATTTAAAAGGAACATATCATCCCAAATCATTCATATTAAGCTTCTTGTAATACATATGGTTAATTTGGGAAAATTAAACTCCAATCACCCAGGAATTATAGTGTTCTACAAGAGAAGCTACACCAAATATTATATATGTTCTGACACACATATAATTATTTTTAATTATTATTCAACTTCTCATTATTTTTACACCAACCATTTCATAACTAAACCTTTAAATAATAAATTATGAATAAATTTAACATTATATAAATAATTTTAACCTATGTTACTTATCATACTAATATATATATATATTCATAAATAACTTTTTACTGTTCTCTCAACAATCTGACGTCAATGTTCAGTTAACCACCTATAGAGATATTGACATATCAAAAAATAAAACCATAATCAATGATGGATATTATAAACTATATTTTATAAATAAATATTTAATTATATAATTTTTTTGATTTTTTTTCATTATAATAGTGCATAAATAAGATTTATGAAAATAATAAAATCAAAGGAAAATGGGAAATTATTATGTAAAACATAATATCAAAACAAATCACTTTCATTGATGGAAACTAAGAAATATAATCAAGTGTTTATTATTGAAAGATATATTTTTGAGTGAAAATACTATGAATTTGTATAAATTATTTAATTAATCTTTTTTTATTATTTAGGTGGCACAATAGAGATGAAATTTAGTGCGAATTAAGGTAAGGGGATTGTCAGACCCAATTCCATTATTTTAGTTAAACATATTTCATTAAATATTTTAGTGTGGATATTACATTAATTTATCTTAAATTTATATTCATTATTTTGACCACTTATTTTCATGTATATAATTGTTTCCCATATCTTTTAATAGAAAATATATATATATTTCCAAAAATAGTATTTTTTCCAAAACCCTTCCCGACTCATGTTGAGATCATTTCATTTTCACACAATATTGATGATTCTTATTAAATTATGTTTTCCAATATTATATTTAGAAGCTAATTTTTATACCTAAATTAATTAATTATTATACCCTTATTAAACCCATTCCTTTAGATGGGTTATTTTATGACAACAATTGTTCAATATTCTATGTGCCATGAAAGATTATGAAATGCTATTATGTGATAGGTGACCTAGATTATATATCCCAACAATAAATTGGGTAATATAATGGATCTATTTAGATAATGTGAAATATTTGTTAATATGATTCCATATTGTTTCATAGTGATCACATTTTGATGATACAGATATGTAATGTGTGAACATGATGCTAGCTTTTTTCACAACAATGTGTGGTTTTTAACACTGTCAAATAATGATTCATTTTTATGGATTTACACACTCTAATTCTTCCTATCAAGATAAGGATGATGATCCTATGACTATTTTATGATGTTAATGATTGTGATCACCCATTTAACATTGATTCATGTCTATATTTATCCTATTAATGAAATTTTGTCCTACTGCATGTATTTATGTTTATCCATAGGTGATTACTTATACTAATGAAAATTTGAGGTGCACTAAGATGATATAAAAAAAATTGAATAATATTTATGTCTTATTATGTAAAATTTATGTCTGTGATTAATTTTACCATGATAATAATCCATTTGATTTTGGATTCGTAATTCAATTATATTGTTGATCTTTAAAAAGATATAATATTCATGTATCAAAAAACTTGGTACTACATTTCATGTTATTAATTATAATATTGGGGGAAATGATTTTTTTTTAAATGATTAGATGGTGGGGGTCCACAGTTATAGGAAACCATGTAACCATAATTCATGCGTACAGTTTATGGTTCCTGTTTTCCCCTGATTTGGTGTACAGTTTATGAAACCTTAAAAAAATGAATACCATGCATTTGGGGGTGCATAGTTTGTACCAGGGGGTACATTTTTTTATGAATCCATAATCCAACCCTAATCAACCTAGAATGTGAAAAAACCATATATAAATTATCAAAAACAATATTATATGGCTCAATAATTGAAATTATTCTAATCATGTGTTGAGGAATACATTAATGAAGCTAATGGAATGTTACATCCTCCCCCACACCACCATAGAAACATTATGTCCCAATAAATACTGCAAAAAATGCTCCATATCAAATAGATGATGAAATTTCACTCTCATTAGTTCCTAACACTCTCATGTATTGGGTGAATTAAAATCATGTGTCCATATCCCAAAGACCATAGGTATCACCATCCAATAAAGAACATTCATCTTAGAATCAACAATCTAAACTGGATTCTCAGTCATGGACATGTCATTCTCAACCTCACAATCCTCCCAACTCAGTACTTGTGAAAGGTTAATAAGATACTTCCATATATATGATATATAGAACAGACTATGTGTCTATGTAAACTATGATTGATGTTTTAAACAAAATAACACTTTCTCAACATTCTTAACAACCTCAAAAGATCCCACAAACAATGTTTCAATTCTTCCCTATTTTCCAATAATTTAATGACCCAAATTATGTGATACAGTCAATAAAAAGTGGTATAGAAATCCAATATTTTATTGTATGTTTCTTCCTAAATAATTTCAATTTATTAGAAAACATAAAATGCATGAATCACTAAGACATTGTGAAATAGTACATGGTAATAGAAGATAGTTATAAACTTCCAAGAAAACATAAATTTTCCACCTCTCTATTTTGAATTTTGAAAAACTAGCATACAAAGTTGTTTCTAATAAGATATTTAAAGTATGATATCAAAAACTAATTTTTTTAGTGAATAGTATCATACCCTTTAGAAAATTAATATGAATAGTAGTATGACCCTTATAAAATGTAAATCATATTATTATTTTATTTACTTAAGAATATATTATAATGATATCTTGATTAATTTTTCTAGTTGACATAAAAAAATTATAGTTTTAAAAATGGTATTTTTTGAATAAATTATTATTTTATTTAAAAGTTAAATTAATTATATTTATATAATTATTTTTCAAAAAATGGATTTTATTTTTTTATTCACAATGTCGATATTAGTTACATTGAATTTATGATAATTTTATAAAATACTTTAGTTTTGTTTATAGTAAAATTACAGTTGGAGTTTTCAGTATGATTAATGCCATCATAATGATGTCAAAATTAATTTCAAATGATGGTATAATCATGAACATTAAAATATGGTATGAGCTATCCCAAATTTCTATTACCATGGTTGAATAACAAGGGAAAGCCCATGGTTTTTCAAATACCACTAATGAGGCGTCCTTTTAAATTAATAAAAAACTCCCTCTCTTTTACAATAAATACCCCCTCATTACTTCACATTATTTTATTCCAAATTCATAATACTCTATTATATTGTAGTTTTATCTCAATAGGATTACTCTCAATGTTTCCTCAATCCTCCAAGATCACAACATTCATGTTTTAGGAGTTATTCTACAAGGTAAGGGAATCAGCAACCTTCTATTTTCAAATAAATATTTTTATGTTCTTATCCTTTAATTACAATTGTATTATATTGAGATATGCCATAACATATCCCCATAATATTATATATTATTTAATAATTATGATAGATCCCTTTTCTCTCATCATAATATTTTATAAATTTTTAAGTGATGTTGTTAGGATACCAAATTTTCATAAGGGATTTCTGTACTTATCATTTTCTTTCAAGTTCCTTTATTTTCATTTAGTCACCTCAAATACCCTCATCCAAAGAGCATGATAACCACAATAAATTAAATATACTTGAATTTTGTTATTATAATGTAATAATACACAATCATCTCTTCTTTCCCATCCTTATATAAAAAAATGAAAACGCCCTCTGAGATGTGTTTATTCATCGCATTACAAGTTTTTAATATTTATTACCGTATTTATGGCTGGTTATGAAACCATTTTTATGGTTTAACCAGATGATAATGTTTTTATTATAACCTATTAAATTTTTTAAACTAGTATATATACATAATACTAATTCATACTAGAAACTAGTTGGTAACAATTGAGATATTGCCAAAATAATTTAAATGGTTATCACTAATGTTCTATCTAATAAATCATATTCAAACAATATAAAAAATTTTATGTATAAACATTTAAAATTCGGTATGTTCTTTATTAACATTTAATCCCAATTCTAGATAATTATATCAATTCCACACGGACATCATTTCTCATTGTCAAGCGAGACAATGATGAAAGTCAATTAAATAAACAATATAGAACGACAGAATTTAATCATAAAACTTATCAAGAAGAACATAAATTAAATTAATTAAAGTATAATTAATCAATTATATTTAGATAGGGTTCTGAATTTATTAAAAAATTAATTAATTTTACTAAAAATTATGTTAAGATCAAGGAAGAATACATTCGGGCATAAGGTAAGGGATTTATCTTCTCACGTTTATTTCTATGAGGTTTCCATTGGTCACGAATTATTTCTTATATTTGTTGAATTTTTATTGAAATTGCATATATAATATCATGATTCCATTTATATTCATGGTATTTATTGATTCACATTATGATTATTAACTCGATTGATTACAATTTTATAAGAGACTTTGTCGCAATTCCCATTTCATTGTGATTTACTTAGTACTATGAACCTAATAATTCTTATGTTTAGTATCTACTAACCCTTTGATATCATTTTTCATTTCCAATTTAAATAAAATTATATATCCATATTCTAGTTGCATGGATATGATAATTTTCTTATTTGTATAAAATTTATTATACAGTGTTTAAGTAGAATGTTACTTAAACTGTGGATATATTTTGGAATATGTATCCTCTAATAAAAACTGATATTGAAAAGGAATATTATTATTTTATTAAATCATTTTATAAAGAATTATTTGGATTGAAAGTTATAGGATGGGCTTGCTATAGTCCATTGATGCATCAATAAGTCTCAGGAGACAAATTAGTTACTGAAAAACCCTTTGAGTTTATTTCAAAAATATAATTAGATATGTATCTACCAATAGAATTAAACTGTCTTGATGATATTATACTTAATATTATAGATACATGAAATTCATATAAAAATATTTCTATTTATTCATTATTTATTTGTTACTATAAATGAGGTTTTCACTATAACAAAATATATGGATGCATTTTCATTATCTTTTTATTAATGGAAAAAAAATTTATTCAACAATCCATATTGATTATGTGAAATTGATTATGATTTACTTATTATTGATTCATTCTTCTACTATATGTAACCCTTACCGAGCATTTGATATCACCCCTTTAAATTTTTTCATTATACTGGTTATGAAGAAGTGATCATTTATTGAGTTTCCATGGATGGGTTTTATAAGCTTCTGTTTTGTTTTCTTTTTCCAATGTAAAATGGGATCTATGTATTTATCCAGTTTATCCAAGAAAAGTAATGTAATGTGCTAGATCTAGGTTCCACTCAATGGGTGCCCCGAACCCGGTTGGTGACATGACCTCAAGTGAATTTACCCAAATTCTAGAGGCTGCCGACTAGCAGTGAGGGCCTAGGTCTGATAGTGGGGAGAATATGCCCTTATTTTCAAAGGTGTAGCTCAGTGGAAAAATATAAATATACCCAAAATAGGAAGTATAAACAATAAAAAGATGAAAGGAAAACGGTATTGAAGCAAAATTTAACCAACAGTTATGCATATATGATGGTGAAATATGTCCTATTTCTAAGAAAGTAGTCAAAACAGGATACACTGAAATCTAATAAAATATAACACAAGATATGAGTACAGCAAAAAAACAAAATAGTGCAACAGCAACTCAGCAATATCGCAAGCCTATGCTCGGTGCCATGCTCTCCTAATCCTCTGCAACAATCATGTACCTGTATAGGGACCCTTTCCCTTATCAACACATATAACAATATAATCTATTTGGGCTAAGACATATCCCAGAAAGGGTGTGAGAAATAAATACCAGCAGGCAACCACCAAATTCTCGTGCCCAACTATCAGTCAAAATGTGAAACAGTAGTGTGGAATAATGAAATGCAGTAAACTAGGAATTATTGAAAATTAACCATTCCTACCAGTTACATTACCATTTTAATAATCATTTAACAATTCCATGGTTGTGATTTAGCTTGGAAGTTTCAAGATAATAAATCACCACAGTGAACATTCAATGTAACTATTATCCCCATACATGATAATCCTTACCCTCAGGAAAACAGAAATTAAACTCTCAGGTGACTACCCTTAGGCATAAATAATATTTCCCTCAGGCATACGAGATGTTTCCCACATGCACAAAAGCTAATGCCCACATGCATGAGAAAAGTTTCCCTTAGCCTAAACAAAACTTTACCCTCCGGCTAAGAAAAACACTCACCTCAAGATAAGCAAGTAATCGGGATGATCCCAAAACATAAGCAATCAATAAATATGTTTCCTCTCAAGAAAACTCAAAACATCCTATCATTACGGCATACCCAATGGAATCCTGGCCAAACAACTAAACAAGGAAAACGGACCCTCGAGGTGGCCCTAGATCAAGGAAACGATCCCAAAAATCATTTTATACATGTTCATTAGATTATATATACAATTACAGTTATCTTCAACAGCTAATGCCTCAGCCATACGACAACCCAAACATGGGTGTGTAGCAAAATGATACACAAAATCAACTCAACAGTTCGAAATAAACACCAGGCCACCTACCTCGATCTCCTATGATCGATATACATGAATGAATCCTCCTTAAACAACAGAGAACGGTGTAGATATGGGATTAAAGTTTACCCATTCAAAAGTAAATAACATCCCCTTGTGAAAACATTTGAAGGGGAGACACAAGGAGAGGGAAGGGATTACATGCGGGGTCTAAATGTGATCGATGGTAGAAGAATCCAAGTTTCGGCCTACGGTGGAGAGCTCTTCCAAGCTTCTACCTCACCACCATGTGCTTAAAAAAATATCACTACCTACTCTACCGAATAATGAGGCTCCTGCCCATTTACAACAAAAAAACATAACTACATGTCTTGTACTCTCAAGTACACAGCGTGTACTTTCCATTTTTTTTAATTGTTCCTCTGGAAGCCACTTTCCACTACCTCATTGTTCATATGTCAACTTCATTACATGGTGTGTATTTCTAAGTACAGGTCATTTACTACCGTTCCACTAGAGGCTACTCCAAACGCCTTACTGTTCTCATGACAGCTGATTACACAGAGAGTATATACTAAGTACACGATGTGTAGTCAGTTTTTAAACTCTTCATCATCGACAAGCATACACACCCAATATACTCATCCCATATGGCCAAAGTACATGGCGTGTGGAAAAGTAAACGATGTGTACCCACATATTATGGGATTTTTCCCCATTTTTATTATTTTGTCAAAAACACTTAAGGAAAAAAGGAAAAGAATAAACTCGTACCTCATGGATATGAACTGGGTTCTTAAAAACATCCCCTCTAAAAGAAATTCATCCCTGAATTTCCCTTCCAAGGGTGGTGAAGATAAATCTGAGAAAAACTCTGGCCACTGAGCACATACATCGGTCTCCCGCTCCCATTTTTTATCCTACACTCATCCATGCTTCCATAACACCCATACGAGAGGAACTGACCAGCCTCGGAAAAACATCGTTCTCTAAACAACAATATGAATCGGATTCTCCTAAAAAGATGCATCGACTTGAAGTTCAACCTCCTCAGGTTGAAAAATGTGAGACGGGTCTGAATGGTAACGACGCAGCGGAGATACATGGATGATGTTGTGCATAGTCTGATACCTCTATGGTAACTGAAACTAATAGGCAACAAGCCTGATTCTCTCAAGAATCTAAAATGGCCCTACATACCTCGGTGAAAGTTTACCCTGTCTCTTTATCTGCCTATGTCCCAGCCTCGGTGAAACATGCAAGAAAACCTAATCCTCAACCACAAACTCCAAGGGTCTTCCACGGCGATCAGCATAAAATTTCTGATGATAATTTGTTGTATCTGTAATCTTATATATCAATAGGACGTGCTCTGATGTTTCTTCCTTGTGACATGGTCCCAGTACAGCGGCCTCACCTACCTCTAACCAGTACAAGGGTGATCGGCGCGACCTACCATATAAATCCTCGTAAGGTGTCATCTCAATAGTTTCCTGAAAACTATTATTGTAAGAAAACTCAACCAGGGGTATTCACTTCTCCCATGATCCCGCAAATTCTAGTAAGAATGCACAAAACATTTCCTCAAGCACCTATATCGTATGCTCTGACTGGCCATCGGTCTGATGGTGGTAAGATGTGCTGAGAAGCACCAGTGTACCCAGTGCCCTCTTTTAACTCTGCTAGAAATGAGATGTAAACAGGAATTTCAATCTAAAATGATAGAACGAGGAACCCCATGAAGTTGTAAAACCTCTGAGATATAGAACTTCCTAAGCTCATCAACAATAATGTTCACCTTGATCGGATTAAAGGAATGTACCTTTGTAAGTCTGTCCACAACAACAAACACTACATCGTTTCCTCAAGATGACCTCGACAACCCGGTCATGAAGTCAATCTCAACATCATCCAATTTTAACAATAGAATGTGTAACTTTTAGAATAGTCTGGCTGGCCTCTGACGCCCCACCTTCACCAGATGATAGGTGGAACATCTCGTAACAAAACCAGCTACCTCTCTCTTCATACCCATCCACTAATACTGACATCTCAAGTCATATTACATTTTAGTAACTCCGGTGTGTACTTCCCAAGAAGAATCATGAAACTCCCACATAAACTCCTCACATATATCCCCTAGAACCCACACTCGTCCATGGATATGCAGTACCTCTTCATCGTATATCGTCCAACCAAGAGGAGGGTCCTCAATGACACAGACTCTTGTAGAGCAAGACCTTCTGAATCTGTTAGTTGTCTCATCCTCAATCTATCTAGGAGGGTAGAAGTCACAACTAAGGATGAGAGATAGGTTCACCCCTAACTATCGTGCACCACCAAATTTATCTCAGAGAACAAAGCCATAAGCTTCCACTCACCACTGGCCTCCTGCACTACCTGTACCTGAGTCTTCCTACTCAGTGCATCAGCAACTACAGTAACTTTAACAGGTGTATAGGCAAGCTCAATGTCGAAGGACTGAAGTTATTAAACCAACCTTCACTGTATCAAATTCATTTCATTCTGAGTAAAGATGTATTGAAGACTTTTGTGGTCCGTAAACACCAAAACAAACTATCCCAATAGATAATATCTCCTACAGTGTAACGCATGCACAACTGCAACCAACTCAATATCTTTTGTCAGGTAATTCCTCTCTTGTAGCGTCAACTACCGAGACCCATACACAACTACTCGGTCACCCTACATCAACACTGCTCCTATCCCAACACCAGATTCATCGCAGTAAACTTTATATTTCATCCCTTTCTCTAGAAGTTTCTGGACATGTGCTGATGTCAACCTTCCCTTCAGATCATGAAAGGATGTCTCAAAAACTTCTGACCTAATTAAATTCACAACATTCTTAGTGAAATCCTTCAATGGAACTACGAAGAGGGATAAGTCCTATATAAATCACCTATAGTAACCAGCCATTCCCAAGAATCTTCATTTTTCAAACACGTTCTTAGGCTGATCACAAGAAACTACTGCTCTCACATTCTCTGGGCCTACTGAAACTCCTGCCTCTGAGAAAATATGACCCAGTAAGTGAATTTTGCCCATCCAAAAGTGTCACATTGAGAGCTTAGCATATAATTGATGATCTCTCAGTGTAATCATTGTGATATCAAGATGGGTGGAAGAGTCGTGTCGATTTTGAGAGTACACCAAGATATCGTCCATGAAGACTACCACAAAAGCATACAGATATGGATGGAAAAAACTATTCATCAGAGCCATGAAAAATGATGGTGCGTTTGTGAGTCCAAAAGGTATAACCATATACTTGTATAAACTATACCTGCTCCGAAAAGATATAATCGGTATGTCTGATGGTCTAATGCGTAACTGATTATATTTGAATCTCAAGTCAATCATCAAGAACACTCGTTCTCCTTGAAGTTGACCAAGAAGATCATCAATCCTCGGCAAGGTATATCGGTTCTTAACCGTCAACTGGTTTAGCTTTCATTAATCCACACAGATTCTAAGGGTACCATCTGCGTTCTTCGCAAAAAGGACAGGTGAACCCCAAGGAGAAGTATTGGGTTGGATAAAACCCGTTTCATGTAACTCTTCTAACTGCCTCTTGAGCTCGTAAAATTCTAGTGTAGCCATCCTCTAAAGAGGAATAGACACCGCTGCCACTCCAAGTACAATCTTTATAGAGAAATACACCTATCTCTACAGAGGTAGACCTGAAATATTGTCCAGGAAGACATCCCTGAAATGATCAACCACTGGATGGAAGTCCTTTTGAAAATTTCCCTAGTCATCTAGATATAAACTCACAATATGGGATGTCACTCCACCTCACCCACGATGCCCGGGTCCAGTTCAACTTTCTTGGACATCTCATTTTCCCTTGTATAGAAACTCTCTACCCTCTGGTGACATGAAACTCACCCTACGACGATAGAAATATACAAAGGCTCGAAAGGGTACCAACCAGTCTATCCCGAGAATGACATCATAGCTCGTTATCTCAAAGAAATAGAGGTTCCATAGAAAAATACACTCACCATCCTCTAGGGGGATCTCCTTGAACTATCACACACCTTCCATTATAATTTCCAATGGAGATTCTAGAGTCATGATGTTAGAAGAAGAATAAACACATAGCCCAAGGATCTCCACAATGGGCATAGATATAAAGCTATGTGTAGCACCCATATCTAAAAGTATTGAAGATAAAAGAGAAGAAACTAGAATAGTACCTCTGATAGTGGCAGTTCTGTGATCCTACTCATGTTGGGTCTGTTTCACTACATCTACCTTCCCAGTTTCGTGGCCTTATGACACAGCCTGGCTACGTAGAGGTGACCCGCCCTGTTGTCTTTGAGATCCCGATGTCTGGCTACCACACCCGCGACCGCCACCTTGGCCGGAACATCTTGACATATCCCAATTCCCTGACTCGTAAGAAGATATTGACCCTGATCTTACATGTAAATTCTGCACTGAACCCCTCTCACTAGTCACTGGTGGAAATTCCCTGCAAAAACGTTGCAGATGACCCATCTTTCCACAATATCATCACTCCACTGGGTCACATGGGCACTAAGGTCTATTGTTCCCCTATTTACCACACTAGTAGCACATTACCTAGCCACCTGAAGAAGTATTCTAGCTATTACTACCACCGTGAGAGAAATCCATCCTCCTCTTCCTCTTTCCGGTAGAAATAGTACCAGAGACCGATGCCGAATCACCGTGGTCAGGGCCACTAGCTTCCAATAGGTTCTGCTCAGTAATCAGTTCCTAGTTCACAATATCATGCACTGTATGAAACCTGAAAACATTCATCAGTGCTTGGATGTCATATCGGAGACCATCCTCAAAGTGTCTGGCCCTTAACATCTCATCACCCACCAGAACAGGTGCAAAACACGGTAGCTCGGTGATGCAGGATGAATAATCCATCACTGACATGGCGCCCTGCTGTAGATTCAACAACTCCTGAGCTCGATCTTCTCTTAGCATCTCCATAAAGAAAAAATCATATAAGAATGCCTAAAAATCTTCCCACACCATGTCTCGGTGATGCTCTGTCTAGGTCATAACATCCCACCACCTCTTACCAGAATCACACAGCATATAAGTAGTGAGCTTGACCTTCCTCCCTGGATGCGTCTCAATATGCTCAAAGATAGTCTGCAATGAATCCAGCCATGACTCTGCATCCTGTGGTCCTCCATCCTCTAAAAAATATGGCACTACTGTAGGATCCATCAGTAGCCCATAGACTACCATCTCTAGAGTATAGTTTTCACTTCTCTCTTGGAAAACAATTCATGGTCATCTTGGCAGCAAGACTCTACAAGGTCAAACACACGCCTTAGTTTAATTTACTATTGAGGATTCTTTTGTCTGTTAAGAGTTACAATGAAAAGAAACAAATACCAATTGAACTATAAAAAAGAGACTACATGGCGTGTATTAATTCAACACATTGTGTACCCTTAAGCCCTTTCATGGTCGTCTTATGATGCCGGCGTGGGAGTGTCTCAACCCTATGTACATGGCGTGTTACACCCAAATACGGCATGTACACCACCCCATCTCCCCAGCCCCACTGCCAAGTCCACACGGTCTCTCATTGATCATGACTAAAAGGCATGTCCCACCGGTACATGGCGTTTACTAGACAAGCTCCACTGACCCGTGTTTTTCATAACACAGCCGAATACACGGCTCACACAACATGCCGTGTTCCAAATGGACACGGCGTGTACAAGAAGAGGTAACATCGACCCGTGTTGTTAGTTACATGGCCAAGTACCCGGATTGAACTACACGTCATGTTCGGCAATGACACGGTGTGTATAAACTAAGATTTATCCATCCGTGTTGTTAGTCACACTGAGGAAACAGGGTCAACACGACATGGCATGTAAAAATAGTATACAACATGTTCCCTCATGATTTTCCCCATCCCGTGTTTCTACCAACATGGCCTGTGACACGGTTAGAAACTACATTGTGGGTACTTATGGTACACGGAATGTACTTACAATTTTCATTTCTTCCTGAACAAAAGAGTACATGGATTGTACTCAAAACTACATGGGGTGTATTGTAGGTTTTTCTAGACAGTAATCTTTAGTAACTACTCCAAATCATAGAAAAACATTAAAACCAACACCTATGTGCCAAATTCGGATCCATGAGGGCCCATTCTCCTCGCGAATCAAAGATTGGAATCGTATACATGTTAGAAACAATGTAAACAAGTCAATGATCCACCAAATTCTGGTCAATGAGGGCCCATACTTCTCAAGACCAAAGATTGGCATTCATTCTATAAAAACACACACAATAATACCTTATCAAATAGCAGATGTTTTTATCTAGGAAACTATCAAAATATCATTCCTTTACTAACACAACATCTATCACAACAACATGCACTTTCTAATACACCTACATGGAACATAAACTATGCATGGAATGTGATTCTAACATGTGCATAAATGATGCATTATATAGAATGCACTCATCTCATTTGGTTTCAACTAAATAGAACCCAGTATAGAAAGATAAACAGCACACCACAAGTGTGTCACCCAACGGTGAAATCAAATCAACTATAAAAGTGCCAAATCAGAAAATCTGCAACACGGAGTAAATTGGCTTTTCCATGTACGCGGGTTAGCTACTCCTGGGAAAAGCTTATTACCAATACCAATTCCATCTTATCCCTAGCTATAGACTCCAAACAGTAAGTCAAAGAAAGGACACTCCTTTGATACCACTTCGTAATGTCCCGGATTCAGGTGGCACTCAATGGGTTCCCCGAACCCGGTTGGTCACATGACCTCAAGCGCATTTCCCCAAATGCCAGAGGTTGCAAACTAGTAGTGAGGTCCTAGTTCTAATACTGAGGAAACTATGCCCTCATTTGTCAAAGATTAGTGCAGTAGAAAAATATAAACCTACCAAAAATCAGATGTAGTAAACAATTAAATGCTGAAAGGACAACAGTACTGAAGAAAAAGATAACCAACAATCATACATATATGATGATGCAATAGGTATTATTTCTATGAAAGTACTAAAAACAGGATACACTGCAATCTAATACAATACAACACAAGGTACAAGTACAACAAAATAATAAAAAATAGTGCAACTGGAACTCAGCAGCATCGCAAGCCTAATCTCGGTCCCATGCTCTCTTTCTCCTCTGTAACAATCATGTACATGTATAGAGACCCTTTCCCTCATCGACACCCGCATCAATATAATCAGTTTGGGACCAAGACATGAACCAAACAAAGTGTGACAAATATATCACAGTAGGCAACCACCAAAGACTAATGCCAAACTATTAGTAAAAATGTGCAATAGGAGTGTCCAATAATGAAATGAAGTAAACTAGGAAGTACTGAAAAGTAACCATTCCAATCAGTTACATTACGATTTTAATAATCATTTATCAATTCCAAGATTTAGCTTTAACTTGGTAGGTACAAGATAAGAAATCACCACAGGGAACATTCAAAATAACAATTTTCCTCACACATGAAAATCCTTACCCTTAGGAAAACAGAAACAGAACCCTCAGGTGACTACCCTTAGGCATAATGAATATTGCCCTCAGAAAAATGAGATGTCTCCCACAAGCACAGAAGCTACAGCCCATAAGTATGAGAAAAGTTTCCCTCAAACTAAACTAAACACCGCCCTCACACTAAGCATAAAATTTCCCTAAGGCTAAGCATGAAATCGGCCCGAGCCAAACAAATAAGCAAGCAATAAATATGTTTCCTATCAAGAAAGCCCAAAACATTATATCATTACGGCATACCCACGGTTATACTAGACAAATGTCTAAACAAGGGAAACACAATCTCGGGGTGGCCCTAGATCAAGGAAATGATCCCAAACAGTATTTTATACATCTTCGTTAGATTATCTATGAAATTATAGATATCTTTAACAGCTAAGGCCTCAGTCGTACAACACCCCAAACATGGGAGCGTAGCACAATGATACACAAAATCAACTCGACAGTTGGAAATAAACACCAGACCACCTACCTCGATCTCCTCTGATCGATATACGTGAACAACACATCCCGAAACAGCCGAGAATGGCATAGATCTGGGATAAAAGATTACCCATTCAAACCTAAATAACTTATCCTTGGGATATAATTTGATGTAGAGACAGAAGGATAGGGAAGGTCTTACCTTTGCGGTCCAAACATCATTAACGGTGGAAGAATCCAAGTTCCGACTTGCAATCAGGATCTCTTCCAGGCTTCGGCCTCCCCTCCCGTTGCTCCAAAAGAACTCACTACCTCATCTTCTTAATGAGGAGGCTACTACCTGTTTATAACAAAAAATATATAACTATACGGCATTTACTCTCAAGTACATGGTGTGTAATTTCCATTTTTTAAATGTTCCTCTAATGGACACTTTCCACCGCCTCACTATTCATCTTTAAACTTGATTACATGGAATATATTTCTATATACACGTTATGTACTAGAATTCTGTTGGCGGCTACTACCAACACTTTAATGTTCACCTGCTGACTTATTACACGGGGTGTATATACTAAGTACAGGGCGTGTAGTCATTTTTTACACTCTTCATCATCGACAGGCCTACACTCCCTGTATACTAATCCCACACGGCCAAATCACATGGTGTGTAACAAAAAATTATGGTATTTTTCCCCATTTTCCTTATTTTATCAAAAACATTTATGGAAAAAGGAAATGAAGAAACCCATACCTCAAGAATATGAATCGAGTTCTTACAAGTAAACTGTTTGGTCCTTCTGGATATTATTCCTTCTAATCATGCCAATGTAATAAAATAATGCACCAACTCATGGCTTTATGGGTCGGAGAATTATATTTTATATCATATAATGTTTAGTGAAAACCATGGGAGCTAGATATAAGAAACATGGCTTAGGGAACATAACCCTAATATTGACTTTGAGGGTAAGAATAGAGTAACGTCCAATAATTTTTTAAGTTATAGACTTTGTTGGTATTCCGAACTGGGCATGTAAACATAGTTAGTGTTGGAGTGGATTAGATAATGAACATAATGGGACATCTGACTCAGGATGTGATAAATAACCATTATACACTTCTATTGGATTATTTTATGTGATATAATCCCCCATTTTTCAGTGGGACTACTAATCCAATTTTAGCTGAGCAGTGGATCAAGTCCATTGAAAATATACTTCTAGCCTTAAGATGCAATGAAAATGAAAAGGTATTACTAATAGTATATTTCTTCAAGTGTAATGTTGATCAATGGTGGTCCTTGATCCAGAATTCCACAGAGCATGAAGAAATAGAATATATGGAATGGAGGAATTTTAAGGAGAAACTCTTCAACAAATATTTACTTCATGAACAACAAACTAAAATGAATATTGAAATCCATATCATAAAAAAAGTGAAGAAGAATGTTTTGTGGAGTATGAATCTACCTTCACAAGACTATCCAGGTATGACACATATTATATACATGACTCGGAAGACAAGATCGGTCATTTCATTGAAGGTTATAAGATATTTCTTTAAAGGAAACTAGATTCACAAAAATTTTCATCAGATAATGAAATTGTATTAAATGACATTAAAATAGAGAAGTAATTTTCTAGATAATTATTTTTCAAGGGAAACCAAGATAAGAAGAAGTATTCTGATAACCATGGAAAATGTGAAGTTCCAATGAAGAATAAGGGATCTAAAAAATTCCCATTATCTAATACCTATGGAAACATTCAAAATGGGAAATGTTTTAAATTCATTGAAGTTTTTCATAAGTGTGGAGAAAATGTTCCTCGATCTAATGAATGAAAGCGTAAGAAACAATTCAATGACATTCCATTCTATAATTTTAGAGATATGGGACACTATGTAAATAAGGGTCCTAAGTTCCAAGGAAACATTACTCAGAAAAGTCCACGAGATCAAGGGAATGGTTATTCAATCTCAATTGTGGAGGATGAAGTTCTTAATGATGTGGTGGTGGGTACTTTAATTGTTTCCTCAAATAGAGCCAATGCTTTGTATTATTCTAGATCATCACATTTCTTTATATCCTCCCAATTTTCCATGAAAATTAGATATTTCAAATTTCATTTAATAAAGGAGTTATCAGTCAAAACTCTTATGGGAAGTATCATTTCAACAAAGATGTGTTAAGTAGTTCCCGTTATTGCATATAAACATGCCTTATTAGCTGATTTTATCATCATAATCATGATTGAATTTGATATAATCCTAAGTATGTATTGGTTTTCATATCATGATGCAAAAAATATATTTTAAGAAGTAAGAAGATAAAATTTTTGAGGATGATGTAGAATACATTATCTTTAGACTAGAAACATACCCAACTAATTATCATCTAAATCCTCCCCCATTAGATGTACTAAATGAAATTCATGGGGAGGATTATAAATTGATATATATGAGTGAGGAATGAAATATTAAAATCTAGGATGTACCTATTGTTCATGAATATGATGATGTGCTTCAATAGGATTTATTTACACATCCTCCAGAGTGGGATGTTGAGTTCACTATTGATTTAATTATGGTTTTAAGATCAATATCAAACCCCTTTAAATAATAGCCACTGTGTAATTGGTAGAACTCAATAAACAACTATAGGAATTTAGTGATAAATTATTTATATGCCCTATTGTTTCTTTATGGGGAGACCATATTCTCTTTTTCAAGAATACACATGGATCAATGAGGATGTGATTTGACTAGTAAGAGATCAATTCTATTATGATAAATAACAAGTATCCACTTCCTCTCATTGATGATTAGTTTTATAAACTTCATATAACCCAATATTTTTCAAATATTGTCCTTCGATATGGATATTCTCAGCTGCATGTGAGGAAGGAAGATATTAAGAAATATCATTTTGATCTAGGTATGGGAATTACAAGTTTATAGTGGTTCCTTTTAGACTGAATAATGCACCCTCTATTTTTAATTCATCTAATGATTATAGTTTTCAAGGAATATCTTGATGAATTTTTTGTTTTATTTATCGATGATATCCTAGTATACTCTAAAAGTTATAATGATCATGAGAAACACTTGTGGATCATTCTGAAAACTCTTATATGAAAAGAATTATATTGGATGTTTAGAAAGTGTGACTTTGGGTTTCAATTGGTTTATCATCATGGCCATATTTTCTGTAAGGATGGAATCATTGTTGATACTATAAAGAAAAATGAAATCTAATAACCTCCAACACCAACTAACATAACAAATGCATGTAGTTTTATTGGCTTAGAAGGTTACTATTAGCGTTTTATTTAAAAAAATTCCTAATTGGATAACCCATTATCCCAGATCACACATAACGGGGTAACGTTTTTATAGAACAACGAATGTAAATATTTCTTTGATGAATTGAAATGAAATTGTTCATTTTCCTAATTTTGACTATTCTGTTTGTAAATGATTGGTTCATGATATAAAGTGATGCATCAAATAATTGGCTAGGTTGTTTCCTTATGTAAAATGAAAATTTTATTGCTTATGCATCAGGGTGGTTGAATACTCGTGAAACAAATTATACAACTCAGGATCTTGAGTTATCATCTGTAATCTTTCCCTTAAATATATGGACACACTATCTCTATGGTGAAATATGTGTGATATATATGGATCACAAGAGTTTTAAATACATTTTTACACAAAAACAAACTCAATATGAGTCAATGTCGATGGTTGGAGTTACTCAAATATTATGATTTTTTAATAAAATACCTCCCAGGAAAGGAAAATTTGGGGGAAGATTAATTAAGAAGGAATGATCATGGACATATAACCCAAATAAGAGTTGAGAAATATCTTCTATTCATGGATCTAGTAAAAATATATATCGTAATTGTTAAGGTAGGGGAAACATCATTCCTTTTAAATATGTTTGCTAAACCATATCAACTAGAGGAGATAAAATTATCTCAAACCGATTATGAGAATGTACAAAAGAAAATTAATGTTATTAAGGATGGAAGATTGGGAAAAAAAATTATAAGGATGGAGTCCTGAAATTTTGAAAGAGGATATGTGTTCTATAATTACCTAAGCTAAAAAGGGGACTATTAAATGATGTTCACAGCTCAAATTTCCCTATACACTACAGTAGCACAAATATGTATTGAGATCTAAAGGAACATTTTTTGTATGATAACAGGTAGTCAGAAATTGATTACTATTATAGGTGATAATATTTGGTAATAAAAATAACAAACAGAAAGCCTAAAGGGCTGCCTCGCGATGATTGATCGAAGAGCCTTTATATCCCCGTGGTCGGGACAAATTTTCCCCTCCATGAAGGCTCCATGGAGCAAGGAGGCATGAGGCTCCGCAAGCCCTCTTGAAATTTGTGACTCCACTGGGGAGCAAGGAGGCAGAAGGCTCCGTGGTCCCCCTTGACATTTGCGAACTCTTTTCAGAGAAAGGAGGTGATAAACTCCGCGATCCCCTTTTGCATTTTTGAACCCGTCGTAGATCAAGGTGGAAGGAGGCCCC
Source organism: Viscum album (assembly GCA_963277665.1). NCBI lineage: Eukaryota > Viridiplantae > Streptophyta > Magnoliopsida > Santalales > Viscaceae > Viscum > Viscum album. Next base: position 354,498,145 of record OY728155.1, on the reverse strand, counting down.
ATGATCCCATTTGATTTCTGTGAACCCTCCACGGAGCAACATGGAGGGAGGCTTCACGATTATGATAAAATGACATGTGTCGTTTCCCCTAGTGATCTCTTCTTCATGGCACATGATTCCTATAAATACTAGGCTCCCCATGAGCCCAAAAGATAGATCCTCCCACCTTTCACCTTCTTATCTCTCTAATTGTGAAGAAAATTATGTTCTACAAACTATTATCTCTTCTAGGTACTTTATCATCATGAAGTCCCAATCCCTTGGTTTGAATTTAGCTTCATTTCAATGAGGAATTCCCTTGGCAGAGCCCACGGGCCTTCAAAAAGGAATGGGATCCCCATGGGGACTCGTGTCTTTACTGAGCACTTATACTGGACATAGTACCCTCCATGCACATCTGATCTACATGCTAAGGCAGGTCCATTGTGCTTCAAGAAGCATGTTTCTTCACATGGCACCCTTGCATCGAAAAGACGTGCTCAGCGAATGCATTTCCACTTCACGAAGCACCTTCCACGTGCACCAATGCCTTATTCTTAGGCTAGGAAACTTCACTTCGCAATGAATACCCCTTCGTGAAGCCTCTCTAATACATGGAGCACCATATCTTCTCAAGTCTTCTACCTATGAACTTTCTTTCTCTACAACTGCTTTTCTTGTGCGACCCTCTAGGTTTTCACGAAGTAATTTCAAGTTCCCTTTGGTGTTACTTCCTATTGCATTGCATTTTCTCATACGTCTTTTCATAGGCATGCTAACGGCTATTACTTCTTCCCATATCCATATTAACATGTACCTCTCAATGCATCACTCCATAACACCCCCTCTCCACGTAATTTTTGATACCTTCCCTTCTTCAAGGGCGGGTGGGTATCAATTATGTAAGTTCTTAGGGGTGCAGAGTGAACCCGCCTCATCCGAGATGCAGGACGTTAAACTGCAAAGCACCATTGTCCTCAGTAGATGATGTTAAACTATGGCCTCACCCCATGTGTTATATGTGGGGTTCCCTATATCATACATTACCTATGACCATTATTCTCCATGGGATTGAGAACATTTCTCACATAGAATGAGATCCTCTTTATCGGAGTGGCGTCTGTCCGCGGGGAAAGAGAAACTACCTTGGTGTAAGCCCCTATCCATTCTCGTGGGAGGTGGCATCCCTGGTTATCTTATCTTCTTCCTATCCAAAGACCAAAGAGTGGGGGATGGTCACAAGATACTTCCTTTCATTGGTGCCAAATCCCTCTCCTGCTGGGATTTTTCATTACTCGGGCATCAACCCTGGTGTAAGTCACAATATCTATCTCCATGGGCTACTAACCACGCGTAAGCCCCTATTTATTCCTTGGGATGCTAACCACGCATAATCCCCTATTTCATATCTGGGCTATTAACTACAAATAAGCCCATGTTTCTTCCCTGGGCGGCTAACCACACCTAAGACCATGTTTGCTCCCTGGGCTACAAACCACGTGTAATCCCCTGTTACCTCTATGGGATACTAACCTTGCATAAGCCATGGTTTCCTCTTTGGGATACTAACCACGCATAATCCCATGTTTCCTCTTTGGGCTGCAGACCACGTGTAAGCCCATGATTCCTCTTTGAGCTTCTAACCATGTGTAAGCCCCACTACACATCCCATGAACGCACCTTTGATGTCGTAATTGTCAAGTATTTTCTACCTCTTGTTTCTCACACCAAGAATGACTCACATGGGTTTAGAGTAAACATCGACCATCACATCCTCTGGGAAGCCTAGAGAGTAATCAGCACACACCATTCTGAACTAGGTGTACTTTGATCCTTTCCATGGCAAGGTACATTCGAAGCCTCCCTCGGGATCAAGCCCCCAATCCTTTGGCCCCGACCGTCTTCACGTCAGTTCCAACCATACTGAACTATGGGGACATTGATCCTTTCCCTGGAAAGGTATGTAAGAGGCCTCCCTAATGTTCAATCCCAACAACCATTGGTTCCAAGCCCCTTTACATTGGTTACGACCATTCAGAACTATGTGGACTTCCATCCTTACCATGGAAAGGTACGTAGGAAGCCTCCCTAAGGTCCATGCCCAACACCAATTGGTCCTGACTACTCCACGGTGGTTCAAAAACTCCTCTATCAAACTATGTGGAATTCAATCCTTTCCAAGTTAGGGTACGTCGGAAGCCTCCCTGAGGTTCAATCCCAAAAAACACTAGTTCTGACCCCCTTCACATCAGACCTCCTTCGTCCCACATGGCGTTAAACTGCATTCCACCTTTTCGTCTTGCATGACGTTAAATTGCATCCACCATCTCGAACTATAAGATATTTGATCCTTGTCTCCTATATTGGATACATAAAAAACCTCCATGAGGTTCAACCCAATCCAGTGGTGAGCCATTGTGACCCCATCCAGTGGTAAGCCAGTGTGACCCCATTCAGCGGTAAGCCATTGTGACCCCATCCAGTGGTAAGAAATTGTGACCCCAACCAGCGGTAAGTGGTTATGACCCCATCCAGTAGTAAGATGTTGTGATCCCATCCAGTGGTAAGATGTTGCACACCCCATCTAGCTATATGTCATTGGGCCTCTATCCAGTGGTAAGCCATTGTGCCTCCATCCAATGGTAAGTTGTTGTGCCCTCATACAACGATACATCATTGTGAACTACATTCATTGGTATGCTGTTGTCAACCCAAACATAGTGGTAAGTTTCTTCCATCCCTTCTTTTGGGACCCATATCACTAGTATGTCCTAGTGGTTTCAGACCATCCTTGGGCTACTAACCACGCATAAGCCCCAGTATATCATCGGGTTGTTGTCCTCTGCATACACCCCAATTCTATAACCCCGTCATGAACTACATGGACTTTGATTCCCTACCACAGGGATATTTAGGAGGTCCCTTCGAGGCTAAATCCCAACATCATTATCACCAAAAAAGTTGACTCCATCTAATTTTCCATCCACTTCACTTGAACATCCATTATCCAAATTAATTCTTACCTGAGCCTCCACATCCCGGTTAGATCATTCAAATCGTCCTCTTCATTTCCCCTAGCAATATCCGAGTAACTAACCACACATTAGCCCCGAAATCAGTGTTCCCTTCAGGTTTTAACCCATCTGATCCACTCCAGTCAGTGTTCTGATCAGTCCAATCTGTCTTCTCTAGATGTTAAACCTACGGTATATCTTATGTTAAACATGGGAAGCTGAGGAAACCCTTAGATACACGCCTATGGAATATAAGTCCCAACATTCGATGCGGGATGCATCAGGCTTCTATGCCCACAAGAATCCCTATAATAATTGGAATAAACCAAGACGCGCTAGTGTTCAAGGGTCCATACATGACATTGATGTCCAATGTGACGACTCCCCAGACAGAAGGTTGCTTCCCTGACCGAGTCCCTTGGAATGTTTTGATAGAAGTAGTGTAATTAACCAGTGACCATGAACATATGGCACTGGGAAGAGTTTTATGAACAAATTATTAATCTATAAGGGAGACCCGAACTAGGTGACGAGTTCTGAGGATAAATATGTGAAAGTAGGATCCAATATCCAATCATCCCGTTTCCATTATGGATCAAACATCCTTGAATAATCAATAGATGTCGCACACCTTCGGAAAGCAGAAATGTGGGGAAACAGCTGCGCGTCCTCCATAGACGGATGTGCGTGCCCCAAAAAAAGATTTAGAAACAGAAATTTTGAACCCAACATGAATTTACTCTCCTCGATTTGATGCTTAGTAGCATTCGAGACATTAGTGAATTAGAATGTCACCAGATCTAGTTATCCAGTGTCGGGTCCCTCCAAGCAAATAGAGGGCCTGGCGTGAAACTCACTAGAAGTTTTCGGGGCACCGGAGGAGGGCTCCAACTAGGTCGTGCCAGCCCCATCACCCAATCCCATGTGTTGTGTAATAGGTAAGATATGTAGTTGCACCACCATCACCAGTCTGGATGACCCGACATAAGCGTCGGGCGCAGGACGAGCAGGACACCAGCCAAGGGGTGTAGACATGAGCAACTACTGTGGCTCGGGCCACCACCAACGTGAATTATCATCACCCTATGTACAATGAGTAGGGTACCTTATATACCTAGCCCGGATCGAGGCCCCAACTACCCCATGGGTGGGGTGGGTCGACTCTCTCTACCACAGACGCAGGGTGCAACTGCCGTGGATGGACCTGCTGCAGCGACACCCAGTACAGAGGTCCTCCCCGTACAACCACCAAGGAGAAAGTGGGTCATCCTTGCTTCCAAGATAAGCATGTAGGTATACCTTTGATACCTTCAATCATAATGTGGGTCCTCCCCACGGCAGTGACACTCAGTACGGAAGCCTCTCTTGCACTCATTACGTTGGGTTTGGGGTCATTCCTCTACCAACAGACCACTGATAGGGAGATGTTAAACATCTTGTCAATATCTAGTATGGGGTCTATCCCTATGTCATTAAAGAAGGTGATGAAGGTTCTCCTCATCTCAAAAATCATAGGGGTGAAGCTCATATTTGCTTACTTGGCACCCAGCATGGAGGTACTACCCGTGTTCAGCTTCACCAGTACAAGGAAACTCCTTGCACTGACGCTTCCAAACGACGTAAGCATAGAGGTATCACCCATGGTCCTATCATCTCTGGTGGAGGTTCTACCCACTCATTCACTTCCAGTAGAGGTCATGTCTACACATCAGCTGGTGGACATGGATGTCCTCCCTGTGTTCCCTATGATATTTTTCAAGGTTCTCCTTAGACCCCAGCTCAGTCAAGAAGAAGTCCTCCCTGCCCCAGAACCAGTATGGTCGAAGGACCTCCTCATGCTAAAAATCTACCTTGTCTCGAAGAACCATCCCGGGGAAGTGGGAGGGTCATCGCCGCTACAAAAATGAATGTTGAGATGATTAAGGCTGAGATCAACCTATTTTGCTTCATAGATTCTAAGGTTTAATATGACTCAGTGATGGAAACCTCGGATAACTTTTTTTGTGTCTAAGGCTATGGTAGGAAGAATACACCTTATCCTCATACTTCTAGAATGTGAGTTTCATCGTATTCTCCCCTCCCTCTGCAAGTATATCCAAGAGCTACAAAATTTGGCATCTCCACAAGTTACTACTGTGAAATCTCCACCATCATCACCCGAAGTACTATCTACCTTGATTAGAGACCACAGAGAGCTTTTCTAGGGACCAATGGAGGATAGAAATTAGCATTTTCCATATCCGGTATTTGTATTCCCTATGCTAGAAATTATGGTCACCGGCCTATCTTACCGAGATGTAGTGGATAATCGCTATACTCTTCGGAGGAAAGCCCAAGATGTAGTGGCTTGTCAACTCGCTTGTCATATTCTCTGTCATCTAGCCGGCCATCTCACTAGTCTACACTATTACCTCTATCTGTATTCTAGCCACCTCCAGTAGATGAGTGGGGCAATGAAGGGATAAACCATGAATCTGGACCATGGAACTTGTCGGATATTCTCGCAGAGGACCATTTCCCAGAGATGTTCTAGCTAGTTGAAGTGAAAAGTATTATGGTTCCAGAAGCACTCACCTAGGAGGAGGTAGGATGCCTTCAACATACAATCTGGATGACCCATTTTCATATTCGACATCGATGAGTGGAATATCCCAAGATTCTGGATCATTTCGATGATATCATCCAACAATTTCATTTGGTCGATTTGGCTGCACTCCCTGTGGCCTGGTGCCCTGAGTCACCAGGAAGCCATAAGACCCTCTAACCACAATGCATCCAGAGCTTTAAATTTCTCTGTAGGATAATCAAGGAGGATTCTCCACATGTGAAAATCTGTGGTTGGGGGTAGTACGCTCCCTCCATTTTAGTTCAATCTGGCGCCAGCCCTATTTTCTAGGCGACATAGATGATATTCCTCCAGGAAGTGTCGTTATTAACATGGTTAAACTATCAGAGGGAGAGAATTTGATAGAGCTCCTTGATGGGGACTTACCCCCTTGGGGACTTACACAACTATTATATCTATTGAGAAGGGTCACTCACTGGCAGATATATCTATTGGGTCTTCCCATGCCCACCAAGGCACTAGTCCTCAACCGCAACCCCAATCAGTGAAAAGAACAACTTGGAACCACCAAACCCTCCTACCTATCTAGATCAGTGCAGAATGCGGAGGACGATCCCAAAAAATTCATGCTACATCCGAAACATGATGAACAAAAGATGATGGTCGACGACCTCATTTCGGAATGCGCTGAAGAGTGACGACAAGACTATCGTGATCATCGGCAGTGGCAGTAGGGGCAGGAACAACATATCCTTGGTGAACTACCCCTAGGTGACCCTGATCATCCTTCCCATACAGGTATGCTTGAGGATGAAACTTAAAGTAAGAGGGCGTGGTATATGTATACAAATCTACCTGAACGATGAGACAATCCTTGGGAGCTTTCTCAGGTTCCTGAGCTACTCAATAGGTCATTCCACCAGTCGCTCCACAGGCCGCTAGACCAGCTTATCAGGTTGAAGAACCCACCAACACACTAGTTTTCAAGGATCCCAATAAAGATATGAATCATCTCCTATATGATCCAATGGAGACACTCATCACCCACCTCGAAGCTTTGGATACTCGACAGGTGGCAATCCCACATGATGCCAAGCTATAACCGACATCGTTGGATGATATGCTAGCACCCTCGAGTTTCTGAAATCCCACCTCTTATCCATTCAATGGTATAGGGGACCTTCCATAGCTCCCGACCCACTTTATCTCAATGTGTGGACCCATGTTGGGAACTCTAGATTATCATGAATCCAGTAAAATCCAGGGTTTCATACAAACATTGGAGTGGCCACCATTCATCTGGTATAGCCAGCTCTCCATCATATCGGTAGTCGACTGGGAAGACCACCATAGGAAATTCCTTTACCAGTTCAGTTCCACCTCCTGGAAGATGAGTATTCTAGACCTCTTCAAGGGCATGTAGAGGATAGATGAGCACATTGCAGACTTTGTCGCCTGGTGTAAAGGGATCACAAACTCTCTCGACATGATGCAGAATCACGCGAAATTGCGGATGGCATGCATAAGGAATGTCAAGACGGAACTAGTGCCCTCATTGATCACCCAGAATTACCCTAGGGGATTCCAAGACTCCTCTATTATAGCCCATCACCTAGAGGAAGCCTTACAACAAGATAAGCAGGCACATCCATTACCTCCTGCAATCCCCATGAGAAGGGCCAACAGGGCAGAGACCGATGCAGTGGTTCAAATAGTGGTTCCCATGAAACTAGAGTTGTTACCAGTGGAGTAGCATCCACAGCCTCGCAGTGGCCCTCCACCTCAGGTACAACCTCCGGCCCAGCAACGCCCCCCCTTAGAATTGGCAGGTGCCCCCGTGCAATGTGCTGCCACCACTTGGGCAAGATAACCCAGATCCACCTACCTGACAGGCCCTCTAGCTCTGCGTTTGGGTTAGGCTCCAAGGACCCCTTTTAGGACAAGAGGAACTAGATGTAATCATTCAATGATGCACAATTCCCTTGTTATTTCTGATTTCCCATAAATTAGGGGATTATACATTTTCTGAAGTGCAGGAGGCCATAAGAGGCAAACCTCACTAATCACCATAATTACTGTCCCTACAACCAGATCCTAGGGAACACCCTTAAACAGAGCTATGTGTTTAAAGATTGGCTTAATGACCAGGTGGATGACAACATAGTCTGGTTAGGCCCAACTTCAGAACATCTGGAATGTATCTTCATGAGGCCAGATAGCAACAGTGATCATGAAGGCGAGTGGCATCAGATTTATAACCATTTTCCCATATGTATGATGACTGGATGGCTCGTAAAGTAGTTTCCCATGCCCATGGTGTTATCTGTACATACCTGAATCAAATAGAGACTTCAGAAGCTGCATCTACTACTTCTGCATCATCGACTCTGCACTCCCTTTCTCAGAAGAGTAGTCATCGGCTGCACAAGGAAAAAAAGACCCCTACCAATGTCAACGTCATCCCATACTTTGGATGACTTCATGACTCCAGAGATGACGATTCTTCCCAGAAAATTTCTGGTAGTCGACGACTCTTCGAGTGAAGGTCAAGGGTATTCCTCAGTTAATACCTTCGAGCAGGTAATCCCCTACATAATTCCTAATGATGTGGAGTTCTAGGAGGATCCTCCCAACATCCCCATCCATTTTCAGCATCGAAAGAGCCGTGGAAATATGGGCCATTGGAGTGCCTCGGTTAGTACTTCAAGCTAGGTTGTACACGCGACTGAAACCAGGAAGAAAGCCCAATGCAGAGCTCAGCATACGCAGACTTCTCATCTGGTGACATCAGGATGGTGTAATTTGTCTGGCCATCATCCTATGTAGGCTTCGACTAGTGAGCAGTGGGATATTCCTAGCATCAGTCAGTCGTTGGCCCAGTTGGTAGGGCCCACCATATCTCATGTCATATAGAAACCTTCGGTAATCATAAGTTCATTCCTGACATGGAAGTATGATGCTTTCAAACATCTTTCCTGCATTGCAGAAAAGATCTCCATATTTGAGGCCCTTCTCCTATCATCTGATATGCGTGAGGCCCTCATGGAAGCATTAAGAAGCCCCCTCCAGTTTGAGATAGAGGTAGCTACTGTAGAATCCCTCCATTTTGAGGTATTCAAGCATGTTGAACGTCATGACATCATCTTGTTCTCTAGATAAGATGAAGTATCTCCCATATGGGGGAAAATTCTCCCACTGTACATCACCGAACCATTTAATGGCATGGAGGTTCGCCGCTGTCTTGTCAACACAGGATCTGGGAACACCCTAATCTTAACTCAGAAACTATGAAAACAGGGATGGTCCAAGGATAGTCTGATTCCCTCTGACCTATGAATCCAATGTTATGATAGGACAGAGCTGAAACCTGTAGACACGATCCATTTGAAGACCCAGTTTTGTGTTCTAATTTCTAGAACCGGGATTATGCTTGTCCCCCAGGACACTGCCTACAATGCATTGATGGGTAGGTCGTGGATCCACTTGTATGTGGTGGTTCCTTCATCATATCACGAGTTCCTTAAGTACTCCCTTAATGGTTGGGTGGGCATGCATAAAGGTGACTCATCGCCCTATGCCTCTTTTGAAGCCTGCTATCTGGATGCTGACTATTAGAAGAGAAAGGACAAGAAGATTCAGGTTAAAGAGGTCGAGCATGCTACTGCTGCGACAGACCTGTGGGCAGATCTAGATGATGCTTACGTCTTTCCAATCCATCGATTGGAGGCTGAAACTCTTGAAATGGGACAATTCTTGGTTGTTTCTATAAATAAGGGGAAATACATTAAAATATCTAAGAAATTCGAGAAGATCACCTCATACTCCTACACAAACCACACTTAGGTGATCTCAGAGCCTCCTACTTCCATAAGGTATTGAGATTTCTACCCCATGGAAACACCAATATGTCATACTTTCTTGTTTCGTTGGGCCGGAATTAACCAGCTCCAGATGATGTGCCACTATTTCTTTGATAACTTCAAGCATGGCCCCCTGGGCCAAAGACCATATGGGATCGGATCAACTGCCTTCATCGCAATGGTTGCGGTGGAAAAGGAGTTCCCTGATGTAATGTCTATTACCTCTTAGGCTTGTACTAGTCTCCCATTAGAAGCTACTGACTCAGAATAAACTCATGATGCAATGTATCCCCCTCTATAAGTGAATAATAAGATTTATAGGATTATACCCCTTCCATTAATGAGGGATTCTCTACCATTGTTGATGAATATGTACATGTGAACCTCAGTAGCATGGCAGACTCGAAACCCACACTAATCAGTGCAACTATGCCCCTTGAAGAGAAACAGTAGTACATAGACTTCCTTAAACAACACAATGATGTGTTATCCTAGAGTTATGAATAGATTCCAAGGATAGATCATTAGGTAGCCATTGATAGCATCTATCTCCCAACAAATCATTGCAGGGTCAAGCCGTATCCCAGAAAGATTCACCCTTATCATGGTGCCATGGTTGAGGTTTAAGTTGATAAGATCATCAGAGCCAATTTCATTAAGGAGGTCCAGTACCCCAAGTGTCTATCCAACATTGTGTCGATCAGGAAGAAGAATAGACTGATCAAATTCTTCATTGACTTCCAGGATCTCAACTATAACTCTCTGAAGGATGATTTTCCCCTTCCTATGATAGAATTTTTGATCGATGCTACAGTTAGGTTCCAATCCCTCTCTTTCATGGATGGGTACTCCGAGTATATCCAGATCTCAATGGACCCCAAGGATGAGGATCCTACACCCATTATGTCACCACATGATATTCTCTATTACAAAATCATGCCCTTCATTTTAAAGAATATAGGTACCATCTATCAGTGGGCTATGCATCGCATATTTAAGCTAGTCCTTGGAACGTTGGTGGAATGCTTCGTGGATGATCTGGTGGTCAAATCTCACAAACGTCAGGACCATCTCTATGACCTTGAGAAAGTGTTCATCTTCCTCTGTTCCCATCACCTAAAGACAGAACCATTGATTTGTGCCTTCAAGGTTACCTTTGGAATGTTTCTTAGCTTCCGTGTTAGGTACATAGGAATTGATATCGACCTAGAGAATATTAAGGAAATTTCCCAGATGTAGCCTTTGAGAAACATTCATGAGTTTTAGGTTTCTATGGCCTCTTACCCAACACATGCTGACTCATCGTGAATTTTTCGGGAATGTGTAAGCCCTTTTCTCGGCTCATGAAGAAAGGAACCATCTATGAGTGGGATGAAGAGTGTCAGAATGCTTTTGGGGAAATCTAGTAGTATCTACTCTATCCTTCGATCTTAATGACACCCATCTCTAGAAATCTGTTGGTACTTTATGTGACCACCCTAGAATGGTCTCTCATCATCCTTCTCCCCCAGAAGAATAACAAGGGGATATAGAACAGTTTTTACAACCTCAGTCACATGCTCCTCGATACAGAGACTAGATAATCCCCTATCAAGAAAAGATGCCTTGCACTGGTATTTGTAATAAGGAAATTGTGGCATTACATACTATACCACGATGTACATATGGTGTCCCAAGTAGATCCACTAAAGTACATCCTGAACCTCCCCATGTTTACAGTTCATCTAGCTCGGTGGGAAGTGATTCTCCAGTAGTTTTGAATCAGGTTTGTCCCTCAAAATTCTATTAAGGGGAAACATTTTCAGACTTCCTTGCAGCTTATCCAGCCCTTGCATACTAGTATCCAAACCTTGATTTTCTTGATAAGGCAGTCCCCTCGGTAGACCAATTCATCATGTGTTGGTAAATTCACTTCAATGGTGCTTCTTCGAGCCCTATCGACAGAAGGATCAATGACCCCATGCTCAATAGAGTAGGTATGGTTATCATCTCTAGTACATCAACAAAAGCTATTTTTCCATATTCATTTGTATTTTCAAAAGGCTACACCAAAAATGGGGCATATTATTAGGCTCTCATTACTGTCCTCAAGCTGGCCCTCGAGATAGACGTTCCCCATTTTCATGTGAAAGGGGACTCTGAACTAGTCATCAAGAAGATCAACAGTGACTATGTCACCAAAAAGCCGAAGCCCGTACCATTGTTGGAATGTACTCTCTATCTAATGGCACAGTTCCCATATTGGCAAGAAGACACTCATGTCACTCGATCTCAGAATGGTCAAGCTGATGCCCTAACCATCCTAGCCACATCACTTGCTGATCTCAAAAGAAGATGATCTGATTATCCACATCGCACTCTGGAGAGTCATTACTACCATTACTTCAGGTGACGATGAAATCCGAAAGGTAATCCACTTTACCACCGGCACCTCCACGTCAGGACCCCCAGTTTTCCCAGATGAAGTGATTGAAGTGAATCCTAACTGGAGAACCTCCTTTGTTGTGTATCTCCAAAATTTTAATCTCTAGGCAGAACGGGCCGAACGTGAGCTAATCCTATACTGCATGTTACATTTTTACCTCTAGGATAGTCCTGGTCATGAGAAGATCCTCTAAAAGCATGAGCTTTATGGGGTTCTCATCCATTTCATTCAAGTAGTCGAGTGTTTCCAAGTCATCCAGGAGGTTCATGCCAGTTCCTACGGGGCTTATCAGACCGGGCTAAAACTATCTCACCAGATCTAGAGACTAGTGTACTTTTGGCCCACTATGATCCATGACTGCATCAAGTTCTCCAAATGTTTTCTTGTGTTCCAAATTAATGCTATCATTATGAATTTACCTCTAGAACCCGTCCAGTCCACCAAATACTCTTGGCTATTTGCGGTTTGGGGACTCGATGTCATGGGACTATATCCACATGCGACAACTCACCAGTGCAGGTTCATCCTTACTACTACGGATTTCTTCTCCATGTGGGCAGAGGAAATTCCACTCAATGAGGTAAATTCCCATTACATCATTGTCTTTGTGAGATCCAACACCATATTCTGATTTAGAGTCCCTTACGCTGTCCTCATCGATAATGGCATGAGATTTTGGGAAGCTGAGCTGATGAAGCTGTATACTAATTACAGCATATGTTCTAATAATACCTCCAACTATCATGAACAGGAAAATGGACAGATCGAGGCGTTCAACAAAACATGCTCTAATATTTTGCAGAAAATGGTTAGTCAGAAACAGAAGAGTTGGCCGGACAAGCTCCCCATTTCCCTCTGCATTTATTGGATGAAAAAATATAATTCCATCGAGGTGACCCCATGTTCCCTTGTGTACGGAAAGAAGGCCATCCTACTCATCAAGATTTAGTTTCCATCATTGCGTATAGCTTTCTATGATCAGCAAGTTCCATATAAAGTAGTTGAAATCCATCTGGCTGAGTTAGAAGTGCTCGACGAGAACATGCTTCATGCCCTACACAATCTAGAAAGGCATCAGAAAAAGGTATCTAGAACTTTCAAAAAAATCCGCTCTCCTTCTTTCTGAAAGGTGAGTTGGTATTGTCACTAAGAACACCAATGATACATGGCAGGAAACCACCCATGTTGGAGCCTATATGTGAAGGACCTTACATCATTCACGAGGTTTAATCTAATGGAGATTACTCCATAGTTACCATGGATGGTGAGAATATAAAACCTCCCACCAATTCCAAGTTCCTCAAGAAATACTTTTCCTGAGCCTATGGTCTCGCATGACCTTAAACTATTTGGTTATGCATTGACCTCAAACTACATTCTAGTCCTACATGACCTTAAACTGTTGGGTCCTACATGACCTTAAACTGTTGGGTCCTACATGACCTTAAACTGGTCGGTCCTACATGAACTTAAACGATATATCGTCCCGCATGACATTAAACTGTAGGTTTTTCCATATGAAATTAAACTGTTTGTTACCCTCTGAGTTGTTAAACCACAAGAATTATGTATGGAATGATTCCCATCCTTAGGGGATACATAGGGATACTCGATCGTCTCATCTCAAGTCCAGTCCCAGTGTCCTCTTTAACTATCTTCTGGGTATATTTCTCTTAGAGGATCCCACATGGTTTCATAGAGGCTTCTTTTTCCCCACTGATGTCAGGATTACAATGATTGAACCATGTGCCCTCTTCCATTCTTCTCTCCTCCCACGTCGTCACTGCATGACGTTAAACTGCATGGCCTTCAAAACTACTTATGGATTGATTCCAATCATTTTGGTATACGTAGGAGCGCTCGTACATTTAGTACATTGGCCCAGCCCCAATATTTGGGACCTTCCATTGGGTCTAAGAACATGGTGTAGTGGAGGATTTTTTCCTCATCTACGTTGAGTTCATCATGACCATACCATGTATCCATCCTCCTAGATTATCCCCACCTCTTCTACTGCCCAGCTTTACTTTAAGATGCACGAGTGCATTTTTTCTCCAACCACTCCATCATTTGGGTTTCCATTATCCTTCCCATCTGAATGGTCTCCCGAATGATATAAATACTTAGCCTATGGGATCTTCTATAATTTTAGGCCAACGCCCATGATGATTTTGAATGAAAAATTGATACAAGTCCCATGTTGTGAATATGGTCAGTGGTAGATACTCATTTTTTGTTCCAATTTCTGGTCACATGATATTGATGATGTGTTTCAAACCGGGTCAACCACTATCCTTTGTTGTTTTCACCACCCTAATATGTTCCAAACATTGAGTGTAATGGCTCATTTTCCCCGCTGTCTCTTCAAGCCTTGGTCTACCTCCGGCAGGAGTGTGATTCCCGCTGTCGGATCCTTATAGGATGGGAAGAGCCTAGTCCTACTCATTTTTTCCCACACTGAGTATTTCTCATGTTAGATTAGGAGCTAAGATAAGGTAATACCCACATGAGAGGTCATTGGGGTAGAGTTGGATAGGACACCTAGCCTTAGGTCCCTCAACTATTTCAGCCCCCTAAGGTGAGTTCTCATTTTGGAGTGTGTGGTGTGGTATGTACTCACATCCTTATTCATGTTGGGCTATTTTTTCGTGCCACACATACCCCCTTTGAAGCATCCCTTCATTTATCGTCTTTTTCGCAAGAACATACCCTACCATGCATCGTGAGCCCCATCATTTGGGTTTCCATCACCTTCTATATCCATGAAACCCCCGAATAGCATGGATGCCCATCCCTAGGGCTCTCCTACCATGACAGCACAACATCTTCGAGGATTTTGAGAAACATATTGATACATTACCCATGTTGAAAATGTGGTCAACAGTCGATGCTAAATTACTTTCCCTTGAACACCAGTCACACAAGGGTGGATACTGTGTTGCAAACATGGTCAACAGCTATCCTCTATCATCGTTTTTATTTTTTCCATAGGAACGATGATTCTCCCTCCCCACTCAGTTGTCCCATGCATATGACATTAAACTAGGCATCTATGGTCCGATCACTGTGACCATAAACTAAGATCACCATCATCCTCACTAGAAGATGTTAAACAGAATGTTGGTTATGACATTTTATATATGGCCCAGCCTCATGTACCTCGGCCTTCTTGGTCCCCTGGCCCACATTCTCACTTAGGATTATAAGGTGTGGTGAATGCATTTTCCATCATTCATGTCAGGTTACGCATTGTGCCATACACATCCCTTGTTGGGGTATCTTTCCTTTATTTGTGTCCTTGTTTCATGATGATAAACTACGCATCATCCTTCTCTAGAACTATGTATGGCTTGATTCCCATCCTTATGGGATACATATGACCGCCTGAACGTCTAGTCTTTGGGTCCAGCCCCATCTCTTAGAAACCCCCCTATCATCTTGGCCCCTTGGCCTGCATTCTTCTAGGAGAGGGGTATACAGTGTGGTATGGACTAACATCCTTATTCACGTCAGTTTAATAACAAACACACCACATACCTCTCTCTCCTGATCACCCTTCACTCACTTTCCCTACATTCATCTTCTCGAGTTAGCTACTCTTATGTTGGGTCCCTCGGCCCTCTTTGGTGATTCGCCAATGTGCCCATGAGTACTCTTGTTCAAAGCCTAGTGTGTCAGATTCTACATGGACATGCTTTCACCAATTTTTCAGGCTTCGTGTTCCCCTTCATTTGGGCTTCCATTATCTGTCACATCCAAAGGGACCCTTAAATGGCATGGATGCTCAGCACAAGGTCTCTCCTACCATTACAGGCCAATGTCCTTGAGGGGTTAGAATAGAAAATTGATAAAAGTCCCACATTCTGAATACGGTCAGAGGTCGATGTTAATTTGTTTATCCCATTTCATGTCACACGATATAGATGATGTTTTCTAAACATGGTCAATAGTCTCCCTCCATCATCACGCCAACCCAAATATGCATTAAATGTTGGTTACATGATTCACATCATTTTCCACCCCATCGTGTCCAAATTTAATTTTGACACTCTTGGTACTATCCCTCAGTGCACATTTTCACATTAAGAGGACAAAGTCATGTTAAGGTGTAAGTCAGGGATCAGCACCGACTCCCCCATTACATATATTCCATGAGTTAAAATGAATTATTCCGACCTTGTTTCCCACACCGAGTTTGACTCACACGGTATTAGGGATCGAATCAAGGTCTATGCCTAATTAGAAGAGTTCTGCTTCTCCATGGTCTGAGCTCTAAGACCTTAAACTAAGATCTCATTATACATCCCCTCTTTATAACTCGGTATGGCTGGATTCCCATCCTTATGGGATGGATAGTTGTTTCACCGAAGGTATGTTTTCGGTGTCCCAAATTATTTTTACCCTAAAAAGATAGCCCTTTTAAGGGGTCGATCCACAGGGAACTAAGAAGTTATATTATATTTCATAAGTTAGTTTGTATTTTTGTTTTAGCGAAGGATCCTAAATTTAGAATCGATTTTTGTTGATTTGTTTGGATACCAAAAGAATAATTGGTTTTAAGTTTCTTTTAACAAATTAATTACTAAAATGAAAGTGAATACGGAAAAATATTATTATGATGCAAATAATGATAGAAATTTCTTGGGGTTATGGGGTTATGAGAAGTTGATTCTTAAATCAAATTGATTATGAGGTTGTGTTGTTCATGATAACCCAACAATCTAGGATCAATTTGTCATAATGTTTCCTTGGTCCGGTAAACATTATATTTAGAGTAGAAGAAACTATGTCCTTGGTCTCCTAGTTAGTTTTTAATAGATCTTTATTTGGTTTAGTCCATTTTGAGTCGAAGATACTTCAAATGGTCCTGATATTATTTGTTATAATTCTTCTTTTGAATCCCAAAAAATTCTACCATTGGTAGATTATAGAATTTCCTACGATAATATGAAGTGATTTAAGAAGAGTAAGAAGATGTTAATAAAACAAACACATTCAAAGAAACCAAATTTTAATTACAACTCATCATCTCCCCCAACCCCAACACACTATGTGTTTAGTTACACATGGAGAAGAAAATAAACACAAGACTCTTAATACTTGAGGTGATCCTATTTGAAACTTTGAGGTGGAAGTGATTATTCGGTAGATGGTGGAATGATGATAGTATGATGGGAGAGCATCTCTCCTTTGGAACTTCGAACCTTTTCTCTACACAATACCACAACACCCTCTTCACATTGGTCTGAAGGCCAATGCCTCCTTTTATAGAAAAAAATATGTACACGGTGTGTGGACAAAGTACACGCCATGTACTTTTTTCAATAAGGATTTGCCTCCATTTTCTCCGCTGGTTGGCGGCCTAACACACCATCTTTGACAAGGTACACGGCACCGCCTGGTAGGTAAATGTACACGGTGTGTAGTGCCGCCATACATGGCGTGTATTCTCATTCTTCGGTCAGCAACCACTTCTAGAAATTTATACACAGCGTGTATCAGTGGAACATGGCATGCCCCCTTCATCCATCCACATGGGCATGTAGATTCTTATCACCCACCAACTGCTTCTAGAATGTTATACACGACGTGTGTATTTTTAACACGGCGTGTACCGGCTTCTAGTAACATGGGAATGTACTTTTCCCAGTCAACTAGTGGTTGAGCTTGAATGTACATGGAATTTACATATGTAAATGTCGTGTAGTTATAAATTTTTCCTCATTTCTTCTCCGTTTTGTGTATGTTTCCATAAACCTCTTGTTAATGAACATGATCACAAAAATCAAAGTATTTGTTCCCTAATCAGTAGGTAATTTCTGAAAACTTATTGTTATTTTTCAATAGAGTATATGAAAATGTATACACAAATTGGGTGCATCAAAATCCCCCATACTAAGTCAATTTCTTTCCCTCAATAAAATCGAAACATCTAATTAAATGAGTCTATCTTTTAAAAAAAAGAACTTCAGTTTATCAGAAATGTAAATAATAAGTTACAAGAGAAAATTTTAAAAATAAAAAAAAACAGTTTCAATCCAGGAGATATTCTAATGATGCCTCATAAATAATTCAATTAAATACATTAATCCTCTTTTAACACATGTTAAAACCTTTCAAATATAAGCAAGCCACTTGATGATTTACCTCACTGATAACTTACTCATACTCAAGATGCTTTTTAATCAGAGTTGTGCTCAATAAAAGATATATACACTCTATCAATAGGTTTGCAAGAAATATAGTTCTCCACTTTAGAAAATACGACTTACAAAAATCATGAGGGATTTTAAATAAGGATCAGATTTTTCTGTGGATAAAGGTTGGTAGGTAAAGATGTGAAAATAACCCTAAAGCTTGAAAAAGGAGGAAAAATTCTTAAATAAAAATGCATGATATTCAAAATTAAACTCGATTTAAAAACGTCCTCAACAAGCTTTATCACATAATCTCATTACCACCATCTCCTTTAGTTGATTAGGAGTCACAAACCCACAATTTTATATAAGGCCCCTTTTTTTGCACCATATTTTTTAGAATACAAACAGAACCTTTCTAAATTTCAAAAAATAGAGGTTTGGAACCCTTTTCGGCCAAAATGATCAAGATGCTCTCCCCCATACCTAATTTCATGACAATTAATGAATTTATACCATGTTTTTACAATCCTTTTTCTTTGAGATAAAATTAATAATCATGCAAAAATCAGAAAATAACTAGGGTTGGAAGGGAAATAGGCTAGTAATATGGATTTCTATAAAGTCTATTCATGGTTTCTAGGGACATTATGAAGATGAGATGAAGTGTAGGTCTCAAGATAAAGGGGTTCAAACAATATAATGCCTCAATAATTTTGATGTAATTAAAAAGTTATCTATGTTTCGAAAAAAAACATGCAAATTTTGGTAGTTATGTATATTTTAAGAATATCTCAAGAAAGAGGGTATTAGAAATATTATGTAAAAGGGTTTAGAATACCCTTCATGAGTAGGAAAAATAAATAAAGAGACAATCAAGTCATGACTTGGAAATTCATGATTAGTTTATTTGATGCAATTATCCAATGATTACAGGTTGCAATATAAATTATACAATAAATCATTTTAAAATACTCAAGAACCAAAATAATCATGCAATTTTTAAAAAAAATTCCCCTTTCAACATTATTATGTAAAATATGATTAAAAAAATATCCTCAAATTTTAAAATAGAGCTTCTAATAATGAGTTCTAATGGAATGGTAAGAAGGGAATTGACTAAAAGTGGTTGAAAGATTCCTCCCCATACTTAATACCACACATGGTCCACCAAGTTCTGAAAAAGAGGAACAAGGAAAGGTGGGGACAAAATATTGGACCAGACCGAGGGGATGGAAGGAATTAATTAAACTCAGAAATAAATGTAAGCAATGGAAAAAAGAATACTCCCCTCATCTCTAGGTGTAGAAAAACGGAATGTGATGTAAAAGTGAAGCCCAAAACGTGCCAGAGTACATGTGATAGGGGAAGAATGAGAACACTGCAAGCAGACATAACAGACACATGCATAGGATATCACAAAAATAATATATACAATGAAAAGAATGTGTCCAAAAACTAGTCAGGGTGTAGCCTCAGAAGAGGCATCATCCAGTATAGAACCAGCCGGTAGAGATGGATCAGGAGTTGTGGAAGATGGAGGCTCAGAATTTGTACACGGAAGGGAAGATGTAGATTTAGGAGCTGTAGGTGCTGGACTCAGTAAAGAAAGCTCGGCTTCCCCCCTGGACTGGCAGCTACGGTGGCAGCAGAAGTAGCAGCATATGGGCGCATAGTAGATAGGAGAACTGAATATGTGGCCAGTGTAGTGATGGATGGTGGAGCTATAGCATAAGGGCCCAGAAATGAGGCAATGACATGTGGTGGGGGTAGTGGAATATCAATATGCTGAAGAATAAGCTCCAACAGCTCCTCCATGCAGTCCTGGAGGCTGTCGATAAGCACCAAGTGCTACTCCATCATGGAGAGGAGGTGGGAAAGGGTGATATTGACTGAGGTTGCGAGGGTAGGAGGGGATAGTGGTGGTATGTAAGAAGTAAGGCTAGAAGAAGTGGGGTCAGTAGAAGGGGTGGGGTGGGGAAGCAGGAGGGGATGGGGAAGGAGGAGGGGGTTCATCTGCGGGTCCAGGAGGGTCAGCAGGTGGGTGGGGTGGAGCCTGAGCAAGGATGTAGGCAATCCCATGCTTCTGGACCAATCCTGTGTGAATAATCATGAGATATTCCATCTACTTGGTTGAACCTAACAGGTCATGGGGTAGGGAAGGCTCAAAAACTTCAAGGTGGTGGGAATGATGAGTGGTGTAAAACCCACCATTCAGTTTTCCCTGATGGCTAGAAAATATGGCATGGAAGTTGGAGGCGGCGAGGTAAGGGAGGTCCGGGTAGTCTGGGTAGTCCTTCCGGATGAAAAAAGTTAAGAGATCTATGTCACAACGTGT
This sequence comes from Viscum album, assembly GCA_963277665.1. Classification (NCBI taxonomy): domain Eukaryota; kingdom Viridiplantae; phylum Streptophyta; class Magnoliopsida; order Santalales; family Viscaceae; genus Viscum; species Viscum album. The sequence continues at coordinate 354,477,826 of OY728155.1, read as the reverse complement.
TAAAACCCCCAAATTCTCATGGAAGGAGAAAAGAATGGAGCTAAAGCACCGGTGGGTAAAACGGAGGATGGGGTCCGTGATAAGGGTACTCTTCTGGGAGGTAGGGGTATACCAGTGGTAAGGCCCAAAAATCTCTCGCCACATAGCAATGAGCTCAGAGGGCTCGGTACGGGTCATGGAGGAAACAGGGGGTTGGGTGACGGGATGGGGGTAGAAACTACACCCTCGGCCTAACTCGGTCATGGTAATGGAAAAATGTCATCCACCCATTCAGAATTGAACCATAGGTACTGCATCACCTGGCTTCTCCCGGTACTCAGCTCCATCGAACTCGAACGAGGTAGAAAACTCCAAAAACAAATCACAGAATATAGGAGTGTTGAACTGGAAAATAGCAAGCAGTGGAGTGTGTCCAAGGAGATCCTCTAACTCTCCCCAGATACTGAGCTGTTTTGGGATGCTTCTATCAAGGTAGAGGCTACTCAACGGAATCATGCAGCGAGAGAAGCACTAGATCCTATCATGTGTTAAGTTGGTGATCGGGAACACCATGCATGGGTAGGGAACACATGTAGGTCCCGGTGCAGATGGAGGTGCAGCAGCAGGAGCTGGCTCTGGGGGTGGATCTGCTGAAGTAGATGGAGGCCCACTGGATGAAGTGGTCGATGTGGGTCCAGCAGCTACTAGAGGGGGAACATGAAGGGTGGTAGCCGATGGAGAAGTATCAATGGTGCTCGGAGGCTCGGTATGGGGTGGTGGAGTCGCAACTCTACTAGAACTAGCCTCGGTTGAAGGAGTGAGTAGTGGAAGGGTGGACAATAAAAGGAGCTCGTATACCAGAGCATCTGGGTCTGGGTGCGTTTCAGGTCGAAGTCGTATCTAGCGATAAATAGGCCTCTCACCCTCAGTGGCGGAGGCAGGCTGCTTCCCATGGGAAAGATCTCGATATGCAAAAACCTGAAAAAGAAAGAAAACCCAAAAAAAGAAAAATAAATGAAAAGGAAACAAAGAAAATGTGAGAAAATTGAAAAATAAAAGTACACGACATGTAGTGAAACATGAGTAGCATCTTGTGTTCTATGGATAAACATGCCAAGGGAGAATAAGTTAGACAGAAAAGTGTACACGACATGTACTGAACATACACGCCATGTTCATGCAAAGTGGGCATGGTCATGTTGTAGTAAAGACACAACAACGATTTTGATAGTTCTAATAATAATGGGCACGCCATGTATGGATCAGACACAGCGTGTTCATTACCAGAGGATCATGGTTGTGTGGGGGGCTAGACATGGGCTGGCCGAAGGAAATGTCATACACGGCGTGTGCCGAACATACACACCATGTATATGAACATGGTGTGTGAGGTAGTTTTAAGTGATACACATGGATGCACCAAAAGAAATGTCTTACACCCCGTGCACCGAACACACACGCCGTGTATATAAAAATGGTGTGTAAGGCCCTGTGAAAAGGATACCCGGGCATGATGGGAAACGGTACACGGTGTGTACCGACCACACACAATGTGTAGTTTTAAATTACAAATAATCTAGTGTGTGGCCCTGTACAAAAGTACAAGACGTGTGTTCTACATGTTGTGGCTATGTACCGTGGAATCCGAACAGTAATCGGATCTCGAAACTACACTAAAAAGTTATAATAACTTGAAAGAGAGGGTGTATAAGGGTGTACCTAGACCGAGGATCACAATGCAAGAGAAATCAGAACCAAAAATGAACAAAATCCATATATTGGAGCTAATGGAGTTCAGGTGTTGTACAGGGGAAGAACCAGGAAGAAAATGATTCTGTGTGACATGACATGAAGTCGGGTGTCCGCAGCTTATATAGTGGAGGTACACGACGTGTACATCTTGACTGCACACCGTGTATCTGAACTTTTATATATATATAATTATTATAATAAACTACATAATAATTAATATTAATAATTAAAAATAATAAAAATGGATATATAAAATTGTATAAATAATTTTAAAATAAAAAATACATGTACTGTTGTGGGAAAATACATGGCGTGTATTTTAAAAGAGGAAAATGAGAAGTAAAACCTTTAGTCTGGTTCTTGGGTGAGGTTTGAACCGGCGATCGGTCATTCCGAACGGAATCCCTCAACCAATGAATATAAAGTTGTAATAATTCCCATATCTATCAATTATATATATATTTATTTTATTCGGCCAATACTACACGGAAAGTAGAAAATGCACGGCGTGTGGTTTATAATTATAAAAGGAGGGGATGAAGTAGGGAGATTAGCTGAGTTCAAAACTAGGTCTTTTGGATCCAGGGCATATACTTCTCCAATCTTCTAACTTCATCCGAATGAATTACATTATATGGACAAGATTTAAATTTAGTAAGGAAAAATATGGAACATACGACGTATATCGAAAGACACACCGTGTGTTTTTATTAAAAGGGTAAATTGATGGAAATGTGGCGGTTGTCGAGATTATAACCCGGGTCTTTTCGAGCTAGGTTACGATCTTGGCAAATAAATCCATCCCCACCATGGGTTTTCTTATAAGGATATGTATATATATTTATATGTGAAAATTACTACACACTCTGTATAAGAAAATATGAAAATTAAAAGAAGGAATCTCGTGCCGAATTTAGTCCTGGATGATTCGAACTGGGGACGACTCGGATAAACTCTAGTGACCTTACCATTGGCACCGACATCATCCATGTTTATTACTTAGTTTATATAGATATTTATAATATCTAGAAAAATGAAAAAAGGAAAGGTACATACCATGTATATAGGTGGTACACGGTGTGTATCCTATGGGTTTCTTCCTAGGAAGCGCCTTTGTTTTAGGTTGTTGTCTAGACCTACATGCCTTTGCTTACCTGAGCTCTATAGTGGATACTGGTCCCAATAATAGCCGCCCATGCTTTCTAGGAATTGTAACTTCTCTGGATCTTCTTCAATGGGAATGTCTGGAATGATGAAGTTATCAAAAATAAATGAACATACCAGATCATCCACTAAGCGATCATCCATTGTAGTTATATCATAACAACCTTCATGATCGGGTGATGATTATTTCTTGACAGCCTTGAGAACTTTGTAGGAGACTCTCTCGTCACCTACCTGGAAAATCTACTTCCCCCTGGTGCACGTCAATGAGTGCCTTCCCAGTTTCCATGAAATGTTGTCCCAAAATGATACTTGTCTCCTTGTCATCCTCTATGTTGAGTCTAATGAAATCAGTAGGGAGGATAAGTATACCCACCTTGACTAGGACGTCCTGCAGTAGTCCCTTCAGATCATTGATGGGTCGATCGGCAAGTTTATGGGCTACCCAGGTAGGCTTCAATTCATTGAGCCTTAGCTTCTTGAAAATGCCAAGGGGCTTGAGGTTCACATTGGCCCATAACTCACAGAGGGCCTTCCTAATCTCACATTGTCCAATGGTAAATGGAATAGTGAAACTACCTGGATCTTGGAGTTTGGGAGGAATTGAATGTTGGACGACTGTAGAACCCTCCTTGGATAGGTAAATGGTGCCCAGATCATCTATTTTACTTTTGTTTGAAAGTATTTCCTTCAAGAATTTGGAATAAGTGGGCATCTGCATCAATTCCTCTACAAATGGAATATTTATGTGCAACTTTTTAAATACGTCCATGAATTTTCAAAAATAGTGTTCCAGATTTCTTTCCTTTAATCTCTCTCAGAAGGGTAAGGTAGGTTCAATGGGTCTGACAACCTTCTTCCCGTTATTCTAAGAATCCTTCTTCTATGGTATTTTGGATGAGGAGGGGTTGGTACCGGTAACTTCTTCATCAACAGGGTGTGTGGATACATCGGACTATGATGGTTGGATTTGTTGGATCTTTTTTCCACTTCGGAGCGTGAAAATATGGGCCTCCTCCCTTGGGTTCATTTCTATGTTGCCCGGTATAGTATCAGGTTTCCTTCTCGAGAGTTGGTTTGAAAATTGGACAATCTAGTTCTCTAGGTCTCTAATTGAAGCCTCTTGATTTTGGAATTTGGTCTCAGTAGTAGATATTAATTAGGTAATGAGATCCTCTAACATTGAGGTGTTCTACTGCCGAGGAGGTTGTTGAGCTGGTGGAGGTGGTGGCTATAGTGGCTGCTATGGGTGAGGGTTCTGATACCCTTGCTGCTGATAAGGGCTCTATTGGAGCTGTTTCTTCCTCTGGTATTGATTCAGATAAAGAGGACGGTTTTAGCCATGCAGTCACTGGGGCTACGGATTCTACTGTTGTTGGCCCCAACTTGTATTTTATTGATCATGCCATGCTGGATTCTGATACTATCGGTACTGGTTGGGCCCTTGTTTTGTGCAACATATCTCACCTATATTATTGAAGGGACTCCAGTAGAAGTTGGGTATTCTCCCATGATGTGCTTATCACCACATTTTCTACATGCCAGATGATTTTCCGCATGTACTTGGGACGCGATCTTCAGATTGAGAGGGTCGATCTTCTTGGACACAGTGTCAAACTGGGAAGCTAGCATGTAAGTGGCATCAATGTTATGCATACCTCATTTTTGTGTGCCACACTCGGAATTCCACTGGAATCTATTGGCCGACATGTCCTCCAATAGTTCGAAGAGTTATTTAGGGGACTTCCTCATTATCGTACCACCAGAAGCAGCATCCACCACAGAATTGGTCTTAGCTGTCATCCCACCATAAAAGATTTGGACCTGCATCCAATGTGGAAGTCTGTGTTGTGGTAATTTTCACAACATCTCCTTTAAGTGGTCCCATGATTTTTATAATGATTCCACATCATGCTGCTAGAAGTTGTGGATCTCATTTCGTAGTGTTACCATCTTTGAGGATGGGAAGTATTTGGACAGGAACGTCTGGGCTAACTTCTCCCAGGTGAGGATGGATCGTTACAGCAAGAAATTAATCGAATCTTTCGCCTAATCCCTTAGAGTTAATGGGAAGATGTGAAGATATATTGCATTCGTAGACACTCCATGTTAGAGGAATGTGATGTAGACCTCTAGAAAATTGGATAGATGGGCATTGGGATCCTCGCTAGGAATGCCACCGAATTGAACAATGTTCTGGATTAACTGCATGATCGCAGGCTTGATCTAGAAGTGTTGGGCCTTCACCAGTGGAAGGACGATGCATGTGTTAGCTCTGTGGATTGATGGAAGGTCATAATCTATGAGAGCACGGCGTGGAGGTGGCTGCTGAGGAAGGAGAACTGGCATGAGTTGTTGGTCCCGAGGGGTGTAGAACGGCCCCTGAGCATGGTTGAAATATAGAATTTGCTATGGTTGGATATGTTGGAGATGCTAAGGGTTCTGGTTGTCATCCGATCTTAACTATTGTATAGCTCCTTGGACAGCAGTAGTATTTCCTTCCTCATTCTGCGCTAGTGGAGTGGTTTGGTTGTGTTCAGCCACTAGTTCTCGTTGGTGCCTCAAAAACTTCTGTTCGATCTCCGGGTCATTTGGGAAAAACCCTGATGACTTAGTGTTCTTGGAATGCATGAGGTGAACTCTCATACACCTATTGTCTTGCACAAAGAAGAAAAAAACACCAAGTGTAAATGAGGAAAAAGAAAGATAAACTGAAATGAGAATTGAAAATAGATTTTTGGGAATTTATGATTTTTATTTTCACTAAAATTTGATACAAATTTAATTATAACAAGAATAAAATTAACTCTAATTTTCCCCAGCAACAACACCAAAATTTGGCAAGTCGTTTCACTGAAGGTATATTTTTGGGGTCCAAAATTATTTTTACCCTAACATATATAGAACCACTAAGGGGTCTATCCATATGGAACTGAGAAGTTATTTTATCTTACTTATCATAGATTGTATTTTTGTTTAAGCAAAGGTTTATTAATTAGGAATCGATTTTTGTTGATTTGTTTGGATAGAAAATGAATAATTGGTTTTAATTTTCTTTTAACAAACTAATTAATGAAATGAATTTGAATACAATAAAATATAATTTTGATTCTAATAAAGATAGAAATGCTTTGGGGTTATGGAATTATGAGAAGTTCATTCTTAAATAAAATTTCTTACGAGGTTGTGTTCTTCATGATAACCCAACACTATGGATTCAATTTGTCATAAAGTTTCCTTGGTCTGCTAAACATTATATTTAGAGCTGAAGAAACTATCTCCTTGGTCTGGTAGTTAGTGTTTAACAGATCTTTATTTCAATTAGTCCATTTTGAGTCAACGAATACTTCCAATGGTCGTGAAATTATTTGTCAGTAATGTTCTTTTGAATCCCTGAAAATTATGCCCTTTGTCCAGCACAAAATTTCTAGTGATAATTTGAAGTTATTTAAGAAGAATAAGAAGAGGTTAATAAAAAAACACATTCAAAGAAACTTAATTCAAATTACAACTCATCATCTCCCACAAACCCAACACACTAGGTGTTTAGTTACACATGGGGACGAAAATAAACACAATACTATAGATACATGATGTTATCATGCTTGAAACTTCTAGGTTGAATAGATTCTTCAGTAGACGGTTGAATGAAGGTAGTACGACGACATAGTGTATCTCCTTCGGAACATCGATCCTTTTCTCTAAAAAATACCAAAACACCCTCTCCTATTTAGTCCAGAGGCCAAGGCCTCCTTTTATAGAAAAAATAATTGCACGACATGTCGACAAAGTACACGCCATGTACTTTTGTCAATTCGGTTTTTCCTTCATCTTCTTCACTCATAGGTGGCCTAACATGCCGTCGTTAACATGGAACACGTCACCACCTGGTAGGTAAATGTACACTATGTGTAGAGCCACCATACATGGAATGTAGTATAATTATTCAGTAACCAACCACTTCTAGAATTGTATACATGACGTGTATCAGTGGAACACAGCGTGTCCCCTTCTGCCGGCCACATGGGTGTGTAAACTCTTTTCCCCCACCAACCACTTCTAGAATGTTATACATGGCGTGTATATTTTTAACACGGTGTTTACCGGCTTCTGGTTACTTGGGAATGTACTTTTATCGGTCAACCCATGTCTGAGATTGAATGTACACGGTGTTTATATAAGTACACGCTGTGTAGTTATAAATTTTTGCTCAGTTTTCCCTGTTTTGTGTATTTTTTCATAAACCACCTGTAAATGAACAAGATAAAAAAAATCAAAGTATTTTTTCCCTAAGAAGTAGGTAATTTCTGAAAACTTGTTCTTATTTTTCAATAGAGTATATGAAAATGTATACACAAATCGGGTGCATCATGGGATATGTAGGAACGCCCTGACATCGCGTTTTTGGGTCCATCTTGAGTTCCACTAATTTATCTCTTCTATACTGCCTTTTAGGCCCTGACTCTTATAGGACCGTGTGTTGTGACATGGTGTGGGATTATGCCTTCATTCATGTCGGGTTTATAATAGTCGCACCACATACTCCCCTTCATGGTGATTGTCCCTCCTATTTCATGTCTCGCATGAAATTAAATTGTATGATGTCCTACATGACATTAAAATGTATGATGTCCTGCATGACATTAAATTGTCTATTGCCTTGTATGGTGTTAAACTACACCCTTATAACTATGTATGGCATGATTTCCATATTCATAAGATACATAGGAATGCATGTACATCTCAACTTTGGGTCCAGCTCAACTGAGAGCTAGCCTCTCCTACCCCTTATTCTCTAAACATTTCTTGCCCCTCGGCCTGAGGATTCTTTCTTGGAGTCGTATGAAGTGTGATGTGGGCCTCATCCTCATTCACGTCGGGTATTGTTTGTCATGCAGTGCACATTCCCTCTGGAACCTCATCTCCCAGGTATATGTTTGGGCATTGTGACTCTAAACTATGCTGCCTAGTCCCACATGACTTTAAAATGTTATGTCTATACTGCACAAAAATAAACTGCATCGTTGGTCCCATCCCATGACCCTATACTGTGACATAATTGTCCTGGGTGCACGATGAAGAACGAAACTGCGTTGTGGTGTCCTCACTCGAGGGGAAAACATGTTTGGTGTTGGTCACCCACCATACCATTTTCCAAAGCCTACATACAACTTGATTCTTGTGGTGATACTTGTACTTTCTCTCCTAGGTTCGTCACATCACAAAAAACATTAAATATAAAGGATAAACAATATCTATCAAATGCCACTTCTTTTGGGGAAAGGGATAGACCTGCATGACCTTATTATCTCTGGAGCAGGTATCTTACCATGCCACCCTTAGAACAATGTGTGGATTGATTCCCATCCTCATGGGGTACGTAGGAATGCCTATGCATTTTTTCTTTCTCCCAACCTCACTTTCAATTTCAGTCACCTGAACAAGAAGATTTTTAGAGGGTACATTGTAGTGATACAGACTTCTACTATCCACATTCATGTAGGTTTTTAGTAATTACATCACCATGTGTCTCTGACTTCCATATCTTCATGGTCTGAGCTATATGACAATAAACTAAGACCAATCTGCATCCTTGCCACAAGATGTTAAACTGAATTGTATCTTTGAGAACTATGTATGGTTTGATTCCCATCTTCAGTGGATACATAGGAATGCCTAGGAATCATTTCATCAGGTCCAGCCCAAGGAATCTAAAATCATGCCACCATGTTTAGTCCTGTGGCCCAAAATCATTTGGGAACATTTGGTGTGGCGAGTACCCCTTGGGTTCTCATTCACATCATGTTTTGAAATAGCCACACCATGTTTCTACCACGTCTTTTTCAACGAGGTCCAAGTTATATAACCCTAAACTAAGATCTCTCTATGGGAACATCACGTCTTGTTTGGCCGCTTTGCCACCCTGCACACATTCTATTAAATTAGGCCCCCTTTAATGGCCCATCCTACAACCAATATGTTGGTAGCATACAACCCTAGGACCCTTGTCCTTAAAAAGGGACCTGAATTCCTTAATCCAATCCGTCTATTTTGTCGAACTCAGATGCATTGTGACAAAAAGTCCAAAGTATATAATTTTCATGGGGAAATTCCTTTATTCCATGTCCTATCTTCGTGAACCCGTTATTTTGATCTTCATACACTTACATGTCTGAAGCGACCCCCTTTACTTCATGGTCTCATGCCACATTGACTTACCTACCGTCTTGGGCCAATGTCCCTGAGGACCATCGATGACATTTACGATGGGTCCCATGTTTCGAACATGGTCAGCGATCGACCCTCATTTTTTATCCCCATTTTAGGATAACATGAAATAGATACAGTGTTTAAAATATGGTCAACAGTTATCCCATATCATCACGCCACCATCATTGTGGTCCAGATCTCGAGCATCATTATTCACATATTTTCACTTCCGCATGTTCAACTAGAATTCCAAAACACTCATCTTTACCCCTTTGTGCATCTAGGTTCGTCAAGTAGATGGGTTGGCACTATTGGACATCATTCACCTTATGTCCCATCACACCTAACATGTGACTTTATGCACTAGGAAATTCCCATCACATCCATTATTTCCCACATCCAGCACGACTCACGTGATCCTAGTATTTTTGGTAGGACGTGTACTGGCAGAGCCATGCCATGCATACATTTCTTCATCCCCCATGACATTAAACTGCGTTCTCTTAAACTACATTTTTCTTGATACTCATCCTCATGGGATACGTAGAGATGCCCATGCGTTTTTCCTTGGCCCCAACACCATGGTCATTAACCCTTCTGGACCCCTGGGCCCAATCCTGGTATAGATAGTATGACCTATAAACTATGTGCAACATCCTCACTGTGTGATGTTTATACTGCATGCCTCTCATCTGCATCTGTATGATGTGAAACTGCAGAGCATTCCATTTCCATACAGGAGAGTTCCTGCTCAGTAGTATGTTTGATCCTTGATCAAAATAACATGCCCACCTAATGTGTTTCTAACACGGTGGCATTATTTCAAGAGTGTTGGACTCCATTCGAACAACCCATCACTCCACTATCCACACTTTGCATTCCCTTTATTTGGAAACTCATCCTCTTTCACGTCTAAAAGAACCCCCTAATATTATGGATGCTTGACCTATGGCTCACCTACTGTCTTGGGCCAACCTTCTGGAAGACCAATGGATGACGTTTCAAGTCAGGGCTTGGGTTTCAAATATGATCAATGGTCAGACCTCGTTTGTTATCTCCATTTCAGGATAACACAATAAGGATACTGCATTAGAACGCGGTCAGTGGTTATTCTTTATTGCCACGCCACCCTCACAGTGTTCCGAATCTAGGGTATCATGATTCACACTTTTCACTCCCTTACGTTCGGGCTGATTCCAAACGCCCATGGCATTACCCAGCTTATGGACTAGAGCATGATGGGAAGACAACACATTAATTGTTACGAGGTCACCATCCTCCAATCAGGCCTCTACCCATATTCTTGGAAATCCGGATTGGTTATTCAAACCCTGGATGCTCGAAGCATGTTTTCACTCTTATATTTGAATGGAATGACAAGGTTTTCATCCCTAGTTTCTCACATCGGGCCCAACCCACTTGAGCTTAGGGACTGATTGCTGGATGTTCCATGAATATAACAGAAGTGCAGTAGACCAAAGCACATGATCCTGAGCCTAGTTGGTGAGGTATCCTTATGTGCATCCACAAGACCCAGGTTCAAAACCATGTAGAGGAATATTTCCAGGGGTACTATAATAGTACTGTAGCATGCACTTTAGTAGACACTGTATCAGTACTGTATACTGTGCGGGTACTATAACAGAACTATACAATGTATAGGTAATGTAGAAGAACTGTACACTATGTAGGTAATGTAGCAGGTACTGTAGCAGGTACTGTAACAAGTAATGTTTGGTACTGTAGTAGCTGGAACTATTCACCTTGGGCCACCGGTTTGGGCTTGGAGTCCTTAAGGCTTTCAGGCCACCCAGGAATTCAGGTCAGTAGGGATTTCGAGCCACCTTTAAGGCCCTCGGGCCACCTCATGGACATCGGTCCACATGCAGTTTCCCCAAACACACTACAAAAAATGGAGCAGCCTCAGAAGAGGATTCAGAGCAGGTGCACTCACCAGAGCTGAACCAAATGGATTGTTAGAATGAGAGGTAATGGATTTTCCATTAGTACTAGTCTATGCTTGCATGGTAAGGCTAGCCAGATGGCCACGCAAATGTGGGGAGCTAGTATCATGACGCAGATGCTGGGGAGGGGTAGTTCCTTGTAGATACTCTGGTTGAATTCCCTAAGACCTTTGGGTCATGTAATCTCTTAATCCTATGGGCCTTGTAATATCTGAGCCTACAGTCCTTGTAAGGGTTCATCCACATCCCTTGAAAGGGGGGTTATCAGGAAATTAGTAAAAATGAAGGCCTTTGGGCCATTCAGGCAGTAGACCAAAAATGAATAACTGAACTCATGAATACATCTAGCATGAATAATTAATGCATGAAGACATGGTCAAAGGATACATGCATCAAAATACCAAAGTATCAACCCCTTCCATGGATGTCTTGACCCTATAAAAAGAGTGTTGTAGCTCTTACACCCTCTGGAATGTGGTATCCAAGATTCTCAGTTTCCTGTTCATTTCCCGCTCCTCCTCAACAACGATGGGGTGCAGTTCATCCGCTGTGATCCGGGCCCACTCCTCCTTGGTTAGAATAATGGTCATATCCTTTGAGGCTTGACTCATATTCTCATCGTCCTCCGCCAACTGGGCCTTCACCGCAAAATAATATCTGACTGAGCATTGAGGGAAGTAGAATGTTCATCTACCCAAGTGTGTAACTATTGAATCTCTTTTTCTGCCTCATAGAACCTCTTTATGTTCACTGATTTTCTCTACTTCCAACCCACATCAAGGCTTCAGTCATACTCCTAGATCTTCTCCGCCATGAGATGTCAATTGAGTATGTAGAGACACAATTCATCCACTCCCCCTTAGCACAATATTCACCTAGTCACGAATGAAGTCTCTACATCTGGTATATCCATTGTTCTTGAGGGGTGTCATCAATAAAGCAATGGATGAGCTTCCATGACTGACGACAGACTATCTTACTATCCTCATCATTAGAGTTCGTCTCATCCAGATATGCGGGTTTGGTAGGATCATGCGTAGGTAATGGCTTGAAGAACTCATCAGCAGGGTCCGTATCTAGTGTCTGATCTGGTATGAAAGGACCCACGCTGTCCAATCGATTTTCACCATCGTATCCCAACTCAATGATCTCAGGCTCGCCCCGCTAATGGTCCCCCATATGACCGGGAGTGCCATAGCTTGCTTGTTTTGAATATTCGCTTCCATGGCCACTAGAATTCCCATGGGAAAGGATCCACAAGGAATACCAACCAACCATGCTAAGGAAGCCCACACCATTTGAAGAACTATGCATTCCAAGAAGTTCATAGATGTCAGTAACCCTAATCAATGGGTGGAAGGCTTGAATTATTTTTAAATAGGTCATAAAGAGATCAAATTGGCAGTCTCTCTCTTGGGATTTCTCTATTGATACCCTGAGGCATGCCCCTCCATATATTGTGTGGAAGTCTGAAGACTCTGGGGGAACTATATCGGATGTCCTAGATTGTCTGGATGCAGTAATCACTATCTTCACAAGTGTGGATCCTGAATGCCCTGTATTTTCAACCGCTGAGGGATGATAATGAGTTCTATGTCTGAGGCCCTCTTGCATAGTGTAAATATTAGTTAGGGGTCCAAAGTAGCTTGGAAAAAGAACCTAGGGATAGAACTCAGTGTCTTACCTCGAGATCCTCTGAAGACTCTTCAGGCTCTGGGTTTGAGTCACCAACTTTACCCTCCTCCAATGGCCCCCCTCTACCGGCATCCTCCCTCTAGGAAGACTCATCCAATTCTTCCGAAAAAGGGATGAACTCCCTCAATTCTACAGTTGAAAACTATGGAGGGGCCGTTTGACCCAGAAACAACTACACCCGGTATTTCATTAGACGTGGGGCACCCTGGGTGTGCACAAAGTCTGACAACTCGGATAGGTATTGCTCTGCCTCCGCCTAGGGTACTGAAAAGCCATCCCTAATGGGGAATATCCCCAGAAAATACATCCTCAGACCATTTAAGTATTACCACATCTCAGATTCGTCATGGAATTTTCTGTTGACATCCTAGATGTCCCAGGTCTCCGGGAAGACATCATTATTTAGCATGTCTATATAGCGCAGCTACATCCCTAGAGCCTGGGTGGATATTTTATGAAATCCTCTTAGTAACCTCCCATTTGGATAACTCCATTCTTCTAGGACCTTCAGGTCATCGTCCGCCGCCAGATCTGCTACCGCTAGCACCCACTCAACTGGTGTGTGTGTCGCCGCTACAACTGCCACACCACCGCAGTATGTCCTTGCCACTGTCTGGCCCCAGCCTTGAGGTTACGAGGCACACCATCACCGGCTCGAATGGTTGGACGCTTCAACATCTCCTCTAGGTAGTCCAACTTCTAGATTTTGGCATACTCCTTCACCAACCCAAAGATAGTTGTGGGCAAAGGCATCTCATTTTTCATCTTCCCATCTTCCTGTGTGAACTTGAGCCACATCCACCTCATCACGCATGGGTGCTCCTCATTGTGCACCCCAAGTAGACCCGTGGGGTCAACCACTGCAGACACAATAATTTCCTTGAATATCATTATGGGGTGTACGGTTCATAGAGGGACTTCCAGTCCACCCATATAACCAAGACTCCACCCCAAAAGGCCAAGAGATAGGACTGATGATCCTCTGTTCCTTGGACATCATTAGTGAACACACATATTTGGCAATGAGAATGGGTGAAAATGAAAGACCTCTACCTTCCAGACCAAGTTCAGTACCACCTGCACCATCATATTGGATGGAAATCTCCCTACCGTATTCATGGTTGGGTGAAAATTCGATTCTATTGGGGAGATCAGGTTTGGATACTCATAGGTGCCTCCGACATGCACCACTATCCACCCATACAGTAGGTGGAATGGCCCACATATTCTTTTCGGCTTCATACCTTTGCTAATATGCCACAAAATCTTGTACATATTAACGAGAATTGGGATCCTGAGGTTGAACCACTCTCCAGTTGCTGGCATGGATGCCATGATAAATGTGCTTGGTCTCACTCCCATGTTGATATCTCTCACTGGCAGGATCTAACAATAGATAACTACCAAAATGAATGCATCCAACCTGACTACCAGTTTCTTCTTAGTGATGACCCTAAATCCCTAGGTTTTTCACTAGCTTTCCTCCAAGAGCCACCAGTATGATCATTCCATGCCCCTTGATCCCCCTTTGTGAAAGTTTGAGGCCTCACCAGAAACCTCATATCTTTCCAAATGTTCAAGAACTGCTTGAACCACCAATTGATGTGGACATCCCCCACCGATTTCTTGTCCTCTCCCGGTACTATGTTCATAAATGCCATCGACAATGGTGGAATTTTCTCTAGATCCTCCCACACACCCATAACAAGGAGGAATTAACCATAAATCTCCCCCAGTATCGGGACCCCCTGAGATATGATGTGAATCCCATAAATGAATGTAGAACTCTCTATGGTACAAATGGAAGGTATTGGTCCACTATGACCATCTTCTTAGAAACTCTCAAATTAGCTAATTCACCTGATACAACTGGAATTGGGACGCCCATGTCACCTCATACAGGCCCACTCTTCTCAGCTCTTCCCTGAATTCATCGCACAAGGCACCTACATAGTAGGCCCAAGCTCAGTCGTCTATGAAGTTTCCACCCTAGGGTAGATCCCACTCACCGGACCACCCCTTTCCTGCGTTCCTCATGGATGCCTTCAAGATGGTGTGGTACATATGTGGGGTTTTCTCCAGCCGTAGTTCCTTAAAGTCAACATTTTTCGTATAACTATACTGACAGTCAGTGTTGATAAGTGGGATGTCCGCCCGGGCATGGCCCTTCAGCCACCCTGAACCATTAGTGTTGGAATGGCGTGCTACTGAACCAGTTTGTTGCCTCATTCTCACTCAATTCATGGATGAAGATGTCATCTCTCAGTCCAAATCCATACAAAGGCATCCTCTTACACAGTGGATAGTCTCTCTAGATTTCTGACAGTAGTGCCACTAGTGTGTTATGGTCAGAGTGGCTTCACATGAAATCCCCTATACAAGAGATATTCTCTATATCTTCCCTATGGAAAGAATCTACAAGGACCCCTAGAAGCCTCTTGGTGATCCATTCAGGTTTTTATTTTGTGTTTTTTTTTGCTTATGGTTCACAGAGCACTTTCTTAGAGCTCCCTCACAGTGGTCGTTCAAGTAGACTGTTCGTGGAGCCATGCCCCGGCCTTTAAACACAAGCTGGAGAGTTAACAATCATGAAGTCAAAAAACTCGATGTGCTCCATGAAGCAGAAGACATAATTTGTAGAGAGAAATCATGGAGTATGCATAGCATTGTAAATTTATTACGCTAAAATCCAAAATCATAGGAATGAGAAATGAAAAAAGAGAGGCTGGCCTCCACTATTTATAGGCGAGGACCCCCAGTGCTTTGAAGTGCATCCGATCAAGGTAAAATTCATGGAGAGCTCAGCCCATATGTCACCCCTCTGCTCTGCGAGCCTCATTCGTGAGTCAGCTTCTCGATTGGCTGAAGAATTTTGGTGATTGATCCTCAAACGTTGACCCTCTATTTCTCTTCGGCTCCCAGAATGAGGGGATGGGGGAATTTTTTGATTCCACAATTTGGGAATAACAAGAATAAAAATAATTCATTAAGGGCTCTCTTGTGAGTCTTGTTCGTGGTGCCCTCGTTGCCCCATGGATGGGGAAACGTTTCTTCTCCGCGAAGGCACTACATAGCAAGGAGGCGGGAGGCCCTGTGATCCCCCTTGATGTTTGTGAACCCACTGTGCAATAAGGAGGCTGGAGGCTCCATGATCCCCGTTGACATTTGGTATCCCGCCATGGAGTAAGGAGGCGGGAGGCTCCATGATCCCCTTTAATGTTTGTGAACCCACCACAGATCAAAGAGGCATGAGTCTCTGCAATCCCATTTGATGTTTGAGAACCTGTCGTGGATCAAGGAGGAGGAAGGCTTTGCAATTATAAAAAATTTACACGTGTCTCCGTGCCCAGCGAGCTCTACGTCGCGGCGCCTCTTGCCTATAAATATCGGGCTCCCTTGAGACCAAAGGATAGATCCTTCGACCTTTCTACTTATTAGCTCTCAAATCACAAAGAATATTCTACTATGTGAACCATGAGCTTCTCAAGGTACTTTAGCTTCATGAGGTTCCTCTCCCTTGGTTTGAATTCATCCCCTCTTCCAAGAGGGATGCCCTTCATGGATCCCATGGGCCTCTGTGAAGGAATGGGATCCCCATGGGGACTTGGGTCTTCATAGAGCACTTATGCTTCACATAGTACCTTACATGGACATGTGATCCACAAGATAAGGTAGGGTCAATGTGCTTCGTGAAGAATGTTGCTTCGCAATGCTACGCTTTACTGGGGACCCTTGTTTTGCAAAGCCCTGCTCCATGAATTCCATTCCAATTTGTGAAACACCATTCATGTGCACCAATTCACTATGCTTAGGCTATGCCACTTCACATCATGAAGAATACCCCTTCATAAAGCCCCTCCAATACAAGGAGCACCATAGATTCACTAGGCTTCTACCTATGAACCCATATTCTTTGCAACTCCTTTTCTTGTGCGAACCTCCATGTTTGTATGACATTATATCAAGATCCTATGGATGATACTTCCTATTACGCTGCTTCACCTCATGCATCTTATCATAGGCATGCTAACAGTTATTTCTTATTCGCATAGCCATGCTAACATGGACCCCTAAATGGATCACTCAATATTACCCCTCACCACGGCATTATTGATGCCCTCACTTCTTCAAGGGTGGGTGGGTATTAGTTATGTAAGTCCATGAGGTGCAGAGTGAACCTGCCTTGTCCGAGATATAGGACTTTAAACAACCGAACACCATCATCCTCAACACATGATGTTAACATGTGTCCTCACCCCGTGCATTATACACAGGGTGCACTGTCTCAGACATTCTCTATGCCCATTGGTATCCAAGGGAGTGAGATCATTCCTAACATAGAATGACATATTATTTATCAGAGCGACATCTGTCCACAGGGAAAGGGGAACCACCTTGGTGTAAGCCCCACACCTTTCTTGATAGAGGCAGAATTCCTACCCCTCCTATCTTCTTCCTAGACAATGACCAGAGAGGGGGTGATGGGCACCATAGCCTTCCTTTCCTCGGTACCAAATATCTCTCTTGTTGGTCTTTGTCGCCACCCAGGCCTCCACCCTAGAGTAAGTCCCAATATCTATCTTCCTAGGCTAATAACCACGCGTAAGCCCCTATTTCCTCCCTGGGCTAATAACCATGTGTATTCCACTTTTTCCTCCCTAGGATGATAACAACATGTATGCCCCTATTTCCTCCCTGGGCTGCTAACCACATGTAAGCCCATGTTTCCTCCCTAGGTTGTTAACCACACGTAAGCCCTTATTTCCTCTCTAGGCTTCTAACCACACCTAAGCCCTTGTATCCTCATTGGGTTGCTAACCACGTGTAATCCCCTATTTCCTCTTTGGTCTGTGGACCTATAAGCCCCTGTCTTCTTTTTTGGGATGCTAACCATGTGTAAACCCCACTACACTTCCCACAGACGCACCTTTCGTGATGTAATCATCAGGTCTTCGCTGCCTCTTGTTTCTCACATCTATCAATACTCACGTGGTATTAGAGTAATCATCGACCATGACATCCTTGGGGAAGCCTAGAGTGTAATCTCCACACACCATTATAATCTACATGGACTTTGATCATTTCCAAGTCATGTTACGTAGGAAGCCTCTATGAGGTTCAAGCCCACCATCCATTGGTCCTGACCATCTTCATGTCGGTTCCCACCATACCAAATTACGAGTACTTAGATCCTTTCCAAGGCAAGGTACGGAGGAATCCTCTCTAAGGTTCAAGACCAACACCATTGGTCCCAATCCCCTTCACATCTGTTCCAACTATTAATAACTACATGGAATTTGTTCCTTGCCATGGAAAGGTATCTAGGAAGCCTCCATGAGGTTCAATCACAACACCCATTGGTCTCGAACACTTCACAGCTCTTCAAAAAAACTACTTTCTAACAATTTGGACATTGATCCTTTACATGGTAGGGTACGTAGGAATCCTCCCTGAGGCTCAATCCCAAGAAACACTAGTAATGGCCCCCTTCACTTCGGACCACCATCGTCCCGTTTGACGTTAAACTGCATTTCCCCTTTTCATCTTTCAAGACGTTAAACTGCATCCACCAACCCGAAATACATGGGATTTGATCATTGTTTCCAATATAGGATAGATAGGATGCCACCATGAGGTTCAAACCAATACAGCAGTAAGCCATTGTGACCCCATCTAGTGGTAAGCGGTAGTGACCCCATCAAGTGGTAAGCTGTTGCAACCCCATCCAGCGGTAAGCCGTTGCACACCCTATCCAACGGTATGATGTTGTGCCTCCATCCAGTGGTAATCCATTATGCCTCCATCCATCAGTAAGATGTTTCACCCTAATACAATGATAAGCCATTTTGAACCCCATTCAGAGGTAAGCCTTTGTCAACCCAAACCCATCAGTAAGCCGTTGTCGTCCCTTCTATTGAGAAAATTATCACTGATATGTCCTAGTGGAATAAAACCATTCTTGGGCTGCTAACCACATGTAAGCCCTAGTGTATCATCAGGTCGCTATCCTTTGTGCACACCCCAATTATATACCCCCATCCTGAAAAATTTGGACTTTGATTCCATACCACAAGGATATGTAGGAGGTCTCTTCGAGGCTCAATCCCAACATCACCATCACCCATGAGTCAACTCCATCTAATTCTCCATCCACTTAACTTGACCATCCATTATCAATATTGATTATTACATGGGCCTCCAAATCCCATTGAGATAATGAAAATTCACCTCTTCACTTCCCCTATAAATAATTGGGAAACACGTTATCCCTGACATTATTGTTCCCTCCAGGGGTTTCACCAATCTAATCCACTCCAGTTAGTGTTTTGAAAAGTCAGATTCATCTCTCCTAGATGTTAAACATGCGGAATACCTTTTTCTAAACATATAATGCTGAGGAAAACCTCAAATACATGCATATGGAATATAATTCCAGACATTCGACGTGGTATGACTAAAGCTTCAGTTCCCTCTAGAAGCCATATAATAAGGGAAAGAAACCTAGACGCACTAGTGTTCCAGCATCCAGACATGCTAGTGATGTCCAACGTGACTACTCCCCTGACCGAATACTATTTCACTAATCGGACCACTTGGAATGTCCCGATAAAAGTAGTGTAAATAACTAGAATCCATGATGATATGGCACTGATAAAAGTTTCATGGACAATGACTTAATCTAAAGGGAGACTTGAATAATGTGACGTGTTTGAGGAGGAATCCGCAGAAGGAGGAACTTACATCCCATCATCCCATTTAGATCAATGAACAAACATCCCTAAAAAAGTGATGGATGCTGTCCACCTTTGGAAAGCGGGAATGTGGGGAAACAACTGTGCATCCTCTATATATGGATGAGAGATCCCCGAAGAATGTGTTAGAAACAACTATGTGTCAAGGTGTGTTGTTTTCTAACAAGTGAAGGCCAAGAGAAAACATCATAGGGTTGTCATGAAACCTCTACCTATTTTTCAATGGAGGTGGGATGACATTATGATGTGAATTTTCATGTGACTACTGAGGACACATAGAAGGAATGATGCAATATGGGTAATTTTTTATCGTCTTACAAAGTTATCACATTTCAATTCTATAAGAGAGGATTTACCACTTGAGTACCTATCTAGACAATATATTAATGAGGTTGTAAGATAGTATGGTGAACCTCTATCAATTGTGTTCGATCAGGATCCCTATTTTACATCAAAATTATAGAAAATTATTTATAAATATTTGGTTATTGATCTTTACATGAGTACTACTTATCACCACCAAACTGAAGGATAGTCTGAATGGACTATTCAAACATTATATGGCTTGTTGATATCATGATCTCTTGAATTTTAGGGTATTTGGGATCATTATTTAGCTTTGGTGGAATTTAATTATAATAATATTTTCCATTAGGTCATTAAATTGGCTCCATATAAAGAATTATATAGTAAGACGTGTAGAAATCGAACATTGTGGGACGTAGTTGGTGAAAGGAAACTTATAGGCCCAAAAACATATTGAAGATACAATTATAGAGGTAAAGAAAATTATGGCCTATATTAAATCATCCCAACGTAGGAAAAAGAGCCATACTGAATATAATAGAATGAATTTGGTATTTCAAGTGGGAGATCATATCATTCTAAAAGTATCTCTATAGAAGGGTGTCCTATGGTTTGGTAAGAAAATGAAATTGAGCCCTACGTACATCCGACCATTTAAAATTCTGGATAGAATTGGAGTTGTAGCTTACTGTTTAGAGATTTCACCAAGTCTGCCTAAAGTCCATGATGTGTTCTATGTTTCATTTTTAAAGAAGTACATGCAAGAAAAAATGCATGTAATAACCTATAAATAAATATAACTGGAACCTGACTTGTCTTTCTGGGAAGAGCCAATTGAGATTCTTGACACTTGAGATCAAGTGTTAAGAAATCAGATGACTCTACTAGTAAAGGTTATTTTGGTAAAACATAAATTATAGGAAGTAATGCTGGATTATAAGGAAGTAATGAAGAATAACTATCGATATCTTTTTATCAGGATTTGTACATGAAAAATTTCAAGGACGATATTAAAGAAGGAGGGAAGGATATAACACCCTAATATTTTATGGTATGATTATTCATAAATAATTTAAGTTCATTAGATAACATATTATTCATGAAACACTATGTATTTGTGAAACAACACTTGGTTATAGGAGAAAATTATAAACTATCCATCAAACATAATTTTTCCTCCTTTGTGTTCTAAATTTCAAAAAAATGATATACATAGTTGCATTCAGTAAGATATTTAGAGTCTGAAAAGACAAACATAATATTTGGGGAATAGTAACATACCCATATGAATAGTAATATGAATAGTAATATGACCTTTATGAATTGTAAATCATATTATTATTATTTTTGTCTTATGTTTATATGATAATACGACCTTGATTAATTTTTAAAGGTGATATAAAAGGAATTATTGTTTTAATTTTTTTATTTTTCAAATAAAATATGATTTTATTTAAAAATAAAACTAATCATATTTATAAAAATATCTTCAAAAAATTGATTTCATTTTTTAATTCACAATGTCAAAATTAGGTTACGATTAATTTATGGAAATTTTATAAAATACATTAGTTTTTCTTGAATAGTAATAATACAGTTTTGAGTTTTCAGTATGATTACTAACATCATAATGATGTAATAATTAATGTAAAATTTTTGTCAACTATTATACATTAATATATTATATAAGGTGTCCCATTTTTTCAATACCATTGGAAAATACCATGGGAATGCCCTTGGTTTTTCAAATACCACTCACGAGGTATATTTTAGGATTAATAAAAAAATCCCACTATTTTACTATAAATACCCACTCATTACATCATTTTCATGAATTTAAAATAAACAATCATCCAAAATATAGTATTTTTACATCCCTATGAGTCATACCAAGGATTCATTAAGCCTCCAAGTTCCCAAAATTCATGTCATAGGAGTTACTCTATAGGGTAAGGGAATCTACCACGCTTCTCTTTTCCAAGCACTCTTGTTTATGTTTTTCAATTTTAATTTCAATTGTCTAATATTGGGATATGTAATTCCATATCACCCTTACTATCCATATTATATATGAATGATTATAGAAACCTATTTCTATTATCATAATATTATATGAATTTTTTAGTGATGTCGTTAGGCTACCATATTTTCATAATGTATTTTTCAACTTATCTTTTTTATTTCAAGTATCTTTATTTTATTTTTACCACCACTACTTCACTCATCCAAAAGGTATGATAACCCTGGTAATTTAAATATACTAGAATATTTTTATTCTTATGGAATATTTCATCATCATCTATCATTTCCCCTCCTTATATAAAAAAAATTGAATCACTATTTTTGATGTGTTAATTTGTTTCATTCAAGGAAGAATGGGTTTCAATATCTATTACTATATTAATGCCTAGTAATGATACCATTTTTATGGTTGATCCAGAATATAATATGTGTATTATATCCTTTTAAATTTTATGGAACTAGTATATATACATAATAACAGTTCATATGAGAAACTCTTTTGTAAAACCGAGGTATCACAAAAACAATTTAAGTGGTTATCACTATTGTTCTGCCAAATAAATTATCCCCAAACCATATAACCAATTGATATTTAAAACTATTTATTTATCTGGATGTTTATTAATGTAACGTCTTGGTTCCAGGTGCCTCCCAAAGGTGACCCAAACCCAGTTGTTCACGTGATCTTAAAGGCATTTCCCCAAATTCCATAGACTACCGACTATTAGTGAGGGTCTTGGGTGTTATAGTGGGAAATCTATGACCTAATTGGCATAGTAAAAACAACAAAAACAAATATTAAAAAGTAGAAGAATCAGTAATACCATACAATAGAAGGAATAAATATAAGAATGATAAGAATATAAAAACATGGGCATATCAAAAAATGATGCATGTTGCATGTGTCTATGAAATAACCCAAAGAAGTAACAATGGTGGAAATACAATACTAAAATCCAATTAAAGAAAAGAAGTGAACTCCAACAGCATCGGAAGCCTCGTCTTGGATTAATTCCCTCTAGATCCAACAACAATCATGTACATAATGAAGAAGTGTGCTTTCCCTTATCTGTACCTACAACCATATAATCTGTTTGGTTCCAAAAAGCATGACCCAAAAATGGTTTCAGTCGAATACCATTAGGTAACCACAAAATGATTCGTGCCTAATTATCATTTGATATATATAGCAGGTAATAATGAGAAATGAAGCAATAATATTTAAAGTAATCAACTTAAAAAATCCTCTAATTTTCAATTATATTCATTTACATTTATTAATTATTCAAACCGTTGAATAATAATATACTGGTTTCTAGCCTATCCTCGGAATCCCATATGTAATAGTAAC
The DNA here is from genome assembly GCA_963277665.1 of Viscum album. NCBI lineage: Eukaryota > Viridiplantae > Streptophyta > Magnoliopsida > Santalales > Viscaceae > Viscum > Viscum album. The sequence goes on along the minus strand of OY728155.1, from coordinate 354,454,631 downwards.
AATAATCTTCTCAGAAGACCATCTAACAACCAAGTAATACTAATTACAATATTGTTGTTCGTCTTGGCAGACTGTCACAATAATTTATTCATTATTAAACAACCCTCTAGGAAAGCTCTCACGGTCTAACCCCTTTAGTTTAACATAGAACTAATCAAATACAAACCACCACCTTGGCAGCACTCATGGTCAATACCCCCGAGTCAACATGTCATAAAATAAACATAAACGGCCTCTCGTCATCTCTTATGGTCAATACCCGAAGGGTCCCCATAGAATAAATAATCATAAAAAACCTCATAGGTAGCTCTCATAGTCAATACCCTTGGGTCTAAGACTACACCAAGGATCTCACTGTCCTTTGTAAATAAACATGGAAACCCCATTGTTTTCCTTGTCCAAGGATCTCATGTTTCATTGGAGAAAAATCATGCATTTCATAATAGGGAAACACTTGTAATATATAACTACTACATGTATAAAATTATGGAAAATAATGCATGAAATTCATATAATCAATAAAATCCATCTTAAAATTTTCAAGGAATAGAAAAAAGGTATGCCTCATAGGAAACCTAGGCCAAATGGACATAAACAGTCAAATTGGGAAACACACACATGGTGTGTCCCTTCACAAGGAATAAAATATTATTCATAATAAATCACCCTTTCTAAACAAACAAACAATATTAGGTATTAAAAAGGGTCAAATTCCAAAAATATACAATACCCCTTACAAGGGTATTCGAATCTTTATTCATATATAATCCAAAGAAAATCTACGAAAGGAACTAACCACCTACCATGATGTTGTAGGATGAACACTCGTGAATTTCATCCTATGAATAGGCCTAGAATGACGTAGATCTACAAAAAGGGTAAAAATGATAAATCGTCGATAACTCATGTGAAAAGAGGAATCAGGAATAAAGGCTCTACGGAAAGAGGAAGCTCATAGGTGGGAATCCAATGCAACCAAGGACATCTTAATTGTGGTTTGAACAATGAATCATGAGGAGTTAAAAGTTATTCATCATTCCTTCACTCTTATATATGAGACATAGGCAGAAGAAGTGTTTTCTGGGGATGAGATGTGACCCCGCTCTAACTCACAAATTAAAAAGAAAAGTACATGGTGTCTTCATTGAATGTACATGACTTGTACTAGCCTTAATTTGAACTTACATTAGGAGGAATGATAGGTCCTCTAAATAGCCATGTACTTGGCTGTTACACGGATACATGTGGAAATCGGGTACACAGCATGTACTCAAAAGTACACAGTGTGTACTTAAAAAATATCAATTTCATCCCTTTTAATAAAAAAACCCAGAATAAAGATCCATACATGAAATGAAGATATGATTTATAAAAAACATCCCCCCTAAAATAAATTTTTCCTTGAATCTCCCTTAAAAGGGTGGAGAAGAAGAAACATCAAATAACTCCGGCCACTATGATCATACGTCATCCACCCTCTCCTAAGTCTTGTCCTATACTCATCTATGCTACCACAAATTTTGTACTAGAGGAATTGTCTAGCAATGAATAAAATTCATTTTGTGATCCACATTCCTGATAGGGTGATCCTCGATGGATTCATCCACCTCCAAATCAATCTCCATGGGTTGGAAAACATGAGATGGGTCTGAAAAGTAACGACGTAGATGAGAAACATGAAAGACGTTGTGCATAGCCCGGTACCTCTGAGGTAACTAAAACTAATTGGAAATAAGTAAAACTCTCTCAAAAACGTCAAACAGCCCGATATATCTCAGTGAAATATTCCTCTATCTTCTAATCCTCCTATGTCCCAACCTCGGTGTGAAATGGAAGAAAACATGTTCTCCGTCATCAAACTCTAGAGGTCACCTCCGTCGATCAACATAATATTTATGTTGAGACTGGGGATTATCCATCCTATTCAAAATCAACTCCACCTACTCAGTGGTCTCATGGACATGACGAGGTCCCCGAAGGGTTTCCGCTCTAACCTCTAGACAACATAGGGTTGATCGACATGGCCTACCATATAAGGCCTTATAATGTTCTATCTAAATCGTCTCCTGAAAACTGTTATTATAGGAAAAATACAATATGGTTATGTGTCTCCCCCAAGAGCCCCTGAAATATAGGATCCATACACGTATCATTTCCTCCAAAACCTTAATCGTGCACTCGGGCTGGCCATATGTTCAGAGATGGTAAGTTGTACTCAATAGTACCTTTGTACCCAATTCCCTCTATAGTCCCTATCAGACACGAGATGTAAACTAGGAATCCCTATCTGAAATGATAGAGTGTGGAACCCCATGAAAATTTACAATCTCTTATATGTACAACCTTCTAATCTCATCAACATTGAATTTTTCCTTCATTGGTAAGAAATGTTAAACCATCACGAGTCTATCAACAAAGTCCAAAACCACATCATATCCTTGAGGTGACCTTGATAAAACCATCACAAAATCCATCATTACATCATTCCACTTCCACTCAAGAATGGGTAAATTTTTTAAAAGCCATGTAGATCGCTGATGCTCCGCCTTCACCAGCTGATAGGTGGAACATCTCAAAACAAGACCAGCTATATCCCTCTTTATACCCGACCACCAATACTGACGGTGTAAATCTTGATACATCTTGGTGACACGAGGATGAATTGCCCAAACCTAGGAATTAAAATATCACATCAACTCCTAATGTATGTCTACTGACACCAATACACGTCCATGAAAACAAAATCCCTCATCTTCTTCTATGGTCCACCTAGGAGTAGGGTTCTCCCTTGACAAACACTCCCATAGGGATAGGCCTTCGGAATATAATAGATGCCTTAATGGTACTCAATCCTATAGACTAGAGGTAATAACTATAGAAGAAAGAAATGTCTACACCTATTTGTCATGCACCTCCAAATGCATCTTAGAGAACAGAACCAAAATTTTTCACTCACTGTTGGCCTCTTGAACTGTCTGTATCTGAGTCCTCCTGCTCAATGCACCTGCCACTACTTTTCATTTCCCTAACATATAGTCAAGCTCAAAGTAAAAATACTGAAGGTACTGAACACACTTTCATTGTCACAAATTTAGATCATGGTGAGTAATGATATACTTGAGGATTTTATGGTCATTGTACACCAAAAAATGGTATCCCAAAGGATATTGTCTCCAATAGCACAAAAAATGTACAACTGAAGCCAACTCAAGATCATGCATCTGGTAATTCCACTCATGTGGACTCAATGATCGAGACCCATACGCCAAAACTCCTTCCCCCTAAAATAGCACTACTCCTATCCTAATTCCTGATGCTTCCCAAAATATTATGTAACTCTTTCCCAGGTCTGAAAAAACTAATATCAGTGCTGAAGTCAATCTCCATTTCTTCTCATTAAAGGTAGAATCGCAGGAATCTTTCCACATGTACTCCACACCCTTCTTAATTAGGATCATCAGTGGCGCTGCTACGCATGAAAAGTTCTATATAATGTGCTTGTAGTAACCATCTAGGCCCAGAAAACTCCATACCTCAAAGAAATCCTTTGGATGATCCTAGGAATCTTTTAATTTCACTTTCTCTAGGTTTACTGATCCTCCGGTCTTTGAGGTAACGTGACCCAAGAAGTTAATTCGGTCCATACAAAGTGGAATTTGGAGAGCATTGCATATAATTGATGCCCTCTCAGTGTACATAATAAAATCTCAAGATGGACAGTATGTTCGTGTGATGGGTGAGATTAAACCAAGATATCACCCAAAAAACAACCAAAAAAGAATACTTCTAACACCCCAAGAATCTACGGTATTATTCCATTTGAATAATGCAGTAGCATGCATTGTATGCAATTTCGAGATTCTAACACACCGTGACCAATCAAACTAACCGTTATGAAAAGTAATACCAACTTCTTGAAATTTTATAAATTTTATCTCTCAAAATGGAATTAATTTTTGGATTTGTAATATCCAAAATATCCTAGTGTGAAATTTTGGTACTTCTCGGATAACTTATATATTTTGGTGAATAGTTAAAATTACTAAATTTTAATTAAAAACAAATTTTTTAATCAAAATAATTAATAGTGATAAATTATGAATTTGAGTGGTTTTAAAGTATAGTTAGAATATATTTTTATCATTTAATACAATTCTGGTCATTGGACATATTTACACAATTAAACCGGATAGAAACAATTGTCAATCTTTTGATAGTTATTACTTCTTAAAAACACACTTTTTATTTTGACAACAGAAATTAATTTTAAATTAATTTCTGCCCCTTCTGTGTTTTGAATTTGAAAAAATTGATTCCATATTTTGAATTAATATTTCTAAATAGTTTAAATTGTTAACTTTTATTTTTAGGCATTTTGAATAATTATTTAGTTAAATATTTTATTTACCATGGTTAAAGGGTAAATCCGGTAAATAAGGGTAAAAAATAATATTATAATAATACTAAATTACCCTAAAACGTGTCATAACATTATTCATTGATACATGTCTAAAAATGGGCATCGTTGGGTCGATTTTGGGACCCCATGGAGCCACTTGTAGGTGATAAGGACACTTTATATTAATTATGTAAAGTAAATACAAAAATGAATAAGCATATATCTTTTAGCAAAAAAAATTTTACATAGGGTTATATATGTTATATTTTAGACTATAAATATTAATTAGAAAGATAAAAGGATTTAATACATAATGGTATTGTGTTTATAATTTTTATACATTTAATTATTAAATTTATTTATGACACAATAATGATGCAGTATTTTCCTTATTAATGAAAGAATCAAATAATTGGTATTATAAAAGTTAAAATAAATATAATTTAAAGTTTTTATTCCATATATAAATTTTCTTGGTTAATAATACATGTTAGGATTTCTTAAATGATTTTTTTTAATTAATAATGTTTTTAATACTTTAACAAGAATCAATTATTAAATATTTTCAAAATTGACATAAATGAGTTTTTAAAACAAGTATTATATTATTAATTGATATTCTATTCCTAAAAATCAAAGGTTCAGACAAAGGACTTATACCAAGATAGGTGTATCATTAATGGACCACTTGGTGGTCTCTTGGCTATATATAGTATTTTTATTAACTATATAATATAAAAATACAAAGTGACATGGTAAATGTCAATCTAATTAAATAAGAGTTAAAACTAAAAGATAAGGTTAATATAATGACCCAAACCTATCTAAAATCAATTTTTTGAATGGATTTCGACCTATAACCACCTTATAAATTGAATAATCCACTTTGGAGGCATTAGAATCTGAATGTGAATTTATTATAAATTTATACTTTAAGTTTTTCCTAAAGAGCCCCCCTCCCCCTTATAAAAGGACACCACTTCTATCCAATTCTTCACACCTTCAAAGCCTTTCGGATCACCCAAAACCAACCCATATACTCTCTCAACATCCCTCACTTCAACCTAGAGGCCTTAGTTTTATCATAAATCCAACCTAAGGATCCATTTTGATCAAATAAAAAGGAAGAACCCGAAGAAGAGGTAATGTTTTCACCACCCTTTTTCATGTTCCATTATTCTTCAACTTCTTATTTCTTTGTTATTTCTTTTCTAAAATAATAACTCAAGTATATTCAATATAATGATATGTTATTATAAATATGGAATAATTATATTCAGTATTCTATCTATCCTTTGAATGACATGACACCATATGTGCATACGTACGGCTTACCATCTCCACGTCGTGGTGTAATTGTTATTCAAAAACATTATTATTTGGATGGGTATGATAATGATATATAATTGTTGTAAATAATAAATATAACATGATAATGATTCTTTATATAAGATATAATGTCCAATTATATATTATTTTAATATTAAAAAATGATATTGTCACTCGTGTGTACGTACGGACTACCGTCTCCACAAACGCGATGAGATTCATTCCCCATCGTATCCATGCAATTATAATTCTCATTTGATTATTAAAAATAATTTTTAAGGACTTGATATCATTCTGTATATGAATAATATTGAACCTATTCATAACAAACACGGCTTATGTAACTAAATATATAAAAGTAAATGAGCAACTTAACACCCGAAACGATGATAATACTAATATATTATTAACAAATCAATGTTAAAAGATCTTATATGATATCATATTAATGTATACGATTCATGTATAATTTAATAACAATTTTTCACCATTATATAGGTGTTTAACCTAACCTTGAACAAGGAAAATAACAAGTTAAGGGTTTATTTAACAATCTCTTTATTATCTGAGGTTGTGTATACGTAATTATCTACTAGGACCTCTTTATCATCCACATCAATGTTCCTTAAAAATGCATTTAAAAACATTATTACTATTTTACAGAATATGGGTTAATTTCATTTATTCCATTTTTTAAATTTTTATAATAATTTTATAAACGAATCTTTCCGTCATTTTCCAAACAAGGTCCTTTTTAACCTTTTCAACATAATTAAGGTAAGAATGTCTTTTTTTAACTTATACCGCGGGTGCAGATATTTTCCACCGTAATAAAATCGTTGAAGCTTCTCTTACAAGATTATAAGAATATTTTCACAGTGAATGTTTTAGTTTATAATTATGATACTTTTAAATGATTTAAAAAAAAGATATATTTCTCTCAAATAGTTTTGATTTCATCAATGTCAACATCCTTTGATGGATTTTAAGCTTATTTGAAGTTGATTTATTATGATACAAAACTTCCATATTGTAATGAAGGTTATGTGATATGTTTGACTGTGGATGTGTTATTTTTATACAATTCATTGTTTATGGATAAAGTATTTACATTTCATATACTAGTTTTAATACGAATGTTTATGTTATGTTTAAACATGTTCATATGAGGAATGCATTGGACTTAGTAAGTGATGGGTGGTGCCCGATATAGCTCCTCGATGCATCTGTAGGTCTCATGAGACAAACTAGTGTCTTGGAACTCTGCCTTGACAAATTCTTATTTTTATTCTTGGCACGAGGCCTTGGCTACGCTGTTATGATAGTCTGGCCTTTTGCATTCCATCATTACGAAAGTGGTTATTTGTTATTTCATGTAATTATTTGACTAGTAGAATATCAATGTTAATAAGTAAATGAAATTATTTCATTTTATTTCTTCCATATTATGCTGAAGTTCTTGTTTAATAAGCTTTTGTTTTAGTTATACATTTCTTTAAATGTTTGTGCTTATTTATGAAAGTTTCTGCGGTATTGTTATCCTTACTGAGCATCTGAGCTCAGCCCTTTCTATGTTTTATTTTTCCCAGGATTTCAAGAAGTGTACTGTGATTTATATGCAAGTTTAAGCCAAGGAAATAATGGAATTCATAAAGTATTATTTATGGTGTATTGTATGTTTTAAAGTGTAATGTAACATTCATGTATGTAATCTATTTTCCAAGACTGCTAAAACGATCGGTCCATCAGGACTTGATTCCTTGTAATCATGCCAATGTATTAAATTAATGCACCGACTCTTGGTAACTAGGGTCGAGGAATTACAGTTGGTATCAGTGGATGTTTTGTATAAAACTTTAGTGCCATATTTAGATAAACTTTGATTAGAGCACATAGACCTAAGATGGACATTGATGATTAGTATAGAATAAATTTCTAGAATTTTTCTATTGTAGAGATTTTGTGTGTTTTACGAGCAATACATACCTATCTGGATTCGAGTAGGTAGAGGTGGCTCTGGAACATATCTACCTTGGGGTAAAACCTGGAAACACCACTTTGAGCTAGACTCGAACGGGAACCGGTGCACAACAACGAGCGTTGATGCACTCTTTGTTATGACACTTCTGGGGGATATGCTTAGGATAATTCTCATTTTCATTACAAAAAAAATTATGAAGGGTATATGAGTATATAATTCCTCAAAGAAAACATTTTTAGGATTATGGATTATATCCATAAACTGTTCAATTCATGTTAAGTGTTTTACAAGTTTGGATTTATGTATTGTGATTCATAAACTAATCTAGTTTATTCCATTGTTTAGAAATGGTTCCTAGTGGAAGAAATGGAAACTGTATCAATGCATGCACTCCATGTAGGAATTTACCTCCTGGTCAAGATAATTATAGTGGAGCTGGTGATGCAACTAGTGCTGATCATCTTATCACCATACTGGGACAACTCACTCAGGTTATGTATAATAAACTTACCCTTATAGAGCACCCTAATCCGCAATGTGGAGGATCAATGTTAGATCACTTTATGAGGCATCAACCACAAACATTAAATGGGAGTACAAATCTATTAGTATCTGAGCAATAGATAAGTTCTATAGAAAAAATATTTCAGGAATTGTGGAGTAGTGAATGGGAAAAAGGTATCATGGCAGTTTATCGCCTCACTAGAGATTCTGATCAATGGTGGTCATTGATACAAAACATGAAGGAAGATGATGAAGTATCAAATATGTAATGGAGGGAGTTCAAAGAGATTTTCTTAGAAAAATACTTACCTCTTGACCATCGAGCAGATATGGAAAGGCAATTTCTGAGTCTGAGGAAAAAGGAGGGTGAGAATGTCGCAAAGTATGAGGATAACTTTACAAGGTTAGTGAGGTATGTAGAAGATTATATATGTATCCCATGAAGTAATATTGATCATTTCTTTTATGGGTTAAAACCGTTTCTCCATCAATCATTAGTCTCACAATCTTTCTCATCGTACGAAGATATTGTCTCATGTGCTATGAAGATAGAAAAATAATTCTCATAGTCTTATGACTTTAAAGAAAATAAAGAGAAGAAGAGATCTTCTGATCACTCTGGAAATGGAAATAAGGGGAAGTAGGGAAAAGTTGAATATCCATCCTGTAGTAAATGTGGGAAGAAACACCATGGTACATTCTTTAAGGGAATGGGATTATGTTACAAGTGTGGTGAAAAAGGACACCAAGCTCATGATTGCAAGGGAAAGAGAGATGTTGTCAATGTCGAATGCTATAATTGTAGAGATAAGGGACATTATGCAAATCAATATCCTAAGCGCCAGGGTTACTTACCTAAGACAAGGCCAAGGGATCAAGGCCAAGATTATGCTATCACTACTAATGAGGTAGAATCTCCGAACGACGTGGTGGCAGGAAATTTAATGGTTTCCTCAAGTTTAGAAAATGATTTATTTGATTCTATATCATCACATTGTTTCATATCTTCCCAATTTTCTAAGAACATTAGATATTTCCAATTTGATTTAATAAGGGAGTTGTTAGTTAAAAATTCTAAATGAAGTATCATTGCAACAATGTATTGTGAATCAGTTTCCATTAGAGCACATAAATTTTCATTAACTGCTGATCTCATTGTCATACCTATGATTGAGTTTGATATAATCCCTGGTAAGGATTGTCTTTTAGACCATGATGCAAAAATTTATTGTAAGAAGAAGGAGGTTATTTTTTTGATGATGATAAGGAACACCTTATCTTTAGAGCAGAATCCTCACCACATAATTCTTATCTAGATCCTCCCCCAGTAGCTCAACTAAATTAAATTATTAGGGAGGAATAGAATGACATGGTTGTGGGTGAGGAGAGGAATGTTCAAATAGAGGATGTGCGAAATGTGAGAAAATATGTTGATGTGTTTCTATAAGATTTACATGGACATCCTCCAGAACGATAAATTGAGTTTTCCATTGATTTAATTCCTAGATCAAGGCCTATATCGAAGACCCCTTATAGAATGGACACTGTGGAATTAGTTTAAATAAAGAAACAACTAAAGGAATTGAGTAATAAGGGATTTATTAACCCTAATGTTTCTCCATGGGAAGCCGCAGTTATTTTTGGTAAAAAGAATAATGGATATATGAGGTTATGTATCGACTATAGGGAGATCAATGCTATAACAATAAAGAACAAGTATCCCCTACCTCGTATTGATGATTTATTTGACCAAATACATGGAGCCCAATACTTTTAAAAGATTGAACTTCTATCTGGATATCATCAGTTGTGTGTGAAGAAGGAAGAAATTCTAAATACAACATTTTGAACCAGGTATGGGCATTACGAGTTTAAAGTAATGCCTTTTGGGATGACTAATGAACCTTCAATTTTCATGGATCTAATGAACATAGTTTCCAAGGAATATCATGATGACTTTGTAGTGGTATTTATTGATGATATCGTGGTATACTCCAAAAGCTACAATGATCATGAAAATCACTTGCGCATTATATTGAAGACTCTGAGAAGACATGAATTATATGGGAAGTTTAGGAAGTTTGAATTCTAGCAATAGGATATTTCATTTCTTGGCCATGTTGTCTCTAAGGATGGAATATTTTTTGATCCTTATAAGACAAGAGAAATCCAATAACGTCCAGCGCCAATGAGTATAACTGAGGTATGCGGTTTTATTGGTTTAGCAAGTTATTATCGACCTTTTTTCCAGAGTTTTGCCCGATCAGCTAACCCATTAACGAAGCTCACATGTAAAGGGGTTAAATTTATTTGGAAAATAGAGTTTGAATAATGTTTTGAAGAAATGAAGAGAATATTACTCTACCATCGGGGAATGTTGGGTTCGTTATTTATAGTGATGAATCGAAGAAAGGACTTGGTTGTGTCCTTATGCAGAATGATAGAGTTATTTCATATGCATCACGACAGCTAAAAATTCATGAGAAAAACTATCCTACTCATGATCTTGATTTAGCTGCTGTAATTTTTTATTTGAAGATATGGAGACAATCTATATGGTGAAAAATGTGAGATTTATACTGATCACAAGAGTTTGAAGTACATTTTATCATAGAAAGAACTCAACATGAGGAAAATTTGATGGATTGAACTAGTCAAGGATTAAGATTGCACGATACACTACCACTCAGGGAAGGAAAATAAGGTGTTAGATGCTTTGATCAGAGAAGATAAATGAGTATTGAACATGATGATAATTGAAAGGGATCATATTTTCGTAGATCTAGTGAAGATGGATATGGGAATTAACATGGAAGGTGAAACAATGATATTTTTTCAAATGGTTACCAAACCATATTTACTAGAAAGGATAAAGAGTTCTCAGACTGATGATGAAGAATTTCAAAAGAAGATTAAAGCAGTGAATGATGGAAGATTGAGTGACTTTGGGTATGAAGATAAAAATTTGAAATTTGGGAAGAGACTTTGTGTTCACGATATACGTGATCTAAAAAAAGAATTTTTGGATGATGCTCATAGTGTTAATTTCTCCATACACCCTAGGAGAACCAAAATTTATAAAGATTTGAAGGAAAATTTTTGGTGGGAAAACATGAAGCTGGAGATTACTGGTTGTGTGTCAAGATGTATGGTTTGTCAATAAGTGAAAGCTGGAAGGCAACAGCCTGGAGGAGTCATGCAACCTCTTCCCATAACTAAGTGGAAATGGGATAATATCACTATGGGATTTTTCATGGGACTACCAAATACTCGTAAAAGGAACGATGAAATATGGGTTATTGTTGATCGTCTTACCAAGTCAGCACATTTTCTTGCTATAAGTGAATATTTTCAAAGTGAATATCTAGAAAGTATATATATTAATGAAGTTGAGAGACTTCATGGAGTACCCCTATTGATTATTTCTGATTGTGATCCACGTTTTACTTCAAGATTCTGGAAGAGTCTTTAGAAGGCCTTGGATACTGAACATCGTTTGAGCACTGCCTACCACCCTCAAATTGATGGAAAATCAGAACGGACTATTCAAACCATAGAATACACGATGAGATCATGCTCACTTGAATTTCATGGTATATGGGATCAATATTTACCTCTGGTGGAATTTTCCTATAACAATAGCTTTCATTAAAGTATTCAGAAGGAACCATATGAAGTGTTGTATGGAAAGAGATGTCGCACACTAACCTGTTGGGATGACGTTGGTGGGAGAAAACTTGTAGGCCCAGAACTGGTGGGGGAAACAATGGAAAATGAAAAGTTAATCCAAAACCACATCAATGCATCTCAAACTAGGCAGAAGAGATATGCTGATAACCAAAGGAAGGATTTGGAATTTTAGGTAGGAGATCATGTTTTCTTGAAGATATATCAATGGAAAGAAGTTATATGTTTCGGTAAGAAATGTAAATTGAGTCCCAGGTAAATCGGACATTTCTAAATTCTATAACGAATGGGGGCTGTAGCATACCATTTGGCAATGCCGCCAAATCTCTCCAAAGTTCACGTTGTGTTCCACATATCACTGTTAAGAAAATACATGCCTGACCCAATGCATGTACTCACCTATGAGGAATTAGAACTAGAACATGATCTATCTTATTGCGAAGAGCCCATCGGGATTCTTGATACAAGAGAACAAGTGCTGAGAAACCGAAAAACTATTCTGGTAAAAGTTTTATGGAGAAACCATATGATGGAAGAGGCAACGTGGGAACCCAAGGAACTTATGATGAAGAACCAACCAAGTCTTTTTAAGTAATAATATTCTAGAAATTTCACGGACAAAAATTATTTGAATGAGGGGAGAATGTAATACCTCAAGCTTCCACGGTACTTTACCCTTTGAATAATGCAATAGCTGGCATTGTACGCAATTTCGAGATTCTAACATGCCATGACCAATCAAACTAGCCGTTATGAAAATAAACACCCACTTTTTGAAATTTTTTAAATTTTATCTCTCAAAATGGAATTCATTTTTGGATTCGGAATATCGAAATTATCCTAGGGTGAAATTTTGGTACTTTTCGGATAACTTATATATTTTGATGAATAGTGAACATTACTAAATTTTAATTCAAAAAAACTTTTTTAATCAAAATAATTAATTGTGATAAATTATGAATTGGATTGATTTTAAAGTATATTTAAAATATTTTTTTAAAATTTAATATAATTTTGGTCATTGGACATAATTTCATAATTAAACCGGACATAAACAATTGTCAATCTTTTGATAGTTATTATTTCTTAAAAAGACGCTTTTTGTTTTGACAGCGGTAATTAATTTTAAATTTATTTCTGCCACTTCTGTGTTTTAAATTTGGAAAAATGGATTCCATATTTGGAATCAGGATGTACAAATTTTGTAAATAGGTAACTTTTATTTTTAGACATTTTGAATAATTACTTCGGTAAATATTTTATTTTCCATGGCTAAAGGGTAAATCCGGTAGATAAAGGTTAAAAAAATAATATTATAATAATAATAAATTACCCTAGAACATTTACTACCATTATTTTTTGATATATATCCGACCATGGGCTTCTTTGGGTCGATTTTGGGACCCCATGGACCCACTTGTAGGTGATAAGGACACTTTATATTAATTAAGTTAAAGTAAATACAAAAATGACATAAGCATATATCTTTTAGGAAAACAATTTTTACATAGGGTTATATATGTTATATTTTCGACTATAAATATTCATTAGAAATATAAAAATATTTCCTACATAATTGTATTTTATTTATAATTTTTATACATTTAATAATTAAATTTATTTATGAAACAATAATGGTGCAGTATTTTCTTTATTAATGAAAGAATAGAATAATTGGTATTATAAAAGTTAAATTAAATATAATTTGAATGTTTTGATTCCATACACTAATTTTATTGGTTAATATGACATTTTATGATTTCTTAAATAAATTTGGTTTGAATTAATAAATTTTTTATGACTTTAAAAAATCAATTATTAATTATTGTCAAAATTGACATAAATGAGTTTTTCAAACAATTATTATATTATTAATTGATATTCTATTCCTAAAATTCTATGGATCGGCCAAAGGGCTTATATCATGATATTTGTATCATTAATGTACCACTTTGGGGTCTATTGGATGTATATAATAATTTTATTAACTATATAATATAAAAATACAAAGTGACATGGTAAATGTCAATCCAATTAACTAAGAGTTAAAACTAAAAGATAAGGTTAATATAATGACCCAACCCTATCTAAAATCTGTTGGTTGGTTGGATTTCTACCCATCCCTACCTTATACATTTAATAATCCACTTTTCATCCATTAGAAACCGAATATGAATTTATTATAAATTAATAATTTATGTTTTTTCTAAAGAGCCCCTCATCCCCCATATAAAAGGACACCACTTCTAACAGATTCTACACACCTTCAAATCCTTTTTGTTCAGCCAACCCCTACCCAGATACTCTCTCAACTACCCTCACTTAATCCTATAGTCCTTATTTTGATCATAAATCCAACCTATGGATCCCTTTTAATCAAATCAAAAGAAAGAACCCGAATAAGAGGTAATGTTTTCGCCACCCTTTTTCAAGTTCCTTTATTCTTCAACTTATTATTTCTTTTTCATTTCCTTTATAAAATAATAACTACAGTATCTTATATAAATTTTGATGTTATTATAAATATATTACAACCATATTCATTATTCTATCCATCCTTTTAATGACATGTCACCATACGTGCGTACGTACGGCTTACCGTCTCCACGTCGTGGTGTAATTGTTATTCAAAAACATTATTATTTGGATGGGTATGATAATGATATTTAATTTATGTAAATAATAAATATAAATGATAATTATTCTGTATATATGATATACCATCCAATTATATATTATTTTAATATCAAAAAAATGATACTGTCGCTCGTGCGTACGTACGGACTACCGTCTCCACAAACGCGATTAGATTCATTCCGCATCGTATCCATGCAATTATAATTCTCATTGGATGATTAAAAATAATTTTTCATGACTTGATATCATTCTGGATATGAATAAGATACAACCTATCCATAAATAACATGGCTTTTGTGACAAAATATATACAAAAAAACGAGTAAGTTAACACCCAAAACGATGATAATACTAAGATATTATTAACAAATCAATGTTAAAAGATCATATATGATATCATATTAATGTATATGATTCTTTTATAATTTAATAAAAATTATTTCACCATTATACAGAAGGTTAACCTACCCTCGACCAAGGAAAAGTACAAGGTAAGGGTTTATTTCACAATCTCTACATTATCCGAGGTGGTTTATACGTAATTATCTATTGGGACCTCTTTATCATCCACATCCATGTTCATTAAAAATGTATTTCAAAACATTCTTACTATTTTACATAATATGGGTTAAAGTCATTTATACCATTGTTTTACTTTTTATAATAAGTTTATAAAGTAATATTTCCGTCGTTTTCTAAACAAGGTCCTTTTTAACCTTTTCAACAGAATTAAGGTAAGAATGTCTTTTTTTAACTTATTAGGTGGGTGCGGATATTTTTTGCCATTATAAAATCATTGAATATTCCATTAAAAGATTATAAGAATATTTTCAAAGTCAATTTTTTATTTTTTAATTATGTGACTTATAAATTATTTCCAAAAAAAGAGATATTTCTCTCAAATAGTTTTGATTTCATCTATGTCAACATCCTTTGATGGATTTTAAGCTTATTTGAAGTTTATTTATTATGATACAAAACTTCCATATTCTATTGAAGGTTTTTTGATATGTTTGACTATGGATTTGTTACTTTTATACCATTCAGGGATTATGGAGAAAGTATTTACATTTCTAATGCTAGTTTTAATATGAATGTTTATGTTATGTTTAAACCTGTTCTTATGAGGAATGAATTGGACTTAGTAAGTGATGGGTGGAGACCGCTATAGATCCTAGATGCATCGGTAGGTCTCATGAGACAAAATAGTGTCTTGGCACAATGCCTTGACAAAATCTTATTTGTAGTCTTGGCACGTGGCCTTGGCTACATGGTTATGATAGTCCGGCATTATGAATTCCATCATTATGAAAGTGGTTATTGTTATTGCATGTGATTATCAGACTAGTATAATATCAATGTTAATAAGTAAATGGCATTATTTCATTTTATTTCTTCCATATTATGTAGAATTTTATGTTTAAAATAATTTTTTTAGTTATACATTTCCTTAAATGTTTATTCTTATTTATGAATGTTTTTGTTGAATTATTATCCTTACTGAGCATCTGAGATCACCCCTTTCTATGTTTTATTTTCCCCATTATTTTAAGAAATGTATTTTTATTGATATGGAAGGTTATGCCAAAGGAATAATGGCATTCATAAAGTATTATTTATGTTGTTTTGTATGATAAAAAGTTTAATGTAACATTCAGGTATGTAATCTATTTTCCAAGACTGCTAAATTGATCGGTCCTTCTGGACATGATTCCTTCTAATCATGCAAATATATTAAAATAATTCACCAAATCTTGGTAACTAGGGTCGGGTCTTTACAATACTAGTAAGGAAAAAACACTTAGTTCATCATTTACATGAAAACCATTGGCACGTTCGTGAGACCGAATGACATAACCAACTACTCTTATAGACCATACCTAATTCAAAATGTTGTAAGTTGTATATCTGATGGTTTAACATGAAACTGATGATAACCATAACTTAAGTCAATCTTCATGAACACCCAGACTCCTCAATGGTGATCAAATAGATCATCAATCGTCAGCAAGGGATATCTGTTCGTGACCGTCAACAGGTTCAACTTCTGATAGTCCACCCAATTTCTGAGTGTCCCATTTACATTCATTGAAAAATGGATAGTAGAACCCAAAGGAGAAGTATTGGGTCAGATTAAACATGTTTCCTTTCATTCCTCTAACTTCTCTTGATCTCTAGTAACTCTTTTGTAGCCATCCTATATGGAGGAATGGACATCGGTGCCACTCTGGGAACAAGATCAATAGAGAAATCTATATCTCGCTCTAGAGGTAAACATGAAAAGGGGTTAGGAATGACATACCAAAAAAAATCCACCACTGGTGTAAATTCCATCTCTGAAGTCACATAGTCATCCATATATAAACTAGAAATATGGGTTGTGATTCCTCCCAACCCATGATGCTCAGGTCCAGCTCTACTTTCCTGGACATCCCATTCACCCTTTTGTAGGGAATACCCACTCTATGGTTACCTAAAATTACCCTACTATAATAACAATCATAAAAGGATTGAGAGGTGTCCATCCAGCCCATTCTAAGAATGAAATCAAATCCCATCATCTCTAAGACATAGAGATCCCTTAAGAAGTTACCCCCACAAACTTCAATAGGGAACTCCTTGAACTAATGGACACTAGCTGTCCTAATCCCCAACAAATTTTCTAGCATCATAACATCATCATACGTAATGATACAGTGGCTGAGGCACTCTACCACCACAACAGATTAAAAAATATTGGAAGCCCCTGTATCAAAAAGCAGATGCTAAAACTGGGGATATGAGAATTGTACCTATAACTGTAGAGTGTCGGTTATCTTTCTCTTGTGGGGTTAGGTGAACTACAAAATCCTGACTTATATTGTGGCCATGCGACCCTGCCTGACTACCCTGAGCTAATCCACCCTTATGTTGCTGAAAACCCATCGTATGGCTACCATGACCACAACCACCTCCTCGTCTTGAATGGATTACAGAATTATAGTTCCTTTACTAATGAGAAATTAGTGGTCCTTCTCATAAATGTGCAGTCATAAATAATCCCATCTCACTAGCTTCTACTAAAAAAATAAGAAATAATGATGAAGATGACTAATCCTACCGCAAGATCGACACTCAACTGGGTCTCTCGAACACTGATGTCTCTTATTCCCACTCTTCCTATACTAGTATCACCACACCTATCTACCTATATATACATCCCTAATACTAGAATCACTACATGAAGGATACCTGTGGAATGTCCTCCTATCAAATGAAGGATTACTTTACCTAGATGCTAAACTGTCCTGGCTCACAGCTCCTAACTCCCTTAGATTGTGCTCGGTAATCAACGCTTGGTTCACTATAGCTGTAATTCAATTCAGCCCGAAAACATTCACATGGGATCAAATGTCATATCTGAGACCATATTCAAATCTCTTATCCAATGATAACTTCTCACCTCCCAGGATAGGTGAAAATCACTGATTTTATATAAAATGGTAAAAGTATTCCATCCCTGAAATGCGCCCTGCTCTAAATTCATGACCAGGCAGGCTTGATCAGACCTCAACGTCTCGGGGTAGAAGTGGTCATAGAAGGTCCTATGAAACTCTTATAAGGCCATATCTCGATGAAATTCCTCTTGTTAGACAACATCCCACCACCTCATGGTAGAATAACGTAGCATGTATGTCATGAGATTCATTAACCTCTCTATAGGCATATCCAGATGCTCAAAGATAGAAATTGTGGCCTCTAACCATGAATCTGCAAACTGGGGTCCTCCATACCATAAAAAAGTGGTAGGATGATGCTGCTAGAGAACCCTCTTCAACTCTTCCATAGTTGGGACAGGATGTGGTGATCCCTAAAAAGTTTGCATCATCCACAAAATTCCTTCACGGAACTATTCATCAGCACCTACGTCTATTATAATAGCTGATTCCAAGACGGGCCTTGCGGGAGGATCTACTTGTAGTCTCTAATATACTATTTATGATGTCTAATCAATTACTTGTATCTGGAATAAAGCCAGAGGACATCTTGGTGGCATGAATCTTCAATGTCAAGATCACACCTCGGTTTATGATTATTAAGGACTGAAACACAGAAGTAGAAGAACGAAATCAGAGAAAGAAAGCATCCATGTTTTTTCAAAAGAAGGTTACACGGTGTGTATAACCACTACACAATGTGGTCCCTTAAGCCTTGACATGGGCATGTTCCTCTTCTAAACCAAGTTTTGTTACACCCCTACACATGGGGTGTTCATCTTGAGACATAGTGTGTACTCAAATTTTTCCCCCTACCCAGGTTCTTCAACATGGATAGTACTACATGGTTCTATCCTGGTGTAACACTGCATGACGTGTTCACCCTACACATGGCATGTACCATTTATGTTTTATCCATCCATGACGTTGGTCACACGGATGGATAAAAGGTTGATGCCTTCATGGTCTGTACAATCTAGACATGTCGTGTACAACCTAAGTTTCATCCACCCGTGTCATTAGTCACACAGCCGAATACATAGTCATTATGGAATGGTGTGTACTCCCAATACAAGGTCTATTCTACCGAACATTTATCAACCATGTGTCTCTTCCCACACAGTCAGTCACATGGTCAACAAGTACACTGTGTTTACATACATTACAAGGTAAGTAATTAAGAAAAGTTGTTTCTTCCATAATAGATGAACACATGGAGCGTGTTCATAACACCACACACTGTGTTGTTTGGGTTTCCATATATTATCCCTTTGAATCTTCTTTGAACACCTTAAAAACATAAACATTTTCCAATCCATGACAAATCCCAACCCGTAATAAACCATATTCTTGAGAATCAATGTTTGGAATTCTTACTCATATCATAACATGAAAAAATTCAATTAAAGGTCAACCATGATCCACCAAATTCCGATCCAAGAGGGCTCATAACACCTCAGAGAACAATGTTTAGAATCCATTCAAATAATAAATTACATATTCCAATACCCTATAAAAATATAATGTATTCTATCATGGCATATATCCCAATAGCTTGCATATCTAGTATACATCTATCACAAAAAATGCAATCATAAATTCATCCTAAATGGCATGAGAAGAATACATGATATGTTATCTCTAAAAAGTTCCTATATGATGCATGAGATGGCATACCCTCATTTCATCGGGGTGAAAATAAATAGAACCACAATGATATAAATATTTATGGCATAAAACAAGTGTGTCACCGAATGGTGAAAATCCAATCAACTATAATAATTAAATAAATAAAAAAATTGAAATATTTGATGTAAATTGGATTTTCCCTATACACGGGTTAGAGACTCCTAGGAACACCTTATTACCAACTACCCATTCATTCTTATACCTGTGTATAATCTTCAAAAAGTAAGAAAAAAGATAAAACAAACACCTTTGATACCACTTTGTAACGTCCTTGTTCCGAGTGCTGCAGAAAGCTGCCCTGGACCCAGTTAGTCAAATGAGCTCAAGTGCATTTCACAAAATGCCAGAGGCTTCTATATTGTAGTGAGGTCCTTAGGTGTGATAGTGGAAAAAATATGCCCTTATTGGCAATGTAAACACAACAGAAACAAATAGTAAACAATAGAGGAAGCTGTAATACCGTACAACAGAATTAAAAAAAATAGAAGACTAATAGGAATATAACAACTATAGAATACATATAAATGATGCATGTCACATGTGTCAAGGAAAGAATCAAAATAAGGCACATGACTAAAAATACTATACCAAAACCCAATTACAGGAAAGCATTAAACACCAAAATCATTGAAAGCCTCATCTTGGTCCCATGCTCTCCAGCTCCAATAGCAGTCAAGTACTTGATGAAGAAAGGTACATTCCCTTATCTATACCTACAACCATATAATCTGTTTGGTTCCAAATGAATGACCCCAATAGGGTTTGAGATTATTCCTATTAGAAACCCACCAAATGATATGTTCCTAACTATCCATGAATATATATAGCAGGTAAAATGTAACATCCCATGTAAATAATGAATATGAAATTTTCATATTTATAAATATTTTTGAATTATATATTAATTAAAATTTAAAGGAGATGATATATTTGATATAGTATTAAAAACACAACAATGGGTTTCTCTGAAATCATGTGATGCACACAAGGCTGAGTTATACTGAGAAAAATAATAATAATATAATATTATTATTTTAAATAGTAGTTAACGCCTAGCCATTGTATTAGTAG
Organism: Viscum album; assembly: GCA_963277665.1. Taxonomy (NCBI): domain Eukaryota; kingdom Viridiplantae; phylum Streptophyta; class Magnoliopsida; order Santalales; family Viscaceae; genus Viscum; species Viscum album. The sequence goes on along the minus strand of OY728155.1, from coordinate 354,433,858 downwards.
GAATGAAAATAACTAACCATGTTATCATTAATCATGTTTGTTAAATGTTTTTATATTTTTCCAATAATATTTTGAGGCATAAAATGAGAATGAATCCAATTTTAAGCATAAATATTCTAATATTTTTAAAAAGATAGTTTTACCACCTTTTGATGGAGAACCCCTTTTAAATGTATTTTTTTCACTTTTATATGTTAAATTTGAAGAAATAAACTTATTATTTACAAGCGAGACATCAATATTTACTTTGGGTAAATTGTTGGTATTTTTCTGATAAAGTTCATTTTTAGTCAATAGTGAAAAATAATCATTTTAAGTCAAAACTATATTTTGTTATGAATTATTTTTATGGTTATATTAACTTTTTAATTAGTTTTAATGTGTAATTAGATTATGTTTTTACCATTTAATCCAATTTTTGTCATTTTAAGTAGTTTATGTTTTTTATTATATATAAACATATGTCAATCTTTTGATGGTTATTATTTTTCTTAAAAACATGCATTTTGGTTTTAACAAAGGGAATTAATTTTAAAATAGTTTCTGCAACATACATGTTTTGAATTTGGAAAAATGGATTACATATTCAGAATCAAGATGTCTATATTTCTTAAATATGAATCTTTTATTTTTAGTCACTATGAATTGTAACTTCAGTTAATATTTTATTTACCATGGTTAAAGGGTAAATCTTGTAAATATTAGTAACAAATAATACTATAATAATATTAAATTACCCTAACACATGTTCTAATCATATTGGATGAAATATATCCTAGAATGGGTATCCTTGGGTTTTTTTAGGACCCCATGGAGCCACTTTTGTGTGAAAATGACATTTAATAACTTTTAATTTAATGTTAATGAAAATATAACCTAAAAATGTATCCATTGGTAAAACAATTTTTATATGGGGTTATATAAGTTATTGTTTAGACTATAAATATTCATTAAAAATATAAAATTACTTCCTAAATCATAGTATTTTATTTATAATTTATATAGTTTAAACAAATAAATTTAATTATGACACAATAATGATGCAGTGATTTCTTAATTAATTAAAAATTCTAATAAATGATATTATAAATGTTAAAATAAATATAATTTTGATATTTTTATGTCATCCACAAATTTTCTAGATGATATTTACATGTTATATTTGTATTAATGTTGTTTTTTTAATCAATCAAGTTGTTATGGATTTTAAAAAAATCCTGATATGAATAGTGTCAAACTTGACATAATTCATATTTTAAAATATAAAATATTTAATTAAATATTATAAAATTCAAAAAAAATATATTGTTCATCCAAATAGTTATCATAATTCAAAAAATTTATTACTAACTCTTTAATATGGAAATTTTTTTGGTTTTGGTAAATATTTTTATTCTCATATTGTTAAATGCTTGATAAAATGAATTAAGAGTAAAAAAGGAATAAATAAAAACGATAAGGATTAAAAAATATTTAAAACTTATTAAATTATTATTGGAAGATTTTATGTAGACTTATATTCATCTTATAATTTACATATCTTAATTTAGATTCATTTATACTTGAAATATAATTTATAATAAAATAATAATTCTTGACATTCCTTAAGTGCCCCTCCTCCCTCTTATAAAAGGACACCACCTCTAACCCTTTTCACACATCTATCAGGCCCCCTTGGTTCTTCCAAACAATACCCAAATAACCTCCCAATATCCCTATATTCCTCATAGAATCCCTCCCATATGATGAAGAAAAAACAAGAAGGCATTTTAGCTTAAATCAAATGGATTTACCTAATTTTAGGCAAAGTATTCTCTCAAGTTCCATTCGATTATTTTTCTTTCTCCACTACCTATGATCTTTATATTATTTTGTTATATAACTAAAAAAATATCCCTAATATACTATGTTGTTTTTATGATAAGGCTTCCAACTACTCTTACACACACCTCCGTCTAAATGGTGTAGAACATACTGTTTCTGTGGATGGAGAACTATTGCCCCATGAAATGAAGATTATTCAATATTCTCTTACCACCTATCATGGTGTCCATAATGAGGTAACTATAATTATATATGATATATATGATATTTATTTTATCGCTATGCTTCTGTAAATCTCATTTAGAAAACACCTTTATGCTTTTCATGTTGTATAAATAACACAATTTCATTTGAGGAAGTGCGGACTATCGCCCCCTCATAGTGATATGACTTGTTCATGCTGTATATGGAAGGTATTAAGGTTATAATTAATTAAATTGTGTAACATATATAACATATATATTATAATGGAATTATAATTTACTTATATATAATTTATTTTTCTTTTCTCTAAATATGAAAAATAAATTAATGTAGTGTTCATGCGTATGTATGGATTACCCTATCCATGAAGGGTGCATTTCATTTCTTATATCCAAATGCTATGGAGTATTATAAATACATATATACTAGATATATATGATGTATATGATATATAAATCATTAATATAATTTTGTAGAAAATTTAATTTTGATCACATGGATAACATATAATTATAACAACATTATTTTTACTCAAGTTCTGAACATGGACAAAATATCCTATATGAACTGAAATAATTAACTAATTGTTAAAGAAAGGTAATAAGTGAAATAAAAGAAATACTAAACTTGAAAAAGGTTCTGAAGAAAGTATAAATTAACATCAGTTTATTATTCAAAAAATTAATGTACGAATGCGTCATGTCGGACACGATGTAAGGGATTTCTAATCAATCTCCTTTAATTGAGGCATATTTTGATATTATACACCTCCTTCTTTTATATGGTGTATAATAACCCATTTGAATTTTATTTTTATTCATAGGGAATCTTTTTTCTACGAAGTGTTTTACTAAATAGGAAAAGGAATTTTCTTAACATTTGTGGTGACAATGATATCCCTGCTACTGTAATTCATTATTTGGATTCCTTTATAAGCTTTAATGATTTTAAAAAGAAAATAAATCCCTTATTTCCTTTTTTATTGTTTTCTTATTGAAAATGGTTTTTGAAATTGATTGATTATTTCAAAATCTTGAAATTATTTCTTATAATTTCCAGTGAAATGTTATTAGGGAAATATTGAATTTTTTAATTTTTTGTATTATGATTATATAATGGTACTTGGACATTTGATCGGTGGTTACGTGATAAACCAATGACGGGTGGTTACGTGATAAACCAAATGAAGAGTGGTTCCGTGTTAAACCATGTACATGTGGTTAAATCATAACCTAAAATTCATTGGGTATGGAAGTTAGCGGTATGGATATTCTATTTTTAAAAATGATTTTTGGATGTCGATCAAATGGGTATTCCATTGTAGTATGATTACGTCCCAAGATTACCTTTTATATGATATATGTTTCTTTCTATGGGATTTGTGGTAATATTTTCATTTCAAAATATGGTTAATCAATGATCTTATACTTAATAAATTTTTTTTATGCTTATTTAAACTGAAAAGCATTATTTTATGATAATTTCTTCATAGTTTACATATTGTATTAAAGACTAACTGTTTTCCCTATTTGTGTATCTAATAATAAGATTTTTATTCTTATCCCTATTTTTTAAAATGTTTTTCACAAGAATTATAGTTGAATAGGGTCATGGATGATATAAAGGAAATTATTTCTATTTAAAATATGGAACTATCCACGTTTCTTTTCATTTATGAGTTTTTATTTTATGAAAAACTGGATACTGAGTAGTATTGTCTACATGTAATATTCATGTTGTTTTTTATAAGTTATGACCTTATTCTCTTTATATCCAAACCTTAAGAAATCCTCAATGTGAATTATTAATTGAATTCAATATTATGTAATGTTTACGGCTGGGGCCTTATATAATAAAAACGAATGATGAAATAAACTAGGAAGTACTCAAAGTAAACAATACTACAGTTTTCAATTACCTTCATTTACATTTATTAATTATTTAATATGTTGAATAATGATATCCTGGGATCTATCCTAAGCTCTTTATACCCTATGTAATGGTAACAATAGATTTCTCAAAAGACAATATAACAACCAAGTAGGACTGAGTCCATGCTTGTTATTTGGCTTCAATGACTCATCACTATCATTTAATCACTCATAAAAAACCCTTTAGTAAATCTATCATGGTCTAAATCCTTTGGTTTATCATAGCACTAATCAAATACAAACAACCACCTGGGATTCTCTCACATTCAATACCCTTGAGTCAACATGGAATCAATTAAACATAAATGGCCTTAGGGTAGCTCTCACAGTCACTACCCCATGGATTCACATGGAAAAAATAATCATAAAATCCCTCCTAGCTAGATCTCATGATCAATTCCTCTGGATCAAAGTCTCCACCAAGGATCTCATGGTCCTATAGAAATAAACATGGAAACCCCAACTATTTTCCTAGCCCAAGGCTATCACAGTCCATTAGAAAAATATTGTGCCTATCATAACAAGGAAACACATGTAATCTAAAACTACTACATGGCTAACATTCTCATCCATAATACATGCAATTCATATAATAAATCAACTACATCATAAACAAATCATGGAATGATCAAAAGGTATTCCTCATAGAAATGCTAGGCCAAATAGCGATAATTATTCAGATAGGGAAACACAACCATGGAGTGTCCCATAACAAGGTATAAAACCTTATTAATAAGGAATTAACCATTCTCAACAAAAAAACCATAACAGGTATTAAACAAGGTCAAATTTTAAAATATGTAATACCCCAAACATGGGTATTCAGCACTTTAAGAATATATAATTGAAATATAATAGAAAAAAGGCATAAAACATATACCTTGATGTTATAAGATTAACACTCTTGATTGTATTCCCTTGAATCAGCTTAGAATTATTTAGATATATTAAAAGGGTAAAAATGATCATCCCTCTATAAATCACGAGAGAGGAGGAATCAGGAAGAAAGGATATAGGGAAAGAGACTGCTCACTGGTGGGAATCCAAGGCAACCAATGGAATATTAATCAGAGTTCAGACAAATAACTGGGAGGAGGGTGAAGTTATTTGGCATTTCATCACTCTACTGTACAACAAATGGGAAAAATAATGGTTTTCCAGAGATGAGATGTGGCCCCACTTCGACTCATTGATTAAAAAAAGTGTACAGAGTGTGTTAATTTAATGTACACAATTTTTAGTAGCCTCAACCATACCATTCATTGGAGGTTTTCCATGTCACCTACACAGCCATGTATATGACCAGTACATGATGACATGCGGCAATTGGGTACATAGTGTGTACTCAAAAGTACATATCATGAACTTAGAAAATATCCTATTTATTCTTTTTCATAAAAAACAACTGAAAATAATGATCCATAACTGAAATAAAGATCCTTGTCCTTACAAATAAGAACATGTAATTCTAATTCTGGATAATTATATCAATTCTATATGAACACCATTACTCATAGTCCAGCGAACTGATCAAGAATGTCATGTAAGGTAACACTCCGTAAAGACATAATTCAATATAATAACTTATCAAGAATATAATAAATGAACATAACAGAACAATAATGAATCAAATAAATGTGGATAAGGATTATAATTAATTAATTAATGTATTGAATTTGACTATCGAGGACATTATGATCAAAGGAAGAATACATTTGGGCATAAGGTAAGGGGTATTTCATCTCACTTTAATTTTCATAGGACTTCCATTGTTCCCCAATTATTTATTGTATGTGGTCTATGTTTACTACTAATTGATATATAATATCATAATTATCCTTATATTAATTTTATTCTGTAATTCCCTTTGTGATTATTAACTCAATTGATTACAATTTTGTAAGGGACTTTGTCTCAATTTTAATTTCATTGTGATTTACTTGGTACTGTGCATCTAATCATTATTATACAGTGTATTTATGTCCTCTTTGAGATCTTTTTTTATTTTAAATTTTAATTAAATTATATATCCATATTTTTTTTAACATGGATATGATTATTTTCTTAGCCATAAAACATTTCCTGTATTGTTTTTAAGTGGAATGTTTCTTAAACTTTTGAAATATTGAAGAATTTGTATCCTCAACACTATATAGATATTGAAAATTCATATTATTCTTGAATTAAATATTTTTATAAATAATTATTTGGTATATTAGTAATGGGAGGGTCCTTCTATAGACCCTTGATGCATCGACAGGTATCGTGAGACACACATTTGGCAACAAACCCTTGGAGTTTTGTCCCAAATAAAATCAGACGGGTATCTACCCTGAGAATTAAACTGAATCAACAGTATTATGGTTCATGTTCCATATACATGACATCAAAATAATAATCATTCTATTTATTTATTATTTATTTGTTAATATCTAAGAGGTTTTCACTATGAAAAAAATCTATGGATGCATTTTCATTCTCATTTTATTAATGGTGGGTGTTTTTCATTAATTCCACATTCAATATTAATTATATAAAATTGATTATGATTTAATCATTATTTATTCATGATTCCTCTATATGTAACCCTTACTGTCCATTTGACCTCACCCCTTTTATTTTTTTCATTCCATAGGTCATGAAGAAGGGATCATTTATTGAGTTTTAATGGATGCAGTTTACTAGATTATCTTTTCATTTATTTTACCAATGTAAAATGGGATCCATGTATGTATGTAGTCTCTCTATGACTAATTAACTGATTGGTACTTTTGGATTTTATTCCCTATAATCATGTCAATGTAATGTAATAATTCACCGTCTCTAGGCATCAAGGGTCGGGGTGTTATACTTGGTCACCAAGTGAAAAATACTAAGGAATGGCATGATATTGAACATAATATTTGTGATGACTCTAGGTCTTCCACATTGTATAATTAATAATATGTATTCCTTATGCCATTTCTTGAACATAAATCATCCCAACAGAAGAAATTTCAATATCTTTTGACCAACACAATATATATTTACTTTGTCACCCAAAAATTTAAGCCATCCAAATAACATTAATTTTAATATTATTATATAGAAAATCTATCAGTACCGAATCTGTAACTCCCCAATAATTTGAAAATTGATTTATTATAAAATGCATGGATCACTGAGTCTCCATAAACAACACATTATTATAACCTAGCAATGTAATCATAACTTTGTCACTTCTGTGATGTGAATTTTGAAAATATGACATACACGGTTGTGATGAGTAAGTTATTTGAAGTTTGATAAGAAAATTTTAATTTTTGTTGAATAGGAACAAACCCTTATGAATAGTGATATACCCTAATAAATATTATCCTTGCCTATGATAGTATATAAATAATATTTAAGTCGGAGTAAGATATATCTATGTTATGAAATAAGTCCATAAATGTTTTAAAACTATTTTTACAGATAAAAAACATAATAGTATTACACATAGAGGATCCAAAGGTTTAGTGTCTTCAGAAAACTAGGACATTACATAAAAATTACAACATCAGGTAGAAAAATTTATTCACTTCCATGTTCTCTAGCTTCTCATTGGAACTTGACCTCTCCTTAGTACATGTAACTACATGAGGATATACATAAAAAGGGGAGAGGTAGAAGCCTGGTAAGTGGATATATACTAACCATATAACAATGGGTGAGCATAACCATAACATAGGAAAATGATCATGAACATGAGAGGAAACAATAATAAGATTCATGAAATGTGGAAATGCATAAAAATGAAACATTATGTCTTAATAGTTAACTACCAAACATACATGTGAACAATTCTATAATCTTGTTTGCACATTATTTCACTTAACTCGTGATATTCATCACTTTACCTAATGCATTGGAGCGCTGTATAATTCTAGGATCACCCATCAAATTGAAACATTCATATTTCGCTATATAATTCAAGGCGCACCCGTCACATCATAACATTATCATTTATCAGTCATGACACAATGAATCTATATAAAAAATTAACATAAATATCTTATGAAATGAATGGGTTTCATCTAATATGAACACATTCATAAACATTGGGTTCCCAAAATAAATAGGTAATAACATATATGTTATAAGAACTGTCAACCTTGAATGAAAAGTAAAATTTGTGTTCTTGAAAGAAATGTTCTTTTGGAAAACATTTTGTTTGACATAAACACCAGTGACAAACATGTATATCCCAGAAAATGAATAAAATTGATAAAAAAATTATTTTTAAGGATAAACTATATCAAGAAAGGAGTGAAAGAGGGGGAACCTGAAGGGTGAAAGTTGTGATTGAGAATTTCCCCTAACCTTATATCAGAACGCTTACTTCACATTAATTTCATGTATAACCACATTACATTCATTAATTAACAATTAAAAAACCTTTTGTACATTAATATGGTTCATTTTGGTTTCATTAAATTATTTTATGTGCCTTTTTATGAGTTATAGAGTTTAAAATCATTGTTCAGGAATGTTTGTTTTTTTGGTTTTCTTAAGCGGTTCACTTGTATTCATAAATTAAAGTTTGGGTAGAACATGGGTAAAAGTCCCAAAATAATATTACATGTAATTAATTATATTCCAGGAGTTTAAAAGAACTTATAATTGATTATATTATATACTATGTGGATGAATCATTATATAAGAATTAAATGATGACATTTTGAGTCAATTAGGGCGGTTTTTTGACCACAACAAACTTGTTTTGATTAATCATTTAGTAATATGTATGTACATTAGTTCCAGAACACTAAATTGGACATACTACATATAAAATATTTTGGATCAACCAGAAAAATGGTTTCATGACTAGATATGAAATTATAAATGGAAAAAAGAAAACACGTCATTCTTGAAGGTGATAGATTAACACCACACAAACAATGTTTTCTTTTATAAAATAAAAGGAAGAGGGAATGGTGGTTGGATGGTATAATATACCCTTATTATAATAAAATTAAATTATATATATGATTATAGAGTTACCATTCTATGTAGAAGAAGATAGGTGGGAAGAAAATAAAAAAATAACATGAAATTGAAAGGAAATTAAAGGAAAGAGGCAGGGAAATTAACTTTTGAATCCTCCTCTTGAGATCTTCCTTCCGGGACCTAGGCTCGCCCTTTTGATGATACCAGTAGATCTTGGACGTGGGAAAGGGGAAAGGGAAGATGCTTTGGTAGTGTTTAGGAAAGTATTGAATCTTTAGAGGAGTGAGGTAATGAGGGTTTAAGGGTGGTTTTTATAGTGGTGGGGAGAGGGTATTTCCCAGTATAAAATTCATTAATTTATTATTTCCCCACAAGACATGGAATAATGAGTCTTCCATAACCAATAATAGTTATTTTTTAATGTCATATTGATCTAATTGTTCATACATTATTATTACATCATGCATGACTATATAATTATCTTATTTATCTTATTTTGTAAATTATGGTATATCACTTTTCATTAAATATTCAAGTATTTCATAAAAATACCCAAAACCCACCCCAACCATTTATTGATATGTAGAATCAAAAAATGAAGTCATTTGTTCGAAAATTATTTTCTAGATATTATTATTATTATATTTAATTAAAATCATAATTTATTATCAAAAACTAGTTTTAAAACATTCATTTACTTAGCCTAGGAAGAGGATATATAAGAACAATATAACAATGAGTGAGCATAACCATAACATAGGAAAAGTATCATGAACCTAAGAGGAATCATTAATAAGATACTTGAAATGTGGAAATGAATAAAAAATGAAACATCATGTCTTAGTGGTTAACTACCACACATACTTGTGAACAAATTTAGCATCTTGTTCACCGATCATTTCACATTAACTCAAGATATTCATCACTTTACCCAATTCATTGGATCACTGTATAATTATGGACACACCCGTCACATTGAAACATTAATATTGAACTATATAATTCGTGGTTCACCCGTCACATCATAACATTATCATTTATCACACGTGACACAATGAATATATATAAAAAATGATCATAAATGACCCATGAAAAGGAATGGGTTTCATATCATAATAACACATTCATAAACATTGGTTTCCCAAAATTTTGTGGGAATATCATACTCGATATGATAGCCATCAACATTGAGTGAGAAGTAAAATGTGTGTTTTAGAAAGAAGAGTTCTTTTGGAAAACTTAATTTGAAATAATATTTAGTAGAAAACATGTATATCCCAGAAAATATAATATAATTATGAAAAAATGATATTTACGTAATGACCATACCAAATATAGAGTTAATGATGGAGAACCTGAAGAAAGAGAATTTGGTTCAAGATTTCCCCATTTACTTTATATCTGAACGCTTACATCACTTTAATGTCCTATATAACAACATTATATTCATTAATTAACATTTAAAAAACCTTATGTATTTGAATATGGTTTATTATGGTTTTTTAAGTTATTTAATGTTCCTTTGGAGGAGTTATTGAATTTTAATACATTGTTCGGGAATGTTTTTTTTTATGGTTTTTCTTGAGCGGTTCACTTGTTTTCATAAATTGATGTCCGGGCAGAACATTGGTAAACATACAGAACAGATATTAAATATTATTAATTATATTCCATGACATTAAATGATAGTATAATTGATTATATTATATACCTTGTGGATTAATCATAAGATAAGAATTAAATTATCATTCTTTGAGTTAATTTGGGAGGTTTTTTAACCACACCGAAATTGTTTTGATTAATAATTTAGTAATATGTACATAAGTTTGTTCAAGAACTTTATATAGGACATAATACATATAACATATTTTTTTCATCAATAAAAATGGTTTCATGACCAAATCTGAAGGTAGAAATGGAATAAATAAAACATGTCATTATTGAAGGTAATAGATTAACACATTACGTACAACATTTTCCTTTGTCACCTACCATTATGAATAGTAAGATACCCTTAAGAATAGTGATATACCTTAATGAATAGTAACCTTACCTATGATAATATATAAATAATATTCAAGTTTAAATTATGATATAACAATATTTTTGACAAAGTAAATGACTATTTTAAAACTGGTTTTTGATACTAAATTATGATTTTAATTAAATATTAATGTAATAAAATTTATAAAATTATTTTTGAAAAATGGAATTCATTTTAATATTATACATGCTGGAAAATTGTTGGGGTGATTTTTTTGATTTTTCTCAAATACTTGATTTTTTTATGAATAGTGAAATACCATAATTAATAAAATATGCTAAATAATCTAATCATGGATTCATGCGTGATGTATTGTTGATATGAGACTAATTGGTTAAAGATTACATGAAAATATTACTATTCTTGGTCATGGAAGACTCACTATTACTTTCCTTTTGGGAAATAAAAAATTAATGAATTTTATATTGAGAAATCCCCTCTCCCATCCACTATAATAACCTCTCGTCACACCCTCATTTCCTCACATCTATCAAGCATCATTCCTTACCTAAACTCTTCCCAAGAATCTTCCCTAGTCCCTCACCCACGTCCAAGAGCTTTTGGTATCATCAAAAGACCAATCCTAGATTCTTAAGTAGGATCTCAATTGGAGGATTCCAGAGGTAATTCCTCTCTTTTACGTTCATTTCCATTCAATTTCATGTTCTTTTCTTATTCTCTACCCACCTATCTTCATCCACATGGTATGTTAACTCCAGTATCTAAAATATAATTGATTTTTATTATTATAATGGGTTATTATACCATCCAAACCGCTTCCCCACTTCCTTCTATTTTATAAAATAAAACATTTTTTCCGAGGTGTTAATCTATCACCTTCAAGAACGACATGTCTTCTCTTTCCATTTCTACTTCCATATCTTGTCCTGAAACCATTTTTATATTTTAAAAATAATATCTTATATGTATTATGTATTATTTAATGTTATCTAACATTATTATGTACATATTATTAAATGATTAAACCAAACAAGTTCATTGTGGTCAAAAAACCACCCAAATTAACTCAAACAATCATCATATAATTCATATCTAATGATTCATCCACATGGTATATAATATAATTCATTATAATATCATTTAAACTCATTTAATATAATTAATAACATGTAATATTAGTTTTTTATGTTTACCCATGTTCTACCTGAACATCAATTTATGAATACTAGTGAACCGCTAAATAAAACCATAAAAATGAACATTCCCAAACAATGTTTTTATACTCTATAAATCATCCAAAAGAACATAAAATAACATAATTAAACCATAATGAACCATATTCATGTAAAATGGTTCTGTAATTTTTAATTAACGAATGTAATTTGGTTATACCATACATTAACGTTTAGGAAGCTTTCAGATATAAGGCGAGGGAAAAATTCTTGAACCCAGTTTTCATCCATCGGGTTCTCCCTCTTTCACTAATTGTTTTGATATGGTTACTAAATAAAAATAATTTTTTCATAATTTTATTTCCTTTTCTAGGATATATTTTTTTTTCACTGGTTTTCTATGTCATATAAAAAAATTTCCAAAAGAACACCTCTTTTATGAACACACCTTTTACTTCTCATTCAAGGTCGACGGTTCTTGTAACATGTATGTTACTGCATCTTTCTTTTGGGAAAATAATGTTTATTAATTTGTTATTATGATATGAAACCCATTAATTTCCATGTTTTATTTATGTTAATTATATATATATATATATATTCATTGTTTCTTTCACGATAAATGATAATGTTATGATGTGACAGGAGTGCCCCAGAATTATATAGCACAATATTAATATTTCTACTTCACGGGTGCACCCATTATTATACAGTGACCCAATGCATTGGGTAAAGTGATTAATATCATTATTTAATGTTAAATCATGTGTGAATAAGATTATATATTTTTTTATAAGTATGAGTGGTAGTTAACCACTAATACATGATGTTTCATTTTTATGCACTGCCACATTTGAAGTCTCCTGTTAGTGCTTCCTCTCATGTTCATGATCCTTTTCCTATGTTATTATTATGATCACCCTTTGATATATTGTTAGTATATATCCTCTTATAGGTATTTTACATCACCCCTTTTTATATATATCCTCAGGTGACTACATTTACTAAGGAGAGGTTGGGTTCCAATAAGAAGCTGGAGAAGAAGGAATTAAATAAATGTTTTTACTTGATGTAGTAATTGTTATGTATGGTCCTAGTTTTCCCAATAAAATAAACCATTGGATCCTCTATATGTTATACTATTATTTTTCATATATATAAAATGGTGACATAAAAGCCTAGAAGGATGGTAGATAAGAAAAATATAGAAAGGGGTGAGCATAATCCTAACATAGGAAAAGGATCATGAACATGAGAGGAATAATTAATAAAAGACATGAAATGATGCAATGAAAAAAACATCATGTTTTAGTGTGTAAATAACACAAAATTTCTGAACAATTCTATAATAATTTTCACAAATCATTTCACATTAACTCTTGAGATTAATCACATTACACAATGCATTGGAGGGTTGTATAATTCCAGGTGCACGCATCACACCATAACATTCTCATTATCATGCATTCCACCAAGATCTTATATAATAAATTAACATAAATGACCCATGTAAATAAATTTGTTTCAGCTCATAATAACACATTAATTAACTTTGGGTTCCCAAAATAAAGAAGGAATAACATACTTGATACAAGAACCATCCACCTTTAATAAGAAGTATAAGTTTTGTTTTCGAAAGAAGAGTTCTTTTAGAAAACATTTTATTTGAAATAATATATAGTGGATAACATTTATATTGAAAAATAGGTAATATAATGATGAAAAAATGGTTTTTATTTATTAATCATAGAAAAAATGGAGTGAAATTTAGAGAACCTGAAGATAAAAGGTTGGGTTCGATAATTTCCCGTTACGTTGTATTTGAACACTTTCATTTCTTTAATGTCTAGTATAACCACATTAGATTCATTAATTGAAAATTATAAAACCTTTTATACAGTAATGGGGTTCATTCTGGTTTCATTATGTTATTTTAGGGGCCTTTTTATGTGTTATAGGGTTTAAAAACATTGTTCTGTATTATTTATTTTTATGGTTTTCTAGAGGGGTTCACTTATATTTTTAAAAGAAAGTTTGTGTAGAACATGGATAAACATCCAGAAATTATATTCCATGTTATTAATGATATTAAAGAATTATAAATGATCTTATTATGAGATATATTATATACCATGTTTATGAATCATTGTATATGAATTAAATAATGATTATTTTGGATAATTTGGGTGGTTTTTCGACCACAACAAACTTTGTTTTGATTAATTATTTAGTAATATGTACATAAGTTAGTTACAAAACATTATATAAGAAATAATATATATAACATATTATGTTTCAACTATAAAAATTGTTTCATTACTAGATCTAATTTTATAAATGGAAAAAGAAAACATGTCATTCTTGAAGGTGATAGATTAATACCTCACAAACTACATTTTCTTTTATAAAATAAAAGGACAAGGATAAGGGGTCTGGATGATATAATATCCAATTAGTATAATAAATATATATTATAATTATGATACAGGATTTACCATACCATATGGTAATTATTTGTGGGTAGAGAATAAGAAAAGTACTTTAAATTCAAATGAATTTAAAGAAATAATAGAGAGAGAGGTAATACCGCTTGAATCCTCCTCTTGATATCCCCTTTAAGGAAGCTAGGATTGGTCTTTTGATGAAACTAGAAGCTATAGAACATAAGGGAGTGGCTAGGTAAGATTCTTGGTCAGAGTTTAGACAAGTCTTGATGCTTCAGAGGTGTGAGGAAATGAGGGTGTGAAGGGTGGTTTTTATAGTGTAGGGGAGATGGGTTTTCTCAATATAAAATTTATTAGTTTATTATTTACCCAAAAGACAAGGAATAGTGAGTCTTATATGTCCAATAATAGTAATTTTATCCTGTGATCCCGAAATAGTGGTACTTACATCATAATAAAATCATTCATGACTCAATAATTAGCTTATTTAGCTTATTTTGTAAATTATGGTATTTCACAATTCACCAAAAATTCAAGTATTTCAAAAAACTCTCAAAAATTCTCCCCAACCATTTTTTGACATATATGATCCAAAAATGAATTCCATTTTTCACATCCACAACTGATATTACATATTATTAATTATATTATTGGAGTTTAAATGATCTTATAATTGATTATATTATATAACATGTGGATGAATCGTTAGATAAGAATTAAATAAGGATTGTTTGAGTTAATTTTGGTAATTTTTTTACCACAAAAAAAACTTGTTTTGATTAATTATTTAGTAATATGTACATAATTTAGTTCTAGAACACTAAATATTAAATAATACATATAACATATTCTGGTTCAACCATAAAAACAAAAATTCCAAACAAGGTTTTTAAACCCTAATACTCATCAAAAGTCCCATAAAATAACACAATGAAAGCAGAATAAACCATGTTAATGTTAAAAAGGTTATGGAATTTTCAATTAATGAATATAATGTGGTTATAAAAGACATTAATTCTACGAAATTGTTCATATACAAGGTACGAGGAAATTCTCGAACCCAACCTTCTTTCTTTATATTCTCCCTATTTCACACCATTTTTGGTATGATTAATGCTTAAAAATTATTTTTTCATCATTATCTTACCTATATGGGGAAACAAATGTTCTCCACTAAACTTTATGTCCTATAAAATGTTTTTCAATAGAACTCTTTTTTTCAAAAACACACCTTTTACTTATATGTAAAGGTTGATGGTTCAAGCATCACATATGTTATTCCTGCTTTATTTATGGAACCTAATGTTTATGAATGTGTTCTTATGAGATGGAACTCATTCCTTTTCATGGGATAGTTATGTTCATTTTTTATATATTTTCATTGTGACATGCATGATAAAAGATAATTATATGATGTGATGGGTGCGCTTGGAATTATATAGCACAATATGAATGTTTCAATGTGACGGGTACGCCCAGAATTATACAGCACTCCAATTCATTGGGTAAAATGATAAATCTCATGAGTTAATGTGAAATTATGTCTGAACAAGGTTATATATCATTTTCACAAGTATATATAGTATTTAACCACTAAGACATGTTGTTTTATTTTTATTCTTTTCTACATTTCAAGCCTCCTTTTAGTACTTCAACTCATGTTCATGATACTTTACCTATGTTATGGTTATGCTCACTATTTGTTATATTTTTTCTTATATATCCTATTACCTGGATTTTACCTCACCACTTTTTATGTATATCCTTAGGTGACTACAAGTTCTAAGGAGAGGTCAAGTTCCAATAAGAAGCTTGAGAAGAATGAATTAAATAAATATATATGCTTGATGTTGTAATTTTTATGTATGGTCCTAGTTTTCCCAAAAACTAAACCTTTAGATCCTCAAGGTGTAATACTATTATGTTTTTTCAATTTAAAATGATGTAATAGTAATGTAAGAAAATTCCAGGTCACTATATTTGGAACAACATAATAGTATTACACATAAGGAATCCAACGATTTAGTGTCATGTAATATCTAGGACCATATATAACAATTAAAACATTAAGCATAAACATTTAATTAATTCATTCTTCTCTAGCTTCTTATCGGCACATGACCTCTACTTAGTAAATGTAGTCAGATGAAGATATAAATTAATAGGGGTGAGCTAAAATCCCAGTAAGAGTATATATAAGAACAATATAACAGTGGTTGAGCATAACCATAGCATAGACAAATGATCAGGAACATGAGAGGAAGCATTAATAGGAGTCTTTAAATGTGGCAAAGCCTATAAATGAAACATCATGTCTAAGTGGTTAAAGACAACACATACTTGTAAAAATTGTTAGAATCATTTCCACACATCAATTAACTTTTACTCATGATATTGGTTACATTACCCAATGCAGTGGAGCATTGAAAAATTATGGGTGCACCCATCACATTCAAACATTCATATTGTGCTACATAATTCTGGGTGCACCTGTCACACCACAACATTGTCATTATCATGAATGGAACATAGAACATATATAAAAAATGAACATAATTGACCAATGTAATGGAATTTGTTTCATATCATAATAAAACATTCATGTATTTTGGGTTCCTAAAAGAATGTGGGAATAACATACTTGATACAAGAACCATCCACCTTTAATGAGAAGTAAAATGTATGTTTTTTGAAAGAAGAGTTCTTTTGGAAAACATTTTATTTGACATAAAATCCAGTGGAGAACATGTATATCACATAATAGGTAATATATTTATTAAACAATTATTTTTAAGGAGTAATCATTCCAAAAATGGGGTGAAAGAGGAAGAAACTGAAGGAAGAGGGTTGGGTTCGAGAATTTCCCCTTACCTTGTATCCAAACAATTTCTTCACTTTAATGTCCTGTATAACCACATTAGATTCATTAATTAAAAATTATAGAACCTTAAGTACCTGAATATGTATTATTATGGTTTCATTTAGATATTTTATGTACCTTTGGATGAGTTATAGGGTTCATAATCAATGTTTAGGAATGTTTGTTTTTATGGTTTTTCTTGATCAGTTCACTTGTGTTCATAAATTGATGTTTGGGTAGAACATGGGTAAACATAGAGAAATTATATTACATATTATTAATTATCTTCCTTGATTTTAAATGATCTTATAATTTATTATATTATATATCATGAGGATGAATCATTAGATAATAATTAAATGATGATTGTTTGAGTTAATTTGGGCGGTTTTTAGACCACAATGAACTTATTTCGATTAATCATTTAGTAATATGTAAATAAGTTAGTTCCAGAAGGTTAAATAGGACATAATACACATAAAATATTATGGTTCAACTATAAATATGTTTTCATTACCAGATCTGAATGTATAAATGGAAAAATAAAACATGTCATTCTAGAAGGTGATAGATTAACACCTCACAAAAAACGTTTTATTTTATAAAATAAAAGGATGTGGAGAAGGGGGATAGATTGTATAATATCCCATTAGTATCATAAAACTACATTATATGTATTATACTAGAGTTACCATACCATGTGGATGAATATAGGTAGGGAGAGAATAAGGAAAGAACTTGAAATTGGAAGGAAATTAAAGGAAAGAGGTAGGGAAATTACCTCTTGAATACTCCTCTTGAAATCCTCCCTATAGGACCTAGGCTTGGTCTCTTTATGAGACCAGAAGACCTTGGAGGTGGGGAAGGGACTAGAAAATATTCATGGGTATATTGTAGACAAGGATTGAAGCTTGAGAGGTGTGAAGAAATGAGGGTGTGAATGGTGGTTTTTTGTAGTGGAGGGTAGAGAGGTTTCCTCAATATAAAATTCATTAGTTTATTATTTCCACACAATAAAATGAATAGTGAGTATTCCATGACCAAGAATAGTATTTATATCATTTGATCCCAAAACAACTGAGCTTACATCATCAAAACATAATTCATGACTCTATAATTAGATTATTTAGCTTAATTTGTAAATTATGGTATTTCACTAGTGATCAAAAAATTAAAGTAGTTCAAAAAATTCCCAAAATTCACCCCAACCATTTTTTGATGAATGGATTACAAAAATGAATTCCATTTTTTAATAATAATTTTCTAAATATTGTTATTTTAATATTTCATTAAAATCATAATTTAATATCAAAACCAGTTTTAAAACAGTCATTTACTTATTCTAAAATATAGATATATCATACATTAAACTGGAATATTATTTATATATTATCAAAGATATGGTTTCTATTCATTAGGTAATATCACTAATCATAAGGTGTTGTTTCTATTCATAAGGGTAGGTTACTATTAACAAAACATTAAGTACATAGTTGTGATTAGTAAGTTGTTTGGAGTCCAATAAGAAAAACCTATTTTTTGGGAATATTAACCTACCCATATGAAATGTAACCTACCCTTATTAATAGTGATATTCCATAATGAGTAGTAACCTTATCTATGATAATATATAAATAACATTAATGTTGAAAGTATGTTATACCTATATTTTAGAATAAGTAAATGACTTCTTCAAAACTAGTTTTGATAGTAAATTGTGATTTTAATAAAATATTAAAATAATAATATTTATAAAATAATTTTTAAAAAATGGACTTCATTTTTGGATTCTACATGTCGAAAAATGGTTTTGGTGAATTTTTGGGATTTTTTTGAAATACTTGAATTTTTATGAATAGTGAAATATCATAATTTACAAAATAAGCTAAATAAGAGAGTTATAGATTCATGCATGATGTTCTGCTGATGTAAGCCCAATTTTTTCAGGATCACATGATAATATTACTATCCTTGGTCATAAAAACTCACTATTACTCTTATTTTAGGGAAATAATTCATTAATGAATTTTATGTTGAGAAATCCTTTCTCCCCTCCACTATAAAAACCACCTTTCACACCCTCATTTCCTCACACCTTTCATGCTTCAAGAATTTTCGAAACTCTATGATATCATTTTTCCTAGCCCCGCCCCCACGTCAAAGAGATTCTGGTTTCATCAAAACACCAAGCCTAGGTCTCTTAAAGAGGATCTCAAGAGGAGGATTCAAGAGGTAATTTCCCATCCTCTTTCCTTTAATTTCCTTTCAATTTCTAGTTCTTTTCTTATTATCTCCCCAAATATATTCATCCAAATGGTATGGTAACTATATTATCATACATATACTAGAATTTTATGATACTAATGGTATATTATACCGAAAAATCCCCTTCTCCTCTTCATTTAATTTTATAAAATAAAACATTGTTCGTGAGGTGTTAATCTATCACCTTCAAGAACGACATGTGTTTTTTTCCATTTATACCTCCATATCGTGTCATGAAACCATTTATATGGTTGAAATAGAATATTTAATATGTATTATTTCCTATTTAATGTTCTGGAACTGACTTATTTACATGTAACTATATGATTAAACAAAACAGGTTTGTTGTGGTCGAAAAGCTGCACAAATTAAACCAAACAATCATCATTTAATTCATATCTAATGATTCATCCACATGGTATATAATAAAATTCATTATAAGTTCATTAAAACATCTGAAATATCATTAATAACACAATATATCAATAATTTATGTTTATCTATTGTCTACCAGAACTTCAATTTATGAATACAAGTGAACAGCTCAAGAAAACCCATAAAAACAAACATTCCCGAACAATGTTTTTTAAACTATATAACTCATCAAAAATACCATATAATAACTTAATGAAACCATAATTAACCACATTCATGTATTCAAGGTTCATTAATTTTCAATTAATGAATCTAATGTAGTTATTTAGGACATTAATTCCAAGAAAACGTTCAGATACAAGGTGAGGGGAAAATCTTGAACCCAACCTTCTTTCTTCAGGTTCTCCGTCTTTCACTCCATTTTTGGAATGATTACTCCTTAAAAACATTTTTTCATCATTATATTACATATTATTATATATACATGTTCTCCACTGGATTTTATGTCAAATACAATTTTTTCCAAAATAACTCTTCTTTCAAAAACAGACTTTTTACATCTAACTAAAGGTGGATGGTTCTTGTATCAAGTATGTTATTACCTCTTTCTTTTGGGAACCCTATGTTCATGAATGTTTTATTATGAGATGAAATTGATTCCTTTATATGGTTCAATTATGTTCATTTTTTTATATGTTCTATGTGTCATGCATGATAATGACAATGTTAGTTTGTGATGGGTGCACCCAGAATTATATAGCGCAATATGAATATTTGAATGTGAAGGGTGTGCCCAGAATTATCCAGAACTCCAATGCATTGGGATGTGATGAATCTCATGAGTAAAAATTAAATTATGTGTGGAAATTATTCTAGCATTCTTAAAAAAGTATGTGTGGTAGTTAACCACTAAGACGTGATGTTTCATTTTCCTGCATTTCCCCATTTCATGTCTCTTATTAATGCTTCCTCTCATGTTCATGATCTTTTTCCTATGTTAGGGTTATGATCACCCATTTTTATAATTTACTTATATATCCTCTTACTGGGATTTTAGATTACCCATTTTCAGTGACCCAACCATTTCATACATTAATATAACATCATTTTAAAGATAAAAACATAATGGAATTACACATAGAGGATCCAAAGGTTTAGTGTATTGGGAAAACTAAGACCATACATAACAATTAAAACATCAAGAATAAATATTTTTTTATTTTTCTTCAATATATTATCATTGGAACTTGACATATACTTATTACATGTAACCACCTGATGATATACCTCAAAAGGGGTGATCTAAAAGCCTAGTAAGTGCATATATAAGAACAATATAACAAAGGGTGATCATAACCATAACATAAGCAAAGGATCATAAACCTGAGAGTAATAATTAATAAGAGACATGATATGTGGAAATTCATAAAAGTGAAACATAGTTTCATAGTGGTTAACTACCACACATACTTGTGAAAAATTTTGGAATCTGGTTCAGACATCATTTAACAATAACTCCTGAGATTCATCCCTTTACCCAATTAATTGGGGATCTGTGTAATTCTGGGCACACCCGTCACATCATAACATTATCATTTATCATTCATACCAAAATGAACATATATCAAAAATGAACATAACTAACCCACAGAATGTAATGGGTTTCATCTCATATGAATGCATTCATAAACATTAGGTTCCCAAATGATAGAGAGAACAACATACATGTTACAAGAACCGTCAACCTTGAATGAGAAGTAAATGGTGTGTTATTAAAAGAATTGTTATACTAGAAAACATTTTTATTGACATAAAAACCATTAAAAAACATGTATATTCCAGAAAAGGAAAGAAAATTATGAACAAATTATTTTTAAGGAGTGATCATACCTAATATGGAGTGAAAGAGGGAGAACCCGAAGAAAGAAAACTGGGTTTGAGATTTTCCCCTTACCTTGTATCCAAACGATTATTCACTTTATTGTCTTATATAATCAAAATATATTCATTAATTAACAATTCCATAACATTTTCTACATGAATATGTTTTATTAAGGTTTCATTAAGTAATTTTATGTCCCTTTTGATGAGTTATAGAGTTTAAAAACATTGTTAGGGAATATTTTTTGTCATAGTTTTTCTTTAGCAGTTCACTTGTATTCCTAAATTGATGTTCGGGGAGAAAATGGATAAACATCCAGAACTGATATCTCATTTTTTTTAATGATATTACACAATTTTAAATTATCTTATAAAGAATTATATTTTATTGCATGTTGATGAATCATTTGAGAAGTATTAAATGATGATTTTTTGAGTTAATTTGTGCAGTTTCTCGACCAGAATGAATTTTGTTTGTTTAATAATTTAGTAATATTTACAATAGATAGTTCTAGAATAGTAAATAGGATATAATACATATAAAATACTCTAGTTCAACCATAAAAATGGTTTCATGACTTGATCTGAAGGTAGAAATAGAAAAGAAAAACATGTTGTTCTTGAAGGTGATAGATTAACACCTCCAGAACAACGTTATATTTTATAAAATAAGAGGATGTGGGTAAAGGGTTTTGATGGTATAATACACCATTAGTATCATAAAATTCTATTATATGTATGATAATGGAGTTACCATAACATTTGGTTGAAGATTAGTGGGGAGGGAATAAGAAAAACAACACGAAATTGAAATAAAATTAAAGGAAAAGAGAGGAATTAACTCATGAATCCTCTTATTGATTTTATCCCATAAGAATACATTCATAAACATTACATCTCAAAATAAATAAGGAATAACATACTTGTTACAAGAACTATAGACCTTGAATGAGAAGTAAAAGGTGTGCTCTTAAAAGAAGATTTCTTTTGGAAAACATTTTGTTTGACATAAACTTCAGAAGCAAACATGTATATAACAGAAAATGTAAGATAATGATGAAAAAATTATTTTTATGGATTAATCATACCATATATTAGGTGATAGAGGGATAAACTGATGAATGAAAATTGGGTTCGAGATTTTCCCCATACCTTGTATCTGAACGCTTTCTTTTCTTTAATGTCCTAAATCGCCACATTAGAATCATTAATTGAAAATTTTAGAACCTTGTATAAATTAATATGGTTCATTATGGTTTCATTAATTTATTTTATGAGATTTTGGATGAGTTATAGTGTTTAAATTACATTGTTTGGGAATGTTTGTTTTAAGGATTTTCCTGAGCGGTTCACTTGTATTCACAAGTTGACATCCGAGTAGAACATGGATAAAAAACCAGAATTGATATAACATTTTATTTATGATATTCCAGATATTTAAATGTTCTTATAATGAATTATATTATATACCATGTGTATTATTCATTAGATAATAATTAAATGATGATTGTTTGAGTTAATTTGTGCTATTTTTCGAAAACAAAGAACTTGTTTTGTTTAATAATTTAGTAATATATACATAATATAGTTCCAGAACATTAAATAGGAAATAATACATATAAAATATTATATTTTAACCATAAAAATGGTTTCAATAGTAGATATAAAGGTAGAAATGGAGAATGAAAACATGTAATTTTTAAAGTTAATAGATTAACACCTCACGAACAATGTTTTTTTTAAATAAAAGCAAGAGGAGAAGGGGGTTGTGTGGTATAATATACCATTAGTATCATAAACTTTCAGTATATGTATGATACTATAGTTACCATTCCATTTTTATAAAGATAGGTGGGTAGAGAGTAAGAAAATAACATGAAATTGAATGGAAATTAAATGAAAGAGGAAGTGAAATTTCCTCTTGTATCCTCCTCGTGAGATCCTCCTTAGGGGACCTAGGCTTGGTCTTATGATGATACTAGAATATATTGTACATGGGGAAGGGGTTAGGGAAATTATTTGGTAGATTTTATACAAGTATTGTAGCTTGAGTGGTATTAGAAAATGATGATGTGAAGGGTGGTTTTTATAGTGCAGGGGAGAGGGGACTTCTCAATTTTAAATTCATTTATTTATTATTTCTGCACAAGACAAGGAATAGCGATTCTTAGATGACCAATAATAGTAATTTTATCATGTGATCCTGAACCAATAGGTCTTACATATTTATAACATCATGAATGACTCTATAATTAGCTTCTTTAGCATTTTTTGTAAACTATTGTATTGCACTATTCTTCAAAAATTCAAGTATTTCAAAAAAATCCAAAAAATTCACCCCAACCATATTTCGACATATAGAATCCAAAAATGAATTCCATTTTTAAAAAAAATAAATTTATTATTTTAATATTTAATTTTAATCATATTTTAGTATCAAGAACCATTTTTAAAAGTCATTTAATTATTCTAAAATATAGGTATATCAAACATTCAACTTGAATATTGTTTATAAATTATCACATGAAAGGTTACTATTAATTTGGGTATATCACTATTCATAAGGTTATGCTACAATTCATAAGGGTAGGTTATTATTCAACAAAAATTATTTTTTTCTTATTAGACTCCAAAAAACATACTCATCACAACAGTGTGTGTTAGATTTTCGAAATTGCAAACACCGAAGTGAAAAACATATGTTTAAGGATCACTTAGCACATAGTAGTATGTTATGATTTGTTTTCATGTGATTTTACAAAAGAATTTCTATTCCTTGTCTTGTGGGGAAATAATAAACTAATGAATTTTATGTTGAGAAAACCTCTCTCCCCTCCACTATAAAAACCACCCTTCACACGCTCATTTCCTCACACCTCTCAAGCTTCAAGCCTTGTCTAAACTCTGCCCACTAATTTTTCCTAGCCCCCTCCCCACTTCCATGATCTTATATTCTCATCAAAATACCAAGCCTATGTCCCCTATGGAGTATCTCACGAGCAGGATGCAAACGGTAATTCCCTTCCCCTTTCCTTCAATTTCCTTTCAATTTCAAGTTCTTTTCTTATTCTAGGCCACCTCTATTAATCTACATGGAATGGTAACTATAGTATCATACATATACTGGAATGTTATGATACTAATGGGATATTGTACCATCTAACCCCCTTTCCCTCTTACTTTTATTTTTTTAAAAGAAATCATTGTTCATGAGGTGTTAATCTATCATCTTCAAGAACGCAAGGTTTTATTTTTCCATTTATACTTTCAGATCTGGTCATGAATCCATTTTTATTGTTGATCCAGAATATTTTATATATATTTTTTCCTATTTAATGTTTTGGAACGAAATTATGTATATATTACTAAATGATTAATCAAAACAAGTTTGTTGTGATCGAAAAACTGCCAAAATTAACTCAAACAATCATCATTTAATTCTTATCTAATGATTCATCCACATAAAATATAATAAAATCAATTATAAGATCATTTAAAATCTTGGAAGATAATTAATATTAGTAAATATTAGTTTATTATGTTTATCCATGTTCTACCTGAACTTCAATTTACGAATATAAGTGAACTGCTCAAGAAAAACCATAAAAACAAACCATCCTAAACAATGTTTTTAAACACTATAACTCATCCAAAGGCATAGAAAATAGATTAATGAAAACATAATATGTTTTATTCATGTAAAAAAGGTTCTGTAATTGTAAATTAATGAATATAATGTTGTTATATATGACATTAAAGTGCAAGAAGCGTTCAGATATAAAGTAAGGGGAAAATCATGAACCAAATATACTTTTTCGGGTTCTCCCTCTTTCACTCCAAATTTGGTATGGTCACTCCATAAAATCATTTTTTTCATTATTATCTTTCCTTTTCTATGATATAAATCTTTAATACTAAATTTTATGTCAAACAAAATGTATTTGTAGACGCCGGAAAAGTCCGTTGTTCCCAAACGAAGCTCCGGATGCGGAAAGCGAGGTCATATTTGGAGTCGGAAGGATGTTTCGGAGGGCCCGGAGGCCTTGCGCGGAATTTCAGAGGCCCGCGCGCAAAGGGGATATTCCGCGCGCAAACCCCCCGGGATGCGCGCAATGCGCCGGTCCGGCGCGCAATTTTGCGCGCCGCGGGTCCGCGCGACTCCCTTACGCGCCGCGCCCGATTCCGCGCCCGCGAGAAGAATTTCGCGCTCGCACCCTGGATTCCGCGCCCGGGGTTGCCTATAAATACAAGGCGACCCCCAACGTTTCAAAGGTTGCTGGAAGTCGAAACGTCTCCCGTGCGCGCAATTCAACCCCTTCCGCGCGCAATGACGAACTTCAGGTAACCTCCTTTCTTTCGCGTAAGAAAGCCTCGGGGTCCGCCTTCGCGCGCAATCCCCGCTGGCTCCTTTCATTTGAATAAACACTCACCCTAAGGCCTTTGCGCGCAAAAGAACCCGCTTGCGCGCAATTGCCCCCGGGGTGCGCGCAATCCGGCCCGATTGCGCGCACCCCCCTTCTTTCAAGTGGCCATTCATTAGAGAATGAGCCGTTGCCCCCGCGCGCTATTCGAAGCCCGGTGTGAGCATTCTCAAGTATCCGCGCGCAAGGCACTGGCCCAATTGCGCGCCAGCCGCCCCGATTGCGCGCCGGCCCGCAGTATTGCGCGCAACGCTTCCTTTTTGCGCGCAATCTGCCAGGGTCGTCCCCGTTGACCTTCTAAGGGTACCCGCTTGCGTGGCGCCCGATGATCCTCATCCTGGGTGCCCGCACCGCGCGTTGTCTTCCCGTGCGGCCCTCCAGGCTTGCGCGAAGTGACACGCACGTATGTCCAGCATGACGTTAAACTGCATATTCGTCCAGCATGACGTTAAACTGTGCATTCGTCCAGCATGACGTTAAACTGCCCCTACGTCCTGCACGACGTTAAACTGTACATCGTCCGCGCTGCAAGACATTAAACTGCCAAGTGCTTCGTCCTCAACACACGACGTTAAACTGTACTTCGTCCGGCAAGACGTTAAACCGTCCGCTTCGTCCTCAACACACGACGTTAAACTGTACTTCGTCTGGCAAGACGCTAAACCGTCCACAACCTGATCCCGTGCTCTGCACGCAGGGTCTCCCCCGGTTTGGACGTGGCCCCCACCCGCTCGTCTCTGCAGGGATGTCGGGATTGTCCCCCTTATGGGACGATTTAATGGGAGTGGCTTTTCCCTACGGGGGCAGGGTATTACAAACCCCTAGTTTCTCGCGGGAGGCTGCACATGTGTATCTCCATTGCGCCTCCCCACTGCCGAAGCCAGTAGAGGGTCTGACTGGGATCGAGGTGTCTTCTGCTTTCGGTCCAAGTCCCTTCCAACTGAGTTTTGCAGTATCCGGGCTGCCCCAAGTGCGTAAGTCCTGACAGAATGAACTACGTGGACTTTGATCCCTGTCTTCTATACAGGGTACGTAGGAAGCCTCCCCGAGGTTCAAGCCCACCACCTGGTCGTCCCGGTCGTATTTACGTCGGTTCGTCCATCAGTGGACCCCTCCAGGGTTCACGCTTGCGTTGATTCACCTATGAATCCGCCCCTGTGGGAGACTGCCCGTGTGTATCTCCACGGTGCCTCCCCACAGCCCCCCTTTTCCATTTCCCCTTTCATCGTCCAGCATGACGTGAAACTGTGATCCACCCGGCCGTTCCATCCCCCTCCGTGCGAGGTGGTTCGGTTCAATCCTCCGCCTGGCGGCCTCGACCTCTTCGTGAGTCGGCTTGCCGACGTCCAGCATGACGTTAAACTGTATGCCCGAACTACGTTGACTTTGATCCGTGTTAACGCGCGGTACGTAGGAAGCCCCTCTGGGGTCCAAGCTCTTTACTCCATCATCCATCCTGATCCTTACCCGGGCCGCCACATCCCGGTGGGGTCATGCCACTTCACTTCACTCCACGTTACTTGGGAAGCCGCCCATGTGCTGGCCCCAGCGTCGGAGGTTCCCCGCAAGGGGTTCTGTCATCTGATCCACTTTTCGTGTTGATCGGTCTGATGCCGTCCCCGCTGGACGTTAAACTCACGGCATACCCCGTGTTAAACACGGGAAGCTGAGGAAAACCTCAGGTGACACAGTTCCCCGCACCTAGTACGGGATGCCTCAGGCCATCATGCCTTCGAGAAGCCCTATTAGGGACGGAAGACAGACGTGCAGAGCCGCAGTGCTACGACACGCCCCCAGCACCCCGAGCCACCCGGCCTTCTCACCGCAGGTTGCTGCCCCGCCCAGACTCCTTGGAGCGTCCGGGCGGAAGCAGCGTAATTAACCGGTGTCCATGAAGATATGGCGCCGGGAACGAGATTCACGAACATTCTTAAGTCTATGAGGGAGACCCGGATTAGGCGATGAGTTCCAAGGAGACGTCCAAGGAAGGAGGAGCCGACATCCCATCATCCCGGTTTCGATCAAGGAGCAGACGCCCCTGAATAAGGGACGAATGCCGCCCGCCCTTGGAAAGCGGGACTGCGGGACCACAAGCCGCGCGCCCATCCCCTCGGGTTGACGGGTGCACGCGCGAACGCGTCCTGGCGGAACAGCGTAACCCGACGCACATCCGCACCGAAACAGAAAAATGGTGAACCCGACGTGAATCTCTTCTCCTCGATACCAAGACCGATGGCTTTCAGAGGTGTTGGAAGACCGGCGTGTTGCCCGGCCAAGCATTCAGTCTTACCCGCCAGGGGCTGGGGAAGGGACATCGGGCACTCCGTCTCGCAACGTCGAGGGCCTGGGTTCCCCCCACGGAAGGCGTCGTGGCGCTAATGGTTGGTTGTCGATTCCTTTTTCCTGTCAGTGTTAATGGGTCATTCTCCCTGCTTGCAGAAATCAGGTCGCCCGATCTAGTGCCCGATCGCCACCCGCCCACTGGCGCAGGGACAGGGGAAACACCGACGCGGGTACTCCGCGCGGTCCTTCCCGTTCCACAGTCGTCCCAGCAGCCGCAATTGCGGGACGACCACGCCCTCTCTCCCCCTCGGAGGTCATCCAGAGAAGGGTGATCAACACCCTGGTGCGGAGATACGAGGAAGAGGGAGTCATCCCCACTAGGGAAATGGCTCGCCTGGACCTTGAGGAGGCTGCGCCTCGCCACCACCGCCGCCCCCGAGGGCCGCGCAGGGAGGCACCGCTGCCTACCTCAACGTCCAATCGCTTCGGGAGTTTATCCCCGGAGCGCTCTGACAGTTCCCTTCCTTATGCGGATGAGGTGGGAGATGCCCAGGATCACCCTATCCGAGGTCCGCTCCAGGGATCCACGATAAGGGCTCCCGCCAGGCCACGGCGACATCGCCGCCAGGCCCCTCAAGTCGAGGAACAGGCTCTCCACCTGCCCGCGCCGCTCATCCCGGCTCGTCTGTCTCGACGCCAACGTCGGGCACGAGCGGAAGAGGATGCCCACCTTGGGGCTCTGGCAACAGCGGCCGCATTGGCCCAAGCCACTGCTGGCTCCAGTCGCCAGGCCTCTGCGCATCCTGAGCGGGGGAACTCCTATGCCCGACCTGGATCGAGGCCCCGACCGCCCCAAAGGCAGGTTGGGTTGACTCTCCCGGTTGCTGGCACTGGCAGTAGCCACCGCGGACCACCTCGCGGTAGCGCTATTCACCGGCAGGGTCTACTCTGCGTGGCCGATTCTGGAGGCATGGGTCATCCCACCTCCCAATCCCGGCCCGGAGGCCTGCCCGGAATCATCTCTCCCCGCGTCCCCTTTGATATCTGTCCCGGTGCCCCTCGCACCTTGGTTCCCAGTCCTCTTGGCCCCAGCACCAGTGCGGCCGGAGGACGCCAGGACAGAGATCAGCCCTGCCCCGAAGAACCACCCAGGGGCAGGAAGGCAAGGCGTCGACGCCGAGGGAAGAATGTTACGGAATTCCGGACAGAGATCCGACCGGTTTGCTTCTCTGACTCAGAGGCGGAGTACGATTCGGCGACTGAGCCCTCTCCCCAATCCCGCCAGTCAAGGGCAGGGGTAGGAATGCGGCACGTCAGCCTCGTGCTCCCCGAGAGCGAGATCGATGTGATCCCCGCTTCTCTCCGAAGGTATATCCGGAGTAACGAGGGCCTGGTAGACCCCCAAGGATCAAACTTGCGGTTGGTACCGGCCCCTCCGGAAGTGCCTTCCGTCTCGATCAGAGAAACCGGAGACTTTTTCTGGGGACCGACGGTCGAACCACGATCTGGTGCGCCCTCGGCGAGCACCGATGCTACGGCAGGATATTCGCTCGCCGGCCCGTCCTATCGTGATGTGGTAGCCAGGCCACCGCCACCCTCAGGGGAAGGTCCGGGATATGGAGGCCAATCGGCCTGCTCGCCGTATTCACCGCCGGCCAGCCCGGCGGCCCGGCGGCCCGCCTCGGCACCACTACCAGTTCCCCGTCCGTTCCCAGCCATTGAAGAGGACCAAGGAGATATGGGTCCCGAGTTTGAGTCGTGGAGCTTCTGGACCGTCCTTGCAGAGGGCCACTTCCCTGAGAAGTTTTGGCCAGTCGCAGGACCGGGCTTTGATGCACCCGAATCGCTCACCCCGGATGAGTTCGAATGCTTCCGCCGAACTCTCCGGGAGACTCGCTCCTGTCTTCACCGCTTACAAATGCCATACCCCGGGAGTCAAGCGCACCTGGGGGATATTGGTGAGCAGTGCCGTCAAATTGACCTGGCCATGCTCCCCGCGGTTCGGCACCCCGGGTCATTTGGGCACCATGAGGCCCTCCAACAACGATGCGTTGAGTGTTTTCAAGTACTCCGCAAAGTTATCGAGGAAGCCACTCCCCACGTGTATATCCGTGGATGGGGGCAGTACGCTGCCCTACGCTTCAGTGTGATCCGCCGACAGTCCGATTCGCTGGGTGGCCCTGAGGGTATATCCCCAGGGACAGTAACGGTCAACATGGCTGACCTGTCGGGAGAGGGGAACGACTTGGAACTTCTCGACGGGGGCTTCCCCCCCGAAGACAAGCCGTCGTCAGATCCATCAGTGAGAGTTACTCGTCATCAGAGGAACCTCCTGGGGCTCCCCGCGCCCACTGAATCACTGACGTTAAGCCGAAACGTCAGCAAAGGAAAAGAGCACAGCGAGGCTATAAAGCCCGCCGACCCATCTGCCTCCATGCAGAGGGCAGAGGAGGATCCCGAGAAGGCTACGCTACGTCAGCAGCTCGCCGAACAGAAGAAGCTGGTTGACCAGCTCCTCGCCGAGCGCGCTGCAGAACGGCGGCCTGACTACGGTGATCCCAGGCCAGGACAGCAGGGACCGGAACAACCGCACCTCGACGAGACTCTCCCGGGCAACCGTGATCATGCCGTGTTCGCCGACAGGAGAGAGGCCATTTCCTATGGCAAGAGGGCGCGGTATGTTTCGCCACACCCTCCCGAGCGGCGGGACTACTTGAGGGACCCCGCTCGGATTCCTCCCGCTGCCCCAAGGGCCGCTCCGCCAGCCATCCCACGAGCTGCCGAGTTCGACGACCCGGTCGACGACCCGATTGAAGGGCCATGCAATGCGCTCGTGGTTAGAGATCCTCGCCAGGACTGGAACCCATGTCTGGACGATCCGATGGCGGCACTCATTGCCCGCTTGGAAGCCTTGGAGACTCGGCAGGTGGCGATCCCACCGGACGGCAAGCCATACCCAGCATGGGTGGATGACATGCCGGCGCCTCCGGGATTCGGGAATCCCACTTTCGCCCCCTTCAATGGGACTGGAGATCCGCCACAGCATTTGGCCCACTTCAACTCGAGGTGCGGGCCTATGTTGGGGACTCCGGCGCAGCAAGAGGCCGCTAAGCTTCGCTGCTTTGTTCAGACACTGGAAGGGCCAGCATTTGTCTGGTACAGCCAGCTTCCCGTCGGGTCGGTAACCAGCTGGGAGGACCTCCGTAGACAGTTCCTCTACCAGTTCAGTTCCACGACCCGGAAGACGAGTATCGCAGACCTCTTCAAGTGCAAGCAGAGGCCTGATGAGCGAGTCGCGGACTTCGTCGCCCGATGGAAGGGTCTCACGTATTCCCTTGACATGCCATTGACTCAGGAGCAGTTGCTGACAATGTGCGTCGGGAACGTCAAGACCGAGCTGGTCCCTTCCCTGATCACTCAAAATTACCCCGGAGGGTTCAGGGACTTCTCAGACAAAGCTCAACGTCTTGAGGAAGCCCTGCAACAGGCCAGCCAGGCACACCCGCTGCCTCCTATGATTCCTGCAAGGAGAGCCAGCAGGGCTGAGCCCGCTGCTGTGGCCCAGATAGAGGCTCCCAGGCCGTTGGAGCTGCTGCCGGTGAGGCCAGCTCCACAGCCTCACAGGAATCCGCCTCCACGGGCTCAGTTCCCGGCCCAGCAACGGCAGCCTCAGAACCGGCCGGCCCCTCCGCGTAATGTACCGCCGCAACCCAGGCGAGATAATCAGGGTCCACCTCCTCGGCAGGCCCCTCCGGCCCCTCGTCAAGACCACGCTCCCAGAGGCCCGCGACACCTGACGTACTCATTCCATGAGGATCAGGTCCCCGGTTATTTCCGGAGCGCCCTGGAGCAGAGGATTGTGCGACTGCCTGAGTGTTGGAAGCCAGAGGAGGCACATCTCACGGATAACCCCCGCTACTGCCCTTACCATCGAGCCCTGGGACACACCATCCAGCGGTGCTATGTGTTCAAGGACTGGCTCCAAGACCAGATTAACAACAATGTAATCAGGTTGGGCCCAGCTCCAGCACAAGTGGCGGGCGTGTTCGTGGGATCAGATGACGATAGTGGCAACGAGGACGAATGGCAGCTGGTCTCCGACCGCGGGTCCCAGAAGTACAATAACTGGATGGCCCGCAAGACGACCATTCGCGCCCATGGAATCATCCGTGCGCGCTTGAATCAGCCTGAGCCCCCAGAACCTGCGGGTGCTGCTTCGGCATCGTCGTCCCAGCCTGCCTCCTCCAAGAGGAGCAAACGGCGGCAGCGCAAGAAGGAAGAGCGCGCCCCGCCAGTTCCGCCACTATCCCGTACTCTCGGCGATTTCATGCCCCCGGAGATGGGGGTCCCTCCTCGGATCTGCCCGGTGATGGATGATTCGTCCGATGACGGTATTGGGTACGCTTCGGTTAACACCGTCGAGCTGGTAAATCCCTTTTCGGTTCCCGACGTTGAAGAACACCAGGTGGACCTCCCTAGTGTCCCCGGTCGTCGCCACCGTCGGAAGAACCGCAGCAGCAGGAGTCGCCGGGGCACAGCCGTTGGTACCTCCAGCCAGGCCGTGCACGCCACTGAGACTAGGCAGCAGGCTCAAGATCGAGCTCAACGTGCGCAGGCTCCCCATCCGGGGATGACGGATTCGCCTCCGCCACTGTTTGTGGTATGGGACCGGGCAGAACCGCCTCAGCCGCGTCACGACCAGCTCCGCCCTGCCACAAGTCCATCCCGGCCTCCTGACTCCAGTACGGTGACCATTTCCCGGACTGCGACCAGTGAACAGCGAGATGCGCCAAGTACCAGTCGGCCGCCGATCCAACCGGTAAGGCCCGTCATGCCACCAACCGCAGAGCAACCTCCTGCAACCAGGGGCTCGCGCTTGGCCAAAAAGTATGATGTCCTGAAGCACTTGGCCGACATCCCAGCAAGGCTCTCCATCCTTGAGGCTCTGCGCATGTCATCTGAGATGCGCGAGGCACTCGTTGAAGCCCTGAAAAGCCCCCTCCAGTTTGAGACAGAGGTTGCGGCTGCAGAGGCCTTTCACGCCGAAACGATCGAGGACGCCGAATGTCAGGCAGTTATCTCGTTCTCTGGTAAGGATGAGGACCCTCCTATACAGGGACACATCCGTCCGTTGTATGTCACTGGCCAGTTCAATGGCCTTGAAGTCCGGCGTTGTCTTGTCGACACGGGGTCCGGGATTAATCTGATTCCAACTCGGACGCTCCGGAGATTGGGGTTGTCTGAGGATGACTTGATTCCCTCCGACCTCAGGATCCAGGGGTACGACCGCACCGAGCAAACCCCGGTCGGCAAGATACGTTTGAAGACCCAGTTCGGTGACTTGGTTGCCAACACCGAATTCATGGTAGTCTCTCAGGACACTGCGTATAACGCATTGATGGGCAGGCCATGGCTTCACCTTCATGCGGCGGTTCCCTCGTCATACCACCAATGCCTCAAATACTCCCTTAATGGTCGAGTAGGCGTGCTTCAAGGAGATGCCTCTCCTTTTGCCTCATGTGAAGCCCGCTATCTGGACGCGGACTATTACAAGAGCAAGGATAAGCAGATCCTGGCAGGTGAGGTTGAGCCTGTCGCTGTTGCAAGCAATCCCTGGGCAAGTCTGGATGACGCTTACGTCCTCCCAATTCACCGGTTGGACGTGGCCATGGTCTCGACGGTCCGCGAGTCTCCTGATGAGATGGCCGCAACCGCCCGTGCCAGCACCAGTGGCCCAGCAGGACCTGGTAGCCCCAATGCAGTTGCCAACGCAGCCTCTCCCGTGGACGATCCCTCCCCGAGTGGAGAGGACGTGGAAGATGCACCCCCAGCCTTTGAGGAGGGCGTCCCCGCCACGGTCGATGAGTTAATACAGGTGAACCTTGGAACCGAGGCCGATCCAAGACCCACATTGGTCAGTGCCGCCATGCCCTCTGAGGAGCGGCAACAGTACGTGGACTTTCTCAGGCAGCACCGTGATGTGTTCGCTTGGGGCTATGACGAGATGCCGGGGCTAGATCCTCAGGTAGCCGTCCACCGCCTAGGTCTCCCGGCGAACCATCGCGGGTTCAAGCAGCCTCCCAGGAAAATGCACCCATCCCATGGTGCCATGGTTGAGGCCGAAGTTGACAAGCTTATCAAAGCCAACTTCGTGAGGGAAGTTCAGTACCCCAAATGGCTGGCCAACATTGTGCCGGTCAGGAAGAAGAACGGGCAGATTAGAGTCTGCATCGACTTCCGCGATCTCAACCGCCACTGTCCGAAGGATGATTTTCCCCTTCCAGTGACAGAGCTTTTGATTGATGCCACAGCAGGGTTCCAAGCCCTCTCCTTCATGGATGGATACTCCGGATACAACCAAATTCGGATGGCCCCTGAGGATGAGGAGTTCACTGCCTTCAGGGCCCCCCAAGGTACCTTTTGCTACCGGGTCATGCCCTTCGGCCTGAAGAATGCAGGTGCCACCTATCAACGGGCGATGCACCGCATATTCAAGCCAATCCTCGGCGCACTGGTGGAATGCTACGTCGACGACTTGGTTGTCAAATCGCGCCAGCGTCAGGACCATCTCAAAGATCTTGAGAAAGTGTTCAGCTTCCTCCGGTCTCGCTGCCTGAAGATGAACCCGTTGAAGTGTGCCTTTGGGGTCACCTCCGGAAAGTTCCTTGGATTTGTGGTAAGATACCGGGGTATTGAGATCGACCCAGAGAAAATCAGGGCGATTAGCCAGATGCCTCCCCCGGGTACCGTCCGGGAACTGCAAGGGTTCCAAGGCCACTTAGCCTATATACGCCGATTCATCGCGAATCTGGCCGGCAAGTGTAAGCCCTTTTCTCGGCTTATGAAGAAGGGTGCCACCTATGTATGGGATAAAGAGTGTCAGACCGCTTTCGAGGAAATCAAGCAGTACCTGCTTCAACCTCCGGTCCTGATGCCGCCCGTATCCGGAAAGCCGCTGGTCCTTTATGTGACCGCCCTGGAACGGTCCCTGGGTGCCCTTCTCGCCCAGAAGAACAACGAGGGAACAGAGAATAGCCTCTATTACCTCAGTCGCATGCTCCTCGATGCGGAGGTTAGGTATTCCCCCATCGAGAAGAGCTGCCTGGCGCTCGTATTTGCCGTACATAAATTACGGCACTACTTGCAGCACCATGAGGTACAGTTGGTTTCTCGGGTAGACCCGTTGAAATATATCCTGAGCCGACCTATGTTGACTGGCCGTCTAGCGCGGTGGGCTGTGATTCTCCAGCAGTTCGACATCAGGTATGTGTCTCAGAAGGCCATCAAAGGGCAAGCGTTGGCAGACTTTCTGGCCGCTCACCCGACCTCCGCGGATCAGCCGCTGGATCTAGGCTTTCCTGATGAGACCATTCTCTCGGTTGATCGAGCCGATCCATGCTGGCAGATGCACTTTGACGGTGCCTCCCGGAGCCCCACCGGTAGAAGACTCGATAATCCTAAGCTCAATAGAGTGGGCTTGGGCATCGTCTTCATTACCCCGGAGCGAGCCGTGCTGCCATACTCTTTCCTGTTGTCAGAGGGCTGTACCAACAATGAGGCGGAATACCATGCCCTCATCACCGGCCTCGAGTTAGCTCTCGAGATCGACGTGCCCCGTCTGTGCGTGAAAGGGGACTCCGAACTGGTCGTTAAGCAGATCAATGGCGACTATGTTGTCAGGAAGCCGGAACTTGTGCCATTGTTGGAGTGCACCCTCCTTCTGATGGCCCGGTTCCCTTCTCGGCCAGAAATTGTCCATATTCCCCGGTCGCAGAACGGTCGAGCAGATGCTTTGGCCAGCCTGGCTGCGTCGCTTGCGGAACCTGAACAGGACAACCTGATCGTCCGCGTGACGCGCCGCAGGCTCATCGCTCCCGTTATCCCGGAAGAAGATCGCGGCCCGTTGGTAAGTAATCTCACCACGGTTGCCCCTATGCCCGGAGCCCCGAGTACCCCAGATATAGCAGTCGGATCAGCCCCTGATTGGAGGACGCCTTTGGTTGAGTACCTCCAACATGGCATTCTTCCGTCAGATCGGGCCGAGCGCGAGCGAGTTCGACGCCGCGCATCGCAGTTCGTCCTCCAGAGCAGTCCCGGCCTGGAGCAGATCCTCTACAAACGCGGATTTGATGGTGTTCTCCTCCGTTGCCTTCAGGGAGTTGAGATCCCACGAGTCATGCAAGAGGTTCATGCTGGTTCATGCGGCGCCCACCAAACTGGGCCGAAGCTGTCCCACCAGATTCGGAGGTTGGGATACTTCTGGCCCTCTATGATCCATGACTGCATCGAGTACGCCAGGAGGTGCCATGCGTGCCAGGTTCATGCGAACTTTGTGCATCGGCCGCCGGAGCCTCTCCATACCACAAGGTATTCCTGGCCCTTTGCAGTCTGGGGACTGGACGTCGTGGGACCTTACCCGCCGGCGACAGCTCGCCAGTGCCGGTTCATTCTGACCGCCACGGACTTCTTCTCCAAATGGGCAGAAGCGATTCCGCTCAGAGAGGTCAAATCCTGTTCGATCGCTGACTTCGTGACCTCCAACATCATCTATCGATTTGGAGTGCCTCACGCTATCCTCACGGATAACGGAACCAATTTCCGAGCAGCCGAGTTGAAGAAGTTGTACGCCAAGTATAACATCCGCTCGAACCATACATCTCGCTATCATGCGCAGGCGAATGGACAGATCGAGGCGTTTAACAAAACCCTCTCTAACATTCTGCAAAAGATGGTTGGTCAGAACAAGAAGAGTTGGCCGGACAAGCTCCCCAACGCCCTCTGGGCTTATCGGACGACGACTCGCAATTCCACCCAGATGACCCCTTATTCCCTGGTGTATGGAGCTGAGGCCGTCCTGCCCATCGAGATCCAGTTACCGTCCTTGCGCACTGCGGTCTACGACCAGCAAGCGCCGGACAGAGTTGCTGAAGCCCGTCTAGTCGAGTTGGAAGCACTGGATGAGAATAGACTTCGCGCTTTGCACAACTTGGAGAGGCATCAAAGCAGGATGGCTCGAGCTTTCAATAAGAAGGTTCGCCTCCGCTCCTTCCTGCAGGGTGATCTAGTGCTAGCCCTAAGAGCACCGATGATCCCCGGCAGGAAGCCGCCCAAGTTGGAGCCCAAGTGGGAGGGACCTTTTGTTGTCCACAAGGTCTATCCCAATGGCGCGTACTCCCTAGCAACTATGGATGGTGAGCGTGTCACTCCTCCCACCAACGCTAGGTTCCTCAAGCAATACTTTGCCTGAGTGTCACCACGTCCTGCACGACGTTAAACTGCATTCGTCCAGGCTACAAGACGTTAAACTGTTCAGCATTCGTCCGCGCTGCAAGACGTTAAACTGCCAAGTGCTTCGTCCTGCATGACGCTAAACTGCACTACGTCCGAGCTACAAGACGTTAAACTGTTCAGCATTCGTCCTGCATGACGTAAAACTGCCACTCGAGAACTACGTGCGGCTTGATTCCCATCCTTATGGGATACGTAGGACCGCCTGAACCCTCGTGTTTCAGGCCCAGCCCCATCCTTCGGGAATTTCCATCCCATCTCGGGCCCTTGGCCCAGTTGCCCCGGGGTGTGCGGCGTATGGTGTGAGTGCGGGGCTATGCCCTCATTCACGTCGGTTTGTTCGTCACGCTGTACGCCCCCCTCCACGTTTGGGGATGCCTTCTGCTCCCCCCTTCTTTTTTCCTCATCGTCCTGCATGACGTTAAACTGCACTTCAAGAACTACGTATGGCTTGATTCCCATCCTTGTGGGATACGTAGGACCGCCTGGACATTCATGTTTCAGGCCCAGCCCCATTTCCCGGGAATCTCTATCCCGCGTTGGGCCTCTGGCCCCAGTTCCCCTCCTTTTTGTGCGAGGCGTATCGCGTGAGCAGGGGATTATGTCCTCATTCACGTCGGTCTACTGGCCGCGCCGTACGCCTCCCCCGTTTGTGGGACTACCTCACACCCCTCATCGTCCTGCATGGCGTTAAACTGCACTTCAAGAACTACGTATGGCTTGATTCCCATCCTTATGGGATACGTAGGACCGCCTGGACGCTTGTGTCTCAGGTCCAGCCCCGTCTCTTGGTTGATCACGGGGACCTGCCCCCCTTCGGTTGCTCTCAGGGTGAGTCCTCCGACCCTTTCCGGAGATCTGTTAACATGTTTTGGGTGCTTCGGTCTATGACTTGTAGTGTCAGATTCAATCCCGACAAGTCCTGTGTTGCTTGTCAGGCCTCGCGCTTCCTCTTGTTCGAGCCTTCACTCAAAGGGGTCCTCGTTAGCGGTTTGGGTACGATGCCTCAGTGCTCTCCCGCCGCTCCGGGTCGATTTACCGGTGGGTCTTGGGCCGCAAATCGATATGAATCCTGCGATTGAGCGGTTGATGCTCGTTTGCTTGCCCCGTCTTAGGCTGACGCGATCGGATGTTGTGTTGCGAATGCGTCAGCAACGTCCTTGATCGCCATGTCAGCTCTCTCGGGCTCTGAACATTGGTTGCGCAGTCCTCATCACACTCCGCCTTTGTGCGTTGTAGTGGGATCTTGACACTCTCTTCATACCGACCTCCGGTACGCCTCTACACGTTAGGCAGACCAACCAGGGTAATGATGTCGTTCGAGGCTCCCATGATCTGAGCACCAAGGATATATGCATATATCCTCCCTAAGGGCCATGCGTAGCTGGACCCTCGTCCCCATAAGGAGGAGGGAGTCGCCCGAACAATTGCGTTCTGGGCCCAGTATATCTGGAGGCTAGCATCTCTGCCCCTCGGGTGATGGACATACACAGACCCCTATCCCAAGACTCTTTTCCTGGAATCGTGCGTGACCGCAGGGCTGGGTATGTTCCCGCCTCCGCCGTGTCCGCCGTACCGCGATAAGCGGGTTCCTCCATGGTCCGAACCACACGACCTTAAACTGTGTTGTCTGGTCCTACCACACGACCGTAAACTGTGATCGTCTTGGCCGCCCGACGAGAAACGGCACTGCATCGTGATGTCCTCCTCAGGGGACACTCATGTTGGGCGCTGGTTAATGACCACGCCATTCATCAATGCCTTCCATGGCTTGATTATTGTGGCGACGCCAGAGATTTCTCAATCACGGGCATGTCGCCGCACAAAGAAAAACCATTCATCTTTAAGGACAAACAAGAAATATCAAATGCCGCTCCTTTTGTGTGCGAGGGTCAGACCCACACTCTTCCCCGCGCTGGTGCCCGATTGTGTTGCACCGCGCTTCAAGAACTACGTGCGGCTTGATTCCCATCCTTATGGGATACGTAGGAACGCCCGGATGTTTGAAACTTCGGGTCCAGCCCCCCACCTCTTAGAGATTCCCCCTTCTCTGGGGAATCCGCCGCCTTCAGGTCACCCTCAAGGCGTGTAACCCGACCCCTTGCAGTGGTCCACCGGTGTCAAGAGTACTCTGGTTTATTGCCAGGAGGGTCAGGATCCGCTTGGTCAGGTTTCCTCCACTTTTCAGGCTTCGTGCTCCCTTTCATTCGGACCCATCGTCTACGCCCTGGGTGGAGCCCCCGCGAACGGTTCGGACACAATGCCTCAGTGCTCTCCCACCGACTCGGGCCGGTACCCCCAATGGCCTCGGGCAGCAAATCGATATGAATCCTGCGATTGAGCGGTCGATGCTCGTTTGCTGCCTCATTCCATCAACGGTTAGTGCGATATTGATGCTGCTTTTCCGCCACGGTCGGCAGTACTCTCATATCGTCACGCCGGTGCTCCCGGTCCTCGAGTGAATGGCCGCATGATTCACATTTCCCACCTCCCATTCTGACCAGGCGAAAACTCGACACTCCTGACACTATCCCTCAGTGCATCTTCGCATATCCAGGGGATATGACCGGATGCGGCGTACTTTGAGCCCTTCTGGTCCGAGCTCTAAGACCTTAAACTAAGATCTCTCCTTCTGGTCCGAGCTCTAAGACCTTAAACTAAGATCCCCCCTTATGGTCCGAGCTCTAAGACCTTAAACTAAGATCCCCCCTTATGGTCCGAGCTCTAAGACCTTAAACTAAGATCCCCCCTTTATGGTCCGAGCTCTAAGACCTTAAACTAAGATCTCTCCTTCTGGTCCGAGCTCTAAGACCTTAAACTAAGATCCCCCCTTTATGGTCCGAGCTCTAAGACCTTAAACTAAGATCCCCCCTTTATGGTCCGAGCTCTAAGACCTTAAACTAAGATCTCTCCTTCTGGTCCGAGCTCTAAGACCTTAAACTAAGATCTAGCCCTTATGGTCCGAGCTCTAAGACCTTAAACTAAGATCCTCTAGCCCTATGGTCCGAGCTCTAAGACCTTAAACTAAGATCCTCCACCTTTATGGTCCGAGCTCTAAGACCTTAAACTAAGATCCAGCCCTTATGGTCCGAGCTCTAAGACCTTAAACTAAGATCTACCCCAAATGGGGTCCTACGTCCTGCATGACGTTAAACTGCACTCACAGAACTACGTGTGGCTTGATCTCCAGCCTGATGGAGTACGTAGGAACGCCCGGGCATTTCGACTCGGGTCCAGCCTCAGGGATCGATAAGTCCCACCCCTCCTCGTCGCCGGCCGTCTGGCCTGACTTCGGGTAGAGTGGTGCAGTTGTGATATTCTCCCCGATTCAGCTCGGGATGCCCCATCGCAATGATGGGAAGCGACAGTTTCCTCGTCAGAGAGGTGCTGTCTGAGAATTGAGGTGACTCACGGCCAGATTAGTGCATCCGCCTAATACGCTTTCCCCACGGTGGCGCAATTTTGAGAGCATTGGATTCTGTCCGAACAAATCGTCACTTCGCCCCACGCTTCGCATGCCCTGTTGATCTGGATTTTCCACCCTTGTGTCTGAAGGAACCCCAAAGCGGTATTCATGATGACATGTGGTCCGCCTCCTGCAATATGAATGATGGCCTTTTTCGGTCCGTCTATTGCAGTTGTTATGGTCGATCCACTGTCCGCCTACCGTCTTGGGCATTTCCTGGAAGGCCGACCGTTGTGGATGTCTGGATTCGGGACACGCGATTCACCCTTTCTCATTTCCCTATGTTCGGATAAAATCTCAACGCCCCTAGCGTTGTCCCGCTCGTGTGTTGGAACAAGTTGGGGGATGATACATTGGTTAGGTCTGAGGTCTCCTTTCCTAGGAATGACCTCCCTCTTTTCTCCAGAAACCCAGGCCCAATTGTGGATGCCTGATGCTTGGTTAACACTCCCGCAAGACAACAATTTGTGGTTGAGCATGTTAAACCAAAAGACGCAGATAAATATGGCGATTCATACAAGTGGATCAAAATATTAAGTAGCGGAAGCAAATGTTCTGGGAATGGCAAAAAACAGCCCTTAGGGATTAGCGTGCTGAATGAGTCTTTCTAATGCCGCTACCCTTTAGCTGGCGGCCTCCAGGGCTGCTTCTCGTTCTCTGCGTTCCCTCTCCTCGTCGGCGGTCGCAGCACGCAGTTCGTCAATCCTGGCCTGTGCACGCTCCCGCTCGACTTGGAGTGTGACCATCTGTTGGCCCGCCTCCGTCAGCTGTACCTGAGCGTCGATCAGTTGTGCCGATAGTTTCTCCACAAGCTCGGTACATGCTGCGACGAAGGCCTCCTTCTCTGCCGCCTGCCCTTCGAGGCGCCGGACTTCCTGCTCTGCCGCGACGAGCGCCTGCGTGCTCTCCGACATGTCCCGACTTTGTGCGACGTCGGCACGCCGGCGGCTCTCGCGCATCTTCTCGGCCATGAAATCACGGACCGTCAGATGGAGGCATTGAGCATCAGCTCCCCCGGCACACAGGAAGCGCAGCCAGGTCTGAAGTGATCCCATGCGCCCCAGCCATTCCGATGGGTCTCGCTTGAGGAAGCGCTGGATGCACTTCCACCCCCTGCGTCGCGTTACCCGGCTATCCTCGACCGCCTCCGCGTCCGAGTCATCCATCTCCTCGGGGTCGGCAGGCCGGTAGGAAGGGAAGGCAGCCAGCAGGTCTGCTGCAGGGTCCGCCCCTGGGAGGTCCTCACGAGGGATAGGTTCCCCAACATCCGGGCAACCTTCTTCTCTCTCCCCAGCGGCGCTGACACCCTCGTCAGCCCCCAGCCTCTCTCCGGTGGCAGCACCGCCGACGTCCGCAGCCCCTTGATCAGCAGTTGGTGGGGCCGGCTCGGTTTGGGAAGCCTGTTCCGGAGCAGGCGGCATGTCCACCACTGGTCCACTCGTAGATGGCCCGGGTTCGGCAACCCGACGAGCCTCCGATGTTGAGATCACTGCGCAGGGCATGCCATGGTTAGTCACGGATCGTCAATGGCAAGCACCAGCAGTAAAGTAGGGAGACTTACGGGAGTTCGGAGCATCATCTTCCGCTACCCCGGTCGCCGCAGGAACAGTTGCAGCAGGGGACCCCCTAGCGCTTGTCAATTCGATAATGGGTGCCTGGCCCCCGCCTTGTCCTGCTGGCGCCTCTCCTACTCCTGTTGAGGACGCCTGACCGACGTCCGTGTGCTCCTGAGAAGGATGGAGAAACGAGTTAGAAGCTGCATAAGAGAATGGATGAAGCAAGTTGAGTAGGGATAGAAGCGGACCTCGAGGAGCTCAGTGACATAAACGTTGTCAGAGCCGGCCACCTCGCCGCTCTCCCGTGGGCTCCCCCGATGGGACCTTACCTCGGAGCCTTCATCCTCCCCCGTCTCCTCCTCATCGGAGTCGTTACTGTCATCTTCTTCCGGCGGCATCTGTTCCGGAGCGGGCTCGAGACCGAGCATCACCTTCACCAGAAGGGATGACTCCGCACGCTGACCACGTTGGCGCGCGTACTCGTCCATGGCCGTCAGATATGCATATTGCCGGTTGAAGTCCACCCTGTCGGTGATCTGGAGGCGCCCGACCTCTGGCAGATAGATTCCTTCTCTGAGTATCTTTCGCCAGATGACGTCGGTCCCCAGTGACTGCCGCAGGGTCATCCAGGCCGACCACAGCGCCGAGAAGACTGCATCGTGGGAGGGTTCGAGCAGACGTCTCACCTGCTTCCCGGGCCGCTCCTCGACCGCCGCATGTGCCCCCTCTCTGGGCGCCGAGGTCGTAGCGGCAGCCTGCGATGCGCCCGCCGCCGAAGTCCCTGCTCGCGCCGGCCCCGCTGCTTGGCGCGCCTCCGTTCTCCCCCGTGTGGCGGCGCCTCGCCTCCTTCCTTGACGCCCGGTCTCCGCACGGGTAGCCTCGAGCCGCCGAACTAGCTTCCGCAAGAGCCCCTCAGGGTACGCGATGGCCCAGTGTTCGGCGTACTCGGTTGCCAAGCCTGCGTTAACTCCGGTAGGAGGGAGGGTGATGACGTCGCCAGAGCCGAAGGCGACGAACATCAGCCACATCTGGCGAAGGACGCCAGGGTTCG
The DNA here is from genome assembly GCA_963277665.1 of Viscum album. Lineage (NCBI taxonomy): Eukaryota > Viridiplantae > Streptophyta > Magnoliopsida > Santalales > Viscaceae > Viscum > Viscum album. The sequence continues at coordinate 354,389,864 of OY728155.1, read as the reverse complement.
TCTCCTCCCGGACAGCAGTGAATACCCTCTTCGGCATCCGCTGAAGGCACCCGAACTGCCTGGCGAACCGGGTCGGCACGTAAGGCTCGCAGATCACCTTCCCGTCGATCCGAGCCACGAGCACCCCGCCCCGCATGTTCAGGAAGTATTCATGCTGCTCCAGCGGGCCCTGTCCGTTGTCGATCATCTGGCCGACGGGAGTGGGGAACGGGCTGAAGTTGAAATTGGCATGATTGCCAATCCGAACCCTCACGCCCTCCTCACTGAGGGTCATCGGAGCGACCCCCGCAATGTTCAGCAGGGAGGGTCGCAGGCCGTTGCCCGGAGGACTGATGGCATTTGGGAACGTATACCCACCGAGGTGAGCAGCCACCCATCCGTGGAAGAACTGAAAGGGCCCACAAATCCTTCGTGGCGACCCCCCTCGTGAGATGCGTCCCAAAATGGCATACAGCCTCGCCAGTACTGGGACCCCGAGGTTGTACCTCTTATTGGCAGCCATGGCGCCCGCCATCGCCAGCGTCGCCGGGCGGACGCCCATCCTCGCATCCCGCACTGGCAGGAGCCACCCGCTCAGAAAGGCGGCCAGGAACGCCGCGTACCGGACGTTCGGGTCCCGGGCCTCGATGACGCGGTACCCCCATGAGCGGTAATCGCCCGTCTCCAGGACCCGCCAGTACGACCCGTTCCGGCTCCTCTGAGCTGCGGTCGGGCACCGCTTCCCCCTGCCTGGCATCTTGACCGCCGGGTCATGCTCCAGGAACTGGCCGAACCAATCCTTGTAGGCTATGTCCTTCTGGAAGTCTTGGATCCCGAGCCGCTGCGTAGCCAGGTCAAGCAGATGCCAGGTCAGAATGGGAGTCCGTGACCTGTCCTCCCAGATGTTCTTCGGTGGCAGGAACTCATCGTACTGGTAGCCCTCCAGCGGGATACCTCCGATGCAGTGGATGTCCCAGAGACCGATGCCGACCTCCCCATGGTGAAGATGGAAGGTGTTGGTATCCGGGGACCAGCGAGTGAACAGCTCCGGCCCGAGCTCAGACTGCTGGTAGAAGTGGAACTGCGACGTCCACACCGCCTCGAACAGGCCGATGTACCGCAGCTCCTCTGCGAAGTGATCGCAAGTGTGGCGTACCCAGAACGCCCAGGCCCATTCACTGGTAAAGTTGCCCCCAGATCGCAAGTCCCAGTCCTTCAGCCAGCCCTTGGTGTCGTCCGTGACGCTCTGGCGATATATGCTCGAGTAGAGGGCTGGAGAATTCTCCACAGTAGGCTCACCCCCATCAATGGTTCGCGTCCTCGGGTTCAGGACATAGACATCCAAGTGTCTGGTCTCCCTGGCAGGATGCCCATTGTTGGTGATGTTATAGCGGAGAAGCTCGTCCTCCCGGGTCACCCAGGTCCGCGGCGCATCAATCTCGAACCCTGGCACCGGAACCTCATCGAGGATGCCGAAGTTCCAGAGCGGCAGGTTGTCCGACAGTGGATATGTCTTCTGGGCCGGCGTTAGTAAGTCGAACAAGGATTGATTGTTGGAAACAATCTCCTTGGCTCCGTAAACCTCCTCGTTCGTCGCCATCTCAGCTCTGCGAGTGGCGGCATCCCCCTCATTTCCTCTGTGCGCGGCCATCTCAGAAGATTCGGGAGTCGTGCGGGTTAAGGGATGAAGCGTGCGGGATCGGACGAGGCTGGTGGAAAAGTTTGAGAGGCGGCGCGCAATCCAAGTGGACGGCGCGCAATTGGGAAGACTGTCGCGCAAAGTTCCGGGTTTTCGCGCAAAAACAGGCGAAATCCGGACGGTTTTGCGCGCCGATCGGGCGAATTTCGCGACCGGAAGAGGCAATTTCGCGCACGAGAGCTTTGGAGCTTATCGCGCGGAAGGCCAGAGTACGGAACGCGGGACCCAGCGCCCCTATTTATAGGCGAGGCCGGGTCCGCGCTGCGCGGAAAGCGCTTTGCGCGACCGCAGCGGCGAATTTCGCGACCGGTGCCCCTTTTTGCGTGCCTAAGTCCCGCGCCGCCCAGGACTTCGGCATTCCGGCGTCTCCCTCGGAACCCGTTCGTTGCGACCTCTCGCCGATCAGATTCCGAGGGGGGGCTTTTGTAGACGCCGGAAAAGTCCGTTGTTCCCAAACGAAGCTCCGGATGCGGAAAGCGAGGTCATATTTGGAGTCGGAAGGATGTTTCGGAGGGCCCGGAGGCCTTGCGCGGAATTTCAGAGGCCCGCGCGCAAAGGGGATGTTCCGCGCGCAAACCCCCCGGGATGCGCGCAATGCGCCGGTCCGGCGCGCAATTTTGCGCGCCGCGGGTCCGCGCGACTCCCTTACGCGCCGCGCCCGATTCCGCGCCCGCGAGAAGAATTTCGCGCTCGCACCCTGGATTCCGCGCCCGGGGTTGCCTATAAATACAAGGCGACCCCCAACGTTTCAAAGGTTGCTGGAAGTCGAAACGTCTCCCGTGCGCGCAATTCAACCCCTTCCGCGCGCAATGACGAACTTCAGGTAACCTCCTTTCTTTCGCGCAAGAAAGCCTCGGGGTCCGCCTTCGCGCGCAATCCCCGCTGTCTCCTTTCATTTGAATAAACACTCACCCTAAGGCCTTTGCGCGCAAAAGAACCCGCTTGCGCGCAATTGCCCCCGGGGTGCGCGCAATCCGGCCCGATTGCGCGCACCCCCCTTCTTTCAAGTGGCCATTCATTAGAGAATGAGCCGTTGCCCCCGCGCGCTATTCGAAGCCCGGTGTGAGCATTCTCAAGTATCCGCGCGCAAGGCACTGGCCCAATTGCGCGCCAGCCGCCCCGATTGCGCGCCGGCCCGCAGTATTGCGCGCAACGCTTCCTTTTTGCGCGCAATCTGCCAGGGTCGTCCCCGTTGACCTTCTAAGGGTACCCGCTTGCGTGGCGCCCGATGATCCTCATCCTGGGTGCCCGCACCGCGCGTTGTCTTCCCGTGCGGCCCTCCAGGCTTGCGCGAAGTGACACGCACGTATGTCCAGCATGACGTTAAACTGCATATTCGTCCAGCATGACGTTAAACTGTGCATTCGTCCAGCATGACGTTAAACTGCCCCTACGTCCTGCACGACGTTAAACTGTACATCGTCCGCGCTGCAAGACGTTAAACTGCCAAGTGCTTCGTCCTCAACACACGACGTTAAACTGTACTTCGTCCGGCAAGACGTTAAACCGTCCGCTTCGTCCTCAACACACGACGTTAAACTGTACTTCGTCTGGCAAGACGCTAAACCGTCCGCAACCTGATCCCGTGCTCTGCACGCAGGGTCTCCCCCGGTTTGGACGTGGCCCCCACCCGCTCGTCTCTGCAGGGATGTCGGGATTGTCCCCCTTATGGGACGATTTAATGGGAGTGGCTTTTCCCTACGGGGGCAGGGTATTACAAACCCCTAGTTTCTCGCGGGAGGCTGCACATGTGTATCTCCATTGCGCCTCCCCACTGCCGAAGCCAGTAGAGGGTCTGACTGGGATCGAGGTGTCTTCTGCTTTCGGTCCAAGTCCCTTCCAACTGAGTTTTGCAGTATCCGGGCTGCCCCAAGTGCGTAAGTCCTGACAGAATGAACTACGTGGACTTTGATCCCTGTCTTCTATACAGGGTACGTAGGAAGCCTCCCCGAGGTTCAAGCCCACCACCTGGTCGTCCCGGTCGTATTTACGTCGGTTCGTCCATCAGTGGACCCCTCCAGGGTTCACGCTTGCGTTGATTCACCTATGAATCCGCCCCTGTGGGAGACTGCCCGTGTGTATCTCCACGGTGCCTCCCCACAGCCCCCCTTTTCCATTTCCCCTTTCATCGTCCAGCATGACGTGAAACTGTGATCCACCCGGCCGTTCCATCCCCCTCCGTGCGAGGTGGTTCGGTTCAATCCTCCGCCTGGCGGCCTCGACCTCTTCGTGAGTCGGCTTGCCGACGTCCAGCATGACGTTAAACTGTATGCCCGAACTACGTTGACTTTGATCCGTGTTAACGCGCGGTACGTAGGAAGCCCCTCTGGGGTCCAAGCTCTTTACTCCATCATCCATCCTGATCCTTACCCGGGCCGCCACATCCCGGTGGGGTCATGCCACTTCACTTCACTCCACGTTACTTGGGAAGCCGCCCATGTGCTGGCCCCAGCGTCGGAGGTTCCCCGCAAGGGGTTCTGTCATCTGATCCACTTTTCGTGTTGATCGGTCCGATGCCGTCCCCGCTGGACGTTAAACTCGCGGCATACCCCGTGTTAAACACGGGAAGCTGAGGAAAACCTCAGGTGACACAGTTCCCCGCACCTAGTACGGGATGCCTCAGGCCATCATGCCTTCGAGAAGCCCTATTAGGGACGGAAGACAGACGTGCAGAGCCGCAGTGCTACGACACGCCCCCAGCACCCCGAGCCACCCGGCCTTCTCACCGCAGGTTGCTGCCCCGCCCAGACTCCTTGGAGCGTCCGGGCGGAAGCAGCGTAATTAACCGGTGTCCATGAAGATATGGCGCCGGGAACGAGATTCACGAACATTCTTAAGTCTATGAGGGAGACCCGGATTAGGCGATGAGTTCCAAGGAGACGTCCAAGGAAGGAGGAGCCGACATCCCATCATCCCGGTTTCGATCAAGGAGCAGACGCCCCTGAATAAGGGACGAATGCCGCCCGCCCTTGGAGAGCGGGACTGCGGGACCACAAGCCGCGCGCCCATCCCCTCGGGTTGACGGGTGCACGCGCGAACGCGTCCTGGCGGAACAGCGTAACCCGACGCACATCCGCACCGAAACAGTATTCTAAAAGAAATTTTCTTTTAAGAACACGCCTTTTACTTGTCATTCAAGGTTGACGATTCTTGTAACATGTATGTTATTCCCTCTTTCTTTTGGGAAACTAATGTTTATGAATGTGTCCTTATTTGATTAAAACCATTCCTTTTCTGGGGTTAGTTATGTTCATTTTCTATATATGTTAATGATGGCATTCATGATAAAGGCTAATGTTATGATGTGACTGGTGCACCGAGGATTCTTATAATTCTATTACACCTTTTTAAAGATAAACAATTTAATAGTATTACACATAGAGGATCCACAAGTTTAGTGTCTTTTGAAAACTAGGATCATAAATAAAAATTACAACATGAAGCATAAAAATTTATTTAATTCACAGAAAAAGGTAATATAATGATGAAAAAACTATTTTTAGGGAATGACCATACCAAACATGGAGTGAATGAGGGAGAACCCGAAGAAAGAAAATTGGGTTCTAGATTTTCCCCTTACCTTATATCTGAACGCCTCCTTCACATTAATGTCCTGTATAACAACATTAAATTCATTAATTAAAAATTATAGAACCATGTGTACAAGAATATGGTTCATTTTGGTTTCATTAAGTTTTTTATGTGCCTTTGGATGAGTTATATAGTTTAAAAATATTTTTCAGGAAGGTTTGTTATTATGGTTTTCCTGAGTGGTTCACCTGTATTCATAAATTGAAGTTCAGGTAGAACATGGGTAAAAATCCATAACTAATATTAATTTTTTACTTATATTCCAATATTCTATATGATCTTATAATTTATTATAATTTATAACATGCAGATTTATCATTAGATTAGAATTTAATGATGATTTTTTGAGATAATTTGGGTTGTTTTTCACCACACCAAACATGCTTAAATTAATAATTTAGTAATAGGTACATAAGATAGTTCTAGAACTATAAATAGGGCATAGATAATATAAAACATTCTGGTTTAACCATAAAAATGGTTTCATGAACCGATCTGACAGTATAAGTGGAAAAATGAAACATGTCGTTCTTGAAGGGGAAAGATTAACACCTCACAAACAATGTTTTCTTTTATAAAACAAAAGTGTGTGGGGAAGGGGGTTGGATGGTATAATATACCATTACTATAATAAAATTAATGTATATGTATGATACTGGTGTTACCATATAATTTTTATAAATATAGGTGGGTTGATAATAAGAAAATAACTTGAAATTGAAAGAAAAATAAAGGAAAGAGGAAGGGAAAATACCTCTTGAATCCACCTATTGAGATCCTCCATATGGGACATAGTTTTGGCATTTATATAAGATAAGAAGCTCTTGGAATTGAGTTAGGGGATAGGAATGATTCTTGGGAAGAGTTTATACAAGGCGTGAATCTTGGGAGGTGTGAGTAAATGAGGGAGTGAAAGGTGGTATTTATAGTGGAGGGGAGAGGGGGTTTCTCAATATAAACTTCATCAGTTTATTATTTCCCCACAAGAAAAGAAATAGTGAGTCTTACATGATGAAGAATAGTAATTTTATCATGTTATCCCAAACCAATTGGGATTACATCATCAGAACATCATGAATGACTCTATAATTAGCTTATTTAGCTTATTTTGTATATTATGGTATTTCACTATTCATAAATAATTCAAGTATTTTAGAAAAATACAAACAATTTACCTCAAACATTTTTCAACCTGTATAATACAAAAATAAATTCCATTTTTACTGAAGAATTTCCTAAAAAATTTATTTTAATATTTAATTATAATCATTATTTAGTATCAAAATCCAATTTTAAAACCGTCATTTGCTTCTTATAAAATATTGGTATATAATACTTTCAACTTGATTATTATTTATATATTATCATATGTAAGGATACTATTAATAATGGTATATCACTATTAATAAGGGTATGTAACTATTCTCGGTCATGGAAGACTCACTATTAATTGTCTTGTGGAGAAATAATAAACTAATGAATTTTATATTGAGAAAACCCCTCTCCCATCAACTATAAATACAACCTTTCACTCCCTCGTTTCCTCACAACTCTCAGGCTTTAAGACATTTCTAACCTCTTCCCAAACATCTTCTCCAGCCCCTACCCCATGTCCATGAGCTCTTGGTCTCATCAAAAGTCCAAACCTAGCTTACTAAATGAGGTTTTCAAGAGTAGGATTCAAGAGATATTTCCTCTCTCTTTTTTCCTTAAAATTCCTTTCAATTTCATGTTCTTGTATTATTCTCTCCCCACATATATTCATCCTTATGGTTTGTTTACTCTAGTATGATACATATAATGGAATATTATTATACTAATGGGATAGTATACCATCCAACCCCTATATCCTTTTCCTCCAATTTTATAAATGAAAGTGTTGTTTATGAGTTGTTAATCTACCACCTTCAAGAATGAAATGTTTTCTTTTTCTATTTATACCTTAAAATCTAGTCATGAAACCATTTTAATGGTCAAAACAAATTATTTTATATGTATTATTTCCATGTTCATGTTTTGGATTTCAATTACGTACATATTACTAAATAACTATTTAAAACAAGTTCAATGTGGTCGAAAAATCGACCAAATTAACCCAAACAATTATCATTTAATTATTATATAATGATTCATCCTCAAGGTATATAATATAACTCATTATAAGATCATTTAAACTCTTAGAATATAATTAATAATATGTAATATCAGTTCTGGATGTTTACCTGTGTTCTACCTGAACATTAATTTATGAATACTAGTGAACCGCTCAAGAAAAACCATAAAAAAACATTCCCGAAAAATGTTTTCAAACTATATAACTCATAAAAAGGAACATAAAATAACTTAATGAAACCATAATAAACCATATTCATGTACACTAGTTTATGGAATTTTTAATTAATGAATCTAATGTGGTTATACAGGAAATTAAAGTGAAGGAAGCATTCAGATATAATGTAAGGGGAAAACTCCTGAACCCAACTTTCATCCTTCAAGTTCTCCCTCTAAAAATGATTTTTTTTGGATTCTACACATCGAAAATTTCTTGTCATGATCTTTTGGGATTTTTTTTAAATACATGAATTATTTATGAATATTTAAATACTATAATTTACAAAAAAAATTCTAAATAAGCTAATTATAGATTCATGCATGATGTGCTGGTGATGTCAGCCCAATTGGTTCGAGATCACATGAGAAATTACTATTTTTGGTCATTGAATACTCACCATTTCTTTTATTGTGGTGAAATAAGAAACTAATGAATTTTATATTGAGAAAACCCATCTCCCCTCCAATATAAATACCACCTTTTAGTCCCCCATTTCCTCACACCTCTCAAACTTCAATCCTTGTATAAACTCTTCCCAATAATCTACCCTAGACCCTCCCCCATGTCCAAGAGCTTCTGGTCTCATCAAAATACCAATTCTAGATCTCTTAAGTAGGATCTCTAGAGGAGGATTCAATAGGTAATTCCTGTATTTTATTTTAATTTCCTTTCAATTTCAAGTTATTTTTTTATCTCCCCACCTATATTCATCCACATGGTATGGAAACTATAGTTTCATAAATATACAGGAATGTTATTATAATAAGGGGATATTATACCATCCAACCCCCTTCTCCTTCTCCTTTTATTATATAAAATAAAACATTGTATGTAAGGTGTTAACCTATCACCTTCATGAACACCATGTTTTCTTTCTTCCTATTCTACCTTCAGATCTGGTCAGGAAACAATTTTAATCTTTAATCCAAAATATTTTATATATATTATGTCCTATTTAATGTTTTGGAACTATCATATGTAAATATTATTAAATTATTATTCAAAACAAGTTCATTGTGGTCGAAAAACCATCCAAATTAACTCAAATAATCATCATTTAATTCTTATCTAATGATTCATCCACATGGTATATAATATAATCAATTATAAGATCATATAAACTACTTGAATAAAATTAATAATGTGTAATATCTGTTCTGGAAGTTTACCCATGTTCTACCCAAACTTCAATTTTTGAATACAAGTGAACCGCTCAAGAAAATCCATGTAAACAATCATTCAAGAACAATGTTTTTAAACTCTATAACTCATCCAAAGTATCATAAAATAACTTAATGAAACCATAATAAACCATATTCATGTATATAAGGTTATGTAATTTTTAATTAGTGAATCTAATGTGGTTATACATGACATTAAAGAGAATGAAGCATTTAGATATAAGGTAAAAGGAAAATTCTAGAACCCAAATTTCTTCCTTAGCGATCTCCCTCTTTCACTCATTTTTTATATGGTTACTCATTAAAAATCATTTTTTCGTCATTGTGTCTTCTTTTCTGGGATATATATGTTTGTCACTGGTGTTTATTTCAATCAAATTTTTTTCCAAAAGAACTCGTCTTTTAGGAACACACCTTTTACTTCTCATTCAAGGTTGAAGGTTGTTGTAACATTTATCTTATCCCCTCTTTCTTTTGGGAACCTAATGATTATGTGTAAGAACCTGTATCTTCTTTTTAGATATGTTTTTTTTCTTCTGGTCATTTTTTGAGAAAAATGGGGTTTTATGTAAATTTCTAAAGTACACACTGTGTACTTTATGAGTACATGTCATGTACTAGGTCACTGTAGGAGGCCGTGTGATGGCCACACACACGACCATGTGGGGGTGACTAGAGGATGCCTAAAGTGGAGTAAGAGAAATGCAAGTTCACCATGTGTACATAAAAAGTGCATGCCATGTAGTTGTTTTCATTAAATATACTGGGCTCTCATATAATCTCTAAAACACTCTTCTTCTAGGTTTTGTTCGGCCGAGATCTCCCGTACAACCACGATTTCCTCTGAGACCCCGACCGAGCATCTTAACTCTGAATTGACCGCCATCAATTGCATTGGGATCACCTTGGTAAGCTCTCTCTTCTTCTTGAGCTTCGTTACCCAATTCCTCATCATTCTCTAGTAATCCTCTGTTGAAATGTTTAGAGGTTTTTGTGGATCTTCAGTGTTCGAAGCTTATTCAAGCCCTGAGGCTCAAGTATATCAATCACCTAATGTTGAGGTATGTGGTTTGTGCCTTTCCGTATATGGTCATTGAGTTATATGTTAAAATTTCTCCAATACCCTTGAACAGGGTATTGTGTGTTTACTGTTATAGCCTTGCTAATTTCCTGTCATGCTTATGTTCTAGAGTAGTGGTAAATTGAAGGTGAATAGGGTAGATTTTTATACTTTGGAAGTGTTTTCCCATGCCTATTTTGGTTCTGACCTTGTAGAACTTCTTATCATTTTAGGCTTCCTTGTTTTTCCCATGCCTAGTATTTTAGGATGGTGTGACTGTTGTTCTGAAAAGATGGTATGTAGTAGAATATTTAGACAAGTAGTTCTTGAGGTTTTCATTGGACGTTATGTTATTCTTTCTTGAATTACACAGGGCCATGAGAAACTGGTGTATAGACCATAGGGAGAATGGACCTAAGGGCTTATCTAGGGTGTCTTTTCTACTTACGATGAGATACCTTATGGGGAATTGATGTAAGTGTTTCCTCAGAGTGTCTTTAGATTCTAAATGTGGGCCACATGGGGAATAAATGTTGAGTGCTTCCCTAGAGTGCCTTTAGATACCAATATGAGACTATAGGAGGAATTTACTGTGAGTGCTTCTTCAGAGAGTCTATGCTTATGCTGAATCAGAGGGGTTAGACTGAGTGTATTTCCTAGAGGGTTGCTTGTGTGGCTATGTACGACTAGATTGGATAGGCTGTGATTACTTACTAGAGGGTTACTTGTATGTGATTACCTACTTTCTTGGCTATTTCTTGAAATATGATACTGGATGCATTGAAACTGTGAATTGTTTACCTTGGGTACTACCTTGTTTACTGCATTTATTTAATTGCTGCCTACCATATATTCACTGACTATTTGGAAAAAATATCATGGTGGTTTCCTACTGGGATTTATTCTCACACCCTATTTGTGACATGTTTTTGGACCCAAACAGATTATATTGATGTAGGTATAGATAAGGAAAAGTTCTCTTCTACTTTAGGTACTTGATTTGCTGTGGAGCTGGAGAGCATGGGACCAAGCTATGGCTTGCGATGCTGAGGAGTTTTTTACTTTCTTTATTTTGTACTTGGGTTTAGTACTGTTGTATTCCAGCATTGTGATTTGTTTGGATGCTTTCCTAGACATATGTAACATATATCATTCATATATATATATGGGTACTCCAGTTTTTTTATGGTATTCTACTATTTTCTTTTGTATAGATTATTCATGCTTTCGCTTTGCTGTTTCATTCTTATGCTGTGTTACTCTACCAATGAGGGCATAGTTTCCCAACTATCAAACCCAAGGCCATCACTACTAGTTGGAAGCCTCTAGCATTCAAGGAAATGCACTTGAGGCCATGTGACCAACCATTTGTGGGGCACCTCGGGGTGGCTTCTAGAACCAAGACGTTACAATGTGGTATCAGGGGAATTTGTTTCATGTTCACTTGCTTTTTGGAGATCATTGTCAGTGATAGCATGGAATATGTACTTAGTAATAAGTTGTGCCCGAGAGTAGCTAACCCGCATACATGGAATAGATAATCTACCATTTTTGTTGCAATTTTTCTGATTTTTCAAGTTTGTGGTTGATCTGATTTTCACCATTGGCTGAATAACTTGTATTGTGATGCAATTGTTGATGTTATTCGGGTTCTATTTCTGTTTTAACCCGATTAGATGAGGGTATTCCGTCTCATACATCATTTATTCCCTTGTGGGAAATCACATGTCATGCATTTTTCCATGCCATATAGTGTGCATTAGCGATTTCATGTTGTTGTGATAGATGTTATTCTAGAGATTAATATTGTTTTCATAGTTTCCTTGATAAAAATACCTACTATTTGATAGGGTATTATTGTGTAAGGTTTTGTTTGAATAAACGCCAAACATTAGTTCTTGTGGTGTTGTGGGTCCTCACTGACCAGAATTTGGTGGTTAATTAATCTATTTTGCTTGTTATGACTTGTATAAGATTCCAAGTATTGATTTGCAGGGAGTATGAGCCCTCATGGATCAAAATTTGGAACTTAAGGGACTGTTTCAGTGTTTTTATGGTCTCTGGAGTAGTATTTGAGGCTTACTGTCTGAACAAACCTAGAATACACACCCTATAGATTTGACTACATGCCATATGTTCTTCTATTCGGGAAGAAACTATTTTTATTATGTAAAATCCATGTACTGTATGTACATGCCATGTAGTCTCAAACCATGTCTCAGACTGTGTGGGTGGGGACACAAAGATTAGAATCTTTGGTATGACATGTCGTATAGAGGATGTACACGCCTTGTCCTGGAACTGTGTAGCTGGCCGTGTCAATAACAACATGGGTCGGTTGAGTCTTCCTAATACACATCATGTCCATTTGGAACACACTGTGTAGTGTGAGTTATGTATTTAGTGGTGTCTCTAAGAACATGGGTTGGTGAGGCTTGTCTAGTACACGTTGTTTCTGTCACTAACACGTCGTGTAGTCTCTTTTTATGGATAACTGTGTGGATTAGCTGTGTAGAAGGACATGGGAATGGTAAGAGGATTCAATTACACGCCATGTTTTGGGTGAACAAGCCTTGTGTATGGGGTGTTACACGACCAGCTCTGGAAGGAGTACACGCCCATGTGAATGGATAAATGTAACACACCGTGTAGGTGTTATACAAGTTGTGTAGTCATGTTTGGTAAAACATGAATACATTCATTGTCCTTTTCCCTTCATACAATTTAAGTTTTTTGGTCATTGATAATCTTGATCTAAGGATTGTGTTTGACCTTGCAGAGTCATGCCATTGAGATGTCCTTTTGTTCTGTTCCAGTTGTAGTGTAGTGATCAGACACCAGATATGGCTAATCAAGGACTACTTGCAGATCCTCCCATTGTGCTAGTCTTGGCACTAACTGTTATACTAGACGCAGGTGCTAATGCACAGTTTTCAGATGGATTTATGAGGATGATGCAGAACTTTTAGGGAGCACCGCCTCCTTCCCCGTCGATGGTAGAATGTACGCATGTCTTTCAACAACAGCATCCTCCCACTTTCTCAGGGGATGGAGGACCCCAGGATACAGAGTCATGGCTAGAAGCCATGCTGACGATCTTTGAGCATCTAGAGATGTCTCCAGAGAGGTGGGTCATTCTCGCTAAATATATGCATCGGGATTCTGAAAATATTTGTTGGGATGTGATCTCACAAACGGGACGCCAGCAAGTCATGAATTGGGAGGTGTTCCAGCATATCTTATTATGAATACTTCTATCCAAAGAAATTGAGGGCCAATCGAGCCTGAGAGATTATGAGTCTTGTGTAGCATAATATTTCGGTTATGGAGTATTCCTCTCGTTTTAATGAGCTGCATGATTTCACGGCTATTTCAGGAGGTGATCAGTTATTCCAAGAAAGGAAGTTCGACGATGGTCTGAGGCATGACATCCAATCACTGTTGAACATCTTCTGGCTGACCTCTATCACTTCTATTGTCATCCAGGAGCTAATCACTGAGCGCAATCTAAGAGATTTTGGAGTTGGGAGACAGGGTGGCTCGTCATCTGGAGTTAGTATCCCTCCTACTAACAGCAGGAACATTGCAGGGAGTCTTCGCACGGTGATTCGAGGAGGTGAGACCCTTCTCCTGGTTTCCAGGTGGTGTGTTACCAGTGCGGGAAGAGTGGGCATACGAGGCCACATTTCTAGAGAGACCTATTGGAGTGCCAATATTGCAGCAAGATGGTTCATCTTCAGCATTTATATCAGATCTTCTCACCAATAGCTAGTGACAAGGGTTCTTCTATGACTCCTCATTCAAAAGAATCACCACCAGTTTCTCACCAGTCAGGGAACTGGAGTTATTTTATTCATTCAAGCTGAGGTGGAGGTCATGGTCATGGTAGTCAATCACCATGTTTTCAATGATAACTGGGTGGATCAGCTCAAGATGCCCAGACAGGGTCATAGGGCCACGGTATTGGTTAGACTTTTGCAGTGGAGCAGACCCAATAAGAGTAGGATCCCGGACCCTCTACAGTTTTAGGAACAATCATAGTTGTCACAGTTTTAGCTTCTTCTCTTTTTGATACATGGGCTTCCCATACCTTTATATATATTGTAGTTGTTGAGAGATTTTTGGTCTGCACATTTTCTTCTGCTGATATCTTGACACTAGACACTTCGTTGGGGACTAGAATGGAAAGTGTACATCAGTACAAGGAGTTCCCTCTAGATCTTGGTTTGTGTCACTTTTTATGGGATCTCTATGTTTTATAAATGACGGGCTATGATGTCATTCTCAGAATGGACTGGTTAGTTCCCCTCGAGGGTGTTGTTGAGTACTATCATCATAGGGTGAGTTTCACATCACCAGAGGGTGGATCGTTTTTTCATAAGGGTGAGTGGGATGTCCAAGCGAGCAAAGTGGGACCTGAGCATCATGGGTTGGGAGGAGTTACAGCCCAGATTTCAAGTCTATATCTGGATGACCATGGGATTTCACATACGAACTTTCCTCTAGTGAAGGATCATTTCAGGGATGTCATTCCAGAGGACTTTTCAGGTTTTCCTCCAAAGCAGGAGGTAGACTTTTCTTTTGATCTTGTTCGAGGAGCAGCACCAGTGCCCATTACTCATTATATAATAGCTACACCAGAGTTACTGGAGCTTAAGAAGCAGTTGGAGGAGTTTCATGCAAAGGGTTTCATTCGAAGAAGTACATATCTTTGGGGTTCGCCTATCTAGTTTGCGCAGATGGTAGACGGTTCCCTTAGGCACGGTGTAATCTATTGAAAGCTGAACTAGTTTATGGTCAAGAACTGATATCCCTTTCCTTGGATTGATGATCTCTTTGTTCAACTTTGAGGATCTCGAGTGTTCTCGAAGATTTACTTGAGGTCTGGTTACCATCATTTTCATGTTAGACCATCAGATATACCTCTCATAGCCTTTCGGAGCATGTATGGACTATACAAGTATATGGTTATGTCGTTCGGTCTCACAGACGCGCCTGCAGTTTTCATGGCACTGATGAACTGAGTGTTCCATCCGTATTTGGATTCCTTCATGGGGGTTTTCGTGGATGATATATTGGTGTACTATCACACTCGACACGACTATTCCACACATATTGATATTGTTTTGAGTACACTGAGAGAGCATCAGTTATATGATAAGCTCTCTAAATTCCACTTTTGGGTGGATTAGATCAATTTCTTGGGTCATGTTATCTCAGAGACAAGAGTATCAGTTGACCCAGAAAAAGTGAGAGCAGTAGTTTCCTGGGATCTGACGATGAACGTCTTTGAGGTGAGGAGTTTTTTAGGGCTGTTTGGATACAAAAGATGTTTCATTCAGGACTTTTCATGCTAAACATCACCACTAACGGATCTGAATAAGAAGGGCGAAAAGTATTTGTGGTCAGATTCTTGTGAGTCAGCCTTTCAGGAGTTGAAAGGGAGGTTGACTTCAGCACCGATACTAGTCTTACCAGATCCAGGTAAGAGCTATATTATGTACTGCAATGCTTCAGTTATCGGGCTTAGCGATGTGCTTATGTAGGGAGAAGGAGTCGTTGCGTACGGCGCTCAGCATTTGAGGCCACGTGAGAGGAATTACCCAACGCATGATCTCGAGTTGGAGGTAGTTTTTCATGCTTTACAATGTTGTAGACATTATATTCTGGGATAGAATGTTGTGTTTTTTACCAACCACAACAGTCTCAGGTACATGTTAACTCAGTGTGATCTAAATTTGAGGCAATGAAGGTGGGTTCAGTACCGTCAGTATTTTGACTTTGAGCTTGCCTATACGCCTAGAAAATGAAATGGAGTGGTTGATGCTTTGAGAAGAAGGACTCATATACAGGAAGTTCAGGAGGCCAGTAGTGAGTGGCAGCTTGTGGCTCTATTCTCTGAGATACATTTGGAGGTGGATGACAGATAAGGGTAGACATTTCTTTCTTCTATGGTTGTTACCTCTACTCTTATTGATCGAGTACGAATGATGTAGCTGTCAGATTCAGAAGGCCTAGTCTTACAGGAGAGCGTGTCATGAGAGGGACCTATTTTGGGATGGACCATAGGTGAGGATGAGATATTTTGTTTCCAGGGGCGCATATGGGTGGCAGAAGACATACGCGAGAAGCTGATGCAGGACTTTCATTCCTCAGTTTGGGAAATTCACCTTGGTGTCACCAAGATGTATCGTGATCTACACCATCAGTATTGGTGGATGGGTATGAAGATAGATGTTTATGTTTTCATCATGAGGTGGTCCACCTATCAGCACGTGAAGGCAAAGCATCAGCGACTAGAAGGTCTTTTACAGCAGTTACCCATTCCCGGGTGTAAGTGGAATGATGTCGTGATTGACTTCGTTACGGGATTACTGAGGTTGTCTCGAGGGAGTGATGTTGTTTGGGATGTCATTAACATACTCACGATGGTTTCTCACTTTTTACCAATCAAGGAGAACTTTTGTGTTGATGATCTAGAATAGTTGTACATCCACGAGATTGTACATTTACATGGAGTTCTGCACTCCATTTTTTCAGACAGAGATGCATGTTTTACTTCTTAGGGTGGGCAGGGGCATCAGAAGGCTTTGAGTATATAAGTACTTTTGAGTACAACTTACCACCCCAAGACTGATGGATAGTCCGAGCGTACGATTTAGGTGCTTGAGGAAATGTCTTGTTCATGCATCCTGGATTTTGAAGGATCTTGGGAGAAGTACATACCTCTTGTGGAGTTTTCCTACAACAATAGTTTTCATGAAACTATTTAGATGGAACCTTAAGTGGCTTTGTAAGGTATGAAATTTTGATCACCCTTATGTTTCCTTGTGGCAGAAGAGGTATCTATGTTGGGACATCATCTTGTTCAAGAAACCTCAGAACAGATTGAGTTGATTTGGAAGAGGATGGCTACCGCACAATCTCAACAGAAATCATATGATGATCAGTGGAGATGACCTCTAGAGTTTGAGGTCGAGGACAAGGTTTTCCTACGTGTCACACCGAGGTTGGGGCACATGAGTATTAAGAGACATGGTAAGATTTCATCGAGGAACCTCAGGCCTTTTGAGGTGTTGGAGAGAGTTGGGATGGTTGCCTATCAGTTTTAGTTACCTCATAGGTACTGGGCTATGCACAACGTCTTCGACATTTCACAGCTTCAACATTACTTCTCAGACCCATCTCATTTCTTAAAACTAGAGCAGGTTGAGTTAGAAGTGGGTGCATCTTTTGAGGAGAATACTATTCGGATTTTCGATCAAAGTATGAAGGTTATACATGGCTGGTCTGTTCCTATGGTACTGGTGCCATGATAGCACGGGAGAGTATAGGATGAGACATGGGAGAGGGAGGCAGACGTACGATCACAGTGGTCGGAGCTATTCAGGGCTTCTTCTTCAACTCCACCTTTCTAGGGAAATTTGGGGATGAATTTCATTAAGGGGGGAAGTTTGTAAGAAACTACTTCTTGTTTTCAGGTATATTTACTTTCTTCAGGTCATTTTTGAGAAAAAGGGAAATTTTTGGAAATTTCTAAAATACACGCTGTGTAATTTATGAGTACACACCATGTACATGGTCGCTACAGGAGGTCGTGTGCTGGCTGTGTGATGGCCACACACATGGCCATGTAGGGGTGACCTGGAGGCCACCTTAATCGGAGTATGGTAAAGGCAAGTACACAACATGTATTTTCTTCTTTTCCATTAAATGTATTGGGGTCACGTATAATCTCCAGAATGCTCTTCTTTAGAATGTCGTTCGCCTGAGAGCTCCGATATGGTCAGGATCTTCCTCTAAGACCCTAATCAAGCATCCAAACTCTGACTCGACCATTGTAGATTGCGTTGGGATCAACTCTATAGGCTCTCTCTTCTTCTTGAGCTTAGTTTCCCAATTCCTACCCCTTCTCATGTAAACCTCTATTGAATTTTTTAGACATTTTTTTAGATATTCGTAGTTCTAAGGTGATTCAAGCCATGTGGCTCAATTATATCGATCTCACAATGCTGAGGAAGGTGGTTTGTGACTTTCTGTTGAAGGTCTTTGAGTTATATGTTCAACTTTGTCCAATACCATTGAACGAGGTATAATGTGTTTAAATTTTTAGCCTTATTAATTGCTTTACATGCTTTTGTTCTTGAGTAGAGGTAAATTGAATGTTAATAGGGTATATTTTTATGCTTTGGAAGTGTTTTCCCATGCATGTTTTGGTTCTGACCATGTAGAACTGCTTATCCCATTAGGCTGGCTTGTTTTTCCCATGCCTAGTATTGTAGGATGGTGTGACTGTTGTTCTGACATGTGTTAATGTTGTAGAATATTCAGAAAAGAAGTTCATGAGGTTTTCATTGGCCAATACGTGCTGCTACGCTTGTGTGTCTTACACAGGTCTTTGAGAACCTGGTGTATAGACCATAGGGAGAATGGGCGTAAGTGATTCTCCAGAGTCTCTTTTCTACTTAAGATGCGAGAAAACATAGGGAATTGATGTATGTTCTTTCTCAGAGTGTCTATAGATCCTCTACGTGGGCCAAAGGGGGAATAGATGTTGAGTGCTTCCCCAGAGTTCCTTTAGTAACCAATATGAGACTATAGGAGTAATTGACGTTGATTGCTTCCTCAAAGAGTCTATGCTTAAGCAAAACCATAGGGGATAGACTGAGTGTACTTCTCATAGGGTTTCTTGTGTGGCTAGGTAGGAATATAGGGGATAGGTTGTGAGTACTTCCCAAAGGGTTACCTACTTGGTTGGCTATTTATTAATATTTGATACTGAATGTATTGAAACTGTGAATTGTTTACCTTGGTACTTCCTTGTTTACTGCATTTATTTTCCTTCTTCCTACCATATATTCACTGACTATTAGGAATAGATCTCATGGTGATTTCCTACTAGGATTTAGTTTCACACCCTGTTTGGGCCATGTTTTTGGGCCCAAACTGATTATATTGAAGTAGGTATAGTTAAGGGAAAACACCATTATTCTTTAGGTACTTGATTTGCTGTGGAGATTGAGAGCATGAGACCAAGCTATGGATTACAATGATGAGGAGTTTTATACTTGATTTCATTTGTACTTGGGTTTAGTACTGTTTTATTACAGCATTGTGATTTTTTTGGATGCTTTCTTAGACATATTCAACCTTCATCATTTATATATATGTGTGTGCTCCTGTTTATTATTTTCTGGTCTTCTGCTGTTTAATTTTGTATGGATTATTCCTTCTTCTACATTATTATTGCTTTATTCCACTTTGTTACTATGCCAATGAAGGAATAGTTTCCCCACTATCACACCCAAGGCCCTCTCTACTAGTCGGAAACCTCTGGAATTTTGAGAAATTCTCTTCAGGCCATGTGACCAATTGGTTACAGGTCACCTCTGGGTGGCTTCTGGAACACGGGCGTAACATTATGAATGTGTTATTATGATATGAAACACATTCCTTTCCATGAGTCAGTTATAATCCTTTTTTGATATATGATTATTGTGGCATTCATGGTAAATTATAATGTTATGATGTGATAGGTGCGCTCGGAATTATACAGTGCAATATGAATGTTTCAATGTGATGGGTGCGCGTGGAATTATACAGTTCTCTAATTCATTGAGTAAAGTGATGAATCTCATCATTCAATGTGAAATTATGTTTCAACAAGATTTTATCATTGTTCAAAAGTATTTTAGGTTGATAACTGCTAAGACATGATGTTTCATTTTTATGTATTGCCATATTTTAAGTATCTTATTAATGATTCCTCTCCTGTTAATGATCCTTTTCCTATTTTATGGTTATTTATAACCATTGTTATGTTGTTCTTATATGTCATATCTCTGGGATTTTAGCACACAAAGTTTTATGTATAACCTCAGGTGGTTACATGTACTAAGGAGAAGTATCCTCACCTGTTTGTGTTAAATGAAATTTTGAGGGTGAAATTTCATATGGGGGAAGAATGTAATGACCCAATGATTTTAAATGGAAATTAAATTCTTATATATATTTCATAAAACAACATTAAAACAGAACATAATGAACTACTAAGTGATAAGTGGCCTTTAAACATATTTTATTTTCCACTTCTGAGTTTTGAATTTCAAAAATCTAACATACACAGTTGCGATCCCTTAAGGAGGATCTCAAGAGGAGGATTCAATCAGTAATTTCCCTTCCTATTTCCTTTTATTTCCTTTCAATTTCAAGACCTTATCTTTTTTATCTCTCTACCTATTTTCATCCACATGGTATTGTAACTATATTATCATATATATACTAGAATGTTATTATACTAATGGGATATTATTCCATCCAACCCCCTTTCCCTCTTCCTTTTATTTTATTAAAGAAAACATTGTTCTTGAGGTGTTAATCTACCACCTTCAAGAACGACATGTTTTATTTTTTCAATTTCTACTTTTTGATATATTAATGAAACCATATTTATGGTTAAACCAGAATATGTTATATTTATTACATCCTATTTAATGTTCCAGGACTAACTTATATACATATTACTAAATGATTTATCAAAAAAAAAATTGGTCGAAAAAACAGCCCAAATTAACCCAAACGATCATCATTAAATTCCTATCTAATGATTCATCCACATGGTATATAACATAATTCATTATAAGATCATTTAAACTCCTGTAATATCATTAATAACATGTATTATCAGTTTTGGATGTTTACCCATGTTCTACCTGAACTTAAATTTATGAATACAAGTGAACTACTCACGAAATATCATAAAAAAACATTCTCAAACAATGTTTTTAAACTCTATAACTCATAAAAGGTACATAAAATAACTTAATGAAACCATAATTAACTATATTCATGAAAAAAAATCTGTAATTTTTAATTAATGAATCTAATGTGGTTATATAGTAAATTGATGTGAAGAAAGAATTTGGATATAAGGTAATGGGAAATTCTTGAAAATAACTTTTAGCCTTCATGTTCTCCCTATTTTTCTCCTTATTCATTATGGTTATTCTATAAACCATTTTTTTTCATTGTCTTTACTTTTCTGGGTTCTATATGTTTTCCACTAGTGTTTATCTCAAACAAAATGTTTTCCAAAAGAACTCTTCTTTTAATAACACACAATTTACTTCTCATTCAAGGTTGATGGTTCTTGTAACATGTATGTTATTCCCACTTTATTTTGGGGACCCAATGTCTATGAACGTGTTCTTATGAGATGAACCCCATTCCTTTTCATGGGTCAGTTATGTTCATTTTTTATATATGTTTATTGTGGACCTATTTTTTTGATATGGTTTCTCCTTAAAATCATTTGTTCATCATTGTATTTCCTTTTATGGTCCATACATTTTTTCACTAGTGTTTATGTGAAACAATGATTTTTCCAAAAGAAATATTCTTTAAAGAGCACACCTTTAACTTCTCAATCAAGTTTTGAGGTTCTTGTAACATGTATATTATTCCCTCTTTATTATAAGAACCCAATGGTTATGAATGTGTTCTTATGAGATGAAACCCATTCCTTTTTATGGGTTAGTTATGTTTATTTTTTATATATTTTCATTGTGGCATGCATGATAAAGGATAATTTTATGATGTGATGGGTGCACCCAGAATTATATAGCACAATATGAATGTTTCAATGTGACGGGTGCACTCTGAATTTTACAGCGCTCTAATGCATTGGGTAAATTAATTATTCTCATGAGTTAATGTGAAATTATGTTTGAAAAAGAAGATATCTTTGTTTACAAGTATGTGTGTTAGTTAACCACTAAGATATGATGTTTTATTTTTATGCATTTCCACATTCCATGTCTCTTATTAATGCTTCCTCTCATGTTCAGGATCCATTGCCTATGTTATGGTTATGCTCACCCATTATTAGATTGTTCTTATATATCCTCTTAATAGGATATTATCTCACCCCTTTTTATGTATATCCTAAGGTGAATACATGTACTAAGTAGAGGTTAATTTCCAATAATAATCTAGAGAAGAATGAATTAAATAAATTTTTATGCTTGATGTTGTAATTGTTATGTTTGGTCATGGTTTTCCCAGGATACAAAACCACTCTAATTAAAATAATAATACACCATTTTAAAGATAAAAAACATAATAGTATTACACATAGAGGATCCCAAGGTTTAATGTCATGGGAAAACTAGGACCCTATATAAATGTTAAAATATCAAGCATAAACATTTATTTAATTCCTTCTTCTCTATATTCTTATTGGCACTTGACATCTTCTTAGTACTTGTAGTAACCTAAGGATATACATCAAAAATGGGGAGCTAAAATTCTAGTAAGAGGATATATAAGAACAATATAACAATGGGTGAGAATAACTATAACATAGTCAAAGGATCGTGAACATGAGAGGAAGCATTAATAAGTGACTTGAAATGTAAAAATGCATAAAAAATGAAACATCATGTCTAAGTGGTTAACTACCACACATACTTGTGAACGAAGCTAACATCTTGTTCACACATCATTTCACATTAAATCATGAGATTCATCACATTACCCAATGCATTGGAGTGCTATATAATTATGAGCGCACCCATCACATTGAAACATTCATATTGTGCTATATAATTCCGGGGGAACCCATCACATCATAACATTATAATTTATCATGAAAACCAAAATGAAAAATATCAAAAATGAACATAACAAACCCCTGAAAAGGAATGGGTTTCATCTCATAAGAACACATTCATAAATATTGGCTTCCTAAAATAAATAGGTAAGAACATACATGTTACAAGAAATTTCAACATTGAATGAGAAGTAAAAGGTGTGTTCTTAAAAGAAGAGTTTTTTTGGACCGAAAATTTCATACATTACTATTAAATCATTTTAAATATAAAAAACATAATAGTATTACACATAGAGGATCCATATATTTAGTTTTTTTGGAAAACATGGACCATACATAACAATTACAAGAAAATGCATAAACATTTATTTAATTTATTCTTCTCTACCTTGTTATTGGAACTTGACCTCTCCTTAGTACCTGTAGTCACTTGAGGATATACATCAAAAGAGGTGATCTAAAATCTTAGTAAGAGGATAAATAAGGAAAATATAATAATGGGTGAGAATAAAAAAAACATAGGCAATGGATCATGAATATGATAGGTTGTATTAATAAGATACTTGAAATGTGGTAATGCATAAAAATGAAACATCGTGTCTTAGTGGTTAACTACCACACATACTTGTGAACAAAGTTAGAATCTTGTTCACACATAATTTCAAATTAACTCATGAGATTCGTTACATTACCCAATTCATTGGAGCACTTTATAATTATTGATGCATCCATCACATTGAAAGATTCATATTACGCTATATAATTTTGGTAACACTCGTAACGTCATAACATTATCATTATTCATTCACGAGATAATGAAAATATATAAAAATGAAATTAACTACCCCGTGAAAATGAATGGGTTTCATCTCATAATAACACATTCATAAACATTGGGTTCCCAAAATAAAGAGGGAATAACATACATTTTACAAGAACCATCAACCATGAATGAGAAGTAAATGGTGTGTTCTTAAAAGAAGATTCCTTTTGGAAAAAAATTGTCTGAAAAAAACACCAGTGAAAAACATTTATATCACATAAAAGTAAATAAATTGATGAAAAATTGATTTTTAAGAAGTAACCATATCAAAAAAGTAGTGAAAGAGGGAGAACCCGAAGGATGAAAGTTGGGTTCAGGAATTTCCCCTCACCTTATATCGGAATGCTTACTTCACTTTAATGTAAAGTATAACCATGTTACATTCATTAATTAACAATTCCAGAACCTTTTGTAGATGAATATGGTTCATTATAGTTTCATTGAGTTATTGTATGTGCCTAATAAAGAGTTATATAGTTCCAAAACAATTTTCAGCAATGTTCGTTTTTGTGGTTTTCTTGAGCGGTTCACTTGTATTCATAAATTGATGTTCGGGTAGAGCATGGGTAAACATAAAAAACATATATTAAATGTTATTAATGATACTCAAGGACTTTAAATGATATTAAAATGAATTATGTTATATACCATGTGGATGAATCAAAATATAGGAATTTATTAATGATCGTTTAGGCTAATTTAGGTGTTTTTTTACCACAACGAACTTGTTTTGATTAAAACTTTTGTAATATATACATAAGTTAGTAATATAACATTAAATATGACATAAGACTTATAAAATATTCTTTTTCAAACATAAAAATGGTTTCATTACTAGATCTGAAAGTAGAAACTGAAAAAGAAAACATGTTGTTCTTGAAGGTGATTGATTAACACCTCACGAACAACGTTTTCTTTTATAAAATAAAAGGAAGTGGGGAATTTAGTTAAATGGTATAATATCCCATTAGTATCATAACATTATATTATATTTATGATACTATAGTTACCATACCATGTGGATGAGGATAATTGGGGAGAGAATAAGAAACAAACATGAAATTGAAAGGAAATTAACGGAAAGAAGAATGGAAATTACATCTTGAATCCTCCTCTTGAGATCCTCCTTAGGTGGCCGAGGTTTGTTATTTTGATGAGATCATAAGCTCTTGGACGTGGGGAAGGGGATAGGGATGATTCTTGGTAAGAGTTTAGACATGGCTTGACGATTGAGAGGTATGTGGAAATGAGGATGGGCAGGGTGGTTTTTATAGTGGAGGGGAGAGAGGTTTTCTCAATATAAAATACATTAGTTTATTATTTACCCAAAATAAAAGAAATAGTTAGTATTCTATGATCAATAATATTAATTTTATCATGTGAGCTTGGAAAAATTTGGCTTACATCAGTATAACATCATGCATGACTATATAATTTTCTTATTTAGCTTATTTGGTAAATTTTGGTATTTCACTATTAATAAAAAATTCAAGTATTTCAGAAATATCCTAAAAATTCACCCCAACTATTTTTTGATATGTAGAATCAAAAAATGAAGTTCATTTTTAAAAAAAAATCTAAATATTATTATTTTAATATTTAATTAAAATCATAATTTCGTATCAAAAACCAATTTTAAAACAGTCGTTTAATTATTATAAAATATCGATATATCATACTTTCTACATTAATATTATTTATATATTATCATAGGTAAGGTTAATATTCATCATTTTATATCACTATTTATATGGGTATGTTACTATTCACCCAAAATTAAATTTTTCTCTAACTTCATATTGGCACTTGACCCCTACTTAGTACATGTAGTCACCTGAGGATATACATCAAAAGGGGTGAGATAAAAACCCATTAAGAGGATATATAAGACCAATATAACAATGGTTGAGCATTAAAATAACATAGGCAAAGTATCGTGAACATAAGAGGAGGCATTAATAAAAGGCTTTGAATGCGGAAATGCATAAAAAATGAAACACCGTGTATTGGTGGTTAACTACCACCCATACTTGTAGAAATTAATAGCATCATGTCCACACATCATTTCAACTTTACTAATATATTCATCACTTTAACCAACGAAATGGATCGTTGTATAATTCTGGGTGCACCCGTCACATTCAAACATTCATATTGCACTATATAATTCTGGGTGCACCCGTCACACCATAACATTGGTATTATCATGACTTCCACATAGAACAAATATAAATGATCATCATAAATGACCCATTGAAAGGAATGGGTTTCACCTCAGAATAACTCATTCATGAACTTTGGGTTCCCAAAAAATCAGCAATAACATACTTGATACAAGAACCATCCACCTATAGTGAGAAGTAAAAGGTCTGTTTTTAAAAGAAGAGTTCTATTGTAAAACATTGAATTTGACTTAAAATGAAGTGGATAACAAGTATATCTTAGAGTGGGTAATATAATGATGAAAAAATTATTTTTAATGAGTTATCATACCCAAAATGTAGTGAAATAGGGAGAACCCAAAGAAAGAAGGTTGGGTTCCAGAATTTCAACATGCCTTGTATCTGAATGCTTTATTTCCGTTATTTTCTTGTATAAGAACATTATATTAATTAGTTGAAAATTAAAAAAACTTTTATACATCAATATGGTACATTTTTTTTCAATATGTTATTTTATGGTCCTTTTGTTAAATTATAGGTTTTAAAAACATTGTTCAGGAATGTTCGTTTTTATGGTTTTCTTGAGTGGTTCACTTGTATTCAAAAATTGAAGTTCGGGTAGAACATGGATAAACATCCAGAACTGATATATCATTTTATTAATGATTTTACAGAAGTTTAAATGATCTTATTATGAATTATATTATATACCATGTGGATGAATCATTACATAAGAATTAAATGATGATTGTTTGAGTTAATTTGGGTGGTTTTTTGACCACAATGAACTTGTTTTGTTTAATCATTTATTAATATGTACATAATTTAGTTATAGAACATTAAATCAGACATAATACATATAAAATTAACTAGTGAAATCATAAAAATGGTTTCATGACCAGATATGAAGGTATAAATGGAATAAATAATACATGTCGTTCTTGAAGGTGATAGATTAACACCTTACATACAATGTTTTCTTTTATAAAATAAAAGTAAAGGAGAAGGGGGTTAGATGGTATAATATCCCATTAGTATAACAATATTCTAGTATATGTATGATACTGAAGTTACTATAACATGTGGATAATGATAGGTATGGAGATAATAATAAAAGAACTTGAAACTGAAAGAAAATTAAAGTAAAGAGGAATTGAAATTACCTCTTGATTCCTCCTCTTGAGATCCTCTTAGGGGACTTAGGCTTGGTATTTTGATGAGAAAAAATGATCTAGGACGTGGGGAAGGGGCTAGGAAAGGTTTTTTGGTATATTTTAGAAAGGTATTGAAGCTTGAGAGGTGTGAGGAACTGAGGGTGTGAAGGGTGGTTTTTATAGTGGAGGGGAGAGGGGTTTTCTCAATATAAAATTCATTATTTTTGTCTCCACAAGGCTAGGAATAGTGAGTCTTATATGACCAAGAATAGTAATTTTATCATGTGAACCTAAATTAATTGGGCTTACATAAGCCAAAAATAATTCATGAATCTAAAATTATCTTATTTAGCATATTTTGTAAATTATGGTATTTCACTATTCATCAAAAAATAATAAATTTCAGTAAAATCCCAAAAATTCACCCCAAGTATTTTACGATGTGTATAATCTAAAAATGTAGTCCATTTTTCAAAAATAATTTTATAAATATTATTAGTTTAATATTAAATTAAAACCATAATTTATTATCAAAAACCAGTTTTAAAACATTCAATTACTTATTCTAAAATATAGGTACATCATACTTTCACTTCAATATTATTTATATATTATCATAGGTAAGGTTACTATTTAGTATGATATATCACTATTCATAAGGCTATATTACTATTCATAAGGGTATATTTCCATTCACCAGATTCCCTTCTTATAAATATGTCATAAAATCAAATGAAAACACAACATAATTAACTACTAAGTGCTAATCATATTTAAACATATGTTTGCCACAAATCTGTTGGAAATTTCGAAAATTTGATATACACATTTGTGATCAGTAAGATGTTTGGAATCTAATAAGAAAAACATATTTTTTGGTGAATAGTAACATACCATTATGAATAGGGATATACCCTAATGAATAGTAACCTTAACAATGATAATATATAACTAATATTCAAGTCGAAAGTATGATATACCTATATTTTTTAATAATTAAACGACTATTTTAAAACTGGTTTTTGATACTAAATTGTGATTTTAATTAAAAATTAATATATTAATATTTATAAAATTAGTTTTGAAAAATGGAATTCGTTTTTGGATTCTACATGTTGAAAAATGGTTGGGGTGAAATTTTGGTATTTTTCTGAAATACAAGATTTTTTATGAATAGTGAAATACCATAATTTACAAAATAAGCTAAATAAGCTAATTATAGAGTAATGCATGATGTTATTTTGATGTAAGCCCAATTGGTTTGGGATCACATTATAACATAACTATTTTTGGTCATGGAATACTCACTATACGTTGTCTTGTGTGGATATAATAAACTAATGAATTTTATGTTGAGAAAAACCCCTCTCCCCTCCACTATAAATACCACCTTTTACTCTCACATTTCCTCGCACCTCTCCTGCTTCAAGACATGTCTAAACTCTACCCATTCATCTTCCCTAGTCCCTAACCCATCTCGAAGAGCTTTTTTTCTCATAAAAAGACCAATCCTAGGTTTCTTAAGGAGGATATTAAGAGTAGGATTGAAGAAGTAATTCCTCTCTTTTTCGTTAATTTCCTTTCAATTTCAAGTTCTTTTATAATTATATCTCCACCTATCATCATACACATGGTATGGTAACTCCATTATCATACATATAATGGAACGTTATAATAAAAATGGGATATTATACCATCAAACCCCTTATCCTTTTCCTTTTATTTTTTAAAAGAAGTAAGGTGTTAGTCTATCACCTTCAAGAATGGAATGTTTTCTTTTTAAATTTCTACCTTTAGATCTGGTCATGAAACCTTTTTTATGGATGAACCATAATATTTTATTTCTATTATGTACTATTTAATGTAATTGAACTAACTTATGTACATATTACTAAATTATTAATCAAAAGAAGTTCGTTTTGGTTGAAAAACCACCCAAATTAACTCAAACAATCATCATTTAATTATTATCTAATAATTCATCCATATGGTATATGATGTATTCAATTATAATATCATTTACACTCCTAGAATATAATTAATAATAAGTAATATCATTTTTGTATGTTTACCCATGTTCTACCAGAACATCAATTTATGAATACAAGTGAACCGGTCAAGAAAAACCATAAAAACAAACATTCCCAAACAATGTTATAAAATATATTACTCAACCAAAGGAACATAAAATAACTTAAAGAAGTCATAATAAACCATATTAATGTACAAAATGTTCTTTAATTGTTAATTAATTAATCTAATATAGTTATACAAGACATTAAAGTGAAGGAGGCGTTTAGATATAAGATAAGTGGGAAATCTCGAACCGAATTTTATTTCTTCAGGTTCTCCCTCTTTCACTCCATATTTGGTATGGTAATTACTTAAAATTAATTTTTTCATAATTATATTTCCTTTTCTGTGATTTAAATGTTTTCCACTAAATATTATTTCAATCAAAATATTTCCAAAATAACACTTGTTTCAAAAACACACCTTTTACTTCTCAATCAAGGTTGAAGGAAATCGTATCAAGTATGCTATTCCCACTAAATTTTGGGAACCCAATGTTTATGAATGTGTTATTTTGAGATTAAACCTATTTCTTTTCATGGGATAGTTATGTTCTTTTTTGATATATTTTCATTGTGGAATTCATGATAAATGTTAATGTTATGATATGACGGGTGCACCCGGAATTATACAGCGCAATATGAATGTTTCAATGTGACAAGTTCACCGGGAAATACACAGCCCTCCAATACATTGGGTAAGGTGATGAATCACATGATTTAATTTTAAATTATGTGTGAACAAGATTCTATCTTTGTTCACAATTATGTGTGGTATTTAACCACTAAGACATGATGTTTCATTTTTATGCATTGCCACATTTCAAGTCTCTAATTAATGCTTTCTCTCATGTTCATGATGCTTTTCCTATGTAATGGTTATGCTCACCCATTGTTATATTGTTCTTATATATCCTCTTACTAGGATTTTAGATCAAATCTGTTTATATATAACCATAGGTGGTTACATGAACAAAGGAGAGGTTAAGTGCCAATGAGAAGATAGAGAAGAAGGAATTAAATAAATGTTTATGCTTGATGTTGTAATTGTTATGTATGGACCTAGTTTTCCCAAGACACTAATCCTTTGGATCCTATATGGGAAATTCTATTACGTTTTTTATCTTTAAAATGATGTAATAGTAATGTAAGAAATGTCTGGGTCGCTTCTGTATTTGGAATTTTGAAAATCTAACATACACGGTTGTAATCCGTTAGTTGTTTGTAGTCCAATAAGAAAAAAAACAATTTTTTGTTGAATTGTAACAGAAACATATAAATAGTAACATAACCTTATTAATAGTTATATACCCCAATTAATTGAAACCTTACCAATGATAATATATAAATAATATTCAAGTGAAAGTATGATGTACCTATATTTTAGAATAAGTAAATGAATGTTTTAAGAATGGTTTTTGATAATAAATTATGACTTTAATTAAATATTAAAATAATAATATTTAGAAAATTATTTTTGAAAAATTAAATTCATTTTTGGATTCTACACGTCAAAAAAAATTTGGGGTGAATTTTTGAGATTTATCTGAAATAGATGAATTTTTAATGAATAGTGAAATACCATAATTTACAAAATAAGCTAAATAAGATAATTATAGAGTCATTCATGATGTTCTGCTGATGTAAGACAAATTATTTAGTGATAACATTATTAAACAACTATTTTTGGTCATGGAAGACTCACAATTCCTTGTCTTGTGGGGAAATAATAAATTAATGAATTTCATATTGAGAAATACCCTCTCCCCTCAACTATAAAAACCACCATTCACACCCTCATTTAATCACACCTCTAAAGCTTCAAGATTTGTCCAATATCTACCCATAAATATTCCTTATCCTCTTACCCACGTCCAATAGCTTCTTTTATCATCTAAAGAACAAGCCTATGTCCCTTAAGGAGGATCTCAAGAGAGGATTCAAAAGGTAATTTCCCTTCCTATTTCCGTTATTTTCCTTTCATTTTAAAGTTATTTTCTTATTATATCCCCACCTATATTCATAAATTTTGTATGGTAACTCCAATATCATACATATAATGTAATTTTATGATACTAATGGTACATTATACCATCCAATCCCATTTCCCTCTTCCTTTTATTTAATAAATGAAAACATTGTTCGTGAGGTGTTATTCTTCACCTTCAAGAATGACATGTTTTCTTTTTCCATTTCTACCTTCAGATCTGGTCATGAAACCATTTTTATGGTTGAAACAAAATATGTTATATGTATTATGTTTTATTTAATATTCTGAAACTAACTCGTGTAAATATTATTAAATTAAAAAAAACAAGTTCGTTGTGGTCGAAAAACAGGCCAAATTAACTCAAACAATCATAATTTAATTATTATCTAATGATTCATCCACATGGTATGTATTATAATTCATTATAAGATCATTTATACATGGGTAATTTCATTAGTAACATGAGATATCAGTTCTAGATATTTACCCATGTTCTACCCGAACTTCAACTTATGAATACAAGTGAACCGCTCAAGAAAACCATAAAAATGAACATTCCCGAACAATATTTTTAAACTCTATAACTCATCCAAAGGCACATAAAATAACTTTATGATCCCATAATGAACCATGTAATTGTAAATAAGTTTTTGTAATTGATAATTAATGAATGTAATGTGGTTATATAATACATTAAAGTAAAGTAAGCATTTAGATATAAGGTAATCAGAAACTTCTCGAACCAAACATTCATCCTTTGGGTTCTCCCTCTATCACTAATTTTATTATATAGTTACTCCATATATATTATTTTTTCATCATTTTATTTCCATTTCTGGGATATAAATGTCTGTAACTAGTGTTTATGTCAAAAAAATGTTTTCCAAAAGAACTCTTCTTTTAAGAACACACATTTTACTTCTCATTCATGATTGACGGTTATTGTAACATGTATGTTATTCCCACATTATTTTGGGAACTTATTATTTAAGAATGTGTTCTTATGATATGAAACTCATTACTTTCCATGGGTTAGTTATGCTAATTTTTTGACATATTTTTATTATGTCATGCATGATAAACGATAATGTTATGATGTGATGGGTGAACCCGGAATTATACAGCACAATATGAATGTTTCAATTTTTCCATATCACATGATAACATTATAATTCTTGTCCATGGAATACTCACTATTCCTTGCCTTATATGGTAATAATAAATTAATGAATTTTATATTGAGAAATACCCTCTCCCCTCCACTTTAAAAACCACCCTTCACACCCTCATTTCCTCAGACCTCTCAAGTGTCAAGATTTTCTAAACTCTGCCCAAGCATCATCCCTATCCCCTACTCCACATTCTAGAGCTTCTCGTCTCATCAAATGACCATTCCTAGGTCCCTTAAGGAGGATCCAAAGAGGAGGATTCAATTGGTAATTTTCCTTCCTCTTTCCATTCATTTGCTTTCAATTTCAAGTTCTTTTCTTATTCTCAGCCCACCTATCTTCTTCCACATGGTATGGTAACTCCAGTATAATATATATAATATAATGTTATTATACTAATGGGATATTATACCATCCAAACCCCTTCTCATTTTCCTTTTATTTTATAAAAAACGTTGTTTGTGAGTTGTTAATTTATGTTTGAAACACAATATGTTATATGTATTATTTCCTATTTAATGTTTTGGAACTAACTTATGTAAATATTACTAAACAATTAATCAAAAAAAATTCATTGTGTTTGAAAAACCACCCAAATTAACCCAAAAAATCATCATTTAATTCTTATCTAATGATTCATCCACATTGTATGTAATATACCTCATTATAATATAATTTTTACTTCTGGAATATCATTAGTAACATGAAATATAATTTCTGATTGTTTATTCATTTTCTACATGACCATTCATTTAAGAATACAAGTGAACCACTCGAGAAAACCATAAAAACAGACATTCCCAAACAATGTTTTTAAACCCATTAACTCATTAAAATTCCCATAAAATAACATAATGAAACCAAAATTAACCCTATTATTGTATAAAAGTTTCTGGTATTGTCAAAAATTAATCTAATGTGACTATACAGGACATTAAAGCAAAGAAATCGTTTAGATTCTAGGTAAGGGGAAAATCTTGAAAACAATTTTCTTCCTTTGGGTTCTCCCTCTTTCACTCCATTTTTGGTATGGTCACTCCATAAAAAATCATTTTTTTAATAATTATCTTATATTTTCTGGAATATACACGTTTTCTAATGAAGTTTATGTAAAAAAATTTTTTTTAAAAGAACTCTTCTTTCAAAAACAATCTTTTTACTTCTCAATAATGGTTGTTGGATATCGTATCAACTATGAAATTCCCACTAAATTTTGGGAACCAAATGTTTTTTAATGTGTTATTATGAGATGAAACCCATTCATTTTCATGGGTTAGTTTTTCTAAATTTTGATATATGTTAATTGTGACAAGAATGATAAATTATAATGTCATGATTTGACGTGTTCTCTTAGAATTATATAATGAAATATGAATGTTTCAATGTGATGGGTGATCCTCGAATTATACAGCACTCCAATACATTATGTAAAGTGATGAATCTCATTAGATAATGTGAAATGATGTGTGAGCAAGATTCTTGCTTTGTTCACAAGTATGTGTGGTATTTAACCACTAAGACATGATGTTCCATTTTTATGCATTTCCACATTTCAAGTCACTTATTAATGCTTCCTTTCATGTTCATGATCATTTTCATATGTTATGGTTATTCTCACCCATTAGTTAATGTGAAATTATGTGTGGTGATGATACTAGTATTGTTCACAAGTATGTGTGCTAGTTAACCACTAAGACATGATGTTTCATTTTTCTGCCTTTCCACATTTCAAGTCTCTTATTAATGATTCCTCTCATGTTCATGATCCTTTTCCTATGTTATAATTATGATAACCTCTTTCCTATGATAATATATAAATAATATTCAAGTAGAATGTAGGATTTACCTATATTTTACAATAAGTAAATGACTGTTTTAAAATTGTTTTTGATACTAAATTATGATTTTAATTAAATTTTAAAATAATAATATATAGAAAATTATTTTTAAAAAATGGACTTCATTTTTCGATTTTACATGTCAAAAAATGGTTGGGGTGAATTATTTGGATTTTTCTGAAATACAAGAATTTTTTATGAATAGTGAATTATTATAATTTACAAAATAAGATAAATAAAATAATTATAGAGTCAGGAAAGATGCTTTGGTGATGTAATCCCTATTGGTTCGGGATCACGTGATAAAATTACTATTCATGGTCCTGGAATAGTCACTATTCATTGTCTTGTGCGGAAATAATAAACTAATGAATTTTATATTGGGAAAACTCCTCTCCCCTCCACTATAAAAACCACCCTTCACACCCTCAATTCTTCACACCTCTAAAGCATCAAGACTTGTATAAACTCTACCCAAGAATCTTCCCTACCCCTCCCCCAATGTCCAATAGCTTCTGGTCTCATCGCAAGACCATGCCTAGGTCCCTTAAGGAGGATCTCAAGAGGAGGATTCAAGAGGTATTTCCTCTCTCTCTCTCTTTCCATTAAATTCCTCTAAATTTGAAGTTATTTTCTAATTATATAACCACCTATATTCATCCACATGGTATGGTAACTCTAGTATCATACATATAATGGAATTTTATTATACTAATAGGATATTATACCATCCAACCACCTTCTCCTCTTCCTTTTATTTTATAAAAGAAAATGTTGTTCGTGATGTGTTAATATATCACCTTCAAGAACAACATGTTTTCTTTTTTCCATTTCTACCATAAAATCTGGTCATGAAACCATTTTTATGGTTGAATCACAATATTTTATATATATTATGTCCTATTTAATTTTTTGTAATAGACTTATGTACATATTGCAAAATGATTAAAAAAAGAAAGTTCATTGTGGTCGAAAAGCTTCCCAAATTAACTCAAACAATCATAATTTAATTCTTATCTAATGATTCATCCACAAGGTATATAATTTAATCAATTATAAGATCATTTAAACTCCTGTAATATCATTAAATACATTTAGTTTTAGTTATGTATGTTTACCCATGTTATACCCAAACATTAATTTATGAATACAAGTGAACAACTCAAGAAAACCATAAAAATGAACATTCTCGAACAATGTTTTTTAACACTATAACTCATCAAAAGGACCATAAAATAACATAATGAAACTAAAATTAACCCTATTAATGTATGAAAGGTTATATAATTGTAAATTAATTAATATAATGTGGTTATATAGAACATTAATGTGAAGGAAGTGTTCAAATATAAAGTAAGTGGAAATTCTCAACCCCAACTTTTATCCTTCGGTTTCTCCCTATTTCACTCCTTTTTTAAATAGTTACTCCATAAAAATTATTTTTTCATCTTTATATTACATTTTATGAGATATATATGTTTTTCACTGGTGTTTATGTCAAACAAAATGTTTTCAAAAAGAACTCTTCTTTAAAGAACACACCTTTTACTTCTCATTCAAGGTTGACGGTTCATTTAACATGTATGTTATTCCCTATTTCTTTTAGGATGTCAATGTTTATGAATGTGTTCTTATGAGATGAAACCAAATCATTTTCATGGGTTATTTATATTCATTTGTTATATATGTTAGTTGTGGCATGCTTGATAAATTATAATGCTATGATGTTACGGGTGCACCTGGAATTATATAGCGCAATATGAATGTTTCAATGTGACGGGAGCGCTCGGATTATACAGATCTCCAATGCATTGGGTAAAGTGATGAATCTCATGAGTTAATGTGAAAATGATTTTTGAGCAAGATTCCATATTTTTTCACAAGTATGCATGGTAGTTAACCACTAAGACGTGATGTTTCAATGGTTTAATGCACTGTCACATTTCAACTATTTTGTTAATGATTCCTCTCATGTTCACGATATTTTGCCTATGTTATAGTTGGGCTCACCCATTATTATGTTGTTCTTATAAATCCTCTTACTGGGATTTTAGATCACCCCTTTTTATATATATCCTCATGTTACTACATGTACTAAGGAGAGGTTATGTGCCAATAAGAATCAAGAGAAGAAGGACAAGTTTTATTTTTACATTTCTCCCTTCAAATCTGGTCATGAAACCATTTTTATGGTTGAACCAGAATATGTTATATTTTTTATTTCCTAATTAAATTTCTGCAACTAATGTAGTTACATATTACTAAATGATTAATCAAAACAAGTTTGTTGTGTTCGAAAAACCGCCCATGTTAACTCAAACAATCATCATTTAATTCTTATCTAATGATTCATCCATATGGTATATAATATAATCAATACTAAGATCATTTAAACGACTTGAATATAATTAATAATATGTTATATCAGTTCCCGTTGTTTACCCATGTTTTACCCAAACATCAATTTATGAATACAAGTGAACCACTCAAGAAAAAAATAATCATTCTGAAACAATGTTTTTAAATGATATAAATCATCTGGAGGAACATAAAATAACTTAACTAAAACATAATAAACCATATTCATTTATAAAAGGTTTTTTAATTGTTAATTAATGAATCTAATGTGGTTATACAGAACATTAATGTGAAGTAAGTGTTCAGATATAATGTAAGGGGAAAATCTCGAATCCAATTTTCTTTCTTCGGGTTCCCCCGCATTCACTTGATATTTGGTATGGCCATTCCTTAAAAATAATTTTTTTCGTCATTATATGACCTTTTTTGGGATATAGATGTTTTCTACTAATGTTTATGTACAAAAAATCATTCTAGAAGAACTCTTCTTTTGAAAACACACCTTTTAATTCTCACTAAAGGTTGATGGCTATCGTATCAAATATGTTATTCCCACTAAATTTTGGAAAATAAATGTTAATAAATATGTTCTTATGAGATGAAACCCATTACATTTCATGAGTTATTTATATTCATTTTTGACATATTTTCATTATGGCATGCATGATAAATGATAATGTTATGATGTGAAGGGTGAGCCCAGAGTAATATTGCACAATATGAATGTTTCAATGTGACGTGTGGGCTTGTAATTATACAGTGCTCCAATAAATTGGTTAAAGTGATTAATATCATGAGTTAATGTTAAATTATGTGTGAACAAGATACTATCTTTTTTTACAAGTATGTTTGGTAGTTAACCACTAAGACATGATTTTCATTTTTTATGCATTGAAACATTTCAAGTCTCTTATTAATGATTCTATCATGTTCACGATTATGCCTTGATGAAGAGTTACATAAACTTATGTTTAGTGATATTACCTAATGAATATTAACCTTACATATGATAATATAAAAATAATACTCTATTTGAATGTATGATATACCTATATTTTAGAATAACTAAACCTCTATTTTAAAACAGGTTTTTGATACTAAATTATGATTTTAATTAAATATTAAAATTATAATATTTAGAAAATTATTTTAAAAAAATGGAAATAATTTTCGGATATTCATGTTGAAAAATGGTTGGGATGAATTTTTGGGTTTTTTCTGAAATACTTGAATTTTTATGAATAGTGATATACCATAATTTACAAAATAAGCTAAATAAGCTAATTAAAGAGTCGTTCATGATGTTATAATGATCTAATCCCAATTGGTTCGGGATCACATGAGAAAATTACTATTCATGTTCATAGAAGGCACACTATTCCTTGTCTTTTGGTGATATAATAAACTAATGAATTTTATATTGAGAAAATACCTCTCCCCTCCACAATAAATACCACTTTTCACTCCCTCATTTTCTCATACCTCTCATGCTTCCATCCATTCCTAAACTCTTCCCAATAATCTTCTCTATCCCCTCCCCCATGTACATGATCTTCTGGTCTCATCAAAATACCAGTCATAGGTCTCTTAAGGAGGATCTCAAAAGAAGGATTCAAGAGGTAATTTCTCTCTTTACCTTTAATTTCCCTTCAATTTCAAGAAAAATGTTATGGTAACCCAAGTATCATACATATAATTTTATTTCAATATTATAATGGGTTATTATACCATCCAACCCTCTTCTCCTTTTCCTTTTATTTTATAAAAGAAAACGTTGTGCGTGAAGTGTTAATCTATTACCTTAAAGAACGACATGTTTTCATTTTCCATTTCTACCTTCAGATATGGTCATTCAACCATTTTTATGGTTGAAACAGAATCTTTTATATGTATTCTGTCCTATTTAATGTTCTGGAACTAACTTATGTACATATTAATAAATGATGAATAATATAAAGTTCGTTGTGGTTGAAAAACCACCCAAATTAACTCAAACAATCATCATTTAATTCTTATCTAATGATTCATCAACATGGTATATAATATAATAAATTATCAAATCATTTAAAATCCTGGAATTTAATTAATAATATGTAATATTAGTTTTGGATGTTTACCCATGTTCTACCCAAACTTTATTTTATGAATACAACTGAACCGCTCAAGAAAAACCATAAAAACAAACATTCCCGAACAATGTTTTTAAACACTATAACTCATCCAAAGGAACAAAAAATAACTTAATGAAATTGTAATAAACCCATAATCATTTACACAAGGTTTTGGATTTGTTAATAAATGAACTAATGTGGTTATACATGACATTAATGCGAAGGATGCATTCAGATATAAGGTAAGGGGAAAATCTAGAACCCAATTTTCTTTTTTCTAGTTCTCCCTCTTTCACTCCATATTTGGTATTTCATTCCTTAAAAATTATTAGTTCATCATTATATTACCTTTTTTGTGATATACATGTTTTCTACTAATGTTTATGGCAAACAGATGTTTTCCAAAAGAACTCTTCTTTCATAAGAACACCTTATACTTCTCACTCAAGGTTGATGGCTATCGTATCAGGTATGATATTCCCATTAAAATTTGGGAACACAATGTTTATGAATGTGTTCTTATGATATGAAACACATTACTTTCCATGGGTTAGTTATGTTCATTTTTTATATATTTTCGTTGTGGCATGCATCAGAAATGATAATGTTATGATGTGACGGGTGTGCCTGGAATAATATTGTGCAATATGAATGTTTCAATGTGACGGGTGGACTCGTAATTATACAGTTCGTCAATTCATTGGTTAAAGTGATGAATATAATGAGTTAATTTGAAATGATGTGTGAACAATATTCCATCTTTGTTTACAAGTATGTGTGGTCGTTAACCACTAATACTTGATGTTTCATTTTTCATGAATTGCCACATTTCAAGTCTCTAATTAATGATTCCTATAATGTTCGTGATCCATTTTATATTTTATGGTTATGCTCACCCATTTTTATATTGTTATTATATACGCAAAGGATTGTTAACAAGAGAGGAATCATTAATAAATGACATGAAATGTGGCAATGCATAAATATGAAACATCATGTCTTAATGGTTAACTACCACACACATTTGTGAAAAATGCAAACATAATTTCCACATATCATTTCATGATTACTCATCAGATTCATCACTTTACCCAATTCATTGGAGCGCTGTATAATTCTGTCTGTACCCATCACATTCAAACATTCATATTGCGCTATATAATTCCAGGCACAATCGTCGCATCATAACATTGTCTTTATCATGCATGTCACATTAAAAATATATAAAAAATGAACATAACTAACCCATGAAAAGAAATGGTTTTCATATCATGAGAAAAAATTCATGAATTTTGGGTTCCCAAAAGAATGTGGGAATAACATACTTCATTCAAGAACCATCCACCATTAGTGAGAAGTAAAAGGTGTGTTTTTTAAAGAAGAGTTCTTTTGGAAAACATTTTATTTGACATAAAATCTAGTGGAGAATATGTATATACCAAAATATGTAATATAATTATGAAAATGTTATTTTTAAGTAGTAATCATACAAAAAATGGAGTGAAAGAGGGAGTACTTGATGAAAGAAATCTAGGTTAGAGATTTCCCTCTTACCCTATATCTGAATGATTCCTTCGATTTAATGTCATGTATTATCACATTAGATTAAATAATTGACAATTAAAAAACCATGTATACATAAATATGGTTTATTATGGTCTCATTAAGTTATTATATGGTCATTTGGATGAGTTATAGAGTATAAAAACATTGTTCAGGAATGTTTGTTTTTATGGTTTTTTGTGAGCAGTTAACTTGTATTCATAAATTGATGTTCGGGTAGAACATGGATAAAAATCCAGAACTGATATCTCATGTTATTAATGATATTAAATATTTTTAAATGAGATTATATGTAATGATATTATATATCAGGTGGATGAATCATTAGATAATAATTAAATAATGACTGTTTGAGTTATTTTGGGTGTTTTTCGACCACAACAAACTTGTTTGGTTTAATAATTTAGGTAATATGTACATAAGTTAGTTTAGAGAATTAAATAGGAAATAATACAAACAACATAATCTGGTTCATCCAAAAAAATGGTTTCATGACCAGATCTGAACGATGAAATGGAAAAATGAAAACATGTCGTTCTTGAAGGTGATAGATTAACACCTCATGAAGAACATTTTCTTTTCTAAAATAAAAGGAAGATGAGAAGGGGTTGGATTATATAATATAAAATTATTATCAAAATATTCTATTATATGTACGATAATACTGTTACCATACCATTTGGATGAAGATATGTGGGGAGAGAATAAGAAAAGAACATGAAATTGAAAGGAAATTAAAGGAAAGAGGAAGGAAAATTACCTCTTGAATATTACTCTTAAGATCCTTCTTAAGGGACCTAGGCTATGTATTTTGATGAGACCTGAAGATATTGGACATGGGGGAGGGTCTAGGGAAGATGATTGGGTAGAGTTAAGACAATTCCTGAAGTTTGAGAGGTGTGAGGAAATGAGGGTGTGAAGGGTGGTTTTTATAGTGGAGGGGAGAGGGGATTTCTCAACATTAAATTCCTTAATTTATTATTTCCCCACAAGACAAGGAATAGTGACTCTTCCATAACCAAGAATAGTAATTTTATCATCTGATCCCGAACCAATTGGTCTTACATCAATAGAACATCATGCGTGACTATATAATTATCTTATTTAGCTTATTTTGTAAATTATGGTATTTCACTATTCATCAAAAATTCCAGTATTTTAATGTGTAGAATCCAAAAATAAAGTCCATTTTGGAAAAATAATTCTCTAAAAATTATTATGTTAATATATAATTAAAATAATATTTTATTATCAAAAACCACTTTTAAAACATTCATTTATATATTCTAAAATATAGGTATATCATACTTTCAAATGAAATATTTTTTATATATTACCATAGGTAAGGTTACTATTCATTAGGGTATATCACTATTCATAATTTTATGTTTGTATTCATAAGGGTATGTTAACATTCAGAAAAAATTATGTTTTTCTTATTGGACTCCTAACAACATAATGATCACAACTGTGTATGTACAAGGTTGTGATCAGTAAGTTGTTTGGAGTCCAACGAGAAAAACATAATTTTGGGTTAATAGTAAAATAACCTTATTAATAGTAACATACTCTTATGAATAGTTATATACCATAAGGAATAGTAACCTTACCTATGAAAATATGTAAATAATATTCATGTTGAAAGGATGATTTACCTATATTTTAGAATAAGTAAATGAATGTTTTAAAAGTGGTTTTTTGATAATAAATTATGATTTTAAATAAATATTAACATAATAATATTATGAAAGTTATTTTCAAAAAATGTACATCTTTTTTTGATTATACACATTCAAAAATGGTTGGGGTGAATTTTGGTGATTTTTCTGAAATACTTGGATATTTAATGAATATTGAAATATCAAATTCACAAAATAAGATAAATAAGCTAATTATAGAGTCATGCATTATGTTCTGATGATGTAAGACCAATTAGTTCAGGTTCAAATGATAGAATTACTATTATTGGTAATGTAAGACTCACTATTCCTGGTCTTGTGGGGAAATAATAATTTAATGAAATTTATATTGAGAAATCCCGTCTCCCCTCCACTATAAAAACCACCCTTCACACCCTCATTTCCTCACACCTCTCAAGCTTCTATACTTGTCTAAACTCTTCCTAATCATCTTACATATCCCTTACCCCATGTGCAAGGGCTTTTGGTTTCAACAAAAGACCATTCTAAGTCTCTTAAGGAGGATCTCAAGAGGAGGATTCAAAAGGTAATTCCTCTCTTTTCCTTTAATTTCCTTTCAATTTTATGTTATTTTATTATTCTATCCCAAAATATCTTCATCCACATGGTATGGTAACTCTAGTATCATACATATATTGGAATTTTATTATACCAATGGGATATTAAACCATCCAACCCCCTTCTCGTTTTCCTTTTTTAATAAAAGAAAACGTTATTTGAGAAATGTTAATCTATCACCTTCAAGAACGACATGTTTTCTTTTTCAATTTATACATTCATGTCTGTTCATGAAATTATTTTTATGGGTTAACCAAAATATTTTCTATGTATAATGTCTTATTTAAGGTTCTGGAACTAACTTATGTACATATTACCAAATGATTAATCAAAAGAAGTTTGTTGTGGTCGAAAAAAATGCAAATTAACCCAAACGATCATCATTAAATTCCTATCTAAGGATTCATAGACTTGGTATATAACATAATTCATTATAAAATCATTTAAACTTCTGTTATATCATTAATAAAATGTAATATCATTTTTGTATGTTTACCCATGTTCTACCTAGACATCAATTTATGAATACAAGCGAATTGCTCAAGAAAAATCATAAAAATAAACATTCCCAAAAACAATTTTCCACTCTATAGCTCATCCAAAGGAACAAAAAAATACTTAATGAAAACATAATTACCTATATTCATGTACAGAAGGTTCTATAATTGTTAATTAATGAATTTAATGTGGTTATACATGACATTAATGTGAAGGAATCATTCAGATATAATGTAAGGAGAAAATCTTGAACACAACTTTCTTTCTTTAAGTTATCCCTCTTTCACTCCATTTTTGGTTTGGTAAATCATTAAAAATCATTTTTTTATCATTATCATACCTTTTTTGGAATATAAATGTTTTATACTAGAGTTTATGTCAAAAAAATGTTTTCCAAAAGAAATCTTCTTTCAAAAACAGACATTTTATTTATCATTCAATCTTGATGGTTCTTGTAACAAGTATGTTATTACTTCTTTCTCTTGGGAACCCATAGTCTACCAATATTTCCTTATGAGATCAAACCAATTCCTTTTTATGGGTTAGTTATATATTCATTGTGGCATGAATGGTAAATGAATATGTTTTGATGTGACGGGTGTGCTCAGAATTATAGAGCACAATATGAAGGTTTCAATTTGACTGGTGTGCCCAGAATTATACAGTGCTCCCATACATTGGGTAA
Source organism: Viscum album (assembly GCA_963277665.1). Classification (NCBI taxonomy): domain Eukaryota; kingdom Viridiplantae; phylum Streptophyta; class Magnoliopsida; order Santalales; family Viscaceae; genus Viscum; species Viscum album. The sequence goes on along the minus strand of OY728155.1, from coordinate 354,346,731 downwards.
TTTGATGAATCTCATGAGTAAATTGAAATGATGTTCAAACATGATTATATCCCTGTTCACAATTATGTGTGGTAGTTATGGACTAAGATATGATGTTTCATTTGTATGCATTACCACATTTCAAGTCTCTTATTAATGGTTCCTCGCATGTTCAGGATCCTTTGCCTATGTCATGGTTATGCTCACTCATTGTTATATTGTCCTTAAATATCAACTTTATGGGTTTTTATCTCACCCCTTTTTATGTATATCCTCAGGTGGTTACATGTACTAAAAAGAGGTCAAGTGCCCATGAGCAGCTAGAAAATAAAGAATTAAATAAATGTTTAGGCCTGATGTTGTAACTATTATGTATGGTCCTAGTTTTCCCAAGACACTAAAAATCTGGATCCACAATGTTTAATACTATAATGTTGTTTATTTTAGTGTCCAGGAAAACTAGGACCATACATAACAATAACAGCATCATGTATAAACATTTATTTAATACCTTCTTCTCTAACATCTTATTGGAACTTGACCTCTCCGTTGTACATGTAGTCACCTAAGGATATACATAAAAATGGGGGACCAAAAATCCCAATAAGAGGATATATAAGAACAATATAAAAATGGGTGAGCATAACCATAACATAGGAAAAAGATCATGAACATGAGATAAAGCCTTAATAAGAGACTTAAAATGTTGAAATGCATAAAAATGAAACATCAAGTCTTAGGGGTTAACTACCACACATACTTGTGAACAAAGAATTAATATTTTTCACAATAACTCATGAGATTCATCACTTTACCCAATGAATTGAATCACTGTAGAATTCTGAGTGCACCTGTCACATCATTACATTATCATTTATCATTTATTCCATAATGAAAATATATTAAAGATGAACATAACAAACCCCTGGAAAGTAATGGGATTTATCTCATAAGAAAACATTCATTAACTTTGTGTTCCGAAAAGTAATGTGGAATTACATACATGATACAAGAACCATCCACCATTATTGAGAAGTAAAAGTTGTGGTTTTGAAAGAAGATTTCTTTTGGAAAAAATTAAATTTGACATAAAATATAGTAGAGAACATGTATATCTAAAAATATTTATGATAATGATGAAAAAATGGGGTTTAAGTAGTAATCATAACAAAAATGGAGTGAAGGAGGGAGAACCCGAAGAAAGAAGGTTGGGTTCAAGAATTTCCCCTTACCTTGTATCTGAAAGCATTATTTGCTTTAATATCCTGTATAACCACATCATATTCATTAATTTAAAATTAAATAACCTTTTATACATTAATAGGGTTCATTTTCGTTTCATTGTGTTATTTTATGGGCCTTTTGATGAGTTATAAGGTTTTAAAACATTGTTCAACAATGTTCATTTCTATGGTTTCTTGAGTGGTTCACTTGTATTACTAAATTGAAGTTCAGGAAGAACATTGGTAAACATCTAGAACTAATATTACATGTTATTTATTATATTCCATATAGTTTAAATGATCTTATAATGAGTTATATTATATACTAGGTTGATGAATCATTAGATAATAATTAAATGGTGATTGTATTGGTTTATTTGGGCTGTTTTTTGACCACAACAAACCTTTTTTGATTAATTATTTAGTAATATTTACATAAGTTATTTCCATAACTTTAAATATGTTATAATACATATTACATATTATGGTTCAACTATAAAAATTGTTTCATGACCATATCTGAATGTATAAATGGAAAAAGAAAACATGTTGTTCTTGAAGCATATAGATTAACACCTTGCGTACAACGTTTTATTTTATAATATAAATGGAAAAGGATAAGGGGGTTGGATGGTATAATATATCATTAGTATAGTAAAATCACAATATATGTATTCTACTAGAGTTACCATACAATTTGGATGAATACAGGTGGGGAGAGAATACAAAAAGAACATGAAATCGAAAGGAAATTAAAAGAAAATAGGAAGGGAAATTACCTTTTGAATTCTCCTATTGAGATCCTTCTTAAGGGAACTAGGATTGGTCTTTTGATGAGACTAGAAGCTCTTGAACATTGGAAAGGGGCAAGAGAAGATTCTTGGGTAGAGTTTATGCAAGGCTTGAAGCTTGAGAGGTGTGAGGAAATTAGGGTGTGAAGGGTGGTTTATATATTGGACATGAGAGTGGATTTATCGATATAAAATTCCGTAGTTTATTATTTCCCCACAGGACAAGGAATGGTAAATATTCCATGGCCAAGAATAGTAAATTTATCATGTGATCCCGAACCAATTGGTATTATATCAGCAGAACATCATTCCTGACTCTAGAATTAGCTTTAGTTAGCTTATTTTGTAAATTATGGTATTTCACTATTCATTAAAAATTCATGTATGTCAGAAAAATCCAAAAAAATCACTCAAACAATTTTTCAACGTGTATAATAAAAAAGTGAAGTCCATTTCTCAAAAACAAATTCTAAATATTATTATTATAATATTTAATTAAATTAATAATTTATTATCAAAACCCAGTTTTAAAACATTCATTTACATATTCTAAAATATAGTTATATCATACTTTCACTTGAATATTATTTATATATTACCATATCTAAGGTTACTATTTATTTGGTTATATCACTATTCATAAGGTTATGTTACTATTTTTAAGGGTATGTTACTATTCACCAAACGACCCATATTTTTCTTACATTATTATTAAATCATTTTAAAGGAAAACAACGTAATAGTATTACACAAATAGGATCCAAAGGTTTTGTGTCTCAAGAAAACTAGAACCATACATAAAAATTACAACATCATGCACAAACATTTACTTAATTCTTTCTCCCCTAGATTCTTATTTGAACATGACCTCTCCTTAGTTCATATAGTCAACTGAGGATATCCATAAAAAGTGGTGTGATAAAATCATAGTAATAGGATAGATATGAACAATATAGCAAGGGGTGAGCATAATCATAACATAGGCAAAGGATCATGAACATGAGAGGAATCATTAATAAAAGACATGAAATATGGCAATGCATAAATAATGAAACATAATGTCTTAGTGTTTAACTACCACAAATAGTTTTGAACAATGATAGCATCATGTCCACACATCATATCACTTTTACTCATGAGATTCATCTCTTTACCCAGTGAATTGGAGTGCTGTATAATTCCAGGTGCACCCACCACATTCAAACATTCATATTTTTCTATATAATTTCGGCTGCACCCGTCAGACCATAACATTGTCATTATCATGCATGCCACATAAAACATATATCAAAAATGTTCGTAAATTACCTATGTAAAGGAATGGGTTTCATCTCATAAGAACACATTCATGAAATTTGGGTTCTCCAAAGAATGCCGGAATAACATTCTTGATACAAGAACCATCTACCTTTAATGAGAAGTAAAATGTGTGTTTTTGAAAGAACAGTTCTTTTGGAAAACATTGTATTTGACATAAAATTTAGTGCAGGAAATTTATATCCTATAATGTGTAATATAATTATGAAAAAAATCATTTATAAGGAGTAATCATACAAAAAATGGAGTGAAAGAGGGAGAACCTGAAGAATGAAGGTTGGGTTCGAGAATTTCACCTTACCTTATATCCAAACGCTTCCTTCACTTTAATGACATGTATAACCACATTAGATTTATTAATTAACAATTAAAGAACACTTTTTCAATAAATTTGGTTCATTTTCGTTTTATTATGATATTTTATGGGCCTTTTTATGAGTTATAGGGTTTAAAAACATTGTTCTTGAATTTTGTTTTTAGGGTTTTTCTTGAGCGGCTCACTTGTATTCATAAATTGAAGTTCCGGTAGAACATGGGTAAACATCCAGAACAAATATTACATGTAATTAATGATACTAAAGGATTTTAAATGATCTTATAATAAATTATTTTATATACCATGCGGATGAATCCTTATATAAGAATTTAATGATGATCGTTTGAGTTAATTTGTGCAGTTTTTCGACCACAATGAACTTGTTTTGATTAATCATTTAGTAATGTGTAAAATATTTGGTTATATAAAATTAAATATGAAATAATATATATATAATATTCTGGTTCAACCATAAAAATGGTGTCATGACAATATCTGAATGTCGAAATGGAAAAATAAAACATGTTGTTCTTGAAGGTGATAGATTAACATCTCACGAACAACGTTTTCTTTTATAAAATATAAGGAAGTGGGGAAGGTGGTTGGATGGTATAATATAGCATTAGTATCATAAAATTACAATATATTTATGATAATGGAGTTACCATAACATGTAGATGAATGTTGTAGGGGATAGAATAAGAAACGAACATGAAATTGAAAGGAAATTAAAGAAAAGAGGAAGTGAAATTACCTCTTGAATCCTTCTCTTGTGATCCTCTTTAGTGGACCTAGGTTAGGACTTCTAATGAGACCAGAAGCTCTTGGAAGTGGTGAAGGGGCTAGGGAGGATGCTTGGTCATAGTTTAGGCATGGTTTTAAGCTTGATAGGTGTGTGGAAATGAGGGTGTGAAGGGTGGTTTTTATAGTAGAGGGGAGCAGGGTTTTATCAATATAAAATTCATTAGTTTATTATTTCCCCACAAGAGAAGGAATAGTGAGTCTTACATGACCAAGAATAGTAATTTTATCATGTGATATAGAACCAATTGGTCTTATATCAGCAGAACATCATACATGACTCTATAATTAACTTATTTAACTTATTTTGTAAATTATGGTATTTCAATTTTCATAAAAAATTCAAGTATTTCAGAAAAATCCCAAAAATTCACCCGAACCATTTTTCGATGTATAGAATCCAAAAATGAAGTCCAGTTTTCAAAAATATTTTTCTAAATATTATTATTTTAATATTTAATTAAAATCATAATTTAGTACCAATTTTTTTTAAAATAGTCATTTACAAATTCTAAAATATATGTGTATCGTACTTTCAACTTGAATATTATTTATATATTATCATAGGTAAGGTTACTATTCATTAGGGTATATCACTATTTATAATGTTACGTTACTATTCATAAGGGTAGGTTACTATTCACCCAAAATTATGTTTTCCTTATTGGACTCTAAACAACTAACTGATCAAACCTGTGTTTGTCAGATTGCCACTTTTGTGTTTGAATTTTGAAAGTATGACATACACGGTTGTGATCAGTATATTCTTTGGAGTCCAATAAGAAAAAATTAAGTTTTGGTGAATAGTATCATACCATTATGAATAGAAACATAACCTTATGAATAGTGATATAACCTAATGAACAGTATCCTTACCTATGATAATATATAAATAATATTCAAGTTGAAAGTATGATATACCTATATTTTATAATAAGTAAACGACTATTTTCAAACAGTTTTTTGATACTATATTATGATTTTAATTAAATATTAATATAATAATATTTAAAAAAATATTTTTAAAAAATTTACTTCATTTTTTGATTCTAGACGTTGAAAAATGGTTGGGGTAAATGTTTGGGATTTTTCTGAAATACTTAGTGAAATACCATAATTTACAAAACAAGTTAAATAAGATAATTTAAATTCATGAATGATTTTATGATAATATAATACCAATTTGTTAGGGATAACATGATAAAATTACCATTCTTGGCCCTAGAGGACTCAGTATTCCTTGTCTTTTGGAGAAATAATAAACTAATGAATTTTATATATGGAACACCCCTCTCCCATCCAATATAAATACCACCTTTCACACCATCATTTACTCACACCTCTCAAACATCAAGCCTTGTCTAAATACTTCCCATGAATCTTCCCTAGCCCCTACCCCACATACAAGAGCTTTTGGTCTAATCAAAAGACCAAGCCTAGCTTCCATAAGGAGGATCACAAGAGGAGGATTCAAGAGTTATTTCCTCTCTCTCTCTTTTAACTTTAATTCCATTTTAATTTCAAGTACTTTTCTTATTCTTTACCCACCTATCTTCATACACGTGGTATGGTAACTATCATAAATATTATGTAATATTATTATACTAATGGGATATTTTATAATCCAACCCCCTTTCCCTCTTCATTTTATTTTATAAAAGAAAACGTTGTTCGTGAGGTGTTAATCTATCACCTTCAAGAACGATATGTTTTCTTTTTTTCCATTTATACTTTCAGATCTGGGAATTAAACCATTTTTATGGCTAAACCAGAATACTTTATATGTATTATTTCTTATTTAATGTTCTGGAACAAACTTCTATTCATATTACTAAATGATTAATCAAAAAAAGTTTGTTGTGGTCGAAAAACCGTCCAAATTAACTCAAACAATCATCATTTAATTTTTTTTAATGATTCATCCACACAGTATATAATATAATCAATTAAACTCTCATTTAAAATCATGGAATATATATATAAATTTGTAATATCAGTTCTGGATTTCTATCCATGTTCTAATCGTACTTTAATTTATGAATACAAGTGAACCTCTCAAGAAAAACCCTAAAAAGAAACTTTTCCGAACAATGTTTCTAAACACTGTAACTCATCCAAAGGAACATAAAATTACATAATGAAACCATAATAAACCATATTAATTTACACATGTTTCTGGAATTGTAAATTAGTTAATCTAAAGTTATTATACAAGAATTAAAGTGAAAGAATCATTCAGATATAAAGTAGGGGGAAAATTCTCCAACCCAACTATCATCCTTCAGGTTCTCTCTATTTCACCCATCTGTTTGATATGATTACTCCTTAAAAATAATTTTTTCATCGCTGTATTTCCTTTTTTGGGATATACATGTTTTCCACTTGTGTTTATGTCAAACAAATGTTTTCCAAAATAACTCTTCTTTTATGAACACACCATTTACTTCTCATTCTAGGTTTACAGTTCTTGTAACATGTACTTTATTCCTTCTTTATTCTAGGAACCTAATGTTTATGAATGTGTTCTTATGAGATGAAACCCATTCCTTTCCATAGGTTAAATATATTAATTTTTGATATATATTCATGGTGTCATGCTTGATAAATTATAATGTTATGACGTGACGGGTGTGCCCAGAAATATATAGTGCAATATGAATGTTTCAATGTGACAGGTGCGCCTGGAAATATACAGTGCTTTAATGCATTGGGTAAAGTGATGAATCTCATGAGTTAATGTGAAATGATGTGTGAACATGATTATATTTTTGTTCACAAGTATGTGCGGTAGTTAACCACTAAGACATGATGTTTCATTTTCATGCGTTTCGACATTTCAAGTCTCCTAGTAATGCTTCCTCTCATGTTCAAGATCCTTTTCCTATTTTATAGTTATGAACACCATTTGTTATACTGTTCTTATATATCCTATTACTGGACTTTTATCTCACCCCTTTTGATTGATATCCTCATGTGGTTACATATACTAAGGAGAGTTCAAGTGCCAATGAGAAGCTGGAGAAGATGGAATTAAATAAATGTTTATACTTGATGTTGTAATTTTTATGCATGGTCATTGTTTTCCCAAGACACTAAACCATTGGATCCTTTATGTGTAATAATATTATGTTGTTTATCTTTAAAATGATGTAATATTAATGTACGAAATTTGGTCAATAATATCCCCTATATTGTGCTATGTTATTTTTAACACCTAATGATGGGGTATGTTTTCACACCTTAAGCATACTATGCTTGTGATATATAAATAATGGGATACCCCTTTAACTCTCATTAATCCCTCACAAGAACACTCATTTCCATGCCAAAATGTTTATAAGGGGTTTTCTAATCTCACATTCAATTCTGTGGGATTTCCATTGTTCACCTGTTATTTATTATATATGGTATAGGTGTACTACAATTTGATATATATTATTTTGATTCTATTTATATTCATTTTATTATGTGATTCATCAGGTGCTTATTAACGTTTGGTCATACGAATAAATTGATTACAATGTGGTAGCGAGCTTTGTCTCTATTTTCACTCCATTGTGACACGATTAGTATTGTGACCCTACTCTTTATTATGTGGTGTACGTACTTCCCATTTGAGATCAATTTTCAATTGGAATTATATTCCATTTAAATGATCATATTCTCATATCATGGATATGATTATTGTCTAACCCATATAACATTTTACGTATGGTATTTATTTTGAATGTTATTTTCACTATAGAAATATTGATAAATATATATCCTCTATTCTATAAGGATATTGTAAAGGCATATTGATATTGTGTTGAATCTATGTATAAAGAATGATTTAGACATTCTGCGGTAGGCGTGGCCCACTACAGTCCCTCGATGCATCGGTAGGTCTCCTGAGATAAATTAGTTGGAAAAAACCCCTTCAAGTTTGTTTCCAAAAATCAGATGGGTTTCTACCCACAAACCATAACCATTTTATGTTATTATGGTATCATGTGTAAGATACATGACATCCAATTAATAATCATTCTCTTTATTCATTAACAATTATTACTATCCATGAGGTTTTCACTTTGACAAAATATATGGATGTAGTTTTATTCTCAGTTTAATAATGGTGTGAGTTTTTAATTTATTCACCATTCCATATTGATTATGTCAAATTGTTTAAAATTATGTTATTATTGATTCATTATTCCACTATTTGTAACCCTTACAAATCATTTGATCTCACCCCTTTCGTTGTTTAATTTAAAAAGTTGATGTAGAGGGGATCATTTATTGAGTTCTTGTGGATGATGTTTTTAGTTTTTGTTATGTATTGTATTTTTTAACCTTTTCCATTATAATTAATGTTAGGTCTATGTATCTAGTTTCTTCAAGACTACTAAACTGATCGTTCCTTTGTGATTTTCGTTCTTTCTAACCATGCTAATATAAAAAGTAATGCACCAGCTCTAGTCTAGACCCAACCTTTTCTTATATTACTATTAAATCATTATAAATATAAAAAACTTAATATTATTACCCATAGATGATCCAAAGGTTTAGTGTTTTGTGAAAACATGGACCATATATAACAATTACAACATTAAGCATATACATTTATTTAATTCCTTCTCCCTTATCTTTTTTAACATTTGAACCCTCTTTATTACATGTATTCGCATAAGGATATACATCCAAAGGGGTGAGCTAAAGCCCAATAAGAGGATTTATAAGAACAATATAACAACGGGTGATCATAAACATAACATATTCAAGGGATCATGAACATGAGAGGAATCATTAATAAGAGACTTCAAATGTGGAAATGCATAAAAAATGAAACATCATGTATTAGTGGTTAACTACCACACATAATTGTGAAAAATGCTACCATCATTTCCACATATCATTTAACTTTTCTTCCTTAGATTCATAAATTTAACCAATGCATTGGATCGATGTATAATTCTAGGTACACCAGTAACATTGAAACATTCATATTGCGCTATATAATTCTGGGTGCTCCCGTCACATCATAACATTATCATTTATCATGAATGACAAAATAAACATATAACTAAACCATGGAGAGTAACAGATTTCATCTCATAAGAAAACATTCATAAACATTTGGTTCCCAAAAGAAATAAGGAATAACATACATGTTACAATAACCGTCAACCATGAATGAGAAGTAAAAGGTGAGTTTTTTAAAGAAGAGTTTTTTTGGAAAACATTTGTTTGACATAAACTTTAGTATAAAAAATTTATATCCAATAAATGGTAAAATAATGATGGAAAAAGTGATTTTTAAGGATTGACCATACCAAAATAGGAGTGAAATAGGGAGAACCTGAAGAAAGAATGTTGGGTTTGAGATTTTCCCCTTACCTTGTATCCAAACACTTTCTTAGCATTAATGTCCTGTATAACCACATTATATTCTTTAATTGATAGTTATAGAAACTTTTATACATGAATAGGGTAAATTTTGGTTTCATTATGTTATTTTATGGTCCTCTTCATCAGTTATAGGGTTTAAAAACATTGTTCTAGAATGTTTGTTTTTATGGTATTCTTGAGTGGTTCACTTGTATTCTTACATTGATGTTCAGGTAGACCATAGATAAATATACATAACTTATATCTCATGTTATTAATGATATTTCAAAAGTTTAAATCATCTTATAGTGAATTATATTATATACCATGTGGATGAATCATTAGATAATAATTAAATGATGATTGTTTGAGTTAATTTGGGTGGTTTTTCGACCACAACGAACTGGGTTTGTTTAATCATTTAGTAATATGTACATAAGTTAGTTCCAAAACATTAAATAGGAAATAATACATATAACATATTTTGGTTCAACCATAAAAATGGTTTCATGGCCAGATCTAAATGTAGAAATGGAAAAAGAAAACAAGTCATTCTTGAAGGTGATAGATTAACACCTGAAGAACAAAGTTTTCTTTTATGAAATTAGAGGAATATGAGAAGGGTGTTGGATGGTATAATATCCCATTAATATAATAATATTCAATTATGTCTATGATACAGGAGTTACCATATCATGTGGTTGAAGATATCTGAGGAGGTAATAAGAAAAAAAACAAGAAATTGAAATGAATTTAAGGAAAGGGAGAGAGAGGAAATACTTGTTGAATCCTCCTATTGAGATCCTCCTTAAGAGACCTTGGCATAGTATTTTGATGAGACAATATGATCTAGGACTTGTATGTGGGTCTTGGGATGATTCTTGGATATATTTTATACAAGGCTTGAAGATTGAGAGGTGTGAGTAAATGAGGGTGTGAAGTATGGTTTTTATAGTGGTGGGCAGGGGGGGTTTCCCAATATAAAATTCATTAGTTTATTATTTCCCCAAAAGATAAGGATTTTTGAGTGTTACATGACAAATAATAGTAATTTTATCATATAATCCTAAAACAATTGGGCTTACATCATCAAAACATCATGCATGACTCTATAATTAGCTTATTTAGCTTATTTTGTAAATTATGGTATTTCACTATTCATCAAGAATTCAAGTATTTTAGAAAAATCCTAAATATTCCCCCCAACCATTTTTCAACTTGTAGAATCTAAAAATATGGTCATTCTTTCAATAATAATATTATTAATATTATTATTTTCATATTTAATTAAAATTATAATTTAGTATCAAAAAGATGTTTTAAAACAGTCATTTACTTTTTTTAAAATATATGTATATCATAATTTCAACTAGAATATTATAAATATATTATCATAGGTAAGGTTACTATTCATTTTGGTATATCAATATTCATAATGGTATGTTACTATTCATATGGGTAGGTGATTATTCACAAAAAATTATTGCGACCTCACTATTTTTTACATTTCTATTACATCAATTTAAAGATAAACAACATAATAGTATTACACATAGAGGAAGCAAAGTTTTATTTTCATGGGAAAACTAGGACAATAAATAACTATTACAACATCAATCATAAAGATTTATTTAATTCCTTCTCCCCTAGATTCTTATTGGCACTTGACCTCTTCTTAGTACATGTTGTCACCTAAGGATATACATCAAAAATGGTGAACTATAAGACAAATAAGAGGATAGATAAGAAAAATATAGAAAGGGGTGATCATAAAAATAACATAGTCAAAGGATCATGAACATGAGAGGAAACATTAATATGGGACATGAAATGTGGAAAAGCATAAAAATGGAACATCATGCCTTAGTGCTTAACTGGCACACATACATGTGAAAAATACTAGAATCATTTCCACAAATCATTTCACTTATACTCATGATATTCATCACTTTACCCAATGTGTTGGAGTGCTGTATAATTCTGGGCCCACCCGTCACATACAAACATTCATATTGTGCTATAAAATTCTGGGCGCATCCATCACGTCCTAACATTATCATTATCAAGCATGAAACAATTAAAATATTTCAAAAATGAACATAAATTACCCCTGAAAAGTAATTTGTTTAATCTCATAAGAACACATTCATGAATTTTGGGTTCCAAAAAAAGTTGGAATAACATACTTGACTCAAGAACCATCCACATTTAGTGAGAAGTAAAAGGTGTGTCTTTAAAAGAAGAGTTCCTTTGAAAACATTGTGTTTGACATAAAATCCTGTGGTGAATATGTATATCCCATAATAGGTAATATAATGATTGAAAAAATTATTTTTAAGGAGTAATCATAACAAAAATGGAGTGAAAGAGGGAGAACTAGAAGAAAGAAGGTTGGGTTTGAGATTTTCCCCTTACCTTATATATGAACACTTCCTTCACTTTAATATCCCATATAATCACATTAGTTTAATTAATTTTGAATTAAATAACCTTATATACATTAATATGGTTCATTATGGTTTCATTAAGTTATTTTATGGGCCTTTGGATGAGTTATAGAGTTTAAAAAACATTGTTCGGGATTGTTCATTTTTATGGTTTTTCTTGAGCGGTGTATTCATATATTGAAGTTCATGTAGAAGATGGATAAACATACAGAACTTATATATCATGATATTAATGATATTCCAAAATATTAAATTATATTATAATGAATTATATATTATAACATGTGGATGAATCATTAGATAAGAATTAAATGATGATTGTTTGAGTTAATTTGGGCGGTTTTCGACCACACCAAACTTGTTTTGTTTAATCATTTAGTAATATGTAAATAAATTAGATTGAGAAAATTAAATAGGATATAATACATATAAAATATTCTTGTTCAACCATAAAAATGGGTTTCATGACCAGATCTGAAGGTAGAAATGAAAAAAACATGTCGTTCTTGAAGGTGATAGATTAACATGTCACGAACAACATTTTCTTTTATAAAATAAAAGGAAGAGGGTAAGGGGGATGGAAGGTATAACATCCCATTAGTATCAAAATCGTCTTTTATATGTATGATACTGGAGTTAGAATACCATGTTTATGAATATAGGTGGGTAGAGAATAAGAAAAGAACTTGAAATTGAAAAGAAATTAAGGAAAGAGGAAGGGAAATTACCTCTTGAATCCTCCTTTTAAGATCCTACTTAAGGGTCCTATACATGGTCTTTTTATGATACCGTAAGCTCTAGGACGTGTGGGAGGGGATAGGGAAGATTTTTTGGTAGAGTTTAGACATGTATTGAATATTGAGAGGAGTGAGGAAATGAGGGTGTGAAGGGTGGTTTTTATAATGGAGGGGAGAGGGGATCTGACAATATAAAATTCATTAATTTATTATTTTGCCATAAGACAAGGAATAGAGAGTCTTCCATGACCAATAATATTAATCTTATCTTGTAATCCATAACCATTTGGGCTTACTTCCACAATACACCATGCATTACTCTATAATTAGCTAATTTAGCTTATTTTGTAAATTATTGTATTTCACTATTCATTAAAATTCAAGTATTTCAAAAAAATCCCAAAAATTCACCCAAACCATTTTTCATCATGTAAAATCCCAAAATGAATTCCATTTTTCAATAGTAATTTTCTAAATATTATTATTTTAACATTTAATGAAAATCACAATTTACTATCAAAAACTACTTTTAAAACATTCATTTACTTAATCTAAAATATAGGTATATCATACATTAAACTTGAATATTATATCATTTTAAGGATAAAAAACATAATTGTATTACACATAGAAGATCCAAAGGTTTAGTGTCTGGGAAATCTAGGACCATACATAATAATTACAACATCAAGCACAAACATATATTTAATTCCTTCTCCCCTAGCTTCTTATTGGAACTTGACCTCTCCTTAGTACATATAGTCACCTGAGGATATACATAAAAATGGGTGAAATAAAATCCCAAAAAGAAGATATATATGAAAAGTATAGAAAGGCGTGAGCATAATCATAATATAGGCAAACGATCATGAACATGAGATGAGTCATTTATAAAAGACTTGAAATGTGGCAATGCATAAAAATAAAACATCATGACTTTGTGGTTAACTACCACAGATACTTATAAAAAAATCTAGAATATTTTTCACACTTAATTTCACATTAACTCATGAGATTCATCACTTTACCCAATGAATTTGAGCACTGTATAATTTTGGGCCCACCCATCACATTGAATCATTCATATTGCACTGTATAATCCAGGCGCACCTGTCACATCATAACATTATCATTTATCATGCATGCCACAATGAACAAATATCAAAATTGAACATAATTAATCAATGGAAAGGAATGGTTTCATCTCATAATAATAAATTCATAAACATTATGTTACCAATAGAAAGATGGAATAACATACATGTTACAAGATCCGTTAACCTTGAATGAGAAGTAAAAGGTGTGTTCTTAAAAGAAGAGTTATTTCAGAAAACATTTTTTTTTGACATAAACACCTGGGAAAAACATTTATATTACATAAAAGTATTTAAAATGATGAAAAAAAATTATTTTTAAGGAGTATACATTTGAAAAAAAAAGAGTGAAAGAGGGACAACCCGAAAGATGAAATTTGAGTTCGAGAATTTTCCCCTTACTTTATATCTGAACGCTTCCTTAACTTTAATGCCTGTTATAGAAACATTATATTCATTAATTAACAATTAAACAACCATGTTTACATTAATATTGGTAATCAAGGTTTCATTAAGTTATTTTATGTACCTTTTGATAAGTTATAGAGTTTAAAAACATTGTTTTAGAATTTTTGTTTCTATTGTTTTTCTTGAGCAGTTCACTTGTATTTTTAAATTGAAGTTCGGGTGGAGCATCGGTAAACATAAAGAACTATTATTACAATATATTAATTATATTCCATGTGTTTAAATAATCTTATAATTCATTATATTATATACCATGTGGATTAATCATTAGATAAAAATTAAATGATGATTGTTTGAGATAATTTGGGAAATTTTTCAACCACAACGAACTACTTTTGATTCATAATTTAGTAATATGTAAATAAGTTAGCTACAGAACATTAAATATGACATAATACAAATAACTTATTCTTTTTCAACCATAAAAATGGTTTCATGACCATATTTGAAGGTAGAAATGGAAAAAAAGAAAACATGTCGTTCTTGAAGGGGATAGATTAACACCATACGTACAACATTTTCTTTATAAAATAAAAGGAAAAGGAGAAGGGGGTTGGATGGTATAATATCTTATTAGTATAACAACAATCAATTATATGTATTATAATGGAGTTACCATACCATGTGGATGATGATAGGTGGGGGAGAATAAGAAAAGAACTTGTAATTGAAAGAAAATATAGGATAAGAGAGGAATTACCACAAGAATCCTCCTCTTGAGATCCTCCTTAAGATTCCTAGGCTTGGCCTTTTCATGAGACCAAAAGATCTTGGACGTGCGGGAGGGGCTAGGGAAGATTTTTGGTTAGATTTTAGAGAAGTATTTATGCTTGATAGGTCTGAGAAAATGAGAGGGTGAAAGGTGGTATTTATAGTGGAGGGGAGAGGGGTTTTCCAAATTTAAAATTCATTAGTTTATTATTTCCCCAAAAGGCAATGAATAGTGATTCATCCATGACCAAGAATAGTAATTTTATCATGTTATCCTGAACCAATTGGGCTTACATCAGTAGAAAATCATGCATGACTCTATAATTATCTTATTTATATTATTTTGAAAATTATGTAATTTCACTATTAATCATATATTCAAGTATTTTAGAGAAATCCCGAATATTCAATCAAAACATTTTTCAATGTGTAGAATCCTAAAATGAAGTCACTTTTCCAAAAATAATTTTGTAAATATTATTATTTTAATATTTAATTAAAATCATAATTTAATATCAAAAACCACTTTTAAAACATTCATATACATTTTCTAAAATATAGGTATATCATACATTCAAATTGAATATTATTTATATATTATCATAATAAAGGTTAAAATTCACTAGGGTATATCACTATTCACAAGGGTATGCTACTATTCATAAGATTATGTTAGTATTCAGCAAAAATTATGTTTTTCTTATAAGACTCCAAACAACTTAGTGATCAAAATCGTGTATTTTAGATTTTCAAATTTCCAAATAGAAAAGTGGAAAACATATGTTTGAAGGTCACTTAGAACATAGTAGTTTTTTATGATGTTTTTTTATATGATTATATGTTACATCTACTGGATTCAAATGTTTAGTGTATTTGGAAAACTAGGACCATACATAACAATTACAACATCAAGCATAATCATTTATTTAATTCCTTCTTCCCTAGCTTCTCATTGGCACTTGACCTCTCTTTAGTACGTGTAAAAACCTCAGGATATACATAAAAAGGGGTGAGATAAAAGCCTAGTAATAGGATATATAATAACAATATAAAAATTGGTGAGCATAACCATAACATAGGGAAACGATCTTGAACATGAGAGGAATCATTAATAAGAGACTTCAAATGTAACAATGTATAAAAATAAAACATCATGTCTTAGAGGTTAACTACCACACAAAATTGTGACCAAACCTAGAATCTTGTTCACAAATAAATAACACCTTTCTTCCATGGTTCACTTGTATTCATAATTTGAAGTTTGAGTAGAACATGGGTTAACAACCAGAAAAGATATTACATACTATTAATTATTTTACAATAGTTTAAATGATCTTAAAATTGATTATATTATAATCCATGTGGATTAATCATTATATATGAATTAAATGATGATTATTTTTGTAAATTTGGGTGGCTTTTCGACCCCAATGAACTTGTTTTGATTAGTCATTTAGTAATATGCACATAAGTTAGTTCTAGAAAATTAAATAGGACATAATACAAATAAAATTTTGGTTCAATCATATAATTGGTTAAATGACCAGATATAAAGGTATAAATGGAAAAACAAAACATGTCATTCATTAAGGTGATAGATTAACACCTTGCGTACAATGTTTTCTTTAATAAAATAAAAGGAAAATGAGAAGGGGTGGGATGGTATAATATTCCATTAGAATAAAAAATTATAATATATGTATGATACTAGGGTTACAATACCATGTGGGTGTAGATAGGTGGGTAGAGAATAAGAAAAGAACTTCAAATTGAAATGAAATTAAATGAAAATAGAGGAATTACCTCTTGAATCCCCCTCTTGAGATTCTCCTTAAGAGGACTAGGCTTGGTCTTTTGATGAGACCAGAAGCTCTTGGACATGGGCGGAAGCTAGGTAAGATTCATGGGAACTTTTTAGAAACGGTTTGATGCTTTATATGTGTGAGTAAATGAGGGAGTGAAAGGTTGTATTTATAGTGGAGGGGATAGGGGTTTTCTCAATATAAAATTCATTATTTTATTATTTCCCCACAATACACGGAATAAGGAGTCTACAATGACCAAGAATAGTAATTTTATCAGGTAATACAGAACCAATTGGCCATATATTATCATATCATCATGTGTGACTCATTTTAAAGATTAACAACATAATAATATTACACATAGAGGATCCAAAGGATTAGTGTATTAGCTAAACTAGGACCATACAAAAAAAATTAATAATCAAGCATAAACATTTATTTAATTTCTTCTTCTTTAGATTCTTGTTGGCACTTGAACTCTCCTTATTAAATGTAGCCACCTAAGGATATACATCAAAATGGGTGAGATAAAATCCCAGTAATAGGATACATAAGAACAATATAGAACAGGTTGAGCCTAATCATATCATAGGCTTGAATCATGAACATGAGAGGAAGAATAAATACAATACTTGAAATGTGGAAATTCATAAAAATGAAACATCATGTCTTAGTGGTTAACTACCACACATTCTTCTGAACAAAGATAGAATATTTTTCACACATAATTTCACATAACTCTTGAGATTAATCAATTTACCCAATGAATTGGAGTGCAGTTTAATTCTGGGCACACCCGTCACATTGAAACATTCATATTGCTCTATTTTATTTTGGGCACACCCATCACATCATAACATTATCATTTATCATGCATGCCATAATGAACATATATAAAAATGAATATAACTATCCCATGAAAAATAATGAGTTTCATCTCATAAGAACACATTCATAAACATTGGTTTCCAAAAATAAAGAGGAAATAACATTCATGTTACAAGAACCATCAACCTTGAATGAGAAGTAAAAAGGTGTGTTCTTAAAAGAAGAGTACTCTAGGAAAACATTTCGTTTGAAATAAACACCAATTAAAAACATTTATATCCCATAAAACGAAAATAAAATGATGAAAAAAATGATTTTTATGGAGTAACAATATAAAAAAAAGGAGTGGATGAGGGAGAACCGGAAGGATGAATGTTGGGTTTGATAATTCCTCCTTACCTTATATATGAATGCTTCCATCACTTTAATGTCCAATATAACCATATTATATTAATTAATTAACAATTAAAGAACATTTTGTACATGATTATGGTTCATTATGGTTTCTTTAATTTATTTTATGTGCCTTTGGATGAGTTATAGCGTTTAAAAACATTGTTCGGGAATGATTGTTTTTATGATTTTTCTTGAGCGGTTCACTTGTATTCATAAATTGGTGTTCGGGCAGAACATTGGTAAACATACAAAACTAATATTACATTTTATTAACTATATTCCAAGATTTTAAATGATATTATAAATTATTATGTTATATACCATATGGATGAATCATTAGATAAGAATTAAATGATGATTGTTCGAGTTAATTTGGGCGCTTTTTCGACCACAAAAAACTTGTTTTGTTTAATCATTTTGTAACATGTACATAAGTTGGTTCCAAAACATTAAATAGGAAATAATAACTATAACATATTCTGGTTCAACCATAAAAATGGATTCATTACCAGATCGTAATGTAGAAATGGAAAAAGGAAACATGTCATTTATGAAGGTGATAGATTAACACATCACGAACAACGTTTTCTTTTATAAAATAAAAGGAAGGGGGAAAGGGTGTTGGTTGGTATAATATCCCATTATTATCATAACATTATATTAGATATATTTTACTAGAGTTACCATACCATTTGGATGAAGATATGTAGGTTGAGAATAATAAAGGAACTTGAAATTGATTGGAAATTAAAGGAAAGAGGAAGAGAAATTACTCTTGAATCCTCCTCTTGAGATCCCCCTTAAGGGACCTAAGCATGGTATTTTAATGAGACCAGAAGCTCTTGGATGTGGGGAAGGGGATAGGGAATATTCTTGGGTAGTGTTTATATAAGGCTTGAAGCTTGGGAGGTATGAAAAAATGAGGGTGTGAAGGGTGGGTTTTATAGTAGAGGGGAGAGGGGATTTGTCAATATAAAATTCATTAATACATTAGTTCCCCTCAAGACAAAGAATTGTGTGTCTTCAATGACCAAGAATATTAATTTTATCATTTTATACCAAAAAAATTGGTCTTACATCAGCAGAACATCATGCATAACTATATAATTAGCTTATTTATCTTATTTTGTAAATTATGGTATTTCACTATTCATCAAAAATTCAAGTATTTCAGTAAAATCCCAAAAAACCACCCTAACCATTTTTTGACATGTAGAATAAAAAAATTAAGTCCATTTTTCAAAATTAATTTTCTAAATATTATTATTTTAATATTTAATTAAAATCATAATTTATTATCAAAAACCAATTTTAAAACATTCATTTACTTATTCAAAAATACAGGTACATCATATATTCAGTTGAATATTATTTATATCTTATCATAGGTAAGGTTTCTATTCATTATGGTATATCACTATTTATAAGGGTATTTTACTATTCACCAAAAATTATGTTTTCCTTGTTGGACTCCAAAAATCTTACTGATCACAACCATGTATGTCAGATTTTCGTAATTCTAAACATAGATGGGGAAAAAATATGTTTAAGGGTCAATTAGAACTTAGTAGTTTATTATGTTGTTTTTTCATGTGATTTTATGTCAAATTTATAAGAATGGAATTTCCATTGAAAAACATTGGGTCGTTAGATTCTTCCACCCTTATAAAATTTTGCCCCCAAAATTTCGTTTTACATAAACAGGTGAAGGTACTTCTCCTTCATCACCTCTTACAGTTCCCATGTATCTTCTTTGAACGTATGGTTCCTCAAAAATAGTTTGACAAGGTGAGTTGTCTTGTTCTGTAGAACCTTATCTCTTCGGTCCAGAATCTCTAATGGATTCTCCTCATATGAGAGATCATCTTCCAGTTATACCACCTCTGAGTTTAGTACATGTGGGGGGTCTGGTATGTACTTCCTCAGGAGTGTTATGTGAAACAGATTAGGAACTTTAGCCATTTTTGTTGAAAGTAAAAGATGATAGTCCATAGATCCTATGTGGTCAAGTATGTCAAAGGGGCTAATGTACCTTGGGCTTAGCTTCCCTTTCTTTCTGAACCACATGACTATATTCCAATGTGATATTCGAATGAAGGCTTTATTTCCAATGATGAACTCCATGTCCCTTTGACGGTTGTCAGCGTAGCTCTTTTGCTGACTCTAAGCATCTTTGATGTGTTTCTGGATGACTTGAACGTTCTCTGTCATATCATTCACAAGATCGGGTCTATGTAGGTTTATTTCTTCAACTTCATCCCAATACGTTGGAGTTATACATGGCTTTCCATATAAAAATTAATACAGAGCCTTTTGAATACTCGAGTGGCAGCTATTTTTGTATGAGAGATCATCCAATGGGAGATGATGATCCCATCCACCTTTGAATTCTAAAGAGTGGGCTTTTAACATATCTTCATGAATTTGAATATTCCTTTCAGATTGGCCATTGGTTTGGGTGTGATAGGCCGTGCTGAAATTTAATTTATTACTCAAAGCATATTGAAGGATCTTCCAGAATATAGGTGTGAAACTTAGATCCCGATGAGAGAAAATTGAGAGTGGAACACCATGAAGTCTCACAACTTCCTTCACACACATCCATGAATGTTTTTCAAGCGATATATCTTCCTAAATAGTGATAAAATGGCCAGTCTTGGTGAGTCGGTGAACCACAACCCATATCACATTATTTCCCTTCGACGTCTTTGGGAGACCCGTGACAAAACCCAGAGTAACATTCTCCCATTTCCACATGAGTATAGGAAATAGATGCATTAACCCTTTGGACCTTTGTTTAACTACTTTAAATGGATGACACACCATGTACCTTAAGATATACTCTACAATCTTCTTCTTTATGTTATCCCAATAGAGGTGTTCTCATAGATCATGGTACATCTTGGTACTCCCAAGATGGATAGAGAATGTTGAGCTATGTGAATTGTCCAATAGATCCTTGTTTATCTCGAGTGGTGAAGGCACATAAAACCGCGTTCCAAACCAAATAACACCATCATTGTGGATATGGAATTCTTGCAGCTTCCCTTCTTTTACTTCATTCACCCTCTTTTGTATCTCCACATCATCTTTTTGGGATTTCTTAATCTTCTCTTGGATGGATGTTTGGGAAATCATTTGGGTAGGATAGGATGTATCCCCTTCCTTTATAATTTCTAAATCCATAGTTTTCATATCCAAGAAGATATGGTCTTTCTGAATCCATAACATTGATAGAGTAGAATGTTCTTTTATACTTGGAGCACCAGCTACCATGTTCGCCTTTCTAGGACGATCATGAATAGAGCAATCGTAATCCTTGATTAGCTATAAGCATGTTCTTTGAAGCATGTTGAGCTCCTTTTATGTCCATATATACTTTAGGCTCTTATGGTCGGAGTATATGTCACACTTCTCACCATAAAGGTAGTGCTGCCAGATTTTTAAGGAAAGAATCATGGTTCCCAGCTCTAGATCATGCGTTGGGTAGTTCTTGTCATTTATCATCAACTGTTGTGAGGCATAGGCTATCACAATGTCACTTTTCATGAGAACACAGCTCATGCCTTTCTTTGATTCATCACTGTATATCACAATACATTCTATACTTTTTGGTAGTGTGAGTATAGGTACAATGATCAGCCTTATCTTTAGATCCTTGAAGCATCCCTCACATTCTTCCATGAAGACATACTTTATCCCTTTTATTGTTTACTTAGTTAGAGGGCTTGACAATTGGGAAATATTTCTCACAAAACATCGGTAGTATCCAGCTAATCCAAGAAAACTACAAATTTTTGTGACACTAGAGGGCATGGTACATTCCTCAATTGCCTTCATTTTTGAAGGGTCCACATAAATTCCCTCACTTCTGATCACATGTCCCAATAACAAGACTTGCTTCATCCAAAATTCACACTTTCTGAACATGGAATACAACTTCTCCTTTATCAATGTAACCAACACAAGTCTTAGATGTTCTTTATGTTCCCCCATACTCTTGGTGTAGATGATATTATCATCAATAAACACTACGAAAAATTTGTCGAGATAATGTTTAATGACTCTATTCGTCAAATTCATGAAGATTGGAGGGGAATTAGTAAGTCTAAAAGGGAATCACCAGAAACTCATAGTGCCAATACCTTGTATGGAAGGTTGTCATCTAAATATCTTCCTTATTCACCTTTAAATGATCATATCCAGAATGAAGATCCACCATTAAGAAGTATTGACCTCCTATTAATTGGTCAAATACATCATCTATCCTTGGAAGATGATACACATTCATTATGGTGATTTTGTGGAGTTCTTGATAGTCAATACACAACTACATTATTCCATTACTGTTCTTCATAAAGAGCACTGGCGTACCCCAAATTGAAAAACTAGGGTGTATGAAACCTTTGTCTAGATTCTCTTACAACTGCATCTTTAAATCCTCTAGTTCGATATAAGCCGTACTATAGGGACACTTTGAGATATGAGCAGCTTCGTGTATGAGTTCTATTGATAACAAAACCTCATGATCTGAGGGAATTCTGGGTAACTCTTTGGGAAATACATCATCATGTTCTGTCACAATGGGCATTTCTTCAAGGTAAGAACTTTCCTTTGACTCTACCATTTGGGTGAGGTATGCTTCTTCATAGGGAATGAACACCCACACCACTAAATTATTTTTCAAAGGAGATTAATGATATTATTTTCATTTTTAGAGGATTATAGGATGGTTCAGAATTTGAAAAGATATTTCCTTTTTCCACTTCTGTGGTTGTAATTTTGTAAATCTCACATAAATGGTTGTGATCAGAAAGTTGTTTGGATTCAAATAAGAAAAATATAATTTTTGGTGAATAGTAACATACCTTTATGATTAGTAACATACCCTAATGAATAGTGATATATCCTAATGAATAGTAACCTTACATTTTATAATATATAAATAATATTAAAGTGAAAGTATGTTGTACACATATTTTTGAATAAGTAAATGAATGTTTTTAAACGACTTTTGGATAATAAATTATGATTTTAAGTAAATAGTTAAATAATAATATTTAGAAAACTATTTTTGAAAAATGGAATTCATTTTTTGATTCTAAATGTCGAAAAATGTTTGGGGTGAATTTTTGGGATTTTTCTGAAATACATGAATTTTTAATGAATAGTGAAATAAGAAATTTTACAAAATAAGCTAAATGAGCTAATTATAGAGTCATGCATGATGTTCTGCTAATGTAAGACCAATAGTTTCGGGTTTAAATTATAAAATTACTATTCTTGTTCATGGAAGATTCACTATTCCTTTTCTTATGGGGAAATAATAAATTAATGAATTTTATATTGAGAAAACTCCTCTCCCCTCTACTATAAAAACCACCCTTCAAAACATCATTTCCTCACACCTCTCAAGCTTCAATAATTGCCTAAAATCTGACCAAGAATCTTTTCTAGCCCCTACCCCATGTCCGAGATCATCTGGTCTCATCAAAAGACAAAACCTGGGTTCCCTAAGGAGGATCTCAAGGGGAGGATTCAAGAGGTAATTTCCCTTTCTCTTTCCTTTAATTTCCTTTCAATTTGAAGTTCTTCCCCTATTCTCTCCCCAACTATTTTCATAAAAATTGTATGGTAACTCTATTATCATACATATAATAGAATTTTATGATACTAATGGGATATTATACCATCCAACCCCTTTCCCCACATCCATATATTTTTTTAAAGTAATCTTTGTTCGCAAGGTGTTAATCTATCTCCTTCCAGAATGACATGTTTTATTTTTCAATTTCTACATTCAGATCTGTTCATGAAACCATTTTTATGGTTAAACCATATTATGTTATATTTATAATGTCCTATTTAATGTTTTGGAACTAACTTATGTACATATTACTAAATGATTAATAAAAACATGTTCGTTGTGGTCGAAAAATCGCCCAAATTAACTCAAACAATCATCATTTAATTCTTATTTGATGAGTCATCCACATGATATATAATATAATAAATTATGAGATCGTTAGAACTCCAGGAAGATAATTAATAATATGTAATATCAGTTCCGTATGTTTACCCATGTTCTACCCAAACTTCAATTTATGAATACAAGTGAACCACTCAAGAAAAATCAAAAAAACAAACATTCCCGAACAATGTTTTTAAACTCTGTAAATCATCCAAATGCACATAAAATATCATAATGAAACCATAAAAAACATATTCCTGTAAAAAAAATGTTCCAGAATTGTAAATTAATGAATCTAATGTTTTTATACATGACATTAAAGTGAAGGAATCATTCAGGTATATAGTAAGGGGAAAATTATATACCCAACTTTCATCATTCAGTTTCTCCCTCTTTCACTCTTTTCAGGATATGGTTACTCCATAAAAATAATTTTTTCATCATTGTATTTCCTTTTCTGGGATATCAATGTTTTTAACTGGTTTTTATTTCAAACAAAATGTTTTCCAAAAGAACTCTTCTTCTAAGAACACACCTTTTACTTCTCATTCAAGGTTGACGGTTCTTATAACATTTATGTTATTCCCTCTTTCTTTTGAGAACCAAATCTTTATGTGTAATGCCCCAACCCCAGTTACCCATATTCGGTGCATTATTTTAATAAATTGGCATGATTGCAAGGAATCAAGTCCCGAAGGACAGATCATTTTAGCTGTCTTGGAAAATAGATTACATACATTAACATTAAATTACAATTTCAAACAATTAACACATCATAAATAGTTGTTTGAGAATTCCATTATTCAATTTAGCTTAACCCAAAATATTAATCATAATACAATTCTTGGAATCCTCGGAAAAATAAAGCATAGAAAGGGGTGAGCTCAAACACTCAGTAAGGGTAAGCAATACAGTGGAAGATGACATAAATATTAAGCTTGGTAAATAATTGAAACCACATTCCTTCACCAATAATAAACATGAATAATTTTATCATAAGAATATGAGCAGAGTAAATAATTTCATAATAAAACATAATCATGGATATTCTACTAGTCGAATGACCTCATGAACCATCAATATTATTTCCATAATGAGGGAATGTATAATTCCAGACATTCTGAAACATTTTGTCAAGGCCTCGGCCAAGATGTCGAAAAATGATTAAGGCCTCGGCCAAAACCATAAATAAAATTAGGAAAGGGCCGCAGCCAATTCCACATCTATTTGTCTCATGAGACCTACCAATGCATCGAGAAGGTATAACGAGATCCACCCATCACTTACTAAGTCCAATGCATTCCTCATATGAAAAGGTTTAAACATATCATAAACATTCCTATTAAAACTAGCATACAAATTGTAAAAACTTTGACCACAAATCATGAATGGTATAAAAATAGCTCATCCACATCAAACATATCTGAAAACCTTCAATACAATATGGATGTTTGGTATCATAATAAATTAACTCTAAATAAACTTAAAATCCATCAAAGGATGTTGATATAGATGAAATCAAAACTCTTTTTAGAGAAATATCTCTTTCTATTCGGAAATAATATAAGAGACACATAATTATAAAATAAATCATTTACTTTGAAAACATTTTTATAAGATTTTTAGGGAAGCTTTGATGTGTTTATAATGGTAGAAAATAGTCATACCCTCCGTATATGTTCAAAAAAACATTCTTACCTTAATTTTCTCGAAAAGGTTAAAAAGGATTTTGTTTGGAAAATGATGGAAAGATTCATTTATAAACATATTCTAGAAAGTAAACAAGGGTATAATTGACTTAAACCCATAGTCTATAAAATAGTAATAATGTTTTGAAATACATTTTTAAGAAACATGGATGTGGATGATAAAGTGGTCCCAGTAGATAATTACGTATAAACAAACTCGGATAATGAAGAGATTGTGAAATAAACCCTTACCTTGTACTTTTCCTTGGTTGAGGGCTGGTTAAACTCCTTATTAATGTTGAAATAATTGTTACTAAATTATACAAGAATAATATACATTAATATGATATCATATATGATCTTTTAACATTGCTTTGTTAATAATATCTTAGTATTATCGTCGTTTCGGGTGTTAACTTACTCATTTTGTTTTATATGTTTTGTTACATAAGCCGTGTTTGTTATGGATATGTTGAATCTTATTCATATCCAGAATGATATCAAGTCATTAAACATTATTTTAAATCCTCAAATGAAAATTAGTCTTTAACAGATACGATGGGGAATGAATCTCATCGCATTCGTGGAGACGGTAGTCCGTAAGTACGCACAAGTGACAATATCATTATTTTGATATTAAAATAATATATAATTGGATGGTATATCATATATAAAGAATTATTATCATGTTATATTTATTATTTACATGAATTACACATCATTATTATTCTCATCCAAATAATAATGTAATGAATAACAATTACACCACGATGTGAAGACGGTAGGTCGTACGCACGTATGGTGACATGTCATTCAAAGGATGGATAGAATTATGAATATGGTTCTAGAATATTTATAATAACATCAAAGTATATAATAGATATTGGAGTTATTATTTTAGAAAGGAAATAACAAATAAAAAAGAATTTGAAGAAGAATGGAACTTGAAAAGGGTGGTGAAAACATTACCTCTTCTTCGGGTTCTTCCTTTTGATTTGATCAAAATGGCTCCTTAAGTAACCTTTCTGACTAAAGAAAGACCTCCCGGATGAAGGCAGTATAGTTGAGAGGGTATTTGGGCATAGGTTGGCTGAACCAAAAGGATTTTAAGGTATGAAAAATTGGTTAGAAGTGGTGTCCTTTTATAAGGGGGGCGGGGATCTTTAAAAAAAACACAATGTATTAATTTATAATAAATTAATATTAGGTTTATAATGGCTCCAAAGTTGATTATTAAAAGTATAAGGTTGTATGGGTTGAAATACTTTCAACTAATAGATTTTAGATAGGCTAGGGTCACTATATTAACCTTATCATTTAGTTTTAACTCTTAGTTAATTAGATTGAGAGTTACCATATCAGTTTGTATTTTTATATTATATGGTTAATAAACATACTATATACTTCCAAGAGACCCCCATGTGGTCAATTAATGATACACATATAATGATATAAGTCCTTTGGTTGAACTTTAGATTTTTAGGAATATAAAATAAATTAATAATATAAAATTTGTTTTAAAAACTCTTTTATGTGAATTTTGATACTATTTAATAATTGATTTTTTGAAAGTATAATAAAACATTATTAATTCAAAAAAAGTTCTTTTAAGAAATCCTAACATGTCATATTAACCAATAAAATTTGTGTATGGCATAAAAACATTAAAATTATTTTTATTTTAATATTTATAATACCATTTATTTGATTCTTTCATTAAAAAGGAAAATATTGCATCATTATTATGTCATAAATAAATTTAATTATTAAATGTATAAAAATTATAAATAAAGTACCATTATTTAGGAAATATTTTTATATTTATAATGAATATTTATAGTCAAAAATATAACATATATAACCTTAAGTAAATTTTTTTTCTAAAAGATATATGTTTATGTCATTTTTCTATTTACTTTAACTTAATTAATATAATGTGTTATTATCACTAACAGGTGGATCCATGGGGTCCCAAAATCGACGCAAATATTCCCATTGTTGGACATGTATCAACCAATAGGGTTAGGACACGTTTTAAATTAATTTATTATTATTATTATATTATTATTTTTTACCCTTATTTACCGGATTTACCTTTTAACCATGGTAAATAAAATATTTACCGAAGTAATTATTTAAAATGTCTAAATATAAAATTTGACTATTAATACAATTTGGAACTCTTAATTCTAAATATGGAATACATTTTTCTAAATTCAAAACAGAGAAGTGGAAGAAATTAATTTAAAATTAATTCCTGATGTCAAAACAAAAAGCGTGTTTTTAAGAAATAATACCTATCAAACGATTGACACTTGTTTATGTCCGGTTTAATTGTGAAATTACATCCAATGAACAAAATCGTATTAAGTGGTAAAAATATATTCTAAATATACTTCAAAACCACTCAAATTCATTATTTATCAATATTAATTATTTCGATAAAAAAATTTGTTTTTTATTAAAATTTAATGATTTTCACTATTCATAAAAAAATTGATAGTTTTCAGAAAAATACCAAAAATTCAACCTAAGTGAATTTCAATATTCTGAATCCAAAAATGATTTCAATTTTGTATGATAAAATTTATAAAACTTCTTAATGTAGATATTACTATTCATAACGGCTAGTTTGATTGTTTGTGGTGTGTGTTAGAACTCGAAGTTGCGTACACCACATGCTACTGTATTATTCAAAGAGAAGTGTACCATGGAAGGTTGTGATGTTACATTCTCCCCTCCTTCAATAAATTCTGTCCTCAAAATTTATGATCGGTATTGGGATCTTGGGGTTGACATTTCAAAATATCTTACTTGAAATCCCACATAAAAAATGGATTAATGAGGCCTCTATTTAAAATAAAGAGTTGTAAGTATGATGGTTACCAAAAATAACACATACTATGGTTACATGTAGGAAAACATGGATATGGAAGAAAAATCTAACCATCAATATCTAATGGAGAGTGGTTTGGGGAATGACTATGAAAAAGCCAAAAATCACAAAGCCATAAATTTGTGATGATTTAAGTCATCTAGGACAACATTTTTATTATAAGTTCCTTTTCTTAATGTTGGTGATTTTATTTATGAGATTGGATAAGATCATAAGGAGATATACTTACTTTATAATTAGAGTTTTATCCATTAATAAATTTCTTCCACATACTCATCTTTCACTCTAAAACATAATACAACTCAAAAATAATATATTTATCTTAATCGTATAGGGTTACAAATATAAACATATACCATTTAAATGATGAAAACTATTTTGTGTCAACCAGGGAATTCATGTAGGCTAGTCGTAGGTAATAAAGGCATTTTTCACTATGATTGTGGGTTCTATTCCTGTAGCTTTGTCTGACGCGACGAGTTATCACCCTACCCGTAGGTTGCACTTTCCAAGACTATAGTACTATAATGTTCCAAAAATAGTCATAAGAAATGTTTTAACCATAAAAAATACCATCCAAAGTTCAACTTAATTCATTGAAAACATTATAGTTATCCAAAATACCTCTGTCCAGACTCTCTGTAAAAGGTATCTAAATTCCAAAATCAATTGTAACATCAAATTCTCAAAACAAAGTATATTTTCTCTTATTATCACATACTGAAAATATAATTACCTTAGTAATATCAAAACCTTAATGAAAACAACTAGTAATACAGTACAATCCTTATATATATCACATTATTCTTATAACCAGAATATAGTTCTTGAGTCTAAAAACACAAATGCAATAATTATTCATCTTCAACTGTAGTAACAGCAAAAGATTGGCCTTGCTCCCTTGGCCTTTTCTGAGGTAATATTCCTTGGTTATTAGGACATTAATTTGAATAATGCCCCATTTTTCTACAATTATATCATTAAACATTGACAACAGCTTTCTTTCCCTTGCACTCGTGAGCTTGGTGGCCTTTTTTACCACACTTTTAATAGACTCCCATTCCTTTTCGGCAAGTACCAGGGTGTTTCTTCCCACAATTATAACATAATGGAAAATACTTCTTTCCCTTTTTCCCATTACACATCTCTTGCTCCACCGTTCTCTTCTTCTCTTGCTTTACATTATTGTCATATAATTTAGAGAATTTATTTTCTATCTTGATAGCACATGAGAAAATATCTTCGTATGATGAGAAGGATTTAGATACTAAAGCTTGACAAAAAAATGTTTTTAACCCATCAAAGAAAATATCAATCATACTTCTTGGGTTAAATATATAATCTGAGACATGCCTTACTAACCTTGTAAAGTTAGCCTCATACTTTTCAACATTCTTATCCTCATTTTGCCTCAGACTGAGAAATTGTCTTTCTATATCTGCTCGATGGTCATTTGGAAAGTTTTTTCAATGAAAATTTCTGTAAACTCTCTACATTACATACTTGATACTTCATCATACTCCATTGTGTTTTGAATCAATGAACACCATTGATCAGCATCTCTAGTGAGGTGATAAACTGCCATGACAACTTTTTCACTTTCACTACTCCCCAAAGCCTGAAATATTTTCTCTAGGGAACTTATACTTTTCTCGGATACCAATGGATTTGTATTCCCATCGAATGTTGGTAGTTTTTTCCACATGAAGTGATATAACATTGATCCTCTATGTTGTAGATTAGTGTGCTCCATACCGGTAAGGTTATTATTCATAACCTGAGTAACTTGTCCCAGTATGGTGATTAGTTGATCAGCACCAGTTATATGACCACCTCCACTATAATTTTGTTGAGAAGGAGGGAAATCCCTGCATTGAGGGCATTAATTGATACGGTTTCCAATTCTTACACTAGGTGCCATTTCTAAACAAAGGAATACACTAGATTAATTTATGAATCGCAATACAAAAATCCAAACATGTAAAATACCTAACGTAAATTGAACATTTTATGGATATAATCCATACTCGTTAAAATGTTTTCTTTGAGTATGTATATACTCATAATCCCTTCATAATGGTTTTTAAAGAAAATGAGAATTATCCTAAGAATATCCCCCGGGAGTGTCGTAACCAATAGTGTAGCAAGGCCCATTGTCATGCACCAGTTCCTGTTCGAGTCTAACTCAAAGAGGTGTTTTCAGGTTTTACCCAAAGGTACATTTGTTCCAGAGCCGCCTCTACCTGCTCCTATCTAGACAGGGAATTGTTTTCTTGGAAAATTCACAAAACCCCTACATTACCAAAATTATAGGGAGTTCTTCTATACTAATCCTCAAATTTTATCTTGGGGTAATGTTCTCTAATCAGAGTTTATCTAAATCTAGTTTCCAAGTTTATTGCTAAACATCTTCTGATAGCAACTATAATGCCCCTACTCTAGTTACCTAGTGTCGGTGCATTATTTTAATACATTGGCATGATTACAAGGAATCATGTCTCGAAGGACCGATCAATTTAGCAGTCTTGGAAAATAGATTACATTGTTTAAAAATACATTGAAATTTCAAACATAAAACACAACGTAAATAGTTCTTTGAGAACGCCATTATTACCTTCAGATTAAACCTTCATATTAATCATAATACACTTCTTTTAATCCTAGGAAAAATAAAACATAGAATGGGTTGAGCTCAAACGCTCAGTAAGGGTAAGCAATAAAATATAAGATGACATAAATATTAAGCATGGTAAATTATTGAAACCACATGACTTTACCTATAATAAACATGAACAGTTTTATGGAATGGATATGAGATGAGTAGATAATTCCATAATAAAACATAATCATGGTTATTATACTAGATGATTGACCACATGAACCATCAATATTATTTCCATAGTGAGGGAATGTATAATGCCGGACAATCTGAAACATTTTGTCAAGGCCTCGGCCAAGACATCTAAAAATGATTAAGGCCACGACCAAAACCATAAATCAAATTGAGAAAGGGCCTCAGCCAATTCCACATCTAGTTGTCTCATGAGACCTACCAATGCATCGAGGAGCTATAGCAGGCTCCACCCATCACTTACTAAGTCCAATACATTCCTCGTATGAAAAGTTTTAAACATATCATAGACATTCTTATTAAAACTAGCATATGAAATGTCAATACATTAACTATAAATCATGAATGGTATAAAAATATCACAACCACATTCAAAAATATCACAAAACCTTCAATACAATATAGAAGTTTGGTATCATAACAAATCAACCCCAACTAAACTTAAAATCCATCAATGGATATTGACATAGATGAAATCAAAAAACATTTTAGAGAAATATCTCTTTCTATATTGAAATAATTTAAAAGTCAAATATTTATAAAATAAATGATTTAATTTTAAAATATTTTTTTAAAATTGTAAGGGTAGATTCTATGAGTTTATAACGGTGTAAAATACCCGCACCGGCTGTATAAGTTTTAAAAAAACATTCTTACCTTAATTTTGTCGAAATGGTTAAAAAGGACCTTGTCTGGAAAATGACAGAAAGATTCCTTTATAAACATCTTATAAAATAGTCAACAAGGGTATAAATGAATTTAAATCATAGTCTATAAAATAGTAAGAATTTTTTGAAATACATTTTTAAGAAACGTGGATATGGATGATAAAGAGGTCCTAGTAGATAATTACGTATAAACAACCTCAAATAATAAAAAATTTGTGAAATAAACACTTACCTTGTACTTTTCCTTGGTTGAGGGTAATT
The DNA here is from genome assembly GCA_963277665.1 of Viscum album. Taxonomy (NCBI): domain Eukaryota; kingdom Viridiplantae; phylum Streptophyta; class Magnoliopsida; order Santalales; family Viscaceae; genus Viscum; species Viscum album. Next base: position 354,314,116 of record OY728155.1, on the reverse strand, counting down.
TAACCTCCTGTATAATGGTGAAATAATTGTTACTAAATTATTCAAAAATCATATACATTAATATTATAACATATATTATCTTTTAACATTGCTTTGTTAATAATATCTTAGTATTATCGTCGTTTTGGGTGTTAACATACTCGTTTTATTTTATATGATTTGTTATATAAGCTGTGTTTGTTAAATATAGGTAGAATCTTATTCATATCCAAAATGATATCGTGTCCTTAAACATTTTTTTAATCATCAAATGAAAATTTTTCTTGAATAGATATGATGGGAAATTAATCTCATCGCGTTGGTGGAGACGGTAGTCCGTCCTTACGCATGAGCGAAAATATCATTATTTTGATACTAAAATAATATATAATTGGATGGTATATCATATATACAGAATCATTATCATGTAATATCATTTATTTACATGAATTACACATCATCATTATACCCATCCAAATAGTAATGTATTGAATAACAATTACACGACGACGTGGAGATGGTAGGATGCACGCACGTATAGTGACATGTCATTCAAAGGATGGATAGAATACTGAATATGGTTTTAACATATTCATAATAACATCACAGTACATATAATATACTGTAGTTATTATTTTATAAAGTAAATAACAAATAAATAAGAATTTTAAGAAGAAAGGAACACGAAAAAGGGTGGTGAAAACATTACCTCTTCTTCGAGTTCTTTTTTTGATTTGATCAAAAGGGCTTCATAGGATGGATTTATGAGTAAAGGAAGGCACTAGGATGAAGGGAGGATTGTTGAGAGGGTATTTGGGAAGAGTTTGGCCAATCCAAAAGGATTTTATGGTATGAAGAATTTTCTAGAAGTGGTGTCCTTTTATAAGGGGGAGGAGGGGCTCTTTAGGAAAAACCTAAAGTATTAATTTATAATAAATTCATATTTGGTTTCTAATGGCTCAAACGTGTTTTATTCAAAGTATAAAATGGTAATGGGTCTAAATACTTTCAAACAATCTATTTTAGACCGGTTTGTGTCACTATATTATCCTTATCTTTTAGTTTTAACTCTTAGTTAATTAGTTTGACATTTACCATGTCACTTTGTATTTTAATAATATATGGTTAATAAACAAACAATATAATTCCAAGAGACCCCCAAGTGGTCCATTAATGATACAAATATCATGATATAAGTCCTTTGGCCGAACATTATATTTTTTGGAATAGAATATCAATTAAATATATAATATTTGTTTTAAAAACACTTTTATGTCAATTTTGATACTATTTAATAATTGATTTTTGTTAAAGTCATAGGAACTTTATTAATTAGATCAAAATTAATTTAAGAAATAATAACATGTCATATTAACCAAAAAATTCGTTTATGACATCAAAACTTTAAAATTATATTTATTTTAATATTTATAATACCAATTATTTGATTCTTTCATTAATAAGAAAAATACTTCATAATTATTGTGTCATAAATAAATTTAATTATTCAATGTATAAAAATTATAAATAAAATACCATTATGTGGGAAATAGTTTTATATTTCTAATGAATATTTATAGTCTAATATATAACATATATGACTCTATTTAATAATAGTTTTTCTAAAAGTTACATGCTTATGTCATTTTTGGATTTACTTTAACTTAATTAATATAAAGTGTCATTATCACTTACAAGTGGATCCATGGGGTCCCAAAATCGACCCAAAGATTCCCATGGTCGGAAATGTATCAACCAATAGTGTTAGGACACGTTTTAGGGTAATTTATTATTATTATAATATTATATTTTACCCTTATTTACCGGATTTACCCTTTAACCATGGTAAAAAAATATTTATCATAGTAATTATTCAAAATGTCTAAAAATAAAAGATACCTATTTACACAATTTGAAAATACTGATTATAAATATGGAATCCATTTTTCTAAATTAAAAAAACCGAAGTGGCACAAATTAATTTAAAATTAAATCCTGCGGTCAAAACAAAAACCGTGTTTTTAAGAAATAATAAATATCAAAAGATTGACACTTGTTTATGTCCGGTTTAAATGTGAAATTACGTCCAATGACCAAAATTTTATTAAGTGGTAAAAATATATTCTAATTATACTTTAAAACTGCTCAAATTAATAATTTATCACTATTAACTATTTCGATTAAAAAAGTTGTTTTTAATTAAAAATAAGTGATTTTCACTATTCATCAAAAATTGAATGTGTTCAGAAAAATACCAAAAATTTACCCTAAGATAATTTCAATATTATGAATCCAAAAATGAAGTCCATTTTGAATGATAAAAGGTATAAAATTTCAAAATGTGGGTATTACTATTCATAAGGGATAGTTTTATTGGTTGTGGTGTGTGTTAGAACTCGAAGTTGCGTACAACACACACTACAATGTTATTAAAAAAAGAATATTGTGGAATCTTGGGATGTTACATTATGAATGAGTTTTTATGATATGAAACCAATTCCATTACTTGGGTTAGTTATGTTAATTTTTTATATATTTTAATTGTGGCATGCATGATAAATGATAATGTTATTATGTGATGGGAGTGTCAAGAATTATATAGCGCAATTTGATGTTACATTATATGGGTGTGCCCAGAATTATATTTCCATCCAATGAATTGGGTAAAGTGATAAATCTCATTAGATGATGTGAAATGATCTATGAACTAGATTCTAGCTTTGTTCACTAGTATGTGTGGTATTTAATAACTAAGACATAAAGTTTCATTTTTATGCATTGCCACATTTTTAGTCTCTTATTAATGCTTCCTCACATGTTCATGATCATTTTCCTATGTTATGGGTATTCTCAACCATTGTTATATTGTTATTATATATCCCCTTACAAGTATTTTAACTCACCCCATTTGATTTATATCCTTAGGTGACTACATGTACTAAGGAAAGGTCAAGTGCCAATTAAGAAGCTAGAGAAGAAGGGATTAAATAAATGTTTATGCTTGATGTTGTAATTATTATGTATGGTCCTAGTTTTCCCAATACACTAATCCATTGGATACTCTATGTATAATAATATTATGTTATTTATCTATAAAATAAGGATATATAAGAACAATATAACTATGGGTGATAATAACCAAAACACAGGCTAAGGATCATGAACATGAGAGGAAGCATTAATAAGAGACTTGAAATGTGGAAATGCATAAAAATGAAACATCATATCATAGTGGTCAACTACCACACATAATTGTGAAAAAATATAGCACCGTGTTCACACATAATTTCACATTAACTCATGAGATTCATCATTATACCCAATGCATTGTAGCGTGGTATAATTCTGGGAACACTCCTCACATTGAAACATTCATACTGCTCTATATAATTCCGGGTGCACCCGTCACATCATAACATTATCATTTTCATGCATGATACAATGAACATATATAAAAAATTAAACATAACTAACCCATGAAAATGAGTTTTTGTCATCTCATAATAACACATTCATAAATATTGGGTTCCCAAAATAAAGATGGAATAACATCATGTTACAAGAACCGTCAACCATGAATGAGAAGTAAAATGTGTGTTCTTAAAAAAATAGTTCTTTTGGAAAACATTTTGTTTGACATAAACACTAGTTAAAAACAGATATATCCCAAAATAGGAAATAAAATGATGAAAAAATGAGTTTTAAGGAGTAACCATATAAAAAAAGAGTTAAAGAGGGAGAACCCCAAGGATGAAAGTTGGGATCGAGAATTTCCCCTTACCTTATATCTTAACACTTACTTCTCTTTAATCTATTAAATAACCAAATTATATTAATTAATTGAAAATTTTAGAACCTTAAATAAATGAATTGTGTTAATTTTGGTTTCATTATGTTATTTTATGGGCCTTTTGATGAGTTATAGGGTTTAAAAACATTGTTCAAGATTGTTCGTTTTATTGGTTTTCTTAGTGGTTCACTTGTATTCTTAAATTGAAGTTCAGGTAGAACATGGATAAACATATAGAACTTATATTTCATGTTATTAATGATATTACATGTGTTTAAATGATCTAATAATTTATTATACTATATACCATGTGGATGAATCATTAGATAAGAATTAAATGATGATTGTTTGAGTTAATTTGTGCGGTTTTTCGACCACAATGAACTTGTTTTGTTTAATCATTTAGTAATATGTACATAAATTAGTTAAAAAACATTAAATAGGACATAACACATATAAAAAATTCGGGTTCAACTATAAAAATGGTTTCATGACCAGATCTGAAGGTAGAAATCGAGAAAGAAAACATGACATTCTTGAAGGTGATAGGTTAACACCTCTTGAACAACGTTTTCTTTTATAAAATATAAGAAGAGGTGAAGGGGTTTGGATGGTATAATATCCCATTAGTATTATACAATTTCAGTATATGTATGATACTAGTGTTACCATACCATGTGGATGAAGATAAGTTGGGAGAAAACAAGAAAATAACTTGAAATTGAAAGGAATTTAATGGAAAAATAGAGAGAGGAAATCCCTCTTGAATCCTCCTCTTGAGATACTCCTTAAGGAAGCTAGGATTGGGATTTTGATAAGACCAAAAGATCTAGGATGTTGTGGAGGGGCTAAGGAAGATTCGTGGGAAGAGTTTATACAAGTCTTAATGCATGATAGGTGTGAGGAAATGAGGGTGTGAATGGGTGGTTTTATAGTGGAGGGGATAGGGAATATAAAATACATTAGATTATTATTTCCCCAAAAGACAAGGAATAGTGAGTCCTCCATGACTATGAATAGTAATTTTATAATGTGATCCCGAACCAATTAGGCTTATATCACCAAAAAATCATGTATTTCTATACACTTATCATATTTAGCTTATTTTGTAAATTATTGTATTTCACTATTAATCAAAACTTCATGTATTTCAGAAAAATCCCAAAACATCACCCCCACCATTTTTCGACATGTAGAATCCAAAATTGAAGTCCATTTTTCAAAAATAATTTTTTAAATATTACCATTTTAATATTTAATTAAAATCATAATTTAGTATCAAAAACCAGTTTTAAAACAGTCATTTACTTATTCTAAAATATATTTATATCATACTTTCAAAATGAATATTATTTATATACTATCATATGTAAGTATACTATGAATCAAGGTATATCACTATTCATTAGGGTATGTTACTATTCATAAGGGTGGGTTTCTATTCTCCAACTATAGCGACCTAACCTTTAATTACATTACTATTACAACGTTTTAATGATAATCAACATAAAATTATTACACATAGGGGATCCAAAGGTTTAGTGTCTTTGGAAAACTAGGACCATACATAACAATTATAACATCAAGCATAAACATTAATTTAATCCCTTCTCCTTTATCTTCTTATTAGCACTTGACCTCTTCTTAGTATATGTAACCACCTAAGGATATACATCAAAAAGGGTGAGCTAAAAGCCCTGTAAAAGGATATATAAGAACAATATAATAAAGGGTGAGAATAAAGATAACATAGGAAAAGAATCATGAACATGAGAAGAAGCATTAAAAGGAGACTTTAAAGGTGGAAATGCATAAAAATGAAATTTCATGTCTTAGTGGTTAACTACCACATATACTTGTGAAAAAAGCTAGTGTCTTATTCGCACATCATTTCACTTAACTCATGAGATTCATCACTTTACCCAATTCATTGGAGCGCTGTATAATTTTGGACACACTCATCACATTGAAACATTCATATTGCGCTATATAATTCTGGGTGCACCTATCAGATCATAAAATTATCATTTATCATGCATTCCATAATGAAGATATATCAAAAATGAACATTACTAACCCATAATTTCATTTCTTATAAATATGTCATAAAATCACATGATAACACAACATAATGAAAAAATGAGTGCTAATTCAACTTTAAACATATGTTTTCTACTTCTGTGATTGGAATTTCAAAAATTCTACAAACACGGTTTTAATCAGTAAGTTATTTGGATTCCAAAAAGGAAAAAATAATATTTGGTGAATAGTAACATACCCTTATGAATAGTGATACACCCTAGTGAATAGTAGCCTTACTTATGATTATTTATAAATAATATTCAAGTTGATACTATGATATACCTATATTTTAGAATAAGTCAATGATTGTTATAAAACTGGGTTTTGATACTAAATTATGATTTTAATTAAATATTAAAATAATAATATTTGAAAATTTATTTCTGAAAAATGGAATAAAATTTTGTATTCTAAAAATCAAAAAATTATTGGGGTGAATTTTTGTGATTTTTCTGAAATACATGAATTTTTGATGAATAGTGAAATACCCTAATTTACAAAAATAAGCTAAATAAGTTAATTATAGAGTCATGCATGATGTTATGATGATGTAAGACCAATTGTTTTGGGATCACTTGATAAAATTACTTTTCTTGGTCATGGAAGACTCACTATTCCATGTCTTGTGGGGAAATAATAAAGTAATGATTTTATATTGAGAAAACCCCTCTCCCCTCCAATACAAAAACCTCCCTTCACACACTCATTTTCACACACCACTCAAGCTTCAATCCTTGACTAAAATCTATCCAAGCATCCTCCCTAGCCCCGTCCCCACTTCCAAGAGATTTTTTTCACATCAAAATTCAATCCCTAGGTCCCCTAAGGAGGATCTCAAGAGAAGGGTTCAAGTGGTATTTTCCCTTCCACTTTCCTTTAATTTCCTTTCAATTTCAAGTTATTTTCTTATTCTCTCCCCACTTATATTCATCCACATGGTATGGTAACTATAGTATCATACATATACTAGAATATTATGTTACTAATGGGATATTATATCATCCCACCCACTTCCCCACTTCATTTTATTTTATAATAGAAAACGTTGTTTGTGAGGTGTTAATCTATCACCTTCCAAAACGACATGTTTTATTTTTGTATTAATACTTTCATATCTCATCATGGAACCATTTGTATGGTTGAACCAGAATATTTTATTTGTATTATGTCATATTTAATGTTTTTTAATTAACTTATTCACTTATTAATAAATGATTAATCCAAAAAAGTTCATTGTGGTCGCAATACCACCAAAATTAACCCAAACAATCATCATTAATTTCCTTTCTAATGATTCATACACATGGTGTATAACATCATTCATTAAAAGATCATTTAAAATCCTTGAGTATCATTAATAACATGTAATATTAGCTATTGATGTTTACCCATGTTCTACCCGAACATCTATTTCTGAATACAAGCGAACTGCTCAAGAAAAACCATAAAAACAAACTTTCTCGAACAATGTTTTCAATCTCTATAACTCATCAAAAAGAAAATAAAATAACTTAATAAAATCATAATGAATCATATTCATGTAAAATAGGATCTGGAATTGTTTATTAATGAATCTACTTTAGTTTTACAAGACATTAATGTGAAGGAAGTGTCTGGATATAAGGTAAGGGGAAAATCTCAAACCCAATTTTCTTTCTTCGGGTTCTCCCTCTTTGACTCCATATTTGGTATGATCATTTATAAAAAATAATTATTTCATAATTATATGACTTTTCTCATATATAATTCTTTTCTAATGAATTTAATTTCAAACAAATTTTCTCCAAAAGAACTCTTCTTTCAAAAAACACACTATTTACTTCCCACTCATGGTCGATGGCTCTCGTATCAAGTATGTTATTCCCACTAAATTTTGGGAACCCAATGTTTATGATTTTTTTATTATGATATGAAACCCATTTATTTTCATGGGTTAGTTATGTTCATTTTTTATATATTTTCATTGTGTCATGCATGATAAATGATAATGTTATGATGTGACGGGAGCACCCAGAATTATATTGCGCAATATGAATGTTTCTATGTAACGGGTGTGCCTGGAATTATACAATGATCCAATGCATTGGGTAAAATTACAAATCTCATGAGTTAGTGTAAAATTATTTGTGAAGAAGATGATATATTTGTTTCCAAGTATGTGTGGTAGTTAACCCCTAATATATGGTGTTTCATTTTTATACATTTCCAAATTTGAAGTCTCTTATTAATGATTCCTCTAATGTTCCCGATCTTTTTCCTATCTTATATTTATACTCACCCATTTCTATATTGTTATTATATATCCTCTTACTAGTATTTTATCTCACCCATTTTTATGTATATCCTCAGGGGACCAAATGTACTATGGGTAGTTCAAGTTCCAAAAAGAAGCTAGAGAAGAAGGAATTAAATAAATGTTTATGCTTGTTGTTGTATTTTTTATGTATGGTCATAGTTTTCCCAAGACACTAAACCTTTTGATCCTCTATGTGTAATAAAATTATGTTTTTTTCTTTAAAATGATATAATAGTAATACAAGAAAATGCTCGGTCTCTATAGTTCCCAGGACCCGACGACAGTGTTGAAGGCGTGGTGGTAGTGTCGTAACTAGGACCCAGTTGTCACAGTTGGTATTATAGGAATTTTAGTAGGAACCTTGGAAACTATATTTGTAAATTCAGATTAAGGAAAAATAAACCAAGGTAGTATTTTAGGTAAAAACTAAAATAACATAATTGTGTTTTTGTAAGGAATAGATTATGCGGATCTATCTAGCAAATACATCCCTCTCTGGATACAAATTGGTAGCAGTGGATTTAGAACAGATGTACCTAAAGGTGAAAACTCCGACAAGGAGTTTCGGGCATGAACCAAGGTATCCTGGTACATGACAACGGCCTTTCTACACTCATGGTATTGACACTCCCAGAGGATATGCTTAGGATAATTCACATTTTCTTTACAATCCATTATGATGGATTTTAATTTAAATTTTTCCTCCGAAAAACCATGTCTATGAGATTAACTATGCATATAATTTTAATTTATGCTAATTAATTTTCAAACTAAGGGTATAAATTATGATTCATAACTTAATATAGTGTATTAAATAATTTATAAATGGTGGAAATTTAAGGAGGAGTTTCTCAAATGATATTCCTATCACTTCCTGATGACTTGCTTGTAATAATTATTTCAAAGTCCTGTCCTGACAATTCTAAAACATTTTATAACATACAACTCACTTACAAGCAATTTTTTTAGATATAAAATACCACTACTATAACAAAATACCATCATGGATCATGGGTTGTATTTAATAAAATCATATTTTCTAAATATTGTAATATTTTCAAGAAAGGTAAATCTTATCATGGCATTTTCAAATATTTTTCCTTGTCACATGATTTTGAAACATATTATGATTTTAGAAAAGTGTATGAAGAAGGAAACCCTTTCAAAACCTATTTATATTTGATTTTAAAATATAATATTTCATTACATACTTATGGAATTTGAAAATGACCATGTATTGAATGTTTTAACTCAAAATCGTTCTGACTGTTTTATAGAAATCATGTTTTATGAGATGTTTTGAAATTATATGACTTACATGATTATATTCCAAAACTATTTTTCTGTGAAAACCCATATGACCCATGTTGTAAAATGTTTATCTAAATGAAAGGAGAAAATGATTTTGAAGGATCTCTAACTCATTGTTGCAATGCATGGACCTTTTATTTTTGTGATCAAGATGATGATGAAACCAGATGGACACCATGATCAATGTACCCTCAATTTATAATATGTAAATAAAATTTCAAGGATGAAATTTCAGATGGTGGGAATAATGTAACACCCCAAGAATTAACAATTAGATTTATTATAGAATTCATAGATCACTAAGATTCTACAAAAACCACTTTGGTATAACATATACATTTAAACATAATTTTGTCACTTCCATGATGTGAACTTCGAAAATATGACATACACGGTTGCGATCATTAATTTATTTGGAGTCTGATAAGAAAAACATAATTTTACTTGAATAGTAATTTACAAATATGAATAGAAACCAACCCTTTTGAATTTTAACATAGCCTTATGAATAGTAATATGACTCTTATGAATGGTATCCACACCCATTAATGTATAAACAAATTTAGGCACCTTAAAAATGAAGATGTATAATTTAAGTATTTATATTTTTTGATTAAATAATTATTTAAATTAAATATTAAAATAATAATATTTATAAATTTATTTTCAAAAAATAGACTTCATTTTTGGATTCTACATGTTACAAAATGGTTAGGGTGAATTTTTGGGCTTTTTCTGAACTTCTTGATTTTTTGATGAATAGTAAAATGCGATAATTTACGATAAGTGCTAAATAAGGGATTTATTGAGTCATTGATGATGATAGGCTGAATTAAGACAAATTGGTTCGAAGTTAAATAAATTTATTACCTTTATTGGTCAAAAAATACTTACGATTTCTTATCTTGTGATGAAATAATAAACTAATGATTAAAAAATTATGAAAATCCTCCTCTCCTCCACTATACACCCCCCTTCACTCCCTCTTCTCATCACTCCCCTCAAGCCTTGTTCCTTGATATTATTCTTCCTAAATATCTCCCCAAGCTCCTCCTCCACGTCCAATACCTTATGGTCTCACCAAAAGACCAAAAACAAAGGACTTATGGAGTTTATCAAGGAGGAGTACTAAAGAGGTGAACTTCTCTTTCTTTTTCTTTCAATTCCTTTTACATGTTCCATTATTTTGGCCTCTCTTATCACCTAACCTCATCCAAATTCCATAAAAATTCTAGTACCATAAATGTACAGAATATTCATTGTGCTTATGGAATATTTCATTATAATTTCTATTTTCCCCCTCCTTTTATACTATAAATGAAAACACCGTCTGAGATGTGTTAATTTGTAACACTCAAGGAAGGCGGGTTTTCAATTTGCATTAATATCATCAATAATGGTCATGAAACATATTAAATGGTTTAACCAGATCATAATATATTTATTTTATCATGTTTAACGTTCTGTAATACTTACACACTCATAAAATGGTATAATAATACAAAACAAGATCATTGTGCACAAAACTGCCAAGCCAAATCCAAGGGTTTATCATTAACTCATCGAATGATTCATCTTCATGGTATATAACCAGATTCCTTATATGATAATTTATATATCTATAAGGTTATTAATATGTTATATTAATGATTCATTATGTTTAACCACATTTCAAATGAACTTCCATTCATGAATATGTTTAAACAAATCGTGAAAACCATGTAAGAAAATATTTCCAAAATAATAAATTTGAATCTCATAAACCTATCAAAAGGCCATTAATGAACCTAATAATGTTATACCATATCAGTTACACGTTTATTTGGTTCAGGAATTATCAATTAATGAAGCTAAATTTGATTATTCAGGTTGTTATGAGCAATCAACAACACCTTCAAGAAAAAGGTAAGGGATTGTTTAACTCAATTTTCATTCTTTGAGTTAAAGATAAATTTCATTGGTTACATTGTTCGAAGAATATGTGTGAATGACGTATAATTGTTTTATACAGTATATCCACTTATATCTTTTGTATTTTTATTTTTTATAAATTAATATTTCATCGATTTATCATCACCCTAATGACACATTATTTGTAAGGGATATCTTAACTCAATTTTCATTCATTGAGTTAAAAATCATTGTTATTGGTTTTGTATTTTCCCAGAATATGTGTGAATGGCCTATTATTATTTTATTCTATATATACTCTTTAATTTTTTGGGTTTATATGTGTCACACATTTTTATTTCATTGGTTTTTTATAAATCTAATGATACCGTCTTATAAGGGATTCTCTCAATCACATTTGTTCCAGAATATTCCCTATGTAGTGCTCTATTATTATTAATACCTAATGATGGGGTATGTTTTCGCACCATCACCAAATTTCCATTATGATATATAAATAATGTGATAATCATTTACCTCTCATTAATCCCTCACAAAAACACTCATTTCCATGTCAAAATGTATGTAAGGGTTTTTCTCATCTCACTTCCAATTCTGGGGGATTTCCATTATTCGCCTCTTATATATTATACGTGGTATAATTATACTTCCATTTGATATATATTATATTTATTCTATTTATATCCATCATATTCTGTGATTCATTTTTTTTATTAACTTTTGGTCATACGACTCAATTGATTACAACATGGTAACGAGCTTTGCCTCTATTCTCACTTCGTTGTGACTTACTTAGTATTGTGCACATACTCTATCTTATGTAGTGTACCTACTTCCCATTGGAGATTACATTTCAATTTAAATTATATTCCATTTAAATTTATATATTCTCATATCATGGATATTATAATTTTCAAAAATGTATACCATTTAACATACACTATTTATTTTGAATGTTGTTTTGACGGTGTAAATATTGATAAATCTGTATCCTCTATTCTATACGGATAATGTAAATACATATTTATCTTTTATAAAATCTATGTATAAATAATTCTTTGGGCATGAAAATATGGTTGGGGCCTGCTATATCCCCTCGATGCATCGATTGGTCTCATGAGAAATCAGTTTAGCGACAAACCCTTCGAGTTTGTTTCCAAAAATCAGCTGGGTTTCTACCCACATAACTAAACCATTTGAACAGTATTATGATATCATGTGTCAGATACATGATTTTAAATTAAAAATAATTCTCTTTATTAATTACCATTTATTACCATCCATGAGGTTTTCACTATGACAAAATCTATGGATGCACTTTCATTCTCAGTTTATTATGGTGCGAGTTTTCATTTATTCGCCATGACTAATTGATTATGTCAAAAAGTTTACAATTTATATATTATTTATTCATGAATCCACAATTTTTAACCCTTACTGAGTATTTGAGCTCACCCTTTTCATTTTTTACTTACAACAGTTGGTAAAGATGAGAATATTTATTGAGTTCTTGTGGATGTAATTTTTAGTTTTTTTTATGTATTGTATTTTTAACCTCTTCTAATGTAATTCGATTTACATCTTTTCATATAGTTTCTTCAAGACTACTAAACTGATTTCACCCATCACGTCATAACATTTTAATTTATCATACATTCCAAAATGAACATATATCAAAAATTAACACAACTAACCCATGAAAAGGAATGAGTTTCCTCTCATATGAACACATTCTTAAACATTGGGTTAGTTATGTTCATTTTTTATACATGTTCATTGTGGAATAAATGATAAATGATAATGTTATGATATGACGGGTGTGCCTGGAATTATATAGCGCAATGTGAACATTTCAATGTGACAGGTTCACCCGGAATTATACAGTGATCCAATTCTTTGGGAAAAGTGATGAATCTAATTAGTTTATGTGAACTAATGTGTGAACAAGATGCTAGCTTTGTTCACAAGTATATGTGTTAGTTAATCACTAAGACATGATGCTTCATTTGTTTTCAATGCCACAGTTCAAGTCTCTTATTAATTCTTCCTCTCATGTTCATGATACTTTGACTATGTTGTGGTTATGCTCACCCATTGATATATTGTTCTTATATATGCTCTTACTGGGATTTTAGCTCATGCCTTTTGATGTATATCCTCAAGAAGATACATGTACTAAGGAGAGGTCAAGTGCCCATGAGAATATTGAGAAGAAATAATTAAATAAATGTTTATCCCTATTGTTGTAATTGTTGTGTATAGTTCTAGTTTTTCTAAGACACTAAACCTTTAGATCCTCTATGTGAAATACTATTATGTTTTTTATCTTAAAAATGATGTAATAATAATGTAAGAAATGTTTGGGTCACTACCAAACATACTTTTGAACAATGATAGCATCATGTACACACATAATTACACTTTTACTCATCAGATTCATCACATTACCCAATGCATTGGAGAGTTGTATAATTCTGGGTGCACCCGTCACATTGAAACATTTATTTTTCACTATATAATTCTGGGCACACCCATCACATAATAAAAATATAATTTATCCTACATACCACAATAAACATATATCAAATATGAAAATAACTAACCCATGAAAAGGAATGAGTTTTATCTCATGAGAATACATTCAAAAACATTGGGTTCCGAAAAGAAATAGGGAATAACATAAATTTTACAAGAACCGGCAACCTTGAATTGGAAGTAAAAGGTGTTTTCTTAAAAGAAGAGTTCACTTGGAAAATATTTTTTTGACATAAAAAACAATGAAAAAAAATTATATCCCAGAAAACGAAATATAATGATGAAAAAATGATTTGTAAGGAGTAACCATATCAATAAAATTGTGAACGGGGAAGAACCCAAAGGATGAAGGTCAGGTTCAAGACATTCCCCTTTCCTTGTATCTGAACGCTTTCTTTGATTTGATGCCCTTTATAACCACATTATATTCATTAATTTAAAATTCAAGAAACTTTTATACATGAATAGGGGTTATTTTTGTTTCATTATGTAATTTTATTGTCTTTTTGTTGAGTTATAGGGTTTAAAAACGTTGTTCAAGAATGTTCGTTTTTATGGATTTCTTGAGTGGTTCACTTGAATTCATAAATGAAATTTCCTGTAGAACAAGGAAAAAAATCCAGAAATGATATTTCATGTTATTAATGATATTAAAAAAGTTTAAATTATATTATGATGAGTTATATTCTATGTGGATTAATCATTAGATAATAATTAAATGTTGAATGTTTTGGTTAATTTGGGCGGGTTTTCAACCACAACAGAATTGTTTTGATTAATTATTTAGTAATATGTACATTAGTTAGTTCCAGTACATTAAATAATAAATAATTCATATAACTTATTCAGGTTAAAACATAAAAATGGTTTAATGACCAGATCTGAAAGTATAAATCGAAAAATAAAACATGTCGTTCTTGAAGGTGATAGGTTAATACCTCATGAACAACATTTTATTTAATAAAATAAAAGGTAAAGGAGAAGGGTTTGGATGGTATAATATCCAATTAGTATCATAAAATTACATTATATGTATGATATTGGAGTTACCAAACCATGGGGATTAAGATTGGTTGGGAGATAATAAAAAAAGAACTTGAAATTGAAAGGAATTTAAAGGAAAAAGAAAGAGAGGAAATACCTCTTGAATCATCCTCCTGAGAACCTCCTTAATGTAAATGAGATTGGTATTTTGATGAGACCAGAAAATATTTAACATGGGGAAAGGGCTAGATAAAATGTTTGGGTATAGTTTAGACAAGGCTTGAAGCTTGAGATGTGTGAGGAAATGAGGCTGTAAAGGGTGGTTTTTATAGTGGAGGGCAGAGGGGTTTTCTCAATATAAAATTCATTAGTTTATTATTTCCATACAAGACAAGGAATAGTGAGTCTTCTTTGACTAGGAATAGTTATTTTATCATGTGATCCCAAACCAATTGGGCTTACATTAGCAAAACATCATGCATGACTCTATAATTTTCTTATTTAGCTTATTTTTTAAATTATGGTATTTTACAATTCATCAAAAATTCAAGTATGTCATAAAAATCGCAAAAATTCAACCCAACAATTTTTTGACATGTAGAATCTAAAAATAAAATAAACATTTCCAAAATAATTATAAAAATATTATAATTTTATATTTAATTAAAATCATAATTTCTTATAAAAACCCACTTTTAATACATTCATTTAATTATTCTAAAATATAGTTATATAATACTATTGAATTGAGAATTATTTATATTTTATCATGGGTTAGGTTGCTAATCATTAGGGTATATCACTATTCATAAGGGTATGTTAATACTCAAAAGGGTATGTTACTATTCACCAAAAATTAATTTTTTTTAATAGGACTCCAAGCAACTTATATATCACAACCGTGTATATCAGATTATCGAAATTCCAATCATAGAAGTGGAAAACATAAAATCATTTTAATGATAAAAAACATAATTGAATTAAACATAAAGGATACAAAGGTTTAGTGTCTTCAAAAAAATAGGACCATACATAAAAATTACAACATCAAGAAGAAACATTTATTTAATTAATTCTTCTCTAGAATTTCATTCCCACATGACCTCTCGTCAGTACATGTAACCACCTGAGTATATACATCAAATGGGGGGAGGAAAAATCCGAGTAAGGGGATATATATGAACAATATAACAATGGGTGAGCATAACCATAACATAGGAAAATGATAATGCACATGAGATGAATCATTAATAAGAGACTTGAAATGTGGTAATGCATAAAAATGAAACATCATGTCTTAGTGGTTAACTACCACACATACTTGTGAATAATGTTATCATCTTGTTCGCGCATCATTTCACTTAACTCATGAGATTAATCACATTAATCAATTCATTTATGCGATGTATAATTCTAGGCACACCTGTCACATTGAAACATTCATATTACGGTATCTAATTTTGGGCGCACCCATCACATCATAACATTATCATTTCTTATACATGACACAATAAACATATATCAAAAATTAACATAACTAACCCATAAAAATGAATTGGTATCATCTCATATGAACACATTCATTTACAATGGGTTCCCAAAAGAAAGAGGGAATACGATACATGTTACAAGAACTGTCAACATTGAATGAGAAGTAAAAGGAGTGTTCTTAAAAGAAGAGTTCTTTTGGAAAACATATTGTTTGACATAATCCACAGTGATAAACCTTTATATCCAATAAAAGGAAATACAATTAAAAATTCTTTTTTACATGAATATGGTTCATTATAGTTTCATTAATTTATTTTATGTTCCTTTGGATGAGTTATAGAGTTTCTGAACATTGTTCCGGAATGTTCTTTTTTATGGTTTTCCTGAGCGGTTCACTTATATTTATAAATTAAAGTTTTGGTATAACATGGATAAACATACAGAACTGAAATTACGTGTTACTAATTATATTCCAAGATTTTAAATTATATTATAATTTATTATATTATATACCATGTGTATGAATCATTATATAAGAATTAAATGATGATTGTTGGGGTTAATTTGGGCGGTTTTTCGACCACAACGAATATGTTCTGATTAATCATTTAGTAACATGTGCATAAGTAAGATATAGAAAATTAAATAGGACATAATACATATAAAATATTCTTGTTCAACCATAAAAATGGTTTCATGACCAGATCTGAATGTATAAATGGAAAAAGAAAACATGTCGTTCTTGAAGGTGATAGATTAACACCTCACGAACAATGTTTTCTTTAATAAAATAAAAGGAAGAGGTAAAGGGGTAGGATGGTATAAAATCCCATAAGTATCATAAAATTCTTGTATATTTATGACATGGGAGTTACTATACCATGTAGATGAAGATAGCTGGGGATATAATAAGAAAATAACTTGTAATCGAAAAGAAATTAACAGAAAGAGGAAGGGAAATTACCGTTCGAATTCTCCTCTTGATATCCTCCTTAAGGGACCAAGTCATGGACTTTTGATGAGACCAGAAGCTCTTGGACGTGGGGGAGGGGATAGGGAAGATTTCTCAGTAGAGTTTAGTCAATGATTGATGCTTGAGATATGTGAGGAAATGATGGGGTGAAGGGTGGTTTTTATAGTGGAGGGGAGATGAGATTTCTCAATATAAAATTCATTAATTTATTAATTCCCCACAATACAAGGAATATTGAGTGTTACATGGCCAATAATAGTAATTTTATCATGTGATACCAAACCAATTGGGCTTACATTAGAATAACATTATTCATGACTCTATAATTAGATTATTTAGCTTTTTTTAAAATTATGGTATTTCAATATTCATAAAAAATTCATGTATTTTAGAAATATCCCAAAAATTAACCCCAACCATTTATCAAAATGTAGAATTCAAAAATAAAGTGAAATTTTCAAAAATAATTTTCTAAATATTATTATTTCAATTTTTAATTAAAATCAAAATTTAGTATCAAAAACCAGTTTTAAAACAGTCCTTTACTTATTCTAATATATAGGAATACCATACTTTCAACTTTAATTTTATTTATATATTATCATTGGAAATTTTACTATTCATTATCTTATGTTACTATTCATAAGGGTGTGTTACTATTCACAAAAATTATGTTTTTCTTGATGGACTCTAAACAACATACTAATCACAACCAGGTATGTTAGATTTTTAAATTCTAAACAAAGAAGTTGAAAATATATTTTTAAAGGTCACTTAGCACTTATTAGTTCATTATGTTTTGTTTTCATGTAATTTTATGACAAAATTATAAGAATGAAATTCCCATTGAAAAACATTCCCGGTGATAGCACAGACACCCCACCTTAACATGGTCATTGGGTCCTGGCCTGCCAGGTACCACCAGTTTCCCGCAGAAACGTGATCCCCACCCTGGGGCCCACCCACATCCCGAATGGGTCATCTAACTAATTCCCGTCCCCACAAGAAAACACAGGTACTTTCCTGTGTGTTTTTTCCTCACTCACACACACCCTGGGAAACATTCCAGAAGGCAACCCATCTTGATCACTACTCCATTCCATGCACGCTTAACTATGCAGTTCTAATAAGGTAGGATCCCGAAAATAAAGGTGCACCATGTTGACATGAATCATATCATTTAGTCATTTAACCCATTATCATTTTGGGATGATACAATCACCCCCCCCCCCCCATTAGATCACAACACCCTCATTGTGGGCCCTACATCTCAACACAGGCAGTGCACCGCACTTAAGGTTGGGTTCCTCCTATGATACCAACTATAGCGACCCAACCGTTTCATACATTACTATTACTTCATTTTGAAGATAAAAAACATAATAGTATTACACAAAGACAATCCAAAGGTTTAGTGTCTTGGGAAAACTAGGACCATACATAACAATTAAAACATCAAGCATAAACATTTATTTAATTCCGTGTTCTTAAGCTTCCCATTAGCACTTGACCTCACCTTAATACATGTAACCACCTGAAGATATACATCAAAAGGGGTGAGATAAAATCCTAGTAAGAGGATATATAAGAACAATATAACAATGGGTGAGCATAACCATGACATAGTCAAAGGATCCTAAACATGATAGGAAGAATTAATAAGAGACTCGAAATGTGGCAATGCATAAAAATGAAACATCATGTCGTATTGGTTAACTATAATACATACTTGTGAACAATGATATCATCATGCACACACATCATTTAACTTTTACTCATGAGATTAATCACTTTACCCAATGCATTGGTGTGTTGTGTAATTCTGGGCACACCCATCACATTCAAACATTCATATTGCACTATATAATTCCAGGTGCACTCGTCACAACATAACATTTTCATTATCAAGCTTGACACATAGAACATATATAAATAATTATCATAAATTAAACATGTAAAGGAATTTTTTTCATATCATAATAACAAACTCATGAACATTGGGTTCTGAAAAGAAAGTAGGAATAACATACTTGATACAAGAACCATCCACCTTTAGTGAGAAGTAAAATGTGTGTTTTTGAAAGAAGGGTTCTTTTGGAAAACATTGTATTTGACTTAAAATTCATTGGAGAACATTTATATCCTAAAAAGGTAATAAAATGATGAAAACATGACTTTTTAGGATTAATTATACCAAAAATGGGGTGAATGATGGAGAACCCAAAGGAAGAAGGTTGGGTTCGATATTTTCCCCATATATTGTATCCAAACGCTTTCTTTACTTTAATGTGTTGAATAACCACATTAGATTCATTTACTGACAATTCCAGAACCTTTTATAAATGAATATGGTTCATTTTGGTTTCATTATGGTTTCATTATGTTATTTTATGGGCCTCTGGATGAGTTATAGAGTTTAAAAACATTGTTCGGGAATTTTTGTTTTTACAGTTTTTCTTGAGCGGTTCAGTTGTATTCATAAATTGATGTTCGGGTAGAACATGGATAAACATCCAGAACAGATATATTATGTTATTAAGGATATTAAAAAAGTTTAAATGTTCTTATAATTAATTATATTATATACCATGGGGATGAATCATTAGATTAGAATTAAATGATGATTGTTTGAGTTAATTTGGGTGGCTTTCGCCCACAATGAACTTGTTTTGTTTAATCATTTAGTAATATGTACATAAGTTAGTTACAGAACATTAAAGAATAAATAATACATATAACATATTCTGGATCAACTATAATAAAAATTCATTCCCATATCTAAATGTAGAAATGGACAAGAAAAATATGTCGCTCTTGAAGATGATGGATTAAAACCTCACGAAAAATGTTTTCTTTTATAAAGTAAAAGGAAGTGGGGAAGGAGGCTGGATGGTATTACACAACATTAGTATCATAAAATTCCATTATATGTATTATACTGAATTTACCATACCTTGAGGATGATGATAGGTGGGGAGATAATAAGAGAAGAACTTGAAATAGAAAGGAAATTAAAGGAAGGAGGAAGGGAAATTACCTTTTGAATCCTCCTCTTGAGATCCTCCTTAGGGGACCTCGGTGCGGTATTTTGATGATAATATAAGCTCTTGTACGTGGGGAAGGGGCTAGGGAAGATTATTTTCCGAGGTTAGTCATGTTTTGAAGCTTGAGAGATGTGGGGAAATGAGGGTTTGAAGGGTGGTTTTTATAGTTGAGGGGAGAGGGGTTTCCTCAATATAAAATTCGTTAGTTTATTATTTCCCCACAATACAAGGAATAGCGAGTCTTCCATGTCCAAAAATAGTAATTTTATCATGTGATCTTGAAGAAATTCTTTTTACATCAATAGAACATCTAGAATGACTCTATAATAAGCTTATTTAGCTTATTTTGTAAATTATGGTATTTCACTATTCATAAAAAATTCATGTATTTCAGAAAAATACGTCAAATTCACCCCAACCTTTTTTTGACATGTAGAATCCAAAAATGAAGTCCATTTTTAAAAAATAATTTTGTAAATATTATTATTTTAATATTTAATTAAAATCATAATTTAGTATCAAAACTGGTTTTAAAAAAGTCATTTACTTATTCTAAAATATAGGTGTATCACACTTTCAACATGATTATTATTTATATATTATCATAATCAGTGTTACTATTCATTAGGGTAAATTACTATTCATAATAGTATATTTTTATTACTAAGGGTAGGTTACTCTTCACCAAATATTGTGTGTTTCTTATTGGATTCCAAATAACATACTGATTGCAACCATGCTAGGGAAACTGCAACTGCACTAAGCATTAGTGGAATGATGTGAACCATATTCTTCAATTTTCTTGAAATTGGGACACCATAATTTATTTTTTTATAAGGCATCAACCCAACTGTTTCATTCAGTGACCATTGAGTTCTAACAGTTATAATTATAGTTTTCAGTCTTTTGGTTGATTAATTAAAAATATCTAAATATAATTTAGTTTTCCAAAATATTTAAGTTGTGAATTGAAATTAAAATAAAAACATTTATCATGAGCATTAAAATTTTAATGGATTAATATTTTAAAAGACACATAGTGTGATTTTAATATGAGGTGTGGACTTCAAACACCTTTCAAATATTTCAAATATCATGTAACGTTTACATTCATAATGATTAAACAAGGTCTCTGGTAATACTATAATAGTTTTTGTATAGAAATATTAAATTTTAGGTTATAACATTGTGTTTAAAGGGAGGTTTTCTTTTTAATCTATGAATTTGGAAACATGTTTATAAATAATTTTACTAATACTCTTAGTCAAGGCATAGTATAATTTTTTTTTGGACCTTAATATTTTAATTTTAAATTGAAAATCAGGTTTTATAAAAGGTAAGATATTCTATTTATAGTTAAAATGAATATATTTCTTTTTCTAAGATTTTATGGTTAATTTTGTGAGTTGGATGTTTATAAAAAAACCCACAAGGCCCAGCCCCCTAGTCGGGCCAAGGGAGGTAGCACGCGCTGGGCGGCCGAGCCTGGCCCTCATTCTTAGCACAGGCTGGCCTATGGGTGAGTCTATATGCGCACGTGAAGCACGCACAAGGGAACCATATGCATAATCATGTGGGGTGGCACGACGGCGTGGGTGGGCGCTGGAGCACGCCCATATAACCTGGTATGAGGCAGTACTGGGAGGGGGGAAGGACTAATTTTTCATAAGATCGAGAGCTCCAAGCTTATAAAGAGACGAAAAACATCCATCTGTTTCAATGTGGGAAAATAGTGTTAAAGCTAAACAAGAACCGGGCCATTGGATCGCATTGCGTGTGATATGAGCCATATGTTTCGATCCAGCGCTTGATCCTCAAAAGCCGCAGAATCCCCCCGCATTTTTTTGCACCATCCAATCCAACACAGATCTAATCGTGATCATTTGAGTAACTTTAAAACACCATGTTGATCTAAGTCATTTGATCGAATCTAGATATAATCGAAGTCGTCTATTGTTTTTTTAAATTTGTGGTTTATCCTCCACCGCTGGATCAATATTCATTAAATATCTATTGTCCATTCATTTTCCAGATTTCCTCTCTCGCATGGTCTTCTTCTTCTCCCGCCTGCACCAAGCCAGTAACCCTACTCCTCTATTACCTTATTTTTTTTCCACTCCCATGGTTTCTCTCATAACCATATGAGGCCCCTCCTCTCCCACATTTTGCATGAAGACAAATCCCCTTGGTATTTTTATAAACTGAATAGGGATTGATTTTTCTAATAGTATCACTAAAAATTCTTTATATTTTATATAGTTTATAAACAATCTGTTGCACCCCATGAACCCCTTGGTTCATTCCCCACTCAAGCTTCTACCAAACATCCTTCGACGAAATCACTGAGCCTATCCTCCTCCTCAAACTAAGGTAAGGGAATCATTTTTCTTCATTTGTTGCAATGAAAGTATTAATACATATATATATATTCATAAAAATATGTAAACCACCTTACAGTTTAGTTAATATTCTATCTTATACTGATCTTAGTTCTCCTTGTTTTTGAGTTCAAATAGTATCATGAAAAAAAAAAATATATACGGCCTTTCTCGTTGTGTTGATGTATATATATTTATATAAGTACACTCTTGTATATATATATATATAAATCTTTTCATTTTGGATAAAACCCTCTTACCCGATTCCATGACTTCTAGAATTTGGGTAATGTATTATTTTTAAATATTAAGGATAATTTATCTCATGAAAAACATGTTTACATTCCATATATATATATTTTTATGTATATATATATATATACACAACCTTATAGTTTTATATAAATCTTTATTATATCAATATTTAATACTTTTAGACATTGAGTTTCAAACATAAGTTGAGTTTTAAAACATAAGGAAGTATGTGTTGTATAAAACTTATATATATATATATAGTATAAACGATTGAATATAATTATATAGTCTGTATAAATCACCTTATGGACTAGTTTTAACTCTCTCAACATGTCATTCCACTGATGTTTAGTGCAGTTTCAGTGGCCCTAGCACAGTTGTGATCAGTATGTTGTTTGGAGTCCAATAAGAAAAACTTAATTTTTGGTGATTAATAACATACCCTTATTAATAGTAACATATCCATATAAATAGTAATATACTTTAATAAATAGTAACCTTGATTTTGATAATATAAAAATAATATTCAAGTTGAATGTATGAAATATCCATATTTTAGAATAAGTAAACGATTTTTTTAAAACTGGTTTTTGATACTAACTTACAATTTAAATTAAATATTAACATAATAATATTTATAAAATTATTTTTGGAAATATGATCTTCATTTTTGTATTCTATACGTCGAAAAATGGTTGGGGTGAATTTTTTAGAATTTTTAGAAATACATGATTTTTTTATGAATAGTGAAATACCATAATTTACAAAATAAGCTAAATAGGATAATTATAGAGTCATGCATGATGTTCTATAGATATAATACCAATTAGTTAAGGATAACATGATAAAATTACTATTCTTTGTCATGGAAGACTCATTATTCCTTGCCTTCTAGGAAAATAACAAACTATGGAATTTTATATTGAGAAAACCCCTCTCCCCTCCACTATAAATACCACCTTTCACTCCCTCATTTCCTCAAACATATCAAGCTTCAAGACATTCCTAAAATCTACCCAATAATCTTCCCTATCCCATTCCCCACGTCTAAGATCTTCTGGTATCATCAAAAGTCCAATCCTAGGTCTCTAATAGTGGATCTCAAGAGGAGGATTCAAGAGGTAATTCCTCTCTTTTCCTTTAATTTTATTTTCAATTTCATGTTCTATTCTTATTATCTCCCCACCTATATTCATCCACATGGTATGGTAACTCCAGTATAATACTTATACTGTAATGTAATTATTCTAATGGGATATTATAACATCCAACCCCTTTCTCCTTTTCCATTTATTTTATAAAAGAAACATTGTACGTAAGGTGTTAATCTATCACCATCAAGAACAACATGTTTCCTTTTTTCCATTTTTACCTTCAGATCTAGTCAAGAAACCATTTTTATGGTTGAACCAGAATATCGTATATGTATTATGTCCTATTTAATGTTCTATAACTAACTTATGTACATATTACTAAATGATTAATCAAAATAAGTTCATTTTAGTCGAAAAACTGCCCAAATTAACTCAAACAATCATCATTTATTTCTTATCTAATGATTCATCCACATGGTACGTAATATAATCAATTATAAAATAATTTATTAATCTATAATATAATTAATAAAATTTAATATTAGTTCTATAGGTTTATCCATGTTCTACCTGAACTTCAATTTATGAATACAAGTGAACCGCTCAAGAAAAACCATAAAAACAAACATTACAGAACAATGTTTTCAAACTCTATAACACATCCAAAGGCAGATAAAATAACTTAATTAAACCATAATAAACCATATTAATGTACACAATTTTCTATGATTGTAAATTAATGAATATAATGTGGTTATACAGGACATTGAAGTGAAGGAAGCGTTCAGATATAAGGTATGGGGAAAATCTCGAACCCAATTTTCTTTCATCAAGCTCTCCCTCTTTCACTCCATATTTGGTATGTTCATTCCATAAAAATAATTTTTTCATCATTATATAATCTTTTATTGTATATAAATGTTTTATAATGAAAATTATGGAAACAAATATATTCCAAAGGGACACTTCTTTGAAAAACACACCTTTTACTTCTCACTCAAGGTTGATGTATATCGTATCAAGTATTCTATACCCACTAAATTTTTGGAACCTGGTGTTTATGAATGTGTTATTATGAGGTGATACCCATTATTTTTCATGGCTTAGTTGTGCTCATTTCTTATATATGTTAATTGTGGAATTCATGATAAATGATAATGTTATGATGTGACAGGTGCACTCGGAATTATATAGCTCAATATGAATGTTTCAATGTTATGGGTGTGCCCGTAATTATACAGCACTTCAATGAATTGGGTAAAGTGATCAATCTCATGAGTTAATGTGAATTTATGTGGGAATATGATTCGATATTTTTTCACAAGTATGTGTTGTAGTTAACCACTAAACATGATGTTTCATTTTTTATGCATTGCTACATTCCAAGTCTCTTATTAATGCTTCCTCTTATATTCATGATCCTTTGGATATGTTATAGTTAGGCTCACCCATTGTTATACTGTTCTTATATATCCTCTTACTGGGCTTTTAGCTTACTCCTTTAGATGTATATCTTCAGGTGACTATATGTACTATGGAGAGGTCAATTTCCAATTAGAAGCTACAGATGAATTAATTAACTAAATTTTTATTCTTGATGTTGTAATTTTTATATATGGTCTTAGATTTAACAAGACACTAAACCTTTGGATCCTCTATGTGTAATACTATTTTGTTGTTTATCTTTAAAATTATGCAATATTAATATAATAAAAGGCTGGTTACCTACCCTTAAGAATAGTAACATGCCCTTATGAATAGTATTATGACTCTTATGAATGCTATCCAAACA
This sequence comes from Viscum album, assembly GCA_963277665.1. Classification (NCBI taxonomy): domain Eukaryota; kingdom Viridiplantae; phylum Streptophyta; class Magnoliopsida; order Santalales; family Viscaceae; genus Viscum; species Viscum album. Next base: position 354,288,201 of record OY728155.1, on the reverse strand, counting down.
CCTAAATGTATAAATAAATTTAGGCACCTTAAAAATGAAGATTAATAATTTAAGTGTTTATCTTTTTTGATTAAGTAATGAGTTTAATTAAATATTAAAATATATATATTTAGAAAATAATTTTTTAAAAATGGACTTTATATTTGTATTCTACATGTCATTAAATGGTTAGGGTGATTTTTTGGGATTTTTATGAAATACATTAATTTTGTATGAATAGTAAAATGCAATAATTTATGATAATGCTAAATAAAGGATTTATTGATTAATTTGTAATGATCTATGGATGTAAGTCCAATTTGTTCTAATTAGCATGCATATATTACAATTCTTGGTCATGGAATAGTTATTATTCCTTTTTTTAAAGATATAATATACTACTGATTATAAAATTATGAAAGCCCTCCTCTCCTCCACTATAACCCCCCATCCCCACCTCTATTATCTTAAATCCTCTCATGCCTTGTACCTTTCCAATATTCTACCAAAATATATCCCCAAGATCATCCACCACTTCCAAGACCTTCTGGTCTCACCAAAAATTCCAAAAACAATGTCCTTAAGGAGTTTCTCCAGGAGGAGTACTCAAGAGATGAACCTCTCTTCCTTTTTCATTCAATTTTTTTTACAAGTTCACATATTTTATTCCCTCTTCTCACCAAAACTAATAGAAATTACATGATAATTACAGTACCATACATGTACTGGATATTCATTGTGTTAATGTAATATTTTATTATAACCCCTCTTTTTCCCCCTCCTTTTATACTATAAATTCAAACACCGTCTGAGATGTATTAATTTGTGACACTCAAGGAAGGCTGGTTTTCAATTTTCATTACTATTTTCAAGACTGTTCATGAAACATTTTAAATGGTTTAACCAGATCATAATATATGTATTTTATCATGTTTATTGTTATGGAATCCATACACCCTCATGAAATGGAATAATAATACAAAACAAGTTCATTGTGCACAAAACTGCAACGCCGAATCCAAGGGTTTATCATTAACTCGTCGAATTAGTCACCCTCCTAGTATATAACCAGAATAATTATAAAATCATTTATTTATATATAAGGAAATTAATAATATATATTAATGATTATGGATTTTTAACCAAATTTCAAATGAACTTCCATTCATTAATACAAGTAAACAAATCGTGAAAACCAAGTAAGAAAATGTTTCCAAAACAATAAAATTGAATCTCATAAACCCATAAAAAATCCATTGATAAACCTAATGTGTTTATACCATAATAATTAAATGTTTATGAGGTTCTGGAATTATTAATTAATGAATCTAATGTTTATTATTCAGGACATTAAGAATAATCAATAAAACCTTCAAGCATAAGGTAAGGGATTTCTTAACTCGATATTCATTCTTTGAGTTAAACAAATATTTCATTGGTTACATTGTTATAATAATATGTGTGAATGAACTATTATTTTTTTATACCGTATATCCACATATATTTTGTGGAATTTTATTTCTCAAACATAAATAATTAATTGGTTTATCAACACTCTAAGGACACAATTTTTGTAGGGGATATCTTAACTCAATTTTCATTCGTTGAGTTTAACATAAATGTCATTGGTTTTTTATTTTCCTAGAATATGTGTGAATAAACTATGATTATTTTATTCTATTTATACAATTTTATTGTGGGGATTTACGTTTGACACACATAATTATGTCATTGATTTTTCCTCAATCTAACGATACGTTCTTGTTTGGGATACTCTCTCTCACTTCTGTTCAAGAATCTCCCCTATATTGTTCTTTATTATTTTTAATACCTAATGATGGGGTATGTTTTTTCAACTTCCCCTCTCTAAAATTATGATATATAAGTAATGGGATACCCCTTTACCTCTCATTAATCGTTCCCAAGAACACTTGTTACCATTCCGGAATGTTTGTAAGGGGTTTTCTCATCTCACTTTCAATTCAGGGGGATTTCCATTGTTCGCCTCTTATTTCTTATTTTTGTTATAGTTGTACTTACATTTGATATATATTATCATGATTATCTTTATAATCATTGTGTTCTATGATTAATTTGGTGTTTATTAACTTTTGATCAAACGACTCAATTGATTACAACATGGTAATGAGCTTCTTCTATATTTTCTCTTTGTTGTGACTTGCTTAGTATTGTGAACCTACTCTTTCTTATGTAGTGTACCTACTTCCCATTTGAGATAACATTTCAACTGAAATTATATTACATTTAAATTTCCATATCCTCATATCATGGATATTATTATTGTCTAAACCGTATACAATTTAACATATGGTATTTATTTTGAATGTTGTTTTGACTGTGGAAATATTGATAAATTTGTATCCTCTATTCAATAAGGATAATGTAAAGGAATATTTATCTTATGTTGAATCTATGTATAAATAATTATTTGGACATAAATAGGTGTGTGGGGCCCACTACATCCCCTTGATGCATCGACAGGTCTCATGAGACAATCAGTTTGGCGACAAACCCTTCATGTTTGTTTCCAAAAATTAGACGGGTTTCTACCCACAGAACTCAACCGTTTTTTATGGTATTATGGTATCATGTGACAAATACATTACATACAATTAATAAAAAAAATCTTTATTCATTATCAATTATTACTATCCATTTAGTTTAACAATGAAAAAATTTATGGATGCAATTTCATTCTCAGTTTAGTAATGGTGTGATTTCAAAAATCTGGCATACACGGTTGCGATGAGTAAGTTATTTGGAGTCTGATAAGAAAAAATTATTTTTTTTGAATAGTAACATACCCTTATTAATAGTAAAATACCCTTATTAATAGTTATATACCCTAATAAATAGTAACCTTACCTATGATAGTATATAAATAAAATTCCAGTTGATGTACTATATACCTATGTTTTGGAATAAGTAAATAAATGTTTTAAAATTATTTTTTAGAATAAATTATGATTTTAGTTAAATATTAAATTAATCTTATTTAGGAAATTATTTTTGAAAAATGGACACAATTTTTTGATTCTACACGTCAAAAAATAGTTTGGATAATTATTGGTATTTTTTTGAAATACTAAAATTTTTTATGAATAGTGAAATACCATAATTTACAAAATAAGCTAAATAGAGTAATTATAGAATCTTGTATGATGTTATAATGATTTTTGCCCAATTTATTCAGATTCAAATGATTAAATTACTATTCATTGTCATGGAATAATCACTATTCCTTGTCTTGTGGAGAAATAATAAATTAATGAATATAAAATTGAGAAATCCCCTCTCCACGCCACTATAAAAAACCCCCCATCACTCCCTATTCTATTCACTTCTCTAAAACCTTGTGCCTTCTCCAAATAATGTCCAAATATCCTCCCAACCTCCTCTCCCATGTCCAGAAATACTTGATCTCAAAAAATACCAAAACCTCTACCCAAAAGAGGCTCTCAAGGATGTTTGGTTCAAGTGGTAAATTACTCTTTTCAATTCTTTGTCTTTCTTTCAAGTTCATTTGTTTTCATTTTCTATTATTACCTATCCTTATACAAATATTGTGATTAATCCAGTACCTTACATGTACTAGTATTTTTCATGATAGTGGATTAAGTTATCATTATGTCTTACTTTTACCTTCATTTATACCAGTAGCAAGAACACCATTCGAGATGTGTCAATTTTCCACATTCAAGGACGATGGGATTTCAATTTCAATTATCATTCTCAATTATGGTCATGAAAAAATTCTTGTTATGGTTGAACCATATAATTATATATGTAATATACCCTATATAAGTTTCTATAATCCCTTTTGTACAAATGGTATTAAGAAAAATGAGTGTGTTGTAATCAAAACCCACAAATTAACTGAAACAGTTATCAATAAAGTTTTACATAATAATTTATCCACATTGTAAGAACCTAGATTTTTAGAACGGGTCAAAATCCCGACCCTGTTTGAATTTTTGACTTGTTTTGGAGAAATTAGAGAAACTGGACAGTTTCTGGAAATTTCCAGACTACAACCGATGTACTTTCAAGTACACGTTGTGTATGTGTTAGACAAGTGTCAGCCATGTGCTTGTCGAGTACATGTCTTGTCCTGACAGTGTAAAAATTTCTTACTACACGACATGTATTTAATGACACACCATGTACCGTAGACCGTGTAAAGTCTATACATGGCGTGTGGGCGTGTTGGAAGGGTAGAATCGTTTAACTATGTACATGTTGTGTCCTACGTGGACACGCCAAATAGTCGAGCTGTGTATGAGGGATATACATGGAATGTGGGTAAGTCGGTGAGGAAGAGAAGGAAAACAATGTAAACACTCTGTATCCCTAGTTACACACCGTGTACTAATGTTAGCAGGTTCTGGAATGTATGTCGGTGAAATATTAGCCATCTTATGAACAGTTAAATGATACACGACGTGTAGTCCTATAGTACAGGCCGTGTAGTTTCTTTTTTTTCTAAAACGGGCAATAACCTCATATTGAGGAAGAACATCAATTTTGCGTCAGGTTGAGTGGGGAGAGACAACCGAGATTTCAATTTGACCACGTTCCTTCGTCCGAGTGCTGTTTTGAACACTGATTGGTCCATTGGAACCCCCTTGGTAAGGCCATGATTCCACTTGAGCCGTTTTTCATGATTTCTGTTCATGAACTACTTGTAGGGGTTTGAGCAGTTTTGATTCTTTTGTAGATCTACTGCATTTTAGAATTAATTGGAGACTATTGTCAGAGGAATAACATCGTACGAGTCTCAGGTAGGTGGTACATACCTCTTTTTGTGTTTTTGTGGCTATTTTGGTGGCATGGACTTCAGCGTGTTTTTGGGTATTTTGAGCGGGACAAATTTTGATCTGATATTGCATATTAAACTATTTATTAGACCCATGGGATGACTTTGGGTATGCGCTTTACCCGTTTTTCTTGAGCGGGGCCAAATGAGAGGTCGTTGCTCGGTTGGGTAATTTTGGACGGGTGCGCCAAAATGGTATTAATTGAATTATGTTTTTATAAAGTGTTGAGTTTAATTTATTGAACATTGATATATATTGTTAGAGGCTTTAGCAGCCTCAGTTTTGGTATGGGACAACACATAGTTAGTGAATTTCAACTGTGGAGTTATTTTTCTTTTTTAAAAGTAATTCTTTTGATTATGTATGTAATATGCTGAATTTCATATGATGTAAACTTTTGGGTTTTGTTGGGCATGGCCCTGATGTTGTTGAGTGATGTTTCTCATAGGTTGGGCTTGTCCTGGGTTACATTGGGTGGTTTTTACCATGGTATTTGGCGTCATGGACGTCGGTTAGGCAGGATGACTATCAGGTTGGGCATGGCCTAGATTACCGAGATGGAAAAACCATCAGACTTGAGCGGCATGGTCACAGGGACACGAGGTGTCAGAGGTGTTGTGGCTTGGGTACTATTTTAGTGATTACTACTCACCCGAAAACTTTTTGTAGTGTGCATACAGAGAGACTCTGTGATGAGGTGGTTTTGACCACTCGTGTGGGTAGAGGGCCCCGTTAGTTGTGGTTTAGGTACTTTTGGTTTGGGGGTTCTCTTCATAGGAAGCCACGTCGAAGGTGAGGAGCCTTCACAGGGTAGCGTTGTGGCTATCGAGTTGGGGGAAGAGGCTCGCCATTATTTGAGGGCAGATATCACTTTCTCTCCAAATACTTTACATTGAGGGTAAACATCACTATCCCTCTGGATGCATTATTTGAGGGCAGACATCGTTGTCCCTCTGGTAACTTATTAAGGATAGGCATCGTTGTTCCTCCGGGTTACTGTATCTCTGGCATGCCTTCGTGAAATCAGTAATTGAGACACGCAGTGTCATGGGGCATATGGTGCCGGATTATATGATAGAGATTCAAGCGTTGGCCGAAGAAGGTGACAATCCATGGTGGTTTTTGAGAACCAGTGGAGTTTGTTTTTTTTTTCATCATTCTGTTTGTTGTTTTCCTTATAAATGTATGACTACTTATATAAGGACCTGGCCTTAAACCTTACTTAATATTGAATTAAATGAATAATTCACATTGAGGATCTTTTCAGGTTTAGAGTTTTAGAGAATTAGGACATAACTATTACATCTCAAAAGATTACAAAGTAGACACTTCTACAAAGTTTCCATTGAATAAAAACTCATAAAAAGAAACATGTCTAGTTCCATGTTTTATATAGCATGACTTTCCCTTGATCCCATCCTTGACCCTATTCCACATTAAGTCCTATGAAAAACATTTCAAAAAAACTTGGGGTGAGCATAAAAAGCTCAGTAAGGGATACACAAAGAATGAAAACTGTTAGTTTATCAAAACAACAAGTAAACCATGTATACTTTATCAAAGTAATAATTTTCACCTTTATGAAGTAGTAAAAACTCTTCACTTATTAAAAGACCATTACTTACCCTTTTGTAACCAAAATATTACCATAAAACCCATATAAAGATCACATAACATGTAAAGGCAACTTGGGACATAAACATACCTAAATGGAGTAACCATACGGTTGACTTCCACACATATCACATAATGGAATAGCCATACAACCGACTTCCATACCCAATGCATTGGAGGTTATAACGTAACCACCCATACTAGTATTCACGGCACCACCCATCATATGGTTTATCACGTAACCACCCGTCAAATGTCCAATTACCATTATAAAATCATAAGACATAAAAAAAATATAATGGAAAGAAATAATTTCCACACTTTGATCACAATATATCACTAAAATATATTGACATAACAAATCCATTATAAAAAACTATTTTCAATACCAAAATAAATAAAAGATTATATGGTATTTATTTCATTTTAAAAAAATTACGGCTTATAGAGGAATCCAAAGACCAAATAATACTCGCGGTGGCGGAAAAGGTCGTTTTCACCGCGTATGTTAAAAGAAACAATCCTTTTTTTCATTTTGTAAAACACTTCATAGAAAAAGATTCATTTTGTATAAAATTAAAAGTTAAAGGGGTTTATACACCGTATAAAGGAGAGTTTCGTATAAAAAATATATGCCTCAATGATAGGATATTGAGACGATGTCCCTTACCTCGGGTCCGACTTGACTCGGTCGTTCTTTAACATCCTGAATAATAAACTTGAGTTAATTTATACTTTCTTAATAACCTTTTTCAAGTTCATTATTACTTTTATATCACTTATTACCATTTTATAAATATTATGTAATCAATTAACTTAATAATGTTTGTTTTGTCGATATTTGGTTCTTAAATCGAAAGTGGACTTCTTACAATTACATGTTGATCGTGTGGTTAAAGGTTCATTATATCCAGAATGATATTCATGATTGGGATATCATATATATCATATATATCCAGCATATACATGTATTTATAATATTACATAATCATTTAGAGGTAAGAAATGAAATTCACCATTCATGGAGACGGTAAGCCGTACGTACGCATGAACGCTACTTTCATTTCTATGTCATATTAATGGAATTAAAACTAAATGAGAGGTATGTATATTTTAATTCCAGAATTATATTAATCACTTAGATGTAACATACATCATATATATCCATTATATAAATGTACTTATAATAGTACCTTACATTTAGGGATAAGAAATGAAATGCACCGTTCATGGAGACGGTAAGCCGTATGTACGCATGCACGCTACTTTCATTTATATCTCATACTTTAATGGAATGAAATAATAATGATATAAAAGTATATTATATTTCCTGTATAACATCATATATAATAACTTTAAATCCATCTTTTATACGTCCCACATATGGCATTAACGAATCAAATCACTTTGAGGGGGAGGTAGTCCGCACATCCTAAAATGAAGATATCACGTATACCCATAATGGAAGCCATAAAGGTTTGCAATAAATGAAAAATACAGATTCTTAAGGAAACCATAAACATATTATATATCACATATTAATATAGTTTCATCTTAATGGCCACCTTTGAATGTGTTAGAAGAATATTGAACAATCATCGTTTCGTGAGGCAGAAATTCTCCATCCACAGAAAGAGTATGTTTTTTAACCATTGGATGTAGGTGTGTGAAAGTGTAGCTCGAATGCTTCTTATAAAAACATCCTAGTTTATTTAAGATACTGGTGTTGTTAAAAAATAAAGGAATAAAAAGAGTTTAGAAGGTTGGAGAAGCAAAATAAAACAAAAAGAACACAAGAGAAAACACTACCTTTAAAATGGGTAACTCTTTTTGATTTGAGCTCAAAGGCTTCTTTGGGAAGACTTCTGCCCAAAGTGAGGCTTCTAGGAGTAAGATAGGTATGTGGAGAGAAAATATGGGCAAGTTTTGGCCGAGACAAAGGCTTGAGTGGTGTGGGTAAGGTGGTAGAGGTGGAGGCCTTTTATAATAGGAGAGGAGGGGCACTCTTGGAAAGTTATAAAAGGTTACTTTATTATAAAATGATTTTTGGATTTAAAAGGTCCAAAAATTATATATTTCGAGGATAAGGTGATAATAGTTAAAAATCCACTCATCCAATGGGTGTTTTACATGTGTAGGTCTTAGATTTTACATTATCGTTTCATTTTATTTAAATTGTTAAATAATGAGGTAATCGCTGCATCATCATGGTGTCATAAATAATTTAAATTGTTTAATGTATAAAAAATTATAAAAAAAATATAATGATGTATGAAATATATTTATCTTTCTAATTAATATTTATAGTTAAAATTATTACTTGTATAACCCCATTAAAAAAAATTAGTAAAACATCTCATGTTTGTGACATTTTTATTTTAACATTAAATAAAAAGTTATTAATGTCATTTTCCAGCAAAAGTGGCTCCATGGGGTCCCCATGTTGACCCATGGATTGTCTTGGTAGGCCATGACACATCCAATAAGGGTAGGACATGTGTCTAGGTCATTTCATATTATTCAAACATTATTTTTACCTTAAACTACACTAATTACCTCTAATCGTGATTAAAAACTTAAAAGTTACTATTCACAAAAAAAATATTTTAATCCCATTAAACCAAATTTTAATTCATAATGACATCCATGTATGTCAGATTTTTGAAATTAAAAACACAGAAGTGGTAAAGTTTCATTTAAATGAAAAATAAGTTTTTTAAGTACCACTTAGTGGTTTCACTATTTACCAAAAATTGAAGTTTTTCAGAAAATACCAAAACTTCACCCTAAGCTATATTTGATATTCCAAATTCAAAAATGATGTCTATTTTAAAAAATTCAAAACATATCAGTTACATTAATTAATTTATTAATTTATTTTTTAATTAATTCCCACTGTCAAAACAAATAGTGTGTTTTTATGAAACAATATGTATCAAAAGATTGACACTAGTTTAAGTCCAATTTGAAAGTGAAATTAATTCCAATGACCACAATTGGATTAAATGGTAGAAATATATTCTAATTTCACTTTAAAACCAATTCAAAAGATAATCTAATCATAAATAAATTAGATTAAAAAGAGGTGTTGAATTAAAATACAACATTTTTCACTATTCATTAAAAATGAACTTTATCGGAAAAATACCAAAAATTTGCACAAAGTAAATTCTTATGTCCCAATTCTAAGGAAAAGTTTTATTTGGTACAATAGAATGCATAAGAGTGGCCAAAACTATATTTAATGAAGTTTCACCATGAAAAGGCGATAAGTCAACCTTTAGTGAATATTAGAGTATCTATGCCTAAAATTGAATTCTTTTCATATTTTAAGCCTTAATATTTTATCGGATAAATGTAAAAACATTTAAAAAACATATATAATCATATTTTAGTTATTTATATTCATTCCCGCCAATACAATGGCTATGTGTTAACTACAATTTAAAATAATATTATTTTATTACTAATGTGCAACGTAAGATTTCAAAGAAACACTTTGTTGCGTATCGGGTATGCTATCGAACATAGCAACCCCTTTAAAGTGAAATTAATTTTTTAATTCGTAAATATTAATAAATATGAAAATTTATTATTCTTTATTTACCTCGGATGTTACATCCTTCCCACCTTTTGGGAATTGCGTCCTCGCAATGTTATTCACTTATCAAAATAAGTGGGGGTACTTATCCCTCATAACATTTTCATATTCCCATGTTTCCTCTTCAACCATATGGTTTTTACATAAAACCATTACCTGGTAAATTACATTATTCCGCAACACTTTCTATCTACTGTCAAGTATCTAGACTAGTTGTTCTTTATAAGAGAGATTCTCTTCCAACTGAACTACCTCTGGGATCAAAACATGAGTTGGATCTGGCATGTACTTTCTCAACATCGAAACATAAAAACATTGTGTACCTGAGATAAGCTCGGAGGTAAAGACACTCGGTATGCAACTGATACAACATTCTCCAGAATTTCATATAGTCCAATGAACCTTAGACTTAGCTTTCCTTTATTACCAAATCGCATCACACTTTTCCATGGAGAAACCTTGAGAAAAACATGATCACCTACCTCAAAAGATAGATCCTTCCTCTGGTTATCCACATAACTTTTCTGTCTGCTCTGAGCTGTTCTCATGTGTTTATGAATCAACTGAACTTTTTCTGCCATCTCTTCTACCAATTCTGGTCCCATCAGCTTCCTTTCACCTACTTCATCCCAAACAGCTGGATTTCGACACCGCCTCCCATATAATGCCTCAAACGGTGCCATCTGTAAACTGGAATGAAAACTTTTATTATAAGAAAACTTAACCAAAGAAATATATTAGTCCCAACTTCCCTGATAATCCATTGAACAAGCACGTAGCATATCCTCAAAAGTCTGAATCATTTGTTCTGACTTCCCATCTGATTGAGTATGAAAAGATGTACAAAAATTGAGTTCAGTACCCAACGACTTCTGAAGGCCTCTCAAAAAGTTAGAAGTGAACCTGGGATCACGGTCAGATACAATGGAGAGAGGAACTCCATGTAACCTGACTATCTCTTTAAGATACAAATGGAAAAGTTGATCTAGGGGAAAAAGTATCTCGTATAGCAAGGAAATGAGAATATTTAGTCAAGCGATCAACAATAACCCAGATTTCATTATTACCTTGAGGTGTCTTCGGCATTCCCACAACTAAGTCCATGGATATATTCTCCCATTTCTACTCTGGTACTGGTAAAGGCTGAAGCATCCCTTTCGGTAACTGCCTCTCTTCATTAACCTGTTGACATGTCAAATACTTCATAGTAAAATCAGAAATATCCCTTTTCATTCCGTCCCACCAGTAATACTCCCGAAGATCTCTATACATCTTAGTACTTCCTGGATGAACTGAAAATGGAGAACTATGAGCTTCACATAACAACTCTCTCTTAAACTGTGAATCACAAGGCACAAACAATCTCTTCCCAAATCTCAAAACACAATCATTATCAATGTTGAATTCAGTCAACTTACCCTTCTGAACCAGCTCTACCTTTTTCCGCAACTCACTGTCTAGCTTTTGTGCTTGCTTGATTCTGTCTGATAGAGAAGATTTCACTAATACATGAAACAAAATAGAAGGACTTCATGCACAAAAAACTTCCATGACAAATTTCATCAAATCAAAAACTAAAGGATCTCATTCCAAACATATCATGGTTAATGAAGCATTAATTTTTCGTCTCAAAACATCAGCCACTTTATTTGCTTTTCTCGGATGGTAATGAATTGTACAATCATAATCCTTGATTAATTCCAGCCATCTCCTCTGTCTCATGTTAACAATTATTTCTGAGTGAATATATACTTTAAACTTTTTTGATCGGTATATATTTCACACTTTACTCCATACAAATGATGCCTCCAAATTTTTAGAGCAAAAACAATAGTAGCTAATTCCAAATCATATATAGGGTAATTTACCTCAAGAGTTTTCAACTGACGTGAAGCATATGCAATTACCTGATCATTCTGCATAAGGACACAACCAAGTCCTTTCAATGAAGCGTCACTGTAGATAACAAACTCACCATTCCTGGAAGGAAGTGCCAAAACTGGATCATTCACCAATCTTCTTTTCAACTCCTGAAAACAATCATCACATTCTTTTGTCCATATAAACATAACACGCTTCCGAGTTAGCTTAGTCATTGGACTAGAAAACTGTGAATTTTTTTTAAAAAACCTTATGTAGTAACCTGCCAAACCAAGAAAACTACAGATCTTAGTTACATTTTTGGGTCTTGGCCATTCTTCAACAACTTTTGTTTTAGTAGGATCAACAGTTATGCCATTTTTTTAAACAATGTGACCATGGAAAGAAATTTTTTGTAACCAAAACTCACACTTGCTGAATTTTACATATAGTTTCTTTTCTTTTAAGTTTTGCAAGATAACCCTTAAATATCTTTCATTCTCCTATTTACCTTTAGAATACACCAAAATATCATCAATGAAAACAACCCACATTTTTCACCGGAGTCAACTGAGCCATCACTGCAACAAACTGTTTAGTTCAGATTCTGAACATCTCAGGATACTGATTTGAAAGGTCATTTCACTCTGTATGCCTTCCCAGAAAATTTTTTCTATTTCCTCTATGAAAAACCATTCTTAACACAGAAATATATTAGGAAAAGTAACATGGTAATCTTTAAATTCTATATTATTTAAATCATACCATAAATTAATTTATAATTCAACAATTTTCTAACTCTTAAAGTTGTCTAAACTGACCTCTGATACCAACTATAAGGCCTCGGCCTTAAGCCTTACTTAATATTTAATTAAATAAATAATTCATCTTGAGGATATTTTCATGTTTAGAGTTTTAGAGAATTAGGACATATTTATTACATCTCAAAAGATGACAAAGTAGACACTTCTTCTAAGTTTCCATAGAATAAAAACTCTTAAAAAGAAACATGTCTAGTTCCATGTTTTATATAGCATGACTTTCCCTTGATCCCATCCTTGACCATATTCCACATTATGTCCTATTAAAAAAATTTCAAAAAAACATGGGGTGAGCATAAAAAGCTCAGTAAGGAATACACAAAGAATGAAAACTGTTAGTTTATCAAAACAAAAAGTAAACCATGTATACTTTATCAGAGTAATACTTTTCACTTTTATGAAGTAGTAAAAAATCTTCACTGAATAAAATACCATTACTTACCCTTTTGTAACCAAAATATTACCATAAAACCCATATAAATATCACATAACATATAAAGGTAACTTGGGACATAAACATACTTCAATGGAATAACCGTACGGTCTACTTCAACACATATCACTTAATGGAATATCCATCTGGACGACTTCCATACCCAATGCATTGGAGTTTATAAAATAACCATCCATCCTTGTATTCACAGAAACATATGTCACATGGTTTATCACGTAACCACCCATTAAATGTCCAAGTACCATTATAAAATCATAAGACATAAAACAAATATAATGGAAAGAAAACATTTCCACACTTTAATCACAATATATCACTTAAATATATTCACATAACAAATAAATTATAAAAAACCATTTTCAATACCAAAATACATAAAAGTTTATATGGTATTTATTTCATTTTTAAAAAAATTACGGCTTGTTGAGGAAGCCAAAGAACAAATAATACTCACGGCGGCGGAAAAGGTCGTTGTCACCACGTATGTTAAAAGAATCATTCCATTTTTTCATTTTGTAAAACGCTTCATAGAAAAAGATTCCTTTTGTATAAAATTAAAAGTCAAAGGGTTTTATAAACCATATAAAATAATGTTGCGTATAAAACAAAATATGCCTCAATGAAAGGAGATTGAGACGAAGTCCCTTACCTCGGGTCTGACTTGACTCGATTATTCTTTAACGTCCTGAATAATAAACTTGAGTTAATTTCTACTTTCTTAAGAACCTTTTTCAAGTTAATTATTACTTTTATATCACTTATTACCATGTTATAAACATTATTTAATCATTTAAGTTAATAATGTTTGTTTTTTCAGTATTTGGTTCTTAAGTCAAAAGTGGACTTCTTACAATTACATATTGTTCGTGTGGTCAAAGGTTCATTATATCCAGGATGCAATTAATGATATGGATATCATATATATCATATATATACATAATATACATGTATTTATAATATTACATAATCATTTATAGGTAATAAATGAAATGCACCGTTCATGAAGACGGTAAGTCGTACGTACGCATGAACACTACTTTCATTTCTATGTCGTATTAATGGAATTAAAACTAAATGAGAAGTATGTATATTTTAATACAAGAATTATATTCATCACTTAGATGTAACATACATCATATATATCCATTATATATATGTACTTATAATAGTACATTACATTTGGGGATAAGAAATGAAATGCACCGTTCATGGAGACGGTAAGCCGTACGTACGCATGAACGCTACTTTCATTTCAATATCATACATTAATGGAAATAAATAATAATTATATATAGGTATATTATAATTCCAATATAAGATAATATATAATAACTTTAAACACATCCTTTATATGTCCCACATATGGCATTAACGAATCAAATCTCTTTGAGGGGGCGGTAGTCCGCACTTCCTAAAATGAAGATATCGCGTATACCCATAATGGAAGCCATAACGGTATGCAATAAACGAAAAATAAAGAAGTTTAAATAAAACAGAAAAATATTATATATCACATATAAATATAGTGACATCTTAATGGCCACCTTTGAAGGTGTTATAAGAATATTGAACAATCATCGTTTCGTGAGGCAGAAATTTTCTATCCACAGAAACAGTATGTTCTTTAACCATTAGATGTAGGTGTGTGTAAGTGTAGCTAGAATTATTCTTATTAAAACATCCTAGTATATTGAATATACTGGTGTTGTTACAAAATAAAGGAATAAAAAGAGTTTAGATGGTTGGAGAAGCAAAATAAAATAAAAGAATACAAGAGAAAACACTACCTTTAAAATGGGTAACTCTTTTTGATTTGAGCTCAAAGGCTTCTTTGGGAAGACTTATGCCCAATGTGAGGCTTCTAGGAGTAATAGAGGGATGTGTAGAGACAATATGGTCCGGGTTTTGCTAAGCCAAAGGCTTGAGAGGTGTGGGTAAGGTGGTAGAGGTGGGGGGCTTTTATAAGAGGAGAGGAGGGGCACTCTTGGAAAGTTATAAAAGGTTACTTTATTATAAAATGATATTCAGATTTAAAAGGTCCCAAAATTAAATATTTCGAGGATAAGGTGACAATAGTTCGAAATACACTCATACAATAGGTTTTTGACATGTGTAGGTATTAGATTTTACATTATCAATTCATTTTATTTAAATCATTAAATAATGAGGTAATCTCTGCATCATCATGGTGTCATAAATAATTTAATTTATTTAATGTATAAAAATTATAAAAAAATATCATGATGTATGAAATATTTTTTTCTTTATAATTAATATTTATAGTCAAAATTATGACTTGTATAACTCCATTAAAAAAAATTTAGTAAAACATCTCATGTTTGTGACATTTTTATTTTAACATTAAATAAAAAGTTATTAATGTAATTTTCCTACCCAGGTGGCTCCATGGGGTCCCCAAGTTGACCCATGGATTTTCGTGGTCATCCATGACACATCCAATAAGGGTAGGACATGTTTCTAGGTCATTTCATATTATTAAAACATTGTTTTTACCTTATACTACAGTAATTACCTCTAATCGCGATTAAAAACTTAAAAGTTACTATTCACAAAAAAATTATTTTAATCCCATTGAACAACATTTTACTTCCTAATGACAAGAATGTATGTTGGATTTTTGAAATTCAAAACAGAGAAGGGGTAAAGTTTCATTTAAATGAAAAATCAGTTTTTTAAGTACCACTTAGTGGTTTCACTATTCATCAAAAATTGAAGTTTTTCAGAAAAATACCAAAACTTCACTCTAAGCTATATTTGATATTCTGAATTCAAAAATGATGTCTATTTAAAAAATTAAAAACATATCAGTTACATTAATTAATGTTTTTAATTAATTCCCGCTATCAAAACAAATAGCGTGTTTTTATGAAATAATATGTATCAAAAGATTGACATTAGTTTAAGTCCAATGTCAAAGTGAAATTAATTCCAATGACCACTATTGGATTAAATGGTAAAAATATATTCTAATTTCACACTAAAACCAATTCAAAAGATAATTTAATAATATAAATAAATTAGATTAAAAAGATGTTTTGAATTAAAATACAACATTTTTCACTATTCATTAAAAAATGAACTTTATCGGAAAAATACCAAAAAATTGCACAAAGTAAATTTTGATGTCCTGATTCTAAAGAAGAGTCTTATTTAGTCCAATATAATGTATAAGAGTTTCCAAAACAATATTTAATGATGGTTCACCATGAAAAGGCGATAAGTCGACCTTTAGTGAATATTAGAGTTTCTATGCCTAAAATTGAATTCTTTTCGTATTTTAAGCCTTAATATTTTATTGGATAAATGTAAAAACATTTAACAAACATATATAATCATATTTTATTTATTTATATTCATTCCCACCAATACAACAGCTACGTGTTAACTACCATTTAAAATAATATTATTTTATTACTAATGTGAAACGTAAGATTTCAAAGAAACTCTTTGTTGCGTATCGGGTATGCTATCGAACATAGAAAACCCTTTAAAGTAAAATTAACTTTTTAATTCGTAAATGTTAATAAATATGAAAATGTATTATTCTTTTTTTACCTGGGATGTTACAACTTAAATGATTATATTAGGTACGCACCTTTGGGTGGTATCCTACTGAGATTAGTCTCACACCCTGCACGTGCCCTTCGGGATGTGTGCACACTTTATGGATGTACATGTAGGAAAGAGGCCAACTTCAGAAGTTGGGCTGCATTATCTGTTGCATGGAAATGGTATGGACCTTGAGGTCTTGCCTAACTAGAGTTTACTTTGTTTTTCTTACTTTCCTGTATCAGCATGATTATTTATTTTATTGCTACAGTTGGTTATCCATTAGAGATGTTTCATATAGATATGTATGTCCGGCTTTGGAAGCATCTTTTGTTGTTCAGTAGTAGTTACAAATGATCATCATGATGTTGGGTTTATTTCTGATTATTTTGTTATATTTATTGCTTATGTTATTTATCGATAATGAGTATGCTTCCACTATGCAGGTCTGGTTTGAGTATGCAGAGTTATTTATTCCGTTCCATATTTATTATTATACTTGTACCAGTACCTTTATTCTTATCCTTCAGGAGGTTATAGCCCCACCACTATTCCTATAAGATCATCGCTGCTAGTCAGCAGCCTTTTGCATTCCGGGAGGTGTGTCTAAGGTAGTAGCACCCGACCAGTTTAACACTGTTCGGGTGGCTGTCCAGGTTCGGGTCGTTATAATGTGGTATCAGAGGAGTTCATGATAGGGATTTATTAGTAGTGTTTTATTGGCTACAAATGAGATTGAGGCTTATTTTTTATTTCTAATGGTTTTACTATTTGGGATATGGTGGACTTGTGATAGGTTGTTACTAGAACTGGGTTTCAAGCTTGTGCTTGGGTGCCTGCATCCCTAGGTACGAGGGATGGACCAAGTTTCCATGTGTGGGAATTTATATTGTACTTTTTCTCATATTACAGTTTATATGATTTCCACCATGGGGGATCACTTGGTGTGTGATGTTATTGGTTGTGATATCTGACCCTTGACCCGGTGTGGTAAGGGATAATTGGACCTTGGCCCGGTATGGCATGGCTTGTTTGGTTGGCTTTTGACAGGCACATTTTTAGTGTATTTTAATCTCATAACTACACATATATTTTATGAAGTGATAATTCCATGTGAATAATATCAAATTTCCATAATTTGTATTCTTTGAAATGTGAATAGGTGAAATTCCTGATATAATTGCTGGTTTATTGAAATGTGGTATTCCATGCTTTATATATTTGATGAATTGCATGCGACGGGGTGTTTTGGTTTGGATCTTGTATGAGAAGGCATGTACTATTAGTTGAGGTTATTTTTATCACTAGGACTGGGCGACTTGGTCTTTGGATTGAGGCAACGTTGGTTGTTAGGATGGGAATGGCGTGAGATACTTTTGATACTTGGATCAGTTAAGGGCAGATAAGGAGGCCATGAGGCTGGGATGCCATGGGCATGGGTTGCGGTGGGGGAGAGTAAGGGTAGTAGTTATGTGATTCCATTTACTCCTTTCTTTATCTGAGTTGAATATATATTGTTATGTATATATGGGTTGTCTGACTATTTATGGTATTCAGCAGGTTCCCTTTAGTAAAATCAGATGGAGCGTTTGGAAAGAGATGATATAGTGACGTATGATCAGGTTCAGGATCCGGTGTAGGAAGAGTAGGAGCCGCGCATACAGTCTCAGGGATAGGATCATGTTTAGGATCCAATGCAGGCAGGACATCAATCGGCTTTGACAGCGTTTAGACCATGGTTCGACGAGCATCACCGAGCTAGAATTTCAATAGCTCCCGCTGCTTTTTCAGGGTGAGGGTGGTCCACAGGCGGCCGATAAATGGATATAGATCATACAGATGATCATTGAGTAGCTCGAGACGCCTCCAGGGAGGAGGGTCAAGTTAGCATTGTACATGCTGAGAGGACCAGCTAAGTTCTGGTGGGATATGAAGGTTCAGGCTCATAGGCACGAGGTACTGGCATGGAAGGACTTTGAGGACATGTTCTTTGAGCTCTTTTACCTAGATACACTGAGAGCATAGAGAGATAATGATTTCTTGAGTCTTCATCAGGGATACATGTCCATCATGGACTATGAATCCACTTTCACTAATCTATCTCACTTTCCACCTGGTATGGTAAGCGATGACGTGATAAGGGTGAGGTGCTTTGAGGATGGATTACAACAAGACATTTGGATCCAGGTGAATATCTTCAGGATGGGTTCTTTTTCAGAGGTGGTGAATCAGGTGGTCATAGTTGAGGTCAACTAGAGGGATAGGCCCCAGGTTGGACAGAGAATAGTTTTAGGATATGGTTCAGATAACATGAAGTGAGGATGGGATGAGTTCCAGCATGGCAGTCAGGCCAAGGACTCAGCTAGACCACCTCGTAGAAGTTCTTTTGTGGTTTTCTTTCATTGTGGACAGCCAGGGCATGTTTGAACTCAGTGTGATAGTCCTCCAAAAAGGTTCTTGGCATGTGGATAGGTCGGGAATCTTGAGAGGTTTTGCAGGTATCCTTCTCAGACAGCCGGCAAGAAGGTACCAGGACAGACAGTGGCATCTGGAGTTGATTTATGTTATGTACCAGGAGATGGTAGTCGAGGTTCAGCTGCACGTGGAGGACATCACAGAGACAGTGCGACTCAGCTGAGGGGTCAGTGGCCAGTGGCTGGATCAGTACCACAGGGAGGTCAGGCATCAGGCAGTCACACTTCAGGGCAGGTGCATGCTGTGGAGTTTCTAGAGGCTAAGATGGCTGGTGAGCTGATGACGGTTAGAGGTACACCATGTGTGTGGATTTGATTTTCCATGTTTCTTTTTTTGGAATGACCTATAGAGGAATGTCCGTTTTGAGTGCATGTGATGCACATGATCTATGTGGACTAACTAGATTCTAGTCAGTGGCATTGGAACCATATCGGGTGCATGATATATTTAAATATATATGTATGGGATGCGTATAATTCTTGGCATCGAGGATGCGAGTTACATGAGGTGCCTTGGGAATCGGGGCATCGATGATGTAGGTTACATGAGGTTCTAGGCACCAGGTTTGTTTTTTAAGCATCCATGGGATACAAGACCTCGTGGTGGAGGACACTGATGAGTTAAGGGATATGTTGGGTGTCAGTAATGACAAAGGAGCACCAATGAGGGAAAGGGGTGAAGATGTGTCACAGAAGGACTATGCGTCCATAAAACAAGTTAGTGAACCGTTTTTTGTTTTGAGTTTTGTCGTGTTGAGATAGAGTTAGGTGATTCTTAAGGTGGTGAGCCCCTTGAGGAATATAGTCAAGACCATGAGACTAGGGAATTCTGGGTTACTTTTATTAGGGTGGTATGTTCGGTTCCATCTTTGGGTTTCGTTTGATAGCTCGTGGATGAGCTATGTTAAGGTGGGGATATTGTAAGAACCTGAGTTTTTAAAATGGATCAAAATCCCGACCCTATTTAAATTTTTGACTTGTTTCGAAAAAATGGATAAACTGGGCAGTTTCTAGAAATTTCCAGACTACACGCCATGTACATTCAAGTACACTCCATGCATGTTTTAGGGAAGTGTCGGCCGTGTTCATTCCGAGTACATTTCGTGTCCTAACTGTGCAGAAATTTCTTACTACATGGCATGTAGTTATCGAAATTACATGTACCCTAGACCGTGTGAAGGTCATACATGGTGTCTGGGCGTGTTGGCGCAGTATGATCGTTTAACTAAGTATACACTGTGTCCTACTTGAACACGCCGTGTAGTCGAGCCGTGTATGAGGGATATATATGGAATGTGGGATAGTCAGAGAGAAAGAGAAGGAAAACAGCGTACACGCCTTCTACCTCTAGGTACAAGCCATGTAATCATGTCGGAAGGTTCTAGAAAGTATGTCGTCGAAATATCAGTCGTCTTAAGAACAATAAAATTATACATGACATGTAGCCTTAAAGTACATGTCGTGTAGTTACTTCTTTTAACTTAAATGGGTAGTTGCCTTGTATTGAGGCAGAACCTCAATTTTGCATCCGGTTGAGTGTGGATAGTTGGCCGGGATTTCAATTTGACCTCGTACCTTCGTCCGAGACCCGATTCGAACACCAAGTGATCTGTTGGAACACCCTCGCACTACCACAAAAATAGTTTTTCGCAGTGCCCACCTTTTATCAGCGCTAAGGAAAAAGTGCTGATAAAGGGGGGTGCCTTTATCAGTGCTTTTTTTAGCGCTGATAAAGGGACCCCCTTTATCAGCGCTTGTTTAGTAGCACTGATAAAGGGGGGGCCTTTATCAGCGCTTTTTTTAAAAGCACTGATAAAGAGTCGGCTTCAAAAAAAAATTAATATATTAATATATTAATATATAAATATAGTTATATTGATATATAAATATAATTTTTAATTTTTAAATATATTTTAGATAACTATAAGTGTACATTTACACTTCTTATACAAAATATAAAAGATATTTAGTGAAAATGGCTTCATAAAAAATTAAAAAAATATTTTTAATTAATAATTTGTTAATAATTATGGAGTAATAGTCATTTAATAACAATTTGAAGACTAAAAAAATTAAAAAAATTAAAAAAAGATCCAAAATATGTTGAAAACGCAACTCAAACTTCAAACGGCCATAACTTTTGATCCGGGTGTCCGTTTGAGCTCTACCACATATCAAATTGAAGCCTGTAACGAGCTCTACGTCGCTGTGACATGGGGGGACCCCAGTCAAGGGATTTTCGAGGCCAAAAGAGGCCCATAAGGCCTCCAAAACTGATTTTTTAGTCTGGGTACCCCGATTTTTTAACATTTTGTGGATTTTCACCCTCGTTTAAGGGGGTATTATTGGATTTTTTTGGTGGGGTCTCAATTTATTCCAAGGTATTAAATTCATATTGATATTATGTCTTTGAAATTTCATCATTGTTTATAATGCACTGCTATTTATAATGAAATATATAACAATATATTCATATTTTTAAAATATTCACACCTAAAAATTTAATTATAAATATAAATAATAAAATATATTAGCTTTATCTAAATAATAACTAACATCCATTTTCTTTAAAATACAATGAATATTTATATACCTATATATAAATCTAACTATATATATATATAAATCTAACTATATATATATATCAATCTAACTATATATATATATTAATCTAACTATATATATATATATTAGTCTAATAACTATATATATATTAATATAACTACATATATATATTAGTATTACTATAAATATATATATTAATATCACCATAAATATATATATTAATATCACTATATATATATATTAATATAACTATATATATATATTCATATAACTATATATATATATATTCATATAACTATATATATGTTAATATAACTATATATATATTAATATAAATATATATTACTATACGAATAAATATAACTAAATATATAGATATAGATATAGATATATATTAATATCACTATATATATATATTAATATTACTATATATACTATAATATAACTATATATATATATTATAATATAACTATATATATTAATATAAATATATATTACTATACGAATAAATATAACTAAATATATAAATATATATATATAGAGATATCATGAATTGGAAAGCAAATCAAAATAGAGTAGTGGTAAGGGCTTAGGCGCGCAGGGGGGAGGTCTCGAGTTCAAATCCTGGTGGAGGCAGGGGTGCGCGCGCATGGGGAATATTGGAGCAAGCACTGTTAAAGGGTGGAGGGGGTGTGTGGGGTGCATGGGGTGTTGTATAGGGTCCGAAAAGCGCTGTAAAAGGGGGTTCAAGCACTATAAAAGCCCCCCCCCCCCCCCCCCGATTGGCATTTTTTTTTAATTTTTTTAATTTTTTTAATTTTTTTAAAATTTTTTAAATTTTATCAGCGCTTTTTTAAATGCACCGATAAAATTGTCCTTTATCAGCACTAAAACGAAAGCACTGATATAGGACCCCTTTATCAGCGCTAAAAAAAGCGCTGATAAAGGGGTACTTTTATCAGCGCTTTTTTAGCGCTGATAAAAGGGGTCTTTATCAGCGCTTTTCAGAGCACTGATAAAGGGGACCCCCCCCCTATCTACTCCAGCTTTATCAGTGCTTTTCTAGCACTGATAAAGGCCATTTTTAGCACTGATAAAGGCCGTATTTGTAGTAGTGTCGGTAAGGCCTTGATTCCTCGTGAGCCGTTTTTCTTGATTTATGTTCTAGAAAGAGTTATAGGGGTTTGAGAAGTTTTGATTCTTTTGTAGATCTACAACGTTTTATACCTAATTGGAGGTTGTTGTCGGAGGAGTAGCATCGTACGAGTCTCTGGTAGGTGGTGCATACCTCTTTTTGTGTTTTCATGGCCATTTGGGTGGTGCGACCTTCAGAGTGTTTTTGAGTATTTTTAGAGGGACACATTTTTATCTAATATTGCATATTAAAATGTTTATTAGACCTTTGGGAAACCTTTGGGTATTCCCTTTACCTGTTTTGATTGAGCGGGGTTGGGCGAGAGGTCATTTCTCAATTGGGCTATTTTGGTCGGGGCGCCAAAATGGTATTAATTGAATTGTGTTTTTATAAAATATTGATTTTATTTAATTGAAAATTGATATGTATTTTTAGAGGACTTAGAGACCTCATTGTTGGTATGAGACAACACATAGTTAGTGCATTTCAACTATTGAATTGTTTTTCCTGTTTAAAATTAACTCTTTTGATTATGTATGTAATTGCTGAATTGCATTTGCTGGAACCTTTTGGGTTGTGTTAGGCATGGGCCAGATTTGGTTGAGTAATGTTGTTCACAGGTTGGGCTTGGTCCAGGTTACTTTGGGTTGTTTTGACCATGGTATTGGGTGTTGTGGATGTCAGTTAGGAAGGATGACTATCAGGTTGGGCATGGCCCAAGTTACTGGGATGGTGAGACCATCAGACTTGAGCGGCATGGTTGCAGGGACACAAGGTGTCAGAGGTTTTGTGGCTCGGTTACTATTTTGGTGATTACCGCTAAACTGGAAACATTGATTAGTGTACACATAGAGAGACTCCGTGATGAGGTAGTTTTGACCAATCGTGTGGGTAGAGGCCCCTGTTAGTTGTGGTTTATGTAATTTTGGTTTGGGGGTTCTTTCCAAAGGAAGACATGTGGAAGGTGAGGAGCCCTCCGGGGGTAGCATTGAGGCTATCGGGTTGGGGACAGAGGAATTTCGTTATTTGAGGGAAGATATCGTTGTCTCTCTGGATAGTTTACTTTGGGGGCAGACATCACTGTCCCTCCGGTTATGTCATTTGAGGGCAGAAATCTTTGTCCCTCTAGTTAGTTATTGAGGACATCCATCCTTGTTCCTCTGAGTTACTGTTTCTCAGGTGTGCTATCTGGACATCGGTACTTAAGACACGCAGTGTCAGGGGGCACATGGTGCCAGGTTATATGACAGAGATTTCGGCGTTGGCCTAAGCAAGTGACACTCTATGGGGTTTCTGAGCACTAGTGGAGTTTTTGTTTGTTTGTTCTTTGTTCATTTTACTATTTTCCTTATAAATGAATGACTGTGTAAACAATTATATTAGTTATGCACATTTGGGTGGTATCCTACGGAAATTCATCTCACACCATCCACGGGCCCTATGGGACGCGTTCAGAAATTTTTGATTTACGTGCAGGAAAGAGGCCAGCTTCAGGAGCTAGGCTGCATTAGCTATTGCATGGAAATTTTATGGACCTTGAGGTCTTTCCTAGCTTAGTTTACAATGTTTTATTTACTTTCTTATATCAACATGCCAACTTATTTTATAGCTAGAGTTGGTTATCCACTGGCGGCTTTACATATAGATATGTTTGACCTTCTTTGTATTCATGTTTTGTTGTTCAGTAGTAGTTATAAGTGATAAACATGCTTCTATGTTTATTTCCACTGTTTTTGTTATATTTATTTCTTCCTCTATTTATTGATATTGAATATGCTTCCGCTCTACGGGTCTGGTTTGAGTCTACTGAGTCATTTATTCCGCCGCATCTTTATTATTAATCATGGATCAGTACCTTTATTATAATACTTCAGGATGTTATAGCCTCCCCACTATACATATAAGAACCTCACTGCTAGTTGGTAGCCTTTTTATTTAGGGGAGGTGTGCCTAAGGTAGTAGCACCCGACCTGTTTAGCACTGTTCAGGTGGATGTCCGAGTCTGGGTCGTTACCCTCATTCCATGTAACAAAGTTATATAAATGATCATTAACACTTTTAGATATTCATAAATAATATTTAATTTCAATTCTGAATATTTACATTCAATCTACATGAACTCTATTAAATAAGAACAAGTGAACCGTTTATGAAATTCAAGAAAACAAACACTCTATAGCGACAGAATTAGATATTATAACTTATCAATAGGAACATAAATGAACTAAAAAAAATTATGATAAACTAAATACATGTCTAATAATTTCTTAATTCAGTTATTAATTATTATAATTTATTATTCTAGGACATTAATTTCATGAGGATAACACATTCTGATTTAATGTAAGGGATATCTTAACTCAATTTCCATTCATCGGGTTAAAATCAATGTAATTGGTTTTGTATTTTACCATAATTTGTGTGAATGTCCTATGATTTTTTTATTCTGTATATAAAATTTTATTGTGTGGTGTTATTTTTGTCAGACACAATTTTGTCATTTATTTTCCCTCAATCTAATTATATGTTTTTGGAAAGGGTTTCTTCATACCAAATTGATCATTGTCAGATATTTCGTATTCACTACTATTACCTGTGTATGGTGTATGTATACTTATAATTGATGTTTGATACCGTTAATTTATTTATTTTAATGATATTAAAGGTATAATTTGATGTATAATAATTTTTGGGAATAGGGTTCAATTGTTTACAAAGTAATAAGTATTTTTTTACCCGAACATCCATTTAAATTCGGGTCACTCCTATTCTCTATTCACCTCAATGAAATTCTTATTTATTCTTGTTTAATCCTTATAAATTCTGTATGAATGACCTATATATATACCAATCATAATCCTTATTTATTTTTTGTGATGTTACGTGTTTTAAAATCGTCTTTCAAAAATTCTTATGAAATTAAAGCTTGATTAAAGGAACATCTAAAATTCTTACCTATTTTGATGTTCACTATATAATCTGTTTTAAGCCATGTTTATATTTTTAAATCACAAATATTAAATTATATTTTGGTTAATTTCTGGTTTTATGAAATAAAACATCCCTTTGCGCTTTAAAATATCTTTAATGAATTCCTTAAACTTCCCTAAAATGTTTTAATTCTAATGTTTCATTAACATCACTTTTTACGTAATTTCACTTCAGTAGGACATCATTTATGCCTCAAATGTAATCCAAATTTCCTTACCTTTTCTTTTATTGGATATACATGTTTAAAACCATATTTATTGAAAATACAAATGATTTACCAAAATAACTCGTCTTTCCATAGTAAAATGTATTTTTCTCCTCACACTTTAACTTTTTGAGATATATGCCTTATTCACCAATTATTTCATTCTTGTATTTTGGTATATCATGTCGAGAGTATTTTTATTCTCATAATATTCTAATGGATTATGATTTGAATGTTTCAAGGTGGTAAGGGACAATTTGGAATGTTTAACGATTATTTTCTCAATAATTTTTCGATGGTCTCCTTTAAAAGTATCTTTATTTATGTCAACATCCTTTGATGAATCAGTATCATCAAATATATAGAGATATTGAGAAGGCCTATTTTACTTGTATTAAATCTATTTATAATTAATTATTTGGACATGTAGTGGTGGGTTGGCCCCACTATATCCCCTCCAAGCATCGACTAGTCTCATGAGACAAACCAGTTGGTGACAAACCCTTCGAGTTTGTTTCCAAAAATCAGATGGGTTTCTACCCATAGACTTAAACTGTTTTGAAGATATTGTGGTTTCATCTTCTAGATACATGAAATCCAAATAATAAGCATTCTCTTTATAAATTTTTAGTTATTACTATCCATGAGGTTTTCACTGTGACAAAACCTAGGGATGTAGTTTCCTAATTAGTTTATTAAAGGAACGTGTTCTTAATTTATTCACCATTCCATATTGACTATGCCAAATTGATTATGATTCAGTTATTATTGATTCATGCATCCTCTATTTTTAACCCTTACATAGCATTTTATCTCACCCCTTTCATTTGTTTACCTTCACTAGGTTTTTAAGAGGTTACCATTTATTGATTTTTCATGGATGCAGTCTTTTAGTTTTTGTTATGTGTTGTTTTTAGTTACCTTTCCCAATATAATACTAGTTACATGTATGTATCTAGTTTCATAAATAATACTAAATTACTCAGTCCTTCAGGATTTGATTCCTTTTAATCATTCCAATGTAATTAGAATGGCACTGACTCTGGTCTAGAGGGGTTGGGTCATTATAGTTGGTATCAAAAGATTTTTAGTAGATACATTGGGAAATAGATTTTGAAAACATATGTTAGGGAACAATTCCCTAAGATGGTATTTGAGGATAAATAAACCAGAACATCCTATAATTTTGGAAAGGAATATATTATGTGGAACTTTCTAGAAAATGCATCCCTTTATGGATAAAAATAAGTATAGGTGGATCTGGCACAGATGTACCTAGGAGTGAAAACTATGACATGGAGTTTTAGGCTTGACCCAGGGTATTTTGGTACCTAAAAATTGGACTTATTGCACTCTTGGTTTAACACACATCGATACTATGATTAGGACAATTCACATTTTATTTACCCACTATTATGAAGGATTTATGCCCCCAAAGTGACTAAAAAATATGGTTTTAGGAATTACAGAGCTTAAATTTATGCTATGTTATATACCATGTTTGGAGTTATAGAGAGTTCATAATTTTATGAGCTAATATATAATATGGAAATTGATTATATATATCTCCTAGCATGATGAATAAAAACATCACCAATGCACGTGATGTGATGCATAAGAAGGATCCTATATCTAATGGTCTGAAGCCATCTTTTCAAAGTAAGATTGTCTCCCGAGTATCCTCATTATATGAGGAAATAATAGCATTTGTAAAAAAGGTATGTAAACACTTCTCTAAGTCATTTTTATTTTAACGAAAGAAAACGTTGAAGAGGATGGTAGGAAAAAACATGGATAAAGGGAATAAGAGAAAGTTGTATTATCCCATAGGTGATAATTGTGTAAGGAAACACCATTGTATATGATTGAAAGGAAAAGGAGTTTGCTTAATGTGTGGAGAAAAAGGACACCGTGATCATAATTGCAAGAAAACAAAATTATTTATCAATATTCAATGCTGCAATTACAAGGAGACATGACACTATGCGAATCAATGTCCCAATCATAAAAGGAATGTACCCCAAATAGTGATTTTTTATAATGATCAAGTTTTGATTCTACCAAATATAAAGTAGAATTATTAATATTCCTAATCAAGAATCATGTAATTATGATATTTTGTCACTAATGTACTAGTTTAAATAATTAAGATATATATAAGGATTGAATTGTAGTACTATTTTATTAAGGATTTGTGGTTTTATGATGTATGGTACAAAGGAAAATTGATTCTGTAGAAAGATAAATTTTTTTAAAAAAAAATTGATTGAGGGAAAGAAAACCCTTAATATATATCTGATGTTGAGATATTGATGATGAAATGATTGATTCAGATAAGTATTTACTACCTTGGAACAGATTATTGACTTGTCAATATGTGTCCTATGCTATCATCGAATGAGTTTACAGTACTTTTTGGTTTCAAAGAATATATCAAATAACATGTATCTTACTTATGAAATATAGAGGAATGTCTGTTTCTAATATAGTATTTACAGAAATTCAAGTTATTATCATATTTCAAGATGATACATGAGAAAGTTATTCACATGTTTGGAATGTAAAATTTAGAGTTGCTTCATGTTTATTAAGGGTTAATGATACTTTTGTCTTGGAAAATTATAAGAATTATTTATATTGTGTTGTATCATTATATTTTGAAATTTTTAACAATTTAGGAAATGGTCTAAGTTGATAGTTATGTGATCTTTTAGAGGTTATTATATTTCTTCACCAAATGTCACTACCCATGATATGTGATGAGGTATAAATAATTCATCTACAATAAAATGATGATTTTGTAAGTAGAAATGTATATTTATACTCTTATAGAGTGGATTAATTCCTCGACATAATGAAAATAGCCTTAAATAATTTTTTCCCTATTATCATAATCAATGATAATATCAATGAATTTTTCTCTCTTTTTTTTGATGTATTGTAGTAATCAACATCCATCTGAACCTGTCCTCTATCATGTTTCATCAAAAAATCATAGTTAAAATTTTTCTTCCATGTCCACATTTTTATTTCCAACTATTGTAACGTCATTATAAATCATACTTTTTGGGGTGACCACCTCATCTCACTTAACCTTTTTTTTACAAGTATATTTTATTAACCCTAATTTCGATGTGGGATTAAAAAAAGGAATTTTCAAGTATCGACCATTAAAATTCAAAATTCAATTTCAAATTTTGAGAAAAAATATTTTGTAATGAGGGGATAATGTAACACCCCAAAAATATACCAATAATTTTATTATAGAATGCATGGATCATTGAGTCTCTACAAACACCACTTTGTCATATCCTAGCTATGTAAACATAATTTTGTCATTTCTGTGATGTGAATTTTGAAAATCTAACATACACGGTTGCGATGAGTAAATTTTTGGGAGTCCGATAAGAAAAAAAAACTTTTTTGGTGAATAGTTACCTACACTTATAAATAGTAACATACCCTTATGAATATAAATATACCCTAATTAATATTAACCTTACTTATGATAGTATATAAATAATATTCATGTTAGTGTACGATATACCTATGTATTGGAATAAGTAAATAAATGTTTTAAAACTATTTTTTAGAATAAATTAAAATTTTAATTATATATTAAACTAATCATATTTAGAAAATTATTTCTGAACAATGGAATTCATTTTTGGATTCAAAATGTTGAAAAATGGTTGGGGTCAGTTTTTGGGATTTTATTGAAATACAAGAATTTTTATGAATAGTGAAATACCATAATTTACAAAATATGCTAAATACACTATTAATAGAGTAATTTATGATGTTATACTGATCTAATCCCAATTGATTCGGATTCACATGATAAAATTACTATTCATGGTGAAGGAATACTCACTATTCCTTGTCTTGTGGAGAAATAATAAATTAATGAATATAAAATTGAGAAATCACCTCTCCCCTCTACTATAAAACCCCCCATCAATCACTCTTCTCTTCACTCCTCTTAGCCTTGAGACTTCTCCAAATTCGATCCAAATATCCTCCCAACATCCTCTCCCATGTCCAGCAAGCCACATTCTAAAAAAAAGACCAAATACTCACTCTTAAAGAGGTTCTCAAGGAATTTTGGTTTAAGAGGTAAATTTCTCTTTTCAATTCTTTGTCTTTCCTTTCATGTTCATTTGTTTTAATTTTCTATTATTACATATCCTTATCCAAATTTTGTGATGTATCAAGTAACTTACATGTACTTGAATTATTTCCTGATAGTGGAATAAGTTATCATCATATCTTCCTTTCATCTTCTTTTATACTAGTAGTAAGAACACCATCCGAGATGTGTCAATTTTCCACATTCAACGACGATGGGATTTTGATTTCTATTATCATTATAAATTATGTTCATTAAACCATTCTTGTTACGGTTGAACCAGATTATTATATATGTAATATACCCTATGTAAGGTACTTTGATCCCTTTGTAGAAATTTTATTATGAAAAATGAGTTCGTTGTAATCAAAACCCACAAATTAACTAAAACAGTTATCGATAAAGTTATATATAATAATTCATCCTCATTTCATGTAACTAAGTTATATAAATGATCATTAAACCTTATAGATGTTCATAAATAATATTTAATTTCAGTTATGAATATTTACATCCATTACACATGAAATCCATTACTTATGAACAAGTGAACAATTTATGAAAATCAAGAAAACAAACACTCCAAATCGAAAAAATTCGACATTGTAACATATCAATAAGGACATAAATAAACTAAATATAATAATGATAAACTAAATTAATGTCAAATAGGTTCTTAATTTAGTCATTAATGTGTATAATTTCACATTCTATGACCTTAATTTCAAGAGTGGAACACATTCGGATTTAAGGTAAGGGATATCATAACTCAATTTCAATTTGTTGAGTTAAAATAAATGTAATTGGTTTTGTATTTTACCAGAATATGTGTGAATGAACTATTATTGTTTTATTTTTTTATATCCAATTTTATTGGGTGGGTTTATTTTCTTCACACAAAATTATGTCATTGATTTTTCCTCAATATAATGATACATTCTTGGTAAGTGTTTCTTCATCCCACTTCCATCTTTATGAGATATTCCGTATTCACTACTATTACTTATATATGGTGTATGTATACTTATAATTGATGTTTTATACCATTAATTTATTTATTTTAATGAAATTAAATGTATCATTTGATGAATATTAATTTCAGGGCATAGGGTTCAATTGATTACAAAGTAATAAATATTTTCTTACCCGAACTTACATTTAAATTCGGGTCGCTCCTATTCTCTATTCACCTCAATGAAATTATTATTTATTATTTTTTAATCCTTATAAATTCTGTTTTTACGACCTATATATATGTACCAATCATAATATTTATTTATTTTTTTGTAAGTTACTTGTTTTAAAATAATCCTTCACAAAATATTCTGAAATACAAGTTTGATTCAAGGAACATATAAAATTCTTACCTATTATGATATTCGCTCTATAATCTGTTCTAAGCCATGCTTCTCTTTTTAAATAAAAAATATTAAATTTTATTTTGGTTTATTTCTGGTTTTATGAAATAAAACATCCCTTTGTGGTATAAAATCCCTTTAATGGATTTCTTAAACCGTCCTAAAATGTTTTAATTCTAAAGCTTCTTTAAAATCATTTTATACATAATTTTAATTCAGTAGGACATAATTTATGCCTCAAATGTAATAACAATGTCATTACCTTTTCTTTTCGGGGATATACATGATTAAAACCAGATTTATTTAAAATACAATTGATTTACCAAAAGAACTTTTCTTTCTAAAGAAAAATGGATTTTTCTCCTCCCACTTTATCATTTTGAAATATATGCCTTGTTCACCAGTTATTTCTTTCTTCTATTTTTGGTATATCATATGTAGAGTATCTGTATTCTCATGATATTCTAAGGGAATATAATTTGAATGTTTCAAGGTGGTATGGTACACTTTGTAATGTTTAAGGATTAGTTCTCAAGAATTTTTCAATGGTCTCATTTAAAAGTATCTTTATTTATGTCAACATCCTTTGATGAATCTGTATCCTCAAATATATACATATTTTGAGAAGGCATATTGTACTTTTGTTAAATATATGTATAAAGAATGATTTGTAATTGCAGTAGTGGGTGGGGCCTGTTATATCCCCTCGATGAATCTCCAGATCTCATGAGACAAATCAGTAGCGACAAACCCTTCGAGTTTCTTTCCAAAAATCAGATGGGTTTATACCCACAGACGTAAACTATTTCGATGGTATTGTGGTATCATGTTCCAGATACATGGAATCCAAATAATAAGCATTATATTTATTCATTTTCACTTAGAACTTATTATTTCATTATTTTTC
This sequence comes from Viscum album, assembly GCA_963277665.1. Taxonomy (NCBI): domain Eukaryota; kingdom Viridiplantae; phylum Streptophyta; class Magnoliopsida; order Santalales; family Viscaceae; genus Viscum; species Viscum album. The sequence goes on along the minus strand of OY728155.1, from coordinate 354,255,700 downwards.
CACTTCTCTATTTGGAATTTCAAAAATATAACATACGTGGTTGTGGTCAGAATGTTTTTTGGAGTCCAACAAGAAAAACATAATTTTTGGAGAATAGTAACATACCCTTATGAATAGTAACATACCATTATGAATAGTGATATACCCTAATGAATATATTCCATACCTATAATAATATATAAATAATATTCTAGTGAATGTATGATGTATATATATTTTAGAATAAGTAAATGAATGTTTTAAAACTGGTTTTTGATAATAAATTATGATTTTAATTAAATATTAAAATATTAAAATTTAGAAATATATTTTTAAAAAATGGAATTCATTTTTAATCCTAAACATCAATAAATGGATGGTGTGATGTTTTGAGATTTTCTAAAATAATTGAATTTTTTATGAATAGTAAAACACCATAATTTACAAAATAAGCTGAATAAGCTCATGATATATTCATTCATGATGTTCTGCTGATATAGGACAAGTTGGTTAGGGATAAAATTATAATATTACTATTATTGGTCATGGAAAACTCACTATTCCTTTTCTTGAGGGGAAATAAAAAATTAATGAATTTTATATTGAGTAATCCCCTCTTCCCTCCACTATAAGAACAACCCTTCACACCCTTATTTCCTCACACCTCTCAAGCTTCCAGCCTTGTCTAATCTCTTACAAAGAATTTTATCTAGACCCTTCCCCAAGTCCAATAGCTTATGGTTTAATCAAAATAGAACTCTTAGGTCTCTTAAGGAGGATTTAATGATCAGGATTCCAGAGGTAATTTCCCTTCCTTTTCCATTAATTTCCTTTCAATTTCACATTATTTTCTTATTCTCTCTCCCACCCATCTTCTTCTAAATGATATGGCAAATAAATCATAATACATATAATAGAATTTTATAATACTAATGGGATATTATACCATCCATACCCCTACCCCAAATCAATTTATTCTATAAAAGATAACATTGTTTGTGAGGTGTTAATCTACCACCTTCAAGACCTACATGTTTTTTTTTCCATTTATAGTTTCAGATATTGTCATGAAACAATTTTTATGGTTGAAAGAGAATATTTTATATGTATTATGTCCTATTAAATGTTTTGGAACTAAATTATATACATATTACTAAATTATTAATCAAAACAGGTTTTTTGTGGTCGAAAACCACCCAATTTAACTCAAACAATCATCATTTAATTATTATCTAATGATTCATCTTCAAGGTATATAATATAATTTAAACTACTGGTATAAAATTAAGAACATGTATTATTAGTTCAGGATGTTTACCCATGTTCTACCCGAACTTCAATTTATGAATACAAGTGAACCGCTCAAGAAAACCATAAAAACAATCATTTCTGAAAAAATGTTTTTAAACTCTACAACTCATCCAAAGGCTCATAAAATAACTTAATGAAACCATAATGAACCGTATCCATGTTAAAAAGGTTATGGAATTTTTAATCTATTAATGTAATGTTTTTATATATAACATTAATGAAAATTAAGCATTTAGATAAAAGGTAAGGGTATAATTCTCGAACCCAACTTTAATCCTTCAGGTTCTCCCACTTTCACTCGTTTTTTATATGGTTACTCATTAAAAATAAATTTTTCAACATTTTTATTACTTTTATGGAATATAAATGTTTGTCACTAGTGTTTTTGTCAAACAAAATGTCTTCCAAAAGAACAATCCTTTTAAGAACATACCTTTTACTTCTCATTCAAGGTTGACGGTTTTGGTAACATGTATGTTTTTTCCTCTTTCTATTGGGAACATAATTTTTATGAATGTGTTCTTATGAGATGAATCTCATTTCTTTCCATGGGTTATTTATTTTTATTTTTTATATATGTTTATTTTGGCATGAAATATAAATGATATTGTTATTATGTGACAGGTGTGCCATGAATTGTATAGTGCAATATGAATTTTTCAATGTGCTAGGTGTGCCTAAAGTTATACAGCACTCCAATGCATTGGGTAAAGTGAAGAATATCATGAGTTAATGTGAAATGGTGTGTGAAAAAGATTCTATATTTGTTCATAAGATTGTGTGTTAGTTAACCGCTAAGACATGATGTTTCATTTTTATGCATTTCCACATTTCGAGTCTCCTATTAATTCTTCTTCTATTGTTCATGATCCTTTGCCTATGTTATGGTTAAGCTCACCCATTGTTATATTGTTATTAAATATCCTCTTAATGGGATTTTAGATCACCAATTTTGATATATATTATAAGGCTGTCACATGTAATAAGGAGAGTTCAAGTTCCAATGAGAAGATAGAGAATAAGGAATTAAATAAATGTTTATGCTTGATGTAGTAATTGTTATGTATGGTCCCTGTTTTCCCAAGACACTAAACCTTTGGATCCTCTATGTGTAATACTATTATGTTTTTTATCTTTAAAATGATGTACTAGTAATGTAAATAAAGCATATATGGCTATATAAAGGACCCATGGAAAGGAATGGGTTAAATCTCATAATAACACATTCATAGACATTGGGTTCCAAAAAGAATGAAGGAATAATATAGTTGAAACAAGAACAATCCAACTTTAGTGAGAAGTAAAAGGTATGTTATTGAAAGAAGAGTTCTTTTGGAAAACCTTGTATTTGATATAAAATATAGTGTATGACATTTATATCCCAAAATAGGTAAGATAATGATGCAGAAACGATAATTAAGGTGTAAAAATACCAAAAATGGGGTGAAAGATAGAAAACCTGAAGAAAGAAGGTTGGGTTCGAGAATTTCCATTTACATTGTATCTGAATTCTTTATTCTCTTTAATGTCCTGTATAACCACATTAGATTCATTAATTAACAACTCCATAACCTTGTGTACATGCATATGGTTTATTATGGTTTCATTAATTTATTTTATGTGCCTTTGGATGAGTTATAGATTTTATAAGAATTGTTCAGGAATGTTTGTTTTTATGGTTTTTCTTGAGCGGTTAACTTGTATTAATAAATTAATGTTCGTGTAGAACATTGATAAACATCCAGAAATAATATCTCATGCTATTAATTATAAAAAATATGTTTAAATGATCTTATAATGAATTATATTATATACCATGTGGATGATTCATTAGATAATATTTGAATGATGATTGTTTGAGTCAATTTAGGTGGTTTTTCGACCACAACAAACTTATTTTGTTTAATCATTTAGTAATATATACATAAGTTAGTTCCAGAACATTAAATAGGAAATAAAACATAGAAAATTTTATGGTTTAACCATAAAATGGTTTTATGACCGTATCTAATTGTAGAAATTAAAAGATAAAGCATGTCATTCTTGAATGTGATAGATTAAGACCTCACGAACAATGTTTTCTTTTATAAAATAAAAGGATTTGGGGTAGGGGGTTGTATGGTATAATGACCCATTATTATCATAAAATTCCATAATATGTATGATACTAGAGTTGAAATACCATGTGTATGAAGATAGGTGGGGAGAGAATAGGAAAAGAACTTGAAATTGAAGGGAAATTATAAGGAAAGAGGAAGGGAAACTACCTCTTGAATCCTACTATTGAGATCATCTTTAGGGGACCTAGGTAGGCTCTTTTGAAGATACCAGATGCTCTTTGATGTGGCACTACTGGAAAAAAGGCATATACCCACGGTTCAAAACCGTGGGTATAGCCCCCAAAACCGTGGGTATAGGCTATACCCACGGTTTTGGGAACCGTGGGCTGGAACGCCGTCGGTATAGGTCCCAAGCCTATACCCACGGTTTTCCAAAATCGTGGGTATAGGTGTTCTGCCACCGTGTCAACAAAACATTCCGAATTTCCACGGTGTCAATGGCTTTTACCCACGGTTTCAAAACCGTGGGTATAGATCCTAAAATAAAGCTGCAGGCGGGTTTCGATCCCACGACCTCTTCGCTGCAAAGTACCGCGTCTACCACTACCCTACTATCAATTATGTGTATATATATATATATAGTTAAATATAGTTATATAAACCGTGGTTATAGAGGGAAGAACCGTAGGTATAGGACTCCCGCCAAAAAAAAAATCTTTCCCGCGGAAAAAAAATTTTCCCGCGCACACATGGGAAACCTATACCCACGGTTTTTCAAAACCGTGGGTATAGGTTTTTTATCCTATACCTATCCCCACGGTTCTCCTCAAAACCGTGGGGATAGGTACCCCTATACCCACGGTTCTTGAAAACCGTGGGTATAGGTCAATTTTCAAGACCTATCCCCACGGTTTTGGAAAACTGTGGGGATAGACCCCCCTCTGCCCACGGTTTTTGAAAACCGTGGGTACAGGTCTTGAAAATTGACCTATACCCACGGTTTTCTAAAACCGTGGGTATAGGAGGTACCTATCCCAACGGTTTTGAGGAAAACCGTGGGGATAGGTCCATTTTCCAGTTGTGTGGGGATGGGGTTAGGGAAGATTCATGGGAATATTTTAGACCAGGATTGAAGCTTGATAGCTGCGAGGAAATGAGGGTGTGAAGGGTGGTTTTTAGAGTCGAGGGGAGAGGGTTTTTCTCAATATAAAATACAATAGCTTATTATTTCCCTACAAGTTAATGAATAGTGAGTCTTAAATGACTAGGCATAGTAATTTTATCATGTGATCCTGAACCAATTGAGCTTACATCAGCAGAACATCATGAATTACTCTATAATTAGCTTATTCATCTTATTTTGTAAATTATGGTATTTCACTTTTCATAAAAACTCAAGTATTTCAAAAAAATACAAAAAATTCACCCCAACAATTTTTCCATGTGTAGAATCCAAAAATAATGTCCATTTTTCAAAAATAATTTGCTAGATATTATTATTTTATTATTTCATTAGAATCATAATTTAGTATCAAAACCAGTTTTAAAACAGTCATTTACTTATTCTAAAATACAAGTATATCATACATTCAACTTTAATATTATTTATATATTATCATGTGTAATTTTACTATTCCTTAAGGTACATCACTATTAATAAGGGTATGTTACTATTCATAAGGTTAGGTTACTATTCACCCAAAACTATGTTTTTCTAAAACCCCAGTAAGAGGATATATTAGAAAAATATAACAATGGGTGGTAATAACCATAACATAGTCAAAAGGATCCTAAACATGATAGGAAGAATTAATAAGAGACTAGAAATGTGGCAATGCATAAAAATGAAACATCGTGTCTTAGTGTTTAACTACCACACATACTTGTGAACAAAGATAGAATCTTGTTCACTCATCATTTCACATTTACTCATGAGATTAATCACATTATCCAATTCATTGTAGTATTTTATAATTCCAAGAACACCCATCACATTGAATCATTCATATTGTGCTATATAAATCTGGGCACACCCGTCACATCATAACATTATCATTTATCATGCATTCCAAAATGAACATATATAAAAAATGAATATAACTATCCCATGAAAAGGAATGGGTTTAATCTAATAAGAACAAATTCATAAACATCGGGTTCCCAAAATATTGTGGTAATAACATACATGTTAGAAGAACCATCAACCTGGAATGAGAAGTAAAAGGTGTGTTCTTAAAAGAAGAGTTCTTTTGGAAAAAAATATTGTTTAACATAAACACCAGTGAAAAATATATATGTCCCCGAAAAGGAAATAAAATGATGAATAAATGATTTTTAAAGTGTAACCATATAAAAAATTAGTTAAAGAGGGAGAATCTGAAGGATGGTAGCTGGGTTCGAGAATTTTCCCCTTACCTTATATCTGAATGCTTTCTTAACTTTAATGTCTTGTATAACCACATTAGATTCATTAATTAACAATTAAAGTACCTTTTAGATGAATATAGTTCATTATGGGTTCATTATGTTATTTTATGTGCCTTTTTATGAGTTATATAGTTTAAAAACATTGTTCGGAAATGTCTGTTTTGATGGGTTTTCTCGAGCGATTCACTTGTATTAATAAATTAAAGATCGGGAAGAACATGGGTAAACATCCTGAACTAATATTACATGTTATTAATTATATTCCATGAGTTTAAATTATCTTATAATTTATTATATTATATACCATGTGGATGAATCATTAGATAAGAATTAAAAGATGATTGATTGAGTTAATTTGGGGGGGTTTTCGACCGCAACAAACTTGTTTTGATTAATAAATTATTAATATATATTAAATTTAGTTATAGAACATTAAATAGGATATAATAAATATAAAATATTATGTTTCAACCCTAAAAATGGTTTCATGACCACATATTAATATTGAAATGGAAAAAGAAAACATATCATTCTTGAAGGTGATAGATTAACACCTGACAGACAACGTTTTCTTTTATAAAATAAAAGGAAGTGGGGAAGCTGTTTGGAGGGTATAATATCCAATTAGTATCATAAAAATACATTATATTTATGATACTAGATTTACTATATCATGTGGATGAATATAGGCGGGGATATAATAAGAAAAGAACTTTAATTTGAAAGAAAATTAAAGAAAAGCAGAAGGGAAATTACATCTTGAATCCCCCTCTTGAGATCCTCTTTAGAGGACCTAGGTTTCGTCTTTTGATGAGAACAAAAGCTCATGTACATGGATAAGGGGATAGGGTAGATGATTATGTAGAGTTTAAGAAATTATTGAAACTATAGAGGAAGGTGGAAATGAGGGTGTAAATGGTTGTTTTTATAGTGGAGGGGAGAGGGGATTTCTCAATATAAAATTCATTAATTTATTATTTCCCCAAAATACAAGAAATAGTGAGTATTACATGACCATGAATTGTAATTTTATAATTTTATCCCGATAAAATTAGTCTTACATCAGAAAATACATCATTCATGACTATATAATTATCTTATTTAGCTTATTTTGTAAATTATAGTATTTAACTATTCATAAAAAATTATGTATTTCAAAAAAAATCCCAAAAATTCACCCCAACCATTTTTTGAAATATAGAGTCCAAAAATGAACTCCATTTTTCAAAAATAATTCTCTATATATTATTATTTTAAAATTTAATTAAAATCATAATTTATTATCAAAAAACAGTTCTAAAACATTCATTTACTTATTCTAAAATATAGGTACATCATACATTCACTTGAAACATTCTTATAAATATGTCATAAAATCACATGAAAACACAATTTAATGAACTACTATGTGCTCGGTGACTTTTAAACATATGTTTTCCAATTCTGTGTTTGAAAATACAAAAATCTGATATACACGGTTGTGATTAGTATGTTGTTTGGAGTCTAATAAGAACAACATTACTTTTTTTGAATAATAACATAACCTTATGAATAGTAACATACCCATATGAATAGGGATATAAACTAATGAATAGTAATCTTATCTATGATAATATATAAATAATATTCATTTTGAAAGTATAATAAATCTATATTTTTGAATAAGTAAATGAATGTTTTAAAACTGGTTTTTGATAATAAATTATGATTTTAATTAAATATTAAAATAATAATATTTAAAAAATTATTTTTGAAAAATGGACTTTATATTTGGATTTTTACCCCTCGAAAAATGTTTGGGGTGAAGTTTTGGGATTTTTCTGAAATACTTGAATTTTTAATGAATAATGAAATGCCATAATTTACTAAATAAGCTAAATAAGCTAATTGTGGATTAATTCATGATGTTCTGCTGATATAAGACCAATTGGTTCAGGATAAAATGATAAAATTACTATTCTTGGTCATGGTGGACTCACTATTCCTTTTCCTGTGGAGATATAATAAACTAATTAATTTTATATTGAGAAAGCCCCTCTCCCCACCACTATAAATACCATCTTTCACTACATCATTTCCTTGCAGCTCTCAAGCTTCAAACCTTATCTAAAATCTTTCCAAGATTCTTCCCTAGCACCTCCACCACGTCCAATAACTTCTTGTCTCATAAAAAGGCCAATCCTAGGTCACTTAAGTAGAATCTCAATGGGTGGATTCAAGAGGTAATTTTTCTTTTTTCCTTTAATTTCCTTTCAATTTCATGTTATTTCTTAATCTAGCCCCACCTATCTTAATCCACATGGTATTATAACTCTAGTATAATACATATAGTTTAATTTTATTATACTAATTGTATATTATACCATCCAAACCCCTTTTCCTTTTCCATTTATTTTATAAAAGAAAATGTTTTTTGTGAGGTGTTAATCTATCACCTTCAAGAAAGACATGTTTTCTTTTTCCATTTATACTTTCAGATCTGGTCATTAAACAATTTTTATGGTTGAACCAGAATATGTTATATATTTTATGTCTTATTTAATGTTATTGTACTAACTTTTGTACACATAACTAAATGATTAATCAAAACAATTCCATTGTGGTCGAAAAACTGCCCAAATTAACTAAAAAATCATCATTTAATTCTTATCTAATTATTCATCCACATGTTATATAATATAATCATCTATATGATCATATGAAATCATGGAATATAATTAATAACTTGTAATATTACTTCTGTATGTTTAACCATGTTCTACCCGATCATCAATTTATGAATACAAGTTAATCGCTTAAGAAAACCATAAAAACGAACATTCTTGAACAATGTTTTTAAACTATATAACACATCCAAAGGCACATAAAATAACTTAATGAAACCATAATGAACCATATTAATGTAAAAATGTTCTGGAATTGGTAATTAATGAATTTAATGTGGTTATATTAGACATTAAAGTGAAGAAAGCTTTCAGATATATGGTAAGGGGAAAATCTCAAACCCCACTTTCTTTCATCGGGTTCTCCCTCTTTCACCCCATTTTTGGTATGGTCACTCCTTGAAAATAATTTTTTTCATTATTATATTAATTTTTGTGAGATATATATTTTTTCTATTGATGTTCATGTCAAACAAATGTTTTCAAAATTACTCTTCTTTCAAAAAAACACAAGTTTTGCTTCTCATTCAAGGTTGACAGTTCTTGTAACATGTATGTAATTAATTATTTCATTTGGGAACACAATGTTTATGAATTTTTTCTTATGAGAATAAACCAGTTCCTTTCCAAGGGTTACTTATATTTTCATTGTAGCATGCAAGATAAATGATAATGTTATGATGTGAAGGGTGTTCCTAGAATAATATAGCGCAATATGAATGTTTCAATGTGATGGGTGAACTCAAAATTATATAGTGCTCTAATGCATTAGGTAAAGTGGTGAATATAATGATTTAATACGAAAAGATTTTTGGAAAAGATTATATCTTTTTTCACAAGTATATGTGGTAGATAACCACTAAGACATGGAGTTTCATTTTTATGCATTGCCACATTTCAAGTCTCCTATTAATGCTACCTCTCACGGTCATGATCCTTTTCCTATGTTATGGTTATGCTCAATAATTTTTATATTGTTCTTATATATCCTCTTACTGTTCTTTTTGCTCACCACTTTTTATGTATATCCTCTGGTGAATACATGTACTAAGGAGAGGTCAAGTGCCAAGAACAATCTAGAGAAGAAGGAATTAAATAAATGTTTATGCTTGATGTTGTAATTGTTATGTATGGTCCTAGTTTTCCCAAGACACTAAACCTTTGGATCCTATATGTGTAATACTATTATTTTGTTTATCTTTAAAAAAAATTAGTATTAATATAAGAAAATCCTGGGTCGCTATATCGAAAAACTAACATACACGGTTGGGATCAGTAAGTTTTTTGGAGTCCAATAAGGAAAACCTAATTTTTGGTGAAAAGTAACCTACCCTTATGAATTGTAACATATCCTTATGAATAGTGATATACCCTAATGAATAGTAACATTGTCGATGATAATATATAAACAATGATCACGTTGAATGTATGATATACCTATATTTTAGAATAAGAACATGACTATATTAAAACAGATTTTTGATACTAAATTGTGAGTTTATTTAAATATTAAAATAACAAAATTTATAATTTTTTTGAAAAATGAACTTAATTTTTTGATTCGACATGGTGAAAAATTTTTGTGTGAATTTTTTGGATTTTTCTGAAATACTTGAATTTTTTATGAATAATGAAATACCATAATTTACCAAATAAGCTAAATAAGCTATTTATAGAGTCGTGCATGATTTCCGGCTGATGTGAGACCAATTGGATTGGTATCACATAATAAAATTACTATTATTGGTCATGGAATACTCACTATTCTTTGTCTTGTGGGGAAATAATTAATTAATTAATTTTATATTGAGAAATCCCCTCTCCCCTCCACTATAAAGACCACCCTTCACGCCCTCATTTACTCACACCTCTCAAGCATCAAGCCTTGTCTAAAATATATCCAAGAATCTTACATATCCCTTTTTCCAGATCCAAGATATTCTGATTTTATCAAAATACAAATCATAGGTACCCTAATGAGGATTTTAAACGGAGGATTCAAGAGGTAATTTCTCTTCCTCTTTCCTTTAATTTCTTTTCAATTTCATGTTCTTTTCTTATTATCTCCACACCTATAATCATCCACAAGTATGGTTACTCCAGTATAATATATATAATATAATTTTATGATAATAATGGGGTATTATACCATCCAACACCTTTCCCCACTTCCTTTTATTTTATAAAAGAAAACGTTGTTTGTGAGGTATTAATCTATCACCTTCAAGAACGACATGTTTTCTTTTTTCCATTTATACCTTTAAATCGGTTCATGAAACCATTTTTATGGTTGAAAAAGAAAATTTTATATGTATTATTTCATATTTAATGTTATGTATCTATCTTATGTACATATAACTAAATGATTAAACAAAAACAGTTCGTTGTAGTCGAAAACCCTCCCAAATTAACTCAAACAATCGACATTTAATTCTTATCTAATGATAAATACACATGGTATATAATATAAAACATTATAAGATCATTTAAAAATCTGGTATATCATTAATAACCTGATATATCAGTTCTGGATGTTTATCCATGTTCTACCTGATCTTCAACATTTGAATACAAGTGAACCACTCAAGAAAAACAATAAAAACAAAAATTATCAAACAATGTTTTTTAAAATCTACATCTCATCCAAAAGAACATAAAATAACTTAATGAAACCAAAGATAAACATTTTCATCTATAAATGGTTTTTTAATTTTCAATTAATGAATATAATTAGTTTATTCATGACTTTAAATAAAAGAAAGCGTTCAGATACAAGGTAAGGGGAAAATCTCAAACCCAGTTTTCTTTCTTCAGGTTCTCCCTCTTTTACACCATATTTGGTATGGTAACTCCATAAAAATAATTTTTCTTCATTATATAACCATTTTCTGGATATAAATGTTTGATACTAATGTTTATGTCAAACAAATTGTTTTCCAAAAGAACTCTTCTTTTAAGAACACACCTTTTACATCTCATTCAAGGTTGATGGTTCTTATAACATGTATGTTATTCCATATTTCTTTTGGGAACCCTATGTATATGAATGTATTCTTATGATATAAAAATAATTCTTCTTCATGGGTTAGTTATGTTAATTTTTGATATATGTTCACTGTGGAATGCATGATAAATAATAATGTTATGATGAGAGGAAACATTAATAAGAGACTTGAAATGCAGCAATGCATAAAAATGAAACATCATGTATTAATGGTTAACTACCACACACACTTGTGAAAACATGTAGAATTTAGTTCAAAAATAATTTCACAGTAATTCATGAAACTCATCTCATTACCCAATGCATTGGAGCACTGTATAATTCTGGGCACACCCGTCACATTGAAACATTCATATTACGCTATATAATTTTGGGTGCACCTGTCACATCATAACATAATCATTTATCATACTATCAATAATTAACATATAAAAAATTCGAAGATAATTAATCCATGAAAAGTAATTGGTTACATCTCATAGTAAAATATTAATAAATGTTGGGTTCCCAAAAGAAATTGGGAATAACATACATGTTACAAGAACCATCAACCTTGAATGAGAAGTAAAAGGTCTGTTCTTAAAAAAGAGTTTTTTTGGAAAACCTTTTGTTGGACATAAACACTAGTTATAAACATTTATATACAATAAAAGGAATGAAAATGATGAAAAAGTTATTTTTAAGGAGTAACAATATCAAAAAGAGAGTAAAAGAGGTTGAACCCGATGGATGAAAGTTGGGTTCGAGAAATTCCCCTTACCTTATACCTGAATGCTAAATTCACTTTAATGTCCTGTATAACCACATTAGATTCATTAATTATAAATTCCATAACCTTTTGTACATGAATATGGATTATTATGGTTACATTAAGTTATTTTATGTGCCTTTGGATGAGTTATAGAGTTTAAAAACATTGTTCGAGAATGTTTTTTTATGGTTTTTATTGAGCAGTTCACTTGTATTCATAAATTGTTGTTCAGGTAGATCATGGGTAAACATCAAGATCTGATATTAGATATTATTAATTATTTTCCATGAGTTTAAATGATCTTATAATTTATTATATTATATACCATTTGGATGAATCATTATATAAGAATTAAATTATTATTGTTTGAGTTAATTTGGCGGTTTTTCAATAACAAAAATCTTGTTTTGTTTAATAATTTAGAAATATGTTCAAAAGTTAGTTATAGAACATTAAATAGGAAATAATACATATAATATATTATGGTTTAACCATAAAAATGGTTTAATGAATAGAACTGAATGTAGGAATGGAAAATGAAATCCTATCGTTCTTAAAGGCGATAGATTAACACCTTACGCACAACCTTTTCTTTTATATAATAAAATGAAAAGTAGAAGGGGTTTGGAAGGTATAATATCCCATTATTATAATATAATTCCAGTATATTTATGATACTAGAGTTACCATACCTTTTGGATGAAGATATGTTGGTAGAGAATAATAAATGAACTGGAAATTGAAAGGAAATTAAAGAAAAGAGAGGAATTACCTCTTGAGTCCTCCTCTTAAGATTCACCTTAAGAGACCTAGGCATGGTATTTTGATGATACCAGAAGCTCTCGGATGTGGGGAAGTGGCTAGGGAAGATTCATGGGTAGAGTTTAGACAAGGCTTGAAGCTTGAGAGGTTTGAGGAAATTAGGGTGTGAAAGGTGGTATTTATAGTAGAGGTGAGATGGGTTTTCTCAATATAAAATTCATTAGTTTATTATTTACCCAAAAGAAAAGGAATATGGAGGCTTTTATGACATAGAATAGTAATGTTATCATGTGATACTGAACTAATTGGGCTTATATCATCAAAACAACATGCATGAATCTATTTTATTTTCTAAAATAAAACTGTCGTTTACTTATTCTAAAATATAGGTATATCATACTTTCAACTTGAATATTATTTATATATTATCATATTTAAGGTTACTATTAATTTGTTTATATCAATATTCATAAGGATAGGTTACTATTCATAAGTTTAGGTTACTATTCACCAAAAAATAAGTTTTTCTTCTTGGACTCCAAATAACTTACTGATTGCAACCGTATATGTCATATTTTCAAAATCCAAACACAGAAGTGACAAAAAAATGATTAAAGGTCACATAGAAATTAGTTGTTCAATGTGTTTTATTTTCATTTTATTTTATGATATATTTATAAGAAGGTAATTTCCATTGAAAAATGGAGAACCTGAAGAATGAGAATTGGGTTCGAGATTTTTTCCTTATCTTGTATCAGAATGCTTTATTTGCATTAATGTCTTGAATAACCAAATTAGATTCATTAATTGACAATTCCTGAACCTTTTATAAATTAATATTGTTCATTATTGTATCATTAATTTATTTTATTAACCTTTTGATGAGTTATATAGTTTGAATAACATTGTTCGGGAATGTTTGTTTGTATGGTTTTTCTTGAGCGGTTCACTTATATTCATAAGTTGACGTTTGGGTAGAACATCGATAAAATCCAGAACTGATATTTCATGTTATTAATGGTATTCTAGAAGTTTTAATGATCTTATAATGAATTATATTATATAAATTGTGGATGAATCATTAGATAATAAATAAATGATGATTGTTTGAGGAAATTTGGGTGGTTTTTCAACCACAATGAACTTGTTTTCTTTAATCATTTAGAAATATACACATAAGTTAGTTCCAGAACATTAAATAGAACAAAATAAATATAACATGTTTTTTTTTACAATTAAAATGGTATAATGACCAGATATCAAGGTAGAAATTTAAAAAGAAAAAATTTCGTTCGTGAAGGTGATAGATTAACAGATCGCGAACAACGTTTTCTTTTATAATATAAATGGAATTAGAGAGGGGGGTTGGATGGTATAATACCCCATTAGTACCATAAATGTCCAGTATATGTATGATACTAGAGTTACCATACAATTTGGACGAATATAGGTGGGTAGAGAATAATAAAATTACTTGAAATTGAAAGGAAATTAAAGGAAAGAGGAAGGGAAATTACCTCTTGAGTCCTCCTCTTGAGATCCTCCTTAGGGGACCTAGACATGATCTTTTGATGATACCAGAAGCTCTTGTATGTGGGAAATGGGATAGGGAAGATTATTGGGTAGATTTTATAAAAGTCTTGAAGCTTGAGAGGTGTGAGTAAATGAGGGTGCAAAGGGTAGTTTTTATAGTGGAGGGAAGAGAGGATTTCTAAATATAAAATTCATTAATTTATTATTTCCCCACAAAAAAAGGAATAGTGTTACTCCATGACCATGAATAGTAATTTTATCATGTGATCCTAGACCAATAGGTCTCACATCAGCATAACATCATGCATGACTCTATAATTAGCTTATTTAGCTTATTTTGTAAATTATGGTATTTCACTATTTATAAAAAATTCAGGCATTTCAGAAAAATACCAAAAATTCACCCCAACCATTTTTTGATGTTTAGATTCCATAAATGAAATCTGTTTTTATAAAAAAAAAATCTTAAATTTTTTATTATTTTAATATATAATTAAAATCATAATTTATTTTGAAAAACCATATTTAAGACATTCATTTACCTATTCTAAAATATAGGTATATCATACTTTCAACTTCAATATTATTTATATATTATCATAGGTAAGGTTACTATTCATTAGGGTATATTAATATTAATTATGGAATGTTACAATTCATAAGGGTAGGTTACTATTCACAAGAAATAAGTTTTTCATATTGGACTCCAAACAACTTACTGATCACAACCGTGTAGGTCAGATTTTTGAAATTCCAAACACAAAGCTATGCAGACAACCGTCGAAGGGACATGGAGTTTGTTGTTGGAGATAAAGTCTTACTTCGAATATCACCATTGAAGAGAGTCTTGTGGTTTTGAAATAAAGGGAACTAATCCCAATGTACATTGTCCCCTTTGAGATCCTTGACTGCATAGGAGCTATGGCATAACGGCTTGCACTTCCACCGAATATGGCTCATGTTCATGATGTGTTTCATATATCACTTCTGAGAATGTACATACCGGACCCCTCACATGTACTAAACATAGAGGTTTTATAGATGGAAGATAACCTCTTCTATGAGGAGTATCTATTAATGATTATAGACCAGAGAGATAAGGTTCTATGAAACAAGACAACCCACCTTGTGAAATTGTTTTGGAGGATCTAGAAGATTAAAGAAGCAACTTTGGAACTAGAGGAGGTGATGAAAGAGAAGTACCCTAACCTGTTTGTGTAAATTGAAATTTCGAGGGATAAATTTCATAAGGGGGGAAGAATGTAACGACCCAATTTTTTTCAATGGAAATTTCCTTCTAAAAAATATGTCATAAAATCATATGAAAACACATCATATTGAACTACTAAGTGATAAATGACCTTTAAACATATTCTTGCCACTTTTGGGTATGGAATTTATAAAATCTAAAATACATGGTTGTGATCAGTATGTTGTTTTGATTTTAAAAAGAAAAACATAATTTTTGGTGAATAGTAACACACCCTTATAAATAGTAACATACCCGACACTGTATAATTCTGGGCGCACAAGTTACATCATAACATTATCATTTATCATGTGTGCCATAGTGAACATATATAAAAAATTTACATTACTAACCCATGGAATGGAATAGTTTTCATATCATAAGAACACATTCATAAACATTAGGTTCCCAAAATAATTATGGAATAACATACATGTTACAAGAACCGTCAACCTTGAATGAGAATTAAAAGGTGTGTTCTTAAAAGGAAGTCTTATTTTGGAAAACATTTAGTTTGACATAAACACCTGTGAAAAACATGTATATCCCAGAAAATTTAAGGCAATGATGAGAAAATTATTTGAAGGAGTAACCATATCATTAAATAATTGAAAGAGGGAGAACCCGAAGAATGAAAGTTGGGTTTGAGAATTTCCCCATACCTTATATCTGAACATTTCCTTCAATTTATTGACTTATATAAACACATTAGATTCATTAATTAACAATTCCAAAACATTGTGTACATTATTATGGTTTATTATGGTTTTATTAAGTTATTTTATGTTTATTTAGATGAGTTATAGAGTTAAAAACATACTTCGGGAATGTATTTTTTTATGGGTTTTCCTAAGCGATCACTTGCATTCACAAGTTGATGTTCGAGTAGAACATGGGTAAACCTACATAATTGATATTAAATATTATTAATTATCTTATTGAATTTTAAATGATCTTATAATTTATTATATTATATATCATGTGGATGAATCATTAGATTAGAATTAAATGATGATTGTTTGAGATAATTAGGGAATTTTTTCGACCACAACAAACTTGTTTTGATTAATCATTTAGTAATATGTTTATATGTTAGTTCTAGAACATTACATAGGTCATAATATGAATAAAATATTCTGGTTCAACTATAAATAGTGTTTCATGACTAGATCTGAATGTATAAATGGAAAAATAAAACATGTCGTTCTTGAAGGTGATAGATTAACACCTCACGAACAATGTTTTCTTTTATAAAATAAAAGGAAGAAGGAGAGGGGTTGGATGGTATAATATCCCATTAGTATCATAATATTCCAGTATATTTATGATACCGGAGTTATCGTACTGTGTGTATGAAGATAGGTGGAGAGAGAATAAGAAAAGAACTTCAAATGGAATGGAAATTAATGGAAATATGAAGGAAATTTACCATTTGAATCCTCCTCTTGAGATCCTCTTTAAGAGACCTAGGCTAGGTATTTTGATGAGACCAGAAGCTATTAGACATGGGGAAGGGGCTAGGGAAGATGATTCAGTAGTGTTCAGACAAGTATTTAGTCTTGAGAGCAATGAGGAAATGAGGGCGTGAAGGGTGGTTTTTATAGTGGAGTGGAGAAGGGATTTATCATTATAAAATTAAATAATTTATTATTTCCCCACAAGACAATGAATAGTGAGTCTTCCATGACCATGAATAGTACTTTTATAATGTGATCCCAAACCAATTGGTCTTACATCAGCAAAACATCACGCATGACACTATATTCAAATTATTTAGCATATTTTGTAAATTATGGTATCTCACTATTCATTAAAAATTCAAGTATTTCAGAAAAATCCCTGAAATTCACCCCAACCATTTTTCAACATGTATAATCCAGGAATGAAGTCTATTTTACAAAAACAAATTTCTAAATATTATTATTTGAATATTTAATTAAAATCATAATTGATTATCAAAAAAAAGTTTTAAAAAATTCATTTACTTATATTAAAATATAGGTACATCAAAATTACACTTGAATATTATTTATATATTATGATGGGTAATGTTATTATTCATTGGGTTATATCACTATACATAAGGGTATGTTACTATTCATAAGGGTATGTTACTATTCACAAAAAATTATGTTTTTCTTATTGGACTCCAAATAGGTAACTGATCCCAACCATCCTAAACTTTTCATACATTACTATTACATCATTTTAACTATAAAAATAATAGTATTACACATAGAGGATATAATGGTTTGGTGTCTTTGGAAAACTAGGACCATGAATACCAATTACAACATCAAGCATAAAAGTTTATTTAATTCCTTCTCCCCTAACTTCTTATTGGAACTTGACCTATCCTTAGTACATATTATATCCTGATGATATACATCAAAAGGGTTGAGCTAAAAGCCTAGTAAGAGGACAGATAATAACAATATAGAAAGGGTTGATCATAATCATAACATAGTCAAAGATCATGAACATGAGAGGAATCATTAATAAAATACTTGAAATGTGGAAATGCATAAAAATGAAACACATGTCTTATTTTTTGAATACCACACATAGTTGTGAACAATTATAACATCATTTCCACACATAATTTCACTTTTACTCATGAGACTCATCACTTTACCCAATGCATTGGAGCGCTGTATAATTCTGGGCGCAATAGTCACATTCAAACCCCATTGGTCGGAGGTAATGTAGTAGTACTATAGTGTAATGTAGCAGTGAAGAGACTATAGAAACGACGGGAAATTTAGTGAAGAAAGGTCACTTTAGCGGTGGCAGAGAAATTCAGCAGCAACGGGTATTGTGAGTTACTGTAGCAGGCAGGTATTGTAGCAGTACTATTCACAGAATGGGCCATGGGGAAAAATATTGGGCCTACGGTCCATGTAATGTGATAAAATACCTACTAGGACTTTGGGATATGTAATGGTTCTACCTATACCTAGTTAAAGAGGTATTTTCTTTGATTTAATATTAAATGAGGCTTTGACCCCAACGTTTAAAAAAACATTCACATTGGGTTTATATTTCCGGGCGCACCCGTCACAACATAACATTTTCATTATCTTGCAGGACACATAGAACATATATAAAAAATGGACATAAATTAAACATGGAATGAAATGGGTTTTATATTATATTGACACATTTATGAACTTTGGGTTCCCAAAAGAAATCAGAAATAACATACTTGATACAAGAACTATCCACCTTTACTGAGATATAAAATGTTTTTTTCTAAAGAATAGTTCTTTTAAAAAGAATTGTATATGACATAAAATCTAGTGGAGAACATTTAATTCCCATAATACATAAAATAATGATGAACCAATTATTTTATGGAGTAATCATACGAAAAATTGAGGGAAAGAGGGAGAACATGAAGAAAGAAGTTTGGGTTTGAAAATTTCCCCTTACCTTCTATCTGAACGCTTTCATTGAATTAATGTCCTGTATACCCACATTATATTCCTTAATTTACGATTATAGAACTTTTTATACATGGATAAGGTAAATTTTGGTTTCATTATGTTATTTTATGGTTCTTATAATGAGTAATGGGGTATGAAAACATTGTTTGGGAATGATCATTTCTATGGTTTTCTTGAGTGGTTCACTTGTATTCTAAAATTGAAGTTCAGGTTGAACATTAATAAACATATAGAACTGATATCTCACATTATTAATGATATTCCATAAGTTTAAATGATTTTATAATGAATTATATTATATAAAAGTGGATGAATCATTAGAAAAGAATTACATAATGATTGTTTGAGTTAATTTGGGCAGTTTGTTCGACCACAACGAACTTGTTTTGTTTAATCAATAAGTAATTTGTACATAAGTTAGTTCCATAACATTAAATAGGACATAATACATATAAAATATTCTGTTTCAACCATAAAAATGGTTTTATGACATGATCTTGAGGTAGATATGGAAAATGAAAACAAGTCGTTCTTGAAGGTGATAGATTAACACCTCACAAAAATGTTTTCTTTTATAAAATAAAAATAAAGAGGAGAAGGGTGTTTTATGGTAAGATATAAACTTATTATAATAAAATTATAGTATATGTATGATACTAGATTTACCATACCATGTGAATAAATATATGTGGGGAAAGAATAAGAAAAGAACTTAAAATTAAAAGGAATTTAAAGGAAAAAAGAGAGAGAGGAACTAACTCTTGAATCCTCCTCTTGTGATCCTCCTTAAGGAAGCTAAGCTTGGTATTTTGATGAGACCAGAAGGTCTAGGAAGTGGAGTAGGTTCTTGAAAAGATGCTTGGTTATTGTTTAGACGAGGCTTGAATCTTGAGAGGTGTGAGGAAATGAGGGTGTGAAGCGTGGTTTTTATAGTGGAGGGGAGAGGTGTTTTATCAATATAAAATTCATTAGTTTATTATTTCCCCTAAAGAAAAGTAATAGTGAGTCTCCCATGAGCAGGAAATGTAATTTTATCATGTGATCCTGAACCAATTGGGCTTACATCAGTATAACATCATGCATTACTATGTAATTAGCTTATTTAACATATTTTGAAAATTATGGTATTTCACAATTCATCAAATATTCAAGTACTTATGAAAAATCCCAAAAATTCACCCCAACATAAGATACCTTTCGACATAAGTGACCTTTAATCATATGTTTGTCACTTCAATGTTTTAAATTTCAAAAATATGACAAACATGGTTGCAATCAATATGTTATTGGGAGTCCAATAATAAAAAACATAATTTTTGGTGAATAGTTACCTACCCTTAGGAATAGTATCATACCATTATGAATAGTGATATACCATATTGAATAGTAACCTTACCTATGATAATATATAATTAATATTCAAGTTGAAGGCATGATATTACTATATTTTAGAATAATAAATGAATGTTTTAAAACTTGTTTTTGATATTAAATTTTGATTTTAATTAAATATTAAAATAATAATATTTAGAAAATTATTTTTGAAAAATTGAATTCATTTTTTGATTCTAAATATCGAGAAATTGTTGGGCTGATGTTTTGGAATTTTTCAGAAATACTTGAATTTTTATAAATAGTGAAATACCATAATTTACAAAATTAGCTAAATAAGCTAATTATAGTGTCATGCAAGATGTTCTTCTGATGTAAGCCCAATTGGTTCAGTTTCACATGATAAAATTACAATTCCTGGTCATGGAAGACTCATTATTCCTTTTCTTGTGGGGAAATAATAAACTAATGAATTTTATATTTAGAAAACCCCTCTCCTCTCTACTATAAAAACCACCCCTCTCACCATCATTTACTCACACCTCTCAAGCCTCAAGACCTGTCTATACATTTCCCTAGAGCATACCTAGCACCTACCCCACATCCAAGATCTTATGGTCTCATTAAAAGACCAAGCCTGGGTCTCTTAATGAGGATCTCAAGAGGATTCAATAGGTAATATCTGTTCCTCTTTCCTATAATTTCCTTCCAATTTCAAGGTCTCTTCTTATTCTCTCCCCACCTATCTTCATCCACATGGTATGGTAACTCCATTATCATACTTATATTAGAATTTAATTATACTATTGGTATATTATTCCATCCAACCCCCTTCTCATTTTCCTTTTAAATTATAATATAAAATGTTGTATGTAAGGTGTTAATATATCACCTTCAAGAACGACATGTTTTCTTTTTCTATTTCTACCTTCATATCGGGTCATGAAACCATTTTTATTGTTGAAAAAGAATATTTTATATGTATAATTTCCTATTTAATGTTCTGGAAGTAGCTTATGCTCATATTACTAAATTATTAATCAAAAAAAGTTTGTTGTGGTCGAAAAACTGCCGAAATTTACTCAAACAATCATCATTTAATTCTAATCTAATGATTCATCCACATGGTATATAATATAATAAATAATAATATCTCTTAAACTAATGGAATATAATTAATAATTTTTAATATCATTATTGTATTTTTACCCATGTTCTACCCTAACTTTAATTTAGGAATACATGTGAACCGATCAAGAAAATCATAAAAACAAACATTTCCAAACAATGTTTTTAAAATCGAAAACTCATCCAAAGGCACATAAAATAACTTAATGAAACCATAATGGACCGTATTCATGTAAAAAAGGTTATTTAATTGTTAATTAATGAATCTAATGTGGTTATATAGGACATTTATGTGAAAGAAGTGTTCAAATATAATGTAAGGGGAAAATTCTCAAACCCAACTTTCATCCTTCGGGTTCTCCCTCTTTCACTCCTTTTTGATATGTTTACTCCATAAAAATCACATAGAACATATATAAAATATGAACATAAATGACCCATGAAAAGTAATGTGTTTCATATTAGAAGAAAAAATTCATAAATATTGGGTTCTCAAAAGAAAGAGGGAATAACATATATGTTACAAGAACGGTCAACCTTGGAAAAGAACTAAAATGTATGTTCTTAAAATAAGAAATCATTTGGGAAACATTTTTGTTGACATAAACACCGATGAAACAAAAATATATCCCATAAATTTTAATACAATGATTAAAAGTTGATTTTTTGGAGTAACCATATCAAAAAAAGAGTGAAAGAGGGAGAATCCAAAGGATGAATGTTGGTTTTGAGAATTTCCCCTTACCTTATATCCAAATGATTCCTTCTATTTAATGTCCTATATAACCACATTAGATTAATTAATTAACAATTAAAAAACCATCTGTACATTAATATGGGTTTTTTATGGTTTCATTAAGTTATTTTATTTTCCATTGGATGAGTTATAGTGTCTGAAAACAATGTTTGGGAATGTTTGTTTTTGTGGTTTTTCTTCAGCGGTTCACTTGTATCCATAAATTGATGTTTAGGTAGAACATGGGTAAACATACATAACTGATATTACAAGTTATTAATGAAATTAAAGGATTATAAATGATCTTATAATGAATTATGTTATATACCATGTGGATTAATCATTAGATAGGAATTTAATGATGATCGTTTGGGTTAATTTGGGCGGTTTCTTCGACCACAAAGAACTAGTTTTGATTAATCATTTTGTAATATGTTTATAAGTTAGTTCCAGAACTTTAAGTAGGAAATAATACATATAAAATGTTTTATTTCAACAATAAAAAATTGTTTCATGACCAGATATAAAGGTAGAAATGGAAAAATAAAACATGTCGTTCTTAAAGGTGATAGATTAACAGCTCCCAAACAATGTTTTATTTTGTAAAATAAAAGGATGTGGGAAAGGGGATAGTATTACCCACAGGGGATCAAAATGTTTAGTATTTTGGGAAAACTTGGACCACACATAAAACTTACAACAAAAAGTATAAATATTTATTAAATTACTCCTTCTCTACATTCTCAATGGCACTTAAGATGTAATTCCTCTCGTTTCCTTTATTTGCCTTTCAATTTCATGTTCTTATTTATTATCTCTCAACCTATATTCATCCAATAGGTATGTTGAATATATTATAATACATGTAATAAAATTTTATTATACTATTGGTATATTATACCATCCAACCACCTTCTCCTTTTCCTTTTATTTTATAAAATAAAATGTTGTACGTAAGGGTTTTATCTATCACCTTCAAGAATGACATGATTTATTTATTCCATTTCTACATTAATATCTGGTCATGAAACAATTTTTATGGTTGAAAAAAAAATTATATGTATAATGTCCTATTTAATGTTCTGGAACTAACATATGTACATATTACTAAATGATTAATCAAAACAAGTTTGGTGTGGTCGGAAAACCGCTCAAATTTACTCAAACAATCATCATTTAATTTTTATATAATGATTCATCTATGTGGTATAATATATAATCAATTAAAATATCATCTAAAATCCTTTAATATAATTAATAATATGTAATATATGTTCTGGATGTTTACCCATGTTCTAACCAAACTTCACTTTATGAATACAAGTCAACTTCTCAAGAAAAACCAAAAAGAAAAACATTCCAAATCAATGTTCTTAAACTCTAACTCATCCAAAGTGACATAAAATAACTTAATGAAATAATAATAAACCATATTCATGTAATAAAGGTTCTTTAATTGTTAATTAATGAATCTAATGTGGTTGTACAGGACATTAATGCGAAGGAAGAGTTCAGATATAAGGTAAGGGGAAATTATCGAACCCAAAATTCATCCTACAAGTTCTCCCTCCTTCACTCCTTTATTGATATGGTTTCTCCTTACAATCATTTTTTCATAATTTTATTTCCTTTACTGGGATATAAATTTGTGTCACTGGTGTTTATGTGAAACAAATTTTTTTCCAAAATAACTCTTCATTTATGAACACACCATTTACTTCTCATTCAAGGATGACAGTTCTTGTAACATGTTTGTTATTCCCTCATTATTTTGGGAACCGAATGTTTATGAACGAGTTCTTACATAATAAAACCCATTCCTTTTAATGGTTTAGTTATGTTCATTTTTGATATATGTTCATTGTGTCATGCATGATAAATGATAATGTTATGATCTAAAGGATACACCTGGAATTATATTGTGCAACATGAATGTTTCAATATGATGGGTGCACCCAGAATTATAAAGTGCTCCAATGCATTGGGTAAATTGATTAATCTCATGAGTTAATGTAAAATGATGAGTGAAAAATATTATATCTTTTTTCACAAGTATTTTTGGTAGTTAACCACTAATACATGATGTTTCATTTTTATGAATTGCCGTATTTCAAGTATCTTATTGATGCTTCCTGCCATGATCATGATCCTTAGCCTATGTTATGGTTATTCTCACCCATTGTTATATTGTTATTATATATCCTCTTAATAGGATTTAATCTCACCTTTTTTGATGTATTTCCTCAGGTTGTTACATGTACTAAGGAGAGGTCAAGTGAAAATGAGAAGTTAGAGTGAAAGGAATTAAATAAATGTTTATGCTTGATGTTGTAATTTTTATGTACATTCCTAGTTTCCCCATGACACTAAAACTTTGGATCATTATGAATAGAAACATAACCTTATTAATAGTTTTATAACCCAATGAATAGTAACCTTACCTATGATAGTATATAAATAAGAATCATGTGGATGTATGATAATCTTATGTTTTGGAATAAGTAAATAAATGTCTTAAAACTGTTTTTTAGAATATATTGTGATTTTAATTAAATATTAAATTAATAATATTTAGAAAATTATTTTTGATAAATGGACTTCATTTTTTGATTATAAATGTCAAAAAATGGTTGGGGAGAATTTTTTGAATTTTTTTTAAATACATGAATTTTTTATGAATAATGAAATACCATAATTTACAAAATAAGCTAAATAAACTTATTATAGAGTCATTTATGACGTTCTTATGATGTAAGCCCAGTTGATTATGATTCACATGATAAAATTTATATTCTTTGTAATAGAAGACTCATTATTTATTGTCTTCTGGATAAAGAATAAATTAATGAATATAAATTGAGAAATCCCATCTTCCCTCTACTATAAAAACCCACATCACTCCCTCTTCTCTTCACTCATTTCAAGCCTTGTGGATTATCCAAATTCTTTCCAAATGTCCTCCCAATCTCCTATTCCATGTCCAGTAAGACTTGGTCTCATAAAAAGACAGAAACCTCTCCCTTAAGGAGGCTCTCAAGGAAGTTTGTTCAAGAGGTAAATTCCTCTTTTTAATTATTTGTCTTTCCTTTCATGTTCATTTGTTTTATTTTTCTAATATTAACTCACCTTATTCAAATGTAATTATAAATCTAATACCATACATGTACTATAATGTTTTGATTATTGTTTAATATGTTATCATTATCTATTCCATTAAACTTCTTTTATACTAGTAGAAAGAACACCATTTGAGATGTGTCAATTTACCACATTCAAGGAAGATAGGATTTAGATTTCTATTATCATTCTCAATTATGGTCATAAAACCATTCATTTTATGGTTGAACCCAATTTTTATATGTGTAATTTACCCTGTTTATGGTTTTGTAAACCCATTGTACAATTTTTAATAAGTTATAAAGAAAAATGAGTTTGTTGTAATCAAAAGACACAAATTAACCGAAATAGTTATCATTAAAAGTTCAATATAACAATTCATCCACATGACATGTAACCATGTTATATAAATGACCACTAACACATATGCATGATCATAAAAAATATGAAAATTCAATTATGGAGATTTAAATCCATTCCACTTGAACTCTATTACTTAAGAACTAGTGACCCAACTATGAAAATAATGAAAACGAACACTCCAGAACGACAAATTTCAATTAAATAAATTATCAATAAGGGGAAAAAAGAACTAAAAAAAAGTTATTATATAGTAAATACATGTTTAATAGGTTCTTAAATAGGTTATTAATAAGTATAATTTCATATTCTCATAGAATAAGTTCAAGAGAGGAACAAATTTAGATTTAAGGTAAGGGTTTTTTCACCCGAACATCTATTTTCATTCGGGTTACTTTTATTGTCTATTACCTCATTGAAACAATTATTTATTTTTATGTACTCCTAAAAAATTATTTTTGTGGTTTATCTATGTGTTTACCAACCATAATATTTCCTTATTTTATGTATAGTTACATTTTAAGAAAGGATCATTCAAAATTGTTTTTGAAATACAAGCCTGATTCAAGGGAATATCTCAATTTCTTACCTATTTTCAAGGGAAATATATAATCAATTTTTGGAAACAATTATATTTAAAAAAACATTTTATTATTAAAATGATATCTTACTTCACTTCTGGTTTTATACATTGTTTTTTTCCAAAAAACTATATTTTTCAAAGTAAAAGAGTATTTATTTCAAGGATTACTCAAAGATTTTATAAGAGTATCTTCATCCATTTCAATAATCTTGTTGATCCTTTTATATTTTTTGGATTAATATTTCATGGAATCATCTACAATATTTAATTAAATGGGGTGAGATAAAATCCCAGTAAGAGGATAGATAAGAATAATATATCAAGGGGTGAGCATAATCATAACATAGGCAAAGGGTCATGAACATGAGAGAAATCATTGATAAAAGACTTGAAATGTGGTAATACATAAAAAATGAAACATCATATCTTAGTGGTAATGTCACGAACCAACCTGGGTCAACCCTGAACCGGTCACCTGAGCTAGTCAGTCACATGGCCAGAGAGGTGTTCCTGATCCTCCCGGGCTAGAGACAGGTGTTAGGGCATCAATAGAGGACAAATAGGAACGATTTCACCCATATAAAATAAGTAAAGCAGTGGAAAAAATAGAATAACTCAAAGTAATAAACATGAAAATAAATAACGATCAACAAAAACCAACTAACCTGACCATGATCAAAACTCTTCATGACTTCGAGAGTCACTCACCAGTCCAAAACCAGCTCTCACCCATGGCGAGCAAGCTCGGTTCAAACCTGTAAAAAAATAAATACAAGAAAATAAAATAGGCATGAGTATTAAAACATAGTAGGTGTTCCCAATGAACTATCCCCCAAACACTCTCTTTAAATAAAGAATTCAATAATTTAAAGTTTGAACTAAAGTATATAATATATGGGTTTCCACATACACACTTTCATTTCTAAAATATGTAACAGTCTATTTCCCTACATAATTTAAAAACAATTTTAGTGTTTGAAAGAAATAGGTTCATTTCATTTTCAAAAAATAATTGAGAAATATTCAGAAATCAAAATTTTTTTCTTAGTCAAAAGGAAAACCACACAAAATACACAACCCGCAATAAGGGTAATAGAAAATGTGGTGCATAGGGGCCAACAACTGAACTAGACCTCTCAATCGTCTCCTACATATATATAAACACTAAATAAAACATGGTTCCAACCTAGGAGCTCATGAGCAAACCAAAACGTACTATACATGTGACTCATCTTGAAGGCATACCTACTCTCATTGACGTCATAACACCCTAATGTTCAGTGATTCCCTACATGGCCTAACCGGGGGTCCCAATACCCTAGCAGAGTATAATCCAATCTAAGGGACACTAGCCAGTGCATAATCTAAACTAGTGTAGGAATCTTTCTAAAAATATTCACATACTATGCCATGTTCCCATGCCAACACGTATAATAAAATGGAAAGGGGTGAGTCAACAAAGTCAATCAAGTAGTCTAAACATCACTCACAACTCATGTAGTCGACGTACATGAAATATCAACCCTGAGTCACCTCAAAGAGAGTTTTCCAAAATAATTTATTTTATTAATATGCCAAACGAGCCTTCACCAATTTTAATGAAAATCCTCATTTCTTGAGAGAACCAAAAAACTTGTTCACACATCAAAATAAATCATTTATAAATAAACCATAACTAAATTTGAATTTACGTGAATTATGTTTAAAGGCCAAACAAGCATTCTTTCACTACTGGTTTTCCATTCATTATTAAAATATTTCAACTGTAGTGTATAAAATAAACGACTCTTTTTACAACAAATAATACTTTTAAAATTAACTATATTATATTATTTACCATGTACTAAAATTAATAAAATATCAAGAAATCAATAACTTCTAAATATAGTGGCGAGTGGAGTGGGGGACCTACCTTAACTCGCAGCTCGAACACGACCACGCGACATGCATCGCTCATGCGCATAAGCACGAGCAAGCTGTTGATACTGTTAACAAGGGGTTACTCCGCCAACATGCTGTAATTAATTCACAACTACTAAAAACACATAACCACTTACTTAAAACAATCCAAATGAATAATTAGCAAAAAATAAGCACCTCTAAATGTTGTCAAAACACAATTCGCACCATCAACATTATTTACTAAACCACATTAAAATCCGCAACAGGTTTAAAAATACCACACCATGCCATAATAATTCACTAATCATTTAAAAGAGCCACCAGGCCATTTCAGGAAAGCAATAGAGTGAAAAACCAGACAAAAAAGCACGATATGTTGAATTCTACATTTAAAAGCACATGCTCCTAAACACATTTTCAAAACCAGGATCGCAAAATCAAAATTATTTAATAAAATATCGAAAATTCATAAATCTATTTTGAGTAGTTTACCACGGTTTGGTAAAGAAAAACCAACTCAAAACCACATAAATAGTTTTATATAACCTTTACACCATTTATAAAACACCTTTACACCATTTAGATAATATAATAAACCATAAATAAAATTTTAAAAAGAATAACATGGCTTTACCCACTAAACCCACAAAAAACCTTCTTTTATGAACAAATGTACACAACGCCACATCAAAAAAAATTAGTACCACTCACACAGATTAATAAACTAACTACACAATTAAATAAAATATTTTCACAATTAAACAAACCACTATGAATATTTATTAAACAATTGCAAAATGTGGCGCATGACTCAAAATATCAAAAACTCACTCAAAACTTATTTTTTAACAAAACACACATTGACATCACCCTAAAACAAAACTACAACCCTTTCAAATTTTAATAAACCAACAAAACAGTTTATAAAACACTACAAAATATTGAACACAACTAAATTAAAAAAATAACTATTTTGCCCCAAACTAATCAATCACTAAGCATGTCAAAACAACCGAGCAAGTAAAATATTTGGCCAAACAATGACTATCTATAAAGGAAAATAATTTTCTCTATAAAAAATTTTCTAAAATAATAATAATAATGATAATGATAATAACTAATTAATACTCAGAAGATGTGAAAAATACAAGCAATCAAAGTATTTCTAAATTTAAAGGGCAAGGAAAAGGGATCCTACCTCAATCATCGATGGACTTCCGGAAACAAGTGTAAACCCTTGTTTTCACTGTGACCGCACCATAGAGGTTTAAAAACACACCCTAATCAACAATTTGGACTCAAAATTTTTATGTATAAATCTTGAACTACCCTAGCCATGGGAAGAAAAAAAAACTAAACTTTGTGTAGAGAGTGAATACCTGAGGGGGGAGAAGGTAGATCGGCGCCGAAGGAGAGGTGTGCTGGTGAGGTAAAGGTGTCGATGAGAAGGTTGGCCAGCACAACATGTCATCAGAAGGGGGCTGCATGACCAAGAAAGGGTCAACTAGAAAGGGGAGGTAGCGATTCGTTAAGGGTCGACTGAAGAAGAGCTGCAAGGAAGGGGTGCGTGGACCAGGTCGCAAGGGGGAAGGGGGGTTGTTTCGCCGAATGGGGGAAGGAGATGGGGGATGTGCGTGGAATTGGGGGGGAGTGCAAACCTAGCTTTATTTTTTTACATAATATCTATTAAAATAACAGTCATAATAATAATTAGAATAATACACATGATGATGATGATAATAATAATAATAATAAATCTAATAAAAATATAATAAATATAAAATAATTTCTACAATAATAAGAATTTAATTAATAATAAAGCAATGTTTTAATAATGATGATAATATTATGATTATTTCTATAACAATGTTTCGAACTTCAATATTAATATTCCTTCAACATCATAGTTTGCTATGAAAACCGGGCAGGTCGCACGGTGAATAGGGTGTTGCTGCATAGCCCCTCGACCGTGTTCTGCTCGAGCGCAGACACTGCCAAACACACCTACACACGCTTTTTAAAAAACACAATGTTTTAACCATGGATCACCCAAAAACCTGACCCGAGTCATAACCAAAGGAAAATTTAAACCCAGGTATGAAAATTCTCCCCACTAAAACGCTTTCTGCCCCCAGAAATCCATAAAAAGATCAAAACCCAAAACAAGAACTGACATTACTTATCAATTAAAATATATATCTAAATAATGACAATAAAAAGATCCCAAAACACCCCCTAAAATGGAGAGATAAACCAGAAGAACTCATGCAACAGAAACGAACTTCCCGCTAAGTGTCACCCACCCCCAAAAGTATGATCACCTCCAGTTGATCCCTTTAAAGGACATAAAAGTTTCACAACATTAAATCCAGGCCCAACATACACATACCTTGAACAACATTAAACATAACTCAACCATTTCCTCCATCCTCAATTGATCCTTAAAACAGAATATCTGGAACCACACCATGAAAAACACAATAACCCTCTTGAAACCAACAAACAAGTTTAAACCACATCCAATGAGTAAATCTTAAAACCTTACTCTAATCTGACACTGAAACTCTCACACCTCAACTCTTTAACAAAAATAAGAACATAGAATTAGGTGGCTCTATACAAGACCACCCACCACCAAACCAAAACCCAGAACAAAACTGGGATATTGACATGCGAGGACCGAACAGACTCCCCACCATAGGAAACAATCCAAACTGAATTCAGAGAGACCCGTGATGGGTCTCCCCATCATAAGGACTGTTGAGATTAATCAAACTTGGAGACTTCCGAATGGGCCAAAAACCCCACCATAATGGGAGGGGTGAGAAAGGGTGGGCCCAACCGATAGAGTATCAAAACTACCACCATCACTACACTAACAACTTCACACCCTCGAAAGAAAATGAACCATGATGCACTAAATTTTGGAATTAAATAAAGAACATTTTACGTCGCTGGGGTTCTCCTGACTACGCACCAGCTTCACTCTGGGACCTAAGGTTGGAGCTCTAATGATTGATGCATCTCCTGCCTCATAGTCAGTCATCAAAAATTAACAAAAATAACACAAAAACCAGAATTTCACCAAGAACACTTCAAATAAAATAAAAGGTTAAACCACAAACATTATTACAACTGAAAGAAAAAAATACCACAAAACGCTATAAGAGACAATTACTTAATCAAAGAAAAATTACAAATAGAAAACCTCAAACTGATCCCCAAACATCACCCTACTCTTATTGAAGGACTGAGGTAACCATCTATGAGCTAGGTCTGGCTTTAGAGTTCTTCTTAGAAACACCTCGGCAGAATTGATGCAAGTGACCCAGACATCCACAGGTGTGGCAGGGTCTCGGAGCACTCGATCACGTCAGCCTCTTGTGACCCCACCTACCACACTGGTGATAGATCACAACATTGAATTGTGAAGAAGATGGATGAAGGTCTGAAGGCCACTTAAACCCTATATTAGAGCCTCCAGCATCAGGTCGCTTCCCATTCTTCCTATCGTCATCCTCTGCACTACCTCCTAAAGCTAGAGGATTCGCCTCTTCAAGTCCTCCTACTAACTCATCTTCAACCAAAAAGGATTTCCCCACAACATATGAGAAGGTGGTTAGATTGGTATCTTCCACATTTGATTGTAGTTCAGGTCGGAGTCCGGACTCAAATTGCTAATCCTTCTTGGGATTACTCACAACGAACCACTGATCACACGAAACTAGGTCTTTGAAACATCGATAGAATTCCAGTACCGATTCAATGACCTGCTGAAGACAACACAACTCCATCCTCTTCCTCAACATCATCAACTCAGAGAAGTGATTTTGGATGATTGAAGACCTGAAAAAATCCCATGTTATATCTTTCCGAGGTTTACTCCGAGACACGGACTTCCACCATTTCTTGGATGGACCTTCAAGCATTATGGTAGCCAACTTCACCTTTAACGACTCAGGCAACCCAATGAAACTGAACATCCTATCAATATTTGATAAACACTCTTCCACCTCAAGTGGATATGCTTGACCATAAAACAGGGGAGGGATCAACATCTGGAAATCCCGAACATAGTCTATGGGCTGGTCAAATGGAGGATTTTCTAGGGGCGCACCACTAGAAGTTGCACCTTGTGCATCTATCAAACCATTGTGGGGGTGAAAACTAAGGAACAAGGAAACAAAGAACATAATCAAAACAAGGTCATTTCCATTTCAAATTTAACTTTTCACAATTTCCTAAATAAAACATTACAAAACACTTTTTTTATGTAAAGAAGACCAAAACAATCCACAAGGATAACTTGTGTTGATGGGTGACTCAAACATATGGTTGGCGACCATATGACAGTCCCTCCACAATCACAAGGAGCACTCAAGGGTAATGTCCCTGGCTCCACATGGCTTGCTAGACCATGAGAGCTCATAGAGGTCACTTTCCCAACTCCCGTTTCATTTCCCAATACAAAACAAACCATAAGAATCAAAGGACATCGACAAACCCAAACATCCCATGGTAACTGGAGGTTTGGAACAGGAAAGGGTTCATGATGTCCTTTTCATCCCTACACCCCGAGTACCAACAATTATACTCCTTCTACCATGAAAACCCCAAAGAAACATGGGTGTTCTGAAAAGAAATGTCTGCTTAGGATCCGACCTCCTCTGATACCATTTTTTCATGAACCAACCCAGGTCGACCCTAAACCAGTCACCCGATCCGATCTGCGACATGGCACGAGAGGCATTCCTGATCCTCCCGAGTGGGAAACAAGCACCAAGGAATAAATAGAGGAAAAATGTGATTGATTTCGCCCAGATAAAATAAGTAAAGAATCAAAAGAAATAAAATAAAGAAAAGTAAACAAAAAAAAGAAAGAATGATCAACAACAACCAACTAACCTGACCATGACCAAAATTCCTCGTGACTCCGAGAGTTACTCACTGGTCCACAACCATCTCTCACCCATGGTGAGCAATCTCAATTCAAACCGGTACCAAAACTAAAAATAGGGAAAGACTATAGGCGTGTGTATTAAAACTCAGTAAGCGTTCCCAACGAACAATACCAGAAACACTACCTTTAAATAAATAATTCACAAATTTTAGGTTTTAACTAAAGTTTATAAAATATGGGTTTCCACGCAAACACATTAATTTCTAAAACATGTAACAGTCCATTTCCCTTTATAATTTAAAAACAAGTTTAGTGTTTGAAAGAAATAGGTGCATTGGATTTTAAAACATTTTTTTGAAATATTTAGAAATCCAAATTTTAGTTTTTAGAAAAAATTAAAACCACATAAAACACACTAAGGGAAATGGAAATGGTGGAACAAATGGGCCAGACACCAAACTAGACCTCTCAATCATCCGCCACATACAAATAAACACTAAATAAAACATGGGTTGAACCATGGAGATCGTGAACAATCTAGAACATACTATACAAGTGACTAACCCAGAAGGAATTCCTACTCTTGATGATGTCATAACACCCTAACGCCCGGTGTTTCCCTAGATGGCCTAACCGAGGGGCCCAATACCCTAGCAGAGTATAATCTTTACTAAGGGCCACTAACCAGTGCATAATCTAATCTAGTGCAGAAATCATTCTTAGAAGACTCACTTACTATGCCAGGTTCCCTTGTCAGCACGTATAACAAAAATGAAAGGGCTGAGTCAACAGAGTTAGTCAAGTAGAACAAACATCACTCACAACTCATGTAGTCAATGTACACCAATGAACATCCCTAAGTCACCCCAAAGAGATATTTTCCAAAATAATTTATTTTATTAATGTTCCAAATGGGCCATCACCAATTTTAAAGAAAACCCTCATTTCTCGAGAGAGAAAACCACTTTTTCGTTATTCAAAAGAAATAATTTATCAATAAACAAGAACTACATTTGAAATTATGTGAATTATGTTTAAAATCCAAACGAGCATTCTTTCACTAATGGGTGTCCGTTCATCAAGAAAATATTTCAAGTGTCATGTATAAAATAAAAGTCTCTTTTTACACCAAATAATCACATAAAAATTTACAATATTATATTATTTCCCAAGTACTATAATTAATAAGATATCAAGAAATCAATAAATTCTAAAACAAACGTACACAACTCCACATAAAAAAACCAATTATCACCACTCACATAGATTAATAAGCTATCTACATAATTAAATAAAACACTTTCACAATTCAACAAACCAATAATAAAATTTATAAAACAATTTCAAAATGTGTTGCATGACTCAAGATATCAAAAACTCACTCAAAACTTCTTTTATAACTAAACACACATTGACATCACACCAAAACACAACTAAAACCCTTTCAAATTTTAGGAATCAAACAACCCAGTTTATAAAACACTATAAAATAGTGGAAAAAAACTAAATTAAAAAAATAACTATTTTGCACCAAAATAATAAATCGCTAAGCACGTCAAAACAACCAAGCAAGCAAATTAGTAGGCTATACAATGACTTTCTATAAAGGCAATTAATTTTGTTCGACACAATTTTTCTTAAAATAATAATAATAATAATAATAATAATAATAACTAGTTAATACTCAGCGGATGTGAAAAATACAAGCAATCAAAGTATTTCTAAATTTAAAGGGAAAGGAAAAGTGATCCTACCTTAATTGTCGATGGACTTCCCGAAAATAGTGTGAATCCTCATTCGTACCATGACCATGCCTTATAGGGTTAAAAACAAACCCTAATCATAAATCTGGACTAATGATTTTTATGGATAAATCATGAACATCCCTAGCCATGGTATGAAGAAAAAAACTAATCTTAGTGTAGAGAGTGAATACCGAAGGGCGGAGAAGGATGATCAATGCCGGAGGAGATGCATTCCGGCATGGGAAAGTTGCCGATGAGAAGTTCAGCCAGCACAGTTGGTCTTTGGATGGGGGTTTCATGACCAGGGAAGGGTCGACTGAAGGGGGGGCAGTGTTGGCGACGTCACACCAGCCTGGTGGAGGCGACGATGAAGTTTGCAGCGGCTGGTGGAAGCTGGTGGCGACAGAGGGTCGACCGGCAAGGGGAGTTGGCAAGTCGTTAAGGGTCGACTGAATAAGAGCTGTAAGGAGGGGGGTGCCTGGTTCAGGTCACAAGGGGGAAGGGGGAGTTGTTGCGCTGAAAATGGGAAGGAGATGGGGGTTGCGCATGGAATTGGGGGGGGAGTGCCACCCTATCTTCCTTTTTTACTTAATAACAATTAAAATAAGACTTATAATAATGATTAGTGTCACGACCCGACCCTACCCAGGCTTGAGCTGAAACTACCCCAAGCCCGCCTCCATAGGCCAGGGGCTGGCGACCAGCGCCGAAGGCATAATAACTCGAGGAGGCCTTTGCCTAAGCACATGTACACACACACGCAGAAAACTCAATGCAACAGTGCAGAGTAAAATTAAAGACAAGAAAAGAAAAGGATAGGGAAACTACTATAAATAAACCACAAGAGTGCATCAACCTCTAATCAGTACAGGGTACAAGCTAAAAAGGAAAGGGCAAAACATGCGCCCAACCAAAAAGTGCCACAACCCGGCAACAGGTAAACAAAAAGAAACAACTGACGGGTCTCCCACCTGGATCCCGGCCACGAACACCACATGCGGTCCAAGCTCCCAAGCTCCTACGCTCCCCTAAAATAACGCTCCACCTGTCCATCGTCTTTAAGGGCACACCAAGTGCGGTAAAAGACCAAGCAGGGGTGAGTATAAAAATACTCAGTAGGATACCCCGAAGGCTCGAGGGAGCAAAAAAGGACGTACCGAAGGGTGAGAAGTAGAGAAAACAGGGAGTAGAACAGAAGTACAATAGAGTGCAGTAGAGTAACAGTAGGGAGTCCAGCTCAACCCAACAAACGGAAAGAAGGTAGACTCATCCAGACATAAGGAGATGGAAACCGTGAGAAGATGAACTTCTCGTCGAGTCTTCGCAACCTATAGCAGGAGAGTAGACTCATCCAACCACAAGAAGCTAGACACGGAAAGCACGTGGCATACCCTGTGCGTCTTCGCCTCTCCTGGAAGGAGAGTAGCCAAAACCCAAGGAGTGGGTACTCGAACAAGGTATATACATATATGTATTCTCTACAAGAATCCCAAACAAGCTCGTAAGGGGATCTCCATCTCGTAGCTCAGCCCAAGAAAATGAGTCGCCAACAGTCCTAGAAGCAAACACCATTATCGATGCCCAGCATCCCACACGTCTGCCCTGAACCGCAAGCCAAGGGGCTCAGTCACCACACCTTGACACTATCCGCTTTGGGTGGCACTGACTCGCCCGCACGGTTTTAGATCACGTCACAAGAATGCGTCTCGGTGGGGAAAGTGCCCCTCGTACTTGAAAGTTCTAGGGAAATTCATACCACACCTCGTCACTGCCCTGCAGTCGAGAGGTCTCCTCAAAGCCAAAGTCGTTCCATCACCGACCCGTACAACCAAGGGTCCCGCTCTGGTAAACATAGAGGAAAACCACAGGCTAGCCTAGTAGAAAGGACTGAGCCTGGAATGACAACGAATGACCCACTGCCCAGCCCCGCTGGAGGGTAATTCATAACCCGATATCGGGCGACCCACTGCCCAGCCACGCTAGATGGTAAACTATAACACATCATCCGGCGACCCACTGCCCTGCCCCGCTGGAGGGTAGACCTTAATACATCATCAGGTGACCCACTGCCCAGCCCGCGGGAGGGTAAACCATAATACATCATCAAGCAACACACTGCCCAGCCCCGCTGGAGGGTAGACCTGGAATAAGTCGACAGGAGACCCACTGCCCAGCCTTGCTGGAGGGTAGACCTAGAACTAGACAACGGGCGACCCACTGCCCAGCCCTGCTGGAGGGTAGGACCTAAGAGGTCGTCGGGTGACCCACTGCCCAGTCTCTACTGGAGGGTAAACCCTAAGTGCATCGGGCGACCCACTGCCCAGTCTCTGCTTGAGGGTAGACCTTAAAAGCCGATGAGTAACCCACTGCCCAGCCCCGTTGGAGGGTAAAACCCAGAACTGCTCTGGCCATATCAACTGGAGGGTACAACACTGGCCAACCAATCACGGGGTGGGTATCGCACAACCACCCAACATCAGAACAACACACCCAAAAAAAGTTCAGCACCTGCTCCATCACTAGGTGTCACTAGCACCGCTACCTGCCAATACATCGCGAATGAAACCAGGGGGAGACCACTCAACCCTGCTGGTCAACAAACGAGCACCGAGTCAAGGGAAAAACTCCAACCTGCTGGTCAAAAAAAACACACATAGGGACCCTCTACGTCGCGAGAGGTCAAAGTACGCAAATCAGAACCCAGCACGCACGTGGGGCCCACACAACGTGTGGCCCCATCTCAACCCCAACTGAACGCACCAACGTTCTCAGGTACGAACAACCACATGTACCTCCAAGCATTTCCGTATATTCCCAGAGTATACCACAGTCTCATCCCAAGGGCCATCGTGCACACAACACCCAACATCAACGCGAAGGTGTGACGTAACATCTCCAACACAAAGGCCCAGGCATGGCCAACCACATCTCGTGAACCACTTACATCACTCTCCCAAGAGTGTGTGATCACACGCCAAGGGCCTGCTACAAACAAGGTAGGGCGAACCACCACCGGAGCACCTTTCATGATTCCACATTTAATAAGATCACGTATAAGGATCCGCACAACCAAACGGATCGCACTGTTGTAATCCTCACAGAAAAACATGCGAGATCGACTACTTACTCGCCTCCAACGGATATCCGACAAAAAAGGTCACCAACACCGCCTCACGCCCGAACGGCATCCCGTGATCCCGAGCCTCGGCCCTGAAAACTGTCGGGCGCATCGCACCATTGCGATCCCTACGAGAAAACATGTCAAAATCACTACTCACATGAGTGCAACAGATATCTAGAGAAAAGGATGCATTCCGGCGCACTGCACACGAGCGGCGCCACGTGGGACCCGCAACCCGGTCCTGAAACTCAACGAACGGATCGCACCACTGCGATCCTCTTGAAAAAGTGCACAAGATGGACCACTCAATTGTCCAAAATGGTCGCTCGGTGATAAAGACGGAAAATAACCGTCGACGCCCAAACAGCCCTCATGGGCCCCGCACCATCGTGCCAAATTAGGGAGGGCGAATTGCACCATTGTAATCCCCTCAGAAAAACATCCAGAATCGACTGCTCGCACGCCCTGAACGGACGCCCGGTGAGAAAGGCGTGAAACGCTGCACGCAGTTCGAAAGACGGGCCGTGGGGCCCGCGCCTCAACCTCGGCCTCAACGCCCGGAACCAACCTGGAAACCTCCGCCTCGACATCAGAGTTCCAACGCCGCTGACAGCGCTTAAAACGGACGTCGGACGCGTCCGCGCCGTCCGAAACAAAATCCCCCGAAGAAACGACTAACCCCTCGTCGTGCGTGCCGCGCCACCGAGGCCCCTCGTTTCGGGAATAAAAAATTCCCAAAACCATCTCAAAAGTCTGCCTTGTCGATGCGGTTCCACTGCCGCAGACGGCGCGTCAATCGGAAGCGCCATTTAAGAGTTACGCCCCCCCCCCCCCACGAATGCAAGGGGGCCTATCCGGGCCGGTCCACCCCGGCCTGCCCGGTCCGAGACGCCGACCCGCTGGCCGAGGCCCGCCTCAAACCGCCGGATCCGAGCGGGTCCGACCCTCCTCATCTGATCGGCCAAATGGCTGGTCTCCTGTTGCAACGCAGGACCCACCTCATGCGGGTCCTTGCCTCCTCCAAAATAGACCGGCCGAAGCTGGTCCTCGTTGACCAGGAAGACCCGCACGGCGCGGGTCCTCCCTCCTCCGCAGAACGCGATCGGCGTGCTGGCCTCCACCGCGGCCGCTCCTCCTGAACGCCAGACGACCGCCCACGCTGCCCCGCTGCCGAGGTGCCGCCTCAGGCTGGACCCGCTCCGCTGCCGTCCGGCTCACCGCGCCGCTGCCTCGCTCGCCCGGCCGAAGCCCCTACTGCCAAGGTGCCGCCTCAGCCTGGAGCCGCTCCGCCGCCGTCCGGCTCACCACGCCGCATCCTGGCTCGCCCGGCTGAAGCCCCCACGCCCTCTTCCGCTCGAACCCGCCGAAACCTGAACACCCGCGAACTTCGACGATCAACCTCGGCCTCCTCCAAGCTCGGATTTTGATTCTGAAAGAAGCGTCGGAAAGGGAAAAAACTATACTACGCAACCATGTAAGTTTCTCAATAATCTGGCAGAGTTTCGATACAAATAATTGAGATCGAAGTAGGTGCGGTGAAAGAGAAATGCAAACGACAAATCCTACCTCGTGGGCGTTGCCCGGAGCATCGCCGCCGAACCGCCGCCTTGCCGAAGCTGCCTCTCCGGAGCCGCCTCGCCAGAGGTAGAGGGGGAGAGGGAGAGCTCCTCCTTGCTGTTGTCCAGGTGAGGGAGAGGAAGAGGGTGGGGTGACTTAAGCGTTTAAATAGAAACGCTTAACCACCCGCCCGTCGGCGCGAACCCGAACCCTCAGCAGGGTCGAGGTTAAACCTCCCCTGGGGTAAACACCACCTCCCGAGAACAACGGTGGTCTTGGAATTTTAATCCGAGACCCCGTTCAAAAGTTATTACACTTAGCGCCCGAGGCCGCCAAATTACGAAAACGCCCCTGGGACCATTTTTTACAAACGGCTCGCGCCCGCGAAACTTATACCCCTCCTAGGGTAAACGGCACGCTCCGAACTCAACGGTGCACTCGGTTTTCCGATCCTAGCCCTCGTTTAAGAGATACTAGCGTTTCTCCATTAAACGAATTAATTTATTTATTTAATCCGTTTAACGTTCCAGAAGCGGGCGAGGGGTCCCAACATCCCGTGCCGACAAGTTTTATGTCATTCCTAGGGTAAACACCCCATTCCAGACCCATCCGTACACTCAGACATATTATCTAGAACTCTGTTTAGGAGTTATATCATTTATTAGGTGTTTCCAGTGTGAACGCACTGAAAATTTAATTCTGGCCACTCTGGGGCTCGGAATTGCACGCCGTCTGAAGGCGCTGCCTTGTAATATTGTCAAGAATATTCCAAAGTCTTTTGTAGCAAAAACCGTGTTCTTAAATCATTCCCTCCTTCAATCTTTTCATCCCCGAAAAGAAAAAACTAGGGACCAACATAGGGTACTAAGCCCACACCTGGCTTTCCCATACCCAGAAGAACCCACGCACAGCTCCGCGTCACCGCACACAGACCAAAGGATTGATCCGTTCATGTGAGGTCGGCCCATGCCGACGTCGTGCACCCACTCCAGACTTTGGGGTTAGGGAAAGGCGGTAGGGTACCTCTCCATCCCTTTGCACGATCTCAAATAGCCCGAAGGCCCTTGGGGGTAGCTCACCTCCCCGGTCAAACCTCTACGTCGCACGTCGTGACTGGAATCACCGCCCGCACCTGGAACAAGGCCCGGTGATTCCCTCCTTCAGAATATCCATATGGTGAAACACCCAAGGATATCTGGTCATGAAAGATTTCCCAGTCGATGTCTCTCAACCAAGACTCTCTTACACGCTCGGAAGCGAAGGAGACAACACCATCGACTAAAGGAAAAGGTCTCACGCCTTTTTCCTTACCAACACAAGGTTATACCTGACGCCCTACGTCACCCTGGTAACACCTCAAACAAGGATAAGGGAGAAAATCCTTTCACACGCAGAGCCTAACAATTCTACTACAAGAAGTAGAGGAGTCTCAAGGGGTACCTCTCACCATCCCATGCTCTACAGGATCATAGACATCCAAAGCTCGTGGTTGTCCGTGGTCCCAACCGTCAGCACTCGGAGCCTGACGTGGACCACCAAGTGGTGATGGGAAGATCTCATAAAGTCATCCCCCACTAACAGATCCTCCCGCTCCTCTGCTAGCACCACCTCCCTGGGTACTACTCCGATCACGGCGCTGCCTCTGTCGTGGTGGTGTTCCTGCTGCCTGCCCAAAGCTCCCAGCAACTCGGGTCGGGCAGTCTCGTGCCAAGTGACCTCGCCCGTCACAAGCATAGCACCGACTCTCTCTGGGCTGCACTGGTTCCCTCTGGCGCCACTGTGGTGTACGACTACGCCCCTGAGTCCGGTTTTCAGTAAGCCACCTGTGTCAAGGTTCTGCTTGCCGACGCCCACTAGCTGCTGCAGACGTCTCAGCTCCAATGTGCCTGTTGCCACAACCAACACTAGAACGCGACAGGAAGCCCTCTGTCACCAAAGCCTTCTCTAGCACCCCGGTATATGTGGAAATGCCCAAGGGTACTATGAAAGCACGAATCTCTCGGCGGAGACCCTGCTCAAACTTCCGTGCTCAAAAGTTGTCGTCATGGACCAAGTCTAGGTAAAAGCGTGCACGGTCTGCAAAACTAGCTACATACTCGGCAAACGTCATCCCTCTCTTCTAAAACTATAGGAGCTTTTGAATCCGAACAGGGCGCAAGCAGGAGGGGAAAAACTCCTCACGGAGAAACAACTAAAAGTCGTCCAATGAAAGCGACAACTCGTCAAGAAACTGAGTCACCAGACTCCACCAACGCCGAGCTGCTCCACGAAAAAGGGTGGCTTCCAAAGCCACTCTATGATATGTCGGCGTATGCACAAGCCCGAAGAGACTAATCACTGCCTCTAGCCAACCCTCTGCTACCTGAGGGTCTGGCTCACAACTGAACCTCAGCGTTCTCTGCCGCTGGAACTCACGGAGCGCGCTCTACCTACGCTCAAGCCCTGTCAGCTCTACTGAAGCTGTCTGCTGCTCAACAGGTGGGGGTGCTGCTACCGGCCCACTCGAAGAAAAGGGCTCGCATGATGGGTCCTGGACTATGGCCTCGTAGCTCACAGGGTCGTTGTCACGCACCCAAAGCTGGTATCCTGGCTGGCTGTCTTCGTGGAGACATCCTGATCATTATCAAGGAGTGCCGCGGTCAGATGAGCATATATGTATAAACCAAAAACAACAACGATGGGGAGCTGACTCAAGAAGGAGAGTCAAGACTCAGTCCTATGTGATGCACAAACCAAATTTTTCCTGCAACAAGTGTCTCATCATGTCGAGTCGACAAGCGGGTTATCAAGGTCCTGGTGAATGGATACGTCGGCCGCCGCACCATCACTGGACTCCCTAACCTGAGAGCCGCTCTCGAGACACGTTAACACTGCTGCCCTAAATCCAAACCAATTCTTCTTTTAGGGACGTCCGCACAACGTCCCAAGGAACGAACCATCTCTGATACCACTTTGTCACGACCCAACCCTACCCGGGCTCGAGCCGCAACTACCCCAAGCCCGCCTGCATAGGCCAGGGTCTGGCGACCAGTGCTGAAGGCACAATAACTTGGGGAGGCCTTTGCCTAATCACCTGTACACACACACGCAGAAAACTCAATGCAACAGTGTAGAGTAAAAGTAAAGACAAGAAAAGGAAAGGAAAGGGAAACTGCTATAAATAAACAACAAGAGTGCATCGACCTCTAATCAGTACAGGGTACAAGCTAAAAAGGAAAGGGCAAAACACGCGTCCAACCGAAAAGTGCCACAACCCGGTAACAGGTAAACAAAAAGAAACAACTGACGGGTCTCCCACCTGGAACCCGACCATGACCACCGCACGCGGTCCAAGCTCCCAAGCTCCTACGCTCCACTGAAGTCACGCTCCACCTTTCCGTCGTCTGCAAGGGCACACCAAGTGCGGGAAAAGGCCAAGCAGGGTTGAGTATAAAAATACTTAGTAGGATACCCTGAAGGC
This sequence comes from Viscum album, assembly GCA_963277665.1. NCBI lineage: Eukaryota > Viridiplantae > Streptophyta > Magnoliopsida > Santalales > Viscaceae > Viscum > Viscum album. The sequence continues at coordinate 354,212,574 of OY728155.1, read as the reverse complement.
TCGAGGGAGAAACAAAGGAGGTACCGAAGGGTGAGCAGTAGAGCGAACAGGGAGTAGAACAGAAGTACAACAGAGTGCAGTAGAGTAACAGTAGAGAGTCCAGCTCAACCCAACAAACAGAAAGATGGTAGACTCATCCAGACACAAGGAGCTGGAAATGGTGAGAAGGTGAACTTCTCTTCGAGTCTTCGCTACCTATAGCAAGAGATTAGACTCATCCAACCACAAGAAGCTAGACACGGAAATCACGTGGCATACCCCAGGCGTCTTCACCTCTCCTGGAAGGAGAGTAGTCAAAACCCAAGGAGTGGGTACTCGAATAAGGTATATACATATATGTATGCTCTACAAGAAGCCCGAACAAGCTTGTAAGAGGATCTTTGTCCCATAGCTCAGCCCAAGAAAATGAGTTGCCAATAGTCCTAGAAGAAAACACCATCATCGATGCCCAGTATCCCGCACGTTTGCCCTGAACCACAAGCCAAGGGGCTCAGTCACCACACCTTGACACTATCCTCTTTGGGCGGCACTGACTCACCTGCACGGTTTTAGATCGCGTCACAAGAACGCGTCTCGGTGGGGAAAGTTCCCCTCGTACATGGAAGTTCTAGGGAAAGTCAAACCACACCTCTTCACTACCCTGCAGTCGAGAGGTCTCCTCAAAGCCAAAGTCGTTCCATCACCGACCCGTAAAACCAAGGGTCACGCTCTGGTAAACACGGAGGAAAACCACAGGCTAGCCTAGTAGAAAGGACTGAGCCTGGAATGCCAACAAATGACCCACTGCCCAGCCCCGCTGGAGTGTAATTAATAACCAGATATCGGGTGACCCACTGCCCAGCCCCGCTGGAGGGTAAACCATAACACATCATCCGGCGACCCACTGCCCAGCCCCGCTGGAGGGTAGACCTTAATACATCATCAGGTGACCCACTGCCCAGCCCCGCTGGAGGGTACACCATAATACATCATCAAGTGACCCACTTCCTAGCCCCACTGAAGGGTAGACCTGGAATAAGTCGAAAGGCGACCCACTGCCCAGCCTTGCTGGATGGTAGACCTGGAACTAGATGACGGGTGACCCACTACCCAGCCCTACTGGAGGGTAGGCCCTAAGAGGTCGTTGGGTGACCCACTGCCCAGTCTCTGCTGGAGGGTAGACCCTAAGTGCATTGGGCGACCCACTGCCCAGTCTCTATTGGAGGGTAGACCTTAAAAGCCGATGAGTAACCCACTGCCCAGCCCCGCTGGAGGGTAAAACCCAGAACTGCTCTGGCCATATCCACTGGAGGGTACAACACTGGCCAAACAAACACTGGGTGGGTATCACACAACCACCCAACTCCAGAAGAATGCACCAAAAAGAAGTTCAATTCCTGCTCCATCACTGGGTGTCACTAGCACCGCTACTGGCCAATCCATCGCGAATGAAACCAGGGGGAGACCACTCAACCCTGCTGGTCAACAAACGAGCACCGAGTCTGGGGAAAAACTCCACCCTGCTGGTCAAACCAACACACAGAGGGACCCTCTATGTCGTGAGAGGTCAAAGTACGCAAAGCAGAACCCGGAACGCACGTGGGTCCCACACAACGTGTGACCCCATCTCAACCCCAACTGAACGCACCAACGTTCTCAGGTACGAAAAACCACATGTACCTCCAAGAATTTCCGTATATTCCCAGAGTATACCACAGTCTCAGCCCAAGGGCCATCGTCCACACAACACCCAATGTCAACGTGAAGGCATAACGTAACATCTCCAACTAAAAGGCCCAGGCACGTCCAACCACATCTCATGAACCGCTTACATCACTCTCCCAAGAGTGTGCGATCACACGCCAAGGGCCCGCTACAAACAAGGTAGGGCGAACCACCGCTGGAGCACCTTTCATGCTTCCACATTTAATAAGATCATGTATAAGGCTCCACACAACCAAACGGATCATACCATTGTAATACTCGCGGAAAAAACACGCGAGATTGACTACTTACTCGCCTCCAATGGATATACGACGAAAAAAAGTCACCAACACCGCCTCACGCCCGAACGACATCCCGTGATCCCGAGCCTCATCCCCGAAAACTGTCGGGCGCATCGCACCATTGCGATCCCCTCGGGAAAACACGTCAAAAACACTACTCACGTGAGTGCAACGTATATCCAGAGAAAAAGATGCATTCTGGCGCACCGCACACGAGCGGCGCCACATGGGACCCACAACCCGGTCCCGAAACCCAGCGAACGGATCACACAGTTGCGATCCTCTTGAAAAAGTGCACAAGTTGGACTAATCACTTGTCCAAAACATTCTCCCGGTGATAAAGAAAGAAAATAACCGTCGACGCCCAAACGGCCCTCATGGGCCCCGCACCATCGTGCCAAATTAGGGCGGGCAGATTGCACCATTGCAATCCCCTTGGAAAAACATCCAGAATTGACTACTCGCACACCCCAAACGGACGCCCGGTGAGAAAGGCTTGAAACGCTTCACGCAGTTTGAAAGACGGGCCGTGGGGCCCATGCCTCAACCTCGACCTCAATGCCCAGAATCACCCTAGAAACCTCTGCCTCGATGTCAGAGTTCCAACGCCGCTGACGGCGCCTAAAACGGACGTCGAACGCGTCCGCGCCGTCCGAAACAAAATCCCCCGAAGAAACGACTAACCCCTCGTCGTGAGTGTCGCGCCACCGAGGCCCCTCGTTTCGGGAATTAAAATTTCCCGAAACCATCTCAAAAGTCCACCTCGTCGATACAATTCCACCGCCGCAGACGGCGCGTCAATCGGACGCACCGTTTAAGAGTTACCCCCCCCCCCCCCCGAATGCAAGGGGGCCTATCCGGGCCGGTCCACCCCGGCCGGCCCGGTCCGAGACGCTGGCCCGCTGGCCGCGGCCCGCCTCAAACTGCCGGACCCGAGCGGGTCCGGCCCTCCTCATCCGACCGGCCAAATGGCCGGTCTCCTGTTGCAACGCAGGACCCGCCTCATGCAGGTCCTTGACTCCTCCGAAATAGACCGGCCGAAGCCGGTCCTCGTTGACCAGGAAGACCCGCGCAGCGCGGGTCCTCCCTCCGCCGAACGCGACCGGCACGCCGGCCTCCTCCGCGGCCGCTCCGCCTGAACGCCAGCCAACTGCCCACGCTGCCCCGCTGCCGAGGTGCCGCCTCCGCCTGGAGTCGCTCCCCCGCCGTCCGGCTCACCGCGCAGCCGCCTGGCTCGCCCGACGGAAGCCCCTGGTGCCGAGGTACCACCTTATCCTGGAGCCACTCCGCCGCCATCTGGCTCACCGCGCTGCCGCCTGGCTCACCCAGCTGAAGCCCATGCGCCCTCTGCCCCTCGAACCCGTCGGAACCCGAACTCCCGCGACCTTCGACGATCAACCCCGGCCTCCTCAGAGCTCATATTTTGATTCCGAAAGAAGCGTCGGAAAGGTAAAAAACTATACTACGCAACCATGGGATTTTCTCGATAATCCGATAGAGTTTCGATACAAATAATTTAGCTCAAAGTAGGTGCGGTGAAAGAAAAATGAAAACGACAAATCCTACCTCGTGGGCGTTGCTCGGAGCTTCGCCGCCAAACCGCCGCCTTGCCAGAGCTGCCTCGCCGGAGCCGCCTCACCAGAGGTGGAGGGGGAGAGGGAGAGCTCCTCCTTGCTACTGTCCAGGTGAGGGAGAAGAAGAGGGTGGGGCTGACTTAAGCGTTTAAATAGAAACGCTTAACCACCCGTCCGTCGGCCCGAACCCGAACCCTCAGCAGGGTCGAGGTTAAACCTCCCCTGGGGTAAACACCACCTCTTGAGAACAACGGTAGTATCATAATTTTAATCCGATACCCCGTTCAAAAGTTATTAAACTTAGCGCCCGAGGCCGCCAAATTACGAAAACGCCCCTGGGACCATTTTTCACAAACGGCCCGCACCCGCGAAACTTATACCCCTCCTAGGGTAAACGACACGCTCTGAACTCAACAGTGCTCTCGGGTTTTCGATCTGAGCCACTGTTTAAGAGATACTATCATTTCTCCATTAAACGAATTAATTAATTTATTTAATCTGTTTAACGTTCCAGAAGCGGGTGAGGGGTCCAAACATCCCGCGCTGACAATTTTTATGTCATTCATAGGGTAAACACCCCATTCTGGACCCATCCGTACACTCGGATCTATGATCCGGAACTCCGTTTAGGAGTTATCTCATTTATTTTGTGTTTCTAGTGTGAACGCACTGAAAATTTAATTCCGGCCACTCCGGGGCTCGGAATCGCACGCCGTCTGAAGAGGTTGCCCTGTAATATTGTCAAGAATATTCCAAAGTCTTTTGTAGCAAAAACCGGGTTCTTACAATTAGAATAATACACATGATAATAATAATAATACCAATAATAACTATAATAAAAATATAATGAAGATAAAATAATTCTTACAATAATAAGAATTTATTTAATAATAATACAATGTTTTAAAAATAATGATAATATTAGGATTATTTCTAAAACAATGTTTTTAAATTCAATTTTAATATTTATTCAACATCTTAGTTTTCCCTGCAAACTGGGCAGGTCACGCGGTGCATAGGGTGTCACTGCACAACCCCTCGACTATGTTTTGCTTGTGTGCAGACACCGCCAAACACACATACACGCACTTTTCAGAAAAACACAATGTTTTACCCATGACTCACCCAAAAACCCGACCCGAGTCAAAACCAAAGGAAACATTAAACCCGGGAGTGACATGTTAACTGCCACAAATAGTTGTGAACAATTCTAGAATCATGTGCACACATCATTTCACTTTTACTCATGAGATTTATCACTTTACACAATTTAATGGAGAGCTGTATAATTTTGAGCACACAAATCACATTCAAACATTCATATTGCGCAATATAATTCAGATCACACTCGTCACACCATAACATTGTAATTATCATGCATGTCACAAAGAACATATATCAAAAAATAATCTTAAATGACAAATGTAAAGGAATTAGTTTCATCTCAAAAGAAAAAATTCATGAACTACGGGTTTCCAATGGAAAGTGGGAATAACATACTTGATACAAGAACCTTCCACCTTTACTAATAAGTAAAATGCATGTTTATTAAAGAAGTGTTCTTTGGGAAAACATTGTATGTGACATAAAATCTAGTTGATAACATGTATATCCAAGAATAGGTAAAATAATGGTAAAAAAATGGTTTTTATTGAGTAATAATACCAAGAATGCAGTGAAGGAGGGAAAACCTGAAGAAAGAAGGCTGGGTTTGATAATTTCCCTTTACCATCCATCTGAACGCTTTCTTTGCGTTAATGTCATGTATAACCACATTATATTCATTAAATGAAAATTAAAGAACCCTTACAACATGAATATGGTTCATTATTTTTTCATTAATTTATTTTATTGTCCTTTGGATGAGTAATATAGTTTAAAAAACATTGTTTAGGAATATATGTTTTTATTGTTTTCTTGATTGGTTAACTAGTATTCTTAAAATGAAAGTTCGTGTTGAACATGGATAAACAACCAGAAATAATATTTAAAGTTATTAATGATATTATATAAGTTTAAATTATCTTATAATGAGTTGCATTATATACCATGTGGATGAATCATTAGATAATAATTAAATGATGATGGTTTGGGTCAATTTGGGCGGTTTTTTTACCACAGCAAACATGATTTGATTAATTATTTAGTAACTTGTACACAAGTTATTTCCAGAACATTAAATAAGACATAATACAAATAAATTATTCTAGTTCAAAAATAAATATGGTTTCAGGACCATATTTTAAGGTAGAAATGGAAAAAAACTTGTTGTTCTTGAAGGTGATAGATTAACAACTCACGAACAACATTTTCTTTTAAAAAATAAAAGGAAAAGGAGAAGGGGGATGGATGGTATAATATCCCGTTAGTATAATAACAGTCTAATATTTCTATGATACTAGAGTTACCATACCATGTGGATGAATATAGGTGGGGATAGAACAAAAAAAGAACTTTAAATTCAATGGAATATAAAGGAAGAAAAGGGAGAGTAAATATCTCTTTAATCCTCCTCTTGAGATCCTCCTTAAGAGAGCTAGGCTTGGTCTTCTGATGAGACCGGAAGCTCTAGAACATGGGGGTGGGGCTAGGGGAGATTTTTGGATAGAGTTTAGACAAGGCTTTAAGCATGAGAGGTGTGAGGAAATGAGGGTGTGAAGGGTGGTTTTTATAGTGGAGGGGAGAGGGGTTTTCTCATTATAAAATTCATTAGTTTATTATTTACCCACAAGAAATGGAATAGTTTGTCTTACCTGACCAAGAATAGTAATTTTATCCTGTAATCCTGAACCAATTTGGATTACTTCAATAGAACATCATGTTAGACTCTTTAATTAGCTTATATATCTTATTTTTTAAATTATGGTATTTCAATATTCATAAAAAAATCAAGTATTTCAGAAAAATTCCAAAATTTCACCCAAACAATTTTTCATCATGGAGACTCAAAAACTGAATACTGTTTTTAAAAAAATTCTAAATATTATTATTTTGATATATAATTAAAATCACAATTTATTATAAAAACCAATTTTAAAACGTTCATGTACTTTTTCTAAAATATAGGTATATCATATTTTCAACTTCAATATTATTTATATATTATCATAGTTAAGGTTAAAATCCTTTAGGGTATATCATTATTCATAAGGGTATGTTACTATTAATAATGGTAGGTCAATATTCACTAAAAATTAGTTTTTTCTTGTTGGACTCTAAACAAATTTCTGACCCCAACTGTGTATGTAAAATTTGGTTTCCCAAAAGAAAGCGGGAATAACATACTTTATACAAGAACAATCCACCTTTAGTGAGAAGTATATGGTTTTTTTGAAAGAAGAGTTCTTTTGGAAAACATTTTATTTGACATAAAATATAGGGTAGAACATTTATATCCTAAAAAAGGAAATATAACGATTAAAAAAATGTTTCTTAAGGAGTGATTATACAAAAATGGGGTTATAGAGGGAGAACCCGAAGGAAGAAGGTTTGTTCAAGAATTTTCCCTTTACCTTATATCCGAACGCTTCCTTCACATTAATGTCATTTATAACCATGTAAGATTCGTTAATTAACAATTCCAAAACCTCGTGGTACATAAATATGGTTTATTATGGTTTTATTATGTTTTTTTATGTGACTTTGTATGAGTTATGGAATTTAAAAACATTGTTTGAGAATGTTTGGCTTTATTGTTTTTCTTGAGCAGTTCACTTGCATTCATAAATCGATGTTCAAGTAGAACATGGGTAAACATCCAAAACTGATATTATATATAATTAATTATATTCCAGTAGATTAAATGATCTTATAATTGATTATATTATATATCATGTGGATGAATCTTTAGATAAGAATTAAATGAAGATTGTTTGCGTTAATATGGGCAGTTTTCGACCTCAATGAACTTGTTTTGATTAATCATTTAGTAATATGTACATTAGTTAGTTGAAGAACATTATATAGGAACTAATACATATTAAATATTCTGGTTCAACCATAAAATTGGTTTCATGACTAGATCATAATGTAGAAATGGAAAAAGAAACCATGTTATTCTTGAAGGTGATAGATTAACACTTCATGAACAACGTTTTCATTTATAAAATAAAAGGATGCAGGGAAGTGGGTTGGATGGTATAATATCCCATTAGTATCATACAATTTCAGTATATGTATGATACTGAAGTTACCATATCATTTGGATGAAGATAGGTGGAGAGAAAATAAGAAAAGAACTTGGAATTGAAAGGAAATTAAAGGAAAGAGGAAGGAAAATTACCTCTTGAATACTATTCTTTAGATTCAACTTAGGGGACCTAGTCTTGGTATTTTGATTAGACCAGATGCTCTTGGATGTGGGGGAGGGATAGGAAAGATTCTTGGATAGAGATTAGTAAAGGTTTGAAGTTTGAGAGGTGTGAGGAAATGAGGGTGTGAAGGGTGGTTTTTAAAGTGGAGGGGAGATGATTTTCTCAATATAAAACTCATTAGTTTATTATTTCCCCACAAGACAGGGAATAGTGAATCTTCCATGAAAAAACAGTAATTTTATCAAGGGATCCCAAAAAAATTGTGCTTACATCAGCATAACATCATTCCCAACTCTATAATTAGCTTATTTAGCTTATTTTGTAAATTACGGTATTTCACTATTAATAAAAAAATCAAGTATTTTAGAAAAATCCAAAAAATTCACCCTAATCATTTTTCGATGTGTTAAATTCAAAAATGAAGTCTATTTTTCATAAATAATTTCCTAAAGATTATTTTTTTAATATTTAATTAAAATCATAATTTAGTATCAAAAACCAGTTTTAAAACCATCATTTACTTATTCTAAAATATAGTCATCTCATACTTCCAACTTGAATATTATTTATATATTATCATAAGTAAGGTTACTATACATTTGGGTACATCACTATTAATAAGGCTGTGTTACTATTTATAATGGTAGGTTACTATTCACTAGAAATTAATTTTTTCTTATTGGACTCCAAATAACTTACTGATTACAATCGTGTATGTCAGATATTCGAAATTTCAAACACAGAAGTGGAAAACATATGTTTTAAGGTATATTTTGGAATAAATAAATAAATGTTTTTAAAACTATTTTTTAGAATAAATTATAATTTTAATTAAATATTAAATTAATCACATTGAGAAAATTAATTTTGAAAAATGGACTTCATATTAGGATTCTGCACTTCGAAAAATGGTTGGGGTGAATTTTTGGGATTTTTTTGAAATACTTGAATATTTTATGAATAGTGAAATACCATAATTTACAAAATAACATAAATACACTAACGATAGAGTCATGTATGATGTTGTAATGATGTAAGCCCAAATGATTCATATTCACATGATAATATTACTATTCTTGGTCATGGAATACTCACTATTCATTTTCTGGTGGAGAAATAATAAAATAATGAATATTAAATTGAGAAATCCCATCTCCCCTCCACTATAACATCCCCCAATCACTCCCTCTTCTATTAACTCCACTCAAGAATTGATCAATCACCAAATTCTTCCCAAATATCATCCCAACCTCCTCTCCCATGTCCAGAAAGCCTCAGTCTCATAAAAAGACCAAAACCTCTCCCTTAAAAAGGCTCTCAAGGAAGCTTGGTTCAAGAGGTAAATTTTTCTTTTCAATTCATTGTCTTTCCTTTCAAGTTATTTTATTTTATTTTTTCTATTATTACCTCTCCTTATCCCAATGGTGTGATGAATCTAGAACCTTACATTTACTGGAATGTTTTCAAGAAATTGGAATAAGTTATCATCATCTCTTCCTTTTACCATCTTTTATACTAGTAGCAAGAAAACCAACTGAGATGTGTCAATTTTCCACATTCGAGGATGGTGGGTTTTTGATTTCTATTATCATTCTCAAGTATGGTCATGAAACCATTATTGTTATGGTTGAACCAGATTATTATATATGTAATATACCCTATCTATGGTTTTGTAATCCCTTTTTAGATTTAGAGACTCGGGTTTTGTCCCTATCAGACATTGGAATATTCCTACAAATATTTTTAGAGATAGGCGCGAAGACGACGTACGATTTGAGGCCATGTGGTCCCAAAATTGATTTTATAAAAATATTAAGTATTTTTATACTATGAACTTGGAGGGGTCATGTTTTCTACAAAAAGGTATCTTTGATCAGAAATCAGGGGGCATGGTTGGGTCCAGAGCAAGCCATTTACCCTAGGCATGGTGTAAACATTAAGGCCTCAGGCTTGCTGTGGAAAAATCCACTAGGAGAGTATTTTTAAATAAATGGAAAATTTTCTTTATGAGAGTCGTCTCAAATAACTCCTTAACGGAGTCTAAGATCTCAATTATGAGTGTTACTTTGTGTTCATAATGTCGGGTTTACCTTCGGGGTGCCCTAAACATTGTCCGCACTAGGGGTGAGGTCGGAGGAGAGTTAGGATCCAGATAGTTGGATGGAGAGTATTTAATTAAAAAAATTAAATCCTTCTCCTCTTACCTCTCCCTTGTGCGTATGAAGATGTGGAAGCCCCTCCCCTCCAACTCATTGGAGACGAACAACCTGAACACCAAATCATCTAAAAGAGGTGTTGTTGGACTTGGATCTTGATGGTGGACACTCCCGGATCGTGCAGTAGCAATATCGAAGAATTAAAAGTTTTGGTGATCAACCAAAAAGTTGGCGGTTTGAGTTTTAAAATCATGGATCCAATTTATTCGCTGTTTTTCTTCATATCATCATAAGGGTTGTGTAGTTCGGATCCCGAGCTTTTCGAAACATGTTTCGAGTCTGAATATGGAGACCTAGGGTGCTCCCGGTGGCTCCCAGAAGTTTTCTAATGAAAAAACCTGTTTTTGATGGTGGCTATTGTGGATTCCGGTGAGGGCAGCGGTGGCATGGAGATGGTGTGGCGGATTCTGGCTTCATTTCTGCGGTTTACAGTGGCGTCGTGGTGGTTTCCGACCAGGCTGGCAGTGGTCCGACTAGGTTTTTTCAGGAGGTGTTTGCGACCCATTAATGCCAAAGAAGTCCTTCTATCGAGACATACCATTTGAACTCTATTTGTAATTTTATGAGTCAGGTTCATGGCCCAGTGCTACGAAACATTGAATTAATAATAATTTTTTTTATTATTCAACTTCGACTCACCATAACTTTTACACAGAGTGTACTATTAACATTCCGTTAGTGAAAATGTGATCCTGATAGTATGAAAATATTATCCGAATAGTGTTCAGGTGCTGGGATGGAGATCAGGGGTGTGGTCACCATGAGACTGGTTTTGGTAATTTACGGAGAAACGCAACTTTTTCATCTAGTGTCTGTTTCAGACGAATGAGTAGTCAATCTTGTGTATTTATTCCAAGGGGATCACAATGGAACACTCCACTTGATGAGTTTTGAGATCGAGGCATGGGCCCCAACTGATATAGCTATGGTGAATAGTACCTTTTCACCAGTTGTCCTTTTCGGTAAAGTAGATAGACTATCCTTAGTGTTTTTCTGCGTAGACCGCGGTGGTGGCCTCAGTATAAGCATATGAGGTGCGTAGTGTGGTGATGTTGTGGTTCAATCTGGTTAGCGATGTTTGGACCATCAGTGGTTGAGTGTACACCTTTGGTTCTTTCCTCTAAGGGTTCTTGTGGCATACAACCATATTATAGGTTTGTGATCCCTCGATAGGATGTTTTCTTAATAGAGTTGTGGCATCCCTCCAGTGAGTCTGGAGTGGGATCCTCTAGCTTGGCTTCCCTAGATCAGGTTATTGGTTTCGCTATTACATCATATCCATGGGTGGCAATCCCCTGTCTAGTAGAGTAATTTCGTAGGGTTTGAGGAATCATCAGGAATATGATCCCCTACGTAGTGGGTCTTGTATAGTAGTGGTGTGGAATCGTCGGGTATACGATACCCTACTCACTATGTGGTTTATAGTAGGGTTGTGGTATTTCAGGTATACGATCCCCTACTCAGTTCATGGTTTTAATAGGGTTGTGAATCCTTGGATATAGGATCCCCTACTCAGTCTACGGTTTTCAGTAGGGTTTTTGCATCATCATTTCGATCCCCTAAATCACGAGTTATACCAGATGGGGTTTTCGGTATTGTCTTGACCATCATCACATGGGCGATGATCCTCTATCTGATTGCTGTGAACTGTAGCATGTCAGATCAGGTTCTGGTATCCCCCAGCGTATCCTGGGAGTGATCCCATATCTACGAGATCTTTGAGAAATTGGAGTGGGTTCTTGTTTCCCCTAGCGAACCCTATGAGTGATCCCCTGTCTGAGAAGTTTGGTGTTTCTGCTGTTTTATCATGATGTTCTGAGTGATGATATCCGATGAGAGTGATCTCTCATATGTGAATTTGGGATGTTGGTGTGAGACCTGATGGAGTGTATCTCTCGGATGAGTGTCATCTGTGATGACAAAGCTCATGGAGTATGTTCTCCTACTTATGTACCAGTCGCAGGAGATGGGACGGAACCTCAAGAGGCTTGGTGCGTGAATGAGTATATATGGTTTTTCATGGTATATGTGTGGGAATATACCTAATCATATTTTCATGATGTATTTATGGACATATATCTAAGATGAGCTAACTAGTCATGTTTATCCGAGGATGGTCTCGAGATGTAGTCTCCCTCTCATTTGGGTTCCTTCTGGCGGGGATGAGCTGACTATTGCCTTTCTGTTGCTCCCTTTTTTGGGTGTTTTTGAGGTGCCTACTGAGTATTTTTATACCCCCCTACATGGGCTTTTCCCACACATGTTTCTGTATTGTGTAGACCATAGGCCTTTCGATGGAGTCCCAAGAGGACCTAGAGTAGGTACAACTTAGTGAGCGAGACTGACCGAGGTGTCTAACAAAGCTGTGCTGAGGAGCTTACCAGCGGGTGCATTTGGCATCATTTCCATCCTTCTGAGTAGGTTGGATGCTATATAGTTTTATTTTGGTGGGTCCTATTTTTTCCTTTTTGTACTTTTGTTTCACTCTGGTTGTGGGTTAGATGTATGCATGCATTTCTTTTCAGTTTTTATTTATATCTCAGCACTGTTTCATGGAGGTGTATGTGGGTGCATGTGTACAGGTACCTTAGGAAAATGCCTCCTATGTGTGTGATATCCTACTCGGTACTAGTCGTAATCCCCTGGCCTATTGAAGGCAGGCATGGGGAGTCATGGCTCGAGCCCTGTTGGGTCGGGTCATGACAGTACTAATGGTATTAAGAAAAAATATTTTGTGGTAATCAAAATCCACAAATTATTTGAAACAGTTATCATTAAAGTTATATATAATAATTCATCCTCATACCATGTAACCAAGTTATATAAATTATCATTAAAACTTCTTGATGTTCATAAATAACATGTAATTTTAATTCTGTATATTTACATCCATTCCACATGAACTCCATTACTTAAGAACAGGTGAACCATTTATGAAAAACAAGAAAACAAACACTCTAGAGTGATGAAATTCTATATTATAACATATCAAAAAGGACATAAATATACTAAATAGAATTATTATAAACTAAATAAATGTCTAATAGGTTATTAATTAAGTTATTAATGAGTATAATTTCATATTCTAGGTCCTTAATTTCAATTGGGGAACACATTCAGATATAAGGTAAGGGATATCTTAACTCAACATTCATTCATTGAGTAAAAATCAATGTCATTGGTTTTTTATTTTACCAGAATATGTTTGAATAACCTATGATTGTTTTATTCTATATATATACTTTTATTGTGTGGGTTTATCTTTTTCACAGATAATTATGTCATGGATTTTTCCTCAATCGAATGATACGTTCTTGGTAAGGGTTTCTTCATCCCACTTCCATCTTTGTGAGATATTCCTTATTCAATACTATTACTTGTGTATGGTGTATGTATATTTCTCCCTATTTTTTCATAACATTAATTTATATATTTTAATAATATTAAATTTCTCATTTTATGAATATTAATTTTGGTGCATAGGGTTCAATTGATTTCAAAGTAGTTAATATTTTCTTAACCGAACCACCATTTTTATTCGAGTTGCTCTAATTAACTATTCACCTAAATGAAATTATTATTTAATCTTATGTACTCCCCATAAGTTTTGTATGTATGATCTATATATATGTACCTATTAAAATCCTTATTTATTTTTTGTGAATTTTCATGTTTTAAAATAATCTTTCAAAAATTCTTCTGAAATGCAAGCTTGATTCAAGGAACTTCTAAAATTCTTTCCTATTTTGATGTTCACTCAATAATCTGTTTTAAGCCATGTTTATCTGTTTAAATCGCACATTTTAAATTATATTTTTGTTCATTTATAGTTTTATTATATAAGTCATACATTTTCACTTTAAAATCTCATTAATGAATTCCTTAAACCGCCCTAAAATGTTTTAATTCTAAAGATTCTATAAAATCACTTTTTAAATAATTTCACTTCAGTATGACATCATTTATGCCAAAAATGTAATCTAAATGTCCTTAAAATTTATTTTATGGGATATAAAATTTTAAAAGAATATTTATGGAAAATAAAAATGATTTTCCAAAAGAACTCTTCTTTCCAAAGTAAAATGGATTTTTCTCCCCATAATATATCTTTTTGAGATATATGCCTTGTTTACCACTTATTTCTTTATTTTATTTTAGTATATCATATCGAGAGTCTCTTTATTATCATGATATTCTAAGGGATTATGATTTTAATTTTTCAAGGTGGTATGGGACACTTTGGAATGTTTAAGAATTATTTCCTCAATAATTTTTCAATGGTCTCATTTAAAATTTTCTTTATTTTTGTCAACATATATTGATGAATATGTATCCTCAAATATATACAGATATTAAGAAGGAATATTGTACTTGTATTAAATCTATTTATAATGAATGCTTTGGTTATGAAGTGGTGGGTGGGGCCAACTATATCTCTACGATGTATCTACAGGTCTCATGAGACAAATCACTTGCCGACAAAGCCTTCGAGATTGTTTCCAAAAATCAGATTGGTTAATACCCATTGACATAAACTATTTTGATGGTATTGTTGTATCATGTGCTAGATACATGATGTCTAAATAATAAGTATTATTTTTATAAATTTTCATTTATTACTATCCATGAGGTTTTCACTATGAAAAAACCTATGGATATAGTTTCATTATCAGTTTATTGCTCTTCATTTAATTACCATGCCATATTGAATATGCCTAATTGTTTATGATTCAGTTATAATTCATTCATGATTCCACTATTTTTAAACCGTACTAAGCATTTGATATCTCCCCTTTCATTTTTTTCTATCAACAGGTTATGAGTAAGAGACCATTTATTGAGTTCTCATGGATTCAATCTTTTAGTTTTTTATGTGTTTTTTTGTTACCTTTACCAATGCAATACGAGTTACATGTATGCATATAGTTTCTCCAAAACTACTAAACTACTTGGTATTTCAGAATTTTATTCCAAGTAATCTTTCGAATGTAATTAGTAATGCACTGACTCTGGTCTAGATGGGTCTGTGCGTTACATAATGGAAACCCTAGTTCAACCAAAATTCAGGATGTAGGCACGATTCTTGTCCTCAAGAATCTGTATATCTAATTATGTTTTTCCAAACTCTTTCATAAGATAAAAAATTCTAAAATATACTTGAGATCCTTGTTCTTTATTGAGGCTACCCTATAATTATGGATTAAAATGGGGATCATTATTTGGGACTTTAAAAAAGTAACACCATGAAATTTAAAAAATATCTTTCACATAGAGATGTCCCAAGTACTCCAAAATGGTTTTATCATGAATAGGTATAATGTGATCTGATTTAATAAGCCAATTGATCAAAACTAAAATCATATTCTATAATCATTAGTACACAAAAACATTTCCACAATGTTCATAGATATATTATCACTCTTCCATGTCATCACTGGATGTGGATGATATAAACTATAAGGTCGTTGGACTTCATCATTGACCTACTGATAGTTACAACAGTGTAAAACAAAGTTAGTGGTGCATTGTCTCTTAAATAGGCACCAAAATCATCACTATAAATTATAAAACATAATTTTGTTTACAGGGAGCACTTCCCACTATGAATTATAAAATCACCTATTACAGTCTACCTTACCAAAAATTAATCAACAAACATATTTTGATAATGTAGGATTACCCCAGAAGAGAACTCCCACTCACTAATAGGATTCGGCCGATCAGGATAGTCCCTAGTATGATATATTTCATCGTCATGAAATTTTTTATAAATAAATATCTCAATAATATAGTTGTTCAATTGAGAACATTCCATGAAACCTTGGCCTCTTCCTCCGAGACTCATATATGAAACTATAAAATATGTTTCATTAGGTTCTACTATTATTATGAATCATTCATGTCCCGGGTCAAAAGTTTCCTACTCAAAGAATCAACACTACAATTTTCCTTTCATGGGGTACAGAAAATCTGAATTCTAGAAAAATATAGGTACTTCACCTAACACATTTAATGGAGACTAAAATATTTTTTTATTGAATATATAACTCATGATTCCATGGTTTGGAAAAATGAATAACATTTCTCCCAAAATGTAATGCATCTAACTCTTAAGATCATGTATCATAATTATGATTTCAATATCATGTGTCAGGTAATTCCTCTCATTTGACCTAATATGTGTAGAGACATAGGATATAATGTGATAACCTAAAATAAGAACACAACCCAAACATGAAAATAAGGAATCACTAAATTACAAACAGCCCTACCCACACTCTAGATGATTTATCAATATTGTAGAAGTAAATATTTATTTAATATCAATAATTGCACTCCATCAATATTCATTCAACAAGAACATAACATCCTTTGGAGTGAGAGTTTTAATTTGAGAAGGAAGCATCAAGAAATAATAAACAAATCTAATGTAATACCACACTAGGTCCAATAATTGTGATATATCAAAAACATTACATGTTTTATCTAATTTCATTTTACCCTTCACCTTATCAGGATCGAATAAGGTTCCATGTTCTAACACCATGTGTACTAGGAACATCAATTCTAGTACCCAGAAATTTTTATTTTAACTTTTATCATAATTTATGTGATCTCTCAGTACTTCTAGAAATGTTCTTAGATGACACACATGATCATCCTCAAATGTGATTATATCTACAATTTCATACATGAAAACTTCCTTGAACATGACATGATACACATGGGAGATATTATTTAGCCATGATATAACGATTTTAGGGGTATTTTTTAGGACAAATGAGTAAACAGATAAATAAAGTGACCGAACATGATTCATAAGGAATTCATTATAATTTAAGATTATTTGATGTTGAATTGGGGGTAAATGTATCATAGATAAATCATTAATTACCACTATTCTCTTTTCAATGATCAAACAGATCATCGATCCATGGTAACATATACATTTTGATTCCATAATTTAATTGGGTTTTTTAGTCAACACATAGGCAATGTGTTCTATAATCATTATACATACAGAGAACATGTATCTCATAAGATGACACACTCAGGTATATGAATAAATTCTTTAACAAACAAATTAAAAGAGTCATGGATTCTTTCAAAACTATTGTTTCCATATAGTAAGAGGGAATAAATATTGGTTGTGTAATAGGTACTAAATCATTGTAGAACTAAACATATATTACACGAGTTAGTGTAGATAATTATAACTGAAACACATCAGTAAACATGATGATAACATGATGTAAACCATCTCACATATATCCTTTATCCAAATCAAAATCAAATATCAATATTACCCTTCCCAACTCAAAAATAATAGTCCATGTCAAAATATTCTTGGATCCCATACTCCATGAAAGATAATATACACATTTTTAGATGTATTAATTGAGAAACAATGATGATAATAGTCAATTTAATCCTTTTTAGAAATCACCCAATCCATCACATAAAAGATGTCGATATTTTTCTTGTAAACAACAAAAGAGTCCAAGTAAACTCATTTTTTGAATCAAAGAAAAAAAATAGATAACCATGACCATGGGATCTCTTTTTCATTAGGGGAAGAGTAATATGCCTCATTAAATGAGTTAGATTCAATATTATCAAATAAAGTCATCAACAAAGTGAAAAATATAGTGATGGTACCTCTCTCAAAAACTGGACCAGTATCAGAATACTCTGGATACTCATCCACTATGTGATGAGGCTTTATTTTGAATGAATATAGATGAAACACCTTAAATATCAGAGAATATATTTTGAAAATATAATTTTGGTTTTGATGATCAAGATTCACTAGGCAGAGAAGAAATTATATGATATATTTTTTTAGTGGCCAAAAAGACCAACGAAACCAAAGATATTAGGATTATAAGTGAAACAATTTTTATCATTCCCATCCATCACACACTCGATGTAAGTCAAATGGCCTATGTAAGGATTTTTCGGATTCCAAAAAGTCTCATGATGTCTACAACCATCATGATACTCATCATGATACCTAATTCCACTAAATGAACTAATATAACTGCCATTGTGAGAAAAATTATTTTTTATTAATGCTAGCATACCATCCAGGTCAAGCACAGTGATCATTCCCCTCTCTAGAAAATCTTTATTAGAAGCTAGATTCGTTAGGAAAATATGAGATCAAATGTTAGGTTTAAGAACCATCTCAAATATTGGATCATTCACCTTGAAATTTGTCACAACCTGTGGAGAAAATTGACCAACCTAAACAATTTGGTACATGTAATCATTTTGATTCATGTCATACTACTGGATTTTGAGGTACTACATAGAATTCAACAAGAAAATAGATCATATATAGTATTGATTAGTGGAAAATACCAAAGTAATTATATTCCAAACCCTCATTATTTTTCATCATCATCATCAAATCCCACATTATCATACTAGTCCCTTCCATCATAGTGATACCACGTTTCAACATACTTAGATCAGGCATTTATACAAAGTAGATAATATTATATATCAATTTGAATGATTCCTTATCCTCCTAAAGATATTTAGATCCTTGTAACATTAGTGGATTATGGTGAACATATTCTTTAAAAGAATAAATAAAATCATCCCATTGAGGTTCTAGTTCAGGAACCTTATCCGGAATGAGTGCAGGCACATTCCCTATATTTTGGAAAACCTTCCCCACAATATAGACAAGATTCGGGTCCAAGGGGGTATTTTCACATTTTGGTTCACCAGAAGCTTCCTCATGAGCATATTCAAATATATTATCATATTAATTATTATAATAAACATCAATAGACAACACCGAAGACAATAGAAATGATACATAGATCTGTAACTGAAACAATATATATAGTAATATCAATTCCATAAAGTAGAAATTTAATATTATTATTTCATCAAACACAGATCAAAGTCTTGAAAAAGACTAGAAATAGATCAAAACATTTCTTAGTAGTTGTTTCCCCAAAATCACAAGCTGGATTAAGGTTCATTATAGTGATAAATGGTTAGGAAATCACTTCTAACTACCTCCTAAGTCCCCTCAAGACATCACAAACAACATATTGACGTCAAGGAGTGATTCTTAAACTACACCCCTAATACAAGTTTTTATTGAATCAATCTTTATAACCATGATAATATATTACCCAATACATATCTATCAAATCCCTAACTGAGTTTTTTTAATTCCCTCAAAATCTGAAGTTGGAACATTGTATTTGACAGGGTTTATGATATGCAACGAAAAGCATGAATGGGAACATAAAATCCTGAGAACTAATAATATATTTAATTTTTTAAATAAATTCAATATACCTCATAAGTTGAAATTCCTATAACACTGAGCTAGAGTGTGTCGCACGTAAGAACATGTTTCTTCAATGGCTTGAATTACATGGCAGACTGAGTTTTTCCATAAAATAATATATTATTAAAATATTATTATTATTATATATAATATGATATAAAAATGTTGTTGTGAATAATATTAACTGAAATATGAATATATTTTGTTTTAAAAACTAATTCATTTGTTATAATTTACTTTAAAATGACTACAAGAACCAATTACAAATAAATGGAATGTTTTATAGAAAACTATTTTTAGGTGCAGAAATGTTTTTTTTTCAAATATGTTAAATTAATTATAATTAGTGAATGATATTAATGTAATATATATATATATATGTACATATATATATATATTATTAAATATTTTTTTGAATTCTCCCAATAGTGTTTGTAATCATAAGATAATAAAAAACCCAATCTTAAACATGAAACACATTAATATTATTAAGGTACTTTTACCGCCTTTTGATGGAGAACCTATTTGAAATTAAATTTTTATAAATATTATATATTTTCTATGTAAAAATAAAAAAAATTATATATAATCAAATAAATTATTTTGTGGTGATTTTTTATTTTTTTCTGAACAATCTAATTTTTTAATAAATATGGAAAAATACTAAATTTTAATTCAAAACTAATCATTCTTGTAACTTATTGGTAAGGTAAAATTGTATTTTATAATTTTTTAAAAAATTTTAATTATATAATTTTTTATAAAATAACCCAATTGAGGTCATTGGAATTAATTTCAATTTGAAATTGATTGTAAAAACTTATCATTCTTTTTTATATTTGTACATTAAAAACCTACAATGTCATCTGTATGTGGGGTTAAATTTAAATTAATTTCTAACAATTATTTTTTTTGGAATTTTGAAAAGTGGATTCCATATTTATAATATGAATAATTTATAATCTATTGTATTTTCAATATATTTTTTTACAAAAAAAGAATTGTAATAGTGATTAAAATTCATTACAATGATTAAGTAGAAATTTATCTTAATAAGGCACTAAACCTTAATAATTTAGAGGAAAATGAAAAATTAAAATGTCCAAGAACCTTTTTTGGGAATTTTATACCATATAATCCCTTTTCATGATTTTGGTTCATTATTGGATTGTCATGCATGAAGAAAATGATTGGTGTAATTACCCTTTATAATATATAAAAAAGTTCCACTCCTCCTCCACTGTAAAACTCCATCATCTCTTCCGAAATCCTCACAACACACAAGGAACATTGGATTAACCATGATCTACCAATATAGCTCCAAAAAATACAACCCCAAAATTTTGAAGCCTCAACTAGTCCACAAGTACATCCCGGGAATCCCATTGGTGCAAACCAACACAAGTTACCCAATTAAGATGAAACATCTTTCCTCAAGGTATTTAGTTTTATTTCCATTATCATACATCTCAATTATTGCCACAACCCCCTCCCACCAAAGATGCCCCTTATGAGCTGGAAATGGTGAATGGGAGATAATGATCCCTGAGTCCCGCCTCTAGTATGCCCCAGGGTGGCGACTAGAACCAAGGGTATTAGTTTTTCACAATATGGGAGGCATTACACTATTTATTTATTTAAGATCGCGAAATAGGATGAGTCAAAAACCAAAATTAAAAGAAAGGAAAAACAAGTAAATAAACCCAAACCAATGTCGCATGCATGTTTAAATGGTTATGAAACAAGGTACAAGTACAAGAAAGATCAAAATTACAATACCAAAAGAAAAAAGAGTACAACAACTACAACAACTCCAACTATCCTTACTAGTAGGGTCCCGCACGACCCTGGTAGTCCTCCTAGAAACCTGAAAGTAAACGTACGGTGAGCATACAAGTATACTCAGTAGGTAAACCTAAAGGTCTCATGCACAAGTGGGGAGACATCCTAATGTCCCATGAGAACAACAGAAACCAAAACATATCAAGGAATTCTATCCACCCAACCTCACCAGACATGATCACCAAAACATGAAACAACAGGTAGTAGTATATAAGAACACGAGTATTGGGTACCCTGCACCATTTCCCACTAGCTAGCTTCTCTTCCTAACGGCGAATGTCCTGATGCTACGACACTCTTCCCACACATACACACCTGGGCCTCACAACCGCACATCCTGCCCGCACACACCTAGCCCTCACAACCACAGATCCCGCACGCACACACCTAGGCCTTAGAACCACGTATCCCGCCCGCACACACCTGGACCTCACAACCACGTATCCCACCCGCACACACTTGGGCCTCAAAACCATGTATCCCGCCCGCACACACCTGGGCCTCATCCCAATGATTCTTGGGAAAAAGTAAACATGCTCGAAGAGTCTTGGGCTAATTCCATCCCAATCAAAACCTACTTGAATAGTCTTAGGTGTAAGTTCACCTCAAGCCATCACAGCCTATGGAAGAAGGAGCAGGAAGGATCTAGTAACTAATGGGAAAACACCCTCTCCCATGAAATGGGAGTGTTCGTCACTAAGTTCTCAACATGGGATAGGTGTGAAAAAACACAAAAATACTGATATATATATATATATACCAAACACGCAGCCCAACATATGGATTCTAAATAGAGAAACGGAGCACGTGCCTCGGCACTGCTATATCGAAGCATGTATAAAACAAACACTCACAACCCCATTTAGGTTTTCATGTTTCAACAGAATTAGTTTATTAGTTCCTTAACTACTAGGAAAATATAAACCACCAACCATATCAATCATTCCTAAAACATATCCCTTCCATCCACAAATCAAGTTAGGAAAACACAAGAAACACAAACAAGTCCCTTCTTATTAACCAACCAACCTCGTTGATTATTATTCCCGTTCCATTTCCATGCCCCACCATTCATTAAATCTTCCACTTATTTATTATTCGCAACCCATATTTTGTCCACATTCAACCAATTCCTGTAGCACCACTGCCAACCACCATAACCACAAACACACTGAAGCTCGTACATCATCATCCCTTGATACCATTTATCACATCCCCGCTGCCCATCACCAACATAGAATTCACACCAACCCACAACCATGCCAACCACAGCCCCACTGCTCAACCAATCCACAACAACCCACAAAACACTCCCTTCACATAAATAAACCCTAACCAGCACCCACATGTTCATTATTTCAGTTTTGTTTAACTGGGGTGATCACACAAGGGTTCCAGTTATTCATTTAATTATCCAACATTACATGATTAACCAATTTCCACATTCAACAAAGTTTCCATCCATAAACGGTCTAGAAATATAGGGAAACATTTAATATCACATAAAAAATCCCCCAATGACTGTGATTTTCAGTAGGCATAAGCATATTAAATTAACAACATATCAATAGGATAAATAAAGATAAACATAATAACTTCCCCATCCCCATTCTTTAAGCTAGTTATTATCTTTATTAAATATGTTCAAAAGTGTTTCACGTAAACAAGAGAACACCCACCCCGCATGATGCACACTTTTAGAGAGATGAAGGTAAGATCCCTACTTCCACAGGTTCTGATCACAATACTCCACCGGGTCAACTTTAGAAGACGTTCATTGGTGTCCGTTGCTTCTGTCAAATCCCGGAATGACCTCCTTGGGTAGAAGCTGGGAAAGAAAGGCTGAAGGGAAGACAACATATCAAATCTCAGAAGTTCCACCTTATCGTTACGATCTCGTGGCCACTAACAGATCGTAAATCGAAGCTCGGAAGAATAAGTTATGGAAGAAAAGATACTTTGAGTCTCTTTGGAGAGATTTTCTTGAGGGAATAGTGAGGAGAGGAGTGAGTTGAAAAGGAGGAGAGGACCCCTACTTTTATAGGTGAGAAAAACAAAATTACACAGCGCGTACTTCCTAGTACACTGCGTGTACTCAACCATTTCACACGGTCACCACGTAGATTCCAACATGGCCTTCAACACGGAACGCGACCGTTGACTGGTCAAACACGATTTGAGGGTAATGCATATGCAGGGAGGGACTACATGGCGTGTAGTAAGAGATACACGGTGTGTACTCATTTATTTCACATGGCAAGGACACGGCTCCAACACGGCACATGACCATTGACTAGTCAACACATGGTTTGAGGGTAACATGTACGCGGGAGGGACTACACGGATTGTAGTATGAGATTCACGGCATGTACTCATTTATTTCACATAGAAAGGACACAGCCTTCAACACAGGGTATACCCAGAGAGGGGGTACATGGAGTGTACTCACACTACATGTCGTGTAGTTACAAAATTCTAGAAAGTGTGGGAAAAGTCTATTTTACCCTCTAGAACACTTCATGACATTATTTTTGACAAAGGAATGGGCCGGAGAGGTCTGGGCCATTACATCAGATACCTCTTAAAACATTCTCGTCCCCAAGAATTCAAAATCCAACCCAGAGGAACCCAACAAGATACCTCTTAGGGCTCTCATTATTACAGAAACCCATCCAACAACCCAAATCATATGTGTTAGGAATTCAATCTCCTGTGTCGAGATATTATCCCCTTTAGACGGCACTGACTCGCTTGCACGAGTTTAATCGCATCCTCATTAATGCGTCTCGATTAATAATTGGGTCTTCCAACTTCCATACATTAGGATTTTTCAACATCCACTACCCCCAACACCACACAAACAACACACTGCCCGAACACGTGGTTTGGGGAAATTCCTTCTCCTATGTCGAGATATTATCCGCTTTAGGTGGCACTGACTCGCCCGCACGGGTTCAATAGCATCCGCATTAATGTGTCTCGATTAAGTATCCGGTTTTTCCCTTTCCCCACACATCCAGACATGATACACACTTCCATAGAACAAGGAAACAAAAGGTCTCACAACTGACAAGCCAAGCATTCCATATATGAAAATTACAAAGTATAACATCAAAACAAAGCTGAGAAGGACGAAGAAAAACACAAGTCAAAAAAACTTCGGGTACTGAGCATGCATCTGAGCCTCCCTCTCCCAAGTGCTCTCCTCAAGGCCTCTATTCCTCCACAACACACAAACCAAGGGAATGGTTCATCCACAAAGCACCTTCTCTTTACGATCCTCGATTATGACTGGTCACTTCTTGATGGTCTCATTGTCTCCCATATCTAGCTCTCTCCAATTGATAACGTGAGAGTCGTCGTGCAAGTACCGACAAAGCTGGGAGATGAGAAAGACCTCATGAACCTTCTCCATCTAAGGTGGTAGGACTAGCTGATATGCCACCTCACTGACTCGCCTCATCACCTGGAAAGGTCCAATGATCCTAGGGGAGAGCTTACTCACCTTCCCAAACCTCTGTTTCCCCTGTAAAGGGGAAACCTTCAAGAAAACATGATCTCCCACCTTGAAATCCACGGGCCTCCTCCGACAATCAGCATAAGACTTCTGTTGGTCCTGAGCCGCTTTCATCCTCTCACGCATAAGCTGGACTTTCTCTATGGTGCTCTGTACTACCTCTGGCCCAAGAGAACCTATCTCACCAACCTCTGCCCAGCAAATGGGTGAACGACATGGTATTCCATACAATTCCTCAAACGGTGCCATGCCAATAGTAGATTGGAAGCTGTTGTTGTAGGAAGAATCTACTAAAGACAAATGTCGTACCCATGACCCTCTGAAATCCAGAACACATGCTTGTATCATGTCCTCCAACATCTGGATAGTCCGCTCTGTCTGCCCATCAGTCTGGGGGTGGAAAGCAGTGCTAAGGCATAGCTGGGTGCCAAAAGCATGTTGTAACCCCCTCTAGACTCGTGAGGTAAACCGAGTATCCCGATATGAGACAATAGTATTCTAAACTCCATGAAACCACACCACCGCGTCTACGTACCTCTGTGCTAAGGTACTCACCGGTCCTGACTCCATAATTGCTAAGAAGTGAGCTGATTTCCTCAGTCGATCCACCACTACCCAGATGGCATCATAACCACCCTGAGCTCGGGGTAGTCCTATGATGAAGTCCATTGAGATTTCATCCCACTTCCACTTAGGGAAATCTAAAAGATGCAACAAACCACAGGAAACACGGTGTTCACCCTTCACTTGCTGACACACTAGGCCCTTAGCTAGAAACTCTGCCACTACCCGTTTCACCCCTGGCCACCAAAACTGTTCCCTCAGGCCTCAGTACATTTTTTAAACCCCTGGATGTACCGCCAAGGATGAGCTATGGAACTGACGGAGAACTCCCTCACACATTGCCTCTGGAACAAACATCCTTCCATGAAAAATCATCTGATGTCAGTTGTCCTTTGACCATACTTCTGGAGCGTTTCCTTGATCGATACGATCCAACATTACATCTGCCTCGGAGTCTCCCCATTGAGACTCTTCCACCTACTGCAACAAGGAGAACTGTACCGTCATCTGAAACAAACAGCCTCTAACACCATTTACCCTTGCATCCAAGTACAAGGAATCCAACTCTCCCATCGCCCTCCAAGCATCAGCGGATTCCCGAACCACTTCCTTATGCGACTTCCTGGTCAGGGCATCAGCCACAATGTTACCCTTACCTTCAGTGTAAGAGATCACGAAGTCATATTCTTGGAGAAACTCGACCCATCTCCGCTGCTGTAAGTTTAGGTCACGCTGGGAGTAGATATAACGTAAGATCTTGTGATCTGAGAAAACCACAAAGCGCTCCCCAAAGAGGTAATGTCGCCACAATTTCAGTGTGAAAACTACTGTTGCAAGCTCTAGGTCATGGGTGGCATAGTTATGCTCGTGAGGGCGCAACTACCTAGACCCATAACAGATCACACCCTTCTTCTGCATCAGTACACACCCCAAGACAAGGATAGAGGCATCACAAAACACCTCGTGCAATAACCCTTCCTCTGGAAACCTGAGTACGAGAGCACTGACCAACTTCTCCTTCAGGTAGTCAAAATATTTTTGTCACTACTCACTCCATAGTAAGACTTGGTTCTTACTAGTAAAAGCCGGAAATGGAGCAGAACTCGAGAGAAGTCTGAAACGAACATCCTATAATAACTTGCCAACCCCTTGAAACTATGAACTTCTGCCATGCTCTTGGGTGTCATCCAAGAAACAACTACCTCTACCTTCGATGGGTCCACTAATACTCCAGGCTGAGACACTACATTCCAAAGGAAGTGTACTTCTTGTGTCAAGAACTTACACATAGAAAATTTCCCATAATGTTGGTGGTCTTAAAGGACTTCCAGGACTGCCCTGAGATGCTCAACTAGCTCCTCTTCTGATATTGAGTACATCAGGATGTCATCGATAAACACAACGACGTACCGGTCTAGAAACTCTCTGAAGAAAAGTTTCATAAGTCCCATGAACACAGCTGGTGTATTTGTAACTCCAAACGGCATCACTAAAAACTCGAAGTGTCCATACCTGCACCTGAAAGCTGTCTTTGAGATGTCATTATCCTTTACCCTCACCTGATGATATCCAGATTGTAGATCAATCATAGAAAACCAACCTTCTCCCCTCAGTTGGTTGAAGAGATCATCTATCCTTCGAAGGGGGTAACGGTTCTTGACCATTACCTAATTCAACCTTCGGTAGTCTATGCATAGCCTGAGACCACCATCTGCCTTCTTCACGAACAAAACTGGAGCACCCCACGGTGACACGCTGGGTCGAACAAAACCCTTCTCCATCAGATCGTCAATCTGAATCCGCAACTCCCGCAACTCCGAAGGTGTCATCCGATAAGGGGTCATTGAAATTGGACAGGCACCAGGCTGTAAGTCTATCCTGAACTCAACGTCACGTCGGGGGGGGGGGGGGGGGTAGAGTCACAACCTCCTTGGAAAAAACATCTAGGAACTCCCCAACATCCTCTGGGACATCCATCATCATTGTATCACCTGAAACCACTGATAACCTACCTAACAAGGAAAGGAGAGGCTTTATATTCTGGATTACCACATGATATCTCCTCTCGCCAACAAATGATACAGGCGGCCCATCCATGTCGGAGAACATGACCCTTCTTTGGAATCAGTCGATACCAGAACTAACAGAAAACAACCAGTCCATGCCAAGGATGACATCGTATGGCTGCATCTATAGAAAAAGAAGGTCCCCACTAGATCGATGTGGTCCCAACGTCAGCCCACATCCCCAGAAAACACATGATATATTGTTCTGGCCTCTAAATGGTGTACTCAGCACCAGAGGTATGGAAAGTCTCTCTACATCTAGACCAAAATCATGGGCTAGACCGGGTGGAACAATGGAGTGCGAATCTCCTGAATCGAACAAAGCCGAAACGAGAGTGCTGAACAAACAAATCGTACCTCACACCACCTCTGGTCCTACCGAAGCTGTCAACTCTGTTACGTGCAACTGTCCATGCCCAGCTCCTCTGCCTCTCTGATCTCGACCACCTCCCCAACCACGCCCTGGTTGAGGTCCCTGAGGAGCACCCTGAGGTTGGCCTCCTCCTGCAATGTCTTCCCTCAGAGGAGCAGGGTCCTGCTACTGCTGGAAGGGCCTCGCTGGCAACTGGTGCTGCTGAGGCGGGCGCTGAACCTGCCCACCTCCATCGTACTGAGCGCGGGTCGAGCACTGACTCTGAATGTGCCCGAAACCTCCACAAGAGAAACACTTCGGTCTTGGGCTCGTGAAAAAGGGACGAGGACCCGAAGATCTGAACTAGAACTGATGATGCATGCTCCCTACTGGCCAGAACCTGGAAGGTCCTGTCGCAGGAGACCTGCTGCTAACTGCTTTCCCCTTCGACGAACCCGGGGGGATCCCCTCTCGTGGTGCACCTCCCTGTGATTGCATCCTCTATACAACCTCTGCCTTCTTCTGTGCTGTCAAGTACGTCAGAACAGTGAAGGGGGTGACATCATACTGGAGCGAAGGACGAAGTGCCTCCTCCAAACGTCTCACCTAAGACTCATCATCCAGAAAGAGATCTAGAGAAAAGCGTAGGAGATCCATGAACTTGATCCCCAACTCTCGTACTGACATACTCCTCTACTGAAGGGAGAGTAACTCCTACCATTTCTCCGCCTTGATCATGGAATAATGGAATTACTATCAGAATTCCTTCTCAAAGTCAGCCCATGGAACCTCTGTCTATGTCCTCTCTCCGAGGTAGAGCATCCACCAGTGACGCGCCACACCTCTCAGTTGACTGACTGGTAGGGGAATCCAGTACTCCCTCGGAGCACAGATCAAAGTAAAAGTGATCCCTATCTCCTCAAGCCACCCATCCATCTCCATATCTGAAGTACTACCCTCGTACTTCTTGAGGGTTTGTCGCTGGAAAGAACTGAGAGTCATCTGCCACTGGTTATCTTCCTCCTCGCGGTCAACCCTCAACTGATCGACCGCCTGAATCAGCTAGGTCTCGGCTGTCTGAGCCACATAGGGACGACGTCCAGGTGCCATAGCACTACGGTAAACAATGATCTCCTAAACCCAAGTAGTAAGGAATTTCTCAAGGTTTTATTTTATCATTTTATTCAATTTCTCTCCCAAAACACCCAAATCAAGTAAAACAAAATCATGATGATAAATGTACCTTCCCTAGGGTCTCTACCCAGCAATCAATGCAATATCACATGGTCATTCGGTAGGCTCAGATTCTTTGCATCGGATCACGGGGGGGCCTAAAATCTCATGTCCTAGCCGACCATCCCTGGCCTATGTCACACATAAAGATCATCAAACACTTTCGACCTACCATCCCATGAAATCATCATTGTGCCTAACTCCGGACTCCATCCTATCTCTCAACCATCACCTCTGATACCATTCTGTCACAACACCCTCCCACTAAAGATGCCCCTCCTGAGCTGGCAATGGTGAAAGGGAGATAATGACCCCCGAGTCCCGCCTCCAGTAGGCCCCGGGGTGGTGACTAGCACCAATGGTATGAGTTTTTCACAATATGGGAGGTGTTACCCTTTTTAATTATTTAAGATCGGGAAATAGGATGAGTCAAACACCCAAAGAAAAAGAAAGGAAAGACGGGTAAATAAACCCAAACCAATCCCACATGCATGTTTAAATAGTTCTTAAACAAGGTACAAGTACAAGAAAGCTCAAAAGTACAATACCAGAAGAAACAAGAGTACAACAACTGCAATAACTCCAACTGTCCCGACTAGTAGGGTCCCGCACGGCCCTGGTAGACCTCCTAAAATCCTGAAAGTAAATATTGGGTGAGCATACAAGTATACTCAATAGGGAAACCTAAATATCTCGTGCATAAGTGGGGAGACATCCTAATGTCCCGTGAGAAC
The DNA here is from genome assembly GCA_963277665.1 of Viscum album. Taxonomy (NCBI): domain Eukaryota; kingdom Viridiplantae; phylum Streptophyta; class Magnoliopsida; order Santalales; family Viscaceae; genus Viscum; species Viscum album. Next base: position 354,182,862 of record OY728155.1, on the reverse strand, counting down.
AACAGAAACCAAAACCTATCAAGGAATTCTATCCACCCAACCTCACCAGCCACACTCACCGAAACATGAAACAACAGGTTGTAGTATATAAGAACAAGAGTATTGGGTACCCCGCACCATTTCCCACTAGCTAGCCGCTCTTCCTAACGGTGAACGTCCTGACGCTACCACACTCTTCTTGCCCGTACACACATGGGCCTAACAGCTGCACATCCCGATCGCACACACCTGGGCCTCATAACCACATATCCCGCTCGCACACACCTGGGCCTCACCACCACGTATCCCTCCCACACACACATGGGCTTCACAACCACGTATCTAGCCTGCACACACCTGTGCCTCACAACCACATATCCCGCCCGCACACACCTGGGCCTCATCCTGAAGATTCTTGGGAAAAGGTAAACCTTTTAGAAGAGTCTTGGGCAAATGCCACACCAATCAAAACCTACCTGAAGAGTCTTAGGTGTAAGGTGGCCTCAATCCATAACAACCTATGGAAGAAGGAGCAGGAAGGAGCTAGTAACTAAGCGGAAAACACCCTCTCCCATGAAATGGGAGTGTTCGGCAGTAAGTTCTCAACATGGGTGAGGTGCGAAAAAACACAAAGATACAGATATATATAAATATATCAAACACACAGCCCAAACTATGGCTTCTAAAAAGAGAAACTGAGCACATGCCTCGACACTACTATATCGATGCATGAATACAACAAACAATCCCAACCCCATTTAGGTTTTCATGTTTCAACAGAATTAGTTTATTAGTGCCTTAACTACTGGGAAAATATCCACAACCAACCATATCAATCGTTCGTGAAACATATCCCTGCCATCCACAAATCAAGTTAGGAAAACACAAGCAACACAAACAAGTCCCTTCTTATTAACCAACCAACCCCATTGATTATTATTCTCGTTCCATTTCCATGCCCCACCATTCGTTAACTCTTCCACTTATTTATTATTCACAACCCATAGTTCATTCACATTCAACCCATTCCTGCAGCCCCACTGCCAACCACCATAACCACAAACACAACAAAGCCCGTACATCATCATCCCTTGATACCATTTATCGCAGCCCCGCTGCCCATCACCAACATAGCATTCACACCAACCCACAACCAAGCCAACCACATCTCTGATACTCACCCGATCCAAAACAACCCACAAAACACTCCCTTCACATAAATAAACCCTAACCAGCACCCACATGTTCATTATTTCAGTTTTGTTTAACCGGGGTGATCACACAAGGGTTCTGGTTATTCATTTTATCAGCCAACATTACGTGATTAACCAATTTCCTCATTCAAAAAAGTTTCAATCCATAAACGGTCTATAAAGATAGGGCAGCATTTAATTGTGAAAGAAAAGGCCCCCAACAACCATGATTTTCAGTAGTCATAAGCTTATTCAATTCACAACATATCAATAGGATAAATAAAGATAAACATAATAACTTTCCCATCCCCGTTATTTAAACTAGATATTATCTTTATTAAATAGGTTCAAAAGGGTTTCACGTAAACAAGAGAACACTCACCCCGCATGATGCACAATTTTAGAGAGACAAAGGTAAGATCCCTACTTCCACAATTTCTGATCACAACGCTCCCCCGGGTCAACTTTAGAAGATGTTCGTTGGCGTTCGTCGCTTCTGTCAAATCCCAGCAAAACCTCCTCGGGTGGAAGCTAGGAAGGAAATTCCAAAGGAAAGACAATCGATCCAAGCTCAGAAGTTCTGACTCGTCGTTATGATCCCGTGGCTGCTGACGGATCGTAAATCGAAGCTCGGACGAAGAAGTTATGGATGAAAAGGGCATTCGAGTCTCTTGGGAGAGCTCTGATCGTGGGAATGAGGAGGAGAGGAGTGAGTTGAAAAGGAGGAGAGGACCCCTCCTTTTATAGGTGAGAAAAAAAGTACACGGCGTGTACTCGGCCATTTCACATAGTCTCCACGCGGCTTCCAACACGACATTCAACATGGAACTCGGTCGTTGACTGGTCAACACGCGGTTTGAGGTTAATGCGTATGCGGGGAGGGACTACACGACATGTAGTATGAGATACATGGAATGTACTCATTTACTTCACATGGCAAGGATACAGATCCAATACGGCACACGGTCGTTGACTGGTCAACACACTGTTTGAGGGTAACGCGTACGCGGGGAGGGACTGCACGGTGTGTAGTATGAGATACACGAAGTGTACTCATTTATTTCACGCGGCAAGGACACGGCCTTAAAAACAGGGTATACCCAGCGAGGGGTTACACAGCTTGTACTCACACTAAACGGCGTGTAGTTACAAAATTCTGGAAATTGTGGGAAAAGTCCATTTTACCATCCCGAACACTTCAGGACATTCTTTTTGACAAAGGAATGTGCTGGAGGGGTCCGGGCCATTACAATTATCCTCATTCCATGTTTATATAATAACAACAATATCTTCAATAATAGGAGACAATTTTATTTTAAACGTTTTACCTACCCATACACACACTTCCATCTAATGGGAATGCACTTACCATTTATGTGCATGGAGAACTAGTTCCTGATGAAACGAAGTAGTTTGTTTTTCCTTACCATATCTCATGGTTGGAAACTATAATGGACACTATATTTATATATGTTATATATGATATCTATATTGTATTGATACTTATTTAACTCTTTTATTGCTGATATATTTATGTTGGGCATGTATTGTCGGAACAATACACTATAATTTATGATGATTTTTTGATGTTCACAAATACCCTCAAGGGTAGGTCCTTCAGAGACGCTCTTTGCAGCGTAGGGGTCTCAGGTGTTTCCTCTAGGAAAGAAAAGGTTGGAGCTGAGGTGGGTTGGACGGTCTTACCGGAAAATTCGGTGGGTTCAAGGACACATGTCAAGGTGGAGGAATTCCCGGTGGTGGAGCTTTCGGAGTAGGTGGTTCGCGAGGCATCGGCGTTGCATGATCTCTCCTTGGTGGCGAGGTTTGGTCGCAACAAGCCACCGATGGCTTTGTTCAAAGAGTTCGTTGGGTCTTGGGGTCTTGGAAGCCCGGTGGTGGTTTCAGAGTTGTCCAGGATGGCTTTCTGCATTCATCTTGCCACGAAGGAGGACTTTGCGAGGGCTTGGGCGAGAGAAGACCGAAGGTGTGGCTCGTGGAACTTTTTCTTGTTTCGTTGTTCTTGGGAGTTTAACTCCGGTAGAGAATCCTCATTGGTGGCGGTATGGGTTGGCTTTCCAGGACTTCCTCTCCCCTTCTATAACCCGGTGATTCTAAAGGCGGTGGGGGACTCCTTGGGTGCCTTCCTTTGTTTAGATGATGAGACGGCTCGTCTGCAAGCTGCGGCCTGTCCTCGCATTTGTGTTGAGATGGATCTCTCTTTGAAGCTACCATCTAAGGTCCTGTTGCGGTCAGAGGAGGGGCTGAGCTGGTGGAAAAGGCTTCTCTTCAAAGGTTTTCTGCATTTCTGTGTGGTTTGTGGAATGCACGGTCACTAGGAGACCGTCTGCAAGAGGAAGAGAGCCTTGACGAGTTCTTCCGGTTCGGGCTTGCAAGGTGACACCATCGCCCCGTAGAATGCGTTTGGGCCCCTGGAGGAGAAGGTGCCCATTGGGGCGGGAAAAGAATTTTTGAATTTCGATGGTGGATCCCACGCGCCGGAGGAGTCGGTTGAGGTCCGCGAGACGGGGGATCTATTGTCAGGTGGTCCTTCTACGCCTGTTAGTATGCTTTCGATGTCACGACCTTTGCTTCCCGAAGCTGATTTTGTTGTGGCCGACAAGCCGTTGGTCGAGGCAAAGGTTTCTTGGGTCGACGAGGTCCTTCCGCGCCTTCGTCCTTCTAGGGCTTTGTCGTCTCCCCCTTCGGAGTTCCATATCTCGTCGCAATTATCTCCAGATTACAATAAGCACTCTTTGATCCCCAGCTTGTCGTCCTCCCCTCTGAGACCTCCGCAGGAGGGGTCGCCTCCGCTTGTGGTGAGGAACCAGGTTCTAAATCCGAGGGCCTCCCCCCAGAGTCTTCTGTGGGTTTCTCTTCTCCAGGAGGATGTGGCGCTCGCTCCAAGGCCGACGTCTCGTCTCTCGCTACTGGAAGTCTCGGAGAGTCCGAACAAGACGAAGGCGCGGGAAGCTTGGAATGGAGCTTCCACTCAGGGGGCCGTTGGCCCTATCACTATTTCTAAATAAAGGGAGGCGGGTTTGCTTCTTTCTTTTTCTCCGCATGGCGCTTCTGGTTCGAAGGCTAGAAGGGATCATAGTTAATGCTGTCGGTGATTATCTGGAACTCCTGTGGGTTGGGGGTGCAAGAAAAGAGTGATTTCTTGGCGGTGGAGTCTCGAAAACACCGGGCATCGGTTGTGGCCATTCTTGTGGTCAAGCTGGCTCCTCGGAAGCTTCCTTCCGTGGTGAAGAAGATGGGTTTTACTTTTTTTCTGCACGGCGCTTCGGTTAACTCGCACATTTGGATTTGCTGGAAAACATATGTGCAGGTGGAGATCGTGAGACTTTCGTCTCAATGCATTAATACGAAGATCTCTGGGGCGGGGGGAGAAATGCTCTTCTCTTTTGTGTATGCTAGAAATGATGCGCAGAGGAGGACAGAACTGTTGGGAAAGACGGGAAAGCGACGAACGCGCAAACAAAAGAAAAAGAGAACGCGCAGCGGAAATTGAATCTTTCTCCCCAAATAGAAGCGGATGTGCAGCGACAAAATTAAATGTGCAGAAAAATAAATTTGACACCGGAAATTTTTACGTGGAAAACCCGAAAGGGAAAAACCACGGGACCTAGTCCAGAAAGAGGGATCCACTAAAATCAAGAAGTACACGGTAGAGACTCCCCAAAATGGAAGAGATCTCAAAAGTAATACTCAAGAATAAAAGTATGGATCAAAAGGTGGAGAGCAAGAAAGATGATCGTCAAAGAAAGGCGATCACCAAATGAGATTTGCTCTCGGTGTTGTTGCTGCCGGTGATGATGAAATGGCTTGCCTCTGCCTCCTTATATAGGAAAAGAATCAGCGTCAAAATAATGTCGCCGCGTCAAAAGAGTGTCACCGCGTGAATTAATTCACGCGGTCTTGGCCCGCATTAAAACACCACATTAAAACAGATACCGCATGTGCACCATTTGAGGAGGCGTTGCCCAGTGCGCCAACCAGGAAGGCGCCCAACAATCTCCCCCTCCGACTCAAGTGGGGATCACCGCCAACCCTGCAATCTGTCGGCAAGTCTCAAATTTTCCTCTGGGTAAACTCTTGGTCAACATGTTTGACTCGTTGTCATCAGTGTGGATCTTCTCAAGCTCTAACTGTCTCGAATCAAGGACGTTGCGAATCCAATGATATCGAACATCGATATGTTTCGACCTGCCATGAAAAGTAGAATTCTTTCCCAAACAAATAGCACTCTGACTATCACAAAATAAAACATATCTGTCCTGATTTAAATTGAGCTCTCGAATAAACGTTTTCATCCACAACAATTCTTTGCACGCCTCTGTAGCTGCAATAAACTCTGACTCTGTGGTAGATAAAGCAACACATCTCTGTAATCTAGACTGCCAAGATACAGCTCCCCCTGCAAAAGTGATCAAATAGCCTGAAGTAGACTTCCTCGAATCGATATCTCCTGTCATATCTGAATCTGTAAATCCACAAAGCATAGGTTCCCCTTTGCCAAAACACAATCTCAGATCAGAAGTACCACGAAGATAACGAAAAATGTACTTCAATGCTCTCCAATGTTCTCTACCTGGATTTGATAGAAAACGACTGACCACACCAACTGCATGAGCTATATCAGGTCTAGTACATACCATTGCATACATCAAACATCTAACAGCAGATGAATAAGGTATGTGTTGCATCTCCTCTCTCTCTTCATCAGTAGAAGGTGACTGACTGGAACTGAGCTTAAAATGTAAAGAAAGAGGAGTACTAACCACTTTCGCTTTATCCATAGAAAATCTCTGAAGAACTTTCTCAATGTATCTCTCCTGAGATAACCACAACTTCTTGGCCTTCCTGTCACGGGAGATCGTCATGCCAAGAATCTGCTGTGCTGGCCCCAAGTCTTTCATCGCAAAAGACTGACAAAGATCCTTCTTCAATTTGTCAATTCTAGAAGTATCATGGCCAACAATGAGCATATCATCAACATAAAGCAACAGTATAATAAAATCATCATCAGTAAATCTCTGAACAAAAACACAATGATCAGAAGATGTCTTCCTGAAACCCTGATGAGAAATGACAGATTCAAACTTCTTATACCACTGCCTCAGAGCTTGTATCAAACCATACAAGCTCTTCTTCAACTTGCAGACATGATTTTCTTTACTTGTTTCAACAAAACCCTCTGGTTGCTCCATATAAATCTCCTCCTCTAAATCTCCATGGAGGAAAGCTGTCTTTACATCCATCTGCTGAATCTGCAGATCTAAACTGGCAGCCAAACCAAGAACAACCCGAATGGAAGACATTTTGACAACAGGTGAGAAAATCTCATCAAAATCAATACCTTTCTTCTGACGGAAGCCTTTGACAACTAACCTTGCCTTGTATCGTGGAACAGAACTGGATTCTTCATTCTTAATCCGATAAATCCACCGATTTTGCAAAGCTCTCTTCCCTGTCGGTAACTTCACCAGCTCAAAAGTGTGGTTGTCGTGCAATGATTTCATCTCGTCATCCATTGCCGCAACCCATCTGTCCTTCTGTTCACTCTCCATTGCCTCATCAAACGATTCTGGTTCTCCCCCTTCAGCGAGGAGCACATACTCATCAGGTGAATATCGAGTAGAAACGGTGCGATGCCGAGATGACCTCCGGAGTGGAACTGCGGGTTCATTAATAACCCCTGGAACCGGATCATCAGAAACAAAAGGTGCATCGGAAACTTCAACTCCAACCTGTTCACCTTGAGCATCATTCTGTACATCAACATGATCATCAGAATCAACAACATGAGGTAAATGTGAATTAGAACCAGGCTCAAGACTGACAAAACCATCAGAAGTTGGAGAAGCATCTTTTTCTCCCTTATCAATGTCTGCAATAGTCTGATCCTCCTTAAACACTGCATCGCGGCTTCTGACAAGTTTCTTCAAAACAGGATCATAGAACCTGTACCCAAACTCATCGTGTCCATAGCCAATAAAAATACACTGGCATGTCTTACCATCCAGCTTGGATCTCTCATCTCTAGGCACATGAACAAAAGCCTTGCAACCAAAAGCACGCAAGTGATCGTACCTGATCTCTTTGCCATACCAAAATTTTTCGGGAGTGTCTGTCTGCAAAGCAACCGCAGGTGACAAATTGATAATATAAGCAGCAGTAAGTAAAGCCTCACCCCAAAAATGTCCAGGCAACTTTGCTTCTGAAAGCAAAGAACGAACTCTTTCCAGCAAAGTTCTGTTCATCCGCTCAGCTACACCATTCAGCTGAGGTGTCTTGGGCGGCGTCTTCTGATGCCGAATACCTTCCTACCTGCAATACTGATCAAACGGACCACAATACTCTCCTCCATTGTCAGTGCGAATATATTTTAATTTCTTTCCTGATTCTCTCTCAGTAGAAACATGAAATTGCTTAAAAACACTGAGCACCTGACTTTTGGCTTTCAAAACATAAACCCAGAGCTTTCGTGAGTAGTCATCAATAAATGTAACAAAATAAAGACCATCACTAAAGGTCTTCGATTTCAAAGGACCACAAACGTCAGAATGTACCAATTCAAGTACCTGTGACTTCCTGTGTGGAGGATGACTGCTGAAACTCACTCTGCTCTGTTTTCCAGCCATGCAATGATCACATGTGTCCAACTTGACACTCTTCAAATCTGGAAGAAGATTTCTCTTGGCCAAACAACCGAGACCTTTCTCACTGATGTGACTGAGCCTCTTATGCCACAACTTGGACGAAACACTGCACTCAACAACACAAGCAGTATCACAAGAAATAGAAGCTCTAGTCCAGTACAAACCTGATTGCTTCTTCCCTCTAGCCACAATCAAAGAGCCCTTGGAAAGATTCCATTGGCAATCACCGAAAGTGCTGATAAACCCTTCATCATCAAGAACGCTGGTAGAGATAAGATTCAAACGAACCTCGGGTGCATGTCGGACATTCTTCAAAATCAGCTTACTTCCTGTACTGGTCTTTAAACAAACAGTCCTGATGCCTACAACGTCAGCATGTCCATCATTTCCCATCTTCAAAATCCCAAAATTACCTGGGCTGTAAGATGTAAAGAACTCCTTCTTCGATGTCACGTGAAAACAGGCACCACTGTCAACAACCCAGCAAGAATCATCAGAAGTAATGTTAATGGAATCATAAACAATAACAAGATCACCCCCTGTAGCAGCGGCAACATGATCCTCTCCATCGCCATTTTTCTTCTGTTGATTTTCCTTCAATATGTTCTCTCTTTTCAGCTGATAACAAAACTTGTTAACATGCCCCTTCTTACCACAATGATGACATTCAAAATCTCTCTGCTTCAGTCTGGATTTGCTTCTGCCTCTGCTCTTATCTCGACTGCTCTTCCCCCGGTCCTGGCTTCTCCCCCTGTTCTCTGTGACCAAAAGCTCGGAAGAAGATTTCTCCTGAGTACGTCTCCTGACCTCTTCATTTAAAATAGCAGACTTGACAAAACTAAATGTCACAGCACCATTAGGAGCAGAACCGGTTAGAGTAACACGTAAATTTTCCCATGAATCGGGTAAAGTGTTAAGAAGCAAAAGAGCTAAAACCTCATCTTCAAAATTGATACCCATGTCAGACAACTGATCAAAACATCCTTGATATTCACTTAAATAATCAGAAATAGATGTACCTTCTCTATACCTCAAGTTCATCATTTGCTTGAGAAGAAACAGTTTATTGTTTCCCGTCTTCGAAGCGTAGGTCGTCTCAAGCTTCTCCCACAAAGTTCTGGCGTGAGAGATGTTGACAATGTGGTTCATCACGTTGTCTTCGACCCATTGACGAATGAAACCGCAAACCATCTCATGCTCGAACGCCCATTCTTCATCTGACATTCTCTCTGGCTTCTGGGTACTAAACACTGGAAGATGCATTCGCTTGACAAAAAGCAGATCTTTCATTTTAAGTCGCCACATATGGTAGTTGGTACCATTTAACAAAATCATCCGACTGTAGTTGACCTCCATAATAAATATGAAAAGAAAAGAACCAAACCCTCTGATACCAGATGTTGGGAAAGACGGGAAAACGACGAACGCACAAACAAAAGAAAAAGCGAACGCGCAGCAGAAATTGAATCTTTCCCCCCAAATAGAAGCGGATGTGCAGCGACAAAATTAAATGTGCAGAAAAATAAATTTGACACCGGAAATTATTACGTGGAAAACCAGAAAGGGAAAAACCACGGGACCTAGTCCAGAAAGAGGGATCCACTAAAATCAAGAAGTACACGGTAGAGACTCCCCAAAATGGAAGGGATCTCAAAAGTAATACTCAAGAATAAAAGTATGGATCAAAAGGTGGAGAGCAAGAAAGATGATCGTCAAAGAAAGGCGATCACCAAATGAGATTTGCTCTCGGTGTTGTTGCTGCCGGTGATGATGAAATGCCTTGCCTCTGCCTCCTTATATAGGAAAAGAATCAGCGTCAAAATAATGTCGCCGCGTCAAAAGAGTGTCACCGCGTGAATTAATTCACGCGGTCTTGGCCCGCATTAAAACACCACATTAAAACAGATACCGCATGTGCACCATTTGAGGAGGCGTTGCCCAGTGCGCCAACCAGGAAGGCGCCCAACAAGAACTTTGGGGCTTTCTGGGGTCCTTCCAAACTGGCACCCTCCCTTGGTTTGTGGGCGGGGATTTTAACACAACTGTGGATCCAGAATAGAAGAGGGGTGGAGTGGCCATTTCGGTGGACGCCATGCAAGACTTCTGTGACTTCATCAATGCGACTGGCCTGCTGGACTTGGGGTTCAAGGGCAATCGGTTCATGTGGTGTAATAATCGTAGGGGGTCACAACGTATTTGGAGTCGGCTGGACAGATACTTCGCGGACACCCAAGGCCTTGACTCATTTTCTAAGACGACAGTTGCTCATTGATCCCTCTCTTTATCGGATCATGCCCTGCTGTTGGTGGAATTAAGGTAGGACAGTGCTGGGAGATAGTCTTTTCACTACTCTTGTAACTGACACCAGGCTGAAGGCTTCATGGTACTCGTCAGATCGTCCTGGGAGGGTGAGGAAACGGATAACACATGGCGTATTCTAGAGAACCGATTGAAACGTCTTAAGAAAGACTTTCAGGGATGGTTGGCCAATAGGACAAATGATTTTTCGTGTGTGAAAACTATCCAGGAGGACATTGAGATCTTAGAGGAGGATCTTCAGAATAACTGGGACGATAATAGGTTCACGGTTCTGTGTGAGAAGCACAGATTTCTTGTGGAAAAACTGTTGGAAGTCGAGCGTGATTACAAACAGAGATCCAGGGTGAAATGGCTAAAAGAGGGGGATCACAACACCGCTATTTTCCATGCGTGTGTGAAAGTCATAATATGTGGCTCAAAATCAACCTGGTTAACAGAGACTTATCTTCTGAAGTAGAGGTGGTGGGATGATTGGCGCTGGATCATTTCAAAGAACTCATGGCAGGACGAGATCCTTCCAGGTACATGGATCCGGAAGGTAACTCAGTGGACTCGGACTTCTGGCAAAGCATACCCCGTTTGGTCGAGGGTAATGACAACACCCTTTTAGTGGCTCTTCCGAGTGAGGAAGAAGATAGAAGAGTAGTTCTTGCTTTTCCCCCGGACAGTGCTCCTGGTCCAAACGGCTTCCCGTGCGGTTTTTATATTGCAATATTGGGTATTGTTTGCCCTCAGGTGGTCAGGGTGATCCCGGATTTTTTTAAGGGTGGTGAGCTCAATCAAGAGGTTTCTGCTTCTAGAGTGGTGCTGATTTCGAAGGTTAAAGATCCTACCAGCATTAACCAGTATAGGACCATTTTCCTGTGCAATGTGTCATATAATATTCTGGATAGCCTAATTGCGAGTAGGCTGAATCAGATCATCCCAAGGTTGGTGTCCAGAGAGCAGCATGGGATTGTTAAAGGTCGGAATATCCAAGGGGCGGTTGCGATTTCCAGTGATCTAGTTTATGATCTAAATAGAAGAGCAGTCGGATCAAATGTCATCTTCTAGGTTGACATGAACAAAGTGTATGAAAAAGTGGAATGGAGCATTCTTATCCGAGTAATGAGATAGTTTGGGTTCCATGAATGGTTTTGCGATCTTTGTTTTAGGTGCTTCATCTCTCCATGGCTCACCATATCTCTTAAAGGGAGGTTCTTTGGTTTTTTTCAAATTGATCCGTGGAGTCAGGTAGGGAGATCCCCTTTCCCCAAATCTCTTTATCTTAGCGCAAGATGCCTTAACAAAGAATTTACGTTGGGGAATGGAGAATGGAAGGTTGTTTCCTTTTCTCAGCAGGAACGACAGGATCGACGTGTCTCACTTGATGTTCGCAGATGATATCTTGATCATCATTAATGGTAGGTGACATTCTTTGAGGGGTCTAATGGAGATTTTCAATGTCTATGGTCGTTTGAGTGGTCAGCGTATCAATTCAAGGAAGAGCCATGTTTTTATTTCCAACAAGTGCCCGGGAAATCGATGCAGGAGTATCCAAGACATATTGGTATGTCCAAAACATCAACTCCCTATGCTGTATCTTGGAGTCCAACTGGCATGTGGTCACATCAAGAAGTGTTTTTTCGGGGATGCTCTCAATCGGGTTTTTGGGCGCATTTTTAACTGGAATAACAAGTTGCTATCATTTAGTGGGAGGATAATCTTGATTAACAGTGTGTTGTCCGCCATCCCTATGCACGTCTTCTCGGTCCTTCAACCCCCAAAAGGGACCATTGTAAGGCTGTAGAATATACTTAACGCCTTTTTGTGGGATGCTAACCATACAGGTCGATGCCACTAGGCGGCTTGGTCTCGTTTAGCAAAGCCGGTTGAAGAGGGAGGTGTTGGGTTACGTGACATTTCTGATACCATACAGGGATTGCAAGCAATGATGGCGTGGGAGATCATTGCTAACAATTCACTGTGGGCCTCTTTCTTCAGAAGTCGATATGGGGAGGAGGGGGGGTTTCTAATCCCCGTAAGCCACCGCTGACGACACTGGAAAAGCGAATGTGCTCATGTATGGATGAACTGCTGGGATCGTCCAGGTGGATTATTGGGAAATGCGACATTAGTTATTGGAAGGATAATTGGTCCAGAGAGTGACTGTTTTTCCCTAGGGTGCCCGACTCCGGACATTACCTTCATGGAAGTGTCAGAACATCCGCCTCTTATTCAAGCGGTTCTGTATCGGGAGCATAAAAGGCATTATGTGGAAATTTCTTTTAACGAGGAAGAAGACAGGTGCTATTTTGCAGGGTCGAGCTCGGGTAAGCTATCTGTTCGGGATTACAAGAAGTTAGTTCAGGGGGAGCCGATTATCGACAAGTGGTAGAAGTTCTGGTGCAATGAGATCCCCCTGAAAATGAACCTACTGGTTTGGTGCATCATCAACAGTGTGCGGCCCATGGAGGATTGCATCCAGAGAAAGGGAGTTCAACTTGCCTCTCATTGCCTTTGCCGTAGGAATCCTCAGGCCGAATCTGTGGTGCATCTCTTCTGTCAGAGTGACTGGTCGGTTTTTCTTTGGTCTCACTTTTCTCCTACGCCACACATTGAGCAGACTCTACCCTCCCTTCACGTTTTTCTGGCAGTACAGTTTCAGGATCTGGATGGAAGGTCCTTGGAAGGTAAGGTTAGGTGTGTCATCTTCTCTTCCATATGCTGGGTCATCTGGGAAGCTCTGAACCTTTCTCGTATGGGCGATGTGAAGCCTTCTAACTTTCTCTGGGTACATTTGAAAGATCTTCTCTTTGAGTTGGGTCCAATGTTAAAAGGGAGCCAATATATTCTGGGACATCCTTGGCTAAATGGTGCAAACATGGATGGTATACAGGAAGGCCGATGGATTAGATGGAAACCTCCGATGAGTGGTGTCAAATTGAATGTGGATGTGTCCCTGATAAAAGGGATTATGAGAGGCGGTGGGATGCTGCGAGATTCGGGTGGATTAGTGTTGGTGGCCTTCAGCGCATACTTTGTCCTGGGAAGCTCCTTGGGGGCCGAAGTGCGGGCACTTCTCACAGGGATCAATATTTGTAGAAGGGCGGGTTTTCAGGTGGATAAAGTGGATTCGGACTCGGAATTCATGGTCAGATCGGTGAAAGGTATTTATGAACCGCCCTGGGACATTGTGTATATCATTCCAAAATGTGTGGTTACAATAGATTATGGGCGAATTGTGAAGCACTGTTGGAGGGAGGCTAACTTTTCTACTAATGCGCTTTCACGGGTAGGCAGACAGGAGGATAGGGTCATTGTTTACGATAGCATTGGCTCCATTCCAGCGGAGTGTATGTCCTTTGTTCGAGGGGATGCCCTTGGTTTGCATCATTTTCACCCCCATTGAATGCTTGGTTGGGTGGTATATTGTGGCCACCCGTTAATCTTTTAATAAAAAGCAATTTTCAGTCAAAAATATATATATATGAGTTAATGTAATTTGACATTTTGAGAATTAATATAGAAAGAGTATTTCAAACCCTAAATTTGGGAAATGAACACATGGTATCAATACTACGTTATGACGCATAGTGCCACACTTGCATATAGTATCAACCCTACGCTACACTAAAACAGTTCGTATTTGGATCAACATCCTTAAATTCATATAATGGTCAAATATTTGGATCATAAACCCTACCATAAAGTCCAATGTTACAATTCATAACCTATGGGTGGAGAATCTGAACATATGGTTAATCGGTGCTGATTATGGATTTTGTGATGGCAAGGATAAAAGTATGGATTATCATCCCTATAGTACTTTTGTTCCCTACAGTATGTGAAGATGAAACAGTGGTTAAGAAACTATATGTTGTTAGAAACCCTACACCACCCAAAGGAACCCTATGCTTTGAAAAGGAACCTTATTCTATGCATATCAACCATAAGTTATGTTACAATCGATGATGTTTTTCAAGATGCGTTTTCAATCATGGATTTCTATCACAATAATGTCATAATTAAAGACCAATTCATGGATCATTTTTATTGTTTCAATTAACTATGTACATTATAAAAAACCACTCTTATTTCTCTTAGAAGTAATCACACCCCTGGTTAATTGGAATTTGAATTTCTACAATCAATCAGGCTATTACAATAGTTCTTAAATACCGAAGAATGTTTTATATACTATATATTTTTTCACAGTATCACTTCATACATACATATATATATATATATATATATTTGCGTGTGTGTGAGAATTTTTTCACATATGAAACTGTATTATTGAAATTCTCTTTTACAGTTATATTGCAATGATCTATTCTAAAATAAGCTACACTTTAGAGATAAACATGTTCAATATTTTACTGGCCTAAGATTTCTATTTTTGTTTAGTTACAACCTTATTTAATATAATTTTGAAATATGTATCTCTCCAGACTAATTTATGGTTGAATATGTTACTTTCCCAAGAAAGAGAACCATCACTTTTTAGTTTCTTGCTTATACAACAATGAATAACCAACACAATACATTCAAATAAAACACTTTTTATTTATTAGAGTTTCAACTAGTCATAGTCAGTTGTGGTGGAGTATCATATTCTTGATCAATTTTGTGGATAACCAGTTCCCTGTTAATGAAAAAAATACATTTTTTAGTATTCATGTGATGGTGTCAAATTCCTTCACTCATATGTGGATTATTCGTCTTATAGTAGGAGGAAAATTCTAGTGGAATTTACCATGCTCGTAGAGAGAGTTATTGGTAGAGTGGACTATGGGATATTTGTCCCTCGACCTACTATAACGATTTTGGTTCTTTATTTCTATTTATCCACTATATAATTTCATAAAGTATATAAACCCTATATATCGACATAAATGAAAGTGGGTGTCAAAATCCAGAATTGTGGATAATTTTGAAATGGCTAAAGTCACACACTCTTGTCTGTTAATTTGTATATTCCATCCTAAAAATTGGTATCAATGGATATCTTTTGGATAAAGCTATAACAATCTGAAAAGTATAAGGTCTATACAAAGATGGAAATTGATGATCTGAGAGAAGGAATTTAAATGGTACCTTCTCTATATTTTAATGGTGAAAATTACAGATGCTGAAAATATTGAATGATAATCTATCTGAAAAATCTGGGATTAAGATTCAACTCCAAAATTTTTACTCCTTATATGATTCATGAAAAACTAGAAACATGGGATGTATCAACAAAATATGAATATGATATAAATTCAAAGATAATTAATGATATTATTTTCGATCTCAGACAAGATGAATACAATTGTGAATCACAATGTCAAACTACCTACAAAATGTGGAAAACTATTATAGTTTCTTATGATGGAATAGATAATGCTGGAATGTTAAGATATGCTATATCTAAAATAAAATTTTTCACATTTATAATGTTTGATAGTGAAAGAATAAAAAATATGAATTGAAGGCTTACTGAAATTGTCAACAATATTACAGCTGTAGGTGAACCCATCAAAAAATCAGATCAGGAATTAAAAGTACTAAGAGTACTACCTTTTAAATGGATTGAAATATCTTCCACAATTCATCAATAATCACATATCTAACAATGAAATATCAAATTGGTACACTCATTATGTATGAAGGATAAATAGAGGCTGAAGGTGAAGAACATAAAATTAAAGTAATAAAGTAAAAATACTTCATTTATTATGACATCTCAAAAGAATAATAGAAAATTAAAGCAAGAAATCAAATAATATATAAATTATGGTTCCTCAAATTCTGAAGTGGAATTTTCTCAACTACCTTGAATGTTTAAAAAGTTATAAAATATAAAACATGGATTCAGAAAATTCATCTTTAATGATGAAAACGAACCAAAATTAGTTCGATGTTATGAATTCATAAAATTCGGGTATATCAGACACATTTATCCTCATCTAAATGATGAGAGAAAAATACCTGAAAAAAGATATCCACAAAATTATAATTATTAGAGAAAAAAATAAAAAGTGAAATGAAAGATAAATAGAGTGTATTTTAAGACCCCATCATCCCTTAAACATTTGATTTAGAGAAGGAGAAATAAAATATAAATCTAATATGAGATTTATGGATGAACCAAAAAAGGTACAAACTTATTACTCTTCTAATTATTATACTGGTAGATTCTCCAGTGATACATTAGTGGCCTACATTTATATTCTAGAATAAAAATATCATTCAATTCTAATAAAGAATAGGTTTTTAAAAAATAGTCATAATTTTGTTTTAAGTGTAAGAGACACTCTGTTAAAACAACATCGTGAGCTGATTAAAAAAATTCAACTCATCTACTAAAAACTGTTCTAGTTGGGAAAAGGGATAAAAATATTACAGGATGAACTTGATTCCTATAATATTTTAACGATTTTATAATAATATAGTAAATACATTAAATTAAATTCATTGAAAGAATTCCATTAAAAGGGAATGATTTGGAATATGAAGTAAAGGATTAGGAATCAATATTCTTTAAAGGCTATTTTGTTCCTAGCTCTGACAATGAAACATGTCATCATTGTTGAATAGAAAGGCATGTCAATAATAATTTCTATTTGAAAAATATTCAAACTTTTGGTACTAAAAGATCCTTTATTTATAACTATTTATCTGAATCAAGTGATATGAATAATAGAAAAATAAAGGATACATGTATTCATAGATTGTTGATTTCTAACACTACTGGACCCAAGAAGATATGGGTACCAAAAATATATATTTTAACTACATTTTTAGGGAATAGGTCCCAGAAAAAGAAAATAAATATGTTATATGGAATGTGGTTGTTCCAATCATATGAGTGTACATTAAACAAGCTTTCATACACGGACTCAAATAGATGTAGTATTAGTCAATTTTTTTTGACAATGTTAAAGGAAAAATAATTGGAGTTTTAACTTTTGGGGATATAAAAACTATCTCAATAAACAATGTACTATATGTTCAGGGTTTAAAGAGCAATCTGATAAGCATTTCTCAACTTTTTTATGCATGATTTTAAGTGTATTTTTATAACAATTATTGTTCTTTGTTTAAATATAATATTCCTAAATTTAGAGTACTTATAACTGATAATGAATATACATAGGATATAAATTCCTTTTGTAAAAGAATGTTAATTGTTAAACTGGTTAGAAAAATGAAAAATGGATTTGGCATAGAAGTCATGGACACTATAATATATATTATTTATGTAAATTATCCAAGAAACTGTTAATTTATGATTTTCATAGTTTGAAGTTTGACAATGACAACTTCTGTGATGTATGTCATATTTGCAAGTAGTACACATATTATTTAAAATATATTAACAAAATTGCTACATATAATCCTTTATAACTTATCTATATTTATTTATTGGAGCATTAAGAGTAGCATGTTTGGCATGTAAATTATATGATTATGTTTTAGTATATGATTATTCTATATTTACTTGGGTTAATTTACTAAAAATCAAATGGGATTTTTTCACTATTTTTGAATAACATTGTAAAATTATTCTAAATGTAAATGTTTTTAAAATAATTTCACTAATATGTAATAATGGTAGAGAATTTGAGAATCCATATTTCAATTAATTTTTCTAAAATCTAGGTATTAAACAAACCTTCACTGCACCAAGAACGCCACAATACAATGTAATTGTTGAAAGGAGAAATAAGAATATTGATGACATGGAAAAGACTACACTGAATGAATATAGTCATACAACATATTATTGGGTAGAAGCTATAATCATAGCCTACTATATAATGAATAGAATTTTAATAAGGACTATTTTCAAAATGGAATCTTATGAAATTTTGAATAACAGAAAACCTAAAGTAATGTACATTAATTTTTTTCGTATTCAAGGTGTATATCATGAATACTAAGGATGACCTAAGAATGTTCCATCTAAAATCTAATAAAGGAATATTTTTGGGATATTCAACTACCACCTATACCTATAGAGTGTCTAATAAGTGGTCAATGATTTTTGGAGAATTAGTTCATGTGATGTTTGATGAAACTGGTCATTTTATTAAATAGAAAGATAAAACTGATGAAGTTACTAACACTTTTGATAACAATAGAATTAGAAATATTAAAAATTATTTTGAAAATGATATTAATAAAATTTACACTATTTAAGAAGAACATGATACTAAAGGACCTGAATGTTTCTTTCATAGACTGTCTATAACTCTAAAAAATCATCCTTTATAAACTTTAATAGGAGGCCATGACAAAAGAATTGGAACTGGAAGAAATATTGGAAACCTAAGTGAATTTTATTCCTTTCTATCTCATTTAGAACACTAGACTATTTAATAATCCATATAATATGGGAGTTAGATATTAGTAATTCAAGAAGAGAAAAACTAATTAAAAAAGAATAATGTTTGGGAACTAGTAGAGAGGCCAACCAATTATCCAGTTATAGGAACCAAGTGGTCCTTTATAATTTAACTGGATTACCAAATTATTGTAACCTGAAATAAATATTAATTAGTACCTAAAGGATATATTCCGGAGGAAGATATAGATTATAATGAGACCTTTTCCCATGTATCTAGAATAGAATCCATTGGAACCCTATTAGCTTCTTAATTTCATATGAATTCTAATTTATATCTGATGGATATTAAGTCTTCCTTTTAAAATGTTTATTTAATGGATGAATTTTATGTTGAAAACCCCCCTCTTTTTGAAAATTCTAAAAATATAAATTCTCTTTCTAAACATACTTAAGCTCTCTATGGACGAAAAATAGAAACTTGATCTTGCTATGAAAAATTATGTAATTTTATTTTGAAAAATGGATTTCCTATTGGTTTGGAAGATCCATCACATTTTAAGAAAACCATTTGTTCTAATATTTTATTAGTTCAAGTTTATATTGATTATTTTATTTTTGGATCAAATAATAAATATCATTGTCATGATTTTTCAAATTCAATTCAAAAATAATTTGAAATGATTATGATGGTATAACTAAATTTCTTTTTTGGATTTCGAATTTATCAAAATGATTTTGGAAATTCGTTAAATTAAAGATGTATATTATTGATTTCATTAAAAAGTTTAGACTTGAGAACATAAAGTCATATAAAACTCCTATGTAAACCAATATAAAACATTATTTGGATGAAGCTTGAATACCAGTTGACTACATATTATATAGAGGTGTGATAGGTTGTTTTTATATATTACTACTAGAAGACAATGCATTAGGTTTTCTGTATTTATGTGTGCTAGATTTCAATAAAATTCAAAAGATTCCCATCTTAATTATGTTAAAATAATATTTAGATATTTAAGAGGAACATTTTTTCAATATATTCTTTACCCAAAAACATTAAATTTTAATTTTATTTCATATTTAGATACTAATACTGGAGGTCTTGGATTCGATAGAAAATGTACCTCAGGAACCTACGACTTTTCTTGAAAAATCATAGTTTCACAGTCTAGTAAGAACCACACTCGGTTTCCCATTCAACTGATAAGGCGTAATATATGTCTACTAGTTGTTGATGTGAACAAGTATTGTGGATGAATAACACTACATTGGTCTTTCGAAAAAACATTAATAGTATACTTTTTTGATTTGATAATACTAGTTATATAAATATTTCAAATAACTCTTATATTTCATTCTAAGAATAGGCACATTAATATACATCATCATTTTTTAGAGAACATTTACTAAAAAGGTATATCTTTAGAATTTGTTAATATTGAATATAAATTTTCTAATATTTTTACTAGACCACTTCCCATGGATAGTTTTTATTTTAGTAAGGGGCAGTTAGAAATATTTGAGTTTAAGTGATTTTTTATGAATTTATTTTCCATTTATCTGTTATTATTTTAATAAGGTTTATTTAAAATATATTATTATTTTCATATTAATTTATTTTTAAAATCATTTAATTACAATTTTATTTTATTTATAATTTATAATTTAAAAACATAATTAGTACATCCTCAATACGTGTGAGAAAACCATTTGTCTTCGACCACTCTCTTTCTCCTCCTCAACAAATCCTTTCATATTAAAGAGTATCTCTCTCTTTAGATTCTCATTTTTCAAATCCCTAAAGCTTCAATGACTTTAGTCTCAAAATGTTATGAGATGGAAACCTGAAGATGATCTATTGATTTTGTCTTGGAAAGAAATGTCAATGCTTCAGGGAAAGATCATATGGTATTTCACATCAAGGTAATTGATTTTGGCTATTTACATTCTAAAAATATATTACTCAAGGAATAAATGTGATTTCAATGTTTGGATTACACTTTCGGGGAAGATAACATGATGATGTTATAAAAAATATAAGTAAATTAATTTTATAAAAAATGATTTTTTAGTCGTGGTTTTAAATAAGATTCTATTTTCTATAAGAATATTGATTATGAGTTTTCTTTTTCATAAGCAGAAATGGTTGAGATGTTACATTATTTATATGAGGGGGAGTTTTAGCTTGATTTAAGTAATACCAGTAATGTAAGGCACTCGTAAGAGGATATTATCTTTTATTTGTTTGGAAGAATAATTGTCAAGAATGTATTGATAAAAGAAATTTATTCTAACCGCTGAGTGTTATTGAAGATTATTCAATCTGGGAGTTTTCCTTGGACTTTTGAGGTTCAAAAATTTCCTTATCCTTCCATGTATATCATTTTTTTTGTTTCAGTACAATGAAATGATTAATTTCTGTCAGTTTATGATAAGATATCTAAACGTTTTTTTCCATACATATGCAAATATGGGATATTATCCCAATAGAAGAATTATCTCATTTTTTATAAAATAAATGATATATTTTAATCATGTATTTTGGTATATCATTTCACCAGAGAAACATATTGAATGTCGGAACTATGAAGAATCTTGGTTTTGTTTAGAGTAATTCATGCAACAGTTTGCTGTTATTTGGTGTAGAACTACAACATAGGTTGTTGGAAAATCCTCATGAGGGAAAGGATTTTTTACTTCAGTGGGATTTTTTCAATAGAGGTCTGAATAAAAAATATCTTCAAGGATAGAATAATATTTTTTTTTCTAAGATGAAGAAAAAATTTATTTCATGTTGAGGAGACTATTGCCGAATTGGTTGATGATAGAGAGCATGGGAATCTTGTGGATGAGAAAGTTAATCATGTGGCTCAAAGTGAACATATCAGGGAATATTTATGTAATCTTGAAACTCTTATTATTCCTAATTCTGATGTTACTAGAGGTTTTTTCTTTTGACACAGACAAGCTAATAATAAAGATTAATGTTTGGTCTTGGTAGAAGTTCCTCACAAGGAGTATATTCATGGACTTGACACTCTATACCTCAAATCTCTTGATTCCTTTGCTAATTCATTAGATTTGAAAGAAAATATTTTCTTAATGAATAGTTGGATACTGAGAATAAAAAGTTTTAAGAATATAGAGTTACATCAGTTCCTAGATCTAATTATGATGCTCAGAATCTCCATTTAAGT
Organism: Viscum album; assembly: GCA_963277665.1. Classification (NCBI taxonomy): domain Eukaryota; kingdom Viridiplantae; phylum Streptophyta; class Magnoliopsida; order Santalales; family Viscaceae; genus Viscum; species Viscum album. The sequence continues at coordinate 354,161,192 of OY728155.1, read as the reverse complement.
TAATTCAATTAGAATCTCATTTTTGTAGGAGATCCTAAAAATATTATAGCCAAATTTTCAATAGAAGTTGAGTCATTAAAGGATGAGTATTTCAAGAATTAATACTTAGTTGAGTTTATGATGATGATAGGGATAGAATTTCATTCTCTCAATGAATGAAATAGAGCATCCACATCTTCCCAAAAGACACCACCCAAACCGCTTATAAGGTTTGAAGAATTTACATATGTGCTGGAGGAATTCAATGATAGACTACATAGTCTTAAATGTGATATAATTACTTTATGTGTTCTGTTGAATAATCAAAAGCATCTGATTACTCAACTAACATCAAGTGAATCTGGGTTCAGACCAAGTCTTCAAAAAGTCAAGGACTAGTTGACCTCTTTCATCTAGTAAGTAGAAGCTATGAATGAGTTCATGAAGATAAATTTGGTTGATATTTTTATGGTTGAAAATTATTCGAAGAATCTTATTCAACAATGATCATAATTATTTTACAGCTATTTCCAAATCCTTCTTTTGAATCTTATTGAATTTAGTAGTTTATTTCAAGCCCTTCCTCATACTTATGAACCCTATGTCCCTACCATTTCAGACCAAATCCATCAATTTTGAAGACCCTTTCTTTGATGTAGGATTTTACATTATGTTCAATAATTTAATTCATTTTAATTTCAATTTACCTTATTATTAAGTTTTTAGTATCTTTTATTTTATTTTAATGTTTAAATATCCAATCCTAGATTTATTTTTATTATTCTTGTATTTATAACTATTCATAATAGTTTAGTGCTATATTAAATGTGGTTTATATCATTTAGACATTAAAACATTCTTTTTGATATTAGAAAGTGGTGGAGAAAATTTATAAGGGGAGAAGGGAGAATAACTATGAATACCCTTTGGGGAGAATATTTTAAAACCACAAAATTTCATTAAAGAAAATAATAAATTTATAAGCATCCATTATTCTTTATTGAAATAATTTTTTGTAATCTAAATATAAAAATATTCTCTATATCTATTTTATATGATTACAAATCCAAAATTCTCATTAAATTTTTTTATGAATTATGTTATGGGGTTTGTGATCATAAAAATGGGGGGTATTGTTGGGAATGTATTTTCTCACCAATACATTATACATTATGATGATTTTTATGTTCTCAAATACAATTGTTTGTTTTATAATGAAGTTTTCATGAATGAGTTTTTATAAATTCATATAGTAGTTAACGTAATTTTACATCCTAATAATTACTTTGGAAAAACTATTTCAAACCCAACATTTTAGAAATGAACTTATTTTATCAACCCTACATAACAATGAGATGTGAAATGCTTGTGTATGGAATAAAAACTATGTTAACTAAAATAGTTTTCCATTGGATCAAATTACATACATTCAGAGAATTGTTAAACATATGGATCCGAAACAGTACATTGGAGTATGGATTTACAATCTATACCCTACGTGTGGAAAATTAGAATATATGGATAATCAATTATATGATTGGTGTTTTCTTCTAAAATTCATAAATTTATAGATTATAATCCCCATGATAATTTTTTCCCCGATGTTACATGTAGATGAAATTATTCTTAAGAAACCATACATTAGTAGGAACCCTATCCTACAAAAAGGAACATAAAACTATGCATTTCAACTCTATGTTGTGTTCTCAACAAAGAAGTTTTTCAAGCTGTGTTTTCAATTCTGAGATTGTTACAATGGTCATGTCAGAATTAAAGAAAGATTATAGGGTTATTTTGATTATTTAAAATAATTGTGTTCATCAGAGAAAATAACGGTTATTTTCAAGGGAAGTTATGACTCTCTTAGACTATTTGATTTTGAATTTCCACAATCAATCAGGATATTCTTTTTGATATGAAATACTAAGTGATTTTTCAATTATCTATATTATTTCAGAGTATGTATTCAAATATATATATATATATATATATATATATATCTCTATGTGTGTGTGTGTGTTTATGTGTGTGATAATAGATTCACGTATATGACTGTATTATTGAAATTATCATTTATAGTGCTACTACAATGATCGATTTTGAAATAACCTACCCTTTGGAGATATACATGTTCACTATTTTAATTCTATAATATTTTTACTATTGTTTAGTTTCTATCTTATTGAATATATTTTTTCAATGAGGATTGCTTTAGACTATTTCATTCTAAAATATATTCTTTTCTAAAGAAGATAATCAATAAAATTTTAGTTTCTTGCTGGTTCGACTATGAAGACCATCCCAAACCTTCTAATTCAATATCTTTGGATTTATTGGAGTTTTAACATCTTTTAATTAGTTGTGGTGGAGTATCATCTTATCAATCTAAGCTACGGATAACCGGTACTCTATTAATAAACCAGAATAATGTTTTTTAATATTTTTATAATGGTGTCAAATTCTTGAACTTAGTTGAGGAATCATCACATTTTGATAAAAGGACCATTCTTGTAGAATATAACAAGATTTAAAAGAGAGTGATTGGTTTAGTGGAATATGGGATCTTTGGGCCCCTAACCACTATAAAAATACATTTCCTTTATTTTTTTTATCCGCTACATATTGTCATACAGAAGAAAAACAATTCAGATCCGTATAAATCACAATTGGTGTCAAAATCTAGAATTGTGGAAGATTTTGAAAAGTTACAATTCAACCTTATTGTTTTATAGTTTTTATATTCCTACCTAAAACGTTATTCAATCAATTTTCTATAAATATAATTTCAACATTTGTGTAAGTCTGCACTACCACCCCCCAATGTTATGTGATTTGTTCACACAATAAAAGGAATACATTAATGATTATTTTAATAAACCTATGTAACATATATGGAATAGATATGATAATGGAATTATAATATAAATACATATAATATAATTCTAATTATTCAAATGTGGAAAATAATTGAATGCAGCATTCATGAGTATGTGTAGTATACCGTCTCCATGAACGGTGAATTTCATTTCATATCTCCAAATATTATACATTATTCAAAATACATATATATTAGAAATATATGATATTTAAATAATGTTATAAATTTTATTGATGATTAAGCAATGATAGTAAAATAAAATAACATGACATAACATTTTAGAAATAATAAATATTTAACACCCAAAATAGAAAAAATAATGAATGATTATATATAAATGAGTAATAAGATATTATAAGAACTTAATATAAGATATTATACATATGATTATGGTTATAGATTATGTTAGTTAAATGTTTTAATCCATTATAATGTATTTGAAAGTAAATTCACCCAAAAAGCAAAGGAAATTTAATATATTTCTCTTTATTTACATTCCATTCAGACCTATTTATTATTATTTACAAAATTTATTTTATATGGTGTATACGCTGCCCTTTGACATGTTAGATCATAAATCTATTTATTATCATGATACTCTATGCTTTATTAAATTTTATATCATAATAGAGATTATGATTCAATTGTTTCCAAGAGGTATGGGAAACTTTGGATTATTTAAAGATTATTCTTCTTAAGAATGTTAGAATGATTATCTATTACATATCACTACTTTTGTGATTTTTAATTTTATCGTGAAATAATAACTTTTTTGTGCACCTAATTACATATATATGGTGTAAATACAACCAATTTTTCATATAATATCATTATAAATTTATTCTAAATGATATTTTGAGTTTAAATTTTATTTATCTAAGGGAGTTTGAGTTAAAAGTTACCAAGTCAAAAAAAATCATAACCCATTTTCTATCCATTGAATTATATTACATTCTCAGTTTCATTAATATTTTATGATTATGTGTATAAATACTTTTAAAAATATATGGACGTAATTAAACATCTCTTATGAGTATATATAGCTGATATACATAATATCTTCAATGATTGACTCTCATATCAACTTTTTTGTCTTTTCAAGGGTTTACATCATAATGACATTTTATTCATGGTTATGAACATGAATATAAATCCAAGGAAATTATATGATAATTGAATATTAAACCCTTTCTTTTACATCTCCTTTGGTAATTCATTACCTTTTAAATGTAATAGTACCATTTTCACTCCTATGTACATAAAATGTTTTAGAATTTTTTTTTAAGAAAAAATTAATTCATTTGTCCCATTAGTCGAAGAACCTATTTTCTTTTAAAAAAAAATTTTAATAAGGTTTTCATATTTTTTACCATTAAAAAATTATTTATTAAATATATTTTATCGTTTTTTAGAATTTTTTCATAGTATGTTTTTTGTCATCTTCCAAACATGGTAGTTTTCTTACCTTATACCATGCAAAAGAAATATTATTCTCACCTCGTATGACTTGTATTGATTTACCAACTATCATTTATTTGAAACTTACATTCATTTTTTAAAATATTACTTTTTAATGAAAGTTATTTAAAATTTTTTTTATTGAAAATTATTTTTATAATATTTTTCAAAACAAAATGTTTTTTTCCTTAGGATTTTTTTCAAAATAAATTTTATATTATTTCCATTCATCAATGGAAACAACCATTTATCCTTACTCTACTTTTGATATTTTGTATTGATAACATGTTTATTTATCATATGGTTGGTTTTTGATTGATTTAGATAATTATTGTTTTGAAATCTACTTTCTAGATTCCTTTGTAAGTCCCCATAAAATATTCAATTTTCAATGATCATTGAACATTGAATTTACCCTATTTATCCATATTATTTAACATTGATATGTTCATTTCCTAAATCGTATACCATTTTTCATATGATGTTTACTTGGAATGTTGATTTATTATTTGGGGAAATATTGCTAATATTGTATCTTCAACTCCATATGTGTATTTTATAAGAAACATTATAAAATCATTTCTTTGATATATATGGAATTTTTTTTACAGGTGTGACATTGGTGTGACCTGATTATCGGTAATCCATCGATGAAATGTTATTCATATGGGATGAGTCATTTTACTAGCTGCCTTATATGGGTTTTCACCCGATATTCTAAAATGTATATTCAATGGTCTTGATGGTAATTGTTCCATGTACTTAGGAAACATCATGTACAATAATTAAGAATTTCCCTTATTTAGTTTGAGTTATTATTCATATATGATAATTTATGTCGACATATTAATGGATACATTTCATTTTCAGTTCATTGATTAAGTGTCATGTGTTTTGGTATTTATCCATGCCATATTGATTTATTTTATTTAGTTATTTTAAGGGTTTTCATTTCTAGTTACTACCCTTCCATATATATTATTAATTTCCTTATGAGTTTATTGATTACATGGCATGTGGGTTTAGTTTTTTACCATGAGATAATTATTATCATTATTTCATTATTTATTCTACTATACTTTATCCATATTGATAATTTTATCTCACCCTTGTTATGTTTCCCTTCCTCAAGAATCCAAGAAGTATAGTAAGAAGTATATGAAAGGATGCGCTAGATGGAATGAATTTTTCCTCATAAGGAAGAAGAAAATTATGTTATAATTATTAAATTCAATTAAGATAAAATAATCAGGTACATATCTGGTGTACCAAGACTAATAAAGTAATCATTACATTAGGATTTTATTACTTGTAATCATACCAATATAATGGTAGTACACACCATATTTTAAATTCTAGGGAAAGGTCCCGATAGTCGGCATCAAATGGAAGTTTAGTAGAAAACTTGGTAACAAGATTTATAAAAACATAGATTAGAAAACGCATACCTAATGTATAATTTGAGGACAACTATAGATTAAAATTCTAAATATTCGTAATGATAAAGATTATATAGTCTTCTAAGAAATAAATCCATGTCATGATAATACAAGTGGAGGTGGTTCTATGATAGATGTACCTAAGAGTAATAACTCCAACAATGTGTTTCGTACCCGACTCAACGTAACCTGGTACTTGAAAACCTACCTTACTATTCACCAATTTGGACATTCTTGAGTGATATGCCTAGGAAAATTAACATTTTATTTTCAAACCATCCAAAAAAGTTTAAATAGATAATGAAAATGAATGATAGTGGTTAAACCAGAGGGTTCATAAGATTGAAAATAGTTTTTCAATATTTAGATATCCTAAAAATGATTAGCTATTTTTTTACAATATAATAACTAATGTTCATGCTATGGTATTTGGTTTTAATAAATTACATTTTCTAAATGTTAAAACATAGTCCAATGTAGGACCTAAGATGACATAAACTCAGGTTGTATTTATGCATTTGGGTTTTATTCAAAACCATATTTAAATGGACATTTAATTTTTTTAAAAAATTAATTGTTGTCCTATATTTTAATTTTAGAAATTATTCTATTATGGTTTTAGAAAAGGACACCGTGTATGCCTAGTGAGATCACACGCAGTCAGGAAATGTTGCGGGAATAGAACCCAAGACTAAAGGATGATAAGGGTTTCTCACCAATCACAAGTCTATTGAATATAATGGTTAATATGTAATTATTTTTAGTTAATCGATTTGATGAATAAATTTTCATGAAAAACTTGTAGTATCACGTTTTTGATTTGGAAATTAATTTAGTAACGATATTGTCATGGGAGAATAGTTAGAGACAAATAGATATACTAATCACACTTTATGGACCTTATTATACATTTTATGTGTTTTTTAGTAATCTAGGGATCAAAGTTATTTTTCATGTTATTCATTAATTAGAATAAAGTGATGAATTAAAATTTTATTGAATCACAAAAAAAGGATGAATTTTTTTTTATAGAAATAAGTGATGTATGACCAGAAAAAATATTGTCCTATAACCTTATTTTTTTTGAAACAATGGTCTTATAAATTATCAAAGATTCATGGAATTATGGTCCTTGACATTCCATTTATCATTCACTTGTTTTTGATTGATATACTCAATCATCCCTATAAATATTTATTATTTTCCCCCATGTATGTATATCTACTTTCCACTGATGCTATTTTACCTAGAGACTTCGTTATATGTTATTCTATGTGACCTTTTTTTCTTTACACTATATCTTTTATAGAGGATTTCATACAAAAACTTATTATGAAGTGGTATTTCATACATAGTAAATATCAAGAAATCTATCATCATGATTGAGTTTAAATTTTGAGGATGAAATTTAATTAAGTTGGTAAGAAAGTAACACCTTGGAAATCTAAAATAGGAACAATGTATTGGATAGTGTGTATGAAACAAAAAAATGTGTGAAAAGGAACATATTAACACAATAATTAATATTATATTTTATATTATAAACAAATTATATTTATTATTTACTTGAAAAGCACATTACACTGAGATAGAATATGTCACACTAAATTATGAATTTCTTAAATGTCACGTGTTACACGCAAGCTGGACTTTTACCAAAAAAATTGATATATTATTAAAATATTATTATTTAATATAATAAGATATCAACTGGAAATTATAAATATTATTAACTAATTAGAAAAATGTATGGTTTCACAACTAAATAATTTGTTACATAGTAATTAGAAATTAATATATTAACAAATTCAAAATAAAGGGCATATTTCATAGAAAAATATTTTTAAGCTCACATAGGTTTTTTGTCTTAATAACTTAAATTAATTATAATTATTTATAGAAAATAATGATACTTATATAATATATATTCAATAAATTATTTTTTATATTCATCTAATTGTTTTGGTAATTATAATATAAGAACCAACCAAATACTATACATAAATATCTATAATTTTATTAGGGCATATTTACAAACTTTTAATGGGGAACCTATTTTAAAAACAATTTTTATAACATTTATAGATTTTATATGTGAAAATAAATTTCATATTTGATAAAAAACATAATAATTAGGCTATTGTAAATTTTTTATATTTTTATAAAATATTTCACTTTTAATTAATCGTGAAAAATAATGAATTTAAATTGTATACTAATTTTTCTACAAATTGTTTTATAAGGATAATTAATATTTTAAACTAGTTTTAAGTATTAATTAGATAATTTATTTAAAATTAATTCAATTTATGTTATTTTAATAAATATCTACTTGAAATTGAAAATAAAAACTTTACAAACCTTTGGAAGACAATACTTTAAAAAAACTGAATTGTCGTTCTGTCTACGTGATTAAATTTAAATACTTTTTTCCACATCTGTGATTGGATTTTGAAAAAATGGTTTTCATTTTTGGAATTATAATAATTTAAAATGTACAATATTTCAAACAAAGTTTTTTTAAAAAAAATAGTGAACCTTATTAAAATTTATTAAAATGATAAAGAGAAAAATTAGCTTAACAATGGACAAAACCATAAAATTCAGTTCAAAAATGACAAATATAACTTCCAAAAAATCTATTTTATAGCCATATTTAGGCCCTATAATAAATTTTCTATAATATTTTTAATTATTTTATCCTCTTTAAATTGTAAAAATATGGGAAGAATTCTATTTTCCAAATGTTACAAAGGTTCCACCCCTCTTCCATTATAAAAGGGTTCATATCCTCTGACTTCATCAAAACTCTCAAGATGGGTTGTATCAAATAACATATAAAAAATACATCTCCTAAAATTACATTAAATCAATCTAGATTCCTCACAATGGTCAAAAATCCAACCACGTAATCCCTTTCGTGCGAAACCTAAGAAGTTACCTAATTAATAGGTTACATATTTCCCCAAGATCTATAGTTTTATTTCCATTCACCACCCACTCAATTAACCATATTCAATGAATATATAATATAACCCGTATAATAAATTTATATATATTTTTTATTTATAGGTTTCAAGTTATATATACATATAATTTCATCTAATGCGTAAAAAACTTGATACTTATTTCTGGAGAGAACTACTGCCTCACAAAAAAAGATTTACGTTTCTACTTTACCACCACTCATGGTTAATAATTATGATGGAAAATATTTTTAAATATGTTATATATTATATATATATTTTATTTATACTTATATAATTATTTTATAAAACATAACTTTTTTCACTTGATTTTGTGTAAATATGATAACATTGTTTATAGAGGTTTGGACTACCACACCCTTAAAGCGATATGATTCATTCATTATATACATGGATTAGATTAAGGAAAATTTTAATAAACCTATGTAACATATATGAGTTATATATGATAATGGAAATATAATATAAAATTATATTGTTTAATTTCCATTCTTTTAATATGGAAAATAAATGAATGTAGTGTTCATTCATTCATACGACCTACCATATCTATAAACGATGAATTACATTTCTTATCTCAAATTGTTATATGTCATTATAAATACACAAATACATGATTTAATATGTAAAAATTATAGTTTTAATAAAAAAATTTATTTTTTATTTTTTGTTACTATCATTTATTCATCATATCCAGAATTTTAATTTATATTCCTTTGAGTATTTATAATTGTTATGCACCATGATTATTTTATATAGTGTATATACTACCCCATTGACACGTTATATCATCAATACCCTTATTATCATGATATTATAGGTTTAATTTAATTTTATTTCTTCATTGATGTTATGATTAAAATGGTTCAATGTATTATGGGAAACATTAGAATATTTAAATATTATTCTCCCTATGAATGTAATTACTATTTATCTTTTCAATCTTACTTGTTTTTGTGATTGTTAATATCCCCTTAAAACAATGAATTTATTGTTTTTCATCTAATTTCTTATATATGATGTAAATACTAACACTTTTTAATATAATTACATGATTTATTCCTTCTCAATGATATTTTCAATTTCAATTTGAATTTTCTAATTGGATTGATGTTAAAAGGTAAAAAGCTGAATGGAATTTCACAACCCAATTTATTTTCATTATATTGTATTAGTTCCTTATTTTTTTTAATATTATATTATTATGTGTAAAAAAACTTCTTAAATTCTATTTATTTAATTTCATATCTCTTACATGGATTTAGAGTTGATACACATAATCTATTCATTTATTGATTCTCACATCAATGTTATGGTATTTTTTATGGTTTACTTCACAAACACAATTTCTTTATGATTTATTGAACATGAATTTCTATAAGAATATATTATTTGATAATTTTCTAAGAAAACCTTTAATTTTCATCTCTTATTTTTTATGGACTATCCAAGAAATAATACAAATTTTCCACTCGTTTTTATTTAAAATGTTTTAGAAAATGTTTCTATGAAAACTCGACTTCATTAATCCATTTATTCCGAGAACCTGTTTTCTTCTAAAACCCCTATATTTGAAAAGTTGTAATTTTTTTAACCATAAAAAACGATTTATTAAAAAAAACATTTACTTTTTTTATTATACCAATTTTTTCAAAGTAATCTTGTTGTATCATTCCGAACAAGTCGTTTTTCTAACCTTAAATCATGAAAGTGGAATGATTTTTTACATCATAGGAATTGTAAAGATTTTCCAGTAATTATTTTTTTGAAGCATCACTTACTTATTTAAAATATTCTTTAAAAAAGATATTTTTAAAGAAAATTTTTAAAAAGGTTATTCTCCCCATGAATATTTTCATAAAATATTCTTGTACTATTTCTATTCATAAATGACAACAACCAATTATACTTAATCCACTTGGGATATTTTTCATTGATACCATCATTATTAATATTCTATATGGGTTGTCAATGTTTTTGTGAAGTATTGTATTGAAATCCACTTGCATTATTCCTCGGTTAGTCCCCTTGAAATATTCAATTTTATATGACCATTGAACGTTGAATTTCCACTTATTACCCATATCATTATTCATGGATATGTCCATTGCCTAAACCAAATACAAAATTTGATATGGTGTTTATATTGAGTATTATTAGATTATTTAGAGAAATATTTCTAAATAAATATATTCTAATCTATATGGATATTTGAAATTGAACATTAATACATTTATTATTTTATATATTAATAATTCATTAGATAGGTGTGACTTGGGTGGGGCATGGTTATAGTTATCCTCTTGATGACAAGATAGTTTCATGGGATGAGTTTGTTGGCTAGCCACCATAGATGGGTTTTACTGGATATGCTAAAATATATTATGAAAGTATTGGAAAATAATGGTTACTTGTACTTAGGAAACATGGAATCCAATTATTAATAATATCCCTCATTTAGTTTCAATTATTATTCATCGTTGATATTTTTCATCAAAATATCTACGGATGCATTAAATTTTCAGTTCCTTGATTAAATGTCATGTATTTCAGTTTCATACATTATCATATATATATATATTAAATTATAATTTTATTTTAATTGAATGTGATCCCATTTATTACCTTGACATTTTTTATTCACTTTCTTCTTTTTTTTGATTGCATGGTATATGTGTTTGATTATTTACCAAGCAATAATTATTTGTCTCATTGATTGTCATTTCCACTTCTATAGTATACGATTATTGATAATTTTATCCCTCTATTATATTAATTCATATACCCAGAAATCAAATAAGTATAATAAGAAAGATATGAAATGATACACAAGATGGAACAATGTTATCTTGAAACGAAAGAGTAAAATATTTTTTTCCTTAGTGTATTAATTTTTAATAAAAGACTCATGTATGTTTTTGGTGTACAAAGAATATTAAATTGATTGGTCCTTTGGGATTTGATTCCTTTTAATCATGAAAATGTAATTCTAATAGAAACCAGATCCAAAATTCTTGGGATGGGACTCTACAATTCTTTACCCTCATAGGTCAGGGACTAGTGTTAGAACCTGGGTTTTCATACAAGTTACGAATCATTTTCATTTTAGTTTAAATGATTTTTTAAGGAATTACATGTGTAACCCTCCGGATAATGGGTGTTATGGAGGTGTCTAGGGCTTGTTCAGATACAGTAACCTTGTTTTGGTCTGAATATGGCAAGGTTTATGGTTTTCACATGGCCTGAGAATGGTTGAGATAACTATGCGAGTGGAGGTAGTAGCTTCCTTATGGTTTTAGTCCACCGTGTGGTGGTGGATGAATGGTTGTGTGAGAGTCTTCCAAATAAGTAGGTTTTTTACAGAAGGTTTGTGCATGGTTATTGAATTGTTAGTTAAACCTTGTGGAGTTACATTGTGATGTGCCCTTGGAGGTAGTGAGATGTGCACGGTTTCCACACGGTTTGGGAAAACGTGTTGATATACCATGTGAGCCTACTAGTTGGGTTTTTAAATTTTTTATGTTACGTGTTATTTTAAATCTATTTTGAGTTTATTCTTCAACACATATACCCCCTCTAGTGGAGATCTACCCTTTTTTGCCTAGGTTAGGGATCAAGACATACTCTCCATCCGACCTCCATTGTGATCATTGATCGTCTCATCAGATCCATATCAGTAAGGTTTGCGTTCATTTTTATTCATTTTATATTTTTATAGTAATTGATTGAGCTATTTGATTTTAGGATCAAATTTCCTAATATAACATTCTTTTTATGTTCTTCATATCTCTCTAAAACTAGGATGAATCCATACATGATACAGGATGAGAAATATACTACCGAGCTGAGGTAGATGATCTATAATTTTTTCAAATTTTTGGGTGGGCATTCAAATGATATTGTAACATAACAGGTAAATAAAGAACAATACATTTTCCATAATTATTCATATTTGTGAATTAAATATTAATTTTACTTTAAAGGGGTTTCAACATTCAATGGCAAACCCGATACACAACAACGAGTTTATTTGAAATCTTCTGTTGCACACTAATAATATAATAATATTTTTTAAAATGGTAGTTAACGCCTAGCAGTTGCGTTAGAGGTAATTAATATAACTAATTAAAATATGATTATATATTTTTGTTAAATGTTTTTACATTTATCCAATAAAATTTAGAGGTTTAAAATGGGAAAGAATCCAATTTTAGGCATAATTTACCTTAAAAGGTTGATTTACCACCTTTTAATGGAGAACCTGACTTGAATCTAGATTTTTTCACTTATATATGTTCTATTTTAGAAAATATAATTCTTCTTTAGTATTGGGACATCAAAATTTACTTTGGGTAAATTTTTGGCATTTTTTTGATCAGATTAATTTTTTAATGAATAGTGAAAAATAATGTATTTTATTTCAAATATTCCTTTTAATATAATTTATTTATATGGTTAGATTATCTTTTTAATTGTTTTTAAAGTGTTAATATAATATATTTTTACCATTTAATGTAAATTTGGTCTTGGGAAGCAATTTCACTTTGAAATTGTACATAATCAACAGTCAATCTTTTGAAAGTTATTATTTTTTAAAAACATGCTTTTTGTTTTGAGAACGTGAATTAATTTTAAATTAATTAATCGAACTTCTATGTTTTCAATTTGTTAAAATAGACATAATTTCTTAATTAGGAATATCAAATATATATTAGGTAGAATTTTTGGAATTTTTACGAAATACTTCAATTTTTGATAAATAGTGAAACCACTACGTAGTAGTTAAAAACCGACTTTTTCATTTAAATGAAATTTTACTGCTTCTGTGAATTGAATTTCGAAAATCCAAAATACATATTTGTTATTATTAGGTAAAATTTGGTTCAATAAGATGAACATAATTTTTGGTGAATAGCAACTTTTGACTTTTATTTACCGCAGTTAAAGGTAAATAAAATAATTTAGGGTAAAAAAGAATATTATAATAACAAAAAAATCACCATAACACTTGTCATAAACTTATTGGTTCAGTCATTTACGACCATGGTCATCTTTACGTCAATTTTGGGACTCCATGGAGCAACATGGAAGTGATAATGACACTTTTTTTAATTAACTTAAAGTAATGAAAAAAATGGAAAAACAAATATCTTTTAGTAAGTTAATTTTTTAAGTGGTTATATAAGTTATATTTTCAACTATAAATATTATTTGGAAATATAAACTGATTTTATACATCATGGTATATTTTAAATAATTTTTTGACATCAAATACATTAAATTATTTATAACACAATAATAATGCAGTGTTTACCTCATTAATAAATGTTTTAAATAAATAAGATTATAAATATTAAAACAATATCAAAAACCTTTCCAATTATTATTGGATGATTTTATAAGGACAATTATTCATCAAATATTTGAGTTTAATTAGTTTTTGACCTTTAGAAATCGAATATCAGTATTTAATAAAATAATATTTTCACATTTTCTTAAAGAGCCCCTCCTACCCCTTATATAAATCCCTCACTTATAACCAATTCCTCACACCTCTCAAGCCCCTTGGATCGTCCAAACCCTACCCATATAAGCTCTTAATATCCCTATCCTCCCCTAAGAAGCCTTACCTTAGGAATAAGGTACTTCAATAAGTCCTTTTGATACAAACCAAAGGAAATTACCCAAAGTAAAGGTAACGATTTCTATAAAATTCTTTTCTTTTATTTTACTTCTCCAACCCCTAAACTATTTTTATTAACTTAATTGATAAAAAATTAGTATCATAAATATACTAGTATGTATTTATAAGATTAATTTGAACTAAACTTACACATACCTCCATCTAATGGGTGAAGAACATACTGTTTCTGTGGATGGAAAACTAATGCCTCACGAAATGATGATTGTTCGATTATCTCCTACCACCTATCATGGTGGCCATTAAGATGGAACATTATTTATATATGATAAATATTATTTTTATGTTTTCCTTATGCTTTGGTATTTTCTTTTAGAGTATACATTTATTGTTACCATTATGGGAAAACATGATAATTTCATTTGAGGAAGTGCGGACAACCGCCCCCTCAAAGTGATATGACTCGTTCAAGCCATACATGAGACATATAAAGGATATATTTAATGATATTATATATGATATTATACTGGAATTATAATATACCAATATATCATTATGATTTAATTCCATTTAAATAAGAAACATAAATAAAAGTAGCGTTCATGCGTGCGTACGACTTACTGTCTCCATCAATGGTGCATTTCATTTCTTACCTCCAAATGATATGTAATATTTTAAATATAAATATATACTTGATATATTTGATAAATATTATATCTAAATTATTGATATCACTCTAGATATAATGGAATATTGACCACATAGACAAGTTGAAAATATAATGTGTTTATTTTTTACTCAAGTACAAAATATCGAAAAAAACAACCATTATTATCATAAATGATTACGTGATGTTTATAACATTGTAATAATGGATATAAAAGGATTAATAAACTTGAAAAAGGTTCTTAAGCAATTATAAATTAACTTTAATTTTTTATTCATGATATTAAAGAACTAACAGGTCATGTTAGACACAATGTAAGGGACTTCGTCTCAATCTCATTTCATTCAGGAATATTTCAATAATATATACCTTCTACTTTCACAAGATGTATAATAAAACTCTTTGAATTTTACTTTCATTCAAAGGGAATATTTTTTTTTCTACCAAGATTTGTACTAAACGACAAACGAAATGTTTTTAATGTTTGTTATGAAAATGATCTCTTTTCCACCATATTTCTTATTTGGATTCCTCTATAATCCTTAATGTTTTCTAAAATGATAACAAAATACCTTATTTGGTTATTGGGTGTTTTGGTATTGGAAATGGTTTTTGAATGGATTTATTATTTCAATATCTTGAAATTATTTCTTCTGATTTCAAATTAAATGTTATTAGTGAAAGGTTTATATTTGTAATATTTTATGTGTTAGGATTTTATAATGGTACATGGAAATTTGACAGGTGGTTACATGATAAACCAAATGACGGGTTGTGTCGTGATAAACCAGGATGGGTGGTTATGTTATAACCTCCAATTCATTAGGTTTGGAAGTCGGCTGTATGGTTATTCCATTTAGTGATATGTGTGAAAGTGGACCGTATGGTTATTCCATTTATGTATGTTTATATCCCAAGTTACCTTTATATGTTATCTATTTTTTTATAATGGTTTTGTGGTAAATTTGGGTTACAAAAGGGTAGGACATGATCTTTTATTTTGTGAAGAGTATTTAGTACTTCAAAAAGGTGAAATGTATTACATATGATAAAGTATTCATGGTTCACTTGTTTTTTGGAAAAACTAAATGTTTTCCTTCTTTGGGTATCCCTTTACGGAGCTTTTTATAGTCATCCCATGTTTTTGAAACTTTTTTTAGTGGACATAAAGTGGAAAGGTCAAAGATTGGATCAGGGAAATGTCATGTTGTCTAATACATGGAACTAGACATGATACTTTTTTCAAGAGTTATTATTTTGTGAAAAAATGGAAACTGAGTAGATGTCTCTACATGTATTATTCAATTAGTCATGTATATGTTTATGGACTAATTCTCTAAAACTCTACACCTGAAAAGATCCTCAATGTAAATTATTCGTTTAATTCAAGATTATGAAATGTTTAAGGTCAGGTCCTTATAGTTGGTATCAAAGGTCATTTTAGATAACTTTAGGAGGTAGAGTATTGTTAAATTATTGTCCTTAAATTAATTTACAGTAATATTGAAATGATATAGCATTTACAGATTACCATGTTGCTTTATCTATGAAATTTATTTTTTCATAATGGTTTTACGCAGAGGAAACAATGAAAATATGTTGGGACGACATCAAGAGGAAGACAACCTTCCAAATCCACAACCTGAGACGGTTGGAATCGGAACCGAACAGTTTTTCACAGTGATGAAACAGTTGAATCAGGCTATAAATAGTGGTTCCATGCACAAGATCATCTAAATCAACCACATAAGAACATGTCACTACTGGAGAATTTCAGGAGGCAACATCCCCTATCATTCAGAGGATCATCCGATCCTGTGATAGAAGAAGGGAAGATTAAATCACTGGAGAAAATTTTCAATGTCATGGGTTGTTTAGATCATCAAAAGGTTAGTCTTGATGTCTTCCATTTTGAAGACGAAGCTGATCTGTGGTGGTCGATGGTAAAAAATATCAGGGATAGTGAGGATATTGATTCTCTTTTTTAGGATGAATTCAAAGGTATGTTCCTGGAGAAATATTTTCCAAAATTGGTTCAACATAGGATGGAAAAACAATTCTTAGAATTGAGGTAGGAGGATGACTCCGTAGCTGTTTATGAAAAAAATTTCACTCGACTTGCAAGGTATTCTCCAGATTTAATCCGAGATATTGGTAAAAAGATAAATCAATTTTACCTAGGACTAAGGCCACGACATCGAAGAACATCAGCCTCTCGTGAGTTCAAAAGTTATGAAAAACTTGTTCGGTGATTAGAGAAGTTTGAAATGGAGTTTGCCGATGATCAGGTGTTCTTTGGCAAACAACAGAATAAGAGGTCCAGTTGGTAGGCAAAGGGATAGAATTTATCAAAGAAGCATGGAAGTAAGAAAAATAAATAACCATCTTCTGAGAAGTCTGGAAAAAAGTATCCCTGATAATGTTTATAAATGTTTTAGAAATGCTTATGGTGTGGTAAGTTTGGTCATTTTGCTCATAACTGTAAGGAAGATTATCAAGAAGGAAATGAAAAGCTAGTGGTAAGATGTTTTAAGTGCAATGAAATTAGTCATTATGCAAATGAGTGTCCATAGAAGAACTCAAATGAGGGACAAAAACCAGACTACAAGAAGAAAGGGGTGGTGAAATCCTTTGCAACTACTTCAGTAGATGTTTGGCCATCGAATGAAGTAGTATCAGTTATACTGTTTGTTTGTTCAGATTATGTCAATGTGTTGTTTGATTCAGGGTCTGCACACTCTTTCATTTCTGAGAAGTTTTTTACTAAATTGGGAATTCCATCTCATGAAATGAATACTGAACTTATGGTAAAAACACATGGAGGAAATGCTGATTCAAAAAAAATATAAGAACCTTTCTATCCTTGTGTGCCGAAAGAATCTACATGAAAACCTTATTGTTTTTCCTCTAGTAGAGTTTGATATTATTTTGGACATGGATTAGATGTCTGCTTATCATGCTAATATTGACTGTTGAGCAAAAGAGAATTCTTTTTAGAAGTATTTTTAGTTTGTATACAATAATTAATCCTTAATTTTGATAACATATCAGGAAGACGAGAAACTAGTAAAAGATGGAAATGAAGGTTACCTTGCATTTATTGTTAAAAACAAAGAAACTGTTTAGATAATTAATGTGCCAGTGGTAAATGAGTATCTTGATATTTTTCCTGATGAGTTGACTGGTGTTATTCCTGATCGAGAAGTTGAATTTATTGTTGAATTAGTTCCTGATGCTAAGCCAATTTCAAAACCCCCTTATCGAATGGATCAAATTGAACATTTAGAGTTAAAGAAGAAGTAGCAGGAGTTATAAGATAAATAATTCATTAGACCTACAACATCACCATGGGGTTCTCCTATATTTTTTGTTAAATAGAAATATGGTTCAATTAGACTTTTCATTGATTATAGAGCATTGAATAACATCACTGTTAAGAACAAGTATCCTTTCCCTCATATCGATGATTTATTTGATCAGATCCCAGGAGCTCTGTATGTTTTGAAGATTGAATTGAGGTCGGGGTACCATCAGTTGAAAGTAAAGGAAGTAGACATTTCAAAGAATGTTTTTGGTACTAGATATGGCCATTATTAATTTTTTAGTTATGCCTTTTTGGTTTACCAATGCACCTGCTGTATTCATGGATATTATGAATATAATTTTCCATGAGTTCTTGGACAAGTTTTTGGTTGTGTTCATTAATGATATTTTGGTTTATTCAAAAATTAAATAGGAGCATGAAAGTAATTAAAGGGTTGTATTTAAAACCTTTAATGAAAAGAAAATGTATGGAAAATTCATCATGTGTGAGTTTTGGTTACAAAAAATTCATTCCTTGGTCACATTGTTTAAAAAATGGCATAAATATTGATCCTTATAAAACAAAAAGTTGTTGAAGAATATCCATGACCCACAAATATAAATTATATTCACAGATTTCTTGGTTTGTCAGGTTATTACAGGAAGTTTGTTGAAAATTTTTCATGGTGATCTAGTCCACTGACTAAGTTAACTCGAAAAGGTGTTAAGTTCATTTGGACAAAATAATGTGATTATTGTATTCTGGTTCTGAAAAGAATATTGGTGAAAGCTCCAGCTTTGGAACTACCTTCTAGAAATTGTGAGATTGTTATTTACAGAGATTCTTCATTGAACGGACATGGTTGTGTACTCTTGAAGAATGATCAGGTAATTGCTTATGCTTTACATCAATTGAAACCTCATGAGTTAAATTACCCTACACATGATTTGGAATTAGTTGTTGTTATTCTTGATTTAAATATTTAGAGGAATCATTTGTATGGAGTAAAATGTAAAATATATACTGACCACAAATGTTTGAAATATATATTCACTCAAAAATAATTGAAAATGAGACAGAGAAGATGGTTGAAATTAATCAAGGATTATGATTGCATGATCCATTACCACCCAGGAAAGGCAAATAAAGTGGATGATACTTTGAGTCAAAAAGGTAATTTTTTATTGACCATTATACGTTTGGAATGATATCCTTTTAGTTTTTGATTTCATAACTTTGGAATAGTAGTTATTGGTGCTGGAAATTATTCTATATTGTTTTTAGGTGTCGGTGAAATCATCTCTATCAGACTGAATTTAGCAAGCGTAGAAGGAAGACAGTGAGTTACAGAAAAAGGTAGAGTTGGTTCAGAAGGGTAAGTTGCCTGATTTTATTGTTGATAATTACTGTGTAATGAGGTTTTGGAAGAGATTATGTGTGCCTTGTGATTCAAAGTTGAAGAATGAGTTGTTATGTGAAACTCATAGTTCCCCGTTTTTATTACATCATTGCAGTACTTAGATGTGCAGAGATCATAGAGAGTATTACTGGCGGAATGGAATGAAAAGAGATATTACTGATTTTATTGTGATGACTTTGAGTTCTCGGCAGGTTAAAGAAGAGCGGCAGTTACTGAAAGGGATGCTTCAGTCTTTACCGGTGCTAAAGTGGAAATGGGAAAATATATCCCTGGACTTCATTGTGGGATTACCTAAGACATCTCTAGGTAATAATGAAATCTGCGTTATTGCTGGTCGGTTGACTAAATATGCTCACTTCCTTCCTATTCGAGATACTTTGTCCCAAGATAAACTTTCTCAGTTGTATGTTAAAGAGATACTCAGGTTGCATGGAGTTCTCATCTCCATTGTATTTGATCATGATCCCAGGATTACTTATAACTTTAGGAAAGGCCTTTAGAAGTCCTTAGGTATAGAATTAATTTTTTGTACAAAATTTCATCCTCAATCAGATGGGCAGTCTGAACAAAATATTCTGACCTTGGAGGATATGCTACGTGCTTTTTCACTAGATTACTAGGGAATTTGGGACCAACATCTTTCTGTGGTTGAATTTTCATATAATAATAGTTTTCAATCCAGTATACAGATGGCACCATTTTACACATTATATTGGAAGCAGTTTCGAACTCTAGCTTTTTGGGATGAAGTAGGTGAAAGTAAGTTGATGGGACCAAAATTGGTAGAAGAGATGGTAGAAAAAGTTCAGTTGATTCATAATCACATGAGAACAGCTCAGAGAAGGTAGAAAAGTCATACAGATAATCAGAGGAAAGATCTTTCTATTGAGGTAGGTGATCATGTTGTTCTCAATTTTTCTCCTTGGAAACGTGTGATTCGTTTCGGTAAGAAAGTAAAGTTGAGTACGAGGTTCATTGGACCCTATGAAATCTTGTAAATGTTGGATCAGTTGCTTATATAGTGGCTTTACCTCCATCTGTATCCTAGGTAAAAAATGTTTTTCATGTTTCAATGTTGAGAAAGTATATGCCAGATCCATATCATGTTTTAAGTCCAGAGGTAGTTCAGTTGGAAGATAATCTCTCTTATAAGGAATAACCAGTCTAGATTCTTGACTGTAGAGAGCAAGTGTTTCTGAATAAGGTAATTCACTAGGTAATGGTTTTGTGGAGACACCATATGGTTGAAAATGAAATGTTGGAATCCAAAAATGGTATGAGGGATAAATACCCCCACTTATTTGATAAGTGAATAAAAATTGTGAGGACACAATTCCCAAATGGGGGGAAGGATATAACATCGTAGGTAAATAAAGAAAAATACATTTTCCATAATTATTCATATTTGTGAATTAAATATTAATTTCACTTTAAAGGGGTTTCTATGTTCAATGGCGTACCCAATACACAACAACGAGTTTCTATGAAATCTTACATTTCACACTAATAATATAATAATATTAATTTAAATGGAAGTTAACGCCTATCCTTTGTATATACGGGAATAAATAGAAATAATCAAAATGTGATTATATATGTTTGTTATATGTTTTTACATTTATCCAATAAAAGATAGAGGCTTAAAATGGGAATGAATTTAATTTTAAGTATAATTTACTTTAAAAGGTCAATTTACCACCATTTAATGGAGAAACCTCATTAAATATAGTTTTTGTCACTTTTATATGTTCTATTTGAAAAAAATAAAATTCTTCTTTAATATTGGGACATCAAAATTTACATTGGGTAAATTTTTGGTATTTTTCTGATATGATTCATTTTAAAATGAATAGTAAAAAATACTGCATTTTAATTCAAATATGCCTTTTATTATAATTTATTTATATTGTTAGATAATCCTTTTAATTTGTTTTAATGTGTAAATATATTATATTTTTACCATTTAATGCAATGTTGGTCATTGGAATCATTTTCACTTTGAAATTAGACACAATAACCTGTCAATATTTTGATAGTTATTATTTCTTAAAAACATTATTTTTATTTTGACAATTAAAAATAATTTTGAAATAATTAATCCAACTTCTATGTTTTGAATTTGGTAAAATATACATCATTTTTGAATTTGGAATATCAAATATAAATTAAGATTAATTTTTAGAAGTTTTCTGAAATACTTTAATTTTTGATGAATTGTGAAACCACTAAGTAGTAGTTAAAAACTGACTTTTTCATTTAAATGAAATTTTAACGCTTTTGTGAATTGAATTTCGAAAATATGAAATACATTATTTTTATTAGTATGTAAAATTTGGTTCAATAAGATGGGAAAAAAATTTGGTGAATAGTAACTTTTGACATTTATTTACCACGGTTGAATGTAAATAGGGTAATTCAACTTAAAAAAGAATATTATAATAATAAAAAATCGCCTTAAAACTTCTCCTAACCTTATTTGTTGACTTATTTATGACCATGAGCATCTTTGGGTCAATTTTGGTTCCCAATGGATAAGAGGACCAATTTGGGATATACATAACAATAAGGGGGGGGGGGGGGTGAATCATTATTGGGGGATTTTTAAACCAATTCTAACTTTTATCCCTATACCTCTCAACCTGTTAGGATCTTGATACTCTTATTCTCTTTTCCCTATCACATGAAATAATAGAATTTTTTAAAAATATGCACACAATATTTTTACAAGGTTCACCACTCAATAAGAGTAGCTACGTCCTTTCCATGAAAGGGTATGACCACTGCATGGATTATACATTATAACGTGATATTATTTTACAATGGAGTGGCTAGGAAAACAATCCTACAGCCAGTGTAAATCCCTACACTTTAGAGGGGTAAGGGAAACAATCCAATTTTCATGGGTTGGTGACAACCTAGTCTAACTTGCTGCCTCTAGCTGGTTCTTTATACTGCCTATGGAGACAGTCTTCTTCCTTCTTCAAAAGGTAGGTTCTTATCTTGATATTCTTTAGTGCTCTTAAATTGATTACTTGCAAAGAAGTAGGAAATAAATTCTTCTAGTCTTCATGTTTTCTTCTTCACTAGTGAAAAACCAGCTGCACTAGGACTTCTTATTCTTCTTTAGTGCAATTACAGAATGCACTAACATTTCTTCTTCTTTCTTAGAAAGAATCACATATACCAGTGTGATTATTCAGGAAATGAAGATCGACTTACTTGGAATCATCAGAGTGAGTACTTCTCTTGTTCATAAATGCATGTGATCATGCATATGGCATGTAGTTGAACTCTTTTCCTTATTATTCTTCTCTTATTCTATTCTTGGTGTAGTTATTGTTTATGCAATGATATCTCACCCTTTCTTTCTCAAATGTGCCGACAATCTTTTTGATTCTTTATTTGAGTTACTCCACGTTTGAATGGGCATGTATGGAAGCATACATTCACATCTTATTCTTCATCTTGTGTGAGAACCCGTAATGAATATTTTTCTTTAAACACACTCTCTTAAGAAATTCACCACTTGTGATCTATTTCTTCTTCAAAAAAGTTCTTCACATTCCCACCCAGAAGTTGGTAAGAACCTCCTGGGGCAGATAGCATGCACCCCACTCCCTACTTGCGCGGCTCCCTGCTTGCGCGCCACCTACTAGCGCGCCACCTGCTTGCGTGCCTACACAATACATGCATGCCACCATTGAGCACAACTCACAACTTGCACACCACCTTTGGCTTATACACATGCCACTTATTGAAGGAACCACCCATCTTGTGCTCTTCTAGAAACTTTTTCACCAAAACATGCGTGGAAAAACTCGCGTGGCAAAAACATCTGTGAAAAAACATGCGCGGGAAAAAATTGCGTGGAAAAACTTTCGTGGCAAAACTTGCACAGAAAAACATGCGCGACACCCTACTTGAACTCTTTATAAATAACCCTCATCTTGCGTGCCTCTTCAGCCTACACGCCACCCTCTGCTACATGCGCGATCAGAGAACCCTCTACTACTTTCATGGTCAGAGCTCAAATTTTCTCTTATGTTTTGAACTCATAAAAAATGAGGTGGAAAGTCATCTATTTATATGCATTTTGGTGACATGCGTGCCACATACACTTGAGTGACAATACTTGCATGCCTCTCCATCACATGTGAACCACTTCATCACTTGTGCACCCTTCCATCACTAGTGCGAGACTTTCTTTCCTTTATCATATTTTGATATGATGATGTTGGAATATAACTAGCGTACAACATGCACTTGTGTGGCAGGACTTGCGTGCCAATACTTGCATGAAGGTCTTGACTTGCGTGACACTTTCTAACTTGTGCGCCACTTTATTTCCTTTGCCGTATTTTGATTGGATGATCTTTGAAACATGACTTGCACGCCACTTATTCTTGCGTGCCAGTACTTGCACGACAATACTTTCATACCAATACTTGTGCACCAAAACTTGCGCCCCACTCTTGACTTGCGTGCCACATTCTTTCCTTTTCCAAAATTACTTCTATACATTATTCGATTTTCAGGTCCATAAATTTGGCAAACACTGGAAAATGGTGTCACCTTAAACTCTTCTTTTGTGACGCCTCCATATGGTATGTTCTTTTGTCATTTCTCTCTTCACTGCTTCCCATAACCATTCTTCAGCTTTCATCACGAACTCTACTGTCGTGATATATATCCTTTTATAGATCAGCATTAGCATCGCCAGAGTTACAATAGGAAGTACTAAAACTTCCTTATCTTCTAGCAACATCATTCCTTCCAATCAAAACTGTATATGACTGACATCATCATTTCTCCCCCTATCCTTCATAAGGTTTTCATCACAAGTTCTCCTAACTTATGATATTTGTGAAATACATATCAGAAAAGCATTGTCTGGTTTAGATACAATGTGAAGTGTATGGCTACCTCAGAAGGCCAAGCCCTTCTTATTCTCTCTTCTTCTTCAACCAGTATTCTACAAATCATGCAAATCATATGATTCTATTCTTCAATTATGTTCTTGCATGGTTCTCATGCAGTCATTAAGAGTTGCATGGTGTTCTCAAAATTCTCTTTCTTCTACAATCATCCATATATAGATGATACCTAACCATTCTTCATTGTTGTAAACAATGTGTCACCATTGACTCATGTTCATTAATCTAATGATCAGTGCATCAATCGTCTGAATCGACTTCATAGAGAATTGGCCAAGCATGACATTCAATGTTATGATTGCATAAAAATTATCTAAGAATCCTCACTATAACCGATCTATAATGGCTTTGGATTCCTTCTTCATATCCTTCTTCATTATGATTGATATTGAAAACTGTTGACAACAAATACAATCTTCATACACAAAGTGGTCCCAATAATGGAGCAACTTGGATGTGATAATGACACTTTATTTTAGATATCTAAAATTAAATGCAAAAATGGCATAAACAAATATCTTTTAGTAAATTAATTTTTACAAGGTGTTATATACGTTATCTTTTTGACAATAAATATTTATTGGAAAGATAAAAATATATCCTACATCATGGTATTTTTTTTAAAATTTTTAGACATCAAATAAATTAAGTTATTTATAACACAATAATGATGCAACATTTACCTCATTAATTAATTATTTAAATAAATAAGATTATAAATATTAAAACAATATCCAAAACCTATAAAATTCTTATTGGATGATTTTATTTCGACCATTAGTTATCTTATCTCATACTTTTATTAGTTTTTTACTTTTATAAACCTAATATCATTATATAATAAAATAATATTTTCCCAGTTTCCTAAAGAGCCCCTCCCCCCCCTTATAAAAATCCCTCACTTTTAACCAATTCCTTACACCTCTCATTCCCCATGGATCATCCAACCCCTGCCCATATAAGATCTTAATATTCCTCTCCTCCTCATAGAATCCTTACCATAGGCAAAAGGCACTTCAAGAAGTCCTTTTGATTTAATCCAAAGGAAGTTACCCAAATTAAAGGTAACAAATTCTCTTAAATTCTTTTCTTTTATTTTACTTCTCCAACCCCAAAAAACTTTTCATTACATTCTTTTATAACAAATACAATATCCTCAATATTCTATGATGTCTTAATGATATGGATTAGAACTACACTTACACAAACCTCCATCTAATGCGTGAAAAACATATTGTTTATATGGATGGAAAACTAACACCTCACAGAATGATGATGGTTAGATTATCTCTTAACACCTATAATAGTGGACATTAAGAAAGAACTGTATTTATATATGATATATATTATGTTTATTTTTCTTTATGCTTCGGTATTTTACTTTTAAAGCATATTTTTATGATTTCCATTATGGGTAAATGCGATAATTTCATTTGGGGAAGTGAGGACTACCGCCCCCTCAAAGTGATATGACTCATTCATGCCATATGTAGGATGTATAAAGGATAGAAATAATGATGTTAAATATGATATTATACTGGAATTATAATATACCCATGTATCATTATGTTTTAATTTCATTAAAATAATAAATGGAAATGAAAGTAGCCTTTATGCGTATGTACGGATTATCATGTCCTTGAACAATGCATTTCATTAATAACAACTAAATGATATGTACTGTTATAAATATATATATATATATATACTTGATATATATATATATGATATATATGATTTATAAATAATTAATATCCTTATGAATATAATGGACTATTGACCACATAGACAACTTGTAAATATATGGTGTTCATTTTTTTCTTGAGTACCAAATATCGAAAAACCGACCATTATTAAGTTAAATGATTAGATAATGTTTATAACATGGTAATAATTGATATAAAAGGATTAATAATCTTGAAAATGGTTCTTAATAAATTAGAAATAAAATTTAGTTTATTATTCATGAGATTAAAGAACAAACGGGTCATGTCGGACATGAGGCAAGGGACTTCGTCTCAATCTCCTTTCATTGAGGCATATTTCAATAACATATACCTTCTTCTTTTACATGATGTATAATAAAACCCAGTGAATTTTACTTTCATTCAAAGAGATTTTTTTCTAGGAAGTGTTTTACTAAATTACAAATGGAATATTTTTAACTTTTGCAGTGACAATGAACTCTCCGCCGATATAATCGTTATTTGGATTCCTCTATAAGCATTAATGTTTTCTCAAATGATAACAAAATCCCTTATTCAGTTTTTGGGTGTTTTGTTATTGAAAATGGTTTTTGAAATGGATTTATTATTTCAATATCTTGAAATTATTTCTTTTGATTTCAAATTAAATGTTATTAGTGAAATCTTTATATTTGAAATATTTTTTGTGTTATGATTTCATAATGGTACATGAAAATTTGATGGGTGGTTACGTGATAAACCAAATGATGGGTGGTGATGTGATAACCCAGGATGGGTAGTTACGTTATAACCTCTAATGCATTGGGTACGAAAGTCAGCTGTATGGCTATTCCATTTAGTGATATGTGTGGAAGTCGACAGAATGGTTATTCCATTTAAGTATGTTTATGTCCCCAGTTACCATTATATGTTATGTGTTTTTATAAGGATTTTATAGTAATATTTTTCTTAGAAAACGGTAAGAAATGATCTTTTATTCAGTGAAGAGTATTTACTACTTCATAAAGGTGAAAATTATTACTTATGAAAATGTATTCATGGTTTACATGTTGTTTTGAAAAACTAACAGTTTTCTATATATGTGTGTCCCTTTACAGAGCTTTTTATGCTCATCAAATGTTATTTAAATGTTTTTCACATGACGTAAAGTGGAATAGGGTCAAGGATGGGATCATGGAAATGTCATTTTGTCTAAAACATGTAACTAGACATGACCCTTTTTTGCAAGAGTTTTTATTTTGTGAAAAAATGAAAATTGAGTAGATGTGTCTACAAGTATTATTCAAGTCGTCATGTATATGTTATGGCCTAATTCTCTAAAAAACTAAACCTGAAAATATCCTCAATGTGAATTATTTGTTTTATTCAAGATTAAGAAATGTTTAAGGTCAGGTCTCTATAGATATTCAACCAATAACACATTCTGTAATGACACTGGTTTTGTATGAGCTACTCTTGGTAGGAATAGACGGACCTAGTGAGGAAGCTTCTAGGCTCTTTCTAGGTGTGTTGAAACCCATTTCATGACTATAGGTCACATGAGGGGTACAAATTATGGTATTAAACTATTTATTCCCATTTACACACCCCAAGGGGTGTGTTCTTAAGATTTCATAGCTGGAGGATTCTTGTTAATTCCATGAGAGTTTCAAATAACTATTTAGGATATGTAATTCCTCTTTGCCAATTGATATATTGGGACACTATTTCTTGTTTTATAGCTTGTCTTGCGTGAAACAGATGATATTGGTGGGTATACCTATATAAAATGATTAATGTAATGATAAATGGTTAATATGTGAGGGTATTTCCATATGAATAGTGAATGATAAATTGATTTCATGAGTGGGTATGGTCATGGCTTTTTCCTTTTTATATGAGTGGGTATACTTGTGTGGCATGAAATGATTAATTTGAACTCTTTGATTAAAAGGTTTGATAGATTCCATGGACTGCACTCCATGGGTATGAAACACGGTAGTCGAATCCTTGGATTGACACTAACCCATGGGTATTAATTATATGGGATGCCTCAGGCCATGCTACCATGTGGATCAGACTTGTTTGGACTCACATAGAACATATTGGTACACATGCTCCTAGGACTCCAACCAGTACCTAGAACGGGTTTCCAATAGGATTCCCATGGGGCTCGATGTGGTTTTCTGAGATGAGTTCCTTAGATCCTGACCTTCTTTTTCTAGATTAATTACATGGATTCCCTGGTACATGACACCTTAGATCGGACCATTATGGTCTACTCTTCACTATATGGTGTGGTCGAGGAATTCTACACTACTTTATAGAGTGTGGTTGTGGGTGACATAACATGGATGGATGTATGTCTTGGCCATGTGACTTGTTTAAATTGTTTGTAGATTCCTTGTTAGGAGCATACTCTATTGCACATTTCCTCAAGGGGCATGTTGGTTTTTCAATGGGAAGTGGAATTTTTTAATGGGCATACGCACTTACATTACTTCTTTATTTACACATGCTAGTACTTATTTATTGCTGTTAGAAATATATAGCCTTGGGTATTTACCTACTATTTTGTTTATCTGAAAACATATTTGGGGTCCTCGGGTTCCCAATCTAATTAGATGGTTGTTGGTGTTGATAGGGGAAAGCATCCAGGTACCAGTTCTTGATTGTGGCTTTAGAGCAGCAGAGCATAGGACCAAGCTAAGGCTTGTGATACTACTAGAATACCTTTTTGGTATTTTTTTCTTTTTGAGACATATGTATTGTATTGTATTTCCATGTGATTCTTTGGTTTCATCCTTGATATATGTATTATCTACATCATTTTTAATATGATAATTTTCTGATTATTGATATGTATTCTTATCTCGTCTAGTTTCAACATATTGTTGTTTATTTCACTTATACTATTTATTATGTTTGACTAATATTATGATACTACGGTAATGATTGAGTAGCCTCCCATATAATTCACTTAGTCTCTCACTTCAAGTCAGCAACCTCTAGCGTTTGGGGAGATACACTTGAGTCCATGTGGAAAACTAGGTTCAAAGCACCGTTTTGGGTGGCATCAGGGTCCAAGATGTTACAAAGTGGTATCATAATAGTTTTCCTTTCTATATTGACTTACTATTTTGAGAAATATATGTTGATAGGATGGAAATTGAATTTTTTAAAAATCTATTCTCGGGATTAGCTACCCCGTGTATAGGGAAAAACTAAATTTCATTGAACAGATTTCTATTCTTCTGGATTCTGATAGTTATAGTTACATTGATTTCACTATTGGGTGATACACATGATTTATGCTATTACTATTGTTCCAATTGTGTGATCTATTTCAGTTGAAACCTGATGAGATGAAGTGGTTTTATCTCATACATCAAATAATCACTTTTTAGAGATCACATTCCATGCATTATGCCATGCCATTTAGGATGCATTAAATATTACATGTTATTATGATAGTTGATGAGATAGTTGTGCCTACTATTATGTTATTTTGGGTAGAGTATATATAAAGGAGAGTTGTGATAGTTTGGTTGTAGTATATATAAAATACTAATGTCATTATTCTATTCATAAGGAGTATGGGTCTATATTAATTAGTAAATGGCACACTGATGGAATGTAAATATTAAATGAACTTGTTTTATGTATGGTTTGAATGATATCCATGTTTTGGATTCAGGAGGTGTTATGGGCCCTCATGGATTTAGAATTGGTAAACCCTTAGTTCAAGTTCATGGATATTAAAATGAGAAATGGAAATGGAAACATGGAATAATGGATAGAGATTTGACATAGTCCAATCATTTGAGTGTGAAAGAGGCATAGTTTCTAGTGGGTTGATGGTTGTTATATATACAACCATGGATTTAGGGGTAGGTTTTGGGTTTGATTTTGTCTCTTGTAGGGTTTCGATATGTCCTACTCTTTTGATTTGTGTCCTTTGATATTGTTATTTTATGAGTTGTTCATTTGGCATTTAGAGACCATGATGACCTCCAGTGGTATGACATGAGGAAGGCTGTGACCATAATTAGGAGATGATGGGCCACATGATATAATTTGATCCTCCTTTAATGCCAGCTGAGGCACTGGTGGATGTTTTTTACACAGGTGCTCTAGAATAGTTCCATGAGTGTTTCATTGATTTTATGAATACCATTTAGGGAGCATCATTTCATGTCGTGGCTATGGCTGTGCTGATTCAGGAGTTCCAATAACAAAATCCTACCATGTTTTCTGGGGATGGTGGTCCATAGGGTGTCGAGCTATGTCTTTAGTCCACATTAGTGATTTTTGAGAATATGAAGATGCCTCCAGATGGGAGGGGCAAGCTCGTGAATTATATTATATGTGGGCCTATGAAGTGTTGGTGTGACATTTTGAACCTCAATGACAGGTTTTGAGATATGGTGTAACTAATATCAAGACCATCTTCAATGAATTCTTTTACCCTATGACTCTAAAAGTAGAGAGGTCTAGTGAGTTCATGTGTCTAGAGTAGGGCGCGATGATAGTTATGGAATACTCAACATGCTTTATAGATCTACATGTTTTTTACACTGATATGTCTTATTAATGATCTATTGAGGGAGAGAAACTTTGAGGAAGGTCTAAAAAATGAAATCAAATCATAGTTCATTGTGTTTCTATGGAATTCTATCATGGAGTTTATGAATTAGGCACTGATCATAGAGTATAACCTAAGAGAAACTGGGGGTACATAATAGAGAAGTGTCGTTTCTCACCAAAGTGGGTCTACATCTTCTAGAAGGATGTGTCGTTTTGAGGCTTTCCGTGATGTGAGAGCTATCAGGGTTGTGGGAGAAAATAATATTTTGTATTTCCATCAATGCAGTAGGTGAGGACACATGAAGAATCAGTGCAACCATGACTAAGTTGAGGGGTGAGATTGTGGTAGGATGGGGCACTTGCAATGGTATTAGATGACCTTCTGTCCAAATCTGAGTGGTAGGGGGTTAACTCTGATGTTAAGTTTAGAAGAAGGTTCTTCGACTCCATGTTAGGATGTAAGCTAGATCATTTTAGAAAAGTACAGGAAATATAGTGGTGGTCATGGCCATGGTACGCAGACACCAGGTTCTCAGAGAAAACAAGGTAGATCCACTTAGTTTATTTAGATAGTGTGACATGGTGGTAGTACATGTCATACTTATGGAGTGAAACATACCCAATTGGAGAAGGGTCCCAAACTATCTTTTGTGAGTGGTCTAATCATGTTAGCTTCACTATTTCGTCTTGTCTCTTTAATACAAATTCATCACATAGTTTCATATCTACACTAATGGATAAAAACCTCTAGCTAATTGTTTGGATATCTGAGGGCATTACTGTGCTAGACACACCCTTGGGAATCAGGATGGGAGAGTTGTGCTAGTGTATGGAGTGTACCAAATATTTTGGTGGGGGTCACTTAATCTCATATCTTTATTTCCTCGAGATGAATGGGTTTGATTTCATTTTTAGGATGGACTGTATCTTGGATTATTTATTTTATTTTGACTTCTATCTTTAGAGGGTGACTTTCACATCACCAGAGGGTGCAGTGTTTATTCACAATGGTTAAAGGGATATTCTGGAGAGCCTACCTAGACCCGGGAATTGTGGGATTTGTGGGATGATATCTCAGATTGTTATTTTAATTTTGGATGATCAGGGAGTGAGTCAGGTATACTTCCCTACATTGGTTGAGTGCTTCAAGGATGTCTTTCCCCGTGACTTTTTTATTTTACCTCCTAAGAGAGAGGATGAGTTCTCCATTGAGCTAGTTAAAAGAGCCCCACTAGTATCCATTTATCCTTACAAGATGGCTATGATGGTGTTTCTAATGTTCAAGAGGCATTTATAGGTTTTGGAGTAAAAGTGGTTTATCAAACCAAGTACCTAACTATGGGGTTAGCTGGTCCTTTTTGAGAAAACGTTTGTTGGTACCCTTATGATTTTTGTGGACTATCAGAAACTAAAGTAATTTACAGTTAAAAACCAATATCCCATTCCATGGATAAATGATCCATTCGACCATCTTTGAGGAGATCTGTTGTTCTCAAAAATTGATATTTGGTTAGAATATCACTGGGTGCAAGTTTCACATGCATAAATTCCTCATATGGCCTTACGTAGAAGGTATGGATTATACAAGTATCAAGTTATGTAGTTTTGTCTCACAAATGTACCTGATGTTTTCATGGAACTTATGAACTTATTATTCTATATTTACCAAGATTCTATTGATGTGGATTCTGTGTATGATATCATGGTGTATTCTCACAATAGACATGACCATCCCAGCTATCATTAGATAATATTGTTTACAATGAGAGGAAATATGTTATATGCCAGGCTAAAAAAGTTCCAATTTTGGATGCATCATATTCACTTCATGGGTAACATCATCTTTGAGACCTGAGTATCAGTGGAACCAAAGAAGGTAAGAGCCATAGTTTCCTAGGAATATCCCAAGAATGTTTTTGACATATAGAGTTTCATGGAGATAACTGATCACTGCATGCCTTTTATATAGCAATTATCACACATGGTAGATCCATTGAATCTTTTGACTAAGAAAGGTGTGATGTTCATTTGTTCAAATAATTGTGAGATATCATTTCAATTGCTAAAAAGAAGGTTGACATCAGCACTATTTCTGATACTTCTAAAGAAGGGAAAGAGTTACATGGTTCATTGTGATTCTTCAAGTATTGGGATGGGGTGGTGCTGATGCAGGGGGATTGATTTATGGCATATAGGTCTCAGAAGATGATTCCACATGAGAGTAATAACCCTACACATGGTTTGGAGTTAGAAAAAAAATTTCTTGCATTAAGTGGTTGGAGACATTATTTAATGGGAGAGCATTTTGTGGTGTACACTGACCTCAAAAACCTCAATTACATATTCTGAAATGTGATATAAATCATAGTCAGCAAAGGTTGGATGTGTACCTATAGTCTTTTTACATTGAGCTTGCCTATACACCTAGTAAGAGAAATGCAGAAGCCAGTGCACTGAGCAGGAGGACTCAAATATAGGCAGTGCAGCAGGTGATTAGTGAGTGGAAGCTTCTAGCATTGTTTTCTGAGATGCATATGGAGGCGCATGTTGGATAGGGGAGGTCATATATTTTATCCTTGGTTGTGACCTCTACCCTTCTAGATAGAGTTATGATGAGTTAGTTATCAAATTCAGCAGGCCTAGATCTATGGGAGTGTGTGGTAGGTGAGGACCCTCCTCCTAGTTGAACGGTAGGCGATGATGAAGTCCTATATATCCATGGATGTGTTTGGGTTCTAGTTAATATTCATGAGGATATTATATGGGAGTTTCATGATACAACATTATAAGTGATTCTTGGAGTCATTTACATGTACCATGAATTTTATCATTAGTATTGGTGGTCATGTATGAAGATAGAGGTAGTTGGTTTTATTGCGAGGTGTTCCACCTATTAGCAGGTGAAGGAAGAGCATAAATTACCAACTAGGATTTTATAACTGTTACCTATCCTTGATTGGAAATGAGATGATGTCATGATGGATTTTCTGATTAGTTTGCCAATGTTGCCTCATGGAATTGATGTTTTTATGGGGTTTTACATACAAGCTTACGAAGGTAATTGTTTTCTTTCCAAAAAAGAAGGCATTCAATGTTGATGAAATTAGAGGTTTGTATATCCATGAGATAGAATGACATTGTGGGGTCTCAATAACAATCGTTTCATATAAGGAAGCCCACTTAACATCTTGTTTTCATATAGTTTTCAGAGGCTACAGAGTACACATGTGATTTTGAACACAACTTACCACCATCAGACTGATGGATAGTTAAAGCATATGATGCCAATTCAAGGTGATATGTTGCGAGCATACATCATATATTTTGGGGGATCTTGGGAGATTCACATCCCCTAGTTTTGTTTTACTACAATGAATATTATCAGGTGAAAAAACCAATGGAACCTTATAATGATTTATATGGTAGGACATACCGTTCTCCAATATTTTGGTTAGAGGTAGGTGAGATAGCACTACAAGAACAGTTTATTGTGCATGAAACTTCTGATTAGGCCCATTTGTTTTAGAATAAGATGGGTACAACACAGTCTTTTCCTACATCTTACGCCAATCACCATATATGAACTCTAGAGATTGAGGTTGGGGATTGGGTTTTCTTTTTTGTATCACCAATGTTAGGACACCAGATGTTCAGAAGAAATTGTAATCAGTCATCAAGATTCATCATGATGTTCGAGATTCTTGAGAGATTCTAGTCAGTTTCCTATCAGTTGTAGTTACCTCAGAGTTACTGAGCCATGCATGACATCTTCCACGTATCTCAGCTACACCGCTATCACTCAGACTTGTCTCATTGTTTTCAGACCGATAAGGTTGAGCTTTAGGTTTATGCATCCACTGAGGATCATCTGATACATATAGTTGACAGGTACACAAAGGTTCTACAAGGCTAGTAATTTCTACTTGTATGGGTTCTATAGTAGTATAAATATTTTTAGGATGAGACATGGGAGCAGGAGACTGACGTACATTCTCAATGGTTAGAGTTGTTCTCAAGTGAATTTGACTACCCTGTAAAGAACATTTTAAGGATGAATTGCTACATGGGGGAATATTGCAAGAACCTAAGTTTTCATACTAGGTACTAATAAATTAAATGTATGTTTAAATGCTTTATTATGGCCTTACATATGTACCTCTCATGATCACAAGTGTTTTGAGGTGTTCGAGGCTTGTTCGGAGCCTGAAACCACATTTTAGTCTAAAAATGGCATGTCACATAGATTGTGCATGGCATGCACATGGTTGAGATAACTGTGCGAGTGGAGGTAGTATCTTGTGTAAACATTCAGGAAACCGTGTGGTGGTGGCCACATGGTTGTGCAAGAGTATTCAAATGTTGCTGGATTTGAACAGATGAGTTATGAATAGTTATATTACAGTTAGTCAAATGGTACATAGTAATAATGCTATCTTCCCTTGGAGGAATTAACCTATGCACAGTTTTTGAATGTTTTGTAAAATCATGAAGAGAAACAATGGGATCCAGATAGATATGTTTTTTAGAAGAATTTTTTATGTTATGTTTTATTTTAATCCCACTTTGGTTTTTTTCTTCAACACATAGCCCCCCTCTCGTAGAGCTCTCCCCTCTGAAACCTAGGTTAGGGATCAAGCCCAACTCTCTTTTAGACATCCATTTCAATCATCGATCATCTTATCAGATCTCTATAGGTAATTACTTTTTTCCTTTTTAACCATTTTAAATAATTCTAGAAATTGATTGAGTTGTTTTATTTTGGGTTAATATTCCCAAATATCTCATTCTTAATTCATTCATTATATCTCTTATAATCTAGGATAAATCATGATATGATATGTGATGAGCTCTCTACTACTGAGCTGAGTTAGGTGGTATATACTTTCTTTCAACTTTTTGGGTGATTTCTAATAATTTGGTCGATATGCCACCTGTCAGAATTTCCATTGCATCCCTATTTTTTGTGATCTACTATTGGTATGCTTAGTCATACCTAGTTAGGATACCTCTAGGTTCTTTTTAGGTGTGTTGACACCCATTTCTCAATTCAAGGTCACCCAAAGGATTCACCTTATGTTTTTAACCTATTTATGCCTATTTAAACCAATCAATTAGTGTGTCCTTATGCGTGCCTATCTAGAAGAAGCATGTTAATTCCTTGGTTGATTTGAAAAACTATTGAGGATACGTACTGCCTTATTTCCTATTGATATATTATGTCACCATATCTATTTTTAGAGCATTTCATTAGTAAAACAAATAATATGATTGGGTATACCTATATGAAATGATTAATGGAATACTAAATGGTTGATATTAGAGGGTAGGCCCATATGAATATTGAATGATAAATGTATTACATGAGTGGGTTACACTCATGGATTTTTCTTTTTTATGTGAGTGGGTATACTCATGTGGAATAAATTTTATCATTTGAGTTTTTTATTGAACAACTTGATTGATTCCATGGGCTGCACTCCAGGGTTCGAGAATATTGTAGTGGATTCCTTGGGTTGACTCTACCCATTGGGTCTTGATTTTATGGGATGCCTTAGGCCTTGCTACCTCATGGATATGGCTTTCTTGGGATCTTATATGACTTGTCAGTACAAAATATCCAAGGACCCCAACAACTGCCTTATACCATGTTTCCACTAGGACTCCCAAGGGACTTGATGGGGATTCCCAAGATGAGTTCCTTGGATCTGTCCCTTTGTATTATTGATTAATTACATGGATTTAATGGTACAAGAATCCTTAGAACTGACCCTTATGTTATACTCTTCACATTATGGAATGACCGTGTAATTATACACTTCTTTTTACTGTATGGTTGTGGGTTACATAACATGGATGGATGTAAGGCATGTCTATGTGGCTTATTTACTTTGCTTATAGATTCTTTGTTAGAATATAACTCTATTTCATGTAGCATTGATGTGTTTTTTTAAATATGGAAGTGGACTTATGTTGTGGGCATACACACATTCCTTACTACATTGATTGCACTTTCAATCACATGTTTATTTTTATTAGAACTACATAGACCATGGATAGTTACCTAGTATGATGTTTATCTCACACCCTATTTGGGACTCTTGGGGACCGAAATAAATTATATGGTTGTAGGTGGTGATGGTGGAAATAACCCTGTTATAGGTTTTCGATTGTTGCTTTCGGGCAGGAGAGCATATGACCTTGTTGAGGCTTGTGGTTCTACTGGATACCTTTTTGGTCTTTTGTTCTTTTTGGGACATCTGTATTTTATTTTATTTCTATGTACTGCTTTGTCTGCTATATAGATACATGTATTATCTATATCATTTTGTATATGACACTTTCTTGTTTATTGATATTTGTTCATGTCTTGTCTACAATAAGTTTACTAATACATATTTCAATTCCACTATTTATTACAGTTGACTTCAATTGTGATACTCTTATAATAAGGTAATAGTCTCCCCATTGACTCACCTAGGTCTCACTTCTAGTCGGCTGCCTCAAGAATTTGGGGAGATGTTCTTGAGGACATGTGTCCAACTGGGTCAATAACACCATTTTGGGTGGCATTAGTGTCCAAGATGTTACAACTATCAAATTGCATCATTAAATATCAATATAGTGTAAGATTATATATTTGAGTAAACATGATCAAATATACCAAATTCATGTACTAACAAAATCACACATTTCTAGTAGTACCCAATAGATTTTTAAACCTCAAAAAGAAAAATCATCCCAATATGACATCACTAGACTAGGAAAATGACCCAAATATTTATGTGACAACTGGAAAATCACTAAACCAATCACTATCATCACTATACATTACAATGGTTCAGGGACATCAACCACCCCCTTGTAGAACATTAAATTTTCATAGACCTATAATAAGAAATTATTAAGGAAACGATATGGTGTGAGTTATGAAGCCCATTGGGGTCTCACCAAGTGATTTTGTTCACTGAAGCCCTATCTTGATCAGGTGCATTAGAAACTAGCAAGAAGCTAGTTATAAAACGATCAAGGGATGGACCCATCATAGTTTTAACAGAACAAAAAGCCCACAATAATTGAATGGACCTGTGTAAATTTTCTATTATTGGTTGATCCCCATATGAAAAAGGTTCAAAACCTTGGTCATTCGCAGAGCTAAAACACATAATTTTTTATTGTTGTGGGTTTTTGAGGTGGATGATAATCTCCATTGGAAAAGGATTTTTCACATCATACTTGATAAGCAGGAGAAACTCAATGCAGTATGGAAATCTAGAAATATAAATCTAAAACCTGGATATTTCAGAATCTCTGAATGTGAGGCCAACATCAACCCATACATGTAGAATCATTCTCTAGCATAGATGTGGAAAAGGATTCAGGGAACGCTAAGGGTGTATTGGAACCCATGAATTCTTAATTATCTAGCCTCTGGAATTGGAACTCCACTTAAAATTTACCAACACACCATAAATGTGGACCTAGGAATGTTTGTGAGGGTTCTGATAAAAATTGATATGGAAACTCCTCCTTCTGATTGGATATGTTTTGGAATCATATGATTACAAATTAGCAGGCAATTAAGAATATAAAAACCAGCCCATATTTTTTGATCATTGCAAAATAGTTGGGCACATTGTGAATAATTGTTTTGTGCTTCAGAAATTTGTTCATTTTGCTCCCTCATCAATGACTTGGAGAACAATTTTAGGTGGGAAATCGAGAAGCATGGTGGAAAGTTGGAATTTGATTTTCCTGGACCAACAAAATAAAGGAAAAGCACACAAGCATGGGGATAAAAGTCTTTCATGGGCAGCACTGGCCAAGGAAGAGGACCAAAATCCTGAACTATCATAGAACTCTCTGGGCTTTGGTAACAACACCCACACTACATACTAAGAGAAGTACAATGTCATAGACATAGAAATATCTCAAGATGTTTTTATGTTGGATTTGGTGGCCTAGAACCAACTAATTTTTACTTTATTCATT
The DNA here is from genome assembly GCA_963277665.1 of Viscum album. Lineage (NCBI taxonomy): Eukaryota > Viridiplantae > Streptophyta > Magnoliopsida > Santalales > Viscaceae > Viscum > Viscum album. Next base: position 354,122,224 of record OY728155.1, on the reverse strand, counting down.
AATAAATACTTTACCACATCTTGATTGTTCTTCTATGTGAAAATTCATGTGATAATGTCCTAAGGATAGCTGTTGCATTAAAGGGTCATAGCGGATCCCTGCTATGATGAGAACCCGAATGTTCCATAACAATTTTCTTTAATATATGTTTTATTACCGAATGATGTTATTTGAGTGACATAAATAATAAAGTCCATTAGGGGTGAGGACTCATAAAACATTGAGGCATCTTCCCATGGTGTTCGGCCATGGAAAATATCAAGAGGATATTATGAGAACGAGTTCTGCCAGTAGGAAATCCACATTTCAAAGTGTCATTCGATGTTCCTATCTGCGGATGTGTGTATTGGTCCATAGACTTTAAGATTATTATTAATGGGTATTACAACCTACACACATAGATGTATTGAAGAAAACTATGATGACACACTATTCACAGTGAGGAAGGATATGTTGGGTGCCTCACGAGTAATACTACATTAATAAATAATGTGAGAAAAGATTTTTCCCTTCTGTTACATAACAGAAGTATATATCTCAGGCCCTTTGATGGAATTGATATAGCCTAAATAAATCCATGTCCATGGTATGGTATGGGAAAGTTCAATTCCATAAAGTGAAAGAAATAATAATCGAGCTCATGGATTAATGTCACTATCATGCAACCCGTTTGATTCGAGATATTATGACAAAGTGATTATATTAAACGGTAAGCATTCGTAAGATGCAACCCATCATTTCGGTGTTAAATTATTTCTCTATGGGTGCCTTGGTGTGTTTCTAGAATCTAGCCTTGGACTTTAGGCAGGCTCCGCCTAATGCCATTGAGAAAGCGTCCTAGAGGGTCACACACTATGTGTGTCCATGTATTTCAGTTAAATATTAATTTGACAAGTTAAATAAAGATTATTCCTGAATGTGGTTTAATAATTATTTAAGGATACCTAATCACATTTATTTTGACACTAGTTATTTGAGAGAATATATTGTGGGAAAAATAGTATATATTTATTAGTGAGTAATGCAGTTACATTTATTTATGAAATAAATAACCATTACTCAAGGTCTCATAAATGTTGTAGAGGAAATAAATAAAAATTAAAACAAGATAAACATGTTGTGTACATTGAATGTACACACCGTGTAGTTTTCTTAAGAAATTATTACATGTTGTGTATTAATGATTACACAACGTGTATTTTTTCATGTCGGTATTTTTAGAAATATTATCATTTTCATAAATGATATTTATTATAATCAGCATGGTCCCATGTCAAGGAATTAATCATTCTACATGGGGGTTTTCAAAAAGAGTTTATGAAATAAAAAAAACACATAATGTGTTCATTTATTTTCAGAACTCTCTAACCTCAAACCCGATTATAAATATCCTCACAACCCCAACACTTTTCCATCAATCGATGTGCACAACAATTATGGAGAGTTCTCTCAAGGCCTAAAGAACTACTTCCTTCTAGAACGCTCTGAAGTCCGAGATAGATCCACCACCACTGGTTCGAGGTGATCAAAGGAAGACATTGCAAGCGAAGGTTATTCCGTGCTAGCACCGGGAGATCCATTCATCGGCGTCTAGAGATATGTGGAGCATGTATGGATCACTTCTAGAGGAATCCTACACTTGGATTCTACGACACAATGATAGATCATAGCAGATCGTGACTGGAGACATCAACCATGAAAGAATTCCATCAAGGTAATTCTTGTCAATTAATTAAATTAATTATAACCAACATATTATGATCTTATATCTATGGTTCTAGGTCTCCCTAATTTTTTTTTTCATTCTTCATTCTATTCCGAAGATCTGGCGTTTTACATTGTGAGAGATCTCCATCCATCCAATGGCCTGAAGGCCTTCATTTTTTTTATTTTGATAATCCACCTTTCAAGGGGAGAGGTGGAACCCTTACAAGGCCTGTAGGCTTAAGTATTACATGGAACATAGGCCTTAGAGGAATTATTTTTCCCTTTGGATTAAAACATTACATACAACCCAAACTAACTACTTGGAACTGCTCCTCCCCAGCACCTTCATCGTGAAATCAGATCTCCACCTTCGCATAGCTATTTGGCTAGGCATTCCCATGCACGCACATGCTTGTCCTGATGGTAGGTGCCATACCATCTCATTCTGGAAATCTGTTTTAGCTTCTGCTGTGGTGAATGCTCCTTGCTCATCCTCCTTGTATAGATTCATGACAGTTCTCATATTGATCATTGTTAACACTAAAATTAAAATTGGGAAGACCCACCAACATGCTTCTGTTGCACTCGTAACCTACATGTGGTAGAAGAGGGGTCATATCGTTGATTATATTTATTTAATTTTCTGTTGGTGGTTTATGAATTTAATAATTTAGTTGTTTCAATCCAGGTTTATCGTTTTTTAAATTATGAATCTCAAGGTCAATTCTTCCCCTCTTGTTTCTCGTTCACCTTACAGAAATGAATTTTTCTATTAATTTTGATTAAAATAAAATAGAGGAACTCATCTGGAGGTTCCAAACATTCCTGGCCATACAACACAAGAATACATGGCGTGTATTCAGAAGTACACACTGGGTAGTCTAGGGTCAATGTATTGGACTATTCTTCCAAATCAGGTCGTGTATTGGATCTTATCTATGTCATTTATGACACAGTGTGTTGAATATGAACAAGTGTCACATCATTTCCAGATTATACACCGTGTGGTCCACTGAACATGGTTTTTAGTCCCTTTGGGTTGGGATTAGACCATGTACCCTATACATGACTTGCCTGGCTGGAAACCGGGTAACGCGGATACTACAGGACTTGTGTCCAACTGAACAAGCAGTGTACTCTAAAAATTTCTAAATTACATCAACACGCCATGTCCTCGGGTGTGTACTTTGGATGAATGGTGAAGAAAAGTACACATCGTGTTGTCATAACTACATGCCGTGTACTCACCCAAATTACGCAGATTTATTAAAATTTATTATTATATTATACAATCCCTTAAGACGTGTACAATAGTGTAGGCGTAAAGCTGAGGCACAACACGTGATAGGTGTTATATATATGTTTGTTTAATTTAACATCTGCATAATGAATGGGAATTCACCGAGTTTCCTCCAAGGTTCAATTTATGTAAAAAGATAATTTTAAATGAATTTAATTGTTTCAAATTATGATGGATGATAATCTCAAGGAAATTCAGAAAAGTGTTTAAGATAAAAGGATTGATTAATTGAAGATAATTAACTGATTCGAGTGTGATTAATCTTAAACAAGAATGATTAAATAATTTAATTCTAGTTTTATTTATGCGTAAATAACATTTCATGTATGGATGATCATGATGTAGACCAAGACCTTTGTATGTGAATGGTTTCTTTTTATTTATTTATTTAATTTAATTTGTTGGCATGCAAGCCTTATCCTCATTAATATGTAGGGCATGTACGCCCAAGGATGATTTTATGTAAAAACCCACTTTTACTCCTCACCTGTATGTGAGATAAATGCATATGTAATGGATGGAGCTCCCAAGATAGTGGAGGCAACTTAAGTCAAGAGCCAAGGTGAAACCAATCCAAATAGATACCAAGGTGGACAGGTTGAAAGCTGTAAAAATGAACCCGAAAGTTTCAAGGTGTTTCTCCCCTAGGAATTAGGTTAGATTATCAACCACTAGATAAAATAACCAATAGAACAAGATCATGATAATACCATTTATTTTAATTCTATCTGTTGTATGGTTTATTTATTGTCGGTGTATTTTCATGATCAAACAATTAATGAATTAAACATGCATGCAAGATGGAACTAAAATAAAGTCCGAATTATGCGTAAATATTACCTTAGACATGGTTAATCACTTAATTATATCCCACTTAATCTTAACAAGCATTTAATCAAAGATAATAGAATGGAAATTTACGTATAAGGATAAAATCCCTCAATGTAATATTAAGTCGGTATAGCCTTCCATAATCTTGTTTAAAATCGAACCATAGTTCAAAGTGCTTGACCAACCCAAGTTGGGGTGCTTTAAATTAACAAGGAATTATAATTCAAGGTATTGGGTTGACTTGATTTTGTTCGCATCAAGGGATGACTTCCACAATAGGACCTGGTGTGACAAAGAGAAAAAAGTTGAGGTAATCCAAAATAAAAGAATTTTAGGATTGGTCAGTCCACTCAACGGATCAAGGAGCGGTGCGTTAATGTAGTTGTCATTTGGAATACCTACCTAAAACCCTTCATGTTTCTTGACCAACCCTATTTGGGGTAATACAAATGGCAATATGGATCCTTGAAACTATAATATTCAGGCAATAGAATATTCTAAAGTGAATGGTGAGGGCTATTGGATTCTAATAAAATAGTGGGAGACTTATAAGTATTAATTTATTTTTTGTCTCCGTTTTTAAAAATAAATTAATCAAACTTTTCTCATTTTAATTTGTAGAAATGGAAAGAAAAATTACTTCTAACATATCATTGTGAACCACAATCGATAAGGAAAGAATTATCACAGGCACTAATTTCCAAGAGTGGTAGAGCCATTTACGCGTCATCCTTCGCCATGAGAAGAAATTCTATGTGTTGGAAGAGGCTATTCCAGTTCTACCTGGAAATAATGCTAGTGATGAGGAACTTTTTCTTTATATGAAACATATGGATGATGCCACAGGTTTCCAATGTTTCATGCTATCGACCACGTCTAATGAGCTCTTGAAGCAACATGAAAACATGGATGTGTATAGCATGATGTCTCACCTTAAGGATCTCTACCAATAGAAGGTGATACAAAATAGATATGAGATCTCCAATGCTTTTTTTACAACTATTCTTGGAGAGTTTGCGCTAGATGGGCCTCATGTATTCAAGCTTATTGGCTAAATTGAACGCCTGGACATATTAGGGATTATGTTCTCAAATGAGTTGCTTACAGATCTCATCCTATCATCACTGCCCAAGACCTTCTCTAGCTTCATATTCAATTATAACATGAGAAACAATGAGAATAGTCTATCGAAACTTCGGAAATTAATTTTCCAGGTAGATAAGAACATGGGGCATGAAAAACCCACATTCCTTATGATGAATATGAAAATAAAGGAAAAGGAAAATGGGACAAAGACATATAAATGGTCTGAAGACCCCGAGCACCATCCTTCCAAGAAGGGGTAGATCTAGAGGTAGGGCAAGGAATGAGAGGCAGAATGTTTTTCATGTGTTAAGCAATGCCACTGGTAGAGGAACTACACCTAGAAGTGTGGGGACACTAAAGGTGAGTTCATTATCGAGGGTAATCTTTCCATTTCTACATATTGTGTATTAGATTAAGCTTGTGAGGATCACATCTGTATTCAAATGTAGAAACCAAGTAGAAATAGAAATATTACTAGAGGAGAGGTGGATCTTCAAGCTGCCAATGGTGTAAGGCTGGCTATATTGGATATTGGCTATTACCTCCTCTCATTGCCGACTATGATGATTTTCTATTTACATAATTGTTATTATGTGCCTAGTGTTACCAAGAACATAATTTCTGTATCTTGTTTGGATATAGATGGATTTATTTTCATGTTTGGAAATAAGGGTTTTCACTTTCATAAGAACAATGTATGTTATTATATGTCACATTTAAATAATGGTTTGTAAGTATTTAATTTCAAAAACCATGTGTTGGAAATCGATAAAGAAACAAACTCACATGACTCATACATCACCCAGTTGTGGCATCACTATCTCGGTCATGTGAATGAGAAGCACTTGACAAAGCTCTTCCAAGAGGGTTATTTGGACTCTACTGATCTAAAACCACTTCATAGATGTCACAGTTTTTTATAAGGGAAAATGACCAAGCTTCCCTTCAGTGGACAATATGAAAGGGCCACAGAACTTCTAGGATTGGTTCACACAGATGTGTTTGGACCATTTCTAGTAGAATCTAGAGGTGGATATTCTTACCTAATTACTTTTACTGATGATTTGAGTAGATATGGCTATGTCTACTAAATGAGGTATAAGTCAGAAGCATTAGAAAAATTTAAGGAATTCAAGAATGAAGTAGAGAATCATCTTGGTAAGAAGATAATGAAACATTGATCTGATCGAGGTGGAGAATATCTAAACCAAGAGTTCATCGATCATCTATAGGTGTCTGGGATTCTATCTCAGCTCACTCCTCCTAATACACCACAGTGTAACGGTGTTAGTTAAAGGAAGAACCACACCTTGTTGGACATAGTGAGGTCGATGATGAGTCAAGAAGATCTTCCAGTATCCTTTTGGGGATATGCATTACAAACTGCATCATACACATTAAACCGAGTACAAACTAAAGCGGAAAATAGAATTCCATCTGAATTATGGAATGGATGGAAACCCACTTTGTCTCACACAAATATATGTGGATGTGAGGCGTTTTTAAGGCCTTATCAGGAAACAAACTAGAAACCCAGGGAATGAGGTGTATCTTTATAGGATATCCCATGGAAATGAGAGGATATTACCTATATAACCCTGAAGATAAGAAAGTGATTGTCTCCAGACAAACCATCTTCCTTAAGAGGGAGTACATCCTCCAAAAGGATAGTGGGAGCAAGATTGAATTCAACATAGTTGATGCTCAAGATAAACATGAGTTAGTACAAGAACAAGTTCCACAGGTTACTATGGAAGAGGTTCAAGATACTCAAGTACTGCACATGAGCTCAAGAGAGGTATGAGAACCAGAGTGATTTTGTTTCCTAGTCACCGAGGACGGTGAATCATTATTTTTGGAAAATGATGAACCTCTCTCCTACAATAAAGCAGTGGAAAGATCATAAGATGCAAGATGGATAAAAGCTATGAATTCTGAGATGGATTTCATGTATCAGAACCATGTCTATGTTCTGGGTGATGATCCAGTTGACGTAAATCCTATTGGATTCAAATGGGTATTCAAGAGAAAACTAGACATGGAAGGTTAAGAAAGCACATATAAAGCAAGGATAGTGGCTAAAGGATTCAGGCAGCGTCAAGGAATTGACTATGATGAAACTTTATCTCCAGTTTCAATGTTTAAATCCATAAGAATCATAATTTCCATAATATCTTACCATGACTATGAGATCTGGTAGATGGATGTCAAAACAGAATTAATTAACGGGAACCATTAGGAACATGTCTATATGACACAAACTGAAGGGTTTGTTACCCCAGATTAAGCCAAATGGTTTTGAATGTTGTAGAAATCCATTTATGGATTAAAGCAACCATCCAGGTCATGGAACATACAATTTGAAAAAGCCATAATGGAATTTGGTTTCATTAAGAACGAATGTAAGACATGTGTTTATAAGTAGTTTAATGGGAATGCAATTGTTATCCTAGTAGTATATGTTGATGACATATTTCTTATTGGAAACGATGTACCAGTCTTAAATCCAGTTAAGGACTGTTGAACAAGTGTTTCTCCATGAAGGACTTGCGTGAAGCAGCCTACATTCTTGGGATCAAGATCATTCATGATAGATCCAAGAGGCCGTTTGGACTAAGTTAGGGTACATGCATTGACCAGATACTAAATAGATTTAGTATGGAACAATCCAAGAGGGGATTAGTTCTAGTGTCACAAGGCCTACATATTTCTAAGAAAATATCTCCACAGACACGAAAGGACAAAGATAGAATGAGTAAGATCTCATTTGCATCGGCTATAGGATCCATCATGCATGCCATGTTATATACCAAGCTTGATGTTTCTTATGCACTGAGAATGGTAGGAAGATATCAAGCAGAACCAAGAGAACATCATTGTACTAATTCTAAGAAAATCCTTATGTATTTGACAAGAACTAAGGATATGTTCCTGGTGTATGGATGAGACGAGGAGCTTATCATCATAGGGTCTGCTGATGCTAGTTTTCATACAGATCAGAATGATCTAAAGCCACAATCTGGATATGTTTTCTATCTCAATGGAGGAGTTGTGAGCTGGAAGAGTTCAAAGCAGCCAGTTGTTGCTGATTCTATAGTAGAGTCCGAATATATAGTGTCTTCTGATGAAGATAAGAAAGCTGTCTGGATTCATATTTTTGTCTAGGAGCTTGATGTGGTGCCTAAAAGTAAAGACCATATCACGTTGTATTGTTATAATACTACAGCGGTGGCTCTTGCAAAAGAAATAAGTTCACCTCAAAGGATAAAGCACATACTCTGAAAGTATCATCTATTAAAGGATTTCTATCAAAGGGATTAAGTTTCAGTGAGCAGAGTGCCCACAGAAGAGAACGTGGAAAACCCCATAACTAAAGCCTTATCTCTGAAGAAGCATGAATATCATGTGAGAGATAGTGGGTTAAAAGTTGTTAGCAGTTGTCTCTAGTCTAAGTGGGATTCTATTGGAGTTGGTGGCCTAGAAAAAACTAATTTGTACTTTATTAATTCATAAATACCTTATCACATCATGATTGTTCTTCTGCATGACAATGCATGTGATAATTTCCTAAGGACAGCTAGTGCATTAAAGGGTCATATCAGAACTATGCTTTGATGAGAATTCGGAAGTTCCATAACACTGTTCTTGAATATATGTTCTATGGCTGGATAATCCTATTTGAGGGACACAAATAATATAGGACATTAGGGTTGAGGACTCATAAATCATTGAGGCACCTTAACATGGTGTGTGCCCTTGGAAATATCTAGGAGGATATTATGAGAATGAGACCCACCAATAGGAAATCTACATTTCATAGTATCATTAAATGTTCCTATCTGTGGACGTGTGTATTGGTCCTTAGACATTAACATTATTATTAATTGGTATTACAACTCGCGCATTTAGATGTATTGACAAAAATTGTGATGACACACTATTCACAGTGAGGTAGGATATGTTGGGCATATCACGAGTAATACTGCATTAATAGATAATGATAGAAAGGTTTTTTCCCTTCTATTCCATAATGGAAGTATATATCTCAGGCCCTTTGATGGAATTGATATAGCCTCAATCAATCCATGGCCATGGTAAGGTATGGGCGATTTCAATTCTGGAAAGTCAAAGTAAGAATAATTGAGCACAAGGGTTGATGGCACTAGCATGAAACCCGCTTGATTCGAGATATTGTGACAAAGGGATTATATTAAATGGAAAGAGTTCATAGGAGCTGACACATCATTGCGGCGTTAACTTTTTTCTCTATGGGTTCCTTGGTGTGTTTCTAGATGCCAACCTTAGACTTTAGGATGGTGCTGCCTAATGCCACTGAAAAATTGGCCTAGAGGGTCACACACTAAGTGTGTTCATGTATCTCAGTTAAATATTAATTGAACAAGTTAAATAAAGATTATTCTTGACTGTGGTTTAATAATTATTTAAGGATGACTGATCGAATTTATTATGACATAAGTAATTCGAGAGAATATATTTTGGGAAAAATAATATATATTTATTATCAAGTAATGCAGTTACATTTATTTAAGAAATAAATAGCCATTACTCAAGGTCTCATAAATGTGGTGGAGGAAATAGAGAAAAATTAAAACAAGATAAACACTCTGTGTACATTGAATTTACACGCTGTGTAGTTTTCATGGAAAATGAGTTCACACCGTGTATTAATGATTACATACCGTGTAGTTTTTCTAGTCGGGATTTTGATAAAATAAAATCATTTTATTAAATGATATTTATTATAATCAGTGTGGGTGCATGTCGAGGAATTAATCATTAGACATGGGGGTTTTCAATAAGATTTAATTAAATAAATAAAACGCATAACACATTCATTTATTGTCATAACTATATAACCTCAAACCCAATTGTAAATATTCTCCCAACCCTAACACTTTTCCATCAATCATTGTGCACAACAAGTATGGAGAGTTCTCTCAAGGCTGAAAGAACTCCTTCCTCTAAGAACGCTCTCAAGACAGAGAGAGATCCACCACCACGAGATTAAGGAAATTGAAGGCGGACATCACAAGAGAAGGTTCTTTCACACTAGTACCCAGAGATCCCTTTGGTGACATCCAGGGATACGTGGAGCATGTGTGTATCACCACTAGAGGAATCATACATGTGGATTATACGATGCAATGACGGATCACAACAGATCGTGACCAGAGACATCAACGATGAAATAATTTTATCAAGGTAATTCTTATCAATTATTTAAATTAATTATTACCAACATATGATGATCCTATCTCTATAGTTCTGGGACTCCCTCTTTTGTTTTTCGTTCTTCGTTACATTCCAATGATCCGGCATTTTACATCGTTACGGATCTCAGATTGATTGTTGTTAATCCTAATATTAATGTTTGGAAAACCCACCAACACACTTCCACTGTTCCCAGAACCAATATTTCAAATGTTCTCTCAATGGAAGTTGATGACTTTTTATTTGAACTTATATAAAATGACATTGGTACTCATATGTACCTCACTCATAATTATTCAGAGACATTTCAGTGGAAAGACGACATGTAGGCATTACAAATGAGCAACAATAGATTGAAATGAGAATTCACATATCTAGACTTCAGAGGGATTGTATTTAGGTGAATGCAAGCACTGTCTCTAGAGGTTCTGGGTAGGGAAAACAACAAGATCAGGCATGGGTATTATAGGAGGAGAATGTCTATTAAACTAAGTTCAATAGAGATGATCAGGTATAGGTGCAAGCATATATCCAATTGTTTTATGGGGTTCAACAAACATACTCAATAGAGGAGGTCCCTATTCAAACAAGGATGACAAGAAAACTGCGATGATTTGAGAATAAGGGAAAGAGGGATCTCACCCCAGGAAAAATAGAAATGAGGATTCAATTTTTTAGAACTGTCTCGGACTAGCCAACCCTAATATTGAAGGTTTTATTAGGCTCTTGACAGGTAGGTACAAAACTAAAATCATAGGAATATCTGAACCAAAATTACAATAAACATATTGGGTGCCCTTTTTATTATCAAGGGTTACTCAATTATGGGTTCCATCAGGGCCACTAAATTTCTAGATATAATTTGGAACCTCATCCAAAAATATGTGGATAGTACAACTATTGTTTCTAAAAATGATATGATTCTCACTTGCATCTTCAATGAGATTGGTAGGAAAATGTTCTACTCAATTTTTTATGCCCATAACAGCTACATAGACTGAATAATTATTTGGGATCATATTATATATCACTCAAATACAAAAATTTATCCATGGATGATTATGGGGGACTTCAATTCCATTCTGCATGAGGATGAAAAGATTGGCTCGGTTACTAATTCTGCCTCCATTAGAGAGTTCAGAGATTGCATTGAGGTGGATAGCATAAATGATGCCAAACTCACTAGGGAAAAATTCACCTAGTACAGACGGCATATGGATGGCATTCATGCTAGTAAAATTGATAGGGTCTTTACAAATAGAGAATCCCTTATAGATTATAAATCTATTGCATGTGTTTCATTGGCCAAGCATAACTCGGACCACCATCCCATTTTGACCAACCTTCTCAATAGTGAAGAGATTAATCCACCTCCATTGAGAATTAACAATGCATGGACCTCTCTATTAGATTTCTCAAGGTTTAGGCTGGATACCTGTGGCCTGAACACAAGCTGTGAGAACCCCTTTATTTTTTTATCAAAGCTAAAAATGATAAAAAAAGGATTAAATAATATTTTAAGAGTCTGTTTAGCTCAACGGATGCTAAAATTGATGGGTTTTAATGATCTCTAAATGATATACATGAAGCCAATACTCAAAGTAATTTTTCTGGAAATATCTCACAAGAGGATGAAGTCTCATACAAGCTTTTAAGAATCACAAAAATGAGGGATAGTGTCAAGAAAAATATTCTTAAAATTATGTGTCTCTCAGATTGGGATAGAAAAAAATTCCTTAATTCTCATCCAAGGGTTTGAATAGAAAATAGTAATCCTGTTATTCTCAAGGATGGAGATAAAATTTGGAAATAAAGACAAGAACTATCTGATCACATTGTATCATATTTCATGAATCTTGTAAATGTACCCCTAAAGACCAGGTTGCTCAAGGAAAATCTCATACCAAATATACTCACAATGGGAGATAATATTTTTCTTAACTTGATGCCAATAGATTTTGAAATAAAAGAGGTTGTGTTTGGGATCAGAAAGGATAGTTCCTTTGGACTAGATGGGTTAAAAAATCACTTCCTTCAAACATACTGAGAAGGCATTTAGAATGAGTTCAGTCAACTTGTAAAACATTTTTTCAATGGTGGAACCTTTTCCCATGGGTTCAATGCTCAGTTCACTGCTCTAATTCCAAAGAAGTGGAATAAAAGTGAGATTTTCCAATTCAATATGATTTCTCTTCTTAATAATCTACACAAGGTGATTACAAAAATCTTTTCTAGTAGACATGCAAGGGTCATAGAAAAAATTATCACCTAGAATCAATTTGGTTTTGTGAAAGGAAGGGATATCCAAGATTTGTTGCTTACTCCCTCAGAGTGTGTGAACATGCTCAGAAAAAATACTCTAGGTGGTATCATTTCCTTAAATAATAATATTAATAAATCTTTTGACATAATGGATTGGGGGTTCATTGGCTTGCTTCTTCATTGTTTTGGATTATGCATGACCATTATTTAATGGGTCAGGGTTATTCATGATTTAGCACGCATCTCTATCCTCATCAATGAGTCACCAGAGGGATATTTCACTTTCTTAAGAGGGGTGAGACATGTGGATCCTTTCTCAGCAATTATCTTTTCCATTGTAGCATATTACATAGGTAGAATCCTCCAGGATATGGTGGATAAGGGTGACATAAATATCATTAGAGCAACAAGAGGCATCAATGCCCCTTCCCATTTATTATTTATTGTTGAAAATATCATTTTTACTTAGGGGACAATAGGAACAAAAATAATCTATGAACTCGTCTCCAACACTGTGAAAAGTTCTCTAGGCAAATAGTCAACAAGGATAAATAATTTATTTATTTTCGTAAGAACTTATCATCCTCAAGAATACTTCATCTCACTAATGAATTTTCATTAATGGAGTGGTCTATGCCTGTTGTCTACCTAGGAGTTCCTCTATTTTGGGTAAAACCTTGTACATTCCATTTTTAAAAAATTATCGATCAAATCAGAAGAACACTATTCTCTGGGAAGAAGAAATAACTCTCAATGGAAGGCTACACTTTCTTTCTCAAGAGTGTGGTTGTTTCAAAACTCGTGTACTCATTTATGGTGTACCTCTAGCCTATTTCTCTCATTAGGAAGAAGAAAAAAATTATGAAAACATTTAATAGAGTAGTAATATCTTTGAAAAGTATATCATCATTACTTCATGGAATCAATGTTGCATTCCTTACAAACTAGGAGGATTGGGCATAAAGAATATACATATTTTTAATCAATCCATGCCGGAAAAATTCATATAGAACCTGATTATTAAATGTTCTTAGGACCTATATTTCCTTAGATGAATATTGAAGGGAAGACTCATCTCTAAAAGTAAAAATTAACTGGAGTCCTTGATTTTGCATAGACTCAATATTGGTTTCCAAATGATCATCACTCATTCACAATGTGTTGCAAGTGAACATTCCTCCCTTAGATTTTGGTATGGAAACTGGATAGGTGAACCCCTTATCCATAGGGTCAAAAATTAGGATAGTGTTCTGGAGTTAAATATAATGATAAAGGACCAGCTGGATCACATGGATTCCATCCAAAATGATATCACCTATACTATTTCCAACTATGATTTCTTAAATCAAGATGATCTAATTGTCTAGGATGGATCCCAAAACTAAATCCTTGAATCCAAGAGATTTTATAACTATATTATTCATGGAGACACACGATGGAAAGGTGAATATAATAAAAAATTAATGACACCTTCCCGATATACTCTCATATGGATGTTTCTGATGAACAAGCTTCCACTTGATGTTAATCTCCAAATAGTTGGTATCTCTTTGTGTTCCAAATGTGCATTGTGCAACCAACATATGGAGGATGTCAACCACTTGTTTTTTATAATAAAAATATAATATACTTTATGGAATATTGTGCTGAAAATTTTGGAAATCAATGTACAACACACAGTCTTAGTTACTTCCTTTCTTGATAATATTCATAGTACCATCCATTCAAATAAGAGCATTGTTTTTCTCAGAAAAACATGTGCTGAACTAGTCCATCTAATCAGTAAAGGAAGAAATTATTCTTTCCACTATGGGGAGGATCTCAATGTTGATCTTTCTAGGAGACTCATTCTTGCACCAGTGCAGGCTGCAAACAGCCTGAATTCTGAGTCTTGCAGAATCTCGGTCACTAACCTGTTGATTCTAAATGGATTTTTCTCCCAGGTAATTTCCCCAAGCCACATGGAACTATAGAGGTTTTTTGGACATCCCTTTTCTCTGGTTGGATGAAATACAATATAGATGGGGCCTTAAGGGGTAACCTAGGTCCCTCAGGATATGGTGCAATCATCCATGACCATAACAGAGCTGTGATTGAATATCTTCATGGTCTTTGTGGGATATCAACTACATTGGAATATGAGATAATGTGTATGATCATGGAAGATGACCTTTTTTATTAATGAGAATGGAGCTGCATTTGGTTTGAATGTGACTCCTCCACTCTTGTGTAAGTGGTAGGAGGAGGCCAAGTACACCTATCATGGAAGCTGACTACCAAATGGTCAAGATGCTTGGAAAAAATCTCTCAAATGAATTATATTATAAATAAATGTTTTAGGGAGGACACCAATATTTACGATGGACTTGCAAACAAAGGGGTCACTATAGAAAGATGTCTTTACTCAATCACCATGCGTGACGAAATGTTTTAAATTTTCATCCATGACAAATGTAATGTTCCCTCTTTTTGACTCATGTAGTATTTTTATAATTAATACAAGATCCTCAGTGAAAAATTTTATAAAAAAATAATGATAATTTATTATACAATAGATTATCTTAATAAGATAGAATGAGTAAAACAACTCAATGAATAAAAAAAATGTGTAATCAGATGATTTTAAGAAATATACATGAAAATATCATTGTTTTGTTATAGTTTAATGGTAATAAGATCCTCACAGTTCTCATTTATCAACCCAGATCTAGATATGTGGGAACACTCAAATAAACACCCCATTTAGGGTTGAACAATGAGAAATCAAACTACACCTAGGTAGGGGAGCCACTTTGGGAAACCATGGTGATATTTGTATAGTTAGTGTTTTCATCAGATATCTATTTATAGATTGAAATGATTATTTATTTAATTTCATAGTTACTAAATAAAAATAATGAATTACATGATCATAAATAAAAAAACCAATAAATCAAATTGGAAATCAATAGATTCAAATATTTTGAAAATATTATTTCCAATACCGATTTTAAAATTTCATTTAAAAAAATAAAGGGTTTTCATCATTTCAATACATTTAAAATTTTTATTAAATTTATGCCACATAATAAATATTGGCATGAAATCAATTCTTTAAAAGAATTTACTAATCAATTATTCTTTTCTCACATTTCTAATTAGAACATCAATTCAATTTAAATTGGGGTTTTCTTGAATACCCATTCCATTTTAAAATCAATTATAAAATAATATCAAATCATTGAATTTAAAATATTTAAAAAAAATATCATAATAAAAAAATAGGGTAATAATTAAATGAAAAATTTTTATGCAACCACTAAACATTAAATCAAGGGATCACAATACAGAACACCCGAAATGGGGTACGCCAAAGAAGAATGATTCGATGTTTGATCATTAAACATATCCTATAATAGAGATTTAACAAATAGGATATTAGAACATTTAATTAAATGATGACATATAAAAATATATGAAAATGATAAATATAGATTAGAAGAAACAATATGAGTGTAGTTCAACATCTATTGAGTAGATCGAATGAGTATGACACTGCATCAATCATCTAATAATTTTATTGAATGATTCTAATTCAACTCATTAGTGCCTCCAAGATAAAAAAACATTTTTTTTGGTATTATGGGGGTGGTATTTGGGATAAACTACGTTTTAGGGTTTTATATAAAATTTCATGGAATTAAAATCCTGTGGTAATAGATAACTATAGCTAAGAGTAAGATTGTGGTAAATAGTGTACCAGTCATGCACCACTATTATTTTGGGCGCATGGTTTCCCATGGTGGATAACACGGAATTAGAAACATATAAAAAAATAGAAAATCCCAAGCTATTTGGGGCGGATAGTTTTCACTGAGGTGGTTAACGATTTTGTGGAACTTTTCACCAACCATGCACAACACAAAAATCCTCAAAAAAATGAAAGAATCACCTAAAACACATAGATATAAGACCGTGCATGATAAGAATAAGTAAAATAAAGAAGGAATTCATCATATAAGTTATCATGTTGTTACAATTATCCATTGATATTAGATGTGAGTTTAGTGACATTGAGATGTACCATCACTATAGCTTCATCTTTATTGATAGAATTATTCAACACTATTGCATTTTAATCATCAATATCAACAATTATTGATTGTTAATTATTATTTACCAAGATATTTTTTAGGTTATGGTTATTACTATGACCTCAAAATAAAGATAGAGAAGGTTATATGGTGTCTTTCTTTTGTTTTCTCTTTATTTAAGTATCAGCTTACCATGAATTTTCTAGTTCTTAAAATGAACATTATTGATGTTATTTTTTAAATAGATTGGATGAATTATCATTTGGCCCATGTGGATTGATATCTTCATTGGGTATCTATCAATTCACTTTATAGGGTGTTTATTATCATTCAGGAAAAATTTAACCCTCTGCCGAGTGAAGTTAGACCTTCCTTTTTCATCATTGGGTGATGTTATATGGGTGTTAACTTTTGACATGGAGTGAAAATCCATTAGTGATGATCTCAATATATTCATTTTTGAGTTCCCAGAATTTTTTCCAAATGATATCTCGGGAATTCCATCAGTTATAGTCAAGGATTTTTTAATTAAATTTGTGTCAGGTAAAAAATCCAATTTTTATTATTTCATTCCATATTGTACCCATATAGATTATATAGTGGAAGAACCAGTTTGATGAAATTATAGATAAATAATTTACATGCTCGATTGTGAAACCTTGGGTGGAACCTAATATAATTGAAAGAATTGTAATGGGACATTTATCATATGTAATTATTACAAGAAACTCAATATATTTATCAAAAAGAATAATAATTTGTTTCCATGAAAAATGAAATGTTTTACCAAATTAAATGAGACAAGTAGTCCTTGAATAATAAACATCAATATAGTTATCACTAATTTTGAATTAAAGAATCTATAATTTAGAAGATATCCAAAAGGAGTATGTGTCTCCATTATCATTATCTCTTTAATAAATTTATTCTATGAAATTATCAAACATTTTTATGTATTTTATGAACAATTTATTTCATGAGTACCTTGGCTTGGTCATGGTTGTATTTTTGGATTATATTATGGTTTAATCAAATTGTGTTGTTAACCCTATGTCTTATATAAGAGGTGTTGTAGTGGTGTTTGAGAATTCATTGACTCAATAATTTTTTTATAATGTAATTTTATGATTTAGGAAGTGAATTTATTATCACACTTGGTTTCATAATACTTTTTCCAATTGATAGTGAGAAGGTGAAAGTTGTGACGACATTTGATAATTATTATAATGAAAAAATCATTCAATTCTTCCTTATCATGGTGGGATATTACTAATAATTTTGTAGATATTTCTTGATGATAGTTTCTATGATTACCTCCCTCAAATGGAATTGACTAATGTTCTTTTAAGTAGATAAATGTTAGAGTTAATTTGTTGAGCTCAAATGTATTTTGAAATAATCTCCACAATTTGGTATATTACCTATAGTATTTTATTTTAAAATTTTCCTAAACCAGTGTCAAGGTGAATGTCATTGATAATGATTTGAGTTGAAGAATTCATACTTATTTTGTTGAAGAATTATCAAAATAATAGAATTTAATTCCTCTATTTTTGAAGATTCAATTGCGAGTTCAATAGAATGTGTCTATGTTTATATTTGAAATCATGTAGTTGAAATCATATATTCTAAAGAAAATTATTCTTGAAAAATAGTTTGATTATGAATTCCATGCTATTTGGGAGTCTCATTATATTTGATATACCAATGTTGATTTGTTCTTCAATTAGGAGGGTCTACTATGTTTATGGAACTGTTTTTGTCCCTTTTCCTATGTGAAAACCCATTTCGTGATATTTATATTATTCTCAGTTGAGATACCCCCAAGAACCATAATTAAATTATATGACATGAAGCAATGATTATTATGGATCAGTTTGAGAAAAGAAATTTATTGAAAACTTTCCTATTGGTAAACATGTTAAGAGGTCAATATTGGTCACAATAAATCTGTAAGATATCTTATGATAATTTTGATGCCTACTTTAGTGTGGGTTAATTTTTCTATATACACTATAGTTGGGATTCGATGAACCCATTTAGGTAAGAATGATATATGGGTTTTCAACAGTAGGAAAAAAATTTCCCTCAATTTATACACATTTATAAAGATAAAAAATCTGACGATTGGGGAAATCTCAATTTGAAATTGAATTTCTAGTTTTATGGAGTTCTATCTACTATAGTGTCTGATAGGTATCACCATTTCACATATTTCTATTGGAGATGAATCCAGGATTCCACAGAATCCTTGATATGTCTTATCACATCATATCATCCTTAAATATATTGATATACAAATATAGATATTAAGATTCTTGAGGATATGTTATATGTTGGTTTACATCATATTGTTTTGAGCTTGGGATAACACTTTGAGAATGATGGAGTTTTCCTACAATAATAATTACCAGTACACTAATGGAATGTCTCATTTTGATGCATTGTATGGATATTCATGATGATATGTGTTGTGAAGGTCGAATATTGGTGAAATTTATTTGGTTAGACTAAGAGTGATCTATGAGAAAACAACATATATTAAATTGATTCAACAAAGGATGCTAAAAACAAGGATCTATTATAAATAATATGTCAATCGTTGTTTATGACCACTAGATATATTATTAGTGAATAGTTTTTATTTATAGTTTAACCACATTTAGTCCACCAACATCTTGGAAAATGGTAAATATTTTATCTCATATTTTTAGGTCCTTTTAAGATTATTGAGTGAGTTGGGAATGTAGACTTACATTTTTAACATCCGTCAATGATTATTTTGATCCCCAATACATATTATATATTGTGGCTTCAAAAATATATTTTTGAACCATCTCATTTTTTGAGTTGGGAATATTTTGACCTTGAGCCTTATTTATTAATGTCAATGAATTCATTTAGGATTGATGACTTTAGGAAAAAAAGTACTTTGAGGTAAGACGATACCTTTGGTCATTGTTCATTGGTATCATGATTTTTATTTTTATGAGGCATTGAAGAGTGACATAATAATGAGATAGTGGTAGCCTCATCTGTTTGATATGGAATCTTCTTGATAACAATTATTAGGAGAAAACAATTTATTTGTTACATGAAATTACCTATCTTAAGATATGTGTTGACTATCTATTTAATTTCCTTTTTATATGGGAGTATTTTGGTCCATATGAGGATGGAGATATTGTTTCATTGAAAATAACATAATTTTCTGGGATGTATATTTTACTGAATTAATGGAGTCTGAGTATAAATGTATCAATGGGTTTAGATAATTATAATTGGGTCTAGGGTGAGACATAATTACTTGGGTGTTTCTACTTGTTATTATATCTGAACACTATATTTTGAAGTAATTTTCTCCATAAATCCCTGATTTTGTATTTAAAGTTTTTAAGGGCCATAATTCAGGAATATTTATTATAAAACAAAACTAATTATGCTTAATAGAATAAACCTAATCCGTAAATTCATCGATCATGATTTTTAACCTGATGTCGTGGCTTTTTCAGTGTATGATGTTGGTTAGGTGATTAACACCATTATTAAGTATCTTAGATCATAAATCCCCCACACCATTCAGGTTTTTTCCACATCATGGAGGATTTCATTTTTAATTCCTTAGGTTCTCCTCCCGAGAATAGTAGGCTTCTGCACATGCATAGTGATTCATTTCTTCCCCCTAGAAATCGCAATTTATTATTTGATCCATGGTGATTTTCATAGATTTTGTTTCATTATATACACTACAGAATCATAGGAGTAGTATGAAGTTGTGAATAATGATTTAATTAAATTTTTATCTTAGTGTTTTGTGATCTAGGAATTTACTATTGGTCTCATTATACATTATTTGGCATTGGATTTTTCTATTGTGGCTATGATTTTTTGCTGATTAATGGTTGGTGGTTCCATATGATTTTCACTATAATTGAATCCTTGAACTTCATAACTGATATTAATTGAGTTTTTAAATATTATAAAAAATATGATTTGATATTACTGTAGGATGATTTTGAAAAAATGAATAGTGATTATGAAGACAACAGATTTTAATGGAAAATAAATATTTGGGAAGATTTAGGAAAATATTATGGTTCTATTTAGAAATTTATTTGATTAAATAATTTTATATGGATAACACTCAATGATGATTTGAAAAAGAATCAATTTTTGAAAAACATTGATTTGGGGTTGAAATGATAATAGAATGATGAAAATTGAAACATTAGAAATTATATTTCACTTTTTTAAAGGATTTATTATCCCATGATTGATTGTATTATTTACAAAATAACATGTTATTCAACATCTCTAGTAGGTAATTAAGGAAATCATGTTAGGATCTTACCACAGAAATGGATTTACTATGAAAACACTAAAATAATTTTAGTGTAGCTTTATTTTAAATGAAGTGATGATGAGGTTGGAAATAATGAGACAAGGGACATGAGCACACATTTAACCTAGATCACTGATTGATTAGTGGGGGAATCATTATTTTAGAAACATATATTGGGAAGCCCATATTACATAGTGCCATGATATAGTTGGATTTGATGATTATATTCCATTGATTAATGAATGTTATTATTCAAGACATATCCATTTTATTAATTTTTTATAGGAAATGTTCATTTCATCCAGTTATGCTATATACTTAGTTGATTTGAATTGAATGAATTTCTCTCAAAAAAAATAAATGTAATACTATTACTTGTTTTATGTAAATTTATATCAAAATTGGCTTTATTTTTAGGGAATATAGTATGAAATACATGGTGATTCTCTAATGAGATTTTAGACCACATTGTATGATTTACATTTGGAATTTGTATATTTTCTTATTCTAGGCCAACAAAAAAGAACACAGTCACTTGGATCTAGTGGATGTTCTAGATCTTCGGTACCTAGGGTGTTGGAGGTAACTAGAGTATATCTAATCCACCTATTACATGGGATATTTCTGATCCTTTATTTTGGAAGATTTTGTGTCCTTTGATGATGTAAAATTTGGAAATTATTTTACCCCTTTGAATATGAACATTGTCCTAATTATGTGTCTGGAATGTGAAATTTTATTATTTTTCATCATTTCTTCTGTAAAAACGTTTCATTATGTTTTCTGTATGGTTATAGGTTCTATTCACCAATCTATGGAAATCGAGAATTCCCTTCAGACCATGTTAATAGATGATCATGTATTAGGGTAGCAATGTATTTGGCTAGTTGATGAATATAGGATTTTCTTTGCAGACCATTAGGGATTCAATGATTTTTTATTTAGGCTTAATTTATATTATTTTATTATTAATTATCATTATCCCTTTTCAATTTATGAATTATTTTACAGTTTTGGAAATAAAATTATTGTTTTTTTGTTTTAATTTTTATTTTATAATGGAAATGCGATAGCCTTATCCTTAATCCATGTATGATTGGCCGATTCTGATAGAGTTATCGAATTTTATCATGTTTGAACTATTAATTACATGTTTGAGGTTGGTTAATAAAAATTTACCCTTATTTATCAAATTTTATATCATTTAAATATATTGTTTCTATTTTGATTCAGTTAATGGTATAATTTAACATAAATGATAGTAAACAAGATTGAAGAATATACAATGTAACTATGTGATTAGAATGTGCACCCTGAATTTATGTGAAATTAATAATATAGTAGATGGATTTTTATGTTTCTATTGAATTATTTCTATTTTATGATATGATACACATGTTAAAAAATTAGGTTTTACTATTTTCATATTTCATATTTCTAAAAATAATAATATTTGTAATGAATTAAATTTTTGGAAATCCTGAATTAATGTGTCAGTGTTGAAATTTATATTCAACATAAGGTTGAATTTTTTTTTCAAAAAATATAAATAGTACTAATTTCTCCTATATTTTTCATTGAATGATTATATATAAGTTTGTATTGTAATTTATTATAATGGTTCTTGCTAGTGGGAACATGTTTGTGGTATTTTCTCTGGTGATGGCTTGATATTTTAGGGGGTTTTGTTAGAGTATCCATATAGAACAAAATTATTGTAGAAATAATGAATTTTTATTGTGTCATTATATGAAATTCCTATGTAATATTAAATTATTAATGAAATGAATTTTAATAGAAAAAAATTAATAATTATATAATATGCAAAGAATTCATTTTTAAAATGACTAATGATGAAGAGAAATATAAATTGTTTTGCGAAATATTTGATATTAAATGTGTAAAATTAATGGAATAATTAATAAAATGATGATTTTATATGGTAAATTGATAATTTAATGTATTATGTATTAAAATGTGAAATTAATAATGTTTTTATGCATTAAATTTGCAGAGAGGAGTTTTTTACTATTATGATGATAATATTTCATATTAAGTGCTAATGATTTTGGGATATTTATATTGTATATTTTTAATGATTTCCTATTTTCACCCTTACTATATCATTTTATATGATTAAAATAATATTTTATTTTCATGTATTTTTTTTCACACCACCACATGAGTCATCTGTCCTAACTGGGTCCTATATGATGATGTATGGTATATGATACTTCACCATCGTTTATGATTTAATATATAATATATGGTTACCTTATTTATCTTTCCTGTTAACCCTTTATATGTCCACTTTTATGTCATTAACTTAGGTTTTGTTGTGTCAATCATAATAACAGTTCATTATGGTGTCATCAGAATAATTATGATGAGATATATATTTTTATATATAGTGTTGTTTCACACGTTATGAGGGGGGAACATGGTTTATATGTTTCATGAACATGATAACTTACTATAATAAGAATGTGGAGTGAAAATATTATTTCATTGATGTGGTATGACACTATGTAATTGTTGTGATGGTTGTGATATTATATGTGGTTTTGTAAAGACATGGAGAAACGATGGACTTTATAATGAGATTTATGAAATTTGAGTGTGAGTGAAACCATTTATGTTTTGATGTTAATTAATGGTATATAAATGATATATATGTATATATATAAATATATATATATATATATATTCATTTTTTATAGTTCTAGTATACTAGGATATGATATTGGGTGATATTCATTGGTGGTGATGTGTTTTAGTTGACCATATATTGGCATTAGTTGGTCATAATATATATTAATAGAGGACTTAACATTATCCTTAAACATTATATTTACGATTTTTTATGATATTATGACTATTTATTTATTTATTCTCACACTTATATTTATAAATATTTTTTATTTTTATATGATGGTGCCTGTGAATGTTCAAAATATTACTATGTCAAGGCATGAAGTTTCTGTCAAATTCACCATGGTTGAAGTTTTCATTCTATATATTTTTTTGTAATGCTATATTTTTATTAATTTATAATTCATTTATATTAGTATTATATTTTATCCTATATTATTTTTATTTTAGTTTTATCATATGTTCGTGTGATTAGGTTTTACAACAATGGTGCCTATCACAAAAATATATCATATCAGAGGCATTTTATGGGGGTAATAGTGACATTTTCACATTTCCCATGATGTGTTATTAGTGGGGGGAAATTATGATTGAATTATTTTTATTAGTGTTAATATATATTTTTGAGATATGAACTCAATTAGAAAGACATTGATGTTAGGGGAAGAATAACAGATTAATATAATATATGTTGTATTAAGAGAGTATATTTAGGGAACCACTAATCTATTCCTTTTAGGATTTTATCTAATGAACATTAGCACAATAAAATTATAATAAAAAAGAATCAAATTAAAGTGTTTAAACATTACATGTTTATATGAATCATTCTTTTTTAGTTATTTTTTAATTGGATTGATTATGGAAATCTAAAATAAATCACTCTAAAAGATTGTAAAAAAAATATTCTAGATATTAGGAACATATTTTATTAACTTATAGGTAATTTTTTGAATATTTCAAAATTTAATTTATATAAATTATATGTACATGGATGATCATGTATACGATTGGAGGGATAATTGGAATGAGGTTGATGATCCATTGAGAATGATATTTTATAAGATCCATCACCATGAATATCGATTAATAGGGGGAGTATTTATGGTCATGAGTAAGAGTGTTTATTGGTGGAAATTAAGATATATTTTATCCCAAACTATTCTAGGAAAGATAATTTTATTCAAATATTTAAAACTATATTTAGAAGAGAAATTTATTATAAATATATTATATTCATTAACGATTATGTGGTTTCAGTGATTACGTGGATGGTTTTTGAATAGAGTTATGAGCTTAGTTACATTCCATGATGGTAATAGGGGATATATAGTATGTGTTTATTTCCAATTAGAGGGGAAAAATAATATTAGAAATTTTGATTCAAATCAAATTACATATATGTAATCATCCAAATATTTACTTTCATAAGGTGTCCAAAGGAATGTTTTTTGAGGATGTAATATTTCCTGTTATTTAATATATATTTCGAAATTTATTTTGTATATCTATTTTTTGTTATCACTAAGAGATAAGTGATTTATATTCTTCATTGGGGGAATATATTATATAGGTAATAGATTCCTCAAATATATTTTAGGTGTATTTTTATAGTTAGAGGTTCATGGATGTTAAGGTAGTAGTGATTTTGAAAAAAATTGGAGATAGTCTCAGCCATACATATCAAATTTTAAGGTAGATTGAATTTATCTTTTAGGCATTGTGTTTTTCATTCCAGCATGTATGTATTGAAATAGATTTTCCCATAATTCGTTTACATGTGTTATGAAATTTGGTTTCTAGTGTGTTATTTACTTTTGGATTGAATCATATCATCAACAATAGTTTACTTAGAGTCCTTATCAAAATTACAGTAAAAAAACAATCCCATTTCCATAGGGACTTAATATTTATCATTTTCAGAAAGATTAATGTCTCTAGGCATATCAAAGAATAGAAATATGTTCTAGGTAATTTCATTAAATAGTGATTCCAATTCTATATGTGTACTGAATTTTATGATGTATATATAGTGTATCTAATACGCAATATTTCTCTTTTTTTATCATGGAGTTTCAGAATATTTTGTTGGACTCACAATGGTCCATGAATTTGAATCAATGTCGAGAAGATTTCAATTCCTTTTGTGTGTAATAATATAGCCATAATTTAATATAGGAATAAGGATATTTTTTAAGGTTCTGATCATATTATGGTATAATTTTAGACATTTTAAGATCTATAATTAATGTTGATAAAAATATATTATTTCATTCATGAAATAGACAAGTTTTACTTCATGAATAAGATTATTTATTGATTTAATAGATAATTAAAGTACATTAATTTTAATGTCTAGTGTGTGGTGTTATACGGAGATAATGGTTGTAAATATGTTACAGTTTTTTATAGTCCTTGTATTCTCAGTAGTACGGGTTCATGTTATTCATGATAGAGGGTCGTAAATAAATTTCTCCCAATTAAATTGTGATTTTTATGCTGTTTTTTCAAAATCAAATGTTCCATTAGCCCCGTAAAGTCATATTAAGTATGGGATATATTAACAACATGATGTCCCACTTATTTAAATAGTTACATATGTGTTTGAAACATAAGAATTTGGGATGACAAGGATCCATATTTATTATTAGATGTAGAAACTTTTCTTGTTATATAATATCTCTCCATGTGGTTATATTCTATAATTCACAATAAAAAAATTCTAACCTTGAATTTTTTTATAAAACACATGATTTAACTTTGTGATATTTAAGAAACACATTCCACTCCAATTGATAGATTATTTTTTCAATCGTCCAAAATGACCTCGTTATTTGAAAACATTAGAATATAAATTGTGTATAATTTTGTGTTTTGGGAGGGAGAGGATATCTTGATGAAATCATTTATGTGTAATTATGTTAACCCCATTATTATACTTATTAATGACCAACACACTTTTATTTTTTAGGGGTCTCAGGACCTCTATTTCAATTCTATTCATTGAAAAAAAAAAATGATCACCAATGCCCATTTCATGTACTTATGTCAAGGGAGGATAAGTATGAGATTATAATGAATTTTTTACAAGTCATTTGGAAAAGAAATAACATTTTATGTTTACCAAATAATGGTTTAGATAAATTAGGTGAATGTTATTACCCATTTGGTGGCTCAGTAGGGGTCCTCATATTGACCCTTTGAATATTGAAGCTCTTACATATTTAGTAGTACCAAGGAATGTTGTAAATATTTTTATATTCCTTGGTTTTATATGTTATTACTATAGATTCATGTTTTATTCCTCACATATTATCTTTCATTTGAATGAATTGTTAATAAAAAACCAAACGTCCATGTATATAAACCAGTGTTAGGTGAATTTAGAATTCCTAAATAAGAATATAATCAATCACCTTGTTCCTCAATGTATTTTTATAACACTTCTAATTCTCATTTATGTTTTTTATATAATAGAGATTTCTGATATCACTTGGTTTTTAATGATTATGTTATAAAAATTGTAACTCTACCAACCATGATATAGAGATTGTTGAAATAATTGTTCCATTATTTTATAGTGTAATTAACACATTTTGTAATTATATTTTGTCTCGTAGACAAGAAATTTTTGATTTATATCATCCTTCAACAATATTAGAAAATGTATATATGATGGTGGATAGGTATAATGAAATAAATTGTAACAGAAATCCCATTTATGTTTGTGAAATATATTTTGGTTATTGAAACATTATCTACGAATCCTTCAGGGATTTAATTCATTAAGTATATTTATTAATTGAGAGTGGAATAGACGTTTGTATCAATGAATTTTGATTTTGATGAAGTTGGTAGTAGATGTTTCATATGTATGAGGACTATGCAGTAGATCTTGTTTTTATTTCCTTATGAGTATATTTCTAGAGAGAATGAATTTTTTATTTCCTTTATCATATTATTGGTGGAGAATCCATTGTGGGTTAGTTGGAGAATGATTGAAAATAGATTTTTTTCATATGAATATCTTCGTCCCATTTGTGATTTGAGAGGATGATTATCAAGATATTCCTAGATCACCCATTGTCGTGAATCTGGGTAAACATAATATATCTCATTCATTGGGGATTAGGATCTATTGTAAATGAATTATGTATTATGTAATGGATATTTTTACATTATTCATTGTTTTGGTGTAGCTAAATAATTTAAAGAATATCCTATGGGTTTTTTGTAGCCATTATATTTCTCAAAAGGATGTTATAAATTTTTTTAAATTATTTTGTCTTAGATTTAAATTGATATGATCATTGATTTGTTGATATTTTATGATCATGGATTAGTTGATGAATTAATATTTATTTTTTTAAATTAATGATGTTGGTGATGTGAATATTTTGTATATGTGGTGTATGGATGGCATACTACCTCATTATAATTATTGGGGGACAATAGGATATTATCAGGATCGACATATTACCTCACAATTATTGGAATGTAATTAGCATGCTTCAAGATATATAATATCACCAAATAGTAACATCCATCAATAGATAGAGGGATTAGAAAATCATATTCTATAGGAACCATAAAACTTTTTTGGTGCATGACATCTTTTTATTGGTGGATCTAGTCTAAACAAAATAAAATCAGATTTAATTTATACAATAAAATCTATTTTTAATCAATTTGAATCAATACATTTTATAAATTCTAATGTTATTGTTATATATATAATTTACGTTGGATCATAGTGGGTGTGGTAATGGTTTATTTTCTAGATCTATTTATGAGATTCAATATAATTTGAAGAAATTTTGAGAGTTGATATAAATTGAACAAGTCTATAAAAGGTAATATAGGGATTATAGTAGGAGATAATTTTAGATCAAAATAAGATATAATTTATTCTTTGGAATTTCACTTATTCATCATATACAAATTTATAATTGATATTATGAGGATTCCCATAAGGTTACCAATCCTTTAGTTGTGTTTCGGAACATTATTGAGGTGACATGTGTGTTGTTTCCATATAAATTGATCGATGTTTTATGGCATATCATGTGCAACATCATCGATGGTATCTTTATTAATACTCCCAATTTAGTGGCTAGTGTAAAACACTAAAGCAGTAGTTTATATTTAGTTAAATGGATATCCATTTTCATATCATGAATCACATATATCACCCAGAAAAATGAATTGCATAGTTTCATAGAAATATTATTTATAGAATATGGAATATATAACCTAGGAATAATATGTGTGGGTATGAATAAGAGTAACAAAATTATGAAATATATGAATAAATATTTTCATAATAAAACATTATTAATTAGTTTTAAGGAAATAAATACTCTTGTGTCACGAAACGAAACAATCCCAATCTCAAGCCGCAACTACCCTATGCCTGCCTTTATAGGCCATGAGTTGTTGAAAAGCGCTGAAGGAAAAACAAACATAGGGATGAGTTTTTAAGAACCCTATACATGTGAAAAAAACACACTCAATGAAAAAGTTTATATGAAAAATAGAAAAATGAAAAATACAATAGAGTAGAATTACCATGCATGGACCTCTTGACTGTACAATAGTCTAGTAGTGTCAACTAAAATGTAAATGGGTAAAAACGCACACCCAAACCAAAAACATGTTCAAACCAAATGGACACTAAAACAATGAAACAACTGATAGATCCTTGCACATAAACCTCAAATTTGACCACCGTACATGGTCTACACATCCTGTTTCCCTATGCTCCTCTGAAATCACAATCGAACTTTATGCCATCTTCAAAAGACATGATGGATTTTGGAAAAATTATGTGAAGGGGTGAGTATATAAATACATAGTAGGATTCCCTAAGAAGTTGATGGGGAGGGGGAGTAATAGATACACTAAAAAGGAAATATTTATAGAGAACAAGGTACTATAAAAGGGAATAGAAAAGGTATATCTCATCCCAATAAGAGAGTGAATGTAGACTCATCAAAACACAAGGATATCAAAATTGTGAAGAGATAAATTCCTCATTGAGTCATTGATACCTATATCCAGAGAGTATACTCATCTTACCCTAATAATATAGACAAGGAAAGAACATGGCACACATCTCACATCTTCGCCTCTCATAGAAGGAGATTAACAAATACCTAATGAGTGAGTATTGTAACAAGATTTATATATATATATGCCCAGTCAAAGAATACCAAATGAGAGAGTAATGGGATCTCCATCTTAAAACTCAATAAAAGAAAGTGAGTAGAAAATGGTTCCAATTAAAATCCATCTTGATTCCTATGACATCATGCTTTTAACAAGGATACATAAGTCAAAATGGCTTAAATCCCCCAACATGATACTGTCCAATTTGGGCAGTACTGGCTCACCGACACAGTTTTAGATTGTGTCGGAATAATGCTTCTCAGTAGAGAAAGAACCCTTCTTTCTCTCGAGTCTGAAGGTATGTCAAACCACACCTAGTCAATGTGCTGCACAATCGAGGGTCTTCTCTAGTATCCACTGAGGAATGACACTACCCAGCTTGACTGGAGGGTACCGCTCCGGATAGTCACATCATAATGACACTGACCCAATATAATTGGAGGTTATGAATGGTGATTCATCAAGGAAATGACACTTACCATCCTAGATGGAGGGTTACCCATGGAAGATCATCCAGGAATGCCACTGCCTAATCCAGATAGAGGGTATGCCCAGAATGTTGAGGAACTCCACTTCCTAGATTTTACTAGAGTTTAACATGGATATATCATCAAGGAATTACACTACAAAATCCCACTAGATGGTAATCAGGGAACTACCTTATGGGAATCCCACTGCCTAGACCAACTGTAGGGGAAGCCCATTACTGCCATAAGGGAATGCAACTGCCAAGCCTAGATGGAGGGTATGCCTGGTATTTCCATTAAGGAGTGTCACTACCCATCCTAGTTATAGGGTTATCTTGGTACTTATCTATTAATAATGTATGATAAATTTCATCATTAAGTGTCATATCTATGCATTCCAATCACTGAATAGTCATGTGGTATCCTAGAAGATTCTTTTAAGGGAAACATCACATTTTATATGGAATTTCACCTAGGATAGGAAACCTAGGTCAATATATGAATCTAAATGAATGGGATATGTGATGTAGAAGATTTATAGTGCGGTAAATGGTGTGCATGGGGCCCAAAGATGTGTTACCCAACCTTGTTTTATGGTCGTGTACCTATCCATCATCCGGTAGTAAACTTTGTATAAGTATCCCTATAATACTCGTGTTCTCTTAGAGTACATGGAATATATGTCCAAAAGGATAATGAGCAAACAATGATTTTCATTGGTCAGAAGAGATTTTTTTTTAATTTTACTAACATGTCTCCTCATACGGACTCGGATAACAAAACAGATCACACTATTGTGGTCCTTGTAAAAAAGAACCCATGATAGACTATTAATTAATATGAATTGGACTCTTTGAATAAAATGTATTTCACAATATTGAGCACTAATATCACATCATTTTTATGAGTTCTTGATCCGAAAATAAAATATATGGATCACACCATTTCTATCAACCTGGAACAATGCACGATATTGAATGTATTCATGGTGAAAAATTTAAATTTTCTTGCAACACACCCAAACTGAGATTCAAGGGGCCTATGTCGTGATCCCAATTTAAAATCATGATATTTGTCTCAGAAATTCTGCCTCGACATTCGGATCACAATTCCTCTAAATACACATCGATTTAACATCACATGAATAAATTATGGTAGGTCAAAGATTAATAATAATTATAATAATATATTATTATTATTTAAAGATTTAGTGCACCCAAGTCATGGATTGGAGAATATTTTCCAAAAAAGTTTTAGAATGACCGTATCATTGATGGGGGTACACCACCAACAACAGTTCATCAATCAGACACTGCATTAGGGAGATACATGAGTTGAAATAAATAAGTTAATAATATTATTATTACTATTAATACTATTTATTTATTTTTCCTTCCTCATAGGGTTTACCCTTACCCTACCCATGCACACTGCCTCCCTTATAGCCCTAGCCTCTTCCAGCCTTCCACTACAACGTCGTCCCCCTCCCTCTGCACCATCCCCGCTCTGTCGTGCCACCATTAACCGTCGAATCTGCCACGCCTGTGGGCTACTACCCTTGCCTGGACCAAATACACTCAACCGCCACACCCTTCCACTATGGGTCACTACCTAGGCCTCATACTCGCCTCAATATATTCTTCGCATAGTCACATACTCACCTCACTAGATTCGCTGCATGGTCACCTGAACTGTGTACGGTTTACGTCACATCATGATCCTCCTGAACGGTGCACTGCCACCATCACCTACTTCCTCGGACTCATTAGGACACCTTTTCCACACCACCGTTCCATAGAAGAGCTACCAAACCCCTGTTACAACTATAAACAATTATTATATAAAATATATGTGGTCATCAGGTCTCGATCTACATATACCTAGTCTCTGCTCATGATGTCATCATTGTTTTTTCGATCTACATCGAATCTGCGTGTCTGATCAAGCTCAGGTCGCCCGTAAATTTTCGAGCCAAGAACTGCAGGTTCAACTAGTGAACTACACTAATAATTCTAGATGCAAAATAATGTAATCAATGGTTTGGATCATTGGATAATTTCTTTTAGAAAATAGATCAATAACAGCCCTCCAGGGTTAGAAAGAATTGATAGCATAACTTGATTTCATTATTTGGGGTTTATGTAAGGGGTCCAAATTAAACAACTAATCATCAACATGGTCAAAATTTAATCAAGGGAGTAAAAATCCAATAAAGATTCCTTTTTGAAATGGATCAACCACTTTTGACAAATATCACACATTCATCATGGATAGAATAATCTTTTTTTTATTCGTGCTTCGATCTGTCTGGATCCAAGGATTATTCATTGTTATTTATTTGACAACATGAAGGATATGATAGAGCTCTCTGATGACTTAAGAAATCTTGAGGCCAACCCTGTGAAAACAACCTTCAACAATATATATAAAACAACTTTGGATTAGGATAAATGAATTTAATTAATTTTCTAAATCATTAATTAAACCATTAGAACTCACCGTTAATGAGCGAGGGGTCTGAAAGTCCCACCATGGCTCATTTTATGTCTCACATAGGGTAAACTCCATGTTCTAAACCCATCCATGGTCTCATATTTCTATTTTGATCAAGAATTTGACATATATTCCATTATTTCAAAAAAACCACATGTGGGAAATAAAAATATATTTCATATTTTTAAAAAATTAATTTCATGTACACCATGCCTCAGAATTTCACATTGTCTTAGTGCATGGCCTTGAATTTATTTCTATAACTATTCTAATGTATTACATGAAAAATCTCGAGTCACTATATTATTCCATTCTTCAAATACATTCATCCCTAAATAGAAAAAAGTATGAAAAGAGGTGGGGACACTAACCATGCACCTAGATCTTCCCTACAAAGGGTAGTACAACCAAAGGAGAAGTATGAAAACCTTCATCACCACTCTTATTGACATGACTATAATCATTGTTCATACCGAAATGACATCATAACCTTTTCTTAAAAAAAACCATTGGTTGGAACTCCAAAGGATATCCCATCAAGAAAGACATCATCATTGATGTCTCCTAGTTGAGACTGTCTCAAATGAACGAGAATTCAAGTATTCAATACCACCAAATTAAGAAAAAAAGATACACTCCTACTCCACCACTGTATCATGGTAGATGTTGAAAAAAATAGAGTTCTAAAGAAAAAGGAAAGTGGGTAGACACATCTGACCATAATAATCTTAAAATGAAAACAATAGGGAATACCACAAGTGTTGTGACTTCTCTTTGAATAATAGTAACCCAAAACCAAAAAATACACAACAATTATTTGTGGAATCCCCAAAAAATGGGTCAAGAAAAAAAGTCCACTTGAAATGTTAATTCCTGTTCCAAAAATTCATTACACAACATCAACATAGGGGTTCTCCGATTCCCTACAACACCCCAATTGATCCTCGAGCAAGGATGGAAAAAATAGTACCTCACAATAGTGTCTAAAAATTTCTACTATGGAAGGTAGAAAGGAGAAAAACTGTACCTATTATCATCTTGTTCACTATGGGATCAATGGAATCAAAAGCATACATATGCCAGTGGCCCTATCTATTGGCTACCTAAGCCTAACATGTGCCACCTAGAGGTGGGAGTGGGAGATCCTCATACCATCGTCCCCCACCTATAGCTCCTCCTAATCCTCTTACAGAACCACCTCCCTGGGGACAACCCTATCCCTTCTTTGGAGATCCTTGATCATGACGTTGTCTCAATTGTGGAGTTCCTTCTGCTTCCTGCCTGGGATGCTTAGTACAATTGGTCAGGAAGTCCCGTGACTGTTACCTTGCCCCTCACAAGTATAGAACATCCCCTATCTAGGTTTCCCCAGTGCTTGAAACTGTCCCTCACCATGTGCTTGAGTCCGATCATGAGGAGACCTCCTGTGTTGAGATCCTTTTGATTTACATATGCTACCTACCACATAAGTCTCAACTTTTTTGTGCCCATTTCCATCAACATCTATCTAGTGCCCCTTTGATATAAATATCTATATTACAAGTTCCCGCTCTAGAACCCCATCGTATATGGGGAAGCATAAGTGTAATACGATGCTTGGATCTCTCTATGGAGTCCCTTCTCAAAATTACATTCTCAAAATTATCCATCTTTGATCATGTCAAGAGAGTAGAGTGTTAGGTTATTGAACCGTATAGTGTAATATTATAGTGTTATCCCTCCCTACTGAAATTCCCAAAGCTTCTAAATCTAAATGGAGAATAATTAAACGTGGTAGTACTCCTCCTGAAGAAAAATCTAGAAGTCATCCCAAGAGATTATCGACTCATCGTGAATCTGAATAAATAAGATCCACAAATTCCCAACTACTTTGTGGAAAAGACTGGCTTCCAAAGCCACCATATATTCTATATATGTATAAAAAACCTAGAAGATGTGGACAACTGACCTTAGAAAATCCTCTACTTCCCAGGGATCTATCACACCATGGAACCTCAATAGTCTCTGATGCTGTAACTTATAAAGTGTGCTCAGACTTCTTTCCTATGACTATATCTTGGTCAAAATGTGGAGGTGCTACTACCTATCCACCTGGAGCAAGGGGATCACATAATGGACCCTGAACTAAGGCCTTATCACTCATAGGGTTGTCATCATGAAGAGGTGCTAGTGTCCTAGTTGGATGTCATCAAAGAGGCATCCTGAAAATTATCTTAGAGTACCTTATTTGGATTTGCATATATATATATATATATTGATAAAGACAATGGAGAGATAACTCAAGAAGGTCAGTCATTGACACAATCCAATATGATGCATGTACCATTGTTCCATGCAACAAATGGATTAGTGTTCCAAGTCGAAAAGAGGATAGTTAGGGTCCTGGTGAATGGATATGTCAGCTTCCTCTAACCATCTACGATTTTTTATGTAAACATTGGGAAAATATCACAACGATCAAACCATATCTCATACCACTCTCTCAAATCCCTACCCAAGCCCAAGCTCGAGCCTAAAATACCTCAATCCCACCTCCATATGGTAGGGGTTGAGAACAAGCACTGAAGGCATAAAAAAACATAGGGAGGCCTTTTACGGAATCCTAGGCATACACACCCAAGCCACTCAATGAAAAAGACAAAAGGAAACCTAGAAAAGGTGAAAACTACTATAATGTAAAATGAACCCGAATGATCCTCTAGATGATACAAGAGTATGGGAGTTCTGACTAAAAAAAATTAAAAAACAAACTACCAAACAAGACACCTACCCCAACCTGAAGGAAACTGAAAATGAGTAATTTCTAATAGAGCCACACTCTTAAATCCTGACTCCAATCACTTTACATGGTCCACACGGCCCGTATCCCAATGTTCCTTTGAGATCACTATTATCCGTTCTGCAATCTACAAAATACATGACACATGTTGGGAAGATCCCAAGTAGGGGTGAGTATATACATAACTAGTAGGACACCAAGAAAAGGTGAAGTGTAAGTATTAATCGATACATAGAAAATCATAGAATTAGAGGGAACAATGTATAGTAAAAGTGAACAAAAAGAGAATAGATTAACCCAACAATAGAGTGAAAGTAGACTCATCCAAACACATGGATCTAAAAATGGTAATGAGATGAATATCTCGTTGAGTACTTTCTACCAATATCCAGAGAGTAGACATGTCCAACCATGAGAATCTAGACATAGAAAGCACATGCCATACCCTATGTTTCTTCGCCTCACCTAGAAGGAGAGTATCAAATACCCAAGGAGTGGGTACTATGATAGGTTATATATATATATATACACTCATTTGAAGAATCCCAGATGATAGAGTAAGGGGATATCCATCAAACAGATCATCCCAAGAATGTGAGTAGCCACTAGTTCCAGGTAAAATTCATCTGAATTTCCATCACCTAATGTGTCTACCTCGGAGAAACAAGTGAAAGTGGCTCAAATAACCATACCTTGATACTATCCTCTATGGGTGGAACTGAATATCATGAAATTTTTAGATCAAATCAGAAGAATACATATCAGATAGGAAAATTCCCCTCTTACTCGTGAGACCTAAGGTAAGTTCAACCATGCCTCGTCGTTGTGTTGCATAGTCGTGGATCTTTTATAGTAGTCACTGAGGAATTCCACTACCCATATCAGCAAGAGGGAACCACTCTGGAAGGAAAGAATGGAATTCCACTAACGAAATTATACTATAGGGCAAGCCCAGTGATTTATTAAGGAAATTCCACTTCCCATCCCAACTAGGGGGCTACGCCTAAAAGTGGATTAGGCAATGCCACTGAACTACCCAATAGAAGGGTAATCTTTGAACATTGAGGAACTCAACTTATCAGATCCTAATGTAGGGTAACATAGAAATATCATCAAGGAACACCACTACCTATTCCAACTAGAGGATAATCTTTAAACATCCATTGTAGAACATGACTACCCTGCCCGACTCGATGGTAAGATAAGTATTGTCATTGGGGAACTCAACTACCCAAAAAAAGATAAATGGTAAAACCTGTTCTGCCATTGGGGAATCCCACTGCCCATCCTAGCTTGACAAAAAGCTCAGTATTACTCTCTTAATCCTACATGATTGCTACCATCATAAGTTGTCCCCTCTACATGTGAAAAACATGAAAAATTACTGTCATATCTCCAAATCTGCTTCTAAGGGAACCATCACATTCTATGCAAAGGACACCCATGATTTACTACCCAGTTCCAAATCCAGTTCTAATTGAAAGAGATATGGGAGGTAGAAGATTAATTATTTGGTACACGATGTGTATGGGTCACACTTGATGTGTGACCCCTCCTCATTGCATGTCCCTGTTCCTAGCCATCCTCATGTACTAAACTGTGTACATGTAACCCTCGTTATATTAGTGTACTTCAAGAGTAGATGGAATATCTGGTTAAAATGCAGATGACAGCATAATTCTCGTCATTGGTCCAAAGGAAAAAACATAATTTGACAAAAATACACATAAAATGTTTTCATATAACAAAAATTATCAAACTATTATGGTCCTTGAAAAAAAGAACACATGATCGACAATTCATTTGTACGAATCAGACACTCGGTGAAGAAGCTCCATATCACAACATTGTTCACCAATAGTTCCTTATAGGGCCCACATCTGAATTCCAAAATAAAATATAGGGATCCCAAAATTTTGATCCTCACGGAAAAACACTGTGTATGACTATTAATTTATCCATATGAGACTCCTAGTAAAATAGTCACATTTAACAGCATCATAAGAGAACCAGGATTTGTGGGGATTGTTCCCAGATCTTGATTTAAAATCATGATATAGGTCCCAAAATGTGTCCCTCAACATTAGGATATCAACATAATTGAAGACACGTCGATTGGACGTCACATGGCGAAATTATGGTAGGTAAAGGTTTAATAATAATAATAATATATTATTATTTTTTGAGTGATTTTTAGTCCCAGATCACCGGTCAGAGAAAATTATTTGGAAAAGTCTAAGAATGAATGTATCTTAAATAGGGTTATGATACTACAAATGGCACATCAATCGGACATTTCATGGGGGTGTTAAGGGAGATTAAATAAACATTATATTATTATTGTTCTTTTTTTATTTTCCCATAGGTTTTTACCTACCCCCTACCCAAATGTGTTGCCTCCAATTTTCCCTACCCACCATCAGGATGCCTCTACACCAACCCACTACCTCAAATAACCAAACCTGCCTAACTTGAGAGCCACCCCCACCTGAAAAGAATCTGCTCGACTGCCCAGCCCAGCTGCCATGGATCTCCACTTTTTCCACCTACCAACCTTAACAGAGTCTTCATCTTCTAACCTTCAAACCTCATTAGAGTTACCACCTATTCACCTCAAATGTGAATCACCGACCTCACTTACTTCCCCTGAATTACACACCGCCACCGTCACCTACTGCCGTGGACTTGCCAAACCGCCACAAAAAAACACCAACAAACCATCTGTGATATACTGTACCTCATTCCTAATTGAAAACTTGAAATGATCACATATCATCAATCCTCAGGTCCCAGTCTATACAAATTCAGTATGTACTTACGATTTCTACATCATTTTGTTCATCTGCACCAAATATAGTTTCCATGGAACTGCAAGGCTTCACTAGTGGAGAATGAAAATAAATGGGGAGGGATTGAGATATAAGAAAATTTTTGGATCATTTTCCATGATTTCATGGCCAAATGATCAAGAATGGGCATCTAGGGTTATTAAGAATTGATAAAATAACATGTTTCTAGTTTTTAGGGATCAGAAAAGGGGAACA
The DNA here is from genome assembly GCA_963277665.1 of Viscum album. Taxonomy (NCBI): domain Eukaryota; kingdom Viridiplantae; phylum Streptophyta; class Magnoliopsida; order Santalales; family Viscaceae; genus Viscum; species Viscum album. The sequence continues at coordinate 354,083,788 of OY728155.1, read as the reverse complement.
AATAGAATAACTAATCATAAAAATGATGAGATATTAATCAACGGAGTAAAAACACCATGGATGAGTCCTACTTAAAATAAATTGATCTCTATTGATCAAGACCACACTTGTGCAATGAAAAGAAGATGATCTTTTATTCATCACTTTTTGATCTTCTAGGATCCAGGGTCTTTTTTTAAACAGGTAAAAATTTTTATTGATAAAAAATGAGGGGTTACACAAGTCTAAAGTAAGGAATTTTGCTGACATCTCGAGCATAAAAAGAGATTAATTCAGAAGGTAGGTCATCCATCCAATGTATGTCGTGAACAATACCAAGGTTGGAAAGCCCATCAGTGATCATGTTGGCTTCACAATAGGTGTGAATGGAGATGAAGTTCATCCCAATAAGAGAATTCAAACAGTCCATCCAGTGGGCAGTAATAGGCCAAGCAAGGTGAGTGGTACCATTCCATATGGCCTGAATGATTGTAGTAGAGTGGCTCTCAATCCAGATGTTGGTCCAGCTGTGTAATCTGGAAATGGAGATGGCATGGATGACGCCCATCATCTCAGCTTCCAAAGTAGTGTAGGAACCACAAGAGCCATAGAAGCATCCAAGGATCTGGTCTCAGTGATTTCTGAAGACAGCTCTACAGCCCGCTGGACCCGGGTTGCCTTTTGAGGCTCCATCCACATTGATTTTAATCCATCTTGGCGGGGCTCTAGGATCCAAGGTCTCTTTGTTGTTATTTTTTTTCCAACGAGAAGGAGAAAAGAGATATCTCCAGTGATTACACAATTTTTTAGGCCAACCCTATCCAAAAATCCTTTAGAGATATATTTATAATCACTTTTTGTTTGGTTTAATTAATTTAATTAATTAACTAAATAAATAATTAACTCATTTAAATGAGCCGCCACTGAGAAAGGGATCTAAACGTCCCATGATAACTCATTTTATGTTTCTCCTAAGGTAAATGCTGCGTTTCAAACCTAATTTTGGTCTCAGAATTCTAATATGATCAACCATTTGAGTCCTATTCCATTATTTCTAAAAAACCACACAAGTGAAATAAATATATATTAAATATTTTTATAAAATTAATTAAGGCACACCAGGCCTCAGAATCATGCCCCGTCTCAGTTCATGGATCTAAAATTATTCCTATGAATATTTCAAATTCTTACTTGGAATAACCAAAATTCTTTACATATTTTTTTAATGACAAGGATTAAATCAAAAATGGTTAATAAATGGTAATGAATAAAAGGGTCCATTTTCCATAAATAAAAGTGATATATAATTCAATTAAAATTTATATTACTCTTATTTAGTTTATTAAATTTATCAAAAGTGTAATTTTTATATATGTAAAACAATGAATAATCATTTATACATTGATTATAATTTTGATAGAGAAAAATATATAATCAATTTATGGTAAAATGAATTATTTCATAGAAAATAGATTGAGGTGAACAATATATTTTTATAAATGACTATTATGTTAATCCTTATAGGTTAATTATTTAAATAAAACATTTAGGTTACATAAAAATTAAATTAACATTTTTATAATGGTTTTTACTTGATAATGAATGAGTATGAATTCAATTTTTACACAAAACATATTTTCATCACAAACATCTTGATTACATATTTTTCATGGATATCATGTTTTATTTTTAGTTATTATAATAATTTTAAGTGATAAAATCGAAATAATTTAGTATATAAATTTCTAAACATATTATCCAGATATATTTTTTCAATTTTATGGAATTGGTTTATTTTTTTGTTAATATTGAGAATTAATAATTTACAAAAAACTATTATTTATTTTCTATTGATCAGTGTAATTGAAATGTTTGATTTGGTTTTGGATTATTTTAAATGTCACATTTGATTCATTTTATTCAAATAAATCTAATTTATAGACCCCAAGATTATAAAAGAGGAACATCATGGCTAATATAATGTATGAAATGCAACCCCATGATTAGAAGATAATTTAACAACATTACTATGTTTGATATTCTTTCATTTATATAAATTCCATCTCTTCGATGGCTTTTGATATAAAAACACTTATTATAAAAGAAAAATAAAATAATATACACTTATAACCTAGTTATTAAAATTTATGGTATGAAAATGATTAAATAAATAATAATGATTATATGGGACCCTGGAACACATTGTTATGGGGGGTTGAATTCGAGTGTCATCAATTTCTATTAATGTGATGGATATTATCCCCAAATTGGTAGAAACTTATTAAAAATGACATAAAAAGCTTGTAGTAATAAAAAATTCACACGGAGAGAAAATACACAGCAATTTTACTTGGTTCACCGGTAAGGGATTTTCCATGGGGAATACACCGAAAGTGTCTTGGTCATACCTAAAACCATGAATCATTACTAGTTGGGGAATATAGATGTTTAGAAATAGTTACACTATTCAAGAAACTTTTCCTCTAAAATATTTTAGGGATATTACACAACCACCTTCGGAGAACTTCCATAGACTCTCACTAGCTCAATGCTTTGGGGGATGTCTCACTCAGTCTAATTTCTTGAAGGTTACTTTAGTAGATTGGTATTTCTGTATTCTTCTTTTAGAAGCTTGATACTTAGCTTGAATCAAAATCTTGATTTGATGGACTTTAAAGAACAATACATTTAAACATGCTATTCAATATAGCCATTCGCAATGATTCTACATGAATCTCAATACCGTCATGAAGAAAACATCCTTTTTAGAACAAACTACCACCTTGAATATAAGGCCCCAGCCTTAAACCTTAATTAATATTGAGTAAAATGAATAATTCACATTGAGGATCTTTTCACGGTTTAGAGTTTTATATAATTAGGACATAACTATTACATCTCAAAAGATTACAAAGTAGAAACTTCTACTAAGTTTCCATAAAATAAAAAATCTTAAAAGGAAACATGTCTAGTTCCATGTTTTAGATAGCATGAATTTCCCTTGATCCCATCCTTGAACCTATTCCACATTAAGTCCTATGAAAAACATTTCAAAAAAACTTGGGGTGAGCATAAAATGCTCAGTAAGGGATACACAATGAATCAAGACTGTTAGTTTTTCAAAACAACAAGTAAACCATGTATACTTTATCAAAGTAATACTTTTCACCTTTATGAAGTAGTAAAAACTATTCAATGAATAAAAGATCATTACTTACCCTTTTGTAACCCAAATATTACAATAAAACCCATATAAAGATCACATAACATATAAAGGTAACTTGGGACATAAACATACTTTAATGGAATAACTATACGGTCGACTTCCACACATATCACTTAATGGAATAGCCATACAGATGACTTACATACCCAATGCATTAGAGGTTATAACATAACCACCCATCCTGGTATTCATAGAACCACCTGTCATATGGTTTATCACGTAACCACCGGTCAAATGTCCATGTACCATTATAAAATCATAAGACATAAAAAAAATATAATGGAAAGAAAACATTTCCACACTTTGATCACAATATATCACATAAATATATTAACATAAAAAATCCATTATAAAAGCCATTTTTAATACCAAAATAAATTAAAGAGTATATGGTATTTATTTCATTTTAAAAACAATACGGCTTGTTGAGGAAGCCAAAGACCAAATAATACTTACAGCGACGGAAAAGGTCGTTGTCACTGCGTACGTTAAATGAAACATTCCTTTTTGCCATTTAATAAAACTCTTAATAGAAAAAAATTCCTTTTGTATAAAAGTAAATTTCAAAGGGGTTTATACACCATAAAAAAGAAAGTTGTGTATAAAACGAAATATGCCTCAATGAAAGGAGATTGAGACGAAGTCCATTACCTCAGGTCCGACTTGACTCGATCGTTCTTTAACGTCCTGAATAATAAACTTGAGTTAATTTATACTTTCTTAAGTACCTTTTTAATGTTCATTATTACTTTTATATCACTTATTACAATGTTATAAACATTATGTTATCATTTAAGTTAATAATGTTTGTTTTGATGATATTTTTTTCTTAAGTCAAAAGTAGACTTCTTACAATTACATGTTGTTCGTGTGGTCAAATGTTCATTATATCCAGAATGATATTCATGATTTGAATATCATATATATCATATATATCCAGAATATACATGTATTTATAATATTACATAATTATTTAGAGTTATGAAATGAAATGCACCGTTCATGGAGACGGTAAGCCGTACATACGCATGAATGCTACTTTCATTTCTATGTCATATTAATGGAATTAAAACTAAATGAGAGGTACTTATATTTTAATTACAGAATTATATTAATCATTTAGATGTAAAATAAATCATATATATCCATTATATATATGTACTTATAATAGTACATTACATTTGGTGATAAGAAATGAAATGCACCGTTCATGGAGACGGTAAGCCGTACGTATGCATGAACGCTAATTTCATTTCTATATCATACTTTAATGGAAGGAAATAATAATAATATAATGGTATATTATAATTCCAGTATTACATCATATATAATAACTTTAAATCCATCCTTTATACATCCCACATATGGCATTAACGAATCAAATCACTTTGAGGGGGCGGTAATCCACACTTCCTAAAATGAAGATATCACGTATACCCATAATGGAAGCCATAAAGGTATGCCATAAATGAACAATAAATAAGCTTAAGGAAAAAATAAACATATTATATATAATATATAAATATTGTGACATCTTAATGGTCACCTTTGAAGGTGTTATATGAGTGTTGAATAATCATCGTTTCGAGAGGCAGAAATTCGCCATCAACAGAAACAGTATATTCTTTAAACATTAGATGAAGTTGTGTGTAAGTGTAGCTCGAATAATTCTTATAAAAACATCATAGTATATTGAGGATACTGGTGTTGTTAAAAAATAAATAAATAAAAATATTTTAGGGGGTTGGAGAATCAAAATAAAACAAAAGAACACAAGAGAAAACACTACCTTTGAAACTGGTAACTCTTTTTGATTTGAGATCAAAGGATTCCTTGGTAATACTTCTACCCAAATTGAGCCTTCAAGGAGTAAGAGAGGGATGTGGAGAGACAAAATGGGCAGGGTTTGGCCGATCCAAAATCTTTGTAATTGTGGGTAAGGAGGTAGAGGTGGGGGCCTTTTATAAGAGTAGAGGAGGGGCACTCTTGGAAAGTAAAGAAATGTTACTTTATTTTAAAATGATTTTAGGATTTAAAAGGTCCCACAATGATATAATTAGAGGAGAAGGTGATAAGGGTTAGAAATATACCCATTTAATAGGTTTTTGACAAGTGTAGTTCTTAGATTTTCAATTATACTTTCATTTTATTTAAATCGTTAAATAATGCGGTAATCGCTGCATCATCATGGTGTCATATATAATTTAATTTATTTAATTTATAAAAATTATAAAAAAACTATCATTATGTAGGAAAACGTTTTATATTTCTAATAATTATTTATAGGCAAATAGCTGACTTGTATAACCCCATGTAAAAATTGTTTTAGTAAATAAACACATGTTTGTGACATTTTAATTTTAACTTTAAATAAAAAGGTATTAATGTAATTTTCCTACCAAAGTGGCTCCATGGGGTCCCCAAGTTGACCCATGGATTTTCGTGGTTGTCCATGACACATCCAATGAGGGTAGGACATGTGTCTAGGTCATTTCATAATATTAAAACATTATTTTTACCTTAAACCACACTAATTACCTCTAATCGCGATTAAAAACTTAAAAGTTACTATTCACCAAAAAATTATTTTAATCCCGTTGAACCACATTTTACTTTTTAATGATGACCATGTATGTCGGATTTTTGAAATTCAAAGCACAGAGGTGGTAAAATTTCATTTAAACGAAAAATTAGTTTTTTAAGTACCACTTAGTTGTTTCACTATTAATAAAAAATTGAAGTTTTTCAGAAAAATACCAAAACTTCACCCTAAGCTATATTTGATATTCCGAATTCAAAAATGAAGTCTATTTTATAAAATTCAAAACATATATGTTTCATTGATTAATTTAATAATTAATTCCCACTGTCAGAGCAAATAGCGTGTTTTTATGAAACAATAAGTATCAAAAGATTGACAGTAGTTTAAGTCCGATTTCAAAATGAAATTAATTCCAAAGACCACTATTGGATTAAATGGTAAAAATATATTCTAATTAAACTTTAAAACCAATTCAAAAGATAATCTATTTATATAAATAAATTAGATTAAAAAGTGGTTTTGAATTAAAATACAACATTTTTCACTATTCATTTAAAAATGAACTTTATCAGAAAAATACCAAAAATTTACACAAAGTAAATTTTGATGTCCCGATTCTAAAGAAAAATTTTATTTGGTCTATTAGAAGGTATAAGAGTGAAAAAATATATATTTATAGACGGTTCTCCATCAAATGACGATAAGTGGACCTTTAGTGAATATTAGAGTATCTATGCCTAAAATTTAATTATTTTATTATTTTAAGCCTTTATCTTTTATTGGGTAAATATAAAAACATTTAAAAAAACATATATAATCATATTTTAGTTATTTCTATTCATTCCCGCCAATACAACGACTACGTGTTAACTACCATTTAAAATAATATTATTTTATTACAAGTGTGCATCGTAAGATTTCAAAGAAACTCTTTGTTGCGTATCAGGTAAGCTATCGAACATAGCATCCCCTTAACAGTAAAATTAATATTTAATTCTAAAATATATGAGAATAATTTATTCTTTATTTACCTGGGATGTTACATCCATCCCCCCTTTTGGGAATTGTGTCCTCACAATTTTATTCACTTATCAAAATAAGTGGGGGTATTTATCCCTCATAGTATTTTCAGATTCCCATGTTGCCTCTTCAACCATATGGTTTTTCCACAAAACCTTTACCTAGTGAATTACCTTATTTCACAACACTTGCTCTATTCGGTCAAGAATCTGGACTGTTTATTCTTCATAAGAGAGATTCTCTTCCAACTGTACTACCTCTAGGCTCAAAACATGAGATGAATCTGGAGTATAATTTCTCAACATCAAAACATGAAAAACATTGTGTACCTGAGATAAACTCGGAGGTAAAGCCACTCGGTATGTAACTGATCCAACTCTCTCCAGAATTTCATATGGTCCCATAAACCTTGGACTCAACTTTCCTTTCTTACCAAATCGCATCACACTTTTCCATTGTGAAACTTTGAGAAAAACATGATCACCTACCTCGAAAGATAGATCCCTCCTACGGTTATCTGCATAACTCTTCCGCCTGCTCTGAGCTGTTCTCATGTGTTTCTGAATCAACTTAACTTTTTCTGCAATCTCTTCTACCAATTCTGGTCCCATCAGCTTCCTTTCACCCACTTCATCCCAAAAAGATGGCGTTCGACACTGCTTCCCATATAATGCCTCAAATGGTGCCATCTGTATACTGGAATGAAAACTGTTATTATAAGAAAACTCAACCAAAGAGAGATGTTCGTCCCAACTTCCCTGACAATCCATAGAGAAAGCTCGTAGCATATCCTCCAAGGTCTGAATTGTTCGTTCTGACTGCCCATCTGATTTCGGATGAAAAGCTGTACTAAAATTTAATTCAGAACCCAAAGACTTCTGAAGGCCTTTCCAAAATCTAGAAGTCAACTTGGGATCACGATCAGATACAATGGAGAGGGGAACTCCATGCAACCTAACTATATCCTTAAAATACAATCGAGAAAGTTGATATAAAGAGAATGTATCTCGAATATGAAGTAAATGAGCATATTTAGTCAATCGATCAACAATAACCCAGATTTCATTTTTACCTCAAGATGTCCTCAGTAATCCCACAACAAAGTCATTGGATATATTTTCCCATTTCCACTCTAGCACTGGTAATGGCTGAAGCATCCCTTTCGGTAAGTGCCACTCTGCTTTAACATGCTGACAAGTCAAACACTTCACAGTAAAATCAGCAATATCTCTTTTCATTCCATCCCACCAGTAATACTCCCGCATATCTCTGTACATCTTAGTACTGCCAGAATGAACTGAAAACGGGGAACTATAAGCCTCACATAATAACTCATTCTTCAATTTTGAATCACTAGGCACACACAATCTCTTCCCAAGCCTCAAAACACAATCATTATCAATGTTAAAGTCAGGCAACTTACCCTTCTGAACCATCTCTACCTTTTTCTGCAACTCACTGTCTTGATTTTGTGCTTGCTTGATTCTGTCTGATAGAGAAACTGTCACTGATACCTAAAAAAAAGCATAAGGACTTTCTGCACAAACAACTTCAATGCCAAAGCTCATCAAATACTTAACCAAAGGATCATGTTCCAAAGGAAACATTGTTAATGAAGCATTACTTTTTTGACTCAAAGAATCAGCCACTTTATTTTCTTTTCCTGGATGGTAATGAATTTTACAATCGTAATCCTTGATTAATTCTAGACATCTCCTCTGTCTCATGTTCAATTCATTCTGAGTGAATATATAATTTAAACTTTTGTGATCAGTATATATTTCACACTTTACTCTATAAAAATGATTCCTCCAAATTTTTAAAGCGAAAACAACAACACCTAATTCCAAATCATGTGTAGGGAAATTTATCTCATGAGTTTTCAACTGACGTGAAGCATAAGCAATTAACTGATCATTCTGCATAAGGAAACAACCGAGTCCTTTCAATGAAGCATCACTGTAGATAACAAAATCACAATTTCTGTAAGGAAGTGACAAACTAGAACATTCACCAATATTCTTTTCAAATCCTGAAAACAATCATCACATTCTTTTGTCTAAATAAACTTAACACCCTTCCGAGTTAGCTTAGTCATTAGAATAGATAACCGTGAAAAATTTTCAACAACCCTTCGGTAGTAACCTGCCAAACCAAGAAAAATATGCATCTCAATTACATTTGTGTGTCATGTCCATTCTTCAACAACTATTGTTTTAGTAGGATCAACCATTATGCCATCTTTTGAAACAATGTGACCAAGGAAAGAAATTTGTTGTAACCAAAACTAACACTTGCTAAATTTTCCATACAGTTTCTTTTCTTTTAAGGTATGAATGATAATCCTTAAAAAACTTTCATACTATTCTTTACTTTTAGAAAACTCAAAAATATCATGAGTGAAAACAACCAAAAACTTATCCAAGAACTCATGGAAAATTCTATTCATAAGGGCCATGAATACAACAGGTGCATTGATTAACCCAAAAGGCATAACTACAAATTCATAATGGCCATATATAGTATGGAACACAGTATTCAGAACGTCAAATTATTTTACTTTCAACTAATGGTACCCCAACCTCAAGTCAATCTTCGAAAAATAGTGAGCTCCATGGAGATGATCAAACAAATCATTGATATGAGGCAAAGGATACTTGTTCTTAACAGTAATATTATTCAAGGCTCTATAATCAATGCAAAGTCTCATTGAGCCATCTTTATTTTTAACAAACAAGACAGGAGTTCCCCATGGTGATGTGCTAGGTCAAATGAAACCTTTATCTAATAACTCATTCAATTGTTTCTTTAACTCTAAAAGTTCAACTTGAGCCATTCGATAAGGGGGTTTTGAAATTGGCTTAGAATCAGGAACTAAGTCAACAGTAAATTCAACTTCCCGATCATGAATAATACCAGGCAACTCATCAGGAAAAACATCAAGATACTCATTTACCACTGGCACATCATTAATCTGAACAGTTACTTTATTTTCAACAATATGTGTAAGGTAACATTCATTTCCATATTTTACTAGTTTCTCAACTTCCTCATATGTTATCAAAATCAAGGGTTCATTCTTGTACAAAAACTAAAAATCTTTCTAAAAAGAAACCATTTTAGCTCTGCAGTCAATCTTATCATGATAAATAGAAATCCAATCCATGCCCAAAATAACATAAAACTCTACTAGAGGAAAAACAATAAGGTTTACTGGTAGATTCTTTCCGCACACAAGGATAGGAAGATTCTTATAATTCCTTTTTTGTCTCAACGTTCCCTCCGGGTGGTTTTACCATAAGTTCAGGATTCATATCTTGAGATGGAATTTCCAATTTACTAGAAAAATTCTCCGAAATGAAAGAATGTGTAGACCTTGAATCAAACAACACATTGGAATAATCTGAACAAACAAAAAGTGTACCATATACTACTTCATTTGATGGACCAACATCTACTGAAGTAGTTGCAAAGGATTTCACCACCCCTTTCTACTTGTAGTCTGGCTGCTTTCCCCCAGTTGAGTTCTTCATTAGAAACTCATTTTCATAATGACCTGTTTCATTACACTTAAAACATATTACTACTGGCTTTTAATTTCCTTCTTGATCATCTTCCTTACAGCTACGAGCAATATGACCAGACTTACCACACCGAAAGAACTTACCAGAGCTGGATAAACATTCTACAGGATGCATTTTACCACACTTCTCACAGGATAGATATTTGGTTTTCTAACCTCCTTGCTTATTTGATGAATTCTTCCCCTTTTCCTGCCAACTGGACCTCTTATTCTGTTGTTTGTCAAAGAAAACCTGATCATCGGCATACTCCATTTCCACCTTCACCGCACATCGAACAAGTTTTTCATATTATTTGAACTCACGGGAAGCTAAATCCCTTCGATAATTTGGCTTTAACCCTGAGTAAAAATGGTTTATTTTACTATCAAAATCTCGTATGAAGTTTGGATCATACCTTGCCAATCGAGTGAACTTTGATTCATAAGTAGCCACCGAGTCATCCTCCTGCCTCAATTCTAGGAACGGTTTTTCCATCCTAAGACGAACCACCTTAGGAAAATATTACTCAAGAAGCATACCTTTGAATTCATCCCAGTGAAGATCATAAATCTCATCACTATCCCTGATATTTTTCACTATCGACCACCACTGATCATCTTCTCCTTCAAAACGGTAAATAGCAAGACTAACCTTTTGATGTTCTGAACACCCCATGACATCAAAAATCATCCCCAGTGCTTTAATCCACCCTTCGACTAGCACATGGTCTGATGATCCTCTGAATAATGAGGGATGTTGCCTCATGAAATGTTCCACCACTGAAATGTTCCTCTACGGTTGATCTCACTTATCTTGTGCATGGATACCACCACCATTTATAGCCTGAGTCAACTGTGCCAACACTGCAACAAACTGTTCAGTTCCAATTCCAACCATCTCAGGTTGCTGATTTGGATGGTTTTCTTCCTCCTGATGTCATCCCAACATAGCTTCCTTGTTTCCTCTATGAAAAACCATTCTGAACACAGAAATAGCTTAGGGTAAGCAACATGGTAATCTTTAAATGCAATAGCATTTCAGTCATACCATAAATTAATTTATAATTTAACAATTTTCTAACTCCTAAAGTTGACTAAACCGACCTCTGATACCAACTATAAGGCCCCGACCTTAAACCTTACTTAATATTGAATTAAATGAATAATTCACATTGAGGATCTTTTCACGGTTTAGAGTTTTAGAGAATTAGGACATAACTATTACATCTCAAAAGATTACAAAGTAGAAACTTCTACTATGTTTCCATAAAATAAAAACTCTTAAAAGGAAACATTTCTATTTCCATGTTTTAGATAACATGACTTTCCCTTGATCCCATCCTTGAACCTATTCCACATTAAGTCCTGTGAAAAAAATTTCAAAAAAACTTTGGGTGAGCATAAAAAGATCAGTAAGGGATACACAATGAATGAAAACTGTTAGTTTTTCAAAACAACAAGTAAACCATGTATACTTTATCAAAGTAATACTTTTCACCTTTATGAAGTTGTAAAAAATCTTCAATGAATAAAAGATCATTACATACCCTTTTGTAACCCAAATATTACCATAAAACCCATATAAAGATCACATAACATATAAAGGTAACTTGGGACATAAACATACTTTAATGGAATAACTATACGGTCGACTTCCACACAATCACTTAATGGAATATCCATACAGCATACTTCCATACCCAATGCATTGGATTTTATAACATAACCACCCATCCTGGTATTCATGGCACCACCCTTCATATGGTTTATCACATAACCACCAGTCAAATGTCCATGTACCATTATAAAATCATAAGACATAAAAAAATATAATGGAAAGAAAACATTTCCACACTTTGATCAATATATATCACATAAATATATTAACATAACAAATCCATTATAAAAACCATTTTCAATACCAAAATACATTAAAGAGTATATGGTATTTATTTTATTTTAAAAACATTACAGCTTGTTGTGGAATCCAATGACCAAATAATACACGCAGCGGCGGAAATGGTCGTTGTCACTGTGTACGTTAAAAGAAACATTCCTTTTTTTCGTTTAATAAAACACTTCGTAGAAAAAGATTAATTTTGTATAAAAGTAAATGTCAAAGTGGTTTATACACCGTATAAGAGAAAGTTGTGTATAAAATGAAATATGCCTCAATGAAAGGAGATTGAGACGAAGTCCCTTAAATCGGGTCCGACTTGACTCGATCATTCTTTAACATCCTGAATAATAAAATTGAGTTAATTTATACTTGATTAAGAACCTTTTTCATGTTAATTATTACTTTTATATCACTTATTACCATGTTATAAACATTATGTTATCATTTATGTTAATAATGTTTGTTTTGTCGATATTTGGTTCTTAAGTCGAAAGTGGACTTCTTACAATTACATGTTCTTCGTGTGGTCAAATGTTCATTATATCCAAAATGATATTCATGATTTGGATATAATATTTATAATATATATCCAGAATATACATGTATTTATAATATTACAAAATAATTTAGAGGTATGAAATGAAATGCACTGTTCTTGGAGATGGTAAGCCGTACGTACACATGAACGCTACTTTCATTTCTATGTCATATTAATGGAATTAAAACTAAATGAGAGGTACGTATATTTTAATACCAGAATTATATCAATCATTTAGATGTAACATACATCATATATATCCATTATATATATGTACTTATAATAGTGCATTACATTTGGGGATAAGAAATGAAATGCACCGTTCATGGAGACGGTAAGTCGTACGTACGCATGATCACTAATTTCATTTCTATATCATAATTTAATGGAAGGAAATAATAATGATATAAAGTTATATAATAATTCTAGTATTAAATCATATATAATAACTTTAAATCTATCATTTATTCTTCCCACATATGGCATTAACGAATTAAATCACTTTGAGGGGGCGGTAATCCGCACTTCCTAAAATGAAGATATCGCGTATACCCATAATGGAAGCCATAAAGGAATGCCATAAATGAAAAATAAATAATATTAAGGAAATCATAAACATATTATATATCATATATAAATATAGGGACATCTTAATGGTCACCTTTTAAGGTGTTATATGAGTGTTGAATAATCATTGTTTCGAGAGGCAGAAATTCACCATCAACAGAAACAGTAAGTTATTTAACCATTAGATGAATGTGTGTGTAAGTGTAGCTAGAATAATTCTTATAAAAACATCCTAATATATTGAGGATACTGGTGTTGTTACAAAAGAAATAAATAAAAAGAGTTTAGGGGGTTGGGGAAGCAAAATAAAACAAAAGAACGCAAGAGAAAACACTACCTTAGAAACAAGTAACTCTTTTTGATTTGAGATCAAAGGCTTCCTTGGGAAGACTTCTGCCCAAATTGAGGCTTAAAGGAGTAATAGAGGGATGTGGAGAGAAAAAATGGACAGGGTTTGGCCGAGCCAAAGGCTTTTTAAGTGTGGGTAAGGAGGTAGAGGTGGGGGCCTTTTATAAGAGGAGAGGAGGGGCACTCTTAGAAAGTAAAGAAATGTTACTTTATTTTAAAATGAGTTTCGGATTTAAAAGGTCCCAAATTGTTATAATTCGAGTATAAGGTGTTAAGGGTTCGAAATATACCCATTAAATAGGTCTTTGACTAGTTCAGTTCTTAGATTTTACATTATATTTTCATTTTATTTAAATTGTTAAATAATGAGGTAATCGCTGCATCATCATGGTGTCATATATAATTTAAATTATTTAATGTATAAAAATTATAAAAAAACTATCATGATATAGGAAAACTTCTTAACTTTCTAATTAATATTTATACACAAAAATCTGACTTGTATAACCCCATGTACAAATTGTTTTAGTAAAACAAGACATGTTTGTGACATTTTAATTTTAACTTTAAATAAAAAGGTATTAATGTCATTTTCCTACCAAAGTGGCTCCATGGGGTCCCCAAGTTGACCCATGTATTTTATTGGTCGGCCATGACACATCCAACGAGGGTAGGACATGTGTCTAGGTCATTTCATAATATTAAAACATTATTTTTACCTTAAACCACACTAATTACCTCTAATCGCGACTAAAAACTTAAAAGTTACTATTCATCAAAAAATTATTTTAATCCCATTGAACAAAATTTTACTTATTGATGAAAACCATGTATGTAGGATTTTTGAAATTCAAAGCACAGAGGTGGTAAATTTTCATTTAAACGAAAAATCAGTTTTTTAAGTACCACTTAGTGGTTTCACTATTCATCAAAAATTGAAGTTTTTCAGAAAAATACCAAAACTTCACCCTAAGCTATATTTGATATCCCAAATTCAAAAATAAAGTCTATTTTACAAACTTTAAAAAATATAGGTTGAATTAATTAATTTAATAATTAATTCCCGCTGTCAGAGCAAATAGTATGTTTTTATGAAACAATAAGTATCAAAAGATTGACACTAGTTTAAGTCCGATTTCAAAGTGAAATTAATTCCAACGACCACTATTGGATTAAATGTTAAAAATATATTCTAATTGAACTTTAAAACCAATTCAAAAGACAATCTAATCATATAAATAAATTAGATTAAAAAGAGGTTTTGAATTAAAATACAACATTTTTCACTATTCAGTAAAAAATGAACTTTATCGGAAAAATTCCAAAAATTTACACAAAGTAAATTTTGATGTACCGATTTTAAAGAAGAATTTTATTTGGTCCAATAGAAGGTATAAGAGTGACCAAAACTATATTTATAGATGGTTCTCCATCAAAAGACGATAAGTGGACCTTTAGTGAATATTAGAATATCTATGCCTAAAATTGTATTCTTTTCTTATTTTAAGACTTTATCTTTTATTGGGTAAATATAAAAACATTTAGAAAAACATATATAATCATATTTTAGTTAGTTCTATTCATTCCCTCCAATACAACGACTACGTGTTAACTACCATTTAAAATAATATTATTTTATTACTAGTGTGCAACGTAAGATTTTAAAGAAACTCTTTGTTGCGTATCGGGTACGCTATCGAACATAGCAACCTCTTTAAAGTAAAATTAATATTTAATTCGCAAATATATGAAAATGATTTATTATTTATTTAACTAGGATGTTACATCCTTCTCCCGTTTTGGGAATTGCGTCCTCACAATTTTATTCACTTATCAAAATAAGTGGGCGTATTTATCCCTCATAGCATTTTCAGTTTGTCATGTTGCCTCTTCAACAATATGGGTTTTCCACAAAACCTTTACCTGGTGAATTACCTTATTTCGCAACACTTGCTCTATTCGGTCAAGAATCTGGACTGGTTGTTCTTCATTAGAGAGATTCTCTTCCAACTGAACTACCTCTGGGCTCAAAACATGAGATGAATCTGGAATATACATTCTCAACATTGAAACATGAAAAACATTGTGTACCTGAGATAAAATCGGAGGTAAAGCCACTCGGTATGCAACTGATCCAACTCTCTCCAGAATTTCGTATGGTATAATGAACCTTGGACTCATCTTTCCTTTATTACCAAATCACATCACACTTTTCCATGGTGAAACTTTGATAAAAACATGATCACCTACCTCAAAAGATAGATCCTTCCTCCAGTTATCCGAATAACTCTTCTGCCTGATCTAAGCTGTTCTCATGTGTTTCTGAATCAACTGAAATTTTTCTGCCATCTCTTCTACCAATTCTGGTCCCATCATCTTCCCTTCACCCACTTCATCCCAAAAGGCTGGAGTTCGACACTGCTTCCCATATAATTCCTCAAATGGTGTCATCTGTATACTAGAATGAAAACTGTTATTATAAGAAAACTCAACCAATGAAATATGTTGGTCCCAACTTCCCTGATAATCCATAGAGAAAGCTCGTAGCATATCCTCCAAGGTCTGAATTTTTCGTTCTGACTGCCCATCTGATTGCGGATGAAAAGCTGTACTAAAATATAATTCAGAACCCAAAGACTTCTGAAGTCCTTTCCAAAAGTTATAAGTAAACCCGGGATCACGATCAGATACAATGGAGAGGGTAACTCCATGCAACCTGAATATCTATTTAAAATATGTTCGTGAAAGTTGATATAGAGATAATGTATCTCGAATAGGAAGGAAATGAGCAGATTTAGTCAATCGATCAACAATAACCCAGATTGCAATATTACCTCGAGATGTCCTCGGTAATCCCACAACAAAGTCCATGGATATATTTTCTCATTTACACTATGGCACTGGTAATGGATGAAACATCCCTTTTGGTAACTTCCACTCTGCTTTAACCTACTAACAAGTCAAACAATTCATAGTAAAATCAGCAATATCTCTTTTCATTCCATCCCACCAGTAATACTCCCGCAGATCTCTGTACATCATATTACTGCCAGGATGAACTGAAAACGGGGAACTACGAGCCTCACATAACAACTCATTCTTCAATTGTGAATCACTAGGCACACACAATCTCTTCCCAAGACTCAAAACAAAATCATTATCAATGTTAAATTCAGGCAACTTACCCTTCTGAACCACCTATACCTTTTTCTGCAACTCATTGTCTTGCTTTTGTGCTTGCTTGATTCTGTCTGATAGAGAAGATGTCACTAATACCTGAAACAAAACATAAGGACATCCTGCACAAAAAACTTCAATTCCAAAGCTCATCAAATCCATAACCAATGGATCATGTTCCAAATGCAACATTTTTAATGAAGCATTACTTTTTTGACTCAAAGAATCAACCACATTATTTGATTTTCCCGGATGGTAATGAATTGTACAATCATAATCCTTGATTAATTCTAGCCATCCCCTCTGTCTCATATTCAATTCTTTTTGAGTGAATATATACTTTAAACTTTTGTGATCAGTATATATTTCACACTGTACTCCATACAAATGATGCCTCCAAATTTTTAAAGTGAAAACAATAGCACCTAATTCCAAATCATCTGTTGGGTAATTTACCTCATGAGTTTTCAACTGATGTGAAGCATAAGCAATTACCTGATCATTATGCATAAGGAAAAAACCAAGTCCTTTCAATGAAGCATCACTGTAGATAAAAAACTCACCATTTCTGAAAGGAAGTGCCAAAACTGGAGCATTCAACAATATTATTTTCAAATCCTGAAAACAATCATCACATTATTTTGTCCAGCTAAACTTAACACCCTTACAAGTTAGCTTAGTCATTGGACTAGATAACCATGAAAAATTTTCAACAAACCTTCAGTAGTAACCTGCCAAACCAAGAAAACTCTTGATCTCGGTTACATTTATGGGTCTTGGCCGTTCTTAAACAACTATTGTTTTAGCAGGATCAAAAGTTATGCCCTCTTTTGAAACAATGTGACCAAGGAACGAAATTTGTTGTAACCAAAACTCACACTTACTAAATTTTCCATACAGTTTCTTTTCCTTTAAGGATTGCATGATAACGGTTAAATGAAATTCATGCTCCTCTTTACTTTTAGAAAACACCAAAATATCATCAATGAAAACAACCACAAAATTATCCAAGAACTCATGGAAAATTCTATTCATAAGGGCCATGAATACAGCAGGTGAACTGATTAACCCAAAAGGAATAACTACAAATTCATAATGTCCATATCTAGTACAGAACACAGTCTTCGGAACATCTGATTCTTTTACTTTCATCTGATGGTACCCCGACCTCAAGTCAATCTTCGAAAAATACTGAGCTCCCTGGAGCTGATTAAACAAATCAACAATATGAGGCAAAGGATACTTGTTCTTAATAGTAATTTTATTCAAGGCTCTATAATCAATTCAATGTCTCATTGAGCCATCTTTCTTTTTAACAAACAAGATAGGAGCACCCCATGGTGATGTGCTAGGTCAAATGAAACCTTTATCTAATAACTCCTGCAATTGTTTCTTTAACTCTAAAAGTTCAAATTGAGCCATTCGATAAGGGGGTTTTGAAATTGGCTTAGAATCAGGAACTAAGTCAACAATAAATTCAACTTCCCGATCATGAATAATACCAGGCAACTCATCAGAAAAAACATCAAGATACTCATTTACCACTGGCACATCATTAATCTGAACAGTTCCTTTATTTTCAACAATATGTGCAAGGTAACATTCATTTCCATATTTTACTAGTTTCTCAACTTCCTTATATGTTATCAAAATCAAGGGGTCATTATTGTACGAAAACTGAAAATCTTTCTTAAAAGAAACTATTTTAGATCTACAGTCAATCTTAGCATGATAAACAGAAAGCCAATCCATGCCCAAAATAACATCAAACTCTACTAGAGGCAAAACAATAAGGTTTTCTTGTAGATTCTTTCCGCACACAAGGATAAAAAGATTCTTATAATTCCTTTTTGTCTCAACGTTCCCTCCGGGTGTTTTTACAATAATTTCAGGATTCATATCTTGAGATGGAATTTCCAATTTACTAGAAAACTTCTCAGAAATGAAAGAATGTGTAGAACCTGAATCAAACAACACATTGGCATAATCTGAACAAAGAAACAGTGTACCTAATACTAATTCATTCGATAGCCCAACATCTGCTGAAGTATTTGCAAAGGATTTCACCACCCCTTTCTGCTTGTAGTCTGGCTGCTTTCCCCCAGATGAGTTCTTCGTTAGACACTCATTTGAATAACGACCCATTTCATTAAACTTAAAACATCTTACTACTGGCTTTTCATTTCCTGCTTGATCATCTTCCTTATAGTTACGAGCAATATGACCAGACTTACCACACCGAAAGCACTTACCAGACTTGGATAAACATTCTACAGGATGCATTTTACCACACTTCTCACAGGATGGATATTTGGTTTTCTTACTTCCTTGCTTCTTTGATGAATTCTTCCCCTTTTCCTGCCAACTCTACCTCTTATTCTGTTGTTTGTCAAAGAACACCTGATCATCAGCATACTCCATTTCCACCTTCTCCACACATCGAACAAGATTTTCATAACTTTTGAACTCACGGGAAGCTAAATCCCTTCGATAATTTGGCTTTAACCCTGAGTAAAAATGATTTATTTTACTATCAAGATCTTGTATGAAGTTTGGAGCATACCTTCCCAATCGAGTGAACTTTGATTCATAAGCAGCCACCGAGTCATCCTCCTACCTCAATTCTAGGAACTGTTTTTCCATCCTAAGACGAACCACCTTAGGAAAATATTTCTCAAGAAACACACCTTTGAATTAGTCCCAGTGAAGATCATCAATATCATCACTATCCCTGATATTTTTAACCATCGACCACCACTAATCAGCTTCTCCTTCAAAACGGTAAACAACAAGACTAACCTTTTGATGTTCTGAACAGCCCATGACATCAAAAATCTTCTCCATCACTTTAATCCACCCTTCAGCTAGCACATGGTCAGATGATCCTCTGAATGATGGGGGATGTTGCCTCATGAAATGTTCCTCCAATGACATGTTCCTCTGCAGTTGATCTGGCTGATCTCGTGCATGGATACCACCACCATTTATAGCCTGAGTCAATTGTGCCATCACCGCAACAAAATGTTTAGTTCCAATTCTGACCATCTCAGGTTGCTGATTTGGATGGTTGTCTTCCTCCTGATGTCATCCCAACATAGCTGCCTTGTTTCCTCTGCGGAAAACCATTCTGAACACAGAAATATCTTAGGTGAAGCAATATGGTAATCTTTAAATACTATATCATTTCATTCATACCATAAATTAATTTATAATTTAACTATTTTCTAACTCCTAAAGTTGACTAAACCAACCTCTGATACCAACTATAAGGCCGCGGACTTGAACCTTACTTAATATTGAATTAAATGACTAATTCACATTGTTGATCTTTTCACGGTTTAGAGTTTTAGAGAATTAGGACATAACTATTACATCTCAAAAGATTACAAAGTAGAAACTTCTACTAAGTTTCCATAAAATAAAAACTCTTAAAAGGAAACATGTCTATTTCCATGTTTTAGATAGCATGACTTTCCCTTTATCCCATCCTTGAACCTATTCCACATTAAGTCCTATGAAAAAAATTTCAAAAAAATTTGGGGTGAGCATAAAAAGCTCAGTAAGGGATACACAATGAATGAAAACTGTTAGTTTTTCAAAACAATAAGTAAACCATGTATACTTTATCAAAATAATACTTTTCAACTTTATGAAGTAGTAAAAACTCTTCAATGAATAAAAGTTCATTACTTACCCTTTTGTAACCCAAATATTACCATAACACCCATATAAATATCACATAACATATAAAGGTAACTTGGGACATAAACATACTTTAATAGAAAAACCATACGGTCGACTTCTACACATATCACTTAATGGAATAGCCATAAAACCGACTTCCATACCCAATGCATTGGAGGTTATAACATAACCACCCATCCTGGTAATCACGACACCACCCGTCATATGGTTTATCACATAACCACCCTTCAAATGTCCACATACCATTATAAAATCATAAGACATAAAATAAATATAATGGAAAGAAAACATTTCCACACTTTGATCGAAATATATCACATAAATATATTGACATAACAAATACATTATAAAAACCATTTTCAATACCAAAATACATTAAAGAATATATGGTATTTATTTCATTTTAAAAACATTATGTCTTGTTGAGGAAGCCAAAGACCAAATAATACTCGCGGCGGTGGAAAAGGTCGTTGTCACTGCGTACATTAAAAGAAACATTCCTTTTTTTCGTTTAATAAAACGATTCGTAGAAAAAGATTCCTTTTGTATTAAAGTAAAAGTCAAAGGGTTTTATACGCCGTATAAAATAATGTTGTGTATAAAACGAAATATGCCTCAATGAAAGGAGATTGAGACGAAGTCCCTTACCTTGGGTCTGACTTGACTCAATCGTTCTTTAACGTCCTGAATAATAAACTTGAGTTAATTTCTACTTTATTAAGAACCTTTTTCAAGTTCATTATTACTTTTATATCACTTATTACCATGTTATAAACATTATGTTATCATTTACGTTAATAATGTTTGTTTTGTCGATATTTGGTTCTTATGTCGAAAGTGGACTTCTTACAATTACATGTTGTTCGTGTGGTCAAATGTTCATTATATCCAGAATGATATTCATGATTAGGATACCATATATATCATATATATCTGTCATATACATGTATTTATAATATTACATAATCATTTAGAGGTATGAAATTAAATGCACCGTTCATGGAGACGGTAAGCCGTACGTACGCATGAACGCTACTTTCATTTCTATGTCACATTAATGGAATTAAAACTAAATGAGAGGTATGTATATTTTAATTCCATAATTATATTAATCATTTAGAAGTAACATACATCATATATATCCACTCTATATATGTACTTATAATAGTACATTACATTTGGGGATAAGAAATGAAATGCACCATTCATGGAGACGGTAAGTCGTACGTACACATGAACGCTACTTTCATTTATATCTCATACTTTAATGGAAGGAAATAATAATGAAAAAAAGTTATTTATAATTCCATTATTACATAATATATAATAACTTTAAATCAATCCTTTATACGTCCCACATATGGCATTAACGAATCAAATCACTTTGAGGGGGCGGTAATCCGAACTTCCTAAAATGAAGATATCACGTATACCTATAATGGAATCCATAAAGGTATGACATAAATGAAAAATAAATAAGCTTAAGGAAAACATAAAAATATTATATATCATATATAAATATAGTGACATCTTAATGGCCACCTTTGAAGGTGTTATATGAGTGTTGAACAATCATCATTTCGAGAGGCAGAAATTCACCATCAACAGAAAAAATATGTTCTTTAACTATTAGATAAAGGTGTGTGTGTGTAGCTCGAATACTTCTTATAAAAACATCCTAGTATATTGAGGATACTGGTTTTGTTACAAAATAAATAAATAAAAAGAGTTTATGGGGTTGGAGAAGCAAAATAAAACAAAAGAACACAAGAGAAAACACTACCTTTTCAAACGGGTAACTCTTTTTGATTTGAGCTCAAAGGCTTTCTTGGGAAGACTTATGCCCAAAGTGAGGCTTCAAGGAGTAAGGGAGGGATGTGGAGAGATAGAATGGGCAGGGTTGGCCAAGCCAAAGGCTTTGTAAGTGTGGTTAAAGAGGTATAGGTTGTGGACTTTTATAAGAGGAGAGGAGGGGCACTCTTGGAATGTAAATAAATGTTACTTTATTTTAAAATGAGTTTAGGATTTAAAAGGTCCCACATTGATATAATTCAATGATAAGGTGATAAGGGTTCTAAATATACCCATCAAATAGGTTTTTTACAAGTTTAGTTCTTATATTTTACATTATATTTTCATTTTATTTAAATCATTAAATAATGAGGTAATCGATGCATCATCATGGTGTCATATATAATTTAATTTATTTAATGTCTAAAAATTATAAACAAAATATCATGATGTATGAAAACGTTTTAGATTTCTAATGAATATTTATAGACAAAAATATGATTTTATAACCCCATGTAAAAATTGTTTTAGTAAAACAACACATGTTTGTGACATTTTAATTTTAACTTTAAATAAAAAGGTATTAATGTCATTTTCCTACCAATGTGGCTCCATGGGGTCCCCAAGTTGACCCATGGATTTTATTGGTCTTCCATGACACATCCAATGAGGGTAGGACATGTGTATAGGTCATTTCATAATATTAAAACATTATTTTTACCTTAAACCACACTAATTACCTCTAATCGTGATTAAAAACTTAAAATTTACTATTCACCAAAAAATTATTTTAATCCCATTGAACCAAATTTTAATTCTTAATGACAACCATTTATGTCGTATTTTTGAAATTCAAAGCACAGAGGTGGTAAAATTTCATTTAAACGAAAAATCAGTTTTTTAAGTACCACTTAGTGGTTTCACTATTCATCAAAAAATTGATGTTTTTTCAGAAAAATGCCAAAACTTCACCCCAAGATATATTTTATATTTCGAATTCAAAAATGAAGTCTATTTTATAAAATTAAAAACATATAAGTTGCATTATTTAATTTAATAATAAATTCTCGCTGTCAGAGCAAATAGCGTGCTTTAATGAAATAATAAGTATCAAAAGATTGACACTAGTTTAAGTCTGATTTAAAATGAAATTAATTCCAACGACCACTATTGGATTAAATGGTAAAAATATATTATAATTTCACATTAAAACCAATTCAAAATATAATCTAATCACATAAATAAATTAGATTAAAAAGAAGTTTTGAATTAAAATACAACATTTTTCACTATTCATTAAAAATGAACATTATCAGAAAAATATGAAAATTTTACACAAAGTAAATTTTGATGTCCCGATTATAAAGAAGAATTTTATTTGGTCCAATAGAAGTTATAAGAGTGACCAAAACTATATTTATAGACGGTTCTCCATCAAAAGACGATAAGTGGACCTTTAGTGATTATTAGAGTATCTATGCCTAAAATTGAATTCTTTTCTTATTTTAAGCCTTTATCTTTTACTGGGTAAATATAAAAAAATTTAAAAAACACATATATAATCATATTTTAGTTATTTATATTCATTCCCGCCAATACAATGTCTACGTGTTAACTACCATGTAAAATAATATTATTTTATTACTAGTGTGCAACGTAAGATTTCAAAGAAACTCTTTGTTGCGTATCGGGTACTCTATAGAACATAGCAACCCCTTCAAAGTAAAATTAATATTTAATTCGCAAATATATGAAAATGATTTATTCTTTATTTACTTGGGTTGTTACATTTAAGCTCACTAATTCATCATATAATACCTCATAATCATGAAAATACCATTACTCATATGAATTGGAATCATTCAAGACAACAATATTATTTTGGAGATGATTGAGCTCTTATAGAAAACTAGATTCACAAATATCATACCCTCTATGAAATTAGAGCAATTCCTAATCTTTTCCAATGGGTTTTTTGTGTGTGTAATAATGTGGGTCCGACCTCATATATATAGGATTGGCCCTTCGCCAAGATCTCATCCCTCAAGTACATTTTTCATGAACCATCAAAAAAATCATCATGAATCTACTCCATTAGCAAATATCCAATGATATTTTTATTAAAAGTGGAGATTACTTTAAACTAATTTTTCATTCATGAATTTTTCATATTTCAATGTCAACTCATTGCAGACATGTGCAGCTCCTTACATTTGTGATGATCAATTATCATGAATCGTAAACATTGTGAAACCCATTTCATTACCATATCTATGACGAGTTGATTACAAAACACAACCATTCATGATACTAGCCTATTCCTACATATTTCGAGCCCAAAAATTAGAAAACCCATGGGAAAAAAACCACCTTCAATACATTAGTTATCTTGTACTTCAAGATCATTGTCCTTGAAAACACCCTGATCATCGAAGAGAGGATTGACCACAAATAGAAACCATACACCATTTACAACAATGATTATCCATGGTTCCAATAGATTATATGTATTTTACATATATAACATAAATTCAATGGTTACCAAAAAATATGAAATATTTCAATGAAAAAAAATGTTTTCTATAAAAATAATATATGTAAACAATAGTTTAGTCCTTCTTTGTACAAATAATTTAATAGAATTTCAACTAATTTTCGACATGTTTTTTTGAAAATAATATTAATTTATTAAATATATATTTCAAAATTATCTTTTGTTGAGTTAGTTTTTGGATTTTTTGAATATATTAATTTTATGATACATATTGAAAAAATACAGTTTTTATTTTAAGAGAACTTTTCTGGAAAAATATTTACAGGTAAAAATTTATTTAAAATTTGGATTATTTAGAAATTTTTCAAAAATAATTTTCAGTTTTACTATTTTATATCATTGTAATAAATTCAATATTTAATTGTGATATGACAACTATTTAATCTACTCAAAGTCTTCAATTGGAAAAACCATTTCTTTAACACATATGTCGGTTTTATTTTAAATTAAATTATACCACATAAATAAACTGAATTTATAAAAATGTATTCTATAATTGGAATAATAATAATCAATTTATATATAAACAATAACTAAATTTTTATGCATAATAAATATTTAAAATTGTAAAAATTATTTACCGTGGTTAAGATAAAAACAAAATTTCACTAATGTAAAACTGAAAATTTAATCGATAAACTTACCTAAATACATCTAAGATTTCTATTTGAATCCATTACATTGACCCTATAAAAAACATTTTTCAGAAATGATCCATTTTTCAGCCTTATGGAATGCAAATAATCATGGTTGGAGATAATTCATTTAAAAAATTCCACATGTTTCACCTCCCATATTTAAAAAAGGACACCTCCTCATAGGCTCTCTTAAAAAAATAATTTGGATGAGAAAATAAATACTGAAATACAATAATTTATAATATCTTAATGACCTAGAGGTTATTTTTTATCATAAATCCATTCTGGGAAGGTTTTTGGTGCAAACCTACTGATGTTTTTTATTGAAGAGGTATCATTCTTAAAATAAAAATTTTATTTTGTTTACTCTTAAAAATTATTTCAAAATAATTCAATAAAGATAATATAATAACACTAGTATCTAAGATGTACCTATATTTTTTATGTTAATAGAGTGAACTATATATGTCTTCACTTCCATCAAATGTAAAATCGGACAGTCAATCATTTTTATAGAAGACTACCACCTCATGAACAAATGTAAATCGTTTTCCAAAACAAGATTAGAAAAAAATTTATAAGGATGTATTTAACTTAATTATATTATATTTATTATATTATTATAATTCTATAATTATTTTATCACATATACCTTCTTACATTAATTTTTTTGGGGTATTATAATATCAATCATGTGAAATACATACTATCATATCCAAAAGTGATTGGATTTGTATTTCTCTTATGATTTACATAGTTGGTATTATGATTGAATTTTATGAATATAAGTCCTCTTAATACCATAAAATTTCTTATGTAGATTAAATATAACATATTAATTATTTCATTATATTCCATTAGATGAAAATAATGTCGCTCATGTACACGTGTGGCCTACCGCATCAACACAATGATGTGAAATATTTTTCATTTTCTATTAACTTGGATGACAAAACTGGTGGATTTGAGTAATATAGAAAATATATATAACATAATATTTACTATTTAAAAGTTTTTTTATATATTTTTTTCTTTTGTTCCATCCTTTAAGAAAAATGGAAATAATTTTCAGGCATACATAAGACCCAATGTCTCCATGAATGGTGTTCAACATTTTATATGTTGAACATTTATAGATTACAAAAACTGTATATATAAAAAATATTTTTGAAATTAATTTAATGGTAAAAATTATGGATATTATGGAACCATTATCAATTTAAAAAAATAATCAATCAAAACATACATTAAATATAAAGAAATTAACACATAAAACATCGATTATAACAATGAATTGTTTAAAAATTTGTCATAAAATACAATAGTTAAATCAAATATGATATATGTGATATGAATATGTTTACTAAAAAAATTTAAAATAAAACTGTATTTATTATATAAGTGGTTCAGACACATACAATGAAATTCAAACCCAAGGTAAGGGATTCTGTTTCAATTTCCTTTAATTGTATGATACTGTATTTTTTTTCACCATATTTATTATATATGGTCAATATTCTTAAATTCTTCATGTAATATTATATATATATCATAAATATTTTTATTTTATATGTAAATTTTAATTATTTATTAAAAAAATTATGAAAATTTTTTATCATGTCATAATGGATTTCACAACACAATTTATTTTCATTGGTATGCATTACTTATTCATTGTCACTGATATTATAATATTATGTGTGTTTATATTTTTCAATATACTATATAATATTTAAAAAAATTATATGGATTTATTTTTGATACCCATAATCAATTCATTGATTAATTTTCACTTCAATTTTTTGATCATTATATTAATTTCTCATCTCTATTTAACATCTGTGAGACACATGCAATATTCACAACAGTTTCCTCTTCCTAGTGCAAATACTACCCTTTTGATATTTTATTTCATTAATATTTTTATCTTCAAGGTATTTAATGTTTTTTTGTGTTATACATTTCACGAGGTGAATATTTTAAAATGTATCAACGTGTTTAGAGATTTATGTTTCAATCTCATTTTAATCAATATTTTTTATTCATGATTTTCCATTGAAGGGAATTATTTTATCATTATCTAACAAACAAATTTATGTTTCATATTCTCTACTTATTCCTGAATCATTCCACTAAAAGTTTAATTTTCCTATATTCAATAATTATAATGTTTGATAAAATTTATTTTATAAAATCTATCTAAATATCATTCCTACATCAAAAATAATTTTTCCCAAATCCAGGTTTTCTAAAAATGTTCCCAAAAATATTTTGAAATATTATAAAATATTTTATTAAATCAATTTTAACCATGTTTTATGAAATAAAAAATGACTTTAATATAATATTCATGTTTTTTTTTCATACAAACATGATCTTCTTGAATTTTTTTAAAAATGTGAATAAATTATTAGTTTTAAGGTGTATGACATGTATTAAATTTCCTATCATCAATACCAACTAAATTTTTAATGAATCCATTATAATATAAAAATGTTATTTTCAATGAAATCTATATTCCAAATATGTTGTTATGTTTTTGTTTTAAATTTTATTTCATAATTATAAGTTAATTTTCATCCAGAATATTTGTGATGGAATTTTTACTCTATTTCTAACCATCAATGTCTAAATACCTAATTGTATATTAGTATACATTAGGAATATTTTGAAATGATATTTTCATTGTAATTTATCATGATGGTTTATGGGATGTTTTATTAGGATGTGATATTTTGATTCCATGCACCATGTTACTCCCAATTGTTAAAGATAATATTTAATAAATAGGGAACATATTCAAATTTAGAAATATAAATATTTAATATGTATGTTTAGGTTGATTATGTTTCACCTCATTCATATGAGTAATGTATTGGTATTTACTAGTGATTTGTGGTGCTCTGAATCCCCCCATGATGCATCATTATGTCTCAAGAGACAACCCAGAATGGGTTTTTTTATGACGACTTACAAATTTATGAAATATGTCTTGTAATGAGGCCGTAAGTATTGGTAATGATGTACATAATTATACATTACCTCTATTATTTGGTTTTTTATTGATGTTCCTTTTGATTATTATAGGTGTTAGAATATCCATTATTAATTCCCCTACTTTTGTGATTATTTATATGGAATTATTTGACCATTATTTATTCCTAAAATATAATTCTCATGTAATTGATTGAATGAAATGCCTTTTAGTTAAATAAATTATTATTATTATTATGATTATTTATTCATGATAGCTTACAATATAAAGATACCCTTATTAAAAAGTTGATCTCACCCCTTTTTTATGTTACTTTACCCAACCATCCAAGATAAAAATTATGATTGATATGTTGGGTTATGATTGAATAAATAATCATAAAAATGAAGAAAAGACTAGATATTTTTCTACACTTTCATTAGTAATATGAGATTCATGTATATATCTATCTCACCATGAATACTAAACTGGACAGTCTGTTTGGATGAAATTCATTGTATCTTATTTGAATTTGATAATGTATCCTTTGATTATGGGAAATTGGGGTTGAGGTCTTTAATTTGGTATCAAAAGAAGTGTAGTAAAATAATCAAAAATATATTTAGTATAACATATATTTTATAACACATCCATGTGAATGAATTTGGGGATATATATTAGAATATGATGAAATCCTTATATTTTTTAAAGATATACATTGCCTTGTTTCCATTAATTTACATCAGTTTACTAGTACTATAAGTAGATATGGTTTTAGAATAGAGTTACGAAGCGGTAATAAATCTGAAAATGGATCATTAGGGATTACTCAATAATTACCTAGAATATGTTATCATGCCTTTCTATGAATCTTGTTTTACACTCAGGATTATATGATTATATTAGTTCAAATTTTCATTAAAAACAACATGATGGATTTTAATAGTTAATGATATTTAATGATTTAAATTAAAAATTGAGTTTCATTGATTTGAAATATGGTTTCATTATTTATACATCCAAAAAAGAATTATATGGTTTTTTCTAGATGATTATTTTTTCAAAAACTATTATTTTGTGATTTATTTAATGGATTGGACAAGAAGAAATATTGGTAAAATTTAATATTTGGGACTATATAATCACTGTGAGAAACAAAAAGGGATTAGGAATGGATTGAAGTACATCTGTATTATTCATACTTAGTTATCCCAAAAAAAATTAACATATAATACCTTGAGAAATTCTTTGAGACTCCAAATAATTGATGGATGGAGTTCTCTAAGAGATAGGGTGATTTAAACTAAGGTGGAATGAATGCATCGTTTTATATATGTGAACAATGTGGAATGAGACACCGAGTAAAGTGTCTCAAAGGAATCAGAAAATGTTCTTTTTTGTGGAAAATAAAAATTCATTGATTTATCAACAAAAATTTATGAGTAAGATTGAAGGAAATAAATTTAATTATAGGGATCAATTTATAGTAAAATGTCTTAAATGTGGGAATGTATGTGCTATATGTGTCAATGAAATATTTAAAGGGTAAACCCTATAATAAATAAAGAATTATGTGGAATTAATAGGGTTGAAGTATTTCTTTATTTGGATTCATGAATTAAATTTTAAAATCATTTTTAATTGTATTTTTATATAATAATCATGAAACATTTTATTATTGTTTTAATTTGGAAGACCATATGTCTTCGTGTAAGATTAAAATAATTTTGATGGATACCGTAATGGGTTTATGAGTTTTATGTTATAATATTTCCAACATCTTAAACCAAAAATCATAATATATCTTATTTACAAATTCAAACTGATTAATAATATTTTGGGAGAAAATTACCAGTTTAAACCCATTGGTTTATTATATATTTTAGTGATAAATTTTTCAAGGAATAATTAATTAAAAATTTATGAGAATAATTTTGAAGGATATCGGTATCCTTTAATTTTTTTATCATTGATTTTGAGGTTTATATTAGTTTTTTAAACTTTGGAAAATTTTTATGAAATGTATTTATATGGTTTTAGGAAAAGGAAAACATACAGACTAGGTGGAAATACATTGCATTCTTCAAGGCCATTGGTCTTGAACACAAAAAAGCCGGGTAATATGGTTAAAGTGAAAATCATTATACTATATGATATTCCACTTAATAAGAATATTTTTTATTTATTTAATAGATGGATAAAAAATATTTTATACATTACATTTAACATTGGGTTTTACTACTGAGGTGTTAGATATGTTTGTATTATTAGATAACCAATTCTGAATAAATTCATTTTCTCAAATATTTATAATCTAATAATGAATTTTTAATATTTTATTGATATTACAATCTATAAAAATATAATATTAGTTCCTTGGGAATAAGAAAATTCAATTTTGGATATTCATTTATTGTATTAGGAGATAATTTATAATTAAAATTAAGAATAATAAAATAAATAAATTAAATAGAATGTTATCGGGTGAATTCATAATCATTGGGAATATGATTCAGAAATAATATTGTTATTATATTAAATTCATATCCAATGAATGAAAAGATATTTTAGGAAACCATTTATCTACAATTTTTCCATTCTATTTCCATTGATCATTCAATTTCTGTTGATCAATGACAACTATCACTCTAAATGATTATTTACTCTTTTCATCAATTTTTATATTTTTACTTTCCACTAATGTTATCCTATATGGGGTTCTAATTATGTGTTATTTGTGATGAACTTTTCAATTCATTTTATCTCTTATCAAAGGGATGTTTTACTAATCCTTTTTACAATATGGGTTTCCAGTCATGTTTCATTCAAATTTAAAGCCCTTTATTATTAAGACAATTATTAAATTTTGAGGATTCCATTTATTTAAGGGTGTTTAATGTAACACCAAATGATATTAATAAAACATTTCATAGAGAATATATGACATGTAACCTCATGTTTCGAATAATATTTAACTCCTCAGTACTTTATGATATTTTCCTTTTAAATAAAATCAATCACATCAATATCATGATATACACATAACATCATGTATAAAAGAACCATAAAATTGTATACTATTATAACCAAGATATAATATTTGAATGTATGAATAATAATTACGAAATTTAAAATATAGTATTTTTTACACATGAATAATATAATTTCAATTGATATCTATTTATTTGAAATAAAATAAGAATCATTTGAAAGAAAATTAAGTCTTTTTTGAAAATATTATATATTTTTACATTGTTATTTGGTCATGCTTTCGACATAAAATTTAAAATTTAATTTAAATAATTTTGGAAATTTACATAAAAAATTCTTGTTTGAAATATAAATTACAATGTTTTCTCTCGGATAATATCTGAAATGTTTCTTAACTGGATTTCTTATTGATGAATATTAAAAAATACTAATTTTAAATTGAAACTATCATTTCATTTCACTTATTTACAAAGATAAAATATATTTTATTTAATTAAATTAAATTAAGTTCAATTTTATTAAAATATGGTTAATTTATTTCACTATAGTAAATTATAAATATTATTATAATATAATGTTTTTGATCATTTTAATGTTTTCCTTTAGAAAAAACACATATTTTTCAACATGTGTATATGTTTTATATTCAATTAATTAATAAAACATATGTAAATTTTATTTTGAAAAATTTATTCTATTTTTTTAGTCATAATATTTTTTATTTTATAATTATAAAAAAATAAATGTTTGACCATAATGAATAATGAAAATATTAGAAATTAACTATCTTGATTATGGTACAAAACTCATTTAATGGGGGTTAAACTAAAACGATAATGGTTTAAATAAATGAACGACATCACTGATTTTTTATGGAAATAATTATACCCTATGATATATATGGATTGATGAAGATAAATTTTGGATTATTTAGGCATGTCAAGAATGCAGGGAAAAATAATTTTCTTTAAAATTTCCTTTTGTATCCTTATACAGACTTATAAAATGACGCCCGTATACTCATGCATTCACACTTACCTAATCCTTTTTATTGGAAAATAAATTCCAAATAATATCTTCCTTTATCTTATATAAACAATTATTAATAATTATATTGATCATAAATCATACCTAGGAAGGAATTTAAAAGAAAAAACATTTTTTGAAGAAGAAAAAATTTCTCAAATGGTCATTTTTATTTTATTTATTATTCTAAATCAGTAAAATAATATTAAATGGTGATAATATTATAAAAAAAGTTTTTAAAATATCCAAATATTTGACTATTTTTATTTCACGATCGATATTAGTCTCCAGATCAATGAAATGGAAAATGAAACTGATGATCATGTGTGCAATAAACCCCTTCCTCGTGAACTGATATAATTTGTTTTCCATTGCCTCCATCAAAGGATGTATAGAATGGTGGATATAAAATGTTTATATAATATTTATGAAAATATTATAATTTTTGAATTAAAAAACCACTCTTAAATTCTTACTTTCCTTTCCATGTGGGATATAATAATGTTTCTCATGTGGATGACAGACTATCGCTTAGCCAAACGATGTGATTCATTTTTCTCATAATCAATACCTGGAAGGTAGTAAAGATACATTTAATTAAAATATTTTATATTAATAAATGAAACATAATTATTTAAATATAAAATAAAATAAAAATTATTACCTTATAATCGATTGGAAAAAACTAATAATGCTCCCGCATATGTGTGGACTAGAGTCTCCACGAAGCGATGTAAAATATTTTTCATTTTATTTTGAAATGGATGGTAATAAGGATGGATTTTATTAATATCAAAGTTATATATATAATTATTATTATTCTTTAAATATGAATTCATATTTATTTCTACTTCATTCTGTTAATAGATAAAAATGGGAACATTGTTTATGAGTGCATACAACCTAATGTCTTCAGGAATGGTGCAATCCTACATCTATATCTAAGATTTATAGTTTACATAAATATATATTTTATCAACATATATATATATATCACAATTACAATTATGTTTATTATGGAACCATAATCAATGTAAAAGGACCAAAGTTAACCAACCAAAATATACATTAAAAGATAAGCAATTATTACAGAAAATAATTATTTTAAAAAATAAATTTTAATAAAATGTTGATAAATGAACATATGTAAATCATATATAGTCCGAGATACATGAATATATATTTAATATATTTATAATATCCATATATTTGTTATACAGAATATTCATACACAGATGAAGGAAGTCGAACCTAGGGTAACAAATTTGGTCTCAATTTTCTATCTTTGAGGTGTATTGAAATTTTATACACATAATTTATTCTATACATTTTATTGATTTAAAATTTTATATATAATATCATTATTATTTCCAAAAGTACGGTTTATAATTTTTAATTACAATTATTTCATCTAATGGGTTTTTACTAGAATGTTACTAAGTTGGAAATAATATCAAAACATAATTTCTATTATTTTAGTTGTATTATGTATCAATTATAATTGATATTCTACGATTATGTGTGTAATGAATTTTATTATATTATTTTGAATTAAAATATATTTTTGGAAGAAGATTTGATACACATAATCAATAAATTGATTAATTTTCACTTCAATTTTGTTATCATTGTGAGGGTTCTTAGTTTCACTTTTATATTCATGAGACATATTCTATATCCCCCACTTATTCCTATATGTGGTGTATATAATTACACTTTATTTATTTTATATCATCATTATATTTCTATTTATGGAATTTAATTTTTCATTTTATATTATTCGTTTTATGGGGCTTATGATTGATATGTTTTCAATGTGGTAAGAAAATGATTTTTCAGTTTCATTTTAATATGATTTTTTTGTACATGAATTTAATTTGAAGTGAATCATTTAGTTTTTATATAATAATATCAATTAATTTAATTCTATTTTGGTTATACATCATATTTTAAATTAATATTTAATATTTCCTCACTTTGGTTCTTTAAAAGATTGGTAATTTTTAATTAAAATATAACTTCTTTTCATTCATCCAAATAAAATTCATTTTCATAAAAATGCATTTTTTATAAATATATTGTCAAATAATATTTTAATATTAACTTAAACAATCATTAAATACATATTTTTCTAGTTTATAATTTGCAAGAAATATTTTTTATTTTAAACATCAAGACTTTTTCAAAACAATGTATATTTTGAATTATTGAAAACCTAAAAGGAATATTTGTTTGAATATATATATATATATATATATATATATAATGTATAAAATTTTACACATTACTCAATAATAAATGTTTTAAATCCACTTTTATACATTTCATAAAATATTTTAAAAATATTTTTTTGAAAATTTATCTTCAAATATATTTTTGAAAAGAAAGGATATATTCTTGAAGGATGTTTTCAGGGGTATTTTTGTGGAATTCTTGTTCATAAACATCAACAAACATCAGTTTAACATATCTTCTACTGGGAATATTTTGTAATGATACCATTATTAATAATTCTGTGGATGTTTTATGTTTGTCTTGACATAGGATGACTATTTTTGAAACATTCACCATATTAAAATGAATGGTTTATGATTTTGTTTATTGGTTGAGAACATTATTAACATTTTGTATTCTTGTTCTTCAATATAAATGTTTATGATGATTTTTTCTCACCCATTTCATATAAGGAATTCATTTTAATAAGTGATGTTTGGGGCCTAATATATCCCCTTGATGCATCACCAAGTCACATAACAAATAATAGTTGGTTTTTTGGTGGTGGAAGTTCCCATTTAAGAATGATATCGTAAAAAAGGCCTTTACTATATGGTTTTGTTGTTTGGAATTATTAATTACCTCATTATTTGATTATTTATTGAGTGTTCATTTTATTATTCAATTATTTTGAATATATATGGTCAAATTTCAATGTCATGTTATTATTTATACTGAATTAATTGAAATAATTTGATCTTATCATATTATGCTCCTATAATTTTGTTGTATGGAATGTGTTTTAGTTACCTAACATTATAGGTTGATTATGATTTTTTTATTCATGATAGCTTCTTATGTATGCACAGCCTTAATGAGTGTTTGAGCTTAACCCATTCATATTTTTATTTCCCTGATATTATTTTATGATTATGATGATTAATATATAGTGTAATTATAGAGGAAATGATGATTAAATTAGTGAAAATACTATGTTTTATTTTATGTTTCCCATTCCAATTTTATATTAAAGTATGTATAAAATTAACAAAGACTTCTATACTATACACACTTCAATATTTGATTCATTTAATATTATGATAACATAATTGTGTAACCTCCAACTCATGAGAATTGGGGTCTAGGTATTTACACAATTATTTCATGGGAAATAAATATTATAATATTTTTGTGGGTAATTTTTTTAATACCTAAAAATGGTATTTTTCTAAAAAAAATTATTTAATATTTTTCCAAATATATTAATATAATTTCCAAATCAAATTTAAATGGAATTTTTTAATTTATTTCACATTAAAAATTAAGAGGAACCCATTTTTATAGATTCTCCTTTTATTGTTTACTTATTAAAAATATAACTATGAAATCATGACTGTCTCACCGCTCAAAGTAAAAGAAGAAGAAAATGTTTTTTGGTGACACCATTTCCTTGGGACACAGTTTCTAGACAGACTGTGACACCATTCTTTAATCT
This sequence comes from Viscum album, assembly GCA_963277665.1. Taxonomy (NCBI): domain Eukaryota; kingdom Viridiplantae; phylum Streptophyta; class Magnoliopsida; order Santalales; family Viscaceae; genus Viscum; species Viscum album. Next base: position 354,047,541 of record OY728155.1, on the reverse strand, counting down.
ATTTTGTTTTTTTCAATTTAATTTCTAACAGTCATATTTGAGTCCTTTTAAATGAACTGACATAATTAATATTTCTTTGTAGATATGTCACATGATAGTACGAGGTATGAGGTGAATAATACATGCAATATGTTTTCTCCAACACATGCACTCGATAAATAAGAAGAAAATCATGTCCCAAAAATATAAAGGTGATAGAGTAGAAGAAGCGAGAGAATTCTTGAGAAATGTTCCAACACATGCAACTAGATACATATGAAGAACAAAAAATGAATTCATGAATCCAAATGTTATAATACCATAATATTAGAGACAAGAAAGTCATTAAAATAAGAAATCCATTAAGAACCCAAGTCAGATATAACTGGAAACTAGATCACCAAGCTTGCGATACTCTATTTCATGCAAGAGGACACAATTCTTACATTTGCTTCATCCTAGAAGTCTAGAGCTATATAGAATAACACTCAGAGAACTTATAACCTTATCTCATCATATTTTTTATTTTTCTTATGGTTTTTATCTTTAGAGTAGTGTGAGTGTGTGTATATTAAAACACACATTTTCTATTTCCCTAAACCAAGGGATACAAGATATCCTTCCTCTCATATCTTTTTAAACTTGTTTATTCCAACAGATATGTGTGGAACAGGTTCCTATGTGACCTGGTAGATTATACCCATGAAGAACTGTGGACGAGGTTGTGTGGCCTGGACAATCATGTGCACTATTATTTACACCGATCCAGGGTGTGGATCAAGATTATTAATATAAATTTCTTGGTGACAGGTGATCACCAAGGGGAGTGGATTAAGTATCATATTGGGACTGAACTACTTATTTTATAACCGCTATGTTGTTTAATTTATTTTTCTCTATTTTGGTATATAATTCAGAAATCACTAGATTTATATTGATAGATAATCTTGGAAAGAAGTTATAATTATTTTGCTTTATTATAATGGATTCAAAAGTAATATTAATAACTAATATTATGATTACTGAGAATTAATCGATATTCTGATATGTTATTTAAAGAGTCAAACATTCATAACCATATTAATTTGATTAATTGGGATTTATTTATTTTTACTAAGGAACATTTTTAAGAAAATTTATCAAACAGAAAATTTTATAGAAACTCAATTCACCCTCCCCCCTCTAGTATACTATACTCCGACTAACATTTGGTATCAGAGGGTCTTTTTATTCATGTTAAGACACTGTTTTTGAAACTATTCAACTGTTATTTTAGTTGTACATTAAGATCTGTAAATTTCTATTAATTCTAAATTTATATCTCTTTAAAATTATTACTTTATTATGGATAATAGACTGGAAGGTGATTCAAAAAATCGACCACTACCCTTTAATGGAACCAATTATGCCAAATGTAAAATTAAAATGAAAATTCATTTAGAAAGGGTTTTAAAATTGGTCTTCAATTATAGATGAGTACAAGATTCCTAATAATGATAAAATAACATGGTATGACCCAACAATTATTGCCTAAAATACCAACTAAAAATCCATGGATTATTTATATTTATCTTTATGAGTTGATGAATTTAACCTAATTTCTGCATATAACAATTCCCATGAAATTTGGGATACCTTGTCTGTTTCACGTGAAAGAACTTCTAGTGTGAATGAAATGAGACTTAATACTTATACTATTAAATATAATAACACTAAAATGAAACTTGATATGACTATTTATGACCTGTATAACTGGTTCAACTAAATTTTCTACAAAATTATTTCTTTTGGAAGAGAAGTTACTTCCAAAAATAAAATCATGAGGATTCTCTGATGACTACATGATAGATGAAGAGGAACCTCTGTCTTTATTATAGAGTCATTCTACATCATAAAGTAACATATAAAATAACTAATTGGGAATATAATGATATAGAAAGAAAAGCTGAAATTCAACAAGGAGGATGATGATGAACCCAAAAGAAAATCTATTTCATTTAAGAACACAACCTCCAAACAAAAATACCACATAAAATTGGAAGTGTCTATAGAAAGTTCCTGTAGTGAAAAATACTCACCTGATAGTGATGAGGAGATAGTTCAATTATCCAGAAGGTTTAATAGATTTTACCAGAAGAATAATTTTTTAGAAATCCTAATTTCAAAGGAAGATATGATCAAAAGTGTTGTTGGATGAAAGATTGGAAAATAAGTGATAAGTCGGATGGGATAGTATTATTTGAATGTAAGTGAAAGGGACATGTAAGGTTTGAATTTACCAAGCTCAAGTACAAAAAAAATATGAGAAAAAAGATAGAATGTAAAAAAAGGAAACGAAATCAACATGGAGTTCTTTTGAGGATAGTTCAAGTGACTCAGAATATTCACATGATAAATAGGCTAATAAATGCATTTTGTGTTTTATGAAAAACACATCTTAGGTAACACTGGAATCTCTTGTACACAATTCTTATTATTCCAGTGATAAAAATGATTCTAAAAATATTTCTAAAGAAGAAAATCTTGAGTACTATAATAATATTTTTGAGACATTTAATGACTAAAAGATAAATACTACTCTTTTAAAAAATAATATGCTCTTACCTCAACTGTTAAATATGAAATCACTATAGAAAGGGACAAAAAAGATCAATTAATTAAAGAAACAAATGCACAAAAGTTAACTAATGAACAATTGGAAACGTAACATTGAAGGTTTACTAATGTTAAAGATACATTGGTACAAATTCTAGGAAAATAGATTTTTCTTCAATATAATACCGGTATTGGATATGAACCTGGTAAAATAAACTTTGGAAGAAACAATTTTGTGTATTAATCTTGGACATACAACATTACTCATAGATTTGGAAAACAACCCTCTAGTTCACGTAATGATACACTTTCTATAGTTTCAAGATTTTCTAGAATAAATAGAGTTTATTTTTCAAGAACATTACACAATTCTTAATGGAAACCTATGAGCAAGATGTGGGTTCCTAAATAAATAGCCACTAATATTATTGGACCCAAACAAATATGGGTTCCAAAGCCTTTTTTTATTTGACTATTTTATAGGAAAATTACTTGAAGAGATCATGTTAAAGTTTATGACACTTGGAAAGTGGTTATTCCAGACATATGATATGATACAATTCATGATTCAATAATATAATATAAATTTATGGGGAAAATGTCACCTTTAGTGAAAATGAAAAATCAAAAATCATTGGCCTTTTCTAATAAAGGTAACTCTAACTCACTTTTAATTTCCAAATAACATTTGGTTGATGGATTGTAATATAATCGTCTTAATATTTTACAATTTTGGGATGATGGATTTCAAGTTAAATTTGAAAATTATGCTTGTAATGTTATTAATTATAAAAATGAATTGGTGTTTTTGACATTAAGAAATTAAAATGAATACTCTACCAACTTAGAGTCTTTAGTTTCTAAAAATACATCATCTTTAAGTGTTTTTAACAAATTGTCTTGGATTTGGCATAAAAGACTAGGACACAATAATATTCACTCCCTTATAAGGGTAACTTGAAAAATCATAGTCAATAATCAACCCAAACTTGAGTTTCCATGTGATAAAGTGTGTAATCCTTGTCAAAAGGGAATACAACACAAAATTTCCTTCAAACCAAAATAAATAAGTGTCAACTTATCAACCTCTAGAATTGGTTCACATGTATTTATTTAGACAATCTATAGTTTCTAGTTTAAATGGGAAGAACTATGTTTATGTTCTTGCAGATGAATTTTACAAATAATCTTGGACTTTTTTTGGATCACTGAAGTGAATCCACCTCTAATTTCATCAAATATGCTAAAACAGTAAAAAATATCAGTGGAAATAGAATTAAATCCTTAAGAAGCAATCATAGATGTGAGTTTAAAAGAAAGAGTTTGAATCTTTTTGCTCACAATATTTCTATAGTCACAATTTCTCAACCCCTAGAACACCCCAACAAAATCAAGTTTTAGAAAATGTAATAGAACCTTGTAAGAGATGGAAAGAATTGTGTTTAGTAGATATGACATACCTATTTATTTTTTCTCTAAAGATGTAAATAGAACATGCTATATTATTAATAGTGTGTTGATTAGACATATTATTAAAATAAATCCATATGAGTTATGGGAAAATAGAAAACCCAAAGTATGATACTTCAGAGGTTTTGGATGCAATGTCTATATCCTTAATATGAAGGAAAATCTCGATAAATTTTTATACAAGAGTAATGAAGGAATTTTTATAGGATATTCAATCTATAGAAAATCCTATAGAGTGTTTAACAAAAAACTAAATTTGTGGAAGTGTTTTTCCATGTCAAATTTGATGAGACAGATCCACAAGATCCTAAGACCACTCTATAGAACCTGGAGGATGTTGTGTTAGATTTGGACATAAATTCAAAAGCCACTAATCATCCTGTAAATGAATCTATGAAAACTTCTAGTTTGTAAATTCTTTGGATTCAATTCATAATGAACCCGAACCTATTGAAGAACCTGAAGTCACTTCTCTAAATATTTCTAAAGCTATTACAGCTCTTATGAACCATCCTTTATATACAGTTGAAGGAGATTTAGATAATGGAACACAAACTAGAGAGTCTCTTAGAAATCAGTTTGAACATAAATTATTCTTGTCACAACATGAACATACCATATTAATTATGTATTCAATGATGAATTTTTGGGGATGGATATGCAACAAGAAATTAATCATTTTGAAAGGAATAAATTTTGAAAACTTATTGACAGACCTAAAGAAACATTTACCATACGCACTAAGTGGGTTTTTTGAAATAAAGTAGATGAAGATGGTAAAATTGTTAGAAACAAGGATAGATTGGTTTCACAATGCTATAGTAAAGAAGTAGTAATTAACTATGAGGAAACATGTTCACCAGTATCTAGACTTTATGCCATCATAATTCTGCTTGATTATGTTGCACATCTATATTTAAAACTATATTACAAGGATGTCAAGAGTTTATTACTAAATGGGCGTATAGCTAAGGATGCCTTTATTATGAAACCCCTTGGTTATACAAATCCTCATTTTCCAAATCATGTTTTTAAATTATCAATAGCTTTATATGGTTTAGAACAAGCTCTAAGAGCATGGTATGATAGATGAGGTACTTTTCTTATTTCCAATGGTTTTACGAATGGAAAGGCTAGTTTTAACCTTTTTATAAAATGATTTTATACTAATGTTTTAGTAGTTTAAATTTAGGTACATGATATTATCTTTGGATATTACAACAATTCATTATGTATTGATTTTTCTAAAACGATGAAAAAAAATTGAAATGAGTTTAATGAGTGAAATAAAATTCTTTTTTGGATTTCAAATCATTTAAAATAATGAGGGAATTATTTTAAATTAATGAAAATATACCAAAGATCTTTTAAATTTTTTTTGGCTTGGATAACACTAAAAGTAGTGACACTCCAATGATTTTTACTTGTAAGTTGGATCTTGATGATGATATAAAATCTATTGATTAAACCACTTACAAATGAATGATAGGAATCTTACTCTACTTAACTGCTAGTTGTCCTCCTATTATGTTCAGTTTTTGTATGTGCGCTCGTTTTCATGAAAACCCTAAGGAATCTCATTTATTTTCTATTAAAAGCATTTTCAAATACCTCAAGCATACACCCATTAAAAGATTGTTCTATCCTAGAGGACAATCATATGAGTTAGTTAGTAATTATGATGTCGATTTCAGTGGTTGTAAGTTAGATAGAAAAAGAACCTCTAAAACATGTCACTTTTTAGGCAAGTCACTAGTATCATGGTGTATTTGGAAACAAAATCTTATTCCATTATCTACTGCTGAAGCTGAGTACATAGCTGCTGGTAGTTGTTGTGAACAAATTTTGTGGAAAAAACACACATTAATTGATTATGAATATCGATTAAGGAATGTAGCTATAAATTTTCAAAATAAAAGTCCTATTAACATCTCAAAAAAACCTATTTCACACTCTTGGAAAAAAAAGTATTGATGTCTGACATCACATTTTGGGAGACCATTATCAAAAAGGTGATATCACATTGGAATTCATTGGAACTGAATATTAACTTCCTAATATATTCACCAAAACTATTAAATTATGAAAAAATAGACTGCATCATATATGAATTGGGAAGGATAAATATAAGTGGTAAGTGTACTATTTCACAACTTATTGTTTAAAAAATAATGGTTTCACAAGTCACTATGTTAATATTACTATCCAACTCTTACAATTTATTGTTTACTGTCTTAAAGGTTATTGTTTCATGTTTACTGTCTCAAAGTTACTATTTCTTGGTTACAGTCTAGCGCATACAGTTTCAAACAATACGATCGCGAAATTTTGAATTCGCATAGTAGAGATGATACCGTGAAAACTCATTATGGTCTAACTGTGATTGTTTGTTCCGATATCACTATAAAGACACATTATATATATATATATATATTATAACCCTTATAACTATAATTTATTATTTTATTCTTTTAATTTCTAGTAATTTTGAATTTTCGACATTCGATATCACTAAATGATAAAAAACGAAAGATTTTTCACTATTTTCTTCACCTGAGCTCTCTTCTCTCAAACTGTAATCCCTCCTTTAACCCTTCAGTTCTCTCTCTCTCTATCTTGACCCTTATTTGAATGCCCAGAATGAAATTTCCATCCTCATTAACTCATAAGAAGTGAATATCAAAAATTAAGATTAAAATAACATCGAAGATTGTACCCCAATTTCATTTGAATTTGAACCTTGTTGAGATAATAGTGGTGCCAGAAAATGAAATCTTCCCCATATGGCTGCAGTCAAGTAAGTCTTTGTTATTTAAAGTACTAAAAATATAGGGATTTATGGATTGTATCACAAAGGATATTCTGATGATATATCCCAATATAGTTGCTCAATTTTATCAGTTCATTCTATTCTCATTTGATACATAAGATTGATTTGTTCTGATAATATGGATCAATGGTCAATGTTGTAACATTTCTTTAATGTTATTGGCTTGTTTCCTAAGGATACCTCATGAGGTATTTTTTCAATACTACCAGAGAGGTCCACCTCCTCCCAATGATATATTTGTTTTAGAATATTCCATGGGGAGCTTGAATGAAAATAAAACAAAGAGAAGAGACGTTTCTGGTGAGCTAGATAGTGAAACCAAACTTTTGTTTATGTTTGTTCAGAAATTGATATGTCTATGAAAAGGATTCTTTGATACACTCAAGTATCAGGATGTATTTTTGATACATATTATTATTAATCCACACAATATTAACCTATGTAAGTATGTTATAATTCATATGTGTGAGTTAATAAAGACAACCTCAAATTCAACCTCCTTGTTCTACTCATGGTTAATCTATGATATGCTTCATGAAAAAAGGGTTTGTTGGACTAGATGAAGAAGTCATTAAGGACTATGAATTTTTTATGTCAAAGAATATAGTCTAAAGAATGAAAATCACTTTGGATCTGTGGAGAAAATCTTGGGTAGAAGATAATGATAGGGTTAATGAAAAGTTTTACCCGATTGAGCATTCTTCAAGACCTAAGGACATTTCTGATCCTGGTCTAGAAATATATGATATTTATGACTATCTTGTTGAGTAAAAGGAAGAAGAGGTTGTTTCGTCTACAGGGAAAGTTGTACTGGATAATGGAGGCAATGGACCTGTTCCTCAAGTCATAATTGAGAAGGATGTACACGTTGCTAAAGAAATAATTGATTTGGAAGAAAAACCTTCTTCTAAAGAAGAAATTGTTATTATTATAATGGAAAAGGATGTTCTGGAAGAAAATTTAGAAGAAGAACATTCTCTTGAAAAAGTATCTTCTTTTGAAAAACACCTAGAGGAACAAGTTGTTGATGAGACTATCCTATCTATTGAGGAAAGAATGGAGCAATCCATTCAGTTGCGTAGAAAAAAAATTAGTGATGTTGTTGGGGTGGAATTTTGGAATTAATTCAAAGAATTAAATCTCTTATTCTGGTGATAGATTCACTTGTTGAGGGGAAGAAACACCCAAATTGTGAATGTGTTGAAGTTCCTAATCCATTTGATCAATACACTATGGATACATGGTGTAAATTCCCCAGCTATTTTGATGTGTATGATTCCCAAGAAGCCTCAGTTAAAGGTATATAATTGTACATTGTGTTTTAATTGAAACTGGTGTCTTCTCTTGAAGTTATCTCTACAAAGGAACATGAGCATATATCATCTCCTTTTCCCAAACCTTCACAAGAAACTTCTACCATAGTATGTAAAGATGATTTGAAAGCCATTAGAGCTACATTATTTCCTAGAATTGAAAAGCTCATGAACACTCAACCTGCTCCTCTGAAAAATTACAGTGAAAGATATCTTTCCCTATTGTTAGAAAATTTCATATGGAAGATTCTACAAAAAATGATTTATGAAATACTAGAGGTCATAATTGAGAACAAACAGTTGTGTGATGGAGTGAAGTCTCTCAGATCTATGGTTAAATATATGAAGAGAGTGTTGAAATCAATACCAGACCATGTTTCTCATACTATTTAGGATGTTATAGGTCATATTCCACATGAATTTGTCTCTCTACTACAACCTAATCTGACTTCTTTAGTTGAAAAGGTGGCTGAATGAAACAATAAAATAGTTCACGAAATGCGTGATTTTGTTGTTGGCCTCAAAAAATTGTCTGATGAGTATAAGGGATATCTGCAAAATGTTTTGAATCAACTAATGACCCTTACATCAGCTTCTACAACATCTAGTACATCCGAACAATCATCTCAACCATCTATTGATAGTGATCTTCTCAGAACAGTTGTTAAGGAAGAACATCAATCAATGATCAGTGGCTTTGACAAATACTCTCTATATGTGATTGTCAAGAATAGTGACAGAGTTCTTGATTTGGTAAGAAGTCATTCCAAGATTAAAAATGATGCTCATGAAGAAATTACTAAGAAGGTGTATTTCTACTTCAATAAGATTTTCTCGAAGCAGGATATGACAAACCATTTCAAGTACCAGGTAGAGAATCTGAAAATCCTTCCTATCACTCAAGTATTCAAAAATAAATTTCTAACGTTGAAATCTTCCACTACTTTTTTAGACACGTTCATGCAGAAAAAAGTTGACTTTGAGAAAGAAATGCAGCATGGTGGTGAGATTATTGATGACTTCATCAAGTTATTGATGCCATATCTTCATGTGAAAATCACTGCTATTGTGGCTCCTACAGCTACTCCCTTGCATCCTGGTTTGCCTACTTCCTCATTCACTACATTTACCTCTACCTCCATGTCTATTTCTCATTGTCTAAGTGTGATCACACATGTTATACTTGACCAACAATTACCTCAATCTTCCAGAAAACCTACCATGTACCCTTCTATTTTTTGAAGGACTCCCTATCCCACCTCTGTCAGTTGGTTCTCTTCCCTCTTCCACTTCTACCTCTACTCATAAGGCTTTTCCTAAGGCTACTGCCAAGGTCAAGGAAAAGATAGTCAATATTGACGAACAGTTAACACTATCTCTTGGTAGAGATATTTTTATTTATGTTGCCTACTATTTGTAATGACACATATTTCCTTATCTAATGCAATATGAAATCTAATTAACAATTCTCTAATTTACATTTGTACTTTTTTTATAATAAAAAAAGGGAAAGAGAGGAATCTCATTCATATGATTTTTTATCATAAAAAGGGGTAGATTGTTGAACTCCTCATGTTTTAAGAATGTTTTAATGATAAAAAATACTATAGATCTTTTATAATCTATTTTACGTCATGTGTAAAGATGGTTGATTTATTTATGTTTTACATAAATTTTCTCAAGATCTTAATTGCTATAAATCCATTTTGATTATTTTAAAATATATTAAACATTTTCCTATAATGATTTATTTCATGAATGATTAAGTCTAATTAATTTTTTGAATATTATTACTTAAGTCAATATATAGATATTTGGCTACGGATGAGAAACCGTGAGTCTACCATCAGTTCTAGATTTTTGGAAAATGACCTAGAAACCATGACCAAAACACAATGACCAGAAACCATGAACCAAATACCACGACCAAACACCGTGACCCATACATTGTGACCCAGACACTATGAACAGACATCATTCGATGTTTGGAATAGGACCAGACACTATGATCCTAGCACTGCATCTATGCTACCAGATCCTGATCCCTATACAACTATGCCATCATGTCTATCTCAGCACTCAAAGGAAATGAAAAATACATTGTTTTGTGGGGACACTGTTTCCAGGTGACACCATTTCTAGAAAAACCATGACACTATTATTTAATCTTTTTCTTCTTTTTTAGTTTAATTTCTAATAGTCATTTTTGAGTCCTTTTAAATGCAATGATATAATTAATATTTAATTTTATACATGTCTCTTAACAGTATGAGGTATGAGGTGCATAATACATGAATCTTTTTGGCTCCAACACATACACTCCAAGAATAAGAAGCAAAGTGTGGCCCAAAAACATACATGTGATAGAGTAGCAGAATTGAGAGCATTCTTGTGAACAGTACTGACACATGCAACAAGATACATATAAAGAACACACAAAGCATTCACTAATACAAAATCAGGTATACCATAATATTAGATTCAAGAACATATTCAAAATAAAAAATATAAAGTAGAATATGAGCCTGATATAATTGGAAACTAGATCACCATACTAGCGATACTCTGTTACTCACAAGAGGACCCTATTCTTACATATTATTCATCCTAGAAGTCCATAGCTACATAGAATAACACTCAAAGCACTTCTATCCTTATCTCATCATATTTTCTCTATTGTGTATTGTTTTTAGCTTTCAAGGAGTGTGTGTGTGTGTTTGTATTAAAAACACACTATCTCCTGCATTAAACTGAGGGATGCAAGATATCCTTCATCTCAATTTTTTACACTTGTTTATTCCCATGGATAAATGTGGAAGAGGTTCCTGTGTGACCTAGTAGTTTATACCCATGAAGATCTATGGAAGAGGTTGTGGGACTTGGACAGTCCTGTGCACTATTGTTTACCCCGATCCAGGGTGTTGATCAAGTTTATTAATATATACTTGATTGTGGTAGGTGATCACCAAGTGGAGTGGATTAGGTCTTGGATTCAGATTGAACCACTTGTTTTATAACCATTGTTTTGTATAAATTAATTTTCTCGGTTTTACTATATAATTCAGGAATCACTAGATTTAATTTGATAGTTAATCTTGGAATGAAGTTATAATTATTTTTCTGTATTAGAACAGCTTCATAAGTAATATTAATAACTGATATTAAGAATACTGAGAATTAATCAATCTTCTAAGAAGTTATTTAAACATTCAAACTTTCATTACCATATTACTTTGATTAAATAGGTTGTATTTATTTTTATTGAGGAACCTTTTTATGAAAAAATTACAAACATAAAATTCTATAGATACTCAATTCACCCCCTCTTGAGTACTCTACTCCAACCAACACATTCAAATCTAGGATTTGTAACTATTATTATGAGCAATCTCAACAAATCCCAAATGGCTATCCAAAGAACATATAATGTTCAGAACACATGGACGAAGCATTCCCTCCAAAATATGATTTTCTTACACTGTGAGACCTTCTGTTTGAGGATGGTAGGTTGTGCTTATCTTAATATGAGACACCAAGGCCTTCTGATGGTCTTCCCAAAATAGATAAGTGATACGGGGGTCGTTATCTGAGATGAATGCTGATGAAACCCCATGAATCCTTATCACATCTTGAAAATATAAACGGCCCAACTCATCCACTTTAGATGTATCTTTGATCATAATGATGTTGTCTTATTTCATCAGATGATAAATCACCACCCAAATGGAATTCCTACCCAAGGATTATGAGGAAATCCAAAAATTAAGTCCCTGTAAACCTCGTCCCACTTCTAGACAATAATGGGTAATGACTGGAGAAAACCAGAGGGCCTTTGCTGCTTTGCTTTCACCTTCCAGCATGTGTAGATTCTCGACACAAATTCTGTGATGTCTTGTCTAATACAAGGACTCCAGAACTTCCGACAAAAATAATATTACATCATGGTGGCACCGGGATGGACAACCCACTAAGACTAGTGTCAATCCTACATCATAACCTTCCATAGAGATATCATCACTAATGAACAACCCATGTAGTAGATGATGCCCCCCAAGAGATGATAACAAATCAGAAGACATCTTTGGCTGCTCCCATGACATGACCACACTGATATTCTTAGGGTCCACTGAAACCCCCTACTCTAGGATCACAATCCCACAGAAATTTCACCTCCATAATCTATAATGTTCACTTTGACATCTTTTCATAGAGGCGGTGATCCCTCAAAGTGCTCAAGATGATCATCTAGTTTGGTTTCTGTTCCTCCTCAAAGTCATATAATACTATAATTTCATCCACAAACACCACAAAAAAGGAATTGAGATACCGATTGGACACCAAGTTCATGAGTGACATAAAGACTATTGGAGCATTGGTCAATATGAAGGGCTTGACCACATACATAAAGGGGTGGTACCTACTTTGGAAGGCTGTCTTTAGGACATCTGCCTCTCTCACCCTGAGTTGATGATATCCCAAATGAAATTCAATTGTTGAGAAACACATTTCCCCCTTCGACTGATCAAAATTTTTTTTTGGGAAAGTGTTATTTATTCTCCATTATATCCATATATTGATTCCTCTAGTCAATGATCAACTGGAGGGATCCATTATTCTTTCTCATGAACAATATATGAGCATCCCAATGAGAGAGGCTTAGGAGAATGAATCATTTAGATTCTAATTTGTCCAGATGAATCATTTATTCACTCAATCTGGTGGGGGCCATACGATATGAAGGAAGAGATATCAGCTATGTTCTATGTGCCCAATCAATCTAGAACTCCACATCCCGATCTTGGGGAAAACCAAAATAAATAATCTGGGAATACCTGCAGAAACTCATTCACTACATGTGGTAGTGCACCTTCAAGGGAAAGTCCATCGTCCTCTAGCACAAGAAATGATAACTGGATGATATGACATCCCAACACTAGGAGTGGAGGTCCTACGTGACACGAACAGGGAGCCCATTCTACATGAAAAAACTAACAACTCCCATCCGGTGTCGTGAAACTCACTCACCACCTATAACAATCGATGTGCACCTAGAAGTGTTGTGACAACTCAGTCACAGTGATAGCATAGATAATCCCACCTTTAACATGGTCGTCGGGTCTTGGCCTTCCAGGTACCATTAGTTCCCTGCAGACACGTGGTACCCCCTGGGGTCCACCCACGTTCCCAAATGGGTCATCTGACTAATGAAAGTCCCTACTGGCCAACAAATGTTCTTTCCAGTGTGATTTTTTCTCACTCAAACACACCCTAGGAATCATCCCTGAAGGTCACCCTTCCTGATCACTACTCCAAGACATGAATTGTTTACTGTGGTGTTTTAATCAGTGTGCTCTAGAAAATGAAGGTACACCTTGTTTACAAGAGTCATATCATTTTTTCATTTATCCCTTTATCATTCTGGGGTGTTACACATGTAATATCCCATCCATCCATAGTATCTCATAAAAAATTTCCATATCTAAGACCAAGAGGTACCACTCTATCTCAATATTTGACATAGAGATCACACACAAACAGACACCTAATACCCTACTCCTTCTTCATTCTTAGTGGCATCACAAACTCCATCTCAAAAAAAAAACAACTCAGTTGGAAAATTTAACAAGTCCACAAAACGGGAAGAAATGAATAAAACAGACGCACTAGTATCAAAAAGACTAGAATCTATAGAATATGCAATCAGTACCGTACCTCGAATTGTCGACAGTCCCGCCTCTGACACAGCTGGTGGATGATCTACTGCATGGATATGTCCAGTCTTTGCCTGAGGAGAACTCCTAGTATGCCGGTGTTCTCTAAACTATATCTGCCCAAAATATTACCGAACCCTACCACAACGCCACCGATTCAAGATCTATGTGTCCTCGATGACTCTAAAAGTACTGGAAATACTCTTGATGACACTAACCATAACCCGCTTTGAAGTGGGCGTTCCACCCCATAAATGTTCTTCAAGTGACCTATAACTCCACATTGGTAATAGGGCTGCAGAGGAAGTGGTAATACTGGTCCGATGTGCCCCAAACTCCCACACTGGTAGAACATGACTGATATCGCAACATAATATTTAATTGAAAATAGCTTTCAAGAGTGGACTCAACTACCACATCCCTTCTTCACCTGTTACTCCTGCAACCTTTTCTTCTCTGAAGTGTTTCCACAACCCACTACTGATACTGACCCAGAGAAACCGACAATGACTTTATGGTCAATATCAACCATGCACGCCTGATCAACCACTTCATCATAGGTACTCACCTTAAACAAGAAAATATGGGTGTATATCTATGGTCTCATGCCTTTATGATACCTATGGGCCTTCTCTGTTTCATTTGAGATGATTTCAGGAGTATACCAAACTATATCTACGGATAGGTTGGCATAATCCATCATAAAATTATTCCCCAGAACAAGTTCCATGAACTCTCAGGACATGGAATATGACAAGACCTTAGGGTAGTGCAGTTTATTAAATAATTCCTTGAATTATCCCTGATGCATCTTCCCATTCTTCCTACATTGAAGTACCAATTCCCACCACATGCGGCTGGGAACCTCCAACAAAAATGAGGCTCATTTGAACTGGAGCTCCTTGGGGGTTTCTAGGAACATGAACATGAGCTCTATCTCCTCGATCTACTTCATGGGGTTCTATTCTGACTTGGAATATAGGAGGAATGTTTTTCATAAAATCCTAAGTGTTACCTTTTCTAGGACATATCTATTTTTCCCTAACAAGAATGGGAACAGAAGGTGGTCCTTGTTTCAGAGATTGGACTACTTAGACCACTGTCATGACTATCCTCTAATTAGTTGGTGTGGGATAACTCTCTTCAGCTACCTCCCATGGGTGCATGGGAGCTTTCCCGGGATTCATGTATCTACAAAATGAATTATTCACCAAAACTATAGTCTATAGCACAATTCTTAAAATTTTAATCAAATACATCAAAAATAAATGATCTACACAAATTACAGTAATAAATTAAATGACTACTCCACCCCCACCTGATGTCCAAGTGTGGTTTCACCTAGAAGTGAAGTCAATCAGAAAATTACGACATCCTATAGTGACTCAAGGTCTACCACAAGAGGTGTATGCAAAACACCCTACTCATGACCAAAACCCTGATCCCCGACATTCCAAGCACATGTTTATACCGTCACATCCCCAAATAGCAATAATACCCAAAAACATTGGCCTCTTTTGATATAATTTTGTAACAAACCGAATCTGGTTGCCACTAATACTAGAAAAAAATCCATCCCATGAAAATTTCCAAAGAGCATTACCAATACCCAAGGGCTAGAAAAAGTTTCTGGGTATCAATAAATTAGTTTTTGGAACGATTTACATGAGTATGGAAACATAAAACCATAAAAACATTCAATAATATGAATATGAAATTTTCATTCCAAACAAGCCTTAAGAGAAACCAAATATGAACAAATGGTTTTAAATAGAGTAAATAGGTACAAAAATAAATAAAAATAGAAAGTATCTTCCACAAATACTCCACACAACAAAGGATCAGTACCCTCGATCCGTCTTCACAACACCGCACCATATGTGGGGACTAAAAACCCGAACCGCCTCCACCGGAGGATTTTCCATTAACTGTGTCAAACATAATCAATTATACTTAATCACAAGGGGTTTAAGTAGGGTGTGATCCTATGTACCGAAGGATACCACCCAAATATTCCAAAGAGTATGCAATAAAAGTTGAAAACCATACAGTTTTAATATGTAAGGGAAATCAGTGATAAATTCCAAGAAATGCAACTTTCTATTGTAATCAGTTTTTATAATAAGACATTTAGAATGTTTAAAAATTTAAATAAGACGTGTTATATGTAGTAATTTACATCAAAAAACTACCTCTGACAATGGAAAATATCATAAATCCAATGATCACCAAAACTGGGAACACCCATAGGCACTAGATAGTCTTGGGGCCTATGTACCCCGTACCTCAGTGTATAATATCCATGCCACGATCCTTTCCGATGCACAAGACACAATTATAGAACATAAATATAACCTATTAGTACCAAAACATCATCCACATACTTTATTTAGAGTGGTCGTTAGCCAATATTCTATGTGATTTAGGGATAAATCCCCACTGGATCACTAGCGTACTAGTTCATATCCGCACTCCTAGGTACCCAGGTTTCCCCCTTTCTGATCAAAAAATTCTAGCATGATACATATATATATTTTCATATAAAAACACGACTACTGGTCATATAAAAACAATATAGTAGCTATACACACTTTATACCACTTAAAACACACAAAAACAATTTTGATTTTTAATAAAACAACTTCACAAAATCTAACAATGTTTTTCACACAAAAATACTTTTAAAACCCCTCTTTGAACACCATCTGAATACTCAAATTCACCAAAATAGAATATTTACCACCCAAAACATTTCTATAAACCCATTACATGAGTTATAAAACAACCCAATTGGTATAATGTAAAATAGCCTTGTAAAACACCCAACTTAACACCAAATGGGTACCCAAAAATCATTTAGTTAACAAACATCACCAAAACCAGATTTTGAAGCAACTACCAAAGGCGATGAACGCCCAAAACATGATTTGAATCCCTAATAAATTTCAATAAAATAAACTGAGTAGTAATTGGGCAGACCCAAATGAACCAATAAAAGAATTCTATGAAAAAACCCCAATTTCACATAAAAATGTAAATTAGACTTAATTTTCGTTACAAATTCCATGAAAACCCATTTTTAACCAATAATAATGTGATATAAACATTAAAATATTTTAAACACAACAATATAAGTCACAATGATTTCATAAACATGGAATCACCTACTAAAAGTGTCAAAAACCTCAAATCTTTGGGCCAAAGTTCCACCACACCACCTCTGCACCACAAAGGAGTTAAAACATACATAAAACTATAATTTCATACCATGAAAAAAATATAAAACCCTAGTTTTGAAACCCTACTTGTTGTAAATTTATAACTTCATGAATATGGGATGAAACCCTAAGAAAATGTGGGCAAGAAGGTAGGAAACCAAATTACTTGAGGAATCTTGAAGAAATATCACACAATACACCAGTATCTAGACTTCCAAACAGCCAAACAATTAAAGTTATGTTCGAACAAGGATGGGGAGGTCATGTAGGAACTTGAATGGGGGACATAGTTTGTGAAATTAAGTTGGTATGAAGAAATAAATTACCTCCTCAAATCTGGACGATTTGAGAAATCTTAGGACGATTTTCCCTAATTCGCGATTGAAATGAACTCCCAAGAGGGAGAAGAGAAAATGTGATCATTCCTTGGGATATTGTCTTCAAGTGAGATATGGAATCACTAAAAGGTTAAAATATGAATACATTATTAAATAAACCAAATTTGTTTTTAAAACTAGAAATGAGCTTCCAGGATGGCCCAATTCCTTAAATAAACACCCAAATCCACCATGATTATGGATTCTTAAAGGGTCTCAATTAGTATGGTTGTTTTAATAGGTCAGGGGAGGCCATTTTTGAAGTGGAATGGGTGAAAAATATTGAAAAAATAAAGTGTTATAAAAGATGAAAAATTGGTTTTTAAATCTGGTCACAGGCTCACAGTTTGTCCCAAATTATAAACAATCACCCAATCCCGAAAAAATGCATGAGAAACCCCCCCAAAAAAAAAAGAATGGAAATTAAATGAAAAATACATTCAAAATAAGTCATGTATGTAAAAATTTATCGATGAATATATATATATTAATATAATAATTGTAAAAAAATTATGTTCATATTATATTTTTAAAATGATAATAAAATTGATATTGAAAAAAATCATTATTTTGTGTCTATAAAAATAAGAGAAAAAGAATAAAATTGTAAATAAATATATTTAAAATGATTATATTTTTAATCTATGTGTAATTTCATGAATATTAGTTATAATTGTGAAATAAATGTGTTGATATATGTGTTTGAATTCATATTCCATTTCATATTAACATTTTTAATGTAAATTTTGTTGAATAGTCCTAAAAAAGACCATAAATGGTTTTTATATTTAAAAATTTTCTAAAATCATTGAAATATCCTATAAGTACTATAATAATGCACATATATGGATTGTTTCCAATACCTTCTTTCATGTCCTATGAAACAAATAATAATTTTGTTTTTAAATTACAATCACAACCCTTCAATATTTATTAACTATAAAAATGCTATGGGTTTTCCATAAAATAAAGGTTCTCATATAAAACTTTTCAAAATAAAACTAATGATTGGTTTTCTCCCAATACTATATAAAAGGAACTCTCTAAAGATCAATTCCCACATCCCTAATATCCTATAATTTTCATAAATGTCTCATTTGAAATCAAAAAACACAATCAAAATTAGGATATAATAATATGAGATTTATGCCTTTGTCCATATGTTTTATGTTTTTGACTTCTATAATCTCTTCACAACTATTGTATAATTACTTATATAATTGCACCTATCTCTATGCTCTAAGTAAATTATTTTTTATTTATGATAATAAAATTCTAAATTCATTTTTGAAGCACCCAATACCCATACTCTTGGGATTCGATGTGGATAATCACCATCTTTACATAATTTATTTAAAATGAAATAATGATAAAAAATTTTGATCTTAAATAATTATAGTATCAATAACAGATATTTAATCAAAATAATTTTTAGTACATTTTTTTTCATATTATTTTCAAGTATAGATAACATTTTAACTAATAAATTACATGTTTTTCATCTATGATGTACATAATTCACACTACGAGAAACATCTCCATCCCTTATATATTTACAAAATCTCCCCAAATTCATCCACAGAATCTCTTCTAGTGAACCTAAAACTTGGAATAAATTTCATCATAATATAGAGAAATGAAAACATAATAAAATACAATTTTAAATTACCAGTAATAATAAATATGAAATAGAACTAGCAAAGATCATAAGTGAGCATAGGATGTGCATTAAAAAAATTATAGGACTAGATAAAAAAATATAATTCCAGAATGAGATGAATCTGAAATCATTATATATCTTGGGATAACTGTTAGGTCCACTAGGTCGAATACCCTGAGGGGGTGGGGTGAATCAGGGTATGGTAGATTAAAAATTTCTCCCATTTGGATCTTGTTTCATTTTTAGACAAAACACAATTCTCTCTTCCTCCTGTAATAATATATGAATAGATATGAAATCATGCATAGGACACAATTATTTTTACTTGGCTCTCCCTCATTGTGCTATGTCCAAGGACCATACAATTGAAATGTGCTGATTTACCAAATTCACTAAGGCTCCTGACTAATAATGAGTACAATGTTTGGGTTAGATATTATTTGATCAAGCTCAATACCTTTAAAAGGTTCAGGGTTTTCTCACTGCATTTCTAAGGGTCACTCCCTATGCATCTTTCTATGGATCACTTCCATTGTAAAGGGTCACCGTCTTCCTCTTCCTTAGCTCACTACTGTTGGAAGGGAATACACTAATAGTTTATTGACTTGTTGGTCAAGCACAGTTTATGGACATGTAGGTCCCATCATTTTTATGAATTAATACATCCTTAACTATATATAGATGCCATTTTGAAGATCTGTTTTCACCCATAGATGAATTTCACCTTCCCGAGTACTTCTAGGTACTGGAAAAAACTTTCGCAAACTGATTCGAAGATCTCACAAGCTTCCTTACATAAATCACAAACTATTATCCTCTCATGCATATTGAGTACTGGGTTTTGTACATGGGACACCTTCTTCACGTACTATCATAGCTACTATGCACTGCCCTTCGTCCATGGACTGCCTCTACCTTCACGATCGCGTACCACTACTGTGTACCGATTCCGTGAACCACCTATATGAAACCACTCTTATTGATGAACTCTTATCTATTCAGGGAATACCTTTGCTTCCGCATAACAGAGCTCCCCTCCAAGTACCTCTTGTGGAAATCCACCTCTCACATACCAGAGATTCCTCCTCGGCATACATAGTCAATTACTTCCATGTACTGGACTTCCTCCTCCACATAACGAACTTCTTTTGCAGGTTAATAATCCCCATAAACACCCTCAAAATAACTACTCCTGTTCAATACACATTAGCCTTTGCGAACCACCCCATGCAAACTTCATTCAAAATTTACCAAATTATAAGAGAAAAATATGATTTCTAACGATGTTCAATATCCACTATATTTTGTGGTGTTAGAAATTCCTATATAAGAAAATAAATCAATTTAATCCTCTAAATCAGGATTTACTGAATCTCTAACCCACGGGTTACCGATACTCTTCCCACCGTGAACCCCAAGCTATCTACGGACCATTTTCTTACATTCTCTGCATACCATCTTTGCTCCTACATGGTCGATTTCCTCCACCGATGATAGTACACATGCTTACTACTCTGTTGCATACCATTTTTATTCAACAAACCGAATCTGTGTAACGTTCCCGTTTCTTGGTATGTGGATGCATACCCTTCCTGGACATGGTACATGATCCATGCCTTGGGCTCCTCATTCATCTTCCTTTTCCGATTTCATTTTCCATTATTCATAAAAATTCATGATTTTGAAGCCCTAATATTTGAAAAATAATGGGAATCTGCACCACTTTAAAAACCTGCCTTCGGTAAACACCCACCATTCTCATTTGTGGATATCTGGCTTTTTCAACAAACACAACCACACCAAAAACATACCGAGAGGATTCCTTTATAGGACATTTCCCAAAAATAACATTTCAAATGATAATATCACATTCATAAAATATATACTCAATTTGTGAATAAATTAATAACTTTGGATATATAATTATATATTCTTATATAAGAAATTATGATTGTATAGATCATGATCATAATATAAAGTTACTATGTATTAGAAATAATTTGAACAATATAGCATGCATCAAGATTCACATGATTGTTTTTCTCATTATAAATGTTAGTGTTTTGAGAGGATATCTGTATAAGGCCTCATCATTTTCAAATTAATTACAATTCATTCCTTATATTAGGAGATTAATATTAAATTAAATATGTAACAAACATGCCTTGATAATGGATGAACATCTATATTGAAATAAAAATAATATGTATTTTTTGTATTTCCCCATACAAAAAATGAAATATATTTCTTTATAAGTATCCCAAAATCTAACAATGTATAGATAAATTGTTATATGATTGATTTAATCAAATCCCCAATCAATGGATATATGACATATTGGTGAACACACATCAATCAATATATTTAAATATATATTTTCCACTATAGAAAACCATTGTATGAAAGGTCATTAACAAAAAATTGTATTATTTGTAATGGACTAGGAATTTATGGAACATATATATTATTAAAATTAAAATTACATAATATATCCAAAGAATGATATTTTGTGGTAGAATTTGAAGAATACCTTCAACCAATCAAAATATATTTCAATAAAAAATGAGAAAGATTATTTTTTTTAGATTAAGAAAATATCACTTTACATTTTGTAAACATGTCCTTGGATGATCAGAGGGATTTATAGATATAATAAGGGATAGAAAATATAAATGGATCCATTCCATAATTTAAAACATGTATAAGAACATAAATCAACAAAGTTACCTCATTATCATCATTCCCCCCATGTGACTGGCTTAACTATGCAATGCCTCTACAAAGTGGCTTTATTTGGGGTGTTTAATGATCTCAAGGAACCTTGTAAAAAAATTCATTTTGGGCTCGGGCATCATTTTTTGTCCCATTATCAATCTAAATTTCATTTTTGGGGTGTGGAAGGAAATTCAGGCCACCAATAGACCAAATCCACTGTGGGTGATAGTTTATCATTTCCTTGACCAATTTTGGAGAATGGTTATATACTTGACCAATTAAAAATTACAATATATAAATGAAAATTAGATGTGAAAAATAGAAAAAGGTGGAAAAGTATAGAGAAATAGTTTAATAAAGAGAATAATAACCATTAATAATTTACCCTTTATAGTTATCTCATCCATAATGAGAGAATTATTTTTTGGTAGTTTTCTATATAGAATAATCCTTTTTTCAGAATCATATGAATATAAATATCCATTACACACAATCGTTTCACAAACTACATGTAGATGAAATTTTTTCATAGCACAATCCGACATAGAAAAAATTATACGGGGTGGAGTTTATTAGTGTTGGTATCCTTCACCATAAAATTATTCCTTAAATATTACCTTCCATGAACTATCCATAATCTCCCAATTAACCTCTCCATTGAATATCTAAGTACCAAATGTTACCCTTTGTGAATTAAAAAACCATTTCCTCTTCCAAATCCCCCATATATATATGTTATTAGAGTATTGGGAACAATAATATGCCATAAAGATTATTCATTATTATGTTACACGAGGATCTATAGTAATCCTACCTCCTGAGGGGGTCCTTGTAATGTCCATGATCATACATTATTATGGTAATAATGATCCCAAATAAAGAGGTAGTTCTAGGGACCTCCATATTTTAGACAAAGAGGGGAACCTATTTCCATTCCCATTAATATGTGTTAGTACTAGATCCTTCTCCCATCCCCAATAAAATAAGGAGAATGTAGTCCCTCATATAGTAATAACCTAATGTTTCATGTGTGTAACATTAATATGGGTTCATAATTACCAATAACCATTATGAAAAAAATCATAAGAGACTGGAAGAATATCACATTATCTCTCTCATAACCTCATCATGGTTAATAATATAATAGAATAAATGGGCAGACCAATTCCATTTATCTATCCCATTACCTCAGTTCATCAACCAATTGAGGAAGGGGATTGTGTGGTTCGGAAAATATTCATGATCATATTTTTTCTCAGAGAATTCTTGACTCATGTGGTCTCATATGTTAGTTATGATCATAAGATACACATTATTAAACACCTATCTTAGAAAGACATCCCCTTTTCAGATCTTCCTATCACATTCAAAATGGGCCCCCAATTTCTCATAATCCACATATATAATCACTTAAATGGTCCTTAAATTTTATACAAGACACAACCAAGTTCAAGTTATTTGATCAGTGATTCGAATACAAGTTGTATTCATTGGTTTCCACATTGAGGACCATACCCAACACCATAAATTCACCCTACTCATCTATGGGACATATCCCCAATAGGTTCATACCCATCTTGGATATATATATTCCTTTTGAAACACTTTTAATCACCATCTGCAATGTGTGAAATTATTATTAGGATCATGACCCCTCCTGGAAGGCTACATCTCTCAAAGGCCCATTAGACTGTATTAGAGTATTCCCTGGTCAAGTTTGAACTACATCGTCATTGATTCCTATCCAAATGATATATCTAAGAACTCTCATTAAGATCCAAACCCAACCCCCCAAATTTCACCCTAATCTTACATGATCCATATCTCTAATAGTTTCAAATAAAACATGGATGCCTATAGTCCTTACAAGACCATTTTAATCATCAACCTTAATGGTGTACATTCCTAGTAATATCATGCTCCCACCAAGGAGGATGCATCTCTCCTTGTTCATTTGGGTCACTTTTGTGTAATCCCCCCACCATTAGATGACTGAGATCCTCTATCATATAAATCCTAGATAGAAAATTTTAAATATTATTATTTGGTCCTCATCACATGAACATATAATCTATGATGTGGCTGTATAAGTGGCACCAAATTATATAGATTCTGATTCCATCCAAAATAATACATTGGAAACCTTTATTAAGGGTCTGATACCAATATCCCTATGACTCTTATCACCCTGGATGATTATAAAATTTTCAACACCCCATCTTTGGACATAAATAAATCACTGTAAATATTATCTAATAATAATATATAATATGTTTACAAAATGGTATCATCTGTGGATAACATCAAATAAAGATAGATATCTCCATCCATAAAGAAACTCGAATACATATAGATGATTCTAAATTCAATATATTCTAATAAATGACTTCTATAGTATATGTTACCAAACCCATACCTAGTATTTTCAAAATTATTCCCAAATACACCATAGTAATACATGTGAGTCCCAACATATTCAATAACCCCCCCAAAGGGTGTGATAATCACGACCATCCATCCTCCTGACCAATAGGCTTTCTATGGTCTCCTTGGATTAATCCAAGTGGCATTCTACCTTTCGAAATTAGTTCTATATTGAATTGAAATTAGTGTGGGTGGAAAAACAAGTCTATAAAACAAAATTGTGAACTAGATGTGAATCCTTAACTAATATGACTATATAACCCACATGTCAGAACCCTTTTGAACACAAAATTGAAATGTTTCAAAACATGGATCCAATGAAATTAATTTTTGATTTATCTATTTATAGATATTATTCTTCGATAGGGTATTAATATTGTTATTGTTCATATTTATTGAAAAATGATTTTAAATATAATCCCTTCAGCCCATTCCAATGACATCCTTTCAACCAATTTAAACTTTTCCATCACCTACCAAGCCCCCAACAATTATGAGGACATCATCAATGATCCAAATTCATCGATGATATATATAAAATATGTTTATTTGGGTGTACCTAAACAATGGTACTATACAAGACATAAATATTTTGAAATAATCCCTCCCCCTTATCAAGCCCTACGATCCATCAACTCAACACTGTCCGGTGACCCAAAATAAGATTACACCAATTTCCATGTCAATTAATTTTGAGAGTCTATTCACAGAAATGAAAAAAATCATCCCTTATCTCTAGGATTCTTAACAAGATGTTGATGAAATCCTCATATAGATATCACTAGGCTACCTCCAAAAGGATGTGTCTACTGGCCACCAATGAAAATGAAATGCGTCATCAATCCCACAACCTGATAAGGGTTCCACTCTTGGAAGTTCATCAGAGGGCACCCGGATCCAGGCATCTAGGATATCCCACTATGGGTTTCAAAAAATCAATAGAAAAATGAACAATACATCAATTCCCTCCAATGAATCCCTCCAAAATATTTGGTGACAAACCATGGGTAGATGAACACTCCCTCCCACACCCACCATTCTTTCTATTATAATTTGGATACACACTGAGAAATAATATATAAGATCTTAAAAAAATATGGGAATACCCATATATCTTCTCCAAAATTGATTATTTTAACTATTTCTCAGAATTAAATAGTTTGAGAAGTGTAGGAATAAATCCCCGATCGATCTATAGAATATGAATATATATTTATGTTTGTGTTAAAAAGTCCATCCCATACATATGGGAATTGATTGAGGGAGAAGAATGTATTCATATTCAAATTATACATGTTTTCTAGGACGTAATTTAAATATTGGTGGTAACTAGTAGTGAGGAATATAACCCCACCTCTGAATATGAAGTGACTTAGAAGAATAATTGATGATTTTCCATGGATCATACACAAATTTGATCTCCCATCAGGTTGGTTTGTGGCCATCCCTTGATAAATGAAAAAATGGGTAAAGCCCTAATACTCTTTCCAATTGGAAGAAATTTCAATAATCTAGTTCCACTATACAAAGAAAAAATAGCAAAAAAATTCCAGATATATATAGGTATATTCAACAGTTAAAAGGGAGATAATCAAATAGGATTCCATATATGAAAACTATCACCCAATGTAGGTGGCACCAATCACCTATGTAATTTCCTAACCCGAGATCCACATAACCGGTGACCTAAGCTGGTGGGTCACATAACCTCAATTCCAACTCTCCATATACAAGATGATAATGACTATAAGAGAGGATCTAAGGTATAACAATGTGGAGACTATACACTTATATTAGAGTGATGCAACTGATATTATAAATAACAGGAAATAATAGAAGAATATATTTAAATACATCGAATTAAGAAAACAATTCAATAATAGAATTTGGATGTTTAAATGACTAAATAATTTAATATTAATAATATTCTATATGTTGATCCATATATAATGATTTCATGGAATTATAATATTCAAAATGGGGAAACATGGTACATGCATATACATTATTCTATAAATAAATAAAACAACATTAAAATACCACTCTAATGGATCAATAGAAAAATATCTATCCTATTCTCATATGATCCTACTATATGAAAAGATGTCAAAACATATTTATCAGGGTACTAACCCTTATCCATTCCTACTGATGTGAAGTCATAATTGTACCAAAGGTTTCCTGGGTATGTAGTTAGGTAAATTGTGTAGGCCACCACCAATAGTGTTTAGAAATAATACACCTAGTGTAGATAGAAATGGAGTGTGTGTATATAACTACATAATATGTAATGATGGATATAGATAAATAATAGTTAGTTTAGGTTCCTATATGACTCAAGGAAGACTTTACCTTCTTCAGTGTAGGAAAAAAAGAGTATGAACACTAAACAAATATATATATATATATAATAATAATAACATTCATATTGTGATATAAAGTATACCAAAATATTTTGTAAGTATGTGATGAAATAAATATTGATATACATCAATACTATGTGTTTTATGGACTGGGGGAGAAACTCTAGAATCTATATCAAATCCAACAAGCTATAGCCTCATGGTTGGGTACAAGCTAAGAATAACTTAATGAATGTGATACTTCCTTCCTATCAATTGAGATAAGTGGGTTGATAATTCCTCCACAACACCAGGAACATAAGAACATGGAACTTCATTACCAATTCTGATAGAAATGTATAATGGTGATAGTCATCATTTTAAACATTCGATGTAAGATGGTGTGATAATTTGTGATCAACATGTCTCTTATACATCATTAAATAACCAATCTCTATTCCCTAATAATAATATAATAAGAATGAGGGATCAACTATTGAGCATTATATACAATACCATCACTACCAAGGGTGTTACAATCTATATAATTCAACATGATAATTATAAAACTGGAGGAATTGTCTTACAACCCATTTCCATTAACTTAATTCATGATATATAATTTAAAAAGGAATGAAAACTAAATTCCAATTTCAGTCCAGACACATATAAGGTGGTTTGGTGATATAAAAATTATATAGATGAGGGGAATTCCATTTACAAGTAAATAAAAATCCATAAACGGTTTTTGGTCCACATAAAATTATACTATAGAGGGGAATTAATTAAACACATCCAAAAAGGGGTAAATACAAACAAGGTATACAACATTTAATAACCTAGAAGGGCTCCACATGATTATAACAACATGTATATATTAATTTATAATGGAATAAAACATTTTAAGAATAGACCTAAAATTGAACGGCATGTTTCACAACAGAACGACAATGAAATGATCACAAAATTTATGAAAAATGACTAGACCACCTACCATAGGTTCATAAAGAACTCATTAAATATTGGATGCATATTTGATGTTTAACGGATGAAAAAATAAGGAAGGCCAAACACCCTGAATATATGGTGAATGATACAACACAAAAATACTTCAATAGATGCTAAGATAAAACTAGAAATAAAGAAATTGGATTAGATACATTACCACTAGTTATCCAATACTTCTAACGGTGACCTGTTTAGAATTTGGATGAGGGAGAACTCTGGAACCCTAGGTTAGAAAAATGTATAGCTTCATGGGAGAAGAAAATATTAGTTTGTTTTCTGGGGGAAAAAATTGAGAGGGGTGACATTTTAATTCAATTAAGAAAACAAAATTATATTCAACCTCAAAAACCATGGTCTCATGGTTTATACTAATGGTTCTGAAATCCATGTGAAAATTGTCCTGCATCTATTATGTAAGGAGGGATCTGGCATGGTTAGGTGTACATTATTTCTAACCATGAACAAGAAGTGTGAATAAGAACATTCAAAAACCACTACTATCTATCATGGAAATGTTCATTATTTATCCTAGTTATAGAAAACAATAAAGGCCCCTTTTATTAATAAAATCCCGACATGGTTAAGATCCAAATGTTCCTGGTAGGTGGAAGAGTTTTTTTGAACTGTCTGGATCATTCTGTTTCTCCAAAATCAAATATTTCATGCTATGGTGAAGTTTTTAACTACCTTATTACCATAGGGAATACATTTATTATCATTAAAAGGGATACACAATGAATGAAAATCCGGAACACAATGATCTATAGATTTGTGAACATAAGGGTCATTACTCCCCCTCCCTTAAAGAAAGTCATTTATGAGATGTCATTTAAAAGTTAAAGATGAGACATATGAGAAATATTAAAGCCACTAGGTTCCAGTATCAGCATCCTGATCCCATGTATCATCCTATAATTGGTCATGGAATCATAGAACCCAAACTAAACAAAAATACCTACCTCAGAGTTCCTTCATGATGTGATCCACAATATGAACTAGTTGCTTCTCGAAGAAATCCTACATATCTAACACAACCTCATTTGGTTGGAAGACATTTGACTACTCTTTATAATATCTGTTAAGTTTATATACTTGAAATACATAATTTCTAGACCATTGTCTATATATAAGTGATATATGGTAGTCCACTAGACTAGTTATATTCATTATCTCAAAATGCTTAATGAATCTAAGAGAGATATCAACCATCCTCCTAATACATCGATGGACTAACTTTGGTCAATCTTGCAGGAAAAAACGATCCCTGGACATGAACTCATGAGGTCTTCAACATCGATCAACATATTATTAGTATATATACTGAGTTGTTAAGATGTTCTTTTTGATCTAATGAACCATTATTGAAATCATTGTATTGGATTTTTTCTAAGAAACTATACATCCACTACCTCTAACCACCACAGTGGTGATCGACATGGGCTTCCATATATGGTTTCATAATAAGTCATCTTAATGGTTTCCTAGAATCATTTTTTATAAAAAATAAAAAAAAGGTATATATTTTTCCCAAGAAC
The DNA here is from genome assembly GCA_963277665.1 of Viscum album. Lineage (NCBI taxonomy): Eukaryota > Viridiplantae > Streptophyta > Magnoliopsida > Santalales > Viscaceae > Viscum > Viscum album. The sequence goes on along the minus strand of OY728155.1, from coordinate 354,018,364 downwards.
ATCCAAATTTGGTGTCAGATGTGTGTAGTATGTCCTCTAACACTTGAATCGTGTGCTCTATCTTCACATCAGTCTGATTGGGATAAGTCATTATTATAAGCACTAGTGTATTCTTGGATTTTGTAACCCATTAAAAAATATATATGTGAACTGAGGGTCTCTATTATTTATGATATATGGTATAGCTCCATGAAAACATGCATCCACCTCGACAAACAAGATCCCTATCTCATCAAAAGATAAGGTCTCTAATATATGTAATATGTGTGTGAGCTCTGTCAAATGATCAACAAAAACCAAAAATATATATTTTAATCAAGGAAATCTAGGTAAATAATTCATAAATTCCACAGATACAATATCTCATTTGCACTTGGGAATTGAAAATGGCTATAAATTTCTTACTGGTCAATGTTGTTCTACCTTCACCTACAGAATGGTGTAACGTCGAGTTCTAAAACTATCTATATGTCATTATATAGTATTCCACCAATAATGGAGTCATAATTATCAGTAAATCTTACTTACTATGGGATATACCTTCCAATCCAAGTCATGATATATTGGTATCATCTCCTCTCAAATGTATGATGTGACCTAGACACACCCATGTAATCATAAAGTCATAACATCATCCATGGTCCAACCAGAAAGATGTATTTTATTCATAGATACATTATCTTTGCAAAAGGACCTCAATTATGAATTATTCCTCATTCTCAACCATTATATTAGAGTAGAATCCACTACTAGGGATGAGAGGAATGTTTACACTTGATTCTCTTTAACTTCAACATGCATCTTAGAAAACTTGGCTATAATATTCTATTCACCACTAGCCTCTTGAACCTACTTTTTATGAGTTTTCATTCACAATGCATCAACTATAGAATTTCATTATCAAAGTATATAATAATGTTCAAAAGAAATGGATTGTAGGTACTCAACCTTTATGTGCTTCATGAAATTCAAATAAAACTATGTAATGATATACCTGAGTATTTTGTGATCAGTGAATACAAAAAAATCATTGTAAAGTAAATATTGTCTCCAATATTGTATAATAGGAAAACTTATGGCTAGATAGATGTCATGAATCTGATAATTTCACTTAGGAAGACTCAAATGGAAAGACATGTATGTCATGACTCAATCATCCTACATCATAACATCTCTTATCCTAATAACTAATACACCACAATATATTGTATAACACATGTGTTGATCTAGTATAATTAGGATCAATGATAAATTAATTGTTCCCTTAACCTTTAAAAAGGATAATTCATAATCTTCAAACTATAAAAGTTTCAAATCCTTCTAAGAAAATACCACAAGCGGTTCTTCTAGGATTGAAAATTATTTTATTAAGCATCAATAATACCAGTATATCCCCATGATACTTCTTACATCAAAGTCGTTCTTAGGATGAATCTTAAAACATATATCTCCTACATTCTCTAGGACTACAGATGCACCTTAATCTAAGATGATAAGACCTATGAAGTGAAAATTTTCAATACAATGGTGGTATTTAATAAGCATGACATAAATTTTGTTCTCTATCAGTGTAAGTATGATATCAAGATGTTGGGAATGCTTGTGTCAAGAACGCGAATACCCTAAGAATTTTTCTACAATGAATACCATGAAAGAATCTATATACATGTTAAAATCCCAATTCATTAAATCGATAAATATTGCAGGCATGTATATGAAAATTAATGACAATACCAGGTACTTATAAAGACCATAACTACTATAGAGAGTTGTTCAAGGTATGATGATCTATCATGAACTAGATGATATCCCCACCTCAAGTCAATATCAGAAAACACACTCTATCCATAGATCTGATCAAAGAGGTCATCTTTTCATGGTAGTGGATATTTTATATTTACCCTATGATGGATCAATCATTGGTAATCAATGAAAAACAAGAGGGTACCATCTTTTTTTTGGTTAAGATAACTACTATACTCCAGGGATAAGGGATGGGTTGTATAAAACCTTTATCCTATAGGATATCCAACTATTTCTTAATCTTCATAATATCTATAGGTTCCATGTTATAAAAAGTAATTTACACTATTTTCTCTCCTAGAACAAACTCAATGTCGAATTATAGCTTTTTTAGTTGAGGTAGACGAGAAAATTAATCAAGAGAGTTAGCCCAGCAATGATCCACTACTAGAGGGAAAATATAAGGCTATAACCTCTGATCATCATGGATTAGAATGGATAAATAGGATATCACTATGGTGATCCCCTAATTCATTAGGTCCCAATCAAGATGAATTAAACAAGATCTCCCATGTGGATATGTCTTCTAAGATTAGGTGATCTAAATGTCACCGTATAGAGATATCAATCTGTATTGTCTTCATAGGGAACTAACTAGTCCATTCTAAAGAATACATTGAACCCCATCATGTCAATGATGAAAATATTACACAAAAAATAAATCTGCCTATATAAATAGGAATGTAATTACCTTGGTGACTGCTCTCTCACAAACACTTAATGGTGTATCGAGTATCATCATGAAAAAAAGTGTTATATGTAAAGGGAAACAATCTCTTCAATTTCTTCAGATATAATATATTTTGATAAACCAATTTAAAAAAACTAAACAATAAATTAGAGGCAACGAGAATAGTACCTCAAATTATAGAATGTCACATGATCTTATTCAATAGCATATGCTCCAATGCATGTAATTGGCCCATAATATTACCCTAAGTCATATAATAACTTCTGTATGTAGTCCCTCTCTATAATTGCTACATATCTTGAGTTTCAGTACTACTTCCTTGACCACAACCTCATCTTGAGAGACCAATCGTAAAAATGATTTCTCTAGGATGATATGCTAATAGCCACTCTCTGGAAAATGGGGTGGGTGTTGATCTCCCCCTCTTAGACACATTTGGAAATTTCTTACTGATTCAAAATATATTCACCATAATTTCAAAACCTCTACATTAAAATAGATCCCACATACCATGAGTTTCTTTATGTCCTAACCTCATGTATTAGTGAAACATAAGGAATATTTCAGTATGATATATCTAATTACTACTATGCTTGCAATAAAATAGGAAAGATAATTTCTCCCAAAATAAGAATCATTGACTAGTCTAGGTTTTGAATCACTAAGGATCCCAAAATCAGATTAATTATTTTTTCTCAACAATGAGGGCCAAATTTACTAATCCAAAAGTAGTAGTCATCTAAAATACTTTTATCTATGATTTGATGAAATATAACTTCCCATCCATAAAAATTATCAAAAACTAAATATCTTTACCAAATAAAGTCAATGTGAACTGATAGAACTTAGTAAAATGAGAATAATATTCAATGATAGACATGGATCCATACTTCATGCTCTTAAACACTCTATTCTTCTCATCCCTCAGTGTTTTTGGAAATAAGTTCTTATAATAGTTCAACTCAATGTCTATCCATTTCATATCTTGATATTGGTGTTCCTAGGTAATAAATTCCCAACATTACTTATAATAACTATGTATCATATAGTCCATGATCGTAACCCTCATATCTAGAGGCATACAATATAACAAAATATAGAAATCCTGGCTTCCATCCATGAATCCATAGAGTGAGGTTTTCAATCCCTAAAAAATGTGTGAATATACGAGAGGTAGAACTCAATAGATAACTCTTACATAGTTGGGGTAGGTCAAGAAACACCATTCATATACTGGAAAAAATGATGAAAACCCTCTAAAAAATATGGAGTTTTTCATAACAGAACATTCACGTTCTGCCATAGGCGGATCAAAAGAAGGTATCACCGACAGCTCAAGGACTACCCCTTTTGTGTGTGGTCATCACTGACTTCAAGGAATACGAATCAAGGATATCATGGTGTCATGATTATATAATTCGAAACACATTCCTCATAAGAGAGTTTAGTAGTCTACGAAATATAAATAGGTAAAAGTATAATAACATAGATTTCATATATAAAATATAACACATATTTTCCTTCTCCAATAAAAAGGTATTGGAATTAACGAAACACCATTCCAGGTTATAATTAATGTAAGAGACACCCTATATACAAACTGATATGGTTTAGTTTTGGTGAAGGTCTTGTATAACATGATAAGGGTTCTACTAAATGAAGTGAATATTTCATGCTATAGAAGAAAAAACCCTTGACATTAAAATTGAAATCCCATTTAATTATGAACATTTTACATTTAATGATTTAAATATACTAAATTTATAGTATTTATAATAATATATTAATATATAATAGTAATGAACCAATAGGTTATGAATAAAAATTTCACTGAAATTATCTAATTATGTTACCATTATAATTGTATATGGTAAGATAAGAATTATATTGATGTTGGATCATTGACTAGTCATATTATTTTATTACTTCAAGAAATGTCTTCATATTTAAATATAAAAGGATCATGATTTAACTATATGAAATAGGAAAATGAATACAAAAAATTAGACATGGATTGGAAAAATTCATGCCATATATGTTAGAGGGTCCCTATAATGATGAATGGGATGGAATGCCCTCATTTAATTTGGCCAACCTAAATGAAATATATTTTAAATGACACAAATTATATTTAAATCACATAACATGTTCATCACCCATTGGTGAATTCATATCGATGTTAATAGGAATAAACTATAATATATGTAACCCATCATAGCTAATTTGTTGTTACCCCATATATGAGTTATCTACTCACTTTCATAGGCTCATTCCTATATAAAATTACATTATAATCTCATGTGTAATACCCAAAAAAACAATATAAATAGAAAAGGAAACTCTAATACCACTTTTAACATCCCGAATAGGGATCCATTAAACCAGTTCCTCGAGATGGTGGGTCACACTAACTCAAGAGAGCCTCCCCATATGATAGAGTATAAGGGCTGGTTGAAAGGGTTTATGATGGTGTAGTGAAGATACTATAGCCTCATATTAGTGTGACACAGTTGATATAATAAATAACATATAATAAAAGAATCATTTATTTGAACAGATGGAACATTGGAATCAATAAAATAATAAACCCTAGAAGTGTAAATAACAAAAAACTATATTAATATAAAAATAACATAGGCTTGATCATATACAATGATTTCATGGTATGCTATTATAAAAAAGGAGAAATTGGGGATATACATATACATCATTCTATACAAAATTAGAAAATTTTATAAGGATTTATCCAATTGAATCATGAGAATATGGTCATTCTTATACTACCATAATCCAACTATAAGTTGATCATATCAAAAATTCGTCGTAGGGTGTTATCCCATATACATACATAAAGACAATATTTCTACTTGGGTACCAAACAGATTCCGAATTTAGTATGAGATAAATACTGAAAGCGACCAAAAATGAAGTTTATTAATACTTAATCCATTGTATACCGAAAATCACTTTAAAAATATTACTAAATAATATGAAATGTTGGAAATAAATGAATAATATATTGCTCTGGTGCCTATAAGACACCTGAAAGACTTAACCGGCTTTAGTGTAGGTCATAATGCGTCTGATCAGTAACCATAAATATAAGATATAAGATACATATATATATAGTTATATTGTATATATGCACATTTGAAATAAGTACGAGATGACATAAGTATGAATATACATAGATACTAGGTGTTGGATAGACGAATGGTGTAACTGAGGCATCTATAACTAGTCTAATGAGCTATAGGCTCTTGCATTGGTAGAAGACCTGATTCTCATAATAATTGCAAGACATATTTCCCATCAGTTAATATACGTGATGAGATATGTCATTCCTGACAACCAAAATGAAGGAACAGGAAACATCGTGACCACATCCTAGATAAAAGTATAACTATTAGAGTTGGCACTCCTAATGACTAATGTAATGGAGAGTGTATCTTCATGCTAAATAGGTCCCTTATCTAGTGTGTATCGACCAATATTTATGTTATAATAATAATAATAATAATAAAAGTAATAAAAATAATCCACTAGGGTCACTTATTCAGCATTGTATTAATCATAACCATCACTACCTAGGGAATCTGAATCTATATAACTCATTTTTGTAACGATAAACCATGAGGTGTGGTCAGACCCCAGATTTCAATTAATATATGTTATTATAATTAAATTAAAAAGGAAAGATAATTCAATTCCATTGTTAATACATGAACATAGAAGGTGTGTTTGACATCTAGATAGTTATATAAAATAATGAAATTCCATTTAATAGCAAGGATGAAAAAATAGACATTTATTGGTCGATTATAAAATTAAAATATGGGGACAAATTAACTTTTCACACCCAAATAGGGGTGGAAATAAAAATATTCTATAACCATTAATAATCTATAAATTTTCCATGAGAGTATAACAACATGAATATATTAATTTATAAAGGAAATGCATGTTTTATGAAAAAACGAGGCAATGACATGAACACATCATAGAAAAACATCTATGAAAAATCAATATAATTATGTTAAACATATATACCACCTACTGTATCATCTTAAAAGGCTCTTCATGCAATATAATTTTTAAATATTAAGTAGAACTGAATAAAATAACCAAAACTGTAATGAACTAAAAATACGGAGAATGATTTCATAGAAAAATTTCACAGTATATGGGATTGTCAATATAGGAAAAATGAAATAAGATTATAGAGTTTATGTAAATATATCCAATATATATGAGGGTGATACATTTAGAGTATAAATATGGGAGAACTAAATTTCCATAGGATTGGAAAATTGAGTACTCCATGAGAGAGTAAAAGGGTGTTCTGTTTTATGAAGAATAAAAAAGAGATATGGGTGAGCATAAAATTAATTAAAGGGATGAATATTAAATTCACATTCATAAAATAGTGTCACATGGTTTAGTTAACTAGTTGGACAATACATTATCAAACAATTCATCCCCCACTGTATAAGGAGGGACCCTGTACATGCTAGGTGAATTGAATGCCTCACATTGAACATGTCATGACAAAAACCACCAAAATAAACACCTTAAATATCAAAACGGTTCATACCATATCTCCCATAATTAATGAAAACAATTTCCCCCATATTATATCCAATATTCCATACATAGTTAGGAGAAACATTACTGGTTTAGTGGAGTGATTACCGCTAACCGTGTGGAGAAGTCAGTTTCCCCAAAATATAAGGTTCCTAGCTCTGAAGAATCATCATAATCCTTTGTGACAATTGTGAATCTATTAGTTTATAAGAAAAGGGATTCACAATGGATATAGATCCAAATAACTATGTCACATACCTTTGAGAAAATTATAGTCGTTACATCTCAGGTAAAGAAATATGAAAATAAGACTCATAAAAACAATTTGAAAATGATGAGACAGTCCATGTCATAACTCTATTTTATATTGGTGTTCCTCATGTAATCATTTGATTATCTACTAAAGGAAAATATTTTACTTACCTACTAAAAAATTATGCTTATAGTAACTGAAATTGATAATTTATTCCATGTAGTCATGTTGTAAGATTATCCTAGGACACTCCCTTGACATGTTACCATGAAGATTTAATTCATGATAAGAATCTGAATGATATTGAGAGACCATATACTATTTAGTGCCCTGGTAAACCTATATTTAGCCAGAAAATAAAAAAACAAGAAGTTACTCCACTTTATATTTTCTTTATTAATGTTCATCTCATTGGTATATGCTATAGAACTTCTCCATACAATTAATACATTAATCCATGATGGTGTTCCTCCCTATACTGGCACTCACTGCATAAGTAATCCACACATCGACATTTCATTTCATCAAGAAGGTCCCCCCAATAGTGAATCTGTTTTTAGAAATCTATCATATCACGAGGCACTTAAGAAAATGTGGAGATTCATGCCTGATTCATCATAATTTTTAAGAGATATTCTTCAAATCCAGAATGTTTTCCAAGGAAATTTGTTTTGACCAAACCATCCTTCAGTCATCTATCATATAATAAAACTAAATAAATAACAACCAAAAATAATTATTATAATGAAGGGATTGGAAAATTTTTACTTTTATCAAATATGTATGATGAAACACTCATAAAATACGAATGATACATTTTTCTCAGGTTGGGAAATTTTGAGACAGACGATGTACTCGTGATTTTTTGTCCCTTATCCACTATCGAATTCAACATTATATGGAATGTCAGAGGATTTTATGTAGAACATATTCCAAAATATAAAAACCAAACATTATTATTTTTTTTAAAATCCCCAATGATGAATATCATGATAATGTAAAGGTTGTATGAGATACTGACCTTCATATTGAATTGGAAGATCTCCTTCCAGTATTACACCCAAAATTGGGAAAAAAAACAAGGAGGGATTCAACATGAATATCTCGATCCATTAAAAAAATAGTTACAAGTAATCAATAAAGCCTCATCTTGTGTTCCTTTAGAATGATAGGGAGAATAAATGGAGTTTCACTTCACCTCACTCGGTGATTAAAAATGCACCCAAAAGGTGACATCATGTAATTTCATAGCCTTAACCTAGCTTTGTGAATGATACTCTGCTCATAATAGATGGTATTATTAGCAAGAAATGGCATATAAAATCTCTCAAAATGTCACAATATAAGATAATGATCCATAAAAATGAATTTTCATAATTTTTATGAAATGATAGAGATTGACTCCCCATTAAGTGAAGTCAGTCATTAGGTAAAAACGTATATGAATAATGATAAATCAGGTGAGAAACATATAATCAAAACCTAAAATTTTAGACAATGATTCATAAAATCATAAGGGTGGAAAAAACATCTATAGGAGTAGTAGTTAAACATCATACACTACCCTTAGGGTTAGGAATTACTTGATCACATACCTCAACACCATCCAATCATTTCCAAAACATTGTGGTAGTGGAATAGAAGAACCCCCAAATCATAGGTTCCATGATAATTTTTACATCATCCTAAGAAACTTTAAGTATTCTCTAGGTTGGAAGAAGTTATAAAAAAACAAATATTCATTGTTTATCCCATATAAAGATGTAGTTTGGTCTTCAATTACATGAAAATGAATGGTATTGATATGTTTCCTTCATATTACCCTTCACCAGACAGCCTCCAAGGGATATATGATTGAAATTATGATATTACATGATAATTTAAAAAAATGACATGTTAATAGTGAAAATAAAACAAGGGATAATTTATATTCTAATAGAAAGTCCCACAGAAACCAGTAATCCCATTATTTAGAGACTGAAGAGACACTTCCACTGTAGTTCTCATTAGTAAAAGTAATTAGCACCACTTCTAAAAATATAGTAGAAAATCATGTTATAGCTGGATAACAATATCATCATATATGTATTCGAAATATTTTTCACACATAAACAACTGAATAAGGTGAGAATGAAAGAAATTAGCGATTTGTACAAAATTTAGGAATTCCACTAAATACTCTATTGCCTCTTCTTCTAAGGGAACAATCTAAAGAAAAGGTTATATTGGGGTTCAATCCCACTTATCACCTGAATGTGTAAAACCCCTTGTGGTAAAGGATATATTGAATTAATATGAGTATAAAATTAAAGAAATAACTAGTCTTAATGTTTAATTTCTTAGATTCCATATTCCCTCTTGATATTTTCTTCCAAAAAAACATCATTTCATTAATCCCTCTTATTTACCCGAGAAGAGGAGATTTTTATACCAATGAAAGAGGATTGAAAGTGTCAAATTAATTCTATAAAAATAAGACCACTATGTTTGGATATACTGAAATCAAAATAAAAAGACTTATTTTTTTTGGAAAAACAACCAAACCAATGACAATCAAGTTACATTCGACTAGCTGATGAACAAGTACATATAGGACTAATAAGTCTAGTTCATCATGTTCATTCCAATAGTCCATCCCTACGCATTTTCCTATTACCAATGGTTTTATTAACATCATGGAATCATTATTATCCAAGATATAAGATATGGAGGGACATCATTCACAAGTTAAAATTGAAAGAAAACCTTACACTAAATGGGATTATACAACACGTCCCCTTCCAACAAATGGAAATACTCTGTTTATAACATTTTATTATTCAGGAGATCTGGAACAACATGTTAAAGATTATTATCTTAGAGTGTCCTAATGATGGGAACTATGTTTCTATTAGAATCCACCCATCTCTAGATTTTTTATATTTTTTAAGGGATCATACTTCATTTGGTACACTAGTTTTTTATATGTTCAATAAAAGGATAGAATGACCATAACATGAAATTTATCTACTACCTCAGCTCAAAACTATGGATAAAAATAGTCCTTAACAACATTAAATGAAAAATAATTTATAATGAGATAATATTTGACAACATTTATTTTTGTAAGTGTCAAACATACTCGAGAAATATATTGTTTCCATAGGATTACTTGTTGGTTCATTGCACATTATCAATCCTTGAAGAGTTGTAAACACCACTAATTATTCTATAGTTCATAGTTGGGTTATAATAACATGATTAATTTTCAAAAATATTTTAAAATATCATCTTATAAACAAAATCCATTCCCATAATAGTAAAGAAAAACTAGGAAAGTAGAATAAGAAAACTAGAAATACAATTGTCAATTTTATACAATCTCATATAAAGGTTCATTATTAGAATAATTCTCCTTATAATTTCAACACCATGAATGATGGAAATAGAACAAAAATAACCTCATTGGGATGAATATATAGTTTCTAAATGATCCTGGTTTGAAAATTACAAAATAAATGTCTACTCCTCTTATAAAATTGTTCTTACTTATTTATTAGAAACCATGGAAAAAATCTGTTAACATTTCTAAAATCAAGAAGACCTGATCAATTCTATCTTGAAGTTCATCTAGATTATTTATCATTTAATAATATTTTGTGGCATAAAATACAATAATATTTCATTTTCAATGATATCCAGAAAGAAACTTTAATTCTAGGGAAGAGATGTTTGGAAAACCACCAGCATAGTTATAATGTGTTTCAACTGTCACATAGAAGGAAAAGGTTTAATGGTAGGAAGTTTTCCGCTTCAATTAAAAAATGTTTAATTATTAGATGACCGTAAAATCAATCAAACATATTAGTTATACTCTCTACGTGTATTAAAAATAATTAATTTTTTCTCATATTCACATCTATTATTGGAAATCTGACTCCATAAACTCATTGAACCACAAATGGTCAATAATATAATAACTTTTATGCATGAAAAGGTAAAAAAACTTATGATTATGAACCTAAACCATAGACAAATTTATATTTTACTCCTCATATTTAATTATTTTGTTCCTAATAGAATAGACACTACCCCCCAAATGGTACAACAGGAACCAACCCATCAGAAAAATCCTCATCATATTAATATATTATATTTGGATCCATTAATGTAAGTCATTTAATGTAGACCTTATCTTATTAGGAGTTTTATGATTATGCAATGCCTCCTAAATAAAGTTGGGGTAACCTGAATCTATGTTGTATGTGTCAAGGAAACATATGGAAGTCAAATCATAGATAACCATGTTATTCAATCAACATCCCATCTAGAGAAATTTATAATAATAAAGCTCAATTGAAATAACATGGATAATTTCAATATTATAAATCAAATTCCTCCAAAAAATCGTTCTGAAACAATTATTTTGGGAGACCAATTGATAAATAGGTTAATACCGTGTCATTCAAAACATGTGGGAAGGCCAAGATTTTCTGATCTCGTAGTAGAAATTATGTCATATAAATCTTATAATACACCTTAATCATCTTCCCAATTCACATCACCTGCAAAAATTCCTTCTTGGGAATAATTTTCAAACATAAAAATGTAGATCCTTGACCCAAAAGTATGACATCATATTGAATTTTTCCCTATTTTTGAAAAACAATTGAATTATATATGTTTAAAATATTTCTAATGATCATCATCAATCACTAATAGAGGATATTATATCCACATAAGAGTTTCAAGATGATGTTTCCTCCGCTAAAGGATATCATGCTATTATTGACTCCATAAATGACATATAGTTTAGTATTTTAAAAAATAGAACATATATGATGTTATAAAAATACACCTCATTCCATTTGTATATTTTAAATACGATATGGAATTTCCATCCAAAGATAAATCATTTTAAATCATTTTGGATTCAATCTTATTCCAATCAATGCATTTTAATGATAGGGATACACTAATGAATATTTCTACACATATGTTATAATTCTCTAAGGATGTGATAAAAGTAAACTAAAAAAACTCATCCTCATTAATAATATTGTTTCATAATGATCTTGTGTTTGAATATTAGTTTCTGGTCATCCATCCATAAAGATCTTTTAATGTCTCACTAGGAAGGCCTTGGTTGCATCAACAATAAATGATCCCATAATTTTACTGTCAATTCCACATATAATGTTGAAATGTGAATATTTGGAAAGTTATATGATGGAAAAAAATTTGAGTCTTGTGAATCTAAATATATTGACTCCGTGTTCTTATAGAGATACAAGAGGAAACCTAAACCTTACAATGTCACTAAGTTCAGCACTCTAAATGACCTAGAAATAACCCCAACTAGTTCATTCAATAACTTATGTCGTGAATATGTATTTCCCACAAATTAAGTATAATTCCTTATTATAGATTCAGAGATTTTATCATTGGTATTCATGATACCCATAATGATAGTTGAGCTCATGGTCATCAAAAAATATAAAATTCATCCATTAGAAAAGATGCTTCAAAGGAAAATACTATTACATTATCCTCAGAACCATCTAAAGTCATCATATCAGCATTGGAAGATATGGTCTTAGGACACTAATATTTCCACAAACTTTAATGATTCCCTTGAATCTCTAATATTTTATAACATGGAATCAATGGATGAGAAAGAAGAAAATGATGTTGTGGAAGAAAATGATCTCTAAGATGCTTCTCTAGAATTTGATGAGGGGGTTTACATCACTATCAATGTAATCTGTTTGATAAATATCGTTTGAGATTATGATCCTTGATCCATGCTCACTAGTGCATATATTCTCTTCAATGAATGGGATCTTAACACTAGTTTTATGTACCAACACCAAGACATGTTTGAATGGAATTACAATGAGATTATACACCTTGATCATATATTGTATACCCATCATTAGGGATATTTAAGAGATCAATGTGGTAACAATAATAAATCCATAAGGACATATATTACTCATGTTTCCAAGGATGTAATTGAAATTAACGAACTCTTCAAAGATGATTTCATTTAAGAAGTCTAATATCAAAAATTACTCACCAACATTTCCCCTATTAGGAAAATGAATTGGTAGATTTGGGTTTACATAGATTTCAAACAAATCAATTGTAATATCAATAATGTTGCCATCCTAACACCGATCACAGAACATATGATTAATTAAATATTTGGATATCAAGACCATTCCTCTTTTTGTAGATATTCAACATACAATAAAATCTTAATTCCCCCATAATATGAATATGATACTTCCTTCTTGACCCCTTAGGGTGTATTCTATTACCAGGTGATGCATTTTTATTTAAATAATAATGGAACTGCAAATCTGAATTCCGTGCATCTAATCATAAAACCCTTAATTGGATAATAAATAGTGTTATGTTGATGATTTTATGGTAAAATAAAAAAACGGATCTGATCATCTTGAGTATTTGGAAAATATTTTCACTAAACAAATTCAACATAGTATGAATATGAATCCTATGAAATATTATTTCAGTGTTACATTAGAAAAATTACTCCGATTTAATGTATAGAATCATGAGATCAAATACAATTGTGTGAAAGAAGGGGGAATATTGGGTATGTTACCTCTTAAAAACTAAATTAATTTAGAGGACTGTAGGGACATAGTTTCTACATCTTATTCGTTGTATAAAACTTCATAATAAATTGGTCCCCCATCCCAGTATTGATGAAAAAAGGGGTGTAATTCAATTGGATTGATGAATTCCTCTATGAAATCGATTGTCTCAAGAATTTTCACTTGTGCCCACTTGTGTTTGTTACACTATTTGAAGAAATGATACTCTTCCAATAGGTAAAAACTTCCAAAAAAAACCCTAGGTTCATTCCTCGAATAGATAAATGATTTCAATAATGCAGATAACCTTTATTATTTCATTCTCACCATGATCAATGATGAGACATTAAAATTTACAATTCAAGATGAATTGTTTTGAGTTGATTAACAAAATTTAATAATTGATTCATTTCCAATAGAACCATGAAATCCATTGGATATCTTCAAATGACAGATTAAAATATATCAATGATCATCCCATGTTGATTGTACATTAGTTTTTATGGGAAGTCATTCAGTAATGGTTTAACATATGAAATATACCACAAAAGGAAATAAAATTCCTATCGTAGAAATTTTATTTTATGAACACACTTATTTGGTTGAAGTGTTTATGAGTACAAAACTAATAGATGATGAAATCATCTTCTCTCGATAATCTACCTAAATATGAGAAGGGTATTTTGATAGTACATCTTTAAGAACAACCAAAAATAGAATGGAAGTCCCCATTCTCATTATGGTTGGGTTCATAATCATTATAATTTATCCCAAAAAGAATGTTATTGTTCCCCAACATGATATTAAACTATTTTATCAACATCTCTATAATATGATGTTAAACTGTACTACTGATATCCTTATCATAAGGAAATTAAACTGAATGATCTTCATCCATACTACATGATGTTAAAGTATATGGTTTAGAAAAACTATGTATGGATTTATTACTATCTACCCATGATATATTTTGATAGTTAGACTTCTTGTATTAGTAATAGCCACAAATCAACCTATTTATTTGATTAGTTTCTCCATCATTGGGCCATTTATGGATCTCTTCAAGTTTTTTCCTTTCTTTTTGTCTTCTGAAGACATATTTGGAACCTCATATTAGTTAAAGGTTTGTGACTTTAAACAATTTAAACCCAATGACCCTTGTAATATGACATAAAACTATAAGACTTTATAGTCCAACTTTTATGTCTCTAAACTACAAAGCCTGTAATCAGAGTCACAACATTTTAAACTATATGACATCAAATTTTTTACATGAAAACATTATTCATGGATGAAATCTTTATTGCATGACCTAAAGCTAAATAACATTTCGACCCATGATTTTGTGTATCAAAACCCTTGGTTATAGTATCCTACCACACCATAATTCTATAACTACAAGTGGATTGATTCTCTATTTTATAGGATACATATGATTTCCTAGAACATATGTCTTTGTCCTATCCATGAAATAAAAAATAATAACCTCTCAAAAGATAATAAATAATAATCTATGTATGCGACAAGAACATGGTTACTTTCACTTGATGGTCAATCATAATGATTCAAAACTACTTTCGGCTTAATTCATGCCCGTACAACATTTTTAGTGATTCTTGAGTACATTATGATAGGCTCATCCAAATTTATAAAAGAAGAACATGTTTCTATTTACTTCTTTATAAGACCTCAATATATTAGGGGAATATCAATCAGGGTCCCCTCATTTATGATCTCATAATATAAAAATATAACCCCTTTACCTATATATGAGTCAGATAAATGTAGGGAACACCTCACCCAATGGATAGTAATAGTGAAATTTCATCCTTTCTGCTCAGATTCATCCATTCAAATATCGTACAACTTCTCCTGGGGAAACACAGATCTCCCTAATATTCTTTTTCCTTAATTAATTGAATAAAATATTCTTGAAGGGAAAATTGTTTTGAGTATATATTAAATTAATTATATTTATTTTTCATAAGTATCCCTTAAAAGGAAGGTCAACTAGAGGCATATTCATTATCAGGAGAGACCTCTTCTATCTCCATAATGCATGCCAAAATCATGATAGAAACTATTTTTTTGAACATCATCCAAGGCCACTACTTTCATAATTATCCCATATTAGTTCTCTTAATTAGAGAAATCACAAAATATTGGTTTAGTAGATTCATTCTCACAACCCAAATATATTGGAACAACCCTGACCCGGAAGGCCTTAATTCACTCTTCATTTAAATGACATCATGTTACCATCATACATTCTGTATGATTTTAAACCAAATGTTTTCTTATAACTAAACATTTCATGACCCACTCTTTGGAAATATATATATAAAGACACCTAGATCATAGATCATGTTCCACCCACAACATAATCAAATACCTTTATCATTTATTCTAATAATCATTTATTCATCCAATAACCAATATCTCATAATTTTTTTCTCACACCGAGCATTACTTATGTGGGATTCATAGTTTTTTAAATTACATTCCCTCGAGATAAAGGACTATTAGTTCATTTCAATGTTAACATGGTCCTAGATTCAAGGTCATAAATGAAACAAATGTCTTCCTTTCCATTTGACATTAAACTGCTTGGTTTCCAAGAACAATGTGTGTCTTGATTCCCATCAGCACGGAAATAGTAGTGATGATTGAATATATAATTTTTGGTCCAAACAATAAAATATGATTGTCTCCCATCCCTACATATAGGTAAAAACTAAACATGAAACTCCTTATTAGAACATTGTGTGGCATAATTCCTATCATTTTCGAACATGCATTGGTTCCTATATCTTAATTCATGGATCCAACATAACATTAAAATAACCAAACTCTTTTATATATGATCCATATCAACATTGGTGGGTCATGTATGAGATATCACCTAGCTCATGAGACTATAATTAAATGAATAATGGTCCCTCAACAAATAAAATTTTGATATGGATGGGGAAGTTTCACTAAAACAACATTCATATTTATTATATTTTTGACGGGACACATAGGGACACCAGAAACCTATGTCTTGGGAAAATACACAATTAAAAAAATCTATATCCCCATTATTATTAGATTTTAAAATAAATAATCCTTACATACTTTAGAACATTCATTACCAAAATATGTATTTGTGGCTAGGAATACCAAATATCCATAATTATCCCTTCAAAATGATTTAAACATTAGGGAACATGTCCATGAAATAGTGACGTTAAACTAAATGAAACTCATCCAAAATCTACCACATTAAACACTATTTAAAGGACCTTTTCAAATGACCCTAAACCATAGAACATTTAAGTACATTCAACATGATATTAAACTAAATGAAACACTGTAAATTCTATATGACCCAATACTTATATGAGTTCTACATCCATGAAATGGTACTTGGTAACATATTTGGAGACTTACCTTATCCCAATCCCATACTACAGTGATTTATTAAAATTACTTTCCATTTTATAATGCACAAGAGCCTCAGCCCAGTTGGCGAAGACTCACTAGGTGCATCCAAGAGACCCGTGATCAAATCCGGGTGGAGGAATATTTCCAGGGTACTATAGAAGTTCTGTACCAGTACTGTAGAACTGCTATAACGGGAACTGTTTAATACTATAGTAGATGGAACTATTCATCCATCTAGGCCTTTGGGCCACCGGTTTGATCCTTGGGTCCTGCAAGGATTTAGGGCCACCCAACGCCTTTGGGCTAGTTGATTCTCAAGGACTTCGGGCCACCATGAAGCCTTAGGGACACCCCAAGGACTTAAGGACACATGGATGAATTCCCCAGACACACTACATAAAAGGAGCAGCCCTAGAAGATGATTCAGAGCAGGTGCACTCACCCGAGCAGAGCCAAATGGATTGTCAGAATGAGAGGGTATAGCTCTGCCATCGGTACCAGCCTGTGCTTGCATGGGAAGCCTAGCCAAACGGTAATGCAAAGGTGGAGAGCTACTATGAAGATGTAGATTCTGGGGAGGGGCAGTTCCTTGTAGATTGCCTGGTTGAATTCCCTAAGACCTTCAGGTTATGTAATCTCCTAGCCTATGGGCCATTTAATATCTGAGCCTACGGTCCTTGTAAGGGTTCCCCCTGATCCCTTGAAAGGGGGGTTATCAAAAATCAATAAAAAATGAATGTCTTTAGACATTACCTTTTATAAGAATTCTAACTATATAAGGGCTCATCATTTCTCAAAAATTCATTGCTCATAGATATCTGGCCTAACCACGAATTTTCACTGACCTCAATCATGTCCCATGGTGAAATTTTATTCAAGAGATATTTCCACATAAATTTATGTATTGTGAACACCTTGGAAAATTAAAATGTTATTTAATTATTTGTCTTTTTTATCACAATGGGAATAGACAGTGTGATATTTGTGGATCTAGTGATTCATGTTGACTATAATAGTAGAGAATTTTTTTATTCAAACAGTATAATATTTTACCCATGGCTTGGTCTATTGGGGACTCTTCCATCCACACATGAGAGATAGATATATGTAAATGTATTTAGAACAAAAACATTTCAAACCATAGAATATGTTTAGAACATTTCTTATTAATCAATTTGATCATAAAAGAAGATTCTAAAACATGTTCTCTACTTTATGAATACATGCTATGAATAAAATTACCCTCCCCACACACAAGTCATAAATATATAATATGTTTAATATTCCTGGTATTCAAGACATTATTATGATTACTAATCATAAAACTATTGGTTTCATGATGTTCAACATAAAACTATAGTATAATTTAATGATCTTTCAAGACCCTAAATTTTGAATGTGAACAGATATAACATTCATTAGGTTGAAAACTTATAAATAGAGACCTAAGATAAAGTCAAGGATTAGATATATATGTCATATTATCTGATCAATATTTAAAACATGTTCTCATTCCACTTTTTTTCCTATTAAATACTATAATACATTGTCACTCTAGAAAACGAGTCATCTCGAATATTATTGGTAAAATTGTAATGGAATGTTGGTGAAACATTATAGATGATTACTACTAAAGATCATTAAATTTCCCATATTATGGAAATGGAGGAAGAAAAAATATCATAGTCACCCCATACAATTTAATCATTGTTCTTACAAAATTTGATCGATAAATTCAATGTGTTAGAATCATCACATGGAATGAATCCTATACAAATCGATGTATCTATGAAAATGTTGCACCCTCTCTTTTCACATAATTATATATCACCCATGACCTCTCAATCGCATCATGAATGACATTATATAATTCATGAACCATTATTTACTCTTCATTACCTGATGCTTTAACACAATACCATTATTGATTCATCCAATCTATTTATTGATGGATCTGCTCAACCATGGTCCTTTGTTCCACAACTCGGCCTTAGTGTTGGGATGATATGAAGGATTTTTTGGAGAAATAATTACGTGGGATATTTTTGGTGGGAATAAAATGGGTTTTAGAATCCATGGTTATGAGTTGAAATTGTAGCATGATGTCCCTCTCTCAAAATTAAACCTTAAATTTCTCCGTTGTATATATTCAAATCCTCCAAAACCGAGAATAGAAAAAATTAGAACAACATTGGAATCAATGAATTCTAATTGAGTTGGGTGGTATGATAAATAAATTTCTATATATTATTCCACACCAAGTATCGAGAAATATAGAAATTATCATTAGTATCATGGTATATGTAAAAATGTACTTCTAAAATATGAATACATTATGGGGCCATATCAACAAGGGATGTCCTACCATAAATTTTTTATTTGTTAGAGGGATCTGTAGTACTTAATGTAAAGGTTTCCATTTCTAATTGGAAATTATATGTATCTAGGATTTCATATACTTGTAAAAATTATTTGGACACATGTATCCATTAATAAATACCTGGTAAATATAAATATGAAGAACTTGTGACTTTGAGAGACTCACATTCACTTCATGAGTCATCAACCACATCAGTCACCAAAACCCAACTTGTTGACATTACATTTTTTTCTCTTATAGTTTGTCTGTATGCCTTATAAGATAGCTCTCTTTGGGTTTCATGTGGAACAGGTTCATGTTCAGCCATTTCAATAACCTCTAGATGGAAACTCAAATATATTCAGCTCATAAGAATGACTATGAGTGAATAGGGACAAATATTTGAATTATAATATTCTTAGGATCAAATCAGTACTTCACCCCCACCATTGCACTGCATGGGGGAGGGTAAGTGAGATATGATGATATATCATTATCCCCATCAACATCAGATCTACCAACAACACCTATTGTCCCTAGATCATCACTTTATTTTTCCTTGGAACTTTCATCCCCCTCCCACACCCATCTCCATAGGTCAAGGGGAGACATTTTCTCAAGATTTTTACACCTCTATATTTTTAGAACCATTGAAAAACAATGCACAAGTACGATCATTAAGATAACTCAATGTATATAAAAAATAAGTTATAGGGATACAATGAATACTGAATGTCCCATATTATATGTAAATTTAAAACTTTATAACATGCCAATTACTTGTGATTTACAATCAAGATAATTTCACAACTTATATAAAAGACGGATGGGGGGTGGAAATAATCCTAGAGGTCTAGAATAACCTTTTTCATATGATAATTCTCTATAGGAGTCTTCGACAATGACTATTTCATTAGTATGAACATCAAATCCAACATAACATCCTTCCTCTATGTATTCGGGTTAATGATTGAGTGCACAATAACCTATTAATTCCCAAAAAATGGGTGTAGGAAAAGAAAAATATTCTTAAAATATTTAAGTGATTGGAAAAAGAAATTTAACTTAATAGCCTTTGTTAACACTTCACTGAAATAGAAACCATCCACCATTTCGACCACTGCCTCCTTTCATTATTTGGACGAATGAATCCTACCATTGATTTAATGAATAGAGGAATACATGTCTTCGATACATACAAATCAAGTTAATAATTTTCTTTTTAATAGATATGACTAAGCCTAGTGAATAGATTGTATCCAGGGAGACATTCTCCTCTTCCTCAAGAAGACAATAGAATTACACTATTGAAGTACTCCTTCTGCAAGCATACATTTCATCAAAGCATTAGAAAATGATACTAGGACAGAGTTGTATAATGTAGTGGAGTCCAACTCTATAGTTGGGGTGGGATCAAGTCAGTTCTTATGTTTCTGTGGAATTTATGATACCTTTCTCCTAGAAAGGGGATGCTTCCCACGACCCAATTTTGAAGATTAATGAACTACAACAAATTAATGTGGAGCTAACAAATCTTCCTCATAAGACCCCAAAGAAAAACCACTCCTATCCTCCATATCAATCTTTTATGGTCTCAATATCCCAATTAATTGATATAGAAATATGAAATGTACTCAGAGTGATTGATTCTAAGCTTCATGGTCTGTTAATTGTTTTTCCATTATTTTGGGCTCTCTGTGTAGGAAATTTATTTGGCTACATAAAATCCACCATACCCAGTTAGAATGATTTCATTCATATATATGTAGTTCCAAATACATAAAATAGTCATAAAATTTCTCCATGAACCTACTCCCTCTACAATATGGGATTTTTAGCATACATGGGAATATGTACTTGGGATGATGGATCAAATGCCTGTTCCATAGGAGCATTCATTTACTTTGAGGGGATACATACTATATCCTCAAAAACTTCTTATTAATCATGGAAATTAGGGGATTAATTAGGTAGATTCACATTCCCTACCTAATTAAGTTTGTCACACATTAATCACCCTCTTCAGAATCAACTATAGAAAACCCCTCAATAACATATACTATATTTTCTAGTTTTCCATTTATGTATGAGTTGATTCATGATTAAGCTTATATTTTTCCGGCTTGAGATTGATATTTATACAAGAAAGTTCTATCTAGGAAAAATTATATTCCCATGTGAACATAATACAAATATGATGAGCATCCATCAGTTTCATCTCTTAATGTTTTCCACTAATCAGTGTAGGTCACCATATTCGGACAAATTGGAATTGGAATTAAAATATGCAAGGTGATTAATCTTCATAATTCTTATTTCCATCAATTATAGTAGTTAGAAAACCCCCCATCAAGGAAATGGGGTACCCCCATATCTCATTATCACAAGATTATTCTTGTAGTAGTCTTTCAATAGGGGAAGGATAGAGTGATTATATAAAATAGCCTTGATAGTTGAGCATGTTAATCACCTCACTAGAGACCAATGTCAATGGAATCACCCCAATAAAAATTATAATTAGGGTATGAATCGAGCATCTACAATTTTATGGGAATTGATAAAATCATAATACCATATGTGCGCTTCCACCCATCCCATGGGGAGTTTGAATGGGACAAAAATCATATAGGGGGCCTTCCCATTATAATTAATCATATTAATTGGTATATATGTTCCAATATGGTGACCTCCAAATAGATGTTCATTCTGATCTCTAATTGGACTACCATAACAATTGTTTTACCAAGGATATCAGTGATTGATTCACACAATAGTAGCAACCAGCCTCTAAAAAACATTTTCATCAAATCCTATAGTCAAACAAATTAGTTTACCACGGTAGAAAATTTCCATGTCCACTGATTGAATCATCCTTCCTTGAGTGTTGGACAATATGTGTCTCCTTGTCTCCTGGTTGTTTGAGTAGGACATATTCTCAACATCCTTTAATATTGAACTTGGATTTTTGGTGGGGAGAATACATGAATCAAATTAGAAAAGGGGACATCCAACATGGACCAGGGATTGACCTCTGAATGATTTTATGCTCTATTGAGTAATTAAGTCTCATGTAGACCAGTTCTATTAAGGTCATCTCACATTGTAGAAGGATGAATAAAATAATAATACATATAACCCATGATGGGTGACCACATGACCATATAAAAATCCAAAGGCTAACAATAACTTTTCTGTGCACTGGATAGAATATATTAGTATCTAGGATCCACTGGCTATGAAGATGAGGGATGATGATCTATTTAAATGAGAAAATGAATTTGATTAACCGATGTCCACATACTATCATATGACCTTCAAATTATCCTTAATCCTTAATAAAATCTAGTGAAACTAAATGGTTTATGCTCACATCAGACAAAAATTACCTCTAGGATGATGATACCAATTTGACTACTATCCTTGCATCTCATGGGTCATCTGTTTCCAATTAATGGAACAATAAAAATTCATATAGGATTAAAGTTACTGTAATATATCCTCTAATGGAAGGGTAATTAATTTAGAATAAACCCTTCACATTAGATATCGCAGATAACTGTCCCCTTCACTGATATATTTGCTCAAGGTGTGTTGTTGAACTTGATAATCCATGCAAGTGGTTGATTTTTTCACTAGGGAACTAGGATTAGAATGTATGGTGATCAATGTATCCATAATTAAGTATCATATATAATATATAAAAACCTCAAAGTTGATCTGCCCTATATAATAATCAAATTTTGATTATGTTGGGTAATTTTTTGTTTTTCATTATTATCAATGTTTTTAGTATAACATTTATCTTTTCAATATTATTTTGGAAAATACATCTTATAAAAAATTAGAAACAGAAATTTTGTATTCACAAAACATAATGACCCTACATTGATTATTTTGGTGAACAAAATTTTATGATATGTGGGATGCGAGGTACTTAAATAGCTACCTATGCCATGATTCACTTCAGCTGCTAAAAAGAATAGTTTTTATCTATTTAGGATTTATTAAACTCTAGTGAAAAAATAGAATGATTGTATAAAATACCAATTCATGGATAATATCATTCACTATGTAGAAAAGCCTATAAAAATTAAATTCTATTTGTGAGGAATGTTATGTGTGTATCCTCAAATAAATTGTAGGATCTAAATAGTGTTTGTAGATGCACAATTACTAGAGGGGGTGAATTGTATGTTTAAAAACGTCCATTGTTAATCTTAAGAAAAACATTTATAACAATGTTAGAAAAGGAAAATTTAGAAAGCCTATTTATGTTTTTATTTATGAAATATACTTTCTTAGAATCCAGAAATATGAATCTGGAAAAGAATGTTAAGAAAAAATTTCTTAAAGGAATATTCTACCTTGAAGCGTATAGAATCTTATTTATCAGAGTAATTAAAGAACAAGAAATTATAAGAAAGTTATGCTTTATTCTTTGGTAATTATACAGTGGAAATAAAAATTGAAACATAAACATGTAAAAAGTAGAAAATATTTTAACCCGATGAGTATGGTATCCAACAACCTTGGATAATTGTCACTTGATTTATACTTTCATAAAATTATATCTTACAAACAACTGGGTAATCCCATGATAGAAATATCAGAATATTTCTTGATATCCCCACAAGACCTCAATCTTTAAGGTATTTGACACCTATTCCTTCATATACCTAGAATCCATCGATTGTACTCAACAACAATCAGAGTCGCGTGGAGAAAGTTGAACAATATGTTTACAGTTGAAAAAGATGTTCATAAAATGCACAAAGTATGAGAGTCTTTCTCTCTATAGAAATGACCTCAATGCATCATAGCATGTAATATCTATGGTGATCAACAAATTATGAACTTGTTCAAATGATATCCTATTTATATGAAAAACCTCAATGGTCGGATCCCTCTTCCAATGGTCATATTTTTCCTTGAATCTCAAAGGGATGGGTAAACATTTCACTCAAAAATTAGTTGATGAGAAACAAATTGTGTAACATCATTTCATACCTACAAAATCATGTGAAAGGAAAAATGAATTAGCTTAACCAATTCCGAATTTCTAAAATCTAATGATGAAAAATAATTAAAAATTGAAACAAATAAAAAATCAAAATTTGGAAAACATGGATATTTGGATTTTTTTTGTCCAATTAATTTGAAATTTGAATTCTATAGATTCCAGATTCTAAATTATAAGGAATTTGTAGTCTAAATTCTATGGAATTTGGAGTCTGAATTATGAAGACTTCAGATTCTGAATTTAGAAAAATTCAGAGTCCGAATTTCAGAGAATTCAGAGTCTAAATTTCCAAGAATTCAGAGTTGAATTTCTGAGAATTCAAAGTCATGATTTTTGGAAATTCGATGTCTAAAAAAATATATATCGAAGTAACTATTAGATTATGAGGTTTTAGATAAGGATCCAAATTTTTGAATTTGTAATAATCTTAGTTTAGTTTTGAGAGGTTATATAATTAGGCAATGAAAACTAGGGTAAGGATAAATTTTTCATTTGAGAAGGGAAATTTCCATAAATAAAATAATCCATAGGTAAGGATAAACTACCTTAAGATAATTTTTTTATTTTCAAAACATAGAGGAATATAATATCCATAAGGAATCCTTATTGACTCAATAATCTCCACCTTTTCATAAGGAACAAAAATTCTTTTGAAAAAGAAAATAAGAAATAAGTATTTACATTATGAACTATTAAAAGAAAAACTTATTTCCATTTACTTATAAATCATGATAAATATGAATACGCCCCCATTAGTTTTTGAAATCCATATAGATCGTATTCCAGACTACCTTAAATATATTTTACTTTTTCTTACATAATAAAGTCTTCATTAAGTATACCCCCCTTATATAAAACATTCTATTATTTATACTTAGTATTATTTGGATCAATCAATTCTCCGCCTTTGTGATTTTCATAAATGTATAGAGAGAATGAAATAAAATGGTACCTAAAAGATTATAACTAAAAAAATAAAACAATTGAAGGAAAACAAAATTTTCATTATGATTGGAGAAATTGATATAGGGAAAAACTAAAACAAAATATCAGAATGGCATGAAAATAACTCATCCTTCTTTTCCATCAAAATGATCTTCCTCAATGAATAATTCATCCTTTTGAGATCCATATAGTTTTCTTTAATCCTCTTGAGAAACATTTCCTTATCTGGATTATTCATTTAAAGATCCTCAATTTTTTCATCTTGAGATTTAAGGATTACTTCCCGAGACATCACTATTGTTTCTTGATGATTGAGATTTTTTTCAACTCATCCCTAATTTATGTTTCTCTTTAGCTCCTTTATAAATAATTTTATGTTAACCAACCTTTAACTGTAGATTTTTCAATCATTTATTTCCTTGTCTAAAGACATCTATTTTGGAGGGGAGATATCCAGTGATATTCAGAGTTTACAAAAGCATAGAAAAACGGAATGGTCGATTCAAATAGAGGCATATCGTCAACATGGAAATACTTGAAAACCGATGTGGGATGAAGAATATGGGGCATTTATATATCTGTCAGAGTGATAGTTCAAATATTTTATTTGATCCAATGGTTGAAATACGCCTGATCTGATCTGATAGTTGATATAAAATCTAAATAAGGATTTGGTGGGTGCCGATTATTTTAGGTTTTGAGGAAACATTATATTTACGGAAAGTGATCCGATAGTGTATTCTTAAAACAAAAAATAAATTACATAAAAATATATGTAAGAAAACATACCATAAAGGTTTATTAAACAAATATTTTTAGTATAGATAAGGTTTTCTGTGAATAAAATAAATTCTGGAAAAACAATTTAAGGAAATAAAAAGTCTGATTCTAGAGTTTTGGGTTCTGAAAAGTTTGATTAAAGGAAAAAGATTTGTTATGAAAAAATTTTGTTTAAGAATTTTTTTTATCGTGACAAATTTGATTAAGGAAAATAAATTAGGAAAAATTTTATCAAGGAAAACATTTTTTTAACATGAAAATGTACTCCCCCCTATGAGAAGAAGTTACTTAATGAAAAGAGATATGTTTCAAGAAAAAGATAACACGGACTGTTACCTTATGGTTATCATTCATTTTTTTTATTTATTCAAATCTATTAGAGGGTGATGATTTTTTAAAAATATCAGCATGTAGATCTTGCGTTTCGATAAATTGAATAATGATATATCTTTTACAAATAAAACATTTGATATAAATGTTTTCCAAGAAAAAACAATATTACATATACCAAAAATTTATCCCTAACCATTATATATGAATGTTACTTTTCATAAATTCATCTTGATAAAATCTTCTATGGTTTTATTACTAGTAATATGATGGAAAAATCCACTATCCATCTACCATGTATTGTTGTTGGTACTTTCTTTATTTTCTTGAAAATAAAAGAGTTATACTTTTGGAATCCAAATTTTCTTGGAAATGGAAATTTTAGAAATTGAAATCACAGTAATCCACATTTTCATAGAAAAATAAGATTTATGAAAACCTAAATATTTGTTTTTATTTGGAGAAAAATATTTCTCCCAATTTCCACTACACTGACATTTAGTACAAAATGTATCACTTTGGGGAAAAAATAATTGTTACTAAATACTGGTTTCGAGTGAGTGTCACCAAATCAAGAACTATTTCCTAGAGGAAGAAGTTGTGAATACCGTTTATAAAATTCATTCCTTTTGGAAGTAAAATTTGATAAAATTTACTTTAAGGAAAAAATTTATGATTTTCGTCTAATGACTAAATTCTTACCCCCAATGTTATTAGTTTTAGAACATGAGTTTTCTTCAAAAAGAATTTCTCATAAATAACTTCTTCAAGATCCTTAGAATGTTTATCCGTCTAAAAATTAATATCCTTATGGTTTTAGAAACACTTTAAAAATAAAAAAATTTCTAATAAAGATCCTTAGAATGATATGATACTTTTTTATATAAAACAAAAATTGTTGAATTTTCATTCCCTAACTACTTTTTTATCTTACAATATTCATTTTCAAGTAGTTTGACAAACCTAGATACTTATTCATAAGAAGGTAATGTGTTATATTCATCTAAAGACAAATAATATTTATCATTATTATAATTTTAATTAAAAGTTACATTAGTGATGGATTCAATGTTGTGTACCTTGTATATTAGACAATGATTTTCAATGGGTGGTTTAGCTAGTAGACTAAGATTCTTCTGACTAGAAGATTCATACTTTGAGGATTCATTAGATAATTCAACACCACTATCACTACATGTATCATTAGACTTCAATACTTTCTTGGATTTAGATTTGAAATACTTCATTATATTCCTCTCATAATTCTTATCTTTTCTATCTTTTATTTTTAGTATGGGGAAATATGGCTTGACGTGTCCACATCTTTTTCATTATTAGAATATGAATTTTGAGACATTCTTGTCTTTTCATTCTTTATTATTATATCTACACTGAAATTATTTCTTTCCCACTATCTTTTTCATCCTTAGATCAAGATTAGCTAACTCATTTTTAAAATGTTCACTTTCATTAGAATCACATAGAACATTGACTATCTTAGACTTAGATCATGTAACCCTTTCCGGAGTCTTGAATTTAGTTATTTTAAAGTCTAGAATTCCATTTATATTATTCTTCTTATTCATATTAGCATTTCTTTTCATTATTGTCTCATGTTGAATAAGGGTTCCAAAAATTTCATCAAGATTAATGGTATAATATATCATATTTTCTTCAATTACTATTCTTTTGGATTCCCACTCATTGAGAATAACATCTATAATCTTATACACAAGAATTTCATCGTATAAAACATTTTATACCATAGATTTAAGACAATTCACAATGGTCCTAACTCTTTTTTGTAGTTTGCAAACTGGTTTTCCATCGGGAAAAAATCCAAGATATTCTATTCTTAACATTGCTCTTCTAGTCTCTATAACATTTGAAGTTCCAAAGTTGGTAGCCAAAAGTTTCCTCGAGATGCAGATGGCTGCTTTACAAGAAGATATTTTACTATATATATTCCAGGTTATAGAACAAATCAATGTATTGTTTACCGTGTAATTTATTTGATATTGCGATTTTTCTTGGTCGGTGAAGGTTATGACTTCCTTTTATGGAATTTTATAGTCCCCAGTGAGCATTAAAAAATTATCTACTCCAGTGTTAATATTAAAAGTTTTCATTAAATATCTCCAGTACTCATAATCATTAGAATCGAAAATTGGTGGTTTGGTAGGATTAATATTTTCAATGGAACCAACAATTATACCTATCATTCTATAATAAAATATATTTTCCATGAAAACCTATTAATAATTAAAATTTTATAAAAAAGTAAAAAAAAACCTTAAGAAAAACATGAACATGAAATAAAAATATGGCCAAGAAAGTTTATATGTAAGTACATATATTTTATAGACCTCCTCTATTACCAATTGTAGGATCAAAATAGTGTATGTAGCTGCTCAATTACAAGAAGGAGGGGTGGATTATATGTTTTAAAACATCCATTTTTTGATCATAAGGAAAAAATGTATAAAAAAGTTAATCCACATAAATTTATGAAGTCTCATTAAGTTAATAACTATGAAATAAAATTTCTTAGGGTCTAGAAATATGAATACGAAAAATACACTAAGGAAACTTTTTGTTAACGGATGATTTTACCACAAAGCATATAGAATATTATTAATCAGAGTGAATAAAGTACAAGAATGTATAAGAATGTTATAGTTTCTTATTTTATCAAAATAAAGTGGAAATAAAACGTGAAACAACACATGGTAACATGTAATAAATCTTTTCTCCCAAAGAGTAGGGTATCAAAAAACCGTGAATTAAGGTCCCTTGATTCATACTTGCAAGAAATTATTTCTTATCCTAGCTAGGGTAAGCCATCGATAGGAATATTAGAATCTGTATTTCTATCCAAGCAATCCCTAAAACAATATGTTAGTTAGAAACTCTGTCTTCTTACCCCTGAAATCCAATGATTACACTTCGAAATAATTGGAGTCACATGAAGAAATCTTAAAAATATGTTCATGGCAGAATAAGATTTTCATGAAATTAACAAAGCATGAGAGTCTTTACCTCTCTAGAAATCACTTCACTGCATCACAACATGTAATCTCTAGGGTGATCATTATATTATGATCTATTTCAAATGAGATCCTATTTATATGAAAAACTTTAACGTTCTGATCCTATCTCAAACAATCAAATTTTTTCTTGGATCTCGGAGGGACCTGCACACATTTCACTCAACCATTGGTTAGTTAGACACAAATTTTATGACATCTATTCGTACATAAAAAATCATATAGGGAAAATGAATCAGCATAACTAAGTATGAATATATAGGATCTAAGGAAAGAAATAAAATTCAGAATCTAAACAAATATACAACCTGATTCTGGAAAACATGGATATTCAGATTCTATTTTTCAATGTATTCAAAATCTTATTTCAATTTATTCTAGAGTATAAATTCTTATGGATTTAGAGTCTGAATTGTAAGAAAATTTATTCTGAATTCTATGGAATTCAGATCTTGAATTATGAGGAATTCGGAGTATAAATTCCAAGGAATTCGGAGTCATAATTTTGAGGAATTAAGAGTTTGAATTTAGAGAAATTCCAAGTCTGAATTTTATGGAATGTGGATTGTTAATTTCGAGAATTTGGAATCTGAATTTTGATGAATTTGGAGTCTGAATTGGAGAGAATTCAGAGTCTGAATTTTAATCAATTCGGAGTCTGAATTTCCTAGAATTCAGAGTCTGAATTTTAGAAATTTGGATTCTAAATCTTAGATAATTCAGAGTCTAAAAAAATATTCTATATCCAAGGAACTATAAGATTCCGAGGATTTACATGAGAATATGAATCTTTTACATAGTAATAAAATGAGTTTATTTTTGAGAGGTTATAAAGTGAGGAAATGATAAATACAGTCAGGATAAATATTTCCTTAGAGAAGGGAAATTTTCCTTTAAAAAATAATCTTCATGGAAATAAATTTTTTCTTAAGATAAAGTTTTTGTGTTTTTTTAAAACATAGAGGAACATAAAATTTATAAGGAAACCTTATTGACTTAATAGTATTGTTATGAAAATAATAGAGGAGAAAATCACACCAATTAAATTTCATTATATTGTTGTGACATATTTATCCACCCATGGATGAAACCTATTGTATTTATATTTTTTTTAAAAATTAACGTTTCTTTTTTTCTCACACTATTCATGACTCATGTAGGCATATAGGTTAGTTGTGATCAAATATCCACACAATAAAACACCTTTCATAAGTGGATATTCCCTTCCATGATCTTCTTCCTCTATTAGAAATGGGTCTTTTATTTGATATGATTCCAAAATATACTCATCTAAATGGGCCTCTTATTTCATATATTCGCCAAAGAGTTTGGGCAACATGGGGCATGATTATCATCCAAAAGAGGTACGTTAGAAGCCATATTGTTCTCCAAATAAAACACCCAAATTTTTTTATAATATTATATGGGCCATATCCCGATTTGGTTCATATCAATCATAGAGGGATAAATTTCGTTCTGTCTTATTTTCATCAACATACTATTGGGATTCATCTCTAGTACGACCAAACTACTACCTTGGATGATATATCAAGAACTAAATATGGTATCAATCAAAGTCAGCCCCTGAACTAGCCCGTGGGAAGGCCCGAAGGGCATTCCTGATCCCTACAGGCTGACACAAGTTCTTGGGTATCAAAAAATGGCATTTGGGAATGATTTACCGGGGTTTATAAACATAAAACAACTATCAAATCCAACATAACAAATCTATATTTTTCAAAACAATCCATATTTTTATAAAAATTATAATTGAATTATATAATTGAAAACAATTCTCAAAGACAATAACAAATGAATAAATCCAAAATAGACATCCTAAGAACCTTCTAATGGAAAGAGGCACCACCTTCAAGACATCTCCCGGACACTGCACCAAGAAGGACTATAGAAATTTGAACCATTGTCATTATAAGCATTACCCAAACCTAAGACAAAATAACCAAGTCCACTTACAACCAAAGGTGTGTGTAGGGTGTGTGACAAATCCTAGAATTATTCCACCACTAAAAGATTCCATGTTATAAACATTAAATGATGAAAATCTTGCGTGTTTTCATAAACATGAAATTATAATAACAATGTTAAAGAGATGCAACTAAAATTAAATTTTTTCAAGTGTGTTTTTTTAATGAATCAACACTTTTAAATAGAATTATAAAGATTATAAATTTTCTAGCCAAACATACCTTATTCCATTGGTGAGAATAAAGTATCTAATGAGAACATTCAATGGGAAAATAACCACTAAGCACTAGCTCACTATGGGTCCCGCATACCTTGTATCTCAGTGAATGTAACCATACAAATATCTATTCTCATGCACACGAACCACTAGCAGGGAGCATACCCATAACCCAGCGGTTACCCATCATCATCATAATCATCATAATCATCATAATCATCATCATAGTTTAGTTAGTTTTGTCATCGTCAAACTTGTTAGGTGAAACAATGGCCAAACCCCACGAGATCACTAGCATACTTGTACCCATCCATCCTCTTAGATACCTCAGTTTTCCATACTGTTCTCAAACAAGTTACACAAGACATAAAATAAAATTTTCACATTAAATACAACTTAAATTTTGCACACACATTCCAACATCACACACACGTGTCACATAATACTTATTTCATAGTCAAAATTCATTTTTCACATCATACTCACATAAAAATCGCAAAAACGTGTTTTTCACCGTATATTCAATTGGTTAAAACATTTCAGAAATTTATAAACCATTATAAATATGTTTGACATATTAAATAATCTATTTAACTTTTAAAAAACCCATCATAAGTGAAAAAACTCAAAAAAACTGTATATGTACATCCTTTTCGTTCTTTGATTAACTCAATAATTCATTTTCAATTATCATAAAACATTCCTATGGGGTATAACCATGTTTTCACACAAAATTCATTTTAAAACAGTCATTCAAGTCCAAAACCACACCAATACGAATCGAAAATAGAGTTTTCAGTCCTAGAAACTTTTATTAAACCACTCTCAAATGTTATCAAATTACCTCAAATAATACCACAAAAGATACACATGAAAAACACACATTTTTAAACAAATATGCATCTTCAAAACTAAACACTTAATAAATATTACCAAAAATGCTTCCCAGACCAAAAATAATGTAATAATAACATAAAAAATATAAATGAAAAATAAAACTCCGCTTAGGATACTTTCACATGGAACCACCTACCATTTGTTCCAAAACACCAAACCGGTTTGCGAAGCATCAATCGCACCACTGCTGCACCACCAGGAAGTGAAATCAGTCCATAATCCACAAGATATCAGAATAATGGTACAAAATGAACCCATAGGCATGAACCCTATGTTCTGGAAATTTTCAAAACTAAAGAAAAGTGGAAGAAACCCTAAGGACATGGGAGGAATATAAGAGGAAACTCACTTAATTGTGAGATCTTGAAAAAAACAACCCAAATACACTAGTATCTGAATTTAAAAACAACCAAAAAATAATTTTAGGTTTGAATAAGGATGACTAGGTAAATTGAGAACTGAAATAGAGGATGAAGATTAAATATTGAAGGAGTTATGAAGGACACAATTTTCCTCCTCAAATAGGGACAATTTGAAAAATCTAGAGAAGTTACCTGCTAATTCCTAATGAATATGATCTCCAAAGGGGGGATGAGAGCCTTGGCGAATGGCTAGGGTAAGTGGGATTAGGTGAGAGTTAGAATCACCAAAGAAACATAAAAATTGAATGAGAAATTAAATAATCAAAAAAAATTTAAACAATGAAATGAGATTTCGGATTGGATCAAAACCTTGATAAAAACCCCAAATACATCATTATTATGGATTCATATGGGTTCCAAATTGATTTTGTGGTTTTAATATACCAGGTATGAAAATTGTAAAATGGAATTGGGGAACGATGTTGAAAAATGAATGTTTTATAAAATAAACAAAATTTATTTTTATATCTGGGAATGGGCTCACGGTTTGGCACAATTTTTGAAACCTACCATTTCCCCCCAAAATTAATGGGAAACCCCAAAAACAAAACAAGAATAAAAATTAAATTAAAAATAACTTGAAAATAAGTCATTGATGTGACAATTATACCCACTATAACACTTTCCTCCCTCAGAAATCCACGTTAAGGCCAAAAGCAAAAACCAAACCCAACCGAAAGGCCGAAATAGACTCCTTTTCCATGATTCACCCACACTCAAAAGGCTAAAACGCCTCAAATTAATCAATGAAGTTAGGAATTATCTAACCATACAAAAAATACACCACATTCTAAAACAATCAAGAATATTCAAACTACATCCTGAAAAAAACACCTCAAGCACTATCTAAACAATTCTCAAGAAACTTACCTGGAACGAACAACGAAACGAATGAGGTCACCATAATCTTACATAAGAAAAAGATTGGACCACACTGATCCTAACATTTACTCAAATTGAAAGTTAGAGGTTAAATAAATCGGGATTATACTATTTATTTCCAAACCAACACTTGTGGAAAAACCAAGTTTCTGATATGGGGAGACCGAAACAGACTCCCCACCATAAGGGGAAACTCAATTTGGTTTTCGAGATCGAATCAGGTCACTAACAGGGGAGGCCTGAATGGAATCCCAACATAAGGGGTATAAATTCATTATAATTTTATAAAAGGACATAAAATTAGACTCATAGTGTGTTTCTAACCATAATAACAAACCATCATTACTGAACTACATAGGATGAAATGAAAAGACCCCAATATTTAAAGAGTTGGCACGACTGCATGGTTTGGGAAATCGTGTAACTATTTCCAAAGTTCAAACTCTGCACAGTTACATGGGTTGAGTTTCATGGTCATGTAGAGACCATGAGGTATCTACTTTCTCTTATCGCATAAGTTCCTACGTTGGCGTATGGTTACTACTAACCATGCAAAAACCATGATCTTTAATATTCCTAGACCAAATTTCATCCTTTTCTCTAAAAATTCAAAGGAAAACAAAGGGGATAACATGGAATTAGGTAATAACATGTAAATGAGGTTATCTCACCTCTACCACTGAACCAGAACAATTGAAACAAGATGATTACATCAAAGGTTCTAACTATTCTCATCTTTCATAATGAGGTAGAACATCGACCAACAGTTTGAACAAACCCAAGATTCCACCTAACTATGCACCAACTTCACTCTAGGACCTATTACTGGAGCTCAAATTATTGAAGCATCTTAGGCCTCATAGTTAGATTTTGGAGACCTAGTGAATGGAACTTATCATTTCGGAGCCATGAAAACAATACCCTGATCCCAGATGGGTTCACCAAGAAATAACACATTCCAAACACACATTACCCTAACCAATAATTTCACTGAAACAAGTTCTTATAATATTCACTCACATCACCCATTTTTTTTTCAGATGAGAAATGGGAATATGAAAAGATATATGGAAACACATTCTTCTAAATATAGGATTTAAGAATTCCTTGAATAGATACACGAATAGGACAAAACAGAAACTCTCATAAAATTTCACAAAATTCACCATTGTATTCAAACAAACACAAGAAATCACAAGGCATCACAAAAAATGAAAATTTATACAAATAAAAAAAAAATTAGTGGGAACTTATACTAAGTCTCAAATAGCACACCCTTTCAGAAGGTGTCTATAACAACAACTCATCACCAGATTTCCCTAAATGGTGCTTTAACGTGAACCCTTGATTCAAATTGACTATGAAGGATTGAGAGGCCATCTTACACACCATCCACACTATCAACCCCAGACTACTATCACCTTTAATGACTCAGGTAACTTAAGAAACTAATGTCTATTTCAACCACACATGACACTCTCATGTGACAAGTGGATCCACAAAAGTAGGAGAGGAAATTTTTTAAACTAAATCTCTGATGCTCAAAAAACGATTCCTTATTTTGATCAATTTGAGGATCTTACAATGGAAAACAAATATAGGTATCACTTTTATTGTGCACTAACCCTTAATGGGGGAATGACTTATCTCACAAGAGAACCAAATGACCCAACCAAGCTGGTACATTTGTCAATACATACCACAAAAAATGAACCAAACACATGAGGTGAACCACCATAAAATAATCCCAAAACATTTGTCAAAATAAGGCCACTGACCAGCCCTTCAACCTAGCTTACCAATGAAACACAAACCCAAATAACCGTTCAAACAAAAGGGGTTATTATACTCAAGAAATCCCACAACAAAAAAATTTCAAAATACTCATAATACACACCATCCCTAACTAGTCATCAAGACATAATGTCTTCCTTTAAAATGATCTCTTTGAAAACACACGGTTTAGTGGTTAGCACATCCACCAATGGTACCCCCCCAGTCGTCACACATGCATGTTTCCATGCCACACTGGTAACCCTCATCATATCCATCGTAGAACTCATCCATTCATGCCAATAACCTTCCATTATCTCATATAACCGCATACACGTGGTCACTCATGGAAATTTCAAAGGTGAAAACAATAATTCCATCCAATTTTTAAAACTAAAACATTAAATATATTCTTCCTTTTTCTCAAGACCTCTATCCACAAAATTAAAACCAATTTACACCTTACGAAACATTTCAAAAGATCACTATTCATTCAGTAAAAACTCACATTCAATTCATCCACATTAATTTTCAACCATTTTAGCCCATTTCAATGAACTTATAATTTCATGAAAAATTCCATTTCAGAAATCCCATTAAAATTGGGAACTCAACGCTTTTCATTTTAAAATATGATACTAGCATTTCATAAAAAAATTCAAATAATATCTAGTTACTAAATCGAAATCCATTTCCAAACACCAAACACGACCTCCAATACATTCCATCCCATTAAAACACCGTCCAAATACTTAGAAAACTTTAATAGAAAAACATTTTCAAAACCATAATTAAGATCATTCCTTATATCAAAATAATATCAAACACACCATTTTCTATTTCTCAAAAAATATTAAAATTTAGTTATACCATTTCATAAATCATGAAACTTCCGCTTTACTGAAAAATAATTTCATAAAAGTTCACATTTCTTAAATCAAGACATTTTTTCTTTAAAACCAAGTTCCAAGATTCCAACATGAAGAGACACAAGACAATGCGGAATGAAACTAGTTTTGGTGGGTGACTTGGAAATATGGTTTCTGGCCATATGCCGATCACTTCACTTCCATCAAGAGTGTCCTAGGGAAATATCCTAGGATCTAAATGCCTTGCAAGACCCTGTTACCTCAATGATACCATTAAACTAACTCTCTTTTCATTTCCCCAAATCATCATCAAACCTAGAAAACCAATGGTCTCTTATAAATCTTGACTTCCCCTGGGGAAATGTATCATGTCAAGAGGTGTGATGTCTTGGCACACTACACATAATAATAATTACATGCCCAGAAAATCCTAACTCCGGACTATCCCGATTCCTCCCCAATTAACATGCCCAAATTGAGAGAACCTCTTCTGATACCATTTTATCACTATCGGAATCTAGTTCCATCACAACCAGCACCTGACCCATCCCATAGCAAGTCCTGAAGGGTGTTCCCAATCCCCATGGGTTGGAAAAAGTGCATGGGTATCAAAAAATGTAATTTTAGAATGTTTTACCCGAGTTTATAAACATAAAACAACAAAAAATCCATCATAACAAATATGAGTTCTTCAAAACAAAGAATATTTTACAAATATTCAGAATTGAATTACATAATTTAAAACAATTACTAAGAAATATAAAAATGAAAAAACCCAAAATGGATATCCCAATAACCTCCTCATTGAATGAGGAACTATCCTCAAGCCATCTCCATGAAGCTACACCAAGAAGGACCGAAAAAAATCCAAACCATTTTCACTCAAAGATTAACCCAAACCTGCAACAAAATAACAAGGTCTACTTACACTAAATGGTGTATGTAGGGTGTGATACAAATCCCAATAGGATTCCCCCAACAAAATATTCCATGTGATAAACATTCAATGATGAAGAGCTTATAAGTTTTCATATATGGGAAATGATAATAATAATTTTAAAGAGATGAAACATTAAATAAAAACAATTTTCAAGTGGGATAGTTTAAAAAATCAACAAATTTATATATATTTACAAAGCTACTTAATTTTCCATCTAAACATATAGTATGCTGATGGTAAGCATAAAGTATCAGTTGTGCATAAGAAATGGGAAAATTATAACGTCCCAAGTAAATAAATAATATGATACTTTTAGATTTATTAATATATGTGAATAAAATCTTAATATTACTTTAAATGGGATTATATATTTGATTTAATACCCGAAACACAACAAAGAGTTCTCTGAAATTTCATGTTGCACACAAGACTGAGTCATACTAAAAAATAATAATATAATATTATTTTAAATGGTAGTTAACTCCTTGACATTGTATTGTTGGGAAGGAATAGAACTAACTACAAAATTATTATACATGTTTGTTAAATTTTTTTACATTTACCTAATAAAATTTAGTTTCTTAAAATGATAATGATTCCAATTTTATGTATAAATACTATAATATTTTTTAAAGGTCACCTTATCGTCTTTTGATGAAGATCCCATTTTAAATATAGTTATTGTTATTTTTATATATTCCATTTGAAAAAAATAAACTTCTTATTTATAATCGGGACATCAATATTTACTTCGGGTAAATTTTTGGTATTTTTCTGATAAAGATCATTTTTTATGAATAGTGAAAAATACTGCATTTTAATTGAAAACAACCTTTCAATCTAATTTAATCATATAGTTAGATTGTTATTTTTATTGTTTTTATAGTGTAATTGGATTTTAAATTTACCATTTAATACAATTTTTGTCATTATAAGTAATTAGACTTTGAAATTGAACATAAAAAGGGTCAATCTTTTCATAGTTATTACTTCTTAAAAACACACTTTTTTTGTTTTGACAACATGAATTAATTTTAAATTAATTTCTGAAAATTATATGTTTTGAATATGGAAAAATGGATTCAATATTTGGAATCATAAGGTCCAAATTGTGTAAATATGTATCTTTTATTTCTGAAATTATGAATATTTATTACAATAAATATTATATTTACCGTGGTTAAAAGGTAAATCTTGTAAATAAGGGTGAAAAATAATAGTATAATAATATCAAATTTCCCATACACATTTCCTAAAACTACTGGACGATATATTTCTAACCATGAGCATCCTTGTGTCGCTTTTGGGACCCCATGGAGCCACTTGGGTGTGATAATGACATTTTATATTAATTTATTTAAAGTAAGGACACAAATAACATAAACATATATCTTTTAGTAAAAGAAATTTATATGGTGTTATATAAGTGATATATTCAACTATAAATATTCATTTAAAATAAAAAAATATTTCCTACATCATGGTATTTTATTTATAATTTTGAAAAATTACATAAATAAATTTAATTATGACATAACGGTGATGCAATAATTGCTTCATTAATAAAAGATCCAAATAAATGATACTATAATTATTAAAATAAATTTATTTTGAATATTTTTATACCATATTGTAATATTTTGGATGATTTTAACTTTTTATATTTGAATTAATATTTTTTGATAGATTAATTTTGTTATTGATTTTTTAAAAGTCTTTATATAAATAGGTTATAAATTGACATAAATGTTATTATAAAATGAATTAAAATTTATTAAAATATTAAATAATCCTAAAAGATCTATGATTCAGAAAAAATAACTTAAATAATGTTAAAAATGTGATAAATGATCCATTTTGGGTATCTTTTAATTTTATTACAAATATATTAACCATATAGTATGAATATATTAGAAGACATGGTAAAAGATAAAAAAGTTAACAAAGGATTAAATACAAACGATTAGGATTCAAAA
This sequence comes from Viscum album, assembly GCA_963277665.1. Classification (NCBI taxonomy): domain Eukaryota; kingdom Viridiplantae; phylum Streptophyta; class Magnoliopsida; order Santalales; family Viscaceae; genus Viscum; species Viscum album. The sequence goes on along the minus strand of OY728155.1, from coordinate 353,978,562 downwards.
AATATCCCCAACCTATCCAATTCATATTGGATGATTTTTTATACTTATATGTAACTGATCATAATATTAAATAAGTTTTAGACCTTTTGAAATTGAAAATCATTTTATAATAAAATAATATGCTCAAACATTCCTAAAGAGCCCCTCCACCACCTATTAAAAAGACACCAACTCTAACCCATTACTCACACCTCTCAAGCCCCTTTTCTCATCCAAAATCTGGTCCAATAAGCTCCCAACATCCCTATATTCAACCAATAATAATTCTTCTAGGTAGAAGGCAATTCAAGAAAACCTTTTGGTTCAAACGGAATGGATATAGCCAATTTAAAGGTAACATCTTCTCTTAAGTTCATTTCTTTTATTGTCCTTCTCTATCCCCCTAAAATATATTTATTCCATTGTTTTATAAAAACAAAAGTATCCTAAATATATAAGGATAGTTTTATGGGAAGTATTCCAACAACACTTCTACACACCACTATCTAATGGATATGAACATACCGTTTCTGTGGACGGCGAACTACTGCCTCACGAAACGATGATTGTTCAATTATCTCCTACTGCCTCTCATTGTGACCATTATTATGACACTGTAATTAAATATGATATTTATTTTATCTCTATTATTCTGTATTTTTCATTTATATAATACCTTTATGCTTTCCATAATGCTTAAATATATTAATTTCATTTGAGGATGTGTGGACTACCGCCCGCTGAAAGTGATATGACTCGTTCATGACATACATGGAACGTATAAAGGATGAAATTTATGAAATTATGTAACATATATAAAATATATATTATAATGGAATCATAATATACCAATGTATCATTTAGTTTTCATTATTTTAAAAATGAACATGAAATGAATGTAGGGTACATGCATACGTACGGCTTACCGTCTCCAAGAACAGTGTATTTCATTTCATATGTCCAAATGTTATGAAGTATTTTAAATACATATATAATGGATTTATATGATATATATGTTATCTGAATAATTAATATCATTATGGAGATAATGTTCTTTTTACCGTATCGACAATTTTTAATTATAACAAGTTTATTTTTTTACATAAATTCCAAACATCGACAAAATGTACGATATGAACCCAAATAATTAATAATTGTTATACTAAGGTAATAAGTGATATAAAAGGAATAATAAAAATGAAAAATTTTCTAATAAAATTATAAATTAACTTAATTTTTTTATTTATGAATAACTTGGAACAAACAAGTCAAGTCAGACATGAGGTAAGGGTGTTTCATCTCACTTTTTATTCCCATGAGATTCATTCTATATTTGACCCTATTTATTTTTGTGTGGTGTATGTACTGACCATTATTGTTTTCTTTGTATAATATAATTTAATTTTTGGGTATTTAAATATTAATTTTATGACACTTCTTTCATGGGGTGTATCTTTCGTAACATACCTAATCGGTAAGAGAACTTCATAACACAATTTCAATTATTTGGGTTAAACTTGTACTTCTTGATAATGTCATGATATGAATTTGTGTGAATGACCTATGATTGTTTTACACTTAATATCCAATTATATTTGATGTATTTATATTTTTAACACATAATTATTTCATTGATTTATCCTTAATCTAATGATACAATCAATGTATGGGACTACATCCTAATCTCCTTTCATTGACACATATCTTGATATTATGCACCTTTATTATCCTATAATGTGTATATACAACCCATTTGACATTATATATCATGAATTTCTATATTATCATAGTATTTATAGTTTTATTTTATATAATTCTTTAATTGTTTTTAATCAATATTTTCTCAAGTGGTAAAATATTCTTTAACTAAAACAACAGTTTATAATTTTTAATGATTTAATTTTCTAAATCCTTCTATTTCATCTCAATGTTTTATAAATGATTTTAAGGATTTAATTATATGGACATTAGTGTTTTAAAGTGTAAAATCCTTTCAAAATTTTATAATAGGTATGAGACACTTTAATTCATTACTCTTCTTTTTGAATGTTTTAAATGAACTGATTATGTCAATATCTTGAAATGACATCTTGTGATTTCAATGTGGAAATGTTATATTTCTTTTATGCTTGTTTTATTTATTATTATTATGTTATGGTTCATGGTAATTGCTTACATATATAGTCTGTTCCGTGATGAACCTAGGGCGGGTGAGCCCGAGATAGATCTCTAATTCGATGGGTAATTTGACAAAGATAAACGTTAAAGTCTCTCCTAAGAGATTTATGGAATATACTGTAATTGGTATTCAAATGTAACTCCCTATGTAGCTATGAAAGCTAAACTGTAAGAGTGGTATTGATTCCATAAGTTACCTTTATGGTTAATGGTTTTAGTTTTTTATTAAAAAATCATATGATTTCATGAGGTATGTTAAAGAGATTATGTATTGTATGTATTGATGGACTAAAATTTCTTTCATTTTTTTATAACGCTTACTGATCATTTTATGCTCATACCATGTTTTGAAATTTTTTTAATAGGGATTAAAGATGAATAGGGTCAAGGATATGATAATGGAAATGTCATGATGTCTAAAACATGGAACTATACATATTTTTTACAAGTTTTTATTTTATAGAAAAAATGGAAACATAGTAGAAGTGTCTACTCTGTAATTTTTTAAATTTAATATAATAGTTATATCCTAATTCACTAAAACTCTAATCTTGAAAATTTTGTCAATGTGAGTTTTTGAATTAACTCATGATTATGTAATGTTTAAGGCTGGGGCCTTATAGTTGGTATTAGAGATCTGTTTAGAAAAATTTTTGGATTATGTGTTTTGTTAAACACATGGTTAGTCTATATGTCTATTATTTCAGTTAAATCCATGTTTTATAACTTTTTCACCTCAAGGAATGTCAGTTACAAGTGTAAGGGGGAGGATATCAAACAACCTTCTAATAACATCCTAATGAAATTCTTGAAATAATTATTGTAAAGTAAAGTTTAGATGATTGTGAAACTTTTTATAGCATACAACTCAGTTTCAAGAAGTTTTTTGAGAGATCAAAACCCTCCACTATACCTCGATATATTTTAGGATCATGGGTTGTATTTAATCAAATACTATTTTCAAAATATTTTCATATTTTCAATAAAGGTAAATATTATCAAGGAATTTTCAAATATTTACCATATCACAATATTTTGAAGAATATAATGATTTTGAAAAAGTTTGTGAATAAGGATACCCTTGCGCAACCTATTTATATTTTCTATTTCAATATAGTCTCTCAGCACAAACATATTTTATATTAAAAGGAACATTTATTGAATGATTCAATTAAATTTTAGTATGACTATTTTTTAAAATTTATGTTTTATCAGATGTTTTGAAATTATATGTCAAAGATGATTATTTTTCTAAACCATTTTCTATGAACAAATGTATGACCTAAGTTGTACTAGGTGTATTTGGATTATGGAAGAAAATGGTTTTTAAGGATCTCTATATCATTGTTTCAATTCACGGACCTTGTACCTAGTTGAACAAGATGATGATGAACCATATGGAAACCATGATCAAGGTATGATGTTCTTTCTATTGGGAATAGTTTTATTTAACAATATAGAGGTTTAAAAAATCAAAATATATAGTATTTCAGGTATTAATGTATTGGGATGAAAAATAAAGGTATAAGAAAACCATTTATGTTAAAACATGTTAGGGTTATGTTTGAATTTTATAAAAAGGACAACCTGTAAGATGGGTGACAACCCGCCACATCCAGAAAGGCCACATGAATTCAACCATCATCTGAATGGAAACAAGGGCCCATATCCTTACACTAGCATACATGAAGTCCCTAGTTAGTAGGACTTATTATTTTTAGTTAAATGATTTTATGGTTCAAAAATTAGTTGATATTGGGAACATAAGTTTTATTAAATGGATATCCCTAATATTAGAAATTTATTTGGTGATTTTGTGATAAATATTATTTTAGAAGTTGTTCTCTATTTTGGGGAACACTATTTGATTAATGGAAAAAGAATACTATGGGATCTCATTTGTGGATTAATAGATGAAATTTTATTTGGGAAGAATCAATGTTATTATTGTAGACATATAGTGGTTTTGGTTATTTATGGAAATGATTATCCTATCATAGGGAATATATGATTATGTTAATTACACTTCATGATGAGACTTTAAGAATAGTCGATGTTATTTGGTGATAATTGTTATGATATATCATGGAAGATTATGTGATCAGATTCTTAGGAGTTTTGGGTTTCAATATTATTTTATATTATATTTAACTATTTTAATGACAATTGTGTATAGAATAGTCTTCATTGAACTTTGGGCTCTGTTTGATGAATTTTGGAGAATAAGAGTCGTATTTATTTTTATAAAGGATTATCCCATAGGGGAATTATTTGATCTCATAATAACCATTTTTTTGGTTGATGTCTACAGATAGGAAAAATATATATTTCATCTTTCTTAAATTATGTGATACTCAAGAAGTTTATTCTAGCGCTCAAGTTGTGACCAAGTCATCTGGAATAGTCATCATTTGGAGAAAAGATGATTTGTGGTAGAAAATAATTAATGGATGAAACTCTACTTCAAAAGTAAGTATATTTCCTTACGTTATTAGTAAATCTCATAAATTAATTCTCTAACATTAAAAAAGGGAACATAAAACAAAAAATGTTGTCCATTAAATTTTCCTACTGGGGAATCAAAGACCATTTAACCTATCACAATTTTTTGGTTTTCTTATTGTTAACTATCTGCTAGTCATGTTCCCAATCAATCTCTATCAGAACGTGACACATAATATCACCTCCAAATCCATTTTTTCATACATAAAATCATTGTATGTGTTATCTCGGGCGACCTTAGTACTTCTCTTTCTTTCTTTTAATGTGACAGTTTTATTGAATCATTTTCTAATGTGGGAATTTTAATGATGTTTCTAAGCGCAATTTTAAAATTTCAAGGACACAGTTTCCCAAAGGAGGGAAGGATGAAACATCCCACGTAAATAAAGAATATTAAATTTTCATATTTTTTAATATTTTTTAATTAAATATTAATTTTACTTTAATGGGGATGATATGTTCGATGGAATACCCAAAGTAGAACAATGGGTTTCTCTAAAACCTCTTGTAACACACAATGTAGAGTCATACTAAAAAATAATAATAATATATTACTTTAAATGGAAGTCAATGCATAGTCATTGTATTAGTGGGAATGAATAGAACAAACTACAATATGACTACACTAGTTTTCTAATTTTTTTACAATTATCTAATAAAATTTATAGGCTTAAAATGAGAATTAATCCAATTTTAAGCATAAATAATCTAATATTTTTAAAAGGTTTTTTACTACCTTTTGACGGTGAACCCATTTTAAGTCAATTTTTTTTGATTTTATATATTCCATTTGACAAAATAAAATTCTTATTTATAAGAAGGACATAAAAATTTCCTTTAGTTAATTTTTTGTATTTTTCTGATAAAGTTTATTTTTTATGAAGAGTGAAAAATTCTGCATTTTAATTCAAAACTGCCTTTTAATATAATTTATTCAAATAGTTATATTGTTGTTTTTATTATTTTTAAAGTGTAATTGGATTATATTTTTACAATTTAATACAATTTTGGTCATTATAAGTAATTTCAATTTGAAATTAAACATAAACATGTGTCAATATTTCAATAGTTATTATATCATTATTTTTTTTTGTTTTGGCAAAGGGAATTAATTTAAAAATAATTTATAAAACATATGTTTTTTGAATTTGGAAAAATGAATTCCATATTTAGAATCCAATGGTCCAAATTGTATAAATAGGTAAATTTTATTTTTAGACATGATGAATATTTACTTGAGTAAAGATTTTATTTTACTAGGTTAAAAAGTAAATCTGGTGAATAAGTGTAAAAAAAATATTATAATAATATTTAATTACCCGTAAACATGTCATAACCCTATTGTATGAGATATTTTTCCGACCAAGGAAATCCTTGGGTTGATTTGGGGACCTCATGGAAGAACTTGGGAATGATAATGATATTTTATATTAATTAATTTAAAGTAAGGAAAAAAATAACATAAACATATACATTTTAGTAAAAAAATTATATAGGGTTATATAAGTGATATCTTCATCTATAAATATTCATTTTATATATAAATATATTTCTTACATCACGATATTTTATTTATACTTTTTATACATTATATAAATAAATTTAATTTTGACACAATGGTGATGCAACAGTTGCTCCATTAATAAGGGATTCTAATATATAAAATTATAATTGTTAAAATACATTTATTTTGAATCTTTTTATGTCATCCATGAATTTTATGGATGATTATAACTTGTTTTATTTGAATTAATGTCAGTTTATTTAAATAATAAAGTAGTTATATATTTTTCTTAAAGAACTTAAATAAATAGTTTATAAATTTACATAAATGAGTTTTTAAAATGAATACTATTTCATTAAATGATAAAATAATAATAAAATTATAATATTTGGCCAAATGAATTAAATTTTTTAAAAAAATTTCATAAATAATAAATTTTGGTTCACTTATAATTTTATATTAAATATATTAACCATATATTATGAATATATAAGGAAACATGGTAAAAGTTAAATTCGCTAACAATGGATTAAATAAAAAAATAAAAGGATTAACAAATATCCAAAACCTATCCAATTCTTTTTGGATGATTTTATTTCAACTTATATGTACCTTATATTAGAATTAAACGAGTTCTGGAACTTTTTTAACTAATAATCATTTTATAATAAAATAATAATTTCTAACTTTCCTAAAGAGCCCCTCCCCCCCTTATAAAAATCCACCATGTCTAACCCATTACTCATAAATATCAAGCCATGTGGCTCATCCAAACACTACTACATGAAGCTAAAAAAACTCTCTTCCTCCTAGAATCCTTACCCTAAGAAAAAGGAAATTTAAAAAATAGTTTTGGTTCAAATGAGAGTGAGTTATCCGATTTAAAGGCAACATCTTCTCTCAAGTTGTTTTCTATTGTTTTGCTTCTCAAACCCCATAAAATCAATTTATTATGTTATTTAATAACAAAACCATTATCCTAAATAAATGAGGATTTTTTTAATTAGAGGTATTCGAACTACAAATTCACACACCTCCATCTCATGGATACGAACATACTGTTTCTGTGGACAACGAACTACTCCCTCACGAGATGATGTTTGTTCAATTATATCCTACAACCTCTCATGGTGGCCATTATGATAGTACTATAATTTTAAATTATATTTATTTTATCTCTATTCTTATTTATTTTTCATTTACAGCATACCTTAATTCTTTCTATAATGAAAAAATATGATAATTTCATTTGAGAAAGTGCAGACCGTCGCCCGCTCAATTTGATATGACTCATTCTTTCTATACAAGGAACAAATACAGGATGGAAAATATGAACTTATGTAACATATATACCATATATATTATAATAAATTTATTATATACCTATGTATCATCTAGTTTTAATTCCTTAAGAATTGTAAAATAAATATAAGTTGGGTTTATTTGTACATACAACTTACCGTATCCATGAACATTGCATTTTATTTCTTATGTCCAAATGTTATGGACTATTATAAATAAATATATACTGGATATATATGATATATATGATATATAAAGAATTAATATCATTCTTTATATAATGTTCGTTTCACAACATGAATAATTTGTAATTATAATAGGATCATTTTTACTCAAGTTCTGAACATCGACAAAATGTCTTATATGAACTCATATAATTAATAATTTTTATAGTAGTCTAATAAGTTATATAAAAGGAATAATAAAATTGAAAAAGGTTCTGATGAAAATTTAAATTAAATTAATTTTAATATTCATGAACAACAAGGACCAAACGAGTCAAGTCGGATACGAGGTAAGGGGTTTTCATCTCACTTAATATTCCCATGAGACTCATGCAATATTTGCCACTATTTTTTTGTATGGTGTATGTACTGAAAATTATTATATTATTTTTTTAATATACTTTAATTTATGGTTATTTACATATTCATTGTATGATCCTTCTTTCATGGGGTGTATGTTTCGTAAGATACCAAATCTGTAAGGGAACTTCTTAGCTGAATTTCAATTCCTTGGGTTAAACATATACTTATTGATTATTTTGTGTTATAAATATGTGTGAGTGACCACTTATTGTTCTACACTCAATATACACATATATTGGGTGTATTTATAATTCTATCAAATAATTATGTAATGGATTTATCCTTAATCTAATGATATAATCTTTGTAAGGGAATATGTCCCAATCTCCTTTCATTGAGACATGTCTTGATATTGTTCACCATTATTATCCTATAAGGTGTATATAAAACACTTTTGACATTTTATATCATAAATTTATATATTCTCATGATATTTATAATTTTATTTGATGTTATTCTGTAATTATTTTTATTCATGATTTTATCCTATGGTAAAGGATTATTTAACTAAAACATCGTTTAAATGTTATAATGATTAAATTATCTAAATCCATATCATTAATATCCATGTTTTAGAAATTATTTAAAATATTTATTTATATGGAAATGATTTTTTTAAAGTGTAAACAAATTCAATTTTTTCAATGTGGTATAGGACACATTGATTCAAAACTCTTCTTTTTGAATGTTTTTAACGAGCTGATTATGTCAATATCTTGAAATGGTATTTTTTGATTGAAATGTGAAAATTTTTATTTTCCCCTTATTCATGTTTTATGTGTTATTATTATGTTATGGTTCCTTGGAATTTATTATGTATACATGTATTTCCATGATAAACCGATGGAGGGTGATCCCAAGATAGCTCTCCAATGCATTGGGTAACATGATGGAGGAAAACTTTAATGTTTCTCCTAAGAGATTTAAGGAATATACTTTGATGGGTATTGCAACATAAATACCTATGTAGATGTTAATTATATAATGTATGTATGGTATGGATTCCAGAAGTTACGTTTATGATTTATGATTTCTGTTTCTTATTCATAAATCCTATTATTTCATGAGGTATGTTTAAGATCTTATGTTTTTATATATTGATGGGCTAATGTTTTCATTCTTTATTTTATAACCCTTATTGCGCTCTTTATTCTCATCCCATGTTTTGAAATGTTTTTCACAGGACATAAACATTAATAGGGTCACGGATGGGGTCAAATAAAAAATTAGCTATCTAAAACATGGAACTAGACATGTTTATTTTTTTATGAGTTTTTATTTTATGAAAAAATGGAAACTGAGTAGAAGTGTCAACATTGTAATTTCTAAAATTTAATGTAATAGTTATGACCCAATTCTATAAATATATAAACCTGAAAAAAACCTCAATGTTAATTCTTGACATAACTCAATATGATTTAATACTTAAGGATGGAGGCTTATAAAAATAACCCCTAAGAACTATTTTGTTGTGGGTCCCGGATACCTCGTATCTCGGGGAAAGTAACCATACAATTATCGGTTCTCGTGCACAGAATCCACTACCTTGGAGAATACCGATAACCTAATGTTTCTCCATCATAATAATCATCATCATCATCATAGATTCGTTAGTGTTGTCATAATCAAACTTGCTACATGAAATAGGGGGCAAACCCCATGGGATCACTAGCATACTTGTATAAGTCCACCCACCTAGACACCCATGTTTTTACTATTGTGCTAAAAAATGTTCCACAAGACAAGAAATATAATATTCACATGAAAATACAACTTACAAGTCACACACACATGATAACATTCCACACACATGTCACATAATACTCCTTTCACAATCAAAATTCATTTTTCACATCATACAAACACAAAACAGACCACAAACATGTTTTCCACCTTTGTTGGAGATTGATAAAATATTTCAGAAATCTATAAAACATTATAAATACGTTTTAAATCTTAAATCACCTCTTTATTTTTCAGAAACCGATCTTAAGTGAACAATAACCAAAATAGTACATGTACATCCCTTTGACACTTTTTTTACTGAATAAATTATTTACAATTTTCATAAAACTATCCCAAGTGGTATACCATGTTTTGCAAACAAAAACAATTTTAAAACCATATTTAAAGTTAAAAATCATAAGAATACCATTCCAAAATAGATTATTCATCCCTAGAAACATTTATTAAACCACTCTCAAATGTTATAAAATTACATCAAATAATACCACAAAAGATAAACATGAGAAACACACATTTTCAAACAAATATGAAACATTGAAACTAAACACTTAATAAATATTACCCAAAATTGTTCCCACACACATAATATTGTAAGATGAACATGAAAAAATATAAATTATAAAAATCAATGTCATCATAGGATTAATACACCTGGAACCAAATACCATTTGTACCAAAACTCGAAACCATTGTGTGAAACATTAATCACATCACCGCCGCACCAAAAGGAAGTGAAATAAAGCCCCAATCCACAATATTTTATTGCAATATCACAAATTAAAACCCTAGGTATGAAACCAATCATATATAAATTTTATAACCTCATGAAAAGTGGAAGAAACCCTAAGAAAATGGGAGGAACATGAGAGGAAACTCACTAAATTGAGGGATCATTAATAAAACGCCCCAAATACACCAGTATCTGAATTTTCAAACAAATAAAATAAAAAATTAGGTTTAAATAAGTTTGATTAGGTGATGTGAGATCTAAAATTAAGGAAAAGAATAAAAAGTGAAGCATTTATGAATGAATAAATTTACCTCATCAAATATGGACGATTTGAGAAATCTAGAGAAGTTTTGGCCTAGTTTGGGATTAATAAATGCTCCAAAGAAAGGGATGAGAGTATTGGGGATCACCTTGGGTATGTGGTATCGGGTGAGAGTTGGAATCACCAATGATATATAAAATGAATGAGATATAATATAATTTAAAAAAATTTAAAATAGGAAGTTGGCTTTTAGGCTGGCCCAACACCTTAATAAAAAATCCAAATCCATCATTATTATATATTCCTATGGGTTCCAATTTGATAAGGTGGTTTTAATATACCGGGGATGCCAATAGCGAATTGTAATGAGTGTAATATGTTTAAAAATGAAGGAGTTATAAAAGAATTGTTTTTTTAAATCTCGAAATGGGCTCATGGTTTCAGCCAAAGTTTGGGGACCCACCATTTCCACCAAAATGCTTGGAAAACCCCTAGAACAAATATGTAATGGAAATGAAATGAAAAATAACTTTAATTGAAGTCATTAATGTGACATGATACATCTATACAAGGTCCATCAGGCCACTTCGGTGTGTGACCCAACATAGTTTGTACTATTCAGGATTTGATTCCCATCCAAATGTTATACATAGTGATCCTCTTGGGGTTTAAACCCGACACCTCAAAGTCAACATAATAATATCTAGTCCATTTACCTAGAGGGATAAAATCTAAATTGGATGGAAATATTATTTTTGAGATGAATTTGATCAACGTCATAAATGGGCTACATTCCCAGTAAGATCATACCCCCATTTAGGAGGCTAAATCTCTCCCACAACCTTCTAGATTGTTCAGCATATTCACCACAACATTTTTTGACTAGGATGGTTTTTATTATATTTACTTTACACATTATGTCAAAATGATCATTTTTATCTTCATCACATGACCATAGAAGGTATGATGTGTCAAATTATGTGGGACCAAACTACATAGGTTCTCATTCATTTAAAAATTATATACATGAATCCCCTCTCATGGACCTGCTACGTACATCAAAATAAATAATATATCCATAAATTATAATAAATTAAATTGAACCACATTTTGTTGAATAAATAATTTATTATAGAAATAAATGTAATTGGAATCTATAATCTATTTACAAAAGGTTACCATCAATGGAGAACCGCAGATACATAAATATGTCTATAATAATAAAGGACCTCATATATATACAGATGATTCACAATTCAACATATGAAAATAATTTATCATCACATACATGTGGAATTGATTTCTTTATATTTGATAATGGACTCATGTATATGTCTTAAATACACAATATAGTCTCATATTATGTAATTATTTTCTCCGAGAAGGTGTGATGATCATAACTTCCCATCCTCTCACCCAACACTCTTTCTAAGGTCTCATTTTGTAATTGAATTTTACAACCCACAAATGTAAATTATGTCAAAATTAACATAAAATGAGTATAGGAATTAAAAACATTACAAACAATTTTTTTTGAAATTATATACTTTTCTAATCAGATGATATTAATGCTTCGACCCATGTATCCCAACGATGATTGTTATATAATTAAAATGTTTCTGGATCCAAGCAATCAGATCCCAATAAACTGAATAACATAGTAATATTGGAAGAAAAGATATAAAATTAAATCTGAAAATGCATTTTAAAATCATGAAAAACAATATTGTGAAAGTAAAAAAATTAAATATCTACTACCATTTTGAAATATTACTTCTTTATATTTTTTTGAATTAAACAAAATGATGGTGAGATCAAATTATACGCATGGGTTACATAATGTGAAAAAAATAATGAATCAATAATCATAATCATGATGTAAAGGTATATAACTATGAACACAATCCATTTTAATAAATGGACTATTCTTATTAGGAATGTGATAATTTATATGTAAAGGCAGATAACTAAACATGAATGTCATTTCGTCAATAACTAGATCAGAAAATGATTCCATGGATAATATCAATGAAATAACTTTATTAATAATAATAACTGAATTCATAATGATGAAAATGATAAATAATGTACATAATTTTTGTAGACATCATGATATCAATAACATCATGATCTTTCCAAATATGGCTTAAAACACTTGTTAAACCCTCATTTAAATCTAAAATATTAATTTTGCACATTTGAATGTCAATGAATCAAGGGGATATATATTTATGAGTATAAGGACCTAATAGTAAAAAAATTATAATCTAGTCACTTTAACAAGAATAAACAATCTCATATATCGAAATATCATTTCAGTTGATAGTTTTATATATTTAATCCATAAATGGTACATAAAAAATTTGTATACAAAAATGTAGGATCTTTTGTGAAGTATAATTTTTTACCACAATGAAAACAATTAAAATATAAAAACTTCCCTTGTCAGGGCACATCTTACCAATTATATTCTTGACGACATCCTTTTAATTATTCATCCACAAACCCTATGTAAAAATATTAAAACATGGGATGGGGATAAAATTCTCATTATGGGACATAAATAGAATGAAATATACCATTAATCCATGATAACTTATCTAAATTTTCATTTTTTAAAGATATCTTGCGACCAATGTAAATATTTTTATTACAAATGAATAAAATTTTCTATAGAATAGATTTTTGAAAACTTTTCATTGTAAACCATAATGTAAATAAAATATAATTCATAATGGATACTTAGAATCCAAAAAATCTATGAATTTTTTAAAAAATCATAATTTTCACCCTAAAAGTTTATAATATACATTCCTTTAAGAATATGATAATTATAAAACCGTGGTAAATCATAATATTAAAATAAAAACAAAAATATATAATTTATAAAAATGTAGGTTAATTGGGAAATAATTTCAATATAATTATTATAATCACTCTTACAAATGGATTAAGAGTATGGTTGACTTTCATTACTAATAAATTTGAGGGCTATCTGGTACCCACCCTTTCGTTGTTTATCATTGAACCACCGATAATTTGTTAATAACATTACCACCAATACATATAACATACCATATTGACCCATATTGTAAGAATTAACATGAACCATAAAACATGAAATCATGCATTTAATCATTACAGTCATTAAATATACTTGAGGAAAATAAATTTTCTAATTTTAGAAAACATATGAATAAAATAATAATAGTTTAAAATGAACTAATTATCATATAAATTTAACTTTTAAACTAGAAAACATTGATTCAAATCATAAATTATTCTCGACTGATTGAATATTTTTTCAAATATTATAACTACGAAAAACATTCCATTAAAACTTATTTCGGAAATGTACCAGTGTAGCTTATTTGGAAAATAAAAAAAAAAAATTTTAAATCCATTATCTTTAATTGAAAATTTTAATATAATATTATGTAAACAATCATATATGATTTATAAAATCAATTTTATAAAAAATGAGGCTGAAGAAAAACTGTGTTTTATGGGAAACCATAAAAGATGTTTTTGAAATGAATTTCCCTAAAATTTAACATATGTTAGATGTATTAATAAATAAAAATTTCAAACTACTTATAAAATTTATTAGGATCCATATTAATCTTTATTTTATATTAAACCATTCTATATTTACATACCTACTCAAATAAATTCAAGTTGAATGATTTCATGATATTTGGTTCATATGATGGAATTGAATTACATAGGTCAACTATGGTCAAAGAGGTCATTATTACATCAACTATATATTAGTAATTATTAAATAATTATCAATTTTAACATACAATATACTTTTATGATGAATCATTAATGATAGTTATGAAAATTAAACTACATTAATATAATATTACCAGTTGGCCGCATGTACGTATGAGGATATTTTTCATTTTTCAACAATGATTTTTGAAGGAAGTAAAATAATTTTTTATTTATAATGATTTATAATAATTTAATAATTATCCTTATTACTACTTAAATTATTACAACATATATCTTCAATGTGATATGGTGATGAAAAAATAATCACATTACTTGGTGGAGGTAGTTTTTTACATATATGAATAAATAAAACTATCATTTTTCAAATAATGGAATGGAAAAAAGTTAAATAATATATTATATTATTAAAATGATAAATATTTATTTAATATATTATATGGTAATTAAATCGATCATCTTAACCCTTAATGATATTTGTTGATGGAAACTGAATTTCATCTATTCGCAATGCGGTAGGCAACAATACACCAGAACGATGAATTCATCTCCCATTATATTAAAGATATAGATGGATAGAGATTATGAGATAAACATAATAAACTATTCAAATATATTAGATACTTTTTTTATTATTATAGTGTAGTTGAATAATATTTGAAGGTTGAAGAAGAATAAATAAAACAGAAACATGGGGTTGTAAAATCTACATCTTCATTGGTAAATCATTTTTATTAAAAACATAATCTTCATACTATTGGTATTATGCCTCAATATGGAACAATATAATTTGGGGATAGAATAAATGATTAAATTTTGGTAGTTCATGGAAGAAATAAAAGGGTTTTTATTTGGTAATGAATGAGAAGTAGAGGCTCCCCATTATAATAGAGGGGATGCGAACACTTGGAATTTTAAAAAAAATATTAATTTAATATAAATTCGATATTAATTAAAAGACTCCAAATTGATTTATTTGAAATAAATGATGAGTTTTTATACCAATAGTCTAATAATATAAAATTTAGAAACGTTATAAATGTTTTGGTAACATCATTTTTTGATTTAACCCACGGTTATTAAACTTGAAAATTAACGGCGTAATAAAAGATTATACACATTAAGGGTTCATAATGATTCTATGAAATAAAAAATTACCAATAAATAGACAATTTTTTAAATAACAATATCCAATTAATTTAGATTAATTTTAATCTATTATTATTTAGTAATATGTTAGTTATTATAATATATCATTAATTTTAGTTTTTACAATTCTTCATTATATTGATTTCAATAAAATCATGATTATAAATAAACAAAAAAAAAATATTTTAATAAATCACTTATATGTAATGTTCATAATGATAATCAATTTTTAAAATTAATTATTTGATGTCATATTGCTTCATTTTTTATTATCATTTGAATGAATTTTCAATTAATTGAATTATTATTGAGTTAATGTTGTGTAAATTCATAAAGTAAATTTTTCTACACATATAATTAATAACAAACTAGGATGAATAAGATAAGGATTTTATATTTAAAAATAGTATTTATAAATTAACATATCATATTTTTATACCAATGTTTAAAAATATACACATATTAAAAACATGAGTGTGAAATTTTTTAATTTTGTTTAAATAAAATATTTTAAAGGTTTTGATCACATTAAAATGTAAAAAACATTGTATATAAATATTACTTATTAGTATGGATGAAATAGAATCATCAAATATAATTAATGTAACTTTTTATGTAATTTTATATTTCTTATCATTTTATTTTTAATTTTAATTACCCTATTTACCTTTTAACATGGTAAAGAAAGATTATTGAGGTTACTTTTCACAATTGAAAAAAAAGAGAACTATTACACAAATTTTGAGGGCCTTGTTCTAATCGGGGATCTAATTATTCAAAATATAATTCTAATTAGTTTTATGATTTATTTTCATAGTAAATATTCAAAAATAAATGAAATATGGTTCTTCAGTAAAGTGTCAATTTTAAATATAAAATATTTTTATGTAAATTCCTGTATAAAATTTATTTAAAGAAATAATAACATTTAAATATAAAATTTACTAAATATTATGAATAATAAAAAAAAGTTTATCTTAATAAATACATTAAAAATACTACTTTCAATAAAAATAAGTATTTCTAAATATTCATTGAAAAAAATTTAGGAATTTCTCGATGATTCACCTTATGAAAATACTGAAATGATGAATAAAAAATTGAAATTATTTTTTTTAATATTAAAATAACATAATTTGTTAATAATTATATTGAACAGAACAAAATAATGCTTGACAATCCATTTTCATAGTATATTAAAAAATTACATTTTAGTATAAAGTATTTATAATATTTTTATAGTGAATATGAATCTAATAATATAGAAAATTAATAAATGAAGATGTTTTATTTCAATATTATGTGTGTTTCTACATCCACCCCCCTTTTTAAAATTGTATGGTTGTAATTTTATTCAAATATTAATCAACTAAGGATCCTATTCCATTAAAGCATTTTTAGATTACAATGTTTCTTTTTCAGCCATATGGTTTATCAAAAAAACATGAACAGGTGTGTGAACTTATTCAAAAATAAATTATTTATATAGTCATGAATTTGAATATAATGTTCCTTATATGAATGATTATCATCCATCTAAACAACCTCAAGACACAAAGTAGTAGATGAAATATGTATATATTTTCTTAACATTGAAACTTGAATAAAATTGTCTTACTTAGATTAAATCAAAGGCAATGAAACTCGATAAGAAACTAATCTATCCTTAACCATTAATTCTTATGTTCTAATAAAATATAGTCATAGCTTCCTATTTTTTACAAAATTGAATAACATTTTATCATGGACTTATATAAATGAAAATATGTTTTCATACCTTAACAGAGAGATATTTTTTTCAATTTTCCATATAATATTTCTATCAATTTTCTGATTTCCTTATATGGTGATCCATTAACATTACCTTTTAAAGTATCTATTAATTTAATTATGGTACTATCATCTTCCTTTCATATATTTGATCAATAAAATATAGAGTTCTACAATGATTTTAATATAAGAACTCATATGGTACCATTTATAAATTAGAATGAAAAAACATATTATAAGAAAAACCAATTAAAGAATCATATAGATCCAAACATGCCAGGTAATCCATTCAATAAGAATGAATTATGTATTTTAATGTGAGAATTGTTCATTCATTCTATCCATTAGATCATGTATTAAACGATATTATGATATTTTATTGATTCCCAAATGACCTCTGAAGGCAACTAAAAAACATAAGATTAAACCACATATCATCATAAAATACAATGGAGTGTGAGACTTAGTATAACATGAATGTATCCTTAAGATAAAATATATAATATTGATCTTATGATAGAGGTTCTCAAATTGGAAATATATATTTATATTTAGTTAGTTGATCAACAATAATATAAATTGAATAATGAACTTAATATGTATTTTGAAATACTATTATGAAATAAATGGATACATTTCCCGTCTACATTCTAGTGTTGGAAATGGTATAAATATCCCCATATACAATTGTTATTATATATGATCCTATTGAAAATTAAAAATTTAATAAATTAAATTGTATATCATTTGATTCTATCCCACCTAAAATAATTCTGATCAAATATATATAAAATTTTACTTATAGAATCAATTGATAATGGGGAAATATGGGCTTTACTTGATAATTTTATCATGAAAAACCAATATCATAGAAAACATAATATATTCTCAAATATAAAAAAAACCCACTATCAATGTTAAAATTAGGTTACATACCATTTATTAAAAAATATTCCTTTAAATGCAACTCACATCCTCCCTTTTTAACCTTATTTATTATTTCTTATGGAGACGATTGCGTTCACACCTGAAACAAACATAGGATGTTCCAACTTCCAAAACTTTATGGCCAAATTTCATAAAATAATAAACAATATGGTTACATTATAACATGGTTAATGAATAATTATTTTTATTACGCAAATCAGTATTTACTTTGGTTTCTTTTCTAGGATGGTAATGAATTTTCAGTAACAATCTTTTATCAATTCTATCTATATCCTCTGTAATATATTAAACTATTTCTTATTTAATATTTACATGAAACATTTTTCGATCATTCGATATTTAATTTTTATATCTACGAAAATAATTTCCCCATATTTTTAATTGGAAAACATAATAAAAAATTGCAGATAATATTTATTATAATATAAATTATGATTCTCCAATTATTGTGAAAAATAAGAAATTACATGATCATTGGATAATAGGACCCTAAAATATCCTTTCAATAATGAATCCTTATTGATTATGAATCCACTAAGTCTGTAAAAAAGGGAAAAAATTATGGCACTTACCAATCTTATTTTTAGTTCTTAAAAAAGACATAACGTTACTTTATCCAATTAAATAAAAATCATTTTCAGGTTGGCATAGTTAATGGGATATATATCCATTAAACTTTTTCTATTACCAGCTATTAATAGACACTAAAATAATAAAACATTAAATATCTGTAAACTTTTAAGGTCTTGGACATTAATCAACTCATTAATTTTTCTAGGAACTACTATTTTGACATATTTATTTACATTTTTTTCCATTGAATCAATATTGATATAACCAAAAATAAATTTTTTTATATTTTCCATAAAATATTTTTTTCACGATTTTTTGAAAGAATCCTTATATTTTTTTAATGATCCTCATAAATGTGTCAAAAAATTATGATTTCTTCAATAAAAATATCCAAGAAATTATGAAATATTTTTGGAAGACTCTATCCAAAAGATCTATAATTACATATGGGGAACTCTTAAATAATAATAGAATAATAAAAAACCATTTTAACCATATCATGATCAAAATGAAATTTTATGAGTTTCAACCAATTTTAATGGTAGCGGACAGTACCAAATTGTTTGGTCTACCTTCAAAAATTACGATGCTCCATAGTGATGATTAAAACATTTTATATATGAGAAAATAAATATATATTCTTATTAGAAATTTTATTTTGGAAACAATAATAAAATAAAATCCTCATGGTACCTTATTTAATTTTAAAAATTATGATATGAGCACTCCATAGTGAAGAACTCGAACAAATGAAACTGTTTTTTGTCTACTCATGTAGTCTCTTTTTTAATTCGAGATGTTCTACACGAGACATTTGAAAAAGGGGTTATTAAAATGAATTAGATTTAGAAACATCATCAATATTAAATTTAACATATTAATTTGGTATAACACTGAGGAACACTTCATAGAAAAATATCAACTTATTCATTTACTAATGATACATCATTAATCAATATATTTTCCTTTTCATGACAATATGTGAAAATAACTATCATTTTCACATTTTAACTATTTCATTGATTATTGATATATTATAAAAGGTATTGGTTTATTCCATTATATAAAATGAAATTATTCGATAAAAAACATCATTTTATATATAATCACCCTTATCATGGTAAAAAGAAATCCAATATATACCAATAATAACAACATAATCTAATAGGGGAAAGGAAACATGCTTTTCTAGTAATGTTTTTCCACAAACTATTTTATGAATATTAATATAATTTATTTTTCCATTTTTAATTCTGCCCATTTTCTTATCATATGTTCTTTCTTTTTTTCTTGAGGTGTAGTTTCAATTAAATTATAAAATTTCTCAGAAATGAAAGATTGAATTGTCCCAAAAAAATAAATTATCATAATGTGAATAAAAATCCAATGTACCATAGACCACATCGTTATATCTATAAAAATATACAAAAGTGGTTTCAATGGAATTCACAACACCTTTTTTCTTATTGTCGGGCTAGTTGGCATCATTTTTGTCCTTCTTTAGACACTCATGTTCTCAATGAACCAACTACTTCCATTAAAAAATTTATTCCAACTTATAATAATTGTAGTTAAGACTAAGATGTTATTTTTTATTGAAATTATGAACCATATATTATATCTTATGATTTTAGATGCATTTACAAGAAATCATCTGGCATTAAACAGTGTTATTTTTAATATAAAACCCAAAAAATCAAATCATTATTTTCATACCACCGTATTACCTTGATAAATTCCCATACATTATCCTCCACATGGAACTATTGTTCTGATTCTTTTTAATGAACACATGATCATCAGAAAACACATATTCATCCCCTTTGGTATGTTTCCCAATATTCTCATTACTATTGAATTAATGAAAAGACAATTCCCTTTGATAAATTAGATTTGATACAGATTAAATTCGATTGATATTATTATCATGATAATAGAAACAATTTTGTGTCCACATTTCCAATCAAGTGAATGTTTAATCACCCATAGAGAGTAAATCTCTACCATTTGACTCAATTCCAAGAATTTATTTTCGATCCTAAGTCAAATATATTTAGGAATATATTTATTAATGAAGATATTCTAAAATTCTTCCCATTACAAAGAATCACCCTCCTCTCTTTCCTAGATATTCATTACCACTTCCATCACTAGTCAACATAAGCTTCAAAATGGAAAATATAATGATTTACCTTTTGATAATATGAGTATTCTATGACATCATTTATATTTTCTAGGGATTGAAAATATACATTATCTACCACTATCCCATAAAATCCATTTAATATATTATGGTTTTTCTCTTATAATGTTCAACCAACATCATTTATCACTCATATAGATTTGGCTAATCCCTAGCATGGATACAACCACTTATATCCTTCATCAAATTATTCATCTTACAAACTAGATACATTGTCCCAATTTTACCCATTATAAGTTACTAATATTAAAGGATATCACCCTGTTTGGTCCTTCATACTTCAACATGACTATTTTATATGTGTAAATTCATTCTGTATAGACACAGAATAGATTATGTCATATAGAAATATTCAAATTATATATCAATATAATATAAACATTATGTAAAATATTGTTAGGTAAATATATTAACAAAATCCTAAAAACTAAATTTTACTAATCCATTCCATGATACCAACTATAAGGAATACAAAATAAACATTACATGTTTTATTGACTTTAAACAAGAATTCACATTACTTCATTATTAAATATCTTAATGTTTTGTTGTATTGTATAGTTATTTTATAACTCTCACCTAAAAAATATAAAATCTAAAAAGTGGAAACTTTTATTTAGTATCAAATTTATTCCACAAATAAAAACTATTTAAAATACTAAAAAAACATTTATTTATGTGTAATCATTACAATAATGATCGTTACTTCATCATTTTTCCAATTCATTCATAAACCCTATAAAAATAAGAAATTCATATTAGAAAAAAATGACAGTAAGGGACATAAAAATAAAGATAGAGTCTATTTTTCTTCATTACCTATATAACATTTCCTTTTTAGAAATAAACCTTGGGATCAGAATAAGAAACTTCATTCCCATGATATAAAATTACATAACTAATGATTTTCATGAAATTTTTTCTAAGAAACCATGACGGGAAAATAAAAATAATAAATGATTTTTAAAATCATGAAAAACTCATATTAACTTTTTTCACAAAGATGAAATTTTAACACTTAAGAAGTATCATATAATTTTCTTTATACATAATATCATTTCATTCCCTTTAAAAATAATATGATTCCAATAAAACACTATATAAAGAATATATAAAACTCTTAGGTTACATGGGATATAATATTTATATCACTCTTACTATAACTCTTACAAATGGAACAACCATATTGTCATGTTACCAATGCATTGTTGGGTTATCAAAAACCCACATATAATATTGTGTTTTAAATTAATATAACACATTAGAATATATATACAAATATTTTTGGATCCATGGGTTGATACATCATGATATTCTAATCTCTGCTGAGCCTAATGATTTTAAAAAATATTAATTATAATATTAACACACTCTAAAAATTTTACATGAAGTGTAATAACACAAAAGTGCAATCTTAAACAACTAATATGAGGATTACATTGAGTTAAAATTAGGTATTTAACAATATTTATGACATAATCAATATCGACATTAGGCTTATGTGAAATGGGATACTTACTGTCAAATAAACAATAAATAAATTAAATCCATTTTTTCTCATGGATACATATACCTATATCCCTTCTCTATAAATACATCATTATGTTAATATTAAAGGTAGCTGTATAACCCAAAAGAACTAGAGAGGATCCTCTTGGAAGATTCTGGAGGATGAAATTGAATTATAGGATCAAATATGTAATTTACTAATCATCTATGCTAACAAATTATCTAAATCTCTCTAACAATATCCCGAAAAATTATTCTTCATTAATGATTAATCCAAATGTGTAATGGAAAATTTTTTAATATGTATTTTATCATGTATATTTATATCTTTTCAATCAGGTATAAATTTTAAAAACTTGAATTGATTAATTCATAGACAATTGATTCATTTTATGGTTGATTTCATTTTTTATGATTATTCCTCTTCTCTATTCTATTCTAGGATAATGGATTGAATATATAATGAATCAAGACTATAGCTTATTCTATATTTTTATATGTTATTCTTTTCTCTCTTGTTTCCTCACACTTTCATCTTGATAAATTCATTGAGTCCATAATTTAAAGAATACATAGTATTCAATCATTGCTTGAAACTACTTCAAAGAAATATATGAATACCATTGGTTTTTTTCATGATTGAGGGTGTTATCTTTTTTTGATTATGGATGAAAAATGATGGTGGATCATATTGAATAACATTTCCTCAGTCTTCCTAGTTCAACGTGTATAAAGAACATGGTATAGTGACGGTGAAGCTTAGAAAAGTGATTCCTAAGTAGATCAGGGCCAAGATCCTGAAATACATTGATTAAATGAGTGTGATGACCCATGATTAATGATTTACAACTTTATTTTTTGTCTCATCTTCTATAACAGATGAAAAGGATGACAAATTGTGTTTTTCAAGAAATCCCACATTACATGTCATGTAATACGAAATTACTCAACACGTGAGACTGATGCCTACCTATCATCATGAATGAAAAAAATAAAATTTCTACGTTTTCCTAAAATAGAAGGGAGGCTGACATGGATCATATCAATTGAAGAGCATTCCCAGATTTTCACTAAATTAATATAAATCACATTAAAAATTATTTTATTTAATCTAAAAAACCAATAAAATTTAAATTCCAGAAAGGATTAAAGTAACATTCATTGATATCATGATATTAATAATGAATGAACATGGATTTTATAGTTTTGATTATGGGTTTCATTATATACTTATTTTGTGCTTATATTATATTTTATAATTAAATTCTTAAATTTCATGCATGAATTGGTATTCCATTATTTAGTGGTGTGAAATATCGAATTCATTTATAAATATAAATTTCACCTCCTACTATAATCAAGGTTGATGGAATACGTCAATCAAGAGTGTGACATCTCCCAAGAATAGGCTCTATCGTATGCCATTTCATCAGCTAAATGGATTAACTTCATCAAATTAAGATCTTTTATCCATTATAAGTGACCAAAAAAATTTAATAATATAATAGAAAAGAGTATGAAATCAGTGTCGGGGTGGAAGATTATTGTAACTATGCACATAAATATTGATCATCCATAATATAATAAAACCTATGAATTTAAGTATAGAATTAATAAAATTTACACATACCTTCCATGGGCCAAGCCTCAGGTTAACCCCCCATTTTTAGGGTAATAGGTCATAGTGGATTGAAAAATAATGTGAAGAACTATATTAAGGATGGAAGATTAAGAGAGGCTGAAGAACATGAAAAAACATGAATTAGAAATATTCATAAGTATTACATGGGAAAATAAAATGAAAATAAAAATAAAAGAATTAAATCCTAAATAATCATCATATCCCTTGGCCTCCTCTCTAATAGTGGTTGATTGGATGGATTGGAATGAATTTTGGATGAGGATTTATCCTCCTTTTATAGGACCGAATTTCACTTCTAAAGTTACCAAATGTTATACCTAATAAATAGTTGATTCATGTGTAGAATCCTAAATTAATGTTGTTTATAAAAACCTTTCACGTCTCCACACAAATGTTCAAAATACTTGTACATGTGTTGAGACAGTAAGGTCTATTTTAGTCATATAATGTATTATACCCATGAAGACTATCCATATTCCAAATATCTGGTTTCCCATGCATTAATCGCCTTTAAAATAGACCCTTCACGCATAGAACTCTTAATGAAACTTGTCGCTCATTCTTATTTTCTTCTACCATCATAATTGATGAGTTTTTGGTCCCTCCAATCACTTCATATTGTCCCATAACCAAAAACATTCTAAACCTTATAATATTTTTGAAAACCCAACTTGTGAGATCATTTTGAGCTTCTATATGATGGATTCAGCTTTGGGATCAGAAAAATTAAATGGATCTCATAATGAATATAATCCTAAAAATTAATGAATATCATGATTTCAATCTTCATAGAGAAATTTATAGTAGATATAAATAAATAATTAAACACACTTTAAAATTTAAAATGGGACATTTTTTCAGTTAAGATCATCATATAAATATAATAACAAAATGTGGAAATTTATCTTAAATTAACAGAATGGTTGGATTTAAATCAGTAGAATTAAATTTAAAATTGCTGAAAATATTTATCTCTTAGGCTCCCATAGTACCTGAACGTGGGTTTCCAAGGAAGAGATAAGGATCACACACTGTGTGGTCCCTTAAACGTGTTTTATGACCCTTAGCTTGTGGAATTCCTAGTATCTAAAAGGATACAGTGGCACATGTAAAGTACATGGGATTATATGTGACCTAAAATATAACCAAATTACATAGGATGATCCATTTACATGAATATAACTAGGTGACTATGGGATTAAATGAGGCAAAAAAATCATGAGAAATGACACAAGGAAGTAGACATGGGAAGGATTGGATTTAGTGGTATAAAAAAGTTACCATATGAACATATTTTATAACCCATATAAAATCCATGTACATTATCAAAAATTTCATAGAGGGCCCAATTATTTCCAAATATTCATGGTTCAGTTGAGTGTGATACCATGGTCTTTTCTAATGATGGTATAATTAATCATTACACCCAAGAAATATGATTATGATCCCTTTTATGGGTTCCGTATTAGAAATACATTGTGTTGTGACTTTGTGATACTATGTGTGGTCCACTATCATTCCTAATAATAACATATATGGAATTAAAAGAATCTATTTCACCCCAGGTAAAAGGAATTGATTGGACATATATAAGGATATATTTGTAGGTTTTGTGATATCATCAGGTATACGCACACCTAGATAGTGGGTTGTTCTAGATTGGGTTTACGGTGTCCCTCAGTAGTCCTCATTGAGATCCCATATCAATTTTGCAATATCATTAAATATATAATAAGTAATTATTAAGAAAAATCTAATTATATTGACTGCATTGATGTGAGTCATCAGTGATATAATTTCTCATGGTGTAAATTCTCTCATAATTAGGGTTACCTTGATTCCTCTTATAGCTTCTTATGGCTGGTAGTTAACATTGAGATTAAATTTAAATGGTTTCCACTATGTGTATATTGGGATATTTAGTTGTCCTATATTTTTAAAATATATATTATTAATATTACTAATAATAATTATTTATACATAGTGATTTTATGATGTCCAGTTGGGTTTTTTTATACTCAAATTCATATGGTCTTCAACCACATGTGTTTTTCCTTATCCATACATGAAACCCTTTGACAGAGATATGGGAGGACTGGGAGTTTGGAAAGAAATAATTGTGCTAGAATTACCAAGTTGTATGATCGAGATTAATTTGATGGTAGTCCCCTCCATATGAAAGTTTTTGAATATTTTTTTAGTTTTTGGTTGGTATTTTATAAGGTCCATTTATCAATTTTAGTAAATTAATATCTTAATAAAATTTTGGGATCATAGTTTTATGCCTACATTAGTATCAATTGATTTATATTTTAGCATCATATTGACTTGGAAATGTGTTTTTTTATGTGAAAAAAATTAAGCTAATACCTCCCATTTGTGGGATATGATTATGTTGTTTTTGTCACTAGCCCATGTATAACTGTTGGTGGGAATGGGATAGTCACACATGGCTTGTCGCCCTCCAAGAGGGCCCTGATGTCTTAGTTCTAGAAATATTTAAATCAGAGGGATGATATTAACATAACACTTGAGCTTAATTTTTTTTAAATATTTGAGGGTTTTAGGATTTATATAAGTAGTGTTATGTTTTTTCTATTCATCATTATGATTGTGTAATACATTTTTTGTATAGGGACTTATGTATCTATTCCCCAAGACTCTTTTAACATTTTTTTCTTGGAACATGTAGAAACTATCACAAGGAAAATATTTAGAAAATCTATATGTTAGGTATGGGTTGAGGATATCCTAACCTTCTTTAGTTATCTCCCTATATATATTCATTAAATATGGTGCTCCTAATTTATTTCATGAGTGAATAGTGAACATAGACAACTAGGATTCCAATATGAAATCATGCGGATGACCAGTTTAGTGGTAAGACTTCTATAAAAGTTCCAATAAAGGAGGTAGTACCATTGGGTACTTAACAAGATATATGACCAACCATAGTGATAAAGTTATCAAGATTAATAATTTAAGAGTATTCATGTAGGTCATGTGTACTATAAGAGTTTAAGATGCAATGAAAAATCTTGTTTCAAAGAGATCCAGACCCACATGTAATTGAAAAATGGATAAAGATATTCAACTATGTTTTCCACATCATGAGGATTTCTATATATCATTTGGAAGTCCTCATATTGAGTCTTCTTTAGGGATCTCTTATATAGTCATGGTTTCTAGGGACTCGGTCACACAAATATATAACAGTCACTAGTATAGAATTTGGGTGTATCGTCATGGGTTGGTTCTACCAATCCAAAATTTTTTAGTATCTATCCAAGTCCTCTAATATTTACATAAGAGTTGTTTATCCATGAATGTTTTTTCAGGGAAGTTTATTAATCTATCATGATACTCTTGAGACATGGTATGATATTCAATCATTAAGGAATAAATCATTGAATAGGGATTACACCAAGATATTAGGGTATTAATGTTATCCCTATGAATTACCAAATATGATGTTGTGATTGAATGATTTTAGCTATCGAGAGATTTATGTTAGAGTATACACTGAATATGGGTATTGGTAATGGGATCCCATGATTTTAAACCTAACAGTATGTAGCTAATGTAACTAATAGGGACTTGGGATTTCTGAACTCTTTAAAAGATGATCCTGATATAATGTATTGGCAGTTTATGGCTTTGAGGATGGATTTATTCCTCCTATAGAGTACTGTTTCTTCTAATGTGATAGCCAGGGACATCTTGAGATAGATTACTAGTCCTATAATATAGCTGATAGGGATATAATCAAGGTACCACCCAAGTAAATACATTGTTATGATTAAGAATTTATGTCTGATATTGGACGTAAACAGGGGAAGATAGTGTTGTACACGGTGGAAGATGATTTGAATGGTTTTCATCATCCCTGCCCGATGGTTCATAGCATGATTAGGGAAATTATGGTCATGGATGTGGATTGTTACTAGTTGTTGAGGATTATCACCCTGAGGTTTATGGAATTATTATATGTGTGATATGTGTATAATATACGATTGTTGTAGTATTAATAAACACTAGTGTGATCCAATATTTTCATGCCCCTGTTGAAAATGATTTAACCTCATGTATAATATTCTTAAAAAAGTTATTAATTAATAAAATTACTATATTAATATTTTTTATATCCTATATGATCAATCTGTTTCATCTTAACGGTAACTAATTAATAATATTCCATTATTTCCATTTTTTGGGTCTTAGCTGCATTACCTTTTCACTCTTATTTTTCCCTAAATATTCTGGTACATCTTAGTAGATTATATATCCATCATCTGAAGAATTATATTAATTATTTAAATATCATATTTATTCATTGGAAACATTTCTATGACCATTCATGAATGTTTTCAAGGAAAATATAACACAACGAGTCGTGTATATGGTTAGTCGTACGTACAAACGAGAAACGATATAATTTTTACAGTGAGAAAAAGGGTTATGAAGTTGATTATATATTAATTTTATTGAATTTATATAAATTCATCAACGTAATATATATTAATTATTTCTTACATTTTTATTACACAAGTTAGTTTGTGATGGGAACCAAATTATCTCAGTTTTCAAGGAAGTGGTACTCATTATACAGGAGTGATGGCTTTGTTTCCCATTTGATGAAGGTGGAGAATGATATATATTATTAAATAATCATTATAAAATCTCATAATATTGTATATAATATTTCT
Source organism: Viscum album (assembly GCA_963277665.1). NCBI lineage: Eukaryota > Viridiplantae > Streptophyta > Magnoliopsida > Santalales > Viscaceae > Viscum > Viscum album. Next base: position 353,949,534 of record OY728155.1, on the reverse strand, counting down.
ATTTTATTTTATTTTTTATTATATTATTCAATTTTGAGATAGAATATGTCAAAAAGAAAGATCTTAGTGCATACAATAATCTTCTCCTTGGAAAAACCTATTTGGATCTATTAATATAGACACCTCGATTAGTCTTATGGAAATACATTTACCTATATATTGGTTATAAGAATGTTTTGGTGAGGCTCTTTTGCGTTTTTATCATGCATAATGGATTGATATTTTTGAATAATGAGGGTATGGAGTTCCCCTTTATAAATGAGCCAGATGACACTATTGAGTCTTTTTAAAATAATAAATAATACCCATGTTTTCAAATGAAAAATGGATAAAAAATGGAAACATTATCAAAATTTATATTTTAAAAGGTTTTAATATGTCAAAAAAATAGAAATTATAAATTTTTTTATTATGTTTTCACTTAACATTGTAGTATATCCACTAAGTAAACTCTTTTCACCATAACTGTTGAAAAATATTTTTACAATTCTAATTATTCATTACGAACATAAATTAATAGAATGATATTATATAATATATATTTGATTCCAAATATCATATATATTTTACCAAATTAAAATTATATATGTGGAATAATTAAATTTATTATAGAACCCATAAAGGTGATGAAAATGATATTTTTCAAGAAATGTTTTTTTTTCTATCTTCAGATGATATTATATTAACTCTATGATTATTATTCATCATTATAATAATTAATATTGATATATATATAAATTTATTCCATTAAATTAAATTAAATAAATTTGAACTATTGGTTATTTTAATTAATTAAAACTGCAAAACATTATGAACATTCAAATAGATTAAATAAAAATGTGTTTTGAAGTCTAAAATCCAAAATATAATAAAATCAGGTAAAAATTATATGGAAGTGTTATTAATTATTTTAAATATAACTAACTCATAATTTCATTAACTTCAAAGTGAATTAAAATGATAATTTAAAGATTAAATTATTTACTATATTGAAATGAAATGACATTTTTACGACTAGTTGTATTTTTAATATTCGCAGAAAAATCATTGTTTTTAAATATATCCACAAATTTAACCATAATATGACATTTATATTATAATTTAAAAAATTAAATTCATTTCTTCCAATAAATCTTATAACTTATATAAAAACAATTTCTTAACAAGTGCATAAAATGCACAGATATAGTTTTTTTGGAAAAGTGGTTTTAAAGAAATAAATCAAAATTATTAATATCAAATTATTAAGAAAAATTATTAGATGAATGATAAAAAAATTTCTAATATATAAATATATATATCATAAAAAATATTTAATATATTTAATAATAATTATTATATTTATTTAACAAAATAAATAAATTAATCACAAAAAACTAATTTAACAAAATGACATTTCATTAACATTCAAACAATTCTTTTCATTTCTAATCTACTGATAACCAATGTATTTATTTAATATATTTTTTAGCATAGAATTTTTAATACTTATATAGTCATATTTATAACCACTAGTTTAACAATTAATTTATAATGGTAAACTATTTTATATTTCATTTGGAAATGGGTTTGTGTGTATTCTTATCCATCAAAAGGATTAAATTTAATGAAATATATTTCAAAGCACATATACACTCATTTTTGTGTGCATTATACCCTATAGAAAAAAATATTATTTTATAATCTTGAGTTTTTTAATTCCCCCCACAATCAATAAATTTCAACCTTATAATGTAAGGATTCAATCAGAAAATAATGGATTGATATTTGATAATACTTTTGTTAAAGTCCCACAATTCAAAAAGGGTTAATAAAATATCCTCATAGAATAGGGAAAACGTAATATAAAGGTCAACTAGATTAACATGTAACTAGTATTAGATGTAGTATAACATTGGTGTTATTAAATATATGAATAGGTAAGACTTGAGAAAATAATTATATAGACTGATAGAGATAACTGCTTATTAGAAGATGAATGATAAATAGAATGTAGACAACCAGAGAAACATAAATCTATAATGAGTTGAAGGATATTGATTTATCATATATAAAGGTAATGGGGATCTTTTTTTCAATATCACATTCCTAATATTGAGGTATTATTTTTCTATCCTGGTATAGATTCATAGAAAATATACTTGTTGGATATATTTAAATTTTTATAATAATAATTTATTCAATTAGTTGTTATTTAATCAATTATCACTCCACGTCTTACTCCATGAAATGAATATGAAAATTGTTTTCCCTAAAGAAGATGAAATCCCTTTTAATGGATCAATATATATATAAATTATTGATAAAATCGTGCCTTAGAATCTAAATATTTACCAAACAATAATTTGATAACACAAGTTGATAGAAAAAATTAATCTCAAAACCTTAACTAGAACATCGAGAGATTAGTTTAATATTTATTCACCAAATTTATAAATTAAAAATAATTTCATATTAACTAGAGCATCATGGAGGCTTGTGGTATGTGTTGTCTCATAATCACCATTCATTTTTAAGTTCATTCCCCACAACCTTCTGGAATGTGATGGGTTGTCACTCGATATGTGGGTTGTCCAATTTCAAAAACTATATTAATATTAATCCTATAATTTTCCCATATTTTAGTGTCCAATAATTACAAACAAATAGAATATAATTTAATCATTAATGTTAATAAATAACTTTAATATTAGTTCAAGAAAATATAATGGAACTCTCAATTAAATGACATATTCATTTACTAAAGCAATGGTTTGTATTTCTATAAATATCTCCAACAGAATCCATATTCATTATAAAATCTTGTCTTATAAATCTTCAAAAAATTGTGTTAAATAAATTGAACATATGATAAACCTTAAACACATAACCCCATGATGATATATATATTTATAAATATATATAAGATGAAAAAATATTTACTTCCCAAGATTGAAATAATCATTAAATTTTTCTTGATTCATATAACCATTGTACCATAGATAAAAATAATTTCATAATTATTTTAAAAAAAAATTAATGTCTTTAATTTTAAAATAACTTTACAAATTAATAAATTACCATGTCATTCATAAAAATGTTATTTTAAAAAAGTATTATGAATTTTAATGGAATCTATAATGTAATGAGAACTCATTATAACATAGTAGTCCCTTCATGTTAGGTTTGTTGAAAACAAAGTTTGGTTTCACAATTTGTTTACTGCAAATATTTGAAGTAACTAGTTTTGAAAATGATATTAATATTTAAAATAAAATATTTTTTAAGAATATAATTATGGATAAATATGATATTAATAAATAATATTAAAACAATTAAAACATTATTTAGAAACATAGATTTGGAAGGTAAATTTTTTATCCAAAGAGGGAAATGATGCGAGATATTATAAAAAAGAACATTATTAAAAAATCTATTTACCAAATAGTAGAAAATGATAAAATTAATTAAAAACATTATTAATAACCAGAGGATGATGAAATTAAGGGGTGTTTTAGGAAAATATCATATAATTTTGTCCAATGTGAATGTATATATAAATAATATTGATAAAAATGATATCAAAAACTAAAACTCTTAAAAACAATTTATGTATTCTATCATAATCCTCATCGAAGGACTAACATGAAATGAAACATTAAAAACCATGAATGTAAATAGATTCATTATATGTAATATCTTATGTGTATTATATAGATCTCATAATCTATGATAGGTGTATAACCTAACATATTTCCCAATGAAGAAATATTAAGATGAAAAACAATTAAAATGATCATAACATTGAAGTGATAAATAATCAATGAAATAGTTACGAGTATAATTTATAAAAAAATAAATAAATTGGAAATAAAATAAAATTTAATATATTTCTATTGCACACATAATATAATAATATCAAATATAATATATATGTTATATAACCCAATTAATATAAATTGAGTTGTGAAATTATTCTCTACTAGGTTAATTTCAAATGAAATAATTTTGGATAAAATAATTGAAATTAAAATTTAGAGTAAAATTGATAATGTAGGATTCAATAAATCACATATAAAATCGGTAGAATATACCTTATAAAAAAACTTAGTTTCATTACTTAAAATATGACTTAAAGGAGGAAATAGATATCAAATCCATTACCACAGGTTTTCCTTTTGATGAAAATTAATTTACCTAATGTATAATGGATTTAAAAATGATATTAATTTATAACAGAACTATATTAATATTTATAATATCATATATCATCCTATTATATTATCTTATCACCTTTTAATTAATAATATTTAATTATTTCAATTTTCTTGGGTGTTAACTAGTTCATCCTATCACAAATTTTTTTATAGACGTTCTGATTCTTGTGAATATAATATACAAACATCAGTTATAGAATTGTATTATCGATTAAATTCCATGTTTATTCATTTGATAGATTTTTTATATTTTTTCAATATTTTGTGTTTAAAATTAATTTCATCACTTTATGGAGATAGTAGGTCTTATGTATACACAAGCGAAAATATCATTTTATTATTGGGTGAAATAGTGATGAATTTGATGATATATAAATTTTTCAGAATCAATATTTATACTATGTTCCATTTTCCTTATGAAAAAAACATTTATGTCTATATTAAATAATAGAATATATTAGGATTTCAAATGAGTAATTAGTTTTACAAAATAAAATTCTTATATTTGGCATAATCTAATTTAAAATAAAACACATCTATATGACGAGTTAAAAAATGTATTTTCAATCAAAAGATGGCAATTTGTTACTCAATGATTTGTAATCATATTTAAGGGAAATTAAATTTATAAGTATATATTTAATATTTACATTTCATTTAAATCATTCTTCATTATATATTATTTTAAATAATTAAAATTTTTAAACATATTGAACATTAAAATTCTTTTAAGAAAATAACATTAAACCCAAAAAATAATCATATAATAAAATCAGGTGTAAGGATGTTTCAAATAAAAAAATTTCTAATTCAAACTAAATATTAATTTTTTAAGATTAAAAATAAATTTAAATCGTACTAATATATTTTAATTAGTTAATTTATATAAAATAAATCAAATGATTTATAAAAAGTGGTATTTTTCACATTTTACTAGAAAATCATAGTTTTAAAGAAGAAAATTATCCCTATAAGATAAAAATTATATGATTATTTCATAAATGAAGTTAGATTTTTCAAATAAATTTTCTAAAATTAGAAGAAAAAAATAGAAAAAAGTGCACAAGTAATGATGAAACAATTTTTTTGAAAAATAATGTTTAAATTAGAAAATTGGATTTATTAAATTCCCATTATTATAAAAATATTATTTAAATGAAAAAAATTTATTTAATATTTAAATATATAATATATTAATTTCATATAAATTATTACACAATAATGGTTCATTTTATTTAATAATATGAAAACACATTATACGCATTAGAAAAATTTAAGAGAAGAAAACAAATCTCTTACATTTTAATGTATTTTATTTTAAATTATATAAAATTTATAACTAATGAGTTTATTTTATATATTTATAAACAATAAAATTTTCATAATTTATGTAGTCATTTTCATACCCATAAATGTAATAAAGATTTTATAATGATATATTATATTATGGTTCTTTTATACTCAAGGATGAATATTTTTTTTGTAATATAAGAGATTAAATTTAAAGAAGTATATTTTTATAGTCATTTATTATACTGACCCCCGCCATTTACAAGTAATATTATATGATTTGAAGCATAATTAAGCATCGTATTTCAGGCCAAGAATCATTAAGTCTAGTGTCTTTGAAGACTAGGTACACAAAACATAAAACATGGGGTGAAAAACCAAATTTTTATTTAATCTCCATAAAAATATCCTAACTTCCATTGATCCCTTACATATGCACAAGGTACCCTGGGGAACACATTAACGAAGGTATGAGCAAAAAATCCCTATATGGGAATGATTATAAGAATAAATCTTAATCACGTGAGCTATGAGGCATGGCATAATGATTTCCAAAGAACAAAACATATAAAGTCATATCATATAAGAATGTGATCATATAAACATGGAATCATATAAATGTTGAAAAATCATAAAAGACATATTTGTTATGGTTCAAAGATAATCGCCTGCCCCATTTACCATTTCAGTAGAGTTCATGGCTAACCACCAATCCAAATTCCCATTTTAGTATGGGTCATGGGTAACTGCCAATCGCTTTTCTCATCATATATCATGTGACTTCACTTTACCCAATGAATTTTACCACTATTTCGGTGCACCCATCTAATCACATTCATTAATATTCTCGCGACATAAATAATCGTACACAATCAACCATACATAAACATTAGGGTACCCAAAGAAAGAATTGGGTACCACAATCTTTCCATAATGCATAACCAATGGGTGAATAATGAAAGTGTCCATGAAATAAAGGATTTAGAACATACACGGATGTTCTTAATGTAAAATAGGAATACAACATGGTATGTGGTGTCAATCATAAGTGAAAACATATAAGAAATGTATTTGATAAACAGTATCAAAAAAACATTTTTGTATGGTTTTAAGGAAAATAATATTGAGCCGTTGAAATAGAAGAGGACAATCTTTTATATAAAACCATAATTTTACCCAAATGGTTTTCATAATAAAAAAATGATTTTATAAATACAATGATGCATTAAAACAGAGGATAGAGTTCACATGAAATTGGGTAAAAATTTCAGGATGTTCCATTAAAACAGTTTTTCTTATCAAAATGTTCTAAGGAGGGAATCTTTTGAAAAAAATGTATATCAAAAACATTATGTGATGAAAGAGACTTCATAAATGAATTTTTTACAACTAAAAATAATTTAGAAGATTTACATAATCACATATTACAAATCCTTTTTTATAAATAAAGATAAGGCTACTCGAAAGAACAAAGAAGGTTTATGTAGAATTCATTACGGTTTATCAGCATGGTGTGGGGTGTACCTAAGAAAAATTGATGAGAGATAAAAGGGGTTTCTGATCACTTATACATCATGAGGTAAGTATGGGAGAGGTTTGAAAATATACCCCACCATTTGGGTTTAAACATAAAAAGTCATAGTGTAGAGGAAAATCTTGATTAAGAGAGAAATGGAGGGGATCCCTTACCTTGAGTTCGTTGGTGTTCTCCACTTGTTATAAATGACCTGAAAAAAAATTAGGAATATTAATTCATAAGTCCAAAACATATTCTAGATGTAAAATATTTATTATAACCTTTTTATGTTCACTAATGACCATTTTTATTTGTTATAAGGATCAATTTCATTGTTAGGGTATGTTTGCTAACTTTGTTTTTTTAACAATCGGTTCACATATTTTCTCGTTTGTATGAACATGTAAGATTAAAGTGGTTGTCTAGAAATGAATTCATAGGTTATTACAGAAAAAAATATTACATGGTTGAAAAAATCCATTCATTTTTTATGAGTGATGATTAATTATTATATAAAACTATAGTGATAACTATTTTGGTTTATCGGTGGGTATAATTTCAAAGAACATGTCTTTCTTTATAACATAATACCATTTTTACAAAAGTATTATAGAACCAAAAAATAGGATATGTTACATATATAATAATCTATTTTAACTATAACAAAAATGGGTCCATGAGCAAAAAAAAATATGACAAAAAAATTGATAAAATGATGTCCTTGAATGTGTTAAATTTACACATCTCAAACGGTGTTTTCATTTCTTTAAAACAAAATATAGGGAAATGTGAGATGGTAATGAAATATCTCATTAGAATAAAAAAAATCAAGTACATTTTTAGTGAAGTTATCATACTATTTGGGTGAAGGGAGATGAGGGAAGAAACAAAAAAAGAAAAGAACATAAAATAAATAAATGAATTTGAAAGAGGAATTTACCCCTGTATTTTATCTTATGCGATAACCTCTAAATGGAAGAGGTTATGGTGTTTTGAAGAGGCTAGGGGATGTTGGAAGTGGGGGAGGATTTGGTGAGAGATTCTAGTAGAACATTTTCATCGAAAATGGCTTGAGAGTTGTTAAGATAGGAGTGAGTGAAGAGAGGGTTCTATTGTAGAGGAGAGGAGGGTTTTCATAATTTTTTAATTATTAGTTAATTAATTTACATCAAGATTATAAATATTTAAAATTCCATGACCAATAATAGTAATAAATTCTTGTGACTTCAAACCAATTAGGATTAAATCAGCAGATCATCATTAATGACTCAATAATTCCATTATTTGGCATTTATCTTAAACAGTCGTATTTTGCGATTCATCCAAAATCACTTATTTTAGAAAAATTACAAAAAATCACCTTTACAATTTTTCGACGTGTAGAATCAAAAAATAAAAACCATATTTCAAAAATAATTTTCTAATTAGTATTATTTTATTATTTAATTAAACACAAAATTTATTATTAAAAAACTAGTTTTAAAACATTCAATTACTACTTCTAAAATATAGGTACATCATACTTTCACTTGAACATTATCTTTATACTATAATAGGTAAGGTTAATATTCATTGGGGTATATCAGAATTCATAAGGTTCTGATAATATTCATAAGGGTAGGTTACTATTCACCAAAAATTATGTTTCTCTTATTAGACTCCAAATAACTAACTGATCGCAATCGTGTATGTCAGATTTTTGGAATTCCAAACATATAAAAGACAAAATAAAGTTTAAAGGTCACATAGATCTTAGTTGTTCATTATGTTGTGTTTTCATGTGATTTCATGAAATATTTATAAGAAAATAATTTCCATTGTTGGACATTGGGTCGTTACATTCTTCCCCCCTTAAAAACAATTTTCCATCAAAATTTCATTTTACATTCCAAGCCATAAAAAAGTGTGGGTACATTTCCTTCACTGCTTCCTCGAGATCCCATGTTGCCTATCCTTAATTATGGTTTCTCCACAGTAACTTAACCAGATGAGTCGTCTGTTGCGTAGAACATTGTCTCTATGATCCAAGATCTTCACTAGCTGCTCCTCATAATAATGATCATCCTCTAATTGTAATACCTATCGAAATAGTACATGTAAAGGGTATGGTATATAATTCCTTAAGAGGGATATGTGAAAGGCATCAAGTACATAGATATGGTATGTGGAAGTTCTAGTTGATTGGTCACATATCCAACTCGATCAAGGATATCGAATGGGCTGATGTACCTGGGACTTAACTTCCCATTCTGTCCCAACCTCATGACCTTATTCCATGGAGATATGCGAATAAATACCATGTCTCCAAATTTTATCTCATAGTCTTGTCGACGATTGTCTATATAACATTTCTGTTGAATTTGGTCTGCCTTGATATTTTGCTGAATGGTTTTCACATTCTCCACCGTTTCTTCAACCATTTCGGGTCCTTGAAGCTTACGCTCACTAACTTCATCCCCACACACCAGTTTTATACACATTTTCCCGTAAATGGCTTCATATGGTGCCATTCGTATTCTTGAGTGGAAACTGTTGTTGTAAGATAATTCAAAAAGTGTAAGATGTTGGCCCCATCCTCCATTGAATTCTATAGAACATGGTCTCCAAATTTCTTCTAGTGTCTAAATAGTTTACTCATATTGTCCTTCAGTTTGAGGATGATAGGCCGTACTGAAGTTTAGTTCAGTTCTTAGAGAATGTTGGAGTCTTTTCCAGAACTTCGAGATGTATGATGGTTCACGATCAGATACATTAGATAGTGGTACTCAATACAGCTGTTAGGTCCACTAGGCTGGATACCCTGAGAGGGGGGGTGAATCAGGGTATGGCTAATTAAAAATTAATGTTCGTTCTGATCTTGTTTCGCTGTTAAGAAAAACACTCTTCTCTCTTTTCCCTGCTGCACGATATAAACAGAAAGTAAAGCAAGCACAGGACACAGCAATTTTACTTGGTTCACCGCTAAGGGCTACGTCCAAGGAGCATACGCCGACAGGTTGCCGGTCGTACCAAATTCCACTAATCTTCACTAGCTGTGGATTACAAGGTTCGGGCTAGATCACTTCTATGCCCAGGCTCACTGCCTTTACAATGTTTAGGGTCAACTCACTACTTTCCCCAGGGTCACTCCCTGTCTCTCTCTCTGGATCACTACCGGTGGAGAGAATCACCTTCTTCCTCTTCCTATGCTCACTGCTCTTGGAAGGGATCCACTCACAGTTTATAGACCTGTAGGTCTCTTCATTTTCATGAAGGAATGCATCTTCCTCTGTATGTAGATGCTCTGTTGAAGTCCAACTTTCACCCGTAGATGAATCTCACTTCGCACCAGATGTACCGGGCAACCTCAGTTTTTACACGCAACCCTTACGGCGTCTTGCACGTAATTTCAATGGTTTGCGCGAAATTCCTTTTTCGCGCAACCTCCAAATATTACGCGCAGCCTGGAAACTGCCTTGCGCGCAATTCACTGCTTTTGTGCGATATCCACTTTTCGCGCAACCTTCCTTTTACGCGCCAACACCAACTTTCTGCGCAGCCTTAGCTTTTCACGCAAACAGCTGACTTTATGCGCAAACTTTAAGTTTACGCGCAACACCCTTTCTAACTTCAATTTCGTGCACCAGAGCTCGAGTATTTTCTATGTCTTGAACTCTGTTGAATGGAGGAGGGTCAGTTCATATTTATAGGCAAAATCGGCCCCGCGCGAAAAACCCTCCTTGAGCGCGTAATCCTGTTTGATCGCGAAATACAAATCTTCCGCGCACAACCATTTTCCGCGGACTGCTCCATAATTTCGCGCACCTCATGCCTTTGCCATTTTCCGAGCTTCGGACCTCGAAACATCTTTTGCGTGAAATACTTCATCCACTATTTCGCACGCCACTTCAATTTTTCGCGCACGCCTCCAAAATTTCGCGCGCCTCATGCCTTTACCGATTTTCAAGCTTTCGGCCTTGAAACATCTTTTGCGCGAAATGAAATTTCGCGCAACCCACTGTTTTGCGCACCACACTTCAAGATTTCGCACAACCCGCTAATTTTGCGCACCATGCTTAATTTTTCTACGCACCTCTTTCATTTCTCTCTCTCCTCAACCTTTGCCAAAAACATATCACTTCATTTTCCATTGGTGATTTTCAGGCCCATAAATTTGGAAAACACTGGGAAACGGCGCCACCTTGTACTGCTCTTTTGTACCGCCTCCAGATCGTCCTTTCCTTTTTCATTGTTCTTTGTCAACATGGAATGTCAACAAATTCTTGAGAACTCGACAATTTTCCATGGAAACCTGCTTTGTCAACAAACACAATCAACCCAAAAATACTGCAATGTTACCTTGAGGGATTTTTTCCCAACAACAGCCTTACCACTTCTTTGATATAAATCTGTGCAATTTGATCCAATGAGAAGTCCTCTAATATTGTGATAAGGTGACCTATCATTATAAGATGATCCACAAAAACCTATATAGCATTGTTTCCTCTAGATGTCCTTGGAAGTCTAGTGACAAATTCCATGGTAATGTTCTCCCACTTCCACGTTTGCATGGGTAGTAGATTCATTATCTCTTTAGAATTTTTCCTTCTAACCTTCCCTTGTTGAATTACCTAGTACTTTGATGTATATTCATAAATATCCCTTTCATATTGTCCCACTAACTATTTTCATGGATATCTTGATACATCTTTGTGGTCCTTGTGTGGATATAGAAGGTTGAGCTATGTGAATCAATCAGAAGCTCCATCTTTATATCTGGATCAGATGGTAAACATAATTGTGATTCAAATATTACAACTCCATCCTCACCCACCTTGAACTCTAAGGACTTCCCATTTTTAACAGCTTCCACCGTTTTTAGAATTTCCACATCATTTCTTTGAGAATAATTTATTTACTCCAAGAGACATGGTTTAGATAATTTTTTTGAAAGTTTTGATGATGTTCCTATATTAATGATTCTCATGTCCATCCTATAAAAATATAAGAATATCATATCCTTTTCAATTCTCATCATTGATAATATACAGGATCCATTCTACTTAGAGAATCTGAAACATTGTTTGCCTTACCAAGATAGTAGTGGATTGAGTAGTCCTAATCCTTGATAAGCTCTATCCATTTTCACTATCGCATATTAAGATCTTTTTGTGTGAATATATATTTAAGACTCTTATGGTCATTATATATCTCATACTTCTCCCCATAGTGATAATGATGCCATATTTTCAACTCAAAGATCACTCCCGCCAAATCCATATCATGCATAGGATATCTTTTCTCATTAATGTTCAGCTGACTTGAGGCATAGACTATCACATTATCATTTTTCATCAGCACAAAAACTATGCCCTTCTTTAAAGCATCACTATACACCATAATTAGTTATCCACATTTTGGGAGTGTGAGTACAGGTTCTATGATAACACTCTCTTTCAACTCCTTGAAACAATATTCACATTCCTATATCCAGACAAACTTTACTCCCTTCTATGTTAGTTTGGTCATTGGGTTTGACAATCATGAAAATTTCTTCATAAATCATCAATAATACCCATATAGACCTAAAAATATGTGGATATCCATTACAGAAGGTGGTATGGGCCTATATTCAATTGCCTTTGTCTTGAATGGGTCTAAAGATATCCCTTTGTTGGTGATAACATGTCCCAAGAATGATACTTCCTCCATTCGGAACTCACATTTACGGTAATTTTCAAACAAATTATCTGTTCGTAATGTCTTTAACACATTATTCAAATGATCATTGTGTTCCTCCTTTATATTGGAGTATGTCAGAATATCATCAATAAAGACTACCACAAATTTTTCAAGGTAATATCTAAATACTATATTCATTAAATACATGAAAATTTCTAGAGTGTCAGTGAGCCTGAAGTCCATAACTATGAACTCATAGTATCTATACCTTGTTCAAATGATATCCTTGGGGATAACTTCTTTCCTCACCTTTAGTTAGTGATATCCCGACTGAAGGTCTGCCTTAGAGAAATAACTCAATACACGAAGTTAATTGAATTAGTCATGTATTCGAGGAAGGGGATACTTGTTCTTTATCGAGATTTTATTGAGTTCAAATTAATCTTTGTTGAGGCTCATTGATCCATACTTCTTCTTGATGAAGAGGACTGGCACACCCCATAGTGAAGCACTCATCCATATAAAACCCTTCTCCATATTCTCTTATAACTTCTTATTTAGATCCTCTAGCTCAATATTGGCCATTCTATAAGGTTTTTTTTGAGATTGGAAGATATCCAAGGATATGTTAAATTGAAAACTCGACCTCTTGATCAGGAATAATACCGTGAAACTCTTCAAGGAATAAATTAGTATAATCCCTCATGGTGGGCATGTCTTCAAGCCCGATTCTCTCCATTGTCGGAATCATTTGAGCTAGTTATGCTTGCTTATATGGAAACAATATCCACAAATGGGACGATGATTATAACATAGATTCATCTTCCAACTTAAACTTGTAATTAATCATAGGATTCTTCAAAATGTGAATATTATCTCCCTTTCCTAACAGTTGATGTTGGATTTTTATAAAGATAGTCAATATTTTCCCAAGATAGCATTGAACTCCACTAAATGAAGTATGACGAGATTTTATGGGATGTTTAGTCCACAAATGTTAACTGGGGAGGAGTTATAAATCATTGACACAATAATTTTACCATTCTCTTTTCTCAAAAATAACTTTTATTTCAAATTTTTAGGTGGTTTTTTAATAGTTATACTAAGAATGCAATATATGAAAGAATGCATAGAACCAAAATCAAATATTACGTCTACTATTCTTGAATGAATAACTATAGTACATTTCATCACATCGTTTTCCCACTCCACCTTAGCTGTAGTGATAACTTATGTCCTTCCTTGTTTCCTTGGAGGTTTTTGTTGATTTTCTCCTACAACCCTTATCTTAGAGAAATTGTTTTCATAATTCCTATGTTCCTTTCAGTTGTAACACTACACTATAGGCTAAGTGTTGATCTGAACCTCCCTTTCTTCTTCTGCATTAGCATAATTTTCCATACCCTTTCAACATTTCTTGGCTAGATGACCAAATATTCCACATTTGAAACAATTCTTGCTTCCCTTCATACAGGTCCCAGGATGCTTCTTCCCACTACTTTTACAAGGGGAAAAGTCAGGATTCTTTCCATCATGGGAAATTTTTGATGAACTACCCATGTTGTTCTCCATTTTCTACTTCTTGTCACTGGGCCCATGAGACAACTGGGAGTCTCCAATCTTTATTTCAACCTTCAGGGCACACAAAAAAATATCCCAATAATAGTCAATGTATCGAATCACTGACACATTTCATAGATTTATCTTTATTACGCTAAAGAAGCGATCAACATTGAATTCAATGTTCATGATAATGCTAGAGGTGTACCTTGAAATCCTTGTAATTTTTGCTTCATATGCCCTGATAGACTCATTTTACATCTGCTTGAGTCCGAGGATCTCTATTTCCCTCTTGATAAGGAGGGATCGAGGAAAATACTTATTGAGAACATAATATTGAATTCCTCTTGATATATGGAATCATTTTCATTTTTGGACTTTGTATTTTATATCAGTGACCAACACTGATCAGCTTCCCGATCAAAATGATAGACTTCCAGTACAACTTTCTCTTATTCCGAGCACTGGAGGATGGAGAATATCTTTTCAATGGAGTTAATCCACTGTTCCGCATGGAGGGGATCAGAAGATCTGCTAAACATGGGAGGACGTTGCCACATGAATGATTCTACAACAACATGCTATTTACTTGGAGGATGATGGTTTTCTGCATGATTCATGTTATTATTCATAACTTGATCTAGCAGAGCAAGTACTACCATGATGTTTTAAGCACCCACTTCTATCATAGCAGGAATATAATTATTGAAATATTCCCATTTCCAATCACATTGGTTGTTGTAACGTGTTCTTCTATTTCCCGCCACTAAGTAAGAAAACTGTATAATTAGAGTGCTTGAGTACTTAGCTATTGAGCATAAAAAAAGAAAACTTTGAACAAAAATGATAAGCTTATAAAGAAGATGTATATCCAAACTTGTGATTCTTTATGTTTAAATCTAGGTTATCCTTGATTTATTTCATAACATATATTCTTATGGGGTATTTTCACTTAATAAAGGTTTGTACTAAGCTCATTAGTCTACCAAAGCATATCCCCTAGGAGTGTTGTAACCAAATGTGGAACAAGGCCCATTGTCTTGCAACAGTTCTCGTTCGATTCTAGCTCAAAGAGGTGTTTCTAGGTTTTTACCATAGATACAGTTGTTTCAGATCCACCTCTACCTACTTGTATCAAGATAGGGATATATTTTCCTAATAACCCACTTAATCAATACTCATCAAAATTTAGGAATGTTTTCTTATACTTAGTCTAATATTTTAGGTTCTCAGAAAGGTTATCTATTCATAATCCCCAAAAATAACTAGAATATCATCTGATACCAACTATAGTGACCCCATCTATTTACACATAACATTAAATGATTTTAATCATAATTATACATCAGAATACAAGGCAAAGATCATTATGTCTGGTTTATTTGAACACTATGCATATAAAACATGAAACATGGGGTTAAAAGACACTTATTTATTTAATCTCCATAAAAATATCCTAAATTCATTTGACCCCTTAAATATACATTGGGTAGCATAGGGAACATATAAACAAATGGATGAGCTGAAAACCCCAGAAAGGGAATGAACTTAAGAATAAATCATAACCACATGATCTAGGAGGCATGGAATTATGATATCCAAAGCATGGAACTTATTAAATCATATCATAAAAGCATGGGATCATATAAAAAATGATTCAAATAAATGTTGAAGAATAATAAAACATGTATTTTGTATGGGTCAAGTATAACCTCAAATCCTGTTCCCCATTTTACTAAGGGTCAAGGATAACCGCCTGTCACGATTCCCATTTTCGTGCGGGTCAAGTCTAACTGCCAATCCCTTTTCATATCACATATCATGAGATGTGACTTTACCCAATGAATTGGAGAGCTATCTAGGTTCACCCATCTCAAAATTTTCATGAATATTCTTTCCAAAAAAATAAACATACATAATAAACCATAAATAAACATAAGGGTACCCACAGAAAGAATTGGGTACCACCATCACGACATAAAGAATAATCAATGGGAATATCATGAAAGTGTCCATGAATGAAAGGCTTTAGAAAATACATGGACGTTAATAAGGTAAAATATTCTTATAACATGGTAATTTGTGTCAAACAGATGTGAAAGTATATAAGAAACGTATTTGAGAAACATTATTATTAAAACATTTTTGAAAGTTCTTAAGGAAAATACTATAGAACCTTTAAAAGAGTAAAGAGGAAAATATTTTACATAAAAACAGAATTGAACCAAGATGGTTTTCATAATAAAAAAGGAAGATTTTATAAATAAAATGGTATCTTAAAACATATGATATATTTAACTTGATATTGGGTAAAAAATTCAGGAAGTTCCCTTTAAACAGGTTTTCTTATTAGAAAGTTCAAAGGAGCGAATCTTTTTAAAACATGTACATCCCCAAAATAGAGTAATGAAAGGCTATTCATAAATTAAATTTTTACAACTAAGCAAAATTTATAATATGTAATTAAAAATATAATATAACTCTTTTTTCATATAAATAAAGATAAGGATACCCGAATAAACAATGAAGGTTCGGCTAGAATTTGTTACGGTTTATCGGTATGGTGTTGGGTGTACCTGAGAGGGATTGATGAGAGTGAAAAGGGGATTCTGAAAACATATAATTAATTTGGGAATCATGGGGGGGTGGGGGTGGGGGGTTGAAAACATACCCCATCGTTTGGCTTTAAACATAAAAAGGTATAACATAGAGGACAATCTTGATTAAGAGAGAAATTGAGAGGATCCCTTACCTTAAGTTCATTGGTGTTATCCACATATTATTGATGAACTGAATAAAACAAAATAGGTTTATTAAATCATAATTATTGAACCTGCTGAAATATTTATTATAACCTTTTTATGTTCATTGATGACCATTTTGACGGGTTATATAGTTTAATTTCATTGTTCAGGTCCGGTTGCTAATATTGTTTTTTTAACGATTGGTTCACATATATTCATGTTTTCATAAACATGTAAGATGAAAGTGGTTATAAATAAATGAATTCATAGGTTATTAGTAAAAAACCAGAATATTACATGGTTTCAAAAATCTATTCGATTATTAGGAGTGAATATGAATTATTATATAAAACCTTAGTGTTAATCGTTTTGGTTAATCGGTGGGTTTGATTACAAAGAACATCTTTTTCTTTATAACATTTAACCATTTTTAAAAAAGGATCACTAAACCACAAAAATGATATATTATATATAAAATATATTTTTTCAACCATGAATGAAATAGTTTCATGACCATAATTAAATATGACAAAAGAAATTGATAAATTGTTGTCGTTGAATGTGTTAAATTTACACATCTCAAACGGTGTTTTCATTTCATTCAATTATAAGATGTCGAAAGGAGAGATGATAATGAAATATCCCACTAGCATAAAAAAATTCAAGTATATGTATGTTACTAGAGTTATCATACTATTTGGTTGAAGGTAGGTGAGGAATGAAACAAGAAAAGAAAAGAACTAAAAAAAATAAATTAATTTTAAAGTGGAATTTACCTCTTGAGTTTATCTCATTTGAGAACCTCTTAAAGGGAGAGGTTTTGGTATTTTGAAGTGGATATGGGATTTTGGGAGTGGGGAAGGATCTTAAAAAGGTATTTTGGGCTGAATATTGGCAAGACACATGGCTTGATATAAATATAGAGAAGAGGGAGTGAAGGGGGGTTTTATAGTGGAGGAGAGGAGGGTTTTCATATTTTTTAATCATTAGTTTATTAATTTACCTCGAGAATAGAAAGAGTGAAGATTCCATGACCAAGATTAGTAATAAAATAATCTGACTTCGAAACAATTAGGCTTAAATCCACATATCATCACAAATGACCTAATAAATCCATTATTTAGCATTTATCATAAATTGTCATATTTTAATTTTCATAAAAAATTATAGTATTTTAGAAAAATCCAAAAAATTAAACAAATTTTTTTAAGTGTAGAATAAAAAAATGAAATACATTTTCCCAAAATAATTTTTAAAATATGATTATTTTGATATTTAATTAAACTCATAATTTATTATTAAAAAACTAGTTTTAAGACATTCATTTACTTATTCTAAAATATAGGTACATCATGTATTCACTTGAATATTATCTTTATACTATTATAGGTAAGGTTAATATTCATTAGGTTACATTACTATTCATAAATGAATGTTACTATTCTTAAGGGTAGGTTACTATTCGTCAAAAATTAGGTTTTCTTATCGGACTCCAAATAACTGACTGATTGCAATCGTGTTTGTCAGATTTTTGAAATTCCAAACCCAAAAGTGAAAAACATATGTTTTATGGTCAAATAGAAATTACCAGTTCATTATATTGTGTTTTCGTGTGATTTTATGAAATATTTATAAAAACGGAATTTACATTGAATGATATTGGTTTGTTACATTTATCCACATTGTTTCAGTTTATTTACACTATCAAACAAAATTCCATTATTTTAGAATCCTAGTGTGTAATATTCGAAATCGTATTAAATTAAATATATTTTTTTTAATATTATTAAAATATATTCATTTATAATCCATGAAAATAGAGATATATTGTTAGATATAAAATTAAAAATGTAATGTAATAGTGTTTTCACATAAAAGTTTTTAAAAAGAGATAATTTTTAAACTCTGATGATAAAATCCAATATTTATAAATTACTTTAAAAAATATAATGACAGAAATTTTGAATAAAATTATTTTAATGAATTATGGATAAAAATAGAAGTTCGTTAAAAAATATTCAATTAAATATAGATATTGATGAAGGAGGTCCTCGATAAAATTGAATAAATCCAATCCATTTTCCTTAAAATGTAAGAGGAATGTTCATTGGGGGGGAATGAATAGTGATATCAACAATAAAATTCCATTTATTAATGTAGTTCAATAAAATGATTATTTTTAGAGGTAAAAGTAAGAAAAATCTACATATAGTTTATCACAAAATAGAAACATTATTATTAAAATAAAATTACGGATGAATCCCTCCCATTAATGGAAACAGATGAATCAAAATTTCTTCATCAGATGTTCTTGAAATGGTTATTATAATTTAATGAATTTGAAGATATTTCAAATAAATTATAAATATTAAATTGAATATAAAATTTAAAGGAAATAATGGGGTTATATATAATACATGACTCATTAAATTCAATTTGATACAAGGAACACTTTAAGACAATAAAATCATTCATGTAAAAAAATTAATGTAGAAAATTTTAATGAATTTTTAAATGACATTAATAATGATAGAATAATTATAAAAAATATTATAGGGAATGATGTACACCATTTAAAATATTTCTATTGGGTTGAAAATTTGGGACAAGAATCCTCACATTAATTTCTAACATACACCAATATACATAAATAACCTATATATAAAAATATAAATATTATTCCCCTATTTCAAAAAATTAGGCATATATATTTTATTTAATAAAAATCATTTATAATTGATCAATACATGTATATCATTTATTAATTCAGTACATTATATATCAGGTAATATTAATATTAAATGTTTTTAACTATATCCATAATTGAAATGTTATCCT
The DNA here is from genome assembly GCA_963277665.1 of Viscum album. Classification (NCBI taxonomy): domain Eukaryota; kingdom Viridiplantae; phylum Streptophyta; class Magnoliopsida; order Santalales; family Viscaceae; genus Viscum; species Viscum album. Next base: position 353,929,729 of record OY728155.1, on the reverse strand, counting down.
ACATTATTATAACATGGATAATCATTTATCTAATGGCACAGAGTACTTCATTTTTTTAACTAAAAGAAAACCCCCCATTTAAAGGAAGAAGGGGGAAACCCATAAAGACGTCATCAAATTAAAAACAATCACGATATGAAGGTTAGTGAGACAATATTTAATTGAAACACGTAAAACCCCTCCCAAATAATTAAAAGTGACCAAGCTCTCCATCAGTGAAAGGATGAATTGAAAGAAAGTGTACTGTGTCAAATCATATGCCTGATCTAATGGAAAATGACACACCCTCTCAAACAACCAAACCATAATGCTCTGAAACGATGAATAGCTAGCTCAACAACCTCCTCTCTGGCCTAATCCATGAGTTCATGTTTTGGTGAACCACTAAACTAAAAAAACTCACAATCCCTTCCATCATTTTGAGAAAACAGAACCAAAAACCCTTCAACAATCAATCATCCTAGACAAAACCGATGACCTCCTCTGTCCTGGCCACCGCAGCCACAGAATCCAAGAAGATAATTAAAAAACCCAAGATCTAGCCATTTTCACCTAGGACTAGGTGGCCCAACCTCGCACCGAGGGACCGCCACTAGTGAGGAATCTGGGTCTTCCTGAAATAAAAAATGGTACTCAAGGCATGGATATGCTACAATCATAACCACAGATATATCCTTACAAGGCACTAGACAAGCCTCATGGTGAAAAGAACAAGAAGGACCATCATGTTGAACCAGTACAACGAAACTAGAGCCATCAATTATACCAAATAATGAAATCACCAAATTAAATGCATGTAAAAAAATAGAATCTGAATCTAAAAGAACCTCCTACCACCCCCCCGTATCCCTGTAGACCTGGCCCTAAACTGCACAGTAAATCACTAGAAGCAGACCCTCTCTCTAGATGAGCTGATACTCATATCGATAGATCGAGCCAACCCCTGTCTTTTCACCATCGGATGATGAAGATCGTACTGTTCTAGATACGAAAGCACCGCTGAGAAGTAGTGAAGCGGACACACATCAAGTGCGAACACTCCGAGATTATTTTAGATATGTCGCCGCCACACAAACATCAGCTGAAACAAACCCGAATTGAGCCAAGGAAGCTACACTAAGAATCAAAGACATTGTACAAGCCTCGACACCCACACTGAGACAGATCCACAGTTTTCGTAGGTAGATCATGCCCGAAGGGGGGACGAGGAAGGAGCTGGGGGAAACCCAAGTCTATGAGAAGGATTGAAACCACACCACTCTGAGGCCTCCTTATTGGATAATATTTCCCAAATCATACATGTTACAAGAAATTATTATTTTATGTTATTTATAAATATATTATTTAAATAATTTTAATTTTTTGATGTCTTTAATATTAGGTATATTATAGTAAATAAGGAATCATTGATTTTTTATAACGGAACGATGGTTTTTTAATTAATGTGTTAAATATAAATATTACCATTAAAAAAGAGGAACAAAAATTATCACATAATTATATGTTATATAAACAATGATTTTCTTAAAATAGTTATATAAGATACAATTGTTTTATCAATATTCATGTTTTTGGTTAAAATGATCCATATGTGAACATAAATCAATTAATGTGTTACTATAAAATGATTTATTTATAAAAAAATCGTAATGAATGATTAATAAACTAATTTAATATTTATTTTGGTAATATAAAATATTTTTCTTGTAGAATATTTGTGTGATAAATTGGATGATGTTATTTCATAGTATGATGAAATCATTTTCTTCTCATAAAAAATAGTTTTTGATGGTTGAATTTATGATGATTATTTCTTTCTCGTGTTGTTTACATGAAATCCAATTAGATTAAAAAGATAAATAATATTTAAAAATACATCATATAGATACCTAATACCCATTATCAATACAATCAACAAATTTCTATAATGAAATGGTGAATTTAAATCAGTCACTCCATGGGAGTGGTAGTATACAAATAAATATAATAAATTTTTTTCAAAATAATAGAGGAAATGAATGTAAATATGAATTTTTTATAATAATGGATATAATTTATATTCCAAATTAATTTATCAATTTATTCATTATATCACTTAAATAGATGTAGTCACGAAATACAAAATATGTTGATTTCTGGAAGCGGTAATATACACATATTCATTATTGATGTTCTTTTGATTTTTCTAAGTTAGTTGAAATGAATAAATATTTTTTTCCTATATTATAATAAAATATTAAAATTTAAATTATAAACATTATATTATTTAATATTGGATAGAAATGGTTTAAATATAAGTATTATTTAGTAAACTTTTAGGTAGAGGTAATTCTTATGTTGAGAGCTTGAGTTTTATCTATGAAATCTCGATATAATTGGTGGAACCAATCTAAATAATGGTGGTGGGACATTTAATAAAGTGGTACAAGGATATAGAAAAATGAAAACAGAATAATTTACCAACAAAATTTAAAGTTAATTTTTTATCATGATGGGTTGAAATGATCCCCTTTTATAAGTGATGATGAAGATAAATTTGAAAGCATCCATTAAAATTTCTATTACATAGAGACACTATAAAATGGTAAATGGTTAAAAAGGAAAAAAATAAAGAATTTTTAGGGTAGTTTAGGACAACACAAACATCATCATTCTACTAGAAAACATGTTATTAACTAGAGTTTGGTACATTCTTCTCGGTAAATCAATTTCAACCATTTTTAACTTTTACTAGACTGATTAATTATTAATGTTAGTAAATATTTTTAATAATAAAAAATTTAATTTTAATACATAAAATATTGAGACTCATGATTTAAAATATGAAAATAAATATACAAAATTAACGTAATATATTTTTTAAATGATAATATTATAATAAATTCAAAATACGTGAAAACAATTTCCTAAGAAAATTATGTTTTTATGAATATAATTTTTGTATAGGATGAAATTGTTAATTAATTGTTTTTTAAATAAATAAGTTTTTTGATAATAGAACATATAACTTGTATTTAACATTCAATAAAATAAAAAAAAGAATATTTTACAGTTATAAATCATCTTTAAAAAAATATGCAATTTTTTTTTATTATAATAAAACTATTTCTTTTTCTTTTTAGGGGAGAAAATTGGTATTATAAATTGAAAGAATATATATATTAGATGAATAATATTATTCCATGAATAAATATTTTTCTGAATACAAATAATTGTATATAGAAAATAAATATAATTTAAAAAAACTAATTATTTCATAAAAACACTTTTTACTAATCATATAAAAATTAATTATATTTGAAATAACACAAAAATCATCTTATGATAAATATGAAATTATGAATATAAAGATAATTTTTTTATCAAAATATATATTCCATTAAATTCAAATATATATTTTATATAATAAATTAAAAATATAATTAAAAATATTTTATAGGAAAATAATTTTTTAAATATATTTATTATTCTAATGCATCTTTCATATCGATAAGTAATAAAATTTTCATTAATATTTTTAAAAAAATAAATATATATTTTTTTCATAAAATATTTAATTTATTATTAAAAACAATAAAATTAAATTTATAGAGAGGATATATTTTGAATAATATATTTAAATACAATGACAATAGTGTTATGAATTCAATGGTTATATTATTACATTGGATGTAGATACAAGTGATCAAATCAGAAAGGAAATAATTTGTTTAGTAGTCCATATAAACAAGAATCATTATGGAGTATTTAATTAAAATTTAAAACATCAAACACAACATAGTGAAAGTAAAAAACATTGATTATATACACTATTTTAAAGTCAATTTTATATCCTGGGGAATGGAAACAAAATACGATTGTGTTCATATTCTAAATAAGAGTTACATAAAGTAAAATCTATCGTAAATAAATAAAGAATAATCAATAAGACATAATCAATATGAAAATGTAAATATATAACCATACATTAAATTTAATCAATAACATGACTATCATGAAGTGATAACACATAATCAATATGGCAATGTAAATAGCTGAACAAGCATTCCATTAAATCTAAACACTTGATAACAAAATTCATAAATGGATAATAACAATTCAACAATTTAATGGATAATAATTAAAAAATTATTAATGATTGATATTCATATTATTGGAAGTAATTATCTCATACATCATGGTATATATTCTATAAATACCATTCATAATTCATTTTAAAATTATCATAAACCCTATTTGTTTATTTATTACAAAATCTTCTAATAATACTATTGATACTTCATTAGATAAATATTTTTTTGACCACATTTCAATTCAGATATAATGAATTCTGTATATTTCAATTAATTTATTTAAATCTAGCATAATTTAACCTGTCCATAAATGTACATTTCATATAAATATTATAAAATTTAATTATTTCCCAAGCCCAAGAAATTTCATTAAAACTAAAGAACAGTATGTAGAGGTGATATGTGATTTGAGAAATAAGCATTTAAATGATATATAATATTATTCATTAGTGAATTGAAATTTATAATGATCACTATAAACCAAATATTTCGAGGGAATGTTATTAAATAAAAATTTAATCAAGATTGTTATATTAGAAAATTAAACTTATATAAATAATCACAAACCATATATATACAGTTTAAGGATTATATCATAACAACATTTCACAAATATATTATATGGTTAATAAAGGGTTTTTATTGTTGATGAATATAAATGTGAAAAAAATATTATAAAAAATAAATTTGGGTAAAACACACTTTTAAAATTAAAACTCAATTTAAAAAACTAATAATTTCAAAAAAAAATTGTTAAAACATTGTCATTTAAAAGAAACATATAATAATTTAAAAATTCATCAAATAATTGAGTGGTTATAATGGATGAATTACCCTTTTAAGGCTTAGTACATTAAAAATAATGATTCCTTTAACATTTTCATATGGAAAGTCAAAAGAACCTTATTTGAAAATTGAATAGAATAAAAAATTTAAAAAATTTATAAAAAATCATTTATGTGTCATGTTGTATTTATAAAATCATTATAATAAATTTTTTGAAATAATTTTTAGAAAACATGGATTTCTATTATAATGATTTTTTTGACATAATTGAGAAATGAAGACAGATTTTATTAAAAACATGTTTTCAAATATTTCAAGTACCAAATAAAGGAAAATGGGACTTTTAAATGAAAATCATTACTATAAATAGTAGAATAAAATTTAAGGTGTTTATTATACAATTTTCAAATAATTTCTTTCAATGAAAATTATATTATATGAAATCATGATTAAAATGCTACTAAAACATAAGTCTCATATCACATGGGTATTATTTTAATTGTAATCCTCATGAAAGGAAAAACACAAAATGAATCATTAAATACCATTAAGATAAGTGATACACGATATAACTTATTAATGGGTAGGTGTTTGAAACTTATAAAATCAGATATGTGTATAACATTATGTATTTCCAAAAAAAATACAATTTGAAATGAGAACCCCCTTCAATGATATTAATATTGAAGTGATAATTAATCAATGAATCTATTATTTGAATCAATTAAAAATTCAGAAAAAAATTGGAAACACAAAATAATAAAATAAAAATTTATTACTCACTTAATTTTAGAATTTGAAACACAATTAAGAAGTAATAAATCCAATTAAAAAATGAGTTATCAAATTATTTACAACTTTGTAATTTTAAATTACTATCAAACTAGGAGAAGTAATAATAATAAAATATTCATGTACCATGAATAACGAGGGATTAATGATAGTAAACATAAAATCAGATCTATACACTCTTTATAAATGATATTAGGTGAAAATGTTACAGAAAGCCTCAATGAATGGAAATTGATACAAAATCCCTTAACACATGTTTCCCTTTATATGATCAAGATTAAACCTCATTATCATTTTTAAGTAATTTATTAATTTTTTATATAATGATGTTATTTTTTATAAATTAATATATTATAGTATTGTCAAATTTTATATCACATTAATTACCAATATTTTATTATTTATATTGTCTTTGTTGTTTATGGAATTGGTTTCTCATGAATGGATTTTCATATTAGTTCCCATTATTATATATAGGATGTAGTTAAATCATAAAAATAATGATATTATCAATATATAATATAGATGGGTATCCATTTGGATTTTTTTCATTTATTCATGACTTATTTTCCCTCAAAAATAATTCTGCATACTCTTTACACCGTACAAAAGCACAGTCTCAACCTCTCCACCTAGGGTTTCTCTGTCTACCATTTGATTCCTCTACTTCCCTAAGAACCCTTTATGAATCTGCCACTTCCTTCATCTCCTTATCCTCCAGTGACCTATCTCTCTACCTATACATTATCTCATAGTTTCCATCATTTCCAAGTGTGGTTTATAACTTTTCCTTCACCCATATTCCACCTCAACTATCCACTCTACCTCCCCCTCCACCATTGGCCGCTCTTAGTCATCTGTCTCCAATATAAACTCAGACTCCTTCTGCTCTATCTATTCCACCCCCGACACACCCTCCCTTTAATTCCATGAGTCCCCTATCCTCCCTTATAATCTAGCTCTATCTCCCTCACCTCTGACTAAGCATCCACCTCTACCACACTCAACCGCGATGTAGCCTCCCCTCATGTATGTCATAGTCTTCATGTCTACCTTAGCCTCCTACTCTAGATTCATCCACAAACCAGAGTCCTCCCATCACGTACCCAAATCTGTATACTATAGATTCATAAATGTTATTTGTTCTCATGTCAACTTATGGTAAATTTTTTTCATATCATATCAACATTTTATCTATTCTTAAATGTTTTGCATTTATTTTTTCTTAACAAAATTTCATATTCTATTAGAATACTTATATATTTTCAAATTATCAATTACAAAAACCATTCCATCTGGTCAATTAGCAATTATGTCTCTTGATTTCATTTTAATATTTTGTTACATTTTTTTATTTCATCAAGTTTGAATTTTATATATTTCCATGACTCATTAATTATTTAATTTTAGTTGTATTACAAATTCATTAAGTTGTTTTATTTTCTCCTTGAATATTTTAAAAGTAATATAATTTCAATGACTATCATAATTTTTATTAAATCAAATTCTTTCAGCTATATTTTTTATAACTGCTATAATTTTCCCCTTATTCGGTATGTTGATTTTTTATGACTACTACTCTTTTCACATTTTTCATGTACATAATGAATTCATTTTAATGATCTCAATTTAAATTACATAATGAAAGAATTTTTATGTATTAATATTTTTTTGACTAGATTTCCTTGTACTTATTGTATGTATTACATTATGTCATGAAATGGTTTCTTATAATATGATAGATTTAATTTTTAAAATTATAAAATAAATTATACATTATATTCAGTTAGTCATAAATTATATATATTAATTATGTTTGAAGATTTTATTACACAATTAATTCATTGTCAGGTATAAATTTCATCTATTAGTTTCTAATCACCTAATTTACATATGCACACAGAATTCATTTTTCCTTGGTGGTAAGGTTTTCCATTTTCGTTTTTAATGTTAAGAATATTGAATATCATTATTTTCTTGAACCCCATAATAAAAAACAATTCCAAATAAGTCACACATAGAGTTCAAACTCGAGTAAAATTTTAAGGAAGTGAAATTTAAATCAAATTAAAAATGTTTTAATGGGAATATGATGCTCATTTAGGTTTAAAAAAACTACTTATATTTTTAAAATATATATGGTCTTTCGATTATGGTTTTAATTTCATTTCATTATTTTTTGATTTTTTTATCTCATAATAGTTAAAATAATAAACAAATATAAAATTTCCAACATAACCTTCTATTACTAAATTTGTTTCTTATATACTAACTTCATTCATCCTCTAATATATCAAATATATAATAATACTACCCATCTAAACCCTCTCACTAGTTCAATCCTCTCCACATATGGCTTCTCCCTTTACCTTTGGCTCTATATCCCTCCTTAAGTACCCTCTCTACCTCTACATCCTCCTTCACCTTAAGACCCTCTAACTCATCTAGATCCTTGGGATACTCCAACTCCTATATCTGAAGAAATTATACCATAGACACCCTCACACTCTCCCTCTATGACTCCCCTATCCACCCTTGCATTAACATCTTCCTTGACCTCCCCTCCCTAGGGAAAATCTTCCACATTTAGATCTGCATCCATCACCCACGCCCCCATCACAGCATTCCCATTTGTATGCTTTAGCCTCCACCACCACCTCTATCTCCATCCACCTACATGAGTCCCCTGATCATGTTCCCATATCTTTCAACTAAAGATTCATCGACATTATTCATCCTTCTGTCCATATAAGGTAATAATTCTTCATACCTTCTAAACATTATTTTTGTACTTAAATTTTTGTTATTTATATTTTATAAATTAAGGTTTGTCTATTGTAATAATAGATAAATATTTTCAAATAATCTATTACAAAAACATTTCCCTTTGCCTAGTCTATTATTATGTCTCTTGATTTCAATTGAGGATATTATTATATTATGGGGTATTTATTCATGTTTTAATTTGATATATTCCCATGATTCAATTATTATTTTATTATATTTGTATTGAATATACATTCAATTGATTTATTTTATTCATTAATATTTTTACTAGTACTATAATTTCTATGAATATCATAATTTTTATGACATAAAAATCATTCAGTAAATTTTTTTATTATTGTTACATTTTATTTCATAATTAGTACATTCAATTTTTATGACTGATACACTTTTATATATTTTAAGGTACATAATGAATTCATTTTAATGAACTCATTTCTACGTACATAGTGAATTAATTTTTATGTTTTATAATTTTTTAGGATTGCATTATTAAATTCACATTGAGTGCATTTTTTCTAGAGTTCAATTTATTTTGTTGTTAGAATACACCTAATTTATTAAATTATCAAATACAACATCAATTCTATTTGACAACTCATCAATTATGTTTCTTGATTTAATTTTCATATGTCATTACACAATGAGTTTGTTTTCAAGTATTAGATTTCAATGACTTCATTTTCATGCATGCACTGAATTCAATTTTCTATCGCAATAATTTTTTCCATGTTAAAATTTATATATTAAAAATTTTGAATATAAAAATTTCATTATATGTTGTATCATAATGAAATTAGAAGACATCATACATTGTTTTAAAAATCAAGTAAATTTTTATGGAAGTTTTATTAAAAAAATTATCACAGTTTCAAAGGAAACATGATTCTCATATAGTTTTTATAAAAAAATTAATCATTAAATTCAAATATATTTGGTGTTTCTATCACATTTTTACTTCCATTTTCTTATTTATTGATTTATTGATTTTTTAGCTAAAATAGTAACTGTATAATTATTCATCCATATAATCATCAATTACTAAATATTTATATCATATCATACCTGCAAATGTTGTTCCAACTACCAGACACATAACTTATGACAGGTATAGAAAAAATGGTCAGTTCTGTATCTTTTCATATTATGAGGGTAAAACCTATCATGAATTTCATTACAATACACTAATATTTGAAATATTCAAAAACACATAAGATGTTGAATTTTATTATCAATATGTAATTGATATTTTTTTACTTTAATATTCATATTTATATTCATCTAAAAACTACTTAATTTTTCACTGCTATACTTATATCTACATCTTTCCCACAAACAGCTTATCAAAAAAATATTGAGTATATTTGGAAGTCAACGGAATGTAATGTTATTTGATAATTTCTTATGTATTACATATTTTTTCTCATATTGTTCTATATATATATATATATATGTTTTTCCTTGAATTTTATTTTTTTCTATCACTTTATTAGTTATTTTTACACTAATATTTACTTTGTGGAGTATTATTCCAAAATCACATACCTAGATCCATCTATGATATATTATTGATTTTATTTTTTCCTCTATCCATATATGGTGAATTATTCTTCATTACTTCTCTAAATTATTTATGTTCTTATATTATTAACATTTCCCTTTGATTAATAAATTCTCATCTTCTATTATAGTACATATAAATTATTAAATCTTTAATAGAAAGTGCCCAGTCGAAGTAATGTATCCTTGGGAGGGGGAGGGGGTGAATCATTGATACTATTTCTTTATGTTTCTTTTCAATTGAAACAACCTTCAACACTGATTATATATTTAAATTTTCTTCTAAAAACAAACTCAACACTCATCCACTGGAAAACAAATATTTACAGGGTTCACTATAAAAAATAAATAGATATATCCTTGGTATTGTTTAGAAATGATCCAATAATATAAAATAATATAAGAAAAAAAATTCTTAGATTAAAATGAGTTGGAAGTACCCTTACACTCATTTAGCACAATGAAACAATAAAAATACTCCATGTGAATCCTCTTAGCACAATAAAGTTTTAAATTTTTCTGTAACAATTCAAGTTACCTCCACTTATTTTAAATTTAAAAATGTATTCTAATTGTAAAAAGATTAATCGATTCCATACCAATAAGAAATGTAAGAACCACCTAGACTTTGTTGTGATACAATGAGTCGGATATTTTTTTAATATGATTCCATCGAGTCTGATTCTTACAAAACAATAATCTAAGGATGATTTTTTGTTAAATACAATAGAGTATAAACTACACCACTTATATTATTGAATGATATTTTCACGACTAAAAGAATAAGAATATGTCAGCACAAATTGAATTCCTAATATAATTGTTTGGATAAAAAGAATATGAATGAATCAACAGAACCCAAAACAATTTTCAATCCAAATGGAATTGATCCCTTTTTCTCTCTAGAAACCCAGAGCTTCTCTCTCTTCTGTAGTGAATAGTGGAATCATCCATTAACAAAAATGTACTTGTTTCCCTTTTATAGGTGACCCAAAATAATTTTTTGTGGGAATCCCAAAACACTTTCCCACTCACTTAAATTTATCCAAATGTGAATTTCTCCTGAAATGTATGAGAAATTATGACTTCATCAACGCTTCTCGATTCTTCTCAAAAATTCTACAATCTTTATCTATTATTTTCTAGACTCCCATTTAAAATTTCAATATGATTTCAATTGATGATCAACACATGGGTCCAATCATTTGAATCTAATAAATTCATGCAGATTTCTTTAAAACAAATCTTGATACAATACCAATTAAACATTTTTGATGAAATTCACTTCTCTACTTGAGATTCAATCTCTATTTTAAATTAAAGGCTCCCTTTGAAAATTCAATCATAAATATCCAATTTTTTCATTTCTCTCGACCCATTAAAAAATAAAATCTTCACATTAAAAACCATTTCTTGAATCATGACTACATTCATGACTTTGAATTCATTAAGTATCCGATTTAACACCATATGTCTTTAATCAGAAAGTATTGTAACTTTCCATTCATTCCCTCTTCTTTCTTTTTATCTCAACACTAGAATGATCTTGTTTTAATACAAATTGTATTGATATAATCATCATTAATATGATTATTTTGGATACAATCATTTTTTGATATGACTATTCTTGTTACGCCTAGTAGTTACGATTAAATACAATATGAAGATGTAGAACTATCCAGATAAGATAAATTCTAAAAAACAATGATTTGACCACATGCTATAGAATCAGAAAAAATGATCCACACAGATATGATACAATCTGAAAATAATGATCTTACCAGATACGATACAATTTGGAAATATTGATCTACATAGAAACGATACTATAAATTCTAAATACGATTCATTTTTGAATGGTTTCACCAACTCTCTCTTACCCAGATCTGATCAATTACATTTTGAATATGATTCATTATCAATTAACACCATATATTTCCATTTATTCTACCAGAATATTATTTTATTGAATAAAAAATCGGTATCTCATCATCCATCAGCACCACTTCGATCAACAACACATTTCATCGGTATCACCTTTACCATTAGTATCACCCTTTTCATTAGCACATCATTTTCCTTTTTCACCACATCCACCAGCATCACCATTCCATCGGTACCCCTATCATCTAAACCAACTTCCCATTGGTACCTCTTTGATTTTTTTTAAAGACAATTAGCACCACATATTCAATATGGATAGGACTGTTATTGGATTGTTTTGAAAAACTATCAGTACCAATTCATTCTCTCTTCTATCTAGATACGATAAATCTGAATAAATTTATTTTCTGATTGTTTTGAAAAACAATTTTCACCACCTCTTGAAACTAGATATTAATTTTTATGATTGTTTTGAAAGAAAAATTGGTACCAATTCCTTCACTTTCACTCCCCCTTTATCCAATAAAGATTGAATCACAAGTTCTCACATAAACTCATGATTATATGAAATAAAAAACCAGCAAAGAATTGACACAATTGAAACACAAATTTCACATCAGTTCCAGTGTGAAACTGAAGAAAATTCACTTCCAACACGATACATTCTCTATAGAAAGTGATTTTTCCTAAAACCCATAAGTTATTTTATAAAGAAATCTCAAAAAATTGTTTCCGAAACAATGTGAAGTGATTTCTTTTCTTCAAAACCAATTTGAAAATAAAAGACAACTCTTGAATCCTTCATCACCTTCATCATCTTCTTGGTCCCAAAAATATATCCCCTTTGGATTATGTTTTCAAGCATGTTTCATAAATCACTGAAGATTGTATCCTTAATAAATTGATTTCATATATATAATTATAAACATACTTTAGCTAATTCATTGTAGGAAATAAGAATTATTTATAGCAAAACCATGTTATTAAAACAATGATCATGAAAACCTATTTCTTTTCTCTTTATTTTCATCATTCTCCCTAAAAAAAATTCAATTTATTTTCCTACAACCACTCCAAAAAATAGTTATAATTGGTCACACACTAAAGAATTCCAAATTCACAGCATACCCAAAATACTCTCTATTGTGCCATAGATTTATGAAACAAAACAATTACCCTCTTTGACAAAAAATCCAAAGGTAGTAAGAGAGAGGGAAAAAAATCACATACCTCAACCTTGAAGAGAAAGAGGTTGGACACCCATGTTCAACCACATTTTTTAGAATGATTCCTTCGATAATGGTTTTTTTGCAAATATCAGCAACCTATTATGATGTTGGAATATACTCTAGTTTCAATTAATTCTTCTCCACATGATCTTTGATGTTGTGATATTTGATATCAATATGTTTTGAAAGAGAATGTTGCACTGGATTCTAGGTGAGATTGATTGTAATTTTATAACCACAACCCAAGAGCAAGGGTAACATCACTTCTACAAGTAAATATTTTACGTATGATTTTATCCAAATAAGTTGTGTAGAGGCTCGAGTAGTAGAAAAATACTCTGATTCGGCCGTACTGAGAGTTACTTAACTTTTTTTCTTTGATGGAAAACTAAAATAATTCATTCCCAGAATGAATACCCCACCAGAGGTGGATCTTCTTTCATCAACATTTCCTACACAATCTGCATCAGAACACCCAAATAAATCAATATTATCTAAGCTGTAATATCTAATTCTGAATTCTGTTGTGCCTTTTAAGTATCCTAGAAATCGTTTTTCTAAAAATAAGATGATAATCTCTTAGCACACTCTGAAATCATTCACATAAGGTAACAGTATAAAAAATGTTGGGTCTTGAGGCAGTCAAATACAAGAGACTTACAATTATCATCTAATACTCTTTCGGTTCCACCTCTTTCCCACCTCTATCTTTACATACGTTTTTCCTACAGAAATGGGGTGGAAAAATATTTTTAATTTTCCATGCCAAAACTCTTAAGAAGTTATTTTTCATTATTTTATTGGGAGATGAAAAATTATTCTTTCTTTTGTTGGATTTTTAACCCAATGAAGTATTTCATTTCTCCCATCATGGATAATTCAATTAAATTATCCATTTCTTCATCAAATATTACACATCTGTCTTCATCATTCCCATAAATTATAATATCATCTACATAAACAATTAAAATTTGGTAATACTATTGACTTTATATGATGTAAATTGTTTTATCCACACTTAATTTTTTTTGAATTCATTTTTCTTATTCATGTACGCAATTTGTAATACCATTCCATAGGATCTTGTATTATCCCATACAATTATGTTTTCATTCTTCACACATAACATTCATCGTTTCTAATAAAAATGCCATAATGTTTTTCAATATAAACCTCTTGTTCCTGATAACCGTTTAGAAGTACAGATTTAACATCCATTTGAAAGATCTGGAAGCCCCATTGTGAGGAAATGGAAAGAAATATTATTATTATTTATAGTCTTTCCACTAGAGGAATGGTTACATCAAAATCAATACCCTCAATCTATGAGTAACATTTACAAACCAATCTTCTGTTGTTTCTTATAACCTCACCTTCTTCATTCATCTTTTTTGGAAAAAAATAGTTTGTTCCAATGATGTTATTGTCTTCTAGATTGGGTATGAGTTCCCATATATTGTTCTTTTATGTCTGTTCCAATTCTTCATTAATTACTTGAACCCATTTTGGATGCTCAAAATCTTCTTTGACATCATTCAGTTCCAGTTTTGAATACAAAAAATGTATGTGCAATGGTATTGGTTGTTCTTCTTGATTGATCCTTCTGATACTGATCACCAATTATATTCAATGATTTTACATGTTTCCTAAGCCTTCAATAATATTTTTGGTTGTCTTCCTCATCACTATAAATAATTGAATCTGATTCTTCACATTTACTAGGATTATAATCATCTGTATCCTTATCAGAATTACCTTCTTCAATTTTCTCAACTTATTTTCCTGCATGTACATGTTTCTATTTATCATATATTTTTATAACTTTTACATGAATTGTATAAATTATTCTTCCCATTTCTTTGTTGAAGCATATTTATTCTCATCCTTTCAAATTGTAGCTGAGAAAATTTCCATCCTAACATTTCTGCTCAAACTTACCATAGTTTCCACTTTTCTTCTTTATAATACAACAAATTTTGAAGACACTAAAGTGCATCAAAGATAGATAATTTTCATAAAACAATTCAAATGGAGTCATACCATATTAATGCATATAGAAACAATAGTTCTGAATACAAACATCAGTACTCATGACTTGCCTCTAAATGTAATGAGTAAGTGAATTCTCCAGTAACATGGTTCTTCTCATTTCAACAGGCTTAAATTATTTCTTTCAGCAACCACATTTTTTTGGAATGTATAGAAAGATATATACACATGCCAAATTCTAATATTTTTAATACTGTATAAAACTATTTACTTATGTATTCACCATAATTATTATTTCTCAACTTCTTCAAAGAATACTCACGTTCTTTCTTAGTTTTTCTTCAGAAACGTTTAATCATTTTCAAAGCATCTGATTGATGTTTCATGGACATAACACATGTAATTCAAGAAAAATCATAAATTAATGTAATGAAGTACTTATCTTCATGTGTTTATTGTTTTATCATTGGCCCACATATTTCAGAATATATCAGCTCTTGGGGTTGTTTTGAAAAAATATCCACTTTATTATGCACAACATTGGGAATTTTTCCTTTCTTCGATATAGTGAAACACCAATATCTTCTTCTTGGGAAATCAATAATGTCTCAAAAACTGTCAATTTTAGATACCTTGATCATTTTTCTCTAACAAAAAATGCCTAATATTTTTATTCCATAACAAATTGTTCCCCACATGCTCATGTAACAAGATTTTTTTTGAATAACCAACCTAAAAAAATTCATTTTATACATTGTCCTATTGTAAAGCTCTTTCCATATTATTCACTCTTTACAAAAAATACATATTTCGTAAAGATAAAATTATTACCCTTATCAAAAAATTGTGATACAATTAGTAGATTGGGTTTCAGTCCACCAAAATACAATGTTTTTGTAGATTTCATCTTTTATATCCCAATAATGGCTTACACAACACAATTGATTTTCAACAATTCATCATTTCCAAATGTCATTGTTCCTTCTATATAATGATTCACATCCTTCAACAATTTCATGTCTCCTATAGAGTGAGAATAACACCCACTATCAAGTATCTTGGGTCATTCTCTTTTCATGGATATCAATACAGTTTCAACAACAAGCACATTTTGTCCATTATTTTCATTATTCACCTTCAGTTTTTGAGAATTTTGAATCTTTTGATGAGACGGTAACAAAATAGTACATCCTTTTTCATGGTGTCCACATTGTTCACTTTTGTAACAAATAGTTCCCTTGTATTGGAACCTATTTTTAGTCTTCTCTTCATTCATTTCAAATTTCATCAAGACAACCTTTTCATTTTTCATTCTTTGAGGATATTGACTCCCCCTTAATAACATCCTCTCTTAATCTATGGGATAATAGTATTATTGTTGATTAAACTAAAACATATATGATATGTTCCCCAATCCCCCACAATACCTGTAATACCCATATAAAGAATATTATCCACTGAAATATCCATACTCTTAGGAATTGTGAAATAATTTCTCAACCATATTATTTTCACCCATAATTGGATTCTTCTTCATCTTTTCTGCCTTGATAGGATTAAAAGTATTTTGAACATTTCCGATTCAATGATGTTTTGATACATTTTCAGATTCTGGTTTCTATAAGACTTTATAACATCAAGCATTATTCTTTTTAGAAAAAATTCATTCTTATTCTCACCCTTTGAAGGTAGATTTTGTTGAACCTTCTCAATTTTCTCATTACAAGATCATTCACAAACATTAGTGATAGATTTTTTTGAAACATATCCATTTATTTTAAGCTTCAGAGATTTTTTATTGGACAAGTTCCAACTCTTCTACTTTTACATTCGAAGTCACCTCTAAATGCTCGTTATGATTCTTTTCTACTTCAATAGATTTCTTCAAGTCATAAATCTCATTAACCACCTTTTCATTCTCACCAGCAGAACATTCTTGGTTTCTTGAGTATTCATCTTCCATCTTTTAGTATCAATTTTCAATCCTTATAATAATTCTTATACATTCTTTAAACTCTTCTAGAAAATGAATTTCAAGTACAGTTTCTTCTTATTGTTCTTCAAAACTAATACATATGAATTATTCACCATTAACTATTACAGTGAAAGTATTTTTATTACCATACTCAATGTATTTTTTTGATTTAGCTTTACTCTCTTGTTTTTCTTCATCATTGAAAAACAAGCTTCTTATTTTTTATTTAAAGAATGTTTTTTCATTTAATTTGTCTCCTTTTTTATTCCATGATCTTATTATCTTTATTTATTAAATATTACTATACTATTATTTATTTCTTCGAGGAAAATTATCCAAAAAGTGTCCAACACCTCCAAATTGAAAAACGTTCAAGGAAAATTTACCTTTGTATTTCCTTATTCCTCTTTTCACACAGTTATAAAACAAGGATAGGATTTAATTGAGATTTTTATATGCCTCATTTTCAACGTTAGAATCACCATATTCATCTTTAGTAATAATATTATTTGACTTTTATTTGTTCTTAGACATGAAAAAAATTTCACTAGCAACCATTTTTGGCTCTTCATAGAATTCTCTCTTCTAATTTCATAAGTGATAAGAGTGATATGTGAATCATCATGAGATAATTTTTTAGGATATCTACATTCCAATGATTAATCCTTTGAGTAGAATTTTTCAGGTAGGATTCTCAAGATATTTTCAACAACTATAGAATCATTAATATTTTCACAAAGATATCTGATAGTACTCACAATGTAATTCACCCTAGTAAAAAATTCTTCAAAAGATTCATGCCCAATAATCTTCAATTCTACATACTTCAATATCTATATTTGTAACATTTCTTTCTTAATTTTTTTTATTTCCTTCATATATGTTTTTCAATTTATCCCATATACCTTTATTTATGGAAACACATTTTTCTCTCATGAATTCCCTTTTATAAAGTGATTATAATATATCATTCTTGCCCCTTCCATTATTCTCAAGATAGATATTTTCAACAGGTGTAAGTGGAACACTATCATCAATCAAAGGAAACCTAACTATTGCAGCATCAAGAACATCAAAAATGATATAAATAACACATGGAAGCAATATATCATTTCAGATATGATAATTCATTCCATCAAAGACCAGAATGCCTTTACTATTTACATAGTTCACGTTCTCCATATGCAAAGAATAAAGAAGAGAACCTCCTCTGATACCACTTCAAAGTTCCCAGTCAAATTAATGTATCATTGAGAGGGGGTGGGGTAAATCAGTGATGATCTTTTCTTTTATGTTTCTTTTAAATTGAAAAATCATTCACCACTAGTTAGAGATTTCAATTCCCTACTAAAAAGAACTCAACACTCATCCACATGAACACAAAGATTGACGAGGTTCAACATTTATTAAGAATATATATGTCCTAGGTCTAGTTTGGAAATCATCCAATACCATAAAATTCACTAAGAAAATAATCCTTGGATTATAATGAGTAAGAATTACCCTTACACTCATGTATCACTACAAAAAATATAAGTATTACATGTCCATCCTCTTATAAAAATAAAGTAATACAATTGTTTTGTAACAACTGAGGTTACCTATGCTTCTTTTCAATTCAACCAATCTATTCAAACTGTAATACAGTTCATTAATTTTTTACCTAGAAGAAATGTAAGAACCACCTGGATATTGTTATGAAACAATGAGTCTCACCTTTTCTTAATATGATTCCTCCAAGTCCGATTATTAATAAACAATACTCCAAGTCTAAATTTATGATAGAATACAATAGAGTAGAATCTGTACAACATCTATTCCAAATAAAATTTTCAGGCTAAATAAAATAAGAATGAATTAGCACCACTTCAATTCCAAGTACAATTGATTGGCTGAATAGAATATGAATGAATCAGTACCACATAATACAATTGTCAATCCGAACAGAATTAGTATATTCTTCTATCTAGAATCATGGAGATTCTCTCTCTTATGCTGTGAACAACACAAGATTCCACAAATTACAATGTAATTGCTATACTTTTATAGGTGACCCAAAACACGTTTAGGTGGGAATCACAAAACACATTCCTGATCACTTATATTCACCCAAATCTGAATTTCTCCTGAAATCTCAGTGTAATTATGACTTCATCGACAATTCTAGATTCTTCTTGAAACTTCTTAAATCTTCATCTATTTTTTCAATACTACCATTTAATATTTCAATAAAAGTTCAATTGTTGAGATATATATGGGTATGTTCATTTGAATTTTATTTTTTCATTCTTATTTCATCGAAAAAATTCTTGATAACATACCAAATGAATGTGTTTTAAGAAATTCACTTCTCCACTTGAGATACAATAAAACTTTTAAATTAATGGCTCCCCCTTGAAAATTCATTCTTCAATATCCATTTTCTTTTATTTTCTTGTTACCCACTTGAGAAAAACATCATCACACTCAAAACATTTTCTTGAATCTTGACCACCTTTATGTCATTAAATTCATTGAGGATCAACTTTATCATTATCTAACTTCAATTGTAAAGTATTGTAACTTTCCATCCATTCCCGCTTCTTTATTTTCATATGAACCCAATCATGAATTTTTTTGAATACATATGGTCTTGATATGATCATTCAGAACACGATCATTCTTTATACGATCAATTCTGGTTATGAACATTTTGTTTATAATTCTAGGTTACAAACAAATACAATATGAAAACGATGATCTTCCTGGATATGATACATTATGAAAAAAAATTATTTTCCCACATATGATACAATCTGAAAGAAATTATCTACCTGAATATGATACAATATGAAAACAATGATTTTCCCAGATACAATAAAATATGAAAACAATGATATTCTAGGATAAGATACAATACATTCTGCATATGATTCTTATTTGGAAGGTATCACCACTTCTATTCTACCCAAATCTAATCAATGAAAATATGAATATTATTTATTCTCAATTGAAAACAACTTGTTACATTTCTTCTACCCAAATATAATTATTTTCCAAAACAATTGGTGTCTAATCTTAAATAAGCACCACTTCAATAAGCACCACTTGCCATTGGCATCACCTTTCCCATCGACATCACCATTTTCATCGGCACCTCCTTTTCCTTTGGCACCACATTCATAGGAATCATCTTTCCATTGGTATCACTATAATCAGCACCGCCTTTACATCAGTACCTCTTCGTTTATTTTGAAACACAATCGACACCACCTCTTCAATCTGGATACAATTGTTTTTGGATTTTGTTGAAAAAAAATCGAAACTACTTCATATCCTCTCCCATATGGATACGATAAATCTAGGTATGATTCTTTTTTGATTGTTTTAAAAAATAATTGCCAACACTTCTTTAATATAGATAAAATTTTTTTCTCATTGTTTTGAAAAACAATCAGTACCACTTCCTTATCAATCACTCCCCCTTTCTCCAATAATGATTTCATCACAATTTCTCACATAAAATCATCATTTAGATAAAAATATATACCAGTAAAGCATTATAATAATTGAATCAGAAGTTTCACATTGGTTCCAATGTGAAACCGATGAAAATTCCCTTCCAACAAGATAAATTCTCTTATGAAACTAATTCTTCATAAATGATCAATTCTTTTATAAAACAAAACCTCAAAACAATTGTTGCCAAAACAAACTGAAATGATTCTGTTTCATCAAAATCAACCTTGAAAAAAAATAGAACTCATGAATTCTTCAACACATTCAACATCATCTTGATCCAAACATAAATTAAATTTCACATTACATTCTATTGGTCAGAAATTATGTTTCATGATTTAATTTGATGATGCTATGGAATTTTTGGGTATTTCATCGAGTTCAAATTTTATAGATTTAAATAATTCCTTTTTTTTGTTTTTTTCATTTTAAATCATTTTATTTATTCTATTTTTTTCTATAATATTTTTATACATACTACAATTTTTATGACTACCATAATTTTTATGAAATATAATTCATTCTTGTATATTTCTTATTAAATCAGTAATATTTCACCATTTCAACTAAATTAATTTTTTATGGTTGTTACACGATTATTCATTACCAGCTACATAAGGAGTTAATTTTAACAAACACATTACCATTTAGAAAATGAATGAATTTTCAGGTATAATTTGTTGTTATTAATATTTTTTATTTCCAAATTTTCAAGTACACACTGAATTCACTTTGCATGGTAGTAAATTTATTCTTCTATTACAATATATCTAATTTGAAAAATTATAACTTACAACATCCATTCTAACTGTTCAACATGAAATTCAATCACAGGATTCATTTTGACCATGTTCTTATATTTTTGGGGATTTCTCCCATTTTGAATTCAATTGAGATACATGATTACATCATTAATTGTTTTTGGCTACATTGGAAAATAATGTAGTCATTTTATTTTATTCAATAAATGTTTTATAAGAACTATATTTTTTGTGACTAACATAATTTTTATGACATCAAATTAAGTTGGTTATAGTACTTACGAATGGTATAATTTTCCCCATATTCAGCTAGAAACTATTAAATATTAAACTTCAATACTTTCATCTATTTTTTCAGATACATATTTTGACTCAAATATTGATTTTTTTTCACATCACATGAATGTATTTGTATTATATCTTTTTTTATACATTACAAATGTGTACTTTTTTGAAAAAAATACATCTGTTAATCTTTGTGCCCCATTTATTTTCTATCAATTATTTAACTATTTTAACACTAATATTTACTTGGTTCATGCAATGTATATCGGTCTACAATGTATATAGAATGTACGTATACACCATTTTTAGTGTGAAATATGTTAATATTATAATGAAAAACATGTTATATGACAAATACATAATACAATATTCTTCGATCTAATATTTTTTTTCAAATAGTAATCCCCAATTTCTATATTGAAATCACTACTATTTCAGGTAATATTTCTATGCTAGTATTGTGTACACTATTTATACATTGTTATTTCATACACTAAAAATGAATACATTATGTATTCACTGTAATTAAATATATTATGACAAAAAACATATAAACTATATCTATTTTATAACATACATTATGTATATAATAACTGTGATATTTTAAACACTTTGTAAACTGGAACCACATACTATATTAATACAATATTACTAAATATGCTTTGAAATAGTGATATCTAATGATATTTTATAATCACCAATGAGTTTTTAATACACTGCTGTTTCATACAGAAATATATAAAATAGTAATTAAAAATGTAATCTAGTTCAAAAAACCGTAAAATATGTATAACAATATTTAATATCCATTTAACCAATAATCTCATATTGTCCTTACATCGCCTACCACAAATATGTAATCATTTTTTCAAACAAAATGACCCAAAAAAACTTTTTAGGGTTTAGTGGGAAGCCAATCAAGCCT
The DNA here is from genome assembly GCA_963277665.1 of Viscum album. Taxonomy (NCBI): domain Eukaryota; kingdom Viridiplantae; phylum Streptophyta; class Magnoliopsida; order Santalales; family Viscaceae; genus Viscum; species Viscum album. The sequence goes on along the minus strand of OY728155.1, from coordinate 353,907,185 downwards.
TCAATGCAAGTTTCTTTTTAGTATATTATCCTAAGAGAAAGTGGTATAACATTTTTCTTAGTTTACATCAACACATGATACTGTGATATTTTTAATATTTTAGTTCTATGTGCATATTTTTTAGAGGATACATTAGTCTTAAACCATTATCCATCTTAATTTTTAGAATCATGAAATGATTATTTAGTTATTATGATGCATATCACTACATTATTTTCCATATACAAAAAATATATGATCTTGATAGTTGTTTAATTGAAAATCAGATGTCACATCCAGTGTTTAGTAATGAATACAATTTTGGGATATATATATTATTTAAAATATTCTATAAATAGTTATCTCTATTAATAAAAAACATAAAACTAGAAATATATATGATTAAAATTTATTTTGATAGGCTTATAGTTATGTGATTCATAAAACCATTACTTTTGTATTGTTAATGGCATGATATAATTAGCATTTTAGGCATTATTTTAGTATATGTACATATATCAATCATGTTTAACCATATATAATTACATGATTTCCAATTTTAGACATTTCTTTATTTAATTACTTCTCATACTATAAAATTATTTATTTATTCAATTGGTAAATCTTTTCAACCCCATTCAGGATGACGATTGACATGAATGTGTTGTTGACATGGATTTTCCTTCTTAAAACAAGTAATATTTACAGATTCATTTTAAAAAAGTTATTCATTTATCTGTTTCCATCAAACTATATTTTCATAAATAACATATATGATCACAAAAAAAACTTATTATAATAGAATTTAAAATCATTTTTCACTCAAAATCATGCTGACCCACATCTCAAAATTCCAAACCTGCCCTTTAGTTTTCAGCACTAAACCCCAAAGAAGAAATATGTAATTTTTTTAATGATGTCTTATAAATTATCATTAATTTGATAATATATTTATTCTTTACATGATAGAAATTTTAATTCCATATTTTTTACTTCTTGGATAATGAAAATTATAATTTACAATGAATTTCGTAGTTTTATTTTCCTATGCCTATTATCTTCTTTTATATCCAGCCCATTGATTTTTTTATTTTATGTACATGACTTTGATTGCAACATTACATTTTATAATGGTCATACTTTTCATTTTCTATTTAAATCATTCTCCCATTCCTGAAATTGTTTTCTCAATCATGAATGCCTAATATAAATTTTTATTCCCTAACAATTTAGGTAAATATATTCTACATTTTTTATGATGTACTAACAACTAGTCATCCTACATTCCATTATTATGGATTTCTTATTTTTCATTTAAATATGTTAAATAATATTTTTTATTTCCATGTTTTCAATATAGGATTATTTTATTGAAAATAAATATTGATTTATAGCACTAAGAAAACACATTGGTGAAGTACTATATATTTTTTATATTTTATTTACTTATTGATTTTAGTTTCAAAATAATTTCAGAATGATTGAAATTGAAAATGAGTCTCCCCATATCTTGGAGAAGGTTGGGCGTATGCACAAATGAGTGATTATTGCATTTAATTAATAAGTGAAATAGTATATATTTTGATAGAATATCGATTTCCCATAATTAATATAACTTCATATGTAATATATATATTTATTATTTCTATCATTTTTACTTCATATATTATTTTTTCATGGAAAACAAATTACATCAGTGTGTGATGAGGTAGTCCACTATATATGTAAAATCAATAGATTTTTTCCCATTTTATAGAGGATGGTACGAGATGATATTTTTCTATCAATAAAAACCACCATAGTATATGGGATATATTTTTTAAATTTAAATTTAAATTTTAATATATAATTTAATGTGTAAAAAATAATAAAATAAAAATAAAGATCTTAGCAATAATAATTACATTCAATTATAAGAACCTACATCTGATCTATATTTAAGGGCCTTATAGATGGTTATTTGGGAAGAAAATAAGACCTATAATTTTGATAAGTATATTTGGGAGAAATTTCAATATTGTTTGGTCAAGAAAAGGTATTTTCTAGGTGTGAAAAATGTGTGTAGTGAGTTTCCTTTTAAAATTAGTAGGAGGACATAGCTAGAATGCATTAAAATAAAAAAACCAACATTTTTCAGATGAAAAAATATCCAAATGTCTCATTCATTAAAATTTTAAATGATATGGTGTAACATTACCCTAAAATATAAATTATAAACGTTTTTAGGTCATTTAGAACATTATATTTGTTGATTAAAAAATTGGTAATCTGAATTTAACTTCACCCTGATAAGCCATTTTTAATGTTTTTACAATTCATAAAGAAAAAAAGATTTGTTAAATTTATTATATTATATTAAGTATTTTAATTCAAAATAAATAGCCTCATTTAAAAAACTAAATTGAAATAACTTTAAAATTTTAATTTAAAATTATCTCGCAATATGTGTCTAAAAATAAGGTTTAACAAAATGGATTTTTAAGAATAATAAAATATTTTAGTAACTATATTATTTTTAATAATCATGAGATGGATTAAAATTAATATATTTGTATATATAACCTCAAAATTTCCTTTAAATGTTTCATCATTAGTGATTATATTAATTAATTAAAAAGAAGTAACTTTTTTCATATAAAAACTATTTTTAGAAAATTGTGTTTGTAAGCCTTAAAATAAATATGTATCTAAATCAGTTATAAATATGAAGAAAATATGAATAATTATTTTAAATATAATTAAATAATAACTATTTTACATTGAAATTAAATTCAAATAATAGTGATACTTTTTAATTACCTAATTTGATGAAAAATCATAATATTATTTGAAAAATTGGTAATTTCACAATTTGATGAAAAATGCCACCTTTTCAAAAATATTAATAAAACTTTTCCTAATCTGATTTTTATATGATGATTTATAAAAGTGAAATATTTTTATAAAATACAATTTCCATAATTATTATAAATAAATTATAATTCCAAACATACAATGAAAAATAAAACCACTTTCGATGAAAATTTAGTTTGATGTATAAAAACGACTTTACTAAAAATTATAGTTATTATCTGCAATTTTTTTTATCACCAAATTTTTATTTATTTGGACCTATATTTATATATTTCATGATGCTATTAATATTATTCATACTCTCTAACTCAATCTGGATGTTCTAATAGTCATACGTAAAAAGTATATTTCAGAAGTCATTTTTAGCTTGTTGTAGCATGTTATATACACTATCAATGAAATAGATCCTCTATTAAAATTATCATTTCATACATTACCCTAAAATTAAAATATTTCATTCTTATAATTTATAATATTCACCTAGAAATGAAGGATAAAATATTTCAAAATTTAGTTTTGGAAACCCAAATCATAAAGGGTTAAAAAAGTGATATTACAAAACATTAAGGAAATTTAGATGGTTATATGGAATAACACCTAACTTGGATTGTAGGTAGTATATAATTATAGGGATGTTAAATTATTATCATGGATGAAATTTTTGAATATTTATTGGGAGTGATTGATATCATTTTTAATAAGAAAGTAAACAATCAAAGTAAAAGTTAACAAACACATAACCAAAATTCCGTAATGAGTTAAAACCAATCTATTCTTCATATATGAAGGTAATATGAAAAAAAGATAAATATCCTTTTATGAAAGTTGAATGATTCTTTTGATATAAATATATTAAATAGAGGAAAATATACATGATATATTTCTTTTATGAAAATCACCATTTTAACCATTAATTGTGTCATGAACCAAATCTGGTAGCCACAAAAACAAGAACCCATCCCTACCCACGACATGGCCTGAATGGAATTCCCAATCCCTATTGGCTTGAACAAGTTCCCGAGTATCATAAACTAAAAATTGGGAATGATTTACACATGTTTATATACATAAAACAAGAAATGAATCCAATTAAACTAATATGGATTTTTCAAACAAAAAAATCCATTAAAAAAATTAACAACTGATTTACATAGTTTAAAACAACCCAAGAAGTCTATAACAAAGGTATAAACCCAAAAATAAATATCCCATGAACCCTTATGGTAAGAGACACCACCCTAAAGCAATCCCCCAAGACATCACCACCAAGAACCTGCTTGAAACCCAAACTACTAGCATTATAAACTGCTCCCAACCTCTGACAAAAACAATACCAATTCAATTTAATAATAACCTAGTGGTCCCCAATCAGCATCATCATTGTTTAGTTTGAGTTGTAAGCGTCAGTATTTCAAAGTGAAATAGAGGCCAAACCCCATGGATTCACTAGTATACTAGTACACATCCACCCACCTAGATACCCGAGTTTTCCTCTTATTCTCAAGCATGTTCAACAAGTCAAGAAATATACTTTTCACAATCAAATATCATTTCCATATTAGAAATTCACCAAAAATAACACATTTATATCATATAAGTCACAAAATTCCACTTTTTATTCAAATTTATTTTGAAATCCGACTCAAACAAAAATATCCCACAAGACATTTCATTTAGTGACCCAAAGATTAATGTATATGGAAATTACATTAATTTTTCAGAATACTTAATACATAACAAGAAAAAACACCGAAGGACTGTAGTGTCTTTGGAAGCTCGGAACATAATCTTCTAATCGTGCTGAAAGATCTTCAACATCTCCCATAAAGATATTCCGCTTTTGTTTTCTTACCTAAAACCTTTCTTTATATCCTAGGGAAAATAAAACATATAAAGGGCGATCTCAAATTCTCAGTAAGGGTAAGCATGGAAAAATAAAACAAACCATATACATTTTAACATAAAAACATGAACATAATGTATAAACATCGAAATCTTGAGCAATGACATAAAACTGGGCAGTACGTAAGGCATAGATCATAATGAAACATAAATCATGACAAAAAAGAATGGAAATAAAACTTGTAGTTGGGGAAAAACATTAAGCACATGATATGATTTGCATAGTAGCCAAGGCATTGATGCTAAGACCATCTTAGTGTACAGAGTCCCTTTCTGAATCGAGTTCACTCCTCATTCATGTCATGTATCACTGAACTGTATTAACTTACCGTTCCAGCCATGTCTCTCTCATGATATATAAATCTTTACCCAATGCATTGGAGTGATATATAGGTCCCACCCATCACATAATGAAATTATTCTTACTTGTGCCACAAAAAAAACATAATACATTCATCATAACCCAAAGAATAAAATGGGTTTCATAACATCATTCCATCATAAAATAATCCATATAAATCAAATTGATATAATTTCATCATATGAAAAGATAAACCATGTAAAATATAGATACATTATACATGAAACATACATATTAGAAATAATGTCATCTTAGATGGAAAATGGTTTTGATAAAACACTTGAAATGAATTATTGATGAAAATATCTTTTCTTCTTCAAAATCATTTTCTTATCAAAAAATGCCATGAAATTTTAAAAGAAAAGGATTTTGTTAAAAATTGTCATGAAATATTTTAGAGTAATCTTCATGAAAATAAGTGAATATAAAACTGAAAAAATCTGTTCATGCCGTATAAGTTAAAAAACATTCTTCTTGTTCTTTTGCCGGAAAAGTCAAAAAAAGTACCTCGTATGGTAAAAAAACGAATGATTATTTAAATAAAATGTAGTAAAAGTCAAAAATGGGTAAAAGGAAATTAAACATACATGAAACCATTTTACGAAAATAGGGACATGAATGATAAATATAACCCAGTAAATACTTACGAATAAACAATCTCGGATAAAAATGAGATTGAAAAATTTATCCCTTACCTTAGGTCCGATATGCTTCGTACGTATCTGAACCTCCTGTATAATGATTAAAATAATGTCATTTACTCATTACTGAATCATATTTATTTTTATTATATCATATATAGTTCACTTATGATTTTATATTACCCGTTCTTTTTTAAATTCCATGTTAAACCAGCATTTTGGGTAAAATAGTTTTATTTATCGTACTTGTTTGGACTTGTTGTTCTTGATATTATTATTACTTATATCATGATTTACTTACTTAAAAAATGTAAATCATGATTTATATATCATATATATTCAGTATATATATATATAATAGATATATGAATGAAGTGAAATACACCGTTCATGGAGACGGTAGGTCGTACGTACGCATGAACGATGTTTTCCTTTCCTTATTGACTTGAATGAAAGTAGGTAGATGAAATATATATATATATACACACACATAAATTCCATATCTTCATTATGTCATATATTTCATTATTATTCATTATATATAAACTTTATAATCATTCTTGAATGGTTAACATGGAGAATGAATCTAATCGCGTTGTGGAAACAGTAATCTTTACATATGCATGAGCGAGGATATTGTTCCCGTAATTATTAAATGGAATTGGAGTGGATGATATAATATATCAGAATCTTTATGATGTTATAATAAACATATATAGTCATTCTTTACACCATTATACCCATCCACGTAATGTGGTGGTGGAAAAACTGATTACACCACGGCGTGGAGATGATATTCCGTACGTACGCACGTGCGGTGATTTCATTTTCCGGAGGATGGATAGAAGGTGAAATAGGGTTGTTTCATATATATAATAACATATCAATATATTAGTGATACTGATGTTATTAATTTATAATGAAACTACTAAAGAAGAAGATGTTGAAGAAGAATGAAAACTTGAAAGAATCGGTAGAAGAGATTACCTCTTGCTCGACGCACCTAATTTAAACTTTTATTAGGGTATTAGAGTTTGACTTTTGAGAAGACCATAACATATATGATATAACTATAGAGGTTTAGAAGAGGAATAGGCAGGTTTCAGCCGAGCTTCATGGCTCAAACGGGTGTGAAGAGAAGAGGGAAGTGGTGCCCTTTTTATAAGGGAGGAGAAGGGAACCTTAGGAAAACTTACAATATTATTTTATTATAAAGACATATTCGGTTTTTAATAGCTCAAAATTGATTTATTTCGGATATAAGGTGGGTATGGGTCTAATAGCTCTCAACCAATAGGTTTTAGACAAGTTTAGGTTACTATTTTATCCTTATCATTAACATTTACTACTAAGTTAAATAATTTATCTTTTACCGTGTCTTTTTGTTTTCTTACACTATATGGTTAATAAACTTACTATAACAAGAAAAACGAACCCCAAGTGGTTAAGTATTAATATATATATCATTATCTATGTCATTTGGCCGAACTGTATATTTTTAGGAATAAAATAACAATTAATAATATAATATTTGTTTTAAAAACAATTTTATGTCAATTTTGACACTATTTGGTATTTGATTTTTGTGAAACTAATAAAAACATTATTATTTAGAAAAAGATTAATTCAATCAATACTAACATGTCATATTAACTTATAAATTTATTGGAATTCATAAAAAGTCTAAAATTACATTTATTTTGGTATTTATAACATCAATCATATTAATATTTCATTAATAACGTAATTACAACATCATTATTGTGTCATAAATAAACTAAATGATTTAATGTCTAAAAATTATAAATAAAATACTATTATGTATTAAATATTTTTATATTTATAATTAATATTTATAGTCGAATTTAACTTATGTAAAAACCTATATTAAAAATGTTTTAGTTATTAAACTTTGATTTTAATTATTTTAATTCTTCATTAAATAAAATAATAATAAATGTCCTAATCTAATCCAAGTGGACCTAAAGGGTAATATTTTATCCCTAAGGTTTTTTTGGTCGAACTAAACTTATCCAATAGAATTAGGACATGTGTTAGGGTAATAATAATATCATTTTTACCCTCAATTACCCTTTTTACTATTATCCATGGTAAATAAAAGTAAAAAGTGACTATTCACCAAAAATTATTTTTATCTTATTGAACCACATTTTACTCCTTAATATTAACAGTGTATTTCAGATTTTCGAAACTCTACTCACAAAAGTGGTAAAATTATGTTTTATTTAAATTTTCAAACTCTCCTAGAAGGTGGGTAAAAGACAGTGAAAAGTTCAATAAAATTTTTATATGTCTAAAATTTTTATAAAATGAATCTAATGAATTAAATCGAACATATATAGGTATTATGTATCAATTTTGAACAAAAATATTAAATAAAAAAATTATTTATATAAAAATTCGGTTTTTAAATAGTAACCAAGAGTTTTCACTATTCATCAAAAATTGAAATTATTCAGAAAAATACCATAAATTCACCCTAGGATAATTCTTATATTCCAAATCCAAAAATGAAGTCCATTTTGAAAAATAAAATTTATAAAATTTCAAAAAGTGGGTATTACTATTCATAACGGCTAGTTCATAATAATATTATAATAATATATCATTTTGTAAAACTATGTATTGTGTACTACACATGCTATCGAGGAAGGTCTTGATTACGTGTAATGCAAGCCAGGTAAGGGATGCATCTAGTGAAATCACCGTTTTGTGTTGTGTATAACATAATCAAAACATATTTCATTTATAAATTAAACAAAATCTATACATAATGTTGTGTAAAATAATTTCCACAAAACAAACTTGAAATTGTGTGTAACATGAGCCAAGAATAGTGTTGCGTATACTACAAGCTAATATGGGGTTGCTTATAGTTAAAGCTAACTTTGGTTTAGCATACAAAAAAAGACACCAATGAAATTAAAAGGAATTATTCTCATAAAATCATGGGTTGTTACATTCTACCCCCCTCAAAATGAATTTCACCCTCGAAATTTGTCCGGGTTATAAATGGTTTACTACATGAAAGTTTCCTTCATATAAAACCACATCGTAAAATAGAATACCAAAACTGAACTTCAAAAACAAAATTATAAAACGTAACGGTTACCCAAATTAACTAATCACTAGGTTTCCACATAGGAGACCATAGGTGAAAATATGGATATGGAAGAAAAATCTAACCATCATGTTCTAATGAAGAGTGGTAGAGGACATGGCTATGAAAAATCCAACAATCACAAAGCCATAAATTTGTTATGATCTAAGGTACCATCCGATTCATCATATATAAGGGCACTAGGACAACATTTTTTTTTCAAGATGATTTCCCTAAAGTTGAAGAATTTGAATTAGAAGAAATACATACTTTATTTCGGTATAATCTCACCGTTTTTCATGCCTTGAACAATTTCCACTTCATCTCTTAAAGAAATAAAGTTTAATTTTTCATTTTTGAAGTGTTAGAAAATCATGTGATATAATGATGGGTCATTATGTATGTCTCAAACAAAAGGTTAGAAAAAGTAATCAAATATACATAAGTCCATCTATGGTGAGGTTAATCGTATATGATTCCAAAAATAGACTTATACTTAATCAATCATACTGTTTAATAGAACTATTTTCTACTAACCAGGGACATCCTGTAGGCCATTGGTAGGAAATAAAGTCCTGACACACTTCTGTTGTGGGTTCGATTCCCACAGCCTTTTCTGACCCGACCGGTTGTCACCTGTCCTGCAGGTTGTCCCGTTTTCTAAAACGACATTATAATAACATTCCTACAAAAAATAGAAAAATGTTCTAACCTTAAAAAATACTATCTTATGTCTAACATAATTCATTCCAATCTTTAGGCTTATCCAAAATACTTCTGTCCAATCTCATAGTATAGAGAAAACAATTATTAGAAATGTCATCTACCGAGCATGTGAATACCATCATTTATCCCCCATATATCATACGATATATCTTATTGGTCACATTCCAAACATGTGAATACCTTAATCATGTATTCTCTTGAACCATAGTGAAAACATGAATGTCGTCATAGGGTAACTCTTTCCATATACCAAAATAAGAAAGATTCTATATACTCAAACCATGATATCACTTTTCCCTTTTTTTAGTCATGAGCTCATTAATACCATCAAACATTTCATTATCTCCTTATAACTTCTTAATGCGCATATTAGGTTCTTTCCAAAAATAAATGAATAACCTTTCATGGTTACTGGTACCATTCAATATATACATTCAAAACTCAAGCAAAGGAAACAGTGTAACAATCCTTAGATTTTTCTTTATTCTATAGTACCATACATTATTCATGATAAACATACAATCATTACACTAACTTCTAAAACCACTGACTGAGCTTCATCATTTCTTCCATATCGTATATAATTTGTAGTCTCTTCATCACCATCCACATAAATACTACCCATATGACCATACTGATTCTCTTTATGAGATTTTCCCTTAGTGCATTGGTTTGCATAATGCCCGTACATTCCACATTTATAACACTTAAACATTGCTGATGTCTTAGCAATACCATTATCCTTGTACATGGTGTTAACTGAACCATTTCCTTTACAATTACTAGCTTTATGTCCTTCTTTTCTACACCCGAATCATCTTCCAGTACCTTTGAAACATTATCCCTGATGCCTCTTCCCACATGATTTACATGAGGGAAATTGAACTTTATTTCCTCTATGATCATCATGAAACTCCATATTTCTCTTGTTAGCTGAGTCGGAAAACTTACCAAATTTGAGATTTGTAATGGTATGGGTTGTAGGAGGACCATTAGTTAGTTAAAATCAGGTGGTTGAGGTGTTGAGGTAGGTCTAGGAGGACATCCCAACTTCTCGGTGAAGCATGACCAATGGTAGGACTACTGGTAGCCTTACCCTACCAGTAGCAGGCCTACCGGTATCTCGGTCTATCGGTGGCCGTACCCTACCAGTATCTCGGCCTACCAGTAGCTCGGTCAACCGGTAGCCGCAGCCTACCGATATCTCAACTTCTAGTAGCTCGGCCTACCAGTGGTCCAGCCATCGGTAGCTCAGCCAACCGATGGCTTGGTCCACCGGTAGCCGCAGCCTATCGGTGGATCGGCCTACCGGTAGTCGTAGCCTACCCTTAGCTCGGAATACCGGTAGCTCAGTCTACTAGTAGCCGCATCCCAACAGTAGCTCGGCTAACAGGTGGACCTAGCCTAAACCCCCACAAGTTTTCATGTAGCGCCTCCTTTAGAGAAAATTCCCTGTTTTGACCCCTTTAAGCGTGTTTTAAAGCCCTGTAATGCCCATAAATGGTTTTTAATTAAATGTTTAACGAGTCACCCTGGTGTGTGCTTCAGTTTTAACTGCCCCTAAAGGCGGGGACCCTTTAATGACATGTGGGGTCGTGCGGTCGACCCATGACCCCGCTCCTTACGCGGTTTTGCGTTCTTATCTCAACTGTCCCCGATCCTTATAAACTAAAGGGTTCTCCCTCAGTTTCTTTTTCTCGATCACCCTCCCATCGATTCGTTTTCTCATCCTTGAGTTCCCGAGGCCCCACCCCTACAAATCATGCATCTTCTGTTCCCAGTGTCAATCAATCAGGTAGGGTTTCACCTTCATCTCTCCTTTCTTTGTATCTTGAAGGGTGGGTATGCTATTGATTCTGTAGAATTTAATTAAAAAATGTTTAAAGAAGTTAATAAACAGATTCTAAAGAAATAAGGAGAGGGGTGTGACCGATGATGCTACTCTATTTTTCTCTTATTCCATGATTAATGATTTCTGAATTGTGCGGGTGTTCGCCTACTGAAAATTATAGCCATTGGTGTTCTTTCTATGTGCACTAATGAACCCTTAACCCTGGTGATGTTTAAATGGATTGTATTGTGGTTGTGAACCATTGTTGTGTAAAAGAAATTGGTTAATTACGTATATTCGGATAAATAAATTGAAAGCACCAGGATCAATCATTTTTCTATGATAACCCCAGTTAAAGTACAGCTGAATAGGAATCATGGAGTGTGTTAAATCGTTTAAATATGAATGTACCTACATGGGCCTGCTTTGCTTTGGTGGTAGTGGTTTGATTGTTTTTCTTTCATGGGCCACTGCTGGGTGATGTGGGTAGGGATGGTATCCCTTGTTTCTATGGTTTCACTGGTTGTAAAATTGAGGCCGCGTGGTTACCTTGCTTATGTCACGAATTGTGGTGGGATCCTCTGTTGTTGACAATCCGTTCGCTCCTGGATTTTGTTAACATGGGGTAGTATCATGGCTTGTGCTTATGTTTTCTAGTTGCCCATGTAGGTGCAGAAAACTCAGCTAACATTTTTACTAAACATGAAAACAAAGATGAGACAGATGGGTTTTGGTTTGGTGTGGGTTGTGACTTGGACGTGGGTGATGAATGTGTTCTTTAGGCGGGATGAAGAAAATCCAAAACATTGGGTGCGTTCTTGTTACCTGTACATATATGTCACGACCCGACCCAACAGGGCTCGATCCGCGACTCCCCAATCCCGTCTCTAATAGGCCAGGGGCTGGCGACCAGCGCCGAGTAGGCTATCACACACATGGGAGGCATTAGCCTAAGGTACCTGTACACACACACCCACAAACACCTCCATGAAACAGTGCAAAGATATAGAAACTGAAAAGTAAAAGCATGCATACAATCTATCCCAAACCAGAGTGCAACAAAAAAAGTACAAAGGGCAAAACAGGGCCAGCAAAAGAAAACTACAAATCACGTCCAACCTGCTCTGAAGAAGGGGAATGCTGTCACAAACACCCGCCAGAAATCTCCCACGGCACAGCTCCGGTAAACACCCCCGTCAACTCACTCACTAAGCTCCGCCTGCTCCGAGTCCTCCTGGGACTCCGTCAAAAGGCATGTGGTCTGCACAAGACACAAACATGTATAGGAAAATCCCATGCAGGGGTGAGTATAAACATACTCAGTAGGCACCCCAAAAACCAAAAACCCAAGGGAGCAACTGAAAGGCAACAGTCCGCTCAACCCAGCCAGAGGGAACCCAGACGAGAGAGAAACTCCATCTTGTGGCCATCCTCGGCAAAACACAACTAGTCAGCTCAGCTCAGCTCAGGTGTATGCCCATACATACACCTTGAACAATCCAGATATACACAGCTCGTGCCACAAGCCACAAGAGGTACCGACCTCATCACTAGAAACTGCCCCCAAACAGGAGAGTACACCACATGAACACTGTAAAACCAGATGACACTCATCCGAGAGATACACTCCATTGGGTCCCAAACAAACTTCTCAGATGCTCACCCGAGAGACCACGCCCGTCAGATAACATCATTGAGGAAACATCGATGAAACACCATAACCACCAAACTCCCCGGATAGGGGATCGCCGCTAGGGTCTGCTAGGGGATACCAAGACCCACTCTGGTATACATAGCTCACAGATAGGGGATCACTCTTAGGGTCCGCTCAGGGATACCACGACTCGATCTGGTATACGTAGTTCTCACAGATAGGGGATCACACCCAAGATCCACTAGGGGATACCACAACTTGATCTGGCGCTCGATAGAATAATCACACTCAGATAGAGGATCATCGACCATATAAATATAGACATGATGATACTGGAACTCTATCTGGTATAACTCGCGATGTAGGGGATCGAACCGACGATGCCGCAACCCTACCAAAACCACGCGCTGAGTAGGGGATCACATAACCAACGATACCGCAACCCTACCGACACCAAGAGCTGAGTAGGGGATCGTATAACCAATGATACCACAACCCTACTATAAACATCATGCTGAGTAAGGGATCGTAAAATCGATGGTGCCACAACCCTACTGTGCACGACCCACCGCGTAGGGGATCATATTCTCGGTGATGCCAGAAACCTTATGGGGTTAACCTGCTAGATAGGGAATCGTCGCCCGTGAATAAGCGGTTACAGCGATACCAAGAACCCGATCTAGGGTAAAGATGCTAGAGGATCCGCTCCGGCCCACCGGAGGGATACCATAACTCTAACAGTTTAAACATCCCATCGAGAGGATGACAAACCCATATGAAGGTTGAGATGCCACACAAACCCTCGTAGGAACGAACCAAGGGAGAACCCTCAACCACTGCTGGTCCAAGCATCGCTAACCCGAGCGACCCGCCACAACGCCACACTGCACACCTCTTAGGCCAAAACTACGGCCACTATCGCGTTCCATGCGAAAAAACACGCAGAATAGTCTGTTTACCTGCCTGAAACGGAGCACCGGTGAAAAAGGCACTATTTACCGTAGCTAGCTCGTGCGGCGCCCACACAATGATCCCGAAACCCATCGAGCGAACCATACCATGGCGATCCCCTCAGAAAAACAAGCGGAATTGACTACTCGCTCGCCCGAAACGGACACCCGGTGAAAAAGTTACTATTCACCGAATCCAGCTCGGGTGGGGCCCACGCCTGGATTCCGAAACACATCGAATGGATAGCACCATTGCAATCCTCTCGGAAAAACACACAGGATAGACTATTCATCCGCAAAAATCGGACTCCTGGTGCAAAAGCTGTGTTTCACCGCCAATGCCAAACCCCGGCCTCGTGGGGCCCGCACCCTGTTCTCAGTCCCAACACCCGGAAACCATCTCTAAAAGTCCGTCGTACCATCAGGGTCTCAACGCCACTGACGGAACGTCAATCGGACGCTCCGGGTAGAAGTTACAACGGCCCGAAGCCATAAAATAATACAACAATATTATTTTTTTACGACAGTTCTAGCTCACGGGCCACGATACCGAACCTTTAAACCCTCGAACCCACACTGGAGGGTTCACCTCGTCGTCAGGGTCGCGTCGCCACAAACGGAGCACGAATCCGGCTCTCGGATTGCATGTTACGGGGGTTTAAAGACTCCGTATGGTAAAAGAGGTCGGCCGCCGCCGCTGGCCCTCCCTGGCTGGCGGCCCTCCACCGCGCTGGGCGGCCGGCCATAGCCGCTCCGCCGCGGCTCTGCTGGCGGATCTTCCATGGACCTCTGGGGGCACCCTAGTTGTCCGTTTTACGATCCGGCGGGGTCTATACGACCCTCGGGACCCGATCTATACTGCTACGACTTTAATTTGCAGAAAAACGCAGTAAAAACGGGATCAGGGGTTAAAACTCAAATCCGCCTACCTCGCGGGCGAAACGCCAATGTTCTGCCTTAGATCCGCACTCTAGAGCTTCCGCTGTGCGCTCCTGGAATGTCCCCCGTCGAATTCCGAGCTCGTGGGCGCTTCGTTTGCTCGATTCGGCGGAGCGGCGGCGAAGAACATCGAGAGGAACGATAACGGGGGAGGGGGGGGGGGTTGATATTTATATCAACCGCCCATCGGCGCCCAACCAGCCTCGGACCCGACGCCCGATGCGAACAAAAGTAAGGTCACCCCTAGGGTAGAGGCGCCGTTATGAACACAACGGAGGTCTCAGATTTTCCATCCGAGAGTCCGTTCAGAAGTTATGTGAGCTGACGCTCGCACACTAACTTGCTACTTATTTACGAAAACGCCCCTGGTGGCGTTTCTCACCGCAGGCCCGCGCCCGCAAAGTTTACACCCCGCATAGGGTAAAAGGAACGTTCCAGACGCAACCGTGCCATCAGATTTCCATTCTGAGCTACCTTTTAGGAGATTCCACACCCCACCACGTGCATAGTATAAAAATACTTAATATTTTTATAAAATTAATTCCAGGCACACCAGGCCTCGGAATTGCACGCCATCTTTGCGCCTAGCTCTGTAATTATTCCTAGAAATATTGCAATGTCTGACAGGGGAAAAAACCCGAGTCACTACATCCTCCTCCCCCCCCTTAGAAATTTTCGTCCCCGAAAATACCTAAGCTCAAGGGAAGCGACTGGACTCTCAACTGGGTCTCCCACACCAGTGAGTTTGCCAACAAACACCCCTACCCGAACGCATAAGTCAGAGGGACGCATCCACCACACCTCGATACTATCTGCTTTGGGTGGCACTGACTCGTCCGCACGGTTTTAATCGCGTCACAAAAACACGTCTTAGTGCGGGAAGGATCCTTCTTCCTCACGCATTCAACACATGTGGAACAAGACCAGCACATGGTCTTACCAACGCCCTGGACAAAACTCGAGAAAGCAACAAAAGGGAGGGTAACACTAAATAGTGTCTATCGAACTACTACAGGAAGTAGAGAAGACACAAGGCATACCTCTATCCATCTGCGGTGCCTCTGGGTCAACAGCCTCCAGGGCATGCAGGTGTCCTTTCCCTCGGCCACCAGCTCCCTGAGATTGGCGTGGACCTCCTGGGGGTGGGGGGTGGCATCTGGTACCACCTACCACCTCCCCCTGCTGCACCCACTTCGCCGCCACGTCCGCCGCCCTGCGGACCTCCTTTCTTGAGACGCTGCCTCTACCAGGGCGGTCCATCGACCAGATCCCTCTTAGCTGCACGATGGGTTGGGCAATCCCTAGCAAGATGTCCCCGACCATCGCAAGCATAACACCGCCTCTCCTACGGCTGACCAAAACCGGCCTGCGAGCCCTGTGAGCCATGAGCCTCATATCCTCTATCCTGGGGTGGCCTCCTGAAACATAGGCCACGTCCAGACCCCTGAGTCTGTCGTCAGCTACGAGATGCTAACGTCTCAGCTTTCACGTACCCAACACTAACAAGGTGAAACTGCTCAGCTAGAAATCTCTCCACCACCAACGCTCGTTCCATTACTCCAGCATAGGTGGGCAGGCACAAGGAAACCACACCTTCTCGGATGTCCCTGCATAAGCCCTGCTCGAAGGTCCAAGCCCTAAAGAACGGGTCTCGAACCATATCTAGGGAGTAGCGCGATAGGTCTGTAAACCTCACTGAGTACTTCAACACAGTTATGCTCTCCTGTCGAAGCTGCAGATGCTCCTAGATCCGCACTGACCTCAACATCACCGGATAGAACTCTTCCCTGAAGAGCCGCTCAAACTCTGTCCACGTGAGCGTCTCCTCGTCATGGGACTGCGTCACCAAACTCCACCATCGCCCGGAAAAACCATGTAGAAGGCTCGCCGCTAGAACCACCATCTGATCTGGAGGTGTCCTCACTAGGCGGAAAACTCGGGTGACTGCCTGAAGCCAGTCATCAACTACCTGGGGGTCTGGATCAACCCGGAACCTCAGAGGTCGCTGCCTCTGGAACTCGTGCAGCGCACTCAGCCTGCGCGCAACCTCGCCCTGCACCGCCGGCACAATCAGCTGCTCGACAGGTGGTGGCTCAACCAGCAGACCACCAGGAGGTGCAACCTCAGAACCTGCGCCCTGCTCCATAGCCTCTACATGGGGAGGGTCATCAACAAAATCCTGCTGCGGAACCCTTTCTGGCTGTCTTCGTGAAGTCATCCTAAAATACATTCAAGACACACCACATTCAAAGAGTATATCTGGGGAGCTGACTCAAGAAGGACAAGGAAAACCCAAAAACCCAGTTTTATATGATGCATGTACCATTATGTACCTGCGACCATTGTACGAATGTCCCGAGTCGAAAGGCAGGTTATCAGAGTCCTGGTGTATGGATACGTCGGCCGCCGCACCAAGACTGGTGTCTCTGGCCTAAAATCCAAACGTGAAACATCCTAACACTACCGATAAGCAACCCAAACCATGCTCACACCTAGACCAGGTACGCTCTGAGATCCCAAAGGTGGAACCTCCTCTGATACCACTCTGTCACGACCCGACCCAAAGGGGCTCGAGCCGTGACTCCCCAAGCCTGCCTCCAACAGGCCAGGGGCTGGCGACCAGCGCCGAGTAGGCTATCACACACATGGGAGGCATTAGCCTAAGGTACCTGTACCCAGGAAACCACAAACACCTCCATGAAACAGTGCAGAGATATAAAAACTGAAAAGTAAAAGAATGAATACAATCTATCCCAAACCAGAGTGCAACAGCAAAAGTACAAAGGAAAAAATAGGGCCCACCAAAAGAAAACTACAAATTGCGTCCAACCTGCTCTGAAGAAGGGAAATGCTGCCACAAACACCCGCCGGAAAGCTCCCTTGACACAACTCTGGTAAACACCCCGGTCAACTCACTCACTAAGCTCCGTCTACTCCGGGTCCTCCTGGGACTCCGTCAAAAGGCATGTGGTCTGCACAGGACACAAACATGTGCGGGAAAAGCCCGTACAGGGGTGAGTATAAACATACTCAGCAGGAACCCCAAAAACCCAAAACCCAAGGGAGAAACTGAAAGGCAACAGTCCGCTCAACCCAGCCAGAGGGAACCCAGACGAGAGAGATACTCCATCTCATGACCATCCTCGGCTAAACACAACTAGTCAGCTCAGCTCAGCTCCGCTCAGGTGTATGCCCATATATACACCTTGAAAAATTCATATATACACAGCTCGCGCCACAAGCCACAAGAGGTACCAACCTCATCACCAGCAACTGCCCCCCAACCAGGAGAGTACACTACACAAACACTGTCATACCAGATGAAACTCATCCGAGAGATACACTCCATCGGGTCCCAAACAAACATCTCAGATGCTCACCCGAGAGACCATGCCCGTCGGATAACGTCACTGAGGAAACATCGCTGAAACACCATAACCACCAAACTCCTCGGATAGGGGATCACTACTAGGGTCCACTAGGGGATACCAAGACCCACTCCGGTATACATAGCTCACAGATAGGGGATCACTCCCAGGGTCGGCTGAGGGATACCACGACCCGATCTGGCATACGTAGTTCTCACAGATAGGGGATCACACCCAGGATTCGCTGGGGGATACCACAACCCGATCTGGAGCTCGACAGAAGCTTCACACTCAGATAGAGGATCATCGTCCATATAAAGATGGACACGATGATACCATAACCCTGTCTGGTTTAACTCGCGGTGTAGGGGATCGAACCGACAATGCCGCAACCCTACCGAAACCACGCGCTGAGTAGGGGATCACATAACCAACGATACCGCAACCCTACCAACACCAAGCGCTGAGTAGGGGATCATATAACCAACGATACCGCAACCCTACTATAAACATCATGCTGAGTAGGGGATCGTAAACCCGAAGATGCCACAACCCTACTATGCACGGCCCACCGCGTAGGGGATCATATTCCCGGTGATGCCAGAAACCCTACGGGGTTAACCTGCTAGATAGGGGATCGTCGCCCGTGAATAAGCTGTCACAGCGATACCAAGAACCTGATCTAGGGTAAAGATGCTAGAGGATCTGCTCCGGCCCACCGGAGGGATACCACAACTCTAATAGTTTAAACATCCCTTTGAGAGGATCACAAACCCATGTGAAGGTTGTCATGCCACACGAACCCTCGTAGGAACGAACCAAGGGAGAACCCTCAACCACTGCTGGTCCAAGCGTCGCTAACCCGAGCGACCCACCACAACGCCACACTGTGCACCTCCTAGGCCAAAACCAAGGCCACCATCGCGTTCCATGCGAAAAAACACCCTGGATAGGCTGTTTACTCGCCCGAAACAGAGCACCGATGAAAAAGGCAATATTTATCATAGCTAGCTCGTCCGGGGCCGACACTACGATCCCAAAACCCATCGATCAGACCATACCACATCGATCCCCTCAAAAAAATAAGCGGAATTGACTACTCGCTCGCCCGAAACGGACACCCGGTGAAAAAGGTACTATTCACCGATGCTATCTCGGGTGGGGCCCACTCTTGGATTCTGAAACTCATCGAACAGATCGCACCATTTCGATCCTCTCGAAAAAACACATAGGATAGACTATTCATCCGCCAAAATCGGACTCCTGGTGCAAAAGCTGCGTTTCACCGCGAACGCCAAACACCGGCCTCATGGGGCCCGCACCCTGTTCTCAGTCCCAACACCAGGAAACCATCTCTAAAAGTCCGTCATACCATCAGGGTCTCAACGCCACTGACGGAACGTCAATCGGACGCTCCAGGTAGAAGTTACAACGGCCCGAAGTCGTAAAATAATAAAACAATATTATTTTTTTACGACGGTTCTAGATCCCGGACCACGATCCCGAACCTTTAAACCCTCGAACTCACACTGGAGGGTTCCCCTCGTCGTCAGGGTGGCGTCTTCGCAAACGGCGTGCGAATCCGGCTCCCAGATTGCATGTTACGGGTGTTAAAAAACCATCGTATGGTAAAAGAGGCCGGACCAGCCGCCACCGCCGGCCCGCCCTGGCCGGCGGCCCTTCGCCGCGCGCCGCTGGCGCCGCCAGCGCCGCCGCGGTGGCGGATCTTCCGCGGACCGCCGGGGGCACCTCGGTGGTCCGGTTTACGATCCGGAGGCGTCTACACGACCCTCGGGACCCGATCTATACTGCTACGGCTTCAATTTGCAGAAAAACGCAGCGAAATGGGATTGGGGGTTAAAACTCAAATCCTCCCACCTCGCGGGTGAAACGCCGACGTTCTTCCTTAGATCTGCGCTCTAGAGCTTCCGTTGTGCGCTCCTAGAATGTCTTCCGTCGAATTCCGAGCTCATGGGCGCTTCGATTGCTCGATTCAGCGGAGCGGCAGGGAAGAAGGGCGAAGAACGTCGAGAGGAACGATATAGAGGGGGGGGGGTGATATTTATATCAGCCGCCTGCCGGCGCCCAACCCGCCTCGGACCCGACGCCCGATGCGAACAAAAGTATGGTCACCCCTAGTGTAAACACGTCATTCTGAACGCAACAACGGTCTCAGATTTTCCATCCGAGACTCCATTAAGAAGTTATGTGAGCTGATGCTTGCGCACTAACTTGCTACTTATTTACGAAAACGCCCCTGGTGGTGTTTCTCACCGCAGGCCCGCGCCAGCAATGTTTACACCCCGCCTAGGGTAAACGGCATGTTTCAGATGCAATCGTGCCACCATATTTCCGTTCTGAAATACCTTTTAGGAGATACCACACCCCTGCCATGTGCATAGTATAAAAATAATTAATATTTTTATAAAATTAATTCCGGGAACACTGGGCCTCGGAATCGCACGCCGTCTTTGCGCCTAGCTCTGGAATTATTCCTAGAAATATTTCAAATTATGACAGGGGAAAAAACCCAAGTCGCTACAATATACTTGTACTTTTGTGTTTCTTATTCGCACCCCACCCAAGTTGAGAACTTAGTGCCGAACACCCCCATTTCATGGGGGAGGGTGTTTCTCCCAACACTTCTATTAGTGGATGGTTATTAGCTCCTTTCTGCTCCTTTCCCGGATATCCCAAGTATCTTCGGGCAGGCTGTGATGGACTGAAGTCCATTATTGTCCCAAGAATCATCGGGCGGGGTGGTGCGGTGGTTGGCCTAGGTGTGTGCAGGAAGGTGGTTTCCCAAGTGTCTTCAGGATGAGGTCGAGGTGTCTTCAGGCGTTGCAGTGTATCTTCTAGCCTAGGTGTCTTCGAGCGTGGCGGTGGTTGTTCTGGCCTATGTGTTTGCAGGTGTGGTTAGGTCAGACAGTTGTGGCCCAGGTGTTTGCGGGCGGGGTTTGGCAGTGGGACTACGTGAGGGAATAACCCAGGTGTGTGCGGGCGGGGTGTGGCAGTGGGACTGCGGTGAGAATATCAAGATTGGTTCTATGCGTAGGATGTCCTCAATAACCAGTGGGAAAGTGGTGTGGGGTACCCAAACATCGATGTGCTGTTATTATATTTTACTTGACTTGCATTATTTGGGGAGTGTACCTTGGTGAGGCTTGGCTGGTTTGTTTCTTTATCAAGTGCTTGGTTATCTCTTTTCTCACGGGGCATTAGCATGCCTCCCCACTTGTGCATGAGAGCTTTAGCTTTTTCCCTACTGAGTATACTTGTATGCTTATCCTATGTATATAAAACTATTTTTAGGTTTCCAGGAGGACTTCGCAGATCGCGCAGGATCATACTAGCGCAGGATATTTTGGACAGTTTCAGTTGTTGTTTTTCTTTATTTGGTACTTTACCTTTGTAGTCACTTTGTACCTTGTGGTATTTACTTTTTGAACATACATATGGGAATAGTTGTTTTGGATTTACTTGCACTTCTAGTTTGGGTGTTGTGAGATTTACTATCTTATCTCCCGATCCTATTAAAAGAAAAAGGGTAATGCCTTCCATTTAGTGAGTGATTCTATACCCTTGGCACTGGTTGCAACTCCGGGTCCTATTGAAGGTGGGTTTCAGGGGTAATTATATCTCCTTTAACTTGAAGAAGTAAGGGCTTGGAAATTTGCTGACCCTTCCCTCCTTTTGGTGAAGGCGGGTCGTGGCAGAATGGTATCAGAGGAGAGGTTTGAGATATACGATGGAGTCTACAGTTAGGCATAGTAAAAATTGCATGGGATAGTAGGGAAACAGTTTTGGGTGACCGTGGAGTGTGAATTAGGCCAGGGAAGACTGGCTAGGACATGGGATTTTAGGGCCCCCCGTGATCCGATGCAAGGACTCTGGACCTATCGAACGACCAAGTGAGGCCACGCTGATTGCAGGGTAGAAACCCTAGGAAAGGTACATACATCATAATGACTTTTTTTCTTGTGTTTCATTAGTTTTTTGGAAATTTAAATAAATAATACGTTTAAGAAAATTTTAGAACAATATTTTGCACTACTTGGGCTTAGGAATTCCTTGTTTTCCTTGCATCTATGGAACCTGGTAGGAGACCACGTGTGGTGCGTGCGATCAAGGCCCAGGAGGCTACTTTGTCTGATCAGTAGAGAGATGATTAAGAGGAGGAGGAAAAATAGTGGTAGAAGACACTTTGGGCCTTCCAGTGACAGACCCTCGAGAAATATGATGGAAGAACCTCTGACATGAAGGCAGAGAGTTGCTTAGAGGAGATGGTGATAGCCTTCAGCTTGATCCGGGCTCCGACCGAGCACTAGGTTCCTCTGGCCATCAGCTAGATGCAGGGAGCAGTGCGTCATTGGTGGACACTTTACTTGGGGGAGAGGAGAGAGGCTGAGGTGGCATGGGCTGATTTCGAGAAGGGGTTCTAGGCAGAATTCCTCTCTTCTACGATGAATGCGGAGAAGAGGCAGGAGCTACTCTCCCTCCAACAGGGGAGTATGTCAGTAAGGGAGCTAGGAATTATGTTCAAGGATCTCCTAAGTTTTTCTCTGGACCACTTTCCGGACGAAGGGTCCCGGGAAAGATGCTTAGAAGAGGCGCTCCGACCCTCCCTCTAGTACGCTGTTACCCCCTTCACCCTGCCGACAAACATGGAGGTCCAGAAGAAGGCCGAAGTGGTGGAGAGGATACACACGCATGGAGGTGTATCATGAGGGGGGATCCAGCTGGGATCATTGAAGGGGAAGGCTATCAACAACAGACCACCAGCATCAGGACCCTCTCGGTTCCGACCAGCCGAGAGCAGGCCACAACAGTTCCAGTTCCGGTCCCCCGGTCCTCACCGTTTCTTTTTGGGCCAAGGAATGAGGTGATTCATTTGTGGGAGCCATGGAAATATCAAGAATCAGTTCCCCGACCGAGTACAGTATGGCGGTGGCGGACAAGCCCATCACCTGCTCCAGCAACAGCTTCCAGCTAGGCCCTTCGAGCAGCAGCAGTAGCGGCAGCAAGCTCCTGCTCCTCCGAGAGCAGATGTTGTAGGTGGAGGCTGACCTTAGGGCGCTCCTCAGGGACCTCGAATAGGTCGTTTTTTGGGAGGTGTCCAACAACCGAGAGGTAGAGGAGTTGGGTGTGGAAAGTTGCACGTCACGGAAGCAGCAGTCCTAGAAGGACTGGAGGTCGTTCGAGGTACGATCATTTTGTTTAGCACCCTTGCTTATGCCTTGTTCGATACCGGATCTTCGCACTCCTTCATTGCACCCAGTATAGCCCGTTCTTTGGGTCTAGATTCTAGGAGAGTTCTAGTTCCCCTGGTTCTGAGCACACCTGTCTGAGGTTAGACCGAATTGTTACATGTGTGTCGAGGATGCAGACCGATGATGGGGCCACATCAGTCAGTCAAGGATCTACTACTGCTACAGATACAACCATACGATGTCATCTTAGGCATCGAATGGCTGTTCTCTTTGTGTTCCTTCATCGAATGCTTATGAGTAAGGGTTGTGTTCTCAGACTTGGGTGGTCGACGCATTACTTTCACTGGTGAGCGTAGAAGTTAGATGGGTAGCAGGCGAGAGGAACCTCTCCTCTCCCTTCTAGTCGAGCTGTCAGTAGAGTCGGTGGACGCTGAGATGGTGGATTTTCTAGGAATCATCAATGATTTTATGGACATCTTTCTTGAGGAGGTATAGACTCTACCCCCTCGACATGATATCGAGTTTGGGATAGACTTGCAGCCCGATGCTTGTCTAATTTCAATGACTACTTACCAGACGACACCTTCGGAGCTACGGGAGTTGCAGATTCAGATTGACGATCTGATGAAGAGGGGTTATGTTCGACCAAGTGCGTCGCCGTGGGGTGCTCCAGTCTTGTTCTCAAAGTAGTTATATGGTTGTCTCAGGTTGTACATAGACTATAGGAGGCTGAATCAGGTGACGATCAAGAATCGATACCCTCTTCCGTGGATAGACAATCTTTTCGACCAGCTAAAAGGGGCATGGTGGTTATCGAAGATCGACCTGCGGTCTGGGTATCACCAGTTGAGAGTCAAAGAGGGAGACATCCCGTAGATGGCATTCAGGTGTAGATATGGACACTTCGAGTTCGTAGTCATGCCTTTAGGTGTTACAAACACCCCGGTTGTGTTCATGGGGATTATGAACTCCATCTTCCGGGAGTACCTGGATCAGTTCGTGGTTTTGTTCATCGACGATATCCTGGTCTATTCAAGATCAGAGGAGGACTACACGGAGCACCTTAGGACAGTTTTGGAGGTCCTCCGACATCACTAGCTTTATTTGAAGTTGTTAAAATGCAATTTCTGGATGTGGGAAGTGCACTTCCTTGGGAACGTAGTGTCCAAGAAGGGGGTAGTGGTGGACCCATCAAAGGTTGAGGCGGTTGTTTCTTGGGCAGCAACCAAGAACCTGGCGGAGGTCCGTAGTTTCCTCGGGCTGGCAGGTTACTATTGGAGGTTTGTACCCAACTTCTCCCGAGTTTCATCCCCTTTGACAGCCTTGACCAAGAAGGACCAGGTTTTCGTGTGGAGTGAGCAGTGCGAGGTAGCCTTCAGCTATCTAAAGGAGAAGCTGGTTTGTGCCCCAGTGCTGAGACTACTGGAAGAAGGGGTGGCGTATGAGGTATTTTGTAATGCTTCAGGGCAAGGCCTCAGATGTGTGTTGATGCTGCAACAAGGGGTGATCTCTTATGGTACTATGCAGCTAAACCCTCATGAGAGTAATTATACCACCCACGACCTGGAGCTTGCAGCGATCATTTTTGCGCTAATGTTATGAAAAAATTACCTCATCGGAGAACGCTTTGTGGTCTTCATGGACCACAAAATATTGTGGTATATCTTATCCCAGTGGGACCTAAACTTGTGGTAGCGAAGGTGGGTGGATTTCCTCCAAGATTATGGCATCGAGGTTTCCTACACGTCAGGGAAGGGGAATGTAGTTGCCGATGCCTTGAGCAGGAGATCGCAGAAGGCTGCGGTCCGAGAGTCGGCAGATGCCTGGAAGGCGATGGAGGACTTGGCTACCTTGCACCTGGATGTGAGGACAGATGTTGATATAGGTTTTCTATATCAGATGACAGTGCAGTCTTCTCTGTTACAGCAAGTGGAGGAGTCTCAGTAGAGAGACCCAAAGTGCGAGGTGATGCGTGACCGAGTTGACCAGAACAATGCTCCAGAAGGGTGGGTGGAGGATGGTCAAAACAAGTTGCTTTTCCGAGGAAAGTTGTTTGTTCTAGAGGAGATGCGTGGAAAGGTTCTTATTGAGTTCCAAAACTCTCTCCTTGCGGTACACTCAAGAGTTTCCATGATGTACCAGGGTCTGAAGAGACAGTTCTGGTGGCCCAGAGTAATGCAACCTGTGGCAGAATTTGTGGCCAAGTGCCTAGTGTGTCAACAGGTGAAGGCTGAACACCATGTTCCAGGTGGCCTGCTGCAGTCTCTGGATGTCCCCGAGTGGAAGTGGAAGGAAATCTTGATGGATTTCATCACTGGACTACCCAAGGTTCAAGGGGGATTCGATTCCATCTGGGTAGTAGTCGACCGGTTGACGATGTCTGCTCATTTTTTATGATGAAGGAGTCGAGTACAGTGGGTTCTTTGGCATGAAGATACGTGGATGAGCTGGTGTGGTTTCCTAGTGTTTCGAGATCCATAGTCTCGGGTAGGGATGCATGGTTTACCTCATGAGTCTGGAGAGGATTACAACCTGTTTTTGACACCCAGCTACATCTTAGCACTACTTTCCATCCCCAGATGATTGGACAGACATAGCTCACCATCCAGACCATGGAGGATATGCTACAGGCATGTGTCCTGGACTTAGGAGGATCATGGGTACGACACTTAACTTTGATAGAGTTCTCCTATAATAATAGCTATAACACATCCATTGGTATGGATCCATTTGAAGCCTTGTACGGGGGACCATGCCGCTCACCTGTGTGTTGGACCAGAGTCGGAGAGGTAGGCATCCTTGGCCCAGAGGTGGTTCAAAGCATGACGGAGAAGGTTCAGCTTATACAAGAAAGGATGAAGGTGGAACAATACTGAAAAAAGTCGTATGATGATACCAGGAGGAGACCCTTGGAGTATGAGGTTGGATACCATGTGTTCTTGAAAGGTCTCCCCTCGGAGTGGACAACGGAGGTTCGGTAAGGGGAGTAAACATTCTCCCAGGTTCATCAGACCCTTCGAAGTGTTGCGGAGGGTGGGAAAAGTGGCTTATAAGCTAGATTTACCACCGCCGCTACTAAGGATACATGACGTCTTCCATGTGTCCCAGCTTCGTCGGTATCTGCATGATGATTCACACATCCTCGAATGGGGAGATCTAGACATCGAGGACGACGTGACCATTGTGGAAATACCAGTGATGATCGAGGATTGTGAAGAGAACGTGCTTCATGGGTGAACCATTCCCTTGGTTCGAGTGTTATGGAGACATGGTGGGCTTGTGGAGAGTACATGGCAGAGGGAAGCACAGATATGTGGATAGTACCCAAAGTTTTTTTGAGTTTTGTGCTATTCTGTTTATATTTGTTGTGGTGGAGCATTTTACCTTGTTGGATATAAAATATGTGGTTTTTCTTCCTCTGAAGGTTTGTGAAAAGTCCTAGCTATGGAAAGGGGAGGACCCAACCCCTAATCAAGATTCATTAAGGTGGATTCCATTAAACCCGTGTGGGCGATTCAGTGCCGCCCAAAGTGGATAGTATCTTTAAATGGGAGAAGAGACTTCCCAACCCACATGACTGGGTATTTTGACATGGTATGTTGCTTGGTTCTTGAGAGGGAGGTGTTTTTAGTAAACAATGAGGTTCACTCTTGAGTGGTATCTTTCAAGGTGGTTGTTCGGACCCTCTCTTTCCTTATGGGTTGTCTCGATTATCAAGGGAGAGAATAGTTTGATAGGTATATGATGTAATGGCCCGGGTTGTTGGAGGACCATTACTTTGTAAAAATCAGGTGGTTGAGGTGTTCTGGGTGGTTTGGGTGGCCATCCCAACTTCTCGGTGATGTTTGACCCACGGTAGGCCTACCGGTAGCTCGGTCTATCGGTAGCTGCAGCCTACCAGTAGCTTGGCCTACCAGATGCTCAGCCTACCGGTAGATCAGCTACCTGTATCTTGGTCTACCTGTAGCTACAGCCTACCTATAGCTCAGCTACCGGTAGCTCGGCCTACCGGTGGCTCAGCTACCGGTAGCTCGGCCTAATGGTGGCTCGGTCTACCGGTGGCCGCAGCCTATCGGTAGCTCAGCCTACCGATAGTCACAGCCTATCGGTAGCTCAACCTACCGGTGGCTCGGTCTACGAGTAGCCCCACCCTACCTGTAGCTCGGCTAACCGGTGGACCTAGGCTAAACCCTCACGGGTTTTCCAGTAGCGCCTCCTTTGGCACAAATTCCCTGTTTTGACCCCATTAAGCATGTTTTAAAGCCCAGTAACGCCCATGAATGGTGTTTAATTAAATGTTTAATGAGTCACCCTGGTTTTTGCGTCGTTTTTAACCACCCCTAAAGGTGGTGGCCCTTTAGTGACGTGTGGGGCCACGCAGTCGACCCATGACCCCACTCCTTACACGGTTTCATGTTCTTATCTCAACAGTCCCCGAACCTTATAATCTAAAGGGTTCTCCCTGGGTTTCTTTTTCTTGATCACCCTCCCATCGATTCGTCTGCTCGTCCTTGAGTTCCCGAGGCCCCACCCCTGCAAATCACGCGTCTTCTGTTCCTGGCGTTGATCAATCAGGTAGGGTTTCACCTTCGTCTCTCCTTTCTGTGTATCTTGCGGGGTGGGTATGCTATTCATTCTGTAAAATTGAAATAACAAATGTTTAAAGAAGATAATAAATATATTCTAAAGAATGAATTAGAGGAGCGTGATTGATGATGCTGCTCGGTTTTTCTATTCTTCCAGGATTAATGATTTCTGAATTGTGTGGGTATACACCTACTGAAAATTACGGTCGTTGGTGGTCTTTCTCTATGCACTAACGAACCCATACCTTTGGTGATGTTTAAATGAATTTTATTGTGGTTTTTAACCCTTACTATGTAATGGAAATTGGTTAATTGCGTATATTCGGCTAAATAAATTTAAAGCACCATGATCAGTCCTTTTTTAGTGATAACCCCAATTAAAGTACAGCGGAATTAGAATTATGGAGTATGTTAAATCATTTAAATCTGAAAGTACCCACATGGGCCTACTATGATTTGGTGGTAGTGGTTTGATTGTTGTTCTTTCACGGGCCATTGCTGGGTGATATGGGTGGGGATGGGATCCCATATTGCTATGGTTTCGCTGGTTGTGAAATTGAGGCCGTGTGGTTATCTTGCTTATATCATAAATTGCGGTGGGATCCTATGTTGTTGATAAGCCATTGGCTCCTGGATTTTGGGAACATTGGGTAGTATCATGGCTTGTGATTATTCTTTCTAGTTTCCCAAGTAGGTGTCAAAAACTCATTTAACATTATTACTAAACAAGAAAACAAAGATGAGACAAATGTGTTTTGGTTTGGTGTGGGTTGTGACTTGGATGGGGGTTGAATGTGTTCTTTAGGCGGGTTGAAGAAAAAACTAAACTTTGGGTGATTGATTTTTACCTATACATATACTTGTAGTATTTTGTTTCTTATTCGCGCCCCACCCAATGGTGTGCACTTAGTTCCGAACACCCACATTTCATGGGGGAGGGTGTTTTTAAAAACACTTCTATTAGTGGTTGGTTATTAGCTCCTTTCTGCTCCCTTTCTTGGATAGCCCAAGTATCTTCAGGCAGGCTGTGATGGCCTGAAATCCATTATTAGCCCAAGAATCTTTGGGTGGGGTGGTGCGGTGGTTAGCCCAGATGTGTGAGGGCAGGTGGTTTCCCAAGTGTCTTCGGTATGAGGCCCTGGTGTCTTCGTGTGTGGTTGTGGATCTTTTAGCCTAGGTGTCTTCAGGCGTAGCGGTGATTGTTCTGGACTAGGTGTTTGCAGACATGGTTACGTGAGACAATTGTGGCCCAGATGTTTGTGGGCGGGGTTTGGCAGTTGGACTGTGTGAGGGTATGGCCCAGGTGTGTGCAGGTGGGGTGTGGCAGTGGGACTGCGGTGAGAATGGCGGGATTGGTTTGATGTGTAGGATGTCCTAAATAACTAGTGGGAAAGTGGTGCGGGGTTCCCAAACATCGATGTGTTATTATTATATTTTACATGACTTGTGTTATTTGGGGAGTGTACCTTGGTGAGGCTTGGGTTGTAGTATCCTTATCAAGTGCTTGGTTATCACTTTTCTCACGGGGATTTAGTATGCATCCCCACTTGTGCACAAGATCTTTAGGTTTTTCCCTACTGATTATACGTGTATTCTAACCATACATATATAAAACTGTTTTCAGGTTTCCAGGAGGAATTCGGGGATTGCACGGGACCATATAAGCGCAGGACCTTTGGGACAGTTTCAGTTGCTGTTTTTCTTTCTTTGGGACTTTACCTTTGTATTCACTTTGTACCTTGTTGTATTTACATTTGGAACATTCATATGGGAATTGTTGTTTTTTATTTACCCACACTTCTAGTTTCGGTGTTGTGAGATTTAATATCTTATCTCCTGATCCTATTAAAAGAAAAATGGTAATTCCTTCCATTTAGTGAGTGATTCTATACCCTTGGCACTGGTCGCCACTCTGGGACCTATTAAAGGTGGGTTTCGATGGTCATTATCTCTCCTTCAACTTGAAGAAGGAAGGGCCTGACAATCTGCTGACCCTTCCCTCCTTTTGGTGAAGGCAGATTGTGAGAAGATTATTTTCCATATTCTGAGATTGCTGATTAGGCATAATAATGATATGTGGACTTCCATATCCAATTTCATTTGGTTGCTCATAAATAATATCATTCCATTGCCCATCATATCCTCCATTATCGTAAATCTTCCTATTTCCATCCATTTTCTAAAACCCAAAAAGAATAGTGTGAGAGGACAAAATCATAATCAAGGGGGAGTAAATTCAATATCAAACATCTTAGGTTTAATTCTAATATCGTTACCATAATTCTAGGACTTTAACCTATACTTATACTTAACTGTAGGGACATCCCCAGACATACCTTATAAATATCTCTAGGGATCTCACTAAAGTTCCCGCATCCTAGTTTCCAAAGGTTGACTAAACCGAACCTTTGATACCAACTATAGATACCCAAATCATGACGTAAATGGACATTACATTACTTTTACAGAATACTTAATACATAACAAAAACAAACACCGATGGTCCGTAATAGTTTAGTGTCTTTGCAAACTTAGAACAAAATCTTCTAATCGTGGTGAAAGATCTTCAACATCTCCCATAAAGATCTTCCCCTTTTGTTTTCTTACCTAAAACCATTAATTATATCATGGGGAAAAGAAAACATATAAAGGGTGAGCTCAAATGCTCAGTAAGGGCAAGCATGTAGAAAATAAAACAAACAATATACATTTGAACATAAAAACATGAACATAATGTATAAACATTGAAATCTTGAGCAATGACATAAAATATGGCAGTACGTAAGGAATATATCATAATGAAACCTCAATCGTGATAAAATAGCTTGGAAATAAAACTTATAGTTGTGGAATAACATTAATCACATGATATGATTTCCATAGTAGCCAAGGCATTGCTTCCAAGACCATCTTAGTGGACAAAGTCCCTTTCTGGATCGAGTTCACTCCTCGTTCGAGTCCTGTATCACTGAACCGGATTAACTTACTATTCTAGCCATGTCTATCTCATGAGATATAAATCATTACCCAATGAATTGGAGGGATATATAGGGCTCACCATTATCATAATGAAATCATTCTTACTTGTTCCACAAAATAAACTTAATACATTCATCATAACCCAAAGAATAAAATGGGTTTCATAACATCATTCCATCATAACATAATCCATATAAATAAAATGGACACCATTTCATCATAAGAAAAGTTAAAACATGTAAATAAAAGATACATTATACTTGAAACATACACATATGAAATAATTCCATCTTAGATGGAAAATGGTTTTGATAAAACACTTGAAATTAATTCTTGATGAAAATAACCTTTCTTCTTCAAAATCATTTTCTTTTCACAAAATGCCATGAAATTTTAAAAGAAAAGGATTTTGTTGAAAATAGTCATGAAATCTATAAGAGTAATCTTCATGAAATTAAGGAGTTATAAAATTGAAAAAATCTGTTCATGCCGTATAAGTTAAAAAACTCTCTTCTCGTACTTTTTTCGGAAAAGTAAAAAAAGTACCTCGTATGGTAAAAAAAAGAAATATTTTTTAAATACCATGTAGTAAAATTCAAAAATGGGTAAAAATTACTTTAAAAATACATGAAACCATTTTAAGAAAACAGGGACATGAATGATAAATATAACCCCAGTAAATACTTACGAATAAATAATCTCAGATAAAAATGAGATTGGAAAAGTTATCCCTTACCTTAGGTCTGATATGCTTTGTACGTATCCGAAACTCCCTTATAATGATTTAAATAATTTCATTTAATTTTTACAGAATCATATTCATTTTTATTATATCATATATGGTTCACTTATGACTTTATATTACACGTTCTTTTGTAAATTCCATATTAAAGCAGCGTTTTGGGTAAAATCATTTTATTTATCTTACTTGTTTGGACTTGTTGTTCTTGATATTATTATTACATATATCATTATTTACTTACTTACAGAATGTAAATCATGATTTATATATCATATATATTAAATATATATATAATAGATAGATGAATGAAATGAAATACACTGTTCATGGAGACCGTAGGTCGTACATACGCATGAATGCTGTTTTCCTTTCCTTATTGACTTGAATGGAAGTTGGTAGATGATATATATATATACATATATACATAAATTAATTAGATTAATTATTTCATATATTTCATTATTATTCATTATATATATACTTTATAATCATTCTTCAATGGTTAACATAGAGAATGAATCTCATCGCGTCGTGGAGAAGGTAATCCGTACGTAGGCACGAGCGATGATATCATTACCATAATTATTGAATGGAATTGGAGTGGATGATATAATATCTCAGAATAATTATGATTTTATAATAACCATATATAGTTATTATTAACATCATTATACCCATCCAAGTAATGTGGTGGTGGAAAAACTGATTACACCATGGTGTGGAGACGGTATTCCGTACGTACGCATGTGCGGTGATTTCATTTTCCGTAGGATGGATAGAAGGTTAAATGTGTTTGTTTTATATTTATAATAAAATATCAGTATGTTAGTGATACTGATGTTATTTCATTATAATGAAACAACTAAAGAAGAAGAAGTTGAAAAAGAAATAAAACGTGAAAGAATCGCTAGAAGAGATTACATGTTCCTCGACGCACCTCCTTTAAACTTCTTATTAGGGAATTAGAGTTTGTCTTTTGAGAAGAACATAACCTCTATGATATAACTAGAAAGGTTGAGAACACTAATTTTCTGGGTTTGGATGAGCTTCAAAGTTCAAAACGGTGTGAAGAGAAGAGGCAAGGGGTGCCCTTTTTATATGGGAGGAGAGGGGCACCTTAGGAAAACTTAAAATATTATTCTATAATAAAGTCATATTCGGTTTTTAATAGCTCCAAATTGATTTATTTCTAAGATAAGGTGGGGACGGGTTGAAATAATCTAAACCAATAGGTTTCCAACATGTTTAGGTTATTATTTTATCCTTATCATTTAGATTTACCTCAAAGTTAAATAATTTAACTTTTACCATGTCTTTTTGTTTTCTTCAATATATGGTTAATAAACATACTATAACAAGCCAAATGAACCCCAAGTGGTTCATTATTAATATATATATTCTTATATAAGTCATTTGGATGAACCTTATATTTTTAGGAATAAAATAACAATTAATAATATAATATTTGTTTTAAAAACTATTTTATGTCAATTTTGACACTATTTGGTACTGGATTTTTGTGAATATTAAAAAAACTTGAATAGTTCAGAAAAAGTACATTAAATCAATACTAACATGTCATATTAACCTATAAAATTAGTTTAATTCATAAAAAGTCTAAAATTACATTCATTTGGGTATTTATAACATCAATTATGTTAATATTTCATTAATAAGGTAATTACTGCATCATCATTGTGTCATAAATAAAGTAACTTATTTAATGTCTAAAATTTATAAATAAAATACCATTATGTATTAAATCTTTTTAGATTTATAATGAAAATTTATAGTGGAATTTTTATTATGTATAACCCTATTTTAAAAATTCTTTAGTTATTAATCATTGATTTTAACTATTTTCATTCTTCTTTAAATAAAATAATAATAAATGTTCTAATCTAATACAAGTGGACCTCAAGGGTAATATTTTATCCCTAAGGTTGTTTTTGGTCGAACTACACTTATCCAATAGAATTAGGAAATGTTTTAGTGTAATAATAATATCATTTGTACCCTTAATTACCCTATTTATTTTTAACCGTGGTAAATAAAAGTAAAAAGTTACTATTCACAAAAAATTATTTTTATCTTATTGAACCACATTTTACTCCTAGATATTAACCGTGTCTCTCAGATTTTTGAAATTCGTCACACAGAAGTGGTAAAATTATGTTTTATGTAAATTTTCAAACTCTCCTAGGAGGTGGGTAAAAGATGGTGAAAAGTTCAATAAACTTTTTATATGACTAAAATTATTTTAAAATGACTCCAATTAATTATATTGAACTTATATAAGTATAATGTATCTATTTTGAACTAAAAAAATTTAAATAAAACAAATAATTATTTATCTAAAATTCAGGTTTTAAATAGTATCCCAGTGTTTTCACTATTCATCAAAAATTGAAATTTTTCAGAAAAATACCAAAAATTCACCATAGGATAATTTCAATATTCCGAAATCAAAAAATGAATTACATTTTGAAAAATAAAATTTATAATATTTCAAAAAGTGGGTATTACTATTCATAATGGCTAGTTCAAAATAATATTATAATAATATATCATTCAGTGAAACTTAGTATTGCATACTACACATGCTATCGAGGAAGGTCTTGATTGCGTGTAATGAAAGACAAGTCAGGGATGCGTGTAGTGAAAGCTCTGTTTAGTGTTGCGTATAACATAATCAAAACATATTTCATTTATACATTAAAAAAATCTATACATAATGTTGCGTAAAATAATTTCCACAAAACGAACTTGAAATTGTGTGTAACACGAGCCAAGAATAGTTTTGCGTATACTACAAGCTAATACGGTGTTGCGTATAGTGCAAGATAATTTTGGTGTAGCATATAACACAAGACATCAATGAAATTAAAAAGAATAATTCTCATTAAATATCGGGTTGGTACATTTCACATTTCTTTTACACTTCCACAAATCAATTAAACAATTTTATAGAGAAACTCCAAGATATTCCAACTCACATAACATCCTATTCACATGTTACATAATACCCTTTTAATAACCAAAATCTATTTTTCACATCACAATCATACAAAGCATCCCACATCACTTTCAAATCTCTTACACACTTTAGTAAATCCATCAATCATTTTTATAAAATAGGTCCAAGATGGGACACATCACAAAACATCCCCTTTCACATTTAATATGTACCATTTCAAAATATACACACTCCAATATAGTTTTCCAATATGCTTTCACCTCTTAAATTTATCATTAAATCATACAAATCTTTCATAAAACATTCTAAAGCATACACACAAACTTTGCTCATAAAACCCATTTCAAATCCATATTTCATGTACAAAAATACACCAAAACACTACCAATGTAGAATTTGAATAAGTAGAGACATTTATAGAACCACATTCATGTTCTTAAAATCACCATGAATAATTCCACAAAATATATAAATGGAGACAACCATTTTCCTAAAATGCTCTCAGGAAGTATAACAATGTTTTACGCACCAAACATATTCTAAAAACCCCCTTTCAAGGCCCACATTATAGTAAGGAATTATAAAACACAATTTTCATACCCTTTCAACAACTAATAAATTGATTTCATATTTTCTAATACTACCACAAAAGATACCACTTGTGTTACATTCGAAAAGTATACAACTTCAACAAAAATGCAATTATAAAATTAAATGCTTAGCTAAATCCCTCAAAAACGGTTTTCGCACTACAAAAATAATATGGTGAACATTAAAAACTATTAAAAATGCAAAATAACTCATTATGGAATTGTCAACCGTGGAATCACCTACCTTTTCAGTCGAAATCCTCAAATATTGGTGTGAAACATCAAGCGCACCCCTGCTGTAAGCCAAGGAAGTGAAGAGAAACATAAAATCTCCCAATTACACAAAAAAGACACCATGTCAAACCCTAGGTTAATTCCCTAACATCTGGACACTTTGGAACATCATGAAT
Source organism: Viscum album (assembly GCA_963277665.1). Taxonomy (NCBI): domain Eukaryota; kingdom Viridiplantae; phylum Streptophyta; class Magnoliopsida; order Santalales; family Viscaceae; genus Viscum; species Viscum album. The sequence goes on along the minus strand of OY728155.1, from coordinate 353,871,366 downwards.
GGGGGTTAAAACCCTAAATAAATAGAAGAAATGCAAAGGAGGAACACATACTTGATGGAATCTTGGAGAAATTTCCCTAAATCCGCCTGTATCTGAATTTTCAAAAATCCAATCATTCAAGGGAGGTTATAAAGTGGATGAGAGATCATGTAGGAACTTGAATGATGGAAAAGTTGTGAGAAATTGTGGATTTATAAAGGAATCAATTTACCTCTTCATGTTTGGGAGATTTGAGAAATTCAGAGAGGTTTTGCCAGAATTACTGAAGCAAATGATCTCCAAAGAGGAAAAGGATATCATTGGAGCGTGCCACATGTATGTGGGCTCATGTAAGAGTTGTAATCACAATGAAAACATAAACATTTAATGGGATATTAAATATTTTAAAATATTTGTAATGTATGAATTGTGATTTCGGGTTGGCCCTACACCATAATAAAAAACCCAAATCCACCATTATTATAGATTCCTATAGATTCCAAATTGATACGGTGATTTTAATATACCCTGGGATGAAATTTTTGAAGTTTAATTGGTGTAAACTGTTGAAAAAATAAGGAATTAAAAAGGAAAAAATTTTATTTTATATCTAAAAATTGGCGTACGGTTTGGCCCAAATTTTGAAAACCTACCATTTCCACCAAAATGCATAATAAACCCCCAAAACAAATTAAAACTGTAAATTAAATGAAGAATTACATTAAAAGAAGTAATATATGTGACAATTATCTCCACCATTAAACATTCTACCCTTGGAAAGCCACAGCAAGGCCAAAAACAAAAACCAAACCCAACCGAAATGTCGAAATGGATGCCTTTTTCAATATTCTCCCCCAAAGGCCAAAACACCTATAATGATCAATTATGGAAGGAATTATTCTAAAAAAAACATATACCACTTTATATAAATGATCATGCACATTCATGAATTATCCGAAAAAAGCTCCTCAATCATTATTCGAACAAGGCTCAAGCAATTTTCCCAAACAAACCACAACATCGAACAAGGTTACAGTTACCTTTATATATCTAAACTGTTGGGAAATATCCAATCCAGATGTTAGCAGAATGAAGATGTTGGTACTTAGATAGATCTAAATGACACTACCCACTTCCAAGCCAAGACCAAGGATAAAACTGAGTTACTTGTACGAGGAGACACTAATGGGCTCCCCACTATAAGAGAAAACTAAAATTTTTACAGAGACAGAAACGGGAAACTAACAGGGGATTCCCAAATGGAATCCTTGGTACTAGGGGTTGACATCAATTAGAAATTTCCAAAATAACATACATGATACCCATGCTAGGTCTCCCCACTATATGGACCACCCATCTTAACCGACTAGCATGGGCTGTCACAGAAATACCCTAAAACTAATAGATATGGGCTGGCCGCATGGTTAGACCACATAATTTTGGAAATCGTGCGCTAACCATGTGGATCCTTATATATGCATGGTTTTCTGGTGCACAATTAAAACTCACCTTGTGAAAACTAGGCACTCAACCTGTCTAGTCAAATTTTAAACATTTCTCTAAAATCTCAATGGAAACCAAAGGGGGAAGGAAAGACATTAGGCGACAAACATAGGCACGAGGCCCTCCACATCATTCCATAGAACAGGAATAATAGAACATATATTATGACACCATAGTTTTAAACTCTTCATATCATTCACATTGAAAGTAGTACTTGTACAAGGGTTTAAACAATATTAGGATTTTCCATGACTACGGGCCAGCTTCTTTCCAGGACCCATGGATGAAGCTAAAAAGATTGAAGCATCTTCGGCCTTGCAGTTTGGATTAGGAAACCATTGTATTGAACTTCTTATTTTGGCTCTACAAACAACTACACAGCATAACCTGATGTGTTCACCAAGATATAACACACTCCGGAACTCACATTACTGAAACATGACACGTAACAACCCAAACATTTATTAATGAAAATTTATCTTGATCTAATTAAATGTATTATTATAATTTTATAAAATATAAACTTCATTGATTTTATGTTTAAGTATTTCAAAATACCCTTAATAATTGTGACCGTTTCTAATATAGTAATTGAAAAATGATCACATTATTAGTATAAAAATTAAGATTTAACAATTCCAATTTATTCAGACAAAGGAAACGATGGCCTCATCCAGTAAACTTTCACCATGTGAAGCCCATTTATCAGAGCTCAAGAAGGAGGGGGATTTATTAGGCTTCACTCTTGACCAATCCCAAGCTGATCTTGAACACATTAAGCTTGAGCATAATCGACTATGGGAGAAGTGAAAGTTAATAGAGATTACCACCCAAGCGATGTTATCCGAGTCACCCCAAGAGCCTGTCACCATCACACACCATAACCTATGGCATTATGCGGGAGTTATATGAGGTTATTTAATAAGAACCTAGCATTATGACTATGTACATTATTTTTGTATAAATAATGGGCATTCATTTTAGTATTGTTACTTTGTGAATAGTTTTTAAAGCACAAATATTATTATTTTTAGTTAATATTCAACTAAGAAATATATTTTGATGAATTAATGGATATTTGAATTAAATAATATTTTAATAAATTATTATTAATAAAATAATTTTCATTAAATATAAATGATCGTTCAATTTTTTATGAATACAATTGTAATTTTTATTAAGGTTTGAAAGCTATTTTTGTCAAAACCCATGAATTGTTGATAAATTTAGATTTCTATTTTAAAAGTAAAAATTCACCTATTTAAAAATTTATTTAGAGAAAATGAATATTATTTTTGAGATTAAGTCATTGAGATTATCCAATGGTGAATTTTTCATAATTTTCTGAGATAGTCGAATTTTTGGGTAAAAATTAAAAACCGTTTAAATATATAATTTATTTTATGACATCATAATGAACCAATACTGATGTAATTAAATAATATAAACATTATTTCAGTCAGATATATATATTTTACCTTTAAAATAATGTCATTATTTATTTTTTTTGATTTATTTTATAGATCTTTAGTGGACTCTCCATGACATATAAAACATTTGGTCTTTTTAAATTGTTTTCCTTGAGAGTGTGACTCACATCCACATAAGAAAATATATTATTTTTAAACATGAGGCCATTTTCCACATAAAATATTGTTTTCCATTCCCATTTGGCAGAAACCATGGGCAAAAACCATGGGCAATATTGTGGATCTGATTAGTTTAATGTGTGGTTTCACAAACCTAAATAATAAAGAATTACCTCCCCTTTCCTATATAAACCAACCCAAGATCCAACTTCTTCTTCACTCATATACATTAGAGTTCATCCAACATCTGTTCTCCTCTCTCTAGAATCCTCCCAAGGCACCACAAGCTCCCACAAAGCCTCTCTCAGTCCTCTGCCAAGCCATTGAAACCACACTTCCAAGTAATAGATTTCTTCCATTATCATTTTTTTCAAATTTTAATTAAGTTGTTATGCCCATTTGTTTTCAATTAAAAATGTTCAGGTATGATTTATCCCTTCTACCATACATCCCTCATTATGTTTGGATGATGGTAATCCCCTTTATCTCTCATTAATGCCTCCTTTGTACACCCATTACCATGCCAAAATTCTATGACATATTTCTCTATCCTCTTTAACATCCATGTAATTATTTTGTATTATGCATCTAAATTCCATTATGTTTGTTGGGATAAGTATCTATATTACCCCCTTACTATCCATTTAGTGCACCTATAACAAGACACCCATTTCTCTCTCATCAACCATTTTCATTAATCCTTATGTCACATCGTTATGCTGCCGAAATTTCACTGGGTTTTTCCAAGCCAAGATCATTGTGTAGTGAATACCATACCCGCGTCTCTATCAGGGGTAGTCACCTTTATGAACATATACTTATTTAATGGTTCTATCATGTATTTATTACACATTACATAATCATGGAATAAATTATAAAGTTTATTGATTCTATGTCATATGATCTGTGTGGCACACTTTTGCATGAAATGAAATATTTAAGAAGGGTGTTCCCTGATAGCGCTCCAATGCATTGGGTATAGTATAGTATCATGATAAGTCATGTGTGTTGAGTTTTTACTCATTCTAATTCAAGTGAAATGAGGGTTTAATCGTTCTTCATGTGCAATGAGGGTTTACTCATGTGCAATGTGCAATGTGCCTTAGCTCATGCTAATTCCATGTTAAGTGTTGTTGCCACATTTCGATTATTATTGTCATGATTTATCATGCCTTTATATTCATGTTTCTCTTGTTCTCCATGGATATTTATATTTCCTAACATGTATTGTAATCGTCATTTTATTCTTTGTTTACTCCCTTATTGGGATTTATAGCTCGCCCTTTTCTTATGCATGTCCTCAGGTTATCCCATGAAATTATAATTATGAGGGAATATAGTGGTCATGTAAAGGATGATTTCAATAAGATGTTGCATTCTTTGTTTTATATTGTTATGTAATGTTCCTAATCCCCAAATAAACAAGACCCGTTGAACTTTTATGTTGTACCAAGTGAAGTTTTTATGTAATAAATCATGTTTAAGTATGAAATAAAGATAAGGGTTGTTATTGTAGGTATCATAGGATATGTTTAGTTATTTTTTGGGTTAGGATTAGAAAACCCTAGTGAAGCCTTAGATACAAGAATATGTTTAATAAAAACATCCTGTGTTTTGGTGGGTATTGAGTAAGTGGTTTATCAAGAAAATACATCCTTGTCTGGATACGATAAGGAAGAGGCAGCTCTGGCATAGATGTACCTTGGGGTGAAAACCCCAATAAGGAGTTTCGGGCTTCACCCAAGGTATCTTGGTACATGACAATGGGCCATGCAGAACTCTTCATTATTAACCTCCTGGGGGATATGAACTGGAAAATTCACAGGCTTAGTATGAACCATTATTAAGGGATTTAAAAAAAATCCCCTAAGAATATATGTTAGAATTTAGATCATGAATAGCATAGATTGAAGCATATAGATTCAATAGTTAGGGAAATAAAAGTAATTTATAAGTCAACCGTTTTTTTCCATGGATTACCCTTTACATTTTTAATAGTTATCTTTCCTAATTTTTTTTGGATTAAGTAAATAGGTAGAACTAGAATCAAAAAGTGAAATGTAGGGTTATCATCTATAGTTTTAAGCATTCATTCATATCATGAAATTTAGTAGAAAAATACCAACACCAACCACAAATCATGGATGTAAAGATGTCTGTAAGTATGGAAAATGGGGAAATCATTTCATCCCGTGAATATAACTTATCCCCTATCATAATAGGTGGATTAAACTTCCCAGAAAACATCATCATACTACTTTTGGTGTAATTTGATGCAATTATTTTCCTGTATTGGATTTTACTATATAGATCCATCATAAATCTCCATGATATGGAAATCCCTCCCCATGTGGAGAATCGACCCACGATTCTGTACAAGTCCAAGGAGGAAGATTAATCTTCTTAACCTCTATCATCTCCAGAATGGATATTACTTCCCTATGATCACACGTATATGGCTTATATGATTGAGTCTAAAGAGACAACCATCCCTGTAGACATGCCTATTGTGAGGGAATTCGCTAATGTTATTCCCGAGGAATATCCTTGTCTTCCTCCTAGAATAGATGTTGAATTCTCAATTGTTCTTATACCTGGGGAATTTCCTATATCTAAGACTCCATATAGAATAGATGTTGTGGATCTTGAGGAGCAGAAGAAAAAACTATAGGAGAATCTGGATTAAGGGTTTATATGCCCAAGTGCTTCACCATGGGGTGCACCAGTCCTCTTTGTCACGAATAATGATGGGTCAATGCACCTTGGCATTGATTATCGTGAGCTTAACAAAATCACGATAAAGAACAAGTATTCTCCCCCACAAATTGATGACTTTTTCAATTAGCTGCATGGAGGACAGAACTTCCCCAAGGTAGATTTGTTGTTGGGATATTATAAAGTAAGGTTGAAGAAGGAAGATATCCCCAAGAATGATTTTCGAACAAGATACAGGCACTATTAATTCATAGTAATGCCTTTACGACTCACTAATGCTCTAGCGATATTCAAGCACAATATGAATAGAGTATTTATAAATTACATCACCAAATTTGTGGTAGAGTTTATAGATGATATTCTAATATAATCCCAAACCATTTATGATCATGAGGAGAATCTATGAATTTTACTAGAGACCTTACTAAAGGAGAATATCTATGAGAATCAAAGCAAGTGTGAGATCTGGTTAAAGAATGTCTCATTATTGGGCCTTATCATCCTAGGCAGTAGGATATCTATGGATTACTCTAAGCCAATTTCAATAGAAGTATTTCCATGGACAATATTAGCAAAAAATATTTATTGGTTTTTGGGGTTATCTAGATATTATGGATGATTTGTGAGTAATTTCTCACGGTTGTCAAACCCTCTTACCAAGATAACTCGAAAGGGAGTAAATTTTTCATGCAGTGAAGAGTGAGAATAATGATTCCGGGAGTTGAAATGGATGCGTATCACTATGCCCATGATCACTTTACCCATAAGTGGATAACTTTTTGTGGTATTTAGTAATGCCTCGAAGAAGGACCTAGGCTGTTTGTTGATGAAAAATGACAAATTCATTACCTATGCTTCAAGGAAATTTAAAGTTCTTTAGCATAATTATCTAACACATTACCCGGAGTTGACTGTGGTGATCTTCGCCTAAAACATTTGGTGGAATTATCACTTTGGGGAGGAGTGTGAAATATATATAGACCACAAAAGCCTCAAGTATATAATCAAATAGAATAAATTGAACATGCGCCAATGAAGATGGTTTTATCTCATCAAAGACTATGAATGATTAATCCATTAACACCCTGGAAAAGTGAATAAGGTGGACGATGCTCTAAGTACAAAGGACCCAGTGATTCGATCATTGATGAGAATTGAAAAGGAACCAATCTTCTTAGATTTGATGAATATTTACATGGGAATCATAAAGAAGGTAACATCATCAATCCTTTCAAAAATGATTTCTCAACAATCTCTTTTGGAAAAGTTAATGTATGGTCAAAAGGATGATGTGGGAATTCAAAATAATGTGGATGCTGTCAGAAAAGGGAAATCCGTAGAGTTAAATGTTAATATAGAAATAATTGTGAGATTTGGGAAAAGACTATGTGTTCCATCAAGCCCGGAGCTGAAGAAGGGACTTTTGGATGACACACATAGTTCGAAGTTCTGTATTCACTCAGGAAACTCAATGATGTATCAAGATCTCCTAGAACATTATGGGTGGGATAATATGAAGAAGGAGATCACTGAGTATACATTAAAGTTCCTTGTGTGTCTTCAAGTGAAGGTAGAGAGGAAGAAGTCTAAGGGGATGATGCAACCATTGCCCATACTAGCATGGAAGTTGGAGAACAATGCCATGGACATTGTCACCGAACTCCCAGAGAAATACAATGGTAGAAAAGAAATATAGGTTGTTGTGGATCATATTACAAAGCCTTCACACTTCATTTTAATTTGTAAGGATTTATCTTCTTATAAACTTGTAGGGATATATATCAGGGGTGTGGTAAGGATACATGGAGTAACACTATCTATTGTAACTAATCGAGATCCAAGATTCACCTCTATGTTTTTGAAGAGTCTTCAACATGGTCTGGATACTGAACTGAAAATCAATACGACCTTTCATCCTCTAATAGATGGAAAATATGAGCGAACTATTCATACACTGTAGGATATGTTTAGATCATGTTTTATGGACTTCCAAGGAGGGTGGTACCAATATCTTCCATTGGTTGAATTCTCCTACAATAACAGTTTCCACTCGAGCATCTGAATGGCATATTATGAAGACTTATATGGGAAGAGGTTCCGACCACTGGCATATTGGGATGAAGTCTGTGAGCATAAACTGCTTGGACTAGAAATGGTTGACGAAATGGCGGAGATAGTGAAAATCATTAAGCATTATATTAAGGAATCCCAGAGTCGACAGAAGAGTTATGAAGATAACCATCAATGAGACCTTGAGTTTAAAGTTGGAGACATGTTATTTCTACATATATCTTCATGGAAGAAGATTATGAGGTTTTGAAGGAAATGGAAGTTATGTCCTAGGTACATTGGCCCCTTCAAGATTTTTGATCATGTCGGGGATGTGGCCTATCGGCTATCACTTTAACCTACCATGGACAAAGTACATGATGTATTTAATGTATCCCTATTAAGAAAGTACATACTAGAACCTTCACATGTACTCTATTCAGAGGTAGTATAGTTGGATGATGATCTTTCTTATGAGGAGAAACCAGTGAAGATCTTTGATCATAGAGAAAAAGTTCTACGAAATAAGACACTCCCCCTCATCAAGTTGTGGTGGTGAAACCACAAGTTTGAAGAAGCGACATGGGAATTAGATGAAGTTATGAAGAAAAGTTACCGACATCTGTTTTAGTGTGGAAAAAGGAAATTTTGAGGGTGAAATTTCATAAGGGTGAAAGATTGCAATGACCCAAACTTTCATTAAGGAAAATTCATCGTGATCTAATTAAATATCTTATTATGTTTATATAAAATGTGAACATCATTGGTTTTATGTTTCAGGATTTTAAAATTCCATTATGAATTGTGAATATTGCTAATATATCCACCGAACAGTGATCACATTATTAGTATAAATATAAGGCTTTAACAGGTCAAATTTACTCAGAACAAAGAAGTGATGGCCTCATACAAAAGACTTTCCATGTACAAAGGCCATTTTTTAGAGCACAGAAAGGTGGTGGCATCGTTGGGCTTCACTTTTGACCAATCCCAAGACATGCTTGAACACGTTAAGCTTGAGCGGAACCTACTATGGGAGATGTGGAAGTCAATAGAGATTACAACCAGAGCGATGTCATCTGAACCACCACAAGAGTATTTCCCCATCACACACCTTATACATCAGTATTATGCGAGTGTTATAAGGAGTTATGTAATAAGACCTTAGCACTCTAAATATGTAAATTATTTTTGTATAAATAATGTGAATTCAATTTATTTTTGTTACTATGTAAATAGTTTTTATAGCACAAATAGTATTTTTTTAGTTAATATTCAACTATAAAATCTATATGTATGAATTAATGAATTTTTTAATTAAATAATATTTCAATAAAATATTACTAATAAATTATTTTTTATTAAATATAAATGATCGTACAATCTTTTATGAATATAATTGTAATTTTTATTAAGGTTTGAAAGCTATTTTTTGTCCAAACCCATGAATTTTTGAAAAATGTCAATTTTATTTTAAAAGTAAAAAATTCACATATATAGAAAAAAATTTAGATAAAATGAATATAATTTTTGGAATCAATATGTCGAAATTATCCAATGGTGAATTTTTTATAATTTTCTGAGTCAGTCGAATTTTTGGGTAAAAATTAAATACTGTTTAAATATGTAATGTGTTTTATGACAACATAATGATCCAATAGTGATATAATACAACAATATATAAATTATTTTAGGACAATATATGTTTTACCATTAAAATTATCTGATTTCATATTTGTTTTATTTATTTTACAAAGCATTAGTGGACCATCCAAGACTTATAAAACATTTTTTCTTTTTAAATTGTTTTCCTTGAGAGTGTGACTCAACTCACCATAAGAAACCTTGTTATTTTAATAGTTTCTGTCATTTGCCTCATAAAATATTTGTTTCCACACCCCATTGGAAAACAAGATGGGAAAAAATGGCTCGTTTTTTGTTTTGATTAGTTTAATGTGTGGTTCCCCAAAACCAAATAATAAAGAATTCCATATCCTTTACTATATAAAAACACCCAAGTTCCCACTTCCTCTTCACTCAAAGGAATTATATTTCATCCAACTTCTTTTATAAGCTCTCTAGAATCCTTTAATGATGCCCCAGGCTCCCACGAATCCTTTCTCAAGCCTCTCTAAATCCTTCTAAAGCACACTTCTCAGTAAGGGATTTCTTCCGTTCTAAATTTTGAGCAATTTTTTAAGTTGTTATTTCCTTTTGTTTTTAAATAAAAATTTTGAGGTTTGATATTACACCTCCCCCATACTTTCCTATTTATTTTTGGATGATGGTAGACCCATTTATCTATTATTAATGACTCCCATGTACACCCGTTACCATGCTGAAATTCTTTGATGGTTTTCTCTCTCCTCTTATACATCAATGTAATTCTCTTGTATTATGCATCTAAATTTCGTTATTATTGATTGGAAATGTATCTATATGACTCCCATACTATCTAGTTCATGTAAATATGATGATACTCTAATTTATCTCTCATGAACCATTTTCATGAATCCTTATGTTATGTCGTTATGTTGCCGAAATTGCACCGTATTTTTCCATCCCAGCATCATTATGTAGTGAATACCATGCCCCTGTCTCTATCAAGGGTATTCTTCTTTATGAACATATACATATTGAATGGTAATTTCATGTATTTATTTTACATTACTGAATCATAAAATAACTTATGATATTGATTTATTCCATGTTATATGATCCATGTGGCACACATATGCATGAAGTGAAATGTTTAAGAAGGGTGTGCCCTTATAACACACCAATGCATTGGGAAAAGTATAGTATCATGATACATCATGTGAAATTTGTGTCGAATCCTACTAATTCAAGTTAAAATATGGTTTATTATTGCTTCATGTTCAATGGGGGTTTACTCAGGCCCCATGTGCAATGATTCTTGGCTCATTCTAATTCCATGTTATGTGTTGTTGCCACATTTCCATGTTATGAATATCTTACTTTATCATGTCTTTTGTTTGTGTTTCTATTTTTCTCTAATGATATGCCTAGTTCTTAACATGTATTGTAATATTTATGTTATTATTTATTTACTCCCATTATGGGCTTTATAGATCACCCTTTTCTTATGGAAGTCCTCAGGTTATCCCATGCAATGCTAAGTACAAGGGAATGTAGTGGCCATTTAATGTAATTTTTCAATAAGATGTTGTGTTCTATGTTTTAAGTTGTTATGTAATGTTCCTATACCCCAAATACACTATACCGATTCATCTTATATGTTGTATCAAGTGAATGTTATATGTAATAAATAATTATTAATTATTAAATAAATAGAAGGGTTTTTATATGACATTTCACTAATACAAGGGATCATAAGATGCACACACATCGCACATTGTTTTTTTGGGTCGGAAACAATAAAAGGGGAGGACACATATAAAAACCTTCCTTTGAAATTGAGGATTCAATGTTTTCCCAAAGGAGAAATACTCCCAACTTAACAAATTCATTCATAGGATTGCATGACCTTGACCCTTATAGTCAAATGAGCACACGACATCACAAGGAATCACTGAACATGACCATTGCGATTGATATAAACAATACATGGAAAGGGAAAATATGACTTGTACCCAAAAAACACAAATTTCTAGAAGGTGGACATAATGGAATCTCATGACCAGATGTCCCACACTGGGGGTTTAACATGAACTCTTACTTAAAAGAGTCTATGAAGGATCCAGAGGCCCTCTTAGACACCATCTAGACACTTATCCACACTAACTACCCCAGACAACTTCCACCTTCAACAAATCAGGAAAAAAATATGGTTGATTTCTACCTTCTTACGAGCACTCACCAACTACAAGAGTATCCAAAAACCCAGAAATGAAAGGGTGTAGACTTGTTCTAGAAAGGTTGAGAAAATATTCCATACATTGGTCAACTAGAGGATTTTCCAACGGTGTAACAAATCGGGTTACACTTTAGTTGTTCACTAACCATTAATGGGGGAATCCATTATGGAACGAGAGAACCCAAGGACCCAACCAACCTGGTCCACTGGTTAATAAATATCGCAACTAGATCAAAATAGATGAGGGGAACCACCATAAAGGTTTCCCAAACTTTTCTTTGAGAATACCACTAACTAGCCCTTCAACCCAACTTACCGACCAAACACAAACCCAAAACACCCTTCAAACAAGAGGTGTTCTTTGACTCCAAAAATTCCACAACATCAACATTTCCAAAAGATACATAATACACACAATCCCAAAACACTCGTCAACACAAAAAGTTTTATTTTTAAAAACATTTCAGTGAAAACAATCTGTTTAGCAGTTAGCGTATCCTCCAATGGTACCCAATTGGCCCCACACATGCATGTTTCCATGCCGCACTGGGCACCCTCTTCATATCCACAATGAAACTCATCTAGTGAAGACATTAACCAACCATACTTCCACATAAATCCATGAATATGGTCTCTCAAAAAAATCCAAATAGTTAAAACAAAAACACTTTCCACTTTTCAAACCAAAAAAATAAACAAATACTTCTTTTTTCTCAATACCGCTAACCATGAAATCGAACCCAAATTATATCTTAAAAAACGTTTCAGAAAGGCACAATCATTAAAATGAAAACTCACTTTCAAGTCATACACATAAATTTCAAAACATATCATCCCATTAAAACACCTTCCAATAGTTTATAAAACCCTATTGGAAACACTTTTTCAAAACCAACATTAACAGAATTCTTTGTTTCAAAAGAGGCACAAACACACCATTTTCATAATTTTTAAAAAAATCTGAAATTTTAGTTCCACTATTTCAAAAATCGGACCCTTATCCTTTTATTTGAAAATAATTTCACAAAAACCCTACACTTCTTAAAACCATGTCTTTTTTTACTTTAAAACCAAACATCAAGGATTTAATATCTAAAGGGCATAATAAAATGCGAGGGGGAAGTAGCTTCAGTTGGTGACTTGGAAATATGGTTGGCAGCCATATGCCAATAACTTAACCAACATGGAGAGTGTTATAGTGAAATCTATCCAGCTCTAAATGGGTTTGTAGGCCCTGTGAGATCACAGAAACCATTACCCAACTCTCTTTTCATTTCCCCTAATCATCATCAAACCAAAAAAAACGAAAAAATTAGATATGTCCCGACCTCCCATGGTGACATGAATCCCCTCATGAGGTGTGATGATCAGGAAAACTAACCATAACCAGAATTCCAAATCCCAAACCCCTAACACGAGATTATCTCGATTGTTCCCCAAATAACAAGACCCAAACAGTTAACATAAACCTCTTCTAATACCATTTTGTCACGAACCAAATCTGGTCGCTGCCCACACCGGCACCAAACCCTACTTTTGACATGGCACAAATGGAGTTACCAATCCCTACTAGCTGTCACAAGTGAGTGAGTATCATATAATTAAATTGGGAAAGATTTACCTATGTTTATAAACTAAAACAATAAATGAATCTAATAAAAAAATCAGGATTTTTCAAACCAAACAATCATTTAAAAAAATTCATAACAGAATTACATAGTTTAAAACAACTCAAAGAAACTATAAAAAAGGTAAAAACCCAAAAATAAACAGCCCATGAACCCTCTTATAAAGAGGCACTCCCCTCAAGCCATCTCTACAAGACAACACCACCATAAACCTGCTAAAAACCTGAACCAATGGCACTATAAAATTTACCCAACGTATGACATACAAAATAAAAGTCTACCTACAACTAAAGGTGTAAGTAGGGTGTGATCCAAATACCATTATGATACCACCACTGAGATATTACATGGTATAAACATTGAAATATGAAAATAATACATGTTATTAGAAATATTTAATTTTTAGATACAATTTCTAAAAGACAGAACTTTAAAAAAGAATCAATTTTCAAGTGGGATAATTTAAAGAATAGAAAAAATTAAAATAAATTCTAATTAAATTGAAATTTCCATCCTAATATACCATATTCTAATGAAAATTATAAAGTATCTAATGAGAACAAGCAATAGGAAATAACCACTAGGCACTAGCTTGATGTGGGTCCTTGGTACCTTGTATCATGGTGAGAGTAACCATAAAAAATATCTATTCTTGTGCATGAATAACTATTAGGTAACATACCCATAACCTAGTGGTTCCCAATACTCATAATAATAGTTTAGTTAGATTTGTAAAAATCAATCTTGATAAGTGAAACTGAGGCCAAACCCCACTGATTCACTAGCATACTACTACACGTCCACCCACCTAGATACCCGAGTTTTCCCCTTGTCCTCAAATAAGTTCAACAAGTCATGATATATAATTTTCACTTGAGAATATCATTTCCACATAAAATATTTACCAAAAATCCCTCATGTATACCACAGAATTCAAAAATGTTCACTTTTCATTCAAATTGATTTTGAAATCTGAATAACACTAAAATTTCCCACAACAATTTTCACATTTCTTCAACACTTGCACAAATAGATTTAACAATTTTATAAATCCATAAAAATATATTCCAATTCACATAAAAACCCACTCACATGTTACATGATACACTTTTTATAACCAAAATCCATTTTTCACATCACACTCACAAAAAACATCTCACATCACCTTCACATCTCTTACGCACTTTTGTAAATCCTTAAAACAATTTTATAAAACATTACCTAGATGGCACACATCACTGAACATTTCCTTTCACATTTAAAATTTTCCATATCAAAATATACACACTCCAAATTTTTTTTCCAATATGGTTTCACTTCATACATAAATAATTAAATCTTTCAAATCTTTCATAAAATAATTTTAAAGATTATACCCAAAAAGTTATCACAAAACCCATTTCAAAACAATATTTCAATGAAACCACCACATAAAAACACTACTAAAGTAGAATTGGTAGCCCTACATACTTTTAAAAAACCACTTTTAAGTGTTATAAAATCACCTTGAATAATACCACAAAAGAAACAAATGAAAACACCCATTTTCATAAAATACCCTTAAGAGGTATAACAAAGTTTTACACACCAATCATATTAAATAAAACCCCTTATAAGGCCCACATGACACTAAGGAATTAAAAAAACATAGTTTTCATCCCCTTTCATCAAAAAATAATTCAATTTCAAATTTTATAAAACTGCGACTAAAGATACCACATGTGATACATTCGAAAAGTTTACAACTTCAACAAAAATGAAATTATAAAATTATATGCATAACCAAATCCCTAAAAAAAATGTTTTCAAACCACAAACATCTATTGGGGAACATGAAAAACCAGTAAAAAAATAAAAATAACTCCTCATGGAATGGTTAACTATGGAATCAACTACCTTTTGAGTCGAAACCTCAAATCTTTGTGTGAAAAATCACGCGCACCCATAACGCACCACAAGGAAGTGAATAGAAACCTAAAATATCAATATAAAACCAAAAAAAACAATATGTAAAACCCTAGGATCGATTTATAACTTCTGTACACATTTTAACAACAAGAATGAACAAATGAAACCCTAAGGAAATGGAAGAATTGGAAGGGAGGAACACTAACTTGATGTAATCTTGGAGAAATCTCCCTAAGTCCACCAATATTTGAATTTTAAAAAAGCCTAACATTTAGGGGAGGTTATAACTAATATTAAGAGATCATGTAGGAACATGGATGGGTAAAACATTGTGATAAATGATAGAGTTATGAAGGAATAAATTTACCCCTTCAAATCTGTGAAATTTGAGAAATCCCTAAAAGTTTCACCTAAATCCCGATGTAAATGATCTCTAATGAGGGGGAGGAGAGCATGGGAGCATGCCTTAGGTAATTGGGCTCAGGTGAGAGTAATAATAACCGAAAAAACATGGAGATTGTATGTGATATTAAAGAACTAAAAATATTTTTAATGTAAGAAATGAGCTTTTGAGCGGGCCCAACACCTTAATAAAAAACCCAAATCCATCATTATAACGGATTCCAATGGATTTAAAATTGGGATGGTGATTTTAATATACCAAGGTATGACATTTTTTAACTGTAATTGGTGTAACATGTTGAAATATATGGATTTATAAATGAAAAAAATATATTTAATATTTATAAATATGGTCATAGTTTGTCCCGAATTTCGAAAACCTATAATTTCCACAAAAATGTGTCGTAAACCCTTAAAACAATCCAATAATTAAAATTAAATGAAAAATGAATTTAAAATAAGTCATGGATGTTACAAATTGTTTATCAATTAATTAACACATATCCTCTCAGTCCATGAAATGAATTTCCAAAATAAATTTTTCTATAGCTACTGATTTAAAAATAACTTATAATTGATCATAAAATCTATAAAAGAGTTGTAATATATTTAAAATTCTTTTCAATAGCAACAAAATTGAAATTATTATGACAACTATAGATAATAAAATCTGTATAATTTATTATATAGTGAAATAATAAAATTTCATTCAACATTGTAAATGATGTTTCAACATATATTATACATAAATAACCCTATATTCTAATTATCATATAAATTCTCAACAGTAGACAATGTTTTCACCTTAAAATATTTATCACACCATTTAAATTATGTATAAAAAAAATTAATTAAATTATTCCCAAATAGTTTTCACATTAAACCTATAGGTTATACATAAATTAAACCACAAAATTAATATATTCGTATAATTAATCTCCATAAAATCATAAATATTTTACCATATAACATGTTCTAAAAAATTAGTTTAATATTTATCTGTCAACCCATTAGTGTAAAAATAATTTCATAATTAAAAATGCATCATGTAGTCTAGTAGTTGGTGTTTCACCCTTATCTTCTTCATTTTTTGGTTCAATACCCTTGTCCTCACTAGGTGTGACGGGTTGTAAACTGATATGCAGGTTGTCCTATTTCTAGGACATTATTTATATATTTCTCATTTTCTTCTAAGACATTGATGATCCATACTTACTAAAATATAAAAGATATGATAAAAAATTATGTTTACCAATACCATTAATCTTATTTAAATAAAATGTAAATTTATTTTCCCTTTAAAAAGACTTTGTAATACTAATCTAATGGGTTGTATGACAATAAATATATTAAAAAATATCCTAAATCATGATAGATTCTCATCATAGAGAACCTCAAAATGGGGTGTCTAAAAAATTGAATATATGATCAAACTTAAAGTGATAAAACTATAGTGGTATCCACAATTTTAAAGATAATAATATATGAATATGAGTAGGATTCAAAAAAAATTAATTATATCATTTTATTTTTCATGATTATTAAAACCAAAATACCATTTATTCTACAAATTAAATCATAAAACAAAGTATAAATACTTCAAACATTTTACACCATCGTAGGACCATCCATGAGTGAGTATTTATCGTTTATAATAGGGTATTGACTCAAATTATAGATAGGTTTTCCATAATTAATATAATGAAAAATAAATGGATAATTATGATGTAATTAATTTTACTTCACTAAATTCCTCACATTTACGTAGAAATAATTCGCTATATGTCTTTTTCTTCATATAAAACATGTCATTACTCCTCTTAAATATTCTATTGGGTGTCTATTTATTTACTTATAACATGATTGAAATAAATCCATAATTTTCCTCACAGTCTCCACCACTCATCCTCTTAGTGGAAACTATGATTTTCTTCTTCAGTGAGTCAGATAGATGGAGAAAGTATATATTACTAATCAAATATTATAGTAAATGTTTATGAATAACCACGATACTATTCACTATAATCGTCACCTAAATTGTTTTCCCATAATCACCACATTTCCATTTTATAAAAGTTTAACATGATTCCTTTATATTTCTACCATTGAGTAAACCCGAAAAACATAGTATGATCAATAATAATTAAAGTGTAAAAAACATATAAAAATCTATATGATGTCTAAATCATGATTGTCTATTTTCAATATATTACACAATATGTTTAACCTAGGAAACTCAATGTCATCATCTATTCAAATCATTCATAATTGATTATAAATAAAATCTCATTTATCCAAGGAATATCCTCTAGGGGTACCAAATTATTTTCATAGTAAATCCCTTTGTCATTCAATAGGTGTTGATTGAGTAAAATCCCAATGCACCTTTTTAGAATTTTTACCTTGTAATACTACAGTAAAAAAACCATACCCAATAGTATTATGAAGATAGTGATATATTTCTATGAAAATTCACATAATATAATACATACTAAAATTTTATTTTCTTCTTCTATACATTTACACAAAGAATAAAATATTGTTAATTTTTAAAATTTATATTTTCATAATTATTGTTCCAATGTTTTCTACTAAAAATTACTTAATTTCAACTATAATGACCTGGAACTTAGTATCATTAAGTTATAAGTTACATTATTACACTTGTACAAGATTTAAGAGATCACATCCCTAATTATTGAACTGTTTAATAGTGGTTGTAAAATAGATACATACTTTATTCTTGCAACAAATTTGAAAAAATAAAATAATCCATAGTGATAGTAAAAACTCTACTTTAATAATCTCTTTTAATGACTCCTTTTTAATATTATTGGGAATGTAAACAACACATGGGTTTGATCAGATGGTGAGTAATAGTAATAAAATGTTGATATGATCAAGAATAAATAAAGTAAAATCAGTAAGGAATTATCAATATGTGTTGATAAATATCCAGGAAACAATACCATTTAATCTATTAAATCATAATCATGATTAGATAAGTCCTGGTCAATATATAAAGGTATATAATGGAAATAACATTCCATTTCATCATTTACTTGGAAAAAATGTCTTCATAAATAATATCAATGCAATAATATCATTGATAATATTAATTTAAATATTAATGATTTTTATTCCTAATATAGGACATCAAGATCAATGTCATCATGATACATATAAAATAAATAGCTTTCACATGATGCAATAAAACAACATTTAATAGCATATTTAATGATAGCTTACTGATATTACTCATCATTATATCGATTCATAATGTGGCTATATAATTGTGAGAAATACCCTCCACCCCGTTTCGAATACATTCAAGATATGTTGATTGTTTTCTTAATTCATGAACAATATTAATTATAAAAAAAATTCAATATTGAATTAATAATATTATTTATCAATGTTTTCCCAATCTATTAATTAAAATCCATTGTAATAAACTATTGTGGAATTGATATATGGTGTATGAAATATGTATATCCCTACTAAATAATATGGTTATTTTTGAGAAATGGAATGTCTAATGATCATAATAAAGGGAATATTTCAATATAATTCTATTTATTTAAAATATTAATCAATAAATTGAATTAAAATACTAAAAATATTAAAATTAGTTGAAAACATAAAGATAGATAATAAGTTTGGTATCAAAACAATAATAAATGAGGCTTCAGTCCCAACCATTAAAAAAAGAGTGGTAATGATGGTGTAATTGTTCTTGTCATGGAGAGTATGGATAAAAAAATATTCCATTCACATTTTTTAAGAAAATTCAAAAGTGCCTTGTTTTGAAAAAGACAAGATTATAATTTTAATAATTTTTATGATAAAACAACATTTGGGTATAAAATTTATTTAACATATCATTGAAAATTTTTCTAAAAACATATATAATTGTAAAACAAAGGATTTTCTACCTAAGAGAAAAATGAAGATGGATTTTATTGAAAATATTCAACAATTTTCTGTACAAAAGATAAAAAACTGGTAAAATGAGAAGAATAAATCAGTGACAACTAGAGGAGAGTAAAATTAACTTATTTCATTATTCAATGATAAAATAATTTCAATCTAGTTAAACTCAATTATCAAAAATATTAATTAAAATTAGTTTGAAACGTAAATATCATACCACTTTGGAATATTTTAAATGTTATGGTCAATATAATTAATAACAGAAAATGAAACATTATATAAAATTAACACAGTAATATTAATGATATATTTTATGATAAAAGAAGAACATTACTCTATACCAAGTTAAAATTTACTCTAGGATAGTACGTGACTCCCTACTACGCAGTGACCCCACTCCATGCACAGTTACATAAAACATCTGGAGATTAAAATGGTTCCTTAATCGTAATATTTAGGTCACTCACACATGGGGAGAAGAGAAAAAATTCGCTGATAATATTTCCTTCCTAGTAGCCCTTTGATCCAATGTCTCATCCCTTTCATACGCCCGAGGGAGTTAATTTTAGTCATGAGGATTCCATTGGTCTCCACTATTTTAGACCCCTTAACCCTTGTTTGGCCTTGTTCCATGACCTTTGTATATTTATTTCTTCATTGAATCAATATAATGATGATGATGATGACGATTATGTGTATAAAATTTAAATACCCCAAAAAAAATGATAACTACAATTTATGATTATAAAAATTCATTACACACATAATCTTATAATATCAAATATTGTGAAGAAATAATATAGCTTGATTAAAGTAAATTGTATTATAAAATTATTTAACACATGGTAATTTTAATATAAAATACCACTGGATAATATAATTTTTTTAAATAGTAAATAAAACTACTTATGAATGATTCATTATATTACATGTAAAATTTGAGCATACACACCATATAAAACAAATTATGTTCATAATATTAAATTTTCCCCAATGAAAGTAAATTGAGAAAAATTCCCATACCTCATTCATAATATTAGTTAATCCTTATTTAATCTATTGTATAGTGGTTTTGAGAACGTTATTAGTTTATCTCATATCCCTATTCATAATTTTAATTTCATATATTATCATCTAATAGACTTTTTTTCACCCCTTGAGTAATAATAATTTATATTTCTATTGATTAGGGTGTAAATTAGCTTATTTTATCATGGGTGTTTTGACATAAATATTACAAATAATTTTTATAGGATATAGTTTCAGAATATCCATAGTGGTATTAATGTTCTAAATTTGATATTTAATTATAATATTTAACATTAAAAAAACTCTTGATATTTTGACATGGAAAGGCTATTTTATTGCTTCGTACAAATGGTAGGTCGTATGTATGCATGAGGGATGGTGCCACTCCCTAAATAGGTGAAAGGATAAGTAGGTTTATGTTATATTAATTAAAAATAAATAATATTTTTTATTTTTTATTATTTATATCCATTATTTACATCAATATTATTAACCATGTTGGTTTTTTGTTAAAATAAATTACATCATTTTGTGATGCGGTAGTCCTGAACACACATAAGTGACATATTTGTTAACTATTTTAAGGAGGAGATGATGGATATATATTTTGAAATTATCATACTTACATATTAGTATATTGTAGATAATTTTTTCATTAAACTATATTTTTTAATAAATAATTTAGGTGTAAGAAATAATAATTTTTAATGAAATATCTTGGTGAAGAAAATTACATTTGTTTATAAAATCCTCATTAAGATCTCTAATTAAGGACCACGGGGATGGAATGTTGGGATTAATGGAATATCTAGAATGATTTTAAGGATTTTTTGGTATAGAATTTGGTAGGGTTTGGTTTATACAAATGGATTGAAAAGTGCGAATAAGGGAGGGGAGGGAGTTCTATTTTATAATTTAGGGGGATGACACATAGAGAATTATTGAAATGAATAAATCATACCAACATTTTTCAAATTCCACAGGGCTCCAAAATCTATCAAGGAAAAAAACCTGATGTCATAAGTTGCTTATATTTAAATAAAATTAGAATTTGGCTTGAGTTTTTTCATTTTAACTACTAAAATTAAATAATAACCAACAGTGAAACCATTTTCACCATGACCATTATAATTAATTTTAACTTTTTTTAATATTATTTATAACAAATAATTAATTTCAAATATTAATATAATATTAATTATTATAATCCAAGTTTTTAATACATTTCACCATATTAATTTCACATCTTTTTTAAAAAAATTATTTTACTATAGCCCCACAGAACATGTTAAAAAATTATTTTCATAAAATTAATTTTTTTTAGGAATTATATTATCGTTTATCCATTATATGAATATTAATCATTAAGATATGAAAAAAATTAATATATTTACATTTATAAAATATATAATTTTTTATATTATTAAAAACTAAATATAATTTTCATTAAATAAAAAGGAGGAAAATTTTGGATTTAAAAACATTTTCATAAAAAATATTATATTTATGTATAAAAATGATCTTATATCAAAAGCATGAATAATGATTATTTAAATGAAATTAATTATTTCAAATATAATAATATAATACATTTTCCCTTTGAAATCAAATTCTATGATTAATGGGAATTTAAATTGTTATTCTTATTGAAAAATATTTATTACATTAAAAAATTCAACATTTTTCACTATTCTCTAAAAATTCAATCATCTAACAAAAAATAAAAAAATTTAACCCAAGATTTTTCTTATATAATTATTTCAAATTTTTATTATTTTTATCAAATAGTATTTGTAAAATATTTAAAAAAAATATTTATTCCTAAAATAAAATAGAAAATGTTTTTTTATGATTATTTATTTTGATGCCTAAAATAAAATTACATACAATTTGATTTCATATTTAAAATTAATTTATCAATAATTTTTTATTTATTAAGAACTATATATATATATCATAATTTACTCAATCAAAGTCATACCCACAAATTCAATGTCAGGGTTATAATAATCATATGTAAATATTTTATTTCTTGGGTCATTTATGTTTGATGTTGCATGGAATATACCATATAAATCATAGTGTTATTTATTTTCCAAATATCGTGTTTGAAAATATTTATTACTTATTATTTATTTAGATATACTAGTTTAATATCATAATTTCACATAATTTATAATGGAAATTAGTTTTAGTTATATATATATATATATCAATTTTTCATTAAATAAACTATTAGAAAAAAATTCAATGGCTACATTATAATGGCCAGACATTTTCCCAAGGTTTATTATTTGTTTTGTTTTTCATTCCTAAATAGAAATTAAAAAAATTAGGATATAATGTAAATTAATGAAACAATAATTAATCCTAAGGTGTCACATTCTCCCCTCCATAAATAATCTGTGTCGTTACTATTTTTGACACATTTTATGAGAGTAATTTCAATATATATCATACATTTAACCCTTCAATGAAAACTGATTTTGGTTTTATTTTATGCATTATCATATATTTGAAAATATTAAAATTCATATCATCCCTTGGTAAATAAATATAAACAATCCTTAATCAAATATAAAATAATGTTGGATGAAGAATATATATATGTATAAGGATTTACATCTTACAAACCTTGAATTTTTTTTCACATTAGTCTTACCACATTGTAATTTAATTTATCACTCAAAATAAAAAATATTCTAAAAAATACATAACATAATACCTTAGAATATCTGGAGTGATCAATTACTATATTCGTCACTTGAACTTTATATATATGATTTTTCATGTTCATATCTTTTGAGAAATTATTTGTGACTAATTACCCAATTTTTATTAGGACTAGTGAATTTATTTTCATTATTACAAATTTTAATTAAATTAATGAATTGTGTTTTTTGTTACTTTATTATTCTATTAAACATTTGAATATGAAGGAATTTATTTTTTCACTTATTTACAATTACCATTCCTTTAAAAAACCCTATTGTTTTTATTTGAAAATTGTTAACATATAGGAAATTGGTACTTAATTATTTCAACATCTTAGTTACATGAATTTACAAGATAATCTACTATCCACATAATTACTTTATTTTTAATCAAAATTATGTTCACATTATTAATAATGAATTTTGATAGCTGGGTAATATAATCATAATGGTTTCTCAAATCTGTACTTATCATTTTAGGTTGACCATTGTGATAATATCTTCATTTTCTGTTGCATCAATTATGAACATTATTCTATTAGGAATAATTCATTACTAAAACTAAGGGACATAAAATGAGTGATGAAAAATAAGATTTTATAATTTTTAAGTAATTAAAACCAACATAAAAATCTCTTACTCTTTCAAAATTTCTACAATTATTTATTAGTTCAATATTAATAATTCATGGATAAATATTAGGTACATTTGGTTGGGTTTTGTAAAATTCCCTAACCTAATTAAATATAATAAGAATTCATTTATAATGGAACATATATGGAATTTGATTAAACAATTCCAAACCCCTGGGAGTGTCATTCTAGATGTGAAATCATAGTCCCACTCAACATTTATATGAATAAATACTGAATTAGTGGTCAATAATTTTTTTTGTGTGATTACCTGAAGGTCCATCTATTTTATATCCACATTAACTATCCAGTATCAAGATAGGGTAGTAAATTTAAGGATAACTACACAATTTATACATTGAAAATCATTATGATGATTCCATACACATAGATTTATCCTATAGTTTCACCTATAGTTTTCTCTATAGATATACTATATCAATATCAATTATATTCTATATTAAATAAACTTTAATTTTTTTTATTCCTATGAAATTATTATAAACCATAAATTTTCACATTTAAATTTTCACTCAAATAGAATCCAAATCTCAAAGTTAACTAAACCATGAGACAATATATAATTCCACATAGGAACCCTATAATATGGTTCAAATAATCACTCTCATTATATACCTAAAATTAAATGAACTAAATATATCCAAATTTAACCCTAAATAATAATAATATCACCAATAAATATGGATTAAAATCTATATGAATTAATTTTATTTTTATAGTTTTAGAGAGTTTGATAATGGTTTTTAGAGAAAAAACCCTTTCACTCTAATCTAGTGGATATTTCATCTATTATAAAAATAAATTAATCCATAATAATTCTTCATCATATCCCAAAAAATTATCTATATAAACTATTCTTTTAGGAAAAACATTTGTAATAAATTTTCTCTTAACATAGGAAAATGAATATATAATAAGCATTGGTCTAAAATGTTCGTTTTGAATGTATACAGAAGATAAAATTCAATTATCATAAGTGATTATAAGAATATAATTCATAATATTTCTAGAAAAAATTATCAAAATATCAACAAGTGAACAAAATTGAAATAATATATATATATATGGATAATAGTGGAAGGTAAAATACAATATGGATAACCATAGTTGGTACATTTTGAATAAATTATATATTGTCTGGACACTAATTCAAATCCCTAGGTGAATACATAATAATCATTGATATTATGATCTTATTCTCCATAACATTCTTTTAGGAAATATTTTGTTTCTAGTAAGACTACACCAAGATCAATAATATATGTTGTCTCGTAAGATTCATGAATACATCAAGGGGTGACCTATGTTGGTCCTCACCCAATGATAATTAAATTTAATTCATTAACCTTAAGATGAAATTAATATAATATAGAAAAAATAACAATCATTCCTTTGTAATCAATTAAAATATGAAATAAAAAACATATATAATTATCTTCAATATCTCCCCAATAAAATAATATAACACCTTTCATTGTATGCATGCCTTAAAATAATAGAACATATATAAATGGATATATTATGAAGTAAATAAATTCACTAATAATTTGATGTATAGAATATTTGTGAATAGTTATAAATCATAGGAATTAAATATATGTCATTAAAATGGAGAATCATTAGAATATAAATTATTCATATAATAAGTAATGATTTTAAATATTGAGTGGGAGATCGATTATATTTTTATAGAAAAAAAACATTACAGAGGCCTTTAGATATAAATAATCTATATTGTATCATTTTAAGAATATCCTTGATCAATAATAAGAAATTTCAATGTGTTTATACAAAGTATGTTATATTTTTTTAAATATTTCAATATGTGATTAATGTATTTGAGGGTGATTTAAAGAGGATATTTAATGATCCACGAGTTTCTATTTTTTCATTCTTGATATATCATCCATATCTATAAATAACATAAATTTTATTAATTTAATACCTAGATCTATGTTAAAGGATCTTTGTGAATGTATTCATAATGAGATAGTGACCATATTAATGAAGAAGTTTCATTCATTAAATTTCATTAATGTTTGTTGATCATTAAGTGAATTAAATAAAATTCCATATAGATAAAGAAGAATGGTCTACAATATTTTAGAATACTATTGGAGCAATTGAAATGGGATGGAACTCATGTGAAGATTATCTAAGATATATATGATGGCCTATCTAACTTATCATATTTTGGTATGGGAAATCCAACATGTATATAGATGTATGTAGCTGGTTATGAAAAATTGATAAATATTCATAACTGAATGAATGTACACATATGTAGTAAATATTATTAACAAATTTTACTATGAATCCCAAGTTAAACATGTAGGAAAATTCAATACATGGAGGCTATTAACATCGGTAGTGGAGAATGATTTCAGCCATTATATCCTTATAAATAAGTTGATATTTAGAAAAAATAAATTCTGAAAATGGATCTTCTAGGCGGTAGAAATGTACGATTTAATGAACGTGAGAATTTTAAATGATTTTACTGTAGTTTATGTTGTAGATACTGATAACAGGATGTTTTAATATCATATTAGTATAAGAAACCCTTTATTTATTGATATTAAATGGGGAAGAATATAAAAAACATCTAAGTATATATATATCATGCAATATATAAATAATCAGAAATCAAAAGAATATTTAAATGTTTATTTGAAAAATAATTTTGATGATTTTAAATATAGAATTAGTCAAGAATATATTGAATGATTCAAATGAGATAGTATTATCTCTAATTATTATATGGCTTCTATTATTGATATATATTAATATAGTGATTGGGAATCTTTTGAGAATAATTTTCATGGTGAATCTATGAATATAAGAATATAGTTAAAATATTTAAAAATTGTGATGTAGGGAATTATGTGAACAATTATTCATACATTTATGATTTTTATGGATACTGATACATATAGTATAAATAATTTTATTATTAGGGTTAATTATATGAGATTTACCTGTGTATTTAATGATGTTGAGGTCTAACTCGATAACATCAGATCTGTATGTAGTTTAATATCAAACCAAAAAATCCCTAGCTACTAAAAACTATTTTGAAGTTGTATATGTGCATACCTATTGACCCATCCACTCATTTTTATAGATTCTTTTTATAGTGGTGTATATGAAAATGAGAATAATAATGAGATTATTATTTGTTGCATTATCCAATAAATTGATGGATTTTTTGACTATTGGGATAACATGTTGATGAATAAAAGGTTTTTAGTGGGTAAAAAAACCATAGTCATCTAAACTCAATAGATAGTCATAATTTATAATAATATTATACTGGATAATGTTGGTTTCTAGTAATAACCTATTTTTCATTGAGTTAAAATTTATTAAAATTTTGAAATTTACATGTGCTGATTTCATTAAATGTATATCCTAACATTAGGAGATTTGTGACATATATTCTTGAGTGTATTGTAATGTTCATCAAATTCAAGAGGATCAACTTATAATGAGATGAATTTATATAGGTATACAACTTGTTCACCCCCACCTAAATTAGTGGTAAATCATACGTGGGGAACTACATGTGGTATCAAAGGAAGGTTCCCTATAATGATATAAGGTTTAATTGTTGGTGACAAATTGTAACTCTATAAATATCTAGGGTATTACAAAGCATTATTGGAATAATTAGTATAGGTGGGGGAATTTTATTTTACATTACATCATATAACATAGCCTAAATGTGATAAATGACGATACGTATAGATTTAAATGAATTAATGATGGTATGAAATTAAATTATTTTTATATGAGGAATATAACGTTATATTTATATGTGATACATCTACTATTTATATCTCTATTAGGGTAGTTATGATCAACGTTCATGGGTTTGTTGACTTCAAATTAAATCAGTGAAAAAATAAGAAGTATATATGAAGATAATGAAAAAATTATAGAATATAAAAATCATGTTTATCAGATAATGTTTGAACACAATAAAATGGATAATAATTAATATATTTAATGGAATATCACATAGGTAAATGAGATTAATGTAAACATCATTAGGTATGGGTTGAAGATTCCAAATTAATTTATTAGAAAATTAACTAATGAGATGTTTTTCTTGATTGGTCTGATTCAAAAACCAATGATTTCTATGTAAGAGAAGATGTACCAAGTGATGAGATATAGAATTTATTCAATTTTCCTGAAATTATAATGGATCAATCCGTCCAATAGATTGAAAAATTTTGAATGGGTTATTATTCCATGAAAAATGTAAATAATAAAAAAATAGTTCTACAGAATTTGGAAATTCATATTCTATTATTAAAAAAAACATCTACCATTTTATTTGCGATCAATTATTCTAATTCATGATATGAATATGGAAATGTAAAGGAAAAAATCTACCACAATATTATAAAAATACTAATATTACTGATAATAAAAAAAATATTTCAAAACAATTATATTGGAAAATCAAATAAGATGAGGATGGTGTGGGGACATAATTAAAAATGAAGAATATCGGCTTCTATAAAATAAAATGAATTTTATGAGGAAGAAAAATAAAATAAATATCTACATATTGTTAAAATAGCGAGGATATGTTCATTTATAATGTTGATAATGTATATAATTAATCATTTAGAAATGATGTTGGGGAATAAAGGGTAGAAACCTAATTAGAGATTAAAGACATATTAAAATATTTCATTAAACATATATATATATATATATATATTATTCATCAAAGAAAAGAAAATCATTAAGGAAAAAATAAATTGGGAAACTTTAAAAATAATTAATAATAAATATTTTACCTTTTAGATTTAGAAAAAATCAATTAATGGTTTTTAACATTGAAATACTGTATATAAATTTTATGTAAAACTTACTTAAATGGATGAAAAACTATATGAGTCCATGGAATATCTCTCACTTTTCAGAGTGTATTTAACATGGCCAAATGAAGCTTTATAAAATATATCTATTGAAAATAATAACCTCTTGAAAAATATTATGTGACATGTGAAGGTAAACAATGTAACCCAGTACCAAATCAATTTGATAATAAATCAATTATTTGTTATAATGAATGCATTAAATAAAATTTGAGGAGTCCTAGAAAAAGGTGTATGAGGGGAAATATTCTAATGTATATTAATGGATTATTATTATAAGGATTCCTTATCCCCATTTTAAAAGTTAGTCTTGGTTTTAAATCCTACAACAATAAACACCAAATGTGTATATCAAGATCAAATCTTTAAGAAATAAGTTTCAAGTATTCTAATGGTGTTTTGGAATCATTTGGTGTAAATCCTATACATTCTTATACAATATTTAATTTCCTAACTGTGGAAAAATTTAAGGTGTGTTTATTGATAATATAAGAAAAAAAATCTAACTAAACAATCTATTTCAATGATATATAACACAAATATCAATGAAAAACAAATTTTAGATTCTTGATGAACCTTATTGGAATTTAGTTTGGACAGACACAAGGATGAGGTATGAATGTAATATAAGAAAAGAATATATATATTGTGGAATGGAATGGGGTTAAAAATAAAAAAATCATAATAAATTTAATCAATATTGGAATACTAATAATATTAATAAATAGTCAATAGTTATTGAGCCCAATCAATTGAACTTTGATAAACAACTGAACGAAATATGAAATCCTTCTAATGGTAAATGAAATAAATTTGTATCAGATGGTTTGCTGAAATTTGATGTGTACTGTATATATATGAAGATACACAATAATGGGGGGAATGGTTATTCAACATAATGAAGAGGTTCACAGATTGAAATAAGAATATGAAATGGATGAGATACAGTGTAGAAAGAAGAGATGGAAGATAACATCCCAAGATGAAATTAGAAGAAAAATATTATCCCAACATGAGAAGGATGTCTCACCAGAATGATTCTTCTAAGGAAAAAAATGATCACCACTTATTTCATATTATTATTATTTAATTAGGCCATCATATAAGTAACTTATGTTGTTAGTTTTGATATGTAATAAATATTAAAAAAAGGGAAATAATGAGTCGGTCACTATAGGGAAACAAGAATAGATTTTAATTCAAGGAATCTATTAACAAAAAATAAATATTATATTATCTTTTCATCTATTAGGGGGAGATATTGTAATTGTTCTTATAATATATTTATTTTAGTAACTCAATAATGTCTGGCTATCCATGAAAACCTGATTTTTTTTATATTATAATCACTCATAATTTTTTTATAATTGTACGAATAATATAATTATGGGGTATATTTAGTTGTCAACTTATAAAAAAAGAGAGAGATACATGACATGTGAATGATATTATTTATTGTTAACTAAAATTTGTATATGTTGATTTAATTAAAAGAATCAATTTTTTACCAAAACACATTTGAGAATTAAATATTTTTAAGAATTGTATTCCTTGTATGGTTGTGTATGGAATACATAAAAATACATTTTTATTTAATTATTAGTTTATTAATTGTTATAGATCACATATACATAATTTAGTTTAACTAAAGGAACATTTATAAGAGTAATATAAGGTAAAAACCATCTATTTGTAAATGGGTGATGAAAATGAGAGTTCCTTGAAATTAAAAACAATAGATTATAAGTCCCACAAATTTATGTCTAAAATTTAGTTTTGATAAGGAGATAAATATAGAATCTATCTTGGAAAGAATATTGATTTTAATTATTCAAATTTATAACAAATTCATAAGGTGATATATTGGATCATGTGTAATTATTTTATTTTTATAAGTTCAAATGTGTTTTTTGGAGTTTATGATGGTCAATGGTTGATTTATAAAGAATAATGAGAGTTTATTAGGTGTAAAAAAGATAATTAATTTATTTAATACCATTACTATATTGATACATTTCATGTTTCTCTGGAGTGTAATCATTTAGTATTCATTCAAGAACACATAGTGTCAGGAATAAATAAAAAGTGTCATTAATTAAATATTATGTATGATATATTAATGATAAATAGAATTAAAAGAAAAAATCTTATTAACAAAGTACAAATGTGTCAAATATTTTTTAGGGGAATTAATGTAATTTAGATGGGATATGAATTGAATAAATAAGATATTAGTTTTTGAAAGATTATTATAATTCTTAATAATCATCAAAGGGATTCTATGCATGTATTTAGATCCATGTAGCCTAATATGTGATGTTTTATAATATAATGAAATTGAATTAATCTTATTATAAAATATAACTTTCATATCCAAATAAATATACATAGGTGATTTGAAATACATAGTAAAATTCATTCCATATACATGATTTACATTAGAGTATGAGAAACATGTATTTTATGATATCCTTATTTATATTTTAATGTTATCAAAATATGATGTCCTAAAAAATATATGGTCATTGTGGTAGAGATGTATGTTTTAATTAATAAGAGGATTTAAAATGACTTTAACAATAAATATTTTTTTGATGTTTCTAAAGTAAAATTTTTATATCAGAATAGTAGAGAATACCCGAGTCTTAAATTTTTTTAATTAGGATGTGATTGCATAGATATTTATATGTCAAATAAAATATTCACCAAATGCATTTCCTTTTTTAAATTTGAATGGTTATTTGAGTGTTAATTCAGAAGATCCTAATAATGTAATTAATTAGGAAAATATTTATACATTTTAATGAGATAATTATACAAAAAAAATCATTTTGTTACCATAATTCAAATATGTAAATACTGAAGAGTTTTTTGTGTGAATAATATTCATAATGAATCAATTATTATAAATATATTGTGGTGGTATCAACTAGAGGGTGAATAATATTATTTTAATATATCTCATGTATACATTATGAATTCTGGGATAGTTATAAAAGTCTACTATCATGATGTAATGACGAAGAACTTGAGTGTGGCATTATATTAGGTTATTCAGTATTGGTAACTAGAATCTAGATCATTTAAGACCAAAATCATGAATAAATATTAACAAACCTATAAAATATAAATTAGGAATATCATGGAGAGTTACATGTGTAGGCATATTGATCCATATTCTTGTAGAAGAATATAAAAATTTCAAGTGGGTAAAACGAAACTAAGGACAATATTAATATATTTATATGTTGAATGAACCAGAAATATCATGTATCATGTAACTAGGGAGAATAATCAATCACATAATAATGGTTGATTGTGGAGTACAACATGTTAACAAATGTAATCAAATATGGGTGTATAAACAATGATGACCAGTTGGGCTAAGGAGCCTATTGTAATTTATATTAAGATCTATGAGGATAATCTATGTTAGGGGAATGAAAACATGATATGTATTAATCACATCATCAATTCCATGTAGATATTGTTTACTAATTTCTACAATTTCATTAATTGACATGATGTGTGGTTGTGACATATATTCATTAGCAGATCTAGACCATTGTGTCACACCCCGACCAATGCATTATTTTAACTTAAATATTTTGGGTCTTTATTTTGAGTTGCGGTTTGAATCAGTTCTATTTTAAAATGGATTCGGGATCTTATATGGGTGTGCGCCCGTACGCGCGACCGTCTGTAGCACCCAATCACATTTAGAAAATGTTTTATTATTAAATGTGTCATTATTGGGGTGTGCGACCTTGCCCGCGACTGTGGTCGGTTCCCATTCTTAATAAGAGACTGTTCTATTTTATTAAATTTATTTTTACATGGCCGCTCAACTAGGCGTACGACCGCGCATGCAACCGAGAACGCACTGCTCTAGTGACTGGGCGTGTGACCGTGCACGCGACCGGACGCGCGACCGAGCATGCGACCATGCGTAGTGTTTAACTTCAATTAAGAATGATATTATTTTGGTTGGTTTTATTATTTTAGTTTTATTATTAGTATTAATATTAATTAAGTTACTATTTTAATTAGGTTATAATTCTAATTATTATTTTTCAGCTAATATTTTGATTTGGACGTCATTATTAAAATTAATCTTACAATTATAAAATAATTAACTTACTATTAATATTAACATTAATTTTGTGATTTGTGTATAGGTTACTCTAGGTTGTTTTTAATTTTCATTTCATTATCTATTTCATGATTTATTTATTATTATTCCCCCCCCATTTATTTCTTTTTTTCTCTATTTCTTTTTCTCTCCTTTTTTTCTCTCATTTTTTTACTCCCTCTTCCTCACCCACTCCCTCTATCTTGTCGCTTCCCCCTTCCAAAAACCCTCCTCCTCTCTTCTTCCAGACCTCCGCGCCTCCTCCCTCTCCGGCCGCCGTCCTCACCGCGCCTCCTCCCTCTCTGGCCGCCGCCCTCGCCGCGCCTCCTCCCTCTCTGGCCGCCGCCCTCGCCGCGCCTCCTGCCACGGCCAACCGCGCCGGCCGTCCCGCTTGCCTCGCCCGAAGCCACCCCCCGACTGACCTCCTGCTCTCCTCCGACGGACTGAGCTCACACCTCCGTCCTACGCGCCGACCTGCCACCCCGCACACATCTCTTGCCGGATGGACCTCATTTCGGTAATTTCTTCCCTCCTTGCGTTGGTATTGATTTTATTTGTTTTGATGCCTTGTTTTAGGGTCCTATTGGGTTTGATTATGGTGTTTATTTGGTACAATTGAGGTTTCGCACATGATTTAGGGAAAATCCATAGATGGTTCTGCGTTTTGATTATTGTTTGATGGATAAATTGCACGATTGATTAATTTAGCGTGATTATTAATTGGTTTATTTGAAGAGAATTCAATTTTACTTTAGGTTTTGTATATTTTGATATATTAAGAGTTTAGTGTTATATTTATATGATAGAAGTACTTGTTGCAATGAAAACCTTGTTGAACTGTTTAAATAGTGTTTTATAAATTGTGCAGTTAGTTTATCAATATGTGCAAGAGGTGAAAAGTGTTTTTTTATATAGCGTCGTGTGCGTTGGTTTTCAAATAGAATTATTTTAGTGTAGTTTTGTGGTAAAACTTTGAAACTCACCTTGAAAATGTTTTAGTAAGTGTTTCTTTAATTTATTTAAATTGTTTATGTGGAGAAAAAAATGGTTTTAAGACAATTTATTATACATTTGATTTTAAATTGGTACCCTAATATGAGATACAATGTGTTTTATTTGAAAACCCATGTCTGGTTTCTTATCACTATTTTATAACATGTATTGTTGGTTTATCAAAATGTGGAAAGATTGCAGTTAGTGTTTTGGTGTGGTTTCAATGTGCGCTTGGTTGTTGAAGCTGGCTTTGGGTGAGTTCTTGTTAAAAAGTCTCATTTTGTTATTTATAATTGTTTCATAAAATGTTTTAATGATTTGTTAAGTTGTAAAGGAGGTGAAGATTGTGTTTTGGGGTTCTTTTGGTGCGTGTATTTTTCTCAAAATGGTATCCATGTGTGTAGATGATGGTTCATGGGGTGCATCGTGTCTTGTATCATCTGGGTGCGTTAATGTGATGCGTTTTTCTGAAATGTTTTATAGATTTTTTATGTGTTTATTTGTCTTATTAAATTATGTGTGTAGTGCATTGGACGTTTCTGTGTTGGTTTTGGGCTGCGGGTGCCGAGAATTCCTACATGTACATGCATAGGGTAAGGTATATATATATATATGCCCTCTTTGTACATATTCCCTCATGGTGCGGGGAATATGTGCAATGCAGCTCGGGGTATATATATATATATATGTATAAATGCCTGTGCATGTATGCGTCAAACATGGGTTCGAGTGGTCGTTGACAAATAACGACATGTTTGAGGTAGGTCCCCTATTCCAAAGCTTTTAATTTGAAACTCATAATTTCTTGATTCTTTTAAAAATATGTTTTACACAATGCTATATACACATGCTATGGAATCTGATTGTAGTTACTAGAAACTATTATGCCTTGTATTGGAAAAATTGAAATGTATTTCAAAGCCGTTGGTCTTAAGTGAATTTTCTTGAAAAATTGATTTCTTAAGTGGTTTTGAATGGGTAATGTGTATTTCCAAAGGTGTTTGGCCTTTTTGGCTGGTTGATTTTAAAAAAGTGTTCCCTTTATGTAATTAGTCATATTTGGCATCTTAAGAATGTTTTATGAAATATAAAAACCTCTATTGAGGCCCGTTTGGCACTTTAATATTTGGCTTGAAAAAATAGAAAACCCCTTTTGAGTCATTCCCCTATGTTTTAAAATAAAATGTGATGCAAGTGTTAATGAGTGGTTTGTGATATGTGCCTAGTGTAAAGGCTTGTGCGTGATTGTGTGATGTAAAGAGGAGGAATGCACTAAAGTAGGGAGTGTAGTGGTGAAAGGTTGAATGAGTTTTAGATAAAGAAAGTGTAATGTACTTGTTTGATTACTTGATAAAGAAAACTCACCACCATTTGAAATAGAACTCAATGGGAAACCCGGTTATCTAGGTGGTTGACCAAGACTAGTACACTAGATGACACGGAAGGGGTTTGTCCCAATTTGTCTAGCAGGATTGACGCAACAACACTAACTAAATATATGAATTTCTGAGGGTCATGGCCTTCTAAGCCACGTTTTCTGAGGGATGTGGTCTTCTAAGCCACGTTTCACCGAGGTACGAGGTCTCTAGGTTCCCACTTGTTCTAGCTGCCTATAGGGATTACCCATAGTGCTCATCTGTGACATGCTGCTTGTGATGAAACTTCTTTTTCAGTTGTTTCATACCTGATGTCTTGTTTGTAAAAATCCCATGTTATTCCAAACTGGTTTCTTTTCATTTTGAAAGGTTAATTCATGCTTGGAACCTATTTTGGAAATGTAGTAAGAGTGAAATGTTTTACTTTAAAATGAAAACTCATTACTTGAATTTGAAAGGAAGGGAATACATTATTTTATTATATCTTATTTTCAAACTGGCATAGTTAGGTTTCTTATTAAAGGCGGAGGGATAGGACGTGGTTATATTTTGGCTTTCCTACTGAGCATCTCGGTGCTCACGCCTACATTACTTTTCAGTTGTAGGTTTCAGTCTTGGATCGCTTTTGGGAGTGAATGTGGTTGTCGTACCATGGTGATCCACGGGGTCACCTGAGGTATGTCACATTTTTTTTGTTTATTCCTTTTTCTGCTGCAACGTTGTTCAGTTTATTTTCTTTTATTTATTTTCTTGTTCAGTTTATGTTTATTTATCTTGTTATGCGCCAAACCACTCCCAACTAGTTTGTTTTGATGCCAGGCATTAGTTGCCAGCCCGTGGGGATCGGGAACGCCCTTCGGGCCATGTCGCAGACCTGGTCGGGCACCAGGTCGTCATCCGACCCAGCCCGGTTCGTGACAAAATGGTATCAGAGGTGCCCTTGTTATTTGGGGTGTCACGTAGCTTGGTGATTTGGTGTGTTGGGAGTCAAGAGGTAGGAGAGGGAATGAAGTCATGAACTCTTGCCCATCCCGAGACTCGTGTTGCCAGGGGTAGTTCGGGATTTGGATTTTCTTATTTGGATTGGTATGTGCGGATGAGGGATGACAAGGGAAGTGGTCCGATGTTACGCGACGAGCCTGCATGGAGTAGTGACCCATGTACAACCCGAGTGCACGGTTCTTGATACTTCCTGCGGTGGATTCCCGCTCGGAGCATGGTCTGCTAATCCATGTTACCGGGTTGGCATAGCCACTAGTCCCTTATTTTTGGAAATTTTGATGTGAGTTATGTTTGACCTTCATTTTGGTTGATGTGAGTAGATCTCAAAAAAAATGAAAATGGATTTTTGTGAAGGTGGTTTCAAATGGGAATGTGGTGTTAGAGTGGAAAAGTGGTTTTGAAATGGAAATTGTTTTCTTTTAACAAATGTGTGGTTTCAAAAAGGGAAAATGGGAGGTGTTTTGGAAGTTGTTTTGGAATCTCAGTAACACTTTTTGGAATGTGAATTGGAAAATGTTTTGGAAATTGGAAATGTATTACTTTGACGATAAGTCACTTTCTCAAATTGGTTGGGAATTTGTGTTGTGTGATTAATGGTATGTTTTAGAAATGAGAAGTGTCTTAAATTGACCCCTGGTATTCCTATGAGTGATCACATACATTGAGGTGCGCATGTGGTAAGTGGGGAAATTGGCGATGTGAGTGGATGGGTGCTTGAGCTAGCACGGGGATATGTATGTGTGAGACTTCATGGGATATCAATGGGGGATATTTAAGTGGTTTTAGTTGCTGAAAAATGGTTTTCAAAAAGGGTTTTTCAGATGCTTAGAAAAGTGAGTGAGAAATGGTTTAGCGTTCTCTTTTCATGTTGGGTATTCTTTTTTTTGTGGGTTCTTGGTTTTGACGTATTGAATTGTGGTTGGAATAGTGATTTGAGTTTGAGCATTCGTTTTTGATTGAGGTGTGGAATTTTGATTTATGATGAGATTTGATTCGGATTTGTGCCCCTTGTTTTTGAGTATGCTGCCCAGAAATGTCTCAGAAGTTCCTAGTGAGCCTCTTCGAGTTGTTGGTTCTACCCAGACTCTTAGCAGAGTGGTGTAATTGAATTCTTTTCGGTTGTTGTCTGTCTTTTGTAGTGATCGTGATATATTGAAGGTAACAGACTAGCATGGTGAAATCGTTGGAGTTTTTAGGTTATTGGAAACTCACAAGTCTAAGAGAGTCCGTGTAGGTTCAGGTCCATTTGAAGGTGCAACTTGGGATTGGTGGAGGAGATAAACCTATTGTTGTTGCATGATGGTATGACTTGGAAGGTGTTTAGGACCACTCTCGTTTGATGGTTTATATTTGTGGAGGTGAAGGTAAGGGAATAGACCAGGCTTGGGAGTGTCCAGCAAGCCCAATGAATAGTGAAGGCCTACGTTGGGCATCTCAAAATGTTGGTCTCCTTTTCTCTAAAGATAACGATGCAGAATCAGTTAAAGTTTCTCTTATGTGGAGTATTCATCTATTGTTCAAGGACCGGTTCCCTTTGGTGTTTGGGATGGTTCCCCATTCTGTGAGAGTGAGATGGAGGAACCCATCTCAGACAGGTTTTCTCGTCAATTCCATCTTCTATTAGTTGGACCACCCCCTTGTTTGCTTCTAGTGTGCTCAGTTTGGGTACTTTAAGCCACCTTGTCATCATCATTCATTGAAGACTTGCTGTCGGTGTGGCTGTTTGGGAAACTTTGAGAGGTTCTTCTAGCGGCTTCATCAGGAGGAGTCTCAACATGAGAATGTCAGCTCTTGACTACGAGGCAGCAAATGCTTCAAGACATCAGAGCTCCAACCACAGGTCTCGGAGCGAATCCTTTCACGCAGTCAGGAATCATTGGGTTTGGGGAACCATGGTTTAATTTTTGACTCCAATGCTGAAATGGGGATGGTATGAATTTCCTTGTTGTAGCTCTCCTGTCATTTAAGGTTCTTTCCTACTGTATGTGGCATAGAGGCCTCGTTGCCTCGTTGTGGTCTTTATTCCCTGAATACCCGACTTTGGCAGTAAGGAGGTGTGGTGGTTTCATTTTCTTGTAATTTTAGTAGTTGCACCTCCTCAAATATGAGCTTTGGAGTTGTCTCTTTATGGATGTGAGTCTCAAGATGATTATCTCTCTCATGTGGCTAGCTCTTTTAGTGACCTGTTCTTGTTTTAGGATGTTCTCGTTTTGAAGACAATTGAATTTTGGGAAATAATGAATAGGGGTTGGTCCGCTACTCAGTTTGGGGTCTTTCGTCGATGACCCCATGTGGTGGGGGTCTAGTTTATGCGAAGAGTTCATGGGTTGGTTTGTGCTGGGTTTCTCGTACTGGTCTGTGATCACTGGTTGAAGCTGGTCAGTCCTTAAATGGTGGGAAGACCCACCATGAATCTTGAAGTGCCTTCTTCAAGGTTTGGTCTATGTGGCGTTTTCCTCTTGGATCAAGTTGACAGTTCCAGAGTAAGCTCATGCTAAGAGTCTCAATGTCGGTTGTGCTAGTCGGGTTCTTGTGGTGGGGAGAACCCTCCTCATTTCCTGATGGTTCTTTTCTTTTCAGTTCCCCTCAGAGTTGGTCGAGTGTGACTGATGGAGTGAAAAGTTACACCGAGTTGTGATTTTGTTGGCCACATTTAGTTTCAAACTCAATTTTGTTTCCTCGTTTGGCTTGGTGACTTTCTAGGGGTAGAAAGTTTTTGTGGTGGGGAGAATTGTCACACCCCGACCATTGCATTATTTTAAATTGAATATTTTGGGTCTTTATTTTGAGTTGCGGTTTGAGTTGGTTCTATTTTAAAATGGATTTGGGATCTTATATGGGTGTGTGCCCGTACGCGCGACCGTCTAAAGCGCCTAATCACATTTAGACAATGTTTTATTATTAAATGTGTCAATATTGGGGTGCGCAACTTTGCCCACGACTGTGGTCGGTTCCCATTCTTAATAAGAGACTGTTCTATTTTATTAAATTTATTTTTACATGGTCGCGCAACTAGGCGTGCATCCGTGCATGCAACCAAGCGTGCACTGCTCTAGTGACCGGGCGTGTGACAGTGCACGTAATTGGACGCGCGACCGCGCACGTGACCATGCGTAGTGTTTAACTTCAATTAAGAATGATATTATTTTGGTTGGTTTTATTATTTTAGTTATATTATTAGTATTAATATTAATTAAGTTACTATTTTAATTAGGTTATAATTATAATTATTATTTGTCAGCTAATATTTTGATTTGGACGTTAATATTAAAATTAATCTTACAATTGTATAATAATTAACTTACTATTAATATTACCATTATTTTTGTGATTTGTGTATAGGTTACTCTAGTTTTTTTTAAGTTTCATTTCATTATCTATTTCATGATTTATTTATTATTATTTTCCCCCCATTTATTTCATTTTTCTCTATTTCTTTTTCTCTCTTTTTTTTAATCCCTCCTCCTCACCCGCTCCCTCTATCTCGTCACTTCCCTCTTCCCTAAACCCTCCTCCTCTCTTCTTCCGGCTCGCCGCGCCTCCTCCCTCTCTGGACACCGCCCTCACTGAGCCTCCTCCCTCTCCGACCGCCTCCCTCGCCGGCCTCCTCCCTCTCCGACCTCCCCCCTCTCCGACCGCCTCCCTCTTCGGCTGCCGCCCTCGCCACGCCTCCTCCCTCTCCGACCGCCTCCCTCGTCGTGCCTCCTCCCTCTCCGGCCGCCACCCTCGCCACGCCTCCTGCCCTCGGCCAACCGTGCCAGTCGTCCCGCTTTCCCTGCCCGAATCCACGCCCCCCCTCGCTGGACCTCATGCTCTCCTCCGGCGGACTGAGCTCACGCCGCCATCCTGCGCGCCGACCTGCCACCTCACACACCTCTCTTTCCGGATGGACCTCCTTTCGGTAATTTCTTCCCTCCTTGCATAGGTATTGATTTTATTTGTTTTGATTCCTTGTTTTAGGGTCCTATTGGGTTTGATTATGGTGTTTATTTGGCACAATTGAGGTTTCACACGTGATTTAGGGAAAATCCGTAGATGGTTCCGCATTTTGATTATTGTTTGATGGATAAATTGCTCGATTGATTAATTTAGCGTGATTATTAATTGGTTTATTTTATGAGAATTCAATTTTACTTTAGGTTTAGTATATTTTGATGTGTTTATGAGTTTAGTGTTATGTTTATATGATACATGTACTTGTTGCTATGAAAAACCATGTTGACCTGTTTAAATAGTGTTTTATAAATTGTGCAGTTAGTTTATTAATATGTATAGGCAGTGAAAAGTGTTTTTTATATTGCATCGTGTGTGTTGGTTTTCAAACAGAATTATTTTAGTGTAGTTTTGTGGTAAAACTTTGAAACACACCTTGAAAATGTTTTAGTAAGTGTGTCTTTAATTTATTTAAATTGTTTATGTGGAGAAAAAAATGGTTTTAAGGAAATTTATTATACATTTGATTTGAAAGTTGTATCCTAATATGAGATATGATGTGTTTTATTTGAAAACCCATGTCAAGATTCTTATCACTATTTTATAACATGTATTGTTGGTTTATCAAAGTGTTGAAAGATTGCAGTTAGTGTTTTGGTATGGTTTCAATGTGCGCTTGGTTGTTGAAGCTGGATTTGGGTGCGTTCTTGATAAAAAGTCTCATATTGTTATTTATAATTGTCTCATAAAATGTTTTAATGATTTGTTAATTTGTAAAGGAGGTGCAGATTGTGTTTTGGGGTTCTTTTGGTGCGTGTATTTTTCTCAAAATGGTATCCATGTGTGTAGATTATGGTTCATGGGGTGCATCGTGTCTTGTTTCATCTGGGTGCGTTAATGTGATGTGTTTTTCTAAAATGTTTTATAGATTGTTTATGTGTTTATTTGTCTTATTAAATTATGTGTGTAGTGAATTGGACGTTGCTGTGTTGGTTTTGGGCTGCGGGTGTCGAGAATTCCTACATGTACATGCATCAGGTAAGGTATATATATATATGCCCTCTTTGTACATATTCCCTCATGGTGCGGGGAATATGTGCAATGCAACTCGGGATATATATATATATATATATAAATGCATGTGCATGTATGCGTCAAACATGGGATTGAGTGGTCGTCGACAAATAACGACATGTTTGAGGTAGGTCCCCTATGCCAAATCTTTTAATTTGAAACTCATAATTGCTTGATTGTTTTAAAAATATGTTTTACACTATTCTATATACACATGCTATGGAATCTGATTGTGGTTACTAGAAACTATTTTGCCTTGTATTGGAAAAATTGAAATGTATTTCAAAGCCATTGGTCTTAACTGAATTTTCTTGAAAAATTGATTTCTTAAGTGGTTTTGAATGGGTAATGTGTATTTCCAAAGGTGTTTGGCCTTTTTGGACAGTTGATTTTAAAAAAGTGTTCCCTTTATTTAATTAGGCATGTTTGGCATCTTAATAGTGTTTTATGAAATAGAAAAACCTCTATTGAGGCCCGTTTGGCACTCTAATATTTGGCTTGCGAAAATTGAAAACCCCTTTTGAGTCATTCCCCAAAGTTTCAAAATAAAATGTGACGCAAGAGTTAATGAGTGGTTTGTGATATGTGCCTAGTGTAAAGGCTTGTGCGTGATTGTGTGATGTAAAAAAGGGGGAATGCACTTAAGTAGGGAGTGCGGTGGTGAAAGGTTGAATGAGTTTTAGATAAAGAAAGTGTAATGTACTTGTTTGATTACTTGATAAAGAAAACTCATCACCATTTGAAATAGAGCACAATGGGAATCCCGGGTATCTTGGGGGGTGACCAGGACTAGTATGCTAGATGACACGACAGGGGTTCGTCCCGGATTGTCTAGTAGGATTGACGCAACAACACTAACTAAACATTTGAATTTCTAAGGGTCGTGGCCTTCTAAGCCACGTTTTCTGAGGGTCGTGGTCTTCTAAGCCACGTTTCACCGAGGTACGAGGTCTCTAGGTTCCCACTTATTCTAACTGCCTATAGGGATTACCCATAGTGCTCATTTGTAACATGCTACTTGTGATGTAACTTTCTTTTCAGTTGTTTCATACCTGATGT
The DNA here is from genome assembly GCA_963277665.1 of Viscum album. Lineage (NCBI taxonomy): Eukaryota > Viridiplantae > Streptophyta > Magnoliopsida > Santalales > Viscaceae > Viscum > Viscum album. The sequence goes on along the minus strand of OY728155.1, from coordinate 353,828,962 downwards.
CTTGTTTGTAAAAATCACATGTTATTCCAAACTGGTTTCTTTCCATTTTGAATGGTTAATGCATGCTTGGAATCTATTTTGAAAATGTAGTAAGAGTGAAATGGTTTATTTAAAAATGAAAACTCATTACTTGAATTTGAAAGGAAGCGAAAACATTATTTTATTATATCTTATTTTCAAACTAGCATAGTTGGGTTTCTTAATAAAGGCGGAGGCATAGGACATGGTTATATTTTGGCTTTCCTACTGAGCATCTCGGTGCTCACGCCTACATTACTTTTCAGTTGCAGGTTTCAGTCTTGGATCGCTTTTGGGAGTGAGTGTAGTTGTCGTACCATGGTGATCCACGGGGTCACCTGAGGTACGTCACATTTTTTTGTTTATTCCTTTTTCTGCTACCACGTTTTTCAGTTTACTTTCTTTTATTTATATTCTTGTTCAGTTTATGTTTATTTATCTTGTTATGGGATAAACCATTCCCAACTGGTTTGTTTTTATGCCTGGCACTAGTTTCCAGCCCGTGGGGATCGGGAACGCCCTTCGGGCCATGTCGCAGACCTGGTCGGGCGACGGGTCATCATCCGACCTGGCCTGGTTCGTGACACATTGACTAGTTTAATTGTTTGAATTAAAATGGAGAGTATTTCATTAAAATATACCACTAATTCATCTCAACCAGTGGGTCCTCTATCCAATATAACTAGATAATGGATAATTATTTAGATGAAAAATATTTTACCAATTTTGTAATAAAATCTCCATGCAATTTATAAACATGGTTGGTTATTTTATATCATTTTAAAATAATTTATTATTATAATAACGGAAAAATAGATTATTTTAAAATAAATAAAATGTTGTGTGAAATTTAAAAATAAAATTATATGGGATGTGGAATTATTTGTTCACATAGAAAATGATAAAAAATTATGATTTTTAGAAAATGTGGAAAATAAACCATACAAAAAATGATAGATGTTTATAAAAAATTTACGATACCTATTTAGAAGAATATGACATTAAAAAATAATAAATTTATTGATAATAAAATTCCTAAAATAATCTAATAAATATTTTTATAAAAATAGAGGACCTTGATAGAAACGAATATGAATGGTCAGTTTCCTTAAAATATGTAAGTACTATTCAAAGGGGGGAATTAAATAGGGAGAAGACAAGTAAGTCTTGAAGAATGAATATATTTTTATAAATGATATATATTTTAGATTAAAATTATATAAATATTTAATACAATATATAGATTAAATAATGGGATTTTAATATGAAACATGCCAACAAAAATTAAATTTGAGACGAAGAACCGCTAACAACATTAGAAACATTCCTGAAAAAACATGAATATTACAATTCTAATAGAATATTAAACCATTACTAATGAGGGGATCATTAGATATAAAATTAAATGGTTGATATATGAAACATTCCAAGGAAACAGTGGTTGCAAATTAGAATATGTGTGAAGGGGTGAAACTTTTAGTTAACGAACAATTACAATAGATCATATATAAAAATAATGATCCTAAATATCTTATATATAAAAATAAAGACCATAATAAATAATATATGAAACTTATTAATAAATAATAAATTTCATAAAAAACCATAAATTTTTTTCTCTAAATGTAAATTATTTGGATATTACATATTTTCAATATCGTGTTTGAGTAATATTTATAATTTTGAACTTGTTCTATTATAGTTATGTTTTTATTAATTATTATTACAAATTTCATCATTCAAATTTAATAAAAGGTTTTTTAATGATTATTTATAAATATTTAAAATTTTTCAAATTTATTCTAAGGTATTTTTCATTGAGGTTATTATATAACAAATTAGGGACAATCATGTTTCGGTAATTTTTAACAAACTATTTGTATTATCTTATTTAATTATGAACATATTAATGATACAAATATAAAAATTAAATAAAATAATTATGTACATATTTATATCATATAAAATAATTTCATTCCAATAGTCATCGATGATATGAATTTATATCATTTTTCAAGTATTGTGTTTAACTTACCCTAAAAAGAATACACAGTAGTTAATAGAATTTTGAGAAGTTGGTTAGTTTAATGTAATAATTAATAAAGTATAATGATATTATTTATTTTTAATTATTGAAATTTTTTATAATTATTAATAAAAAAATTATAATATTACCAATATAGAGAGATTATATTGAAGGAAGAAATCTTTTTTTATTTAAATATGACTGGAATTTATGATAGTAGTTTATTTATCATATTTTAAAAAACATGTAAAATTTATCTAAATAATTTTTTAATAATTCCATAAAATTTATATTTTTTCCTCAAACCCGTTTTAATTACCATCCATGGATGAATGTGATGAAAATAAATTCAAAAAAATTCATACAGAGGCAAAAGATAATATGAACACAATAGTGAAGACATACATTTCTATAGAATAAGAAAAATGTATATTCTATTTTATTATTTAAAAAAATAATTTATTTTATGAGTAATATATATATATTTTTTTAAAATCACAATTATGACAATTCATTTATGGTGTTTATGTGAAATAAGACACATCTTTTATGTAAGTTCTGGCCCACATGTATGGAGGACATCATATATCATTTTTAAATTGTTTGGTGGATTCCAAGTAAATAGTAATTTAGCATTTCTAAATCATAAATATATTTTATTTTCAATATTAAATAATAAATATAATCTTTATAACAAGAAAATAAATATTTTTGAATGAAATGATAGATGTAGATTTGTGTATGAGGTATTCTATATACAGAAAATATCAAAATTTTATTTATTTTTAATTCGATGGGGTTGATTAAATAATGGTTATTCATGTGTTATCATAAAATATTAATATATTAATTATTTTTATTTATTTATTTATACTGGTTACATTTTTTATGATGATGATTATGATAAAATTATTAAGAACGAGGTAATTATTACGTCGGGTGATTAAAATTTATCAAAGAAATATTCTCAAAAATGAAGGCCTTAAGTATGATGATGTTAATTAGAGGATTAAGTATGTGGGATAGAATATATTATTTACTAAATGGTTTTTTTTGAAAAAATATTTGAATAAGGTAATGGACTAACATGAAGTGGGGGATGGATTTTTTTTATATTTGAAGAGGCGGGAAATTTTTGAAACACCCAATATAGTATCAATAAAGTAATAATACAAATCAAGGGTAAATGTTTAGAATGGGAGAAATGTGATTTGTATATGAGGTGTTACCATTAAAATTATCAAAAATTAATTTATTACAAAAATCAAACATTTTTTTAAATTTATTGTCAATATATACATTTTTAATTTATATGTTTTACCAGGGTATCTAATTTTTTACCAAAGTAAATAATCATAATTTCAAAAAAAATTGAAAACCATATTATATAATTAAATCAATAAGAATTAAAATATTGAAATTATTTTTCCAAATAAAATTTCATATAGTAAGAAATAATACTTTTAAAATAAACCCTAATAACATGTGATAACATTTTTTAGGGAATTTTTTTTATGGTCATGATTTATTTATAAGAATAAAATAAAATTTTTTATATTTTAATACAAACATTTTATTATTAAAAATAATAACTATTATGTGTCATTAAAATCACTACAAAACAATATTTTACATAAAAAAAATTAATTGTTAAATGTTTTTAAAAAAAATTAGAATTGAAATATTTATTTTCCAGTATATGGTTAAATGTATGATTTATAAATTTAAAATAAAATAATTAAATTTATTAAAAATATTATCAAATTTTACTTATCATAAATTTAAAAATTTGTTATGATTTAACACTAAAAATGTAATAAAACTCATTATTCAAGGAAACCAGTATTTTTTATTATTTATCTAATTATTATTTATTTTTTAAAAATATCAATAAAAAACCCTGTGATAATATATAAATCACAAATCTAGAAATTAGTATTTTTAGTCAAATTAATATTTATGAATTTGAGACCATAATTTTTATAAATAAGAAAAAAATATTACGAATAAAAATTCATTCGAATATAACATTTAAATTCAAAAAAATATCATCACTATTATTATTATAATTTCTTATTAATTACTATTCGAAGTCATTTTAAATTTTAATCATATCAATAATATATGTTTTACCTAAATTTTTTAGTCTCTTTAAAAACAATAATAAAAATTTAGAATAGTCCCACTTTAAGGCATAAATCAGTCATATTAGTTGTTAATATCAAATAATTTTATTCGTAAATCCCTTATAAGGGATAATTACCATTATTTATATTTATACACATGTGTCAAAAAAATTATCATCTATTTTTAACCACCAATTATACAACAATATTTTCATGGTTATAAAATTTTTTAGATTTTGTTTTTGGTCAATTATTGGATGTGTCACAAGTTATTGGAAACATTTGGTTTTAATATAAACAAAATAATTCATCCAAAATCACGAAGTGTAACATTTTCCATAAAATACTAAATAAAAAAGTCACACATGGGTATGTATGAATAACTATCTCGCTAAAGTATTCTTTTTATCATATATTTTGATTTATATTGATGTAATTAATTAATAAATAAGATATTTAAGATATTATAATGACTGAATAACAATAACATATTATTTAATTCAATACCATTATGTAGATTGAAAAACTTTAAATGTTCCCATTTGTTTGTGTGGACTACCATCTCAACAATGTAATATGATTTATTTCTTGTATCCTCCTTACAATGATGCACAATATAGATGAACAAAAATCATATCTGATATTTATAAAATACTTAATTCCACACAAAGGTGAATTATTTCTTTAATTTTTTTTCCAACAAGTAGAAAATTAAATCCTATAATTCATGTGTTGGTATGTACTACTGTATCGAGGGATCAATATGCTTCATTTTTTATTAATGGATATCATGGATGACTATAAAAGTATATTGAATGTATAAATAAGAGAATAAAAATATTTTTATTATTTTAGAGATGATTAGTCAATGAAAATGGTTTATGAATTGAAATCATCAAAATAAAACATAACAGGGAAATGGGAAAATTAAACAGTACATGTTTATTTTAACATACAGTAGGGAGTTAATGGGCAGATAAAAAATGTAATGGAGTTATAAGTAATATATTAAATATAAAATTTTTCTTATATGGATGTATAATGATCATACATTATATATATATGATTTCATATTTTCAAGTCATCCGGTAATGGATTTTGTTCAAATTCTTGTTTTAATGTTTTCCATTTTGAATCATTATCTACTCTATCGATGTTTATCAAAATCATCTGCGAATGTTATTATTTATATATAAAATGTAATTATTGTTTATTTTCATATAATTCTGAATTTATTTTAAAAAATCAAATAGAATATTTTAAAAAAAATCAAAAAAACATCATTCTTCAGTTTTTGCATAATTTCCAAAAATATTTTTCTTATGTTTACAACATGATGGAATTTTCTAACCATCATAAATTTTAATAATTATAATAACTATTATAAAATATTATAATGTTTATAAAATTATACTATATTTATTATTTTTTATGAATTATTAATTTGAATTAAAACAAATGAAAAAGATATTTCCTTTTACTTTTAATTTAAAATGGTAAGAGATATTGATTAATGGTTCAAATATGTTTTTGATGGGCATACGAAAAAAATTTCAATAGACAATTTCTTTCAATACTAAAATACATAATAAATATAGATGACTACATGTGAGCCTGATATATATCATTATTATTAGTGAGCCTGATATAGCTTTCATGTGGGTTTGGTAATGATTTAGTAATTGATGGATAAAAATGATGGAAAAAACATAAAGGTTATTCCATAATAAATAAAATAGAATTATTTATTAATTTAAAATATAAAAAATAATAATATATTTTTATATGATTCTCCTTGATCCATATATTATTCTCCATAAGGGATATATAGAACTATTTTGATTTCATATGGTCAAAAATATATGTGATCATTCAAAGGTGAACAATTTATTTTTTATAAGAGATTAAATGTTTTTCCTGATTATCACAATTCCATATTGGGTTTCATATTATTTTTAATCGGTTTCAAATGTTTTAGTCAATAAAAGGAGTATTATTTAATGTATATATTCTTAATTTATGTTTACATTATTTTTTGTGAAAATTGTTAAAATTTTGAAGTTATTTCATTATTATCAAATAAATAATATATTTCAATTATTTTTATATACCTTAAACTGATTTTTGTCTTTATTTAACATTATGAATGTTTTTAATAAAATCTAAACATTTGAAGGAAATATATAATGATCAATAATTATGACTTTTAGTGATGGTAAAATAATCAAATATGTTTTGGATGAGAGGATAGCTTATTGTCAATGACAAAATTTTAGGAAAATGTTTACATTGTATGGCTCTATACACATTATTTTTTATTTTTTTATAATTCTAAAAAACATTAATCATAAAAGATAATTTGAAGGTAAAAATGGGGAATACATGATATCTGACTCCTATTTAAGGGTTTTTAATGTCACATGTCATATATTTTATTATTATTACCTTGATTTAGAAAACAATACAGGTTAGGATATTATTTTAGAATAAGTTGATATGTGAATATAACTTTAATGGTCCAAATGTTATGGATAATTAATGTTTTTTAATGAATTAATGTATTGAATATAATATGACATGTTCAATAATTGTATTGAAATTTTATAAATCCAAATATTTTTTTGATATGATTTTATTTAACATAAACCATTTTTGTCTAAGTAAATTGATGCTTCCATCATGAATTGAGTTAGCATTGGTTATGATAGAAATCTCGGTGGTTACCCAATGAGAAAAAAAACAAGATATGATATATAGTGAATTTTTCAAATAGTTTTTATTAACAAGATATTTCACATTATGATTAACTATCTGAACCTATGATAGTAACATACTACAAAAAATATTTAATAATTTAATTTCATGGGAGTTTAAGTGATAATGAAAATGTCATATTTAAAATTTTACCCACATGTAAATAATTTGGGAATATTATACAATGGTAATGTATCAATATAACATGATGATATTATAGATATGGGGTGTATTAGAATTATGACAATAAATGTACCTTGTAATAAAGCTAAAAAAGGATACAACTAATCTAATTTGAATATTAACATTAAAACTAAAGATGGAAATTTTTTGAAGAACATGTAAAACATATGAATTTAATATTTTATGATTAATTTAGGAAACTAGAATTTATTTTGGATTGATGAATATCAGTATTTTATTTGTTTTATTTGTTATATATAGAAGTATTAATGAATATAATAACAATATATTGTGATAGATTTAAAAAAACTATTAATTATTGAATTGATTACATTTAGTTTTTCATAAGTATTGATTTAATGAAATTTAATCTAATTATTCACAATATTTAGTAATTATAATAAGATAAAAATAATACATATTCTTTTGAGGTATTCCTATGGTTTATTCAATTGGGATTAAAACTATTTTTTGGGAAGCTTATGTGTTTCAATAATATAAGATATATAGATATAAACCTTATGTGAATCATGTGAATTTCTATGAAATTTTATTATGATGAATGATAATATATTATATATGAAATATGTAATTTTATGATATCCATTTGGGTTATATGATTTTTGATGTTAATATGGTTAATTTGGATTATGAGTAATTATATTTGGGTAACATTTCATTAATCATATAGATAATATTGAGATTGAATAGTGTAGAGACCAGAAGCTTAACGTACATGGACATTAAATTACTTTTGTGGAATACTTAATACATAACAAAAATAGACACACAAGGATCGTAATAGTTTAGTGTCTTTGGAAACTCAAAAAATAATCTTCTAATAGTGGTGAAAGATCTTCAACATATCCAATAAAGATCTGCCTTTTTTTTACCTAAAACCTTTCTTTATATACTGGGGAAAATAAAACATAAAAGGGTGAGCTCAAATGCTAAGTAAGGGTAAACAAAAAAAATATCAACCACATCATATACAGAAGAACATAACTTTTGGAAATCTTAACCTGCAAAAGAAATCATAATTTCATAACATGCGATAAATCATAATACTGAAATGTAATCCCAATAATCATAACGTAAACCATGAAACTTTTTGTCATACACACATAATCATAGAGAATCATTTCTAATTAGTCAAGACTCATTGCCAAGACTATCTTAGTGGACAAAGTCCATTTCTGAACCGAGTTCACTCCTCATTTCAATCCTATTTCACTGAACCGGTATAACCTACCGTTACAGCCATGTCTATCTCATGAGATATAAAATCTTTACCCAATGCATTGGAGGGAGATATAGGTCCCACCCATTTCATAATGATACCATTCTTATGTGTGCCACCAAATCATAAACCATACATCATAGCATAACCCATGTAAAAAAACATCGTGACATCATAAAATAATTCATATAAGATAAAGGAATTCATAAAAATAATTCCATCACAACATAATCAAATCAATGTAATAATAGGGATAGAAACAGAACCCTTTATTATCTTAGATGGTAAATAATTTTTATAAAACACTTGAAATCCATTCTTGAGGAAAATATCCTTTCTACTTCAAAAACACTATTCCTTTCATAACATGTCATACAATTATAAACTAAAATAAGTTGATTAAAAATAAACTTGAAAACTTGTAAAGGACGCTTCTTGGAAATAATGTTTTAAAAATCCATTCATGTTGTATAAGTTAAGAAAAAATTCTTCTCGTACTTTTGTCGGAAAAGTCAAAAAGTACCTCTTACGAAAAACGACAAAAGATTCCTTTCATATCTTTTACTAAAAACTCACTGAAGGGTAAGATTGGATTTAAACAACTTTAGGTGGATGGAAACAATATTATATATTGAGGAAACATGGATATGGATGATAAAATACACCCCAGTAAATACCAAAGTATAAACAATCTCGGATAAAATGAGATTGTGATATTTTCCCTTACCTTAGGTCCGATTTGCTTCGTAAGTGTGAAAAACTCCTGTAAAATGATTTAAATAATGTCATTGACTTATTCCAGAATCATACTCATTGTTATGATATCATATATGGTTCACTTATGACTTTATATTACCCGTTCTTTTGTAAATTCCATGTTAAAGATCATTTTGGGTAAAATCGTTTCATTTGTCATCCGTGTTTTGACATGTAATTATTCATATGATTAATTAGATCATGATTACATAATTCCAGAATATAAAACATGATATATATATAATATATATTCAGAATATACATATATATAATAGATCAGTAAATGAAAAGAAATACACCGTTCATGGAGACGGTAGGCCGTACGTATGCATGAACGCTGTTTTCGTTTCCTTATTGAGTTGAATGGAATTAAGTAGATGACATACATATATATAAACATAAATCCAGTATCATTATTATGTCATATATTTCATGATTACTTATTATATATAATTTATAATCATTCATGAATGGTCAACGTGGAGAATGAATCTCATCGCGTCGTGGAGACGGTAGTCCGTACGTACGCACGAGCGATGATATCGTTCTCATGATAGTGGAATTTTATTGGAGTGTATGTATTATATTTCAGAATCAATATCACTTTAAAATAATCATATATAGTTATTATTTACACCATTATACCCATCCAAGTAAGGTGGTGGTGGGAAATAGATTTCACCACGGCGTGGAGACGGTATTCCGTACGTACGCGCGCACGGTGATTTCGTTTTCCGTAGGATATATAGATGGAGAAATAGGGTTGTTTCATACTTATAATAACATATCAGTCTATGCGTGATACTTATTTTATTACTACATAATGAAACAACCTAAGAAGAAGAAGTGGATGAAGAAATAAAGTTGAAAGAATCGGTAACGGACATTACCTCTTCTTTGAAGCGCCACTTTGAGTTCTTCTTTTAGGGTACTCAAATTGGTATTTGAGGAAGACCAGAACCTCTAGGATGTTTCTAGGGAAGTGGAGAAGAGAATTTGTTAGGGTTTGGCCGAGCATGAAGGATCAAAGTGGTGTGAGGAAGAGAGGGAGGAGGTGCCCTTTTATAAGGGAGGAGAGGGGCTCCTTTGGAAAACTAAAAATATTATTTTATTATAAAGTCATATTCGGTTTTAAATAGATCCAAATTAATTTATTTCGAAGATAAGGTGGGGAGGGGTCGACATCCTCTCATCCAATAAAATTTAGACATGTTTAGGTTCCTATTTTAACATTATCATTTAGATTTAACATTAAGTAAAATAATTTTACTTTTACCATGTCTTCTTGTGTTCTTATACTATAAGGTTAATAAACTTACTATAAGCAGCCAAACGAAACCCAAGATGTTTATTATTAATATATATAACCTTATATAAGTCATTTTGCTGAAACTTAGATTTTTAGGAACAAAAGAACAATTAATAATATAATATTTATTTTAAAAACTATTTTATGTCAATTTTGACACTATTTAGTAATTGATTTGTGTGAAACTCATAAAAGAATTATTAGTTCGAAAAAAGTTAATTAAATAAATTCTTACATGTCATATTAACATATAAAATTAGTGTAATTCATAAAAAGTTTCATATTATATTTATTTGGGTATTTATTATATCAATTATTTTAAGTTTTCACTATTATTGTAATTACTGCATCATCATTGTGTCATAATTAAATTAACTTATTTAATGTCTAAAAATTATAAATAAAATATCATTATGTAGGAAATCATATTATATTTCTAATGAATATTTACAATCGATTTTATCTTATGTATAACCCTATATTAAAAATGTTTTAGTAAATAAACATTGATTTTAACTCTTTTAACTCTTCTTTGAATTAAATAATAATAAATGCCCTAATCTAATCCAAGTGGGCCTAAATGGTCATATTTTATTTATAAGGTTGTTATTGGTCGAATTAAACTTATCCAATATAATTAGGACATGTTTTAGGGTAATAATAATATCATATTTACCCGTATTTACCCTATTTACTTTTAACCGTGGTAAAAAAAAGTAAAAAGTTACGATTCACAAAAAAATATTTTCATCTCATTGAACCACATTTTACATATTGAAATCAACCGTGTCTCTCGGATTTTTTAAATTCCACTCACAGAAGCGGTAAAATTATTTTTTATGAAAAATTCATTTTTTTAAATTACCACTGAGTGGTTTCACTATTCATCAAAAAATGAAAGTTTCCAGAAAAATACCAAAAATTAGGCCTAAGCTAAATTTGATATTATGAAATAAAAAATGATGTCTATTTTACCAAATTCAAAACATATCAGTTGAATTAGTTATTTTAAAAATTAATTCCCGTCGGCAAAACAAATTGCGTGTTTTTAAAAGATAATAACTATCAAAAGATTGACACTTGTTTATGTCTGGTTTAAATGTGAAATTACATCCAATGAAAACATTCTATTAAATTGTAAAAAAATATTTTAAATATACTTTAAAACCACTCAAATTAATAATTTACCACTATTAATTATTTCTATTGAAAAATTTGTTTTTAATTAAAATTTAGTAATTTTTTACTATTCATCAGAATATAAAAGTTATCCAAAAAGTACCAAAATCTGACCTTAGGCTAATTTTGATACTCCGAATCAAAAAATGAAGTCCATTTTGAGAGATAAAATTTCTAAAATTTTAAAAGGTTGTTATTACTATTCATAACATCTAGTTTTAATAATATTTTAATAGCATATCATTGTTTAGTGAAACTCGGTATTGCGTACTACACACGCTATCGAGGAAGATCGCGATTGCATGTAATGCAAGGCAAGTCAAGGATGCGTGTTGTGAAAGCTCCTTTTGGTGTAGCGTACAACACAAGACATTAATGAAATTAAAAAGAATATTTTTCATAAAATCTCGGGGTGTTACATTCTACCCCCCTTAAAATGAATTTCGCCCTCGAAATTCGTCGGGGTTATAAATCGTTTACTATTCATAGAAACCCACATCGTAAAAAGAAATACTGAAACTTAATTTTAAAAACTAAAGTATGAAACCTAACAATTACCCAATGTAACTCATCACTGGGTTTCCACGTAGGAGAATATAGGTGAAAATATGGATATGGAAGAAAAATCTAACCATCAAGTTATGATGGAGAGTGGTAGAGAACATGGCTATGAAAAAGCCATCGATCACAAAGCCATAGATTTGTGATGATCTAAGGTACCATCTGATTTATCAGATATAAGGGCACTAGGACAACATTTTTGGTTTTCACGATCATTTCCCTAATGTTGATGAAATTAGAATTAGAAGAAATACTTTCGTGATTTTGGTATAGTCTCACAGTAGGTAGTTCTTTAGACAATTTCCACTTCATCTCTTAAAGAAATGAAGTTGAATTTGTCATTCGTGATGTGTTAGAAGATCATGTGATAGAATGATGGGTCATTCCATCTATCTCAAACAAAAGGTTAGAAATGTTATCAAAAAATACATAAGTCCATCTATAGTGAGATTAATCATATATGGTTCCTAAAATGGACTTATACTTCATATATCATACTGCTTAATATAATAAAACTAGTTTCTACTAAACAGGGACTTCTTATAGGCCAGTTGTAACACCCAAGACTTTTATGTGAAATATTTTGTTTTTATGTTATATAAATCATCAAAGGAATCTTTCACTGCACACAACACTAGCTTGTCTTACTTTACACGCAACTGCGGCCTTCCTCGATAGCGTGCGTCGTATGCAATACTGAGTTTCACTAAACAATTATATGCTATTAAAATATTATTAAAACTAGCCGTTATGAATATTAATAACCAATTTTTGAAATTTTATAAATTTTATTTTTCAAAATGGACTTCATTTTTGAACTCGGAATATCGAAATTAGCCTAGGGTGAAATTTTGGTATTTTTCTGAAAACTTTCAATTTTTGATGAATAGTGAAACTACTAAGTGGCTGTTAAAAAAACTGAATTTTTCATAAAACATAATTTTACCGCTTCTGTGAGTGGAATTTCAAAAATCTGAGAGACAAGGTTGATGTCAGTAAGTAAAATGTGGTTCAATGAGATGAAAATAATTTTTTGGTGAATAGTAAGTTTTTACTTTTTTTTACCACGGTTAAAAGTAAATATGGTAATTAAAGGTAAAATTGATATTATTATTACCCTAACACATGTCCTAATTCTACTGGAAAATTTTTATTCGACAAAAAACAATCTTAGAAATAAAATATGACCATTTATGCCCACTTAGATTAGATCAGGACATTAATTATTAATTTATTTAAAGAAGGTTTTAAATAGTTAAAATCAATGTTTAATAAATAAATCATTTTTAATATTGGGTTATACATAAGATAAATTCGACTATAAATATTCATTAGAAAGCTAAAAATATTTCCCACATAATGGTATTTTATTTTTAATTTTTAGTCATTAAATAATTTAATTTATGTATGACACAACGATGATGCAATAATTATCTTATTAATGAAATATTGACATAATTGATGTTATAAATACCCAAATAAATATAATTTGAGACTTTTTATTAATTCCACTAATTATATAGGTTACTATGACATGTTAGTATTGATTTAATTAACTTTGTTCGAACTTATCATTCTGTTATGATTTTCACAAAAATCAATTACTAAATAGTGTCAAAATTGACATAAAATAGTTTTTAAAAAAAATATTATATTATTAATTGTTATTTTATTCCTAAAAATCTATGGTTCGGCCAAATGACTTAGATAAGGATATATATATTAATAATAAACAACTTGGGGTTTGTTTGTCTTGATATAGTAAGTTTATTGACCTTATAGTATAAGAACACAAGAAGACACGGTAAAAGTAAAATTATTTAAATTAATGTTAAATCTAAATGATAAGGTTAAAATTAGGAACCTAAACTTGTCTAAATTCTATTTGATGAGATTATTTCGACCCATACCCACCTTATCCTCGAAATAAATCAATTTGGAGCTATTTAAAACCGAACTTGACTTTATAATAAAATAATATTTTTAGTTATTCCAAAGGTGCCCCTCTCCTCCCTTATAAAAGGGCACCTCCTCCCTCTCTTCCTCACACCACTTTGAGCCTTCAAGATCGAAAAACCCCTGCTATTTTCTCCACTCCACTGCCTTAGAGACATCCTAGAGGTCTTGGTCTTCTTCAAAGACCAATGTTAGTGCCCTAAAAGGAGGTCTCAAAGAAGCCCTTCAAAGAAGAGGTAATATCCATTACCGATCCTTTCCAATTTTCTTCTTCTTCAACTTCTTATTCTTTAGTTGTTTAATTATGAGGTAATAACATCAGTATCACTCATATACAGATATGTTATTATAAGTATGAAACAACCCTATTTAACCATCTATCCATCCTACGGAAAATGAAATCACCTCGCGTGCGTACGCACATAATACCGTCTCCACGCCGTGGTGTAATCTATTTTCCACCACCACCTTACTTGGATGGGTATAATGGTGTAAATAATGACTATATATGACTATTATAAAGTGATATTGATTTTGAAATAGTATACATACACTCCAATACAATTCCACAATCATAGGAACAATATCATCACTCGTGCGTACGTACGGAATACCATCTCCACGATGTGATGCGACTCGTTCTACATGATTTTCATTTCATAATGATTATATAAATGAATTGAATGAATGAATATGACATATATTACAATAATACCATTATGTAAATGAGGTATCTATAACCTAAATAGAAGAATAAGAATTTATTCGACAAAACACGCATAAGAACAAAAATTTATAGACACCCGAATAACAAGTAGCAATGAAATATTACTACTAAGAAGCAAAGAATATGACCATATATGATATAATAAAAATAATTATGATTATGGAATAAGTCAATAACATTATTTAAATCATTATACAGGAGGTTCGGACACTTACAAAGCAAGTCGGACCTAAGGTAAGGGAAAATATCACAATCTCATTTTTATCCGAGATTGTTTATACTTTGGTAATTACTGGGGTGTATTTTATCATCCACATCCATGTTTCTTCAATATGTAATATTTATATCCTTATACAATAGTTTATATCCAATTTTACCCTTCCTTGAGTTTTTAGTAAAAGATATGAAAGGAATCTTTTGTCGTTTTTTCATACGAGGTACTTTTTGACTTTTCCGATAAAAGTACGAAGAATGTTTTTTTAAACTTATACGACATGAATGGATTTTTAAAACATTATTTCCAAGAAGCTTCCTTTACAAGTTTCCAAGTTTATTTTTAATCAACTTCGTTTAGTTATAATTTTATGACATGTTAAGAAATGAAAAATGTTTTTGAAGTAGAAAGGATATTTTCCTCAAGAATGGAGTTCAAGTGTTTTATCAAAATTATTTTCCATATAAGATAATAATGGGTTCTGTTTCTATCCCTATAATTACATGGATTTGATTATGTTGTGATGGAAATATTTTTATGAATTCCCTTATCTTATATGAATTGTTTTATGATGTCATGTTGTTTAAGAATCCCATTTTTATTACATGGGTTATGCTATGATGTATGGTTTATGATTTTGTGGCACACATAAGAATGGTATCATTATGAGATGGTTGGGACTTATATCTCCCTCCAATGCATTGGGTAACGATTTTATATCTCATGAGATAAACATTGCTGTAACGGTAGGTTATATCGGTTCAGTGAAACAGGAATGAAACGTGGAGTGAACTCCGTTCAGAAATGGACTTTATCCACTAAGATAGACTTGGAAATGAGTCTTGCCTAATAAGAAATAATTCTCTATGATTATGTGTGTATGAAAAAAAGTTTCAGGTTTTAGGTTATGATTATTGGTATTACATTTAACTTCTATGATTTATCCCATGTTATGATATTATGATCTCTTTTGCAGGATAAGATTTCCAAAAGTTATGTTCTTATGTATATGATGTGATTGATATTTCTTTTGTTTACCCTTACTGAGCATTTGAGCTCACCATTTTGTATGTTTTATTTCCCCAGGTCAGGAAGAAGGCTATTAAGTAGAATATGCCAAAAAAGGACTCTAGATATGATGAAATAAATGGGAGGAAAAGTAGATGCTTTATGAACCAGTTGTTTATGTCTCCCAGTTTCTAAAGAAACTATACCTATATGGTCTTTTCTTGGTTTTGTTATATGTTGTAATAAGTGTGATTCAATTCTGAAGTAATAACAATGTATGCAAATTATGGGTTGTTATAGTTGGTATTAGAGGAAAGGTATAGTTAACCTTTGGAAACTAGGATGTAAAAGCCTTAGTAAGAACCCTAAGGATAAGTCTCAGCATAGAACACAATCTTAGTGTTTAAGAAATGGCCATGAATAACCTAGGATAAGACCTTAAGTGTGAAATTTTATTCTTGATTATGTGGTTTTCCTATTATAATTAGTGTTGCTCACACTATTATTCTTGGTTTTAGTCAATGGCTGTAACCCGAAGGAACCGTGTTAATGCGGAATGCGACGGGAAATGCAATGATTCTCCCCCTGAGCAACCAAAAGTTATGGGAGATGGAATGCAAAATCTTGTAGCCATGCTCACACAACTTTCTCAAGCTATGAATCATGCAGGACTTCCAAACGAGTAAAGGAAGGAGCAACATTCTGTTGAATCCTTCATGAGACAGCGTCCACCTTCATTCAACGGGTCTACTGATCCATTATTTGCTTAACACTGGATTAGTACTACTGAAAAGATATTTTCAGTTCTTCAATGTTCTGAGCATGATAAATTCATTCTAGAAATGTATCATTTGGAGGGTGATGCTGATCAATGGTGGAATCTTATTAAGAATACGAGGCAAAGGGATGAAATTGAGTCCATGGAATGGGACGAGTTCAAGAACTTATTTTTCAATAAGTACTTACCTCGTATTCTCCAGACAAAGACGGAGAAAGAGTTTCTTGAACTGAAGCAAAAGGATGATGAATCTGTTGGTACCTATGAAGAAAATTTTACAAGACATTCAAGGTATGCTTCTGGTATTATTATCCAACCTGAGAGTAAGATCGATCGATTCTTTAGTGGATTAAAACCAAGTCTTCGATGGGCCTTATCCATAAGGGACTTCAATAGCTATGAGGAAATCGTTCAATGTGCTCTCAAAGTTGAGATGGAGATTGGAGTAACCCATCAATCATATGGGTTTGATAAGAAGAGGAAAATGGAATTCAAAGGAAAATCTAAAGAGCACACTGAAAAGAAGATGATCTTTCCCTTATGCACAAAGTGTGGAAAGAAACATGGAGGGAGTTGTCTTCAAGGGATAAGTAAATGTTTAAAATGTGGAAAGGAAGGTCATCGGGCATTTGAATGCCGTGATGATGGGAAGAAGATGTCTAATGATGCAAACAAAGGAAGGGATACACAGAATGAACCTGCTACACTTCAATGTTTCATGTTCAAGGAGATGGGGCCTTATGCCAATCAATGCCCAAATCCAAGGGTTGATGATGATGGTTGACATCAACAAACTCATAAGGCTAAAGACAAAGGAAAGTCACATGTAATTTCTATCAGGGATGTAGAGTATGATAATGATGTGGTGAAAGGTACACTTACCATCCACTCTAAAGTAGCAAATGTTTTATTTGATTCTGGATCCACCCACTCCTTTATTTATGAAGAATTTTCTAAGGATATCACCTTATTACCTCAACAGTTAGATGTTGAGTTAGCTGTGACAACCCCTAATGGCACAATAGTTGCATCAAATGTTTATAATTCTTCTCCAATTGAAGTTTGTGGGAAAGTTCTTCCTACAAATCTTGTGATCTTTCCTATAGTGGAATTTGATGTGATTCTTGGCATGGATTGGATTTCTCTACATGGAGCTCATATCAATTGCCAAAGAAGGGAAGTCACATTTCATATTCCAGATCAATATATGATCTTCTATCGATGCAAGGATGAACATAAACTTCCAGTAGAAATTCCATCCATCTTATGGGTCTTGATTCCACTAAATGAAGGTTATTTATCAGAAATGGTTGGTGAGAAACTCACAATTAAGAATATTCCCACTGTACAGGAGTTTGATGATGTCTTTCCGTAGGAGTTACCGGGTCTTCCACTGAATTGTGAAGTTGAGTTTTCAATAGAAGTCATACCGGGTGCTTTGCCTATTTCAAAGACACCTTATAGAATGGCCCCAATTGAGTTGTAGGAATTGAAGAAGCAACTCCAAGAGAATCTTTATATGGGGTTCATACGCCCTAGTGCGTCACCTTGGGGAGCACCTGTTCTGTTTGTTAAGAAGAAAGATGTATCAATGAGACTCTGCATTGATTATAGAGAATTTAACAAGATCACTATCAAGAACAAATATCCTCTCCCGTGCATTGATGACTTATTTAACCAACTATGCAGAGATCAATACTTTTCCAAGATTGATCTACGTTCAGGGTATCATCAATTAAGGTTCAAAAGGGAGGATATACCAAAGACGGATTTCCGTACAAGGAATGGACACTATGAATTTATAGTGATGCCATTTGGTCTTACTAATGCCCCTGCTATCTTCATGGATCTGATGAATAGAGTCTTTAGAGACTATCTTGATTAGTTTTTGGTGGTCTTTATAGACGATATTCTTGTATATTCAAAGATTAAGGAAGAACATGAAGATCACTTGAGAATTATATTGAAAACCCTGAGAAAAGAGAAGCTTTATGCCAAATTTACCAAGTGTGAATTTTGGCTTCAAAAAGATTCTTTTTTGGGTCACATAATCTCAAAAGAGGGGATATTTGTGGATCGAGCAAAAACAGAGGTTATCGAAAGATGGTTGAGACCAACAAAAGTGACTAAGATCCAAAGTTTTCGTGGTTTGTCTGGATATTATCGACGTTTTGTGAAAGATTTTTCACGATTATCTAATCTGGTCACCAAGTTGACTCGGAAAGGAGTTAAGTTTGTTTGGACGGAGGAATGTGAAGAGAGTTTCAAGGAGTTAAAAAGAAGGTTATCCAGTGCACCTGTGCTCACACTGCCTTGTAGTGGAGAAAGGTTTGTGATCTACAGTGATGCATCAAAGAAGGGATTGGGGTGTGTTATTATGCAAAATGATTTGGTGATAGCTTATGCCTCACGATAGTTGAAAATACATGAGCAAAATTACCCAACTCATGATTTAGAGTTAACTGCGGTAATCTTTGCATCAAATATTTGGAGGCATTACCTTTATGGTGAAAGGTGTGATATTTATACTGATCATAAAAGTTTAAAGTATATTTTCACACAAAAGGAGATGAATATGCGCCAAAGAAGATGGTTGGAGCTGATTAAGGATTATGACTGCTCAATTCATTACCACCCTGGGAAAACAAACAAGGTGGCAGATGCATTAAGTCGACAAGACCACGCCAGTTTATCCATGATGAGGATCACAAAAGATCCAATATTTATGGATTTACAAAGAATGGATCTTGGAATTATAATGGAAGGGGAAAATCTTATCTTTATCAAATGAATGTTCAACCATCTATACATGTGAAGATTAAAGAGGCACATAAAGAAGATGTCAAGTTACAAAAGAAGGTGATAAATGTTCCTGAATTCAACCTTGATTGTGATGGGATAATAAAGTTCATGAATCGGGTTTGTGTTCCTCCCATCCCCGAATTAAAGGAGCTACTGGATGAGGCTCATAGTTCTTCATTCTATATTCATCCTGGAAGCACGAAGATGTATAGGGACCTGAAAGAGTACATCTGGTGGGATGGCATGAAAAGAGATGTTGCTGAATATGTCTCTCGATGCTTGGTTTGTCATCAAGTTAAAGCTGAGAGATAGAAGTCTAAGGGGATGTTACAACCATTACCCATACCCAAATGGAAATGGGGAAACATCACTATGGACTTTGTCACAGGAATTCCTAAAACATCTAAAGGAAATAATGATATCTGGGTCATAGTTGATCGTCTTACAAAGTCTGCACACTTCATTGCTATTAGAGAGGATTTCTCTCTGGATCAGCTTGCCAGGATATATGTAAAGGAAGTGGTAAGATTGCATGGAGTACCACTTTCTATTATATCTGACCGGGATCCGAGATTTACCTCGAAGTTCTGGCGATGTCATCAGCATACTCTGGATACAGAGTTGAGTTTCAGCACTGCTTATCATCATCAGACAGACGGTCAGTCTGAGAGATCAATTCAAACTCTAGAAGATATGTTGAGAGCTTGCTCTATGAATTTCAAAGGTGGTTGGGATCAACACCTACCTTTGGTGGAATTTTCTTATAATAATAGCTTTCAATCCAGTATTCAAATGGCTCCTTATGAAGCTCTCTATGGAAATAAATGAAGGACTCCAACTTGAAGGGATGAAGTTGGGGAAAGAAAGTTATTAGGACCTGATCTCGTTGATGAAATGGCAGAAACTGTCAGATCAATTCAACAATACATAAGAGCAGCTCAGAGTCGACAAAAAAGTAATGACGATAGTCGAAGAAAAGACCTAGAATTTGAAGTGGGTGATAAAGTGTTCTTACGGATATCTCCCTGGAAGAGAGTCATGAGATTTGGAAAGAAGGGGAAGTTGAGCCCTAGATATATCGGTCCTTTCGAATTGCTGGATCGTGTTGGGAAGGTAGCTTACCAATTGGCGCTTCCACCGAATCTCTCTCAAGTTCACGATGTGTTCCATGTATCTCTCCTGAGAAAGTACATACATGATCCTTCACATGTACTTAGCTCAGAAGTTGTACCACCAGAGCAAGATATTTCTTATGAAGAACAACCGATAGAGATTCCTTATCGTAGCGAAAAATTCCTAAGAAACAAGACCACTCGATTGGTGAATGTTTTATGGATGAACTACCAATTAGAAGAAGCTACATGGGAGCTTGAGGATATGATGAGTGAGAGGTATCCTCATCTGTTTGTTACAAAGTGACGAATTTCGAGGGTGAAATTGATTTTAAGGGGGGAAAATGTAACACCCAAGACTTTTATGTGAAATGTTTTGTTTTTATGTTATATAAATCATCAAAGGAATCTTTCAAGACACAAAACACTAGCTTAACTTGCTTTACACGCAACCGTGGCCTTCCTCGCTAGCTTACGTCGTACGCAATACCGAGTTTCACTAAACAATGATATGCTATTAAAATACTATTAAAACTACCCGTTATGAATATTAATAACCAATTTTTGAAATTTTATAAATTTTATTTTTCAAAATGGAATTCATTTTTGAACTCTGAATATCGAAATTAGCCTAGGGTGAAATTTTGGTATTTTTCTGAAAACCTTCAATTTTTGATGAATATTGAAACTACTAAGTGGCTGTTAAAAAAAACTGAATTTTTCATAAAACATAATTTTACCGCTTCTGTGAGTGGAATTTCAAAAATCTGAGAGACACGGTTGATGTTAGTAAGTAAAATTTTGTTCAATGAGATGAAAATAATTTTTTGGTGAATAGTAAATTTTTACTTTTTTTTACCACGGTTAAAAGTAAATAGGGTAATTAATGGTAAAAATGATATTATTATTACCCTAACAGATGTCATTATTCTATTGGAAAAGTGTAATTCGACCAAAAACAAACTTAGGAATAAAATATGACCATTTAGGCCCACTTGGATTTGATTAGGACATTTATTATTAATTTATTTAAAGAAGGGTTAAAATTGTTAAAATCAAATTTTAATAACTAAATCATTTTTAATATGGGGTTATACATAATATAAATTTGACTATAAATATTCATTATAAATCTAAAAATCTTTCCTACATAATCGTATTTTATTTTTAATTTTTAGACATTAATCGTATTCATTATTGAAATAATGACATAATTGAGGTTATAAATACCCAAAGAAATATAATTTGAGACTTTTTATGAATTCCAATAATTTTATAGGTTAATATGACATGTTATTATTGATTTAATTAACTTTTTTTGAACTTATCATTCTTTTATGATTTTCACAAAAATCAATTACTAAATAGTTTCAAAATTGACATAAAATAGTTTTTAAAAAAAATATTATATTATTAATTTTTATTTTATTCCTAAAAATCTAAGGTTCGGCCAAATGACTTAGATAGGTTTATATATATTAATAATAAACAACTTGGGGTTCGTTTGTCTTGATATAGTATGTTTATTAACCTTATATTATAAGAACACAAGAAGACACGGTAAAAGTAAAATTATTTAAATTAATGTTAAATCTAAATGATAAGGTTAATATAGGAACCTAAACATGTATAAATTATATTGGATGAGATGATTTAGACCCATCCCCACCTTAGCCTTGAAATAAATCAAATTGGAGCTATTTAAAACCTAACATGACTTTATAATAAAATAATATTTTTAGTTATTCCAAAGGTGCCCCTCTCCTCCCTTATAAAAGGGCACCTCCTACCTCTCTTCCTCACTCCACTTTGAGCCTTCATGCTCGGCCAAACCCTGCCATTTTCTCCTATCCACTTCCCTAGAGACATCATAGAGGTCCTTGTCTTCTTCAAAGACCAATTTTAGTGCCCTAAAAGGAGGTCTCAAAGAAGCACTTCAAAGAAGAGGTAATATCCATTACCGATCCTTTCCAATTTCTTTCATCTTCAACTTCTTATTCTTTAGTTGTTTCATTATGAAGTAATAACATCAGTATCACTCATATACTGATATGTTATTATAAGTATGAAACAGCCCTATTTAACCATCTATCCATCCAACGGAAAATGAAATCACCACGCGTGCGTATGTTCGGAATACAGTCTCCATGCCATGGTGTAATCTATTTTCCACCACCACCTTACTTGGATGGGTATAATGGTGTAAATAATGACTATATATGACTATTATAAAGTGATAGTGATTCTGAAATAGTATACATACACTCCAATACAATTCAATGATCATAGGAACGATATCGTCACTCGTGCGTACGTATGGAATACCGTCTCCACGATGTGATGCGACTCGTTCTACATGATCTTAATTTCATAATGATTATATAAATGAATTGAATGAATGAATATGACATATATTACAATAATACCATTATGTAAATGAGGTATCTATAACCTAAATAGAAGAATAAAAATTTATTCGACAAAACACGCATAAGAACAAAAATTTATAAACACCCGAATAACAAGTAGCAATGAAATATTACTACTAAGAAGCTAAGAATATGACCATATATGATATAATAAAAATAATTATGATTATGGAATAAGTCAATAACATTATTTAAATCATTATACAGGAGGTTCAGACACTTACAAAGAAAGTCGGACCTAAGGTAAGGGAAAATATCACAATCTCATTTTTATCCGAGATTGTTTATACTTTGGTAATTACTGGGGTGTATTTTATCATCCACATCCATGTTTCCTCAATATGTAATATTTATATCCTTATACAATAGTTTATATCCAATTTTAACCTTCCTTGAGTTTTTAGTAAAAGATATGAAAGGAATCTTTTGTCGTTTTTTCATACGAGGTACTTTTTGACTTTTCAGACAAAAGTACGAAGAATGTTTTTTTAAACTTATACGACATGAACGGATTTTTAAAACATTATTTCCAAGAAGCTTCCTTTACAAGTTTCCAAGTTTATTTTTAATCCACTTCATTTAGTTATAATTTTATGACATGTTAAGAAATGAAAAGTGTTTTTGAAGTAGAAAGGATATTTTCCTCAAGAATGGAGTTCAAGTGTTTTATCAAAATTATTTTCCATCTAAGATAATATTGGGTTCTGTTTCTATCCCTATTATTACATGGATTTGATTATGTTGTGATGGAAATATTTTTATGAATTCCCTTATCTTATATGAATTGTTTTATGATGTCATGTTGTTTAAGAATCCCATTTTTATTACATGGGTTATGCTATGATGTATGGTTTATGATTTTGTGGCACACATAAGAATGGTTTCATTATGAGATGGTTGGGACTTATATCTCCCTCCAATTCATTGGGTAACGATTTTATATCTCATGAGATAAACATTGCTGTAACGGTAGGTTATATCGGTTCAGTGAAACAGGACTGAAACGTGGAGTGAACTCCGTTCAGAAATGGACTTTATCCACTAAGATAGACTTGGAAATGAGTCTTGCCTAATAAGAAATAATTCTCTATGATTATGTGTGTATGAAAAAAAGTTTCAGGTTTTAGGTTATGATTATTGGGATTACATTTCACTTCTATGATTTATCCCATGTTATGATATTATGATCTCTTTTGCAGGATACGATTTCCAAAAGTTATGTTCTTATGTATATGATGTGATTGATATTTCTTTTGTTTACCCTTACTGAGCATTTGAGCTCACCCTTTTGTATGTTTTATTTCCCCAGGTCAGGAAGAAGGTTATTAAGTAGAATATGCCAAAAAGGGACTCTAGATATGATGAGATAAATGGGAGGCAAAGTAGATGCTTTATGAACCAGTTGTTTATGTCTCCTAGTTTCTAAAGAAACTATACCTATATGGTCCTTTATTGGTTTTGTTATATGTTGTAATAAGTGTGATTCAATTCTGAAGTAATAACAATGTATGAAAAGTATGGGTTGTTATAGTTGGTATTAGAGGAAAGGTATAGTCAAACTTTGGAAACTAGGATGTAAAAGCCTTAGTAAGAACCCTAAGGATAAGTCTCAGCATAGAACATAATCTTAGTGTTTAAGAAATGGCCATGAATAACCTAGGATAAAACCTTAAGTGTGAAATTTTATTCTTGATTATGTGGTTTTCCTATTATAATTAGTGTTGCTCACACTATTATTCTTGGTTTTAGTCAATGGCTGGAACCCGAAGGAACCGTGTTAATGCGGAATGCGACGGGAAATGAAATGATTGTCCCCCTGAGCAACCAAAAGTTACGGGAGCTGGAATGAAAAATCTTGTAGCCATGCTCACACAACTTTCTCAAGCTATGAATCATGCAGGACTTCCAAACGAGTAAAGGAAGGAGCAACATTCTGTTGAATCCTTCATGAGACAGCGTCCACCTTCATTCAACGGGTCTACTGATCCATTATTTGCTTAACACAGGATTAGTAATACTGAAAAGATATTTTCAGTTCTTCAATGTTCTAAGCATGATAAATTCATCCTAGAAATGTATCATTTGGAGGGTGATGATGATCAACGGTGGAATATTATTAAGAATATGAGGCAAAGGGATGAAATTGAGTCATTGGAATGGGACGAGTTCAAAAACTTATTTTTCAATAAGTACTTACCTCGTATTCTCCGGACAAAGACGGAGAAAGAGTTTCTTGAAATGAAGCAAAAGGATGATGAATCTGTTGGTACCTATGAAGAAAATTTTACAAGACATTCAATGTATGCTTCTGGTATTATTATCCAACCTGAGAGTAAGATCGATCGATTCTTTAGTGGCTTAAAACCAAGTCTTCGATAGGCCTTATCCATAAGGGACTTCAGTAACTATGAGGAAATCGTTCAATGTGCTCTCAAAGTTGATATGGAGATTGGAGTAACCCATCAATCATATGGGTTTGATAAGAAGAGGAAAATGGAATTCAAAGGAAAATCTAAAGAGCACACTGAAAAGAAGATGATCTTTCCCTTATGCACAAAGTGTGGAAAGAAACATGGAGGGAGTTGTCTTAAAGGGATAAGTAAATGTTTAAAATGTGGAAAGGAAGGTCATCGGGCATTTGAATGCCGTGATGATGGGAAGAATATATCTAATGAT
The DNA here is from genome assembly GCA_963277665.1 of Viscum album. Classification (NCBI taxonomy): domain Eukaryota; kingdom Viridiplantae; phylum Streptophyta; class Magnoliopsida; order Santalales; family Viscaceae; genus Viscum; species Viscum album. The sequence continues at coordinate 353,803,108 of OY728155.1, read as the reverse complement.
TCAAACAAAGGAAGGGATACACAGAATGAACCTGCTACACTTCAATGTTTCAAGTTCAAGGAGATGGGGCCTTATGCCAATCAATGCCCAAATCCAAGGGTTGATGATGATGGTTGACATCAACAAACTCATAAGGCTAAAGACAAAGGAAAGTCACATGTAATTTCTATCAGCGATGTAGAGTACGATAAGGATGTGGTGAAAGGTACACTTACCATCCACTCTAAAGTAGCAAATGTTTTATTTGATTCTGGATCCACCCACTCCTCTATTTCTGAAGCATTTTCTAAGGATATCACCTTATTACCGCAACAGTTAGATGTTGAGTTAGCTGTGACAACCCCTAATGGCACAATAGTTTCATCAAATGTTTATAATTCTTCTCCAATTGAAGTTTGTGGGAAAGTTCTTCCTGCAAATCTTGTGATCCTTCCTATAGTGGAATTTGATGTGATTCTTGGCATGGATTGGATTTCTCTACATGGAGCTCATATCAATTACCAAAGAAGGGAAGTCACATTTCATATTCCAGATCAATATATGATCTTCTATCGATGCAAGGATGAACATAACCTTCCAGTGGAAATTCCATCCATCTTATGGGTCTTGATTCCACTAAATGAAGGTTATTTATCTCAAATGGTTGGTGAGAAACTCATAATTAAGAATATGCCCATTGTACAGGAGTTTGATGATGTCTTTCGGGAGGAGTTACCGGGTCTTCCACTGAATTGTGAAGTTGAGTTTTCAATAGAAGTCGTACCGGGTGCTTTGCCTATTTGAAAGACACCTTATAGAATGGCCCCAATTGAGTTGTAGGAATTGAAGAAGCAACTCCAAGAGAATCTTTATATGGGGTTCATACGCCCTAGTGCGTCACCTTGGGGAGCACCTGTTCTGTTTGTTAAGAAGAAAGTTGTATCAATGAGACTCTGCATTGATTATAGAGAACTTAACAAGATCACTATCAAGAACAAATATCCTCTCCCGCGCATTGATGACTTATTTGACCAACTACACAGAGATCAATACTTTTCCAAGATTGATCTTCGTTCAGGGTATCATCAATTAAGGTTCAAAAGGGAGGATATACCAAAGATGGATTTCCGTACAAGGAATGGACACTATGAATTTATAGTGATGCCATTTGGTGTTACTAATTCCCCTGCTATCTTCATGGATCTGATGAATAGAGTCTTTAGAGACTATCTTGATTAGTTTGTGGTGGTCTTTATAGACGATATTCTTGTATATTCAAAGAGCAAGGAAGAACATGAAGATCACTTGAGAATTATATTGAAAACCCTGAGAAAAGAGAAGCTTTATGCCAAATTTACCAAGCGTGAATTTTGGCTTCAAAAAGATTCTTTTTTGGGTCACATAATCTCCAAAGAGGGGATATTTGTGGATCGAGCAAAAACAGAGGTTATCAAAAGATGGTTGAGACCAACAACAGTGACTAAGATCCAAAGTTTTTGTGGTTTGTCTGGATATTATCGACGTTTTGTGAAAGATTTTTCACGATTATCTAATCTAGTCACCAAGTTGACTCGGAAAGGAGTTAAGTTTGTTTGGATGGAGGAATGTGAAGAGAGTTTCAAGGAGTTGAAAAGAAGGTTATCCAGTGCACCTGTGCTCACACTGCCTTGTAGTGGAGAAAGGTTTGTGATCTACAGTGATGCATCCAAGAAGGGATTGGGGTGTGTTCTTATGCAAAATGATATGGTGATAGCTTATGCCTTACGATAGTTGGAAATACATGAGCAAAATTACCCAACTCATGATTTAGAGTTAACTGCGGTAATCTTTGCATTAAATATTTGGAGGCATTACCTTTATGGTGAAAGGTGTGATATTTATACTGATCATAAAAGTTTAAAGTATATTTTCACACAAAAGGAGATGAATATGCTCCAAAGAAGATGGTTGGAGCTGATTAAGGATTATGACTGCTCAATTCATTACCACCCTGGGAAAACAAACAAGGTGGCAGATGCATTAAGTCGACAAGACCACGCCAGTTTATCCATGATGAGGATCACAAAAGATCCAATATTTATGGATTTACAAAGAATGGATCTTGGAATTATAATGGAAGGGGAAAAATCTTATCTTTCTCAAATGAATGTTCAACCATCTATACATGTGAAGATTAAAGAGGCACATAAAGAAGATGTCAAGTTACAAAAGAAGGTGAGAAATGTTCCTGAATTCAACCTTGATTGTGATGGAATAATAAAGTTCAAGAATCGGGTTTGTGTTCCTCCCATCCCCGAATTAAAGGAGCTACTGGATGAGGCTCATAGTTCTTCATTCTCTATTCATCCTGGAAGCACGAAGATGTATAGGGACCTGAAAGAGTACATCTGGTGGGATGGCATGAAAAGAGAAGTTGCTGAATATGTCTCTCGATGATTGGTTTGTCATCAAGTTAAAGCTGAGAGATAGAAGTCTAAGGGGATGTTACAACCATTACCCATACCCGAATGGAAATGGGAAAACATCACTATGGACTTTGTCACAGGAATTCCTAAAACATCTAAAGGCAATACTGATATCTGGGTCATAGTTGATCGTCTTACAAAGTCTGCACACTTCATTGCTATTAGAGAGGATTTCTCTCTGGATCAGCTTGCCAGGATATATGTAAAGGAAGTGGTAAGATTGCATGGAGTACCACTTTCTATTATATCTGATCGGGATCCGAGATTTACCTCGAAGTTCTGGCGATGTCATCAGCATACTCTGGATACAGAGTTGAGTTTCAGCACTGCTTATCATCATTAGACAGACGGTCAGTCTGAGAGAACAATTCAAACTCTAGAAGATATGTTGAGAGCTTGCTCTATGAATTTCAAAGGTGGTTGGGATCAACACCTACCTTTGGTGGAATTTTCTTATAATAACAGCTTTCAATCCAGTATTCAAATGGCTCCTTATGAAGCTCTCTATGGAAATAAATGAAGGACTCCAACTTGAAGGGATGAAGTTGGGTAAAGAAAGTTATTAGGACCTGATCTCGTTGATGAAATGGCAGAAACGGTCAGATCAATTCAACAATACATAAGAGCAGCTCAGAGTCGACAAAAAAGTAATGCCGATAGTCGAAGAAAAGACCTAGAATTTTAAGTGGGCGATAAAGTGTTCTTACGGATATCTCCCTGGAAGAGAGTCATGAGATTTGGAAATAAGGGGAAGTTGAGCCCTAGATATATCGGTCCTTTCGAATTACTGGATCGTGTTGGGAAGGTAGCTTACCAATTGGAGCTTCCACCGAATCTCTCTCAAGTTCACGATGTGTTCCATGTATCTCTCCTGAGAAAGTACATACCTGATCCTTCACATGTACTTAGCTCAGAAGTTGTACCACTAGAGGAAGATATTTCTTATGAAGAACAACCGATAGAGATTCTGTATCGTAGCGAAAAAATCCTAAGAAACAAGACCACTCGATTGGTGAAAGTTTTATGGAGGAACTACCAATTAGAAGAAGCTACATGGGAGCTTGAGGATATGATGAGGGAGAGGTATCCTCATCTGTTAGTTACAAAGTGACGAATTTCGAGTGTGAAATTGATTTTAAGGGGGGGAAAATGTAACACCCAAGACTTTTATGTGAAATATTTTGTTTTTATGTTATATAAATCATCAAAGGAATCTTTCACTACACAAAACACTAGCTTGGCTTTCTTTACACGCAACCGCGGCCTTCCTCGCTAGCTTACGTCGTACGCAATACCGAGTTTCACTAAACAATGATATGCTATTAAAATACTATTAAAACTACCCGTTATGAATATTAATAACCAATTTTTGAAATTTTATAAATTTTATTTTTCAAAATGGAATTCATTTTTGAACTCGGAATATCGAAATTAGCCTAGGGTGAAATTTTGGTATTTTTCTGAAAACCTTCAATTTTTGATGAATATTGAAACTACTAAGTGGCTGTTAAAAAAACTGAATTTTTCATAAAACATAATTTTACCGCTTCTGTGAGTGGAATTTCAAAAATCTGAGAGACACGGTTGATGTTATTAAGTAAAATGTTGTTCAATGAGATGAAAATAATTTTTTGGTGAATAGTAACTTTTTACTTTTTTTACCACGGTTAAAAGTAAATAGGGTAATTAATGGTAAAAATGATATTATTATTACCCTAACAGATGTCATTATTCCATTGGAAAAGTGTAATTCGACCAAAAACAAACTTAGGAATAAAATATGACCATTTAGGCCCACATGGATTAGATTAGGACATTTATTATTAATTTATTTAAAGAAGGGTTAAAATTGTTAAAATCAAATTTTAATAACTAAATCATTTTTAATATGGGGTTATACATAAGATAAATTCGACTATAAATATTCATTATAAATCTAAAAAGCTTTCCTAAATAATGGTATTTTATTTTTAATTTTTAGACATTAAATAATTTAATTTATTTATGACACAACGATGATGTAGTAATTATCCTATTAATGAAATATTGACATAATTGAGGTTATAAATACCCAAAGAAATATAATTTGAGACTTTTTATGAATTCCAATAATTTTATAGGTTAATATGACATGTTAGTATTGATTTAATTAACTTTTTTTTGAACTTATCATTCTTTTATGATTTTCACAAAAATCAATTACTAGATAGTGTCAAAATTGACATAAAATAGTTTTTAAAACAAATATTATATTATTAATTTTTATTTTATTCCTAAAAATCTAAGGATCGGCCAAATGACATAGATAGGTTTATATATATTAATAATAAACAACTTGGGGTTCTTTTGGCTTGATATAGTATGTTTATTAACCTTATAGTATAAGAACACAAGAAGACACGGTAAAAGTAAAATTATTTAAATTAATGTTAAATCTAAATGATAAGGTTAATATAGGAACCTAAACATGTATAAATTCTATTGTATGAGATTATTTCGACCCATACCCACCTTAGCCTTGAAATAAATCAATTTGGAGCTATTTAAAACCTAACATGACTTTATAATAAAATAATTTTTTTAGTTATTCCAAAGGTGCCCCTCTCCTCCCTTATAAAAGGGAACCTCCTACCTCTATTCCTCACACCACTTTGAGCCTTCAAGCTCGGCCTAACCCTACCATTTTCTCCTCTCCACTTCCCTAGAGACATCCTAGAGGTCCTTGTCTTCTTCAAAGACCAATTTTAGTGCCCTAAAAGGAGGTCTCAAAGAAGCACTTCAAAGAAGAGGTAATATCCATTACCGATCCTTTCCAATTTCTTTCATCTTCAACTTATTATTCTTTAGTTGTTTCATTATGAAGTAATAACATCAGTATCACTCATATACTGATATGTTATTATAAGTATGAAACAACCCTATTTAACCATCTATCCATCCAACGGAAAATGAAATCACCGCGCGTGCGTATGTTCGGAATACAGTCTCCATTCCGTGGTGTAATCTATTTTCCACCACCACCTTACTTGGATGGGTATAATGGTGTAAATAATGACTATATATGACTATTATAAAGTGATAGTGATTCTGAAATAGTATACATACACTCCAATACAATTCCATGATCATAGGAACGATATCATCACTCGTGTGTACGTATGGAATACCGTCTCCACGATGTGATGCGACTCGTTCTACATGATCTTAATTTCATAATGATTATATAAATGAATTGAATGAATGAATATGATATATATTACACTAATACCATTCTGGAAATGAGGTATCCATAACTTAAAGAGAAGAATAAGAATTTATTCGACAAAACACGCATAAGAACAAAAAGTTATAAACACCCAAATAACAAATAGCAATGAAATATTACTACTAAAAAGATAAAAATATTACCATATATGATATCATAAAAATAATTATGATTCTGGAATAAGTCAATAAAATTATTTAAATCATTATACAGGAGGTTTGGACATTTACAAAGCAAGTCGGACCTAAGGTAAGGGAAAATATCACAATCTCATTTTTATCCGAGATTGTTTATACTTTGGTATTTACTGTGGTGTATTTTATCATCCACATCCATGTTTCCCCAATACGTAATATTTATATCCTTATACAATAGTTTATATCCAATTTTACCCTTCTGTGAGTTTTTAGTAAAAGATATGAATGGAATCTTTTTTCGTTTTTCGTACGAGGTACTTTTTAACTTTTCCGACAAACGTACGAAGAATTTTTTTTAACTTATACGGCACGAATGGATTTTTAAAACATTATTTACAAGAAGACTCCTTTACAAGTTTTCAAGTTTATTTTTAATCAACTTCTTTTAGTTATAATTTTATGACATGTTAAGAAATGAAAAGTGTTTTTGAAGTAGAAAGGATATTTTCCTCAAGAATAGAGTTCAAGTGTTTTATCAAAATTATTTTCCATCTTAGATAATATTGGGTTATGTTTATATCCCTATTATTACATGGATTTGATTATGTTGTGATTGAAATATTTTTATGAATTCCTTTATCTTATATGAATTGTTTTATGATGTCATCTTATTTAAGAATCCCATTTTTATTACATGGGTTATGCTATGATGTAAGGTTTATGATTTTGTGGCACACATAAGAATGGAATAATTATGAGATGGGTGGGACATACATCTCCCTCCAATGCATTGGGTAAAGATTTTATATCTCATGAGATAGACGTGGCTGTAACGGTAGGGTATACCGGTTCAGGGAGACAGGACTGAAACGAGAAGTGAACTCGGTTCAGAAATATACTTTGTCCACTAAGATAGTCTTGGAAATGAGTCTTGACTAATAAGAAATGATTCTCTATGATTATTTGTGTATGCCACAAAGTTTTAGGTTTTAAATTATGATTATTGGGATTACATTTCACTTCTATTATTTATCCCATGTTATGATATTATGATCTCTTTTGCAGGATAAGATTTCCAAAAGTTATGTTCTTATGTATAAGATGTGATTGATATTTCTTTTGTTTACCCTTACTGAGAATTTGAGCTCACCCTTTTGTATGTTTTATTTCCCCAGGTCAGGAATAATGTTATTAAGTAGAATATTCCAAAAAGGGACTCTAGATATGATGAAATAAATGGGAGGCAAAGTAGATGCTTTATGAACCAGTTGTTTATGTTTCTCAGTTTCTAAAGACACTATACCTATACGGTCCTTTATTGGTTTTGTTATATGTTGTAATAAGTGTGCTTAAATTCTGAAGTAATAATAATGTATGTAAAGTATGGGTTGTTATACCAGTGGAAGGCGATAAAGGCCAGTCGCACTTCGAATGTGGGTTCGATTCCCACAGCCTTATCCTACGCGATGGGTTGTCACCCGTCCTGCAGGTTGTCCTTTTTCTAAAACTACATTAATATAACATCTCATTAATAATATCGAAAAAAATTCTATCCTTAAACAATACTAACTTATGTCCAACATAATCCATTCCAATCTTTAGGCTTATCCAAAATACGGCAGTCCACTCTCATAATATAGTGAAAATGATTACCAGAGATTTTATATTACAAGCATGTTAATACCATTGTTGATCCCCATATATCATAAGATATGCCTTGTTGGTCACATTCAAAATATTCTAAGGCCTTAATCATGTATTATCTTGAAAAATGAATACTCATTGAATCTTAGTAAAAACACGAGTGCTGTCAAAAGTTAACTCATTCCACATACCAAAAACCCAAAATTCTATATACTCAAACCATGATATAACTATTTCCTTATATCAGTGATTAGCTCATGAATACTATCAAACATTTAATTTTATCCTTATCCCTTCATTATGCACATATCATCTACATTCCAAAAATATCTGAATAACCTTTCATGGATACTGGTACCCTTAATCATACAATTTCAAAACTAAAGGAAAGAAAACAGTGTAAAAATCCTTAGATGTCTCTTTATTCCATAGTACCATGAGATTACTTATACAACATTACACATGATAAACATGTAATCATTCCACTACATTCTTAAACCATTGACTAAACTTCAACAATTCTTCCATCTCACATATCATTTGTAGTCTCTTCATCATCATCTACATAAATACTACCCATATTACCATACTGATTCTATTCATGAGACTTTCACTTAGGGAATTAGTTTTCATAATTCCCATACATTTCACATTTAAAACATTTAACCATTTTTGTTGTCGTAGCAATACCATTATCCTCATCCCTGGTGTAAACTGAACCTTTTCCTTTGCACTTACTGGATTTGTGTCCTTCTTTTCCACACACAAAGGATCTTCTAGTTCCTTTGAAACATTCTCCTTGATGCCTCTTCCCACATGATTTACATAGGGTAAATTGAACTTTCTTTCCTCTATGATCATCATGAAACTCCATCTTTCTCTTATTAGCCGAGTCAGGAAACTTACCAAATTTTACTTTATTGATCATAATATGACATTGCTGATTCGGCATAATAATGATTTTTGGACTTCCAAATACCATTTAATTTGGTTTCTCATGAAGAATATCATTCCATTGTCCATAATATCCTCCATTATCATGAATCATCTTTTTTCCAGCCATTTCCTAAAACCCGAAAAGAATAGTGTTAGAGGCAAAAATCATGCTAGCGAAAATAACATAGTAAAGGGGAAGCACCATGAATATCTATCATCTTAGGTTAAATTCTAAGATCTTTACCGTAGTTCTAGGACTATATCCTATACATATACTTATCATTAGGGACATCCCTAGACATACCTTAGAAATATCTCTAGGGATCTCACTAACGTTTTCGCATCCTAGTTTCCAAAGGTTGACTAATCCTTTCCTCTAATACCAACTGTAGAGGTCTAGAATTACTTCCAGTGGACTATAATTGATACCTATCAGGGCACTCCATGGGTGGCTACACCCCCTGGGCGGGACACACCACCATCCCCAGTGGCAGCCATTTCCCCATGAAGCCCTTGGGCGGAGATCCATGCTTCGTCCAACGCTCACATGTGAGAGTTCCCAAGGATCAGATACATTCCTACCTCCTTTTCCTATGATACCAACTATAGATACCCGAAGCTTAACATACATGGACATTACATTACTTTTTAAGAATACTTAATACATAACAAAAACAGACACACAAGGATCGTAATAGTTTAGTGTCTTTGGAAACTCGGAAAATAATCTTCTAATCGTGGTGAAAGATATTCAACATATCCCATAAAGATCTTCCTTTTTTAACCTAAAACCGTTTTTTATATCCTGGGGAAAAGAAAACATAAAAGGGTGAGCTCAAATGCTCAGTAAGGGTAAACAAAAGAAATATCAATTAAATCATATACATAAGAACATAACTTTTGGAAATCATTACCTGCAAAAGAAGTCATAATATCATAACATGGGATAAATCATAATAGTGAAATGTAATCCCAATAATCATAACATAAAACATGAAACTTTGTGTCATACACAGATAATCATAGAGAATCATTTATTATTAGTCAAGACTCATTACCAAGACTATCTTAGTGGACAAAGTCCATTTCTGAACCGAGTTCACTCCTCATTTCAGTCCTATTTCACTGAACCGGTATAAACTACCGTTCCAGCCATGTATATCTCATGAGATATAAAATCTTTACCCAATGCATTGGAGGGATATATAGGTCCCACCCATCTCATAATGATACCATTCTTATGTGTGCCACAAAATCATAAACCATACATCATAGCATAACCCATGTAAAAAAAACATCGTGACATCATAAAACAATTCATATAAGATAAATGAATTCATAAAAATAATTCCATCACAACATAATCAAATCAATGTAATAATAGGGATAGAAACAGAACCCTTTATTATCTTAGATGGAAAATAATTTTGATAAAACACTTGAAATCCATTCTTGAGGAAAATATCCTTTCTACTTCAAAAAGACTTTTCCTTTCTTAACATGTCATACAATTATAAACTAAAAGAAGTTGATTAAAAATAAACTTGAAAACCTGTAAAGGAAGATTCTTGCAAATAATGTTTTAAAAATCCATTCATGTCGTATAAGTTAAAAAACATTCTTCTCGTACTTTTGTTGGAAAAGTCAAAAAGTACCTCGTACGAAAAACGACAAATGATTCCTTTCATATCTTTTACTAAAAACTCACTGAAGGGTAAGATTGGATTTAAACAATTGTAGGTGGATGGAAACAATATTATATATTGAGGAAACATGGATGTGAATGATAAAATATGCCCCAGTAAATACCAAAGTATAAACAATCTCGGATAAAATGAGATTGTGATATTTTCCCTTACCTTAGGTCCGATTTGCTTTGTAAGTGTCCGAACCTACTGTATAATGATTTAAATAATGTCATTGACTTATTCTAGAATCATAATCATTGTTATGATATCATATATGGTTCACTTATGACTTTATATTACCCGTTCTTTTGTAAATTCCATGTTAAAGAGCGTTTTGGGTAAAATCGTCTCATTTGTCATCCATGCTTTGAATTGTAATTATTCATATGATTACTTAGATCATGATTACTTAATTCAAGAATATAAAACATTATTTATATATAATATATATTCAGAATATACATACATATAATAGATCAGTAAATGAAAAGAAATACATTGTTCATGGAGACGGTAGGCCGTACGTACGCATGAACGATGTTTTCGTTTCCTTATTGAGTTGAATGGAATGAAGTAGATGAAATACATATATATACACATAAATCTAGTATCATTATTATGTCATATATTTCATTATTACTTATTATATATAATTTATAATAATTCATGAATGGTTAATGTGGAGAATGAATCTCATCGCGTCATGGAGACGGTAGTCCGTACGTACGCACGAGCGATGATATCGTTCTCATGATCGTGGAATTGTATTGGAGTGTATGTATACTATTTCAGAATCAATATCACTTTACAATAATCATATATAGTTATTATTTACACCATTATACCCATCCAAGTAAGGTGGTGGTGGAAAATAGATTTCACCATGGCGTGGAGACGGTATTCCGTACGTACGCACGCGCGGTGATTTCTTTTTCCGTAGGATGTATAGATGGTGAAATAGAGTTTTTTAATACTTATAATAACATATCAGTATATTAGTGATACTGATGTTATTACTTCATAATGAAACAACCTAAGAAGAAGAAGTGGAAGAAGAAATAATGTTGAAAGAATCGGTAACGGGCATTACCTCTTCTTTGAAGCGCCACTTTGAGATCTCCATTTAGGGTACTCAAATTGGTCTTTGAGGAAGACCAGAACCTCTAGGATGTTTCTAGGGAAGTGTAGAAGAGAATTTGGCAGGGGTTGGCGGAGCTTGAATGCTCAATGTGGTGTGAGGAAGAGATGGAGGAGGTGCCCTTTTATAAGGGAGGAGAGGGGCTCCTTTGGAAAACTAAAAATATTATTTTATTATAAAGTCATATTCGGTTTTAAATAGCTCCAAATTAATTTATTTAGAAGCTAAGGTGTGGATGGGTCTAAATCCTCTCATACAATAGAATATAGACAAGTTTAGGTTCCTATTTTAACCTTATCATTTAGATTTAACATTAAGTAAAATAATTTTACTTTTACCGTGTCTTCTTGTGTTCTTATACTATAAGGTTAATAAACTTACTATAAGCAGAAAAACGAACCCCATTGTGTTTAGTATTAATATATATAACCTTATCTAAGTCATTTGGCCGATCCTTAGATTTTTAGGAATAAAATTACAATTAATAATATAATATTTGTTTTAAAAACTATTTTATGTCATTTTTGACACTATTTAGTAATTTATTTTTGTGAAACTAATAATAGAATTATTAGTTCGAAAAGAGTTAATTAAATAAATAATAACATGTCATATTAACATATAAAATTAGTTTAATTCATAAAAAGTCTCATATTATATTTATTTGGGTATTTATAATATCAATTATTCTAATTTTTCACTATTATTGTAATTACTGTATCAACATTGTGTCATAATGAAATTAAATTATTTAAAGTCTAAAAATTATAAATAAAATATCATTATGTAGGAAATATTATTAGTTTTTTAATTAATATTTAAAATCTAATTTATCTTATGGATAACCCTATATTAAAAATGTTTTAGTAAATAAACATTGATTTTAACTCTTTTAACTCGTCTTTGAATTAAATAATAATAAATGTCCTAATCTAATCCAAGTGGGTCTAAATGGTCATATGTTATTCCTAAGGTTGTTATTGGTCGAATTACACTTATCCAATAGAATTAGGACATGTGTTAGGGTAATTATAATATCATTTTTACCCTTAATTACGCTATATACTTTTAACCGTGGTAAAAAAAGTAAAAAGTTACTATTCACCAAAAATTATTTTCATCTCATTGAACCACATTTTACTTACTGACATCAACCGTGTCTCTTAGATTTTTGAAATTCCACTCAGATAAGCGGTAAAATTAAGTTTTATGAAAAATTCATTTTTTTAAATTACCACTTAGTGGTTTCACTATTCATCAAAAAATGAAAGTTTCTAGAAAAATACCAAAAATTACGCCTAAGATATATTTGATATTATGAACTCAAAGATGATGTCTATTTTACCAAATTCAAAACATATCAGTTGCATTAATTAATTTAAAAATTAATTCCCGTCCTCAAAACAAATAGCGTGTTTTTAAAAGATAATAACTATCAAAAGATTGACACTTGTTTATGTCTGGTTTAAATGTGAAATTACATCCAATGAAAAACATTGTATTAAATTGTAAAAATATATTCTAAATATACTTTAAAACCACTCAAATTAAAAATTTACCACTATTAATTATTTCGATTAAAAAAGTTGTTTTTAATTAAAATTTAGTAATTTTCACTATTCATCAGAACATGAAAGTTATCCGAAAAGTACCGAAATTTCACCTTAGGCTAAATTTGATACTCTGAATCAAAAAATGAAGTCCATTTTGAGAGATAAAATTTCAAAAAATTTAAAAGGTTGTTATTACTATTCATAACGGCTAGTTTTAATAATATTTTAATAGCATATCATTGTTTAGTGAAACTCGGTATTGCGTACTACACATGCTATCGAGGAAGGTCGCGATTGCGTGTAATGCAAGGCAAGTCAAGGATGCGTGTTGTGCAAGATCCTTTTGGTGTAGCGTACAACACAAGACATTAATGAAATTAAAAAGAATATTTTTAATAAAATCTCAGGGTGTTACAAATAGTGTTATTATAAATGAGTTATTAATGTTATTTTTTAAGACGATATCTATATTTGGAGCATTATCGATATATTTTAGATAGAATTTGAGGAATATTTAATGATCTAGTGGTGGAATCATATATGATTTAATTCTGAATTTATGCTAATTTCGGTTATATATAAAATGTCTTTTCATATATTTTGAGTTATATGATTGTGGAATATAAATATTTATTTTGTCACGTAATGAGTGATTTATGTAATATGAGATAAATTTTATTTTTTATTTTAGAATAATATATTATTGAATAAATTATGAATTGTATTTCAATTTCTTGTGTGGAATATATCAAATATTTGTATTGATATTTTTTGAATCATTTAATTATGACTTATGATGTTACTACAAAGGGTTGAAATAATAATATATTATTTCTTCAATTGAATATCTATTCATATTGTATATTGTCTTAATATTTTCTAACCATACAGGGTTATGGATAATGGATAAATACATGAAAAATTACATATCATCAATTTATTTTATTTTTTATCCATTGAAATATTATTTTAGTTCACTAAAAAATTAATCATATATATATATATATATATCATTTAGAATATTAACTGTAGAATATGAGATAAATTGTCCAAATTAAAATAGTTGGATAGATTTTTTAAAATAAATCATGTTTTTATATTAGATCATATACTCAATATCAATGTAAAATAGTATTCACCAACTCATTAGTAATAAAGATAAATACCTTGTGTCTTATCACTCTAATATCACAGAATTATTTTTGAAACTCCTTCTCAATGATGGGTTTAGAGTAACTATGTAACCTATAAAATTATTATAATGATAATATATATCTAATTTTATTTAAAACTTAATGATACACACTTTAGTAAGAAAAAATAGATTTTTTTTAAGAAACTATTTAATTATGGTTGGTTGGGGGGAATATAACCCCACAAGAGTATCGTTTATTTGTAATTAAGTGAATAATATTATTTATTTTGGGAACCAAATTTAAAATTGACTTTATACAAATAATTTCCTTATATTGATATATTATTATATATATAATATAATTATAACCTAGACTTTTTATTAGAGGGTATGCATTGGAGTAATTTAATCATAAAAAATAATAATAATTATTTTCATATTACATCATTATCAGTTAATTATTGGAAAATAAGTACATAGTTATTAATTATATGAATTAAATGAAATAATATTAATATATTTAATTTATAAGGTGGAAATTTTTCATTATCAATAGGTTTTCATTATATCTTATTTATTTTATATAAAAGATAAATTAAATTTATGTATTCCTCTAAATCATTGAGAATATTAATTTTCTTATATTAAAAATAATTACGGGTGATCCATGCATTGAATATAATTTCTTTTAGAAATGATGATAAAATAATTTATTGTAAAAAATATGAAATATTCATAAAAAATATTCATATTAACAATTTATTTTTATATAAGTAAATTTTTGAAATGCTTATAGATGAATGAATTTAATGAAAATTTAAGATCATATATATGACTCACTAAATTTACATTAATATAATGTCATTCAATTGTTAAGTAATTAATATTTATTCATTTCATACATCAAAAATAAATTTTTATCAAAACATTATTTATATTTGTGAATATAAATTTTGATAAAACTTTTACTTTTTAAAAATTTTATTTCATAAAATGGAAATCATTTTTGATATAATCTTGTCAAAATAACCATTAGATAAATTTGTCATTTTCTTATAAAATTTAGATGAATGGTGAAATGTCACAAACATTACTTCTTCTAATTATGTTTTTCATGTAATTTTTATTATTTATTTTTTATTGGGGTTTCCCATGTATTTTTTGGACAAAGGGGTGGTTTTATCATGATATGGACCAAACTGTGATCCCATTTCCAGATTTAAAAAAAAACTTTTATAAAACCTTATTTTTTTAACATCTTTCTCCCATTCCACTTCCCACTTGGCCTCCCCTGACATATTCAAACCACCCTATCCATTTGGACCTCTTAAGAACTCATTATAATGGTGGATTTGGGTGATTTATTTACAAATTGGGCAAACCCGCGATCCCATTTCGTATTTTTTAAAAAGAAATTCTTTCATATATCATTCATTTTTTAGTATTGTTCTTTGATTCCACATCTTTTTCAAGCCAAAAATCCATAGATTCACCCCAATGTTCTATTTTTTCCCTTCGGATCTCATATTCATTGGATATTATGGAAACATTTCCCAATATTTTTTAAATCATCAAGATTTTAAATGGTAATTTTTTTCCTAAATCACCTGTTTATTAATCTTTTTACCCTATTTCAGTCCCCACTTCACCTCCTCATACTTATTCGAAACTCCCTATAAGTTTTTGGCTACTTAGAGATTCACATATTTGTTTTTTTGGTGATTTCTTCAAGATATCTCAATTAAGTGGGTTTCCTTCCATCCTCATCCAATTTTTTTAGGGGTTCTACAATTTTCATGAAGTTCTTGATGTCTAGAAAGTAGGTATTTGAACCTAGGGTTTCATCACTAGTTTCTTGGTCTAGTCTTGCAGTTTTAGGCTTGTTTTAACACCCTTGTGGTGCATAAGTGGTGTCGTTGAACTTTTTCACCAGGGTTTGGTGTTTTTGAGACTTGTAGTAGGTGATTCCATGAGTAAAAACTAGTAGATGAGTTAACCTTTCTTTATTTCATTTTTAGCATAACCCACCTTTATTTTTCTAGCTGTTAAAATTTGTTTTGGTGGAATTTTTTATACAATTGATTTTTAAATTCCTAAATTTTTGTGTAAATGGTTGATTTACATGTGTGACCGATGTTGTACCACATTGGGATGTTTTATATTTGATGTGAGGGTTTTATTAAAAAAATATTTTTCTACCAATTCTTGTTTGGGGAATTTTTAGCGGGTATTCGGTTTTCATAGAGGTCAATTAGATGAATTTTATGTGAAAAGTTTGGTTGCATTCCATTAAATGGTTTTATTGAAACTATATGTGGTTTATTGAGTTATATAATGGGTTAAAGGCGGGTTTAGATATAGTTTTGAATGTTTGTGACCATAAATAATGTTTTTATGTAAAAATTTAATTTGGTAACATGTCAAAATTGTTCGAGCACAAAGGGGGAAACCTGGGTATCCAGGTGGGCATAAGTGTACTACTATACTAGTTTTCTGGTGTGGTTTTGTCCTTATTTCCATTAGCAAGTTTGACATTGAAAAAAATATCAAAACTATAATTATGATCATTAGGGACCACTAGGTTATGGGTATGTTCCTTATTATGGCTTCATACATGAAAAAGAATATTGCAATAGCTACATGACATCAAGGTAAAAGGTACATGGGCCCAAAACTAATGAGTTTATAAGGTTGATCTCAGGATTAGTGCTCATTGATTATTTGGAGTTTATAATTTTTTTTGTGTATTTGGATTGAAAATATAGTAGATTTACTTTTTTAGATTTTTTCATTCAAGGAAATCACGCTATGAAAACTGTTTACTTTAAAAAGTTTCATTCCTTAGAAATTGTTGCCATAATTTCTTGTTTGTTTAAACATTCATGATTATTATCATTTAATGATTACTATATGGAATGGTTTTTGTTGTATCCTATAGGTCTTAGGATCACACCCTACTTACACTCATTCAGTGTAAGTAAACATGATCATGTTGGGAATAGCTAAAGGCAAGGCCTTGGGTGGAGGTCGTTCGGTATGTTAGTTTTCTACCATGGTGAGGTGTTGTAGAGATGACTCATTGGTGATGAACCCTTGTTGTGTGGTGTTTCTTGGAATTTTATTCTGCTAAATTTAAATATTTTAGGACCTCTTGTGTCATATTTAAACTCATGTATTTAGTTCTGAATTTGATTTAAGTCTTCTTTATTTGGTAATTTTGAAATTTAGTTTATAGATTGTTTTTTTTATTAAATGATTATAAAGTTTTCTAAATATTTCCCAAAAATATTTTAATATATCTGGGAACCTGTTCCTTCCTGTGGGGATAGGGAATTCCCTTTGGGCCTTTACCTGGGCTAATTTTGGTTCCATTTTTATTGGAGACAATATTTGGGTCTTAAAAAAATTGGTATCAAAGTAGGTTAATGTTATTGGGTTGTATTATTATTTTGGGATGAGTTAGGATACACAGGATTTAGGACATTCGGGGATTAGTTTTTTGGTCATGGGTAGGGTGGATGGCCCACACCTCTCTTGAATGACCTCAAGTAACCCTGTAACATTGGAATTGTTTTTTTGACATCACTACGAGGTGAGACATGTGGGATTGAGACTGCACGTGGACATCGGGTGGGGGTGGATTAGTTGTTAATTTTAATGTTGTACTGTGTTTGGATTATTTATATTTCATGTTACTAATGAAACGTTTCAGTACTGTTTTACCAATTTTCTCTCTTGTGACTATCATGTTTTGTATCAACATTCCTCCCTAGAAAGCTCCCAGTCACCCACGAGAGGAAGCTGGAGAGAGTTCCCCTCACCTCTTAATTAGTGGCTAGTAGAGGTTGCCGTTCAGGCTATCCATGATCTAGGAAAAGGACTAGATCCTATTCTAGTTAATGTTAGAGAAACTACCACTACTTTTATGAAGGAAAGATTCCATGAATTTCAGAAAAACAATCCTTCTACATTTTGAGGTAGCGTAGAACCCTAAGAAGTGGAGGAGGGTCATGAAAATATCGAGAGCTTGTTTTAGTTCCTAGAAACACTTTAGGTGGTCATGGTGAAATGTGCTTCTTTCCCATTAGAGGGTCCCAACCACATATGATGAGAATTAGTTCTTCAATATGGGAAGAATGAAGAGATGAGTGGGAAGGATTTCAAGGTTATCTTCCATGACTAGTACTGCCCTGAAGTTTTGTCATATGCTCGATCTCATGGGGATATGGAACTTGTTCAGGGGGATCTTTTAGTGAAGGAGTATATCAACCATTTTTTTGATTTGTTTCGATATACTATGAAAATGGACTTTAATTATTAGATGAAGGACCAAATGTTCAAGAGTGGTTTGCGGCCAAAGATCTATTTTCATGTCTTCATGATCATGCTGAAAACCTATGATGAAGTGGTTGATAGAGCATGAATGGTAGAGATAAACCGCAAGGGGAGGGCTGGTTTCTCTAGGACAGTATCAGGAATAGGAGGTGATAGTTCTTATGATATGAAAAATATGTGATAGGCGTAGGGGAAGAAGGGAGGTGGTAGTTCTGGCCAACTTTCCATATAGTTTTCTTCAGTGGATTCTCATGTGAGGACTGTCATGTTCCACCATTGTGGGAGGCGAGGGCACATCCGAATAGCATGAAAATATCCTCCAAATGCCAATTATGATTGTGGAGTTATGGGAAACATTTAGTTCTTTTGAAGGAAGGCACATCTACTATAGTGTAGGGAAGGATCTGTGGCTTCCAGGGGGTGTCAGTTCAGTAAGAGCCATCTAGAAAGGTGGGATATCAGTTTAGATTCCATGGTGGTAGGTTTGGATCATTGTCCGGGTATATCCTGTTCAGGGAAGAGACACAGGTGAGCAGTAATTCTCGGGTAGAGAGTAGGAATCTTCATGTGGTGGATCAGGCACTAGTGGGATCAGAGGTGTGACTGATGATAGTTCGAGGTACCATTTCAATTAAATCTTATATAGTGCTTCCCTCTTTGATACTAGTGCCTAAATTTTATTCATCTCTTCCCATTTTGTTAACACGCTAAATTTTCCAACTTATCTTTTGTTTTTTCGATGGATTTTCTGACACCACTGGGAAAGAAAGAGCAGGGTCTCAGGTTCACGTCATGTTAACATTCTATGTTAGGGGTTCAGATGAGGTGGGACCTCTTGGATATAGATAGGGATCTATTTAATGTTATACATGGAATGGATGGGGTGATTAACTTTCATGCACACATCGATTACTATAGGTGGTGGCTTCGTTTCACAGCACTTAATGGGAGTCATCGGGTTTTCCTTGGAGATTGGGATCCTCATTCAGGTAGTGTGGGTCCTCCACTCCTAGAGTTAGAGAATAATTTATTCCAATTATCATCACTCTCTCTAGAGGATTATGGTTGTGCTCCTTATGTATTACTACCTCATGTATAGGATAATTTTCTAAATGTATTCCGAGATGATTTTCAGGATTTCCCCTAGAGCGGGATTTGGAGTTCTCAATTGATTTGGAATCAAGAACACATCCAATATCTTTTCCCTCGGATCGTATTTCCCCCACTGATCTGATGGAATTAAATATATAGCTAGATGATTTAGAATCTAAAGGATTCATTCACCTAGGGGTCGCTCTTTAATCCACTTATACTCTTTTTGTGAAGAAGGCCCACAT
Organism: Viscum album; assembly: GCA_963277665.1. Classification (NCBI taxonomy): domain Eukaryota; kingdom Viridiplantae; phylum Streptophyta; class Magnoliopsida; order Santalales; family Viscaceae; genus Viscum; species Viscum album. The sequence continues at coordinate 353,783,496 of OY728155.1, read as the reverse complement.
ATCCCTCTTGTTTTGTATTGATTATTAGAATATGAACATGTTAACCATCTATAAAAATATCATTTTCCATGAATAGATGATTTTTTTGATCATTTAAAGGGGTAAAAGTGGTTTTTAATAATAGGCTGGAGTTTGAGTTACTATCATATTATGGTGAAAGAGTCAGGTATCCCTAAAACAGCCTTTTAAAGCAGTACAACCATTTTGAGTACTTGGCCATGCCCTTTGGATTGACTAATGCTCTTGTGGTATTTATGGATCTCATGAATATATTGTTCCACTGGTATCTAGATTATATTATCTTGGTATTCATGGAAGATATCCTAGTTTACTCTGGATCTAATGAGGAACACTAACATCATTTGACGATCATGTTGGGAACTTTTTGGGATCACCACCTCTATGAAATGTTGTCCATGTGCCCTTTCTAGATCATGGAGGTGAAGATTATAGGGAATGTGATCTCGATTTTGGGGGTTTTAATGGACCCTGAAAAGATCAGTGTAGTTATGTCATGGGAGCTGCCAAAGAACATCTTCAAGATCATGATTTTCCTCAGCCTAGATTGTTACTACATGAGGTTTGTTTTGGATTTCTCTCGGCTTGATTTTCCCATGAGCTCACTCACCTAAATAGGGGTGAAGTTTGTATGGGGACCAGTGTATCAATCATCCATCAAGTAATTTATGTGGTGGAAGACTACTATCCCCATGTGGATTTTTTCAGAGGCTAGAAAGGGGTATTTGGTGTATTGAGATACTTCTAGTACGGGTCTTGGGTGTGTTCTTATGTTAGGTGATCACATGGTGGAGTATGGTTCTTTAAAAATCTGACCACATGAAATGAATTATCCAACCCATGAATTGGAGTTACTAGTTGTGATTTATTCTTTAAATACATTTTGTCACTACCTCTTTAGGGGAGTGTTTTTGTCTACTCTGATCACAATATCTTGTCCTACATCTTTTCATAGAAGGATCTAAATTTGAGGTAATTCCACTACATCGAGTACATGCAGCGGTTAGACTTCGACATTGTCAATACCCCATGAAAGGTAAATTTGGTAATAGATTAATTTATTACAAAATTACTAGTGTAAGCCTTGAGTAAGTCCAGTGATGTGTCGACTCTAATGGGTCTCTTTTCTTAGATGAATGTGGAGACCAAGGAGCATAGTGGAGGTGAGTTATTGGGGAGCATCCAATTGAATCCTTCTCTCTTAGAGTAGATTCAGTAATAATGGAAAATTTATGATCTATGTCAGTATTATAGGTAGATTATTCATTATGGGGAGACATATTCTGATTGGTCATCATCTCCCAAGGGAATCTTTTCATTCATGGTCTGATCAGTAGTTTTGTCATCCCAGCAGATGGAGATGGCGCAAGATAACCACTAGTCTTAGTTGGATGCTATCCTAAAGCCACCAAGATGTATTATGATGTCTATTGGTAGTTATGGTTTCTTGGTATGATACAATACATAGTTGAATTCATGTCATGATGCTATATAAGTCAGGTGGTGAAAGAAGAGCCCCAAAGGCCCTTCGATTTTACCCATTCATTACCCATTCTCCTTGTAAGTTGAATGGGATCTCCATGGACTTCATTATTTTATTCCCCTATAAACCTTGGGGTAGGAATTTCATATGGGTATTAATTGATCATTTGACCAAATCGTCCTACTTCATTCTGATCAATGATAAATGTAATGTGGATTAGTTGGGCCATTTATATCTCAATGAGGTGTTAAGGCTTCATGGTGTGCAAACAATAGTTGTCTCAGATGGAGACCCCTATTTTACTTCTCAGTTTTGGGAAGGCCTTCAGAAGGCCTTGGTGTCATAGATTAATATGGTCATGTCATACCATCCTCAAATGGATGGTCAGAAAGATAAGGCGAATTAGATTATTTAGTTTATCCTATTTGAATATGTCTTGGAAATTGGGGGTTCTTGGGATAGCCATATGGGATTGGTTGAATTTTCTTCTAATAATAGTTACCAATCCTCGATTAGAATAGCTAATTTTGAGGCACTCTATGGTCTACCTTGTCTCCCCCTATGTTGGGATGAGATAGGTGAGACATTAGTATTTGGGACAAGACATGTTCAAGAGACTTTTGAGAAGGTCATGTTGATCTTGAAGCACTGTTTTATAGCTCCATGTAACTATAAAATTTATGTGGACTAAAGGATCGATACGAAGAGATTTATCTGGGTGACTAGGTAATCATAAAAGTAGCACCTCGTCTGGGCCATTATCATTTCGGAAAGAAGAGAATGTTGACGTTGCTGTATGTCGGACCTTTTCAAATCACTGGGAGTAATAGAAATATTTCATATTGGTTGGATTTTCCTTCTCATTTTAAATCCATTCATAATGTCTTTGACGTCTCTCCAATTGATAAAGTACAACTCGGATCTATCCCATGTGATGAATTGGGAAGAACTAGAGATAGATCATTATTAATTAGTGTTTGAGCAGTGGATGTGAATTGTGGACTCCCAAGAAAAAGCACATCGATGGAAGAATATTCATGGGGTTTCTGTCCTCTCAAACCATGGGAGGGATAAGAATGCTACATAGGAGTAGAAGTCTTGGGTCAAAGTTTGGTTTTCATTTCTCTTATCTAATTAGGCTTGAAGTTGTCTTTCCAAGGGCAGAAGATTTTCAGGGTGGGGAGAATTGATACATATGTGAATTCTTCTAAATTTATTTTTCATGTAATTTCAATTATTTATTTGTTTTGGTGGTTTCCCATGTATTTCTGGATAAGGGGGTGGTTTTTTCATGATTTGGGCCAAGCTATGATGCAATTTCATGATTTAAAAATAAATATGGTTTATTTTATAAATCCTGAGTTTTTTAACATTTTTCACCCATTACACTTTCAACTTTGACTCCCCTTAAATATTATAACCACCATATCCATTTGGGCCCCTTATAAACTCATTATAATGGTGGATTCAGTGATTTATTTAGGAATTGATCCAATAAGTGAGATCATTAATTAAATATCTGATTCATGTTTTAATATTTGTTAGTGATATCACGTCTCACTAGAGCCCAAAAACCCTAGGCAAACCCTAATTTTCCATTTTTCATCTTTGGATCTCATACACATCATAGATCGGGGCGAAAGGTTTCATGGATTCTCAAATCATCTAGATTTGAGAAAGTAATTTGTTTCATTCATAAATCATTCTTTTTTTACTATTTTTTCCCATTTCAGTCCCCACATGACATCCTCAGCCATATTGAAACAACCCTATTAGTTTTGGCTTCTTAGAGATTCCCCTATTTGTGTATTTGGGGAGATTTATTCATGATATCTCAAGTAAGTGGGTTTCCTTCCTTTCTCGTCCCATTATCATAGATTTTCGTCAATTTTTCTTGAGGTTCCTAACATATAGTATGTAGGGATTTGAAACTAGGGTTTTATCATTATATTACGGGTTTAATATTGTTGTTTTATGTTTGATTTAATAGCCATGTGGTGCGACAGTGGTGGGGTTTAACATTTACTAAAGGATTTGGTGTTTTTGAAATGTATTTTGGGTGATTAAAGGTGTAAACACAACTATATGAGTTATACTAGATTTATTTATATTTTTGGCATACTCGTTATTAATTTTTATTTCTTTAGACATTATTTTTGGTGTCATTAGTTAATCAATTGATATTTAAATGCAATTTTTCTATTAAAATCGGTGTCTTACTTGTGTATTCCATGTTGTACCACTTGAGGATGTTTTAAAATTCATAGAAGGGTTTTACTAAATTTTTTTTCTATTACCAATTTTGGTTTGGGGTATTATTGGCAGGAATTGAGTTTTTAAATAAGGCTTTTTGATGAATTGTATGTATAATTTTTTGTTACATTCCTTGAAATTGTTTAATGGAAATTCTAAGTGGTTTATTGAGTTATATAAAGAAAGAAAAGTATGTGTAGGTACTGTTTTAAATGTGTGTGAAAAAAACTGATTTTTTATGTGAAAATAGAATTTCCTAAAATGTAGAAATTTTTTATGAACAAAGTGGGAATCTCAGGTATCTAGGTGGGTGGCTGTGTACTAGTGCACTAGTGATTTTGTGTGTTTTTTTTTCTGGTTTCACATAACATGTTTAAAATTTACAACATGAAAAAACTATGAAGATGATGGTTGGGGACCACTTGGTTAGGGACATCTTCACTAATAGTGGCTCGGGAATGATAATGGATGTTGTTATGGTTACATTACACCAAGATACGAGGTACATATGGCCCAAAACAAACTAGTTCCTTGGGGTGTTCCTAGGATTAGTGCTCATTTATTTTTTAGAATTTATCATTTTCTTGTGGTGTCTTTTTCTATAAAATAAAATAACTTAAAAGGGTTTTTGAGATGTGTTCATTTTTTGAAATTACCCTTTTAAAACTATTTACCTTTAAATTGATCATTATTTAGAAATTGATTCCACCATTTCATGTTTATGAAAACATGCATGATTTTAATCTTGTAATGATTACTATATGGAATATTTTGGGTGGTGTCATATTATTCTTAGGCTCACACCTTACCTAAACCCTTTGGTTTTATGTAGACATGATCATGTTTAACACTGGTAAATGCAAGGCCTTGTTTAACGGTGATTCCGGGTGTTAGTTTCCTTCCATAGTGAAGTGTTGTAGAGATGAATCATGGGTGACTAAGCCTTATCATGTGGTCTTCCATGAGTTGTTCATATGTTACTTTTATATATTCTTGGACCTCTTGTGTCATGATTTAACTAATGTTTTTAGTTATGAATTTTAGATAGGTCTTTTTTGGTCGGTAGTTTTCGTATTCATTTTATTGATTGTTCTTTTTGTTAAATGATCATAAACTCAAGTAAATTGTCCCCCAACAAATATATATGATTCCCATTCACTATTGTCATCCTCTGGGGATAGGGAACTCCCTTTGTTCATTTCCATGGGCTGAAATTGTTTCCAGTTTTGTTGGAGATAGTATTTGGTTCATGACATGAAAAATATATATTGGGTAACAAAATATTCATTTCATTTCATTTAATTTAATTAATTACAGTGTTCTATTTAGTTTATTATTTTTTAAATTTTTTAAAATTTTCATTATTAGATACATAATTAAATTAATTTGGATGAAATATATATTGCACTTTCAATTTTTTAAAACACATATTATGATTAAAATTTTATTTTCTTAATAACTAAATTTCATTTCATTTTTTAACTAATATTACAATTTATTTTTATCAATTAAAATAATTTAACATTCTAAATGGTTTTTATATTGGTAATAAAAGGTTAAAATTTGATTATAATATTACTTCTATTATTATTTTTATAAATTATTCACAAATGTATGAATTTTTCAACAAAGTAATTAGTAAAATGAGTTAATTAATGATAAATAAATGTAATAGGACAAAAAAGTAATTATTTTCAAATAGTTAGAGGATAAATTCTTGAGAAATCCCATAATATTAATTATTCATCATTCATTTTGAATTATGATGGTATGATTATTATTTCACTTTTTAATGAAATTATATGTACCAAATTTCACATCATTTCATTTAATATGTTATAAATTTTTTCATGATAAGGATAAGGGTAAATATACATTATGAGAGTGTATATATTAAAATAATAATTTTAATGAACTTCTATTTAGGTTTATAATATAATTTTAAATATTACAAATCATATAATAGTATAAAATCCTTACATAAAATTTATAAATAAACCATCAAAATAATTTTTTTGATTTTAATTTAATTGTACATCATAATTTTGAGACTAGTTATGGTATTACATTAAATTTATTCATTATTCTGAATTACATGTGATTATTTATGAGTTTTAATTTGGATTCAATAATTTTATTAATATGTTTAATTTCATTTTTTTTGAATTCTCCAAAAAATTATAATTAATGTAATTTAATGATTAAAAATAATTTTCAAATCAATAAATAATAATATAAATACAAAAAAAACTCAATTTTATTGGTGTCATTATATAATTTATTAATATTTCCATGTATATATGACTATAGATTTTTAATATTAAATCAATGAAACTTAATAATTGGGAAATTATGAAAATGGATCTTATTATTACCAATAAAATTTTGTTCGATTCATCATGTTTAAAAGATAAATCATATTCTTTATTCTGTCAAAATTCACCCCAAATCTATATCAAAATCATTATTCCCATTACGAAAATCCCATGGAGTGAAATGAATCACCTCCATCAAAATATTTATGCTTCATCAAAAGGATTTCCTCAAATGGGGAGGTATCTGTCTTTCCATATTTAATTTTTGTTTATTTCCTAATATAATCAAATGTATCACAACCTTGATTATATAATGGTACATGTATTATAAATATAAAAAAATGTTATTACATTGATATCAAAAATTATTTACAACAATTTTTAGTCTAATATAAACATAACAAGTCGCTCATGCATACGTATGTACTACAATATCTATGAAGTGATGTGTAATGCCATCATCAATAAATTACATGGATTATTATAAATATTGAATTAATAAATATGTATGATATTTATTCCATGAATATGACACAGGAATGAAAATATATTTTCTAAAATGTTACACATACATTCATTCTAAAATGATAATGTTGCTCATGCATACTTGTGGAAAACCACATCCAAAAAATAATTTAATTCATTTATCTATTCCTCTATAAATGGATTATCTGATGGATGTATTTAATGAATGTATATTTTTAACCATTCATATATATAAACAACCATATTTTCAATACGATTAGATTCATTATAAATCACACTGTCCATTAATTGTTATGGAAATATTTTTAATACAAAAATATTAAAATTTTGATATTTAAATTATTATAATGGTGTAAAAACAATGACTACGGTGTTTGGAATCAAATAGTTGAATCAAAATGTTCATGGGAAACATGACAATTAACACATAAATGTTTTTTACAGATAATAATAAGAAAGTCAGTATAAATATGTCATGTGTGTATTTAATATATTATGTAATTTATATTGATGGTAATATATTATTATATAATAAGTAAAATCTATTATACAGTAGTACAGAACATTTTTTACTACGTATAAGTCACTAAGTAAGGTCTATTCTTTAAAACCAAAATTTAAATTTAACTATTCAAAGTTATTATACTCCATATCCATGTTATAGAAATAATCTAATAATGTTATTGTTTATATGTAAAAGTAATTTATAGTTATTTGAAACTATTTTTCACATTTATTAGTGCTTTATAATGGTATATTTGGAAACAAATATGTAAATTTTTCTTTAGAATCTTTTTATGATGTCTTAAAAAATATTTTTTTTCTAACATTTACCTCATGAATCTATTTTAATATAATCCTAATTTTCATTCATTACATTGATTTATATATATAATTATATGGTTATTAAATTTTGTTCATATTCCTTTTATTTTGATAAATTTTATCTAAATGCATTCATTTAAAAGGATACTAATAATTTTTTATATATGAAAATAGAATATTTTTTAATATTTTGGTTTAAATGAGTTTTAAAGGGTTATTCCATGAAACTTTGATATATTACAAAGTCATTATAGATGATTTGGTAATTTATCATTACAAATGATAGCAGGTGACCCATATTATCTCATTATGATGTTTGAGCCCAATATATATGTCTAATATATGAGGTAATGATACAGTTATCGAAGGAAAAAAATCCAGAAATAAAAATGTCATGAATGAAACTAGCCTATCCCTGAACCGGTCAATCGAGCCAACCTAAGACAATGATCGAGATGAGCTCCAGATCATCTTGTATTGAAAACTTGTATCCGTTATAAACATAAACTCTTTATGAACTATTTTACCATGACAAAATAAAAAAAATAAATGAACAAGAAATGACCATTACAAATAAACACTAACAGAAGAATGTAAATAAAATGCACATTCCTCTATATGACCCTATAGATATTGACCAACCATTTTTTCAACATCACATTATGGCGACTAAATCCTAGATATAAGTATTATCTAACTATAAAAACAAATTTATAAATGTAGGCATGAGTATTAGAACTCAATAGGAATTCATAAAATAAATTATTCTATATACCATAATATTGTAAATATAATGATATCATTCCAAATTAATATATATATATATATATATAAAGTATTTCCATTAATGAATAAAGTAAAGTAATAGGATCCCATTTTTAGGAAAATCTTATTCCCATTAATTTTTTCTAATTAACTTCCAAATCATTAAGACTCATGACAATAAATTCCATTAGAAGTAAAATAGTTTTGGGAAAAGTAATTCAAAATAAAGTAAAAGTAAGGGGTTTAATGCGATGAAGTAATAAAATGTTCCAAAAAATGAAACTGGAATATACAAATATATTAACATGGGAATATCCAAATAATTCCGTGAAGGAATATATGTACATACACGGTTTAGACTCACCTTCTCGAGTAAGTTTCAATTCCATAGTCAATCCCAAACATTTACTCTCTAATTTGGGCTCAATAGTGGAATGTCCCACTTGGTATCTCACAAATCCTGGTGTACCTACCCATCCAATCGGGGTTTACAATCAAATTTCACTTTACCCTATAGATGATTCCCTGGAACCTCTTGATAATATTACATGGATAATGAATAGGTCCTCAAACGCATGAAATTAATGAAATCCCACATACATCACTATGCATGTCTATCCCAAAATCCAACACCAAATATGTGAAGAATCTTTCATCAAAGAGACTACTAGTGGTCATAATCATATATCCAATCAAACAAAAGTTCCATTTAGGCCTTCACATCACATGAGTTTAAAAACCAATTTCCAAATAGTACCAAAAATATTATTACTGAACCTTTATATTTTAAAAAGAAACATAATTTAGATAACCATTCCAAAATACAAGGATAAAATATAAAATATTCTTAAAAGGAAATATTTTTCTATTTGTATCATTTAGATATCGAAAAACACCCATGTGTTCAAAACTGGCCATTCCGGGGGAAATATATTTGAAGCTAAATTTTTAATACATTGAAAATAACGTTTCAATATACAGATCAGTTATCCAATTTGAATAATATAATGTTTTAGAAGATCCATTTGAGAAGTTGGGGTGTTATATGGAAAAGAGAGAAGATGTAATGATGTTTTGAAAATAGGGGTTAATAATGAACAACATTTTTGGAATACATTATCATTTTATGCATCCATATATGAACCTTTAAATATATATATATATATATATGACAAAATCCAATAGTATATCCCTAGTAAACCAAAAGTACTGACAAATACCATTTTTTGAGATCCACCATTAGAATTACCCCTATAAAAATTTACACAAACAGGATCACTAAACCACAATAAGGAATTTAAAATAATCAGAAATCTCAATTCATAATGAGAAATAGGTTTCCAAAAACATTCCTAGAGAAAACACAAACAAAAAAAAAATATTTTTTAATAACCAATTATAATTTTATCAATCACATTTCATATATACATATATTCATAACCATGTAAAACCTTTTAAAATCCCATTATTCAAATAGTTTATAACAAATAAACAATAACTCAATTAATGAAAAGAACTCAAAATCATGAGAGACACATTGTAAAATAAATTAGGATGACTCAAGAATACTTGGATTTCAAATTAATGGCTCATCCACAATGTGCCTAGTTTAGAGTAATGATAATCAAGAAAAAAACACATTTAACTACTGGTATTTGATGACAGAAACAGTAATAATACATTCTTTCTATTTCAGGAATATGATCCTTTATATATATTTAAAGAAACCTACCCCAATTTTTTATATTATCACAGAAAAATATCAACAAGGGGGTCCTTATATAAATTATTATACTTTCACATACCCCTTTATACTTACACATGTCTGAATATTTACATATATATATATATATATATTTACAATAAGAAACATTATATATATTCATCCATCCCATGCTGAGTATATATAAATGGGGAACTAACATAAATCTATGCCAACTTATGAATATGAAAATAAGGCATTGACAATGGAGGCATGAATCCACCTCAAATGAGGTCCAAGATGCACTATAACCAAACTAGGAACCCAAACCTTTTAAATAGTCAAGTTAAAATTGGAAAACATAGATTGATGTATGGAATCCAACCTCAAAACGATGGTGGGTGGTCTGAACCCATCAGAAAGACTTAGGATTCAACAATAGATTCCAAAAAATATGAAATAAATTCTTGAGAGACCCATAAAATTCTTAAACAAAGGAATGATGAATTAAAAATTCGGTTAAACAATACCCTTGGGTTCAGTTAAGCAATTCAGGTTGATGTGGAAGAGAAGAAAACCATAAAATGAATGCACGAGTAAAACAAAGACCATACCTTGGAGATTCAGTCCTAAAACTGAAAGAAAACTAGAAGAATATTGAGGATAAAAAGGACATCGACATATGGGTGGCACGTGGCTGGAGAGAAGGGGGGAGATAATTGAGTCCAAGTAGTATGAGTATAATAATATAAGGGAGAAATTATTGAATTTCTATAAAAGAGAAATAACATAAAAACACTTTTAAATAGGTAATCCCACAACATTTCAAGACTATGAACCAAACCATGTTCCAATTATGATTTACCTACTAGACATGCACAAGTCATGACACTATTACCACTAACATGATGCACAATTGAGAAAAATAATCTCAGACCATGCCACTCAACACTGTAAACTAATTGATCCCAACCACACTAATGATTCAAGGTTTAATAAATTGTGCATAAGTCTTATGTCACACCACTAACTCACCAGGTCACCCATACAGGCACCGCAATATTACTCATAACTGTGTGGGAAGACCGTGAATCCAAAGAAATCTTACAAAAATAATAAATTCTCTCCCTCAAAATATCATAACTAAAACTTTATTCTAATAAAAAATAAATTGTTGAAATAATTTATATTTCATGTTTGGGGTGTCAAAACTATCTCCACCATTTAAATTATTTGTCCCCATAAATTTACACAGCCATATGAGGAACCAAAGTAAAATAGGAAAACGAATGATTTTGTGTGGAACCACAAATATCAGTGGGAACATCATCTATACAAGCCACACATGAATAGTAAAATAGAAAAATAAAACAATGAGAACCATTTTGGAATAAAATAAAGGGTTCTCTCAACCATAAGAAAGCAGTTATCATCAACCAACACATACAGAATCCCTGAAAATATTCATTATAAGTCTCCCCAACATTTAAGTACTAACCAAAATAGACCAACCATAGATGTCCAAGTATGGATCAACCAACAAAAATATCCAAAACACCCAACTCTAAAAAAACCAAGACTCCTGGGGAAGATGTGAAAATAACTCAGAACAATAACTAATGAGAACCTTAATTGAACCATTCCACATGACACATGCATCTCTAAAAATTGAAAAACCAAAAATCCAATACTAAAAATTGTATGAAAGGAGAAAGAACTATTTAAGGATTCAAATCTACGAGTCATAAACACATATCCCATAATATATAAACCCCAATTATTATAAAAACATAGAGAGAAATTTTCAACAACTAAAACTACAAAAAAATACATTCAATCATTCCCTCCACTGATCCAAGAGATAGAAACTGGACAAACAACCCACCAAGAATGATTCTTGACAATGTGAAAACATCAGTATGGGGTATGTGGTTAGATCCCTCATTTCATGAATAATTTTTTATCCTACTTCTAGGAACCAAAACCCCCTAAAAGAGACTTGATCTTCTTCTCATGCTACTTGTGGAGATTCCCTAGTTGAAAAAAATGACCCCTACCAGAAAAAGTCATTAGAGGACTATGACAAGATAAATTTGAATGCTTGAACAGAACATAATTGAAGTACATGACTGAATGTACTAGAGAATATGGATACATTTCCATAAAAATATACTTCTTATGAATGGGTTCCCCTGGTACACACCTCTCATCAGAAAGGGAACCATTATTAAGAATAATAGAAACTAGTTCACTTTCTTCGACACTCTACCCCTTCAACTCCTTGGGTATAAACCATTAGATGAAAGTGGTCTTATAAACTTCCCTATACATCACATCATCATGTGATGACAGAATTATCACCTTCCACTTATCCAAACATGACCCTTCAAACAGACCCAAAATATTATGAACATTCATTGTATCGAGGGTTCCTAATAGACATAGGGTGCCTTTGACTTTATCATGCCACTCCACTAACCCTAAAACACCTAAACAACCATAGAAAATGGGAAACAACATGGAATAACATGATCCCAACACTCCACTCAGAATCTAGGTATTGCTAAAAATTGAACAAACTCCCTAGAAATGTTATAGAACATTATCATAGTCATTCCTTAAAGAAAACAAAAATTCAAAACCAAATAAACATGAAGAAGAAAATTAAACAAAAAAATAACATCTCAGGACAAAAAACCAAATCACTTTCCGAACACCAAAAATCTAATACAATAATACATTTTTTAAAACCACTACGTCCATTTCATGTTTAAAGAAATTTTGTCAAAAAAATACAATTTTTTAAACAAAATTAATTCCCTTAAATTATTTTTTTTGAAATAATTTTTTAATAATCCCATTTTTTCATTTTCAAATACACACAAACCATCCAAATCTATGATGAAACGCAAATCACATGAAAACTCCATGATGAAGGAAATAGTGGATATACATAACCTAGAAACATGGATTAAGAGACCATTTCCTATGAGATAGTAATCTTCATGATGTTTTATAAACCATGAGCTTGATCTACACATGGGTCTCTACTCCATTCGCATTCATCATGTTACACCATCTCCATTCTATTGTCATGAACTATCCATAATGATAAAAACAAGGAAAAATCCAAGATTACCTTTGGAAAATTGACCCTCAAGATGAGAAAGGGTTTATAATGTCCTTTGCGCACCAACCACTTGATCCTAGACATTAATAACTTCCATGATACCTGATGAACCATATAACAAATTGTTTCTATAATAAAAATTTGCCAAAAAAACCCTGGTGAACCTCAAATTGGTGACCTTATAAAGTCCATGATAATGATTGAGAGGCCTTCCTGATCCTCCTAGACTGTAATACAGTGTCATGAATCAAAATGAATTCATTGGAAAGGATTTATCAAAGAAATTTGAAATTAATAATGATAATAAATAAAAACTAAATGTTGAATGAAAATAAAATACACATATCTTCATGTGACCATGAGGTTCACCACATTCCACTAAACCAAAATCAAACTGTAGAGAAATAATTCAATATGGATTTATCACCCTATGTTAAAAACAATTTTTAAGCTATATGGGTGAGAATTATAACTCCATAGACATACCTGAAATAAACTTTTCCCAATGCCTTACCTATTAAAATAAAATTGAGTCACGATAGTTTGAAAATAAGTCACATAAGAATAATATTTTACATTATTTTAAAAAAACGAGTAACATGATTTCGTTTTTAAGAAAAAAATTATTCCATTAAATTTTCCAAAATAAATCCTAGAGCATGAAAAGTCAATTTAATAAAATCCTTTAAAACAAATAAACTGTTGGAATATTTATTTGAAGATAAAATGAAATGAAATAATGAAATTTGACCACATAATAAAAAGTTACTCAAAATAATGTTAGAATATACAAATATGTAATCATGGGTATTTCCTATTCATATCTATAAGAAATCCATGGATGTAATTGTTTCAGACACACCTGTCATTATAATTTGTTGATCTACAGTTAATCACCAACCTATGTTCCCTAAACTAGCCTCACTAGTGGAATATCCCACCTAATCTCTCACGTATCATGGGGTACCAACATTTCTAATAAGTTTTCATAAGAAATCATCACTCAAACCTCTAGATAATGTCTAAGAATCACATGATAATCTAATGTGGAGAATGAGGAGGTCATCACATGCATAATATTAACTATAACCCATAGACAACACCTTTCACTAATAGACCGAAATATGAAATTACCTATGTGATTAACCTCTCCTCATAAGTACTACCATAGAGCTTCCCACCATAATTAAAATCATATATAAGTTCAAATCTTGACTTTACATCATGTGAATTTCAAATCCAATTTCCAAAAACATCACAAATTAACAACTAATCCTTTATATTTTAAAACCCAAATTCATTACAAAAGAAATCCAAATATGAAGTGAAAAAATTAAACATTCTTAAAGATTTCACATGGGCCTCTATATCCTTTAGTTAAAAAACAACACCCTAAAGTGCCAACTGGTCAAAGCCTTCATAAATAAATTTGAGACCATCTTTTGAACTCAATGAAATCCATTTGTTATTTAGATACCAGGGAACCATTTAGATTAATATGGTTTATTAAAATAACCATTTGAGGGGTTTCAGTGGAAGAGGGAAAATTGAGAAGAGGGAATGATATTTTGAATATTGGGGTTAATGATGATCATCATTTTGGGAAGCCATTTTCATTTTTTGCCCAGCCATATTTTCACCATGTAAACTTTTGGATATTCCAACATGTATTGTATAATCTCTGGAAAACCTTAAAAACACCCAAAAACTATTTTTAGGGCCACTAATATCATTTCTTCCAACCAAATCTATGTATACAAGTTCACTAAACTATATTATTGAATAATAAATAGGCGAAAATTTCAATTATCAATGAAAACAATGTTTCCAAAATCCATCATTGTACAATGAAAAACTAAGACACGCACATACATCTTTAAAGTAAAAATGAAATTCATTCACGAAATTCTCATACAAACATATATGTATAACCCTGGAAACCATTGAATGACACATCATTTCCATGTTTTCCAACAATGAAACACCAAAATAATTCACACAACCACAACTCAATCATGATAATGACATCTATAAATAATTTTGGAAAACTCATGAATTCCTGGAATTAAAATTAAAGGCTTGATAATAGGGAACCTACCTAAGAGGGAATAAAAAATAAGATAAAACACCAAAATACATAATTTCTGTAATGAAAAAAATAAAAACATCGCCTTTTCCTCTTGCATGCATATGGAAATTTTTGTGTATATAAGGACTACTATCAAATAAGAACATATTCATATCTAGAAATATATAAAATGGAGTCCTTACATATATTATTATAAATGAATATACCTCATTACACATAGATGAATTTAGATGTGTATATATATATACACACAAATAGCCCCATTATATATATACATCCATCCAATTTTGAATATATATAAACAGGTAACATACCAATATCTATGAATATCAATGTAAACCCATATTAATCTTTGAAAATAGAGGATTTAATAAACCTAAACGTGGTATAGTATGCACTACTACAACACCAAGAACCCATTAAATTGGATACACCATAATTAAAATTAGGGAAAAGGAAACATGAAAGAAAAAAACCGCAATATGATGAAAAGTTGGACACAATGGTCTGAAATACATCACATTCGGAAAAAGATGAACAAACACAAGTTAAAAAGTATCAAGAGACCCGTCGCACGCCCTATCGATGGTGAAAAAACCAAAAATTTATTAAACACCTATCATATATTTCATCTGATCAATATTGGTCATTAAAAGAAAAATGGTGTAAAATCAAGGATAAGGGATATAAAGAGCATAACTTGGATATTATTCCCTAAATCCGAGATAAACAATGAAAAATAGTGAGCAATTGAAGGATAATGAGAGTGGTGGGCATGCATCTAGAGTGGGGAAAGGAGGGTATGGATATTCATTAGTCTAAGGATGAGGAGTATATAAGTTAAACTAAGAAAAGAAGAAGCAGAAAATAAAATGAAAAATTTTAAACAATAATTTTTCTAACTGGGAAATCCACATGATTTATGAGTTATTTACCAAACGAGGTACCAACTATGATACCCATACTATAAAAATCATGAGCGATTTCATAATTACCCCAATGTAAATTTCTAGTTGAGAAAACCATGCGCAAAATATACAATTGGGAACTATATTTTAAAAGAACCCAATATTTTTCTTTATTAAAGGATTAATAAACCATGCAAAAGTCATGTTCTGTTCCAGAAACTCATCTAATCACCTGAAAGGGAACCAGATAGTTTGTCAAAACTATACGGTTCAATCGTGAAATAGTTAACAGTCTCAAAAAAATTTATATTATGGACAGACAAACTCTTCAAATAAAAAGTGAGGATAAAAAGAATCAAACAAATAAAATAAATAATATTTAATGGTTAGGGAGTGACAATAATTAGGTAGGTTACAAAAATAAATTAATAGGGCATTAGTTTTTATAAAATGAGATAAATTTTAGTGAACATGAGATGCAAATATAATTATCCAAGATAAATATTTTATCAATGCCATATATTCAGTCCACTTGGCCATGGGCCTTTGGTATATGTAATGGGTCTCCCTTTACACAAACAAAAATAGGACTTTGCTTTAATATTAAATTGAGGATTCAGCCACAACCTTTCTTTAAAAAAAAATAATCAATGTTTTTATCTTAATTAATATACACATTGAGAAGGAATTGAATTTTTTATATAATATTTTTCCCAATTCTCTAAATCTATAAACCTAAATGGTAACAGGATTGTAAAAAATGTTAAATCATTCACATTAAACCAAAATATTTTTGTTATTAATTGAACATGTCCACATAAATAGTCCATGACGGATTTCAATATTGATGATTTTTTTATTTTAGATTTTATATTTTAGATTTCCAGGAGAAGGAATTATGTGATTAATTCATTCAATAAATTTATTTCATATAGGGAGTTGGTTTTTTAGATGACTGTTTGTGGAAATTTTACTTGAAAAGGTTTGATATATATCTCAGGTTTGGTGGGATATTTTTTTCCCTCATGATGGGATGTTTGATATTGTATTTATTTTATTGAAATTATATATTATGGGCTCTGATATGACATGGAGGTGTAAAAAGACCTGTTATTATAGTTTCTCAAGAGGATTTTTTGGTTTTTCAGTTTTTTGATTAATTTATAGGATAATATTTATTCTTAAGGACCAAAATAACAATAGAATAAATGTATACAATAGATCAAACATCCCCATACTAATAAAATGTGTTTTTAATGGTATTTTTGTATTTATGATTAAGTTGGAAGTAAGATAATAGTGGTTGTGTTGGAATTACATATAGAGGTAATTTGGTCCATCATGTTTTAGTGCCTTTTGACATAGAAAAATTCTATAAGAGAAGGAAATGTTTTTAGATAATATGAAATTGGTTGAATAGTTGGGAATAAATATGTTTTTATTATAGTGTGGTGCATTTTCCATGTGGTTTATTAGTAATTTCTTTTTTAAGATGAATTTCTAGTTATAGTATTGAGTGGAATGGTTTTTGATTATAAGATTTATTATTGTTTTATGAATTATATTTATATCTTTTATCATATGTGAGGCCTATACTATTTATCTTTTGTGATCTCGGGTACAAATTTAAGGGTATCATTGGTGAATGATGGCCTCATTACTTGTGGTTTTTTATTTTATGGTATTTCCAATGATAATATCATCAGACAATGGTGGTAGTTTTGTGTTAAAATATTATCAAAATTTTATGGTTCAAGGAGGTTTTAACAGTGAGAATAAACTGTAGATAAGTAGATATTGTGATGTTATTTTTTTATATTCACTTAATTTATCCTCATTATAGTGTTATAATGACTCATCAGATCATTATTTTTTTTTCAAGGGTAATTACAATTTTGCGAATTTTATATAATTACAAATAATTTCAAATAAATTGAACCCTATATGATGATTTTTTTAATTCGTGATCGTTATCCATAAATTAATCATTTTTAATTTATGTATTTAAATTTTTAACACATGTCATTATAGGGTATACTATAATTCTCTACTCCATGATTCTTGTTTTGTCAATCTATTTATGATAGAGTGTGAAAATGGTAATGATTGATTCATTATATTAATTTGATATATTTCTTTTTGGATATATCTCATATTTAGAACTTGTGTTTGATCCTCGTTTATAGGCGGCATAACATTGGATTTTTCTTACAATTTGGATAAATAGTTCATAATGATTCAGTAGAGGAAAGGGGTTTTAATATTTTCCTTCTTAATTACTATCTAAAATTTAAAATTATCATTATTTTCTGTTCATTTTTTGTTTTTTTAGATTACCCTTAAATGATAATAAATTATATTAACTTAATTATAGTGGATGTGATATATTCCCATAATCATTATAAAATTCCAATATATTTGTCATAGGTTTGAGGATTTATTAATTCTGAGGAAAATATATTTTTATTTTTCTTCAAGGATATACATTATATTTTCTAATTGGGTTTTTGGAATCAAATTTTAAAAGGTTAATAAGAAGTGACGGTATGAATATTCTTTTGAAAAAATTAGGAATTATAGTTTTGGTGTTGAACGAGTAATTTTTTTAAGAAGAAAATACAAAATGTTTTGATGTTCAGTTATTTGAATATACACTATGTTTTCTTATACATGTAATTATTTATTTGGTCTCATTATTCATTAATGAAAATATTTTTATATTTGATATATAATCATAGTTTATTTTGTGGGTTTGATAACATTGAAGTGATGGATGTGATATTGAATAGTTACAGTAGTGGTGTAAGGGAATTATTTGTTACAAGGATGGGTATATATGGTAACAATTGTGGATGTTCTAAAATTTTACTTGGTGGTATATGATGTCATAGGTTTGGTTTTAATGATATTTATTAGTGTTTTAATTTTAAATTTAATGCAATTTTAATAATTGAAACATGTGATATCATACATCTATAATAAATATTTTTAAATATTAATTAGTGTCTTAATATAGAAATAAATTACATTAATGGATTAAAAATATAAATTTATAATGAATTTTATAATTATCAATAATGAGGTTAATAATGTTTTATGTAATTTAATGAATTATGTAATGAAACATTAAATTATGAACCTCTATATTTATTGTTGTAATGATAGATGTAACAGAATGGTGTATAGTGATGAAAATTATTTTCTGTAAGGAGTGGTGTTATAAGGATGTTTCTCGTGTTTGTGTATAATGGTTGATATTTTTGAACCCTTAATTGGAAATTTGTATGATTGTATACCTATTTAATTATTTATTTCTTATTGAACATCATTTTAATAATTTTCTAACCTAATATATACCTATCTGAAGGCATGTGTTATGGGTTTTTCACTAATGTCCATGATTTATTGAAAATAGATGGCCGAAAACTCAATATTATCCAATATTACTTTGGATGTTGAGTCGGTTATCATGGATGATATTAATTGTGTATCGGTTGTAATGTAATTATATTAGATAGGATATGAAATGATGATGATGAGATTGATGTTATGATAAATAATGGGGGTTATGAGTTGAATGTCGAGGATTTTTGGTTGATGTACTTCATGTTCATGGTTCATTAATATGATAAAAATTTTATAGGTATTTGGGACAAGATGATGCATTTTTATATTGATAAGTTCTGATTACTATAATTTGATATCTGGTAATGTTAATATATAGATATAGAAGTCAATGTAACATAAGATTTAAATTCAATGGTACTTATAATGAATAGATCGGTTGAGAAGTGAACGTGTGCTACCTTCATTATATATATATATATATATCTTATATATATATTTATATGTACAATTAATATTAATTTTATTTACTTTGATTTGATATTGGTTTAGTGTGCCTTTGGTTTTATTTTTCATAGGTCACATAATATAGGTGGGATCTGGTTTTAATGATTTATCATTGGGTCATTAACATCACAAAAAATATTTTATAATGGTATTATTTGGATTACCTATCTCAAAATAAATTGGTAATATCTATAATATTTATAACATTAATTTGTGCATGTAGTTAGTAATCGAGCTATAAATTACATAATCAGAGCTCAGTGGTGTTATTGGCGTCAAATGTTTAGGAGTAACATTTAGATATTTTATTTTTAGGAACCTATTTATATATGATATTAACATTTGTTTTCAAAATGTATTATTTTATATTATATAGATTATATTTCTTTTTATCTTATGATTTATCAATTTTGAGTTTAGAGCCACCCTTTATTTATACCATTAGTGAAACTCTCTGCCCAATTTCTATATGGGGGACACCTTCGGGGTCACACTCATATTTTATACTATCCGAGTTGATGTTTTCATTAGTATTGTGTCATGGAAACTATTTTTTCATTACATAAATCCCTCCAAATTATACATTTATAGGTATCAATGTCTATAACTAGCAATATTAAATCTAATATTTATACATCATTTCAGGTTCCATTATTTTCTCATCATTACCCATAAATCGAGTATCCATGTCTTCCTTCTTATATCATTCTTCATTTCGTAAATTTATCATCTCTCTATTTTTTTTGGGAGGGGAATGAAACTATATTTTTACTCCTCTAACTTATCCATATAAAATATCCTTTCATTATTCAATTCTATGTGTAATTCATATTTACCATTCATTTTACACCCATTAAAAATTGGTCCATTCTTGAAAAGAATAATTTTATTTAGAATTATCTATTCCCTAACAATATCTTCTTTGAACTAAATAAAATCATTATATATACTCTTGAAAATCAAAATTTTCATCCTTGTATTAGATCTCCCCATGAATAAATTTTCTAAATTCACTTATTTAATTTTTAAATTTATTTTATTTTTACACATATAATCAAACTATATTTTTTTAATTGGGTAGGATTAAAATAAATTACAGTTACATAAATTTTCTATATTTATTTAGATATTCTGTAAAACCAAAAATATTCATAATTTTATTGAATTCTGTATTCTTATTAAATATAAAAAACTATTTAATCATCTTTTTACCATTTTATGATACCCATTTTATATATCCTTTTAATTTAATAAATCACCATAATATTATTTTTAATATACTAGTTTGGGTGATATAATTATCTTGTGACTTATTAAGTTATCATAAATACATCATGGGATATACCCATTATCATTATCTTAAATGTATCAACTTCAAAAGTTCATTCACTGTAATTTTTAAAATGTCAAAAAATTTGTACAGACGCCTTTATTATATAACCATGATATTGTACTAACTAAAATATAACATTTTCGATAATAAATTTTTTTTCCAATTTAAATTAGTATGGTTTAAATATTATTTCATTTATGAAATAATAAAAAAAATTAAAATAGTTGACATTAATAACATCCTTTATAATCTTATAAAATAATTTGGTATCATTAGGTTATTCTGAATGTATAAATAAATCCTAAGGAGGAAAATCAAATGTATAGTATTATAAAAAAATTTGTTTACATACCCTTGTGTTATGAAATGTTACACACTTACATAAATAAATATGATTAATTTAACATACCCCCATGGGTACTCAAACCAAATGACATCATAACTCCTTAAAATTAATCAAATGAAACTCTTTCATTTTAACTTGTTTCACCCACATAAAGAAATTCCTATGATTATTATATAGAAAATTATATTTATGTTCCAAAATAGACTCCTAAAATATTTTTTCAAAGGATTAAAATTTGATTTTGGTAAGTCAACGCAAAATATGGGTACATTTATAAGGATTTGGTCTCACTATATGATAGAAAATGTTTAACCCCTCTTGATATTTCACTAAAAAACTCATCAAGGACGTCTTATTTAAAATATATATTTGATTATAACATAAAAATTATCTTAAAAATTAAATTGTTTCAAAATTAAATATATGATTAATTCTTACATTAAAAATACCTCACTACCCCCATGTTCTCCCAAAAAAAAAATAAAATTAACAATTTATTATTAGTTTGGAAATAATATTCTTCAAACAATAATCATATAAAACCCATAATTTACATACATTATTATTATTTCAGAATTGAAGCACACTTATTACAACATATAACAAAACCAAGAAAGGACCGTATAGGTATAAAGTCTTTAGAAACTGGGAAACATAAACAACTGGTTCATAAAGCATCTACTTTGCCTCCAATTTATTTCATCATATCTAGAGTCCCTTTTTGGCATATCCTACCTAATAACCTTCTTCCTGACCTGGGGAAATAAAACATACAAAAGGGGGAGCTCAAATGCTCAGTAAGGGTAAACAAAAGAAATATCAATCACATCATATACATAAGAACATAACTTTTGGAAATATTAACCTGCAAAAGAGATCATAATATCATAACATGGTATAAATCATAGAAGTGAAATGTAATCCCAACAATCATAACATAAAACATGAAACTTTGTGGCATACACACATAATCATAGAGAATCATTTCTTGTTAGTCAAGACTCATTGCCAATACTATCTTAGTGGACAAATTCCATTTCTGATCCGAGTCACCCTCGTTTCAGTCCTGTTTCACTGAACCGGTATAACCTACCATTCCAGCCATGTCTATATCATGAGATATAAAATCTTTACCCCATGCATTGGAGGGATATATAGGTCCCACCCATCTCATAATGATATCATTCTTATGTGTGCCACAAAATCAGAAACCATACATCATAGCATAACCCATGTAATAAAAATGGGAATCTTAAACATGGTGACATCATAAAACAATTCATATAAGACAAAGGAATTCATAAAAATATAATTCCATCACAAAATAATCAAATTAATTTAATAATAGGGATATAAACCGAACCATTTTTTTATCTTAGATGGAAAATAATTTTGATAAAACACTTGAACTCCATTCATGAGGAAAATATCCTTTCTGATTCAGAAACACTTTTCATTTCTTAACATGTCGTACAATTATAAACTAAAATAAGTTGATTAAAAATAAACTTGAAAACTTGTAAAGGAATATTCTTGGAAATAATGTTTTAAAAATCCATTCATGCCGTATAAGTTAAAAAAAACATTCTTCGTACTTTTGTCGGAAAAGTCAAAAAGTACCTCGTACGAAAAACGACAAAAGATTCCTTTCATATCCTTTACTAAAAACTCACCGATGGGTAAAATTGGATATAAAATATTGTAGAACGATATAAATATTACATATTGAGGAAACATGGATGTGGATGATAAAATACACCCTAGTAAATACCTAAGTATAAACAATCTCGGATAAAAATGAGATTGTGATATTTCCCTTACCTTAGGTCTAATATGCTTTGTACGTGTCCGAACCTCCTGTATAATGATTTAAATAATGTTATTGACTTATTCCAGAATCATACTTATTTTTATGATATCATATATGGTCATATTATTAGCTTTTTAGTAGTAATATTTCATTCCTACTTGTTATTCAGGTGTTTATAACTTTTTGTTCTTATGCATGTTTTGTTGAATAAATTCTTATTCTTCTCTTTAGGTTATAGATACCTCATTTCCATAATGGTATTAGTGTAATATATATCATATTAATTCATTCAATTCATTTATATAATCATTATGAAATGAAGATCATGTAGAATGAGTCGCATCACATCATGGAGACGGTATTCCGTACGTACGCACGAGTGATGACATCGTTCCTATGATCATGGAATTGTATTGGAGTTTATGTATACTATTTCAAAATCAGTATCAATTTATAATAGTCATATATAGTCATTACTTACACCATTATACCCATCCAAGTGAGGTTGTGGTGGAAAATAGATTACACCACGTCGTGGAGACGGTATTCCGTACGTACGCACGCGTGGTGATTTCTTTTTCCGTAGGATGGATAGATGGTGAAATAGGGTTGTTTCATACTTATAATAACATATAAGTATATTATTCTTACTGATTTTATTACTTCATAATGAAACAACTAAAGAAGAAGAAGTGGAAGAAGAAATAAAGATGAAAGAATCGGTAACGGACATTACCTCTTCCTTGAAGTGCTTCTTTGAGACCTTCTTTTAGGGCACTAAAAATGGTCTTTGAAGAAGACCAGGACCTCTAGGATGTCTCTAGGGAAGTGTAGAGAAGAAAGTTTCAGGGGTTGGCCGAGATTTAAGGCTCAAAGTGGTGTGAGGAAGAGAGGGAGGAGGTGCCCTTTTATAAGGGAGGAGAGGGGAAACATTGGAATAACTAAAAATATTATTTTATTATAAAGTCATGTTCGGTTTTAAATAGCTCCAAATTGATATATTTCGAGGATAAGGTGGGGATGGGTCGAAATCCTCTCATACAATAGAATTTAGACAAGTTTAGGTTCCTATTTTAACCTTATCATTTAGATTTAACATTAAGTTAAATAATTTTACTTTTACCGTGTCTTCTTGTGTTCTTATACTATAAGATTAATAAATTTACTATATCAAGCCAAGAGAACCCCAAGTTGTTTATTATTAATAAATATAACCTTACTTAAGTCATTTGGATGAACCTTAGATTTTTATGAATAAAATAACAATTAATAATATAATATTTGTTTTAAAAACTATTTTATGTCAATTTTGACACTATTTTGTAATTGATTTCTGTGAAAATCATAACAGAATGATAAGTTCGAAAAAAGTTAATTAAATCAATACTAAAATGTGATATTAACATATAAAATTAGTGTAACTCATAAAAAATCTCAAATTATATTTATTTAGGTATTTATAACATCAATTATGTCAATATTTCATTAATAAGATAATTACTGCATCATTGTTGTGTCATAAATAAATTAAATTATATAATGTCTAAAAATTACAAATAAAATACCATTATGTAGGAAATCTTTTTATATTTCTAATGAATACGTATAGTCGAATTTATCTTATGTGTAACCCCATATTAAAAATGATTTACTTATTAAACTTTGATTTTAACTATTATAACCCTTCTTTAAATAAATTAATAATAAATGTCCTAATCTAAACCAAGTGGGCCTAAATGGTCATATATTATTCATAAGGTTGTTTTTGGTAGAATTACACTTGTCCAATAGAATTAGTACAAGTGTTAGGGTAATAATAATATAATATTTACCCTTAATTACCCTATTTACTTTTAACTGTGGTAAAAAAAGTAAAAAGTTACTATTCACCAAAAAATCATTTTCATCTCATTGAACCATATTTTACTTACTAACATCAATCGTGTCTCTCAGATTTTCGAAATTCCACTCATAGAAGTGGTAAAATTAAGTTTTAAAAAAAATTCAGTTTTTTAACTACCACTTAGTGGTTTCACTATTCATCAAAAATTGAAAGTTTTCAGGAAAATGCCAAAATTTCACCCTAGGATAATTTCGATATTCCGAATCCAAAAATGAAGTCCATTTTGAAAAATAAAATTTATAATATTTCAAAAAGTGGTTATTACTATTCATAACAGCTAGTTTTAATAATATTTTATTGTTTAGTGAAACTCGGTATTGCGTACGGCGCAAGCTATCGAGGAAGGTTGCGATTTCGTGTAAAGAAAGCCAAACAAGTGTTGTGTGTAGAATAAGATTCCTTTGATGATTTATATAACATAAAAGTCTCGGGTTTTACATTCCACCCCCCTTAAAATGAATTTCGCCCTCAAAATTCATCACTTTGTAACAAACAGATGAGGATACCTCTCCCTCGTTATATCCTCAAGCTCCCATATAGCTTCTTCTAATTGGTGGTTCCTCCATAAAACTTTCACCAATCGAGTTGTCTTGTTTCGTAGGTCTTTTTCGCTACGATCCAGAATCTCTATCGTTTGTTCTTCATAAGAAAGATCTTTCTCCAGTGGTACAACTTCTGAGTTGAGTACATGTGAAGGATCAGGTATGTACTTTTTCAGGAGAGATACATGGAACACATCGTGAACTTGAGAGAGATTCGGTGGAAGCGCCAATCGGTAAGCTACCTTCCCAACACGATCCAGTATTTCGAAAGGACCGATATATCTAGGGCTCAACTTCCCCTTCTTTCCAAATCTCATAACCCTCTTCTTGGGAGATATTCATAAGAACACTTTATCACCCACTTCTAACTCTAGGTCTTTTCTTTGGTTGTCATCATAACTTTTCTGTCTACTCTGAGCTTCTCTTATGTGTTGTTGAATAGATCTAACCTTTTCTTCTATTTCATCAATGAGATCAAGTCCTAATATCTTTCTTTCCCCAACTTCATCCCAGCAAGTTGGATTCCAGCATTTCTTTCCATAGAGAGCTTCATAAGGATCCATCTGAATACCGGAGTAAAAGCTATTATTATAAGAAAATTCCACAAAAGGTAGGTGTTGATCCCAACTACCTTTGAAATCCATAGAGCAAGCTCTCAACATATCTTCTAGAGTTTGAATTGTTCTCTCAGACTGACCGTCTGTCTAAGGATGATAAGCAGTGCTGAAACTCAACTCTGTATCTAGAGTATGCTGAAGACTTCTCCAGAACTTTGAGGTAAATCTCAGATCCCAATTAGATATAATAGAAAGTGGTACTCCATGAAATATTACCACTTCCTTTACATATATCCTGGCAAGCTGATCCAGAGAGAAATCCTCTCTAATAGCAATGAAGTGTGTAGATTTTGTAAGACGATCAACTATGACCCAGATCGCATTATTGCCTTTGGATGTTTTAGGATGTCCTGTGACAAAGTCCATAATGATGTTTTCCCATTTCCATTCGGGTATGGGTAATGGTTGTAACATCCCCTTAGACTTCTGTCTCTCGGCTTTAACTTGTTGACAAACAAAGCATCAAGAGACATATTCAGCAACATCTCTTTTCATTCCATCCCACTAGAAGTACTCTTTTAGGTCCCTATACATCTTCATGCTTCCATGATGAATAGAGAATGAAGAACTATGAGCCTCATCCAGCAGCTCCTTCTTTAATTCGGGGATGGGAGGAACACAAACCCGATTCCGGGACTTTATTATCCCATCACAATCAAGGTTAAATTCAGGAACATTTCTCACCTTCTTTTGTAACTCAACATCTTCTTTCTGTGCCTCTTTAATCTTCACATGTATAGATGGTTGAAAATTCATTTGAGAAAGATACGATTTTTCCCCTTTCATTATAATTCCAAGATCCATCCTTTGTAAACCCATAAATATTGGATCTTTTGTGATCCTCATCATGGATAAACTAGTATGGTCTTGTCGACTTAATGCATCTGCCACGTTGTTTGCTTTCCCAGGTTGGTAATGAATTGAGCATTCATAATCCTTAATCAGCTCCAACCATCTTCTTTGGCGCATATTCAGCTCCTTTTGTGTGAAAATATACTTTAAACTTTTATGATCAGTATAAATATCACACCTTTCCCCATAAAGGTAATGCCTCCAAATCTTTAATGCAAAGATTACCGCAGCTAACTCCAAATCATGAGTTGGGTAATTTTTCTCATGTATTTTCAACTGTCGTGATGTATAAGCTATCACCATATCATTTTTCATAAGAACACACCCCAATCCCTTCTTGGATGCATCACTGTAGATCACAAACCTTTCTCCACTACAAGGCAGTGTGAGCACAGGTGCACTGGATAACCTTCTTTTTAACTCCTTGAAATTCACTTCACATTCCTCCATCCAAACAAACTTAACTCCTTTCTGAGTCAACTTGGTGAGTGGATTAGATAATCGTGAAAAATCATTCACAAAACGTCGATAATATCCAGCCAAACCAAGATGACTTTGGATCTCGGTTATTGTTGTTGGTCTGGACCATCTTTCGATAACCTCTGTTTTTGCTGGATCCACATATATCCCCTCTTTTGAGATTATGTGTCCCAAAAATGAAACTTTTTGAAGCCAAAATTCACACTTGGTAAATTTGGCATAAAGATTCTCCTTTCTCAGGGTCTACAATATAATTCTCAAGTGATATTCATGTTCTTCCTTGCTCTTTGAATAGACAAGAATATCGTCTATAAAGACTACCAAAAACTGATCAAGATAGTCTCTAAAGACTCAATTCATTAGATCCATGAAGATAGCAGGGGCATTAGTAAGACCAAATGGCATCACTATAAATTCATAGGGTCCAAACCTTGTACAGAAAGCCGTATTTGGTATATCCTCCCTTTTGACCCTTAATTGATGATACCCTAAACGAAGATCAATTTTGGAAAATTTTTGAGCTCCGCGTAGTTGGTCAAATAGGTCATTAATGCGCGGGAGAGGATATTTGTTCTTGATAGTGATCTTGTTAAGTTCTCGATAATCAATGCAGAGTCTCATTGATCCATCTTTCTTCTAAACAAATAGAACAGGTGCTCCACAAGGTGTTGCACTAGGGCATATGAACCCCTTATCAAGATTCTCTTGGAGTTGCTTCTTCAATTCCGGCAACTTAATTGGGGCCATTCTATAAGGTGTCTTTGAAATAGGCAAAGCACACGGTACGAGTTCTATTGAAAACTCAACTTCATGATTCGGTGGAAGACCCGATAATTCCTCCGGAAATACATAATCAAACTCCCGTATAATGGGCATATTCTTAATCATGAGTTTCTCACCAACCATTTGAGATAAATAACCTTCATTTAGTGGAATCCATACCCATAAAATGGAAGAAATTTCCACTGGAAGGCTATGTTCATCCTTGCATCGATAGACAATCATAGATTGATCTGGAATATGAAATGTGACTTCCCTTCTTTGGCAATTGATATGAGCTCCATGTAGAGAAAGCCAATCCATGCCAAGAATCACATCAAATTCCACTATAGGAAGGATCACAAGATTTTCCGGAAGCACTTTCCCACAAACTTCAATCAGAGAAGAATTATAAACTTTTGATGCGACTGTTGTGCCATTAAGTATTGTCACAGCTAACTCAACATCTAATTGTTGAGGTAATACGGTGATACCCTTAGAAAATTCTTCAGAAATAAAAGAGTGGGTGGATCCAAAATCAAATAAAACATTTTATACTTTAGAGTGGATGGTAATTGTACCTTTCACCACATCGTTATCGTACTCCACATCGCTGATAAAATTTGCACGTGATTTTCCTTTTCCTTTAGCCTTAAGAGTTTATTGACGTCGACCATCATCATCAACCCTTGGATTAGGGCATTTATTGGCATAATGTCCCATCTCTTTGCACTTGAAACATTGAAGTGTAGTAGGTTCATTCTGTGTATCCCTTCCTTTGTTTGCATCACTAGACATCTTCTTCCCATCATCGCGACATTCAAATGCCCGATGACCTTCCTTTCCACATTTGAAACATTTACTTGTCCCTTTAAGACAACTCCCTCCATGTTTCTTTCCACACTTTGAGCATAAGGGAAAGCTCATCTTCTTTTCAGTGTGCACTTTAGATTTTCCTTTGAATTCCATTTTCCTCTTCTTATCAAACCCATATGACTAATGGGTTACTCCAATCTCTATCTCAACTTTGAGAGCACATTGAACGATTTCCTCATAGCTATTGAAATCCCTTATGGCTATGGACCTTCGAAGACTTGGTTTTATGCCACTAAATAATCAATCGATATTACTCTCAGGTTGGATAATAATATCAGATGCGTACCTTGCAAGTCTTGTAAAATTTGCTCCATAGGTTCCAACAGATTCATCATCCTTTTTCTTCAGTTCAATAATCTCTTTCTCCATCTTTGTTTGGAGAATACGAGGGAAGTACTTAGTGAAAAATAAGTTCTTGAACTCATCCCATTCCATGGACTCAATTTCATCCCTTTGCCTCGTATTCTTAATATGATTCCACCATTGATCATCATCACCCTCCAAACAATACACTGTTAAGATAAATTTATCATGCTCAGAACATTGAAGAACTGAATATATCTTTTTAGTAGTACTAATCCATTTTTCAGCAACTAATGGATCAGTAGACCAGCTGAATGAAGGTGGAAGCTGTCTCATGAAGGATTCAACAGAATGTTGCTCCTTCCTTTGCTCGTTTGGAAGTCCTGCATGATTCATAGCTTGAGAAAGTTGTGTGAGCATGGCTACAAGATTTTTCATTCCATCTCCCATAACGTTTGGTTTCTCAGGGGGACAATCATTGCATTGTCCGTCGCATTCCGCATTAACACGGTTCCTTTGGGTTCCAGCCATTGACTAAAACCAAGAAGAATAGTGTGAGAAACACTAATTATAATAGGAAAACCATATAATCAAGAAAAAATTTTCACACTTAAGGTCTTATCCTAGGTTATTCATGGCCATTTCTAAAACACTAAGATTGTGTTCTATGCTTAGACTTATCCTTAGGGTTCTTACTAAGGCTTTTGTATCCTAGTTTCCAAAGGTTGACTATACCTTTCCTCTGATACCAACTATAACGACCCATACTTTACATGCATTGTTATTACTTCAGAATTTAATCACATTTATTACAACATATAACAAAACCAAGAAAGGACCGTACAGGGATAGAGTCTTTAGAAACTGGGAAACATAAACAACTGTTTCATAAATCATCTACTTTTCCTCCCATTTATTTCATCATATCTAGAGTCCCTTTTTGGAATATCCTAATTAATAACCTTCTTCCTGACCTGGGGAAATAAAACATACAGAAGGGTGAGCTCAAATGCTCAGTAAGGGTAAATAAAAGAAATATCAATCACATCATATACATTGGAACATAACTTTTGGAAATCTTAACCTGCAAAAGAGATCATAATATCATAACATGGGATAAATAATAGAAGTGAAATGTAATCCCAATATTCATAACTTAAAACATCAAACTTTGTGGCATACACACATAATCATAGAGAATCATTTCTTGTTAGTCAAGACTCATTTCTAAGACTATCTTAGTGGACAAATTCCATTTCTAAACCGAGTCACCCTTGTTTCAGTCCTGTTTCATTGAACCGGTATAACCTACCATTCCATCCATGTCTATCTCATGATATATAAAATCTTTACCCAATGAATTGGAAGGAGATATAGGTCCCACCCATCTCATAATGATACCATTCTTATGTGTGCCACAAAATCAGAAACCATACATCATAACATAACCCATGTAATAAAAATGGGAATCTTAAACATCGTGACATCATAAAACAATTCATATAAGATAAAGGAATTCATGAAATCATAATTCCATCACAACATAGTCAAATCAATGTAATAATACACTACTGGAAATTCGGGCTATAGCCACGGTTCTAAACCGTGGCTATAGGCCCTCAAACCGTGGCTATAGGTAATAGCCACGGTTTGAGGAACCGTGGCTATAGGTAATAGCCACGGTTTGAGGAACTGTGGCTATGTTTGGAGTGGCTATAGGCCCAGACCTATAGCCACGACTCCAAACCGTGGTTATATTAGACGTCGGACAGGCTTTATAGCCACGGTTTGATACCATGGAATTATGTCTATAGCCACGGTTAAAAACCGTGGCAATAAACCAATAGCCACGGTTTAAAACCGTGGCTATAGGGTGTGCGCGTACATAAAAAAAATACCCCCAACCCCCTGGACACCCCCAGGACTCCCCACTGGACACCCCCCTGACACCCCCCTGACACCCCCCTGGACACCCCCTGGACACCCCCTGGAAACCCCCTGTACACCCCCTGGACACCCCCTGGACACCCCCTGGACACCCCCTGGACACCCCCCTGGACACCCCCTGGACACCCCCTGGACACCCCGCTGAACACCTCCTGCACCCCTCCCCTATACCTTACAGACCCCCCTGCCCTCCTCCCCACTGCCTTGCAGACACCCCCTACCAGTCCCCCCTGCCCCCTGCCACCCCCCTGCCAGCCCCCCTGCTTGTCCCCCTGCCCCCTACCGGTCTCCCTTTCCCCCTGCCACACCCCCTTCTAGTCCCCCTCTGCCACCCCCTGCCAGTCCCCCCGCCCCCTGCCACCCACCTGCTTGCCCCCTGCTTGTCCCCCTTCCAGCCCCCCTGCCCCCTGCTAGTCCCCCCTGCCACTCCCCTGCTTGTCCCCCCTGCCCCCTGCCCCCTGCCACCCCCCTGCCAGCCCCCCTGCTTGTCCCCCTACCAGCCCAGCCCCCTGCCAGTCCCCCTACCCCCAGCCCCCTTCTAGTCCCCCTGCCACCCCCTGCCACCCCCTGCCAGTCCCCCTTTCCCCCTGCAACCCCCAGCCCACCTGCACCCCCCCCTCACAGCCCATCTGCACCAGCCCCCAACCGCAGCCCCCAGCCCCCAGCTGCACTAGTCCACCCCAGCCCAGCTGCACTAGTCTCCCCCACCCTCCCCAGCCCCCCTGCACCCCCAAGCCACCTGCTAACCCCAGCCCCCATCCCACCTCCACCCCCCGCAGCCCACCTACACCAGCCCCCAACCCCAACCCCAACCCCTAGCTGCACCAGCCCCCCCCAGCCCCCTGCCACCCCCAACCCACCAGCACCAGTCCCCCCCCCCCCCCACAGCCCACGTGCACCAGCCCCCAACCCCAGCCCCCAGCTGCACCACCCCCCCCCCCATCCCCCTGCTACCCCAGCCCAGCTGCACCTGTCCCCCCTCCCCAGCCCCCCTGCACTGGCCCAAGGATCCTACATTGTTTCACCAAGGGGCTACATGGTTTAGACTTGACTATGCACAACTCATGCTAAAAAATTGTGTGCGATTCAAAATGAACTTAAAATTATCCTCACGAAGGGAGGTCATACTATTTTCCTCAAACCATGCACCTTAACCATGAAGAGTATGGAAACCTCAAAAATTTCCATGTTCTGACTTGGAACTCCATGGAGATAAAAACCAAAACTCTACTTAAACAAATAACAATAAAAGAACTATGCAGTGACATAGGGGCTATCATAAACTCCCCTCCATGCTACTTTTCCTCATAGAATTTCCTTGGTCAAAACTAGAGACAAAGGAAAAGAGATGCAAAGGAAAACAGAACTAGCACACTATGACCAGAATTTTTCTAGTACATTGTATCTTTTACTGCCTCTCTCATTGTCTCCCAACATTGTGCAAGTCTTACCACTTCCGATCTATGTATTCACGTTACAAATTAGGGGGTGAAACAAGATAAAATAGAACTACCGCAGTAAACTACAAATAAGTGAAATCTTGGTGTGAAGTGATGTAAAAGTAAAAAATCTCACATTGTTGTGCCCTATGACACCCACTAGACCCCATGGACACCCCCTAGACCCCCCTAGACACCCCTTAGACCACCCCTGGACACCTTCCACTAGACACCCCCACTCTTGGACACCTTCCACCGGACACCCCCTGCCCCCTGCTAGTTCCCCCCTGCCACCCCCTGCTTGCCCTCCTGCCAGCCAGCCCCCTGCCACCCCCTGCTTGTCCCCTGCCTTTCCCCCCTGCCCCATGCTAGTCCCCCCTGCCACCCCCTGCCAGCCCACCCCCCTGCCCCCTGCCCCCTGCCCCCTGCTAGTTCCCCCCTGCCACCCCCTGCTTGCCCCCTGCCAGCCAGCCCCCTGCCCCCTGCTAGTCCCCCTGCCTTTCCCCCCTGCCCCATGCTAGTCCCCCCTGCCACCCCCTGCCAGCCCCCCTCCCCCCCTGCTAGTTCCCCCTGCCACCCCCTGCTAGCCCCCTTCCAGCCATCCCCCCTGCCCCCTGCCAGTCCCCCCTGCCACCCCCTGCCAGTCCCCCCTGCTAGTCCCCCTGCCAGCCCCCCTACCCCCTGAATTTGAAGTTGAATTTTATAGAACTATAAGAACAAGATGCAAGAAAGTAAAAGAAATATAACATACACTATTATTTAACATGATTTAGTCCCATGGGGACCTACGTGCATAAAAATAACAAAACCTAACTCACACATTTTATTATGGTCAAAGAAAACAAAAACCCTACAACTGTAAACTAGAAATAATCACAATATGAGGGATAATAACATATGTATACAAGACTCACAAGCATCAAAATAAATTAAACAAAAATGAAAATCACAGTACTAGAGTGGGTAGTAGTCCAAAATTCCCATTATCTTCATGCTGAAAGCTTGATGCACGATGCACCAGGATCCAAAAGATCATATTCTCATTTCTGCACTTATGGAACTATCACCATGAAGGGTCTTCACTTATTCCTTGAAGGAAGGACGTCATCTCCACTATAAAACAAGAAATGATATGAGTTCAAGGAGAGATAGGTATGGAAATAGCCCTGATGAAGCAAAGCAGCAATGGTGATCAAGGTTTTCACCAGAGGAAACCTATAGAAATATCTTAGAGGATGAGAAATAAAAATGATCAAGATTTTGAATATGCTTGGTTCATAGGGGTTATCACTACCCTTACACTACAATACCTCAAAATGGAACAACCAATCTGGTGAGGCCACAAATCCACATGAAACAAAACACCCCCCTGCACCCCCATGCCCCCCTTAGTCCCCCATGCCCCCCTGCACCCCACTGGACAGCCCCTATGCCCCAACTGGACAGCCCCACTGGACAGCCCCACTGGACACCCCCTAGACAGCCCTCCCCACCTTTCCGGACACCCCTCCCCCCTACTTGGACAGCCCCTCCCCCTGCTGGACACCCCTCCCCCTGCTGGACACCCTTGCCCCCTACCCCCTGCACCCCACTGGACAGCCCCCATGCCCCAACTGGACAGCCCCACTAGACACCCCCCCTGTCTGGACACCCCCCTCTCTAGACACCCCCCTGTCTGGACACCCCCCCTGTCTGGACACCCCCACCCTGTCTGGACACACCTCCCCCCTGTCTGGACACCCCCCTTGTCTGGACACCCCCCTGTCTGGACACACCTCTCCCCTGTCTAGACACCCTCCCTGTCTGGACCCCCCTCCCTGTCTGGACACCCCCCTGCACCCACCCCCCAACCTGGACACCCCCTTTCACCGCACCTGCACCCTCCCCCTGCCCCGCACCCCCCCAGACAACCCTCCCCACCTGCACCCCCTGCCCCGCAGCACCCCCTGCTTGGACAGCCCCCCCCTCCTAGACACCTCCCCCTACCTGGACACCTCCCCCCTGCCTGGACACCTCCCCCTTGGACACACATGATCTATGAAAAATAGAAACAAGAATTAAAAAAGGGCATTACACATCAATTCACGATTACAATATTCTCATAGAAACAAAAAATGAAATTCTGTATAAAAACGATTCAATTACATAGAATAAAATCATGAGAATAAAATACCATATTCAAGATATACATTCCCAGGGGATATGGATTCCTATATAATGAACCAAACTAGTAAGTCTGAATAGATGCTAGTAGCATCCATGATTAAAAATAGCACAAGATAACACATAACATTCTAAGTGCAGGAAAACCAAATTTGATATATCAAATGAACAAAGTGTACCACTCTTCCCTTGTATACATGGAACTGTTCCACTAAATCAACAATAACTTCCTGCTTGAGTCCCTGTAGGAAAACACAAACATTACCAGTATCTAAGGTAGAGATTTCCATTGAAAACTCAAAAAGATTTTACACGTGAATAATTCATCGATTTCAAATTCCAGAACATTGTATCAGAAATGCAATCACACCTGCCCCTCACTGGACTCCCCTGGACACCACCCACTGGACTCCCCTGGACACCACCACCTGGACCCCCATTGGACACCCTTAGACACCACACCTGGACACCACCTGGACCCCTAAACCCCGGGACACCCCCTGGACACCACCCCTGGACCCCCTCCCCCTGCTAGACAGCCCCTCCCCCCTGCTGGACAGCCCCCCTGTTGGCCAAATGAAATTTCTTCATTTTCTTCATAGTAGAATAGAGTTGTATCATATGGTGTAAGGTTACTTTCAGTGAAAACCTACTCATTAAGATTCCATAATGGACCAGCTAGTGATGGCAGTATCAGAACTGGATAAAAGAGAGAGCTTATCCTTGTCAGGATTATGGTGAGCTGGGAATTAGTTTTTGGGCAATGTGGATGTAAACAAAACAGTTGGGACGATTCAAGAACTTTTCTAAATTTTGTGTGCTTTGAGGACATTAAACCCGACTTGCAATCTTATCACTTTCACCTTCCTTAATGAGGGTCAGATCTCTTTTTGTTAAATGGTTTATGCTTTCTACTGTTACATCAGTCGAAGAACTCATTGGAAACAAATGAATGAGATTTCAAGAGTTATATTAGATCCCTCAGTTATAATGGGAGATTCCAATGCTGGTGGAAGGGGGATGGTTGCAGGTGTTGGGGGGATGGTGCGGGCTGATTCGAAGGTGGAAGGGGGGATGTTGCAGGATGGAATACTGGTGGCTGCGTGCTGAAATGAAGGTGGATGGGGGGTGGTGTGGGATGGATGTGGTTGGAGCAGGGCCAAATCACAGCGTGACCACGGCGTGACCACGTCGTGACCGCGGCGTTACCGCAGCATGTTGGCCCGATCCAGCGACATCTGCGGGGCAGCATCTTTCGGCCAGAAGAAAATGGATCAAAAGGAGACTGGAATGCTAGTGGAAGGGGGCTGGTTGCGAGTTTTGGGGGGATGGTGCGGGCTGATTCGAAGGTGGCAGGGGGGGCTGTTGCGGGCTGGAATGCTTGTGGCAGCGGGCTGAAATGAATGTGGAAGGGGGCTGGTGTGGGCTGAATGTGGCTGGAGCAGGGCCAAATCACGGAATTAGCATGGCGTGACCGCAGCGTGACCGCGGTGTGACTACGGCGTGACCACAACGTGTTGACTCGATCCAGTGACATCTGCGGGGCAACATCTTCTGGCTAGGAGCAAAGGAAGTGGGAGGAGGCTGGAATGCTGGTGGAAGGGGGCTGGTTGTAGGTGTTGGGGGGATGGTGCGGGCAGATTCGAAGGTGGCAGGGGGGCTGTTGCATGCTGGAATGCTAATGGTAGCGGGATGAAATGAAGGTGGAAGGGGAATGGTGTGGGCTGGATGTGGCTGGAGTAGGGCCAAATCAGGGCATGACTACGGCGTGACCGCGGCGTGACCGCGGCGTGACCGCAGTGTGAGCGCAGTGTGTTGGCCCGATCCAGCGACATCCGCGGCGCAAAATATTCCAGTCAGGAGCAAAGGGAGCATGAGGAGGCTGGAATGCGGGTGGAAGGGGGCTAGTTGCAGGTGTTGGGGGGATGTTGCGGGCTGATTCGAAGGTGGTAGGGGGGGCTGTTGCGGGCTGGAATGCCGGTGGAAGCAGGCTAAAATGAAGGTGGAAGGGGGCTAGTGTGGGATGGATGTGGCTGGAGTAGGGCCAAATCACGGCGTGACTACGGCGTGACCGTGGTGTGATCAAGGCGTGACAGAGGCGTGACCGCGGCGTGACCGCGGCGTGACCGCGACGTGACCGTGGCGTGACCGCGGCGTGACCACGGCGTGACCCCGGCGTGACCGCGGCGTGAACACGGAGTGACCATGAAGTTACCACAGCGTGACCACATCGTGTTTGCCCGATCCAGTGACATTCGTGGGGCAACATCTTCAGACCAGGAGCAAAAGGAGCGGGAGGAGGCTGGAATTAATCCTTTGGTCTGGAAATTGACTTCTACTAACTATTAATTTTGGAATTTTCCTCTAGAAATGAAATGTATATCCAATGTTCAAGGATATCCTTGTTGTAATTCTTTCTACGATCTATGGAAACTCCATTAATGGTCAGATATGGGGTTTACAATGAAATAAGACATGGTAATTGCGATAATTAGTTGAGAGAAGATGACCAAACCCAGGAATAGAGAAACAGGTTCTAGCGAACCAGCATTTTTTCCAGCACAAACATAAGGGGAGGGCGGGGGGGGGGGGGGTTTATCTACTCATGATTAAAAGTATAAGAAACATACTAAAAATTCTAATAGTGTTCATTAAAATATAAAATAAAAGAATCAGAAGCACCATTAAAATTTGGGGAAAAGTTCTCCAAAACCATTCTCTCACAAAAAAACATAGTTCCAAGCCCCCCCCCCCACCACTTCTACTCTCCCCCCCCCTGCCTGGACACCCCCCTGCCTGGACATCCCTCCCCCTGCTAGAGACCCCCTTGCCTGGACACCACTGCCCCCTACTGGACACCCCTCCCCCTACTGGACACCCTACCCCCTGCTGGACACCCCTTCCCCCAGCTGGACACCCCCCTGCCTGGACACCCCTCCCCCCTGCTGGACACCCCTCCCCCATGCCTGGACACCCCCATGCCTAGACACCCCCCTGCCTGGACACCCCTCCCACCTACTGGACACCCCTCCCCTGCCTGGACACCCCGACCCCCTGCTGGACACCCCTCCCCCCTACTGGACACCCCTCCCCCCTGCTGGACACCCCTACCCCCTGCTGGACACCCCCTATCTGGACACCCCCCCTACTAGACACCCCCTATCAAGACACCCCCCTACTGGACACCCCTGGACAGACCCCCCCAGACCCCCTGGACAGACCCCCCAGGACCTGGACACCCCACCCCTTGCACCCCCCGGGACCACGTTCTAGTCCCCTCCCCCCTGCCAGCCCCCCTACCAGTCCCCTCCCCCTACTAGTTCCCCCCTCCCCTACCAGTTCCCTCTTCCCCAAATCCATTCCTTCCCCCCCCACCAAAACATGGACATTAAAGTAGTTTCATGAGGAGAATTTCACTTACATCTTGATTCTCACACCGATCATTAATGAATTTATCTTAGAGTTAGTTATTAGTGAATCAATAATAAACTCAAAAAGGTAAGAAGTTTAGATCTAGTCAGTCCAGAAGTTTTCCCCTAATGTTGTGATTGATTTTATTTGTGGAGATGTAATGGGTTGTGAACAATCCAAAAAGGGGAATATTTTTAGTAATGATAACCTTTATCCATTTCCGGGTTGTGTTTTTTGAATAGTATGTTAGAGAGGTCTCAAAAGAAGAAACAATGCCATTAGAAAGGAATGAATGGGTTTTGGAAATGTTTTCCCAGCTTTGTATACCACAAAGAAGTTTCATTGTGATGACAATGGTCACTCCACAACCTTACCAAGGTACATGAGCCTATATATAGTGGAAGGCCATGGGGAAACCACTTTTTTGATAGGATACCACAAGTTTTATCTAGGTAGACTGTTATTCCATGAATTGGGAATACATGATTCAAAAAAAAATAATTCGCTACTCCGTAAGGTTAATTGAATTTTCCTAAGGGATACTAAATTTTTTAAGCAGTTTATACACTATGGAATGTTTTGAAGGATTGCATCAAGATGTGAGGATAATTACCGTGTCATGAAGGTATTATTGCTAGAATTCAGTGTCACTCACCACAGGAAGAAATATCATGAGATGAGGGTGTTACACCATGAAGAATTGATATAAAGAATGATGATTTTGAGGGATCATTAACCCACACTATGAAGTCACATGTGATGCCATGAATCAAGGTTGATGAATATATAGTAGTACTATCATTTAGAAGGTACCTGCACTCTGAAGTTAGTGATGCACAATGATGGGTATTAAAGGGATTATAGGTCATGTTGTTGTCTATCTAACATGATGAGAAGTAGGATATAGAAAAATTATAGTGTTTCTATCCATGTACACATCACACCATGGAGGAAGAAATAATTACGAGAGAAAGACTTCGAGTCACTAAAGATTAAAGGATCCTCCCAGATTTTGTAGGGAGATAAAAATAAGATATTAACTAGATTTCTTGAATCTGTTTGATGTCTCAGGATTAAAAATAATACGTTTTTAGTGATTTTTATGTGTTATTAAATCTTAATTTGGACTGAATTTAAGCTTATAAACCATTTCTATTGTGGGTTGTATTGTGGAGGTAGTCTAAATTCAATACCTAGGATCCTTTTTGGTTTATTTTTTGTTCACAAAATCCATAACTGAAAACAGATAATGATGAAAAAAATAAAAAATCATTCCAATAAATAGGAAACATGTTTCAACCAATGGTCCTAGTTGAGCCTCAACCAAAAAAATTTTATATGGGCTGGATTTTGGGTTTTTAACCAACAAAAGTTTATATGGGTGGGGTTATGGGTTTTTAAAATATAAATAAATAAACAGGATGGCCCTAGAGTACACATTTAGTCCCATGTTGGTGGGTTGTCTATCTATTT
Organism: Viscum album; assembly: GCA_963277665.1. NCBI lineage: Eukaryota > Viridiplantae > Streptophyta > Magnoliopsida > Santalales > Viscaceae > Viscum > Viscum album. Next base: position 353,743,416 of record OY728155.1, on the reverse strand, counting down.
CCAGTCATAGAAAAGGTTCCCTTTAATGCAACCATCTTCTTTTGTAGGCAAATCAAACAATTTTAATTTAGAAATGATGCTCTTCAATGAAACCAGCTTCTTTTGTAGGAAAATCAAACAATGTTAATTTAGAAATGTTTCTCGACAGTTCGTAAAAATTAAAGCATACAACAGAGAGAACCATATGCATAATATACATAGAATGCAATGGATAAATGAAAAATAAGTTAAAACTGGTTAAGAAAAAAGGCATAAAAAGGGAGCATAATTGACAGAATGATTCATCTTTTTACTTGCAGGATCCATGGAAAACACTTTTGAATGGATCCATGATAGCAGTTCCAAGTACAAATCTAGCTCCATGTGCTTTCTGGATGCCCTCCTTGTCTGGACACCCCCCCTCCCTATCTGGACACCCCCCCTGTCTGGACACCCTCCCTGTTTGGACACCCCCCCGCACCCACCCCCTCAACTTGGCAGTGATAATCCTCCTCCAATGAGTGCTACATGAGATGAGGGAATTATGGAAGGAATTTCATCTAAAACAGCCAAAAGCAGACCTTGAATTTCCATCACAACAGGCTGATCCGGTTCAGACGACATGTGCAGAGGATGAGGATGATCTGGTTCGGACAAAATATGAAGAGGATGAGGAAAAAGAAGAATTACCGAACAAATATTATATGATACATGTACAATAAATATGCCAGAGAATTCCAAACCAATGTTTTCAGTTGAATTGAGCCTTTTTACCACCTGCTATGCATGTTTTGTTGAAAGATGGATGAGAGGCAGCGCTGAGAGGAGATATAGTCTAATAATGAGGAAATACAAAAAATTATAGAGTTATCCATTCAATGTTTCTCTAAGGAGGAGTAACCGCCACAGGGTGTTGTCCTGGAGCAGGGCCAAATCACGGCGTGACCGCGGTGTAACCGCAGCGTGACCGTGGAGTGACCACGGCGTGACGGCGGCGTGACCGCGAAGTGACCGCGGCGTGACCGCGGCGTTACCACATCGTGTTGGCCCGATCTAGTGACATCCGCGGGGCAACATCTTTCGTCCAAAAGCGAATGGATCAGAAGGAGGCTAGAATGCTGGTGGAAGGGGGCTGGTTGCGGGTTTTGGGGGGGATGGTGCGGGCTGATTCGAAGGTGGAAGGGGGGGCTGTTGTGGGCTGGAATGCCGATGGAAGCGGGATGAAATGAAGGTGGAAGGGGGCTGGTGTGGGATGGATGTGGCTGGAGCAGGGCCAAATCACGGCATTACCATGGCGTGACCGCAGCATGACCGCGGCGTGACCGCGACATGACCGCGGCATGACCGCGGCGTGACCGCAGCATGTTGACCCGATCAAGTGACATCCGCAGGGTAGAATCTTCTGGCTAGGAGCGAAGGAAGCCGAAGGAGGCTGGAATGCTGGTGGAAAGTGGATGGTTGCAGGTGTTGGGGGGATGGTGCGGGGAGATTCGAAGGTGGCAGGGGGGATGTTGCGGGCTAGAATGCTGATGGATGCGGGCTGAAATGAAGGTGGAAGGGGGCTGGTGTGCGCTGGAAGTGGCTGGAGCAGGGCCAAATCACGACATGACCGCGGCGTGACCGCGGCGTGACCGCGGCGTGACCGCGGAGTGACCGCGGCAGGACCACGGCGTGACCGCGGCGTGACCGCGGCGTGACCGCGGCGTGACCGCGGCGTGACCGCAGCGTGACCGTGGAGTGACCCCGGCGTGACCGCGACGTGACCGCGGCGTGACCGCAGCGTGACCACAGCGTGTTGGCTCGATCCAGCGACATCCGCAGGGCAACATCTTCAGACCAAGAGGGAAGGGAGTGGGAGGAGGCTAGAATGCTGGTGGAAAGGGGCTGGTTGTAGGTGTTGGGGGGATGGTGCGGGCTGATTCAAAGGCGGCAGGGGGGTGTTGTGGGCAGGGGGGATGTTCAGACATAAATACACCGACTGAGATGCTCGGATAAACCAAGACTCCATTGCTCGGATAGAGGCGATCTAGCAATACTTCCGCATGCAGTAACTATCAGAAGGTTATAATCATAGATGAAATGGTTCAAGATAACCAGACACAGTATGAGAATTTTAATGTAAAACAACCAAATGAAGGGGTCGTGCAATGACACGAATGGACACTCCTCCCCCCTGCCGGACACACCTCCCCCTGCTGGACACTCCTCCCCCCCTGCTGGACACCCCTCCCCCCTACTGGATAGCCCCACCCCCTGCCTGGACACCCCTCCCCCCTGCTGGACAGCCCCACCCCCTACCTGGACACCCCTCCCCCCTACTGGACACCCCTCCTCCCTGCTGAACAGCCCCCCTACTGGACAACCCCTCCCCCCTGCGGGACAGCCCTCCCCCCTGCCGGACGCCCCTCCCCCCTGCCAGATGCCCCTCCCCCCTGCCGGACGCCCCTCCCCCTGGAGACTTTGTATTCACTATGGATAACAACAAGGTAGTATGATTCTGTTCTAGGTAGTACTTAGTCTCCTGCCTATCAGATGTCAAAACAACGGGTGGATTTTCATTAGTAGTAGGCTCAAAACTCTTGTTAGCATAAGGTGTGTGCTCACCATTTTGGGGCTCGGAAAGAACAACCCTGTTAAGGTGGGCAGTGTGAGCCACGAGATTCAGAGTTGGATTATGGACATGTGATTTGGTATCATGCTACTTTCCCATTGTGGAGTCACCTGTAGTTAAAACCATGCTACTGTTCATAAAAGAGGCATTGTTTTTTTTTAGCAATATGGGATGGGATAGTAGGGGTCAGGTTGAATCAGTGTAGAGAAGCAGAATTCTTAGAGAAAAAATCAGAGGAAGATTCATTTTGACCATAACGTAGTTTTTTAGAAAGAATGGAATAGTTATTATTAGCATAAGAAAGAGGAGGAGAAGTACTTGGAAGAATAGGATCTAGAGCAGATTGTTGTTCGATAGAGTTCTGAGATAGATTCTACTTCTGCTCTGGGGGAACATTAAAACCCTACATATGTTAGAGTACGAGAACCGAAACTGAATTGTCATGTAAAACAGGTGCTGGAATCTTTTTCATGCCTGCTCAAGCTTCAAGGTCTATGGAGGCAGGTTTCACCATGGAGCTATAAGACTAGGGGGTTTCCTGATTTTCTTTTTGCATAACTAATTTAGGTGTGGAAGTAATATGGGTCTGCTTGGCGCTTAAGTATGGAGTGTTAGCCACATCATTTTCTTTAGTGAAAACATCATTATTGTGTATTGAAGTACTAGGAGTACAGGTTAGTTTCTTAGGTTCATTAGTAGAAATATTCCCTCCATCCAAGATTGGGTGCTAGAGATTATGCTTTTCTAGGTCACGTTGATAGCTAAAAATTGTTTCCTGCTCGGTTGATACTCTAATAGTGTCTAGTAAAAGGTTTGTAATTTCAATTGAGAGGTTTTGATCATTAATAGAGTTTTCTTCTTCCTCCACTTCATCCACCCATTTGGTTCCTGAACTATCTCTTATGTGAGTCAAAGTGTGAGTTTTTTTGACCCAAACTTCATATTTCTTTTTGGATATTTCAGGCATGTCAATCATGGGGGCTTTGTCTTTTTTAGTTCTCCTCATTTCCTTCCATTCATTCACAGATGGTTGTATTACCTGCTTCCTAATCACCCTATAGTTGAAGATAGTATGCCCTATGATTTTATAGTGATCCCAAAATGGGGGTTTTTGCTCATATTCCACTATATCTTCAGTTTTGTATTCATTGGCATTGAATTTAATTAAGCTGGGAAGTTTTGAGTCAAGGTTTATTTCAACCATTACTCTGTCTAATAGATCCAAGTCAGCAAGTAAGGTCCTTTGATCTATTTTAAGAGTGGTTACTAAGCAAGAGACAATATCATTCAGTATTTTTGGGTGCCAAAAAACCAGTAAGTCCATGAAATTTGATCTAGACTTCTGCCAAAGTGTTTATGTGTGTGTGTGGATTAAATTTGGAGTCCCACTCTGAAATTTTAAGTAAACCCGACTTGAGGTTGAGATTAAAAGTCTTCCAAACTCTTTCAAAATCATCTTGTGATCTTAACAGTATGTGAAAATATCCTTTTCCTATGGGGATTAGTTTCCAATTTGCAGTATTCTAGCAGTGTGCAATACGAGAGTGAAGTTCAGTAAGGGGCCAAGGGTAGTTACCTTTGTGGTAAGAGATACGACCCATCACTGAGAATTTTCATAGTTGTGCGCGCTGTTTTAGGGCGTCTGGGTCCGCTTCAACTAGATAACCACCATCATCCTATCGCTTTACCAGAGGGGGCTTCGCCATGAAATCATTGCCTTGGTTAGAGATTTTTAAAGCATCCAGGAATGAAATCCCTTGGACTCACCTGGTAAAAGGATGGTTACGGGAGATATCTTCGAGTGTCTCCACATTTCGCGTAGCCACGGAATGATTGTGCACAAGGGGAAAATGTGTCATCTGCGGCGTCGTGAAATGATGAGATTCAAAACACCCAGGTGTAAGGAAGATCGCCATGGGATTGAGAGAGGAGCGAGCGAACGTACCGAGAGGAAGAGGAACGACGGCTGGTAGGTGGGGTGATCGCATCATCGGAGGAGAATCAACCCAAGGTGGGTGGCCACGTCGTCAGAGTAGAATGGTAGCGAGCGCACGGGAGGAAGGCGGTGGGGATCGCGAGTGGGGAATAGGGAGGAAATTGGGTGGGGATCGCGAGAGCACTGGAGGAAGGCGGTGGGGATCGCGCATATCAGGGAGGAGGGCGCCGCCGAAGTTTCGGGAGTATCGGGGGCCGGAGGATATCCGCGCGAGCAGTATCGCGGAGGAGAAGGGAGGAGGAGCCCTAAAAAGTTTAGAGAAGAAAACCAACATTCATATTTTTATAAAAATTAAAAACACAATGGAAAACCATTAAAGGACACCCAAATGCCATTTTGTATCTTTCCAATACATATATAAATCTAAACCATGAATTTTACGTCCTAAATTTCCCACAAAATCCAACAAGGAATTTAAACAAACACTTAGTGTGTGCTATTTACCAAGACAATTCCAGTTATCACAAACAAGGATTAATACACTAATTTCACACCAACAAATCTAATCCAAGGCTCATACATTCATATTTATAAATATAAGAGGGTTTAAAAATCAAGAAACTAATATATCTTAAATTAAAAACTAAAGTGCATGAGAAATCCTACCTTAAAGGATGGTCAATCCAAACCATTATCACTCAACCAGCAGCCCGCTCACACTCACACACTTCCATATATATATATATATATATATATATATATATATATATTGTTAAACCTATGAATGTGTTCCCCATACCATGAGAAAACATGCACACAATATATATATATATATACATACATACATATCCATACCTGGGAATATGAGCGCATGCCTTTGAAACCAATCACAACACCCTACCATAATTACCCAGGACTCAAAAACACCATGCATACCTAAAATAAAATTAATTCAAACAATGTAATAAATATACGATTCAAAAACAAAGAAAACATTTAAGAAAAATAATGTTAAAGTAAAACAGTATTTTTAAAGTGAGAAGTTCCAAATGGGATTTTTACCATTAGGAAACCATTCACTTCATAAAAAACCAAAGAGGTGATCACTTCCCACCCAATTTTGAAAATTACACAAGCCATTTGCAAAGTCATAGAACCTTTTAATAATGGGAGGGATATGGAGAAGATAATGAATCCATTTATTTAAAAAAAGATTCAAGAAAATAACCCCTTCCAACAATATTATCATTTGAAGTCTCATACATGATTTCATTCCAATCACCCATGGATGTGCCTGTGTCAAATGGCATGGCACATGTAGTCTTTCCCCAAACAATATTTCAAGGAAAACAACGCGTACCTTCCACTAACCCAAAATTTATTTCATGAAAACCAACATGTTTCATCAAGCCAACCCAACACCAGACAAACAATTTCAATAAAATAAATTTTTTTGGGAAAACACTACCCTAATCATCTAACTTAAATATTTATACTAAAATGACATTTTATCTAACCCAATTTGGATAGGCTTACACATAGGCATAAATGGAAAATAATCTCAAAACCTATTTTTAGAAAATTCTACCAACAAGAAAACACTACCATGAACTAGACACAAGTATAATAAAGGTTTGAAACATATTTAAAATTTAATTGAATTGACTCAAGAACTATTTTTTTCAATATAAAAGGAAATAACATGAAAACACCTACCTCAAACATGCACAGATGCAATGAAACTGTAATAAATGGATGAGTACACCCTGATGGATGAACTGCACGCCCTAGAATCCAATAAAGCACAAAAATCATACCTCAGCCCTTAGGGTTTGTACAAGATGAGTAAAACCCCAAAAAGAAATCCAATAAATCCCACCAAAGGGGAAGCCACGCGCTAGATATGGGATGATGTCGACAGGGTCACACATCAGAGGGGAGATTCTAGTGAGAGAGGAGGTATGGCTTGAGGAGGAGGTGATGCCAGCAAGGGTGGAGGTTCGGCATGAGGAGGAGGCTGTCGGGGAGCACTTAGGAAAGGGTAATCGTCGGGATAAGGATACGCTATCGGGGAGGAGGCTGTGCAGGGATATGGATACAAACCAGGGGAGGATTAGGAGGGCTGCGGGGAGGAGGAGATGCTGTCGGGGAGGAGGGATGCGCGGGATAGGGCTGCGAATCGGAGGATGAGAGGAGGGATGTGGGGAGGAGAAGACGTGGTTGGGGAGGAGGGCTACACGGTGTGCGAATCAGGGGAGGAGGAGGGATGTTGATCGGGGAGGAGGAGGAGCCCGATAAAAGATCGGGAGAAAAAATGATGAAACAGATTTAGCCATGGACAAAAAATTTAACCGTGGAAAAATAAAGGCTATAGACACGGACCTATAAAACCGTGGCTATAGGTCTGTGGCTATAGCCCGAATTTCTAGTAGTGATAGTGATATAAACAGAACCCTTTATTATCTTATATGGAACATAATTTTGATAAAACACTTGAACTCCATTCTTGTGGAAAATATCCTTTCTGCTTTAGAAACACTTTTCATTTATTAACAGGTCGTACAATTCTAAACTAAATAAAGTTGATTAAAAATAAACTTGAACACTTTTAAAGGATGCTTTTTGGAAATAATGTTTTAAAAATCTATTCATGCCGTATAAGTTAAAAAAAAATTCTTCGTACTTTTGTTGGAAAAGTCAAAAAGTACCTCGTACGAAAAATGACAAAAGATTACTTTCATATCCTTTAATAAAAACTCACCAAAGGGTAAAATTGGAAATAAACAATTGTAGAACAATATAAATATTACATATTGAGGAAACATGGATGTGGATGATAAAATACACCCTGGTAAATACCAAAGTATAAACAATCTCGGATAAAAATGAGATTGTGATATTTCCCTTAACTTAGGTCCGATATGCTTTGTACTTGTCCGAACCTCCTGTATAATGATTTAAATAATGTTATTGACTTATTCCAGATTCATATTTATTTTTATGATATCATATATGTTCATATTCTTAGCTTTTTAGTAGTAATATTTCATTGCTACTTGTTATTCGGGTGTTTATAACTTTTTGTTCTTATGCGTATTTTGTCGAATAAATTCTTATTCTTATTTTTAGGTTATAGATACCTCATTTACAGAATGGTATTAGTGTAATATATATCATATTAATTCATTCAATTCATTTATATAATCATTATGAAATGAAGATCATGTAGAATGAGTCGCATCACATCGTGGAGATGGTATTCCGTACGTACGCACGAGTGATGATATCATTCCTATAATCGTGGAATTGTATTGGAGTGTATGTATACTATTTAATAATTAGTATCACTTTATAATAGTCATATATAGTCATTATTTACACCAATATACCCATCCATGTGAGGTGGTGGTGGGAAATAGATTACACCACGGCGTGGAGACAGTATTCCGTACGTACACACGCATGGTGATTTCTTTTTCCGTAGGATTTATAGATGGTGAAATAGGTTTGTTTCATACTTATAATAACATATCAGTATATGAGTGATACTGATGTTATTACTTCATAATGGAACAACTAAATAAGAATAAGTGGAAGAAGAAATAAAGATGAAAGAATCGGTAACGGACATTACCTCTTCTTTGAAGTGCTTCTTTGAGACCTTCTTTTAGGGCACTAAAATTGGACATTGAAGAAGACCAGGACCTCTAGGATGTCTCTAGGGAAGTGGATAGGAGAAATTGGTAGGGTTTGGCCGAGCATGAAGGCTCAAAGTGGTGTGAGGAAGAGAGGGAGGAGGTGCCCTTTTATAAGGGAGGAGAGCGGCAGCTTTGGAATAAATAAAAATATTATTTTATTATAAAGTCATGTTCGGTTTTAAATAGCTCCAAATTGATTTATTTAAAGGATAAGGTGGGTATGGGTCGAAATCCTCTCATACAATAGAATTTGGACAAGTTTAGGTTCCTATTTTAACCTTATCATTTCAATTTAACATTAAGTTAAATAATTTTACTTTTACCGTGTCTTCTTGTGTTCTTATACTATAAGATTAATAAACTTACTATATCAAGCCACGAGAACCCCAAGTTGTTTATTATTAATATATATAACATTATAGAAGTCATGTGGCCGAGCCTTAGTTTTTTAGGAATAAAATAACAATTAATAATATAATATTTGTTTTAAAAACTATTTTATGTCAATTTTGACACTATTTAGTAATTGATTTTTGTGAAAATCATAACAGAATGATAAGTTCTAAAAAAGTTATTTAAATCAATAATAACATGTCATATTAATATAGAAAATTAGTGTAATTCATAAAAAGTCTCAAATTATATTTATTTGGGTATTTCTAACATCAATTATGTCAATCTTTCATTAATAAGATAATTACTGCATCATCCTTGTGTCATAAATAAATTAAATTATTTAATTTTTAAAAATTAAAAATAAAATAAAATTATGTGGGAAATATTATTATATTTCTAATTAATATTTATAGTTGAATTTATCTTATGTATAGCCCCATATTAAAAATGATTTACTTATTAAACTTTGATTTTAACTATTTTAACCCTTCTTTAAATAAATTAATAATAAATGTCCTAATCTAATCTAAGTGGGCCTAAATGGTCATATTTTATTCCTACGGTTTTTTTGGTATAATTACACTTGTCAAATAGAATTAGGACATGTGTTAGGGTAATAATAATATCATTTTTACCCTTAATTACCCTATTTACTTTTAACTGTGGTAAAAAAGTAAAAAGTTACTATTCACCAAAAAATTATTTTCATATCATTGATCCAAATTTTATATACTAAAATCAACCGTGTCTCTCGGATTTTCGAAATTCCACTCACAGAAGCGGTAAAATTATGTTTTATAAAAAATTCAGTTTTTAACTACCACTTAGTGGTTTCACTATTCATCAAAAATTGAAAGTTTTCAGAAAAATACCAAAATATCACCCCAGGATAATTTAGATATTCCGATACCAAAAATGAAGTCCATTTTGAAAAATAAAATTTATAAAATTTCAAAAAGTTGTTATTACTATTCATAACGGCTAGTTTTAATAATATTTTATTGTTTAGTGAAACTCGGTATTGCGTACGGCGCAAGATATCGAGGAAGGTTGTGTTTTTTTGTAAAGTAAGCCAAGCAAGTGTTGTTTGTAGAAAAAGATTCCTTGGATGATTTATATAACATAAATAAGAAAATGGAGAGTTTCTCTCTCATAAAACGAGAGCCTTTCGCTCTAATTCAGGGGGATTTATCCAGCAATCGTAATGGTGTGTTGGGAATCCGATCAAGCAGACATGAAGAAGAGATAGTTGTCCACTTTGAACTATTTTCTGCATGTGGCAGAAGACATGCTAAGCCGCTGTATGATTGCAGCGATGGGCGTCATCCACGGCCGACGTCTGTGGGACTGTTGGAGGTTGAAGATGGTGCTAGTGGCTTGACCACTACAGACAACGTCTTGACGACCGATGATGGCGCTTTGACGGCAGAAGTGAGGAAGGTGGTTTTTGACAGTGAATTGATGGCGGTGGTGGAAGATGGCACCCCGATGGGAGTGGATAGCGATTCAGGTGAACCGTGTTTTCGGGGGATCAAGTGGCGTGCAGGAGCCGATGACGGCAGGGCTGTGCGCTTGGGATGTTTTCTGGGTGTGGAGCGTCAACGAAGGCGTGCCATGAGGGAACCTGGCGGCATTGCGCATCTTGACAGTGGGACGGCCTGGGGGTGCTGGAGGTGATGGGATATGGTCCCCTGCTCAGTGGTGACGTCGGACCAGTGAAGCTTCGGTGAGGGGAACATCCTCGCGGCGAGATCTGGACATCCGGTGATGGCGGGGAGCTGGTGTTGGCAACGTGGAATGATGTGTTGCTGTTGAAGGTGTGGGTAGGGCGACTAGTCGAGATAGGGACTTCATGGATTTCTTGCTCCGGCGAGGAGCACGATGGCGGTGAGGTGATTTCTGACGTTTGTAGGGTAGGGAGCAGGTGACGGAGATGAGGACGGCCACGTCCGCTACGTGATTGGCGGGGTTTACCATAGAGGCGCGGGAGGAGTTTTTTATGTTAAAGGACCAATATGTGGTCGCTTTTGTTTGGCTGTGAGAAGCAGATCTGCGAAGATCGTGGTGCGGGCCATGTTTTCAGGCTATGTGTTAGAGCAGGGTCATCATTATTTAGGTGACTTTGATTTACAAACGGAGTGGTTGACGTAACCTTGGGAGATGGATCTAATGAAGAATGGGATGGCGATGGAGCTTAGTCGGTGGCGCATTTTCCAGCGCATTTTCGAGGGGCGATTCAGGATGGTGATGGCCTGACTAGGACATGTGTAAAAAGTGGAATTGGAATGCGTATAGTGTGGTTGGCAGAAGATCTGTGGGATCTGAAGGGTGGATGACTTTGTGATATGCATGGGGATGTGTGTTCTTGAAAACACTTGTGCTTTGGATGTGGTTTTTTGGGGATTTCAATCATCTTTGTTTTGGGTTTCATCTTTTGTATTTGGTGGTGTTTTTTGCCACTTGTATTGGGTTTCTGTGTGTTTATGTGTACTTTTGTTTTAATGAATAATTTTTTAGGACCGAGCGTGCTCAGATCCTAAACTTTCCTGGTATATAACATAAAAGTCTCAGGTGTTACAAATCGCATGTATTATGAACATCATAAAATTTAGATTAATTAAAAAATGGATTCTTATTCAAACATCTATGTCTAGGTCATTAAAAACAATATATTTTAATTACTGTTTTTACATATATATATACTTCATCCATATATCATCCAATTATATCAATGGAATTTAATACTTTCTCACTTATTTCTAAAACAAAATATTTTAATAATATTTAACAATATGTTTTCACCTGTTATGTTTTTTTACCTGATATTATTTATAACATATAACATATTCCTCATTCATTTCATATCATTCATCCCCCATCCCTTTAATATTTACTAAAATATAGAAATATTATTTTAATTACATAAAAGTAGAATGTTTTAATAAAAAAATACAGAAATAAATCTCACTTTTATCCTCAAAATAAGGTAACATTTTATTATATTTTATTCTAACTCTGTTTTCACTGAAACTCCCTTTGAAATCATAAGGAAATTATATCTTCTAACATAGTCTCACATCACCATATAAATAAAAAATTTACTCATACATAAGAAATTATGTCTGTAGGATTCTCTTATGTGATTTTATATCATTAAATTTTATTTTTACATTATCCTTATCATTCTCTTATTTGGCTAGTGAATACCCTAAATTATTTATATAGAACACATCAATAATTTTTGATAATATCATATAGATTATTAAATTCATAAAAAATTTCATATGTACTCCATTAACAATATATATTATTCTATTGTTCTTAAAAAAATATTTCCTAAATGATGTAGTTCTCAAATGAGCGATTGAATTTATATTTTAATAATAGGTAACTTTTAGTAAAATATTAGTCAAGTGAATTAGTTTTTATAATCAAATTTAACCATTGAAAATATATTTTATTAATATATATTTCTATAGATTATCATATTACCATAATTTTCTCCAAACATCATAAGAACCACTTCATCTACTAAACATGATTATGTAATTATTCTTTGATCACCTTTCACACATCATGAAATGAAATATCAATAAATATCATCAATTCATAAACTAATCTCATATTATACTCATCCATAAACATGAATTAATTTATTTTATATCTATTTATTCAATGATGACAAACCTAATGGTTGGACCATTCAAAATATTTATTATGCTCTTCCATTACATCACATTTTTTTACTCTAATCTAGTGAAATATCCATTATTAATTAAAAATACCTCCAATGGTATTTGAAAGAAAAATCATCACCAGTAGTTTCAATATTGCACATTATACAATCCCTTATAGAGCACATTAATATGACCATGGTCATTGATGAATAACCATAAAACGTACTAATTAGTGAGGTATTGAATTTTCATGCATAATGGAAGAACATTTCTCATGAAAATGCGGCATGGGTTCATGTGATGTTTTAGTGAAATATACATAATAAATACATACATTATAATCAATATTTTGGTCTTTCCTATAAGTAATAATGGTTATAAATTGATATAAAAAAACAGAAATATCCATTCATGTGTTCTATATTGGTAGCTAAAGAACATTAAATCATATATCTTGTTGATAATTGGAAAATTTAGTGCTCTAGGGTAACAAGCAACATTTTTCTTGATTTTTTGAAGAATGGAAATATTATAGTTTTAATTGATTTTTGTGACCTCATTAATTGATCACGTCATGGTAAATAATTATTTATCGACAATTTTATGGATGTTGTAATCTACTTATGGTATTAATTTATGATAAAATAAATAATTTCTATATTTCACTTATTTAAATTTATTAATATACAATACCAATAAAATTTTCGATTTCAATAATTTTAACGTTTTCATTTTAGGTTTGATTGATTTTAAGAGTATATGTTTTGTTCCATGAAAATTGAGGAAAAGTACATGGATAAAAAATCACATGTGTTCAATAATATTCTAATTTTTAATCATTATATAATAAAATTAGTATAAGATATGGTAGGTGCGACAATTAATATATGAAATATGGAAAAATAAAAGAATAATATTACTATTTAATTATTTTCGAGTCTAATTTAAAGTGATGTATTCAGATAATAAAAGATAATCAATGCAAAAATAATATTGTATTATTTTTATATTATCAAGCATTCTAGAACTACAAGAATAGTGAAATGCTATTGAGATATAATGAAGGGGATAGTAAAATACTCAATATTTTTTTTAAATTCAATATATAACTATTTATGTATAAAAATTGATAAATGATTATTATTTCAAATGAGGGGGATAATAACTATCTTTATAATTACCAATAAATTAGATCCTTGGGAACCAAATTCTCATGTTTATCCGGAAGTATAGGTTTATATATTTTGGAGAGATTTAGTTTTCATTTGATAACATTTGAGGTTTTTGATCCCCATATCGTCTTTGATTAATCTAAAATGAATAATTATATTCATAGGAGCCTACCTCTCTACTAGATAGTAATTATATGAACAATAGATCATTACAGCAGATCTAGTTAAATTTTAAAAGAGTTCAAATAAAATGAAATTTATAATTGTTTCAATTTATATTGGATTTAGATAAGTTAATGTGTTTATTTCTACGTGTAAATTAATATTAGACTATTTTCTTGAGTTTATTTGAAACATATATCATCTTCTATTAACAAATAAAAAATATGATTTCACATGGGAAGCATACTTTGATAAAAAAATTTGAATTAATTCTATTTCCATTACATGTTCAATAAAATATTAGGTTCATTTCTTCTAATAAACCCTTGTATAAAATGTTAAAAAAATCAATGCTTACACTAATCTCAATTTCCACATGCATCGATTAATGGGGTTATATGATAAATGAGAATCTAATCAACATTAACCAATGAATTACATAATGCATCAATAAACATTTGTAATATAAAAACATGAAGAGAAATTTAAAAAATCTACGATGGTCATATTATACTATATTCATTTAAATTAATCTAACTTTAAAAATATTTTATTTTTTTATTTTATTAATTAGTCTAAAACTATTTCCAAAACACCCCAATTTATTTTTTTAATAATATTATTGAAAAAATTGGTTTTTAAACAAAATAACATAATTAAATGTTATATAGGTTATACCTTATAAAATATTAAATTAACTAAAATCTAATAAACATTACATTTGTTCATAAGACATCATACTTTTATTTCCATTTCTAGGGAGAAGTGAAGTATTTACTGTGTGAAATTGATATGAAAATTAAAAATTCTTTTAAAAGATATAATTTTTCATAAATTTTGTCACAGTAAAAGTTATTGTTACTTACATTTCGTAACAATATTTGTGTATGAAACATTCTTCTTCAAGATCTTTTATATGATTCAAATCAGATTAATTGAACATTTTGTTCAATTTACAGTGACATAATGGAATCAAACACATGAATAGAGACAAAATTCACATATCAACCCCCAAAATAAAATATTCTTCTATAACTCTTGTTATTTATGATTTCAATTTTCATAATATAAATTAAAAAATAAAACATGACTAGTTATTAAATTAGAAATGAATGACATATAACTATCTAACGAAACACTAAAAATAGAAGTAATATTTTTTCATTAATATATTTCCATAATGTCATATAAATGAAAATGAATAACCAAATAATTATTTATATAATAATTGATGGCCTACTATAAAACTTAAACAATACATCCCAAAATTATTAAATACAGAAGATTTTAAGGGTACAATAATCAAGATATATATAAAAAAATTAAATTTATTAATTCTATAATTTATAGAGAGTATATAGGATTCTGTTTTTTATTAGTCATTTAAAATTTAATATGTGTTGAATTTGTTGAATTATTTCTAAATATATTTTTTTTTTGGATGGTGAAAAATACCATAAATATAAATATTTTCATAATTAAAATATAAATATTAATTAAAAAACTATGAAAAAAATTAAATATTTAAATTTATTTTATAAATAAATTGTTAAATTAATTGTGAATTATTTATGAATATTCTATATACACAATGGAACACAAGTATATTTGTTTTTGCAGAAACAACTTATATTATTCACATAATTATTATTTTTATAAAACAAATTAATTTATTTCATAAATATTAAAACTAAAGTGATTTTAATATTTCTACTTGGAATATCTAAATTAGAAGATGATATCATTTTTAAATTTAGAAATTAAAATAAATTACACATATTAGAAAATTAGTTATAATCGTAAAATTAAAAATTTTAAAATTTTAAACTAAGGATAAAAATCAAAAAATGCTATTCAATAATTATCTCAAAATGAATGGTTGGGGAACTTATAAACTAATTTTTATTACTCAATGTGTCTGTTAATATATTTTTGTCACATTTTACATAATGTTACTGGACATTAAAATAATTTTATGGATATTTATTAAAGTGGCCTCATACTCATATATAAAATGAAACTAAAACCACCCAAATAACTAGACTAAAACATTTATAATTATTATGGAAAAAATACATTTATACATCCCATTGGTTCTAATCACATATTTTTAATCCCATGAACCACAAACAACTTTTAATTCCTCTATTTATATGAATTCCTTCAACAGAAGTTATGAATTCCCAACATGAGTACAAATGACTTCATAAAATATTTTATTATAACCATTATCCTAAAAATATATTTTTTTTTTTCCAAATTTTAATATTTTTAAATAATTACATTTATTATCAAATAATAATATTATTATAATTTCTTACCCATATATACCATTTATTGTTCCATAGAAAAATAAGAATGGGATTCTGCATGTGTAGACTACAACTTCCAAAAAGAATTTTTTTCTCAATAAACAAACATGGTATTTTATTCAATGGTATTTGATGTTAATTTATTAAATTTATAAATTATTTATTATATTTAATGATATTACATTTTCAACCTTCCTCTCCTTTAATGAAAAATGAAAAGATAGATTGTCTGTACGTGTAGACTACAGTATTAATAGTGTGACATGATTGATTATTCGTTATCACTATAAATCGATAGTTATAAAAAATGTACCAATATATTTGATAATAAGGATTAATATATGTCATTATTTATAATATTAAAATTTAATATAATAATTTATTAAAATTATAATGTAACCCATTTAAATAAGTAATTTACATTAGAAAATCTCTTTGCGAAATAAATTCTCACAAAACATAACCATGACATCCATGGAATGAAAATGGGACAGTAAAACTAATCTAAACACAAGGATTATAATAATCTGAAACATATTAGAATTCATAATTATCTATCTATTAATGGTGTTCGATATCACTATTACAAAACACATATGAAAAATCGAAATAAATTTTAGATAATGAAGAATATGAACATTATATACATAATATATTTCATGTCAATGTGTATATTTGAATAATAAAAATTTTAATATATATTAATTGTTTTACAAATAATTTATCTATAATTTTATATTAATTGTACTAGATATTAAATTGTTTTTTACAAATTGTCGTGTAATTGATTGGGGTTCCAAGAAAAAATTCAAATCATTTAAAAATGTTTTATATTATGAACTAATTATCATTTAATTGGTGTGTATATTTTCCTATTAAGATATATTCCTATGAATAATTCTAGTCATGGTATTTTATGATACATGTTATTTATTATCCTATATGGTATTTTGATTCAAAATTTTCTAATAGTGTAAGAGTATCATTTCATATTTTGAATATTTTTGTTTGAAAATATTTCTTCTAAAAATCTAAATAATTATTCAAGAAAATGTTTGTATTAATTGTTTTGATGTAAATTTATTTATTATTTCTTATGACCATTATACTTCTCCATTACTCTTATTAAAATGAACATGTATTACTGTTTTAATGATGCATCTTTCAATACAGATATTTATAATTATTATTCATGTATGTTTTTTATATCACTCTAAATATGAAGAAATTGCTCATATTTCTTATTAAAATAAATTATTTAACCTTATAATTATAAGGTAATCGATTAGAAATAATTCTGGTAATCTTTTTGAAAACCATGTTAGAAGGATAATTTTGAATACATTGTTTATTAATTATATTATTCTTTACAAAATATTAATAGAATATTATTTTAATTATTTTTCATAAAAAAAATGTTTCCTAATAAATTCATAAGATTTATTTAATAAACATTCACACCATGTTTTCATGGATTCCAAAATAATATTATTTTAATATGTCTTTATAAAATATATTCTGGAAATGTTATAAAAATTATTATGGGTTTTTTATTATATCTCTATATTAATTTTACATTCACTTTTAATGGTGTTTTTAATTTATGTAAACATCTATTTAAGTTTTATGGTTTCTATTTGTATTTTCTGTAATGATATCACCCACCTTCGTTCGATGGATTTATTATGATATTTTTATTCCATTTACTATATATGGATGAAATAAACATCTCATATCCATACTAATAACATATATATTTTTTAAAATTTGTAATGAAATGTTATTATAGAGTACATGGTTTGTAATTTAAGTTATATAATAAATGAATGAGACATCTTATGTGGTAAGTGGCCCATATAATATTCACTCAAGAAATAAACTACTCTAAGGGATGAGAATTCCTTCGATATTTAGATTATTTGGTACATATTTCTATATGATTTCCTGGAATGATTATTTCAATGCTAGGACCCATTCCCTGCAATGATTTGGTAATTAATAATTCATGTATAAGTCCGCTAATTCTGAACTTGATTAGGCTTTTTGTTGGAAACTAGATCCATGGGAATAAAAATCCTAGTGTATTGGTGGAATTACACTATATACATGATATAGTTTTAAGATATAGAAGAAAACACCACCAAACCACTTCATTAGATAAAATAGAAAAAACAAAAAACATGCCATGATTCATGAAATAAAATTAAACTAATACATATAAAATCCATTAAAATACCAAATTTAAATATCTACAATTGTGACATGAGAACTTATCTAACTAATCTAGCAATATCTAGCTCAGTACAAAATTGGGTAATAGAAACCGTAAAAGTAATTTCAATACATAGGGTCAGCTGAACATGTATACTCGGAAGGTACATAATCATGGTCTCAAGTGAATATGTGAATAAATATGATAATGAACTAGTGAAAAATAAATATCTGAACCAATGTGCACCTATACTAGTTAGGAAAATCGAGACCCATCCAAAACATGCCTCTATCACTAAATCACTCATTCAATATAACAATATAATATCGAGATCATAACACTGAAAGGTGTGTTGATGCAATTTTGACACTAATTTTCCTCTCTCATGTCCCAATGTTGAATTTCATATTCTCACATAAGATACATACACATCACATTACATCACATAGCATTGCATCATGTCACTTCTCACCAAAAAAACCATGTTCATCACTAATGTTGGTCAATATTCCTATGTACCTAAACCAACCTCAAATGGAATATCATATTGAGGTAGAATAATGTATCACCACACCATGTCTCACTTGAAGTCACCTAGGACATAAGATCTCAACAAATCACATAAAAAATAAGTATCGTATAATTAATGTGAAATGCATCATCATCATGACCTCATCCAACCACACATGACCCCAACAACATATCACATATCATTATAAATTCATCACATCATATATTTCCTGAAAATAATTGGTCCATTAATGCACATATTGCTAGAAGACACCAAGGCTATCTGTACTGATTAAAGATATGGGAATAGGGTATAAGCACCTATCCATATCTACACCTTCATGGATAATGGGTAAAAAATCTAAACCTAGATCATTTTACTGTTAGTATGGTTATCCAACATAGGTGGAGAATGTATAAAATACATGTAAACATCAATTATATATAGATAACACCCATCACCCAAACAATGAGTTCACACCAACTGTACTAGTTAACCGCACAACATTCCCACAAGACTACACACCAACCATCACAACTTCTTTCACCACTATATGAAACACATCATAAAACCACTACATAATCAATACAACATTTCCACATTAAGTTATTGTTTTAACATCATTTATTTATTTATCCATTACATTACACATTAAAAACCTATTTATATCATTCAATTAAATCATCAAATCAAACCATGGATCCTTTTCCATAATATATATCATATTTTCTAGTATATTTTGTTTCATTTTATCAACACAATTCATTCCGTCTAACTGGGAAACTATGAAAACCATGTCACACAACAACTAGTACAACTCAAAAAACCAATACCAAAATGCGTCAAAACCCCCATCATTACTAAAAACATATCCAAAGAAATGTATACAAAACTAACGTGAAAAAAAGTTCCCAACCACATATTAAGACATAGACACCACTCATATTAACTGCACATGACCACTACACAATATCACCACTAAACACCCCAACCATTGGGAAAATATCTCATATCATCCAATAAGGAGTCCATGACAACCAACCAAAATGCATCACATCCTCATGCATCATATAGCCTAGATGGTCACCTATATCAACTCACAATAGAAAAAACCACAAAAACAAACCCAATAACAAAAAACTCAAAAAACATAAATAGACTTTGTGATACATAATTTATCTAAGGTCTTTAATTTCTTTTCATCATAATTTAGAATTTCTTTTTTAAACCAATGTATATTCCATGTGGTTCCAAGTAATTAAAAATATATTTTTTCATTATCCCTTTATTTATGGATTTGTAAAAAAAATAGAAATTTTCATTACAGATATCATATATTTCTCAAACAAGCCCCCCAAAACCATTTTTTTCAAAAAGGAAAAAATATGGAATATTATTATTAGCAAAAAATATCACAGAATTAAAAACACATGAAATATCACCATACAAATAAATTTTAATTATGAAAATTCATTATTTAATTTCATACAACCTTATTATCCACCCAATGTAATAAAAAATCATGAAATCCCCACACATAGAATGTAAGAATCGGATAATGAGGACCCCCTATGTTAATAAAGATTTCTAATTTCATTTTACACCGTAGGGAAATGAAGAAACCACACATTAACCACAACTTCCTAATAAAATTATAGATCAACCTAGAACACACAAAAGTGATATAAAAAATGTATCCCAATAAACACTGTAATGAAAAAAAACATCTCAATAGTGGAACCTAGGAGAAGAATGAAATAATAGTCTGGATAAAGGATTGGATTTCACAATTGATCGCCAAAACACCCCCACTATAACCCATTTATCCAAATAAGGATAAAAGGGTGGATAAAATAACAATGTAACATGTGTTGTCTATAAAAACATAACGGAGAAATATATGAAAGAGAAAATTAAGATAAATGTAAAACCTAAAAATTACCATGAATTCACCCCTTTAATGTCATGATTTACAATTTTATGATGTGAATTTTGAGGTGTGAAACCATTAAAATGAATAAATTACCCTATATTATAAATTCGAAAAAATACCACTTTCCCTCAACATGAATTCATTATATTTTATGAATTCACATTTCACAAAGTGAACTCATATGATGATTTATTCCTAATCCAAAAACATGTCATGAATTTTTATGACTCACATGTAGTTAATCACTAACTCATGACACGAATCTGATTCAATTCATGGAAAACTTATTGCAAAACTCGAATATTTCTATCAATATTGGATTCACCTCTATCCTCTTCTAAAATAACATTAATAATCATTTTGTAATGGTAATGAGATGGGAAGAAAAAAACATCTTACATTATATACATATGAAATTATTCACATCCTAATGAATCAAAACCAAAACTTTGAAATGAAAGGGGACCAAAAACCCACCCCATTAGAGACCTCTCAAGAATGTCATCATACTATAAATTCTACCACTATCTAAACATTTCAACTGATGCACCTACAAAAACCACACAAAAATATCACCACATAACCAAAAATTTCTCAGCAGGTATATCCCTCACATCATTATACTATATACAAGAAAATCATATCCTAAAAATATAGAATGCTAAAAACTTCCATAACCAATGATCAACACTACCCTGAGTATGTAAATCATGGAATTTAGTCGTCCATGCCATTATATTATCCTCTATGGATAGAACAACATTAACCATATTGTATTAAACATGTCAAATTATATTACTTCCTGATTAGGATTTAGGTCCCACCATTTTCATATGAATGAATATTTATTTGAAATTTCATGTCACACATCATGGAAACAATACTTTTAATTAATTATAAAGATCGAAACATAACTTTATGAAAACAAATAGTGAAAAAACTAATGAAAAATCTAGGTACTAGGAATACATCTATGTCCCATTCTCCAAACTACTATAATCTATGAAACCATTAATCCACAAAACATGAACCAAGGGGCTATTTTTTCACAAAATCACCTTCTTTATATGATCTTGTATCTTTTTGGGTCACTCCATGATTGAAATGTTTTCCCCAATATCTAACTCACCCAAGCTAATGATGTTTTTTTCTTCATGAAGATACTTATGATGTTGCAACAAGCTTATGAGGTCATGGATTGTATTCAAACACATTGGAAATTCCACTAATTGTACCACCTTTCCTGATATCCCCAAAATTTTTAAATTCCCAACTAACTATGAGGAAAAGATAGTCCCTATGCAAAAATTTTAAAACTGCCATCAAGAGGATATTCTTCAGAACACTTGGTATCCAACATCAATATTGAGGGGCCTCCTATTATGAATACATTTATCCTTATAATAGCCCTACACTTCCCTAATCCTCTGTCAAAAAAAAAACTCTTCTTTGGCGTGCTCTAGACAACATCATGACCTAGAATTGTAGACTCATAATCTTGTACCCAACACAATAGAGAACGGAACTACTTCCCATACAACACCTCAAGTAAGGATATTATAATAGATGAGTGATATAATTTGTTATATGAATGATCAAATAATCTAATTTCCTTTACCCATGATAAAATATATTCTATTACACAAGATCTTAAAATATATTCTTCCATCTATATGGTTTACTCTGTATTCCCTTCTCTATATGTTTGGAAAGCAGTGATTAGTTTTATCTATGATCAAAAAACCTATATAAATACCCTAATGAATCACGAGGTAAAATTAATTTCCTTATCTGTGAATATGGTCATCAATACCCTATAATGTTGAACAACATTATAAACTTACTTCCTTAATAAAACATATTGGACACTTGACTTGAAGATCCTGAGGAAATAAATTTACTTCATCAGTTGTTCCAATATCACCAAAAATGCATCACAACCTCCCTAGGCCTATTGTAAACTAATTCCAATATCAATCCATATATCTTAACATTTCCAATTTCGAACATATAAGGAATACCAAAAACCTCCATGAATATGGTAATCCACTTTTACCTAATAGAAAACTGGAAAACTCTGAAAAAACATTGTCATAGATCATTTCATTCATGGAGAAGAGACTCCTACACAAACCATGATAAATCGTTATCAGAGTAATATGAACTATAGATTGTTAGCAAAGAAACTAACAAAGAATTCAATCATGAATATCCTACAGAATGAATAGAATCCCCTAGGAAAACATATTATTCTGACCATCCTATTACCATCCCACTATGGTATCATCAAGACCAACATATTCACGCATAAAAAATGTTTGGATTCCCCCAACTAATACAACAAAACCTACCAAAACAAAAAAAAAATTCCATAGTCACATTATAGAGAAAACCATGACAACTTCCATCCCTGGTGTATATATTCCTTACTGTATGATCTTATATAACATTTAAAGTATCATTAGACTCACAAACAAGGTATCCTATTAAATCGTAACAAAATACATAGACATAAAAATTCCCCTTTCCTGGGGTGTAAGATATCTCAAACTCATAATCCAAAAGAAAATTCATCCACCTAGACTACCATAGATTCAGATCTTATTGATGTAAAACATATTTCATGCTATTGTGGTCATTAAAAATTAAAAAACACTTTCCAATGAGTTAATGATGCCAATAAAAAGTGTAATAAAATCTGTCACCAACACTAGATCATGGATATCATAATTATTTTCATGGGGTCATTATAGCCGAAATCTTTAAGAGACCATATACCTATACTTCATCAATAGAAATCCCAATCCTGGATGGATCAAAACACAAAAAAGACGATAAAAAATATTTCCTCTTCTTGAAACTAACTCCCTAGAGATCTAAATATTGTCTTCCTCAAGTAACCAAACACTATACTAAATTGTTCACTTCATACAATAGCAGAGTCCTTTTTGTTCAACACTGTTAGTGGGGATATAAAATTGGATAAATTGGGTAAAACCCTCCCAATAATATATTAGATTACAGGGAATGTATGATCATATACCACTTTCTTAGGTAATTCCCAAAAAAACAACTCCCATGACCTTTAGTGTTTCTACTTCCACACTCTTCCGGGACACCACATTTACATGGAAACGCATATCTAACATCCATAGCTCACACTTTAAAATCATTCAATAGAGATAGAGGTGTCATTGGAACTACAAAATTAATCTGGGATGGTCATCATGCTCCACTTTTTAACTCACTTTGGTCATGATAATAGCTATGAATATAAAGATGAACATATATTAGAACTTGTGGAAGATGGAGTTAAATATCCCTA
This sequence comes from Viscum album, assembly GCA_963277665.1. Taxonomy (NCBI): domain Eukaryota; kingdom Viridiplantae; phylum Streptophyta; class Magnoliopsida; order Santalales; family Viscaceae; genus Viscum; species Viscum album. Next base: position 353,719,492 of record OY728155.1, on the reverse strand, counting down.
TAAACATGGTTGGTGACTTCATAACACTAAATGATATGAATACAATCTTATTGTGACCATACATTCACATGATGTCAGTCTTCAGGATATCCCCATCCATCACCCTCAACTATTGAAATCTACTTCATATATCAATATTAGAGAACGAAAATGATCCTTTCAGCTATTCAAATAGATCATGTATCTTCGGAAGAGGGTAATAGTTGTTGAATGTCAACAGATTCAATATAATGTACTCTATACAGAAACCCAAACACAGAGACAAACATTATAGAACCCCATAGAGACCAGCTAGTTTGGACGAAACCCCCCTAAATTGTATCATCCACCTAAAACCTCAATTCCTGTAGCTCTATAACCACCAAATGATAGGCATACTATGTAGAAAATTAGTCAATGTAACATTGATGAATTTCTAGGTTCATTTTGTTTTTTGACACAATAGGTTTAAATGGTTAGTTGGGGAGTTCCAAAGATATTTTTTACAATCAATGTTGAAAAAGAACCATAAAAAATTTATGGATGCTCTGGATGTGTTACAAAAAGAACATATATAGGGGGCATAATTTCTCAGTTTTTACAATAATTTTAGGCCCACTAATTGGTGAATGAAGAAAAGAGTTTTTGGAAAAGGAAGCTGGGTTCAAGTGTTTTAGGGGATTTTAAAGTTCCACGATAGCCATTTTTAATTTTTATTGCATCAAAATTGGGAAAATTAATAAGGGTAGTGTAATTTATGAATTTTTCCCATGTGAGGTTGCCCATATATGAGACATGCATGTTCGAAGATATGTTGTGATCCTTGCGTGCAGGGTTTCCAAAATGGATAAAAATAGATGGATCCCCCACCTCATTCAGTAGTCGATAAACACTTACATAGAATCATAGATCTATCCGTGAAAGTGGTATGGGTTCACAAATTTGAAAGTTACACAGATGTTGTGCATCATAAGGGAGTAGTGAACCAATAGAGAGTTTGGAATAAAATGTGAGTATCATGAAAGTATTGTGTAGTGTAAAATATGGATTTATGGTAAAAAGGTGATACTTGTGTGCCATTAATTAAAGTTGTGTGCAATTCAAATCAATTTTTTAAAAAGGTGTAATGTTTTCCAGTACATTTGTAGAAAAGCAGTATTCATCAGTGGATGAAAGTGGAACATAAATTTAGCACCAATCTACATTTGAGGTTGTGGAATTCCTGAAAATGAAGTGACCTATAAGTGTATAAATGTTGAGTGAATCCATTCAAATAGTACTGAGTAAAGGAATAGGAATACAATGATCATTTTCATCATTAGCGAGCCTGAGAAAGAGACATAGGGAGTAACCCTTGGGAATATAGTGAGATGACCCTAAATCTAGTAAAGGCAGTGAGCCATGTAATAGAAGATATCTAGCCTAAATAATGTAATTTTTTAGTGATCCTTAATGGATTTGGTACATCATAACGTCATCAATGTATACTCATTATACGTATCCCAGTGAGGGGGAACCAAGTAAAATAGTTCGTTCTTATACATGATTTCATTTATGTTAATTTATTAATTCTGGAGAAAAAGAAAAGTGTGTATTTATAATAATGAAACAAGATCTAACGATGCACTAGTTTTAATATGTCATACACTAATTCAACCCCCTTAAGGTATTTGACTTGTGGACCTAAAAGATAAATCTAAATTAGTTGTGTTCTCTCCTAAATCTCTATACAAAATTTAACATTATTCCGAAGGGTGTGGTCAAAACCTCCTATGAGAAACATTTCAAAACTCCCCCAAAAATCATTGGATCACTCTCATACATTTATTCTAATGATAGCTCTTCAAATTGAGAATAATGCGGCTCTATATTTCTGCTATCCATTTGATAAATTTTTTCACCAAAACAAAATCACTAGCTGGTTATCCACAATAGAAACAAAAAACTCCAACTAGATTTTTTTGATGATTTCCAAAATAGTGTAAAACTAATACATGTGAAGGATAAAATTTTATAGAGGTATCAATAGAAACAAATCCCCATTCAACAATTCTCCCCATCACCGATCTACATTCCCATTATAGATCAAACTAAGAAGCCTATCATCCAATCACTTCGCATAAAACTAGGGGAACTAGAACCTTCTATATATAAAATCCTAAGTTTAAAACCAATGAAAAATTAGAAATGATGTTACGAGATCCAAAAATAATAATGCAAAAAAATGGTAGATGATAATATAATCATACCTCTAATGGTTTTCGGATCAATTGGATTAGCTACCTCTAATATGTGCACCTGATGATGCCTAACTATTCTACCCCTCTACTTTAATCCACCATGACCATGATATAGACTTGTTCTACATTGATGGGGACCATCAATATTCACCCTTATACCAAAAAAGAACATACCCTAGGCTTCTGAAAATGTTATGGATATCCCTATTATTAATTATATCATATAGGCAACTACGTTTTGGTCCAAAAAGAGGCATGACCACCCAACTAAAACTAGCATCCCAGATCATTTAAAAACTAATCTAGACCATGTACATATCTCATCAAAACAATGCATGAAAGTGGAAATCCCACTGTAGGTGCAAAAACTCCACCTATCTTTGAGAACGAGGAATGTTCTGTGACAGAAAGCACATAATCATCCAGAAAAATGAAAATTTCAATATACACAACACTTCCTAAAACTATAATCCTAGAGATGCTATTATGACCATCCACTAAGGGATCAACACCAATAAAATGAATCCTCTTGATATCCTCACACATTTTTTTACATCAATATTTATTGGGATCCTAATAAAAGTGATCATATATCAGACCACTAAGCATTGTTCATCTTGCACACAACAATTTTTGGACCCACCAACTAGAAGAAATATGTGGAATAGAAAAAAATGGCACTGATCCTAATACCATGATCCCAAACACTCAGGTTCCTCAACTAAATAAATAGAAACACATGACTCTTCTACTCTTTTATCCTTGAAAGAATAAAACCTACCTAGAACTCCATTTAACTGTCTGGAAACAACTTATATACATCATTATGGTGGCTAGAAAATACTGTCAAACACTAATGTGTATCTCCTATCATCTTTCTGACTGTCAATGAAAATAAGAACTCAGCACATGCGGAAAAATAGAAGAAATTGATTTCAAGTTCCTCTGACTATCTCTTTGTCTCAAGATCTAAGACTCTCCTTTTATACATTCCCTCAAACACTACCTCTGAAAGGACAATAAATCCCACTTCCAATCTAGGTCTTCTTATATCCGGTCAAAACTATGGAATCAAATAGATTAGGTGGATAAACCTCAATTTCATGAAATATAAAAAGATAAATAACTTTTTCTATTCATAAAACCAAAGGAAAACATTTAATTAATATTTTTGTGGAATTTTAAACAGAATTATTTAATTCTTTCATTTTATTTTCCATAAAAACCCATTGGAACATCAAAATAATTAGTTATTACACATGTGGTTCTCCTATGTTCCTACCCCATAAACACGTCAACCACACTTGGTTGTTAAATAAGCTCAAAGTCTATGGAATAGATCATAAGGTTCCATATAATACTATGTTATAGTCAGTCTCCCCAGTTTATTGCATTCACTAAGCTCAACTGGAACAGTTTCTCTACCAACACATGAAAAAATCATTGTTCCAAACTGGAAAATAAATATTAAATCTCAAGCATTTTTTCCATACCACCATATCAGGACCCCTACCTCCAATGATATAGCAAAGAAGGATGAGAGATAATGAACACATGAATCCCACCTCTAGTAGATCTCAGGGTGGTGAATAGAGGTATGGGTCTAAAAAGATCACTTTATTTGAGGAATTACCAACTATAAATGAAATAGGATCTAAATATAGGATAAAAAACATATTATATAAAATAATTATAATAAAAAACCACCCCACATGAATGAATAATATAAAATTGATATATATATATATAAAGACTCTAAATATAAAAAATGACAATTTCAATGTATTGACCCAACAACAATTCTAACCATCCTAGTATCGTCTATCTCATTCTCGAATATCCTCCTACAAAACACAAAAATTGTTTATTTATGTTGGGTGATAATAATATATTTAATCATTAGGGACTTAAGAAATTTCTTATATATTAAAATTAAAAAATCAAGTTAATTCACAAGTGAAAAAACTGCAGAACCAATAAGAACCATTACCTTCCAACTGAACATACAGAATCCTCACCATTGTTCTCTCATAAAATAATGAATCCATTAAAATAATAAAATAATATGAACAAAACAATCAAGGGATCCCCACTGAGGCTTAACTAATGTTTTCCACTCTCTTTCCCTTGCATTGAATGTTCCATACTACTATACCTTCCATATATAATACATCACATCACATCATGTCACAACAAAAATCACCTAAAAACACCTTGACCATCATTGATATTGGTTGGGAAACATCTATACCTACCTAACCCTTGAACTATCTATCATCCATTCCTAGAATATAGTACCACCATTCAACATCTTTCTTAAAGAATCCTAGGCCATAACATCTCATATTTCCATATAGTTTGTGGGGTTGGGTAATGTGAAGTTTAAGGAAATCGGCCTCATTCCCTCTTCCTACCACCCATGATCCCCACCACATATCACATTTCATACAAGCCTGATGAAATCACATATCTCCTAAAGACATGCATAATATTACTATATATCTCTCTTAAATACACTTGGGATATCACTTCTAATAGAAGAGCGTGGAAGATGGGGTATCCATCTGTGTGTATCACCACCGTCATGGATATTGGTGATACACCTATAACCCAAAACCTCTGTGCATTGGTAATGTCACCCAACATAGGTGGGGAATATATAGAAAAAATATAAGCATACATGGTATATAGATATAATAAAACAATCAATTTATGTTTTCATGTCAATAGAACTAGTTCACATCAGATCATCACCACCATACCAAATATCAACTTCTACAACTAATTTCACCACTATATGCAACACATCATACATCCCTTATGCAAGCCAAACAACATTTTTTACTTTCAGTTTCATGTCCCATCACTATTATTAATTTACCCATTCCATTCAAGTTATAGGACACATTATTCCATTAAATTAATTTAATCCATGTTATGGAACATCCATTTCTATAAAATCTCACTTATTTATCGTCCAATTATTTTTTGTTTTTTCACCAAAAATACTTCATTTCTTACTAGTAAACAATCACAACCTTATAACATAATAATTTTCCCAGATCACACAACCACTATTATAACAGAACAGATTCACCACTATTTTCGAGCCCCATCTCCCAAGCCATATCAACAAAAAAATCATACATCACACATCCCATCAAAATCACACAACACAGCTGCCACACCTAACAACTGTATATCCCCACCACACCTCATCATTTCTGTGAACCACCCCCTTTGTGCACTATAACAAACCACTTCTCCCAACACATCCATGCCAGAAACCACACTGTGTCCCATCCCCACAGATCACACAACCTAGACGATCAACTCAATCATCACACAATAGATTGAACCACACAAAACAACACAACATATAAATAGTCAACTCTATCTAAACACACAATGTATTCCAAAATTTTGTCAAGGTATATCATTTCAGTAATTCCTTATTATTCCAGTGTATCATCAACAAATCAAAATTCAAAGGTAAACCTAGTTATTTTCGAATTTTTTTTAATTAGACATGTATGTAATGTGTTATCAAAAAGAAACACAATACGGATCTCAACACATACAAACTATAGCACAAAAAAGGATCTCAGTAATGGTTATTTTTAGAAAGAAAATAAAATGACATAATATTATATACAACAATATGAAATTAGTTAAAACATGTAATATCCCCACATACCCAAACCTTTCATTAACATTATATAATTATATTATTTAATTTGTTCCTTACTATTAAAGTATTGGAAAGATAAATCATGAAATTCACTCACATTGTATGTAAATGTGCGAAGGAGTGTCTCAGACCTTGAAGAAGAATTCTTATCTTACTGTACCCCAGCTGGATAAGAATAAACAACCAATAGGCCACAACAACAGATGAAACTCGAGGATCAACATACACTATGCTAAAGAGTTCTCAAAAACTTATACAAACACATAGATAGTTCAAAATAACATCGCCACAATTGATCTTCGGAGAAGAATTGGAGAAAATGTGTAGAAAAGTGGAAGAAATCATCATTGATCTCCAATTTCCGACTAGGTGTGCCTCCCCGCCGCAACTACCCGGTGGTCGTAAATAATATTTGCGACGGGGAGGCACCCCTATCGCAAATAATCGGTGGCAGTAAATAGTATTTTTCCCGAGATATACCCCTGCCACAAATAGTGTGTCGGCAGGTCACTATTTGTGACCCGTCCCATCGCAAAAACCCTTTTAACGACCAAAAGTAATTAATGTGACTGAAGGTATTTGTGACGGGTTCCGTCGCAAATAATCTAACCTATAAATACCCCCATACATTTTTCCTCCTTCTCTATTTCTACATTTTCTCTATCTCTCAAAACTCTAATTTTAGAGTTAATATATATATGAGTTAGTTTTTTTGAACTGATTTTGAAGTCATCTACACCTATAAGAGATCATGTTTAAAGGTATTTATGTCTTTTTTAATTTTATATTTATTTCATTTTTTATATTAATTTTAATTATTGTTAAATAGTTGTAGTTAAATTATATTTAGATTGTTTTGTTATCAAAATTTATTTGGAGTAATAAGTTGAAAATATTGATGATAATTATTAATAATTAGTGGTAATTTGGAATTATTTTCAAAAATTAGTAATTCATATAAATAATTAGAGGTAATTAGTAACTTGTAATGGCAAATGATAGTAATTAATAGTAATTAATGCTAATTAGTATTATTTAGCAGTAATTAGTAATAATCAGAAACAAATAGTAATAATTGGTGACAAATAGTAATAAATACTAATAATTAGTAATAAATACAAATAATTAGTAATAAATAAAAAATAATTAGTTATAATTTGTAATAATAACTAATAATTATTAATAATTACAAATAATTAGAAATAATTATTAATAATTAGTAATAATTTCTAATAAATTTGATTAATTACTAATAAAGAGTAATAATTACTAATAATTTGTAAAAAATTTAAAAATAGTAAAAAATAGAAAACTTTAGTAAACAATATTAACAAATACTGATAATTACTAAAAAATTATAACAATTAGTAGCAAATACAAATAATTAGTATGAAATACTAATAATTAGTAACAAATGCTAACAATTAGTAACAAATACTTATTATTTGTACTATTTATTATTAATAAGTAACAAATAGTAATAATTAGTAGTAATTAATAATAAATAGTAATAATTATGAATAATTGGTAATAATTTGGAATAATTAGTAATAATTAGAAATTATTCGTAATAATTTTCAATAATTAGTTATAATTAGCAGAAATTGGTAATAATTAGCAATAATAACTATTAATTAGTAATAAATAGTTATAATTAGAAATAATTAGAATGAATTATCAATAAATTGTTATAATTAGAAAAAATAGTAATAATTATAAAAAATAGTAATAATTAGAAATAAATATTAATAATTAGAAAAATTAGTAATAAATACTAATAATTAGTAATAAATTCTAATAATTAGTAATGGATACTAATAAATATAAATAAATACTAATAATTATGACAAATAAGTAATAATTAGTTGTAATTAGTAATAATTAATTGTCATTAGTAATAATTATTATTAATTAGAAATAATTAATTGTAATTAGTATTAATTAGTAGTAATTAGTAATAATTAGGAATAATTAGTTGTAACAAGTAGTAATTAAGAATAATTAGAAATAATTAGAAATAATTAGTAATAATTAGCAATAATTAGAAACAATTAGCAATAAATTGTAATAATTAGCACTAAATTGTAATAATAATTAATAATTAGTTATAATTATCAATAAAGAGTAATAATTAGCAATAAATAGTCAAAATTATCAATAAATAGTAATAAATATTACTAAATATGAATAATTTTGAAAAATAGTAATATAAAATAGTAATAAATACTAATAATTAGTAATAATTTTGTATTAATTAGTAGTAATTTGTAGTAATAATTAATAATTAGTAGTAATAAATAATAAATTGAAGTAATTAGTAATAAGTAGTAATAATTAGTAATAATCTGTAGTAATTAGTAATAAATAGTAATAAATAGTCATAAATAGTAATAATTAGTAGTAATTAGTAATAATTACGAATACTTAGAAATAATTATGAATAATTTGTAACAACTAACAATAATTATTAATAATTTGCAAAAAATAGTAATAATTAGCAATAAATAGTATTACTTAGATATATTTAGTTTTAATTAGAAATAAATAGTAATAATTAGAAATAATTAGTAATAATTAGTAATAATTAGAAATTAATAGGACTGAATAGGTATAAATATGAAAAATTAGGAATAAATATTAATAATTAGTAACTAATTGTAATAAAAATAGTAATAAATAGTAATAATTTTTAATAAATACTAATAATTAGTAATAAATAATAATAATTAGAAATAACTAATTTAATAATTAGTAATAAATACTAATAATTACTAATAAATAAAAATAATTAGTAAAAAATTAGAAATGATTTGTAATAATTCGTAATGATTAGTCATAATTAGTAGTAGTAAATCGTAAAAATTTGTAATAAATAGTAATAAGTATAATAATTACTAATAAATAGTAATAAATATTAATAAATAGTATCTGTAGTATAAATTGTTATTAATTATTAATAAATATAAATAAATAGTAATAATTAGAAATAAATATGATTAATTAGGATTATTTAGGATCAATTAAAAATAATTTGTAACAAATATTAACAAACCGTAATAATTATGATTAATAAGTAATAATTAATTTTAAATAGGGATTAATTATAAATAATTTTGATTAATTAGAAATAATTAGAAATAATTAGAAGTTGTTATAAATAATCAGTTGTAATTAGTAATAAATAATAATAACTAGAAAAAATTAGTAATAATTAGTAATAATTAGTAATAAAAAGTCATAAATAGTAATAATTAGTAACAATTAATAATAATTAATACTAATAAATAACAATAATTAGGAAATGTATAAAAAAGGCATACAACCATATGGAAAGGATAATTTTTACTAATTTTTTAATTAATTTTTTCATCGTTTTATCTACTATTTGTAAGTTAATTTTCTTATCATTTTTATCTAATACTTAATTTTTCTCACAGATCTTTTGGGAAGTCGTGTTTTGTTTTCAACTGCCGTCAACATTCCAAAAAATAGAAAAAATGATTCTTTCTACCAATGTAACCACATTTTCCATATTAACCGTTTTTCTTAGTCAAACTGTCAGCACAACATATTGATTCAATTTTGATAACAGATAATCATTTCTAATTTTGAAGGACAAGAGTGTAAAAGATGCTCATGTTCTTATTGTAGTGAATTATCATGATATAATGGGTACATGAGCTTATTATACCCCTTTGACTTTCAATAATATGAAACAATTCGTCTAAGAAAACTGAGTTAATATGCAGTGTCAGTAGTTCGACAGAGAATAAAATGGAAACATTTTACATTGGTAGCTAGGTCTATTATGAGACTTTTGGATATGTACGAATAAACCACACCTTAATCTGACACACGTTTTAATAACTATACAGGGGTAGACATAATTTGATGTGTTGATGACAACAATTGTACTAGTAGGAGGAGAAGATGTGTCATTTTCTAGAGAAGTAACACTTAAAGACGATGAAGTACATGCGTTGTCCGACTCATGGTTTAGTGAGTTTTTTATGCTAATGTGAATAATGTTTTTTATTTAAATATTTCTTTAATTATTTAATATATTATGACTTTATTATTTAATTATTTATTTATATATTTATTATTTATTAAAAATATTTATTATTTTTAATTTTCATTATATTTTTTTAGAATATTAAGGTTTTTATTATTTTATAAATTTTTATAATTTTATTATTATTATTATAAATTTTTATTAATATTAGTTATATTATTATATCTATATTAATATTATTTTATTATAATTATTATATAAATACTTTTATTATTATTATTATAATTATTTTTTATTTTAATAATAATAATAATAATAATAATCTTATTATTATTTATATTATTTTATAAATATTAATTTTTTAATTTTATTGATATTACTTTTTTTATTTTATAAATATTAATTTTTAAAATTTATCAATATTATGATTTTTTAACTTTTTTGCGAAGGGTATATTTTCCCATCATAAAAAGTATATCTAAATAATATATTTTAGTGTTATTTGTATTATTATTTTTTAATTTTTTATGTTTTTGTGAAGAGTATATTTTCCCACCAAAAATTATTTTTTAAAAAACTCAGTGGAACTATTTGTGACGTACCGTCACCCAAAATAGTATTTGCGATGCTGTTTTCTACAATGGGTCATTTATGACCGGACCCCATCACTAAGAGTTATGTTTTTTATATTGAACCTGAAAAGTACCCCTTTCACATAATCAATTAATTATTAATGTATTGATTTTCAATGGGTCATGGTTTATTATATTTGAAACAGTTATATTTTGTGAATTTGAGAAAATTTCAACTTCGACCAAATTTCAACGCATTACAGCTCTAATTGATAACACTTTTTGATTTCCACTTTATTATGGGAATTTATTTCATGCTTCACACATCACTCAAACAAAATAATTGATTAAAATAGTTATACATCTCATGAATAACCAACTAATGACGTGTATCTGAATGACATTGTGCGCCACTAATTATAGTACTCATGTAGCTCAAACTCTTCATGATTGTCCTCCATCATCCTCTGAATCGACTCCAATACCCATTCAACAAGTGTAATGATCTAGTAAGTACAAAACTACTACTTTTAATGAATTATTATATATGCAATTGTTATTAATTGTATATATATATATAATAATAATATAAATTTTATTTTTAGTATTATTTTGTAATATACGGATGTACTAATCATTCATAAAATTACTAATATGTAATATTTGATTTGTTTTTATCCAATATTTTATTCCTTTGTTATTATATGATATATTATATTGTGAATTTTCCTCAATAAAGAGAATGATCTATCCCTTTATGTTTTTTCTGGTCTCTATGGTACTAACTAGTGAACTATGATTTATTATCGGGATATACTAGATACATAACTAACTTTACAAAAAAATTATGTTTTAGATAAAGTTTTCATATTTAATATGATATTAATGTGTATATACTATCTAGTGTGAATATAAAAATATGTAATAGGTTGTGATGTGATCACCTATATGTTTTAAAAATGAAATTTTGTTACCAATAACACTAGGTGTCTAGAGTCATAGTTTTTTTAGTTGGTATCAATATCATATTTATTAAACAAAAAGGGAAGATATTTCATAAAAAATATATTTTGAAACATAAATATATGGAAAAAATTATTGATTATTATACTTGTAATAAAATATCATAAATTTTATATAATGTTTAAATTTTATGTATTCTATGAAATGATATCCCTGTTCATATTCAATGGAGAGTATTTGTTATCTAAAATTGATGGATGAAAATACCATTTTTACTATGTCAACCACTATTTAGGAAAAAGTGTAAAACCTAAAAAATACAAAAATCTTCTAACATATGATATTATCAAAACATTAAAGTCAAATCTATGCCTATTTTAGTCATTAACCATATAGAATTTTTGATATTGACTAGTTACCATGATGTATGGGTCATCCATGATATAGTCTCCAAGATAAGTGGTTATCTTCCCCATGTATGAATGAAATCCTTGACATTAATATTGTAGTTGTTGAATCATCTTTTAAAATTTAGAACCTTATTTTTAATCGACTCTCAGTACTCTTTGTTGTAGTCCAATAAAATTAATCATTCAGTCATTTTGTCTACATCTTCTATGGAGTCCTTTATTCCAAAATCCTTCTCAAGAATTTATTCCTCAGAATAAATGATATTCCCTGATTTTTTCCACAATTTATAGCCTACATACCTGCCTCTCATTGTTGATCGACCACCATATCCATCATAGAAAAAAACAAAACAGTTTTGACCTCGCTGATGACAATGTCCACCACCCCATATCCTCCATGCATAGTTTTAAGGTATTCCACCACACCACATTCATTCTCTTATTCCATACCATATCCACCTTTGGGTTCATAATTATTACATTAAGAACCACTTCCCATATATAAATGATTATCCTCAGGGTAATAACCTTGAAAATCATTGTTGAGTATTAACTAGATTTTTAAATGGTTTATAAAGATGAAGAATAACTACAGACCACCTATTATACACTCAATAGATATGAATTGGTTTATTCACCCCCTCTACATGAAACAATATAAAATTTTATTAAATATTATTATAATTCATTGAAATTCAGGAAGACACTATGCTTTTGATTCTCTAATTGTAGGTGTAAAATATTAAAAATATGTATGGTTTTTGAAAACAATTTAAATATATATATTGTGAGTTATGGTATCATTCATTACCCAATAATGTTTGTGACTTTATATATAAATATTTCCTATTAGATGTAATAGAATCTATATTAATAACCATACCTCTGAATATATCTCCCACATTAGAATATCAATGAACTCAATGAGGCTAAAGCAATCTATGAACATATTATAACTATATTGGTGATGTTGGATCTAGATTTGACCAATATATATGGTCTTATGGAATATTCTATTGATTATAAACATGTTTCAACAATGATGGATCAATTTATGTGAAATAATACTATATTAATAAATAGTAGTGTTGAACTATTCGAATTTCAATAACTGCTCATGTCCCTGAATAAGTAATTTCTACGACTAGGAAGAAGTGAAATATAAATGCTAATCATGTGATATTTATAACAACCCATTGTTTTCTCAATTTATTTCCCTTATTATAATAGTATAATAAAATTAAGAAACGCAATTCCAAATAATTCTTAAATTAACTACTATGTGGCCTTTATTGATAATTTTTCCACTTTTTGTTTTTAAATTTGATAATATTACATACACAGTTGCGATCAGTAAAATGTTTGGAGTCTGATAGGGAAACCATAATTTTTGGTGCATAGTAACCAATGTTTATAAATAGTACCATACTTATATTAATAGTAGCATACTCTTATGAATATTAATATCACCATTATGAATAGTAAATCATTTAAAATATTTGCAACCTTACCAATTAATGATTTATTAATATTTAGGCATATTATAAGTTACAATTTGAACATAGTAATAGTATTCATATTTTTGTAAGTCATAAATAAATAATTATAATTAATTAATTAATTTAATAGATAAATCATTCTCCTAAATATTTTTCATAAATTAAAATTTCTCTGTCTTATAGTTTTAAGATAATTTTATATGAACTTATGTGTTTTTTAAATGCATTCTCAAATAAATTTTAATTTTAAAATCCTAATTTTTCAAGTAAATTATGATTTTAACAATAAATTAAATAATCCATATTTAGAAAATTATTTTTGAAAAATTTACATCATTTTTTTATTCAATATGTCAAAAAAAATTTAGGGTGATTTTTTCGGATTTTTCTGAAATACATGAATTTTTGTTGAATAGTGGAATACGATAATTTACAAAATTAATTTAAATTAATGAATTATTGAGTCATGGGTTATTTCTTGTTTATTTAAGAACATTTGTTTCGGATTAACATGAAATAATTAATATATTTAGTCATGTAACACTCTATTTTCCTTGTCTTGTGGAGAAATAATAAATTAACGAATATAATAATGAGAAAACGCCTCTCCCCTCAACTATACATACCACCCCTCACAAACTCATTTACTAACACCTCTAAAGATTAAATCCATGTCTAAAAACTAACCAAAAAAATTTCCTATCCCCTCCCCTATGTCATAGATATTCTGGCCTCATCAAAATATCATTCCTAGGTTTCATAAGGAGGATTCAAGAAGTTATTTCTCTTTTCCTTTAATTTGCCTTCAATTTCAAGTTCTTTTCTTATTCTATCTGCACCTATATTTATCCACATTATTTGGTAAATCCAGTATAATACATATACATTAATGTTAGGATACCATTATTATATAATATCATCCAACCCCCTTCAACTCTTCTTTTTATTTTAAAATGGAAAACATTGTTCATGAGGTGTTAATTTATCACCTTCAAGAACAACATGTTTTTTATTTTTTCCTTTACCACATTATGATCTGGTAATGAAACAATTTTTATTTTTGAAACAGATTATATTATTTCTATTATATCCTATTTAATGTTCTGGAATAATCTTCTGTACATATCACCAAGTGATTAATCAAAACATGTTCGTTGTTATCCAAAAACAGCTAAAATTAACCTAAAACAGTCATCATTAAATATTAACTAATGATTCATACCCATGGTATATAATATAATAAATTATAATATCAGTTAAACTCCTATAATATCATTAAAACATGAAATATAAGTTCTTGATGTTTATCCATGTTTTACAGAAACATCTATTTATGAATACCTAGGAACCACTAAAGAAAACAAAAAAAAAATGAACATTATTGAACAATGTATTTAAACTATATAACCCATAAAAGCCCATAAATAACTTAATGAAACTAAAATGAACCATATTCATGTACACAAGGTTCTGGAATTTTTAATTAATGAATCTGATGTGGTTATACAGGACATTAAAGTGAGCAAAGCCTTCGGATACAATGTAAGGGGAAATTCTTTAACCTAGCATTCTATCTTCGGGTTCTGCCTATTTCGCTCCATGTTTGATATGATTTATCTGTAAAAATTATTTACTCATTATTATCATAAAATTTCTTGTACAAAAATGTTTTTATAATTGATTTTATGAAAAACCCAAAGTTTTCAAAAAGAACTCTTCATTCAAATAAACACACCAATTTTACATGTTTATTATTAATTCACTCCTCAGTCATGGTTAATGGTTTTATATCAAGAATGATACTCCATATTTATTTTTGGGTTGAAATGTTTATAAATGTTTGATTATTATATGAAACCCATTTCTTTCCATGGGTTATGTTAATTTTATGTTTTATATATTTTTAATGCGAGATGCTTGATAATGTAAATATTATGATGATATGTGTTCACCAGGAATTATATAGTGCAATATGAATGTTTGAATGTGACGGGTGAACCCAGAATTATACAGTGCTCTAATGCACTAGATAAAGTTATGAATCTCATGAGTAAAAGGAAAATGATGTGTGAACAGGATGTTATCATTCATAATAACTATTTGTGGTAGATGAACACTAAGACATGATGTTTCATTTTTATGAATTGTCGCATTTCAATTCTTTTATTAATGTTTCCTCTCATCATTTGGATGATGATGTTATGATTATTCTCACCCCTACTATGTTTTTCTTATTTTTCCTATTACAAGGATTTTATACCACACCTTTTTCATGTATATCCTTTGGTGACTACATGTATTAAGGGGAGGTCAAGTTACCATAAGAAGTTGGAGAAGAAAGAATTAAATAACTATTTATATTTGATATTGTAAAAGTTTTGTATGGTTTGTCCAATCCTCCAGAACCTAGACTGGATAAGGTCTTCGAATGTATAATATATTGTATATTATTGTTTTATGCTTTATAAAAAAGAAATACATTGCATGTTGTAGTAATGAATCTGGAAGTGCTGGTTCAGTACTTTACAGTTTGTATCAGAGGCAAGGTTTAGTTTGTTTGTGAATTAGTATTAGTAAACCCTAGAGAAAACCTCTAGAATGTGACTATGAACAAATATTCACACAAGATTATTTACACAGGTATCCCATAATTTATTATTTTAGTTTAAATAGTAAAAATGATTATGTTATTCATGACTTGTTGAATTATGTTTTGTTCTAACATTTTCTATTTTAAAATATGATGGGAATAAGGAGAAACCAAAACAACAACTCGTGTGAGGGAAAATGTAAAAATTTCTCAAACTACATCCCCAATGCTTTGGGAGGTGGAGTTCAAAACATCATGGAGTTGCTTACCCAACTATCATAGGCTATGAACAACAACCAGAACAATGGGGAATACCTTCCTTCACCAAAGAGGTAGAAACTTGATATCGAGTGTTTTCTTGTGGTAATGACCCCCAACGTTTAGTGGATCTTCAGATCCACTTGTTTGTGAATAGTGGGTCAACTCCATGGAGAATATATTTTCTGTGATTCACTCTTCTAAGACGGATAAGGTGGAACTATCCATTTATCTTCTATATGGAGTGGGTTACCAATGGTGGTATATGATTAAGAACACTAGGCCATGAGGCAAAATCGAAGAGATACAATGAGAATATATTAAGAAAATGTTTCTTAACAAGTATTTCCCACGAACTCTTTGTAAACAAATTGAGAGAGATTCATAGAGCTCTTGAAAAAGGATGGAGAATCTGTCAGATCCTACGAAGAGAATTTCATAAGGCTTGCAAGGTATTCATTAGGTTTTGTTATAAAATTTGATAGATTCATTAGTTTATTAAAACCACACCATTGAAAGGCTTTTACAATTAGAAAATTTTGGGAGTTATGAAGAAGTTGTTCCATGTGATATCAATGTGGAGATGGATTTTAGAGAATGGTCCCATGGATACGTTGATAAGAAAAGAAATATAGAGTTTCACATTAGGGGATATAATGATAAAGGTTGGAAGAAAACTCTATGACCCACATTATAAAAATTTTGGAAGTTGCATCCTGGGAACTACCTCAAAGGGATGAGGGAATTCTTAAAGTGTAGGAAATAAGGACACAATTCTCATGATTTTCGAAAATACTTGAGAAGGAAAGAGAATGTGGTGGAAGGAAGTATATAAACACCCATGTTTCGATGCTATAACTGTAGAGAACAAGGGAACCATGTAAGACAGTGCACTAAACCTCATGTCCCTGAGGGTAATCAGCATCACCAGCCACCAAAGTCAAAGGAACAAGGGAAGGCTTATTCCATCACTGCTGTGGAAGTGGAGAAAGATAATGAAGTCATACAAGGTATACTTCTTATTATATTAAGAATGGAAATAGTCTTACATTATTCTAGTTCTATGCATTTCAGTATATCTCTCACATTTTCTAAAACTATAGTATTAAATCACTAAAACCTTGAATTATAGATATATGTTAAAACTCATTGTGGTGTCATCATTTCAACCTTAGTGTTTGGATCTTCTCCGGTTGCCGTATGTGGGAGGATTCATCCATCGAATATCATAATATTTCACTTGGTGGAATTTTACATTATAATAGGTATGTATTGGCTCTCATTATATAGAGAACATATCAACTATCGAGAAAAAGAAATATCTTTTCATATTCCAAACCATCCCTTTCTCCTCTATAAATGAAAATAAGATCATGAATATCCATTTAAAATATCTATCAATGGTGTGGGTATTGATTCTCTATGAAGAAGTATACCTTGCCCAAATGATTGAGTCAATGGGGTGTTCCAACCTTGCCGAAATGCCCATCATGAGGGAATACGATGACATATTTCATAAGGAGTTACATGGACATCGCCTAGATTGTGAGGTAGAGTTCTTTAGAAAACTCTAACCCTGTGCTACTCCTATCTCAATGTTTCCCTATATGATGGATCCTATTGAACTGTAGGAGTTAAAGAAGCAGCTGCACAAGAATCTAGACAAAGGGTTCATATGGAATATTGCATCACCTTGGGGTGTGCCAGTGCTTTTGTGAAGAATATGGATGGAACAATGTAGTTGTATCCTGAATTTCAGGAACTCAAAAAGATCACAATAAAGAACAAGTATCATCTTCCAAGGATCTATGACTTATTCAATCTTTTTAGAAGAGAATAATATTTCTCAAAGGTGGATCTTCGTTCTGGATATCATAAAATTATGGTGAAGAGGGAAGATATTCAGAAGAATACCTTCCATTCATGAAATGGGCACTATTAGTTGCTAGAGATGCCCTACGGACTTACTAATGCCCTTTAAATATTTATGGATATGATGAATAGAGTCTTTAGACATTACCTCATCAAAAAATTTGGTAATTTTTATAGATTATATTCTCATATACTCCAAGTGCAATGAGGAACATAAAGAACATCTATGACTTGTGTTGGAGACTTTGAGAAAGAAGAAGTTGTACACCATGTTCATAAAGTGTAACTTTTGGATGAATCATGTCACCTTCCTGAGACATGTGATCACAATTGAAAGAATTTCTATGGACCCTTCAAAAACAAAGGCGATTGACGAATGGATCATACCCTCTAGTGTCACAGAAATCAATAGTTTTATTGGATGAGTTGGGTACTACCGATGTTTTGTGATAAATTTCTCACGGTTGTCAAGCCTACTAATTAAGTAATCAAGGTAAGGGGTAAATTATGTCAGGATAGAAGAATGTGAGGTAATAAATAAGAAGCTAAAGAGAAGGCTGATCACTGCACATGTTCTCACACTACCGAAAATTCGGGAACGTTTTGTGATATACATATTTTCTTCAAAGAAAGGCTTTGGTTGCATACTCATGAAAAATGATAATGTCATAGCCTACGCCTCACAGTAGTTGAAGATCCATGAGAAGAACTACCCGACACATGATCTAGATCTAGAATCCATGATATTTCCAATGAAAATCTGTCATCTCAAAATTTATAGTGAGAAGTTTGATAGATACACCAACCAGAAGAGCTCAATGTATATATTCACACAAAAGGAGATCAACATGTGTCAAAGGAGATGGATAGAGCTAGTCACATACTATTATTTATCTATTTAAAATCATCATATAATTCCAAACATTGTAGTTGATGCTCTAATAATAAATGAACCTGCTAGTCTATCCATGTTATAGATTGAGAAAGACCATATCTTCATGGATATGCAATGTATGGATTTTGAAATCATAAGGGTAGGGGATACATCCTTCCTTGTACAAATAATTGTGAAACATTCTTTAGAAGAGAGGATTAAGGAGTTACAAAGGGATAATCTATAGTTACAAAAGAATGAGAATGGAGTAAAGGAAGGGGAGCTGCATGGGTTCCATATTAACGACAATGGTTTCATTTAGTTTGGAATGTGCTTTTGTGTGCCTTTATCACCCGAGATAAAGAAGGAGCTATTAGAAAATGCCGATATCTCAACATTCTCTATCCATTTTGGTAGTACTAAGATGTACCATGATCTTCGAGAACACTTATGGTGGGATTACATGAATATCGAGATTATGGAATAGATATCTTGGTGCTTGGTATAACAACAAGTTAAAGTAGATATTAAAAAGTACAAAGGGATGATAAAACCATTGCCTATAAACATATGGAAATGAGATAATGTTACTATGGACTTCATCACGGGTCTCCTGAAGACGTCAAAGGGAAATAATGCGATATGGGTTGTGGATGATCGATTCACCATGACTGCCCATTTTAGCACTATTCAAGAAGATCTCTTTCTTGATCAACTTGCAAGGATATATGTGAAAGAAGTGATGATAAGAGATGGTGTTCCACTATCTATGGTCTCTTATCATGATCCGACGTTCACATCTAAACTATGGAAGATCATTCTACATGATTTGAGTACGGAATTAAATTTCTGAACAACCTATCACCCCCACTCTGCGGGCCAATCTAAAAATACTATTCATGCACTTGAAGACATGCTAAGAGCTGCTCTTTAGAATTAAATGGTGGATGGGATCATTATCTACCATTGGTTATGTTCTCATACAACAATATCTTCCACTCAAGCATTCATATGGATCCATATGACGCATTTTATGGAAGGATATGTAGAACTCCAACCTGTTGGGATGATGTTACAAAAAGTAAACTACTTGGACCAAATCTTGATCAAGAGATGACAAAAAGGTTCAAGTCATCCAGAAATATATCAATGATTCCCTTGGTCGGAAACATAGCTATGTTGATAACCGTTAAAGGGAATAGGAGTTTGATGGTGAAGATAAAGTCTTTATTCGAATATCACCAAGGAAGAGAGTAATGCGGTTTGGATAGGAAGGGAAGCTAAGATGAAGGTACATTGGCCCCTTTGAAATAATTGACTGCATTGGAGTTGTGAACTATTGGATTTCACTTCCACTGAATATGGATCAAGTTCATGATGTGTTTCATGTATCACCCCGGAGGAATTTCATACTAGATCCCTCACATGTTTTGACCTGTGAGGTGGCACAACTAGAAGATGATCTCTCATGTGAGGAGAAACAATGAAGATTCTAGGAAAGAGAGATAAGGTTCTATGCAACAATACAACCCACCTTGGTAGTGTGTTGTGGAGAGACCATATGTTTGAATAAGAAACATGGGAACTGGAGGAGGCGATGAAGGAGATGTACCCTCACCTGTTTATATAAAATGAAATTTTGAGGGAAAATGTTCATAATGTGGGAAGAATGTAATGACCTAATTCTCTATCAAGGGAATTTTCTTTATTATAAAAGTACAATAAAATTAGAAAAAAAATTCCACATTATTCTTAAAAGAAATAATATGTAACCTTTAACCATAATTTTCCCACTTTTTTTTGAATTACAAAAATATGACATACAAGGTTGTGATCAGTAAGATGTTTTGAGTTTGATATAACAAACTTAATTTTTTATGAATAGTAACCCACCCTTATGAATAGTAATCTACCCTTATTAATAGTAATATATGCTTATGAATAGTAATATGACCCTTATGAATAATAAATCATCAAAAATAATAGTAACCTTTCCAATTAATTATTAAATAAAATTTATGCATCTTATAAGTGGAAATTTGACCATAATAACAGTATTCGTATTTTTAGAAGTCATAAATATATAATTATAATTAATTAATTAATTTAATAGAAAATTAATTCTCCAAAAATGTGTTCATAAATTAACAATTTTATATACTCTGGTTTAAATATTTTTTTATAAGAACTTATGGAATTTTTTAAAGCATTATTAAATCATTTTTAATTTTAAAATTTATATTTTTTAAGTAAATTATGAGTTTAATTAAAAATTATAATAATCATATTTATAAAACTATTTTTGAAAAATTGGTCTTCATTTATGGATTCTATAAGTCGAAAAATGGTAAGGATGAATTTTTGGGATTTTTCAGAAACACATAAATTTTTTATGAATAGTGAAATATGGTAATGTACAAAATATTTTAAATTCATGAATTATTGAGTCATGGGTGATGTTATGCTGATGTAAGCACATAAGATTCAGATTCCCTTAATATAATTACTTTATTTACTCATGTAATGAACACTATTCCTTATCTTGTGGAGAAATAATTAATTTATGAATATAATATTAAGAAAACACCTCTCCCCTTCACTTTAAAGACAACCCTATACACCCTCATTTACCAACACCTATCGAGAATAACGAAATTTATAAACTCTACTGAAAAATATTCCCTATCCCCTACAGAACTTCCTAGAGCTTCTGGTCTAATCAATAGACCAATCCAATGTTTTTTATGGAGGATATCAAGATGATGATTCAAGAGGTAGTTTCTCTTTTACTTTAGTTTCCATTAAATTTCATGTTCTTTTCTTATTCTCTACCCACCTATATTCACCCACATGGTATATTAAATCTTGTATCATACATATAATGGAAATTTATTATACCAATGGTATATTATATCATCAAACCTATTCTTATTTTTTATATTAGAAAGGAAAACATTGTTTGTGAGGTGTTAATTTGTAAACTTCAAGAACAAAATGTTTTCATTTTTACATTTACCACCCTCAAATATGGTAATGAACGAGTTTTTATGGTTGAAATAGATTATATTATATGGATTATATCCTATTTAATTATCTAGAACTAACTTATTTACATATTACTAAATGATAGGTCAATACATGTTCGTTGTGATCAAAAAACCTCCCAAATTAAAATAAAATAATCATCATTAAATATTAACTAATGATTAATCCATATATTATATAATATAATTCATTATAATATCATTTAAACTCCAACAATATAATAAATAACATGAAAGATCAGTTTAGTATGTTTATCCATGATCTAAACACACTCCCATTTATGAAGACACGTAAACCACTAAAGAAAATCCTAAAATCAAACATTCCCGAAAAATGTATTTTAACACTAAAACTCATCCAAATGCCCTTAAAATAAATTAATTAATCCAAAATGAACCATATTAATGTAAAAAGGGTTCTGTATTATTTAATTAATGTTTATAATGTGGTTTTATAGGACATTAAAGTGAATAAAGATTTTAGATACAAGGTAAGTGTAAATTCATAAACCCAAAATTCTTTCTTAGGGTTATCCTTCTTTTATTCCATGTTCTGTGTGGGTTGTCTAGAAAAATCATTTATTCATCCTTATTGTACCTTTTTTGAGATATAAATGTTGTAGAATTTATTTTATTAAAACACCAATGTTTTTAAAAGGAACTCTTCTTTCAAATAATCACACCCCTTCTAACTTCTTGATTATTGTTTCACTTCTCACTCATGATTAATGGTTCAATGTTAAGAATGATACTCCCACTTTATTTTTTTCCAAATGTTAATGAAGGTATGATAATTATGTGAAACCCATTTCTTTCTATGGGTTACTTTATGTTCTAGTTTTATATATTTTTTACATGGGATGCCTGATAATGTAAATATTATGATGTGATTTTTGAGCCCAGAATTATATAGAGCAATATGAATGTTTGAATGTGACGTATGTACCCATAATTATACATCTTCCCAATGCATTGGGTAATGTGATGAATCAAATGAGTAAAATTTAAATGATTCCTGAACATGATTCTAGAATTGTTCACAACCATGTGTTCAAGATGACCACTAAGGCATCATGTTTTTTTTTGAATATCCCTATTTCAGGTCTTTTAATAATGCTTCCTCTCATGATTTTTATTCTGATGTTATGATTATTCTAACCCCATGTCTTATTGTTCATATTTATCCAATTATGGGGATTTTAGATCACCCCTTTTTCACTTATATCCTCAGGTGACTACATGTAATAAGGATAGGGAAAGTGAAAATAAGAACATAAATAATAAGGAATTAAATAAATGTTTATTCCTGATGTTTTAAATGTAATGTTTGGTCCTAGTTTTTCCAAGAAAATAAACCTCTTGATCCATATGACATAATACTATTATATTGTTCATCTTTATAATGATTTAATAGTAATTTAAGAAAAGGAACCGTCGTTATAATGGTTAATCCATTGAAGTAGTTAAAGGGTAACTAGGATTCCGGACAACATCATAGAGAGAATTAAAAAAATCATAAATGAAATTATAATAGTATTAAAAATGAAATGTTTCTTAGAAAACATCATTCAATCACCTCATACATTATATACTTAAACTAAAAATATATTTTTTATAATACATTAGTTTATTTATTTCCATATTTTATTCCAACTATTTTCAATACCCCTATTTTTTTAATAATTTTCACAATCTATAAAGATGTTAAACTTGAATCATCCTACACTATTTGAGAGATAAAAAAATTCTAACCATGAATATATTAAATCCAAAAAATATTAAATAAGAAGAGGGGATGTTACAATTTATCCTACCATCATTTCATAAATGATGATTGTATTGTATCAATCATAATTTTCGCATAATTAAAACAACACATTATTAAATCCCTCTATATATTATGTGTTTAGTTTAAAAATATATTAACTAATTAAAATGTTATATTAATGGAGCATAGATATTGGGGGTCCTAATGATGTGTATTATAATTTGGTGATCCTATTGAGTATAAAGAAGTGAAAATCAAATTATTAGCACATG
The DNA here is from genome assembly GCA_963277665.1 of Viscum album. Lineage (NCBI taxonomy): Eukaryota > Viridiplantae > Streptophyta > Magnoliopsida > Santalales > Viscaceae > Viscum > Viscum album. The sequence goes on along the minus strand of OY728155.1, from coordinate 353,695,445 downwards.
ATATAGCATAAATTTAGTTTCCTCATATGAAAATAGATTAATTATAATATTATGATCAGGTAATTTAATGACATCATCATTATGTATATATTATTTCCATAACGTTAATATACATATTTTTTAGAAGGAAACATCGATGGTTTACCCACTAAATATTCATCCAATGTTACCTATAATAGATTGATTTTTTTTTCATATTAATGGATTTGTAGTTGACTTTAAAAATACTATAAAAAATAATATATTCTCTCATTATATACCATTAGTGTTTAGATAAATCCAATTACAACATCTATGTATCTAGTACTAGGTTAATAATCGTACAATAAAATGGAATCCCTTTATAAAATTGATGTTCTAGTATATGAGCTTGAAGTGGAACTATAATTTAAAATTTTAATTGTATATATTTGATTAATATATGTCACATCCTCAAATTTTAATGTTCCCCATTGAATGAAATGAATATGTAAAATATTCTTGTCTGGTATTGATTAGTATGTACATGAATAAATTAAAAATGGACAAGGAATAGTGGAAACTATGTATTAACACATTCATATAACATTGCATGTTGAGTGGATATATATGATAGTCTAATATAATTTTATATTATTGAATATTGTGTAACATAAACCATTTCAGAAGCTTCATCGCATTTGTTTCCACATAGTCTCTACCACTTATATGTTGATATATAACCTAGACCTCCCAATATGGATAGACATTTATTAATATAAATGATTCTTACTCAATAATTAAATGCCAATTTAATATATCATTTGAAACCAATCTAAAAAATATAAAGGATTTTCTATTATACCATATAATTCTTAGAAAACAAAATGTAAACCTAGAATATCCTACTTAATCACTATTTTCTAATGCCATATATACCCATGAATGGAACTTGATTTTAGTGGTTCATACTAACTCTCATTAAGGAAAATGAAATAGGAGTCAAGAATCAATATCTGTACATTTAGCATTTTTCTTAATTATGTTATATAAGGATCTTCCCACATATTCATTACACATACCATCGTACACTAGACATAACCTAGAAAGAATTCATTATCTCTTCATAGGATAACATGTATCTAAATAAATTCAAATAAGCAATATCTATTCCAATAGATACTCAAATCTAACAATGTAAAACAAAATCAAGGATTTTTCTCTAATAAATAATGAAACAAAACCTCATATTGAACGAACATGATAGTTAAAAATTAAATTTCCCATTAATCCTGATATTTATTTTCCTTAATGAATACATTGATGTCAATGGGATACCCTCACAATGTTGGTTAATACTCATGGTTTCCCTTATGTTGATCATTTTACCAATTCGATGTTCCTAATAGTATACTAAATTATGATTGAAGTTATTATATAGTTAAAAAGGGAGAGGATTCAAAAATAATAATATAATTTAATACAATTAAATGAAAAAAACCCATAAATACTTTCTATATTTTTTTGATGGGGTCCTCTATAAGAATATTGTGTAGTGAAAACAATAATTTTATAATTTAGTTTGATGTCATAAAATTATGAATTGAGTTTTTATAAATATTGATCTCTAAATATATTATGAATCATAAAAATTATTATCTATAAATTAATTATGATTTCAATGAATTGATAATAATATTTCATGTGTGTTATATATTCAATAACATCAGTTGTTGACCACTATAGATTGTACATAATATGAGGTTATCTTGGTAATGTCCAATTCATGGTATCAGGGGAATTTCTCTATATATATTTGTGAAATATCTATAGTGCATGTTTAACCCCACAACCATAAAATTAGGTTATATGTAGCTCGATAGATTAAAAATTAAAAATACATGAAAATATCCTTATTCCTACACACATAATCCAATATTATCCATGAATTTATAATATTTTATTTTATACACATGAATAGTTACACCAAATACTATACATATGATGTTATTATTATATGTCTAATATAAAATGTTTATACTATCCATTATTAAAACTATTATGTGGCATTATATAGATTGATAATGGTAGTAATCATTGTTCTAGAAAATATCCTACAAATTATGGTAGTCAAAGAAAACAATAATTGGTCATATATGATTAATAATATACATAGAGAAAATTGAACTACCAGATTCACCCTAACCCAATAGAAAAAATATTACATAGTTTATAGGAATGATGAAATATTTCCTAATAATTTAAATCTTATATAACTCTGAAAGACTGTTTATAACCAATTATCTAGTTATATGCTATAAAAATAATTCATTGATATATCAGAAAACCTCTAAAGTACTATAATGTGTTATTCTATATCATTTAGGGTAATCGCAATAATGTTACTTGAATTATATATAATAAATTCTATCAGTATTCATTTTTTGATGGATAATTTCCGATTTATTTAAATATTTTAATGATTCCATTGAAGTAGAACAAAGCTTTTATGCACAAATTGGATTTACATTATATAATACATAATGAAATATACAATGGATTTTATATATAAATAATCACAGTGATATATATTTCTACCTCCTACCAATCTCAGTAATATAAAGAAAGACTTTTTATGATAATATGATATCTAGTTCATGAAGTTTCTAATATAAATGCACATAATTGTTTTCAATAATTAACCCACTCACAATCATTGAAATGAATAAATTTATATATCTTAAAATATAACAAGTATCCGGATACACTGTCATCTTCACATTAATAAAAAATCAAAAATAATAATTTTCCCCTCAAATATCATTTCAATTTTTCAGCCTCATGAAAACCTTGATAATTCAATAATTATTTTATTATATATGAAAATATGGTACTACTATATTCTCATATTAAATTTAATTATTCCACTAATGGTTCTTTTACACTTAATATTACATACTAGAATTCAATCATCCACTCCACCAAACAACATAACCTCCCTATGTTCAACATTAAGATTAAATAATCCCAAATTCACAAGGAATTTCCTATAATCATGAGAAAAATGATTATTTATCTATACTCCCACATATAACATTGTAACACTATAAAATTTTATTATTATACTAAAATTAATTTAAATTTATCTCATTCAATTTCATTCATGTCAGAATTTTTTTTATACTTTTATAAATTGAAAATAAGTTTATCCTTATATATATCCATAACTAATTGAAAAATATGGAAATTAATAACCTCTAATGATATATCCTATATCATTATATCTATACTAATGATTGGATATAACATAATTCCAACAAAATAGATAGGGATAACAAGATACCATTTTTTTCTCCTAGTTAACATATTTTTTCCATTTAATATTATATGTCTTCAAAATTAGGGTGTTAAATTCCATAATTCATTCACAATGAAACTAAATTAAATTAAGGTAAACATATCATTAATTATATGGAAGGTGATACCAATAAAACAATATTCATATATATGTTTCACGCCCATGTTTTTATGATTTTAATTGATCTAGTTCAGGTTGAGTTCTTGGCCATTTGTCTCATGAAATGGGTATGATGGGTTTATTATATTGTGGTATTATTTCTATTTTTCTTTGGTATAGATTATATATTTGGGTAACATTTTAGGTTTTAGAGAAAATGGAAATTTTTGGGTAGGATATACTAGGAACACATTTTCAGGACAGTTAGTAATAACTGTGCACCCAGCCTAGGAAACTATGTGGTAGGAGACAGAACCCACTGCACAACCTCTACATGGATGTACGCCTCAGACTAGGTAAGTGTGTAGATAGTGTTTTAAAGGCTTAAATGAGAATAAATCTAATCTTAAGCATTGAATTCTCTAATATTTTGAAAATATTAATTTAACACCTTTTGATGGAGAACCATTTTTAATTATATAATTTGACAATTTTAGAAGCTATATTTGTCAAAAAAGACTTATTATTTACTATTGTGACATTGAAATTTAATTTGGATAAATTTTTTGTATTTTTCTGACAATGTTCATTTTTTAATGAATAATGAAAAATACTTCATTTTCTTCAAAAATGCTTTTTCATCTAATTTAATACTATGGATAGAATTTACTTTTAACTGGTTTTAAATTTTATTTAGAATATATTTTTACCATTTAATCCAATGTTGTTCATTGTAATTAATTTCACATTGGAATTGGGTATAAACAATTTCCAAACTTTTGATATATATTGTTTCTAAAAAACACGCTATTTGTTTTGACAACGGGATTTATTTTTAAATTAATTTCTTCAATTTGTTTGTTTGGAATTTGGTAAAATTGATTACATATTTGGAATAAGAAGGTCCGAATTATGTAATTATGACTCTTTTGTTTTTTGACATTATGAATAGTATCGACAGTAATTATCTTTAATTATCGTGATTAATTAGTAATCGAGTAGTTTAGGGTAATAGAATAATATCATAATAACATAAAATGACACAAAAATGTGTCCTAATGCTTCTAGTTGTGTCATGGCCAACCATGGAATGCTTTGAGCCAACTTTTGGACTCAATGGAATCACATTAGTGTGATACAAACCTTTTATTATATCTTTTTTTTAAAAGGAAATTATAACCAAAGTATGTAACACCAAAGTAAATCAATTATAATTTTGTCTACATAAATGATCTCTTATACTATATATAGTCATTGAAAATCTAAAAATATTTCATACATCATGATATTTTTTTATAATTTTTAGAGAATAAATAAATTAATTTAGTTATGACACCATGATGATGTAGTGATTACCTCATTAATGAATGATTTAAATAAAATGAAACGATAATGTAAATAATAAGACATACACTTGTAAAAATCAAATTGAATGGGTGGATTTCGAACCCTTATCACCTTATCCACGAAATATATCATTGTGGGACCTTTAAAATCCAAAACTTATTATATAATAAAGTAACATTTCTTGACTTTCCAAGAGTTCCCATCCTCCCTCTTATAAAAGGCCCCCACCTCTACCACCTTACCCACACCTCTCAAGCGATTGGATCAGCCAAAATCTACTCATTGTATCTCTCCACATCCATCTTTTCATCATAGAAGCCTTACCTTAGGCAGAAATCTCTTTAAGAAACCCTTTTGGTTTAGAATAAAAGGAGTAACCCGATTTAAAGGTAATGTCTTCTCTTTTGTCCTTTTGTTTTATTTTGCTTCTCCAACCCCCTAAACTCTTTTTATTCCTTTCTTATATAAAAAAAAAAGTATATTCAATATACTAGGATGTTTTTATGAGAATTATTTGATTTACACATACAAAAACCTCAGTCTAATGGTTAAAGAAAATACTGTTTCTGTGAGTGGTGAATTACTGCCTCACTAAACGATGATTGTTCAATCATATTTTAACACCTTTCATGGTGGTCATTAAGATGTCACTATATTTATATATGATATATATTATGTTTATTTTTTCCTAATGCTTCTATATTTTTTATTTATATCATACATTTATGGTTTCCATTAAGGTTAAGCGCGATAATTTCATTTTATAAAGTGCGGACTACCGCCCCCTCAAAGTGATTTGATTCGTTAATGCCTTATGTGGGACATATAAATGATGTATTTAATGGTATTACATATGATAACATAATGTAATTATAATATACCTTTATATCATTATGATTTTATTCCATTAAATACTAAATATAAATGAACGTAGCATTCATGCGTACCTACGGCTTACAGTCCTAATGAACAATGCATTTCATTTCGTACCTCTAAATGTTATGTAATATTATAATTGAATGTATATAATGGATATATATGATATATATGATATCTACATCATGAATATAATTCTGTATATAATGGATATTTTACCACATGAACAACATGTAATTATAAGAAGTTTATTTTAGGCTCAAGTACCAAAGATCGCCAAAACGACCGTTATTAACATAAATAATTACATAATTTTCCTAACAAAGTAATAAGTTATATAAAAGAAATAATTAACATGAAAAAGGTTCTTAAGATAGTATAAATTAACTCTAGTTTATTATTCAAGTGATTAAAGAACGATCGAGTCAAGTCGGACACAAGGTAAGGGTCTTTGTCTCAATCTCCTTTCGTTGAGGCATATTTTGTTTTATACACAACTTTCTTTTATACGGTGTATAAACCCCATTGACTTTTAATTTTATTAAAATGGAATAATTTTGTATGAATCATTTTACAAAACGACAAAAAGGAATGTTTTTTCTTATGTATGCGGTGACAACGACTTCTCCACCGCCATGACTATTATTTGAGTTTCGGCTTCCTCTACAAGCCATAAATTTTTTAAAAATGAAAAATAAATACCATGTTTTAATTTTATATTATTTTGGTATTGAAAATGGTTTTTATAATGTTTTGATTATATCAATGTGTTTTATTGATATCTTGTGATTGAAATGTGGAAATTTTATGTTTCCTTTATACATGTTTTTTGTGATATGATTATGTTATGGTTCTAGGGAATTGTTTATAAAGACGGTTGGTTCCGCAATAAACTAAGGGAGGGTGAGCCCATGATAGCTCTCCAATGAATTGGGTAATGTGAAGTAGTTAAAAGCTAAGGTTTCTCCAATGAGATTTAGGAAATATACTGTGATGGGTATTCCAAACATAACCATGAGTGTTACTCCCTATGTAAGAATGTTATGAATTCCTCAAGCTACCTTTATATATTATGATTTCTATTATTTATTCATAAACATTATGATTCCATGAGGTATTTTAAAGTGCTTATATTCTATGAATAAATTATGATTTCATTGATTCTTATGTATACATGGACTAAGTTTTCTTTCTGTATTTTTATATCTCATACTGAAATTTTTATGCTCATCCATAGTTTTTTAAATGTTTTTCACAGGTCGAGGGAAAGTTACATGATGTGATGATAGAGTTAAGGAATTGTCAAGAAATAATCCATGTTTTATTTTAAATAAAATTACTTTGATGAAAAAATATTGTCTTTGATGTAACCACCTTGTTTAAATGTGGAATAAAATGCATGATTTATGATCTAATTCTCTAAAAATCAAGACCTGAAAAGATCCTCATTGTGTATTCATGAAATAACTCATGAATAAGTAATGTTTAAGGCTGTGGCCTTCTAGTTGGTATCAAAGGTCAGTTTATATAACTTTAGGTGTTATAATTCTATTAATTGATTATCCAGAAATATTTTTTTATGCTCGAATTGAAATGATATAGATTTTTAAGATTACTATGTTGCTTCATCTAAGACATGTTTCTTCAGAATGGTTTTCCACAGAGGAAACAGTGAATAAGTGCAAGGAAGGCGCAAAAGGAAATGACCTTCCAAATCAGTATCCTGATATGGTCAGAATTGGAACTGAACAGTTTGTTGCATTAATGGCGCAGTTGACTCAAGCGATAAATGGTGGGGGTATCCATGCACGGGATCATCCAGATCAACCGTAGAGGAACATGTCAGTGGTGGAACATTTCATGAGGCAATATCCCCCATAATTTAGAGGATCATCTGACCCTGTACTAGCTGATGGGTGGATTAAATCACTAGAGAAGATTTTTGATGTCTTGGGTTGTTTAGAAAATCAAAAGGTTAGTCTTTTTGTTTACCATTTGGAGGGTGAAGCAGATCAGTGGTGCTTGATGGTTAAAAATATCAGGGACGCTGGTGAGATTTATTCTCTTTACTAGAATGAATTCAAAGGTCTGTTTCTTGAGAAATATTTTCCTAATGATGTTCGACATAGGATGAAAAAACGATTCTTGGAATTGAGGCAAGAGGAAGACTCAATAGCTACATATGAAGAAAGGTTCATTTGATTGTAAAGGTATGATCCAAATTTTATCTAAGACCTTCACTACTGGAAAACTAACCTTTACCAATGGTTTTGAACTGTTGGTATAGGCCTCCAAACCGTTGGTATAGCCTATACCAACGGTTTGGAGAACTGTAGCCAAGTAAGCTGTTGGGATAGTTCTATACCAACGGTTTTCCAAAAACCGTTGGTATAGACCTATACCAACGGTTTTGGAAACCGTTGGTATAGGTAATATGAAATCTATACCAACGGTAATGGAACCGTTGGTATATAAATTCCAAAAATAAAACATTCGCTGGGATTTGATCCCAGGACCCCTCGTTTATCATTGAACGACTCAACCACTAAGCTAACATGACTTTTGTTATCATAATTACATAAATATATATATGTATTCTCATAAATATTTTAAATTTTGATTTATATAATGTTCTCGGTATGATGGTCTGATAAAAAATGGAAGTACCTATACCAACGGTTGTTAACAACTGTTGGTATAGGTATTGGTTGTGATTTTGATTCTGGGAAGGATGTTGAATTTTTGGCCCACTTTTCCCAACTGTTTGTCCAAACTGTTGGGAAAGGTAGACCTATCCCAACGGTTTGGCCAAACCGTTGGGAAAAGTGGCATTTTTAGGGACTTTTCCCAACGGTTTGGCCAAACCGTTGGGATAGGTCTACCTTTCCCAATGGTTTGGCCAAACTGTTGGGAAAAGTGGCCAATTTGGGGGGCCTTTCCCAACGGTTTGGCCAAACCGTTGGGATAAGTGGCCAATTTGGGGGCCTTTCCCAACGGTTTGGCCAAACCGTTGGGAAAGGGGACCTATACCAATGGTTTTTTCAAACTGTTGGTATAGAAGCGTTGGGAAAGATCTAATTTATAGTAGTGCTTGATAGTAAAATCAATCATTTTTACTCAGGATTAAAGTGAAAATATCAAAGGTCTTTAGCTTCTCGTGAGTTAAAAAGTTTTGAAAATCTAGTTCAATGTGCTGAGAATGTGGAAATAGAGTTTTTCGTTGATCAATTGTTCTATAAAAGCCAACAAAATAAGAGACTGAGGTGGCTGGAGAAAGGGATGAATCCTTCAAAAAGGTCTCATGGTAATAAAACAATGTTTTTAGTTTGTGATAAATGTGGTAAAAAGCTTGTGGGGAATGTCTTTTGAATTCTAGAGAGTGCTACTGATGTGGTAAGATGGGACGTAAGGCTCGTGATTGCACTAAAAAAGATCAGGGTGATGGTAAGAACAAATTTGATTTACAGTTAGTGAAATGTTTTATGTGAAATGAGATGGGTCATTATGCAAACTAGTGTTCCAAAAATAGCTCAAATTATGGGAAGTAGTCAGACTACAAGCAGAAAGGTGTGGTGAAATCCTTTTCAATTACTTCAGCAGATGTTGGGCCATCAAATTAAGTGGTATCATGTACTTTTTTTGTTTTTTCATATTATGCCAATGTGTTGTTTGATTCGGGGTCTACATGTTCTTTCATATCTGAAAAATATTCTATTAAATTGGTAATTCCATCTCAGGAAATGACTCCAGAACTAGTGGTAAAATCACTTGGGGAAAATGTTGAGGAAAAAAGAATTTATAATAATCTTTCTATCCTTATCCGTGGAAATAACCTACTTAAAAACCTTATTGTTTTACCTCTAGAAGATTTTGATTTTATCCTAGGTATGGATTGGCTCTCTCTTTACCATGCTATGATTGATTGTAGAGCTAAAGAAGTTTCTTTTCAGAAATACTTTGAGTTTATACTAGAATGAACCCTTAATATTGATAACATATCAAGAGGCTGAGAAACATTTAAAAGATGGAAATCAATGTTACCTTGCACATATTGTTGAAAACAAAGGAACCATTTAGATTAATGATGTGCCAGTGGTAAATGAATATCCTGATGTTTTTCCTAATGAGTTTCTTGAATAATACCAGATCGAGAAGTTGAATTTACTGTTGACTTAGTTCATAATTCTAAGTCAATTTCAAAACCCCCTTATCGAATGGCTCAAATTGAACATTTAGAGTTGAAGGAGCTATTGCAAGATTTATTAGAGACATGTTTCATTTGACCTATCACATCACCATGGGGTGATCCTATCTTATTTGTTAAAAACAGATGGTTCAATGAGACTTTGCATTGATTATAGAGCCTTGAATAACATCATTTTTAAGAACAAATACCCTTTGCATCGTATCGATGATTTGTTTAATTAGCTCCAGGGAGATCAGTTTTTTTCAAAGATTGACCTGAGATCGGGGTACCATCATTTGAAGGTAAAGGAAGCAGATATTCCGAAGACTATGTTTCGTACAAGATATTATCATTATGAATTGCTATTAATGACTTTTTGGTTAACCAATGCACCTGTTGTATCCATGGACCTTATGGATAGAATTTTCCATGAGTTTTGGGATAAGTTTGTGGTTGATTTCATTGAGGATATTTTGTTGTTTTCTAAAATTGAAGAGGAGAATACTAGTCATTTAAGGGTTATTTTTAAAACCTTAAAAGAAAATAAATTGTATGGGAAATTCAGAATGTGTGAGTTTTTTTTGTAACAAATTTCTTTCCTTGGTCACATTGTTTCTAAAGATAGAATAAATATTGATCTTGCAAAAAAAAGGTTATTGAAGAATGTCCAAGAACCACAAATGAAACTAAGATTCGTAGTTTTCATGGTTTTGCAGGATATTAATGAAGGTTTGTCAAAAACAATTCACAGTTATCTACTCCAATGACTAAGCTAAATCATAAGGGTGTTAAGTTTATCTGGACAAAAGAATGTGATGATTGTTTTCAGGAATTGAAAACAAGATTAGTGAATGCTCCAGTTTTGGAACTACCTTCCAGTAATGTTAAATTTTTTATCTAGAGTGATGCTTCATTGAAAGGACTTTGTTGCATCCTAATGTAGAATGATCAGGTAATTGTTTATGCTTCATGTCAGTTGAAAACTCATGAGGTAAATAACCATACACGTGAATTGAAATTAGCTGTTGTTGTTTTCTCTTTAAAAATTTGGAGGCATCATTTGTATGGTGTAAAGTGTGAAATATATACTGATTACAAAAGTATAAATTATATATTCACTTAGAAATAATTGAACATGAGATATAGGATATGGCTATAATTAATAAAAAATTACGATTGTACAATTCATTACCATCCGGGAAAAGAAAATAAAGTGGTTGATGATTTGGGTTGAAAAAGTAATGCTTTATTAACCATGTTATGTTTGGAACGTGATCCTTTGGTTAGGGATTTGATGAACTTAGGCATAGAAGTTTTTGTTGTAGGATGTTATTCTGTTTTCTTTCAGGTGTAAGTGAGATCATCTCTATCAGCCAGAATTAAGCAAGCTCAGAAGCAAGACAGTGAGTTGTAGAAAAAGGTAGAGTTGGTTCTGAAGGGTATGTTACCTGAATTAAAAATTGTTAATGACTGAGTTTTGATATTTGGGAAGAGATTTTGTGTGACTTGTGATTCAAAGTTGAAGAGATATTTGTTATGTGATGCTCATAGTTCTCCATTTTCAGTTCATCCTGGTTGTACTAATATGTATAGAGATCTTCGGGAGTATTACTCGTGGGATGGAATGAAAATAGATATTTATGATTTTACTATGACGTGTTTGACTTTTCAATAGGTTAAAGTACAGCAGAAGTTATCGAAAGGGATGCTTCAACCTTTACCAATGTCAGAGTGAAAATGGTAGAATATATCTATGGACTTTGTTGTGGGATTACTGAAGACACCTCAAGGTAAAATTTTGATCTAGGTTATTATTGATTGCTTGACTAAATCTTCTCATTTCCTTTATATACAAGATACTTTCTCCCTAGATCAACATTCTAGTTTGTATCCTAAAGAGATAGTCAGGTTAGATAGACTTCCCCTCTCCATTGAATATGATCATGATTCCAGGTTTACTTCTAACTTTTGGAAAGAACTTCAGAAGTCGTTGGGTACTGAATTAAATTTTTGTACAACTTTTCTTCCTCAATCAGAAGGTAAAATCATAAGGAACAATTTAGACTTTGGAGGCTATGCTATGTGGTTTTTCAATGGATTATCAGGGAAGTTGGGACCAACATATTTCTTTGGTTGAGTGTTCTTATAATAACAGTTTTATTTCTAGTATACAGATGGCACAATTTGAGGCATTATATGGGAAGCGGTTTTAAACTCCAGCTTTTTGGGATGAAGTGGGTGAAAGGAAGTTAATGGGACTATAATTGGTAGAAGAGTTGGCAAAAAAAGTTCATCTGATACAGAAACACATGAGAACATCTCAGAGTAGGCAGAAAAGTTATGCGGACAATAGGAGGAAGGATCTCTCTTTTGAGGTAGGTGATCATGTCTTCCTCAAAGATTCACCATGGTAAAGTGTGATTCAATTTGGTATGAAAAGGAAGTTGAGTCCAAGGTTCATTGGACCATATGAAATTCTAGAGAGAGTTGGATCAGTTGCATACCGAGTGGCTTTAACTCCGATTTTATCCCAGGTACACAATGTTTGTCATGTTTCAATGTTAAGTATAGGCCAGATCTATCTCATGTTTTGAGTCCAGAGGTAGTTCAGCAGGAAGAGAATCTATCTTATGAGGAACAATCGGTCTAGATTCATGACGACAGGGAGCACATATTGTGAAATAAGGTGATTCATCAAGTAATTTTTTTGTGGAAAAACCACATGATTGAAGAGGTAACATAGTAATATGAAAATGTAATGAGGGATAAATACCCCCCACTTATTCGATATGTAAATAAATTGTGGGGACACAATTTTTTAAAGGGGGAAGGATGTAACATCCCATGTAATTAAATAATTATTTACTTTCATATCTATGTCTATTTATGAGTTATATAGTGTTTTAAACCTTTAAATGAGAATAAATCCAATCTCTATCATTGAATTCTCTAATATTTTTAAAAGATTATTTTACCACATTTTTATGGAAAAACATTTTTAAATATATATTTTGACAATTATATAATATATATTTGTCAAAATAAACTTATTATTTAGTTTTGGGACATTTAAATTTACTTTGGATAAATTTTTGGTATTATTTTGACAATGTTTATTTTTTAATGAATAGTGAAAAATACTGCATTTTACATCAAAAATTATTTTTCATATAATTTAATTATATGGATAGGTTTTCCATTTAATTGGTTTTAATGTTTAATTAAAATATATTTTTACCATTTAATCCAATGTTGGTCATTGTAATTAATTTCACTTTGGAATTGGGCATAAACAAGTGTCAAACCTTTGATAGATATTGTTTCTAAAAAACCCTCTATTTTTTTGACAATGGGAATTATATTTAAATTTATTAATAAACTTTATATGTTTGGAATTTGGTAAAATTGATTACATATTTGGAATTAGAGGGTCCAAATTATGTAATTAATACTCTTTTGTTTTTGGACATTATGAATAGTAATGCCAGTAATTATCATTAATTATCGTGATTAATTAGTAGTCAGGTAGTTAAGTGTAATATAATCATATCATAATAATATAAAATGGAACCAACATGTGTCCTAATGCTACTGGTTGTGTCATCTCCGACCATGGTGTTCCTTGTGCCAACTATGGGACCCCATGGAATCCCTTTAGTGTGATAGTGTCATTTTATTATATCTGTTTTTAAAAGGAATGTATAACCAAAGTATGTAACACCCAAGTAAAAAGAATTTATTTTTTCTAAATAAATGATCTCTTAGACTATAAATACTCATTTTAAAGCAAAAAATATTTCATACATCATGGTATTTTTTTATAATTTTTAAACATTTAATAAATAAATTTATTTATTACACCATGATGATGTAGTGATTACCTCATTAATGAAAGATTTAAATAAAATGAAAAGATAATATAAAATATATGATTTAAACATTACAAAAACCTATTGGATGGGTGGATTTCAAACCCTTATCACCTTATCCTCTAAATATATCATTGCGGTACCTTTAAAATCCATAACTCATTATATAATAAATTAACATTTCTTGACTTTCTAAGAGTGCCCCTCCTCCCGTTTATAAAAGGACCCCACCTCTACCACCTTACCCACACCTCTCAAGCCATTGGATTAACCAAAATATGCTCCTTTTTTTCTCTAAATCCCTGTCTTCATCATAGAAGCCTTAAATTAGGCCGAAATCGCTTCAAGAAACACTTTTGGTTCAAACCAATGGGAGTTACGCGATTTAAAGGTAATGTCTTCTATTATGTCCTTTTGTTTTATTTTGCTTCTAAAACCCCCCAAAATATTTTTATTCCTTTATTTTGTAACAAAAACGGTATCTCCAATATAATATTATGTTTTTATGAGAAAGATTTGATATTCACATACACAAACCTCCGTATAATTGTTAAAGAACATACTGTTTCTGTGAGTTGTGAATTACTGTCTCACGAAACGATGATTGTTCAATCTTCATTTAACACATTTCATGGTGTCTATTAAGATGTCACTATATTTATATATGATATATATTATTATTATTTTTTCCTTATGCTTCTATATTTTTTTATTTGTGGCATACCATTATGGTTTCCATTATGGGTAAACGCGATATTTTCATTTTAGGAAGTGCGGACTACCGCCCCCTCAATGTGATTTGATTCGTTAATGCCATATGTGGGATGTATAAAGAATGGAGTTAGTGGTATTACATATGATATCATACTCTAATTATAATATAACTTTTATCATTATGATTTCATTCCATTAAATACTAAATAGAAATGAAAGTAGCATTCATGCGTACATACGGGTTACCGTCTCTATGAACGGTGCATTTCAGTTCTTACCTCTAAATGTTATGTAATATTAGAAATGAATTTATATATGGGATATATATGATATATAAGATTTCTAAATCATGAATATAATTCTGGATATAATGGATATTTTACCACATGAACAACTTGTAATTATAAGAAGTATATTTTTGGCTTAGTTACCAAAGATTGATAAAACGACCGTTATTAACATAAATAATTACACAGTTTTCATAACATGGTAATAAGTGATATAAAAGGAATAATGAACATGAAAAAAGTTCTTAAGCAAGTATAAATTAACACTAGTTTAATATTCAGGAGATTAAAGAATGATCAAGTCAATTCGGAGATGAGGTAAGCGACGTTTTCTGAATCTCCATTCATTGAGGCATATTTTGTTTTATACACAACTTTATTTTATACAGTGTATAAAACCATTTTAATTTTACTTTTATTAAAAATTAATCTTTTTGTATGAATCATTTTACAAAATGACAAAAAGGAATGTTTTGTCTTACGTATGCGACGACAAAGACTTCTCAACCGTCGTGACAATTATTTGAGTTTCGGCTTCCTTTACAAGCCATAAATGTTTTTCAAATGAAAAATAAATACCATTTTTTAATTTTCGTTTATTTTGGTATTGAAAATGATTTTGATAATGTTTTGATTATATCAATGTGTTTTATTGATATCTTGTGATTGAAATGTGGAAATTTTATGTTTCCTTTATGCATGTTTTGTGAGATACGATTATGTTATGGTTCTTGGGAATTGTTTATGAAGATGTGTGGTTCTACGATAAAATAAGGGCGGGTAAGCCCGTGATATCTCTCCAATTCATTGGGTAACTCGAAGGAGTTAAACTGTAAGATATATCTGAAGAGATTTAGGGAATATACTATAATGGGTATTCAAAACGTAACCATGAGGGTTACTCCCTACGTATGAATGTTATGAATGCCTCACATTACCTTTCTATCTTATGATTTCTATGAGTTATTAATAAACCTTATTATTTCTTATGTAATGTTAAAGTTCATATATTATATGTATAAAGTATGATTTCATTGATTCTTATGTATACATCGACTAAGATTTTCTTTGTGTATTTTTATATCCCTTTCTGAGCTTTTTATTCTCATCCCAAGTTTTTGAAAAAAAATTCATAGGTCAAGGGAAAGGTACATAATTTGATGATAGTATTGAGAAAGTGTCAAGAAATAACCCATGTTTTATTTTAAATATGTTTCCTTTGATGACAAAATATTGTCTTTGATGAAACCACCTTGTTTAAATGTGGAATGAAATGCATGATTTATTATCTAATTCTCTAAAACTCTAAACCTGAAAATCTATTCAATGTGTATTATTGAAATAACTCATTATTAAGTAATGAATAAGGCTGGGGACTTATATATTCACCCCCCTAAGGGTATCTGATCTTGTGTACATAAAAACTATTCTATTTGTAAGAATGGTTTGTGGAATTCGATCATATGGTTATTCAATTTAAGTATGATTATATCCCAAGTCAAACATTTATATCTGTTATGTTATTTATATGGGTTTCATGGTAATATTTTGGTTACAAAAGGATATTCAATTAATTTTAATTCAGTGAATAGTGTTTACTATTTCATATAGGTGAAAAGTATTACTTGATGATAAAGTATTCATGGTTTACTTGTGGTTTTCAAAAACTATAGGTTTCCTTGTTTTTGTATCCCTTACATAGAATTTTATGCTCAAACAAATTTTATAAATGTTTTTCATAGGATTTAAATGTAAATAGAGTCAATAATGGGATCACAGAAAGGTTGTGATTCTTAAGCCTAAAACGAAACCATGTTATTTTTTAAATGTTTTTGTTTTATTGATAGTGAGTAGAAGTGTCTACTTTGTAATAAACAGTTGTTATGTATATTTTGTGGCCTAATTATCTAAATCTATAAACATTAAAAGATCCTGAATATGAATTTTTAACATAATTAAATATTTCTCAATGATTAAGATCGGATCCTTATAGTTGGTTTTAGAGGTCGGTTTAAATAACTTTGTGGTTATGAATTTTTTTAATAGAATATCCATAAATGATTTTTATGTTATGGTCAAATTGAAATGATATATAATTTGTGGATTCTAATGTTTCTTATTCTAAGATATGTTTTTTGGGAATGTTTTTCCTCATAAGAAATAGGGAAGTAGTGCCGGGAAGGCATAAAGTGGTGAATAACCTTCCAAATTAGCATCCTGAGATGGTTGGAATCAGAACCGAATAATTTGTTGTAGTAATGGTGATGTTGACTCAAGCTATAAATGGAGGTGGTATAAATGCACTAGATCAAAAAGATCAACCCTAGAGGAACATGTCTATAACGAATCATTTCATAAGGAAACAACCCCCATCATTAAGAGGAATATCTGACCCTATTCATGCTAAAGGGTGGATAAAAGCACTGGAAAATATTTTTGATGTCATGGGTTATACAAAAAATTAAAATTTCAGTCTTGTTGTTTATAATTTTGAAGTAGAAGTATATTTGTGGGGGTCAAGGATTAAAAATATATCGTACAGTGATAAGATTAATGTTGTATGTTTGGAATAATTTAATAGTATGTTTCCTACATCGGTTTAGCTTAGGATGGAAAAAAATCATTTAATTGAGGTAGGAGGATAACTTAGTGGCTACTTATAAAGAAAAGTTGACATTATTGGAAATGTATTCTGCAAATGTAATTTGAGATACTGATAGTAATATTAAACAATTTTACTCACGACTGAAGCCATGATATCAAAGAGCATTAGCCACTCATGAATTAATAATCTATGAGAAGCTTTTCAGATGTGCTGAGAAGGTATAAATGGAGTATTCTGATGATTAGGTGCTCCAAGAGATCATGGAAAAAAGGACCAGTTGGAAAGAAAAGGGAATTTATTGATCAAATAATCATGGATGTAAGAAAATTACATTTCTATATTGTTAGAAAAGTTATAAAAATCATACTTTAGAATGTTTATCAAAGTCTGGTAATAGCTTCTAGTGTTCTAATACTAGTCATATTGCTCGTAATTGTAAATAAGATGATCTATAAGGTAATGAAAAGCTAGAGGTATGATCTTTTAGTAACAATGATTTTACTCATTATGGTCATGTGTGACAAAATTTGATTACATAGGGTGGAAACTAGTTAGATCAATATTATATGGGTGTGGTGAAACTTTTGCAACTTCTAAAGTTCACGTGGGACCATCAAATGAAGGGGTATCAGGTAATTTGTTTATTTTTTAGATTATTCCAATGTGTTGTCTGATTCAGGGTCTACAAATTCATCGATTTCCAATAACTTTTCAGGTAAATTTTGAATTCCACCTCAAGAAATGAATCTAAAACTTATGGTAAAAACACATGGGAGAAATTTTGAGGCAAAAAGAAATAATAAGAATATTCCTATAATTATTTTTTGAAAGAGTTTACCTAAAAACCTTTTTGTTTTTCCTCTATTAGAATTTTATGTTATTTTGTGAGTGGATTGGATTTTTTTAGCAGGACTAGATTGACTATTTAGATAAAGAGGTTTCTTTTCAGAAATATTTTCAATTTTGTGTACATGAATGAACCCGCATCTCTGATAACATATCAGGAAGCTGATAAACATTTGAAAGATGGAAATGAATGTTACCATCCAAATATTGTTTCTAACAAAGGAACTATTCATATTAATGATGCACTAGTATTAAATGTGTATCTTTATGTTCTGGGATATGTTTATGGTTGTGTTTATTGAAGAAATATTTATGTATTCCAAAAGTAAAGAGGAATATGAAAGTCGTTTAAGGGTTGTCTTGAAAACCTTAAAAGAAAATAAATTTTATGGAAAATTCAGAAAGTGTATGTTTTGGTTGCATAAAATTTAATTACATTGAAACATTGTTTAGAAAAATGGCTTAATTGTTGATCTTTCTAATAAAAATGTTGATGAAGAATGTCCAAGACCCAAAAATATAACTGAGATTCAATGTTTTCGTGGTTTGGAAGATTCTTACTGAAATTTTATTGAGAATTTTGCACATCTATCAATCCCACAGACTATGCTAACTCAAAAAAGGTGTTATGTTCATTTGGACAAAAGAATGTGATGATTGTTTTCATGAATTGAAAAAAATATTTTTTAATGGTCTAGATTTTGAATTACCTTCTAGAGATGGTGAATTTGTTATCTATAATAATACTTCATTGAATGGACTTTGTGGTGTCATATTGTTGAATAATCAGATAATTGCTTATGCTTCACCTCTGTTGAAACCTCAGTAGTTAAATTACCCTACACATGATTTGGAATTATCTTTTGTTGTTTTTGATTTAAAAATTTGGAGGCATCATATATATGCAGTAAAATGTGAAATATATACTAACTAAAAAAGATTTAATTATAAATTCTCTCAGAAACAATTGAACATGAGATAGATGAGATTGATGGAATTATTCATGTATTATGATTGGATGATTCATTTCCATCTAGAAAAAGAAAATAAAGTGGTCAATGCTTTGGGTAAAAAAATTAATTCTACATTAACCATGTTACATTTGGAACAAGATCCTTTGATTGAAGATTTTATGAACATTGAAGAGAAGTTTTTGGTTCAAGAAATTCCCCTATTTTGATTCAGGTTTCAGTTAAATCATCTCTATTGGACAAAATTAAGAAAGCACAGAAGGTAGGCAGTGAGTTACATAAAAATGAAGAATTGGTAAAAAAGGTATGTTCCCTGAATTTAACATTGATAATGATTATATTTTGATAATTTGGAAGAGATAATGTGTAATTTTTTATTCACCATTGATGAAGGAGTTGTTATGTGAATCTATTCAATGATACCCTACATAGTGGAACCACTATATTCCCTCTCTATATTATATTGCATGCACACTCCTATGCCACTATACGACTATCCAGACTATTTATTATACATGGTTTAGCTTTATATTTGGCACGATTAGCATAGATATCGAGTTTTTAGATTTCATATTTTAATTATATATAATACAATTTGAAAATTAATTATCTATAATATATAAAATAAATGTAAAAATGTTATAAACCTAACTTTTTAAAACAATAAATTTCAAATCAAAGTATAATATATTTTAAATAATTAACAATGAAGGGTAGTTTTTACATGGAATAAGATTCAAAATAATGTTAAATACATTTAACCATATACATAATAAATAAATATTTGTATGAGTATATTTATATAATTATTTAATTTTTATATAATATTTCTACAAAAATTAATATTATATAATTAAAAACATTACATATATTTATAACCTATTAAGAATTATTAAATATGGTCTTATAGAAATTTAAGAAAATGTAATTCAAATTATTTTTGTAATATTTTTAATAAAAATATTATTTATTCAAAACACATAATATTACAAACATGTTGTATTGAAAAATAGAAATTTTATATTAAAATTAATGTGATTTTTTAAATAGTCATATATTTTTAAATAACTATATAAACTATATTTTATCATCATTTATTAAAAAAATATCAGTTATATATTCCAAAATAAAAAATACTATTTCATAGAAAATTGGAGTGATATTTTCAAAGGGTAAATTTTTAATTTAACATATAATAAGTATTTATTTTGATTAAATAAAATCGCATAATTAAAGATTTATTTTTTTAGAACGCTTTAATTTGGTTTTAATTATAATGAAAATTAATTAATAATGTTAATATAAAATTAAATATGTGTTTAATATTTTTGGGGTGTTATATTCTCCCACTCACTAAAGGAATTGATCAGTCTCAATTATTTCATTATAATTCATAAATTTCTATTGTTCCATTTTTAGAATTTTGAAGAATAGAATTACTAAAATTCAATACACTTATCAATCAATTAATTAAACCCTTAAAAAATACTATAATGCCTAAATTATTCTCATATGAGGATTTTTAATCAACAAAGTTATCTAAACCATTTTACTGATACCAATTGTGATAGATTGAGACCTGCACATCTTGATCAAGTGCTAAAAACAGGAAGTATATTTTTTAGAAAATTTATAATAAAAATATAATGTACTTATCATACATGGGGACCTTTTCTATAATGGGTTTGGAGTATTTTAAAATTTCTTAAAAATATATCTTAGTTTTGTATAATTTGAAAATTAAACTTCAATTTGGAATAACTTTCTCAATATCTATAAAAAACTATAAAAATTAAGACTTCTAATGATCCATAAAATATTTTTTTAAAAAGGAAAGGTGAGTATAAAATTTCACGGAAAGGGGTTATAAAACTCCTAAAAAACATTTTATAATAAATAGTTCAAACCTTATTTGAAAACTATTACTTATATATTAAATTAAATAATTATAATAATTATATTCTCCTTGAAATTAAAATCTATAATTTGCATAGGAAAATACATTTCCAAAACCATTAAATGATATAATATTTTGAAAATCCATTTGATTCCCAAATATGTAACCCTTGAAAAATACATTTATTTTCTCCATTAAATTAAATTATAAAATAATTGATTAAAATATTACATGGGTAACCTTATAAAATTTATATGGCCACTATTAGAATCATATTTATGACAATGTCCCCTTAAGTCCATGAGTTCATCCAATAACACATCAACTCATTTGATATCCAAGTATAAAATTTTATTTTGCAAACATAATATTTAATCAGACTTTCCTTTCTCAGTAAAATCCAAATAAAAAAATTCAACACACTAATAATTTTTTTAATATGTTGAGATTTATATTATATATAAAAAACATTAGAAGGATTATTTGTTCAAAGAAAACATAAGAGTTAAAATTTATTTTCAATATAGTTTAATTTCATTAATTTAAATGTAAATTCATAAAAACTTTGGGAAGGTAATGTAAATAAATAAATTTATTAATATTCCTTGAATGTAATTAATGTACACAGTTCATGTTCATACCCATATATATGAGAAAAAATAATTTTTAATAGACATTTATTCATAACATTATACCTATAACATTTCAAAAACATAATTAAAATTATTGATGTAACTCTTAATAGGACAATATAATAATATAACCAAAATTATTTAACCCTTAAATTATTATAATTAAATAAGATCTTCTTATATATTGAATATAAATTCAATAATAGAAATCTATTTAGTACATTGAAATCAATATAAAATATAATTTACAAAAATGGGAGTCTTAGAAATAATTAATTACCCTTACAAGTAGATTTTATAATATAGTTGAAGAAAATAATTTACTTTTCAGAAAATGGTTATTGTATAAAATAGTGGTATAATAATATAATTGAAATTCCATTAAATATATATTTCTTAAAATTAGAAGGAATACTAGTCTTCTCCTAAACATAGTACTCTTAATTCTTATAAACTATCACTATATATATTCTCTCCCAATATCTCTAGTATATGTATTCTAAATAAATATAATATCATCATTAATCCAATGGGAAGATAGATATATAGAAATATTCATAATTTCTATATATAAATATTATATAAAAATAAAAATATAATATATTGAATTTTTATATCGATATATATATATATCTCTCTTTTGAGATACTAATTAATCTGTTTCTTTTGGATTTAAATACTATGGCTACAAGATTTAGTTATATCAATCGAATTTTGTTGGTGAGGACGTATAACTGAATCACATATGGAATGAAATTTATATTATACTCAGAACCTGGTTATTTGATCCAAAATAGTTTAAATCAGTGTCTTTGTAAAATTAAAATTCTTCAGTTTTAAATATGGATCTCAGTTCTTTATAATCATACAAGTATTTATATATGGGATTTGAGATTATTTTTTATTTGGTGTAAATTTTGTGTGTGTGTGTTTATAATAATAAATAATAGTTTGTCTCACTAGTTTTAGATAGCGAATTAGAATACAATATAAAAAATATGTTCTTGTAGAAAATGATGAAATAGTATTTGTCATTGAATGAATGGGATAAGGATGATATCATACCGTTCTAGTTATATTTTATAATTTGATGGAAGTGGTGTGTTGAGACGGAAAAAACGGTGTCAAATTTACCAAGGTCATCATGATGAAGAAGATGATCCAGAGTTTCATCTGAATAAATAGATGAAATCAATCATATGTTTGTGGTTAAAGTATAACATTTAATGTGGATAAATATTAATTGATAGAGGTAATCCCACATTAAAATTCTTCCTAGATAAGAACTTGAATAAATAATAATCCTTTTCATTGGCATAAAATCTATGTGTATTTTAGTCTACTGCTACTCCATTTTAGGAATAGACTCATGTTGGATACTTCATTATCATTTATCCCCCTCACCATGGGGCCCCTATTTATATAAATGTGATATCAGGCCTATCTTGCAGTCCCACTCCTATGGCCCCATATAGTAATCTCTATTGGTAGTTTTTAACGGTTGAGCTTTCTCACATAGATGGCATAGTTATAAATATAATTGTGGGTTGTCCAATATTTTTCTTGTATATATATAACTATGTAAATTTAAATTTTCTAAAAACATAAGTTTAAAATTATAATATTATAATCATAACATTTTGAAAAAATAAATTTCAAATAAATGTAAATGTTATTATAAATAAATAAAAATAACATGTATGTTTTTGTAAAAAAAATATTTTTCAAAAGAATATATAATAAATTTAACCATATACATACTCATTTAAGATTTTTATTAGTGTATTTAATTATATATTTTAATTTTAAATAATTTCCTTAAAAAATAATATTATATTTTTCATACTAGTCACTCGTAATTATAATTAATTTCAAATTTCCAAAATGTGTTTTTATAGATATTTAAAAAATAAAGTAATAAGAAAACATTTATACAATTTTTAATAAAAAAATTATTTCTTAGAAAACTATTATAATAAATACCTAAGTTGTTGGAATATAAGAATTTTCTATCAATAAAGAGATATTTTTAAAATTAATAATAATATCTCTTTAAATATCAACATATAATATATTTTATCTTGATTTAATAATATATATTTATAGAAACATTTTTACTAAAATTTTATTAACAAAAATATTTTTCTTCGAATATAAAATTATCATTGTACAAATTGTTTTTTTAATTTATAAAAAAACCAAAACATCTTTCATTAAAATAAAATAACATTATTAATGGGTCTTTGTAATAAAAGGATTTTTATTTTGTTTCAATTATCAAAAAATCATTTAAAAATAATTTATTAAAGAATAAAACTATGCTTAAAATATATTGGTTGTTATAGAAATCATTAATGATGGAGCATCCCCCGATCAAACACTCTCAGACATGGACAAATTAGGTTGGTTACAATACCTAAAGAATGCATCCCTATATGACATAGGATAATGAAGAGTAATGGGGGTTTGGGGAGTATAATGGTGGAACTATAAAACCCACAATCATAGTTACTAAATGGAAGGAAAATAATATAAAAATAGATATCAGAGTCGAGTAAATAATGGAAAAAATAAAATACCTCATAAAAACCAATCAATAATAGTTGATCGAATAATCCAATATATAATAAAGAAATAATATTATTATAGGAATTAATTTAAAAAAAATTCATACGAGAAGTAATAAAATAAGACTCTGAGAATATAATAAAGAATTAATAGACCATGGTCATGAGCCCCATCTTAGTTCTATCTTTAATGTACAACCCATAGAGAATGAAACAATTAACAACATGGTCCCTTTTACCTTGAATGATATGGAATCCATTTAGTTTTCTTGTGTTCCAAGCATAACTTGAATATGTATGAGTATAACTTAGTAGGTCAGTAATATTATGTATAAACAAAACAATTTTGATAATAATTGCATGTAATGATACAATACTAGCATTTTATAATTACTTATACAATTAAATTAATACGAAATCAACCTTCTTCAGCAACATGCCATAATATCTCTAAGAATATATCACACCCATGCCAACCATTACCATGTGACTATGCTAAAACATAACATAATTCAGTGCCATGCTGGAATGTATCTGACCACGTCTCTTGACCATGCTAACCATAATCATATGTCCATTGTATAAAACACAAATTCCTTTGTCAAACCAAGAACAAAATAATTTCAATAATAAATCACCTTAGATATCGGTAAACAATCCTTATATTATGTATTAGGTCCAATTCTAGTATACAACAATTTTATCATGTATCAGAGAAAATCTTATTATATAAGCATTACACAATGTATCAGTAGTCATATCTATATATATAATAATTTTATCATGATTCATTGGGAATTCCCCTCCATATAATCATTACAGAACAAATCACCTAGAATACCTGATTTATTTTCATTATATCATAAATTAATTTGTATATCATAATCATTAATAATTATAGCATAAATCGTTAGATAGATCCTACAATTTATTCTTTATAGAATAAATACCTAGGCATATCCTATGATATAATCAATACAACCTAAATAAAAGGGAATATTATGCTATATGATAGTAAAAGGAAAAATCCCTCATCAAAGTCTGGTATATATGCATTACAATATAAATCACTTAGAATATCTTGTTAAAAATGAATTATAGAGAAAATAATTTTGAATATATCCTACATAATCATTAAATAAATTAGAGAAATGAGTCATAAGAACACGTATTTCAAAACATCACATCATAAGGATCAGTGGTTAAATAATAAAATTTACATATATCTTTCAATCGCACATTCAATTTATCATTTGATCCTCAACCAATGACATGCCAATAATTTCAATAACCATTCCAATCAATGTTGAATATATATCAAGATATCACCCAAAACTAATGTCATGATAAACCCATTTTAATCTATTAGTCAAATCATTTAAAATAAAGGGTTCGCTCACTAGAATGGAAGCCATAAGTAGGTACTAAAAAATTTCATCCAAAGGAATTACATGGAATAATCCAATTCATAATTTAATTTATTTAGTCAAATTTTATGTGTGTGTAATTTCAATATTTCACATAATTTTAAATTAAACAGACCTCATAGTTATGGTTTAAATCCCACTTCCTTTAATTGATTATCAAAGAAACACAAAATTGGGTATCATTAATAGAAATGAGGTAGAGATAATTTTGAGATGAAACAGGGGATTGATCTCAAAAACATGTCATACCTAAGTGAGGATATTACTCTAAAATCCGCTAGTAAACACGATAGGGTCAATATGTGGAAGGCATTAGTGGATTTAGAGAAAACAATGATATGCACAGAACCTTTAAAATTGTTTCTTCTGATATTATTTGGTGTGTATAACTTTAACATGTTGTTCATATTATTTCAGAGTGTTACGATGATAAAACCTATGTCCTCAGGTGAAAATTTATCCCACTAAACTTTTACAGGATATGAAAGGTTCAAATGATGGGAAAATATTTCACACCCTTAGGTTCATCAAATGTGTATGGAGAATTTTGGACATCATATAACATGTACATGGAATGTAATCTCCCAATAGTCCTTTTGGGACCATTTGATATAAAATAACATGAACCACTTCTAAATCCTTCCAAGTCATTGAAACCACATGAAACCATTTTTAACACATTAAAAATTGGACTTTATTAATTAAAAAAACATATATACAATTTCTTTAGGTCATTTTTCCAAGAATAATATATCTATGTCCAAACAATATCTGGGAACCAAGGAATAAATGAAAAAAATAATGAAGAACATACCTATAGTATAACAAAATCTTCCATCCTGTCCATCATATAAAACTTGTCCTTGAGCTTCTCTAAGAACCACTTTGGGTTCTCAGTGGACAATTATGGTTGTTATGACTATATATCTGACACTATCCATGGTTTCTCACCCTTAACACACCCATGATACCACATCACAAAAACCCAATGTATATTCTTACCCATGCGACACTTCTCACTATAGTTCATATTCTGTATTGGATGATCTTCAAAGGAAGAATCCAAACTATATTTGATTAACACTCCATCCACTACATGATAATGGTATGGATAATATCTTCCATGATTCGAAACATGAAGCACTTCTTGGGTTTAAATGTATCATTATGGGAGGAAAAATTGGTATGCCACTGGACTGACCATATCCTCTATCTCAAAAACCCAATCAAACATGAGAAATATCCTTCCCTATTTCCAAATAATATGTTTCCCTAAGCATGGTGACACCTGAAGAAAAAAAATATGACCAACCTCAAATTAAATTGGTCATCGCTGATGATCAACAAAGAATTTATTTTTGTTTCTCATAGTATCCAACTTCCTCCTTATCAACTACACCTTATCATATTTCTCATGCATGAGACTAGGGTAAACGAGAATTGACTCACCTGCCTCTAACCAATAAAAAAAGTTAACCGTGTAGATTTCCATGCAAAGCCTCAAAATTTTCCATCAAGATTGATTCTTGGAGTTATAATCATATACAAATACATGTGTTCTATATTATTAATTAATGAAACATTGAAATCCAAAACAAAAGATCATAATATATCCTCTAAAACAATAATAGTTCACTCGGATTTACCATCAACCAACAGATAATAGTTTTTTCTTAGAGGAAACTGCATTCACATATCCTTCATTAGACCCTGCCAAAATCTAGTGTGAAATGAGGATCTTTATATGAAATGATAATCCTTGGAAACTCATCAAGAAAAACTACATTTTTAACATAATAATACATAGATCATCACTATTGAAGGTCACCCTAATGAAAAAATTGGTTACATTCATCAATATTTCCACAATCACTCATACATCATCATTCATATTGGTTGTCCTGATTAATCCTATCAAAAAATCTATCGTGGCATAATCCCATTCACACTTGGTAATAGGAAATGGTGGAAAAATCATAGATGGACTCTAATTCTCGACATTAACCTATTAAAAAGTGAAAATACTTTCCACAAACCTTGCAACTTATTTCTTCATTCCAAACCATCGGTGTTTATTATAGAGATAGTGATACATATTTAAAAAATGAGGATGTATTTCCTAAATAAATGTATGAAAATATCTCATCATCTCTTAAATAATAATTTAGGAACCCATGATCAGCCACACAAAAGTGGAGTATTTCCATTACTAGGATACCCTACCGATGTTTTCAACCCACCAAATAAGTTGTATCTGAAAACTAATATATCCAGATCAGATAAATTATCAGTCTAGATCTATTCCAAAATCTCTAGTATAATAGATGTTCAAGATAGTACTAATTGTCATTGAGGCTCCTAAATATCCAAATGCATGTCTTGAAAGATTTCCATCTTCTTCCACTCATCGCAATACTCTTTTACTTCCTCTCTTTACATATTCTAGCTCAACTCATGGGAAATGACGTTTTCCCCACCTATTTTATCATCCATATCAAAGTTTAAAGACTTTAAATACACAACCCACATCCTCTAATGAAGGTTCTGGATCCATTGATAAAATATATACCTATGTATCATGTGGTACATGTATATTAAAAATTCATCACCAATGAGAAGATGCCTCCATCATCTCATGGAAGTCACCGCTACTGCTAACTCCAAATCATGATTAGGGTAATTTCTCTAATGTAGTATTAGATACGTGGATCCATAATAAAAAACATGATCCCACATCATCATTAATACTCTGATTCCAACTCTGGATGATTCAAAGTATGAGGTACTTTTATTACACAACATATGTAAAGTTAGGATAGGTGTCGATGTCAGCTGACCTTTCTGCTCTTAAGAAGAACTTTCAAAATAATATAACCAAATAATATTCACAATTTCTTTGGTAATCCCTGATATTTATGCTTCCAAATGGAGGAATTTCTAGTGAAATCAATAGTAATAAACTACTAATCAAAAAAATATCGAATTATCAAATAAATTCTTGTTAGGATCTAATGATTCCACGACCGCAACATTCATTCTATCCACTGACACACTTTTATCAATGATTAAGTAGACTATGAAGTGTAGTTTATCTTTAGAGAAACATCATTTAGTTATACTGGATAAATTTAAATCAATGTCAATGTACTCAAAACAATGTTGACATTTTTATTATGATCATCTATTTAATGAGAGCACACTAAGATGACATCTTCAAGACCACAAAAAACTGATCCAAGAAAGGATGAATGATCAAATTAATCAAGTCCATGAATACCATTGAGAAATTTTTACATCCAAACAACATCACAGTGAACTCATTCAATCCATAAATGCAAATAAATGTATTTTTTGTATGTCTAATGGTATCACCATCAACTACAGGTATTTAAAAATATGATCGATTAAGAAGAAGATATTAGCATGTCTTCGCTAATATAATAGATCATCGATGCATGGAAGAGGATACCAGTTCTTGGCCATCATCTGGATTAATCTTAGACAGTCCAGAAATAAGCGCAAATTCTCATCATCCATCTTGGTGAAAATAACCTAAGTAGCCTATAGAGAAGTACTAGTGTGTATGAAACCATCATCTTCTAGACTGTTTGATTTAATCGTAAACTATGTAAGCTATAATGGTCCCCTTCTATAAGTGGAGGACCCCGGGACATCCTGAGAGGGGAGGGGTGAATCAGGGTGACCACTTTTTCTTTTAATGTGATGGATCATTTTCCCACGTTGGTAGGAACTTGTTGAACCTGTATGATTATTATGATTAGAAAGAAAACATTCACATAAACAGAGAAGACACAGCCCTTTTTACTTGGTTCACCACTAAGGGCTACGTCCAAGGATCATACGCCGACAGGTTGTCGGTCATACCAGAATCCACTATGCTTCACTAACTGTAGATTACAAATGTTTGGGTACAGTCACTCTATCCCAGGCTCACTGCCTTTACAAAGGTTTAGGGATATCTCACTGCTTCCCTCGGGTCACTCCCATTGACTCCCCCAAGCTCACTGTCGTTGGTGTTCTCCCACTCAGTTTATAGACGTGAAAGTCTCTTCATCATTTTCATAAGAATGCATCCTTTGTTGTATGTAGATGCTCTATAGAAGTCCGATTCTCACAAGAAAAAGAATATCACTTTTCCTCGAATGTATCGGGTAGTCTCCTGGCATTCGTGCTGCTCCAAACAGGCTGGTGTGCTTCAGCAAAACCTGGCGCGCTTCTCCAAGCCAGACGCGCAAGTCCCAATACAACACGCAAGTCCAAACTGGCGCGCAAGTGTCACCAATGCACCTGCGCGATGCTTCCTTCACTAACAACAAACTAGCGCGGTCAACTTCCTTTCTCTCCCAAACCGCCTTGGGCACTCAACAGACAACCGGCGTGCAAGCTCTACTTGCGCGACCAAACTACCACCTGTGCGGCTCAACCACCTATGCGACGAGAGCTCGAACAAACTCTATGTCTTGAACTCCATTAGAAATGAGGAGGGTTGGTCCAGTATTTATAGGAAAACTGGACCCCCTGCGTGGAGACGCGCAAGTCCCTCAACGGCGCGCAAGTTTTGTCTCAAGTAACCTCTGTCGCGCAACTCACTTGGGCGACCCAACCAATAATTGGGCGACCTTCTTTCCTTAGCCAAATTTTGAAGTTTTGATCCTCAAAAACATATGGCGTGCAAGTCTTCTATCCTCCAAGACCTCGGTGCGCAAGTACCTTTTCCAAAAACACTTTACTTTATTGGCCAATTTTCAGGCCCAAATATTTGGCACACTGGGAAACGACGCCACATTCACTACTGTTTTCTGCTTGAACGGTATGATCTCTTTGTTGGTACACATCCTGAACTTCCACTGAGGATTGACAACAAACACAAACCATATTCCAAATCATTCTTTGAAGACCCTGGTTCCAACAATAAGGTGGGGTAGAAACTAGCTCTTCTCATAGAAACATATTTTTCTTAAAATCAATCTCTCCCATTTTGGGTAATCCATATAAATCATTAAGAAAATTCCCTGAAAATGGACTGCCACTAGAGAAAAATAATCATTCTTAATTCCATAATCATCTAGTGAAATGCTGGTTATTTTAGTAATGGGATAATACAATATGATCTGATTTTGTTATATAAGATCATCTTGATGATCCAACTCACCCTATGGAGAATAGATACCACCTTCAATAGATATAAACCAAAATCTCTTCTTGTACCAATTAATATGATCCTTTTATGTAACTAGAAAAACCGTATAAATAATAAAATTGTAACATATCATTTCCATCGCTAAAAATTACCAAAAGAAATAGAACACACCAATCTATAGAGAGAATAACTTGAAATGTTTTATATTCTCATATTGCACACCTGATGGTGTACCTATGGTCAACACACCATCAAATACTCCCATATCAAAGAAAAAAACTGTTCAAAACTTAGTGGATAAAAAGGAACTTGATGCTCCGTTATCAAAAAAAGACAATATAGTTTAGATGATTTATGAATTCTACAACTCATGGAAGAATATATTACTTCTTTAGTATCCATAATATTCTTCATAACATGAATCTATATATCCCCTCTTCCCTATGCTCTATCTTGAATCCCCTTAACTATTCCCTCATCCTTGTACTTTCATTCAAGGATTGGGTTTCCTCGTTCGCATCCTTTACCTTAAAATCCATTCGATCTCTGGATACCTTCCTAATCGGGATTAGTTCAGTCAATCCAAGACACTGATACATATTCATCCCCCTTCCATTAATCAGTTTTTTTATTCCCCTACAAAACTCTATAGGTGGCCAATTCTTCAATAAGTATGAAACTCTGGAGCAAGGTACATATACATAGGGATCTTGTGGACCATCTATCCACAAAAATTGCATTGGAATGGGTCATGATTCTTTAGAAGGCTTTCCACTACCCTAAACACTTTATAGTTGGTTAAAACCATCATATAGAACATTTTTTTAACTAGATGATATGTTCCTAGTTCTCCCTACTGTAATATACTATCTATTTCTTAGGGATCTCTCGTATTTCATTCCACGATGAGTTCCTGATTCATCACATCCTCATGACTACATAGATGAAACACATTCACCTATGACCCTATCTTATAGTGAATTTCATCCTAAAAACACTATCCCTGGTGATCTCATCATTTTCCAAAGATGGGGAAAAGTGTTTCAAGTTACTGAAATGTTCTGCATAGTCTATCACTTACATGCCCCCTACTTCAAGTTCATGAACTCATGATCCTTTTAAAGCATAAAAATTTAATGATATATATTTCTTAGGAACATAATCTCAAAAAAATTTAAGAAATATCAACCAAACTCCCATATTACTCTAGAATATCCCACCAAATCTTGTCTAGTCCAAAAAACATATAAAAAGGAGGCATCCCCATCCTATCTGTAGTTGTCTCAAGATGCTTAAAGATCATCCGGGCTAACATGATACAAAAATAGGCTACATGGGTTCCTCCATCCCCAATAAACATAAAAGGTTTTGTTGGCTGGAACTCTTGTCAACTCATACATCGAATTCATGGTGTGAACATTGTCTCTTTCAATGGATCACATGAACCTCAATAATTTTCCCTGAAATGAAACATCACTCTAATCCATAATATCGATAATTTCCTCTAATTCAATTTAGTTAGACTTGTGCCAATTTTCCCTCTTGTGATTCTTAAATCAAATATGAAGAGGATTAGTTTTCTAGACCTTACAAAAACACACTTTAGAACAATGGATATATCAAAAAGTTTGACCACAACATATAACAAAAATAGAGAAACACTACCCTGTATCTA
The DNA here is from genome assembly GCA_963277665.1 of Viscum album. Classification (NCBI taxonomy): domain Eukaryota; kingdom Viridiplantae; phylum Streptophyta; class Magnoliopsida; order Santalales; family Viscaceae; genus Viscum; species Viscum album. Next base: position 353,662,970 of record OY728155.1, on the reverse strand, counting down.
TGTAATCATGGATTATTATTGTTTGAGTTTTTCAGAACATTTAATTTCATTCCATTTTTATAATGTTGAAGGTATCTTATAACATAGTTTAAATAGGAATGTATATATCACATAATTAAATAAGTCCCTATCATAAAAAATGAATGTCAATGTAAATCCCTATGTTCCTTTCATAATGCATAAAAACTCACCTCACTCCATACTCAACAAAAAGTATAAATCTATAGAACCAAAAACATCCCAAAATAATAACATCACACAACATATGAATCATACTAGGTGAAATAACATCAACTATAATATAAGAGTAGTATAAAAAAACAAACCAATCCTATGAAATCAGATCTTCCCTTGAACATGGGTCGGTTACTTCCATTTCAAACCCCATTACCATGTATTGAAGCAGTATATTTTATTTTATACCTTTACCAAATAGAAAATAAATATAAAAGAATCTTGGGGTGGTCTGATACCCGTTTTTCACGTCCATAATTCTTGGACACTCTAATGTTATAGAATCGATTGGCTAAAGAGACATCCAATATGCCTTCCCATTTGTCAAAGGGTGTAAACTGGAAACATGGGTGTGATGAGTGTAGTCATCAAACTATACCCCCAATTTAAATATATAAAATAGAATAGAAGAATCAAATAATAGTAAATAGTATAGTATATGAAATAATGGAATAAAAGAAAATCTGGTGAAAACCCAAAAAATAAATCCCACTGAATAATAAAATAAAAAATAAATTAAAATTTTAATTATTGGCTGAAATTTATCTATATTTAATTTATTAATTAATAAAAATAAAAATCTATTAAACATAAATAAATTATCAAAATTTCTTAGTCTCGAGCCACATGTATGTTCCATCACCAAACTACAGCCCATCCAACAAGCTACAATCAGTAGTAATCTCCCTTTACCTTGAAAAATATTGCACCCATGTAATATTTTTGGGTTCCAAATAGAAAAAATAATATGGTGTGATAATAAATCTATAATTTAATGCCACAGTGTTTATAAATAATTGGTCTGATAACAAATACCTGAAAAAAATAAAGTAATCATGTGTATTAATTAAGTAAATAGTTAAATTGATACTACATCAACATGTATTACCACTTATAGAATAGTTTTAAGCAAGTATCTTACATATTCAATGAATAACCACATAACCATGGTAAAACATAACCTTCTTCAGCTACATATCTGAATGTCTCAAAGATTTTATCCTAACCATGCCAACTATAAACATAAATAAATTTCATAATTCACAAAATTATATGTCACACCATCTCTATAAGTATTTCTATAATAAATAGGGATGATCCCAATATATATAAATTATAGAATGTATTAGGGAAGTTCTAGGTATATTATCATTTCACTATGTATCAAAGACAATCTTGTTATATAATCATAACAAAATATATAACTAGGAATAGCCCACTATATAATCATTTCAGCATGAATCACTCAACCTAGCTATAAATATAATTATTAAATATAAATCATTGGGAATAGATCTTTATAAATGCATTATAATATTAATCTCTCGGAATTTCCTGCTATAAATGTGTTACATCATATATAAATGGTAATATCCCATCATATAAGATTTAAAATATTTATTAGTGGGACTAGTCATATATATAAGAATTAAATCATAAATTAGTGGGTATGGCACGATATATAAGCAGTATAGAAAAAAATCATTTGAAATATCCCACTATTTAATCATTAATGCTTAAATCAATAGTCATATCGACTATATAAGCATTAAATAATTTAACATAATGAGTCATAACAGTAAGGATATCACAATGTCACATGATAAGAATCAATGGTAAATTATGAAAATTACAATTTATCTTTCAATAACTCATTCGATTTATCTATTGGTCATAAAACCAAAATATTCTAGTCATTTCAATAAACAAACAATGGAAAGGTTAATTTATGTCAAGAAATCAGAGTATAATAATTTCATACTAAAAAACATTAACACATTAGTCAAATCATTTATAATCAAGGGTTTCCTGATCCTAAAGGTATCCATAAGGCCTGTCCTAAAGAACATGATTGAAATGGATTCCATGGAATAATCCAATTTCTAATTTAATTAATTTATGTACACATAATATTGAAGAAATTACAATATTTCACATAATTTTCTATTAAATGTACCATATGGTTATGGTTTAGACCTTATTAGATTAAATATTGATTAGAGAAACACCATTAATGGGTACCACTAATAGAAATTAAGGCATAGAAGATCACAAGATGTGTCCTATGATCAATAACCTAATCAGGGTGTCTAGAAGGGAGGATAACGCTCTAAAATTGCCAAAGAAAATCCCTATGATCAAGATGAGGAATGATGTAATGGATTGAAATAAAAAATCATCTTCATTACACAATTAAATTTGGTTATTTTGATATTACATGTTGTGTAAATCTTTTAAACAATATGAATTCATTTTTAGAGAGGTATGTTGAAAAATTGGTCACCTTAATATTTATCCCAATCCAAATTTAAACAATGTGAATTCATTAAATAACTTTTTACCATTGAGAACCTTATATTGGTTGGCGACATATGTCTCAATGAAGTTATATGTTTTCTTATAGGTACACATTATGTAATCACCCATTAGACATTTTTTAGACAATTTTCTACAAAATGACAAAAACCGCCTCCAATACCTTTAAAAGCATTGAATCACCTTGTAATAATACTTAACGTGTTTATATTCAAACTTAATTATGTTAGAAAATATATTTCACCAAACATTAGTTCATTTCCATTATAAAAACTAACAAAAATTGACCTTTAATAGTGATGACCTATATTACCCCCCAGAAAAAACCACTAATGCAAGGGCACATTTTATAAGAACGTTTTTGTAGCACTGATAAAAGGTATGATTTTTAGATGTTTTATCACTCATAAAAGGTAAACTTCATCATCAAATTATATTGGTGCTGGTAAATGGTACCCTTTATAAGCACTTTATTTTTGAACTGATAAACAACACCCTTTATCAGCACATTATATTTAGTGTTGAAAAAAGTGATCGTTTATCATTTCTATTTTTCTGTTGATAAATGTCTCAAATAAAATGAAATAAATAAATAAATAAAAATGAGATGGTTGAAAATATTAAAAAAATTATTGATAAAAAATCAATAAATTGATTATTGAATATATATATATATATTAAATACTAATAAATATTATATATTACATATATATATATATATTGATGAGTATTAAAGAAAATAAAATTTTAAATAAGTAAATCAATAAAAATGAAAAAATTATTTTATTTAAATTATTAATGATAATATTAATAAATAGTATATATTGACAATATAGATATATATGAATGCATATAAATATTATTTATATAATACCAAATATTTATGGTTTAAATTATATAGTAATATATTTAGTGAAGAATGATTTAAACTTAAAAATTAAGATGAATAAAAATTACTGACTAATTGCATCGAGTAATTGACATATTTGAATGTCATTTGTTTTTTTAAATTAACATATATCAAACATTTTTTTATTGATTTCACATACATATATACATAATTAATTCATTTTAATATAAAACACAATTAAAAAAAATTTATCCTAATGAATGAAATCATTATGTAATTTATTCAAACTTATTATTCATTTTTTAATTTGATTATAACATGAAAAATTTAATATATATATTTTTTAATCAATAATGGTTTTTTATTTTTTATTACAGTTAGATTTTAATTTATTTTTTATATGTTTTATTTTTTATTTCGTATTTTTTTTATAAATTTAATCAATTTTTTCGGTTATATTTATATAATATGTTTTAATATTTTCAATATGTATTCTAATTTATTTAAATATATATGTACTTTATTTTAATAAATTATTTTTAATTAATAAAACCTTTTCATTTTTTTCAATATTCTTAAAATGTAGTCACTTTTAATTATTCAAGCTCACTCATTTTTAAGAAGAATACACTTGAAATTAAACCTCTAATTATAATGATTATAATGTATGTGTAAAAAATTACAAATAAATATATCTATAAATTAATATTTACTATATCTATACATTTAAATAGTTATAATTATAAATTATAAATTATTTTTCTAAAAAAAATTATTTATATAATTATAAATAAATAATTATATATATTATATTATTTTAAATTTATAATAAATTTGATTAAATAATTAATAAATTTACAATATTTATTATATATATATAATTAGATAAATATATATAATGATATAATATATAAATTTTCTGTTTTAAGAAAGAAATCATATAAGTATGAATAAATAATTATATATTTATGTAATTATAAAATTATAATCAATATACTCAAATAATTAAAATATTTAATATATTTATATTTAAATATATTTTATAAATTTATATATAATTATATAAATATATTTATGAAATTTTTATTTATAATTATAATATAAATCCATTATCAGTGCTAAAGAAATAAGCGCTGATATGTGTAATATTTATCAGTGCATTTTTAGCATTGATAAGGATTTATTTTATCAGTTCTTATTAGTTGAACATTAATAAAATTTATATTTTTCAATGATTTTTTGGAAGAACTGATAACTGTTTCCACATCTATTTTAATAACCCATACCATTCTTGAACTAGTCCTGATATCTTATGCATTCCTCAAAATCCAAATGTTTTCAGCACTCCTCCACTTCGAGTCCAAGATCAAATAATGTTTTGAATCAAGGATCACACATTTCCATGGCTCAAGTCTAAGGTTCGAAGGAATAAATGGTCAAAAAAGTACAAGGCTTGAACGATTTCCATGTTTGGGGAAGTATTTACCTTCTCTCGGATGATTCAAAGAATTGATCCAAGGAATGTTATTTAATTTTCCTCACTCATTGATTTCTTGTTTGATGATATCCGTTTTCTTTTTTTGTCATATTTTTTACATTACCACCCTGAATTCTCATATGGTAAGCCTTGATTAATGTTACCCCTATAACCAAGATTTCTATCATCTCATTCCACCTGATTTCTACAGCTGATGGTGCACCATTCCCTCTCCTGGTACTACACCATCTCTTAAGTTGGTTTGTCGGGTGCCTGCCTTTGGAATGTCTCAGTGAGGTCACATCACCTCACTAGTGGTGAGGCGCAGTGAGGGTACCCAAGATCTCCTCACTCCAAGGTTCACTAAGGCACACACCTCTAAAAATAATTCAATAATATAATATATACTTCTTTCATATTTGTTGTTCTTTTGATTGTGGTTTCAATTTTGACTTTATAGAGATATTCATTTCAAGTGTCATGCATATAACATTAAAATTTATCAAAACATACTAAATTCAATTTCTCCATACCAAGTACAAAAAGGTATGATTTTAGGTAACAATGAATCATGTTACGAAAACCTCCATAACCACCATTTGTTGACTCAATGATTTTTTATTTCAACAAAATTCATTGTAGTGAGGATTGAAATATCACTATATATCAGTGTGAATGACTCATAATATAATTTTTTCATTTTTTATTTAAAATCCTCCAAAATACTAATAGATGTTTTTGTAAAATAAAATTATATTATCAAATTCATTAATGTATGATTTTTGTTATAATAGTAATTTAATTGATATATTAAATATCATAATTTAATTTCATTAAAACTAATAAATAATATTATGTAATTAAATAAAGAAATTAAAATATTTCTAAAATAGTTAATTTGCATTAATAATTCTAAAAATAATAATAAAATTTATATGTTAGTGACATATGTTATTAATGTTATGAATATGTAATTAAATACACATTTTTTATCCTAAACCTCCCAATATTATTTTCATCACTCAATGTCTCGTTTGGAGGGACTCAACCTTCATGTAAACAATTAAGAGTATAAAGATAAAAAATGTGATGATAATCATAAAACATATTATTTTAAAATAAGACTATAAACAAATTTTTATGAAGCATACAATTTTTGACATGGATGAAAATATATGTCAAAAATCCTATAACATGTGACAATGACATAAAAGTGATGAATAATTTAAAAATAATGTATAATCAAGAAAATATGGAATTGAATTGAAGTGAAATGAACAACCAATCAATATTATGAATGGATTATTCTTTTTTAAATCCTTTAGTGTGACATCAATAATAAATTACTCTTAAATTTAATTATTTTTCATATAATACATTTTTAATTAATTATTCACATTCATATATGATTTTAGAAAATATTTAAAATTATTTATACTACCTTTTCATTTTTCACATGTTCAACAGAGTCTATTCAGTGGTTGAAATCCATCACATAATTTTATTTATGAAAATTCATCTAACTTTAAAATGATTGTTGAAAGTGTGGTTCATCTCCCCTTTAACTTACAACCTCCATATCTTACAGAATTACTTTTATTAATCACATTGTGAATACAATTATATACTATGTTCCTATAATAACCATGGATCACATAATGGTCATGAAAATTAATTTTTCTTATAAATAATACTCTACATATGCTTGAAAATAATTCATATTTTAAACATGTCTAAAAATAATTCTTGACTCAATTTATCAACTAAAAATATTGAGATATTTAAAACCACTATCATTATTAGGTATATTATTTTCCAAAACTTATTTGTTCCATTCCTTAAATATTTTTATTATAAATTTAAATTATAATTTAGTGATGTTTTCAAATATTTGATATACAATTATTATTAATTGTAGTAAATTTTTAGATTTTCGCATCACATGTCTCAAAAAATAGAATAATTGAAATAAGATCCAATATATATGGGAATAATAATTAAAAATAATTTTTTTGTATTAATAAATTTAGATCTACATTCATTACCAATTTTAGTGACCACAATAGAGTACAATAGGCATCCTCATCATGTTCATTTCTCGAACAGTTAATTTTCCAATTTTTTTTACACTCATTCCTCGTCTCTTTGATATTTCTTTTAATAGGATGAGTTTTAGTTATAACATTGACGGATAATTCATAGTTTATTTTTAGAAACATAGGTTCATGTCCACAGGATATGGAGGATGAGTTTTAAACATCAAAATACAATGATAAATGTTCAGAAGATTAGCTAATGGGGGTAAAATTTGTTTTTACCATTAATAATTATATGGATTCAGAGGATTAAAACTACCATAGTTGAATAATTATTTTCATAATTAAAATTAAACACTTTCTTCAAATCATATTTAAATTCATTGAAACAATAAAATGTTTGGTTCCCTTATTAGAATTCTCAAAATTTTCACATGTGATAATGAATATCTTATTTGTATTTGTTTATTTATTATAAAAATGAATATTATAAGAACCCAATATTATGGATATGAATTTAATATAGATGCATTATAATCTTTTGAAAATATATTATGATATTGGATATAAATAATTCATCATGTTTTCAATAGAGAATTCATACAACCCTCACTAGTACAAAAACTATTTTTAACGTCACGTTTTTTCACGTCGGTTATTATATAACCAACGTCAAACCCATTTGCGTGGACTTTTCAGGTCGGTTATTATATAACCGACGTGAAAATCCATTTGTGTGGACCTTTTCACGTTGGTTATTTAAGAACCGACGTGAAAAATAATATTTGATGCCTTTTTCACATCGGTTATATAAGAACCGACGTGAAAAATAAATTCTGCGATGTAAAAAAAACATGGTATTGAAATTTTTAGGCATCAATTGAAAATTTCGATGCGGTGATGTAAAAAAAATGAAATTCCACATTGTCGGGAAATTAAAATTATATTTTACGTCGGTTATATAATAATCGACATGAAAATTCATATTTCATGACCTTTTCACGTCGGTTATATTAGAACTGACGTGAAAAATCTAGTTTCCATGACTTTTCACGTCAGTTATTAAATAACCGACGTGAAAAACACATGGCACGATTCATTTTTCACGTCGGTTTTTAAATTACCGACGTCAAAAAAATAATATCACTATTTTCACGTCGGTTATTTAATAACTGACGTGAAAAACTCACGCCAGGCTTCATTTTTTATGTCGGTTATTAAATAACCAATGTGAAAAATGCTATCCTACATGTATAATATTTCCGATCTTCGATTTGATAGGTCTCAGAGCCCAAACGGAGTTACGGATCAAAATTTATAGCCGTCAGAAGTTGATCGTCGCTAAACAAAGTCTTAGGGAAGACCAACTTCTGCGGGGCATAACTTTTAATTTGTAACTCTGTTTGGGCTCTGAGACCTATCAAATCGAAGCTCAGGAAATTTTCTACACGCGTGTTAACATTTTTCACGTTGGTTATTTAATAAATGATGTGTAAAATGCATTTTTAACGTTGATTATTAAATAACCGACGTGAAAAATCTGGTTTTCATGCCTTTTTCATGTCGGTTATTTAATAACTGACGTCAAAAAGGAATTTTTCACGTCGTTTATTGAATAACCGACGTAACAAATGTGATCATACATGTAGAAAATTTCTCAAGCTTCAATTTGATAGGTCTCGGAGCCCAAACAGAGTTACAGATTAAAAGTTATGCCCCTCGGAAGTTGGTCTTCCCTAAGACTTCGTTAAGAGGCGATCAACTTCTGATGGTCATATATTTTGATCCGTAAATCCGTTTGAGTGCCACGACCTGCCAAATCGAAGATCATGAAATTATCTACAAGTTGGAATTGATTTATCACGTCGGTTATTTAATAACCGATGTAATAAAGTCCTGGGAAATGATTTCTCAAGTCGGTTATTAAATAACCGACGTGAAAAACGTGCGGCAGGCCTCATTTTTCACATCAGTTATTAAATTTGATTTTTCACGTTGGTTATTATATAACTGATGTGAAAAACGTGAATAAATTTTAATCCCTTTTCATTATGGTTATTATAAAACCGATGTGAAATATAATTTTAATATTTCCCCCACACGGTATTTCAATTTTTTATATCGCAGCATCGAAATTTTCATTTTCCACCTATAAATTTTAATACCGTGTTTTATTTTAACATATCAATTATAAAGTTTCATTATATGCATATAATAACATATCAATCATTTATTTCAACCATTATCAATCCGTCGACTGGACTCGTTTGATCTTCAACGTGAATCAACTATTTTTTATTTTCACGATCTTGTCAAGGTATTTGTAATATTTTATCCATGATTTATATTTTTTATGATTCGTTTTCTAAATTGATTTACCATTTAATGATAATTTATTTCAACAATCATCTTTCCACTGACTTTTCTTATTTTATCTTCCACATGAATCCACTATTTCTTCTTTTTGTGATCTCGTCAAGGTATGTGTAATCAATTTTACATGATTTATATTTTATATGAGTGGTTTTCATAATTTATATACCTTTTAATGATTCTTAAATTATTATGATGATGAATAATTCTTCATATCATCGAAAAAATGTAAATACTCCATTGAAATATAAAATTCCTTCTAAGATGAAGTAATAATTTTCGCAATGAATCTTTCCTCAAAAAAATTTATCAAACTTCTAATAGTCATAACTTTTGATCCGTAACACTGTTTGAGCGCCACAACCTTCCAAATCGAAGCTCAGAAAATTATCTACAAGTTGGAATTGATTTTTCACGTTGGTTATTTAATAACCGACGTGATAAAGACCTGGGAAATGATTTCTCTCTTCCATTATTAAATAACCGACGTGAAAAACGCGCGACATGCCTCATTTTTCACGTCGGTTATTTAATAACCGATGTTATAAATTATAACCCAGGGGTTTATCACATCGTTTATCCAAATAACCGACGTTATAAACACCTGCCCGATCATTTTTTCATGTCGGTTTTTTAATAACTGACGTGAAAAATGAAGCCTGCCGTGCGTTTTCACGTCGGTTATTTAATAACCGATGTGAAAAACAGTGATATTATTTTTTTGACATCAACTTTAAAATAACCAACATAAAAAACTTTATTTATAACATCGTTCATATTAACGTCGGCTAAAAAAGTGACGTAAAAAATTAAAAATAAATAACGTAAAAAATGTTTTCTGCACTAGTACCTTCTTAAATGTTTATATTGATGTTATTAAAAAAATATTAGTGCTGAAGATATGGAATAACATTTGATTTGTCATAGAATAGATTAAATCTATTATTGTAGGACTAAACTTAGGGATATACTAATTGTTAATAGTGATTGGGACAATATTTTAGTTTATATATCTTTTTATATGAAAACCAGTGTAAATTATGATGGAGATCAAATCAATGAAATGACAATGAAAATTGAATATGTCCTTTGTAATTTTCAAAAGATGTTTGAAAAATTAAATAGATGTTCTAATAGACTATTATATATACGTTTTACTAAATACACAACACTGTTAGCAATATTAATGTTATATAATTTGAACGATCGAAACATAAGTAGTGATAATAGCTGTATAGAGCTACTTGGTCTCTTGATTGTTATGATACCAAAGGAAAATGAACTAGAATGTCTAACATATAAATTAATTCAATGTTCTATGGGAATGATCTCCAAAAATTACATTCTTGTCTAAATGGATTCATAATGTTTTTAATGCACCATTAATTACATATATAATGCACTATGAATGGTGTAGATCGATATCAGAAAATTGAATCAATTCCTTCGAAATGTGTATGGTAAATTCATATCATTACATACTTTATAATACAATATGGATTTTTGGATACATCATGAAAATTGATATGGAATGTAGATGCAAGAATTAAATATGGGAAGCTATGTCATCTAGTAGATTTTTCTTAGTGGAAGAAAATTGATTATGAGTATCCAAAACTTAGAAATGATTAGAGAAACTTTTGTTTAAAATTATCATTAGATAGAATAATTCTTTTTACTGAATAAAGTATTACTCACGGTGCATTGATTTTCATGTTAGAAAATGATTAATTGTCATCATTTTTATGCATAAAGGGTAAACACATTATATTTTTCCTACTTATATTTGGAACAATAAACCCTAATAATGATATTGATGTTTATTTTCCTCCATTTGTAAAATATCTTAAATTTATTTGGGATACATGAGTTACAATTTATGATTCTTATATAAGTGGATAATTCATATTTAGGGAAATGTTTTATGGGAAAATAAATGAATTCCCAACTTATGTAATTTTTTAGGATATATAATTAAATGAATGTTGATGTGTCCAATTTTAGGAAAACACACACAGTCAGTACAGTAGAAACATTCTTCGAATTCTAATTTTTAAAAAATCATAAAATTTTACTTATATGACATAAATATAGATCCTAGATGATATCATTCAATGGGAATATCGAACAAGGTACAAAACTATCTCCAGTAATTGGTGATCAACTGTTATACAATGTAAAATATTTTTCATTTATATTTAGTAAACTAATTTAGAAAACCCAACAAAATTAGGCTTGTAGAAGTTATCAATTTTATATTAATTTTCATATTAGAATTGGTTGTATTTCAAAAAAATTAATGATTTCATCAATGTATTATGTATTAGATAGTGTTATTGTAAAGCTAGTAAACATTACTAGAAAATTGAAATAGGTTTGTATGGATAGGTTGGAGAGGACTGTGATGGAATAATAGAAGAGTTGGAACTGGTGAAGGGTAAAGGGAATACTTTTCTTCCTCCAACTACAAATACTCTCTCTAGAAATAAAAAAAAGAAATTTTCTCTTTTCGTTAATTATTTAAAAGTTCTATTGTGGTATTCAATAAATATAAAGAATATAGTGGAAATGGAAATTTTTATGATACATGGAGTACAACCCGTTAAAAATAATGTTTTTTATAATATTTGATGCATATTTCTTTTAATTTCATTATACCAAAAAATTCATGAATTAAAATAACAATAATCTATTTCCTTTTCAATGTCATATGTAGTAATGTTATAGCCCCATAAAAGATTCTAATCATGAATAAGTAGTTTGTAGTAATATTATGTGAATTAAAGATGTTCTTCCCACCATAATTATTTACTATTATGTCCTACACTATTGTTTAATTGGTTGGAGAGATTCATATTTTTGGTCTAATCCATTAAAGATGGATGCACCCCATTGAATTGTATACGAATATTTTAAAATGGATTCTTAAGAAAGTTGTCCGTCAGAAGGTAATATTGGAAAAGAATATATTACTGATGTATTTGTTGAATTTATATTGATAAACTACAAGATGATGATAGAATTGGTCTCTCAATGTCTCATCATAATAGATTACTTATAGGTTAATGGACTCATGTTAGATGTGTTTTTATAATTACTATAATAAAATGAGAGAAATTGCACCATTAGATTTTACATAATTGTAAATATGTTGATAAATTCATTAAATCCCACAAGGAAGTGATCAGATATGTTAATTTATCAAAGGATGAATGATGGATAGAAAATACACATTATAAAAATTTTATAGGATGGTTCTGATATAAAATTTATAAGTTGTTATCTAAAAATATAAATTCAATTGAAAAACAACTTCAATGGATATGTAGAAGTCAGAATGAAAATTTTAAATCTTTCACTTGTTTTGTAATCAATGGTTATATGTTCTATATTAAAGAACATTATGATTGTATTATGATAAAAAATATAGGTGTTTCACTTATTGAATAAGTGATACCCATATCTTCTTCCATGTATTTACATATAAGTTATGGAAATATTTCATATTTATTTATTATTGAATTGATATAGGAGTTGGCTTATAAAAAACTTTAGTGGAATATTTTCCATTTTCATTTGATTGATAATAAGTGTATTGTGAATGTTGATGAAATGGACATCGTGGAGTTAATTTTTATTATAAATGGAGAAAAATAAAATTCTTTCCTAATGTAATCACAAAAAAGTATTTCTTTTATGTCTTTGGTCCAAAAAAAAGAATTGGTCCATTGTCCCACTGGAGACCATAACAAATGTTGGGTTAGATGTAAATTCAATTGAGTATTCCCCATTATTTGGGATAACACAATTAGTTCATGTTTTCCATAATATAGACAAATTTCCTGTACATTTTACGGGATTAAAGAGAGGGGATTTGGATTTTTGATAGAAGAACCAAATCGTTAAAACCATTAAGAAAATAATTTTAGTTCAATGAGATCCTAAAAGTTTTTTTTAATATTATATGATTTTTCACATAATATTTTTTTAATCTCCTATATTAAATTAATAAAAAATAAATGATTTACTACACATTTATACAAATTCTTTTTTATATGATGATGTTACGATTCCCATAGAAGAACAAACTATGATGTAGGAATGCATTTGGGAAGATGTAAAGGTCATGTTATGATATACATTCTCTATTTCAATTAATAATTATATAATGAAAACATTATTCAATTTTCATTATTCCATGATGATTTTAATTATATTAGAAGATTATTTAAATATTTCATGCCTTTATACCCAAAAATATCCATAGACTTCTTCTCCCTACTAAACTTTTAAACCCTAAAGTGTTGTCATATATCACTTCTCTTTATGTTCCATCTACATTTCAATCACAAAGATAATCATGATGCTTTCATAGTAAAAACATTGTCTATTGAATTAATGTATTATATCTTATTTATGTTTAATTTTTTTCTATTTAGTATTACTGACATACAAATTGTTTTCTAATATAGGCAGATTCTTATGTTCAAGTCAGGGTGGTTTGTTCAAATCTCTTTATACTCTTAAAATATTACAATTTTAGGATTAAAATAAGATAACAATAATATAATTTATGGTTAAATAATTTATACAACATTCACAAAAAACTAAATTCCAACTACATATTTAATTAATTTTGTGAATATTTTATCTAATATTTGAATGTTACTTTCATTATAATTTTTTATCTAATAGTTATTTTTGTTTTCATATATCTTTTTTGAATACATAATTGAATATTTTTTATATTTTAGAACCCTTTGTTCAGCATTCATGCCTTTCGACAACAAAATATTCAAATACTCCTTCTTCCTCAACTCCTTTTCATCCATGTAGTGTTGCTGTTTATATATTTATTTTATGTTTCCCCTACATCGAAATCACAGATCTAATCATTATGATTATATAGTAAAATAATTTTCAATCTAATTAATGTACTTTTTCATATTATTGTTTAATTTATTTATTTATAGTATTACTCATATTGTAATTTCTTTCATATATAGGTGGATTGTTTTTGAATTGGGATGGTTTGTTCAATGATTCTCATGATCTTGAGGTATTAGACATCGATAAAAGAATAAAGACAATGAAAATAAAAAATTCAAGAATGTATATAATAATAATGAAAAGATAAATTTTTACAACTTATTTAATTAATTTTTTTCATCATTTTATCCACAATTTAAAATTTAATTTCATTATCATGTTTTCTAAAACTTATTTTTTTTCATCATAGATCTTCTGATAAGTCATATTTGTATTTAAACTATCTATACTAAAACATGAAAAATATAAAATTTTCCTTACTTATAATAATTCCACATTTTCCATTTCGGTTCTTTTTTTAAGTTCCACACTGTATATTATGGTTGATGTTCATAGATGAAAACATCATTCACGTTAAATAAAATGATTTTACATGTTGTGATGGATGTGTATCAATGAAATATGTTGTAATTTTTGGTAAAATTGTTTTTTAGGATTTATTGAGACTTTTGGATGGTAATAATTTTCCTCAACTCATTCTGACGCACAGTGTGACTATTATGACTCCAAGTGATCGTTTTTATTTAAAATTGATGTTAAATTTTGGGAAAAAATACAATTGAGCTACATTAAAATAATAAAAAATATTATCATTGTTTTTATGATTTAATATAATGTTCCATAAGAGATTTTATATTTTTAGGAATAATCTGTTACTTAATATGGTACATGATGTGCCTAGTACAACTCAAAGTGTCTATGAGTTTTAAATTTACATTTTAGTTCAAAATGTGGCACTCACTAAAAAAGAAGAAAATAAGCCTGAATTGTCTTGATAATTTAGAAAAAATATTTATAAATAATTTTGTATGTATATTAATATAAATAACTTTAATATAATACATTAGACACAGGTATAATTAAAAGTGTGTGATTCTACATTAAAATGACTTTTTTGTAAAATAAAAATGAGACGTAATCAGAAAAAATAAAACAATTTTTTTATACATTAGGATAACCATACATATTTCATTTAAGATTTTTTAGAATTAGTCTCACCTCAATCCAATACATTGTGTGACCTTCATGGTTCCAAGTACAATTTTTTTTTAAAATTGGCATCAACATAAGTAAAATATAATAATACGAGACTTCTCAAAAAAAATCTAATATTATTATTTCGGTACATTAATGAAATGACAAAAAATCATTTTTGACATGTAGGAATCAACCCCACATTAACACAATAAATGATATGCTTGGTTTGACTCAAATGTTTCATTATCAATTTAAGATCAACATTCTATTTCAAAATTTACCATTCAATATAAACTAATAAAACACACTCAGATTGTGTTGATAATTTTGAAAAGAAATAATAAACTATTTGTGACATTTATGAATTAGTCACAAGTTAAAAAAATTATCAATGTCACTTATAGGAGTCAAGATGAATGTTTCCAGTTTAAAAAGACACTTTAGTAAAAAATATATGTAATGTACTAAAATCTGAGAAAACAAATTCAGATTATTTTGATACTTTAGGAAAAAAATTCATATGTCAATTGAGACATGTAGAAATTAATATAGCCTCAATCTGATTCAAAATTTTACTGGTATAACTCCAGGTGAATAATTGTACATAAAATTTATATCATTTTCTTTAAAAAAGACAACTGACCTACTCTAAACTGAGAAAAAACATTTATATTATCTTGATACATTATGAAAAAAGTTCCATGTGACATTTTTGATGTGTATAAATTAGGCACACCTCAATATGATATATGATTTTCTTAGTATCAATCAAAGTGTCTATTATCACTTTAAAATCGATTTTTTAGTACAAAAAGGGTCAGTCACTGAAACCCAATAAAAAACCATCCAATTTTCGTGGAAATTTATGAAAATTATTCACCAATAACTTTTTAATATGTAAGAATTTGTCTCATGTCAAATTGACACATGATGGGACCTGTATGAGTTAAAGTGCATGTTTCCAGTATCGAATGAAATTTAATAAAAACAAAAACTGACAAACTCAAAAACATGAAAACACATTTTTTTGTTTTATTACATTATTATAATGATCTAAAAGTCATTTGAGATGGGTAGAAATTAGCCTCTCCTAAATATGACACATTCTCTGAACAGTATAACTCCATGTGCATCTTTTTATTTAAATATGTTATTAAATTTAGTAAGAAAGACAATAAACATACTCAATACCATGATTATTCAATTGTAAATTTTTTTATACTTTAGTAAAAGGATCCATAAGTAATTTTTTACATGTTGGAATAATACTCACCTAAATTTTTTACACGATGATCCTATTATGACTATAAGTGTATATTATTAGTTTAAAATAGAAATATTAGATAAAAATGTTTCACTTAATGAAAACTAATAAAACACACCCGGATTGTCTTGATAATTTATAAAAATGATTCCTGAATAATGTTTTATGTGTTGGAATTTTCTCACATCATACTGATTCAAAATGTGAACGGTAAGAGTCTAAGATCATGCTTTCAATTTAGAATGAAATTTTAGTTATAAAGAAAAGTGACCTACTCAAAACTGAGAAAATACATTTAGATTGGTTTTATACTTCCGTAAAATTCTCTATAAGACATTTGAGATGTTTATGAATTAGGTTCACCTCAATATGAAGCATTGTGTGACCATTGTGACTCCAAATGATCCTTTTTACATACAATTGCTATTAATTTTATAAAAAATACAATAGGACTTTTCAAAAATTGGAAAACACATTTTTATTATTTTAATAAATTATATAAATGATCCATATATCATTTTTGATGTGTAGGAATTAGCCTCACATGAATATGATATATGATCTAATTGGTATTAATCAAAGTATATGTTTTCTTTTAAAAAATAAAATTTTTAGTCAAAAAGTGTCACTCACTAAAAACTAAGAACAAATACACATATTGACTTGATAATTTGGTAAAACTATTCATAAATCAACTTTTACATATATGAATTGGTCTCACGGAAAACCAATACAAGATAAGATTGGTAAGATTAAAAGTTGGTGTTACCATTTTAAAATGACATTTTATTATAAATGAAACATTATTTAACAAAAATTCAAAAAATTGATTTGGATTATATTTATACATTAGTAAATGATTCATATTTACATTTAGACATATATGAAACTATTTCACCTCAATCTGACACACAGTGTGACCGGTATGACACCAAGTTCATTATTTTATTTAAAATTTGTAACATTTTTTGTAAAAAGGAAAATTGACGTACTAAAAATTGAGAAAACTTAATTGGATTTTCGTTATAGTTATGGAAAGATATCAATATGTCATTTTAGACTTTTAAAATTCATTTTTTACAACAATATAATGCATGGTGTGTCCTATATGACTCCATGTGCATCTATTTATTTAAATTTGATATCAATTTTTGTAAAAACATATTACCTACTCAAAACCCAAGGGAAAAAATTCATATTATAATTTTATGTTAGTAAAAACATCCATATGTTATTTTTGACATGTATGAATTATCCACACCTCAATATCATACATGATGTTTCTGGTACGACTTAATGTTTTTGCTATCAATTTAAAATCGATGTTTTAGTTCAAAAGGTTTCACTCAATAAAAAATAATAAATCATTATTATATTTTATTTATAATTTATGAAAATTATCTATAAACAAATTTTCATGTTTATGAATTTTTCTCAACTAAATCTTATACATAATGTGATAGGTATGTTTCAAAGTGTGTGTTTTTAGTTTAAAATATTATTTTAGATAAAAAATAAATATCACATTCTAAATAACAATAAAACACATTAAAATTATTTTTATACTTTATTAAAATGATACATAAGTTATTTTAGTCATGTAGGAATCAGATTCACCATATTCTGATTCCCATTGTGCTTGTTATGACTCAAAGTGCAAATTTTTATTTTAAATTGACATTGATTTCTGAAAAAAGGATAACTAACCTTCTTAAAACATAGAAAACAACTTCAAATTGTATTAATACTTTAGGAAAATGATTTATAATTCATTTATGAAGTTTTTTAATTATCATCATCACAATATGATACAAAATGTACCAGGTATTACTCAATGTGTATGTTATCGTTATGAGATAAATATTTTAGTTAAACAATTTCAATCACTAAAAACCATGAAAATGATATCAGATTACCATTATAATTTAGTAAAAACATTTCTTGGAAATTTTTGACATATATAAATCACTCTCACATAAACTGACACCAAATGTGATTGGTATGAGTCAATTTCCTTTTTTCTATTTTAAAATTTCCCTTTATTGAAAAAGGTATGTGATGTAGTCAAAACCTAGAAAACACATTCATTGTAGCACCCCCACCCCAGAGATCACGAAGTTGGTGTTTTAAATCAATTACATTGGCATGATTATAAAGAATAAAATCCATAAAGACTGCATAGTTTATTAGTCATGGTAAACCAGATACATAAATGAGTCTTGTATTACAAATGAATACTGTAATTAGTAAAAAAAATAAAAATAAATAAATAAATAACTTAGTGGATAACTCTAATCTGTCTATTAAATCCTTTCATATATTTCATAGTAAACTTATTGGATTCCTAGGGAAATAAATATAATAATGGTGAGATCAAATTTTTTATATTGTTAATGTATAGCATAATAAATAATGAATTAATGAGATTAATAGTTGTTTTATTTTAAATAGTAGAACACACATACTATATAATCAACAAACTGAGAAAAAACTGCATAAATAATATGGTAAGGTAACAAATGGAAATAAATTTCACTAAATTAACTACATAAAGGAAAATCAAAATTGAATGGTAAGAAACATAAATACATTCCATATTATCAATGAATTGAAATTAGATGATTCCATAGATGTGTTAATGAAAATTCTCATGGATTAATTATAATAAAAGAATTAGGAATAAAATAAATGTTAAATATTGAATATTTTATATGTCATATTGTTTTCCAGATATGTAGAATGTTTTGGACAAGCAATATATAATTTTAAGATCATTTAAGAAATAAATAATTTGAGGACCATTTATGTATATAGAGTTAATTTAAAGAAATTTAATTATTTCATGAATCTAAAAAATATATATTTTATGTCTCATATGTTTAATAATAATAATCCTTTATACATTCCATGGACTCTGTGAATGAATCACATATCTTCGAGGGGACGGTAGTCCACACTTCCTCAAACGATGTTATCATATTAATGAAAAATGTAAATTATTAAAGGTATCTTATATAAATGGATTTAAAAAGTTAAAATAAATAAAGAATATAATATATATAATATATAAAGATATTTTCCATCATAATGGACACTATGATAGGTGTAAAAGGAGGTATTAATAAGCATCGTTTCGTGAAGCGGTAGTTCATCGTGTATAGAAACAATATGTTCGTTAACTATTAGATAAGAGTTTGTGTAAATTTATATTGAAATATTGTAATAAAAAATTCATATTATATTTATTCTAATTTATTTGTTATAAATTTATATAATAAATAGATTTTAGGGGTTATAGAATGGAAATAAAAGTAAATATCTTTTGGATGTTTGTTACTTCTTGATCAGGTAACTAATTTTTTATAACAAACAGATTCCTAGAATTTATTCATTCACTAGGGTAGGAGTCATGATCTAAGAGAATAATTTTGGGAATATATTTTGGAAAATAATGTCCTAACCTAAGCGGTTTGAGAGGTGTGAGGAATGAGGTGATTTGGTTTCTTTTATATGGAAGGAAAATGACTTATTTGGAATTTTTGGAAACAAGTTAGGTGTACACAAGTCCTTACTTAAAAAGTCATAAATAAAAAAAGAACTGAATAATTTAGTTTTTATTTCCGAATTATTAAAATAAATATTTTCTGAAGATTCTATGTCATTTGGGCTCCTATGTTAAATGTTTTGTCCTTTATTTATCTTACTTTTTTCTTTAATAACTGTAATTAATTATAACTACCTAAACTATTATTTTACGTTAAAAATAAAGTTCGTATTATTATAAATTATAAATTATTATGATACAAAATATTTAATCCATTTTTATAAATTCAAATCACATAGTTGGTATGAATTAATTTAAATTTAATTTGGCATATGGAACGATAATGCAGGTTTTCAAAGTTGAAATGTTTGAAGGGTTGGTATGTTTTTATAAAATATTTCAATGTGAAATTGATTCCCATGACATTAATATTATTTATTGATACAAATAGGATCTAATTTTACTTTAAAACCATATTCAAATATAATTTAACCTTTATAATAAATTAGATGAAAAATATTTAACTAAAATTCAGTATTTTTAACTATTCATTAAAAAATGAAATATTTCATAAAAAATAAAAATTTCACCCTAACCAAATTATTATGTATATCATCAAAATATGATTTTCATTATTACATATTCAAAAAATTAGTTCATATTTAAAAACTATTCACCATTAAATAGTCGTATAATTGCCTTTCTAAAAATATAGGCTTTTATGTGTGAAATAGAGTCTACTGTTATCTAATACCTATCAAACCTAATTTATGAATACCAAAAATATTTTATTTAATATAAAAAATATTTTTTTCATTAAAATCATTCACTGATTTTAATTATTTATTTTTATTTATACAAAACTGTATTATAAGGATACCTATAATGATATTTCTTTTTCTATCCAATTGGTTCTTATTAATTGGAAATCAATGAATTAATTTTATATTTATATAACCAAAAAATATTCATAATATAGTTAATATTATACATAAGTGATATAATGGATAGGGTATATTATAATATATTAAATAATATTAATATAATAATATATTGTTATTTGGTGATACTCGGTATTGCATGTAATGATATCCATTCAAGAAGGTCACTCTTTAGTGAAAAAACAAGCTATTGAGGAATGTTGCAATTGTTTGTAACAAAATCTGTCAATAATGGCCTATATTTCATATAACTCAAGAAAACTCGACATTATGTGCATTATAAGATATGTAATATATTATATTTCCTTAAGATAGTAAATATATAGTAATTTATTGAATTGATTTATTACATTTTTTAAAATGAGGTATTGTGTCACATACGATGTTGAATACAAAATTGTACTATATAATTTTTAGGGTTTACATTCTAAACACCTTAATTAAATTGTGTCATCACAACTTAAACCAAATCTTGGTAATTTAATGACTGATATTTACTATGTTAAAATTCTACATTATGAGAAGGGTTTGTAAAAAATCTCTTAGAAATGAGAGAATATATAGTACAATGGCCACAAGGAATAACATATAACTAGGTTTATAAGTAAGAGGACATCAGTAGAATGTAGATATAAGTACATAGAGGAAATTGTACATATTTATATTGATTAAATGAAGTTATAAATCATAAATAAGTAAAATAACAATAAATATTTGAGGGCCTAAAATACAAAAATCTATAATGATTTAGAAGGACATCGGTTCCACAAAAATTTTGGTATCATGACAATATTTTATTTTGAAACCATTCATCCTAATTTTGAGAAATTACTTTAATAACCAATAATATAAATAAACTTTCTTAAATGATAGCTTCCAATTTCATATAAAAAATCCTATATTTTGGTTATTCTTAGGTGAAATTTAAATTCATTCCTTTAATCCCTGAAATTATTTAACAATAATAAATTTTCTATACCTAAAGTAGTTGTGGAAATTTTTAAAGGATTATAAGGCCTATAAAACAAAGAAAAATATAAACATTTTTCTTTAACTATCTTCCAAAACAAATATGGTTAGCAGATTAATCACTAGTCCTTAAATTTGATACTATTGGTTCATCATTAGCACTTATTCTTCAAGTCGTTTAACTAAAACAATGAAAAATTAACTAGGGAATTGTGTAGTTCAGTGGTTGGCATGAAACCCTTATCATCCTTCTATCATGGGTTCAACACCGGTGCTCTTTCTATATTTGATTGTTTTTCACCCAGATTATAGGTTGTCCTTTTATGAACCCAAATTAATATAATTTGAAAAATTAATATAACGTATATCAATGATATTACTTAAATCAATAAATAGACTTTTGACTAAGATTTTTAATAAAACCCAATACGTAAATACTTTATGTAATTATTTCCACATGTTTCATTCCTAGGTCTTGTGTTTATCCATAATAGCATTCATAGGATTTATTTACCATGACACCTTATCTTCTATATAAAAAACATTAGGTTTAACTTATATTATTTATAAGTGAAATCTTTTATAGCGGGTTATAGATAAAATGTTTATTATTCTAAGAATATCCCCTAAGAGTGTTGAACTAGGTGCACATTAAGGGTCATTGTTCAGTACTAGGTTTACCTGAGTTAGTCCTAGAAAACCTTATCAGAGTTGTTACACCTAGGTATATCTACTCCATAACCACATCAACTTCTAGTATCTTGATAGGTTTTTATTTCTAGGAAGACCCATAGAATCTATACTTTAATGAAATTTATTTGGTATTCTTCTACACTTATTTAAAAATTCTACACTTGGTTTATGTTCTCTAATATATGTTTTTCTAAATATAGTTTCCATGTTTGATGATAAATTTTTTTGATACCAACTGTAGTGCCCCAACCGAAGAGATCCCAGAGCTAGTGTTTTCTATGAATTACATTGATATTATTTTGAGGAATGAAATACTGAAGGATTGATGAATTTATTAGTCTTAGATAACCAGATACATAAATGATTCTTGTTTTATAAATAAATACACTAGTTATAACATAATTTTATTTCCAAATAAATAAATAAATAACTCTAAGGAATAACCTAATCCATTTGTAAATCCTTTCATATATTTCATAGTACTCTTCAAGAATTCCTTGGTAATGAAATGTAATAACAGTGAGTTCAAATGCTCAGTAAGGTTAAAGTATTGTGGAAGAAATAATGAATTAGTGATATTAATAATTATGGAAGGGTAAATAGTATAAAAAATAACCTATATAGTCAAAAAAAATATGAAGGACACACATAAACCATATGGAAAAGTAATAAATGGATACAAATTCAATTTAAATGACTATATAAGTAAAAATCAACATAGAAAGGTATTAAAAAGAAACACATACCATTTAATCAATTACCTAAAATGAAAAATATCCCTAGATATGCCGACGAAAAATCTCATGGATGAATAATAAAAAACAATTCTAAATATAGGCAAAGATTAATTATTGGATGCTATGTTTCAAAAGAACATGATAAAATTACTATAAAAAGATACTTTAAACATTTCCAATTTGCATAATTATTCATCCCTTGAGACAACCTATGCTTTGAGAAGATTTTATTAACCAGTCCCCAACCCATAGGGCTTTCTTTAAATAGTCTACAACCCATGTATTTCATGTCCAAAACATTACTCATATCGAATAAAGAATATTCCTTATCAAATTTTCATATTGAATAAAGTATATGGATTTATAAATATTTCCCCAAATAATCAAATAACATTCAATGTTAACACCAAATGAAAAATGGTATATTCTTTATGAAAAAATCATATCTATGAATGATGATATAGATATTTAGGGGAAATTCAATGTCAAATGATCATAGAAAATTATATATTTAAAGGGGACTAAAAGGAATCATGGATTTGAATGCAATTTATATCCTTGTAAACATCATTTATAATCCATATATTGGATTATTATAGACGTAATCAACACAACATAACCTGAGTAGAGTAATATAAAGTTTTGTTGTCATTGATGAATTGAAACATTATAAAAATGTCTTTTAAAAATTTGTGGAGAAAACATCCTATTGTTTTGAAAAAACTTTTTAATAAACTATTTTTTAGAATTACTGTTCAAAATGTTTTTTTAAATTAACCTTTTGAACATGCAAAGAAAAATTCAATTAAATAATGATAGGTCAATTTTTACAATCCGTATGAGGTAAAAATAAAATTACATTTTCAGGGTTATAGGATAGAAAAATGAATTATTAGGAAAGAATCAATAACATCCCGTTGAAAAAATATGTAAAAGAAAAAAAAATAAAAAATAAAATCACTAAATAATTTTTATGAAATTTTGAATTTTTTTAATTAATATTATTTTATATGAAAATAGGTTATTTGACTAAAGAGATAAATAAAGTCAGGTTTTCAGAAAATAACATTTTATAAATCATTTTTGTACCAAAGAGTGGGAAAATGATACTAATACATTAAAATGTACATGAATTACCATATGATACAAAATTAATGCTTTTATTGAACAATGGTCATAGAATTTCCCTTAATGTGAACAAAATTGAATGATCAATAATTATTTTGAAGAGAATAATCTTTAATCATTCCATAGTGTCTCATACAACTTTGAAATTTTTTAAATCAAAAGCCTCATGAAGTAATAAATTTAAATTAAAGTGAAAATATAATTAGAATAAATATATTAATGAAATATCCTATAAAAATGAATATATACAATGTATAAATTAAACTAGGTTCATAACAAAAAATAAGTATCAATATAATTTCAATTAAGATGAAATCCCTTAAATTGATTTTCCTTTTTGTTTAACATCATTTAACATCCAATATAATAAAAATATGTAAATTTAATACTTTATTGAGAACATGTTTCATTATTATAATTAAATTTACTTCACATATTACAATGTTTCTTACAACTACATAAACAATTTTGTTTACATCGGATGTTCTAAAAAAATTCATTTTATGCATGAGAAACGACTTAGGTAGGAAATTATGGACAAAGGGGTCATTATATAATTTCTAAAAAACAAAAATAATGAAATAATTATCATATTTATACATATATTATAATTATAAAAAAAATACAAATGGATATGAAAAATGAATCAATGATACAATCATGTAAAAGGTATATCGTATGTATATATGAGTAACATTCTTGTTTTTCTTGATAGTTATGAAAACAAGGTAAGTAACACCATATCTCTACAGAATTATAATTATATCATCAATACAATATTAATTAATCATACATACATATATAATTATTTTTGATTTAATATTTATAACATCATGCTGGGGAGGTGGTAGTCCACACGTCCACGACCGACATTATCACTTGTTAGTGTTTGAAAAGATAATAAAGAAAATTAAATATATATATATATATATATATATTTGTGTGTGTCCATTATATTTCCAGAAATTTAATTATGAAATGAATTTAATATAGATGTTTTTTATGTATCATATTTGTATTTATAATCATCCTTTACACATTTCATGGATTGTGTGAACAAATCACATCTCTTTTTGGGGGCAGTAGTCCACACTTTCTGAAATGATGTTATCAAATTAATGTTAACTAGAAATAAATATGGATATATGTTATTAAAGTAATTAGAATTATAAATACATAATAAATATCATATATTAATACATATGTATAGTTTCTATCATAATTCCCACCATGAGAGTTGGTAATGGAAAAAAGAACAATCCTCGTTTTGGGAGGTCATAGTTCATCGTATACAGAAACTGTATGTTTATAACTCATTAAGTGGATGTGTGTGTAAATTTATGAAGATACCGTAGAATAAAAACATTCTGGTATATTTATGATACTGTATTTTTTATATAATTATATAATAATATTTTTAGTGTTAGAAAATGGAAATAAAAGTAAATATCTTGAGGTAGTTTGTTACCTCTAAATCAGGTAACGACTTTTGGTTTGTACCAAAATGCATCATTGGATTGATTATTGGACAAGGGAAGGATTCAAGGTCTATGAGATAGATTTTGGGATTGTATTTCATATAATCTAGTTTAAAACTAATTGGTTTGAGAGGTGTAAGGAATGGGGAGATTTGGTGGCCTTTTATAATGGAGGAAAAGGATTTAGTTGGAATTTTTGGAAAGAAGTTACGTGGATACATGTTCTTTCACATGAAAAGTCATAAAAACCAAAAAAAATATATGAAGTGTTATGGCCGAATTATGACCATAAAAACGGTTTTTTAAAAGTTTGTATGTCATTTGGTCCCCTAAGATAATGTTTTAGTCCTTTATTAATCTCAATTTTCCTTAATAATTGAAATTAATTTTTGTTACTTTCAGAAATCATTTTTGAAAAAAAAACAAAATTGGCATTATATGAAATTATAAATTATTATTATTAAATTATAGAATCCATATTTCCAAATTCCACTCACTACTGTGGCAGAACATTATTTAAATTTAATCCTACAGAGAGGACAACAAATGAGGGTTTTAAGGTAAAAAATGTCTAAAATATTTCTATGTTAGTATAATCAATTTCAAAGTGAAATTGATTCCATTAAACTAAATTTTATTAATTTATTTAAATATTATATTATTAAAATTTTAATAAAAGTAATATATAATTAGACCTTATAAATAAATTAGATGAAAATGCAATTCTGAATTAAAATTCAGTACTTTTTAACAATTTGTTAAAAAATGAAATGGTTTAGAAAAACATTCAAAATTCAACAGAACCTTATAATTAAGTTTATAGTTAACATATGAAGTTTATTTTTACATATTGAATCAATTAAAGTGTCAAAATGAATATTGAAAATGAGTTATCTATTAAAAGGCTTTAAAATAGACTTTATAAAAAATTGGTTTTTATGTATGAAATAGAGATTTTTCTTTTCTTATTGCTATCAAAAAAATGGATGAATATAAAATATATATTTCATTGAAATCATAAACTAATTTTAATTAATTATTTTTATTATGACAAAACTCCATTGGATGTATAAATATAATATTATTTATTTTTATATCCATTTGGATCTTATTTATTAGCAACTAATGTAATGATTTTATATTTATATAAAACATTGATTTTCATAATATAGTTAATAATATTCATAATCATTAACATAATGGCTAGGTTATATCATATTATTTTAAATAATTATATTTTAATAATACAATGTTATTTATTAAAACTCCATCTCCAGTGTAATAAGAGCCATAGAAAAAGGACTCTCTTGCGGGTAACGTGACATATCAAGGAAATTCACTCATGAATGTAACACAAGATACCAGGGAAGGTCTCTCTTGCATGTAACATTAGATAACATGACTTTGTGTGCATTACAAGTTATATAATATATTATATTTATTTTATAAAATAAATATATTTTAATGTATCATGTTGATATATTTCCATTTTACAAATTTTTTTGTATTTTATAGATGCTTTTAAATAAATATTTGTACATTAAAATTTTGAGACGTTAAATTCTGATTATTTCAATAATTTAGTAAAATGATCCATAAGTCATCTATGACATGTCGGAATCTGCACACAATAATCTGATACATGTTTTCACTAGTATGACCCCAATGGAATTGTTTCAATAAATATATGTTTCATTTTAGTTAAAAACATGCATCACATTTCAAAACATGATAAAATAATTCTACATTTTTTTCTCTTCATCTTATCTTATATTACTTATTTTATTTCCTTGTAATTTATATCTTTTACTTATTTAATTAATTTTCATATATATAATATGGGAAGAAGAATAAGTAATGGTGTGATGTTCAAAAATAAATAGCGAGCCAATATGATACACATTATTCCTAGTTTGAATTATAGATTAGTTTAAAATAAAAAAGTCAATTTAGTTATTTATTTATATTTTTACTAATAGAATAATTTCTTCTAATACTGGTGATGTATTCTCTTGAAAAAGGATTTTTTTCATAAATATCACGACTTAGGTTTAGGATTAAAAAACAGAGGAACATTGATGTTTTTCAATATATATAACATTTTTTACTTATGTAATTGTATACACCAATGTTTGAAATTTCTATAATACAATTTGATCTTCTGGAATTTGTGTTTTATATTTCATTTCATTTAAACTTTTTATTGGTATATAGTTATATATATATGGTGGTGTTTTTGGGAATGTGAGTTGATGTTATAGCTCACAATAGTATTCCACTTTATCAGTGCTAAAAAAAATATATGATAAATGGTTCCTTTATCAACACTTTTACTAATTCTGATAAATATTCCCTTTATCAGCACATATATACATTCTGATAAAGGTCCCATTAATGGGAACCTATTATGTGTTGATAATATTCTGAGGATTTTAATCTTTCTCCATTATTCAGTACTTCTCTATCACTGATAAAGTCCATTTTTAGCATAAAAAATCCTACATTATAACAGTGAAAGGTATCTATCTCTAGACAAGACTCAAACCCCAATGATTAAATGAAAAATCAAATGATGAATGTATATGGAAAAATAAGTGATCTTATAATTGTTTCTAAATATATTCCCAAAACTATCCTTTAAATTTATATCACCCTTGATGTGGGTTTTTACTTTTCAAAAATTCATCTATCAATGGTTAATTTCCATTTATAAATGAGGTAATACATGTAGAAAGGAATAACTTTTTAACTTATTCTACCACATTTTTATTTATTTATGTTATATTATTCTTCTTCTAATTTATTTTTTTCTTTTTATACTGGTAAATTATGAATGGTTTTTACCACGGTATTCTATTACAATGATGGTACACGTATTAGATACTCTCCCATTTTACATTATGAAAATGAAAATGTGAATCCTACATTGTGTGGTTTACAGCAACTAGGACATAACGTGTTTAATTTTCCTTCACTACTATATATAGATGGTTATAATATAGAATTTTATATATTATTATCATATTTATAAAATATTTTTATTTGAAAATGACAAAACCTATTGTTTCTTTTATATCATTCTATAAAAATGATATCATCACCAATCCATATATACAGACCACTGCCTATATAGAACAATGTACCCCTTTTCACTATCACTATAAAGGATAGATTCATTTCATTAATTATCAGTATATATTATATATATATATAAGTAAAACATTTAATTAATAATTTTTTTTTTTGGAAAAAAAATTAATTAATGTTCACTATCAGGAAAACTATTGATATCGATATATTAGTTCAAACTAGTTATTATTTGTTTGAATATTAATTAAACATGAATATAACTCACTTACAGTGACATTAGAAAATTTTATGTATTTTTAAATCTAGATTTCTATTATCATTAATAGTTTATTAATGATTATCTTTTGGATAAAAAGGATGACTGACACCACATTTTTAGACCATGTTCAAAATGATCAGGATTTTTTAAAATATATATTTAAAAGTTACTATAATAATCAACTACATGAGAAGAAATATTTTAAATAGCGACTAAAAATGAGATCATATACTAATAAAATTATGCTATAGTATGTTAATGTTTTTCACTTTAAGATGCATTAGGTCAAATAAATTTTTTTTAATTCATGCGTAATGGTCAGGGAGTTGGTAACTAAAATTTATTACATTTAGTTATATTAATTCAACTCAACTTGTAGTCCCCCATATTCAATTAATTATCTATTTTAAATGATATTCATTTTTTATTTCTATGTAATCTTTGTTTTGATCTAAATACCTTTCCAATAAAATATTTCTTTCCCATATCATTTAATATAAATAAATGTGGATTGTTTAAGGATTCTCTTGGCTATTAATTTTATATTGATGAATACATGATAATTTCCAAAAAAGACATTTCATAATTTATTTCTCATTTCCATAAAATTATATGAATCTAATGGAGATATTTTAATACAGTATGATTTTAAATAATGGAAATTATGATTGATAATGCATATAACACTTGACAGTTAGATTAAAAGAACAACATATTATTATAATTTTAATATGACCATTATAACCATGTAATATAGATGTCTGGTGTTATTAAAATTTAATAAATTATTAAAAATATATAAATTTATTAATCAATATAATTTTATTTATTTATTAGTGGGAATTAGTCACTAAATTTTTACAAACCACATTTGATTCTCAAAAATATGTTTTTAATTAAAAAGTTTTTTTATCATCATTACTGAGAAAATATTATTATTAACTACTTATAATATTAGAAAAAATATTTGATATAAATAATATCATTTTTTAAATTATCATATCAATCTTAGCTTATGGTTAAATTTTATATTCTTATGGAATTATTGAATTTTCAATTAGTATTCAAAGTCACTAATTATGATAGAATATTGTATATTTATTTAATAAATATAAAAATTCAATTTTTATATTGAAATTATTTTTAAAATTTAACATTCTTCATTATTGAACATATTCCATTTAATTTATTTCTTATTTAGTTGTATACATGATCTTCAGATAAAAATATATTTACTAAAAAATGAACATTCTAGAAAAAATGTGTTATATAATGTTTTTTCATATGAATTTTGAAATATATTCTCACATATCAAATATTTTCAATCAAGAAAAATATATTTGATATTTGAAATAATGATTTCCATATTTGGTAAATATTGGCCTTTTGCATTATAATTAGTAACAAAAGTAAATGTCTGTTACTTTGGTTAGGGTATATTAGGTAATTTATATTAACATAATATGATAGGGACTCAACAATGAACCCAAAACATTCATTAATTTCAATTTATGAGTATATCTCATCTGTAAATATATAAATGATGAATATTTTACTTTTATTCATTTTTCCAAGATATTTACCATTGTATTACTTATGTGAATATAGTTCTAAAAATCTAACACTCCTTCTTATGATACTTATAGTATCTTTGAAATTTTGATAAATAGAAGGTATAATTATTTTTAAATATTCAATTAAAAGATAGATTATTTTTATTTATCATCCAAATTTTATTTTAATTTTTTTACATGAAATAATTAACTTAAAATACCATACAATTTTGACATATTAATTATTTAATTGATTGAAAAATAGATTTGAAATTATAAATATTAAATGTAATATAATTTAAATGATTTATTTTAATCCAAAAAAGTAAGATATATTTTTATATATATATTATGGAAGTTAGAATTTTTTATATTTGAATTCCTTTATTCCATGATGTTACTAATGACAAGTTAGATTTATTGTTCTGAAATTGACATTAATGGTATTTTATAATAATTATAATATTATTAAATTATATAAATTCAGAAAGATCATAATTTTTTAAGGTGATTGGGATATTGAAGAATATAACATATGTGCTCTATTTATGTTTCTTTATTCAATTTCTTGTAACTTTCATGACACTCAATGTGTAAAAAACACTTTTATCATGGTAAGTTTGAAAAAGTTTAATTGGGGGTCGAAATCCAAATCCACTTGTAAATAAATATTCTAGAAATTTCCACATTTTAATATATGATTTGACATAAACTATCCCTATTCTATTCATCTTCTATAATCAATTTTGTGCATTATAAACTAGAAAATTAATTTAAACAATTTTTATTTTTTATAAAATTCCATGAGTGCCCCTCCCCTCTGTTATAGATGGACACACCCTCCCCAGTTTTCCTCAGACATAAAAATCCTATTTTTTAACCAATACCATCCCAAATTCATTTATTAAATTAAACTCAATGTTATCGTGGAATTATTTTTCAAAATGCTACAACCACTTAGGTATTAATGTGTTACGAAAAGTATATTCTCCAAAGTTGAGGAAGAATTTTTACCCAAATGAATTAGTTTTATTACTTATTCCACCTCATTAAAATACTATTTAACCATGATGAAATAATAATATTAGTTTCTTTAAAATAATTAGATTTTATTTTATTAATGTAATATTGTATATTCATCCCCAACTTCTTTCAAATTGGAGAGGAATTCATTTTCATGTGTGTGGCTGACTACTACCTCATAGACTGATATAATGATTTTTCTATCCCAATCTCCTATACTTGGTCAAAATTGTGGATTATTTTAAATATATTATATTCAAAAAAATTAAAAATTTAAAAAATTAATATATCATTTCATTTATTTCATTTCATTTTACTGAAAAACAATATCACCTTTCGGGTGTACATGTATACAACCATCACCATAAAGTGATGTGATTTATTTTTTAACATTATACCACATATATGAGTATATATAAATAAATAATAATGTAGTTATTATATAATTATAATTTTTCAATGTTAAAATAATAATTACTTTATTTCCAAAATGATCTTTTAAAATTTGAAACATTACTCAGATATAGTTATGGACTACCATCTCTATGATTGTTGCGTAGTTCCCTTTTCATAACCACAATTCATGGTGGGATTTGAAATTAAAAATGGTATATAAAAATTAAAATTATTTCATCATAATTATTCAATAGATTATAGAATAATGACCAATTTTTAAAATTTCTACCTAAAGAGGCCATTTTTTACAAACAAGCAGAATATCATCAAAATGTCTTGCATGAACATAATTGATTATGTAATTAATTATAAAAAGTTAAAAGTAATAATAAATTTAAAAATAAAATTATTTATTAAAATAAATAATATAACTTTATTATTTATAATGATGAATAATCTATGTACTGATTTATATTCATAGCAATCGACATTCTTTACAAAAATCCACATTTGAAGTCTCCATTTGTACAATTTTTCCATAAAACACAATATTTCCAAAAATATTTATCATAGATTTATTATAAAGACAATTTTATATATTTGATTATTTTATATCAATGTTTTTAATTTTAATATTATTACATAGTTTACTTTGTTTTTTAGTTTTATTAAATAGAAAAAAGGGAGCGTTCTATTTTAACATAGACAATGACGAAAACATGTCCTATAACCATTTATATTTGAATTATAATATATAAATCCATGTTATCATTCACTAAAATCATATTTAAATTTTTATATTAATTTTATTTTTAAAAATTGATTTTTTATAAAGTGATATACTAATATCTTAAAATAATTTCTCATGGTTGGAAATAATTTATATTTATGATGAAATATTTTATGTGTTATATTTATATTAGGGTTATTTTGGAATTGTTTTCGACTATGGGTGGATCCATTATAAAAAAAGATGGGTGGTTCTATTATGAAACATGTATGGATGTGTTCTTAATATACCTATAATTAATTATGTTAGATTTTTATTTGGAATTTAATTCTGAGGGTCACTTTAATTATAAACATGATTTTTATATAATGTGTAATTGAGATAGATACTCCAAGGATAATCGGGTTGTTTGTGCCATGTGAAATCATAATTTTTATTAAAATCATATGTGTTATATTAACATGATGCATCATTTTACATATATAATTTATCAATGATTTCATTGATTTTTTTAAAAAATATTTTTATTTCCCAATGTATAAAAATGAATATATATTTAATGTAATGTATATGTTACATATTATTGGTGAAAAATATAACATTTTGAAAAAAATTTATTAATATTTTCTAATCGTAAAAGAAAACAATAAAAGAATTAATTTCCCATTTATATAATTCTGAAATGTTTTTTAAAATTATTTTTTTAAAGAAGTTGATTTATTGGGTAATAAAAATAATTATTTTCAACCCAATGATTATCTTCAAAAAGGAATTTTTTTTATAAGTATTCAGGGACTATTGGTTTCATTATTTCTATTTATTTACCTTAATTTTTTTTAGGAAATCATGTTTTTAGTGTTTTAATATAGTTCTTTATGGTTTAGTAGGGACAAAGATATGGTAATGATAAAAATTATGAAGATTAATGTCAAGAATATATTACTATGTATATCATAAAACTATTAAATTATAGGAAAATGGATAATAAAAAGAAATGTACACTTTTTGAAATATGATTTTTCATGTATGAGTTATATCCTAATTATATAAAACTATATTCTTGAAAATATCCACGAATTTAATGAATGTAAATTCAGGTGTAAAATATAAATATTTTTTAAAGTATAAGGTCTTATCTTTACAATTGGTATCGGTGGAAGGGTTTAAATACAATTTTATATATTGATGTTTTCATGGGAGGTTATATTAAGTGTAATAGATACCATCATTGTTTAATGATTAAAATTTTGATCATAATTTCAATTTCCTAAAGACCCCGTTTAAGATTTTATGTGATGGTATTTTAAAGTGATTATTTATATTTTGACAGACATTTTATTAAGTTGAATTATACGTACCATTATAGGACCTCGAGATACCCTAAGAGGGGAAAGAATAATCAGGTTTTTAACATTTTATTTTAATGTGATCGATCTTGTTCCCAAATTGTAAGGAACACGTTAAACCTATGTGATGGATATGATCATTAATCAAAAATTCACTTGAAAATAGATTACACATAAAAATTTTACATTTTTCACCACTAAGGTCTATGTCCAAGGAGAATGCACTAAAAGTGTGCCAGTAAAACAAAAATCTACTAATCTTTACTTGTTTTAGTGTGCACAAGTTTAAGCGTAGTTACCGTATTCAAGGAACAATTCCTTTAGAATAATTCAGGGATATCACATTGTGTCCCTCATATCACTTTTATTTATCCCCCCTAACTCACAACGTTGGGTGAGGACTTGCTCAGTTAATCCACTTGAAGGCCTCTTCAATAGATTGGAATTGAAGTCTTTGTCTCTGTCCAGCACGAGACACTGGTTATATCATGTTCCGGAAGAGATGTAGTTGAAATAACTGATCAAACACGTCAGATGATCAAAACATACTATAAGAACACACTAACAATTGTGTGCTACACATTACCTTTCACATAATATTTTGGATTGTTGTGAAAGATGATGTTCACAAAAACCTTATTTGTTTCACAACCATTATCTTTCTTGAAGACAAACTTTAAGGTTCACTTGGTCTTTTTAGGAAAAAGGAAGACTTTGCACACAAGTTTCTCTCTCTACTTCTCTTTTGTAGGCAAGTCTTTCATGTTGTAGAGGAACCTGAACTACATTGATAAGTTTTAAAACATGTGAGAGGGTAGCTACAAAATTATAGGCCTCAATATACTTGTTCCCAAGATTATAACATGTCTTCATCAGTGCACGTAATTTTCATTCTGATCATGAAAAACCCCTTTTCACATCATATTGGGAATGTAAAACTCTTCCTCTCATCCTTATCTTTCCCTCACATTTGAATCATTCACACGCTTTTTTCCTTTTAAATATTTTATGTAAAGGATCCTGAAAAAAGGATTTAACGCAAATTTCCAAACCTCCTTCAATCTTTTGTGAAACTCCCTAAACAAAAATAAATTTCTCCATATTCCATTTTTTTGAACCAAAAATATGGAAAAAATTGGGAAATAATGACACCTTCAAGCATGAACATAAATCCTAGGCTCGATCCATTCCCCCCTTGGATCAAGTGTTGGAATCTATCAAACTGAATGTCAAACAGCTCAAGAAATCCTAGAGGCAAATTCTGATGACTCAGTATTTGGAGCACATGTTATAAAACGGAACAATTTGGTGGTTATGGTTCTTTCGTAGGATCGAAAGGCAATAGAAAGCTCGTACTTCAAATGCCTCAAAGTGTAGGACTAGAACAAATCATTTTTCCATGCGTGTATTCAATAGAGGAGGCGTTTTATCAAATCAAATGTGGATCTCGAAGATGGACCTTTCACAGATGACAGAGAGGTGGTAGGGGGTTTGGCTCTCTTTTACTTTAAGGATCTTCTTATGGGTCCAACTATGACCATGGTTCAAGGGTACCCCTTAGGGGAATCCTTGGTATGGGAGGGGATTACAAGACTATTGTTTGTCTGGTACAATGATATGGTTCAAGGTATCCCCATGTAGGAGTAGATTCAAGATCCAATGTTAAACCTGGATCCTGAGAGTGCAGCAGGTCCCGATGCTTTCCCTGGATCCTTATATAGGGGCATTTGGGAGGTTGTGCGGAGTGATATCATTCATTCCATCTAGGATTTCTTCCATATGGTAGGCCTTCCTCAGATCCCCTCATCTACGAATCATGTGACTCTTCCAAAGATCAAAGACCATCATTCCCTCCACCATTATCTTCCTATAATCATGTGAAATTTTCCTTACAAAATCTGGTTAACTGTCATCAATAAGAGGCTATCGAGACTCCTTCCTCAATGGATTTCCATTTCCAAACATGGTTTTGTGATGGAGCACTCCATTCAATTAGCTGTGGATATATAATAGGAAATGATGAGAGACCTTAACTTTAAATCTTGATGTTCAAACATGGTAATTAAACTAGTAATGATAAAGGATAACTATATGTTAGAGTGGGGGTTTATCAACCGGGTCCTTAAAAAGATGGGTTTTTCTTCTTGGGATTGCGACCTCATCTTCAGATGTGTTATCTCATCATGTCCGGTTGTATCATTCATGGGGAAAACTCATGGCTTCTCTAAGGTCGTCTGTGGACTTTAGAAGGTGACCCATTTTCCCGGATCATTTTTATTCTCTCTCAAGATACTCTTAGTATTCTAATCAAAATGGTTATTTCCAATGGGAAAATACTTCTTTTTTGTTAGAGGTTTAGACTTTATTCTACATCACAGGTGATGTTTGTCGATGATATGATGATTTTCATGAACTCAGGGAAGAGTTATATCGATGGGAAAAATTATATATTTGACAAATATTTCTATTGTTTTGGAAAGATTATTCGTATGGAGGATAAAATCTTATATGTATCTGATTCATGCATTGAATTTAGGGATATTGATATAGGTACCAGTTTGAACATGTGGTGTGGAGTCTTTCTCATGGTGTGTCTTGTTTCCCTTATTTATTCAGGAAGAGTGTGTAATAGTCACTTCAAAAAAGTGGTGATTAAGATTATGGGTCTAATTATAAATTGGAAAAATCACTTCATATTCTTTGGCAGATGAATCTCTCTTGTCAATAGCATTCTATCAGCAATTTTAGTCCGTGATATTTCTTCTTTTTGTGTGCCAAATGGTGTCATAATGTTTATTGATAGGATCCTTGAATGTTTTATCTATGATACACAATCTGTGGTGAAGAGACATTAAGTTTCATAGGGGAAGATGGTGAGGCCCATTCCTGAAGGAGGGATAAGTGTTAAACGTTTTGCGGTCATAATTCATTCCATGCATGCAAGGTTCACAAGGAAAATTATCAAGCATTGTATATTGTGGGGAGAGATTATGTCCCAAATGTTCTAGTCTAGTTCTGCATATCCTTCAGAAAATGGGTCGACCTTATGTTCCATTGTGTGTAACATCATCTTGGAATCCCATCCACACTTTCAATGGATCATTATTGAAGGAAACATCCTATTTTGGTTTCATAATTGTTCGGGCCACATGATTTCCTATCCAGGGTTTCCAACTCCCACATTCCCATTTTAGGAATCGATCAAACGTCCAAAATTATTTAGATTAGTTCCAAATGTATCTCAGAAGGAGGTGTTCAACTCTATTCTTATTACCTGAGGGGATGATAGGTTCATTTTCACTCCTTATATCTTAGGAAAATTTAACACGATAGACTATTGAAGGTTGAACTCCTCTCAGGATCAGTATAATAGATGGAATGAAAAATTATTGTGAAAAAAAATTCTTACTAATATTAATTTCATTATATGTAGAATTTGTAACATTTCTATACCTTATAATATCAATGTTATACACCTCATTATTAGCATGGGTTCCTATTGCTACTATTTTATTGCCAAAAGTGATGAGAGCATGAGTCGTATCTTCCTTGAAGGGGATTTGGCTCGCATTGTATAATGTTTCTTTTTAGGAGTTCATAGCTTACTCACCCCAAGAAGCATGCAATGACATGTTCCTGGAGTGATGGTTTCATGGTTATGAGGATTCAGTGGTTTTAAATGTGGTGGGTTTATTAATTTTCAATATGGGTTCTTGGTTCTTATGGAATTCTAGGAACTGATCTAGGTTTTGAGGTTTCGACTTCCACTGGTCGGTCAGTAGAGTCCAGATCATGGTGCATGATGGTTTATCAGATTTTTCATTCTCGAAACTATATGGAGGCACATTCTCTTAGTTCTATTTATGCACCTTTGGTTGGGGTTCCACACATCCCCTCCACGGGGTGATGGATTTAGTGAGTTCATCTAAGGGACGACATGAATCTTAAAATGGATTGGTATTGTGTCATACGTGACATGTGCATAGGCGAGGTGGTTCGCAATGATAGAGGGACTGTATTACTAGAATTCACAGCTAACATCATGAGTGGTTTTTCTATATAGGTAGAGGCAAAAGCTATTCTCTGAGGTTTTTCCATCTGTAAACAAGGGGACATTCATATTTCCCAGGTGGAGACAGATTCTATGATTATCCATGATGTATTATTTGGTAATGTCTCTATCCCTTGATCAATGTCTTACATCATTGGGAAATTCAAGGGATTTTTGAGAAACAACATTATGGTTACCCACACCTAGTGGAATGAGAAAAATGTGGTAGACTACTAAGCCTCCCTAGGAATCCCTAGTACCCTACTTAGTTGTCTATATGAGGTTTCCATTCATAAACTTGAGGGGATGAACATGATTCATGATGATTCCCTTGATCTGCAATACTTTCGAACATCTTATTTCTTTTTTGTTTTCATTCCCTATAGTTTTCCATGTCAAATAATAAAAATTGAAATGCTAATGATGATGAAAACAAACACAAACCACACTCCATTTAAAGTAAAGATAATATTTGGTACCAATATCAATTTTTTTATATGATGTACTATTTTAGAAATAGAATATTATATATTTTTGGGGTGTAAGAGTAATGGATTGAGAGAACCATTATGGTTAAAAATAAATAATTTTAATGTCATTTAAATTAGTTTTAAAGATTTTATGTTTAATGTATTATTTTATATAAATTGGTATTGTCAACATGTGGGTCGTATACTATTTACGATGAAGTAATTCATCTCATTTTTAATGATGACATTCTCTATAGATTCATGTTAGTTTATCAATATGGAATTAAAATGATCTCATAAAACATTTTTTCTCAATTATGATGATTTAATAATTACTATAATGGAAAAAAATCTCAAAATATTTTGAAACCATTCTGAATATCCAAATCACCAGTATGAATCTACTTGATATATCATCAAATTTTAATATGATAAATATTTCAATTGACTATTGTATTAATATTATTTTATTTCAAATTTTCAACTCATATAACTCATTCATAAAGGTAAATATCACTTATGAAATGAAATATTGAATTTTGGAATATATTATCACCATGCTAGAATATAATTGGGATATAAATATCAAAAAAGAATATCATGATGGAAATATTTATGGTTTCAGTTTTTTTATCTTCCAATTATGTATAATTATTCATAAAGACATATTCCATAACATTAAATAATTATAAAAATTGTAGTTAAGGGTTTTAGATGGAGAACATGATTTATGAATTTGTTTATCAATGATATTCTATAAAATCAAAAATATGATGAGAATTATAAAAGGTTGTATAGTATATTTAAAAAAACAAATTTTTGATGAACTTTATAAAACTAAAAATTGGTCAAGTTAAAAAGTGTTAATTTTCAGAGACACTCATTTTTTAACATAAGGTAAAGAGATGAAAAAAGTTGAGTCAATTTTTTGTTGATCACAATCATTCAATATTATTTTATTTTCTAGATATATTATTTTAATAAAACATTTTAGGTTGAAATTTCATTTGATTATTAATGGTATTTTGGTATATATTCTTTATTTTATTGGGATTTGATAAGAAATGTATAGTTTAATTATTAAGGAAACCCAAAGGCTAAGAAACATCACATCATATATTTTAATGCCCCAGTTTTTAAACCCACATGTGATGGATGAAAATTTCAAACCATTCACCACTTTCCCATGTGATGTCATAATTACTATGACATTACAATTAATGGTT
This sequence comes from Viscum album, assembly GCA_963277665.1. NCBI lineage: Eukaryota > Viridiplantae > Streptophyta > Magnoliopsida > Santalales > Viscaceae > Viscum > Viscum album. Next base: position 353,622,759 of record OY728155.1, on the reverse strand, counting down.
ATATTTTTATTGGAAAATATGTTTAAGAATATAGATAATAATGGGGCTAAAGAGTTATATGGTGATTAAGTGTATTTTAGAAGAATATATCCATATTTTTTAGAGAACTATAATAATAAATAAAATAAACCTTTATGGGATTTAATTTGATAATTAATGTATTATTTCACTTTTTAAAGAATATAATATTTCATTTTTACTTTACACTGATTCAGTTCATTTATGGGAATGATTAGAATATATTGGAGATTATATGTGTATGTAATATAATTTTTTTAATGAGCCGTTATGAGTGATTGATTTTATTTTGAAGTAGATGTAAATTATATCAATGATGAATATATGATCAATTCATTCTATAATTTGGATTTCAAAATTATTTTTGAATATTATAATGATATAGGAGGATAAAAATTTATTTAATGATCTACATTGATCATTTAGTTATTGTTTTAATTATGGAGATAAATTTATTATTTCAATATATGTAGGTTTATTCAATTTGAAAATTATCATAACCTATTGTAACTATTAAGTTTATGGTTTATGTATAAGAATAAGAACTATATATTGTTACCCATTTTTTTGAGTACATGATTTGATGGATTATTTTTCTAGTTATTCCAACATAGAAACTTTACCCTTGAATTCCTATAATTTAGGGTGAATGACGAGATTGTTTTGAAATTTTAGTAAAGGAAAAAATATTACATATCTTGTAATTAGATTACCTATTGATCAATTTGAAGACGGTAAATGGAATTCCTAAAATATATGTAATTGATTTTGAAAAAAAGAATTATTTTTTATTAATAAATTATATTTTTTTACATCTTTTTGTTTTATAGTCTTGTGGTAATTAACATCCACATAATAATTCACAATATTTTAATCAATATCTCTGTCACTCCACATCATTATTAAGACATTATAATTTTATTCTATTTATATAATATTAATTATCAAAATATACTTCTTAATTTTAAATCATTTTAGGTTTTATTTTAGAGGACCATTATATTTTCCTTTCCATCTTTTGAACAAGATGTTTTGTTTACCCTGTTATTGATGTGTTGTTTTAATAAAGGTATTTTCATATAGAAGTCCTTTGATTTTTTATATCATGTTAAAATTGAGTAGACTTGCATTTTAAGGGGATTGGGGGAGAAAATAACACACAATTATTTTAAAAGAAGGAAATGTTTTTCTATAATGTGTATGACATATAACACCAAGCATACATGAACCAAAAAATATTATAATTTAAATAGAACCATTATAACCTAGAAATTGAATTGGTTGGCATGATTAGGATTATCCATATTATAAAATATTTATTTGACGGTACTAATCAATAAAAACCTATTTATTCATTATTCAGAAATAATAAATTATATTTTAGAATCGATAAATTATTATTCTAGAATTTGTTCTTATAAAAAATGGTATTTAGTAAATTCTCTGAGTGAATATTATAATAAATTTTTGAAATATGTGTAAATTTAATTTGATAAAAAACTATTTTATTTTTCAAATCAGCATGTAAATCTTATCATATGCTAAAAGTTTTATATTTTCCTAAAATGATTAAATTTTTAATGAATAGTAAAAAAAATTATTTTTAAAAAATTTTCTTTTCAGGTAATTAAAATGTAAAATTCTATTATAGATTAGTTTTAAAATATAATTAGTTATTTTTAATTTTTAATAGTAAAATTATGGTCTATTAATTTAGTTTTATTCTTGAATTTGGTATAAAAATGATTTCATATATATAAAATAATTTTTCAATATTTTTTATTTCTTCTCATCATTGAAATTTAATTTTATGTTAAATTATAAAAATAATCTATTGTTTGAATCATGATAAATTTTTTACACATTTCGAATCATGGGTTTCCACTTTTTTAAATATCCATATTTTAGTTTTTATAATTATTAATAGAATCCATTGTAAATTTATGTCACCCCGGTAAGGGTACATCATGTAATTTTGAATAAATATAATATGATAATGACTCAAAAATGATGGTAACACATCAAATAATTACATTAGATGTTTTTATATCATTCATAAACATCCAAATCATGTATATATGACCTTTTATTTCCATGTTTCTATGATATGATGATTATTGTTTTTAAGTTAATATAAAGAAAAAAATATGAATCTTTTTTACGTAATAAATATAATTCATTTTAAATATGGATAAAATAGAATATGTTTAGTAATAAATATTCCTTTGATAGATAAAATAACTTTATTATTATTTTCATTTATTTTTTATTTAATTGATGAAATGAATACTAGAAATGTTTATGAAATGCTTATATAGTTTTTTTTAATTAATTGAAAATTAAGATAATTGAATTTAAATATATGAATAATTATATAATTTGAATTAATTAATTTAACCACAAAAATTTATGGATAAATATAATACCTTTATGAGTTATAAATGGTTTACATTAATATTTCATTTTGACATGATGTTAATCAAGTAAAATTCATGAAAATTACTAAAATTAATATTAATGATATTTTATAGTAAATAATATATTATTAAATGATTAAATATTTCTAAAAAACTATAATCATCCAACTATTTAGGATCTGGTGAAAAATATCAACAATAGTGTTATAAGAACTCTAACTTTTATGGAGACATATCAAAATATTTAGATGTATGATTTTACCATTTATTTATTACATTTAAAATGGGTTTTAGTTTGGGGACATTTTGGGAGATGTTTGAAAAAATGGGATGAGACGGGGCTATCAGTGAGACCCTATGTGATAAACTATGCACAAGAATTAATTAAGTATAAAAATTAATTCTAATATTTCTTGAATCCCCTAATTAACACAAAATTGACAAAAATTCATCTATAGGTCCTCATTCACATTTTGGGAGATCTTCAAAAAAAATTATACCCTCTCAACCAATGTTCTTTGTGAATCAAAGCCCATATTGAATAGTGCTTCTCTCCTGATAAGTAATTTTTTCTCTCGTTCTTCCATCCTTCTTCCTCCACCCATTCCACTTTTTTTAACAATGTAGTCTATTTTATTAGATATATATATATATATAACTATTTTGTTAGATCTTGATATATGATTGCAGATGTAGATCTACATTTAATCATACAAGATATTTATTTTTGTGAATATTGATTTTAGGGTTTTCAGATTCGGATCTAAATCTACGCCATTCTGAGACTCACCTTTGAGGGATTTCTATTGGGTGATTCATCTTTGAAAATTTGAGGTAAGTGGTCTAATATTACTTTTTGATATTAATTATTTTTATTAGGTGTATAAAATTTTATAATTTATAGCATTCTTTAGCAATTTGAATTCCTTAATTGGGTTAATTAATGTGGCCAATTGATTAATTGGTTTGTTGTTAAAAATGATGATTAATTGGGGATTTAATAATTAGAATAACGGGATGATGATTTTGATAATTAATTTGGGAATTAATTATGATATTTATGGGTTATACAATTAGATAATTAATTGAGTAATTAATTTTGAGATTTAGGAATTTGTGATTTACATAACGACTAATTGATTAATTGGATAAATTGATGAAATTGATGATTAATTTTGGATTTCCTCATGAGTATAAGGGGATTCTCATTTTGATAATTAATCTTTGAATTAATTATGATATTTAGGGTATTTTCAATTAGATAATTAATTGAGGACTTAATTTTGATATTTGGGAATTTCTGATTTAGATAATGACCAAATTATTATAATGATAAATTGTTGAAATTTATGAAAACTTTGGGAGTTCATTATAAGATTAATCAGATTATCATTTTTATAACTATTTTGAGAATTAATTATGAGATTTATGGTCTTTATAGTTAGATAATTAATTTATGAATTAATTTTGATATTTGGGAATTGTGATTTAGATAATGGTCAGTCAATTTAATTGGGTTATAGTTGAAATTGATGATTAATTAGGGTGTTAATCGTTGGATAAAGTTGTTTTACATTTAAATAATTAATTGGAAAATTAATTCGTAGAATTAGGGGGTGCTCAATTGGATAATTAATGGTGTATTAATTATGATATTTAAGAATACATGATTTCGATAACACCCAATTGATTATTTGGATTATTATTGAAATATATGAGTAATTGGAGAGTTGATAATGAGACTAAGGGACTTACCATTTAGATAGTTAATCGGTGAGTTAATTATGAATTTTAGGATAAGCCCATTTGGATAATTAATTGAGGTATTAGTTTTGACATTAAGAGACATGAAATTTAGATAACTAATCAGGGGATTAATTATGAGATAATGAGACAATTGGTTTAATATAATAAATTAATGAATTAATTATGTTATATCTTGATATATGAGTTGATATAATTAATGATAGTTTAATTATGACATTTCTAGATCTATGAGTTGAGATGATAAATGATATATTAATTATGATATGAGTAGATATTTGTGTGGATTTAGTTATTTAACTAATTAATTAGGACATATCATGGTATATGAATTGAGATTATTAATTGTAGAATTAATAATGACATAATTAAATTGTTTTTTTGAATAATTAATTGTTGAATTAATTTTGGAAGCTGATACATGGATATTGAATAATTAATTTTTAATGAAGCAATGTTTTAAAAATGTAAATTCCTCTCTTATAAAATATAATCACATTAAAGCACAAAATAATGAACTAATAAGTTCTTTATGGCCTTTAAACTTGTGTTTTTCACTTATATGATTTGAATTTTGAAAATCTAACATACATGGTTGTGACCAGTATGTTATTTGGAGTCTGATAAGAAAAACATAATTTTTGGTGAACAATAACTTACTGTTATGAATAGTAACATACCCCTGTGAATATTGATATAACCTAATGAATATTATCCTTACCTATGATTGTATATAGATAATATTCAAGAGAATGTATGATGTACCTATATTTTAAAATAAGAAAATGAATGTTTTAAAACTAGTTTTTTAATAATAAATTATGAATTTTATTAGATATCTAAATAAAAATATTTGAAAATTTATTAATGAAAAATGGATCTAATTTTTGGATTCTACACATAAAAAAATATTTTGGGTGAATTTTTGTGATTTATCTATAATACATGAATTTTTTATGAATAGTAAAATACTACAATTTATGATAAATCCTATATAATGGATTTATTGAGTCATTAATGATAATCTACTAATGTAAGCCCATTTGGATTGAAATCACATGAATTTATTAATATTCTTGGTCATGGAATCATAACTATTTTGGGTCGTGAAAGATATTAATTAAATAATGGTTAAAATATTATCAAAACCCTCCTCTCCTCCGCTATAACCACCCCCCCCCCCCCCACTCCCTCTTCTCTTCAATCCTCTCAATCCTTCTTCCTTGCCAATTTTCGGCCCAAATCTCTCCCCAATATCCTCCCCCACGCCCAACATCCCCTAAAATCTTCAAAATAACAAAAACTCTCCATTTAAGAGGATCTCAACGGAGATAAAATCAAGACGTAAATTTCTCTTTCAATTTCATATATTTCTTTTAAGTTATTTTTTTCTTTCTTCACCTCCCTTCACCCAAATAGTATAATAACTCCAATAACATATATGTACTAGATTTTTGTAATGCTATTTGTATATTTTATTATCATATCTCTCCCTATATTTTCTTATAATGAAATGAAAACACCGTTTATGATGTGTGAATTTAACACATAAAGGACAACAGTTTATCAATTTATTTTATCATCTTTAATTCTGCTCATGAAATCAATTATGTTATAGTGGAAAAATAATATTCTATATGTAATATATACTATTTTTGGTTCTGTAATCCTTTTAAAAAAAATGGTATTTAATTATAAATAGAAACATGTTCTTTGTAATCAAACCCCCCGACAAACCAAAACAGTTATCACTATGGTTTTATAAAATAATTAATCTTTACTCATAATAACCGAATGGATTTTTACAGCCATGTAATATTATTATTTTTAACTAATAAACTATAAAATAATTTTTAGACAACCACATTAATCTTACATGTCTACCAAAACATGAATATAAGTGAACCGATCTTTAAAAACCAACCAAGAAACAAGACCTGAACAATGAAATTGAGCTTTATAACCAATCAAAAAGCCATTAAATGAACTAAAAAGGGTTGAAGTAAATCCATTTCTTATAGAAAAAGTTATAGAACTATTAATTAATAAACCTAATTTTTTATTCAGGTCATTAATAAAAGTGGAGAACACCCCCAGACTTATGGTAAGGGATCCTCTCCATTTCAATCTTAATCAAGATTGTCCTCTATGTTATGACTTTTTTTGTATAATCCCAATTGATGGGGGTATTTTTTTCACCTCCCCCATAATTCTCTCATGATTAATAAGTGATTATAAACCCCTTTTAACTCTCATCAATCCCTCTTAGGTACACCCGACACCATGCCAATAAACCATAACAAATTCTACCCGAACATTCTATGTTATTTCAGGATGACTTATATTTATTTATATCAAAATGGAGTTATCAAATTCATTTATGTACATATTCTAAATTATGTTTTGTATTAATAAATTTAATTTTAAATACCTTTCATCACTCTCTTTCAAATATATACACGTTTTTAAATTATTCCCTTTTTAGAACTTTCCGTTAAGAAATCCTATTTTAAGGGAACTTAATCAATTTTTACCAAATTTCATGTGCACCATATGCTTTATTTTAAGACACCATTATATTTCAAAATTAGTATTTTTATTATGAAAAATATCTTGATTCAATTCTGGTTCTATTTAATATATTGTCCTTTTTTTTAATTTTAAAGGATCTATAGTATTTTCTTTAAAACCGTACAAAAATGTTTTAATAATAATGTTTCTCAAAGAAATTTATTATATTTTTTCACTTTTTTTTCAAATCACATACCATTTTATATGCCTATTTTACCTTATGAACTTCCATGTTTATTCTAATCCCTTTCTTTCATTGATATTTTTGTGATATTCCCATTTGTTATGCTTTATGTTATGATTGTGGTACCCAATTAATTACATGGGTACCCTTATGTTTATGTATGGTTGATTATGTATGATTATTTATGTGGAATGAATATTCAGGAAAATGTTGAGATGGGTGCACTGAGATAGCGCTCCAATGCATTAGGTAAAGTTAAGTCTCATGAGATGCGATGTGAAATGAGATTGATGGTTATCCTTGACACATAAAACATTGGGAAATGGGAATGGAGGTTTTCTTGGACCCATATCAGAATGGGAAACAAGATTGGTGGTTAGCCTTGACTTGTACTAAAGACATGTTTAATAATTATACCACATTTATATGATTCCATATTTATATGATCAGATGTTTATATGTCATGATTCTATATGTTCCATGATTTTGATATCATTATGTCATGCCTCATAACTCATGTTCTTTAGATGTATCCTTATGTTCATTCCCTTACTAGGAATTTTAGCTCATCCATTTTTTCATGTGTTCCCTAAGGTACCCTATACAGATATAAGGGCTCAAAGGATGTTAGGATCTCTTTATGGATATTAAATAAAGAAGTAATTTTTAGCCATGTGTTTTACGTTTTATATAACTAGTATTCAAATACAATAGACTTTATAATCCTTGGATTGTAGTCTATTGTATAATTAGGCTTAAAAACATGCAATGTTATATGTGAAAGGCTGGGGTCTCTATAGTTGGTATCATAAGATGGTCTAGTTCTTTGGAGATTAGGAATAAGGAACCTAAGCGAGAACCATATGGATGAGAAAACGTATAAGAAAAAATTACTAAATTTTGGTGAGTGTTGAGTAAGGGGTTTTTTAAGAAAATACATCTATGTCTAGATACGAGTAGGTTGAGGTGGATCTGGCACATATCTATCTAGAGGTAAAACTTGGAGACACCAATTTGAGCTATGCTCAAATGTGAACTGGTGCACTAAAGAGGGACTTTTTGCACTCATGTTTATGACACTCCCAAGGGATATGCTTTCGTAGATTCATGATCTTAGTACAGACCATTATTAAGGTTCAAATAATCCCCTAAGAATATATGTTATGAAATAGATTGAGGATAACCTAGATTTAAACCCAAGTAATCACAAGTTAGGGTATACATCTTCTTTAAAACTGTAAGGAGGAAGATGAATCTCTTTTAGAATCATCATCTCAAGTGTGGATATTAATTCCTTATGAGCAATAATATCTAGCACAAATGATTGAGAAAAATGGGGGAATCATGCTTGAAGACATGCCCATGGCGTAGGATTACACTGATGTATTACCTGAAGAGTTTCTTGGTCTTCCTCCTGATCATGAGGATGAGTTATCAATTGAAGATATTCAGGGATCTCTACCTATATCAAAGGCCCCTTATTGAATGGCCACCATTGAAAAGGAAGAGCTAAAGAAGCAGTTATATGATAATCTAGAGAAGGCTTTTATTTTCTCGAGTGCTTCACTATGGGGTGTGCGAGTCCTATTCGTCGAGAATAAGGATAGATCAATGTTCCTTTGCATTGATTATCGCATGGCCAATAAAACAAAAATAAAGAATAAGTGTCCCCTAGAAAAGATAGATGACTTGTTTTATTAGCTTTGTAGGGATAGATATTACTCTAATGTGGACCTTTAGTCAGGATATCAAAAATTAATTGTAAGGAAGGGATATATTCCCAAGACTTCCATTCGAACAAGTTATGATCACAGTGAGTTCCTATTGATGCCCTTCTGACTAACTAATGATTCAAAAGAAATCATGGATTTAATGAATAGATTCTTTAGATATTACCTCGACAAATTTGTGGTAGTCTTTATTGATGATATTTTGATACACTCCAAGATAAAAGAGGCACATAAAGAGAATTTTAATACTGTGTTAAAGATGCTACGAATGGATAACTTGTATGAAAAGTACAGTAAATGTGAGTTCTGGATGGAGGAATTATCATTCTTGGGGCATATTTTTACATGAAAAGGGATTTCTGCAAACCCTTCCATGATAACGACAATTGAAGAGTGGCCCATACAAAATTACTTAATGTAGATAAATAGCTTTTTGGGTCTAGTTGGGTATTATTGAAAATTTGTGAAGAACTTCTCATGATTGTCAAACCCAATGATAAAAATAACACCGAAGGAGGTATTGTTTTTCGGGACTCAGGACTTCAAAGATTGTTTCATGGAGTTGAAAATGAGGCTTACCACTACACCAGTACTCACACTCACACAAAATGGATAACTCTTTTTGGTGTATTGTGATTCTTCAAAGAAGGTATTAAGCTTTCTACTGATGATAAATAATAAAGTGATAGCCTCTTCATCAAAGTAGCTAAAACTATATGACAAAAACTATCCTACGCATGGTCTGGCATGGGCGGAAATGATCTTAGCATTGAAAATCGGGTGGCATTATCTCTATGGGGAGATGTGTGAGATATATACTGACCACAAGAGCCTCAAATAAATATTCATACAAAATGGAGCTCAATAGGGGCCAGTGAATATGGATAGAGATCATCAAGGATTATTACTGCTCAATCCAATAACATCCTCGTAAGGCCAACATGGTGGAAGATGCCCTAAGTAGAAAGGATCCTGCATCTTTATCAATGATGAGAATTGTGAAGGATCCGATCATATTATATTTGTAGAGGATAAACGTGGGAACCATCAATGGAGAAACATCATCAATACTTTCAAATGATTTTCCATCCATCTCCCGTGGAAAAAATAATGGATTCTCAAAGAAAGATGTAGAAATTTTGAAAAGGGTGGATGCTATTAAAAGGGGGAAATCCTTAGAGTTCAAGGTGGATGAGGAAGGAGTTGTATAATTTGGGTCATGATTATGTATATCATCTAATCCAGATATAATGAAGGAGCTTATAAATGGTGGACATAGCTCGACCTTCCCTATCCTCCCAGGGAGCACAAATATGTACCGAGAACTTCGAGAAGCCTTTTAGTGGGGCAATATGAAAAGAAATATTGTTGAATATACATAAAAATGCCTGGTATGTCAACAAGTAATGGCTTTGTTGAAAAAGTCTAAGGGAATGACGAAACTACTACCCATATCAATGTCGAAGTGGGAGAACATTACAATGGACTTTGTCACTACAATACCAAGGATATCCAAAGGATACAATTTTATATGGGTCTTTGTGGATCATATTATGAAGATGACAACAATTTTCATTATTTTATAGGACTTCTTATTAGATAAACATCCATGTATTTACATCAATGTAGTGGTAAGGCTTCATGTAGTACCACTATCTATTTTTTTCTATCATGATCCATGATTTACCGCAATATTCTGGAAAAGTGTCCAACCAACTCTAACCACTGAACTAACCTTTATAATGGATTATTATCCTCAAACTGATGGATAATCTGAGCAGGAATATTCAAACACTAGAAGAAATGTTGAGAGAATGTTCCATGGAATTCAAAGGAGGATCAAACCAACATCATCCACTAGTTGAATTCTTTTACAACAATAGTTTCAACTCAAGAATCTGAATGGCACCATATTATGCCCTTTATGGGAAAGGTAAACATCATTAGTGTGTTGGGATGAAGTTGGTGAGTGTAAGCTTATAGGACATGAAATTGTCAAAGAAATTGTGTAAAATGTGAGCACCATTCAACAGCATATCAAGGATTCTCAAAGTCAACAGAAACATTATGAAAACAATCGTAAATGAATCCTTGAGTTTAAAGTCAGAGAAATGGTATTTCTACCCATATCTCTAAGGAATAATTTCATGAGATTTGTGAAGAATTGGAAGTTATGTCCCAGGTACATCAGCCCCATCAAGATCCGTGATCGGGTCAGAGATGTAGCCTATCGACTATCATTTCAACATAACATGTCGAATGTACATGATGCCTTTCATGTATCCCTCTTAAAAAAGTACATACTAGACACTTCACCTGCACTCTCTTCAAAGGTGGTATAGTTGGAGGATAATCATTCCTATGAAGAGCATCCAATGAAGATCTTAGATCATATAGATAATATTCCATGTAACAAGACTACTCACCTAGTAAAAGTGATTTATTAGAACCACAAGTATGAAGAGGAAACATCATAACTATAAGAGGCCATGAAGGAAAATTACCTGAACATATTTGTGTCTTGGAGGGTAAAACGATATTTCTAGGGTGAATTTTCATAAGGGGGGAGGAATGTAACAATCCAATGCTTTATAAATGGAAATTACTCTCTTATAAAATATAATCAGAATAAATCACAACATAATGAACTAGTAAGTTCTATGTGACATTTAAACATAAGTTTTCCCCTTCTGTGATTTGAATTATGAAAATATAATATACACGATTGCGATCAGTAAGTTATTTGGAGTTCAATAAGAAATACTTAATTTTTCATGAATAGTAACTTACCCATATGAATAGTAACATAGCCTTATGAATAGTGATATACCCTAATGAATAGTAACTATATTTATGATAGTTTGAAGATAATATTCAATTGAAAGTATGATGTACCTGTATTTTAGAATAAGTAAATGAATGTTTTAAAACTGGTTTTTTAATAATAAATTATGAGTTAAATAAATATTAAAATAATCCTATATAGAAAATTATATTTGAAAAATGGATTTTATTTTTGGATTCTACATGTTATAAAATGGGTATGGTTAATTTTTGGGATTTTTCTATAATACATGAATTTTGTATGAATAGTAAAATACAACAATTTACATTAAATGCTAAATAATGGATTTATTGAGTCATTGATGATGATCTGCTGATTTAAGCCCAATCTTTTCAATTTCACAAGCATTTATTACTATTCTTGGTCATGAAATCATCAATATTTTTTGCCTTGAGAGAAATTAATAAACTAATGATCAAATTATTATGAAATCCCTCCTCTCCTCCGCTATAACCCCCCCCCCCCCCACTCCCTCTTCTATTCACTTCTCTCAATCATTCTTCCTTGCCAATTTTCTACCTAAATCTCTCCCCAATCTTCAAAACCACATCATACATCCCCTAGCCTCTTCAAAATACCCTAATCTCCCCCATTAAGTGGTTCTCAAAGAAGATAAACTCAAGAGGTAAATTCCTCTTTAAAATTCTTTTATTTCTTTTATGTTATTTTTTATTTCCTCATCTTCATTAACCCAAATCACATGATAACTCTAGTAAAATACTTGTACTATGATTTTATTATGATAATGTTATATTTCATTATCATATCTCTCCCCATATTTTATTTGAATGAAATAAAAACTTCATTTCAGATGATTAAATTTAACACATTCAAGGACAACAATTTATCAATTTCTTTTATCATATTTAATACTTGTCATGAATCAATTTCTGTTATAGTTGAGCTATATTATTATATATGTAATATATCTTTTTTTATGTAATACATTTGAACAAATGGTATTATGTTATAAATAAAAACATGTTCTTTGCAATCAAACCCACCCATTAACCAAAATGGTTATCACTAAGGATTTATTTAATAATTCATCTTCAGTCCAAAAAACCAAATGGATTTTTACATATATGTAATCATAATTGTTTTCTATAATAATCCGTTAATTCATTTTTGTACGACCAATTTCATCATACATGTTTACCCGAACATGAATATTTGTGAACCGATCATTAAAAACCAAGTAAGCAACCGGACTCGAACAATGAAATTAAACATTATAACAAATCAAAAAGGTATGGAATAAACTATAAAGGGTTAAACTAAATCAATGAATTATAGAATAGGTTATTGATTTATTAATTAGTAAACCTCATTTGTATATTCTGGTCATTAATAACAAGTGGATAACACTAACAGACTTAAGGTAAGGAATCCTCTCCAGTTCTCTCATAATCAAGATCGTCCATTATGTTATGCCTTTTAATGTGTATTCCCAAATGATGGGGGTATATTTTCTCACCTCCACCATAATTCCCTAATGATGAATAAGAGATTATAAACCCCTATTATCTATCATCAATCCCTCTTAGGTGCACCCGACACCATGACAATAAACCATAACGAATTCTACATGAATCTTGTTTGTTCTTTCGGGTTGGATAATATTTCTTTATATAAAAATTGAGTCTCATTATATTTTTATGAAATACTATAAATTATTTTTAGTTTTAAAAAATTCATTTATGAAGACCCTTTATTAACTCTCTTTTTTTGATATATATATTTTTAAAATATTCCTCCTTAGAAGTATCCGATAAAGAAACCTATTTTAAGGGAACATCCCAAATTTTTACCCAATTTCAAGTGCATTATATCTTATGTTTTCATACACCATTGTATTTATAAAATCAGCCTTTTTATTATAAATACAATCTTCTTTCAATTTTATTTTTATATAAAATATTCTCTTCTTATCTATTTTAATGGCTCTATAGTATTTTGCTTAAAACCGTACAAAACTGTTTTAAGGATAATGTTTATCAAATAAATTTCTTATATGTTGTCACTTTTGTTTGAAATAAATTACAATGTTATATGCCTATTTTTACTTATTAATGTACATGTATGTTCCAGTCCCATTCTGTCATGGAAACTTTCATGATAATTCCATTAGTTATGATTTATGTCGTGATTGTAAAACCCATTTCTTTCCATGGGTACCCTTATGTTAATTTATGGTAGATTATGTATGATTATGTATGTGGAAAGAATATTCGAGAAAATGTTAAGATAGGTGTGCCTAGATAGTGCTCCAATTCATTGGGTAATGTTATGTCTCATGATATGCGATGTGGAACGAGATTGTCGGTTAGCCTTGACACGTACTACAATGGGAAATGGGATTGGCAGTTAGCCTTGACCCATATTTCAATGGGAAAAAATATTGGCAGCTAGACTTGACTCATACTAAAAACATGTTTTATTATAATACCACATTTATATGATTCAATATTTATATGACCCCATGTTTATCTGTTATGGTTTCATATGTTCCATGATTTTGATATCATTATGTCAGGCCTCCTAACTCATGGGCTTAAGATGAATCCTTAAGTTCATTCCTTTATTGGTCATTTTAGCTCATCTCATTGTACATGTATCCCCCAGAGTACCCTATGAAGCTGTAAGGGCTCAATGTTTGTTAGGAGCTCTTTATAGAGATTAAATAATGAACAGTTTTTCTGCCCCATGTTTTATGTTTTATATACCCAGTCTTCAAAGAAACTAGATTTAACGATCATTGTCTTTTACTCTAGTGTATAATTTTGATTAAATATGTGTAATTATATATATAAAAGTATATTGTTTCTAAATAATTAATGGATTAATTATTGGAATTGACATGATTAATTAATAGGGAAATTAATTAAGTGTAATTCTATAGTAAACTAATTGTAGAATTATTAATGATATTGTGATGATTCATTAATTATAGAATTAATTAATGGAATTCATGGGATTAAATTAATTGATGATTCAATTAATATAGGTAATGATATTATTTAATGGTTGAATTTAATAATGGGATTTATATGAGTGATTAATTAATTTTGTAATTAATTAATGGGATTAATGTGAAAAAATAGTTGGTGAATTAATTGAAGGGATTGGTTTTACTAATTAATTTAGGAATTAATTAATATATTTTATGTGGTTAGTTAATTATTTAATTAAGTGGGGGAATTATTGTGTTTAGTTAATTGTTTAATTGACTAATAACATTGTAATGATTACTTAATTATTGAATTAATTACTGTATTTGATGAAATTAATTAATTATCAAATTAATTAATATTACTAATGAGATTAGTTAACTGTTGAATTAACTACATTTGTTGATGTGTTTAGTTAATTTATTAATTAACTAAAGTAATATTTTGAATATTTATTATTTTAACTAAGCAGATTTATTGATTTGATACGTTAATTGATGAATTTAATAGAGTTATTAATGTGGTTAGATAATTTTTTAATTCTTTAGTGTCATTTTTGTGTTTAGATGGTTATTGAATTGACTAATAGGATTATAGTGACTACTTAATTTTTGAATTAATTATTTTATTTGATGTGATTAATTAATTATCAAATTAATTATTATTATTTATTACATTAGTTAATTGTTTAATTAACTACTGTCATTGATGTGATTGGTTAATTGATGAACTAACATGAGATATTATTGTTATTAGTTAATTGTTGAATAAACTATATTAATTGATGTGGTTTTTTAATTTTTTAATTAACTAGAGAAATTGACATTATTAATTAATGTTATTGTTGTGATTAGTTAATTATTGAGTTTACTAATGGAGTTTTCGTGTTTAACTAATTGTTGAATTTTTAATTTCATTGATGTGGATAAATAATTATTGAATTAATTTTGTTTTGTTGAATGGTTACAAGGTCATTCAATTGTGAAATTTAATGAATGGTAACCTGGTCATTCATTTGAGTTAAATAATGAATGGTAACATGGTCATTAAATTTTTGGATTTAATGAATTGAAACATGGTCATTAAGTTGTTTCAAATAAATAACGGTGACATGGTCATTCAATTGCGTGATTTAATGAATGGTAACAAGGTCATTTATTTGTGTGAAATAAATAATGGTAACATGATCATTCAATTTTCTGATTTACTGAATAGTAAAATGGTCATAAATTTGTGAAATTAAAATGGTAACATGGATATTCAAACACATGGTTTCCCATGATACTAGTTCAAATTCTGGTATGGATCGAAGTAGGTACTAAAGTTTAGGTGTCTACGAGAACCCAGGGGTTTAAATTATTAATTATAGAATACTTAATAATGTGATAAAATATTTATTTATGCATTATAAATATTCTTATTTCAATTACGTACACTATTATTGACTGAAATTGTTTTTGAAATAACATGTGGTGGCCTACTGAGATGTACTCACACCCTACTCAAACTACCAGATTGGTAATCAAATAGTCTTTTTGTTTTCATGACATATTTATAGAAAAGTCCTTGTGATAGATTGATGAGTTTGGGTGGAGCATTAATAAGGGAGTTGGATATAGTTCAGAATCACTATAGATATCTTTGTATCATTGCATTTGTGTTTTAATTTTACACTAGTCACATGCATATCATTAAATATCTACTAGTTAGTTTTAATTCTGTATTTCCTGTTTTGGTTATTTCATTTAATTGGTTTTTTCTTTAGTAATATATATTCTCCCACTATTGTTTATTTATTTCTAATAGTGTATTATACTAATAAAATATTAAAAGGGGGTATAATATACCCATGAACGACTTAACAGAACATCACTACTAGTCAGTAGCCTCTATAATATAGAGAGATGTGCTTGAGGTCAAATAGTGAACCATCTCAGGGCACTAGTGTGTAGAATCTGGGATGGGATGTTACAAAGTGGTATTAGAGGCCATTTTTTTGTCTTCTTTTGTTTTATTATTTTGGACAGGTAGACAATATACTAGTATGATTCAGGTCTTGGTTATGATCTTGTTCATGGGTTGAGATAGCCTATATATGGGGGAAAACTCAGGTACCTAGTGTCTATTTTTTGTTATTGTTTTTTGCTATTATGGTTGAATATTATTTCTCCATTCGAAACACACATGATTTCTAATCTGGTTATTTTTTCAATGATTTTTTGAGGATGACTTGTGTCTATGATTGGTATGAGTGTTGAGTCTTTATGCATTATTCTAAGCACTCTAGATTATTTTGTGAACAAGCATCATTTAAGGCATGAGCGGTAAAATGGGTTAGGGGTTAGTAGTTGAACATTTTTTCCTTGTGAAATTAAATGGAAAATTGTGCCAAACAAGATATTATGAAATATTATAAAACAATTCATGTTGATAATAAATGGGTGTTCAAATTATAAACATTAATAATGATAATTTGTTTACCCTTTTTAACTAGAACATACATGTAAGATAGTTAAGGGTAGTGGTAGTGCATCAGTTTTGACCGTTTAGCGGAAAATGGGATGAAGGATTTTTGTGGTTTTTTGTAAATCCTTATTGATAATTTAATAAATTTTAAAAAATGAGAATCTTTTATTTTTTTTACTTCACCATTGATTTGGGTGGTTTGAGTAGAGAAAATGGCCTAATTTGAGGACACAGTTGGGAGTTGTGTGAGGAACTTTCTAGATTTGGATTATTTGGTGAGATGTTAGTAGGTAGGTAAACCCTAGACTTTTGGTAGGTTAAGGTGTTTCCATAGTAGGAGATAACATCAGTTATTAAGGATTGATTTTGGTATTCATTGACAATATATTAGTGTCAATATAATTATTGATAATCATGACCCTAAATTTATATCATCTTGAGTGCACTAAAACAACAATAGATTTACAACTATCTAAATGAATGTGTTTTTGATGGAAATTGGTCCCCTTGGAGGTTGTTCATATGTAGTAGTATTTATGTGGGGTTCATGGTGCGAGTTACTCCATAAAAAATTTATAGATCAGGTTCTTAAGAGGGATAAGTATTTGATGAATACAATGGTCCATGGGTTGTGGGGGTTTAGTTACATGATAATGATATGTTAACAAGGCTCAAAATTTGGGTAATGGTGTGTCAGAAGTAGGTGTGTGGAGTGAGACCATGGGTTGGAAGTGGTGGATTCGAAATTCCTATATGGAATCGATAAGGTGCATGTTCAACCTTATCATAGAAGGGCTAGAAGAGCCTTAGAGGTGGTGGATGTAAGTTTATTATAGGAATTCATTAATGTCAAGACAATGTACCAATTAGATAGTTTTTTGGGGTTTTTGGGAACATTAAATTGGGAAACATTGTAGGAATTTTGATAATGATGATCTCGAGACCGATACGTCATTGAGGATAATCATATAAATGTGTTTGATCGCAATGAGAAGGTATTGAGGGGAAATATTGTGTTGTTAGTTGATGTATTATGGAAACATGGATGTGTGTAGGAATAATATTGGGAGAGAGAAATGTATGTGAGGGATCAATGGTATGATCTTCTCGAATCGGAATCTTATGGATGCTTGGGAGTGCATATCAAGGATGAGTTTAAATAAGGGGGAGTGATTATAAGAACCCGAACTTTTATAGAGACATATAAAAATATTTTAGAGGTATTGTTTTACCTTTATTTTAATAATACTCAATGTAATTTTAGTTTGGGGAGTTTTGGGAGAAGTTTGAAAAAAATGGGAGGAGTTGGGGAAAACCTTGTGCCCCTATAGAGGAAATTGTGCACAAGAATTAATTATATCTGAAAATTAATTATAAAATTTTCTGAAAACCCTTAATAAAAATAAAATAGACCTAAATTCGTCCAAAGGTCCTAATTCATAATTTTTTAGATCTCCAAACAAATATTAGTCCCTCTCATCATCTGTTCTTCATGAATTTAATCCTAGATCAAAGTACGCTTCTCTCCTTATAAGTAATTTCTTCTATTATTCATCCCGCATTCTTCCTTCATCCATTGTACTTTCTCTTAATGATACAATCCATTGTATCAGATCTATCTATGTTTCTATTTTGAAATCTTGATCTAATATTTTAAATCTAGATCTAATCTTTCGATATCTTTATTTTCTTGAATCTTGTATTTAGGGTATTGAAATTCAGATCTAATTCTATATTGTTGTGCCACTAAATTTTAGGGATTTCCATTGGATGATTGGTATTCGAAATATATTGTTATGTGGTCTAATATTGTTTTACCATATTCATTATTTTGATTATTTGTATTCCATTATATAATTTATAGCGTTCTTTAGCAATTTTAATTCCTAGATTTGGTTAATGAATGTGGCCAATAGATTATTTTGTTTATTGTTAAAATTGATGATTGATTGGGGATTTAATAATTATAATAAGGGGATCATCATTTTTATGGTCAATTTTTGAATCAATTATGGGATTTGGGTTCTGTCTAATAAGATAATTAATTGATAAATTAATTGGAAAATTTATGATTTTGTGTTTTAGAAATTTTCCAATTGATTAATGTGATAAATTGTTATAATTGATAATTAATTAGGGATTTAATCATGAGACTAAGTGGATGAACATTTTAATATGTGATTAGGGAATTAATTATTATATTTAGGGGCTTTCCAACTAAATAATTAAATTTGGAATTAATTTTAATATTTAGGAATTTTTAATTTAGATAATGACCAATTAATTAATTGGATACATTTTTAAATTTATGACTAATAGGAGAGTGGATTATGATAATAAGGATATTTCCATTTTCATAATTATTTTGGGAATTAATTATGTTATTTTGGGTCTATACAATAATATTTTTAAATGAAGAATTAATTTTGATATATAGGAATTGTGATTTAGATAATGTCTAGTCGATTTAATTGGATTATTATTGAAATAGATGATTAATTGAGGAGTTAATAATGTGATTATGGTGATTTACCTTTACATAATTAATTATGAAATTAATTTTTATAATTATGTTCTTTAAAATTAGTTAATTAATGAGAGGATTAATTATAATATTTAGGGGTTTTTCATTTAGATAATGACCTATTGATTTAATTGGATTATTGTTGAAATATATGAATAATTGGAGAGTTGATTATGAGACAAAGGGGATTCCAATTGAGAAATTTAATTGGTGTATTAATTATATAGTTTTGGTTTTTCCCATTTGGATAATTAATGGAAGTATAAAATAAGATATTAAGGGATATGTGATTTAGATAATTTATCAGGGGATTAATTATGAAAAATTGAGAAAATCGGTTTTAAATAAACAATTAATGAATTAATTATATGATGTATATATATATGATTTGATATAATTAATGATAGGTTAATTATGATATATCAATATATATATATATGATTTGAGATGATTAATGATAGATTAATTATGATTTGAGTAGATATATGAGTTGAGATAATTTATTGACGAATTAATTATGACATATCATGGTATATGAATTGATATTATTAATTGTAGAATAAATATGAGATACATAGATTGTTTATTTTTATAATTAACTTTTGAATTAATTTTTGATAATTTGATCGGTATATGGACTAATTAATTACTTAATTAATGCAATTATCATGCATAATTAAAAGGGGAATTAATTAAGTGTAATTTTGTGATAAACTAATTGTTTAATTAGTAATGAGATTGTGTTGATTAATTAATTGTGGAATTATTTATTTAGATTCATGGTATTAATTAATTTAAGAATTAATTATGGGATGTAATATTATTATTTAATAGTTGAGTTATATATTCGTATTGATGGGAGTGATTTTTTAAGATCCCAACCTTTTCTAGGGTTATCTCGGGCATGATTTCCTATAATTTGTGTTTTAATTTAAGCAATATTGATAGGAGTTATGGCTTGGGATGATTTTGGATGAAGCCTAAGAGTGTTTTGGAGAAAAAGGATCTGTTCATGGTTATCACATGGTTTGAACAAACCATGTCGATTTCTAGGAGAAACTATGTGATATATGATCCTAGAGGAAGTAGATTCAACACGGGTAAAGTATAGTTTCAATGTTTGTATGAGGTGGTAATTCAAATTACCTCTTGAATTTGTAGATAACACATGGTTAACACATGGTTTGTCTAACTGTGTGACTAAAACATTTTAGGGTTGATAGTGAGATCCTAAAATTGTGTATATCACTCATTTTCAACATTAAAGGACTTATTTCACCTCTTATCCATCTTTAACAAAGTAGATTACTTTCCTAAGGGTAATAGAAGGTTCTTCCATTGACCCAGATGGATTCCAAAGCCTTAATAACACTGTTCTTCGATATCGGAAGCCTGAATTGATGATCTTCTCATCAACGGTTAAGTGAATTTCATCATGATGCTTCTATCATTCGTTCATCTATCATTACTTGATATTTTCATGGAATATACACTATTCATTCTTGTATCTAACATTTTGTGTAGATATCTATATCTAATATTTTGTAAATATATCTAGATTTACGAGATCCATATGTCTTTGATCTATATTTTTTTTATGGATTTAGATCTTAAACTTTTATCAATGTCCTTTTGGTTCTCGGATTTTGTGCATTTCAATTACGAAAAACATCCATCAATTAATCGAGTTAGGTGATCTAAATTAAATTCTCATAGTCAAAGATTTTATATTTATTTGAAAAATGTATAATTTCTAGCATCCTTTTCCCATTAATTTTCTCCATTTGGGTGAATTAGAATGATGAGTTGATTTGTCGAATATTTGTTGAAATATGTGATTAATTTGGGAGTTAATCATGAGACTGAGGGGATTACCAATTAGATAATTAAGTTGGGAAATTTTTTTATAATATATAGGGGTTGTAATTTAGATAATTAATTATGAGATATTGAAATAACTATGTTGAGAGAATTAGATGTGAATTAATTATGTGATTTAAGATTATGATCTTGAAAATTAATTATCAGATTAATTATGAAGAGTTGAAATTTTGAGTGAGATAATTAATTTTATAAAACGAATAATTATATATGTGTTGATATGTGGGTAAATTAATTTATTAATAAATTAATGGGATTGTGGTATTTAGTTAATTTTTATTTTAACAAATGTACTTGATGTATTTAACTAATTTTTCATTTATTAATATAATTGATGTTGTTAATTAATTGATGAATAAATCCTAGGTTTATGAATGGGAACATGGTAATTATAAATTGAGATGTACAAATAGTAACGTGGTCATCATAAATATGATAAAGTGAATGGGAACATGGACATTCTAATGTGAAGTATACATGGTACCATGGTCATTATACTAATCATTAAAGATAATGGGAACATGATCATTCTATTGAGGGGTAAGCATGGTAACATATTCATCATACTTACATGAGTTTGATATTGATAATTTCATATGGGGAATTTAAATGTGAAATTAAAGAATATAAAATATGGCACATTGAGTAATGGCCTCACACGAGAATATTTGAACAACAAAATGAGTGGAATCATGTGATGAGATATCACCGAACCTTAATTACTTTGATCTTTGGAAATATGTAAGTATTTAGATTTTATATTACCCATTGAACACTTCAGGATCTGGTAAGAGATGAAGTAATTATTGAGGTATGGGCTTCCTTGGGAACCATTGAGTTAATGTTGTTGAATAAGAATAAATAAAAATTTAATAACTTGATACTTATGCATTGTGATTATTTTGTATAGAACCGAATACACTATCATTTGATTTGAATGTTTTTCGACACCATTGGTAGTGGGATACTATGTTGTACTCACACCCTACTCGGGTTGCCCAATCGGTACGTGAATAGATTATATTATTGCAATACTGGATAATGGAAAATGCCCTAGGATAGATTGATTATTGGGAATGGATCTTAGTGTTTTGAGCAGGGAACCGAACATGGTTTGGGACCCAATTGGGGAGTTTTAGTGTATTTACATTCAATTTAATTATATACACTTCGAACTTATATTGGAATAGCATGTTTTAACTTTAGTTGAGTATTGTATTTTCTGTCTTGCTATCTTATGACATGAGTATTATTTTGGTTACATATGATTAATAATTGGTTTGTTTATTTCCAATGGTGTTTTACTATAATAAAGGAGGCTATATTCTATGTAATAATAACATAGCATACCCTCACTACTAGTCGGTAACCTCTAGCGTATAGTGTGGAATGCTTAAGATATAGTGGCCAACCAGCTTGGGGAACTATCGTGTGGCTCCAGGGTCAGGACGTTAGAAAGTTGTATCAAATGAAATTATCTTTCTTCTTTGTTGTCTTACTGTCTTGGGAAAATATATAGGATAATATTAATAGTTGGGCCTTGGTAATATGATAATTCATGGGAGTTGCAAACCCATTTATAGGGGAAACCCCATGTTCTCAGGGTAAGATTTTTGTAATTTCTATTTTCTATTATAGTTGAATGTTATTTCAACTTGGGTGATTCACTTTTGGTGTGATGTGATTATTATTTCAGATAAATTGTGAGTATTGATTTGTTCCTAGAATGGAATGAGATTTGATATTACAGAAATCATTCAAGGAACTCAAGGTTATTGTGGCATGCATCATTTTATGCACGAATTGGAAATTGGGTTACAGGTAAGTTGTTAAACATGAAAGTTTTTCCTTGATTGTGAGACTAAATAAAAAATGTTTCCAAACATGAATTGAGAATGATTTTTAAATGATGAAAATGATAATAATTAACTCTATAATTGATAAACGAGATTATGATGTTATGTTTACCCTTGTTAACCAAAACCGAGGTGTGGGATGGTTAAGGGAGGTATTTTCAACTCTGTTTTTTTCATGAGGTGAGATGGAGAAATAATGCTTGTTTTGATTATTTCCCTTCATGTAAATGTTATAAGGATTTGTTATGAGACCTAATACATGTTTTGGGAATTATAGATAGTATTCCTCCACAACGCTTATTGAGGGGATGCCCAAAGGGCATGAAAAGGAGTGATTTTCTAGTTAAGGAATGTGAGGCCCTGATCCTGACAGCTAAAGATGAAGGGGGGCCATTTTTATAGGACTTATCTCACTTCTTGCAAGTAATGTAAATATAACCAAGGAAGTTGTGAGGATTATTTTTGAGTTGATAATGGAGTTTTAGTTGTGGCACCCTCTTACTTTTACAAGATAGGGTGGAACTAAGAGAGATGAATTTTGGGTTGAGTACACAGGTACAATACCTGAACATTTGGATACTTCGGTTGAGATGAGATTTATGTTGGACACATATATTCTATGGAGATCAGTGAAGCGCAGGTGGTAAATTCCAGCGCGAAATGGACAGACTGACGGAGTGTATAGAAGGACTTATTTGAGATGTTCATAGAATATATTTATCCAGAGACATTGATATAAGAAAAATATGATGATTTCATGAATTGTACATAGGTGAGAACATCGATTATTGACTATGTTGTACAAAAAATAGATCTGAAATGATTTTCTCAAATGTTTACAGAAGATAAGGCATCCATGGTGAAATTTTTTGAGGATGGACATAAGTGTGAGATTATGTCCCAGGTGAATATTTTCCGACTAATGAATTCTATAGAAGTGGATGATTAGGCTCTAATAAATGAAGGGAACAAGAGGGATGATTCTAGTGATGGACATCAAGTTTTCACTATATGATTAGTAGGTGTGACTTCCATGAGAAGAAAGTGTCATTGTGACATCTTTATCAAAGTTAGTGGAAATAAGAGTACATGGGCAGGAGGGTTGTTTGGATAGGACATTTCAGGGGTGATCATTCATCAGTGTGGTAGGTCATGACACTATTTTCAATAATGTTCCAGAACACCAAAACAGTGTCTATCTGGTGGTATGATGGGACATCTACAGATGTTCTGCGGGTCACTACGATAGGCAGGTACTGAATGAGTAACTAGGTAGAGTTAGAGTGTGGGAAGGGGATATTCTACACCAAATCTAGTTAGTAGTTGGAGTTCTACTAGACTATGTGCTAGAGGTAGTTGATGTGGTTCTTCTGGGAACGATTGTTGACATTAGCAGAGTGGTAGTACTCAAGGGAGTGAAATAGCATCATAGTGAAGAGGGGTAGCTGAGATATATGTAGTATGGACTATAATTGGGGATACTGAGGTTAGAATATCAAAAGTTAAAGTTACTATTATATTATTTAATAATTTACCAAGTTCCTTGTTTGATACTAGTTCCTACAATTCATTTATATCAATAAAACATGTCGATGTTTTGAGCATGGCGGTGGTGTTTGTGAGTGGGGTTATGACTACAGATACACTTTTGGGAGTATGATATTGAGATTTCTATCATTAAAAGGGATGTTCAATAGAGATCAGTAAATATTGTTTCTTATGGGATCTATATGTTCGTGATATGAAGGGATTCTTCCTAATTATGGGTATGGATTGGCTATTTACATACTAATCCCACATCAATTGTAACCATAGCTGAGTGAAATTTTTTTCTTCTAAGGGAGACCCGTATATTCATCGTGGACGGTGGAAAATCAAGGTTGGCCAATCAGGTCCAATTACTCATCAAATAGGAGAGCTCATTTTCCAGGTTTCTATTATATTATTGGATGACGGGGGGTGTTAGGAAATATTTCCATCCCCCAATTCTGGAATTGTTTCATTATGTCATTCTAAAAGAAATCACAGGGCTAACACTTGAGGGATATGAGGAATTCACTATTGAGATCATGTCAGGGGCTGATCCAGTATCTATTCCACTATATAGAATAGAACCAACTGATCTTCAAAAGCATAAGACTCAATTGGAGTAATTGTAGGATTTGGGAATTTCCATGTTCTTCACCTTGGGGATAACATATTTTGTTCTCAAAGAAAGGTGATTGGGGGTTTTTTCTTATGTGTCAATTATTGGAGGTTGAATAAAATTACCAAGAAGAAATGATATACTGATGATCTGTTTGAACAATTGATGTGAGCTTTTGTGTTATCAAATATCAATTTGGGATCAAGGATTCATTAATTGAGAGTTAGGACATCTGATATACCAAGGAGTGATTTCATTAGTAGGTGTTGCAATTAAGAGTTTTTCATAATGCTTCTTAGGGTAAAAAATGCTCCAATAGTGTTTATGGTTTTAATGAACATGATCATTCATCAGTATCTGGATCAGTTTGTGTTGGTGACTCTAGATGAAGTCGAGGTTTAATCCAAGACCCTTTATGTTCATGCCCAACATCTTAACATCATACTTGGTATACTGAGAGAGCATCAGTTATACACCAAGATATCTAAGTGTCATTTTTTGAATGATGAGGTAAACATCTTGGGGAACTTCATCTCAGAGGAAGGTGTGTTAGTGGACCTAAAGAAGGTTCATACAATGGTTTCTTGGGAGCATCTCATGATTAGTTTTGATATCTGAGGCTTCCATGGAATAGCTGGATATTATCAAAGATTCATCCAAGACTTTTCCCATTTTGTAGTGCCTCTTTTCGGCTTGACCAAAAAGGTATTAAATATGGAATGGTCATAGTCCTATGAGATATATTTTTAGTATTTGATGAAGTGATTAACATTGGAACAAATTTTGATCCTACCTAATTCTGATGAGGAGTATAGGGTTTATTGTGACATTTATGGTATTGGACATGGCATTTTGTGGATTCAGAGAGATCGAGTTGTGGAATATGGGTCTCGAATATTGAGGACACATGAATTGAATCAAACTACATAGAACCTTATGTTGGAAGCAGTGATTTATTATCTTTAGTGTTAGAAATACTACTTTACTTGTAGAATAGTTTACAGTCTATATAGATCACTGGAGCTTGAATTATATATTTTCACATTGTGATTTGAATCATCGATAGCGGGGATGGGTTGAGTATATGCAGTATTTTTATTTTGAACTATAATATATGAATGGGAAGGAAAATAGTGTGGTTGATTCCTTGTGAAGGAAAAATTATACTCAAATGGTTCAGAAGTC
This sequence comes from Viscum album, assembly GCA_963277665.1. NCBI lineage: Eukaryota > Viridiplantae > Streptophyta > Magnoliopsida > Santalales > Viscaceae > Viscum > Viscum album. The sequence goes on along the minus strand of OY728155.1, from coordinate 353,596,221 downwards.
ACGTGTAGAGTGGAAGATAATGAACATTCTATATGAAATTCATGTGGTAGTTCAAGACAGACAAGAACAGATGACACTGGTTTCATTTTTAGTGGACACAAAGCTTTTGAGGTGGATCAGAGATGGAAAAAATGAGGACCTATAGTGTTTATCACTGAGGGAATGTTTTGAAGGTGGGGAGACCTCCTTGGTATGGTTGATAGATTAAGATGATATCAACTATGCGTAGAATTGAGTTGTTGTGTCTATGAGCATGTGAGAGGAGATCATAAAAGACTTTCATGCCTCAAACTGGATGGTGTGTCTAGGTGTAACCAAAATGTACTATGACCTATGATGATAGTTCTAGTTTCCATGCATGAAAAAGGACAGAGTAGGGTTTTTGACAAGATGCTTCAACTTTAAATATGTGAAGGCAGAGCATCAACAACATAGAAGTTTCTACAACCATGGCCTATTCTAGAATAGAATTGGGATGATATGGACATAGACTTTGTGGGGTCTCCCGAAGTTACATAAGAAGAATGATTATGATTGAGTCATTATGGATTGACTGAAAACGGTAGTTCATTTCATTCCTATAAGTGAATCCTTTATAATAGAATAGTTGTAGGACTGTACATTCATAAGATACTCCATCTTCATGGAGTGCCATAGATTATAGTTTCATATTTTTATTTATGCTTTGCGTCATGATTTTGGCTGGGCTTATAGAAAGTTCTTGGAACATAGGTATTTTTTAGTATGTCTTTCCACCCATAGATAGATGGCAGTCGGAATGTACTATTCATGTGCTTGAGGATATGCTATGGGAATGTGTTCTTGACTTCGATAGATCTTCATAAAATCATTTATGTTTAGTGGAGTTATCCTATTATAACATTTGTCAGGAAACTATATAGATTGCACCATATAAGGGACTTTATGATAGGCTATGTAGATAACTACTATGCTGGATGGAAGCTGGTGAGTTAGAGTTATTTGGACCGAGTATCAGGCCATAGATATCGAAGTAGGTATAGTTTATTTGGAATCATATGTTTGTGTCTCAAAGTAGACATAAGTCATATAATGAAATATGGATATGACCCCTAGAGATTTTAGAGTGAGATAATGTGTTCCTTTAGGTGTCACCTAGGCTATGTCACCGCATGATAAAAAGGTGGGGAAAGTTAGCACCTAGGTTATTTAGACCATTTAAGATAGTGGTGAGATTTGGGATGGTGTCATATTGATTAGATTTTCCATTGATATATAGTTTTATTCATGATTTTTTCCATTTATTACAACTTTAGAGGTATCACACCGACCCGTCTCGTGTGATCTATGTAGATAAGGTTTACCTTGAGATAGATGTTCCCTTGGAGTATCATCTGACACTTGTGTTGGATCTCAGTGAGAAAGTGTTTCAGGGAAAGACCAAACTGAAAATTCATGTGTCATGGAAATATGGGTTAGTTCAAGAGGAAACATTGGAAAAGGATGTAGATATGAGGTCATAGTGTCCCAATATTTTTAGCTCGGAATTGTATAAACGGTTGGATGTGAAGCTTGGTGATGAGCTATTATAATGTGGGGAAAATGTAAGATCCCAAACTTTTCTAGAGTTATATCTAGTGTGATTCTATGTAATGTTTTTGTTTACTTATGTTCCTTTGATGGGAGTTATGGCTAAGTGCGTGTTTAGGTGATGTCTAAAAGAATTTTGGAGAAAAGGGGAGTGTGCACGGTTAGCGAACTGCTTGAACAAACTGGGCGGCGCCCTAGGAGAAACGGTGCAGTATCTAGTCCTTGAGGTAGTCACTTTGTCACGGTTAAAGGAAGGTTTGAGAGGTTGTGTGAAGTGGCCCCTTGAAACAGTGTCTAACACACAGTTAGCCCATGGGTTATTTAACTATGTGACTAAACCATGTGAGGGATGATAGTGAGATCCCAAAATTGTTGATATCACTTTTTATCAACTTTTAATGAAATGTGTCACCTCTTATGAGGCCCTAACTGAAGATTTAACTTTCCAAACGGTAAGGTAACATTCTACCATCGTCATGGAGGAATCTAATGTCTTTAAAAACATTTTTCTCTTGATATCGGATGCCCAAATTAACAATCCACTCATCTCTCAGTAAGTGGATTTCATCCTGATGCTTCTATTGTTATTTCTTGTATCATTCTTTAAAAATTTCATGGAAGATATATTTATTTTCCTTAGATATAAATATTTGTGGGGAGATCTAGTTCTATTACTTTTTAAATAGATCAATATTTATGAGAGATTGATATATTTGATGTTGAATTTGGTTTAGGCATTTAGATATGAAACTTTCATCAACATCATTGTGCTGCCCAGATTTTTGGGACATCTATTTGGTAAATATCTATCAAAAAATCTTAGTATGTGGTCTATGTTTAATTTCCATAGTCATTGATTTGATATGTATATGAAAAATTAAGAATTTATAGCATCCATTAGAAATTTCTTTTCATAAATTGGGTTAATAAGCTTGACCAATTTTTTATCGAATCATTATTGAAATATGTGATTAATAGAGGAATTAATCATGTGACTAAGGGGCCTCCCTATTTGATTATTAATATTTTGAAATTGGATATAATAGATAGGGGTTGTAATATAGATAAATAATTTAGAAATTAATTATGAGATATTCAACTTGCTGATTTGAAATAAATAATTCTGAATTAATTATGTTCTTTGAGATTATGATCTATATATTTAATTGTGGTATTTATTATGAAGAGTTAAGATTTATAATGAGATAATTAATTTTGGAAAATTAATTATGGTATATGTGTTGTGATGTTGGTTAATAAATTAATGAATTAATTAATGGGATTGAAAATTTTTGTTAATTATTGTGTTACCTAATGGATTCGATATATTTAACAGATTTTTGAATTAGTAAAGGAATCAATGAGGATAATTAATTGTTGAATTTATTACCTGTTTATGATTGGGAACATGGTCATTCTAAATTGAGATGTATGAATCATAACATGGTCATTGTACTTATGAGTTAGATAATTGTAACATAATTCTTCTAATGTGAATTATACATGGTAACATGGTCACTATAAATGTGACTAAGGAGAATGGGTACGTGGTATTTCTATTGAGGGGTAAGCATGGTAACATGGTAAAATTACTTATGTGATTATGATATTTGTAATTTTGGAAATAGGAAATTTAAAAGTGAAATTAGTTAATTGAAATAATAGCACTCTATGTAATGGCCTGAAATGATAATATTTGAACTCCGACTTTAGTCGAATCAGGTACTTAGATATCATAACGCATTTAATATTTTTGAGATTTGGAAAGAAGTGGGTATTAATAAATGATATTACCTATGGAACACTTGAATATCTAGTATGAGATTATTTTTCTGAGGTATGGGTATCCTTGGAAACCTTGTAGCTAATGTTGTTAGGTAAGAATAAATAAAAATTTAATAACTGGTTATTTTTTCATAGTGAATATGTCTTCTAGATCTGTATATACTATATTTTGACTAGAATTGTTTTATATATTATTGTTAGTGGACTATTGAGTTATACTCACACCCTAATTACGATTCCGGATCAATACCTAAATATATTATTCAATTGCAGGATTAGATCAGGGAAAATACCATAGGATAGATTGTTGATTGGGAGTGGAGTTTGGAGGGGGGCACGAGACATGGTTCTAGACCCTCTTCGGGAGTTAAAGTATCTTCACATTCAGTTTCCATATAGACACTTGGAACTTATACTGACATAACATTTTTCACTTTTAGTGGAGTGTTGTATTTTCTATTTTCCTATCTTGTGAAATGAGTATTGTTTGGTTATATATGCTTCCACATTTTTTATTTATTTTTGTTGGTGTTTTATTCTGATAAATGAGGTTATATTCTCCCATTGAATGACTTACCATACCCTTGCTTCTAGTTTACAGCCTCTAGAATACAGGTAGGCGCGCTTGAGGTCATGTAGTGAACTAACTCGAAGCACTGTCATGTGGCTCCTGGGTCAGGATATTTCTGATTTATTAATTGTGAAATTAATTAATGGGATTGATGTGAAAATTTAATCAGGGAATTAATTGAAGATATTATTGTGATTAATTAATTTTTTTAATTAATTAATTTATTTGATGTGGTTAGTTAATTGTTTAATTAACTAATGTAATTGTTTTGTTTAGTTAATTATTTAATTGACAAATAGGGTTGAAGAGATTACTTAAATATTAAATTAATTAATGTATGTAACGTGAGTAATTAGTTATCCAATTAATTAATATTATTTTTGAGATTAGTTAATTGTGAAATTAACTAGAGTTTTTTATTTTTTTAAATAATTAATGAATTAACTTGAGTTATTTTTTTAATTATTTAATTTTTAAATTCACTGAATTTATTGATGTGATTTTTAAATTGATGAATTGACTAGATTTTTTTTTTGTTATTTAATTGATTAATTAACTAGATTAATTGTTATGTTTAGTTAGTTATTGAATTTACTAATACGGTTGAAGTGATTAATTAATTTTTGAATTAATTAATGTATTTTATGTGATTAATTAATTTTTTAATTAATTACTATTATTGATTAGATTTTTTAATTGTTAAATTAACTAGATTTATTGATGCCATTCATTAATTAATTAATTAACTAGAGTTTTTTAGGGTATTAGTTGATTATTGAATTAACTTGATTATTTGTTGGGATTAGTTAATTGTTGAATTAACTATAAACATTGGAATGATTAATTAATTTATGATTTTATTAATGTTATTGTTTTGATTAGTTAATTGTTAAGTTAAATAATGGAATTTTTGTGTTTAACTAATTTTTGAATTAGTAATGTCATTGGTTTGGATTATTAATTTGGATTTAATTGTGTATTTTTGAATGGTAAAATACGAATTCAATTGTTTAATTTAGTGAATGGTAACATTTTTATTCATTTTTTTGAAATAAATAATGGTTACGTGGTCATTAAATTATGTTATTTAATGAATGGTAACATTTTCATTCAGTTGTGGGAAATAAAAAATGGTAACATGGATATTCAATTATGTGATTTATTTAATGGTAATATAGTCATTAATTGGTCTAAAATAAATAATGGTAACATGTTCATTAAATTATATGATTAAATGAATGGAATCATGGTCATTAATTTGTGAAATAATAATGGTAACATGGACATTTAGACACATGTTATCCCTCATGGATAGTTCAAATTCCATTATGGGCTAAAGTAGGTTGTGAGGTTTGGGTGTCTACGGGAATGTGGGGTTTTATGTGATTAAATAGAGAATAAATAATAATGTGATAAACTATTTATTTATGTATTATACATATTATTATTACCATCAAATACACCATTGTTTACAGGAACTATTATAGACACCTTTGGTTGTGGCCTTCTGTGTTTTACTCACACCCTACTCGGGTCGCTAGATCGATACCCAAATAGACTTAGTGTTTTCAAGACAGGTTATTGGAAAATTCCACATGTTAGGTGGATGAGTTGGGATGAAGCGTGGATTAGGGAGAAGGATGTGGTTCAAACTCGCTTCGGATTTTTCAAAGCCTTTCCATTTTTGTTTTCCTTTGACAATTGGCACATACATATCATGGTATATATACTATTTTGTTTTGATATTGTATTCCCAATTTTGGTTATCTTGTGTCATTGGTTTTTTATATGGTAATATATATACTACATATATTGTTTATTTATTTCTTCTAGTGTATTACTCTAACAAAAAAATAGGGTATAGTCTCCCCATGATCGACTTACCAGACCCTCGCTACTAGTCAGCAACCTGTAGCATATAGGGACTTGTTCTTGATGACATGTAGTGAACCAAATCGGTGCACTAGTGTGTGGAACCTAGGCCAGGGTGTTACAGGTGTGCAAATATTTTTTTATCATTTATAGTAACATTCCTTAACACCCATGTGTAAATAAATCCTCTTATCACAGTATGTGTGAAAGGGTTAATGGTTGTTTAAAACCAAATGTTATGCAAAAAAAAGGTTAAAACTATATATATATTACTGAATGATATTATTTTGATTTATATACATTTTATATATTAATATTCCTAATTTTTTACCCTTTCTACATGAAAATTATTATATATTAATTTATTATTTTTTAAATTCCAAAAGAACCACTACCCACTCTTATAAATTGAACCTAATATAAACTTTTATTCTAAGTTAAAAACCCCTCAATATTAGCTATTAGTTTCCCAGATACCATAAAATCAACACAACACAAATTATAGAGGCCTTATTTTTTGTATAAAACCATACTTTTATGACATATGGTGTATATAAATAGATATTTTCTGAAGAAGTTGTTTATTTTGTACTGAATTTTATTGTTTTATTTTATCTTCCATCTCCTTCATAAATTATTCAACCATGATGATATAATAATATCAATATATTACATATACTAATATTCTATTTCATTAATTCATAAAAAATATCCATCTATAACCTCTATTTGATGGGAATAAAATCCATTTCTTGTGTGTGGGGTGGACAATCACCTGAAAAAATGATGTTATTAATTTTACACAACCTTTATTGTGGATGGTTGGACTTATGGATTTAAGATATATTTAATTTAATGAAAATTTTATTCTATTAAGGATAATCAATATTTTAATTTTTTAGATTTATATTCACCAAAACCCAGTAACATCATTAATGCATATATGTGGATTACCACCTCAATGAAGTGATGTGTTTAATGTTTCATCACCACATCACATATTTACAATATTTATATAAATAATATTTTATTATGAAATAATATAATTTATTTAACAAAAAAATTATAATTAACATCTCTCCATAATGATCATTGAAAACTAGAAATGTTTCCCATGTGTACTAATTACATGTCATGTCAATGATTGTAACACGGTTCATTTTTCATAACCATGTTTCATGGTTGTCTTTAACACTATAATTTTTTATTTTTTATTTTTATTATTTTATGATTCTTATTCTAAATATGATGTTATAATAGAATATTTGACCTTATGAAACCTTCTAAAGACATTGTTAACAAATGTGGTGAATATAATTCATGCATCCCATGTGAACTAAGTTGATTAATTAATTAATTTTAACATAGTAAGACAAATAATAAACATGATAATAGTTTTAAACATATTATAAAATGTACAAATTCTTATTTTTGAAGAATATAATGAATGTATGTGGATATAAAAGACACTAGATATGGGTTTTTATATTAAAAAACTCTCTTAATTCCTAATTCTATTCTATTTTTTCATACAATGTCAATTTTATTAAAATTGATTTATCATTGTTTACTAAAGGAAAATTTATGTCTATTTTGAATTTATTTCACTCGTTTTCAAAATAATTCATATCATGTATTTTATAATGAAATTTTTATGACATTTAAAAAATAAAAATGAATGTTATATTGTAACATATATGATGACTATAACTTTTACCATTATCATAGAGGTTATTTGAAATTTTTCTTCTTTTATAAGATTACATTATTTCTCTATAGATAACCCCTATTTTCTATTACATTATTAATTTTATTTTTGAATTTTGTTTATAAGGAATATTGATATATTAATATATGAAAATTATTTCTTATGGGCCCCAATATTTTTTTGGGCCCTTGATTTTAGGTGTATCTGATATGTTATCATTTTGGGAAATTGTTTATGATGACCAATTGCTCTGTTATACACCATGGACTATCAGTTCTGTTATAATCTATTGATGGGTGGGTTTGTGATATCCCTCTAAATACTGGGGTAATATTTTATGTTTCAATTTTGGTCGTGATAGTTATTACAAGTATAACTATTATGGTTAGTTCAAGTGTAACATGGACATTTACTCCATGTGTAACCAGGTTTGTTATTTAATGTGTAATTGTAAAGGGTTATATATATAACATTTATTAGAAAATTATGTCTCTTGTTACCTATGTGATTTATCTATGATTTATTGGTTTTTTTATATAAATTATATAATTTCACAATGTGTTCTATTAATATACTGATTAAAGGAATGTATATGTCACTTGTTAAGAGAGAAAAGTATAACTTTTAAAAAAAGATTTAAAAACATTGTCACCATTAGAAATAAACCATTCTGTTTTTAATTTTTGCTTTTAACTTTTTAAGAAATTATATTTCAATTATTTTTCTAGAGGAGTTGATTTATTTTTTAAGAAAATGTTTATTTTGAAACCAAGTTTTTTTTATAAAAACAAAATTTATAAATATTCTTGAACTACCTTTTTCATTGTTTCTTTTTTGTCTCATACTATTTTTTTATTCTCATAACAAATTTTAATATTTTTTCCATAGTGTTTTAAGGATGATTATGGATATATATTAGGCCAAAATGATAATTGTGAAGAGGTCACATGAAAAAAAACATTGTATTTCTTAATGTAGTTATTAAATGTAAGAAAATGGTACTAATAATACGTTTCCGTGATGTAAAATATGGTAATATTTTACTAGTTTTGAACTAAATATCTAAAAAATCAACATAAAATTGTCATTTAAATGAAAAACCTAAATTTTATTAAAAAACTCATAGTTATGTTATGATTTTAGTAGAGTTATTATAGTTGTGTCTCATGTTTCAGTATGTATCATCCTTTATTTTTTATTTATTGTCGAAAATAATTTGTTATCCTATGAGTTAATTGGTGATGTTATTTTATACATTTTTATGGATTTATGAAACCCATTATATTTTCTTTGGGTTGTTATGAAATTTGAATCATTTCAATTTTGATGTTTAGGAATCTCAACTTTTTCCATGTGTTTAGTAATGTGTTTTTATGGTTGGGTTTAAGTTGAAAAAACATGTTTTGATAGTTAATGGTGGGTTCATATATTTTCCTCCTATGCATTTCATAATTTTATCTATCATGAAATTTTATAGTGTGAATTTATTCAAATTTTTCACACAATTGTCAGAATGATGGGTATACTAACATTTTAAAGCTCATAGATAAAGTGTATAATGACAAAGGTATTTTCATATTGGGTTTTATCAATGATGGTCTTCTATTATTTTGGCTATATCAAATTTATATATTTTTTACAATCATATTTAAAATTATCATTCTATATTTAGTTTCTAAAAAATTACATGCTTTCATTATTAATCCTTATTTTTAAATTATTCGTCACTTTTAAATCGTGGTCAAATGTTAAATGATTATTGACATGTGATTTGTACCATTTAGATTCCCTTATTCATTCCTAGAATTATTTTTTATGAACATGTGTTAAATGAAACTGTTGTTTTATTACCATAAATGAACTTTTTTTATTTCATTATGATATTTATGTCTTCCTTGTGTCCTCATTCATGTTGTGATATTTTTTACATTACTGTGTATTAGAGGTCAACATTTTCTGTTTTTTTCATTCCCCATTATATATAAATGATTATTTTATGTAATATGTCTAAAAAAATTTATATATGGGAATTATTATGGAAAAATGACGAAATGTTTGGAAATATAAGTTATTTATGTATTTGGGATTCATGACAATAATACTTAGGGAAATTAATTGTGTGACTATATGTGATATATTTTGGATTAAATAAGGATATTAATGTATTATTTATGTACCATACATCTTGGTTATCATTATTTTGTATTCAATAAAAGGTTTAATTATTTCTTTGGATTATTTTAGGGACATTTGAAAATACATGGGGATTATTCAAGGGGAAATTATATTTATTTGATAACATCCTTACACTTTTTAAGGGAGTGATTGTATAGTATTACTATAAATACCTTGATTTGTGGATACTAATTGATGGTTCATTATACATCATATGTGTATGCAAGGGTTATGTCCTAAAAATTTAGGATTTTAATTTAACACCATAGCCAATTCATGTATGATAATATGGACTAACTACATAATATGATTGAAACGCCTACTGTATATTATTTGGTTAATCACATTATCATTACATAAATGTATGAATGATTTAAATATATATCTAGTTAATGTATTATGTTATCTATGAATATTCTATATTGAAACCTATATGTAACACCCCAAAATTATTAAACTATGACACTATATTAGATAATGTGTATGAAATGCAAATCCATGTGTTGGAGTAAGGATAAAAACATGATACTTTTAAATATATTTATTATTAAATAAATTGTACTTCTAAAATATAATTCATTTCACTGAACACCCTTTTTATATTTCCATAAATGTAATAATTAGTTCCTTTGATATATTTTGTTACGTGCATGACTGAGTGTTATTGAACAAAAATATAACATTAATATTTTTATTTCAAAAAAATTTAATATTAGACATTAAATTAGAGGGTATGAATAGGTTTAAAATACATATAATATATATACATATATATATTATAATTATTTATTATTTATATAAACAATTTCAATAAAATAAGAATATTACAGAATAAATCAAATTTGTGGTCAAAAAAACTATATTGTTCTAAAATGAATTACTAATGCATTGTGCGCATATTTTAAAATCATGTTCTACAAATTTTATTAAATTTATTCAAAAAAAATAAAATCCTATTTTGAAATTGGGAAATTAATGTTGTCTTAGGGTCATTGTTTTAGATTATTTAAAGATGATTGATTTCTTAATGAATAGTGAAAAGTTATTAATTTTAATAAAATTATCATTTCATATTAATAATTTACAATGTTAAATTATATTTTTAATTTTTATTAAGGTGAAATGAGATAAATATTATATCATTTAATCCAAAAAAATCATTTTAGTTTTTTATATTTAACGTTGATATAAAAACATTTTAATATTTTCAACATTTTTACATTTAAAACACACATTATCGTCACATTTACAAGAATATATCTAAATTAAATTTGAAAAAATTCTTACCATATTTGGAAATGGAAATATTTTTAATTTAATATAAAATCATAATTGTTTTAAAAAAACATAAATCCTAAAGACGGTAAAAATAAATTATGGCGGATAAGGTAAAAATGGGGTTTCAAGTGTTTACACCAAAATGATCTGAGAAACAATGACCAATAATACTATCGAAAAATCTATATTTTATCAAAATTTCAAATATTCCACCACTAAGGTTCATTAATGATACTTTTTTCACCCTTTCCACATATGAAAAAATGCAACTGCAAAATTATTTTCAAAAATACCATTTCTGTCCCCCCCCCACTTATAAAAGAACACTCACTCTCTCGTCTTCCTCATAAATTCAAGCCAAATTTGGTCAACCCATAAGATGATAGGTAACATAAAAACACATAATTATTCACCCTATAAGTATTTTTTGGTCTAAAATCCATCATATTAAGGCTTTAGTGAAAACTTAAGGATGATACACAAATAAGAGATAATATTTTTCAACGAGAAAATTTATTTTACTTACTTAAACTCATAATTATATTATTATTAAACCATGATTATATTAAAAATAATTATAATACATATAATTTAATTCATTTATAATATTTTTAGAACATAATACCATCTCCATATCCATAAAATTGGTTACGAAATCATCAATCACATGTATATTGGACTATCACCTCGCATGTTTATGTCATTTATTTTTCAATTTCCAAATATCAAGGATGGTTGTGATGATGGCTATAGGTTATATATATGATATTTATAACATAATTATAACTCTATAGTCACTATAGAATATATATATCTTTTTACCATTAATTCCATATCATATACGATAACATCACTCATGTGTATGGTAGATTACAACATTATTGGGCTATGTGATTCATATTTCACTAGATTATCACATGTAAGGTGATAAATATATATTTAATTATTATATGTGATATAAATGAAATAATTATGATATAAATGAAATATATATATATATATCATTATTTAATGATATTATATATCATTTTATTTCATTCATTTTCACTAATGTAAAGTTAAAAACATTGTTCGGGTATATGAGGAATACCCCTTTCAGAATTCCATGTGCGTATATTTCTATCACCTCACCAAAATAATGATATATATAATTATATTATACGGTCCTAAATAAATTATTATAATTCATTAATTGTAAAATATTACTTACCTATTTCAAATAGTGATCATTGAAAAATTTAGATGTTTCTAATGAATACGTATGGCGTACAATCTATATGATCATAACTTACATAATTTTTCTGTACAATCCTTCATATTTATTTATGAAAATAAAATTGTAGTATAAATATTAATAATATTTAATGATTATTATTTCAGAGATGATATATGTATATAATATGTGTAATAACAAAATATTTAATGAGGAAACACGCATGAGAAAACAAGGAAACTAAAACCTAATGTAATGAAATAATGAATGGGTATTAATGTTTATGTAATAATTTGTCATTAAAGGATTATATATGATATTATAAATATTAATATGGTTATGTAATAATTGAATATATTTTTTAAATTAACTATAGAGTAAGATAAATAACATTCAACAAAAAGGAAACATAAGTTAATGGATTTCATAAATCAACTTATGATCATTGGGTTAAACATGTAATTCTATAAAAATGTCATTGTATGATTACTTATATAATTATTTTTGAATTATTTATATTTTATATCCAATTTTGTTATCTTGATTTATATTTTAAACACATAATATATTCATTTATGAGTTATCACATAAATTTTATGATAATTTTAATGATGTATTTCACAATCACATTCTAATAAAGATTATTTATTCATGAATTGACATTGTAAGAAATTATATTTTCATTGATTGAAAACAAATAATTTTTATTATTATATATTAAATCTTCATATTATCAATAAATAACATCATTTATAAACAATTTGGTGTGTAACATAATATTGATATTTATTATATGAAATATGACTTATTTTTATTATTAATCAAAAATTGGTTTTAATCCAAAAACCTTATTTTCTAAAAAATGATATATAAATGATATATAATTTTTTCAAAAATATTTATTAAAGGTATTTTCTCCCATTTTTACTATTTATAAAATTTTTTCATTGGAATCTTATTACTTTTTGAAAGCCTTTCCCATTTTTTATTTACTAAAAAATATGAAAGGTATTTTCTTGTTATTTTACAAATATGGACCATTTTTATAAATTTTTTATAGTGAACATGGTTTTTTTTATTTTTAAATTTTATGTAATATATGACAGTAAACACTTTTGTGGTTGTAATTTATTTGATATATATTTTTCAAATTTAAAAATGTATTTTTATGGAAAATGTTTCTTAAAGTGATTTTCAAAATATTTTCCAAAATAAAAGGATATACTCTTAAATAATGTGTTTAATTATATATTTATGGTTTTTTATTCAAAAATGACAACAAACCTTTATTCACATTAAAATTGTTACATGTTAATTTCATCCTTATTCTACCTTTGGGTAGTTTATGAATATTTTTACCAAGGATAGTATATACATTATATTCCTTATTTATTTTTGTATTCATTAACTTCCCCTGGAATTATGAACATTCCTATTATCATTTATCATTAAATATCCCCTAATAATCTATATCATTTGTAATGGAGATTTTTATTTATTAAATCGTATATAATTTCTTTAAATTGTGTTCTATAATGAATGTTTTATATTTTTCTGGGGTAAATTTGATAAATCAGAATTCCTTATTCATAATAGATATTTGAGGATATTGAACATTGTTTAATAATTAAATCAGTTATATTATATAATATTAATGATTTAGACATGCATTAAATGTGTTGGGGACCATTTATTGAATATCCCTTGATACATCGGATGTCTCTTGGGATGAATAAGTTGGATAGCATTAGTTAAGTGAGTTTTTAACTAGTTTATTTTATGTGGTCTTTCGAATGGATCTTCGAGGTAAGGTATTAGTTTCTTAAGAAGCATGATGTCCTATATTTAATGATTTACATCATTCAGAGTTCCTTTAATTTTAAAAATGAGATTTTTTCAATGATATTATCTCTAGATTCATTTCATTCTTAGTTATTGATTAAGGGCATGAATTTTAAGTTATTTACCATTCTATATTGATGGTTCCTTATATAGTTATTATAGTTAGTTTACTTATTAAATGGAATGTATTTCTACATTTTATTTTCTCATTAATTATTCTAATATAATATTAATGTGGTGTGTGTGATCATTTATTTACATTACCATATTGTTAATTACTTATTGATGGTGCTTCATTTATTCATGATTGATTCCACTATACTTAATACTCTCTAAGAATTTGATATCATCCTTATTTTTTTTATTCTCCCCAATATTCTATGATATTCACTATGAATGGTTTATAAGGATAAACTAGATGGAATTAAAATAACTCTAGAAAAATAACTATTTTGTAATTTGTGTATTCCAATTTAATTCAGTATCCTTTATGCATCTATATTACCCATACAACTAAAATATTCAGTCCTTCGTGATGTGATTCCATCTATTATATGACAATATAATAAAGCAGAAACTGGCTTTAGGAAACTAGGTTTTGGGTCGAAAATGTTGTTCTCAGAGGAAGTTTAGGTGAATCTAATGGTCGTAGATTTAGCAAAAACTAGATTAGGGAGCATAACCATATCATATAATTTGAAGATAAATATAGAAGAACATCATAATGTTTTAATTATACTTTATATTATGTGGTTAAACTTAGAAATAAATCCCTACAAGGATGCTACAAGTTGATATTGTTCTATAAGATATATATATAAGGGTAATGACACTGAAATGGGAACATTGGGTTAGGACTGGTTATCACCTACTACACAAAAACATGCCTTAATTAACACATGGTCTGACACTCTTAGGGTATATGATTAGGATAATTCTTATTTTCATTTCAAATGTTAATAAAGGATTCAAATAGATGTTAATGGTGAATGATATTGGTTAAGCTTATGGTTTATTATATTGAAAATAATGTTTCCTAGTTTGTAAATCCATTAATTAATTATAATGTTTTCCCAAAAATTATTATTGTTTCTCACACTACGCCTTTTGTTATTAGTCACTAGATTGAACCCAAAAAAATAATATTGACATCAAACATGGATTAATTTTTTTTGACTATGATCAACCAAATGGAATGATTTTTTAGGGTATTATATGATAGTTATCCAATATCATTTATCACAAAATATTATTATCAAACTATACATCAACCAACCCTCAGACTTACTAATAAAAATAAGGATGATGTTTTCAATGAATATGACTGATGGAGACCTTCAAGGCAAGAAGTATTGATTTAATTCATGTATGAAATGTGGAAGGAGACACCAAGGTATGTGTCTGAATGGAATGGGAGCAGTTCATTATATGCTTAAAACATTGTCATAATGGAAATAATTATTGAGGTAAACTAGAGAGTCTAATAGAAGGTAATAAATATCATTATAGGGATATATTTATAGTTTTTTGTTTTTTATGTTGAGAACCTTGGAATTATCTGAGTTTATGACTTATACTAAAGGGTAACCCCTAGATCGATGAAGTACCTACATTAATATAAAACATATGGATTATTTGGTTATTGGTATTGTAGAATTATATTATAGATTTATTTTTACCAATGGTATTTTTTTATAATAATCATGAAATTTATAATAATTGTGTCAAATTTTAAAATCATATGTTCCTTAATTAACTTAATTGTCATAGATTCTATTATGGGGTGGTGATATTAAGACTGATCATAAGTTAAATGTCTCAAACACCAAATTTAATAATTTATGTGGTATGAATGTCACAAGAGAAAGGATATTTCTATTAAACATTTATAGGAATACAACCCATTTGTTTAGTATATGATTTAGTGTAAAAATATTTGAGGAAGAAATCATTTTCATTGAATAGACATAATATTAAAGGCATATATATAATTTAGGTTTATTATGATCATTAATAACACTGTAATAGCAGTCAAATAATATTTTATACTTTTTGAAAATAAATAAATTGTATTAAGAACATTAGTAAAATAGTTTAATGTTGATTAATTTTATTTCAAGGATTTTAGTTATATTTTTTAGGGAATTTTATCGGAATTATTATAATATTTTTTAGAAATCGAACAGCCCATAGTACCACCAACTATACTATGTAATGTCCTACATAATGTGTCATTTTTTTAGATAAAAAAAATTAACAAAAATTATTAATAATCTAATGGTTTTTTTTACTTTTGAGGTTTATAGATTAATGTAATAATTTAGCTTTGTAAAATAGTTCGAGATAGAATGATAGAATTCACACTATTTTGTTGACATTATGATCTATTAAAAGTGAATTTGAGATCTTTAAGCATAAAAATTTCAAGTTTGGTTATTCATTTATTAGAGTCAGGTATGATTTTAATATTGATCAAGGAACAACCAAAGTATTAAATTTATATTTTTAAATAGAAAATTTTAAAGTATATTGCCGCACATTCTTAAACAGCAAATGGATTCCTCTAATTCAGGAAAAAAAATCTTGAAATTAAATGTTATCATAATTAAGTCATTTATAATAGTAATAATAAACTAATTAAAAACAATTCTATTCGTGGTTTTTAATTCCTTATCATTGTATTGATTATTCAATACATTTTTGATAAATTACTTATATAAATATCTATAATTATTTATGATTTTACTTCATGTCCATAAAAACACTTACCACTAATATTATCTTATGTAGAAACCTCATTATTTTTTTATTCCATACTACCTTGTTACTTCCATTTCTGTCATATTAAGATTGTGTTTTATTATCCATTTTATGATGTGCTATTCATAAAAATGTAATTTTAATATTAAATACGCTATATTAAAAATATAAAGTTTAAATTTCTATGAAAATTTATTTATGGTGGAGAGAATTTAACACCATGAAATTTTAAAATAATGGCAATGTATTTGATAGAATGTGTTACATAGAAGTCCAATGGTAGGAGGGGATATAACACCCCAATATGTTATAATAAATTTATTTTTATACAAATAAAATATATTAAAAATATTTCATTACAAAAAACATTAATTTTTAATTATAATCTAGGAAACAATGAGTTACTTCAATGACATTATTTACATGTATGACCAAATTTTCCCAAACACCAATATATTACAAAATTGTTATTTAATTTAGTAGTTATAACCTTGAAATTAAATTGGGTGGTTGAAATATGATTAACTATATTATTAAAATATATAGTTTGGGCATGTTTATTAATTTCTTATTAATTATTAATTGGATAACTATCAATTAAAAAATATTGAAATATTTTCAAAAAAAGATGTATTTTTCTACAAAATGGATGAGGCTCAATTTTTTCACATAATTTACATTTTTTCCTCTTTAAGAAAATTAATATGAAAAATAATATTTTTATAAATATGATTATACATGTTACTTTAGGATGAATGTTTTTCGGATAAGTTTAATTTATTGATAAATAGTGAATAATTGTGAATTTTAATTGAAATTTTCATTTTATATTAAATAATTTCTAATGATAAATTATCCTTTTAATTCGTTTTAAGGTACAATAAGATTACTTTTATATAATTTAATCCAATTTAGTTAATTGGAATAATTTTCATATAGAAGTTTTCATAACAACATTGTAAACTTTTGAACATTTTAAAACCAACTTTCACGTCACTTTTAAGAGATTAATTTCATATTAAAATTTTGCAGTTCCATGAATTAATTTTTTTAAAATAGACTGAATATTTTGAATCAAATTATATAATAATTATTAATATCATAAAATTATTATTTGACCAAATTGAGTATACATTTTATTAAAACATAATTACAATGGTAAAAGTAAAAATGTGTTTATCGAGGGTTAAACTAAAATAATTTGAGAAAAAATTACCAATAAGATTATATAAGAAATATTGGATAGAAATATTTAGACCATTCCACAAATATTTTTATTTAATAGTCCATTTTAAACCCTTTTGAAAAATGAAAAATGCTGGATAAAATAATTATATTCTAGAATATCATTTGTGTCCTCTCCCTGATATATAAAAGGCCACCCACTCTCATGTCTTCATCACACCACATTAATTATTTGGGTCATACATTACAATTTCAAATAACATCTGAATTTCCATTTCATCATCATGGAATAATTTTTTTTGAAAAAAAAACTAAACTTGTAAGGATTTAGTAAAATTTGATGGACGATACCCCAAGAATAGGTAATGTTCTCATTGAGCATATTTATCTTACTTATTTTTTCACATAAAAAATTATAATAAAACCATGTTGTTATGGTAAACATATTATAATCCATATAGTAGCATTATTTTATAATAATGTAATTTCCATGAACCGTCTCACCTTTCAACAAATGGTTTATGAAATCATAGTTCATGTGTATTACAAAATAACCTTACAAATTGATATCGTTCAATTTTATATTTCCACATTTTATGGATGGGTATGATGATTTATCTAAAGAAAATATATTATTATTGTAAAAAAAGTATACCTCTATAATAATTATGTCATATATTTTTTAACATTTATTCCTTGTGAGATTTGATAACGTCACTCGTGTGCGCTCCAAAATACCACCTCGCGAAGCGATGTGAATAATATTTCACTAACAACTCACATGGAAGAAGATAAATATAAAGCTAATAATTACATGAGATATAAATGATATAATTATGATATTAATTTGATATTTTACATTCTATAAAGATAATATAAACATTTTTTATTTCATTCATTTTCACACTGGTAAACATGATAAAATTGTACGGGTACATGTGGAATACCACCTTCATGATGTGAAGTGGCTCTCTTACAATCATAAAACCAAATTGATGATGTCAAAAACAAACCCGGTCCAACCCAAAACCCATCACCCAGGTCAGTCCATGATTGGGATGGAGAGGAATTCTCGATCCTCTCGGGTTAGAAACTAGTGTCAACACATCAAAAGAGAATCCAAGGGAACGATTTCACCTAATATAAGTAAACTGAACCATGGAAATTAAACAGGGCATCACAAATAAATATAATAATCCAAATTTAATACCATTTAAAAAAAACTAAAAATACAACCATAATTGAACAACAATCCCAGACTGGACATAACAACCAAAAAATCTCCATGTGACCTTGTGGGTCACTCTCAAATACCAAAACTAACTATCTCCCATGTCGATCGAATCCAATATGAAGCCTAGACCAAAAGAAAAAAACTAAAAATAACTATAGGATTGTTTTTTAAAACTCATTAGGCATTCTCGAAAAAAATCAATTCCAAATTCACTTTTTTAAATAGAATAAACTTATACTAATTTTTTAAAATATATTGTTTAAATTTAAGAATTTCCTTACATTTTTCATTAAATAAAAACACGGTCCATTTCCCTATTTAACAATTACAATCATAATCTCTTCTATGAAGGGTAAATAAAAATTTTAAAGGGAAATTTTAACTTTTCATTTAAAAAATTGGAAAGAGTGTAATATACATTCAAAAAAATCCCATAAACACATGAAACCATTTTCTCAATTTTAAGAATAATATACACTATACAAGAAACCATAACCACAACATAAAACAATGGAAACTGAAAATATCACACAAGATTATTCAACCAAGAAATGTATCTCAATCATCCAATTCAGGAAACAATGTGACTATTGATTAAGGAGAAACTAGAAGCTTTTGAAACAATCCATATCATACAACATGTCATGAGTCATCCTAAATCCATACCTCACCCAATGACATCAATTATTCCCACACACTAAATCTCATCCTACCTATTTTGACCAAGGGGTATTATACAATAGAAACAAAAATATAATATATCCCCTATTGTAGGAAAAAATACAGAGAAAAATCCTATGATATTGCAATAACCATTCTCAAAAAACTCAATAGTGGTTTTTGGTTCCCATGTCAAGATTCCAAATGGGTTGAATCAATAAAAACACGAAAGAAATCATAACATATATATATTTCACACACATCACCATCACAAATAGGCATCACCTCGAGTCACCAAATGATCAATTTTTTACCTTAAAACTAACAGATCTCAAACGATTCCACTCCAACGATATCCCATCCAGTTCAATGTAAATACATCATTAGGAGTCCACAATGAGGAAATACCATCAATTAAGCCTGAATCTGTCACATGTATTGTACAGTGAGTAAATTAAATCCATTGAATATAATTAAGGAAATAGGATTATCTATGTAGTTCTCTCACAAAATCACTACGAACAATTTCCCAATGCACCAAACGGGCCTCAACCACCCTTTTTCATGAATTGAAACCAACATTCCAAATAAGTGAAACGACAAAATGTTCAATTTAAAATAATTTTTAAAAAAACCCGTTTAACTAGTCACACCACATTTTCAAACCAAATCCATTTTCATCAAAATTCTAAACGAGTCTTACAACATCATCACATAACAAACCCTTTTTTCAAATACAGCACACAACTAATCCAAATTTAAAACCACTTGGATACCCCCAAATAATATTTTAAATTGACACTAGTACATTTAAAAACCAAAATGTGCTTAAAATATCAAAAATCACTCATGAAGTCCAAGCATTCATTTTATCAAACAATTTGTGTGAAACATTTTACAAGAAATCATTTTTACCACAAACCAAGAATGAAATCACTACTTTGAACAACAAAAAATTATTCTAAAAAACATAAATCATTTGTTAACATGAATGGGATGTGAGAAAATAAAGAAAACAATAATTTATAAATTTAAAGGGCAACTAAAAAGGTAAACCAACCTCAAATCACATGTGCTTCAGCAATACCAATATGAAACTACTCCACAAAGGTTCCAAGGGACTAGAACAACCAATATAAACCCTATAATGAAAAACACACCATCATAAAACAAGTTAAACATGATCCGTAGGGAAAAATATCAAAGCATAATAAAAATTGAAGTGAAAATGGACGGAAAATGAAGATGGAGAAGATAAGATATGATTATCTCGAGAAATCACCCTTAAAACATGAGTAAACCACTAGATCCACACTAAGGGAGAGGAGGAGAGGATTGAAGAGGAATATAGAAGCTCTCTTTAGGTCACTATTACCAAGATAGGAATAGAGTCTGAATTTTGGGGTTAAAATACCAAGATGGTAGAATGGAAATTTCACATTTTTAATGACATGGTAAATTTTCATGATTACACTACATGGTTTCCCAAAAAGTGAACTAATCATGCACCCCTTACAGGAGACACTAGGAACTCGCATGGTTTGGCCACACTATTTGGGAAATTATGTGACAACCATGCAATATTGTTCTTTCCAAAATTGAAGAACCATGTGAATGCCTTCTCCATGGTTTTATTAACTGTGCGTGGGTTGTGCATCCCTGACCAAAGCTATCCCATGGATCACACAGTTTATTGGTTTAGTCCAAATGGTTTTCGATAATCATGTTCTGATAATGATGAACATGTTCTCATACCCAAAATCCTCACATCTCTCCAAAACATATGGCAAAACTAGAGAATATATATGGGACAAAAATTAAATAAATGATCACATAAAAAATTTAATACTTTCTCACCTAGAACTCATATAAGAAAACCTAGATCCAAAATATAATTCAAAAAAATGACAAAAATAACAATTTTAGGTGAAAATTCTCCCACCATTATGCTTTCCTCCACAAGAATTCCACAACATTATCTAGATGATCTATCAATGGAAAGGCAATTATACAACTATATTATCCAACCTCTCAAACAAGTAAAACCTCTACCATCACCTAACAAAACATACGTCTCATACCCAAGAACAATACAAATATAAAATACAACTTTCCGAAACATGAAGAAAAACTCAAAATATATCTCTATAAAAACCCAACATTCTCCCAAATGGAGAGGAACTCAATGGTCAAAAACGTCAATAAGAAACCACCTCCTTCAAGACCAACACCAGAAACTAAACTGCAACAAGACCCATGGTCGGTCTCTCATCCATTAAGAACATACAATACTAAATAAAATACCATATACAGACATGGGTAAACCCAACATAGAATCACCTATAAATCACTACAATGACTAATCCCCACCATAAAGGTTGTCAATGAAACAAACTCCAACCCATGAGATGGCCTAAAACCAAAATTATCCCATAAAGGATAACCTAACGAGTACAACCAGTCAATGTTCTTCATCTAAAAAGGAACAACTAATGGAATTTCAACAAAATGATACCACCACATCTCCTTTGAAATCTTGTGGAACTGACCACCCGTATGTATTACAATGAGGATATGAGGTCTCCACTCTTAATTCCTCAAAAAGTACATTCCATTTAGAAGAAGATTCCACAGAGAAGCTTAAAGTGTCCTCATTCCCACACTAACGTAAAAAATCTAGACAAAGGTCTCTAAAACCCCAAAAATTCATAACCATGTGCAAGAATCACTCGAGGGACTTTGGGCGGATCCCTAATGTCTTGATGCATCCATTGACTTGCATTCAGAAATTGATAATCCATGATCAGGACTCCTTTTCTTGGGATCATGAGAGGTCTAACAACAACCCTAGTATAATCAAAGAACATGAAATTAAATAATACTCACACTTATCCAACAAGTCACATTTACCAAGACATTTATACTTAATATGCAAACTCATCATCCAAATTTACCCTAAATAGAAACCATCAAAATAGTGGACACATATAACACACCTCCAGTTAGAACAATAATATTTCATAATATTCTGAATGACAAACATGTTTCCAACGAAACAAAAGTTCTCAAGTGATCCCAAACATCCACATTTACAATATTAATGAGATTTCAAAACTAGAAAACATCATCATACGCAACCAATATAGAGGAAGATGAATAAAAATAAAGGAATTTTTAACCTATCATAGAAAACCACTATACACCTAAAAACTGGATCCACATAACTTCCTCGAAACTCATTGACTAAATCATTCCAGGTGTCTAAGGATTCCAAAGGTAGTGTGGGTCTTTCGATCTTTCCGGCATGATACATTATTATGAACTTTCCTCCCATAGTTATGACACATAATGATCTTTCTCATATAAGAAGGCGATGAACGATCAAGAGGCCTTTAAACTCACATACTGACACCAATATCTTTAGGATGATTCTCCATACCTTTTATGGAATTACCTTCACTTCTTCAAGAGACTGGAGGAAGGTTGGCTACTTGAAGCTTTCCCAATAACACAACCTTAACACAAACATCTTTCCTCACCACTTAAGAAAAATAGGTTAAACTAGACACTGGATCCTTCGACTGTAAATCAGAACAATGCATGATTTAAATGCAACGAGCCATTATAGAATCATTTGTATCCAACTCTGTAAGGTATAGAACTATATCCAAAAAATACAAATGAAATACAACACTTCTCTATCACCTTTATATAGAAAACACATTTCCATTACCTTCATCACTTATACAAACTTATATAAATACGTTTGGATGAATGTAGCCATGAAGAATTCCTAGGTAATACCTTTTCATGTTTTGGATCATGAAACAAACATCCAACACTTCTATTTTAGACCTTCAAGCATAATTGTATCAAAATTTACCATTAGCAACTTAGGAAACTCAAGGAGACTGAAGGTCCTTTATATTTTCTTCATCCACTCTTCTACTTTGAGAGGGTCCTATTGACCATAAAAGAGAGGAGGTTTCAACATTTGAAACATGACAATGATATCCTTAGTTTTATCAACTATAAGGTCTATTAATGGTAAACCACTTGTATCTGCACCTTAAATATCTATCAATCCTTTATTAAGGGAAACACTGACCAATAAGAAAACTGTGAAACTAATATAAACCAATTCATTAGAAAGAAATTCAATGATCTAAGAACACATAATCATCATACAAATCTCACTTTAAGATTCACTATACAATATTAGTTTCAAAACACCATTACATTCCTCTTAAAAACACCTTTGAAAAAAATGGTGGGTTTCAAACTCCCCAATTGAATTACATAGAGCCCCATACATTCATTTTCCCATTCCACCCTAGGAATCCATCAAATCCTTCCAATTCAGGCACTCATCCTCCCATATACTCATCTATCCACATTACCACACATATCTGTGCAGGTGACCACCCATGGTTATACCAAATATCAAAATAAATCATTTAAATTTCAAAAACAAAACATTCCAACCAAATTTTTACACTCTCAATCCACTTAACCAATCTAATTTCACAAAAAAAATTCAAAATACCATTATCCACTAATAAAAAACTATTTTAAAACACAACACTTCAATTAATATTACTCGATTTAAAACAAGTTCAGCAGATCAAAAATCCCATTCCACTAAAATTCATTTGATTAAAAACCCATTCCCTCTCATATAAATCAAATTTCTAAACAATTCCTAAAATTAAATATCTATTTCCTGGTAATTTTTTTATAAACCACATGTTTTAATTATTGAAATCCAATCCCATTAAACACAAAAATTATTTTGGAAAAATATAATTAGTAAATATTTATTCAAAATTATTATGAAAACTCTTATTATATCTTCCCAAAAATTAAAATCATTATCTCTTAACATCAAATATTTATAATTAAAGCACATCAGCTTTCAAAACAATTTTTATAATCATAGAAGTACCAAAACAACTCGTAATGGGTTACTATGTTGAGTCAATAAGGTTTTCCTTATGACTTTTCCATTCCTTCTTGTTTTGAAAATCACAAAAACCTTATATTTAAGAAAATTTCTTTTATAAGGAAAATTACTTTTATAAGGAAAATTGCTTTTATAAGAAAAATTGCTTTCTTAAGGAAAATCGCTTTTATAAGAAAAATCGTTTTCTTAAGGAAAATTGCTTTCATAAGAAAAATGCTTTCTTAAGAAATTGCTTTTATAAGCAAATTCTCTTTTATAAGAAAAATTATCCTTATCTTATTTTCATCCATATTTTTCTTAAGCATGAGATTCGGATTCATTTATATTTTCTCGGAATCGTTGAAACTTTGATATAAAGCATTCTGTTTTAGGATTCAGATTATGGATAAGAACTATAAGGAAGTTTAATTCCGAATTCCGGATATGAACTATGAATAAGTTCTATTCCAGATTCAGGATACAAATTCTGAAGAAGAATACTCATTATGAATTCCAATGAAGAATTATCATTACGAATTCTAATGAAGAAATCTCATTCCGAATTCCCATTACGAATTCTGATGAAGAATTCTCATTACGAATTCTGATGAAGAATTCTCATTACGAATTCTGATGACGAATTCTCATTACGAATTCTGATGACGAATTCTCATTAAGAATTCTGATGACGAATTCTCATTACGAATTATGATAAAAAATTCTCATTACGAATTCTGATAAAGAATTCTCATTATGAATCCTGATAATGAATTCTCATTACGATTTCTGATGATGAATTCCTATTCCGAATTCTCATTCCGAATTCACCTATTAAACAGAATTTGAGTATCTTTGTTTTATACACTCTGAATTAATTCAGACTCTGAAAAATATCTTTGTTAGACTCCTAACTTCTATATTACTTACATTTCTATAATTTTTCTACTCTTTATTTTTGTTCCTTACACTCAGAACCTTCACTCCGAAGTTTTCATTTCGAACTTTTATGTTAGAGTTTAAAACGATGTCGTACATTCTGTTACACTTATTTTGTTATAAAACGATGTCATCTGTTTTGTTATAAACTAACCGTTGTCTAAGTGACACGTGTACATGTCCCTCCGATAATTAAGGAAAATATGACCGTTGGGGAAGGAGCCGACCTTACCTATAAATAGGAGCTCATTTGAAAGATCTCGGAGCGGTTGCAATCTGATAAAAGTACTGAAAGGCTGACTAATTTGCTTGAAGTGATTTCTAGAGAGAGAGACTCTTATTAACTCTCAAAACTTCGTGCGACTCCGAATGTTGGTGATTAAATTCGAGGGCTTCCGGAGATAGGAAGACAGAGGTTGCCGACTACCTTAATGTTCGAGGGCTTCCTTGCTGAGGAAGATAGAGGTTGCCAACTACCTTGAAGTTGAGGGTTTGCGGGGATAGCAATACAGAGACTCTGATCTTCGCATCGAGGGCTTACCCTAGTGTGGGTAAGACAGCCTTGCTTGAAAGTATAAATCAAGGGACCTTTATCCAAGGTTGTTGGATACCCTTCTATTTGGGTTAAAAGAATTATATCTTGGTACTTGTAGTTTTACTACTTGTTTATATTCTACTGCATTTTGTAATATAAGGAAAGTATAACTTTCTTATACTTCCTTATTTGTAATCTGTTTCATTTAGATTATATACGATTTAAGGTAGAATCTCATATTGTAATCTTTTGTTAAGTTTCAATTTCCGGAACCATATTTCTGGAACCCTCGTTCGGAATCTCTTTCCTAGTTTGCATTCTGTGTTAGAGGTGTTGTGAATTTGCATAGTTAACTTTGTTAAACTTAGACTTTTCCTTTGCTTAAGGAAAACATAGTTATTCTTAACTAACCTTAAAGGTTCTAATGGAATTTTTAAAGTATACAATTCACCCCCCCTCTTGTATATTGAGCATCTACATCATTATTTCGATCCTACAATTGGTATAAGAGGTTGGAAACCTCATACTCTATACCAATCTAACATTTGGTATCAGAGGAGGTCTCTGAAATACTTGTACTCACATACATGTTTTTCTTTCTCATTTTATCATTCCGAACTATATCATTCCGAACTTTTCTCATTCCGAACGTTGTTATTACGATTCTTTGCTACTATCAAGGTTGTGTGAAAAGTTATTTTAAGTATGACAGGAATTAATGTTGGATCAATTGATAATCTTAATCCTACAAGACCACAAATCTTTGATGGTAATGACTATGAATACTGGAGAGATCGTATGAAGACTTTTGTTATCAATACTGGAGTAGACATCTTTGTTATGCTTACTGGTGATT
The DNA here is from genome assembly GCA_963277665.1 of Viscum album. Lineage (NCBI taxonomy): Eukaryota > Viridiplantae > Streptophyta > Magnoliopsida > Santalales > Viscaceae > Viscum > Viscum album. The sequence continues at coordinate 353,569,100 of OY728155.1, read as the reverse complement.
ATAAAATTCCTGACAAGGAAGTTAGATCTTTTACTAATCAAGAAAAGCAAGAATATCAACTCAACTATAAGGTACACAACACTTTACTATGTTCGATGACCAGAAATATATAGAGCCAAATTTCTTCTTGTGATGCAGCTAACTGTATATGGAAGAAGTTAGAGATTACACACTTTGAGACTTCTAAAGTGATTGAGACTAGAAGAGTTATGCTTAGAGTTGAATATCATTGCTTCAATTTTCCTTATGGTGAACCTATCTGTAAAGTTCAACAAAGATTTATAACCATTGTCAACAGTCTACAATCTATGGGAGAAAAAGGTTTAGATGATGAAGCTATTGTGGACAAGATAATTTATATCATGCCCAATGAGTGGGAATCCAAGAGAACAGCTATAGATGAGAACAGGAAGGTCACTCAAATTACTCTTGATGAATTATTTGGAACTCTTCTACAACATGAAACAAGAATGAAGAGAGATGCTGACAACATCAAGAAGAAGAATGGTAATGGTACTGTTGCTTTTACTATAACTTCAAATCAGATGAAAGCTAAGACTCCTGAGAGAGTAACCAGATCCAAGTCTAAGAAAGTTATTTTCCAATCCGAATCAAGTGAGAGTGAAGTCTCTGAAAATGAATTAGCCAATCTTGCCCGAAGGATGAACAAGATAGCTGGACAGAGAAATTTTCAATCTAAGTATAAGAAAAAGGAAAGGAAAGATAAGAAATATGGATAAGTTACTTGTTATGAATGTAAAAGAGCTGGACATATTAGACCAGATTTCCCTATGCTCAAAAAGAAAGAAAGGAAGGGAAGACATTCAGACAGGAACAGAAAGAAGTATTTTAAAGCTAAAGCTAAGAAAGTTCTGAAAGCAAACGATACCTGGAGTGCCAGTAGTGGTGACTCTTTAGATGAATGTTCTGATTATGAATCTTCAGGACAGAAGAATCTTTGTCTTATAGCCAGATTACCTATTGATAATCATTGTCTTAGGGCTAAGGTACGAAATGCTGAATCTTTGACCAATGTTTCTATAAATTCTAATTATAGTAGGTATTATAATTCTTCTGATGAACAATCATCTTCTGATGAAGATAATACATTACCTACTTATGAAGAAGTCTCTAGGTTTGTTGAACTTCTTGAAATTGAGAATTCCAAACTCAATAAGAAACTTGATAAGGAAAACTCTAGGAATTCTATTCTTACAAAAGAGATATCAGATCTTTCTAAAGATCTTAATAAGAAAAATGCTGATTTTGAAAGTATTTCAAAAAATCTTGAGGAAGTAAGTTCTGAGAAGAATAAAATTTCTAAAGAGTTAGAAAAAGTAATTTCTAATAAAAATGTTTTCGAGCCTAACTCTAGTTCAAAAACTAATGATCTTAAGGATAAAAACTTGGTTGTAAAACTCAAGTCCGAAATTTTTTCCTTAATGAAGTGTTTATCAATCTTTACCCATGGTAAAAAAAATTTTGATAAGATGTATTCCCAAATACGACCTTTATAAAATAAATCCGGATTTGGTTATACTCATGCAAAACCTATTTTTAGTAACAATTATTTTGTTCCTCAAAGTGCCCCATTTTGTACCAAGTGTCAATATGGTGGTCACTGGGAAAAGAATTGTTCCTTAAACAAAACCCAATCTCTAGGATTTCAGAAAGCTTACTTTTCTAAGAAGATGTGCGTACCTAAAATTTTATTGTCTGGAAATCTCGGATCCAAACAAGTTTGGATTCCGAAAGTCTAATTTTCTTCTTAATTTCAGGATAATAAAGAGAGTACCAGCAACTATACATGGTACATGGATAGTGGATCTTCCCGGCACATGAATGGTAACAAAATATTTTTTGAAAAGATTATCAAAACAAAAGGAGGAAAGGTAACTTTCGGAGACAATGCTAAAAGAGATATTATTCTTCAGTTTATCGGAACGCAAGATCAACTTGCTGATATTTTCACAAAATCTTTGCCTTCTGATAGATTTGAATATATTAAATAGAAGTTAGGAAAGATAACCGTAAGGTAATCTTTCTTAATTAACTTTCTGTTAAAAAAGTCTCCTTACAGTAATAAAATCGTTTTCATAGGGGGAGTACATTTGATTGTTTGTTTAAACAAAGTTTTTCAAAATTTGTTTTCAAACTTTTCGGAATGAAGATTTCCTGAATGGAGATTTCCGGAACTACAATTTTTCCGATTGGACATTCTCGTACAGAATACTTCTGGAATGCAAGTATTCGTATAGAAAATTTCTGGAATGAAAATTTACGTACTGGCAGTTTCATAACCAGATTTTTGTACTGATTATTTACCCGTAATGTGTTTTTTGTATTGAATTTTTCGTACTGAGTTTTTCGTAGTGAGATTATTTTCCGTATTAAACTTTTGAGAACATTGTCTTTTCATAATAAAGTTTGTTTTCGTAATCATCTTTTTATATTATCCATTACGAATAATCCTCCTCAGCCAATCTGAAAGGTATGATTTCCTTACTCAAGTTTTCGTAGTCATAGTTTACTTGCTGGAATTTTCTTGTACTATGTTTTTAGATTATAGTTTTCTTAATTCTTTGTCTTAAAAAAAACCTCAAAAAGATCTGATTCAAGTTTTCAACCGTCAGATCTGATCTCAGCTCATTCTAACCGTTAGATCAACCGAGGAAGTCGAACCGTCGTTTCATTGCCTATATAAAGGGAACTCAAATACTCGTCCCACATCGGTTTCAAGCTCTCGTGTCTCGAAGCTCTAACCCTCTGTTTTAAGGTCGTTCCGAACTACAGTTGTCTCCGTTCCGAACTTCTCAGAGGATTACAGATCCGAATGTCTGTGGAGTTAGCCTCTCAAGAAATGTCATCCACTAAGACTATTTTGCAACGGTTAGTTTACAGAGAAAGGTTAGTCCATCCGGATTTCTTCAACAACTATGATTCTCTTATTTCAAAGAACATTAAGTTAAATGGCTGGGAAGATGTTGTTGTATCCAAACCGGGGACTCAAGATGATGTTTTTACAGAGTTACTTGTTGAGTTCTATGAAACAGTTTCCTTCTTCCAGGAAGATAATAGGGAAAAATTTTCTTTCAAGTCGTATGGCAAGACCTACAAACTTTCTTATTCCAAGGCAGCAAGCTTGGTAGGGTTGTCCTATGAAAGAGAAGCCGAATTTATTTCTCATGTATTTCCGGACTCTAAGGGTAGCTTCGACATGGAAAAAGCCCTAGAAACTCTCGGACTGGCTGATGACAAGGCTCCGAAGATTGCAAGTCTATCCACAAACTTCCAGAATCTAGAGTTGTGGGTTCAAGGACTTATCGTACCGAGGAAAGGCGATAAAGACAGCTTAAAGAAGAGTGAGATCTATATCTTAGATTTCCTGATAAATATAAGGAAGTTTAACTTCATGAGGCACATTCTTATAACCATTAAGAATCTTAAGAAGGGAAATCTCATAGCACAAATCATAATGTACCCCGCAATATTATCAAAGTTGATAGTTCGGTGCCTTGAATCTTTCAAGGAAGCCTGCAGATCTAAGCCAAGGGTTTGTAAAATTTTGTTGGTTAGTGATGACACCCTTAAGAGGATGGATGTGGCTTTCAACAAGGAGATTGGTGAGTTCGTTGATTTGCCTAATCAAGAAGAAACGGTTCTGAAGGCTGCTGAACCGGATTCATCCAAACCAGTAAAGAAAAGAAAGTTAAAGGAAGTTGTAGCTGATGTCGAAGATCCTAAGTCTAAGGAAGTTCAAACCGCTCCTCCCAAACCAATGAAGAAGAAGGCATGTCCTGATGAGGTTGTTGCAAAGTGGAGAGCTGATAAATAGAAAAGGAAAGAAGGGGATCCACAGTTCGGATTGGACCATGCGGAAGCTAAGGCATTAAAGGAGAGAACTGCTGATGAGCTTGAAAAACAAGCAAAGGAGAAGAAGATCATGAAAAAGATGACAGAAGCCGAGGCAGTCCAAGCGTTGTTAAAGATTAATGAAATAGTATCCAGAAGCATCCTAGTTCCGAGATCTTTCTCCCTGGAATCTCTACCTGAGACTCCAGGAAGAAACCTTGATTTTCCGGAAGAGACTACAGCTGAGCATGCTGAGAAAATCGAGCAGATTCAGCAAGTGGGGGAGGAAGAAGAAGTTTCTAAAGGAAGTGGCGAAACATGAGATCTTTTGAAACAAGTGGATGATTATAAAGGATCACCTTCGGAACATCTATAACTCCGAACTTCAGAGGCTGAATCCTCTAAGTTAGTAACTCCAGAGAAGGATAAGAATGAGGATGATGTTGTTCAGAAAGTTGTTGATGAGATTGTTCAAGTGTCTACTGGCGAGCAGAAACCTCCTGATCAAGAATCAATTCCGAAAAAAGACAAGGGAAAGTAACTCCTTGTTGAAACTCCGAAATCATTGTCTAGCAAGAAAAGAGAATATGGCGATTCATCTAAAAGGAAGTTGGAGCTTATTGAGGAAGAAAACTCTCCAAGCAAGATTTCAGATTCGGAGTCATCCTCTGTGGGGCATGATTTTGTTGTCCAGTCTTTAAAGAAGTTGGAGGAATCCATTCCGACATTCTCTAGTATTGATTCAAGATGTCAGATGCTCTAACATGCTTTGAATCAGAACACTGACTCCGTATCTATGGTTATGGACAAGTGCGTTGAGATTGAGGCTCAATTCAAAACCTTCTTTGTTGGTTACGAAGCTCATAGAAAATCTTGCAAGAGGATGAAAAACTGGTCGAAGTAGACTGTGGAAGAGATGAGGTTGTTCGATGAGTTTCAAGACAATGTTAAAGATGATTTTGAGACCGAGGACAAGAAGATAAATGAGTTAACTTCACCTTTTGAAGACAAGCTGACAGAAGAAAAGAACTTCCAGATTCAAGAAGTAAGAGATCTGAATGGGAAGATCAATTCTGTTTCTCAAAACTGGATGTTTGAAAGGGATCATCATATTGATTTTGAAGAAAGGATGAAGGCTCAGGAAGAAACGATCAAAGCTCAGGAAGAAAAGCTGAAAGCCCAGGAAGAAAAAATTGAAGCTCAATCCGCAAGAATATTTGTCTTAGAGAAGCAAGCTGAAGAAGATCATAAATACCTGAAGAAGATCAAGACTATTCTAAAGGAGCTCATGACGAAGGAAAAAGATCCGAAATAACCAAATCCGATCTTTTTGTTGTATTCTTTTTCTTGCTGAGATTTCAAATTTAATGAAAGTTGTGCTTGTCGTTTCTATTGTTGTCATTACTAATTTTTCAGGTACTTTGTTATTTTTTTCCATTCCCTCCAATTCTTTTTGAAAATCACAAAGGGGGGGGGGAAGGAAAAGATCCTTAAGAAAAAGAAGAACTCTAATAAGAGTTTATCAAAGGGGGAGAAGAAAAAGATCCTTAAGAAAAATAAAAACTCTAATAAGAGTTTGTTTAAGGGGGAGCTTTTTCATTAAAGAAGACCTTCTTATTTATCACTCCGGAAATCAGAATATGATCCTTAGAGTTTCAAAGCCTAAGGGGGAGTTAGTCGTATTCATCAATATCCTTAAAGAAAAGGGAGATAAGCCTTAATGTTTTTCTTTCTTCTTAGAATTCCTTTTTCGTAAGGATGTTTGTGTTTTCCAAAAAGGGGGAGATTGTTGAGTCAATAAGGTTTTCCTTAGGACTTTTCCATTCCTTCTTATATTGAAAATCACAAACACCTTATCTTTAAGAAAATTTCTTTTATCAGGAAAATTACTTTTATAAGGAAAATTGCTTTTATAAGAAAAATTGATTTCTTAAGGAAAATCTCTTTTATAAGAAAAATCATGTTCTTAAGGAAAATTGCTTTCATAAGAAAAATGCTTTCTTAAGAAATTGCTTTTATAAGCAAATTCTCTTTTATAAGAGAAATTATCCTTATCTTATTTTCATCCATATTCTTCTTAAGCATGAGATTCGGATTCATTTATATTTTCTCGGAATCATTGAAACTTTGATATAAAGCATTCTGTTTTAAGATTCGGATTCTGTATAAGAACTATAAGGAAGTTTCATTCTGAATTCCGGATATGAACTCTGACTAAGTTCTATTCTAGATTCAGGATACGAATTCTGAAGAAGAATTCTCATTATGAATTCCAATGAAGAATTCTCATTACGAATTCTAATAAAGAAATCTCATTCCGAATTCCCATTACGAATTCTGATGAAGAATTATCATTACGAATTCTGATGAAGAATTCTCATTATGAATTCTGATGACGAATTCTCATTACGAATTCTGATGATGAATTCTCATTATGAATTCTGATGACGAATTCTCATTACGAATTTTGATAATGAATTCTCATTACGAATTCTGAAAACAAATTCTCATTACGAATCCTGATGATGAATTCTCATTACGATTTCTGATGACGAATTCCTATTCTGAATTCTCATTCCGAATTCACCTATTAAACAGAATTTGAGTATCTTTGTTTTATACACTCTGAATTAATTCGGACTCCGAAAAATATCTTTGTTAGACTCCGAACTTCTATTTTACTTACATTTCTATAATTTTTCTACTCTTTATTTTTTTTCCTTACACTCCGAACCTTCACTCCGAAGTTTTCATTCCGAACTTTTATGTTAGAGTTTAAAACGATGTCGTACATTCTGTTACACTTGTTTTGTTATAAAACGATGTCGTCTGTTTTGTTATAAACTAACCGTTCTCTAAGTGACACGTGTACAGGTCCCTCCGATCTTTAAGAAAAATATAACCGTTGGAGAAGGAGCCGACCTTACCTATAAATAGGAGCTCATTTGAAAGAGCTCGGAGCGGTTGTAAGCTGATAAAAGTACTGAAAGGTTGACTAATTTGCTTGAAGTGATTTCTAGAGAGAGAGACTCTTATTAACTCTCAAAGATTCGTGCGACTCCGAATGTTGGTGATTATATTCGAGGGCTTCCGGGGATAGGAAGACAGAGGTTGCCGACTACCTTAAAGTTCGAGGGCTTCCTTGCTAAGGAAGACATAGGTTGCCAACTACCTTGAAGTTGAGGGCTTGCGGGGATAGCAAGACAGAGACTCCGATCTTCATATCGAGGGCTTACCCTGGTGTGGGTAAGACATACTTGCTTGAAAGTATAAATCAAGGGACCTTTATCCAAGGTTGTTGGATACCCTTCTCTTTGGGTTAAAAGACTTATATCTTGTTACTTGTAGTTTTACTACTTGTTTATATTCCGCTGCATTTTGTAATATAAGGAAAGTATAACTTTCTTATACTTCCTTATTTGTACTCTGTTTCATTTAGATTCTATACGCTTTAAGGTAGAATCTCATATTGTAATCTTTTGTTAAGTTTCAATTTCTAGAACCATATTTCCGGAACCCTCGTTCAGAATCTCTTTCCTATTTTGCATTCTGTGTTAGAGGTGTTGCGAATTTGCTTAGTTTAACTTTGTTAAACTTAGCCTTTTCCTTTGCTTAAGGAAAACATAGTTATTCTTAACTGACTTTAAAGGTTCCAAAGGAATTTTTAAAGTCTAAAATTCACCCCCCCTCTTGTATATTGAGCATCTACATCATTATTTCGATCCTACAATTGGTATCAAAGGTTGGAAACCTCATACTCTATACCAATCTTACATACTAGTGGTGATGAGTGACATGGCCATATGGTTTGTGGCTATATGCCAATCATACCACCTCCCTGGAGAGTATTCTTGGAACATGTCCTCATCCTTTCATGGACTGCAATTCCCTTTGATTGATGGACCATCCTAGGTCAACCCTTAACTGGTCACCTGATCTGATTTGTGGCATGACCCTAAAGGCATTCTTGATCCCCACAGGTTGTCAATTACTGTCATATTTCAATAGATTACACAAATGAATGATCTATCCCAACAATAAACTAAACATTGGATAGAAAAAAGTAGACCAATATAAAAATAGTACCAAAATGAACATATTTTAAAAAAGGATGAAAATTACATCTACTATAGAATAAAATAAACTAAATAAGATGACTGCAGGATCTCTATGTGACCTCGTGGGACACTCTCCATGGAGAAGATGAACCGTTTCCCAAGGAAATCAAAATCAATATGTAAGGACTGAGCATGAGGATAAAAACAAGATGAAACCAAAGGTGTGAATATTAAAATACATTAGGTCAACTCGATATTCTATTCCTAGTGAATATTCATTAAAATAAAATAAATATCAACTTCACGTTTGAACTACAATATATAAAAGTACTCTTTTTTACACATTTTACTTAAAACAAAGTATGGCCCATTTCCCTCCATCATTTAAAAACTAGGTTCATTCCATTAGTTATACAATTACATTTTCAAGGGGAAAGTAATTCCTTAATTTCAAATCTAACAAGAGAGTACAAATCAATTTTACTTTTAAAAAAATCTTCATAAAATTTTTGAAGTGATCTCATCACTTTCAAAGAAACTACAACATAATGAGAACACTATGGTAACCACATAATAAGGGAAATGGAAATAAACATACATGTATCTCAATAATCATTACATATAGCTAAGTGCTAATATAAATGGGTGAACTTAGGAGATCATGAATAATCCAAAACATACAAATACATGAGACCTATCACTAGAAGCATGACTCACATTAGGAAATCAGAAGTCCCCTAAATACACCTGGATAACCTATGTAACAACCCACCTTAATAAATAATATGAAATTTTTATATTTATTAATATTTGTTATTAAATATTAAATGTACATTCAAGGGTATGTTATGTCTAATATCGTATTCAACACGCAGCAATGCGTTTCTATGAAATCTTACGTTTCACACAACTTTGCATTATACTTAAAATAATGTAATATTATTATTATTTTAAATGGTAGTCAATACCTAGTCATTTTATTGGTAATAATGAACATAACTATCTATAATATCATTACACATGTTTGATAAATGTTTTTACATTTACCCAATAAGTTTTAGAAGCTTAAAATAAGAATGAATCTGATTTTAAACATTAAATACTCTAATATTCTTCAATGGTCGTTTTACCGCCTTTTGATGGAGAACCCTTTCTAAATATCATTTTTTTCACTTCTATATGTTCCATTTTACAAAATAAAGTTATTATTTAGAATTGGGACTTCAAAATTTAATTTGGGTAAATTTTTCGTATTTTTCACAAAAAAATCATTTTTAATGAATCGTGAAAATAAAGCATTTTAATTCAAAACTGCCTCCTAATATAATTTATTTATATAGATAGATTGTAATTTTAATTATTTTAAGATTAATTATATTATATTTTTACAATTTAATCTAATTCTGGTCATATGAAATAATTTCACATTGAAATTTGACATAAACACATTATTATCATTTTGTAGTTTTTAGTTCTTAAAAACATGCTTTCTGGTTTTGAAAAAAAGAATTAATTATAAATTAATTAATTAAACTTATAAGTTTTTAATTTGGTATAATATTCATAATTTTTGAATTTGGAATACAAAAATTAGCTTTGAGTGAATTTTTGGTATTTTTCTAATAACATTCTATTTTTTATGAATAGTGAAAAACACTACATAGTAGTTAAAAACCCAAATTTTCATTTAAACAAAATTTTACCACTTCATTGAATTGAATTTCAAAAATACAATATACATGTTTTTCATCAGTAAGAAAATTTTTGTTTATTATGATTAAAATTATTGTTGATGAATAGTAACTTTTGATTTTTATTTGTCACGGTTAAAGGTAAATAGAGTAATTCAAGGTAAAAATAATATTATAATAATATAAAATTACCTTAACACTATTCCTAAACTTATTTGATGATTCATGGATTAAAAATAAAATTATTGGGTAGAAAGTTTGACCATTGGAAAGAACTTGGGTAAGAAAATTACATTAATATCCATTTATTTAAAGTAAAAATAAAAATATACTAAATATGTATTGTTTTGTTAAACCAATTATAATGTTTGGTTATATAGTTTATATCTTTGACTATAAATAGTCATTATAATGAAAAAATATTTCCTAATTCATGGTATTTTATTTATAATTTTTATATATCAATTAAATAAATTTATTTAAGACACAATGATGATGTAATGATTACATCATTAATGAATGTTTTAAATAAATGAGTTTATAAATATTAAAATTAATTTATTTTGAAACATTTATGCCATACACGAATTTCATGGATGATTATGACTTGTTATATTTGAATTATTGAGATTTTTTTGAGTTTATCAAGTTGTTATTGATTTTTAAAATGTCATGACATGAATACTATAAAATATACTTCAATGAGTTTGTAAATTAATTAATATTTTATTATATGATAAAACAATCCTAAAAATATACAATTTTTCCAAATTACATATATGATGATAAAAATGTTACTAATGGTCCATTTTTGGTGTCTTGTAATTTTATTTTATCATTATTAACCATATAGTATGAATATACAAGAAGACATGGTGAAAGATAAATTAGTTAACCAAGGGTAAAATCTAAAAGATAAGGTTAATTTTGTGTCATATACTTGTCTAAAACAAATTGGATGAACTTATTTCAAAATATCATCATCTTATACGATAATTAAATGAGTTTTGGACCTTTTGAAAACCGAAATTAAGTTAAAAATAAAATACTAGTTTCAAACATTCCTAAAGTGCCCCTCCTCCCCCTTATAAGTGGCCATCAACTCTGACCCTTACTCACACCTCTAAATCCCCAATGGTTTGTCCAAGATATACCCAAATAATCTCTCAACACACCTCTATTCCAACTTTATGCCTTCCCCTTGGCAGAAGGTGATTCAAGAAAACCTTTTGGTTCAAACCAAAGGGAGTACCTGATTTAAAGGTAATGTCTCCTCTCAAGTTCTATTATTTTATTTTCATTATCCACTACTTATTCTATTCTTATTATTTGATTACATAAAAACAATACTGTCCTAAATATACTAGGTTGTTCTTTTGACATGTATTTTATCTACACTTACACACACCTTCATCTAATGGGTATAGAACATAATGTTTCTCTAGACGGAAAACAATTGCCTCATGAAACGATGTTTGTTCAATATTCTCCTACCTCTTATTATGGTGGCCATTATGATGGAACTGTAATTATATATGAAATATATTATATTTATTTTATCTCTATTATTAAGTAATTTTATTTTATAAAATACATTTTAGCTTTTCATGTTGTATATATACGATAATTGTATTTGAGGAAGTGTTGACTATCACCCCCTCAAAGAGATATGACTCGTTCATTCTATAAATGGAACATTTAAAGGATGTAATTAATGAAATTATGTAACATATATATAATAAACACTATTCTATAATTATAATATATCTATTTATCATTTAGTTTTAATTCCATTAAATATGAAAAATAATTGAAAGTAGCGTGCATGCGTACGTACGACTTACCGTCTCCATGAATGGTGCATTTAATTTCTTATATCCCAATGTTATAGACTATTTAAAATAATTTTATACTGGATATATATGATATATATAACAACTAAATATTTAATATCAACATGGAGATAATTTAATTTTGACCACATGGACAATTTTTAATTATAACAAGTTCTATATTTTACTCATGTTCTGAACATTGATAAAATGTGTGGTATTAACTAAAATAATTAACTAATTATTATAGAAAGGTAATAAGTTATATAAAATGAATAATAAACTTGAAAATTTTTATGAATAAATTATAAAATAACCTAAATTTATTATTTGGAAAATTAAAGAGTGAATGAATCAAGTCGAAAACAAGGTTAGGGACTTCGTCTCAATCTCTTTTCATTGAGGTGTATTTTGGTAACATAAACCTTATTTTATATGTTGTATAATAAACTACTTTGACTTTTATTTTCATTCAAAGGTAATATATTTTCTAGGTAGTGTTTTAGTAAATTAAAAAATTAATGTTTTTAACATTTGTGGTTCAAATGACCTCTATGCCACCGTAATCGTTATTTGGCTTCCGCAATAAGCCGTAATTTTTCTTCAAAAAAGAAAAAATAAATCTCATATTCCCTTTTTGGGTGTTTTTTTATTGAGAATGTTTTTTAAAATTTATTGAGTATTTCAATATCTTGAAATGATATCTTGTGATTGCAAAGTAAATGTTATTACTAAAATGTGGATATTTAAAATATTTTATGTATATTTATTATGTAATGGTACTTGGCCATTTGACGGGGGTTAAATGATAAACAAAATGATGGGTGGTTATGTGATAAACCAAGGATGGGTGGTTACATTATAACCTCCAATTTATTGGATATGGAATTTGGCTGCATGGCTATTCCATTTAGTGATATGTGTAGATGTCGATCATATGGTAATTCAATTTAAGTATTTTTATGTCCCAAGATGCCTTGATATGTTATGTGTGATTTTAGTGTGTTTTATGGTAATCTTCTGGTCATAAAAGTGTAAGAAAAGATCTTTTATTCATTTAATATTATTTACTAATTCATAAAGGTGAAAATTATTACTTATGATAATGTATTAATTGTTTACTTTTCATTTTGAAAAACTAATAGTTTTCCATAGTTGTGTATCCCTTACTGATATTTTTATGCTCATCCCATGTTTTTGAAATGTTTTTCACCGGACATAAAGTGGAACATGGTCACATCAAGATCAAGTAAAATTCATGATTATTAAAACATAGAACTAAACATGTTTAATTTCTTTTAAGAGTTTTTATTTTATGAAAAAAATGTATGTTGAGTAGAAGTGTCTACAAGTAATATATTGTTGTGTATAAGTTATGACCTAATTCTCTAAATAACTAAACATTAAAAGATCCTCAATGTGAATTATTAACTTAATTCAAGAGTATGTAATGTTTATGTTTTGGTCCTTATAGTTGGTATCAATGGTCAGTTTAGATAACTTTAGAGATACTGATGTTATTTAAGCATTAGTGTCATAACCATAATGGTTAGAATATTAGAAATACTCGTAGTTATTTTAGATAATGTGAATGAGTTTAAGATGACATGAATAAGTATATCATTGTGTTTACCATCATAATATGATATTATATTATGATTTTACTGATATACTCACACTAACCTTTTTTTTAGTGAATGGATGGATTTATAAGGAATCGAAGTTATAATGGATATGAAGGAAACAATGGTGGTTTTATGAATAAAAAACTGAATAAAATGGGAGCTACAATAAGAACTCTTGTGGTTATTCATAACCAACTATCCAGAGTCATGATTGACCACTTGAACTATGGTTATTTTTATAAGGCATCATTTTTTGTGAGAAACAAATCCCTACAAAAGTTCTAGTAATAATAAAAAAGGTATGTATATTTAAAACCTATGTGTTAAGGATGTGAAAATAAACACTTAAGATAATGGTTCAAAGGGACGAGAATATGTTTCAAATGTGGTAATGAAGGTCATAAAGTGATAACCCACCATGGAAAAAGGAAGCCACCAGTTGAAAAATGAATTGGAAAGAAGTTCATTCCGAATGATCAATTGAATGTTTTAAATGTGGTGTGAATGGTCATTATACAAATATATGTGCAATAAATAAGGTTCGAGAATGAGATCAGTAAGATCGTACAATTATATGTTTACCAATTCCTAATTCCATTCCAATTGAAGATGAGGAAACTAAAAAACACCAATGAAACGAAATAAGTATTAAGGAATAGGTTGGAAAATAATTCTTAATGGATCATGAATATCATTGAATGAGTAAGAAGTATATATATATATGGGATTCAAGAGTTATGGTACATGTTAAGACGATAGAATGCCTAAAATTATTAAGGATCTTTTGATGATATGATTACTTTGGAATAAATTTTCTAGTATGTGTAACTCTAAATTTTGATATGTGAAAATGTTATTCAAGAAAGAATTATCTTTTCTTATGTGGGAAAAATAGATAACCTTAGGGGTTCATATGATCTTATGTTTTTGAGGTGATAAATTGTTATTAGATTTTGGGATGTAAAATGAATGGTATTTGATAACCTTTGACGATAAAAAAATGTATGTTTATTTTTGTGGAAACTATATTATTTTTGAGACTTTTATATGAATGATATGGTTTTAGAAAAAGGACAACCCACAGGATTGGTGATAACCCATTTCCTCCGACAAGGAAATGGGAATCGAACCCACCGTCGATGGGCGACAAGGGTACATCGCCTACAACTAAACTGCATGATTTCCCTGGTTAGTATGACTTATTCATTTTATTTTAATTATTTTACCGATCAAGGATAATTTGATATGGGATCTTATTTTTAATAAAATGTATATCCTTATTATAGCAAAATTATTTGGTGATTAAGTGATAAAGGTTATTTTATAAGATGTTTTCCCTTTTGGGAATACTATATGCCTAAGTAAAATATAATGCTATGGGATTTGATTTGATGAAAATTGGTTTAAATTTTATTTTGCAAGAATCTATGTTTTTGTTGTGGACATATGAATATTTGGGTTATTTATGGAAATTATTAACCTATAATATAGAATAAGTGATTTGGTTAATTACACTTCACTATGGAGCCTTAAGAGTAGTCAAAGTTATTTGAAGATAAATTTTTATATTTACTATGGAAGACTATGTGATTAAACTTTTATGAGCTATGAATTTCAATCTTAGTTTGTATTATATTGAATTATTTTAAGGAAAATTGCTTATTTAATGGCCTTTGTTAAAATTTGGGTTTTTTTAGTTTTGGATATTAAGAGTAGTATTTCTTTTATATAAGATTATCCTTTTCTGGATTGTCTGATCTTGTACTAACAGTTTTGGTTTTTTAATGTATAAAGAGAGGGGAAATATATAGTTCATATTTATGGATTATGTGATTATGTTTAAGTTGATTCTAGAGCTTTTTATGTGACTAAATCATCTTCAATACTCATCCATTGGAGAAAAGATTTGTTTATTGTATAAATTTAGTAATGGATGAAAGTATACACGACAAGTATGTATCATTCCTATTGTTCTTATTAAATATATAAAATAAATTCCTCAACTTTATGAAAATGAACTTGAAACCAAAACATTGTTCATTTACTTTTCATACTGGGGAATTAAAGACTGTTTACCCATCACAAGTGTGTGGCTTTCTGATTGTTAACGTTCTCTTAATCATATTTTCTATCACTCTCCATCAGAACTTGACACTTATTTTCTCCTCTATATCCTTATTTTTATGTAATCCTAGTATGTGTTATCTCAAGTGAAATTTGTACTTATATTTCATTATTTTAATGTGATAGTTTTATTGACTCTTTTTTGATGTGGGACTTTTAATGAAGTTTCCAAGCCCAATTTTAAAATTACAAGGATGCAATACCCAAAAATAGGGAAGGTTGTAACCTCTTAGGTAAATAAAGAATATGAAATTTTCATATTTATTTTTATTTGTGAATTTAAAATTAATTTTACTTCTAAAGGGAAGCAATTTCTGATAGCGTACTCAACACACAAAAATGGGTTTTTTGAAATCTTACGTTGCACACAACATTGAGTCATACTAAAAAATAATATAATAATATTATAATTTTAAATGTTAGTTAATTCCTAACCATTGTATTGGCAGGAATGAACATAAATTACTACAATATGATTATACATCTTTTTTAAACGTTTTCAATTTTATTCAATATGTTTTAGAGGATTTAAATAAGAATGAATCTGATTTTAAACATGAAATACTCTAATATTAATTATAGATCGTTTTATTGCCTTTTCATGGTGAACCCTTTTTTAATCTAGATTCTGTAAATGTATATTTTACATTTGAAAAAAAATAAAATTCTTCTTTAGAATCGAGACATCAAAATTTACTTTGGGTGATTTTTTGGTATTTTTTAGATAAAATTCATTTTTAATGAATAGTAAAAAAATTATAATTCAAAAACTTCATTTTCATCTAATTTATTTATATAGATATATTATTCAATTAATTTGTTTTAAAATTTAATTGGATTATATTTTTACCATTTAATATAATTTTGGTAATTGGATGTAATTTATCTTTGAAATTAGATATAAACACATGTAAATATTTTTAAAGTTTTTACATCTTAAAAACATGCTTTCTGGTTTTGACAACAATAATTAATTTTAAATTAATTAATGAAACTTCTATTTTTTGAATTTGTTAAAATAGAAATAATTTTTGAATTCGGAGTATCAAAATTATCTTTGGGTGAATTTGGTAAAATATAAATCATTTATAATATACCGATGTATCATTTAGTTTTCATTCCTTTAAATATAAAAAAGAATTGAAAGTAGCATTCATGCGTATGTGCGGCTTACCGTCTCCATCAACAGTGCATTTTATTTCTTATATCCAAATGTTATGGACTATTTTAAATACATATATACTATCTATATATGATATATATGATATTTAGATCATAAATATCATTCTCGAGATAATGTAATTTTGACCACATGAAAAATTTGTAATTATATCAAATTCAATTTTTTTACTCAGGTTTGAAACATCAACAAAATGTATGATATGAACTAAAATATTTATCTAATTTTTATATCATGGTAATAACATATATAAACGGAATAATAAACTTGAAAAAGGATCTTAAGAAAGTAGAAATTAAATTTTGTTTATTATTTAGGAAATTAAAGAACGAATGGGTCAAGTGGAACACAAGGTAAGGGACTTCCTCTAAATATCTTTTCATTGAGGTATATTTTTTTAATATACACCTACTTATTTAATATAGTGTATAATAAACCCCTTTTACTTTTATTTCCATTGATATGGAATATTTTTTCAATGTAGCGTTTTACTAAATGAAAAAAGGAATGTTTTTAACGTTTGTGGGGACAATGACCACTCCATCACTGTAATCATTATTTGGATTCATCTATAAGCATTAATTATTTTTATAAAAATGAAAAGAAATCCCTTATACCTTTTATTGGGTCTTATGGTATTGAAAATAGTTTTTGAAAGGTATTTATTGTTTCAATATCTTAAAATGATATCTTTAGATTGAAAATTAAATGTTATTTCTGAAATGTTGATATTTGAAATATTTTATGTCTTGTGATTATGTAATGGTACTGGGAAATTTATGAGTGGTTACATGATAAACCAAATGTCGGGTGGTTTTGTGATAAACCCAGTATAGTTGGTTATGATATAACCTCCAATTAATTTTGTATGGATATCAACCACAAGGATTTTCCATTTAGTGATATGTGTGGAAGTCAAATGTATGGTTATTCCATTCAAGTATGTTTATATCCCAAGTTAGATTTATATGTTATGTGTTATTTATATGGGTTTTATGGTAATATTTTAGTTACTAAATGGTAAGTAAAGAGATTTTATTTTGTGATGAGTATTTACTACTTCATAAAGGCTATATGTATTACTTTTGATAAGGTATTTGTGGTTTACTTATTGTTTTGAAAAACTAACGTTTGTCCTTCTTTGTGTATCCCTTACTGAAGTTTTTATGCTCATCCCATGTTTTTTAAATGTTTTTCATAGGTATTAATGTGGAATATGGTTAAGCATGTGACAAGGAAAAACCATGATGATTAAAACGTGGAACTAGACATGTTTCGTTTCTTTTTAAGATTTTTTTTTGAAAAAATATGATGGTTTGTATAAGTGTCTACATTTAATAATCAAACTTTTATGTATATGGTATGAACTAATTATCTAAATATATAGACCTATAATTATCCTAAATTTGAATAATCAACATAATTCAACATTATATAATGTTTAGGGCTGGTTTCTTACAACATAACTCAGGACACACTGGGTGGAAAATCCAATATCAATAAACCCATTATAACCACCAACTATGGGCCACTGGCTAGTTCAAAATATAGCCCGTGTCCCACAATCATTCTTATAAAATCATCTTACTCTGAGTACAAAGGTGTGATCTAACCTATTACAATTGAGCATTCAATCATAATCATATATATTAATAATTTCACAATAGGCCACACCCTGAGTCACCCAAAGGATTGATACACATTCCATAAGTTAAAATACATCAAGGAGTCTATACTAAGGAATTCCAATTATCATAATGGATCATAGGGATTCCAAAATGAGGATATCCCATATATTAAACATTATAAATAAATGTGAATCACCCAATAGTGGTTTTAATAATAGAAACTTTCACCAAATTCACATTGTTTCTAAATGGTCCATTAATCATTTTCCACATAACAATCACTTTAAAGGAACTATGTCCACCTTTCACATAGCGTGCCAGCACACCATTTTCCACGTTGAGAACATTTATAAAACTATTTTAAACTATTGATATCACATATTCAAGGCATGAAGTTTTTTATTAATATTCAATTTTCGGAATTATTCAATATCACATTCCAACCCACAATGAAATCTAAATAGACATTTCTTTTCAAAAGGGAAAGTACATGAGAAACCAACCTTGAATTCAAGTCACACTAACAACACACACCTTAAATCACTCCATGAGTGTTCCAAAACATTAAATCTTTGAATAGTACCACTAAATAAATAAAACACCATTTTTCACCACCATAGATATCCAAATAGTCCGAACATGGGCACTAGGGTTAAGGGAGGTAGGGAAAGGGGAATAAAACTAAAGGAGAAAGAGAGAGGAGCACTAACCTTTTTATCCGAGTTAAGAATCACCACAAAATGACCATGAAATCCACTTGGAGTGGATTAGAGGATTCAAAATGCTCCATTGGATGCATCCTAGTTTGGGGGGATGTTAAGTGGGTTGTTCAAGGGAAGAAACCCCCATTAAAAAGGATAAAAGGAAAAAATATGATTTCATGAGTGGGTTTTATAGTTATCTCTCACAATTTAACAAATTGTGTGAAAATCATTTGATTTCTCAGTGTATTTTATTGCATAGGCCACACACATAGTTACAATGTGTGAAAATCATGCAAAAACCATTATACACTTACCTTCATGATAAAACTATCCATGCCCCTTAACAGTGCGACATGGAAAAGGTCCCAAAAAATAAACCTTTTCACCCAAAAATCGTCTAACTCAAGGTGATAAACCATCAAATTAAAATAACCCATAAAAATTGTTTCACTAGGAGTGTTACAAATAGATTTTATAATATACCGCCTTCTTATACCTTTTATGATAACCTAGAATAAGTAAAAAAACCACACAAATGCTCCAAAACATAAAATTTAAATCTTGAAAACTGGGAACTCATTATAAAAACCAGAATCCAAAATGTACATTTGATGAGAGGATGAAAAACATGTGGGTGTTAAAATTATCTCAATAATAACACTTTCTACTCTCAAAAATCCACAACTCTTTCTAGTTGATTAATAAATGAATAAGAATTCTATAACCACATGTCCCACCTCCAAAATCATAAACATTTCATCCATAGCCAATGAACCTAGAACAATATGGAACAACGACCCAAAATCACATCTCGATAATCAACAGAAATGATCAGGCCACCATATCTATAACCATTCCTAGAACAAGACTGTTGGGCCTTCTCCCATGAATCCCAATTTTGGCCAAAACTGAAAATCACACAAAAACCCAATAATTTAATGTAGGCCGGAACAGACTACCCACTACATGAAACCAAATATCATCCAATATATTTTTAAGAGAAAATTCAATGAGACATGTGGTAAATATCCCAACCATTAATAACTTACTAGAAATAAAAAAATGGAAACTCAATAGCATCCAATATTGAGAATTTCCCACATAGGCCAACCAAAACCCTTCCAAATCATCCTACCAACCAGAACTAATAGAGATGCAATAATAGAATTTAAATCACCAACTCCGGAATAGATGAGAAAATAATTGATCCAAAACTCCATGAACATTTAGTGGTCTCCTGACTATGTGAAAAGCTTCACTTCGATACTTAAGGATGGAGATCTGATGTTTTAAGCATCTGTTGGAATGTTGTTAAGAAAAAATATCCCCAACCAAGAACATGCATCCCCAGATTATATTATATGAAATTTCAGAAATGAAAATCACACTTCTATTTGAAAATGGGATTTTATTAAAAGATTCACATCACCCCTTACATTTCAAACACTAAAAAATCATCGACACACTCGCCACAACATAATAACTATTACACTGAAGGATACGTATATTAAAGAAGAATTAAATGAATACCCAAAAGAAAATCCCTTCTTAGATTTGGTCCCATGTATTTTCCTAGAAATTCTCTGAAAAAATAGATGCATGTGATGTAAGAATCTACAAGCATTGTAGGGTTTTATAGTACTAGGACACAATGGCTTATTGTGGACCAATTTTCAACACTGATAACACACTAGGATCTCATTCCCAGAAGAGGTTGAGGAAGGATTCCAAGGTGTTTTTATTCTATGAATAGATCCAACAATGTAACAGCCCGAGATTTAATAAAAAAATATTCTTTATAATTTTATTAATGTCTTGTGTTGTACGCTACACAAAAAGGAGCTTGCACAACACGCATATTTGACTTACCTTGCATTACACGCAATCACAACCTTCCTTGATAGCGTGTGTAGTACGCAATACCGAGTTTTACTAAACAACGATATGCTATTAAAATATTATTAAAACGAACCGTTATGAATAGTAATAACCACTTTTTGAAATTTTATAAATTCCATTTTTCAAAATGGACTTCATTTTTGGATTCGGAATATCGAAATTAGCTTAGGGTGAAATTTTGGTACTTTTCGGATAACTTTCATATTGTGATGAATAGTGAAAATTACTAAATTTTAATTAAAAACAAATTTTTCAATCGAAATAATTAATAGTGATAAATTATTAATTTTAGTGGTTTTAAAGTATATTTAGAATATATTTTTACAATTTAATACAATAATGGTCATTGGATGTAATTTCACATTTAAACCACTTATAAACAAGTTTCAATCTTTTGATATTTATTATCTCTTAAAAACACGCTATTTGTTTTAACAGCGGGATTTAATTATAAAATTAATTAATGCAACTTCTATGTTATGAATTTGGTAAAATAGACTTCATTTTTGAAATCGGAATATGAAATATAGCTTAGGATGAAATTTTGGCATTGTTCTGAAAAACATCAATTTTTGAAGAATAGTGAAACTACTAAGTGGTAGTTAAAAAAACTGAATTTTTCATAAAACATAATTTTACCTCTTCTGTGAATGGAATTTCGAAAATCCAAGAGACACAGTTAATATCAAGGACTAAAATGTGGTTCAATGAGATGAAAATAATTTTTGGTGAATAGTAACTCTTTACTTTTTTTGCCGCGGTTAATAGTAAATAGGGTAACTAAGGGTAAATATGATATTACTATTACCCTAACACATGTCCTAATTCTGTTGGATAAGTGTAATTCGACCAAAAACAACCTTATGAATATAATATGACCATTTAGGCCCACTTGGATTAGATTAGGACATTTATTATTAATTTATTTAAAGAAGGGTTAAAAGAGTTAAAATCAAAGTTTATTTACTAAAACATTTTTAATATGGGGTTATACATAAGATAAATTCGACTATAAATATTTATTATAAGGATATAAATATTTCCTACATAATGGTATTTTATTTGTAATTTTTATACATTAAATAATTTAATTTATTTATGACACAATGATGATGCAGTAATTATCTTATTAATGAAATATTGAAAAAATTGATGTTATAAACACAAAAATAAATGTAATTTGAGACTTTTTATGAATTCCACTAATTTTAGAGGTTACTATGATATATTAGTGTTGATTTAATTAACTTGGTTCGAACATATAATTCTGTTATGACTTTCACAAAAATCATATATCAAATAGTGTCAAAATTGACACAAAATAGTTTTTAAATAAAATATTATATTATTAATTGTTATTTTATTCCTAAAAGTCTAAGGTTCGGCCAAATGACTTAGATAAGGATATATGTATTAATAATATACAATTTGGGGTTATTTTGGCATGTTATAGTAAGTGTATTAACTATATAGTGAAAGAAAACAAAAAGACACAGTAAAAGTTAAATTATTTAACTTAGAGTTAAATCTAATTGATAAGGTTAAAATAATACCCTAAACTTGTCTAAATCCTATTGGATGATAGGATTTCGACCCATCCCCACTTTAGCTTCGAAATAAGACCCTTTGGAACCATTATAAACCGATTTTGACTTTAATATAAAATAATATTTTGAGATATTCCTAAGGTGCCCCTCTCCTCCCTTATAAAAGGACACCTCCTCCCCCTCCTCCTCACACCAATTTGAGCACTCAAGCTCGGCCAACCCCTGCCAAAATCTCTTCGCCACTTCCCTAGTATCATCATAGAGGTCCTGGTCTTCTTAAAAGACCAATTTTAGTTCCCTAAAAGGAGGTCTCAAAGAAGCACTTCAAAGAAGAGGTAATATCCATTACCGATCTTTTCAATTTCTTTCTTCTTCAACTACTTCTTCTTTAGTTGTTTCATTATAAAGTAATAACATCAGTATTACTTACATACTGATATGTTATTATAAATATGAAACAACTCTAATTAACCTTCTATCCATCCTACGGAAAAAGGAAATCACCGCGCGTGCGTACGTACGGAATACCGTCTCCACGCCGTGGTGTGATCTATTTTCCGTCACCACATTAATTGGATGGTTATAATGGTGTAATGAGTAACTATATATGATTATTATAAAGTGATATTGATACTGAAATAGTATACATACACTTCAACACAATTCCACAACCATGAGAACGATATCATCGCTCGTGCGTACGTACGGACTACCGTCTCCACGACGCGATGAGATTCATTCTCAATGATTAACCATTCATAAATGATTATAAAGTATATATAATAAGTACTAATAAAATATATGACATAATAATGATACTGTATTTATGTATATTTATATGTATGTCATCTAATTAATTCTATTCAATTCAATAAGGAAACGAAAACAGCGTTCATGCGTACGTACGGACTACCGTCTCCATGAATGGTGTATTTCATTCCATTTATCAATATATTACATATATGTATATTCTGAATATATATGATATATAAATCATGTTTTACATTCTGGATATAAGTAATAATGATCCAAGTAATCCTATTAATAATTACAATTTAAAACATGAACGACAAATGAGATGATTTTACCCAAAACGCTACTTCAACATGAATTTACAAAAGAAAGGGTAATATAAAGTCATAAGTGAACCATATATGATATAATAACAATGAATATGATTCTGTAATAAGTCAATGACATTATTTAAATCATTATACAGGAGGTTCGGACACTTACGAAGCAAATCGGACCTAAGGTAAGGGAAATATCACAATCTCATTTTTATCCGAGATAGTTTATACTTTGGTATTTACTGGGGTGTATTTTATCCTCCACATCCATGTTCCCTCATTATGTAATATTATTTCCATCCACCTAAAATTGTTTATATCCAATTTTACCCTTCGGTGAGATTTTAGTAAAAGTTATGAAAGGAATCTTTTGTCATTTTTCGTACGAGGTACTTTTTGACTTTTCCGACAAAAGTACGAAGAATGTTTTTTTAACTTATACGGCATGAATGGATTTTTAAAACATTATTTCCAAGAAGCTTCCTTTACAAGTTTTCAAGTTTATTTTTAATCAAATTATTTTATTTTAAAGTCGTATGACATGTTATGAAAGGAAAAATGTTTTTGAAGTAGAAAGGATATTTTCCTCAAGAATGGAGTTCATGTATTTTATCAAAATTATTTTCCATCTAAGATAATAAAAGGGTTCTGTTTTTATCCCTATTACTACATGGATTTGATTATGTTGTGATGGAAATATTTTTTATGAATTCCTTTATCTTATATGAATTGTTTTATGATGTCATGTTGTTTAAGAATTCCATTTTTATTACATGGGTTACGCTATGATGTATGGTTTATGATTATGTGGCACACATAAGAAAGGATTCATTATAAGATGGTTGGGACCTATATATCCCTCCAATGCATTGGGTAAAGATTTCATATCTCATGAGATAGACATGGCTGGAATGGTAGGTCGTACCGGTTCAGTGAAACAGGACTGAAACGAGGGTTACTCGATTCAGAAAGGGACTTTGTCCACTAAGATAGTATTGGCAATGAGTCTTGACTAACAGGAAATGATTCTCTATGATTATGTATGAATGCCACAAAGTTTTATGTTTTAAGTTATGATTATTGTGATTACATTTCACTGCCATGATTTATCCCATGTTATGAAATTATGCTCTCTTTTGCAGGTTAAGATTTCCAAAATTTATGTTCTTATGAATATGATGTGATTCATTTTTCTTTTGTATACCCTTACTGAGCATTTGAGCTCACCCTTTTATGTTTTATTTTCCCCAGGATATAAAGAATGGTTTTAGGTAAAAAAAAAGGGAAGATCTTTATGGAAGATATTGAAGATCTTTCACCATGATGTGAAGATTATGTTCCGAGTTTCCAAAGACACTAAACTATTACGATCCTTGTGTGTGTGTTTTTGTTATGTACTAAGTATTCCGCAAATGTAATGTAATGTTCATGTACGTCAAGATACGGGTCTCTACAGTTGGTATTAGAGGAAAGGTTTAGTCAACCTTTAGAAACTAGGATGCAAGAACTTTAGTGAGATCCCTAGAGATATTTCTAAGGTGTGTCTAGGGATGTCTCTAAGGTTAAGTATATGTATAGGTTATAGTACTATAATTACGCTAACGATCATAGAATTAAACCTAAGAAGTTAGATATTGAAGGTACTCCCCCTTTATTAGGTTGTTTTACCTAGCATGATTTTTGCCTCTCACACTATACTTTTTGGGTTTTAGACGATGTCTAGAACCCCAAGGAACCGTGTTGATCAATGCAATGGAAAATGCAATGATTTCCCTCCTGAACAAACAAATGTTATGGGAGATGGAGTGCAAAATCTTATTGCTATACTTACACAAGCTATGAATCATTCTGGACTTCCAAATGAGCAGAGAAGGGAACAATATTCTATTGAGTCCTTCATGAGGCAACGTCCTCCTTCTTTCAGTGGGTCTTCTGATCCACTTGTTGCTGAAAAATGGATCAGTACCACTGAAAAGATATTTTCAGTTCTTCAATGTTCTGAGCATGATAAAGTCATCTTAGCAGTATATCGTTTGGAAGGTGAAGCTGATCAATGGTGGAATCTTATCAAGAATACAAGGCAAAGAGATGAAATTGAGTCCATGGAATGGGACGAGTTCAAGAACTTGTTTTTCAGTAAGTACTTCCCTCGTATTCTTTGAACAAAGATGGAGAAGGAGTTTCTTGAACTAAAGCAAAAGGATGATGAATCTGTTGGTATATACAAAGTGAATTTTACAAGACTTGCAAGGTATGCATCTGGCATTATCATCCAACCTGAAAGTAAATTTGATCGATTTTTCAGTGGCTTAAAACCAAGTCTTCGAAGGGAATTAGCTATAAGAGACTTTAGTAGCTATGAAGAAATTGTGCGTTTTGCTATCAAGGTAGAAATGGAAGTTGGTGTTACATATCTATCTCATGGTTTTGACAAGAAACGAAAGATGGAGTTCAAGGAGAAATCTCAGAATAATGGTGAAAAGAAGATAAATGTTTCCTTATGCACAAAGTGTGGAAAGAAGCATGGTGGAGATTGTCTTAAAGGGACTAGAAAATGTTTTAAGTGTGGAAAAGAAGGTCATCGAGTAGCTGAGTGTCGATGTAATGGAAAAGGGGATTCTAATGATGTGAATAAAGCAAACACTGCAAAGAACGCACAACCAACACTTCAATGCTTCAAGTGCAAGGAAATGGGGCATTATGCTAATAAATGCCCTAATCCAAGGGTTAGTGATGATCGACATGAGCAACCGCTTAAGGAAAATGAAAAAGGGAAGTCACATGCGATCACTATTGGCGATGTTGAATATGACAACGATGTGGTGGAATGATTAAGTGTTTATGTAATGGGATTCCAAAATAATGTTGTATCATGGAGTATTGGAATATTTATGTATTGGTCTAATGTGGTATTCAAAGTGATTGAGATATTATGCACATAATGAAGGGAAAATGAGAAAATGAAATGTTTAACAGTATTCAGGATCTCATGATTGATATAAGGACTAAGTGATATAATTGTTTGAGTATATATAATTTTAGGGATTTTGGTATGTGGAAAGTGTTAAATTTTAACTGCATTCATGTTTTCACTAAGTTTTTCAAGAGAATACTTGAGTAAGGTCTTTGAATGTTTGGAATGTGACCAACAAAACATATCTTATGATATATGGGGATCGACGATGGTGTTAAATCTCTGGTAATCATTTTCACTATGTTATGAGAGTGGACTGCAGTATTATGGATAAGCCTAAAGATTGGAACGGATTATGTTAGACATAAGTTAGTATTGTTTAAGGATAGATGTTTTCTCGATATTATTTATGGGATGTTATAGTAATATAGTTTTATAAAAAGGACAACCTGCAGGACGGGCGACAGCCCATCGCGTCGGACAAGGATGTGGGAATCGAACCCACAACCGAAGTGCGACTGGCCTTTTTCGCCTACCACTGGCCTACAGGAAGTCCCTGTTTATTAGAAACCAGTTTTATTATATTAAGCAGTATGATATATGAAGTATAAAGTCCATTTTAGGAACAATATATGATTAATCTCACTATAGATCGACTTATGTATATAATTTTTCCTAACCTTTTGTTTGAGACAGATGGAATGACCCGTCATTCTATCACATGATCTGCTAACACTTCACGAATAACAAATTCAACTTCATTTATTTAAGAGATGAAGTGGAAATTGTTAAAGGCACGAACAACAGTGAGATTGTACCAAAATAAAGTAAGTATTTATTCTAATTCAAATTCTTTAACTTTAGGGAAACGATCTTGAAAACCAAAAATGTTGTCCTAGTGATCTTATATCTGATGAATCAGATGGTACCATAGATCGTCACAAATTTATGGCTTTGTGATTGTTGGCTTTTCCATAGCCATGTTCTCTACCACTCTCCATCAGAACATGATGGTTAGATTTCTCTTCCATATCCATATTTTCACCTATGTGGAAACCCAGTGATTAGTTTGTTTGGGTAACTGTTACGTTTCATACTTTTGTTTTTAAAGATTGGTTTTGATATTCCTTTTTATGATGTGGGTTTCTGTTAAAGAAACTTTCGATTAGTAAACCATTTATAACCCCGACGAATTTCGAGGGCGAAATTCATTTTAAGGGGGGTAGAATGTAACAGCCCGAGATTTAATAAAAAAATATTCTTTATAATTTTATTAATGTCTTGTGTTGTACGCTACACAAAAAGGAGCTTGCACAACACGCATCTTTGACTTACCTTGCATTACACGCAATCGCAACCTTCCTTGATAGTGTGTGTAGTACGCAATACCGAGTTTTACTAAACAACGATATGCTATTAAAATATTATTAAAACGAACCGTTATGAATAGTAATAACCACTTTTTGAAATTTTTTAAATTCTATTTTTCAAAATTGACTTCATTTTTGGATTCGGAATATCGAAATTAGCTTAGGGTGAAATTTTGGTACTTTTCGGATAACTTTCATATTCTGATGAATAGTGAAAATTACTAAATTTTAATTAAAAACAACTTTTTCAATCGAAATAATTAATAGTGATAAATTATTAATTTTAGTGGTTTTAAAGTATATTTAGAATATATTTTTACCATTTAATACAATAATGGTCATTGGATTTAATTTCACATTTAAACCACTTATAAACAAGTTTCAATCTTTTGATATTTATTATCTCTAAAAAACACGTTATTTGTTTTAACAGCGGGATTTAATTATAAAATTAATTAATGCAACTTCTATGTTATGAATTTGGTAAAATAGACTTCATTTTTGAATTCGGATTATGAAATATAGCTTAGGAAGAAATTTTGGCATTGTTATGAAAAACATCAATTTTTGATGAATAGTGAAACTACTAAGTGGTAGTTAAAAAAACTGAATTTTTCATAAAACTTAATTTTACCGCTTCTGTGAATTGAATTTTGAAAATCCGAGAGACAAGGTTAATATCAAGGACTAAAATGTGGTTCAATGAGATGAAAATAATTTTTGGTGAATAGTAACTTTTTACTTTTTTTTACCGCGGTTAATAGTAAATAGGGTTACTAAGGGTAAATATGATATTACTATTACCCTAACACATGTCCTAATTCTATTGGATAAGTGTAATTCGACCAAAAACAACCTTATGAATACAATATGACCATTTAGGCCCCACATGGATTAGATTAGGACATTTATTATTAATTTATTTAAAGAAGGGTTAAAAGAGTTAAAATCACAGTTTATTTACTAAAACATTTTTAATATGGGGTTATACATAAGATAAATTCGACTATAAATATTCATTAGAACGATAAATAGATTTCCTACATAATGGTATTTTATTTTTAATTTTTAGACATTAAATAATTTAATTTATTAATGACACAATGATGATGCAGTAATTATCTTATTAATGAAATATTGACATAATTGATGTTATAAACACCAAAATAAATGTAATTTGAGACTTTTTATGAATTCCACTAATTTTCTAGGTTACTATGATATATTAGTGTTGATTTAATTAACATGGTTAGAACATATAATTCTGTTATGACTTTCACAAAAATCATATATCAAATAGTGTCAAAATTGACACAAAATAGTTTTTAAATCAAATATTATATTATTAATTGTTATTTTATTCCTAAAAATCTACGTTTCGGCCAAATGAACTATATAAGGATATATTTATTAATAATATACAATTTGGGGTTCGTTTGGCATGTTATAGTAAGTGTATTAACCATATAGTGAAAGAAAACAAAAAGACACGGTAAAAGTTAAATTATTTAACAAAGAGTTAAATCTAATTGATAAGGTTAAAATAATACCCTAAACTTGTCTAAATCCTATTGGATGATAGGATTTCGACCCATCCCCACTTCAGCTTCGAAATGAGACCCTTTGAAACCATTATAAACCGATTTTGACTTTAATATAAAATAATATTTTGAGATATTCCTAAGGTGCCCCTCTCCTCCCTTATAAAAGGACACCTCCTCCCCCACCTCCTCACACCAATTTGAGCACTCAAGCTCGTCCAACCCCTGACAAAATCTCTTCTACACTTCCCTAGTATCATCCTAGAGGTCCTGGTATTCTTAAAAGACCAATTTTAGTTCCCTAAAAGGAGGTCTCAAAGAAGCACTTCAAAGAAGAGGTAATATCCATTACCGATCTTTCCAATTTCTTTCTTCTTAAACTTCTTCTTCTTTAGTTGTTTAATTATAAAGTAATAACATCAGTATTACTTACATACTTATATGTCATTATAAATATGAAACAACTCTAATTAACCATCTATCCATCCTACAGAAAAAGGAAATCACCGCGCGTGCGTACGTACGGAATACCGTCTCCACGCCGTGGTGTGATCTATTTTCCGTCACCACCTTAATTGGATGGGTATAATGGTGTAATGAGTAACTATATATGATTATTATAAAATGATATTGATACTCAAATAGTATAAATACACTTAAACACAATTCCACAACCATGAGAATGATATCATCGCTCGTGTGTACGTACGGACTACCGTCTCCACGACGCGATGAGATTCATTCTCAATGATTAACCATTCATGAATGATTATAAAGTATATATAATAAGTACTAATGAAATATATGACATAATAATGATACTGTATTTATGTATATTTATATGTATTTCATCTACTTAATTCTATTCAATTCAATAAGGAAACGAAAACAGCGTTCATGCGTATGTACGGACTACCGTCTCCATGAATGGTGTATTTCATTACATTTATCAATATATTACATATATGTATATTCTGAATATATATGATATATAAATCATGTTTTAGATTATAGATATAAGTAATCATGATCCAAGTAATCATATTAATAATTACAAGTAAAAACACGAACGACAAATGAGATGATTTTACCCAAAACTCTACTTTAACATGAATTTACAAAAGAACGGGTGATATAAACTCATAATTGAACCATATATGATATAATAACAATGAATATGATTCTGTAATAAGTCAATGACATTATTTAAATCATTATACAGGAGGTTCAGACACTTACGAAGCAAATCGGACCTAAGGTAAGGGAAATATCACAATCTCATTTTTATCCGAGATTGTTTATACTTTGGTATTTACTGGGGTGTATTTTATCATCCACATCCATGTTCCCTCAATATGTAATATTATTTCCATCCACCTAAAATTGTTTAAATCCAATTTTACCCTTCGGCGAGATTTTAGTAAAAGATATGAAAGGAATCTTTTGTCATTTTTCGTACGAGGTACTTTTTGACTTTTCCGAAAAAACTACGAAGAATGTTTTTTTAACTTATACGGCATGAATGGATTTTTAAAACATTATTTCCAAGAAGCTTCCTTTACAAGTTTTCAAGTTTATTTTTAATCAACTTATTTTATTTTAAAGTCGTATGACATTTTATGAAAGGAAAAATGTTTTTGAAGTAGAAAGGATATTTTCCTCAAGAATGGAGTTCATGTATTTTATCAAAATTATTTTCCATCTAAGATAATAAAAGGGTTCTGTTTTTATCCCTATTACGACATGGATTTGATTATGTTGTGATAGAAATATTTTTTATGAATTGCTTTATCTTATATGAATTGTTTTATGATGTCATGTTGTTTAAGAATTCCATTTTTATTACATGGGTTACGCTATGATGTATGGTTTATGATTATGTGGAACACATAAGAAAGGATTCATTATAAGATGGGTGGGACCTATATCTCCCTCCAATTCATTGGGTAAAGATTTCATATCTCATGAGATAGACATGGCTGGAATGGTAGGTCATACCGGTTCAGTGAAACAGGACTGAAACGAGGGTTACTTGATTCAGAAAGGGACTTTGTCCACTAAGATATTCTTGGCAATGAGTCTTGACTAACAGGAAATGATTCTCTATGATTATGTGTGAATGCCACAAAGTTTCATGTTTTAAGTTATGATTATTGTGATTACATTTCACTGCCATGATTTATCCCATGTTATGAAATTATGCTCTCTTTTGCAGGTTAAGATTTCCAAAAGTTATGTTCTTATGAATATGATGTGATTTATTTTTCTTTTGTCTACCCTTACTGAGCATTTGAGCTCACCCTTTTATGTTTTCTTTTCCCTAGGATATAAAGAAAGGTTTTAGGTAAAAAAAAGGGAAGATCTTTAGGGGAGATATTGAAGATCTTTCACCATGATTAGAAGATTACGTTCTGAGTTTCCAAAGACACTAAACTATTACGATCCTTGTGTGTGTGTTTTTGTTATGTACTAAGTATTCTGCAAATGTAATGTAATATCCATGTACGTCAAGCTTCGGTTATCTACAAACAACATCTAGTTACTTTCCTATATCCTTACCTTAATTTCCCCTATATCTTCTCCAGATTGAAGGCGGTAGGTCTACCTCAGAAATTCCTACCATCAGAGCTTCAACATGAAAATGTTTCTTCACCACATTGGAAATAGAGGTTATATTGAACATGGATACCTTTTACTATAGATCTAGATGAAGCCCAAACTCCAAACATTGAGCCTTTATGGAATAATCTGAAACATACTCTGGAAGGTAAGGAACTTGGTCTATAAAAGTCTAAAATAATCCAAAACTGACCCATCAACTTGTTGTAAAAAACACACCTACATCCACCTTTTCACCCTTTCATTCTCATAAAAATATTGATAGATGAACGTAGTCTTGATGAAACCCCATGTATTCTTTCTCGAGGCTTGATCTAGGATACCAACTCCCAACACATCCACAGTGATCCTTCAAGCATGAAAGTTTCAAACATAACATTGAACAACTCAGGAAACTTGATGAGGTTAAAGTTCCTTTAGATATTCTATATCCACTCTTCCTCTTCATGAGGATCAGTTTGACAATAAAAGAGTGGAGTATTTAGATTCAAAATCTCAAGAGCAAAATCCTTAGGCTGGTCAAAGGAAATCCCATGAACAATGAATAACCCGTAGCCACGACATGGTCACCCATCAAAGCACTATTAGAACAAAATCTGGACAAATGGAAATCCAAGAACAAAATAAAGGAAAACCCATCAAGAAATATCTTCAAGAAAAAACATCTCCTAGGTGAGAAACATTGAACATAGATAAACAAGCCACAATTAACCTCAAAACAATACTTCTAAAAATATATTTAATTTAAGAAAAAAATTATGGACTGAACACTCACAATTGGTATTCTCTATATTTTCACTCATGTGCATGTTTATGTGCCACCCTGGGCACCCATCCACCATTCCATACCAAGAATCCATTCATATTCTCATATACTACCACACATGTAAGCACCCATGAGAACATCAAGGCTAAAAAACATCATAATTTTCCAAAACAAATCATTCAACCCTAATTCAATTATCATGAAACCTTTCAAATGATCACTAACCACCGAGTCAAAAACCACTTTCAGGTTCAAAACACCACACAATTTTATGATGATTGAAAATGTAATCTAATATATTTCCCTCAAAAATCCCTTTTCATTTCATTTAATACTTTTTATAGTAATCCAAAAATATCATTTCTTTGAAAAAAATTTATTAAAAACCAAATTCATTTAATTTAGAATGAATTACAAAACAAACATACGCTTTCAAACAACCATTATCCATAAACCACATGCTTTGTTTATAAAATTTCTATCTTGTTAAATTATCTCAATTTTACCCCCCAAGAGATCATTTTATAAAAACTCCATTTTTTATGGTCCTGTGCAAGGTTAATTTGGGAAATTATTTTTCCCACATTCCAAAAATTCAAACATTATAACAAAAAACTGTATTTTTATAATTCTAACACTATGGTTTATTGAGAATTTATAGGAGACCCAAAAAAACTCACATGGGGAACTAGTGTCGATGAGATAAATGGATATATGGTTGGCATCTGTATTCCAAACACACCACAAACATGGAGAGACTTATAAGACCATGCTCTAAGATCCACTTGGATTTCCTAGCATGTGAGCTCATGGAGGACATTATCCCAACTCCCATTTTCATATCCTAATCACTAAGCAATCTTTATAGACAACAGAAACGTAAAAAATTGGATATCCCATGGAAACCGGAGTATCATAACAAGAAAGAGTTCGTGAATCTATTCATACACCTACCTCTTGAGTCCCAAAAATCCTACTCAATATACCTTGACATACACAAGTAATAAAGGGAACTCTCAAAGGCATGTTTCTCTTTGATTCAAACTCCTCTAATACCATTTTTCACGAACTGACCTGGGTCAACCCTAAATCTGTCTCCTAAGGGAATTGGTGGCATGACCCGAAGGGAATTCTTGATCCCCATAGAATGAAAACTAGTGCCTGGAATCAATAAAGTACACAAAGGTAATTATATCTCCCAAAAAATAATAAATAAATTTCATAGTAGAATGATACCAAATACCCCATATATAAACAGTACCAAACTGAACATATTTTACTTTAGGTTGAAAGTTAAAACAACTATACAATAAAACAAACTAAAAAAGAAGACTACACGATCTCCGTGTGACCCAACGAGTCACACTCTTACATGAAGATGAACCATCACCCAAGAAGTCAAACTCAAGATGGAAAACCAAAAAACATGGTAAAAATAAGATACAACTATATGTATGAGTATTAAAAATCAGTACTCTAGCCTGATATTTTATTCCCGATGCACATCCTTTAAAATAAAAGAAATATGTGTATCATGTTTGATCTCAAATATGTTAAATTAATATTTTATACACATTATACTTAAAACAAATCATATTCCATTTCCATCATTCATTTCAAAAAAATGTTTATTACATTAGTTATATGATAACATTTTCGAGGGGAAACTTATTCATTCATTTCAAATAGAACAAGAGGGTAAAAATCCTTTTTAATTTAAAAACAATTTTCATAAAAATTTGGATGTCTGGTCATCACATTCGATGAAAATGAAACACAATAAATAAACTTTCATAACGACATAAGAAGTTAAATGTACGTAAACATTCATGTATCTCAATCATCGCTACAAGTAGTTAAGTGCTAATAGACAAGGGTGAGCTGATGAGATCATGAAGAATCCAAAACATAAAAATACATGAGACTCATCCCCTGAAACATGTCCTACAAGATGAAATAAAAAATCCCTAAATAATCTTGACCACCCTAACTCATGGTATACTAAGGGGAAAATCTCAAAGAAAATTACCCAATATATCTATCTATAATGGACACCCAGCTAGTGCATAATCATGCCAGTGTAGAAATAATTCTCATAAAATTCTCTCACTATTACAGGTTCCCTTATCTCATGTATAAAGTGGTGATACAACTGATGCTAACCAAGAATCCAATCATGATCATATATATCAATAATTCAGCAAAAATTCACACCCTGAGTCACCCCAATGATCGATTCACATGGCATGAGAGAAAAAATCAAGGAGTCTACACCAAGAAACATCATTTATCATAATTTAGCATTGGGATTCCACAGTGAGGAAATTACATACATTAAAAATAAGTAAGTCATGGGAATCACCGAATATAGGTTTTCATAATAAACAATTTCAATATTTTCAAAAAAAATTACAAATTGGTCTTTAAACATTTTCAATAAAACCATCACATTAAAGGAACCAAGTCCACCATTCACAAAGTGTGTAAGAATAATATTTTCCACATAAAAAACATTTACAAAACTCTTTCAAGCTATTCACATCACACATTCAACCCAAGAAAAGTTTTATAAAAATTCAAGGAAGGCCATTGTTTCATGTCACATCCAAACCCACAATGAAATTGAAATACCCATTTATTTTAAAAGAAATACTACATTAAAACACCCTACATGGAACCCAAATAATAATTTTTCATATAAAAATAATATTTTCCTGACCTAACCATGCTTTAGATTTCATGATACATATAAAAAATCAAACTAAGAAATTAACCAGACACTTGGTTTGAAACATTTAAAAAAAACAATTCAATTTAACACTAAATAATGAATAAATATATTCTTTTAACACTAAATAAATGTTTCAGGATCACATGTCACTAATGAATCATCAAATAAGGGGTGAAAGGAATGAAACCGAGTAATTTTAAATTAAAAATTGAAAGTTCATGTGAAACCAACCTTAAATCCATTGCTCACTAACAACACACACCTGACGTCCCACCATAAGGGTTCCAAAAACATAGATCTATGAAGATAAACACCAAACAAGTAAAACACCTAACTCGCACCTCCATAGATATGAAAATATTCCAAACATGAACACTAAGGTTAAAGGTGGAAGGGAAAAGGAATGAAACCCAATGTAGAAATAGATGGGAGCACTGAAATTTTTATCAGGGGGATGAATCACTGAGAAATCACCCTGAAATCCACTCAGAGGGGATTAGAGGAACCATAATTCTCCATGGTAGGTCTCCATGTATAGGGATTTTTAGTGCATGTCCACGGGAAGAAATCCCACTTTAAAAAAGAAGGATAATATCCCATAATACCATTTTATGTGTGGGTTGTATTGTTAGCCTACACGGCTTAATAAACTATGTGAAAACCGTGTGATTTCCCACTACCTAGTGTTTCACAGTCTATACACATAGACATCAAAAATAGTTAAAACATTCCTAAACAATGTGATCACTTGTACACATACCCTCATGATTAAAATAGTTTCGCGCCTTAACTATGCGACCTAGAAAAATTTCCCAAAATTACCATTCCCACCCCAAAACACATCTAACTCTCGGGGATACACCATCCAACAATCATATCCCATGAAACAAATTTCCACTAGGAGTGTTACAAACTAATTTTATAAGCCACCCCCACCTCATAACTTTTATGCTAACCAATAATAGGACCAATATCCACACAAAAACTCCAAAAAAAATAAAATTTAAATCTAGAACACCTAGAAATGATGTGAAAAACTAGGGGCCAAAAACTAATCCAGATTGAAGGATAAAAAACAATGATTATGACACTATATTCTCACTGAAATGAATAGGATAAATCCCTTTTTTTTTACCAAACTAAGAACTAACCCGAAGTTCTAATGAAACCAATGAAACCCCTAATTCTTGTGGAAACCAAAGGATTGTCATCAAATTGTTTCCCAGATACCCTCGTATACCTACACCCCATGTTTCGATATTTCTACAACATCTACCATGACACCCAAATTAAAAAAAGGATTCTCTAAATGTTAGTTCCTCTAAATAACCATCCTAATCTGATACCATTTTCCCATGAAACTACATGGGTCTACCCTGGACCAGTCACCTAAGTTGATCTTCTACAACGCCTAAGAGACATTTCACATCCTCCTATGTAGAAAAATTGTGTTTTATAATAAACATAGTAATGGAGGAAATGATTTTGTTCAGTATAAATGATATAAATATAAGAATATAAATAGATTAGCCCTAATAATTATAATAATCCAAATTGAATATCATTTAGAGAAAATAAAAATACTACCCAAGCTGAAAAAAACACAGACTGAACCAAATGACCACAATGTCCCCATGTGACCGTTAGGGTCACTCTCCATTACCAAAACTAACCATCTACCATGGTAATTGGAACAAAGCAGGATCCTACACGGGAAGCTAAAAATTGGAAAATCTATATGCTTGAGTTTTAAAACTCAGTTGTTATTCCTGAACAAATCTCTTCCCAGTGCATTTTTATTAAATAAAACAAACATAAAATTCATGTTCTAATTTAAATGTATAAAACTATGATTTTCCACACATTTATTCCTTTAACGAAAAACATTTCCCATTTTACTTTTTTGAAAATTAAAACAAAACTCTCTTTAAAGAAGAATACAATGGAATATAGATAATGTTAACATTAAATTTAATAAATTCATAGTATTATTAAATTTTTTGAATCCTTTTTCCATAAAAACATGAAACCATTTTATTAAATTTAGAATGTACCCACGCTATATAAAAAAACAGAACCACAATATATAGTAAGGTAAACATAAATTATTACAGAAGACTATCATATCAAAAAATTAATCTCAATTATCCTCTTTAGATAAATAAGTTTTGAAGGTCATGGGAGAACATTGGATCTCGTGAAATAATCCACAAAATAATATACATCATGACTCATTATAAAGGCATGAATCACCTGATAAAATAAATTCTATTGACATGCTTGATCACACCCGACCTGTTCTGACTGATGGGAACTATCCCATAGTAACAAAACATAATATATCCAATATATGGGATACTTGACATAGAAATATCTAATTTCAGTGCAACAAATATTCTAAAAACAATGATATCTATGTCGCGATCCCACGTCAAAATTCAAAATTGGGTGATCCAATCGTTCCATGAAAGAAATAAACACATATAAATTTACCACACACACGATCATCACACACATGAATCACCCTGAGTCACCCAATGATCAATCTATTAACCTAAAACCAATATATTGCAAAGGAGTTCACATAGAAGAACTCCCCTTCCACTCAAAGTAAATATATAAAAAGGATTATATAGTGTGGATATCCCATACATTTAATGTAAATGGATTGGAATGATTTCATTACATGGAAATTCTATCTAATCAATTTAAAAAATGAAAGAAGAATCTCTAAGGATAGTTTTCACATAATCATTTTCACCCATTTCACAATGAACAAAAGATGCCTCAAGAACCATTTTTCAAGAACCAACCCCACCTTTCTTAAATTATGCAAACACAACCTTTCCTATTTCATGATCATTTTCTAGAAAATTTGATTTTATACTCACATAAAAATTTCAAACCAAATCCATTTTCATTAAAATATAAAATGGTTCACACACCAACATCACATTTCAAACCATTATTTTACAAACCAAGGGTACACCTCTTTCAAATTCAATCCCATGTTGAGACACAAAAATCATTTTATCAAATAAGAAAACATTTTCAAAACAAAATCATTATTTAAAAATCAAAAATCACTCACAAAGGAAAAAATGGGCATTTTATCAAACCTTGGTGTGCATCATTTTACAAAATGTTTCCATTTATCAAAAAATAAGGACAAAATCACAAATTTTGACACCAAACAATTATTCCAAAAATACTATTTCACTAATTAAAATAAAAGGGATTTGTGAAATAAAATAAACCAATGATCTGTAAAATTAAATTGAATGTGAAAAGGAAAACCTACTTTAAATCATATGCGCTTCTACAATGCCAATATGAAATAACTCCAAGTGGTTTCCTAGTACAAAAAAAAACCAAGAAAAACTCAAAGAAGACTAAACCCCCAATTTATCGAAAGGGAAACATGAAACCTATATCCACAATTCCATGGTTGAAGAATAAATCAAGAAAAAAAATGGATGGAGAAGTAGTATGGAGAGGAGATAATATTATTACCTTGATAAATCACCAACAAAACATAAAAACCCCATTAGATCCACACCAAAAGGATAATATTATAGGCATGGAGAGGAAGGGATAAGATTATTTGGGTTAAAAACTATGAGATGATTAAAGGAGGCATTTTGGGGTTAATATAATTAGTGGATATAATGGAAAATTCAAATATTTAATGACATGGGCACTATACATGGTTAGGCCGCACAGTTTCCCAAACCGGGTGCCAATTGTGCACCCCTTATTTCTAAGAAACTAGTTTTTGCTGTGAATAACTTTGGAATATTCTTGAAGATATTCCAGAGCAGCGCCTTCAGACGGCGTGCAATTCTGAGCCTCGGAGTGGCCGGAATTAAATTTTCAGTGCGTTCACACTGAAAACGCTAAATAAATGAGATAACTCCTAAACGGAGCATCAGATCAGATATCTGAGTGTACGGATGGGTCCGGAATGGGGTGTTTACCCTAGGAACGATATAAAACTTGTCGGTGCAGGACGTTTGGACCCCTAGCCCGCTTCTGGAGCGTTAAACAGATTAATTAATTAATTAATTAATTCTTCTAATGGCGAAATGCTAGTATCTCTTAAACGGTGGCTCAGATCGGGAAACAGAGAGTACTGTTGAGTTCAAAGCATGCTGTTTAACTTAGGAGGGGTATAAGTTTCGCGGGCGTGAGCCGTTTGTGAAAAAATGGCCCCAGGGGCGTTTTCTTAATTTGGCGGCTTCGGATGCTAAGTGTAATAACTTTTGAACGGGGCCTCGGATAAATTTTTTGAGAATTCCATTATGCTCGGGAGGTGGTGTTTACCCTAGGGGGGGCTTAACCTCAACCCCGTCGGGAGTTTCAAATGCGGGTCTTTTCGGGGGTTTGAAATTAATTAAATCTTTAATTAATTTATTTAAACCCCACCCCTCTCCTTCCCCTTCCCCCTGGCAGCCCCTCCTCTCCATCTCCTTCTCCACCTCTGGCGAGGTGGCTCTGACGGGGTAGCTCCGGCGAGGCGGCGGTTCCGCGGTGAAGCTCCGGGCAACGCCCAAGAGGTAGGGTCTTGTTGCGTTTTGTCTTCTCGCACCTATTTTGAACCTAAATCATATGCTCAAATTGTTGTTGGATTTTCTAACGAAGCCCATGAACGCGTAGTATAAAATTTTCCCTTTCTAACTCATCTCTTGGATTCGAATTCTGAGCCTCGTTGCGTCCGCAATCATCCGCCGAAGTTCGCAGGTTTTCGGTCTCCGGCGGATTCGAGCGGCGGCACGGCTAGGGCGGACGACGCGACAGCAGGGTGTCCGCGGGTGTCTGGTGGAGCGGCTGGGCGAGGCTGGGGCGCGGAGTGCCTTCAGCGGTAGGGCGAGGGAGGCAGCGTCCGGGTGAGTCCGGGGGTGTCCAGCGGGCGCCGGCGAAGCACGGTGTGCGGGCGACGAGGCCCCGGCCCTCCTGGCCGGGTTGACGCGGCGACAACGGGGGCGGGGTCCTCGGGACCCCGCGGCAGGAAAGACCCACACACAACGGGTGATTGTGGGTGAAAAGCAAGCTGGACCGGCTTTCTTCCGGTCCGGGCGTGGAAGGTCGGCCCGCGACCGCGGGCCGGTTCAGGAGAGTGGGCCGGCCGAACCGGCCTGGCCTACTAATGTCCGTTTTTTTAAACGACAGTAAATGTCAGCCCGGGTGTCGGATTCGCGCGCCATCAGCGGCGACACGTTCCTTGGGATGAAGAGAATATTTCAAGATGGTTATGGAAATTTTTTTATTTCCGAAATGATAGGCCTCAGAGGCACGACACGTCTTTAAGTGGACGAGCGTTGTTCCCGAGACCCCTGTTTTGGGCGGCGCGGACGCATCAGACGTCTATTTTGAGCCATGTCAGTTGAGCTGGGGCCCTAGCGCCGGTGCGAAGTTTTACAGCATGGCTTCGGGTGTTGAATCTGAGGTTGAGGTGCGGGCCCCACAGCCCGTCTTTCGATCTACATGTAGTGTTTCACGAGTTTTTCATCGGACGTCCGTTCAGGGGGTGCGAGCAGTCGATGTTGGGTGTTTTTCTGAGGGATTGCAATGGTGAAATCCACCCGCCCTAATTCGGCATGATGGTGCGGGGCCCACGAGGTCCGTTTGGGCGTCGGCGGTGATTTTCCATCTTTATCACCGAGCGACCGTATTGGACAAGTGGATAGTCCATCTTGTGTGCTTTTTTGAGAGGATCGCAACGATGTGATCCGTTCGTTGAGTTTCGGGACCGGGTTGTGGGTGATATGTGGCACCGCTCGTGTGCGGTGCGCCGGGATGCATATTTTTCTCCGGATATCCGTTTCACTCATGTGAGTAGTGCTTTTGATGTGTTTTCCCAAGGGGATCGCAATGTTGCGATGCGCCCGACTGTTTTCAGGGCAGGGGCTCAGGATTACGGGACGTCGTTCGGGCGTGAGGCGGTGTTGGTGACTTTAATGTCGGATATCCATTGGAGGCACGTAAGTAGTCTAACCCGTGTGTTTTTCCGTGAGTTTTACAATGGTGTGATCTGTTTGGTTGTGCGGAGCCTCTTGTGTGATCTTGTTAAAAGTGGAAGCATGGAAGGTGCTCAAGTGGTGGTTCGCCCTACCTTGTTTGTAGTGGGCCCTTGGCATGTGATCGCGCACTATTGATATAGTGATTTCAGTGGTTCACGAGATGTGGTCGGCCGTGCCTGGGCCTTTGAGGTGGAGTTGTTACGTCACGTCTTTGCGTTGATGATGGGTACCATGTGCACGATAGCCCTTGGGCTGGAAGTGAGGTATACTCTAGGAGTATACGAGAATGCTTGAAGGTATATGTGGTTGTTCGTACCTGAGAACGTTTGGGCACTTGGTTGGGGTTGCGATGGGGCCACACATTGTGTGGGACCCACGTGTGTGCCAGATTATACTTTATGTACTTTGACCTCTCACGACGTAGAGGGTCCCTCTGTGTGATTGTTTGACTAGCAAGGTGGAGTTCTTCCCCTGACTCTGTGCTCGTTTGTGACCAGAAGGGTTGAGTGGTCTCCCCCTAGTTTCATTCTCAATGGATCGGCCAGTAGCGGTGCTAGTGGCACCCCGTGATGGAACATGCTCTGAACCTCTTTTGGGGTGTGTTGTTCTGGAATTGGGTGGTTGCGTGATATCCACTCTGTGTTCGGTTGGCCAGTGGTGTACCCTTTGGTAGATATGGCCGGAGCAGTTCTGAGTTTTACCCTCCAGCGGGGCTGGTAAGTGGGTTACTCATTGACTCCTTCGAGTTTAACCTCCAGTAGGGCTGGGCAGTGGGTTGCTCGCTGACTTTTAGGGTCTACCCTCCAGCCGAGACTGTGTAGTGGGTCACCCGACGCAATTAGGGTCAACCCTCCAGCAGAGACTGGGCAGTGGGTCGCCCGACGAACTTATGGTTTACCCTCCAGCAAAGAATGGGCAGTGGGTCACCCGATGGCCTCTTAGGGTCTACCCTCTAGCAGGGCTGGGCAGTGGATCACCCGTCGTCTAGTTCCAGGTCTACCCTCCAGCAAGGCTGGGCAGTGGGCCGCCTGTCGACTTATTCCAGGTCTACCCTCCAGCGGGGCTGGGCAGTGGGTCGCCTGATGATGTATTAAGGTCTACCCTCCAGCGGGGCTAGGCAGTGGGTAGTCTGATGATGTATTAATGTCTACCCTCCAGCGGGGCTGGGAAGTGGGTCACCTGATGATGTATTAGGTTTTACCCTATAGCAGTGCTGGGCAGTGCGTCACCCGATATCTGGTTATCAATATACCTCCAGCAGGGCTGGGCAGTGGGACACCCATTGACATTCCAGGCTCAAACCTTTCAACTAGGCTAGTCTGAGGATTTTCTCTGTGATTACCGGAGCGGGACCCTTGGTTATACGGTTCAGTGTTGTGACTGTTTTGACTTTGAGGAGACCTCTCAACTGCGGGGTAGTGATGAGGTGTTGTTTGACTTTCCCTAAAACTCTCAAGTACGAGGGACACATTCCCCACCGAGATGCGTTCATGTGACGCGATCTAAAACTGTACGGGCGAGTCAGTGCCACCCAAAGCGAATAGTTTCAAGGTGTCGTGATTGAGCCCCTTGGCTTGCGGTTCGGGGCAGACGTGCGGGATGCTGGTCATCGATGAGGGAGTTTACTTCTGGGACTATTGGAAACTCACATTTCTTGGGCTGATCTATGGGATGGAGATCCCCTTACGACGTGGTTCGGGACACTCGACAGAGCATATGGATTTTTATATACCATGTTCCTGAACCCACTTCTTGGGTTTGGTTTCTCTCCTTCAAGGAGAGGTGAAGACGCCCGAGGTATGCCACGTGCTTTCCGTGTCTATATTCTTGTGGTTGGACGAGTCCACTCTCCGGCTATAGGTAGCGAAGACTCGACGAGAAGTTCATCTTCTCACCGTTTCCAGCTTCTTGTGTCTGGACGAGTCTACTTCCTTTCTTTTGATGGGTTGAGATGGACTCTCTGCTGGTATTCTGCTTCACTTTCAGTTTTACTCCTCTACTTTTCCTCTTCTCTATACTGCTCACCCTTCGGTACCTCCTTTGTTGCTCCCTCGAGCCTTTGGGGTATCCTATTGAGTATTTTTATACTCACCCCTGCTTGGGCTTTTCCCGCACTTGGTGTGCGCTTACAGACGATGGACAGGTAGAACATGACTTCAGTGGAGCGTAGGAGCTTAGGAGCTTGGACTGCGTGCAGTGGTTGTGGTCGGGTTCTAGGTGGGAGACCCGTCAGCTGTTTCTTTTTGGTTGGGCGTGTGTTTTGCCCCTTTTCTTTTCAGCTTGTACTTTGTACTATTTAGAGTTCGATGCACATCTGTGGTTTATATATATAGCAGTTTCCCTTTTTTTACTCTGCTTATTCTTTGTTTTACTCTGCACTTTTGTATTGTGTTTGCTGCGTGGGTGTGTACAGGTGCTTAGGCAAAGGCATCTCTGAGTTATTGTGCCTTCGGCGCTGGTCGCCAGCCCCTGGCCTATGGGGGCGGGATTGGGGTAGTTGCAGATCGACCCCGGGTAGGGTCGGGTTGTGACAAAGTTGTATCAGAGGTGGTTCATTCCTTGGGATGTCGTTCGGACATCCCTAAAGTAAAAGTAATTGGTTGGGATTTAGGGCAACATTGTTAACGTGTCTCGAGAGCGGATCTCAGGCCAGGGAGTCCAGTGATGGTGTGGCAGCCGATGTATCCATTCACCAGGACCCTGATAACCAGCTTGTCAACTCGGCATGATGAAACAGTTGTTGCAGGGAAGAATTGGTTTGTGCATCACATAGGATCGAGTCTTTGACTGTCCTTCTTGAGTCAGCTCCCCATCGTTGTTATTGTGGTATATACATATATGCTCATCTGACCATGACACTCCTTGATAATATTCAGGATGTCTCCACGAAGATAGCCATCCAAGATACCAGCTTTGGTGCGTGACGAAGACCCTGTTAGCTACGAGGCCACAGTCCAGGACCCATCATGGGAGCCCCTCTCTCCGGGTGGGCCAGTAGCAGCACCCCCACCTGTTGAGCAGCAGACATGTTTAGTAGAGCAGGCTGAGTTTGAGCACAGGTTGAGCACACTCCGTGAGTTCCAGCGGCAGAGAACGCTGAGGTTTAGTGGTGAGCCAGACCCTCAGGCAGCAGAGGCTTGGCTCGAGACAGTGGGTTGCCTTTTCAGGCATGCGCAGATGCCGACAGATCAGAGAGTGGCTTTGGCAGTCAGCCTTTTTCCATGGATCGGCATGGCGTTGGTGGATTCTGGTGACTCAGCTTCTTGACGAGTCGTCGCTTTCGTGGGACGACTTCCTGTTTTTGTTTCGAGAGGAGTTTTTCCCCTCCTTCTTGTGCTCCGTTCAGATTCAGGAGCTCCTGCAGTTTCAGCATGGAGGGATGACAGTGGCCAAGTACGCGGCTAGTTTTGCAGACCGTGCATGCTTTTAACCAGACTTGGTCCATGACGACAACCTTCGAGCACGGATGTTTGAGCAGGGTCTCCGCCGAGAGATTCGTGCATTCATAGTACCCTTGGGCATTTCCACATATGTCGGGGTGCTAGAGCAG
Source organism: Viscum album (assembly GCA_963277665.1). Classification (NCBI taxonomy): domain Eukaryota; kingdom Viridiplantae; phylum Streptophyta; class Magnoliopsida; order Santalales; family Viscaceae; genus Viscum; species Viscum album. The sequence goes on along the minus strand of OY728155.1, from coordinate 353,524,379 downwards.
GCGCTGGTGATAGAGGGCTTCCTGTCAAGTTTTGCGGATAGTAGTAGCAGTGGGTGCGATGGAGTCGGGACGTCTGTCGTAGCTAGAAAGCGTCGGACGACAGGGCCTTGATGCAGGTGGCCTTCCCACTGCCGGTTTCAGAGACGTGGTTATATACCACTATGGTGAAAAGGTGCAGGGCCTCAGCCGAGGATGCCCTTCCGTGAGTGGATCCCGGGCCATGGTCGTACACCACAGTGGTGACGGAGGGCACCATTGTAGCCCAAAGACAGTCGGTGCTATGCCTGTGACGGGCGAGGTCACTTGGCACGAGACTGCCCGACCCGAGTTTCTGAGAGCTTCGTGCAGGCAGCAGGCACACCACCACAGCAGAGGCAGCGCCGTGATCGGAGTAGTGGCCAGAGAGGTGGTGCTAGTAGAGGAGCGGGAGGAGCTGGAGGTGGGGGACGACGTTACGAGATCTCCCCATCACCAATAGGCAGTCCACGTCAGGATCCGGGAGCTGAAGGTTGGGACCACGGGTAGCCGCGAGCATTGGATGTCTACGATTCTGTAGAGCATGGGATGGTGAGAGGTACCCCTTGCGACTCTACTACTTCTGGCAGTATAATTGTTAGGCTCTGCATGTGAAAGACTTTTCCTCCACGCTCCTTGTTTGAGGTGTTACCTGGGTGACGCAGGGCGTCGGGTGTAACCCTGTGTTGGAAAAGAAAAAGGCACGAGACCTTTCCTTTCGTCAACGGTGTCGACTCCTTCGCTTCCGAGCGTTTAAGAGAGTCTTGGTTGAGAGACATCGGCTGTGAAATCTTGCGTGACCAGATATCCTTGGGTGCGTCACCATATGGATATTCTAAAGGAGGGAATCACCGGGCCTTTCCCATGCCCAAGAGGTGATTCCTGTCGCGGCGTGGGACGTAGTGGTTGGATTGGGGATGTGAGCTACCCTCGAGGGCCTTCGAGACATTTGAGACCGTGCAAAGGGACGACGAGGTACCCTACCACCTTGACCTAACCCCAAAGTCTGGATTGGGTGCACAACGTCGGCAAGGGCCGACCTAGCGTGAAAAGATAATTCCTTTGGTCTGTGTGGGGTGACGTAGAGCTGTGCGTGGGTTCTTCTGGGTACGGGATATCCTGGTGTGGGCTTAGTACCTTCTGTTGCTCTCTAGTTTTGCTTTTCGGGGATGGAAAGCATGAAGGAGGGAATGATTTATGAACCCGGTTTTTGCTGTGAAGGACTTTGGAATATTCTTGATGATATTCCAGAACAGCCCCTTCAGACGGCATGCAATTCCGAGCCCCAGAGTGGCCGGAATTAAATTTTCAGTGTGTTCACACTGGAAACGCTAAATAAATGGGAGAAATCCTAAACTGAGCTTTATATCAGATATCCGAGTGTACGGATGGGTCCGGAATGAGGTTTTTACCCTAGGAACAACATAAAACTTGTCGGCGTAGGATGTTTGGACCCCTTGCTTGCTTCTGGAGCGTTAAACAGATTAATTAATTAATTAATTAATTCGTCTAATAGCGAAACGCTAGTATCTCTTAAATGGTTGCTCAGATCGGGAAACTGAGTGTACCGTTGAGTTCAGAGTGTGTCGTTTACCTTAGGAGTGGTATAATTTTCGTGGGCACGAGCTATTTGTGATAAATGGCCCCAGGGGCGTTTTCGTAATTTGGAGGCTTCAGATGCTAAGTGTAATAACTTTTGAACGGGGCCTCGGATTAAAATTTTGAGACCTCCATTGTGCTCGGGAGGTGGTGTTTACCCTAGGGGAGGCTTAACCTCGACCCCGTCGGGAGTTTTGGATGCTGGTCTTTTCGGGGGTTTAAATTAATTAAATCATTAATTAATTTATTTAAACCCCACCCCTCTCCTTCCCCTTCCCCCTGGAAGCCCCTCCTATCCCTCTCATCCTCCACCTCCGGTGAGGTGGCTCCAGCGGGGCAGCTCCGGCGAGGCGGCGGTTCCGCGACGAAGCTCCGGGCAACGCCCACGAGGTAGGGTCTTGTTGCGTTTTGACTTCCCGCACCTATTTTGATCCTAAATCATATGATCTAATTGTTGTTGGATTTTCGAACGAATCCCATGAACGCATAGTATACAATTTTCCATTTCCAACTCATCTCTATGATTTGAATTCTGAGCCCTGTGGCGTCCGCAACCATCCGCCGAAGTTGGCTGGTTTTCGGTCTCCGGCGGATTCGAGCGGCGGCGCGGCTAGGGCGGACGGCGCGACAGCGGGGTGTCCGCGGGTGTCTGGTGGAGCGGCTGGGTGAGGATGGGGCACGAACTTCCTTCAACGGCAGGGCGAGGGAGGCGGCATACGGGTGAGGTCGGGGGTGTCCAGCGGGCGCCGGCGAAGCACGGCTTGCGGGCGACGAGGCCCCGGCCCTCCTGGTCGGGTTGACGCGGCGACAATAGGGGCGGGGTCCTCGGGACCCCGCGGCAGACAAGACCCGCACACGGCGGGTCTTTATCAGCGAAGAGCAAGCCGGATCGGCTTGCTGCCGGTCCGGGCGTGGCAGGTCGGCCCACGACCGTGGGCCGGTTCAGGAGAGTGGGCCGGCTGAACCGGCCTAGCCCACTAATGTCCGTTTTTTTTAAACGGCTGTAAATGTCAGCCCGGGTGTCGGATTCGCGCGCCGTCAGCAGAGACACGTTCCTTGGGACAAAAAGAATATTTGGAGATGGTTTTGGGAATTTTTAATTTCTGAAACTATAGGCCTTGGAGGCACGATGCGACTTTAAGTGGACGTGCGTTGTTCCCGAGACTCTTGTTTTGAGCGGTGCGGACACATCAGACGTCCTTTTTGAGCGCCGTCAGTTGCGCTGGGGCCCTGGCGCCGGGACGAAGTTTTCCAGGGTGGTTTCGGGCGTTGAAGCCGAAGTTGTGGCGCGGGTCCCATGGCCCGTCTTTCGAGCTACGCGCAGTGTTTCACGACTTTTTCGTCGGACGTCTATTCAGGGCGTGCGAGCGGTCGATGTTGGGTGTTTTCTGATGGGATTGCAATGGTGCAATCCCACCGCCCTAATTCGGCACGATGGTGTGCGGCCCATGAGGTCCTTTTGGGTGTCGACGGTGCTTTTCCATCTTTATCACCGGGCGACCGTTTTGGACAAGTGGATAGTCCATCTTGTGTGCTTTTTTAAGAGGATCGCAACGGTGTGATCCGTTCGTTGAGTTTCGGGACCGGTTTGTGGGTCCCATGTGGCACCGCTCGTGTGCGGTGCGCCAGGATGCATCTTTTTCTCCGGATATCCATTGCACTCATGTGAGTAGTACTTTTGACATGTTTTCCCAAGGGGATCGCAATGGTGCGATGCACCCGACGGTTTTCAGGGCTGGGGCTCGGGATCACGGGACGACATTCGGGCGTGAGGCGGTGTTGGTGACTTTTCTGTCAGATATCCATTGGAGGCGTGTAAGTAGTCTAACCCACGTGTTTTTCCGTGAGGTTTACAACGGTGCGATCCGTTGGGTTGTGTGGAGCCTCTTACGCGATCTTGTTAAAAGTGTAAGCATGGAAGGTGCTCTAGTGGTGGTTCGCCCTACCTTGTTTATAGCGGGCCCTTGGCCTATGATCGCGCACTCTTGGGAGAGTGATGTCAGTGGTTCATGAGATGTGGCCAGCCGTGCCTGGGCCTTTGAGGTGGAGTTGTTACGTCACGCCTTCACGTTGACGATGGGTGTCGTGTGCACGATATCCCTTCTACTGGAAGTGAGGTATACTCTGGGAGTATACGGGAATGCTTGAAGGTACATGTGGTTGTTTGTACCTGCGAACGTTTGGGTGCTTGGTTGGGGTTGCGATGGGGCCACACATTGTGTGGGCCCCACGTGCGTGCTGGATTCTACTTTGCGTACTTTGACCTCTCACGACATAGAGCGTCCCTCTGTGTGATTGTTTGACTAGCAGGGTGGAGTTCTTCCCCTGGCTCTGTGCTCGTTTGTGAGCTGCAGGGTTGAGTGGTCTCCCCCTGGTTTCATTCTCGATGGATCAACCAGTAGTGGTGCTAGTGGAATCCTATGATGGAACAGGCTCTGAACCTCTTTTGGGGTGAGTTGTTCTGGAATTGGGTGGTTGTTCAATACCCACTCCGTGTTCGGTTGGCCAGTGGTGTACCCTTCAGTAGAGATGGCCAGAGCAGTTCTGAGTTTTACCCTCCAGCGGGGCTGGGTAGTGGGTTACTCATCGACTCCTTCAGGTTTACCCTCCAGCAGGGCTGGGTAGTGGGTTACTAGATGACTTTTAGGGTCTACCCTCCAGCAGAGACTGGGCAGTGGGTCACCCGACACTATTAGGGTCTACCCTCCAGCAGAGACTGGGAAGTGGGTCACCCGAAAGACTTATGGTTTACCCTCCAGCAGAGACTGGCCACTGGGTCACCCGACGACCTCTTAGGGTCTACCCTCCAGCAGGGCTGGGCAGTGGGTCGCCCGTCATTTAGTTCTATGTCTACCCTCTAGCAAGGCTGGGCAGTGGGTCACCTGTCGACTTATTCCAGGTCTACCCTCCAGCGGGGCTGGGCAGTGGGTCGCCTGATGATGTATTAAGGTCTACCCTCCAGCGGGGCTGGGCAGTGGGTCACCTGATGATGTATTAAGGTCTACCCTCCTACGGGGCTAGGCAGTGGATCGTCTGATGATGTATTAGGGTTTACCCTCCAGCAGGGCTGGGCAGTGGGTCACCCGATATCTGGTTATGAATTAACCTCTAGCAGGGATGGGCATTGGGACACCCGTTGACATTCAAGGATCAGACCTTTCTACTAGTCTAGTCTGAGTCTTTCCTCCGTGATTACCGGAGTGGGACCCTTGGTTATACGGGTCAGTGTTGTGACTGTTTTGACTTTGAGGAGACCTCTCGACTATGGGGCAGTGACGAGGCGTGGTTTGACTTTCCCTAAAACTCTCATGTACGAGGGACAATTTCCCCACTGAGACGCGTTCTTGTGATGCGATCTAAATCCGTGCGGGTGAGTCAGTGCCGCCCAAAGCAGATATTGTCAAGGTGTGGTGATTGATCCCCTTGGATTGCGGTTCGGGGCAGACGTACAGGATGCTAGGAATCGATGATGGAGTTTACTTCTGGGACTATTGGCGACTCACTTTTCCTGGGCTGAGCTATGGGATGGAGATCCTCTTACGACGTGGTTCGGGCTACTCGACAGAGAATATGGATTTGTATATACCATGTTCCTGCACCCACTTCTTGGGTTTGTCTTCTCTCCTTCCAGGAGAGGTGAAGACGGGCGGGGTATGCCACGTGCTTTCTGTGTCTAGCTTCTCGTTGTTAGATGAGTCCACTCTCCGGCTACAGGTAGCGAAGACTCGACGATAAGTTCATCTTCTCATCGTTTCTAGCTTCTTGTGTCTGGACGAGTCTACTTCCTTTCTTTTGATGGGTTGAGCTTAACCCTCTGCTGGTATTCTACTTCACATTCAGTTGTACTCCTCTACCTTTCCTGTTCGCTCTACTGCTCACCCTTCGGTACCTCCTTTGTTGATCCCTCGATCCTTCGGGGTATCCTACTAAGTATTTTTATACTCACCCCTTCTTGGGATTTTCCCGCACTTGGTGTGCCCTTGCAGACGAAGGACAGGTGGAACGTGACTTCAGTTGAGCGTAGAAGCCTGGTAGCTTGGACCGCGTGCGGTGGTCGTGGTCGGGTTCCAGGTGGGAGACCCATCAGCTGTTTCATTTTGGTTGGGTGTGTGTTTTCCCCTTTTATTTTTAGCTTGTACTTTGTACTGTTTATAGGACGATGCACTTAGGTGGTTTATATATATAGCAGTTGTCCTTTTTTTACTCTGCTTGTTCTCTCTTTTACTCTGCACTTTTTCATTGTGTTTTCTGCGTGGGTGTGTACAGGTGCTTAGGCAAAGGCCTCCCCGAGTTATTGTGCCTTCGGCATTGGTCTCCAGCCCCTGGCCTGTGGAGGCGGGCTTGGGGTAGTTGCAGCTCGAGCCCAGGTAGGGTCAAGCCGTGACATTATTCGACACATTGTGCAGTCAAATGGTTTGGCCACATGATTTGGGAAATCATACAACTACTATGTGTCCTGGTTCTATAAAAAATGGAAGAACAATGTGCACCCCTTCCACGCAGTTTTCCTAAATGCACATGGGTCATGAACCACTGACTAGATACATCCAAAGTCTTACATGGTTTATGGGGCTAAACCGCATGGTTTAATCTAACAGTGTGCCAACCATGAGAAACCTGTTGTCAAGAAAACAAAATACTTACATTTCACCAGGACACTCTAAAAAAAGGAATTAATGTGGTTCAAAGAATAAACCATGGATAAACTCACTAAATTAAAATCAGGACACCTTGAACATTAGAGAAAAAACAATGATCCTAAAGATGAACTAAAACAAAGGGAAAAAAATAAAAAGTCTTCTGTGAAATATGATATATATATATATATATATATATTATAATATGGTATTAATTACATTATTATAATTTGTAATGGATAAAAATTCTTTACTTCATTTTCATAATGATCATTGAAAAATGGAAATGTTACTCATGCGTTTGTGTGGCCCACTATCTTAATGATCGTAATGTAAATAATTTTTCATGAACATATTTCATGATTAGTTTTAAAAATATAATTGATGTATAAATATGAATTTTTTTAAATTATTATTAATATGGTAAAAATATAACTAAATAATATGTTTAAGAATATTATATTTCATGATAAACACACATGAGAAAACAATCCAATTGACAACAAAAATAATAAAAAAAATGATTTATTATTACTAAAATCATAATTATATTTAATAAAACGATCATATACGATATTATAAATATTTATATTTATATTTAATATGTTAATAAAATGTTTTAAACCACTATACATGATGTTGATGCTTTCTCAACCAAAAGGAATTGTAATGTTTTGGAATTTAAAACTCAATATATAATCATTGGTGTAGACTTATACTTCATTGGTAAGTCATTATAAGATTACTTTTATAACGATGTTTTCCCTTATGTTTTATTACCACGTAATATAAGAGGATTTATAGTTAGAACACATAACATATTTATTGATTAATTCTCACTTCAACATTTTGATCAATTTTAAGTCTTTATTTCATGATATCATTCTAATATTGATTGTTTATTCTCGAATTTCTATTGTAAAAAATTATATTTTCATTATTTTATAAATTACTAAATTTTATTTTCCTAGGTTTATTTATAATAGATGTTATATTACCAATTTTTACTCTTTTCTAATTAAAATAATTCTGAAACTATTTTTATGAAAATACAACATCATTTTTATATTCATATAGAAATCTATTTTCTCCCAAAATAATGGTTTATGAAAACTGTTATTCAAAAAAAAATTTAACCTTTAATGAATAATTTATAAAAGGAAAATCCACCCATTTTTTCTCTTTTCAAATTTTTTCAATGGAAACTCTTGAATTTTTTAAAAACAAAATTCTATTCAAATAATTTAGAAAATGTGAAAGGAATCATATTGTATTTTTATGAAGGAAAAATATTCCTAACCATTTTTTACAGTGAAAAAATAAATTTTAATTTTTAATTCTATTGATGGAATATAATCACCAACAAAACATGAAAATTATATTTTATAAAATAAACCTAATAAATTTTAAAAGGGTCTATTTAAGTAAAATATTTATAAAAGTTATTTCAAAAAAATTAATTACATAATTATTTTATAATAAAAAATAAATTTTCCTCAAGAATGTTTTTAATATTTTTTTGTTATATTTTTATGCACCATTGAAAATAGCCATTAATTCATTTTAAAATGGGTATATATTAATATCATCTATATTCTTCTTCTTTGATGGTTTATGAATATTTTGAAAAAGGATAGTTTTAACATTCATTTCCTTATTTCATTGTTTTTTATTTATATCATCTTGAATAATTCCCTTTATTATGATGATTGAATATTAAATTTCATTAATTTAGTAATATCATTTACTATGGATATTTTTAGGGTTTAATAGTGAATCATTTATATACATGTATTTCTACATTGAGAGTTATTTTTTGAATAAATTATGATTAATAATTATTAATTATTTAGTATGGATAGTTGATGATAAGGCTCCTTTTTGTGATTTAAATAGACAATTATATATATGAGAAATGTTTTAGAAATACATGACCTGGGTGGGGAACTATTTATATAATTTCCCTAGATGCATTGGTAGTCTCATGGGATGAATCAGTTGGATGGAATTTGTAAAGTTGTTTTCTACCTAGAATGTTTTAAGGTATCTTGATGATAAATATAGATGGTTAGGGCCTCATTTCCTATTCAAACATGATGGATTATATTTAAACTTTGTATTAATTCAGAGTTTATTTGTTATTATCCATAATATTTCTACAGTGATATTATAGGTGAATGAATTTCATTAGAAGTTATTGATTAATGGAATATGTTTTTAGTTATTTACCTTTCAATAATAATTGTTCCTTATACTATTATGACAATTAGTTTCTTGGTTAATTGTAATGTGTTTTCAGTAATTTTAATTTCCATTGATTGTTCTATCCATTCATTTAAATGTAATGTTTGTTCATATATTTTCCATACCATGTTGAATATTCCTTATTGATGATGACTCATTTTTCATGATTGAATACAATGTAATTAACCCTTAATGGTAATTTTATCTCACACACATATTTTTTCCATTCCACAAGATTCCTATTATATTAAAAGGAATAATATATAGGGATAAAATAGATGGATTAATGCTCATCTTTAAAAAACTAATGATTTTATTTTCTTTTCCAATCTACTATGGGTGTTATTTAGGTACCTAGTTTTACAACATTGATAAAAAAAATTGTCATACTGGATGGATTTACTTGTATCTTAAGCCAAAATAATAAAGTAGACTCCAACTTTGGGATACTGGTTTCAATGTCGCTACAGTAGATATTCATACGATAATATATGTGGGTCATTTATGATATCCACCATTTATATTTATTTATTTCATTTATGTGAAACATTAATTTTATGTATACTCAGTTCCAATTTACATTATTAATGGAAGTTTTAGGATCTCTAATGAACAAATTTATCAATTAGAGAAATGGAAATTACAATATTTTCTCTACTAAAAAACTAAAGAAATTGAGACTAGAATGAAAAACCATGGGTAAATTTTCCCTGATAAATATATAGTTGGATGTATGAACCCCAATCTTTGTGAGATCCTAAATGTGTCATGAAAGGATAAACTCACTATTGAGACATTTTTTAGGAAAATATCAACCACTTTTAATTGGTCTAATAACCTAATCGTTGCTGGGAAATGGTTCAATAAAATTGAAAATATATTTTCCTTTATACAATACTGAAACCATATGAAGAATATTTTTTATTTATATAATCATGAATTTGATGATCACTAATTGAATATTCTAAATATTAACACTCCAAATATGGAAACAGTGCAATCTATGGAATGGAAAACATTTATGATAATATTGTTCACTATGTATTTTCCATAGACTCTTTATACATATATTGAATAGGAGATCATGGTGTTATTATAAATATTATGATAAGTAAATTGGATTATATGAGGAAAATTTCAAAATAGTATTACGTAAACCTATTATTTCATTGATGATACTAAGAGAAAAATAAATCAAATAATCATTGGAGTAATATCATGTCTTCGTAGATAATTACACAAAAAAACACATCAGTATATACTAAGAGACATTTTGATGTTCTTTTATGTTGTTAATTGAAGATGAGACCACCAAATATTCTCAGGGAATGAACAGAATGTGAAGTATCAAAGAATTATTAATGATATTACACAAGGTGTGAATGACGTCTAATTACATACATGTTATAATTTTTATAAGAAGAATCTAGTATATCTTTTCAGGGGATTTGGGAATTGTTTTATGTGGCTTAAAGAAGGACATGAAACCCAAAACAATAAAACTATTGTTTAGTGTCTAAGTAACTAAAAATGAAGGTTACATGAAATGTGGAACTGACACTATAATGATTCAATTTCAATGAATTTGGTAATTAGAAACAAATATTAACCAGACCTAAGATAAATAATGAAAAGGGTTCTAGCGGCCTCTTTAAACAAGGGAATAAGGAATGGGATGTATGATCCCTATAGTTGAGGTAGATCATAATAATTATGTGATTATATATAAAATTTTCTCTTATATAGAACTAATAATAACATATTTGATTCTAGTTCATCTCATTCTATTATATGACACATGTTTTCATATAATTCAGAATCATTATCATAACTAATGGAAATCAAAATATCTATAAAATCCCTAAGGTGAACATAGATCATCTCTAATATTTAATAATCCACTCTATATTTGATTTATTGAAGGCTGAAAACATTATATCTAATTCATAAACCATTGATTTAATTTGAGATAATATTTTTCATTGATTATATTTCCCTATAGAGTTAACATGTCAATTAGTGGGATTAAGAATTGTCGATCTATAATGACCCATTATTTTAAAAATTAATTAGTAAACATATTTATTGTCTTGTGTCATAAAATACCAATCTACTAACATGCTAAAGGTTAGAAAGGAAAAAAATATTTAAAATATATAAATAATATATTCATGAGTAGATAAATTGACAATAATCAATAAAAACTATGTATATATTATTATTTTATTTGATTTATATTTTACAAAAAATACACTAGAAGAACCATTAGAAAATGGTCATTTTATTTTACCTTAACAAATTAAATCAATCAAAGTTAAAAATTTACAATAATTGTTAATAGTTATATTTTCACATTAATATATCAATAATTAATAAATTTTAAATGTATATAAAATATTATTAAATACAGTTTTTTATGTCACTTAGAAAACTATATTTATACAGATTTTTTGACTAAATATTAAAATTTTATAATTTTTATTTTTAAAAAAAACATAACATTGGAAATTTTTAATTTCAAAATTAAAATAATTTTAATCTTAAGGATTTTTCAGAAAAGATTTATTTTTATGTGATTAGTTGAATATATTGTTTTTCAAAATTACAAGACTTTTAAAACACTGTTAGTATTTTTGTATGAAATTCAAAATATGGATACCTATTTAGAAGACTACGAATTTATTAGATATCTTAATTTATAGATTAAACTATTTTGGTTTTAATTTATCAAACAATATTTTTTATTATAGAATTAAGTTGTATTTTTATTAGACTTTTTAATTCATTATATGATAATATTTTAAAATAATTTTATTTCCCATTTATATATTGAATAAAATAAAATTAAATTCTGGTAAATAATATTTATTTTGAAATTAAATAGTAAGGAAATTTTTTGGGATAAAGGATAAAAAATGTGTTGAAATATATAGTTATCATGTTGAAAACTAAGACAGAAAATAAAGTAACCATTTATATACACAACCTAAATAAATAAAACACCCGACTAATATATCTGTGGAGTTGTAGATCAAACTCAAATATTTTAAACTCTATTATAGTATATTTTGGGATGCCAATGAAATTTTTATCATTTTTCCTATTTATTTTAAATTTAAATATAAAAAACATATCATTCTCACAATGTATAAAATGATCCACCAATAGTCCCTTCAAATAAATATAAACAATGTTTTCTTCTCCTGAAACCATTTATTCTGTCTTTCCCTAAGAATATTGACTCACTCTCTTGATATTCAAATCCCATTACATTTTTCTATTATATATATTTTTAAGGGACCTTCCATGAAAAATGATAAAATATCAATATTATAAATTATTTATAGTCATATTATTTAATTATATTTTTATTTATGTTTTTTAAAAAATAGGTTCCTATATAATAAATGTTGTATATTCATTAATTAAATTTTAATTTAATATGGGATGAAACAATAATCCCATTTTATTATTTATAGTAAGAAAAATGAAAATGAATTTTTTTTATGAACTATTCCAATATACCATTTTAATGAGAATCCTAACCAGTCTCCATTAGCCCAATGGGTGTTCCCAATCCCCATTATCCTATGATGAGTGCCTAGGAATAAAAAAACAAAAACATTGAATTATTTCACCACAAATAAATGAAAACAAAATAAATTTATATTGTCAAAAAGTATTCATATATATAAAGAAATACTTCAATATTAGGTTTTAAGGGGGTTATAAAAATTATAAAGAAGAAAATATCTACCAAAAAACATCACTTGTTGATTCATTTGCACCAACCACTCCCCATGTTACCTATCCTCTTTGTGTTAATTTTGTGACCTATGATTTACATACATAACCATTTCATATTTTTAGATGAATATCTAATGTATAACATTGAAATCTATTCCAAGATATTATATTTTACCATATTTAGATCCTAGATATAAAATCCTTTCATTTTATGGAATATCATCATTGTTTAGAACATCAAAAATGTTATAGGTGCACCCAAATTTGATCCAATTTAAATATCTATGGAATGGAAAACAAAATAATAGTGGCCATATATTCTCAGTTATGATAAATATGATCGATATCAATATATGATCAAACACGACAAATGGATAATCATAAGTTTATGAGATCATGATAATAAATTTATATATTCATACCTAATAAATCATATATAATAATAATGATTCATGGAATAAAACATTATAATAATATAAATGGATATTCAAATGTGTGTATAATCATTACTAATCTCTCATGATCCATGTTTATATAACATAATCATAAAAATGTGTAAAAATTACAAGATTATGAAATTTTGAAAACGTATAAATAGAAACAGAATAACTAATGATGTCAAGGAAATGAAATTATTCCCTCACAAAAAACATATCAACGTGAAACCTTTTAAATTATAAAAAAAATAGAAATTAAAAATATTCTCTACAAAATCTTATGGATCAGAAAACAATGTCTACATATACAATTGGGCAATGAAAATCATGTTCACATGTATCAAATTTATGTTAGTAGTTATCCATTCTTAACAAATTATGCGGGGTCCAATAATTCACCCACACATCACGTAATCATAATATATTCATATATATAGCAATATAATGCAAACAGTTAATATTTAATCATAATGTAACCCTTGGAAAATAAAATGGGTTTTTTAATCTTCTAATCAATATAACAATAAAAAATTCTATAAATAAATGTGGATGATATATTTAAATCATCTCCAAAGTGAATTATATGGCATATTAAAGGATTTCATCATAGATAAAAATTAAATTAATATTTAACTTCCAAAATTTATTGAAGAAAACAACATTTTTTTTGAAAGATGTTATTTAAAATCAAAATATTTCAAAAATAAAGGAAAAAAATTTCATTAAAAAATATATTGAAAACTCTAAATTAATCATAAAAATATTTTTTGGACATAACTACATAAAATTCACTTAATTATGTATACATTTAAACAATTATTCTTTAACAATTTTGATGAATAGATAAAAGTACCTCAATATGAAACCATGAAGAATATTTAATTTAATTTTATGCTAAAAATCTAAAACATTTTAAAAATATTAATTTTTATATTCATATGATAATATTAAATCACTATTTATAACATTTTAAAAAAATACATAGACATGTAAGAAATATGTTCTCATCCATAGAGTAAAAAACTTCTATTTTTCTTCAAAACATTTTCTGAATAATTTTTAATTACAAGGAGAGGGAAATAGTTATATTACTAGGGAATACCATGAATAAAAATAATATATGATCACAAAATATTATTTAGCATATAAGTATTATATAATTTACTTGATATAAATTAACATATAAAAATCCCCAATTAAAATTGTATTGAATCGTTAATATTAACCTCATATCATGTATTTCATCTTACGCACCCAAAACTAATGCATAAATAATATAAATTTATAATAAATAAATTCATGAGAAAAACTAATATTTATTTCATACCATATATTATTTAAATATCACATAGTATTATTTATTTAATAACAATGTTTTATCGATTCATTTTCCTCTTTGTAACTCCTTTGATTGTCATGTATGTTTCCTTTCTGCATTCATGGTACTTTTATATTGCTCAAGGTTAAATCACATCTATAATTTTAACAATGATATTAATTTATTATCCATTAAATATATATATATATATATAGTATTATAAGTAACAACTAGAGATTGAAAGATTAATTATACAATTCATTGATATAATATGTCATGGATACTACTGAAAACTATTTTCTCTTTTCAAAGGATGGAATAAAAGAAATATTAAAAATAATTCACATCTTTAGAATCATTGTTGTATCAAAATTTTAATATATATATTAATCAAATATATTCTAATAACTATTCATTTAAAAAGATAAAAATTAATTACTCACATCACTTTATGGATGTGGTTGTCAACCCATATGCATGAGCGGTGTTATTGTTTTAAAACAAGTGGTAAGGTAAGAAAATTGGATATAATACTATAAATTAATAAAATTAATTAAATAATAAATGTAATATATAAACCATAAACATATCATAATAAACATCTCTTTAATTTTTTGACACATATAAAATTATACCACTATGTGGATATGGTAATCCATACTAACATATGAAAAATGTTGACACATTATAGGGGATTGAAATAAGGTTGATAAGGGTTATTACATAATCATAATAAAAATTAAATATATATAATATTCTCAATTCATTAGTTTATAGTGTATACTAGGTCTACAGATATAGTAGAAGAAGAAAATCCTTGAAAATTCTTAGTTAACATATATACCTCTTCCTTGAGAATCCTCTTTATGATTACACTATATTCCCTGAAATAATTGAGAATTGTACTGAAAAAATACATTAGATGTGGTTTTGGAATGTAAGATGATATTATTTTATGTATTGGTTGAGGTAGATGAATTAATCATTGTTAGTAGTTATTTATATTATGTTCCATTTTATATGTGGGGGAATGGCACTCTTAGAATTACTTACAAATATTTAATTAATATAATTTAATATAAATAGAAAATTATTCCAAGTAGATATAGTTATTATATAAATTTTAATTAGTCTAAATCCTACCATCCTTAAATACCTGAAAAAAGTATTATAATTATTTAACCCTTAACTCTTATATATGATCACTTTTTAATCCTTTTTTACCATTAGCATGATACTAATTTATTTATTCATTAGATTTCATGAAAGTTATTATAAAAGGTAATGTGACTAGTAATTTTATCATACATGATATGTATTACCATATCCCATTAACTTTTCAGAATAAAGGATTTTGTTACTATAATTAAATATAATATTATTTTTGGTGAAATGTATTTAATTTCCTTCTTCTAAATATATGAAATATTATAAATTAAAATGTATCTAACTCATATGAAATGGTTCCAAAATTATATTATATATAATATATGGAATATATGACCATATTACAATCATATAATAAATGTTTTATAGGTGTATACATCATTTTAAACATAATAATTTGGTTTAACTCCTTGGTCAACAAATTTAATATTAATGGTGGTAATGAAATTTTCAATATTAATGTTTTTTAATTATACTTATAGGAACACAATTGCAACATAAATTGATATGGATTAAATATTTATCCATTTTCCATCCTAAATTTCTTTTTAAAAAATTTATTTTATTTATAAATATTTAAATAAAATATATTTTACTGAAAATATTATTAATTTTATTTTGAGAACTATCAATATAATTTAACATTGAAAATAAAATTTCTTAAATGGAATTAAGATATATACCTTTAACACATATATTATATAATATGTGTATATTAAAAATTAGTTTCACAATTTAAATAACACACAAATAAGATATAAAAGGTTTCTAAAATAATTTACTTATTTTTTTAAACAATTCGCAAGAGTTTAGTCGGTGTTTCGTAATCGGTTATGATATTTTATTTGACCTATATATTTCTAAAATTTATTAGAATTTTCGAAAATATACATAATTATAATTAACATTTACAATCAAAAATAAGTTATTTTTATCCCTACAAAAAAATAGAATATATATTAATAGAAATAATGTACCATTTTGTACTTTATCTTTTAAATAAATATTGTAAACCTAAAAATAAAATTTAAATGGGTAAAATGGAAGAAAATTAATATTGGATGATTATTTTTGAAATACAATAATTCATGGATTTAATGTCTTGAATTTGAACTATTTTTTTCATATCACATTAGAATAAATCATAATTAATCTATTTTACCTTTAATAGGGTAATAAGAAATAAATTTTCTTCTTAATAATATGTAACAAATAGAAAACAGACCTATTTTCAAAATTCTATCCTATAGAATAAACATATTTAATCCATTTTTCATGATTAAATTTCTAAAATTGTAAGAAATAAATTTAACATAATGACAAAAAATGGGATGAAATGATGTTTTTTTAGAAAAAGGTGATTTCTTGTAAAGAAATTAGTTAACACTAAATTCCACCATAAATATGATTTTAATGAACATTTTTATATTATTAATAAAATAATGTAATTAATTTTTAATTGATATATATTTATATTAAAAATATACTTTTTAAATTCTTGAAATAAAATTACAATTTTCAATACAAATTATTATTTTTCACTATTCATTGTGAAATAAATATTTTCAATATAAATCCAAAAAATTGAAACTAATCATATTTTCATATGCTAAAAAATTATATATTTTTTAAAAAATTGAATATTTAAATACAATAGAAATAAAATATAGTATTCACAAACAGAATTTGAAAAAAATAAATTTAAAAAATTGACTTTATATTTACAATGCATTTATAAATACATTTTTATTTATTATTAAAATTATAAATATTTTATAATTTGGCTACATATATTCAAAACTAATAATTAAATATATGCGTTAGAATGGTCATAATAATTTTTCTTAGTTTGATTAATTCCATTTTTTTTGTTTTATATATTCTATTAAATATAGTCTTCCATCCAAATAGTAGGATGTAACATTTTACACCGCATTGATAAATTAAAATCTAAAATTTTTAACACGATATGAGAACATAATATATTTAAATAAGAAATATCCCAGGTAGAAAATTGAGATCTTAAAATAAATTAATGGATCTTTATTTAGAAGAGGGAAATGGAAATATTATGATTTCTTGGAATAAAACAAAACAAGGTTTCTGAAAAAGAGGATATTAGTGGGAAATAAAAAATTGGCACAGAGAAAAATGTTAATGTTTAAAAAATTATAGATAGTAATAGACAATATTTTATCATAATAAACTTATTGATAATATGAATGTTAATGATGAAAATATGTTAAATAAATAGGGTTCGAAAAAGAAAAACGATATATATATAATTAATGTAATATGTTAACATTTTTTATTCAAGGTCATTTTCCTACCCTTGGGATATTAATTTAATATCAAATTAGAGAACATGATATAACATAATATTTTATTTCATTCAATTTTGTATGTAAAATTTTATCAATGTTTATTTTATCAATTTGACTTCTATCCAATTATAAACACATTTTATTTGATATTCTATATTAATTTTTCATGTATAGAGGGTTAAAACTAAATTTTAATAAATCATTTGATCTACAAGTCATTACATCTATATCTAAATATTTTACAAAACAAAAATAGTTATCCTCCATTAAAAAATAAAGATAAATACAAAAAATTAATTTCTAAATACTATAAAATAACTCTAAAAGATCAACATAATACATTCAATAAATATTTAACCTTAATTATCCTCCAAAATATATCTGTCCAAGACCAAAACCCAATGATTATGATGATTTTATATCATAACAATCCATGTTGAAATTAATATTTTTCTTAAAATAATTTTTATTACTCATAAATTCTCATACATAGCTATATAACCATTAACTATATGTTTTCTTAAATAAAATAATGATTTCCCAAAATAATGTCAATATAAAATCATTTTTTAATATAATTCACCCATTAATCCATAAATAACCTATCGACTTGACAAAAAAATCTTCAGTATGATGTTTGGGTTTCTCCTTCAACCAATAAACTATCTTAGGTTGATTAAGAATATAAAATATGATTTCTTTATTCCAAAATGTTTTATCAAAAAAAATTAATGTGAGCTAATAAATTATCATAATCACATCAAATAACACAAATAAAAAAATATTTTTTTCCTAGAACTCATATATAAAATATTTAATATGGAAACACCAATAATGGATTGGCGGATTAGCGTTTTGTATATACCATGATTTTATGGGAACAAATCCATGTAGATTGAACATTTCCATATTTCCAAGGATTTTGAAGCATTAAGAAGGATCAGAGGTATTCTTTAAGAGTTTGGGTACTGAGAACAGGTATTAGGGAATGTTCACAATTTGAAAGTGGTTTTTACACATTGTATAATAATTTTATATTGTCAAATTGGGATTAATGTTGTGTAATATTTCAGGGTTTCAAAAATTAAAATAAAATAAAGTGGTGAATGTTTTTTTCAACGAAAAAGAGCTCGAGGAAATAAAAGACATGAATTGGGATTGCACGTCCTATAATACCCTGATCGTGTAATGTTTTACAACATTCCCGCAACTTGTTTTGTTGATCTCTATATCTTCTACTTCCCTCCCCTTTATTCCAGATTACCTAACATTTTCCTCTTTTCGTCTTGAATATCTCTTCCATAGGAATTGATCTCGAGCTTCAATCTAGATCAGTGGTGACCTGACTTGATCACATGTTTTTTTGCTCCATTTTATAGTGGTTTATTCTTTTTTTATCTCATTTTTTCTTTTATCTTCTCATTGTTCTATGGATGCATACTACATGTCGTTCTTATGTTGTTTCTCTCTATTTTGGTATGTTTGTTAGTGTCACAACATTTTCAGTTGGATGTAGTTATTGCTAGAGAGATGATTAGAGATACATTTTCTGGTCCATTCTCATGGGAATAACTTTAATGGCCTTTTTAGGTAGGTGATTTTTTCTTCTGAATTTATTTTCATTAAATCCTATAGTTATCATGATTTAGACCCTTGAATCATAATAAAATTAACCTAAAAATTACTTAAATGAGATTAATTCTTTTGTATGGATCAGAGAGCGATGTTTTTACTCTTAACCATGATAATAGTTTCCCACA
Source organism: Viscum album (assembly GCA_963277665.1). Lineage (NCBI taxonomy): Eukaryota > Viridiplantae > Streptophyta > Magnoliopsida > Santalales > Viscaceae > Viscum > Viscum album. The sequence goes on along the minus strand of OY728155.1, from coordinate 353,505,131 downwards.
TTATTTACTACATAGATTGATATTAATTACTTTCTTATTTTAGAATGTTACTATTGATGGGAATTGGTAAACGATTTAAATACAATATTTGTTGATAACCAATTGGATAAAAGAAAAGGAGGCATGTTTAATAAATCTAGTTATTGTTTAATTTGATAATAATAATATTAATAAATGTATTCATGTTTATTTGAATTGGTTAATGAACATGATTCATCATTATTATTATTGATAAAATAGTTAATGGAATGGTAAACTAATTGTTTTAATTAATTTTTTATATCTTGAGATAGCCTGTTGTTTATGTTTCTCGTAATTGGAAACTGTTATTAATAAATCCACTAATCCAAGTTGAAATAAACAAATGGTTTCCTAATAGAATGTAATTCCATTATAGGGACCAAGATTCATTTTTTCTTGTAATGGACATGTGCCTTATGTGTTGGAGACATGAGAGATCATTGTGTGTAAAGGCTGAATTCCTTACTTTTGGGTGGAGTTAACATTGCTATGTATATTTCTTGATTCTTGTGGTAGGAAGTTAGTCTGGGATGGATGATTCCAAGAAGTATATTCTTGTATGTGGGGAAGAGAGTCATGTTTGTGATGTGAGACTGGGATGGATGATCCTGGAGGGCTGTTGTGGTATGTGGGTAAGGGAGGCCCAAAAGTGACGTGAGCATGGGATGGATTAGGCTGAGGTCTATTGTGGTATGAGGGGTGGGGTGGCTGAGTTTTTATATAGCATTTGACGCATAGAGTGCTGAGATGCATTGATATATTTATATGTCTGTCTTGGTGGACTCTATACATGATAGAATGGGTTGATGTTGGGTTTATTGTTGTTAGTAAAGATGGATACTTTTTTAAATTAGTTTCTTGGTTGATGGCCATGTTTTTGTTTATCTACATTTCATTCCCCGCCGCGTGTGGTATAAGGATTTGATTGGTTACTTTATTTCCACAGGATTCAAAGACATGCAGGGTATGCCACATTGTATCCATGTTTAGCACATTTTGGTTGGTAGTGTTTACTCTCTTTCTATAGGTGGTGATCACTCAACATGAAGTTCATCTACTCTCCATGTTGAGCCCCTTATGTTTTGGGAGCATAGAATGTTTTATTAGAGAACTTGGTGATATGTATGGTAGTGTTGTTAAATAAATTAATAAATTAAAACCCATGGGTTTGCGACTTTCTTGGATGAAATACTGAGGTTGAAATTTTGAGAAGTCATAGACTCATTTTGATTATTACTAATGGAAATGAATCTTTTTGAAATAGTAATGTGATTTTTTGTGGAAATTATAATGGTTAATTAATGATTAATAATTTATTTATTTATATTGTAACTAAAAAATGGATAAATTAGTTTAATTTCTCTCTTTAAATGGTTGTTTTCTTATAGGATATCTAGTCTTATTGGTGGGAGCCCGGAGTCTGAGATAGATTCGATGCAACTGAGTCTGAGACTAGATTATGCACATAGTGTGGTTGGGAGCTATGTTATATTCAATACATTTTTTTTCTATACAATACTCTTCCATTTCAGTTAGGTAAACTGAATCCTTGAGGATTCTGAGCCCTATGGGGTGTTTACTCGAACATCCCAGTAGGATGATGTATGGATGACTACCCCCTTTGGCCCCACTCTCTTCTCTTGATAGTTACTTGTGCTAGGGTGCACAATGGTTAGTTTTCCTAATATATGTGTGTAGAGGGTTGTAATGTTATGTGGTTATCTCACACACATGTATGTTGGATATAGTTTCCTAGGAATATCTCTAGGTATAACGTGTATATGTTGTGATGGCATGAAGATCCTTACTCGTTGTATGGGATTTGATGGATTGAGGTATAACATCTGACATATAATACATGTTATGCGAGTTGTGTTTTCTCCTGAAAACTACCTAGTTTCCATTCCCTATGTGGAGGTGGTGGTGTGTTTAATGAGGTTCATGTTTTGGTGCTTTAATTAGGTGTCAGTGGCCTTGCATTTTTTAAGAGAGATGCTCAAGACGTGCGATCTTGGAGCAGAGCGGAAAACCAATGGGGAATTAGTAGAGAGGTACCATTAATAATCTTTATTATATTAACTATCTTTTATTTGATACAAATTAATAGTAGTCTTGGTGAGGCTGGGAACAAATTATACTTATTTAGGTGACGAATTAGTTTTACTTATTGTTCACTATGCTTTATCATGATTTATTTAATTTTTCCTGACAGGCAATGAGGAGGATCCTACTAAGCATAATGTTATACTCACCATTTTTATAGATAATATGTTTTTCAATTCAGTTGGAGAAGGTTGGATATCATGATCATTAATAATAGGTTGGGGTTTTATATAAGATGTTTGGGTTTTATGGACATTGTCACCTTTACTTTATTTTGGTACATGTAATTTTCCATTTTAATTGTTTTAGTTCTTACATTACATTATATTTCTATAGATTCATTTTCTTGTATATTTTATTCTGAGAAGCAGTTGGTTGGTATATGTCTTATCCCTCTCTCTTCATCATGTATTTCTCTTGGAGGTAAATGTCTACTATCGGCATGTTTATTATAACTTATGTGGTAGTCTCTAACTTGGGTCCTACAGAATACAGGACTTTGGGGGTCAATATCTCTCTTCTCCCATTATCAGACCAAGAGTTGTACACTTTTTGGTTATGGGGAAGAGACATAGTGGTATCAAATTTCAGTTTGAGGGATTGGATGGAGTTTAGAGTTTTTCATAGGTGAGTTTTCAAGGTTTTGTAGGGAAACAATGTTAGATAATATTAGAAATCATTGTAAAAATAGGAGAACAGACAAGGCAGTGGTATTTAAGGCGCCTTTTGATATGATGCATATACAATCAAGCATACAATGGCTTGAAAATGAGATGATACTAGTTGAAGTTTAGAGACCTTGGAAAGGATCATGAATAATTATTCTTTGTTTCTGTGATAGAATGGGTAAACCATGGGATATGTTACCTTGAAAAACAAAATAATATAATTAATTATTGTTAATGACTTCCATATTTTTTGTTTAGGTGTTCTAACTATTTATTATTTGGTAGGTATGGATCCATGTCAACTATCTCGTCATGTTCATGCAAACGATGTTCAGAAAGTTGTGCTAGTAGATCATCATAGAGTATAGGTCGATGATGATGACACTTAGAGGAAGATACTTTCAGATTAACAGTGACAGAGTCTATAGAGGTATGGGGAACTTCTTCAGATATAGTCCTAGAATACTGGTTGGAATAGGTTGAGAGGGCCTTCATTTTGATCAATCCTTAGAAGTATCAGTTGGTATCATTGGCTTTAACAATTATCTTTGGGGAAGCGAGGCAGTGGTGGTTCATGTTCTTCACTTATCGTGAAGAGTCTACAGTCTCGTGGGAGGAGTTATGATACCAGTTCAAAGCCATGTTTCTTTCTTTGACCATGAAGTTGTTCATTCACTAGGATCACCATACCCTTTATAAGGGGATATCCTGTGAATGAGATTTTTTAATCCATTATAAGAACCATTTGAGATATGATTTGGACCTACATTCAAATAAGGGTGTTAGAGCGAGGCATTTTAAGGAGGCTTTGAATCCATAGAAACTGCGCAGGGACAACCTGTTTTTTATGAAGATGTATCATGAGTTGTTTTATATATTAGAGTTCAAGTAGAGATGTTTTCCAGAACTAGATATTCATGATAGAGGAGTCAAAAAAATTCCTCAGGAAGTAATCTTGTGGTATAGGCTTCCCAGTTTTCAGGACAGAAGAACATATGATCATTATGGTGTTGGTCTTAGCCTCAATGTCTCATTTCTCCATGTTAGGTAGCTCTTAATCTAATGATAAGGGATCATATTCATGTTTTTACTTTTGAGTTTTATTTCATCGATGATGATAGTGCCTAACCATTCTATGTAGTCAACATGCACTAGTTGTTCTTTTTCTGGTTCCTCCATTGAGGAAGTTCCAATTGAGACAACAGTAGTAGGTTGCTCCATTTTGGGATCAGTAGAGAAAAGATGGGCATGAAAAATAAATATTCTAGATTCTCCCCGTACATAGAGAGAATATCATTTACATACAGGTGGTCTTTATCATATTCATCTAGTACATGGAGCAGGTCATCTTTATCTTCATACATTAGCATAGCCAGTTCCAGGGTAGCCAGACATTGTTCTATGTACCCTTTTCTGGTTTTCTACTTGGTTTCATGCGTTTTTGATCTAGTAGTGACACACTCCTTCATATCTTATACCCTTTTCCATTCCTTGGGGCTTGAGGTGGATTGGATTCTAGTGCCCTTGGCATTGACTATGCCTGTTAAAGGTTGACCTGACTTGTTTAAATTATCAAGAAACTCTGAGGTTGTGTTGGGGCCGCACCACTCTTGTGGATATTTCCTATATTTACATATACAAACATATTACCTAATAATAATCATGGATTGGTTTTATTAATTGTAGGATATTCTAGATTTCAATAAGAGTTAGGTTGTTTTACTCGATGTTGATGGAGAGCTAGCAGTGTTTATTAGTGAGAGAGGCCCTTAGATGGGTTGGAGTTGTGTTTTTATCCTTATCATCATTGATAAATGAGCTAATGCTGAGTTCAACGGGGGTTTTGTACTCTGTCACGACCCGTCCTCGGGGCCCAAGTCGTGACTACCCCAATCTCACCTCCCATAGGCCAGGGGATGGCGACTAGCACTGAATGTCTAAATCCCTAATCTGGGAAGGCATTTCCATTATCAAAGTAAAAAAGCACAATAGAGTATGCAATAGGAAGTAAAAAAAAGTGAAAACTGTATTTAAAAAGTAGTTCTGAAATTAAAGGGGCCGTAAATACAAGTCCAACAGTAAAGTACAGGTACAATGGAAATAAATTACAATTGAAAAAGGGACAACAGCTAAAAAAGGCAGTTCTGAGAATGTTCATCGAGTATCCAACATGAATGGTAGGTATAGATGTCCACCTCAGCACTCCACGTCTATTGTTCTGCTCTGTGTATCGTCTCGTCATGTGGTCTACCTCCGGGTACCATCTGGTCCTGGATCACTCTCTACTTCCGTCAATGTTGTCTGTCATTTGCATCCAACACAACGAGGTTTGGGCATAGCCTGTGTAGGGGTGAGTATAACGATACTCAGTAGGGACCCTGAGACCCCGAAGGTCTCCTAGAATCCATGAAGGATCAACCTCAGAAGAAATATACAACCAATAAGTATCAATGAACCCGACTTAGGTATATGCCCATACATATACCTAAGTTATCAATCTCAGTTCGGATTCAACTCTCGAGCCCAAGCACAACCCAGTCCACATAGGAAAAAATTCAATCATATTGATGATAATGATTGAAAGTCAAGACCCATCTCTCAAAGGTATATATCTTTTGCATAGCGATAGAGATGATCAAATGTAGTCACTGATTCATCTAAGTTGTCGGACCCACATAGGATACAAGACCATCTATTATGTCAGACCCACATAGGATACAAGTACAGAGGTCAATACTGTCAGACACACACATGACACAAGAATAGTAGTCATCGCCGTCTAAGACACAGAGGATTCTAGTACGGTAGTCATCGTCGTCAAACCCACGAAGGATTCCAGTATGGTAGTCATCATTCTCGAACCCACCGAGGATTCTAGTCTTGTAGTCTACGCAGTCACATCCACCTCCAATGTTCCCGCACACAGCATGCTCAATTCCGAGAGGGTCCTCTCTTCGAGAAAGGGAGTTCGATACATCAACTATCAGGAAGTCCAGATTTGATTAATCCCAAAGTTCCATCTCATCAAAAGGAACCCAACACAACAGACGTCGCGTCAATTGGATGCCCAGTCTGAGAGTTATTGGCTTTTCCATTCTAGGGGCCAGGTTGGGATTCCGCTTGTTCCAAACACAAAATTTTTCCATAGTTATCCAAAACTCAAATAGAGTATCACAAAAGAACCGCCTCATCGTAAGGTTCTCAGTGCCACATATGGTGCGTCGATCGGATGCATGGTCAAAATGTTATTCGCATTTAAGAGAAACGGGCATGGCCCGTCAAGCCCAGTGGGCTAGAGGATCGGTTCGTCCTTTCTTGGTGGGTCCGACATGGCTAAGGGGTCGGCCCGGCCCGATGGTGTGTAGCCCAGCCCTGTGGGACGCAGCCCGGCCTAGCTCAGCGCGGCCCGGCCCCGTTGGGCATGGCTCGGTCAGCTGGCTGAGCGGACTAGGGGTCGAGGCCCCTGGTTTCCCGAAACGGCGGCACCGAGTGGTGCCACCCTCCTATCCGGCTGGTCGATGTCGGCCAGTCTTCATGGCGTGAGCAGCCCACACGGGTGGGCAAAGGTTCTCCCAAGCGGTACCTACGTGTGTTGCATCCTCCTTCAACCTGAACAGCATGAGGCCAGCCAATTCATCGCCGAAGCGGCCCGCGGCCCACGGGCCGCAGTTCTACACAGCGCGGTGCCTTAGAGGAGTCGCGGTTCTCTAGCCCAGCCAGCTACAGCTGGCCTCTTTGGTTCATGTACTGAGCGGCCTATGGATGCAGGCCGTGGTTTCCTCCACGCGGCTGGTGCGCGACCGCCACCTCTTGTCGTCTCCGCCTCCATTCTCCTCTGCATCGGGTCGCCTCCACCTCCCATTTCCCCCGCCAAAATATTCAAGAACCATCAGAGGTTCATCGGGCCCTCTTCGTTTGGGCTACACCCTCCGCGTTAGGTGATATCAATTAGCCGAAGACAATACAAGAATTCACCAAGGGTGGAATATAATTTCATTCACTTTAAATTATATCAAGACCCCTACCTTTATTCTGATGCTCGCTTTTCTGTGCTGCTGGAAGAGGATCTGAAGTCAACATTGATTCTTTTATGTCAGGGTGCATCCAAGGAGGAAGCGTAGTCGATGTTTCCTCACGAACGGCGTATCCTCCCTTGACATGGAGTAAGAATAAGAATGATGGCACTCCTTGTGAGTGTCGCCTCACATTCTTGCCTCGTTTTTGGAGAGGATATTGTTCCTCATGTTCTTCGTTGGTGAGGGATAATGCTCTCCTCCAAACCTCCAAAAACTACACCGCCGAATATTTTCCAAGAAAATATAATATTAAGGCTCCGAAATTTTAATAGAAATGACATGAAATTCAAATTGTTTCAAAAGTGCTGTCAATTAATTAATGAATATATTAATTAGGTAGGTTGGAACATTCAATGGGTGGGATTTGGAGATGCTCCACCATAATAATTGAGAGGTGTTGTCAAATTAAATAAAGGGGTTTTAATTTTGTGTTTAAGGGAAGTTGAAGGGTTAGGGGCTCATTTGGGCCCCACCACACATTATCATCTCATGGGAGGTTATGTGAGTGTGGGACCCACCTCTAACTTTCCCTTCTAGGAAATAACCACCACCAAACAATAAAATTGTCTACAACAATTTTATTTAATTTAATATAAATCCCCAAAAATTAACTTCTCCACCCGAGCAAATGCAACTGCGATAAAGGTCTCCTTAAGCGAATATCAGTGCTGTGAGTTCATCAGTGCCCTCGGATTTCAATTCTGAGCATATATTAAAAATATAGAAAAACCCGCATGTACGTTCACTGAACGTACCCAAACCAAACTTCAGAAATTGATTCCGGGTACACCGGGCCTCAGAATCAGGTGCCGTCAGAAACCACAGATTCATAAAATTACAATGTATTTATGAAAAAAAAATCCTTGAAATTTTTGGGTCTTTACATTACCCCCACCTTAGGGATTTTCGTCCCCGTAAAGCTACAACACACACCAGGAAAACAAATGAAGGTACTGAGCAAGCATCTAAGAATCCCGCTCCCATGTTCTCTCATAGAGGTTCTCGTGCTACCAGCGAATGTGCTCAAGAGGAATCGACCATCCACGTAGGAACCTATCATGTTGATCCTCGATCTCCACTGAGACCTATGTGAATTCTTCCCCATCATTGATGTCCAGCACCTCGAGATCGATGATGTGGGTCGGGTCGTGCACGTATCTCCTCATCTGAGATACGTGGAAGACATCGTGCACCCAATGCAACTGAGGTGGAAGGGCCAGGCGGTAAGCCACCTCACCTACTCTGTTGAGGACCTAGAGAGGTCCGATAAAGAGCAGAGATAACTTGCTGCCCCGGCCAAATCTCCGTAAACCTCATAGAGGTGATACCTGTAGGAATAAGTGGTCGACATCCTAGAACTCCAATATTATCCATCTCCTATCAGCATAGGACATCTGTCTACTCTGTGCAGTCTTCATCCGCTCCTGGATGATCTGCACCTTCTCTGTCTTAGCATGAACCTTCTCTGGTCCTACAAGTGCTAACTCCCATGGGTCAGTCCATCACAGAGGTGATCTGCATGGTCGGTCGTACAGTGCCTCATAAGGTGCCATCTCGATGGTAGAGTGGAAGCTGTTGTCATACGAAAACTCCAACAAGGGTAGATTATCCTCCCAGCTACGACCAAAGTCGAGGACACATGCACGGAGCTTGTCCTCGAGAGTTTGAATGGTCCTCTCAGTCTGGCCATCCATCTGAGGATGGAAGGTAGTGCTCAAGCGAAGCTACATCCCAAAATCCTAATGTAATCCCTTCCATAGCTGGAAAGTAAAATGAGCATCTTGATCAGAGATGATAGTGGATGGAAAACCATGAAGTCGTACGATCTCCTATATATATAGGCGCCCCAAGATCTCTACTGAGCCCTACTCTCTGATCTGTAGGTAGTGGGCTGACTTGGTGAGTCAGTCGATGATCACCCAGATAGAGTCGTGTCATCTGTATTTACATGGAATCCCTGTCACAAAATCCATGGATATCTCATCCCACATCGACTCTAGGGCCTCTAATGGTTGTACCAAGCCTACTGTTACCTAGTGCTCCACCTTCTCTTGCTGAAAAATGAGGCATCAAGAGGCAATCTCTGCTACTTATTTCTTCATACCTAGCCACCAATGCTATCGTCTGAGGTCCTAATACATCTTTTCCACTCTTGGATGTACCTCTAGATGGGAAGTGTTAAACTCCCCTATAAATTCCTCCAATAATAAAATTGGTACCATGGTATGTATCCTAACGAAGATGACTTGCTCCCCTCCTTCAGAAAATCCATTAGGCACCTGCCTTGTGGATATCCGAGCACATTGGGTCTCACAGTCAACATCCCCACATTGTGCCTCTCTAACTCGTAGAAGAAGTGGAGGAGTGACTGTGAGAGACTAAAGAAAGGCTACTCTATCTCTCTCCACAAAGTGTATCTGCAATATGGGTAGGTTCTCCATCATCACTCCCAGTAGTTGAATGCCCAATCTCTTGCTGAGAGCATCTGCTTCAACGTTCCCCATCCCTGGAGTATAGACTATCTCAAAGTCATAGTTTTGGAAGAACCCGAGCCAATGTTGATGTCTCAGGTTCAGGTTCTTCTACGAGAAGATGTACCTGAGAATCTAGTGGCCAGAATAGACTGTAAAGTGCTCGCCCATTAGATAGATCTGCCACATCTTCATTGCGAAGACCACTACTGCTAACTCCTGGTCATGGAAAGCGTAGTTCTGCTCATGCTATCTCAACTGACGTGATCGTGATCACTAATCGCCCCTATATTATGACACTTCTGAGCCTAGTCCCTGACACGTCGCAATAAACCATTTACCCTACACCTTCCTCCAGTAGCCATAAGATGGGCGCACCTGTCAACCTCTGCCTCATCTTCTGAAATCTCTGCTGGCATATATCTGACCAAATGAAGGGTTTACCCTACTTTGTCAAAGCTAAAAGTGGTGCTAAAACTCTGGAGAAGTCTGGCACAAATCTCTGATAGTACCCAAAAAGACGTAGGAAACTCCTCACCTTCTTCACACTCTTGGGTGGCTCCCAAGAAATCACTTCCTCGATCTACGTTGGATCCACTGCTACCCCAGCCTCTAAGATGACATGTCCTAATAATTGAACCTCTTGAATCCAGAACTGGAACTTCGATATCTTACCATAAATCTAGTGCTCTCAGAGTGTGTCTAGTACTACCCGAAAATGGTAGGCGTGCTCCTCCTCCGTATTCGAGTAAATAAGTATTTCGTTGAGGAAGACTACGACAAATCGATTGAGGTAAGGCTGGAAAATCCTGTTCATGAGACTCATGATCACTGATGGAGCGTTAGTTACGCCAAAGGGTATAAACAATAACTCATAGAGTCCATACCGACACCAGAAGACCATCTTTTGCACACCCTCATCTCGAACATTGATCTAGTGATAGCCTGACCTGAGGTCTATCTTCAAAAATCATCGCGCTCCCTTGAGCTGATCGAAGAGGTCGTTAATCCTTGAGAGTGGGTACTTATTCTTCAAGGTCACCTAATTTTAGCGATGGTAGTCGGCACACAGTCAAAATCTCCCATCCACCTTCTTGGTGAACAAAATCAGAGATGACCAGGGTGAAACACAAGGTCAGATAAATCCCTTCTCCTACAAGTCCTCCAGCTATACCTGCAGCTCACGAAGCTCAGCGGGAGCCATTCGGTATGTTGGAGTAGATATCAGTGTTTTCCCAGGGTACAGGTCAATGTAGTTGTCTACCTCTCTGTGAGGAGGTAGTCCTAGAACATCATCAGGAAAAACATCTACATAATGATCCACCACAATAGGAAAACTCAGACTCTTCACATCAACAGCTCCAAGGATGAGACTAGCCAACTGATATGTGATCAGCTGCCCTCTCCTCTGCATAAGTCCATATTGCGCTGGAAAGGCTCCCTTCTCGCCGGTGAAGGTGAACCTGGTCCCATCCGTGTGGACACACTGCACCTTACGCCTAATATAGTCTATCTGAGCATGAACTGTGGATATCCATTCCATACCCAAGATGATGTCGTAAGGCCTCGATGCTGCTACCAGAAGATCACAGCCGAAGATCTGACCTCCTAGAGTATGATCACACAGCCGGCACCAGTGTGTAATCGTCGAGTCTACTTCCGTAGGAGTCTATAGCTGTAAGGATCAAGCCAATGTCTCTGTCGGAATCTCCAAGCTCCAAACAAGGGAAGCGGCAATAAAATAATGACTCGCACATATGTCTATAAGTACTGCAGCAAGGGTGGAGTAATCACAAATAGTACCTCAAATCATCTCAGGTGCACTGTGGTACTAGGCCTCGATTACCTAGAGCTGAGCCTGCCTCTGCCCGCTAGCTCCATGTGGTCTGTGTGGACCTCTTAGTGGTGGTGGTGGTTGTGGTAGAGCCTCGAAAATTCGTCCACCACCCACTGCTCGTCCAGCTCCACTGCCTCATCCACCTGATCCTGGTGGACCACCATAGTCGAACTTCTGCCTCTACCTGGGAGGTACCTCTACTATCTGCTTCTCGTCTGTATGGTAGGTCGGGAAGTCACGATCCATGTGGTCATGCCCTCCACATGTATAGTACTGCCTTCTCCTAGTAAGACGTCCTCTATTTCGTGGGCTCTCACAACCAAACCTATATCCTGAGGTCACCCACCAGATGGCCTGGTCCGCTTGGACCTCTGTGACATCTATCTACTTCTAGCTATAGAAGACTCTGATATGTGTCGCCCCTTGGTGGGTCTCACTACTGGTGTCTGCTATGCGAGGAAACTCTCCAATAGAAGGGCACTCTCTAATACCCTCGCCTGCGTTGGAATACTGAGGGGAATCATCGAAGCTATAATCTCATACCTGAGTCCCTGCTCGAAGGTCAGGGCCCTGAAAAACAGTTCACATACCATATCTGTGGAGAAGCATGAGAGGTCAGTAAACCTCGCTGAGTACTGAGCTACTGTCATGCTGCCCTACTGCAGATGAAGTAACTCCTGAATCTGCACCGCACGTAGGGTGGCTGGAACAAACTCTGAGAAAAAGAGTCTCTTGAAGTATGTCCAATGTAGTGATGCCCCATCATGCACCTGGACCATTAGGCTCCACCATCTTACTACTACTGCGTGCAAGAGAATCGCGGAAAGGATCAACATAAGGTCGACTGGTGACCCTACCAATATGAAAACTATGATGATAGCCTCCAGCCAGTCCTGAGCTGCCTGTGGGTCCGTCTCTCCACGAAACCTGGGCTGCATCTGACACTGGAACTTGTGCAACACACTCAGGATATGTGACCTCTCTACTGCTAGGGCTGGTTGTATCGGTGGCCCATCGGGTAGTCATACCACTGGTGCCTCCGCTGTGATGGGGACCTACAACGAGGCCTCGTCTCTAGGTGGGCTTCCATCTCATACGTAACTCAGAACCATAGCTGGCTACCTTTGTGGGGCCATCCTGAAAAGAAACAGGTACGCCACGGTCAAATAGTATACCAGGTGAGCTAACTCAAAGTAATAACAAAGAAAACTTTTGAAACACACAAGAAATCCGAGTTTTCATGCCCTGAGTCGAAAATCAGAGGTCAGGGTCCTGGTGTATGGATACGTCAGTCGCCGCACCAACACTGGACTCCCTAGACTAAAAACCACACTCAATACTCTTAACACTATTGCTTCATAGAAATATTGATCAGAGTCCCGAGTTCTGCAATAGAACTGACTCGTCTGATACCAATTTGTCAGGACCCGTCCTCAGGGCCCGTGCCATCACAACCACAATCCCACCTTCCATAGGCCAGGGGCTGGCAACTAGCACCAAAGGCATAAATCCCTAAGATGGGAAAAACATACATTTATTAAAGTAAAAAGGAACAACATATTATGCAACAGGAAGTAAACACTAAGTGAAAACTGTATACAAAAATTAGTTTGGAAAGTAATGGGGCCGAAAATAAAAGCCCAACAGTAAAGTACAGGTACAATGGAAATCCAATACAACTAAAAAGGGGAGAACAGCTATAAAGGGAAGCTCCTAGAACATCCACTGAGTATCCTACCTGAAGGGTAGGTACATATGTCCACCTCAGCACTCCACATCTATCGGTCTACTCCGTGTATCGTCTTGCCGTGTGGTCTACCTCCATGTACCGTCTGGTCCAAGATTGCTCTCTGCTTCCGTCAACATTTTTCGTTGTCTGCATACAACACAATGAGGTGTTGACATATCCTATGGAGGGGTGGGTATAAAGATACTCAGTAGGGACCCCGAGACCCCTATGGTCACCCAAAATCCACAAAGGATAAACCGCAGAAGAAATATACAACCTTGAAGTGTCAAAGAACCCTACTTAGGTATATGAACATACATATACCTAAGTTATCAATATCAGTTCGGCTCCAACTCTTGAGCCCAAGCACAACCCAGTCCACACAGGAAAGAAGTCAATCATATCAATGATAATTATTGAAAGTCAAGACTCAGCTCACATAGGTATACATATTTCGTAAATCAATAGAGATGATCAGATATAGTCACTGATTCATCTAAGATGTTGGACCCACATAGGATAATGGACCAGCTAAGCTATTGGACCGACACATGATACAAGACCAGCTACTCTGTCGGACCCCCACAGGATACAAGTATAGAGGACAATACTTCCAGACCCACACAGGATACAAGAACATTAGTCATTGTCGTCAAACCCATAGAGGATTATAGTATGGTATTCGTCGCCATCGAACCCTTGTAGGATTCCTTTACAGTAGTCATTACTGATGAACCCACAGAGGATTCCAGTACTATAGTCGACGCTGTCACAGCCTGCTCTAGTGTTCCCGCACATAGCACGCTCGATGCCAGGAAGGTTCTCTCATTGAGAAAAGGGGGTCGATACATCAACTGTCATGAATTCTATAGTTGATGTATCATGAAGTTCTGTCTCATCAAAAGGAACCCAATGCAATAGACGGCACATCAATCGGACGCCCGGTCTGAGAGTTATTGGCTTTTTCATTCCAGGGGCCCAGTTGGAATTACGCTTGTTCCAAACCCAGCCATTTTCCAAAGTTATATTAAACACACTTATAGTATAACAAATTAACCTCCTCTTCATTAGGGTCATAGTTCCATAGAGGGTTCGTCGATCAGAAGTACGGTCAAGAAGTTATTCGCATTTGAGAGAAACGGGCCCGGCCTATCAAGCCCGGTGGGCTAGCGAGTCAGTCCGTCCTTGCTCAGAATATCCAACCCGGCTAAGGGGTCAGCCCAACCCAATGGGGCCCGATGGGGTGTGGCCCAACCCGATGAGGCGTGGCATAGCCTGGCTGGGCACAACCCGAACCGACTGGGTGCGACTCGGCTAGCTGGTCGAGCGGAACGGTGGGCAGGACCCCCGATTTCCCGAAACGGCGGCGCCACCCTCCAGTCTGGCCAGTCAAAGCTGGCCAGTATTCCCGGTACGAGTGGCTCACACGGGAGGGACACGGTTCTCCTGCGTGGAACCTATGGTTTCCATGACCTCCTTCAACCCCGCTGGTAGGTGGCCAGCCGGTTTGCCGCCGAAGCGGCCCGCAGCTCGCAGTCCGCGGTTCTCTGGCCAGTTGGGCTACAACAGGCCGGTTTGGCTCGTCAGTCGAGCAGCCCACAGATGAGGGTCATGGATTCCTCCATGTGGCTGGTGTGCGGTCGCCGCCTCCGGTCCCCGCCACCTCCATTCTCCGCTGACTCCGGTCTCTACGGCCTCCTGTTGTCGCCGTCAAAATATTTAAGAACCATTGGAGGGTCATCAGGCTGTGTTCGTTCAGTCTGCGCCCTCCGCGTTAGCCTATATCAATTGGCCGAAGACAATACAAGGATTCACCAGGGACAAAATATAATTTCATTCACTTTAAATTATATCAAACCCCCTACATTGATTCTGATTCTCTCTTGTCTATGTTGTGGGAAGAGGATCCGAAGTCAGCGTTGATTCGTCGATGTCGGGGTGCGTCCAAGGAGGAAGCGTAGTCAAAGTTTCCTCATGTACGACGTCTCCTCCCTTGATGCTGAGGAAGAAGAATAATGAAAGCATTCCTCATGAGTGTTGCCCCATGTTCTTGCCTCGGTCATCGAGATGATATCGTTCCTTGTGTTCTACGTTTGTGAGGGATGAAGCTCTCCTCCAAATCTCTAAAGGCACCACCAAAAAATATTTGCCACGCAAATATAATATTAAGGATCCCCAATTTTAATAAAATTTCCATGTAATTCAAATTGATTCAAAAGTGGTGCCAATTAATTAATGAAGATATTAATTAGATAGGTTGGCACATTCAATGGGTGGGAGGTGGAGAGGCTCCACCATAATAAGTAAGAGGTGTTGTCAAATTAAATAAAGGGGTGTTAATGGGGTGTTTAAGGGATGTTGAAGGGTTAGGGTCTTGTGGGGGTCCCACCACACATTATCCTCTCATGGGATGTTATGTGGGTGTGGGCCCAACCTCTAACTTCCCCTTCTAGGAAATAACCACCACCAAACAATAAAATTTTGTACAAAAATTTTATTTAATTTAATATAAATACCAAAAAATTAACTTCTCCTCCCAAGAAAACACAACTACGGTAAAGCTCTATTTAAGAGAATACTAGTGCTTCGAGTTCATTGTTGCCCTCCGATTCCAATTATGAGCATCGGTTCAAAACATAGAAAAACCTGCATGTACGTTCACTGAATGTACCTGAACAAAACTTCAGAAATTGATTCCGGGCACACCGGACCTCGAAATCAGGTGTCGTCAGAAACCACAGACTCGTAAAATTCCAAAGTATTTAAGAAAAATATTTCCATGAAATTTCAGAGTCTTTACATAGTCAGTGATTCATAGGGTTGTAAAATAGTACCCTAATGTATTTCCGGGGGTGGTTTTAGCAACACCCCCTCAATGAGAGATCGAGTTTGGGATCAGACTACACCCATAAATGTATCCTATCTCAATGTCGCCAAATAGTATAGATCCTTTTAAGTTGTGATATCTTCATATATAGCTCGATATTCTATGGTATTGTAGTTTTTTATGGAAAATTGTGTCACTAGGAGATGCACATGTTTTGTAAATAAATAATGCCGATGGATGTTTTCTATTTTGTATCGATAATCATCTCTTGATCTAAGTGAAAGTAAAGAGACTCTATCCTCTTCCACAGATAGATGATTTATTCGCTCAACTTAAGGTTTAATGTCAGTTATTGAAGATAAATTTTTATTCAATTTATCATAAAATGTGTGTGAATGATTAAGATATATTGAAATCTATTTCTCATTTACATCATAGCGATTACATGTTTTTTTTTATTTTGTGTGGTGTGATTAATGAATTGGATTTGTTCATGGGGTTAATGAACATTATATTCAATGAGTTCCTAGATAAATTCATGGTGGTTATCCTCAACGAAATCCTTTTGTAATTCATCTCTATGGAGAAGCATGCAGATCATTTGACAGAGATCTTAGGATTCATTCATCCTGAGATGTTTCTTGGGAAGTTGTTGAAGTGTGATTTTTGGGATTGAGAGGTATGGTTCTTGGAGAATATTTTATTCTTTCATGGAGTAGAAATGTATCTGTTGAAGATAGAATCATTTTTGCCTTCTGCATCCCATATGATAGTAATAGAGGTGAAAAGTTTCTATGGTCTTAAAAACTATTACCGGAGGTTCGTAACAGATTTTTTTTCAAGTTTCCACTCATCTGACAGCATTGACCAGAATGGATTAGGAATTTTTGTAAACTAATCAGTGTTGGAGAACTTATGATTATTTTAAGGAAAAAATTTTCAGTGCCTCAATTATTTTTATTCTTATTGAAAGTGTTCAGTTTGAAGTTTTTTGTGACACTTCGCATCTTGGGAGAGGTTGTGTTCTGATTCAGATAATATCAGTCATTTACTATGGTTCTAAGTAGTTATTTCTCCATTAGTTTATCTATTCCACCCATGATATTTTGTTAGTAAAGTTGTTTTTTCCCTAAATTCTTAGACACATTACTTCATAAGTGACCCTTCTGTGGTTTTCACTGATCATAAGAGTTTTAGGTATGTTTTCACTAAACATGACTTAAACATGCACCAATGTTCGTGGATAGAGTTATTATAGGATTATGAATTTGAGTTTTTGTATTCACCTAGAATGGGGAATTTTGTGGCTGATGCACTGAGCAGGATGTCAAACATTGATTCAATGCATGAATTTGGTGATTCCGGGAGAGTGATGGAACCAATTTCAGCATTTTATATAGATATGGGAGAATATAGGGGAAGTGGTTGTCTTTTTCAGATGAAGGTATATTCATATCCATTGAATTAGGTGGAGTAATACTAGTTGTTGGATCTTGAGGTGGAGGTCTGGAGAGACCGAGTTGTTTGTGGTAATGCCCCTAATGGATATTATTTGGATTAACAACACTAGATATTTTTTCAGGAAATGTTTTTTATTCCCTTGGATTTGCTTTCGATTGTTCTCAAGGAGTTCAAAAACTCACCCTTAGTGGTACATAATGACATGATCAATATGTACTAATCTTTGAGAGGTTAGTTTTGGTGGCCTGAGTTGAAGCATGAAGTTGAAGATTTGGTGTCTCAATGTTTGTTCTGCCAGAAGGTGGAGGTGAAAAACCCTGTTCCTTGAAGTTTTATCTAAGTATTGTATGTTCATTAGTGCAAATGGGAGGAAATATTGATGGAATTAAAAACTAACTTACCTCGATCTTAGAGAGTCTATGACGTTATATGGGTGTTATTGGATCTTTTGATGAAATCATCTCACTTTATAGTGATCAAGGAGTCGAGATCAATTGAGGTTTTATTGAGGAAGAATCTGGAGGTTGTGGTGGGACTCTATTGGGTCCCTAGGAAGATCAATTCTAGTGGATATCCATCTTTTACCTCCAGGGTGTGGAGTGGTATCCAACAAGAATTTGGTTTTCAGTTATTCTTTATAATCACTTTTCATCTAGAAACAGATTATCAGACAGAGCGGACCATCCAGAATATTAAATACATATTGTGATCTTGTGTCTTGGATTTTAGATGTTCATGGATATGTCACTTTCCCTTGGTAGGGTTCTATTATGACAATAGTTTTCACTCTACCATTGGTACAGATTTGTTTGAAGCCTTCTTGGTTAACATTTTTGATTTACATCATGATAGACTGGGGTGGTATAGATATCAATTCTCAGGACAAAACTGGTTAAAAATTTGATAGAGATGGTTTACGTGGTTCTTGAGAGGATTAAAGAAGCATAAGATCATCCTAAATACAGTGTGGGTCAACAGAGGAGACATATGGAGTTTAATGTTTGGGATCATGTGTTCTTGAAGGTGGATCCTATCATGGGAAGTGAAGGCTTGGTCATGGGAGTAAGCATTCTCCCTAGTGTTTGGGCCTTTAGAGGTGTTAGCTCATATTGGAGATGTGGTGTATTGGATAGTGCTTCCACCATAGATGAGTTAGATACATGATGTTTTTAAAATATCACAGCTCCATCATTATCTTCATGAAGACTCTCCTATCATCAATTTGGGTGAGATCGATGTGGATAAATATGTGATCTTCGAGGAGTAGCTTGTAGATATCTAGGACCACTATGAGAAGGTGTTATGTGGGCATGTTATCCCCTTGTATTGTGTCATGCGGTAGCATGGAGGTGTGGAGGAGAGTACTCGGGAATCCATGCCAAAAATTTGTGCACATTTTCCCAATATATTTTATGTTTATATCTTCTCATTTAACGTTGTTAGTTTTATGGTTGTATTTATTTACTGTTGTGAGTTTGATTTCTCTTGTTTTTTATTTTTTATTTCTCCCTTTTGAGAGGCATCTCCCTTGTGAGAGTGTTTATGTGTTTTTTGGTTGTTTCGTGATTGTTTTATAGTTCCTCTAGTGAGATGGTGAGCTCCTATGGTGATGAGAGATTTTAGATGTATCTTATGACGTGTCATTTCATAGGACCCATTTCTATTTCTTTTCTAGGTTTTTTATATTATCTCGGATGGGAATGTTTCGATAGGTTTCTAATTTGAGACCTTGGATCCTTGTGGATCAAAATTTTGCTTTTTCTTGAGGTTTTCAGAGCTCAGAGGAATCTCAAAGAACGTCTAGAGGAGTTCATGTGCTGAGAAATGGGAGTAGGAAACATTCACATCGTGAATGTTGATATCACATCATGTAGAATTATTTCATGATGTAAAACTGGGATTGACACCATGTAATATTTTGGGGTTTGAAAAATAAAATAAAACGAATGGGATATGTTTTATTCATCAGATTTCAACCACAATGAATTACATGATGTGAAAGAGGATTACATGTCATGTTATCCCCCAATGTTGTATTGTTTTAAAACATTCCCACCACTCAGGTTGTCAAATCCTACAGCTAATGCATCCCTCCCTCTCTTCCCTACTAACCTCAAAGTACCCTATTTGGCATTTTGTATATCCCTTGGATGGGAATTGATATGGATATTCCATATTCAATCTATGGCGACCTGACTTGATCTCATGTGGGTTTTCCTCCATTTTCAGGTGGTTTATCTCAGCTTTAATCTCCCTTCCTCTCGTATATTCTCTTTGCTCTATTGTGGATTATTACCCATGGTATTAATGGGTTTTATCTCAGTTTTTCTTGGTGGAGTGGTGTCACGGAGTCCTCAGTTGGATGCAGTTCTTGTGAGACATGTGATGGGAGATATATTTAATAGTTCATTCTTGTGTGATGAGAGTTGATGGCCTTTTTATGTATGGGTTTTTTGTTTCTCTATTTATTTATGTGAAACCATAGAGTTATTAAGATTTATCCCCTGGTTTCATAATGAAAATGACCTAGTAATTAGTTAATCTAGATTAAAGAATTTGTAATGACCGTATAGCGATGTTTTCTCTTTATACAATGATAAAGGTTTGCCTCTTAATTTAATAATTCTTGAGATATCTATGCAATTATTGGTTTATCATATTTCCATGATGAAAATTTGTAAATAACATAATGTCAGAATTAATTGATAATTAATTGGCTAAGAGATGAAGATCTATGTTTAATGAATCTATTTGTTGTTGAAATTTGATGTTAATAAAATTGAAAAAAGCATGCATGTATAATTTAATTGGTAAATGAACATGAATAATGATGATACTTGTTGATAAAATAATGAAAGTCATGTTAAATCAATTGTTTTAATTAATTTTATATATTTTGATATATCGTATTTCATACGTTTCCCGTAGTTGGAACCTATGATTATTGAATCGATTAATTCATGATGGGATAAAGAATTGGTTTTTCGATAAAATATAATACCATTATGGGGCCTGAGTTTCCCTTTTTCTTATAAATTCCAAGTACATTGTGTTTTGGAGTTGTGAGAGCACGTTGGGTGTAAATGTATAATTCCTTCTTTTGGGGATGAGATCCCGATGCTAGGTTTGTTTCCTTCTGCATGGGATGTGATGTGATCCTGGGAAGACTGATCCCCATAGGGTAGTTGTGTTAGGTGGGAAAGTGATTCTTGGATGTGATGTGAACTAGTGATGGATGATCCTGGATGTTTGTTGTGGTATGTGGGGTAGGGAGGCCCAAATTGGATGTGAGTTTGGGATGGATGATCTTTGAGGGCTATAGTGTTATGAGGGGTGAAAAGGCCCATTTTTTTGGCATCATTAGATGCTTGGACTGGAAATATTCATCATTATATACATATGGGTGTTTAGGAGGACACTAGAAAAGATGGAATTGGTTGAAGTGAGGCTTACTCATTGTTATGAAAGCAGTATTCTTTTTTTAAATCATTTTCTTTTCCAACAACCATGTTGTTCTTTATCTAATTTCCATTTCACACTGTATGAGGGAGAAGGCTATGTTTTTTCACTCTTTTCTCATGGGATGAGAAGACATGTGGGGTATGCCACATGATTTCTATTTTTATCTCCTTAATTTTGGATGAGTTTTTTCTCCTACTATATGTGGCGAAGATTCGATGGGTAGTTCATCTACTCACTGTGTTAAGCATCTTGTGTTTTGGGATCTTATAATTTTTTCCTTAAGAACCTATTGATATACAAATTTGTGTTGTTAAATAAATGAATAAATTTCTTACTTGTGGGGTTGGAGCTTTCTAGGATACAATTCTGAGCTTAAAATTCTGAGAATATATAGACTTATTTTGCTTATTCATAGAGGGCATGGATCTTTGTTGAAATGCTAATGTGATGTGATATGGAAATGATAGTGGTTAATTAATTTTTAAGAATTAATTAATGAAGAGTTAAACTAATAAAAAGGGATAAAGTAACATAGAGTGCCTCTTTAAATGTTTTTTTAGTTATTGCATATCTATTCTTAGAATTGGCAGTTGGGAGTCCAAGAGACGTTAGCTACAGTAGTGTCTGATACTAGTTTATGCCCATAGTGTGGTTGTGAGCAATATTATATCCTATAATTTTTTTGTTTCTATATGCTTCTCCACCCTATCCATTAGGGAAATTGACACCTCAGGGATTTTGAGCCATGGGGTATTTTTTCCAACATCCCGGTGGGAGGATGGTTGGCTGACTACCCCCATTGGCCTCACTCTCTTCCCAGGGTACTTACTTGTTCTAGTATGCATAATCATTATATTTCCCAATATATTATTTAAGAGGGATATTATGGATTGTAGTTATTTCACACACATTTATTCTAGATATAGTTTCTTAAGGACTACTATAGGTATAACAAGTATTTTCTATAATGGATTGGGGATCCTTACTCGTTGTATAGGATATGATGGATTAAGGTATAATACTCAACGTATAATACTTATTATGCGAGATGTGGTGGAAAATTTAAACTATGTTTTTAATTTTGGTTATGTGTATGTGGTCTTGTGTTGTACAAGGTGCATGTTATGGTGCTTCCCCAACATGTCTGTGGGCTAACCTTTTGGAGAGATATCCTTAGGATGTGTGATGTAGTGCCATGGTGGAAAACCAATGGTGAAGTAGTAGCGAGGTACCCTTGATAATATTTATTATATTATATAATCTCTTGTGAGATACATGGTGAGAGTATCTATGGTGAGGCTAGGAATGTAGTATACCTTTTTAGGTGATGAGTTAGATTCAATTTTTATTCACTGTACATTAGCATGCTTTCTTTAATTTTACATGAGAGGATACAATGAGGATACTACTCATTATAATGTTATACTCACCTTACGTATATCTAAAATGTTTTCGGATCAATTGTAGAAGGTGGTACATCAAGATAGTTGCTACTATTTAGGGATATTGTTGGATTTTTTAGGCTTCTAGGTTGTTTTGTCATCACTTTCTGATGGTAATTGTATTTTTCCATTTCAGTTATAGTAGTATTTACATGACATTACATTTTTGTACTTGGGTTTTATTTTATATTCTAGTTAAACCAAGAGTTGTTTGATCTTTGTATTATATCTCTCTTACACATTTGTTCCTCTTAGAGAGTAATACATCCCATCTACATGTTTATTATACCCTCGGTGCTAGTCTCTAACTTATGGCCTACTGGAGACGGGACTTGGGGGTCACTATCTCTCTTCTCTCATTGCCAGCCTTTGAGGGGAACACTTTTTGTAGAGGGGTTGTTGAAAATGATTCAATTCATACATTATAATTTCATAAGTATTCACATATTTCATTTAATTCATATGTTATTATGGAATATTACCCTCACTAACACATTAAGTAGGGTGTTGATTTACAAAATTCCCAAACTCCCTATATTTATAGAACTGAAGTGTGATTGGTTTATATTGTATATATTTCTCTATATTCATTTTATTAACTATCATCTTTATATAACATTGATATTTATTTTCTCAAAGGATAGGCTCCCCACACTTGAAACATAACCTCAATACTTCTAGGCCTTCACCTCAGGACTCAATATCATATTTTTGGAATATAGGGGGTAAAAAAGTCATCCCTCTATGTGTCATACATTTTATATTCCTATAAAAGTTATTATTAACCTCCATAATATGATAACACTTAAGGATTCAAACTTTTATTTCCACTCTCAGTTCACATCAACATATTTAAAAATATATTTTAACTCCCCTCATAGATAATGAATTTTGGAAATGCGTTTTTAAAACTATTAATAAGTCGATCAATTTTTGTTTTTGGTTTTATGATAATACTAGAAGATCACTTCACAATGCATGTAACATTTTCTTCATATGTAAGGATTCTTAATCACCCCTCTATTTCAACTCTAGATATTCCATCTCATCTTTAGGTTGAGTAATTTCTAGAATGTACTTATTGAAGAATTACAAATATAGATCCTTAAACAACATAGATTATATTTCATATCCCTGCATAATATTATTGATAAGATCCCACAATTTATCATATTCACCTTCTAAGTGATAAAAATCAATGAAAAAATTCTCATGGTTTAAGCACTGAATAATGGAAAATAAAATTTTTATAGTACTAATCCACTACTCATAATATATTAAATATAAATTCCCATAAATATAATATCGAAATTTTCACATTAATGATTAATGGAATGTTTCTCCATCTTTGGTTAATTCGACATATTAACCTAATTCTCATTATCTCTCATAGTTTGTGAGACTTTAATAAGAGTATTATCAACAAAATTCATCACAACACCTAAGACATTTTTTTTGTCACGAGGAAAATAATTTCATTGGTTGTCATTGTGTTTTATATTGAAATAATAATTAACATAAATTAATATTGAAAATATATAAAATTATTTATTCCTTACATAAAACAATGATTTTTTCTTATTTTCCCTAAATCCAAAAATGAATTAAACCTCACTAATGATAGCATAAACCACATTTCTAACAACCCATGAATAAATAATAATGAAATATGTATCATCCAATATATATTATCTAATTAAAACATTTCTCTATCCCAACATCATTAGTCTAATATTGTAAACATTTTATGTTTTGTAGTAGAATATTTCTTTTCTATTAAATCAATTATATTATCAATCAAAATCATTCATTATATTCATTCAAGTCTTTAAATAATATCTTATATAGAGAAATAATTATTTATTTCATGGTTCATATAACCTAGTATTTGAATTTCAATACATAAATACATCATTCACCCCACTCCATTCTGAGACAATTAAATTTTATTTGTAATATTATTCCTTAATACATCTTTTATTTCATTTTCCATTTTTAGTACCTTTATCATCAGAAATATAATAATTACTTATAAAACCTTTAAAATTTTCATCACAATATTTCCCCATAGAATATATATTTTCATAATTACCATACATTCTACAATTTATGTCTTCAAAATTCGATGTTATCATAGAGAGACCATTATTCTAATCCATTAAATTAAAAATATGTATCATTTTTTCATTGTAGTTACATGATTTATATCACTCACTACACTACTCAATACATATATACATTATTAAAAGACTCCATCATGGTTCTTTCTTCAATAATTTTCGATAAATAGAGAACTGAATAATTTTTCTCATTGGTTTCCACTACCTGAAGTGTCAGAAATCTCATTACTTATCTTATTTAGCATGTATGATATTTTTTAAGGTAAACATTTTTAATCTTGTTCTATGGAAAGTAATTTTTTATAGTTACAATATCCATTACTCTAGTCCTTCTCCCTTTTGTCTTCTCATCATCAAATTTTCCATCACATACAGTGTTATGTAATTTCCTTCTGGTTCCAATTATTGATTAAAACAGAAAATCTTACTATGAGAAACAATATTGATAGATAAAAACAAAATAATCAGGAAAAAATAATTAATATGATGCAAAAATAATAACACATTGTTTTTAATCTATGAAACCTTAGGTTTATCCTAGGTTAATCTTTTCCATCATCTATTTAAATCCATTGTGATGGTTTATAAGGATTTTTTATTTTCCAAAACATGTCCCTCGATAGTGTCAAACCAGGTGTGTAGTAAGGCCCAATGTCATGTATCAGGTGATGAAAGATTCTATCTCCACACACCCTTTTGGGAGTTATTACCCCTATGTACCTCTATGCTAGAGTCAAATATAAATGTATTATCTAGATAAGAATGTTATTTCTTGGAAATATCATGATCTATCATATACAAATATTCTATTATATTTTCATTTAAAGTGAAACATATATAGAATAATAATTATATTAAACCCCAACTATATCCCTATAAATATACCTATAGGGCTCAGAAAACTTTTCTCATCCTAGTGACCAATAGTTTACTGAAACTTTTACTTAGATGCCAAATATTGTGAAGAAATATTTTCATACACATATTTTACATATTTTAAGATGAATATTAATTACATTATACAAATGTGTTCAGGAGAGTGATAATATTTTGGTTTCGTTAGAAACATGGAAACAAATCATGATAATTCATGAAATATATTCAATGTTCCCATAAAGATCATCACATTTAGTAATCCAGAAAATAGAATTTATTAATAATCTAGGGAAGTTATAATTAATAAATGGTGATCTAAAATGCTAAATAAGGGTAAAAATATTAAAACTAATAATAACATGTTCATAAATGTATGATAACATTAGTATAAAATATTAAAAGCATACCCTGGTAAACAAAGTTCATAATAATGAGTTATGTCATAAATAGGTTTAGTTAATAAGGCCTGAATAACAATATAATCAAATAATGTGATTTGTGAGAGAATTATATTAGAATAATACATTTAATTGTTACATAACAATAACTATATAAAATCATTTTCTTTGTATTCAAGTCTCATTTCAAAAATTTATAAGGGAACTATATGGGTGTCCTCACCTCATGGGATGGAAATCTACTATCCCTAGTAGAAACCCTTTCATTATTGTGTAATGGAATCACTCCTAATACCATTATAGTAATCAATGTTCACTACCAATACCATTATAGGGGGAAATGTATCTTACTAATTTGAGTTCACTACCCATTCTAGTCTTATTTATATTATGATATATAAGTAATTACACAGTACATTGGATATAGATATTGGTCCCAACCATCTTAGGTTATAAAATAACCACCATCTATGGATATAATATAACCACAATCCATGGGTATAAGAAATCTACTTCCACATATTAAAAATCATATAGATGAGTTCCACAAGATCATAAATCATTAAATGTATTGGCTTTCATAAACTTTTTATCATATAATAACCTATTAAAAGAGGTTCATTTCATAATCATTTATTTATATAATTACCCATGAAAATTAGAGGGTTTTATAATTATTAAATCATGGTATAACCTATTTAAGGATAGTAAGTTTCATAAACATCTTGAAATCAGAAATATATAGCATTCTGATAAAGAACACTAATAATATACATGGTTTATATCCCAAAGAAAGAATAAATTATATCAAAGGTTTTCAGCATAGATAGAGAAGTATTATTAAGTATCATTATGAAAATTTCCAATATAAAAAAACCGTTCATTTAAAATCACATTCTAAAAAAATAAATTAAAAATTTTTTTCATTGAAAATCACATTTAAAATGTGTAATGGAATATTTATAAAATATATATATAACATTTCTTAAGGAAAATATATATTCTTTATTTTAAAAAAACTATTCAAAAGAAACATATTTTAAAAATATTATTCCTTTATAATAAACTTGAAAACATATAGAGGGATCCTCCAAGAAACTATTGGTGATGACATTAAAATATTTTGTTCATTTTTTACATGTTTAAATGAAGACGCTTTAACATTTCCGTGAAATACATATAGGAATATTTTGTGAAATGAAATGAAGATTACTTTAAAAAAATTTAAAAGCTAAAACATGGATAAATATGTATTTTAAAAAATTATTTGAGAATAATGAAAATAATTAAGTTCTTTTTTAGATATTTTTATTTTGGGAGAAAATGTATTTGTAACAAAAGATATAAATAAAAAGGTATTTTAAAAAAAACATATTCTCTAATATTTTATGTTCCAAATAGTGGAAAGGGGTCCTATTAATTGAATATATCATGAATTAAAAAATTACTAGATAATTAATGTGTTTAGTGAGGTATGGATCATAATATTTGAACACTATAAACATAATAATTAAAAATCTCAACAAATTATGATATTCTAACTTGAAATATTTACCACTTTTGTAGCAATGAATCATAAGGTCCATGAAATAATTACATCAATTGAAAAATTTAATACTATTAATAATAAAATATAAAAGGAATTAAATTAAAGAAAATTCTATATACATCATAAGAGTATATAGGTGCATAATTTAACATATGTCATAATAAAGGAAAATTGAAAGAGAAATCCATTATCGCTTTGGTAAAATTAGAAATATAAACCCCATGAAGAAGATTCATAAATGGAACATTAAAACCTGATAATTTTCATGGTAATAATCATTAAATATAGTTATGGTAATTATATATTCCACATGAAGGAAACACATGGTGAATGTGGCTATTGTCTCTCAGAAAATAAAAATTTTGATGGATATCAGTAACCATAATTCTCAATATCAATCCCACAAGTTCGAACCTAATGTATAATAAATTATTTTTTATTAAAAATATATTTTATTAAAATAAATATATATATATATATAGTATCATATAAAATTTATATATTCCCTTTTTTATCTATTTATTAGCAATTCAATGTTGAAGTCGTGTTCCAGGTAATGACCACTTTTTTTTGTAATATGTTTTTATTTTTATTTTTTGATCTTATTATGTTGACAATAGTTCCATAATCTCTAGAATAATAGTAATGACCTAATAATAATATTCATACATCAATTATATATTTTATTCCAATGAGGAATTATTTTTTATTTTGAAAAATGATGTAATTTGAGATCATGGAGACATTTTGACGCACATATGCTTGAGTAAACTTTTTATTTTTTCATATATCATTATGGAAAATATGTGAGTAATATATTATCTTTAAATAATTATCATATTATAATATTTACAATATTGTTTAATTAAAAATACTTATAAATATTATCCATGTGTTGTGGTGATGAAACAATACAGTCTAGTCACTTTGTGAAGGCAGTAGTCCACACATACGCAAACATTGTAATCATATTTCATTGAGTGAAATAGAAATAAATAAAATTATAACCTTAATTTTAATGATGATAACTATTTAATAAATCAAATAATGATTTAATATATATAATATAAATTTATCATTATTATATACCATGTAAATAATTAGAGAAAAATGAATCACATCGCTTCTCTTGGTGGAAGTATGTCGTACACATATGCGATGTTGACATATCCCATATGGAATAAGAAAAAATGTGTAAATGATATAGTGAATATGGAGGTATAGTTAATTTTTAATTAAAAAGTTTATATATTTTATTGATAATCATACCCAACCATGAGATGTGGTAATGAAAAAATTAATGACATTAGTGTGTGGGTTTGTAGTCTTCCATACACATGGATGACGATTTCATAACCCATTTAATGGAAGATAACAAGGTTATGGTCACTACATTTAAATAAAACACTATTATTATATGGATGATACTGAGGTTATTATAACATAATTTTATGATAATCCTTTAGTAATGAGTACGAAAAAATAAAACAAAAATACATATGAATGAATGTTACCTCCTCTTTAGGTATCCTCCTAAGCTTATCACCAAATGATTTACTTGGATGAATTTATATCCAAAATAGTAATGATAAGTTGATTTTAGGGTTTTTTTATATTATTTATATTGATATTTTATGAAATAATAGTTTCATGGTGTGAATAAAATAGGATAGGGGTGGAATTTGTAAGTGAGGTGAGTCGCACACATGTTATGTTTTTCAAAGATTCAATCAAACCCATGTGTTTATCATATGAAAGGATTTTAAAATTTGTCATTATAAAACCATTAATATATAAGGTTGAAATATGTCTAATTTTTTTACATGTTCTTGGTAATTTTTAACCCTTGTAATTTTTTTACCCCCAAGTAAACCCTATTCTTTTTAACCCATGTTAATTAATTATTTTTTTCACTATTCATTTTGGTAAAAAAATATGTTGACCGTTTTAGAAATTATAATTTATTATAATTGATAATATATAATATATTTTTTGATATTATATTCACAGATGTGGAAAAATATAATATATAAGTAATCTTATAGATGCGATGAGAAAATGGGTTTTTAAAGAAGAAGTATTAAAAAGTCTACAATGTTTTCAAATCAAAATTCAATATAAAATTTATTCTAAAGATCTATTAATGGAATATTGGATTGATAATTTATATAATTTTACTTTAAAAAAATTATTATACAATTTAACTTTATTAATATTTAAATGTAAATTGATGTTTTCATTTAAAAATTATGAATTTTCATTATTCAACAAAGTGAAGAATTTCATAAAATTTAAAAACAAAAATTCTATATTAATTTTTATATTCCAATTTAAAAAATGAATTTTATTTTTTAAAATATATTTTATTAATTTTTATAAAAAATATTTTTATATATGTGATCTAAATGAGAAAAAATAATTATTTTAGAAAATTATATACTAATCATATAATTTGATTGATTGTTATCTCTTGTATAGAAAACATGGAATATCAATTTTAAACATTATATAAAATATATATTAAATGAATTTAACAAACAAATCTGAAAATTTTATTCATTTAATTCTTTGAGGTAAAATTTGTTCATGTTACTAAAAATAGTTTCTCAAAAAATGATTTCCTTTATTTTTAAATGTGTTTTATATTAATTTATAATTAATTATTCTCAAATGAAATAATTTTAAATAAATAAAAAAAATATTTTCATAATTTACTTAATCATATTCATTAAAAAAATTCTAACTTCTAAATGATAATTATAAAATTAAATAATAATATTTTAATAATATAGCATGTTTTTCCTAAACATAGTGTCGTATGTGACACAAACTAATATTAGTGTTGTGTATAATGCAATATAAACATCAATGTTGCATGTAATTTAATATAACTTGATTTTAACTATAACAAAAAATATAATATTCAATTAATATTATAAAATATATTTCACAAAATCTCAGGGTGTTACATTATACCCCTCTTAAAATGAATTTCTCCATATAAATTCATCACAGTCATAAATGGTTTATCATTTGAAATGGTTACT
This sequence comes from Viscum album, assembly GCA_963277665.1. NCBI lineage: Eukaryota > Viridiplantae > Streptophyta > Magnoliopsida > Santalales > Viscaceae > Viscum > Viscum album. Next base: position 353,475,044 of record OY728155.1, on the reverse strand, counting down.
TTATAGAAACAACCATAATAAAAATGAATATTACAAAATACTTTAAAAATATAAATTTAGAATCATAATGGTTACAAAATGTAACTCATAAATATGTTTTCATATAGGTGAATATAGGTTAGAGAAAGACATTTGGACATATAAGAAAAGCATAAATAATTATAGAGTGATAAAGATCACTGATCATAAGAAATTTTGAAATCCTAATCAGGATAGTGAGCATAAACCCATAGACCAAATCATTATGAAAAAGATCTTTTATATTGTCCAAAATAGTGATAACAAGGCTAAATTTTATTTCAATATAGTTTTTAGATTTTGAATGATTTTTACAATCTGATACACTTACATGGTTTTATTAAATTTAAAAATAAAATTCTCTCTCTTTGGTTGTTCCCTGATCAATTTACATATAAACTCATAATATAAATAAAGTAGGTGAGTTTGTTATACATAAATTACTAATAGATCATAATATCTATATATGTAATGATAATTAATTCAGTGTATCATTAGTTTTCATCAAACAAAAATGGTTTTCAGAGGCTATCAAATATCCACTAATATTCATATGTGGAAATAGTACATTAATCTCTAAAACAACATTCCAAGTTCAACATAATTTATTTCTTAAATTTTCAACTTTATCAAATTTCTGAAAGATTAAAATTGAAGAAATTTGAATAAATTTTTATAATTTTATAAAATAAAATTACCATTAGACAACCAAATAGTATAAAATTGTACTTCATTGTCACATAATTATTTTTGGAATTCCATCGTTTTATATTCTATTAAAAAAAATTACCAAAAAAATTATTAAAAACATACAAAACATATTTTTACTTAATTAATAAAATTATTAATGGATATATTCCTTAAATCCAAAATTGTTGAAAGATCTATTAATGATAGAATAAATTTTTTTTAAAAAAATACATTAATCAGTTCTAAGTAAATCATTAAAATATAATTTACTTTTTCCAAATGAAACAAATATTTTTAAAATCATAATTATCTCAATAATATGAATATATTGTCGGTTATCTTCAAAATATCACCTTGTAATTAACTCACATTTCCATTCTATCAGCATTATTAAACATGTTATTTCAAATCCATAATTATAAACTTATACTAATCTATACATATATTTTTAATAATTTATATACCATAATTGGTAAATTAAAATACATAAAAACATCATTCACCACACGACATTCTGAAAACAATAACTATACTTGATGATCTTATTTCGCAATACATATTTCCTTTAATATATCATTTGTAGTCTCTTCATCATCAGTAATATTATAATTAATCATATAACCTTACTCATTATCTATATGATAATTTCCATTATGAAATAAATTGACATAATTCCCATACTTTCCATATTTAAATAATTCCACAGTTGGTGATATCTAAGGGAGACCATTATTCTCATCCATTGAATTAACCAAAATTTTCATTTTTCCTTTGTAGTTACTTTTTGTGTGTCCTTATTTTCCATAATAAAAAAAATCTTCACATTCCTATAATACATCTACATGGGTCCTTCTACCACATTCGTGACACATAGAAAACTGAATCACCTTTATTCTTTGTTCTACACTACCCAAAATCATAGTGACCTCTTTGCCTCTATTATTTGGTGAGACTAAGACATGGTTAAGGTACATTTTCTTCATCATGGTCCATGAAAATAGATTTAGAATAATCTCAATGTCATTTACTCTAATCATCATCCCATTTTTCTTATTATCATTAATTTTTTCCCCACATTCAATAATAACCTCGTTTTCTATGATTCCCTCCATTGAATAAAAAACATAGTTTGAGAAAAACTATATATATAGAAAATCCACATAATCATATAAGAATAACATATAAGATGACTAAATAATAACTCTTTATTTTTAATATTTAAATAATTATATTTATTATAGATCATTAATATTCATCATCAATTTAAACCATTTATTATGATTTGTTAATATTTTGACGCTTTTCGAGGCATATCTGCTCAGAATTTTCATCCACATGTTCAGCAAGGCCAATTTTTATGCACTGGGTGATGATCTAGTCTATCTTAATGCACCCTTTTATGATTTATTACCCCTAAGTGCCACTTTTCTAGGGCCATATCCACATTTAGAATCAAAAAAGGGGTGTAATTACTTTGAAACAACATTATTTATACTTAACCATAATTATAGGACATTTTCTAATATATTGAATCATACATAGGCGTGTCCTTATAGACATCTATATAAATACACATAGAAATATCCCAAGTGTTGTCCCTAATGTTTTCTCATCCTCGACTATAAAGTTAAACTACACATTTCCTATAATACATGCTTTGGAGACCTAGTTTTAGTATACATGGATATTTCATGTTTTAAATGAATCTTAATAACATTATTCAAAAACATTCTTGAGGACTATAAAATCTTACATCCTTTCGAAACATGTGAAAATATATTCTTAATTAATTGTTGAAATTGAATGCCTCAATAAGAATTTTTCCCATTAATAATCCAAATTTAAACCTTTCTTTATGACATATTTAAAAAAATCAAAATAAATAAAGATATTATATTCTTAGTAAGAGTAAAAAAAGATATAGGTATTAATAATATGAACATAATAGTATGGGAACATGATCATAACATTTTAAAACCATATCCTATATATCAAAGTTCATAATCCTAAGTCATGGAATAAATATTGGTAGTTTAAAATAAATAAACCCAAAGATAATCAAATAACATGAGTTATTATAGCATGACATTGGAATTTGACAAATAATTGTGAAATAATCATTGAAATATATTATCATTTCCTTAGTAGTAAAAGATCATTTAAAAACATATAAATAAACTTTATCGGAATATACACCTCATGGGATGGACACGACACTATCACTAGTGGAATATCATACCTCATGGAGGAATGGGTCCACTCCCCAAACCATTACATAAGTCAAGGTTTACTCCCAATACAATCATAGTAAAAAAATTCCCATGCAGTACTATGTTCACTACAAATTCTAGTTCTATCTATCTCATTAGCTATAAAATTTACCCAATGAATTGAGAGGATATATAGGACCCAACTATATTTGGTTACATTATAACAAATTTTTTTGGTAAAAAATATAACCATCATCAATGATTATAATTTAACCATTATCACATAAAGAAAATAATACAATTGTGTGCAACAATATCAATGAAAATTCATCATATCATATCATGTAAAATTAAAAGGGTTTCCAAAATATTTCACCATATCATAACCTTTATAAACGAGGTATGTTTCATAATCATTTCATTATAGCATAACTGGTGAAAACAAGTGGGTTTCATAAAAAAATTTATCAATTTAAAACCCATGTAATAAAAATAGGTTTGATAAACATCTTTTCATTATAATATTAAAACATTCATATAAAGAATAATAATTATATCATTGATTTAAAACCAAAGTAATTGTTAAATTATATGAAAGGAAGTCATCTTATATGGAGAAGGATTTTTAAATATCACATGGAAATATCTTAAGAAAAATAACCATTCATAGAAAATTATTTAAAAAAATATTATACATTTCTAAAACCATAATTTGAAATAGCATTAAAAACTTATTTTTGAATCATTAAAAAAAATTAATACATTTCTTAAAAAAATATTCATTCTTATTGGAAAAAATATCTTTTAAAACTAAAATATTTTAAAAATATTTTTATTTTAAATTAAACATGATAATTTATATTAGAATAATAACACTGATAACTGTTCTTGATGTTGGAATTTTCTATTCATGTTGTACATGCTAAAACTATGATACCATTCACATTTTTACTAAAATAAAAAATGAGGGTTTTTTGGAAAATGACATGATGATTACATTAAAAAATTTAAAAAAATAAAAAATCATTATAAATTTATTTTATTAAAATCACAAGATCATAATAAAGAAAATTGAAAATATTTTTAAAAAACAAGTCTATGAATGAGAATGAATTTCTATTAGAAGAGAGAAATAATATCAGATTATATTAAAAACGTCATCAAAATTATGGTAAGTAATAATGATTAGAAAAATGGTAATATTAAATGAAAATATCATGAATAACTATAGGATAATAAAAGTCAATAGTTTCGTAATATATGGATCATATGACTTTTTCATCAGAAAGACAAATCATAAACAATCTCGAAAAATGGATACATTGTAACCTAAAATGTTTAACACTTTGGTAACTATGAATATTAGTCCTTATGAAGAAGTAATATAAAATGTACATTAATATATCATTAGTATAAATAAATTCATGATAATACATTTCAATGTGGTAATATATTCCCCACGTAAAATAATAAAGGTTCATAACATATTATATATCTCAATGAAGGAAAATTGAGATAAAAATCCATTATCACATTGGTAACCTTTCAACAGTAATCCCAATGAAATAGAGATTGTAAAGTAGAAATATAAATACCAATATTGATTTGGTGAATAATCATAGAACACGTTAATATTAAGTATATACGCATTATAAATGAAACATGTTGTGAATATGGCTTGTGTCTCATGAAAAATAAATTATGAGATTCAAATCTATCACCATAAGTGTAAAATAACATTACACTCCTTATAACCTCCTATTTAATAAATATGTGTTTATTATAAATTTATTTCATAACCATAATTATATATATCATAAAATATATAGTTTACTTAAGTCAATTTATTAACCATTTATTAACAATCTCTTGTTGAAATCAATATTTAGGTAACAAACACCTTGTTTCTTATATATGTTTTGATTTTTAAATTTTATTACTTTTACATTAATCATTGTTACATATTTTTCATAATAGAAATAATGAAATAATAATAAAATTTTTACATTATTTTTATTTTTATTTATAATTTATAATGATGGTTCAGAGAAGTAAATTACAATCATTGGGATGGAAGTTCATACGTACGCATGTGTAACGTTTCCACTTTTTTCTTTGATCATTATATAGAGATAAGTATTATATTATCTCCATATATTTATAATATTATTATAAATAACATGTTATTTATTTAAATATACTTTTACATATCATCCAAAATTGTTTTGAGGAAAATAGATAGTTAGATTACATCATGAGGATATGAGTCCAAATGTAAACGAATGATATTATCATCGATTAGTGAGTGGAAATGAAATAAAAAAAAATATATTGAATTTTTAGGTTGATAATTATTTCATGATCATAATAATTAATTCATTTATAATACCTATATTTATCATTATTTACTTTCATCTAATGTGTTAGTGAAAAATAAATTGCATCACTTTGTGAGGCAGTTGTCTGTCGTACAGATGATCGATGTTCTCTTATCCACTATGATTTTTTTTTAAAAATGGAATATATGATATAATGATTCAAGATTTATAATTATTATTTATATATATTTTATATATTTTATATCAATCATCAAACCCATCCCTGATAGGTGGTAATGGAAGAAAATGAATGACATCTTTTCATGTGGAGGTAGTCCCCCTTACACATGAACAAAGATTTCACATCCCATTTTATAGAAGTGGATATGGTATTATATTATGAAAATAACATAAATAATATTTCTATATGTAAATTAATGATCTCAATATATCATTATTATAAAATAATTAATGTTGTTTGTGGAGGAATAAATTAAAAAACACATATTTATGAATGTAACTTCTTTTTTGGGTAACCTGATTATTTTCAAACAAAAACCCTTCCTTGGTATAAGTTATATATAAAATAAGGATTTTAGCATGGGAGGAAAGATGTTGGTATGTTTTTTTGTAGTTATTGAGTAATGCAAAATGGTTTTATGATTTGAAGAAGATAGTGGTGGGTAGCCCTTTATATGTGAGGGGAGTGGCACAATAAGAATTTTTTTAAAATGATTCCATCATACCCACATTTTTATCAAGGAAAAATATTCCAAAAAAGTCTATTATCGAATTTATATGATATATAGTTGAAATATTACCATAAATTATGTTATGGATATTTTTTAGTTAATATTTGAAGCCAATATTTTAATTTAACCCCCCCCCCCTCCCTGTAAAAACATTTTTACCATAACAAAGGTAAATAATTTTTATTGCTTTCACAATTCATTTATGTTAAAAATTAGGTTTAACTTATTAAATAATATGAATTACCCAAATTACAAATATTGAATCATTTTTTAAAATTCATTTCATAGAATAGTAAGTATTTAATTTCAAATTATTCCCACATACACAATGTGATATCCCGTTTTTTAAGAGAAGGTATAAAAGTTTACAATATATTTATTATAAACTACCTTGGGAAATTTATTATAAAGAGATAAAATGCATTATTGGATATATAATTTCACTAATTTTACATTCAACAGATTTTAAATATATTTTAACATTATAATTTATATAAACAAAAAAATAAAATTTTCCTTTTAAATTCAATATGTTTCACAATTCATAAAAAATAAACCTTTTTAGAAAAATCAAAAAAAATATTCCTATGATAATATTTATTTTCCAATTAAATATATTATAGTAAATTTCTATAATCAATTTATCACCAAATAATTAATTATATACATATTTTAAATCTACATATTTTAATAATTTACTTAATCATGTTTGTACACTCCATTTCAATGGGTGGGTTGTAAATATCATTAATAATAATTAAATTTTAATAATATGAAGTGTGTCATATAAAAATATTTTTTAATGTAATAAAAGATAATCTATATCATTCATATAATTCAAGATAATCGTCAATATTGTTTGTAATACATGATAAACATGATATTGCATGTTATTAAACTTATCGAAACGATGAAATTCATTTCAAAAAATATATTTCCCAAGATCTCAGGCTAATACATATCATCTATAAATATCTAGAATAATTGTTTATATAAACATGTTCACATAACCAATTCATATCACATAAGAGTATCCAGTCATGTCTTCAATTTTAGTATCACTCATCATACCCTGGTGATGATCGATTTAATATTGATTCTACCCCTTTCAAAGTTACTATCCCTATATAAATATGTTTCATTGCCTCAAATGTTTTCTATTATCAATACTCGGATGTACTAGGTATGAAAAAACATAATATCAACATTACAAAGTCATTATAAAGTTATTATATACATATATTTATCCTCGTGGTTTTCACTATTTTTTTCTTAGACTAACTTATAATGACTAATAAACCCAACATTGATACCTACTGAGCTGACCAAAGAGTATTATATGTAAATTTTAAATATTTTCCAATAAATATTCAATAAAATACTTTTTGATCCAATACATAACCAAAAAGGATTAGTTCCTTTTGGCCCAAGATATATATTCATATTAATTCATGAATGATCATCACTTTTTCCCATATATAATATTATTAGGTGTACCATAATCTGAAACATTATTCTTAATAAGGGTAATAAAAATCATAATAAAGGGCCATGCCAAATTATCAATAAGGGTAAACAATATATATAATAACAAATGATCATGATTAGTAACATGAAAATCAAAATGGGTTGAGATTGTGATAATAAATTAGAAATGTAACACCCAATATATAAAATATCATAAATATGATTCATGGAACAAATAATTATAATATTTAAATAATATATTCAATAAATTATGGAATAATCAAAAAATAAGTCATGAACAATGATTTCAGGACATAGTCATATGAATTTCTGAAAATAATATAATCTTATAATATTGTTAACATGTACATATTAAAAAAATTACTCAAATTATTAAGGACATTGAATCATTACAACACATTAATATATGGGATTGAAACCTAGTAAATTCATAATATTATTGGAATTATAACTAGGTCCACACAACACTATTTGGACATGTTACTTGGTCAATGTAAAAAATTGTTAACATGAAATCTGGTTCACAGATATCATACTCATCTCCTGAGTTATGGGTCATTACCCAATTCATTAAAGTAGTACAATAGATCATCATATCACATAATCATAATAAAATCATATGTAGTCCATATGATCTAAAATATGTTTTAACATTTCAACATAACATTACACATATAAAAGAAAATGAGTTTTTTAAACATCTCATTATCACAACAAACATCCATTCAATGAAAGAATATGCATTGTATTATAGAATCATATCCCAGTCAAATAATAAGTAACATCAAAGGATGTTACCATAGATGAAAATTCAATTAAAATATCACTTTAAACATTTATTAAAGAAAATAACATTTACATTTTAAAAAATGAAATTTTAAATTAATATAATAAAAATTCTAAAAAAAATTCATTGAAAAGGACACTGAAATATTATAAATGAGGGTTCAAATCATCGAGTGGTCTTGATTATGTGAAATATTTTTTCAGGCCATTTATATTAGAAAAAACACTCTTATAACATAATCTATAAAACCTCTAACATGAATCATTCATAAAACAAAATCATTATTCCTTGGAATTTTTTATAAAAATTCAAAAATGGGAAAAATGATTTTAAACATTCAATGTATAATATTAAAAAATTGTGAGAGCATTTAAATGAAAATATATACATATAATAAAAACATTCCAGGAAAAGGAATAAAAATATTTAGTTTTTAAACCATTGATATTTTAATTTATGAACATAGTTTTTGATATTGTATGTGGAATTCAATACTGGTCTTAAACAACACATGAATTATATTTGTTTTCATTTAATATATTTGATAGATTTCAGAACACAATACCCTCAGATGAATTGAACCATAATATTATATACATTTATAACCAATCCATTCTATTTGAGTATCATAATAATAACAAATAAATTATGATAATTAAGATTAAATATTTATATGAAGTAAATTAAATTTACTTTATAATACAAATAAATGTTTTCTAAAAGAAATGTGTATTTTTTATGAAAGGTGGTTTAATATCTATTCTCTCACATAAAATGAAATTAATTTTTAAGGATTATATAAAATTTATTTGATAAAATGAAAATAATTTCTTAAATCCTAATATTAAAATTATTTTATAGTCAATTTGTTGAATTTTCTGGTAATTCTTCATTTTTAAATAAATAATGAATAATAAAATATTTTAATTGAAATATTTATTTTCATTAAAATTATTTATATAGTTAAATTGCATTTTTAATTTGGTTTAAAGTTACATTATAATGATTATATATCTATTAATCAAATTTTGGTCTTTTTAATAATTTTTATCTTGAATTTTTATATAATGAACTTGTAATCCTTTGAATATTTTCTCTTTTAAAAACTAATTTCTAATTGTGTCTGTGGGATTTATTTTAAAGTAAAATTATTAACATATGTTAATGTAATTGGGGAAATTTTATTACAAATTTTCCATCATTATGAATTATATTACCTAATATGCTCATATAAATTTTAACCTATATTTAATTACAATAATTGTAAAACTTATTTAATATTGTTAATATAAAAAATGAGTCTAAAGTGTGGTTCAAGTAAAAAGAAGAAGGGTTAAATTGAAAAAAAGTAAAAATATATTATAAATCCATATATTTTAATAATAAAATTTATGTGTCCATAATAGTTCCTTTCATACCCTAGTGTTGATAGAAAAAGGTGGGGGCATCTATTTCATTTTATAAATTTCAACTTTGTCACTAATCTCACATATATAAGGTCACCCCTCAACCCATCTTCATAACCAATTTAAACACATTTCGATTATTCGACAATTACCCAAATCATATCCCACATTCAATACCACCATCCTATGTTTATTGGAATGGTCAGAAAACTATTATAGGAATAAAATGGCTATAATCCTGAATAAGAGTTCCGACAAGATGAAAATTACTAACTATGCATTTTTTATTATCTATTCATCCACATAAATAAAATAATCTTAATTTATGGATATTTAATAAAATATATTTCCTTTGAACTAATATTTTATTATTTTAATTTCATTATCTATATCCATCACCTCTTCCCTTAAATAATGACTGATTGTGTCCATCATGTGTATGTTGGACTACTACTTCACAAACTGATGTGATACGTTTTCTGTCAACAGATCTCATGGTTGGGTATGAATATGGATTTAAAAGAATATATATTATATTTATAAAATAATTATAAATCTTTATTCATTTTATAGTATATTTATTTTTTAACATTCCATTAAGCATCAGATAGAATAATATCTATTGTGTGTATAGTGGACCACCCCCTCAAGAAGCGATGTGATTCTTTTTTCACTACCACTTTTCATAGAGGATAATAAGGATATATTTCATGAATATATTTGATATTAATTAAATAACTGTTATTTTAATAAAATATTTATTATTCTTGAATGATAATATGTATCATTTACATTCATATTGTTTGACACACTAGAAGTTGATAACATCATTTGGGTATGTGTGGACTACCACCTTCACAAATCAATGTTATTATCTTTTCATAACCACACCACATGGAATAAATATAGATTTATATTTAAGGAAATAATATTTAATTTATCATATCATGATAATTATTTAATGATAAAAAATTTCTTATATCATTTCCATATTTTTCATTGAAAAAATGTAAACGTTCCTCATTCATTCGTATGAATTACCACCTGGATGGTCGAAACATACATCATTTATAAAAATCACGTTTCAATATTTAATTTCAATGTATAATTTATGTATAAATAATATAATTATTTCATTTTTATTATGGATATTATGAAACTATATAATATACTTAATAATATGATCATTCGTGAAAATGTGTGATTGAGAAAACAAGCCATTAACACATCTAACATGTGATATAATGAATTATTATTAAAAAACGTAATAATTGGTTATAAAACTATCCTATATGGTATTATAAATATTAATATTTATCAAGAATAAGCTAATTAATTTTTTAAAAAAATTGTACTATAGGTTAAATGATTTTCAATCAAAACGAAGCATGATAAAAGGGACTTCGTCTCAATTTCTATTCAGTGAGGCATGTTAATTTGTTATGAATATAATTTCTTTTATAACATGTATATAATACACCTTTTACATGTATAATCATTATTCATTAACTATTCATGGTATTTAAAGTTTCAATTCGAATTATTTCATCGAGGGGGATTTTATATAAAACATACCAAGTGGTAAAGAATTCAATAACGTTATTTCTTTTTATTGGATTATATTATTTCATTATTTCCATTGGTATTATTTTATTTTGTGTTTAATGAATTCTGATTATCGAATATTTTATTATCAATTTATTTTTATGTATTTGAATTTGATTCACATAATAAATTCATTGATTCATTCTCACTACAACATTATGATAACTAAAAGGGCTTATTTCAACATCTTATTTTAATAAAGATTATATATTTCGAAAATTTTATTGATGGAATTTATTTTATAATTATCCGATTATACCATTAAATTTTATTATCCTATGTTTTTTTATGATTTTTTCTTTTAATGGTTATATTATTCCACTACTTGGTACTTAAAATAATTGAGATTTCTTATTAGAATATCTGATATTATTTGTCTATACAGTCAGATATTTTTCTTCTTTGAAAACTTTATTTTATAAAATATTTTAAAAAATTATCCTTTCCAAATGATTAATTAGAGAACTTTTACACATTTTCATTATTTATATTGTTTAAATGTAGTATTTATATTGATTTGAAAAAAAATACTTTTTTAATATTTATCAAAAATAATAAAATATTCTTGGCATGAACATACATGACATACACAAAATTTCTAATAGTCATGACCACTAAATGTTTTAAAGAATCCTTTATAATATTAAAATATTATTTTTAATTATGTTTATTTTCAAAATTATTTTTTATGTATTATTTTTAAAATTTAATCGATATTTTCTTCAATAGTGCATTTAAATAACTTTTTATAGTATTTCTATTAATTAATAGATAAACCTTTATTCAAATTAAAATTGTTATATGTATTATTTGTAATATCTTTATACATTATAAGGATGGTTTGTGATTATTTTTTCAATGAATAATATCAAAATTTACTTCCATGACTCATTTTTTGTATTCATTGCCTTTTCCTTGAAATATTTACTTTTCTATAATAATTTTACATTAAATTTTCTTTAAATATACATATTTTATATAATAGATTTGGTTATTGATTGAACAATGTCTCAGGTTTACATACTATGTTTTACTTTTAACATTATTTGATTGATTGGGGAAATATTGATAATTTCAATTCCTTAATCAATATGGATCATTAATCTTAATTCCTATTATACCTAAATTAAATCAATTATTTGATATATAACTGAATATTTGGACATGCAGATCTGTGTGAATATGGAATTATATATCCCTTCCATGAATCGGTAGTCGCATGAGGTGAATTAGTATGATAGACCTAAATGGGTTTCTACTTATAGTTTTAAACCATCCTGTGAATGGTCTTGATAGAAGTGGTATCATTATTCTATTTATCATGATTATAATTAATTAATAATTTCATAATTTAAGAATTAATTAATTATTATAAATGATATTTCATAATGATATGACATATAGATTCATTTAATTTTATGTTTATTTTTTAAATGAAATTCATGTTCAATTATTTAACATTATATATTGATTATGCACTATGTAATTTTGATAGAAATTTTATTGGTTAAATTAAATTTGTGTTAAGTTATATACATTTCTATATTTATTATTCTTTAATAATTCATGATAAATTTAATTGTACGCTCACCCATATGGAGAATATGATATCACTCTTTTATTATTTTTTATTTTCTAAAGGATATGAAAAAGTGTTTTGTGATTTTATTTGAAGTGAAACACTAAGGGGAATAATGACATTCTTGAAGAGAATAATTTTTCATGTTTATGTTTAATATATAATTTTAATTTTATTTATCTATATAGTTCACCAAGACTATAAAAATACTTGGTTCTTCATGATGTTTTTATATATATTCGGGGAATATAATATAATAGACACCAGATCTAGTCTACTAGTGTTGGGTTCACTATAGTATGTATCATAATAATTTTAGTAGAAAACATTGAAAATAAATTTAGGAAAACGTATATCAAAGATTGAAACCCTATGATAGACATTGAGTATATGTATATAATAACAACCTATAGTTATTTACGGTAGATATTATATGCGATTTCCTTGAAATACTTCAATATATGCATATTTAAAGATGACTTTGTTATGTTATTTATATACATAGAGGTGATAAATATGAAAAGGGAGCTTTTTTATTGACTTATTTGTCACATATTAAACAACAATGAGCCTTAATGTTCACCTAGTTTGGCAATCTTAGGGATATTATTAAGATAATTGAAATATTATTTAAAACCCATTGTAATACATATGAATAGATGATGAAAATTAATGCCCTAAGATAAACCTATGGTGTCTTATTTTGAATTTATGTCATATCAATTAATCTAAAATTGATTTCTATGTGAAAAATAATGGGATAATTTAATTATATTCTAGAAAAAAATATATTAATATAATGGATATGAATAAATATTATATTAGGTATCCATTTATATTTCATTTTCCAAAATGTGGGGAACCTGGGAATTATCTCTGTTAGTTCCCTCATATAAATTTAATGAAGTATAATAAATAATGAATTATATAAAAATTAAATAAATGAAGTATTTATCTATTGAGATTCACGAATTAAATTTTTTTAGTCATTTTTACAATTGGTATTTTGTAAATAAGATTTTTTAATAATCAGTCTATTGTATAAATTTTATTATTCATGCATTTTTTCATTAACTTGCATGTTATGGGTATAATCATGGGTATATGAGTTCAAGGGTAATCATATGTGGAAATCCATAAAAACCCCTTTTGAGATTTTTTTGGTAGTAATAACACATGATTAAGGATATTTAGAATGAACTTTATGAAATGTAAATGTTTTAGAAGAAATTTTATTTGAGAAATAATTTCCTAACATTTTATTGATATAATTTTAGATTTATTGATAACCTTAAGTGTTAATATGATCATTAATGGAATTGAAATTAAAATTTGTTAAGAATATTAGAAATTGTGGAAAAAGTACGTTTTCTTGAAAAGCAGAGTGAAAAGGTAAATTAATGACTAATTTTACTTTAAGGATGTATATCATTTTATTTACGGGATTTTTTAGTAATTATATTAATATAGATTTAGTGAAAGGAAAACCCTCATATTGAGTAAATAAATGACCTATTTGAAATGATATTGGGCATGAACCCATAAACAAAGGTTGATAGTGGATTAATGCCTAAAACTAGGCTACGTGATGTTTTGGTTATGATGTCATTGTTTTTAGTTAAAATATTGGAGGAATAAATATTAATGATGAACCAATGGTGTTATTATTGCAGTTTAGATATTAATTTGTTATATTGGATAACTCATGATAACTATACTGGATTTAGAGAATGCATGGACTGAGAAAAAAATAATTTTCACTCTTTTAGGGATTTATTGACCCATTTAAATGGATTTTTAGTGATTCATCCATAAAAAATTTGTATTCTAAAATTCATTTCTTAGTGTCAGTGATGAATTGGAAATTCATCAAAGAACAACAAAATTATGAAATTATGCTAGAGAAATAAAGACATATCAAGTAAGTATATTTCATTATATTCATAGATAGTAAAATTATTCCTCAAATTTATTAAACAAGATCTTGAGAAAAAAATCATCATGTTACATTCACATACAATCAATCATAATTAATTTAAATCGCTATATATTTTAGGTTTTGAGGTCCATGACATTCTATCACTAATTTACATTCATGTGACCAATCAACTATATCACTCTCTATTATTATTTTTCATTTTCATTTATCTCTATAACATAAAGTTCAAATAATTTTACATTACATAGAAACCATGTTATATTTTATTCCATATGTTCTAGTTTCCATCCAATTATCTCTTGCTAATATGATACTTTATTAACCCTTTTACACTGTGTGTTTTTCAACAATGGTATTTCCAAATTCCATATCATTTATAACTGATAATAATATAAATTTTTAATTATTTAATTTATTTAAGGTGAGGATAACATTAAAAATTTATAAATAATAAAAAATCATAGCATATGTGACATAGAATACCGATCATCAATTAAACATGAAATATATTTCTTTAAATATAATCTTTTTGATATCTTAAATAACAAGAAAAGTCGATTCTATGTAAATCATAATATTTTATATCATTATAAAATAAACATTAAATATGTGGTTTTAAATAAAACTAACGAAATAATAATAATTTTGTTTATATATTGAATAAAAATACAATAAGAACCATTTAAAATAAAATGAACTATAATTTGAAAAGAAAAACAATTATTTTTTAAAAAATTGTTTTGTCACCGTATTGTAACGCCCCGACCCCAGCTACCCAGAGTCGGTGCATTACATCGTAACATTGGCATGATCACAAAAGATCAAGTCTCGAAAGACCGATTAGTTTAGTAGCCTTGGAAACACTAGATACATTCAAAAATGTTTCATTACATCATAAAGTGAAAAACTAATAACAAAGTCTTCATAGTCCACCCTCATATCCTCTTCTGACTATCCCTGCAGGTCATTCATAAAATACTTCTTCACATCCTGGATAATATTAAAACAATGAAAGGGGTGAGCTCAGATTCTCTGTAAGGATAACAATATAGCGGAAGCTTTCATAAATAAACATTAACAATTAAGGCAATGTATAACTAAAACAAAAGCCTTTTAAACTTGAACTTCATTATAATATGGAAAAAGTAAAATGAGATAATGAAATTCACTTCTTCACATGGATATTCTACTGGTCAAATAATCACATGCAATATCAATAACCACTTTCATAATGAGGGAATGTATAATGCCGGACATTCTGAAACATTTTGTCAAGGCCTCGGCCAAGACGTCTAAAATGATTAAGGCCTTGGCCAAAACCATAAATCAAATTGGGAAAGGGCCTCGGCCAATTCCACATCTAGTTGTCTCATGAGACCTACCGATGAATCGAGGAGCTATAGCGGGCTCCACCCGTCACTTATTATGTCCAATACATTCCTCATATGAATAGGTTTAAACATATCATAAACCATAACATAATCGTACCACATAAAACATGCATAAAGGAAACATAACATTTCCACATTTCAATCACAAGATATCAATACAACACATTGATATAATAAAAACACTTTCAAAACCATTTTCAATACCAAAATAAAAGAAAGTTAAAACTTTGTATTTATTTTTCATTAAAAAAATGATGGCTTGTAGAGAAAGCCGAAACTCAAATAATGGTCACGGCGGCGGAGAAGTCATTGTCGCCGCATAAGTACGGAAAGAAAAACATTCCCTTTTTGTCGTTTAGTAAAATGCTTTGTATAAAAAATATTCCTTTTGAATAAACTTAAAAGTCAAAGGGGTTTATACACCGTATAAAAGAAAGTTGTGTATAAAACCAAATATGCCTCAATGAAAGGTGATTGAGACGAAGACCCTTAAAAAGATCATTTTTTTAAAATAAAGTAGATATATTATGTGTATTCACTATAAGTACACATAAATAAAGTACACATACAGGATAGTACATAATAATATCATGACATAATTTGAAAGTAGGAGATTAACCCAAAGAATATAAATTGGGTTAAGAAGTTCCCTTACCTCGTGTCTGACTTGACTCAACCGTTCTTTAACCTCATGAATAATAAACTAGAGTTAATATATACCTTATTAAGAACCATTTTCAATTTCATTATCCTTATTATATCACTTATTACAATGATATGAACATTATGTAATTATTTAAGTTAATAAC
This sequence comes from Viscum album, assembly GCA_963277665.1. NCBI lineage: Eukaryota > Viridiplantae > Streptophyta > Magnoliopsida > Santalales > Viscaceae > Viscum > Viscum album. Next base: position 353,458,052 of record OY728155.1, on the reverse strand, counting down.
GGTCATTTGGTCGATCTTTGGTACTTGAGTCAACAATAAACTTCTTATAATTACAAGTTGTTTATGTGGTATAATATCCATTATCTCCAGAATTATATTCATGATTTATATTTCATATATATCTTATATATCCAGTATATACATTCATTTATAATATTACGTAACATTTAGAGGTAAGAAATGAAATGCACCGTTCATGGAGACGGTAAGCCGTACGTACGCATGAACGCTACTTTCATTTCAATTTCCTATTTAATGGAATGAAATCATAATGATATAAATGTATAATATAATTCCAGTATAATATAGTGTATAATAACATTTACTCCATCCTTTATACATCCCACATATGGCATTAACGATTCAAATCACTTTGAGGGGCGGTAGTCCGCACTTCCTTAAATGAAATTATCACGTTTTACCCATAATGGAAATCATAAAGTATGCCATAAATTAGAAATACAGAAGCATAAGTAAAACATAAACATATTATATATCTTATATAAAAATAGTGACATCTTAATGGCCACCTTTAATGGTGTTATATGAGTGTTGAACAATCATCGTTTCGTGAGGCAGAAATTCGCCATCCACAGAAACTGTATGTTCTTTAACCATTAGATGTAGGTGTGTGTAAGTGTAGCTCGAATCCTTCTTATAACAACATCCTAGTATATTGAGGATACTGGTGTTATTACAAAAGAAATGAATAAAAATAGTTTAGGGGTTGGAGAAGAAAAAATAAAACAAAACAACATTAGAGAAGACATTACCTCAAAATCGGGTAACTCTTTTTGATTTGATCCAAAGGCTTCATTGGGAAGAGTTCTGCCCAAAGTGAGGCTTCTAGGAGTAATAGAGTGATGTTGGGAGAGTATTTGGGCAGAGGTTGGCCGATCCAAATGGCTTGAAGGTGTGAATAAGGTGGGAGAGGTGGGGGCCTTTTATAAGTGGAGAGGAGGGGCTCTTTTGGAATGATTGAAATGTTACATTATTACACAATGCTTTTCGGATTATAAAGGTCCCACACTTATATAATTCGTGGCTAAGGTGATAAGGGTTCGAAATCTCTTCATCCAATAGGCTTTGGACAAGTGTAAGCCTTGGCTTTTTCATTATCTTCTCATTTTATTTAAATCATTAAATAATGAGGTCATCGCCGCATCATAATGATGTCATAAATAATTTAATTTACTTAATGTATAAAAATTATAAAAAAACTACTATGATGTATTAAATCCTTTTATATTTCTAATGAATATTTATAATCAAAATTTGGACTTGTGTAACCCCACTTAAAAACTGTTTTAGTAAAACAACTCATGTTTGTGTCAATTTGATTTTAACATTAAATAAATATATATTAAAGTCATTTTCCAACTAAAGTGGCTCCATGGGGTCCCCAAGTTGACCCATGGGTTTTCTTGGTCGTCCATGACTCATCCAATAGGAGTAGGACAAGTTTCATGCTCATCTCATATTATTAAAACATTATTTTTACCTTAAACTACACTAATTACCTCTAATAGCGATTAAGAACTTAAAAGTTACTATTCATAAAAAATTATTTTAATCTCATTGAACCACATTTTACTTCTTAATGACAAACATGTATGTCGGATTTTTGAAAATCAAATCACATAATTGGTAATATTTCATTTAAATGAAAAATCAGTTATTTAACTACCACTTAGTGGTTTCACTATTCATCAAAAATTGAAGTTTTTCAGAACAAAGCCAAAATTTCACCCTAAGCTATAATTGATATTCCGAATTCAAAAATGATGTCTATTTTACTAAATTCCAAACATATAAGTTTCATTAATTAATTTTATTATTAATTCCCGCTGTTACAACAAATAGCGTGTTTTTAAGAAACAATTTATATCAAAAGACTGGCAATTGTTTATGTCCAATTTCAATGTTAAATTAATTCTAATGACCACCATTGGATAAAATGGTAAAAATATATTCTAATTATACTGTAAAACATCTAAATAGTATAATTTATCACTATAAATTATTTTGATTAAAAAAGTTGTTTTTAAGTAATTTTCACTATTCATAAAAAATTAGAAGTTCTTAGAAAAATACCAAAAATTCAACATTGGCTAATTTCGATAATACGAATACAAAAATGAAGTCCATTTTGAAATATAAAATTTCTATAATTTTAAAAAGTGGTTATTACTATTCATAACGGCTACTTTGATTAGTCACGGTGTTTTAGAACTCGAACTTGCGTACAATGCAAGCTATTGCATTATTGAAAGAGAGGCGTATCGTGGAAGCTCGGGATGTTACATTCTCCCCTCCTTCAATAAATTGCGTCCTCGCAATTTGATATTTTTCTTTGAAAATAAATGGTTGAAAATAGAAAATACCTTTGTGGAAAACCCACATCAGAAATAAGGTTAATAAAATTTAGCCTCAATAAGAGGGAAAGGGAAATGAAAAAGTCACCACCCAATTATGATCTTGATTAGGAGAACATTGGTGGCAATTAGAGACATATAATTGGAGGAAAAACGTAAATATTCGTAGGGAGTGATTGAGGTCATCAATCACAATCAACTGTCAAATTGAGGGCCTCAAAGCCTTCAATCTATGTTGATTTAAAATATCATTAGTTCAACAAGACATAAGGTATTAGGATAACGCATTTTCTGTTTTAATATCCCTTTACTAAAGTTTAAGAATTAATTTATTCATTGAATAACAGATAGGTATATATATATTTATGCCTGACAATTAGAGTTTCAACCTTCAACTCACCATTCACTCAAAAAGATAATAGAACCCAAAAATATTATACTTTTCCTAATTGTATAAGGTTCCAAATGTTAACACATACAATTTAGATTAGTAAAATTATTTTTTAATAACCAGGGACTTCCTGTAGGCTAGTGGTAGGAAATAAAGTCTTGTCGCACTATGGTTGTGTGTTCGATTCCTGCAGCTTTGTCCGACGCGACGAGTTATGCCCCACCCTGCAGGTTGTCCTTTTCCTAAAAATATAGTACTATAATATTCCAAAAATAATCTTCATAAATGTTTTAACCTTAAAAAATACTATCCAAAGATCAACTTAATCCACTCCAACCATTATAGTTATCCAAAATACCTCCGTCCAGACTTTCTCTAAAAGGTCTCTAAATTCCAAAATCAATTGTAACATCAGATTCCCAAACAAAGAAAAGATTCTCTTATTGTCACAAACTAAAAATATAATTACCTTCATCATATTAAAACCTTACTGAAATCAACAAGTACTGCAGTACAATCCTTATAAATATCACATTATTCTTATAACCAGAATATAGTCCTTGAGTCCAAAAGCACCAATACATTAATTATTCCGCTTCAACTGTAGTCACAGCATAAGATTGGCCTTGATCCCTTGGACTTTTATGAGGTAAGTTTCCTTGACGCTTAGGACATTCATTTTCATAATGCCCCATTTCCCTACAATTGTAGCATTCAACTTTGACAGCCTCATTCTTTCCCTTGCAATCACGAGCCTGGTGACCCTTTTCTCCACATTTATAAAAAACTCCCATTCCTTTTAGGCACGTACCAGGGTGATTCTTCCCACAATTATCACATAATGGAAAATCCTTCTTTCCCTTTTTCCCTTTATCTATCTCTTGTTCCCCCGTTCTCTTCTTCTCTTGCTTTACTTTGTTGTCATCCGACTTAGAGAATTCGTTTTCCGTCTTGATAGCACAGGAGACAATATCTTCATATGATGAGAATGATTGTGATACTAAAGCTCGACGGAGAAATTATTTTAACCCATCAAAGAAACGATCAATCTTACTCCTTGGGTTACGTATATAATCGGAAGCATGCCTTGCTAACCTTGTAAAGTTGGCCTCATACTTTGCGACATTCTCATCCTCCTTCTGCCTCAGACTAAGAAATTGCCTTTCCATATCTGCTCGATGGTCATGAGGAAAGTATTTTTCTAAGAAAATCTCTTTGAACTCCCTCCATTCCATATTCGATACGTCATCATCTTCCTTTGTGTTTTGAATTAGTGACCACCATTGATCGGCATCTCCAGTGAGGCGGTAAACTACCATGACAACTTTATCCCTTTCACTACTCCCCAAGGCATGGAATATTTTCTATAAGGAATTTATCCATTGCTCAGCTACTATAGGATTTGTACTCCCATTGAAGTTTGGTGGTTGTTGCCTCATGAAATGGTCTAGCATTGATCCTCCACGTTGCGGATCAGGGTGCTCCATACGAGTAAGGTTATTATTCATAACCTGAGTGAGTTTTCCCAGTATGGTAATAAATTGATAAGCACCAGTTGTATCTCCAGATCCACAAAAATTATCTTGAGCAGGAGGGAAATCTCTACACGGAGTTCGTGCATTGATACGGTTTTCATTCCTTCCACTAGGCGCCATTTCTAAACAATGGCATAAACTACGTTGGTTTATGAATTACAATGAATAATTTCAAACTTTTAAAATACTTAATGTAAATTGAACGGTTTATAGATATAATCCATAATCATAAGAATTTTTTCTTTGAGTAAGTATATACTCATAAACCCTACATAATGGTTTGTAAAGAAAATGAGAATTATCCTAAGCAAATCCCCCGGGAGTGTCGTAACCAAGAGTGCAGCAAGGCCCGTTGTCGTGCACCAGTTCCCGTTCGATTCTAGCTCAAAGCGGTGTTTTCGGGTTTTACCCCTAGGTACATCTGTGCCAGAGCCGCCTCTACCTGTTCGTATCCAGACAGGGATGTATTGCTTGGAAAACTCACAAAATCTCTACAATACCAAATTTTTTTGGAAGTTCTTCTATACCAATCCTCAAAGTTCATCTTAGGTCTACGTGATCTAATCAGAGTTTGTCTAAATCTAGCTTCCAAGGTTAGTACTAAACTGCCTCTGATACCAACTGTAACGCCCCGACCCCAGCTACCCAGAGTTGGTGCATTACTTCGTAACATTGGCATGATCACAAAAGATCATGTCTCAAAAGACCGATTAGTTTAGTAGCCTTGGAAACACTAGATACATTCATAAATGTTACATTACATCATAAAGTGAAAAACTAATAACATAGTCTTCATAGTCCACACTCATATCCTCTTCTGACTATCCCTGCAGGTTATTCATAAAATACTTCTTCACATCCTGGATAATATTAAAACAATGAAAGGGGTGAGCTCAGATGCTCAGTAAGGATAACAATATAGTGGAAGCTTTCATAAATAAACATTAACTATTAAGGCAATGTATAACTAAAACAAAAGCCTTTTAAACTTGAACTTCAACATAATATGGAAAAAGTAAAATGAGATAATGCCATTCACTTCTTCACATGGATATTCTACTGGTCGAATAATCACATGCAATATCAATAACCACTTTCATAATGAGGGAATGTATAATGCCGGACATTCTGAAACATTTTGTCAAGGCCTCGTCCAAGACGTCTAAAATGATTAAGGCCTCGGCCAAAACCATAAATCAAATTTGGAAAGGGCCTCGGCCAATTCCACGTCTAGTTGTCTCATGAGACCTACCGATGCATCGAGGAGCTATAGAGGGCTCCACCCGTCACTTATTATGTCCAATACATTCCTCATATGAATAGGTTTAAACATATCATAAACCATAACATAATCGTATCACATAAAACATGCAGAAAGGAAACATAACATTTCTACATTTTAATCACAAGATATCAATACAACACATTGATATAATAAAAACACTTTCAAAACCATTTTCAATACCAAAATAAAAGAAAGTTAAAACTTTGTATTTCTTTTTCATTAAAAAAAATGATGGGTTGTAGAGGAAGCCAAAACTCAAATAATGGTCACGGAGGCGGAGAAGTCGTTGTCGCCACATAAGTACGGAAAGAAAAACATTCCCTTTTTGTCGTTTAGTAAAATTATTCGTATAAAAAAGATTCCTTTTGAATAAACGTAAAAGTCAAAGGGGTTTATACACCGTATAAAAGAAAGTTGTGTATAAAACCAAATATGCCTCAATGAAAGGTGATTGAGACGAAGACCCTTACAAAGATCATTTATTTTAAATAAAGTAGATATATTATGTGTATTAACTATAAGTACACATAAATAAAGTACACATACAAGATAGTACATAATAATATCATGACATAATTTGAAAGTAGGAGATTAACCCAAAGAATAGAAATTGGGTTAAGAAGTTCCCTTACCTCGTGTCTGACTTGACTCAACCGTTCTTTAACCTCCTGAATAGTAAACTAGAGTTAATATATACCTTATTAAGAACCATTTTCAATTTAATTATCCTTATTATATCACTTATTACAATGATATGAACATCATGTAATTATTTAAGTTAATAACGGTCGTTTTGTCGATCTTTGGTACTTGAGTCAAAAATAAACTTCTTATAATTACAAGTTGTTTATGTGGTAGAATATCCATTATCTCCAGAATTATATTCATGATTTAGATTTCATATATATCTTATATATCCAGTATATACATTCATTTATAATATTACGTAACATTTAGAGGTAAGCAATGAAATGCACCGTTCATGGAGATGGTAAGCCGTACGTACGCATGAACGCTACTTTCATTTTAATTTCATATTTAATGGAACGAAATCATAATGATATAAGTGTATAATATAATTCCAGTATAATATAGTGTATAATACCATTTACTCCATCCTTTATACATCCCACATATGGCATTAACGATTCAAATCACTTTGAGGGGGCGGTAGTCCGCACTTCCTAAAATGAAATTATCGTGTTTTACCCATAATGGAAATCATAAAGTATGCCATAAATGAGAAATACAGAAGCATAAGTAAAACATAAACATATTATATATCATATATAAAAATAGTGACATCTTAATGGCCACCTTTAAAGGTGTTATATGAGTGTTGAACAATCATCGTTTCGTGAGGCAGAAATTCGCCATCCACAGAATCCGTATGTTCTTTAACCATTAGATGTAGGTGTGTGTAAGTGTAGCTCTAATACTTCTTATAAAAACATCCTAGTATATTGAGTATACTGGTGTTGTTACAAAAGAAATGAATAAAAAGAGTTTAGGGGGTTGGAGAAGAAAAAATAAAACAAAACAACATTAGAGAAGACATTACCTCAAAATCGGGTAACTCTTATTGATTTGAGCCAAAGGCTTCCTTGGGAAGAGTTATGCCCAAAGTGAGGCTTCTAGGAGTAAGAGAGTGATGTTGGGAGAGTATTTTGGCAGAGTTTGGCCGAGCCAAATTGCTTGAAGGTGTGAATAAGGTGGGAGAGGTGGGGGCCTTTTATAAGTGTAGAGGAGGGGCTCTTTTGGAAAGATTGAAATGTTACATTATTACACAATGCTTTTCGGATTCTAAAGGCCCCATACTTATATAATTCGTGGATAAGGTGATAAGGGTTCTAAATATCTTCATACAATAGGCTTTGGACAAGTGTAAGCCTTTGATTTTGCATTATCTTCTCATTTTATTTAAATCGTTAAATAATGAGGTCATCGCCGCATCATAATGATGTCATAAATAATTTAATTTATTTAATGTCTAAAAATTATAAAAAAAATACTATGATGTAGGAAATCTTTTTATATTTCTAATTAATATTTATAATCAAAATTTGGACTTGTGTAACCCCACTTAAAAACCAATTTAGTAAAACAACTCATGTTTGTGTCAATTTAATTTTAACATTAAATAAATATATATTAATGTCATTTTCCAACTAAAGTGGCTCCATGGGGTCCCCAAGTTGACCCATGGGTTTTCTTGGTCGTCCATGACTCATCCAATAGTAGTAGGACAAGTGTCATGCTCATCTCATATTATTAAAGTATTATTTTTACCTTAAACTACAATAATTACCTCTAATCGCGATTAAGAACTTAAAAGTTACTATTCACCAAAAATTATTTTAATCTCATTGAACCACATTTTACTTCTTAATGAAAACCATGTATGTTGGATTTTTGAAAATCAAATCATAGAAGTGGTAAGATTTCATTTAAATGAAAAATCAGTTATTTAACTACCACTTAGTGGTTTCACTATTCATCAAAAATTGAAGTTTTTCAGAACAAAGTCAAAATTTCACCCTAAGCTATAATTGATATTCCGAATTCAAAAATGATGTCTATTTTAAAAAATTCCAAACATATAAGTTGCATTAATTAATTTTATTATTAATTCCCGCTTTTGCAACAAATAGCGTGTTTTTAAGAAACAATTTATATCAAAAGCTTGGCAATTGTTTATGTCCAATTTCAATGTTAAATTAATTCTAATGACCACCATTGGATAAAATGGTAAAAATATATTCTAATTATACTTTAAAACCTCTAAATAGTATAATTTATCACTATAAATTATTTTGATTAAAAAAGTTGTTTTTAAGTAATTTTCACTATTCAAAAAAAATTAGAAGTTCTCAGAAAAATACCAAAAATTCAACATAGGCTAATTTCAATACTACGAATACAAAAATGAAGTCCATTTTGAAATATAAAATTTCTATAATTTTAAAAGGTGGTTATTACTATTCATAATGGCTACTTTGATTAGTCACGGTGTTTTAGAACTCGAACTTGCGTACAATGCAAGCTATTGCATTATTGAAAGAGAGGCGTATCGTGGAAGCTCGGGGTGTTACACGTATTGTGGAATAATTTTTAATTATTATTTTACAAATTTTATAAAATATTTATGATAAATCAAAATTAATTTTTGAAGTAATAATATCAAAATTAGTATACCGTGAATTTATTTTATTTTTAAGAAATGTTAAATTTCTCTATGATTATTGAAAGATACAAAAAGCTTATTTGAAACCCACCTTTATGTTCACTTTATTTAGGAAGATAAATAATATTTAAAACATGTTTGAAAGTAAAATTATATTAATTATATTTATATTAATTAAATTCATTTCATTTTAACCATTTTCATATTTCAAATTGATATAAAAACCTTGTAACCTTTTGAACATTCACACTTCGAGAATACACATTCATGTTATGTATACAAGATTGATTATAAATTAAATTTTACTACTTTAGGAATGGAATTTGTTAAATCATATTCCATATTAGGAATAAAAATATATATTATCCAACATGGATAACATGAATTTTTCACCATAATTAATAGTAAATATGATAATTATTATTTACCATGGTTATGGGAAAATGGGTTAATTGGGGGTTAAACTAAAATGATAGTGATTAAATTTACATAAAAACTTGAATAAAATATATTATATGTCCATATTTAGAAATTAGAAGTTCTAATTATTTATAATATTACATTTTGGTTGGTCTATTTTGGAATTAGAATAACATGTGTAAACCTTTTTCCTTTCAAATATTAAAAGTGTGTGACTCACATCTCATACAAAAGGCCAACCCCATTCATATATTCTTCACACCATCATATCATTTTTGTCTAAAAAAATTTTCTAACCATATAACTTCCAAACATCCAAAAAATCAAACTAGAATCTATTTTCCTTATAAATCCATTTTACTAATACTATAGGCAAAATCTTGAATAGGAGGTCCGGTAAGAGGTATAATTCTTAATTATGTATCTTTGTTTTATTTATTATTCAAAAACATTATAATATTTTCACTTTATGGTTATAAAATATCAATTATATACACCATATATATATTTTTTATTATTTTATGGTCATGAACTATATCAATCTCCACTTCCCTCAAATGGGAAATGATAATATTATGCGTGTGTACGGCAGACTAATACCTGATAAAATTGTGTGACACATTTTACAAAAACACCTCTCATGTTTGGGTATGATAATTGATAAAATAAAATTATATGATATTTAAAATATAATTATACATTTCTAATCATTGTATCATTTATTAATTTTTTTAAATTTTCACTCTGTATGTAATTCAATAATGTCGCTTGTGGGTATGGAAGAATTTATCCTCGTAAAGCGATATGATATTTTTCAATAATGTTTTTCATTGAAGATAATAAGGGTAAATATCATTCATATATGTGATATGAATAAAATAATTATGATATTAATGAAATATATATCACTCTAAAAAATATATCATTTTTTCATTACCCTTAATAACTGATGATAACAACCTTCTTGTACGGGTGATCTACCCCATCACAAAGAAATGTGACTCTCTACTAGTCACCAAACCCCATGGATAGCATATATATATATGTATGTATGTATATAATTTTTGAGAAGTAAAATTTTATTTATGATAAAATTATATTAAAAAATATTACTAAAATCTTTTCCATAATGATCATGTAAAAATGGGATCTTTACTCATGCGTACATACATCATACTATCTCCATGATCGTAAAATTTATAATTTATCAAAACCAACCTTGTTGATTGGTATTAAAATTATAATTGATGAATAAATATTATAATTATGTCTACATTATTATTCTAGATTTAAGGGAACTATATAATATATAGATGAATTGTAACATTTGTCACAAATCATGAATGAGACAAAAAGGCAATTAACACATGAAAAAATTAAAATAATGAAATATTTTTAATTAATTGGTGATACTATGTTATAAAATTATCACTTATGATATTAAAAATATTAATATGAATCTATTATAATATAATAACTTCATTAATGTCACTATTTAGGATTTTAATGCGCATTCTACCTAAACGAAGTTTGAGTTTTCTGATATTGTTTCAATTTATCTTCATTGAACCATATTATAATGTTATGAAACATATTTCATTTAAATGGGGTATATAATTACCAAATGACATATAATATTTTTATTCTTTATCTATTCATGGTATATTAATTTTCAATTAAAAATACTTCATCCAAGTGTATTTGACATAAATGATAATTTATGGTAAAGGATCTCATAACTCAATTTTGTTTTCTTGCGTTTCATTACTTCTTAATTATATTTGATGTTCTAAATTTTTTGTGAAATTATTTCTAATTATCATATATTTTTTATCCGATTTTTAATGTGGATTTAAATTTGATACACCTAATCGATTTATTGAATAATTTCATATAATTGTTATGATCATTATAAGTGTTTATTTCATAATCTCATGACAACCGAGATTATTTATTCTTGAATTTATGTTAAAGAAAATTATTTTATCATTTTATGATAAAACTAATAAATTTTTATCTCCTCTAGTAATTCATGAATCTTTTTAGTAATATTATCCTTTTCCAATATTTGGTACATTGAATTATTTACAATTTTTTGGACGAAAATCTTACGTTATTTCCCTCTTTGTTCAGAGGATTGTTTTCATCCAAAATCCTTCTTTATAAAAAATTTTTCAAAAGAAATTTCTTTACCCATTTTCACATAATTTATCAAATTTAGTTTTAAAAAATTTTACTTCTATAATTTTTTTGGAAGGAATCTACATGATATTTCCAAACAAGGCAAGTTTAGATCTTACTAAAAATGTGAAATGAAGAGTTATTTGTAACATCAACGGATTGTACAAAAATTATTTACATCCTTACCACTCAATATATTTAATATTACATTATATGTATTAGTGATTATTTTCAACGAAAGTTATTTTCAAAATTTCATTTAATCTTTTAGTTTTAATTGTTATTAAAAATGAAAAAAAATGTTTTCCCTCGAATGTTTTTAGTATATTTTTATGTTATTTCCATCATCAGAGAAAAAACACTTTATTCATAGAATAATTAGTATATTATGTACTAATTATATATATATATATATATATATATTGTTTTCATATATGCATTATGATTATTCTTACACTGTATAGTATTGACATTCACTTGCTTAGTTTATTTTAGTGGTAACTATAATTCAATTGAATTATTTACTTTAATAAGATCATTGGAGAATAAATTTATCAAAAATATCCATATTATATCTCATGGATATATGTGTTGATTAAAGTATATGTCATTTATACATGAATTGTTTTACATTTATTGTTATTAGATTGACTAGGGAAATACATATAATCTTTATTCCATCATTGATACAGATATTTAATGGTAAGGCATAATTTTAATTAATTATATTTATTATTATATATATGGGGAATGGTTTTTAAATGTATATGTGGTTGGGTCCTAGAATTATATTTCCGATAGATGAATCAATAGTCTCATGAGGTGGATATCATGCAAGCATTAAATGGGGTTCTACCAGTATTTTTAAACTGTCTTATGAAGTAATGTGGTGGTAGGGTTATCAGAATTCATATTATCAATGAATCTTGTAATTAATAATATACATCAGTAAGAATTGAGTTATTATTTTTGATTGTATGTTCGCAATTATATTCTCTCTAGATGCATTTCCTACATATTTCATTGTATAAATGGAATGTGTGTTTATTTATTTAAATTTCAATATTGATTAATCCTTTTATTATAATATCCATGTCATTGATTAAATCTAATGTGTGTTCAATTTTTTAAATTTTAAAATTGATTATTTTTTCCTGATTCATGATATATTTTCTTGTATTCACCCTTACTAAGATTATGATCTCACACCTTACATATTATTTATCTTCCCTCATATAAGAGAATGTGATTTGTGAATGATAATATGGGATTCACTAAGGGGAATAATTAAATTCTCCATGAAAATAATTTATATGTATTATTATTTAAAATATAATTTAATTTTAAATTATTAATTTTTTTAATAGTACTAATTAACTATTTGGACCTTTGGTATGTTATTTCATTTATATTATATTGACATCATAAACAAAAGACTTTCTTTTTAGTTACTGTGGTCAGGTTTGCTAGATTATTTTTATCAAAAATATATTAAAAATCATTTTATGTGAAAAAGAGTGTAAAATGGGATTACTAGAGGAAAATTACATGAATAAACATGATAATAAATTTAATTTGAATTTATCATATAAGATTCATATAATTTCCTCAATAGAAATCAAATAATAGGAATCCTGATTTCAATTGGAAGGAAACATAAATTTCTTACCTCGTCTTTTTTATTTATTTCAAATGTTTCTGAATATCTTGTATAAAAGCCATAGATTTATAATAAATTTATTCCTGAAATATTTATATATATATATACCATCATATATTATTTACTTATAACATCATATAACTAATTTATTGACAATTATTTGTTGAGTTCATTGTTCAAGGTGATAAAAACATCATTTCTCATGTATGTTTCATTTCAGAAGTCCTAGTATATGTATATTGATCAGGATTAAATCAAATAAATATTATTAGTAATTATATAAATATATTTTATAATAATTATATATATATATATAAATTAAATCACATCCATTAATGATAGAGATAGAAAATTTTACTACAAAATTTATGGAAATGATAAGATGTATGTACGCATGGACTATGATTTCCCATTTTTATTGATGGAAGGAATGAAAATTATAGAATAAATACCCATTAAATAGTAATTTTTATATAATATATATCATAGAAGTTCCATTAATCTATCCCTATTAACATCCATGTAAATCAAAAATGAAAAAATGAATCGCGTCACATTGTGAAAAATGATTGCAACGCTTAACGGAGATGATAAGTCATACGTCCTCACAACATATGTGTTCACAATCAATAGTTGAAAGAATGTGTATTATTATTTTTACATAATCATGATTAAAATGTATACATAAAAATAATAAATTCATTATTTTAAAATGGATATAATGGATTTATTTGTGTTTGAAAAATACATTAAACTGAAAATTGTCGGTTAAGAGTTATACCTATTCTTTGAGAAAACTGGTTTAAATTAAACCTTAAACATTGAATTAAATTTCATTTGTAAATATAAAAATATTTAATTTTTTGTGGGGAAATTTATGATGATAAAAGGTTCAAAATATTCTTTGATTTTATAAAAATAGTTGAGAATATTTAAGTATAGGAGGATCCCATTTACATGTTAGGGGACAGGTAGTCATTGAATTAGATAAAATGTTAAATTAATAAAATTTAATTTTCATGAAATAATTCTTGAATTACGATATAATTCATTGATGAAATTATGATGAGTAAAAATAATGTCATAAAATAACATTTTAAAATGTCTTGTTTATTTTTTTACACCAATCCCTTAGTTTTAATGACTTGATAATCCTTTCGATAGTTACTCTCATATAAATATTTTTATTCTTATGGGGTATAGAATGTAATTTTAAAATCACAATTGACCCCAAAACTGAAATTGGATGATATATATAACAATATCTAATTCACTAAGCTGATGGTAGGATTTTTTGAATATTTTAAATCATTTAATAAAATATTATTTATTTTAAAATATCATTAATGTTTTTATTGAAAGTATATGAAATATTACGTTAATATATGTATCTAACTCATGATAAATATAAAAAACCAAAAATTTATCATTCTAAATCACCTTCTTAAAATTATTTCACATATTTTAAATCATATAAAATCACTTATTTAATAAATTACAATCTTTTTAAATGAATAATGAATGAAACAAGAGGTATTTATAGAAAATTAAGGAACCTATCATAATGGTGAGATTGACAACAGTATTGTGGCCATCAAGAATATTAAATTGTACAAGATAATAATATCCTCATCTATGAATGTACAATTAAAATTTATCTATATTATGAATGACAATATGAAATAATTTCATCATAGTAGAAGTAAAGAATTATTTTGGAAATTATTGATTATGAGTTGGTATTTTTATAAAATATAAATGTTTATTTATAATTTAATAATTGATTAAATGATTTAAAAGAAAATTTATTTTCATAAATTATCATTTTTTTCCTTTTTTGTTACATAATTTTATGAGATTGTATTTAACATTTCAATGTGTTAAAAATCAGTTATAATTTTAAAATTGGTATTTTCCAAGTAATTGATGATTTTAATTAAAAATTAAATTTCTCATATATAGAAAACTATTTTCATAAAATGGAGTTAATATTTGAATTATAAACATCAAAAAAATTAGCGAGTTGTTTTGTGATTTTTCTAAAATACTTGTATTTTTTGGTGAATAGAAAAATATAATAACATATGATTAAAGTAAAATACATAAATTATTGAGTCATAGGTGATGTAAGGAAAATGTAAGACCAAAATATTTAACTCCCCGTCATTATTATAATATATTTAGTGACAAGTCTCAAACTATTTATAGCCTTGAGACAAAATAAATACTAATAAATAAAATAATGAGAAAACACTTCTCTCCTCCCCTATAAATATCACCCCTTCCCCTAAAAAATATAAAGCTTTTTGAATTGACCAAGTTCTTCCCACTACTCTTCCCAAGACCCTCTACCACGTCTTGGATCTCTTGGTATCATAAGAAGACAAAACCATTTCCCCTAAGGAGATTCTCAAGAAGGAGAAATTCAAGAGGTAAAACCCAATTTCCTTTTCTTTTAATATAATTTCATTTTCATTTCTTTTCTTATACTCTCCTCGCCTCCACATATCCAAGAGTCATGTTAAATCCAGTATATTTAATATAAAATAATTTTATTGTGTTAATGGAATATTTAATCTTCTAATATCTTCCATTTTTTTATTCTAAAAATGAAAATATCATTTGTGATGTGCCGACTTACCACCACCAAGGATGATGCATTTTCATTTTTCGCTACCACCTTCATGGATGGTTTTATAACTATAATTATGGTTAAAATGGCTTTATTAGACATATTATATTTTATAAAATTATCTATAACAAATATATAAATAGTACATTAAATAAAAATATATGAGTTTGGGATGGCCATAAAATCCCCCAAATAAATTAAATCATTTTCAATAACTCTTTATCTAATTATTCTTTATCATAAAATATAAAAAATTATATATAATTCCAAATAAAATTCTATATTTTAATTCATAACATATAATTTCAATTCAATAGGATCAATATGAAGTTATATAAACTTCATTCTCATATACAAGTGAACCGATCATGAAAACCATGAAAACGAACACTCCCCAACAATGAAATTGAGTAGTATAACTCATCAAAAATCCCACAATCAAACTTAATAAAAATATAATTAATAAATTACATGTATAAAATGACATTATATTTTTTGAAAAAAATAATTTAATTTCATTATAGAGGATATTACTGTAATGAAATCATTCATACATAAAGTAAAAGCATTCTCAAACCCAACTCTCTTCATTGGGGTTTTCTCGCTTTCACTCCATTTTCATTATTTATGCTCCATTAAGGATCCTTAAATTTCATTTCATTGTCCTTTCATTTTGATTTTTGGATTTACATTATTCTAATATGATTTCATGAAAAAAGAAAATATTTTTCTAAAATAACTCTTCTTCATTAAAACACATGTTTTACTTTTATTGAGATTGATTATTCTTAACTCAAAATTGATGATTCTTAAATTACGTGTCATATTCCCTTTTTATTTATGAAACCTCAATTTTTATACATGAATGTATTGTTTATGAAATTAAACCCATTTCATTCGATGGGTTGTCTTATGTCCAGTATTGAAATATGATTTATGGGGAATACATGATAATGTAAATGTTATGATGTGATTGGTGCTATGAGAATTATATAGTTCTCCAATGAATTTGGGTAATTTGATGTATCTTAAGATATATTGTTATATATGTGTGAAATTGATGCTATATTTGTTTATATTTTGTGTGGGACCACTAACACATGATGTTTCATTTTTATACATTGCCACATTACATGATTTTATATAATATTTCCTCTCATGACTATGAAGTTATGATGATGATTATCTTAACACTTGTTATATTGTGTCATATAATTCTCTAATCTATTATAATGATTATATATCACCACATTCCTTGATTTATATCATCATGTGATTACTTATACTAAGTAGAATGTGAAGGATTCTAAGAATATGGAGAAGAAAGAATTAAATTATTCTTATGTTGTTTTTTTAAAGGTTATGTATAAGCCTAATTTTCCTAAGACCCTAAACCACTTGACCCAAGATATAAAATATTATTATGTTATTTATCATTAAAATTATTCAATGGTTATGTAAAAAGATGTTGGTTACCTATATTTTATATCATAGCATGGTTTACTTGATTTGGTAATTAAGATTAGAAAACCTTAGTGAAAACCCATAATATGAGAGTATGTATAAGTAATCACATAAGAATATTTGTTTTAGAAAAAATTGATCCTAAAATATATTCTATTATAGTTAATTTAAAAAAGGAATATAATATATATTCCGAATATGTTTACTTATTCTTTGTTTTAACTTTTTCTATTTTATAAAATAGTGGGAACCAAGATAAATGAGGACAAAACCCCATGCTAGGGACAATGCAATGATTTTCCGAATGAAATCCCTATTTCCTTGATATGGGGAGTTCAAAGGTTCCTAGTGGTGCTTACCTATATGTAACAAGTTATAAAAAATAACCTAAATAATTTAGAATATTGTCATTCACAAAAGGGGGATCAATTTTCAATCAATCCTTTTATATGGCACTGACCACTGACATTTAGTGGATATTATTGTCCATTAGTCCTCAAATAGTGGGTAAAATCAATGGATAAGACCATTTCATTGCTTCACTATTCTGAGATGGAGATGGTGAATCTGGAAATTTATTGTCTTGATTGAGAGGCCAATAAATGGTGGAAGTTGATTAAAATCACTAAAACAAAGGATGAAATTTAAGAGACGGAGTGGGAAGAACTTAATATAATGTTTTATAAAAAGTATTTCCCCTGAACTCTCCATACAATGATCAAGAGAGAATTCATATAGATGTAGTAAAAGGGAGGTGAATCTATCATGGACTATGAATCAAATTTCACCAAACATGCATGGTATGCTTCAAGTTTATTTATGTGCAATGATAGGAAAATCTGAAATAATACTTAGTAGAGTAAAACCAAGACATAGAAAGGCACTAGAAATTTTAGAATTTGGGAGTCATGAAGTAGTTGATTGATGTTCTCTCAAATTAGATATAGTGTTTTTTTAATGGTCCCATGGCTATGGTGATAAGAAATGAAAGATGTAGTTTCATATTGGATGATATAATTAAAAAGTTTGAAAGAAAACTAAACCATTAACATGTCAAAAATTTTGTATTAAGCATCATGGAAATTAAATCAAAGGGATGGGGAAATTTAATATGTTTGGGAGAGAAGGCCATTAAGCTCATGATTTTAGAATATTCATGATGAACCAATATAATGTTGTAGACTAAAAGAGAGAACCACGCATTGTTAAATGCTTCAAATATAGTTATAAAGGTTGTTATGAAAACTAGTGCACTAAAACTCAAGTCCTTGAGGATAATCAGCTTCATCATTAACTAAATATAAAGGGTAAATTGAAGGATTATTACATCACTACTGCTATAGTGTATCCTGATAATGATGTGGTGACAGGAATACGGGTTATTCAGTCAAGAATAGAGAATGTACTATTTCATTCTGATTCTACACATTCTTTAATATCCTAAATGTTTAGTATGACTATTAAAACACCCCCTCAAAATATGGAAGTTGAGTTATCTATGAAAACTGCTAGTTGGGAAATTATTTCAAATATATATATATATATATAACTCTTACCCGATTAATTTTTGTAGAATGACCCTCCCAAAAAATCATTTCATACATCCATTGGTTGATTTTGATTCTATTTCATGCTGGGATAGGATATCTCTCTACAAATCCAACATCATCTGTTGGGAAAGGGAGATCACTATTCACATTCTGGAGCATGCCCAAATTCTATAAAATTGTAAAAAGAAGGATAAATCTTCTTTGGACCCATCATCTAATGTGTGGATATTATTGACTTATGAGATAGAATATTTGGCTCAAATGATTGACTCAAATTTGAGAATCAGGATCGAAGACAAGACCATTGTGAGAGACTAAAATGATGTATTCCCTAATGAAGTCATAGATCTTCCTCCTGACCGAGAGGTTATTTTATCAATTGATGTAATTCCTGGATATCTTACTATATAAAAGACACATTATATAATTTCCAACATTGAGTATGAATAACTGAATAAGCGGTTACATAAAATATGAATAAGGGTTTTATACTCATGAGTGCCTCACCATGGGGTGCACCAGTCGTCTTCATCATGAAGAAATATGGATCATTATGCTACTATATTAATTATCTTAAGATACAAAAATAATGATAAAGAAATATTTTACCCTTCTATTGATAAATGATTTTTTTACTCAATGGTGTGGGGTCATGTATTCACTAATGTGGTCCCTCATCTAGGATATTACTAGTTAAAGGTGAGTAAAGAGGATATTCCTTATACTTACTTTCAAACAAGGGACCGAAACTATGAGTTCATAGTGATTCCGTTCAGACTTAATAATGATCTAGTAATATTTTTTCAATTAAGGAATAGAAACTTTAGATATTACCTCAATAGATTTTTGGTAGTATTCATTGTTGATATTCTAATGTACTCCAAGAGAGAAGATGAACATGAGGAGCATTTGAATACTATTCTAAAGACTTTTTGAGCAGTTAAATATTATAAAATTACATTAAATGTGACTGAAACATAGAGGTAGTATCATTCTGGCAGCATGTTGTCATTAGAAGTGGAATATATTTAGAACCTTCTGAGACAAATCCAATTGAAGATTGTCCTAGGACAACTTTTGTAACAGATATTCATAGTTTCCTTGGTCCAAATGGGTATTTCTGGTGATTTGTGAAGAACAACTCATGATTTTTTAACTCACAAACCCAGATGAATCATAAGGGAGAAAATTGTTACTAGACTAGTGAATGTGGATACTACTTCAAAGTGGTAAAAAATATTCTCATCATCATGCATATACTCACACTTCTTAAAAGTGGGGTACACATTAATTTATACAATGATGATTGAAAGAATGGATTAAGATTTTTAATTATTAAAAATGATAAATTGATATATTATGCCTAATGTAAGTGGATAATTCATGAGAAAAATTATCCCATTCATGATCTGGAGTTTGTACATGTGATCTTTTCATTAAAAATATGGAGGAATTATCAATATGGGGAGAGTTGTGAAATATATACTGATTGTAAGAGACTTGAATATATATTTACATAGAAGGACCTTAATATAAACCAGTGAAGATAGTTAGAATTTACGAGGATTGTGAATTCTCAATCCAAAATCCATTTTGGTAAATAAAATAAAGTGGAGGATGCTCTAAGTAGAAAGGATAATACACTATTATCAATGATGATAACTGAGAAAGATTAAATCTTCTTAGATTTTCAAAGGATGTACATTGGAATCAATAATGAAGGTAAATCATTAATCCTTTCTCAAATGATTTACCAACCATAACTCATGGAGAAAATAAATTATTCTCAAATAAATGATGTAGAAATTCATAAAAAGGTAGAAACTATGAGTAACGAGAAAATATATGAGATTAAAGTTGATGAGGATGGAGTTATAAAATTTGGGTCATGATTATGTGTACCATATGATCTGTTGATAATTAAGGAGCTTCTGAATGATTCACATATCTCAAACAACTCTTTTCACCAATGGAGAAAAAAAAAGATGTGTTGATATATCTGTGAGAACTATTTTTCGGATAATATAAATAAGTATATCGCTAATTATACATTAATGTGTTTGATATGTCAAAAAAGTTAAGGATAAAAGATAAAATTCTATGGTCATAATGGAACTATCCCTCATACCAAAATGGGAATGGGAAAACATCACTGAGAAATTTATGACCACACATCAAAACACATCCAAAGAAAATAATTCTATATGGGCTGTTTGGATCATTTTATAAATAAATCTCATTTTATATCAATTTTAGTTGATTTATCACTATATTATCTTTCACGGATATACATTTGAGAAGTGTTAAGTCTTCATGGTGTACCCCTATAAATATAATCTGATTGAGGTAAAAGAGTCACTTTCATGTTCTAGAAAAGTCTCCAATATTCTCTAAATAAAGAGATTATCTTAAATATGACATATCATCCTTAAACTGATGTCCTACCAGAGCGGACTATTCTTACACTAAATGATATGTTGGGGGTATTTCTTATCACTTCAATGGAGAATAAAACAAACATATTTCTCTATATGAGTTCTCTTACAAGAATCGTTTCCACTCAAACATCCATATGTTTCGATATCAGTCCCTTTATTGGAATGTATAGAGAACACAATCATGATGGGTTCAAGTTAGTGAAGGTAAGCTGCTATGACCTGAAATGGTCAATAAAATGGTAAAAAATGTGAAAACTATTCAACAACACATCATGGTATCTCAAAGTTGAAATAAGAGATATGTACACAATCATCAATGATACAAAGTGTATATGGTTGTAGACATGTTATTACTCCACAAATCCCCATAGAATAAGATCCTAAGATTTGGGAATAAAAGAATATTGAGTCCCAGGTATATCATCACCTTCATGATTCCTGATCGTGATAGGGATTTGGATTATCGACTGGAACATCCACAAACCATTTCATAAGTACATCATATATTCCATGTATCGCTCTTGAGTAAATTCATACCATATTCATCACATGTACAAAATCTATAGGTGATACAATCGTAAAATGATATGTATTATAAAGATAAACTATTGAAGATCCTGGATAGTAGAGATAAAGTTATAAGAAACAAGAATAATTCCGATGTGAAAGTGCTATGGTGGAGACATAAGTATGAAGGGCTAACATGGGAATGAGAGGCATCAATGAGGGAGAAATACCCTAAATTTTTTCACGATTGTATGTAAAAACAATTGAGGGTGAAATTTCATTAGGGGGAATAATTTAATGACCCAAAGATGTTAACAATAGAAATTTAATTCTTGTAATTATGACATATACTATAAATCACAAAAAAAAACTCAGATAAAAAATTAAAAACTTTTTAAATGAAGAATTAATGAAATAAGAGGAATTTTTAGAAATTAAGGAGCCTATCCTGAGTTAATAATAACATGAAATTTAGAATAGTATTGTGACTTCTAAGAATAATAAACCACCCAACATAATAGTAAAATAATCTATGAATGTATAAGAAAAACATAGTAATCTTATAAATTAAAATTTGATTTATTTATATCATAATATAAGAAAAATAAACATTTTAAAAATTATTGATTAAGTGTTAGTATTTTTATAGAGAATAAATGTCAATTTGTAATTTTATAATTTATATAATGATTTAAAAGAAAATTTATATCAATAAAATCGGTTCATAAATTATCAATTTTCATCCTGTTATTTTAATATATTTTTATGATACCTTAATTGATTTTTCAATGTGTTATAAAATCAGTAATAATTTTAAAATCGATATTTTAAATGTAAATGATTATTTCATTTAAAAATTAAACTTATAATATTTATGATATAATTTTTTTAAAACTAAGATTATTTTTTAATTCTAAACATCAAAAAATGGTTAGGGTATTTTTTGGGATTTTCTTAAAATACTTGAATTTTTGTTAAATAGTAAAATATGATAATTTATGCTAAAAGCTAAATAGATGAATTATTATGTAATAGATGATTTAAGGATGATATAATCCCAAAAATGAGAACTCCCATTAATTATTTTATTATATTTGGTGATAAGGCTGAATCTGTTCATGTCCTAAAGTGATGATAATAAAAAATGATTAAAATAATGATTAAACACCCCTCTCATCCCCAATAAATACTACCCCTTCTCCTCACTCATTTACAAAATTGATCCTTTTCAATGTTCTACTGAATAAAACATACTTTCCCCTACCCCATTCCCATTATATATTGGTTTCATCAAAATACCAAAACCATTTCACTAAGGATGTTCTCAATAAGGATAAATTCTAGGGGTTAAACCCTCCTTCTTTTTCTTTTAATTTCTTTTCAATTCCATTTATTTTCTTATAAACTAATCACCTAAACCTATCAAAGAGGCTTGATAACTCCATTATATTTTATATACTATAATTTTATTATTTTAATGGAATAATTCATCTTCTAGTCTATTCCCTTTTCCTTTTGTAATAAAAATGAAAATATCATTTGTGGTGTGTCGATTTACCTCCACATTGGAGGATGTGTTTTCATTTTTCACTATCACCTTCAAGGATGGTTAAGAACCCATAATTATAGTTAAATAATATTTTAGTACACATATTATATGTAAAATATTATTCTATAATGAATATATAAACATGATATCAATTAAAATGATACATGTTCCCGATGGTCATAAAATCTGATAAATAAATTACATCATTTCATTAAATATTTATCTAATGATACATCTTTATACAATATAAAACAATTTAATATATTACCAAATGCACTTATTTATGTCCATTAATGATATATAATTTCAATTATAAACACTCATTCCCAATTTACATAAACTTTCACACTCATATTAATGTGAATCGATCATAAATACCAAGAAAACAAACACTCCCAGATGATGAAATTGAAATCTATAAATCATAAATAAATCTAATAAATTATATTATTAAAACTATACTGAATAAAATTAGTGTATAAAAGGATATTTATTCATTAATTAATAAATTTATGTCACGAACAATCTCTGGTTGACAAAACACCCAGCACCTGACCCGGTCAGTGGCATGGCCCAAATGGAGTACCCTATCCCCATGAGAAGTCACAAGTGTCAGGGTATGATAAATAAGTTTTGGGAACAATTAAATCCAATATAGAAGAACTAAACAATCAAAAATAATAAATACACAGAATCTAAAAATTTAGTTAAACAAGCCTTTAATAAAAATTGGGAATTGAAATATGTGGTTTTAGAAAAAAACCACGATGGCCACAACTCAAAATTTGCAACAAACACAACCCAAGAACCACCTTAAGGAAATGGGTCGTCATCCTTGAGTGTTCACTACAACGTCACACTAAGTATGGAAGCTAACAACTAAAACCATCTATTTTGAAAGTGTTACATGAACCTACGACAAATATTTCCAATCCTAATTTCACTGAATGGTGTATGTAGGGTGTGAATATAAGCCCAATAGGATGCCACTCAAAAGTGATTCCATGTGATAATCATTATAAAACAAAAATATTTCATGTTTTTTAAAACAAGAGATTACATAAACAATTTTAAAAGGATTCAACATTCAATAAAAATAGTTTTCAAGTGGGAAAATTTTGAGAATGAACACTTTTAAAGAAAATTCACATGCCACTGAATTTTCCAACCAAAAAACACAATTTGATGAAATTAAGTAATAAATATCCAATGATAACTAGTAATGGGAATACACCTAGGAATAAGTTTGTTGTCATCCCTAGGTACCTCTTATCTCAGTTACAAGTAACTATAAAAATATCCATTCTCATGCACGATCCACTAGAATGGGAATAGGCCATAACCTATTGGTCCCCAACATCATCATCATATTTTAGTTAGTGCATTCATCGTCAAACATTCTATATGAAATAGGGACAATACCACTCTGGATTACTAGCATACTAGAACACGTCTACCCACCAAGATACCCAAGTTTTCCTTTTTGTGCTCAAACATGTTGAAACGATTATAAAATACCATTTCTCATGGAAATTCAATTTATAAATCATAACGAAATCATAAATCCCACATAAAATCCACAAAATACCCCTTTTCATGTTTAAATTCATTTTAACATTATAATCACACCAAAACATCCCATAAACATGTCATGCACCTTTCTTGTAATTTAAAAAATCATTCCGCCATTTTTAAAATATTCTCAAAATATTTGAAATCACAAATCATCACTTTCTCTTTTAAAAAACCCATTTTAGGAATATACACACTCCAAAACAATTCCTCAATATCTTTTTTAATGATTATGTAACTCAATAAACTATATTAAATATTTATAAAACATCTTCAAGGAGTATAATAATATTTTTCACATAAACTCCATTCAAACACCTCTTTCAAGGACAATAGCAGAGTAAACCTCTTCCAAACAACAATTGGAATCGCAATACACATTAAATAAACCATTTTAACATGTTATAAAATGAACCCAAATGATACCATAAGAGTTACACGAGAAAAACACAACATTTCAAGAAAAATGTTACTTTAAAAGTAAAATCTTAACCAATTACATAAAAAATAGATTTTTCACCATATATAACATATAAGTAATAGGTAAATAGGTAAATAAAGCAATAAAACTCACCAAAAAATGCTTCCATGTGGAATCACCTATAATTTCTGTCAAAACCCCCATATCATTATGTGAAATTTCATCTGCACCACTGTCGCACCATAAGGGAAATAAAATTAAACATCATCTAATAATATTAACCACGAAACTGAAAAAAAACCTAGTTACAAAACCCTAGATTCTGAACATTTGAAACATCAAGTAAGAGGGAAGAAACCCTTAGGATAATAGAGGAAACAAGGAAGGGATTCAGTTACATGAGAAACATTGAATAAATCACCCTAAATACACCAATATTAGAATCTTCAATCTTCCAATATTGAAAGGGAGGTTTGAATAAGGCTGAGTTAGTCTAGTTGGGAATGAACTGTGGGAGAAAGAGTAAATAATGAATGATTAATTAATGAAACAAATTACCTTTGAAATTCTAGATGATTTGAGAAACCTGGATAAACTTATCTCTAATCCAAGATGATGATGAGATCCATAGGGTGAAAAAGAACATGCGTGTGAGCCTACATTTTGTGTGCTTGAGTGAGATGTAGAATGACCGAAAACTGTTAAAAATGAATAAGATGTAAATGAAATAAAATATTTTTTTAAAACTAGAAATTGGATCACAGGTTGGCTTAATGCCTGAATAAATCAACAAAATCCACAATTATTTTTTGTTACTAAGGTGTCCAAATAGATATGGTGTATTGAATAGGTCAGGGTAGGCCAATTGGATTGTTTAATGGGTGAAAAATATTAAAAACGAAGGAGTTATAAATGAATGAAATTTTGTTTTCAAATTTGTAAATGGGCATATGGTTTGGCCCAAATCTTGAAGAAATAACCCCAATAAACATACTGCCAAAAGGCTCTAGTAGGACTTTCAAAAACTCAATTCCAAGCCACCTCATCCTTATACATTACCTTTAAAAAATGCAAATCCAAATACCATATAAGACTTTCAAGACTAGTGAATTAGATCAAGAACACCTGAGACACCAAATCTAATCCCCTAACACCTGGAAACCAAGAGAAAACAATGAACCAAAATAAGATTAGAAAAAGCATGGAATTGAAGATCTGAATCTGATAATTCACCTTATTATAAATATTTACACCCTTGGAATGCCACAACAATTCCAATAAAAAAATCAAAACCCAACTGATATTCTATGATAGATTCCTTGCCAAGTTCGCCCACCCCCAAATGGACAAAAAACCTCTAGTTGATCAATAAAAGGGAAACTATCGCCAACAAAAATTTACCCCACTTACCTAAATGTATCAAACATATTCAATCCACAACACATTGGGAGTTCTCCAATCTCGCGTTTACCCAATGAAAAAATTGGTGGTAAGATATCTCCAAACGAGACTACCTACCACCATGCTAACACCAAGAACACTATAGAATTATAGATATGGGAAGACCTAAATAGACTCCCCACCATAAAAGCCAACTAAATTTCTCCATACAGAACTGGGATACTCATAAGGGGAGACTAAATGAACTTTCCGCCATAAGGGATAGACTAACATTAGACTTATTCCAAATAATAGATATGAGACACATGGTGGATCCCCAAACCATAATAACCAACCATTGTTACCATATAGTAGGGGACGACATTAAAAAGACCCCATAAGATTGAATCCCCACTACAAATGGGTGGGTGTCATTCAATGAAAATCCAAACTAGAAATGACACTCAATGATTTACCACTTCCACGGGCATCACCATCCTTGACTGATACTGACCAAGATTAAGATTAAAAAAATCCTAGGAGGTTATTCATTCATGAACTACGACACTGAGGGTTGCAGCCACTAGACTTAAAGTAATATTTTTGAGGAAACAAACCCACTCCCTCCCCCTCGAAAACAAAGGAGATACTTATCCACCAACACATATTACATCCCTATGGGATTGGGTCCCAAGATATCATTACAGCACATAGGACCACTTGAAATGAAACAAAAAAAATCAAAACATCAAATTTTCTCATCCTCCTACACTAGGGATAGAAGTTAAACCATGATCCCTTACACTCATAGTAATTTCCTGACTGCGTCAAAAGATTCACTCAAAGGCCTATGGTTGGATCCCTTATGTTTTAAGCATCTTTTTTGCTGTTTCCAGGAGAAAATGATCACAACACCCCATTAACTTCACTGTCTAAAAAACACACCATTACCGAAATAGGGACTCAGAGGATGAACATGAATCACCTCTTTTATCTATAAAAAGAAATAGCCGAATGAAAACACATGGAAGACATCTTCACGTAGGACAAGGAATTCAAAATTCTCAGAATTGAAACACACTTTCATTGATGAAGAATCCATTTAAAGGATCCAAAAAATCCACCTTTTTCCCTTAATAGAAAACACAACAATACAAGACACCACCAAACATAAATCTCTCAAGTGATAGAGTAATTAGCAGGAGTGGAAACTTGAATAGAGTTCCAAGCAACATGATATTACTACAAGTGACCATTACGGCAGTGAACTACCATAATTTTCCCACACCGGTTTCCTGACATGAGCCCTTGACTTAGTGAGACTAATAAAGAATCCAAAGGACCTTCAAGACATCATTCTACACAAACGATCGATAATTTTTTCACTTTCTTCATTGGAATTCCCCTTCACCACTTAAAATAAAACATATAGACACAACGGTGTCAAAATTCACCATTAACGGTTTAAGAAACCCTGGAAACTTATGGAACCAAGTTGTATTTCAACCTTCTACAACCACTCTCCTACCACACAAGGATCTTATTAATCAAAAAAGAATAGGGGCAGACTCAACCCTGAATCCCATGAAGATAGTATGTAAATTGATCAACTAGAGAGCCTGCTATCAGTGAATCACATGTGGTTTCTCTTAAATCATGAATTAACTCTTTATGGGGTCCTAACCTAGCCAACAAGATAATACAAGGATACAACCAAGCTGGTCCTTTGGCCAAAATGTACAATAAACTAGTTTCATGCATCTGAGGATAGTAACAGCAAGGACTTCCTGAGAAATTTCTCACAAAGGGCCAACAATCAATACTTCATCCCAACATACAAAAACAAATACCCCAAAACATCATTCAAAAAAGAAGGTTTCTCAAACTGAATACACACCTCCACAACATTCCAAAAAATACATAAGTTATACCAACCAAAACAGTTATAAATATATCTGTGTTTCTTATAAATTCATCTCTTTGAAAATAAAGAGGTCGACAGTTGGTGTATCCACCAATGGTATCCCATGGGCCTCACACAAGCATGTTTTCATGCCACACCAAGAACCCTCCTCTTGTCTATAATGACAGTAATCTATTTGTGCCCCAAACCATCCATCTTTCCAAGTAAATCCATGCATGTTGTCTCTCAAGGAAATACAGAAGGTTGAAACAAAAATGATTTCCACTTTTTAAAACCGATACATTCAACTGACACTTCCTTTTTCTCAAAACAGCTAACAACAAAATAATAACCCAATATATATCTTATAAGACATTTCAGAAAAGAAACAATCATTAAAAAAATCACTTTAATGTCATACACATTAATGTCAAATAATCTCATCCCATTTCAAAACACTTACAGTTTTATGAAAAACTCTCTTACACCCATTCCCACTAATTAAAAAAACTCATTTATCCTCATATAAATCATGATCCCCAAAAATTAGTGAAACTTTTTAAAATACAATTAATTAAAAATTAAAAATACATCTTCAAAACCCACACATAAATTCCATAACACTTCATTCAATTCAAAACACTTTTCAATGGTTTAGAAAATTCTACTTGAAAAACATTTTCAAAATCCCCTTTATCAAAATTCATACTTTCAAAATAGGTCTAAACCCACGATTTACTATTTCAAAAAAATATGAAATTTTATTTCTACCCATTCAGAAATAAAATACTTTTCACTTTACTTGAAATTAATTTCATAGAAAATCACACCTTTTTAAATCATGTCATTTTTTCTTTAAAATCAGGTTTCCACGATTACAAAATAAAGATACACAAGACAATGCTAGAGGAAAATAGTGTTAGTGGACGAGTAGGAAATATGGTTGGCGGCCATACACCAGTCACTTCACCATCATAGGTAGTGTTATAGGTAAATATCCATGGATCCACATGGCTTTCTAGGACTGTCAATCTCTCTAAGTCTATTATCCCAAATCTCTTTTCATCCCCTCCCCAATGCTCAACAAACCACATGATCAAAAGAACAGAAACAAAATCCTACTTTCCATAGTGACATGAGTCATGTAATGAGGTGTGTTGGACAAAAAAACTACTCATAATATGAAATTCATGTCCCTATAGTTCGAAATCTGGTCTTCCCAAACACTTTCCCAAAAGTAAATGACCTGAAAAGCGCAAACCTTCCCTTTGATACCATTTTGTCACAAACTAGATCTTGTCACCATCCAACACAGCACCGGACCCAGACTATGGCAAGGCCTGAAGAGAATTCCATATACCCACAAGACATCGCAAGTTCCTATGTATGATAAATAAGTGTTTTGGAATGATTTACAAGAATATAGAAGCATTAAAAAACCAAAAATAAATAAATAAATGAAATAGGAAAAATTCAATCCAAACAAGCATTTAATAAAAGTTCTTTAAGTAGGGTGTGACCCTAAGACCAATAAGATACCAACCAAAATAGATTCTAGGTGATAAACATTATAAGTCAAAAAGAATGCATGTTTTTATAAATAGTAAATTCCTTAAACACTTTTTTAAGGATGAAAATTTCAATGAAAATAGTTTTTATGGGTGAAATTTTAGAGAATGAACACATTTAAAGAAAATGCACATTATTCTGAATTTTCCACCCCAAACACACTTTATTTCTATTTTATGTACAAAATATCGAATGAGAACTAGTCATAGGAACACCCCTATGCAATAATAAGTTGCAAGCCATAGGTACCTCATATCTCATTGAAATGTAACCATAATAAATATTTGTTCTCAGGCATGAAAAACTAAAATGGGAATAACCCATAACATATTTTTCCACAACATCATCATCATAGTTTAGTTATTGTTTTCATCATCAATATTTCTTTGTGAAATAGGGACAAAACCACTCCGGATGAGAAGCATACTCGTACACGTCCACCCACCTAGATACATGGGTTTCCCTTCTTGTACCCAAAAAAGTTTCACATCTTATAAAATATAATTTCACATGAAATACTATTTAAAAATTATACACACATCAAACTACCCAAACACAAGCCACAAAATACCACTTTTCACATTCAAAATCATTTTAGTATCATACTCACACCAAAACATCCCATAAACATGTCATGCGCCATTCTCGTAATTTAATAAATCATTACAAAATTTATAAAATATTATTAAAAAATTTCAAATTATAAATCGTCAGTTTCCCTTTCAAAAATACATTTTAATAACATTCACACTTCAAAATATTACCTTAACAATGTTTTCACACTTTATGTAAGTCAATAAACCATTTGATATTTTTATAAAACAACTTGAAGGTGTATAACAAGATTGTGCTCATAAAATCCATTAAAAAACACTCTTTCAAGGCCAAATTCACACAAAAACCCCAAAAAAACAAATTTCATCCCAATACACATTTAATAAACCATTTTAATTATTTATAATATGACCCCAATTGATGCCATAAAGTTTCACAAGAAAAACATGCTATTTGAAAAACAATAATAACTTTAAAATTAAATACTTACTAAATTTTTCAAAAATAGATTTCTCACTAGACTCAACATATAAGGAACATCATAAATAAGTAAATAAAGAAATCTCACTCATCAATAAGTTCATACACAAGGAATAACCTGCCATTTGTGTCAAAACACCTAAATAATTGTATGAAACTTCAAACGAACCACCGCCACACCATAAGGGAAATAAAATGGACCAAAATAAAATAATATTGAACCAAGAAACTCAAAAATAAACCCTAGGTATGAAACCCTAGTTTCTGGATATTTGAAACATTAAGGAAGAGGGAATAAATCCTAAAGGGAATTGAAGAAACAATGGAGGGATTCAATTACTTGAGAAACATTAAAGAATTAAACTCAAATACACCAATAGTTGAATACTAAAGTATCCAAAACTGAAAGGGAGGTTCTAATAAGGATGAGGAGGTCATGTGGGGACTTAAATAGTTTTAAAAGAGTAAAAAAGTGAATTATTTATGAAAGAACAAAATTACCATTGCAAATATGGATGATTTGAGAAACCTAGAAAAACTTCTCCCTAATCCACGATGAATATGACCTCCAAAGAGGTAAAACAGAACATGGGGGTCCACTGAGATTTTTTGGGATCAAGTGAGATGTGGAATGAACGAAAAAAGTTAAAAAATTAATTATATATCAAAGTAATAAAATATTTTTTGAAAAATATACATGGGCTCATGGGTTGGCCCAATGCTTGAATAAATCACCCAAATCCACCATGATTATTAGTTCATGTGGGGTCCAAATAAAAATGGTGGCATGAATAGGTCAAGGGAGGCTATGTGGGAAGTGTAATTGGTGAACAAATGTTAAAATGATGTTTATAAAAGTAACATGTTTAGTTTTTAAATGTAGAAATGAGCCACAGTTTGGACCAAATCTTGATGAAACCACCCCAATAAACATACCCCAAAAAAGGTTATATAAGGAGTCTCACAAATTCAATTTCAATCAACCTCATCCTTATAAATTAACTTTAAAAAAACAAATATCATCCAAGACTTCCAAGACTAATGATTAAGATCAAGAACTCCTGAGACGCCAAACCTAATCCCGAAACACCTGGAAACCAAGAGTAAACTATGAACCAAAATAATATTCAAAACAATGAATGGAATTGATGATATGGGATTCACAATTCAATATTATTATTCAGGATATAAAATGAATAAATTATATTTACATGAGATGCGGGTATTCATGAACCCAAATCTCTTCCTTTATGTTCTCCCTTATTGAATCCATTTTCAGTATGGTTGTTTCATTAATGTTCTTTAAATATGATTTCTTTTTTCCTTCCTTTTTCTTGAATGGATATAAAAAATTTTCAATCTGAGTTAATGAAAAATGAAAATATTGTTTCTAAAGAACTATTCTTTCTAAAAACACATATTTTAATTCTCTTGAGATTGTTTCCTCTTAACTCGAGCTTGATGATTCTTAGACCAGGAATGTTTTTCCCTTTTTCATTTAGGAACCAAAATGTGTATTCATTAATTTATGATTTATGAAATTAATCTGATTCCTTTCCAAGGATAATTTTATGTAAAATATGGATATGAGTTCTATGTGGCATTAATGATAATGTATGTATTATGATGTGATGGTGTGACCATAATTATATAGAACATCTAAATGTTTTGAGCTGATAGGTGCGACTAAAATTATATAAAACACCAATTAATTGGGAAATGTAATGTATATAATGATATAAATTGAAATATTTCTGAACATGATGGTAGATTTTTTCACAACTTTGTGCTGTAATTTAACACTCGGACATGATGTTTTATTTTATTGCATTTCTGAATTCCATGAATTTATCTAAGTATTCCTTTCATGATCATGATGTTATAATGATGATTAATCTCACACATGTTTTATTATTTCATGTTTTTATTTATCCTTTTACTAGTATTTTATCACATCCCTTTCCTTGATTTATATTCTGAAGTGATTACTTGTATTATAGAGAATGACAAGGAGACTAACAATATATAGAGAAATAAATTAAATAATTTTAATGGTTTATTTTTTAAAATTTATGTATAAGAATAATTTTTCCAAGATAATAAAAAACATGATCTTGTATTTGTAACACTATTATTTTGATTATCATTACAAATTTGTAACCGACATGTGAGAAAAATCAGGATCTCTATATTAATTTCTTCAAAATTATATGAATAAAATTAAAATTATAATAAGATATTAATATAATAAACCAATGACATTATTTATATTTTAGATATCATTTAAACCTTGTATTTCAGTTTTACACCCTTTTAACAAATTGCGATTGTAACCATTGCAATCACCTTTTCACGATTAATAGTGTATAGTGTTACTTATAATATAAATTTATTTCTAAACTAGCCCTATGATAATATATTTCAACATTCATGATTATACATCTAATATTAAAAATTTTATAGTATTTTTAAATTATTTAATATTATATATATAATAAATTTAATTTAATTTAATTTCAAGAACTATATACATAATTTGATGTTAAAAAATTGTCGAACTATTATTCAAATATAAAAATTTAACTCATATTTAACATTTTATATTTAAATTGAAAATTTTCTTGTCAGTATTAATTTTCCTCAAACAAAAATTACTTTTATAGTATTTCAGACCAATTATGTGAATTTTTTACTAATTTCACAAACATTGTAACAACATTTCATAATAATTTATGGCTATTATTTATAAAAAAAATTATAATTAAATTAACATGATAAAAACATACATTCAAATGTAAAATAATAATTTTAAACCAAATAAATTCTAGTTTTTTCTATGTCATAAAATATTATAAAAATAAAAAGTAAGAATGTGAAATTTTTTACCTTTTCATTTACTAAATGTAATTGGGTTATTTATAATATTATATAACATTTTATACATTTAAACTATTTTAAAATAATAATGATTAAATGTTTAAAAAATATACATTTGTCAAAAAAATCACTATTTACATGAAAATCAATTTGTTCAGTAAAAATCTTAACATTTTTCATGATATAATTTTGAAGCGATGATTTTGAAAATTATTTAAATGTTATAAAATAATTTATTAAAACCTCCAAATATTAATTATAATAATCTATCAAAAAACTCAAAAAAATATTTTTAAAATTGAGAGGGAATTTCATAATAATTTTTGACATGTTTGTCCAGATTAGGAAATTTATATATATTTGTTAATTCAGTTACATCAATTCATAACCACTAATTCAAAATCTATGTTATAATGTCCATAATAGTATTTCTTTGTTCATTTACTCTTTTTTGTTTTAAATGTTATCTAACATAGTATTCTTTTAAAATCATGGTATCTTACTACCAAGAAGGAAACCCAAATAGGGAAACTAAGAGAAGATGAGAACCTATTATAGAAACATGAAATCTATAAAGAATAAACAGTACAACCAAGGGGTTAGCTTCAAATCTCAGTAAGATTCCACCAATTACTCTATAAATTTTCTTAAAAATTAAATTCAAATTTGTTAAAAGGGGTTTCAATAAAGATAATTCATGGTTTTACATTTCATAATATGAAAGTAAAATCATTAGAATTATATCACAACATGATGCAGTTTTAAAATGAAATAAAATAAAAAACCCATTTTCAATCGTCAACAATGAAATACATTCAATTCATTAATTTTAGAATTAAACAATTTTTGGGGAAAAATTAAAAATACTTCAACGATATAATGTTGTATAAATAAACATATATAAACAGGCAGCATATATAAATGACTCGGAAAATTATCAATTTAATAGAATCAAGATTCATTATATCAGTGGGATGATCAATCAAAAATGATAATCAATCAAACAGGGATAATCTAGTGATTTTTTGTGAATAAATTAATGCCTTTTATTGATTATCATTTATAATAATGTCACAGATATAACATTTATAAGATATTGAGTAAGGTGTAGTTTATATAATGAATAAATCGGGATTTATCCTTGGGATTACATCATGTCTAGATGGGTCTCGATAAAACCACATCCATGAAAGCGTTCTTTCATAGATTAATATATGTAGTAGCATCTATCAAGTTAACTATGGATTCAGACCATCTTGTAGGAGTCTCCTAGTGAAGCACAAATCTATTTCATCTCATACCAATACCAGTACTCTAATAACTACTCAATGGTGGTGAGTGAGATAATTAATTTCTGATCATCAAAAAGAAAAATATCCATTGATATCAATATAAGATCATTACATAATCATTTCACATAATTCTTTATTAACATCATTCACCCACCGCGAAACAAAAATAAATGGAATAATCAATTTTTTAATAGACCAAAA
Organism: Viscum album; assembly: GCA_963277665.1. Taxonomy (NCBI): domain Eukaryota; kingdom Viridiplantae; phylum Streptophyta; class Magnoliopsida; order Santalales; family Viscaceae; genus Viscum; species Viscum album. The sequence goes on along the minus strand of OY728155.1, from coordinate 353,422,631 downwards.
TTGGATTTAAATTAATAATTTGTGTTAGATCAAGTGGTTATAAATAAAATTAAGATATTGAATTTTGAAAAATTAGGGAACCATGAATCGTCAATTTCAATTCATAACCTTTTACTCATTTCAATATTCAATATAGAAACAAAACACACCATTCTTCATGAATCGTCATCAAAAACCCTATTAAGAATTTAATAAAATTATCAATTTCAAAACAACCTAATCGAATTTAAAAGTAGTATTCAGAATCAAATATCTTTTAGTCATTTTAAAAAATTGTTTTATGCCCTTTTTAATGTTACATACATGATCATTTAAAATTATACACGAATCACGATATAATAAATAAGTTGAAAATCATTCAAAGAGTTGTATTTTTTAAATAATAAATTTGTGAATTGGAAACCGTTTGGAGAAAAACATAGGGTTCAATAAATTTCATTTAAAAGAAGGGATTTAAAATAAAAAATAAAAAATGAGACTATGTCATCAAATTCATTGAAATATACTTTAATATATATTTGAAAAAATTTATATAACAACTTATAATTAAAAAATTTATAAAAAAAATATTAATGGAATATATTCTTAATAAATTTAAACCATTCCATGTGGCATCATATAGGTGGTGTTCAAATAGTCATTCACAATTCAATTCAAGGTCAATTATCAATGAACATATATTAATAATAAGTAATACATTATTATAAATTCTAAATAAAAAAATGAAACATAATAGTAATGAATAGTGTATAAAAAATTACCTCATGTATAAAATGTCAATATCTAAACAATAGATGCACTTCAAATTGTAAATAAGAGAAAACGTCATCAAGGGGATGTATCCACAATATTCTGTACAAATAAACCAAGTGAAAACCATACACTAATCCCCTTCTAGTGACCTCTATTCGGAGATAACAAAATAATTTCATGATAGACTATATTAAAAAGATATAATGATAGAAGATACAATTCCACATCAGTAACACATCAAATAAGATTTTTTATAGATATAAATGTGATTGATCATTTTAAATAAAGTAAAATGAGTTCATATTGGAATAAATACCTTAAATTACAGAATAATAGGGATTAAGTAACCATTTTAGATAGATCAACATGATGATATGATGTTTTAAAATGGAAACCCATTCCATATTCCATCAGAAATTCTATGGTGATAATGTCCTAGATGTTTTGGTAAATACATGACCACTACAATTCCATAGTTGATCCTATTCATATCATGGTGGAAATGAATACTAATAAGAGGTCACATATATATCCACACCTGGGAGAAACAATTCAGTATATTTTTGACCAAGACAATACATATTAAATAAATATAACATTGACCCTGAGGTTGTGAACCTGGATGTTTTCCACCAAAAATGTCCAAAAATAAACAATTTTTAACCATCTAATAAACAGAAAATAATTAATTAAAAATATATTCTCCAAATAAAAAAACATGAAATAAAATTTTGATATATTATAGTTCTCCCAACAATAAATTCATTCTTCCCCCATGTCGATTACATTATAAATTATAGAAAACATCTTCAAAAATGAAAATCGATGAATATGAATTCTAAGATAAATAATTTCACAAATCTCATGAAACCTTAAAAAAGATCCTATATTTTCAATTAAAGACACTAATCGAGAAAAAAACTATCTAATAACATTGATAAGATAAATAAATGACCATGAATGTCCAAAGACAAAGCATAGGTCTCCCCACCATTTTAAGAGCCACCAAACTGGTAGAACATGTAGAAATCATCCATCAGGGAAAAATCATTTTAACGAAAGGATTGAAATTGACCACTCAACATAAAAAATCAACTTGTAGCAAAAACCAAAAACATAGGTTAATGTTACACACAATTGATGTGAAAAATTACAAAAGAGAAAATTACCATAAGTATTTGACTAATGATTTAGTTATATACAATAAAGGAAAAAAAGGAAAAAATGATTTCTATATTGAAAAGGTCTTTGATGGTGTCTTGGGATTTATATCCTAAAACCCTAATACTCGATGAAAATAATATATTTAAACATCAAAAAATATGGTTTCTTGTTCTGTTATGAGTCAACACCATCTTAGAGACCTATGCACATTCCCAAATCTTGTCCAAGTGCAACTAGAAATACCTAAAAACAATATCCCTATTTCATATATAGGGTACTACAAGATATCAAAAATTCATATAACCCAACCCATCAATATCAATCTCTAACGATACAAACATCCAAACCAATGGATAATAAGAATCAATAATCAACCTAAATGGTAACCAAATCTGACCATATAATGATATACACAAAAATAAATAAAAGAAAAATTTATCAAAAATAGCCACAAAAATATAAGAAGATCCCAAAAGAATATTTCATTACATCCCCAATAGATAATAAACATAAGCTATTAAGTACAAAAAAGTTGAATTCAAATATATTTCTATAGAAAATACACAAAATGAGTAATTGATATATATCATGTAAAACCGACCATCATAATGATAAAAACCACTATAAACCAAAAAAAATCCCAAATATCATGAGAAATACGAAAAAAATAACTATAATAATAATTTTATAATCAATAGATGACCTATAATATAGAAAAACTCATATGGTTTCCACATCAACATTTTTACCGACATGAGCGACCATTATAAAACAAAACTCACACATTATTCACTATGTGAGATGACTGATTCCATTGAATATGGATAGATCCCATTTTTCATAAATTACCCACTTCAAATTAGTAAATATCTCGTGATCCTAACCAAAACATATTCTTTTCATTTCCAAACATAAATAACATATCTTGGATATTCAAGCGGCCCTAGAAATTGAAAACTCTTACCGAATTAAAACATGATTTCTTAGGTTGGATAGGATACCTATAAAGGAAACAAATGAGTTTCCTTTTAATTCACTAACAGTATTCACACCACTCATCAAATTTATATAAACCATAAAACTAAACATCTTCCAAAAATTCATCAATGGTTAAGGCCTTCCCCATCTATAGTTATTATTCTATCTCTAGTTTAAAATAAAAAAAACATCCATGATCATTTTGATATGTAATTAAACAAATTGATGATATGAAAACTGATCTGTGTGGAAAAAACTCTTTGGAAATATATATCCATAATATATTCATTAACAATAAGATCATATAAATATAATACCATGTTTAAAACATTACTAGAATAATTTACAACTAATCTCCCACCTTTAATGAGACCCATGAGGTCATAGGATTTATTGTAAATCAATTATTTAGGATATCATCACCAAATGAATGGTGATATAATGAATTCCAAAAATATTCATTAAACAATTTGTGGAGGAACACTAGTATCAACAATTCTCATAGAGTTCATAAAAAAGTGGAGTGAAAAAATGACCCTCAACACATCAGGAGTCCTCAAAGAAAACAGTGTTCCTTCAACTTCATCAACACACTTTATTACCATAAGACAATCCCACTTATGCCAACAGTATGGTTGAAAGTGATTTATGATGTTCTAATTGGGATCCAAAATCTTGAATGAATCTAGCTCTACAAATCAATATGGAGTATGGGTTAAGTCTTCAATTCAGGGTGCAATATCAAAAATATGTAAAGAACGAAATCATTGACGAGATTAGTGGATAAATATTCTATATTTATCTAATAAAATTATTTGAGTCACATATCCATAATTTATAAAACTTTATACCCAACCAAAACATAAATTAAATTTTAAAATATAATATATGAACTAAAATATTACCTGATATATCCAAATTAAAACAATGAAAACATCACTATTACATTAAATTCAGAGAATAGATTCCCTATTTTTTTTAAATGACTTTTATTTTATATTTTCAATTATTTATTTTTATCCATTATAGTTTAAAACATTTAATAAAAATCTAATGAAACATCCTCCATGTTTGTAAAACATTAATAATAAAATCCTACTCTAGAACCATTTTTATTTAAAGTCCATTAAAAACTAGAATTTATTCCTATAATTTTATTTTTTAAATGTCCTATATGTGTCATTAAATATCAGTTTTACAAACAAATAATATCATGAAAAATAATTATTTGTTAATAAAAATAATTTTCCAAATAGAATTGAACAAACTATTTATCCAAAAAAAATAAAAAATTTATAATATCATCTTATTAGGGTTTAAAAACCCTGTAGAATAAAATCAATCAAACCAGACCAACAAACATCCACTCAAAGAGAATAACCCTCTAAACATAAATCTATGATATGATGTCATTCTGGGTGAAAATTTAAAAGGATTATGTTTTGGATTAAATTTGAACTATAATTTGATTACTCAAAATAGATGTTGATACAAAAAAATCATCATTATATTAGTTCCCATATTTTCTCTAATACCAAACAAATTAATTCTTTATTATTTACCATATCATATAGGCGTTGTGTAGCTCTTTTCTTATTTCTTTTCTAACCCAAAACTAAAATAGATTCCCAAAATCAGTTACAGTCCCATATGGAATCTAAATATCATTTATTATCCTAAAACAAATGACATAAATGGAGAAATAAATTCCCCACATTCCTTGGTATCTCATGTCCCGTTAAAAATGGTATGTGATCAAGAACCCACTCATGTGTTACCTCTTGAGTACTGACGCATTCCGAATATCCTTTCTACCCTATCTCACATAGAAAAACATAATAGGTTTCATCAAAAATAATTGTTTTTGGGGAATGGTCTACTTTAAGAAAACAAATTTCAACATGAATGGAAATACAATCTAAACATACATCTAGACTGACTGACATTGGCATGAAGGGAATTTTCAATCCCCACAAGCTAGTAAGAAAGAACCAGGGTTCTAGAAACAAACATTGGGAATTATTTGACGAAAAATAAAATAAAATAAAATCCATGTAAACTACAGGGACATCATAAGTTAAATAAATTACTAAAACCATACAAGCTTATAAAGAGATGATACAAAATATTAAAGAGGTACAAAATTATCAAAACTCATCTCCTAGTTCTCTATGACCACACACACTGGTCCAAGACAACATTACTCATGCATATAAGAAGAGACTAATAATAACATAATAAAAAAGAACATGAGAACCATCTGTATGAACATGTATTCTAAAAAAACTAGTATTTACAATAAGATGTTGGGTGACAAAGAGCAATATAATTCTTCTGTATTTTCTTACACATTTTCATTATAAAGTAATTCAAATATTTTTATAGGTTATTCAATAATGATAGTAAAATTTATACCATTTCATAATACAAAACTAAAACTATAAAAATCATATTACATCATCGCTGAGATTAATATAGAATTTTAATCATTAAAATAATTTTGAATTTCCAATGATGAAAAACAAGAAAATGTTTCATTTAAAAAACTAAACCATTTCGTGATATGATTTGATGAAATATTCATAATATAAAGTCAGATAAATCATGTGATATGATCATTAAATAGATATTAATGAGATCAATAAGGATGAATTCTATCAAATCATGGTTTATCATATCAATAGGTTGATCAATCAAGAACTATAATCAATAAAGTTGGGAAAATTCACATTGAAAAAGTGACAAATAAAATTATCATCTATTAATTATTGAGTATAAAGAAGCATGTGTTTGAAATATATATGATATCAAGTCCACCATACCCTATTTAACCAATACATCATGAATAATTATCAATCAACATAAACTATAAATGAGACTCAGGAAAACAAAGACCACACAAATCATCTTCCCTAACCACGCATCTATAAATGAACCATCATGTTCCTAAAAGATCTACTAATTGGTGTGTGTGTGTGTGTGTGAGTGTGTCCACCCAAAAAGAATAAATCATGGTTGTCTCATCAAACAAACAAGATTTCCAATACAAGAATAATGAGGTGAGTAAGAGAATCAGGTCTCAATGATCAAAAGGGAAAATCCAAATTATTTTCATCATCGGATTATGACTTTATAATTTTATCAATTCTTAGTTCAAATATAATTCCCACCCTAATCTATATCAATGTGAATAATACACTTTCCAACACCAATCAATAGGATGAAATATAAAAAATATAATTTCATCAAGGGGTTATTATAATAAATTATTATAACAATGTTCTAATCAGGCTATAAAGCAGCATCAATTTAAATTAAAAACAATTAATTCATATTAATATTGAATAGGAAACTTATACCTAGATACATTCCGAAATAATAATTAAAAATAAAAATGGCCCCTCGATAAAAGAATTTCATTAAAAACAACACTATGTAATTTAAAAAAATTAATAAAATGTGTCAAGAAGTAAATTTAGCACATTTCTCTACACCCTCTTTCCCAGTGAAAAAAACAAATCATTTTAAATATATAACAACTATGTTCTTTATTTAAAATTAATAATTTATTTATTACATAATACTACAATTAACAAATCATAAATAATAGATAATTATTATGTATTTGGGAATTAATTACATTACATAAAAAATAAAACATGGAATATAACATCTTTATTGAAAACTTATTTAACATGTTCAAAATACTCCATCAAACTTAAAACTGAATGAGATAACCTAGGGACAAAGATAAGAAAGGGGTGAGATATAAATCTTAGAAATGGAATTGACATAGTGTAAGTGATATAGGATATATAATAGTTATATCAATTAGGAACAAAAGGATTGTGAATAATAATACATGGTATATTATGATAATCATAACATAGAAAATGTGGCAACAAAATAAAACATCGAATAATGAACATAAGTAAAGGGTAAACTTCCAATAATTCATGGTGGAAAATTTCCCATAAAATAATTAGGTACCCCCACTATCCCAAAATTATGTATCATGATATGAAACATTACCCAATGCTTTATAGCGCTACATGGGCATGCCTATCAAAATCATTTTATTCTCATTCTTAAGTGTTCTTCTAAGATCATACAACATAGATTCATTAATACTCATGATTTACTCCCTGATCAAGGTTTGTGAAATAAACATATGTAATTAAACACCCAAAAAACTATATTTGAACAAGTATGAATATCATTGATAGGGAATGGGTATGGTATTCACTAAACAATTGTTTTGGAATGGAAACTTTTGGTGGTATTTTAGCAGCATAATAAACGTCACATACAAATTTATACAAATGGGTTCATGATAGATAATGGGGTATATAATAATTTAGTAAATAAATTTACTACAATAGGAACATTAAAAGGAATTTCAATCCACGAAGAATTGAAAATACAAGTAATATGATATTGAATAAACCCTAATAAAGAAAATAATGGAATGATCCCTTAAAAAATTTGGTTTTGGAATTGGGTGTACCTAAAAGATCATGGGAGGTTTAGTGAGAGTGAAATTAAGATCTAATAATTTGTAAATAAAATGTAAAGTAAGTGAAATATGTAATATCATATCCCATCATAAGAAAATGAAAAGTAAAAGACATAACCTAAAAGGAGTGATTGATAAAAGAGGATAGTGGAAGATCCATTATTTGAGCGTGTGACTCCAAATGATCTGTAAGGGTTTCTTGAAATATTTTACGCACCATTGTAAGATTTTGTATAGTGGATGGAAGAGTATGGACGTTCTCTAATGCGTTTTAGTGAAGATAAATAGGATTTTTGGGGGGTTATATAGGAAAATAGGGGGGTTTATTTATTATTAAGGTTTTGGACTCTACATAATAAAATATCAAAAACCACAAACCATACCAAGGATTATTCCCATGTTTTAGAAAAAATGGTGTGGGATTAAATTATTTAACAATGTAAAGGTCCTAACATAGTAAAATAATTCCCTATCTTGTGAGGAGGTGGGTCATACTCCTAAAGAAATGATTTCAGAAACATACAATATATTATATGTTTTGGACTATTCATAATGGATTTAACAAATAAATCAATAAAATTTAGAATAAAAATATTTTAAAGAGAAAACATATATATGGTCGTTTATACTATTTATATTACTTATTACATCACATTTCCGTCATTGTGATGTCATAAAATAAAACATACATTTATACATTACTTCATTTTTACCTGAAAATTCGATTGTCTCATAAAATTAAAAAAAAATTCTATTTGATAATTTTTATGTACTAATTCCAAATATATTATTCATTTTATCTAATTAGTTTTCTACAGATATGAATTTTTACTTTTAAAATAAACACTAACATTTATTGTTAATGAATGGTTTTTGAAAATAACATTTTTTAAACCCTTATAAAAATACATTTGACTACATAAAAATGATATAATAATTTATAATTTATTAAAAGTATTTAAGAAAAATATTTAATTAATATTTTTTTATTTAAAAAATCTATTAATTCAAAAAAATAATTGAATTTGAATATTAACTAAAAATACAATTTGTACTTTATTGTATCAAAATTAAAATAATTTACAAAGTAAAAAATAATATGCTGAATATATATAAATAATTCAATATAAAATAATATATATACACATAATTATAGGGTCCTGATACATATACCTTTAATAAAGTAGAAAACTCCCGAAGTATAAGGTGTGCGCTAGGGGGACATTCAGGGGTGGTTTGGCAAACCTGGTTTGGGTTGTAATTTTGATAAGCTTTAATTTCTCCCATAAATAGTTTCTCTCAGGCCTAAGTTTTTGGATCTCATATTGGACAAGGTCAAGGGAAAATACCATTAATGCTATCTCCCTCAGAAGCATCAATAAATGGGCTACATGGGGTATAATACAAGTGGTTGAGGTCAACACTTCTTTTGTTGGTGTCAATTTGGTATGCTAAACCCCTATATTCATACTAGTCATATGATACCTATTCAATAGCTATATTATCATTGGTAATTTCTCTTAACGGTGAATTAAATCTAAACGATATAATAAAACAAAAGAAGTGCATGCATTTTCTATATCAATGTTATATAATAAGACATTTTATTAAATCAAAAGGGGATTTTTATTTATAAAAGTTGGGGTTATTAAAATATTCCACCGTTAAGATATTTCTATCTAAAAATTTTCATTTCCCACAATAAAACATATGTGGGTAACAATTATTCATGACTTCCTCTGGTTCCCACATCACTTCCTCAAACATTTGGTTTCTCCATATCACTATGACAATGTGCATTGTCTTATTTGGTAGAACATTATCTATAATCTAAGATCATCACTAGATCCTACTCATAGTAAAGTTCATTCTCTAATGGTACCACCTCTAGATTGACTACATGTGAGGGGTCTGTTATATAAATTCTTAAGAGGGATACATTGAATACATCATGTACTTGGGATAGGTTTGATGGGAGTGCTATTCAATAGGACACTTCTCAGATGAAATAAAGGATCTCAAAAGGGTCGATATACCATGGAATAATATTTTCCTTCTTCCCAAATAGCATCACATTATAGCATAGAGATATTAAAATGAATACCATGTGTCCAACATCAAAATCTATGTCTCATCTATGATTTCCTGCATATCTCTTTTTTCTACTCTGACAAGCCATGATTTGATAATGAATTGTATTATCCTTTCCTACAATTTGTTAAACCTTTTTATGACTTTCCAATTTGATTTCTGAAAATATATCCCAACGTACAGTTGTTCTAAACGTCCTCTTATAAAGGGATTCATAGGGATCCATTTGGATTCTCGAGTGGAAATAGTTGTTGTATGAGAACTCTACCAGAGTCATATGATGGTCCCGACCTCCTTTTAAGTAAATTGAGAATGCTCTCAACAAGTCCTTAAGTGTTTATATAGTCTAATCATATTGGAAATAATTTTGATGGTGAAAAGTCGTACTAGATATTATCTCAATGTTTAGATCATTCTAGAGACCATTCCAGAACATAGAGGTGGATCTTGGATCTTGATCGGTCACAATTGATAGTTGTACTCTATGAAGCCTCACGAATTCTCTAATGTAAATCCATGTTTGTTGATCTAGTGATAAGTCATCTTGAATTTCAATAATTTGAGTTGTCTTTGTAAGATGATCCACAAAAATCCTATATTCCATTATTTCACCTTGAAGTATTCACAATTATAGTCAAACATTTCAAGGTGATGTTGTAAAATTTCTATGTTGGTATGGGAAATGGTTACATCATATTATTATAATTCAACCTTTACTTTCTGAAATACTATGCACTAGGATGTTAATTCAGTGGTATACCTCTTCATATTATCAAAAATAGTTCTCATGAATATCCTCATACATATTTGTATTTCATGTGTGAATATAGATTGTCAAAGTATGTGAATCATATAACATTTACTTATTTAACTCAATATTTTATAGAACACATATTATTGAACCAAATAAAACAATTACATATTCATTAACATTGAACTGCAAGGATTTCCCTTTTCTTATAGTTTCCACTTTCTTCCAAATTACCACATCATTTTTTAGCATCCTTTAACCTTTCAAGGGGAGATAGGTGAGAAATTATTTTTGAAAGTAATGATGATAATTATTCCATTATGATTCCCATTCCCATTATCTTTAGTTCTAACAAGATTGTATCCTTCTCAAATCTCATTAATGAAAAACTTTATAGATCCTTTCTACATAGATTATCATCCATTTATTAACTTTACCAGGAAGGCAGTGAATTTTGAATTCATAGACCTTAATCATCTATAACCATATACATTGGCACATTTTATGCTCTTTATGTGTGAATATATATTTGAAACTCTTGTATATAATATATATCTCAGACTTCTCCCTATATATACATTCCAGAAGATTTTTCAATTTAAGATAAAAATATTCGAACTCCAAATCATGTGTGTGATAGTTTTTCTCATAAACATTAAACTACATTGAGGTGTAGGAAATGAATTGGTCATTCCACATTAACATAAAACCCAAACCCTTCTTTTAATCGCCACTGAATACTATAAAAAAATCTCTACTTTTGGGTACTGTGAGATCATGGGTAGGGATAATCCTACTTCTTTACTCATTAAATCGTTCTTCACATTAATCATTCCAATAAAACTTGACTCCATTCTGTGTTATCTTGTTCATAAGGTTTTAAAATCATGAGAAATTTCTCAAAAATTAGCGATAATATTCAGGTAACCGAAAGAAACTGTAGATATATTTCATGGATGTTTTCGATGATCATCCTTTGATTTCTTTTTTCATTTAAGGATATGAAGATATCCCATTTATTATGAAGATATTCACTAAGAACGAGACTTCCTTCAACTTGAATTCACATTTAATATATTTGGGATAAATATTCTCTTTTTTTAAGGTCTTTATCACATTTTTCAAATGCTAATCCTACACTCTTTTCTTTTAAAGTATATTAGAATATAATATATAAATTATAACATAAATATTTTGAGGTAATCTCTAAAGACTGTATTTATCAAATCAATTAATATTTTTTGAGAACTAATGAGTTTGAATTCCATCACTATGAACTTATAGTTACCCTAAATTATAAAAAAGTTTTCCTGGGGATATCTTCTTCTTCACCCTTACATAAAAATATCCCAACTGAATATCCCCCATGGATAAGCATTGTGCTACATGTACCAGATAAAAGAAGTCATAAATACATGGTATAGAAAATGAGTTCTTTATTATGATCTTGTTGATCTCACGATAATCAATAGAAATGTGCATTGACCCATCATTTTTCTGGATGAAGAGGACTGGTACACCTCATGGTGAAGCACATGGGCATATAATAACTTTATCTATATTTTTTTTATTTATCTCCTCATGTTCCACAACAGCCATCCTATAAGGAGTCTTTTATATTATAAATGACATAGGTATATACTTTATTGAAAATTCAACATCCATTCTCGGAGGAAGACCATGAAATTCTTCCTGAAACACAACATCATATTTCCTCATGATATGCATGTCTTTGAGGTTGATCATTTCCTTATACACAATCATTTGAGCTAAATATTATTTCTCATTGGGAAATCATATCCATGATTGAGATGAAGGTGTTAAAGAAGATTCATCAACCAACATTAACTTTTATAGAATCAGGGGTTGATTTCCCACATGGAGATTTATTTCATTCTCATGGAATTTTACGTTTCATCTATATAGGGAATTCTAATCCATGAAAATAATTACTTAAAATTCCAAAAAATAAATTATTAAAATTGTCTCTAGGTTATTCATACCATAAATTGTGATAGGAGGTGATTTATATTATTTTCAAGTAATAATTTTCCCATTTTCCATTTTCACTGATATCTCTACATCCATGCTTTGTGGCGGTGATTGAATAGTTCTACTAAAATTTCATGATATGAAGGAATGATTAGAAATATGAAATATAACCCTACCATTCACTTTTTTGTTCTGGTTATAACCATTTAATTCTTTAAAAATATATATAGGGATGATAACTATTAAATATATAAATGGTAATCCGATGAAATTAATGGGATAACTTATAAATTACATGAATTTTCATATCTTATGAATTTCTATGATTCAATTTATCAAATCCATGATATATTTACTACAATATATTCTAATGGGTTGTTATTTGTTCCCTTAATAATGGTTTGTAACCATCTTATGAATTTACCAAATCAAATCCCCTGGGAGGGTCAAACCAAGTGCACAGCAAGACCTGTTGTCTTGTATTAGTTTTACCCGAGTCTCGGCCAGAAGACATTGTGAGAGTTGTTACTACTAGGTACATATGTTCCAGAACCACATCTTCATGTAGTATACAAATAAGGATGTATTTTATTGATAAACCACATACACTATACTAACCAATATTTTTGGATATTTTCTTATACTTATTTTTATCCCTAATTATTTCTCTAGAGTTTTCTAATCCTAATCCCAAAAATAAATTAACATTTCCTCTGATACCAACAATGAAAACCCTGGTCTTTATTTCACATAAATACATGATTTATTACAGAAATATGTTATTTAATTAAATTCTAATTTTTAATAAGACTTGTGTATTTAGGAATTATTTGCATTACATAACAATATAAAATAGTGAAAACAACATCGTTATTGAAATAGTTTTTGACATGATCAAAATACTCTTTAGAACTTAAAACTATATGGGATAACCTGGGGACATACATAAAAAGGGGTTGAGATATAAATATTGTTAAGGGAATAAACATGGAATAAGTTATATAGGTTATAAAATAGTTATATCAATGAATAATGAAAGAAACGTGAATAATAAGTCATGATATATCATGATAATCATTACATGGGTAGTTTAGAAATGACTTAAAACACTGAATCGAGAACATAGGTCATGGATAAAACCCCAAGAATTAATGGTGGAAGAACCCTATACGAAAATTCCTTATCATGATACTAAATATTCCCTAATTCATTGAAGTTATATCTGGACACACCCATCATAATCATTTCATTCTCATGCTTAAGTGTGTCACATAGACTACACAACATTGATGTGTTCATACTCATGAATTATTCCATGATCAAGGAGTGTAGAATACACATATGTAAGTTTGTACTCAAAAATTGTATGTGAATAAGAGCGAATACGCTTGATAGTTAATTGGTACGGTATTCACTACACAATTGTTTTGGTGTTGAAACATATAGTGATATTTCTGTAGCATAATGGTGTAACATAAAAATTCATAAAAATGGATTTATGTGAGAGAAATGGGTCTCTAATAATATAAAAATGAAATATAAATTAAAAATGACATATAAATAAATGTCTCAATATATGTGATCAAATATATAAGGAATATGGTATTGAAGAAATCTTAATATAAAAAATAAAAGAAAGAACCCTTACAAAATTTCAACATTGTAACGGATGTACACAAAGGATCATGAGAGGATTAATGATAGTGAAAGGAAGATATAATTATTCATAAATAAAATGGAAATTATGGGGAATATGTAATATCATATCCCATCATAACAGAATAAAAATTAAAAGACATAACATAATAGGTGTGCTTGATAAAAGGGTACTGTGGAAGATCCCTTACAAGAGTGTGTGATTCCAAAGGATTGGGAGGGGATTCTTGGAAGATTGGGGGTTCCATTTTAGGACTCTAGGGAGTGTAAGGAAGAGTATGTTCATACTAAAAGGATTAATATTGAAGTGAAATTAGATATTGGTTGGTTTTATATAGGAAAAGAGGGGGATTTCATTATTATTTAGGTTTTGTAATCTATATAATAAAATTATTAAATCCACAAACCATCAAATGATTTTTTCCCATGGTTTCTTACCAAGGGGAGTGGGTTAAATTATTATATATAATAAAGGGAACTACTTAATAAAATCATTCCCTTTCTCATTTGGAGATAATCTATACTCTTAATGAAATGATTTTAAAACTGTAAAATATATTACATTTATTATACGATTCAGAATTAATATATAAAATATATAAAATCAACTTAAAATAGAGTTTTTTAAATATAAAATACATATGTTCCCGGATACCATTTATATTACTTATTAAATCACTTTTGGGTCATTTTCAAGTCCTAAAATTCAATGTATATTTATAGGGTATTTAATTTTTTCCATATAATCCGACTATCTTATAAAATTATAAAAAATCACCATTGGATAGTTTTGTTGTCCTAATTCAAAAAATAATATCCATTTTATCTAAATAATTGCCTAAATATTTGAATATTCACTTTTAAAATAAAACCTGACATATATTGAAAATGATATGTTTTTTGACAATAACATAATTATGAACCCTTATCAAAAATACATTTGACTCTATAAAAATTATATGATCATTTATTTTTGATAAAAAATTTAATAATGATATATTATTTTAATATTATTTATTTAAAAACTAAATTAATTTGTAAGTTCTTTTATTTAATTTGAATATAAATAAAAAATAAAATGTGTTCTTTATTGTATAAAAACAAAAATCAATTTCAAAGAAATAATAATATTATGAAAATATGTTAATTATCATTTAAAAATATATATATATATACTAAAAATTCAAGGGTCTTGATACATATCCCATTAATACACCAAAAAAATATCTAAGAGTATGGTGTGTATTGGTGGAACATTAATATAGAGGTTCAGTGAACATGGTTTGGTTCGTGATCTTTATGTGCTTAAACGTCCCTCATAAATGGGTTCGATTGTGCCTGAGTTGTTGAATATCATATTTGTATTAGTCAAGGTAAAAGTATAGAAATGTTGACTCCCTTTGAATCTATAAATAATGGGCTTCATAGGGTATGATCCTTCTGTTTGAGGTCATCACTTCTATTTTCTGTGTCAATTAGATTTGTTAAAACCCTATATTTATACTAATCATGTGATCATTGTTCAGCCGATATATTATCAATGGTAGTTATTCTTAACAGTTAATTAAATCCATGTCCCTCAAAAAAAAATAACTCCATGTTTTTTCAATACCCACATTATATTATAGTACTTATAATTAAATCAAAAGTAGAATTTTATTTATAATAGTTCATGTAGATAAAAAATCACACAAGAATGCATACTTTATAAAGTAGAAGAAAACATTCAATGCGTGCTCATTTTCATTTTATAAATTAATGAACTTGAATCAATGTAAAAAATATAAAATGTTTCAACTAATTTCATTCATCAACGTTAATTTCAATTATAAAAAAATCAATTATCCTAATCCTTCACATTCATCAAAACATACTTCAAAATATCTTTGGAAGGTGTTGAAATCAATATAGAAATCAATAATTTCGAAAACTATGAGATGAATCATGATCATCATAAATCTTCTCCAATCCATATTCAATAAAATGGGATAATCCCAACTAAAATTTCATAGTGATATTCTAAATCATCTTACACATAAATTATATAAAGAATTAAAATTACTTGTTTAGGAATTATCAAGAAACCATGGACCACCTGATGAATGGAATCATAGAAACACAAAACTAATAACTATAAAGAAAACTCCTAACATTGTTTCCACAACCATCAATGAAGATGAAACCAAATCAATTTGGGGTGGGATCCACAATGGTTCTTCCATAACAATTTATGGAAAACTATCCTATAAAAATCTTCAAAAATTCACCATTAAATGTGGAAAAAACACAAAGTCTCTAAGAACCAAATCACCAAACACTAATGATGAAACACCCAAAACCTCCAAAGAAACACACCTAATCATATTTTTGAACAATTGAATGGAGATTGTTCTTTTTTAATATTGGTAAATGTGTTTTATGGGAATTAAGAATTCAAATTTATAATGAATTTGGGGTTGAGTAAACATTCATAGAGGTCAAATGTATTTCCATCCATTTAAAAATTTGTACAACCACTACACACCATCACCCATAACGAGGTGATAATTTCCTTGGTATTTTGGAATTTTTATGGTTTCTAAGACACCATGGTGGAGGCATTGGAAGTTATGGTGGAGAGAAAGGCTACCAGGATGATATTCCATGGGTCTCACCATAGTAGAGATTTCCATTCTATTTTTTTATAGATGTTTCACACTTTATATATTCCATTTCCACCCCTATGCTATATTTGAGGCCATTTTCCACAAAATACCATGAAATAAATTTATAATACTCCCAAAACCATAAAATTTTGAACCCAAAAAGAAAAAATCATGGTCAAAAGAATACATAGATTAAACCTTAATGCAATATTCAAGACCTTATAATTCAAAAGGTGTGTGAACTATGACCTCTATGATGAATTTCAGTTTGTATTCCATCACCTCCTAACAAGGATAGTGATAATGAATAATTTATTAAATAATTCGTATATTTTAGACATGATTATTATTTTGAATAACTATACAATATTAATCCTTTATCTAAACCTTTGGAAAATGAAATAAAAAAACCATATATAAGTATAGAATATAGCCCCCATAGAATGGTTTATTTCTAAATTTCAATTCATAACTACCTTATATGGATGTGCATGAGTATGGGATGAATGTATTAATGATTTTTTATGATATAATTATGGTTATTGTATAAAAAATTTCATAAAAAATTATTTATATAATTGAAAAAAGGTAATCTAAAATTTAATCATTTAAAATGAGTGAACTAAGAGGAATAAGTTGTCTTGTTTCTATATAATGGGTTTATATAAAATATATTCTCTACATAGTTTTTTGAATCTAATATATCACCCAAATAATAATATAGTAAGATCATTATGCTTCTTTTAAATGATATTAATTCTAAACCACGTCATTATAAACTATTAATCATTACACTTGAATATTCATATTTTTCAACCACCTATATGAGAAATATTATGAATTTATACAATGTAAGGCGGTGAGAAAATAACCAGATCTATAATATTATTTGAATATTTAAATAAAGTTATTATTTGGTAGGTAAGGATATATCAACATGAAAATTCTAAATTAATAAAACAACTTATGTTCATTATGAAAAACAAAAACTTGATTATCATTGATTCCATATTCATGGTTTCTAATAAAAACTAATATAAAATGAAAATATATCTTTGTAATACATCATATAAAAAATTATAATAACATATATGATCTAATATGGTTTTATGTTTTAATATAAATTTTTACCAAACCCATTTTTACAAATACTTTTCAATTTTATAAAGATTACATTCACTGGATTTCGAGGAAAGGTAAAAACATATACTAATAATACTGATTATTGAATAATTATTAATGAAGAATATAAATGGTTATTAATAGGAAAAAAAACATTGTCTTTTACTTAGTTAAAAAAATTAATTATTCAAGATTCTTCATGCACGTTCGAAATGAATTAGAACTGAGGTAAGGGTTTTCATCTCAAATTACTCTCTTTCAGACATGTTTGATATTATCCACATAACTTCATTTTTTTATTTACTGATTATTTTAGATATGGTTATATTATTTAAATTTACATATTTCTATTTTAGTATTAACTATAGTCCATCTCTTTCATATTTTTTTTGAAATTTTTTACTCATATCATTATGATTTTCATTTTTTGAATTTTGATTCTTTGATAAAAGGTACATGTTACACATCATGATTCTTTTTTATGGTGTTATATTGATTTAAAATCTCATGAATTTTCTATAAATTTTTTCCCAATAATTATTTCAATATTCCAAGATAATTCATGTTATTTTTCTCAATATCCATTTGACAAATGTGTAACACCAATCGATAATGTTTTTGGTAACTGAATTTTCATTTGTTGATATATGAACATTGTGAAAAATTTATTTCCTAAAATATGGTCAAATTATTAAATTAAATTTTATGATGATATATTTATTGTTTATTTAACTTTTTATCACATATCCCCCTTTTTAATTATTCCATTATTCACTGAGTAATTTTCCCATTTGGGATATTATTAAATAAAATCTCTTTTATTTGAGTTATAATGTTTCATCTTCATCTCTGTACTTCTATGATTGGGGTCTCCTACAATAATATTCAATTATATAGTAAATTATAACCCTTTTTTAGGTAAAATAAATTTTATTTCAAATATTTTTTTAATAATTCTATTTCAAATGTGGGGTTTCAATAATTGAAAAGCCAATGTATTAAAAAATTATCATTTCCATTTATATAAAATATTTTGTCTTTGGATACTTATTTCCTAGAGAAAATATTTACTTATTTTAAATACATTATTATAAAAGATTCTATTAATTAAATAATTGGTTTTTCAAAATCAATCAATTAACCTATTATAAAGATAAATATTAATGTCATTTGTATGTATGAATTTCACATCAATGTAAAAGATATTTTTTTAAAAATATATTTATTATTCACATTAATTTTTTATTTCATAGTTAATTGTATCTTTAGTCATGGTATTTATTTTACAAGAAGAATTATTTAAAATATATATATACTTATAATTTGGGTATTTCACTGAAGGTATCAAATAAATAATTTTTTATCCTTTCATGTGTTTTAATATTCCTTGAATTCTACTATAATTATGTTTTTCCAATATGTCAAATTCATTATGAGTTTCCACTTGTTCATTAGGGATATACTCATTTTCAACAATACACCTTCTTACTAATTATGATTAATGTAATTACATTATCATTTAGCTAAATTATCCTTCACTTTATTTTTCTTTCATAATAATTTTCATTATATAACCATAATTTTTATTATAATGATTTTCCTTTGTGAATATTATATTACTGTTTTCATTAATTGATGGAAGTTCAGCTAGATTCTATAAATAGATTTATTTGGGATAATTCGTTTTTATCTATATATCGATTTTCTATTTTTTTTAAACTCAAATTTATTTATTATCTGGATTTAATGATATTTACATTGAATGTCACTCGATTTCGAAAGAACACATTTTATTTTCAAGGATTATTTTATATGAGTTGAATAAATACCATATTATTTTCATTAATTATTATAGAAATGATTTTTTCTATCTTACGAAACTTTTTGTAAACCCCATTTTATTTCTATGGATATTTTATATGGTGATAATTGAATTATTCTTAATTTCTACCTATAAGTATGGTGGATAAATTGTGGGATCCTATAACACTCTAAAGTTCATTGGTTTAATTTTTATATCTCACGAGAGAATATATTATAGTTAAACATTATATTAATCACAATAATGGCCCCTAATGGGGTAGATCATGAATTTAATTTTTCATATAATATTATTTACTCTAATTATGAATAAGGATTCATGATTTTATATTTATTCACATGGATATGTTATTATTTAAGTGAAAAACTTATTGAATCTCCTTTATTCTATT
Source organism: Viscum album (assembly GCA_963277665.1). Classification (NCBI taxonomy): domain Eukaryota; kingdom Viridiplantae; phylum Streptophyta; class Magnoliopsida; order Santalales; family Viscaceae; genus Viscum; species Viscum album. Next base: position 353,402,750 of record OY728155.1, on the reverse strand, counting down.
ATTTATGACCAAATATTTTCTGGGAATGATTTTATTTTATGTCTCTATTATATCCATATTCTCATTTTATGATCATTTATGATATTTTATTATTATAGATTATATTTACTATTATGGATCAGCTAACTCACTCATTTCCAATATTTCCCACAAGTCCATATTATAATGAAATTATAAATGTTTGATGTGTCTATATGGTTTATTATGAGAAGAATTAATAGGGTATATTGATTAATTGTTATGAATTTAGGGGCTATTAATATGGGGTAATGGAAAAATATTCATTAGATGATAAAGATATGTGTCATGTTAGTTATTTGTTTTTAATCATTCCATAAAACAATAAACCTATTGGTTATTACTAATGTATTTTAATGATAATTTTTTTTTTATTTCATGTAATTTATGTGAGAATTTTTTTGGGTCTTAATAAATTGTATAAATTTCAGTTTTATATAACGTTGAATATTAGGATGTTATCTATTATCAATTACTTTGGATATTGAAATAAAATCGATTTGTTCTCTAAATTATAGTGTATCCTAATTTAGAAGGTATAGATAGCCATTTAGACTTGTATATAATTTATTTTTAAGTCAATAATTCACATTTTCTTTAGTTATCATCATATCAAACATTAGTGAAAACACTTGGATAACAGAGAATTAAAAGTTAGGAATAGAATCCATAAACCTTTTTTGGTTTTTACATTGTGGTTTCCATGAAATTCCATACCTTTGTTGATATTAAAATTTGATGTATGATTTTTAATTTATGTAACAAGGGGTAATAATCAGAAAAGGGATTATATGGTAATAACTCAATCATCTCAACATGGAGGGAAAATATGCATAACTGCCAACAGGGTTTGGAACTCCTTTTAGATATTCTTTGGTCAATCACATTAACATTATGAACCATTAAAAATTCTTTATTTCCAAATTTCAGTAAATGATTTAAATTATTAGAATGAGGTAATACAACTTAATGTAGTGAATTTATAACCAATAGTGTCATATGATTAACTTAGAATAACATATTTTAAAGGAAATTATTATAAGAAGAAATGATGATGTCATTGGAGAAGACTTGTATGGATTGAGATTCAATATTCACATACTATAATTAATTTTGATATTATAATAAAAAATTTTAAATATTATTTTGTTTAAACATCATCAAAATAACGAAGATGAGAATTATATATAGATACTATGTTTTATAACTAAATAAGGGAGATATTTAAATTTATGGGAATCGTAGTATACTCATGGATTGATATAGAACATGAGTTTTCTAGTCATGCCTATGGTATTTAAGGAGACAAAATAATACAAACTAGTTTCTCATAATCATGGATATCTCCATTAGTGAGTTATATTAATCCATAGTAGTTTTTATATTATATTGGTTATAAGGGATATGTGAAGAAGTTGTGTGTTTATTAATTGTAGTTATACTTTAATAGTTCTAGAACATATAAAAAATTAATAAATAAATTCAAATTTGATTTAAAAAAATTATATTTTTCTAGACAACATCTTAAGAACCAATGATTGATGTATCATTGAATATAAGGTTTAACTTGTGATTGGTATTAAAGTAAAAAAGGTGATTGATTTTGAAAATATCGGTCAATAAATAATAGAAACAATGGGATAAATAATTAGTTCACAATATTTTTTATATTTTTTATCCAATTTTATAAATTTAATTGATTGTTTAGTGATAGTAAGTACTCATGGTTCGATATATGAGTTAATTTTGGAGTAATATATGTTTTCACTATTGTTTAATTTATAGGATATTCAAATGGTTTTTCTAATAGTATAATATGGATATATAGATAAATGTGGTTTAAAGAAAAATATTTTTTTGGAATTTTATGCCTTTATATTGATATTGTTATAGTAAGTTATATGTAATATTCAATGAAATATATATAATAATAAATATTAATACAATAAAGCCTCCATTTTCTTTAGTAGGAAATATTTATGACTATGAGGACACAATTTTTGTAAAGGATTACAATATAATGACTTGAGATTTTTGATCCCATAATTTATGATTACATGTAATGTTAATGATAAATTTATTATTCTTATATGAAATATTTTATTTCATATAAATGATATGATTAATAGATGACTTTTGTTAATTCAATCAATTAAAACGAGTGAAATAAGAGGTAAATAATCGCTTTTTTACTTTATAATAGATTTATATTAGTTATATTCACTATATAATTCTTAAAACCCCAAATATATCACACTAATAATTGGAAAATATGATCTTTATAATTATAGTGTTTTGATATTAGTAATAAATGATTTCATGATCATCCCTTAATCATGGTAGGTTCAAGAAGTTTAACAAACCATATCGAAAATACTATGAATTTGTATCATGGATGAAAATGATAAATTATTTTTTTATAATAAGAAATAAATATTTAAATAATGTGTTTATATTTTATAGTATGGTTATAACAAAAAGTAATAAGGCAATTATGAAATAACATTTTTTAGTTAAGAACTAGTGAAACCAAATCTTCACTAATTTCATCTTCATTGTTTGTAGTCGAAAATCATGGAATATAATTATTTATTTATAAAATATCATGGAACATATATTATAGTTCATTTTATGATCCTTGAGGGATGAAATTAAAAAACTAATTGAAACCAAAACAATTTTAACATACCTAGTTCAGAATGATAAAGATAACTTCCATATAATGTTAGAATTTTTAAACAATTGAATTATTTTCTTGTGTATAATATGATTATAAATGAATTGTATAAATTTTTATAGTTATGAATAAGTTTACTAGGTATATATTTAATTAACTTAATTTAATCATTTAGTATGTATTCCACAAATGTAGAAAACATTTAGATCAAGGTAATGATTTTCGTATAAAATTCCTCAATTTGAAAAATGATTAGTGCTACACACTAAATTTCATTTAGTTTGATCATATATTTCCTATTTTATATATAATATAATGAATTATATTTTAATCATTTTATCTTATGGGAATATATATTCCATTATTTCTATGGTTTTTATTAAAATTATACTCAATACATAAGGGTTTTTATTGTCTCAATTCTGATTCATTGAGTCTTGGTAAATGTTATACACCATTTTTCATTTTTAGTGTGTTATATTGATATAATATTATTTTATTGATGTGTATATTATTTTAATGTAATTATTGTTATATAATATTCTAAATATGTTTCCTTTAATAAAACATTATATGACTCATGTGTTAACCCATTCATATTATATGTTATGTAACTAACGTTTCATTCATTGAGTTATGTCAAGATCATGATCATGTCTAATATATATTGGGTGCACTACTAAATATGACATTATTATATTTTATTATATTATTGTGGAAATTTTGACACATAACAACATTTTAACATTTTTTATTCTTTGTGGAATATGTTACCACTAAGGGATACTGATAACTCAAATCTCATTTCATTGTGTTTTAATTTTCACTCAAAAATATTATTCATATTTTATTTGGTTACACTGCAATAATTTCTATTATATGGAAATTCAAAATCCTGTTATTATAATTATGTTTCAATACAAAGTCAGTAATAAAAACATTTCCATAATGTGGGTTTTCAATAATGATATGTTTATAGTATTAAAAACTGTTATTTATTTTAATTATCAAATGTGATATTATGGGATCTACATTTCCTGTAGAGTCTTTATAAAAATTTAAAATCCAATTTTTGGTGATTTTTTATTTAAAATTTTTTTCCTTCAAATGTCACATCACTTTTTAAAACTTTTCTTTTTAGAGTGACATGTATGATTTTATTTTACATTAATGTAAAAAAATTATAATATCTATTTTTTGTTTTGATCCCTATTTAATAATATTATAAATGATTTATATTTATAGGAGTTATGATACAAGAATTATTTCCTTATATATATATCTAATTATTTAAATTGAACTCACAAAATAAAATAATTATATTCTTCAATCTTTCTAAGTGGTACGATTTGAAACATTATTTTTCTTGGGTGTTTTTAAAGAATGTCAACAAGTTTACAAAATTCCATTTATACACAAGAGATATTATATTTTTCAATAATATAAATTATTTCTCAATATGTATTATGTAATTTCATTCTATTTTTCTGAGATAATTAATCACTTCCTTTGTCTATACTAATTGTTTTCAGTGTATAACCCTAATTTTTCATTATTTTTCATTCTTTAAAAAATTCCATATTCTTGATTCTATTGATTCCAGGGTGTTCCTTTAGATTCTATGAATTGATTTATTAGGTAAAATTATTATCTTAAAATTATATCCAATAGCTATATAGTGTAAATATCATATTTGTATTATATTTATTGAATGGTATTTATATTAAATGTTACTCATTGTCATGGAAACCCATTTTTATTCCATGGGTACTTTTAGAAGTGTTTTGTGAAACCCATTTTATTTTAATTTGGTATTTATTTTATAATCATCAATGATTTTAATTTGTAAATTGTTATGAAACCTATTTCCAATCGATATGTTATTATTGATATGATAAATTAAATATTTTTATGTGAAATTGGTATGGATTATAATGATTTGGGTCCCATATCACACTTGAATACATTGGTTTAATGTTTATATCTCATGAGATAAGTTAATAATCAGGATCCTTTTAGTTTCTCATGATCATGGGAACTAGGTTTTCCATCATGAAGGTAATGTAGAAAATTGTATTTTCTGGTAAAATTTGAATATTATTTCAGAGTCTTCTACTTATTATTAAAACAATGTTGTATTTTAATTATTAATGTTTATTAAAAAATTCCCATTATTGCCCCCAAATATTTATTGTATATTATTTTCTTATATATCATTATTATATGCATATTATCATCTTATTATCACTTATAATCTGTTATTTATATCAGTTAATTTTATTCTTACCATGTTTCTAATATAACACTTTTCTTATCTTTTCTATTTCCTCAAGATATAATGAATTTAAATACATAATATGTTTCTAAATGTTTATTTTTTGAGATGAATTTATATCATATGATGATAGAACTTCTAGGATTAAGTGGTGCCCCACAATGTGGAAAGGATAAATATGAATTCGTTGAAAAAGAAATGATATTTTTTGTTATCATTTTTTCATATTTATATATAAAAATTAAACATAAATGGTCTTGTGATTTTTTAAAATGAAATATTTAACTTATGTGATGTAATCTAAAGATTCATATATATATTATATCTTATATTTCATAAACCAAGTCTTCCAATCATCTTGTTTCGAAGAAAGGACGTTTATTAACTCCATATGGAATAAAATTCTATAATTTCGGTTATGATACAAATAGTGATAGAATCATGACTCAAATGGATTTGTAAGAAGTAATCATTAAGGGAATTAATTTTTTAAGAGAATATACTAATGTATTTCCTGATAAACTACATGGTCATTCCCTCAATCATGAGAATGATTTATCAATAAAACTAATAGATATCTCATTTTTTATCTCAGAGAGTCTATAAATAATGGTTCCTATTTAATTAATAGAGTTAATGAAAAAAAAATTGAACATAATTTTTGTCGGGGTTTTATACTCCATTACGTTTCAATATGTGAAGTAATTTTCCTAATTATCATAATAAATGAAGGATCTATGAACCTTTAAATTTATCATCAAGTTCTTAATATGATCACATTTAATAACATTAATCATCTACTCGGTATAATTTATAATTTGGACATATAGGTTTTCATAAATTCCCATTAATATTGGACATGGATCATAATTTGAAGGTTATATGGGAGGATGTTTCCTTGAAATCATTTTTTACAAAGTATAAGAACTATAAATTTATAGTGGTGAAATATGGACATATGAATTCTCCATCTATCATCATGGATCTAATGAATAGAGTCTTCAGAGACTACCTTGATCAATTTTTAATTTTATGTTCATATGAAATTATCATATATTCAATAAGTATGAAAGATAATTAAAAATATGTAAAAATTGTGCTAAAAATTTTGATAACTGAGTAATTTTATGAAAAATTTAAAATGTGTGAATTCTATATAAAAAGTTTTATTCATGGGTGTTGTAATGAATTAAAGGGGTAAATCAGTTGATTAATAAATAATAGATAGTTTCAACATGTATCCCAAACTAACAAATATTAGAAAGATTATTTGTTTTAATGGATATAATTATAAATTTAATCCTTATGAGATATTTATCAAGGGTATAAAATCCACTAAACTGGATAAAATAGATGGTAGTACTGTACTTATTGACAATTTAATGTGATGTGGTTTTAATGAACATAAAAAGTGGTCAATCACTACACTTGTAATTTTATTAACTTATAGTGGTAAATTATGTGTAATATATAATAATTCATTGAATAAGGGGTTAGGTTGATTTATAAATAATAATTATATGATAATTTATTTTTTACTCATCTAATTTAATGATTATGATAAAATTTATCAAAAACGTGATTTAGTACTTAGAGTAGTGATCATTGTATTAACAATTTTGTTACATTTACTATGAAGAGAAATTATATATATATATATATATATATATATTGAAATATATATATAAATATTTACTTTAGTATATTCAAAAGGAGATGGTTGGAATTGTTAATTATTATAATTTTTCAATACATTACATCTTGAGAATGGAAAATAATGTCTCTGGGGTTTAACGACCCAAAATTTTATCAATGAAAATTACATTCATCTAATTATATTATATTGTATAAATTACCTAATATTCACATATAATATAAAATAAATTCATGATAAATAAATAAATAATGAAATAAGAGGTGTTTCTATATGTTACGGAATATATACCAATGGAATAGTAATTTGACCTTTGGAATATTAATGTGACCCTTAAGAATAGTAATCTCGGTATTAGAAAAGTAACCTCACCCATGAAAGTATAAATAAGATTTAGTTATCCAATAAATGAAAATGTGATATAATTATATCATAGTAAAAGAAAATAATTTTTTTAGAATTAATTAAATAATTGTTGATATTTTTATAAAACATAAGTGTTTATTTTGAATTTTATAAATAATATAATCTTTTAAAAGAAAATTTATTTCTATAAAATTATATTCATAGATTAATATATTTTCTACTTATGATTATAAGATAATTTTATGAGACCATTATTAATTTTTCAATATGTTATAAAGTCAGTTATAATTTTAAAATTGGTATTTTCCAAGAAAATGATGATTTTAACTAAAAATTTAATTCATCATATTTATAAAATTATTTTTCTAAAATGGAGATTATTTTGTAATCTATACATCAAAAAATGGTTTGAGTGAATTTTTTTATTTTTCTAAAATTGTTAAATATTTGGTAGATATTAAAATATGTTAATTTAAACTATATATACAATATAAATTAAACAAAAAATTCCATGATACATCTATTATGTAAGAACCATAATCTCAAAATATAATTCATTAGTTTAATATTTTATTTATAATTCTAAAACAATTCATATTCTTGAGCTGAAATAATAAACAAATGAATAAAATTATGAGAAAATTCCCCCCCCTCCTCTATAAATGCCACCTCTTCTTCTCACACCATTAAAGTTTTGAAAATTTCCTAATTCTACGAAATACTACTCCAACTCATCTACCCCATGTAAATAATACTTTGGCCTAAAAAATACCAAAACTAACCCCCCTAAGGTGGTTATCAAGAATAATTATTCATGAGGTAAAATCCTCTTTTTCTTTAAATTTCTTTCCTAGTTATTTTCTTTACTTATTCTATCATGACCTACCCTAATCCAATATGTATGATAACTCAAGTACCATAAATATATTGTAATGTTATTACTTTCATGTAATAATCCATCATCATTTCATTCCCCTCTCCTTTTGTACTAATAATTAGAACATCTTTTGTGATGTGTCAACTTATCACTTTCAATGACAAAAAAGTATTCAATTTCCATTCCCCCCTTCAAGAATAATCATAAAAAATTTAAAGTTAAAAAATATTATAATATATTTATGAAATCATTTTTAATGTTTTAGAACAATTTTTTTATACATAATATTAATTAATAAAACAATATTAGTTTGTGATGACCGAAGAACCACCAAAATAAGCTAAATGATTAACACTAATGTATTATCTAATGATTCATCTTTCCCTAAATTACCCAATTAATTATATAAAAATTTAATATTCCAAATGTTCATTAAAAAAATATAACATCAATTCTAGACAAACAATATCATTTTACATGATTTTACCTATATTTATACAAGTAATTGATCATGGAAACCAAGGAATCTAACACTCCCAAATGATTAAATTGTATATTATAACTCATAAAAAATTAAAATAATGATCTTAATAAAAGTATATTAAATAAAATAAATGTATAAAAATTTATGATTTAATTAAATTATAGATTTTATTTTATTATCTGTGAAGTTAAGATTAAGTGCAGAACACTTTCGGGCATCGGTTAAGGGTTTCTTCAAGTACCCCCATGTTTTCCTTCAAGTTACACTTTCTCTCTCTTCAACCTAATGTGACACTTCTTTATTTTTAAAAAATTATTCAAAAATATATTTATATGTTCTATATTAATGTATCTAGATCATTTTATCATTTTATTTTGGGGATTTACATGCTTTAATAAGGTTCTCTTTTCAATTTTTTCTGAAAAGAAAACCTGATTAAAGAAAACATTCTATTTTATAAATGATTTTATGTGCACTCTATTATCCTTTTCAATACACCAATATTATTATAAAATTAGAAATTTTATCATGAAAAACTATCTTTTTTTGTTTTCGGTTTTATGAAAACAAAATGCATTTTCACTTTAAAATATCTTTAATATATTCTTTTAACTGCACTAAAATGTTTCATTTTTAATTTTTTTTTTATAAATGTTTTCATTTTAATTAGAAATAATTTATAATTATATATCCCCATTTTACCATATTAATTTCAATGTATTATTTAAATAAATATTTTATGGAAATCATTATCATATTGATTTTTGTTATACCTTATGAAGTGATTATGATACCCAATTGTTTCTATGGGAAACCCTTATACATGATTCTTCATGTGGAACACATATTCATGAACATGTTATCATGAGTACACCCATATAGTTCTCAAAAAAAATTTGTAAGTTTTAGTCTAATGAGACATCATGTTGGGATAGGGAGTGAACTTGATTATTTTTTTGGGAATTTTTTCCACCATGTGATATAGTCTTGGCAGTTATCACTGACTAACGATTATGTCATTCTATATGTTGGTGAAAAATTCCTATGATTCCAATATTATATGTTCCCATGTCATAAATTTAATACTTACTTATTTTTATTCATGTTACATGAATTTTATGTTATCATGATATGTCTCATTTTCCATGTGCTATGTTTATGCCTATTCTTTGTCCCTTAAAAGAATTTTTAGCTCATACATTTTGTTCATGTATTCCCTAGTTTATCCTATGCATATTTAAGTGTTCAATGGATGTTAGGAGATAATTATAGAGGTTAAAAAAAGATTAATTTAATTTTTTTTCCATGTTTTCAAATTATGTACCTAATCTTACAAAGTCAATATACACTATTATCATTGGTTGTATTTTATGATAAATTATGATTAAAATATTGTAATAATATGTGTAAAAGTCCAGTATCCATATATGATGCTCTAGGTAGGAAAGGCCAGGCTACTCAATCAATGATTATGATTGAAAAGGACCTAATAATCACATATTATTAGTTTGTGAACCTTGATATTGAAATGTGAGTTTATTAATAATATCATTACTAACTAAATGAATAAAATTTTATTAATTTAAATAAAAAGTATTCCTACAATATTGATGCATAGATAAAAAATTAATTAAATACTCTATAGTTTAGTTTTTCTACAGGTAGAGTTATATGGTTTATATCCTTGAATTGTGTCCCGTAAAAATTATAATTTATGAATAATCCATTAGATAATGAACATTAATTTTTCTTCATTATAAATATATGAAGTATAAAATATATATATATATATATATAACTAAACATCTGGTTATAAAAAATGAAGAGTGGATTTAAAACTAAATGTATCAATACTTGGTGTACATTCATGTAAACAATGACTGAAAAAATATGTGTATATCACAACCATTACAAATAATTATTTTAAAATAGGAAATAATAAGTAAGTAATCCATCATAAGACTCCCCAAAACATTTGTACACCATAATATTATTTGGGTTATTGTTGATCGCCTAATGATATCACTCCATTTTATTGTTATAAATTAAATTTCCCACTAGAGAAACTTTATATGAAATATAGAAAGGATGTGTTTAGGATATATAGAGTATCATAATCAACTATATTTTATGGGGACCTAAGGAAAACCCTGAGTTTCTAGAAAGGTCTTAAGAAATTATTAGATATCATGATAATTTTTATAAATGATTCACATCCTTAGATATTTCACCATTCTTAGAAGAAAATTAAAACTTAATCAGATTTGATGAATTCTTATTTGAGGGATTCCCATGGATGTTTGGATAAAAACACCCCCTTGGTAGAGTTATCATAAAACAATAGTTTCCAATATATCATTTATATGGAACCATAAGAGGCATTTTATAGTAAGGGATACATGACTCCAATTATAATTAAAGATGTTTGTGATGGGAAATTGGTATGTCCCTTTCATTTTCATGAAATGACGAAGAAGTTTAAATCAATTTAGTTAGATATGAATCTGGAATAAATTCAAAAAATAAATATTATATCCATAATAATCTTTTAAATATGGAGTTTTATGTTTTTGACAAGGTGTTCCTTCAAAAACTTCCACAAAATAGGGTTTTTGATATTTCGGAAGAGAGGCTTGAAATTCCCTAAAAGCACTGGTCCCTTTGAGATCCTTATGCATGTTAGGATCGTTTCACAATACAAAACACATCCTCCACACCTCTATTATCTTTATTATCTATTTCATGTATAAATTTTCAGGATGTATATTCCTTATCCATTACATTTTATAATATAAAAATTTTATAATTGGGAAGTTACCTTTAATATAATGAATGATTTTTGAAAATTATTGATTAAAGAGTTAATATTATGAGAAAGAAGACAACCAATCAAGTCATTATTTATACTAAAATGAAACTTTATTAGAGGATAAATGGGAATATAAGAATTTTATGAGATAAAATTACCCCCAATTAATTTCTTATATATATAAACTTTGAAGGATGAAATTATTTTTTGGGGGGTAGTACGTAGAAACATCAATGTTTTCCATTATAAAAAGTTATATGTTTGATTTATTTCTCAAAAAGAAAAATCAAAACCAAATAAGTGTTTAGATAGTTATATGTTAGATATATAATTTAATGGTATAATAATTTTTACATAATTATTATATATATATATATAGTGTACAATAAATAAAAAACATTAAATATTAAATAATATATTACAATTAAGGGAAAAATTATAAAAAGTACTTATTATCATGTATAATATATTTTCATCAAATTATATCAATAACACAATATTAATTAAAAATTTCTTCCGAAACGTAATAGTTTATATCCCATATGTTGTTCTCTAAAAAAATTGAATTTTTCTATAGTACATCTTTTAAAAAAATTAGAAGCTAAATTTACCAAATTAATATATTTTTTATACTTTTCATTGAAATATTTTCTTGAAATGAAATTTTCAGATAGTCCAAAATAGATTTATTTTCATTTGAATAGGGAAATATACTATTTTTACTAAATAAAATTATCTTTATGGAATTATTAGTTTATCAGTATGAATTAAATACACATGAAACCAATTTATATCACAAAATATTTATTTAAATACTAAATTTTCACTTCTAATTTTTTTTTTAAAATTTATTAATCATATTTTAAAATATTAGAATAAAATTTATATTTTTGAAAAAAACTATTTTTCATACATTATAAATATCATATTTTAGAAATTGATTAAAATTTATAATAATTAGGTATATATTATATTATATAGAACATTATATTTATATGTGTAAATGTAAAATTACCTATATAGAAACTTATTTCCATGGTGAAAAATAATATAATAAAAATGAGTGACCATTGTGGTTATTTGACTATAAAGTAAAATCCATATTTTTAATTGACTAGTTCAGGAGTTTCTTAAACATATATCTTCTCAAATACATTATTTATCAATTTTAATTCCACATTCCTTTAGCATGAATTTCCATTATTGAAATTTATTAGGTAATTAGAAATAAGGAATTCATTTTCACTTATAAATGGGGAGATACTATCATCACATAAACTAAAAACTAAACCTTCTGTTTTACCCACAATCAAAAAGAATACATTCCTCAACACACTAATCAAACTTATAGAGGTTTTTTTCTACAGAAAAGACAATACCTCATAGGATTAATCTAGTTTGAAAAGGATATAATCAAAGTAGTAAGGTATATATTTCAAACCGCTTCACCGTCTATTTTATATAATAATTTGTGTTTATTATTCCTAAAATTAAATTTCTTGATATGATATGGGAAAAATCATATCATTATTTTTTTATTTTATAATAATATTAAAATAATTAGTTATCAACACCTTTTTCAATATGAAAAATGATAATGTCAATTGTGCATTGGGTGAATCACCACCTCCATGATGTAGCAGTATTTATTTTACTTAACAACCATACAAGAAAGGTATACATAAGTAAAATAATATTTAATTATGATATTTATGAAATTATTTTCTTAAAACTAATAATATGTTACACCATTTATCTCTTAGTAAGAAAGTAAAATCATCACCCATGTGTATAAACGAACTACCAAGACTATTGGCATGTGTATTCTTTTCTGAAAACAAAAAACATGGATGTTTTTTATTTTATAAAAAAAATATATATATATATGTTATATATATCATTAATATATATTTTTTGTGGATAATATAAAATGAAATTTCTATTATAAGGCTCCAATTGATGTCATTAAATAACATAGAATATTTCATTAATAATTTAATAAATTTTCTGTTCATCATTTCAAAATTCATAATTGTGATACTCTTTCATTAAATTTTAACATTATTCTAAATAAATGTTAATAGTGAAACCCCATGGAAATTTATTTTGATCAAAAAAACTTTTTCACATGAAAATAACAAAAAAATAGATTTTGATTTTGATTTTTTTTAACATTGTTGAAAGAAAATCATGAAGAAATTTTAAAACTCAAAGGGATAAATTTGAGTTTACAAAACCCTTACCTATACCCTTTTTTATGGATTTTATTTAACCACATATCAAGCATATATGTGACATGCATTGGAAATGTAGGTTGAGTCCCACACCAACCCCAGATGTGAAAGATGTGGTGGAATAGGGTATGTAGGATTGCCTGGGAGCCGCTAAAACAATTAAGGGATTGTTTTATGGTTTTCAAAATCATTTCAACCATAGGAATGGGTATATGGGATAAGTTTGGTTCCGTTATAAATATCCATGGTGGATAATACCATGATAAGGAAATATTCTAACCCGTATTATTGATGATATCGTCTTCGATTAAGTGTTAATACCATCCCAACAAGTGGTGTTTTTAATATGATATAGTAAAAAAGTTTACTCATATTATAACCATTGTTATTGATGATATGGGATATTATCATTGGGGGGAAGACATTTCAACCCTTGGTATTGACTGTATGATATGGTGTCAATGGTTGGCACCATTCAGACCCTTGGTGTCTATGATTTGAGATTATATAATGTGTGGGTGTCATTTCAACCCTTGAGATGGAATTATGAACGGGAACCATTCTAACCCTTGGTATCGATATGCGACAGCTCCATACATGACAATAAAATTGGTTGAATTAGTAATGGTCATTCTCAAGAGACATTACAGAATCTGAGGATTGATTATGGTTTATTTTATTGTGTTTTATTTTATATATCATGTCCCACGGTTCATTATATTTATACATTGAATAAATTAGGGAAGTCATTGGTGGTATCCCCCTGATTTATAGTCACACCCTACATGGTTGGCCCTAGAATTTTAGTAATAAACAAGATATCATCATTGCAGGAATAGGTTTGGAATATTTATGATATTGGATAGTTGAGGTAGAAAGATTAAATGTAATCAAAAAATGGGACCAAGTTAGGGATCAAGACAAGGTGGCAGTTATTTTTAGTTTTTTTATTTTCATCTATGTTTTATATAATTTAACCATTTGAGATTTTGACTATATCTTCCTAACTAATGAGACAATTGGACACCTTATTATTGTATAACCTGTGTATTATTATTTAATTTTATTCATATCTTGGATTGATTGAGTTTTTATCCTATTTATTTTTTTATGCCAATTTTCATTTAATTTTTTTTGTCTCATGGTTGTTTATACCATATTTTATTGTCTCCCCATATTTTCCTCATAGACCCTCACTATCGATAGCCTCTTGTATATAGGGAGGCATGCATATGGTCACATAGTGCTCTAGCTGATTACTATTAAGTCAGTCAAGCAATTATGTCACATGCATATTTTGAATTATTTGTTATCTCATGTTTTTTTATGAATAAATTTATTAAATTATTTAATTCTAGAATATTTATTATTTTCAATTAATTAATATGTTCATACCATATTGATTAATAACTCATTAAAAAACTAAAAAATTGTGTTACTAACCTAAAAATATAATCCAAATATATCTACAGATACCAAACTAAATATTTGGGAAGTGGTCATTGACTAGAGTAAGATCTATTATGAATATAAGATCATTTTTTCTATCATCTACAAGGGAATTTTTTTGATATGTTTAGGATGATGGATTGTGTCCATGGAAAGAACCAGGCATCGAGTCTACAGTTGAAGGGGTTATAGTCATCTCATCAGGGTTCAGGTTAGAGGGTTCAAACCCCATCTCCATGTAATTATAGGTATCCATTTGGATATTTTTCATTTTTTCTCTTATTATTAATTACTTGTTTCATGCCTTGGTCGCATATCAAAATCCATCGGAGGTCTGTTGGAAAGGGGTAGTCTTCTTAATTGATTCTATAGGGAAGGGATTTAATATTTAGGACCTAAAGCTATGTTTGGATTCTATTTTTTTAATATAGGTTTGATATCTTCTAAGATTCTTTTGAATGTTACTTCTAAACATTTTAATGAAATTTGTATAGTGGGTGATTTATTATGGATTTTTTTAATGTAATGAATTTATATATTAGAATGGGGCCTCAAATATATCTAATTCCTGTTGGTAGTAGTGTTTCTATCTGGGATCTAATAGATATTTTGGTACAATATTACGTGGGAGAAATATGATGACCTCGGCTTAAGATATATTTTTTTGAAAAAATTGGTGACATGAATTGGTCACCCAATTCATGCCCCAAGGAAATTTTTTAAAATCAAAAGTATCATTACAAGCACGAGGTTCAATGAATTTACACCAGCCATAATTTTGAGAATTACAAACAAGGAAAAACCAAGAAAGATCCATTAATGTCATGTGATGCACTGTTTAGAGGGGACTCCCCCATTCCATCCGAAAGGGGTGAAACTGGAAGCTCAAATCAAGTCTGTTTATAACTGATCTATTGAAGTGCTGCTCAACATTGCTTCTTTAACCCCAAGAAAAATATCTCTCCCACTGCTATCAACTCTTCTATGATCTCCAAAGAATGTATTGTCCATGGGGCTTCCAACAATCCACTATCTCAAGAGTTTCCAATGTCGATTGATTCTCAATAAACTCAATACATGTCCATCACACTGCTTTACAGGTCTAATTGAAAAAAAACTAGAAAGGAGCGTGAGAAAGTCCTTTAATCACTGAAATAACAAATTAGAAATGAAATCAAGTAAAGTTTTGGACCAAAAATCTTTTGAGTGTGACGACCAGTATTTCAACATCACCTTCCAACATAATCACAAGATGTAGTGCAATATTCTTATTTAAATAAAATAGGGTCATACCAACAGGATACCAGAAAAACAACATCACCCTCCAAAAGAAGATAATGCAGTGCAAGATTCCATCATTGAACATCTCATTCCAGAATTACAACAAAAGGAGTCCATGTAGTGCCAGACATTGCAACATCAACCTATATTACTCATACAGCAAGAGCACAAAAAAGGAAAACAACATCCCAGCCTTGGAGGTCATACAAGTTGAATCTAAGAATTCTGAACAGGAGCTGGTCAAATGTACCAAGCCCTCCCATTCCTCAAAGTGTTGTAACAGATTCTTACATGGATGAACTCTCCGTGAATAAAACTGAGAGTTCCAGTGAAAATAAAAACTAGAACAACTCAGATGGATAGATCATGTACTGTTCTAGTTCATGTAATTGTATCAAAAACATTCATAAAACAAAAGAAAGGGACCAAATCATTCCAAAAAAGAGACAGAAAAGCACGATCAAAGCTGAAACTGGTGATATAAAAAAGGAGAAAAATTAAACTCACTCCCACAGAATGGCCTTGAAGCCAAAAACAGTCTTTTTTTTATATTCTTATACCATCCTAATGAACATACGCTTTATAATTTCAAGGTATTCTTTAGTGGTGATGAGTCTGTCTGTGTATTTCTGAAATGTAATTGCATCTTGTTCATCCATCCAGGCATCAACTACATCCTCCACATGCTTCTCAATGTATTAGGAATCTCTATACATAGGATTTTGTTTTCTTTCATCATTATCCTCTTCTTATTTATAGTCTTATTAGGTAGTTCACTGTCGGTATTCGATTGCTCAGTCACAGTTGGGAGTGGTGGAAACTCCCTCCTAGTGGCATCAAGAGATCTTGTGACTATTGTTCTTTCAATTTGAGAATAATCTCTGTGCTTCCTTATTTTTCTAGAATTTGAGGTGATAAAACCATCAGCATCCACCATTGGCTATTTTTCCTTTCCTACCACTTGATTTTAAGAAATCCTCCTCAATTTGATTAGGGTGATCATCAATTTCATGCAAGGATTCACTAGAATCAGAAATTTTGTCTTTCTCCTTATCTCTTGAATCCTGTGCTACATGACATTTCCTTTGCTCCTCCACCAAGGGGGATGGAATGGTGGTGTCACCCAGAGCCGAAGTCATAGAATCAATAATAGTTGACAAATTAGGAGCTTGGAAATTGGAATTATAAGGCTGAGCATAAACCATGGTTTCTATTTTCGAGTCATTTATATACTCTCCAGTAGTAGAAGTGCCAACATTAACTGCGTGACAGACATTGGCCTCATCAAATTCAGGACCCTTCCTTTCTTTTACGACCCAGGAAACAGTTTTGGCCTTAGATCGTGTGGTTTTAAATACACATTCTTTCGTATCATTCTCAAGCATAAGGCAAGAAGAGCAGTCGTCAGGAAGTCATTCATAGACAATGTCCTGGTAGAAACCATTTCACCATTTTGAATCCAAATATGAGACAGAAGTTCCATAGAGACATCTATTTCAACACAAATCCATGCAACTGAGGATCTAGAGAGAGTCCTTGTTCTAAATCAAGTTTAAGAGGATTTCCAATAAGCATGGAAGTCAGGAAAAGGGCTTTTTTTAAATAGGTGAAGCGGGAGTCCAGGGAAACCTATCCATGTTGGGAAAATGGAGGGTTCTTCATAGGGGTCAAAATCTGGTGTCCATTTAAGAACTCTCATAGAACATCCCCCAAAAAACCAAGAGCACCTTGCCCAATGTCTGTAGCAGTCATCATTGAAGGAAAGGCGGAAAACAATGTTCGATGATTTTAATAGACCAATATTAAATATTCATCACATTTCAAAAATATATGTATAAGGACCATAATAGTTTAGTGTCTCTAAAAACATAGAAACATAATCTTCTAAGTTTGTGAAAGATCTTTAACAACTCCATTAAATATATTCCCCTTTAGTAATCCTACAAAATACATTTCTTTATAACCTATAGAAAGGAAATATATGAAAGGGGTGAGATCAAATGGTCATTAAGGGTAAAAAAGGATATATATATATATATATATAAGAAAACAATTAGAATATGGGTAAGAGAACATGATTATAACATGAGAAGATCATATTCGACATGTCAAATATCATAATAGAGAGTCGTGGAATAAATATTGGTAGTTCAAAAAACATGAATCATAAGGTTAATCAATCATTATAAATCAATAAGGAACAATGATCTCATGGCATATAAGTGTGGAACCATTATAACTATAGAAAACCATTTCACGTGTCAAGGATAACTACCAATACCATAAACCTAGATTTTAGTACCCCTGATTTCATGTATGTAACCCTTTTATATGTATTTTTATATATTTACACCATTCGGGTAATGTTTGGAAGCGTTTGGAAGGGTTACATGAAGGTTTTAAAGATTTTTTAGGGGTGCATCATTTGAGCACCGTTAGTGTCAACTGTGCAAAAAAACCCATATAACTGTGAAACATGAAGAAGTGGTCTTTTTCTCTATTGGTTCATCTTTTTTCTCACCATTCTTATAAATTGATTGGGTCACCATTAGGATAGTAGTAGTATCACGATTAATGCATGGTTTGTCAAACCATGTATTCTAATCATGTACAGCATTAAAAAGGTATTTTTAAATACTGGGTCACTCTAGATTTGATCTAATTCACTCCTTTATTCTACCATACAAACACCACTCAGGATTTATTATTCTCAATGGTAATGAGGCCTCTCCTACTCATTTTTAGAGAAAATAGAATGGGTTTTAAGGTGTGTTGAAGGCGATTCTTCTCCCTTTAGTCTTCTCTCATTGTTTCATCATTTTACCTTAGATCTACATCTCCCCCTCTATAGATTTTCTAGATAAACATCTTCCACATATAGATCTAGGGTTTTTTCGTGAAATTATGAGATTTGGTCTTTTTAATTTTAGTCAACGATATATAGGGATGTTTTGTGGATTTGTTTACTCGTATTTGTTGTGTTCATGTTCGTTGGTCGGTTTCACCGAAACCCTAAGGTGGGTGGCTTTTCTCTAGACTATATTTTGATTAAACATGAAGGATTTAATTTCAAATTAAGGATTTCTTTTCTTAAAATTTATTTCATTATTGTTGTGTGATGCTTTTTGAAACCCATTTTTTGATAATGTGTGAATTTAGGGGAAAATGGTTTATTGTTTTAAAATGTTCTTATTTTGGTATTTTAAAATGAAAATATTAAAATTATTATCATTTTGGGGTTATGGAAAATGATTTCTGAACATGGTTTTCAAAAAAAATGTTATCTAAATGGGGTTTTTCATTGATTTATCCTAATTATATTTCTGATAAATTATTTATTTTAATGAAATGAGTTTTTGGAATGACATTGGAATTGTATTAGTTGATGTTATTTTGGAATTGTTATTGTCTTGGTTGCTTGCTTAAGTGGTTCAGAAATACGGGGTTGGGATGGATCATGGTCATAAAGTACCATTACCAAGTAGTCGTGAAGTACAACTATAAAAATGGAAATTTTTTATATATGTGATGTCCCACTATTAATGAACACTAAGATCATTTTGTTAGTTTATGTAGATGAGTGTGCTATGTTTGTGGCCACGAAAGATGAATTGGGTTATTCCAATATGGGTTTGGGAAATGGTTATTGATTTTTTTGGTTTCCTTCTTTGGTATTGTGTTTATTTGGGTAAAATGGTGTGGGAATGGTGTGTTTGGATTGATGGAAACTATTTCATTATTTCGTGGTTTTATATAAAATATTTTATATAAAATGTGCTTGTTGGTTCTATCAAAGTTCCATGTATAGGGAAATAATTTTGGGAAAACCTACTGTGTATTATTACTCACCCCCTTGCTCTGTCACTTTGGTGCTTTTTCAAATGTTTTAATATTGGACATAGGTAAATGTAAACCATCTCATTTTGTTAGTGGTTCATCGTGATTCTTGGTTGGTCTCGTGGTGCCTGGATCATGGAGCTTGAACCGTGGTATGGGTTTGGAGATGTGTCATAATGTCTTTTGGTTTCATTATTTAGTATACCTCTAGGTACTCTAATTTTTTAATATTGTGGTTTATTTTTATTGCTCTTTGAACATGGTTATGTAAGGGTTGGATATTTGGTTGCCTTTAAGTATTGTGTTGCATTGGTTTCATTGTTGAAATGCATCGGGTTGTTGTGGTTGGGTTTGGCCGATTAGTTGTTTTCTTTCATTTCAATCATAAAATCATCCCTCACCTTTCGTGAAGACCCCAGCATTAATTTCAAGCCACTGTCACCTAGGGGATGTCACCTAAGTCGGAGTATAATTCCATCGTTGTCTCAAGACATTGAGAAGGGGAGGTATGTTACATGTTGTACTAGTTTGTTCGGTCCTTGACTTTCAAGTTTGTTCGATTCCTTGGCATTGATTGTCGATCTTGGATTTTCCATTAATTTTTAGTGTATTGATTGAATAGATATTGTAGTAAGGCATAGTATTGTTGTAATATGAAATTTATATCATAAAAGTATATAGATAATACTTTTATGTTGAACTTCATGTTACCTGGGAGTTGGGTACGTAAGTGTTTTGGAGAAACTTATAGGATCTTGATCACATTTTCATCAGTGTAGATAATGAAATTAGCATGGAATGCATAGTAGACATAAATTCCCCCTAGTATTTTATTTTTCATTTGGAATAATTATTTATTTTGTGGTATGAATGTCTTGATTTTTGAAAAATATATAAATTGTTTTCAAATGTTTGCTTTTCAAAAGGTAATGTTTGTCGTATTTTGAAAATGGTTTAATTTTCAAAACATGGGGGATTATTCAAAAATGGTTTAATTTGATAAATATTGGCTATTTTTAAGCATGGTTGTGATAGCTGGGATGTGATATAATTTTAAATTGTAAGCCTTCAGTCGCTAGGGAGCGATACTTATGGTGATTCTTGTGTTCATAGAAATGGAACTAGGTTGACGTCATAGAGACCAACCAGAGATTGCAGGAAAATAATGTGGTTGCACCTACTCTCTAGGTGAACTAGAAGCTACTACAGAGCATAGTGAAAGGTTTCTAATCAATGTAATGTGGGAATAAAAGCGATGATCCAAGGCATGTGGATCACTCGGTCCAGTTTCAAATGAAGAACCCACCCATATTTCTGGGAGATTCAAAGTCGAAAAGGGTATAATCATGGTCAAATATGATGCATTCGATATTATTTTTCTTGGGAACAAATAAAATAGTTAAAAGTTAATTTATAAATGTACATGTTAGAGGATCTTTCACTTCAGTAGTGGAAGTTGGCGGTCTAGGCTAGAACAAAACAAGGTATGTCATAAGAGGGTTTTGAGGAATTATTTAACAAACTATTCTACCCTCACAATTGAAAAATACAGTAAAGAATATATTTATTTAGTTGTAGGAAGTAGAACTTGTCAATTATGGAATATACAACTATGTCTATGAAATTAGTGTCATTTTCACCCGAGGTGGAGGCTAGTGCATCCTTGAAGGTACCAATCCTTCAATCGGGCCTAAAGAAAGAAATTCATTCCAAAATTGGGGTG
This sequence comes from Viscum album, assembly GCA_963277665.1. NCBI lineage: Eukaryota > Viridiplantae > Streptophyta > Magnoliopsida > Santalales > Viscaceae > Viscum > Viscum album. The sequence continues at coordinate 353,381,066 of OY728155.1, read as the reverse complement.
CTATGTATAAGTGATTATACAGAATTTTTGAATAGAATATCAGTTTATGAAAGGTATATCTTGGGTTAAATAGGTGTGGGAAGCATTTTTTACCCATATGGAATAGTGGTAACTCTAACAAAGGGATCAATTGGAAGAGGGACACTTATTTCTAGGGTGATAGTATGGTTTCGAATCCAATGATGGGATTGGTGAATCTTCCTATGAATCCTATGGTAATGGATTGATTTATCCTTGTGGTTCTATAGTCCATATGAAGAGGGATTGTATGGAATATCCTTGTGCATGTCATAATTTCAAAAAGATGGTGAATCGTCAGTGTTACTATCATAATTCTCTGAGGTCATGTTTTCGTGACACTCCTCAGGGGTCCTAGGCGTATTATGCCTTGACGGGATGGGGGATGCATTATACTCCTCATCAGTATAGTTTAGTTTTTCATGGGGATTCTAAGAATAGCATTAATCCTTAACCGGGTACGTTTTAGTAGGGTAATAAAGAGTGGATTTTGGAATGCATGAATCTATTTGGAACTAAGCAGGTTATGGTGGATGATCATCCATAACCCTCCACGGTGTGAAGTAATATTATTTTGAATTTTACCTATATGTAAGTGTTTTATGATATGAGTTCCTCTCATTATTTTATTTCATCTCAGGTTATTGATTTTTTGGGGTTTCCATGTGGAAATTATGCCTTCGATTTTAAATCTTCAAACTTAAATGGTTCAAAGAGTGTGTTAAGCCTTCTGGTGAAGAGTATGTTTTGTAGTTGTGGATGATTTTTAGTTGATTTGGAGAATCTATGTTCTTGATATGGATGTGTATGATATAATTCTATGTATTGATTAGGTAAAAATATTTAATTCCCACACTGACTATTATGCATGAACGGTTAGTTTTACAATGGGTTATGGCATTGAACACCTATTTAGAGGATTGAAAATGTGAATGTGCATGAAACATAATTTTTGGAACAAGAATCTGGGATGATATCATATTAATTAATATCTTTTTCTTTGGAATCAATGGAAGAGGTTGGGAGAAGTATTTTTTTGGTAGTAGTTGATCAATTTATAGATGTCTTTCCTGACGAATTCTTAAGGTGGCCACCCTTGAGAGAAGTGGAGTTTATTATTAATCTTATTCATGGTACTAGTCCTATCTCACTTCCTTCTTGATGGATAAAATCATAAAAATTGGTGGAATTGAATGTGCTATTTGAGGATATACAAAAACAAAAGTGTTCATTCGGCCTAGCATGTCTCCATGGGTAGTGCTAGTTCAGTTTGTTTAAAAAGAATATATTACTCTTTGAATGTGTGTATATTATCGTAAGCTTAACCATGTTATGACATAATAATTTATATCCACTTCCATAAATTGATGACTTTTTTGGTCAGTTGAGAGGAGCTCAGTGGTTCTCCAAAATTTACTTACAATCAAGATATCATCATGTTAGTGTGCGGAATGAGGAAATTCCAAAAACTACTTTCATAAGTAAATATGGACATTATGAGTATGTTGGTATTATCTTTGGTGTTATGAATGCTCTAGCAGTGTTCATGGAATCGAAGAATTGGGTATTTTAGAAATATTTGGATTCTTTCATGGTGTTATTTGTGGATGCTATACTGGTCTATTCAAGGACAAGGGGGGAGCATGAGCAACACTTGAAAGTATTGTTAGAGAAATTGAGATATCATCAGTTGTATGAAAATCTATCGAAGTTTGTTTTTTGGATACAAGAGGTTTGTTTCTGTGGCCATGTTATTTATGAGGGAGTTGTTTTATTGGATCTAGATAAGATAAAGGATGTTATCTACTAGAAAGCACCAAAAATGTTTTTGATATTTGAAGCTTCCTTCGTCTAGGTTGGTATTATTGATGTTTTTTCATGACTTCTCACAACAAGCTTCATCAATGATACATTTGACATGAAATAATGTTCCATTTCAATTGAATGATAAGGGACTAAAATATTTTAAAGAACTTAGGGATTGTCTTACATCATTACTAATCTTGGTTTTTATTGAACCAGGGAAAGGGTAAATGGTGTTTTGATATGCATCAGGATCAGTGTTGGGGTGTGTTCTAATACATGGTTATCATGTTGTTGTGTATGGATTATGGTAGTTGGGGTTGAATGAGAATAGCTTCCCAACACATGATTTAGAGTTGGTGGTAGTGGTTCATGCTTTGAAAACATGGTGTCACTATATCTTTAGGGATAAATTATCAGTGTATACCAACCATAAGAGCTTTATGAATATCTTCTCATAGATATATTTGAATTTCAGGAAAATGATATGGATAGAGTATCTCCAAAGGATTGAATTTGACTTCATGTTAAAACCAGGTAATGGTAATTTTTTAGTGGATGTATTATGTAGAAATTCATATGATCAAGTGGTTAAACGGGTATTAGATCAGTGATATTTGATGTTGGTTATATTCAACATGAGGTTGGAATTTGAAGACCTGGGTGATGTGGTTTTTTTCATTCTGGTAGCATTGGTTCCAAACTTGGTTGGTTTGGTTTAAGAGGATTACATGTCTAATTCATAGTGTTTGGTTAGGAGGTTGAAACTCAATAGTGGGGAGGCCTTTATGGACTGGAAACTAGATTTGAATTCAGTGTTATAAATTCAAAATAGAATGTTTGTACTAGTGTATTTTGAAGAGAAACTTATCATTGTTTATCATCATTCCAGATGGTTTGCCTATATTGGTATTCAAAAAAATTTCAAGGTGTTAAAATAATAGTTTTTGTGTGTAGTTTTGAAAAGGAAACTGGTTATGTTTGTATCAAGATGCTTGACTTATCGCAAGTCAAGGAAGAGCATCTGTGACTAGTAGGTATGTTGGAATATTTACCTATACCTGTATGTAAGTTGGAGTAGAGAGTGATTTATATTGTTACAGTTCTCCCAAGAATGTTCAATAAGAACTTTTTCATATGGTTGATATTTAATCATCTCACAATGTCAACCTGTTTAGTCATTATTCATTAATCTCATAAGGTGGAGGATCTATCCTTAATCTATATATAAGAGGTGGTAATGAGGCATGGGGTACCAGTTTTGATCATATCAGATATAGAGTTTAGGATCATGTCCCATTTCTAGAAATAAATAAAACAAGAACTTAGAAATAAGTTTAAGATGAGCATGGAATATCATTATCATATGGATGAGAAATATTATATTATGATACAAACATTATAATATATGTTATAGGCTTGTGTTGTAGATTTGGGTGGCTCATTGGAGGATCACATTCTATTAGTGAAGTTATCCTACAATAATAGTTATCATTCTTCCATTCATAAGTCTTTTTTGAAGAAATGTATGGGTGTAATGTCATTCTCCACAATGTGGGGTGGAAAAAGGAGAAACATTGATGGTGGGGATGATCATTTTCCAAGAGACAGTGGAGAAGATTATGTTGATTAAGAAGATAATGGAGAGCGCTAAGAGTCATCAAAAATCATATGTGGACCATCATCGACGGTAGTTATCATTCATGGTGGGTAATAATGTGTTCTTGAGAATATCTATAAGGTTGGTACATCATCATTTTGGGATGTAACGAAATTTATCTCTGAAGAATATTATCCCTTTTGAGATACTTTAGCGAATTCAGGATGTGTCATATCAGTTGTATTTTCCACCACGGTTTAGTGTGGTTCATAATGTGTTTCATGTGTCACAATTTAAAATGTATTAGGTAGATCATAACCATGTGATTTTTTGCAATCATTTTGAGCTAATTATGGATTCAAATTTAGTGCATCGGCCAGTGCAGATTTTAATAGCGAGAAAGAGATAGTTGAACAATAGTCCATGCACTTTAGGCAAAGAGATGGTTCTCTACTTTTTGAGGATGGAAATTCTAATGGTGGAGAGAATTTAGCACCCCTAGTTTGTAATATGTAACCATTTTTTATGTCATTTTATGTATGTAATGTTTTTTGTTAATGTTTGGTATATTTTTGAACGATTTTGGGACTGTTTGGAATATTTTCTAGGGGTGCATGGTTTGAGAACGGTTAGTGTAAACCATGAAAAAACCCAAGTAACCTTGTAACATGAGGCAGTGGGCTTTCACATGGTTAGTCTACAGTTTTCCTAACCTAGTGAGAAACCATGTGGGTCACCCTTTGATAGAAGTAGTTGTAAGGACCCGGCCTTAAAACATTACATAATAATGAATTAAATTAATAATTCACATTGATGATCTTTTCAGGTTTATTGTTTTAGAGAATTAGGACATAACTATTACATCTCACAAGATTACAATGTAGACACGTCTACTCAGTTTCCATTTTTTCATAAAATAAAAACTCTTAAAAAGAAACCTGTCTAGTTCCATGTTTTAGATAGCATGTCTTTGTTTGATCCCATCCTTGACCCTATTCACCATTAAGTCCTATGGAAAACATTTCAAAAACATGGGATGATCATAAATACCTCAGTAAGGGATATAAAATTACATAAATAAAACATTAGTCCAGGTATAAATAAGAATAAATGAAATCATACTTTACTCATAAAACATAAGTGATTGAACATACCTCTTTAAATCATAAGGTTTATGAATATCTCATAGAAATCATAAGGCATAAAGGTAACTTGAGGCATTTATAACATTATTACCTAGGGTGTAACCATCATGCTTACGTTTGGAATACCCATCAAAGTATATTCCCTAAATCTATTCGGGGAAATCGTAGGGTTTAACTCCTTCGCATTACGCAACGCATTGGAGAGCTATATCGGGATCATCCGCCCTTATTTTATCACGGAACCTCCCGTATTCATAAACAATTCCTAATAACGCTAACATAATCATATCACATAAAACATGCATAAAGGAAACATAAAATTTCCACATTTCAATCATAAGATGTACATACAACACATTGATATAATAAAAATCATTATAAAAATCATTTTCAATAACAAAATAAAAGAAAATTAAAAAATTTATTTATTTTCCATTTTAAAAAAAGTTATGGCTTGTAGAGGAAGCCAAAACTCAAATAATGGTCACGGTGGCGGAGAAGTCGTTGTCGCCACATATGTAAGACAAAAACATCCCCTTTTGTTGTTTATTAAAATGCTTCGTATAAAAAATAATCCTTTTTAATAAAATTGAAACTCAAAGTGGTTAATGAACAATAAAAAATAAAGTTGTGTATAAAGCAAAATATGCTTCAGTGAATGTAGATTGAGACGAAGTCCTTTACAAAGACGGTATCCTTAGATTAAGGATAAATCAATTACATAAATATGTGTGACAAATATAAATACACCCAATATAAGTGGATATTAAGTGTAAAACATTAATAGGTCATCCACACATATTCATAGAACAACATAATAAATAAGTAGAGGTTTAACCTAAATAATTGAAATTGGGTTAAGAAGTTCCCTTAGAGAAATTTGACAGCCTAACAGCGTCACCTTGAAATTCAGAAAATGAGATGATGAGAGATAAAATGGTATATCATCACTTGGACATAAAATTTACATCAATAAGGATATATAAGAACATATACCAACATAATAAGATTTAAATTAAAATACATAACAAAAGAAGTCTTTTAAAAAGAGGAGGGTGAAAGGTTCCCTTACTGAATTGGGTATCTTCAGAAACGTACACCCCATGAAAGAAGGATCATACAATGAAGATGTAAATACCCATAAATGAGATTATATTACACAAATAGTATAATAATGGGCAGTACATACACCACACAAAAGGAAATAGTGGCAAATGTATCATAAATCTTACGAGAATAAAAAGTGAGATAAAAACCCCTTACCTCGTTGTAATCAATCGAGTCGTATGACCAAATGATAATAACCACCAAATGAATTTCAGAAAAACATGAATATAAATAGAATCATGATAATATATATAAATTGGAAGTACACAATACACCACCTTCCATAAATAAGTGGCGACCAATGGAAATCTCAAAGAATTAAAAGTGAGATAAAAAATCCCTTACGAAAATTCGACAGCCTAACGACGCCACTTAAAAATTCTTAAAATGAATTGATGAGAGTAATAGGGGGCCTCTCATCATATGAAAATACAAATTAAAATATTTTGAATATAAAATAACATCCTCCTACATAAGAACATGTCACATAAAATAAATTACAAAAAAAATAGAGTACTTGAAAAGAAAGAGAGAGGTCAGATCCCTTACCTCGAGTCTGACTTGTCTTGTTCGTTTCTTTATATTCCTGAATAATAAACTTCTTTCAATTTATAATTTATCAAGGAACTCCTTTAAAGTTTATTATTCAATTCATATCACATATTATAATTTTATAATAATTAGTTAAATATTTGAGTTCATATCAGATGTTTTTGTCGATGTTTGGTACATGAGTCAAACATGAACTTGTTTGAAAGGAATTGTCCATGTAGTTATAAGTACATCATCTCAAAAATAGTTTTCATTATTTAAATATCATATATATCCATTATATATTTATTTTATACTATTAAATAACATTTGGAGATAAAAAATAAATAAAATTCATCTTTCATGGAGGCGGTAGGCCGTACGTACGCATGAACGCTACTTTCATTTCTTTGTTACATTAATGGAATTAAAACTAAATGAGAGATATATATATATATATATATTATAATTAAAGTATAATACATATGTTAAATAGGTCACATAAGTTCATTAATTTCATTATTTATACATTCCATGTATTGCATGAATGAGTCACATCAGTTGACGGGGCAGTAGTCCACACTTCCCCAAATGAAATTATCGTATTTTCACAACATGAAAATCATAAAGGTATGTTTTAAATATAAAATACATAATCATAGAGACTAACTAAATATAATATATATCATAAATAAATATTCTTCCATCATAATGTCCACCTTGAGAGGTGTTAGGAGAAGATAGAATAATCATCGTTTCGTGAGGCAGCAATTCACCATCCACGAAAACAATATGTTCTTTAACCATTAAACAAAGTTGTGTGTAAGTGTAGCTCAAATAGTTCTAATAAAAACATCTTAGTATATAGATGATACTGGTTGTTTTACAAAATAAAGTAATAAAAATACTTTAAGGGGTTGGAGAATCAAAATAATACAAAAGAATATAAGAGAAGACATTACCTTTATATCGGGTAACTCCCTTTGGTTTGAACAAAAATGGTTTATTGAAGAGTTTTATACCTATGGTAAGGCTTATAAGATGAATAAAGGGATTTGTATAGATTACATGAGAAATTTTTGGTCTATACAAAGGCTTGAGAGGTGTGGGTAAGGTGGTGGAGGTGGGGGCCTTTTATAAGAGGGAGGAGGGGCACTCTTGGAAAGTCTTGAAAAGCTACTTTATTATAAAATGATTTTCGAATATTAAAGGTCCCAAAATTGTTTATTTCTAGGATAAGATGATAAGGGATCTAAATCCTCCAATAAAATATGTTTTTTAAAATTTTATGTGTTATACTTCACCTTATCTTCTCATTTTATTTAAATCATTCATTAATGAGGTAATCACTGCATCATCATAGTGTCATAAATAAATTTCATTATTTAATGTCTAAATATTATAAAAAAATTACCATCATTTATTAAATCTTTTTTTTCTTTCAAATGAATGTTTATATCAAAAGAAATAATTTATGTAAAAGAATTAAATTTGTTTTACTTAAGTGATACAAACTTTTGTTACATTTTCATTTGTTTAGGAAAATATGATAAAAGGTCACTATCACACTGAAGTGATTCCATGGGGAAAAAGGTTGGTACAAGGCATACCATGGTCGGCCATGACACCACCAAATCATTATAACACATTTTGTGGTAATTTAATATTTCTATGATATTATTTTATTACCGTTAACTACCCGATTACTATTTAAACACCGTAATTAAAGATAATTACAGTCATTACTATTCATAATGTCTAAAAACAAAAGAGTCTTAATTAAATACTTTGAAACTTATAATTACAAATATGGAATCCATTTTATAAAATTACAAACACATTAATTGTAGTAATTAATTTAAACTAATTCTCGTTGTCAAAACCAAAGACGGGTTTTTAAGAAGTAAAATCTATCAAAAGAATGATTTGTTTTTACGTCCAATTTAAAAGTAAAATTAAATACATTAAAAAAATTGTATTAAATGATAAAAACATAATTAAATCACACCATAAAACCAATTAAAATGACAATATAACTATATAAATAAATTGGATGAAAAGGAAGTTTTGAATTAAAATGCAGTATTTTTCACTATTCATTGAAAATGAACATTTGTCAGAAAAATACCAAAAATTCACCCTAAGATATATTTTATATTAAAATTTCATAAATGATATCAATTTTACCAAATTAAAAATATATAATTTTAATTAATTAATTTAATAATCAATTCCCACTGTCAAAACAAATTGCGTGTTTTTATGAAACAATATCTTTTAAAACATTGACACTTGTTTATGTCCAATTTCAAAGTGAAATTAATTAAAATTACCACCATTGGATTAAAGGGTAAAAATATATTTCAATTACAATTTAAAACCAATTAAAAAGATAATCTGGCCATGCAAATAAATTAGACTAAAATGAGGATTTGAATTAAAATACAACATTTTCACTATTCATTTAAAAAAATGAACATTATCGGAAAAAACAACAAAAAATTTACACAAAGTAAATTTTGATTTCTTAATTATAAAGAAGGATTTTATTTTGTCAAATATAAAATATAAAATTGTCAAAAGGTGGATTTAAAAAGGGTTCTCCATCAAAAGGAGGTTAATCTGCATTTTAATGAATATTAGAATATTTATTCTTAAAATTAGATTCATTTTCATTTTAAGCCTATAACATTTATTAAATAATGTAAAAACATTTAAAACATATATAATCAAATTTTAGTTACTTCTTTTCATTCCCTCTATTTAAACAGCTAGACGTTATCTACCATTTAAAATAATATTATTATATTATTAGTGTGCAACATAAGATTTCTAAGAAACTCGTTGTTGCGTATTGGATATGCCATCGAACATAGTATACCCTTTAAAGTAATATTAAAATTTTATTCATAAATATTAAAACATATGAAAATTTCATATTCTTTATTTACCTAGGATGTTACATCCTTCCCCCCCTATTTGGAATTGCATCCTTGCAATTTTAAAATTGGTCTTGGAAACATCATTGAAAGCCCCACATCAGAAAAATAGTCAATTAAACTGTCACTTTAAAATAAATAAACGGAATTACAATGGTCACTAGAGTTAACACATACTAGGATTCCTTGTAGGAAAACATGGACATGGAAGAGAAAACAAAGGGTCTTGTTCTGATGGAGAGTGATGGAAAACATGTTTAGGAGAAAGTTAACCCCAAGGAAATCAGAAACTTGTAATGGGTTAAACGGTATTTGATTCCCTAGTAGGAAAAGTTAACAGACAACATTTTTGTTTTAATTTACTTTTCATTGAGGAATTTATTTATGAGCTTAACTAAATCCTAAATAAAAATACTTACGTTTCATAATGACTTTCATCTCTAACTAGATTTCTTACACAAACTCAAATTTTATCCAAACGATGAGTATTCAGGATGACTTGTTCACATTAAGAACGCTATAAACAACTTCTCGAGAATTGCCTAATCCACAAAATATAACTATATATTTCCCATGTCTTTGGACCAAAACCAAAACAAAAAATATTTAGTACAAGATCAGATAATACACAAAAAAAGATAATCCTTTATAAAAAAATCTATTCTTAATCTCTAAAATTTGTCCAACAAAACCCAAAGTTCAACAAAGACCATTCGATAGAAAAATGTATATAAAATTCTTTAAAGTAAACCAAACTAATATTGAAACCCAAATCGATTAAGTATTTAATCACATAGTCTTCTAGGGTAAATATTTACATTTATCTCCAAATAACATCAGTTTCTCTTAAAGTCTCACACTGAAAAGTAATTAACCTAATCATATATCCTCCATGATTGGTCAATAACTTCATAGATAACCCAAAATAAACTTATTATTGATACATAAAATCTTCTAACTAGAAATAATTTGTCATACTAACCAGGGGCTTCATGTAGTCCAGTGGTAGTCGATAAATACGATTCACACTTTGGTTGTGGGTTTGATTCCCACAGCTTTGTACGACGCGACGGGTCATCACATGGTCTGGGTGTTGTCCTTTTTCCAAAAACTATATAATTCTTAAAACATTCCCCAAAAAGAGATAAAATCCTCAAAATTAACCATAACAAAATTTATCCTCATATTTATCTCATGCCTTTCATTTTCAATCATAACATTTAGTAACTCGTAATTTCCTCTAAAGTAAAGATCATATAAACCCTAATGGTTAAATTTATAATTATTACCTGAACTTCCACATCGAGTTGGTTATCTATTACATGATGCATTAGATAACTCACCAAGGTTCAAGTGGTTAATCATGACTCCTGATATTTGGTGGAGAAAACCCACAAGAGTTCCCATTGGATCTCTCATATCATTCAGTTGTTATTTCAATAAACCGTCACAGTTTTCTTCACATCCACTGTTACTTTGGTGCCTACTAGATCCATCCATTTACTAAAACTAAAAAGGTTTGTGTGAGTATATAATTATAATAATTATATAATACTATGATATAATTATTCATGTTATCTTAAACTCATTCACGTTATCTAAAACTATGACCCTTTCTGAAATTCTAACCATTATTGTAATGTCATTTATGCCTAAAGAATACCCTAACCTCTAAAGTTATCTAAACCGACCTCTGATACCAAATGTAAGGACCCGGCCTTAAAACATTACATAATAATGAATTAAATTAATAATTCACATTGAGAATATTTTCAGGTTTAGAGTTTTAGATAATTAGGACATAACTATTACATCTCACAAGATTACAAAATAGACACTTCTAATCAGTTTTCATTTTTTCAAAAAATAAAAACTCTTAAAAATAAACATGTCTAGCTCTGTGTTTTAGATATCATTTATTTCCTTGATCCCATACTTTACCCTATTAACCTTTAAGTCCTGTGGAAAACATTTCAAAAACATGGGATGAGAATAAAAAGCTCAGTAAGGGATATAAAAATACAGAAAGAAAACATTTTTCCAGGTGTACATAAAAATCAATGAAAACATACTTTACTCATAAAACATAAGAGATTAAACATACCTATTTAAATCATAAGTTTAATTAATAACTCATATAAATCATAAGACATAAAGGTAACATGATGCATTCATAACATTCTTTTTTAGGGAGTAACCCTCATGGTTACATTTGGAATACCCATCACAGTATATTCCCCAAATCTCTTTGTAGAAACCTTAGCGTTTAACTACATCGTGTTACCCAATTCATTGGAGAGATATATCGGGCTCACCCACCCTTAGTTTATCGCGAAACCACTGGTCTTCATAAACATTTCCCAAGAACCCTAACATAATCGTATCACATAAAACATGCATAAAGAAAACATAACTTTTCCACATTTCAATCATAAGATGTCAATAAAACACATTGATATAATAAAAACATTATAAAACCCATTTTAAATACCAAAATAAACTAAAATTACACCATGGTATTTATTTTTCATTTAAAAAAAAGTTATGGCTTGAAGAGGAAGTCGAAACTCAAATAATGGTCACGGTAGCGGAGAAGCCGTTATCACCGCATGCGTAAGACAAAAACATTCCCTTTTTTCTTTTAGTAAAATTCTTCATATAAAAAAGATTCCTTTTGAATAAAAGTCAATGTCAAAGGGGTTTATACACTGTATAAAATAAAGTTGTGTATAAAACAAAATATTATTCAATGAAAGGATATTAATATGAAGTCCTTTACAATGACGATATCCTTAGATTAAGGATAAATCAATTACATAAATATTTGAGACAAACATAAATACACCCTATATAAGTGGATATTAAGTGTAAAACAATCAAAGTCCATCCACACATATTCATAGCACAACATAATCAATAAGTAGAGGTTTGACCTATAGAATTGAAATTGGGTTAAGAAGTTCCCTAACATAAATTCGACAGCCTAACAACGTCACTTTAAAATTAAAAAAAATTAGATGATGAGATAGAAAATGTTATATAATCACTTAGACATAAAATTTACATCAATAAGGATATATAAGAACATATCCCAACATAATAAGATGTAAATTAAAAGACATAACAAAAGATGTCTTTTAAAAAGAGGAGGGTGAAAGGTTCCCTTACTGAATTAGGTAACTTCCGAAACGTACACCCCATGAAATAAGGGTCATACAATGAAGATTTAAATACCCATAAAGGAGAGTATATTAAAAAAATATTAGAATAATGGGCAGTACATACACCACACCAAAGGAAATAGTGGCAAATGTAGCATGAATCTTACAGGAATAAAAATTGAGATAAAAACCCCTTACTTCGTTGTAATCAATCAAGTTGTATGACCAAAACATAATAACCACCAAATTAATTTCAGAACAAAATGAATATAAATAGAATCATAATAATATATATAAATTTTCTGTACAAAATACACCCCATTCAATAAATAAGTGGTGACCAATGGAAATCTCGTAGAATTAATAGTGACATAAGAAATCCCTTATGAAAATTCGGCATCCTAACGGCGCCACTTAAAAATTATTAAAATGAATTGATGAGGGTAAGAGGGGTAATCTCATCCTATGAAAATAAAAATTAAATTATGGAGAATATAAAATAGCATCCTCCAACATAATAACATGGCGTATGAAAGAAATGACATAAAATGGAGTACTTGAAAATAATGAGAGTGGTTCGATCCCTTACCTCAAGTCTGACTTGTCTTGTCCGTTTCATTATATTCCTGAATAATAAACTTTTTTCAATTTATAATTTATCAAATAACTCATTTAATGTTTATTATTCAATTCATGTCACATATTATAATGTTATAATAATTAGTTAATTATGTGAGTTCATATTAGATGTTTTTGTCGATGGTTGGTACATGTGTCAAAAATGAACTTGTTTAAAAGGTATTGTCCATGTAGTTATAAGTACATCATCTCCAGAATTGTATCAATGATTTAAATATCATATATATCCAGTATATATTCATTTTATACTATTCCATAACATTTTGAGATAAAAAGAAATAAAATGCACAGTTCATGGAGACGGTAGGTCGTACGTACGCATGAACGCTACTTTCATTTCATTGTCATATTAATGTAATTTAAACTAAATGAGATATATATATATATATATTATAATTCCATTATACTAAATATGTTATATAGGTCACATAAGTTCATTAATTGCTTGAACGAGTCACGTCACTTGAGGGGAAGGTAGTCCACACTTCCTCAAATGAAATTATCGCATTTGCACAACATGAAAAGCATAATGATATGTTTTAAATATACAATACAGAAGCATAGAGAAGAAATAATTATAATATATATCATAAATATATATTTTTCCATCATAATGGCCACCATGTGAGGTGTTAGAAGAATATAGATCAATCATTGTTTCATGAGGTAGTAATTCACCATCCACGAAAACAGTAAGTTCTTTACCCAATAGACGGACTTGTGTGGATGTGTAGCTCTAATCCTTCTCATAAAAGCATCCTAGTATATTGAATATACTGGTTTTTTTACAAATGAAAGTTTTAAAAAGAGTTTAAGTGGTTGGAGATCAAAATAATACAAAAGAACATAAGAGAAGACATTACCTTTAAATCGGGTAACTCCCTTTGGTTTGAACAAAAAGGGTTTCTTGAAGAGATTTCTGCCTAAGTTAAGGCTATTAATATGAATAGAGGAATGTGGAGAGATAACATGAGTAGATTTTGGTCTAGACAAAGGCTTGAGAGATGTGGGTAAGGGGGTAGAGGTGGGGGCCTTTTATAAGAGGGGGGAGGGGAACTTTTGGAAAGTCTTGAAACGTTACTTTATTATAAAATGATTTTCGGATATTAAAGGTCCCAAAATTAAATATTTATAGGATAAGGTTATAAGGGTTCTAAATCCACTAATATAATAGGTTTTTAACAAGTGTAAGTCTTAGATTTTAACTTATCTTCTCATTTTATTTAAATAATTCATTAATGATGTAATCACTGCATCATCACGGTGTCATAAATAAATTAATTTATTTAATGTCTAAAAATTATAAAAAAATTACCATAGTGTAGGAAATATTTTTATATTTCCAATTAATGTTTATATACCAAGATATTATTTATGTAAACAAAATTAATTTTTTTTTTACTTAGGTGATACATACTTTGGTTATATTTTCCTTTCTTTGAAAAAAAATATGATAAAAGGTCACTATCATACTAAAATGATTCCATGGAGACCCAAGGTTGGCACAAGGAATACAATGGCTGGCCATGACACCACCATTATAATTAGGACACATTTTGGGGTCATTTTATTTTTTTACGATTTTATTTTATTACCCTTAACTACCTGATTATTAATTAAACATGATAATTAAAGATAATTATCGTCGTTACTATTCATAATGTCCAAAAACAAAAGAGTCTTAATTACATAATTTGGAACTTATGATACCAAATATGGAATCCATTTTATCAAATTTCAAACACAGAAATTTCAGTAATTATGTTAAAATAATTCTCATTGTCAAAACCAAAGACAGGTTTTTAAGAAGTAAAATCTATCAAAAGATTGATTTGTTTTTACATCCAATTTAAAAATGAAATTAAATCCAATGACAAAAATTGTATTAAATGATAAAAAAATAATTAAATTAAACCTTAAAACCAATTAAAATGACAATATAACTATATAAATAAATTGGATGAAAAGGCAGTTTTGAATTAAAATGCTGTATTTTTCACTATTCATTGAAAATGAACATTTTTCAGAAAAATACCAAAAATTCACCCTAATCTATATTTGATATTACAAATTCAAAAATTATATCAATTTTACCAAATTAAAAACATAGAATTTGCATTAATTAATTTTATAATCAATTCCCGCTGTTAAAACAAATAGCGTGTTTTTAATAAACAATATCTATTAAAAGATTGACACTTGTTTATGTCCAATATCAAAGTGAAATTAATTAAAATGACCAAAATTGTATTTAATGGTAAAAATATATTTTAATTAAACTTTAATAAAAATTAAAAATATAATCTGATCATATAAACAAATTATACTAAAAGGAGGTTTTGAATTAAAATATAGCATTTTCAATGTTCATTAAAAAAATGAACTTTATCAAAAAATAACAAAACTTTACACAAAGTAAATTTTGATGTCTTGATTCTAAAGAAGGATTTTATTTTTTCAAATATTACATATAAAATTGTCAAAATTTGATTTAAAAAGAGTTCTCCATTAAAAGGCGGTTAATCAGCCTTTTAAGAATATTAGAATATTTATTCTTAAAATTGGATTCATTTGCATTTTAAGCCTCTAACATTTATTAAATAATGTAAAAACATTTAACAAACATATATAATCATATTTTAGTTTGTTCTGTTCATTCCCTCTATTCAAAGGTCTAGACGTTATCTACCATTTATAATAATATTA
The DNA here is from genome assembly GCA_963277665.1 of Viscum album. Taxonomy (NCBI): domain Eukaryota; kingdom Viridiplantae; phylum Streptophyta; class Magnoliopsida; order Santalales; family Viscaceae; genus Viscum; species Viscum album. The sequence continues at coordinate 353,365,417 of OY728155.1, read as the reverse complement.
TAATATTATTAGTGTGTAATGTAAGATTTCTAAGAAACCCGTTGGTACGTATTGGGTACGCCATCGAACATAGAATCCCCTTTAAAGTAATATTAATATTTTATTCAAAAATATTCAAAAATATGAAAATTTCATATTCTTTATTTACCTAGGATGTTACATCCTTCCCCCCTTTTGAGAATTGCGTTCTTGCAATTTTAAAATTGGGCTTGGAAACATCATTGAAATCCCCACATCAGAAAAAGTGTCAATTAAAATGTCACCTTAAAAGAAAGAAGGGGAAGTAAAATAGTCACCTGAGTTATCCCATACTAGGATTCCATGTAGGAAACTTTGGACATTGAAGAGAAAACAAAGTGTCATGTTCTGATGGAGAGTGATAGAAAACATGTTTAGGAGAAAGTTAACCACCAGGAAATCACAAACTTGTGATAGGTTAAACGGTATTTCATTGCCCATTAGGAAAAGTTAACAGAAATCATTTTTGTATTAAGTGACTTTTCATTGAGGAATTTATTTTTAATCTTAACTAAATCCTAAAGAAACATACTTACTTGTCATGTTGAATTTCATCTCTAACTAGATTTCTTACACAAACTCATATTTTCTCAAAACGAAGAGTATTCAAGATGACTTGTTCACATTAAGAGCACTATAAACAACTTATATAGAATCACCTAATCCACAGAAGAAAACTATATATTTCCCATGTCTTTGGAACATAACCAAAACCAAAAATTATTAGTACGAGATCAGATAATACCCAAAAAAGATAATCCTTTATAAAAAAGAAAATCTATTCTCAATCTCCAAAATTTTTCCAACAAAACCCAAAGTTCAACAAAGACAATTTGATAAACAAATTTCCATAAAATTATTCAATGTAAACCAAACTGTTATTGAAACCCAAACCTTTTAAAGATTTAATCACATAGTCTTCCAAGGTAAATATTTACATTTATCTCCAAATAACATCAGTTTCTCTTAAATTCTCATATTGAAAAGTAATTAAGCTAAACATATATCCTCCATGATAGGTCAATAATTTCATAGATAACCCAAAATAAACTTATTCTTGATTCATAAAATCATCTAACTAAAAATAATTTGTCATACTAACCAGGGACTTCATGTAGTCCATTGGTAGACGATAAATACCAGTCGCACTTTGGTTGTAGGTTCGATTCCCACAGCTTTGTCTGACGCGACAGGTTGTCACATGGTCTGTGTGTTTTCCTTTTTCCAAAACTATATAATTCATAAAACATTCCCTAAAAAGAGTTAAAATAGTCAAAATTAACCATAACAAAATTCAACCACAAGTTTATCTCAAGCCTTTTATTTTCCAACATAACATATAGTAACCCATAATTACCTCCAAAGTAAAGATCATATAAACCCTAATGGTTAAATTTATAATTATTACTTGAACTTCCACATCGAGTTGGTTATCTCATACATGATGAAATATAGAACTCACCAAGGTTCAAGTGGTTAATCATGACTCCTGATATTTGGTTGAGAAAAACCACAAGACTTCCCATTGCATCTCTTATATCATTCAGTTGTTCTTTCAGAAAACTGTCAATGTTTTCTTCACATCCACTGTTACTTTGGTGCCTGCTAGATCCTTCCATTTACTAAAACCAAAATGGTATGTGTGAGTAAATCATTAGAATCATAATATAATACTATGATATATTTATTCATGTTATTTTAAACTCATTCTCTTTATCTAAAACTATGACCCTTTCTGAAATCCTAATCGTTAAGTAATGTTACTTATGCATAAAGAATACCCTAACCTCTAAAGTTATCTAAACCGACCTCTAATACCAACTGTAAGGACCCAGTCTTAAAAAATTACATAATAATGAATTAAATAAATAATTCACATTGAGTATCCTTTCATTTTTATAGTTTTAGAGAATTAGGACATAACTATTACATCTCACAAGATTACAAAGTTGGCACTTCTACTCAGTTTCCATTTTTTCATAAAATAAAAACTCTTAAAAAGAAACATGTCTCATTCCATGTTTTGGATAGCATGTCTTTCCTTGATCCCATCCTTAACCCTATTCACATTTTAGTACTGTGGAAAACATTTCAAAAACATGGGATAAGCATAAGAAGCTCAGTAAGGGATACAAAAATATAGAAAGAAAACATTAGTCCAGGTATACATAAGAATCAATGAAATCATACTTTACTCATAAAACATAAGCGCTTGAATATACCTCTTTAAATCATAAGGTTTATGAATAACTCATAAAATCATAAGACATAATGGTAAACTTGAGGCATTAATAGCATTCTTACGTAGTGAGTAACCGTCATGGTAACATTTGGAATACCCATCACAGTATATTCCCCAAATCACTTTGGAAAAACCTTAGCTTTTAACTCCTTCATGTTACCCAATGCATTGGAGAGATATATCGGGCTCACCCACCCTAAGTTTATCAAGGAACCCCTTGTCTTCATAAACAATTCCCAAGAACCACAACATCTTCGTATCACATAAAACAGGCATAAAGAAACATAACATTTCCACATTTCAATCATAATATGTCAATACAACACATTGATATAATCAAAACATTAGAAAAACCATTTTCATTTCCAAAATAAAAGAAAAGTAAAACATGGTATTTATTTTTCATTTAAAAAAATATATGGCTTGTAGAGGAAGCCGAAACTCAAATAATGGTCACGGCGGCGGAGAAGTCATTGTCACCGCATTCGTAAGACAAAAACATTCCCTTTTGTCGTTTAGTAAAATGCTTCGTATAAAAAAGATTCATTTTCAATAAAAGTAAAAGTAAAAGGGGTTTATACACTATATAAAAGAAAGTTGTGTATAAAAAAAATATGCCACAATAAAAGGATATTGAGACGAAGTCATTTCCAAAGACGGTATCCTTAGATTAAGGATAAATAAATTACATAAATATGTGTGACAAACAAAAATACACCCAATATATGTGGATATTAAGTGTAAAACAATAATAGTTCATACACACATATTCATAGATTGAAATAATCAATATGAAGAGGTTTAACCTAAAAAATTGAAATTGGGTTAAGAAGTTCCCTTACTGGAATTCGACAGCCTAACAGCGTCACTTTGAAATTCAAAAAATGATATGATGAGAGATAAAATGGTATCTCATCACATGGAAATACAATTTACATCAATAAGGATATATAAGAACATATCCCAACATAATAAGATGTAAATTAAAAGACATAACAAAATAAGTCTTTTAAAAAGAGGAGGGTGAAAGGTTCCCTTACTGAATTGGGTAACATCCAAAACGTACACCCCAGGAAAGAAGCGTCACACAATGAAGATTTAAATACCCATAACCGAGATTATATTAAACAAATAGTAGAATAATGGGTAGTACATACACCACACAAAAGGAAATAGTGTCAAATTTAGCATGAATCTTACGGGAATAAAATGTGAGATAAAAACCCCTTACCTCATTGTAATCAATCGAGTCGTATGACCAAAAGATAATAACCACCAAATTAATTTCAGAACAGCATGAATATAAATAGAATCATGATAATATATATCAATTCTAAGTACACAATACACCACATTGCATAAATAATTGGCGACCAATGGAAATCTCATAGAATTAAAAGTGAGCTATGAAATCCCTTATGAAAATTCGGCAGCCTAACGGCGCCACTTAAAAAATCTTAAAATGAATTGATGAGAGTAAGAGGGGGTCTCTCATCTTATGAAAATACAAATTATAGTATGTTTAATATAAAATAACATCCTCGAAAATAAGAACATGGTGCATTAAATAAATTACATAAAAAAGAGTACTTGAAAAGAAAAAGAGAGTGGTTGGATCCCTTACCTCAAGTCTAACTTGTCTTGTTCGTTTCTTTATATTCATGAATAATAAACTTTTTTCAATTTATAATTTATCAAGGAAATACTTTAAAGTTTATTATTCAATTAATATCACATATTATAATGTTATAATAATTATTGAATTATGATAGTTCATATCAGATGTTTTTTTCGATGTTTGGTACATGAGTCAAAAATGAACTTGTTTGAAAAGAATTGTCCATGTAGTTATAAGTACATCATCTCCAGAATAGTAATAATAATTTAAATATCATATATATCCATTATATATTCGTTTTATACTATTCCATATCATTTGGATATAAAAAGAAATAAAATGCACCGTTCATGTAGACAGTAGGTCGTACGTACGCATGAATGCTACTTTCCTTTCTTTGTCACATTAATGGAATTAAAACTAAATGATATATATATATATATATATATATATATATATATTATAATTCCAGTATAATAAATATGTTATATAGGTCACATAAGTTCATTAATTTCATTCTTTAATCATTCCATGTATTTCATGAACGAGTCACATCACTTGAGGTGGTGGTAGTCAACACTTCCTCAAATGAAATTATCGCATTTGCACAACATGAAAAGCATCAAGTTATGCTTTAAATATACAATAAATAAGCATATAGAAAAAATAAATATAATATATATCATAAATAAATATTTTTCCATCATAATGGCCACCATGATAGGTGTTAAGAGATGATATAACAATCATCATTTCGTGAGGCTGTAATTCGACATCCACGGAAATAGTATGTTCTTTAACCATTAGACAGAGGTTTGTGTAAGTGTAGTTAGAATAATTCTCATAAAAACATCCTAGTATATATAATATAATTTTTTTACAAAATAAAATAATGAAAAGATTTTAAGGGGTTGGAGAATCAAAATAAAACAAAAGTACATAAGTGAAGACATTACCTTTAAATCGGGTAACTCACTTTGGTTTGAACTAAAAGGGTTTCTTGAAAAGATATATGCATAAGGTAAGCCTTCAAAGATGAAGATAGGGATGTGAGAGATAAAATGAGCAGATTTTGGTCGAGCCAATGTCTTGAGAGGTGTGGTTAAGAGGGTAGAGGTGGGTGCCTTTTATAAGAGGGCGGAAGGGAACTCTTTGAAAGTCTTGAAAAGTTAGTTTATTATAAAATGATTTTCGGATATTAAAGGTCCCACAATTATATATTTCGAGGATAATGTGATTAGGGTTCCAAATACACCCATAAAATAGGTTTTTGAAAAGTTTATGTCTTATATTTACCCTATCTTCTCATTTTATTTAAATTTTTCATTAATGAGGTAATCACTGCATCATCACGGTGTGATAAATAAATTCATTTATTTATAGTCTAAAAATTATAAAAAAATCCCATCAAGTAGAAATATTTTTAGCTTTCCAATGAATTTTTATAACCCAAGAGAACATTTATGTAATCAAAATTAAATTTTTTTTACTTAGGTGATACATAATTTGGTTACAATTTCCTTTCTTTAAAACAAATATGATAAAAGGCCACTATCACACTAAAGTGTTTCCATGGGGTCCCAAGGTTGGAACAAGGCATTCCATGCTCGGACATGACACCACCATTTGCATTAGGACACATTTGGGGTCATTTTATATTTTTATGATATTATTTTATTACCCTTAACTACCCGATTACTAATTAAACACGATAATTAAAGATAATTGTCATCGTTACTATTCATAATGTCCAAAAAAAGGGATTTAATTACATAATTTGGACCTTATGATTGAAAATATGGAATCCATTTTATCAAATTCCAAACACAGAAATTTCATTAATTAATTTAAAATAATTCCTGTTGTCAAAACCAAAGACGGGTTTTTAAGAAGTAAAATCTATCAAAAGATTGATTTGTTTTTACATCCAATTTAAAAGTGAAATTAATACCAATGACAAACAATGTATTAAATTTCAAAAACATAATTAAATTATAGCTTAAAACTAATTAAAATTAAAATTTAACTATATAAATAAATTGGATGAAAAGGCTATTTTGAATTAAATTGCAGTATTTTTCACTATTCATTGAAAATGAACATTTGTCAGAAAAATACCAAAAATTAAACCTGAGATATATTCGATATTCCAAATTAAAAAATAATATCATTTTTACCAAATTTAAAACATATAAGTAATTTTATAATAAATTCCTGCTGTCAAAACAAATAGCGTGTTTTTAAAAAAAATATCTATTAAAATATTGACAATGTTTATGTCCAATTTCAAAGTGAAATTATTTAAAATGATCACCATTGGATTAAATGGTAAAAATATATTTTAATTGCACTTGAAAACCAATTAAAAATATAATCTGACTATATAAATAAATTTGACTAAAATGAGGTTTTGAATTAAAATATTGCATTTTCATTATTCATTAAATAATGAACTTTATCGTAAAAATAACAAAAAATTACATAAAGTAAATTTTGTTGTATTTATTCTAAATAAGGATTTTTTTTGTCAAATATAACATATAAAATTGTCAAAAAGTGGATTTAAAAAGGGTTCTCCATCAAAAGGCGGTTAATCGACCTTTTAAAGAATATTAGAATATTTATTCTTAAAATTGGATTCTTTTGCATTTTAAGCCTCTTAAATTTATTGAATAATGTAAAAACATTTAAAATATATATATATTATTATTTTAGTTAGGTCTATTCATTCTCATTATTCAAATGGCTAGATGTTATCTACAATTTAAAATAATGTTATTATATTATTAGTGTGCAACGTAAGATTTCCACGAAACTTGTTGTTGCATATTGGGTACGCCATCGAACATAGTATCCCCTTTAAAGTAATATTAGAATTTTATTTAAAAATTTTAAAAAATTGAAAATGTCATATTCTTTATTTACCTGGGATGTTACAGTAGTAGCATGGTTAATGCATGGTTTTTATAATCGTGTGAGCTAACCGTGTGTATCATTAAAAGGGGGATTTTTAAATATGAGGTGACTCGAGATTTTCCCTAAATCACTCCTTTCTTATCCCATATGAACCAAAATAATCATTTCTTATTCTCAAAGATAATTTAGACTCTCCCAATCATTCTGAGAGTGATTTGAAGGGTTTTCAATGTGTGGTGAAGGTGGTTCTTCTCCAGTAAGTCCCCTGTTTTGGTTGTTTCATGGTTTACCATTAGATCTACATATCCCCATATCAGGTTTCTTGATCGAATTTTATCACATATATATATAGGGTTTTTATTACCTAAAATTATGATAGTTTTGATTTTTGATGTAACAAAAAGATATCTAAGGCAGTTTTGTGGAGTGTGGGATTTTTGGGATGGTTGCTCGTTGGTCGATTTCACCAAAACCTTAAGGTATGTGGCTTCCCTATAAAATAAATTTTGATCAAACATAAAGGATTTAATTTAAAATTAATTATTTTTTATTAAAATTTATTGTGTAATTGATGTGTGAAGATTTCTTGGAACCCATTTTCTGATAATTTGTGGATTTGGGTTGAAATGGGTTGTTGTTGAAAAATGTGCTTGTTGTGGGATTTTAAAATGAAAATTTAAAATCATCAGCAAAGTTGGTTTATGGGATATGTTTTGGGACAATAGGTTTTCAATAAAAAGTTTTATTGAACTGGGGGTTTTCATGGATGTATCCTTATTATATTTTCAATAAAATTTTGATTTTATTGAAATGAGGCTTTGGCTTATCATTAGAATTGTATTGGTAGATGTTATTTTGGAATTGTGATTGGTTTGGTTGCTTTCATAATTTTTTAAGAAATAGGGGGGTGGGATGGATCATTTCCCTGAAGTACCACCACCATGTGGTCATAAAATACCACTATAAAAATGGGGATGGGTTATGGATGTAATGTTCAACCATTAATGAACATCAAGCTCAGGTGGTTGGTTTGCATACATGAGTTTGTTATGTGTGTATCCCCACAAGTTGAATTTGGTTATTCCAATGTTTTTGTGTAAAATGATTAATGATGTGTTGGGTTTCATTATTTGGTATTGTGTTGATTTGGGAAAATGGTGTGGGATGGGTTTTTTTCTAGTTTGAAACAATTTTCTTATTTCATGGTTTTACATAAATTGTTTTGTATAAATTTTACTAAATAATTTTATCCTAATGGAATGTGAAGGGAAGAATTTTTTGAGAATCTTCTGAGTATTATTACTCACCCCTTGATTTTTAACTTTGGTGATTTTGCAGATTTCTTAATTTGGGACAGAGTTAAAGGTAAAGCATATGATTTCCTTAGTGGTGCACTGTGATGCTTGGTTGTTCTCATGGTGCTTGTAGCTTGGATGTTGGATCTTGTTATTAGCTATGTAAATGTCTCATAGCATATTTGTGTTTCATTTTATATTCTTATACTTGGTAATCTGATGTTAGATTATTATGGTTTAGTTGTATTGGTCCTTAGGTATTGTTGTGGAATGGTTTTTTGTTTTGTTGTCTTCGTCAATGGGTTGTATTGGTTTCATTATTGACATGCATCATGTGGTTGTGGTTAGGTTGGTCTTTATATTTGGTTTCTTTTATTTCAATGGGAAAATTTTCCCCTAACTTTCATGAAGCCCTTGAAATTTATTACTAGCCTTTTGAATCTTGGGGATGTTTCCTAATGTTGAGTATCATTCCACCACCTTCTCAAGCCAATGAGAATGGGCGCGGCACTACATAGTGGATCAAGAGACACATATTTAACCTTTTTGGACCAGGATACACATGTTTCGCATAATGTATATGGACACAAATGTCTCTTATTTTTGGATCAATACACACATATTTCTCATAGTGGATCAAGACATAGTTGTTACCCATTTTTGGATGATAACACACCTATTTCAAATTTTTAGCTCAATCCTGTTGACTTGATTTCCATCATTGAATCATGAGATATAAATATTTACCCAATTATTTTTAGGGATATATAGTTCTCACTCATCACATAATAAAATAATATGTGCCTATGTCACAAGATAATAAAACATTCATCAAATCATGACCCATAAAAATAGATTTGTTTCATAAACATCATATCATAACCCATGAAATGAAATGAGTATCATAAATATTTTATCATATAATTACCTATGGAAAAATATGTGTTTGTTATTAATTTCATAAAATCATAACCTATGAGAAGAAGTGGGTTGAAAAAGCGTATAACCCATTGAATATAAAGGGGTTTCAAGAACTTCATTCCATCAAAACATAAACCATTAAAGAAAGAATATGAGTTGTGCTCTCAGATCACATTCCCATTAAATAATAAACTATAAAAATTATTTCATCTTATATAGATAAGGATTTTTAAATATCACAAGGAATATTTATTAAGGAAAATAGATTTTCTTTGAAAATACTATTCATAAAACCATTTCATAAAATATTTCTTATCAAGAAAGCATTAAAATTTCATTAAATACATTTCCTGAGAAAAATATTTTTTCTTCTATGAAAAATTATTTTTTATAAAATAAAGAATTTTTAAAACCATTTTCTATTAAAATAGCTTCAAAACTTCTTAATGTAATATTGAGAATATTTTGAAACCCATTTTATTTGAAAAATCATAAAAAATCATAATGAAATCATGAAATAAATTTAAAAACCTTATTATTTGAAAATACTTTAAAAACATAAAAAGAGTTCTGGAAATAATTTTGGAATCCCTTTTCATTTGAAATGGCATTAAAAAAATAATGAAATATTTAAATCATGGAAATCCTTTTCTTTAAAAATAAATTTTTTAAAACATATAATGAATGATTTGAAAATCATTTAAAACACTTTTTAAAACTAAAAAAATTTCGAAAACCTTTTTATTTGAAAAAAAATTTCAAATAAAAAGGTATACATAATGTTATGTAAAAAATTTCTTTCTAAATAATATTTTAAACATACATATGATGGTTCATTCAAATGACGGTCATGATATCTGGTATTTCTATGCATGTCATACATTTGTTTTCACCATAAAAGTTTGGAAAGGTCCCTTGATTTGAAAATTACAAGAAGGTTTCTTTTAAAAACGTTTTATATAAAGGGAAATCATTGGAAATAATTTCCATTAAACATCATATGGTAATATTAAAACTATTTGGAAAACATTTTTAGAAAACATGATTTTGATCGAACATATATCTCTGAAAGAAAGGATAAATAAAGTTGTATTTGTGTACAATCATTTTATTAATTATCTTATGTACCAAAGAGTGTAGAAATGGTAACATTAAATGAATATAAAATTAATAAACATAGGAGAATAAAATAACTCATATTTATTAAGATATTAATTACAATATTTCATCAATCATAGAATAATCATTAACAATATCTTTAAACGATGAGATTGTCGCAATAAACACTGATCACTTTGGTTGCTCTAAATAATAATACCCATGAGATAATAACATTAAATGAGGATTTTAGTACAATAAAAATAATAATATTCCTGATATAACACGTCAAATATATGTATATACACCCCATAGAAAAATATATGTTCATAATATGGCATGTATCACAAAGTAGGAAAATTGAGACAAAAACTACATTTTTGATTTGGTGACATCTGAACTGTAAAACCCATGAAAGTAAGACCATAATATGGATATGTGGATACCCATAAATTTAATTATTAGTATCATAAAATACATTCATAAGTATTATATACACCACAAAAAAAATGAGTGGTGAACATGGAATGTATCTCACGGATATAAAATGTGAGATGAGAAAACCCTTACCTTAAATCTTGACTTTCATCGTAAATGTTAAAATCTATTGTGAGGTATGTATAAGTTCATTATAAATCTACTATAGAATAATACTATTGTGTCTAAAATAATATATAACTTTCTATTACCCTCTTATTAATAATTCCATGTTAGTGTTACGATTTAGGTCATATCCGCTTTGTTTTTCGTACATGATTTGACTTATTATTCTTGATATTCTTACATAGATCATGGTGTACTTATTTAAATAATGTAAAAAATTATATAATATCATATATATTATTTTTATATGTATTTTAAACAATTTATAAAATATATAAATTGAAAATTAAATGCATTGTTCATTGAGATTGTAAGTTGTGCGTATGCATGAATGTTGTTTCCGTTTTCTTATCACATTAAAGGAAAGAGAGTAAATGAAATATATTTTTTCATATAAATTATATAATTAAATTAAAATTATTATTTCATATATAAAATATATTTTCACTAAAACCATCCAAAATATATTCAATGTAAACTGTGATTGAATCACATTTCTTTGAGGAGGTGATAGTCCACACGTCTACATATGTACTTATCATATTTATAAACAATAGAACGAATGAAGGTATGTGTTTTATAATAATTCCATAAAATTATATAAATCATATTTATTATATTTATTATTTGAAAAAGTTTTTTCATCAAAATTTTGATCCCTGAGAGGTGGTAAAGGAAAAACAAACAACAACATTACGTGAGGCGGTAGTCCGTCGTACACAAGAATGGTTAGTTCGTTACCCATTAAATAGAATTGTGTGTAAGTGTATGTAAAAACATTAGAATATAAAAATATTAGTATATATATGATACTGATATTATTATATAATCACTGAATAAAAATATTTTAGATGATGGAGAAAGAAAATAAAATATAAGATGTTGAGGAAGGATGTTACCTTTTCATTGGGTAACTCCTTTTTCCTTGAATTAAAGGGATTCCTTGGATATATTTTTGACCAAAGGTAAGATGATAGGATTAATGTATGGATTTTGGGATGATTTTTGGGATGATTTGGGATGATAAAAATGGATTTATATTTATTAATTATTTGGAGGGTTGAGTTCCTTTTTATAGTGGAGGTGGAGTGTATTCTTTTAAATTTTTAAAAGGGGAATTACACCAATGTTTTTACAATGTCATGTGGCTATAATAATTGTCCCAATAAGATCCAAGGGATGATATTTTCAAAATATTATAAAAAAATATAGTTCTTTTCAATTTTATATTTCATTTTTAGCGTTAAGTTTAAGGTGTAGTCCTTTGTTAAGATAATTTTCTCCTAATTGTTTTAATTAACTCAAATCACATTCACTAATATTTTTGGTAAAAAAATAATTTTATCTTATTATACATTTTAAATTATTATAATTAAAAACTTCTGAATCAATGTTTTTGAATTATAATCACATAATTGGTAGAAGATAATTTAAAATCAATCCCTTAGATTTTTCATGACAGCGTGTTTTTTTTAATATTTAAATGATTGTGCTGTTTTTATATCCAATATCATTAAGATTTGGTTTTCAATAACCTAAATTATATTACATGTTTAAAAATTCATCTAATTACACATTAAAAAAATTAAAATATAATTTAACTATATAAATAAAATAGATGAAAAAGTAGTTTTGAATTCAAATTCATTATTTTTTACTATTCATCCCAAAAATAAATTTTTCAGAAGAATCCTTAAAATTATCCCTAAGATAATTTTGAAACAGTTAATTCAAAAATTATGTATATCTTGTAAAAATTATATAAAAATAAAAAATTGATATTTAAAATGTGTTTTCCATTAAAAGGTGGAAAATATGACCTTTTATAAAAAATACATCTTTTTATTCATAAAATTGAATATATTCTTATCTTATAACTATAATTTAAAACACGTTTTGAACATAAAATTTTTTTAAAACCAATTTATTTTAAAACCACATTAAAATCTACAAATTTAAATTATATTATGAAAAAAAATTAAAAAATAATATTGTAATATTACAATAGAAGATTCATGAAAATGAAGGTCCTAACGGTGGGTAAGTCCATATATATCGATCATTCCTTTTGCACTGTAAAACGTTTACAAAAGTGTTTTGATCAGAAAACAAGAAAAAAGTTTCATTTTAGAACCATTTTTTAAAAAGGAGAAAAATGGGAAACAATTTCTTCTAATATTTATAGGGTAACAGTAAACCATATTTTAAAACATTTTTACAAAACACAATTTTAAATAAAAAATATTTCCAACCAAAATGAGAAATAATGTCAAATTTTCATATATAAAAATCCTATTAATTATATCAAGTACAAAATACTATAAAATTGGAAAAATTATTTAGATATAACATTAATAAACAGAGGATAATAAAATAAATTAGAGCTATTAAGGTTTGGATTATGATATTTCTTCAGTGGAATCATAATCGTAAACAATCTCGATGAACAATGTGATTGTTGAAAAAACCTCTTACCACTTTTGAAATATTAAATCATACTCCTCATGAGAGAATAAAATTAAATAAAGCTTTTAATATAATTAAAATAATATTATTCATGATATAAAATTTCAAAGGTCATTATATACACTGCATTGAAAAATATAGGTGCATAATATGGCATTTATCTCAAAAAAAGGTAAATTAAGACAAAATCTAGTCTACCAATTTTTTAATTAATGAACTTTATTCCCCATGAAAGAGAGATCATAAATTTTTTTAAATACTAAAAAAATTATTTATATATATCATAGAATAAATTCATGTGTATTATATACACCACAAAAATACAATATATTGGTGAACATGGAATGTATCTCACGGGTATGAAAAGTGAGATGAGAAAACTCTGACATTATGTATTTAATTTCTTCATTTATGTTAAAACCTCATATATAGTAAGTATAAGTTTATTATAAATATACAACATAATCAAATTATTATATCTAATACCATATATGACTTTATATTTCCCGCTTATTGACAATTTCATGTTAATGTTATGTTATGGGTAATAGCTTCTTTGTTTTTCATACATTTTTAGACTTATTATTCATGATCCTCTTACTCAGATATTGTTTTACTTATTAAAATAATTTATAGAATGATATAAATATCATATATATATATATCCATTTAATATGTATTTATAATAATATATAAATGAAATAAATAAAAAATGAAATACACCTTTTATTGAGATGGTAGGTCATATGTGCGCATGAATGTTGTTTTTGTTTTCTTATAATATTGAATGAAACAAATGTAAATGAAATATTTGTGTGTGTTTGTATGTGTGTGTGTCTATATAATATCTATATATAAGAATTATTATTTCATATATATCATATAATTTCACTAAACTCGTCCTTAATACATTTCAGGTAAAGTGTGAACGAATCACATCAATTTGAGGTGACAGTATTCCACACTTCCACAAACAAAGTTATCGTATTCAAAAAAATAAAAAACTTGAATTTATATGTTTTATAATAATTATATAATAAAATATGAATCATATATATCATATATATCATAAAAAAATATATTTTCCATCATAATTTTCAACCATGAGTGGTGGAGAAGGAAAAAATGAACATCATCCTTTCATGAAAAGGTAGTTCATTGTACACAACAACGTTATGTTTGTTACCCATTATATGAAAGTGTGTGTAAATTAAGTATAGAAATTAGAATAAAAATATATAATTATATTTATGATACACAATATATTATATAATCATGGAATAATAATATTTCAGGTGATGGACAATGAAAATAAAAAAAATATTGAGGAAGGAAGTTTCCTCTTCTTTGGATAACTCCTTTTGGATTTCACCAAAGGGATAGCTTGGATTGACATATTCCTAAATAGAGTATTATAATATGAATTTAGGTAAGTTGGGAGGATATCTGGGTGATGTTTTTCCAAGACAAATTGATTGAGACATTTGAATAAGTGGGAGGGATGAGTTCATTTTTTTATAGTGATGAGGAGTGTTCTTGTAAATTTTTTAAAATGGAATTCAAACCCTATTTTTTATGTGAATTATCTAAACTAATTGATAAAATACAATACAATTGAGGATAGGGTTTAAATATGAGTTTACAATGTCCTTTTTATAATTTTCTTGGTCATTTTGGGCCTTCTGTTAAATATTTAGTCTTTTATTAAGAAAATGTTTCTCTTAATCGATGTAATTAGTTTTAATCACTTTGAGTAATATTTTTGGTAAAAACTAATTTTAACTTGTTATAAATTATATATTATTATTATTACAAATATTTTATATTTTTTCATAATTAAAATAACAAAAGTGGTATAAATTAATTTAAAATTAACAACATATGTGTGTCATGACATTGATTTTTTTTTTCAGAAAAAATATGTAAAAGTTATCGATATTTGTATATTGAATTTCAATGTGAGATTAGTTCTAATGAAATAAATTGTATTAATTTATTTAAAATTAATCTAATTACACTTTAAAACCGAATTTAAATATATTTTATGTATATAAATAATTTACATAAAAAATCAGTTTTGAATTAATATTTAGCATTCTTCATTATTCATCAAAAATTGATTTTTTTCATAAAATTCACTAAAATTAACCAAAATATAATTTTAAAATTATTAATTAAAAATTGGTTTTATTTTTTAAAATAAAAATTATAATAGTTTGAAAATTTATATTTAAAATGGGTTCTCTATTAGAATGTAGTAAAAAATACAATTTAGAAAACTAAATATTTTCATTCCTAAAATTGGATTTATTATTACCTTGTACCTATAAAATATATTGGATGAGTATCATAAATTTTCATTGAATATATAATATTAAAACTTTATTAAAAACATTCATCAAATTTGGTTTGTTTAATTTATTTATATAAAATTTTATTCGTACATAGAAACTATTTTTCTTAGAAATGTTATTTCTTTATTTTCAAATAGTTCTTACATTCATTTATAACTAATTTATAACCAATGGATTCATTTTATTTATTTTTATAATTCAAATTTTCACAATTTATTTAATCATATTTGTAACATCCATTCAAACAAGTAGGTTTTAACTAAAATAATATTTTTATAAAAATATTAAAATTATACATTAATTTGGGGAAAATATGACTTATGTGTAAGAAAACATATCCAAGGAATCCATTATTGGTTGTAACAAAAGACAAAAATAATTATTAATGTACCAAAATTTAATCTAAGTATTGTGTTTAGTTCAAGATAATCATGGTTTTTATTATAATTCTCTCCAAACATAGTATTTTAATATATCAAGAGCTATATTCGTAGTTGTCTGAAATGAAAAATATAAAAAAAACATTAAATTAATTTGAAAATGATTAAAAATAATATCCATGTGTTATAAGGAATCCTATAAAGAATTTATTGAATTATGAAAGAATAAAATATGATTTTAAAACCCTATGGAAATTCAGATCAATAAACCTTTCTCTACTTTGTAATGTAGTCTTAATGCTGAAATAGTGTCTACAGGTTCTTGGATCAAAAGTAATAATGATAAGAACTTTTTTCAGCCTTGTATGGGTACTTTGAGAGGGTTATGGCATGTTCAATGTATAAAGAAGTGTATTTTAGGAAAAATATTTCCTATTATTTTAATAGGGGATAGAGTTAAGTTATCGAAGAATTTTTAAATTTTAGTTTCCTGTAATTTCAATTACATTTTATAATATCAGCCTAATTAAGGAGGTTTTAAAGGGGTTATATTAGGTGTTAGGTTGGAGCCAAAAATTATATTACTACTATGAATCATGACCTGAAATACAAGGTAAAGATATTGAAGAATTTTTTTATATAAATCCATTTCCATTATTGTTGACATGATGCTTAGGAAAATAAACACATCAAGATTCTTTAGAAAATCATAGTTTCTGACTCTAGAGAACTGATTTGATCAACATATTATAGAAAAATTGTTAATTTTTAATTAATGGTTATTTTTAATATCAGTTTATGCACATTATTATGTGGATGATATGGATCAACTATGGATAATGTTATCAGATTTTAATATAGGATTATGTCCATAGATTATGGGAGGGTCATTAATAGTATAGTTAAACCCTATAAAATAGAGTGTATATGTTTACTCTATGTGATCAATGAATTATTTCAATTCCTTCATGGTGGATGCATAGTCGATGGAAATGGATTATTAGGGAGACTCATTTACATTGGGTAATAATAGGAAGTGTGGAAGGATGTTTTGTATTAACAAGATAGATGGTTGAAAAAATTTCAAGTGTTGACAACATCTGATGGTTTAAAAGTGTATCATTTACTAGGATCCCTATCTGACCATTCTATGATAGTGATTGATCTTGGTAGCCTGAATAATATGAATTAAATATTTTATTATAATATGGACTATTTGAAACTCTTATAAGTAATATATTGAAGGAATTAATATGAATTTTCTATAGGGTAAGTTAAATAACCTTAGGAATGATATCCTATATTTGTGTGATACTTGATTTGAGGATGTAGATTAGATGGATAGTTTTTATAGAGAGATTGAATATATATAAATGAATATATGATTGGGTTAGGATAATTATATATATAGTTATATATGAAGTAATATAGTTTTACTGAAATGTTGTTAAAGGAAGAAAGTGGGGAACGTGATAGATCAAGAGACTTATAGTTTAAAGAGGGTGACCATAATACTATTTATTTTCATGGTTACAATAAAGAGAGGTAGAATATGGGGAGGATCAACCATCAAATTCAATATGGATCTTTTGATTCATACATGAATTATAACGACCCATACTTTTCATACATTTTTAATACTTCAAAATTGTAGTACACTTATTACAACATATAACAAAACCATGAAAGGACCGTATTCGTATAGAGTCTTTAGAAACTGGGAAACATAAACAACTGGTTCATAAAGAATCTACATTGTCTCCCATTTATTTCATCATATCTAGAGTAAATTTTGGCATATCCTACTTAATAACCTTCTTCCTGACTTGGGGAAAGAAAACATACAAAGGGGTGAGCTCAAATGCTCAGTAAGGGTAAACAATAGAAATATCAATCACATCATATTCACAAGAACATGACATTTTGGAAATATTACCCTACAAAAGAGATCAAAATTTCATAACATGGGATAAATCATGGTAGTGAAATGCAATCACAATAATCATAACTTAAAACATGAAGCATTGTGTCATAAACACATAATCTTATAGAATCATTTCTTATTAGTCAAGACTCATTTCCAAGACTATCTTAGTAGAAAAAGTCCATTTCTGAACTGATTTCATTCCTCGTTTCAGTCCTATTTCACTGAACTGGTTTAACCTTCCGTTCCAGCCATGTCTATCTCATGAGATATAAAATATTTACCCAATGAATTGGAGGGAGACATAGGTCCCACCCATCTCATAATGATACCATTCTTATGTGTTCCACAAAATCATAAACCATACAACATAGCATAACCCAGGTAATAAAAATGGGATTCTTAAACATCGTGACATCATAAAACAATTCATATAAGATAAAGGAATTCATAAAAATAATTCCATCACTACATAATCAAATCAATGTAATAATAGCGATAGAAACAGAACCCATTATTATCTTAGATGGAAAATAATTTTTATAAAACACTTGAACTCCATTCTTTAAAAAACATATCCTTTCTACTTCAAAAACACTTTTCCTTTCTTAACATGTCATGCAATTCTAAACTAAAAAAAAGTTGATTAAAAATAAACTTAAAAATTTGTAAAGGAAGCTTCTTGGAAATAATGTTTTAAAAATCCATTCATTCCGTATAAGTTAAAAAACATTCTTCTCGTACTTTTTTCGGAAATGTCAAAAAGTACCTCGTACAAAAAACGACAAAATATTTCTTTCATATCTTTTACTAAAAACTCACCGAAGGGTAAAATTGGATTTAAAAAATTTTAGGTGGATGGAAATAATATTACATATTGAGGAAACATTGATGTGGATGATAAAATACACCCTAGTAAATTCCAAAGTATAAACAATCTCGGATAAAAATGAGATTGTGATATTTCAATTACCTTAGGTCCAATTTGCTTCATAAGTGTCCGAACCTCCTGTATAATGATTTAAATAATGTCATTGACTTATTCCAGAATGATACTCATTGTTATGATATCATATATGGTCATATTCTTAGCTTATTATTAGTAATATTTCATTGCTACTTGTTATTCGGGTGTTTATTACTTTTGGTTCTTATGCATGTTTTTCCAAATAAATTTTTATTATTCTTTTTAGGTTATAGATACATCTTTAACAGAATAGTATTAGTGTAATATATATCATATTTATTCACTCAATTAATTTATTTAATCATAATTCAATGAAAGTCATGTAGAAAGAGTCGTATCACATCGTGGAGACGGCATTCCGTACGTACGCACGAGCGATGATATCGTTCCCATGATCGTGGAATTGTACTGGAGTGTATGTATACTATTTCAGAATCAATATCACTTTACAATAATAATATATATTCATTCTTTACACCATTATATTAATCTAAGTTAGCTGGTGGTGGAAAATATATTACACCACGGCGTGGAGATGGTATTCCGTACGTACACACGCGAGGTGATTTCGTTTTCCGTAGGATAGATAGATGGGGAAATAGGGTTATTTCTTACTTATAATAACATATCAGTATATGAGTGATACTGATGTTATTAATTCATAATTAAAAAACTAAAGAAGAAGAAGTGTAAGAAGAAATAAAGTTGAAAGAATCGGTAATGGACATTACGTCTTCTTTGAAGCGCTTCTTTGAGACCTCCTTTTGGGTACTAAAATTGGTCATTGAAGAAGACCAGGACCTCTAAGATGTTTATAGGGTAGTGAATAGGAGAAATTGGCAGGGTTTGTCTGAGCATGAAGGCTCAAAGTGGTGTGAGGAAGAGAGGGAGGAGGTTCCCTTTTATACGGGAGGAGAGGGGCACCTTTGGAAAAACTAAAAATATTATTTTATTATAAAGCCATATTCGGTTTAAAATAGCTCCAAATTGGTTTATTTAGAAGCTAAGGTGGGTATGGGTCGCACTACTCTCATCCAATAGAATTTTGACAAGTTTAGTTTACTATTTTAACCTTATCATTTAGATTTAACTTTAAGTTAAATAATTTTACTTTTACAGTGTCTTTTTGTGTTCTTACACTATAAGGTAAATAAACTTACTATAACAAGCCAAAATAACCCCAAGTTGATTATTATTAATATATATAAACTTATCTACGTCATTTGGCCTAACCTTAGATTTTTCGGCATAAAATAACAATTAATAATATAATATTTCTTTTAAAAACTATTTTATATTAATTTTGACACTATTTAGTAATTGATTTTTGTGAAAATTATAACAGAAATATTAGTTCGAAAAAAGATAATTAAATCAATAATAACATGTCATAATAACCTATAAAATTAGTTTAATTCATAAAAAGTCTCAAATTACATTTATTTGGGTATTTATAACATCAATTATGTCAATATTTCATTAATAAGATAATTACTACATCTGCTTTGTGTCATAAAGAAATTAAATTATTTAATGTGTAAAAATTACAGATAAAATACCATTATGTAGGAAATATCTTTATCTTTCTAATAAATATTTATAGTCTAATTTATCTTATGTAATACCCTATATTAAAAATTATTTACTTAGTAAACTTTGATTTTAAGTATTTTAACCCTTTTTTAAATAAATTAATAATAAATGTCCTAATCTTATCCAAGGGGGATTAAATGGTCATATTTTATTCCTAAGGATGGTTTTGGTCGAATTACGCTTATCCAATAGAATTAGGACATGTGTTAGGGTAATAATAATAACTTTTTACCCTTAATTACCCTATTTAGTTTTAACCGTGGTAAAAAAACAGTAAAAAGTTACTATTCAACAAAAATTATTTTCATCCCATTGAACCAAATTTTAGTCCTTGATATTAACCGTGTCTCTCGGATTTTTGAAATTCCTCTCACAGAAGCGGTAAAATTATGTTTTATGTGAATTAGGAAATTCTCCTAGGAGGTGGGTAAAAGACGGTGAAAAGTTCAATAAAATTTTTATATATCTAAAATTATTATAAAATAACTCCAATGAATTGAATTGAACTTATATAGGTATTATGTATCAATTTCGACCTAAAATAAATTTTAAAAAAATAAATAATTAATTATATAAAAATTCGGTGTTTAAATAGAAACCTAGTGTTTTCACTATTCATGAAAAATTAAAAGTTTCCAGAAAAAATACCAAAATTCCACCCTAAGATAATTTCGATATTCCAAATCCAAAAATAAAGTCCATTTTGAAAAATAAAATTTACAAAATTTTGAAAAGTGGTTATTACTATTCATAATGTCTAGTTTTAATAATATTTTAATAGCATATTGTTGTTTAGTGAAACTCGGTATTATGTATGATGCAAGCTATCAAGGAAGGTCGTGATTGAGTGTAAAGAAAGACAAGCTAGTGTTGTGTGTAGTGAAAGATTCCTTTTATGATTTATATAAAATAATAACAAAATATTTCTTATAAAAGTCTCAGGTGTTACATTCTAACCCCCTTAAAATGAATTTCTCCAATGAAATTCGTCACCTGTAACAAACAGATGAGGATACCTCTCCCTCATCATATTCTAAAGATCCCATGTGGCTTCTTCTAATTAGTGGTTCCACCATAAAACTTTCAATAAGTGAGTGGTCTTGTTCCGTAGGACTTTTTCACTATGATCGAGAATCACTATCGGTTGTTCTTCATAAGAAAGATCTTGCTCCAGCGGTACAACTTCTGAGCTGAGTACATGTGAAGGATCAGGTATATACTTTCTCAGGATAGATACATGGAACACATCGTGAACTTGAGAGAGATTTGATGGAAGCGCCAATCAGTAAGCAACCTTCCCAACACGATCCAGTATTTTGAAAGGACCGATATACCTAGGGCTTAGCTTTCCCTTCTTTCCAAATCTCATTACTCTCTTCCAAGGAGATATTCGTAAGAACACTTTATCACCCACTTCAAACTCTATGTCTTTTCTGTAGTTATCAGCATAACTTTTTTGTCGACTCTGAGCTACTCTTACGTGTTGTTGAATAGATCTGGCCTTTTCTGCCATCTCATCAACAAGATCAGGTCCTAATATCTTTCTTTCCCCAACTTCATCCCAGCAAGTTGGAGTCCGACATTTCTTTCCACAGAGAGCTTCATAAGGAGCCATCTGATTACTAGAGTGAAAGCTATTATTATAAGAAAATTCCACCAAAGGTAGGTGTTGATCCCAACCACCTTTGAAATCCATAGAGCAAGCTCTCAACATATCTTCTAGAGTTTGAATTGTCCTCTCAGACTAACTGTCTGTCTAAGGATGATATGCAGTGATGAAACTCAACTTTGTATCTAGAGTATGATGAAGACTTCGCCAGAATTTAGAGGTAAACCTCGAATCCCGATCAGATATATTGTAAAGTGGTACTCCATGCAATCTTACCACTTCCTTCACATATATCCTGGAAAGCTGATCCAGAAAGAAATCCTCTCTAATAGTGATGAAGTGTGCCGACTTTGTAAGACGATCAACTCTGACCCAGATAGCATTATTGCCTTTGGATGTTTTAGGAAGTCCTGTGACAAATTCCATAGTGATGTTTTCCCATTTCCATTCGGGTATGGGTAATGGTTGTAACATCCCCTTAGACTTCTATCTCTCAGCTTTAACTTGCTGACAATCCAAGCATCGAGAGACATATTTAGCAACATCTCTTTTCATGCCATCCCACCAGAAGTACTCTTTCAGGTCCCTATACATCTTCATGCTTCTTGGATGAATAGAGAATGAAGAACGATGAGCATCATCCAGTAGCTCCTTCTTTAATTCGGGGATGGGAGGAACACAAACCTTATTCCTGAACTTTATTATCCCATCACAATCAAGGTTTAATTCAGGAACATTTCTCAACTTCTTTTGTAACTATACATCTTCTTTTTGTGCCTCTTTAATCATAACAAGTATAGATGGTTGAACATTCATTTGAGAAAGATACGATTTTCCTACTTTAATTATAATTTTAAGATCCATCCTTTGTAAATCCATAAATATTGGATCTTTTTTGATCCTCATCATGGATAAACTGGCATGGTCTTGTCGACTTAATGCATCTTCCACCTTGTTTTCTTTCCCAGGGTGGTAATTAATTGAGCAGTCGTAATACTTAATCAGCTCCAACCATCTAATTTGGCGCATATTCGACTCCTTTTGTGTGAAAATATACTTTAAACTTTTATGATTAGTATAAATGTCACACCTTTCTCTATAAAGATAATTCCTCCAAATATTTAATGCAAAGATTACTGCAGCTAACTCCAAATCATGAGTTGGGTAATTTTGCTCATGGATTTTCAACTGTCGTGAGGCATAAGCTATCACCATATCATTTTGCATAAGAACACACCCCAATCCCTTCTTGGATGCATCACTGTAGATCAAAAACCTTTCTCCACTACAAGGCAGCGTGAGCACAGGGGCACTGGATAACCTTCTTTTCAACTCCTTGAAATTCTCTTCACATTCCTCCATCTAAACAAACTTATCTCCTTTCCGAGTCAACCTGGTGTGTGGATTAGATAATCATGAAAAATCTTTCACAGAACGTCGAAAATATCCAGCCAAACCAAGAAAACTTTGGATCTCAGTTACGGTTGTCGGTCTCGACAATCTTTCGATAACCTCTGTTTTTGCTGGATCCACATATATCCCCTCCTTTGAGATTATGTGACCCAAAAATGAACCTTTTTGAAGCCAAAATTCACACTTAGTAAATTTCGAATAAAGCTTCTCCTTTCTCAGGGTCTTCAATATAATTCTCAAGTGATCTTCATGTTCTTCCTTTCTCTTTTAATACACAATAATATCGTCTATAAAGACTAACAGAAACTGATCAAGATAGTCTCTAAAGACTCTATTCATCAGATCCTTGAAGATAGAAGGGGCATTAGTAAGACCAAATGGCATCACTATAAATTCATAGTGTCCATACCTTGTACGGAAAGATGTCTTTGGTATATCCTCCCTTTTGACCCTTAATTGATGATACCCTGAACGAAGATCAATCTTGGAAAAGTATTGAGCTCCACGTAGTTGGTCAAATAAGTCATTAATGTGCGGGAGAGTATATTTGTTTTTTATAGTGATCTTGTTATGTTCTCGATAATCAATGCAGAGTCTCATTGATACATATTTATTCTTAACAAATAGAACAGGTGCTCCCCAAGGTGACGCACTAGGGCATATGAACCCCTTATCAAGATTCTCTTGGAGTTTCTTCTTCAATTCCTGCAACTCAATTGGGGACATTCTATAAGGTTTCTTAGAAATAGGTTAAGCACCCGGTACGAGTTCTATTGAAAACTCAACTTCACATTTTGGTGGAAGACCCGGAAATTCCTCCGGAAAGTCATCATCAAACTCTCGTACAATGGGAATATTCTTAATCATGAGTTTCTCACCAACCATTTGAGATCAATAACCTTAATTTAGTGGAATAAAGACCCATAAGATGGAATAAATTTCCACTGGAAGGTTATGTTCATCCTTGCATCGATAGACAATCAAAGATTGATCTGGAATATGAAATGTGACTTCCCTTATTTGGAAATTGATATGAGCTCCATATAGAGAAATCCAATCCATGCCAAGAATCACATCAAATTCCACTATAGGGAGGGTCACAAGATATGCAGGAAGCACTTTCCAACAAACATTAATTGGAGAAGAATTATAAACTTTTAATGCGACTGTTGGGCCATTAGGGGTTGTCATAGCTAACTCAACATCTAATTTTTGCGGTAATACGGTGATACCCTTAGAAAAGTATTTAGAAATAAAAGAGTGGGTGGATCCAGAATCAAATAAAACATTTTCTACTTTATAGTGAATGGTAAGTGTAACTTTCACCACTTCGTTATCGTACTCCACATTATTGATAGAAATTGCATGTGACATTCCTTTATCTTTAGCCTTAAGAGTTTTTTGACATCGATCATCATCAAAAACCCTTGGATTAGGGCATTGATTGGCATAATGCCCCATTTCTTTGCACTTGTAACATTTAAGTGTAGGAGTTGCACTCTGTGTAGCCTTTTCTTTGTTCTCATCACTAGACATCTTCTTCCCATCACTGCGGCATTCAACTGCCTGATGACCTTCCTTTCCACATTTGAAACATTTACTTGTCCCTTTATGACAACTCCCTCCATGTTTCTTTCCACACTTTGAGCATAAGGGAAAACTCATCTTATTTTCAGTTTCCTCTTTATATTTTCCTTTGAATTCCATTTTACTCTTCTTATCAAACCCATATGACTGATGGGTTACTCCAATCTCCATCTCAACTTTGAGAGCACATCAAATGATTTCCTCGTAGCTATTTAAGTCCCTTATGGAAAATTCCCTTCGAATACTGGGTTTTAAGCCACTAAAGAATTGATCGATCTTACTCTCAGGTTGGGTAATAACACCAGAAGTGTACCTTGCAAGTCTTGTAAAATTATCTTCATAGGTACCATTAGATTCATCATCCTTTTTTGTTAGTTCAATAAACTCCTTCTCGATCTTTTTCAGAGAATACGATGGAAGTAATTACTGAAAAATAAGTTCTTGAACTCGTCCCATTCCATGGACTCAATTTCATCTCTTGGACTCATATTCTTGATAAGATTCCACCATTTATCAGCATCGTCTTCCAAATGATACACTACTAAGATGACTTTATCATGTTCTGAACATTGGAGAACTAAAAATATCTTTTCAGTAGTAATGATCCATTGTTCAGAAACAAATGGATCAGTAGACCCGCTGAATGAAGGTGGATGCTGTCTCATGAAGGATTCAACAGAATGTTGCTTCTTACTTTTCTCGTTTGGAAGTCCTGCATGATTCATAACTTGAGAATGTTGTGTGAGCATGGCTACACGATTTTTCATTCCATCTCCCATAACGTTTGGTTTCTTAGGGGGACAATCATTGCATTGCCCGTCGCATTCCGCATTAACACGGTTCCATTGGGTTCCAGCCATTTACTAAAACCAAGAAGAATAGTGTGAGAAAGACTAATTAAAATAGGAAAACCACATAATCAAGAACAAAATTTCACAATTAAGGTCTTATCCTAGGTTATTCATGGCCATTTCTAAAACACTAAGATTGTGTTCTATGCTTAGACTTATCCTTAGAATTCTTACTAAGGCTTTCACATCCTAGTTTCCAAAGGTTGACTATACCTTTCTTCTAATACCAACTATAACGACCCATACTTTTCATACATTGTTAATACTTTAAAATTGAAGTACACTTATTACAACATATAACAAAACCATTAAAGGATCGTATAAGTATAGAGTCTTTAGAAACTAGGAAACATAAACAACTAGTTCATAAAGAATCTACATTGCCTCCCATTTATTTCATCATATCTAGAGTCCCTTTTTGGCATATCCTACTTAATAACCTTATTCCTGACCTGGGGAAAGAAAACATACAAAGGGGTGGTCTCAAATGCTCAGTAAGGGTAAACAAAAGATATATCAATCACATCATATTCATAAGAACATAACATTTTGGAAATATTACCCTGTAAAAGAGATCAAAATTTCATAACATGGGATAAATCACGGTAGTGAAATGTAATAACAATAATCATAACATAAAACATGAAGCTTTGTGGCATACACACATAATCATAGAGAATAATTTCTTATTAGTCAAGACTCATTGCCAAGACTATCATAGTGGACAAATTCCCTTTCTAAATCGATTTCATTCCTTGTTTCAGTCCTGTTTCACTGAACCGGTTTAACCTGCCGTTCCAGACATGTCTATCTCATGAGATATAAAATCTTTACCCAATGCACTGGAGGGAGATATAGGTCCCACCCATCTCATAATGATACCATTCTTATGTGTGCCACAAAATCATAAACCATACATTATAGCATAACCCATGTAATAAAAATGGGATTCTTAAACATCATGACATCATAAAACAATTCATATAAGATAAAGGAATTAATAAAAATAATTCCATCACAACATAATCAAATAAATTTAATAATAGGGATAGGAACAGAACCCTTTATTATCTTAGATGGAAAATAATTTTGATAAAACACTTGAACTCCATTCTTGAGGAAAATATCCTTTCTACTTCAAAAACACTTTTCCTTTCTTAACATGTCATACAATTATAAACTAAAAAAAGTCAATTATAAATAAACTTGAAAACTTGTAAAGGAAGCTTCTTGGAAATAATGTTTTAAAAATCCATTCATGTCGTATAAGTTAAAAAAGCATTCTTCTCGTACTTTTGTCGGAAAAGTCAAAAAGTACCTCGTATGAAAAACGACAAAATATTCCTTTCATATCTTTTAATAAAAACTCACTGAAGGGTAAAATTGGATTTAAACAATTGTAGGTGGATGGAAATAATATTACATATTGAGTAGACATGGATTTGGATGATAAAATACACCCCAGTAAATTCCAAAGTATAAACAATCTCGTATAAAAATGAGATTGTGATATTTCCCTTACCTTAGGTCTGATTTGTTTCGTATGTGTTTGAACCTCCTGTATAATGATTTAAATAATATCATTTACTTATTCCATAATCATACTCATTGTTATGATATCATATATGGTCATATTTATAGCTTATTATTAGTAATATTTTATTGCTACTTGTTATTCGGGTGTTTATTACTTTTTGTTCTTATGCGTGTTTTGTCGAATAAATTCTTATTCTTCTTTTTAGGTTATGATACCTCATTTCTAGAATGGTATTAGTTTAATATATATCATATTTATTCACTAAATTTATTTATGTAATCATTATGCAATGAAAATCATGTAGAACGAGTCGCATCACATCGTGGAGATTGTATTCCGTACGTACGCACGAGCGATGATATCGTTCCCATGATCGTGGAATTGTATTGGAGTGTATGTATACTATTTCAGAATAAATATCACTTTACAATTATCATATATATTCAATCTTTACACCATTATACCCATCCAAGTAAGGTGGTTTTGGAAAATAGATTACACCACGATGTGGAGACGGTATTCCGTACGTACGCACGCACGGTGATTTCGTTTTCTGTAGGATGGATAGATGGTGAAATAGGGTTGTTTCATTCTTATAATAACATATCAGTATATTAGTGATACTGATGTTATTAATTCATAACTAAACAACTAAATAAGAAGAAGTTGAAGAAGAAATAAAGTTGAAAGAATTGGTAACCGACATTACCTCTTCTTTGAAGTGCTTCTTTGAGACCTCCTTTTAGGGAACTAAAATTGGTCATTGAAGAAGACCAGGACCTCTAGGATTTTTATAGGGAAGTGGAGAGGATAAATTGTTAGGTTTTGGCCGAGATTTAAGGCTCAAAGTGGTGTGAGGAAGAGAGGGAAGAGGTTCCCTTTTATAAGGGAGGAGAGAGGCACCTTT
Organism: Viscum album; assembly: GCA_963277665.1. Taxonomy (NCBI): domain Eukaryota; kingdom Viridiplantae; phylum Streptophyta; class Magnoliopsida; order Santalales; family Viscaceae; genus Viscum; species Viscum album. The sequence continues at coordinate 353,337,118 of OY728155.1, read as the reverse complement.
GGAAAAACTAAAAATATTATTTTATTATAAAGCCATATTCGGTTTTAAATAGATCCAAATTGATTTATTTATAAGATAAGGTGAGTATGGGTCTAAATCATCTCATAAAATATAAGTTTGACAAGTTTAGTTTACTATTTTCACCATATCATTTAGATTTAACTTTAAGTTAAATAATTTTACTTTTACCGTGTCTTTTTGTGTTCTTACACTATAAGGTTAATAAAATTACTATAACAAGCCAAAAGAACCCCAAATTGTTTATTATTAATATCTATAACCTTATCTAAGTCTTTTGGCCGAACCTTAGATTTTTAGGTATAAAATAACGGTTAATAATATAATATTTGTTTTAAAAACTATTTTATGTCAATTTTGACACTATTTAGTAATTGTTTTCTGTGAAAATCATAATAGAAATATTAGTTACAAAAAAGTTACTTAAATCAATAATAACTAGTCATATTAACCTATAAAATTAGTTGAATACATAAAAATCCTCAAATTAAATTTATTTGGGGATTTATAACATCAATTATGTCAATATTTCATTAATAAGATAATTACTGCATCATCATTGTGTCATAAATAAATTAAATTATTTAATGTCTAAAAATTATAGATAAAATACCATTATGTAGGAAATATTTTTATCTTACTAATTAATATTTATAATTAAATTTATCTTATGTATAACCCAATATTAAAAATTATTTACTTATTAAACATTGATTTTAACTATTTTTACCCTTCTTTAAATAAATTAATAATAAATGTCCAAATCTAATCCAAGTGGGCCTAAATGGTCATATTTTATTCCTAAGGTTGTTTTTGGTCGAATTAAACTTATCCAATAGAATTAAGACATTTATTAGGGTACTAGTAATAACATTTTTACCCTTAATTACCCTATTTACTTTTAACCGTGGTAAAAAAAGTAAAAGTTACTATTCACCAAAAATTATTTTCATCCCATTGAACCACATTTTAGTCCTTGATATTAACCATGTCTCTCAGATTTTTTAAATTCCACTCACAGAAGTGGCAAAATTAAGGTTTATGTGAATTTGGAAATTCTCCTTGGAGGTGGGTAAAAGAGGGTGAAAAGTTCAATAAAATTTTTATATATATAAAATTATTATAAAATGACTCTAATGAATTGCATTGAACTTATATAGGTATTATGTATCAATTTTGACCTAAAATAAATTTAAATAAAATAAATAATTAATTAAATAAGAATTTGGTTTTTAAATAGTAACCCAGTGTTTTCACTATTCATCAAAAATTGAAAGTTTCCAGAAAAAATACCAAAATTTCACCCTAGGCTAATTTCGATATTCCGAATCCAAAAATGAAGTCCATTTTAAAAAATAAAATTTACATAATTTCATAAAGTGGTTATTACTATTCATAACGGCTAGTTTTAATAATATTTTAATAGTATATCGTTGTTTAGTGAAACTCGGTATTGTGTACGACGCAAGCTATCAAGGAAGGTCACGATTGCGTGTAAAGCAGTCCAAGATATTGTTGTGTGTAGTGAAAGATTCCTTTGATGATTTATATAAAATAAAAACAAAATATTTCTTATACAATTCTCGGGTGTTACATGAATGTTCTTGGTGGGATGGTGGTTTATCACTTTTTAGGTACCCTTTCAGACTGATCTTCTAATTCATATTTACGTGGGAAAATTTAAAAGGTCTTGAGTTTGTGAGAATTATTCATATAATGATACTATATGATAATACTGGTGTTATTATTATCAAACATGGAGAGGAGGAAATATTTTATGTTGTGAAATTTAGTTCACCTAGCCTAGATGGAATCCTAGGGTCCTTCTCTGTATACATGGGATGTCATTAAGGATGAAGTGGTTAATGTTTACTAGGACATTTTTAGGGGTAGTTATCCCTAATTAAATGGATTCCACTACCTTGGTGTTGATTCATAAGGTTGGGAATCCTAGTCTGTTTCGATATTTTTATAAAATTACTTTTTTAAACATATCTTATAAGATTAATTGAATTATTATCAAAAATTAAATATCCTCCCTTATTTTCTCACTCATTTCAGAGGAACACCATTGGTTTTTCAAAAGGAGTGATCATTCAAGGAGTGGTGAGTTTGGTTTGGTAATGAGGGCTGATTTGAATCATAAATTATGGGAAGTAATTTTTTTATCAAAATTTAAATGGAGAAATATTATGAAATTATATAATGAGGGTTTATTTTTCTATCAATAAGGATTATAGAATTAAGTGAATAGGTGTGTGTTCTATCATTTTGGTGTTTTTCATCACCATCAATGTTTATATCTCTCGAGGGTATGGTGGTTGGATTTATTTAGTTCATTTGGGGTATTCTGAAAGGTGACCCTTTTTCCATGATTTTTTCTGTCATCTCTCAAGAAAATTATATTATAAAACTAAATTCTAATATGGATAAATGGAGTGTGGGGTAGTTTTTTCATAGGTATGGTTTCCATGGAATCCCTCATCATGTATTTTTTGATAACTTATTTTTTCTAAATGGTAAGTAAATTTATATAACCGTATTTATGAAATTTCTCAATGTTTGTAGTCTTTGGAGCAGAAAAAGCATCAAACCCAGTAAAAGTAGTCTATTGGTGGATGAAAATATTTCTGGAAGAAGAAGTGACATCCTGGAGAGGTTTTGGGTTATCCAAAAGTGGTTTTTTACATCTTAGTACCTTGGAAATTCACTTATTCATGGATTATTCCAAATATATCATTTTGATATAATTGTGTCTAAAATGGATGGATGAATTCGTAAATAAAATAATATGTTCCTATGATCTTGTGGTTACATCACTATGATCAAGAGTTTTCATTCCTCTATTCATGTTAATTTAAAATATATAGTTTTTTCTTCTAAGGTATCAATTAATAGTTTGGAAATTATATTTAAAATTTTTTTATGGGGAGGTGGTAGAGAATGAATTTATAATTGGTCTTTTTGGAGGTCTTTTTCTTACTTGTGGAGGTAGGAGGTATCAATTTAACTGTTTTGGAGGCAAAAATGAAGGATATTCAAATTAATTGGGAATGGTATTTCATGGATGGTTTTTATCTACAGGAATATTTTCCCAACACATGTATAGGGTAGTTATGAGATGAATAATAAGATAAAATAAGATTTGTAATGTCCTTTTTGACTAGGAAAATGTCTATTTTTCTAAAAAACATTGATATTTAATGATGGGTAGTGGGTAGGGGAGATATTTTGTTCTGTAAATATGTGTGGGAAGATACATTACTATAATTTATAGGTTGTTCATATCATAACATGATTATAAGGGAGTAATTCTCAAATTTGTTTTCTCTAATCTATATTGGATAATCAATAGTACTCTTAGATATGTAGAACTATATATCCCCTATCAGAGACAAGTTAGAATTAATTATAAATACGAATTGTTTATTCAATTCATTTTCTTTATGAATAGTGAATAGAACCCTAAAACATATTCTTTGATGTGTAAAATTATATCAGAAAATGAAAAGCATTCAATATGAGTTAGTTACTCTGATGGAAAAAGAGGAATGGTTTTCTAATGGATGATGTTCTAAAATTTTAGGGGGGGTATCATGGTCTCCATGTGGAGATGATTTGGTTGTCTTTATAGGGACTAAACTTATCTTATGTTTACAAAACGTGACATGGTAAGGAACATATATAGATTTTATGGTTGTGTTATGGATATATGTTATCAAATGAATTATTTTGAAGAACTTCTGAACTCATGGTTTATGTGGGATGTAACGAATAATGATCATCTTATTTGGGTAAAGATTATGGTGGATATGTTTCTGTTAGTGTGGTGTGAAAGGAATGAAATATCCCTTAAGGATTGAAAGGATCAGTGATGATTCTGATTAACTTATCCCTAAATTACCTTCCTGAATAAGTTATGGATGTAAGATAAAAAGGATCAAAATATTTTTATATGAGTTATGGATGTACCTCCTTCATCATAGACAATTATATATGTAATATACAAGGGGTTTTTATGTTCAATGGTATCTCCCACTTTTTAGGTACAATCTTAATAATGATGGTTAATTTTTATAGTCTTTCATCATGAGGAGGGATTTTTAGGACCACCAAGGATCGGTGCTTCTGGGTTATGTAGTAAATCATGGTCATGGTTCTTCACTGGAAGTATAGGTAAAGGACCTATGTTGTGATAATAATCTAAATTAATAAATATATTATAATCTTACCTATATTTAATTTTATGCCACTTTTATTTTTTATTTTCTATGGGTCTCAGAACCGGTATAGTGGTCCATTTTTATATGATGTGAGAATGTGGGATGGAGGTGGGGTACTAACTTTATCCACACATGGGGGGAAAAAACTTTTTTTATTACTCGCTTACTTTTAATGGGAACATTAGTCTTTATTTTAATATTTTTACTTATCTCTATAGCCGCCAGCCATTATGAAAACAATTTTTCCTTTGTGGATATATTAAGACTCTATTTTTTTAATCCTCATTAATTACACTTTTATTACATTTGTTGTGTATGGTTGAAATCTATGGGTAATAAAAGTTTTATTTTTATGTTAAAAAATCCCCAAAAGACTAATAATGGATAGACTAGTACACAACCCCCTTTTTCCTGGATAATGAACAAGCTTCCTTGATAGTGAGTAGTCAAATCCAAATTCCTTCCTCCTATAGTCCATTACTCAAGAGATACCTCAATTTTATCCTAATTCTAACACTATATTTGTATATATTACACTTAATTTCTAAATACAAGTTTATAGCTTCATAAAAAAACTAAATTAAAGGTATAATATTGTTAAATATTTTGTTGTGAGTCCCAGTTTGAAACTCTTATATGCATGAAATTAAATTTTATAAAAATTTGATTAAATAAGTTAAACAAAATTATTCAATGTTCACATCATATAAAAAATTTATATATATGAATACAAAAATAATAATTTCACAAATAAGTTAAATTTTTTATTTATTAATTCATGATATGAAACAACATTAATCAAATATTCTATAAAAAACTTTTAGATGCTCTAAATTAATGTGGATTCAATCCTTAAATAGTAATATATATATATATACATTAAAAAAATTAGAGCATAACCTACCACAACAGTATAATAGAATCATCCAAACTATTTTAGACTTGAAAGGACTATCCTCAACTATGTCATAATAAAACAGGATGGGTTGTTTCAGTCCATTGTTCTCACCAAGGACCATTTTATTTTAGTCCCACATGATATATCAATTCATTTCCAAGAACTAAAATTTATTACTGACAACCATTATGCCATAATTGGTCATCCTGGTAATTCATACCAGGACATTTTTTGTACCATGTGAATAGTAGAATCATTGATTAAATGTATTTTTAGAATTTTATCCATGGTTTGATGTAATATTTTTGTATCTTGTGAAGAACATATTGGTTAATAACCCAAGTATCATATGTTATCGAGGATATGCACAAAAAATAAAATTGAATCAATATCCCATTCAATTTTGATGATGATGGTGTGTTATTCTCATCGTTGGTGCTCGTTTGTTGAAGGAACCAACATCAACTCCCTCTAGATCATTCACATGCACTATTTTGCTTTTGGATGCATCTATTGTCATTTTTTGGGTGCCTGGATGAAAAACCAATGAATATGTGATGGCTCAATGATCTCTACAGTTCCTTTTTTGGATCTGGGTAGTTGAATTTGGATCAAGTTACTCATAAGAACTCCTCACTCAAGGATACATGAGAGATGATAGAGGATCTCCCAAATTTTAGTGGATGAATAATAACCAAATAGTGAACTCATCTTGACTTATATAGTTAGGTTTCATTTTTGAAAATATTATTATCCCATCAATAAATGAAACATTCTATGTTAAACTATATGTGTCACATATTAGTTAGTGAATCTGTCACAAACATTATAAATATTTTATTATACTTTTAACATCTAAACCTTTCTACGTAATAAAATAGGATACATTTTATTGACTCATCCCCCAGAAAATATTTTATGAACCTTTAATAAAAATATTCATTCATAAAAATTTTTCCCACATATTCACATAGAATTTGTGATTAAACCAAGAAAATAAACTCGATTTTATTATTATAAACTCTAATACAAGTGACGTTATTTATTTCCAATGATCGTTCCAACCCATAAATGTCCAGACCTATCGTATCATAAACATAAAGTCACTATAATTGTCCAACCATTCAAATAAAATTTATGTGTGATCCTCTATGAACATATCTCAATAGTCAAAACAATCTCTTAAAGACCAAAATAATCTTCAAGAAACATGTTAAATATTCTATGTAGATAAGGGTTTTTCATATCTTGAACAACATATCGTACAAACATACATAGTATTGTGTAAAATATTAGTCTCATTATATCTTATAAAGTAGGATGTACGAATCATGTCATCATCATTTATTCATTTATTAGTTTACAACCTTACTAGAATGACATTAATAATTTTTTAATGTCCATTGATTTAATAAATTTATTACCACTCTGGTTAACTAGGACAAAGATATCACTAGTTTGAGAAAGTGATAGATCTTGTATGGATTATTCAATTAATGTCATACCACTAATGACGCACTAACTACAAGTTACCTCACCACACCATGGATACCATGTTGTTTTCATGTATTAATGTATGTGATCAAGTTTTATACATTAATAATTATCTCAGGTTAGGATACCAATACACATTCCTATAAATAGACACAACCAATGACTGGTAAAAATTATGTGTTCCTACTAGTGGGTTATACCTCATGGTCTTATTTACTCAATATTCATATGTTTGAAATTCATGGGAAGAAGTCTCAATGATTATGATCCCCTAGAACATGATAGTAAAAAATAATCTATCTCATGTAAGAATGATGAATCTAAATAATATGGCATATATTTAATATTAAATTCATGGTATCATTATAGTTTAGACCTCTAATAATGTTTTATTATAAAATGTACTTTAAGGACATAAACATTATGATAGTACCTGAAAAAATGATACTATTATGGTAAAAGAAATACATGTATATATAAATCTATAAATATTTAATGGTAATAAAATCACATAAAAGAGTTGAGTCTAGTTCACCCACTCAAAACACACCTACTTTCACTAGTGGTAACAGATAATAATTCTCAACCCGCAAGCTATCACATGAGTGTCATGTTTCTAAAAAGATATGGATTTATTCAGGGGTTTTGTCATATTATCCTCTATGAAAACTCTCCTAATTTTGAATTCACCTCTCTAAGAAAAATCTCTCAAGAGATGAAACTTATTATGTATTACATTCCTCCAATGGTGTTACTTGGGATCCTTGGAGAGTAACACTGTTGCAGTATTATCACATTATAATGTAATATGATCTGCACTACAAGGTACAATACCGATATCTAAGAAAAAATTTCATATTACATACCTCTTTCATAGATATATAGTATGTTACTATATGCATATATTCTACTATAGAATTACTAACAATGTCTTATTTCAAGATTCTCCATCTCATTTCACCACTAATCATAAAAAAGGAATATCCTGACTGTGATTTCATAGAATTATTATTTATCTATAATATTACATCCATTTCTCCCCTCACTAGAAGTTAATTTTCAACACTATACACCTATAAAATATCATCATTATGTTTCAAGTACTTCATGATAGTTTTTACTACTTCTCAATATTGCTCCCCAAGGTTATCTTGATATTTGTCTACCAAGATTAAATCATAGAAAAAATAAACACTTGTACATTTCATGACATGCCTGATAGATCCCACTTATAAAGAATAATATATTTAACTAATTATCTAAATGCCCACTTTTTTAGGACAAGTTTTCTTAAAGATATTGATACCATGTGACATCCACAAAAATCTTATCTTTTATATTTCTATATTATACCTTTTGAGTAGCTTATCAGTATATATATATATATATAGACTTATCCCAAGAAGCCTTTGATATCGATCTCAATATATCTTTATTCCTATAATATAGGCCTCTTCATCTAATTCATTCATGGGGAATCATTCATTTTACCATATTTTAATTAACTACTTTACTACCAAATCCTTACTTGAAATTAATTTTTCATAAACATATAATTATAGGAAAGTGATATAAATCATACTAAACTTCTTATAGACACATTCCTCACTTTCTTTCTTGCTGAAACCAAATACAATTATAGATTCATCAAAATGAAAATTCCATAATCATGATGCCTAATTAAATCTATAAATTGATCTCTATAGATTGTATATTTTATCGACACTCTTTGAAATGATAAAATATTTGGATTGTGTTATATATATATCTTTGACCAACTTACCATTTAAAAAATAATATTATAGATACATTATCCAAATCTATTAATCCTGGAAGGTTGTTATTATAGGTAATAGTTTAATAGATTTTAGCAATTTAATAGGTGAAAATGTTTTTTTATATTCAATTACATAACATTTCCAGAAACCCCTCACAAACAATTAAGATTTATTGGTATTTACTTTACCCTCCATGTTTATCTTTTTCTTGATTAACCATTTACACCGAATAAGTTTTCCATCATCTGGTGGCTCAACCAAAGTCGAAAAATGCTTTTGGTTCTTGCACACTATCTCAGAATTCATGAATTCTTAACATTTTTAAGAATCTTTTTTATATAATACCACCTTTTATATTATAAGTTCATAATTATCAAGGAATAATATGTCACCTCACTCAATGATAAGAAAACAATATATATCTAGTTCTCTTACCTCTCTAGTATACTAACACATTACTTATGTCTAAGGAATATATTTAACTTACAACATCACTTGTTAATATTGTTCCCATACCAACTCTTAGACATTTGATGTATCAACATCAAAGAAAAAAAACATGTTCTTATTGTATCCATAGGAAATGTGTTATCTTTCTAGAAATATAGCACGTCATTCTAAAATCACCATTTTATCTAAAGGATTATATCAGTAACATGATTTAATTTATTTTGGATTACTTATAAAGATGAAATTAATACTCCAAGTTTTTATTTTTTAATTAATTGTTTTCCTAAAAAAACACATATCCCTACACATATAAATATGATATACAGATTTATTTTTATACAATAACTCATGTTCAATAACATATTCAACATTATTTGGTACTCAATTTAATTTATATAATGTTTTAGACAATGTATATCCCTATAAGGATAATGGTAGAGTTTTAAGTATCATAATAAATATTACTATGCCAGTCAAGGTGTGATCCGTTAACTTAAACCATGTACTTGAGGTATGTAAGGATGAGATAGTTGGGAGACTATCCAACACTCCATTAATTGATCAATTAATTATTGTTTTAGATATTATCCACTATAGTCTAAGTGTATTTTCTAAATCTTATTACCATGTTTTAGTCCACATCAATCTAGTTTTCCTAAGACATCTTAAAGAAATGTAACTTATACCTCATTAAGTAGATATATTCTCATCGATTGAATTCATCAGTAAAAGTTATAAAATAAGAAAACTCTCCTATTCACTATTTTTTAAATAGGCCACATACATTGGTATGCACCAATTAATGTAATTTTATAGCTCTTCCTCCCTTCCTAGTGAAAGTTTATTTGGATATTGTCCCTTGTGAACAAGTGTCCCCTATATCTAGGGGTTCTAAATTAGTGGAGTCTAAACACCATGATTGGTTTAATTTTTAAATATTTCTCACTTACTAGAATAATCCTGATGTTCTACATAAGGGTAAGATATTCTTCAATCTCACATAATTTTTTAATTAGTTCAAAAAAAATTTTATCATGTTCAAGAATATACTATCCATTTTTAATATGTGATATACAATAACATATGTTATACTTATAAAAGAAAAAATATCTATTTAAAAATAGAAAATAATACCTTATAGTGTCTGAACTTGACACAGGGAATATTTTTTTGGTATGATACGGTATATAATAATAATAGTTCTATACAAGAATCAAATCACTAGGAAACATATAATGCTAATATCCCGCAAATAATGCTTCCATCCAGGAACAATTTTATTCTCAGAGATCCACTTCACACTTCTAAATTATTTTTATTATTTCTGGTTCCTATAATTTAGTAATAATTCATGAGCCACTTGTTATATCTAATACCCAACATGTAGATATACACAGATTGTATTTAATGAAAAATATATCTAATTAAAAAGTATTTTATTATTTTTCTTCTTACCTATGAAATTATTATTCCATTATAAGTTCTTAACATAATAAAAGTATACCACTTCCACCTCATTATAATTCCACTGAATCCTTATCCTCTTATAAGGGTGGTTTATTGGACTCTTTAGATTATGACTTGTATTTAACCTCTTAGTCATTACATTCACCTCTTATTCACCGTTAGGGATAAAAGTTTATATTATTTCTATACTTATCTTTATAGGTAAATAATTCATATAGATATGGGAGATAGTTTTTCTTATTCTCTGTACTGTAATTTATAATAAAATTTAAGAATCTTTGTAGTATATAGAAAATAATGACATTGGTCGCTAGTTCTTGGTTCAACATTAACCTAATGAGATTGAGTCTCTCAATGTTCTAAACAATATTTAGTATATGAGGACTTTATTTATTCTGTTTTTCTATATCGCACCTATATGGTTCACTAATATATCTAATATATTTCCTTTTGTGCCCTCCCTTGGTATAACTCTTGCAGATGAAAAAGTATTTTGTATTCATTTTTACATTCGTGCATTTTTTGCAGCACACTAGACATGGATGGAAACTTAATGCACTATAAATCAAGCGCATAATTTATATAAATCTTATATTTATCTTTATCTACCATTCACACTCATATAGGGTTCTCATATGGATATTTATATTCATGTACATATGGATTCCAATTTTAGCATATAACCTTGTGAAAGTGCATGTACCACTCCTCAATGTTATTATTGGTCATAATATTATCTCAATAAAATAATGTCTATAGTGAAATTGGATTGGTAATAGTAATCATTTGACCTATATCATGTAAATATATCATATTATTAAATTATTTTTATTACCGATAGAAATTGTTTATTAATTAATATATAAATGTTTCACACTATTTTATCAAATCCTTGTATATCTCAACTTTGTTATTTAAAAATATAGTAATCACTTAAGTATTCTAATAAAAGTGTCCTTAAATCCACTCCCCAAAATACAATATATGGATACACCACAATATTGAGATTTTAAAGTTAGATGATTAGATATTCAATTGCATTAACTCATATCTCCATGATCTCTTGGGCGAAGTCCCAACTTCTGGAAATTGTAGCCTTGAATTACTCAACACTTTTCCCCTAAAGATTAAATAACCTAGCTTTATATACTTATTTTCAATATTGTTTGTTTAATTTAACCCACAACTATTATATAATTTACTTACTAGTATGAGGCACCCTCAACTAGGGTTGAAGATAATGTTAAATGTACTATTTTTTTCAAACTCAATATATGGGAGAAATTTTAAAAAATATTTCATTAAGGTGTTTTAATTGATATCATTGAATAAAAACATTTTTTCTATTTAGAAATATTTTCCTCTGTGATCACACTCACATAGTAACCATTAATTGCAAAGAAAATTTTATTTTATATTAATTAATATTATCATTTCAAGCTAGTTTATTATTCTATGTGATTTCATAAAAATAAGCATGCACAATAATAATAAACCATGGATAAATAAATAAATAATGTGATTTGTGATGAGCGTTTACAGCTAGTTGTTCTATTGATAGAATAACAGATCAATAAAGACCCTGAGGCTCACTCTAAAAATCTTGACTGACTTGATTCATTGTGCTCACCCTCATTCAATGCATCTATATCTCATTTGGTACTTCCCAAGTCACACTGTAGTCCAGGTCTTCATTTTTCCTCATCATTATAAAAAAAATATTCATACACTAGGGATGGGTTCTCAGTAATACGAGATACTGATGAATACAATCAATTATGGACACCCAATCCCATATATATAGTGGGGAAGATAGATGATGTTCTAATAGTATTTCATTAATTAATTATGGGAAATAACACATAAATTTAAACAACTAAATAAATAAACACCTCACATACATTGAATAGTCTTACTCATGATCAATCGAAATGAAATAAATTTCTAAATAAAATTAAACTAGAAATCTGTTGTACTCAAGGTAATTAATTATCAATTAAAATAAAATTATATAAATTTATTTCACAATTTATTAGTCCCACAATCTCGAAAAAAAATTACATTCTAAATTTTTTAAATTAATTTTTTGAATATTTTTAAAAACAAATTTGGCCCTTGAGACCCTCAAAAATACCCTAGAGGGGTTCCAAGACCATTTTGGCCCATAATAGGCTATGTGGGTTAGGATGACTCGGCAAGTATTTCAGGTAAGTAAGTAGAAAGAACATTGTATAGGCACATAGGGTAGGGTGGTGTAGTGTCACCTTCCACCACTAATCTTTAAAAAAATCTTCTTTATAAATTATGCTTTCACCAAATACTCAGGACATAAAATGGGGGTTCCCCTTTAATTAGGGTTCTAGTATGGGGACCATGGGTAATAACAAGCCTCCCACGTTCTTTATTGGTTTTTCCCTTTCAATTTTTTAAAGGTTAACATATCCTTTTTTGTGTTTCGTTACATTTTTTAAAGGCTATGGATTAGCAATTGAAATTATATTTTTAGTTTGTCTGCAATAACGAATTGTGAGATTCCTTCCATGCCAGTTTTATTCTATCCAACTACCCCTCTTTGGAGAGATATCAGTGATATATATATATATATATATATATATATATTTGTGTGTGTGTTCTTAATTTTTAATCCTGATAAATCAAATTTTGATATTTGGACGGCCATAAATTGTTTGTTGGACATCATATTGATGTGTTGTTTATCACAATGGGACTAGTACAACACCCTCAACTCAAACTCAAATAAACTCTATATTATTTTTTTAAATAGTAAAAAAATCACTTTGACACCACTTATTGGTACTAAGCATGTAATAAAAGCATTAATAAAGAGAACATTTAAAAAGTCATTATTAAATTGACATCATTTAATCATATCTAGTGAATCACAACCTCGTTGACAACTCTTGGATCTTTTGTGATAGAAAATAAGCTTGAAAAATAAAATTGAATCATTTCACTGTTCAATGACTAATATGAATGCATGTTCCACTAATCGATGTTGATATATACTTGAAAAAACTACCTTTAGATCCCTCTATATCATAAAAATGATATCATGATGCATTTTTTGTCATCAATCATATATTTCCAGGTGCTAGAATGGATAATTGACAAACCTTTCAAAGCCCTAATAATCGTCACAACTCTTTTTCTATGAAACGAAGGACTTGATCAAGGTGTTTCAAAAAAACACATGTTCACTCTATGATGTGGGATAGATGATAAAAGATATCTAAAATTCTAGTGGATGAATATTTATTCAATAGTTATCTCCTCTAACTTATATAGGTTATTTTCATTTAATAAAGTTTTTCTTTGGACCATCCTGAAATAAAACCTTCTAAATTAAACCATATATGTTGATAATAACCCGGTGAATGTTTCAAAAACATTATAAATATTTTATCACGTACTATTACTATAAAAAACAATGATACATGATAAAATATGAGTCATTCCATTGAGCCATCTCTCCCGAAAATAGTTAATAAAACTTGAATAAAAATATTCCTTCAAAAAATATTACTCCTCAAATTCACCTAACACATGTGAATAATCTATGAAAAAAATTCCCTTTTTTTATTATAAAATCATATAATAGTGAAATTATTTATTTATTTTGATCATTAAAACTCAAATATATCCTTGACCCTCACTTTATAAACTCTAATTCATTAAGATTAGAAAATAATCATAATATTCTTTATGTGAAACCCTTTAGTATCTTATATTTATAGTCGTGGGTGTCTCTAATATAACATATGGGGTTTATTGAAACTCATCAAGTCAAATAAGAAGATAATTTTCATTTATATAAATTAAAACTTATCCAATGAACATAAACTATTTAATATAGACAATTTTTGTTGTGATATCTCGTAAAGAAGGACACACACTTTATGTTAGCGTGATTTCTTGCATTATTATTATATGACCTTACTATATGGACTTAAATTATTCTATAATATAAATGTATTTAATAACGGTAAAACCATCCTGGTTAACTTGGCATGAGATATTTATTCCTCTCAGAAGTGGAAAATCTTATCATGATCATTTAATCAAAATCATAACACCAGTGAGCCACCAAATGTGAGATACCTTGCCACAATCTCAATAACATGGGTTTCATATTTCATCAATATTTGTTATCAAATGGTACATGTTTATAATCATATAAATTCAATATACCAATACATATTCTTGTATATAGGAACAACCAATAACACCTAAAACTTTTGGTGTCCCTATTAGCATGTATGTTTCCATGATCTCACCTACATGTTATCACCAAGTGAAATATTCTTGAGAAGAAGTCTCCGTGCTTATGATCCTTCAAAACCTAATAGTTAAACATCATATTTATGTTATCATGATGATGCATCCTATTCATAAGAAATATATTTAAAATTACTAATATGAAATAGTTATATCTATTAATTTCTATAACCACTTGATACGAATTGTAATATAATGGGATTTCCATTTTTATAGTACATAATGAAGAAATAATAATATAAAAGTAAGATAATAACATCTATATATCAAATTTTATAAATGTAATGTTAATAAAATTAAATTCAAAATTTATTTCTAGACGACCCACTCAAAAGAGATATTGTGTTTTGTTAACTATATCATAGTGACGTTGAATATGATTATCTATTTTAGGGTTATAATTAAAATTATAATTTTACACTAAACATCCTATTTTCAAAAAAAACAATTTTTGGATTAGTACACAATGCCATGGTGAAGAAAAACATAATGGACAATGGAATAATATTTCTACCACATCACGGTACTGGAATAAAACTAAAAACCGTGTTTCAAAAACCATTATCATCAGATCAATTCAATACTAGAAATCTATCTAATGAAAATGATGGGTTCCATGTAACATATCCATATCTAAAATAAAAGTAAGATAACTTGAAATATATTTCAATATTGATAGAGATGAATCAATAATATAGAAAACCAAAAAATAATTAAACAAAATTTTCCAAAATTTTAATCTTAATTAATAGTTATTTTTATTAATCTCTCTCCGTAACAAACAATAGGTTATTACCTATAATAGTATCCATGTTTTGACCATAAGGGATTTAACCTAGAGATACAATAATAAGGAGGGAGTGATTTAGGTTATGAAACATTTCTAGATTTAATGTTTTTTCCTCAAACAGTCATTACCCTAGATGACATAGACATCATAATTAGTAGGGTCACCCTTAAGTTATTACTTTAATAATGATCTAATTGTAACTTATATAGTCTCAATCCCTTTAATAATATTTTTCGATGATATTTTTTCCACATACAAAAATTTTGTCATGCAGGATATAAGCAATTAGTCCAATAAGATATTAATAATTTTATTGGGTTCATCCGTACTAGGAAAATCTAAGGATTATGCAATTAGTAACAAATTGATGTGAAAGAATCCACTAAACTCGCTATTTAGTGTTGATTTTAGGATATTTATAGGGTCACTCCCCTTACAATATTTTTGTATATCTAACTTATTCCCATGAATCATTTCACACAAATCCATACTTCTAATCACTGACCAAGAAAGGATAACTACTTCTTCATGCAAGCTAATAAAAAACAACTTCATTATTGTTGTTGCACTGAATATGGATGGGGGATCTTAACTCATATTGTTGATTCGTTAAAAAGTTTTTATGAATATCACCATGAATCTTACCTACTTCTTTCCATGATTCATTATGGAACACCACCTTATTCATTTTTATAATCTTCAAGGAGTTGAAAACCATTCCTCAATATTTCTTCTTGTACATAACAAAAAATCTATTATTCTTCTTCTTCATTATCAGATATTAATAAATTTATTTTATTTTTATAATTTGTTACTCATTATTTTTCTCTTTTGGGATCTCTATTTTCAATACAATAATTTATTTAGGGTATTTTGTTTCAATTTTCTCAATTTTTTTATTCGATTCACGTAATATGGAAGATAATAATAGTTTTGATTACCTAAAATTATATTCTTATCTTAATGTTATATACTATACCTAGAAAAAATATCATTTTATATATTTTTCATATATAAAAATGAAAATTTTCTACATTTGTGGTAAGTTATCTCCTCCTTCACCAAATAGGCTGAAGGCCTTCTTTTTATTTATTTTTTATAATCCCATTTCAAGGGTTGAGGGGGAACCCTTACGAGGCACATAAGAACTTGGGATTACATGAAATGAAGGTATTGGAGGAATTCATCACAGATATGACTAATTAAAAATTTCTATCCCTATTATCAAGATCATGAAGTCGGATTCCCACCATCACATTGGTTGTTCGGCTAGAAATACCTATATAGAGGTGCATTGGCCTGGTCCTGATGGAAATTATCATACTCATTCTTCCAAATATGGATAGCTTTGTTATGGTGAGACCGCCTTCTCTAACACCTTATTTGTAGCTAGACCATGTAGCTTATCTATTTTAATCTACAATTAATGATATGAATGAGGTGGCCTAAAGGCCTTGAGTTGGCCCAAAGGCCGTGAGGTGTCCCGAAAGCCTTAACTAGAATGAATTTCTTGGGTGGTCGAATGGCCTTAAGGACTTGAGGCCTAAACCGATAGCCTGAAGGTGAATAGTTACAGATGTTATAGTACCGAACTGAACCTACTACAGTACCTGATATAATAATACTACGGTAACTTGAAAATATTCCTTTGTACATATTCAAACCAGGGACTTGTGGATGCACATGAAGAGTTATCATTGATCGGTCTAAGTCTGATATGTTATCTCCTCCTTAATTATCATCTATTCTAATTCAAATATATCTCCTTTAGGTCCACTAAGATACTCAAGATTTTTTTCTTTAAAATCAACCAAAAAATCCACAATATATTAATTTAATGTCAGTATAGAAAATAGAAAACATCAATGTCATGTTGTTGTATCATCTATTTCATTATAATTCTCTCCCATAATATTCAATTCAAAATTCCTTGTGGTGTGGTCATATACTCACAAAACATCTACATCATAAATTATAGAACTAAATTTGATTAAAAATACAAGATTTTATAATATGTAACTTTTAAAATAAATTTAATTTATTTTTTATTATATGTTGAACACAACACCAAGCTTAAACAACCAACAATATACTATTAAATATCATTATTTTAACATAACCTCTATTACATAGAAATTAAATTTTTTATGAGTGAATAGTTTTTAAAAAATTATGAAATTTACATATTTTATATTCAATAAAATGTTTTTACATTAATCCAATAGAATAAATAGGAATAAGATAAGAAACACCCAATTTTATGCATAAAACGTATTTTTCTAATGACAGTTTTACTGCCTTTAAAAGGTGCACTTGTTTTAAAAAAATTTAAATTTTTTAAATTATATTTAAAAATAAAATAAAAAATTGATATTTTAATTTAAAGATTTTTTGAAAGTTAATTTTTAGTGTTTTTCTAAAAAGTTTTAGTTTTTTATGAATAGTAAAAAAATTGCCTTTTAATTGAAAACTGCATTTTCTTCCAAATAATTTATAATATTAAAAATATATAGTAAATTTGTTTTAATTTTTTCTTAGATTAATTATAAATATATTAATGAAATTTATTTTATTAGAATATTTTATATATTTTATTTGGATATAAAAACAAATCAAATTTTGGAAAAAATTCACTTTTAAAGCCTACTTTCTCATCACATTTGCAGGACTAATTAAAAATTAAATTTTTTAAATTATGTATATTTAATTTGTAAAAAAAGATTAAATATTTGGAATAATAATGTAAAAATTTAGCAGTTGAGTCCCTTTTATTTTGAGACAATATGAATAGTGAACTTTTAAATATTTAATACTATGGTTAAGGATAAATTGGGTAATTAAGGGTAAATATTACTATGCTAAGTATTAGAAAATTATGATAACATTTGTAAAGAAATTTGTGAGTTATGTCCAACAAAAAACATACTTGGGATGAATTTAGAACATCATCTAGAGACTTAGATTACTCTAATCACCCTTGTGGTATTTTATTTTAAGAAATGTCAAACTTTCCCCACTAATAGTTTTAGTAAGTATAACATTTTTAATATATGTCCATCCAGAATAGATACTTGAACATCAATATTCTAATAAAATATAAAATATATATCATCATAATTTTAAATTATTTTTTATTTTTATGGAATAAATAATTAGCTTAAATAATTTCCAAATAGTGATACAATGGTTATTTTATTAATGGAAACATCAAAGAATGATATTAAAAATATTAAAGTAAATATAATGTGAGATAATTAAAATCATATAAAAATTATACTCAATTAAAAGAAATTTTAGGGATGTATTAATGTAACACCCCAAGCTTCCATGATATGCTTCTCTTTGAATAATACAATAGCGTGTGTTGTACACAACACTGAGTTCAAACGCACCACGACTTACCAAACTAGTCGTTCAAAAGTGATTATGAATAGTATTAACTAAATTTTAAATTTTATATTATCCTTATAATTTTAGAATCCATATTATGAGTTTCTATGACCTAATTTAAGAACAAATTCATTTTTTTAAAAGATGCATTTTTCAACAAAAAAATGCAATTTTACCGCCTTTTAATGGAGAAGCCTTTTTAAATCCAATTTTTGAAACTTCTATATATTCAATTTTAGAAAATTAACATATTAATTATAATAGGAACATAATAATTTATTTTCAATAATGTTTTGGGTTTTTTTCTGATAACTTTCAAATTTGGGTGAATAGTGAAAAATACTATATTTTAATTGAAAACAACATTTTTAATCAAAATAATTTATATTGTTAAATTATAAATTTTCATGGCTTACAAGTATAAATGGATTATATTTTTACCATTTAATCCGATTATGGTCATTGTAATTAATTTCACTTTGAAATTGGACAAAAACAAGTGTCAAACTTTTGATAGTTGTTATTTCTTAAAAATACGCCTTTTGGTTTTAATAGCAGAAATTAATTTTAAAATAAGAAATTCAAATTTTATGTTTTTAATTTGGTAAAATAGACATCATTTTTGTATTTTTAATATCTAAATTATCTTAGGGTGAAATTTTGGTACTTTTCTGATAACATTCATATTTTGACGAATAGTGAAAATTACTAAATTTTAATTAAAAAAAACTATTTTAATCGAAATAATAAACAATGATAAATTATTAATTTGAGTGGTTTCAATGTATATTTAGAATATATTTTTACCATTCTATACAATTTTGTCATTTGAAATAATTTCACAGTTAAACCGGATATAAACAATTTTCAATCTTTTGATAGTTATTATTTCTTAAAAACGCGATATTTGTTATGACAGCGGGAATTAAATTTAAATTAATTTCTGCCACTTCTTTGTTTAGAATTTGGAAAAGTGGATTCCATATTTGGAATCAGGATGTCCAAATTTTGTAAATATGTAACTTTAATTTTTATACATTTTGAATAATTACTTCGGTAAATATTTTATTTACCATGGTTAAAGGGTAAATCCAGTAAATATGGGTAAAAAATAATATTATAAAAATAATAAATTACCTTAAAACGTGTCCTAACCTTATTTTTGGATACATGTCTGACCATGGGCATCTTTGGGTCGATTTTGGGACCTGATGGAGCCACTTGTAAGTGATAATGACACATTATATTAATTAAGTTAAACTAAATACAAAAATGAAAAAAGCATCTATCTTTTAGAAAAAGGTATTTTTACATAGGGTTATATATGTTGGATTTTCTACTATATATATTCATTACAAATATAAAATTATTTCCTATATAATTGGAGTTTATTTATAATTTTTAGAGATTTAATAAGTAAATATATTTATGACACAATAATGATGCAGTATTTTCCTTATTAATGAAAGAATCAAATAATTTGTATTATAAATGTTAAAATAAATATAATTTGAAAGTTTTGATGATATCCATTAATTGTATTGGTTAATATGACATTATACTATTGGTTAAATAAATTTTTTTCGAATTAATAAAGTTATTATGACTTTAACAAAAATCAATTATTGAATAGTGTCAAAATTGACATAAATGAGTTTTTAAAACAAATATTATATTATTAATTGATATTCTATACATAAAAATATAAGGTTCAGCCATTAGACTTATATATTGATATATGAATCATTAATGGACCACTTGTGGGTATTTTGAGGTATATAGTATGTTTATTAACTATATAATATAAAAATACAAAGTGACATGGTAAGTGTCAAAGTAATTAACCAGGAGTTAAAACTAAAAGATAAGGTTAATATAATGACCCAACCATGTATAAAATCTATTGGTTGAAATGATTTAGACCCATCCCCACAATATTATTTTAATAATCCACTTTTTAGCCATTAGAAACATAATTTGAATTTATTATAAAATAATACTTTAGGTTTTTTCTAAAGAACCCCTCCTCCCCCTTGTAAAAGGACACCACTTCTAACCAATTCCTCACACCTCTCAAGTATTCTTTATCATCCAACCTCTACCCAATTAATCTCCCTTCATACATATCCTCCTCTTATAAGTCTTACCTTAGGCAGAGGGCACTTCAAGAGTCCTTTTTGGTTCAATCCAAAGGGAGTTACCCAAATTAAAGGTAATGATTTCTCTTAGCTTCTTTTCTTTTATTTTACTTCTCCAACCCCTAAACTCTTCTTATTATTTTATTTTGTAACATAACCAGTATCCTAAATATACTATGATTCTGTTATTATAATTATTCAAACTACACATACACACACCTCTATCAAATGGGTGAAGAACATAATGTTTCTGTAGATGGCAACCAAACGCCTCACGAAGTGAGGATTGTTCAATTATCTACTATCACCTCTCATGGTAGAAATTATGATGGAACAATAATTAAATATGATATTAATTATATTTATTTTATATATAATCTTCTTTAATTCCATTTTATATCATACCATTATTCATTTCATTTGTATATATATACGATAATTTCATTTGAGGAACTGCGGACTACTGCCCCCTCAAAGTGATATGACTCATTGATACCATACAAGGAACTTATAAAGGACTGTGTTAATGAACTCAAGTAACACATATAAGATATTATATTATACTGGACTAATAATATACATATGTATAATTTGGTTATGATTCCTTTTAAAATGAAAAATGAAATAGAAGTAGCGTTCGTGCGTACGTACGGATTAATGTCTCCACGAACGCGATGAGATTCATTTCCCCATCATATACATTATATACTAATTATTGTGTGATGTTTAAAAGTAATGTTTAAGGACATGATATCATTCTATACATGAATAAGATAAAACCTATCCATAACAAACACGGCTTACATAACAAAGCATATAAAGGAAAACGAATCAGTTAACACCAGAAACGACGATAATACTAAAATATTATTAACAAAGTAATATTAAAAGATCATATATGATATCATATTTATGAT
Source organism: Viscum album (assembly GCA_963277665.1). Taxonomy (NCBI): domain Eukaryota; kingdom Viridiplantae; phylum Streptophyta; class Magnoliopsida; order Santalales; family Viscaceae; genus Viscum; species Viscum album. Next base: position 353,315,259 of record OY728155.1, on the reverse strand, counting down.
TATGAGTCTTTTATAATTTAACAACAATGATTTAACTATTATATAAGAGGTTAACATACACACTATCAAGGAAAAGTACAAGGTAAGATGTTTTCATCTCACTATTTATTCCCGTGAGATTCATGCCATATTGCCACTATTACCTTTTGTGTTGGGTATGTACTGCCTATAATTGTATTATTTGTGTAATAATCTTAATTTATGTGTATTTACATATTCATTGTATGATACCTCTTTCATGGGGTGTATGTTTCGTGGGTTACCAAATTGGTAAGGGTTAATTTCACAGTCGCTTTATTATCCGAGGTTTTTTTTACGTAAGTATCTACTAGGAAAAATTTATTATCCATTCCAATGTTTTATAAAAGGGTTTTCAAAGGAATTATTTTTAGGGACATTTTACTAAAACATATTTTCTAATGTTTTAAAATTTTATTCTTCTAAATGTTTCTCTTTAATTTCCATGTATTCGAAATGGTTTTTAAGGATTTATTTATATAGACATGAATGTTTTTAAAATGTTAATTCCTTTCCAAAGTTTCAAAGTGGTATGGGACACTTTGATTCAAAAATGTCTTTAAATGACTTCTTTGCTAAATTGTGTGACTTTTAAATGTTTTCATCAAAAAATGGTATTTCTCTCAACTATTTTTACAAATCATTTTCATCAATGTCAAAATTCTTTAATGGATTTTAAACTTGTTTTGAAGTTGATTTATCATGATACAAATCTGACATATTTTTTTGATGGTTTTGTGATATATTTGACTGTGGATGTGTTATTTTTATACCATTCATGGTTAATGGAGATATTATTGACATTTCATATGATAGTTTTAATACGAATGTTTATGTTATGTTTAAACCTGTTCATATGAGGAATGCATTGGACTTAATAAGTGACGGGTGGAGCCTGCTATAGCTCCTCGATGCAGAGGTAGGTCTCATGAGACGAACTAGTTTCTTGGCACGAGGCCTTGACAAAATCTTATTTGTAGTCTTTGCATGAGGCCTTGTCTATGTGGTTATTATAGTATGACATTATGCATTCTATCATTATGAAAGAGGTTAGTGATATTTCATGCGATTATTCGACTCGTAGAATATCCATGTGAATAAGTAAATGGCATTATTTTATTTTTTCCATATTATGTTGAATTTCAAGTATAAAAGGATTTTGTTTTGGTTATACATTTCCTTAAATGTTTATGTTTATTTATGAATGTTTCTACTATATTGTTATCCTTACTGAGCATCTGAGCTCACCCCTTTCAATGTTTTAATTTTTCCCAGGATTCTAAGAAGTGTATTGTGATTGATATGCAGGGTTATATAAAGGGAATAAAGGCATTCATAAAGTATTATTTATGTGGTTTTGTATATTATAAAGTGTAATGTAACATTCATGTATTTAATCTATTTTCCAAGACTACTAAACTGATCGGTCCTTCGGGACTTGTTTCCTTGTGATCATGCCAATGTTATGTAATAATGCACTGAATCTGGGTAACTGGGGTCAGGGTGTTACAGTTGGTATCAAAGGATGTTTAGAAATAACCTTGGAAACTGGATTTAGATAAACTCTTATTAGAGACAATTACCCTAAAATAGACTTTAAAGATTGGTATAGAAGAAATTCCTAGAATTTTGGTATTGTAGAGATTTTTTGAGTTTTCAAGAAAATACATCCCTGTCTGGATACAAGCAGGTAGAGGCGGCTCTGGCACAGATGTACCTAGGGGTAAAACCTGAAAACACCGCTTTGAGCTAGACTTGAATGGGAAACGATGCACGAAAATGGGCCTTGCTGCACTCTTGGTTATGACACTCCAGAGGGATATGCTTAGGATAATTCTCATTTTCTTTACAAACTATTATGAAGGGTTTGTGAGTGTATACTTACTCAAAATAAAACATTTTTATGATTATGGATTATATCCATAATCTGTGTAATTTATGTTAAGTGTTTTAAAAGTTCAGGATTAGGTATTACTATTCATAAGCTAATCTAGTGTATGCCACTGTTTAGAAATGGTGCCTAGTGGATGGAATGAGAACTCCAGCAATACGCATGATCCAAAGTGTAAGAAAGATAATATCTTTCATGGTATTAAGCCATCATTTAGAAGGGAAATATTCTCCCATGTATTATCATCATATGAATAAATAGTATCATATGTTGATAAGATAAGTAAAGATTTCTTTGAGTCCTATGGATTTGAAGGGAAGAAAGAGAAGAAAATGATGGAAGAGAGAAATATGGATAAAGGCAAGAGGGAAAAGAAGAATTTTCACATATGTGATAACTATGGGAAGAAACACCCTAGAACTTGCCTGAAGGGAATGGGAGATTTGTTATAAGTGTGGATAAAAAGGACACCTTGTACATGACTGCAAGGGTAAGAAAAAGGTTACAAATGTACACTGCTTCATCTGCAAGAAGTTGGGACACTACGCAAACCAATGTCCAAATCATCGAACTATGCCACAAATGATGCTATTGGATAATAATCATGTTATGATACTACCACAGATGAAGAGGAATGACTAGTGTTCTTATGTTGTTATTTTGGAATTATTTTATTGAAGTGTTGTATCAATGATGTACTGTAAATAAATAAGGATTGGACTTTAATACTATTTCATTGAGGATTTGAGATTTTATTGTACTAAGAAAAGTGACTCTATAGGAAGTTAAACTTTTTAGAAATAAAATGGTTGAAGGAAATATAAACTTTAATATGGTCCTAATATTGAGGTATTGATTTTGGAATAAGATATTATTGATTTAGTAAATTATATTGGATATTTTTTACTGCATTGAAACTGATTAATGATTTTTATATTCCATCATTATTGGGGTTTACAACATTTTTGGATAAAAGGAGTATATCTAGTATTTTATAAGTAATAAGGGATCATGAATGTAATCAATAAGGTTTTATGGTAATTTAGGATGTTCTAGTGTATTAAGAGAATACATGATGAAGGTGTTCACATGTTATTACGCTGCAAAAAGGATCTTCATTGTGTTTACCTTCCTTATAAATTTTGGACTGTGAGTTTGAAAAAAAGTATTTTGGATAATTCTAGTTTGAGATTATTTTTGGATGGCCATAAAAGGACAACCCAGAGGTCGGACGGCAACTGGTCATGTCCAGCAAGGATGCGAGACTTGAACCCTCGACCGAAGGATGAAATGGGTGTATCACCTACCACTGACCCACGTGATGTCCTGGATTGAATAATGTAGTTTTTCTTAATGGTTCTGCTAGACGAATTATAAATTCATTTTTGTGAACCCTATATGAATAGGATAAATAGAATAATATTTCAAGTTATATTATATTTTAGAGTGAAGTTTGAGTTTGTGGTAGAACTTAGTTAAAGTTTGGGACTCTACTTGTCAAGAATATATTTTTCCTCCTTCTCTTATTCAATGAAAAATCAATTCTTATACTTTAGTGAAGGGATCTTAAAACAAAAATGTGTTATCCTAATACCATATGTTTTGTTGAAACGATGGTGTTTGAAATCATCATAGATTGATGAATTTAAGGCCCTCAATTTTACACTTCTTTTTGATTGATGACCTCAATCACTACCTATAAATATTTATGTTTTTCCTCCAATTATATGTCTCTAATTTCCACCAATGTTCTTTTAATTGAGATCATGATTTGGTGGTGACCCTTTAATTTCCCTTTCCTCTCATTAAGACTGAATTTTATTAACCCAATTTCCGATGTGGGTTTTCCCACAAAAATAATATCAATTTTCATCCTTTTATTTTCGAAAAATAATTTCAAATTATGAGGATGAAATTTATTTAATGAGGGGATAATGTAACACCCCAAGCTTCCATGGTATGCTTCTCTTTGAATAATACAATAGCGTGTGTCGTACACAACACTGAGTTGAAACGCACCATGACTTACCAAACTAGTCATTCAGAAGCGGTTATAAATTGTATTAACTAAATTTTAAATTTTATATAATCCTTATAATTTTAGAATCCATATTGTGAGTTTCTAAGAAATAATTTAATAACAAATTCATTTTTTAAAAAATAAATATTTTTTAAAAAAATGAAATTTTACCACCTTTTAATGGCGAAGCGTTTTTAAATACAATATTTGAAACTTTTATATATTCATTTTGACAAAATGAACTTATTCATTATAATCGGGACAGAATAATTTAGTTTCAATAATGTTTTGGTGTTTTCTGATAACTTTCAAATTTGGATAAATAGTAAAAAATACTATATTTTAACTGAAAACAACTTTTTAATCAAAATAATTTATATTGTTAGATTATAAATTTTAATAGTTTGGAAGTATAAATAGATTATATTTTTACCATTTAATCTAATTATGGACATTTTATGTAATTTCACTTTGAAATTGATCATAAACAAGTGTCAAACTTTTGATAGTTATTATTTCTTAAAAATACACCTTTTGGTTTTAACATCGGATATTAATTTTAAATTAATAAATACAACTTTTATTTTTTTAATGTGGTACAATAGACTTCATTTTTGGATTCATAATATCTAAATTATCTTAGGGTGAAATTTTGGTACTTTTCTGATAACTTTCATATTTTGTTGAATAGTGAAAATTACTAAATTTTAATTAAAAACAACTTTTTCAATCGAAATAAATAATAATGATAAATTATGAATTTGAGTGTTTCAAAGTATATTTAGAATTTATTTTTACCATTTAATGCAATTATTTTCATCGGACATAAGTTCACTATTAAACCGTACATAAACGAGTATCAATCTTTTGATAGTTATTATTTCATAAAAACACGCTTTTTGTTATGATAGCGGGAATTAATTTTAAATTAATTTCTGCCACTTAATATGTTTTGAATTTGGAAAAACGGATTCCATATTTGGAATCAGGATGTCCAAATTGTGTAAATAGGTAACTTTCATTTTTATACATTTTGAATAATTACTTCGGTAAATATTTTATTTACAATGGTTAAAGGGTAAATCCGTTAAATAAGGGTAAACAATAATATTATAATAATAATAAATTACCCTAAAACGTGTCCTAACCTTATTTTTGGATACATGTACGACCATGGGCATATTTGGGCCGATTTTGGGACCCCATGGAGCCACTTGTAAGTGATAATGACACATTATATTAATTAAGTTAAAGTAAATACAAAAATGACAAAAGCATATATCTTTTAGTAAAACAATTTTTACATAGGATTATATAGGTTGGATTTTAGACTATAAATATAAATTAAAAATATAAAAATATTTCCTACATAATGGTAGTTTATTTATAATTTTTAGACATTGAATATATAAATTTATTTATGACACAATAATGATGCGGTATTTTCTTTATTAATGCAAGAATCAAATAATTGTTATTATAAATGTTAAAATAAATATACATTGAACGTTTTGATGGCATCAATGAATTTTATTAGTTAATATGACATTATATAATAGGTTAAATAAATTTGGTTTTTATTAATAATTTTTTTAAGACTAAAAAATCAATTATTGAATAGTGTCAAAATTGACATAAATGATTTCTTAAAAACAATATTATATTATTAATTGATATTATATTCATAAAAATCTATGGTTTGTCCAAGAGACTTATATCATGATATGTGTATCATTAATGGACCACTTGGGGGTCGTTTGGAGGTGTATAGTAAGTTTATTAACTATATAATATAAAAATACAAAGTGACATTGTAAGTTTCAAAGTAATTAACAAAGAGTTAAAACTAAACGATAAGGTTAATATAATGACCCAAACCTGTCTAAAATCTATTGGTTGAAATTATTTCGACCCATACCCACCTTAGGCTTTGAATAATCTACTTTTGAGCCACTAGAAACCAAATATGAATTTATTATAAAATAATACTTTAAGTTTTTCCTAAAGAGCCCCTCCTCCCACTTATAAAAGGATACCAATTCTAACCAATTCCTCACACCTCTCAAGCCTTTTGGCTCATCCAACCTCTGCTCAAATAATCTCCCTACATACATCTCCTCATCTTATAAGCCTTACCTTAGGCATAGGGCACTTCAAGAGTCATTTTTGGTTCAAACCAATGGGAGTTACCCAAATTAAAGGTAATGATTTCTCTTAGCTTCTTTTCTTTTATTTTTCTTCTCCAACCCCTAAACTCTTCTTATTATTTTCTCTTGTAATTAAACCAGTATCATAAATATAATAGAATATTTTTATTAGAGTTATTTTAACTAAACTTACACACACCTCCATCTAATGGGTGAAAACATAATGTTTCTGTGGATGTCAACCAAACGCCTCACGAAGTGATGATTGTTCAATTATCTCATATCAACTCTCATGGTGGCCATTATGATGGAACTATAATTAAATATGATATTAATTATATTTATTTTATATATAAGCTTCTGTAATTGCATTTTATATCATACTATTATTCATTTCATGTTGCATATATATACGATACTTTCATTTGAGGAAGTGCAAACTACCACCCCCTCAAAGTGATATGACTCATTCATACCATACATGGAACGTATAAAGGATGGTGTAAATGAAATCAACTAACACATATAAGATATTATATTATAATGGAAGAATAATATACCTATGTACCATTTGGTTTTCATTCCATTTAAAATGAAAAATGAACTAGAAGTTGTGTTCGTGCGTACGTACAGATTACCGTCTCCACGAACACGATGAGATTCATTTCCCCATCATATCCTCTAAAGATTAATTATAATTTGATGATTAAAATTAATTTTTAAGTACATGATATAATTATGGATATGAATAAGATAAAAAACTATCCATAACAAACATAGCTTACATAACGAAGCATATAAAGGAAAACAAATCAGTTAAAACCTGAAATGACGACAATACTAAAATATTGTTAACAAATCAATATTAAAAGATCATATATGATATCATATTTATGAATATGATTCTTTTATAATTTAATAACAATTATGAAACTATTAAAAAGGATCTTAACATACACACTATCAAGGAAAAGTACAAGGTAAGGGGTTTTCATCTCACTCCTTATTCTCGTGAGATTCATGCCATATTGCCACTATTACCTTTTGTGTGGTGTATGTACTGCCCATAATTGTATTATTTGTGTAATACACTTTAATTTATGTTTATTTACATATTCATTGTATGATACCTCTTTCATGGGGTGTATGTTTCATAATTTGCCAAATTGGTAAGGGCTAATTTCACAATCTCTTCATTATCCGAGGTTGTTTTTACGTAAGTATCTACTGGAACTTATTTGTTATCCATGTCCATGTTTTATGAAATAATTTTAAAATGAATTATTTTTAGGGACATTTTACTAAAACATATTTTCTAATGTTTAAAAAATTTATTTTTCAAAATCTTTCTCTTTAATGTCCATGCCTTCAAAATGGTTTTTAAGGGTTTATTTATATGGACATGAATGTTTTTAAAATGATAATTCATTTCAAAAGTTTCAAAGTGGTATGGGAAAATTTGATTCAAAAATGTCTTTAAATGAATTCTTTTCTAAATTGTGTGACTTTTAAATGTTTTCATGAAAAAGGGGTATTTCTCTAAAAGAGTTTTACAAATAATTTTCATCTATGTCAAAATTATTTAATGGTTTTTAAACTTGTTTTGAAGTTGATTTATCATGATACAAATATTCCATATTGTGTTGATAGTTTTGTGATATGTTTGACTATGGATGTGTTATTTTTATAGCATTCATGGTTTATGAAGAAAGTATTTACATTTCGTATGCTAGTTTTAATATGAATGTTTTTGTTATGTTTAAACATGTTCATATGAGGAATGCATTGGACGTAATAAATGATGGGTGGAGCCCGCTATAGCTCCTCGATGCATCAGTAGGTCTCTTGAGACAAACTAGTGTCTTGGCATGAGGCCTTGACAACATCTTATTTGTAGTCTTGGCACGAGGCCTTGGCTACGTGGTTATGATAGTCTAGAATTATGCATTCCATCATTATGAAAGTGGTTAGTGATCTTGCATGTGATTATTCGACTAGTAGAATATCCATGTGAATAAGTAAATGGTATTATTTTATTTTTTCCCATATTATGTTGATGTTAAAGTTTATAAGGATTTTTTTGTTTATACAATGCCTTAAATGTTTATGTTTATTTATGAAAGTTTCCTCTATATTTTTATCCTTACAGAGCATCTGATCTCACCCCATTCAATGTTTTAATTTTTCCCAGGATTCCAAGAAGTGTATTGTGATTGATATGCAGGGTTATGTCAAAGGAATAATGGCATTCATAAAGGATTATTTATGTTGTTTTGTATGTTATAAAGTATAATGTAACATTCATGTATGTAATTTATTTTCCAAGACTGCTAAACTGATCGGTCCTTTGGGACTTGTTTCCTTGTGGTCATGCCAATGTTATGTAATAATACACCGACTCTGGGTAACTGGGGTCGGGACATTACAATTAAAATATTTTTTTTCAAATATATCTTGGTTTATTAATATTTTTAAATTTTAATGTAATGAGTATTGTCATAATTAACATTGATAGTTTTTTAAAATAAATAATATTTTATTAAATGATATAAAATTATTAAAAAAAATAAATTTGGATAAATGTATTGGTATAAGATTACAAATTTCATACATGGATCATTTATGGATTGTTTTGAATTTTATATTAAAAATATTAGACATAATTGTATAAAAAATACATGTTGTCATGTTAAGAGTTAGAATAATTAAATAAGGGTTGAAACAAAATGATAAGGCTATAATCCTAAGTTAAACATGTCAACAAATTAAAGTCTTAATAATATTAAACCCTTATCTCCTTATGCTCTAATTTTTTTATTTAATGGATACGTTTCCATGAAAAATACTTTTATATTATTTAAATCAAAGGTAGTAACAAAATGTCACACACTTTGTATATAATATATTTTATGTGTTAAAAAATAGAAAAAATCATGAAATGAATGAAAATAAATATTGATTTTGATCATAATTAAATTATTTTAATTGAATAAATTTATTTTTATTTTTTATAAATTATATATTTACCTTAAATTCTTGTGCGATACTAATACAAAATTTAGTTAATAAATAGAAAATTATAATAAATGGTTTTAAAAATATTAATTTTGATAAAATTTGAATGTTTAAATGTGTAAAATTAATTTATAGATCTATATAACATATCATATATGTTTTAAAGTTTTATATTAAAATTCACACTTTGTCTTGATGTATTTGAAGTCAAATTAAATGAATAGTATCAAATTTGATAATAATGGTATTTTATTGAATTAATATTTTATTAATTTATTTAAAAATAATAAAAATATCTAATAAGGAATAATGGGATAATATATGGTCTAACATATATTCCCATATTCGTTTATATCCCATTTTGAAGTCTTTTTCTCTAGGATAACCTTGTTATATTTTAATATTTTGAGGAATTCGGAAAGTTCACATCTTCTCAATTATAAAAGGTCACTCGTTCCTTTAATTATTCACATTAATTTTAGCCTTATATATCAAACATGTCCTACCCATTTCTCCTCCAAAAATCATTGTCCAAGTTATTTGGGATATATTTCTTCCAAAATCCCAACCCTATATCCCTTATGATAAGTTATAAAGGAAGTCTGTCAAAGAAGAGGTACTCATCCTTATCGACTCTTTCAAGTTAATTTCCTCGTATATTTACTATTTATGTGTTTTATATTATAAAGTAATAAATATAGTATCATATACTTTATTAGATTTTATTATGGCTATGGGAAAACTATATTTCCCCTTTTATCCATCCTATGAAAAATCAAATCACCCCATGTGCGTATGTATGGCTTACCGTCTCGACATCATGGTGTAATTTTTTTCATTACCAATTTACTAGAATGGGTATAATTATAGAAATAATGGATAAATATTTTATAATTATGAAATGAAATTTATTCTATAAAAATTAATATACCATCCACATACTATTTTTTACCATTAAGGGAATGATATTGTTACTTGTGCGTACGTATGGCTTACCGTCTCCACAATGCGATGCGATTCATTTTCCACGTTCCACATTAAAGAATGGTTATAAAACTGTAATAAATTATTATTTATGATATTTATAACATTAATATAATTCTTTAAATTATGGATCTATATCCAATGTAAAATAACTAGGACATTCATGATAAAATATTCAAGAGAAAATGAGGAAAATAGCACCCAAAATATTGAAAATGAAGTAATATTATTAATTAATGGATTATAAGATGTTATGAAAGGATAATATAAGATATTATACATACATATATATATATTATTCTATAATAAATTAATAAAATAATTTAAAACATTATACAAGAGTTTTATGTATACGCCACTAATAGAAAGTGTGGGGTAAGGGATTATGTCCCGGTTTACATTGCATTGTGACTTATTTTTAATTATGAACCAATTCACATTAATGTGGTATATATGGTTCCGCTTTTATATATCTTATCTTGAGTATATTTATTCTCATCGAATTTATTTTTTTTTAATTTCATTTTTTATAGTGAATATGATTCGACTTATTACAAAGTGGTAATGGATTTCTTCACTCAATTTCAATTCATTGGGGTAAACATATACTTAATTGATTATTTAATGCAAGGATTATGTGTGAAATTACTTTTTATTGTATTATATTTTATTTATTGTTTACTTATGTGTATTTACAGTTGATACGTATAATCTATTCATTTTATTTTTTCCTAAACCATTCACCAATATTAAATATGGTGTTTACTTTGAATGTTATTTGATTATTTTTGGATGTTTTTGATAAATTTATATCGTTTATTCTGTATGTATATTTAATAAAAAGTACATTGTGAAATTCACTATTCAATATATGATGAATTATTTTTACTCGAATAAATGGGTGGGTAGAGGTTATAGATACCCTTTGATGCATTGGTAGTCTCATGGGATGAATTTATTTAGCTAATATTAAATGGATTTTTACTAATAGAATAAACTATCTTTTGAAAAAACTTTATATCAGTGGTTCATGTGAAATAGAAATTGCATCAAATGATTAATAATTTCCATCATTCAGTATTAATTAATTATTATTCAGGATATTTTCACTATAACAACATTTATGGATATATTTAATTATCAATTTATTGATTAAATAGGATTTGTGTTCAGTTATCTACCTTGTCATTCTAATTATGCTTATTGATTCAATAGAGATTTTTTTGTGCTTAACCCTTCATAAAAATTTTATCACACCCTTATTTTTTTCCTTTACCTAATATATAAATATGAACTATTGGAATTAATTTCAATGAAGTTGAGTAGTTTATTTTTTTAAGTATTGTTTTTCATTCTATATTCCAAATGTCAAATGGATTTCATTTATATTTATAGTTTACCAAGACTACTAAATTATTTGATCCTTTGGGATACAATTATTTGTAATCATGATAATGTAATAAAGTAAGGCATTGTCTTCAGGCTATTTGGGTTGGGGTCATTATAGTTGTTATCAAAGAAATTTCAGTACCAACCTTGGGAACTAGATTTAGGAAAACAAAGATTAGCAAACAAAAAACTATGATAAATGTTTTGTGTAAGTGTAAAAGAAAATACAAAATAAACTATGATTATGATTATGTGATTAGTTATGCATAATATTTTCAATTTATGAAAATTATTTTATATGTTTTCGGAAAATATATTATGTTTTATAATGATAAGATCTAATATGGTATATTCCATTGTCTAGACATAGTTCCTGAAAGGAATAATGGTTTCTATACTTGTGGGAAATGTATAGATTTCCTTACTAAAGGAACCAATATATTTGTTATTGGAATGGAGGAAATTATGAGTATTTTAGATATTCATAATTATGTTAGGAAAAATAACATTTCCAATATGGCGAAACCTATTCCACAACAAGTCTCACATATGTTTGATCACATTATGTGACAGAGTCCCACATTCTTTAGTGGGAAAACTTATCTAATTTTATCTATGTAATGGACTAAGTATTTGGATACGATATTTTCAGTTTTGGGATGAGTTTGAAAGTAAAATAACACACATATGTTATATTTTCTCAAAGATGATATTGTCCAATGGTGGTCATTGATCTAGACTACTAGGTAGGAAGAAGAAATAGAACACATGGAATATAATTATTTAAAGGGATAAATCTTAAACTAATATTTACCATGTGAGGAAGAAATTGAATTTATGAAAAATTTCCTTAGTTTAAATCAAAATGGGGAACATCGTGTTGTGATAATGAATCTACAGTTAAAAGGTTATCTAGGTATGATATAGATTGCATATGAAAAATAGAGAGTGATATTGACCATTTATTTCTAGGGATTAGGCCAAGTATCTGAAGGGTGTTAGTCTCGGAAACAATTTATTCATATAATGAAATAGTTTTATATTTTATCAAGATCGAAAAAAAAAATATCCAAGTCCTATGGATTTAAAGGGAATAAAAATATGAAGTGGAGAGAAAATAAGTATATGGATAAATACATGGATAGAAAGAAGTATTTTTTAAACATGTGATAATTAAGGAAATAATAACCTTGATAAGTACTTCAAGGGATTATGAGTTTGTTATAAGTATGGAGATAAGGGTTACCACGAAAAATAATACAGAGGGAAGTATAAAAAAGATAGTATTTAGTGTTACAACTACAACGATATGGGGAACTATGAAAACTAATTCTCCATGTGTCAAGAGAACATACCTCAGATGAAGCTATGGTATCAAGGTCAAGAATATGTATTGATATAGATGAATTTTAATGATTACGTTTATCCTATATTTGGATCATTTAAAGTTTTTAAAAAAGTATGTTATTGATGATATAATGGTTATAAGTATTATGGTATGTATAAGGATTGTATTATAACAATGTTTAATTATGGATTTAAATGTGTGTGTTGATCGGTACCGATGACAAAAAAGTGATTTCGTAACATGTTGAACATCTTGGAAAACACGTGATTAAAGGAAGATAACCCTTAATATATATTTTATATTTAGATAATAATGAAAAAAAATATTTTCAAGTGATAATTTTAGTGACTATGAAAGTGGTTAGTGTTTTTGTGGTTTATGTTATCATTTTTGGGTTTACTACATGTTTGGATTTAAGAAATATACCAGAGATTTTTTTATTTTAAGCAAGAATGTTTTCATTATGGTTTAAATGTCACAAAGGTACACATATATTTGGTATGTGAAAAAAATATTTTTATTTTTTATGATGATTTGGGAAATTTAGTGACATTATTTTTAAATTTTTGGACTGTGAACTTGAACAGATGTATTTTTGATGAAGCCTAATGTTAGAATGGATTATGTTGAACATTAAATAGTATTTTTTGAGGTTAAAGTATGAATTATTGGATACAGTGAGCTCTCCTTTTTAGTTTTGGAAAACATTTAAAGGATTTATAAATTACTTTTGGACCATATTATTTATTAAAGGGCTTCTTGAATGAGAAGATTCATCTTTAATACCCATTTCCTAGCATAATATTGAAGGAAAAAAGGATTTAATTATGATTATGGCATAAAATTAAATGAAGTAAGTTTTTTCTTGAGTTATTTATCAAGATAGTAAAATAATTTTTCAATTCTAGGAAAACGATTTTGGAAGAAAAATATGCATTTATTTTCATTCTGATAAATCAATAGTCTTTTAAATAATAATAGATTCATGGTTTTGGTAAGGATTAATTTTTTCTGACTATGTTCTTTGTCACTCTCCATAAGAACATGATAGTTAGATTTCACTTCCATATCTCAGTTTTCACTTACCACTAATTTTAACCTATTCAAAAGCCTAATTATTTGGTGAAATTCTCATTTGATATTCCCTATTGTTAAGTGGACTTTGTATTTACCCTATTTACGACGTTGGTTTCCCACAAAGGAATTACAAATATCAACCATTGATTTATTTGAAGTGAAATTTAAAACTAAGAATTAGAAATTTATTGAAGTATGGGAGAATGTAATTCAATAATATTTTATTATATTTCCCAATTTTAAATAAATTTAATTTATTTTATAGATTATACTTCATCCAACATGAAGCTTGAACAAATAATGATATACTATTAAATATCATTATTTTAATACGACTGTTATAATTGAACTCTTAAATTTTTTGTAATGAATAGTATTAACCAAATTATAAAATTTAAATATTATAGACAAAATAATGTTTTCCAAAAATTAGTCCAATATATTTAATAGGCATAATATAAGAAATAATCTTATTTTATGTGTAAAAAACAGTATTTTCTAAAGATATGTTTTCTAACTTTTAATGACGTACTAGTTTTAAAGTTAAATTTTTTAATTTTTATAAATTATATATTTAAAATAATAAAAATAATATTTGAAATATTAATTTCAAATTTATTTTAGTGTTAATTTTTTTTATTTTTATGATAAGTTTCATTTTCTGATAAATAATGAAAAATATTGCATTTTAATTTAAAACTGAGTTTTCATCCAAATATTCTATAAAGTTAAATTATATTTGAAATTTATTTTAAAGTAAAATAAGATAAATTATTCATATATTAATCCAATTTTGGTAAAATGAGTCTTTTTTAAATTGGATTTGGATATAAAAAGATTTTAAACTTTTGAACTTTTTCACTTTAAAAATCCACATTATCATCGCATCTGCAAGGCAAATTTTAAATTAAATTTATTAATTTATGTGAATTGAATTATTAGAATTCTATTCCACATTTTAAATAATAAGTAAAAAAATTAGTTCCCTTTTATTTTTGGAAAATATGAATACAAAACTTTGTCATTGGTATTGCTACGGTTAAGGGATAATCGTGTAATTAAGGTAGAAAATAATTATGATAATGATTATAAAATTATCCTAAAACATGTCCTATTTTTTAATGAGTTATTTTATACCATAATAATCATTTTTCTGAATCTATAACCTGTTGTAACCACTTCTATGGCTTTATTCAACTTATACGTTTTTGTTTTATGAATATTCAACCATGTCACACTAATGTTTTTAATAAGTATGACAGTTTTAATATATCATAATAAAGAATATATGATATACCATAAATATAATTTTTCAATATAAAATATTAATTTTCATCATGGAAAATTATTTTAAATTTTTAGGGCCAAAATAATTTGCTTAAATTCTTGCACAATAGTGATGTAGTAGTTATTTTATTAATTAAATACAAAATAAATAATATTAAAAACTATAAAATAAATATAATATGAGATAATTAATGTCATAAAATAATTTTAAAGATGAAATTTACATGTTAGGGATGTATTAAATTATTTTTTTTAAGATATATTGTTTTATTGATATTTTTAAAATTCAAAATTTTGAATAGTGTCAAAATATACATTAATGATATTTAAAATAAATATTTTATTCAATGATATAAATTTATTACGAAAACATCCTTCCAACAGATTTATATTGTTATATATTTCATAAATGAATAATTTATGGTTATTTTTTCATTTTATAATAACTATATTAACCTTCACTGAGTAAATATCCTTATTTTCAAGGTAAGAGTTAAAATAATCAAATAAGTGTTCGAACAAAAATGATAAGGGTGTAAGCATGAACTAAACCTTATCAAAAATATTATTCAATTATTAATATTATAATAATATCAACTTAGCCTCTTATATGAGTTATTTAGTGTTCATTGTTTCATGAAAAAAGATTTATATTTTATTTAAGTCAAAGATAGTTTCAAAATGTCAATCTCTTTTATTTAATACCGTTTTTGTGTTCACTTTTGGAAAAAATAAAGATGTGAATGAAACTAAATTTAAAATTTGATATTAATTAAATTATTTTAATTTTATTAATTTATGTTTAATTTTTATAAATTTTATAATTACCTTAAATTCTTTTCAAATACTAATAAAGTATAAATTTATTAAACAAAAAAATAAAATAAATGATTTTAAAAATATTAATTATGATATAATTTGAATGTTTAATGCATGAAACGAATTTTTTAGATCTATGTAACTATTATAGAGGATTCAAATCATTATATTATAATTATTACTTTTTATTTATGTATTTGAAGTCATATTAAATGAACAATACCAAATTTGATAATAATGATATTTTATTGAAATAATATTTTATTAAAATATTAGAAAATCAAAAAAAATATTTAATAAGGAAAATGGTATATTATATTGTCTAAAATGTTTACCCATATTCATTCATATGACATTTCAGTAGTATTTTTCTTTATAATAACCTTATTATATTTTAATATTGTTAGATTTTTTGAAAGTGTATCTCACTTCATTTATAAAATGGCACTCTTAATTATCTTCGTCGCACCACTTTTATCCTTATATATCATCCAAGTCATACCCATGTTTCTAAAAAACATCCAAATCCATGTTATTTTGGTCCTCATTCTTCCAAAATACCTACCCTAGGTCCCTTAAGATAACTTATAAAGGAATTCTATTAAAGAATAAGGTATCATCCTTACCGACTCTTTCATGTTTATTTCTTCTTCTACTTTATCTTAATTTTTTGTTTACATTATAATGTAAGTCCAATATATTATATAATATAATATGTTATTATGATTATGTTATGACCATTTTACAACTTTAATCTATCTTATGAATGACGAAAGCATCACAGGTGCGTATGTACGACAAACAATCTCCACAGCAAGGTGCAATTTATTTTTCATTACCACATTACTTGGAAGGGTATAATGATGGAAATAATATATATATATATATATACTATAATTATGAAATTATATTTATTTTTAGTGGATCCTTTCCAATCTCATTATTATTTGGTTTTGATAATTACCTCAACCCGTCAATATTTTTTATAATAAATATATTAATTGTTTCAAATTTATTATGTAAAAATATTTGTTTTATATCATTAAAAATAATGAACAGATTATTTTGGAGATTATTAAATTTGAAAGATATGAATATTATATTCATGTCATATATTTATGTCTAAATCCAATTCAATTGTTTTGATGGTTCCAAAATTCATCTAAGCTACTACAATTTGTTTAATTGATATTGCAGTTTTCAACATAACGTCAATTCATAATTGTAATGATATCACAATCTATATTTAACAGATTTATAGGTGCATTATAATTGTAACATCCCATTACTATATCAGGTATTCTTAATCCTTCTTGGGTAACTTTATTATTATAGTAAATGGGAAAAATAATTTATCAGTAAAAAAGTTGTGTTTTTGTTAAACACATTGTGGAATCGTAATAAAGCCAAATTAACACCCCATAATATTCAATTGAATACTTTTTGTGCTAAAAATTGGGTAACTATAAGTTTCCGAGGAATGAAAAGTCTTGTAGAGGATGGAATAATAATATTAAATATATTATTTTATACACGGGCAATTTATTCAATGTAATTGAATAACTCCGAAACGGTCCTTCGTATGGGAAATCTGAGAATACTCTTATGTCAGAAAAATAGTGTTTACCCTAGGTGGGGTATAACATTTGAAGGCACTGGACTTTTGGATGTCTCACTCATGAGATAATGTTTTTACATAATATTTAATATATTATTTATTAAAAATTAAATATCTCTCAAACAGTGCATTTTATGTGAAATCTGAGACCGCTGGTGGGTCCAGAATGAAGGGTTTACCCATGAAAAGGTATAACTTTTGTTCGCATCGGGCATTTGGATGTCTCTCCCACAAAAATAACCTTTTTATATTAATTAATTAATTATTCCATATTTTAATTAAAAAATCATTAATATCTCTCAAACCGCTCATCATTTGAGATATCTTTGACCACTATTGAGTCTGGAACATGGTGTTTACCCTATAAAGGGTATTACTTTCATTCGAAACTAGTATTTGGCATCATTTAATTTTTACATTAAATAATTAATTTTATTAAATTCATTAAATTGTTTAAAAAAATTACACTGTTCATCATCCCAAAAACCACGTTGAAACACATTTGTTTTAACGCCACTACCTCCATTGTTGAAAACGGAAGGTTTTGAAACCTCCATTTTAATGCATTTTGAATGGATTAAAAATCAGTAACTGCCTCTTAAGTGGAAATAAATGACTCTATTTTTTATTTTATGTGGAATGGGTGTATAAAATAGGGTTTGTGATTGAGTCGGACCTATATGCAGTTGCGGGTTTCAAACACGAACAACTCACACCTTTTGTGGATCTGATTGACTCAAGATATCTGAGACTCCTTGGGTGATTGGTGAAAACCCATTGATCAACTCGTTGATCCTATCTCCATTGGTGATATTCCTCCAAGATAATCGGACCCTTTCTTCCTTATGGAGCACTGCAATAGAGGAACCCTTGACGAACATAAACCATTGGTGTGTTGATGCTTATGATAATAAGTCCTTGAGGAGGTTTATTGAACCCTATAGGGTGGTTTATCTTCACCTCTAACATCTAATACCTTGAGGTAGGTGGTTCCATTATGATTAGCCAAATTTATTATCCTTGTATTGGATGATTTATTTATATTTTTGATTTAAATTCAATTTCTCAAATATTCTTTCAATTAAATTGATAAAAACTCGAATCCAGTGAATCAATATATTTGAAATTGTTTTGGCATAGAAATTTGGAATACCCCCAATTACATTGAATTGGGTGTGATTATGGTAGTTTTCTAATTTAAATTATTTAATTTAAATTGTGGATTTGATGGAAATTATTTCAATTAAATTGTTGAATTTAATTGTGGAAATAAATTGTGTGATGATGGAATTGGTTTTGATTGGTTTTCAAACTGGGGAATTTTTTTTAAAACGATTTGATAGAAACTCTTTGGTTTTATCTTGTAAAAAATGGCATGTTTTTGAATAAAACCTGTTTTGGTTTTAAATGGAAAGAAATTGGCACTTGAAATTGAAGAATGAGATTGATTATATTTTTAAGCAGTATTAAAATAGTTTACCCATCATGTAAGAGTTCATGCAAGCCATAGGTAGTTAGTGAGTTATTTGGATACACTATATGCTACGACAATGTTCTAAAACATACTTGAGGTGTGTCACATCCCCGATGGGTTGGTGATGAGTCTCCTTTGGCCAGTGTCATTGGGACGTGTGTGTACTCATTTTGTTGAGTTCACATAGAGAGTGTGGAATCCTATAACTTTCTAATACTATCGTACCTTCTGGATGATGACCATGTTGCTCGCTTGTTTATTTATATTTGAGATATTAATGTATGCCAATGTTTTGGAACTATTTTACATTCCTACTGAATTTATAAAAACTGTTTTATATAAATGTTTTACATAAGCCATTGTTTTAGAAATATTCCATCATTTGTAAATTCATTGATTAAAATATTTATTTTCCTCATTTGAAAATGTATTTCCTATTTTGTTAAAATGTGAATTTGAAATTCAAAAACAATTTACATTAAAATTGAAATCCTTTATTTGGATAATATTTATGTCCCATATATTTTGGAATCTTTGGTGGTATCCTACTGGGCTTAGGTTCACACCCTACTTTTTCCTTCGGGTGTTTGTAGAATTTATTTTTCCAAGTTCGAGCAAATGGAAGAGATCTCTTGGAGGTGGATCCACCTGTTGAGTTTTAGTCTTGGTGAGTTTTTTCCTTAGGGACCTTGGGTTTTTTTTTCAATTTTAGTAATTGGGTTATATTACTTTGAGTTTTCATTCCATTTTGTATTCTGGTACATCACTCCCAGTGGAGTTTCTTTTATGCATACTTCTTTGTTTCCTTTTTTTCCGCATTCTTGTGGCAAAAATCATTCACACTTGTATGTTGTACGATGCAAAGTGATAGTCACCGACCCATGGGGATCAGGAATTCCCTTCAGGCTATGTCAGGATTGGATCATTTATTTTGTTACTAGGGTACCCAGGTTGGTTCATGACAATATTTTTATCATTAGTTTATGTGGAAGTCTAAAAAGTTTGTTTTGATACTCTAAAAAATCATTGAATATTCTAAAGTAGTTTTTCAACTATATAGTGAACCGATTTGAAAAACTATAGTATTTGTTTTTCTGAAACTTCTATAGATTTCAAAATCACTCGGAACATGGGGAGATAGAAATCTAGTAAGTTTATATTTATTTCAAAAATTTATATCAATGGATAAAAAAGTTATTTGGGTGGTCAATAAATTGTATGAGGATTGGGAATGTTGTTTTCTTACTGTAGTTTTCCAGAATGTTATTTCTTTTGTTTTTTGAACATATCAAGAGTTAAATAAGTCGGATTTATTCTATTCTTGAATCATTGAAAAGATCATTATATTTACTAAAAATAATTATTGTGGGACTAAGGATGAATCTGATGATAAAGGGCTAAAAAATTCCCGTGAAGTATGGAGTTAACATATTTAAATTTTCTATAAACATTGTTCATACCCTAAGTTGATAAATTTAATGTAAGGAATCAACCCTATTCTATGCTAAAAAACTCATGTATGGATCATCAACCCTGTGTTGGAGTCTAGATTTAATGTTTTCAAACCTATGTTCGAGAAGTTGAATGTACGGTTAATCAATGTTATGTTTGGGATTTTATACTTACACAGATGAATGTATGGATAATCATCCTTGAATTAATTTTTGATCCCTACGTTATGTGTAGATGAAAGTATGGATATGGAACCAAATGTTAAGTAGATTAACCCTACATTTTATATTTTTTCGTTACATGAAGGAACCCTACGTTTGACTGTTCAACGATGGAGTTTTATTAAAATATATTATCTGCGATTTCTCAAACCATCTCGATGGAAGAATATATCATTGTAAAGATTTTTTATGACCGATTCGAAGGCTCGCGTGGAATATATAAAATCATTCCTATTAATAAAGGGATGTTTTGAATCTATTTGAATTATTTGATTTCAACTATTCATGATTTTTTGTGCGGCTATTTTTGAGGATCTCTTTGGACTTTATTTACTGTGTTTTGAATGGATTAAAATAGGGGTTTTAAATTGTTCAATGATGTTATTATTATAGAGATATAATTCGAGGATTTATTCAAATTATTTTGAATGAATTTATCAATTATTTTTTATACATGAATAAATAGAAAACAATGATATGATATTCCAGGGGATATTTATGATGGAAATTAATTCTATTTAATTTTGAGTATCCTAAGGAAGAGGAATGTTGTTACAACTGCTGGATGTTTATTCTCTATTTATATATCTCTCTGGTAGTAAAAGAAAATACACAAGGAAGAAAAGTGGATATGTGTATACTTTTTTAAAAATAAGGATCTGAAAATATTCATACAAAAATCTTGATAATTTTCAAGAGAGAAATATTTCATTGTACGTGCTTATTCTCTCATGGTGGGAAGACAGTGGATGGATACACAAAAATTATCTGATTTATTTGTTCCTATTTAAATACGAAGAACCATGCTCAAAATTGAATATATTTTTTTGTTACTGTACATTATTAATAATACTCTACATCTATAAGTTCATGTTAAAACAGGGAGCTAAACCTATTTTATAAAAAATTTCATCTCATCTATTTTCTTTTTGAGTATCAACTGCAGAGACTAAGTCGTGGAGGAGTGTCAGCTTCTCAAACTAAGATTTGGATATATTGGTTCCCTATAAAAGATCCAAAAGGCCCTATAAATTCATGTAAGGTGTCAACTATTAGTACTTAGTTATGTAAGGTCAAATGATAATAGGACCATCTAGTGAAAATCACCATGCTCGTGGAGTAGAGCATTGGTGGAGTAGACTAGGGGATTTTTATTCCCCAAGTCAACATACATCCTTGGGTTTTTTCCCTTTATTTATTTCTCATTCTCACTCAACTTTAATTGATAAGGAATGTATTTCTTCATTTCAAGAGGGGAGTTCTAATATTGTCATGATTTTTAAAAGGTGACAATTTACCCCTCTCTTGTGTCTTCATCAGAGACATCTTGACCTAATAGTTGGTTTCAAATAAAGGGATCTATAAATTACTTTTGGATCTAACAAGCCTAATTTAATGATTCAGACAAAGAAAATTATTAAAGGAAGTTTTCAAAGAAGGTATGTCGATAATCCATGATCCTTATTTTACTAGTAATAATTATAGATGCTTGAAAGTTCTCATGACTATCTATTTGAAGAATCTTACATTCAATTTTTATATGAATATTGTCAAACCTTATGAAATCCCTAGGGAACAAGAGAAGTGGGATGATGATAAGGAGGTTGAGTATGATATTAATTAAAAATACATGAATGTAATTATATGAAGTTTTGGTCCTGAGGAATTTAATCATGTTTTTCTATGTGCTACTACCTATGAGATATGGAAGACTATTTTGGTTGAAAATGAAGGAACTGACAATGTCGAACAACTAAGGTACAATACCTAAAAACTTACATTTGACACAACTAAGGTAAAATATAGAAAAACATAAATTTAATACATTTAGCTACAATTCGACAATCCACACTAGTTAATGACTTAAAGAGGAAACAATTTTGTGGAACCTTGATGATGTACAAAGCAGATATGCACGTAGAAGCTGAAAATCATATTTCTATCAAAAAAAACAACTGCACTTAATGTTTCAGTGGATGAATTTTATTATTTAGATTATAACCATTTGGATTCAAATGATGATCTACCACATCTTGAAAAAAAATTGGCAAGATGTAAATAAGGAGAATATACAAATTGAGGTTGAATGAGGAGATAGAAGTCAGATGCTACGAGTTTAAAAAGAAAGGTCATTATAGACCCAATATCCATTACTTAAAGCTCAAAGGAAAGTTCAATTTGAATGAAAAGGAAAGAAATTAATGAAGGTTTCTAGTAATTCATATGAAGATTCAATCAATTAATCTTCTACAAACTTAGAAGCTAAGTGTGAATATCAAAAGGTAAATCTATGACTTATGGTTCATGCTGATGTCGTGCAATCTTCTTACTCAGAAAGTTCTAATTCTGATAGTTTTTCTTATGATGAACATAATAATTTTTATTTTATTCTTTAAGATAAATATGATTCTTCAATGAAAAATCATAAAAATATTATAAAACCTTATGATTCTATTTCAATTGATAATGAAAGTTTGTTAAAACAGATTTAATATTTAAGATTAAATTATTCCAAAATTTCTTATCATTTGCATGAAAATAAAATTACGAAATTTTTGGATGAAGATGATAATTTAAAGAAATCTTCAAGTATTATTATTAATTGAGAGAAATTTTTAAATCATGTTCTTGGTAAAAATAAAATACACAAAGGAGAACTTGGTATTGGTAGTAATGGAGAAAAACAAGAATTATATAAAAATTATTTTATTCCTGGTTCAATGAAAAAAAATATTGTCTATTGTTAACTATTTGTATTATGGTATTAATGGACACTATGCTAATGAATATTATTTTAGAAAACCTCAATTTTTTGGTGTCAAGCATGTTCATTATTGTAAATCGTATATCTATCTTTAATTATAACATTTTTTTATCAAAATAAAACTATTTCGTTACCTAAATAAATAATTGCTAACACTACTAAAACCAAAAGTATATACATCCCAAAAGGAACTTGTATTTGATATATTGCAGGTTTGTTCCACTGAACGACATTGTTATATCATCAAGTTGCTGCTTGAAAATTATGTGAATTTATTATATTCTTATTTCTTATTCAATTAAATAGAAACATCATTAGGGTTGGAATGCTTAATCTGGGAAGTATTTTATTTTCAATTTTAATATTAAATTTAAATGAAATAACTATTTTATAGAGGGGTAGAAATTTTTTTTGCTTTATCATTTATTCCTCTACATTTAATTATTCTTATTCTTAAACTATTAAGTCATTTAATGCTGTTATTTTATCAAATAAATAAATTTGTTGAATTATTTTATTAATCAATGACCATCAAAAGTTCTATTAATATTTTATATAAATTGTTATCTTACATGTAAGAATGCCTTAAATTTTTGACAATTTAAATTAATTTAAGTGATAAATTAACCATTTATAATTTTTGATACATTATTAAATTGTTAGATAAAAATCTTTTGGTCATTTATGACAAGAGTATTATTTTAATTAAAGTTATTGATTTTATCTTTAAATTGAATTCATTGAAAATTATTTTAATTACATAATTTAAAAATCTTTTAATTAAAATCATTGAAATCCCTTTAATTAAATTTTTTAATATCATTTATTATTTGTTTTACCTACATTATTTGAAAAAGATCTATTTAATTTCATTGAATATGATAAATATTTAATCATGGTCTTAGGGGAGTTATTTTAAATATTTAGAATGTGTTTAAATCATTCATTATTATGGCATAAATTAAATGGTTTAATACATTAATTACAAACACTTGTTATACATTAAAAAATATTATACATGTTTTTATAGATCCTTGATTATCCCTTTTTATCTTTTTGAAGGAAGCATGAATTTAGGGGGATTTTATATTACTTTATATATTTAGAACATATTTTCAAATAACTCTTCTTTTTAATTTTAATAAAAAAAAATAGAATATATATATTTTGGATTTTAAGAATTTTCCAATTTTTCAATTTTTAATATGTGAAAAATTATATTTTTCAAATTTTAAATAAAAAGAAGACCAGGATCCAGGAACACCTTCTCCTAGAAAAAATATATTAAAGAAAATAAAAGTACACAAGGAATATTCATAGAGGCGGTTTACAAAGGCGAGTGTAAGTCTCACCACAACAATCAGCATGCACAAGCCTATCACAAAAACCTGTGGAGACAAAAGTCCAACTTGAGCTCACCTGGGCAATAGCTCGCTTAGAGAGGGCATCCGCAACTTGATTATCCTCACGATAGACATGTAAAACTTCAAGTGAAAGTGAGTCATCAATCTAGAGACATTCCACCCAAACCAGTAACATTCTCCATGGAACATTTCTTGACCGTTCACGAATAATTTGGACTGCATTAGTCGAGCCTGACTGAACCCATAGGTCATGCCATCCATATTGGACAGCATATCTGATGGCCTTTATCATGGACCATAGCTCAGCTTCAATGGAAAACGCATTTCCAATATAATCAAAGAAGCACCCATTGACAAAACCTCTATGAATGCAGAGGACATCACCGCATCCAGAGGGGCCTGGTGCACCAACAGCAGCCCCATCAACATTAACCTTCATCCATCATGAGATGGGAGGAATCCAGTGTTCAAGCTTCATCATCAAAGGTTTCCTTGCCCTGCCATTCTCACCAAGGGATCTCAATAAAACAAGATCAGATACATCATTCATCTTGGAGCCAGATTAGATGGAGGAAGCAGTGCAGATTGCACCATGAATTTCCAGAACAACAGAGTGGAAGTTGGGAGAAATGACAATAAAAATTATAGCATTCCTCGCCTTACATTAGTGGGAAAACAAGCTGGCCACATCTTCAAGGAGGAGAAATTTTACCTGATCAGTGCTATTAATCCTATATACAAATTTCAGCATCCCTTCAGCCGATTGAGAGGGGATGCAGTAATGGAAGGTCCCTTGAACATAGGTCCATAAACTGGAAGCAAGGTTGCTGGAGACAAAGATATGATCATAGTCTTCGCTATCCTGAAGACACAACATACAAGACAAAGCAGGACTGAATCCAACACGCTGAAGCATATCCTGCAAGGGGAGTCTCTTCCACCAGATTTTCAAGATAAGCAAAGAGGAAGTTGGAGGGATAAATGTTCTGTAGAAATCCATGACCTAGAATGGAGGATTGAGGGAAGCGCCAACCATTAACCTGTAGTAGTCACGTGTATTGAATCTTCCATTCAATTTAGACATCCAAACTAGAGGTTCACAATCAATATATCGATACCTGGTGATTTCCATTCCAACATGAGTTGGAAGAAAGTTGTTTATTGATGTTTAATTTCTCTGAAAATCAGCAATGGAAGTCCCCCTTAAGAGTGTGAGAATTGAAATATCATCATAGAAAGGCTGATCCAGCCAAGGTTTGGTCCAGAAATTAAGATGGGATTTCTTGCACATAATCCATTTAGAGTAAGACATTATATCAGCAAAGTCCTACTTAATTATAATCCAAAAAAGATGAACCATGTTATGCAGAGTACCCATTATACAGCTTTCTAAGAAACCTGATTTAAAGAAATTCCCTGGACTCATCAGAATTGGAAATTAAATTCCAGAAAAACTTATTGATCAAGGTTTCATTCAAAAATATGATGTCTTTGACACCCATCCCACCCATATGAGGAGGATTAATGCAATCCTTCCACGCCACAGTGATCAATTTCCTCTCATAAATTGATCTAGTCCAAATAAAATTTCTGATCTTGCCAGTTAATTATTTAAACAGATTTCTAGGCCAACGATACACTGAAAAGGAGTAAACAAACATCGATGTGATCACAGAATTGACCAAACATATTCTTCCTTCCTGGGACATGCTTTTCCCCTTCCAACTTGCTAACTGATTTGTGATTTTCAAAGCAATATTCTCCAAATATCATCTTTTAACCCTGCCCTAGAATAATGGTACCCCAAGATAAATGAAGGGAAGAACACCCCACTGGACAGCAAGCTGTTGTGCCACTCTATGTTGTCTCGAGATGGCAATACCTTTACCAAACAGAGCCAATGATTTCCCCCAACTAAGAGCCTGACCTGCAACCTCCTCATAAAGTGAGAAGATTCCCTTGATACAAGAGATGGTTCTTGTATGATCCATTCTAAAAAGAAGAATATCATCAGCATAAAACATATGTGAGGGGGCATGCAGCTGACACCCAACTAACATTCTCTAATGCCATCCAAAATTGGATAGATCAATGAGGCACCAGCTCAGGTAATCCTACGTAATAGAAAACAGCATACTAGAGAGAGGGTCTCCTTGCCTGACCCCTCTTGAGCATTGAAAGAATCTTCTATGAGAGCCATTAACAAGAATAGAGAGCCTAAAACTTTCAAGTATGGAGCCAATAAGATCAATAAATCTCTGGGAAAACCCATTCATTTTATGAATGGTGAACAAAAATCTCCGACAGATGGTGTCGAAGGCCTTGGAACTGTCAATCTTCAATGCCATATTACCATCATTAACCTTTCTCCTCATGACATTGACACACTCAGATGCAGTGTAAATACAATTTTGGATGCTCCATCCTGGAACAAATCCAAACTAATTAAGGGAGACGATACTCTTTGCAATACCACCAAGACGATGATTTAGAATCTTGCTAATCACTTTTTGGACTGTGTTTCCAATAGAAACGGGCCTGAAGTCCTTAATATCAAGGGAATTTTCTTTATTGGGGATTAAGGCAATAAAGTTGGAATTCATCCCAAAGGGCATGTGGAATATTATAAAAAATTCATTCATGGCATTTGTAACATCAAGATGTACAATATCCCAATAGAACATGGAAAATTTGTTCGTAAATCCATCCGAGCCTGCAACACTGTCAATATTCAGGGAAAAATAGCATTATAAACTTCTCTGGGCTTAGGGATATCAACAAGAATACTATTTTGATCATCCCCAATATAAGGATCAAAGCACTGAATAATTTTTGTCAGAATTATCCTCACCATTCTATGAAAACATCCTCTTAAAGTATTCAATGGCCACACTTGCAATATCATTCTCAAAGGAGAGAAGGTTCCCCTCGATATTCCGGGCTTGAAGACTCCTCTTAGCCTTTTTCTCTCTATTCATGCAATGAAACAGCTTTATGTTTTGATCACCATTATTTAACCATCTAATATTCAACTGATTTTGTGCTAGATTTTCCTTCAGATGCAACAGCTTCTCTATATTTGAAGTAGCCTGAATCTCATCCTGTGTTGGTAAATCCATATGCAAACTATACTATAGGAGCCTTGAAGGAGTGATTTCAGCCTCCCTAATATCATTATCAATAGAATCAAATGATTCCTTGATCTATTTCTTCAGTCTTTCCATGACACACTTGAGTTTGCAGCAAAGAATGTAGGAGGGACTGCCTAGATACTCAGTTTTCCAGGAATCCAGTATGATTTCTTGGCATCCCAGGATAACCAGCCAGGAATTATTGAACTTGAATGGTAGAGGTACTGATCTCATGGTTTGAAAACAAACATCAATTAGGATTGGACTGTGATCATAATTTAACCTTGGAAAAGTAATTCCAGAAACATTTATCGCCCTGTTCCTATAATCCACCTACACAAAACACCGATCTAACTTGCTTGCATGCCTCCCATTAATAGTACACCGACTCCATGTAAACTCAACCCCAGAAATAGGAACCTCAGTAAGACCACATTTATCAATACATGATGACAGATCAGCAGCTGAGGCACGACAAAAATTCCCACCAGTTTTCTTCCCCATGTCTGAGGAAAGTGTTGAAGTCACCCATTAAGATCCAGTTATTCACCATATTTTCAGAAAGATCCAATAGATTTCTCCACAGTGATTTTATCCTTGTATATATGTTGAAATCATTCACAAAAGTCACTGAAAAGGGAACATTGCCATATAAATAGGTGAAAGAAACAGATTGAGCATCAACCAGGACAGAACTGAAGGACACACTATCATGCTTAATCACCCACAAAGATTCATAATTCGTTTCAAGATGATTGCATGAAACAAAGGAATAACCTAAAGAGGCACATTTGAAGGATCTATAACTTTCAAACTTCATTCTAGGTTCAGAAACACCAACCAAAAAAGGTTTATTTGTCATGATAAAATGTCTAAGGGACCTAACAGTGGGAGGATTCCCAATCCCTTGACAATTCAAAAAGAGGATTTTTCATTTTTTCGATCTGAGCCTAGTACTAGGCCCTTTATGTTCTTGTGTTGTCTGCTTTACAGATGAATTATAATCATTTCCACTGGATTAAGACACATTCTCATCATCATCCTACTCCGAAGAGTCCTCAGTGATGAGTAACGAAAACCTATTGCCATATTCAATCGGAGCATCCAGTAAAATAGTAGGCAAGACTCTCCTTGTAGCCATATTCGCATGGACCTGCACAAAAATAAGGTCATCAGAGACCACATCACAACGGACTACAGCAGCATCACATCCATGACCATCATCAGGAATTGAAGAAATATTGCGATCAGAATCTATAGAAGAGCCCAATGGATCATTAACCATGTCTTTTATAGGGATAGCAACATAATCAGATGGTGTGACCAATTCACCACGCACTCTAGTGATATTATCTCTATGACCATTATCAGGGATTGAAGGTAAACTATGATCAGAATCTAAATAAGCACTCAGTGGGTCATCACCCATGTCTTGTACAGGGACATCAGCACCATCAGATATTGTGACCAGTTCATTATCAGGATCCGGAGCATCCTGCTTACTGAACAAATCGGGATTCATAATAGTTGACTCCTTAAAATGAGTATCATGAATCACAGCTTCCTCAGTAGCATGAGAGGAAATTCCCACAACCTACGGTAATCCAGCATTACATCCATCTTTGATTACATCCTGCACCAGCTCCAGATTATCATTCATAGGAGGAGTATCTTTAGAAAATGAGGGCCTAGGATCTGTAGTAGGAGCTGATTTCCTACCCTTCATCTTACAATTTTCATCATTATGCCCACAGACCTTGTAGATGTTGCACATATTATTTCGGTTGCAATATGATGCAATATGTCCAAAGAATTGAAAATTGAGACAAAATTTGGGAATTCTTTCATAGAAAATTCCAAGGGTAATAGTATCATCATTTGGGGTTAACACCACTTCCTCTGCCAAAGTAGAGGGAATATCAAATTCCCCAAGGTCTCTAGCGCAATGTCCAAACATTGGGTTATCAGTCTGACTGCCAAGGCTGATGGGATTCCCAACTGAGGAAGAAATTTTCCATAGTATTTGGGGATTCCAATAAACCAAGTTCAAATTAGATACCCTTATCCATATTTGTGCGTAAGTGTTCTTGACAGAATTGGGATCAAAATTCTGATCCCATTCATGAATTCGAAGGAATCCAGGTTTGAGTGGAACCAAGCCAAAAATCCAGGAACATCCGTTAATTTCATCTAAGGGAAAGAAAATGTGATAAGGCCCACACCCCAATGCAGTCATCTTCCACTCAGAAACACTCCAGATCTGAATAATTCGGGCATTGAGATCATGAAACTTCCATGGTTTCACTCCTTTCGGAATAACAACCCAGGAAATGATTGAGAATATTCATAATTTCTTTCGCTCCTCAACAGCGCTTTGGTTGGCTGAGACATGTGCAATGTGACCCTTTCGAATGACCCTCTTAGTGGATGATTCACAATCAAGGAAGGATGAAGTACTCATGCTTCTAACAACATAAACAAAGGATTTCTGGTATCCATCACCAGGGCTATCACCAGCAGCCTTTTTTGAATAAAGACTAAACAGATCCTTATGACCAAAGATATCCCCATTCACTGATTCAAAAATTGATTTGCTTCCTAAATCATCATGCTTCGAATCCAAACTCTCTAAGCTAGAGTTTCCTTCCCACGCTCCATCCTCTGTAAAAAAAATTATTCCCAAAAATTTTGAATATGATAAATAAAATATTTGTTAAAATTTAAATATATAAAGAAATTTATTTTCCAGGTTTTAAATATTTATTAAAAGTTGAATAATATTATCTTTTTAAAATTTTATTTTATTTTATTTTATTTTATTTTATTTTTTTATTTTTACTTAAATTTAAAATTCTAAAGCTTTATAAAAAAGGTTAAATATATTGATTTATTTAATTTACACACAATCATATCTTACTTATCCTTAAAAGGGGGGGGGGCAGTAAAGATGGTAGTGAATTAGGGTTTTCTAATAATCAAAAAGGGGGATATTTTTCCATGGCTCTCTGGTAATCTCATTTTTATTTTGTTTTGATAATTACTTCAACCCATCAATATTATTATTAATAAATTTGTTAAATGTTTCATATTTATTACATAAAATTATTTATTTTATATCTGAATATATAATAATAATATTCTTACGGAGTTCTTTCTGTGGGATATATATGAATATTATCTTCATGCCATCTAATTATGTCGAAATCCAATTCAATTGTTTTGATGGTGAAAACATTCATCAAAATTTTTACAAGTTGTTAAAGTGATATTACTGTTTTTAGCTTAATATCAATTCATAATTATGATGATATCTCAAGATATATTGAACTCATTTATAGTAGAATTATATCATTGGATAAATAAAATTTTTATGTAAACATAATTAGTTTATGTGGAAGTTTGAAAAGGATGTTTCGATACTCTAAACAATCGCTGAATTTTATAAAGTAGTTTTGAAAATGTATTGTGAATTTATTTGAAAACCTATAGTATTTATTTTTTTCAAATTATATAGATTTTTAAGTATCTAAGAACATGTGGAGATATAAATCCAATAATTTCTTATGTATTTCATCAGTTTACATCAAAGGCTAAAAAAGTTGTTTGGATGGTCAATAAATTATCTGAATATTGGTAATGCAGTTTTCTAGCTGCTATTTTTCAGAATTTTATTTCTTTTTATTCAAAGATATCATGAATTATAGAAGTTAGATTGATTTGATTCTTGAATTGTTGGAAAGATCGTGATATTTACTAAAAATAAGTCTTGTGGGACTAAGGTTGAATCTGATGATAATTGGATCACAAAATTCAGTGAAGTATGAAGTTAAGTTATTTACATTTTCCCAAAACAATGTTCATACCCTAAGTTGATAAATATATTGTAAGGAATCAACCAAACACTACACTAAACATTTATCATATAGATCAGAAACCCTATGTTGGAGTCTGGATTTACTATTTGAAACCCTATGTTCTGGAAGTTGAACATATAGTTAATCAATGTTACGCTTGGGGTTTTATACTGATAAGGATGAATGTATGGATCATCATCCCTAGGTTACTTCTTGATCCCTAAGTTACGTTTAAAATAAATAATGGATTAGGAACTATACATTATGTATTTGAACCCTACGTTTGATATTTTTTCAGTACATGAAGAAACCCTATGTTTGATTGGTCAATGATGGAGTTTTATTTAAATATATTATTTTTGATTTCTGTAACTGTCTCGTTGGAAGTATATACCATTATAAAGGTATTTCATGACTAATTTAAAGGCTCACATGGAACAAATTAAATCATTATTATTTATAATGGACCCTATGAATCTCTTGGAATTAGTTGAATCAAATATTAAAGATTTATTGTGAGGCTATTTTTGAGGAGTTGTTTCGACTTTATTTAATGTGGTTTGAATGGATTTAAATAGGTGTTTTAAATTGTTCAATGGTGATATTTTTATGGATATATTTTTAGAGGATTTATTAAAATTATTATGAGTACATTTAACAAACATTTATTCTACATGAATAAAGAGGAAATGATGATATGATATTCATGGGGATATTTATGAAGGTATGTTAATTATAATTATTTTGAGTATCCTAAGGAAGAATAATGTTGTTACAATAACTATATAATTATTCTCTATATATATCCCTCTTTAGAAATAAAAGAAAATACAAAAAAAATAAAATAGGAGATGTGATTACACTGTTAAAAAAAGGTGATGAAAATATTCCTAAAAATAAGCTCATCGCTTTAGAAGAGAGAAATATTTCATTGTAAATGCGTATTCTCTCATGGTGTGAAGATAACGAAAGCCAACAAAAACTTTTTGGATCTATTTTTTGTTTAAATACGAAGAATCCAGCTCAACATTAATGATTATTTTTCTTCTACTACTATATATTATTGACGATTATCTACATCTTCCAGTTTTAGTTTCAACTATGAGCTAACCCTATTTCACAACAAATTGAATTTCATATATTTTCTTTTTTGAGTATCAGCTACTCGGAATCATTTTTTGAGGAGTTTTAGCTTCTCGGATTAAATTGTGGATATTTTGGTTCCCTATAAAAGAACCAGAATTCCCTAAAAAATCCTTGTAAGGTGTCAAATTCGTGTACTACGTTTTGGAAGGTCTTATGATAAGAGGACCAACTAGTGAAAATAACGATGCTTGTGGATTGGATCATTGGTGAAGTGTACTAAGTGATTTCTATACCCTGAACCACTATACATCCTTATGTTCCTTTCCTTTATTTACTTATGTTTCTCTCTTGACATTAAGAAATATTGAAAGTAATTATTCATTTCAAGAGGGGTGTTTTAATATTGTCAATATTTTTAAAAGGACACAATTCACCACCTCTTTTGTCTTCTTCATAGACATCTTGACCAAACAATTTGAATCAAAGGTATGGATCTATAGATTTATTTTTACTCTAACAAACCTGAATTAAATATTCAGATGAAGAAAAATTTCATTAAAAATATTTAGAGAAGGTATATCGATGATCCGTGCTCCTTATTTTAAGGGTGATAATTATGGATGATGGAAATTTCAAATGACTATCTATATAAAGAATCTTGGTTTCAAAGTTTATATGAATATTTCCAAACCTTTTCAAATCCCTAGAGAACTAGAAAAGTGGGATGCTACAAAGGATACTGAGTATGATATTAATTCAAAATCCATTAATGCAATTATATACGGGCTTGGTCCTGATAAATTTAATCATTTTTCTCAATGTGATACTGCCTATGAGATGTGGAAGACTATTGTGGTTGCATATGAAGGAACTAACAATGTCATACAACTAAGGTAAAATACTACAAAACATAAATTTGACACATTTAGGATGTAGGAATATGAGAGCATCACTCATATGAATGGATGATTAATAAAAGATCTCAAGGATGTTTCTACTTTGGGACTCCAATTCTAGAACCAGATCAGTTGTTAAAGTTACTTAGAGTTTTTCCTTCTAAATGGAATGGAATTTCACATGATATTTTACAATCCACACTTGTTAAATAATTAATGATGAAATAATTGATTGGAACCTTGATTATGTACGAAGTAGAGATGCAATAAGAATTTTAAAATCATATTTCCATCAAAATGGAAACAAATGCACTTAATATTTTGATGGATGAATTTTATGATTCAGATTCTATCCATTAGGTTTAAAATGATGAGCCACCACATCTTATAAGAATTTGTCAAGATGTATAAAAGGATAATGGAGATATTGAAGTTGAATAAAGAGATAGATGTTAGATGCTAGGAGTGTAAAAATAATGTCCATTTTATACCATATTGTCCTTTTCTAAAAGATAAAAGGAAAGATGAATATAAATGAAAAGGATATAATATCACAAAGGATACTAGTAATTCATAAAAATATTAAATCGATGAATCTAATAAAAATCAAAATCTGATCATGAAAATCAAATGTTAAATATATGTCTAATGGCTCATGCTGAAGAGGTACAATCTTCTTACCCTAAAAGTTATAATTCTGAAAGTTTTTCTTTTTATGAACCTAATAATATTTTTTTTTTCTTCAAGATAAATCTGATTCTTTAAGGATAATTCATAAAAAGATTATAAAATATTATGATGTTATTTCAATTGATATTAAAAAAATTTCAAAACATATTGCCGATTTTAGATCAAATTCTTCTAAAATTTCTTATGATCTGTATAAAACAAAAATTACATATATTTATATGAAGTTGATAATTTTAAAAAAAACTTCTAGTATGATTATAAAGGGAGATTATTATTCAATCCAATTCATCGAAAAATTAAAATACAAAAAGGGAAACTCGGTCTTGGTAGTAATGGAGAAAACCTAAAATTATATAAAAATTGTTTTTTTCCTGGTTAAAAAAGTAAAAGCATGTCCGCGGTTAAATGATTTTATTGTGGTATTAATGGGTATTATGTTAATTACTGTTATGTTACAAAATTCCAATTTTTTTGTGTCAATCATGTTAATTATTTGAAAGCATTATCTACCATTAATTATAAAATTTTTGATCAAAATAAAACTATTTCATTACCTAAATCATTGATTATTAACACTGATATATCTAAAAGTATATCGGTACCAACAGGAACATGTATTTGATATATTATAGGTATTCTCCACTGAGCATCATTATTATATAATCAATTAGCTATTTGACAATTATGGTAATTTATTATACTCTTAATTCTTATTCTATAAAATAGAAACTACATTAGGGCTGGAATGGTTAATCCGGGAAGTATTTTATTTTTAATTTTAATATTTAATTTGAATTCACTAATTGTTTTATATAGGTGGAAATTTTTTTATGTTTTTTCTTTTATTCCTATATATTTAATTATTCTTATGCTTAAACAATTCATTCTTTTCACACTATTATTTTTCTAATGAATTAATGTTTTGATATATTTTATTAAAAAATTACCATCAAATGTTCTATTAGTATTTTATATAAATGGTTATCTTACATGTAATAATGTCCTTAATGTTGGATTATTTAAATTAATTCCATATGATAAATTAGTAACTTATTATTTTTTATATGTTATTCTATTTTAAGATGAAAAAAATTGGTCATTTATTACACAGGTATTATTTTAATTAAATTCGTTGATTTTATTTTTAAATTTAAATCATGGAAATTTATTTTAATCAAATTATTTTAAAATATTTTAATTAAATTATTTCAAATCCCTTTAATTAAATGATTTGAAAATCATTTATTATTATTATAGTTGTTTTTTATTTATTTATTGTAATATTTTATCTAAATTCCTTGAAATTCATTTATTTAAATTCACTAAATATGATAAATATTTATTCTTGGTCTTAGGGGAGTTATTTTAAATATTTAGCGTCTTCTTAAATGTTTCATTATTATAGTATAAATAAAATGGTTTAATACATTTATTGAAAACCCTTGTTATTCATTTAATAATATTGAATATATTTTTATTGCTCAATGATTATCTCTTTTTATCTTTTTAAAGAAAGCCTGAATTTAGCGGGATTTTATATTCGTGTATATATTTAGAACATATTTTTAAATAACACTTCTTTTCAATTTTTCAAAACATAATTAAAAAATCTATATTTCAAATTTTATATATTTTCATATTTTCAAATTTTAAAACTGTGAAAAAAATTATTTTTCAAATTTTAAATATGTTAAAATTTTTATTTTCAAAATTTTGAATATGTTAAAAAACATTCAAATTTTGAATATGTTAGAAAAATTATTTTTCAAGTTTTAAATAATTTTAAAATAGGGAAGAAAAATTAGTTTTTCTAAAAAATATTTTAATTTTTTTATTTATTTTTTATTTTTACTTAAATATCAAATTCAAATTATTTATAAAAAAAGGTAAATATATTGTACTATTTAATTTAATCAAGATCATGTCTTTTTTATATGTAAAAAAATGGAGAGAAAAGGTTTGTAGTGAATTAGTGTTTTGTAATTATCAAAAATGGGGATATTTTTGAGTGGGTCCTTGCAAATATCATTTTGATTTTTGTTTTGATAATTACTTCAACTTGTCAATATTTGTTTTCTAATAAATTTGTTAAGTGTTTCAGATTTATTATGTCAAAGTATTTTTTTATATCTGAATAAATAATTATCTGATTCTTGCATAGTTTATTCCATTGGAAAGATGTGAATGTTATCAACCTGTCATTTATTTATGTCGAAGGCCAATTCAATAGTTTTGATGGGGAAAAAATTCAATGAAGCTGTTACAAGCTGTTGAATTGATATTGCAGTTTTCAACATAACATAAATTCTGAATTATGATGATATCTCATGATATATTTAACACATTTATAGGCCCATTATTTTATTGGATATATTAAGAGTTTATCTAAACATCATTATTTTCTGTGGAAGTCTGAAAATGATGTTTTAATACTATAAAAATCACGGAAGTTTCTAAAGCAGTTTTTCAATTGTATAGTGAACATATTTAAAAACCTATAGTATTTATTTTTCATAATATTCTACAAATTTTGACATCACTCAAAAAATGGGGCGATGGAGATCTAATAAGTTTATTTTTATTTCATCAATTTACATCAATGGTTAAAAAAGTTGCTTGGATTGTCAATAAATTATCCAAATATTGGGAATGCAGTTTTCAAGATGAAATTTTCCAGAATTTTATATGTTTTTTTTAAGATATCAAGAGTTTTAGAGTTCATATTGATTCTATTATTAAACCTTTACAATGATCTTGATATTTAGAAAAATAAATCTTGTGGGACTAAGGTTGAATCTGATGATAAAGGGATCAAAAATATCTATGATGTATGATGTTCAGTTTCATACATTTTCTTGAGACTATGTTCATACCCTATGTTGATGAGCTTAACATAAGGAATCAACCCTACAATACACTGAACAACTTTTCATATGGATCAACAACCCTTCAATGGAGTCTGGATTTATTGTTTGTAACCCTATGTTTGGGAAGTTGAATGTATGGATAATCAATATTACGCTCTGGATTTTATACTGATAAGGACAAACGTATGGATCATCATCGCTATGTTACTTTTTGATCCTACATTAAATGTATATGAAAGTATTGATAAGAAACCACATTTTTTATAGTTTAACCCTACATTTGAAATTTTTTCATTACATGAAGGAACCTTACGTTTGACTACCCAATGATGGAGTTTTATTTCAATATATTATCCATAATTTCTACAACCATATTGATTAAAGTATATATCATTATAAATATGTTTTACGACTGATTCAAAGGATGTCATTGAATGGATTAACTGATTCCTATTTATAAGGTATGTTATGAATCTATTTGATTTATTAGATTTAAAATATTCCTAATTTGTTGTGCGTCTATTTTTCAAGAGCTGTTTCGAC
Source organism: Viscum album (assembly GCA_963277665.1). Taxonomy (NCBI): domain Eukaryota; kingdom Viridiplantae; phylum Streptophyta; class Magnoliopsida; order Santalales; family Viscaceae; genus Viscum; species Viscum album. The sequence goes on along the minus strand of OY728155.1, from coordinate 353,277,304 downwards.
TTTATTTAAAGTGGTTTGGATGAATTTAAATAAGAGATTTGTACTGTTCAATGATGAAATAATTATGGAGATATTATTGAAGTATTTATTCAAATTATTTTGAAAGTATTTATCAGAGATTTATTCTACCTGAATAAAGAGGTAACAGTTCTGTGAGATTCGGGGGGATATTTCTAAAGGCTATTAAATCTATTTATTTTGACTATCCTAAAGAAGAGGAATGTTGTTACAAGAGATGGATATTTATTCTCTATATATATCTCACCCTGGTAGGAAAATAAAATATATAATTAATAAAAGCAGAGATGTGAATACTCTATTTTAAAGAAGGCATTGAAAATATTCAGACCAAAAGCTCGACGCTTCTGAAGATAGAAATATTTCTTCGTAAATGATTAATCTCTCATGATGTGAAGATAAAAGAATCTTGAAAAAAAATTCTGATCTATTTATTTCTATTTAAATACAAATAACCCTACTCAACATTGAATATTATTTTTCTGCTGCTACTATACATTATTGAAGATCATCTACATCTATTAGTTGATATTACAGCTGTGACCTGAACCTATTTCACAATGAAAATCATCTCATCTACTTTATTTATGAGTATTGGATTCTAGGACTTAATTGTGGTGGAGTGTCATATTCTCAGACTAAGTTGTGGACATTTTGGTTCCCTATCAAAGAACCAGATGGCCCTTCTAAATCCTTATATGGTATCAATTATCTATAATCGGTTGTGGAAGGTCTTAGATAAGAGGACCAACTAGAGAAAATCATCAATCTCATAGAGTAGTGCATTGGTGGAGTTGAGTATGGGATTTATGTTACCTGAAAAATTATGCATTCTAGTTTTCTTTTTCTTTTATTTATTTCCATTTCTCTCTTAACATAATTAGAGAAGTAAAGGATTTCTTCATTTCAAGGGGATTATTTTATTATTGTAAAAATTAATAAGGACCCAATTCACCCTCCCCCACCCCCCTCTTGTTTATTCTTCATAGAAATCCCAACCTCAAAATTGATTCTAGAAAAATTAATATTCCATCCACATACAATTTTTTTACCATTAACGAAATGATATGGTCGCCCGTGTGTACCTACGACTTACCACCTACATGACATGATGCGGTTAATTTTCCATGATCAACCATACAGAATGGTTCTAAAACTATATTAAATGATTACATATCATATTTATAACATTAGTATAATTATATAATTTATTTATCTATATCTGATAAAAAATAACATGTACATTCGGGGGAAAATATGTATGACAAAACAAGGTAAATAACACCTGAAGCCATGACATTGATGATATATTATTAATTAATGAGTGATAAAATGTTATAAAGGGATAATATAATAAATTATAAATATTATTATTATTATTTAATAAATTTATAAAATTATTTAAACCATTATAAGAGAGGTTAAAGTATACGCCACTAAATTGAAGTGAAATGTAAGGGATTTTGTCCCAATATACATTCCATTGAGAATTAATTTTTAATTATACACTAATTTACTTTAATGTGGTGTTTCTAATACCTATTTGATAAATCATATCATTAATATATTTATTTTAGTGGTATTTAATGAATTTTTAATTTTAATTCCTTTATGGGTCGTGTGATTCGACTAATTACAAAGTGGTAAAGGATTTCATAACTCAATTTCCATTCATTATGTTAAATTGTTACATCATTGATTACATCATGCTACGATTATATGTGAAATGATTTTTTATTTTATAATATTATATTTCCACTTTCTTTAAGTGGATTTACAATTGATACACATAATCAATTTATTTGATTATTTCCTAAATTGTATACTATTTTTACACACATAGTTTAGTTTGAAAATTATTTGATTAATTTTGGACATTTTATTAAATATTCTATTTTATTCAGTATATATATTTAATAATAAGGAACATCGTTAAATCAATTATTCAATATATTAGGATTTATTTGGACAGGTAGTCATGGTTGGGGCCCAGTTATATATAGTAATTTGATGTATCGATATCTCATGGAATGAATCGGTTAAGTTGTCATTAGATTGGTTTTTACCTTTAGATTAAGCTATTTTTTGAATGGTCTTTATAGTAGAGTTTCAAGTTCCAGATACTATATTTCCAATAATTAATCATTTCCTTAACTAAGCATATAGTTATTATTTTCTAGGATATTTTTCAATATGATAAAATCTATAGATGTATTTAATTATAAATATATTGATTAAATGGAATGTGTGTTAAGTTATATACCATGTCATGTTTCATATTCTCCATAATTCAAGATAGTTTCTACAATACTTAACCCTTACTATGAATTTGAGATCACACTTATTTTTTTCCTTTCCCCAAGATTTGAAGATGAATTCTTGGAATGAATCTCAAGGATGTCGAGTAGTTTATTTTTCATGTAATATGTTTCATTTTTTATTACCAATGTAAAATGGGTTTCTTCTTTGTATCTAGTTTAACAAGACCAAAATAAAATTTCAATAGTCAATGTAATAATGTAAGGAATCGTCTATGGCCTACTGGGGCTAGGTTCTATAAGAACCAGCTGGTATTTCTCTTCAAAAAAATCCACAATATAATTTTCTTGTTCATGGAATGAATCCCTTATCTTAGTTCACCCTTTTATTCAATTTTTATCTCCATATTCTTTACCTAAAAAAATATCTTCTTTAAAAAATTCTATCTAAACTTGGAATAACATTACAACATCATCATATTTTATTTCCTTCTTCACAAATCATCTTTTAGAAATCCATCCTCTAGAATCCTTGTAAACATTAAGAGAACCCTATGAATTTGGGAAGACATTTCTATTTTCTCATTTTATAAGAATATTATCTATCATAAGGTATATATTTATTTATTTTTTTAAATTTTATTAAACAAATAACTCTTGTTTAATATTTTTCTAATCATATGTATTGTGTAAGGGTTTTACCGTTGGGATATTTCTTCTTGCGGTAAAAATAATTACATAACATTAAATATATTATGTATCACCCAATCCCCATGCCTTTAACAATTTTTATCATAAGGAATAAAAAATCATACATAATATATTTAATATAATATTAATCACCAAAAAACCTACAAATTCTCAAAAAAAAACTTATGCGCTTATTTCCATTTCTATTTTGCAATTCTCTTAGAGGAAACGTCTTACTTATATATCAATGAGATATTATATAAGAAATTACTACACCTAATATTATTTTTCCTAGAATACTTTACACATCCCTAGAATTTCTCAAATTATCACATTCTTGAAGATTTAAATTCCGTATGCAATGAAAAAAAGCTTATGCGCATAGGGAAATACTCAAATTCACAAAAAAACATCTCAACATTTAATTTTTCATAATTCATCCAGAACACTTCCAAAGACATATTTCTTGAATTAACATTATCCAAACTATTTCTAGGACTTATTAACTAATAAACACATCATACATTTATTCAAACACACACATTCATCTTCAATTATACTCATCCTTTATCACCATACATAACATCTCTAACAAAGTAACTCTTTATACATTTTCACTAATATCATATAAAGATATCACATTATTTTATGGTAGAAATTAAATCTAACACCAATCAGTCTCCATTGGTGGAAAAAAATTCAAAACATAACCAATAAATCGGTTTTCAATAAATACAACACAACTAATCCAAATTCAGTTGGTAAAAAATCAAACAATATTCAACACCACTCCTCAATTGGATTCTAACAAACTCCCCCTTTGGATTTATTGGAAAAACCCATTCTAAAAGCCTACAATTACATTACATAATAAGGAATCTTTATAAATTATCACTTTCAAATTACTTATTGAGGGATAGGAAGATTCATAGGTTCTTTATTATTCCTTCTCCCCCTTTAACATCAAATATAATGTTATACCTCCTACACATGTAAAGTATAGAGAATCATTGAAACCCTTTAACTTCAGAAACATGGTCCTTTTATTTATTCATAATTATCATTATCTCCTTATATTTTTTTTATATCATCATAATATCATATTTCGTTGATTCCTCTTGAAATATTATTAGGGATATCAATTGACACATTTTCAATTTAAATAATTTTTCAAATGTTTAAGGAAACATCATGTGTAAAACCCACTATTTACATGGATCTCTTGTCCATTATTATAATTTTTAAATTATTTAAAACCATAATACATCTTATACACCATTATTCATAATAATTTAATCATATTTTAGATACTAGGTTCCCCCTCCAATAAACTTTAGGAATCATGCAATTTTATATCTTTACTCACTTTGAAACCAAACTTTTATATTTGACTTTTACGATAAAGAACCTCTTGTATTTATGGACATAATGATTGATCTTACTACATATGAATGGTCTATAAAAAACAAACCACTAACTATAATAGGTTAGAACTGAGTTTAATAATTAATATATTGTGCTAATAACATAATTTTTTCCTATTTCACTCCCCTATATGGAAATGTTTCAAACATCCATGACCAAAATCTTCTTCCAAGGAACTCCTCTTATGAACTCGATCACACATTCACAAAACATTTAGTGAATAAAATTAATTTATAAAATAGGTAAGGAATATTATATTTTATATTTGAGAATCATCTTTGGACACCAATACTAAATCAAATTTTAAAAACTGATACTAGATATTAAAACAAATGTCTTCTTTCATTCATCAAGTGCCATTCCTTGTTTGAGGGGAATACCACCTAAGGATCATCATGTTAAAATTATATTTGAATATCCTAGCATCATAAATGGATATTTAATTATTATTTATAATGAAATTAATCCATATATAAAATCTATTTATATGATAAAAACAATTAATTGACAGCACATGTTAGCACTATATAGATAAAACATGAAAATATTTTTTGTTTTTTCTCGTCCATTAAGGTATCCTATTCCATATTCAAGGTGTAATAAAAAATTATAAACTGTTTTCTTGATATTGATACTTAAATTTTACATTTATTATAATTAATATACTAGTAGTTACTTCATTTATGCTTATAGATATACCAATATTCTTATAATTGCCAATCCAGAATGATCTCACTTTCACTACTCTAATAATTAATTGAAAAATTATAGAATATCACAATACCACATGAATATTTTGGTACAAAAATAGAAGGTATCATATCTCTTCCAAAATCAAAAACACTTCAAAAATAGTTAATTTCATTTAAATACATAGGGAAATGAGACCTAACACTTTCCCCAAGTTAAGGAATATACTGAGTCATTATGGACCACCATTTTTTCATTATCCTTCCATTAATAGTATATCATAATATATGAATTAGTTTTTCTTGAATCAAAAATTATATTCAAATTATTAAGGATTTTTCTTTTCTTTATATACTGGAAAAAAATGGGTTTCCTTGGATACACCTACCAAAAAGGATCTCTTTACACATCATAGGTGACCTTTTCTACTCCAAATCTTTTTTCGTACCTAAATATCTCATTACCTATTATTAGGTTTTATAACACAAATATTTATATGGAATATTTATTTCTTATAAATATTTATATTTTTAGAAACATATTCAATCCTTTAAAATTTATAAATATTATTATTTTTAATACAATACATTTTTAGTTTAGTAGTATATTTGGATCTCATTTTTCCACAATTTTGTGTGTGATAATTAACTAAAATCAACTCCTAAAATCAATTTAGCAAAGGAATATAATTATTATTGAATACATGATGGTCTCATATTTTCATTACAACTATCTTTTTCATTTTATTTTCAATAGAGAGCTAATTTTCGTGGTATGAATTAGTGTAAAAATAATTGTTCCTTTGTAGTTGAGATCTGTTGCTTCCTTGTTAAAAACTTCCATCAACTTCTCAATAGTTAACATATTCTAATGATTCATGGAAATAGAAGTAAAAATTACTATTCAATCGACAATAATGGTATATATGGAACCTTATTGTCAAACTAATATATTTTTCCTTGCTTCTAATAGGAACCTTCTTGAATGTGTTTCCATTACTTCTATTTTTTACCCTTTAATTGGGAACTCCCATTGTTATATTCATCTCATTCCTCAGAGGGGTTCCATAATGAACAAGGGTAGGTTTTTCCATTGAACCTAATATTTTTGACATAACAATATTTCTTTTTTTTCATCTAATATTCCATATTTTCTTTTTATCTTTACATCATATTCCAAGGTATAATCAAATAATAAGTGTAACTAATCATTTATAATTGACGTACAATTGGATTTTTACTATTCTATTAACTTCTTAACTAATATTATCTCTTTTTCTTATTTCCAAATCTTTTTTATTTTTTTCCAATATATGAATTCATATCTTCCTTCAGTGTCATCCAATAATACATCTCATCCTCTAATGTATGGGAAGGTTTTTCCAACATATAAATTTTATCCTTCATCTTGGTGTTCATCTATGAAATGGAGTCCTTAAGTCATATATTCTCTTGATTTCACATATTTTCTTCTATAACTGATTATTTTAGGTGTGAATAAGTTTATCCTTCTTATCTTTTAATTTTTCAAGATACGGAACTTCTCCATAGAACTAGTTTTTAGTGTCTACATTTTTTCAATATCTCAAACAAATATTATTATTGGTAATAATTCATTTTTCATAGATTAGTATCCATTTAAACCAATATCTTGTTAAGGATTTTTAATTTCTTGAATTGAATTTTCATCACTTCAATGTTGGTCCCTTTAGACATATTTACCTCTTTCAACTTCATGTATTTTTATTATTTCCTCATGTATAGATCCTTTGATAAATGGATTGCTTCCACATTTGGATTCCTAGGATATACACATAATCTGTAGACTCATCTTCATATGGGAGATGAGGCTCCCTGAATAACCCTATAGAAAAATTATATGAATTGATAAATTCATGACCAAAAAAATCATACCTTCCATTGAATAGATACTAGAGTAATTTATCTAAATATCACTTTTTATAAAAACTATTCTATAATATGAAATTATTTTGGAGTTATAATACATATTTCACTTTTTTATATCAATATAAGAATACTATTACTGAATAAAATTTAAATAACATAACCAAACATATCACTTTTGGGTGGAAAATCCAAAAAAGTAATTTTTACTTGGATACCAATTATTAGTCCCAAAAGAGATTCATATGGGAGATATTTTTTTATGCTTTCCACTAAGATGTATTTTCACATTAGATTTATTCCTAAATTGTCTTCATCTTAGTCCCACAATCCAAATTTATATAGGTGAGTAACCTATCACCAAATAGGTTGATATTGTCAGCTCATTGATCAGAATAGGATAATGTTATATGTAACGACCAAAATTGTTATGAATATAATTCCCCTTTTTATTTAATTAAATATATTATGGATATAGAAAACCTAACAACTACTTTTATTTTATTATATCCAACTGGATTTAAATTATTTTTAAGAATCATTACTATTGATAATATAGTCTTTTAATAGTGGTCACATTACTTGTATAAATATTGGGTTTTAACAAATCCTTTTCACACAGACAAAGGAGGTTATGGCCTCAACCCATAGGATTATTCACTATGAAGAACATTTATCAGAGCTTATGAGGGAGATATAATTATTGGGATTTTCATTATACCAATACCAAGATAAGATCCAATAACTTATTCATGATTGAAACCATTTACAAGAGAAGTTCATGCTCATCGAGATCACATCCCAAACCATGTTCACTGAATAGCCCCATGAAATCCCCACCATCGCACACCAATATATTAAGAAATTTTCTATGTACTAAATGGATAGGTATCAATACCCCAGTATTTGGAATTTATAAATTATTTTTGTTATACAATAATGAATATAATTTCTTTTTATTCTTGTTACATTGCAAATGATTATAAATGCATAAGTAGTATTTTTGGTTCATAATTAAATTAAACTAAGAAATATATTCATACGAATTAATATTTTTTGGAAATAAATAATATTTTAACAAAATATTATTATTAAATTACATTTATTAAATATAAATGACCATATAATTTTTATGACGTCAAATATATTTTTTATTAATTTTTGAAAAATGCTTTTGTCAAAAACATTCTATTTTCAATAAAAGTCAGTTTTTATTTTAAAAGTTAAAATTCACTTATTTATAAAATTATTTAGATAAAATGAATATTATTTTTAGAATTAGAATGCCCAAAATATCCAATTGTAAATTTTTCATAATTTTCTGAGACAATCTAATTTTTACATCAAAGTTAAATAGCGTATAAATATACATGTGTTCTATGACATAATAATTGATCAATAATAATGTAACAAATACTATAAAAGGTATATTTGGACAAATATATTTTTTACCTTTAAAATAATTTTATTTTAGATTTATTTTACAAAATCATAAATGAATCCTCCAAGACTTATAATATATTAAAATCATTTCCCTAAAAGTGTGACTCACCACCACATAAGTAATGTAAATATTTTAATATCTTTGGACCATTTCCTTATAAAATAATTTATACCACTCCACTTTTCAATAGAAAATGTTCAAAAATCATGGGATGGTTTTTGGTTTTGATTATTTTATTATGTAGTGTCCAAAATAAAAAAAATCCCCCTCCTTTCCAATATAAACCAACCCAATCTTCATTTTCTATTCACTAAAACTCCTTTATGAGTGACCAAAATCTTACCTATACTCCCAAGAGTCCTTCAAACGAACCGCCAAGCTCCCAATAAGATTCTCCTAAGCCTTTGGGGCCACACATCCATGTAATGGATCCTCACCTTCCTCTCTCCCTTTCCATTCAAAAACCTTGTTTGAAATTAGTATTTTTCATTTAAATTAATTATATTTTCATATTTTTATAATCAATTACATACATTCCATTTTAATTTATTTCAATGGGGGATCATTTATCCTCCCTAATTTAGACTCTTACCTAAGTCGTTACAATACCGATATTCCGTATGGTATTTCTCTCTCTCCTCTTTTTATCAAGAACCTCATTTATAATATTCCCTTTAATTTCCAATTAATTAAGTTGGAATAAATTATTACCTATCTCCATTACTTTACATTTCATTTATAAATGATGAGATACCCTATTTGATATCATTAACTCATTTTATGAATATCTATATGACGTCATTATGCTGCAAAAATAACATTATGATTTCCCGTGCCAAAATCATTGTGTAGTGAATAACATATTGATTTATCTATCAATGGTATTCACTTTAGGCACATAGACTAATTTATTGTGAATATATATGTATGTATTCTACATTTACTAAATCGTTGAATAACTTATTATGTTGAATTAATCCATATTATATGATCTGTGGGCACACTTAAACATGAGATTGAAATTATTATGAAGGTTGTGCCCTAATAGCACTCCAGTGCAATGTGTATTGTTTAGTATCATGATATTTCATGTACAATGAGTATGGACCCATGATACTTGATGTGAATTTTTGTTGACTCATGCTACTTCATGTGAAATCGGTATTGAATCATGCAACTTGATATACAATGGGTGTTTCCTCTTACTACTTAATGTGAAATGGTTATTGACTCGTGATACATAATGTGAAATGAGATTTGACTCATTCTAATCCATCTACAATGATCCATGGCTCATGAAAATATCATATTTTATGTTGTTTCCACATTTCCATGCTATGATTATCATGATTTATCACGCCTTTATAATCATTTTTATTTTATACCTCATTGATATGCATATTATATAACATGTATTATATAATTCATTTTATTCTTTGTTTACTCCATTACCAGGATTTATAGCTCACTCATTTCTTATGTATGCCTTAAATTTAACCCACTAAATGTTAAGTACGAAGGAATGTTTTGTTCATGTAAAATATTTTTTCAATAAAGATGTTTTATTTAATATTTTATGTTGTTATGTAATGTTATTAATTTCCCAAGACACTAGACCACTCAATATTCTGGGTTATATTATGTGAAAATCTATGTAATAAATCATGATCAAGTATAAAATAAAGTGAATGTTTTTTATAGTTTTTATTAGAGGATAAGTTTAGATATTTTTGGGATTATTATTATAAAACACTAGTAAAAACAATTTGGGATAATACAAAGTATAAGAGAACATCCCTAAATTTTGGTTAGTATAGAGAAAGTGGTTTGTCAAGAAAACACATCCCTATATAGATACTATAGGTGGATATAGTTCTGTCACAAATGTACCTAGGAGTAATAACTCTGATAAGGTGTTATAGGATTGACTCGGCAGAACCAGGTACATGAAAACGGGCCTTACTACACACCTAGTTTGACACTCTTGTGTGAAATGATTTGGTAAATTCATAAACTCATTACAAACCATTATTATGGGAATAAGGAAACAATCCCATAATAATATATGTTAGAAAGTAGATCATTGATAGCATATACTAAATCCCAGAAACTCATAAGTTAATGAGATAAATGTAAGTTATTAGTTATCATCATTGGATTCCCATATATATGTTTAATACTTTAAGATACTCATCTCTAATTTCCCTTTTATCCTAGAAAATGGATGAAAATAGGACGAATCATGGTGACAGGTGATGTGAAGGGAAATGTGATGATTTTCCCAATGAGATACCCAGCCCAATGGGAGCAGGAATTCAAAACTATTCCACAATACTCTCTCATTTATCTCTAGTTATGAATAGAAACATGGACCAGAAATAGCACCCAACCCACCCTAATATAAAGAAACCCACACTCAAGAGATTCATGTGATAAAGGCCTCATACTATCAGTGGATCATATGATCCCTTAATTGCTGAGCAATAGATCAATTCAAATGAAAAAAAATTGTCCATCCTTCAATGTTATGAATAAAATAAAGTTCTTTTGGCTGTTTATCTTATGGAGGGTGAATCTGATGAGTTTTCTACATTGATCAAGAATACGAATCCTAGTGATGATATTGAAGTAATTGAGTGGAAGTAATTACAGAAAATATTTTTTGATAAATATTTTCCCCTGACCTTGTGCCTTAATATGGAAATATATTTCATTACACTCAAAAAAAAAAGAAAAAAAATAAGTTGGTGTGTATAAATATAACTTCAAAAGACTTTCATGATACGCCTATCATTTTTTCATTACCCCTGAATGCATAGTTGATTACTTCTATGGTGGGTTAAATCCTAGCCTACAAAAATACCTGGAAATATGTGACTCTGATAGCTTTCAGAAAATTTTCTAATGCTCCCTCAAAGTAGAGATAGATATTGGTCAATATTAGGGGTATCATGGGGATAAAAAGAAGAATGTTTATTTTATTTATATTGTTCCAAAAAATTAATCAAATTTTTCTAAGAAATTTGAGAACCCCGCCAGTCCAAGTTGTGGAAAGAATCACCCCATAATCTACCTAAGGGGAACAGGGAAATTATTTAGGTGTGGAAGATAAGGGAACCTAGTTAATAATTTCGAGTAGGAGAAACCCACCCATGTGATAGAGGAAAGGAAAACATTGGTCGACCATCAACACATTTTTCATTGATACACCTACAAGGAACCATGGCACATTACAAACTAGTTCCCTAAGACAAGGGTTTTTTTAGGAAACCAAAAACCTCCACTATAGCAAGGGAAATATTTTTCTATCACTACCATCAAATTGAATCCAGAAAATGAAGTGGTGATAGGTATTCTAGTTATTCATTCAAGAATAGTGAGTGTATCTTTTGATTCTGGTTCTATTCATTCTTTTATATCATAAAGGTTTATTAGAAAAATCTAATCACAGCTACAAAGAATAGAAGTTTAGATGTCAATAAAAATAAAAAGTGGTAAATGTATTGCATCCCATGTTTATAACTCCTCCCTTATCACAATTTCTGTGTTGAACATCCTGAAGAACCTTATCATACTTCCCATTGAGGAATTTCATTCAATTTTGGGCATGGATTGGATTTCTCTATACAGAGACAACATAAATTACAATGAGAGGGGAATCACTCTCCAAAGAGAGATTGGGCCCTTGATTCTATATAATTGTAAGGAGGAGGATGAATCTTCTTTAGAACTATCATATAAATCATGGATATTACTACTCGATGAGATATCATATCAAGCTTAAATGATTGAGTCTAAGGAAAGAGCAAACCTCAAATACATGTCTATTGTAAGGGAATTCAATGATGTATTTCCCAAAAAAATATCAGTCTTTCTCCTATAATAGTTATTGAATTCTAGATGGATATTATACCTAGGGTGATTCCAATATCCATGAATACATATAGAATGGATGATGTGGAAGTTGAGGAGCCAAATAAAAATTTATAGGAGAATCTTGATATAGTTTTTATACACCCAAGTGTTTCACCGTGGGGTGCACCAATCCACTTCATCAAGAAGAAGGATGGGATAATGCACCTTTACATTGATTATCGTGAGCTCAACAAAATCAAAATAAAGAACAAGTATACTTTTCCTTTAATTAGTTACTTATTCGATCAGATATGTGGAGAATAATACTTCTCCAAGGTGGATATGTGGTTAGGATTTTACCAAGTAAAGGTGAAAATTGAGGATATCCCCAAGACTATTTTTTATACAAGATACAGGCACTATGAGTTCATAGTGATGATTTTATGACTCACTAACACTCCATAAATCTTCATGGACTTGATGATTATATATTATTTAGAGATTACTACAATAACTTTGTTTTATTCTTTTTAGATGATATTCTAACATACACTAAAACCAAATAGGAGTATGAGGATCATCTGAGAACTATACTAATACATTGAGAAATGAGAAGCTGTATGAGAAATACAATAAGTGTGAGTTTTTTTTTTTGATGAGATTTTCATTATTAGGGAATATCTTCATAACAAATGAGATATCTTTGGCTCCATCAATGTAAAATGAAATTGAGGGATGGATTAATCCATCATCTAGGACATATGTCTATAGATTCCTTAGGTTAGCTAGATATTATCGCCACTTTTTGTGAAATTTCACATGATTCTCAAACCCTCGTACCTAGATAACTCATAAGTGATTCAAAACTGTTGGAATGATGAATGTAAAGAATGATTTTTGGATTTGAAAAGAATTCTTATCACTTACCGTGTTCTCACACTACACACATGTGGGGATATTTTCATAATTTCAGAGATACTTCAAAGAACGGATTGGGATGTTTGTTGATGAAAAATGAAAAATTCATTGCCTACACCTCAAGGAAGTTGAAAATTCATGATCAAAACAATCCCACTCATGATCTGGAAATATCATCGATGATATTTGCGTTGAAAATTTGGTGGCAATATCTCTTTGGGGAGAAGTGTGAAATATATATGAATAAAAAAAGTATCAAATATATATTCACATAGAAATAGCTTAATATGTGCCAACGAATATGGTTAGATCTCATCAATGATTATGACTACTCAATACACTATCATCTTAGGAAATTGAATAAGGTTGTAAATTATCTATGTTTAAAGGACCTATAAACTCTGTCATTGATGATAATTGAGAAGGGTCTGATCTTCTTAGACTTGATGAAGATGGAAATGGGAATCATAAGGATAGGAACATCATCTAGCCTTTAACAAATAATTACTCAACCATCTCTTTGGAAAGGATAAATATGATTAAAAATATGATATGGGAATTCAAAAGAAAGTGGCAACAATCAAAAAAGATAAATCCTTAGAGTTTAATGTTAATGAAGAAGGAATAGTGATATTTGGTTCAAAACTATATGTTCCATAAAATCTTGAGTTAAAGGAAGAATTTTTTGATGATGCGCATAGTTAGAATTTCTCTACTCACCCAGGAATAATAAAGATGTATCAATATCTCTAAGAGTACTATTGGGGGGATAACCAAAAGAATGGGATCATATAAAATACATAAAAGTGTCTTATATGTCATCAATTGAAGGCTGAAATGAAAAGTTCTAAGGGTGTGATGCAACCATTACCCATACTAACATAGAAATGGGAGAACATCACCATGGAATTTTTCATTGTACATCCAAAGACATCCAAGGGAAACAATGTTATATGGGTTGTTATGGATTTTCTTACAAAGACTACAAACTTCATTGAGATCTGAGAAGATTTCTCATTAGATAAAATTGCATGGATATACATCAGAGATGTGGTAAGGCAACATAGAGTACCACTATCCATTGTATTCAATAGATATCTAAGATTCACCTTTATGTTTTAGAAATGTCTCTAGTATTCTCTAAATAGATAGTCGAACTTGAGTACATCTTATAACCCTCGAACCGATGCCAATTTAAAGTGGACTATCCAAACACTTGAAGAAATGTTGAGAGCTTTCTCAATGGACTTTAAGGGTGGATGGGACCAACATCTTCCTTCAGTGGAGATCTCTTACAACAATAGTTTCCACTCAAACATTTAGATGTCACCCTATGAATCCTTTTATGGGAATAGGTGAATAACATTGGAATGTTTGTATGATGTTGGGTAATGAGAACATATAGGTCATAAAATGGTTGCAGAATTGGTGGAGAAGGTTAAGACCATCAAAGAGCACATAAAAACTGCTCAGAGTCAACAAGAGATCTATGCTAACAATCATTGAGGAGAACTAAATTTTGTTATTGGATACATGGTGTTCCTCTACATATCTCAATGGAAAAAGTGATTGTATTTGGGAATAAAGGAAATATTATTCCAAGGTACATAATCCCTTATGAGATCTTTGATCACATCGAAAAAGTGACGTATCTACTAGCACTCCCACCTAACCTATCTCAATTTCATGATGCATTCCATATATCACACTTAAGGTTGTAAATACCAGAACCATCACCTGTAATCAATCCATATATGGTACCATTGGATAATTACCTTTCTTATGAGGAGTAGCCAATGAAGATGTTATATTGTAGACAAAAAGATATACAAAATAATAAAATTCCCATCTTCATAGTTTTATGGTGCATCGACAAGTTTAAAGAATGAACATGGGAACTAGATTAGTTGTTGAAGACGAGTTAACCTCATATTTTTTAGTGTGGGAAAAGTAAATTTTGAGGCTGAAATTTCTTAAGGGGGGAAGGTAGTAACGACTAAAACTGTTACCAATAAAATTTCCCATTTGATTTATTTGAATGCCTTACTGATATAGAAAACACATGAACTTATTTTTATTTTATTATATTCATTTGTATTTAAATGACTGTTAAGTATCATTACTATTGATAATATATTTTTTGAATAGTGATGATGTGACTAGTATAAATATAACGTTTTAACAAATAATTTTGACACAGATAAAGGAATTGATGGTCTCGACCAGTATGATTATTCCTTATGAAGCCCATTTATCATATCTTCTGAGGGAGATATCATTTCTTGGATTTTCCTTAGGCCAATCCCAAGCTGAGATCCAACAACTTAATCATGAGAGAACCCTTTTATGAGAGATAGTCAAGCCTATCGAGAATGTGGCCGAAACTATGTTCGCCAAATAACTCCATGAAACCCCACCATCGTACACCTTACTTTTAAGAAGTATTATAGTGTAATAAATGGATATATATCGTTACCCAAGAATTATAAATATGTAAATTATTTTTGGCATAGAATATTGAATATATTTTCTTTCTATTATTGTTACTTTTCAAATGATTTTTAAAGCACAATATGTATTTTTTATTAATATTTGAATTCAATTAAAAAAATCTATTTTGATGAATTAATAAATTTTTGAAATAAATAATATTTTAAGAAAATATTATTATTAAATTAATTTTATTAAATATAAATGATCATATCATTTTTATGAGGTCAACAGTAATTCTTTTAAGGTTTGAAAACTATTTTTTTCAAACCCATCAATTTTCAATAAAAGTAAATTTTTATTCTCAAAGTAAAAATTCAAATAATTAAAAAATTATTTAGATAAAATGAATATATTTTTTTTTGCATTCTGTATGTCAAAATTATCCAATGGTGGATTTTCATAATTTTCTGAGACTATCAAAAAAAATTGGTTAAAATTAAAAACTATATAAATATACTGTGTGTTTTATGACATAATAATGGCCCAATTATGATATAAAAATTACTATAAAAATTATATTCAGATAAATATATTGTTTACCTATAAAATAATGTGATTTCATATTTATTTGATTTATTTTACAAAGCCTTGGTGAATCCTCCCAGACTTATAATATATTAAAATCATCTCTTTGAAAGTGTGACTCACCTACACATAGGAAAGGGAAATATTTTGATATCTTATGACCTTAGACTTATAAAATAATATATAACACTCCCCTTTTTAGAAACAATATAAAAATCATAGGTTGTTTTTTTTTATATTTCATTATGTAGTCTCCAAAACCAAAATAATAAAGAAATCCCCCTTCTTTCCTATATAAACCAACACATGCCTCTATTTTGCATCACTAAAACTCCTTGAACCTCAACCAAACCCTTACCTATACTCCCCAATTTCGTCCCAAAACACCCCCAAGCTCCCAAGAAGCCTCTCTAGAGCCTTTCGGGTCACAGAGCTATGTAATGGACCCTCACCTTCTTCTCTTCCTTTCAATTCAAGAACCCTGTTAGAAATTTGTCTTTTTAATTTAAATTTGTTATATTTTCATATTTTTATAATAAATATCCTACTTTCCATTTGAATTTTTTTCAATGGGGTTCATTTATCCTCCCCCATTTAGGCCCTTACCTAAGTCGTTACTATGTCGAAATTCAGTAAGGGATTTCTCTCTCTCCTCTTTTTATCAAGCACCTCATTTACGATATGCCCTTTAATTTTAAATTGATTAAGTTGGTATGAATTATTACCTATCCCCCTTACATTCCATTTCATTTTTTAATGATGAGAGGTCCCTTTCGCTCTCATCAAACTGTTTTATTAATTTCTATATGATGTCGTTACGATACCAGAATTACAACTCGATTTCCCATGCCAAAATCATTGTGTAGTGAATACCATACCCTTTTATATATCAAGGTTATTAAACTATATGCACATATAATAATATATTTTGAATCTATATGTATGTATTAAATATTTCTTTGATTGTGTAATAACTTATGATGTTGAATTAATTGATGTTATATGATATATGTGGCGCACTTAAAACTGATATTGAAACGATTATGAACGGTGTGCCCTGATATTTCTCCAATTAATTGTGTAATGTTTAGTATCATGATATGTCATGTTAAATGGTTGTTTAATAATGATACTTTCTGTGAAATGGGTTTTGAATAATTTTACTTCAAGTGAAATGGGTGTTGACTCATGCCGCTTCATTTCCAATGGGTGTTGACTCGTGATACTTCATGTGAAATGGGTATTGACTCATGCTACTTTATGTGAAATGGATGTTGACTCATGATACATCATGTACAATGGGAATTGACATAATCTAATCCATGTTTAATGAGCATTGAAACATTGTAATACTATGTTGTACGTTGTTTCTACATTTCAATGTTATGATTATCATGTTTCATCATTCCATTATATTCATGTTCATTTTATGCCTCATTTATATTCCTATTGTCTATCATCTATTGTCTTCTTCATGTTATTCCTTGTTTACTCCCTTACTAGGCTTTATAGCTCACCACTTTCTTATGTATGTACTTAGGATGTCACATGCAGTGTTTAGTACGAAGGAATTTTTTGTTCATGTAAAATAATTTTTCAATAAAGTTTTTGTATTCCATGTTTTATGTTTTTATCTATTGTTCCTAATTTTCCAAGACACAAGACCTATCGATCATTTGAGTTGTATTAAGTGAAAATAAATATAAAAAATCACCATTAAATATGAAATAAATACTGGGGTTATTATATGATATCAGTTATTCCCTCCATGGTTTCTTCCTTAGATATAATTTACATGTCCAATTCTCTATTATGGATATAATACATGATAATGAATCAACATCCCAATGCCATATTTATGTGGAAACTAGTTAATTATGTTGTTTATTTCTATAATAGGGTAACCAAATTACAGTTAGTTATTACGAGTGTGTTGGGAACATTGGGAATCTTAAAATATCTTACACATGTAAGATTATAAGGAAATATTATTATCATTTCATAAATTGACTTGGGCTCAAAACCCAAGGCATCTTATGTTCATTACATAGTAAAACTTACACTCTCTGCATAATGCATCCTGGGTATGTCCCTCAAGGAATCCTATTCACATCACGTAGGTAAACTAATATTCACCACATGAATCATTTAAAACTCATAATACTAGGAAACATATGTTCATCACATAAGGTAAATTAATCTCATCACATGAGACATATTTAGATATTCATCATAGATATATTGCGTTTGTCACACAGGGTAACTTTTTATCATCACATAATGGAAGAATATTAGGATCCTCATCTATGTGGATGATAGAGATATACTTTAATCTTCATATAATATTATTATGATCCTTAAATAATTCATCTTATGTTCATGTCATGAATGAAATAATATTATAATTATCGCTTAAGAGAAATATGAAGAGATCGTGTGCTCTTCATATAAGCTTCTTATGCTCATCATATAAGGATCTGTAGTCTCATCACTTAGGGTTAGATTTATGACATATTATTTGGGGGTTTTCCTAGGTTCATAAAATAATATATCTTATTCTCATCATAAAAGAGAGCGATCCATGTACATTTTTCATGTTATTGATAGTCATTATTTAAATTCTATTGGGTATATTTATGCATTCGCTCATTATATACATGATAGAAATAGTTTAACATCCTATAGGGAAGGATCTACATATGTTTTTCATATATGATCTTTTCATAGTTAAATTTTAAGTGGGTTTTGATCGACATATTCTCTTCAAGTAATGGTGAGAATTTGTTAAAAACCAGTTGGGATGTCCCTATAGTTTAAATTTGTATAGAGACTTTGGGTGGTTTGGTGACATGTTTAGTGTGATCCAAAAATATGATCAATATTCGGATACATAGCATCTCGAGGGAGATATGGAATAGTGATAGTGTTAGGATTAAAATCCAAATACGTATACTATTTAACCTTCTAGAAAACAATAATCAAAATCCAAGTGGTTTGAGAGCATAGTTGATGTTCAGGTGGTATTGTAACTCCCCGAGATATTATGAAAAATATTCTTTTTAATTTCATTAATGTCTTGTGTTGTACACTACACCAAAAGGATCTTGCACAACATGCATCCTTGACTTGTCTTTCATTACATGAAATCGCGGCCTTCCTCAATAGCGTGTGCGGTACGCAATACCGAGTTTCACTAAACAACGATAAGCTATTAAAATATTATTAAAACTAGCCATTATGAATAGTAATAACCACTTTTTGAAATTTTTTAAATTTTATTTTTCAAAATGGACTTAATTTT
The DNA here is from genome assembly GCA_963277665.1 of Viscum album. Classification (NCBI taxonomy): domain Eukaryota; kingdom Viridiplantae; phylum Streptophyta; class Magnoliopsida; order Santalales; family Viscaceae; genus Viscum; species Viscum album. The sequence goes on along the minus strand of OY728155.1, from coordinate 353,257,783 downwards.
TGGATTCGGAATATCGAAATTAGCTTAGGGTGAAATTTTGGTACTTTTCGAATAACTTTCATATTCTGATCAATAGTGAAAATTACTAAATTTTAATTAAAAAAAACTTTTTTAATTGAAATAATTAATAGTGATAAATTATTAATTTGAGTGGTTTTAAAATATATTGAGAATATATTTTTACAATTTAATAAAATGTTGGTCATTGGATGTAATTTCACATTTAAACCAGATATAAACAAATGTCAATCTTTTGATAGTTATTATCTCTTAAAAACACGCTATTTGTTCTGACGACGGGAATTAATTTTTAAATTAGTTAATGTAACTGATATTTTCTGAATTTGATAAAATAGACATAATTTTTGAATTCATAATATCAAATATATCTTAGGCCTAATTTTTGTTATTTTTCTGGAAACTTTTATTTTTTGATGAATAGTGAAACCACTAAGTGGTAGTTAAAAAACTGAATTTTTCATAAAACATAATTTTACCGCTTCTGTGAGTGGAATTTCGAAAATCCGAGAGACATGGTTAATATCAAGGACTAAAATGTGGTTCAATGAGATGAAAATAATTTTTGTTGAATAGTAACTTTTTACTTTTTTTACCACGGTTAAAAGTAAATAGGGTAATTAAGGGTAAAAGTGTTATTAATATTACCCTAACACATGTCCTAATTCTATTGGATAAGTGTAATTAGACCAAAAACAACCTTAGGAATAAAATATGACCATTTAGGCCCACTTGGATTAGATTAGGACATTTATTATTAATTTATTTAAAGAAGGGTTAAAATAGTTAAAATCAATTTTTAATAAGTATATCATTTTTAATATAAGGTTATTGAGAAGATAAATTCGACTAAAAATATTCATTAGAAAGATAAAAAGATTTCCTACATAATGGTATTTTATTTGTAATTTTTAGACATTAAATAATTTAATTGTTTTAATGACACAAAGATGATGCAGTAATTATCTTATTAATGAAATATTGACATAATTGATGCTATAAATTACCAAATAAATGTAATTTGAGACTTTTTATGAATTCCACTAATTTTCTAGGTTAATAGTACAAGATAGTATTTATTTTATCAACTTGGATCGAACTAATAATTCTGTTATTATTTTCAAAAAAATCAATTAATAAATAGTGTCAAAAATGACATAAAATAGTTTTTAAAACAAATATTATATTATTAATTGTTATTTTTTTCCTAAAAATCTATGTTTCGGCCAAATGTCTTAGATAAGGATATATATATTAATAATAAACAACTTGGGGATCGTTTGTCTTGATATAGTAAGTTTATTAACCTTATAGTGTAAGAAAACAAGAAGGCGCGGTAAAAGTTAAATTATCTAACTTAAAGTTAAATCTAAATGATAAGGTTAAAATTGATACCTAAACTTGTCTAAATTATATTGGATGAGATTATTTCTACCTATACCCACCTTATCTTCGAAATATATCAATTTTGAGCTATTAAGAACCGAATTTGACTTTATAATAAAATAATATTTTTAGTTATTCCAAAGGGCCCCTCTCCTCCCTTATAAAAGGGCACCTCCTCCCTCTCTTCCTCACACAACTTTGAGCCTTCAATCTCGGCCAACCCCTGCCAATTTATTCTCTCCACTTCCCTAGAGACATCCTAGAAGTCCTGGTATTCTTCAAAGACCAATTTTAGTGCCCAAAAAGGAGGTCTCAAAGAAGCGCTTCAAAGAAGAGGTAATGTCTGTTACCGATTCTTTCATCTTTATTTCTTCTTCCACTTATTATTATTTAGTTGTTTAATTATGAATTAATATCATCTGTATCACTAATATACTGATATGTTATTATGAGTATAAAACAACCCTATTTCACCATCTATCCATCCTACGGAAAACGAAATCACCACGCGTGTGTACGTATGGAATACCGTCTCCACGCCGTGGTGTAATCTATTTTCCACCACCACCTTACTTGGATGGGTATAATGGTGTAAATAATGACTATATATGATTATTTTAAATTGAAATTGATTCTGAAATAGTACATATACACTCCAATACAATTCCATAATCATTAGAATGATATCATCGCTCATGCGTACGTACGGACTACCGTCTCCACGACGCGATGAGATTCATTCTCCACGTTAACCATTCATTAATGATTATAAAGTATAAATAATAAGTAATAATGAAATATATGACATAATAATGATACTGGATTTATGTGTATATATATGTATGTCATCTACTTAATTCCATTCAACTCAATAAGGAAACGAGAACAGGGTTCATGCGTACGTACGACCTACCGTCTCCATGAATGGTGTATTTCTTTCCATTTACTGATTTATTATATATATGTAAATTATAAAAATATATTATATATAAATCATGTTTTATATTCTGGAATTATTTAATCATGATCTAAGTAATCATATGAATAATTACATGTCAAAACATGGACGACAAATGAAACGATTTTACCCAAAATACTCTTTAACATGGAATTTACAAAAGAATGGGTAATATAAAGTCATAAGTGAACCATATATGATATCATAACAATGATTATGATTCTGGAATAAGTCAATGAAATTATTTAAATCATTATACAGGAGTTTCGGACACTTACGAAGCAAATCGGACCTAAGGTAAGGGAAATATCACAATCTCATTTTTATCTGAGATTGTTTATACATTGGTCTTTACTGGGGTGTATTTTATCATCTACATCCATGTTTCCTCAATATGTAATATTATTTCCATCCACCTACAATTGTTTAAATCCAATTTTACCCTTCGGTGAGTTTTTAGTAAAAGATATGAAAGGAATCTTTTGTCATTTTTCATATGAGGTACTTTTTGACTTTTCCGACAAAAGTACGAGAAGAATGTTTTTTTAACTTATACGGCATGAATGGATTTTTAAAAAATTATTTTCAAGAATCTTCCTTTACAAGTTTTCATGTTTATTTTTAAACAACTTCTTTTAGTTTAAAATTGTATGACATGTTAAGAAAGGAAAATGTTTTTAAAGTAGAAAGGATATTTTCCTCAATAATGGAGTTCAAGTGTTTTATAAAAATTATTTTCCATATATGATAATAAAGGGTTCTGTTTATATCCCTATTATTACATTGATTTGATTATGTTATGATGGAATTATTTTTATAAATTCCTTTATCTTATCTGAATTGTTTTATGATGTCACGATGTTTTAGAATCTCATTTTTATTACATGGGTTATGCTATGATGTATGGTTTATGATTTTGTGGTTCACATAAGAATAGTATCATTATGACAAGGGTGGGACCTATATCTCCCTCCAATGCATTGGGTAAAGATTTTATATCTCATGAGATAGACATGGATGGAATGGTAGGTTATACCGGTTCAGTGAAACAGGACTGAAACGAGGAGTGAACTCAGTTCAGAAAGGGACTTTTTCCACTAAGATAGTCTTGGAAATGAGTCTTGACTAATAAGAAATGATTATCTCTGATTATTAGTGTATGCCACAAAGTTTCATGTTTTAAGTTATGATTATTGGGATTACATTTCACTACTATGATTTATCCCATGTTATAAAATTATGATCTCTTTTGCAGGTTAAGATTTCCAAAAGATATGTTCTTATGGATATGATGTGATTGATATTTCTTTTGTTTACCCTTACTGAGCATTTGAGCTCACCCTTTTATGTTTTCTTTTCCCCAGGATATAAAGTAAGGATTTAGGTTTAAAAAGAAGAATATCTTTATGGAAGATGTTGAAGATCCTTCACCACGATTAGAAGATTATATTCCGAGTTTCCAAAGACACTAAACTATTACGGTCCTCGTGTGTGTTCTTTTTATGTACTAAGTATTCCACAAAAGTAATTTTTAGGTCCACTAGGCTGAATACCCAGAGAGGGGGGTGAATCAAGGTATGACTAATTAAAAATTAACGCCCGTTCTGATCTTGTTTCGCTGTTAAGCAAAACACTTTTCTCTCTCTTTCCTACTGCACAATATAAACAGAAAGTAAAGCAAGAACAGGACACAGAAATTTTACTTGGTTCACCGCTAAGGGCTAGGTCCAAGGATCATACGCTGAAAATTTGTCGGTTCGTACCAAATTCCACTAGACTTCACTAGCTGTGGATTACAATTTTCGGGCTAGATCACTTCTATGCCCAGGCTCACTGCCTATACAAAGTTTAGTGTCAACTCACTGCTTTCCCAAGGGTCACTCCCTGTTTCTCTCTCTCTGGCACACTGCCGGTGGAGAGGATCACCTTCTTCCTCTTCCTAAGCTCACTGCTCTGTGAAGGGATTCACTCATAGTTTATAGACCTGTAGGTCTCTTCATTTCCATTAAGGAATGCATCTTTCTCTATATGTAGATGCTCTGTTGAAGTTCAACTTTCACCCATAGATGAATACCCCTTTTCTACTATCCACTGGGAAAACTACCTTTGGAAAGACCTTCGCGAAGCACCCTACTTCGCTAGGCTCCCAATTTCGCGAAGCTCAAACAAGCCTTCACGAATCTATGGCCTTTTCGCGAAGCTCTATCGCGAAGCACTCTTGCGATGCATAGACCTTCACAATGCTTAGGACGTCGCGGAACTCCTGCCTCTCCGCAAATCTCACTGAGCCAACGTGGGGCACACGCCTTTCGCGGAGATAGAATAGCTGCCGCAAAGCTCCACTTTCACAAAGCACCATGCTTTCGCGAACCACCTCTGCGAACCGAGAGCAATGGATTTTCTCTGAAAATTCTCTCTCATTCTCTCGAGGGGGTCGGCCTCTATTTATAGGTGATTCCACCGACCCTCCACCTTTCTGCGCGAAGTCAACGCCACGTCATTTCAAATCGTGAAGCTCCAAAGTTTTAGCTGGAATTCTGTCCAAATCACGAAGCACCATGGCAATTTTCCATTCGCGGAGCTTGACGTAGTCGCGAAGAATCACCGTCAACTTACCTTCGCACCTTCGCCGCGAAGCTCCCTCGCAAAGCCCTTCACAGCCGCAATGCGCTTCAGCCTCTGCCATTCGTGAAGCTTGACGTAATCGTGAGTCATCACTGCCTCCATTCTTCTGGTCTTCGCGATTTCCAAACCATGAATCCTATCTTCGCGAAATTCATGCCTTTGCCATATTAAATTATGCTCTTCATGGAAATCCTATTTTCGCAATGCTCACCAAACTCCAAATTTTGGACCCCATAAATTTGGAAAACACTGGGAAACGGTTCCACCTTGTACTTCTCTTTTGTACCGCCTCCAGATCATCTTTTTTCCTTTGTCACCATTCTTTGTCAACAAGGATTGTCAACAACTTCTTGGGAACTCGACAAATATCCATGAAAACTGGCTTTTTCAACAAACACAATCAACCCAAAAATACTTCAATGTTACCTTGAGGGTTTTTTCCCAACAGTAATGTAATTTCTATGTGCATCAAGCTTTGGGTCTCTACAGTTGGTATCAGAGGAAAGGTTTAGTCAACCTTTGGAAACTAAGATGCGATAACTTTAGTGAGATCCCTAGAGATATTTCTAAGGTATGTCTAGGGATGTCCCTAAGGTTAAGTATACGTATAGGTTATAGTCCTAGAATTACGCTAACGATCATAGAATTAAACCTATGATGTTAGATATTGAAGGTACTCCCCCTTTATTATGTTGTTTTCCCTAGTATGATTTTTGCCTCTCACACTATTCTTTTTGGGTTTTAGATGATGGATGGAACCCGAAGGAACTGTGTTGATCAATGCAATGGACAATGCAATGATTTTCCTCTTGAACAAACAAATGTTATGGGAGATGGAGTGAAAAATCTTATTGCTATACTTACACAAGCTATGAATCATTCTGGACTTCCAAATGAGCAGAGAAGGGAACAATATTCTATTGAGTCCTTCATGAGGCAACGTCCACCTTCTTTCAGTGGGTCTTCTGATCCACTTGTTGCTGAACAATAGATCAGTACCACTGAAAAGATATTTTCTGTTCTTCAATGTTCTGAACATGATAATGTCATCTCAGCAGTATATCGTTTAGAAGGTGAAGCTAATAAATGGTGGAATCTTATCAAGAATACGAGGCAAAGAGATGAAATTGAGTCCATGGAATGGGACGAGTTCCAGAACTTATTTTTCAATAAGTACATCCCTCGTATTCTTCGAACAAAGATGGAGAAGGAGTTTCTTGAACTAAAGCAAAAGGATGATGAATCTGTTGGTGTATACAAAGCGAATTTTACAAGGCTTGCAAGGTATGCATCTGGCTTTATCATCCAACCTGAAAGTAAAGTTGATCGATTCTTCAGGGGCTTAAAACCAAATCTTCGAAGGGAATTTTCTATAAGAGACTTCAGTAGTTATGAAGAAATTGTGTGTTCTGCTATCAAGGTAGAAATAGAAGTTGGTGTTACTTATCCATCTCATAGTTTTGACAAGAAACGAAAGATGGAGTTCAAGGAGAAATCTCATAATAAAGGTGAAAATAAGATGAATGTTTCCCTATTCTCAAAGTGTGGAAAGAAGCATGGTGGAGATTGTCTTAAAGGGACAAGTAAATGTTTCAAATGTGGAAAGGAAGGTCATCGAGCATTTGAATGCCGCAATGATGGGAAGAAGATGTCTAATGATGCAAACAAAGGAAGGGATACATAGAATGAACCTACTACACTTCAATGCTTCAAGTACAAGGAAATGGGGCATTATGCTAATAAATTCCCTAATCTAAGGGTTAGTGATGATCGACATGAGCAACCACTTAAGTCAAAGGACAAAGGGAAGTCACATGCGATCACTATTGGTGATGTTGAATAGGAAAATGATGTGGTGGAATGATTAAGTGTTTATGTAATGGGATTCCAAAATAATGTTGTATATAGTATCGTGGAATATTGGAATATTTATGTATTGGTCTATTGTGGTTTTCATTAATTTTATGGTACCGGTAACCATGGAATGTGATTGAGATATTTTTGGAAAAAAGATTATATGCGCATAATGAAGGGATAAGGAGAAAATGAAATGTTTGACAGTATTCATGAGCTCATGACTGATATAAGGAAATAGTTATATCATGGTTTAAGGTTTTGGTTTGTGAAAAAAGTTAACTTTTGACAGCACTCATGTTTTCACTAAGATTCAATGGGTATTCATTTTTTAAGAGAATACATGATTAAGGCCTTCGAATGTTTGGAATGTGACCAACAAGACATATCTCATGATATACGGGGATCAATGATGGTATTAACATGCTTGTTATATGAAATCCTTTGGTAATCGTTTTCACTATAATATGAGATTGGACAGCAGTATTTTGGATAAGCCTAAAGATTGGAAATGATTATGTTGGACATAAGTTAGTATTTTTTAAGGATATATTTTTTTTCGATATTATTGATGGGATGTTATAGTAATGTAGTTTTAGAAAAAGGACAACCTGCATGACGGGTGACAGCCCATCGCATCAGACAAGGCTGTGGGAATCGAACCCACAACTGAAGTGTGACTGGCCTTTATCGCCTACCATTGGCCTACAGGAAGTCCCTGGTTAGTAGAATCTAGTTTTATTTTATTACGCGGTATGATATATGAATTATAAGTTCATTTTTGGAATCGTATACGATTAACCTCACCATAGATGGTCTTATGTATTTTTGATAACTCTTGTAACCTTTTGTTTGAGACAGATGGAATGACCCATCATTCTATCACATGATTTGCTAACACTTCACAAATGACAAATCCAACTTCATTTCTTTAAGAGATGAAGTGGAAATTGTCCAAAGAACGACCAACGGTGACATTGTACCAAAATCAAGAAAGTATTTCATCTAATTCTGATTTCATCAACTTTAGGGAAATGATCTTGAAAACCAAAAATGTTATCCTAGTACTCTTATATCTGATGAATTAGATGGTACCTTATATCGTCACAAATTTATGGCTTTGTGATTGATGGCTTTTCTATAGCCATGTTCTCTACCACTCTCCATCAGAACATGGTGGTTAGATTTCTCTTCCATATCCATATTTTCACCTATGTGGAAACCCAGTGATTAGTTTATTTGGGTAACCGTTACATATCATACTTTTGTATTTAAATATTGGTTTTGGTATTCCTTTTTATGATGTGGGTTTCAATCAAAGAAACTTTCGAATATTAAACCATTTATAACCCCGACGAATTTCGAGGGTGAAATTCATTTTAAAGGGGGGTAGAATGTAACACCCTGAGATTTTATGAAAAATATTCTTTTTAATTTCATTAATGAATTGTGTTGTACGCTAAGCCAAAAGGATCTTGCACAACACGCATCCTTGACTTGTCTTGCATTACACGCAATCGCGACCTTCCTCGATAGCATGTGTAGTACCCAATACCGAGTTTCACTAAACAACGATATGCTATTAAAATATTATTAAAACTAGCCGTTATGAATAGTAATAACCACTTTTTGAAATTTTGTAAATTTTATTTTTCAAAATGGACTTCATTTTTGGATTTGGAATATCAAAATTATCTTAGGGTGAAATTTTGGTACTTTTCGAATAACTTTCATATTCTGATGAATAGTGAAAATTACTAAATTTTAATTAAAAACAACTTTTTTAATTGAAATAATTAATATTGATAAATTATTAATTTTAGTGGTTTTAAAGTATATTTAGAATATATTTTTACAATTTAAAACAATTTTGGTCATTGGATGTAATTTCACATTTAAACCAGATATAAACAAGTGTCAATCTTTTGATAGTTATTATCTCTTAAAAACATGCTATTTGTTTTGACGACGGGAATTAATTTTTAAATTAGTTAATGTAACTGATATGTTTTAAATTTGATAAAATAGACATCATTTTTGAATTCATAATATCAAATATATCTTAGTCCTAATTTTTGGTATTTTTCTAGAAACTTTCATTTTTGATGAATAGTGAAACCACTAAGTAGTAGTTAGAAAACTGAATTTTTCATAAAACATAATTTTACCGCTTCTGTGAGTGGAATTTTGAAAATACGAAAGACACGGCTAATATCAAGGACTAAAATGTGGTTCAATGAGTTGAAAATAATTTTTGGTGAATAGTAACTTTTTACTTTTTTTTACCACGGTTAAAAGTAAATAGGGTAATTAAGGGTAAAAGTGTTATTAATATTACCCTAACACATGTCCTAATTCTATTGGATAAGTTTAATTCGACCGAAAACAACCTTAGGAATAAAATATGACCATTTAGGCCCACTTGGATTAGATTAGGACATTTATTATTAATTTATTTAAAGAAGGGTTAAAATAGTTAAAATCAATGTTTAATAAGTATATCATTTTTAATATAGGGTTATACATAAGATAAATTAGACTATAAATATTCATTAGAAAGATAAAAATATTTCCTACATAATGGTATTTTATGTGTAATTTTTAGACATTAAATAATTTAATTTATTTATGACACAAAGATGATGCAGTAATTATCTTATTAATGAAATATTGACATAATTGATGTTATAAATTACCAAATAAATGTAATTTGGGACTTTTTATGAATTCCACTAATTTTATAGGTTAATATGACATGTTATTATTGATTTAATTAACTTGGTTAGAACTAATCATTCTGTTATGAGTTTCACAAAAATAAATTAATAAATAGTGTCAAAATTGACATAAAATAGTTTTTAAAACAAATATTATATTATTAATTGTTATTTTATTCCTATAAATCTACGGTTCGGCCAAAGGACTTAGATATGGTTATATATATTAATAATAAACAACTTGGGGTTCGTTTGTCTTGATATAGTAAGTTTATTAACCTTATAGTGTAAGAAAACAAGAAGACGCGGTAAAAGTTAAATTATCTAACTTAAAGTTAAATCTAAATGATATGGTTAAAATTGATACCTAAACTTGTCTAAATTCTATTGGATGAGAGTATTTCTACCTATACCCACCTTATCTTAGAAATATATCAATTTTAATCTATTAATAAACGAATTTGACTTTATAATAAAACAATATTTTTAGTTATTCCAAAGGGCCCCTCTCCTCCCTTATAAAAGGGCACCTCCTCCCTCTCTTCCTCACACCACTTTGAGCCTTCAATCTCATACAAACCCTGACAATTTATTCTCTCCACTTCCATAGAGACATCCTAGAGGTCCTGTTATTCTTCAAAGACCAATTTTAGTTCCCTAAAAGGAGGTCTCAAAGAAGCGCTTCAAAGAAGAGGTAATGTCTGTTACCGATTCTTTCATCTTTATTTCTTCTTCCACTTCTTATCCTTTAGTTGTTTCATTATGAAGTAAAAACATCAGTATCACTAATGTACTGATATGTTATTATAAGTATGAAACAACCCTATTTCACCATCTATCCATCCTATGGAAAACTAAATCACCGCGCGTGCGTACGTACGGAATACCGTCTCCACACTGTGGTGTAATCTATTTTCCACCACCACCTTACTTGGATGGGTATAATGGTGTAAATAATGACTATATATGATTATTGTAAAGTGATATTGATTCTGAAATAGTACATATACACTCCAATACAAGTCCATAATTATGAGAGTGATATCATCGCTCGTGCGTACGTACGGACTACCGTCTCCACGACACGATGAAATACATTCTCCACGTTAACCATTCATGAATGATTATAAAGTATATATAATAAGTAATCATGAAATATATGACATAATAATGATACTAGATTTATGTTTATATATGTGTATGTCATCTACTTAATTCCATTCAACTCAATAAGGAAACGAAAACAGCGTTCTTGCGTACGTACGGCCTACCATGTCCATAAACGATGTATTTCTTTCCATTTACTGATTTATTATATATATGTATATTCTGAATATATATTATATATAAATCATGTTTTATATTCTGGAATTATGTAATCATGATCTATGTAATCATATGAATAATTACAAGTCAAAACACGGACGACAAATGAAACGATTTTACCCAAAATGCTCTTTAACATTGAATTTACAAAAGAATGGGTAATATAAAGTCATAAGTGAACCATATATGATATCATAACAATGAGTATGATTCTGGAATAATTCAATGACATTATTTAAATCATTATACAGGAGGTTCGGACACTTACAAAGCAAATCGGACCTAAGGTAAGGGAAATATCACAATCTCATTTTTATCCGAGATTGTTTATACTTTGTTCTTTACTGGGGTGTATTTTATCATCTACATGAATGTTTCCTCAATATGTAATATTATTTCCATCCACCTACAATTGTTTAAATCCAATTTTATCCTTCGGTGAGTTTTTAGTAAAAGATAGGAAAGGAATATTATGTCGTTTTTCGTACAAGGTACTTTTTGACTTTTCCGACAAAAGTACGAGAAGAATGTTTTTTTAACTTATAAGGCATGAATGGATTTTTAAAACATTATTTTCAAGAAGCTTCCTTTACAAGTTTTCAAGTTTATTTTTAAACAACTTCTTTTAGTTTAAAATTGTATGATATGTTAAGAAAGGAAAATGTTTTTAAAGTATAAAGGATATTTTCCTCAAGAATGGAGTTCAAGTGTTTTATCAAAATTATTTTCCATATAAAATAATAAAGGGTTCTGTTTATATCCCTATTATTACTTTGATTTGATTATGTTATGATTCACTTATTTTTATAAATTATTTTATCTTATATGAATTGTTTTATGATGTCACGATGTTTAAGAATCCCATTTTTATTACATGGGTTATGCTATGATGTATGGTTTATGATTTTGTGGCACACATAATAATGGTGTCATTATGATATGGGTGGGACCTATATCTCCCTCCAATTCATTGGGTAAAGATTTTATATCTCATGAGATAGACATGTCTGGAACGGTAGGTTATACCGGTTCAGTGAAACAGGACTGAAACAAGGAGTGAACTCGGTTCAGAAAGGCACTTTGTCCACTAAGATAGTCATGGTAATGAGTCTTGACTAATAAGAAATGATTATCTCTGATTATGTGTGTATGCCACAAAGTTTCATGTTTTATGTTATGATTATTCGGATTACATTTCACTACTATGATTTATCCCATGTTATAAAATTATGATCTCTTTTGCAGGTTAAGATTTCCAAAAGATATGTTCTTATGAATATGATGTGATTGATATTTCTTTTGTTTACCCTTACTGAGCATTTGATCTCACACTTTTATGTTTTCTTTTCCCCAGGATATAAAGAAAGGATTTAGGTTTAAGAAAAAGAAGATCTTTATGGGAGATGTTGAAGATCTTTCACCACGATTAGAAGATTATATTCCGAGTTTCCAAAGACACTAAACTATTACGGTCCTTGTGTGTGTGTTTTTGTTATGTACTAAGTATTCCGAAAAATTAATGTAATGTCTATGTACGTCAAGCTTTTGGTCTCTACAGTTAGGACTCTACTATTTATTTTAATTCCATATGTAAAGTATTCTTATGTATGTGAATGGGACGAAATAAAGGAATGGAGTGTGTCTTATGTATCAAGATATTGAGGTACTAACCCTATTTGGTGAAACAAGTGAAACTAAGGAGACTTCTATTCTATGATTTGGAGGTTTTATGAGATACTTCCCGAGAGTTGAGAGATAATGATTGAGTCTTATGTGTGTTTTGTGATTCCCAACATTTTCTGGGGTGAAACGGAAATGGATTCTTGTCAAACCATGCTTGGTGAAAAGGTACTCAGGGTTGAACCAACATGTTACCCAACCTGATCTACCATTTCGATCAAAGGGTGTTCCCAATATACATGGGACAAAAACTATTGTCTATATATCAGTAACATTAATTAGATATGATTTCACCATTATACAAGAAATAAAGAATCAACGGATACAAATGATAATCTGGCATGACCCATCTGTGAATCATATGTCCATTTATAAAATAATTAGTCTTAATATATTTTAAATAACCAATCAGAGTAATATGAAGTACTAATAATAAGAAAACTCCTAAAATAAACTATTAAATAAGTTAACATAAAACAGCAATCAACCAACATATAATAAACCAAAACAAATTCTCATGGTAGTGAGGATTAGACTACAACATTAAAAAAGTAAAAATTAAACCCATCTTAAAATACAACTAATTTTCCCCATGTTTCCCACGATCACTCACCATATCTCAACACCATGAATCAATAGACAACCTAAACATAACTCAAAGATACAAGATCATGGGAACCTAAAATAAAACACGGTGGTTGTATATACCCAGTAGTGTATGTAGGGTGTGATCTAAACGTGCCCAATTGTATTTCACAAGTGTTTGTCTAATTTACATTCAAAATCAATTTCATTAATGATTTTATTAAATTTTAATAAAACATAGATTTTTTTAGATGTATGTTTAAGAAAAAATAACATTTCTTAATCATTTTAATAAAACACCACATGGACACCTTATTTGAGAAATAAAGAGTAAAAAATAGTTTTATTTACAAAAACAGCACAAAAAATACCCCTTAATGAATTTTTGAAAATGATACAAATCCCTTTCCTCTTTTCAAAATTATTTTTCAATTCCATTTTTCTTTATGAAACACACATCTTGACTTTTTATAATCCCATATTCTAAACTATTTTATATATTGATTTCAAAGTAAACTAATCCCACCATTAAAATTGATTGAATAAAAAAGACACTAACACGTCAATATATCATAATAAAATAAATGACCATGAAAATAGTCTCATATAATAAAATTGGAAACTAGGGGAAACATATAAAGAATTTAATAGGATCTATTATATAATCCTCAAAATGAACTATATGCCATGTGAAACTCCCTAGTAATCAAGTAACACAAACATAAACTAAAATAGATATGTAATCCATATTAGGATCTCCCAAGCTACTGAATCCCCATAATCCATCTAGTTTTAATTTAATCTATCTAACTAGGAAACATTTCCTAGTTAGAAAACAATTAATACTAGGGATTACACTCATCTTGGTCTCCTTCTTAGTCTCTTATGTATCCATTGAAAAAACATAAGGGAATCAATAATAAAATCAAGGAACTGGGAACAAGTACTGAGAATTAAAAATAAAAAAAATCTCAGCTCCTACTCTATTGAAAAAAACAACCCATTTTCACATTCATTCATATGCATTAATAATAAAAAATATATCACATCCCTCATGGGGAATAGTCCAAATCAAGTTTAATAAATTGATAATGGAGATCTATTGAGGGCCAAAATCATCAATATAATTCTTTAATAAATTATAAAATGGTACTTTCTTTATAAAATACATCATAATTACAATCTATTTTATAAGATTTTGAAATATTTCTGTAAAACATTATTTGATACCAACCAATAGAAAATTATCCATAAAATTATTTAAAATCTACTCCACTTTATCCTAAACAATTTATAAAAGCTAACACAATTCATTTATTCAAAAAATCCATATACCAATCTCTTTTCCATGACCTAATTTGGTAAAAAAATCCATTAATCATTCAATTCACCTTTAACAAGCATCGTTTTAATCTTTTAAAAACACATGGATTCAAAATTAACACTTTAGAAAACATGGAAATCCATTAAAACCCTTTATTTATAGTGGTCCAACTTTTAGAAAAATTATTAAATACATAATAACTCTCACTTTTAAATTTAGTTTAGTAAAATAAGGAATTATACAACATTAATCTCTCAAAAAATTCTATTTAAATGAAATTCACCAAACACATACCTACATCAAAGATGAATCCATCTATATTGTATCACCTTTGAAGGAAAAGGACTAACCAAGAAAGAATATGCCCTTTACAATCCCTAAACTCTAAAAAATTAAATTAAAAGCAACCATAAACCATAATTTCATCCCAAAACCCATAGGGTTAACGAGATAAAAGCAAGACATGGACAGAAAATGTGTAGGGAAATAAACAAAGAAATAAAAAGAGAAATTATTGGAATTAATTTATAGAAACCAACTTGAATTTATAAATGTGGAGCTTAAACTGGAAAGTGAAGGGATGGAGATCTCCTTGGTGTGAAATAGAGATTCATCTAAGTGAGAGGAGTGAAAAAGGATGCTAAAAAATTAAAAAAATGTGAATAAAAAGTGTAACATTTATTTTAAATGAGAACTATTTAGATAGAATGTTATTGATGAATAGTTTAATAAACTATGTTCCAACTATGAATAAGCTACTAGAAGTCATCTACATAATTTTTCATCATTGTAGAACAAATTTCCTCCTAAACATGAACCATTTTTCTTCCAATACACCAATTCTAATTAGACTCACAGAGTTAGCACTATAAATATTATTATTTGGACTAAATGGTATGTTGATCATACACACAAACCATGCACTAAAAAAATTATTTAAAAATATCGTTCACAAGACAACCTTTATGGTTTACCCTAACCCATTCACACTAATAGTTAAATAGAGTATAAAATTTTAGAAATTCCAATGTTTCAATAAAAAACCATCTAAAAATTTAAAATACCCAAAAAGTATATAAAATATAAAATAAAAATTACATTGGGGTGTCAAAATTCACCCAACTATAAAACATTTTCACCCTAAGGTTCATTTTTAATACTATAATTAAAGGAAAAATTAAAAACATCAACACCTACAACATATGTGGGAGGGTCATTAATTCATAATAAGGAATAGTGAGAACATTTTAACTAATGAAAACATCACTCCTCAAAAACCATTGATTCAATCCTTGATCACAAATAAACATATCCAAGAATGATCTAACTCAGAACTTTCAAAAACAAATATTTAAGAGTATGGAGAACTAACATATGTCTCCACACTATTTATAATTCCTTTAATGTAATGTTACTAGAGATAAGCATTCCTAAGAGATAAGAACCATAAAATAAAACAAGTTAACTTCAAGATCTAAATGGAAACAATAATCCTCTATAAGAAACAAAAATAATCTATGAATCAATCTCACTTACTAAAATAAATCACGTCCTATAGAACAACCTTAATTCACAAAATAAGATCATCCAAATCAACTACACCCCATTCCATAAATATGAAAAATCATACCTCAGTCAAAAATATTAATCACAATTAAATGATATATACTCTAAACATAGGTCACAAAATTAAATAAAATGAATTATCTAGGTCTTCAGACCTATAACATAATGTCACATTGAACCAAATAAGATAGAAAAAAACATCAGTCAATGAAAAATCTCAATTAGTTCCACATCCATCCTAGTGACGTGAAACACACGCCCAATTCCTTACCATATCCAAACCATCAAAAAATAAACCATCTAAAGTGTCTCCCAACATCTTCAATAGAAAAAATCAAACACTCGGCATAAGTACAACTACCTCAACTAACCCTTCATAAAGGAAGAACCATGAACTCATTAAGTAATAAATCTAATTGAAATTTCCTATATAGACCTAATATATTCTAATCACAAAAAGCACAACTACCAAAATAAAAAACATCCAATATTGCTCTGGGTAATTCAAACTATAGGATTTTTGAAAACAACCTATCTTACTCACATCCTCATAAAGACCTTGGTCATCAAGGAATAGGGGATGGTAACTCAAGAATTCACATATCAAGAGAGATTATATATCGACCACTCTATTTATCATTTTGTAGGATTCTATAATAAAAATATATTCACTTAAAAGTATAAATAATTCACCTTATGGACCATCCTAAAATAAAAAAATCAACACCCTTTCAATATCTTTCTAGGATACCAATAAAAGTGTCACAAAACTTGAATCTAACTCATTCACACTTCACAAACCAAAATAGGTATTCACAATGCACACCAAGAGAAGACCCAAATACATATATCAATAATGAATAATTTACCACAAAAAAATGTTTAAAAACATCAATTTTCTTTAAAACATATGTTTTTCATAGGGTATATTTTATTCATTTTATCAAGTTATTCATGATTTGAAAGAAACCCAAGAACCTTTCCAAAATTTTTATTTAATTTTTAATACTCATTAAAAATCACTTTCTATAAAAATACCACATCTGAAAGGGAGATTTAAAAAATGAATTTCAAAAAAAGGACACACAATCTTTAAAACATTCAACACTATTAGAAACCCAATTTAACTTTTTAATATTAACTTCTATTTCAAAAAAACTCCCTTATTTCCATTAAAAACCAAAAAAATTCAGGATGCTCACTTTCATTTCAGATCATTTTTATAAGAATCCACTTTATTTCAAAAACATTTTCATTAAAACCGACTTGAATTCCAAATAAATTCCCTAAATTTTAATTTCATTTCAAAACCATTTAAAAAATTCTATAATGGAATAAAATAATTTTTAAAAACTAAAAAACCACATTAAATCCTCATTTTATTTGAAAAAATAATATTCCAAATTAATAGAAAATAGGAATACCAATTAAATTAAAAACATTTCAAAAAACCCAAAAATATCATATTTTTTATCCTAAAAAACATTTTTCTAGGATACATTACTTAATTTTTTAAACACACATTCCAATGAAAATGAATAATGAATCGATAAAAAAATCATTCAATGAAATTAATTTACTATAAAACTCTCTTAATTAACCATTATTCAGTGTTAAGAACAATTGGAATCAATTCAGAAAATAAAGGAGATAAGAAAACACATCTGGGTGAAATGTGGAACTATGCATGGATTTGTCACATAAGAGTTCCAACCATTCTCTAACAATGAAATAGTATCCGAAATTGATTATATATCACTACTTATAGGTTCCTCATAGTTTTAAAAATCTCACACCTCTAGTTATTTCACTATTTTTCCTCTAAAATATCAAGGAGACACATAAAATCATTAATATACTCAATGAAGCTAAAATTTATATAATATCATATAAAAATACATCAAAAACAACAAAGAAACTTGAATTGAAGATTCAAATCTTGATTACCTATGGTAACTCAATTATATGGGTGGGAAAGAGCTAGCTAGACTCCTCGTACCAAACCTATCGAGTCATGATATCCTTGTTTCCATAATACAACATTTTACTAAATAAAAATTGTGATCTTTAAAAAACCTAGTCCGTTATTAAAACCTAAACTCAAATACAATCATTAATAAACCTTCTTGGAATAACCTGATACATCGCCTGACAAGATAATTCACAAGTTACAATGGGAATTCTCAGTCCACATCAGATGGAAAATGTTGACTGTGTATCAAGTGGATACAATTGGGAATGATTTCACCCTCATATAAGAATGTGAAGAAAATTGGAAACTACATAGAATATTACATGGCCCATCCGTTCATCGAGTTCCCATGTATAAAATAAATGGTCTCATAAGAAATGAAACAACCAATCAGATTAATACACAACATCAATAATAAAATTACTCTAAAACAAAACCATATAACAACTAAACATAAAATGTAAATAAACCTCATACATATAAACAACCCAAAAGAAATATCTTTGCCAAAAAACTCAATACATAAATATCCAAAAATGTAAAAATAAAACCTATCTAGAATAATAACACATTGTATTTATGTAACCCATGGTCTCTCACCATATCACAACACCTTCTATCAACGTAAAAACCAAACATAACCTTAAGTGACCATATCCTAGGAACCAAAAATAAAACATGAGTATTGTGAACACCCTTTAGAGTATGATGGGTGTGAAAAAAACATTCCAAATATTATTTCACAAATTATTTTCTGTAGTTTCATTCAAAAATTCATTTCATTAATACTATTTTAAATTGAAATTGAAAAACAATCACATGTAAGTATAAGAAACCAAATAATATGTCATTATCACTTTTAAAAAATTCCACCCATCTTCGTGTAATAAATGGAAGAGTTTTTTTTCAAAAATACTTTTTAACCAAAGAAATATGACACATTAATGAAATTATGAAAATAATCTAAATCCCTTTTCTATTTCAAAAAACATTTTCAACCACCTTCTTTTTTATGAAACACGCATCACTTTTATCTAAAAATACAACTTTCCAAACAATTTTATAAATTTAATTAAATGAAAAATAAAACCACATATGATTAATAAATAATGAAAATAGGTACCAGCACATCAATAAGGGGTAAAACCAGTAATTGTATGTGATCAGCCAAGGTAAGTGTCCCATGATGCTTAATATGTCATCACTCTCAAGTGAATGGGAAGGATCATTGATTACTTGATTTTATACACACTAAAACCAGTAATTGTATGTGATTTCATATTAGGTTACCATCAAGGGTTTGATCAATCAATGATATTGATTACCATTGGCCGCTCAAAATCAACAAAATTGAATCGATGTGAAAATTGAACTCAATTAAGGCATCACATCAACAACGTGATGAGAATGACAGATTTTTGTAGATGATAATATTTCCACAATACCAGAACATTCATACTCACGGGTTCAAGATCCTTTATTTTATCAATCGACATAATCTAGTCACACACTCATGAAAGTGAATATGTGGGAAAAGAGGCAACCACACTCAAATCATCACAAGAACCAATTTACACATTAAGTAGGTAGATTCTTGTTCCTTTGATTTGTATTATATACAACTAGAATAAATATTAAATATAAATTAATAAAAATATAAAAATATACTAAAACCTTGAAATTCAATTACCTTCTAATGGTTACAAGCATGGATCTCGAGATTACAACAAATAACACCCCCCCCCCCCACAATTGATCACTAAGAGACCTAGAAGTACATGAGGGAGATTATGGATAAATAAGGCTCTAAAGTTTGACAAACAATTACCCCGATTAATTAAACATATGAGAATTAGGGGGTCAGGTAATTTTATGGATAATTATATCAAAATTTCCACAACAAATTAGTCCAGGGCCTAAAGGGTTAGATGACAATTCATGATAGACATTTTACACCTTTTTTCAGATGATTGACTGACCAAAATGCATGAAAATGTTATGAAATTAGATAGAGAGGTGGGACATAGAGTTGGATATCCAATATAAGATAAACCATCCCAATTAATGTTTTGAGGCATATGTTATGGTCCAAATATAGAAGGTTGGTCCAATATATCCCTCCTAGAATATCTTCACATTGTAGACCAATTTTAGGCCTTCAAATAGAAGAATTGAGATTATTGTTCCTCTATATAAATATATCCTCCATAGTTAAGATATATTTCACTAAGTGTCAGATCAATTGGATGCAAGTATCATCCATAGTAAATATTGAATTCTATAAGTGTGATCGGTATCTCATGCATTTTGGTTAGTTTTGCTTGAATTCTATTATGGGCTCTCCAAATCACCTCCTCCTACAATGTAAACATTAAAACAAGTAAAATTGACATATTTATTAGTGATAAAAATTAAATAATTTAGTAAAACATGATTTTTAATGTATTATGATATTTATAATATTTCATAAAAACTTGTTTAAAATCGCGGTTAAAATAGTGGAAATGAATAGTAAATCATTATGCGATCACACCCCCACACCTAAACTGTTGTATTGCTATGAAAAGTCTTATATCATAACCAAGTACCATTACTAAATAAAAGTTAAAAAATATTCCAAGATTACTTTTATATTAAATTAATCATATCTCATTTATGAAATCAATTTTCCTATCATTTTTCTTCTATTACATTCGAATTTCTTCAACTTCATTCTTTCACCCATGAAACATGTCGCAACCTACCACCCCTAAAACTTTTCCCCGTTAAATCAAAAAACATATAAAATTGGATTTGTTTTATTTTCTAAGAGTCCATGTGATATTACCATATGCATTCCAATACTCTATGTTCTCTACCAGCAAAAAAAGTGAATTATTCCAGAGGACATCCAATAGTTTGTTTTGGGATTTAAGGGTTGGTAGGATTTTATGTTTAAAAATTATAAGGAAGAATAGGGGTGATTAATATCTTTAGAAAAAATAATTTCAAAATTTATAAAGAGCTCGCAATGAATTTACTCACTCAACCCCTCACAGATTGAATCACTTCCAACTCACTCTCTCATTTGTTCCTTTTTTGTGGGTCTCGACCAAGTTTTGAATAAGAATGAGTTAACATCCTCTTTTTTCCATTATTTTATTTTGTTATATTTTTTATATGTACATTACTATATTGTTTATATTTTTTTTTTATTGAGATAAATAGGGAAATATGTATAGCACAATGATATAATATGGTTTGTAGACCTTGTATCCAAAACAAATGTAGAAACCATTTTTATCAACAAAGTAAAATTATTATTTCCCAAGAATTCCCAAGAAAACGCCCTCTACCCCACACTTTCTGAAAATAACACAATAATACACACAATATATGGTTACGTAGGGATAAATATTCTTGTAATGTGGATACATAAAAGGAATTTCATGGTCTATAAGTCTTAATAATGGTAAAATGTAAAGGCGTTCAAAAATATAGGCTAATTAAACAAAGGTAATTTCAATGAAATATGGACTCTATCATGAGTGTAGCACACTTTGAATCAAATTTCTTCAAAGAGAATCAAGTAACTTTAAAGTTTCTCTACATCACCTAAGACCCTCAAGAAAGTGATTTAAAGGAAGAATATTCAATAAAGGGATTAGAATGTCTCTCATGTAAGGGATTAAAATATTGGTTAGTGAAAATGAGGCAGGAGTTTCAAAAATCCATTAAAAACCTAATAATTATTTGAAAATAATAATTCTATAAAAATATTCCATATCGACATTCATTTGAAAAAAAAATCTGAAAATAATGGAATTTTCCATACAATCAACTCAAGAATGAAAACTAATTTTAGATATTCTTTTTAAGATCAATGTTTATCTAAAAAATAAAAAAAATCTAAAATGAAAACTTTTTTTTTTGTTTTTTCTTTTTTTATAATCCTAACGATGACATGTCACCCTCCCCCATACCTAAAAATTTAATTCTCCTTAATGAAAGTTGTTTAAATGAATAGAAAAATAAATAAAGGTAGGGAGAAGGTACAACCTACCAACTGGACTCATTTATGACTTCCATCAGCTAGATTGCCTCCATCATATTCTTTGGAAAATATTCATAGAAGTGTTTAAGCCTCTACACATTGATAGTAAACCTATTTCTACTATTCTCATGCAAAATATATATAGATACAAATGGGTAAACATTAGTAATAGTATAAGGACTGAGCCATTTGAAATAAAGCTTAACAGGGTGGATCTTCAGCCAAGAATTAGATATTAGGACCTTCTAAATAATATGAGACTTCTTCTGATGTATCATAACATCGTGTATATATTATGTCATCTATTTATTGATATAGTAGTTCTCATATACCTCATGTTAAATTTCTTCCAACTCTTGAATTTTCAACATCCCATACTCACCTGCATATGATAGATTAATATTAAATTATTTAACCCTCCAATATTCATGGTGTTCTATCTCCACCAAGAGGTGAAAAGACTTTCCAAACAAAATCCTGTATAGTAACATTCCAATTGGGGTTATAAAATTTGTACGGTATGCCCAAAGTTCATAATCCAAATGAAAACTCCAATCTTTCCTATTAGGTTGTACCATTTTTTCCAAGATTCTCTTAACTTCCGGATTTAAAATTTCTCTTTTTCCATTAGCTTGGGGTGATATTTAGTAGAGACTCTTTGAACAACACCGTATTTATGGAACAATTTTTTCATGTTGTGATTGAGAAAATGTGAACACTGATCACTAATGATGAATCTTGGAAAACCAAACGTACTCAAAATTTGGGACCACACAAAATCAACAACTACTCAAGAGTAATAGGCCATAGTAGTATTTTTTCGACTAATTTAGAGACATATTCAATATATATTAATATGTACACAAATCCAAATTAATTGGGAAAATTCTCCTTGAATTCAAGGCCCCATGCATCGAGGATCTCACAAAGTAACATGGGTTTTTGGTAAATTCCATTCCTCTTGGAGATATTCCCTATGAATTGACATCAATTACATTATTTAAAAAATCGATGGGAATCCCTAGAAATTTCTGTCTAATAAAGTCTTGAGTCAAGGACCTTTCTAACTATACATTGAGATAAAAAGATTCCCCCATAATCCAAAGTGTAGAAAAAGGTCAAAACAAAGGTGAACTCATGGTCCAAGACACACTGACTCACTACTTGGTTGGTAAATATTTTCCAAAAATATGGGTAATCCCAAATTTACCATCTATAATCATGCTTAAATCTATATGATTGTGAAGTGATGAAATGGGGACCCCAGATTCTTCTAGAAAATTCACAATGTTAGTATACCAAGGGGTATGTTCCACAACATCACAAATGTTCTCTTTATGAAATAATTATCAAATGGGTATAGATGAGTCAACATAGTGGTCCAATTGTGGGGAAAACTACTAATATGGTCACCTACCACATTTTCCACTCCACTCTTATTTAAAACCTCTGGGTCAAAATCCTAGATGAGGATCATACATCAAATGAGGTGGGGCTAGGATTCTGCTTTCTTTAGGAGAAAACGAAGGGCAACGTGATCCGAAAATACAAATTTTTTTAGTGAATAAGATATGAATAGAATTGTTCCAAAGAAAACATGTTAAAAAGAAGTTCTTTTTTAGTGGTTGTATTTTTTTATTTGGAATGGTCAAAGGTACTTGAGGCATATGCAATGAAATAAGGATCCTTTTAAACCGTTTGTGATAACACTACCACAACTGAAAACAGAGAGGCATTACACAAAAGTTCTAATGGGATATCCCACCTTGATGGTTGAATGATGGGAGGATATGTGAGACTCTTTTTCAGTGAATTGAATTCATCCTCAAAATTTTTATCAAATAAAAACATTGAATATTTTTTAAAAAACTAGCATAATGGAGTTGAGATCTTACTAATGGCTTTAATTAATCGATAGTAAAAACTAGCATAAAACAAGAAATATCACACATCATGAACACATTTTGGATATGGAATCCATGAAATTAATTAAATTTTTGATTTATACAACTTAAATTCCCTCATTTTAAATAACAATCTCAAGAACTATCCCCTAATCAACATTAAAATTACATTTCTCATAATTTAATATGATATATTTTTCCATTTCTTACGTACCAAATTATTGTGCATTTTGAACCATGTTTGATATTAATTCATGAGAGGAGGAAGAAGTTTTATAATCTAGGGAACCACCAGCTTAAAAATCTACCAATCCATGATCGATGGGGACAAGTCTCTCTTATAAGTATGGAATTAATAGTTGTTCAATAATTTGTTGGTGGAGAAAACATGAGAAAATTATTTTGGATCTCTCCCAATATTCATGAAGGGTCTCTCCTTGTGATTATCTAATTACATATATTTCTTTTCTAATTGACGAAGTTCAGAGGGTAGGGAAAAATTTCTCTAGAAAGATTCAATTAAGGTAATTATTGGCCCAAATTTTGGTAAGCAGATAGTATATCCAGTCATTGGCTACATCATCAACGTATAAAGGGAAGTCTCTAAATTTAATGAGTTCCTCATACATGTTTTTGGGCTTCATGGTGGAGCACATGATGTGAAACTCCTTAAGATGTTTGTTAGGGTCATAACTAGGAAGAATATGGTATTTTTGAAGGAGGTGGATGATTCATCATCTCATATAAAAGTTGTATGTTTCCTTAGGATATTGGATGTATGCATATTGGTACTCCACATCTGAAGTGGTCAGTTATTTTAAGGTTGGATTATTTATAGCCATGATTTCAGGGGTTCGGCTTTGTTAAAAAAATTGGTTTTGGAACACTTTTGGTTCCAAAATGTATTCCTTGGTGTTACTTTAATTTCCTACTCTAGATGATCTAATTTGTCATTGAATGGTTTTTTCAATATTTGGGTCAAATTCAAGTAATTTTTCTTTTCTAAATCTAATCACTCAACAATGATGTCCAGTTTTATTTTTATTATTTTTTTGTATTAATTTGTATATTTTTATGATTATAGATGGATAAAATAATATAAATTAAGAATAATTAATGGATAAAAGAAATTATAATGTTACATTACATAATTAGAGAGAGAGGAAGAGAGAGGGAGGGAGAGAAGAAAAAATACACAAAATCAAACAAAAGAAAATACAAAAAATAATCAAAAGGGATGGGGATATTGAAAGGAGTGATTATAAAGAATTAAAATAGATAAATAAAATGAAATAAAAATATATATCTTGGATCCCCACCAACGGTGCCAAACTTTGATCGCATTGTCGAGTACATCAAATTAAATATTTAGTTTTTACTTGAATTTACACAGCATTACAGGAATGATAGGTCGTATCTCAACAGATCTTAAGATAATTACTTAAAAAAGAAGGTTTTTATTATGAAAGTAAAATATAAACTATATTTAAGAAAACCTGGTGTTTTTTATTTTAAAATAGAAATTGAAACTATATTACTAAGTGAGATAAATTAGATGGAGAAATCATGATCAACTAAGGTAAGTGTCCCTTGATGCTCAATCCACCATCGATCTCAGGGGAATGGGAAGGGAAATTTATTACTTTATTTTATTAACACTAAAATAAGAAATACTATGTGATTTTTTTATAGGTTACCACCTAGGATTTGATCAATCAATGTCATTTATAACTAGCGACAGCTCAAAATCAAAAAAAATGAATTAATGTTAAAATATAATTCAATCAAGCTATCACATAAATAATGTTATGAGATTATCAGATTTGTGTTGATGATAATATTTCCACACAAAAATAACATGGATATTCATCAGTTTAATATCCTTTATTCTATAAATTTCCATAATCCATTCACATGCTCATGAAGTGAAGAGGAGGAAAATGAGGCAACTCCACCCAAATCATCACAAGATCTGATTTACGCATGGAAGAAAAAGGATTATGGTTCCATTGATTTGTACTATAACAAACCAAAATAAAAAAATAATAATTATTAATAAATGAATAATAATATAATACACACCTATAGATTCAATTACCATCAAATGGTTACAAGCACGGGGCTTGGGATTATAACCAGGAACACCCCCCAAATTGATCACTAAGAGGATTAGAAGTTCATGAGATGGAAGAGGGGAAAATGGATGAATAAGGCTCTCATGATTGACTCACCCTTACCCCTGGTCATGAAAAATATTTTAGTGAGGTGGGGAGTGATTTTATTGAAAATTACATAAAACATTCCACCAAAAGTAGTCATGTATCTAAAGGACTATGTGACTATTCATGGTAAAATTTTTACTCTTTTTTATATGGATATTTTACTAAGGGAAATGTGATAAAATGTTATTCAATTAGGTTAATAGGTGGGACATCGATATTTTGGTTCAATGAAGGTGTAATAAGTCCAATTGGAGTTCTGAGGCCTGAGTTATGGCCCAAATATAGAAGGTTGGTCTGATCTAGCCCGCCCAGAATATCTTCACATTATGGTCCAATTTTAGTTCTCCAAATAGATGAATTGGGATTCATGGTCTTTTAGGGAAATTTATCCTACGATGTTTTTTTATTTTACACTTATTTTTATCCAAATTGGATGCAATGATTATCAATAGTGAATATTTATTTCTGTATGTGTGATCGGGATCTCGTGTAGTTTAGCCGGTTTTGCTTCAATTACATCGTGGGCTCTCCAAATCACCTCCTCCGATAATGTAAGAATTTAAACAAGTAAAATTTTCTTATTTATAATTGATAAAAATTAAATCATTAAATAAAAAATAAATTAAAATTTATTATTATATTTGGAATATTCATTACAAAACCAATTTAAATAGTTGTGTAAGGGTGGAAAAGAATAGTGAATCACTGTGTGATCAGGTATTTATTACAATATAGAAGTACCATTTTAGTTTAAAACACAAATCATATAGCCAATGTAATGCCTCGACCCCAGTTCGCCCAAATCTAGTGCATTATTTTAATACATTGGCATGATTACAAGTAATCAAGTCCTAAAGGACCGATCAGTTTAGCAGTCTTGGAAAATAGATTACATAAAACAACTTGACATTATATTTTCTAAAATAAATTACAATATATAAAATCCTTTTATAATTCCATTATTCCCCTATCTTATCCCTACATATTAATCAAAATACACCTCTTAGCATCCTGCGAAAATAAAACATAAGAAAGGGTGAACTCAGATTCTTAGTAAGGGTAAATAATTTAGAGGAAGCTATAAACTTGTAAGGAAATATGTATAATAAAAACAGTATCCTTTTAAACATAAACAAGAAAATACTATTGCAAAAATAAATCAAAAATTACTATATAAACATGCACATGAATATTCTACAAGTTGAATAATAAAATGTAATAAATAATTTCATAATGAGGAAATGTATAATATCGAACATAATAACCATTACGTCAAGGCCTTGGGAAAAGACCATTCACAAATATTTTTTCAAGGACTTGTGCAAGACACTAGTTTGTCTCATGAGACCTACCAATGCATAGATGGGCTTAATCGGGCGCCACCCATCACTTACTATGTCTAATTTATTTTTCATATGAAAAGTTTGAAACATAACATAAACATTTGTTTTAAAACTAACTTACGAAATGTTAATAAATTAATCATAAATCATGAATGGTATAAAAATGGAACATCCCCATTAAAAAATATCATAACTCATTAATTACAATATGAAATATTGTATTATAATAAATTAACCTCATTCAAAAATAACATCTAGTAAAGGATGTTGACATAGTTGAAAATAATAAATAAAACTTTTTGAGAGGAATATCCCTTTTCCTTAAATTATTTAGAAGTCACACAATTTAAAAAAGATTTCATTTAATATAGATTTTGAATAAAATTCTCCCATATCACTTTGAAACCTTTGAAATGAATTAACATTTTAAAACAATCATGTCCATATAAATAAATCCTTAAAATCATTTTGAAAAAATGGACATTAATTAAACATATTTAGAAAAATAAATCATTAAAACATTTAAAATTGTGATCCAGTTAAATTTTACCTTCTATAAAACATAAAATATTCTTTTTGAAAACATTTTTATAAAATATGGACATGGATGATAAATATTTCCTAGAAAATACTTACACATAAGAAATCTCAGTTAATAATGAGATTGAGGAATTAACCCTTACCTTGTACTTTTTTTTAGTCAAGGGTACATTTAACCTAATATATAATGACCATAGTATGTGATTAAGTTATAATTGAACCATATTCATATTTCTGGTATCATATATGATTCATTTATGACATTATACTACACATTTAATAATAAATTCCTTGTTAAAGTAATATTTTGGGTAATAATTACTTTCTTTATCGTACATTTTTTAACTTTTTAATCCTTATTGTATAACCTATATCATGTTTTAAATAATTCAAAACTATAAAATTATTTATATATAATATATATTCAGAATATAACTACGTATAATAGAGATATATGAAATGGAAACACTGTTCATGGAGAGGGTAGTCTGTATGTACACATGAACGTTGTTTCTATTTTCTTATCGTATAGTATGAAAGTAATTAAACAACATATATTTATATACATAGATATATATTATTCCATTATAAATATATTTTCATATATCTCATATTTAATCAATATATATTTTTATAAAAATTCTTGATTGGTGATCGTTGAAGATGAATCTCATCACGTCGTGGAGACGGTAAGTAGTACGTACGCACGAGAAAAAATATCATTCTATTGATGGTGAAAAAGTGTTTAATTGGATGGTATATTATATATAAAAAATAATTACCATGTTATATTCATTATTTAAATTAATTATACGCATTGTTATACCCTTCCAAATAATGTTGTGTTGAATAAAAAACTACACCACAACGTGGAGACGGTAAGTCGTACGTACGCACACATGGTGAATTTTTCATTCATAGGATGGATATAATAATTAATATGGTTGTAAAATATTTATAATAACATATCATCATGTATAAGGTACTAGATTTATTATTTTAGTATGGTAACAATAAAGAAAACTGATGTATACGAAGAAAAAAACGTTGAAAGATGTGATAAAATAATTACCTCTTCTTTAAGAGTTTCCTTTTGATTTGAACAAACGGTATCAATAGGTTGGATTTATGCTAAAGTTCATTCCTATAGGTTTATGTGAGGGATTTTGGGAGGATATTTGAGCTGGTTTTATCCGAACCAAATGGATTTGGAGGTGTGAATTTTAAAGAAAGTGAAGTACTCTTTTATAAGAGAAGTGAGGGGAACTTTAGGAAAAGCTTGAAATATTAATTTATTATAAACTTATTTTCGGTTTCTAATAGATCCAAATGGATTTATTTAGAGTATAATATTGGTATTGGTATAAATAATCTCAACCAATAGGTTTTAGACATGTTTATGTTACCATATTAACCTTATCTTTTAGATTTAACCCTTAGTTAAATAGTTTAACTTTTACCATGTCTTCTTGTATTTTTATACTACATTGTTAATATAGTTACTGTAAAATTCCAAGAGAAACTAAAGTGGTTAAATAATGACATATTTGAAATTATAAAATTCATTTGTCTGAATCTGATATTTTTAGGACTAT
Source organism: Viscum album (assembly GCA_963277665.1). Lineage (NCBI taxonomy): Eukaryota > Viridiplantae > Streptophyta > Magnoliopsida > Santalales > Viscaceae > Viscum > Viscum album. Next base: position 353,228,135 of record OY728155.1, on the reverse strand, counting down.
TATATAATTTATAAAATAGTATTTGTTTTAAAAACTCATTTGTGTCAATTTTGACACTATTTAGTATTTGGTTTTTTGTTAAAGTCATCAAAACTTGATTACTTCAAAAAAATGCATTGACTCAATACTAACATGTCATACACACCTATAAAATTCTTGTATGGTACAAAAAGTTTCAATTCACATTTATTTTAATATTTATAATATCAATTAGTTTAATCCTTCATTAATAAGGTAATTATTGCATTATCATTATGTCATAAATAAAATTAACTTTTCAATGTATAAAAATTATAAATAAAATAACATGATGTATAAAATATTTTCATATTCAAAATGAATATTTTTTGTTGAATTTATATTATGTAGGACTCTATATTAAAAATGGTTTAGTTATTAAAATTTGAATTTAACACTTTAAACTATTCTTTAAATAAAATATAATAAATGTCCTAATCTAACCCAAATGCATAAAAAAGGATATTATTTCTTTACTAATGTTTTTTTGGTCTAAAAAACTTTTACAATATAATTAGGACATGAATTGGGGTAATTTTTTAATATTATAATATTATTTGTAACTTAAATTACCATATTTACTTTTAACCGTGGTAAATAAAATTCAAAAGTTACTATTCAACAAAAATTATATTTATCCTATTGAACAAAATTTTATTTACTAATGAAAACCTTGTCTATAGTATATTTGAAATTCAATTCACAAAAGCGGTAAAATTATGTTTTATGCAAATTTGTATATGTGCCTAGAAGGTGGGTAAAAGACGTTAAAAAATTCAATAAATTTTTATATGTCTAATCTAATTATAAAATTAATAAAATGAATTATATTGGAATAATATATTTATTATTTATCTATTTTGAATTTAATATAAATTTTAATAAAAAAATACTTATTTAAATGAAAAGGTCCGTTTTTATGTACTATGTAGTATTTTTCATTATTCATCAGAAATTGAATGCTTTTAGAAAAATACCAAAAATTCACTGTAAGATAATCTTGATATTTTGAATTCAAAAATGAAGTATATTTTACTCAATTAAATTTTTTACGAGTGTTTAAATTTAATTCTATTATTGTTTATAAGAGGATACAAAAATAGTTCTTTTAACAAAATAGTTTTTATAAATATAAAACTATTTAACAAAACATGTACATTTCGTTATAAATATTTTTTAATTATGTGAAAAAATTATAAATAACCTTTAAATTTTATTATTTACTATTCATACTACAATATTTATTTGATAAATAAATAAATAAATCGTCTAAATAATTATAATACTAATGTGTTGTTTCACAGAAACTCAATCTTTCATATAACGCAAGTCAAGCCAGTGTTGTGTGCAATATAAGCTAATAAATTACTTAAAAGAGATAATGCACTATGAAATATTGGGGTGTTACATTCTCCCCTCCTTCAATAAATTTAGTCCTCCCAATTTAAAATTTTTCTACAAAAATTAAAGGTTGAAAATAGAAAATACATTTGTTGAAAACCCACATCGGAAATAGGGTTAATAAAATTTAGAATTAATAAGAGGGAAATAGAAATGAAGAGGTGAACACAAAAATAGGATTATGAATAAGAGAACATTGGTGGAATTTAGAGACACATAATTGGAAGAAAACGTAAATTTTTATATGGAGTGATTGAGGTCAACAATCGAAAACAAGTAAAAAATAAATGGAAAATTGAGGGCCTAAAAGTCATAAATCTATAGTAATTTAAAGTATCATCAGTTCAACAAAACATAAGGTATTATTATAACACATTTTTTAGATAATTTTTTGCAAGAGGAGGGTTAATTTGTTATCAATCTAAGACCACACGAAAAAAAATACTTGATTTCATTATGTGTCATTATCATAATCTCATCATTTTGTTGTTCTTTGATCTATTTTCACTTAATCGCTTAAAATATGAATTGAATATTCAGGAAGGATTTTTTTATGCCTGAAGCACAATTGATAAATCATAAGGTCCAATATTATTTCTTTAATCCTCTATATGTTTACTAAAATCCAAAAGGTTAGTTCAATGTATCCAATAAATTATACTTTAACCTCAAAAAAAATATCGAGTGCTCAACTCACTCTATTCCAACCTATAGACTTATCCAAAATACTTGTGTCCAAACTCATAGTTCAAAATTTTATATGGGAGGTAAATGTAATGAGGATATCTTTTTCCCACATAATAACATGTGAATACATTCATCATGTATTCTCTTAAAACAAGGTAACAGCCTCAATTAACAAAAAACCATATTGAATACATTCATGCTCCCTTATTCCTTATAGAATAGTGGATATACTACCTTAAATCCAAAAATTTTGTAACTCCAACAATTATGGAATAAAAAAAACTAAATATTTCCACAGAATTCAATAATATCCAATATAATTTATCCAAATAAATCATCTTGTATTCCAAAATCCCTTCCTCAATATTAGGACCATATTATGGTTTATCTTTCCCTCAACCATGTATTTTCAAAAATGTTTAACTTGTTATTGAGTCACTTTTCTTTTTACCATAAAATCTTTAATCCTCAATGAAATAGTTCTACAGTACAATCCTTATTTGTTTCCATAATTCATATAACCAATAAATAATTGAAAAAACACTCAAATGACATAATTCTCCAATCCAGAAACAAAAATACATTAATTATTTCACGTCAGCTATAGTAACAGCTTATTCTTGACCTTGATACCATTTATTATTCTGAGCTATATTTCCTTGATTCTTAGGACATTTATTTTCGTAATACCCCATTTCAATACAGTTGAAACACTGAATATTTGTCTTTTATTTTTTCCCTTTTCATTAATTTTTTTTGAGGAACTTTTTCTCCACACATATAATAAACACCCAGTCCTTTCAAGAACATCCCAGGTGATTCCTTCCACAATTATCACGTAAGGGAAAATTCTCTGTTCCCTTTTTCACTATATCTATATTTCTCTCTTCCAACCTCTATTTCTCTAGCTTCGTTTCAAAGCCATAGGACTTAGAGAATTCTTTACTTATCTTATTAACACATGATATTATTTCCTCAAATGATGAGAATACATGGGAGTATTTTTATCTTTGAAATGTTGGCTTAAGACAATAAAATATAGGATCCTTATTACTCTTTGGGATATGTTCATTGGTGGTGTAGTCATTCCATCAACTAGGATCCATTTATAAACAATATCATACACTAGATTGTGTTATAAATAATAATTCATGATTCTAAACTAGTCAAATAATTAACATAAATTGATAAAAATTATGCATATCTAATATCATAATCATAAATATGGTTTCATTGAGGACATATTTACTCATAAATGCTTTATAATGGTTTGTAAATAAAATATTAATTATCCTAATAATATCCCCCAAGAGTGTCAAACTAGATTTGCAGTAAGGCCTGTTGTCGTGTACCAGAATACCCCAGGTCAAGCCCAAAACTCCTTGTAGGAGTTTTCACTCCTAGGTACATCTATTCTTGAACCATGTCCACTTTTAGTATCTAGGCAGCGCTATATTTTCTGGAAATACCAACATAATCTCTATTTTAAATTTCTTGGATTCTATGCAATACATATCCTCAAATTCTATCTTAGGGTTATGATCCCTAATCTTATTTTTCTAAATGTATTTCCAAGGTTTATTTTTAAACTTCCTCTGATACGAACTGCAATTCCCCAACCCTAGTTATCCTAGAGCCAATGCATTATTTTAAGACATTAGGATAATTAAAAGGAATCATGTCCCAAAGGACCGATCAGTTTAGCATTCTTGGAGAATATATTACATACAATAACTTGACATTATATTTTATAATATAATATAAAAAATATATAATCCGTTTAGAATGAAATTATTCCCCTAACATAACCCTAAATATCAATCATAATACACTTCTTGGCATCCAGGTAAAATAAAACATAAGACAGGGGTGATCTCAGATGCTCTGTGAGGGTAAATAATTCAACGGAAGCTATAAACTTTTAAGGAAAGATGTATAATAAAAACAACAGCCTTTTAAACATATACATGAACATAAAATGGAAGAAATAAATCAATAATTACCATATAAACATGCACATGTATACTCTACTAATATAATAGTCAAATGTAATAACTAATTTCATAATGAGGGAATGCATAATGTTGGACATAACAACTACTATGTCAAGGACTTTTTCCAAGGACATTCAAAAATATTTTTTCATGGGATTCTTCCAAGACACTAGTTTGTATCGTGAGACCTAATGATTCATCAAGGGGCTATATCAGGCCCCTCCCATCACTTACTAAGTTCAATTCATTCCTCATATGAAAAGTTTGAAACATAACATAAACATTCATATTAAAACAAGCATACAAAATGTTAATACATTAATCATAAACCATAAATGGTATAAAAATGGAACATCCACAGTCAAACATATCATAAATCATTAAATACAATATTTAATATTTTATTATAATAAATTAACCCCAATAATGAATAATATCTAATAAAGGATGTTAACATAGTAGGAAATAATTAGTAAAACTCTTTGAGAGGAATATCCCTTTTTCATGAAATCATTTAAATGTCCCGAAATTTATAAAATATTCCATTTAAAAGTGCTTTTCGAATAAAAGTGTAACATACCGCATTGAAACCTATGAAAGGTATTAACATTTTAAAGCAATCGTTTCCATACAAATAAATCCTTAAAATCATTTTGAAAACATGGAAATTAATTAAATATATTTATAAAAATAAATCACTATAAAATTTAAAATTATGATCTAGTTAAAGAGTGTCTTCCATAAAACATAAAATATTCCTTTTGAAAAAAAAATTATGAAATATTGACATGGATGATAAATATTTCCCATAAAACACTTACACATAAATAATCTCGGATAATAATGAGATTAAGAAATTAACCATTTACCTTGTACTTTACTTTTGTCGAGGGTACGTTTTACCTTTTGTGTAATTACCATAGTATGTTATTAAATTATACAAGATCCATATTCATATTAATTATGTCATATATGATTTATTTAAGAATTTATACTACCCATTTAATAATAATTTCTATGTTAAAGTAACATTTTAGCTAATAGTCGTTCTCTTAACCATACATGCTTAACTTTTTATTCCTAATTATATCACATAATTCATGATTTAAATACTTACATAATATAAAAAATGATATATATATCATGTATTTTAAGAATATAAATATTTATAATATATATATATATATTTAATCCTATTCATGTAGAGGGTAGTTCGTACGTATGTAGGAACGTTGTTTCTGTTTTCTTATCGTATAGTATGAATGTATATAAGTGATAGGTATTTATATAAATTGATATATATTATTCTAGTATAAATATTATTTTTTATATCTCATATTTAATCAATATATATTTTTATAAAAATTCATGAATGGTGAACGTGGACGATGAATCTCATCCCATCATTGAGACGGTAAGTCGTACGTATGCACGAGCGATAATATCAATATATTGATGGTGAAACGGTGTTTAATTGGATTATATATTATATATACATAATCATTACCTTGTAATATTAATTATTTAAATTAATTACACTCATTATTATATGGATCCAAATAATTTAGTGTTGAATAACAAACAACACCACGACGTGGAGGCGGTAAGTCGTACGTACGCACACATGGTGAGTTTTTCATTCATAGGATGGATATAATAATTAATATGGTAGTACCTTATTTATATTAACATATAAGAATGTATAATTTACTGAAATTATTGTTTTAGTATGGTAACAACATATAAAAAGGAAGTGGAATAAGAAGAAAACTTTGAAAGAGGTGATAAAATAATTACATGTTCTTCAGGTGTTTCCTTTTTATTTGAACAAAAGGGATCCATAGGGTTTCTTTATGATCAAGGTAAGGCCTCTAGGTTTAATTGAGGGAAGTATTTAGGATATTTGAGCAGTGTTTGGCTGAGCCAAATGTCTTTGGATTGTGAATTTAAGAGAAGTGGAATTACACTTTTATAAGAGAAGTCAGGGGCCCTTTTAGAAAATCTTGAAATATTAATTTATTATAAACATACATTTGGTTTTTAATAGCTTCAAATGGATTTATTTCTAATATACTATGTGTATGGGTGTAATGTATTTCAAAACATAGGTTTTATACATGTTTAGGACACCATATTAACCTTATCTTTTAGATATAACACTGAGTTAAATAGTTTAACTTTTACCATGTCTTCTTGTATTTTTATACTAAATGGTTAATATAGTTTCTATAAAAATATAAAAGAACCTAAAGTTGTTCAATAATTACATATGTAACATTATCTATGTCATTTGACTGAATATAAAATTTTTAAGACTATTATATAATTTAATAAAATAGAATTTGTTTTAAAAACTCATTTATGTCTATTTTGACACTATTTTGTATTTGGTTTTTGTTAAAGTCATAAAAACCTGATTCCATCTAACCATAAACATTCATTCAACCCTAAAATGTCATATAAAACCATAAAATTCATGTATGGAATCAAAAGTTTCAATGTAAATTTATTTTAATATATATAATATCAATTATTTTAATCTTTCATTAATAAGGTAATTACTGCATCATCATTGTGTCATAAATAAATTTAATTATTTAATTTCTAAAAATTATAACTAAAATACCAAGATGTAGGAACTCTTTTCATATTTCTAATGAATATTTATAGTCTAATTTATCTCATGTATATCCATATATTAATAATGGTTTAGTTATTAAATTTTGAATTTAACACCTTTCACTCTTCTTTAAATAAAATATAATAAAGGTCCTAATCTAAAACAAATGGATCAAAATGGATGTTATTTTTTTCCTAAGGTTTATTTTGGTCAAAAAAAACTTATAAAATAGAATTAGGGAATGTGTTGGGTTAATTTTATATTATTATCATATTATTTTTACCTTTAATTACCCTATTTACTTTTAACCATGGTAAATAAAATTCAGAAGTTAATATTCACCCAAAATTATTTTCATCTTATTGAACTAAATTTTACTAACTGATGAAAACTGTGTGTGTCATATTTTTGAAATTTAATTCACAGAAGCGGTAATATTATGTTTTATACAAATTTGCAAATGTGCCAAGAATGTTGGTAAAAGACCTTCAAAGGTTCAATAAAATTTTGTATATCTAATATGATAATATAATGGCTCAAATTAATTATTTTGTAACAATATATGTATTATGTATCTATTTTGACATTAAGGAAAAATTTTGTTAAATATATTTATTTAAATGAAAAAGACAGTTTTTATGTACTTTGTAGTATTTTTTACTATTCATCAAACATTGAATGTTTTCGGAAAAACACCAAATATTCATCTTAATCTAATTTTGATATTCTGAATTCCAAAATGAAGTCTATTTTACCAAGTTCTATTTTTTGGAGTGTCCAAAATTAATTCTATTATTGATCACAAAAGGACATAAAAAGTAGTTCTTTTATGATAATAGTTTTTCTAAATATATAAATATTTTAACAATACTTATACATTTCATTATAAACATGTTTTATTTTTGTGATAAAATTATATATAAAATTTTAAAATTTAGTCATTACTATTAATATTTCAAAATTTAATTGATAAATAAATATATCATTTAAATGATTATAATAATAATGTGTTGTTTCACAGTAACTCAATATTGTGTATAATGAAAGACAAGTCGGTGTTTCATGCAATATAAGATATTAAATTACTTTAAAGAGATACCATACTATGAAATATTGAGGTGTTGCAGCCAAAACTGGGAAAGAAATACTGTATTTTTTTAATCATTGCGATAATGTTCCGTAATTCAGTTTTGACACGTAGAAATCAATTGTACACCAATACCACAGATGATGGTGTAGGTGTTACTCAAAGTGCATGTTTTGAGCACAGAAGCGTCATTTTAGTTTAAAACATACATCACATAGACAAAACTGAGAAAACAAGCTTGGATTGTTATCAAATATTATTAAAATGATTCATAATTCATTTCTGTTGTGTATGAATCGAATGCACTTCAATCTATCACACGATGTGGTTGGTATAAATAAAAATGTGTGTTTTCAGTATGAAAGTTTAATTTTAGTTTAAAATGTGTACCATATATCAAAAACTGAGAATAAAATCTTAGATTTTTTTAAAACATTATAAGAATGATCCATAAATAAAATTACATGTGTAATAATTAACTACACGTCATTTTGATACATGAATAACCGATAATATCATTAATATATATACATAGTAATTAACAATGTAATTTTCATATTTGGATTATATAACATCTAAATTATAATTTGTTTCTTTTTTTTACTTACTATTAATAAAATCAACATTGGTTTAATTGTAGGGATGATATTTTTTATAGAGGTTGATCTCTCTAGAAACTATACTATAAGAGTTATGATTTTTTATTTTAGTTGTAATTTTTTATATTAATTGTAAATATCACATCAATGTAAATTTTTAATTGAAATGATAGTGTAATGTTATATATTAATTTATATTCTATCATATTTATGTGTATTCTTGTTTATTGGTATTCTAATTGGGTTTTATGTTATAGGGATGTTGTAGCCTTGTAGCATCTATGTGGCCTTTATTTGTAACGACCCAAAGTTTTCAATGGAAATTCCATTCTTATAATTATGTCATAAAATCACATGAAAACACAACATAATGAACTAATAAGTTCTAAGTGACCTTTAAATATAGTTTTGTCACTTCTGTGTTTTGAATTTCAAAAATCGTACATACACGGTCGTGTTCAAGATGATTTTTGGAGTCTAATAAAACAAAAATAATTTTCAGTGAATAGTAATGTGCCCTTATAAATAGTAGCATACCCTTATGAATAGTAATATGACCCTTATGAATAGAAATCATCAAACATAAGAGTAACCTTACCCATGAATAATTAAATAAAATTTAGTCATCTTAGAAAGCAATAATTTGACCTTAGTAAACGTTTTGGTATTTTTTAAGTCATAAATAACTAATTTTAATTAATTAATTAATTTAAAAGAAAAATTTTTTTCTTAAGATATGTTCATTAATTATCAAATCAATTTCTTATTGTTTTTAGATAATTTAATAATACCTTATGTAATTTTTGAAAGCACTATAAAATCAGTTTTAATTTTTAAAAAATGTTCTTTTAAGTAAATTATGATTTTAATTAAATATTAAATTAATAATATTTAGAAAATTATTTTTGAAAAATGGAATTAATTTTTTGATTCTATACTTTAAAAAATTCTTGGGGTAAATTTTTGGTATTTTTCTGAAATACTTGAATTTTTTATGAATAGTGAAATACCATAATTTAGAAAAATAAGCTAAATAAGATAATTATAGAGTCATGTGTGATGTTATGCTGATGTAATCCCACTTGTTTCGGGATCACATTATAAAATTACTATTCTTGGTCATAGAATACTCACTATTCCTTGTCTTTTGAAGAAATAATGAACTAATGAATTTTATATTAAGGAAACCCATCTCCCCTCCACTATAAAATCCACCCTTCACACCCTCATTTCCTCACACCTCTCAAGCTCCAAGATTTCTCTAAAATCTACCAAAACATCATCCCTAGACCCTCTCCCACGTTCATGATCTTCTGGTCTCATCAAAAGACCAATCCTAGCTTATTTGAGGAGATCTCAAGAGGAGGATTTAAGAGGTTATTTCTCTCCCTCTTCTCCTTTATTTTCCTTTCAAGTTCAAGTTCATTTATTGATCTCTACCCAACTATCTTCATCAAAATGGTATTTTAACTACATTATTATACATATACAGTAATTTTATGATTCTAATTGGATATTATATTATCCAACACCCTTTCCCTCTTTCTTTTTTTATTAAATAGAATGTTGTTCATGAGGTGTTAATTTATCACCTTGAAGAACGAAATGATTTCTTCTTCCATTTCTACCTTTAGATCTGGTCATGAAACCATTTTTATGGTTGAACCAGAATATTTTATATTCATTATGTCCTATTTAATGTTCTGTAAATAACTTATGGCCATATTACTATGTGATAAACTAAAACAAGTTCAATGTGATCGAAAATCCACTAACAATCATCATCTAATTCTTATCTAATGATTCATCCACATGGATATAATATTATTCATTAAAAGAACATTAAATCTCATTTAATATCATTATTAACATGTAATATAATTTTTGGATGTTTACTCATGTTCTAACCGAACTTCAATTTAAAAATACAAGGGAACCACTCAAAAAAACCATGAAAACAAACATTCTCGAACAATGTTTTAAAACTATATAACTCATCCAAAGGCACATAAAATAACTTAATGAAACCATAATGAACCATATTAATTTAAACAAGGTTATGGATTTCAAATTAATGATTATAATTTCATTATAATGGACATTGAATTGAAGGAAGAATTCGGATACAAGGTAAGGGGAAATCTCGAACCCAATTTTCTTCTTTCGATTTCTCCCTATTTAACTCCATTTTTGATATGGTTACTCCTTAAATATAATGTGTTCATCATTGCCTTTAATTTTATGGGATGTAAATGTTTTTCACTGTTTTTTATGTCAAACAAAATGTTTTTCAAAAGAAATCATCTTTTAAGAACACCCCTTTTACTTGTCACACAAAGTGGATGGTTCTTGTAACATGTATGTTATTCCCTCTTTATTTTGAGAACCCAAGGATTATGAATGTGTTATTACGAGATGAAACCCATTCCATTACTTGGGTTGTTTATGTACATTTTTTATATGTGTTCTATGTGTCATGCATGATGATGATAATGTTATGATTTGACGGGTGCACCTAGAATTATATAGCGCAATATGAATGTTTCAATGTGACGGGTGCACCTAGAATAATATAGCACTCAAATGCATTGGGTAAAGTGATGAATCTCATGAGTAAATGTGAAATTATGTCTGAATAATATTCTAGCTTGGTTCATAATTATTTTTGGTAGTTAACCACTAAGACATGATGTTTCATTTTTTATACATTGCCACATTTCAAGTCTTATATTTATGTTTCCTCTCAAGTTCATGATCTTTTTCCCATTTTATGATTATTCTCATCCCATGCTATATTGTTCCTATCTATCCTTTTACTAGGCTTCTAGCTCACCCCTTTTGATGTATATCCTCAGGTGGATATAGGTACTAAGTAGAGGAGAAGTGCCAATAAGAAGCTAGAAAAGAAGAAATTAAATAAATATTTATTCTTGATGTTGTAATTGTTATATGTGGTCCTAGTTTTCCCAAGACACTAAACCATTGGATCCTCTATGTGTAATACTATTATGTTGTTTATCTATAAAATTATTTAATAGTAGAGTAAAGAAATTTTGGTTTATTATAGTTTGTATTAGAGGAAAGGTTTATTTAATTTGGGAATTAGGATTAGTGAACCCTAGAGAAAACCTATAGCATGAGACTAAGTACAAATATGTGCACAAGAATATTTACATAAGGATCCCATATGTTATTTTTTTGGTATAATTATTTAAATGAATAAGTTAATCATGACTTGTTTACTTATGTTTTGTTCTAACCTTTTCTATTTTAGAAAATGGTGGGAACCAGGGGAAATTCGGCCAACAACTCCTATGAGGACCAATGCAATGATTGCCCGAACGATATCCCCAATGATTTGGGAGATGGAGTTCAGAAATTAATGGTAATTCTTACCCAATTATCACAGGTTATGAAAAATAAAAATCATAATGGGGAACATCTTCCTTCACCAAAGAGGGAGGAGCTAGCTATCGAATGTTTTATACTGCAATGACCACCGACGTTTAGTGGATCTTCTGATCCACAAGTTGGGGAACAGTGGGTCAACTCCATTGAGAAAATCGTTTCTATTCTTCCCTATTCTCATATGGAGAAGTTGACCCTAGCCATTTTTCATCTAGATGGAGAAGTCGATCAATGGAGGGATTTTTTATGAACACCAAGCCAAGGGAGGAAATTGAAGAGATGGAATGGGAAGACTTTAAGATAATGTTTCTTAAAATGTACTTCCCACGAACTCTTTGAACCAAGATGGAGGGAGAATTCATAGAGCTCAAGAAAAAAGAATAAGAATCCTTCACAACCTATTAAGAAAATTTCACAAGTCTTTCAAGTTATGTTTCGGGTTTTATTATTAATAATGATATCAAAATTGATAGATTCTTTATTGGATTAAAACTACACCTTCGAAAGTCTCTTGAAATTCGAGACTTTGTGAGTTATGAAGAAGTTGTTCGGTGTGCTCTCAGAGTGGAGATACAGTTTAGAGAATGGTCCCATGGCTATGGTGATCACAAAATGAAGATGTATTTTCAAGATGGTGGATCTAGTGACAAAGGTGGGAAGAAAACTCAACAACCCACATGCCCAAAATGTGGGAAGTTTCACCATGGGAACTACCTCAAAGAAACGGGGAAATTCTTCAAGTGTGGGAAATAAGGAAACCATGCTCAAGAGTGTCGAAAAGACATGAAAAGGAAGGATAATTTAGCCGATGAAAGGTGAGAACCACTCATGGATCAATGCCACAGCTGTAGAGAGCTAGGGCACTATGAAAACCAATGCACTAAACCTCGAGTTCTCATGGGTAATCAGCATCAGTAGACACCAAATCCAAAGGAACAAGGTAAGGCTTATGTCATCACTACTGTAGTGGTGGATCATGATAATGAAGTCATACAGGGTACACTTACTATTCATTGAATAACCGCAAAAGTCTTATTTGATTTTGGTTCTACGCATTCCTTTATATCTTCCAAGTTTTCTAGAACTATAGAATTGAAGTCACAAAACCTTGAAGTGGATATATCTGTAAAAAACACCAAGTGGTGCAATCCTTGAAACCCAAGTGTTTGACTCTTCTCCTATTAGTGTATATGGGAAGATTCTTCTGGAAAATCTCTTAATACTTCCCTTGGTGGAATTCAATGCTATAATGGGAATGTATTGTCTCTCATTATATAGATCACATATCAACTTTCGGGAAAAGAAAATATCTTTTCATATTCTGAACCATCCCATGCTCCTCTACAAATGCAAGGAAGATCATGAATCTCCATTGAAAAATACTTCAATGGTGTGGGTGTTAATTCTATATGAATAATCATACTTTTCCCAAATGGTTGAGTTGAAGGAAAGTGACAACATTGAGGAAATCCCCATCGTGAGGGAATGCGGTGATGAATTTCCTAAAGATTTTACCAGAATTCCCCCGGATCGTGAGCTAATTTCTCAATTGAACTCATACCTGGAGCTACTCCTATCTCAAAGTGTCCATATAGGATGTCTCCTATTGAACTGGAGGAGTTAAAGAAGCATCTTTAAGAGCATCTAGACAAAGGGTTCATACGCCCTAGTTCATCACCTTGGGGTGCATCGGTGCTCTTTGTGAAGAACATGGATGGAACAATGCGGTTGTGTATTGATTATCGGGAACTCAACAAGATCACCATAAAGAACAAGTATCCTCTCCCAAGGATTGATGACTTGTTAGACCAGTTAAGAGGAGCTCAATAATTCTCAAAGGTGGATCTTCGTTATAGATATCATTAGGTAAAGGTGAAGAAGGGAGATATTTAGAAAACTACCTTCCGTACAAGGTATGGGGACTATGAGTTTTTGGTGATGCCCTTCGGACTTACTAATTCCCCTGCAATCTTCATGGATTTTATGAATAGATTCATTAGACATTACCTCGAAAAATTTGTGGTAGTGTTTATTGATGATATTCTCATCTACTCCAAGAGAAAATATGATCATGAAGAACATCTAAGACTTGTGTTGGCGACTTTGACAAAGGAGAAGTTGTATGCCAAGTTCAGAAAGTGTGACTTTTGGATAAATAAAGTCAAGTTCTTGGGACATGTGATCACAAGTGAGGGAATTTCTGTGGATCCTTCAAAAACAAAGGTGATTAAGTAATGGCCCAGGCCCTCTAGTGCCATAGAAATCCGTAGTTTTATTGGATTAGCTTGGTACTACCGAAATTTTGTGAGAAACTTCTCACGATTGTCAAGACTGCTAACTATGATAACAAGGAAAGGGGTAAAGTATGTCTGAACAGAAGAATGTGAGGGAAGCTCCAAGGATCTAAAGATAAGGCTAATCACTGCACCTGTACTAACACTACTGAAAAGTGGAGAATGTTTTGTGATATACAGTGATGATTCAAAGAAAGACTTGGGTTGTGTACTCATGCAAAATGATAATGTTATAGCCTACGCCTCACGATAGTTGAAGATCCTTGAGCAGAACTAACCGACGCATGATCTAGAGCTGGAATCCATGATTTTTTCCATGAAAATCTGGAGAGACTACCTTTATGGCAAGAAGTGGGACATATACACCGACCACAAGAGCCTAAAGTATATATTCACACAAAAGGAGCTCAACATGCGTCAATTTTGATGGTTAGAGCTAATCAAGAATTACAATTTCTCTATTCACTGTTATCCTGGAAAGGTTAACAAGGTAGCTGATGGTCTAAGCATAAAAGAGCCTTCTACTCTTTCCATGTTGCGTATTGAGAAAGACCATATCTTCTTGGATATGAAAATAATGGATTCGGAAATCATAAAGGTAGGGGATACATCCTACCTTGCCTAAATGATTACGCAACCATCAATACAGAAGAAGATTAAGGAAGCACAAAGGGATGATGTGGAGATACAAAAGAGGGTGAATGCAGTAAAGGAAGGGAATCTGCAAGAGTTCCATTTTGATGATGATGGTGTCATTCGGTTTGGAATGCGGCTTTGTGTGCCTTCATTACCCGGGATAAAAAAGGAGCTATTGGACAATGCGCATAGCTCAACTTTCTCTATCCATCTTGGTAGTTCCATGAAGTACCATGATCTCCGGGAGCACTTCTGGTGGGATAACATGAAGAAGGAGATTTCAGAATATATATCAAGGTGCTTGGTATGTCAGCAAGTTAAAGATGAGCAACAAAAGTCCAAAGTTATGATGCAACCATTGCCTATACCCATGTGGAAATGGGAAAATGTTATATGGACTTTGTCATGGGTCTCCCGAAGACGTCAAAGGGAAATAATGAAATATGGGTTGTGGTTGACCAACTCACCAAGACTTCCCATTTTATCGCTATTTGGGAATATCTCTCACTTGAAAAACATTCAAAGATATATGTGAAGGAAGTGGTGAGACTTCACGGTGTTCCACTCTCAATTGTCTCTGACCATGATCCAAGGTTCACATCTAAATTCTGGAGGAGCCTTCAACAAGATTTGAGTACTAAATTAAATTTCAGCATTGCCTATCACCCCAAAACTGATGGCCAGTCTGAAAGGACTATTCAGATGCTTGAAGATATGCTAAGAGCCTTCTCTCTTGAATTCAAAGGTGGTTGGCATCAGAATCTCCCATTGGTTGATTTCTCATACAACAATTGCTTCCATTCGAGTATTCAGATGGATCCATATGAAGCTCTATATGGAAAGCGATGTAGAACTCCATCCTGTTGGGATGAAGTTGTAGAAAGAAAGCCACATGGACCTGATCTTGTTCAAGAGATGACAGAGAAGGTTCAAGTCATCCAGAAACACATCAAAGCTGGTCAAAGTCAGCAAAAGAGCTATGCTGGCAACCATCGAAGGGACTTGAAGTTCGATGATGGAGATAAAGTCTTCCTTTGAATATCTCCATGGAAGAAAGTCATGCGATTTGGGAAAAGGGGAAGCTAAGCCCAAGGAATATTTGCCCCTTTGGTATCCTTGACCGTATAGGAGTTGTCGACTATCGTCTTGCACTTCCACCAAATATGGCTCATGTTCATGATGTGTTTCATTTATCACTACTAAGGAAGTACATACCAGACCCCTCACATGTACAAAACTCAAAGGTGGTGCAACTGGAAGATGATCTCTCCTATGAGGAGTAGCCAGTAAAGATTCTGGATCGGAGAGATAAGGATCTACACAATAAGAAAACCCATCTTGTCAAAGTGTTGTGGAGGAACCATGAGTGTGAGGAAGCAACTTGGGAACCAGGAGAGGCAATGAAGGAGAAACACCCTCACCTATTTGTGTAAAGTGAAATTTTGGGGGCAAAATTTCTTAATGGGGGAAGAATGTAACCACCCAAAGTTATCAATGGAAATTCACTTCCAATAATTATGTCATAAAATCACATGAAAACACAACATAATGAACTACTAAGTGCTAAGTGACCTTTAAACAAAAGTTTGTCACCTCTGTGTTTTGAATTTCGAAAATACGACATACACAGTTGTGTTCAAGATGATTTTTGGAGTCTAATGAAACAAAAATAATTTTCGGTGAATAGTAATGTACCATTATGAATAGTAAAAAACCCTTATGAATATTAATATGACCCTTATGAATAGAAAATCATCGAACATAAGAGTAACCTTACCCATGAATAATTAAATAATATTTAGACATCTTTGAAAGTGACAATTTGACCATAGTAAACATTTTGATATTTTGTAAGTCATAAATAATTAATTTTAATTGATTGATTAATTTAAAAGGGAAATTATTTTCTTAATATGTGTTCATTAATTATCAAATCAATTTATTATAGTTTTTCGATAATTTTTTAATACCCTACGTAACTTTTGAAAGCACTATAAAAATCAGTTTTAATTTTTAAATACTATTTTTTAGGTAAATTATGATTTTAATTAAATATTACATTACTAATATTTAGAATTTTTTTGAAAAATGGACTTAATTTTTGGATTCTACGCATCAAAAAATGTTTGGGGTAAATTTTTGGTATTTTTCTGAAATACTTGAATTTTTTTATGAATAGTGAAATACCGTAATTTACAAAAATAAGCTAAATAAGCTAATTATAGAGTCATGTGCGATGTTCTGATAATGTAAGCCCACTTGGTTCAGAATCACATGATAACATTACTATTCATGGTCATGTAATAATCATTATTCCTTTTCTTGTGAAGAAATAATAAACTATTGTATTTTATATTAAGGAAACCCCTCTCCCCTATACTATAAAATCCACCCTTCACACCATCATTTCCTCACACCTCTCAAGCTCCAATATTTCTATAAGATCTGCCCAAACATCCTCCCTAGCATGTCTCTCACGTTCAAGAGCTTCTTGTCTCATCAAAAGACCAAGCCTATCTTCTTTAAGGAGGATCTCAAAAGTATGATTTAAGAGGTAATTTCTCTCCCTCTTCTCCTTTATTTTCCTTTCAAGTTCAAGTTCATTTCTTGATCTCTCCCAACCAATCTACATAAAAATTGTATTTTAACTCCATTATTATAAATATAATTCAATTTTATGATTATAATGGGATATTATATCATCCAACCCCCTTTCCCTCTTCCTTTTATTTTATTAAAGAGAACGTTGTTCGTGAGGCGTTAATTTATCACCTTCAAGAACGAAATTCTTTTTTCATCCATTTCTACCTTAAGATATGTTCATGAAACCATTTTTATGGTTGAAACATAGTATATTTTTTGTATTATGTGCTATTTAATGTTCTGGAAATAACTTATGGCCATATTACTTAGTGATAAATTAAAATATTTTCGTTGTGATCGAAAAACCACCCAAATTAACCCAAACAATCATCATTTAATTCTTATCTAATGATTCATCCACATGGATATAATATGATTCATTATAGGAACATTAAAACTCCAGTAATATCATTAATAAAATGTAATATAATTTCTGTATGTTTACTCATGTTCTACCCGAATATCAATTTAATAATACAAGTGAACCACTCAAGAAAACCATGAAAACAAACATTCTCGAACAATGTTTTAAAACTATATAACTCATCCAAAGGCACATAAAATCACTCAATGAAACCATAATGAAAAATATTAATATACAAAAGGTTCTGGATTTCAAATTAGTGAATATAATGTAATTATATAGGACATTAATGAGAAAAAAGGATTCTGATACAAGGTAAGGGGAAATCTCGAACCCAATATTCTTTCTTCGGGTTCTCCCTCTTTCACTCCATTTTTGATATGGTTACTCCATAAAGTTCATTTTTTCGAAATTTTATTTCCTTTTCTTTGATATACATTTTTTTCACTTGTTTTTATATCAAACAAAATGTTTTTTAAAAGAACCCCTCTTTTAAGAACACCCCTTTTACTTCTCACTCAAAGTGGACGGTTCTTGTAACATGTATGTTATTCCCTCTTTCATTTGGGAACCCAAAGCTTATGAATGTTTTATTATGAGATGAAACAGATTCCATTCCGTGGGTTAGTTATTTAAATTTTTGACATGTGTTCTATGTGGCAAGCATGATGATGATAATGTTATGAGGTGACGAGTGTTCCTAGAATTATATAGCTCAATATGAATGTTTCAATGTGACGGACACAATTACGTGATTTAGCGTTCAGGCATGGGGTTTTTATCACCCATATGACACCTCATCCGAGGGAATAGATCTGTAAATCACTGGATCCTCTCGATGCTGGAAGGGTTCGACCACCGCTGGCTTCTCTCTCCGCTGGAAGTCGGTTCCTCTCGATTTGGTTCGCAGTGTGGCCTGATTTATGGCACCATCCTCAGATCCTCTTACGCCCGTAGTTTGGTGCAATTCCGGCGTCCAGTTCTTTTCTTCAACCTGGTGGAGTTTTTATTTTGTCTTTCCTTCAATTTCAACTTCAGCCTCAATTTCGGACACAACTAGGCATGGATCTGGTGATCGATGAAGATCTTGTGCGTGATGTTGATCGGTTGAGTTACGCTGAACTATTGTGTGACATCGACCTATTGGGCCATGTGGATCCAGTGCTTCTTTCTGAAGACCTATTGGGCACTAAAGATCCACTTTTCAGTAATTTTCAACACTTTTCAGTGATTTCTATTGATCATCCTTCAATGATTATCAAAAAATCCAACAAACCTCATTCTGGTTGTAACAATTACAATGAAAAAGTTTCACATTTTGACAAAAATGTAAGAAGGCTCTTGGAGAAAATAAAATGTGACAGGTGTGCCCGAAATTATACAGCACTCCAATGCATTGTGTAAAGAGATGAATCTCATGATTAAGTGTGAAATGATGTGTGAAAAAGATGCTAGTTTGTTTCACAAGTATTTTTGGTAGTTAACCACTAATACAAGATGTTTCATTTTTATTCGTTGCCACATTTCAAGTATTATATTTATGATTCCTCTAATGTTCACGATCTTTTTCCCATGTTATGATTATGCTCACCCCATGCTATATTGTTCTTATCTATCCTTTTACTGGGCTTCTATCTCACCCCTTTTGACTTATATCCTCAGGTGGCTACATGTACTAAGGAGAGGACAAGTGCCTATAAGAAGCTAGAGAAGAAGATATTAAATAAATGTTTATGCTTGAAGTTGTAATTGTTATGTATGGTCCTAGTTTTCCCAAGACACTAAACCTTTGGATCCTCTATGTGTAATTCTATTATGTTGTTCATATTTAAAATTATGTAATAGTAGAGTAAAGATATTTTGGGACGTTATATTATTAGTTCTACCAAAATCATTGATAAAGGAGGTTTTTTTCCGATCTAGTGAAAGCCCTAATAAAAACCATTTATTAGTTCTTTTACTAGCACTGGTATATTCCCCCTTTATTAGTGTAATAAAAACATTGATAAAATCACCCTTTATAAATTCTAAAATAAATCACTAATAAAGGGCCCCTTTATTACATTTAAAAATCATTGATAAATGGAACATTCATTAACACCTTCATTTAATGATAACAAAGTGTGCCTTTATCATTACTTTTACTGGTGTTGATAAAGTAAATAAGGCTTTTAACATCAATTACATTATCAGTGCTTATTTTCGCTGACAAATATCTTTTCTAAAACTATTAAAAGCCTCTTATGTTGTAGTAAAGGGGCCAATGGCCGATGTTGTGAGAGGGGGGCTTATGGGGTGGGGGTCAGGACCATGTGGGTTAGGGTGGGTGGGGAGGAATTAATATGGGTTTTTTAAATGATATAGTGGTAGATTTAGTAAAACATCCACTAAATATAAAAAATAGACATATTTTTAAGAAATGTTTTGCTATATTTTAAATATTATTAAAAAAATACTTAACAACGATTGTAATAAATGTCGCTAATAAACCACCTCAAATGCCTTGTTTTTTTATAGCATGAGGATAGGAATAAAAGTTTTTTCTAGTTTTGTTGTTGAAAATGTGTGTGTTGTAAAAGGTGTGATAAGCAAGGATTGATTAGGACATATGTATTGAAGTTATTCTGAGATAATTCATTGTGAATTTTCCCATTAAAGTAATGTATCAAGGGGAATATGGACCCTTGAGAATCTCGGGATATGGTCAAGGATTACATGAGAAAAAAAGGCCCATAATGGAAAAATTATCAACTGATTGATGGAGTGATCATCGCATGTATTTATGTCCATATGATTCATAGTTGGTTTGAAAAATAATAGATGGACTGAAATTAGACCCATTATATGTGAGCATACCATTATATTTGAAAGGTGATTACATGCTATTGTTGACCAAATGAAAAAAAATTGGGTCCTACACATAGAAAGGAAGCTCATGTTGTGGCTACGCCTCATGAAAAATATATCCATGTGAAGAAGAGACTGGGTATGACACTAGATTGGATTCCTAAGGTATTGATTATCATGAAGGTTTTGGGCGTAGTGAAATCCTGCAATGGGTCGTGTCCAAATTTTATTTTTTTCAAGATTGATGATTAATCCTAGATTTATATGACAATAAATGTCGTGATCATTAGAATTAAATAAAATAATATAGATAAGGGATAAATTCTAAAACTAAATTGAAGGATCTGCACATATTATTTACAATTAATTTAATAAATTAAATAAATGCCTTGGGAGAAATTATTTCATAATTGGTGGATCTAAAAATGGATTTATTTTGTACTGTCATTACATTGTAATGACAAAAAAAGATTCCCTTTATTGTTGGTCCACACATGTTCCAAAAATCTCCAAATGTAATCGAAGGAATCTCTATGTGCTAGTATTATAGATCATATCACTTATATCATTATCCTTTTATTTCCCAAAGAATTACTTCCAAATGATTCTCATTGATCTTTCTAGACATCATAGTTGAAGTTGGAGGAAGATTTATCCCTTGACATGAACCCTTCATGGATAAGGGAGATCTCAAGGGATTCAATATGATTCTTCATATTGTTTTGAGAATAATAAATGAAATTGAATTAGATCTCTTGAAAAATAATATAATTTGGTTTATATACCACTAGGGTTAGAAATAAATAATTGCACAATTTTCTTTTAATTTTTACTTAATACCTACAGGACCCCATGTAATAATAATATTATTTATCTACAGTCACTTAACATTGGAATTGAATTAAATATTATTTAATCAAATAATATTCAATATATATATTATTTAACACCAGTCCTATAAACTCAATTCTCCATTCCTCAATGATATTTATCGGGCCTTGAATAATGAATATTTAATTAATAAATAAATATAAATACATTTTTCTACAAAAAAATATTATATTCAATAAATAAAAAAATATTTATTAAATATTATTCTCACATAATATACTCTCGAAAAACTTGTGATAGAATATATGAGCTTAAGAAATCCTGAATAATTATTAAACCATATGGAGGAATAATATGTATAGAACTTTTTAAATAAGAAATAATAATTTATTATTTAGCTAATATTTTGGATACACTAAGTGTGTGACCCTCTAGGCCTCTTTCTTAGTTGAATTAGGTAAAGAAACCTAAATTCTATAGTTAGAATATATCAATACACCAAGGAACATATAGAAGAAGAAGTTAATTTCACAATGACTTAATACCTCATACAAACACTCACTTTGTAATATAACCCCTTTATCTCAATATCACTAATCAAGTAGGTTTCATGTGGGTTCCATCAACATAGGTGCTCTATGTCTCGTTCACTAAATTTATAGAGGTTGAACTTTCCTATAGAACACCATTGCGATGGATTTATTTAGGCCATATTATTTCTGTCAAATGTCTTGATATATCAAATTCTATTAAAAAATAAAATGGGGAATCCTTTCTCACATTATTAATTAATGAAATATTACTAATGGAATACCCAATGTATCCTACCTCACTAAGAACATATGTCTTCACATTTTTCTTCAATACATCAAAGTACATAACTTATAACACCCATTAATAATATCATTAAAATATAAGGATCAAAACACATGTTCGTGGATAAGATCATTTAATGAAATATATAAATGTTGATTTCTAACTAGAGGGTATCATTATCATAATATCCTAAACTAGATATTATCAAGTATAAAGACCCATGCTTTTCCTACATGTATATTACATCATTTTTTTAGAATACTTAAAACATTACAAAAATAGGCACCGAAATTACATATTAGTTTAGTTCCTTTGAAAACATAGAGAAAAAATATTTTAACATGGTGTAATATATTTATTGTTTCCAATAAATATTTTTCCCCTTAGTAGTTCTACATAAAAACCTTCCTTCATTACCTAGGGAAGGTGAAAATAAAAAAGTGGTGATCCTAAATTCTCTGTAAGGGTAAATAATGGAAATTTGTGATCATATCATGAACATAAGGGTATGAAAATGTAATCATTATCATTAGAATATCATAAATTTTGTATCACAAAAACATAAAAATTTATCATGGCATAATTATTTTTAGTTCATAAAATATGAATCCTAAGGGAATTAAGAGAATATTCCATGAAATCATAGCAGGAGAGTAAGACATGGGATTTTGAAAGAAGCATAAGCATACAAAACCCTGTTTCAAGACATCCTTCCAATCCGTTTATAAGATGTTAGTATTAGGCTAACCACTCATGTTACAACTTCAGGCTTGGGATTCCTTTCTATATACCCTCTTGGTTTGGGCTTGAGATTTCCTCTCATTTACCCTCTTGTTCCAGGCTTAATATTCCCTCCTCTGTACCCTATTGTTTCGGGATTGGGATACCATTTCACACACCCTTGGATCTTATAAAACATTAATCATTACCCAAACCATTGGAGGGTGATATAGGTCATACCCATCACATAATAAAAACCATACATTTTTATTCTACAATAACTCAAAAGACTCATCATATTATAACCCATTAAAAGAAATAGGTTTCATAAATATCATTCAATCATAACATAGCCCATGGAAAGACATGAGTTTCATAAATATCATTTTGTAATAAACATAAAACAAACATGTGAATAATAGAGATATAATACTTCAGAAATATCCCCATTAAAACATAAGTAACATTTGAGATATGACTTCTAAATAATATTGAGGAAAATATTCTTTCTTTGAAAACATTTTCTTTTAATAAAATGATACACAAATTTAAAAGAAAACTTTTTCTTCGAAAATAACCTTGTAATAAATTAAGTAAATAATAATGGTATTGATTTCTCATGAAATAATAAAAATACATTCATTCCATATAAGTTAAAAAACATATTTCTCATATTTTGGATGAAAATATCAAAAAGTACCTCGTTCAAAAAATTACAAGAAATATTCTTTTCAAACTATTTAGAAGAAAAATAAAACAAGGGTAAAAATAAATTTTAATATTTATAGGAAAATGGTAAAAAAAATTGAACACGTTTTTAGAAAACATTTATGTGGAAGATAAATACCCCCCCCCCCCAATAGAGTTTTAATATGAGACAATCCCAAATATTGATGAGATTGTGAAATAAATACTCATCAAATTAAAATCTATTGAATCGGATACCCCGTGAAAGAATAAATGTTATATGGATATTAAAATACAATGATATTATATATATAACTTATAAAATAAATTCATGGATAGTATATACATCACTTAGAACAAAAAAGTAGTGCATAAGGCATGTGACCCAAAGAAATAAATTTGAGACATAAATCCATTACTACATGAGTAACTTTAGACTTATGAACACCATGAAATAATAATATCAATTAAAAAATTTAATATTATTTAATAAATTAAATTAATTATATAACATGTAATAGGTCAGTATATACACCACAAAAAAACCAAGTGGTGAATATGTCATAAATCTCATAGAAAAAAAGTGAGATGAAATTCCTTTACCTTATGTCTTGATTTTCTTCACATGAATTAAAACCTTCTGTATAATAAAAATGAGTTTATTATAAATATACCATAGAAACATATTTATATATATAATACCATATTTTATTTACTTGTGACTTTATATTAATTCTTTATTAATAAGTCCATGTTAATGTTATGTCTCGGGTAATAACCACTTTGTTTTTCATTCATGATTTGACTTGTTATCCTTGGTCCTATTACATATATAATGATTTCATCATATCCATAATGATACAAATTACAAAGATATCATATAAATATTAATTATATATGTATTATTATTATTTCATAATAGTTATAGATCAAAAATAAAATACACTGTTTATAGAGATGGTGGGTCGTATGTATGCATGAATTCCATTTTCATTTTCTTACCGAGTTTAAGGAAAGGAAATTATATGATATATTATTTTTCCAGAATAATTTTTATTTCGTATATAAAATATATATTCAAAAACATCCATCCTTATTACCATCTATGTAAAATATAGGTGAAGAACTAATCACATTGCATTGTGGAGATGGTAAGCCATACATACACACAAGCGACGTTATCATTTTCCAAAAATATTAGATGGTAAGAAGATATAAATGATATTATCATTTCATAAGTATAATTATATCTTAAATATTATATAAAAATATTAAACTTAACATAATTATAACTCATAAAATATGTTTATGGAAAATTAATTGCATCGCTACATGGACACGGTAAGTCGTACGTATGCACTAGCTATAATTTCATTTTTTGTTTGATAAGAAAGGAGAAATATAATGGTGATTTAATAATAATAATAATAATATTTCATCAAATTTAGGATTCTTAATTTAATATTTTATTATATATATTATTAATTTAGAGTAGTTATAGAATAGTAGAAAAAGAGAATGATTGGTTAGAGCGATTACCTCTTCTTTGGAATGACTCCTTTAGATCTCAACTAAAGAACTCTATAGTTGGTCCTTTAGGAAGAACGTAACCTCTTTAATTTTTCTAGGAAAATTTAGAAGTTAAATGGGACGGTTATAGTCTATATTTAAGGCTCAAAGTGATGTGAAGAAGTGAGGGAGGAGTTTCCCATTTATAATTGAGGTGAGGAAACTTTAAACAACTCTTAAACTATTAAATTAATATAAATTAATTTTAAATAGAAAAAGGATCCAAAGTTAGTTATTTATAATATAAAATTATCATGAATCTAAATTATATCAAACAATAAAATTTAGACATGTTTTTATTATTTCTTAATACTTATCTCATTGTTTTAACCCTTATTTTTTCCTTTCAACTCTTAACGCGACGTTATGTAATTTACACTTTGAGGGTTAATATAATTACTATAACATGCCAAGAGACTGATGAATGATACATTAATGATATTTCATAAATTATACCAATTATATGTAAGAATATTATGTTTCAGAAAAATTATTTCATTTAATAAAAAAATATTTATTTTAAAATATCAATAATTTCAATTCTGACATTATTCATTACGTGACTTTTTAAAAATTTCATAACAACATGATATATTTAAAAAAAATTAAAATCTAAATAACATTTAGAATTAATACATAAATTTATTGATCTAATTTATGTTATCAAAATATATTTTTTTAATATTTTTAATATCCTTTATTAATATATTTCCATTAATTAAATAATTTCTGCATCATTATTGTATAAGCATTTAAAATATTTATATTCTTTACAAAAATTAAAATTCAATTACCATGATAAATAAAAAAAATTTATATTTAAAATTACTATATATATTCGAGTTTATCCTCTTTATAACCCTATATTAAAAATCGTATAGTTATTAACATACTATTATGATGTATTTATCTCTTCGTTGAATTAAAAATAATAAATGTCATACTCTCACACAAGTTGATTAAATAGAGTTATAATATAACACCAAGTATGATTTATATGGAAACACACTTATTCAATTAAATTTGGACAAGTTTTAGTCTAATTTTATGGTCTTTATAATATTATTTTTACCCATAATTACTTGATTTACCCTTAACTGTGGTAATTAAAATATTACTAAATTTACTATTTAATACTGCCAAAAATAAAAGAAACCTATTTAAATAATTTCAACCCACTAGTTCCAAATATGGAATTACTTTTAAAAAAATTAAAATATAGAAGTTTCAGTAATTAAATTAAAACTAATCATATTGACATGATGAGAAAACATGTTATTAAAGTTTCAAACAAGCAAAATATTGAAATGTTTTTATATTTAAATTACATGTAAAATTGTTTCCAATTACATAAATTAGATTAAATTATAAAAAATATATTTATACTTTAAGACTATTATGTAATTTAATTCAACACTATAAAATATTCTGATGAAATAAATTGTTTTCAATATAAAACTTCACTATTTTTCACTTTTCATCAAAAAATAAAATTTATCAAAAAAATAAAAAAAATTAAACCAAAATAAATGTTTATATCCTTATTTCAAAAAAGAAGTTAATTTTTTTAAATATAATATATAAATGTGTCAAAATTGGATTTAAAATGGGTTCTCTATTAAAAGGCTGTAAAATTACCCTTTTGAAAAATATAGGTTTTTATGCATAGAATTTGGGTTGTTCTTATCTTTCTCTTATAAAATCAATTGGATTGATATAAAAATATTTGATATAATATATAACATATATATTACATTAATATCATTCACAAATTTCAATTAATTTAATTTATTAATACAACATGACTTTGGGAGAATAAAAATAAAATTACTCCTTTATAATGAATTGTTAAATATTTAAATTTCTAATTAATTGGTAAAAAATAAATTCATATATAAATATTATATTTTAATAAGTTAGTTAATACTCTTTATAATCACTAATTTAACATCTTTTTTATATCTAACTATATTATATAATAATATTTTAATAATATAATATTTTTCTATAAATATATGTATTGAATATAACATAAAATATTGGTGAAACATGAAATTGGGTATAACACAAGCCACCAATAGTGTTTCATATACCACATGTTAATCTGGTGTTGCATGTAGTGAAATCTTATCTTAGTGTTTCATATAATGATAGACAAACATACTGTTTTTTCTATAACAAAATCTATATTCAATATTGTGTGAATTGAAAAATATAAAAAACATTAAATTAATTTGAAAAAAAAAATCTATTTCACAAATAATCAGGATGTTAAACTCTTCCACCCTTAAAATATATTTCACCCTTCAAATTCATTTTGGTTAAAAATGTTTCAATACATTAAATTTTTATTCATATAAACCCACATCGTAAAAATGAATACTAAAATTATATTCTAAAAGGGAAAGTTAGAAACATAATAATTACTCAAAATAACTCATAACTAGGATTTTATATAGGAGAACATATGTGATAAATAAACACATGGACATGGAAGATAAATTTAACAATCATTTTATGAATGAGAGTAATAGAGAATATGTTTAGTATATTGTTAAAAATCAAGTACATCACTTAAAGAGGCTTGTAGAAGGTCATTGATATCATCAGAAATGATAGTAATATGACAACATTTTATTTCAAGATCCTTTCCTAATGTTTAATAATTTTAACTGGGAGGTATATTTACTTGATTTCATCACAATCTCATCCTTATTTTGCCTTGATCAACTTCTCCTTTGTCTCTAGTTCCATAAAATGAGAGTGAATTGTCATTCTTGAAGCATTAACAAATAATGATATCCATAAATATAATGATTAGTCATTTTATATGTCTTTACCAAAAAAATGGTTAGAAGAAGTTATCTAATACGCATAAATCCACATATGGAAGGAAAATACTTTAATCCCATAAACTGCATCTGATGTTTAATCTAAACTTTCCACAAATGGTTATCCTTGTAACCATTCCAAAATATAATTCTCCCATTATTCCTTAAATAATTTATTATATTATACCACATACATTTTTATTGGAAACATGGTTCCATCCTTATACTGATAAAATATCAAATGTGATTTTATTATTTCATAATCCATGAAATCCCTCCAAATAATGAACAATATTATTTTCATAGGGACTATTAATACAAAATCAAACATAAAACTACCAACTAATGAGGTTAAGATAAGTATTTATTAATTATAATGGATCACTTATTTCATTATAATAGAATAATATTTCCCTTTTTCATTTGTCTTCATAGGTTTTGTGGCTTTTCATTCACATTAGTCCTTATTTTAGGGAACACGTTAGCAAAATGTAGAAACTCAATGAAATTGAAACACTAAAATGATGGAGGTGCATTTTTTGGGGATTTTTCATTATTTGCATAATTAGATAACTTACTCCTAGAAATTAACCCTCTCGACTACCTTCCTTTACACACCCAAAATATTTATTATTCTACTTAATACAATTCCCTCCATGATTCTTCAAAAAATTTGTGCATAATGGAAGGTTCATTTTATTTTCTCCATTACTGTTAGATTTTCCTTAGAACTGCATCTTCCTTTTCCTTTCAAACCCATAATATTTATACATAAATCCGAACTCTATTTCAAACAATATATTACATCTAAAAACCATTTGATATCTACTAAAGTATCTTATAGACAAGGCCTTACAATACTAATTTTTAGGCCACCAATGACTTGACCAATTTTTTATTTCAAGTTGAATGATAATACCTAAAGATTACCTCACAAGCCTTATAAAATTTTCTTATAGGCATGAAAAGATTAATCATCCATATTATTAAGCTCTAAGAGTTTATTATATGTGTTTTATAAAGAAAATAAGGATGTTTTTTATTGAAAAATATGTTATTGAACTCATCCCAATCCATGTAGTCAATTTCGTCTTACTCCCTCATGTTTTTTATAAGATTCCACCACAGATCCACTTCATATTATAACAAATAAATATATATAATGAATTTATCATGTTCAGAACATTGGATAATGGAAAATATCTTTTTAGTGGTATTGATCCACTGTTCATCAATAAGTGGATCAGAACACCCATTGAAATAAAGAAGATGTTGCCTTATAAATGACTTAACAAAATTTTTTTCCCTCATTTTCTCATTTGGGATTCCATCATGGTTCATATCTTGAAATTTCGGTGACTATAGAAAAGTGAGTTTTTATTCCAGTTCCCATATCATTCGATTTCTGACGAGGAAAATCACTACATTTTCCATTCAAATCACTATTTGTGTGGTTCCTTTAGGTTCCAACCATTGAATAAAACAAATAATCATTAAGTAAGAAACAATTATCATAGTTAGAAACCCCATAATCATCAAAAATCATTTATAGTATGTCTAAATTGTGACACCTTCCTTAATCTATGACACATTAGGTTTATCCTAGGTTATTTATATCCAACTTCCTTTTCTTTCATGATGGTTCATGAAGAGTGTTAATTTCCAAAGCATTTGCCTGAGGATTTTCAAACCTAGTGTGTATCAAGGCTCATTGTCATGTACCAGGTTACGCTTGAGTCAGTCTTGATGCACATTTTCATTTTTGTTACCCCTAGGTACATCTGTTTTAGAGACACATCCACTTGTAGTGTCTATACAGGTATGTAATGCTAGGAAACCAATTTCTCTATTGTTTACTAAAAATCTAGGCCATTTTACTATACTTTTCCACATCATAAGACTTATTCTTACACACATCCCTAGACATATTCATTGAAACATACCAAGGGATCGCACTAAATCGTTATTATCCTAGTTTCCAAAGGTAGACGAAACAATTTCTCCAATACCAATTATAATAACTCTTACTTTTCATACATGGATATTATATCATTTTTTATGAATACTTAAACATCACAACAAGATATTCCTAAATACCGTATTAGGTTTATGCCTTTTGAAACTCTAAATAAAAATCTTATAACATAGTGATATATTTTTAATGTTTCCAAAAAAGATCTTCCCCCTTAATAATTATACTTAAAAAACTACATTCATGACCTAGGAGAGGGAAACATAAAAATGGGGTGATCTCAAATGCTTAATAATGGTAAATAAAGGAAATGTGTAAGAATATCTTGAACATATGGGTATAATAATGTGATTATGATCAGTAAAAGATCATACCATGAATATAAAAGATCAAAATCATGAATAATGGAATAATTATTTTCATTTCATAAAATATGCATCATAAGGGAATCAAAATCATAATCCATGAATTCATAACATAGGATTAATACATAGAATTATGGAATACATATAATCATATAAAAACCTTATGTTAAGGATTCTTTCCTATAATATAGTAACATATTAGGATTGGTATGACTACCCATGTACCTGCATTGGCCTTGGTATTCTTTCATGTTTACCATCTGTTTCATTCTTAGGATTTCTTCCTTTTTACCCTCTTATTTCGTTCTTGGTATATCCTCCTATGTACCCTCAAGTTTCAGTATTAGGATTCCCTCATATGTACCAATTCATATTAGAAAACATAATTACCCAATGCATTAGAGGGAGATATAGGACACACCCATAACATAATGAAACCCATACATTTTTGTTCTAGAGGAACCCAAATGATTCTTCATATCAAAACCTATTAAAATAAATGTGTTTCATAAACATTATTCAATCATAACATAACCGATAGAAATAAATGAGATTCATAAATATCATTCCATAATAAAATAAAAACAACCATATGAATAATAGAAATATAATTATTGAAAAATAACCCCATTAAAACATAAGTAACATTAGAGATATGATATGGAAATAATTCCTGAGAAAATATCCTTTATTTGAAAATGTTTTCTTTTCTTAAAATATTGTTTAATTTTAATATAAAAAATTTTATTTGAAAATAACCATGTATGTTTTTAAGGAATTTTCCAATTAATTAAGGAGTCATGAAATAATAAAAATTCATTCATTTCATATGATCTAGAAAACATTCTTCTTATTCTTTTGATGGAAAATCCAAAAATTACATCATTTGGAAAATTAAAAAAAAAAGATTCGTTTAAAAACATTTTGTAAAAAAATAAAACATGGATAATAATGACTTTAAATATTAATAGGATAATGGTAAAAAGGTTTTTTAAAACATTTTTAGAAACTTGGAAGTGGAAGATAAATACCCCCAATAGAGATTTAAAAGTAAACAATCCCAAATATTGATGATATTTTCAAATAAATACACATCACTTTAAAATCAATAGAATAATATTACCCATGAAAGAAAGATAATTATATGAATATTAAATTACTATAACATTATTAATAAAAAATAATAAAATACATTCATGGGAACTATATAAACCACATAAAATAAACAGGTATTATACAAAGCATGTGACCCAAAGAAATAAAAGTACGACACAAATCTCTTACTACTTAAGTAACTTTAGAATTATGAACCCCATGAAATAATAACATAAATTAAAGAATTTAATAACATTAAATAAATGATATTAATGACATAGTAGGTTATAGGTCATTATATACACCACACAAAATAAGCAAGTGGTGAATATGGCATATATCTCATGGGAAAAAGGTGAGATGAAATTCTCTTTCCTTGAGTTTTGATTTACATCACACAAGCTAAAAACTCTTGTAAGATAAATAAAAGTTTATTATAAATCTACCATAGAACCATTTTAATATATTTAATACCATATATTATTTATTTATGACCTTATATTACATGCTTATTAACAATTCTTTGTCAATCATATGTCCCGGGTAATAACCACATTGTTTTTATTCATGTTTTGACTTGTTATCCTTGGTCCTATTAAAAATATCATGATTTCATCATATCTATAATGATAACAATTATGTAAATAGAATACAAATATTCATTATATATTTATTATTTATGATCCATTCTAGATGGAGATATAAAATAAAATACATTGTTCAGGGAGATGGTAGGTCGTACGTATGCATGAATGATGTTTTCATTTTCTTATTGAGTTAAAAGAATGGAAATTATATGATATATTATTATTAAAGAATCATTTTTATGTCATATATAACATATATATTCATAAAATCATCCTTATTTCCCTCCATGTAAAATATAGGTGAATAAAGAATCACATCTCACCGTAGAGAGGGTAATATATACGTACGCATGAGCGACGCTATCATTTTCAAAATATATTAAATGGTAAGAAGGTAAAAATGATAGTATAATACCAGAATCATAATTATATATTAAATAAAAAATATAAATATTAAATACATCATAATTATAACTCAAAAAATGGCTATGGAAAATGAATTGTATTGCTACCTAGAGAAGGTAAGCCATACATATGCATGAGGGATAATTTAATTTTTCATTTGATCAGAAAGGGGTTCAATAATGGTTTTTTTATAATAAAAATAATTTTTTATAATATTTAGTGTTATGAAGTTTTTATTTTATTATATATATCATTAATATATAGGAGGTATAGATGAGTGGTAAAAGAGAATGATCAGTTAGATCGATTACCTCTTCTTCGGAATGGCTCCTCTAGATCTCATCTAAAGAACTATAGAATTATAATTTATGAAGTCCAAAACCTCTTTAATATGTCTAGGTAATCATATAAGGTGAATTTGAAGGGAATATACAAGATTTGGGGCTCAATGTGATGTGAATAAGTGATAGAGGAGGTGACCTTTTATAATTGAGGTGAGGGGCACATTTGGATACTCTTAAAATATTAAATTAATATAAATTAATTTACCATTAAAAATTATCAAAAAATAGTTCTTTAAAATATAATATGAGTGTGGGTTTAAATTCTCTCAAAAAATTAAAATTAGGAAAGTTTTTATATTTTTTATTCCTTATCTTTTTATTTTAACTCCTATTTTACACTTTCAACACTAATAGTGACATTAAGTGATTTACACTTTGAGGTTTAATATAATTACTATAAAAAGAAAAAAGAATAATAAATGAGTCATTTATGAAATTTTCGGACTTATCCCAGTTATTTTTTTAAATCTTAGATTTTCATAAATTTTATATCATTTAATAAAATATTGTTAATTTTAAAATGTCTGTAATGTCAATTTTGACACTATTCATGACTTGATATTTTAAAAATATCATAACAACATGATATCTTCAAAAAAACTCATTTAATATATTAGTGTCATGGGAAAGTCATCCATAAAAGTATTGGATGTCATTAATTATATCAAATTATATTTTTTTAATATTTGTAATATCCTTTTTTGATATTTCCATAAACAAAAAAAATCACTACATCATAGTTGTATAATCCATTGAGATATTTATGTATTTCATAAAAATTAAAAAAAAAAGTTACCATAATAAATAAATAAAAAATTATATTTAAAATTACTTTTTATATTTGAATTTATCTTCTATATATCACTATATTAAAAATTGTACATTTATTAAAATATGAGTATGAAATGTTTAATTCTTCTTTATATAAAATATAATAAATGTTGTACTCTCACACAAGTGGAATAAAAGGCTTATAATATCATAACAAGGATGATTTTGGTCAAAACTCACCCATCCAACTAAATTAGGAAACGTTTTTGGGAAATGTTACCGTCATTAGAATATTATTTTCACCCATAATTGCATGATTTACCCTTAATCGTGGTAATTAAAATATTACTAAATTTACTATTTATATTCCCAAAAATAAAAGAAACCTATTTGAATAATTTTAACCCACTGATTCCAAATGTGGAATCCATTTTCCAAAATTCAAAACATAGATGTTTTTGTAAATAATTTAAAATTAATCTCATTGACGGGGTGAGAAAACTAGTTATTAATGTTTAAAAAATGCAAAAGATTGAAAAGTTTTTTTATCTAAATTCAATGTGTAATTGATTTCAATAACCTAAATTTGATTTACTACTAAAAATAATAATCTATTCATACTTTAAAAACATTAAATAATATAATTCAATGATATAATTTGTTTTCAGGAATAAAGATATTTTAAATTTAAAATTTTAGTATTGTGATTATTCATCAAAATCGGAAATTTATCAGAAAAATTCCAAAAAAACCCAAAGTAAATTTTTATATCTATATTTAAAATAATAAGTTTATGTAGTCAAATATAATATATAAATGTTTTAAGAATTATATTTAAAATGGGTTCTCCCTTAAAAAGAAGTAAATTTACACATTGGAAAAACATATGTTTTTATGTGTAAAATTGGGGTTGTTCTTATCTTGTCCTGATGCACATGAGCCTCGACCCAGTTGGTGAGGTATCCTTAAGGGAATCCACAAGACCTAGGTTCAAAACTAGGTAGAGGTATATTTTTGGTATTATAGCAGTATTATAGCAGGCATTGTAGCAGAACTGTAGCAGAACTGTACACTGTGTGGGTACTGTAGTAGAATTGTACAATTTAGCAGTACTGTAGCAGAACTATACACTGTGCGGTAACTGTAGAAGGCACTATAGCAGTTACTATAGCAGGTATTGTTCGGTACTATAGTATCTGGAACTATTCACCTTGGCCCACCGGTTTGGGCTCGGAGTCCTTAAGGCTATCGGGCCACCCAGGCCTTCGGGTCAGTAGGGCTTTCGGGCCACCTTTAAGGCCTTCAGGTCACCTCAAGGCCTTCGGGCCACTTGCATTTGCACTAGAGAGACTACAAAAAATGAGCATCCCCCAAAGAGGATTCAAACCAGGTTCACTCACCAGAGCATAACCCAATGGATTTGTCAAAATGTGAGGGTATGGCTATGCCATTGGGACCAGCCTGTTCCTGCATAGGAAGCCAAGCCAGAAGGCCATGCGAAGGTGGAGAGATATTATTATGCTGCAGATGTTGGGGAGGGGCAGTTACATGTAGATAGTCTGGTTGAATTCCCTAAGACCTTCAGGTCATGTAATCTCTTAAGCCTATGGTCCATGTAATCTCTGATCCTACAGGCCTTGTAAGGGTTCACCCTCATCCATTGAAAGGGGGTTATCAAAAATCAATAAAAATGAAGGCCTTCAGGCCATTCGGGCTCTTACCTTGTCCTGATAAAATATATTGGATAAATAGAAAAAAAAATTGATTGAATATATAACATATATATATAATTAATATCATTTTCTAATTTTAATTTATTTATTTTATCAAGAAAAAATGACTTTGGTGGAAAAAAAATATAAATATTTCCTTTATAATCAATTGGTATATATTTTCATTTATAATCATTTCTTAGCTAATGAATTCATATTATAAACCTAATATTTTTATAAGTTAGTTAATGCTATTTGTAACCACTAATTTCGCATCTAGGTTATATCTTACTATATTATATAATAAAATTTCAATAATATACTATTGTTCAAAAAAATTCAGTCTTGCATGTAATGAAAACTATTGAAGGAACTCAAGTTTGTATGTAACAAAATCCAGTCATAGTGTTTCATATACCGTAAGCTAATACATTGTTGTGTGTAGTGAAATATTATCTTGGTGTTACATATAATGTAGGAAAAACATATTTATTTTCATATAAAAAATCTATATTCAGTATTGTGTGAAATGAAAAATATCTAAAAGATTAAATTAATTTGAAATAAAAATCACAAAATATCAAGGTGTTAGACAGATGGAATACACCAAAAGAATGTGTATTAAGTTCAATGATTCCCCACCAATGATATCCTGAATCTTGTTTGTTCCTCAAATTATTTTATCTTTCCATAGAATATATATTAAATAATATTTTCATGGCACTTCTAGGTTCTCATCATAATGGATAAATTCTATGAAATTTTAGTGTGACATATACTTATACAAAATTATCACATACTTTGTTACAAAGAAGAATTTTCATGATGTGATAAGGAGTTTATTAATATTCAAAATAATGAATACATGTAATCATAATGGATAAAAAACCTGTCTCTTGGGAACCAACACCAACAGACTCCCACTTTCACAAGAGCTAACAACTTACTACCTTTAGTCCACTTGCTCTCATAGGATACTAATTCTTCTGCTAATATATGCCTTTCATCATGGGGTTGACCATGTTTTCTTCTATAGTAACTCTACTTACTTCAACTTCACCCCTCTGAGAAAAATCCCCCAAGAGGTCACACATTTAGAGTATGTTCTTTGTCCATTGGTTTGACCTTGGATATTTTTCATGATCCCCTCCTATAGTAATATTATAATATAATGTAATTGGGTATTCACTTCTAAGTACAACATCAAGTTCCTAGAATAAATTTTGTATCCAAATGGATTCCTTTCCTGCATCAAAATATGCTATATACTCAAACTCAATTATATAATTAGTGACAACTAGCTACTGTGAACTCTTCCCACTCACATTTCCTTCACTGAGATGGAAAACATATCCTAAATATGAATTCATATCATGATGATTAGTTTGAAAAATGTCATCAGTATAACCCATAATGTATAGCTCCTTGTATCCACCGTGCACTGGGAATATATCCTTAGTTCTTCTTGGTGACTTGAGGATAGCCTTAATAGTAGACCAATATTATTCGCCTGGATCAGCTTGATATCTACCTACCATTCTCAATGAATAGGCAACATCAAGTCTTGTATGTTACATGGCATACCTAATTGATACTATCGCTAAATCATATGGTATCTTACTCATAGTCTCTCTCTTTTTGAGTCTGGGGACATATTTTCTTAGAAATATGTATACCAAGTGACACTAGAACCAATCCCCTCTTTTATTTTCCATACTAAATCTATTTATTATCTAGTTAATGTATATATATTTACATAGTCTAAGAATCCTATTAGATCTATCATAAATGATCTTGATCACTATAATATATGGCGTTTCACCTAAGTCCTTCATGGAGAAATAATTTCTTAAATAATCCATAAAAGATTGTAAGACTGGTATATCATTTTAAATAAGTAATATGTCATCAACTTATACTACGAGGGAAAAAATGAATTCCCACTAAACCTTTTATAAACACATGGATCACATTCATTCTTAATGAAAAAAACTTTTATAGCTTCTTTGAAATGAATGTTCCATGACATGTATACTTTCTTCTATCCATAAATGGATCTCTACAACTTTAAAATCTTTTTGGAATCCCCGGGTGTCACGAACCCTTCTGGTTGTGTCATATAGACATCTTCTTAAAGGTTTAAGGAAAGAAATTTTGGCATGAATTTACCAAATTTCATAGTTATGGTATGATGCTATAGAAATTTTAATTCTGATGGATTTAAACATTAAATACTATAAAATATGCATTTAAAATCATTGTCCTTTATCAGTGCTAGAAAAAATCACTGATAAATGTTACCTTTATAAAATCTAAAACAAGTGATGATAAAGGTTACCATTTATTAGTTCTTTTTTTATCCCTAATAAAAGGTACCCTATAACAGTGCTATTTTTTAGCGCTGATAAAGGGTATCCTTTTTTAGCTCTTTTCTATAGCACTGATAAAAGTACCATTTATCAGTGCTTTGTTTTAAGTGCCGATAAGG
The DNA here is from genome assembly GCA_963277665.1 of Viscum album. NCBI lineage: Eukaryota > Viridiplantae > Streptophyta > Magnoliopsida > Santalales > Viscaceae > Viscum > Viscum album. The sequence continues at coordinate 353,190,344 of OY728155.1, read as the reverse complement.
GATTCCCTTTATCAAAACTTCTTTTTTAGCAATGATAAAGGTATCCTTTATCAATGATTTGTTATCACTGACAAAGGTCCCAAAGAAAATGAAAATATTAGATGAATAAACAAAAATGAGTTTATTAAAAAATTTATCAATTAAATTTTTATTCATAAAAATGAAAAAATTGATTATACTATATATAAATTATAAATACTAATTAATATTATATATTAAATATATAGATATGTGTAAATTTAAAATTAATCAAATAAAAATTATGAATAAGTAAATTAATAAAAAAAATTAAACATTTTATTAATTAAATATTTATTGGTAATATTAATAAATAGTATATTTTAAATATATTAATATATGTGAATTCATATAAATTTGATTTATATAATACTAAATAATTATGTTTTACATTAAATAGTCATATATTTATAGTGAATAGTTTTTTATAACTAATATTTAAAATGAATTAAAAATATTGACTAATTGCATCGAGTAATGTACATAATTTAATGTTGTTTGATTTTTCAATTTATCATATATCAAACATGTGTTATATTTATTTCACATACATATACACAGTAAATTCATTTTTATATACAACAAAGAGGAAAAAATATTTATGTAATTAATGAAATATTATATAGAAATGCATATCAAATATTTTGAAAATTTATTCAAATTTTTGTATTCATTTTAGAATTTCATTATAACATGAAACATTTAATATATTATTTCATTAATCACTAAATTTTATTTATTTATTTCCAAATTTATTACAAATATGTATTTATTCAATTTTAATATTTTTTATTTTTTATTTTTTATTTTTTTTTGGGGAATTTAATCATTTTTTATTATTTAATTTTATTTATTTATTTTCAATTTTTTTTAAATTTTCAATACATATTCATCTTTATTTCAATATATATCAATATTTTGTTAATAATGTAGTTTGAAGTTATAAAACTAATCCATTTTTCTATATTTTTAAAGTTTATTGAATCTTAATTATTCAATTTCACTCATTTTTAACATGCATGCATTTAAGATTATATATTCCTTAATAATATTTAAATTGTATTATTAAATATGTATAAGTTTATATATTTATAAATTTATATTAACTATATTTGTAATTTTATATAACTATAATTATAAATAAATAAATATTAATTTTGAAAAATGTATTCATATTATTATAAATAATTAATTATATATACTTAAATAATAATAAATTAATGTAAATTTATTTAAATAACTAATATATTTACTATATTTATATTTTTATTTTTATTTATTTATTAAATATATATATATAATTATATAAATATATAATGATATAGATATATAAATATAAAAAAAATCACAAAGTATTAAAAAATTATATATTTATATAATTAAAAAATTATAATAAATACATTTATAAAATTATAAAATTACAATAAATATATATAAATAATGAATATATTTAATATACATATCTTTATATTTACCTAGTGTGTCGCAGGACCAACATCGATCGTGGGTCATTCCTTCATGGACCGTGAAACCATGTGTGTGTCATGTGACCAACAACCAGCACAAAAGGCTCCACCATTGACATCCCATTTCGGATGTGTCGTATAATCAGGTGTCATAGTGATTGCGAGTGGCTTTGTCATTGACAGTTTATTAGGGGTAATCATCATGTGGTGTTGTGAATGTTAGGTGATCATGTATCTCCACCACGTGATAATGCACATATCATATGTAAATAATTTTGCTGATTATTATTAATTACAAATTAATATTATTAATTATTTAGTTTTTTATTAATATTATTAAATAATAATTAATATTTGTTAGTAATTAATATTATTAATTAATATTATTTAAAATATTATTATTCTTAATTAGTTAATTATTAATATTTAATAGTAAATTTTAATAGTTAATTATTTTTAATGAATTATTATTATTTAATAGAAATTATTATTTATTATAAATTAATTAATAATTAATAATAATAATATAATATTCATTATGTACAGGAAAGTGGGGACCCTAATTCCATATCGAAAATCCAGAAGGATTTCTAGGGAAATCCCCCTTCTAAAATGGATCCAAGGGAGATTTTTTTTATTAGAAATCCAGGCTGTTTTAATGAAATTAATGATATATATTAAATTTTATTTAAACTCTATTGAAAATTTTTGTTATACATATATATAAATATAACAAAAAAAATAAATATATAAATTTTAAATATATCAATATTTATATTTAAACTAAGTATTTTTATCATTCAGGAAAAGGAGTTAAGGTCCATAATCAATTTTTCCAAACATTTTGGAAAAGGAGACAAGAGCCTCTACTCCTTTGTTGAGGTGAAAATAGGACAAAGGAGGAAATACCCTTTCCACATTTTAGTATTATTTTTAAAAATATTTTTAACCTATAATTAATTAAAATATTTATTTTTTCAAAAAATGTATAAAAAATATCTATCGGGGTAAGGGATTTGTAGATGTATTTGGTTTCACTCTATTGAACATGTTGTACCAATATTTTGGGGTCTCATGCTCCCCATTCCATTCATGGAAGCACTATATGTGTCTGGATTTGTCTAGTCTGACCCTTTGTGTGTTTTTTGAAACATGTGGTGTTCAGAGGAGGCCTAGAGTGGGTCTAGAGGTGTTTGGATACTAAAATCTAGCTGCAAAGATAATACATGACTTGTAAGGTTTTCACGTTGTGAATGCACGGTTCACAACTTGGGTGACAGCTCGGTTCATAGCATTAAAGTATTTCACAGCTTCTATGAGGCTAATTCATGGGTTAATTCATGAACTGAATTAAATTGGGACTGAATACTCTAAGGTAATGTGTTTTTTTAGTGGGAAATAAAATATTGATACTTTTACAACATGAAAGGGTTTTATACCATGAAATTATAATGGATATTGCACTGATATAAATTTCATTTCCTCACGTTATCTCAAACCATATTCCATTTCTCTCAAATTTCACGTGATTTGTGGTGATCTATATAAGAGTTTTTGGATCCCTTAAATATGGGTAAATATTATACTTTTTACTTCAATCTATCATAATCTAAGGTATTTTATACATCTTATCTTGTACTTCTTCAATCTGGTTCCTCTCTCTTCTTATTTTCATGTGATGGTGGATTCTCTTCATCATTCTAATAGAGTTTTTTCTAGTTTTTTATTGGCATGTTTGGGGAACGGCCTCCTTGTAGGGGTGAAACTATTACATGAGGGGTGATAGATATCTACAACTTTGGTATGTTCTCATGAGAATACTATTGATTCCATTGAGGAAGGATATTTTTTCCTCTTCTATTTATTTTTGTGAAATCCTAAAGTTGTCTTGGTTTTTTCCTTTTATATTTTAGTGAAATTAACCTAATAATTATTGAACTAGATTAATAAACAATTGGTTGTTGTGATCACATGTCGATGTTTTATACTTTGATAATGGTTTGACACTTCATTTTCTAGATATTGTGTTATCTATGATATTATTTTTAGCATATATTTGTATATAATGAATTAGAATTCCATTCTTGGGGAAAAATGGTATATAATGTAAAGTGGAAATTAATTAACTATTTATCTTAATAATTAAATATAGGTATATTCTAATTAATCTGGTCTCTTATAATTTTATAATAATCACATTTATGCAGTGCATGATTAATTAAGTTTCTTCTTCCATGTTAATTGAACTATTAAAGAATGTAAAACACTATAAGGATTTTTGATAATATTTAAATGAAAATGCATACTAATGATAATGGTACTTCTTTATGTTTTTTGAATTTGGTTTTAATGATAAGAGTATGTTTAACTTTTTATATTTTGTTATAGCTTGATGTCTTACGTAGCACATAACTGTAACCTATGAATAATTAATCGGTTAATACAAGATTCAATAAAAACCATTTTTTAAGATAATTACTAGGGCTTTAGTTTCTTGTCTTCTTGAAAAGGATGATTGTCTTGAATTTGGTGTTATAAGTTGTCATTTTTGTGTGAAGGATAAATTCCTTACATAAGGGACTTGTTATCCCTATTAGTTTATTTGGTTTATTTCCTTCTACTTTTGTGATTTTATCTATATGTGAGCCTCACTTTTCAATGTTATTTCAGTCTAAGGATGCTTGATCCTGGGATGGAGTATATGATGTGTGGGTTGGGAGGCCCAGATAATGCGGTAGTAGTTGACTCTTGTGATGGAGAGATCCATTGAGATATGCATGTGGGTGTCAGAGATAGAACTGGAAATGACGGAATGGGTGGAATCTGGTCTTATCTATTTATGTTATAATGTTGGATGTTTTCTTGACATGAATCTATTTAATGGTTGATGGTTAGGTATATTGTGTTATATGAATTTCATGCCCCCCAACATGAGGCAACTTGATGTGGTTTTTATGCATAAAATAAGGGTTGTTCTTATCTTGTGCCTATTAAATTACTTGTATAAATATCAAAAATATTTTATTGAATATATAACATATATATTTCATTAATATCATTCACTAACTGTACTAAATTAAATTTATTAAGAAAAAATGACTTTAGGTGAATAAAAATAAAATTGTTTCCTTTATAATCAATTGGTATATATTATAATTTCAAGTTAATTGGTAATCAATAAATTCATATTATAACCCATATATTTTAATAAGTTGGTTAAAACTATTCATAACCGCTAATTTAATGTCTAATTTATATCTTACAATATTATGTAATAATATTTTAATAATATACTATTGTTCGGTAAAACTCTTTCTTTCATGTAATGTAAGTTGATGAATGAACTTGAAATTGTGTGTAACACAAGCCAAGCATAGTATTTATTATACAACACACTAATATGGTTTTGTATTTAGCACAATCCTATCTTGGTGTTGCATATAAATCAAGAGAAACATAGTCTTTTTTATATAACAAATGATATATATATTATTTTTTGAAATGTAAAATATCAAAAAGACTAAATTAATTGAAATAACTATTACATAAAATATCAGGATATTACATTCTAACCCCCTTAAAATTAAATTCTCCCATAAAATTCGTCTGGATTATCAAAATTTTAATAATTGAAATTTACAATCATATAAACCCACATCGTAAAAGTTAATATAAAAACTCCCTTTTAAAAAAGAAAAGTTAGAAACATAAAGATTACCCAAAATAACTCATAACTATGTTTCCATAAAGTAGAAAATAATTGGGAACTAAACAACATGGACATGGAAGATAAATCTATCCATCATTTTATGAATAAGAGTAATAGAGAACATGGTTAGGAGAAAGTTAATAATAAAATCCATAACTCAAAGAGGCTTTTAAATGTTCATTGATATCATCCTAAATGATTATAATAGGGTAACATTTTATTTCAATATCCTATTATAAATATTAATAATTTTAAAAATGAGATATACTTAATTTATTTTTTCACAATCTTATCTTTTGTTGTTTCTTGATCAACTCTCACTTCATCTCTTGTTCCATGAAATGCAGTTGAATTGTCATTTGTAAAGAATTAATAGATCATGAGATCCAAAAATAGAATGATATTTCATTCCATCTATTTGTATCAAAACAAAAGTTTAGAAAAAGTGATCCAATATGAAAAAAATCCACATATGGGAGATAATACTTTAATCTTGTAAACATCATCTTATGTCTAATCTAAACTTCCCAAAAAAGGTTAACCCTATAACCCTTCCAAAATATAATTCACCCTTTATTCCTTAAATATTCTCTTATATTATACCATTAAAAAATTATGGGAAACTTAGTTCTATCCTTGCACTAATAGAATATAAAATGTGATTTAATTATTCAATAATCCATGAAATCCCTCTAAAAGATGTCATTGGGACTATTCATAAAAAATAAAACATAAAATCCCAAACTAATGAGGGTAGGATAAGTATTTCTTAATTATCGTGGTTCACTTATTCCATTGTGATAGAATAATATTTCCCTTCTTTTTTTTCTTCATAGGTTTTGTGGCTTACCATTCACATTACCCTTTTGATTATGGCACTTGTTAGCATAATGGAAAAACTCGATAGAATTGAAACACTAATGTTTTGGAGGTGAATTATGTGGTAATTTCTTATTATTATCATTGTTATCTAACCTCCTCTGATCACTTCAACATTTAATCACTCTATGACCTTCCCTTCCACACATAAAACATTTTGTAGTCCCCGTAAGACAATTCCCTCCATGTTTCTTCCAACAATTTTTGCATAATGTATTTCTAATTTTATTTTCTCCATTTTTGTTATATTTTCTTTTGAACTCCATATTCCTTTTCTTGTCAAAACCATGAGAGTTATACATAATTACAAACTCTATTTATACCATAATATTACATCTAAAAACCTCTTCAAAGCTGGTAAAGTCTCTTATAGTCATGGCCTTTCAAACACTGTTTTTCAAGCCACCAAAGAATCAATCAATTTTTATTTCAATTTAAATGATAATACCCTAAGAGTACCTCTAAATACATGTAAACTTTTCTTCCTATGTGAGAATAGATTAATAATCCTTCTAATTGAGATCTAGGAATTCGTTTTATATCTTTTTGTGAAGTAACCGAGGAAACTAATTATTGAAAAATAAGTTCTTGAACTCGTCCCAATCCATGGAATCAATTTTATCTTTCTTCCTCTTGTCCTTCATTAGAGTCCATCAATAATCTGCTAAACCTTCAAACTGAAAAATATCCAGAATGAATTTCTCATGTTTTGAACATTGAATAATGAAAAATACTTTTTTAGTGGTACTGATCCATTGTTCATCAAAATGTGGATCATAAGTCTTGTTGAAAGAATGTGGGTTCTACCTCATAAAAGACTCGATATAATGTTGTTGCCTTTTTTTCTCATTTGGGATTCCCTCATGGTTCATAGCTTGATATTTTTGGGTGAGTATAGAAATGAGATGTTTCATTCCAACCCCCATATCACTCAATTTCTTAAGAGTGCAATTGATACATTTTCCATTTCCATTACTATTAATATGGTTCCTCTGAGTTCCATCCATTGCCTAAAACAAAAAAAAACATTTAGTAAAAAACAATTATCATAGTTAGGAACCACATAATCATGAAAAAAACTTCTTGGATATTTAAATTGTGATGCATTCTTTAATCTATTACACCTTAGGTTTATCTTAGTTTATTCATATTCAACATCCATATCTTTCATGATGGTTCATGAAGATTTTGTGAATTTCAAAAGAATATCCCCCGGGAGTGTCAAACAGGTGTCGAGGAAAGAATATTCTCATGTAATAGGTTATGTTTGATTCATGCTCTATGAACCTTTCCATTGTTGTTACCCCTAGGTACATATGTTGTAGAGAAAAATCCAATTTAAGTATCCACACAAAGATGTAATTCTAGGAAACTACTTTACTATACTTTTACTCATCCATAGGCATATCCTTAGATACATCCCTATAAATATTCTTAGAAATATCCCAAGGGATCTCACTAAATAATTCTCATCCTATTTTGAAAAGGTATATAAAACCTTTTCTCTTTTACGAACTATAATGAACCATGATTTTCATATATGGATATTACATCATTTTTACAGAATACAAAAAACATAACACAAATAGACACCCAAAAGACCATATTAGTTTAATTCCTTTAGAAACATGGAAAAATAATCTTATAACATAGTTTAATATCTTCAATGATTACCACAATGATCTCCCCCTTGATATTTCATCATAAAAACCATCTTTCACAACTTGGGGAAGGGAAACATAAGAAAGTGGTGATCTCAAATGCTCAGTAAGGGTAAATAAAGGAAATTTTTAAGCATATAATGAACATATGGGTATGAGAACATGATAATGATCATTAAAATATCATACCATTCATATCAATGATCAAAAACATGAATCATGGTATAATGATTCTCAATTCATAAAATATGAATCATAATGGAATGAAGAGAATAATCCATGAATGTATAACATATCAGTATGACATGGAATTGTGGAATATGCATAATAATATAAAAACCCTATGTCAAGTATTTCTTATAAGACCTTCATAACTCATTAGGCTTTGGATAACCACCCATGTACCTAATTTTTTCTTGGGATTCCCTCTTGTGTACCCTCTTGTTTCGTACTTGGGATTTCCTCCCTTGTACACTCTTCTTTCAGGCTTGGGATATCCACCCATCTACCCTCTTGTTTGGTTCTTCGGATTCCCTCATGTGTACCCTTTGAGATCATAAAAAAATTTCATTTCTCTATACATTAAAGGGATTTATAGGTCCCAGCTGTCACATAATCAAAATCATACATTTGTTTTCCACAAGAACATAAATGATTCATCATATCAGACCCCATGAAAAGAAATGGGTTTCCTAAACATCATTCTATCATAAAATAACCCATATAAATAAACTAGTTTTATAAATTTCAGTCCATAATAAACATAAAATAACCATGGGAATAATATAGATATCATCCTTCAAAATTATCCCCATTAAAACACAGGTAAAATCTGAGATATGACTTGTAAATAATTCTTGACGAAAATATTCTTTCTTTGAAAAAGTTTTGTTTTCTTAAAATGACATGTATTTTTCAAAAGAAAAAAATTTACTTAAAAATAACCTTGGAAACTGGTAAGGGAGTAATCAAGGCATTAAATATTTATGAAATAATAAATAGAATTCATTCCAATAAGTTAAAAAAATATTATCATATATTTGATGACAAATTCAAAAAGTACCTTGTTCGGGAAATGAAAAATAAATCCTTTAAAACCATTTAGTAAAATAAATAAAACATGGGTAAACATAACTTTAAATATTCATAGTATAATGGTAAAAAAAAGTAATGAAAGTTTTTTTATAGACATGGAAGTGGAAGATAAATACTACCCAATAGATATTTAAAACAAAACAATCCAAAATATTGATGGGATTGTGAAATAAATACTCATCACTTTAAAATAAATAGAATTTGTTTCCCCGTGAAAGAAATAAAATTATATTTAATTGAAAATAACATAATATTATGGATAAGAATCATAAAACACATTAATGGGAATTATATACACCATATAGCATAAACTAGTAGTGTATAAGGAATGTGACCCAAAGAAATAAAAGTCAGACATAAATCCCATAATATTTGAGTCACTTTAGAATTGTGAACCCTTGAAAGAATAAAATAAATTAAATCTTTTAATATTATTAAATAAAATATATTAATTATATAATATGTCATAGTTTAGTATATACAATACCTAAAAATAATTGAGTGGTGAATATGATATGTATCTCATGAAAAAAAGTGAGATGAAATTCTCTTGCCTTAAGTCATGATTTCCTTCACACATGTTAAAATCTCCAGTATAATAAATATATAATTATACATATACCATATAATCATTTTTATATATTTTAAACCATATATTATTTACTTATGACTTTATATTACTCTCTTATTAACAATTTCATGTTAATTGTATGTCTCAGGTAATAACCAATTTGTTTTTTATTCATGTTTTGACTTTTTATCCTCGGTCCCATTACCTCTATCATGAATTAATAACCTCAAGAATGATAATAATTATGTAAATAATATACATATTCGTTATATATTTATTCTTTGTGATTCATAATATATGGAGATAGAAAATAAAATACATCGTTCAAGGAGAGGGTGGGTCATACGTACGTATGATGGATGTTTTCATCTTCTTATCAAGATAAAAGAAATAAAAGTATAAGATAAATTATTATTAAATAATAAATTTTATTTCATATATAACATATATATTCATAAAAGTATTCCTTATTTCCATCCATGTGGAATATAGTTGAATAATGAATCACATCGCACCGTGAAGATGGTAAGCTATATGTACGGATGAAAAACATTTTTATTTTCCCAATATATTAAATAGTAATATGGTATACATGGTGTTATAATTAAATAATTATAAATATCTATTAAATATCATATATAAATATTAAACCCATCATAATTATCACTCAAAAAACATGTTTATGGAAAATTAATGGTATAGTTATATAGAGACTGTAAGACGTACGTACACATGAGCCATACTTTAATTTTTTTATGGTAAAGGTGTTTTATAATAGTGTGTTAATAATAATAATAAAATTTCAAAAAAAATTAGGATTCTGAATTTATTTGTTTATGATATATTGATATATAGGTGGTATAGAAGAGTGGAAAAATAGAATAATCGGTTAGAGTGATTACCTCTTCTTCAGAACCACTCCTTTAGATATCCTTTAAAGAACTCTATAAATAGTAAATTGGGAAGACCATAACCTCTAGAATGTGTCTAGGTAAGTTTAGAAGGAAAATTAGAAGGTTATTTCTGAGATTTAAGGCTTTATGTGATTTGAAGAAGTGAGGGAAGAGGTGCCCTTTTATAATTGAGGTGAGAGGAATTTTTGGAAACTCTTAAAATATTTAATTAATAGAAATTAATTTACAATTATAAAAGTCTCCAAACATAGTTATTTAAAATAAAGATACTTATGGGTATAAATTATTTCATCCAATGAAATTTAGACACGTTTTTTTATTTTTTTCATCCTTATCTTTTGGTTTCAACCCTTATTTTACCCTTTCAACTATAACTATGACATTATGTAATTTACACATTGAGGGTTAATATAATTACTATAAAAAGAAAAAATACCAATAAATGATTAATTTATGAAATTTTAAGAATTGTCCTAATTATTTTAGTAAACCATATATTTTTATAAATTTTCTATCATTTAATAAAATATTAATTATTTTAAAATATCAATAATGTCAATCTTGACACTATTCATTACCTGACTTTTTAAAAATATCATAACAACATGATGTTGTCGAACCAACACATTTAACATACTAATAACATGGAAAATTAATCAATAAAATTTCTGGATGTCATTGATTATATCAAATTATATTTTTTAATATTTTTAATATCATTTATTTGATATTTCTATTAATTAAAAAAGTAATGCATCATCATAGTATATTCATTTAAGATATTTATTTATTTCATAAAAATTAAACAAATACAATGATAAATAAAAAAAATATTTCAAATGACTATTTATATTTTAATTTATCTTCTTTATAACTCGATATTAAAAATGGTATATGTACTAAAAAATATGAGTATGACATCTTTAACTCTTCTTTAAATAAAATATAATAAATGTCATACACACACACACAAGTGGGTTTAAATGGTTTATAATATCATACCAAGGATGATTTTTATAAAAAATAACTCATATATTTAAATTATTAAAAGTAATTTTGTAATTGTATATTCTTTATAATATTTTTTTTAATCATAATTACAAAATTTACCCATAATCATCATAATTAAAATATTACTAAATTTCATATTCATTTGAAAAAAAATAAAATAAACTTATTTGAATAATTTTTAACCACTTATTACAAATATGGAATCCATTTTCCAAAATTAAAAACACACAATTTGCAGTAAATAATTTAAAATTAATATCGTTAACGGGGTGAGAAAACTGATTATTAAAATTTAAAACATAAAAAATATTGAAACATTTTTACATCTAAATTGACAGTAAAATTGATGTAAAAGAACTAAATTTTATTAAATTATAGAAATAATAATATATTTATAATTTAAAACCATTAGATAATATAATTCAATACAAAAAATTATTTTGATGAAAAATATCAATTTAAAATTTTAGTATTTTTCACTATTCATAAAAACATGAAATTTTCACAAAAATACCAATAAATCAACCAAAGTAAATTTTTATATCCTTATTTTAAATACTAATTTTATATTTTCAAATATAATATATTAAACTTTCAAAAAAATGGATTTAAAATGAGTTATCCATTAAAAGTATGTAAAATTATCCTTTTGAAAAATATAGGTTTTTATGTGTAATATTTTGGTTGTTCTTATCTTGTGACTATAAAATATATTGGATGAATATCAAAAATATTTTATTCAATATATAAAATATGTATTCCATTAGTATAATTAACAAATTTTAATTAATTTAATTTATAATGAAATAATGACTTTAGTGGCATAAAAGTAAAACAATTTCATTTATAATGTACTGGTTTATATTTTCATTTATAATTATTTGTTAACCAAAGATTTCATATTATAAACCTTATATTATCATAATTTATTTAATATTATTCATAACCACAAATTTATTAGCTAGGTTATGTCTTACTATATTATATAATAATATTTTAATAATATACTATTTTTTGGTAAAACTCAGTCTTTCGTGTAATGAATAATTTTAAAGGAACTCAAAAAATTTTGTAACACAGTCCAAGAATAGTGTTGTATATACTGTAATCTATGATGGTGTTGTTTGTATCATAATATTATCTTTTTTTGTATATAATTCTAACCAAACATATTTTTTCATATTAAAAATTCTATATTCAGTATTGTGTGAAATGAAAACTATCCAAAAGATAAAATTAATTCAAAAATAAATATTTCCCCAAATCTCCAGATGTTACACCAAGGGAGTACACCATGAGAATGTGTCTTGAAGTCCTATGAGTCTCCACTTTAGATATCATGAATCATTTTTTTGCCTCAAATTATATCATCCTTCTATAGAATATATATTTAAAAATATTGTCGTGGCACTTCTGGGTTCTCATTATTTTGGGGAACTGCTATGACCTTTCAGTTTAACAAATACTCATTGGACATTTTAAAATACTATGTTATATAGAATAATGGTCATTATCTGATAAGTATTTTATTATTATTCTAAAAAATGAATACATGTAATCAAAAAGGATAAAATATTTGGTTCTAGGGACCTAACTGCAATAGACTCCCACTTTCAATAGAGAAAACTACTAACAACCTTTATTCTACTGGTTCTCACATGATACTCATGCTTTTGTTGAGATAGAAATTTCATTAAGGGGTTAACCGTGTTTTCTTCTATAGAATCTCTACTTACTCCAACTTCTCCCCTCTGAGAAAAATCTCTCAAGAGGTCATACATTAAGAGTATGTTCTTTGTCCTTTAGTGTGAACTTTGATATTTTTCAAGATCCACTACTGCAATATTATCATAATACAATGTAATAGAGTAATTTATAATAGGTTCCACATCAATATCCTGGAAAAAATTTTATATCCAAATGGATTCCTTGTATGTATCATAAGCTTCTATATACTCAAACTCCATTGTAGAATCAGCGACAACTAGCTCCTTTGAACTCTTCCAGCTGACATTTCCTCTATTAAGATAGAAAAAATATCCTAACTACGACTTTAGATCATTATGATCAGTTTTAAAACTAGCATCAGTATAACCCATTATGAATATCTCCTCATCTCCTCCACACACCAGGAAAATATCCTTAGTTCTCGGATACTTAAGGATATCCTTAATAATATACCAATGTTTTTCACCTCGATCAGCTTGATATCTACCTACTATACTCAATGCATAGGAAACATAAAGTCTAGTTTGTAACATGACATACAAGATTGATACAATCGCTAAATATTATAGTGTCTTTTTCATTATCTCTCTCCTTTTATGTCTGAGGACACATTTTCTTAAAAATATGTATATCATGTGACATTAAAACCAGTCTTGTCTTGTATTGTTACATACTAAATCTATTTATAATATGGTCAATATATGTACATTGGATTAGTCTAAGAATCCTATTTTATCTATCATGAATGAACTAGATCCTTAGAATATAGGCTACTTCACTTAATTCCTTCATGGATAAACACTTTCTTAACAAATCCATAAAAATATTGTAGGATAGGTATATCATTTCTAATAAATAATATGTCAGCCATATATACTACTAGGATAAATAATTCATTCCCACTAAACCTCTTGAAAACATATACATCACATTCATTCTTAATGAAAAAAATATTTTATAGCTTCATTGAAATGAATTTTCCAAGACCTGGATGTTTGCTTCAATCTACTAATGGATCAATGAATCATTAAAATCGTTGGGGCATCACCTAGAGTCACAAAACCCTTCTGGTTGTGTTATATAGATATATTCTTGAATTTTTCCATTAAGGAAAGTAGTTTTGACCTCCAAATTACAAATTTCATAGTTATGGAAGTATTCTATATCAATTTTAATTATACTGTATTTAAACATATATCATGTAACGTCCTGGATCCGGGTGCCACCCAAGTGTTCCCTGAACCCACTTTGTGACATAACCTCAAGTGCATTTCACCAAATTCTAGAGGATTATGACTAGAATCTAGGTACATGGGGTGATAATGGGGAAACTATTCCCTCATTAGAAGAGTATACATAGAAGAACTCAAATAGTAAACAATAGTGGAAGCCGTAATACCATAAAACATTAGTAAACAACAGAAGACTAACATTAATAAAACAACTGGAGCATATAAAAATGATGCATGCCACATGTGTCTATAAAAAAGTCCTAAGAGGTCACAATTCTAGAAATAAAATAAAGAAACCAAAGTACTGAAAAACAAGTAAACTCCAACATAATCTCAAGCCTCAGCTTGGTCACATGCTCTCTATCTCCAACAGCAATCAAGTACCTGATGAAGAAGGGAACTTTCCATTATCTATAACTGCAACTATATAATCTATTTTGGTCCAAAGCATGACCCAAATAGGGTGTACGATGAATCCTAGTAGGAAACCACCAAAATATCTTTGATTAACTGTTAGTGAGTATATATATAAGGTAATATGCAGAAATAAAGAAATAAACTAAGAAGTACTTAAAACTAAACAATCCTAGAGTTTTCAATTGCATTCATTGACATTTAATATTTCATCTATTGAATCATGTAAACCTTGGGGTCTCTCCTATGCTCTGTATCCCCTGTGTATTAGAAAAATAGATGTCTCTTAAGACCATCTAAATAATCAAGTAATATAGAGTCCAATATTGTGCTTTGACTTGGCAGGCTCGTCACAATTATTCAATTATTCAGTAATAACCCTTTGGAAATTTTCTCACAGTCTCATCCCCCCTGGTCTAACATAACAACAATTATTTTAATAAAGACCCTTTGGGAAGCTCTCACAATAGAGAACCATTCTTTACAAACATTGATATCACTTCAGAATTGAAGTATATTTATTACAACATATAAAAAAACCATGACAGGACCTTATAGGTATATTGTCTTTAAATACCGGTAAACTTAAAAAACTAGTTCATAAAACATCTACATTTTCTCTTGTTTATTTCATCATATCTGGACTCCTTTTTCGAATATCATACTTAATACACTTCTTCATGTCCTAGGGAAAAGAAGCATATAAAATGGTGATCTCAAATTCTCAGTAAGGGTAGGAAAATGAAATAACAGTCATATAATATTTATAAGAGCATAACATTTGAAAATCTTATCCTTCATATAAAAGATCACAATATCATATCAAGGGATAAATTATAAAAGTGAAATGTAATCCAAATATTCAAAAAATAAGACATTAAATTTTTTAGCATACACACATAAGAAAATAAAATCATTTCATTTTAGTCATGGCTAATTTCTAAGACCATCATAGCAGCCAAAGTCCATTACTGAACCGAGTTCTCTCCTTCTTCCAACCCTGTATCACTGAAGCATGTTAACTTACCATTCCCACCATGTCTATCTCATGAGATATAAATCTTTACCCAAATCATTGGAGGTAGATATTGTTCCCACCCATCTCATAATGAAACCATCTTATGTGTTGCACAAAAACATAGAAACATTCACCATATCATAACCCATGAAATCAAATGGGTTTTTTAAATGCCATTCTGTCATAATTTATATAAAAAAATGGATTTCTTAAATAAAATTCAATCATAAAAATAATAAAATCTCATTAATAATAGTTATAGAAACATAAACCTATGTAATCCTTTATGGAAACAAATTTTGATAAAAAATATGAGCTTCATTCCTGAGGAAAATAGCATTTCTTCTTAAAAAAGTGTTCTTTTCTCAAAATGTCATGCAATTTTAAAAGAAAATAATTTATTGGAAAATACACATGTAAATATGTAGAGTAATCTTCATGTAAATAAGGCATTATGAATATTTAAAAACTTGTCCATTTCGTAGAAGTTAAAAAAAATATCCTCGTACATTTGCTGAAAAGGATGAACAGTACCTCATATGGTAAACAAAAGAATGATTCCTTCCAAACCATGTAGTAAAATTCAAAATGGGTCAAAAAGACTTTAAATATACATAGGATAATAGTACACATTTTATGAGAATATTTTTATAAAACATCTATATAGATGATAAATAAATCCTCAATAGATACTTACGATTAAATAATCTTAGATAAAACAAGATTGAAACAGTTATCCCTTACCTTAGGTCCGATATGATTCTTATGTATCTGAACCTCCTATATAATTATATAAATAATTTTAATGAATTATTCCAGAATCGTAATATTTTTTATTATAACATTTATGATCTTATTTTCATCCGTTTATTAGTAACATTTCATTGAAACTCGTTATTCGGGTATTAACTACTTTATGTTATTATGTATGTTTTGTCAGATAAGTTCTTATTAATACATTTAAGTTATAGTTTTATATTTTAAATAATAGTATTTTTAAAATATATATCATATTTATTCATTCAATTTATCTATATAATCATGGTTTAATGAAGATTATGTATAACAGGTCACATCAGACAGTGGAGATGGTAAGTCGTACGTACGCACGAGCGACGATATCGCTCTCATAATTATTGAATGGTATTGAAGTTGAAGGTGATTAGTATATAATAATTAGTATGAGGTTATAATAATAATATATAGTTATTATTTCCACCATTATACCCATCTATGTAAGGTGTTGGTGAAAACAAATTACACCACGGCGTGGACATGGTAATTTGTACGTATGCACGCATGGTGATTTCATTTTTTGTAGGATGTCAAGAAGGTGAAATATGGTTGTTTCATATTTATAATAACATATAAATATATTATTGATACTTATGTTAGTACTTTATGATGAAACAACAAAATAAGAGGAAGTAACAGAATAAATATATTTGAAATAATCGGTAGAAGAGATTACCTCTTCCTCGACGTGCCTCCTTTAAATTTCATCTTAGGACATTAGAGTTGGTCTTTTGAGAAGACCAGAAATTCTATAATGTAACTAGGTAAGTTGATAAGATAAATGGTAAGGTTTTGGCCTAGATTTAAGCCCCAAAATTGAGTGAAGAGGAGAGTTATGAGGTTCCCTTTTATTAGAGAGGAGAGGGACACCTTAGGAAACTCTCGAAATATAAATTTATTATAAATTCAATTTCGACTATAAATGGTCCAAAACTTATTTAATTAAAATATCAGATGATTTTGGTTCTAATACCCATAATAAAATAATTTTTAGACAATATTAGAATATTTTTTGTATCCTTATCTTTATGCTTTAACCCTTATTTTACCCTTTTTAATATTACCATGATATTATGTTATTAACATATTTTGGGTTAATTTAGTTAACATATCATGTAAAAATACATAAAAAAGTTATTTATGATATATTTAGACTTATATTAACCATTTTTACAAATAATAGATTTTTATAAATTTAATATCATTTAATAAACAATTTTATGTTTTAAGTTTTGAATTGTGTCAATTTTAAACACTATTCATACATGACTTTTTATGAATTCATACCAACATGATTGCTTGAAAACTAAGGTATTAACTCAAAATTAATATTTCAATATCATCCATAAAATTTTTTTATGACATAAAAATAACAAAATTAAATTTTTTTTAATATTTATAAATTCATTTATTTGAATCTTTCATTAATAAGGTAATCACTACATCATAATTGTGTCATAAAAAAATATATTTATTTAATGTCTAAAAATTTTAAATAAAATAGAATTATTTAAGAAATATTTTTAGAATTATAATAAATATTTATAGACCTTTAGATTAGTTATATAACCCCATATTAAAATTGATTTAGTAAAATATATGTTTTTAGGTTATAATTATCTTTACTTTAAATTAATTCTTATAAAGTATCATTTTCACATCCAGGTGAATCCATGGGGTCCCAAAATCAACCCAACAATGACCATGGTCAGATATATCTCAACCAATAGGATTAGGACACATTTTAAGGTAGTTTTATATTATTATATTATTATTATTTTACCCTTATTTATTAGATTTACCCTTTAACCATGGTAAATAAAATAATTATTGAAGTTATTATTCATAATGTCCAAAAATAAAAGGTACATATTCACAAAATTTGGACCTTTTGATTAAAAATATGGAATCCATTTTTTCAAATTCCAAACACAGAATTTTTAGTAATTAATTTAAAATTAATCCTCTTGGTGAAATGAGAAAACGTGTTTTAAAAGTTAAAACATTGCAAAATATTGAAATGTTGTTTCCCATGAATTCAATGTAAAATTAATGATAGTTGAATACATTATATTTAATGGTAAAAATATATTCTATTTATACTTTAAATCCATTAAATATTATAATTTAACCATATAAATTAACTTGATGAAAAAAATAATTAAAATTTAGTGTATTTTTACAATTCATCAAAACATGAAAGTTATTAGAAAAATATTAGAAATTTATCCAAAGTAAATTTTTATATCCTACTTCAAAATAACATGTTTTTTCCATATAAAAATTATTAATGTGTCAAAATTGTACTTTAGAATGGTTTCACCATTCGAAGGTGTAAAGTAAACCTTTAAAAATTGGTTCCTATAAATAAAATAGGGTTTTATTCAAACCCTATGACTAAAATATCGATTGGATGAATATCAAAAAAAAATATTAAGTATATAACACATATATATCATTAATTTATATTAAAAATTAATTCACTCACAAATAAAAATATCTATTTGATTTATATTTTCCATAAATAATTAATTTCCAATGAGTTCATAATTCATTTTCATAAGTTAGTTATAATTATTCCTGCTAAACTAATGGGTAGGATATATTGGTAATTTTATATAAAGGGATCTAATAGTTTGTTCACATTCAAGATTGTGTTCAAAGAAAGTTACTGAATGTAACACCCCAAGCTTCTATGGTACGCTTCACTTTGAATAATGTGATAGCGTGTGTTGTACGCAATATCGAGTTCTAACACAGCACAACCAATCAAACTAGCCGTTATGGATAGTAATACCTACCTTTTGTAATTTTATAAATTTTATCTTTCTAAATGGACTTCATTTTTGGATTCATAATATCTAAATTAGTTTAGGGTGAAATTTTTGTACTTTTCGGATAACTTTCATATTTTGATGAATAGTGAAAATTACTAAATGTTAATTAAAAACAACTTTTTTAATCGAAATAATTAATAGTGATAAATTATTAACTTGAGTGATTTTAAAGTATATTTAGAATATATTTTTATAATTTAATAAAATTTTGGTCATTGGATGTAATTTCACATTTAAACCAGACATAAACAAGTGTCAATCTTTTGATATATATTGTTTCTTAAAAACACGCTATTTGTTGTAACAGCGGGAATTAATTATAAAATTAATTAATGCAACTTATATGTTTGTAATTTTGTAAAATAAACATCATTTTTAATTTCAAAGTGTCAATTATAGCTTAGGGTGAAATTTTGGCATTATTCAGAAAAACTTCAATTTTTGATGAATAGTGAAACCACTAAGTGGTAGTTAAAAAACTGAATTATTCATAAAACTTAATTTTACCGCTTCTGTGAATGCAATTTCAAAAATAATAGAGACATGGTTAATATCAATTAGTAAAAATTGGTTCAATGACATGAAAATAATTTTTGGTAAATAGTTACTTTTTACTTTTATTTACCACGGTTAAAAGTAAATAGGGTAATTAAGGGTAAAAATGATATTAATATTACCCTAACACATGTCCTGATTCTATTGTAAAAATTTATCACAACCAAAAACAACCTTCGGAAAAAAATATTATCATTTAGGTCCACTTGGATTAGATTAGGACATTTATTATTATTTAATTCAAAGAAGAGTTAAAATCATTGTTTATTTACTAAAACATTTTTAATATAGGGTTATACATAAGATATATTAGATTGTAAATATTCATTATAAATATATAAATATTTCATACAGAATTGTATTTTATTTATAATTTTTAGACATTAAATAATTTACTTTATTTATGATACAATGGTGATGCAGTAATTACCTAATTAATGAAATATTAAAATAATTGATATTATAAATATCAAAATAAATTTAATTTGAGACCTTTTATGAATTCCACTAATTTTCTAGGTTAATATGACATATTATTATTTATTATATAAATTTTTATTGAAGTAATAATTCTGTTATAAATTTAGCAAAAACAAAATACCCAATAGTGTCAAACTTTTCATAAAGGAGTTTTTAAAACAAATATTATATTATTAATTGATATTAAATTCCTAAAAATATAATGTTCATCCAAGAGACTTATATCATGATATTTTTATCATTAATGGACAACTTGGGGTCACTTGGATATGTATAGTATGTTTATAAACCATATAATATAAAAATACAAAGAGACATTGTAAAAGTGAAACTAATTAACTAAGAGTTAATACTTACTGATAAGGTTAATATAGTAACCCAAAACTGTATAAATTCTATTGTTTTAGTGGTTTTCGACCCATCCCCACCTTAACCGTTAAATAATCCAATTTGGAGCCATAAGAAACTGAATTTGAATTTATTATAAAATAATATTTCTAGCTTTTCCAAAGGTGCCCCTCACCCCTCTTATAAAAGGGAACTCCTCCTTCTCATTAATTCACACCTTCAAAGCCTTTTAGTTCGGCAAAACTCTTCCCAAATACTCTCTCAACAACCCTCACTTCATTCTAGAGGCCTTCCTTTAGTCAGAAATCCAACCTAAGAGCCCCTTTGATCAAATCAAAAGGAAGAACTCGAAGAAGAGGTAATGATTTCACCACCCTTTTCCAAGTTCCTTTCTTATTCCACTTCTTCCTTATTTGTTATTACCATTCTAATATAATAACTCCAATATCTTATATATACTGTGATGTTATTATAAATATGGTACAACCATATTCAGTATTCTATCCATCCTTTGAATAACATGTCACCGTATGTGCGTACGTACGGCTTACAGTCTCCTCATCGTGGTGTAATTGTTATTCAATAAATTATTATTTGGATGGGTATAATAATGATGTGTAACTCATGTAAATAATAAATATAACATGATAATGATTATGTATATATGATATACCATCCAATTATATATTATTTTAATATCAAAAGAATGATATTGTCGCTCGTGCGTGGGTACGGACTACCATCTCTACGAACGCGATGTGATTCATTCTCCATCGTATCCATTCAAGTATAATTCTCCTTTGGTGATTAATAATAGTATCAAAGGACTTGATATATTTCTGGATATTATTATTATACAACCTATCTATGACAAACACAGCTTACGTAACAAAACATATAAAAGAAAACGAGTAAGTTAACACCTGAAACAACGATAATACTAAGATATTATTAACAAATCAATGTTAAAAGATCATATATGATATCATATTAATGTATATGATTCTTGTATAATTTAATAACAATTATTTCACCATTATACATGATTTTAACCTACCCTCAACCAAGGAAAAGTACAGGGTAAGGGTTTATTTCATAATCTCTTCATTATACGAGGTTGTTTATACGTAATAATCTACTATGATCTCTTTATCATCCACATCCATGATTCTTGAAAGTGTATTTCAGAACATTCTTACTATTTTACAAAATATGGTTTAAAGTCATTTATACCCTTGTTTGACTTTTTATAAGATATTTATAAAGGCATATTTTTGTCGTTTTCCAAACAAGGTCATTTTTAACCTTTTTGACAGAATTAAGGTAAGAATGTTTTTTTTACTTATACGGAGGGTGTGGTTATTTTCCGCCATTATAAAATCTTCTAAGATTCCCATAAAAGCTTATAAGAAAATTTTCAAAGTAAATGTTTAATTTTATAATTATGTGACATTTAAATGATTTAAAAAAAAGAGATATTTCTCTAAAAAGAGTTTGATTTCATCTATGTCAACATCCTTTGATGGATTTTACGCTTATTTGAAGTTGATTTATTATGATACAAAACTTATATATTGTATTGAAGGTTTTGTGATATGTTTGACTGTGGATGTATTATTTTTATACCATTCATGGTTTATGGATGAAGTATTTACATTTCATATGATAGTTTTAATGCGAATGTTTATGTTATGTTTAAACCTTTTCATATGGGAATGCATTGGACTTAATATGTGACGGGTGGAGCCCGCTATAGCTCCTCGAAGCATCGGTAGGTCTCATGAGAAAAACTAGTATCTTGGCACAAGGCCTTGACAAAATATTATTTGTAGTCTTGGAATGAGGCCTTGGCTATGTGGTTATGATAGTCTGGCATTATGCATTCCATCATTATGAAAGTGGTTATTTATATTGCATGTGATTATTCGATTAGTATAATATCCATGGGAATATGTAAATGGCATTATTTCATTTTATTTTTTCCGTACTATGTTTAAGTTCAAGTTTAAAAGGCTTTTGTTTTAGTTATACATTGCCTTAAATGTTTATTCTTATTTATAAAAGTTTCCTCTATATTGTTATCCTTACTGGGCATTTGAGCTCACCTCTTTTCTATGTTTTATTTTTCCCCTGATGTGAAGAAGTAAATTATGAATGACCTGCCGGGATAGTATGAGGGGATAAGAGTGTAGACTATGTAGACTATGTTGTTGTAGTTTTCATTTTTATGATGTAATGTAAAACATTATGAATATATCTAGTGTTTCCAAGTCTACTAAACTAATCGGTATTTCGAGATTTTATCTTTCTACTGATCATTTCAATGTTATGTAATAATTCACCGACTCTGGGTAACTAGGGTCGGGGCGTTACACTGAAGAATAAAAATTAATTAAAGAAAATATGTCATAATAACATTTAAGACTTACATTCTACACCCCTTAAACTGAATTTCACCCAAAAAATTGGTCACTTAGAAATAAACAGATGAGGAAACCTCCCTCTCATCATATACTAAAATTCCCTTGTATCTTCTTCAAATTGGTGGTTCCTCCATAAAACATTAACCAAGTGAGTGGTCTTGCTTCATAGAACCTTTTCACTATGACCCAGAATCTATATCAGTTGTTCTTAAAAAGAAAGATATTTCTCCAGTGGTATAACTTCAGTGCTTAGTACATGTGAAAGATCAATTATGTACTTTTTCAAGAGAGATACATGGAACACATTGTGAACTTGAGAGAGATTCATTGGAATCGTCAATTAGTAAGCAACTTCCCAACATGATCTAGTATTTCAAAAGGATCTATATACCTAGGGCTTAGCTTTCCCTTCTTTAAAAATCTCATTACCCTCTTCCATAGAGATATTCTTAAGAACACCTTATCACCCACTTCAAACTCTAGGTCTTTTCATCGGTTTTCAGCATAATGTCTTTATCGATTTTAAGTTGTCTTATGTGTTGTTGAATAGATCTAATCTTTTCTACCATTTCATCAAAAATATCATGTCTTAATATCTTTCTTTCCCCAACTCCATCCCATCAAGTTGGAGTTCTACACTTATTTCTATATAGGGCTTCATAAGAATCCATCTGAATACTAGAGTGAAAGCTATTATTTTACGAAATTCCACTAATGGTGGGTGTTGATACAACCCACCATTGAAATCCACAGATCAAGCTCTCAACATCTCTTCCAAAGTTTGAATTGTCCTCTTAGACCGACCTTTTTTTAGCATTATAAGCAGTGATGAAACATAACTATATATCCAGAGCAGGCTGAAGGCTTCTCAAGAAGATCTAGGTAAACCTCAGATCCTGATCAGATATAATTTAAAGTTATACTCCATGAAATCTTACCATTTCCTTTACATATATTCTTGCAAACTGAGGAATAGAAAAATCCTCTCTAATTGTAATGAAGCGTGATGACTTCATAAGACAATCAACTATAACCGAGATAGCATTATTTCTTTTAGATATTTTGGAAAGTAAGATGAAAATTTCCATAGTAATGTTTTCCCATTTCCATTCTAGTATGGTTAGTGGTTGTAAAATCCCCTTATACTTTTTTATCTCAGCCTTAACTTGTTAAAAAAATAGGCATTGAGAGATATATTCAGTGGCATCTCTTTTCATGCCATCCAACCAGATGTACTCTTTCAGGTCCTTGTACATCTTGGTTCTTCTTGGTTGAATAGTTAATGAAGAACTATGAGCCTCATCCAATAGATCTTTCTTTAGTTATATTATGGGATAAACACAAACCCAATTATTAAACCTTATTATTTTATCATAATCAAGGTTGAATTCAGGAACTTTTCTAACTTTATTTTATAACTATATATCTTTCTTCTGTGCCTCTTTAATCTTCACTTGTATAGATGGTTGAACATTCATTTCAGTAAGATAATATTTCTCCCCTTCCATTAAAATTTCAAGATCCATCCTTTTCAAATCCATAAATACTAAATCATTTGTGATCCTCATCATCGATAATCTAGTATGCTCTTTTTGACTCAAAGCATCTTCCACCTTGTTCTCTTTCCCAAGGAGATAATGTATTGAGAAGTCGTAATCCTTAATCAACTCCAACCATATTATTTAGTGCATATTCATCTTCTTTTGTTTTAAAATAAACTTTAAACTTTTTTGATCAGTATAAATATCACATCTTTCACCAGAAAGATTATGTCTCCATATTTTTAAAGCAAAGATTACTGCAGCTAACTCCAAATCATGAGTTAGGTAATTTTTATCATGGGTTTTTAACTATCATGAGGCATAAGCTATAACCATACCATTTTTCATGAGAACACACCCCATCCCCTTCTGGGATGCAACACTGTATATCAAAAACATTTCTTTATTACAAGGTAGTGTGAGCATAGGTGTACTGGCTAAACTTCTTTTTAGTTATTTGAAATTATCTTCACATTCCTCCATCCAAACAAACTTAACTCCATTGTTTGTCAACTTAGTTATTGGATTAGATAATCATGAAAAGTATTTCACAAAACATCGATCATATCCAACCAATCCAAAAATAGTTCAGATCGTAGTTACTATTTTTGGTCTCGTCTATCTTTCAATAACCTCTATTTTTTTAGGATCCACAGATATCCCCTCTCTTGAGATAATGTGACCCAAAAATGAAACATTATGAAGCCCAAATTCACACATGGTAAATTTGGAATGATGCTTCGCCTTTCTCAGGGTCTTTAATAAAATTATCAAGTGATCTTCATGTTCTTCCTTTCTCGTTGAATAGAAAATAATATCATCAATAAATACTACCACATACTGATCAATATAGTCACTAAAGACTCTATTCATTAAATCCATGAAGATAGCATGGTCATTAGTAAGACTAAAAGGTATCACTATAGATTCATAGTGTTCATACCTTGTACAGAATGTCGTCTTTGCTATATCCTCATTTTTAACCCATAATTGATGATACCATGAATGAAGATCAGTCTTGGAAAAAGTATTGAGCTTTGCATAGTTGGTTAAATAAGTCATCAATGCGTGGGAGAGGATATTTATCTTGACAGTGATCTTGTTATGTTCTTGATAATCAATACAGAGTATCATTTATCCATCTTTCTTCTTAACAAACAGAACTGGTTCTCCCAAAAATGATGCACTAGGGAATATGAATCACTTATCAAGATTCTCTTGGAGTTACTTCTTCAATTCCTTAAACTCAATCAGGGTCATTCTATAAGGTGTCTTTGAAATAGGCATAGAACCCGATGTGGGTTCTATTGAAAACTCAACTTCACAATTTTGTGGAAGTCTTAGAATTTCTTCTATAAATATGTCATCAAACTCCCGTACAATAGGAGAATTATTATTCATGATTTTCTTCCCAACCATTTGAGATAAATGTAATTAGAGTCAAGACCCGTAAGATGGAAGAAATTTCTACTGGAAGGTTGTATTCTTCCTTGCATCGATAGATCATCATAGATTGATCTGGAATATGAAAAGTGACTTCCCTTATTTGGAAATTGATATGAGATCTATCTATAGAAATCCAATCCATGCAAGGAATCAAATAAAAGTACACTATTGAAAGGATCACAAGATTTGAAGGAATTGATTTCCCACAAACATCAATTGGAGAAGAATTGTAATATTTTTATGTGATCGTTGTGCCATGATGAGTTTTCACAGCTAACTCAACATCTAATTGTTGAGGTAATATAGTGTTACCCTTAGAAAATTATTTAGATATAAAATATTGGGTGGATCCATAATCAAATAAAACATTTGTAACTTTAGAGTGGATGGTAATTTTACCTTTCAACACTTCATTATCATACTCCACATAGCCAATAGTAATTACATGTGACATTCCTTTATCATTCGCCTTAAGAGTTTGTTGACGTCTATCATCTTCAATAACCCTTGGATTAGGTCATTAATTGGAATAATTCTCCATTTCCTTATACTTGTAAAATTTAAGTGTACGAGGTGTATTTTGTGTAGCCTTTTCTTTGTTCTCATAATTAGACATATTTTTTCCATCACTTCAAAATTCAATTTCCCGATGACCTTATTTTACACACTTAAAACATTTAATATTCCCTTTAAAACAATCCCCTCCATGATTCTTTCCATACTTTGACCGTAAGAGAAAACTCCTCTTCCTTTTAGTGTGGTCTTTATATTTTCCTTTGAATTATTTTTTATCTTCTTATAAAACCCATATGACCGATGGTTTACTGCAATATCTATCTCAACATTGAGAGAACATCAAAAAATTTACTTGAATCTATTGAAGTCCCTTATGGATAATCCCTTCAGAGACTTGGTTTTAAACCACTAAAGAATTGGTCAATCTTACTCTCAGGTTGGATAATAATTCTAGAAGTGTACGCTGCATGTCTTGTAAACTTTACGTTGTAGGTACCAATGGATTCATCATCCTTTTTCATAAGTTCAAGGAACTCCTTCTCTATCATTGTTTAAATAATACATGGAAATTACTTATTGAAAAATAAGTTCTTGAACTTGTCCCATCCTATAGATTCAATTTCTTATCTTTGCCTCGTATTCTTGATAATAATCCATTGTTGATCAGCTTCACCATCCAAAAGAGATACTATTAATATGAATTTATCATGTTCAGAACATTGTAGAACAGAAAATATATTTTCAGTGGTACTGATCCATTGTTCTTCCACTAATGGATCAGAAGAACCACTGAATGAAGGTGGATGCTGCCTCATTAAGGATTTAACAGAATATCACTCCCTCGTTTTTTCATTTTAATTTTCATCATGATTCATAGCTTTTGAAAGTTGTTTGAGGATGGATATAATTTTTTTCATTCTTGATCCCAGGACATTTGGATTCTCATGGGGATAACCATTTCATTGCCCATCGCATTCAGCATTAATTTTGTTCTTTTATGTTCCAGCCATTGACTAAAACCTAGAAGCATAGTGTGAGAAACACTAATCATAACACGAAAACAACATAATCAATAATAAAATTTAAAATTAGTAAACTTTAGGTTTTATCCTATGTTATTCATGATCATTTATAAAACACTATAATTGTATCTTATACTTAAAATTATCCTAAAGGATTTCTCATCCTAGTTTCCAAAGGTAAAATATATCGTTCCTATAACCCCAACTATAGTGACCCATTTTTTAAATTCATTTATATAACATCAGAATTGAAGTATATTTATTACAACATATAACAAAAACATGAAAATACCTTATAGGTATAATTTCTTTAGAAACTGCGAAACATTAATAATTGGTTCATAAAACATCTACATTGTCACCCATTTATTTCATAATATCTAGACTCCTCTTTGGAATATCATTCTTAACGCCCTTCTTCGTGTCTTGGGGAAAAGAAAAAAATAAAACGGTGCGCTCAAATTCTCAGTATGGGAAAAAAATAAAATAATAATCATATCATATTTATAAGAACACAACATTTGAAAATTTTATAATCTATATAAAAGATCACAATATCAAATCATGGGATAAATCATAAAATTCTAATGTAATCCCAATATTCATAACATAAGATATTAAATTTTGTTTCATACACACATAATCATAAAAAATAATTTAATATTATTCAAGGCTCATTACCAAGTCCATCATAGCAGACAAAGTCCATTGCTGAACTGAGTTCTCTCCTCATTATATCCCTGTATCACTGAACCAAATTAACATGTCATTCCATCCATGTATATCTCATAAGATATAAATATTTAACCAATGTATTGGAGGGAGATATAGGTCCCACCCATCTCATAATTAAACAATTATTAAGTGTGTCACAAAAACATAGAAACATTCACCATATCATAACCCATGAAATCAAATGGGTTTATTAAACATCAATCCATAATAATTGATATAAAACAAATGGATTTACTAAATAACATTCCATTATAAACACAATAAAATCATAGAAATAACATGGATTGAAATATTAACATATGTAATTATAGACGTAAAATAATTTTGATAAAATTCATGAACTTCATTCCTGAGGAAAATATCCTTTCTTCTTCAAAAACATTTTCCTTTTCCAAAATTTCATGAAATTTTAAAAGAAAGGAATTGAGTTGAAAATAATCTTGTAAATGTGTAGAGGAATATTCATGGAAATAAGCTTTTATGAAGATGTAAAAACCTGTTCATTCTGTTTAAGTTAGAAAAACATTCTCCTCGAACTTTTACTGGAAAATTCAAAAAGTACCTCATATAGTAAACAAAAGAGAGATTCCTTCCAAACCATGTAGTAAAATTAAAAATGGGTAAAAATGACTTTAAAAATACATAGAAAAATTGTACACATTTTATGAGAATAGTTTTAGAAAAAATGGATATTTTTGATAAATAAATCCTTATTAGTCACTTACAAATAAATAATCTTGTATAAAACGTGATTGGAAAATTTATCCCTTACCTTATGTCTAATATGATTCTTTTGTATCTCAACCTCCTTTAAAATGATTTAAATAATTTTACTTATTTATGCCATAATCATAATCATTTTTATTATAACATTTATGATTATATTTTAATCAGTTTATTAGTAACATTTCTTTGTTACTCGTTATTCAGATATTAATTGCTTTATGTTCTTATGTATGTTTTCTCAGATAAGTTCTTATTACTATTTTTAGGTTATAGTTATATAATTTACATAATAGTATTCATATAATATATATCATATTTATTCATTAAATTCATTTATATAATCATGGTTTAATGAAGATTATGTAGAACGAATCACGTCACACTGTGGAGATGGTAAGCCGTACGTAGGAACGACCAACAATATCATTCTCATAATTGTTTAATGGTTTTTAATTTTAGGGTTTATAGTTTCTCAAAATTAGTATCGTGTTATAATAATAATATATAGTTATTATTTCCACCATTATACCCATCCATGTATGGCGGTGGTGAAAAGCAGATTATACCACGGCATGGAGACGGTAATTCGTATGTATGCAGGTGCGGTGATTTCATTTTTCATAGGATGGATAGAAGGTGAAATATTTTTGTTTCATACTTATAATAACATATCATTATATTAGTTATGCTAATTTTATAACATTATAATTAAAAAACAAAATAAGAGGAAGTATAAGAAGAAATAAATTTGAAAGAATTGGTAGAAGAGATTACCTCTTCCTCAACATGCCTCCTTTAAATTTCCTCTAAGGGAACTAGAATTGGTCTTTTGAGAATACCAGCACCTATATAATTTAACTGGTAAAGTTGAGAATATAAATGGGTTGGTTTTTCAGATCATGAAGGCTCAAAATGGAGTGAATTGTAGAGGAAGGAGGTTCCCTTTTATATGAGAGGAGAGAGGAACTTTAGAAAACTCTCCAAATATTAATTTATTATAAATTAAATTTCAACTAAAAATGGTCAAAATCTTTCTTAATTTCAAAATAATATGATTTTGGTTTGAAAACCAATCATCAAATAATTTTTAGACAAGTTTGGAATTTTTTATTTATCCTTATCTTTTTTGGTTTACCCTTATTTTACCCTTTTTAATCTTATCGTCATATCATGTTATTTACACATTGTGGGTTAATGTAATTACCATATCATGTAAAACGACCCAAAAATGTTATTTATGAAATATTTGGATTTATATTAACCATTTTTCCAAATCATAGATTTTTAGTAATTTAATTTCATTTAATAAACTATATTATGTTTTATGTTATTAATTGTGTCAATTTTGGACACTATTTACACATAAATTTTTTAAAAATTCCAAAAAACCTAATTCCTTCAAAAAGAAGGAATTAACTCAAATATAATATTTTAATATCATCCATAAAAAAAATTATGTCATCAAAATAACCAAATTAAATTTTTTTTAATATGTATAAATTCATTTATTTGAATCTTTCATTAATGAGGTAATCATTACATCATAATTGTGTGATATATAAATATATTTATCTAATATATAAAATTTATAAATAAAATACAACAATGTAGGAAATATTTTTAGATTTATAATGAATATTTATATACATAGAGATTATTTATAT
Organism: Viscum album; assembly: GCA_963277665.1. NCBI lineage: Eukaryota > Viridiplantae > Streptophyta > Magnoliopsida > Santalales > Viscaceae > Viscum > Viscum album. Next base: position 353,159,540 of record OY728155.1, on the reverse strand, counting down.
AAACCTATATTAAAATATATTTAGTAAAAGATTTGTGTTTAGATTATAATTATCATTACTTTAAATTAATTCTTATAAAATGTCATTTTCGCATCCAAGTAAATCCATGGGGTCACAAAATTGGACCAAGGATGACCATGGTTGTTAATATCTCAACCAATAGTATTAGGAAACGTTTTTTTGTTGTTTTATATTATGAAATTATTATTATTATACCCTTATTTACCAGATTTACCCTTTAACCATAGTAAATAAAATAATTACTCAAGTTACTATTAATAATGTCCAAAAATAAAAGGTAAATATTAATATAATTTGGACCATATGATTCCAAATATTCAATCCATTATTCCATATTCAAAACACATTAGTTTCAGTAATTAATTAAAAATTAATCTCACTTTTGAAAGGAAAAAACAGGTTCTAAAGTTAAAACAATGCAAAAGATTGAAATGTTTTTACCTATGAATTCACTGTAAAATTAATGCTAATATCATACATTATATTAAATGGTAAAAATATATTCCTTTCATTCTTTAAAACTATTCAATATTATAATATAACCATATAAATTATCTCGATGAAAAAAGTTTTTTTTAATTAAAATTTAGCGTATTTTTACTATTCATCTAAACATGATAGTTATCCGAAAAATATCAGAAATTTATCTATAGTAAATTTTTATGTCCCGCTTAAAAATAAAATGTATATGTTTTCATATATTAATTATTAATGTGTAAAAATATTACTTTAAAATGGTTTCTCCATTCAAAGGTGTAAAATTAACCTTTTAAAAAATATTTTCTTATACAAAAATAAGATTTTATTCAAACCCTATGACTAAAATATCCATTGGATCAATATAAAAAATATTTTTATTAAGTGTATATAACACGTATAACACATTAATTTATTTACCAAAATTATTTCACTCAAAAATAAAAATATCTATTTGATTTATATTTTTCATAAATAATTAATAGTTAATGAGTTCATAATGCATTTTCATAAGTTAGTTATAATTATTCCCTCTAACCTAATGGCTATGGTATAATGGTAATTTTATATTAAGGGAAACTCGGAGTTTTTTAAACTCGCAATTTCATGAAAATAGAGCTACAAAAGAATAAATATTATTTAAAGAAAATATTTTATAAAAACATCTGGGTGTTGCATTCTACCCCCCTTAAACAGAATTTCACCTTCAAAATTCATCACTTGGAAATAAATAGATTAGGAAACCTCTCCATCATAAAATCATCAAGTTCCCATGTAGCTTCTTCAAATTGGTTATTAATCCATAAAACTTTAACCAAGAGAGTGTTCTTGTTTTGTAGAACTTTTTTGTTATGATCTATAATCCATATTATTTGTTCTTCCTAAGAAACATCTTTCTCCAGTAGTACAACTTCTGAGCTTAGAACATGTGAATGATTGGGTATGTACTTTCTCAGGAGACAAACATGTAACACATCATGAACTTGAGAGAGATTCAGTGGAAGAGTCAATGGGTAAGATACCTTCCCAAAATGATCATGTATTTCAAAAGGACTGATATACCTAGGTCTCAGCTTGCCCTTATTTCCAAATCTCATTACTCTCTTCCAGGGAGATATTCGTACGAACATCTTATCACCCAATTCAATATCATTTTCTTTTCATCAGTTGTTATCATAACTATTTTTCAAATCTAAACTTCTTTTATATGTTGTTGAATAGATATGGCTTTTTCTGCCATTTAATCAACAAGATCAAATCCTGATAGCTTTATTTACTGAACTTCATCCAAGAAAGTTGGAGTTTTTCACCTCTTTCCACAGAGGGATTCATAAGAATACATAGTAATACTAGAGTGAAATATATTATTGTATGAAAATTACACCACTGGTAGGTGTTGATCCCGAACACCTTTGAAATCTATTGAGCAAGCTCTCAGCATATCTTCCAAAGTTTGAATTGTCCTATGAGACTGATCATCTATATAGGGATGATAAGAAGTGCTGAAACCTAACTCTGTATCTAGATCATGCTGAAGGCTTCACCAGAACATTGAGGTAAACCTTGGATCCTGATTAGATATAATGAAAAGTGGTACTCAGTGCAATATTACCACTTCCTTTACATATATCCTAGAAATATGGTCAAGAGAGAAATATTCTCTAATTTAAATGTAGGGTGATGACTTTGTAAGACGGTTAACTATAACTCAGATAGCATTATTTCTTTTGGATTTTTTGGGAAGTATACTGACAAAGTCCATATTGATGTTTTCCCATTTCCATTCTGGTATGGGTAATGGTTATAACATCCCCTTAGACTTCTATCCCTCAACCTTAACTTGCGGACAAACCAAGAATCGAGAGACATATTCAGCAACATATTTTTCATTCCATCCCAACATAAGTACTCTTTCAGGTACCTGTACATCTTTCTGCTTCCATGGTGAATAGAGAATGAAGAACTATGAGCCTCATCCAATAGCTCCTTCTTTAATTATAGTGTTGGAAGAACACAAACCTGGTTCCAAAACCTTATTATTTCATCACATTCAAGGTTGAATTCAGAAACATTTCTCACCTTCTTTGGTAACTCTACATCTTTCTTATGTGCATCTTTAATCTTCACTTGTATAGATGGTTGAACATAAATTTCATAAAGATAAGATTTCTACCCTACCCTTAAAACTTTAAGATCTATCCTTTTCATATCCATAAATATTGGATGTTTTGTGATCTTCATCATGGATAATCCAGCATGGTATTTTAGACTCAAAGCATCTTCCACCTTGTTCGCTTTCCAAGGGTGGTAATGTATTGAGCCATACTAATCTTTAATCAACCACATCCATATTATTTAGTACATATTCATATCCATATTTGTGAAAAATATACTTTAAATTTTATAATCTGTATAAATATCACACCTTTCATCATAAAGATAATGCCTTAATATTTTTAATGCAAAGATTACTGTATCTAACTCCAAATCATGATTTGGGTAATTTTTCTCATAGATGTTCATTTGTCTTGAGGAATAATCTATAACTATACCAATTTTCATGAGAACACACCCTATCCCATTCTTGGATACATCACTGTATATCACAACCCTTTCTCCACTACAAGGTAGTGTGAACATAGATACACTTGCTAACCTTCTTTTTAGCTCTTTGAAATTGTTTTCACATTCCTTTATCCAAATGAAATTAAATCCTTTTAGAGTCAACATGGTGTGTGGATTAGATAACCGTGAATGATCTTTCACAAAATGTCAATAATATCTAGCCAAACCAATAAATCTTCAGATCAAATTTACTGTTGTTAGTCTGGACCATCATTCAATAACCTCTATTTTTTCTTGAACCACAGATATCCCCTCTCTTGCGATTATGTGACCCAAAAATAAAACTTTGAAGACAAAATTCACACTTGGTAAATTTTGAATAAATATTCTCCTTTATCAAGGTCTTTAGTACAATTATCAAGTGATATTTATGTCCTCACTTTCTCGTTGATTAGACAAGAATATAATCTGTAAATACTACCATAAAATAAATAAGTTGGTCTCTAAAAACTCTATTAATTAGATCCATGAAGATAGAAGGGGAAGTAGTAAGACCAAAAGGAATCACTAAAAATTCATTATTTCCATACCTTGTACAGAATACCTTCGTTGGTATATCCTCCTTTTTAACACTTAATTAATGATACCCAAAATGAAGATCAATCTTGGAAAAATATTGAGCTCTGTGTAGTTGGTCAAATAAATCGTCAATGTGCGGGAGAGGATATTTGTTCTTGATAGTGATATTGTTAAGTTCTAGATAATCAATGCAGTGTCTCATTGATCCATCTTTCTTCTGAACAAACAGAACAGGTTCTCCCTAAGGTGACGCACTAGGGAGTATGAATCCTTTATTAAGATTCTCTTGGAGTTTCTTTTTCAATTATGTCAACTCAATTGGGTCCATTCTATAATATGAATTTGAAATAGGCATAGTACATGGTATGAGTTCTATTGAAAACTCAACTTCATAATTTGGTGGAAGATCAAGTAATTCCTCTAAAAAGAAATCATCAAATTCTTATAAAATGTGTGTATTCTTAATCATGAGTTTCTCCCCAACCATTTGAGATAAATATCCTTCATTTTTTGGAATCAAGACCTACAATATAGATGAAATTGCTACAAGAAGGTTGTATTCATCCTTGAATCAATAGATGGTCATAGATTGATCTGTAATATGAAATGGGACTTCCCTTATTTGGAAATCGATTTGAGATCCATATAAATAAATCCAACCCATGCCAAGAATCATATCTAATTTCACTATAAGAAGGATCACAAAATTTGCATGAAGTAATTTCCCACAAAATTTAATTAGAGAATAATTGTAAACATTTGATGTGACTATTATGCCATTATGAGTTGTCATGTAAAACTAAACATCTAATTGTTGAGGTAATATGGTGATACCCTTCGAAATTTTTTTTTGAAATGAAAGTTTGGATGGATCCAAAATCAAATAAAGCATTTTATACTTTAGAGTTAATGGTAAGTGTACATTTCACCACTTAATTATTGTACTCCATACTAATCATAGTAAATGCATGTGACATTCCTTTCTCTTTGACCTTAAGAGTTTGTTAATGTCAATCATCATATAAAACCCTTGGATTTGGGCATTGTTTGGCATAATTCCCCATTTCCTTACACTTCTAACATTGAATTATAGGAAGTGCATTTTGTGTAGACTTTTCTTTTTTGGCATAATTAGACATCCCTTTCCCGTCACATCGATATTCAATTTCCTGATGACCTTATTTTCCACACACAAAACATTTACTAGTACCTTTAATACAATTCCCTCTTTGTTTATTTCAACACTTTGAGAATAAGGGAAGACTCTTCTTCTTTTTAGTGTAGTCTTTATAATTTCCTTTGATTTCCATTCTTCTCTTCTTATCAAACCCATATAACTGATGGGTTACTCCAATCTCCATCTCAACCTTGATACCACATCAAACAATTTCCTCATAAATATTTATGTCCCTTATGGATAATTCCCTTCAAATACTTGATTTTAATCCATTAAAGAATCGATCAATCTTAATCTCATGTTGGATAATAATTCCTAAAGCATACCTTGCAAGTCATGTAAAATTAGATTCCTAGGTACCAATAGATTCATCATCCTTTTTCTTAAATTCATGTAAATCCTTCTTTATCTTTGTTCGAATAATACGAGGAAATTACTTATTGAAAAATATGTTCTTGAACTCAACCCATTTCATGGACTCAATTTCATCTCTTTACCATGTATTCTTGATACGATTCCACCATTGATCAGCTTCACCTTTCAAATGATATACATCTATGTTTAATTTATCATGTTCATAACATTATAGAACTAAAAATATCATTTCAGTGGTATTGACCAATTGTTCATCAACTAATGGATCAGAAGACCCATTGAATGAAGGTGGACGCTGCCTCGTGAAGGATTAAACAAAATGTTACACCCACTTTTGCTCATTTGGAAGTCATGCTTGATTCATAGCTTGAGAAAGTTTAGTGAGCATGGATACATGATTTTTCAGTCCATCTCCCATAACATTTGGTTGCTTAGGGGTACAATAATTTCATTTCCTATTGCATTCATCATTAACATGGTTCCTTCAGGTTCTATCCATTAACTAAAATCAATAATCATAGTGTGATCAACACTAAACATAACAAAAAAACCAAAAAATCAGGAATAAAATTTTAATTTTGGACACTTTAGTTTTTATCCGAGGTTATTCATGGTCATTTATAAAAAAGTAGAATTGTATCTTATACTTAGAAATATCCTTATGGCTTTCTCATCCTAGTTTCCAAAGGTTAACTATACCATTCCTAGGAAACCAACTATAGAGACTCGTTATTTACCTAGATTTTTATCATTTCAGAATTGAACTATATTTATTACAATATATATCAAAAATATAACAGGAACGTATTAGTATATTATCTTTAGAAACAAAGAAACATAAACAATTGGTTTATAAAACAACTACATTTTCTCTCCATTATTTCATCATATCTAGAATCCTTTTGGAATATCATACTTAATACCCTTATTCTTGTCCTGGGGAAAAGAAACATATAAAAGGGTGAGTTCAAATTCCCTATAAGGGTAAACAAATGAAATAACAATCATATCATATTCATAACAACAAAACATTTTAAAATCTTATCCTACATATAAAAGATAACAATATCATATCATGGGATAAATAATAAAAGTTCAATGTAATCCCAACAGCCCTAACAGAGGACCTGGAATTTTTTGGCATACACAAATAATAATAGAAAATCATATCATATTATTCAAGGCTCATTACCAAGACCATCATAGAAGAGAAATTCCATTACAGAACTGAGTTCTCTCCTCGTTCCAGCCCAGTATCACAGAACCAGATTAACTTTCCATTTCATCCATGTCTATCTCATGAGATATAAATCTTTAACCAATTCCTTGGAGGGGGATATAGTATCACCCATTTCATAATTAAACCATTCTTACATGTTCCACAAAACATAGAAACATTCACCATAGAATAGCCCATAAAATCAAATGTGTTTCTTAAGAATAATTCCATCATAATTGATATAAAACAAATTGATTTCCTAAATAACATTCCTTCATAAACAAAATAAAATATTAGTAACAAAATGGATATAAAAATAAACCAACTTAATTATTGATGTAAAATAATTTTGATAAAACACTTGAGCATAATTCCTGAGGAAAATATCCTTTCTTCTTCAAAAATTTTTTCTTTTCTCAAAATTTCGTTCAATTCTAAAGGAAAATAATTTAGTTGAAAATAGACTTTTAAATTTATAGTGTAAGATTCATGGAAATAAGTTGTTATGAAGATGTTAAAACACATTCATGACGTATAAGGTAAAAAATGTTACCCCCGTACTTTTTCCCAAAAAGTCAAAAAAGTACCTTGTATGGTAAACAAAAGAGAGATTTCTCCCAAACCATGTAGTAAAAGTCAAATGGGTAAAAATTAATTTAAAAATACATAGGATAAAATAACACAATTTATGATAACATTTTCAAAAAACATGGAAATTGATGATAAATATATACTCAGTAGATACTTACAAATAAATAATCTCAGATAAAACAAGATTGGAATAGATATCCGTTAAATTATGTATGATATGCTTCGTATGTATCTGAACCTCCTGTATAATGATTTAAATAATGTTACTCAATTATTCCAGAATCCTAATCATTTTTATGATAACATTTATGCTCATATTTTAATTCGTTCATTAGTAAAATTTCATAGTTACTCGTTATTCCGGTATTAATTGCTTTATGTTCTTATGTATGTTTTTTCGGATAAGTTCATATTCCTCTTTTTAGTTTATAGTTATATCATTTACATTATAGTATTAGTATAATATATATCATATTTATTCATTAAATTAGTTTATATATCAATAGTTTAATGAATATTATGTAGAACGAATCATGTCACATCATGGAGATGGTAAGCCTTATGTATGCACGAGTGATGATATCATTCCCATAATTGTTGAATGGTATTGAATTGGACGGTGTATAGTATCTCAGAATTTGTATCATGTTATAATAATATTATATAGTTATTGTTTCCATCATTATACCAATCCATGTAAGGTGGTGATGGATAACATATGACCCCAAGGCGTAGAAACAGTAATAACAGGGATAGATACATAAACCTACGTAATATTTGATGGAAAATAATTTTGATAAAACACTAGATCTTCATTCCTGAGAAAAATATCCATTCTACTTCAAAAATGTTTTCCTTTCTCAAAATGTCTTCCAATTTTATAAGAAAATAATTGAGTTGAAAATAAAATTGTAAACGTGTAGAGGAAGGTTCATGGAAAATAAGGTGTTAGGAAGATGTAAGAACCCATTCATGTCATATAACATAAAAAAGACATTCTTTTCGTACTTTTGCCGAAAAAGTCAAAAAGTACCTCGTATGGTAAAAAAAGAAAGATTCTTTCCAAACTATTTTGTAAAATTACAAATGGGTAAAAATGAATTTAAACATACATAGGATAATAATACTTATTTTATGAGAATATTTTTAGAAAACATGGACATGGGTGATAAATAAATCCTCAGTAGATACTTATGAATAAATAATCTCAGATAAAACGACATTGGAAAAGTTATACCTTACCTTAGGTCTGATATGATTTCTATGTATCTAAACCTGATGTAGAATGATTTAAATAATTTTATTGATTTAAGCCATAATCATAATGATTTTTATGATAACATTTATGATCATATTTTCATCCGTTTATTAGTTACATTTCATTGTTACTCATTATTCAGGTATTAACTGCTTTTTGTTCTTAGGTGTGTTTTTTCGGATAAGTTCTTGTTCCTTTTTTTAGGATATAGTTATATAATTTACATAATTGTATTAGTATAATATATATAATATATATTCTTTAAATTCATTTACATAATCATATTTTAATGATGATTATATAGAATGAGTGACATCACATCGTGGAGACAGTAAGTCGTACGTACGTACAAGCGACGATATCATTCCTATAATTGTTGAATGGTATTGAAATGGATGAAGTATAGTATCTCAGAATTAGTATCAGGTTGTAATAATCATATGTAGTTATTATTTCCACCATTATACCCATCAATGTAAGGTGGTGGGAGAAACAGACTACACAACGACGTGGAGACAGTAATTTGTACGTATGTACGCATAGTGATTTCATTTTTGGTAGGATAGATAGAAGGAGAAATAAGGTTTTTTTCATATTTATAATAACATATCAGTATATTATTGATAATTATGTTATTACTCTATAATTAAACAACTAAATAAGAGGAAGTAGAAGAAGAAATAAATTTGAATGAATCAGTAGAAGAGATTACCTCTTCCCCTACATTCCTCATTTAAATTTCCTCTTAGGGCACTAGAGTTGGTATTTTGAGAAAACCAGCACCTCTAGAATGTAACTAGGTAATTTTAGAAGAGAAATGGGTAGGTTTTTTACATGATTGAAGGATAAAAATGGAGTGAATAAGAGAGGAAGGAGGTTCCCTTTTATAAGATAATAGAGGGCCACTTTATGAAACTCTCAAAATATTAATTTATTATTAATTCAATTTCAAATAAAAATGGTCCAAATCATATTGAGTGATTTTTGTTTGAATACCCATAATCTAATAAATTTTACACAACTTTAGAATATTTATTTATCCTAATATTTTTTGTTTAACCCTTATTTTACCTTTTTTAGTCTTACCATGATATCACGTTATTTACACGTCGTGGGTTAATGTAATTCCCATATCATTTCAAAAGGCTAACAAAAAGTTATTTATGACATATTTGGACTTATATTAACCATTTTGAAAAATATTAGATTTTTAAGAATTTAATATCACTTAATAAAGTATTTTATGTTTTAAGTTATGAATTGTGTCAATTTTGGACACTATTCATACTTGACTTTTTAAAAAAATCATAACAAGAAGAATCCTTAAAACCTAAGGAATTAACACAAAGATAATATGTTAATATAATCCTAATATTCGTGTATGAAATTAAAATAACCATATTAAATTTGTTTTAATATTTATAAATTCATTTATTTGAATCTTTCATTAATGAGGTAATCACTACAACGTAATTGTGTCATAAATAAATATATTTATCTAATGTATAAAAATTATAAACAAAATACCATGATGTAAGAAAACTTTTTTATATTTATAGTGACTGTTTATAGACATGGATATCCATTATATAACTCTATATTAAAATCGATTTAGTAAAAGATATGTGTTTAGGTTATAATTATCTTTACTTTAAATTAATTCTTATAAAATAATATCTTCACATCCAGGTGAATCCATGGGGTCCCAAAATTGACCCAAGGATACTCATGGTTGGAAATATATCAACCAAAAGGATTAAGACACGTTTTAGGTTTGTTTTATGTTATTAAAGTATTATTTTTTTACCCTTATTTACTAAATTTACCCTTTAACCAGGGTAAATAAAATAATTATTGAAGTTACTATTCATAATGTCCAAAAATAAAAGGTAAATATTGATAAAATTTAGACCTTATGATTCCAAATATTGAATCCATTTTTAAAAATTCAAAAATCATAAGTTTTAGTAAATAATTTAAAATTAATCCTATCATTGAAATAAGAAAACGAGTTTCAAAAGTTAAAACATTGAAAAATATTGAAATGTTTTTACCTATTAGTTCAATGTAAACTTAATGCTATTGAAATATATTATATTAAATGGTAAAAATATATTATATATATACTTTAAAACCATTAAATATTATTATTTAACCATATAAATTTTCTTCATAAAAAAAGTTGTTTTTAATTTAAATTTGGCGTATTTTTACTATTCATCAAAACATAAAATTTATTAAAAAAATATTATAAATTTATCCATTGTAAATTTTAATATCCCTCTTTAAAATAACATGTTTATGTTGTCATATATAAATTATTAATGTGTCAAAATATTACTTTAAAATGTATTTTCCATTCAAAGGTGTAAAATTAACATTTAGAAAATAGGTTCTTATACATAAAATAGGGTTTTATACATCCTATATGAATAAAATATCCATTGGAAGAAAATAAAAATATTTTATTAAGTATATAACACATATATCTCATCAATTTCTTTACCAAAATAAATTCAATCAAAAATACCAATATCTATTTGATTTATATTTTTTATAAATAATTAATAGCCAATGAGTTCATAATGAATTTTCATAAGTTAGTTATAATTATTCACACTAACCTAATGGCTAGGATATAAAAGTAATTTTATATTAAGGGAATCTCATAGTTTGTTTAAGCTCGTGATTGCATGAAAATCAAGATACTGGAGAACAAAAATTCTTTAAAGAAAATATATTCATAAAAACATATGGGTGTTACATTATACCCCACTTAAACTAAATTTATACCTCAATATTCATCACTTGTAAATAAAAAGATGAAGAAAACTCTCCTCATAATATTCTTAAGTCTCCTTATAGCTTCTTTAAATTGGTGTTTCTCCTTAAAACTTTAACCAAGAAAGTGTTCTTGTTTTGTATAAATTTTTCAATACGATCCAGAATCTCTATCGGTTGTTCTTCATAAGAAAGATCTTTCTCTAGAATTATCACTTCTCAATATAGTACATGTGAAGGGTAGGGTATGTACTTTCTTAGGAGATATAAATTGAACACATCATGAACTTGAGATAGATTATGTGGAAGTGTCAATTAGTAAGCTACCTTCCCAACATGATCTAGTATTTCAAAAATATCGATATATATAGGGATCAGCTGGCCCTTCTTTCCAAATCTCGTTACTCTCTTCAAGGGAGATATTCTTAAGAACACCTTATCACCAAATTTAACCTCTAGGTCTTTTTTCATTTGTTAGCATAACGTTTTTGTCAAATCTAATCTTATATAATGTGTTATCGAATAGATATGACCTTCTATGCCATTTCATCAATAAGATCAGGACCTAATAGAAATATTTCCCCAACTTCATCCCAATAAGTTGGTGTTCTTCACTTATTTATATAGACGGATTCATAAGGATCTGTCTGAATACTGGAGTGAAGTATATTATTGTATTCAAATTCCACCAATGGTATCTTTTGATCCCAACCACCTTTGAAATCCATAGAGAAATATCTCAAAATATCTTCCAGAGTTTGAATTGTCCTCTCTGACTGACCATCTATCTAAGGATTATAAGCAGTGCTGAAACTTAACTCGATATCCAGATCATGCTGAAGGCTTTTCCAAAACATCTAGGTAAACCTCAGATCCCAATCAGATATAATGTAAAGTGGTACTCCATGCCATTTTAGAACTTCTTTACATGTATCCTAGAAAGCTGATCAAGAGATAAATCCTCTCTAATAGCAATGAAGTGTGCCGACTTTATAATATTATCAACTATAACCCAGATAGAATTATTTCCTTTAAATGTTTTGGGAAGTCCGATGACAAAGTCCATTGGGATATTTTCCGATTTCCATTTTGGTATGCGTAATGTTTGTAACCTCCCCTTAGTCTTCTGTCTCTCGGCCTTAACTTTCTGAATAACCATGCATCGAGATACATATTCGGTGACATCTATTTTCATGACATCTCACCAGAAGTAATATTTTCAAGTCCCTATACATCTTTGTGCTTCTAGGGTGAATAGATAATGAAGAACTTTGAGTCGCATCCAATAGCTCATTCTTTAATTATGATATGGGAGGAACACAAACCTGGTTCTTGAACATTATTATTTCATCACAATCAAGGTTGAATTCAAGAATGTTTCTCACCTTCTTTTGTAACTCTACATCTCCCTTATATTCCTCTTTAATTTTTACTTGTATAGACTATTGAACATTCATTTGAGAAAGATATGATTTCTCCCCTTCTTTAAAAATTTGAAGATCCATCTGTTGAAAATCCACAAATATTGTATCTTTCGTGATCCTCATCATGGATAATCTAGCATGGTCTTTTTGACTCAAATCATATGCCACCTTGTTCACTTTTACATGGTGGTAATGTATTGATCAGTCGTAATCTCTAATAAACTCTAGCCATCTTTTTTAGCACATATTCATCTCTTTTTGTGTTAAAATATACTTTAAACTTTTATGATCAATATAAATATCATACCTTTCATGATAAAGATAGTGCCTCCATATTTTTAATGCAAATATTACCACATATAACTAAAAATCATGAGTTGGGTAATTTTTTTCATCGACCTTCAATTTTCTTGAGGAATAATCTATCACCATACCATTTTGCATTAGAACACACCCCATACCTTTCTTGGAAGCATCATAGTACATCACGATCCTTTCTCTACTACAAGGCAATTTGAGTACAGGTGCATTGGATAACCTTCTTTTTAGATCTTTTAAATTCTCTTAACATTCCTCTGTCCAAATGAAATTAACTTCTTTCCAAGTCAACTTGGTGATTGGATTCGATAATTGTGAAAAAAATTTAACAAAACGTCGATAATATCCATCCAAACCAAGAAAACGTCGGATCATAGTTACTATTGTTGGTATTAACCATCTTTCAATAACCTTTGTTTTTTATGGATCCACAGATGTCCCCTATCTTGAGATTATGTGTCCAAAAAATGAAAAAAATTTAACCCAAAATTCACACTTGTTAAATTTGGCATAAATTTTATCTTTTCTGAGGGTCTTCAGTACAATTCTCAAGTGATCTTCACGTTCTTCCTTGATCTTTTAGTATACAAGAATATCATCTATAAATACTACCACAAAATGATATAGATAGTATATAAACAGTCTATTCATAAGATCCATGAAGATATCAGGGGCCTTAGTAAGACAAAAATGCATCACTATAAATTCATAGTGCCCATACCTTGTAAGGAATGTCATCTTTGGTATATCCTCTTTTTTGATCGTTAATTGATGATACCCAGAATGAAGATCAGTATTGGAAAAGTATTGAGCTCTGCATAGTTGGTAAAATTAGTCATCAATGCACGGGATAGGATATTTATTCTTGATAGTGATCTTGTTAAGTTCTCGATAATCAATACAGAGTCTCATTGATCCATCTTTCTTCTTAAAAAATAGAACAGCTACTACCCAAAGTGATGCACTAGGGCATATGAATTCCTTTATCAAGATTCTCTTGGAGTTTCTTCTTCAATTCATACAACTCAATTGGATCCATTCTATAAGGTATCTTTGAAATAGGAATAGCACCCTATATGAGTTCTATTGAAAACTCAACTTCATAATTTGGTGGAATACCTTGAAATTCCTCCAGAAAGATATCATCAATATCCCATACAATGAGTGTATTATTAATCGTGAGTTTCTCCCCAATAATTTGAGATAAATAACCTTTATTTATTAAAATCAAGACCCATAATATGGAAGAAATTTCAATTGGAAGGTTGTATTCATCCTTGAATCAATAAATGATCATAGATTGATCTGGATTATGAAATTTGACTTCCCTTCTTTAAAAATTGATATGAGATACCTATAAAGAAGGCCAATCCATGCCAAGAATCAAATAAAACTCCACTATAATAAAGATTACAGGATTTTCAGGAAGTAATTTCCCAGAAATTTTAATTCGAGAAGAATTTTATACTTTTGATGCAACCGTTGTTCCATTAAGAGTAGTCACTACTAACACAGCATCTAATTATTGAGGTAATCCAGCAATACCCATTGAAAATTATTTATAAATAAAAGAGTGGGTGGATCTAGAATCAAATAAAACATTTTCTACTTTAGATTGGATGGTAAGTGTACCTTTCACTACTTCATTATCGTACACTACGTCGTCGGTAGTAATTACAAGTGAATTTCCTTTTACTTTGGCCTTAAGAGTTTATTGACGTCGATCATATTCAATAACCCTTAGATTACGGTATTGATTTCCATAATTCCCCATTTCCTTTAACTTGTAACATTGAAGTGTAGGAGGTGAATTTTGTGTAGCCTTTTCATTGTTCACATAATTAGATATTTTTTCCCATCACTTTGGAATTCAATTTCTTCATGACCTACTTTTCCACACTTAAAAAATTTACTAGTCCTTTTAAGAAAATTCCCTCTATGTTTCTTTCCACACTTTGAGCATATGGGAAAACTCATCTTCTTTTCTGTGTGGTCTTTAGATTTTTCTTTCAATTCTATTTTCTCCTCTTATAAAACCAATATGAATGATGGGTTACTACAATATACATCTCAACATTGAAAGCACATCAAACAATTTCCTCAAAGATATTGAAGTCTGTTATAGATAATTAACTTCAGAGACTTGGTATTAAGACACTAAAGAATCTATCAATCTTACTCTCAGGTTGGATAATAATTCCAAAAGTGTACCTTTCAAGTCTTGTAAAATTTGATTTATAGGTACCAACAGATTCATCATTCTTCTGCTTATGTTCAAGGAACTTCTTCTCCATATTTTTTCAAAGAATACAAGGAAAGTACTTATTGAAAATAATTTCTTGAACTCATCCCATTTTATAGACTCAATTTACTCTCTTTGCATAATATTCTTGATAAGATTCCATAATTGATCAGCTCCACCATCTAAACGATATACTGCTAAGATGAATTTTTCATGTTCAGAACATTGTAGAACTGAAAATATCTTTTCAGTGGTACTGATCCATTTTTCAGCCACTAATGGATCAAAAGACCTGCTGAATGAAGGTGGATGTTGCCTCCTAAAGGATTCAATAGAATATTGCTCCCTCTTTTGATGATTTGGAATTCTAGCTTAATTCATATCTTGTGAATGTTGTTTCTGTATGCCTACAAGATTTTTCATTCCATCTCCTAAAACAATTTGTTGCTCAGGGGACAATCATTGCATTTCCCATCACATTCAGCATTAACGTGGTTCCTTCTGGTTCAAGGCATTTACTAAAACCAACAAGTATAGTGTGAGAAACACTAATCAAAACAGGATAACCACATAATTAATAATAAAATTTCAATTTAGGACACTATAGTTTTAATCCTAGGTTATTCATGGTCATTTCTAAAACAATATAATTGTATCTTATACTTAGACATATCCTTAAGGATTTCACATCCTAGTTTCCAAAGGTTAACTATATTGTTCATCTAATACCAACTGTAGCAACCCTTTATTTACACACATTGATATCACTTAAGAATTGAAGTATATTTATTACAAAAAATATCAAAAACATGATAGGACCATATAGGTATAATGACTTTAGAAACTGGGAAACATAAACAACTAGTTCATAAAACATCTATATTATCTCCTGTTTATTTCATCATATCTAGACTCATTTTTGGAATATTATACTTAATAACCTTATTCATGTCCTAGGGAAAAGAAACATATAAAATGGTGAGATCAAATGATCATTAAGGGTAATCAAATGAAATAACAATCATATCATATTCATAAGAACATAACACTTGAAAATATTATCCTGCATATAAAAGATCATAATATCATATCATGGGATAAATCATAAAAGTGAAATGTAAT
Organism: Viscum album; assembly: GCA_963277665.1. Classification (NCBI taxonomy): domain Eukaryota; kingdom Viridiplantae; phylum Streptophyta; class Magnoliopsida; order Santalales; family Viscaceae; genus Viscum; species Viscum album. The sequence goes on along the minus strand of OY728155.1, from coordinate 353,143,391 downwards.
CCCAAAAATCATAACATAAGACCTGAAATTTTGTGGCATACACATATAATAATATAAAATCATTTCAAATTATTCAAGGCTCATTACCAAGACCATCATAGCAAAGAAACTCCATTACAGAAACAAGTTCTCTCCTCGTTCCATCCCTGTATCACAGAACCGGATTAACATTCCATTCCATCCATTTCTATCTCATGAGATATAAATATTTACCCAATTAATTGGAGGGATATATAGGTATTACCAATCTCATAATGAAACCATTCTTACATGTTCTACAAAAACATAGAAACATTCACCATAGAATAACCCATGAAATCAAATGTGTTTCTTAAACACCATTCCATCCTAATTGATATAAAACAAATGAATTTCATAAATAAAAGTCTTTCATAAATAAAATAAAATCATAGTAACAATAGGTATAGAATAATAAACTTACATAATCATAGATTGAAAATAATTTTGATAAAACACATGAGCTTCATTCCTAAGGAAAATATCCTTTCTTCTTCAAAAATGTTTTATTTTCCCAAAATGATGTGCAATTTTAAAAGAAAAGAATTGAGTTGAAAATAAACTTGTAAATTTGTAGACGAATCTTCATGGAAATAATTTGTTATGAATATGTAAAAACATGTTCATTTCATATAAGTTGAAAAACATTGTTGTCGTACTTTTTCCAGAAAAGTCAAAAAGTACCTCGTATGGTAAAAAAAGAGAGATTCCTTCCAAACCATGTAGTAAATGTCCAAATGGGTAAAAATTATTCTAAAAATACATCAGATAATAGTACACATTTTATGATAATATTTTCATAAATTATGGACATTAATGATAAATAAATACTTTGTAGATACTTATGAATAAATAATCTCGGATAAAATGAGATTGGAAAATTTATCCCTTACCGTAGGTCTGATATGCTTCATATGTATCTGAGCCTCCGATATAATTATTTAAATGATGTTACAAATTTATTCCAAAATCATATTCATTTTTATGGTAACACTAATTATCATATTTTCATTCCATTTAATAGTAACATTTCATTATTACTCGTTATTCGGGTATTAACTACTTTATGTTCTTATGTATGTTTTGTTGGATATGTTCTTATTCATCTTTTAGGTTTTATATATATATCATTTAAAACAATTTATTAGTATAATATATATCATATTTATTCATTAAATGCATTTATATAATCATTTTTTAATGAAGATTATGTAGAACAAATCACATCGCATTGTTGAGAAGGTAAGTCGTCTGTATGCACGAGAGACGATATTGTTCCCATAATTATTGAATGGTATTTAAGTGGATGGTGTATAGTATCTCAAAATTAGTATCATGTTATAATAATAATATATAGTTATTATTTCCACCATTATACCCATAATTTTTAGGTGGTGGTAAAAAACATATTACACCATGGCGTGGAGATGGTAATCGGTACGTACGCACGCGCAATGATTTCATTTTTCTTAGGATGGATAGATGTTGAAATAGGGTTGTTTCATATATATAATAACATATCAGTATATTAGTGATACAGATTTTTTTACTTTATAATGAAACAACAAAATAATTTTAAGTACAATAAGAATTAAATTTGAATGAATTGGTAGAAGAGAATACCTCTTCCTCGACGTGCCTCCTTTAAATTTCTTCTTAGGGCACTAGAGTTGGTATTTTTAGAAAACCAGCCCCTAAAATTTAACAAAGGAATTTTATAAGAGAAATGGCTAGGTTTTTTCTGATCTTTAAGGCTCAAATGGTGTGAAGAGAATAGGGAGGAGGTGCCTTTTATAAGAGAGGAGAGGGGCACTTTAGGAAACTCACAAAATATTAATTTAATGTGAATTCAATTTCGACTAAAAATGGTCAAATACTTATTTAATTAAAATATAAGATGATTTTTATTCTAAAACCCATCATATAATAATTTTTAGACTTGTTAATATATTTTTATCATTATCATTTTGGTTTAACACTTAATTTTCCCTTTTTAATCTTACTATGATATCATGTTATTTACACATTTTAAGTTAATATAATTATTATATAATGTATAACGACCCACAAAAAGTTATTTATGTAATATTTGGACTTATATTAACAATTTGGCCTAATCTTAGATTTTTATTAATTTAATATCATTTAATAGACTATTTTATGTTTTAAGTTATAGATTGTGTCAATTTTGGACACTATCCATACTTGACTTTTTTAAAAACTAAAAACAACCAGATTCCTTCAAAACTAAGGCATTAACTCAAATTTAATATGTCAATATCATCTATAAAAATATTTTATGACATAAAAATAACCAAATTACATTTTTTTTAATATTTATAAATTCTTTTATTTGAATCTTTCATTAATGGATTAATCACAACATCATAATTGTGTCCTGCCTAAATATTTTTGTCTAATATATAAAAATTATAAATAAAATACCATGATGTAGGAATTATTTTAATCTTTTTAATTAATATATATATATATATATCATTCATATAACCATATAATAAAATATATTTATTAAAAGATATTTTTTTAGGTAATAATTATCTTTACTTTAAAATATTTCTTATAAAATGTAATTTTCACATCCATGTAAATCCATGGAGTACCAAAATCGACCCAAGGATGACAATTGTTTGAAATATTTCAACCAAAAGGACTAGGAAATGTTTTAGGGTAGTATTATATTGTTAAATTATTATTATTTTACCCATATTTACCAGATTTACACTTTAACTATGGTAAATAAAATAATTACTCAAGTTACTATTCAGAATGTCCGAATATAAAAGGTACAAATTCCCACAATTTGGACCTTATGATTCAAATATGGAGTCTATTTTTATAAATTTAAAACCCATAAGTTGTAGTAATTAATTTAAAATTAATCTCGTTGTTGAAATGAGAAAATGGGTTTTAAAAGTTAAAACATTGCAAAATATTGAAATGTTTTTACCTATGAATTCAATGTAAAATTAATGCTAATGAAATAAATTATATTAAATAAATAAAATATTATATTTATACTTTAAAACCATTGAATATTATAATGTAACCATAGAAATTATCTTGATGAAAAAAAATATGTTTTTAATTAAAATTTAGAGTCTTTTTACTATTCATCAAAACATGAAAGTTATCAGAAAAATATATGAAATTTATCCAAAGTAAATTTTTATATCACAATTCAAAATAACATATTTATGTTTTTATATATATAATTTTAATGTGCCAAAATCTTACTTTAAAATGGTTTTTCTATTCAAAGGTGTAAAATTAACCTTTAAAAATAGTTTCTTATACATAAAATAGGGTTTTATTCATACCCTATGACTAAAATATCTATTGGATGGATATAAAAAATATTTTATTAAGTATATAACACATATATATATCATTAATTTCACTCAAAAATACAAATATCTATTTCATTTATATTTTTCATAAATAATTAATAGCCAATGAGTTCATAATGAATTTTCATAAGTGAAAATTAGTCCCGCTAACAAAATAGATAGGCTATAACTGTAATTTTATATTAAGGGAATCTCTTGGTTTTTTTTAAACTCATGATTACATGAAAATAGATCTAATGAAGAATAAAATTTATTTAAATAAAATATTTCATAAAACAATTCAGGTGTTACACTCACAATCTATCCCCTTTGGTCTAACATAACACTAATCATTTACAAACGACCACCTATGAAGCCTTTGCGGTCTAAACCCTCGGAATGATAACCATATAGTAGATCTCATATTCAATACCCTTGGGATAACATAATAGTAAAATATAAAAAAAAGACCCTACCTCAAGAAGCTCTCATAGTCAAATTCCCCTGGGTCAATCTTCCCAATGCATATCTCAGGCGTCACACAAAAATCATGAACTACATCCTAATAATGAAAGGCATGGAAAACAATGCAAGCCTAATAGATATCCTAGACCCAATATCCAAAATATATCCAACAAGGTAAACTCACCCATGGGTGTACAATAAACAAGGTATATAACCTTACATATAAGCGACTACCCTTTATCAAATAATAAAACCATATCAGGTAATCAATGGGGTTAAAATTCCAAATCACGCAATACCCCAAACAAGGGTATGCAGCACTATTAGAATATATATTCCAAGAAAACCCAAAAAAAAGTCATGAAAAACCTACCTCAATGTCTTATGATCAATATAGTTGAACGTCGGCCCTTGAATCAGCCTATATCGGTGTAGATCTAAAAAAAGGTGAAAACTTACAAACATGAATAACTCACACGAGAGGAAGAATCCAGAAGAAAGGCTCTATAGGATTTGAGAACTCGCCTATGGGATTCCAATGCACCCAAAAAATTCTCAATCGGATCATGGAAAGAGAATTAGGAGGGGTGTAGAGTTCTTCGGCCTTTCTGTCGTGCTCCTGTATGAACCACTTCCAGAAGAATGAATTTCCAAAGATGAAACACAACCCTTCTCTAATTTCTCAAATAAAAATAAACATACATGGAGTGTTCAATAATAGTACATTCCATGTATTATCCATAACTAAATCTGACATAAGTGGGTCTTCCAGGTCATCACACGGCCATTTACTCAGCCGTTACATAGCCAGTACACTATTGTATGTGGAAACCGGGTACACGGTGTGTACTTAGAATTACACAGCATGTACATAGAAAATTTTCCATTTCTTCCTTTTTACTCAAAAACAACCTGAGATCAAGATCTTTAGCTGAAATGAAGATTTTGGTTCTTACAAACTTCCACCCTTAAAGCAATTCATCCCCTAATTTCCCTTCCAAGGGTGGTGAAAAATAATCTGTGAATAACTTCTACCCCTGCGATCACATATCAGCCTCCCTCTCCCAAGTCTCATTCTACACTCACTTGTGCTGCCATAACACCTATACCAGAGGAATAAACTTCCCATAGATAACCTTAATGTTGTGATCCAAAAATCAAATAGGGTTCTCCTCAAAGGATGCTTCCACCTCCAAATCAAACTCCCTAGGTTAAAAACATGAGATGGGTCTGAAAAATAAATGTTGTAGGTAAGAAACGTTAAAGACGTCATGCATATCCCAATACCTACAAGGTAACTGAAACTGATAGGAAACCAGCCTGACTCTATCCAAAACCTCAAAAGGCATGATGTATTTCAGTGAAAGCTTTCAATGTCACTTAATCCTTCTTTGTCCCAACCTCGGTGTGACACATAAGAAAACTCGATCTCTGACCTCGAACTTGAGACGTCATCTTTTTAGATCATAATATGATTTCTACTGAGACTATCTAGTAGCCATCCTCTAATAAATCAACTCCACCAACTATGTGGCCTCCTAGACAAGATGAGGTCCCAGCATAGTTGTCTCTCTAGCCTCTAGACAACATAGGGGTGATCAGCCTGGACAACCGTACAAAGCCTCATAATGAGTCATATGAATTTTTTAATAAAAACTATTATTGTTAAAAAAACATCACTATGGGTATGTGTCTCTCCCAAGATCCACTAAAATTCAGGACGCATGCTTGAAAAATTTCCTCCAAAACTAGAATTGGGTGCTTGGACTGTCCATCTGTTTGGGGATGGTAAGTTTTAGTCAGAAGTACCTATGTACCCAAAGCCATATATAGTCCCTACAAGAAATAAGAAGTAAATCGATTATCCCTCTCTAAAATGATATAGTGTGGAACCCAATGAGAATTCATTATCTCTTGGATGTACAGATTTTCAAGATCATCAACACTGAAGGATTCCTTGATTAGTAATAAATGTTCAACCTTTGGGAGTCTATCAACAACAACCCATACAACATCATTTTCTTGAGGTGACCCTGGTAAAACCATCATCAAATCCATCATGACATAATTCCACTTCCACTATGAAATGGGTAGCTGCTGTAATAGCACTTCCAGTCGTTGCTTCTCCACATTCACCTACTGACAGGTAGTACATCTCATAAAAAACTAGCCACATACATCTTCATACCTGGCCACCAATTCTGACGATGTAATTTTTTCAATACATCTTGGTGACACCAGAATTAACTTCCCATACTAAGGCATGAAAATGTTGCAACAACTCCTCGTGTATGTATACTGACCCCCATACATGCCCACACAATCACAAACCCTTATCTTGGTCAATGTTCCACCCAAGAGTAAGTTCCTCACCTAACACACTCCCCCGTAGGACTAGGCCTTCCAAATCTGAAAGTTTCTTCATTCACACTCGATCTAGTATAGTAGAGGTAATAGCTACAAAAAAAATAAATGTCTACCCCTGTCTGTCATGCACCTCCAAATGCATCTCAGAGAACATAGACTTAAGCTTCCACTCATTGTTAGCCTCTTGAACTGCCTGTATCTGAGTCCTCCTTCTCAAAAAATTATCCACTACATTTCATTTCCCATGCATATAGGCAAGCTCGATGTCAAAATATTTAAGGTACTCAACCCACCTTAATTGTCTCAAATTCATATCTTGTTGAGTAAAGATAAACTTGAAGCTTTTGTGGTCAGTGTGTACAACAAAATTCTCTCCCAAAAGATAATGTCTCCAATAGCACAATAAATGTACAACTGCAGCCAACTTGAGATCATACATTGGGTAATTTCTCTCATGTGGCCTCAACTGTCGAGACTTCTACAAAATGACTCCTTCTCCCTACATAAGCATCGATCTCATCCTGATACTTGATGCATCACAGTAAATAGTGTAACTCTTTCCTAGATCCAGAAAAATCAATATCAGTGTTGAAGTTTATCACCCTTTCATATCGTGAAAGGTTGAATCATATGAATCTATCCATAATTACTTCTCACCCTTCTTATTCAGGCCCAAAAAATGTGCAGTTAATTGAGAAAAGTCATGTATAAAGAATACGCAGTATCCATCCATCCCTAGAAAACTCTATACCTCAAAACAATTCTTTTTTTTATCCCTATAAACTACTTATTTCACTTTCTCAGCGTCTACTAATAATCATGTATTTGAGATTACATGACCTAATAAGTGAATCTAGTCCATCCAAAAGTGTCAATTTAAGATCATATCATATAACTGAAGCTCTCTTAATGTACTCAATTTAATCTCAACATGGATGGCATGGTTGTTTCAAGTGTGAGAGTACACCAATATATCACCCATGAAGACTACCACAATATAATCAAAGTAAGGATGGAACACTTAGTTCATCAATTCCATGAAAACTATCAGCATGTTTATGAGTACCAGTGGCATAACCAAATACTCATATAGACCATACCTACTCCGAAAGGCTGTAAGAGGTATATCTGATGGTCAAACATGCAATTTATGATAACTGGATCTCAATTAAACCTTCTAGAATACTTGGGCTCCTCGAAGCAGATAAAATAGATCAACAATCCTCGGTAAGGGATATCGGTTCTTGACTATCAACTGGTTCAGCTTCCGATAATCCACAAAAATTCTAAAGGTACCATCTTCCTTCTTTGCAAAAAGGAGAGGCGAACCCCAAGGAGAAGTACTGAACTTGATGAATCCATTTTCATGCAAATCCTATAACTAATTCTTGAGTTCATTTAACTCTAGTGTATCCATCCTATAAAGAGGAATAGACACTAGTACCGCTCTTGGCAGGGGCTCAATAGAGAAATCTACATCTCGATCTGAAGGAAATCCTGAAATGCCACATGGAAAGATATCTCTGAAATTATCTACCACTGGAGGAAAGTCCATATATAAAGTCTCATGGTTAAACAAATATAAACTTTAAATCAAGGATGTAATTTCTCCTAACCCATGAAGCTCGGGTCCCGCTATGCTCGCCTGGACATCCCATTTTTCCTTGTGTAAAAAAGATTCTCCCTATGGTGATGTGAAACTCACCCAGTGGTGGTATAGGTCAATAAAGGCCTAAAAGGTGACCAACTAGTCCATTCTGAGAATGAAATAAAATCCTTTGATCTATAATACATTGAGGTCCTATAAGAAGTGACACCCACCAACTTCATGAGAGAACTCCTTGCACTTATGTACACTAGCCTTCGTAATCCCCAATAGAGTGTCTAGTATCATAACATCATCGGATGGAAATATATAGAGTTCAAGTATCTCAATAACAGCATAAGATATAAAACTATAGAAATCCCATGTATCAAACAGAGTAGAATATAAAACTGAGGAAACTAGAATGGAACCTCTAACCATAGTGGGTCTAGGATCCTACTTCTATTGGATCTCTTACATCACAAAAGTCTAACCTATATTGTATCCTTGTGACCCTACCTAGCTACCATGAGCCGGTCCACCCTACTTTCGCTGAGAACATGTCGCCTGGCTGCCACATCCATTACCACCTCCTTGGCATGACAAACTCCAATTCCCTGACTAATGAGAATCTGGTGATCTTGTTCCTAAACATGGAGTAATAACAGATCCCCTCTCACTTGCTTTTGGTGAGAACTTCTTGCAAAAATGTTGAATCTGGACCATCCTTCCACAAGATAGGCACTCAACTAGGTCCTTCAGGCAATTTTTCCTCATATTCCCACTCTTCCCGAACTGGTAACCCACCAATGGGATACCTGAAGAAACATCCCAAGAAATATCCATGCAGCACTTCTTTCTATAGGCTGAAAGTGTAACAACCTTGGATGGTGAACCACCTTGGATACTATATCCTATCTACCTCAGAATGTTTTCAGTAATTTTCATCAGATTAACTATATTATTCACTGAAGTCACCCTGAAAAAATTCACCTGCGATCGGATTTCATACCTGAGACCATCCTCAAATTCCCTCTCCAGTGATAACTAATCATCCCACCCCCCAAATAGGTGCGAAGCACTTAAGTTATATAAAGAGATAAGAATAGTTCATCACTAAATGAGCACCCTACTATAAATTCATGAACTCTCAGGCTTATTCATCCCTCAATGTCTCTGGGTTGAAGTAATCAGTTCAGTTCCACTAAAACTCTTCCCAAGACATATCTCAATGACATCCCACCTATGAGATAAAATTGCACCATCTCTTGGAGAAATCATGTAGAATGTAAGTTGCGAGCATCACCCTCCTTTCGGAAGGCATCTTCAGATGCTCAAAGATAGAAATCATGACCTACAACCATGAATCTATAGCTGGTGGTCCTCTATCCCTTAAAAAAGTCGGATGATGTTGCTTCTGGAACACCCATGTCAACTCTTCCATATTCATGGCAGGAGGTGGTGCTTCCTGAAAATTCTACATCATCCTCATAAAGCCTCCACGGAACTGTGCATCATCACCTACATCTAGTATAACACCTGGTGCCATGTCATGCATGATGGGAGGATCTACTGGAATTCCATTACCTACCATTTATGGTGTCTGATCACCACCTCGTACCAGGCAAACAACCAGAGGATGTATTGTTGGTATGACTCTACAAGGTCCAACACAAACCTCAGTTCAATATTATCAAGTACAACAACATAAAAGTGCAAGAAATGAACTGGATAATAAAGCATTAATTTTTTTAAAAAGTCGGTTACACGGCATGTAGAACCACTACATGGCGTGTTCTCTTAAACCTTAACATGGTTGTGTAATTCTGCCAACCTAGTCATGTAACACCCCATACACACAGCGTGTTCCTCATGAGACATGGCGTGTACTTGAATATCCCCTCTTTCCTAGGAACTTCTACATGGCTATAACTACATGGTCCTACTAGTGTAATACTATATAGAGTGTTCACCCTAGACATGGCATGTACTGCGTATGTTCCATACACTTTTGTTGTTATTCACATGGCTGGATACATTTTCTATTTCTACACAGTGTGTATAAGCTAGACACAAAATGAGGAACCAAAGTTTGATCCACCCATTTTGATAATCACATGGATGGATATGTGGTCTTTGACATCATGGCGTGTACTCCTAGTACAATGTGTGCTCTACCAATGTTTATCAACCCTAGGTCTCTTCTCACACAGTTATTCACATAGTCAACAACTACATGGTGTGTACATATAGTACATAGCATGTACTTAAGAAAATTTGTTTCTTTTGGAATAGAAGAATACATGGCTTGTGTTCATAACATCACACGCTGTGTTGTATGGTTTCTAGATAGTAAGCCTCTAAAACTTCTCAAGAACCATAAAAAACTTAAAATTAGTCCAAGGCATGCCAAATTCCGATCTGTGAGAGCTTGTACTCCCTGTGAATCAAATTTTGGAATCATTAATCATATCATTTTAACAGAATTAAATTAATGTTCTAACATGATCCCCCAAATTATGATCCAAGAGGGCCTATAACACCTCAGGGACCAAATCTTATCATCCATCCAAGTGAGAATTTACACATACCAAAACCATATAAAAAATAGTAGTTATACCTATCAGGGAATCTACGACAACAGCCTGTATATAAAGCACAACACCTATCACAACCGCATGCAATCATTAATTCACCCTGAATGGCATGAAAATAATGCAAGACATGTGATCTCCATAAAGTGACTATATGATGCATGATATTTCATTATCTCATATAATCAAGTTGCAACAAAAATTGAACCATAATGATATCAATAAAAACAGTAAAAATCATGTGAATCACCCAATGGTGAAATCAAATCAACTGTAACAATTAAAAAACTAGAAAAATTTCCATATTCAAGGTAACTTGGATTTTCCCTATACATGGGTTAGCTAATCATGATCATAGCTTATTACCAACTATATATTCCTTCCTTTCCCAATCTATTATCTCCAAGTGTATAAAATAAACTGCTACGATACCACTTTGTAACGTCCTCGATTCGGGTGCCACACAAGGGTTCCCCAAACCCGATTGGACCCATAAACTCAATCGCATTTCCCCAAATGCCAGAGGCTGTCAACTAGAATTGAGAGACATGGTGTGATAATGGGGAAACAATTCCCTCATTGGTAGAGTATACATAGTGGAATGAAAATAGTAAACAATAGTTGAAGGTGTAATAGCATACAACATAAGTAAACAGTGGAAGACTAATAGTAATAAAAAAACTGGAGCATATATAAATGATGCATGTCACATGTGTCTAGGGAAGAATCCAAACAATTCACAATGCTGAAACTACAATACAGAAACCAAAGTACATAAAAAAAAAGTAAACTCCAACAACATCGTAAGCCTCATCTTGGTCAAATTCTCTCCAACTCCAATAATAATCATGTACCTAATAAAGAATGGCTCTTTCCATTATCTATAATTGTGACCATATAATTTGTTTGGTTCCAAAACATGAGTCAAAAAATGTGTGATTTGAATACCAGTAGGTAAACACCAAAATATCTATGCCTAATTATCAGTGAATATATATAGTAGGTAATATGCAGAAATGAATCAATAAACTAAGAAGTACTCAAAGGTAAATAATCCTACATTTATAAATTACATTCATTTTCAATTATTATTCAATCCGTTGAATCATGAAAACCTTGGATCTAGCCTAATCTTTTTATCCCTTATGAAGTAGAAAAATAGATGTATCGTAAGACTATCTAAACAATCATGAAATATTGAGTCCAAGCTTGTGATTTTTCTTGGGAGACTTGTTAAAATCATCAAATTATTTATTAATGACCCATTAGTAATTTTCTCACAGTCTCACAATTTGGTCTAACATAACAGAAATTCATTCAATAATGACCCTCTGGGAAGCTATCATAGTCTAACCCCCTTTTTTCTAACATAGCACTAATCATTTACAAATGACCAACTCGGCAGCTCTCGTAGTATAAACCCTTGGGTCAATGAACACCTAAAAGCTCTCATAGGCAATACCTCTGGGTCAATATAATAGTAAAACATACATAAGTTAAACTACCTTAGGAATCCCTCACAATAAAATTCCCCTTGGTCAATCTTCCCAATTCATATCTCAGGCATCACACATAAATAATCAACTCAATCCTAACAAAGAAATGCATGGAAAATAAGGAAATTTTAATAGGAATCCTAGACCCAACATACAGAAAACACTCAACAAGGGAAATACACCCACAGGTGTCCCATAAACAGGGGAAATAACCTTATGCATAAGAAACTACCATTTATCAAATAGTCAACCCATGGATTTTAATCAATAGGGTTAAAATTAAAAATCACGCAAAACCCCAAACATGTGTACGCATCACTTTTAGACTATATAATCCAAGACAACACAATGAAAGGCACAAACCACCAACCTCAATGTCTTATGATCGATATACTTGAACTTGATCCCTTGAATCGGCCTAGATCAGTGTAGATCTATAAAAAGGTGAAAAACTCCCAACCATGAATAACTCATGTGAGAGGAAAAATTAGGAAGAAAGGCTCTAACTGATTCGAGAACTCACCGGTGGGATTCCAACACACCCAACAACATCTCAATCGGAACATGTACGGAGTACCAGGAGAGGTTTACAGTTCGTAGGCACTTCCATCGTGCTCCTGTATGAACCACTGCCATAAGAAGGTGTTTCCAAAGATGAGATGTGACCCCTCTCTAATTTATCAAATAAAAAAGAAAATTACCTAGCATGTTCATTAATACTACATGTCTTGTGTTAGCCTGAATTGGCCCTGACTTAATAGGGTCATCCAGGTCATCAAACGGTCATGTACTCGGCCATTACACGGCCAATACATGGTTATACGTGGCAATTGGGTACATTGTGTGTACTCAGAAGTACACGGCGTGTACTTAGAAAATTTTTCATTTCTTCCTTTTTCCTAAAAAACAACCTAAAATCAAGATCCAAACCAAAAACAGAGATTTGGGTTCTTACATACTACTAAAAAAGAGGCCTTTAACAGCATTGTCCATTATCAGTTCTAAAAAAAATATTGATAATGGGAAATTTTTTATCTTCACTTTTTTATCATAGATAAAGGTTACCCTTTAATAGGGATTTTTTACCATTGCTAATGGATAACATTAATCAGCGCTTTTCTATAGCACCGATAAAAGTACCATTTATCATTAGTGTCAATTAGGGTTACCCTGTATTGGAACTCCACATTTAGCACTAATAAATGGATCCTTTATTTGTGCTTTTTCAGCACTGATAAAAGTCCCGAATAAAATAAAATAATTAAATAAATAAATAATAAAATGATTTAATTAAGAAAATTAATGCTTTTATTAATTAAATAATTATTGATAAAAATGAATAAATTGATTATACTATATTTACATTATAAATACTAGTAAATATTATATATTACAATATATATATAATGAAAAATAATCAAATAAAAATTAAAAATAAGTACATGAAGAAAAATATTAAATATTTTATTAATTAAATAATTATTGATAATATTAATTAGTAGTGTATACTAAATATGTTAATATATATGTCTGTATATAAATATGGTTTATATAATACAAAATATTTATGTCTTTCCTTAAATAGTCATATATTTAATATAAATAATGGTTTATAATTAAAATCTAATATGAATTAAAAATACTGACTAAATGCATCGAGTAATGGACATAATTGAATGTTGTTTCATTTTTCAATTTAGCATATATAAAATGTTTTTTATATGCATTTCACATACATATACATTTTTATTTCATTTTATGTACAATGTCCCCACATAAATATTTATGTAATTAATGAAATATTATATAGAAACGTATACACCTAATATTTATTTATTTTATTCAAATTTCAGTATTCATTTTATAATTTAATTATTACATGACCAATTTAATATATTATTTCTTTAAATTGTAAATTTTATTATTTATTTTTGAATTTATTACAAAGAGGTATTAATTAATTTTTTATATTTTTTATTTTTTATTCTTTACTTTTTATTTTTTATTTTTTGGGGAATTTAATCATTTTATATTATTTACTTATATATTTTAATTTTTTATGATTTAATATTTTCAATAAGTATTCATATTTATTTCAATATATATATATATATATTGTTAATAATTTATATTTAATTAATAAAACATATCCATTTTTTCAATATTTTTAAAGTATAATCATTTTTAATTATTCAATTTTACTCATTTTTAACATGCATGAATTTAATATTATATATTCATTAATAATGTCAAAAGTATATTAGTAAATATGTATAAATAAATATATTTATAAATATATACTTACTATATTTATAAATTTATATATTTATAATTCTAAAAAATAAATACTAATTTTTAAAATAGTATTTATATAATTATAAGTATATATATATATATATATATATATATATTCATATAATTATGAAATTAAAATATATTTATTACAATAATGAATATATCTACTATATTTATATTTATATTTATATTTATATTTATATTTATATTTATATTTATATTTATATTTATATTTATATTTATATATATTTATTAAATATATATATATAATTATAATTATATAAATATATAAATATATAAATATTATTTTTTAAAAAACTATTAAATAATTATATATTTATATAATTACAAAATTATACTAAATACATTTAAATAATTATAAAATTATAAAAAATATATCTAAATAATTAATATATTTAATATATTTATCTTTATATTTATATATATTTATTAAAAATATATATATTGTTATAAATATATTTATAATTATAAATAAATAATTATAATTTTTTAAAAGTATCTATTTAATTATAAATAAAAAATTATATGTTTCAATAATTATTAAATTTTCATAAATAAATAAATAAATATATAAATATATTTCAAAAAATATATTTATAATTATAATTATGAATATTTTATCAGAGCTCAAGTTCTAGTGCTGATAAATATTCCTTTTGTCAGCGCTTCTTTTGCACTGATAAAGATAGCGTTATATCAGTGCTTAAATAGCACTGATAACGGAAACTTTTATGAGTGCTTTATTAGCTCTGATGAATTTCTACCTTTATCAATTCTTATAAAGATTCCTTTTACCATTTCTTATAAATTTATTGCTGATAAAAGGGATCTTTATCTAAAATTTTTTTGAAGTGCTGATAAAAGTTTCCCGTATCTATTTAATAACCTTAACCATGATTGAACCTGTCATGATATCGCAAGCTATCCGCATAGACCACCTCATGCCATTACACCTCTTTGGTGAATCTGACCTCCAATCAAGTCTCAAATAAATCCAAGGGTCAAATCCCATACTTGAATAAATCAAGCTCAAAAAATCCAAGGCTCAAATGAATCCAGGATTTCACGCATGATATCTCTATTTCTATCAAATGAATCAAAGCATCAATCCAATGAATGTTAATTTTTATCCTTCTACTCACTCATTTTTCTTGTTTTAATATATTTTCTTGCATTTTTTTACATTATCTCTTTTTATTCATAGTCCATAATTCTTTTCATTCTTGAATTATTTTTACCTGCATGCCTCTTCATTATGGCCGCTTCCATTTCAAATACCACATATATTTATAATCATTTCAACTCTAGCTAAATTTTACTTATGTGTGTTCAATGTCCATATGTTGATTTATCTGTGACATTTTACACCTAATATTATCCTTCCATTATACCTTTATAATTCGTAAATTGTACAAAATATCCAATGCACTATGTCAAAATTTGTTATAGAAAATTAAATGACTCATAAATTATGGTTTATTATTTTGAACCATATGATATCTAGTTGTTTCATAACTATAAGTTTATATTTTTCATGATATTGTATCAATTAGTTGGGATTTATTTGTGGAAAACTAGTTATACACATTCTACTATCCCCCATAGATATAGTAGAGGGTCCTTCATAAGTTTTTGTCAACCATTTCTTCAATAATTTACATTTCAAACATGTAGTGCACTTCCAAAATGTTTTGGCACAAAATATATATCCTGAAATTGATGGTAGATTTCCATTTTGATGTAGATATATCTAGATGATTATATGATATTTTTTTTATTCCCCTAGAAATAGTTATTTGACTATAATAATCCTCCATGGAATATTTTTGGGTGTTATAATTCTTTATTACTTTTTGAGAAGACACTAATTGTAGTGATTCTATATTCTCCAATTTAGTATAAGTCTCAAATAATTTCAAATTTAGAATGATTTTATCATTATCTTCTTTTTTTATTTTTACTTCACAAGATATTCTTATCTCTCTAATTTTATCTTCATGAATTTCTCAGTTTTGTTTTAGTAGATGTTTAATCTCTTTAATCATTTTCCCACTAATCTCTAATCCTTTTCCCACTAATCTCTAGTTGAGAATCTTTGATAACAATTACTTATTTTAATTTTTGGTTTATCTCCTCTAACCCTTTCTAATCATCTTCCTTTTCATAAATTTTATTGAGACACTCATTTTTCAAATTGGTACATTATTCTTTGAATTCTAAAATCATTGTATTTTTCTCTACTTATATGGAGAGATTAAACTAGATTTATATTCTTTCTTTTAAAACCTTCTCCATTTATTTATTTCCATCCTCATAATTAGTTATATCCTTATAAATATTTATAAGAATTCCAAAAATATTTGTGACTATTTTAATTTAAATGTTCCTTAGGGTCTTCATCAAATATGTTTTAGAATGTTCATATTATTCCTTGTAAATTTATTTATTTAAATTTTCATTTAAAAATATAGTTTTAACATTCATTTAATGAAAATACAAATTATTTTTCAAATATAATGTAAAATAATACCCTTATTGTCGTAATTTAAAATAAATGAGTATATGTATCAAAATAAACAATCAATTCCATTTTTAATCCTTTTATTATAAATCTAGCTTTAAAAACTTGAATGTTTTCATTAGAGTCCTACATTCTTTTAAATACTCATTTAAAACCAATATGATTTTAATATTTTATAAAAAATTTAAATATGCAAGTATTATTTATTTAAATAGAATATATTTCGTCATTAAATGATTCTTTCTAGAATTGAACATATTTTTAATACAATGTTTCTTTATATAACTTGAGATCATTATCTATGGTTATCTCAAAAAGATAACTTTTTGGAATATTATTATACAGATCTCTATTAATAAAAAATGAATGATTTGAAATATATTAATTCATGATATTGATATTTTTGCTTTCTAGGTAATGTACTCTATTTAGGTTCAACTCACAAATCATATTTATTCTTTGGAATTATATCATAATTAGATGAAACACTAGATCTATGGCTATGAAGAACAATTTTATTTTAATTATATTTATCAAATTTATTATTAATAAATTATATATCCCTATATTAAAAATGAAATTATATTCTATTTTCATTATCCTATATGATTTATTATTATTTTCCATAGGAAAAAAAGTAATTTCATTACTTTAGTTTCTTTTTCACTTATTTTAGGAATAAAAACTATAAAAAATTATAAGAACCTCTATTCTTTAAGATGATAAATTTTTGGTTTCATCATCATCAACTTCATCTCCTGAAAATTTACTTTTTAAATTTGTTGATTGAGACTCATCCCCCATCTATCCTAGGTTTCATGATCTAATCAAAGTAGTAGTCATCCAAAATTATCACCAGTACCTGGTGTGGGATGGATTTTTGTTAGAGTAGTACAACCATCATATGTGAATACCCACAATATATGGAGAACGATTCTCAAGTAAAAGAATGAAATAATAACTATTTGGGAGGTGAAGCTGATGAGGATGCTAGTTGTTTATAACTTCCACCTTTGGAAGAATTCAAAGGATAATACCTTCCATAGTGGATTAATTATTTTTATAAATTCAATTACCCATATTCTTCAAAGCGTAGTGAAATTATTTGAAACAATCAAATATTAGGATCCCCTTATTAGAATTATCTATAACTTTCACCTTTGATAGTGAATATCTTATGTGTATTTATTTATTTATTATAAAAAATGAATATTTTATGAACCTAATAGGATTAATATTAATCAAAAATGGATACAACCTAATAATTTGAAAAAATAGTATGAAGATGGAGTTAAAGAGTTTATCAAGTTTGAAATAGATCATGCATACGACCCTTCTAAAATACTTTTTTTATGTTTATTTTGTTGTTATTCAACAAAATTAGTCCAGGAGAGTTGGAAGAACATTTGATTTGTTACAAAATATATCATATTTATAAATTTTGGACTAAACATGGGGAAAATAAAAAACAAACTGATTGGTATGATACTACAATTTATGGATCATTTGACATGAATACTAGTGAAAATGGTTATAGATATCACATGGAATAAATGAAAATGGAAATTGGAGATGACCTTCAGGTTTTTCCAAAGTTGTTTGAGAATATAAATAGTTATGCTAAGATAACATTTTATAATGGTTGGTTGATTGTCCTACTGGTGACTAAAACAAATATTAGGTCAAATGAAAATTCAATCGCAGATGACCCATTCATTGGGAGATCACAATCAGTTCATGTTGGTCCCAATGTAGACAGTTTCTTGTATGTTATAGGGGACCACAAAGAGCGTATTTTGATTCATGATAGAGGAACCAGATCCCTAAATCCTTAAAAAATATATTTCAATGATAAGGTAACATTTATTTTGATATACTACGTTTTTTCTCATAATATTATATGTTCTACACTGCATTAACATAATCTAAATTAAATCTTTGACTACTCATACATACAATGTCTTCTATAAATGATGGTTTTATCAACCCCATAGAAGAACAAAATAAGGAAACCATTTAGTATGATGTAAATGTAATGTTATGATATATATTCTCTATTTTACCCAAAAAAATATATAATTAAATGTTGATTTAATTTTCCTTATTCCTTATAGAGTTTTTTTAGAAGATTTATATCCATATTTCATTCCTTTCAGCACTAAAACTTCCACATGCGTCTTCTCCCTAAAAACTTCTCCACCCCAATAGTGTTGAAATTTTTCACTTTCCTTCAAGTTAACTCTATTGCTCAATCATATAGGTAATATTTATGTTTTCTTATTAAAATAATTGTATATATATTTAATTTAGTGTTTTATATTTATGTTTAATTTATTTCATTTTTTGTATTACTCATATAATATATTTATTCTTACACAGGTGAATTCTTTTGTTCGAGTTTTTCTTTGAAGATTCCCATCCTCATGATAGATTGGACTTTGAGCCTACAACTAAGATAATAGAAATAAGTAAATGCATCAAGAATACAAAATACCATCATTAAAAGATGAATTCTTACTAATAAATTTATTAATTTTATCATCATTTAGTCTATTATTTGTAATTTAATTTTCATATCATTTTTGTCAAATAATTATTTAGCTTTTTTCAAAAATATTTTGGGATGTTGTATTTTTCTTTCAACTATCTACTACAAGCCACATAAAATATAAAATGTTCTTTTCTTCCAATGATACCAAGATTTTCATTTCCTTTCTTTCTTGAACTTCCAACACTACATATTGAGTTGATATTCTTAGCTAAAAAAACTGTCTCATTTTTTAAATACAAAAGTGTAGAGGAATATTTTGGTCCCATTATGGTGAATTCTCATGATTTAATTTTCACACAATCTTCATTTACTCTTCTATTTTACAATAATGAAAAATGTTTTTCAACTAAGAACATCAATTCAATATGAATTATTGGATTTTTGAGAAAGAAAGGAAATGAAAATCATGGTAACATTGTTATTTAATATGTTTTGTATACTTTGGGATGTTTAAGAATTAGTATCACCTCAATCCGACACACTGTGTGATCGGTATAACTCCAAGTGCGTCTTTTTATTTAAAATTGATATAAATTTTAGTAAAGAATACAACTAACATACTCAAAATTGGTAAAATATATTCATTTTTTTATAATTTAAGATGATAATCCATAACTATTTTTTGATGTATAGGAATTATCTTCACCTCAATATAATACAATATGTAACTGGTATACTTAAAGTATCTATTATTCATTTAAAATTGATATTTAGTAAAAAAAGTTTCACTCACTAAAAACAAGACAAACATGATCATATTTTCCTGATAATTTAGGAAAAAAATTAATAAATCATTTTTGATGTGTATTAATTGGTATCACATAAAACTGTTATATGATTTGATCGGTATGATTCAATGTGTTTGTTTGTAGTTTGGAATGATAATTTAGTAAAAAATAAAAGGGACATACTCAAATCCAAGAAAACAAATTTAGATTGATTTCATACTTTAGTAAAATGATCTATAAGTCATTTTGAGACATGTTGGAACCATTTTCACCTCAATGTGACACATGGTGTCACCAATATGACTCCAAGTACATATTTTTATTTAAAATTGACATCAATTTTATTAAAAAGGAAAATTGACCTACTCAAAACCAAGAAAATGCATTCGTATTGTTCTGATACATTATTATAAAAAATACATTAGTCATTTGTGACATTTAAAAATTAGCAACACCTTAATATGATACACGATGCACCTGATATGACTCAAAGTGTCTGTTATCAGTTTAAAATAGACATTTTGGTACAAAAACTATCACTTAGTGAAAACTGAGAAAATAAACTCATATTTTCTTGATAATTTAGAAAAACTATTCATAATTAATTTTTTTATAGGAATCAGTCTCACATCAATCGGATACATGATGTGATCGATATGTGTCAAAGTGCATGTTTCAAGTTTAAAATGTCATTTTAGTAAAAAAGACAAGTGACTTACTCAAAACAAAGAAAACACATTTGTATTGTTTTGATACTTTATGGAAAGGATCTAGAATCCATTTGAGATGTGAATGAATCATCCTCACCTAAATCTGATGCACAGTGTGACAAGTATGAATCCAAGTGCATCTTTTTATTTAAAATTGACATCAGTTTTAGTAAAAATGACAACTAACCTACTCAAAATCAAGAAAAAAATTCATGGTGTTTTGAACTTTTAGTACAATGATCCATAAGTCAATTGGGACTTGTAGGAATCATCTTCACCTCAATCTGATATATGATGCACCCATTATGACTTAATGTGTTCGTTATCAATTTAAAACTGATATTTTAATTCAAAAAGTGTCACTCACTTAAAATAAATAAAACATTCTTAGATTATCTTCCTAATTTAGGAAGTAATTCATAATTAATTTTTGAATTTTAGGTATCAGTCTCACATCAAACCAACACAT
The DNA here is from genome assembly GCA_963277665.1 of Viscum album. NCBI lineage: Eukaryota > Viridiplantae > Streptophyta > Magnoliopsida > Santalales > Viscaceae > Viscum > Viscum album. The sequence goes on along the minus strand of OY728155.1, from coordinate 353,122,224 downwards.
GATATGATTGGTATGTGTTAAAGTGTGTGTTTCAGGTTTAAAATGTTATTTTTGTAAAAAAGTCAAGTGACATACTCAAAACTGATAAAATTATTCAGATTCTCTTGATACTTTAGGAAAAAAATCCATAAGTCATTTGAGATGTGTAGGAATTATCCTCACCTCAATCTAATTCATGGTTTGACTGTTATGACTCCAAGTGCATCTTTTCAATATATAAGTTTCATTTTAGTTTAAAACATGCATCACATCACCAAAACCAAAAAATGATCCTAGAATGTTATCTAATCATTCTATCCTTATAAGTTTTATCTTATAAAAATTTATATTGCATCGGTCATGGGAGGGGGAATAAATAAATGAAACCCTACCTAAATGTGCATGGGGAGGCTTGAAACCGAGACCTTCCAAACAGCACCACATGACGCAACCACTAGTGTATGATCATGGAGCTTTATCTTATACATGTTTAATTAATATTCATATAGATAATTCTTGAATATAAATAATAAATGGTGTAATGTGTAAGAATCAACTACAAATTAATTTGATACATAGTGTTCCTGGTATGATTAAAAGTTGAGTTTAAATTTTACACTTTATATTAATTTATTTCATTATATTATTACTAACATAAGAATTTTTTTCTTATAAAGGTGTGTTCATTTGCTTGACCAGGGGTGGTTCTTTCAGAAATAGAATGAGTCAGTTTTAGGATCAAAAGACATAGGAATATTTTTTTTAATGTATGTAACAATTTTACTTATGTAATTGTATGAACCAAAGTTTTAAATGTCAATAATTAAATGTTTTTTACTTGTATTTATTTTGAAACTTTAATTTCATTTATATTTTGTATTGGTGCTTGATTTTTTTGATATCTGGTGGTGTTGTTGGTGTTGTAGTGTGCTATTACAGCAGACTACACTGGTGCTATATTGTGTTGTTACTACTAACTACAATGTTCTCCTTTATCAACACTTTTTGAAATATTGATAATAATACCCTTTATCAACACTTATTTATGTGTTGATAAATGTCCCCTTTATTAGTGATAAATAAAATATATGATAAATGTTGTCTTTTATCAGTACTATTTTTAGCACTAATAAATGACACCTTTATCCATTCTTTTTTGTAAGGATAAAAGACTAGGGATTTTAATCTTTCTCTTGTATTTAGTTCTTCTATAGTGTTGATAAAGGACATTTTTAACACTGTTAAAGGCCTATTTTGTAGTAGTGATGGAAACTTGTGAAAAGGTATCAACATATTCAATTAAATCATGTTTTTTAAATTTTTATTCACTTTCCTTTATTTATAGCTATTTACTTTACCCTCCATTACAAGTTTTCTACTGAATACCCATCTTTATCCTATGGGATTTACATCAATTGCCGCATGAACCCGAACCCAAAATGGTTTTAATACATAGAATCCATTTTATAATTCATGGATTCTTTCCATATTTCATCTTCTGATATCTCTACTGCTTATTTGTAAGAGATAGGTTTATCATTGTAAACCAATAATGAGTCTCCATTTTCGATGACCATAAAATCGTTTCTCTATGGTTATTTTTCCTCTCTAGTTCTCCTACACAGTACTTATGTTTTAGGAACTAATTCCTCCATAGGGACCATTGTAATATGTTCATGTACCAACTATTTTATATCTTTAGAATCAACTTCATCAAAGTCAATATTTCTCCTGCTATCCTTTTTTAGGATGTTTTCCCTCTCAAAAAATAAATATTGTCTAGATATAGTAACTTTCTTGTATAAGGGGTTTTTTTAGTATCACTTTGTTTCCTTAGGATACCATATAAAGATATAGTTTTTTTCCTAAGGTGATAGTTTTCTTCCTGATAATGAATTAACAAATACGTTGTAACCCCGTGCACATTTATTCATTAATAAGTGTTTCTTTCCACTCTATAACTCAAAGGTAATTTCATTTTCTAATGTAGTTGGTACTAGTTTTAATGAATATATCATAGTTTGTAATTTATAACCCCAAAATGACAGTGTAAGATTTCCATGACACATTATTGACCTTACCATGTATAATAGGTTATGGTTCCTCCTTTCATTAAAATAATTTCACTTGGGTGTGTAATGTGAAGTGAGTTGAGATAGAATCCCAAACTCTCAATAAAATTTTAAAAACTCTTAGTTAAGATAATCACCACATCGATCTGATCAAAGATTATTTATCTTCTTTCCATGTTGATTCTCTTATTAATTATTTAATTCTTCAAATTTCTCAAATAACTCAAAATTATACCTCATTAAGTAGAAATATCCATATATACTCAATTCATTAGTAAAATTTATGATGTAATAAAATCCACCACTAGATTATACTAGAAATGGTCTACACGCATTAGTGAGTACCAATACTAGAAGCTATTTTTTCCTTTCACCTTTTCCACCAAATAGAATTTTAGTCATTTTTTCTTATAAACCAACATGAAATATTTTAATTAGTTTCATCTCAAAAGAGTATAAATAATAATATTTATTTAAAATTTTCAAATTCTTCCTGGTTACGTGACCTAGATGGTGATACCAAATTTCTGTGTTATATAAGTCTTGTGAACAAGATTCATTATCTATTTCTAATAATTGTTTTTCATAATTTAATACATAAAGTTCATTATTTAAATTCACAATACGATAACATGTGTTGTCTTTATAAAATAAACAACTTTTATTTCCAAATATTAAAATAAAACCATTTTCATCTAGTAATGATAAATAAATTATGTTCTTGGTAATAGTTGATACATAATAAAAATCAATTAAAACCAATATTATTTTTTTGGAAATGAAAAGTGTTAGTAACCAATGACTAGAGGAGCTATCCTCACACCATTACCAGCTCCCAAATATACCTTTCCCCTAGAAATATTTCAGAATCAACTTGGTTTCTATATTTGGATACATATGTGAGCACCACAAGTTGTATCCAATACCCAATGTATAGATATTGAAAGATTACGATCAATAAAAAATACACATTTATCTTCCCATTTATTATGGGTTAGTTTCCTCTTCCAATTTCTATGATTTCCATATGAAAAACATATTACCACATTTTCTTTAACTTACCTATGGATCTTCCACTTCATGTAAGGATAGTGATCGAGGGATTTAGACTTGTTCTGAGTATTGGTCTTCTTCTCCTTGTTATTCCTTTTCTTATTCACTATAAGGACTATGGGTTTTTCACAACCCCTATCCTTATCCACATGGAGAATCAGAGTAAAATTATTATAAATACTCTTCTCATTATTTCTCATGTTATAATTAACAATAAAACTCAATAAGGTCTTGGGTTGTGAGGAAAGAATGAGATATGTGTACAATTTATTTTGGAATTTAATACCAAATATGTTAAATAATTCAATATATCCAATAATCTTCAAAACATGATACCCATATAGTGTATACTCTCTGATCATTGTTGTAAACATGGCATTGGAGATCTCGTATCTCTCTTGGCTCGCCTTCTTTTGATAGAGATCTCGAAGGTGAGACATCTTGACATATGAATCTATGTCCTCATGATGCTTCAAAATCTCATTTGTTATATATTATATAAAGATACATTAAACATATGTAATATCATTAAAAAATTCTCATAGAGAGTTAAATTTTCCTCATGAGCCTCATCCCTAGGATCATTGGGAATATGTTCTTCCATCACATTAAATTTCCATTCATTCCATAGGATAATTCATAAGTGCCTTTTTCATTCTTGGAAATTTCTTCCATTGAGAAGGAGACCTTCTCAAGTATAGATTGTAGTGATATGTTTCAATTAAATTTATTTTTATTTATAAAAATAATATGATTAGAGTTTTAGTAATTTATCTAATAAAATTTAGAAAAATAAATGAATATTATATTTATTAATCTCCCACTATTTTATCAAAACCCAATATCCCTCACCATTGGGTTTCGAATACCATGTTCCATGGACATAATAGTGGAAAGGATAAATATTCCCCTTCTTATCATCCAAAATATCATTTTTTAATAAATTTGATGACTTTTAGGTAGGCATTCACAATGCCAACTACATTAACACATAGTTCCTTAATCTGTTGAGTGGACTCCCCAATCCTGAAATCCTAAAATTTGACTTCCTCAAACCTAGCCTCTCAATCACACCATGTCCTATATTCGACGTCAACCCTTGATGTGAAATAAGTTAATTCAGGCCAAAAATTCAATTTATATTTACATGATAATTGAAATCACCCCAACTTTGGATGGTAAATAACTTTGTACTATGGTTTAATTTTAACTGAAGTAGTGGAAGATTGTGCTGACTTAATATATATAATTTATGGATTTTATCTTTTTCATGTAAATCTCCAATTATTATCATTATTACATGATTTTTAATTCTAAGTGGATTTAATTAACTATTTAACCATGTCTTAGAAAATGTTTACACCATAGTTAATTAATCTTAGTTCTATCTTGTATGCTTGTTAATTCAATAATTCATGTGATCATGGTAGAACATCCATAATTAAATAACCCTGGAAAGTTATAGAAATAAAATAATAAAGTGGTATGATCATGAGATTTTACTAATGGTTAGTTTATATAGAGGATGATAAACTAACCATTGACCTAGGGGAAAACACATTGAACCAATTAAGTTTTGTGTTGAATTTTTTAAAATATAAACCTATTTATCTCTCTTGGATTTGTTTCACCTCAAATCCAAATTTTAACCACCTCTCCTAGCTTGGGAACTCCATCCATTACATGAGCTTTTATGGAAATCCATGTCAGGGGAACCAAATTTTTGGTTAAGGGGTTAACTAAAAAATACATTGGAATACAAGACCATATATAATGTTATGAGAGATGACACATGAGCCAACAATTCATTTTAATAATAAATTAAATGAAACCAATAAAATACAATGGTCTGGTCTAGGATCATGATCATCCACATACATGAAACAAATTATACATTTGATAAAATTATCATTCAGTTCTAATCATTATTATTTATGATAAATCACACTCAAATAAATTAATTGTGTCCTTTAATTAATCAATTGTTTTATATTAATTATCATATTAATTTACTTGATATTATCATAAATCATTATTTTAAACAAATTATAAAAATATTTAAAATTAACTGTGTAAAAAAAGTACCTTGGAGGAAACACAGTGAGTACCCATCTGAACTACACTATTGTTTACTCTTGTGAAATATGGAATACACAACTTATCACATAATATTATGACATGTACTATCAAATTAATGATAACAAGGTTTAAATTATTTTTTATTATTATTATGTATCATGTAATTCTTTAATGAACATAGAGTAAAAAGTATAATATGACTTATAAATGATATTTAGATCCAAACAATACATGAAAATTAAATAAAAATTTATATTTGTGTATGTATATATATATATATATAACTTGTCAAATAGAGTAACCTATCAAATTAATGACCACACAGAAGTACATGTTGATAAGTTTTTCATGGTATAATAAGAAAATTTTAATTTTACATAATTTGGTTAAAGTACACTATTTATACATTAAAGTTACATGGAATGTATTATTCTCACCATCTATCTTTGGAACATGCCTAGGGAATCTATATTTAACTATTACACATAAAATATTTGATTACATAGAATGTACATGGGCTACATGGCATGTGGTCTCCGAATTACATGGCCACCAGTCATGTAGGTCATGTTAGAAGATACATTTCTCGTTTGTGACTAAAGGACTACACACACTGTATATATGTAAAATGATGTTAACTCTAAATAATTGTGTGCTAGGCTTGCTTAGTAAACACATGGTGTATAATTAAATTCACTGCATGTAATAAATGTGCATACCTTGAATTAACACTAAATTAATTCTAGGTGAATTAAACACTAGTACATGACGTGTATCTCCAGGTTATATAGCATGTAATCTTGTGTTATCCCTTTAGACTCCTCACCACCTCTGGATGGGATATTTGAATTTATTTAATTAATAAAATTAATTTATTTGATTAAATTTACAATAAATGATGAGGAAGAAAATAGATGTCATAATCCATATCAAAGAGTGGTTAAACTGGAATTGAAAACGAATAATGAATGTGTAAATTAATCAATTATATTTAAATAATTATAAATAATTATGTGACCTCACATTGATACAATTTGAAGGTTATGGGTGTACCAGGATTATGTGATAGGTCATTCCCAGCTTTACTTTCTGTCATGATGGATATTAATCCAATATTTACACAATAATAAATTCCATGATAAATGGAATTAAATTAAAGAATATATACAATGGATAAATGTTGGAACTGAAGTGAAGGATCATGAAATATTGTACATAATCATGTTAATAAATTAAATAATTACCTTGTGAGAAATTATTTCATCATTGAAAGATCTGAAAACGAATCTATGTCACACCATCATTTCATTAAAGTAACCAAGAATAGATTCCCTCTAGTGGGGATATGCATGTGTTCCAAAAATCAGTGAATGTAATCATATAAATATTTGGGTTATAGCATTAAAGATCCCAATACTTGAATAATTCACATTTAATCTGCTAGAGAATCACTTCCAAAGGATTTTCCTTGATCTGTCTAGACTCAAGAGTGGAATGTGGAAGAAGATTTCTCTCCTAACTTGAGAGTGTTCTTTAAGAAGGGAGATCTATAGGGCTTCGAGAAGATTCTCTATATTGTTTTGGGTACAACAAATGAAAATGAATTGGCACTCTTGAAAAATAATATATTTGGGTTTATATATAGCTAGGTTTAGAAATAAATAATTAAATAATCCTCATTTAATATTTATTTAATCCATGTAGAATCTCATGTATATAATAATAATACTATTATTATTTATCAACATTCACTTAACTAGTGAATTAAATTAAATATTATTTAATCAAATAATATTCAATATATATTATTTCTCACTAGACCTATAAAATTGATCCTCCATTCCTCAAAAATATTTATCTAACATTGAATAATGACTATTAATTTAATAAATATATATCACTACATTATTCACCAATAAATAAATAAGAATTATATTCACTAAATAGAAAATAAATATTTATTAAATATTCCAGTCACATACTATTCTCTTAAATAAATGGTGACAGAATATATATTTGATCAATCAAATACGAATAATTTTTAAACCATTTGTGGGAATAATATTTATTAAACTTGTTAAATAATATATTATAATATATTATTTAACTAATATTATTGATACACTTAGTGTCTTACCCTCTAGGCATGTTTCTCAGAGTCATTAGGTGAAGCTGCCTAATGTCCAAGCTTAGCATCTAGAAACAAGCTAAGGAAACAATAGATAAAGAAGTTAATGTCACAATAACATAATACCTCATACAGATGGTTTCTATGTAATATAATCCATTTATCATTATATATGAAATCAATAGGGTTTCATGATGGTTCTATCAACCTATATGCTAGATGCCTCTTTATTTAACTTTATAGAAATCAAAATTTTCTATAGAACACAATGTCCATTGATTTATTTAGGCTATATCATTTTTATCAAAGGGAGTGAGATATTGTTATCCCAAATAGGTTAAAACATAGAAGAGAATAATAAGATAACTAAAACATGCATAGGACATAACAATTTTACTTAATTCACCCTCACTAGGCTACATCAAAGGAGAATACGAAGGTAATTTTCCTATGTACCAAGTCCACTAAATCTCACTACCAAAACAAGATTCAGAGCGGAATCATTTTCCCTCCTGGTTTACAACCAGTAACAATTTAAAATATCACTTTTCTATCCACTAAAGTGTGATCACTACTTCTTAATAGGAAACTTAGGATGTTTTGAATCACCTCATATTTATTTCACACATAAATGAGTGTGCCATGAAGTCTTGATTTCATCTAATGGATGAAATATACTTCACCACGTGGTGTTTTAATTGTGGAGAGTCATTTATTGAACTACATTTTCCCTTATAGGAATCATCCATTAATAATCACCAACTTTTTCAACCACCTACTTAGCAAACCACCTTAAACCACAAAATATGAGTACTTTACGAGTCACCTATTCCTAACAGATGGCCTTCACTTTACAAATATCCTTTTCCTTTGGGTGAAATAGTGCCCTAAAAACCCATTCTTCAAACTGTATTCATGAAATACTTCATCCGTGGAATTACTCCCACATGAACCAATTCCTTCACATAATCAGTCCCTCATGAACCATTTCCGTCACAGAATTGATCCGTCATAAACCACTTCATACTTAGCCAAATTATTCCAGTGATGATATTCTCTAGTGAATTTCACTCTATATAATTATGTGATTAGTTTTCATTATATAACAAAATAAATCTTTTAAAATAAAATAATTATAACTAACAAAAAATCCATTATGTATTGGATATCACTGTAAATATTCTATATGGTCGGGATAGTGCATGTATACTTAGCTGTGGAAAATTTCATTTGAAAACTAAAAACCTTTGAGGCAGCCTCAAATCACCACCTATAACCACAAACAATGATCTTTACATGAACTAACCTCCTCTAAGGGTTTCTTAATTCACCACTTACATCTAAAAATGACAGATTCCTTTCAAGTTCTACATAGCTCCATTGTGTTTCACATAGCACATATACAATGCAGCCTACGAAATCCATGATTTTTAGTATGAAAAATACAGTATGAAAACTCTTTTAGATGATTTTATGTTCATCAAAAAATTCCATTTGGAAGTCAATTTTCATAAAAGAAATCCTGATTTTTGGATAAAAAATATTGAAAACATCAGGAAACTACATCACCATCAAAATATTTTCTTCAGAAACACAATTCATACTTTAATATGATCAAATGGATTTTTTGAAAACACAAACAACCCAAAAATATTTAAAAGTTTAACTCAAGTGTTTTTTCCAAATAGATATCAACTCCTATCAAATAATAAAAGGGAAAATACTTTCTTTGATTATTTATTAATTAAATATTACTCATGGCGCACTCAATGTATCATACCTCATTGCGAACATACCTCATCAAAATTTTCATCAACACATCAAAGAACATGAATTATGACACTAATTAATAATAATATTAATGTCTAAATATCAAAACACACATCTGAATATAGGAACATCCAATGACACATATAAATGTTTATTTCTTATCAGTGGGTCTTGTTCTCATAATATCCTACACTGAATACTACTAAGGTAATACACCATGAGAAGGTACCTCAAAGTCCTATGAATCTCCACCCCTGATAGTTTGTATCATTGTTGTCTATAAAATTATTTCATTCATCTATAAAACATATATTTAAGGATACATTCGTGGCACTTATGGGTTCTCATCATAGCAGGGAACTACTATGACCTTTCAGTGCAACAACTACTATTAGGATGTTATCACATACTATTTTACACATGAAATCAATAAAGATGTGAGGATAAGTTTATTAGTATTAAAAACAATGAATACAGGTTATCATAAAGTACCCATAAGTTGGTTCTAAGGTACCAAATCCAAAAAATCAGACTCATGGAGGGTATGGACCTATGAGATAGAAAAATTTCTAACTAAAACCAAAGTGGATGCTCATGGAATGGATTCATTCCTTGTGTGATAATCGATGAATATGGATAATATTTTAAAAATATTTTTAATTTGCATATAGGCTTCAAGGTTACATGGAATAAGAGGAGTTTATATTCCAACAAGATCCACCATAGTTAGGAAACCACATGAGGATTGGGGGTTACGTGATCATTTGACCGTAATAAGGTTAGTCGATTGTCTGTACATCTATCATGTAACCCTAGGATAGTTCAATGATAGTTTGACAAGGATGGGGTTGGGTGATTTCATAACTGGTGTGTGGTTAGGTGATTCCATGTATGGATTGTTATTAAGAAAACATGGGGTAAGATTATGATCATGTGACCGTATAACTGGATACACTCTCTCAAACAATTCATTTTGAGGTTGTTATTAGGGTATCAGTTACCTGCATGTCTCTCAAAAGATGAAATTACATGGTATGTATAGGCAAAAGGATTTTATATCTATGATGCTTTTCCTAGAAATAAGGTTTTGTATGAGACTCAACAGTGGTGGAGAGAGTCTACATGAGTTAAGGTGGTGGAAATAATCTGAATAAGCTGGGGCCCTTGTATGACTTTAATTGGGAACCGAATCAAGGTGTGTGACCCACCTCTATCACTTGTCACATATACCTGATGTGATGCATGAAAAACATGAATTGTGGGTCATTTATCCATGTACCTTGAAACCAAATTTGTGTCATGTGACCAACAACTAGTGAAAAAGGTTGCACCATTGACATCCCATTTCGACTTCATCAGAGAAACAGGTGTCATAGATATCACGGGTGGGTCTGTCCTTGATAGTTTATTGGGGGTAAGCATCATGTGATGTTGTAAAGGTTAGGTGATCATGTATCTCCACCACATGATAATGCACATATCATATGTAGAGATGTTATTTTCTTATTATTAATTATAAATTAATATGATTAATTATTTAGTTGTTTATTAATATTATTAATTAGTAATTAATATTTTTTTTGTAACTAATATTATTAATTAATTTTATTAATTAATATTATTTATAATATTATTAATATTAATTAGTTATTAATTAATATTTAATAGTTAATTATTATTTAGTAATTATTATTATAATTTATTAGTAATTAATATATATTATCAATTAATAATTGATTAATAATAATATGTTATTAATTATATACAAAAATGAGAGGACATGAATTCTATATTGTAAATCCATAAAGATTTCTAAGGAAAACCCCCTTATAAAATAAAGCCATGGGAGAGGGTTCCTATCAGAATTCAATACTATTTTAATGAAGGTAATGATATATATTAAATTTCATTTAATTATGCCTACATATTATTATATATGTATATCAAAAAAATTAAAAATAAAAAAAATTAAATATATAAATATTTATATTTAAAATAAGTGTTTTTCTCATTTAGATAAAGGGGTTAAGGGCCATAACCCCATTTCCTAAATTTTTTTGGAAAAGGGAACAAGGGCCTTAACTCCTTTGACCAAGGTAAAAATAAGACAAAGGTGGAAATACCCTTTCCAAATTTATGTATTAGTTTTAAAAAAATTAACCAAGAATTTTTTTAATAATTAATTTTTAAAAAAATCTATAAAAAATATGTATGGGGATAGGGGATTTGTATATTTATTTAGTTTCACTCTATAAAACATGATAATCCAAAATTTAGTGGTCTCTCACTCCTCATTCCATTCATGGAAACACTATAAGGGTCTTGATCCATCTATTCTGACCGTTTGTGTGTTTTTGAATCATGTTATGTTTAGAGGAGGTCGAGAGAAGGTTTGGAGGTATTTGGAAACTAAAAGCTAGAAGAAAATATAATTCACAACATGTAAGGTCTTCATGTTGTGAATATGGAGCTCACAACTTGGGTGAGAGTCTGATTCATAACATGAATATATTTCACAGCTTCTATGAAGCTAATTCATGGGATACATCATGAGGTGAATTAAATTGGGACTAAATAGTCTAAGGTGTTTTGTTTTTTTAATGGGACATAAAATCTCAATACTTTTGTGACGTGAAAGGGTTTCATTACATGAAAGTCTAATGGATAATGCAACGATATAAATTGTAGTGCCTCAATTTTTCTCAATCCTTATTAATTTTCTCCCAAATTATAGGTGATTTGTGGTGCTCTCTTTAAGAGTTTTGGGATCCCTACAATAAGGGTTAATCCTATCATTTTTTCTTTAATATGTGGTAATATGAGGTATGTTCTACCTCTTATCCTATTTTTCTGCAATCTGTCTCCTATCTATTATTATTTCCATGTGATGGTGGCTTATCTCCATCATTCTAATAGAGTTTTTTTGGTTTTTTATTGGTGTGGTTGTGGAACGACATGTGTGAAGGGATTCAACTCTTGAGTTAGGAGTGACCAAGATCTAAAACATTAGTCTATTCTCATGAGAAGAATGTTGATTACTTTGAGGAAGAATATTTTTTCCCTCTTCTATTTATTTATGTTCAATACTAAAGTTAGTATGGTTTACCCCTTTATATAGAAGTGTAATTAACATAATAATTATTAAACAATATTAATAAATAATTGGTTGTTGTGATCACATGTTGATGTTTGATATTATGATAATGGTCTGACTTTAGATTTTCTAGATATTGTTCTATCTATGATATTCTTATTATCATGTATTTTTATGCTATGAATTAGCATTTAATTATTGATGGAAAATAGTAAATAATTTAAAGTTTAAATTAATTAATTATCTTAATAATTAATTCATAGGCATGTTGTAATTAATTTGGTGTTTCCTATAATTTTAGGATAATCAAATTGTTGCAGTGTGCATGCTTAATTAATTTTCTTTTTCCATGTTAATAGAATAATTAATGAATGTGAAGCATGATAATTATTTTAGATAATATTTAAATGAAAATTTATGTTAATGATAATGGTACTTCTCTATGTTTATTGAAACTAGTTTTAATGAAAATAGCGTGTTTAACTTTTTATAGTTTGTTATAGATTTATGTCTTAGGTGGCCCATAGATAGAACCTATGAATAATGAATTGATTAATTAATGATGGAATAAAAATTAGTTTTTTATTAGGATAATTTCTAGGGCTTGAGTTTCTCATCTTCTTCAAAAATCTGAGTGGCGTGAATTTGGAGTTATGAGAGATTGTTTTTGTATGAATGTTAAATTCATTAATTTGGGGACTAGTTTTCCCAATTAATTTTTTGGTTTGTTTCCTACTACTTTTGTGATGTTATCTATATGTGAGCTTCACTTTAAAATGTGATGTGAGTCTATGATGGATGATCCTGGGATTTCAAATGTGATAAATGGGTGGGGAGGCTCAAATAATATGGTAGTAGTTGACACCTGTGATGGAGGGATCCATTAGGATATGAATGTGGGTCTTAGGGATGGATGGAATGGGATAAATCTGGTCTTACCCATTGATGTGATAATTTTTTATTGTTTCTTTACAAGAATTTGTTTCATGGTCGATGGTCGGGTTTCTTATTTTATCTGCATTTCAATCCCCAATACATGTGGCATCTTGATGTGGTTGGTTGCATGTTTCTTATTGGTGTTAGCATAGGACTATTTTCCTGGAGTACCAGTATTATGGAATGGTTCTAATATATAATAAATAATTCTTAGACCATATTTTTGGAATTAAAGTATTTAAAAGATGTTAATCTTGAGAAACAGTGGACTCTGTTTGGATTATTCCTGAAGGGAATACACTTCATGCTAGTGAATAATGAACAAATCCCTAAATAATGTTAATGGTTGATTAATTGGATAATAAATTAATTATAAAAATAAATTATTAAAATAAAATAAGTTATTAATGAATCACATTAAATGTTTGTGTGATTATAAGATATTTAGTCCCTAATAGTGGAATCTGGGTGTCTGACCGACAATAGATGTAATCGATATTGGGACTAGGTTATTCCCATAGTGTGGTTGTGAGATATATTATATCTTATACATTATTTGGTTTCATATGCTACCCCACCCATGTTAATTAGGATTATTGACACCCATTGGACTCTAGGAGTGTTTTTTCCTCAAAATCTTAGTAGGAGGATGGTTGGTTGGCAACCTCCTTTTGACCCGCTCTTTTCTCTTGGTAATTACTTGTGATTGTATGAACTGTGGTTAGTTTCTCTATATATGTGTATAGATGGATATGATGTCTTGTGGTTATTTCACACACATATATCTCCAGATATAGTATCTAAAGGATTATTAGAGGTTTGATGAGGTTGTGATGGTTTGGGGTACTTACTCAGTGTATGGGTTGTGATGGCTTGAGGTATAATACATGATGTGTGATACACATCATATGGGCTATGGGGGATCCCAAAAACTACTTGGTTATTATATATGGATAAGAATATGGGATGATTTGATGATGTAGTGCACAAGGTTCATGTTGAGATACTTATCCCAGGTTTCTACATGCTAGGTTATTTTTGAGAGAGATAGCTCGGGACAAGAGACATTGGGTTAGAGAGGAAAACCAGTGGGGAAGTGGGAGCAGGGTACCCTTGATGTTTCATTATTATATTATATTATCCATTATGAGAAATACAAAGTAAGAGTTATCTATATTGTGTATGGTGGCATAGTATACTTATTTATGTGATGATTTAGTTTCACTATTGTTCATTGTTCTTTAGCTTACACTCTTTATCGTTTTCATGATTGGATCTAGGGAGGATCCTACTGAGTATAATTTTATGCTCACCTTATGTATATATAATTATTTTTTAGGTCATATTGAGTAGGTGGGATATCGGGTTGGATATTACTAACTCATGGTTTTGGAGGCATTTTTTGGGCATCATGGTCACTTCCATTTTTACCTTTTTGTTCTTGTAGTTTTCCTTTCAATTGATTATTATTTTATGACATTACTTGTTTAAATAGGGGATTTAATTATATATATGTATGAGCATGCGTTTATTGGTGTATCCTTCTTATCAATCTCATTAATATGTTTTATTAGAGGTTAATGTATCCCATATGTATGGTTTTTATACCCTCAATATTTTTCACCAACCTGGGGCCTATGAGAGGCAGGACTTGGACAATCACCATCTCCAAAGCCTCATTTTCAGTGAAGGAGACATACCCTTTGGGGGGGATGGGGTCATGATAGAGTGGTAAAAAAGGTTTAGGATTGATGGATAGGATGGATTTTGTAGTTAGGAACATGTGAGGTTACATGGGTTGGTTCGGAAGGGATGTCATTTAGTTTAGGGAGCGATGTAAACATGGGAGTCCGGCTGAGACACAGGTATTTAGGGGGCCTTGTGATTTGATGTTGCGATCTTTAAGTTTACTGATCCCCTTAAATGAAGTGATACTATTTCAAGTTAGATTCCTATGAAAGGATCATACATCATTATTATTTTTTCCTATGTTTGAAATGGTTAGACCTTAGGATAGTTTAAATCCTTAACAAAATAAAAATTAATTAATTAATTAATAATAAATATTATGTATTCTAGGTTTAAGAGTTATAATAGATTTTTTATTTTTTTAGGTATGACTACGAGATGAAGTTCTCATCAGGTTCACACTAAAGATATTAAGTGGTATGTGCCAGTAGATCATAGTAGAGTGGATGCAATGATGACAATACTAAGGGGAGCACACATTGAGAGTTTCGATTCCATATTCTATAGAATTATGAGGTCTCCATATTGGATTCAGTCACTAAAGACTGGTTGAAGGATTTCAAGATAGCTTTTGTTTCGATCCATGCTTGGAAGGGGCATTGGGTTTTTTTGGTTGTGCCAATGTTGTATGGAGCACTAAGGTAGTTTTGGTTCTTATTCCCTAGGGATCATAAGGATTCAGTAGTCATGTGACAGAACACAAATACAAAATTACATTTTAACAGTACTAGTAAAAGCCATTTATAAGAACTTATAAAGCACTGAACATCAAAGTGATGTAAAAGGGAAGGCTTTATCAGTACTTGAAAAAAGCGTTAATAAAGGGGTCCTTGACCAACACTTTTTTAAGCACTGTTAAAGGTTTCTTTTATCTACGCTAAAAAAATACTGATCAAGGCACCCTTTATCATCACTTGTTTTCTAGCACTGATAAGGGGGAATAAATTTTGGACCTCTCTGAGCCCCCTCCCCCCATAATCACTTTTCACCCACTCACCAACAACCCATTTATTAGTTCTTACCCACCCACGTTATCTGTGCTTTGCAAAATTACAACTTCCTGTACATGCCTAGATTTGATCCATGTACCTCTCCTTTGGAGCTCTAATTCCTTTACCATTGCACCAAGATGTTTTATTTTCTCTTTTTCTATATTTCTGTTTATATATATATATATACATATATATTTTTTATTCAAATATTTATATATTTTTTTAAATACATCTATAAAATATAAGTTTGTGGGTGTATGTGTGATATATATATATATACTTATATTTATTTAAATATATTATATATAATATTCATTTATATATACTAGAATATAATATACATATATTTTTTTTATTAATAGATACATATATGTATATATAAACATTATATGTATATATATATAAGTATATATATTCAAATATGTTTTTAATGTAAAAAATGGTTAGATGCCTTTTAAATAAATTTTTAGAATTTGTATTTATTTATATATATTTGAATATACATATATATATATATATTTGTTTATTGACATGCACTTGTTTATATATAATCATTACTTGTATATGTATATATATACATATTAATATATTTCTATAAGGTAAATAAAATTTATTATTTTCTACTTTAAATAAAATGAATAATAAATATTTATTTTATATATTTAAAAATTAATTTTTATATAAATATGTGGAGATATGTATTTATAGAAGTTATTAATTATAAGTAAATTTAATAAAATATGCATATATTTAATTGTAAATAAAACTACACTATAAAAAATGATAAAATTTAAAAAAAACATGATATCTATATGAATTCCCTATGAATACATTTAGTCCCTACTAAAAAAATATATTAAGACCTCCTTAAACAGCACTAAAATTTCATCAAATATTAAAACATTGGGATACCCCGACTAAAATCTTAGTTTTGGAGGCCTTCTAGACTTTTTTGGGATTGAAAAACATAACCAAGGGTTCCTTATGGTCACTAAGGTGTATAGCTCATTGCAGTCTTCAATTTTATATGTGGTAGAGTTTAACAAGACAACTAAATCAAAATTATGGCCATTTTAATTTCAAGTAATTCATTCGACTTATCTTAGACCATTCATTAATTAATTTAATTTTTATTTCATCCTATAGTTATTAAATGACTCTTAGTCAATAATAATTATCAATTTATTAATTAATAATATTTTTTAATTATTTTATAATTCATTTTCATAACAGATCTTAAATATTATGTTTAAATGACTATTTAGCCTTATCTAAAACATATTTAAAAATATATATCTTATATTTAAGTAAATATAAATAAATTTATATATTAATATATTATTTTTAATGAAATTTATCCTTTATCAGTGCTTTTTTAGTAGCGCTAATAAATCCCAACCTTTATCAGTGTTTTTTTATTAGAACAGATATGGAGTCTTTACAAGTTCTTTTATACGAGCACTGATAATGGGAACCCAATTATCAATGATTTTTTATCACTGATAAAGGCCTCCTTTATTAGTATTTTTGAAGCTGATAAATCCCCCCTTTATTATCTCTTTTTTATCATTGATAAAGTGGTCTTTATTAGCACTGGTAAAGGCAAAATATGTAGTATTGGAATTTCCTAAAAGAGTTAATTTCTTTTAACATGAAGGAATCTAGATTCCAAGACTTTATTTCCATTTTATAGGGGAGTTACATCATTCGGGAGTTCAAAATCCATTTTAAGCACCTTCTGAGATATTCTTTAGACATATTTTCAGATGAGTAGGATAGGGTGAGGCATTTTGAAGAGGTTTTTCATTTATTGATCTTGCACTAGGTCACCCCTTTTATGTTGAAGATGTATCTCAAGCTATTGGGGATAGATTAGGTTCTTATGATAATGATAGATATAATTGAATAATCATTATAAGGGAGTCATTAATATTCCTTTTAATGTAGAGCTATGGTCAGGGGATCCTAGTTTCTTGGAAAAAATATTTTTTGTTTAGCCTGGGGAAGGTCTCAGTCATCATCATCTCATTTATCCAAGGGTTGAGGCTCTAGGACCTATTTTAAGGGATTAATCATGTTTTATGGATGCTGAGGTCATAAATGGAGAGAGTTATTAGTTATAATATTCTAGGTTTTTTGCTTTAGATTCCTTCATTAAGATAGTTTCATCTGAGGCGGCAGTCATATGGTGTTCTATTTTGGGATTACTGGATAATAGATGGTGTAGGTAGAGTACAACCCTAATATAAAACGTATCCTTATGTAGAAAATTTCATCCATTGATATAGTCATCAATAGATTTAGAGAGGCTATGGAGTAGTCCGTAGTCAGCTTCATACTTTAGTGTTTCCAGCATAGGGAAAGTTAAACACCATTCGAGGTTCCATTTGCTTGTCTTTTACATGGTTTCATTATTTGTTTGATTCAAGATAAATTCACTCCTTTATATCAATAACCTACATCCATGTTTTCATACTTGAGTTAGAGAGGTTTCTAGTTCCCTTGATGTTTTTATGCCCGTTAGAGGTCGAGCATACTTGTATAAATTATGTATAGACTGTGAGTTAGTGATGGGGTTACACCACTCTTGGTAAGACTTCTTATTTTTATGGATAAAGCCATGTAATATCATCCTCAACATAGATTGGTTGTATTTGGTATAGACTATAGTGGAGTGATTATGGAGGCAAGTTGTGTCCTTTGATTCAAATGGAGAGGAAATAGTGTTTGTTGGTGAGAAAGACCCTTGAATGGGTTAAAGGAATATTCCATCCTTGTATTTTTTAATGGCCAAGATAATGTTGAGTTCATCATAAGTTCAGTAGTCATTGTTTACCATGGTTTTATAGGAGTACCCTAATCACTTTTCATATGAGCTTGCAGCATTATCCCCTCAATGAGAGATCAAGTTTTGGATAAATATATAGTTATGTGTGTCTCCTATCTCAATGTCTTCATATTTACTGGCACCTTATGAGTTGTGAGATCAGTGAATTCCACTTGATTATATATTATTGTGAGGATTGTTTTCAAGTGTGTCAACTTAGGGTGAACTAGTTTTGTTCCTAAAAACGGACAATGTTCGTTTGCAGACTTATATTGATTATTGTCTCTTGAATTTAGTGATATTAAAGAACCCCTATCATATTCCATGGATAGAAGATTTATTCGATCATGTTAAGGGAGAAAGTTCATTCTCAAAGATCGATTTTCAGCTAGGATATCATTATATGTGAGTGAAGGATGAGACTTTTTAGAATAAGAATTTCTATTAATATCATGGTATTTATGAGTTCATTTTGATCTCATTCAATGTGATGAATTCTCTAATTTTGTTCATGGGGTTGATTAAAGTTTTGTTTAAAGAGTTCATTGATAAGTTCATGTTGGCTTTCATCAATGTCATCCTTGTGTACTTCACATCAGAGGAGGAGCATGCAGAGCATTAGGGTTCTATTTTGAGATTTCTTCTTCATGAGAAGTTATTAGTTAATTAGTAGAAGTGTGAGTTATAGGATTGTGAAGTCAATTTTTTACGAAATTTCATGTCCCTATAAGGATTATCTGTGGATCCTTATAATATAGTGTCGATTGTTTCTTGGGAATCCCCAAAGATAGTGGTAAAGGTGAAAAGTTTACTTTTTCTCGCAATATATTATAGGAGGTATATAGCTTATTTCTCTTAGGTTTCGAATCCTCTGAAATATTTTTTCAATAAGAATCAGGCATTCTCATGGTCTGACGGATTTCAAGAATCTTTTAAGTACCTAAATAGAAGTTGTTCAATTCTCTAGTCCGTTTTTCTATTAGAGGTAGTTTAGTTTTTGGTTTTATATACCACTTCATATTCTACCTGAATGGCCCTAAGGCCTTCATTTTTATTGATTTTTTATAACCCCCCCATTCAAGGGATGGTGGGGGACCCTTAAAAGGCTTATAGGATCAATGATTACATGGCCCGTAGAGAATAACTATGCCACCCATAATCTTGATTTGGTGACTGTTTTATTTTCGTTGAATTTTTTGTGAAATTACCTCATCGGTGCACATTTGATGGTTTTAACCAATCATAAGATGTTGAGGCATGTATTCTATCAATGTGACTTGAACTTGAATCAGTGCCACTGGATGGTATTCTTGAAGGATTGTGACTTTTAGATTTCATATACACCAGGAAAGAGAAATTATTTCACTGATGCACAGAGCAGGAAGTCACATAGTGATTCCATGCATGAATTTGGAGATTCTTGGAGGGTACTGGAATAACTCTCATTGATGCATCAAGATATGGTAGAGGTTATAGGTGGAGGTTTTATTTTCTAAATGATAGTACATATTTATTTGGTGCAGTAGGTGGAGGAGTCCCAGTTGGAGGATTCTGAGTTGGTGGTCAAGGGAGACCGAGTTGTTTTATGGAAATACTTCAAATGGTTAGTATGAGGATTAACAACCCTGGGTGTTGTTTTGGAAAATTATTTCCATCACTTATATAATGCATGATATGGTTCTATATGAGTTCCATATCTCACCCTTTATGGTACATCCCAGTGTGATGAATATATATTGTTCTCTAAGAGGCATGTTTTTTTTCTTCGGTTAAAGCATGTGGTTGTGAAGTCCGTTTCTTGATTTTTATTCGTACAAAAAATGATGGATGAGCATTGTTTTAGAGATATTTTGATTCATACATTAGATATTATCCAATGTAAGTGGGAGGAAATTTTGATGGTCTTCAATACAAGTTTACCTCAAGCTCATGGAGTCTATGATTCTATGTGTGTGAGAGCATATCATTTTATGAAATCATCCCACTATATAGCGATTAAGGAGTCGAGCTTCATAGAGGTTTTGTTGAGGTAACATTTGGGGAAGGTGGTGATAATCCACAAAGTCTCAAGGATAATCATCTCTGATTGAGGTCCTTGTTTTACATCCAAGGTGTAAAGAGTTCTCCAACATGGTGTTGGCTCTTAGTAAATCCTTGTCACTAATTTTCATTCACATATGGAAGGTAAGACATAGTACACCATATAGACTCTTGAATACATGTTTCACTCTTATATCATTGATTTTGGAGGCTCACAGATGAGGTACTATAATGACCCATAAAATTCAAGAGAATTTTTTTCTTAATTTTCTTTGGAATTTTACAAGAGCGCGGTTTCTGACGGCGCCTGATTCCGAGGCCCAGTGTACCTGGAATCAATTTCAGAAGATTGGCTCGGGTACGTTCAGTGAACGAATGAGTGGAAATTTCTAACTTTTGAACCGGTGCTCGGAATTGAAATCCGAGGACACCAATGAACTCACAGCGCCGATATTCACTTAAGGAGACCTTTTTCGAGGTTGAGTTTTATGCGGGATGAGAGTTAGTTTTGGGGGAATTAGAAGAAGTTAAATAAATTGTGGAACACAATTTATTTTTAACTTTGTTGGTTATTTCCTCCCAAAGGGAGTTAGGGGTGGGGACCACATCCACATAACCTCCCTTGAGAGGATAAATTGTGGTGGGGCCCACACAAGCCCTAACTCTTCAACTTCCCTTAAACTCCCCAATAACTCCCCTCTAATTAATTTGACAACTTGTGTTATTAATTAAGATGAGTTACTTAATTTCAAACTCTTGAAATTCAAAGAGGTTAGGATTTGTAAATAAAATAAGGCTTAGACTTATTTTATTTTGGTTAGTTTCTTTTGCCACCTTGAGAGGATTGGGAAGCATTCTTCATCTTCTTCAACCTCGACGAAGAACGCGAAGAACATCATTCTTCAATGAAGAACTTCTCCGCCGAAGAACATGGTTCTTCCGCGACGCCGTATCCACGACGCGACATTCCTCTTCCGCGATGGTTTTCCACGACGAAATCGCCGTCAACGACTTCGAATCCTCGCTTCGTGACGTTGACGTTCTTTTTCCACGACGCCCGACCTCCGCGACGCTCTTCTTCCGTGGGTCGTTGACGAAAACCGTTCCTGAACTGTGGTAGGGGTTTTATTTATTTAATTTTTCGTGAATACCAACTTTATGATGATTTTTATCGAATAACATGAGGGGGTCGGACCGCACAAACACGGACGACCCTCCTACTTATTTTTCATGTTGGTTTCTTGTGGTTGGTACGAGAAAGCATGATGCCATCGCACCACGCGGTTTCATGCGGAAGATATGCGCGGTGCCGTTGTGCCACGCTGTGGAAATAAATTCAGGAACGTGACGCCGTCGGGCCGCGTCGAAGAAAATCGAAGGCGTCGCGGCCGGAGCGGGGCCGCGGGGAGGGCGCGGGGCTGTCGCACCGCGCCGGACGATGAGGGTCGTGGCCGGTTCTAGGCCGCGGCAGAGCAAGGAGACCGGCGGCCGGACCGGGCCACCGGCGTTGGAGCCGGAAGGGGACCGGCCACCGCCGGTCCCGTTGAGAAGGAGTCGTTCGGCCAGGTCGGGCCGGTCGGAAGGGAAGGGGGCGGGGGAATTAAATTCCCCCGGCCGTTCAAACGGCCCCCCATTATTTTGGGGGGGCCGCTGTTACACAGGGGGGCAGCCCCCCCCCCCCCTTCGCCTAAATGGCTTGGCCGGTCTTCCAGGCCGGGCCGCACCCAGCCGGGCCGGGCTGACCCGGTTTGGGGCGGGTCTCCCGGTTCGGGCCAACCGGGGGGTCTCGGGCCGGGTCGGTCCGGGCCCGAAACCCCCGTTATCGGACTGTTTGGGTTCAAATGCCCATAACTCGGGCTACAGACCTCCAAACAACACGCCGTTAGCAGCGATGAAATCCTTAGAATGCGACGGTCATTTCGACATATCGCACTCAAGGTTTTGGAATACTTTGAGTTCGGCAGGGTTGGTTCGTACACGAAACCAACCGGGCCCTTGGAGCGAAAACGCTCATATCTTGAGCTACGAACATCCGATTGACGTGTCGTCGACTTTGTTGAGTTCCTATTAGTGAGACGGATCTTTTAGCATACTCCGCCCAAGGTTTGGACGCAGGTGGAGTATTTTCGGGTTGGTTTTTCCTTAAAAACCAACCGGGGCCATGAGACGAAAAAGCCAATAACTCTCAGACCGGGCGTCCGATCGACATGCCGTCTGCGACGTTGAGTTCCTGTTGACGATATGGAACTTTTGGATACATCAACTCTAGACTTTGTGACAGTTGATGTATCAGCCTCTCGGCTCATGGAGCGGACCCTCCTGAACGAGCTTGATGTGTGCGGGAACCCTAGTGCTGGCTGCGACTGCTACTATTACTACGACGACGACTGTGCAGAGATCCTCAGTGGATTTGATGACGACGACTACAGCACTCAGCGATCCTATGTGGATTAGTGCTACCGATCCTGTGTGGGTCAGCGCTCAGCGGTTCTGTGTGAGCCAGTGCCTACAGATCCTGTGTGGGTCTGATCCTGTGTGGGTATTTGCGGGGGTTAGTTTCCTACCAATCCTGTGTGGGTCATTGCGGGGGTTAGTACCTATCGATCCTTTGTGGGTCCGACGGCTTAGATGGATCAGTGATCATCTCTATCGTCTTCGAATAAGTATACCTGTGTGAGCTAAATCCGGTTTTCTTTCCTGTGTGGATTGAGTTGTGCTATCCTGTGTGGATTACGTTTTTCTTTCCTGTGTGGAAAACATTTACTTTCCTGTGTGGACTGAGTTGTACTTGGGCTCGGAGGTTGGAGGTTGGAGCGTATTGGAATTGATGACTTAGGTATATGTATGGGCATATACCTAAGCAGTGTCGGTTGATACTTCGTGATTGTATCTTTCGTTTGTGGTTTATCCTTTGTGGATTTTGGGAGACCTTCGGGGGTCTCGGGGTCCCTACTGAGTAGCTTATACTCAGCCCTGCACGGGCTATGCCCGCACTACGTTGTGTTGGTTGCAGACGACAGACAGCGTTGATCGTGGTTGAGGCTTGCAGAGCAGGACGGTACCTGGAGGTGGACCACTGGGCGGGATGTACTCGGAGCGGACGGCGGGACCCGAGGAGCAGTGGAGCTATCTGTACCCACCCTTTTGGTGGGATTTCCAGTGGACAGCTCGGTGTAGTAGATTTTACTTTTCAGTTATTGTTTTCCCTTTCGAGTTATTCTTTACTTTCAGTTTGGGATTGTATACCAGCCCATTTAATTTTCTGCACTTACTGTTGTACCAGCTTTTTACTTAGTGTTTACTTTTCCGCTTGTTTACTCTAAGGTTCTTGTTTACTTTACAAAGGAAATGAATTCCCTTTTTACTGGGATTTACGCCTTGGTGCTAGTCTCCATCCCCTGGCCTGTGGAAGGCGGGCTTGGGGTAGTCACGGCACGGGCCCCGAGGACGGGTTGTGACAAATTGGTATCAAAGGAGTTTGGTTCTACCGCGAACTCTGATCTTTTCTATGTGAAGAAATAGTGTTTAGCATATTGGGTGTGGTTATCAGTCCAGGGAGTCCAGTGTTGGTGCGGGGGCCGACGTATCAGTACACCAAGACCCTGACTTCTAATTTCCGACTTAATGCACGAAAACATTGATTGCATGTGTGTTTCAAGTTTTCTTTGTGATTACTTTGTATTAGCTCACCAGGTATACTGTTCTGACCGGGGTGCACCTGTTTCCTTTTCAGGATGGCCCCACGAAGGCAACCAGCTAGGGTTCCAAGAGTCGAGCATGACGACAGCCCACCGAGCGACGAGGCCTCGGTGCAGGGGCCTTTGTTAGTAGTGGCACCGGCGGTAGCTCTACCCACCGAGCCCCCGATACTTCCAGCACCAGCTGCTGACGATGCACATCGCCTCAGTGCACTTCATGAGTTCCAGCACCAGCGACTGCCCAGGTTCCGCGGGGAGATGGACTCCCAGGCAGCCGAGGACTGGCTGGAGGTAGTCGTACGAGTTTTCAGGCTAGTGAGGACACCAGCAGACCTCATGGTGATCCTCGCGGCAAGCCTACTACACGTAGCAGCAGGCCGATGGTGGAGCTTGATGCTCCAGGTGAACGATGAGGCATCTCTACTTTGGTCAGACATTGAGACCCTTTTCCGCTCAGAGTTTTTCCCAGCCACCCTCCGTGTGGTGCGCATTCATGAGCTTCTTCAGCTGCGGCAGGGCAGCATGACGGTCACTCAGTACTCGGCGAGATTTACTGATCTCTCGCGCTACTCGACCGACATGGTACGGGACCCATTCTTCCGGGCCCGAACCTTTGAGCAGGGATTGAGACACGAGATCAGGTCATCGCTGATCTCCCTCAGCATTCTAATTCTGACAGGAGTAATGGAGCAGGCCCTTTTGATCAAGAGCTTTCTTGCTGAGTCTACACCAGCGCCGAGACCCACCGTAGGGTGGCACGTATCAGAGTCTTCTGCAGCAGGCAATCGACGGATGACTCATGGGTCCAGGCAGACCAGACCCTCAGGAAAATGACCTCAGGACACTGGCTTAGCAGTGTGGGGCACACAGTGCGGAGCTAGTCTTTCGAGAGGTAGGTAGTGCTACTCATGCGGCAGGTAGGGCCACATGGCTCGTGATTGCCCGACCCGTTGTGACGAGGAGCAGTAGACGGTTGAGGGACCACCGAGGCAGAGGCAGTGGGTCGACCGTGGCGGTCCGTAGGGAGGAGGTGGACGAGGTTGAGGAGTTGGCTGAGTAGCAGGTGGTGGGCGATGCTTTGAGGCTCTACCACCGCCACCACCACCAGGAGGTCCACCCCGACCACAGGGAGCAGGTGGGCAGAGACAGGCACAGCTCCAGGCAGTGGAGGCCTACGACCACAGTGCGCCCGAGATGATTCGAGGTACTATCTGTGTCTATTCCACCCTTGCTGTAGTACTTATAGACATAGGAGCAAGTCACTCTTTCATAGCCGCTGCCCTTGTTCGGAGCTCGGAGATTCCGACAGAGCCGTTGGCTCGATCCTTACTGGTAGAGACTCCTACGGGAGCAGACTCGATGATTACGCACTGGTGCCGGCAGTGTGAGCTTACTCTAGGAGGTGAGAGCTTCGACTGGGATCTTCTTGTAGTGGCGTCGAGGCCTTACGACGTCATATTGGGCATGGATTGGTAATCTACTGTCCATGCACAGATTGACTGTTTTAGGCG
This sequence comes from Viscum album, assembly GCA_963277665.1. NCBI lineage: Eukaryota > Viridiplantae > Streptophyta > Magnoliopsida > Santalales > Viscaceae > Viscum > Viscum album. The sequence goes on along the minus strand of OY728155.1, from coordinate 353,096,296 downwards.
CAAGGTGCGATGTGTACACACCGACGGGAGCAGGTTCACCTTCACCGGCGAGAAGGGAGCCTTTGCACCATAGGATGGACTTCCGCGGAGGAGAGGAAAGCCCATCACTCATCAGTTGTCTAGCCTCATCCTAGCGGAAGTTGACGTGCATAGTCATGGTTTTCCTGCAGTGGTGGATCAGTTTGTGGACGTTTTTCCTGATGAAGTTCCAGGGTTACCTCCTCGTAGAGAGGTAGACTTTTATATTGACCTGTACCCCGGGACAGCCCCGATATCGACTCCAGCATATCGGATTGCCCCTACCGAGCTTCGAGAGCTACGGGTACAATTGGAGGACTTGCAGGGAAAGGGGTTCATCCGACCCAGTGTTTCACCTTGGGCTTCCCTGATTTTGTTCTCCAAGAAGGCGGACGGGAGCTTGTGACTTTGTGTTGACTATCGACGCCTGAACCAGGTGACAGTGAGGAACAAGTATCCGCTACCGAGGATTGATGACCTCTTTGATCAGCTCAAAGGAGCACGGTGGTTCTCGAAGATAGACCTCAGGTCAGGTTATCACCAGCTCAGAGTTCGAGATGGGGACGTGCAGAAGACGGCCTTCAGATGTCGGTATGGCCACTATGTGTTATTGGTTATCCCTTTTGGTGTAACCAATGCTCCAGCAGTGTTCATGGCCCTCATGAACAGTATCTTTCAGCCATACCTCGATCGATTTGTCATGGTTTTCATCGATGATATTCTTAATTACTCGATGACTGAGGAGGAGCGCGCCTACCACTTACGAGTTGTACTAGACACACTCCGAGAGAACCAGCTTTATGGTAAGCTCTCAAAGTTCCAGTTCTGGATACGTGAGGTCCACTTCTTGGGACACGTCATCTCTGAGGCAGGAGTTGTAGTGGATCCTGCGAAGATCGAGGCAGCGTTAGCTTGGGAGACACCCAAGAGCGTGATGGAGGTGAGGAGTTTCTTGGGACTAGCTGGATACTACCAGAGATTTGTGCCAGACTTCTCCAGTGTTGCTGCACCACTCTCAACTTTGACAAAGAAGGGGAATCCCTTCGTGTGGTCAGACAGATGTCAGCAGAGCTTCCAGGAGCTGAGACAGAGATTGACCAGTGCACCTATCTTGAGGTTGCCTAAGGAGGGAGTAGGGTACGTAGTCTACTGCGACGCATTAGGGACCGGACTCGGATGTTTCCTGATGCAGGATCGGGCAGTGATCGCCTATGGATCACGTCAGTTGAGGCCACATGAGCAGAACTACACTACCCATGACCTGGAGTTAGCAGCAGTGGTATTCTCTTTGAAGACATGGCGACACTACCTGATGGGCAAGCGCTTTACAGTCTTTTCTGACCATCAGAGTATTAGGTACATATTCTCTCAGAAGGATCTGAATTTGAGACAACGGCGATGGCTCGAGCTCCTCCAGGACTATAACTTTGCGATAGTCTATACTTCTGGGAAGGGGAACGTAGTAGCCGATGCTCTCAGCAGGAGGACGGTCATTCAGCTACTTGAGGAGGCGACGGAGTAGCTAGCCTCTTTGCAGATATCCTTCATGGATAGAGATGGGGAATCCTTCCTTCAGTCTCTCATAGTCACTCCTCCACTACTACATCAGGTCAGAGAGGCACAGCGTGGGGACGCTGACTGTGAGACGCGGTGTGCAGAGATATCCTCAAGATAGGCACCTGATGGTTTCTCCTTTAGAGCAGAGCACGACATCCTTTTCATAGGATGCACCTTGGTACTAGTTGCTTTACGGGAGGAGGTGCTGAGAGAGTTTCACACTTCTCCTTTGGAGGTACATCCTGGAGTGGCGAAGATGTACCAGGATCTCAAATGACAGCACTGGTGGCCGGGCATGAAGAAGGATGTGGCAGATTTCGTTTCTCGATGCCTCACCTGCCAGCAGGTGAAGGCTGAGCACCAGGTACCAGCAGGCTTGGTACAGCCATTGGAGGTCCCAGAGTGGAAGTGGGACGGGATATCTATGGACTTCGTGACTGGACTTCCACGCACTTCCAGAGGTCACGACTCCATTTGGGTGATTGTCGATCGACTCACCAAGTCAGCTCACTTCTTACCCATCCGAGAGAAGGGCTCAGTGGAGATCTTGGGACGTCTTTACGTTCAGGAGATTTTTCAGCTTTATGGTGTGCCATCATCTATCTTCTTCGATCGATATGCTCGTTTTACTTCCCGGCTTTGGAAGGGGTTGTAGGAGGCGTTCGGGACGCAGCTACGTTTGAGAACTGCCTTTCACCCTCAGACAGATGGTCAGATGGAGAGGACCATTCAGACTCTTGAGGACATGCTCCGCGCATGTGTCCTCAAATTTGGTCGTAGCTAGGAGGACCACATACCCTTGGTGGAGTTCGCGTACAACAACAACTACAACTCCACCATCGGGATGGCACCGTACAAGGCGTTGTACGGCCAACCTTGCAGATCTCATTTTTGTTGGACAGACCCTGGGGAGTCAGCACTTGTGGGACCAGAGATAGTCCAGGCCACAACAGAGAAGGTCCAGGTCATCCAAGAGCGGATGAGGACAGCTCAGAGCCGGCAGAAGTCATACATTGACAGGAAGCGGAGGCCACTGGAGTTCGAGGATGGCGAGCATGTCTTCTTGCGTGTCTCACCTCGACGTGGATTACGGAGATTTGTCCGAGGCGGCAAGTTATCTTTGTGCATCATCAGACCCTTCCAGGTCCTCAGCAGGATTGGTGAGGTGGCTTATCATCTGGCTCTACCACCTCAGTTGCTCCGGGTGCACGACGTCTTCCACGTATCTCAGCTGAGGAGATATGTTCATGACCCGACGCACATCATTGACCATGGGGAGCTTGACGTTGACGATGGGGCGAATTTTACGAAGGTCCCGGTGGAGATCGAGGATTGACAGGAGCAGGTCCTATGTGGATGGTCGATTCCTCTAGTGTGCATCAGATGTCAGCATGGGAACCTCTAGGAGAGCACTTGGGAGCGGGAGGCATAGATGCATGCTCAGTATCCTCATTTGTTTCCCTAGTTTTGATTTATCTTTATGGGGACATAAAGCCCTGAGGTGGGAGAAATGTAAAGACCCGTAAAATTCAAGAGAAATTTTTTCTTAATGTTCTTTGGAATTTTACAAGAGCGCGGTTTCTGACAGCACCTGATTCCGAGGCCCGGTGTACCCGGAATCAATTTCCAAAGTTTGGCTCGGGTACGTTCGGTGAACGAACGAGCGGGAATTTATAACTTTTGAACTGGTGCTCGGAATTGAAATCTGAGGACACCAATGAACTCGCAGTGCCGATATTCGCTTAAGGAGACCTTTTCCGAGGTTGCGTTTTATGCGGGATGAGAGTTAGTTTTGGGGGAATTAGAAGAAGTTAAATAAATTGTGGAACACAATTTATTTTTAACTTTGTTGGTTATTTCCTCCCAAAGGGAGTTAGGGGTGGGGCCCACATCCACATAACCTCCCTTGAGAGGATAAATTGTGTTGGGGCCCACATGATCCCTAACTCTTCAACTTCCCTTAAACTCCCCAATAACTCCACTCTAATTAATTTGACAACTTCTGTTATTAATTAAGATGAGTTACTTAATTTCAAACTCTTGAAATTCAAAGAGGTTAGGATGTGTAAATAAAATAAGGCTTAGACTTATTTTATTTTGGTTAGTTTCTTTTTCCACCTTGAGAGTATTGGGAAGCATTCTTCATCTTCTTCAACCTCGACGATGAACGCGAAGAACATCGTTCTTCAATGAAGAACTTCTCCGCCGAAGAACATGGTTCTTCCGCGATGTCGTATCCACGACGCGACGTTCCTCTTCCGCGACGGTTTTCCGTGACAAAATCGCTTTCAATGACTTCGAATCCTCACTTCGCGACGTCGACGTTCTTTTTCCGCGACGCCCAACCTCCGCGATGCTCGTCTTCCGCGGGTCGTTGATGAACACCGTTCCTGAACTGAGGTAGGGGTTTTATTTATTTAATTTTTCGTGAATACCAACTTGATGATGATTGTTACCGAATAACGCGAGGGGGTCTGACCACAAAAACACGGACGACCCTCCTCCTTATTTTTCGTGTTGGTTTCTTGTGGTTGGTACGAGAAAGCATGATGTCGTCGCACCACGCGGTTTCATACGGAAGATATGCGCGGCGCCGTTGCGCCGCACCGTGGAAAGAAATTCAGGAACGCGACGTCGTCGTGCCGCGTCGAAGGAAATCGAAGGCGTCGCGGCCGGAGTGGGGCCGCGGCGGAGGGCGCGGGGCCGTCGCACCGTGCCGGATGACGAGGGCCGCGGCCGGTTCCAGGCCGCGGCAGAGCAAGGAGACCGGCGGCCGGACCGGGCCGCCGGCGTCAGAGCCGGAAGGGGACCGGCCACCGCCGGTCCCGTTGAGAAGGAGTCGGTCGGCCAGGTCAGGTCGGCCTGAAGGGAAGGGGGTGGGGGAATTAAATTCCCTTGGCCGTTCAAACGGCCCCCCATTATTTTGGGGGGGCCGCGGTTACACAGGGGGGCAGGCACCCCCCCCCCCCCCCTTCGCCGAAACGGCTTGGCCAAAGGCGGAGCCAGACAGCGCGCTGGGCGCGCTGTCTCCAGCCGGACGGGCACCTGGCCGGTCTTCCGGGCCGGGCCGGGCCGGGCCAACCCAGTCCGGGGTGGTTCGACCTGGTTCGGGCCAACCGGGGGCTCCCGGGCCGGGTCGGTCCGGGCCCGAAACCCCCGTTATCGGACTGTTTGGGTTCAAATGCCCATAACTCGGGCTACGGACCTCCAAACGATGCGCCGTCAGTGGAGATGCGATCCTTAGAACGAGACGGTCGTTTCGACAAATTGCACTCAAGGTTTCGAAATACTTTGAGTTCGTCCGGGTTGGTTCGTACACAAAACCAACCAGGCCCTCGGAGCGGAAACGCTCATATCTTGAGCTACGGACGTCTGATTGATGTGCTGTCGACTTTGTTGAGTTCCTCTTAGTGAGATGGATCTTTTGGCATACTCCACCCGAGATTTGGACGCAGGTGGAGTACGTTAGGGTTGTTTTTTCCTTAAAAACCAACCGGGCCCCTGGGATGAAAAAGCCAATAACTCTCAGACCGGGCGTCCGATCGACGCACCGTCTGCGACGTTGAGTTCCTGTTGACGATACGGAACTTTTGGATACATCAACTCTGGACTTTGTGATAGTTGATGTATCAGCCTCTCGGCTCATGGAGTGGATCCTCCCGAATGAGCTTGCTATGTGCGGGAACCCTAGTGCTGGCTGCGACTGCTACTATTACTGTGATGATGACTGTGCAGAGATCCTCAGTGGATTCGACGACGACGACTACAGCACTCAGCGATCCTATGTGGATCAGTGCTACCGATCCTGTGTGGGTCAGCGCTCAGCAGTTCTGTGTGAGCCAGCACCTACAGATCCTGTGTGGGTTCGATCTTGTGTGGGTCTTTGCGGGGGTTAGTTTCCTACCGATCCTGTGTGGGTCATTGCAGGGGTTTGTACCTATCGATCCTTTATGGGTCCGACGGCTTAGATAGATCAGTGATCATCTCTATAGTCTTCGAAGAAGTATACCTGTGTGAGCTGAATCCTATTTTCTTTCCTGTGTGGATTGAGTTGTGCTATCCTGTGTGGATTATGTTTTGCTTTCCTGTGTGGAATACGTTTACTTTCCTGTGTGGACTGAGTTTTACTTAGGCTTGGAGGTTGGAGCGTATTGGAATTGATGACTTAGGTATATGTATGGGCATATACCTAAGAAGTGTCGGTTGATACTTCATGATTGTATCATTCCTTTTTGGTTTATCCTTTGTGGATTTTGGGAGACCTTCGGGGGTCTCGGGGTCCCTACTGATTAGCTTATACTCACCCCTGCACGGGATATGCTCACACTACGTTGTGTTGGTTGCAGACGACGGACAGCGTTGATCGTGGTTGAGGCTTGCAGAGCAGGACGGTACCTGGAGGTGGACCACTGGGCGGGACGTACTCGGAGCGGACGGTGGGACCCGAGGAGCAGTGGAGCTATCTGTACACACCCTTCAGGTGGGATTTCCAGTGGACAGCTCGGTGTAGCAGCTTTTACTTTTCAGTTGTTGTTTTCCCTTTCGAGTTGTACTTTACTTTTAGTTTGGGTTTGTATACTGGCCCATTTACTTTTCCGCACTTACTGTTGTACCAGCTTTTTACTTAGTGTTTACTTTTCTGCTTGTTTACTCTGAGGTGCCAATGCCTTCCCTTTTTACCAGCATTTACGCCTTGGTGCTAGTCGCCAACCCCTAGCCTATGGAAGGCGGGCTTGGGGTAGTCACGGCACGGGCCCCGTGGACGGGTCGTGACAGGCACTTTCTCTAAGTCTAGTTTTCTTATAATAATAATCTCCACTCCACCATTGGTATGGAACCATATGAAGATTTTTATGACTGACCATCCTGTTCTCTATTGTGTTGGAACGAGTCCAGAGTGGCATCAATGTTTTGGACGAAATAAGTAAAAAAAATTATAGAGATGGTTCAAGTAATTCATGATAGGATGATTTCCATGTAAGATCATTATAAATACTATGTTGATCATTGTAGGAGACCTTTATATTTCAATGTTGGAGATCATGTGTTACTGAAGGTGAATCCTTATCCAGGGAAATAATGGTTTGGTCATGGGTGTGATATTTCTCACCATTTTGTTGGGCCTTTCAAGGTGTTGTATTTTGTTAGAGTCGTTTCATATTGGATAGCACTACCCCCCCCCCATATATGGGTATAAAACACTATTTTTTTACATTTTACAAAATTATTATTATCTAAATGATGAATCTTATTTCATCGATTGAGTTGAGATAGATTTTGATGAGGCTGAAATTTCGAAGGAGCAGCCTGTAGAGATCTAGTACCACTATAAGAAGGTGTTTCAGGGGTTTGAAATTAATTTGGTTCATATCTTGTGGTGGAATGGTGGAATGGAGTAGTGTGCCAAGGAATTTGATTCTAAAATGCGCACTTGGTTCCCCAATTTATTTAAACTTTAGCTCTTCCCTTTTAATCTTGTTCATTTTGTATGGATGTTGACCTTTTGTATTCATGATATGGTTCCCTTTTGTTTCTTGTTGGTATAATTTCTCTCATTTGAGAGGTATATCCCCTAAGAGAGTGTTTGTATTGGGTTTTTTCTATTTCATGGTTTTTTGTTATTCCTCTAATGAGGTGGTTGAGATCTTGTAATGGAAAGGACCTTGAGAGGTATCTCACAAGGTGGCTATTCAGATGACCCCTATTCATTTTCTCTCTTGGTTTGGTTTTGGATTATTGTGGACAAGAATTATTTGAGTGGTATCTAATGTAAGGGACCTATCCATATATGCTGACCCTTTGTGTCTTTCTAAATATTATGGTGCTAAAAGGTGTCATAGAGTAGGTCTAGAGGATTTTGGATAATTAAAGAAGGAAGTAGGGAGAATTCATGATTTATACGGGTTTGACATCATGAATGTGAGGTTCACAGCTTTGGTGAGAGCCTAATTCAGGGCCTGAAATATGTTTGTAGCTTGTGTGGGGCTAATTCGAGGGATTATTCATGACACGAATTAAATCAGGGTTGAATAGTTTGAGGTGATGTGTTTTTTAGTGGTACTTAAAAATCCAATACTTTCACAACATGAAAGGGTTTCACACCAGGAAAGTCTAATGGATAATGTTCTTGAATAAATTATATCACCTTGGGTTTTCACAAACCTTGTGCCTTATTTTCTGAAATTATAGACGGTCCACAATGAAATTTTCATGATTTTGGGATCCATTCAATAGGTATTAATCTCAGACTTCCATATTCTACCCATAGATTTCCAAGGTAAATTCTACTTCTTCTTTTATAGTTCTTAGATCTATTTCCCCCTTCTTCTTCATTCCATGAATTGATGGTTTACATCCATCATTCTAATAGAGTTTTCTTGATTTTTTTCTGTTGTAGTTATGGAACAACATCCTTGGAGGGATGTATCTATTGTTGGAGGGGTGATCGGGATCTATTATGTTGTTTCGTTCTTCCATGAAGATCATTTATGCCTTTGAGGTAGGGGAATAATTTCTTATCCTATTTATTTACATGCTGTCGTAAAGTTATAAAGGTTAATCCATTTGGATAGAAATGTAATTAACCTAATAATTATTGAATCATATTAATAAATAATTGGTTATTGTGATTGTAGGTCAATGTTTGATACTATGATAATGGTTTGTCTCTTGATTTACAATATCGTGTGTTATCTATGTTATGATTGTTATCATGCATTTTTATGCTATGGATTTTCATGTCATTCTTAATGGAAAATGGTAAAGAACAAAAAAATGAAATTAATTAATTAATTTTATTAGGTATCAATGAAGATTATTTTTTTAATTAATTCTATGTTCCTTAAAATTTTATGATAATTAAATTGATTCAATGTGCATGTTTAATTAAAAGTGTTCTTCTATGACAATTGAATTGATAAATAATGTGAATCTTGATAATTCATGTTGAGAATGTTTAAATAAAAATGAATGTTAATAAGAATATTACTTCTCTGTGTTTTTTGAAAATAATGTTAATGTTGATATCATGTTAAACTTTTGATATTTTGTTATATCTTGATTCTATAGGTTTCTCATAGTTATAACCTATGAATAATTTATTAGTTAATTCATGATTGATTAAAAACAAGTTGTTTGATAAAGATAATTTCTTTGTCTAGATTTTTTCGTCTACATGAGAAGTCAAAGTGCCTTGGTTTTGGAGTACTGAGAGATCATTTTTTGTATGTAGTTTGATGCCTTATTTTAGGGACTAGTTGTCTCTATTAGATATTCTTGTTTGTTTCCTTCTGATTTTTTGATGTGATCTGGATGTTAGATTTTCATTGTGATGTGATATTATCCTAGTATTTATGAGTCTAGTATGGTTGATGTGATATGTGGGTGGAGATTCATGAGTGATGTGGTATAATTTGACACCTATGATAGCGAGATTCATTAGGATATGCATGTGGGTGTTAGGGATGGAACCAAAGATAATGGAACGGGTTGAAGATTTTCTTACCCATTGAGGTGATAGAGCAAGATTCTTTCTTGACATGAATCTATTTCATGTCCAAGTGTCAGGTTTCTTATTTTATTTTCCTTCCATTACCCACTTATTGAGGTAGATGGATGTTCTTGGTTATAGGTTTCCTCTTAGTGGTAGCTTAGGATAGTTTACCTAGAGTACGTGGATTATGGAATGATTCTAACAATTAATAAATAATTCATAACCTGTGGGGTTTCTTTTGTTGGAATAAAGATGATGAAAATATGTTAATCATGAGAAACCATGGAATTGGTTTGGATTATTCTTGGAGGGTATAATCTTTATAATTGTGGTTAATGAATGTATCTAATAATAATTATAATTGTTAATTAATTGACTAGAAAATTAATTAACTAAAGGATATTAATTAAAATAAAATAAGTAATTACTGTATATCTTTAAATGATTGTGTTTTTATAGGATATCTAGTCCATACTACTGGTACACAGGTGTTCGATCAAGGATAGATACAGTTTAGAGTAGGACTAAGTTATGCTCATAGTGTGGTAGTGAGGTATATTATATCCTATATATTATGTGATTTGATATGCTACCCCACCCATGTTAGTTAGGAAAACTGAAACCTAATGGAATCTAGGAGGGTGGTTTACCTTAAATCCTGGTAGGAAGATGGATGGTTGAATACCCATTCTAGCCATGTTCTCTTCTCTTGGTAGTTACGTGAGCCGGTATGCACGGTGGATAGTTTCCCCATATATGTGTGTGGAGGTTTGTGATGGTTTTTAGTTATTTCACAAACATGTATCTCTATATATCATATCTAAAGGATTATTATATGTATGATGTTTATATGATGTGATGGCTTAAGGTACTTACACGGTGTACATGTGGTGATGGGTTGAGGTATAATACTTTATGTCTGATACATGTCATATGGGCTGTGGTGGATCCCAAAAACTATATTGTTACTATATATAGATATTTGGATGAGATGACATGATGATGTGATGATGTGATGATTTAATGCACAAGGTGAATATTGTGAAACTTAGCTCAAGTGTCTACGAGTAGGATTATTTTGGAGACATGGCTTAGGGCATGCAATTTTGGGGAAGAGAATCAAACCATTAGGGAAATTGGAGTGGAGTATTCTTGATATTTCATTATTATATAATATTATCTATTTTATCTAATACTTGGTAAAATTTATCCATGGAGAGGCTGAGAAATTAGTATACATTTTTAGGAGATGAGTTAGTTTTACTATTGTTCACTATGATTTAGCATACTTTGTTTATCTTTTGCATGAGAGGCTCTGAGGAGGATCCTACTGAGTGTATTTTTATTCTCAACCAAGGTATATATAAACTATTTTTTAGGTCAGCTGGAGAATTTTGGAGATCAAGCAGGATATTACTATTTCACGTTTTTTTAGGATCTATTTTGGACTCATGGTCATTGTCATCTTTACCGTTTGGAAAAAATAGTTTTTCTTATAATTGTTTAGTATTTTATTAAATTTCATGTTTTCACATTGGATTTCTTTATATGTATTTCTAGGCAAGTGTTGATTAGTGAATACTTCTTATCTCTCACTTATGTATGTTCTCTTAGAAGATAATCCCTCCCATCTGTATGTTTATTATATCCTCAGTTCTAGTCACCAAACTGGGGCCTACTAGAGGTGGGACTCAGATATTCACCATCCCCCTTCTCTCATCACTGGCCCAAGAGGGGTACCCTTTAGCGGGGTGGCATCGTGACACACACACACCAACTATGTGCATTTGGTAAGGACCTGGCCCCAGTTACCCGGATCCAGTGCCTTATTTTATTACATTGGCATATAAACAAGGAATATGGATCCAAAAATACCAAGTATTTTAGTAGATTTCTGAAACAAGACACATAAATAAGTTCAACATTACATCTTGAAATTAAAACAACACTAATTTATTACATTATAAACATCCATGCCTCCTAGATTATGCTTGCAAGTCATTCATAAATTACATCTTCATATCCTGAGAAAATGGAATAGAGTAAAGGTGTGAGATAAAATTCTTAGAAAGGGTAAGAAATACAGTGGATGATAACATAAATATTAGACATGGTGAATAATTGAAAACATGTGCCTTTAAAAATAATAAATATGAAAACATTATGGTAGGAATATGAGCAGAGTAAATAATACCATATATAAAACATAATCATGGGTATTCTAATAGTCGAATAACCACATAAACTATCAATTAATAGCTTCATAATTAGGTAAGTGCATATGACAGACATTCTAAATCATTTTTCGAAGGCCTTAGCCAAGATGTCTAAAAATGATTTAGGCCTCGGCCAAATCCATATATCACATCGAGAAAGGCCTCAGCCAATCCCACATCTATTTGTCTCATGAGACCTATCGATGCATAAAAGGGATATAGAAGGACCCACATATCACATAAAAAGTTAAATTCATTCCTCATATGATCAGGTATAAACATAAACAACATATGCATTCGTATTGAAACTATCATATGAAACGTAACTAACTTTACCCAATTATAAAACACTAACCATTCTGAGTAATATGGTGAATTGTTTTAGGACAGATCGTGCCAATAAAATTAGTCATAAACCATTAAATCAAATATGGTAGATGGATTCATAAATTATTAAACCTAATAATACATAATAATCAACAAGAGTGCTTAATTAGATGAAAATACTCTTATAAAATCATTAAGAAATTATTGAGAAAAATACTCATTTATTTTCAAAAGAATAGTTATTTTGGAAAAATCATTGTATAAAACTAGAAGTGAAGTAAGATAGTATTTACATAATAAAATGAGTGATTTTATAAAGATAATGGTTTCCAAAATTAGATTATATATTTTCCTTCAAAATAGGTACGAATTTGAGAAATTCTACTGAATCAGGCTTGTATTTTGGAAACAATTTTGAAAGTTTCTTTTTTTTAAACATGTCACTATCTATAAAATAAAAAATTATTATGGTTTTTGCACATATATATAATACTCACACCCATTTTTTGAGGAGTACATAATAATAAATAATAATTTCATTGAGGTAATTAGATCATGAAAGTAACCCAAATGAAAATGAATGTTTGGGTGGAAAAACCCTTACCTTAAGTCTGAATGTGTTCCACTCATGAACTTAAGGTCCAGAAATATGAAATTTAGACTTATTAATAAATTATTTCAGAACCTAATAGACATTTATTTATTTTATCATAATTATCTTTAGTTCATTTTTGTTCTTATTTATATGTTATTATATTGAATTTTTTCGTTCTGGAGTGTTTGTTTTCTAAATTTTCATAATCGTTTCACTTGTTTTTAAGTAATGGAATTCATGTGGAATGGTTGTAAATCTCAAAAATTGAAAATAAATATTATTAATGAGCATAAAGAAATTTTAATATTCATTTATATCATATGGTTACATGTAATTAGGATGATTCATTAGATGACAACCACTTTGATTATTTGGTGGTATTTGGATTATTATGAACTACTTTTGTCATATAAATTAATAATATGTACATATACTAGTTCTTGAATATTAATTAGTTTATAATACATATATAATAGTCTTGTTACTACAAATATACTAGTTATAGTCTGGTTCATATGTCTAAACGGTTTCATGGACAGAAATAAAGTAGAAATTGAAGAACAAAACTTTGTCTTCAACGATGGTTATAAATTGAAACCTCATTGACATTGATTTCGTTTATAAAAATTTAAGTGATGGAGTAATAATATTGATGATGATTATTCCATTCACATTATATAATTATAGTATATAGTTGATATGGGAGTTATCATGGTCATTTGAACAGAGGATGTGAGGAGAGAAAAAGAAAAGAGATGAACTTGAAAATAAAATAAATGTTGAGAGATCCCTTATGAAAATTCAGCAGTCTAATGGCGTCGTTTAAATTATCAAAAAATGAATTGATAAGATAAAAAGGGTATCTCATAATATGGACATGAAAAAAATAGTATGAGGAATACATAATATCAAACCCCAACATATGAGAATGTAAATTCTAGAGATAACATAAATGAAGTGTTGGATAAAAGAGGAAGGTGAATGGTTCCCTTAAATTTTAGAGTTCCTCATAGAACTTGAGGGTTGGGACCTTGGGGGCTTAAGGACACCTTGGGAGGAATAATAGGGAGGTAAAACCACCAGTTATTATAGGATTAGGTATTTTTAATTAAATAAAATGAATGTGTGAGTGGGTATTTATAGTAAAAGAGATAGAATTTTTTATTAATTTAAAACAGACACCTCCTTAGTGGTTTTTGTAAAACCAAGATCTTTCCCATGGTTTTTTCCCATGGTATTATCCACTTGGGAAAAAAATATCTTATTTTACTGTACAAAATTCTACCAACATTTCTTATTAATTATTACATCATTATGATTTCATCAAATATACAGAAAACTCACAACTGTGTTTTTACTGTTCACAAAAAATTCAAGTATTTTAGAAAGGACCCAAAAATTCACCCCTACCATTTTTTCATGTGTAGAATTCAAAAATGAACTCCACTTTTCAAAAAAAAATTATAAATATTATTAATTTAATTTTTAAATAAAATCATAGTTAATTCGAAAAATAACAATTTTAAAGGTATAATTAGTTTTATATCACATTGAAAAATTAATTAATATCTCATTATCTTGTTACCTTAAGAAAATTAAATAATATCATTATTAAATATTAATAAGGGTCATATTAATATTCATATTACTATTCATAAGGTATGTTACTATTCACTAAGAATCATGTTTGTTCTGTCAGACTCAAAATAACCTACAAGTCAGAACTTTAGATACCATTTTTTGAAATTCAATACATAGTAGAGGAAAAGTTATGTTTAATGGATAGATTATAAAATGAATTAAATATTTATTTTCAAAACCTTGGGGTGTTACATTATCCCCTACATACAATAATTTTTTCCTTGAAATTCACAAAATGTTACCTACAAATATTCGAGAATGTCTTCAACATAAGCTCCTCAGGCTCCCGTTTTTCTTCCTCCATATTATGATTCCTACAAAGATCCACTAACAGGCGAGTTGTCTGATTTCTCAATAATTGTTCCCTAGTATCAATATTCTTGATAGTCTCTTCACAATAATAGAGATTGGGCTCAAGTTCTTTTTCTTAATAGGTGAGTATATGTGTTGGGTCTGTCATTTATTTCATTAACATTTACACGTGGAACACTTTGTGAACTTTGGAGAGACATGGCAGAATTTCCAAATGGTAAGCTATGGATCTAATTTGATCTAGAATTTGAAAAGTTCAGATGTACCTGGGACTTAATTTTCCCTTTTCACCGAACTGTATAATACCCTTCCATGAAGATACCTTTAAGAAAACATGATATCCGTATTGAAATTATAAATCATTCTTTTGGTTATCAGCATATCTCTTTTTCCTACTTTGAGATGTTTTGATATGGGTTTTGATAATCTTCACCTTTTTTATGTTTCCTAAACAAGTTTTGGGCCTATGATATTTCTCTCACCAACATCATCCCAGCAAGTTGGTGTACGACATCTCTTTTTATATAATGCTTCATATGGTTCCATCTGAATACATTAATGGAAGATATTATTATAGGAAAATTTTATGAGAGGTAGATACTGATCTCACATACTTTTAAAGTCAAGTTAACAAGACCTCAACATGCATTCCAAAGTTTTAATTGTCCATTCTGATTTTCCATCAATTTGTGGCTGGTAGGTAGTGCTCAAATGAAGATCAATATCTAGGGCCTTCTGAAGACTTTTCCAGAATTGTGATGTAAAATGGGGATCATGATTAGAAAAAATTGATAAAGGTACACCATGAAGTCTTACAACTTAATTAATATATATTTTTTCTAAAAGTTTTCTCGAAAATTCCATGTAAATTTATTTGTAATTAAATGGGAATTTTATGAGTCCACGAAAATTGACAGCATGTGATTCTGAGGCCTGGAGTGCCCGAAATAAATTTTTGAACTTTTTTTTGGGTACATTCAATAAACATGCCCACGAGATTTTCTAACTTTTGAACCGGTGCATGGAATTGAAATCTGAGGACACTGTTGAACTCGCAGCGCTGGTATTTGCTTAAGGAGACCTTCACCTAGACCGTAGTGGGTCGAGAGGGAAATATAGAATTTGGAATTTTCATGAAATAATAAAATAAAATAAAATGGTGTAACATTTTATTTTATTTTTATTTTGAAACTCCCAGGTTGATGTTTCATATGTGGGGACCACTGAACGAAAACCTCCCATGAGAGGTTATGGAGGTGGGGACCACTAAGCCTAAACCTCCCATGAGAGGTTATGGTGGTGGGGGCCACCCGAGGCTTGAAACCTCTTGAACTCCCTATTAAGTGGGGAAACACCTTTTGATCTCCCCCTTTTATTTTTCCAACTCTCCCCCTATAATTAATTAAGCCAACCCATCAATTAATTAATTAAAAAAAATTGAAATTATTCCAACATAATCTATTAAGTTGGTTATTCCTCATTTTGGTGGAATTAGGGGAAACTCTTAGCAAAAGGGAGGAACTTGTAGAATTGGGAGAAAATCTCTCCAACGAAGAATGCCAATGAAGAACACTTCACCTTCGATGAATTCTTCTCCAAACTCCGTCAAAGGATCGCCGATGAGGAACATCTCCACCGATGATCGAGGAGATGCTGACCTCACCGACATACGTCTACCCCCAATGATGTCGTCTCCTTTATCATGAACTCTGTCAAAAAATCAAACGAGGTAGAGAGGGTGTCTGGATTATTTCCCTTACCCATTCTTGTTATTCTTGTGATTCAAGTATTATAGATGCATGCTACCACTCTAATGCTGAGAGTGAGGGCCAAACAAACCTGGCCCATACTCTCCGAATTTCTTGGGATAATTCTTGTGTTCTTCGTCATGGAGGAGGACATCTATCAACCACTACAAAGGTGACGAAGTCAGTGGTGCCACCTCGCGGCCACACCGCGCCACCCCGCGGCATCACCGAGCTGCCTACTGCCCTCGGAGCCATCGCGGACCTCCGAACCACCACCGTCATCCGAGCCACCGCTGCTATCTAGGCCGAGCCGCCACCTGAGCCGATGCCTCCCTTCCGGTCGAACCTCCCTGGCGGAGCCGCCCCACGGCCTTGCGCCCTCGTGATAACCCCCAGTCGGGCCGCTCTATGGTATCATTCCCTCGTGGCACCCTCTGCGGCCTTGCGGCCACCCGTAACCCCCTGTGGCCCATTGCGGCCTGCCTAGACAGATCTAGTGGTCTGGGCTAAACCCAATGGGTCGGGCCACCAAAAAGGCCGAGCTGGACCCAGCGAGTCAGGCCGGGTTGGCCCCAGCGGGGTCGGGCTGGGTCAGCCCGACCGGACTCGAGCCCACTATGACCCATTTACATTCTTTTGGCCATAACATTGGCACCGGATGTCTGTTTGACAAACCTTCAGTGGCACTGGAAATATTGGAGCGAGACGATCCCTTTGGTATACCCCAATGGATTTTTGGATAAAGTTGGGGAATGGTCAGGTTGGATCGAGCACAAATCCAACCGGGCCCTCGGGACTAAAATGCTAATAACTCACAGACCGGGCTTCTAAATGATGCATCATCTATTGTGTTGAGACCCCTATGATGTGGTAGTACTTTGAGATACTTCTTCATGGGAAATTGTGGTAGTTGTAGAATCGACCAGTGGATTGGGGAGCAGACTCTCCTATAGATGAGCAAGCCTACTATGGAAACCTAGTAGCTAGATGTGATGAGAAGATTATTCCTAGCTATCCTATGCGGGTCATCTCCTAGAGATCTTGTGCAAGTAACCTCCTAGAGATCTTATGTGGGTCATCTCCATTGATAATGTGTGTGTCAGCTCCTAGCGATCCTATGTGGGTAAGATCCAGTGATCCAGTGTGGGTCAGCTCCTAGCGATCCTGTGTGGGTTAGCTCCTAGCGATCCTGAGTGGGTCATCTCAATCGATCATGTGTGGGTCAGCTCCTAGCGATTCGGTGTGGGTTAGCTCCAGAAAACCTATTTGGTTCAGCTCCTAGCGATCATGTGTGGGTTAGCTCCAGCGATCTGGTGCGGTTCAGCTCCTAGAGATTCTGTACAGGTTAGCAGCAGAGCCTCTTAACGGAGTAAGATGATTTAGTAGTTACATCTAATCATCTCTACTACTCTACCTAAAAATATACCTGGTGTGAGATGATTCAGAACCCTTTTGTTCCTTCATGATTGAGATGGATTACTTGATAACTTAGGTATATGTATGGACATATACCTAAGTAGGGTTATCTGTTGATTTCATACATTGTGTTTTATCCTTTATGGATTTGTGAGACCTTGAGGGTCTTGGAGTCCCAACTGAGTATCATTATACTCACCCATGCACTAGCTATTCCTGCACCTTGTTGTGTTGGATGCAGACGACAGACAATGCTAACTAAGGATGAGGGTACCAAGACTAGAGGTAGCTCGGAGGTGGACCTAGATGAGGCATACCATAGAGACGATCGATCAAGAGTTGTACCTACCCTTTAGGTAGGATCCTTGGTAGGTGATCATAGGAGCTGTTCCAGTTACTTGTACTTTCAGATGTCCTATACTTTCCAGTTTTCCTTGTACATTCCAATTGGTCTTGTATTCCGGCCCCTTTTTACTTATTGTACACACTCTGTATACTATTCAGTTTACTTGAGTTCGTATCTTGTGGTGTGCTTGGTTGTGTGTGTTACAGGTTATAGAGGCAATGCCTTCATAGTTTTAGGGATTACGCCTTTGGTGATAGTCGACATCCCCTGGACTATGGAAGGTGGGCTTGGGGTAGTCACAGCATGGGTCCTGGGGGATGGGTCGTGACAAATTGGTATCAAAGGAGTCGGTTCTACCACAGAACATATGACTCTGATCTTTCTTTTTAACAGAAATAGTGTCAAGTGTAGTGAGTGTGGTTATCAGTTTAGGGAATCCAGTGTTGGTGCGGTGGTCAACGTATCCATACCCCAATACCCTGACTTCTGACTTCCAACTCAGTGCACAAAAACACTGATTGTGTGTCCGTTTTCAAGAGTTTTCTTTGTGATCTCTTAATTCAGCTCACCCGGCATAACCTATTGACCGTGGTGCACCTGTTTCTTTCAGGATGCCTCCACAAAGATAGCCAACTAGGGTTCCGAGAATTTTACGCACTGATAGCCTACCAAGTTACGAGGCCTCGGTGCAGGTCCCCTTTCCAGTAGAGGCACCAGTGGTACTTTTCCCCATTGGGACACTGATGCCACCAGCCCTAGCAGCATACAGTGCATGCTTCTTGAGCGTGTTGCATGAGTTCCAACACCAGAGTCCACCCAGATTCAAGGGGGAGATGGACACACAGGCGGCTGAGGATTGGCTGGAGGCTGTGGTGATAGTCTTCTGACTGGTAGGGACACCAGCCGATCTCATGGTGATCCTAGCCTCCAGCCTTCTATAGGAAGTAGCGGGAAGATGGTGGAGATTAATTCTCCAGGTTCATGATGAGGTGACACTTCTTTGGGCAGACTTTGAGAGCCTATTTTGGGAAGAGTTTGTCTCAGCGACTCTTCGTGTTGTGTGCATTCAAGAGCTAATTCATCTTCAGCAGGGTAGCATAATTGTGGCTCAGTACTCAGCGAGGTTCACTGACCTCTCACACTACTCCACATATATGGTATAGGACCCATTCTTTAGAGCCCGAATCTTCAATTAGGGGCTCAGGAGAGAGATTAGGGCTTCAATGATTTCTCTTAGCATCCCGACACAGGAGGGGGTGTTAGAGAGATCCCTCCTAGTGTAGATTTTCCTTGCTGAGCAGTCTCCAGCAGGGAGATCTACCACTATTCATCACATAGAAGAGTCTTCTATAGCTGGCAGTGGATAGCTGTCGCAGGGGTCCAAGAGGACCAGACCTACAGGTGGACGACCTCATGATTCAGGATCAGTTGTGCAGGGAACCCGAGGTAGAGACGGTCATTCCAGGAGCGAGCAGTGTTACACATGCGGTGGACAGGGTCACATGGCTCGTGACTGTCTGACCTATTGTACAGACGATAAGCAGACGGTCGATGGACCTCCCAGGTAGAGGTAGTGATTAGACCGTGGAGGTCCACAGGGAGTAGGCGGACGTAGCAGAGGAGCTGGTCGTGCATCTAGCGGTGGGCAATGTTTCAAGATGTTATTGCCACCACCACCAGAAGGTCCACCTCGACCACAGAGATTAGGTGGATAGGGGCAAGATCAGCTCCAAGAAGCTAAGGCCTAAGATCACGGCGCTCTGGAGATGATACAATGTATGATATGTGTCTACTCCACCTTAGTTATGGTACTTATATACATAGGTTCCAGTCATTATTTTATTGCATCTTCCCTCATTCGGAGCTCAGATATTTTGATGGATTTGTTGGCTCGATCCTTATGGCTAGAGACTCTTATGGGAGCGGATTCGAAAATTACGCACTGGTGCCGACAATGTGAGATTACTCTAGGAGGTGAGAGCTTTGGTTAGGATCTCTTAGTAGCAGCGTCGAGGCCTTACCACATCATCTTGGGTATGGACTGGTTATTTACAGTCCATGCTCAGATTGACTGTATTTGGTGAAAGGTGTGGGGTGTCCGCGCATATGGGACTAGGGTTACCTTCACCGGAAAAAAGGGAGCCTTTGCAAGATTGGATAGACTTACCCGTAGGAGAGTGCAGCTGATCACTCATCAGTTGGATAGCATTACCCTCAGAGCAGTTGATGTAGAGAGACTGAGTTATCCTATAGTGGTGGACCAGTATGCGAATGTCTTTCCTGATGATGTTTTGGGTCTACCTCCTTATAGAGAGGTGGACTTTTACATCGACGTATACCTTAGGACAGAACCGATATCTACACCAGCGTATAGAATGGCTCTAGTGGAACTTTTTGAGATGTGGGCGTAGCTAGAGGACTTGCAGGGGAATGGATTTATTTGGCCTATTTTTTCTCATTAGATAGCCCCAATTTTGTTTTCCAAGAAGGCAGATGGGTGCTTGAGACTTTGTTTCGACTATCGGCACCTGAACCAGGTGAGAGTGAAAAACAAGTACCCACTTCCAAGGATTGACGGCCTCTTTGATCAGTTGAAGGGATTACGGTGGTTCTCAAAGATAGACCTTAGATCAGGCTTTCACTAGCTTAGAGTATGAGATGAGGATGTGCAGAAGACGGATTTCAGATGGTAGTACATCCATTACAAGTTCTTGGTTATGCCATCCGGCATAACCAATGCTCCAGCTGTGTTCATGGGACTCATGAAAAGGATCTTTCATCCATACATTTATTTTTATTATTAGTCTTCATCGACGACATTCTGATCTACTCATCTACTGAGGAGGATCATTCCTATCATTTTTAGGTAGTAGTGGACACACTCTGAGAGCACCAGTATTATGGTAATCTCTCTAAGTACCAATTTTGGATCTGAGAGGTTCACTTTTTTGGGCATGTCATATTGGAGGCTGGAGTTGTAGTGGATCAAGCAAAGATTGAGGTGGTACTTTCTTGGGAGCCACCCAGGAGTGTGAAGGAGGTACGAAGTTTCCTGGGTTTGGCTGGATACTACTAGAGATTTGTGCCAGATTTATCCAGAGTTGCAGCACCACTATCAGCATTGGCCAAGAATGGGAAACCCTTCATGTGGTCAGAGAGATGCCAGTAGAGCTTTCAGAAGCTGAGGAAGAGGCTGACTAGTGCCCCCATATTGAGGCTTCCAGAAGAGGTCATAGGGTACGTTGTCTACTGCAACACATCAGGGACCATACTCGGATGTGTCCTAATGCTAGAGCAAGCGGTGATCGCTTATGGTTCTTGATAGCTAAGATAGCATGAGAAGAACTATGCTACCCATGACCTGGAGTTATTAATAGTGGTCTTAGCCATGAAGATGTGGTGACACTATCTGATGCGATAATGTTTTACAGTCTTCTCGGATCACAAGAGTCTCAGGTATATCTTCTCTCAGAAGGACCTGAAACTAAGACAGTGAGTTTGTCTTGAGTTCCACCAGGACTATGACTCTGAGATAGTCTATACTCCTTGGAAAGGGAACATTTTAGCATATGCACTCAGCCAAAGATCTGTTATACAACTTCTAGGCAAGGCTACGGAGCAGCTGACCACTTTACAGATATCCTTTGTGGATAGATATGAATTTGCTTTTCTTCAGTCTCTTACAGTCACTCCAACACTTCTTTAGTGATTCAGGGAGACGCAGTGAGGGGACACTGACTACGGGACACGACATGCTCAGATATTCATAGGACAGGCACCTGATGGATATTTTGAAGGTGGGGAGCACGTCATCCTCTTTAGAGGACGTACCATGGTACCAGTGTAACTTTGGGAGGAAGTGATTATGGAGTTCCACACATTCCCTCTAACGGTACATCCAAGAGTGGAGAAGATGTACCAGGATCTTCGACGACTGCACTGGTGGCCGGGAATGAAGAAATAAGTTGTAGAGTTTGCCTCTCGGTGCCTCACTTGTTAGCAAGTGAAGGCAGAGAATCAGGTACCAATAGGATTGGTTTAGCCTTTAGAGGTCCCAGAGTGGAAGTGGGATAGTATATCCACAGACTTCACGATAGGACTTCCATGTACATATAGGGATCATGACTCGATTAGGGTGATCATCGATCGACTCACCAAGTCGGCCCACTTCCTACTGATCAGAGAGCAGGGTTCAGTAGAGATCTTGGGACGCCTCTATGTGCAGGAGATTATGCGGCTACATGGAGTACCCCCAAAGATTGTATCCTATCGTGATAAATGTTTTACTTCCCAACTAAGGAAGGGGTTATTGGAGGGATTCCGGATGCATTGTCATTTGAACACCGCCATCCATCCTCAGACGGATGGCCAGACTGAGCGGACCATTCAGACTCTTGAGGACAAGCTTCATGCTTGCGTCCTCTACTTCAGTCGCAGCTAGGAAGATCACTTGTATTTGGTGGATTTTTTATAAAACAACAGCTATCCCTCCACCATTGAGGTTTCACCTTTTGAGGTGTTGTACGGGCGACCCTTCAGATCACCTTTGTGTTGGACTGACCCAGTGGAGTCAGCACTGGTGGGACCAGAGATGGTATGGGATACCATGGAGAAGGTGCAGATTATCTTGGAGTGGATGAATACTGCACAAAGAAGGTAGAATTTGTATGTCGACAGGAGACGAAAGCCTCTAGATTTCGAGGATGGTGACCACGTCTTTCTACGGTTCTCACCTTGATAAGGTTTGAGGAGATTTTGTCATGGAAGAAAGTTATCTATGAGTTTCATTGGACCTTTTCAGGTCCTCAATAGAGTTGGCGATGTGGCTTACCTCTTCGCTCTTCCAACTCAGTTGTACCGAGTGCATGACGTCTACCACGTATCCCAGTAGAGGAGATACGTGCACAACCCTTCTCACATCATCGACCGTGGCACGCTGGACGTCGACAATGAGGTGAATTTTATAGAGGTTCCAGCAAAGATTGTGGATCGACAAGATTGGGTCCTTTGTGGATGGTCGATACCTCTGATACGTATTTTCTGGCAGTACGGGAACCTCCAGGAGAGCACTTAGGAGCGGGAGGCTCAGATGCATGCTCAGTACCCCCACTTGTTTTCATAGTTTGAGTTGTGGCTTATGGGGACATAAAGCCCTAAGGTGGGGAGAATGTAAAGAACTGGAGATTATGTGTAATTTTTTTTAATAAAATGGGAATTTTATGAGTCCGTGAAAATTGACAGTGTGTGATTCCAAACCCCGGAGTGCCTAGAATAAAGTTATGAACTTTTTTTTGGGTACGTTCAGTAAACATGCATGCAGGATTTTCTAACTTTCGAACTGGTGCACAGAATTGAAATATGAGGACACCATTGAACTCGCAGTGCTGGTATTCACTTATGGATACCTTCACCTCGGCCGCATTGGGTCGAGAGTGAATGATAGAATTTGGGTTTTTTGTGAAATAATAAAATAAAATAAAATGTTGTAACATTTTATTTTTCTTTTTCTTTTGAAATTACAATGTTGATGTTTCACAGGTGAGAACCACTGAAATAAAACCTCCCATGAGAGGTTATGGAGGTGGGGACCACCCAAGGCTTGAAACCTCTTGAACTCCCTATTAAGTGGGGAGAAACCTTTTCATCTCCCCATTTATTATTCCAACTCTCCCCCTTTAATTAATTAAGCCAACCCATCAATTAATTAATTAAACCAATTTGAAATTATTCCAACATAGTCTATTAAGTTGGTTATTCCTCATTTTGGTGGAATTGGGGGAAACTCTTGGAAAAAGGGAGGAACGTGGAGAATTGGGAGAAAAACTCTCCAACAACGAATGCCTATGAAGAATGCTTCACCTTCAAAGAATTCTTCTCCAAACTCCATCGAAGGATTGCCGATGAGGAACATCTCCACTGACGATCAAGGAGATGCTGACGTCACCGACATCCATCTACCCCCAATGATGTCATCTACTTCCTAGTGACCTTCGTCGACAAATCAAATGAGGTAGGGATGGTGTTTGAATTATTTCCCATACTCGTTCTTGTTATTCATGTGATTCAATAATTATAGCTACATGCTACCAATCTAATGCAGAGAGTGTGGGCCAAACAAACAAGGCCCATCCTCTCTGAATTTCTTGGGATAATTCTTGTGTTCTTCGCGATGGAGGAGGACGACTATCAACCAAGATGAAGGAGATGAAGGAAACAAAGGAAACGACACTGCCCTGAGGCCACCACCGCCAGCGGCCTCTTCACCCCGTGGCGCTCCGCCACCCGCGGTGTCGCCACGCATCCTCGCAGCTTAGTTGAGCCGCCCGCAGCCCTCCGAGCCACCACGGACCTCCAAACCACCACCGTCGTCCAGGCTGAGCCGCGGTTGTCGGGCCAATCCACCGTCGTGTGAGTTGTTGCCTCCATCTAAGCCGCCGCTTCCATCTGGGTCGAACCACTGCCGTCGTCTGGGCCAAGCTGCCATCATTCGGGCAGAGCCACTGCCACTGTCCGGGCCGAGCCTCCGCCCAAGTCGGTGTCGCCCTGCCGGCCGAACCATCCTGACCGATCCACCCCTTGGCCTCATGCCCTCATGGAAACCCCTGACTGAGCCTCTCTGTGGTCTTGTGCCCTCATGGCACCCTCGGCAGCCTCACAGCCACCCGTGGCCCTCCACGGCCCATCGTGGACTATCGGGTCAGACCTAGCGGGCCAGGCTGCCCAGCGGACCAGTCCAAACCCAACTGGTCGGGCCACCCAGTAGGCCAAGCCATATCTAGTGGGTCAGGCCAGGTTGACCCAAACTGGGTCATCCTAGGCCGGTTCGGGCTGGGTCAGTCCGACCAGGTCGGACCGGACCCAGACCCACTATGACTCATTTACATTATTTGAGCCATAACTTTGGCACCAGACGTCTGTTTGATGAACCGTCAGTGGTGCTGGAAATTAGTGAGCGAGATGGTCCCTTTGGTATACCCCACAGTAGTTTTGGATAAAGTTGTGGAATGGTTGGATTGGATCGGTCACAAATCCAACCGGGTCGTCCGGACTAAAAGGCTAATAACTCACAGACTGGGCATCTTAATGGCACGTCGTCTATTGCGTTGAGACCCCTATGGCATGGCGGTCCTTTGAAATAATTCTTCATGGTACATCATGGAAGTTAGAGAATAAACTAGTGTCTTGGGGATCGGACTCTACCAGAGATGAGCAAGCCTAGTGCAGAAACCCATTAGCTGGTTGTGACAAGAAGAGTGCTCCTAGCTATCGCATGCGGGTTAGATCCTAGTGATCATGTGTGGGTTAGATCCTAGGGATCCTATGTGGGTTAGATCCAGTCATCCTATGTGGGTCAGCTCCTAGAGATTCTGTGTGGGTCAGCTCCATCGATCCAGTGTGGGTGATCTCCTTGCGATCCTGTGTGGGTCGGCTCCTTGCAATCCTATGTGGGTCAACTCCTAGCGATCTTGAGTGGGTCAGCTCCAATGATCCTATGGGGGTCATCTCCTAGTGATCTTATGTGGGTCAGCTCCAAGGAACCTTTGTGGGTTAGCTCCTAGCGATCCTATGTGGGTCAGCTCCAGTGATCCTGTGCGGGTCAGCTCCAAACAATTCTGTATAGGTTAGTAGTAGAGCCTCTTAACGGAGTAAGATGATTTAGTAGTTACATCTAATCATATATACTATTGTACCTGAAGATATAACTAGTGTGATCTGAGTCATAACCTCTATGTTTCATCATTATTGAGATGGATTACTTTATAACTTTGTTACATGTATGGGCATATACCTAAGTAGGGTTATCTGTTGATTTAATATTTTTTGGTTTATCCTTTTTGGATTTGTGATACCTTGAGGGTCTTAGGGTCTCTAATGAGTATTGTTATACTCACCCCTACACAATATTTTCCTGCACCTTATTGTGTTGGATGCAGACGACAGACAGCGCTAATTGAGGAAGAGGGTACCAGGACTAGAGGTAGCTCAGAGGTGGACCTAGACGAGGGGTGCCGTAGAGACGACCGATCGAGAGTTGTACCTACACTTCAGGTAGTATCCTTGGAAGGTGATCATAGGAGCTCTTCCAGTTACTCGTTCTTTCAGTTGTCTTATACTTTCTAGTTTTCCTTGTACTTTCTAGTTGGGATTGTATTCTGTCCCCTTTTTACTTATTGTACTCACTCTGTTTACTATTCAGTTTACTTGATTTTGTATCTTGTTGTGTGCTTGGTTGTGTGTGTTACAAGTTATAAATTCAATTCCTTCCTAGTTTTAGGGACTACTTCTTCGATGCTAGTCTTCAAACCCTAGCCTATGGAATGTGGGCTTGTGGTAGTCACAGCACGGGCCCCGGGGGACCGGTCGTGACATAAATCTTCTCTTATAGCATGAAAATGTGCTGATTTTGTAAGACGATCAAAAATGAACCATATTGAATCATTATTTAATGATTTATTTGGTATTCCCATGAAAAATTCCATTTTAATATCATCCCATTTCCACATAGGAATAGGAAGGGTTTGCAGACTCCTCCAAGAAAGTTTCTTCCAGCCTTCACCTGTTGACACACCAAACATCTCGACACATAATTAGAAATCTCCCTCTTCATGTTTTCCCACCAAAAATGATCCTTTAGATATATATACATATTTGTTCTACCAGGTTGTATATATAAATTAGAGCTATGAGCATCATCTAATATTTCCATTTATAGATCAGGAATAGTGGTAACAGAAAGCCTCTTTCTGAATTTCAAAATGCCGCCTTCATATAAGAAGTCAATCAACTTCACATCATTTACCACTTTAATTTTCTTTTGAAACTACTTATAATAAACCTGAGAACTTTTTATCCTTTATAGTAAAGAGTTTTTTTTAAACTATTTAAAAAATTAGTGGTGTGTTACCTTCCTTGATAATTCCCATATCCCTCTTTACTAGATCCATGAACAGAGGATCCCTTTCAACTCGCATCTTGTTCAGAATTATGTGGTCCTTTCTACTCAATGAATCTTCCACCTTATTTTCCTTCCCCAGGTGGTAGTTTGTTATGAAATCATAATTATTGAGTATCTCAATCCATATCCTTTGTCTCGTGTTGATTTTCTTCTGGGAGAAAATATGTTTCAAACTCTTATGATCTATATATATCTCACATTTTTTCCATAGAGGTAATTTCTCTAAATATTCAGAGAAAAGATTACCATTGCTGACTCAATATCATGAGTTTCATTGTTTCTTTTAATGAATTTATAGCTAACAAGATTCATAGGCAATTACACTATCATTCTACATAAGGACACAGCCAATTCCTTTCATTGATGCATCAATAAAGATCAAAAATCCATAATTGTCTGATGGTAGATTGGAGATTGGAGAATTCACTAATATTCACTTCAATTATTTAAAACATTCTTCATGTTAATTTTTCTATATGAACTTAACCCCTTTTCATGTAATATTGGTCATTGGGTTAGCTAAATGGGAGATTTTATGAACGAAATGCTGATAATAACCTGCTAAACAAATAAAACTACGTACCTCAGTTATGTTTGTTGGAGTAGGATATTCTTCCACAGCCTTTTTCTTTACAATATTTACAGATATTCCATCCTTAGAGACAATGTGGTCTAGAAAGGAAACTTATTGAATCCAAAAATCAAACTTTCTAAACTTCCCATATAATTCATTTTTTCTAAGAGACTTTAGAATAGTACGCAAGTGATTTTCATGATCTTCATAGCTTTAAGAGTATACTTGGATATCATCAATAAACACCACCATAATGTCATAAATATATTCCTTGAAAACTCTACTCATTAGATCAATGAAAATAGATGGTGTATTAGTTAGTCCAAAAGGCATTACTATAAACTAGAAATTCATGTACCTAGTTTGGAATGTTCTTTTTGGAATGTCTTCTTTCCTAACAAGCAACTGATGATATCCAGATCAAAGATCAATCTTCAAAAAAATATCGGGCCCCATGAAGTTGATCAAATAAATCATCAATCTGAGGTAGGTGATACTTGTTCTTTATTGTTATAACATTGATCTGTCTATAGTCAATGCACAACCTCATAGACCCATATTTCTTCATAACAAAGAGAATAAGGGATCCCCATGAATAAATGATAGAGAGAATAAATCCTTTATCACTAAATTACTCTAGTTGTTTCTTTAGTTCCACTAACTCCACAGTGGCCATTCTATATGGGTTCTTTGATATGGGACTTGAACCAGGAATTAAGTCAATGGAAAACTCAATTTCCCACTCTGGAGGATGTCCATGTAAATCCTCTAGAAAGACATCAATATATTTTTGCACAATAGGTACATCTCTTATTTAAAAGTTATTTTCCTCACCTATTGTTACTTTATTCCCTTCCACCCCAATGACTGAATTAAGTAGAGCTTCAAGGGGTGGATCTATATGAGAATTAGATGGAAGGTTTTCTACTCTAATGATAAGGGAATATACACCATTCTCAAAAATTGTAACTTCCTTCTTCTTGAACTAGATCTTCTCATGATAATTTGATAGCCAATTCATACCAATAATTATATCAAAGTCAAAAATTGGTATGATGATAAGGTTGGATACTAAATAAAATTTATGTGTCTTGAGGGTGACTAATTGACATGCCTTTGTTGCAATGATACATCCACTAGAAGTTTGGACTGATAACTCATTTATTAAATCAAATTGGACATATTTAATTTTCTTGGAAAACTTGGAAGATATAAAAAATGTGATGATCCAAAATCAAATAATTCATCGTCTAAGTTTGATGAAATAATTAAAGTACCTTCCACCACATAATTAGGAACTTCAATATTAGCAGTTATGATCACATAGAATTGTCCCTACTCCCTTGGCCTTTTCTGTGGCATGTTTCTTTGACTCTTTGGACAATAATTAGCATAGTGTCCCATCTCTAGACAATTATAGCATTGAAAATTATTAACTTACTTTTTCCCTTTACAATCATTAAAAATATGGACTTTTCTATCCACATTTGTAGCATACTCCTTTTCCCTTTAAGTAGGAACCAGTGTTTTTTCCCAAAATTATCACACGATGGAAATTAAACTCTTCCCTTCTTCCCAGTTTCCTTATTTCCTTTTCTAGAGTTTTCAGAAACCATCTCCATCTCTTACTTTCCCTTAAATTCACAGGACTTGGAAAATTCTTTTTCTATCTTGATAGCACATCAAATTATATCTTCATATGATGAGAAACTCTAGGAGACTAGAGTGCACCAAAGGAATGGATTTAGTCCATCAAAGAATCAATAAATATTTCTCCTCATATTTCTTATGTAGTCCACACCATGCCTTGATAAACTTGTGAAGTTAGCTTCATACTTTGCAACATTATCATCTTCCTTTTGCTTCAAATTCAGAAACTGACTTTCCATATACGCTCATTGTTCACAGGGAAATTATTTTTCTAGGAAGATTTCCTTAAAGTCTCTCCATTCAATATATTTTATCTCTTCATACTCCTTTGTGTTTTTTATTAACGACTACCACTAATCCACATCTCCTGATAGATGATAAACAGGCATAATGACCATCTCCCTTTCATTATATCCCAATGTGAGAAATATTTTGTCTAGGGAACTTATCCATTTCTCAGCTAAATATGGGTTTTTCGTCCCATTGAATGATAGTGGTTGTTGTTCCATAAAGTGATATAACATGGATCCTCCATATGGTGGATCTGAATGCTCTATAAAAGTAATGTTATTATTCATAACTTGAGTAAGTTATCCTAGTATTGTTATAAGTTTCTCAGCACCAGATCCAACATCATTATCTTGCATTAGAGGGAATTCCCTATAGGGGCACGCATGTTTGTGTGGTTTCCATTCCTTCCACAAGGCATCATTTCTAAATAATGGAATACACTATATTAGGGTATGAATCATAATGTATAATCTTAAATTAACAAAATATTTATCATAAAGTAAGATCATATGCATGGCTAGTCCCATAATCACAAATATGGTTTATTTGAGGAAAAATTTACATTTACACCCTTCATAATGGACTGTAAAGAAAATGTGAATTGTCCTTAGCATATCACTCGGGATCATTAGTACCAAGAGTGCAGAAAAGACCATTTTTTGTGTACTAGGATACCCCGGGTCATGCTTGAAACTCATTATTGGAGCTTTCACTCCTAGGTACATTTATGCCAGAGCCACCTCTCCCTATTTGTATCTATATAGGGATGTATTTTCTAAAAAGATACAAATAATCTATTCCTTACCAAAATACTATGATATTCTAGTATGATTATCCTCAAAGACTATCTTAGGGATTTGTTTCCTAATCTACGTTTCCTAAGTCTAGTTTCCAGGTTTTCCACTAAAATACCTTTGATACCAACTATAAGGACTCAACCCCAGTTTCTTGGAGCTGGTGCCTTATTTTATTACATTAGCATATAAACAAGGAATTTGCACCAGAAGTACCAAGTAGTTTATTATATTTTGGAAACAAGACACATAAATAAGTTCAGCATTACATCATTAAAGTAAAATAACACTAATTTATTCCATTAGAAACATCCATGCCTCCTAGATTATTCTTGCAAGTCACTCATAAATTACTTCTTCATATACTGAGAAAATGGCATAGAAGAAAGGGGTGAGATCAAATGCTTAGTAAGAGTAAGCAATACCACATAAGATAACATAGATAATAGAAATGGTGAATAATTGAAAACACATGCCTTTAAAAAAATAAAAATGAACACATTATGGCAGGAATATGAGATGAGTAAATAATTCCATAAACAAAACCTAATCATGGGAATTATACTAGTCAAATAACCACATTAACATTAAATTACTAGCATAATAATTAGGTAAGTGCATATGTCGGACATTATGAAACATTTTTTCAAGGCCTTGTCCAAGACATCTAAAAAATATTTATCCCTCATCCAAATCCATATATCACATTGGGAAAGGCCTCAGCCAATTCCCCGTCTATTTTTCTCATGAGACCAAACAATGAATCGAGGGGCTATAGCATGCCCCAAATATCACATAATAAGTCCAATTAATTCCTCATATGAGTGTAGATAAATATAAACAAAAAATACATTCATATTTAAACAATCATATGAAATGTAACTAACTTTCCCCAAACATAGAATAATAACCATTCTCAGTAATATGGTGAATTGTTTTAGGATATATCTTCCACAATAAAATTATTCATATACCCTTCAATAAAATATGGTTGACGAATTTATAAATTATTAAACCTATTAATAAATAATAATCAATAAAAGTGTTTAAACAGATGAAAGTATTCTTATAAAATCATTAAGTAATTCTTGAGATAAATACTCTTTTATTTAGAAAAGAAGATTTATTTTGGAAAAATATTTTTATAAAAATAGAAGTGAAGTAAGATATTATTTATATAATAAAATGAGTTATTTTATAAATATAGTGGTTTCCAAAAACAGATTATAGAGTGCCCTTGAAAATAGGTAAGAATTTGACAAATTTCCTTGAATCGAGATTGTATTTTGGAATCAATTTTGAAAGTTTCTTTTTTAAAAACATGTCATTATTCCTAAAATAAGGAAGGATTCAGGTTTTTGTACATATATATAATTCTCACATATAATTTATGAGTATTACATAATAATAAATAATAATTTCATTGAGGTAATTAGACAATTAAAGTAACCCGAATGAAAATGGAAGTTTAGGTTGAAAACCCCTTACCTTAATTTTGAATGTGTTCCGATCTTGAACTTAAGGTCCTGGAATATAAAATTTAGACTTATTAATAGCTTATTTCAGAACCTAATAGAAATTTATTTAGTTTATCATAATTATTTTTATTATATTTATGTTCTTACTGATAAGTTATTATATTGAATTCCATCTTTCTGGAGTGTTTGTTTTCTTCATTTTCATAATCGGTTCACTTATTTTTTAAGTAATGTAATTCATGTGGAATTATTGTAAATATCAAGAATTTAAATTACATATTATTTATGAACATCCATAATTTTTAATGGTAATTTATTTCATTTTTTACATGGAATGAGGATGAATTACTAGATGACAACCCCCTTTAATTATTTGGCGGTATTTTGATTAATATAAACTTGTTTTGTCATATAAATTAATAATCGGTACATATACTTAGTTACTGAATATTAATTAGGTTATAATACATATATTAAATTACGGTTCCAATACATATACTGGTTATAGTCTATATCAACCATATAAATGGTTTCATGACCAGTAATGAAGGATATATTGATAAACGAAACTTCATCATCCACGAAGGTTATAAATTGGAACCTCATGGACGTTGATCTCGTTTATAAAAATAATAGTGAGGGGGTTGGAATATTGATAATGGTTTTTCCATTCACATGATATAATTTAAGTATATAGATGATACTAGAGTTATCATGTTTATTTGGATAGAGGAGGTGAGGAGAGAAAAAAGAAAATATATGAACTTGAATATAAAAGAAAAGTTGAGAGATCCCTTTGGAAAATTCTGCTGCCGAACAATGTTGCTTAAAATTTCATAAAATTAAATGATGAGAGAAAAAGGGTATATCATTATATGTAAATAAAAAGGAAATTAAGAGGAATACAAAATATCAAACCCCAACATATGAGAATGTAAATTCAAAGAGATAACATAAAAGAAGTGTTGGCTAAAAGAGGAAGGTGAAAGCTTCCCTTACCTTGTAGAGTAACTCCGAGAACATGAAGGATGGGACCTTGGGGGATTAAGGACACATTTGGAGGAATAATATCGAGGTAAACCCACCAGATCTTCGAGGATGAGGGATTTGGAATGAAATAAAATGAATGGGTGAGTGGGTATTTATATTAAAAGAGACATAATTTTTTATTAATTTAAAAAGGACACCTCATTAGTGGGTTTTGTTAAAGCATGGGCTTGCCCATGGTATTATCCACTTGAGAAACCTAATATATTATAATACTGTACACAATTCAACCAAAATTTTGTATTTATTAATACATCATTATGATGTCATCAAATATACTAAAAACTAAAAACTATATTTTTATTATTCACAAAAAAATCATGTATTTTAGCAAGATCCCAAAAAATAACCCCTAACATTTTTTGATGTGTATAATTCAAAAATGAACCCCATTTTTCAAAATTAATTTTTTAAATATTATTAATTTTATTTTTAAATAAAATCATAGTTTATTCAAAAAAAATTAAAGGTATAATTTGTTTTATATCACATTGAAAAATTAATTAAGAGCACATTATCTTATTACCTTAAGAAAATAAAACAATATCATTATTTACTATACATAAGGTTTATATTACTATTCGTAAGGGTGTGTTACTGTTCACCAAAAATCAAGTATGTTCTATCAGACTCTAAATGACTTACTAGTCAAAACTCTAGATGGCCATTTTTCGAAATTCAAAACATAGTAGATGCAAAGTTTTTTTAAATGCATATATTATAAAATGAATTCAATATTTATTTTCAAAACCTTGGGGTGTTACAAATTATATACTCCTCTATGAATTTGGATAGACTCTTCACTCATTTAACCATTGTAAATAACTTTTTAAGCATTAAAATCAACTCAAAAAGAAATATCATGCACATATATATTATCATGACCATACTCTGACCTACTATATCCTAGGCTCTGGGGTATGAGTAGTAGACCAAAAAAGTGTGGGAATAATAGAATTGATGATGACTCGAGTGTACCCTCCATTTCCCATTGATTTCTTATTTTCTTCCAAAAAAGGTAGGAGAATGGGGGTTCAAAAGTCACATCATGAGCATCACACATTGCATGGGTCCTTCCACAAAAAATGTGTGTGGAACACATCTAGGAGGGACAAAAGACGTCCCTTAAGAATTAGATTCATTCTAAAATGAAATAATTTGATTCTAAGGTAACTTTAAGGAACTTTTCCACATTTCGTGATCATTTGGTAGTATTTATGGCTAATATTCCAGTGGGAGAGTGATCATCAAATTAAAATTTTCAAATCAAGACTTTTTTACCAAATCAAGTGTGGATACCTATATATTTCTTGATTCACACTAATATCTTCGTCGAATTTTGAAAAAAAAAACTATATCCCAAATACATAAACACCATGGGAACTCCTCTTTGTTGTGGATCATAGATGGTTATGAGTAGGTATTCCATAAAGGATTCACTATATTTGGTCCATTTGTAAATTGATGATGAATTCCTCCAAGTTTTAGCTCACAAATGGGTATAGGTAGATACACCATCACTAATACACTAGAGTGGGTCTATTTTAACTACTACTTAAATACTCTATCAATGTTAAAAATGGATTTTTCAGCATTTTTAATCATTGGAATGTTACGAGACTTTAAAAAATCCTATCCATTATTAGTGTTTGAGAAAGCCCTGATAAAGGAACCATTTATCAGTGCTAAAACAAAATCACTGATAAATACAAACTTTATTAGAAATTTTATTTTTATGTTGATAAATGGGGAATTTATCAATGCTTTCTCTTACAGTAATAAATATCATAGTAGCTACTGAAAATCTATATCCATATAGCAACAAACCAAACTAGAAATCATAAACATATTGGAATAAAAATATACAAAAAATTGGATTGGAATAAAAATATTAAATTGCACCATGTTTTAAATTAAAAATTTTCATAAAAATTATTTATATTGATATCATATTTACAATTAATCAAAAAATTTCTAACCAATATAAAAAATCAAAACTCTTGGAGGCTTTTTCCAATAGTCAATTTCTTCACAAAAGTTTAACCCTATAATAAAATCAATGCTTATTTTAGTATGAGTACATAAAAATAAGAAAATTTTAATTTTAATGTTATATAATCCACATGTGATAATTTATATTGTAAATTAATGGATATTTTATTGATATTATCAGTTATACTATGAACTATATTATTAATTATTATATTGTTCATTTTATTTTAATTATTAATTATAATATTAATTATTAATTATTAATTATTAATTATTAATTATATTATGAATTATAAATTACATGATTAATTAATAATATATATAAATTATATTGTTGATTACTGAATATATTAATGATATTATCAGTTATTAATTGTCTTAACTACTTAAATAGATGGTCATAATTATATCATTAAACTAAAATGATGCTTCTATATTGAAAACATGCACTCCAAGTTATACTGACCACATCCTGTATCGGATTTATGTGCAGTCAATTACTACACATCACAAATGAATTATGGAACATTTTCCTAAAGTTTGAAAACAATATGATATTTCTATATTAGTTTTGAAATTGATAATGGAGTTTAAAACTAAAATGATACTTTTATATTGAAAATATGCACTTTGAGTCATGTAACCCACATCGTGTGCAAGATTGAAGTGTGATCAATTCCTACATGTCAAAAATGAATTATGGATCATTTTCATAATTCTTGAAAATAATATATGCTCATTTTCTTAGTTTTGGCTATGTGATGTGCATTTTAAACTAAAATAACAATTTTATATTGAATTCACGCACTTCCAATCATGTCGAACACATTAGGTATTAGATTGATGTGTGGTCGATTCTTATACATCACAAATGATTTATGTATTATTTTAATAATTTTTAAAAGAAATCTAAGCTCATTTTCTTATTTTTGGCTATGTAGCGCATGTTTTAAATTAAAATGAAACTTATATTGAAAACACAAATGTTGAGTGTTAGTGACCACATCATGTTTTAGATTGATATGAATTCGATTCATACACATCATAAATGAATTATGGATAGTTTTCAAAATGTTTGAAAACAATAAGATCTCATTTACATATTTTTGATAATGTGACCAACATTTTAAACTAAAATTGAACTTCAATAATGAAAACACACATTTAGAGTCATACTGACTACATAGTGTGTTAGATTGATGTACATGTTACATCATATACCTCAATGCCACTTAGAAGGTTCCCTAAGCCTGGTGGGCCACATGGCCTCAAGCGCATCTCCCTGAATGCCATAGATTGTTGACTAGCACCGAGGGTCTAGGGTGTGTCTGTGGGGGACTATACTCCCATTTCCAGAGTGTATCATAGTGGATAATTATAAGTCGAGGTAAGTATCAGAAGAAATAAGTAAACAGAATTCATAGCACAAATAGACAAGGATAAAAAATAACTAAAATAATTGGAATAACATATAATAGCTAATGATGATATATGTCATGTCACTATAAATATGGAAAACATGGATAATAAGTAGTAGGCATACATGAAAAACCAAATTTAGAAAAAAAGGAAATGCATAAACAATCCCAAGCTACAGCTCAATCATCTGTTGACAACTCCATCCTAGCATAGAAAGCAATTAAGTGTTCGAAGCATTACGCTTCCCTTTATCAACACCTGCATACATGTAATCTACCTCGGGTACCAATGGAACCCAAATAGGGTGAGAGATAAATCTTAATGGGCCACCACCAATGGTTTCTATTACATATAACCCATGTAATTGAAATGTAACAGTGTGTAGGCATGTATATATAAAGTAAAGCAGTACAATGTAACTAAATACCGAAGTACCTCCTTCATCCCTTAACCAGTGTCTAAAATGCAACCAATTCATTTATTAATTAATTACCAATTTATACTAATAAGTCACGTGAGGCATATCCAGCACTAACATCACCTCGTGATAGTATAAACAGTGAAGGTTTCAAGGTTTAATAAGGAAACCATAATTGATAACTAATATGAAGTGGTTCCATGGCGATAAATAAGGAAACCAAAACCTTAGGGGCCACTAACTCATTATTAATTGAGTCTATCTAATGGGATAAGAGTGTGATCCAAATAACATTGTCCAAGGAATTCCCACAATAATGTTTCTAACTGTGTCTAAGGAATTCATCCAAGGTAAAACGGGAGAGAAGCAATGGCTAGCCCCAAGGATGTAATAAAGACACCATATGTCACTCTCGATCCAAGGATTATATTTATGGAATCAGGTAATAATAATTAATTGATCCTATGGTTTCATAATGGGCATCTAAAGGTAAACAAGGATCGAGTTTATTTGTAGGTCTCACCCAAGGAAATTGACATCCTTGAATCAGAATGACGTCCTTGAGTACCCAAGGCATTCGCTTGGGAATCCAAGAGCTAACACGAGTCAAGCCTTATAATGAAGATCTCAAGTTCCATGTAAATAAATATCAACCTTACATTTAATTCATTATAATTAATTTTTTCATATGATACTATTCCATTAATAAATTCACATCGTTCAAGCATTTCATATCATTAGTTTTCAACAACATGTGGAATTTAACCTTTTAATTAACTCCATGTAAATAAATTTTACTAAATAAGGTTCACTATGCTTCCTTCCATAAACATGGTAAGGTGTGCTACGGGCATTCAACTAAAAATTCATTTATGTTAATAAGGCCAAGTCATATACTTAAGTATCTTTTCCATAATATCATTTGAATAAATCTCTTACATTTAATCACTTACCCTCGGTAGGTTAAGTGAAATTGAAATGGTAAAATCTATTAAAAATTTCATTATTCATTAGGCAATTAATATAAGGAGGATTAAAATTCGTGTGGTCATGCTCGATCACACCAGGGTGATGGCTCAAAAATGTTAAAACACTAAAAATTCCATTAATCTACTTGGGGTTTTGGGAGTTGTAGATGTAACCACCAACCACCAATCACATTTATAGAAAGAGAAAAACTATATGGTTCTAATGAATATTATAAAGGCATATAAATTCAATAAATGATAATCGATGAAATCGACAGGCCCCACATGAAAATTCCAAGATCATCAAACTTGATAGATAAGTTATAGACCACCCACCTCATACTCATATGACTCTCCTCCTTCAGTATCATCCTCTATTTTAGCATGTATTAGAGTAGATATAAAAAATTAGTATAAGTACTCACAACTTGATAACTAGGTCTAGAACAAGAGAAATGAAGAATGGATAAAAGGAATTGAGTATTTACCGTTGTGAATCCAACATGTCAAACGGAACCTCGATCAGTCCCTGAGTGAAGGAGATCTCTCAATACCTTGATTTGGCCTTCAAATCCACCAAACTATCATAAATGGAGGTTCATTTGCTGGAATTCATATTAGGGAAGAAAGATGAGGATAATTAGATCATTAAGTGTAAAATGATGAAATTACCCAAAAATTTATCATGTGCATGTTTTGGTTGCACGATTTTCCAAACTGTGTGCCAACCATGCACGGGTACCTAGAGAAGAGGGGGAAATCGCACGGTTAGGTCGCATGGTTTGAGAAAATATACACCAACCGTGCGATATGGCTCTACCTAAAAAGGTAAACCATTTTCATGATTTAGACTAATTGTGCATCTTCCATGCATAGTTTACTCTAACCATGTGATAGGGCCATTTTTTGAAAAAGTTGAGATTTAGAATCCAAATAATCCTCAGATAGCCTTGAGACCTTTTTGAACTCATTAGGTATCCACTTTAGGTACATAAAATTGAATTAGACCAAAAATTTTAGGATCTGTACTTGAGTCAAAAACTAGGTTCTTATGGTCTTCCACAGTTAAAGGAACTCATCCCCAAGTTCACCTTCCAAGGGTAGTGAAACAATCTCTTAGAATAACTCTATCCACTGAGCATATGTATCGGCTTCTCGCTCCCAAGTCTCATCCTAAACACGATAATGTTTCCCTAGAAACCATACTAGAGAGATAGAACAGCCTCAGAGAGCCTTCATGCTTCTGTCGATGATGCTTATAGGATAATCCTCAAAAGAATAATTATCATCAAGATCAACATCCTCATGATCAAAATTATGAGATGATATTGTATGATAACAGTGAAGTTATGAAACGTGAAAGATGTTGGGCATAGCATGGTGCCTCTGAAGTAGTAACAATCGATTGGAGATTTTCCTAATGCTTTCCAAGATCTCAAACAACCCAAAATAATTAGGTGATCTCTTACCTTACTTTTATAACCATCTATTCCATATCCTGAACGATACATATAGGAAAACATGATCCCTAACCTCGAACTCTAGAGGTCATCAACAGCGATCGGCATAAGATTTCTTTCTATAATGAGAATTAGTCATACACTTCCTGATTAGATAACCCTGCTCTAAAGAATCCAATATGATACAAGGACAAATTAGGACTGCCTCACCTACTTCTAACCAACATAGGGGTGAATGAAACGACCTACCATATAAGGCCTCAAAAGGATCCATCTGAATTATTACCTGAAATCTATTATTATAGGCGAACTTTATAAGAGGGGTATGATTCTCCCAGGAACTGCCAAAATAAGGGACACATTCTCGTATAATTTCCACTAGATCCTTTATTGTCTATTCTAACTTTCCATTAGTCTGAGGGTGAAAAGTTGTTCTTAGAAGAACCTATATACCCATAGCTTCTAAAAAGCCCTGTCTGAACCATGACTTGAAATGAGAATCCCTATTTGAAATGATAGTAAAATGGACCCCATTTAGTCATATGATCTCATGGACATACAGTCTTCTAATATCATCAACTAATAATGTCTTACTAATAGGTATGAAGCATATTTCTTTTGTTAGTCGGTCAATAACTACTCATACAATGTTTCTACCCCTCGGAGACCCAGGTAATTCGACTATGAAATCCATAAAAATATCTTCCCATTTCCATTCAGAGACTTGAATTGGATGTAAAAATCCTACAAGTCTATGGTGCTTCACCTTCGCTAGCTGAAATCTGGATCACGTAGTAATAAAACCTATTATCTGACATTTCATCCCATACCACCAATACTGATGTTTCATATCTCCATACATTTTGGAGATGATCGGATGAGCTGCCCCCTGAGAATACTTGGACTCTTACATTAACTCCTCTCTAATATCTATATGAACCCATACATTCCCATGAATATGTTGGATGTCACCTTTTTTTAGAGACCAATCCTGAGGTGGGTCATCTCTTAATATACACTCATAGAGAACCAAGCCCTTTGGAACTAAAGATTGTATTACTTTCTCCTTCTCAAGGAGGGAAAAGGTAACTATTTAGGCTGAGTGGTAAGACTACTTATTAATTTCATGAAACTCTAGATAAAGATCATAAAATAGGGTCATTAACTTCCATTCACCACTGGATTCTCATACATCGTGAACCTATGTTTTCCAACTTGATGCATCAGTAACTATGTTTCCCTTTCTAGGCATATAGGTAAGCTCAACATCAAAGGATTAAAGATATTCGACCAATCTTGATTGTCTAAAGTTCAATTTACACTGTGAAAAGATATATTTTTGGCTCTTGTGGTCCATGTATACCACAAATCTCTCACCCAATAGATAGTGTCTCTAGCAACGTAAGTCATGGAAACAAATTTCAAGCTCAAGGTCGTACGACATGTGATTTATCTCATGAGGCCTCAACTTTCAAGATCCGTACACAACTACTCTATCCTCCTACATCATCACTACTCCTAGAATGATGTTTGATGAATCATAGAATGTGATATATCCTTTTCTTATCTCTGAGAGAGTCAAAATATGTGTCGAGACCAGCCTCCCCTTCAACTCTAGAAAGGCTTTCTCACGCTCTTATGACCACAAGAACATAACACCCTTCTTTGTGAGACCTGTAATAGGAGAAGTAAGTCATGATAAGTCTTGTATGAAACACCTATAATGTTCATCCATCCCTAATAAACTCTATACATAAAACACATTATTGGGTTTCTCCTAGGAAACCATAGAACTAACCCTCTATGGGTCCACATAGACTCTTTATTTCTGATTCTAAGACAATATGAACCAAGAAGTGAAATTTTTTGATCTAGAAGTGGCACATAGCCATATTGGAATAAATCTGAAGCACTCTCAATCCACTCATAATGATCTCAATATTATTTACATGGTCTCTATGAGTGTGATAATACACGACTATGTTTTCCACAAAGACTATGACAAAAGATTCTAAATAGGGGTGGAAAACCTTATTCATCAAAGCCATGAAAACAATAGGAAATTTTGTAAGATTGAAAAGCATAACGAGGAACTCATAAAGACCATAACTTCTATGAAAAGTTTTAAGAGTTATGTATGATTTAATGACATACACTTGATGATAGACTAATGTTAGTTCGATCGTAGAGAATACCCTAGCTCTTAGAACTGGTCAAAAAGATAATATATTCCAGGAAGTGGATACAGTTTCTTGACCATAATATGTTTCAACCATCTATAATCCATGTACAGAAAAAGGGTCCCATCAACCTTCATGGAAAAAAGCACAGCCTAACCCCAAGAGGAAGTGTTGGTCCATATCAAACCTTTCGCCTCCAATTACTTTAACTACTGTTTGATCTCCTAGATCTCAATAGGTTACATCCTATATCATTTAATGTACATGGTGGATTCTCCTAGAATAAGATTGATCACAAAATATACCTCCCTCTTAAGAGGTAAGCTAGAAAATACATCATGAAAAAAATCCCAGAAACATTCTATAGCTGGAGGGAATTCAGACTAACCTAAACCTTGACCCTCCATGAAAATATTGGAAATCTGTTCAGTTAACCCACCAATCCTATGATTCTATGGTCCATCTCTTCTATCCAAGACATATCACTAACCATTATATAGGTAATTTATACCCTCTGGTAATGTAAATGATACCCTTCAATGATAGAAGTTTACAATGGTGTTATACGAAACCAACCAATCTATCCTAAGAATGAAATTGAAGCTCGTCATCTCAAGGACAAAGAGGTACCATAAGAAAGGGTAATTGCCTACCTCAAGTTAATAGTTCCTACAATGGAATAGACCCTCTGAACAGACTCCCAACAGTGTATCTAGGGTCATAACACCATATCAAAATTGTATTTCCATCCCAAGGATTTCCATGATAGATAAATATATAAATGAGTGTAAAGTACCTGTATCAAATAAAATAGATACTATAGTGGATGCAACTAGAATTGTACCTCAGACTATAGATAGTTTTGTAGCCTGATCCATAGGTATTGGCTATAAAGCATGCATCTAGAATGATCCACGAGCCTATGAAATAGTTTGTCTACAATGATAAAAACTATTTTTTTGGCACTGTTGGTGATCAGGGGACTGGATACCATGGACACGACCTCCTCCTCATCTAGTCCTATCGGTTGTAATCAAACTCCCCACCTAAGTTGACATAAAATAACCTTCCCCTGAAGGTGGAACTGGTATGAATATTCATACACTATAAGCTGATGGAAATGTCTGACATAAACATTGGTGATCCCCCATATGGCTACAAGCCCAGCACTCCAGTGGGTCTCTATCACATTGAGGATTTAGATGCCATGTGCATCTGTACTCGAGACACACTACAGAGCTACATACATTAGTACTCTTGCTACCACTACCCTGATGAGAAACATTGAGGTAATACTTCCTACCACCAAAAAAACTACTAGACTAACACATCACTGGTCCTCTATTCCTGGTACTGTCACTGTCCCTAGGTTATTCTCTCTAATAAGAGCCTAATTTACTATTTCATAGAAATAAGGTATGAAAATTTCACTCACTTGAGTACGGATGGAATATTGGATCCCATCCTCAAAGCATATAGCATTATAAATCTTATCAATAGCTAGAATTGTTTAAAAGTGTTGAAACTAATTGAAAAATACTAAATACACCATAACATACATAGAACCATTCTCAAGATGCATGAACTCTCTGTCTCTATTATGAATCAGTGTATAAGGAAAAAATTAATTATACAAGGTAGTATAGAAATCAACCAATAATATGCCTTGATGGAAACCATCCTAGGTAATCACACCCCACTAGTGCTTGGCCGAATCATGCAATATGTAAGTAGAATGTTTGGACCTCCACTCTGGAATCATCTCTAGATATTCAAAGATAAATAGGGAGTCATGTAGCTAAGACTCAACTGCCTACATACCACCATCCCCAAAAAAGGTGGGAGGATGATTCAATTGGAACTCACAAGTTAGATCATTCATCATAGGTTCATCTCAAAGAGCACCATGCAAAGACTATATCAGATGTAGGAAACTATCACAAAATTGGGAATTAGTTCCCGGATAATGTACAAAAGGATGTTTCTCTAGTGGCACTCATATTAGTAAGACTAGCGACATAGGGCCTACCTTTTCTAGATCATGGTCATCACCACCCTCCTGGCATACAACAAGAGGACATCATGGTTGAATTGGTCTACAATTTACCAGAACACAATTCAGATCCAGTTTAAAATAATAAATATAGAATCACTAGTGGGAGATTAACATAAAAAAGCTCACTACTCAAGGCATACTACCCAATCCACATAATTTGATGGCCAGGTATTGATAATTGATTGGTTATAAGTTTTAGGAATTCTAATATATGATGTTTAAATAGTACCTTACCTCATCATTTATTGGCAACCATTTCAATTCATTTTATATTTAATTACTAGGTTCACTCCTTTAACTTTCATAAACATGATAAGGTGTGATAATGATGTGCAACCATTCCACATTTATGTTTTCATTTTCTTTGAACTTATATAAAATTTCTTTTAACATGAGTTGTCCATCCTAGTGAATCTGGGGCCATACTCCTTATCACTGGGATTAAAACCCACTTGAATTTTTAATTAAATACAAGATTAAGTAAATTACTCATTCCAATGCATGAGGGACCATAAAACCTCATGAGTTGAAATATGAAACCACTCAATAATATCCCATAATAGAAAAATCAAAATATAAACAAGTCATGGATCACTCATCAATTACAGACATAATAAGAAATTTAAAGAAGATAAATGTACCATTATGGAATGGAAATTATACATGACATGTGAATTATAGTTGCCTATAATGATTCATGTAACAATTATTCTTTCCCTCATATTATCATTTCAAGGATAAAATATAATCTCAATCATAATAATAGTCAATAATACCATATAGCATGTGTGTCATGAAATAGTGAAATGATATCAAATGTGATAGGAAAAATAAGAACAACCATTTTAATTTAGGAAATTCAGTCTTTACCCTGAACATGGGTTCATGATGCCCAAGTACTACTTATGAACAAGTTCTAAACATTCCTAATATCCAATCTATTTTCTCCAAATAGTAAATTAAGAATGGAACCTCATCAGATACCACTTTGTGATGTATCAAACTCGGATTCCACTAAGGTAGTTTGCCAATCTCGGTGGGCCACATGGAGTCAAGCACATTTCCCTAAATGCCAGAGGCTGAGGACTAGAAATAAGGTCTTGTGGTGTGTCTTTGGGAAGAATATGCCCTCATTGACAAAGTTTAGCATAGTGGATAATTATAGAGGAAAATAGTGGAAGAAATAAGTAAATAAAAGGCACAGCAGAAAGAGACAAGGATAAAAATAACTGAAATTATAGGAATAACATACAATAATTGATGATGATATATTTCATGTCACTAGAAATATAGAAAACATGGATTCAAAGTACAAGGAATACATGAAAACCCCAATGTAGAAAAAATGAAGTTAATAACTTATCCCAAGCATCCTGAGCTACAGCCTGATCATATGTTACCAACTCCATCCTAGAATAGCCAGCAATCAAGTGTCTAAAGCATTAAAATTCCATTTATCAACACCTGCATACATGTAAACTTCCCTGAGTACCAATGGTTCCTAGAGAGGGTGTGAGATAAATCTCAGTTTTCAACCACAAATGGTTTCTATAACATTCAGCCCATGTAATGAAAATGTAACAATGTGTAGGAAGGAATATATAATGTAATGAAATATAATGTAACTAAATACCCATGTATATGCTTCATCCATCAGATGGTGTCTGAACATGTAACATGTGCATTTATTAATTAATTAAAATTTTATATTAATATGTCACATGAGGCATATCCAGCACTAAAATAACCTCGTTATAGTATAAATAGTGAAGGTTCCAATGTGTAAAAAAGCAAGCATATTTAATAATTAATATGAATTGGTTCCATGGTAATAAAAAAATAAACCTGGACCTTATGGGACACTAACTCAGTAGTAAATATTTCTATATATGGGGGTAATAGTGTAATCAAAAGAGAATTGTCAAAGTAATTCCCACAATAATGTTTCTAACCAAGTCTAATGAATTCATACAAGGTAAAATAGAAGGTAAGTATTGTCTAGGACCAAGGTCTTAACCAAGGAACCTTATTAAATGTT
Organism: Viscum album; assembly: GCA_963277665.1. NCBI lineage: Eukaryota > Viridiplantae > Streptophyta > Magnoliopsida > Santalales > Viscaceae > Viscum > Viscum album. The sequence continues at coordinate 353,051,307 of OY728155.1, read as the reverse complement.
GTATCCAAGGAGTGTATCTAAGGAGTCTTGTAATAATAATTAATGGATCCTATGATTTCATAACAAGAATACATAGGTAAAAAAGAATTAGGTTCTCAGGTAGGTCTCACCCAAGTTAATCGGAAATATTGAATTAGAATGACATCCTCGAGTACCAAAGGAATTCTCTCAATAATCCAAGATCTAACACAAGTAAAGCCTTCATATGATTATGTCAAGTCCATGTGCATAAAGAGGAACATTACATTTAATTCATTATAATTAATTTGGCCACATGCTAACTATTACATTAACAAATTTGTAAGAACCCGGATCTTCTTTTCAGGTATGTTTTTTTGTTTCTGGTCGTTTTTTAGAAAAAGAAGAAATTATGGAAATCTTCGAAGTACACACCATGTACTTTATGATTACACGTCATGTACTCGATTACCGCTGGTAGCCGGGTGCTGTCTATGTAGAGGCCATGCACATAGCCGTGTGGGGTGACTTGGAGGCCTCTTAAATAGGAGTACGAAAAAGGAAAGTAAAAACTGTGTATTTTGTTTTTTATTCATTAAACACACCGGGGTAACATCTGACAGACAGAACCAACTCCTTCTAGGTCTTGTTCGGTCGAGAGCTCCCATACATCTGCTATCTTCCTCCGATCCCCTGAGCCTCCATCTGGTCTCTGATTCGACCTTTGTCAATTGAGTTTTGATCGCCTTGGTAAGCTCTCTCTTCTACTTAAGATTATTTTCATGATTCCTCCTCTTTCTCAAGCTATCCTATGTTGAACAGTTTAGATGTTTTTGTAGATCTTCGGCGTTCTAGGGTGATTCAAGCTTGGAGTTTCACGTATATTGTTCATACAATGCTATGGTAGGTGTTTTGTGCCTTTATATTGAAATTATTTGAGTTTTTTGTGAAAATTTTCCCAATACTCAGGAATGGAGTATTTCTTATTTACCATTTTGGACCTATTGTTTGTCTGCTATGCTTGTATGCTTGAGTATATGGTATTTGATTGTGAATAGGGGGAATTTTTGTGCTTTGGATGTGTTTCCCATGCATGTTTTTCTTGTTTTGACCTTTGGGTCTAGTTTTCCAGTTAGGATACTATTTATATCCCATGTCTAGTATTGTAGGATGGTGGGAACATTGTTCTGTTATGTGGTTATGCTATAGAATGCTAGCCAAGTAGTTCTATAGGTTTACCTTGTCCGATATGCGATGTTATACTTCCTTGAATTACACAGGGCCATGAGAACCTGGTGTATAGACCATAGGGAGAATGGATGTTGAGGGCTTCTCTAGAGTGTCTTGTAATTTTTTAACAATGCAAGACCATAGTGGGAATTGACATTGAGTGCTTCCTCAGTGAGTTTGTAGTTCCTCGACACAGGCCACAAAGGGAATTTGACTTATGTTCTTCCCTAGAGGGCCATTAGTACCGATACGAGACTATAGAGGGAATTAACGGTGAGTGATTCCTCAGAGAGTCTATACTTTAGCTGAACCAGAGGGGTGAGACTACATGTGCTTCCAAAAGGGTTGATTGTACATGTTAGGTAGGACCAGAGGGGATAGGCTGTCAGTACTTCCCATAGGGTTACATGTTTGTGTTTATCTATTTTGATTAGTTGTTGCTTGATATTTGAAAATGTAGACTACTATCTTGTTTACTGCTTCCTATACTTTTACCTTCCATATATTCACTGATTGTTAGGCACAGATCTTGTGGTGGTTGCATACTAGTATTTAGTCTCACACCCTATTTGGGTCATGCATTTGGGCCCAAACAGATTATATTGATGCAGGTATAGATAAGGGTAAGTGCCCTTCTACTTCATGTACTTGATTTGTTGTGGAGATGGAGAGAATGGAACCAAGATATGGCTTGCGATGCTGAGGAGTTTATCTCCTTTCTTTTGGACTTTGGTTTAGCACTATTTTATACCATCATTGTGAATTTTTGGTTATTTTCCTAGACATATGTATCATGCATCATTTTATATATGTTCTCCAGTTTATACTTTTTGTTTTATGTTGTTACTGATGTATGTCATTATTACTGCTTCCGCTATTGTATATCTGTTTACTTCCACTGTGTACTCTGCCAATGAGGGAATAGTTTCCGCACTATCACACCCAAGGCCCTCACTTCTAGTTGGTAGCCTCTGGTGTTCTGGGAAATCTGCTTGAGGCCATGTGACAAACCAGGTATGGGGCGCCTCAGGGTGGCTTCTGGAACCAGGATGTTACAAAGTGGTGTCAAAGGATTCTTTTCTTCTAACTTACTGTTTGGAGTCTTTAGCCAGGGATAGGAAGGAATTGGTACTTGGTAAAAAAAATTACCTGGGAGTAGCTAACCCGTGTACAGGGAAAAGCCAATCTAACTTATTTATTGCAATTTTTTTCTAGTTTGCAATTTTACAGTTGATTTGATTTCACTATTGGGGTGATTCACATGTTTTGTGTTGTTACCTTTGATGTATTGAGGTTCTATTTTTGTCACAACCCAATGATATTAGGGTATTCCATCTCATTCATCATATAGTCACTTTCTAGAAATCACATGTCATGCATTCTTTCCATGCCATCTAGGGTGATTTATCAATTTCATGTTGTTGTGATAGATATTGTGTAGAATATGCATGTTGTTGTGATAGATACCTTGATAAAAATACATACTGTTTGATAGGGTATTGTTTTCGTAAGGTTTTGTTTGAATGAATGCCAAACTTTGGTTCTTGAGGTGTTATGAGCCTTCATGGAATAGAATTTGGGGGATCATTGCACTGTTATCCTTGTTTATAACATGTATAAGATGCCAATATTTGATTCGTGGGGAGTATGGCCCCTAACAGATCGAAATTTGGAACCTTCAATGTTCATTTCAGTGTTTTTCTAGGTTTCGGAGTAGTTTCTGAGGCTTACTATCTGAAAAAAATGCATAATATGTGCCATATAGTTTTGACTACACACCATGTGTTCTTATGTTTGGGAAGAAACTGTTTTTCTTAAGTACACTACCTGTATTTTATGTACATGTCGTATAGTCTCTAACTGTTTCAAAGGACATGTGGGTAGAGACACGGGATAGGGAAATTCTTGTGGGAACATGCCTTGTTCCGATTGTGTACACCGTGTAGTGTTGACCTTGTGTCCGTCCCTTTAACTAACAACACGGACGGATAAACCATAATCTATACACGTCATGTCAAGATTGAACATGATGTATATTCTGACCTAGGTACCCAACCGTTTCACTAACAACACGGGTCGATGTTATCCTTTCACGTACATGTTGTGACCTCCTTGAACACATTGTGTAGACGTGTGTCAGGCTGTGTTACTAACAACATGGGCCAGGTGAAGATTGTCTAGTGCATGCCATGTTTTCCGTGAACACGCCGTGTAGTCTTGTCTTAGGAGAGCCATGTGGATTAACTGTGTAGAAGGACTCGGGTAGGGGAAGAGGATTCAAGTACACACCGTGTGTTAAGAAAACACGCCATGTGTTTGGGGTGTTACATGACCAGTTTAGGCTGGAGTACATGCCCATGTCAATGGATTAAGGGAACACACCGTGTAGGTTTTGTACACGTCGTGTAGTCATGTTTTGTAAAACTTGAATGTTTTCTTTCACTTGTTCCCTTCTAACACTTCTAGTTTTTAGTACTTGATAATATCGATTCTAGACACTTCATTGAGGACTAGAACATCTAGTGTATGTCAGTGTAGGGAGTACCCTCTAAGTCTTAGTGGGTGTCACTTCTTATGGGATCTCTATGTCCTAGAGATGATAGGCTACGATATCATTCTCCGGATAGACCGGTTAGTTCCTTTCCAGGCATTCATCGATTATTATTGCCTCAGGGTGAGTTTTGTGTCACTAGAAGGTGAATCTTTTCTTCATAAGGGTGAATGGGATGTCCAGGTGAGCAGATCGGGACCCGAGAATCATGGGTTGGGAGCAGTTAAAGCCCAAAATTCTAGTCTATATCTAGATGACTAGGGGACTTCACAGTTAGACTTTCCTACAGTGGTGGATTATTTCAGATATGTCTTTCCATGGAACTTTTCAGGGTTGCCTCCTGAACATGAGGTGGACTTTTCTATTGATCTTGTTCCAGGAGCAGAACCAGTGTCCATTCCTCCTTATAGGATGGTTACACCTGAGTTGCAGGAGCTCACTAAGTTTTTAGAGGATTTGTAGGCAAAGGGTTTCATCTGACCTAGTACTTCTGCATGGGGTTTTCATGTCCTATTTTTGAAGAAGGTGGATTGTAATCTCAGACTTTGTGTGGATTATCAGAAGTTGAACCAGTTAACAGTTAAGAACCAATATCCCTTACCGGGGATTGATGATCACTTTGATCAGCTTCGAGGAGCCCGGGTGTTCTCAGTGATTGAATTGAGGTCTGGTTACCATCATTTGTGTGTTAGACCATCTGGTATACCTCTTATAGCCTTCTGAAGTAGGTATGGTCTCTAAAAGAATATGGTTATGTCGTTTGGTCTCACAAAAAAACCTGCCGTTTTCATGGTACTGATGAATTGAGTGTTCCATCCCTACTTGGATTCCTTCATGGTTGTCTTCGTGGATGATATCTTGGTGTACTCTCACACTCGACATGACCATGCCAAACATCTTGAGATCCTTTTGAGTACACTAAGAGAGCATCAGTTATATGTTAAGCTCTCAAAATGACACTTTTGGACAGATCAGATTCACTTCTTAGGTCATGTTATCTCAGATTCAAGAGTATCAGTATACCCATAGAAAGTGCGAGCAGTATTTTCCTGGGAGTATCCAATGAATGTCTTTGATGTGTGGAGTTTTCTAGGGTTGGCTGGATAGTACAGACATTTTATACATAAATTTTCATGCCTAGAAACACTGCTGATGAGCTTGACTAAGAAGGGTACGGAGTTCTTGTGGTCAGATTCTTGTGAGTTAGCCTTTCAGGAGCTGAAAGGGAGGTTTACTTCAGCACTGATACTAGTATTTCCAGATCCGGGAAAGATCTATACTTTTTTATGTGATTCTTTTGGTATTGGGTTGGGATCTGTGCTTATATAGGGAGAAGGAGTCATTATGTATGGGTCTCGGTAGTTGAGTCCACATGAGAGGAACTACCCGATGCATGATCTCATGGTGGCAGCAGTTTTCTATGCTTTACGTTGTTGGAGACATTACCTTATAGGAGATCATTTTATGGTTTTCACCGAACACAATAATCTCAAGTATATCTTCACTCAGGATGATCTGAATTTGAGATGGTGAAAGTGGGTTGAGTACCATCAGTCTTTTGACTTTGAACTTTCCTATATGCTTGGGAAAGGAAATGCAGTGGCTGATGCGTTGAGTATGAGGACTCAGATACAGGAATCTCAGGAGGCCAGTAGTGAGTGACAACTTATGGATTTGTTCTCTGAGATGCATTTGGAGGTGCATTACAGGAAGGTATAGATGTTTCTTTCTTCTGTAGCTATTACCTCTACTCTTCTTGATTGACTGTGAATGATGCAGCTATCAAATTCTGAAGGCCTAGTCCTATGGGATAGTGTGTCAGGAGACGACCTTATTCCCAGATGGACCATAGGCGAGGAAGAGATCTTGCATTTCCAAGGGCACGTATGGGTTCCAACAGATATACGCGAGGAGTTAATGTGAGACATTCATTCCTTAGTTTGGTCAGTTCATCCTGGTGTCACCAAGATGTATCGTCATCTACACCGTTAGTATTGGTGGCCAGGTATGAAGAGAGATGTTCCTAGTTTTGTCATGAGGTGTTCCACCTGTCAGCAGGTGAAAGAGGAGCATCAGCGACCAGCAGGGTTTTTTCAGTAGTTACCCGTTCCCAAGTGGGAGTGGAACAATGTCGTGATGGATTTCGTAACAAGTTTTCCAAGGTTTCCTCGATGGAATGATGCAATTTTCATTGTCATTAACAGATTCACTAAGGTTTCTCACTTCTTTCCAATCAAGGAGACCCTCAGTGTTGATGAGATGAGATGGTTGTACATCTGAGAGATTGTACATCTGCATGGAGTTCAACACTCCATTTTTTTAGACAGGGATGTCATTTTACTTCTCAGGCCATGAAGGGGATTCAGAAGGCTTTGGGTATACAAGTACTTTTGAGTATAGCTTACCACCCCCAGACAGATGGCCAGTCCGAGTGTACGATTCAGGTGCTTGAGGGCATGATCTGAGCATGCATCCTAGAAATTGGAGGTTCTTGGGAGAAGCATATACCTCTTGTGGAGTTTTCCTATAATAATAGTTTTCATGAAACTATTCAGAGGTCACCTTATGAGGCTTTGTACGGTGGGTCATGCCGATCACCCTTATGTTGGCTTGTGGTAGGAGAGGTAGCTTTGCTGGGACCTCATCTTTTTCAGGAGACCACAAATTAGATATAGTTGATTCAGAAGAGGATGGCTACTGCACAGTCTCAACAGAATTCTTATGCTAATCAACAGAGATGACCTCTAGAGTTCAAGGTTAGAGATCAGGTTTTCCTATGTGTCACACTGAGGTTTGGACACAAGAGGATTAAGCGACAGGGTAAGCTTTCACCGAGGTACGTCAGGCCATCTGAGGTGTTGGAGAGAGTTGGTTCGGTTGCCTATCAGTTGCAGTTACCTCAGAGGTACTGAGCTATGCATGACTTTTTCCACATTTCCCAACTTCAACGTTACTTTTCAGACCCACCCCATGTTTTCCAACTTGAGGAGGTTGAGTGGGAAGAGGATGCATCTTTCGAGGAGCATCCTATCCGGATTATCAATAACAATACAAAGGTTCTTCATGGCTGTTATGTTCCTCTGGTATGGAAGCTATGGTAGCATGGGAGAGTATGGGATGAGACTTGGGAGAGGGAGGCTGATGTATGAGCATAGTGGCCAGAGTTGTGTGGGGTTTCTTCTTCTACGCCGCGCTAGGAAAATTTGGGGATGAATTCTTTTATGGGGGGAAGTTTTTAAGAACCTGGTTCTTCCTTTCAGATATATTTTTCCTTTTCTATTTGTTTTTTAGAAAAAGAGGAAATTCTGGAAAATTTCGATGTACATGTTGTGTACTTTATGAGTACACGTCGTGTACTCGGTTACCGCTGGTAGTCGGGTGCTGGTTGTGTAGCGGCCTTACACAAGGCTGTGTGGGGTGACCTAGAGGCTGCTTAAAGTGGAGTATGGAAAAGGAAATTACACTCTGTGTACTGTAAAAGTACACAGTGTGTATTTTTTTTTTCATTAAACGCACCGGGGTCACGTCTAACGGACAGAACCAACTCCTTCTAGGTCTCATTCGACCAAGATCTCCCTTATGGCCGTGATCTTCCTCTGAGTCCCCAAGCCTCTATATGATCTCTGATTCGACCACCGTCGATTGAGTTGGGATCGCCTCGGTAAGCTCCCTCTTCTGCTTGAGCTTCGTTTCATGATTCGTCCTCTTTCTCAAGTTATCATTTGTTGAAAAGATTACACATTTTTGTAGATATTCAGTGTTCTAGGATGATTCAAGCTTTGAGGTTCATGTATATCATTCCTACAATGCTAAGGTAGGTGGTTTGTGCCTTTCCGTCAAAAGTCTTTGGGTTTTATGTGCAAATTTTATTAATACCCATGAACAGGGTATTGCACATTTACCGTTTTGGTTCTATTTTTTGTCTGTTATTCTTGTATGCTTGAATAGATTGTATTTGATTGTGAATAGGGTGAATTGTTGTTCTTCGGATGTGTTTCCCATGCATGTTTATCTTGTTTAGACCTTTGGGTCTAGTTTTCCTGTTAGGCTATTGTTTACTTCCCATGCCCAATATTGTAGGATGGTGTGACTGTTGTTCTGTTATGCTGTTATGTTGTAGAATGATATCCAAGTAGTTCTTGAGTTTTACCTTGGCCGATATGCGATGCTATACTCGCTTGACTTACACAGGGCCATGAGAACCTACTGTATAGACCATGGGGAGAATGGAGGTTGAGGGCTTCTCCAGAGTGTCTTATAATTTTTTTATGATGCAATACCATAGGGGGAATTGATGTTGAGTAATTCCTCAAAGATTCTGTAGTTCCTCGATGTGGGCCACAAAGGGAATGTGATGTAAGTGCTTCCCTAGAGCTCCTTTAGTACCGATAAGAGACTATAGGAGAGAATTGACGGTGAGTGCTTCCTCAAAGAGTCTATACTTTAGCTGAACCAGATGGGTGAGACTGCATGTGCTTCCCAAAGGGTTACTTGTACTTGTTAGGTAGGATGATAGGGGATAGGTTTTGAGTACTTCCCATAGGGTTACCTATTTGTGTTTATCTGTTTTGATTATCTGTTGCTTGATATTTGAAACTGTAGATTGTTTACTTCTGAGTACTTCCTTGTTTACTGCTTCCTGTACTTTTACCCGCCATATATTCACTGATTTTTAGGCACAAATCTTGTGGTGGTTTCCTACTAAGATTTAGTCTCATAACCTATTTGGGTCATGCATTTGGTCCCAAACAGGTCATATTGTTGCAGGTATAGATAAGGGAAAGCTCCCTTCTTCTTCAGGTACTTTATTTTCTGTGGAACTGGAGAGCATGGGACCGAGCTATGGCTTGTGATGTTGAGGAGTTTATCTACTTTCTTTTTCACTTTGGTATAGCACTATTTTATTCCAGCATTGTGGCTTGTTTGGCTATTTTCCAAGGCATATGTATCATACATCATTTTATATATGTTCTCCATCTTATAATTTAATTTTTCTACAGTTACTATTGTATGTCATTATTACTACTTCCGCTATTGTATATCTATTTACTTCCACTGTGTACTCTGCCAATGAGGGCATAGTTTCTCCATTATCACACCCAAGTCCCTCGCTACTACGTGTCAGCCTCTGTCATTCGGGGAAATGCGCTTGAGTCCACGTGACCAACTGGGTACGGGGAACTTCTGGGTGTCTTCTGGAACCGGGAGGTTACAAAATTCAATTGGTTCAAGCCTTTCCTTTTATTAGTTGGAAAAGTACAATTAGTAGACAACCTTTTAATTTAAACCATGGAAATCAAGATTAACTAATAAGGTTCACTATTATTCCTTCCATAAACATGGTAATGTGTGCTATGGATGTGAAACCAAACATTCATTTACATTTAATAAGTCCAAGTCATATACTTCAGTATGCTTTCCATAATATCATTTTAATCAATCACTTACATTTAATCACTTTACTTATGAAAGTAAAGTGTAAGTGACAAGGTAAAATCTATTCACAATTTTAGTATTTATTAGTCAATTGATATAAGGAGGCTTACCATTAGTGTGTTCAAGCTCGAGAACACCTGAATGATGGCTCAAATGTGTTAAAACACTAAAAACTCAATTATGGAATATCACCCTACATGGGGTGTTAGGAGTTGTGGATTTAACCCCTAACAACCAATCCCATTTATGGAAATAGAATAACCATATGGTTAAAATGACTATAAGAAAGGTGTATAAATTTAATAAATGGAACCTGGTGAAATTGGAGGGCCCCAAACGATAATTCTAAAATCAATGAACTTAACGGGTGAGTTATAGACCACCCACCTAGTACTTGTATGAATATCCTCCTCTAGTATCGACCTCTAATTTGGATTGGATATGAGTAAATCTGAAAACAAGTACTCGGACTCACATCTTGATAACTAGGTCTAGAGAAAGAGAAATGAAGAATTGCTAAAAAAAACTTTAGTACTTACTGTTGTGCATCCAACGTGACAGATTTAAGCTCGATTGGACCCCAGATGATGTAAATCTCTCAATCCCAATATTTTGCCTTCAAAAGATCCAAAATGAGAGAAATGGAGGCTCATCCTGGAGGAATTTGTATTAGGGAATAAGGAGGAGGATAATTAGATAACTAAGGTTAAAATGGTAAAATTACCCAAAAAATTATCATATGCACTGTTTCCCAAACTGTACACTAACCATGCACGGGTACCGGGAGAAGAGCAGGAACTCGCATGGTTAGGTTGCATGGTTTGAGAAATCGTGCGCCAACCGTGTGATATGGATCTGCCTGAAAATAAAGACAATTTTCACGATTTATTCTAATCCTACGTTCTCCCTGCATGGTTTAATCCAATAGTGCAATAAGGACTTTTTTCCAAAAAAAATGGGTTCTAGGCTCCAAACGATCCTCGTATACCCCTGAGACCTTTGTGAACTCATTTATAATCCACTTTAGGTCCGTAAAAGGGAATTACACCAAATGTTTAAGGATCCGTACCTGAGTTAAAAACCAAATTCTTACAGTACATTTGATTCCTATAAATCAAGAATGAATTATATATATATTTCCTAAAGTTTGAAACCAATATGTGCTCATTTTCTCATTTTTGACAACATGATAGGGGTTTTAAACTAAAACGACACTTTTATATTAAAAACATGAACTTTAATTCATACCTCCCACATTGAGTGTTCGATTTATGTGCGGTCAATTCCTATACATCAAAAATAAATTATGGATAATTTTCTTAAATATTTAAATAATCTGATATCCTTTTCTCTTTCCTTTCTATGTTACATGTGTTTTAATCGAAAATGACACTTTTATATTGATAACGCACACTTCCAGTCATAGAGACCACATCGTGTGTTAGATTTATGTTTAGTGAATTCCTAAACATCAAAAATTAATTATGGATCACTTTCTAACTTTTAAAAATAATACAAGCTCATTTTCTCTTTTTTATCTATGTGACATGTTTTTAAACTAAAATGACACTTATATATTAAAAACAAAAATTTTGAGTCATAATGACTACATCATGTATCAAATTGACATTCAATTGATTCCTACACATATCCAATGAATTATATATCAATTTTCTAAATTTTGAAAAAAAACTTATCTCATTTGCTTAGTTTTGACAATGTGACAAGTGTTTTAAATTAAAAGGACATTTTTTATATTGAAAACATGCACTTATAGTCATACCGACTAGACTGGGTGTTAGATTTATGTGTAGTTAATTTCTACATGTCACAAATTAATTATGGGTCACTTTCCTAAAGTTTAAAAAATTTATGAGATCATTTTATCATTTTTTCCTATATGATTTCCATTTTAATGTTAGATGAAACTTATATTGAAAACACACACTTAGATTCATACAACACACATCATGTGTCAAATTGATGTGTGGTATATTTCTAAATATAAAAAATGAATTATGGATCATTATCCTAAAATTTAAATATAATCTGAGCTATTTTTCTCAGTTTTGGAAATGTAACATGTATTTTAAACAAAAATGACACTTTTATATTGAAAAAACACAGTTTTAGTCATACCAACCACATTATGTGTTGAATTGAAATGTGTTAAATTTCAATATGTCTCAAATAAATTATGGATAATTTTCCTAATATTTAAAGAAAATTTGATCATGATTTCTTAGTTTTGTCTCTGTGACATGTGTTTTACTACAAAATGAAACTTCTATATTGAAAACATGCACTTTGAGTCATAATGAACATATCACATGTATGATTGACTTGTGGTTAATTAACACAAGAAAAAAATCAATTATAGATCATTTTATAATAGTTTGAAAACAATTTAATCTTGTTTATTCAATTTTAAAAATGAGACATTAACTTTAAACTAAAATTAAAATTGTATATTGAAAACACCCACTTCGATTCATAATTAATTCTCCATTTACACTTTGAGAAATTTAAAATTTATGATTAGAATAAAAATATAACTAAAAGAATTCTAATAATTTATAAATTTTATTTTAAGAAAAATAATATCTAAGTATCATGATACTAATGTTTCACATCCCAAATGTATCTCTAAGGAAATATCTTATACTTGATCACAAACATAATAGGTAATCACCTCAACTCTAAGTGAGAAAATATTATAACTATTAGTACTCTGCCCACTCATATATTAAAAAATCTTATTCTTTTCAACACATAGATTCTCGTTAATCTTGGAAGTAATGATAAAATATAAAAAACCAAATAATTAAAAATTATTTAAAATTAAATTTGGAAATTAGATGTTTGGGGATGTTAGTCTCTTAAAGGTTTATGATATATTTCATAAATGTGCAAACATAATATCCATAATTTTTGTTGTTTATTACTTCGGACACTATAGAAACATTTACCAAAATAATTAAATAGTTTTGAAAAATATTTTTTATAGTTAAATCATACTATATATACCTTAATATATTTCCATTTTATGAAATCCCTAGGCTTCTTTTGTTCAGTCACTGACTTCATACCATGATTTTTATGATATTCATAGATCTCCCTATCATAATAAAAGTCTCATTAAAACACAAACTAAAAGATATAATTCATATTTTACTTGTAAAATGTTGATTGTAGTGCATTAAAAAGTCACAATATACATCATGTGTGGTTGGTTTTATGGGAATAAATGTTCTGGATCCAAAAAAAACATTTAGTGTATCAAAATTGATTACGATGAGAATATTGTGTCATCTAGAAAAAAAAAACAGACAAGTAATGAAAGAAAATAAAAATACATTTTATATGATTAGATTGTAGAGTTTTACCACTACATTTTAGGCATCAATAAGGGTTTGTTTTCTATTATTTTCTTTCCAAATTCCTCTCTTAGTTAATATTTTTTCTTTTCAATTTCTTTCAATTAAAAATAAATTTTTTCCATGGAAATGAAAGAAGGGTTAATGAGTCTAAATCAAGCTTTACAGGTTTTTCCCTTTATATAGTATTAATATATATGCCTATAAAAAATATGAATAATTATTAATAGTAATGAGCATGGTTAATCATTGTTTGGATAGAAGGGTTATGAAAATTTACCTTATTCATGTATTCATAATTGGGACTCATATCCATTCAAAATTGATAATTTCATCTATAATCTCTATTCCAACTTCATCTATAATGGAATATTAAAATATTTTTTTCTTCATATTCAATGCAATAAATATTTCCATCTTTTAATGTTGTATATGAATGAACTTATAATATTAAAATATGTAGTAGTGGAATAGGTAGGGTGAAGGTTCTCTTGGAAGTTACTTTTGATATCTTAGTTTATCCACTATATTCTCATGATATGACCTTCCAATTACCCATCATTTTTCATGTCTACAATATTATACCTCATTTCATACATTTTATCATCAACAGTTAGTGGTTTTTCATTTCAAAAAAATGTTAAAGACATACCTTAGGTATCTTTATAAGATTATATAACCATTCTATGAAAGTTAAAATATCATTATTGATTTTTTTAATATCCATATCATCAAGAATAAATGGAAACTTATTTCTTGTATAGCGAGCTACTTTAATCCACACTTTTAAGTGATCTTTTCGGAGGTTTTTATTATGTAGAATGTGTCATGACCGATCCCTTGGGGCCTGTTCTGTGACAACCCCAATCCCTCCTTCTATAGGCTAGGGGCTAGTGACTAGCACTGGAAAGGCATATCCCAAAAAGGGAAGACATTTCCTTTAAACCTATACACACATAGATATGGCACACGGAACAAATCAAACCACAAAGGAAACAAACATAGTACAACCACCACAAAGTACCACCACTGAGAGTAAAAGGGAGTAAACTGAAAGTAAAGGGGGCCAGAATAGAATCCCAACTGAAAGGAAAATATAGCCAAAGAAAATTCATGCTTTAGAAGTCATCCACCAAGAATCCTACATGAAGGGTGGGTACATATCACTGTCGACCATCAATGAGACACACAACATCTATCAATCCACCTCTAATCATTATCCATCCCTGGCTCCCCAAATTCCTGGTCAAAGATGTCTGTCTTCTGCACAGAAAAAAATAGGTGCGGGTAGATCCTGTGTGGGGTTTAGTATCACAATACTCTTTAGGGACCCCAAGACCCCTGAAGGTCTCTCGAAAATTCACAAAGAAAAATACCATAAAGGAAATACCACAGAGGTAATACCACCAAGAAATATCTCAAAATACATAGCACAGAGTAAAAGACACAGCTCACACCATGTATAACTTAAGTATATAAGTAAAGATGATTAGTCGTAAAGATAGATAATCTTATTTTCTTGAAAGGCTCTACTTCTGATCCACATAGGGTCACTTGGTGTTGATCCACATAGGGTCACAAGGAGCTGATCCACACAGGGTCTCTAGGTATTGATCCACACAGGGTCTCTAGGTGTTGATCCACACAGGGTCCCTAAGTGATAATCAACACAGGGTCACTTTGTGTTGATCCACAAAGAGTCAGTAGGTGCTAATCCACACAAGGTCGCTATGAGTTATTCCACATAGGGTCTATATTCGTTCTTCACATCACATCCATCCACTGGATTCCCGCACTTATCATGCTTGATTTTAGGAGGATCTTCTCCTCAAGCCATAGGTCTTACATCAATCTCCATGAAGTCTCACATAGAATAACCCAAAGATTGTATCATCGTAAGGGTCCCAACACAATAGACGACATGTCGAACGGACACACGGTCTATATGATATGGGAATTTTTGTAAAAAGGCCCCAGTTGGATTCGAGTCCAATTCAACCCAGTCGTATGCCAACCCCCACCAAAACTCATATAGATTATTTCTTAAGGATTTCCTCGTCGTGAGGGTCCCAACTCTACTAATATAGCATCAATTAGATGCCCAGTTTGAGAGATATGGGAGTTTTAGTCAAACGTGTGCCGGTTGGGTCCCGGTCGACCCGACCTGGCTAGGATCCGGATAGGCCTATGCCAATTGGGTCTGGTCAACCTGACCTAACCAGGATCTAGACTAGCCTAGGCTTGACCCATTGGGCTCCAGGTCTGGACTATTGGTCCACGAGTCTGGCTTGGGGGGGAAATCCACCCTGAGGTCTTTTCCCCAGTCCACCGTAGCAGTCTAGCTCCTCCATTTAGATGTGAAACAGCCACATCCGGTTTTCAGTACATGTAACTACTGAAACTAGCCATGCCCTCTACTTAATCCGTTGACTGAGTCTGCAGGTTAACTAGGTCAATGAGGCACTAGCGTGGTGCTGCGACTACGGTGTCTATGGCCTCCGTCGCTCACCCGGGAGACCTAGATAGGGGATTCCACCTCTAAGCGGTGTTGGTCATTGCCACACCTCTATGTCGACGCAGTCGTCCCCACACTGGTGGTTTCTTCTGTGGGAAACTGGAGTTGCTACGGTGGTCCATTTCTCGATCAGTCTACATCTACGGGATCATAAGGCTTCCAACACCACTGTGATGTCCTAGAACTTTCCTTTGTTAAATTTTTAGAATTCATCCATGAAGAACACACATGCGGGGGGGAATTGGGCCTTATTCTTGTCGGCTCGTACCATCTACATTTGATGTTTAAAAAAATGGGAAGGTCTGGGTATTGTAGTTCAATCAATATAAGTGATAATTTAATTTTGTATAGAGGATTCCTAAAAGAATGCAACCTCCCACAAGAACGCACGATCCATAGATCAACCAGTTCGTGGGTTGATCTGCATTCATCATTTTCAAAAAAGAATGGGGAACTTTAAATAGTCCAAACCCCTACCCCATTTGATGTTCTTTTCAATAGCATTCCATCCTCAAGGGTTCAAGAGGTCGACGTTGTTCATCTCTTCTCATCTTCGTTCTTCGAGGCACGTCGAATTTGATGACATTCCGCCGGTTTTCTTCATTCTTCATTAGAGAGGAAAATCATCAGAGGTTCATTAGGGAATTGACCATGATTCTAATTCCTACCTCTCCAGAATGTTAGCTAATTAAAAAAGAAATGAATCGTAGCATTTCTTTTATGCTTAGACATTGCGTCGTTATTCTTTTTCATTCATGAAACTATGTAGTTGTTACGCTATGACATAATAATCCATTAAGAGGTTTCTTTTAATGTGCCTCATTGTGGCATCATCTCCACATTGCAGTGTCACCATCTACTTCTCAATGGTTGAAAAAATAAATAAAATAACTTTTTAAAGTTATTTTATTATTTTTCAAAATATTTTAAAAATAACTTTTTTGTCCAACCCTTGTTGGTCTAAGTTAGTCTTTTCTAGGTGAATCTCGGCATTCTGAGTTCAACGGTTCCCTCTTATTATTGATCCGGGCATCGGTTCAAAAGTTAGAAAAACTCACTCGCACATTTACTAAACTCACTTTAAAATAAGTTTAAA
This sequence comes from Viscum album, assembly GCA_963277665.1. Lineage (NCBI taxonomy): Eukaryota > Viridiplantae > Streptophyta > Magnoliopsida > Santalales > Viscaceae > Viscum > Viscum album. The sequence goes on along the minus strand of OY728155.1, from coordinate 353,035,144 downwards.
ATTACTTTCTAGGCACTCTGGGCCTCGGAATCGTGTGTCTTCAAAGAGTGTGGTTTCAAAATAATTCTATATAATTTAAAAAAATACACAGAAATTATGAGACATTAAATTCTCCCTACATTAGGGTTTTACATCCCTGAAATCCAAAATAAGGTCTAATCAAACATGTGGGGGTACAAAGCACAAATATGAGCCTCTCACTCCCATGTGCTCTCATAGAGGTTCATGTGCTGCCACTAAACACGTACTAGGGGAATCAACCATCCATGAATGAATCGCTCTGGTCGATCCCCTATCTCCACCGGGAACTTCACAAATGTCTCCCCATCGCCAATGTCCAGATCGCCCCCAGTCAATGGTGGGTGATGGATGATGCACGTACCTCCTCAACTTTGATACATGAAAAACATTTTGAACACAGTGCTTCTATGGGGGAAGATCTAAGAGGTACGCCACCTTGCCAACTCTACTGAGAATCTGGAAAGGTTCGATGAACCTCAGAGATAACTTGTCTCCCCGTCCAAATCTTCACAATCCTCATCATTGTGAGACCCAAAGGGAAACATAGTCACCCTCCTGAAACTCCAAGGGTCTCCGTCTATTGTTGGCATAAGACTTATGTCTACTCTCTACAGTCCTCATCTGCTCCTTGATGATTTGCACCTTCTTAGTGGTATCTCATACCAACTTTGGACCCATGAGTGCTGACTCCCCTAGGTCTATCCAGTGTAGAGTTGATCTTCATGTATTAGAGTACAAGGACTCAAATTGTATCATATCGATGGTGGATTTATAGATGTTGTTGTATACAAACTCCACCAGTGGTAGGTGGTCCTCCCAACTGTGACCAAAATCTAGGACACAAGCTCAATGTATGTCCCCCAAGGATTGTGTGGTCTACTCCATCTGAACATCCATTTGGGGGTGAAAAGCTTTGCTCAATCACAGCTGATTCTCGAACACCTATTGTAACCCATTCCATAACCGGGATGTAAATGTGTATCACATTCTGATATGATTATTGAAGGGACCCTGTGAAGCAGTACTATCTCTTGGACGTAGAGATTCCCCAAGCCCTCTACCAATCCTTGCTCCTGGATGGGTAAAAAGTGAGCCGACTTGGTGATTCAGTCAACGATTACCCAGATAGAGTCATGGCCCCCGGACTTCAATGTTAACCCCATCATGAATTCCATGGAGATACCATCCCACTTCCACTTGGGTACCTCAAGTGGTTGTGTCAATACAACTGGGACCCGATGCTCGGCCTTCACGTGATGACAATTGAGGCATCGTGAAACAAACTTTTCCACTTCTTTCTTCATCCCTGGAAACCAATACTGACGTCGGAGGTCCTGGTACATTTTTTCCACACCAGGATATACTGCCAAAGGGGAAGTGTGGAACTCTATCAACACCTCCTATTTTAATTCCATTGGTACTACGGTGCATCCTCTAAAAAGGATGATGTACTTCCCACCTATCAAAAATCCAACAGGATTCTGTTCTGAGGATAACTGAGAATGCAAGGTCTCACAATAAACATTTGAAATTTGTGCCTCCCTAACTCTCTATAAGATTGGAGGAGTGATATTCATCAACTGAAGGTAGGATTCTTCATCACAATCTTTGAATGATATTTGCATCTTAGCTAGCTACTCGGTCACCTCACTAAGCAGTTGTAAACTAGACCTCCTGATAAGTGTGTTTGCTACCACATTCCCCTTTTCATGAGTATAGACTATACTAATGTCATAGTCCTGGAGGAACTCCATCCATTTTGGTTGTCTCATTTTCAGGTACTTCTGTGAGAAGTTATACCTGAGACTCTTGTTGTTGGAGTAGATGGTAAACCTTTCACCCATCATGTAGTGTTGCTACATCTTTAAGGAAAAGACCACTGCTGCTAACTCTAGGTCATGGTTCGCATAATTCTACTCAGGTTGCCTCAGCTTCTATGAGTCGCAGGAAATCAATTCTCACTCCTGAATCAGGAAAAAACCTAGTCTAGTCCATGATGCATCACAGTATACCATGTATTCGATTCCCTCCTCTGGAAACCTCAGGATGTGATCATTTTTTAGTCTCAGCATCAGCTCCTAGAAACTCCTCTGGTACCTATTCATCTATATGAAGGGTTGTCCCTTATTTTTCAAAGTTGAAAAGGGTGTTTCTACTTTGGAAAAGTCGGTCACAAACTTCTGGTATTATCTAGACAACCCCAAGAAACTTTGCACCTCAGTCACACTTTTTCGTGGCTCCCAAGAAAGAACTTCCTCTATCTTTGTCAGATCCACCAAAACTCCAACCTCCTAGATGATGTGTCCCAGGAAGTGGACCTCCCAAATCTAGAACTAGAACATTGAGAGCTTAATATAAATATGTTTCTCTCTTAGTGTATTCAAGACTATACACAGGTGTGTAGTGTGCTTCTATTTTGAGGCCAATTACACCAATATTTAATCAATGAATACCACCATGAAACAATAAAGGTAAGGCTAGAAGATCATGTTCATGAGTCCCATGAACACTACAGGGGAATTGGTTATGTCGAAGGGTATCCCCAAGAATTCTTAGTGGGTATACCGACATATGAAGTCCCTCTTCGGTACATCTTCAACCAGTACCTGAAGCTGATGATAGCCTGATTTGAGATCGATCTTAAAGATCCACCTCGCTCCCTTTAACTGATTGAAGAGTCCATTAGTCCTCAGTAGTGGATACTTGTTCTTTATGGTCACCTGGTTCAGATTTGGGAAGTCCACGCATTGCCTCAAGATACCATCTACCTTCTTGGAAAACAAAACTGGGGATGCCCATGGTGAAACACTGGGCCTTACAAACCCCTTCTCCTAAAAGTCCTCCAGTTTTACCCTAAACTCATGAAGCTCCACGAGATCCATTCGATATTTAGGTATGGATATTGGTTTCATCTCTAGGAACAATTCAATGAAAAATTATACCTCTCTATGAGGAGGTAGTATTGGGACATCTTTTGGAAAGACATCCTCATAATCGTCCACCAATACAGGAAAACTTAGACTCCTCTCATCCACCACACTGAGGGTGAGTCTAGCCAACTGGTGAGTGATTGTCTGAAGCCTCCCCTGAAAAATTCCATCTTCTACTGCAATGGTTCCCTTCTCACCAGTGAAGGAAACCCTAGTCCCATCCTCATGGACACACAACACTTTACACCTAAAACAGTCGATCTAAGCATGAAATGTAGATAACTAGTCCATACAAAAGATGACATCATAAGGCCTTGACACTGCTACTATGATATCCTAGTTGAATATCTCACCTCATAGAGTAAGCTCACACTATTGGCACCAGTATGTAATCATTGAATCCCCTCCTGTAGGAGTTTCTAATTGTAAGGATCGATCCAACACCTCCACTAAAATATTTGAGCCTTGAACGATGTCCATGGAAATAAAAGAGTGAATAGAACCTGTGTCTATGATTACTATAGCTAAGGAAGATGATACACAAATCATACCTCTAATCATATCTGGAGCATCGTGGTCATAGCCTTCCAACACCTGAAGCTAGACTTTCCCCTGTCCTCTGATTCCCTGAGCTCGTGGCGGACCACCTAGAGGTGGTGGTGGTAGTACCTCAAACCATCATCCATCGCTTTCCACTATTCATGCTCTCAAACACATATACTACATGTGGACCTCCTCAATCAAACCTCTATCCCTGTCTCGGTGGTCCCTCAAACATCTATAGATCATCTGTGCGTGGAGTCGGACAGTCGTGAGTTATGTACCCCTATCTTCCATAGGAGTAAAAAACTCTAGCCCTCAGCTGACCGCTTCTGCCTCGCAAGCTCCTCACCTCTAACCCTACAACCTGGGGTCATCCTCCAGAAGTTCTAGCCCATTTGGGTCATTGCATCATCTTCCTACTGCCTACTACAGATGAATCGGCCACCTGTTGTTTAGTGTGGCTCTCACCGTCTTTGCCTACTCAGCTATGAAGATCTCCACCAGTAGAGCTCTCTCTAGCACTCCACCCTGCATCAGGATGCTAAGAGAAACCATCGATGCCACGATCTCCAGTCAGAGTCCATGGTCAAGAACTTGTGCAGCATGCTCAGTCGGCGTGCATTGTCCACTGGTGGGGCTGGTATAAACCATTTCTCTCTAGGTGGGGGTGCTTCTGGTACACCACCCAAAGGTGTTATCACTGTAAGTGGCCTTAGCACTGATGCCTCATCACGTGGTGGGCCATCATCATGCTCCCTCAATGGAATCCTTGCATTCAATCTTTTTTGGAATAATCCTATAGAACAACAGATATGCTACGGTCAATAATTTATACATGGTGAGCTGACTCAAAAGAGATAAAGAGAAAAACAATTCCAAAACACATGAAACTGGTGTTTTCATGTACCAAGTCAGAAAAAAAATTCAAGGTGTTGGTGTATGGATACATCAGTTTCCACACCAACACATGACTCCCTGTACTGAAATCTGTACTCAAGACACTCAACACTATTACCCCAATGAAAATACATACTCTTAGTTCTCTTGGTAAAACCAACTATAATCTGATACAACTTTTTCATGACCTGTCCCCCAAGGCCCATGCCATGACTAAACCAAACCCACCATCCATAGGCCAGGGGCTAGTGACTAGCACTAGAAAGTCCTGTCCAAAAAAGGGAAGGAATTTCCTTTAAACCTATACACACAGAGATAGGCAACACTTCACAAAGAAAACCACAAAGGACAAAAAAATAATATAACCACCAAAAAGTACCACCATTGAGAGTAAAAGGGTGTAAATTGAAAGTAAATGGGGCTAGAATAAAATCTCAACTGAATGGAATGTACAACCAAATAAAATACAATCTCCAAAAGTTGTCATCTAAGGATCCTATATGAAGCTAGGTGCATATCACTATCAGACTTCACTACAGCACAGCACGTCTATCGATCCACCTCTAAGCACCATCTAGTCCTAGCTCCCCAAAGACCTGGTCAAAGATTTTTTCATATACATAAGACATAATAGGTGTTGTTGAATCCCATGTAGGGGTGAGTATAACAATACTCAGTAGAGACCTTGAGACCCCCAAAGGTCTCTCATAAATCCACAAAGGAAAATACAAAAATGGAAATACCAAATAGGTAATACCACTACGAAAGATCTCAAAATGCATAGCACAATGTAAAAGACACATCTCAGACCACATATAATATAAATACATAAGTAAATATGATTAATCATAAAACTAGATCATCTAATTCTATTGAGAGGCTCTATTGTCGATCCACACAGGGTCGCTAGGTGACGATCCACACAGGGTCGCTAGGAGCTGATCCACACAGGGTTGTTAGGCGTTGATCTGCGCAGGGTCTCTAGGTGTTGATCCATAAAGGGTTGATAGGTGTTGATTCACACAGGGTCACTAGGATTTGATCCACACAGGGTCGTTATTTATTCTTCACATCACAGCCATCCATTGGATTTCCGCACTTATCACACTTGATTTTGGGAGGATCTGCTCCTCAATCCATCTATCATACCTCAACCTCTAAGAAGTCCCATATAGAATAACCCAAAGGACCATCTCTTCATAACGGTCCCAACACAATAGACGGCGTGTCGAACGGACGCCTGGTCTATAAGATATGGGAATTTTTATAAAAAGGTCCTGGTAGGATTTGAGTCCAATCCAACCTGGACATATGCCAAATTTCCTCAAAACCCATGTAGAGTATCTCAGAAGGTTATCCTCATCGCAATTATCCAAATTCCACAGACTTCACGTCAGTCGGATGTCCGGTTTGAGAGATACGAGGGTTTTAGTGAAACAGGGGCTGGTTGGGTCCGGGTTCGATCTGACCTGATCAGACCGACCCAGTCCGGGTCGACCCGACCTGACCCAGAATCGGACCGGCCTAGGCCCAGCCCATTGGGATGTGGGTCCAGCCTTCTGGGTTTTTCCCGGTCCACCATAGCAGGATAGATCCTCCATCCAGATGCGGCACAGCCATGTCTGGTCTTCAGCACACATGGCCGGTGAAACCGGTCATTCCCTCCACGTCACCCGTGGACTGAGTCCCCAGGTTAACCAAGTCATCGTGGAACCAGTGTGGCACCGCAGGTCTCCAGCATTGCGGTCACGGTGGATGAGGCCTTCGTTTCTCACTCGGGCATCCCTGATGCGGGACGCCACCTCCATGCGGCGCTCCGATGGGTGCACTGCCTCCCTCCAGCCGTGGTTGGTGGTTTCTTATGTGGGCCACCAGAGTTGATATAGGGGTCAGTTTCTCGATCCATCTATGTCTATGGGATCATAAGGCTTCCACATTCACTGTAATAGCCTCGAACTCACATTACTTCCATTTTGAGAATTCATCCATGAAGAACGCACATGCAAGGGGAGGGGGCTCGAGCCTTATTCGTGTAGTCCCATGCCCTCCATGTTAGAAGTTTAAAATTATGGGGAGGTCCAAAGATTGTGGTTTAATCAATACAGGTGAAAATTTAATTCAATATATAGGAATCCAAAAATAATTCACCCTCCTACAAGAATGCATGATACGTGGATCAACCTATTTGTGGGTTGAGCTGCGTTCGTCATTTTCAGACAATAATGAGGAAACATTAAATATATCAAACCCCTACCTCATTCAAAATTCATTTCCATAGAGTTTTATACTCGAGGGTTCAAGACTTCAATGTCGTTAGTTTCTTCCTGAATTTATTCTTCGAGGCAAGTCGAAGTTGATGATGTTCTGCTGGCATTCATCATTCTTCGTTGGAGATGAAACTCGTCATGGATTTGTTAGGGAATTTCACGTTATTTTAATTCCCATCTCTCCGACATGTTATCTAATTGAAAAAAGGACATGTCCCAGTTTTTCTGTTATGTTGTAACGTTGTGTCGTTATACGGTTTCATTCATGAAAGAGCGTAGCTGTTACGCTGCAACATAACGAGCCATTAAGGGGATTCCATTAATGTGCCTCATCGTCGCCTCAGCGTCGACCCGTTGGGTCTCTGTCCACTACTCATCAGTTGATAAAAGAAATGAAATAAAATTTTAAATTTATTTTATTATTTTATGAAAAGTTTGAAAAATAAATTTTTTGCCTTAGCCTTGCCTATAGAAGTTAAATCTTTTCTTGGTGAATCTCGGTGTTCTGAGTTCAATATCTCCCTCGTATTTTTGATCTGAGCACCGGTTCAAAATTTAGAAAAATCTCACTCACACATTTACTGAACATACTTTAAAATAAGTTCAAAATTACATTCCGAGCACTCCGGGCCTTGGAATCAAGTGTCGTCGAAGCGTGTGGTCTTGAAATAATTCCATATAATTTAAAAGAACAGGGAAATTAAGAGACATTATATAATCTATCATGGGATATTGTACACAATACCAATGACAACAATGTAATGAATTGGTGTTGATAGATATAAATCACATGAAATTTCATCCTCTATATATTTAGTAATATATATTTATTAGATGTTATTTACTACACATTTCAAAGAAACATTTATGAAAATATTTATTACCTTGGGTAAGTAAAGTGGTTGAAGAGAATGTCTAGCCTTAAATCTAGTGGGGTCATGTGTCTCTTCATGTCACTAGTTTAAGAAAACTTTTTTTATAGTGGTTATTTTTTAGTTTTTGCATCGGTTTTTGGTGGACGTTATTACGGAAGACGTTATAAATATTGTTTTTTACATCGGTTATTTTAAAACTGACGTAAAAAACAAAAAACCAAAGTGTTTTTCATGTCAGTTACTCAAAAACCGAGATGAAAAACGCTCCGTAGTTGTGATGTATTACGTTGGTTTTTTAATAACTGACATTGTATACACTTTGTCATGTCAGTTATTATATAATCGAGGTCCTAAATCATGCCTCTGAAGCATTTATCACATAATTTATTTGCATAACCGACATGATAAAGCAGTTTTCCAAGTGGTTTTCAATGTTGGTTAAATAATAATCGACGTGAGAACATATTTACTACGGCGGTTATTTTATAACTGATGTAAAAAAAACTATTCATTTCCATTTATTACATCGGTTTTGAAATAAACGACGTTAAAATTAATCCTAGTGCATTTTTTACGTTGGTTATAAAATAACTAACGTAAAAACAAAATTTCATAAATTAATCATTCAACCACAATTATGCCCGGCCAGAAGAATACCTGAAACAGTAGAAAAACATACCCCCCACCCCACTGGACACCCCCCCACCCTCTAAGACTTCCCCCACACCCCTGAACACCCCCCACTACTATGCCCATCCAAAAGAATACCTGAAACATAAGAAAAACATACCAACCCCCCGCCCCCCACCCCACCCCTGGTCCCCCCCCCCACACCCACCCCACCCCCACACACACACCCCTGGACTGCCCCTTCCCCCACCCTCCTAGACATCCCTCCACACCCCTAAACCCCCCCCCCCCCCACCCCACCCCACCCCTGGACACCCCCTGGACATCCCTCCCACCATCCTGGACACCCACTGGACTGCCCTCCCCCACCCCCTGGACAGCCCTCTCACACCCCTGGAAACCCACCCACCCCACTAAATAGCCTTCCCACAACCCTGGACACCCCCACCCTCCTGGATAGCCCCCACCCCCTAGACAGCCCTCCCACCCTCTTGGACACCCCCCCCCCCCACCCCAATGGAATCCCTGGACACCCCCTCCCCCACCCACACCCCTGGACACCCCTCCCACACCCCTGGAACCCCCCCCCCCCCACCCCTGGACACCCCCACCCTCCTGGATAGCCCCCACCCCCTAGACAGCCCTCCCACCCTCTTGGACACCCCCCCCCCCACCCCAATGGAATCCCTGGACACCCCCTCCCCCACCCACACCCCTGGACACCCCTCCCACACCCCTGGAACCCCCCCCCCCCCCCCACCCCTGGAAACCCCCTAGACTACACCCCACCCTCATAGACACCCTGGACACCCCCCCCCCCCTCCACCCCACTAGACAACACTCCCACACCCCTGGACAGCCCTCCCACACCCCTAGAAACCCTCACACCCCTGGACACCCCCTAGATAGCCCTGACACCCTCCTAAACCCCCCCAGCCCCCACTGGACAACCCTCCCTCACCCCATAAATAGCCCTCCCACACCCCTGGACTGCCCCCACCCTCATGGACACCCCCCACCCACTGGAGAGCCCTCCCACGCCCCTAGAAATCCCCCACCCCAGTGGGTCTCCCTCTCCACACCCCTGGACAACCCTCCCACACCCCGAGAAACTCCCCCCCCCACCCCCCAGAAACCCACTAGATAGCCCTCCCCCACCCCCTGAACAGCCCTCCCACACCCCCTGAACCCCCCCACCCCCCACCCCACTAAACACCCCTCCCACAACCCTGGACACCCCCCATGGACACCCTGGACACCCCCCCCCCCCCCCCTCACACCCTTGGATAGCCCTCCCTCACCCCTAACCCCCCCCCCCCCACCACCACCACCACACACACCCCTGGACACCCCCTGGACTTCCCCAACCCTCCTCGACCCCCCCCCCCCCCCCGGGACACCCAATAGACAACCCTCCCCCACCCCCTGGTAGCCCTCCCACACCTCTAGAAATCCCCCCACCCCACCCCACTAAATAGCTTGCCCACAACCCTGGACACCCCACCCTCATGGACAGCCCCCCACCCCCTAGATAGCCCTCACACCCTCCAGGACACCCCCACCCCATGGACACCCTGGACACCCCCCCCCACACACACACTCCTCCCACACCCCTAGAACCTCCCCCCTCCCACACACACACACACCCCTGGACACGCCCAGGACATCCCCCTACCCTCATGGACACCCGAAACACCCCCCCCCCCCACCCACCCACCCACTGCACTGGATAGCCCTCCAACATACCTAAAAAGTCCACACCCCACTAGACAACCCTCACCACACCCTTAGACATCCCTCCCACACCCCTAGAACCCCCCCCCCCCCACACACACACCCCTGGATATCCCTACCACCCTCTTGGACACCCCCCCTGGACTCCCACTGGTCATCCCTTCCCCACCCCCTGGACAGCCCTCCCACACCCCTAGAACCCCCCCCCCCCTCACCCCCACTAAATAGATTGCCCACAACCCTGGACACCCCCACCCTCTTAGACATCCCCTACCCCCTGGACAGCCCTCCCACACCCCTAGAACAGCCCCCCCCCCCCCCCCCACACACACACACACACCACTCACACACTCCTGGACACCCCCAGGACTACCCCACACCCTCTTGGACACCCACTGGATAGCCCTCCCCAACCCCCTAGAGAGCCCTCCCACACCCCTGGAAAGCCCCATGACCCCATTGCCCCCCCCCACACACCCATGCACACCCCCTGGACATCCCTCCGACCCTCTTTGACACCCCCCCCCCTCCCCCATTAAACTGGACAAACCTCCCAAACCCTTGGAACCCCCCCCCCCACCCCACTGGACACCTCCCCCACACCCATGGAACCCCCCCCCCCCAAGACCGGAAACTGTACCAGAAAAACCATTAGAACTAGACCAAAACAAGAAGTAGCGCAAAATTAAACAGTCACATATATAACATTCATAACTTACAATGTCCACAAAAAATCCCTAAATCCAACCTAAATGACTAACAAATACTCAATTAAAATGAAAATATTCAAAATTAAATTTTACACTAAAAACAAACTAAAATACAATAAAACCGGTAAAATAATTTGACCATTCCACTTGTAAGTGTTTGACATATTGATCTCTATATGGTTGAAGGTCATCGAATAGCTACAAATTAAAAGGATAGTAGTTAACATGTATAATGAATAAATGAAATGAAATATTATGGAAAAGTATAAAAGGAAATCCTACAATATAAAAGTTTAAAAAGAAATCTTACCATGTCAAAGTTCACAAGTGTTCCAGTTGTAATTATTTCATACATAAATCTTAACATATAATATTCACATTCGACGACACCTTGTTTTTCATGAAAATTCTGTTTGAATGAGTGTAAATTCAAAATATTATTTTTATGTAATACATAAAAAAGTAAAAATTATAAATTAATATTTACCATTACATCTACATATTTGATCTTGGAACTCCTTTTCTTTGTGTTTTTTCTAAAGTAGACCCATACCTTATTAAAAAATAATACAAATAAAATAAATTTATAATTTGTTATAATATATAAATCTATTAAGAAATTGAAACTTACTTTTCTAACATATTCTTAAAACTCTTCCGCACATCGCCATGGATAGATCATATCCAATAAATTGTGTTCACCCTTTGGAAAAAAACACCTAACATCCAATGATCACTGATAAAAGATAATTTAATTTTAGTGGTTTTTTATGTTAAAAGATAATGAACTCCTTGCTAGAGATATGTTTCATACCTCTCACAAAAATACATCATCCAACACTGTTTGATTATATTCTGTTCAAATATTTCAATAATATAAATCATTCTTTGTTCTTCATCCAATGCATGTGCTTCAAGAGAACTAAAATGCAGGTCCATGAATCCATATACATTTTTCCTCTCATTCTTCTCAAACATGTTATAAAGATACCTAATAAAAACAGACATATGTATACATTTTTAATAAATATAACGTAGGGAAAAGGTGTCAAGACTTACATGGAAAAGATTTACACCACGTTGATTCCCAAATTATCTCCAGTAACAAGCTCTTTGATATCAGTTTTCACAATCCCCACAGTTACTGCACATCTATAAACATGAGCTTCCATTGGAAACTCACAATGATCCCCCAAAAAATTTGAATATCTTGACAATTTGTCAAGACTACTAGAATCTGTATCTGATTTCATAACCATTTTTATTTTTTGTTGTATATATAATATTTCTTTACCTTTGAAGTATTCTTGTAAAAATAAATAGAAAAATATATTAGTTTTCAAATATTAAAACAAATTTAACAAAAAAATAAAATAGAATATATAACATACATATCTCTATGGTAATGAGTCACAGAAGTCTTTATATCCAAAATAAAAAATGGTAGATACTATGTCCAACTGTCATCACCTCATCTGTAGGTAATGGTACTCGAGTTGATCTATCTATAATATCTTGTACAGTGACCCTATTATGCTCTACCTCTAACTGTTGATGATGAACTGCATCTCCTATATAATATACCAGCCCATATATAACTATATGATGTTGAGGATCATCATCATACATCTCGCAATAAGTAGGAAGATGTGTCGGAGAAGTAGGATATGAAATGGGGTTCTCAGGCTGAGGTGGGGGAGTGGGAGATACTGGTAGAGGTGGAGGATAGATAATGGGGTCTTCAAGGGGAGGTGGGGGAGTGGGAGCTGCAGTCTGAAATTGTCTTTGCATGTCTGCAAACATAGACTATACTGGTGCTCTAATTTTTTCCTCCATCATCGCATTAATATTATGAACTTCAGCCTCCAATGATTCTATTTTTTTTTATAAACACCCTCAACGGAAGAAGTAGAAGAATGTGGAAACACTTTTATTACTGATACACCTGTCGGATATCCTCATACTCGACCAGGATGTTTAGGCTTTCGCAATGCTGCAGATAAAATATCTTTCCTCCCAGTAGCTGTAAATACCCCCTTTGAGCTCTTCTCCTCAAGAGAATCCTGTATTAATTAATTGAACATTTCTATAATGATTCAAATTATATGAAGAATATAGTTAAATTAAATAAATAAAATAAATATCGTACAATCCTCTCAGATACGATTCTTGAATCGTTCAAAATATATTTCCCCTTTTTTCCCATCTGAGATCTATTCCATTTTTCATGTCTAGATGGAGGGGATGGAGGGGAAACCTCTCCAGAGCTTGAAGACTCAGCTCTCAGTTTTTTTAATTTTTCCACCATCGTTTTTTCTTCCAATAATGTATACCCTCCCTGAGATAAACTATGAGGGTATACATTTTTAGATTGGATCTCATGATGAGATTGCCTTGTTTGCTGTAAATTTAGAATAAGAAATCATTAACAAAACATTAATAAGACCATTTATATAAGAAAGCTTATAAAAGTATACATTTCCCTTACCCTTCTAATTTCAACAAATTGTCTCCATGTTTCTTCATCTATGAAAGGATATATATGACATGGATTGTCATGATTCCTATGACCGAAAATGAAATCATATGAGAGGGTTGATTTTAAATCCCTCCATCTCCTAGGATCCATTGATAAGCATTTCTTCCTTACTTCTCCAGTGTCAGGAATATCAAATGTCATCTGATAAAAAAGAGGTAAAACATATTATACTAGAAACATTTATTGAATAGGCACACAAAAGAAAAAGAACTTACCAAAATCATCTACCACAACTGAGATATTATCGCTTTGTCCACACTTCTAGAATCATCATAAAAAATGATTACTTTTCCCTTACCCTGAGTTGATACAAAACTCTTAAAATATTTTTTATTTGGACCTCTAGGAATATAATTCTCATCAAACTCAATGAGTATCCTCTGGTCCTGCGTATGGTAAAGTGATAATTTTGGTAAATGTGAGCACCCATGTTTACCAACTCTTGAACTCTTTGTCATTATGGGAGCACATGAGGAAGATTGGAGAACATCAAGAGGAGCATGTGAATTTTCCTCCCCAAAGGTATGATCATTATTCTCATCTCCAAAATCATGTGGTTGATAAACTGTTTGATCTTTCATTATCCTTTAAATCAAAAATAAATAAACATTAATTCAAAAATATACAAATTCAAATATAACAGTACTAATGTAAACCGAAAATGGAAAATTTAACTAAGTTACGTGATAGTAAACATGGTTAATATGGTAAGCATGTTAAACAATGGTAAAGATGGTAAATGTGGTAAACATGGTAGTGTAATTTTCATTCAACAAAATAGATAAAAATATAAATTATGTAAAGGTAAATTATGGTAAAAAATGGTAAAATACGGTAAACATGGTAAACTACACTTAACAAAATTAAAATAAACAAAAACTTCTACTTATTTGTTTTAATACATGTTTTAATAAAGAAAAAAATTAAAATATATAACATTTTATGAAAATAATAAATGTAAACAAGAAATAAACATATGTTACCTATAATATTAGGAATGTACAAATGGATTGTTTTCCCAAATTCATTCGTCATGGTCATTCCTTATAGAACAAACCATGTCTTCAACATGCTCATCATTATGTTCTACTAATCTTTCCATGGAAGTAGGGATCTCGCATAAATCAACATCTTCATCAAGTTTATCCTCACCAACATATTGTTTTTTCCCTTGTAAAACAACAGACTAGTACATATCTGATTGATCAACTACATATAAAATATGTTTTTAATTTGGTTCCATTATAAAAGAATTAGATGTGTCTTCCAATCTATTAATATTAACAAATTTCATTCCAAATTCATTGTGTTTGAAACTGTTGTTACCAATAAACCATTTGCAGTTAAAAACAGGAACATTAATTTTAAAGTAATCACCCTCCCATATTTCTTCAATAACTCCATAATATGCACTTGATGCAGAAATTGGGTTTTTGTCTTTAGAACTTGAAAAATTCATTGCTTCTGCAAACACCAATACACCACTATTCTGAAAAGCACTTCTATTTTCTTGAGCTTTCGTAAAAAATGTATAGCCATTAATGTCATAATCGGACCATGTTATCACATTTAAACATGGACCACCCAAAATCCATCCTAATGTCTCTGATACACCTGATCTACCAAGAAAGGTCTTTTTAATCTAGGAAAAAATGTTTTGTTGTGCTAATTAAAAATCCACATTTCTTTCTTCTTTGGATGACATTGTTTCAACTCATTAACATGCAATGTGATATACGGTTGAGCATCAGATATGTTATTCAAGATGTATAATTCTAACTTGTCCATCTATTCAGCTAACAACAATTTTACTTTCAACCCAAAAATCCCTCTTCCCTCATTATTAACTCGTTCATGGAAAGATGCAGGCAAACCAATGTGCTCTACCACAGCCAAGTAGCTTGTAAAAAACTCTATTACCTCCTTAGAAATATACTTTTCAACAATGGAGGCTTCAGGTCAATATATATTCTTAATATACCCCTTCAATATTTTTATATACCTTTCAAAAGGATACATCCAACGAAGATATACAGGTCCACAAAGATTTATTTCTCAAACCAGATAAATCATTAAATGCACCATTATATCAAAAAAATATGGAGGAAAATACATTTCCAATTGACAAAGTATAGAAATTGCATCCTTTTCCAAAATGTTCAAATCATTCACATCAATCACCTTATTACAAATTGAATTGAAAAAATAACACAACTTTATTACAGTCTTTCAAATACAGATGGGAAATATTCCATGCAATGAAACTGGTAGAAGTTGTTGCATCATGACGTGACAATCATGAGATTTCATACTTATCAACTTCAAATCCTTCAATGAGACAAAATTTTTAACATTTGAAGAATAACCTTGAGGCACTTTGATATCATGTAGAAACTGACAAAAGCTAATTTTCTTCCTCTTGGATAATGTATGACAAGCCAGGGGAAGAAATGTTCGTCTTCCATTTGGAGTGGGAGCTAACTCCAAATGTATTCCCATTGATAGTAAGTCTAATATTTCATTCAACCCATCTTTTGTCTTTCCTTTAATATCTAACAATGTTCCAATCAAACTATCATAGATATTCTTCTCCACATGTGTGACATCAATATTATGTTTAACTTTAGGATATCTCCAATATGGTAGCTCAAAAAATATTGACCTTTTCTTCCAAATACATCTATCATTACTAGATTTCTGTGTCTTTCAAAATGTCACATCAAGGTTTTCCACCCTCTCAAAATACACATCAGGGGATAAATATTTTGGATCAAAATCAAATTCTTGTGAGCCATTGAATTCCCTCTTTAGTCATCTATAAGAGTGATCCATTTCGATGACCCATGTACACTGTTTTCCTCCCATGATGCAATTGACAATATGAAGTCTGTTGTTTGCAAATTGTATATGCTTTATGCACCTTAACACTGTATCCAGAAAAATTTCTAGACGATGGAAAGTCATTTATAGTGAACATAAGCACTGCATGAAGCTGAAAATATTCAATTTTATAAGAATCATACACCCTAATACCATCCTACCATAAAATTTTCAAATCATCAATCAATTGTGACAAGAAAACATCAATATCATTTCCGAGTTGCTTTGGACCAGAGATCATTATACTCAACATGACATATTTTCACTTTATACGAACTTCAGGAGAGAGATTGTAAATTAATAATAAAAAATTCCATGAACTATGTGTGCTACTAAGGGTTCGGTATGGATTCATTCCATCTATGCACAACCCTAGTCTGAGATTTCTAATTTCATTTCCAAATATAGGATATTGTTCATCGATTTTCTTCCATTCTGAAAAATCTTTTGGATGATGTATTTTTTCATCACATATCCACTCATCATCATGCCATCTTAACCTTTTTTCGTCATGTGAATTAGAAAATAAATGTTTTAAACGATGAATTATTGGAAGATACCAAAATAACATGGAATGGGTCTTTGTAATCTCTACATCAGCATGTGATTTTTCTTTCAACTTATACTGTGATGTCCCACATTTTGGACACTCTGAAAGAAATTCATATTCTTTCCTATATATCATATAGTCATTCAAACAGGAATGTATTTTCTTGTATCCCAATCCCATTTGGTATAATATTTTCTTATCCTTATAATGTGAATTGGAAAGATTTTTATCTTTTGGAAGAATTTCATTCATCAATTGTAGAGTCTCTATAAAACATATGTCACTCCATCCATGTTTCACCTTCAGGTTAATCAATCTTAACACCGCTGAAAAAACCGTAAAATCCGTACAACCAGGATATAGTGGGTTTTCAGCATCACCATATAGATGTGAAACTGTCAGTTCTATCTCAATTTATTCTTCTACAATATCACGAATCATTTCTTCAATTCCATCAGTATTACCATCTTGTGAATCATCATCATCAGTAGATCTGACATTCTGTCCAGTTTCACCATACCAAATCCAAGGGTTTTAACTCAAATTAAAACCATGACAAATCAAATGATCTTTGATCTCTCTACTTTTCAACTTCTTCATATTCAAACATTTTAGGAATGGACAAAAAAAATGTCACTACTTGGAACATTTCATTTAGAAAATTCAAAAAAGGCATCAACACCATCCGCATATTCATTACTCATTCGATGTGCCGTAATAAAACTTCGACTCAGTATTGACCTATAACAAATATAAAAATTATGCATATTGTTAATATAAGACACATATATATATTTTTATGAAAAATATCATAATTGGAATGTAAAAACAATTTTGAAATATAAAACAAATTTATGCGTATTTGAAAAAAAATATACATGAAAACCATTTTAAAAAATATATTTTTTTATATAATAGTTTTAAATTCATCTTGGATCTTTCCTTCTTAAGGTACACAAATAATACATTCTGGTGCAACTGGATACCAAATTCAACCTTTTGTGAAAAAGAAATATGAAATATAAATATTAAAAGATGTATACATTCACTACTAAAAATTACACAGATCCCAATGATTTGAAACCATTGGGATAAACCTTGAAACCGTTGGGGTAACCAATGATTTCACACACCATTGGCATGATGGTCATTGCAATATCCATATACCAATGATTCTATGGGAACTGTTGGTATAGACTACATGAAGTTAAAATATTCCAACGGTTTCAATGAAACCATTGAGATATCTATATATATATATATATCAAGAGGGTGTCCAAGGGGGTTGGGGGCTGTCTAGGGTGTCCAGTGGGTGCGGGTGTCTAGGGGGTGGGGGCCTATCCAGGGGGTGGGGGATGTCCATGGGGATGGGCGGTGTCCATGGGGTGGGGGAATGGTTTCTAGGGGTGAGGGGGTTGTTCAACCCCCTACCCCATTGGACACCACCCCCACCCCCTTGGACACCCCCTGGACACCACCACCCCCCTGGACACCCCCCCCCCACCCCCCCTAAACAACACCCCCACCCCTCTGGACAGCCCCCACCCTCTGGATAGCCCCCACCCCCTTAAACAGCTCACTCACCCCCTACACACCCCCACCCCCCAGAACACCCCTACCCCCTTGGATAGCCCCATCACCTCGTGGACACCCCCACCCCCTTGGACAACTCAACCACCTTGGACAGTCCCTACACCCCCTGGACACTATCCCCCACCCCCTTTGACACCCCCTGGACACCCCCACCCCTCCAGACATCCCCCCCCCCACCCCATAGACATCCCCCACCCCTCTAGATAGCCCCCCCCCCCCCCCACCACCCTGGACACCCCCACCCCCTGTACACCTCCTACCCCCTTGGATAGCCCACTCACCCCCTGGACACCACCCCCACCCCCTGGACACCCCTACCCCCTTGGACAGACCCCTCACCCCCATGTACACCCCCCCCCCCCCTCCCCACCCCCTTGGACACCCCAACCCCCTTGGATAGCCCTCGCACCCCCATGGACACCACCCCCACCCTCTTGGACACCCCCTGGACACCCCCACCCCTCTGGACAACCCCACCACCCCCTGGACAGCCCCACCCCTCTAGACTACCCCCACCCCCTTGGACACCCCCACTCCCCCTGGACACCCCACCCCCACCCCTTTGATACCCCCTGAACACCCCCACCCATCTGGATAGCCCCTACCCCCGGGACACCCCCCCCCCCCCACCCCTTTAGATAGCTCCCACCCCACTGGACACCACCCCACCCCCTGGACACCCCATACCCCCTTATACAGCCCACTCACCCCCCCTGGACACCACCCCCACCCCCTGGACACCCCTACCCCCTTAGACAGCCCCTTCACCCCCTGGACACCCCCCCCCCCCCCACCCACACCCCCTTGGACACCCGAACCCCCTTGGACATTCCCCACACCCCACCTGGACACCACCCCCACCCCCTTTGACACCCCCTGGACACCCCCACCCCTCTAGACAACCCCCACCCCCTGGACACCCCCACCCCCTGGACATCCCCTACACCTCGTGGACACCACCCCCACCCCCTTTGACACCCTCTGGACACCCCCAACCCCCTTGAATAGCCCCCCCCCCCCCCCCCACGCCCTGGGCAGCCCCCACCCCTCTAGAAAGCCCCCCCCCCCCCACCTCCTGTACACCCCCACCCCCTTACATACCCCTTACCCCTTTGGACAGCCCACTCACCCCCTAGACACCCCCCCCCCCCCGGACAGCCCTACCCCCTTAGACAGCCCCCTCACCCCCTAGAAACCACCCCACCCCCTTGGACAGCCCCCACACCCCCGGGACACCCCCCCCCCCACCACCTTTGACACCCCCAAGACACCCCCACCCCCTGGAATGCCCCCCACCACTCTAGACAACCCCCCCCCCCCACCCCCTTCGACAACCCCTATATGTGCACACACACATGATGGAACACACAAAAAGCATACATTTCCATGATATCACTTACATGGTTTCTTTTACTAGAAAATAATTTAGCATAGTATAAATGAACACTATAAAACATACCATGATAGAAAGAACAAATATAGAAAAATAACATCTCAAAAAATTATTTTAGGGCATCGTGAAAAATAAAAACTGAAACTGAGCTGTACGAAGCTTACTTGAGTGTTGCGAGTCAACCTGATAGATTTGGTGACAATAAAGATGACGAATGATGTTGGAAAGACGAGGATGTAGGTCACGACATTGAAGAATCTTTTCTTGGTTTTCCACGTGGGGGAGATGAGCCGTAGGTCGCCAGATCATAGAAAACAGAATGACTGAATACATGGCGTGATAAGTCATTTAAAAGGTTTATCAAGTCGGTTATTTTATAACCGACGTGATAGGATATTTTTTTATGTTTATAATTGTGGTTATTTAATAACTGACATAGAAACTAATTTATCACATCGGTTATTTTATAACCAACGGGATAAATTGCACTTTATCATGTCGGTTCTGTTGATAACTGACATGTTAAATTGCTGATATTTCCTTTATCACGTCGGTTATTTTATAACCGACCTGATAAATTTCCCAGATTGGATTTCCACTGTGGTTATAAAATAACCAAAGTGATAATGCTAATCTTGGTATTTTTTATGTCAGTTATTTTATAACCACTGTAAAAAATGGATTCCAATAGATTTATCACGTCGGTTATAAAATAACCCACGTGATAAATCAATTTTTACAAATTTTCATGTCGGTTATATAGAACCGATGTGAGAAATGATGACATGTTAAACATTTTTTCTACTAGTGTGTACTGATCGTTTTTCCACTATTGGTTTGTTTTGATCCTTTCACATATACCAATCCACAAAACTAGACCGAACAATAATATAATTTAATGAATATATATGTGCCTACATTCCTTTCATCATCTCATATATATCTCCTTGAGAGTTTGTCTTCTCAAAATATATATGAGGTGACACTCCAAAACATGGACTTCAAACATGGCCATATCATTCTAGTCTCTTAAAATCTACTAAAAGTTTTTTTCTTCATGTATAGTTGATATCGGTTCTTATTTCTAAACTGTATAATAAACATACAAACATAAATACATATTTTTATGTAATAATTTTATAAAGAATAAAAATTTACAATTTCATCAAACATACACATGATTCCCATAATGTTTGTGTGTTTTCATCTACTAGTTTACCCAATTTATTTACACGGGCCTCCTTCCATAGCACATGATGTGGAATAAAAGTTTTTTTGGATTATGATTCATTAATCAATGAATAAACAAAGCGATATATGTAGTTTGATTTTGCATAAAAATTTCACTGTATATTTTAAATACATACCATTTTCTTATCATGTGAAGTTTACCCCATCCTTGATTTATGATAGGGGTACATGAGTTTTTATGCATGTTTTTTTTATTTTAAAAACACCTTTTCTATTACATAAATTAAAATATTTTAATCAAAGTGGATAAAAAAATATTTTAAAATCAAATATTATCGATTATAATGAACCTGAAATGATTTTTCATCATGGTGACTAATGAAATTTTTAAATTTTTTGTGGTTTATAATGTGTGAATACATAGTCAGTATCCAAAAACCTATGTGAGATTTTCTTATGACCATTAAGATAAATTTATTATAAAAATCATATAAAATAAACAAAATCTAAAAGGTATAATGAAAATAAAATAAATGTTTCATTATATAATTTTTCAGTAAAATATAGAAAGTATAGAATATAATTACCCTAATATATTCCCGAATGGTTGTCTCCAATGTAGGCACAATATTATTCCATGTATCTATATCAATTGTCATGTGCATTCAAGTTGTGAATCCAATGTAACTAATGAACATTAAATTATTGGGGTTAGTAGGTTGGTTTCATTGATTCCATCCAACCAAAACTTTTATACCTTCACTCCTTGCCTTGATAACATTAGTTAACATAGTGATTCTCCAACACTCTGGTTTTTTCATCTACATGATTTTAGTTCTCTAATAATTCTTCATTTTTAGCATCAAAAACCACTTATTTCTTGGGATTGGTGACATCGTCATGTGAAAAAGTCATTATCTTCGTGATTTGTTAAAAATATAATTTAAATTAGATAAATTCTATATATAACACCTAAAATTATGAGAAAATAAAAGAATATTATAAACCACTCTAACATATTCATTGAGATATTTTTTTTAAGGTTGTGGGGGATTATATCCCCAATCTAGTATCAAAACCCCCTCCTTGTGGCCCCCAATAGCATAAAATATATTATCTACATTAGGACCACAATGAAATGATTTTTTTCTCCTAATGAAGGGTCATACTCAATTGAAGTTTCATATAACCCCACAGTTTTTTAGTCTCTAATAGAATAATGGACCAATTCTTATTTTATAGATCTATGAAATAAAATACTTGTCCTACTTGTAATTCCATTATAAATGTATCATTCTTAGACTCTTTCATACTTAAATTCACCTTCACAAATCCCAATCATTTGATTTAATTTCACATTTATTGTCAAATCATTTAAAATATAAAATCAAAACTTGAAATGTTTTATAATTTAACTCATGTATTTGTTTGATGATACTAAAATATGACATATTTTGGTAAATTTTATTTCTATCCTTGGAACTGGATATGTTCATCACGTTTTACACAAGTGGAAATCCACTATTT
This sequence comes from Viscum album, assembly GCA_963277665.1. Taxonomy (NCBI): domain Eukaryota; kingdom Viridiplantae; phylum Streptophyta; class Magnoliopsida; order Santalales; family Viscaceae; genus Viscum; species Viscum album. The sequence continues at coordinate 353,012,864 of OY728155.1, read as the reverse complement.
TTTCATTGTATTGAATTCATATTATTCCTTAGTATCGAACATATATCAAATAATTATAAAACTAATTTAAGATGTAACATTTAAATTCAGTCCCCTACCTGACCATCGAAATCGTTCAGCCATTGAACTCAAATTTTTAAATAACTTGTTATAGATATAATCTTGGAACCATCCTATAATCTATTAATTATTGGTATTCTATATCCATCCTTTGGACCTTTATGTATTCAAATGTCTAAGAATCACCTTATGGACTTCAACATATGGATAACCCTCTATACTATTATGAAAAATGTAAATTTGATATTTCTATCACTTTTTAATGGTAATAGTAACAACAACTCTTCCAAAAATCCATTTTCCAATAAGGTTTCCACTGTGAATAGATTTTAGGAGGCCAATTCTATTGACATATGATAGGTAATCATGACGTAATTCAATAGTTTCTTCAAAAATTTATCAATTTTCAATACATCCTTCTATATGAATTAAATCCTTGAAATGTCATTTCAAAATATTTGTATACCTTTCAATGTGGTACATACATCTGTAATGGATAGGACCACATAGTTGAATATTTATGACCTATTGATCTATCAGGTGGACCATTATATCAATGATTGATGGTGGTAATAAAATCTCTAATTCAAATAACATGAATGTAATTTCCTTATTCACGATTGAAAATTTTATTGGGTCTATAACATTACTATATATAGCTTTGAAAAACAATCAAATACTGGTTAATTTATGTCTTAAATTTTTAGAAAGGATTCAATGTTAAGTAATATGCAACAAATCTTTCATAAAAACGTGATAGTTGTGTGATTATAGACCTTGTAACTTCAAATTAGTCATTGAAATTTCATTTATGATATTTGATGAACACCCGTATAGAGATTTTACACCATTAGTAATTTTTAAATTTTGAAATTATTCTTATCTTGATAGAGTATAAGCTACTAAAGGAAGAAATTTTTCTCTTTCACCCTTCATTGGTGCCAACTATTCCCTTATCCCCATATAAATCATATCCAACCTAGCCTTGATGCCATCTTTTGTTATTTACTACATTTATTAATATTCTAATAATAATATCACATATATTTTTTATATATTATTGACATAAAGAAAATTTAGGATGAACAAAAAATTGAAATATAGTAATTTAAATAAAATTGATCACTTTTTCCAACCTGATTTTGTAAGGGTATTCAAAAAATGGTTTACCAAAAATAGTTTCAATATATTTTAATTACTCAAATAGTTGACCAACTATTGGTGGATATGGTGTTTTAAATTTTTCTATATTATTGTTGAGTAATGTCATCCATGATTGATATTTATTCCATCAGGGTAAAACAAATTCAATGTCCTAAAATAATAGTCTTTGAGGAATTTTTCAACCTAAGTGTGTGAATTACTTACAAATGGGACACCCACATATTCCTTTAATGATATAGTCTGAAAATTTTCCATAAGAATAATTTTTATTTAACATCCCGTAAAACATGGATCATAATTTGAATTATTCACTTCTATGAGACTCAATCAACAAAATGCCTATATCCCACATCAATTTCAAATCTTTGATCAATGGATCCAAATAGACATCAATATCATTACTGGGGTTTATTGTCTATATATAAGTAGATATAACATAATGTATTTTTGATTAATTTATAACTATGGGGGAAAGTTATAATATTCCATCAGAAATATACAGGTACTATGAGTATTACTCTATACACTAAAGGGATTCATTCCATCTGTAGATAATGCAAGATGGAGGTTTTTTGTCTCATTTCTAAATTTAGGATACTCATAATAGATTTTCTTCCACTAATTATAGTCTATTGGTTGATTTAGTTTCCCATCTTCAATTCTTGTATTTTCATGCCATGATAATTTTATAAGGGTTTATTGATGCCCATATAGTCATCTAAACCTTGGAATGATAGTAAATTGATATGGTACTTGCAAAACAATATATAATAATTTAGATAGGAAATAATTATTTTCAGAGATCATACCCATTGAACTTATAATTATTTTAGTGTCGTGTGTTCAATAAAGAAGATCATTTTCATTTAGTAGCATATCATTCATTAGACCAATCAGTTCTGCAATGTTTTTGTCACTTTATTTGTTTCCAACTATCAAATTATATAACTTAAATATTGAAGACAATGTTATATATTTAGTACAACTAAAATAAAATAGTCTATTTTCATTGTTATTTATCTTCTCAAACAACTTTCAAAAATTAGGAAGGTCATATAAATTGATATTTTCATTTATTTTATTTGATATTCGTCATCACTTACACTAGTATTAATATCAAATGCTTCATAAATCCCAGTATCATCCTAATCAATATGTGAATTTAGATTCTCCAATATTTATTAAAGCATTTATAGAATTGGTCTATTTCATGAAAAAACAAATGTTCTTCCAACTATCCTAGATGAATTTTCTTTAATAAAAATAATGTAAACATGGATAGTGGATTTAATAAGGGCCATTTTTTGTACTATGTTGCATGATTAGTTAACTCTTTAACTTCATCCTCATAATATTTCTTATATGATCAGCATACGTCCATTTTTTATTCATATCTATTCTATTATGTTAAAAAAATATTAATTTTGTTCAAAAAATAAATAAATACACATAAGTTATTCATAATCAAAGGATGATCTTATAGATAAATCTATGAAATTTAATTATTTTCCTATAACAAAAAATAATACTCTGTTTAGACACTCAAATAATAAATAAAAACAAAATAAATAGTGTAAAAAGGATAGAAGTTGGAATTGGAATGTCAAACTCCTTACGAGAAGGTGTCACATTAAAAACTCCCTCATATAATAAGATTTTTGAGTGTCTGAAACAAATTTGGATGGTTTTTGGTGTAATTAAAGTAGGAATTTGATGATAGATGAAGAATTTTAAGTAGATAAATAAATAATAAAGGTAAATTCCAATTAGGGGAACCCAAATTTTGAATTTTAATTGTAATGATTCCTAAAAAGTTATCACTTTACACCAGGGTAACATGAAAATAAAAAAACTAGGGTAAGCATGTGGTTGTTAGTCGAAGTTCATGATTTGATGTTTTATGGGACTAAAAGGTGGTAATTCAAGGATATTTTCTATAAATGTTATTGGTGGGATTACAAAAAGAGAGTATTTAATGTTTATTCATTTCTTCACTTGGTATGTGGTGGTCTAGGTGGTGTGCCAATGATAGGGTCCTTTGGAGCTAAAGTTTATTATATTTTTTCCAATGATGAAATCATTAATAAATCATTATTTTATAGTCTTGAGAACCCAAAATTTTAATAAAATCATGAATTTTAATATAATGAACCAAAATTCTTATGCTGGGATTATCAAGCTACTTGAAAAACCAAAGAATAATCTAATTAGTTTTTTATGAATTCTTAAAATTGAAACAACCCATATAGCTTAGATGAAGTCTCAAAGAACATCAATTAAAATTATTCTTCGGTTTTTAAGTAATAATAAACTTAAACAAAATTTAAATAACTATCCTAATTGGATCATCAGAAATCCACACATCAAACTAATGATTGTTGGAGAATCCCAACTACCAGGGATCAACTGAAAGTAGAACTTAGACTCAGTTGAAATAATAGAGATAATCAACTCTTGAAAATTGTTATAGTGTAAACTATAAGTGAGTTTTAAACAAGAATAAATTAGATATGGATGTTATGAATGTTGGTTATGATTTCAATTTATGGAGTGAATGACAATCTGAGTGATTCTTTAAAGATAATTCTATGAGTCTTCATAACTGGGATAGTGGTTTAAATAAAACTATAGGTATATCTCATTAGGATGAAACAAAATTCTACTCAATAAAATATCAAATTGATGACTTAAATAAATTTAATGGTGGTCAAATTGAATTAAAGTGGGTCCAAAAGAAAGAATACACTAAAAGAAAGACCCACTTACTAATTTGGACCATGATTGGAATGAAGGTAGAACGAATCCTCAATAGGGTCAGTAGGGGGAGATGACTACAAAAAGTTAAAAATTATAGAAATGGGGAACTCAAAATGAAAAATCAAGTAAATTGATCCGACATGAAGACTTTCATGATATGTGTTCCCCAAATGCTATTGGAAGAAATAAAATCCAACCCACATTTTAGTGGGGACACCAAACTGGATTACCTTTCAGGAAGGGTCATGAAAATGATTCATGTGGTTGGGGTGATTCATCTAATTCCAAACACTATAAAAACACGCCCTTTTATATGAGGTAAATCCACTATGGTATGAGACTGGGGGCGTTATCGTACATAGAGAAAGAACTAAAATTGATGAATAGGAAGGTGAACCTTGTTCACTCTTCTCAGCGTAGATAGATGTGTGAATGGGATTTCCCTATTTTCCAAAATACTCAAATCCATAACTCATCTTAAAGAAAAAAATATTTATAAAACTTAGTTAAAGAAATATCCCCCATGATGTTTCTCCCTATCTCTCCATAGATTGCTAATGAATATAAAGGTTAATGATGAGTATCTAGAATCTTCCAAGTTTATTTTCTAATGTGGGATTTGTATGGGATCTAGTTAAAACAATAAGACTAAATGATAAAAAATGGAACATTTAAATGTACTATATACAAAACATGCATGACAAATTAGGGGGATCATGAGCTTCAAGTGGCTGGTTCATATGATCTTGGCATATGAATTGCAAGGAGTTGAGATTCATATAGATATGGAAAGGTATTTGCGATGTAAATTTGTTGCAGAAATGGAAAATTGACTAAAGAGGAGTGGAAATATTCTCATACCTTGTGTTTTGAGAGGGTCGATTAGTTAGAGAATTTTTAGGGAGAGTGACGATAGAGGTCAAATTTCATGAAAACATGGATGGTGTGAAGAATTTGGTTCTATTAGGGTTGAATTTATAATATTGGAAATGGGTTTATCAGTGTTTTTCAAAAAAACTGAAAAAGAAATGTTTTATCAACACTTCTTATTTTATCACTGATAAAATCCATCTTTATCAGCTCTTTTTGAAAAGCATTGATAAAAAATATATAAAATAAAATTCAAAAATATTTAATCAATATATATTAAAAATGAATTAATTTAAAAAAAAATATAATGTAATTAACATTATTAATGAATATATAATCTTAAATGCATGAATGTTAAAAATGTCTAAAATTGAATAATTAAATATGAATATACATCAAAAATATTAAAAAACTGGATAAGTTTTATTAATTATATAAATTATTTAAAAATTAAAAATTAATATATATTAAAATAAAGGTGAATGTATATTAAAAATATTAAATGTTACTAAATAAACATGTATAAATAAATATTTAAAATGAATAAATTAAAAAAAAGTAAAATATAATTAACATTATTAATGAACATATAATCATAAATGCATGAATGTTAAAATGAATGAAAATGAATAATTAAATATGAATATAATTTAAAAATATTAAAAAATGGATAAGTTTAATTAATTATAAAAATTATTAAAAAAATAAAAAAGAATATAAAATGAAATAAATATTAATACATTTTAAAAGAATTCAATGTTAGTGAATAAATATGTATAATTAAATATTTAAAATGAATAAATTACAAAAAAAATAACACTATAAGTGAATAAATAATACTAAATGATGAATTTTTTAAAAAAGTAAAATTTAATAATTAAAAACTCATTATTTTGCAAGAATATTAAAAAATGGATAAGTGTTATTTTTTCTAACAGTTTGATGGTCTAGACCTCTTTTATTAAGAGAAAACATAAATACCCCTTTTAAAATGTGTTGAGAGGGAACTCGATACATGGCTTGTAGGCTTAGAGACATAATGTTTAGAATGGATCTAGAGGGCCTACTGACCTGAAGGCCTTGAAAATTCCCTTCATGAAGGAGAAGACCTGAAGGCCCAGGAAAAAGAAGGCTACTTGAAAAACACCAGTCAAAAATCTCATCGCCACCCCCCCCCCCCTCCAGGTAAACTACACTTGTGTGCCCAGTCAAGGATGCTGCTTCCCACCCCTTCTAATAGCCGCATGATACTACACTGACACAACAAGTCAAGGCACTCCTCTATCCTACATTATAATGTGGGAGAGGAATAGAAGATTGGTATCAACACACCCATTACTCTTTTGATTTTTCTACCCAACGAAGTAAAATTGTCCACTACAACATCATCCTAATGTTCTATGACATCCAATTGAATAACTGTGCAAAAAAATAAATGAGGTTGGGTGACCGTCTATCCATCAAAGGAGAATAAAGATGGCTAAATGATAGGTTCTGGGATATCGATTCCTCTTTTAAGGTCACCCAGATAGAATCAATTTCACAAAGTGTTATACTTAATTCAAAATGTGGTGATACATAAGCCTAAACTCTTCATCAGACATGAAACTCTTATGTTTCCAAGAGTCCCAAAACCTGAATACCCAAACAATAAGGTTTAAAGACTTTATGGGTTTTGGAAACCCTAATCAAAACCCTAAGTGCAATCCCAAGCCACCTCTTCCCCCTTGACATCATCCTATATCAAGAAGTTATCACCTTTTCTACCTGGAGACATGTCTCTAATACCACTAAAATTAATGGGTATTACTAGCATCTTGGACACCAACTAGCACTAATACATCACCAACGACATAGACCAAAGCCTTGGCCATCAGCTTCGCACATCCTGAAGCCCATCTATGTTAAAGAGAAGCTTCCATCAGTGCTCAATTCCTCACTGTCATTGCTTCCTAAGTCCAAAAATTCTATATCCATCCTTATTGACCCCCAACACTATGTCACGCCATCATCACCATAATAGATGTCATCTCCCCCTCCTATGACAACACCATAATAATGATTTCACCACAACAAATTCCAACATCTGGGAAAAAATGGAACTCCAACCAAATTGGGGTTGGAAATAATAGATCTAAACAGGATCAAGCATGACAACCAAAATTTAGGGAGCAAAGACAGAGCTCCAAACTTGGATTGAGGATTCTAGAAGGAGGACAAGTGAAGGACTAAGAAGTGGGAGAACCACCAGCGTAGTCGAGATGAGGGTGAAATACAGAGATAGATTCATAGAGAAATTTTCATCATCATCAAAAAGGTTTCATGAGGAAAACCTAGGCGATATGTGTATTTAGTTCCATAAATGAATAAGTGTTATTGATTTTTTAGATTATTAAAAAATTAAAAATCAATAAATGTGAAAATAAAAATGATTACACATTAATTATATAAATTAAACACGAAATATTAAATATATTAAATGGTAATGAATAGAAATATATAAATTAAAAAATGAATAATTTTCAAAAATATTTAGAAAATGGTAAATATTATTAATGAAAAAATAATTTTAAAAATAAATAAATTATAAAATAATATTAAATAGTAATAAATAGTGTGTATTAAATAAAATATAAAAAGTGAATAAAATTTATGGATTAAAAACATAATATAATAAAAATATATTATTTTACTAAATTAAATTCTAAAATGAATAATAAAAATTGAATAAATTACATAAATATTGTGTGGGTGTGGGTGTTTCTATATAAAACTTCATTAATTATGTATATGTGTGGGTGAAATTAATGTGTCTCTATATATAATATAGGATTGATATATGTTAAATTGAAAAAACAAATAGTGACATTATATAATATATAACATCTATTACTCAATACTAATTAGTAATTTTTTTTAGTAAATATTAATTTTTAATTATAAACCATTTTTCACTAAATATATGACTTATTAAATGTAAATACATATTTTTTATATAAATAATGTTTAAATAAATATTATTTATTCATATATATAAATATATATATCAATATGAATATATTTCTATATTAAAATATTAAATATATTGATAAAACATTAAGTATAAAAAATATAAAAATGAATAAATTACAAAATTTTTACAAGAATAAATATTAAAAATAAAGATGTGACGTCCCGAACCTAGTTCATTCCAGAGTAACCGAACCTAGTAGTCCACATGGCCTCAAGCATGTCTCCCAGTATATTAAAGGCTACAGATTAACAATGAGAGCCTAAGGTATGATATTGGGGAGACTTTTCCCAGTAGTCAGAGTCGAGCATGGTGGTGATATAATAGAATAAATAGAGGAAGCAATATAATAGAGAATAAGACTGGAAGTAGAAATATGCATAAACACCTTTGTAATAAATAAACTTCAACTCAATAAGTGAAAACTGTATCATATACAAAATAAATAATTCATGTATCTACAAAAATAAAATTAGACATACATGGAAGTAGGGAAATTGTGAAATTCAGAATATACAATATAATGAAAAAGGCCAAAACTAACAATGAATCCTGAGAATAGACCCGATCATCTACTACCAAGATCCCATCCTAAGGTATGTAAGTCAGGCTTCCATTTTGGTATGCTTCCCCTTATCTACACATGTGATCATATGATCTTCCCATGTACCAACATCAACCCAAATAGTGTGTGAGATAAATCTCTGTAGGATACTACAAGTGATATCTATACAAATCAAGTATATGTATGTAGAGACCCAAATCTTGACATACATAGACATTACATTACTTTTGCGGAATACTTAGTACATTACAAAAACACACACACAAGGACCGTAATAGTTTAGTGTCTTTGGAAACTCAGAATATAAACAACTAATCATGTTGAAAGATCTTCAACATCTCCCATAACGATCTTCCCCTTTTTGTTTCCTTACCTAAAACCTTTCTTTATTTATTGGGGAAAATAAAACATAAAAAAGGGTGAGCAAAAATTCTCAGTATGGGCAAACATAGAGAACATAAAACAATCCATAAACATTTGAAAGCAAAAACTTGAACATGAAATCTAAACATTAAAACCTTGAGCAAAGACATAAATCTTGGAAGTACGTAAGGCATATATCATAAAGGAACATCAATCAAGATAAAATATAATGGGAATAAAACATGTCATTGTGGCATCCATTAAGCACATGTAATGATTTCCATAGTAGCCAAGGCATTGCTACCAAGACCATCTTAGTGGACAAAGTCTCATTCTGAATCGAGTTCACTCCTCGTTTCAGTCCTGTAACACTGAACCGGATTAACTTACCATTCCAGCCATGTCTATCTCATGAGATATAAAATCTTTACCCAATTCATTGGAGGGAGATATAGGTCCCACCCATCTCAGAGTGAAATCATTCTTACTTATGCCACAAAATAAACATACATCATTCATAATAACCCAATAAATAAAATGGGTTTCATAAACATCATCCCATAATTACATAATCTATATAAAAGAAATGGATATCATTTAATAATAATAAAAGTGAAACCATGTAAATCATAGAGACCTTATACTTGAAACATACACATATGAAATAATGTCATCTTAGATGGAAAAAGGTTTTGATAAAACACCTGAAATGAATTCTTGAGGAAAATATCATTTCTTCTTCAAAATCAATTTCTTTTCACAAAACATCATGCTATTTTAAAAGAAATAGATTTTGTTGAAAATAGTCATGAAATAATTTTGAGTAAGCTTCATGAAAATAAGGCTTTATAAAACTATAAAATCCTTTCATGCCATATATGTTAAAAAAACATTCTTCTCATACTTTTGTTGGAAAAGTAAAATAGTACCTCATAACATAAACAAAAGAAAGATTCCTTACATACCATGTAGTAAAAGTCAAAAATTGGTAAAAAGGACTTTAAACATACATGAAAACAGTTTTATAAAACTTGGACATGGATGATTGAAATAACCCCAGTAAATACTTACGAATAAGCAATCTCAGATTAAAATGAGATTTGCAAAATTATCCCTTACCTAAGGTCTGATTTGCATCGTAAGTGTCCGAACCTCCTGTATAATGATTTAAATAATGTTATTTACTTATTAGAGAATCATAATTATTGTTATGATATCATATATGGTCATATTCTTAGCTTCTTATTAGTAATATTTCATTACAACTTGTTATTCGGGTGTTTATTACTTTTTGTTCTTATGCGTGATTTATCGAATAAATTCGTATTCTTCTCTTTAGGTTATAGATAACTCATTTCCATAATGTTATTAGTGTAATATATATCATTTTCATTCATTAAATTCCTTTATATAATCATTATGCAATGAAGATCATGTAGAACGAGTCACATCACATCGTGGAGACGGTATTCCGTACGTACGCACGAGCGATGATATCATTCCCATGATCATGGAATTGTATTGGAGTGTATGTATACTATTTCAGAATCAATATCACTTTACAATAATCATATATAGTCATTATTTACACCATTATACCTATCCAAGTAAGGTGGTGGTGGAAAGTAGATTACACCACGACGTGGAGACGGTATTCCGTACGTATGCACGCGCGGTGATTTCATTTTCCGTAGGATGGATAGATGGTGAAATAGGGTTGTTTCATACTTATAATAACATATTATTATATTAGTGATACTAATGTTATTACTTCATAATGAAACAACTAAAGAAGAAGAAGTGTAAGAAGAAATAAAGATGAAAGAATCGGTAACGGACATTACCTCTTCTTTGAAGTGCTTCTTTGAGACCTCCTTTTAGGGCACTAAAATTGGTCTTTGAAGAAGAAAAGGACCTCTAGGATGTCTCTAGGGAATTTTAGAGGACAAATTTGTAGGGTTTGGCCGAGATTTAAGGCTCAAAGTGGTGTGAGGAAGAGAGGGAGGATGTGCACTTTTATAAGGGAGGAGAGGGGCACCTTTGGAATTCTTAAAAATATTAATTTATAATAAATCTAAACCCACTTAAAAACCTCCAAAAATGACTCATATTCGAATATTAGATGCGATAGGGTTTTAATATCATCAACCAATAAAATCTAGACATGTTTGGATCTTATTTTAAACCTTATCATTTTGATTTATCCTTATTTAATCTATTTAAGTTTATTTGTGGTAATAAAATTCTAAATTTTAAATTATAACTAATAATTACTTATTTGTTGTGAATAATCCATAATTGTTTACTTTATAACATTATAGACCATATAAATTAAAATTTATAATTTTTAAATATTTTTGTGATTTTTAAACAATTTTATAATATGTTATTTTTATAAAATAACAATAGTGTCAATTTTGACACTATTCATTTATTTGAATTTAAATAAAATATATACAGAATATATGTTCGAAATAAAATCTTTAATAGATTCATAAAAGGTCATATGTGTCTATAAAATTAGTGGATCACATTAAATAGTTCATATAATGTTTATTTTATTATTGTTAAAACCAATTATTTGGTTTATCTCTTAATAAAATAATTACTACAACATTTTTGTATAATTATTTAATATACTTACTTGTCGCATAACAATTACAAATTAAATCCTATAATGAAGATAAATCTATTACCTTTCACAATAATACTTTTACTATAATTTATCATCTTAAAATAACAATATTTAAATTGTTATATTTATTAAATTATGAAGGTGACAACTTTGGCATCATTTAAAATAAAATAATATAAGTGTCATAATCACTTTAATGAGGCTCCAAACGGTCATATATAAAGTAATTGGATGCTTAAGGTGTAGATATACACTAACAATAAGTTTTGGTCAGGTTTGTGGGCCTTTTAATGGGTATTAGTATTTCAATAAAAACAATATTACTTATTTTCCACTTAATAAATAATTTCTGTATCATTAATGTATCACCATTAATGACAATTTTTTAATCCCTAAAAATTCTAAATAAATTATAATGATTTATATAATTTTTTTAGATTTCTGGAGACTATTCATGTTCAAAGTTTTATGATGTTTACCACTAAATTAAAATTATTATACTTATAAGATTTAAGAGAGTGAGATGTTGTAACTTTCTTTGGTTTTAATAATAATTAAATTATTTTCATGGTAAAAAGTCCATAAAATGAATCTAATCCGACCCTTAGGTTATATGGGTCTACCTTTAGCAATCAAATAGAATTTTGGCATGTGTTGGGATAATTTTATAATATTATATTTACCCTTAATTACCTGATTTACCGTTAACTTTGGTAAATAAACTTTACCGTAGTTACTATTCATAATTCCCAAAAATTAAAAAGTAGATTATTAACATAATTTGGACCCACTGATTCCAAATATGGAATCCATTTTTCCAAATTCAATACACAAAAGTTGCAGAAATTAAATTAAAATTAATCCCGTTGTCAAAAGAAAACGGGTTTTTTCTTTAAAAATTTGCAAAAGATTGAATTGATTTAACCTATGAATTTAATGTAAAATAAATTCTAATGACATACATTATATTAAATGGTAAAAATATATTCTATTTATACTTTAAAACCATTAAATATTATAATTTAACCATATAAATTATCGCGATGAAAAAAGTTGTTTTTAATTAAAATATAGCGTGTTTTTACTATTCATCAAAATATGAAAGTTACCAGAATAATATGAAAATTTTATCCAAAGTAAATTTTTATTTCTTGATTCCAAAAAAGAATTTTATTTTGTCAAATTTAACTTATAAAAATGTAAAAAACTATATTTAAGGTGGGTGCGCCATCAAAAGGCGGCAAAACTGCATTTTTTGAAAAATACTTATTTTACCCGAAAAAATTATTTTGTTCTTATACCATGTTCTAGAAAATGTGTAAGATGAATAATAATGTTATAAAATTAAAAATTTAGTTAATATTATTCATAAAGGCTAGTTTATAATAATATTATAATAATATATCGTTGTTTAGTAAAACCCAGTATTGCGTACAACACACGCTATCGAGGAAGGTCACGATTGTGTGTAATGAAAGCCAAGTCAGGGTTGTGTGTTGTGCAAGAATCCTTTGTTGTTTTATATAATAGAATCCAACCATATTTCATTTATACATTGAATATATATATATATATATACTCAATGTTGCGTATAATAACTATTATGAAAATTGTGTGTAACACGATCCAAGAATAGTGTTGTGTATACTGCAAGCTAATATGGTGTTGTGTATAACGCAAGGTAATATTGGTGTAGCATACAACACAAGAAATTAATGAAATTAAAAGAATATTTTTCATAAAATCTCTGGGTGTTACATTCTACCCCCCTTAAAATGAATTTCTCCCTCAAAATTCATTGGGGTTATAAATGGTTTACTACTCAAATGTTTGTTTAATAGAAACCCACATCGTAAAAAGGAGTACCAAAACATGGCTTTAAAAACTAAAGTATGAAATGTAACTGTTACGCAAATTAACTCATTACTGGGTTTCCACGTAGGAGAACATAGGTGAAAATATGGATATGGAAGAAAAATCTAACCATCAAGTTCTGATGGAGAGTGGTAGAGAACATGGCTATGAAAAAAGCCAACAATCACAAAGCTATTGATTTGTGATGATATAAGGTACCATCTGATTCATCGGATATAAGGGTACTAGGACAACATTTTTGGTTTTCAAGATCATTTCCCTAAATTTGATGAATTAAAAGAAATACTTGCATGATTTTGGTACAATCTCACTATTGTTCGTGAATTGAACAATTTGCACTTCATCCCTTAAAGAAATGAAGTTGAATTTGTTATTCGTGATGTTTTAGCAGATCATGTGATAGAATGATGGTTCATTCCATCTGTTTCAAGCAAAAGGTTAGAAAAAGTTATAAGTCCATCTTATGGTTAGATTAATCGTATATGGTTCCAAAAATGAACTTATACATCATATATCATACCGCCTAATAAAATAATACTAGTTTCTACTAACCAGGGACATCCTGTAGGCCAGTGGTAGGCGATAAAGGCCAGTCGCACTTCGGTTGTGGGTTCGATTCCCATAGCCTTGTCCGACGCGATGGGTTGTCACCAGTCTTACAGGTTGTCCTTTTTCTAAAACTACATTACTATAACATTAGATCAATAATATTGAAAAAAGTTCTATCCTTAAACAATACTAACTTATGTCCAACATTTTCCATTCCAATCTTTAGGCTTATCTAAAATACATCGATCCAAGCTCATAGTATAAAGAAAATGATTACTTGAAATTTCACATAACAATCACGTGAATTCCATCATTTATCCCCCATATATCATAAGATATATCTTGTTGGTAAAATTACAAACATGTGACTACCTTAATCGTGTATTCTCTTGAAGAATGAATACCCATTGAACCTTAGTGAAAACATGAATGTAGTTAAAAGTTAACACTTTCCACAAACCAAAATCCTCAAAATTCTTTATAATCAAACCATGATATCACATAGTTCTTATATAAATCATGATCGCATGAATACAATCAAACATCTCATTATCTTCTTATTCCTTCATTATGCGCATATCATCTTCTTTCCAAAAATATCTGAATAACCCTTCATGGTTACTGGTACCATTAATTATACACTTTCAAAACATAAGGAAAGACAACAGTGTAACAATCCTTAGATGTCTCTTTATTCCATAGTACCATGAGATTACTTATACAACATTACACTTGATAAACATGTAATCATTCCACTACCTTCTTAAACCATTGACTAAACTTCAACAATTCTTTCATATCACATATCATTTGTAGTCTCTTCATCATCATCAACATAAATATTACCCATACGACCATATTGATTCTCTTCATGAGACTTTACCTTAGGGAATTGGTTTTCATAATTCCCGTACATTCCACATTTAAAGAATTTAACCATTGTTGATGTCGTAGCAATACCATTATCATCATCCATGGTGTTAACTAAACCTTTTCCTTTGCACTTACTAGATTTAGTCCTTCTTTTCCACACCCAAAGCATCTTCCAGTTCCTTTGAAACATTCTCCTTGATGCCTCTTCCCACATGATTTACATAGGGGAAATTGAACTTTCTTTCCTCTAGGATCATCATGAAACTCCAGCTTTCTTTTATTAGCCGAGTCAGGAAACTTACCAAATTTGAGTTTATTGATCATATTATGAGATTGATGATTCGGAATAATAATGATATTTGGACTTCCAAATCCATTTTCATTTGGTTTCTCAGGAAGAATATCATTCCATTGTCCTTCATATCCTCCATTATCATGAATCTTCCTGTTTCCAGCCATTTTCTAAAACCCAAAAAGAATAGTGTGAGAGGCAAAAATCATGCTAGGGAAAAAAATAGTAAAGGGGGAGTACCCTCAATATCTAACAACTTATGTTAAATTCTAATATCGTTACCATAGTTCTAGGACTATATCCTATACGTATACTTATCCTTAGGGATATCCCTAGACATACCATAGAAATATCTCTAGGGATCTCACTAACGTTTTAAGATCCTAGTTTCCAAATGTTGACTAAACCTTTCCTCTGATACCAACTGTAGAGACCCAAAGCTTGACGTACATAGTCATTACATTAATTTTGCGGAATACTTAGTACATAACAAAAACACACACACAAGGACCATAATAGTTTAGTGTCTTTGGAAACTCTGAATATAAACAACTAATCATGTTGAAAGATCTTCAACATCTCCCATAACGATCTTCCCCTTTTTATTTCCTTACCTAAAACCTTTCTTTATTTCCTAGGGAAAATAAAACATAAAAAAGGGTGATCTCAAATGCTCATTATGGGCAAACATACAGAACATAAAACAATCCATAAACATTTGAAATCAAAAACTTGAACATGAAATCTAAACATTAAAACCTTGAGCAAAGACATAAATCTTGGAAGTACGTAAGGCATATATCATAAAGGAACATCAATCATGATAGAATAGAATGGGAATAAAACATGTCATTTTGGAATCCATTAATCACATGTAATGATTTCCATAGTAGCCAAGGAATTGTTGCCAAGACCATCTTAGTGGACAAAGTCCTATTCTGAATCGAGTTCACTCCTCATTTCAGTCCTATAACACTGAACCGGATTAACTTACCATTCCAGCCATGTCTATCTCATGAGATATAAAATCTTTACCCAATTCATTGGAGGGATATATAGGTCTCACCCATCTCATAGTGAAATCATTATTACTTGTGCCACAAAATAAGCATACATCATTCATAATAACCCAATAAATAAAATGGGTTTCATAAACATCATCCCATAATCACATAATATATATAAAATAAATGGATATCATTTCATAATAATAAAATTGAAACCATATAAATCATAGAGACCTTATACTTGAAACATACACGTATGAAATAATGTCATCTTAGATGGAAAAAGGTTTTGATAAAACACTTGAAATGAATTCTTGAGGAAAATATCCTTTCTTCTTCAAAATCAATTTCTTTTCACAAAACATCATGCTATTTTAAAAGAAAGATATTTTTTTGAAAATAGTCATGAAATATTTCGGAGTAATCTTCATGAAAATAAGGCTTTATAAAACCATAAAAATCCTTTCATTCCATATATGTAAAAAAACATTCTTCTCGTACTTTTGTTGGAAAACTCAAAAAGTACCTCGTAATGTAAACAAAAGAAATATTCCTTACATACCATGTAGTAAAAGTCAAAAATTGGTAAAAATGACTTTAAACATACATGAAAATACTTTTATAAAACTTGGACATGGATGATAGAAATAACCCCAGTAAATACTTACGAATAAGCAATCTCGGATAAAAATGAGATTTGAAAAACTATCCCTTAACATAGGTCCAATTTGCTTCGTAAGTGTCCGAACATCCTGTATAATGATTTAAATAATGTTATTGACTTATTCCAGAATCATAATTATTGTTATGATATCATATATGGTCATATTCTTAGCTTCTTATTAGTAATATTTCATTACAACTTGTTATTTGGGTGTTTATTACTTTTTGTTCTTATGCGTGTTTTGTCGAATAAATTCTTATTCTTTTCTTTAGGTAATAGATACATCATTTCCAGAATTTTATTAGTGTAATATATATCATATTCATTCATTCAATTCATTTATATAATCATTATGCAATGAAGATCATGTAGAACGAGTCGCATCACATCGTGGAGACGGTATTCCGTACGTACGCACGAGCGATGATATCATTCCCATGATCATGGAATTGTATTGGAGTGTATGTATAATATTTCAGAATCAATATCAATTTACAATAATAATATTTAGTCATTATTTACACCATTATACCCATACAAGTAAGGTGGTGGTGTAAAGTAGATTACACCACGGCGTGGAGACGGTATTTCGTACGTACGCACGCGTACTGATTTCATTTTCCGTAGGATGGATAGATGGTGAAATAGGGTTGTTTAATACTTATAATAACATATCAGTATATGAGTTATACTTATGTTATTACTTAATAATGAAACAACTAAATAAGAATAAGTGGAAGAAGAAATAAAGATGAAAGAATCAGTAACGGACATTACCTCTTCTTTGAAGTGCTTCTTTGAGACCTCCTTTTAGGGCACTAAAATTGGTCTTTGAAGAATACCAGGACCTCTAGGATGTCTCTAGGGAAGTGTATAGGAGAAATTGGTAGGTTTTGGCTGATCTTGAAGGCTCAAAGTGTTGTGAGGAAGAGAGGGAGGAGGTGACCTTTTATAAGGGAGGAGAGGGGCACCTTTGGAATTCTAAACAATATTAATTTATAATAAATCTAACCCCACTTAAAAAACTCCAAAAATGACTCATATTCGCAGATTAGATGAGATAGGGTTGTAATATCATCAACCAATCAAATTTAGACATGTTGGATCTTATTTTAAACCTTATCATTTTGATTTATCCTTATTTAATCTATTTAAGTTTATTTGTGGTAATGAAATTCAAAAATTTAAATTATAACTAATAATTACATATTTGTTGTGAATTTTCCATAATTGTTTACTTTATAACATTATAGACCACATAAATTTAAATTTATAATTTTTAAATATTTTTGTGATTTTTAAACAATTTTATAATATTTTATTTTTATTAAATAACAATAGTGTAAATTTTGACACTATTCATTTATTTGAATTTAAATAAAATATATACAGAAGATATGTTCAAAATAAAGGCTTTAATATATTCATAAATGGTCATATGTATCTATAAAATTATTGGATCACATTAAATAGTTCATATAATATTTATTTTATTATTTTTAAAACCATTTATTTGGTTTATCTCTTAATAAAATAATTACTACAACATTTTTGTATAATTATTTAATATACTTATTTGTCGCATAAAATTACAAATTAAATCCTATGATGAAGATAAATCTATTAACTTTCACAATAATACTTTTACTCGAATTTATCATCTTAAAATAACAATATTTGAATTGTTATATTTATTAAATTATGAAGGTGACAACTTTGGGATCATTTAAAATAAAATAATATAAGTGTCATAATCACTTTTATAAGGTTCCAAACGGTCATATATTGGGTCATTGGATGATTAAGGTGTATATATACACTACCAATAAGTTTTGGTCAGGTTTTGGTGCCTTTTAAGGGGTATTAGTATTTAAATAAAAACAATATTACTTATTTTCCACTTAATAAATAATTTCTGTATCATTAATGTATCACCATTAATGACAATTATTTAATACCTAAAAATTCTAAATAAATTATCATGATGTAGATAAGTTTATTATCTTTCTGGAGACTATTCATGTTCAAAGTTTTATGATGTTTACCACTAAATTAAAATTATTATACTTATAAGATTTAAGAGAGTGAGATGTTGTAACTTTCTTTGGTTTTAATAATAATTAAATTATTTTCATGGTCAAAAGTCCATAAAATGAATCTAATCAGACCCTTAGGTTATATGGGTCTACTTTTATCCATCCAATATAATTTTGGCATGTTTTAGGGTAATTTTATAATATTATATTTACCATTAATTACCTGATTTACCTTTAACTTTGATATATAAAATTTACCGTAGTTACTATTCATAATTCCCAAAAATAAAAAGTAGCTTATTAACATAATTTGGACCCACTGATTCCAAATATGGAATCCATTTTTCCAAATTCAATACACAAAAGTTGCAGAAATTAAATTAAAATTAATCCCATTGTCGAAAAAAACGGGTTTTTTTCTTTAAAACATTGCAAAAGATTGAATTGATTTGACCTACAAATTTAATGTAAAATCAATGATAATGACATAAATTATATTAAATGGTAAAAATATATCATATTTATACTTTAAAACCATTAAATATTATAATTTAACCGTATAAATTATTGCGATGAAAATAGTTGTTCTTAATTAAAATATATCGTGTTTTTACTATTCATCAAAATATGATAGTTACCAGAATAATATGAAAATTTTATCAAAAGTAAATTTTTATTTCTTGATTCCAAAGAAGAATTTTATTTTGTCAAATTGAACTTATAAACATGTCAAAAACTAGATTTAAAGTGGGTGCTCCATCAAAAGGCGGCAAAACTGCATTTTTTTAAAAATACTTATTTTACCCGAAAAATTTATCTTGTTCTTATACCATGTTATTGAAAATCTGTAAGATGAATAATAGTTTTATAAAATTCAAAATTTAGTTAATACTATTCATAATGTCTAGTTCATAATAATATTATAATAAAATATTGTTGTTTAGTAAAACCCAGTATTGCGTACAACACACGCTATCGAGGAAGGTCACGATTGCGTGTAATGAAAGCCAAGTCAGGGTTGCGTGTTGTGCAAGAATACTTTGTTGTTTCATATAACATAATCCAACCATATTTCATTTATACATTGAATATATATATATATATACTCAATGTTTCATAGAATAACTATTATGAAAATTGTGTGTAACACGATCCAAGAATAGTGTTGTGTATACTGCAAGCTAATACGGTGTTGTGTATAACGCAAGGTAATCTTGGTGTAGCATACGACACAAGACATTAATGAAATTAAAAAAATATTTTTCATAAAATCTCTGGGTGTTATAATGTATATACATTGTACAGTGTGTAGTTATATAAACTTAAAGTAGACCAAACAAACGACCGATACCATCTTTAGTATCAAATGGTGTCTGAATATGCATTCATTTAATTATTCAATTGATTTCATTTTAATTTATAATAAGGATACTGTATGTAAATAGTATCATTGGTAATAATAGGGGAATAAGAATAATAAATGATCTAGGGTGTAACCAAGGCATCCTTGACCTCAGCAGTCGAGCCAACGCATCATAGTATCACATGATGTTTGGATATAAATGTTATGGTTGTAATACAAGGAGTACACCCAAGGAATTCCGCTATAAAGGAGTCTAACTGAGTTTATAGTAATCTTGGGCTAAGCATAACTCATCCCAATGTAGTGGATCTATGGGGTCTCATTTCCAAAGACACGATGTTGAATCAAAGTAGTATATCTAGTGAATTCTAATATCTAAAAAATATTTCAAGTGAATCTTTGGTACTACATTGAGGAATTTTGGTAATAATAAAAAGACCATATTCTATGGTGGGTAACTCCCATGGAAATATGATAAATGAATCAGAATGGAGTCCTTTTAGTGATCAAGGAATTCCTTCAGGAATCTAAGGTTGGATCAAGTCGGATCATTCCTATAAAGGTTATAAATTTACAAAAAAATAAGAACCTGATACTCATTCCTTTTATACCATATATCAGCATAGGCCATATAATACTCATGCCATATAATCATTTAATATGTTCATTCAATTGCCTTTCATTAAGTGTGATAAGGTAAATCAAGGACCTGAAAAAAATATCAATTAAATTTACAATTAAAATAGGAAAAGAGATATCCATAAATTTATACTTGTCAATTCATTCAATTTAAGATTTATTGGTTATGATGGAACACTTACCTTATTAATTTTCTTGTCAAATACACATGAAAACTTCCACAGATAAACCCAAAATGGGTCACCAAGGGAATAGAAAATAATTTACCCTACTTGGGGTGGTTAACATAGAGTTATCAACCTCCATTGATGTTAACTTATATTAGTAGGTCCACAGAATTAAATCAAGAAAATTTAAATTAAGGAAGATAAATTTAATAATCATCACCCGGTGAAACTAACATGTGCATAGAAGAAACACATTATATATGGTGATAAATTAAGGGACGAGTCATACACCACCTACCTTATGCCTATAGTACATACCTCGTCTATTATCATCCCTTATTTTTTCCCTAATCTAAATGAAATGGATGAAATGAATAATGCCCTCAAAATAGGGAATATGAGCCTGCAAAAAAATAATTTCATTGATATAAAGAATAATAAAAAAATATCCTAAGGACTTAATCACTTACTATTAGGAATACAATGAGATGATCATATATCTAATCAGAGTCCAAATGATTAAATGGGAGAAAATACTAGGTTATAGAGGCTTGGGAGATCAAATGGGAGGAAGAATTAAGGTTTTGTCTGATAGAGGAGGAAAATAAGAAAGGGTGTTAAAATTATCATTATTAAGGTAAAACTATAATTTTACCACTTTAAAATTAGGTTTAATGGTTTGGATACATGTTTGGCCAAACCATGAACTATCTATGCATGGCCTACTATTTAAGGGGGGGAATCAAACATTTCTTTTGCATTGTTTGGGAAACCGTGCGTAAACTATGTGCTTTTCCTCTGTAAAAAACTGAAGAGTTTTAGCTAGGGAATGTGGGTTGGTTTACATGGTTAGGGAAAACCATTTGAACCCTAATACCCACTAAAATCCCCATGTATTTAGTAGATATAATGCATAATGGGCGGCATAGTTTCTATTAACCATGAAGCCTAATTGTTTCTCCCACTGATCAGGGTTCCAGGCTATAAAAAATCCCCAGACACCTTAATCTCATCTATATCCCCACTAGGCATACACATTAGGTCAAAACCAATGAATTATATTGAAAATAAAAGGGTCCATACATCATAGAAAAATACGGTTCATACACTCTTCCCCCTTAGAGAAACTCATCTTTGGGGTCCCCTTACAAGGGTGGTAGAATTCAATCTAACAACAACTCCAACCACTGAGCATGCATATTGGCCTCTCACTCCCAAGTATCATCCTATACATGGTCA
Organism: Viscum album; assembly: GCA_963277665.1. Classification (NCBI taxonomy): domain Eukaryota; kingdom Viridiplantae; phylum Streptophyta; class Magnoliopsida; order Santalales; family Viscaceae; genus Viscum; species Viscum album. The sequence continues at coordinate 352,990,736 of OY728155.1, read as the reverse complement.
TGCTTCCATATCATCCATGTTAAAGGGAAATAACAGCCTCATAGATCCTTATTTCTCTGATCAATGATGTGTATGGGATAGCCCTCAAAATAATCATCAACATCCAATTCATCATCCTTGGGATTGAAAGTATGAGAGTGGTCATCATCATAATGTAAAATTCATGAAATGAGGAAGAATTAATGCATGTAATGTTACCTCTATGGTAAAATAAATTGATAGTCTATTGGTCCAACACTATCCAAGATCTCAAATGGCCCAAAAAATGAGGCTACAACTTCTCTTTCCTTTGAATCCATTTATTCCCATGTCTGTGTGATACCTACAAGAAAACATGATCCACAACTTCAAATTCCTCAGGTCACTAATAGTAATCATCATAATATTTATTTCTAGACTATGCAGTAGAAATATGATTTATGATCAACTATACCTAATCAAAAGTCTCCTAAATGATATAAGAACCTAGTAGTACTGCCTCCCTTTCCTCTAGCCAACACAAAGGTGAACTACATGGCCTAACATACAAGGCCACATGTGGATCCATCTCAATTATAATATGAAATCTATTATTGTATGTGAACTCAAAAATAGGTAAATTATTCTCCCAAGAACCACTAAAATCAAGGAAGCATGCTCAGAGCATCTCCTCTAACAATTGTTTAGTTTGTTCTAACTTTCCATCTGTCTAAGGGTGAAATGTTACTCTCAAAAGAACCTATATACCTAAATCTCCTTATAAACCTTTCCATAACCTCAATGTGAAATAAGAATCCCTATATAAAATGATATTACAAGGTACCCCATGTATATGTATGATCTCACAGATTTATAATCTTCCATGATCATAAACTGAGAAAGTCTTCTAGAAATAAATAAAGTGGGGTACCTTCATCAGTCGATCCATGACTACCCAAGTTGCATCACTACCTTAAGGCAGCCTCAGTAAGACAACCAAAAACTCTATTTCTACATCTTCCCATTTCCATTTTCGGATAGGTAATGTCTGAATGGCATGAAGGCCTTAATTTTTATTGATTTTTGATAACCCCATTTTAAAGGGATGAGGGGGAACCCTTACAAGGCCCGTTGGCTCAGATGTTTCATCCCTAGACATGAATATTGGTGGCGCATGTCATAATACATATTGGAGATACCTAGTTGTACCTCCCACTGAGAAGCATGGGACTCTCACATATGTTACTATATCATGTTTTTAGGAACCTATATATTCCTATGTATACATAGGATGTCATCTATACCAATATACCAATCTGATGGCAGGTCCTCACTAGAAATACTCTCCCATATGACCAAACCTTCAGTATTTGAGAACTAACTTCTCTTAACCCAATCCATGAGTGAAGAGGTAATATATAAGGATGAAATAAAAGGTCATCTGTGACTCTCTTAAAATTCTAGAAGTATATTAGAAATAAGTCCCATAAATTTCCATTCATTAATGGATTCCTAAATGGGTTGTGCCTAGATTTTCTAGCTCAATGCATCAACTACTACATTTCCCTTTCCATACATATAAGAATGATCAAAGACAAAATACATAAGGTATTTGACCAATATTTTCTATCTAAGATTAAAGTCACACCACATAAAGATATATTTTAGGATCTTTAGGTCTGTATACATGAAAAAGTGCTCACTCATCTGATAATTCCTCTAGAAAAGCAATTCATGAACAACTATTGCAAGCCTGAGGTTGTGAGTCAGGTAATTACACTAGTGAGGTCTCATCTAAAGAGACTCGTAAAAAATGAATCAATCCTCATGTATCAATATTACACTCAAACTAATGCCTGATGCATCACATAACATTGTACAACATTTTTGGATATATCAGAAACAGAATCGATATCGATGTAAGCCTTATTTTCATCTCTTGAAAGGCCTTCTCACATGATTCAGACCAAAAGAACATCACATCCTTATTGGTTAGACTAATAAGAGGTGCATCAAGTCATGATAAGTCCTATATAAAATTATTTTAATATTCATCCATCCACAAGAAACTATTTATATCAAACATGTTCTTGGGATTCGCCTAGGAAGAAATAGCACTCACCTTATCTAGGTCAATAAATACTTCTGATTCTAAGATAAAATTACCTAAGATGTGAACCTTTTCAATCCAAAAGTTTCACTTGGAGAGGTTATCATATAAAAAATTCTCTAAAGATTTACTCAATATGATCTCAAGATGTTTGGAATAGTTTCTATGATTATTAGAATACACCAATACGTCATCCACAAAAACTATGGTAAATAGATCTATATAAATGTGGAAAACCATATTCATCTAGGCCCTGAAAATAGTGGTTTCACTCATAAGACTGAATGGTATAACTAGATACTCATATAAACTATACCAACTTTGAAAAGTTATATGTGGAATGTGTGAAGTCCTGACATGCACCTGATGATATCTAGATCTTAGGTCTATTTTTTAGAACACTTGAACATTGGAGAGGGTTGAAGAGATCATCTATTTGAGGAAATGGATACCTATAAGATCTCAAGTTTTTATTGAGGTATATATTTTTTTTTAGTTTAAATTTTTTTTATGGAATAATGTGAGTTCCAAAGGTGACCATGGGAGTTTTGGGAGTGTCAAACGCTTGTTCAAATCCCAAAACCAAACTCTTGGGGAAATAAAAGTGTGGCTGCATTATTAGTAGAAAATGTCGTACCCAAGCTACATGGTATGATAAAATCGTGTAGGGTTTTCTATAGGGATCTAGGGAGACATATGGTTTGTTGAAACCATGCATTAGGGGGCTCACACCCATGTAAAATCTACAGACATATTAACAGATTTGTTTTCATGGATTGAACATGGTTGGGAAAACAATGCACACTAATCGTGCAGGGTGCCACTTAAAGTAGAGAAGGGTTCACAGTTAGCACACTATTTGGATAACCATACATACAAACCATGAATAATGGGAATTTTGAGGCAAAATGATCAAATTTACCTTAAATCCTATTTAACAAAATCCTAATTTTGTTTCTCCTCTATTGGACATTAGTGAGGCATGGGGAGCTCCTTTAAAGGCTAGTTCATATCCTTTTATCTCGTTACTCCATCCAAAATTTAATTTAAACACCATTTATCATTTTGGATTCATGCAGGTGAGTTCATCACTCCTTTTATGTCATTCACCATTTCACTTCATATTAATTGAGTTATTTATGTGGAAGCTAATATTCTCTATTTTCAGGATCTTCATATGTTCTTTATTTTTTCCTGATCTGGATCGAATCAAAAGATGATACTATATTAACACTCTACCATAAACCTATGGTAGGTGGTATATACCTTTCCCTCAAGGTTTTGGGTTTTATAAGTGTAGTTTTCATTGTTCTGAATGCCGGACTTTCTGACGGCACCTCTAAAATAATTTGAATAATTGAATTGAATGAATCAAAACCTGTTTAGGATTTCCTTGATTACCATAGATATTTTTGGTGGTTATTTCCCTAACCCAAGCCACCCATGGGGTGTTCCTTTGTATATTATATGTTTTTACCACCCTAATGGTTGCATTTGTGTTTTCCTAGTTAGAGGAATCCACTGATAAGTTGGATTGAATTGTTTGATATGATAAGAAGATGGATTACCTCCCTTTACATGTGATGCATGATGTGTTTTTTTAACTATTATGTGTGAATTGTTATATTAGTGGGTAAACTCGTGAAATTTGATTAATAATTTAATTTAATAATGAATTTTTATATATAATTCCATGGGTGTGCTAAACCATGGGTCATGATACCATTATTGGATGCCATATATGATATTTCTCCTTGGTTATTGATTGTGTGGGATGCCTTGGGCCTTGCTGCCCCTTAGATTCGGCTTGCTTGGGCTCATAGAAGACATGGCCTATTAACATGATCCTTGGGGCCCATTTCAAGTCTTAATAAGTTTCCATTGAGATGCTCCTAGGAATTGATGAGGATTCTTCGGTTCAATATACCTTGGATCTAGCCTTATGGGGTCTGACTCTTCTGATTATATGGCTTAGTCATGGAAATCATGACATACCTGATTATATAGCTCAGTTATGGTTAATACGACACTTTTGGTTATATTTCATGGTCATGGATTATATTATTTACCAGTAATATGTTGTAGTCTTGAATGATATTAGATATTGTGTATATGGTATGTTTGTGGTGTTTATTTTAGTTTTCTTTATAGCTACCTTGTTATAAGAACTTGACCCCTTGTTTTTCAAGTGGCCTTGTTTGGATATATAGATTCAATTTTCTTATTTTACATATGTAATGGGTACTTGTTTCATTCTTTTTACTCCTCTTATATACATTTCACAATCCTTATCTTATATTTCACTGCTTGGAATTGTTATAGACACCATTGCTGGTGGCCTACTAGTATTTTTTTACACCCTATCTCAGGCCACCATTGGGTTCCTAAATAGACTATATGGATATAGGTAGGGACTAGGAAATATCAGAAGTATACTTCTTAACTTTGGATATGATTAGGATTAGGGTAGCATGGGACCAAGATATGGCTTATGTCGCTATCTATAGATAGTTATTTTTGGTCTTTTTGTTATTTTGATACATGTGTTGTATGGGTGCCTATGTACCTATTTTGGATGATTTTTAGACACATGACATGACATATCATTATATATATGAGTTTAATTATATAATTTTAAATATATATATTTATAATTTTATTTAATGTTCAATTATTATTGTGATTATGCTATGGGGATTTATTGGTCCAGTTGTCATAGTGTCTATTACTACTACTTATTATGTGTTGTTATGATTCCTTTATTGATTTGTATTATTGCTACCACTATGTTACACTATGACATGATGGAATATTCTTCCCACAGACACACCCTAGGCCCTTATTACTAGTCATCAGCCTTTGGCATTCGTGGAGATGTGCATGGGGCCATGGGACCCATTGGCTTGGGGGCACTGAATAGTGGCATCTAGGTCAGGACATTACAAATTGGTATCATAGGGGGTTCCTTTTCTATCTTTACTCTTTAGATACAATGGAAAGGGATTAGGAAGGAATATGAATTTGGTAATGATTTGTGCCTAGGAGTAGCTAACCCACGTACAGGAAAAAACCAAATTTCATGAAACATAAATTATAGTTTTTTGGATTTTGACTATTACATATGACCTGATTCCACTATTAGGTGATGCACTATAATTGTGATATTATTAGTGACATGATTTAAGGCTCTATTTTTCTATTACCTAATTACATGAGGGTATTCATCTCATGCATCATTTTATTCACTTTAAATAATTCACATGCCATGTGTTATGCCATACCATATAAGATGAATTGATTGACTATATAACTTGGTGATATGTGCCTTCTGTGATATACCTATTGTTTTGGTAGATTTTTTGTATAGGGAACTATGAAAATATGATTATAATTAGATTTTATGTCATAACATAAAGATTTTTCTATTGATTAGTCTATAGAAGACACCATAAGTAACCAATTGTGGAACATTGAGTCATGGATCCTTAGTCACATGGATTGGAACATGTTATGGTATGGATTAAGTGGATTTCTCATTTAGATTCATGAGGTGTATAGGCCCATACAGATCAAAATTGGTGAAAAATTTGGTTCAAAATTTTAAAAGAGAATTATGATCTAAATTTGAATTAAATGAAATGGAACTTGGTGAAAATAGGGAACTTGACCTTGACCTGGATTTTGAGTGGGTGTTAGGTAGTGTCTATAATGATGTTAGTGGATATTTCTCTTTACCCAGTTTGGATTTAGGAGTAGGGAGAGGTGTTAGATCTATTTATGGGAAGATTTTGACATGTCCTACACTTTTAGTTGCAAACTTTTGGTTATGCATATTTTATAAGGTATGTACTTGGAATTGTAGATACATGACACCATTATGACGTTAAATTATATTATATTAGGGTGTTGAAGACCCTACTCTAGATGCGGTGGGCCAGGGTATACCGGTGGATCCTCCTTCAGTACCACCTAAGGCATCATTATTTGTACCAAACATAGATTCTGAGGCATAATTCCATGAGGGGTTTATACACTATATACATAATTTTTGTGGCATATCATATCCTTCCTTTTCTATGGATAATCTGATACATGTGTTCCAATAAAAACATCCTCCCACAATTTTAGGGGATGGTAGTCCACAAGCTATTGATATGTTTCTTGAGAATGTTTTTTCAATTTTCAAGCATCTGTAGATACCTCCTTATAGGAGAGTAAAGATCGTGACTTATACACTTTGAGGAGTAGAAAAGTTCTGGTGGAATTTTTTAAGCTAGGCTTATAAACTACAGTATAAGGTTTGTGCTAATTTATAAACCATATTTTAAGAATACTTGTTCCCCATGACTTTGAGAGTGGAGTGGGCCAGTGAGTTTATGTGTATGGATAAGGGTTACATGATAGTTATGGAGTATTTTTTTCTTATTTATAGAGAATATGTTTTTGGCACCAATATATCTTGTTGATGAAGCAAAGAGGGGGAGATTCTTTGAGGAATATCTTAGACATTTTGTTGGATCATTGGAAAATGTGTTCATATTAACCTCTATTACAGAAATTTTGAATCATGAACTAATTTCATAGTGAAACCTAAGAGAAGAAGGGGGCATAGAGTAGGGAGGTTTGGTCTCTTGACCTAGTGGTTCAACATCCAATGGTAGGAAGTAGCATTTTGAGGATTCCTACAATATGAGTACTAGCCAAACTATTTGTGATGGTAGCTTCATTTTCTTTCATTGGTGAGGTAGATAAGGATAGGTGAGTAATCTTTGTAATCAAGACCTAGTCAAGTGTCGAGATTTTTTTAGTATGGTCCATGTACAACATTTTTATTGGACCTTCCCTCTAGTAGTTAGTGGAAGGGGTCATCTCCAACACTAGTTTTGGGGGTGGGTTTTTTAGTTCCACGTTAGGATGGGAACTGGATTAGTATTGGTTGATTAGTCTTATGTGGTAGTTGTGTCCAAGGTAGCTATGCATCATTTATACCAAGATAGTATAGTGGTATTTATCTAGGTAGTTAGGTTGTGTCATAGATTTGTGGTTCATTCCATACATTTTTGTACAGCCTACTCTTGAGATGGGTGTTGGGAAATCTATGGTGGGAGATATGATCTTAGTAGCCTATACTCTTGTATCATTCTTTTTTTGAGATAGGTGAATTGAATAGTTTTATATTTTTACCTATGGTGGAATTCCTTGGTCTAGTTGTATTGTTTTCTGATGGGTTCATGACACTTGATACTCCGTTGGGGATCAAAATAAATAGTGTGGGAGTTCCCCCTGGAGGCTGGTTGGTGTCACTTAATATGGGACTTTTTCAGCTCGATGTGATAGGGTTTTATGTCATACTCATAATGAAATGGATATTTTCATATTGATACTATGTGGATTTCTATCATCTAAGGGTGAATTTCACATCATAAGAGGGTAGAGTTTTTATTCACAAGGTTGAATGAGATATTCTGGAAACACAAGATAGACCTAAGAATCGTGGGATAGGTGGGATGACAACCAAGATTGGTAGTTTGTATATGGACAATTAGGGATCACACCAGGCTTATTTCCCTCCGTTTGAAGATCATTTCAGGGATGTTTTCCCTTAAAACATTCATTTTTACCCCATGGGAGAGAGTTAGATTTCTCTATTAATCTAGTTCCATGAGTTTCACCGGTATCTATTCCTAATTATAGGATTTTTATGATGGAGTTGCAGGAGCTCAAGATGTAGGTAGAGTATTTGGAGGAAAAGGGGATTATAAAACCAAGTACTTCTCCATGGGATTAGCCAGTACTTTTGTGAAAAAGGAAGATGGTATCCTCAGGATATGTGTGGATTATCAAAAATTGAACTAGTTGACACTTAAGAACTGGTATCCCTTTCCATGGATAGATGAATTTTTTTATCATCTTCTAGAATCTTGGGTTTTCTCTAAAATTGATTTAAAATTTGGATACCATTAGGTGCATGTTAAAACTATAGACATACCTTGTATATATTTTTGTAGCAGGTATGGTCTATATGAGTATATAGTTATTCTTTAGATCTCATGAATGTGCCTAAAGTTTTTATGTCACTAATGAACCAATTTTTCCATCCTTATCTGGATTTGTTTGTGGTTTTTTTATGTAAAATATCTATTTGTATTCCCACAATTGAAATTCTCATGAAAAACATCTTGATATCATTTCTAATACATTGAGATAGAATTGATTATATGCTAATCTCACAAATTTCCACTTTTGTATTGATAAGATCCACTTCCTGGGTCATATTATCTCTGATAAAAGAGTATAAATTGACCCAGAGAAGGTGTGTGTGGTAGTTTCCTTATTGGATACTAAGAATGTCCTTGATATATTGATTTTATTGAGTCTAGATAGATATTATAGGTATTTAATTTAGGAATTATCATGCTTATCAATGCCACTGATAGGCATGACTGAGAAGGGTGTGAAGTTTTTATGGTTAGATACCTACGATACAGCCTTTCAGGAGCAAAAAGGGAGATTGAATTCAGTGTCGGTCCTGATTCTTACAGAACTATACATGAGCTAAAATGTGTATTGTGATATAATAGGTATTAGTATTATAGTAGTTGTAATATAGGTATATATATTTATGGCATATGGGTCTTCTCAATTGGGTCCACATGAGAGTAATTACCCTACTCAGGATCTTGAATTGGCTATAGTTGTTCATGCTCTACATTGTTGGAGACATTATTTATTGGGAGAGTGTTTTGTGGTGTATAGTGAAAATAAAATACTAAAGTAAATATTTATGTATTGTGATCTGAATCCGAGGCAGCAAAGGTTTATTGAGTGCTTATAGTATTTTGACTTTAAGATTGCATATACGGCTCGAAATGGAAATGAAATGGCTAATGCACTAAGCAGGAGGACTCAGATACATGCAGTTCAAGAGACCAGTGGTGATTAGAAGCTTATGTAATTTTTATTTGATATTACCTTGGATTTGTAGTATATCCAAGGTAACACTTTTTATTCAGCCTTAGTTGTGACCTATAACCTTCTGGATAGAGTTAGAATGAGGTAGCTATTAAACTTTGTGGGCATGGTCCTATAGGGGAGTGTGGCATGAGGGGACCTACATCTTCATTGGATTATATATAAGAATGAGAGACAATATATACATTTTCACATTTGGGTTCTATTGGACATATGATGTGGGAGTTTCATGCCATAGTTTGGGTCGTTCATCCTGGTGTGACCAAGATGTATCGTGATTTGGGTCTCCAGTATAAGTGATCGAGGATGAAACATGAGGTAACTAGTTTTCTTATGAGTTTTTTCACCAGTTAGATGGAGAATGTGGAACATCAATCACCAAAATAACTTTTACAGTAGTTTCCTATTACTAAGTGGAAATATGATGATTTCATGATGTATTTTGTGACTCGTTTCCCAAGGTCTCCTTGAGGTAGTGATGTTGTGTGGGTTTTTGTTGATAAGATCATGAAGGTTTCTCATTTCTAGCTGATCAGGGAGACCTTTATAGTTTATGATATTGGGAGGTTTTAGAAATGTGAGATATTAGGGCTTCATGGGGTTTCATGTACTATCATTTCAAATAGGGATTCCCAGTTTACGTATTGTTTCTTGAAATGTTTATAGAGGTATTTGGGTACACGGGTGCTCCAAATAATGGAATACCAGCCTTAGACTAATTTCCAACCATAGAGTATGATTTAGGTTCTTGAGAATATGTTTAGATCATGTTTCCTCAATTTTGGGGGCTCTTGGGAGATATATATACCCCCAATTGAGTTCACCTACAATAATACTTATGAGGAGACTATACAGATGGAAACATATGAAGGTTTTTATGGTAGACCATAATGATATCCCATGTGTTGGTTAGAGGTAGCTGAGGTAGATTAACTGGTACTGAGTATTGTATAGGAGACTTATGAGAATTTCATATTGATTAGAAAGTGGATGTCTACTTCATAGTCTTGACAAAAGTCATATGTTGATCGTTGTACAAGACCTCTAGAGTTTGAGGTCAGGGATCATATCTTTTTATGTTTCTCATTAAATATGGGACATAAATGTATTAGGATATACAGAAATAATTCTCCACGATATGTATGTATATTCGATATTCTAGAGTGAGTTGGTTTGGTATCCTATCAGTTTCAGTTTCCTCATAGTTATCGATTCATTCACAATGACTTCCATGTATATCAACTATGCCATTGTCACTCAGACCCATATCAAACTCTATATCTAGATGATTTGGGGTTGCAGGTTGATGCATACACTAAGGAGCATCCTATTCGTATCATTGACAAAAGCATAGAGGTTATATGAGGTCGGTCGGTTCCTTTAGTACAGGTTCTATGGAAGCACAGACGTGTACAAGATGATACTTAAGAGAGGGAGTCCGATGTTTATGCTTAGTGGTCAGATTTATTCTCAAGTGATTCTTGACCATCCAAATAAGGAAAATTCATGTAATAATTTATATAAGGGGGGATATTGTAAGATCTTGATTTTTTTATGTATAGATCTTTTCATTTTCGATTTAAATTCTTATTTATGATCAAATTTGAGTTCCCAGTGTGATCATGGGAGTTTTCATTATGTCTGGGGATTATTCAGAGTCAGAACCCAACTCTTGGAGAAAACTAGTTGGTCTGTATGGTTAGGAGAAACCATGCGACCCAAGATAAATGGTTTGATGAAACTGTTTAGGGACTGACAGAGAGCTCTGGGGAGCCGAACTGTTTGATGAAACCATTCATCAGGAGGTACACGCTTTTGAAAAAACTTAAAACTTTTTAAAAAATGTGTTTTTATATTCTTTTCATAGTTATGAAGACTATACATACTAACCATGCAAGGTTCCCCTTGAAGTTGTGACCTATGCATTGTTAGTGCATAGTTTGGTCAACCTGTGGATAAACGGTGCGGCCTAAGAATTTTTAGGAAAAATGACCAAATTTACCTTAAAACCTTTTTAATCTGATCCTAATTTATTTTCACCTCCATTGGATATTATTGAGGAATGGGAATATTCTTTTAAGGTTAATTCATAGTCTTTCATCCCATTTCTCCATCCGAATTTGGATTCAAACATCTTCGGTCTTGTTGGATTTCTGTCGGTGAGTTATTCATTACTTTTGTGTCATTATTCATTTGAATTCATATCAATTGAGCTATTTAGGTGAAATATAATATTCCTTATTTCTATATTCTTTGTCCATTCATTATTTTTCTTCTAATATAGATCAAATTAGAAGCTGATATTGGACGAGCACTCTACTATGGACCTAGGGTGGGTGGTCTATACCCTTCCCTCAAGGATTAGTGTTCTATAAGCATATTTTTCATTGTTTTATGTGATAGAATTTCTAAAATCACCTCTAAAATGAATTTAATATTATAATTTAATAAATAAGAAACTGTTTAGTTTTACCTTGAGTGCAATAGATATTGTTGGTGATTATTTCACTAGCCCAGGCCACCCATGGGGTTTGCATTTGTATCTTCTAAGTTTTTACCACCCCTATGGGTGAGTGTGTTATTTCCTTGTTAGAGGAATCCCTTAATAAATTTAAATGAATTATTTAATATGATAAGGATATGTATTCCCTCCCTTTCCATGTGATACATGTTGTGTTTTGTTTAACTGTTATATGTGAATTGTTGTATGAGTGGGTTAACTCATGAAATGTGATTGATAATTGAATTGAATAATGGATGTTTCCATAGTACGCCATGGGTGTGTTACACCAAAGGTCAAGATAATGATAGTGGGAACCTTGGTTGAGATTTTTCATTGGTCCTTGATTATGTGGGATTCCTTAGGCATTGTAACCCCTTGAATCTAGATTTCTTTGGATCTAAGAGGATATGGTCTATTGACATGCTCCTTGTACCCCATTCCAAGAATAAATAAGTTTCTATAAAGATGATATTGGGACTCAATATAACGACCCATACATTACATACATTGTTATTACTTGAAAATTGAAGCACACTTATTACAACATATAACAAAACCATGAAAGGACTGTATAGGTATAGTGTCTTTAGAAACTGGGAAACATAAACAACTGGTTCATAAATCCTCTACATTGTCTCCCTTTTATTTTATCATATCTAGAGTCCCTTTTGGAATATCTTACTTAATACCCATATTACTGACCTGGGGAAAAGAAAACATACAAAAGGGTGAGCTCAAATGCTCAGTAATGGTAAACAAAAAAATATCAATCATATCATATTCATAAGAACATATCATTTTCAAAATATTAACCTATAAAAGAGATCATAATATCATAACATGGGATAAATCATGGTAGTGAAATGTAATCCCAGTAATAATAACATAAAACATGAAACTTTGTGGCATACACACATAATCATAGAGAATCATTTCTTAGTAGTCAAGACTCATTTTCAAGACTATCCTAGTAGACAAAGTCCATTTCTGAACCAAGTTCACTCCTCGTTTCTGTCCTGTATCACTGAACTGGATTAACCTAACATTACATCCATGTCTATATCATGAGATATAAATCTTTATCCAATGCATTTTAGGGAGATATAGGTCCCACCCATCTCATAATGATACCATTCTTATATGTGCCACAATATCATAAATCATACATCATAGCATAACCCATGTAACAAAAATTGGATTCTTAAACATCATGCCATCATAACATAATCCATATAAGATAAAAGGACATAATAAAAATAATTTGATCATAACATAATCAAATTAATGTAAAAATATGTATAGAAACATAACCCTATATTATCTTAGATGGAAAATAATTTTGATAAAACGCTTGAACTCCATTCATCAGGAAAATATTCTTTCTACATCAAAAACATTTTTTCTTTCTTAACATGTCATAATATTTTAAACTAAAAGAAGTTTATTAAAAATGAACTTGAAAACTTGTAAATTAAGCTTCATGGAAATAATGTTCTATGAAATCATAAAAATCCATTCATGTCGTATAAGTTAAAAAAACATTCTTCTCATACTTTTGCCGGAAAAGTCAAAAAGTACCTCATACTAAAAACGAAAAAAATTTCCTTTCATATCTTTTACTAAAAACTCACAAATGGGTAAAATTGGATTTATAAAATTATAGGAGGATAGAAATAATATTATATATTAAGGAAACATGTATGTGGATGATAAATATTCCCTAGTAAATTCTGAAGTATAAACAATCTCGGATAAAAATGAGATTGCGATATTTTCTCTTACCTTAGGTATGATTTGATAAGTACGTATCCGAACCTCCTGTATAATGATTTAAATAATTTCATTGACTTATTACAGAATCATATTCATTGTTATGATTTCATATATGGTCATATTCTTATCTTCTTATTAGTAATATTTCAATGCTACTTCTTATTCGGGTGTTCATTGCTTTATGTTTTTATGCATGTTTTGTTGAATAAATTCTTATTGTTCTTTTTAGGTTATAGATAACACATTTGTAGAATTGTATTAGTGTAATATATATCATATTTATTCATTAAATTCATTTACATAATCATTATTCAATGAAGATCATGTAGAACGAGTCGCATCACACCGTGGAGAAGGAAGGTCATACGTACGCACGAGCGATGATATCGTACCCATGATTGTGGAATTTTATTGAAGCATATGTATACTATTTCAGAATCAATATCACTTTAAAATAATCATATATAGTTACTTTTTACACCATTATACCCATCCAAGTAAGGTGGTTGTGTAAAACAGATTACACCACGGCGTGGAGACGGTATTTTGTACGTACGCACGCGCGGTGATTTCATTTTCCGTAGGATGAATAGAAGGTGAAATAGGGTTGTTTCATATTTATAATAACATATCAGTATATTAGTGATACTTATTTTATTACTTAATAGTGAAACAACTAATGAAGAGTAAGTATAAGAAGAAATAAATTTGAAAGAATCAGTAACAGATATTACCTCTTCTTCGACACGCCTCTTTGAAACCACCTCTTAGGGCAATAAAATTGGTCTTTGAAGAAGACCCGGAACTCTAGTATGTTTCTAGGGAAGTTGAGAAGTGAAATTTTCAGGTTTTGTCCGATCTCTAAGGCTCAAAATTTTGTGAGGAGGAGAGGGAGGAGGTGCCCTTTTATAAGGGAGGAGAGGGGCTCCTTAGGAAAAACATAAAATATTATTTTATAATAAAGTCATATTCGGTTTTTTAGCTCCAATTGATTTATTTCAAAGATAAGTTGTATATGGTTATAAATCCTCTAAAAAATAGGTTTTAGAAACGTTTATGTTACTATTTTAACCTTATCATTTAGATTTAACTCTAAGTTAAATAATTTGACTTTTACTGTGTCTTCTTGTTTTCTTACACTATATGGTTACTAAACTTACTATAACAAGCCAAAAGAACCCCAAGTGGTTCATTATTAATATATATAACCTTATATAAGTCATTTGGAGGTACCTTATATATTTATAAATAAAATAACTATTAATAATATAATATTTGTTTTAAAAACTATTTTATGTCAATTTTGAAACTATTTGGTAATTGATTTTTGTGAAAATCAAAACAGCATGATTAGTTTGAAAAAAGTTAATAAAATCAATACTAACATGTCATATTAACCTATAAAATTAGTGTAATTCATAAAACATCTAAAATTACATTTATTTGGGTATTTATAATATCAATTATGTTAATATTTCATTAATAAGGTAATTACTGCATCATCATTGAGCCATAAATAAATTAAATTATTTAATGTATAAAAATTATAAATAAACTACCATTATGTAGTAAATATTTTTATATTTCTAATTAATATTTATAGTCGAATTTATCTTATGTATAACCCAATATTAAAAATGTTTTAGTTATTAAACTTTGATTTTAACTCTTTTAACTCTTCTTTAAATAAAATAATAATAAGTGTCCTAATATAATCCAAGTGGACATAAAGGTCATATTTTATTTCTAAGGTTGTTTTTGGTCGAATTAAACTTATAAAATAGAATTAAAACATGTTTTAGGGTAATAATAATATCATTTTTACCCTTAATTACCCTATTTACTTTTAACCGTGGTAAATAAAAGTAAAAAGTTACTATTCACAAAAAATGATTTTTATCTTATTGAACCACATTTTACTCCTTTATATTAACTTTGTATCTCGTATTTTCAAAATTCAACTCACAGAAGATTTAATATTAAGTTTTTTGTACAATTGCAAATTCTCCTAGGAGGTGGGTAAAAGACGGTAAAAAGTTCAATAAAATTTTTATGTATCTATATTATTATAAAATTACTCCATTGAATTGCATTGAACTTATATAGTTATTATGTATCTATTTTGACCTAAAATAAATTAAAATAAAAAAATGATTATTTAAATAAAAAGTTCGTTTTAACCAATAACTCAGTGTTTTCACTATTAATCAAAAATTGAAAGTTTCCAGAAAAATACCAAAAATTCACCCTGGGATAATTTCAATATTCTGAATCCAAAAATGAAGTCCATTATGAAATATAAGATTTATAAAATTTCAAAAATTGGGTATTAATATTCATAACGGCTAGTTAATATGATATTTTAATAACATATCATTGTTTAGTGAAACTCGGTATTGTGTACAACACAAGCTATTGAGGAAGGTTGCTCTTACGTATAACGCAATCCAAGCTAGAGTTGTGTGTAGTGAAAGATTCCTTTGATGTTTCATATAACATAAGACATAAAAAATATACTTCTTAAAAACTATCAGGGTTTTACATTCTACCCACCTTAAAATGAATTTCACCCTTGAAATTCGTCACTTCATAACAAACAGATGAGGATACCTCTCTCTCATCATATCCTCAATCTCCCATGTAGCTTCTTCTAATTGGAGGTTCCTCCATAAAACTTTCTCCAAGCGAGTGGTCTTGTTCCGTAGAACTTTTTAGCTACGATCCAGAATCTCTATCGGTTGTTCTTCATAAGAAAGATCTTGCTCCAGTGGTATAATTTCTGAGCTTAATACATGTGAAGGATCGGATATGTACTTTCTCAGGAGACATACATGGAACACATTGTGAACTTGAGATAGATTTAGTGTAAGAGCCAATCGGTAAGCTACCTTCCCAACACAATCTAGTATTTCGAAAGGACCGATATACCTAGGGCTCAGCTTTCCCTTCTTTCCAAATATCATTACTCTCTTCTAAGAAGATATTCGTAAGAACACTTTATCACCCACTTCAAACTCTAGGTCTTTTCTTCGGTTATCGGCATAACTTTTTTGTTGAATCTGAGTTACTCTTATGTGTTGTTGAATGGATCTAACATTTTCTGCCATCTCATCAACAAGATCAAGTCCTAATAGATTTCTTTCCCAAACTTCATCCCAACAAGTTTGAGTCCTGCATTTCTTTCCATAGAGAGGTTCATAAGGAGCCATCTGAATACTGGAGTGAAAGATATTATTATAATAAAATTACACCAAAGGTAGGTTTTCGTCCCAACAACTGTTGAAATCCATAGATCAAGCTCTTAACATATCTTCTAGAGTTTGAATTGTTCTCTCAGACTGACTGTCTGTCTGAGGATGATAAGCAGTGCTGAAACTCAACTCTATATCTAAAGTATTCTAAAGACTTTTCCAGAACTTTGAGGTAAACCTCATATCCCAATCAGATATAATGGAAAGTGGTACTCCATGAAATCTTACCACTTCCTTTATATATATCCTGGCAAGCTTATCAAGAGAAAAATATTCTCTAATATCAATGAAGTGTGCCGACTTCGTAAGACGATCAACTATAACCCAAATAGCATTATTTCCTTTGGATGTTTTAGGAAGTCCAGTGAAAAAGTCCATAGTGATGTTTTCCCATTTCCATTCTGGTATGGGTAATGGTTGTAACATCCCCTTAGACTTCTATCTCTCACCTTTAAATTTTTGAGAAACTAATCATCAAGAGACATATTCAGCAACATCTCTTTTCATGCCATCCCACCAGAAGTACTGATTCAGGTACCTATACATCTTCGTGCTTCTAGTGTGAACAGAGAATGAATAGTTATGAGCTTCATCCAATACTTCCTTCTTTAATTATGGGATGAGAGGAACACAAACCTGATTCCTAAACCTTATTATTTCATCACAATCAGTGTGTAATTCAGGAACATTTCTCACATTCTTTTGTAACTCTACATCTTCTTTCTGTGCCTCTTTAATATTCACATGTATAGATGGTTGAACATTTATTTGACAAAGATAATATTTTTTCCATTCTATTATAATTCCAAGATCCATCCTTTGTAAATCCATAAATATTGGATCTTTTGTGATCCTCATCATGGATAAGCTAGCATGGTCTTGTCGACTTAATGTGTCTGCCACCTTGTTTGCTTTCCCACGGTGGTAATGAATTGAGCAGTCATAATCCTTAATAAGATCCAACCATCTTCTTTGGTGCATATTCAGCTCCTTTTGTGTGAAAATATACTTCAAACTTTTATTATTAGTATAAATATCACACCATTCACCATAAAGATAATGCCTCCATATTTTTAATGCAAAGATTACTGTGGCTAATTCCTAATAATTATTTGGGTAATTTTTCTCATGGATTTTCAACTGTCATGAGGCATAATCTATCACTATATCATTTTACATGAGAACACACCCCAATCCCTTCTTGGATGCATCACTGTAGATCACAAACCTTTCTCCACTATAAGGCAGTATGAGCACAGGTGCACTGGATAACCTTCTTTTTAACTCTTTGAAATTCTCTTCACACTCCTCCGTCCAAATGAACTTAACTCCTTTTCGAGTCAACCTGGTGAGTGGATTAGATAACCTTGAAAAATATTTCACAAAACGTCAATAATATCCATCCAAACCAAGAAAACTTCGGATCTTAGTTACTTTTGTTGGTCTCGACCATCTTTCGATAACCTCTATTTTTGCTGGATCCACAGATATCCCCTCTTTTTAGATTATGTGACCCAAAAATGAAACTTTTTGAAGATAGAATTCCCAATTGGTAAATTTGGCATAAAGATTCTCCTTTATTAGGGTCTTTAATACAATTCTAAAGTGATATTCATATTCTTCCTTTCCCTTTTAATAGACAGAAATATCATCTATAAAGACTACCACAAACTGATCAAGATAGTTTCTAAATGCTCTATTCCTTAGATCCATGAGGATAGCAGGGGAATTAGTAATACCAAATGGAATCTCTATAAATTCATAGTGTCCATACCTTGTACGAAAAGTCATCTTTGGTATATCTTCTTCTTTGAACCTTAATTGATGATACCCTGAATGAAGATCAATCTTGTAAAAGTATTGAGCTCCGTGTAGTTGGTCAAATAAGTCATCAATGCGTGGGAGAGGATATTTTTTCTTGATATTGATCTTGTTAAGTTCTCGATAATCAATGCAAAGTCTCATTAATCCATCTTTCTTCTTAACGAACAGAACAGGTGCTCCCCAAGGTGATGCACTAGGGCATATGAATACCTTAACAAGATTCTCTTGGAGTTTCTTATTCAATTCCTACAACTCAATTGGGGCCATTCTATAAGGTGTCCTTGAAATAGGCATAGCTCCCGGTATGAGTTCTATTGAAAACTCAACTTCATGATTTCATGAAAGACCTGGAAATTCCTCTATAAAGACATCATCAAACTCCATTACAATGGGTATATTCTTAATCGTGAGTTTCTCTCCAACCATTTGAGATATATAACCTTCATTTATTGGAATCAATACCCATAAGATGGAAGAAATTTCCATTGGAAGGTTATATTCATCCTTGCATCGATAGATGATAGTTGATTGATCGGGAATATTAAATGTGATTTCCCTTCATTGGGAATTGATATGAGATTCATATAATGAAAGCCAATCAATGCAAATAATCACATCAAATTCCACTATAGGAAGGATCACAATATTTGCAGGAAGCACTTTCCCATAAACTTCAATCGGAGAAGAATTGTAAAAATTTTATGCGACTGTTGTTCCATTAGGGGTTGTCACAGCTAACTCAATATCTAACTGCTGGGGTAATATGGAGATACCCTTAGAAAATTCACTATAAATAAAAGAGTGGGTGGATCCATAATCAAATAAAACATTTTCTACTTTAGAGTGGATGGTAAGTTTACCTTTCACCACATCATTATCATACTCCACATCGCCGATAGAAATTACATGTGACTTTCCTTTGTCTTTGGCCTTAAGAGTTTGTTGACATTAATCATTATCATTAACCCTTGTATTAGGGAATTGATTGGCATAATTCCCTATTTCCTTACACTTGTAACATTGAATTGTAGGAGGTGCATTTTGTGTAGTCTTTTCTTTTTTCGCATCACTAGACATATTCTTCCCATCATTGTGACATTCAAAAGCCTGATGACCATCTTTTCCAAATTTGAAACATTTACTTTTCCCTTTAAGACAATTCCCTCCATGTTTCTTTCCACACTTTGAGCATAAGGTAAAACTCATCTTCTTTTCAGTGTAGTCTTTAGATTTCCCTTTGAATTCCATTTTCCTCTTTTTATCAAACCCATATTACTGATTGGTTACTCCAATCCCCATCTCAACCTTGAGAGCACATCGAACAATTTCCTCATAGCTATTGTAGTCCCTTATGTATAAAACCCTTCGAAGACTTGGTTTTAAGCCACCAAAAAATCGATTGATCTTACTCTCAGGTTGGATAATAATTCCGGAAGTGTACCTTGCAAGTCTTGAAAATTTTTCTTCATAGGTACCAACAGATTTATCATCCTTTTGCTTTAGTTCAAGAAACTCCTTCTCCATCTTTGTTCTAAGAATATGAGGGAAGTACTTATTGAAAAACAAGTTCTTGAACTCATACCATTCCATGGATTCAATTTCATCTTGGGGCCTTGTATTCTTGATAAGATTACACTGTTGATTACTTCACCTTACAAACGATATACTGCTAGGATGACTTTATCATGTTTAGAACATTGTAGAAATGAAAATATCTTTTTAGTGGTACTGATCCATTGCTCAGCCACTAATGGATCAGTAGACCCACTGAATGAGGGTGGACGTTGCCTCATGAAGGATTCAATAGAATTTTGCTCCTTCCTTTGCTCATTTGGAAGTCCAGCATGATTCATTGATTAAGAAAGTTGTGTGACCATGACTACAATATTTTGTATTCCAGCTCTCATAACATTTGGTTGCTCAGGGGTACAATCATTTCATTGCCCATCGCATTCCACATTAACACAGTTCCTTCAGGTTCCATCCATTGACTAAAACCAAGAAGCATAGTGTGAGAAACACTAATCATAACAGGAAAACCACATAATCAAGAATAAAATTTAACACTTTAGGTATTATCATAGGTTGTTCATGTCCATATCAAAAACACTAATATTGTGTTCAATTCATAGACATATCCTTAGGGTTCTTACTAAGGCTTTAACATCCTAGTTTCCAAAGGTTGACTATACATTTCCTCTGATACCAACTATAATGTCCCATACATTACATACATTATTATTACTTCAAAATTGAAGCAAACTTATTACAACATATAAAAATACCATGAAAGGACCGTATAGGTATTGTGTCTTTAGAAACTGGGAAATATAAACAACTGGTTCATAAATCATCTACATTGTCTCTCTTTTATTTTATCATATCTAGAGTCCCTTTTGGCATATCTTACTTAATACCCATCTTCCTGACCTAGGGAAAAGAAAACATAAAAAAGGGTGAGATCAAATACTCATTAAGGGTAAAAAAATGAAATATCAATCATATCATATTCATAAGAACATAACATTTTGAAAATTTTAACCTGCAAAAGAGATCATAATATCATAACATGGGATAAATCATGGTAGTGAATGTAATCCCAATAATCATAACATAAAACATGAAACATTTTTTCATACACACATAATCATAGAGAATCATTTCTTATTAGTCAAGACTCATTGCCAATACTATCCTAGCGGACAAAGTCCATTTCTAAACCAAGTTCACTTCTTGTTTCAGTCCTGTATCACTGAACTGGATTAACCAGTCGTTCCAACCATGTCTATCTCATGGAATATAAATATTTACCCAATTAATTTGAGGGAGATATAGGTCCCACCCATCTCATAATGATACCATTCTTATGTGTGCCACAATATCATAAATCATACATCATAACATAACCCATGTAATAAAAATGGTATTCTTTAACATCATGCCATCATAACATAATCCATATAAGATAAAAGGACATTATAAAAATAATTCCATCATAATATATTCAAATCAATGTAAAAATAGGAATAGAAACAGAACCCTATATTATCTTAGATGGAAAATAATTTTGATAAAACGCTTGAACTCCATTCTTGAGGAAAATATCCTTTCTACTTCAAAAACATTTTTCCTTTCTTAACATGTCATACAATTTGAAACTAAAAGAATTTGATTAAAAATAAACTTGAAAACTTGTAAATGAATTTTCATGGAAATAATTTTCTATGAAATCATAAAAATCCATTCATTCCGTATAAGTTAAAAAAACATTCTTCTCATACTTTGGCCAGAAAAGTCAAAAAGTACCTCGTACTAAAAACGACAAAAGATTCCTTTCATATCTTTTACTAAAAACTCACCAATGGGTAAAATTGGATTTAAAACATTGTAGGAGGACAGAAATAATATTACATATTAGGGAAACATGTATTTGGATGATAAATATTCCCCAATAAATTTTGAAGTATAAACATTCTCGGATAAAAATGAGATTGTGAGATTTTCCCTTACCTTAAGTCTGATTTGCTTCATACGTATCTGAACCTCCTGTATGATGATTTAAAAAATGTCATTTACTAGTTACAGAATCATATTCATTGTTATGATATCATATATGGTCACATGTTTATCTTCTTATTAGTAATATTTCATTTCTACTTGTTATTCGGGTGTTCATTGCTTTTATATTCTTATGCATGTTTTGTCGAATAAATTCTTATTATTCTTTTTAGGTTATATATACCTCATTTCAAGAATTTTATTAGTGTAATATATATCATATTTATTCATTAAATTCATTTATATATTAATTATTCAATGAAGATCATGTAGAACGAGTCGCATCACATCGTGGAGACGGTAGGCCGTACGTACGCACGAGCGATGATATCGTTCCCATGATCATGGAATTGTATTGCAGTGTATGTATACTATTTCAGAATCAATATCACTTTAAAATAATCATATATAGTTGTTCTTTACACCATTATACCCATCCAAGTAAGGTGGTGGTGGAAAAAAGATTACACCACGGCGTGGAGACGGTATTCTGTACGTACGCACGTGCGGTGATTTCATTTTCTATAGGATGGATAGAAGGTGAAATAGGGTTGTTTCATATTTATAATAACATATCAGTATATTATTTATACTTATGTTATTACTTAATAATGAAACAACTAAATAAGAGTAAGTAGAAGAAGAAATAAATTTGAAAGAATCGGTAACGGATATTACCTCTTCTTCGACACGCCTCTTTGAAACCACCTCTTAGGGCACTAAAATTGGTCTTTGAAGAATACCAGGACCTCTAGTATGTTTATATGGAAGTTGATAAGGGAAATGGTCAGGGGTTTTCCGAGCTTTAAGGCTCAAAATTGTGTGAGTAGGAGAGGTATGAGGTACCCTTTTATAAGGGAGGAGAAGGGCACCTTAGGAAAAACTTAAAATATTATTTTATAATAAAGTCATATTCGGTTTTTAATAGCCCAAAATTGATTTATTTTGAATATAAGGTGTGGATGGGCATAAATACTCTCAAAAAATAGGTTTTATACAAGGTTAGGTTACTATTTTAACCTTATCATTTAGATTTAACTCTAAGTTAAATAATTTGACTTTTACCGTGTCGTCTTGTTTTTTTACACTATATGGTTAATAAACATACTATAAAAAGCCAAATGAACCCCAAGTGGTTAATTATTAATATCTATAACCTTATCTAAGTTATTTGGCCGAAACATAGATTTTTAGAAATAAAATAACAACTAATAATATAATATTTGTTTTAAAAACTATTTTTTGTCAATTTTGACACTATTTGGTAATTGATTTTTGTGAAAATCATAATAGCATGATTAGTTCAAAAAAAGTTAATTAAATCAATACTAACATGTCACATTTACCTATAAAATTATTTTAATACATAAAAAGTCTAAAATTGCATTTATTTGGGTATTTATAATATCAATTATGTTAATATTTCAATAATAAGGTAATTACTTCATCATCATTATGCTATAAATAAATTAAATTATTTAATGTATAAAAATTATAAATAAAATACCATTATGTATTGAATCTTTTTATATTTATAATTAATATTTATAGTTTAATTTATCTTATGTATAACCCTATATTAAAAAAATTTAGTTATTAAAATTTGATTTTAACTCTTTTAACTCTTCTTTAAATAAAATGATAATAAGTGTCCTAATCTAATCCAAGTGGACCTAAATGGTCATATTTTATTCCTAGGGTTGTTTTTGGTCGAATTAAACTTATCCAATAGAATTAGGACATGTGTTAGAGTAATAATAATATCATTTTTACCCTTAATTGCCCTATTTACTTTTCACCGTGGTAAACAAAAGTAAAAAGTTACTATTTACCAAAAATTATTTTTATCTTATTGAACCACATTTTACTCCATGATATTAACAGTGTCTCTGGGATTTTCAAAATTCAACTCACAGAAGTGGTAAAATTATGTTTTATGTACAATTGCAAATGCTCCTAGGATGTGGGTAAAATACGGTAAAAAGTTCAATAAAATTTTTATGTATCTATATTATTATAAAATTACTCTAATGAATTACATTGAACTTATATAGGTATTATGTATCTATTTTGACCTAATATAAATTAAAATAAAAAAATTATTATTTAAATAAAAATTTGGTTTTAACCAATAACTCAGTGTTTTCACTATTCATCCAAAATTGAATGTTTTCAGAAAAATACCAATATTTCACCCTAGGATAATTTCGATATTCCAAATCCAAAAATGAAATCCATTTTGAAAGATAAGATTTATGAAATTTCAAAACATGGTTACTACTATTCATAATGTCTAGTTAATATAATATTTTAATAACATATTGTTGTTTAGCCAAACTCGGTATTGCGTACAACGCAAGTTATCGAGGAAGATTGTTATTGCGTATAACACATGCCAAACTAGTGTTGTGTGTAGTAAAAGATTACTTTTATGTTGCGTATAACATAAGACATAAAAAAAATATACTTCTCATAAACTATCAGGGTGTTACACTCGATGAGGATTCCTTGGTTCACTATGACTTAGATCTAGACCTATGGGGTCTAACTCTTCTGATTATATGGGTCATCCATAGAAATTATGACATGATTGATTATACGGATCTACTGTGTTTGATATGACACTTCTGGCTATATGGTGTGTTCTTAGTTAATATGATTTATAGTTTATACATTGTGGATAAGGATTATTTGAGATATTTTGTATACAGTATGGTCACTGTGTTTATTTCATTTTTTTTAAAGTTACCTTATTATAGGATCTTGACCCCTTGTTTTGCAGGGAGCCTTGTTCGGATAGATAGATTCACTTTACTTATTTTACATATTTCATGGGTACATGTTTAATTTATGTTATAATTGTGATATAAATTTCACTCTAATTATCTTGTATTGCATAGCCTAGACTAGTTATAGACATCATTATTGGTGGCCTACTGGGATTTTATCTCACACCATGTCTCGGGCTGTTGTTGGGTACTCGGACAGACTATGTGGATGTAGTTGGGGATTGAGAAAAACACCCAAATTTTAATGATTGAATTATGTTATTACTAGGATAAGGGGATCATAGGACCTAGATAAGGCTTGTGATTCAATCTAAAGATAGTGATTTTTTGTCTTTTTGGTATTTTGATACATGTGTTGTACTGAAGAATGCGTACATGTTTTGGCTACTTTGTAGACACATGACATAATGTATCATTCTCTATATGAGTTTACTTTTGAATATGTGTATATATATATATATCTTGGAGTTTTATCTCTTATTTAATTATTATTGTTCTTATTTTGTGACATATTACTAGTCTAGTGGTCATAGTGTCTATTACTTATACTTATTCTTAATTTCTATGCTTCCTATATTGATCTATATGATTTATATCACTGTGTTACACACCGAAATGAGGTAAAATTCTCCACATGAACACACCCGAGGCCCTATCTTCTAGTCGGAATACTTTGGTGTTCGGGGAGGTGCGCTTGGGGCCTTGTGACCCACTGGCCCGAGGCACCAGATAGTAGAATCTTGGTCAGGATGTTACAATACCAATTCATAATCATAATTTAGTTCAACCATCAATAATAAATACATATCCTAATTTCATCGTCCTCTTTCTTGGAATAGAGCATCGTTGAATCCCAAGATGAAGTATTGGGTCATATAAACTCTTAGATTCTAAATCCTTCAACAATGCCTTGAGCTCCTGGAGCTCTGTAGGTGTCATCTTATATGGAGTAAGAAAAATAGAATATTCGAATAGAAAAATCTTGGTCATAAACTCTACCTATTTATTAGTAGGAAAGAAGACAAATTTCTAGGAAATACATCCCTAGAATGATCTACCACAAGATGAAAATATACTAAAAGCATCATCTGATCGTCTAAGAAAAGGTTGTAAATATGGGTTGTCACACCTCCTAGTCTATGATGATCTGGTACATCTCTAATTTCCTAGAAATCCCACTCACCCTTTTGAAGATAATTATCACCCTATGGTGATGTAAATAATGCCCTATGGTGATATCATCCCATATAGGCATGATAGGGGACCAACCAGTCCATCCTAAGAATGACATCAAAGACAGTCATATTAAGGAAAAGAGGTCCCATAAGAAACCATAAATTTTTACCTTAATAGGGAAGTATTTTCATTGGTTTCTACCCTCTTATCGTACACCCAATGGTGTTTCTAGGGTAATAACCCCACAGAAGTACTAAATTTTTATCCCGAGACTTTCCACAGTTTATAAAGAGATAGAGGCATGAGAGTCACCTGTATCAAAAAAAAGCTATGATAATATAGGATACTAGAATTATACCTCATACTATAGAAAATACTACACTCTCATCCTTGGTTATTAGTTGTAATTCATGAAACTAGAATGATCCCTAGCTCAGAGATACAACTAGACTACCCTAAGAAAGTACACTCTGCTGACACTGAAAATTAAAGGACTTTCTACCATGGCCACAACCTCCTCATTAGCCTATTCAATTGGTACTACTCCAGATTCCTGCCTAATGTGACATAATAAATATTTATCTCAAATGTGGATCTAGCACTATTATTATTCTTCTATTAACAATGGGAAAGGTACATAAAACCCTCTAAGTATGACCTCGTCTAGATGTAATTATAGCACTAAATTGGGTCATTATCACACTGAGGATTCATATACCCCTGATGTCTACACTGATGGAATATAATAGATCTACCAGTGTAGATACTCTAGTTTCTATTTCTCTAATGAGAAACCTCTAGGATACCCTTCCAGCTATCAGAAGAACTACTACCCTATCTAGGCAATGAAACTCTATGTCCAGTACTATCTTCTTTTGTCAAGTTGAGCTTAGTGATAAGATCCTGGATTATGATCACATAATAGATAGATAGGTGAAATACATTCACTTGTGATAGAATTTCATACTTGATCCCATCCTTGAAGAGTATCACTAGTGATAGCTCATCACCAGCCAAAATTTGTGTGAAACATTGAAACTCTATAAAACATGTACAATGGACCATGAAATAAATATAACCCTACTCTTGGTGAATGAACTATCTAGTTTAGTGAGTTCTTAGTGTCTGAAGTAAAAAAATTAATCATAAAAGGCAACCGGAAATCCATCCAGATCATGTATTGATGATGACTAACCTGGGTAATCACATCCCACCAGTTCTTGTTAGAATCATGCAAAATTTTGGTGGAAATGTTAACCCTCCTGTATGAAGTCATATACAAAAGACCAAAGATCTAAATGATGGCCTCTATCCAAGACTCGATAGACCTAGTAATTTCATCCCCTAAGAAGATGGGAGGATGATGTTGTTGGAACACATTAATCAAATCATACATGGTAGGTTTAGGTCATAGAGTACTCTGTATAGAATACATCTAATGTAGAAAATACTCTCAATGTTAAGTGTTGGTTCCCAGTTCTGGAATATTTGTTTGTACTAATAGAGATATTACCAGTGGATCAGGTCCCATAACCTCTAGAGCATGGTTGTCTCCACCCTCCTGGTGTACGAATTGAGGATGCCATGGTGGAATAACTCTATAAATTCCAAGTACACACCTCAAAATGAGTTTCAAAAATAGATAGGATCACTAATGGAAGAAAAAAACATAATAATATGGACTCACTACCCAACATGCTACCCCAAATAACCTCTTCAAAGGTATTGGTTTTGGTAAGTGTTCGAGATTTTATTTACAAGGGTTCAAGTATATGGAGTGTCAATTGAAATTTAAGGAGGTAAACAGTCATTAAAGTACACTTTGCCCCTTAATTTACTAGAAGCCATTTCATTTAGAATTCATAGATTTTGTTTTGTTTAATTTCAAAAGTGGTTTTATATATAGAAAAATGTTCAATTAAATTGATTGGAATTCCCAATTTATAAATTTCTATACACTTTATAAATTGAAATCAATTTCCATTTAATTACAATAATACCCCCTTACATTCAAACTCAAAATTCAATGGGTAAAATATGATGGATAAATTTTATGAAATTCCAATTCAAATTTATAAGGCCCCATAAACCTTATAAATAAAAATTGGTAGTTTTGTAATCACTGCCAAATCCCTTCTCATGTAATCAAAGGTACATAGCTTACATGTGTTAAAATTGGCTATTTAGGATTCCACCATCAATCTATATAGAAAAAAACTATTTATTTTCATGTTGACATTTCAAATGACCAATTTTCATTCCCTTTAGAAAACACTAATATAAAAAACATATATAACAACCATGGATCACTCAACAATCACAAGCAACACAGGTAATGAAATAAATAAAATGAACCTATATGGAATGGAATATGCATGGAATGTGGATCCTATGTGAATATAATGATGCATGTAACAATGATTATTGTTATACCATGACATGTAAGAATACCAAAAAAGGATAAAAATTTACACAATTCATGTGTATCACCTTACAGTGAAAGTATATCAATTGTAAGTGAAAAACAAAACAATAATTTCCTGGTACCATGCAACCTAGAATTCACCCCAAACATGGGTTAGCTACTCCTAGACATAAATTATGACCATCTACCAAAATATTCCCAATATCATATCTAAATTTCCCAAATAATAATACAAAAGAAAAGAAAACTAATATGATGATACATTGTGGTGTCCTGAACCCAGTTCACTCCTGAGTAACTAAACTAGGTGGGCCACATAGCCTTAAGTGTTCCTCCCCATATACCATAGGCTATCGACTAGTAGCTAGGAACTATGGGGTGATAGTGGAGAAAATATTCCCTCTGGTTAGAGTGGAACAAAACAATGATATAACAAAAAAATAGCAGAATCTATATAAAAGTGAATAATTCTTGAAGAGGAAATATGCCAAAAACTATTTAATAAATAACCGCCAACTTAATAATTTAAAATTTTATCATATAAAAAATTAGGATGGCACGTCTCTATGAAAAGAAAATTATTCATACATGTAAGAAGGTAGATAGTTCAATTTAGGACATAAAAATTAATCAAAAACCCCAAAATATATAAGCATCCTGAGAACATGATTGGTTATCTTCTAGAAATATAATATCATGAAGAAAGAAAGTTCAGTGTCCAATTTTGGATACTTACCTTATCTAAACCTACGATCATATAATCTTCCTGGGTACCAATGGCATCTTGGATAGGGTATTAGATAAATCTTAGTAGGAAACCACTAATGATCTCTATAAAAATACAGTCTATGTATATAAATTATACAGTATACAGTTAAATAAAATTAAAGAAAAAAATAAACAATCCATACATGCTTTATCTTTAGCTAGTGTTTGAACAAGTATTCATTTAATTATTAAATTTATTACATTTCAGTTTATAATAATGTGACCATGTGTAAATGGTATCATCGGTACTAACAGGGGAATAATAATAATAATAATAAAGGATCAAGGGTGTAACCAATGCATCCTTGACCTCAAGGATTCAGCCAAATCATAATAGTATCACACTAAGTCTGGCTATAAGGGGTATAAGTGTAATCTATGGGGTACAACCAAGGATTACCACTTTAAAATAGTCTAATAGAGTCTATAATAATATCAAGATAAGAATGACTGGTCCCAATGGGGTGAATCCATGGAGTTCTGTATTTGAAGATATCCTGTTGAATCCAAGTAGTTTATACAAGGCATTCTAATATCCAAAAAATATGTCAAGTGAATCATCAGAACTATGTTGAGGAATTATTATAATAATACAAAGATTGGATTTCATGGTGGGTAACTCCCATAGTAATCAACTCAACGAATCAGAATGGTGTCCTCTGAGTGCTCAAGTCATTCCCTCATGAATTTAAGGCTGGATCAAGTTTGACCATTCCTATAATGATGAAAAAGGTCCAAAGAAATGGAAACATTATGCTCATTCCATTTATACAATACATAATCATATTACATGTATTGTTCATTCCATATAATCATTTAATAGGTTCATTCTATTACCTTTCATTAAATCTGACGAGGTAAATCAAGGACATGTGACCAATATAAATTCAATTTACAACTAAACTTGGCCAAGTGATATCAATAAATATATACTTTATAATTAATTATTTTAAAGATATTTCAATTATGAAGGAACACTTACCTTATTAATGGTCAAGTTAGATTCACATGAACGATGCTACACATACACCCAACATGGGTCACCAAGTTAATAACAAAGAACTCACCCTACTTGGGGTGGTGAACATTGAGGTCTCAACCTCAATGATTTAAAGTGATACTAGAAGGTCCATTGAATTAAATCTAGATAATATAAATCAAGGTATATGAATTTAATAAGAAACGGTCAGTGAAACTGGCGTGCACAGAGTGAAACCAAATTATAGATGGCGAGTATTTAAGGGATGAGTCATAGACCATCTATCATATGATTATAGAAGATGCCTCATCTGGTATCAGCCCTTAGTTTTCCCTAGATCTGAATAAAACAAAATAAATGGATGAATTCCCTGAAAATAGGGCATATTAAGCTACATCAAAATAGAATCTCCTATAGAAAGAAGAGAGATGAAACAAGCCTAAGGACTGAACCACTTACCGAGAGGAATCTAATGAGACAATCGGATATCGAATCAGAGTCCAGATGATGAAACGGGAGAAAACCCATGATGATAGCTACTTGAGAGCTCAAACCAGGTGAAGAATGGAGGTTTTTTCTACTAGAGGGGGAAATAAGAAGGGGTGTTAAAATTATAAGCCTTAATGAAAAAATAGTAATTTTACCCCTCTAAAACTAGGTCACATAGTTTGGCCTCATGGTTGTCCAAACGGTGCGCCAACCGTGTGTGGCCTACTGTCCAAGGAGGGGACTCTCATGGTTCATGCGCATTATTTGGGAAACCATGTGTAAACTGTGTCGTTTTCCTCTACTAAAAATTATATAGTTTTATCATGGGTGTGCAGCCTGGGATTCATGGTTATGGGAAATAGTGT
Source organism: Viscum album (assembly GCA_963277665.1). NCBI lineage: Eukaryota > Viridiplantae > Streptophyta > Magnoliopsida > Santalales > Viscaceae > Viscum > Viscum album. Next base: position 352,959,796 of record OY728155.1, on the reverse strand, counting down.
GACCCCTTCTACCCATTGAAACGCCCCATATAGTTAGTAGAAACTATGTGTACTAGGCTGCATGGTTTCTATTAACCATATGACTCAGTTGTTTCTCCCACCAATCAGGATTCAAGGCTCCGAACACACCTCAGATAGCCTTGTTTCCTTCATATCCTCACTAGGCATACACATTAAGCCAAAACACAGGAATTAGACTGAAATGAAAAGGATCCATACCTCATAGAAAAACTGAGTTCTTATTAATAAATTGTTAAAAAAAAGTCAAAACACTTAACAATATGAATGAATAGATAATATTAAATGAATGAATATTAAAAATGAGTGAAATTTAATTAAAAAATGAATAGATTGAAAAAAATATTAAAAGACTGAATTAGAGTTATTAATTATGTAAAATTTCAAAAAATTAAAAAAGAATACTTGAAATGAAAATGAATATGCATATTAATTATAAAAATTAAAATTTTATAAAAAAATATTAAATATTAATCAATAAATATGCATAAATAAACATTTAAAATGAATAAAATTAAAAAATATTAAACAAATAAAAATTTTAAAATGAATAAATTACAAAAATATTAAAATATTTATTGATGAAATAAATTATAATAATTCATAAATAAATTAAATTAATAACGGTTATTAATTATATATACTATTAACAAATTTAAAATTAATATATGTAAAAATGAATAAATATTAAAAAATTAATTTTTAGAAAATAAATATGTGTAAATAAATATTAAAAATGGATAAAATTATAAAAATATTAAATAAACAAAAAATTAAAATGAAAAAAAAATATTTAAAAAAATAATTTAGATTATTAAGGAAAAAAATAATATTAAAATGAACAAATTTGAAAGAATATATTAAAAATAAATAAATAGTATATATTGAATAAAAATATAAAAAATAAATAAAATTTACCGAATGAAAACATAATATACATTAAATATAAATATTTCATTAATAAATAAAATTATAAAATGAATATTAAAAATTGAATAAATTATGCAAACATTATGTATGTGTGTGTGTGTTTTGTATTAATTATGTATATGTGTGTGAAATTAATATAACACGAATTTGATATATTTAAATTAAAAATGTATTAAAAAAATAAATATTAATTTATAAATATTAAAAATGAATAAAATTACAAAAATAGAAAACAAAAAAATTAAAAATGAATAAATTAAAAAAAATTGAAAATTTCTTTTAATGAAATAAATAATAATATAAATGAATAGATTTAATATATATAAAAATTCATATTAATAAAAAGTAATAAATAGAATATATTAAATATAAATATAATTTAATAATTTAAAAAATAATATATTAAATATTAAATATTAATAAATAAAAATTTAAAATCATAATATTACAAATTTATTATTTTTTTACATGTTTGTCTCTATAAAATTGAATTAATTTCATATATGGACATGTGAAATTGTTGTATGAAATATTAATTGTGACATATTTAGTTATTTTTTCAATTGATAATTTAATATTTATTATTTGATATATATTTCAAATTGAAAAAACAAGTTACATTGACAAAAAAAATGTTTTTAAATGCCTATTAATATTAATTAATTAATATTTGTTATTAATATTAATCTTTAATTAAATTATAAATCATTTTTCACTAAATATATAGGACAAATAAATATGATTTATAATACATTAGTATTATGTAAGTAATATTTAAGAAAACTATATGTATATATATATATATATCAATATATATTTTTATATGAAATAAGTTTTTTAACAATATATAATTTTTATTTTATATTCCATTTTTAATTAAATATCTTATATATGAAGTTTAAATGTATATTTAGTCATATATAAATATTATTTAATAAAATATATTATAACTTTATCAATGTAAATATATTTATATATATTAATATATGATTTTTAATGATATAATTTTTATGAAATATACCTTTTGTCAGTACTTTTTTAGCACTAATAAAGCCCACCTAAAAGCGCTGATAAAGGTACCCTTTATTAGCACTAAATAATGCTCATAATTGTAATGCCCCGGCCCTAGTTACCCAGAGTCGGTGCATTATTACATAACATTGGCATGATCACAAGAAAGATCAAATCTCGAAATACTGATTGGTTTAGTAGCCTTGGAAACACTAGATATATTCGTAAGTCTTACATTACATCATAAAAATGAAAACTACAACAACATATTTTCTCCATAGTCCACACTATTATCCCCTCATAATATCCCTACAGGTCATTCATAATTTACTTCTTCATATCCTGGAAAAAATAAAACATAGAAAAGGGGTGAGCTCAAATACCCAGTAAGGATAACAACATAGCGGAAACATTCATAAATAAGAATAAACATTTAAGCCAGTGTATAACTAAAACAAAAGCCTTTTAAACTTGAACTTCAAGATAGTATGGAAAAAATAAAATGAAATAATTCCATTTACTTATTCACATGGATATTCTACTAATCGAATAATCACATGAAATATCAATAACCACTTTCATAATGATGGAATGCATAATGCCAGAATATCATAACCACATAGCCAAGGCCTCGTGCCAAGACTACAAATAATATTTTTCCAAGGCCTTGTGCCAAGACACTAGTTTGTCTCATGATACCTACCAATGCATCGAGGAGCTATAGTGGGCTCCACCCGTTATATATTAAGTCCAATGCATTCATCATATGAACAGGTTTAAACATAACATAAACATTCGTATTAAAACTAGCATACGAAATGTCAATACTTTCTCCACAAACCATGAATGGTATAAAAATAACACATCCACAGTCAAACATATCACAAAACCTTCAATACACTATAGAAGTTTTGTATCATAATAAATAAACTTCAAATAAGCATAAAATCCATCAAAGGATGTTGACATAGATGAAATCAAAACTCTTTTTAGAGAAATATCTCTTTCTATTTTTGAAATCATTTAAGAGTCATATATTTATAAAATGAAACATTTTATTTAAAAATATTCTTATAATATTGTAAGTGAAGCTTTGATGATTTTATAATGGCGGAAAATAGCTGCACCCGCCGTATAAGTTAAAAAAACATTCTTACCTTAATTCTGTCGAAAAGGTTAAAAAGGAAATTTTTTGAAAAACGACGGGAAGATTCCTTTATAAACCTCTTATAAGAAGTCAATAAAGGGTAGAAATGACTATAACGCATATTCTTGTAAATAGTAAAAATGTTTTGAAATAAATTTTTAAGAAACATGGATATGGATGATAAAGATATCCCAGTAGATTATTACGTACAAACAACCTTGGATAATGAATAGATTGAAAAATAAACCCTTACCTTGTACATTTCCTTGGTTGGGGGTATGTTAACCTCCTTTATAATGGTGAAATAATTGTTATTAAATTATACAAGAATCATATACACTAATATTATATCATATATTATCTTTTAACATTGATTTGTTAATAATATCTTAGTATTATTGTAGTTTCAGGTGTTAACTTACTCGTTTTCTTTTATATGTTTTGTTATGTAAGACATGTTTGTAATGGATAGGTTGTATCTTATTCATATCAATAATGATACCAAGTCCTTAAACATTATTTTTAAATCATCAAATGATAATTATACTTGAATGGATGCGATGGAGAATGAATCTCATCTCGTTCGTGGAGACGGTAGTCCGTACGTATGCATGAGCGACAATATCATTCTTTTGATATTAAAATAATATATAATTGGATGGTATATAATATATACAGAATTATTATCATGTTATATTTATTATTTACGTGAATTATAAATCATTATTATACCCATCCAAATAATAATTTATTAAATAACAATTACACCACGATGTGGAGACGGTAAGCCGTACGTACGCACGTATGGTGACATGTTATTCAAAGGATGGATAGAATACTGAATATGGTTGTACCATATTTATAATAAAATTACATTATATATAATATACTGGATTTATTATTTTATAATGTTAATAACAAAGGAATAAGAAGTGGAAGAAGAAAGGAACTTGGAAAAGGGTGGTGAAATCATTACCTCTTCTTCAGGTTCTTCCTTTTGATTTGATCAAAAGGGCTCTTAGGTTGGATTTCTGACTAAAGTAAGGCCTCTAGGATGAATTGAGGGAAGTTGATAGAGTATTTGGGCAGATTTTTGCTGAAACAAAAGGCTTTGAAGTTGTTAATTAAAGAGAAGGGGGAGTGCCCTTTTATAAGAGGGGTGAGGGGAACCTTTGGAAAAGCTAGAAATATTATTTTATAATAAATTCAAATTCGGTTTCTAATGGCTCCAAAGTAGATTATTTAAATTTTAGGGTGGGGATAGGTCTAAAACCACTCATACAATATAATTTAGACAGGTTTGGGTCATTATATTAACCTTATCTTTAAGTATTAACTCTTAGTTAATTAGTTTCACTTTTACGATATCTCTTTATATTTTTATATTATATGGTTAATAAACTTACTATATACATCCAAGAGACCCCAAAGTGGTCCATTAATGATAAATATATAATGATATAAGTCTCTTGGCCGAAACCTAGGTTTTTAGAAATTTAATATCAATTAATAATATAATATTTGTTTTAAAAACTCTTTTATGTCAATTTTGACACTATTCATTAATTGATTTTTGTAGAAATCATAACAGAACAATTAATTTGAAAAAAGTTAATTAAATCATTAATAACATGTAATATTAACCTATAAAATTAGTTTAATTCATAAAAAGTCTCAAATTATATTTATTTGGGTATCTAAAATGTCAATCATTTTTATTTTTCACTATTGTGGTAATTACTGAATCACCATTGTGTCATAAATAAATTAAATTATTTAATTTCTAAAAATTATAAATAAAATACCATTATGTAGGAAATCTTTCTATATTTGTAATTAATATTTATATTTGAAAATCCAACATATATAACCCTATGTAAAAATTGTTTTTCTAAAACATATATGATTATGTCATTTTTGTATTCATTTTAACTTAATTAAAATAAAGTGTCCCTATCACTTACAAGTGGCACCATGGGGTCCTAAAATCGACCCAAAGTTGCCCATGGTCGGACATTTATCAAAAAATAAGGTTAGGACACATTTTAGGGTAATTTTTTATTATTATAATATTATTTTTTTAACCCTTATTTACCGGATTTACCCTTTAACCATGGTAAATAAAATATTTACCGAAGTAATTATTCAAAATGTATAAAAATAAAAGTTAACTATTTAAAAAATTTGAACATCCTGATTCCAAATATGGAATCCATTTTTCTAAATTCAAAACACAGAAGTGGTAGAAATTAATTTAAAATTAATTCCCACTGTCAAAACAAAAAGCGTGTTTTTAAGATATAATAACTATCAAAAGATTGATACTTGTTTATGTTCGGTTTAATTTTGAAATTATGTCCAATGACCAACATTGTATTAAATGGTAAAAATATATTCTAAATATACTTTAAAACCACTCAAATTCATAAATTTTTCACTATTAATTATTTTTATTAAAAGAGTTGTTTTTAATTAAAATTTAGTAATTTTCACTATTCATCAAAATATCAAAGTTATCCGGAAAGTACCAAAATTTCACCTTAGGATAAATTCGATAACTCAAATCCAAAATTGAAGTCCATTTTGAGAGATAAAATTTATAAAATTTTAAAAAGTAGGTATTACTATTCATAACGTCTAGTTTGATTGGTTGTGGTGTGTTAGAACTCGATGTTGCGTACAACACATGTTATCGCATTATTCAAAGAGAAACGTACCGTAGAAGCTTGGGGTGTTACATTCTCCCCTACTTCAAATAATTTCATCCTTGAAATTTCTAGAATACTACCGCATGAAAAGACTTGGGTGGTTCTTCATCATAAGTTCCTCGGGTTCCCATGTTGCCTCTTCCATCTTATGGTTTCTCCACAAAACTTTTACCAGACGCGTCGTCCGGTTTCTCAGTACTAGTTCTCTCGTATCAATAATCTTGACAGGATCTTCACAATAAGATAGATCGGGTTCCAATTCTAATTCCTCATAGGTGAGTACATGTGTTGGGTCAGGCATGTATTTCCTCAACAAAGATACGTGGAATACATCGTGAACTTTGGAGAAACTTGGTGGCATTGCCAATCGGTAACATACAGCCCCAATTAATTCTAGAATTTAGAAAGGTGTGATGTACCTGGGACTCAATTTACCTTTCTTACCAAAACGTATGACTCCCTTCCATGGAGATACCTTCAGTAAAACATGATCATCGACTTGAAATTCCAAATCATTCCTTCGATTATCAGCATAGCTCTTCTGCCTACTTTGAGATGCTTTGATGTGATTTTGGATTACCTTCACCTTTTCTATCATTTCCCCCACCAGTTCTGGGCCTATAAGTTTTATTTCACCAACGTCATCCAAACAGGTTGGTGTGCGACATCTCTTTCCGTATAACGCTTCATATGGTGCCATCTGAATACTCGAATGGAAGCTATTGTTATAGGAAAATTCTACCAGAGGTAAATATTGATCCAACATACCCTAAAAGTCAAGTGAGCAGGATCTCAACATGTCTTCTAAGGTTTGAATAGTTCGTTCTGATTGTCCATCTGTTTGAGGGTGGTAGGAAGTGCTCAAATGAAGTTCAGTATCCATGGCTTTCTGAAGACTTTTCCAAAATCTTGAAGTAAAACGGGGATCATGATCAGAAACAATCCATAGGGGTACTCCATGAAGTCTCACAACTTCATCAATATATAGTCTTTCTAGACATTCCAGTGGTAGATCTTCTCTTATAGCAAGAAAATGTGCTGACTTGGTAAGACGATCAATAATGACCCATATTGCATCGTTCCTTCTAGGAGTCTTTGGTATCCCCATGACAAAGTCCATCGTAATATTGTCCCATTTCCACTCCGGTATGGGAAGAGGTTGCATGACTCCTCCAGGCTGTTGCCTTCCAGCTTTCACTTATTGACAAACCATACATGTTGACACAAAATCAGAAATCTCCCTCATCATGTTGTCCCACCAAAAATGTTCCTTCAAATCTCTATACATTTTGGTGCTCCCAGGTTGTATAGAGAAATTGGAACTATGAGCATCATCCAGAAAAATTCTTTTTAGATCAGGTATATCGGGAACACAGAGTCTCTTCCCGAATTTCAAAATTCCATCTTCATACACAAATTCTCTCAATCTCCCATCATTCACAGCTTTAATCTTCTTTTGAAATTCTTCATCATCGGTCTGAGAACTCTTAATCCTTTCTAGTAAAGATGGTTTGGCAACCATTTGAAAATGTATTGATGTTTCACCTTCCCTGGTTATTCCCATGTCCATCTTCACTAGATCCACAAAAATTGGATCCCTTTCAATTCTCATATTATTCAAAACTCCATGGTCTTCTCTACTCAAAGCATCTTCCACCATGTTTGCCTTCCCCGGGTGGTAGTGTATCGTGCAATCATAATCCTTTAGTAATTCAAGTCATCTCCTTTGCCTCATGTTGAGTTCTTTTTGTGAGAAAATATACTTCAAACTCTTGTGATCAGTATAAATATCACATTTTTCACCATAGAGGTAGTGCCTCCATATCTTCAAAGAAAATATCACAGCTGCTAACTCGAGATCATGAGTAGGATAGTTTTTCTCATGAATTTTCAACTGTCGTGATGCATAGGCAATAACCCTATCATTCTGCATAAGGAAACAACCAAGTCCTTTCTTTGATACATCACTATAAATAACGAACCCATCATTCCCCGATGGTAGAGTCAATATAGGAGCATTGACTAATCTTCTCTTCATTTCTTCGAAACATTCTTCATACTCGTTTGTCCAAACAAATTTAAACCCTTTATGTGTAAGCTTTGTTAATGGGTTAGCCAATCGAGAAAAGTTCTGGATGAAACGTCGATAATAACCTGCCAAACCAATAAAATTGCGTACCTCAGTTATACTCGTAGGTGCTGTACATTATTGGATTGCCTTGGTCTTAGAAGGATCAACAGAGATTCCATATTTAGAGACAATATGGCCAAGAAAATAAATTTCATGAAGCCATAATTCACACTTGCTAAACTTCCCATATAATTCATGTCTTCTCAGAGTCTTCAGGATAATGCGCAAGTGAATTTCATGATCTTCGTAGCTTTTAGAGTATACCAAGATATCCTCAATAAATACCGCCACAAATTCATCAAGATATTCCTTGAAAAATCTATTCATCAGATCCATGAATATAGAGGGTGCATTATTCAATCCAAAAGGCATTACAGTAAACTCGTAATGCCCGTACCTGGTTCTAAATGTTGTCTTCAGAATTTCTACCTTCTTTACACACAACTGATGGTATCCAGATCGAAGGTCAATCTTTGAAAAGTATTTATCTCCATGAAGTTGGTCAAATAAATCATCAATGCAAGGTAGGGGATACTTGTTCTTTATTGTTATGGCATTGATCTCCCTATAGTCGATACATAACCTCATAGATCCATCTTTCTTTTTAACAAAAATAACAGGGTCTCCCCATGGATAAACACTAGGGAAAATAAATCCCTTATTACTCAATTCCTCTAGTTTTTTCTTTAGTTCAAATAATTCTACAGTGGCCATTCTATAAGGGGTCTTCAATATAGGCCTTGATCCAGGAATTAAATCAATGGAAAACTAAATTGTCATTCTGGAGGATGTCCAGGTAAATCTTTCGGAAATACATCTACATATTCATTCACAACAGGTACATCCTCTATTTGAACATTCCTTTCCTCACCCACAGTCATTTCATTCTCTTCCTCCCCAATAATTGAATTTAGTTGAGCTACTGGGGGTGGATCTAGATAAGAATTAGGTGGTGACAATTCTGCTCTAAAGATAAGGTGTTCCTTATCATCATCATCAAAAATCATAACCTCCTTCTTCTTACAATAAATCTTCGCATCATAATCCGAAAGCCAATCCATACAGAGGATTATATCAAATTCAATCATAGGTATGATGATGAGATCAGCAGATAAAGAACATTTATGTGCTCTAATGGGGACTGATTCACAAAACTTTGTTGCAATGATACTTCCCTTATGAGTTTTAATTGAAAACTCCCTTGTTAAATCAAATTGGAAATATCTAATTTTCTTAGCAAACTGGGAAGATATGAAACAATGTGATGATCCAGAATCAAATAATTCATTTTCTAAACTTGAGGAAACCATTAAATTACCTGCCACCACGTCTTTCGGAGCTTCTACCTCAGCAGTAGTGAGAGCATAAGCTTGGCCTTGATCCCTTGGCCTTTTCTGAGATAAGTTCCCCTAACGCTTAGGACATTCATATGCATAATGTCCCATCTCCCTGCAATTGTAGCATTGAACATTGGTAGCTTCCTTCTTCCCTTTGCAATCACGAGCTTGGTGGCCTTTTTCACCACACTTGTAACAGACACCCATTCCCTTCAAGCAAGTACCGGGGGGTTTCTTCCCACATTTACCACTGGATGGATATTCAACCTTTCCCTTCTTACCATTATTTCCATTCCCAGATTGATCATCAGATCTCTTCTTCTCTTTCTTTGCTTTAAATTCATAAGACATAGAGAATTCCTTTTCTGTCTTAATATCACATGAGACAATGTCTTCGTACGATGAGAAGGATTGTGAGACTAATGCTCGATGGATAAATGGTTTTAACCCATCAAAGAAATGATCAATATTACTTCATGGGTTACATATATAATCTCCAGCATACCTTGCAAACCTTGTAAAGTTAGCCTCATACTTTGCGACATTCTCATCCATCTTTTGTCTCAGACTCAGAAATTGCCTTTCCATATCTGCTCGATGGTCACGAGGAAAGTATTTTTTTAAAAACAGATCTTTGAACTCCCTCTATTCCATATTTGATACTTCATCATCTTACTTCGTGTTTTGAATCAATGACCACCATTGATCAGCATCTCCAGTTAGGTGGTAAACTTCCATGATAACTTTTTCCCTTTCACTACTCCCCAAAGCCTGAAATATTTTATCTCGGGAATTTATCCATTGCTCAGCTAATAAGGTATTTGTACTCCCATTGAACGTTGGTGGTTGTTGCCTCATGAAGCAATCTAACATTGATCCTCCATGCTGTGGATCATGGTGCTCCATACGGATAAGGTTATTATTCATAACATGAGTGAGTTGTCCTAGTATGGTGATTAGCTGATCGGCACCAGTTGCATCACCAACTCCACTATAATTATCTTGACCAGGAGGGAAATCCCTACATGGAGTGTGTGCATTGATACTGTTTCCATTTCTTCCACTATGCGCCATTTCTAAACAACGGCATAAACTATATCAGTTTATGAATCAAAATACATAGTCTCATACTTATAAAACACTTAACATAAATTGAACTATTTATGGATATAATCCATAATCATAAAAAAAATTCTTTGAGGAAGTATATACTCATAAACCCGTCATAATGATTTGTAAAGAAAATAATAGTTATCCAAATCATATCCCCCGGGAGTGTCATAACCAAGAGTGCAGCAAGGACCGTTATCGTGCACCAGTTCTCGTTCGAGTCTAGCTCAAAGCGGTGTTTTCGGGTTTTACCCCTATGTACATCTGTTCCAGAGCCGCCTCTACCTGCTCGTATCCAGACAGGTATGTATTGCTCGGAAAACTCACAAAATCACTACAATACCAAAATTCTAGGAAGTTCTTCTATACTAATCCTCAAAGTCCATCTTAGGTCTATGTGCTCTAATCAGAGTTTATCTAAATCTAGCATCCATGGTTTTTACTAAACTTCCTCTGATACCAACTATAATTCCCCATCCCTAGTTACCTAGAGTCGGTGCATTATTACATAACATTTGCATGATCACAAGAAAGTTCAAATCTCGAAAGACCGATTGGTTTAGTAGCCTTGGAAACACTAGATATATTCATAAGTCTTACATTACATCATAAAAATAAAAACTACAACAACATATTTTCTCCATAGTCCACACTATTATCCCCTCATAATATCCATGCAGGTCATTCATAATTTACTTCTTCACATCCTGGGAAAAATAAAACATAGAAAAGGGGTGAGCTCAAATGCCCAGTAAGCATAACAACATAGAGGAAACTTTAATAAATAAGAATAAACATTTAAGGTAGTGTATAACTAAATCAAAATACTATTAAACTTGAACTTCAACATAGTATGGAGAAAATAAAATGAAATAATTCCATTTACTTATTCACATGGATATTCTACTAATCGAATAATCACATGCAATATCAATAACCACTTTCATAATGATGGAATGCATAATTCAAGACTATCATAACCACATAGCCAAGGCCTCGTGCCAAGACTACAAATAAGAATTTTCCAAGGCCTTGTTCCAAGACACTACTTTTCTCATGAGACCTACCAATGCATCGAGGAGCTATAGTGGTCTCCACCCATCACATATTAAGTCCAATGCATTCTTCATATGAACAGGTTTAAACATAACATAAAAATTCGTATTAAAACTAGCATACGAAATGTCAATACTTTGTCCATAAACAATGAATGGTATAAAAATAACAAATCCACAGTCAAACATATCACAAAACCTTCAATACACTATAGAATTTTTGTATCATAATAAATCAACTTCAAATAAGCGTAAAATCCATCAAAGGATGTTGACATAGATGAAATCAAAACTCTTTTTAGAGAAATATCTCTTTATATTTTTGAAATCATTTAATAGTAATATATTTATAAAATGAAAAATTTTATTTGAAAATATTATTATAAGCTTGTAAGGGAATATTAGACGATTTTATAATGGCGGAAAATAGCTGCACCCGCTATATAAGTTAAAAAAACATTCTTACCTTAATTCTGTCGAAAAGGTTAAAAAGGACATTGTTTGAAAAACGACGGGAAGATTCTTTTATAAACCTATTATAAAAAGTCAATCAAGGGTATAAATGACTTTAACCCATATTCTTGTAAATAGTAAAAATGTTTTGAAATACATTTTTAAGAAACATGGATGTGGATGATAAAGAGATCCCAGTAGATTATTACGTATAAACAACCTCGGATAATGAAGAGATTGAGAAATAAACCCTTACCTTATACTTTTCCATGGTTGGGGGTAGGTTAACCTCCTGTATAATGGTGAAATAATTGTTATTAAATTATACAAGAATCATATACATTAATATGATATCACATATGATCTTTTAATATTGATTTGTTAATAATATCTTAGTATTATCGTTGTTTTGGATGTTAACTTACTCATTTTCTTTTATATGTTTTGTTATGTAATCCATGTTTATAATGGATAGGTTGTATCTTATTCATATCTAGAATTATATCATGTCCTTAAACATTATTTTTAAATCATCAAATGATAATTATACTTGAATGGATATGATGGAGAATGAATCTCATCGTGTTCGTGGAGACGGTAGTCCATACATACGTACGAGCGACAATATCATTCTTTTGATATTAAAATAATATATAATTGGATAGTATATAATATATAAATAATTATAATAATGTTATATTTATTATTTAAATGAATTATAAATCATTATTATACCCATCCAAATAATAATTTATTGAATAACAATTACACCATGACGTGGAGACGGTAAGTCGTATGTACGCACGTATGGTGACATGTTATTCAAAGGATGAATAGAATAATGAATATGGTTGTACCATATTTATAATAACATCACAGTATATATAAGATACTGGAGTTATTATTTTAGAATGGTAATAACAAAGGAAGAATAAGTGGAAGAAGAAAGGAACTTGGAAAAGGGTGGTGAAATCATTACCTCTTCTTCGGGTTCTTTCTTTTGATTCGATCAAAAGGGCTCTTAGGTTGGCTTTATGACTAAAGTAAGTCCTCTAGGATGAATTTAGGGAAGTTGAGAGAGTATTTGGGCAGATTTTTGCCAAACTAAAAGTCTTTGAAGGTGTGAAGTAAAGAGAAGGGGGAGTGCCCTTTTATAAGAGGGGTGAGGGGCACCTTTGGAAAAGCTAGAAATATTATTTTATAATAAATTCATATTCGGTTTCTAATGGATCAAAAGTGTATTATTTAAATTTTAGGGTGAGGATAGGTCTAAAACTACTCGACCAATAGAATTTAGATAGGTTTGGGTCATTATACTAACCTTATCTTTAAGAATTAACTCTTAGTTAATTAGTCTCACTTTTACAATGTCTCTTTGTATTTTTATATTATATGGTTAATAAACATACTATATACATCCAAGAGACCCCCAAGTGATCCATTAATGATAAACCTATCATGATATAAGTCTCTTTTCCGAACCTTAGATTTTTAAAATTTTAATATCAATTAATAATATAATATTTGTTTTAAAAACTCTTTTATGTCAATTTTGGCACTATTCAATAATTGATTTTTGTAAAAATCATAACAGAATGATTACTTCAAAACAAGTTAATTAAATAATTCCTAACATGTCATATTAACCTATAAAATTAGTTTAATTCATAAAAAGTCTCAAATTATATTTATTTGGGTATCTACAATATTAATCATTTTAATTGTTCACTATTATGGTAATTACTGCATCACCATTGTGTCATAACTAAATTAAATTATTTAATATCTAAAAGTTATAAATAAAATACCATTATGTATAAAATCGCGTTATCTTTCTAATGAATATTTATATTCTAAACTCCAACATATATAACCCTACGTAAAAATTATTTTTCCAAAAGATATATGCTTGTGTCATTTTTGTATTCATTTTAACTTAATTAAAATAAAGTGTCTCTATCACTTACAAGTGGCACCATTGGGTCCCAAAATAGACCCAAAGATTCCCATGGTCGGACATGTATCAACTAATAAGGTTAGGACACGTTTTAGGGTAATTTTTTATTATTATATTATTATTTTTTTACCCTTATTTACTGGATTTACCCTTTAACCATGGTAAATAAAATATTTACCGAAGTAAGTATTCAAAATGTCTAAAAATAAAAGTTACCTATTTACACAATTTGAACATCCTGATTCCAAATATGAAATTCATTTTTTCAAATTCAAAACACTGAAGTGGCAGAAATTAATTTAAAATTAATTCCCGCTATCAAAACAAAAAGTGTGTTTTTAAGATATAATAACTATCAAAAGATTGATACTTGTTTATATTCGGTTTAATTGTGAAATTATGTCCAATGACCAAAATTGTATTAAATGGTAAAAATATATTCTAAATATACTTTAAAACCACTCAAATTCATAATTTTTTCACTATTAATTATTTTGATTAAAAGAGTTGTTTTTAATTAAAATTTAGTAATTTTCACTATTCATCAAAATTTTAAAGTTATCCGAAAAGTACCAAAATTTCACCTTAGGCTAAATTCGATACTTCGAATCCAAAAATGAAGTCCATTTTGAGAGATAAAATTTATAAAATTTCAAAAAGTAGGCATTACTATTCATAACAGCTAGTTTGATTGGTTGTGGTGTGTTAGAACTCGATGTTGCGTACAACACATGCTATCGCATTATTCAAAGAGAAACGTACTGTAGAAACTTGGGGTGTTACAATAACAGTACCCTTTAGTAGAGCTAAAAAACACTAATAAAGGGTAGTAGTGTTTATCATATGTTTTGTAGTAGTGTTAGATATTGACAATGAATTCCTCTTGGGTGTGGATCATGGAGGATTATATGTATAGACACCACCACTAATACACTAGAGTTAGTCTATTTGGAAATTGATTACTTCCTCTTTGGAAAGGCTCATGAATGGGTATAGGCACAAGTACCATCAGCTTATACTAGGGTTGGTCCATTTTGAAATTGATAATGAATTCCTTTAGGGAGTTTCTCACATATGGGTATAGGCATAGACATAGTCACCATACACTAGAGTTAGTCCATTTGTAAATTGATGATGAATACCACCTAGGCATAGATCATGGGTGGGTATAGGCACAAATATCCTAACCATACACTACATTTGGTCCATTATGAAATTGGTGATGAATTCCTCCTGAACATGGCTCATGTACAGGTATAGGTAGAAAAACCATCATCATTCCACTAGAGATAGTCCATTTGGAAATTGATGATTTCTTCCTGGATGAGTTTCACATATGTGTATAGAAGAAATACCATCAGCGTACACTAGATTTGGTCCATTCATATAACTGATTTATTTCTAGTAATTTCTCGTGGATGGGTATAGGTTTGGACACCATCAACAAACACTAGATTACATCCATTTGGAAATTGATTATTATTGGTTTGATATAAAGGGGTGATTTGGGTTAATATGTTGTGTAAAGGGAATGTACTAACTTTTAGTGAGAATAGTTTGAATTTTACTAGAGTCTAATAGCATCCCCTATGTATTTTGTATCTTTTTTTATATTTCCCTATCATTTTTTCTTAAGATTCATATGTGGAAGGATTAGCGGGAATGGGGTTCGATTTTTCTAAGGCCACACTTTATGAGTTTTTTACCTAACAAGATTTATGCCTTATTATTTTAATTTATAAATCTTTTTCAGGTCATGTAGTGTGTGTGTGTGTCCTATGAGTATAGGCTCAAATTTTTTCAAAACCACATTTTATAGGTTTTCAGCATAGAAGGTACTATATCACTTCTTTTGGGAAGTTTTCGATCATGAAATTCAGACCAATGAATCATGCAATTTAGGGCCACAAGACTATAACTATCAAAGTTTTATGAATGTGGTACCAATCCTTATACTGAGAACAAGTGTGGTATATATTGGTTTAATGTATAGGATACTAAATCCACTTAAATAGATGGATTATGAGTTGTTTAAATCATATCCTAGAGATTTTGAACCAAGGATTATGACATGAGGTAGGTACAAAAGGTATGATCACTGGAAAAATTTGAATGATGGGTTACTCTATGATGTTTTCAGGGTGTATAGAGATTAGAGTTCCTTTTCCTCAAGATGAAAATTTTTCTGGTTGGTAGGCCAAATTGGGGGTACATATGCATGATCTAAATAAGGTCATGCATGAATAACCAAACATAGGTACACCTTGAAGCCCGATACACTCATTATTGATAGCCATTAAAGGTTTGTGAAGACTGAAATTCTTTTGACATGAAGTGGTTTATGGAAAAAAAAGTTAATTCAAAGAGGGTTCTGGTACCCTAAAAGTTTTGTGGTGAAGTAATGAACACATTACCAAGGTGAAAGGATATGATAAATCACTTATCTAACTTTTTTCTAGACCAGTCGATCTAGTGAGATTAAAAAAACTTTTTCTAGGGTCACATAATGGGACCTATAAGCTTCATGCCTCTTTAATTTATGTTTTACCTTTTTCCTAAGATTTTTAAGATTAAATCTTATAGAGTAGAGACTCAAATTTTTCACATGCTTCCCATTTATGGGTTTTTAACCTTAGAATTTTTATGTCTCCTTCACTAGAAGTTTAGGGTCTTGTGATCTGGACCATCTAATGCTTGAGTTTAGGGTTATACATATTTAAACAGGGTACACATGACTTAGGGATATAATGTGTGGACTAGAACACACAGAGTTTTAGGTCATGATATGTCGACCAAAGAATACATAATTTAAGTTCATGATGTTTGGACCAGATCACACATGATTTTAGGTCATGATTCATGGACCAAGGGAAAGGGAAGGGAAGGGAAGGTGTGACATAATAACCCAATTACGATTCATAAGGAAATGAACGCTTTAAATCCCTTTTAATAGAGGATAAGGATACTATAAATCATGGTTCATGGTTCTCAAACCATAAGTAATGGTATAAGATAGGTCTGAAATAGATGAGAGCCTACCATATTTGAAGAAAGGATTTTAATGAGATGTTTTCAGGGTGTATGGATATTAGAAAAAGTTTTTCTTAGGATGAAAATGTCTTTGGATAGAAGTCTAGACTAGGGGAACATATACAAGATTCATATTGGTTCATGTATGAATAGTCAAATAGAGGTGTCCCTTGAATCTAGATACACGTGTTTCTAATATCCATGAAAGTTTTGTCGAAACTCAAGACACTTAATACATAGAGTTTGATTTATGGAATGACATGTTTAGTTAAGGTGGTGGAATAATTACAAGCCTTGATTAACCAAGGTTATGCTATTTTTCTCTTTTGATAAGGAATGAGAATGGATACTATCTTTTTTCATTTATCATTTTTTAAAATGGTACGAATGTCATGCATTTTAGTGTCATGTGATAAGGACACAAATATCAGTTAGTTTAGCATCATGCAATAAGGACTTAAATAATATCATCTAAAAATGGGGGCATTTTATCATAGAATAGGTCTAAAAATATGTCGGTAATGCTAGAATGTGGATATTTTTATTCACTCACCTTTCTCAGTGCAGGTACATAAATGAGTCTCCACTAAAAGATCATATTAATAGGAGAGGAGGGCATTTTGATTAATAAAATTTATGGTTGGTCCCAAGATAGATGATCTGGGTGTTACTATATATTCTATAATAATAGGAATCAAGTCATATGTAGTTATTATATTGATCCTTATACTGATCAAGCTCTTTCATGGGGAAGGAATTTTCAATTTATGTTTATGAACTAAGAAATAAAAAGTGAAGGACCCTACATATACCAGGATCATTCATGGGAGATATTACATTTTATTTAATTTTGTCTACACTATTTGGGTTCATGTGAAATGGAATAA
Source organism: Viscum album (assembly GCA_963277665.1). NCBI lineage: Eukaryota > Viridiplantae > Streptophyta > Magnoliopsida > Santalales > Viscaceae > Viscum > Viscum album. Next base: position 352,942,022 of record OY728155.1, on the reverse strand, counting down.
GGCTAGGTTTCACCTCAATAGATCACTTATCAAGAGAGTAGACATGTCTCTAGAAGAGCTAAAATACTAAGGTCAAAGGGGGGTTTCAAATAATAGTTTAACCTGTAAGAGATCCAAAATATCTTGGTTTCATAGTTTAACTTTTAATGGAATAAGGATAGGTGTCACATCAATATAGAACTTATCAATATATTAGACATTTCTTCAGAAGATCTAGAATACTAATCTAAAAGGGGGTTTTGAAATCATAATTAAACCTCTAAGAGATCCATGTGTCACTGCATAACCTACAAAAGAAGGAATCAAGTCACGCATCATTATTGAAGAGAAATACTATATGTATATCTAACACATATGTTGAGAGGGAGATTTGTTTTTTTGAAAAATCACATGTGTTCCTATGATAAGAGATCCAAGAATCACTACATATCCTTTATTGACATGAATCATGACACATGTAGTTATTAAATAGAAATCACATGCATAGACTTGACTTATATACAATGAGAGGGTATTTTTTTCTAAGAAATTATGGGTAGGGATAGAATAGAAGGTCCATGTTTCATTACATATCTTCTGTTTAAAGAAATCAATACACATATAGTTCTTAAATAGAACGCCTCCTGCATAGAATAGGCTCATAAGAAGAGGGAGATAATTTTTTTGAAATTGTGGATGGTCTTAGGATAAGAAATATGGGTGTCACTATATATCCTATGTTGATAGGAATCAATCCATATATATTTCTTAAAGATAAATCCCCTTTATAGATCTTACTCATGGAAAGGAGAGGGAATTTTTCTTATTAATTAAGGTTGAAACTATGATAGATGGACCAGGAATCACTACATATGTGTTAAAAGGAATGAAGACATGCATATTTTTTAAAAATAAGGTCCCCTATACAGTTCTAGCTCACATTCAGGGGAAATAGGGCATTTTGTTTTGAATTTTCATATGGGTCTAGGATAGAGGATATCGGTGTCTCTCTACATATCTTATGGGGATATGAATTAATCTATTTGTATCTCTTATATGTTACCTATTTATATTGATCTCATATATAGGGATAGAAGCATTTTATTTGTAAATTATGGCTAGTCCCAGGATAAAATATTTGTGTTTCACTATATATCCTAAAGTAATATAAATAAATCTGCACATAATTATTGAAAAGAATGTCCCATGCAAAAAACTGACTCATATACAGAGGAAAATGAGAATTTTATAATCATAAGTTAGTAAATGAGGGAACTTATTTTGAAAAACCCTACACAGATATATATCATATTATGGATAAGGCATTCTGAATTTATTGGTTTTTTATGGATCTAATTCGCGCATGAAATAAAAGAAAATAATCTTAGTGATGGAAAAAGTTACCAGACCACTCATGAATTAAAAGTTATCTGATCAAACACTAAGATGAGGTCGGGAATTTTCTATCTCAACGGATGGACACATTTCAAAAAAAAATCATCACTATATATGTTGTTAGGATGGGAATAAAACCACATATAATTCGTATATCATAACCCCCTATGCATATCATACACTTATATAGGGGTGGGGGAATTTATCATTTATGAAATATGTTGTTGGGACTAGGATAGGACATCTTGGTGTCACTACATATACTATAGATATAGGAATCAATCCACACATAGTTCTTGAAAATGTTTCCCCTGTATATATATGGTTTATATATAGGGGGAAGGGGAATTATACTTTTTCTTGATTATATTTGGGCCTAGGATAATATATTTGTGTGTCCCTACATATCTTGTCAATGCAAGAATAAATCCCCATGTATTTATTGAATTGAATGATTTCATTCATAGATCTAACTCGTATACAAGGAATTGGGGGCATTGATGCTCTGAGGCTTGGACAGATTGTGTTCCAAGGACCTATAAATAGATTGAGCACTCATTTAGTTTGAAATAGGCCACAAGGAATGGGACACTTTGAGTATTTTATAGTCATACAAGATGTGCATCACCTCATAGTTTAACATCATGTAGTAGGGTCAAAAAACATGTAGTTTAACATTATATGGTATGTATATGGGTGTTATTCAATTTAAATTCTTTACACCATGACTTAGGTGATACGTAGTTTAAATTCTTTCCACTATGATTTATAGCCAATGTAATAATTACAAAAAGTATTTTTTAAGAAACCTCACATTTTATAGAGGGTGTGATGCATTCTTCATCCATCATGGACAAGGAGTAAAATCCATTGTAATAGACCTTATACATGATGTAAGGTCCTTAACACTTTGGTTCATGCTTCAGGGTATTCTTCCCTAGTATCATCAAGATTCTCAGAACCAACAAGAACACTCATTGAAGGAATGAGTAAAGGAATTATTATCAAAGTCTCACACATTTAGAATCTGATGGAATTCTAGGTTGTGTAATATATGCAGCCTCTTCTCATCAATTAATTATAACTCATCAAGTCACATCTAGTATTGTTCATATTCTAATAACTAAATACATATAGTGATTCATAGTGGGGTAAATTGAACATCAATGGTTATAACCACCTCTGTTTCATAAACAAATGAATATTAATTTTCTTGTGTGATAGTTCATGTTGTGGTACAATAGGCCCACAAGTCATGCATGAGTTTTTCTATCTAAGATTTATTGCCTTTATCCACTATTTTATAGAGTATATTTGATAGAGACTTATTGAAAATATCTATTTTTTCATTTGAAACTATATTATAGTGAGATGAATAGTTGGACTCAGTGTTATATTTTTGATATAGGATATTCACCTTTGAAGAATATGGGTTGGTTTTGTTTTCCATTAATGTTGTATGAGGGACACCAAATCTAATTATTCTGTTATAATTTTTGAAGTTTATTATATTATGTTCCCTAAATTACTTAAGGGGTATGGCCTCAAACCATTTGGAAAAGAATTTGGTGGAAGTAAGGATATAATTAAACTGTCAAGTTTTGGTTGGAGGATATGGCCCCATGAAATCCATTCCCCATACAGAAAATAGGTAAGATTATTTAGTAGTATACAAAAATTATAGAGTTCAATGGATGAAATTAGCATGTAGTTGATATTTATGAAAAATATTTGTGAATTCCACACAATACTGTAAAATCACTGGTCAAAAATAGATAAGCCTTCTAATTTGGTGGCATTGTATGGTTCCTAACTAATGAGCCTTGTAGACGCCTGCATGTACTTCATACATGATAATGAGGGTCTATCCTTATTTAATTAACATAAGTAAGACTTCATTAAACACCAGTTTATATAGAAATTTTCATTCATTTGTTTGTTATATAGGGTGAAGTTTTCTACTTGTTGTTATATATATTATTGTTATCTTGATCTAGTGGAAGGATATTATTTTGGAGGTGGTCTATTATGGATATCATCCATCCAGTAATGGTATCAACTGACAAGGATGTTGGCCCATCATGCCTCATGATATCACTAATCTATTTTATCTCCTCTATATCATAGATGTTGACTGAGGAGACTACCCTATAGTGTGTAATATGAAATATAATATCATCCTATTTTGAGTCTGTCAGATATATGGTTGTTTTATCTAGTGTATTAGCACAAGTATTTTGTAACTGAAGGACATGATTCAGCATCAAGTTAAAATTGAATTCCACCATCAGTCCCCTCATGTAGCCAATGAGGGGTTAACTTTTCCTTCTTAATGGTGTATTCACCATTGATCATCTTGATCACTGTCTTTGAATTTTCCTTTATATTCATATGGAAAATATATAGCTTTAAAGTTAGTTCTAAGAAAGTAATAAGGTCGTGGTACTCAACCTCATTATGGGTGGAGACTTTAGATAGTATGAGAGAATAAGGTAGGATCTCATTGGCTGGGGAGATGTAGAAAATCCCCATACCAAATCGATTGAGCTTTGGTGTTTCCATTATTTTCCCAGGTAAACTTTGAGAGACTTAATCAAAATACATATCTTGTGTTTGGGGACTATCATGGACATATAAAACCTTTTAATTCAGTAGCTCGATATTTACCATCATACTCCCTATGGTAGGATGTACTGTGAGAATATCGTCTAGTGCATGCCCCTTGATTTCCTTCTAGAACATGAATTAGATGTCATGCTATTAAAGTATTACCACCCATTGATCTAGAGACTCCTTTACTATATAGAAGTTGAGGATGTACATGAGTAGGTAAATGCAAGAAACTAAGCACCCCTAATTATGCTTCAATTATTTCCTTATTTTTTTACCACAAATATAAGTGCAAGGAAGTTATTCTCAATTAAAATATCAGATCTCAGTATCTGTCATTGTTCTTCTAATATAGTAGAGAATATTTTCTATCCTTGTATCGTTTTTTGTGTGATAAGGGAACTAAGAGATCACTCCATAGTATCCATGTATAGGATTATCCATTTCCATTATACTAGTATCATTAATATTGGTTGGTGTATAAAATATTTCTTTAGGTTTTCAAAGGATTCTTCTAAATATTCACCCCATCGATAAGTGACTCCCCTCTTCAATAACTTCATAAATGGGAGGAATTTTCTGGCCAAATTAGCTATGAAATACCTACTTTGGGTGATGTGTCCCAAAATCCCTCTCAACTATTTAAGGTTTTGATGAGTCTCCATTAAAATTATTTCACTAGTATTCTCAGGTTGACCTCAATATCATAGTGGCATAACACAAAACCATGTAATTTACCCGGTGTTACCCAAAAACCACACTTTATAGGGTCCGTCTTTATGTTATACTACTTTAATTTTTCAAATATTGTTTAGAGGTTGGTGATATGATCATATAACTACCAATATTTGACCACCAAATCATCAAAATAGAATTTTAGGATTATTCCTATAATGGGTTTGAAGATATGATGTGTGGTGCATTGCTAGGTGGTGTTAACATTATTTAAATTGAAGGGCATGACCTGGTATCAGAAGATCCCTTGGGGTTCTCTGAAATTAGTGGCTTCATCATCTTTAGGGTTCATCTTGATCTAATCATACCCTGATTACCCATCCCTAAATGAAAGGTATTATAAGATTTTGGTTGCATAGATCAAGAGTTCCATAATCAAACCTAGAAAATCATCCTTTGGATAGTGTTGATTGAGCTCAATGAAATTTTTATATACATTTAGCTACCCATTCATTTTCTTAATAGGGACGATGTTGGTGATATATTTTGGGTATTTCACCTCTTAAAAAATTGATTTAATAATATTAATAACTTGATACTCTACCTTGGTAACATGAGAGAGAATCATTCACCTAGCTGCATGTGTGAATCCTCTATGGTGGTATGGAAGGCCTCGATGATGGGTGTACACATCGGAATCCAATCCCGATATCTTTGTGTAATTTCATGTGAACATGAAAATATATTTTTTAAAGAAGAATATGTACATGTCCTACTCTTCCATAGGTATAGTGATACTTATCAATGTGAATCATGAGTCATATTTTTTATATAGATTTACATATTTGGCTTGTCGATTATGGTATAGATTCCTTCCTAAAATGATGAAGGTGTAATGCCCCGACCCCAATTACCCAGAGTTGGTGCATTATTACATAACATTGGTATGATCACAAAAGATCAATTCTTCAAAGACCGATTAGTTTAGTAGCCTTGGAAACACTAGATATATTCATAATGTTTACATTATATCAATAAGTGAAAAACTACAACAACATATTGTCTTCATATACCCTCATAATATCCCTGCAGGTCATTCATAAAATACTTCTTCACATCCTGATAAAAATAGAACATTGAAAGGGGTAAGGTCAGATGTTCAGTAAGGAAAACAATATAGCAGAAACTTTCATAAATAAACACAAAAATTTAAGGCAATGTATAACTAAAACAAAAGCCTTCTAAACTTGAACTTCAACATAATATGGAAAGGATAAAATTAAATAATTTCATTTAATTATTCACATGAATATTCTACTAGTCTAATAATCACATGAAAATATCAATAACCACTTTCATAATGACGGAATGCATAATGCCAGACTATCATAACCACGTATCCAAGGCCTCGTGCCAAGACTACAAATAAGATTTTGTCAAGGCCTCGTGCCAAGACACTAGATTGTCTCATGAGACCTACTGATTCATCGAGGAGCTATTGCAGGCTCCACCCGTCACATACTAAGTCCAATGCATTCCTCATATGAAAAGTTTGAAACATAACATAAACATTTGTATTAAAACTAGCATATAGAATGTCAATACTTTTAACCACAAACCATGAATGGTATAAAAATAGCACATCCACAGTCAAACATAACTCATTCAATACAATATAGAAGATTTTATTGTATCAGATTAACCTCAATTGAGAATAATGAAGGATATTGACCTAGATTAAAATAATCATCAAACTATTGAGAGAAATATCCCCCTTTTCTTAAAAACATTTAAAATTTACACTATTTGTCAAAAAGCCATTTAAAATAGGTTTTTTTTTAATCAAAGTGTCCCATACCACTTTGAAACTTTTAAAAGGAATTTTAATTTTAAAACATTAATTTCCATATATAAAAATCCTTAAAAACATTTTTAAAACATCAATATTAATGAGAAAGATTTAGAATAATAAATCTTTAAAACATTTAAAATAACATTTTAGTTAGAGTTCCTAAAAAAAATAAAGACACTTGAATACAAATAATCGAGGTAATAAAAACTTTATAATATCATGATAATATAGGGATTCATGATATACTATGTCAAAGTACATTATATACACCATATAAAAGTTATTTGGTGTATAACAACAAAGAAGTCTCAATGGAATGTAAATTGAGATGAATTTTATTATAAAGACCATATCCTTAGGTTAAGTATAAATCAACGACATAATTATGTGTGACAAATATAAATACACTCAATATGATTGGATATTTAGTGTAAATCAATCATATGGAATTCAGACATATTCTTGTAAAAACAACACCAATGAATTGGATATTTAACTCAACAAATGGAGATTGAGTTAAAATTACTCTTATCAAGTTCAAATCGATGACTTGAGAATTTATCAATGGAGTTATTATGTGTATAAAAAGTATATCCAAATAAAGTGGAGTGTAAATTATGACATAATCAAATTAATAGTGATTCCACACATAATTTTGGAGTAAAATAATCAATGAAGTATGCCTAAAGCCGAATGAGTGAAAATTGAAATTTCAAATCCCCTTATCGATTAGGTAACTTACGAAACATACACCCATGAAAGAAGGATCATACAATGATGATGTAAATACCCATAAATTAAAGTATATTACACAATTAATACAATCATGGGTAGTACGCATACACCATATGCAATAAATAAGTGGTGAATAATGGAATTCTCACGAAATTAAGAGTGAGACAAGAAACCCCTTACTTTGTACTTTTTCCTTGGTCGACGGTAGTTTAACATCCTTTATAATGGTTAAATAATTGTTATTGAATTATAAAATAATCATTTACATTAATATGATTTCATATATGATCTTTTAACATTGATTTGTTAACAATATCTTAGTATTATCGTCATTTCGGGTGTTAACTTACTCATTTTACTTTATATTATTTGTTACGTAAGCCATGTTTGTTATGGATAGGTTGTATGTTATTCATATACAGAATGATATCAATTCCTTAAAAATTATTTTTAATAATTAAATGATTATTTGACTCAAATGGATATGATGGGGAATGAATCTCATCGCGTTCATGGAGACGGTAGTCCGTACGTATGCACGAGCGACAATATCATTCTTTTGATATGAAAATAATGTGTAATTGGATGTTATATCATATAGACAGAATCATTATAATGTTATATTTATTATTTACATAGATTATACATCATTATTATACCCATCTAAATAATAATATATTGAATAACAATTACACCACAACGTGGAGACGGTATGCCGTACGTACGCATGTATGGTGACATGTCATTCAAGGGATGGATAGAATATTGAATTTGTCTGTTCCATATTTATCATAACATCACAGTATATATAATATACTAGACTTATTACTTTATAATGGTAATAACAAAGAAAGAAGAAGTTGAAGTAGAAAAGAACTTGAAAGAGGGTGGTGAAAACATTACCTCTTCTTCAGGTTCTTCCTTTTGATTTGTCAGAAGGGCTCCTTAGGTTGGCTTTCTGATCAAACTAAGTCCTCTAGGTTAAATTGAGGGAAGTTGAGAGAGTATTTGGGCAGGGGTTGGCCGAGCCAAAAGGCTTTGAATGTGTTAATTAGTGAGAAGGGTGAGTGCCCTTTTATAAGAGGGGTCAGGGGCACCTTTGGAAGAGCTAGAAATATTATTTTATAATAAATTCATATTCGGTTTATAATGGCTCCAATGTGAATTATTTAAAGGTTAAGGTGGGGATGGGTCGAAAACCACTCAACCAATAGAATTTAGATAGGTTTGGGTCATTATATTAACTTTATCGTTTAGTTTTAATTCTAAGTTAATTAGTTTGACACTTACCATGTCACTTTGTATTTTTATATTATATAGTTAATAAACATACTATATACCTCCAAGAGACCCCCAAGTGGTCCATTAATGGTACACCTATCATGATATAAGTCTCTTGAATGAACCTTATATTTTTCGGAATTGAATATAAATTAATAATATAATATTTGTTTAAAAAACACTTTTATGTCAATTTTGACAATATTTGGTATTTGATTTTTTTTAAACTCATAACAGCATTATTACTTCGAACAAAGTTACTTAAATCAATACTAACATGTCATATTAACCCATAAAATTCGTGGAATTCATTAAAAGTCTCAAAGTATATTTATATGGGTATTTATAATATCAATTATTTTAATATTTCACTAATAAGGTAATTACTATATCATCATTGTGTCATAAATAAATTAATTTATTTAATTTCTAAAAATTATAAATAAAATACCATTATGTATTAAATGTTTTTATCTTTCTAATGAATATTTACAATCGAATTTATCTTTTTTATAACCCTATATTAAAAATATTTTAGTAATTAAACTTTGATTTTAACTCTTTTAACTCTTCTTTGAATTAAATAATAATAAATGTCCTAATCTAATCCAAGTGGACCTAAATGATAATATTTTATTCCTAAGGTTTTTTTTGGTCAATATACACTTGTCCAATATAATTAGGACATGTGTTAGGGTAATATTAATATCGTTTTTACCATTAATTACCCTATTTACTTTTAACCGTGGTAAATAAAAGTAAAAAGTTACTATTCACCAAAAAATATTTTTTCCTTATTGAACCACATTTTACTCCTTGATATTAATTGTTTCTCTCTGATTTTCGAAATTCCACTCACAGAAGCGGTAAAATTAAGTTTTATGTAAATTTCCAAATTATCCTAGGGGGTGGGTAAAAGACGGTGAAAAGTTCAATAAAATTTTTTATGCATCTAAAATTATTCTAAACTAACATCAATGAATTACATTTAACTTATATTGGTATTATTTATCTATTTTAACCTTAATTAAATTTAATTAATATAAATAATTATTTAAATAAAAATTTGGTTTTAAACTATAACTCAGTATTTTTCACTATTCATCAAAAAAATGAAATTTTTCAGAAAAATACCAAAAATTAGGCCTAATCTATATTTGATATTATAAATTCAAAAATGATGTATATTTTACCAAATTCAAAAAATATAAGTTGCATTAATTAATTTAAAATTTAATTCCCGTTGTCAAAACAAATAGCGTGTTTTTAAGAAATAATAACAATCAAAAGATTGACACTTGTTTATGTCTGGTTTAAATGTGAAATTACATCTAATGACCAAAATTGTATTAAATGGTAAAAATATATTCTAAATATACTTTAAAACCACTCAAATTCATAACTTATTACTATTAATTATTTCTATTAAAAAAGTTGTTTTTAATTAAAATTTAGTAATTTTCACTATTCATCAAAATATGAAAGTTATCCGAAAAGTACCAAAATTTCACCCTAATCTAATTTAGATATTAAAAATCCAAAAATGAAGTCCATTTTGAAAGATAAAATTTATAAAATTTCAAAAAGTAGATATTACTATTCATAACGGCTTGTTTGATTGTTTGTGGTGTGTTAGAATTCGAAGTTGTGTACAATGCAGGACATTGCATTATTCAAAGGAAACGTACCATGGAAGCTTGGGGTGTTACATTCTCCCCTCCTTAAATAAATTCCATCCTCAAAATTTTTTAAAATTGGGCTTGAGAATATAATGGAAAGTCCCACATCGGAAAAAGAGTCTATAAAACTATCACTTTAAAAGAAAGAAAGAGAGGTATAAAGGTCATCCAAGATAACCCATACTTGGATTCCATGTAGGAAAACATGAATATGGACGATAAACTAAGTGTCAAGTTCTGATGGAGAGGGATAGAAAACATGATCAGGAGAAAGTTAACAAGAAGAAAACCACAAACTTGTGTTGGGATAAACGGTCATTAGTCTCCCAGTAGGAAAAGTAGACGGACAACATTTTTTGTTTTAAGTTACATTAAATAAGGACGAGGAATTCATTTATGATATTGACTAAGAACATAAATAGATATACTTAATTTTTAATTAGAGTTTCATTCTTTAATAAATTTCTACCACTAACTCATTTTTTTTTGAACAATGAGTATTCAAGAAGACTTGGTCACACTAGAAGAGCTAGAATAAACTTCTATAGAATCACATGATCCATGTAGGATAAACTATATATTTACCTTGTCTTTAGAGATTAATCAAAACCAAAACAGTTAGTATAAGATCTGATGATCCCCCAAATGGATATTCTATTAGAGAAAAAAAACACTAATCTTAATTTTTTAAAATTAAACCAACTATACCCCAAAGTTAAATAAATACCATTCAATAATCAATTGTCCTTAAAATCCTTCAATATAATCCAAAATAATATTGAAACCCAAAACTTATAATAATGTAGTCTTCCACATTAAATTGTATCTTCAAATGACATCAACTACTCTTAAAGTCACATGCATAAAAGTAATTAACCTAATCACATATTCTTTATTATAGGTTAATCATTTCTATAAATAACCCAAATCACTATAAATCCATAATAAAAACATAGATAAAAATCCACCATTACTCCTCAAATGAAATCCCATAGTATTCTATTTTCCTTGGGCATATAGTGTTCCCAACAAAGCGAACATCTTCCAAAATAACATTTATCACTTAATCACCAAATCGTTTTCATATACTAAGGGTATTCATTTGATAAGATATAAGATCCCAAATAAACTTATTATTGATCAATAAAATCATTTAACTAAAATAATAGTCACACTAACCTGGGACTTCACATAGAGTAGGCGATAAATCCCAATTGCACTTTGGTTGTGGGTTCTATTCCCACAGCTTTGTCCGACGTGAGGGGTTGTCACACGGTCTTTATGTTGTCCTTTTTCAAAAACTATATTTTATAACATTACCAAAATGAGATAAATTCCTCAAAATAACCATAACATAATTTAACCAAAAATGTTATCTCGTACCTTGCATTTTCATCCCAAATTATAATAACTTGTAATTGCCTCAAAAACAATGATCATATAAAACCAAATGGTTATTTATAACTATATGCACAAGAGAAAAGATAATTCTTCCTCAAATATCATTCTCACATGGAAAACTGCAGGGTTTCAAATACAAGAGAAAATTATTCCAAAGTAAACCCATCAACAAGGAGCACTAATACTTTTTAAACATTTCTCCAACCATTTATTTCCACATAGCTTCTTCTTTGACCAAGAAAATATCCTATATAATAGGTAATTCACTCAGATAATGGCCAGGTCCCCTACATTTACAGAAAATGACTGTAAATGGATTCTTGGGACCATTTTTATCTTCTTCCACAGTACTCTTCATTTTTCTTCAGCAATTATTCTCTTTATTTCCTTCCTTCCCACATGTAAATCATTTATTTGTCCCATTGAGACACTTTCCTGGGTGTCGCCTTCCACATTTCCTGCATCATGGAAATTGAGGATTCCTTTCTCCATGGTCTCTACCGTTTGTGCTCTTACCATTCATCGCCTTTCTCTTCTTTGTTGAGTCCGGGAATTGGTTAATATATATATATATGATCATATTTTTGGATAATTGATTTGGCATGAAGATGATATCATTTACGCCTATCAACATTCCATTTTGTTGCTCATTGCCACCATTGTTCCCACCTTGTACATCATTCTCAAAGTCACTATGACTTCCTTGGAATCCAGCCACTGACTAAAACCAGAATGCATTGTGTGATTAACAGTAGTCATAAAATCATTTAGATATTAACATTTCACCATATTCTTAATTTGAAACACATTAGGATTAACCAAGGTCATTTAATCTCATCTTATATGTATTACTTCAAATCAGTTTGTAAATAAAATATAAATTATCCTAAGCATATCCCCCGGGGGTGTCGTAACCAAGAGTGAAGCAAGCCCCTTTGTCGTGCACTAGTTCCCATTCGATTCTACCTCAAAGCGGTGTTTTTGGGTTTTACCCCTAGGTACATCTGTGCCAGAGCCGCCTCTACCTGCTCGTATCTAGACAGGGATGTATTGCTCGAAAAACTCACAAAATATCTACAATACCAAAATTCTAGTAAGTTCTTCTATACTAATACTAAATGTTTGTCTTAGGGTATGTGCTACAATTAGAGTTTATCTTAATCTAGCTCCCAATATTTTTACGAAACTTCCTCTGATACCAACTGTAATGCCCCGACCCCAGTTACCCAGAGTCAGTGCAATATTACATAACATTGGCATGATCACAAAAGATCAAGTCTTCAAAGACCGATTAGTTTAGTATCCTTAGAAACACTAGATATAATTATAAAGTTTACATTACATCAATAAGTGAAAAACTACAACAACATATTGTCTTCAAATACCCTCATACTATCCCTGCAGGTCATTCATAAAATACTTCTTCACATCCTTGGAAAAATAAAACATTGAAAGGGGTGAGCTCAGATGCTCAGTAAGGAAAACAATATAGCGGAAACTTTCATAAATAAACATAAAAATTTAAGGCAATGTATAACTAAAACAAAAGCCTTTTAAACTTGAACTTCAGCATAATATGGAAAGGATAAAATGAAATAATTCCATTTACTTATTCACATGGATATTCTACTAGTCGAATAATCACATGAAAATATCAATAACCACTTTCATAATGATGGAATGTATAATGCCAGACTATCATAACTATGTATCCAAGGCCTTGTGCCAAGACTACAAATAAGATTTTTTCAAGGCCTTGTGCCAAGACACTAGATTATCTCATGAGACCTACCGATGCATCGAGAAGATATAGAAGGATCCACTCGTCACTTACTAAGTCCAATGCATTCCTCATATGAAAAGTTTTAAACATAACATAAACATTCATATTAAAACTAGCATACAGAATGTCAATACTTTTAACCACAAACCATGAATGGTATAAAAATAGTACATCCACAGTCAAACATAACTCATTCGATACAATATGGAAGATTTTATTGTATCATATTAACCTCAATTGAGAATAATGAAGGATATTGATATATATTAAATTAATCATCAAACTATTGAGAGAAATATCCCCCTTTTCTTAAAAACATTTAAAATTCACACTATTTGTCAAAAATCCATTTATAATAGATTTTTTTGAATAAAAGTGTCCCATACCACTTTGAAACTTTTAAAAGGAATTTTAATTTTAAAACATTAATTTCCATATATATAAATCCTTAAAAACATTTTTAAAACATGCATATTAATGAGAAAGATTTAGAATAATAAATCTTTAAAACATTTAAAATGATATTTTAGTTAGAGTTCCTAACCAAAATAAAGACACTTGAATACAAATATTCAAGGTAATAAAAACTTTATAATATCATGAGAATAAAGTGATTAATGATATACTAGGTCAAAGTACATTATATACACCATATAAAAGTGATTTGGTGTATAACAACAAAGAAGTCTCAATGGAATGTAAATTGAGATGAATTCTCTTATAAAGACCATATCCTTAGGTTAAGGATAAATCAACGACATAATTATGTGTGAAAAATATAAATACACTCAATATTATTTGATATTTAGTGTAAATCAATCAGATGACATTCACACATATTCTGGTAAAAATAACACCAATGAATTGGATATTTAACTCAACAAATGGAGATTGAGTTAAAATTACTCTTATCAAGTTAAAATAGATGACTTGGGAATTTATCAATGGAGTGATTATTTGTATAAAAAGTATATCCACAGAAAGGGGAGTGGAAATTATGACATAATCAAATGAATAGTGATTCCACACATAATCTTGGAGTAAAATAATCAATGAAGTATGCCTAAAGCCGAATGAGTGCAAATTGAAATTTCAAATTCCCTTATCGATTAGGTAAATTAAGAAACATACAACCATGAAAGAAGGATCATAAAATGATGATGTAAATACCCATAAATTAATGTATATTACACAATTAATACAATCATGGGCAGTACACATACACCACATGCAATAAATAAGTGGTGAACAATGGAATTCACATGAAATTAAGAGTGAGATAAGAAACCCCTTACTTTGTACTTTTTCCTTGGTCGAAGGTAGGTTAACCTCATTTATAATGGTTAAATAATTGTTATTTATTTATACAATAATCATTTACATTAATATGATATCATATATGATCTTTTAACATTTATTTGTTAACAATATCTTAGTATTATCGTCATTTCGTGTGTTAACTTACTCGTTTTCCTTTATATTATTTGTTACGTAAGCCGTGTTTGTTATGGATAGGTTGTATGTTATTCATATACAGAATGATATCAATTCCTTAAACATTATTTTTAATCATTAAATGAGAATTAGACTCAAATGGATATGATGGGGAATGAATCTCATCACGTTCCTGGAGACGGTAGTCCGTACGTACGCACGAGTGACAATATCATTCTTTTGATATTAAAATAATATATAATTGGATGTTATATCATATATACAGAATCATTATCATGTTATATTTATTATTTAAATGAATTATACATCATTATTATACCCATCTAAATAATAATATATTGAATAACAATTACACCACAACATGGAGAAGGTAGGTCGTACATACGCACGTATGGTGACATGTCATTCAAGGGATGGATAAAATAATGAATTTGTCTGTTCCATATTTATAATAACATCAAATTATATAGAAGATAATATAGTTATTACTTTATAATGGTAATAACAAATAATGAAAAAGTTCAAGAAGAAAGGAACTTGAAAGAGGGTGGTGAAAACATTACCTCTTCTTCGGGTTCTTCCTTTTGATTTGATCAAAAGGGCTCTTTAGGTTGGATTTCTGATCAAACTAAGGCCTCTAGGTTGAATTTAGGGAAGTTGATAGAGTATTTGGGTAGGGTTTGGCCGAGAAAAAAGGCTTTAAATGTGTGAATTAGTGAGAAGGGGGAGTTCCTTTTTATAAGAGGGGTGAGGGGCACCTTTGGAAAAGCTAGAAATATTATTTTATAATAAATTCATATTCGGTTTATAATGGCTCCAAAGTGGATTATTTAAAGGTTAAGGTGGGTATGGGTCGAAAACAACTCAACCAATAGAATTTAGACAGGTTTGGGTCATTATATTAACCTTATCTTTTAGTCTTAATTCTTAGTTAGTTAGTTTGACACTTACCATGTCACTTCGTATTTTTATATTATATAGTTAATAAACATACTATATACCTCAAAGAGACCCCCAGGTGGTCAATTAATGATACAAATATTATGATATAAGTCTCTTGGCCGAACCTTATATTTTTCGTAATTGAATATAAATTAATATTATAATATTTGTTTTAAAAACACTTTTATGTCAATTTTGACACTATTTGGTATTTGATTTTTGTGAAAATCATAACACTATGATTAATTCTAAAAAAGTTAATTACATCATTCCTAACATGTAATATTAACATATAAAATTATTTTAATTCATTAAAAGTCTAAAATTATATTTATTTGGGTATTTATAATATCAATTATTTTAATATTTCACTAATAAGGTAATTATTGCATCATCATTGTGTCATAAATAAATTAAATTATTTAATGTATAAAAATTATAAATAAAATACCATTATGTATGAAATATTTTTATATTTCTAATTAATATTTACAATCTAATTTAGCTTATGTATATCCCTTTATTAAAAATGTTTTAGTAATTAAACATTGATTTTAACTCTTTTAACTCTTCTTTGAATTAAATAATAATAAATGTCCTAATCTAATCCAAGTGGACCTAAATGATAATATTTTATTCCTAAGGTTTTTTTTGGTTGAGATACACTTGTCCAATAGAATTAGGAAATGTGTTAGGGTAATATTAATATCATTTTTCCCTTAGTTACCCTATTTACTTTTAACCGTGGTAAATAAAAGTAAAAAAGTTACTATTCACCAAAAATTATTTTTATCTTATTGAACCACATTTTACTCCTTGATATTAACCGTGTCTCTATGATTTTGGAGATTTCACTCACATAAGCGGTAAAATTAAGTTTTATGTAAATTTCCAAATTCTCCTAGGGGGTGGGTAAAAGACGGTGAAAAGTTGAATAAATTTTTTTATATATCTAAACTTATTCTAAACTAACTTCAATGAATTACATTTAACTTATATAGGTATTATGTAACTCTTTTGAACTTAATTAAATTTAAATAAAATAAATAATTATTTAAATAAAAATTTGGTTTTAAACTATAACTCAGTATTTTTCACTATTCATCAAAAATTGAAAGTTTTCAGAAAAATACCAAAAGTTAGGCCTAAGATATATTTGATATTATGAATTAAAAAATGATGTATATTTTACCAAAATAAAAACATATAAGTTTCATTCATTAATTTAAAAATTAATTCCTGTTGTCAAAATAAATAGCGTGTTTTTAAGAAATATTAACTATCAAAAGATTGACACTTGCTTATGTCTAGTTTAAATGTGAAATTATGTCCAATGACCAAAATTGTATTAAATGGTAAAATTATATTCTAAATATACTTTAAAACCACTCAAATTCATAATTTATCACCACTAATTATTTCTATTAAAAAAGTTGTTTTTAATTAAAATTTAGTAATTTTCACTATTCATAAAAATATGAAAGTTATCCGAAAAGTACCAAAATTTCACCCTAATCAAATTTCGATATTAAAAATCCAAAAATGAAGTCCATTTTGAAAGATAAAATTTATAAAATTTCAAAAAGTAGGTATTACTATTCATAACGGCTAGTTTGATTGGTTGTGGTGTGTTAGAATTCGAAGTTGCGTACAATGCAAGTCATTGCATTATTCAAAGGGAAACGTACCATGGAAGCTTGGGGTGTTATAGGAGGTTCATATAAAAGGGTATCCTATTGATCTTTCTCAATTTTGAAATAAATTATATCAATATTTTTGGATAGTATAGGGATATCTATAATATTTTTAGAGGATGGGGAGTTAGTCATGGTCTCTTAGAGTGCTAATGCATAGGTATTTTGATCAGGAGAACTATGAAGATGCTGAATTTTTTCTTCGTTGTCATTAGGGGAAGAATAAGCATGAACATCTAGAGATTTAAGTGACATCATAGGGTAATTTTCAATTTACATCTATGGAATAGGGGGATTTATTTGATCCAAGTGGTAATGGAAAATAAGTAATCTTGTTTGAGGAATTGTCACTCGTATAATTAATCTCCCCAGGTATGACCTGAGTACCTATTAATGGGAATGATTCAGCTATAATGGATATTACTATATAGACATGGCCTAATGAAGCTTTCACACTATAGTGGCTCTCTGTATCAAGCCCAACTACCTCTATTAGGTTGATAGGAAATACATAATCATTACTAAACAAACTCCATGGGTTTTTAGGATCAATCCCCAAAATTTTGGGAGAGGAAACCCGCATATCAACCTCTATTGTTAATTATTTTTCTTCTTTAATATATAAACCCGACTCATTATACTGGGATTCACAAGATTAAAAGGGTTGATGTTTCCATATAGCACTCTAACCTTTCTATTAATGGAGTACTTTAAATATTGAGGGTATGATGATGGAACCACTTCATGGCTATGAATCCAAGGTGTTTCAATTATAACATTATATTTTGTGTCCTACTAGATAACCATGAACTTAGAATCATACATGAGGTCTCCAAATTGGGATTTTATTTTAATCTTTCTAAGGTTCTTTTGTTCACTCTTTTTTTACTCCTGAATGGTTATATTCAAAAGGGATAAATTTTCCTAACTATATACCAAATTTTGGAGAGTCTAGAATAGGATAAGATTAATCATGGATCCAATATCAATCAGATCCCATTGAATTTAAACATTTTAGATCTTACTTTAAATGTACAAGGGTATGATATGACACTAAATGTCATCCTCTTGATCTTCTTCTATGAATGAGATAGTGGTATGGAATTCTACTAAAGTAGTTTCCACTTGATACACCTAGGATAAAATGACTTCTTATCACACTCTTAGGGAATATGGAGGGACATGACAAGAGATTCCCTATTCTCCTTTGAAATATGAAGAGAACCTAGAACAAATATATTGGTTGGGATAGCCACTAACTATTTTAAGATATCGATCTTCTGTAATGGAGGTTAGCACTTCCCAACATGGGGTTAATCCTTGGCATGTGACTTAGAGGTCGAAGTGACTGGAGTAGATAGATCTAGTTCTAAATTAGAGGTTGATGGAATACATATCACTTATGAGTTAAGCTGAGCTCATCTATGCACTTATATTTTTTGTCTAGATAATTCTACAATCACCAACCAATCTTAACCAGAAAATTACTTTTTTATTTTCAAACACTTTTAAGGGGAAGTGAGAACCCATGTCAGTACAAACACACAGCATCAGACCCCAAACGAGATAGATGAACCATTTAAATCAAGTTTGAGACTTTTAGATGTATTATTCCTAAGTAGTTTCCAAATAAGTCCCTTTACCTCTAAATCTGGATCATCTTTGATAAGGTCCTCGAACCAGAAATCAAATTTTTCCCACATCTGTATGAACTCCTCCATGTTGACCTTTTCTACATTAAATCCTCACCAACCAGTCTTCTAATGCAATAAAGATTAGACAACTTTTGATGGATTTTTTTGTGTCTTCATGATCATATTGGTCTCACTGAAGTGATTTCCCATCGTCCTTAGTCATATATATGGGTTTGATGGTGTGTGACTGGAATATTTAGCTCATCCATGATTGTATCTTCCCCTATTCTTCTTGGATTCGATGGACTCTACCTCTATCTCCCTAATTAAGTATGAAGAACTTGGGTTCATATGAATATCCATCCTCATAGAATGGTTATAATAAGTGAATTCAATTTAAATAATTGAAAATTTTCTCTCCATCCAATGAGGGTTATAGTTGGTGGGGAAGTTCCTATGCTCTAGATAATGTGGGTAAGAAATCTGTAAGAGTCTAAGTCAGTTTGGGAGTTGGATGGGACTCTTATCTATGTATCCTATTCTTTTTCACCATTTGAGTCTACCATCAGAGTATAGTTTTGAAGACATTCATTTAAATAATATAGGAATATTTATAACCAAAATCATTTGATATAGTTGTTACTTGATAATGTAATGAGCCTGATTAACTTCCTTTAGAGTCATCTAGTTATCTAACTTTCACTTACAACTAGATGATACTTCTTAACAGTCACCTTCTTCCTCTAAGTGGGTGGTGGACATGGGGTCCACTTGTGTTAGGGATTTTCCCAATATTATCAATCCAAAATCAACTATTTTAGAAGGATGACATTAAATATTAATTATTCATAGATAATATGGATGTCCTTATGATGAAAAAATCAATAGTCAAGACGATCACTAAGGTTTACTTCATTTGTTCTCTTGAGATCAGGAAGCCTGAGGCTATTTTTTTCCATGGATGAGAGGAATTAATTGGAGACCTATTCATTCTGTAAAGAATATATTTTTATATATTTTTTCCTTATATCGTGGGTGGCCTTAATATCTCTTTTCCATCAGATCGGATGGATTTTTTTTCACCTGGTATGAGGATTCAGGTGATACAGAGCTTTCCTAGGTGCTTTAGAAGTCACTAGTGCTATTTTGTGTATACTAGTGTCAATTTCTACATTACCAATACTTTTTCCCTATAGTGTGGATGTGGTAATTGTTTTGGACCTAGTTTTCTAAATATAATCCTCTAGATGTTGTGCCATATTTTCAAACTCTTGGAACCCACTTTGGGTATTTAAATGGGATGAATAGTTTTTTCAGTTCATCATAGAGGTTTTCTTTACAAATTTCCAATATCTACTCCTATGGGAGTAGAATACTGAGTTAATATGTTAAACCCTTCTATCTTGAGATAAATTTAGTGACCCTATCATCTCCACATTTTTTTAGTTCATGAGGTTAATAACCATTTTTTTCCTTAGAGGATAGCTAAATTGGTAAACAAATTAATGATGAAGTTATTTACAACCTACGATGGACCCTGTTTGTAATCTATTTTACTATATGAAAGTTTTTTCCACTATATTCTACATGAATCACCTTATTTTTCTGCCTCTTTCTAGTCATATGAGTGCATCATATGGTAACATCAGATTATGAAGTGTGAGAGATACTGCCCCAAATCTCAAGTTCCATAGAAGGTTGGGAAAATAGGATTACTAAAATTGGGAAGTTGTGGAGTGTCCACCACCCATTCATGTTATTTATTCCTTTTGGGATGTACTAGGGAATTATTCCCTTTTTTCTCTATTTGAGAATTAAGAGACTCGATGGTGTTTGGGATTTTTTTGGGAAACATTATCTGAGTCATCCAATGAGTGTGAGTAATGAGTGATTCTTGACATGGAAATCAGGCATCAATCAGTTTTTGACTATTAGTTTAGGTTGGGACAATATTTCATTCATGATATAAGGGAAGTTGTTTTCACAATGGAAGGAAATCCTGATCTTCCTCAATCCCTGATTTCATATATATTTGTTATCTAGATCTAGAGAAAATCTGATGTTTAAATTCTATTATTATGGGTAGATTAACCTCATACTAATGAGTGGGAGGATATGTGTTCACTTCTTCTTAAATGGAATATCTGGTGATAATATTTCCCTTGAGTAATTCCCCATTGATTCATATGATATTGATTATTTTGTCCTGATATTGTTCCACATTCTCGTCCATAAATAGGATTTTCAGCTCTCTTAATGGATATTGGATCATACCCTCACCTTTCTCTTGATTTATAGTGGAATGTCATCAAGGGGATAGATTCTCATAATTTGTAAGTTCAATGTTTAAGGTTTTCCTTAGATTTTGGGTATGCATGACCTCAACATGTTTTTTAGTACAACTCACTGATCGGGATACTATTTAAACATCGTGTACCTCTGTGTATTTGTATCAGTTTGGGTCATATATTAGATTGTATGTGACATAATTTCCTAAGGAATATCAAGTGGTGGGAATCACTTTTTCATTATTTGATAAGTAGAGTGACTCTTCATTGCTTTTATCATCTTTAAAGGGTGTATGAAGGCCTTCTCACTTGTACCCTTTTTCAATGGGTTGTTTTAGCTTGAAAACCCTGAAAGTTTTCATATTCTTTATTAGATCTTCCCCTGGTTTTTATCTACACATGGTGATATGAAGGTAATCTCTGACTATCCTCATCGAACTTGCCCTGAATGATAGGGGGAATCTTGTGTGGAGGTAGGAACAACCATGGCATTTGTTGCCATCAATCATTTACCAATCTAGAGAAGACTGATTTTCTCAAGGGATATGATAATAATTCCCCCATCCCTAGGTGTTGGGATTAATGTAGACATACCACCAATTCTTCCTGAACCTACTAAGGATTTGATAATTCAAAGGGGTGGCGGTGGTGGTAAAAATTTCCCAAGGCCTACTCGATAATGTTGACTTATATTCTCCATTGATATCTTTTGGACCCAATAAAGATTTGATGGCCCCATGGGTGGAGATGGTGGTAAAACAATCCCATGCTCTATGGGCTAGGGTTTCCCCAAGTTATTTTTCATGGAAGAAGCCAATGAAATATTTTTTATTTGTTCATTTCCACTTGATCTTTACTTGGGTGTAGTGCATGCTTAGAGTGTGAGCTCCTTAGCATAGAGAGTTTCCTTACAGAAAAAGGATTTGTATTTATTATCTAAGATGTGTTCTCAAACATTAAAATGGACTAGATCTGGAGCATACTAAGGGAGCTCTTTTTCTAGTTGCACCATTTTTATACCTTTTGGATGGGAATATTTTGTTGGATTGACCAACAAGTGTGTGCCTTATTCTGACCCATGACCTCTCCAATGGAAAAAATATTACAAGATACCATCATCAGGGGAATTTTATGACCTGAGAAATTTGTGAAGTTCAATGCTTCATACTCTCCCCATCCTTAGATTTGTACATTTTATGCAGCATCAATGATTATTTATTAGAGTACCACTAGAATATGGAGACAATCATGCCACTGGATATCACTATGTTTTTCCAACTTTAGGTTTCAAGATACAAAGAAATTAACCAGGTATATCTAATAGAAAATATTTCTCATGTACTCGAGATGTTCACTGTATCCCTGATAAGATAGACGGTTATCCTTTTTCTAGTGTAGAGTCTCCCATATGTTTTAGTGTAACTGAGTTTGGTATTCCTCCTTTAACACATCTATTGTATCATAATGGGGAGTGGTGATGATCTAGAATATATTATAGAGATTTTTCTCAACAAACTCTTTCCACATATACATACTATCCTCTTCCTCATTAGAGGAATATTACTCTACTTGGTCAAACCACAAAGGTCAATTTTACAAAGATGGTGACTTTCAACCTATAGGAGGTTGGAATGGTGGTCTCTACCCCGGGTTATCTACTGACTGAGGTGAGGTGTTACTGGAAATTTATGGGGAACCATATACTATTAGCCCTATATTTTTAAGAAAATATTTATTTTAATATTCCATGAAAATGGTAGGATGTCCTTTCCTAGGATAGATATCACTACGGAGATGTTTCTCATAGTAGATTTTAGGGGTAGGATACCTGTAATCCTTCTTTATGAAACCACAGGGAGGAATTATTTGGTATTTATAGCCTTGTACTTCATATAAAGAGTCATAAGTTCTTTGGGTTGTTATAGCATTATGTCATATAGTTTCATGTATACTATAATTAAGGAGGGTAGGGGTATGAGTCTCTTCCTGTTAAATATTTGGAATATGTCAAACTATTGTTTGGGGTTGAACAAAGATATAAGAATACTTCTTAGCGTTCATCAAATAATGACGATGACTATATTTGGTTTTCATGGGGATATACACCCACTGTTGTGATATTTTTGGGATGTTCTATAAAGTTTCTGATCTATTGTTTGGAATATGATCCCACATTTGGGTGGTTACATAAATATGCTTTTCAACCTTGGTTAAAACGGTTATCTCCACCCAATTTTGATGTTCATTCTACATTGGGATATGCCAATTGAACTCTATAATTGGAGAATGGAAGTTTTCCTTCTCTTTTAAGGCCTATTGGGGTGTTGATATAGTTCTTCATTGGCAGTAGAAATAATATGATACTTACTTTTATCAACTATGGGAATATGTTACAAAGATTCTAAGTTATTGGTAGGGATATGATCTTACCACAGGGTGACTACCAGGATATGCCGATAAACCTTGGTTGGCATTGGAATATATTCTTGATCCTAGTTTTACTTTGAATATTTTTTTGGATCTCTATGATAGGTATATGTTCTTATACTAAGGTAACATCCAAGTTATGTTGATGAACCCCACTTGGAACGGGGATATGGGCCTGATATTGTGCCTCATCATTCACTAGAATATGTCAGTGGTTCTCTTGAACAAGATCAAGAATATTTTTTTTCTCTATAGTAAAAATATTTTCATGGTGAAAATTTTGATTAACTGCTTCGATGATTGAAATAGGAATATGTGCATGTTCCTGTGTGCTATTCAAAACATGTTAGTGAATATCATCTATCCATGCTAGAATATGTTGGAAATTTATAAGGGTTTGAAAAAGGATATGGTCATACTCTATTTTGTGTATGTATATATAAGAATACATATTCAATTTAAGTGGGAATATGCACCCACTATTATTCTCCTTTTTCTATGAAGATATGTCGATGGGATTTGTGCACAAGGGCGGGAATATGTTCCTTACCTCTACTTTCTTCAGGAATATACTAGAATACTTGACGTGTGTGAATAAGGATATGATCATTCTCATTGGTTTCCACCCTTTTATTTCGATAGAATTATTCATAAGAATAAAGTAAATGATCATGAACCTTTTGATATACAACTCTTCATTCTTGGAGAGATCTCCAAGACACCCGAGTTTATATGATTAGGGGTGTGATTTGTTGGGTGGTTCACCCAACAGTTGGTTGAAGGGTATAAGTCATACAATGCTAATGGTGGGCGTTGAAAGGATCCCTAGTATGAGAATTCAGATCCAATTTCCTAATATAAGTAAATTATTGGTTATCATTCTCTAGGGATAGCCTCCTGAAGCAGTTTTTGTTGCTAACAGGTGTCACTGGCTTCGTCGCAGCTCTACTCAGATGAGATAGGCTCACAAGCTTCAATTCATAGAGACCCTTGAATATGGACTTTAGAGTTGGGAAAGTACCATGCTGATGGTACTTCCTTAATATCATTTTTTTCTAAATGGTGTTAGTGATGTTGAAGTTGTGACATTTTCCTTTTCCGTATAGGATTCAAAACTCTCATGGAAAACAAATTACCAAAATGATTATTTGATAAGGATTTTGTCTCTTTGGATCAAAGAGAAATCTTGATAATGGTATATGTGGTAAAAAAATAATATCAATCAGAACATTATCATAATAAATAAATCAATATTAACTAAGTATGTGTTGTAAACTTAGTTTTTTTTGTTTTAAATATTCACATCAGGTTCACTGCTTTTGTTTTCATAGAACAAGTGAAACAAAATGTCTGGATGTTGTAGGTAACCCATTTTATTTTTTTATTGAAATATTATCATCTAATTCACTATTTTTTTACCTATAAATGGGTGGTATGATGCTTGGTTTGTGAATGGTTGTGTGTGGATACATAATCATCATATCATATCACTACTCCTATTTTAGATGGTTTTCAAAGAGGTTTATTCATGGAACCAAAAACACCCAAAGGCTCCCATTTCTATGAAAATATAAAAAAATTATTTCCAATGGTAGGTGGTTATTAAGGTTTCTTACCAATGATGTTTAGGAACTCACATTGTTCAAGAGGATGGGAGGTCGTGAATCTCTTAAATATTTAAGTAATGTTTATGAATATTTCCCAAATCCTGGTATGGGAATGCTTACCTTAATGCTAGAAATTAGTTATTAGAACATGTCGATGTTCATGTCTATACATGTTAAAGGTGTATTGTTGGCGTGAATGTTTTTATATATCATAGGTTATCCATTGATAACACCATTTGTATGTATCTGAGGTTCTCCAACTTATTTCTTAGTGATGTCGGTATATAGGTCACTATGTTTTAATGCCACCTAGTTGAGAATTATAGAGTTTATCACTATCCAAGAAGGTTTTTTATTTTTGTAGTTTCAAGATTGAGCCTATTAAGAAGATATATATGTATCCTTATAAAAGAAATCAAAACACATGTTGTTTCATACCACTTGACGGTGAATGTTGTACATTTTAAGGTTATGTGACAAGGATCAATCCATGTAGTACGACATCATGCAGTAAAGAATACTATGTAAAATATTCCTAGTAATGATTGTTGTGGGACTTACCCATGAGCATCCCTTTTTGGTTAACCTTAAAGGGAAGATAGCCCAAGGAGAATGGGTTGTTCTCAAAAGGAATATAGCCCTATGAGGATAGGTCTCACTAGGAATATAGATCAACAAGAGTAATGTGATGATAACCAAAAGGAATATAGACCACCAAGTAGGGGTTATGATTTTATTAAGAATATGGATTGATAGAGGGATGATCCAATGATAATATTTCTTGGGTGATATTGGATTTAAGTTTTATGGTGTTGTGCTTGAACTTTTAAGAGGTATCCTATATATCCCAATGTAATAAGAATCAAATACACATAGTTTGAATGAAACTATTTAAGATTTTGTGATAGGATCATACCATGCAGTTTAACTTTGTATGGTTAGGTTGTTATTGTATAGTTTAACATCATGCGACTATGAAGTTTTCTACATAGTTTGACTTCATGTTGTGGGGACTTATAGGGGAATTTGAATCTTGGGTATGGTGATCAAACTTTGGAGAGGCATCCTAGATATCCTTTGAATATAGGAATTATAGTCCCTGTAATTATGATTTTGAGGACGTCTATGTTGTAAATGGTATGAAAAAAGAGGATGTAGTGGGAATTACTCATTGAAGTTATTCAGAGATGCTTCATTAAGCAATATATATTTGAAGGAAAGTATCATGAAGAATATGTAACCTTGAGAATCAGAGGATATGGTCAAGGATTACACCTGAAAAGGAGTCCCATAATTGTGGAATTTTCAATATACTGAAGTTATTCTCTAGTTATAGGATCCTGAAGTGGTTGTTGGTTATCATTTTCTTGGTATAGGATCCTGAAGTGGTTGTTGGTGGTGAATGGTTTCACTGGATTTGTCACAGCTCTACTCATATAAGATAAGCTCACAAGATTCAATTCTTGGAGACCCTTGAGTATGGCCTCCAGGGTTGGGACTGTACCATGCGGATGGTACTCCCTTTCCAAAATTGTTTCTAACTGGTGCTAGTGATGTTGAAGATATGAAATTTTCATTTTCCTTGCAGGAGTCATGACTCTCATGGAAAACAATGAACTAGAATTATTACTTGACAAGGATGTTATCTCTTTGGATCAAAGAGATATTGTTAGGTACACAAGGTTGAATACCCTAAGAGGAGGGGTGAATCAGGGTATGATAGATTAAAACTTTCTCCTGTTCGGATCTTGTTTCATTGTTAGACAAAACTCAATTCCCTCATCCCCTCATAGCAATATATGAACATATATGAAATCATGCATAGGACACAGCAATTTTTACTTAGTTTACCCTCACTGGGCTACTTCCAAGGATCACACAATGGCAATGTTCCAATGTACCAAATTTACTAAGGCTCACTGCCAAAAATGAGTACAATGTTCAGGATATATCTTCTATGTCCATGCTCATTTCCTTTACAATGTTTAGGGTCTGCTCACTGCATTCAATAGGGTCACTTCCAATGCCTCTTTCTCTAGCTCACTTCCTGTGGAAAGGGTCATTGTATTCCTCTTCTTTTGTTTACTGCTCTTGGAAAGGAATCTACTCACAGTTTATCAACGTGTAGGTCAAACATAGTTTAGAGACTTGTAATTCTCTTCATTTGCATGAATTCATGCATCCACAACTATAGGTAGATGCTCTATTGAATTTCCTTTTTCACACAAAGATGAAGTACACCTTCCGGAATATTGTTAGGTAGCTAAAAATACTTTCACAAATTGATTTAAATATTTTTCAATATTTCTTGAGAAAATTGCGAACCACTTTCCTATCATGCGTACTAAGTACTGGGATTGGTAAATAAACCACCTACTCCATGTACCGTTGCCTCTTTCGCGAACCTCCCTTCGTCTGTAGACTTTCTCCGCCTTTGAAATCGCGTACCGCTATTGTGTACTGAATCTGTGAACCTCCTCTACAAAACACCTCATATCCACGAACTGTTCTCTATTCGCAGACTTCCTCCACTTCAATGTACCGAAGTTCCTCCTCCGTATACCGTACTTCTTTTGCGGGTTAATAATACTCTCAATCACCTTCCGCATGAACCAATTTCACCTTCGCAAACCTCCCTTCAGCCTTTGTGAACCACTTCGGCCTTCACGAACTTCCTTCGGCCTTTCCTAAATTCCCGGAGCAAAATATTCTTTCTAATTATGTTCAATCACCCAAGTAAATGGTAGGATTATCATTTCTTATATAGGAAAAGATACATGATTAACCCTCTAAATCAAGATTTACCAAATCTTGATTCGATATAGCCTCCACTGCATACCAAATCTTCTACCATCATGAACCTCAAGCTATCTGTGAACTGCCTTCCTACACGCTCTGTATTTCGCCTTTTCTCTTACGTGGTCGACTTTCTCCTCCAACTTCAGCCCAGCCGCATACTGCACTGCCACTCACCTGTGAACCATTTTTTTGTTCTATGAACTGCATCTTCTACCATTCCAGCTTCCTGATATGTGGCTGCATACCCTTCGTGGACATGGTACACGATCCATGTTCCGAGATCCTCATTCCTCTTCCTTTTCTGATTTTGTTCACCATTATTCACACAAATTCCCGATTTTGAGGCCCAAAAATTTGGCAAACACTGGGAAACTCTACCACCTTAAAAACCTGTCTTCAGTAAACACCAACCATACTCACTTGCGGTTATTTGGATTTTTCAACAAACACAACCACACCCAAAACATACCGAGAGGATGAATTGAGGGATTTTTTCTCAACAGATATATTGATAAGGGTATATTTGGTCACAAAGAAAAACAATATCGATCAGTGAAGTATCACAAGAAAGAAAACATTATTAACTAAGTATGAGTGGTCCACTCATTTTTTTTGTTATAAAGATTCACATCAGGTTATATATTTTTGTTTGTATATAAAAAGTAAAAAAAGGTCCTGATATTGGAGGTAACTGGTTTTATTTTTGTTTATTGGCGGATTATCATCAGGTTCTCTATTTTTTCAACCTATTACAGGTGGTATGATTCTTTGTTTGTAAAGGGATATGTGTGGCTACACAATCTTCATGTTAGGTCACTACTCCTAGTTTGGATGGTTTCCAATGAGGTTTATTCATAGAACTAGAAACACCCAATGGATCCCATGTTTATGAAATTTTACGGACCTTCCTTCCAATGGTATGTGGTTATTATGGTTTCTTACCAATGATTCTTAGGAACTCACATTGGTTGAGAGGATGGGAGATTGAGACTCTCTTATAGATTTAAGTCATGTTTTTTGAATCTTTATCAAATCCCTATATGGGACTGGTTACCTTAACACTAGTAATTGGTAATTACAAAATCTCGATGTGCATGTATATACATGTCAGAGGTATATTGTTGACATGAATGTTTGTATTTATTAGAGTTTATCCATTTATAACACCATGTGTATGTATTTGAGGTTGTCCAACTTATTTCTCAGTGATGTTAGTATATAGGTCCCTTTGTTTTAATGCCACTTAGTTGGGCATTATAGATTTTATCAATATCCAATAAGGTCTTGGATTTTTTTAGTGTTAGTATTGGGATTGTTAAGGGGATATCTATGTATCCTTATAAAAGGAATCAAAACCCACATCATTTTGTACCACTTTAAGGGGTACATTGTACATTTTAAGGTCATGTGACAAGGATCGATCCATGTAGTTTGACATCATGTAGTAAGGAATACTAGGTAAAAGATTCCTAGTAATGGTTGGTGTGGGAATTACACATGAACAACCCTTTTTTGTTAACCTTAATGGGAAGATACCCCAAGGATAATGTTTTTCTCTCACAAGGAATATGGCCCTGTGAGGATAGATCTCACTGGGAATATAGATCAACAAGATTAATTTGATGACACCTAAAATTAATATAGACCACTCAGTAGGGGGTATTATTTTATTAGGAATGTGGCCTGATAGAGGGATGATCCAATGCGAATATAGCTCAAGGGACATTAGATATAAGATTTACGGTGTTGGGTTTTAACCTTGATGATTCATCCTTTGTATCCCAATAGAATAAGAATAAAATCCACATAGTTCAAATGACATATTTTAAGATCATGTGATAGGATCATACCATGCAGTTTAACTTCATATAACAAGATTGTTTTTGTTCAGTTTAACATCATATGAATAGGAAGTTGTCTATATAGTTTAACTTCATGTTGTGGGGACTTATAGGGGAATTTGATTGTTGGGTATGATTATCGAGCCTTGGATAGGCATCCTATATATCTTTTGAAGATAGGAATTAGATTCCATGTAATTAAGATGTTTAGGATGTCTAAGTCCTAAAAGGTATGAAAACATTAGATTGAGTGGGACTTCCTCATTAAATCTATCTTGATATTATTCATTAGGAATATATCCCTTTTAAGGAATGTCTTATGAGCAATATTTCCCCTTGATAAGGATAGGATATGGTCAAGGCTTACACTTGAAAAGGTGTCCCATAATTGAGGAATTTTCAATATACTTATGTCATGATCATCACATTTCTATAAGACCACGTGATCCATACTCGATGCGAAAAATAAGAGATAGTTGAAGATAGAACACATTGTATATGAGCATACCATTATATTTTAAATGGGATTATGCACTAAGGGTGCCCAAGATTGGAAAATATCTTTGCCACTATGGCTTCCCAAATGAAATATATATTGGTTCTTCCACATAAGATTGAATCCCATGGTGTGTCTATGACTTAAGAGGAATATATCCAAGCGGGGAAGAGACTAAGGATTACACCAGATTGTATTTCCAAGGTACGAATAATCGAACTCACGTGGGATATGGCTCTGTGATCTAGAAAATTTAGTAACTTACACCAAAATGGATTCCCATGGTATGGATTGATTCCTTATTCATTGATATATGAAGTAAGATAATATTTTGAATATATTTAATTGGAATAAATATATAAATAGGCATGGATCGAGAGGATTTTGGCTCCCAAAAATCTCCACCATTATTAGGAGGCCTCATGAGTCTCAAGGGTTATGTGATCATGTGACTGTAAAATGGTTAGGTGATTGCATGACTGACTAGGGTCACAACCAAAAAAGTGGGTTTTATCAGTGCTAAAAAGTCATTTATTAGTGATAAAAAGCACTGATAATCGTGGTGCTATTAAAAGGGGTTCCCTTTTATGAGCCCTAAAAAAATGCTGATAAAGACCACTTTTATCTGAACTTTTTTTAGCGCTGATAAAAGTGAAAAAAAAATTAAAAAAAAAATAAACTGGAGACCCCACTTTTAACAGCACTCCACCTCCCTTAGGAAGCCACGTAGGTGCCCCTTCAACCCCCCCCCCCCCTTTAACAGAGCGCTTGCATGAACCCTTTAACAACGCGTGCCCCCACCTGCACCCGCCCGCACAACCCTTCCTCTGTTGGGAATCGAACTCGAGACCCCCCCCCCCCTTGAGCGCCTGCACCTTTACCACTCACCCATCTTGTTTTGTTCTTCATTTTATGATATATCTATTTATTTATATAAATATATATAGTTATATTTATTCATATATTAATATAGATTTATATTAATATATATATAGTTATATTAATATATGTATATATATATGTGTGTGTTTATTTATTCGTATACTAATGTATATTTATATCTATTTATTTATATATATTTTTTAGTTATATTTTTATATGAATATTTGTTCATATATTCATAAGATTGGTTTTAAATGCATTTATAAAATATGTTTTTTTTGTGTGTTTATAAATAAATAATTAAATACATACATATATACAATATACATACACATGCATATATATACTATATATGTCTATTTGTAAGTATAATTATACATATTTATATATATTTACATATATTATATATTCATATGTATATTCATATGTTAAAATATATAGATAATATATATCAGTTTATTAATACAAACGCACACTAATAAACACACACAGACATATTATATAGGTATATAAATATTAATATATTTTTATTTTAAATAAAATGGATATTATAAGGCATATATATTGAGAAATATACTTTATATATAAATATGTATAATTATTTATTTTAGATCTTTTATTAATTTTTGGATTTTTTTTATGTCTTCAAATTGTTATTAAATGACTATTACTCAATGATAATTTAAATTATTAATTAATAATATTTTTAAAATATTTTATAACTCATTTTCACTAGATATCTTATATATTAAATGTAAATGTCTATTTATACTTATCTAAAATATATTTAAAATATATTTATTATATTTATTTTAATATATTTATATTTATATATTTATATATCAAGATATTATTTTTAATGAAATGTGTTTTCTTGAAATATACCCTTTATCAGCGCTAGTAAAAAAAGCGCTGATAAAGACCCCTTTATCAGCGCTACTAAAAAAAGTGTTGATAAAGGGGATCCCTTTAACAGTGCTAAAAAAAGCGCTAATAAAGGGGGTACCTTTATCAATTCTAAAAAGGTGATGATTAAGGGATACTTTTAACAACACTATTTTTAGAGCTGTTAAAAGTACCCTTTATCATTGCTTTTTTTAAGGTTGATAAAGGTACCCCTTTATCAGTGCTTTTTTTAGCCCTGTTAAAGAGTGGCACTGTGAAAACTCATTTTGTGGTAGTGGGTCTGGCTATCACATAACCCTAGGATAGTTCTTTGATCATGTGACAAGGATGGGTTTCAATGATCATGTAATTGGTATGTGGTTTGGTGATCACATGGACGGAATGGGGTTATATAATCACTTGGAAAGATTCTAATCATTTTATCACATATAACTAGATGTGCACTCACTCCATTCATTGGGTTATTTTTATTGTGGAATTAGTTATCGGAAGAGTCTCCAAAGATAAATCCAAAACCTTCACCCTTAGAATTTGATCCCTTTCCTTATTTCTACTTCTGTTCTCTCCACCTCTCTGTGTCATTCTTTCTAAGTTCCTTATTGCTCTGTGCATCTCTCTTTCTCTATTTCTCTCAAAGGATAAATTATGAGGTATATATAAGAAAAAAGGATTCAATATATATTCTACTTTACATGGAAAAATGGCTACATATTTGATTCAAAGTTAGTGGAGAGAGTCTATATTAGTCAAGGTGGTGGAAATCATCTACCTAAGTCAGGGACCTTGTGTGGTTATGATTGGGCAAAGAAACCAGACCATGTGACTTACCTTTATCACCTATCATACATCCCTATTGTGTCACATGGCCCATAATTATCACGAGTTATTCTATCATGGAAAATAAAACCTTAGTTGTGATGCATGACCAACAAAAAGCACAAAAGGGTCCACCATTTACAACCTATTTCAACAGCATCGCATAAGCGGGATCCATCACATATCTAGGAGCGATCGCATGAGGGTCCATAATTAATAGTGTGAAAATAGTTCCATAATTATTCTTCAAAAAAGTATATTCTTTTCATATTAACCTTATTTTCATTACTTCAGGCATGCCGGTACTTATACAGATCATATAAAGTGCGAGATCCTTGCTTATAAAGAAAGAATTCACACAGGATCTTAATGAGTTATTCATGAAGCAAATCCATAGGTTAAGACCCTTGAAAAAACTTGAATAGGAAACCTGACGATACAACCACTATTTTTTATCAACTATTCTCAGCTTGGATGCTTGGTATTTGTAGATGTGATTCATCGCCTCTTCTCATTCGAGAATCACTAAAATAATATGAATTTCAATCCATGTCAAAGAGATTTTATGAATAAAATCACATAATACCAGGGAGATATACTATATTTAAAACCCTAAAGATATCATTCATTTAAATTATCCATGGGGCTTGTAGGGGTGGAAGCCTTACCCTCTCATCAATCGCACACAAATAGAGAAACAAAATAGAAAGGCAACACACAAATGTTTACATGGTTTGGTTGGATGGCCTATGTCTATGGGGAAGGAGGTGGATAATATTATTCAAATGGGAATACACAGGTTACAAATTCCCCATATCTCTCTTCTCTCTTGTCTAATCTCATAAAAAACCACCACATGCATATATCTAGTAGCGGAGGGAGGAGACGATGCAAATGTCTACTGGAATTTTTCCCTATATGGAAACTAGATCATGAGGGGTGTCATCATGGGTGGTCACCAACTGCTACAGTAGGACTTCTTCAGTGGATGGTCATCAAAGGCAGTCACCCACTCCTCTTGTGGTCTTCTTCAGCATCCACCAATCATTAGGCAGTGATATTATTGTCAAAACTCAATAATCTCCACCTTGACTAAAAATATCACCATGTTTCCACTCAAACAAATCATTATATAACTAAAAAAATTTTGCTGCTACTGAAAAAAAAATCTTCTAACAATGCCTTCCCAATGGCCGTAGTCATCTCAAGTTTGAGTCATATTGATCAATTACAAACTATTTTAGAACTTGATCCTCATAACAGATTTATTTTTCTTTTTAAGGAGGAACAAGATCCCATATCATATTCTAATGTAGTAAATTCATATCTTCTTCCCTAATAGACTTCCACTGGTTCATTTCTTTTCTATATAAAGCATCTCGATAATAATCTATAACACCATATTCTACCACATAAAGAGCATAAATAACTGATTTTCCATACCTATAAGGTCTTCGTATAATCTTTCGTGTTCTACCAGTGGTGATACTCTTATCTAATGTCACTGCTCCACCTGTAATAATATCAGTATTCAAATAATACAAAGTACCTTTTTGAATACCTTTCATTGCAAGGAGTGAACCATGTATAATTTTTAGGAATACATCTTCAATAGTTATCTAGTAACCAAGATTATCCAAAACTCCAAGCGATATGAGGTTTTTCTCCAATTATGGTATATATATCACATTTGTAAAGCTTCGAGTTATACCATCATGCATCTTCAACCATATCATTCCAATACCTATCGTATGGAAAGCATGGTTATTTTTAATAAACACCACACCTTCATCTGACTCATTGAGGTTTGAAAACCAATCTCAATTCCTGCACATATAGAATGAAAAACCTGAATCAAGAATCTAACCTTCTGAATGGTTAACCGTTGATCAAACAAGGATGGTATCTTCAATATCTTCAACATCCTCAGTTCTTTGTAAAAAATTTTCCTCCAATTTCATAATTTTTGGATAATCCTTCTTCTAGTTCCCTTTTTCATGGTAATAGGCACACTTATCTTTTGATGGACGTCTAAAGCTGGACTCACCTTTTGATGACAATTTTGATTCATCTCTTCTGAATCTTCCATATTTTCTATCAGATTACCTTCCTCTAATATTCATTAATCCCTCCGATGCAGAATCCCAATGGTTATACGTATCCTTCCACTTGTACTCATTGTTAAATAAGGCATTTGATACATTAACAAATTTTACATCATCCTTACCATACAACAACATTGTAGTAAGGTGATCATAACTCTCCGGTAGAGAGTTCAAAAAAAATATGGCCTTATCTTCATCTCCAATTATTACCTACAAACTATAAAAAACTTCAAGAATTTTATTGAACAAATCAAGATGCTCAATCATAGAAATACAGTGCTTGTACTAAAATCTGAAAAGTTTCTTTTTCAAGTATAGATGATTTTCAATTCTTTTGTCCATATACTTATTCTCCAAAATACTCCACAATATATTTGTCAAAGTTTCCCAAATCACACTATATTTCAGATATTTAGCCAAACAAAGACATATTTTACCATAGGCTTGATGGTTGAGTCTCTTCCAATCACCATTGGAGATGTTGACTAGTTTTTCTTCCAAGGTGATATCTAACTCATGTTGAGTTAGAATATCAAAAAATTCACATTTCCACATGCTAAAGTTGATTGTCTTGTAAAACTTCTCCACCTCAAATTTTTTACTGGACACCATACTTCTATATCCAGAAGTATTTGCAATACCAGCATGTGTAGCTGGAACAGACTCCTAGAAATCCTAGAGAGGTACCGTACTACTTTAAGTTTCAGTATTCTCCATCACAGAAACAGATTTGGATTTCCCAAAACAGACAGAATCAATGAATACAAAATATTCAAAAATTATGAAAATAACTATTAAATTGCTTCAATCGGATCCCAGATGAATACTAAATTTTCTCCCCAAGTATTTTTTTTAAAATACACCACAAAATTGACAAAAAAATAAATCCTCTAAAATTATAATGCCACCCCCACTCAATTTTTTTTAATAAACAAGAAATTACCATTTTTAAGTGGGGCGTACCATGTGGCCTCACCATTTGTATTCTACGCCAAAACACAAAACACTCCCCTTTTGCTTTTTGACTTCCACATACACAAAAATCAAAAAACAAATTAAGAAGGGAAAAAACAAACAATCTACCTTTTCACTTCTTTCCATGCTCCACCAAATTTTCCCCTATAATTTTTATTTTTATTTCATTTTTTAAACCCACACAACACATTCCCCTCCCTAGTTTCTCTATTTCCCACCACCGATAAATACAATGAAAAAACACAGAGGTCTAAAGAGATATCAAACCAGACAAATTGTGGGATGTTTGCAGGGTTGAAGATGTGCAGATAGCAGTGGATGCAGATCAGTGGACAGTAGATTGCAAAGAGGTAGATTCAGATTTGTAGACACCACTTCATGTAGGGAGTGGATAGTATTTGTAGACATGGCTTTGAGAAGAACATGGAAAACAACGGGTTGTCAAGATTGTGATCCCCAAGTGATCGAACACAACCTTTGATACCACTTTGTATGGGTTGAATCATTACCCTCTCATCAATCACACCCAAACAGAGAAACAAAACAAAAAGGGTGCACACAAATGTTTATGTGGTTCAGTTGGATGACCTATATCCATAAGGAAGGCAGTGAATAATCTTATTCCAACGGGAATACACAGGTTTAAAATTCCCCATATCTCTCTTCTCTCTTATTTAATCTCACACAACAGCACCACACACATATATATAGTAACGGAGGGAGGAGATGATGAAAATTTCCACAGTAATTTTTCTCTAGATTGTAACCAGCTCCTAAGGGGGTTGTCATTATGGGAGGACACCAACTGTTACAGCAAGTCTCCTCTAGTGGATGGTCATCAATTGCGGTCATCAATTGCGATCACCCACTCTTGTTTTGGTATTCTTCAGTGTCCACCAACCATGAGGCGATGATATTATTGTCAAAACTCAATAGGGATTTCCTTTTATTTCTTCTAAATATTTCTTTCTATTCTCCATACATGCATGAAAGTGTAGCTTCATGCATTCTTAAACTTGAATCAACCTCATCCATGGAATGTGGACTCATGGTTATAGCATGAAATCAATACCACAATGCAGATCCTCTTCATGCAGGGAAGAACATTTGCATGAATTCTATTATCTCCTTATATATCACTTGATCTCACATGATGATTCCCAAATCTTTGGTGATCCAATTATGATCACAAAATCTTGAATCAAATGTGTTAGTCGAGTTTTTTATGTGTTTTTCTATTTTTTTTAAATTTATGTAGGTTAAAATTATTTTTAAAACTATGCTTGAAAGGCAGTAGGTGCACTGCCACCTTCCGGTCTATTCCAAAGGCAGCAGTGCGCCTTCATCCTTTCTACTAAAAAATTAACTATATATGTTATTATATTTATAAATATATAGGTTTTTATATTTTGATATATATATATATTGTTTATTTTATGTTTTCTAGAATTATTTCAATGACATTTAAAAGTGAAAATTTTATGTTTTTCAGCAATCATTTTTAAAAATGTCTCAAATTTGAGCGCCACAAAATCTATTGTTTAAAAACATGACATTTCCACTTTAAAATGTTATTGAAATAATTCTAAATAGAATAAAACAAACAATATATATATATATTTCATAATATAAAAATCTATATAATTATAAATATAATAACATATATAATAAATTATTTTTTTAGTATAAAGGAGGCGGTGCTCCTACCACATTTCAAGAGTAGTTTTAAAAATATTTTTAACCTACATGAATTTAAAAAAAATAAAAACAGATAAAAACTCTCGTTTAGGTCACCGGATCCACCGCACAGGAAAATGACTTTTTTAGAGAGAGAAGCTCTAGGATTTAGAGAGTGGAGTGGAATTGGAAGTGAGGAGAAGGGGGTTGGGTGCCCTTTTATAGGGCATTAAGGGAAAGGCAGCACCAGGGGTGCCGCCTTTAGCCTTTACGTTGGGAAAAAGGTGACATCCCTAGTTCCGCCTTTCACATTTTATTTAGTTGAAAGGTTGTACCCCACCCACCGCCATTTCCATGCCATCAATTCGGGGCAAAAGGTGGTGGGTGAGGGGGTAGAAGATAGTGCGACTACCGCCTTTCAATCATATTTTTTTAAAAAAAATCAACTTACACTTTTAAAAAAATCCGAAAACATATTAAAAAAACTTTGTGTTAGTCACTCATCAATTGAATAAGTACATCGAGGTTTGGATAGGGTAAATATGAGGTAAAAGATGACATGATGATATCTATATTTCCTGAAAATATTTTTGAATTTTAAATACATTGTTTTTTGTAATTAACATGACCATTATTTCCCACCTATTTAGTTATTTATAAATATTATGGTAAGATATAATGGAATATCAAATTTGACATGAAAGAGGTCGAGATAACCAGAATTTACATCATGAGAATCATATTCAAATTGTAATATTATTGAAGAATAAATGCATGACTTGAAGTGGATGTTTGAAGAAAAAACAAAGAAAATAGATCTATGAAACAAGTTCTCATTCCATGAAACCTATTTTAACACTGTGAATATAAAAAAAATTCATTCCCACATCTACCCTATGAACTATTTCATGAGTTTCTTCAATGGGAGGCTAAACACAAACTTTTATATCATGAAACCAAGGTTCACACCATGAATATGGTAATGGGAAAATACAACATCTAAACTTTGGGAGATCTTTACCAAGTCCTCACTTTTGACCCTGAGACTCCCATTATATATGATTAAAGATGGCCTACGAATAATTTATGTCTATAAATAAGAGGTGGTCACTACTAGATCAAAAACTATTCAAAGACCAGAGATTATGGTGAGGTGGTTCCATGTTGTAATGACTTTTACTAGTTCTAATCTATTATTTCTTTCTATAATTATTTTCTTTTCTCCTCTCCTCTCACTCCCTCGTGTCTAACATTATGTGGAAACATACACTACCACAAAATGGGTTTTTTCAGCACCACCCTTTAACGACTCTTTCTTAGGGTATTCATCAGCATTTTATTTACTAAAACTGATAAAGGGTGTATTTCAAAAAAATCATTAAAAATAATATATTAATAAATAAATATATTTATATTAATATTTTTTTAATATTTTTTTTCAATATGTTTTAGGTATAAATAGACATTTACACTTAATATATAAGACATTTAGTGAAAATGAATTATAAAATATTTAAAAAAAATATTATTAACTGATAATTTTCTAATTATTATCAAGTAATAATAATTTAATAATAACTTTAAGACATAAAAAATTAAAAAATTGATGAAATATCTAAAATAAGTTGAAAACTTAACTCAAACTTCAAACTGACATAACTTTTTATCTGAGTGTCTGTTTGAGCTCTACCACATATCCAATCGAAGCCTATGACGAGATCTATGCATTAGTGATATAGGGGAACCCTATGTCCATTTTTTGAGGCAAAAAAGTCCCAAAATTCTTCCAAAACTAAGTTTTTAGTCAGGATGCTCAAATTTTTTAACATTCGATGTAATTTCATCCTCATTTAGGGGGGTTGCCCTTTTTAATGGGGAATGAATTTATTAGCAGACATTACATTCATATTGATATTATGGATTTGAAATTTTATCATTTTTTATAATTTAATGTTATTTATAATAAAATATATAACAATATATACATATTTTTTATATATTCACAAATAAAATTTTAATTTTATAAATAAATAATTAAATATATTTACATATAAAATGTATTTTCAAATATATAAGACTTATCTAAATAGAAACTAATATCCATTTTATTTAAAATACAAATATATAAATATTTATATACCTATATATTGTGTGTGTGTTTACTAGTGTGTGTCTGTTTTAACAAACTGGTATATATAATCTAAATATTCTAACATATGTATATACATATTAATATATAATATATGTAAATATATATAAATATGTATAAATATGTATCATTATACTTATAGATACTCATATAATATATATATATCTGCGTGTGTGTGTGTGTGTATGTTGTATATATGTATATATGTATTTATTTATTTATTTATAAACACATACAAAACGACATGTTTTATAATTGTATTTAAAACTAATATTATAAATATATATTATTATATGAATAAATATGCGGATAAAAAAATATAACTATATATAAATTAGGTGCTTGGGGGTACAATTACATCAAACATGCACACACACTGTACACACACAGGCCCGAAAGACAGTTTATAGCCCCCCTAAGAGATAACCCACCCAACCACCCACTTTATTATAGTATATATATTTGGATCGAAGGCCCAGTTGTCATATAACCCATTACATAGCTTGTAGGCCCGAAATTTTAGTCCAAGTCCCATTTTGTCAATAATACTCCTACAATACCTCGACTGATACAGTACCCACTATATTACTCACCGCTGCTACAGTACCCACCGTACTACAAGTAAATATATTAATATATAAATATATATATATATATATATATATTAATATAAATCTATATTAATACACGAATAAATATAACTTAATATATATATAAATAAATTGATATATCATTAAACAGAGAACAAAACAAGATGGACAAGTAGTAAATGTGAAGGCA
Source organism: Viscum album (assembly GCA_963277665.1). Lineage (NCBI taxonomy): Eukaryota > Viridiplantae > Streptophyta > Magnoliopsida > Santalales > Viscaceae > Viscum > Viscum album. Next base: position 352,901,159 of record OY728155.1, on the reverse strand, counting down.
TGCAAGGGAGAGGTCTTGGGTTCAAATCTAAGTGGAGGCAGGGGTGTGCGGGTGGGTGAAGGGGTGGCTAGCACTATTAAAGGGTGGGGGTACACCTATAGGTGTTAAAGGGGTGGTGTGGGCACACGCATGAGGGGATTCCTAGTACTATTGAAAGGGGGTCAATCACTGTTAAAAGGGGGCTCTGATGTACAATTCTTTTAATTTTTTTAATTTTTTTTAATTTTATCAACTATTTTTTTAGATATGACAAAAGAGGACTTTATGAACACTTTTTTATAAATATTAAAAGGGACCCATTTTAATAGCACCTCAATTATCAACACTTTTTTCACTAATAAAGGCTTTTTTTATCGCTGATAAAACCCTATTTTGTAGTAGTGTCCTAAACTATGTCAGTTCATGTAGATGAAGGAGTGTTCTATGAATTATATTATTATTATTTTGATTATGTTTGTTTTTTTCAATAATATTTCATTTTAAATTTTTCCTCTTCTTATCTTCTGATCATTGTGTTAAGAATCTAGAAATTATTTTTAAATTACACAATTAATTTCCTTGAATTAAGCATGACCATAGAAAATTTTAGGGCAATTATATTTGAAAATGGTACCAATACATTTAATTAATTAATACCCTTAATTAATTTACCATGGTAAAAGGAGGATTTCTGCATTAAGGAGGGGATAATAAGACCAAGGGTCTTACTCATCAAGAATCTAACAAAAATCATAAAAATTTTATATAATTTCTGTAAAACCTAGCATGCTTTATCAAACTTATTTCAAAACCAATAAGTTTTATTTTATCCACCTTTGTTAATAAACATCAATCAATTACTATAAATTTTCTTTAAATCTAATTTCATTGTCTCATGGGTTCAAAATAAAACCCACCACTTTTTATATTTAGTTTTTTAGTCAAAATGTTTTGATTCATTTGTTAATTATTCAACTTTCTTAGCCCTATAAGATTTTAAAACTCCCTTCAGGGCCACTGATTTTATGGAATCATTGTTGGGGATGGTGACCAAATTATATAAATATTTTCTTAATCTTTTTTATTTTATTTTTTATTACTATAATTTCCCTTTTTTATTTTCAGTAATTTGGTGGTGTAATTTCAATTATGAATCATTAAATGCGAAATTACCAAACTTGGAAAAAATCAAAATACATCCTTAAGATTGATACTGAGATTGAACAAAATCTAAAGAAGAATAAAAATAGCTATGAACATTGATGGTGTTGAACCAAACCAAGTTGTTGGATGTGCACAACCAAGATATCCTGAACAATGAGCACTAGAAAATTAGGGTAGACCATCAAACATTGGAGCTCAGTCAAGTATACTTATACCACTGGTGGATACCACACACTTTGATATCAAGTTGAAAATCATTCATATGATCTACAACATGATAAAATTCTATGGACTACCTCACGAAGATCAAAACATGAATCTAGGTAATTTACTTGATCTTTATGATACTTTCCAATTTCATAATGTTTCAAGAAACGTGGTTATAATTAAAATTTTCTAATTTTCCTTAAGAGAGTGATCTCAAGAATGGATTCAAAGCCTTAGAGCTCATTTCATCACCACATGGGATTAGTTGGTAAGACATTTTCTCACCTGATTCTTTCCTACCTCCAAATCTTTAGCCATCAAGGTCAAAATTATGAATTTCAAGCAATATAAAGATGATTAACTATGAATTTAAAGAGAGCGTATTTAATACTTGATTAAGAAATTCCCACTTCATGGAATTGAGAGATAGCTGATAATTCAAACATTATATGAAGCTCTTAAGTAGAGAAACAAGTCAATTGTGTATGGTATAGTCATTAGATCACTAATGAAGAAATAACTAAAAGAGAGATACAATTTACTAGATGAGATGGAGAGAAACAGATTACAATGAAATGCTAAAGGAACATAGATAAGATAATTGCACTTAGTCAACAAAAATATATGGATGATGGATCAGATAGAATCTCTGAGAAAAAATATGGACACGATTATGGTCCAACAACAACCTCAAGGTTTGTTGATTGAAGAAATCAATTACATTGATAATAACTATCAAAATCATTTTCAAGGTTTACAAATATAATAATAATCTGGTCAAGGGTATTAAAAAAGGGCACTGGGATTCCAAACACAACAAGTACCATCAATACAAATCCAATACCATACATTGGAGGATACATTTTCCATATTTATGACTACCATTAGAGATACCATCGAGGAACTGACTGGTTATTCAAAATACCAAGGGGAATATATCAAGGATCTAAATAATGATTATAGAGATAAAAAGGTTTCACTATAGATCTTGGAATTCAAGTGGTTCAAATCACAGAGCAACTTAGATAGAGGCCATGAAGAACACTATCAGGACACCTAGAAGTTAACTCAGATGGAGAACTAAAGTCCATAACTCTGATAAGAGGTAAAACAACACAAAGAAACCATGAACCAAGTAGTGAACATCCTAAAGTATAAGTTGAAAAAAAAAGATAAATAAAAGTTGGAAAATATTAACGTGAAAGAGAAAGTAGTTATTGAATATGAAGGAAAAGAACCCCCTATATATAAGGAAAATTTCCCATTTCAAAAAAGAAAACAATAATGGAAAATTGAAAAAAAGGATAAATTTCTAGAAAATTTTAAAAAAAAATTATATTAATATACCTTTTAAAGAGGCTCTAACTAACATGCCAACATACGCAAAATTCATGAAAGATCGATTTTCCAATAAAAAGATACTATAAGATATTATCACCATAATACTCAAATAGGAGTTATCGACTATTGTATTAAAATAATTACTGAAAAAGAAATAACATCTAGGTAGTGTTTCAATTCCTATAAATATTGGGTCTATCAAAATTTATAAATCACTGTGTGGCCTAGGTGAAAACATCAACATTATGTCGTACAAAATGTTCAAGATCTTAGCCATGGAAAAGATGATGAACATAATATTTTCACTCCAAATGTAATATTCAATGATTAAATACCCTCAAGAGATCATTGAATATATAATATTCAATATAGAAAAAATTTACTTCTTGGTTTACTTTTTAGTGTTGGACATTTAGTATGAGAGGGTCTCTCTCATCTTGGGAAGGCCCTTTTTGACCACCGTCCAAGCCTTGATAGATGTGAAAAGTGAAAAACTATGACTAATAGTTTTTATCAAGTATATAAGTTTCAATATTCAACAGGTTATAAAGAATTATAATGTTAAATATGGTGATATGGAAGAGGATATCTTTGTTAAAGTTGAAGATGTTTCTATAGTTGAAGAAACACATGAGGTTTTTATTGTCTAAGAAAAATAAGAAGATGGTAATATATAACAGAGTGGAATAAAGATGTTGGTTTGAATCACTTAAACTAGAGGATCAGCTAATTACACCGTTTTAAATAGGGATAGAAGGTATGGATGGTACATGAACTTTATTTTAGTTTTTTAGGATTAAATAAACACTAGTGGATCGGCCTGAAGGAGGTTGAGAGAGTTTTTCCCATAGGAAGAGCTAATATATATTTAGAGGAATTAAAGGGGTTGACCTATGTGGATAGGTTATGTATGAGGCCATTTTTTGATCTATATAAGATACAATCACCTCAATATCCTACCACCGGAGCTGAAAAGAAGTAATTTTCATCCAATGACCCTAAAAAATGTGCTTCTAGGAGATAACCTGAGTTTTTCGGGACATTTAATTTTGTAGGTTTAGGAACTCTCACCCAAAATATTTTACATTTCATTGAAAATTTACCAAAACTTCACATCATTATTTTCATTTTTAGATTCAACATAATTGTGACAACAGGGTCCTGGTGACAGCACAGCCACCCCGCCTTAACATGGTCGTCGGGCCCTGGCCCACCTGGTACCACCAGTTGCCCCGCAAACATGTGGGGCCCACCCCAGGGTCCACCCACATGCCTGAACGGGTCATCTGACTAATGACAGTCCCCACAGGCCAACACTTGTCCTTTCCAGTGTGTTTTGTCCTCACTCACACACATCCTGGGAAACTTCCCAGAAGGTCACACATCCTGATCACTACTCCAGGCCAAGCACGCTTAACTGTGGAGTTTTAATCAGATAGGCTCCCGAAAAGGAAGGTGCACCTTGTTGACATGAGTCATATCATTTAGTCATTTAACCCTTTATCATTTGGGGATGTTACAATCACCCCCCCTTTAGAGCACAATGCCCTCATTGTGGGCCCTACATCTCAACCCATGTAGTGCACTGCACTTAAGGCTGGGTACCACCTCTGATACCAAATGTGACAACCGGGTCCCGGTGACAGCACAACCACCCTGCATTAACATGGTCGTCGGGTCCTGGCTCACCAGGTACCACCAGTTGCCCCTGCAGACACGTGGGGCCCACCCTAGGGTCCACCCACGTACCTGAACGGGTCATCTGACTAATGACAGTCCCCAAAGGCCAACACTTTTCCTTTCCAGTGTGCTTTGTCCTCACTCACACACATCCTGGGAAACTTCCCAGAAGGTCACCCATCCTGATCACTACTCCAGGCAAGCACGCTTAACTGTGGAGTTCTAATCAGGTAGGCTCCCGAAAAGGAAGGTGCACCTTGTTGACATGAGTCATATCATTTAGGCATTTGACCCTTTATCATTTAGGGATGTTACAATAATGTTCCAAGCTTGTAGCATGAAGATTGTGAAAAGGATTCATGCAGATGATTCATGACATGAGAAACCAATTTATAATGTGAGAACACAATTCATGGTGTAAAAATAAAATTCATATCATGAAATGGTATAGAATAAACCCTCACAACCTATATTGAATCATAATCAGAAGGGTAGTATGAGTTTCAATTCCTTATTTTATTTTACCCCAATAATTTAAAATTTTCTATAGTTTTTTAACTATTAATTTCATGCCTTCACTTGAACTTTTGTTTTAATCATCTACCTAGGAGACAAAATATTTTTAGAATAATTACCATTACATGTTTTTAAATTAAATTTCCAATATATTTGAGTGATAAAAATAGGGAAACAAATAAGTATAGACAAACATGGGGATTTAGATTTGAAAAATCATGATTTAGAATAAACTTTTTGATTTATGTAAACAAAATGTTTCTTAGATTTTCCATATGTTGAGTTTTTGATATTTGTGTTAATTGATATTATTTTAAAAATCATTTCCATTTTTGATTGTCCCAATAATTTTTTCTAATTCCCAAGACATATTCTAAGCCTAATATTTCCCAGTATTCTCTTGAAAAAGTTTCTTTAGTGAAACTCAAGCATGAAGAAATATAGAAATTTATTTTCATTTTATTGAATCTATGATTGTACAAAGTCACTTTCAAAATAATTGAGGCATATTATTTATTATCTATTTTTCTTGGACACACCTTTACATTAATCCTTTTTAAACCTTTAGAGAGTAGGAAAAACCATGTTAAGTAAGATCTACATTATAAGCCAATGTAATCCTTTCCTAAACTACTCAATGTATGTCTCACAATTATCAAAAATTAGTGTAGTTGATATGGTGTCGTAGTGTAAGGGACATGAATATATAAATGGATAAGTGTGGGGTTAATTCATGGTATTTGGGGAAAGTTTCATGATTTTCATTCATTATATTCATTTCATACCCTCTTTAAAAAATGGAAAATGGGTTGTGTCTTGGGAAATTCAAAAATCACCATTTCTTAACCACTGCTTTTGTTATAAATATTTCAAGTACTCTCTTGAATAGATTATTTGAGTTTGGGTGGTGGATTTGAGATTTTTTTCCCAATTATATCTTTAAAAAAAGAAAAAAAAATATACAAAAGGGTGTTTCATTCATTCTACTACATTGATTCATGTGCTTATATTTATTTTTTGGGGGAAATGGATGAGGAATTTTATAGATGATATTTCTATTAAGCTATTTTTTTGAATATCATACGAAGTACATTATATATTAACCTCTTATTTTAGATTTAATTTTTTTACATCATTTACTCACCTAACCTAAATCCTCATAGTTATTTGAACCTAACGATCAATCCCTCATGATTATTAGTGATTTCTTATCTATAGGGTAGAGAAAGTAAACTCATTTCAATCCTATGATATGAAATATGATTTGAGGTTTTAGAAAAAATTCACTTAAATTTGTATCATGATGGTGGGTAAAAAGATTCAAAAGTGGGATAAATTATAAATTATGTCAACATTGATAATGGATTCAAAAATATAAATGGAAGGATGAAGAGGCATGGTCAGTTCAAAAGATAGAGTAAAATACATCATTAACTTCTTTCCATGAAAAGTGAGTGGTTGATTAAATTTTCTTATGTGATACTTGAACATTTAATACCCCATTTTATCATATTATTTTGTTGACATTTCATTTAAACCATGGTATGATTAACATCCTTTATAGTATGTTGAGATTTAATTATTGAGGACATGTCGGAATTCAATTATGGGAAAATTTGATAGCTATATTTCATTCATATATTTTTTAATTTTAAATACATTATTTTAATTAACTTGATCATTCTTTCCCACGTGTTTAATGATTTATTCATATTTTGGAAGGATGTAATGGAATATCATAGCTGATAAGAAAGAGGTTGAGATGACCATGATTTACTTTTTCAAAAGCTTTTTCACATTATAAAATTTTTTTAGAACAAATACAAGAATTAAAGTGGATAATTAAAGTAGAAATAGAGAAAAGGATATAAGAATCAAGTTTTCATGTCGTGAAACCCATTTTCATAGCATGGATATGTCATATTTTCACACCATGCCTACCCTGTGAACTAGTTCACGAGTCTCTTCAATGGGAGGATGACCATGAACTTTTATAGTGTGAAACCAAGTTTCATGTCATGAATATGGATGATGGAAAAATTCATCATTTGAACTACAGGATATCCTGACTAAATATTTACATTTGTCCTTGAGATCCTCATTTGTGTCTGGTATTGAATCTGAAGGAATTAAATGGCTACATTTCTAGAGATTGGGTCAAGGTACTGTACTTTTGAAAAGTCTTTAACCTGTTCAAATCCACTATTTATTTATGTAATAATTTTTTTTCTCCTCCCCACTCATTCCCTCGGGAATATAAATAGGGAGTAACTACTAAACTATGTTGGGTGATATTGATAAGTGCATTTCATGCATACATTTTAGAAAAAAAAAGTTAATGTATTTTTTATATTTAGATGAATAATCTTTCCAATTTTGGAGAAAATTAACTTGTTTTGCGATTTTTGGTAGGAAATAACTGATTTATGAAAAAAGGATGAAAAGGGGATTAAATTGGAGCAAAAGTATCTTTCACACCACGAACAAAGGAAGTGGAATGACACCAGATTTTGAGATGAAGCAGAGCTGAAAACTAAAGCAGAATGATTACACGTTGTGTAATAAAGTAACAAGTTTTGACTTTTTCAAAAGGAATTTTCCATGCATGAAAAGTTGTGACTGCATTAAAAGTTGAGAAAGACCATCTCACATCGTGAAACCATATTACAGGATATTAAATTTTTTAGGAAAAGTTATAGAGAATATTTTTTTTGAGATTCTTGATGCCTGAAATTCGGATGATTACACAATGTGTAACCCAGTTACATATCGTGATGATGGTGACACACTAAAAAATAAAGATTTAATAGTTGAGGATTTGATAGTTTTTTCCTATAAATGTATCCCTCTTCTACACTTACATGAATCGCTGGGATGAGAGGAGCAGGAGAGACACCAATGAAGGCTGTAGAACATGGAGTGATGATCTGGGGTCCCGCTTCTCCACATTTCTTCACTAGCATTCTTCTCCGAGTACCCATGATGCTTGTTTTGATCATTAATTTCATGAGAGAGTAGATTCTTTAGTGTTGGGTGATGTAATTATATGGTGATGTGATTCCATAGATTATTTCTTTTTATTATTCATGTTTTGGATTGCTACAACTTTTTCTATCAATTCCAATATTCATCTTTTCGTATTTCATGATCATTTTATGTTATTTGAGGTGTTTTATATTATTTCATCAATTAATCACCTTAGTTATTGTATGAACATTACACAATCTAGGTTAGTTATTTTTAAATATGGTTTTGTGTCACCTAATTTTATGATTGTGGTTAGTAGATTTCCATTCCAATGGCGCAATCATTGGATTAGTGTAGGGTACCCAAACCCAATTCTGACACCAAACCTGAATAAATCAACTATCAATCAAATACCTAGAACACAAACCAGAAAATCACTAAACTTGGAATGTCTCTCTCCTAATTCAAAATTAAATCTTTACTGCTATCTATTTCATTTCTTTCAAACAACCAAAAAAATTTAATTTCAATTTACTTAATTAATTTAGAACATATGATCCATCCATGTGGGTTTGACACTTGGATATTCTAAATACTACATATTTTTTTAGTTTTTCTGAGTTTTAATAAATTACTAAACTTTTATAGACCCATATGAATTAATTAAACCCTGCAAGCTATTATATATAGATGAAGCAGGGGAATGTAAATTATATTATAATTATTTTGTTCATGTTTGGGTTTCTAAAATCATGCTTCCTTTTCAATTTATTTCATCTTCCTATCTTCGGATCATTGGGTTAAGAATCAAAATAGTATTTTTAAAATTTTCAATTAAATTATCTTAAACTAAGCATGACCATTGAATAGTTTGTGGTGATTATGTTTAAAAATTGTATCAATACAATTAATTAATTAATATCTTGAAGTAATTGACCATGGGAAAATGGATATTTCTATGTTAAGTATGTGATACCAAGACTAAGGATCATCCTAATCTCGACTCCAAAAACAATAATGAAAAATCAATTTAATTACTAAATTCACTAGCATCTGAACCCAAAACTATGGTGGGTGAGGTGTCCTACTCTAGATGTTGCATTTCAAGAACACTAGTGGCTGATATGTCTTATCCATGTGTCATGCCTCTTAATCAAATGTAAGAAACACATCCCTTACCAAAACACCTATCATCTTGTCTCTCAGAAAATAACTCATTATTTCACTATCCAATGTCACCAAAGATACCCAACATCAACAATATCAATATACTCTACCATAAGGTATACCAACATACCTTTTATATTATAGAGAACAACTGGTCTAAAACATTTAATCCATTATAATAATTCAAGTCACTCCCCACTAGGTGACTTAGCCAAATATCTTACAATGATTCATCTCATACGCTCCCTAGGTGAAACGATCCATGGTGATCAACTCACTTGTCCACCCTTATTGGAACTCCATTTTTCATTTCATTTAGGCCCATCATGGGATTCCAAAGAACCCTAATCAATCATATTGGTTATCCCTCTTGGATAACTCCATTACCATAATTTTTCTTAATAAACTCTATGTATGGATCAGTCATACCAATTACTCTCAATGATACATTATGTAACCTCGTATAAGTCCCCACTAGGACACTTGAACCATTATCCAAGTTCAAACATCCATCAAGGTGACACTCTCTATAAAACTCTAATCTCATCACCCAATAGTTTCATAGAGAAACCCAAATATTCAAGATAATTTGTGGAATCACCACCACATCCCTAATAGGTCTATCCTAGTCCCTTATAACCATGTTATCCCCCTTGGATAGTGCCCAGTCCAACTGCACTTTCTTACCCCAACTTTTATTCTACAAAATATATGAAAATTACATATAAGAGTGGCCATATTAGGGACTACCTACTTCAAACCTAATTTATCCCCTTAAGCGACTCTTGGCCACCATCATTGAAGATTTCCTAAGCCTAAATTAGCCATCATCCATCATCAAAATCCTCTAAATACATATAAAACTCATATTAATTAATTATTAACCAATTATAATTAATTTCCATAATTAATACCAATTGATATAATTATTACAAAACTCACTAGATGGTGTAAAAACATTAAAACCTCGAGAAACTATGTATGGACCATCACTAACATGCATCAAGAACTATCTCATGAAAAATACCCATTTTATCAAACCAATTCACCCATTAATTTTATCTAAAGTCACTAAAATTCAAATAAAAAATCAAAGTAGTGACTTTCCACCAATGAAACTGTACACCACCACATTCATGTATCCTCCCTTGACCACCTTCTGCATCTGCACATTAATTCTCTATTCCCTTGATGTGATTCTACCATTATTAGATAAAATCATGATGAAATCTCAAATTCCATCCCACTAAAATTTAAGTAAATGAGAGAGGAATATGATAGGATGAAGAAGGAAGAGGAACCAATCTTGATCTATATAAATAACCACACCAAATCCTTTTATATCAAAGGGGAATAAAATAGGGGATAAGGGGGGGGGATTAGATCTGCCTTATATCTAACTAAAATTAAGGAACCCCCCCCCCCACCCATGTTGGGTGTTTTAATTTTTAAAATGTTAAATTATCCTTTTTCCACTCCATAAAAACATATTTGGATGGTACCATGTACCTCATAAACCAACACCGACCACCTAGTGTCTCACTAGGTTACCGATGCTATGTCACCATCTACCTGGTTTCCCCTTCTAGAGGTCACTCCCCCTAGTCTCTCCATTAGGTACCTAGTTTATTTTATGAATGTGAATCTAGATTTAAGTTCCAATAAAACTACTATATAGATAATATTCGGAAGTAAACTTGTCCAGGTGAAGGTAGTGGTAGTGGGAGACTTCAGTGGAGGTAGTTCATTCAAAAGATGTTATCTTTTGATGGGCGTGTAGAAGTCAGTTATTCAAATGATGTGAAAATTAAAGTTATGGGTCTATATTCAGTGATATGATTATGTTACATAAAATTATTCTCCATATGGTTTTATAGAAAATGGTTTGGAGATTAATAGTCATTAATACAAACATAAGAGTAACTTCCACTATTTATCAGGAGTTGGTGGTTACTACTGGATTTATTGTACGAAAATGTAAGTTTTTATGCTCAGTGGAGGGACATTAATTAATATAATAAATCAACGAAACTTGGATGATCAGTTAGAACCCACTATTAGTGGTGATTTGGGGTGCGTTTTTTCTTCTAATATTATGGTATGTAGATTCAAGAGTCATATTTTGGTCCTAGATGTTCTAAAACATGTTTCTCTATGCTAGGAGTTTAGAAATGTGTTTCACCTAGTGGGTTAGAGGATAACTTCCAAATATGTGGACTCAAATATTGGTTCAATACTTGATAATGCACAATTCACATCAAACTCAAGTAGTATTCAAATCTCTTATCTTGAAATTAATTCAAATCAATGGGAGTTTTCTATTATCAAAAACTTATAGAATTGAAATAAGGATAGGTCTGGTTAGATAAATTTTATGGGAAAATATTTTTCTTCTATAGAATACAAATGTAGTTCTATATTATTTGGAAAACATTGTAATTTCTATTGATGGGGGTATAAATGGAGAATATAGATACAATATAATGGGAATATTTGGATAAAAATGCACTGAGTTTGATCAGGATTTCATTAGCTCTAAATGTATCTATTAACATTTATGAGGTGAAGACTATGGTTGAACGGATGAATGATCTATAAAACATGTATGATAAGGTGAAATATTTGAACAAGTTTTTCATGATGTGGATTTTGTTCAGTATGTTATTATTGGAAGGTACATCAATGGATGATCACATGAATGAATTCAACATGATTTGAGAGAATCTTCAATCAGTCAATCTGAAGTTCACATATATTATATAGGCTCTTTTACTATTGTCTTCATTACAAGAAATGTGGGATATTATGGTAATATTCATAAGAAAATGTTATGTAAAAACTAACTTCATATTTGATGATATAATGAATATAATCCTGAATGAATAAATCTGGTAGAGGGATGTCAAAGTGCCTACCATAAACATTCTAAATGTTGAAACTAAAGTATAGTCACCTAATCAAAAGGTATGTCAACAGAAATGGGAATATAAGTTGTGAGAAATGATATGATCTAAATCTAATGGTATTTGAACTACATGTTGGAGGTGTGGGAATAGAGTATATCTCAAGATGGATTTGGAGATTTCAGGATAAATTATTTTAAACTCGCTTCTAGAATTTCATGATTTTTGAACTCAGATGAGGGGAGTAGTAAACTATTTATAAGTGTAAACACTCTGATACAATCATGGGAGATTTATTCTAGTGCATCATTTCACTCAATGAAAGAGCAAGTTTTTATGGAGAATTATTTATCTAGAAGATTCAATAAAGTGAATTTGGAAGATAATGAGGCTCTTGAAGTTGTGGGGATAAGAGATGTTAATATTTAGATAAAAAATGGTTTGTTTATGAAATTTAAATACATTATTCACATATTATTAATATGAAAGAATCTAATTTATATAGGATATATTGATGAGGTAGGGTTTGGTATAATCTTTTCTATCATAGTTTGGAAGATTTCTCGAGGATACATAGTGGTGACCCAAGGTGTCATGGATGGTACACTATTTATGAATATATGATTATATGGAATGATAATTATTAGATTATAAACTTATATGAGTCTATAGTTGTTTCATTTTCATCTTGGACACCTTAATGAGAATAACATGAAGGTTCTTATGGAAAAAATTAATGTTTAAACTCAATCAAATAGAGTTTGATAGTTTTGAGAGTTGAAGAAGAATATGATTTCATTAAATTAAGGAAATAATCCTATAAATATAATGTTATTTCTGATTCACTCTAATTTTTAGAGGTCATCACTAGTCAAATCTCATGAGTCTCCCTTTACTTTGTTACTTTAATTGATGAAAAACAATGAATGTATGGGTTCAAATTCTAAAAAAAGTCTAAGATCTTAAGAGTGTGTGTTCAATGGAAGGACATGGTAGAAATAGAAACTGGTCAGAAGTTAAAGAGAATAATATCCAACAATGGTGGTGGGTATAGTATAAGATATTTTCATAACTTCATTCAGAAGAAGGGGTTCGGGATAGAGAATATTGTTCCTAATAAACCATAATATAATAGTGTGGATGATTGAATTAATTATATATTAAAACATAAGGTGTAGAACATGTGGTTACACTTAGTAATTCCCAATAAAATTTGGGTAGAATTAGTGAACATGAAAGTGTACTTGGTTAAAAAAAAAGTTTGTCTTCTCTATTAGGATAGGAGATTCTAGAGTAGTTATGGTCTAGAAAACCAATGTAAGTTCACCACTTAAAGTTGTTCAGAAGTTTAGAATATATCTATGTGTATTAAAAAGAAAGATAAAATATATAATCTAAGTCTCATGTAAGTATTTTTGTGGGATAAAGTGATAAAAGCTTCAGTTTTTTATATTGGGATGATTACAGGTGACAAATCATCAGAAGTAGGAATGTTCTCTTCAATGAAATGGTCTTATAGAAAGATCTGAATTTGGGGAAAATGGATATTGAGAATAAAGAATAAAATGAACATGCCCAAGTTGAACTAAATAGTAACTCTATAAGAAAACAAGTTTTATAGAGTTTAGATAATTCAAAAAAATTTAAGTGTATAAGTTTTGAAGAGTTCGTGGAGTACTGAATGTTTTAAATTTAGGCTAGCATAAATTTCAATAGATAGCTCTATGAATGCTAAGACATAGGAATGATTGATGGAAGTTGAATCCCTAGAAATTATAGTGTCTAAATGGGTAGAGTCAAAGGTATAATTGATGATATTTATCAAAGTTGAGTGATGGGTACAGAGGTTTGTAAATTACTTTCGTTACTTTATTATAACATATGGAGGATAAAATGAGAACCCAGAAGTGGTGTCCAATCTTTGTGACTTAAAATATTTAAATTCAGTGGTGAAGGGAGAAATGTATTCATTTGATTCAAATGAAACATTAGATTTAACTAATTTACCACAGGTTGAGAAGCTACTTGGTAATAAATGGATCTTCTTTTTAAAATATGAAATTGATTGTGGAAATACATATATGGTTAGGTTATTGGTGAACAGATTTCAATATAAGGAAGGTAATAATTTCTCTAAAAAACACTAATAGTTAATCATGTTGTCTTCTAGATAGTTTTGATCATGTTTTACACTGATAATAAACACTTAGAAGAGATATATGTAATGACTTTATTTATGGTGACTTAGAGAAAGATATTTACATAAAGAAACTAGTGGGATTACTGTATTACCATGACAAAGACATGGTGTGTAATCTAAAGAGAATTCGTTATGGTTTGAAGTATGAATCATGGTAGTGGAATTTTAAATTTTATGTTTTTATGGATGAGGAAGGTTTTATTTGGTGAAATATAAATCAATATTGCTACCACAAGGTGTATTAGGATGATAGCTTCATCATCATACTCATGTTTGTGGATGAAAAGTTTATAGCAGGACCAAAAAGTAGGTATATTCAAAATATTAAGTACGATTTTCTAGAATATTTGAGATTAAATATCTAAGGGAGGCCAAGAAAATTCTAGGGATAAGTATTTAGAGAGATAGTAAAGCCATAAGTTTTTTGTTGTATCAAATCAAGTATATATTTATGATAATTGAAAGGTTTTCAATGTCTAGATGTAATTTAGTCTCAACTCTTTTTTTCAGACACTTCAAATTTTTCAAGGATCAAGTTTCAAAATCAAAAATTGAGATAATTACATGGAAAAAGTATTATTTTCACAATATTTATTAATTATTATTTAATTAATAGTTTTTTCTTTCCCATAAATTTTTTTATTGGATTATTTATTTATTTCATTCTAAATATAGGGAAATAACATTGGGAATTCATGGAATAGATCATCTAATATCTCAAATTATCATAAGATAAAACCTTATGTATCGAGATATATAATCCATTTTCGAGATATATATATATATACACTTTTAGGGAAATTCTGATACTCATAATAGTATAAAAAGTTTTTTGTTCACATTTAGTGGAATGACAGTTAGTTTGATATTGAGCTTGCAGCTAGTGGTAACTTTTTCTACAATAGAAACTGAGTACATAAAAGAAATGAAAGTGGGGAAAGAACTGATATGATTGAGGTGTATATTATAGGATCTCAGAAAGATCCAGGAAGGTGAATTTCTCTACTATGTAAATTAGTGTATAATTCACTTGTTGAAGAAGTCATTGTTACATGCTTAGGTGAAACACATCAACTTAACATATCACTTCATCCAAAAGTTGATGGGCGGTAGGGATTTAGAGCAATGGAAGATAACCAGAAGAAAAAATCTTATTGATATATTCACCAAGGTATTAGTACAATAAATTATGAGGACACATTATGCTTCAAAGGGACTTGGGTAAACAAATGGGGGATTAAGTCACTATTTGTTGAGGAAGTAGAAGAATTAATTTTTACCTAAATTTTAAACCTTTTCATGTGTTTCATTAAAGATTTATTCAAATAGGATATTTTAGTAATGTGAATAATGATTCAAGTTATGATAAAACAACCAAAAGGGGATGCTAAAAAAGGTTAAATAGGTTAGAAAAAGGTAGTATAAGTAGGAGACTTCAAAAAAGTCAAGTAATTCAGAAGATGTTATCTTTTAATTGGAATGTGTTTTTAGTGGTTTGGATGATTTTAGAATGGGATACATGGGTATATGTTGGGTGATCTAATTATGTTATGCCAAAGTCTTCTCCTTTTGGTTTTTTGGGAAAGGGTTTGGAGAAAATGATTCATTCCAAAAAACATAAGAGTAACATTCACTATTCATCAGGATTCAAAGGTTGTGTAAGGACTTCCTATAGTAAATCGGTAGTCATCATGCTCAATGGATGGTCTTCTATAAATATCATAAGTTGGCATAACCTAGATTGTTGTATATACTAAGGTTGTTCAAATATATCCCAATATTTCATATGTTTTGATGCTCATAATATCCCCATTTTCTTTAATAATAATTTTATCTTATATGATTTTTCATTAATAATTTATATTTACCTAATTTGTATTTCATTTTGAATTTTTTATTTCAAGTCTATTTTTGAAAAAAAAATTATTAATAAATTTATCTTATCCAACTGTAAAGTTTTAAGAATCTATAATAATAAATTTATACTATAAACTAATGAAATAGATTTTGGTTTCTATAATTCAAACTCTTTAAAAGAAATCTACGGGTAGAAAAATTATCTTATAATGAAATTATTTATCTAATAAAGGAATTTATTTTACAAGAGTCATTGTAACTAAATTATCTTAGAGTGTAAGTAAATTCGATTATAGCACAATTAAATTATCTTACTGGGGGAATTCATAAGTAAATTATCTTATGATCTAATAAATTCAAAGTGGGGATACTTTTAGAAGTCAATTTTCATACATAGTTTAGATTCATCATACACTAACTAAAATTATCTTTCATGTACTTGATTTATATTATGGTGGAAGAAATATCTTATGGGAACCATGTTTCTTGATCAAATTATCTTATGGGTGTGGAATTATTGTGTGAGGAGTTTAAATATCACACCCATATTCGAATATTCATGAAGAATAATTTATTTCTAAGGAGAATAATAATATACCAAAATTAGTAGTCATTCAATCCAAATACTTATGAAATAAATTCATTTGAAATAGAAGTCTTATAAATATGAATGAAGAAGATGTATTATTTTCATTATTTAATTTCTTTTTGAGGACCTTATTCCCATTTTTGTATAACAAGGAGAGTATTTTGTTAATTTTTTATTATTATAAACATATGTATATGAATTAATAAATATTTAATTGAATAATGTTTCTATTTCAAAGAAAATGTATTGTTCAAAGGAAAGACTATAACTGCTCTCAACAACCACCTCTGAATTTTCTATTTTCATATAAGAAAACCGCATGAAATAATATATCTTATCTTTTTAGAATATTATATTCATTATAAAATTTTTATATATATACAAGAGTTTTAATTCAAAAATATTTGTTGTGGTAGGAGCTATAATTGTTGTAGAAGAACTGTATATACTAAAGTACCCGAAAATCGCATACTCTGTTTTCCATAATCATTTTTTGTTGATTAACTGAAAGAATATAAACTATTGTGTATAAGAATAAAATATCATCTAATATAGTTGAATATTATTCTGAATCTACACTTCTATGATATACTCTTTTCTCTATAATATTTCTACATCAACTATCTGAAACTACTTGTAACTATATACCAAAGCTATTATCTTTTCTTCTTCATCTTCTTTATTGTTTTAAGTGAGAGCTTCTTATACTAATTGTTTTTTAAAAGGTTTTGGATAGGTATTATAATGATATATCTCTATTGAATGATCTTGGTACCTTTTTAATAATTTATAGTTTCTTTCAATCAACTATCATGGTCCCTCTGAAAAGGACCTATTAAGTAAAAATTACCAAGCTCATATATAGAGTGTGTTAATGGCCCAGGACCTTATGACTCATTACATTGTATTTTTTTGATTTTGGGAGCCCTGATATGGGATTTATAAAGAGATAAAAGGATTTGGAGTTGAATCTGCAACTGTAGGTGGTGATTCATGCTATGAATCACCAGTTCACGGTGTGAATGATGTTTCACATGGTGGCTTCATGATTCTGGAGACCTAGTTTCTGGAATTTCTATCCAAGATAAGTTCATGGTGTGACATGTTATTAATTCATTGAATGTTTATGTTTTAGTTTTTTATGGTTCTATCTTTTAAGGGTTCACATTGTGAAAGGATATATTCACAATGTGAAATCCCTTCCAGGTTTTCTATATTGAGTTCTTTATTTTTCAACAGATGTGAACCATGTGAAGTTCACAATGGAACCACCCATTCATGTCTTGAATGTAGTTATTTCTAGACTGTGTGTAAATTATATCCTCCCTATAACTTTCCTCATTCCCCCATCATTTATATTGAACATCATTCAATCCCTAGGTGATTTTGGGATCCCTAACTGCCTTTGGTCTTTGGCGTTCATCCATAGCCACTGTAGATTCAATATCACATATTCTAAGTGATTCATTCTTATATTTATCTTTGAGTTATTACTCATTACTTATAAGCTTTCATGTTGTATTTTTCTATTATATTTTGGGATTTATTAGGTGGTTATTTGGATGATACATCGCTATATTTCAGATTTATTTGAGGATCCCTTGTGTGGTTGTGGACATGTGGTTCATCCTCTCATGCTTTGGATTTATATAATGAATCTGAAAGCTTATTTTGAGTTAGGTTATTATATTTATCACTATTTTAATGTGAATATGTGATATTATCATACTTTTTATTTCCCATGGGTGAGTGTTATGAATTGGAATAATGAAGATAATAAACCAGATTAATGACATTGAAGGGAATGATGTGATCCGCATGCAATTACTAGTTTTCCTTGATATTTTTGTTGTTGATTCATGATACATGATTATTATGTAATTATGAATTATATTGTTCTATTTATTTTATACTACCTTTTAAGTGGTTAAATAATTAAATATGGTAAATTAATAGACTATTTTTAATATTCTTATTTTATGCTTGACATGATGTATGCTACTTGGTGGCCATAATTGTTTGTGGATTGGTGGAAATGGATGTTTGCAGCATGGTGGTCTTGGTTTTGATACAGTGGCTTGATGTGGTGGTTTCTTGGTATAGGTTAATTATTAATGACATAATATCAACTTATATAATAATGTAATAAGGGTTAAATAATTTTTTTGTGTGGATATAAATTGATAATAATATGATTAAATATTGGTGGATGATTTGCTAAATTAAATCATGGGAAATGAAGCTCTATTTGTGGACCTTTATGTGATTATTATGGTTTCTTATTCTACATTAGAACTAGCACTTGGTATCATGATATTAGTAGTGTCCTTATATTGGTTGAGTTGGTTTCACTTATGGGAACCCATAGATGTGGTCTTTTATGAGGCTACTATGTGCTTATATTCATTAAGTTTTTCTTATGGACCTCACTCAATTTAGATCACCTGACCAACACTTAGAGACTCTGGGGATTATTTTCCCTAATATCTAGGATGGGAAGGATATGGATAGTTGACTACCTCTTCTCTCCCACTCTCCCCTCATTATTACCTTCTGGTGATATCGGTGGTGGAATATGGGATATGTGGTGGAGGTTATGTGTGGTTGGTGGAGGGATTGTGGTTAATTTCATATGAGTTCATGATATTTATTGCTCTGGCTATGTCATATGAGATATGTGGTTTCTTCTCATGATGGATATATGTTTAGTTTCATGATACATGATATACAGTTGGTGTCATCAATGGTGAATATGGAAGTGATGGGAGCAAAGGATGTATTCTTGTTGGGTGGGAGTGGTAAATCATTAGGGAAGTGGTTGTGGGGTTCCTTTTTCTACATTATTATTTTATTACATTACTATTCTTGGATACTTTATTGGTTTTGAGGGTCTTGGTAAGGATGTTTGAAATTATTTGACCTGTGTAAGTGCTGGTTAGTTATGTTGTTTATTAACAAGGGAATTAGTATGATCCTTTCACTTTTGAATGAATTGCCTTGGGTATTATCCTACTAAGTATACATGTTATCCTCACACCATGTATATATAAACTATTTGTTAGGTTTCTAAGAGGAATTTGGTAATTTTTTTGATAGTAATAGGTTGGATCTTGGATTTTTTATGGTTTATTCCGTATGATTATTTTGGTATTTTTTATTTTGGAGAAGTTTTATATGTTATATATTCTTACATTTTGGGTTTTATTTGTGGTATTTTAGTTTATTTAACTTTAATGATGATTGGTTGGTGTTATTTTCTGTATTTTATTGGGATTTTTGAGGGTAATGCCTCCCATATATGTGTTATATACACTTTTTTCTAGTCTCTAACATGGGGATATAAAATATAGAACTTGGGGGGTCACTCTTATTAACATTAATACGAGGAGGTGAAATGGTGGGTGTTCGTTAAAGAGTGTTATCAAATGTGTTGGTTAAGAGATAGGGTGAAGTTTGGAGTTAGGAACTTGTGATAACTACATGGGTTTCTAAGGAACTAATGTTAGTTTAACATAGTATGTAATGATGGTAAGGGAGATTTCATTGGATATAGAATTTTAGGGTATTTATTTATCTAATTCAAGGCCTTAATATCTTTGAATAAATTAATAAAGGTTAATTTTTTTCAAGGTAGATTCCTAGGAGAGGTACATGCGTCATACTTTACTAAGTTCTATTTTGAATAGTGGTTCTATGAATGAATAAGTGAATTAATTTAATGAATCTAAATAAATAAATTGCTTCCATACTTAGGTGTTCCTCATTTATTAGTATAGATGTTAGTTGGTAATCACCCACATGTAATCCAAGTTGGGAATTTTTAGCAGTTTGTTGACTACTAGAGGTCCAATCCTGATCATAAGGATGAGGAGTGGTGATAAACATTGTGAACCTTTTAGGATTATATATTGGAAAAGTATGAGGGTAGAATCTCTGATCTCTAGATGGAGCACTGGTGGGAGGATTTGGAGACTTATTTGGTCTTCATTTGATCCCGATATGAGTATTGGGTTCCCCTAACGGTTATCTAGTTAAAGGGAGTAGCACATCAATTATGTAAGTTGTATCATGAGGAGAGTAAGGAGACTGATGTTTTATGGGATGACTTCCAATAATATTTTAGGTTTAATTTCTTATTGATGAAGGAGAATGTATTGAAGAGGGAGGAGTTTCTCTCCCTTTAGTAGGGTAGTATAAGCATTTAGGAGATGGGTAATAAGTTTAAGGACCTATGATTTTCTAAATGTGTATTTCTAGATGAGGAGTCCATAGCATGGTTCTTGGAGGAGGAATTGTGCCTTATCCTTTATTCAACAGTCACCCCATTTATGTTGCCTATTTATTTGGAGGTGAAAATCAAGGAAGAGGTGATGGAGAGGGGCATGAGGAGGCTAGAGAACCCATATTTTAGGGTTGGTAGGGACCTCTGAGGAGAATGGAATCAGATAGAGAGTCATGGATATTAATCCAATAATGATTTTTATTATCAAGGAGATCGCCTCAGTAGTCATCATCATGTTTCTTAAGGGATGGTAATTATTGTGCATCTACCAGGAGCTCTCTTATTTTGTGATTGGTTAGAGAGGTTTTGGACACTATAATTAGTAGTGTCCTTTATTCCTAGAGGTTTGGTATGGTTTGGGTGGTTAGGTCTCCTCTAAGAACCAATGTAATTTTCTGCTAAGGAAATATTAGTATTAGAGCCATCTAAAATATGTTCAATAGCCTATTTAGTAAAATTATAATCATCCAGGAAGAGTTGGAGTTTCCAGAGGTTAGACACATTATTTCCTTCACCACCAAGGACCTAAGACAAAGTGTCTACATAGATTTTTTCTATAGGGATTCAAACGATTTATTTGAGACTAGATTCATGTGATAAAGGCAATTGTTCTAAATTTTGTTGATGTCATTTGAGGTACAATAAATTTATAATATTCCATGGTTTTTACTTTGTTTTATTTTTTTGATGTACACTCCTTTGTTTCACCCAGCTTGGTCTAAGCATTAAGACTAGACATTGAGAGTATTTATGGACCACTGATGTTATCCACACCTGTCAAAGGACAAGCTAGGTTTTTTAATGTGAGTCAGAGATGAAGACTAATATTTGGGCATAATAAGTCATTAGGATATTTATTTTTATTATGGATAAAACCATATGATGTCATTATTATCATGGATTAGTTGTATTCCATCCATGAAGTAGTTGATTACTTCTTAATAAGATTGGATTTTTCTAATATGGGGTGATATCATGCAGTGTTTTCAGAATAGAAAGGTTTTCATATGGGTGGTAGGTGAGAATTTCCCCTTCACTCCTTGATGTCTGGGTCACTAGTAAATTCAGTGATAGATTGGGTGATAGAGTTCCCCAAAGTTTATTTATTTTAAAATACACATGTCACAGGAGAGTTCAATGAAGTAAAAACTGATTTGAGGTGAATTTGAGCCAAAACGGAAAAAATCCACATAAGGTATAGGATTAATGAAGGTATCCA
This sequence comes from Viscum album, assembly GCA_963277665.1. Classification (NCBI taxonomy): domain Eukaryota; kingdom Viridiplantae; phylum Streptophyta; class Magnoliopsida; order Santalales; family Viscaceae; genus Viscum; species Viscum album. The sequence goes on along the minus strand of OY728155.1, from coordinate 352,879,088 downwards.
CCATCATGAATGGTTATGGATAATGAAATTCCTAGCCACATGGAGCTCAGATAGTAACCTCCTCGCAGCTTAAATCTAGGTTCATAGAGTACCATTTCATGAAATTATCTAGCCACATGGAGGTTTTATTATAACCTCTATACAACATAAAATTGGTTTTTGGAACCCCACCCATTCACAAAAATCATATAGTTTCATGAAGGCCTCCAAATTTCATGAAACCAACACCCTTACCTCTTCTAGTCCTATAAATACCCCCTTATGTATGACTTTTAAGTGGATATGACCTTTCATCTTCTAATAAAATATATGATTTCATGATACTCCAAATTTTTTTGAGTGATAGAGAAGATGGATTTCCCAAGGTAGCCATCATTCATGAAACCACATCCCATGGGTTTTTGAGAATCTCAACCAATGGTGGAGATACCTTTAAGGAAGGTCCATGGACTTCATGAAATAAGAAGACCATTTAAGGATCTTGGGGTTTCATGAGATAATTATCCTTCATGAAACCAACCCAATGGGAGCCAAGACATTAACCAAATGTAGGGTTACTCTGTTTCTCGAAACGTACTCTTTCATGAGACCCCTGGCCTCTATGAGACACCTAGCCTTCACGAAGCTCCAATACTTCAAGGAACCCAAACTTTCACAAAATATGTCCTCTATGACTCTCCATGGTTCCTCCTTTTAGCCAATACGCTTTTGTAAAATTTGAGTGCATAGGTCCCTTATGATTATCCAAGATCATTTCAACCTTTCCCCAAGTCCTCGTGCAACCGGTACCACCTAACCTTTTGTCCGTCCACTTTTCTCTTAGTGTGTTATGGGACTTCACCCTAACTTTTTATTTTAATTATAGGTACCCTAATGACTATATCTCCTAATAATAGGTAACCTAATGTCGGTCCTCCTCATTTACAATCCCCCATGGAAGTACCAACATCGTGCCCCACCCAGAGGTGCATGAGATGTAGGCACAGAATCCCTAGAGGTGACATCTTAGAGGGAAACAACTCACCTACCTTGGTAGATATTCATTATGATAATATTCCACTCCCATTAGAATGGTCCCCCTTAGGGGGAAATCCCCATCCATGTATGATCTAAAATAAATAAAACTACCTAACTACACCTCCCATTCGCATGATGTTAAACTGCACAATAATGTCCAAGCTTCAAGACATAAAACTGTCCAACTCCATGTCCTAATCACATAATGTTAAACTGCATGAAAACATAAAAGATAAAATATGTAAGACTTCCTAGCTCCATGTCTCATTCACATAAAGTTAAACTACATAAAAACATCTGAGATGAATGATGTAAAACTTCCTAGCTCTGCATTCTACTAGAATGACATTAAACTACAAGATAATGTTCGATATAGAAGAGATAAAACTACCTAGATAAATTTCCCATTTGAATGATGTTAAATAGTATAGAAACATTCAAGATGAAATACATAAAACTACCTATCTCAACATCTCAATAACACAATGTTAAACTGCATGAAAAATCCCTTAGCACATGATGTAAAATTGTAGCCTTATCCTATGCAATGAACATAGGATTACCCATGTACGATCATGATGGGATGCAACCTTCTGCACCATCTTTATAAGGTATGATTCTCTTGAATCAGGTATCTTCCATGAATAATCCCCACACCATCTCCCTAAGGGATAATCCTCTTACATTGGGAATCTTTTATGCATAATCCCCACACTATCCCTCATCGATGCTCTTTTCACAACATGAGTGTACTTGTTGCACGATGTTAAACTATATGGATTTGTCCTATCACGTGACCTTAGAGTGTGGCATCAAACTGTGTGGGTTTTTATCCCTATATATTAAATAGGGTATATAAGGTGCCTTCATGATGTTTTATCCTGACATCATCTAGCATAAAATTATCCTTTTGGGGGGTACACACTCTGCAATCCTTGTAGGAAATCTTCCCCCATTGGGATACACTTCATCACATTTCCTTACAAGATGTTAAACAAATTCCCCATCCCTCTCAGCAAGTTGTTAAACTTTTGACTTGATATAGAATCCCTACTCCATGTAATAAACATGGTATTCCTATGTTAAAAAGCCTCAAAATAATTACAGCCCTAGAATCAATTACCTTGTGACTAGAACATTATTCCTTGGATTTCACAACTAATATCCCTTACACATGATATTCCCTTCAAAACAGGAAGACATTATAGGTTCCCAATATATACAACATCCAGACATTCCCAATGTTCCTAATTCTACTACCTCCCCTAAACGGAGGTTACTACCCTTTTGATAGAGAAGAAATGTAATTAACTAGCATCTACCTTGAGATGGTTCCTTGAATGTGTTTCATGAACATGACTTAAATCTATAAGGGAGACCCATACTAGGTGACGAGCTCCAATAAAGAATCCATGGAAGGAGGAACTGAAATAATATCATCTCATTTTGATCAAGGAGTATACATTTCCAATGAAAGTGATAAAATCCACCCACAATTGAAAATCAGGAAAGTGGGGTGATTTAAAGAAGTATGTCACTTCTTGGTGGAAGGACGACACTGTGACTGGAAAAAGCATCAAAAACAGAAATGGTGAACCAACATGATATTATTCTCCTCGATCATAGGGAATAGTATAACTTGGGCCACCAATGGATTTTCATGTCACTGGACTAAGATATTTGGAATAAAGTCCCACTAAGAAAATGGTGGGCCTCACATGAAACTCACTTGAATATTAGGGTACTTAACATTGGATAGCCTTAGTCTATGACATCATAAGTTTGGATCCTTCTCTGATTTATGAATAATAGATTATGTTGGGGTGTTGGGAATTTTTTTCATTGTACCAATACTAATAGTTGAATCAGCATGCCTTACAGGACTCAAGCTATAGAAACTCAGTGACCTTGCACCAAAAGGCACCAGCACATGGGAAACATTGATGGGGAAATCATACATGATTACACCCTTTCCAAAATATCCAATGTACCTATAGATTCTGGTCTCCCATGTCTCACATCACCCTCTGATATCATCTAGAGGAGGGTAATTAACACCCTCATGCACTGGTACAAGTAGGAAGGGGTCATTATAACCAAGGATATGGCCTGCCAAGACCTTGAGACACCTCCACCTATGAGGACCATATAGGTGGAAACCTCCACCTATTCCAAAAGTGAAATACTTCAAGATTATATCCTTGGAGTTCTCTGATAGCTTTCTCCTCTATTCTGAGGAGGTAGGGTATTTTTCAAGCTAACCCTGCAGTGACCACCACTCGGGAACTACCCTAGAGGGCTCCCACCAAGCCACACTGACGCCAAAACTGACTAGTCCCATAGGATGACAAGCATATTGACTTCATTCCTGCTCCACCAGCCGTAATCCAGAACACTCAATGCTGATAACAGGGGTAGACCTAGGAAATTTTCCCAGAAGGGGAATATTCTATAGCTCTTATGGCCCCTTCCACTACCGGTGTATACCACCATATCCATGTAATCGGTAAACAAGGATTCTTATTTTTTTACATGGGATTGAGACACCAGAATGCTTTTAAGAAATCCAAGTAAACTCACTCAGATCTTATAACCATCGATAGTCATTATAGTCCATCACATGATGAGGAGAATCAGTGTGAAGTTCGACCACACACTACCATAAATCAGAACTGAGGTCCTCCCCATGCCACCACCAACCAAAGTAGAGGTACTCCCGGATATATCGATAACTGATACATAGGTACTTCTTATTCCACTACCAACCCAAGTGGAGGTCCTCCCCACTCCATCAATAGCCAGTATAGAGGTCCTCCCTGTGCCACCACCAACCAAACCAGGGGTCCTCCCTACTTCATCAGTGACCAATATGGAGGTCCTCCCCACACTGTTAAAATTAAAAATGAATTTCCTCTTTGCTATATGACTAAATAATGTGGAGGTACTCTACACACCACCACTAACCATCACAGAGGTCCTACCCATGATGATGACATACCCTTCCCCAAATAACCCTCCTGGGGTAGGAGGTAGAACAACTTCCCCCAGAGAAACCCTGGGAAGCATCATGTCATCATCGACCTCTCATATTATGAGGTGAAAGAGGGATCAATGAGGGAACCTTAATCCAACATCCATAGTATAGGGTAGAATCCCATTAATTGAGGCTCATGGTCCTAGAAGATGAGTTCCGCAAAATCTTAAGATCCCTTCAAAGGTACCTATAAGTGGAGAATATTCTAGCCTCCATTTAGGGAATTTTAGTGAAACCATCTCTATCACTTTCAGTTTCCCTCCTCTCTACCTCCACATAATAATTCGATGAGATTTTGGGATCTTTATTGACACCCTCATATGATGGAGATCACTCTACTAAGCCATAAATGGATGTTTCTACCCTTGATCATGTTGTAGTGGGGAATACCTCATCCTACATGGACAAGACCATGAAGCTTGCTCCACCTTCAATAGACATTGTAGCATTTAGCGACTATTTGACCCATGAGGTTCCCCCTCTTTTGGTAGAGCAGCCAAAAAGTATGTCTATGTCGGTGCCTACACCCTTATCTTATCCTGTATCAGTCGGGGATTTGTCCAACCAAGGGAAGGACCCTTCCTCTATGAAAGAGGGAATATGGGAGGTTCTGGATTCCAACTAGCTATTGGTTGTATTTTGATCACCTGAAGCTCTAGACATTGTCATCACGGAGTCCCTCATCGAGGACCAGGAAGTGTGCTTCAACCATATTATATGGAAAATGTTCCACCACATATAGTATCATAAACTAACCTTCCTAGGGATCCAATATCACCTTGACTCCATCGACTAGTAGTGCAAGAAGGTTGAGATCATGAGACTCCAAATAGACTACCACCATAAGTCGCATGAAATTATCTCCAGTAAACTTGTGTTAAGAGCCTAATTGTGCTCCACTGGATCATAGAAGAGGCATCTCCACATGTACAAATCAGTGGCTAGGGGTATTATATCTCCCTCTATTTCATCCCTTTCCTTAGATAGTGATAGTACCTTCAATCCATCCTATATGATGATAATAAAGATTATCCTATGCCTACTTCCATGGTAAATATAATCATCATTGACCCTGCCAGAGGATCATAAGAATGGGGCTGTCAATATAGTTCATGATAGGGAAAACCTACTTCAAGGGGTAGTACAGAACTAGGCACACCACCTAGCAAGTGTCCTCACTCGTTATAAGAGACATAAACTGGGCCTCAGAAGTCCCCAAATGAGACTTTATTGTCTACCCATAAATATATTGAAAAGGGAAATGGAGATGTAAAACCCTATAAACTATCTAAGGTTTTTCCAATATCATATTCAAAACCCATGGTACCCACCTTGCTCCAGCAACTCTAGGAATACAAAAGTCTCACTCTTATTCTCATTGATGAGCGGCAGCTAGACCCTAAAAATTACACAAGGGACCCCATCCTTCCTCTCATGGGGTACCCAATCATCATCAAAAAGACTCCAAATTTGAACTTGGTGGACCCACAAATCTAGTTAGAGAATAATACTAGGGATATGGAAAATGACCGAGGTACGAGTCTCCAAACCCACCTGAGAAACGTGACTATTCAGCTTGGGATCAAGGTGATACTTCTCCCTAAGTCGATGAGCCTATTAATTCATTGGTGTCTATAGGCCCTCACAAAGATGATGTGATATAATCTATCATTTATCATCTCTAGGATATTTAAATGTGATAAGTGGTAGTTTTTTTAGAGAAAATCCATACTCAGTATGGGTGGACCATGTTTGAGCACCCCCAGAGTTTGGTAATCCCAGCTTCACCCCATTAAATGGAATGGATGACCTACTATATCATATGGGAGACTTAGTCTCAAGATGTGGTCTAATTTTGGTGACTCCAAAATATCAAGAGGCTTCTGACCTCTGATTCTTTATTCAAACTCTAGAAGTACCTATGTTCATCTGGTATAATCAAATTCCCATAAGGTCTTTTACTAGTCAAGAAGATCTCTGATGATATTTCAAATCTACTTTATGAAAGGAAAGCATCACTAACCTCCTAAAATTAAATTAGAGGCTCAATAAGTAAGTCACCACCTTTATCACTCAGTGGAAGGGACTCATGTGCTCGCTCAACATGTTGTTGTACTAGGAACAACTACTCATGATGTGCAAGGAGACTTTCATGAATGAGTTGGTTCTTACCCTCATTTAACTGAATTACCCTAGTGTAATTTGAAAATTATATGAAAAGGATCAACATCTAGAATAATCCTTGAAGTAGAATAGAAAAAATTCATGCCCATTTCTCCTTCCAACTCCCATGAAGATACCTGCGAAAATTGAGACTGTCATCACCATGCATGCAGAGGCCTTCGAGCTAGTACACCTACTGTACCCTTTTCCAAATGAGATTCACAAATAATGTCCCTATTGGGATCATCCTTTCCTAAGAAAAAATTTTTAGTAACAACCTATCCAATCATATCCACCTCAATGAGAGAATGTAGATCTAACCCCCCCTGTAAAGGTTAGGCTCCTAGGGTGCCTTTCCCAAAAAAAAAATAGGACATACTCCTTCATGGATTCACAAGTCCCAGGGTATTTATTATGTGTCCTAAAGAAAGGAATCCTAAACTTTCTAGAGTAAAAGAGGCCCCATGAGGCCCAAATAACTATTTTTTACAACCATTTCCAATATCACATGATCCTTGTACATAGCATAAAATGATTCTTTGTATTCAATGATTGGATCTGGGACTAAGTGGATATTGTCTTAGTCAAGTTGGGTGATGTTCCATCACTAGTGACATACATCTCTGTGGACCCCGATAGTGATAGTGAGGACTCAAACAAGTGGAAACTGACTCCAAGATATGGGATGTATAATTATAATGATTAGTTGGGTCATAAGGTAGTTGTGAGCACCCATGGTATTATTTATGCCTTCATGAGAATGCCAAAAACTACTATGGTTTTCATGAACCCTCTGACTAATACCTCTATATCTGTATCACAAATTTCCAAGTATTGTAAGAATATACACCAATGGTGTAAAGGAAATTAGATTCCTCCATCGGTGCCAAATCCAACTTGCACTATTAGCAACTTCATGCCTCCTAAATTAGGAGATGCACCCAGGGTCCACCAATCTATGGAATAATCAACTGATGATGACCAGTAGTACACCCTTATAAATTTCATTGAGAAGGTGGATACTTCAAAATTTCTGATAGTGAGTAATTCTATGAAAACCACTCAGATGCCATTATTTATGTCATCAAATGAGGGGAAGAGGAGATGATAACCCTTATAATTCTTAGGCTCGTGCCTCAAACCAGGTTGTTCATGCTACTGAGATCAGGCAGAAATATTTTCATAGATCTCAGTAAGCATAGACCTCCTAGTCCACTCTATCAGGAAAAACTCCACAGACATGTATATGAGCTAATCGTGCATCTCAACCGTGGCCGCACCATGATCAGCTGTATCCATTTTGGGCTCAACCTCATTTGACCAACAGTCAGATGGTAGTTTCTCATGGTAGACTAGCTAGACAGTAGTAGAATATTACAAATATTATCCATTACCCAATGGGTTATCAAAAAACATTATCTACAGTCCAAGACAAGGTGTGGCCCTCTAAAGGAAAGAAAATTCCCCTAACATAGAAGTGTGATGTTCAAAAGCATCTTGTTGCACTACTAGAAAAATAATCTATAAACATGGACCTATAGATACAGTTTTATAGGTCTGTGGCTATAGATTAATTTATATCCATGGTTTAATTAAAATCATGGCTATAGGGTATTTGATGACACTATTTAATAATTATGGAGGCAATAGGTTTGATTAAGTCGGGCTTCCTCCTCTGAGACCACCTCCCATTATACCCTCTTTTCTACATGACCCTCTGCCCCTCACGAGCTCTCCTCCCCCTGACCCTCTTCCCCTAATGATGCCCCTTGTGATCCCACCTCCCGCTACCAACCAACAAGACCAAGAGCTCTCCTCTGTGTGAGCCTCATCCACCGATGATTCCACTCATAACTCCACCTCCCACTACCACCCAATGTGACTATGAGCTCTCCTCTTCACAACCCTCCTCCCGCGATGTTGTAACCAAACACAGATACCTCACCTTACCGCTGATGTTTTTCCTAGGAGGCCTCCCCACCTTCTCATTTGGTTTGCCTCCAAAGCTACCCCTCGAGGAAATTTTAGCCTTTTCATATGGGATGGTTCTAGAAAAAACTCAAATACGTTGTCTTGGCCAGGTTTCTACCAAGATTCAGATCCCATAAGATCAACAAAAATCCCTATACTATAATGAATTTTATATTTCTCATCTTATATTTTCATTGATATAATAGATATATGTTTACATTTTTCTCATATTGACAAAATCATATATACCTTCTCCGGAATCATAATTTTCAGGTTTATATTCAATTATACCTCATATAGTAGTTATTTTCTGGTGATTTGGTCATTCATCTTAGTACTTCACTTTATTCTACATACAAGTTCAAATTTTTATAATTTATCCATAAGAATTATATGGGGGATACCTGTAATTCTGTTTAATCTACCTTGACTTGTTTTTGTGTATATGAGAGAGAGATTTTAAGTATAGTTATTTTTTATTAGGAATTTTATTTCACTTTTACTATTATTTCTAATATTTAATAAATATAATTTTCTCACTTTAATTCATTGAATTAATTATTTCTATAAAACTAGTTTTTTGTTTCTTTCATGTAAAAACCCAATTTCAAGACTTTAAAAGTCCTCTTTAATTCTTCTTCTTTATTTTATCCTCATATTCATGCTTAATGATAAGATGTTATAATTTTATTACTTTAATAACAAACCCTAATGGGTGTTTGTGATGTTAGGGAAATTTTTAGTATTGTAATGGACTATCTATTTAGATTATAAAATTTAGGAACATCATATTTCACTCTACATAAAATTTTAATTTCCCTAAAATTGGATGTTAACGTAGATTATTTCATTCTTGAAAAACCCTAAATCATGTTTACATAGAGAGATAATGATTTCTACATTGGACAATATATTTTTTTCACTGATAAGGATTTATGACCACTCATCTAGATTTATCAAACCATTTTTTTGTAGAAGTATAATTTGGTTCCTTGATTCATTGGGTTCATAAATTATAAAAAGTATGAATAATTTATATGTTGGTTTATTTAGAAAGTCTGATAGATTTCTCAAATATTATCAATGGATAATATAATTATTAGATGTTTTTAATTCTAATAAGGTTATGTGTAAACAAAAATATGGATAAATATAAAAAATTATGATAAATAGTATTCTATATAAAGGTATAATAGAATGAAATATTATCATAGAATAATGGATTCAATGGATTCATGAAGCAAGGGAGGGTTACTATGACCTAATCAATGGGTATGTTGAGTGTGTATTCTTGAAACAATTTAATTTTACTCTTGATTTTCATAATGAACATTAATCATACTTTATTACTATGAATGAGTGATTATTATTTTAAACAACTATGAATATCCTATATATAATTTTTTATGATTTACATTAAATAATTTTCTGTATTTTAATTAATTGGGGGCATTTTCAGATGGCCCAATTTTGGTTATTGTTTGAAAAATATCATGTATTCATTTTTTGTTTTTTTTATTTAAAAAATATGGGAGTTTACAATTAAATGTCTAATTATAATATTATTATATTATTATATGTTTTCTAAAGAGGTTCAAAGGAATCAAGAGGTGTTTCAGTTGATGCACCATAATCAATATTACAGTAGAGTTTACCATGAGATGATACATCTCTATGTTTTGGGAAAATAGAAGCTAAAGGGAAACTATTAATTATCTACTATAAAACAATTAATTCAACAATATTATTCAATATAGATGTAACATACACATGGTTCATGTAATAGTGAGAAGAGGATCTTATAGATTCCATATTAGAAATCGGTATTTCATCGAATACATTTTTTGGTCAAAAAATTATTTTATATTGTAGGGAGAATGTAGATACAAGACAAAACTATTTTATGGATGTGATCTTTGGTGAAGGATAATGTTTTTAAATATCAATGTCAGTAGAAATTGTTTCTTATAGTTCCAATCATGATATTGATAATGGATTTGAAGTAAGAAGATCATGATTATTAAACAATGATACCCATGTTATGACATGTAGGTCATTATGACATGGTGAATTATAAGTATCATTCTTAAATTTGGGAAACAAGTGAAAAATATAATATGTGATAATTTTCATCTATGGGTTTTAGGATATGAATTTTAAAAATAAAAATACTCACCATGGAGATATAATATCACACCATTATTTGGAATACATTGTTAAAAATGAATAACATCATATCTCATCAAATGAGGAATGTTTAATTGATTTAGTATAAGAGTTTGAAAATAAATGAAATATAAATTAACAATATGTTAACCTATAAAAATTAAAAAGTAATTTTATAATGTATTGGAATGATATAGAGATCTATTTAAATAAAGACCATGATTAATTATCATGGTGAGTATTTTTAGTGATTAAATCCATGTAATTATATAGAGATATTAAGAAGGAATTTTATAAATCCATTTATATAATTTTATAGAAGAATAAGAATATAAATTTGTTCATCAATATGGTTATCTTTTATATCTTTTAAATTTAATTTATCTACATACTACACCGATGTAAATATTGTAATTTTTATTTATTCTTATGATGTTTTGAATATAATATATTCACGTGTAATTTTTAGTTCACAATAATAGGATATAGAGAGAAGTGTGGAATCATTTTGAGGGTTTTAAACATTAAGTGAAAGTTAAAATTATCAAAATTTTAAATAAAATTAATAAGTTCTTTTGGTGTGCCGATAAATTACTATCTTTATGGTCCTGTGAAATATCCCATAATGTGTTATCCATGTAAAAACTATTAGTCTACAATTCATTATTACTAAAATTTGTAGTAATGAAGATATAAATATTATAACTAATAAATGAAACAATGTTTCATAATATAGATTAGTTTTTTTAGATGTGTCATATTTCACACACTCAGGGGATATCTCCCGTAATGTGTACTGACATCCATACACTATACCATTCATTTTTTTCCAAACCATGTATATTTCACCCAAAAGAATTTTTAAAAAAAATTAATATATTATCAAATAAAAAAATATTGTTTCTATGATTAATCAAACTTATATGAAATCATTAAAGAGGTTTATTTTGAACAATATAGAATTTATTACATGAATGTTGAGTTGAAAATAATATAAAATGGAATTTTTTTTAGAGATAACATTTAATGAAAATAACTCTATTGTTTTTTATTATGATGTTTACATGTAATAAAAAAGGATATATATAAATTAGAATAGAAAATTTAATATATATATATATATATATATATATATTGAATAAGATTTTTTAATGGTGCAAGCCATGGTGAACCATTGCACCATGGATAGTGCTAGGGACCATTGTGACATGAAATTCTTGCACAATTGCCTAGATAAGATGGTGCATCATGGTGTGTGATATGTTGCACCATGGTGCGGTGTGGTGTTGTATGCACCATCTCATCATTGTAATTTTTTTTTTGTTTTTTTTTGTTTTTCTACCTTTTTGAACAGGCTAACCCACCTCTATTAAAATAATTTATCAAAATACTATGTTTTAAGTCAAGTGATTCTGATCCTTCCTCCCCTGACAATATGTGATGCATTGATTGGGTTCTATGACCAAGAACAACCAGAAAGTCTGTAAATTTATAATTATCCTTCCAATAATCGAATTGTAGTGATTTGATATCTGAATGTGTAATTTTCGATTATTAAAATTGTATTATTTTTCAAAATAAATTTTCACTTCAATTTAAAATATTTTTATATTTTTATATTTTTATAATTATTTATAATTTTACCATCTAAAATTTTATTTTTATTATTTAAATGTTCTTATAATCCCTTTATATGACACAATTTAATATTACCATGTGTTTTTTGTCATGCATGTGCTTTTATGTCAGAGGCCCTTGTGACCATTGTGCACTATATTTCATAAATAATCATGTAAATAAAGATCCCATAATTCAATAACCATAATTATTTCATTCAAGAAATATATAAATTCATATGCAAAATAGATTGAACTCAACAACATATGATATCTCCTAAGAGTGTAGACATATATTAATTTACTAACCATTTAAGATATTTGTTATGATTTTTTTATAAACATGTTATTGATGATTTATTTTTATTATATGAAACAATACATGTCACGTTAATTAATTTTATAGATTATTTATTTAATGCATGTTTATTTTTATCAAGATGGATAGAAGTTGGACATACAATTCTGATCATATCATTGATGAGTTTCATAATGATATTCAATATTTTTTGTACTTTTCTTTCAATTGTGATTAAAATGGAAGATTGATTTGATGCCTATCTTTTGATTATGATGGAAGGCCATGGTTAACTCATAAGTAATTGAGTTACCATATCACTAAATGTGGTTTCCAAAAAAAATCACGCGTGGTATCACAATGGATAAAAATCTCAAGTGTAGCATGATATTGATTTATTTTAAAGGATTAGAATGAAAATTTTGATTTCTCATCAGTTTACATTTATTTCTGAATCCAGTTACTCATGTAGACTAGTGAAATAGGAAATGGATATCAGAAAAGTTTTCATCTATTGATCAGAATGATGATGTTGAGAGTGTTAGAAAGATGATGGAAGGTGTGAATATCCTAGTATATCAGTCATGTGAAAAAATGATCAAACTTGATTTTTTAACGAGATTATATCATGGTAAAGCAATGTATGGATTTATTAATACTGAAATTGACTATCTCCTTAAATTTATTAAGGATTTACTACCTTATGATGCATGTATTCCAGAAAATGATTACATGGCATCAAAGTTGGTTGAAAATTTTGAATTTTCATCTTCTAATATTCATTCTTTCCCCAAATATTATTGTCTGTTCTAGAAGGAAAATGCATAGTTGAGTTAGTGAAAAGAGTGTGGTATATCAAGGTGGAAGATTAATAAATACATAACTAAATCTTGCATACTATAGAAAGTGATGTAGCACTTCCCTTTAATTCCCAGACTTAAAAAATTATTCCATAACAAATAGAAAGGAATATGAGATGGAATAAAGATGAAATAAATAAGGATAATTATGAAATAGTACATCTTGTAGATGGGTTATCTTGGAAGAAATTTTATAGTTTACATATTGATTTTTTAGCTGACCCACAAATTTTTAGATTGGGATTATCCTATGATGGTTTCAACCCATTTCTCCAAATGCATACTGCGCATAGTACTTGGCATGTTTTCATTCACATTTATAACTTTCCTTCATGGATGTTTATGAAGAAGTCATTTAATATCATGATTATATTGATATCTGGACCCAGTGATCTTGGAAATGATATTAACATATACTTGCAGCCATTAATATATGATTTAAATGAACTTTATATTGTTGGTGTGGAATCATGTGATGCATTCCAGAAGTAGTACTTTATGTTTTTTGTATGTTTATTATGGATGATAAATGATTTCCCTGATTATGGAATGATGTTTGGTTGGAGTAAAAAATGGAAATTATATTTCCCTATTTATATAAAAAATACACATTCCTAGAGATTAAAGTTTTGAAGAACTTTCAAATTCATAGGGAATCGAAGATTTCTACTGATGGATGATCCATACAGGAAAAATCAGTGATAGTTTGATAATGCCTTCAAGATAGATGAAACACCTCAACAAATGTCATGAAATGATATTTTTAAAGAACTTGATAGTTTAAATTATGTTCTTGAAACAAATTAAATCAAATATTAGAAAACAAAATCATGTTAATTCAAATTCCAATAGAAATTGGAGAAAGAAAATTATTTTATTTTATTTTCTATATTGGTCAACAAATTGTTTACGTCATTTTTTGGATATAATGAATATCGAGAAAAAAATGTGGGATATTATTTTCAACTGTTTTAAAAGTCAAAGGAAAAAACAAAATCCATTTTGCGGTCATGTCATTATTTTATGAATTGGGGTATAATATCAATAATTCATCCTAAGTTAATTGGTCAAAATAATTTGAAAGTCCCTTTTTCCTATTATTTGATGAAAAATGTGGAGAAAAAAATTTATTTAGGTCTTGGAAAGTTTGAAGGTTACATATAGTTATTCAAGTAACATTTTTAAAGGGGTGAATACACTAGATGTGAAACTAAAATATCTTAAAACTCTTTATTACAATGTATTGTTACATGATTTGATTCCCATTTCCATTATACATTTACTTTCACAAAATTTTAGAGTTTTTTTATTAATTTATGTAATTTTTATCAAGTACTTTGTGAAAAAGGATGAGTAGATTATTTTTTTAGTAATATTAGAGAGATGCGCTAATTATTCTTTATGAGTTGCAGAAAATTTTCCCACCATCACTTTTCACATGTTTGTTACATCTGACTATGAATCTTTCCACAAAAGTTCTTTTTGGTGGTCCTATTTTAATTCAGTGGATGTATCTAAAAAAATAATGATGTTTACTTTGAAATATTATGCGATAAATAAATATCATCCCAATGGATCTATTGTGAAAGTCTATTTAGCACAATAATGCAAGGGTTTATATTCATCATACTTGGATAATGTCACTACGAGGTCTAATAAACTAATGAGAACTGAAGATGATAAATATGATCCCATTGAGTCTGTATTTCTTTCACTACCCCAAACAGGGGATATATATGGATCCTACTCATTGTGTAATTCAAGCATGGAAGAGTGGTAAATAGATCATCATACAGTATCATTCAACTGTGGTGTGTTTTATGATTACATCAAGTAATTAAACTAATATATGTGAATTTTTTTCATTTTGTGATTTATTCATATCTTTAGAATTTTGAAATCTTTCATATTTGTAGATAACATTTAGAAATTATAAAAAGGATACATTGTTCTCTGTCTATTAAGAGGAAGGAACAATTTCACAGCAAAGAATTTACTATGTGGTTAAAGTCAAAGGAAAAATATTTCCTTTTTTTCTCATAAAATAATCAGAGGTGTCTATTTAATATTCGATGTTGTTATCTTTCATATTTAACTTTACCAATTAATGATTTATCAGATGAAATAAGATGAAATAATATCATTTTTCCTTGTTCCAAACAATGTGGTACATGATTGTAAGGAAATGGTTTTCCACATCTTTAAATTAGTTATAAATAGTTGTGTAATAAAATTGGAAATATAAAATGACGGTGTCATGATATGCACTAAAAAATATTATTATATGAGTGCATAATATAAGAAACCTTGATCAGAAAATATATTATAGTATGGGGTTGTAAAAATAATCATTTTATTAGATTACTATGCACATGGTTGTGTCACAATGATGAAATGTGAGTGGTTTGATTCAATGAAATGTAAAGGCATGAATATAGATACCTATGGATTTAGAGTAATTGATATGAACTGTTATCTTCGTACCAATGAACCTTATATTCTTTCATCATAAGATAGATAAGTGTTTTAAGTAACTAACCCATTAAAATAACAATTTGGTGTTATTTTTTATGTCATTCCTAAACATATTTTTGGTGAATGCATAGACGAAAATAATATTTTAGATTGACCTATAAATATTTATTCAAATATTTCATTTGATGAAATAGATGAAACAATTTTTAGAATAGATTGTGAAACATAAATTGTATTTGAGAACACATAGTATTAACTCGTATGAAATTATTTACCTGATATTATTTTAATATTGTATGTGGTTTTTTAAATTATCATACATGATATAAAATTAACTAGTATTTCTCTATTAAATTTCATGAGATTTGAAAGAGTTATAATTTATGTGAATGATTTTTGACCATGAATTTGTGTGAATTTAGAGTTGAGAATTAAGTCATACAATGAAGAAACAGTTATAGTTTGTACAATCTAGAAGTAGGTTTCCTTAATTCAAACTGTTTGAAAGTTTACTTTTTACTACTTAGTTCAACATTAGAAAAATGAGAAAATATTTAAAATGAGTAGTTAAATTTCATAATCTATAAAAATACATAAAAATTCACAAAATATTATTTGGTAACCTTATTAGAGACAATATAGAAGATTCTATTTTGCAGTACCTAGAGATTAAAATTTGAAAAAAGGTCAAAACAAGTAAAAAACATCTCTTTAATTAATTTCGATAATAGATAGGTTTTTAAAATATAAAATATAAAAAAAATATTAAAAGTAAATATATAATTTAAAATTTGGTTGAAATTAATTACAGGAATATTCTGTTACTTACTGAAAATCCATATAAAAATATTTTTTGTGCAAAAATTGATGTTTTACCTAGAAATATATTAGAAATTTAGAAATTTTGGCACACAAAATCTATTTGAAACTGGATTTAAACTACTATTGAACACTTTTTTTGTTAAAAATATTTGTTTCTATCTTTTTTTCCAGTGCCTACATATGTTAATTTTCTATCATTGATAATTATAATTTCTCTTTTTCGAATAATTATGTTTTCGGATTAAAAATAATTTTTAATCCCTGTTTGTTTAATAATTGTAACAATAAGTTTGTTGGTTTTATTTTTATAGGTCAAAATTTCAGATTATAATGATGTTAGAAGAATAAGAATACATATAAATGAAAAACATATTAGAGATTTAGGCATGTCTCATCTGGTCACCATGATAAGTACAATTTATGTTTCAATAATATGTTCTTTCTTATTATTTATCTTGTTATTATTCATTTTATTTTATAATACATGTTACTTTAAGATACATCATCAATGAGATATTTGGATTATTTTATAGAGGCTAATAGTATGAAGGGGGTACTAGTATGACTGATTCTATAGTTCAGCCTACCCCACTTCAGTCATCGAGAGGTCATTTAGTTTATCCTCCCTTCATCTCGCTTCTGTCACTAGGGATTCATCCGTTGAATATTCTATCTCTATATTTTTTCATACCCACATTCTCCATATCCATATCCACACTCATCCATATAGGGCTATTCATCAAGTTTTCTCCCTCCATCAGTACACTTATCATCATCAACTATACAGAGCACTCCTATTGTATATGACCCACCTACCATAGAAGCTACTCCCCCTCCTCTAAATGAAGCAATTTAGGGGTCAGTAGACCCCCAATCTACTGTTATGTGTTTAAACATTACTGATAGTGATTGATGATAAATTCATATATATTATTTTCATTTACTAATTATTTTTCATGATTTGCTACAACCTCTACCAGATGATGAGGCTGCAAAAAAATGTGAGAGTTTTGGAATTGACACACGCAAATCATGGTTCAATACAACAAGGATACTTCTATAATTGGAAAACATGGTAGGGAATGAAATTTTTTTATGGTAACACTTAATAAACACAAAAATATCATTATGGTTCAACCAATAAGTTGGAGGGAAGTTGAATAAAAAATAAAGAACAATTCTTGGGCAATGATTTGGGGAAGTAATGACTTTTATTTATATTAATTTATAATATTTTCTTAACAAATATTTTTCCAATGCATATTCGATAAAATATTTATGATATAAAAGATACCAAGACCATAAGTTTAATGGAATTAGATAATATATATTGATTTTACAAGAATAACTTGTATGTTGGTTGGAAAGAGATATTTAATATAGATCTTGAAGAAATATTGATCATTTTTTATTTCCCAATATCACAATACAAAGAGACAATCGGTTATTGGAAGAGACCAGAGTTTAAGGTATTAGTTAAATTTATATATAATAATAATTTATTTATTTGAAAATTATTTTTAAAGTATAAATTAATTATTTTATTTATGTAAATGTAATTATATAATTTATTTTTTATAGGAAAATCAGACAGAAATAATAGAAATAAGAGTGACATGAAATACATTCATACTTTTGGACACACTTCACTCTGAGAACATGAGAAAGCATAGGTGATCTATTTTATTCTTCCCTCGCTATTAATATTCTCCTTTGATTTTCTTGAATTATTTCTCTCCTTTAAAATTTATATAATTAATTTAATAAGTAAATTAAATATAAGGGTAAAATTACATTGTTCTTAGTGACCGTAGAATAGGAATCCATTGATGATTCCAACCATATTCTGAAAAATTTCATTAGGAACACTGATAATATAATGTACATTTATAATAATTGGAATTTAGAGAGTGGAAATGTGGTTTATCCTACTGCTTAAAGAAATAAAAAAACTCTTCAAGTCAATCTTGGAGGACATCTATGACTATATTTTTGATTACCCACCAAACAAAAATATAGAAGAATCTCAAAAAAAGAGGGTCACAATAAATTTTATCTCATTGATATAATTGTTGAATAAATTGGTATTCCTCTCATTGCTTTATTTCTTTTTTTTTCAAGAAAAAATGCATTGAATATCAAGGGTCACATTCCTCACTCTACCTTGTTTTTACAATATGGAAAAAGAGAGATGGTATTGTTTTAAATCTCAACACCCAGGAGACGATTTTAAGTATATTTTTATTTCTTTTATTTTTACTGAATTTAATTATTTAAATTATTTTATTATTTTAATTTATGTTATATACCACTCAAAATATTTATTTAGAGGCATTAGAACAAAAAGAACCTAATAATTTAGGCTTGAATGATCATTTTCATCGGGTATTAAGAGATGAGCATCATGGAAAAGTGTGTTCTTGACCTGTGAAGAATATTGTACCACCAAGATACTAGTCTTCTAACAATATTTCTTTGAGTACTAATTCTAATATGGGTATTGTGGAATAAATTAACTCTACAATAAAACAAGTAACTCAAGATGTAGCTCAAGAATTATAATAAGAGACTCAACATTGGAAGATGATAAATGAACATATAATTAAAGCTATGTCTTCTCTTCCTTCTACACTTACACTAGAAGATACTTCAACGGTTGATGCATGTTTGATGTCGATGAATTATATTTATATAGATTCATCTATTCCTATTGGTACTGATTCTGGTGTTGGTGTTGGTACTAATGTTGATTTCTATGTTGATGTCGATATCGATATCGATGCTAATGTCAATATCGATGTTGATGCCAATGTCGATTCTGATGCCAAAGATCATGATGATGCTGGTGGTGTGATAAGTGTTCATCATGTTTCTATAGGAGGTGTGTATGAGGGTTATCATGGTTTTTATGATATTGAGGATCACTTTTTATGTAAACTGTACTTTTGGTGTGTTTATATGTTGAACTTCTTTATGTAGTTGAGTTTTATTATTGCTATATTGAATTGAATTATGGGGTGTTTGTATGTTTCTATATATATTGAATTATTGTATTATGGTGTAGGTTTGTTTATGTAGTTGTTAAGTTTTATTATTATTATATTGAATTGTATCCTTCTCCTCTGACATGGCCACCACACCTCCCACCGATGCTACTCTGAGTCAGCCTCCCTACCTCATTCTCTGATGTACCTCCGACGTATGTGTTAATAAATTTCTGAACCATTTTTCTACTATTTTTTCTACACTAAATATGTTAAATATTTTCCATCTAAAATATTACTCCTTTTAATTCTAAAAGTGGACCACACATGAGTGATGCAGTCGATACCTTCCATGAGCAAGACCTACATGAGCCTCCCCTACCCTTTATGTGAACCATACTCCTCCCACTTACAGTTAGTCTTCTTCCTCCATCCACACACTTTTTTTTGCAGCATCCTCATTTTTTTAAAGATCCTATGATTAATCATAAGTTATATTTCATTTTTATTTGTTCATATATTATTCATTTTCTTGTTAGTAATTATTTTATTTTCAAGTATCAAGTACCTTAAATTATGTTTGATGTCTCTGTTATCTTTTCACTAGTTATGATTTTTAGTTTTATGTCCAACCTATGTTGTATTTTTCCATATCTAATTATCTCAATAGTGATATTTTGGATTTATATTGACTTTTATTGTTTTTTTTTTCTACAGCTACAAAATATTAATTTTGACCAAAATGTTAAAGTTCACAAAAAATAATTTTCTCTTCAAATATATGAGGTTATTTATCCCTCCCATCATGCTGCGTTCAAAAATGATGTATCCAGGTTCATAGTGTTTAAGTTTTACCCTTTTATCTTTAAATAAGAATTGATAAAAGATAATTTGTATCATTATATTTATTAAATTTTTTCTTTCAAAATAATGTTGTATTTCATATATTATATTTATTAATTTGTTTATCACTTCATATTTTCAACATTCCAACAAGACCTTCAATTGTGGTATTTTATTCAATAGAATATACATTTGTTTATTTTATAGTTAAAACTTTCAATTTCCTTATCATTATATACATAGTGTAGATAGATATTATTAGACATGTTTAGAAACATTAATATAAACTTCCATGTGTTTCTCACTGTTCAAATAGAATATTGATAATTACCATTTTCTCAATTCACTATATAATCAATATTTGTTCAGTGGTGTATTCCTATGAGTTTATAGGTTCATATTTTAGAATTATTTATACCACAATAAGATCTCAAAATGGAATTTAATTATTTACTTTCATAATCCCCATCTCATAAACACAATTCCAAATCCTTTTTGGGCATTAACCTATTATTTTGGTAGGAATTGAACAGTATTAACTAGTAATCATTTTCATTTTTCTTCATTTATATCTAAATCCATATTCACCACCTTCATTTTCTTTATTTCATTAAACACAATACCAAATCATTTTTTTCATATACCATGAGTTTTTTATGAAACTAAAATAGCTACATTTGAAGTTAACTTCAACTATTAAGACTAGGATTAGAATTTATTTATTATTTTTTTAATTTCATAATATATTATCTATTTATATTGTCATATATGATAAATACTTTTCAAATGTCCTTAATTTGTGTCTTTATACATTTATAATTTTTTAAATGAAATCATGACCATGGATTTCATTTCTCACTACATCCATTTCCTATTGTAGTGTTCAATTTGGAATTACATGATGTTAATCTTAAATTCCATTATCTGGAAAATATAGACCTTCTAAATCTAGTGTTGTATCTTTAAAATTTTCTCAATTTTACTCTTTCTATTTGATATTTATTTTCATGTCAGTTCTCGTTATATGATGTCGTAGTCACATTAAGCAGTTATTGACTCACGAACATCCAAACATCAGATATTTCGATTGAAACTCATAATATTTATATGGTTTCAATAATGCTTCTAAATATTTGTAAGCATTCATTATAATTCGTTTCAAATAGTCCATAAGTACAATTGTTTTTACTGGAATATAATAAATTCAGCTTATTTTTTCTAACTTCTTATTGTAAGTGATGTGTTATAAGAAGTTTTATGTGGGGGGTACCAGTGGGGATGATATTTATGGGGTGGTTCATGAGGTCCATCGAGTAACTAATGGAGATATAATGGGGACCAAGTAATCCTAGGACCATTTTTCCTAAAAATTAGAAAAAAAATTCTTTTCTCAAAACATTTATTTACCCCTTAATTCCCCTCCATAAAACTTCACTTTTAATAAGATGATTGGGAGCCTCTCTCATGAATCCTCTTGGGGCCCCACTTCTCTTCCTCTATTTCCTTTGTATCATTGTGTTTATAATGGATATTTTTGTATATAAATCAATTGTGAGCTGCCTCTCTACTATATTCTTTCTCGTTATTCATTTTTTCCCTAAAACATTTATTTTAAATGGATCTAATGATTAATTATTTCACTATAATCAGGGTAAAATCTGATCATGTTCCTTAGTTTCCTCTTATATGAATTAAAAAAGCCTTAAGTAAGTGACTTCCTGGTGGTTTTTCACTACTTTGATTGTTTCTTGATGATGAATTTTTATTAAAGTGTTATTAATCTAGGTCTATGATTTTTGGAACTTTATAATATGTTTAATTTTTTCATTGTTCTGATTAGTGACCAGTATAATTATTTTGTTATTATACCTATATTTCGGATAGGTATTTACTACATTTTCAATGTGGTTATTTTGGTTTCAAGTGTAATTGACTGTAAATGGTTATGTGATGTGTTTAGTTGTTTTTAGGGGTTTATGTGATGCTATTAAAATAAAATAGAAGAGTAATTGATGTTAATCCATTGATAGGTCCTCCCAATGCATATGAAATTCTTCATTAAATTCTTTGGGTTTATCTAACACTGTTTTTTAATCTAATTATTCAAATAATACATATTTACTAAATCTATGGAATAATTATTTTTTATAAGCATCTTAGTTATATATTTGAATAATTTATATATAAATAAACCCTTTCATACTTAGTTAAAAATATCAAATCACTTGAGAAACATGGATATTGTGACTGAATTTCAAATAATTGCATACCATCTTGTATCATTAACTTGTATTAATAAGGGAATCATTACTACCCAATTAAACCAACAAGATTTATAACCATCCATACTTAAAATTAGTTAAGATTTTCATTGGTGGTGTAATAATGGATATGTTGATATCAAGTGTAATGGAATGATGTCATTCCTAAAATTAATCGATTTTACAAATAGGGTTACAACTCATACAAGATATCTTGTTTTGAAAACCATCACTTGTTTCTTTTTTATTATTTCTTAGAGTCATTCGTGATCTTATGTAAAACCTTTTTTACCTAAAATTTTTTTATAAAACCACTTCCTTTTTAAAATATGTTTTAAATTAAATTTTTTAAAATAATAGGGTTGAGAGTAAAACTATTGATAACATTGAAAAATTAATGTATGTTCTCCCTAAAGTAAAATCTATGTATGAAAACCTACTTTTATAAGAATATAACTTTAAAATAGGTATACATAATTCATTAATTAAACCACCATTCACTCTTTATAGAGTATTTTTTTAGTATGTATTGTCTATGAAAAATACTATACATGGTTCATTACCTAGAATTGTATTAATTTTCCCTAGTTACCACCCATATAATAGTTAGATACTTTTTTGGATAGGTATTAGAAAATCAAGAAAATTATCATCCCATATAACATAGAATCGGTTTAACCTATATCTAATGTATCTAGAAAAGAGTGATGTTTTATAAACTATGTTATGTTTCTATTAATCCTTGTTTACCTTTTTGGAAACCATAATATAATGTACATGTGTTACATATTCTTATGTTATAATTGTGTAAAATGTAAGTTATTTTTGTTGTAATATAAACTATATTTAATAATATAGAAGATATATTTTTTAATTTATTAAGTGTAAATTTTTTTGACAAGATTATTTCCCAAACATGACTTTAGATTTGATATTTTCAACATTCCATTATATTTTATACTAATCATAAAGATTTACATAGAGTTTATAGTTTCTTTGATCATGGATACCACTTTGATATAAAATGAGAAACTTTATAGGGGTATCTTGATATTGTATAAATTATATATAGGCATGTCATATGGGATGGTTTGTTTAACCATGTTTGTGTATGAACCTTTCCACTTTCCATTGATTAGTTATATACCTGACTCTAGTATAAACCTTCCCATTTCTATTAGATGGTATTTTACCCGTAACTCAACCACTAACTGAAATATGATAAGGTTAGCTCATTGGTAAAGGAATACTCATTGCCTTATCCTATTAATATCATGTTAAAAGTATTAATATCAAAGATGGTATGTCAGGTGTGGATACTTTCAATATAAGAAGTTTTCATTTATAGTTGATATTGATATTTAAGGTATTTCATTATCTACTTATAATTTGATTTTATTGATAACTAGATGTAAATTTTTTTCATATATATTAATGTAAATGAGTAAATTGATCAAAATAATACATCTGTATATATTTCATATATGGTAAAAACATGGTGGTTTCCTAATTAGTATTATATGATCAAACTCTATACGTGTAGTATGGTGGATATGTAGTTTTGTGGTCTGACTTGTAGGTTCCTATAGGTACTAATAGATATTCGGATGATCTGTTCTTATTATAAATTTTTATTTTTGGTATGATTTATGGGCCTCCTTATGTTATAATTGGAGACTAAATATCATGTTTGGAACCTATCCATTTATTTCATAAACCTATTTTAGACAATACACTTTTACCTCAAATATAATTTTCTAATGTATGACATGTATTTCCTTAATGTAGTGTTGGTTATTTATTTTTATTTGATTAAACCTTGTAGTTAAATCACTCCCCAACCATACTCCTAGAACTATGGTCCTTATGTAAGAACATAGGGATCAAGAAGTTCTCATTAATTCATTTGGTGGCCTAATCTAGGTATCTTTTATGTGATTCAGATCATGGTCATTTAAAATGGTATCTGATTAGAATATTGATACCATTTATCACATAGAGCTATTGGAATATTTGAGATTAATAGTGTACATGATTTATGATATTTAATAATTAATATGTGACCCATTAAAAGGAATTCAAACCCCATTATGATGGAATCTCATGTTACCTAGGTTGTTTGGATTGCTTGGCAGGCACCACTACTATAGAAGGGGTATTAATTTTTATAACTCAACCTTCTGAAAGTATGAATATGTAAAAGACATAGGTCTTGACTAGCAGTTATTTATTTTTTAAATTTATGTATTTTTTATCCATGATCCTTTAACAAAAACCATAATTATGATATATAATTGAATCTACTTGAAACACTAATTTATTATAAGAAACTAATAATGTATTGAATTTTTTCATATATACCTTATTAGGGGTGGTGTAATTAATTACAGTAATCACCTGGATGGTTGTTACCACCACATTAATCAATATTTTTATGATATTGTTCTACTTTGTTGAAATATTTTTTATTTCATATGCATTTCTAATTTATTATTTTAATGGCATATTTTTTACTTTATAGAATTTTCTTATTATTATTTTTTCAAGGAGTTTTCAAGTGATTGTGAGGATGAAAAGAGGGTCGTGTTCTATATGATGGAAGAGGAAGCAGTGAATATGGGAGGATCTACTACTAGATATGGAAATATCTATCTGGTTTCTAAAAAATAATAGCTTTGATAAAGGCACAGACTACATGAATAAATAAATTCATAAGCTTGAACACATGCTTGGGAAGTCGATCAGACTGACTAAATCAGATGAGTTCACTCTCAAGAAGAACATCATATTTACTTTCATGTAATCCCCATTGATTTGAGTTTCATTTAGCCTTTAGTTATGAAATATTCCTGATGCTTTGTGAGTGGATTACTATGTTTCTGGGTGGTATAAGTTCATTTTTATGATAGGTTTTTAATCTTGTATTGATAATCCACAATCATGTGGGTCATGTAGTAGAGGAATGGGATAACTATTTTTAGTATTATGATTGTATTAGAATTCTAGAACAAATATATTTTTTACATTTTCTATAGGTTATAGCCATAGTTCAAAACCATGGAAGTAGGTTTATAGCCACGGTTCAACAATGTGGATATAATATAATGTGTAAGGAGTTATAACCATGGTTTCCAACCATGGATATAGGTATATATTTATGGAGTAAACCATGGATATAGGCTTATGTCCATAGTTTAAACCATGTATATAGTCATGGACCTATTACAATGCCAATAGAATCCATGGTGCACGAAACTATGTATAATACCTATATCCATGATTTCTTGACCTATATCCATAGTTATAAACCATGGCTATATCCTAAATTTCAAGTAGTGTTGGCATACCCATGATGATTTTGATCCTTAAGGATCTCCTCTTATTAAAGGAAATTCATGAGACCCTTGTTAAAGCTTTTAAAAGACCCCACCATTTTTAGGCTTAGGTAGCTACCACTTAGGATTACTATATAGTGAAGATTGAATAATATAAATTTTGAGAAATCATTACATTTTCTAGATAATACAAAGGTATCACCATTCAGGGGAGCATACACCCATTGTATATAACTGGTCAGTTCAATGGAATGGAAATCCTATACTTCTTATAGGATACTGGCTTCAGGATAAACCTCAACCTAGCATAAATGCTCCATAATCTAGGATTGACATAGGTATATCTAAATCCCTTCAACCTAAAAATTTAGAGCTATAATAAGATAAAATATAAACTGCATGGATAAATTTAGCTGAAGTCTCAGTTCGGTGGTCTGATATCAAACATTCAAAATCATGGTAGTCTCACGAGATACTATCTATAACACAATTTCGGGAATATCCTTGCTTCATTTTCATGAAGTGGTCCCATCTTTGTACCACTAATTACTTAAATACTCCCTTAATATTTGAGTAGGGGTACTCCAAGGTTGTGTGTCCCCCTTCGACTATTGTAAGGCCCTCTATCTAGTTGTTGGGTAATAAAAAAGAGAGGGAAATTAGGTTCAAACTGATGAGATTGATCAAATTAATCCCCCCAATGATCTAATGTCTATAACAACCAATCCTTGGGTATACATGAAAGACAACTTCATTCTCCTGATTCACTGGTTATAGCCCGTAATACTAGACCTGGTGGTTATTTCATTGTCTCCAAGAAAAAGGAACATCCACAGTTTACCTTGTACTTCTACTCTAGACAACCCCAGCTAATACTTTAATACCCTACTCTCATGAAGTACTAATAATTTCTCCCCATAACCATCAATACACAGTAGTCCCACATGTTCCAAAAAGTATTATTAGCTCGATGAAGTTCAACTCATCGCCATTTCTTTGACATCAAGAGTGGATCTCATGGTCAAAAACTTGATAGAATTGTCTCAATGACTTTTGTCTCTATAGTCTCCATATAATGGTAACCCCTCATTGAGTATTCTATATCCACTATAGTATACATCAATTCTACCTAGATCAACTATCCTGGAAGATCCACCTCCTTCCTCTAATCCTCCTATCTCATATGATAAAGAGGATTTTGAAGACACCCCTCCTATATTTTAAAAGGGTGTATACACCACCATTGATGAGTTAACCAAGGTGAACTTTAGAATTGAGGAAGATTTGAGGATGACATTGATCAGTGCATCCATGTATCCAAAAGAACGGTATCAATACATGACCTTCTTGAAGCAGTACTATGGAATATTCTCCTTAAGATATAATGAGATTACATGGATAGATCCTCTTGTGATAATTCATCATTTTATCCTCCCATTGAGTCATCGTAGGTTCAATTGGACTCTTTGAAATATTCACCCCTCTCAAAGTTCTATGGTCAAGACAAAATTTGAAAATATTATCAAATCCAAATTCATTAGGGAAGTCTAGTATCCCATATGGATAGAAAATATTATCCTAATCAGGAATAATAATGGGAAAATCAAATTTTTTATTGACATTCGGGACCTCAATCGCCATTATCTGAAGGATGGTTTTCCACATCTAGTGATATGGATGTGGATTGATTCTATAGAAGGGTTCAAAACCCTCTCCTTTATGTAAAGATACTCTAAATACAATAAAATATAGATGACCCCTGAGGATGAGGAGTCCAATACCTTCTAGGGGTCCCAGGATACTTTCTTCTATTAGGTGATTCTGGTTTTCTTGAAACATTCTAGAGCCACTTACCAGTGGGCCATGAAAAATATCTTCAAGCTAATCATGGGACACTAGTGGAGTGATATGTGGATGACTTGGTCGTTAAATCCCACTAGCATCAGGACCATCTCAAGGATCTTGAGAAAGTGTTCGGTTCCCTCCTCTTTCAGAACATAAAGATGAACCCTATTAAGTGAGAATTTATAGTTACCTCTAGGAAGTTTCTCATCTTCATCGTAATATATATTAGAATTTAGATTGACCCAAATAAGATCAAGGTCATCAATAAAATGCTTCCTAAAAGAAATATTTTGGAGTTGTGGGACCTCTAAGTCCACTTATCCTACATACATAGATTTATCGCAAATATAGTTATAAAGTTTAATATCTTCTTGAGACTTATGAAAAAGGTACCATTTATAGTGGTATGAGGAGTTTCAAACCATATTTGAAGACAAAAAGCAGTACCTACTACAGCCTCTAGTTTTGATTCCATCCATTTCAAGAAAACCTTTTGTCTTTTACATGAAAACCCTAGAAGGGTCCCTTGGTGCCCTCCTATCACAAAAAACTATTAGTTTAGGGAAAACAACTTTTATAATCTCAGTCACATGCTCCTTGACACAGGGAGTATATACTCCCCCATCAATAAGAGTTTTCTCACATTAGTTTTTGCGGTATAGAAGTTTAAACATTATTTTAAGCATTATGAGATATAGTTGGTGTCCCAAGTAGACCCACTAAAGTATATCCTTAATCACTCCATGATGAAGGGGTGATTTTTATAATGGGTGGTGATCCTCCAATAGTTATATATCACATTTTTTCCCCAAAAAATTCATAAAATGATAGGCATTAGAAGGTTTCCTAGATGAAAATCTATCCCCTGGAGAGTTCCCCCTGGATGTTGATTTCCCATATTATGTTATTCTCTTAGTGGATCAAGTCATTCCATGTTGGTAGATTCATTTCAATTTCACCTCATAAAGTTCAACTGATAAAATTCTCATAAATCCAAAGATCAATAGGGTGGGCTTGGGGATCATCTTCATCACCCCGACACAGGTCATCTTTCCATACTCATTCCTTTTGTTAGAAGGTTGCACCCACAATGAGGTAGAGTATCAGGATCTCTTTACTATTCTTGATTTGGATATTGATATTAATATATCCTATTTACATGTGAAGGGATAATTTTAAATAGTCATCAAGAGTATAAAGGGTGAATACATCATTAGGAA
Organism: Viscum album; assembly: GCA_963277665.1. NCBI lineage: Eukaryota > Viridiplantae > Streptophyta > Magnoliopsida > Santalales > Viscaceae > Viscum > Viscum album. The sequence continues at coordinate 352,850,178 of OY728155.1, read as the reverse complement.
GCAAGAGCTCATGCCCCTACTATAATGTACTCCTCAACTAATGACCCAATTTCCTTCCCAGTCAAAGGTGACTCATATCCCTTGATCACAAAATAGTTGAGTTGATTCCTTGGTAAGTTTAGTTTCATCCCTTGTAGAACCTAACAAGGATGATATAATCATTCATGTGTCACACTATAGGCTCATAACCACCACCACCTCGAATAATGGAAAGAAATAGGTAAAAAACTGGCAATAGGTACCTCTATGTTCGGATCTTTTGGTCCACTCACAATCGAGGAAACACCAGATTGGATAACTCCCTTTATTGAGTATCTTTATTGTATCATTCTCCCACCATACTGGGCTAATCATGAGCAAATTCACCAGTGTGCAGTGTGTTTTACCCTCTAGAGTGGTACTAACTTTGAGAAAACCCTCTACAGATGAGTATTTGATGGAATTATCATCCTTTGCATCCAAGGAGATGAGATCCCTTGTGTTTTGTAATAATTACATGATGATTCATGTAGTTACCATTAATAATGATTGAAGTTATCCCACTAAATTTAGAGATTGGAATACTTATGGCCCACCATGACTCATGATTGCATTGAGTTCTCTAAGAAGTGAAATGCATGCTTGTTCCATGAAAACGGTGTACATAGACCATTGGAGATGCTCCACACCACAAAGTATTCTTGGACCTTTTCAGTATGGGGTCTTGACATTGTGGGATCATACCCACCAGTGAAAACTTGACAGTGCTGGTTCATTTTGACTGTAAGAAACTAATTCTCTAAATGGGATGAATCAATTCCCCTTAATAAAGTAAAAACCTGATCCATGATCGAGTTTTTGAGCTCCAACATTATCCATCAATTTGGAGTTCCTCAAGATATTCTCATATAAAATGGAAACAAATTTAGAGATTTTGAGCTGAAAATTTTTTATGATAAGTACAATATCTAATCCAACCAAACTTCCCTCTACCACGTGTAAGAAAATGCATAGATTGAGGAATTCAACATGACCCTCTCTAAATTTTGATAGAAAATAATGGTCCAGAATAAAAAAAAAAGTTGGTCTGAAAATCTTCCCAATTCCCTCTAGTATTATCATATGACAACCCAAATTTCCACTCAAGTGACCCCACACTCCCTGGTATATAGAATGTAAGTAGTCCTACCCATTAAGGTCCTATTTTTTATCACTCCAAACAGATATTTATAACCATAAATATCTGGATGTAATGGTATAATTTTTTCTCAAAAATGTTTAATCCATTAAGGAAAATAGGCTTTAGTCCTTACACAACCTAGAGAGGCACCATAACATGGTATCAAGAGTTTTCAACAAGAAGGTTCAACTCTTATCCTTTCATTAGGGTGACAGGGTATTGGCTCCCATAATTCCAATGATACCTGGAAAAAATCCACCAAAGTTGGAGTCCATGTGGAAAGGACCATACATTATCTACAAGGTCTATTCTAATGGTTCATTATTTTTTATCACTATAGATGTAGAGTGTATCAAACCTCCCACCAACACCAATTTTCTCAAGTAGAAATTCACATGAGGATTCGCGATCTAGTCAATATGAACTTAAACTATTTTCAATCATCCCAGGCTCTGTAACCATAAACTAATAGTATTCCCATGGTCCAAGCATTATGATCTTAAACTATTTTCAATCCCTACATTCTGAGATATGTAAATTTAAACTAGTAGAAACTATAGTCTGTGTTTTATGACTTTAAACTACAAATCCCAACATCCCTAGTGCATGGAATTAAAATGTGACCATACCATGTGAAATGAACACAATAATCCTCTTATACCAAGTGTGAGATGAATAGAAATAACACCCTCAATATATGATGATAAAGTTTAGCCTTACCTCACCTCAATATGGGATTCCCTCATCAGAGATTATTTCCCACTTTACTAGTGTCAGTCTCCCACCACACCATTCCAGAACTACATGTGGGTTGATTCCCATTCCCATGGGATATGTAGTGATTCCTAGACCTTCTGTATTTGGTCATATCCATAAATTCATAAACATTTGGACCTTTATACCCACTTACGATCTGAGAATTATGACCTTAAACTATGTACCGTTTCTTTCAAGGCATTTTTGTTTTACATGGGCCTACATACCGTCCTTTTACTTTAGGTTTTACCCTTTTCATTCTATGTAAATTACCTTAAAAACACCCATTAGTCCAAGAATCATGAATTTAAATGGATTTCCATGGTCTAGGAAATATAACCCTAAACTATATGCAACTAGATTCCTCCAAATATAAATTTTTATTGAAAATACACTTTGAGGAGAACTGTGAAACCTCATTAAACATATCCAAATACCACTATGTACCGAAAGAGATCACAAATTGATTAAAAACAAGACTATGCAAGTGGATTTAGGATTGATTTGTATAGTTTATAGCCTCCTTGGATCCTTTCATGTTGGGTTTATCTTTTTAACACCACCCTAACATACTCAAAGAAATTTCCTCTAGTACAATATCTATGACTATAAACTATGATCCTTGTTCTAATTATTATAACCTTAAACTATGTATATTTATCCTCCTTGTCCCCTCATTCACATGGTTTGCTTCATCCTAGGTGTTTCAACAATCCTATGCCCCCACCTCTTTCCATAACTATGTGTGGCTTGATTATCATTCCCATAGGATATGTAGTGACTTCTACACCTTATATATCCAAGCCTAGTTACTAATTCACCACAAAACCATCCATTTTCCATGGCTCTATTTCCCCAAAATTCCCTAATGGGACTCCTATTCAGGTATAAGCCTCATCTATATTACTTGACCCATTAGAGGACCAAAATTCCCTCATGAACTGACATGAGGAGGAAGAGAATGAGTATCTCAATGTGCATCCCCACCAATTTCATCAACACATGATATTTTTAGTGACTTAAACTGTTATAAATAAAATTTTCCCTGTGTTTTAATTAAATATCATATTATGTAAAATGGTTATAGAAAACACATGAACTTATTTGGTTTTATTATATTATATAATATTTAAATGACTATTAAGTATCATTACCATTGATAATATAGTTGTTAAATATTTTTAACATGATTAGTAAAAATATAGGGTTTTAACAAATCCAATCGACACATAAAAAGGAAGTAATGTCCTCAACCAGTAGGATCGTACCCTATGAATCCCATTTATTGGTGCTTCCATAGGAGATAGCATCACAATTATTTTCCCTTTACCAATACCAAGTTTATATCCAACAACTTAACCATGAGAAAACCCATTTATAGGAGAAGTCCAGGCTCATCGAGATCACGGCCCAAACCATGTTCATCGAACCCCCACATGAAAGTCTCACCATCGCACACCTTACTCTTAGGGTGTTCGCTAGAACATTAAAGGGATATGTATCAAGAACCTATCAATATTATTAGGTAAATTATTTTTTATAGAATAATGAATATATTTTCTTCCTATTATTGTTACTTTATAAATGATTTTTATTATGACACAATAAAACACAAATAGTATTTTTGGATAATATTTAAGTTCAATTAAGGAATCTATTTGGATGAATTAATGAATTATTGAAATAAATAAAATTTTAATAAAATTTTATTATTAAATAATTTTGATTAAATATAAATGATCATATAATTTTTAGGAAGTCAGATGTAATTTTTATAATGGTTCAAAAACTATTATTGTTAAAAAAACCCAACATTTATTAATAAATGTCGATTTTATTTTAAAAGTTAAAATCCACATATTTATAAAATTATTTAGGTAAAATGAATATTTCTTTTTGGAATTAGGATTTTTAAATTATACAATGATGAATTTTTCATACTTTTCTGAGGCAATCAAATTTTCAGGTAAAAATTAAATATCGTATAAATACACTTTGTGTATTATGACATCATAATGACCCAAAGGTGATGTAATAAATACTATAAATGGTATACATGAAAAAATATATGTTTTAAATTTAAAATAATTTTATTTTATGTTTATTTGGTTAATTTTATAAATCCTTTATGAATCCTTCAAAACCATTAATATATTTTAAGGTTTTAAAATCATTTCATTAAGAGTATGACTCACTTCCACATAAGGAAGAGTATATATTTATTAAGTTCGACCCTTGGCCTTATTAAATAATTAAAAAAAATCCCATTTGTCAGAAACCATGGGAAAAACTATGAGAATGTTTTTGGTTTTGGTTATTTTATTATATAGAGCCCAAAACCTATGTTTGAGAAATAATAAAGAAATACCCACTCATTTCCTATATAAACCCACACAAGATCTCATTAATATTCACTAAAACTAATTTAAACATATAATTACTCTTCCATTCCCTCTATAGAGTCCTCCCAATGTTCCCTTAAGCTCTAAATAAGCTCCTCCCAAGCATTTGGAGTCACACACTCAAGTAAGAGATCCTCACCTTCTCATCTTTATTCAAGTTTCCTTATTATCTTATGTATAATATTTCACATTCCTTATGTTGGGATATGTATTTACATGTAATTATTACTACCTATTTAATTTCCAAATGATTATAGATCTCTTTCACTCTCATCAACTCATTTTAAGAATTTTTAAGTGACGTCGTTATGCTGCCAAAATTTCACTGTGATTTTTCCATGCCAAAACAATTGTGTAGTGAATACCAAACCCATTTTCTATCAAGGGTTTTCACATTTATACACTTATACTTATTTGAATTCGTAATTACATGTATTTATTTCATACTCCTTGATCTTGTAATAAAATAATATGATGAATGAATCCATGTTGTATGATATATGTGGCACACTTAAGAATGAGAATGAAATGAAAGTGACGGGTGTTCATAGAATTATATAGGACTCCAATACATTGGGTAATATTTAGTATATGAGAAATCATGTTGGGATAGGATTTGAACCTGATTATTTTATGGTACTTTTTTCATTATGATTTCTTGGCATTTATCCTTGAACAATGTTTATGATGTAGTCTTTTAAGTTGTTGCCACATTTCTCATGTTATGTTTATCATGCTATATCATGCCTTATTATTCAGGTTCCTTTTATTACCCATTGATATTCCTATTGTATGACATGTATTACCATATTCCATTCTTATTCCCTTATTCGGATTTATAGCTCACCCCTTATTTATTTATTTCCCCAGGTTATCATGTGCAGTTTAAAATGCCATGGAATTTAAGAATAAAGTTAAGGAAGTTTTCAATAATGTTGTTTCATCCCATGTTCATGATGTTATGTAGTTTACCTAATTCCCAAATACACTCAACTTCGAAATTTTTTGGGTTTTATTAAGTTCATTATTATATAATAAATCATATATTAATGAGTAATAAGAAGCAGGGTTGTTATAGTTGGTATCAAAGGAAAAGGTTATTTATTTTCAGGATTAGGATTATAAAAATATAGAGAAATACTTAGGGATAAGAATAATTATAAGAAAACCTCCCTTGATGGGAAGATGTCAGGTATCCACTCCCCACTCATCTATATATTGTATTATGATTTCTGAGGATGGATAATGTAGAATCCTCTAGATTTTTACTTCAATCCCAAGGATATCTTTGTTCCCCATTCGAAGGCTATAGAACCTGATGATGTTGTGGTGAATAAATATCCATTGGTTTCTACTGGTGAGCTAAATATTGATGAACAAATTCCCACACAAAAATTAGATGATTTAAAGACTAATTCATCAAAGAACTAGTTTTTCTCTAATATCTATGATGCTTTGGTATTGCTTTATAATCATATTACTAAGAATGGCTTCTTTTCCTTCTTTGAGGTGAACCCTAAGATTTTCATGGACCGCCTTGAGGAGTGCCGATTTTTTATCCTTGCTTAGATCTTGATTCCTCAGAAAGGGTATATATGGAAGCTTATGGATCTTAGGAATAGTCTTTAATAGTGTTTGGTGTTTGATGATTGTTACCTGATCTTTATTGGTGAGGTCTCTTATCACAATGTTTTTCAATCTAAGGAACTCAAATTTTATGCCTATATTTTTGGACCGATATCATTTAAACCTGGGTTAATTAACTTTAAATAATGGGATAATATTTCTAATCTATTTTACTACAGTACTTCCTATACTAATGTTTGGATCAGAATTAGGTTTCTGAATTGGTTCTTTTGGAATCCATTGATTTTATGGGTAGCCTCAACCACTATTGATATTCTGATAAAATTTGATAAGGAGACTAAGCAAGCTCAATATGGCCATTTTGTAAGAGTAATGGGTGAGATTAATTTTTATTTTGAGCTTGTTGATACCATTATCTTGGTTTTAGGTGATCTTAAACTAAAGTTATCAATTTTGTTTGAGTGGATTCCATACTTCTTTATCAACTGTTTTTGTATTGGTAATCATGTTTCTCAATTTTAGAAGAGAATTAAATGTCCTCATTGTAGGAAAACTAGTCATGTGTGTGAATGTTGTATGATAAAGTGATCAGTTGGTGCGTAAAATGTGGTGGTGAATTCTGGTCACAATAAGGGAAATTATGTCTTCATGCAGGTGAAAAGGGTGTGGCTTCCCTTGATATAAATGACCATTCTATGTTATACTCTTTTACTAATGTGGTCAAGAAGGGAACTAGTTCTGGGATTAGATCTTCTACTGAGATAGAAAAGTCCCCTTATAATGGTTATGGTTATGTTTCTCATCATTATTCTTTAAAATACAGAACTAAGAAGGTTTCATGGGCTGATCTTACCACTGAATGGGATGATGAATCATCTGAGTTTGAGGATTTCATTCAATATGAGGTTAACCATAACAAGAGGTGTGATTTAATAGCCTATGTTATGAGGAAATTCAATGATAAAGTTATAGACAATGAGGGTTTCTAGTTGGTAAAGACTAAAAATTCTAAGTCTCATGAAACTTCACATCCATCTATTTTGTTTTAAAATGGAAATATGATCATTACGGATGACAATAAGGATATGATGGATTAGTCAAAATATGCAAGCTCTCCTGATCGTACCATGATTCACTGTTTTATTCCACCCTTACACCGTAGTTTTAAACTAGTTTTGTAATGAATATTCCAAATATAATAATAAATTTAACTTCATGTTTGAATAAATCAATTAATGTTAATCAATATTATAATGGGCAATGTTACTTGTTTTTATTATTTCAATTTAGTTGGAGGTGATTTGGAGGGCCTTTGATGAAGTGGAAGAAAAATGGGCCAAAATTGCATGGATCCATGGACATTTGTCCACTGTTTTGCATAGTACACGAAATCCGTGCATCCAAATGGGCTGAAATTTTGTTCCACTGTCCAAAATTTAATAGTCTACATTTCTTATTAAAAATTACAATGCTGATTCCGCTTCTATGGAGCCCATCCGAACGGATCTGTCCAAGCCACCGAATTTGGACCAAGTCAAATGCGGTGTTCTGTAGTTTATCAAAATCTTGAGCTGTAGTTGTCCAAATGGTTCAAAACTTTCGTTGGAGACATTCAAGATGTAGGGATACAACTTTTATATTTTCTCAAAATCAAGATAGGAGTTTATGAAGGCCGAAACATGTGGTACAAGTGGATTGAACAAATCTGTGTGCCTAAAACCACCTTCCAATTTTCCTATAAAATGGAACCTTGGGCTCCCCATTTGGAAGTTCAGACAAGAGGTAAGGTGCTACCATTTTGGAGTCCCCAAAGAGTCTTCTCAACATCCCTAGCAGTTCTGGAGGCTATGGAAAGTTTTACCCCCAACATCTTTCACTTCCTCCTCTCCCATGGGTTTCTAAACCCCTTGCGATCACCCAGGGAGGAACGTGATGTACATCCCGAGCTTCATGTTTGTAATATTTGAATGATCTTTTAAATTCCAGATTTTTGTGTTGTTTTTAATCATCCTATATTCTTATTTTATTTATTTATGTACTGGTATGTCATTCTCAACTCATATGATCATGTTTGGGGGTACCCATTCATGTGATGTTTCACACACCGTTCACCACTTTCTTTCCCCCTTTCAATTGCGGTGTTTGTGTGGTTTATATTGGTAAATTGAACTCACACAAGCACTGTCAAGGCCATGTACATTTATTTCATGGTATCACAAATAAATAACATACAAATATGGATAGCGCATCGAGTTTTTCGTGTATTTCCTTGGTGAGTTTTGGTTATGAAGTCAAACACAATTCACCCAATCATCGGCGGTGTCCGGTGAATCATTGTGTGTTTTTGACTGAACCCTAGGATGTATCCTAGTATAAAATCAGTAAAATTATAGTTCTAGGTGTTACAAACCATATATTAAAATATCATAACCTTATATCATGAAGTGATGAAGGATAAACATCATGCAAGTACCCCGGGTTGATCACGCTTAATTAATTCTGTTAATATCTACTTTGTTTTATATCTTCTATTTTCTATTGCCATATTTAATCATCAAACCTAAGTATTATAAAACCCCATTTCCCTTTTTAATTTCATAATCAAAACCACATTTTAGAATTAATGATCTAAGGCTCTGTCGAGAGACGACCTAGGGTTGTTGCTATACTGTAGAAATTCTAGTCAAAATTAAACAACTAATTTGACGCGCTCGACAACGCGGTCAAATTTTGGCGTTGTTGCCAGGGAGCCAAGATAATTTTTTTCTTTATTTAATTTTATTTATTTATTTTAATTCTTAATTAGTACTCCTTTAAATACCGCACCCCCATTTTATTGTTTTTGTTTTGGGTTTTGTCTTTATTTTTTGTTGTTTTGGGTGTGTTCTTTATCTCTCTCTCTCTCTCTTCTTCTCCATCTCCCTCTCCAATTATATAGTATAATGTTATATTATTATTTCACCCTTCTTAATTATTTTTTTATCCATATCAAATCAAAAAAACAAAAAAAAATTAATCAATCAAACTGAACATCATTGTTGCATGATAAGATTTGGTAAAGGAACACTACTTGAATTTGATCCTGAAATTGAAAATTCACTTCACACACAAATCAAGAAATCTAGAGAAGGTAAATCAAGTAACATTGTGGAACCCAATTTAGAACCTCAATTGGTTCTAAACCAACCCAAAATTGAACCCAATCAAACCCAAGAAAACATGGCTGCAAATAATCGAACTTTAAAAGAACTTACTACCCCTGATGTGGAGTACCAACCTGCATACATCCAATATCCCGAGGAAGCAGCCAACTTTGAGCTTAGATCAGGTCTCATCCACCTTATTCCAAAATTCCATGGTCTTCCCGGTGAGGACCCTCACAAACATCTAAAGGAGTTTCACATAGTGTGCTCCACCATGAAACCCAAAAATGTGTCTGAGGACCTCATTAAGTTTAGGGCCTTCCCTTTCTCCCTTGATGGTGTATCCAAAGATTTGCTATACAATTTGGCTTCCACAATTGGGGGCTGGAATGACCTAAAAAGAATTTTTCTAGAGAATTTCTTCCCCACCTTCCGAACTGCATCAATTAGGAAAGAAATCTGTGGAATTAGGCAATCGCAAGGAGAGACCCTTCATGAATACTGGGAGAGATTCAAAATACTTTGCTCAAGCTGCCCCCACCACCAGATTAGTGAACAACTTTTAATTCAATACTTCTATGAGGGACTTATCCCCATGGATCGTGGAATGATTGATGCTATAACTGGTGGTTCCCTAGTTGACAAAACTCCTTCTGCAGCTCGTGACTTAATAGCCAACATGGCTCAAAATTCACAAAAATTTGGTACACGAGCTATTGCACCAAACCGAGGAGTTCATGAGGTAAGTCCTTCAGCCCTAGAACAAAAGGTAGATACTAAACTTGATGATATTCATACCCTTATAAGGCAATTAGCTCAAGCACAAGGTAACTCACACTCTAATTCTATTCCATTACATTGTGGGATTTCTTCTGATAACACTCATTTTTCTAACCAGTTCCCACAACTTCAAGATTCATCTGAGTCCTGTGCAGCTATGTTCCTAGGGAGTCCATTCCAACAAGAACCTCCCTTCAAGCAAGAACAATTCAGGTCAAATCCAAATCCAGGGTGGCAAGCACAACCCCAATACCGACAAGGAGGAAACTCAAGCTACCCAAAGTAGAATTGGTATCAACAAGGCCAAGGTATGAAACCTTCTTATCCTTCAACTTCTCAAAACAATCATCCTCCTCCTCCTCCCAAATCTGAACCAAGCCTCGAGGACATGGTGAAACAAATGGCAACCCAGAACCTTCAGTTCCAACAGACCACACAATCAGCTATTCAAGACCTACGAACCCAAGTGGGGAAATTGGAAAACACCATCGGTGAGCTTAAGATGCAAGGTTCTGGACAACTACCATCCCAAACCATTTCCAATCCAAAGGAGAAAGGTAATGTATGTACAGTTACACTTCGTAGTGGTAAATAAGTTTCTCCTTCTACTAATTCTGCACAGCAGGTATGTCCCCCTCATGAAAACTCTTTTTCCCAACCCTCAAAAACATCATGTAAAGAAAAACAAGGCAAAAATGGTAATCGAATAGTCATTGATGATTCAAATGAACAATCCATTCCTCTTCCTTTCCTTCAAAGACTCTCTAAATCTAAGAAAAACATTGATAATGAGATTGAAAATGAAATAATGGATACATTTAAAAAAATTCAAGTTAATATTCCATTGTTGGATGCAGTCAAGCAAATTCCCCATTCTTCCAAATTTCTTAAAGAGCTTTGCACCCATCGATGAAGGCAGAAGGGGAATGAGATAGTCAAATTGGGAAGGAATGTCTCGGCCTTGATTTAACCAGCAATGCCAATCAAATGCAAGGATCCCGTCACATTCACCATACCTTGTACCATAGGGGAGACCTTCTTTTCTGATGCTATGCTAGATTTAGGTGCTTCCATTAATGTAATGCACCACTCTGTGTATACTTCTCTACAGGTTGGAGAGCTTCAACCAACAGGCATTGTCGTGCAACTTTCCAACCGGAGTACAACGCATCCAAAAGGAGTGATTGAGGATGTCCTTGTCAGAGTGAAGAATCTCATCTTCCCTGCTGATTTTTACATTCTTAAGATGGAAGATACCCGAACCCAAGGACACGCTCCTCTCATTATTGGGAGGTCGTTCCTCAAAACAGAAAATACGGTCATAAATGTTCATAATGGTACATTGTACATGGAATTTGGTGGAGAAAAGGTAAGTTTTAACATCCTTGAGGTTATGAAAAACCCCGTTGAAGAGCACTCCACTCTTCCTGTCTATTCGATGGAAGTTCTCTCAAATGATGCACACACACACAATTCTCTCCTAAAACCAAACTCTGATTATTTTTTGTTTTATTCACACTTGGATGATTTTAGTTTTGGTTCTTCTTTTGAATGTTGTGTGGGTTCAGAAAAATGTAAATTTTGTTCTTTAATTGATGGGTGTGTTTATTCTGAGGTACCCATGACTATCGATGATTCTGAAAATCTCATTTCAATAGATTCTCTTTCCTTTGAGAATAAACATGAGAAGATAGATAGTTTCATGGACCTCACTCCCCCTAAATCCCCTCCCTCAATCCAGAAACAACCGGTGTTTGAACTTAAACAACTTCCTTATAATTTAAAATATGCATATCTTGAGGGTATTGACCAATTGCCCGTCATTATTGCCAATAACCTCTCTCCACAATAGAAATTGAAACTGCTCAAACTTTTGAGAGAGTGTAAAAAGGCAATAGGATGGACATTGGCTGATATTTCCGGGATTATCCCATCTATTTGTATGCACCATATACTTTTGTATGATGAGGCTAAACCCGTAAGACAATCTCAATGCCAGTTGAATCCCACTCTCCTTGAAGTGGTAAAATTAGAAGTCAGTAAATTACTTATTGCAGGGATCATTTATCCTATATCTGATAGTAAATGGGTTAGTCCAATGCAAATTGTGCCTAAAAAAATAGGAATAATAGTTGTGTCAAATGAAAGGAATGAATTGGTTCCAACACATGTGCAAAACAGTTGGCGAGTCTGTATTGACTACCGTCGACTGAATCAAGCCACGCGGAAGGACTACTTTCCTTTACCTTTCATTGACCAAATGTTAGAATGATTGGCTGGTAAGTCCCATTATTTTTTCCTTGATGGCTATTCGGGTTATTTACAAATCCATATAGCCCCTGAGGATCAAGAAAAGAAAACATTTACCTGTCCATTTGGCACATTTGCATGCAGAAGGATGCCATTCGGTCTATGTAATGCTCCTGGTACTTTACAACGATGTATGTTGAGTATTTTTTTTGAGTACCTTGAGAGTTGTATGGAAGTATTTATGGATGATTTCACGGTATATGGATCTTTTTTTGATGATTTTTTGGAAAACCTCAGTTCTATCCTCCGCCGCTTCATTGAAAAAGATCTTGTTTTAAATTATGAAAAATTCCATTATATGGTTGAGCAGGGGATAGTTCTTGGGCATGTCATTTCAAATAAGTGAATTCATGTTGATAAATCTAAAATTGAATTAATTTAAACCCTTCCATATCCAAAATTTGTTCGTGAGGTGCGATATTTCTTGGGTCATGCTGGTTTTTACCACCGATTCATTAAAAACTTTAGTAAGATAGCACTTCCCTTATCTCAATTATTACAAAAGGATTATGAGTTTTTGTTTGATAAAAATTGTGAGGATGCATTCAATTCACTAAAAAAGATTCTCACATCACCTCCCATAATCTAACCACCTAGGTGGGATCTCCCCTTCAAGCTTATGTGTGATGCCTCTATCTTTATAGTTGGGGCAGTTTTATCACAAAGGGTTGAAAAGGATCCTCATGTCATTTTGTATGCCTCACGTACCCTTGACCCTGCCCAGGTAAACTACACAACCACAGAAAAAGAACTCCTTTCTATTGTGTTTGCCTTGGAAGAATTCCTTTCATATCTTCTTGGGTCAAAAGTGATTGTGTTTTCTGACCATGCTACCCTTCGTTTCCTCCTAAAGAAACCTAAAGCCAATCCCCACCTCATTCGGTGGATGATCCTCCTCCAAGAGTTTGACCTTGAGATTAGAGATAAGAGAGGAGTGGAGAATGTTATAGCTGACCACATTAGTAGGATTTCCCCACCATTGGACCATCATGTTGACTCACCCCTACCCATTGGATAATTCTTCCCTCATGAGAACCTTTGTGATGTTGTGGACCTTACCCCCTGGTATGCGGACTTTGTGAAATTTCTAGCAACATCTAGGGTCCCCACTTATTTTAGCACTTCACAGTCCCAGAGAATTAAACATGATTCTCAATGGTACATTTGGTATGACCCATACTTGTGGAGAATTTGTAGTGACCAGGTTATTCGTAGGACCATGAGTTCACCTCTGTTTTGACCTTCTGCCACACCTTGGCATGTGGGGGCCACATTGGCTCTCAACGTACAGCTCGAAAGGTCCTTGACTCAGGATTATATTGGCCAACATTGTATAGAGATGCCCATATGTTTTGTAAATCATGTACTCGATGTCAATTCACAGGGAATGTCTCTAATAGGAATGAAATGCCCCAAAAGCCCATGTTATTCTGTGAAATCTTCGATGCACGGGGCATTGACTTCATGGGGCCTTTTCCAAATTCATTTGGCTTTGTGTAGATCTTATTGGTTGTTGACTATGTATCTAAATGGGTGGAAGAAAAGCCCACCAGGACCTATGACTCTCGAGTGGTTGTTGATTTTGTGAGGTCCCAGATTTTCAGTAGGTTTGGTCTACCAAGATTCATCATTAGTGATCAGGGTTCACATTTTTGCAATCGTAACATGAAAAACATTCTTTGTAAGTATGGGGTTGTTCATAAAGTCTCCACTTCATATCATCCCCAAAATAACAGACAAGAAAAAGTTTCAAATCGGGAAGTTAAGCGGACCTTGGAGAAAATGGTACAACCCAATAGGAAATATTGGAGTTTGTGCTTGGATGATGCAATTTGGGCATACCGTACTGCTTTTAAAATCCCAATAGGAATGTCACCATACAGAATTGTGTTTGGAAAGGCTTGTCACCTCCCAGTTGAGGTAGAACACCATGCATATTAGGCTGTTAAACAATGTAATATGAACCTTTCAGATGCAGGTGAGTAAAGAAAGCTACAGATTCAAGAGTTGGAAGAAATTCGACGTGATGCATATGACAACTCCTGAATCTATAAAGAGAAGAAAAAGGTTATTAATGATATCATGATTCACCAGTAGAAGTTACATATCTGTGAGAAGGTCCTCATGTACAATTCCAGGCTTAAGATCCACCCAGGTTTTGCAAGAGCAGAGTGGACGAAGTCTTACCATCAATGGGAAGCGAGTTAAACACTTCTATGAGGATTTTCCAAAGAATCTGGTGGAGGAAATCCACCTTCTCGATGCATCATACCAATAAAACACACCAGTTTTTATCCTTCCTTCTCATATTCTCAATTATTTCAGTGAGTACACCGCACATTCTAGGTGTGGGGGTGGATACATTCCTGGGTTAGTTAGGAATTTTCATCGTTTTCTCCTTTTGTTTTCTCTTTTTGGCCTTCTTTATGGTATTTTCATTTTTCCCCATCAACAATTTTGAAATTCCATGATGTGGAGACCATAAAGTGGGGAAAGTAAAAATACCATAACAATGGCTAAAAAGAATTTGTGTATGAGTTTATCATCAAGGAGTGATTTTTAGTGAATTGGTTTTCTGTCAATGATAAAAATGGTCGCATCTATGTGAAACCTTTGAGATGATTGATGCCCTTTGTGTGAGTAGTTTTTTGTAAAATTGTGTCACTAATATATCCAAAAAAAATTACACCAAACCACAAAGTGTGATTATTTCTTACTTAATATAAGGAAAATATATGTTGGTTTAATATTTTTCAGCTTTAAATGATATTTCTATACGTTCGTTCCTTATTCGATCTGTTTCATTATTGTACCAGATTGACCTATGCGTGTGTACCTAATGTCTGACTGTTGTACACCCTCAAAAAAAATTGTGTCTTGGGCAGGTCAAAAACCACTCCTTCTCAACCTTTGATCTTGTTATAACTATTTCAATTAGTGTCATGAAGAGATCAAACAAGGGTTGAGAGATGAGTGTGAGATTTGTTCCAATTGCAACTTCAAAAAAAATATATAATAAATGAGGGTAGTGATGAAATGTGCACCATATGGGGATATCTAGGTCGGGAGCTTATGGTTTGACTTCTAGGAATTCTTAAATGAGTGGGTCTTGAAATATTATTGCAAAGGATGTTGGACAGGTTCGGTGACAAAATCAATGAAGCTGAAAAATGTTAAAATAACATATATTTATTGGATAGAAAGTGGAAAGAATAGCATGGAATGGTTTTCACGCACACACATGGAGAGTTAGTGTCATGGTTTACTTTTGAATTCCTTTCTCAATTGGGTATCATGAACCTTTTTGAATTTCTCTATGATATGATTTATGAGACATCTTTTTCTATTTTCACTAGGAAGAACTCCTTGGTGTGGTTCGTGCATTGATCACTTTACTTTAAATAAAATTTCCTCAAATGATAAATCTTCAGGATGTTGGAAATATATATATATATGAATCATTGTACTTGGATATGTGACTTTTCCCAGGAGTGCAAATGCTTAGGTGTGGGGGTGTGATCGTACCACGATTCACTATTTTATTCCACCCTTACACCACAGTTTTAAACTAGTTTTGTAATGAATATTACAAATATAATAATAAATTTCACTTCATGTTTAAATAAATCAATTAATTTTAATCAATATTATAATGGGAAATGTTACTTGTTTTTATTGTTTCAATGTAGGTGGTGGTGATTTGGAGGGCCTTTGATGAAGTGGAAGAAAAATGGGCCAAATTGCATGGATCCATGGACATCTGTCCACTGTTTTTCATAGTAAACGAAATTCGTGCATCCAAATGGGATGAAATTTTGTGGACCTGTACAAAATTTAATAGCATACATTTAATATTAAGTAACCCAATGCTGATTCGGCTTCTATGGGGCCCATGCGAACTGATCTGTCCAAGCCACCGAATTTGGAGCAAGTCGAATGTGGTGTTCTGTAGTTTATCAATATCTTGAGGTGTAGTTGTCCAAATGGTGCCAAACTTCCATTGGAGACAGTCAAGAGGTAGGGATAAAACTTTTCTATTTTCTTCAAAGTGATATAAGAGTGTTTGAAGGCTAAAACATGTGGTGCAAGTGGATTGAAGAAATCTGTGTGCCTAAAACCACCTTCCAATTTTCCTATAAAATGGAACCTTGGGCTCCCCATTTAGAAGTTCGGCCAAGAGGAAAGGTTCTGACATTTTGGAGTCCCCAAAGATTCTTCTCAATATCCATAGTAGTTCTGGAGGCTATGGGAAGTTCTACCCCAACATCATTCTCTTCCTCCTCTCCCATGGGTTTCTAAACCCCTTGTGATCACCCGGGGAGGAACGTGATGTACATCCTGAGCTTCATGTTTGTAATATTTGAATGATCTTTTAAATTCCATATTGTTGTGTTGTTTTTCATCATCCTATATTATTATTTTATTGAGTTATGTACTGGTATGTCATGCTCAACTCATATGATCATGTTTGGGGGTACCCATTCATGTGATGTTTCACACACCGTTCACTACTTTCTTTCCCCCTTTCAATTACTGTGTTTGTGTGGTTTATATTGGTCAATTGAACTCACACAAGCATTTTAAAGGCAATTTAAATTTATTTCATGGTATCACAAAGAAATAACATACAAATCTGGATAGTGCATCAAGTTTTTCGTGTGTTTCCTTGGTGAGTTTTGGTTATGAAGTCAAACACAATTCACCCAATCATCGGCAGTGTCCGGTGAATCATTGTGTGTTTTTTACTGAACCCTAGGAGGTATCCTAGTATAAACTCAGTAAAATTATAGTTCTAGGTGTTATAAACTAGGTATTAAAATATCATAACCTTATATCATGAAGCGATGAAGGATAAACATCATGCGAGTACCCCGGGTTGATCACGCTTAATTAATTCTGTTAATCTCTACTTTGTTTTGTAGCTTCTATTTTCTATTGTCATCTTTAATAATTAAACCCAAGTATTATAAAACCCCATTTCCCTTTTTAATTTCATAATCAAAACCACATTTTACAATTAATAATCTAAGGCTCCGTTGAGAGACGACCTAGGGTTGCTGCTATACTGCAGAAATTCTAGACAAAATTAAACAACTAATTTGACGCGCTCAACAACGCGGTCATCTCCACATGGTGAGACCCATTTTTTCTTGATAGATTAAGAAAAGGGAGGGGTTAATTATGAACTAAATAGTGTAACTTTATTTTTCTCACCTTTATAGATTAAAATACCATATAGTTGAATCTATGGATATAAGGCTATGGCTTCCCTTCAGAAGTAGGTTTCTCCCTTGCAGACTGAGTATCTAATTACTGATCCCTCTTGTAGGAGTGATGATAATGTGGGATGGTCTTATCCAACCAATTTTAATTATTTAATTAAAAATGAATATGATTTATTTAGCAATGCAACTGATGAATAATGTGCTACTTCATGATTAAATAATTCAAATATTATAAACCTGAAGGTATGGAAATGTGAAAGGCCCATTGTGAGCATTAGTAAGGAAGTAGTGAAATGGTAATTCTCACAGCTTGAGGTAACCTTCTTATCAATGGAACCATGGGTTTTTAGCATTAATGACTATATAGAAGTATAGAGGTTATTGTCTATTAATTTTGAACATGGAATCTACTCCAATCCAGCAATGGACTTTTCATATTTATCCTATAAATTTAGATTATTTGCAACATCAAAGGTTTTATCGATATCATAATTGGATGAATAATGTGTGGGCCCTCAAAGGGTCAAGATATCGTAGCGTGGTTGACACACAAAAGGAATAGGATGATATTTGAGTAACATGGGATCTAGATTATCTATTTATTTTATTCCTTTTGTGGGTGCATTATTTCTTATTAACTTCTTCCTCTTACCTTACACTTTTTCATTTTATTAATAAATTATGGGATCATGGATTTGTATTTTCCAAATCCATGGATGATCTGTTTAAATAATATATGAAAACATCATCAAATTGTGGTAAGTATATAGTAATCTTTTTATCAAGAAAATACATCCCTATCTAGATACAATAAGTGGACATGGTTTTGGCATAGATGTACATAGGGGTAACAACTCTAAAAAGGTATGTTGGGGATGACTCGGTGTAACCTGGTACATGAAAATGGGACTCAATTTGCACTTGGTTTGACACTTATGAGGTATATTCTTTGTTAAATTTATAATCTCATTATGGACCATTATTAAGGGAACAAAAAAATTACCATAAGAATATATGTTAGGAAATAGATCATGGATAACATAGATTGAAGCCTAGAAATTCATAAGTTAAGAAAATACATGTATTTTATAAGTTTTCCCTTTAATTGGATTACCCCTTTATGTGTTTAATAGTTTAAAAATATTAATCCCTAATTTTCTATTTATTCTGGCCAATGGCCGGAAGTAGGAGGAATTTGGTAAACAGCTAATGCGACAGGAAATGGGATGACTTTCCCAATGATATGACCAGCCTGATGGGAGTAGGAATCATAAAATTCGTGACAATACTTTATCAGTTGACTCATGTTATGAATAAAATCCTAGATTAGGAGGAGTTTTCAAATCTCCCTAATAAATAATAAGGTTCAATTATATACTTTAAGTGACAAAGGTCTCCGACTTTCAATGGATCGTTTGATCCCTTAATCACGGAACAATGGATCAACTCCACTGAGAATATCTAATCCATTCCTCGATTTTATAAAAAAGAGAAGGTTATACTATTTATTTATCATATGGAGGGATAATATGATCAGTGGTGGACATTCATCCAAAATATAAAGCCTAAGAAAGAGATTGAAGCAATGGGTGGAAGGAATCCTAGAAAATGTTTTTTGATAAATATTTTTCTCACACTCTCTAACATAAAATGGAAAGGTATTTCCTTTACCTCAAGAAAAATATGATTAATCTATCTATAAATGTGAATAAAACTTCATAATACTTGTATGATACACCTCCATCTTTTTCATTGCCCCTGAAAGCATGGTTGATCGATTCTTTGGATGGCTAAAACCTAGTATGTGAAGATCCCTAGAGATCTGTGACTTTGATAACTATGAGGAAATTGTATGATGTGACCACAAAGTCAAAATAGATATCAAATAATTCAAGGGTATCACATAGATAAGAAGCAGAAAGTGGATTTTAATTATGGATGTCCTATGAATAAATATCATAGTTCTAAGAAATTTTCACATATCACTTTTCAAAGGTGTGTAAAGAAGCACCCAGGAAATTACTTAAGGGGGTAAAGGAAATTTTTTTAATGTAATAAGGAAGGGAACCTAGCTATATATTGTTTATATAAGAAACCCACCATTGTGATAGACAAAAGGAATGCTCTGATCAACACTTAGTGCGTTGTTCATTACTTCAACTACAAGGAACCAGGGAACTTTTCAAATCAATGAACTATGCCAAAGGTTTTCATAGACAACCAACAACCTCCATGGTATCAAGGGTGAGATTTTTACATCACACTCCTTGAGTTGGACCCTGAAAATGAAGTGGTGGCGGTTATACTAGTTATTCATTCAAGAATAGAAAACATACTTTTTTATTCTGGTTCTATGTATTCCTTCATATCATGAAAGTATAGTAGAACTATTCAAACACCACCACAAATCATGGAAGTAGAGTTTTTAGTAAAAATAGAAAATGGGGAAATTATTACATACCAAGTATATAGCTCCTCCCCTATCAAAATTTATTGTCTGAACTTCCCGGTGAACCTTGTCATAATCCCTTTGGTTGAATTTTATGCAATTCTAAGCATGGATTGTATTTCTCTGTATAGAACCAACATAAATTACTGAGAAAATGAAATCACTCTCTTTATTGCGAATTGACCCTCAATTATATACAATTGTAAGGAGGAGGATGAGTCTTCTTTAGTACCAACATCTCAACAATGGATATTATTTCCCTAAAAACAAGTGTATCTATCTCTAATTATTAATTCTAAGAAAACAACCATCCTAGAATACATGCCTATTGTGAGTGAATGCATTGATGTGTTTCCAAATGAATTATATAGTATTCCTCTTAGCCAAGATGCTGAATTTTCAATTGAGATCATACCTAAGGCATTAAAATTATCCAATAATCCATATAAAATAGATATTATGGAATGTGAGGAGATAAAGAAACTATAAGAGAATCTTGATAAATGGTTCATACGCCCAAGTGATTATTCATCAAGAATAAAGATAGATCAATGAGCCTTTGTATGGATTATCGTGGGATCAACAAGATCATTATGAAGAACAAGTATCATTTTTAATGGATTAATAACTTTTTTTATTATCTAGAAAGTGAAAAATACTTCTCCAAGGTGGGTCTATGGTCAGGATATGATCAAATTAGGGTGAAGAATTAGGATGTCCATAATACTATTTTTATTACAAGATATGGGCACTATGAGTTCATAGTAATGCGTTTTAGACTCACTAATGATCCAAAAATATTCATATACTTGAGGAATAGAGTCTTTAAAGATTACCTCCACAAATTTTTGGTAGTATTTATATATGATATTATAATATTATCGAAAACCAAGGAGGGTCATGAGGAGCATCTGAGTATTGTGCTAAAGATCTCGTGAAAGGAGAAGATTTATGAAAATCACAGTAAATGTGAGTTTTGGTTAAAGGAAGTATCATTATTGGGTAATATCCTCATAATAAATGGGATATTTTTAGACCATTCAATGATAGAAGTAATTTAAGGGTGGATGAATCCAATATCTATGACATATATCCATAGTTTCCATAGATTATCTGGGTACTATCATTGATTTTTCACAAGTTTCTTGCGATTGTCAACCCCTGTAACCAAGCTAACTTAGAAGGGAGCCAAATTTTCTTGGACCGATGAATGTGAAGAGAGATTCAAGGGGTTTAAAAATAGTAATATCACAAAACCTATGCTCAGACTACCCACAAGTGGAGAAATTTTTATAATATTAAGTGATTCTTGGAAGAAGGGATTGGGTTTTGTGTTAATATAGAATTAAAAATTCATATCCTATGCCTCCAAGAAGTAGGAAGTCCAAGAATAGAACTACCCAATGTATGATCTAGAGTTGTATACATTGATATTCACTTTGAAAATATGGTGTCATTATCTCTTTGGTGAGAAGTGTGAAATATATACAGATCCCAAAATCCAAAAGTATATATTCACACATAAAGAGATGAATATTCACCAAAGAAGATGGTTAGAGCAGATCAAGGACTATGACTGCTCAATCTACTACTATTTTGGTAAATATAATAAAGTGGTGGATGATTTAAGTATAAAGTAACTAAAAATTTTATCATTTATGAGAGTTGATAAGGATATGATCTTCTTGATTTGAAAAGTATGGTCTTGGGAATCATAAAGTAAGGAACATTGTCAATCCTTTCAAAAATGATTGCTCAATTTTACCTTCTAGAGAGATTAAAGGATTATCAAAGAGATGATGTGGGAATTCAAAAGAAAGTGGAAACTATAAGGAAAGGGAAATCATTGGATTTAAATGTTAATAAAGAATGAGTTGTGATATTTGGGTCACAAATATGTGTACCCTAAAATACTAATCTAATAAAGGAGTTATTGGATGATGCATATAATTTTAATTTCTCAATTCACTCAGGAAGCACAAAGATGTATTGAGATCTCTGGGATCACTATTAGTCGGAAAATATGAAGAAGGATATCAATGAATATACATCAAAGTGCCAAGTATGTTAGAAAGTGAAGGTTGAAAGGAATAAGTATAAGGGGACTATGCAACAATTACCCATACCAATATGGAAATAGGAAAACATCACCAGGGACTTTATCATCGGACTTTCGAAGAAATCCATAGGAAAAAATTCTATATGGGTTTTATGGATCATCTTACAAATACATCTCACTTTATCACAATTCTAGAGGACTTCTTACTGGATCAAATTTCATGGATATACATTAGAGAAGTGGTAAGGCTACATGGAGTACCACTATCGATTGTATCTGATCAAGATCTGAGATTCACCTCTAGGGTATGGAAAAGTATTCGACATGATCTAAACACTAAGATAAACTTCAACTTGGATTATCACCCCCAAATTGATGGTCAATCTGATTCGACTATCCAAACACTTGAGTAAATTTTGAGAGCATGCTTAATTGACTTCAAAGGAGGATGGGATCTATATCTTCCACTGGTTGAGTTCTATTACAATAACATTTTCCACTCAAGAATTAAAATGGGTCCCTATGAAACCCTTTATGAGAAGAGGTTCATAACACCAGCATATTGGGATGAACTTGGGGAATAAAAACTGATAAGTCCTAAAATGGTCAAGGAAATGGTGGAAAATGTTAAGTCTATTCAACAACACATCATGTCTAATCAGAGATGATAGAACATCTATGTTGACAATAATCTATGGGACCTAGAGTTTTATGTTGGAGACATGGTATTTCTATATATATATTGATGGAATAAAGTGATGAAATCTGGGAAGAAGGTAACGTTTTGTCCAAGATAAATTGACCCCTTTCATATCCTTGATAACATAGAAGTAGTGGCCTACCAAATTTCACTCTCACCTAACCTATGTCAAATATATGATATGTTACTTATATACCATTTGAGAAAGTACATTCCATACCCCTCACATATAATAAATCCAGAGGTGGTACCTTTGGAGAATGAACTTTCCTATGAGGAACGGTCAATGAATATCTTATATCATAGAGACAATGTTCTATGAAAAAAATAAAATGCACCATGTTAAAGTGTTGTGGAGAAACCAAAAGTTTGAGTAAGAGGTGTAGGAACTATAGGATTTGATGAAACATAGTTACCCTTATCTATTTTAGTGTGGTAAATGAAAATTTTGAGGGAAATATTCTTAAGGGGGGAAGATTGTAACGACTTGAACTGTTACAAATAAAATTTCCCTTATGTTTGAATTAAATGTATTATTATGTAATATGGTTATAGAAAACACATACAATTATTTGTTTTTATTATATTATATCAAATTTAAAATATTGTTAAGTATTATTACCATTTATAATATTATCATTAAACTATGATCACATGATTAGTATAAATATATGGTTTTAAATAATGTAATTGAAATGGCTAAAGGAACTAATAGCCTCAACCAGTAGGATTGTACCCTATGAAGCCCATTTATTAGAGCTTATGAGGGAGATAGAATCACTAGGATTTTCCCTTGACCAAGCCCCAGATGATATCCAACAACTTAATCAGGAGTAAAACCGTTTACAGGAGAATTCCAAGCTCCTAAAGATCACAGCACAAACTATGTTTGTCGAACCATCCCATGAAAGTCTCACTATCACACACCTTACTCTTAGGGAATTTTATGATATATTAAAGGGATATATATCAATACCCTAACATATATTATTATGTATTTTATTTTTTATATAATAATGAATATATTTTCATTCTATTATTGTTACTTTATAAATGATGATTATTTTGATATAATAAAACATAAACAGTATTTTTGGATAATATTTAAATTCAATTCAGAAATTTATTTTCATGAATTAAAATATTTTTTAAATAAATTATATTTTAATAAAATATTATTATTAAATATTTTTTTGTTAAATATAAATTATCATATAATTTTTATGATGTCAAATGTAATTTTTATAAGGGTTGGAAACTATTTTTTTCTAAAAAAAGCATTTGTTTAAAATGTATATTTTATTTTAAGAGGAAAAATTCACCTATTCATAAAATTATTTATACAAAATTAATATTTTTTGTAATATTAACTTTTAAATTATCCAACGGAGAATTTTTCATAATTTTCTAAGATAGTCAAATTTTTGTGTAAAAATTAAATACCATATAAATATTATTTGTGAATTATGACATCATAATGACCCAAAAGTCCTGTAATAAATACTATAAAGGGTATAAAAGACCAAATATATCTTTTAGATTTAAAATAATGTGATTTTATGTTTATTTGGTTAATTTTATAAAGCCTTTATGAATCCTTCAAAACCATTAGTATATTTTAAGGTGTTAAAATCATTTCATTAAGAGTATGTCTCTATTTCATATAATCAAGAGTATTATTTTATTATGTTCATTCAATTGAACTATCAAATAAATAAAACCACTCCAATTTTGAATAAACCATGGGAAACCCCATGGTAAGGTTGTGGTTTTGGTTATTTTATTCTATAGAGTCTAAAACCTAAGTTTGAAAAATAATAAAAAAACTCCTCACACATTTCCTATATAAACCCACCCAAGATCCCATTAATCTTCACTAAAACTTATTATATCATGTTTTTACTCTACCCTATCCTCTCTAGAGTCTTCTCATGGTTCCCCCAACCTCTCAAGAATCTCTTCCCAATCATTTGGAGTCACGCACTCAAGTAATGGATCCTCACCTTCTCTTCTTTATTCAAGTTTCCTTATTATATTATATATTATATTTATCATTTATTATGTTGGGATATTCCATTACATGTCCCAATTACTACCTATTTTATTTAAAAATTATTATATAACCCTTTCTCTCCCATAAACCCATTTTATAAATTTTTAAGTGATGATGTTATACTGCTGAAATTTCACCACGATTTTTCTATGCCAAAACAATTGTGTAGTGAATACCATACCCATTTCCTATCAAGGGTGTTCATATTTATACATGTATACTTCTTTAATTGGGAATTAAATTTATTTATTCTAAACTCATTGATCATAAAGTAAAATAATATGATGAGTGAATCCATGTTGTATGATCTATGTGGCACACTTAATCATGAGAATGAAATGAAAGTGATGAGTGCGCACAGAATTATACAGCACACCAGTATCATGATACATCATGTTGGGACAAGAGATAAATCTGATTCCTTTATGGGACTTTTTTATCATGATTTCTTGGTAGTTATCCTTGACCTATGTTTATGATGCAGTGTTTTAAGTTGTTTCCACATTTCCGATGTTATTTTTATCATGTTATATCATGCCTTATAATTAATTTTCCTTTTATTACCCATTTATATGCCTATTTTATAATACATATTATCTTATCCATGATTATTCTCTTACTATGATTTATATCTCACCCTTTTCTTATGTATTTCCATAGGTTATCTCGTGTAGTTTTAAAAGACTTGGAATTTTTGAAGCATGTTAAGGAAGTTTTCAATAATATTATTGTATCCCATGTTCAAGATATTATGTGATGTACCTGATTCCCAAAAAAAACTAGACTTATCAATTTTCTATTGTGTATTAATTTTAATATTATGTAATAAATAATTTATTAATGTGTAATAAAGAGCAGGGTTATTGTAATGTTAAATTTTAGTGTTACCCCATATGAAACTGGGATGCCTCATATAATAAGTATGAGATGAACAAAAAGTATTACCTATTATGAAACTGATATTCCTTATATTATAAGAATGAGATCAAAAAAATATTACCTTTTATGAAATTGGGATTCCTTATACAATGAGATGATGAGATATCCTTTCCAGAGAGGATGCCACCCCTCTGGTGTCTATCTCCTACCATGTGGATTGATTCCCATCCTCATGGGATATATAGTGATTCCAAAATATCTCATCATGGGCCCATCCTCCTTCATAAAATCATTACAGGTTCTACCCACCCTCCCCAAACATGATATTGACATGGGGTATGGTCTGTTGAGTTTTTTGGGAAGAGGTAACCCTTATCCCTCAATTCATGATGGGTTATTTCTCTTTCACATCATTCAAGACTCCTTAAGATACTCAAGCCTCAATATAGTCTGATCTCTATGACCTTAAACTAGTATCAACTATATTTTGAGTTGTATAACATTAAACAGCAAAGCACGATGTCCCCTAACACATGATGTTAAATTATAATATTTCTTCGTATAAAATCAGGATGCCTCATATGATAAATATGGGATGAATCAAACCAAAATCCTCATTACATTGTGTTAAATTTTGTCTTTACCCCATATAAAATTGAAATGCCTCATATGATGAGTATGGGATACCAAAAAACCTTACCCCGTATAAAAAGAGGATTCCTCATGCGATTATTATGGTAAAACAAAAAAACTTACCACTTATAAAACTGGGATGCCTTCTAATATGAGATGATTTGATATCTTCGACAAAGAGGATGCCACCCCTCCAGTATTGGTCACCTACCACATCACCTTTCATAACTAGGTGTGTCTTGATTCTCATTCTCATGTGAAACCTAGTGATGCATGGAAATTTCATCCTAGTCCAATCCCTACCATTAACTCATTTCATGGACTTTCCCATCTGGTTCGGCTTGAATATTGAGTTCTAGCATAGTCATCTAAAACATTCAAGAACTTGGTGGAATATCTCTCAGGACACTTTATATTCCCTATAGCGCATTCCTCAGTTCTAATTACATGATTCATGCTCTCTTCAATGTATATAATCATAATCATCCTAATCTAAATGGGCTCCCTAACGAAAATGGTCTTATACCAAACTATCCCACTTATTGTCACGCTCATACCACAAAGGATCATTGATAACAAATAGCGACTCATGTGTCTCGAACTTGATCAATAGTCGGTCTCACATTTTTTCACCACATCCTTAACTAATGTATGTATAGAATCTGTCCGTTGAACATGGTCAATTGATGTTCCCAGATTGTTGTTAATTCCCCTTCTATTCTGGTCTTGAAAGTTGGGATCACCCTTGTTGGATTTGTTGGTTACTTCTTCCCTTGTTGTGTATCCCCATGTAACGAGGAATACTTCCACCAATACTTATTTTACACACTAATCACATATCATGTGGTTATAAGAAACTATTTAAGGATCTCTTCTTATGGGGTTGATATGTGCTAACTCCCCTCTAGTACAAGCATCATGATATTAAACTGTTTGAAACATTCCCCTTATGTTTTGTGTGGTTCAAGGCCTCCCTTGGCCCTCCTTTCATGTTGGGTTATTACTCTTTTATGTCTTTCCAAATACTCTAGGGTACCCATGGTTTGAACTCTATGATCGTAAACTAATGTCCCATGGTCCGATCTCTATGAACTTAAACTAAGAACATGGGTCCAAGCATTATTACTTCAAACTATTTACAAGTGGTCCAAACTCTATGAATGTAAACTAAATCCCATAGTCTGATCATTGCAACCTTAATCTAGGAGCCCGAGTCTAAGAATTATGACCTTGAAATATTTTCAAATTTTCTAAGATCTATGACCCTAAACTAATATCCCATGGTCTAATATCTATAACCATAAACTAGGAGCACGGGTCCAAGAATTATAACCTTAAACTATTTTCAAGTGGTCCAAACACTATGACTGTAAACTAAGATACCATAGACCAATATCTATTACCTTAAACTAGGATCCTACATCCAAGCATTATGACCTTAAACTATTTGAAAGTGGTAAAAAAATCTATGATTGTAAACTAATTTCCCATAGTCTGGTCTCTATAACCATAAACAAGGATCCTAGGTCCAAGCATCAGGACCTTAAACTATGTACAAATTTTCTCAGAAATGTTTTTTTCTATGTCAGGTGGCCTCTTAGGCCCCTTATTTCACATCAGGTAACCTTTTCTTGATACCATTCATATTCCTTCGAGACACATAGCCCATAGTCTAAGTATTATGACCATAAACTGTTTTCAGTTATTCTGAAATTCATGACCTTAAACTAGGATCCCAATTCCAATTATCGTGACTTTAAACTATGTTTCAGTACTCTTAAGAATATGTTGTGTGGTTTTAGGCCTCCTTTTCCCTCAATTAATTTCAGGTTGTCACTCTATTGTGCTACACATATCCTTTTGGTATGTTCACTAAATTTATCATGCATTATGACCTTAAATTATGTAAATTTTCTCAAAGATGTTTTGTGTGGCATCAAGTGGCCTCTTGGGTCCCTCAATCCGCATCGGATTACCTATCCCCTATGAAAGAAATGTCACCTTTGATACAAAAAACACCATGGTCCAAGATCTATGACCTTAAACTAGAATTAATGGTCCTAGAATTATGACCCTAAACTATTTACAACTTCTTAGTCCAACTGGTATAGCCGTAAACTACAAAGTTAGGAGGCATAAACATTTTTTAGGTTAAAAACCAGTAGAAGAAACCTGATAAAGAGTTATATTTCACCCCATTAAGTCAATCTCGTGACTTGGTAAAAAAAGGGAACCATAATAAATAGGTATAAAGCTGGTGGGGACCCACTATGAACCCTAGTAAGAACACAACTATGCTCACTGAACCCCTTGGTTTAGGAAAAATTTGTATCAAAATCTTGAGATCCCTTTGTATTATGATATCCTTTAGGAAGTACCCCCATTATGTTACTCTCTTACACCCTTCCACAATATATGGGAGGGAATTTTTCATGATTATTCACATTTTCTAGTCATAATATGTTAAACTATATGACTCGTTGTCCCAATCACATGATGTTAGACTATGATAAACATCATCCTTGTCGTATGATGTTAAACTACATGTCCATCATCCTCACTATATAATATTAAACTATGTGTCTATCATCCTCCCTGCATGAAATTAAAATCTGTGTATATAATCCTCATTACATGAATTTAAACTATCATGCATCTTAGTCCCTCATCTAAGAATCCCCTTTTCCCCTTCAACACTAGTCACTTACCACATCATTCATATTCTTTGACTGTTACTCGGCATCTGAGATGATTCTCCCCTTAGAAGATGGGTCTAACCTTTTTCCAGATTGATATTCCTACCCAATGTGGTCGGGGCCATTGTATCTTAATTACCTAAGTGTTTAAATCTATTCGAACATTTCACCACTTCACCAATATGATTCATATCTCCTTGATGTGGATCCTCATCATCCTTCATGTATGAATTGGACCCCATTGACTTTATGGCCCCATGATACACAGGACCACCTATTTTCCTAGGCACATACCCTGAAATACTTCTAATTAAATTTTGAGATAGATCCCTTACTTTAAAAATGGTCAACGTTCGACCCTTAATTTGTTTTTCCCCATCCTTGGAAAAACGATAATAGATGTTGTGTTTTGAACATGGTTAATATTTATCCTCCATCATCACACTTCCCCATTCATTTTCTAAATCTTGGTAATCCCAATTCACTCTATTAATTTCTATTTGTTCAGTTCAAATTCAAAACCCATGGAATTACCCCACTCATTCACTAGCATGTGTTGATAAATCAAGTTGACAATTTAAAGAGTCTCGCGCTCTAGCCTGAACTTTATCATTTAGGACACTCTTGGTGGTTAATAAACAAGTTTAGACCCTGAGTGTTCGACCCTTGTCTAGTAATCTCATATAAGTGATCAATATTCTATTTATTCCTTGTTTCCCACACCAATAATTACTCATGTGGTCTTAGAGATTCATTGTTAGTTGTCTTTTCAATATGATTGAGATGCATAAAAAAGAAAAAACTTTTTAAAAAGCATATAGGAATTGAAAAAAAAACATCCAAAGTTTGGGAGGGTCATCCACATGTTAGAGACTCCCCTTTATTAATTGTATTTGGTAAAATCCCCCTAATTTTCATCCCCATCAACCAATCACCTGATCTCAGTAAACCTCTGTTGATTAGACCTCGACACCTAACCTTCTAAATAGAAAATATTCACCTCGGTTTCCTAAAGTTAATTGGTGTATGCAACCTTTTATTTGTTTTAGTAAACATTAAACACCAACCTCGCAATATTCCCCCACTTAATGATAATGTACCAAGCTATTGTGTGGAGGCTGCTAGAGTCTACCCAACTAGTCCCTAGTCTAACTAACAAATAGCAGAGAGATCCCATCTATTTTTGTAGGTCAACCAGTGGGGTGCGGGTGATGAA
Organism: Viscum album; assembly: GCA_963277665.1. Lineage (NCBI taxonomy): Eukaryota > Viridiplantae > Streptophyta > Magnoliopsida > Santalales > Viscaceae > Viscum > Viscum album. Next base: position 352,820,131 of record OY728155.1, on the reverse strand, counting down.
TTTATGCACATACCTCCACACCTTGGAATAAATAACTTAGTTCTCCTTAAGGATGTTCAATATGGAGTCCTAAAATTCCTCAGGAAGTTCAGGCTTGTATGGAGGAAATACTGCCAAAACAATAATGGTTGGATATCCCTAGGCATAATATCAGGTAGTCTGAACTACAATTCCAAGGGAAATGGATCTTCACCATCCTCCTCATCTATAATGGGAGACCTAGCTACCCCTTGTAGCACCTCTGAGGTGGAATCAACCTCCCCAACTACCCCCATTGGTGGCATGATCTCATCCGCCTTCATTGAGGCCTCATCTCCTACAACTTCTACTAATAGAATTTCTAGGATAGGTTCATTCATCACATCCTCCTCAATCACCTAGGTTGATGGAACAATTTCTTCCTCATCTAATGAGGATTCATGTAATGACCCACCAATTATCATTTTCTTGAGGGCACAAAGAGTCATTACTTGGCCTTAAGAGACATCCCCAAGGCACAAAAGGTTGGAAATAAATGTCAAGGGGTTTCAAATACAAGTGTGGGATGATTTACCCTTTAATAAATAAATCAATAAACCAACCAACCACAACTAAACATCCACTATATGATGTATGAACCAGCAACTTCATGTATCTCAAAACCACATCAAAGTATGTAACAGTGGAAGAATAACTAAGTATCAAAGTAAACAATGGATAAAAAATAAAAGACTCTCAAAAGGCCACAATACTCTATGCTCCACAAGCTCCAAGATCCAAAATATCTGAACATCCCAAACATCATGAGGTAGTGATAAAAACATGGGAAATGTTACCTTTCCCCATGTCCCAGAAGATAAAATCTACAAAAGCACCAAAGTTATAAAGTAGGGGTGAGTATAAAACTCAATAGGTTTTACCCAATGAATTCCCTACTCACACCACAAGGATAGAAAAGTTATCCACATTTATATAATATAGTTTATATAATGCAATTTACTAAAATAGTTTATAACCAAATATAAACAAGTTCCAAAAACCATTTACAACCAAGTGAAAACAAAAATGAATGAAACCAATTTCTAGCAACATATTTTTCCAGAAAAATAAATAATCAAAGATTAAAACCCAACTCTTATTATCATTTGGCATACTCATTCCATATTTTTACACAAACCCGCACATGCATGCTTAGTTTGATAGTTCCACACTCATGAGCGGTCTCTCGTCCAATTACCTTATGTCTCAATGACACACGCCCCTGATCCAGGGTCACATCCTTGTACACCAGTGGTACTCATCCCTTAATAAGGGCCCTTTAAGCATGAAATTACACAAACACCATTTATTCCAAATACTTCCATTTCCATAATAACCCATTTCAATAAAACTGAACTTTTATTGAAAACCAAAGCACAACCAATTTCAGAAAAACATTTAATTTCAATAAAACCTTTCCCTTTTATTGAAAACATATAATCCCAATCATGTGGAAACAATCCAGGAAAATCCCATTTCTAAAATCCACATTTTAAAATCAAGAACCAAAGAACTCATTCAAAATCCCCAATTTTTTGGATTTCACAACCATCACTCAAAGGTTTCCAACAAGTTTTCAACAACCAAATAACAATCAATTCAACACCACACATACAATTTTAAAGTAATAAAATCATTTATACTAACTATAATTGATAAATAATCCTCATACCTCAAATTTTTTTATGAAAACCACAACGTACGAAGAACGCTCAATAAAATTGGGTCAATTCTCCAGGAACCCACCTTAGATCTTTTATCTTAACAAGATCGAGACCAAATCTCATAATATTTGGAATCCACACACCTTGATCCACCCATAATGGGCATAGATATAAAAACCAAAAGAATAGGAGAAGTAAATCTAATTACATCTAAGGAACTAAACAATAATGAAGAAGAACGATCACATACCACAAGAATTCGGCTTCAATTCACCAAGGGAATCCTTCGGATCGCCTCTGGATTGATGGGAAAACCTTCTTTGGACTAAGTAAAAGAAAATTCATGAGTTATGGATAATTAGAAGGAAAAAAGATTCACTTAGAGGAAAAAATGTGTGAGATCCACTATTTTAGGATCTCACTTAACTGCATGCATGGTTAGTGTGCACAATTAGACAAACCGTGCGCTAACCATGTGTTAGCCACTACCTTATAAAACCCTCGTACAACCTCCTTGAACGGTATTCCAAACCATACTCCAACCGTTTGGGAGCCACTACCTCAAAATGACCAACTATGCATGGATTGGCTGCATGGTTAGACTAATAATGTGCTGCTTGTGCAACTTCCCCTTTGCCTCAAAACTTCAGTCAAAGTTCTCTCGACTCTCCCATTCATCACCCTTAAATTTATAACCATGAAAAGCATCAATAAAGGGTTACCTATCAGAAACCAGGGGTACTACATTCTCCCCACCATTGGTCTTTCCATCCTTGGGAAGTATAAAACCCTCACCCAACTGAAAGAGTTTCGGCCACTGCTCTTTCATTTCCTTCTCACGTTCCCAAGTCTCTTCTTGAATCTAACCATGCTGCCATAAAACTCACACTAGACCGATGATTTTTTCCCGCAAGATTTTATCTTGCCTATCCTCAATTAGTACCGTAAGATGTATCAATGAATCATTCGACTCTAGGTCAACGTGATCCCAAATGATCATATGGCCAGGATTAGGCTGATACTTTTTCAACTGAGATACATGGAACACATTATGCATCAAACTGAACCATGATGGTAATTCCAACTGATATGACACCTCTATGACCCATTCTAGTATCTCAAAAGGGCCTATGTATCTATGAGATAACTTTCCCTACTTCGTGAAATGACGATGTCCATGCCTTGGAGATATCCTCAAGAAGACACGATCACCGACAGCGAATGGCAATGGTCTTCGAAGGTGATCTGCATAAGATTTCTGACGACTCTAAGTCATCCCCATCCTCTTTCTGATCAAATAGATTTTCTCCGTTGTTTCTTGGACAAGGCTCAGACCAACTAGTGAAGTTTCACCTATTTCCACCCAACATAGTGGAGAATGACAAGGACTACCATACAATGATTCAAATGGAGCCATGTTTATCGAGGCCTGGTTAAATATTATTGTATGATAACTCCACCAAGGGTATATGATCCTCAAATGAGCAACAAAAATCTATTACACAAGCCTGCAACATTTCTTCCAACATTTTTATCATCCTCTCAGATTTCCCATCTGTCTGAGGATGATACGCCATGCTCATAGTCAATTGAGTCCCAAGATCTTGTTGTAAGGATTTCCAGAAGTGAGATGTGAACCTCAGATCTCTATCTGAGACTATTGAAATGGGTACACTATGCCTCTTTACCACTTCTATGATGTATATTTTTTATAGATCCTCCACCGTATAAGTTTCAAAAATAGGGATGAAATGGGCCGACATGGTAAGATAATCTACTATCACCCATATGGCATCGTGTTTCCAAACCATTTGTGGAATACTTGTAACAAAATCCATCGTTATCTGCTCCCATTTACACATTAGGATAGGTAAAGACTGCAATATTCCTGCTGGTCTATGATGCTCTACCTTAACTTGCTGACAAGTTAAGCATCGTGATATAAACTCAACCACCTTTATTTTCATGTTGCTCCACCAAAACTACACCTTCAACGCCTTATACATCTTTTGTATACCTGGATGTACAACCCATCTCGAATGGTAGTAATCATGAAGGAGTTGTTCTTAACAAGCCATAGGTACAACTATCTGATCTCTACAGCACAAAAATGAACTCCCATTAAGTTTCCATCCCTCAATGGTCTCCCCACCATTGAGTTTTGAACTCATAACCAAACATTATGCATTATATGTTTGTGCCTCTTTGACAATTTTTACCAAATTAGGAACAATCATAGCTGAAAATAAAACTACAACATCACCTCGGTCTTCACATTACAAGTGCATGTCGGCTAGGACCGACATCAACTACCATTCATCTAAAGATTCTTTTGCCAACTGAGCATATGAATTTCTACACAATGCATCTGCCACTGAATTCCCTTTTTATGGTGTATACATTAAGTCAAAGTCAAACATCTAGAGATACTTCATCCATATCCTTTGTCTCAGATTCAAATATCACTGCGAGAAAATGTGTTTCAAGCTTTTGTGGTCCATAAACACAATGAATTTATCACCAAAGAGATAGTGTCTCTATGTTTTCAATGCAAGGACAACTGCAGCTCACTCCAAATCATGTGTTGGGTAATTCTCCTCATGCACCCTCAACTGTCTTGAACCATAAGCAACCACATGGTCTCCTTTCATGAGAACACAACCCAACCCTAATCCCAAAGCATCACAGTACTCCACATACCTCTATCCTGATTCTGGAAAAATCAAGATAGGTGCTGATGTTAGCTGAACTTTCAACTCCTGGAAAGACTTATTGCATTCCTTTATCCATTGAAATGTAGCATTATTCTTTTTCAGAGTTTTCATTGGCATATATAGTCACAAGAAATCATGCACAAAGCATCAGTAGTAACTAGCTAGACCAAGAAAAATTCATATCTTGAAGACATTCTTTGTTGGTTTCCACGAGATAACAGCTTATATATTTTTAGGATCAATAAAAACACCTTTTTCATAAATGAAATGTCCAACAAAACATACTTCTTGTATCCAAAAATCACACTTTGATAATTTAGAATACAAATGGTGATCTCTCGAGATTTTTAACACTATTTATAGGTGATCCTCATGGTCAGCCCTTGTCTTTGAATAGACCAAAATTTCATCCACAAACACCACAAAAAAAGGATCTAGATATTATTGAAATATCTGATTCATCAATGCCATGAATATTGTGGGTGAATTTGTTAGACCGAAAGGCATGACTACATATTCATAGTGTCCATATCTACTTCTAAAAGATATCTTTGGAATATCCTCTTTCTGAACTCACAATTGGTGATATCCGGATCACAATTCAATCTTAGAGAACCATTGTTCTCCCCTTAATTGATCAAACATATCATCAATGTGTGGGAGTGGATACCTATTCTTTATTGTAACTTGGTTAAGCTTATGATAAGCAATACACTACCGAATATTTCCATATGCTTTCTTCAAGAACAAGACCGGTGCTTCCCATGGAGACGTACATGGTCGAATGAAACTCTTGCTTTCAAGTTCTTCCAACTTCACTTTCAATCCCCTTAACTCTATTTGTTCCATCCTATAAGACGAAAGGGAAATAGGACTGGTCCCTGGAAGAAGATCAATCATAAACTCCACATCCCTTAGAGGTTGTAGCCCTAATAAGTTCTTGGGGAAGACATCTGTAAATTTATGCACAACTACTAGAAAACTATTTTTCTCAATCTCTTCCATTGATTCCAAAGTCAACGTTGCCAACTAAGAAGAGATTGTTCCCATCGTTGGTGCCAACAAGCTCTTTTCCCCTTCCTTTACCATCCTCTCTTCTCTAAAGAGATACTCAATGTCGTCCTTAGTCATGAAACTAAATATTCTGTTATAACATTCAATGTGATCCATGAACATTGTTAGCCAATCCATACCTAGTATTACATCATAAACATCTATGTCCAACATCGAGAAGTCCCATTTCAGTTCAACTCCATCAACGTTTGTAGCACATGCTCTACACACAAAGGCTAGAAATTCTCTTTCACTAAGAGGAGTTTTTAGTTTTAAGACAGAAGACATCATTTCCAACTTTAAACACAGCAAGTCAACAACATAAGAATTATTGAAAGAATGTGATGTGCCAGTATCGAAGATCACCTGCACAATGGTAGAATTCAAAATAATCGTACCTCTCACCATAGATGGTACATCCTAATCATCAATAATAATCTTCTTATCTCTATACAATTGCTTTATCACTACACTATTCTCCTTGTTTCCTTACTGGTATTTCCCTAGTTGAGGAGTCATGGTATTTCTAGAATCACCATGGCTATCTCTCCTATGCTGACGAGACTGATTCTTTTGTCCTTGTCCTGTCGAAGCATATGATGCTTGTGATGCATGAGATAAGTTTCTTGATCACCTAACCTTGGAGAACTATGACAATATCATTGAAGGTTCTCCCATCTTCTTGTAGTTATGGAATGATCTAGGTTGTGTCATACACTCTCTATTTATGTGGTCAAACAAACCACATTAATAGCAACCTTCTTTTCTCTAGGGTTGTGGAGGAAGGTTCATTGATCTAGTCATCTAGTTCTAATTTCCACTTCCACCTTGAAAATAGGGGTCCATTTTCCACTTGCTCCCAGTGGTTGAGTTCCAACCATTTTCTGTAGGTATCATCATACCTTCTCTTATTGATCTCGATATATCACATTCATCCACAGTTTCTCTGTTCACCATCTCTCTATAATCTGTAATACAAATCACTACATTCTTTGATCGAATATCATGCCTTAGCCCTGTTTCGATGATGAATACCTTCAAAGAAACACTTGCCACAACCTATGGTGAAAAACGAACTAAATTCATGAATTTAGCTGCGTACTCTATGACAGAGAGGCTCTCATGTTTCAGGTTAAAGAAGTATGTTGTTTTCTGGATCTTGAATGTATGAGGATAGAATTTTTTGTTCAACAATTCCTCAAAATTCTCCCATGGAAGGCCTTCATCCAAAATAGCTTGTACCGCTAAATCCCACCACTAGCATGAAATATCCTAGAGCATATACGTCAGCAGCTTGACCTTGAGCTCTGATGTTGTAATAATGAAATCAAAGATACGATTCATCCTACTTAGCCACACCTCTGCCTTCTCGGGTTCAACATCACCCTATAAGTTCGGTGGATTCTACTTCATGAACTAGATGGTATGATCCACATGCCTTGGTTCATTTGTCTGGTTCCTTGTATACATAGCTTGAAAATCTTGGAGAATACACTGAACTAGCTCTTGGTTCACTCGTGGTTCCGGTGAAACCACATTCTCTATAGCTTCTTTGGGTTGGTTTTGACGATGCCTACAGGGTGCCATTTTCTAATCCAATAACAAACTCTATCAATATCACTCTTTATAAACTAATGGATTATCATTTAAAATTCTATCACATCAATTATCACAACATTGTTTTCAAAATTACCTTTTTCCATGTTCAACCATTTTTTAAAACATTCAACATGATTTTTGAAAATCAAACTATTTCCAAAATACATCAAATATCCTGTTTTCAAAATCTTTCATTTGAAAAAAATTTCTGCATTTTTCAGAAATCTACACCTTGAACCAAATCATAAATCATTCCTCACAATGAGATATGAAATCCTAGTGGGGATTAATTCCTCTACAATGCATGTCATTATCATCTCATTGGCTAAACCATGACAATGATATATTCAACATTCTAGAAGTGTATCCAAAACACTTATGTACCCAACACCCTGGTAACTTGAATTTCAGCATAAACGGGTTAGCTATGTCCATTTATGTTATACATTTCAAGTTCTGACAATACAAATTGTGTATAAGATTCCAACCCAAGGAATAGATGAAAGGGAATTTCAAATCCAAGACAAAGAATAGTGATGATTTGTTCCACAAGGGAAGGACCAGACTAATACTATTTGTAATGACCCGCCAATTCTCATTAGCTTGAGGGCACAACGAGTCATTACTTAGACTTGAGAGACATCCCCAAGATGCCAAAGGCTGGAAATAAATGCTTAAGGGTTTCAAATACAATTGGGGGACAATTTACCCTTTAATAAATAAACAAATAAACCAACCAACCAAAACTAAACATTCACTATATGATTCATGAACAAATGAAAGACCACTCAACAACTTCATGTATCTCAAAACCAAATCAAAGTATGTAACAGTGGAAGAATAACCAAGTATCAAAGAACATAGTGGATAAATGACACAAGACACTCAAAATACCACAAGACTCCATGCTCCACATTCTCCAAGATCCAAAATCTCTGAAAATCCCAAACATCACAAGGTAGTGCTAAAAACATGGGAAACGTTACCTTTGACCCTGACCGAGAAGATAGCATCTACAAAAGAACCAAAGTGTCAAAGCAGGGGGTGAGTATAAAACTCAGTAGGTTTTCCCCCAATGACTTCCCTACTCACCCCACTAGGATAGAAAATTTAGCCACATTTATATAAGACATTTTATATAAATAAATTTACCAAAATAGTTTATAACCAAATATAAACAAGTTCTAAAAACCATTTACAACCAAGTGAAAACAAAAATGAATGAAACTAATTTCAATAAATTTATTTTTCTAGAAAAAAACTAATAAAATCTTAAAACCCAATTATTATTATTATTTGGAATACTCATTCAATAGTTCAACACACATCCACACATGCATGCTTTGTTTGACAGTTGCATACTCATGAGTGGTCTCTCGTCCAATTACCTTGTGTCCCAATGACACATGCCCCTGATCTAGGGTCACATCCCTTGTACCCCAATGATACTAATCCCTTACCAAGGTCTTATTAAGCATGAACTCACACCAACACCATTTTTTCCAAATACTTCCATTTCCACAATAACCCATTTCAATAAAACTGGTCTTTTATTGAAAACCAAAGCACAACCAATTTCAAAGAAACATTTAATTTCAATAAAAATTTCCCCTTTTATTGAAAAAATATAATACCAATAATGTTCCAACAATCTAGGAAAATCCACTTTTTAAAATCCACATTTTAAAATCAAGAATCAATGCACTCATTCAAAATCCCCAATTTTCCAGATTTCACAACCATCATTCAAGAAGGTTTCCAACAAGTTTTCAACAACCAAATCACAATAAATTCAACACAAAACAAAAAACTTGAAATTAATACAATCAGTTCTACTAAGTTTACTCAATAAATAATCTTCCTACCTCAACGGTTTTGACGAAAACCACAACTAACGAAGAATGCTCAATAAAATCGGGTCGATTATCCAAGAACCCGCATTATATCTCTTCTCCTAATAAGACCGAGACCAAATATCATCATATTTGGAATCCACACACCTATAACTTCCCATAATGGGTGTAGATCTAAGAAACCGAAAGAAGAGGAGAAGTAGATCTAAGTAGATCTAAGGAACTGAAAAAGAATGAAGAAGAACGGTCACATCCCACAAGAATCCGGCTTCGATTCTCCAAGGGAAGCCTTCAAATCGCCTTTGGAACTATGGGAGAACCTTATTTGGACTATAAAGGAGAAAAATACTTATTTATGGCCGCTTATGAGGGGAAAAACCACTTATAGGAAAAAACATGTGAGATCCACTTTTTTAGGATCTCACTTAAGTGCTCGCACAGTTAGTTCACACGGTTAGAAAAATCATGTGCTAACAATGTGTTAGAAACTACCTTGGGAAACCCTCACACGGCCTCCTTACATGGTCTCCCTAACCATGCTCCAACCATATGGGATCCACTACCTCAAAATGACCAACTACGCACGGTTTGGCCGCACGGTAATACAAACCGTGCGCCACCCGTGTGACTTTCCCTTTGACTCAAAACCTCATTAAAAGTTCTCTCGACTCTCCCCTTCATCACCCTTAACTTTATAACCATTAAAATTATCAATCAAGGGTTACCTACCAGAACTAGGGGTACTACAATTCATATCTAAGATCCACCTTCAGTGGTGCTTCTATAGAAAAATCAACCACCACAACCTCCTCATCTAGCCTCGTATAAGGAACAGTCTCAACTCCCTCCTTTGATGGTATATTCTCAAAAAACCCTTCCTTTGATAGTTTTTTTGTTGTTATAACCATTATGGACTCCCTTACCATCTTCTCTAAGGGAGAATCAGCTGTTTTTCAACCCCAAATTCAGGTACAACTGAATTGGATGTTGGAGCCAAAAGATGATCCCCAAACATGACTTGAACTACCATTTAATAATTTTTAATTTTACATAGAAAGGAAAAGGTGAAAAAGGTAAAAGGATTATATTAATGGTATAGTCTAACTAGAAAATTAGGAAGGTTCATGTATAGTTCCTCTATAAATAGAACCCCTATAGTAATTGTCACCTTAGTTACAAGAACCACCTTAGCTGACGGTTGGATTCCTGTGACCACAACATTAGGGAGAATCCCTATGATCTCCCCTTAAAGGTTTGAGGTTGCCTTGTCCAATACTTGAGTTTCATTGTGAAATTTCCCCTCTTCTATACTCATCAATTCATGCCCAAGTGAAATGGAAGTTAGGAAACAATTCTAAAGGATGGGTTATATCCAAGGCACATGTGATCAAGAAATTTACCTAGTAAATAATAGGACCCCCTTTAATAGGAGAGTATTAGTAGGAATCACTTCCCTAGGACTCCACCTATGACCCCTCTGGTAGAGGTACACATGCAATTAGCTCACTGGCTAAAAAATCTAGAGGGGAGTTCATGCCTAGAAACACCTTCACTCAGTTGGTCAGAGGATGTGTAGTTCCCAAAGAGTGGACTAAGTCCTCCAACTCTGTTATATACCACACCACCTTGGCTCAGGGAATGTGTAAGAATACCCTAGAATTTCCCAACCTAGTGATGAATATCCCATAATTGTTGAGTTGCTTTCATATCCCATGGGGGTGGTGATTTGTCTGTAAACCCCCCAGTTATCTCAAGAATTAGGGAAAACGTCATTTTTAGGGATATATAAGAAACACAGCCATTTCCCTAGACCTTGTATTTTCACCCTAAAGACTACCCCTGAGGGTCCACATTCTTTAGGTAGCCACTTTCTTAGGAGTTTCAAGCTTATTGTCACTCCCTTCCCTATTGCTCCTGCCAGTTCGGGAATAGGAGTTGTCGGCTCTACAGCTACCACAACTCTACCCATTGGGAAAACTTTGTCACCATGGTGAGATCTTCTTGCTACTCACCCTGTACCCCATAGTTGTGGGACCCCTCCTTTGTCATATTGAGTGGTTTACATCCTCAATATCTCCCCTAGGTATACAATATCCTATCTATGCATGTAATTATGGGTAATACCATAAGTAGTAGTGGGTGGTGGTAGTTTATTTCAACCCCTTCGGTCTTTGTGAGTAAAAATGTGCCAGATCTATCTGAGGATCAGGGGTTGTTTCACATAACTAACCTCCATGTATACCCTCAGGTTCAACCATTGGATCCATCAAAACTACCTTGTGAATTGGTGTGGGGTATATGACTCATGTATTACCTTGTATTCCACGCTTGAATCTGGTACCCCCGCCTCCAAAGGCCAGTAGGTAAGACTATTGTTCAATGGTCCCTACATTGTTATTAGTCACTATCCCCATGAGTAGAGTGAATGGGTGGAAAATAAAGTGGTACACTAGCCCAATCTTCTCCATCACATCCACCAATACCATGTGGATAAGGTGACTCCCAACAATGTTCAAAATTAATGGATAAAAGTACATACTAGGAGGGGATATGGGGTTTATATACTCATATCCCTCATGTGTTTATAGGAAATAGAAGGGCCCACATATACAGAGGGGGGTTTTCACTGGATGATGTGGTGGAGCACTTTTTGATACTTCTCTAGAACCATCACCACCATGTTGATGTGTTTCCACATCACTAACATCACCACCATGATGAAGGTTCTTGGACGTACCTCTATATGTGTGTCTTGAACCCATAGAATCCATCCACATATCTGTGCATAAATGAATCCTTCCAACTTGATCATAAGATCCTTGGTCTTCACGCTATATCCCCATATATTCCATTGTATTTCCCCCAAGATTCTTTAATATAAGTGCTCCTTGCCTCACTAGTTCACCATGGATCATTGATTAGGCCTCCTAAGTAGCCTCTTTATAGGTTTATTTAAAAAGTACCCAAATAAATACTTGAATAGGATTTCCTTTATCCCTGTATTTTGTTCATTCATCCTCTACACCAAATGCAGCAATGCCCTTTCTACATCTGGAAGTTGATCTGAGTCTTCCCTGATATTCTCTGTGGGGAGGAATCCGTCATACATGACACCTTGGATTAGGATCTCAAAAATATGGTAGATATCCAACAATTTGATGTCGGCCTCCCATTGGTGTAGATTAAAGGTGTTGATCCCTAGTAACCAACTGATCAATTTCTCTGGCATGATGTCTAAGTGGTGGTAGACATGGAACTGTGAGGCCCATACCGCTTTGTAAATCCCAATCTACTTCATCTCGTCCTCAATATCATGGCATGGCTGGCATGCCCAGTATGATCAAGCCCATTAATCTATGAATTTTCTGACCTAGATTAGATACCATCCATCTACCCACCAATTGAGTAGGTTACCCAAACCCACCTTGAGAACTGTATCATAATGAGAATGGGATGTCTCTTCCACCAATGGCTCCCCAATAACATTGTTCAGATGGTTCTAGAAGGTTTGAATTGTAAGATATGCATGATCCTTTAGGATGTTTCCCCCAATGACCATATTCCACTGATACAATCTGGGATAGATTTTGAACCAGTATTTGAGCTCATCAAGACCATTATTAGGGATGAATGTTAGATCCATGTCCATTACATGCTAGAAATGGAGTATGTTTTGTGTTTATTGTCAATACTCATTATAAGTTCAATAAGTTTTCTAAGAAATGGATCATACAGTTCAAGAAAACAATAGTATTGAAGGTGGCATCGTTTCATAGTGTTTTCCAAATTTTTGGGCCTGAAAATTGGAAAATGGAGAAATGTGGGTTTGGAAAAATAAGTTTCGCGCAAGATTGTAGGTGACTTGTAAACTTGCAAACAATGCATTTTTCAGGATCAAAATTTCAAAATATGGAAAAGGAAACAAGTTCATGAAAGCCTTTAATGTTCATGAAATATGAGGTTGCGTGGAAGAATCTTACATGCCCAATGTGATGTCAAAATGGGTTTTGCACGCTCATGAAAAATCTTACGTGCACCGATAAATATGAATTTGAAATTTTCACGTAGGTTCATCGAGGCCTATAAATAGGCGGCTTCCCCTATGGAAGACAAAAATAATTTTCCAATGAAATATTGGCTGCTCTTATGTGCAAAATATTTGTGCAAGAAAGATTGGAAGGATGTTAATTTTGCATGCAAGTTGTTCCTTTAGTCTAAAAATACCAAGTGAACCATTTGCTGTAGTTTCATGAAAGATAAGGGTTGCATGGAAAGTAGGGGTTGCGCAAAAGTCATCTTTTGCAAAAATTCCCAAATATTTCATGCAAGTTGAGGTATTGCGCACATGTGTGGTGTTATGCTTTCAAAAGGCTTTTGACTATCCAATTTGTGTGATCAATGGATTCAATTTCATCAATTTAGGACTTCGATGCAAGTAGTGTCTCATGCTAAATAGAGAAAAAGAATTTAATTCAAATATACTGAAGCGGCCATAAAGTCGATAAAGTGTGTTAGACTTCTCTCAAGGCAGTGAGCTAGGAGGATTCGAGGGAAGTGATCTGAGGGATGTAGTGAGCTATCCATGAACCTTTGTAAAGGAAGTGTGCCTATCACAAAGTGACTATGACCATATCTTGTAATCTTCAAAATAGTAAAGATTAGTGGATTTATTTATGACCAACACATTATCAGCGTATGCTCCATGGATGTAGCCCTTTGCGTTGAACCAAGTAAAAGTGTTGTGTCATATCCCTGCTTTCATTTGTTTGACAGATTTAACAAGTTCTTACCAACATGGGAACAAGATTCAAAACTTTAAAAAGAAAAATTTGACACCGTGATTCACCCCTATCCTCTTAGGGTATTTCAAGGTCCTTAAATTGGTATTAGAGTGAGATTTCTAGTGTTTGATCTTTCTTATACCATCATGGATAATTCAGCCAGTGTTAGGGGAGTCCCCCTCTTTGATGGAAGTAATTTTCAGATTTGGAAGAAAGCAATGAGATCTCATCTAAGATCCCTTAGAATGGGAGTCCTATTTTCCACTTTTCAAGGTATACAATTTACTAATCCAATAGGGATGGATATGACTAATGCATACAGAAAAATTCTTGATGCATATGCTAAAGTGCAGAATGCTCTCACCACATCCCTTTCTGATCAGATCTATCTAAAGGTCATGAGTTTCACCTTAGCAAAGTCTATGTGGGATAAACTTGAAAATATTTATAAAGGAGATATAAAAGTGAAGGAGGCTAAACTAAAAGTCATGCACAATAGTTTTGATGGACTGAAGATGCATTCTAATGAGAATACAGACTCTTTCAATCGAATTACTAAAGTGGTTGGAACAATTCAGGGTTTAGGTGAAAGGATCAAAGACATTGAAATTGTAAAGAAAATATTTGGAGGACTTCCACCCCTGTAAAATGAAAATGTGTCATACCATGAGGAAATAGATCTTTCCAAACTTTCTCTAGAAGATATATTGAGTAACCTGGTGGCATATGAAATGAGAGTCAAACCAAAATATGATACGAATCAAGTGAGCAAGGAAATGGCATTCAAAGCCATGGAGAAATTGGAAATTTCAAAAGATTGTAGTGGTGAAGATGATGAGGAAAAATAAATTATTTCTCTCATTTACAAGAATTTCCATAAGGGAACATGGAAATTCAAAGGGAAGTTACCTCTAGCTTTCTTTCGTTGTGGAAAAGTTGGGCACATTGCCTCTCAGTGCTTAAGAAAGATAGATGATGATGATAGAGAATCTAAAATCATTGAGAAGCCTTAGAAAAGGTTTTTCAAAAATAGAGACTTCAAATATATAAATAAAGTACTAAAGAAGAGTTTTTCTGTGAATATAAGGATTATGATAATGAATTCTGTGAAGAAAAAGGACCAAAATTTAAAACTGAAAACCATGCTTCCATGATGGACGCTATTGAAAAATAAGAAGATAATGGTGAGAAAAATCAGTTGAAAACTAGTTTAAATTCGGACATGAAACTTAAAGATGTTCTTAGTAATATTGAGATTAAATGTAAGAGTTGAAATAAGTGGAAATAAATTTTAAAATAATCATCTGAATATGTTGATCAGATCGAAGCTGAAATTGAATGACTGGAAGAATTTGTGAAAGTGTAGTCTAAAATTCTTGAAAGTAATGATGATGTAGTGGATCTAAATCTGAGAATTAAAGATCAATCAAAGGCCATCAATGATCTCACCTCCAGACTAGAATAAAATTCCAAGACTGCAGAGGGTCTTGAGGAGGAATCTATTACACTTAGGAGTAAACTTCAGAGTGAATCAATTTCAAAAGAATCAAAGAAGAAAATATAGTTTGGAAGGTTCTTAGATCTTGAGATATTGGAGAGAGAGAAATGTGGCTCTAATGGAGTTGAAAATATTTTAAATGATCAAAGACCCACTTACATGTGAAATAGTGGAATCAGTTGTGAGGCTGAATCGTCAAATGAAATAAATAAAGGTGACCAAAATAAAGACAAGCTGAAAGTGGGTCATGTACAAAAGTCACCTAAAGTGCTAAAAAAGAAACCTCCAATTCAATCTAAATGAAGAGAAGAAGACCATTTTCAAGCCTCCAAGAATAATATGCACTTAAACTATGATCCCATTGAAGAAGTAATGAGGATGAACATAAGTGAGAAGAAATTTTTTCTCAGGAAGTATTAGTTATGTGGATATCTAGGTCATACGATGTCTTATTGAGAAGAGGCAAGAAGCTATTTTAATGGAGAATATATGGGAGTTCAACAAAGGGGAACAAATTCATATCCTAATTCATTTAGAAGAAACAATTTTTATGGATATTTTTTTCATTATTCTAACTTTGGTCATAAGGACATTGATTGTAGGCAGAGGAGGGACATGGACACCTCATACCAGAGTCCAAGATAAGTAAAAGGTCATCAAAAAGACAATATTGCTCTTACATATAGGTTTTCACATCTAGAAGAATATTTTGACTAGGAAGAACCCATGTAGATGGAAGATATAATTAAAAGGCCATCAGTGTTCTACACTCAATACAATATCTCGTGGAAAGAAAAGAAGAAAATTGAGAAATCAAACCATGAAGAGGTGTCCCTCAAAGATACTAAAAGCAACAGCACCTGGATTCTGGATAGTGATTGTTCATCTCATAGGACAAGTAATGCATGCCTGTTAATTGATGTCAAGAGGAGGGTTGATGGAACAGTATGGTTTGGTAATGATGGAACTCTGAAAATAAAATAAAATGGAATTATTGAAATAGATAATGGAGAGCTAAAGAAAACTGAATTTATTTATGTATATGGCCTACGTAATAATCTTCTCATCGTGAGTTAACTCTTTGACTCAGGACTTATAGTTACTTTTAATCATAAATACTTCACTATCAAGGGAAAGATAGGAAATTCACTTATGAAGGGATGTAGAATAGAAGGAAACTTGTATCAGGTTGACAGTAAAGAAAAACATTTTCTACATGACTATTGAATAAGAAAATAACCTGTAGCATTATAGATTGGGTCACATCAATCAACAAGACATGGAAAAAATATCAAAACTAAATATTTTCATAGACATTAGCAACCTGAAGTGTGAATGTGAAAAGTCTTGCGATGCTTGCATTTCGGGGAAGCTGGTCTGCAGTTCATATCGTCCAAAGAAGAAAATGGCATCTCATCTTCTTGATCTCATTCATACAGATGTATGTGGGATGATAAATGTTTCCAGAAATCATAGAGAAAGGTACTTCATCCTTTTCATAGATGATTATAGTAGAATGGAATGTATAATGGTTATACATAGGAAATGACAAGTGATTGACTGCATGAAAATATATCAGTGAATTGTCGACAATGATATTGGACAATAAATCAAAGTGCTATGATCTGACAATGGAGGGGAATACACATCCATTGAATTTGAAAATTACCTGGAGAGGCATGGGATACTACATGAGGTAGCTGCTGTGAGAACTCCACAGAAAAATGGAGTTGTTGAGCGTAGGAATCGATAGGTGAACAACATGGAAAGAACTATGATGATTGAGAGTTGTATTCTATAACATTATTGAAAAGAGGTTGTTCAAGCTGTAGTGTATATTCAAAATCGAACAGGGATTTATATGGGTGATAAGAAGACACCGTATGAATTGTGGCATTGAAGGAACCCCTATTTGAAGTAATTTCATGTTTTTGGAAGTAAATGATTTATTAGAAATAAAGAATAAAATCAATAGAATTATGGTGAAAATGCAGATGAAGGAATTTTACATGGATACTCAATGAATAGAAAATCCTACAAGTGTTTTAACAAGATCTTAGGAAATATTAGGTAAATAAGCGATGTTAAAATCATCATCAATGTTAAATTTGTATTCAAACGTAAAGGAATAAGGGAAACTGGGGGAAACTAGGCTAGGGGGACTAAAGTAGTGGAGACCAAGGGCAACCCCTTGAATCAGATTCACTCCCTATGGTTTGAGGGAAGAAACATTATACAAGCGTGTGACATTGGAGCCTTGATCGGCCAGAGGGGCCATGTGGTCTACTACTTTTTTCCCCTCATGCCAAGTGTGAGTGACCTCAACATCGCTATTTGGAAGCAGCTTGCATTTCCTGATGATGTATGAAATGGACCAAGGTAAGGAACCTATATCATGGAAGGATTCTTAAATGATCTTGGATTCGGTTTCAACCTGGGATAGATGTATGCTTTCCTGATTTCAAAGGATGAGACTAGTAAGAACGGATTTTTCCTCTACCAAAATGGAGGTACCATTGCCATAATACACTGTGAAGTCCAGCCACACACTTCCCATGCAGTTCTGTGCAACTCCTCCACCTCACATGATCCTAGAGCTGTAAAAACCATTAGTGTTCATCTTGAGGCTAGAATTTGGGGGAGGCCACCGCACCCAGTGACCCTGAAGCCAGGGGACAAGAGGATGATCCAAATGATAAGAGGCCTGCGGCACCTGAAGGGAGGGAGCTTCCTGCCAATTGGTAATTAGCGACACCATGTCCACTAGAAGATTCCCCACCCTCATAATGATTGACCTCCTGGGATAAAGACATCCCTCATACAGATCCCTGTTGTGGGCCTTCCATAAACACCAGCACCCATCACTGAGTATCATAGTTTTCACCATATTTTCTAGGCCTGCTTCCCCTAAACCTTTATACCAGCGTTCCAGGAAGGGAGTGTTGCTCAGATCACTTAAATAGTAATCAGTAAGCCCACCAAAGACCCTCCAGTCGAATCATGATGTTGACTCAGAAGAATAATCTGAAGAGGAAACCCCGGCTAGAGAGAATGCGGTTAAATCTCAGAGGATGAATCAAAGAGCATAAATTGATCAATCCAACCTTATTGGGGATTGGACATCACCCACACAAATAAGTAGAATGATTAATAACACACAATCTACATTTCTGTCAGCTGTGGAACCATCCTCGTTTGAAGAAGCTTCAAATGATGAATCATGGGTGAATACCATGAATGAAGAGTTAGATCATATTGAAAATAATCAGACATGGGATCCAATCAAGAGACCCAAAGATCATAATGTGATTAGTAAAAAATGTATTTTCAAGAACAAGTTTTATGAGCATGGAAGTTTTATCAGAAACAAGGCACGACTGGTATGTAAAGGATATTCATAGATTGATGGTGTCGATGTTGAAGAAACATTTTCCCCAGTGGCTAGACTAGAGTTAATCAGTATTTTTCTTTCCATGGTAATCCAAATAGGATAAAAAGTATATCAAATGGATTTCAAGATAGAATTCTTGAATGGTGTTATCAAAGAAGAAGTCTACATCGAAAAACTAGTGGGTTTTTTTTGGGGTACTGATGAAACAAAGGTTTCTAAACTAAATAAGGCTCTCTATGGTTTGAAGCAGGCACCACGAGCGTGGTATTCCTGGATGGATTCTTATCTCAAGAAGCTATAATTCAAAAGAGGGGGAGTAGATCACAATATATATGTAAATAATTATCCAAAATATCAATTCATGGTTCTAGTTTATTTTGATGACATTATATTTGGTGGAAGCAGGAAGAAATCAATGGATGAATTTTCCAATCACATGAAATCAGAATTTGAAATGTATATGATTGGGGAGCTCACATATTTCTTGGGGATGCAGGTGACTTAAACGAAGGATTGCACTTTAATTTCTCAAGAAAAATATGCAAGAGAGCTTCTGAATAAATTTAATATGCATGACTCCAAACCAATGTCAACTCCAATTGCAGTTGGAAAAAAACTTAGAAAGCATGAGGATGTTACACATATAGATCCCATAATGTACAGAAGGATTATTGGGAGCTTATTGTACCTGACAGTAATATGGCTAGAAATTTTCTTTGCAACATGCTTAACGGCCCACTTTCAGAGTAATCCAAAGAAAGAACATATGGTAGCAATAAAAAGAATCATGAGGTATATTCAAGGTATTGAAAATTATGGATTATATTTTTCTACTGGAAGGGATAGTGAATTATCAGCGTTTTCTGATGTTGAATGGATAGAGATGTAGTTGAAATAAATTCCACTAGTGGTGGAGCATTCTATCTTGGGAAGAAATGTGTTGGTTGGTTAAGTAAGAAACAATAAAGTATTTCTATTAGTACTACTGAAACTGAGTATATCTCTGATATAAAGGAATGAACTCAACTATTGTGGATGAATCCATAACTAACAGGTATTTTTGATGAGGTGAAACAACCAATGGTGATTTACTATGATAACAAGAGCATGATTGATCTTACGAAGAATTCGGTTCAGCATTCTTGTAAGAAACATATTGAGATCAGATATCACTTTATCAAGGAAAAATTTGAACAAGGCATGATCAAAATGGACCATGTGGGAACCAATGACCAAGTGGATGACATCATGACCAAGCCACTATTAGCAGCAGTGTTTGAGAAACATCGGTTGAATCTCAGTGTTCAGCCACCTTCTAGTGCATAAGGAGGTTATCAATTTCCCCTCTCCCCAGTTATGTTAACTGTTTTTAATATTTTTGTGGATGTGATGCTGTTTTATAGGGGAGATACTACCCAGGGGTGTTTTGATCAATACAATGAAAAAATACTGGTCTTTGGTTTTATTGTCAATGGGGGTGAAGGAATAAATTTAGTACATGTGAGGACATGTGATGGGCATGTAATGATTATGTGACCTAGTAAGAGAATTGCTTAAGAGAATTTATTGGGATTATTTATGAATTCCAAAACATGGGAACCCAATTCAAACGTCCCCTCTTGTTTTCTACACTGATCATTTCTCACATAGAATTAGAGTGTTTGTTAAGTTTATTCTTTCATTTCATATTTTTCTTATGGCTGGTGCTCTATTGAATTTATCTGGAAATTTCCAACAAACCCAACATGGGAGATTATTGGAACCATGGTCATTCTATGCTGTAAATGGAGTATGTTTTGTATTTGTTTTCAATCCTCATTAGAAGTTCAAGAATTTTTCTAGGAAAGGGATCATACAATTCAAGTGGACAAAAGTATTGAAGGTGTCCTCGTTTCGCAGTATTTTCCAAATTTTTGGGCCTGAAAATCAGAAAATGGAGAAATGTGGGTTTGGAAATTGAAGTTGCATGCAAGATTGTAAGTGTCTTGGACACTTGTGCACAAGGAATTTTTTAGGATCATAATTTAAAAATACGACAAAGGAAATAAGTGTGTGTAAGCCTTTAATGTGTGAGAAAGATGAGGTTGCACGGAAGAATCTTACGTGCCTAATGTAACATCAAAAGGGGTTTTGCGCGTGCATGAATAATCTTACAAGCACTAACAAAGACGCATTGGAAATTTGTGTGTAGGGTAATCGAGGCCTATAAATAGGCAACTACCCCCATGGAAGACAAAAAAAATTCCAATGAAAGTATGGCTGCTCTACCATGTGAAATATTGGAATAAATTTAATCTTGAGTAAAAGGTTTTCTTTTAGTCTGAAAAGACCAAGTGAACCCTTTGGTGTAGTTAAGCGAAAGATAAGGGTTGCGCGGAAAGTAGGGTTTGCGTGAAATTCATCTTTCATGAAAATTCCCAAATCTTGTGTGCAAGTTGAGGTATTACGCGCAAGTGTGGTGTTATGATTCCAAAAGGCTTTTGATTATCCGATTTGTGTGATTAGTGGATTTAAGTGAATCAATTCAAGAATTCAATGAAAGCATTTTCTCATGTTGAACATAGACAAAGACTTCAATGCAAATCTATTGAAGCGACCATCAAGTCGATAAACTGAGTTTGACTTCTCTCAAGGTAGTGAGCTAGTAGAAGTCAAGGGAAGTGATCTGAGGGACTCAGTGAGATATCCCCGAACCTTTGTAAAGGTAGTGTGCTTAACACAAAGTGAATGTGACCAAATATTGTAATCATCAAACTAGTAAAGATTAGTGTATTTAGGTATGACCGACACACTGTCGGCGTATTCTCCTTAGATGTAGCCCTTTGCATTGAACCAAGTAAAAGTGTTGTATCATATCCCTGATTTCATTTGTTTGAAAGATTTAACAAGTTCCTACCAATGTGGGAATAAGATTCACAACTTTAAAAAGAAAAATTTGACACCCTAATTCACCCCTCACCTCTCAGGGTGTTCCAGGGTCCTTCAAGTGGTATCAGAGTGAGGTTTCTGGTGTTTGATTTGTTTTATACCATCATGGAGAATTCATCCAGTGTTATGAGAGCCCCCCCTCTTTGGTGGAAATAATTTTCATATTTGGAAGAATAGAATGAGATCTCATCTAAGATCTCTTATAATGGTAGTCCTATGTGCCACTGTGCAAGGTATACAAGTTACTGATCCAAAAGGGCTGGCTATGACTTATGAAGACAAGAAAATTCTTGATGCAGATGCAAAAGCGCAGAATACTCTCACTTCAGTCCTTTTTTATCAGATCTATCTAAAGGTCATGAGTTGCACCTCAGCAAAGTACATGTGGGATAAACTTGAAAATATATATTAAGAAGATATCAAATTGAAGGAGGAAAAACTACAAGTCCTTCACAATAGGTTTGATGATATGAAAATGAATCTTGATCAGAATGTTGACTCCTTATTCAATCCAATTACTGAAGTGGTTGGATAAATTTGGGGTCTAGGAAAAAAATCAAAGATGTTGACATTGTAATGAAAATATTGAGAAGACTTCCACCCATGTACAATGAAAAGGTGTCAGCCCTTGAGGAAAGAGATCTTTCCAAACTTTATTTAGATGATTTGCTGAGTAGCCCGGTGGCATATGAAATGAGAGTCAAAAAAGAAGATGTTATGACTCAAGTGAGCAAGGAAATGGAATTCAAATCCATAGAGAAACTATAAATTTTAAAAGATAGTATTGGTGAAGATGATGAGGAAAAAGAAATTATTTCTCTCATTTCCAAAAAGTTCTAAAAGGGAAAATGGCAATTCAAAGGGAATTTACCTCTAGCTTTCTTTCATTGTGGCAATGTTGGGAACATTGCCTCTCAGTGCTTAAGAAAGATCGATGATGAAGATAGAGAAGCTGAAAATATTGAGAAGCCACATAAAAGGTTTTTCAAAAAGAGAGACTTAAAATCTAGAAAGAAAGTACCGAATAATAGTTTTGTATGTTAAGAGGAAGATAATGATAATTAATTTTGTGAATAAGAAGAACTAGAATTTAAAATTGGAAACCATGCTTCCATGATGGACACTATTGAAAAATCAGAAGATAATATTGGATACAATCAGTTGAAAACTAGTGCCAATCCCGAGTTGCAACTTAAGGATTTTTTTTAGTAAGATTAAGATTAAATATAAGGGTTTCAATAAGTGTAAATCAATTGAATAAGAATAATATGAATATGTTGATTAGCTCAAAGCTGAAATTAAAAAACTGGAAGAATTTTTGAAACTATGGTCTAAAATCCTTGAAATTAATGATGATGTAGTCGATCTGAAGCTAAGAATTGAAGAGCAAGAAAAGTTCATCAATGACCTCACCACCATACTGAAACAAAAGTCCAAGACTACCAAGGGTATTGAGGAGGAATTTTTTACTCTTAGGAGTAAACTTGAGAGTGAATCAATTTTAAAAGAAACAAGGAAGAAAATAGATTTTGGAAGGTTCTTAGATGTTGAGATGTTGGAGAGAGAAAAATGTGTCTCTAATGGAGTTGAAAACATTTTAAATGATCAAAGACCTGCTTGCATAGGAAATAGTGGAATCGGTTGTGAGGCTGAATCGTCAAATGATGCAAATAGAGGTGACCAAAATAAAGGCAATATGAAAGTGGTTCATGTAGAAAAGTCACTTGAAGTGATGAAAAAGAAACCCTCAATTCAATCCGAATGAAGAATAGAATACCATACTAGAGCCTCTAGTAATAAAAGCCACTCAAACTATTATCCCATGGAAGAAGTAATGAGGATAAATAGAAGTGAGAAGAAATTTCCTCTCATGAAGTGTCAGTTCTATGGATATATGGTTCATACCATGTCTTATTGCAAATATTCAAGAAGCTATTTGAATGGAGAAAATATGGGAGTTCAAAAAATGAGAACAAATTCATATCCTAATTATTTTACAAGAAACAATTTCTATGGATATTGTTTTCTTTATTCTAACTTTGGTTATAAGGTCGTTGATTTCAGTTAGAGGAGGGACATAGACACCTCATATCGGAGTTTGAGACAAGTCAAAGCTCTTTAATAAGAAAATGTTTCTCTTACAAATAGGTTTGCTCCTCTGGAAGAAGATTTTGACTATGAAGAACCCATTTACATGTAAGAGAGAATTGAAAGGATATCAGTGTTCTACACTCAATACAATATCTCATGGAAATAAAAGAAGAAAATTGAGAATTCCAGCCTTACAGAGGTGGAACTCAATGTAGTACCCCCGGTTTCTGGTATGTAACCCTTTCTTGAGTCTTTTAATGGTTTTAAAGTCAAGGGGGTTGAATGGGAGAGTCGGTAGAACTTGGAATGATGTTTGGAGGAAAAGGAGAAGCTGCACGGTCGGCGCACGGTTTGTCTAACCGTGCGACCAAACCGTGCACAGTGAGTCTTGGAGGCAGTGGCTTCCTCATGGTTGGCACATAGTTTGTCTAACCATATATCAAAACCGTGTGTGAAGGATGGCAGGGGCAGAAGCTAACGCACAGTTAGCACACGGTTTTTGAAACTGTGCGGACTAACCGTGCGGTTACTTAAAGTTAGATCCTAAAATTTCTGATCTAACTCGTTTTGCCTTTAATTGCCTTGTTTAAACCTCCTAAGTGGCCTTAACTCAGTATTACTCTCCCTCGAAGGTTTTAATACTTCTCCCCAGAGTTACTGAGGTGATCTGAAGGCTTCCCTTGGCAATTAGAAGCTATATTCTTAAGGTATGTTATCATTCTTGATCGGTTTCTTAGATATACATAGATCTACTTCTCCTCTTCTCTCGTTGTCTTAGATCTACACCTATTATGGGTATATCTAAGGGTTTGGATGCCAAATATGACAATATTTGGTCTTGGTTGTGTAAGGAGAAGAGATCTAAGGTGCGTTTTTGGAGTTTTGACCCGGTGTTCTTGGCGTTCTTCATCCGTCGGTTGGTTTTGCCCAAATTGTTGAGGTAGGTGGCTTCACTCTCGACTCCTCTTGTTATAATTAGTTGTCTTAGTTTCAAATTGGTTATTTTAATGGAATTGATTGTGAAATATTGGTGAATTGTGTGCAAATTGACTTGGCTATTTTAATTTAAAATTTTGATTTTAAATTATTAAATTGCTGAAATTGGAAATGGTTTGATGAGAAAAGGGTTTTCAATAAAAAGGGTGTTTTATTGAAATGGTTTTGATGGATTTGTTTTTCAATAAAAATTCCTCTTTATTGAAATGGTTTTAATTGTTTGAACACACTTGTTTGGGATGGAAAATTGTTTTCAATAAAAGGTGTTTTATTGAAAGGATGGTTTGGCATGATTTTGGGAAATGTGAAGTGTGTGTTCATATTGCATTGTACGAGGCTTGGTTGAAATAGGACCTTATGCTCGGTGCCAAATGTGTAATGGAACATGGTAACTATATGTATGAGGCTTGGTTGAAATAGGACCTTGTACTCGGTGCCAAAGGTGTAATGGAACATGGGAATAATTACCTTGTGACGACTTGGTAGATCGACGAGAGACCGCTCATGAGTATGGAACTGTCATAACGACGCATGCCTGGTTGATTTTATGGGTTTGATAAATGGTTGGGAATGCCAAAATGGGATATAGTGAAATGGTTTGGAAATTTGTTTGGTTATTTTTCTGGAAAAATAACATGTTGGAAAATATTGTTTAAATTTCACTTTGATTCTTTTGAGAATGGATGGTTTTGGAAAACTTGTTTATATTTAGTTATAAACTGCTTTGGTGAAAATGTTTCATATAAAATGTTTTTATATAAATGTAGCTAACTCTTCTATCCTAGTGGCATGGGTAGGGAAGTCATTGGGGAAGACCTAATGAGTTTTATACTCACCCTTGCTTTGGCACTTTGGTGATTTTGCAGATGTTGTATTCCGAGACACAGGTAAAGGTAAAGCATCTCATTACTAGTGGCTTGTGGTGATGTTTGGGGGATGCTGTGGAGATTAGATATTGTGGACCACTGAGTCTTGGTATCTTTTGGGAGTCATGTGTTGTTCTCTTTCTGCTGTGTACCTTGATGTTTGGTTTAGTCTTCCGTTGTTGTCTACTCTGATGTGGTTTAATATAAATTAAGTTGTTGTTTGGTCTTTCATTGTTCATGCATCATATAGTGAATGGTTAATGTATGAGTTGATTTCTAAAAGGGTAAATCGTCCCCCACTTGTATTTGAAACCCTTCGACATTTATTTCTAGCCTTTGGCATCTTGGGGATGTCGCTTAAGGCCTAGTAATGACTCGTTGATCTCTCATTCCAATGAGGATTGGCGGGACATTACAAATGGTATCAGCTTGTTCGGTCCTTGCCAAAAAAGTAGTCATCAATGATATTTGTCTTGGAGTTGAAATTACATCTTGTCTATTCCTTGGGTGGTCATCTTAGACAGGAGTATGATTGTCGGAACTTGAAATTTATAGCATAAAAGGACGTAGCTAACCCATTTATGTTGAACTTCAAGTTACCAGGGTGTTGGGTACACAAGTGTTTTGGATAAACTTTCAGAATTTTGGAAATCTCATTGTCATGGGTTTAGCCAATGAGATGAGCATGACATGCATTGTAGAGGAATGACTTTCCACTGGGATTGCATATCTCATTATGACGGATGAGTAAGGCTTTGGTATAAGTTTCCAATTTTTGAAAAATGCAGAAATTGATTTTCAAATGAAATATTTTGAAAAGCGGATATTTGGTGTATTTTGAAAATGGATTGATTTTCAAAAAGTACGTTGAATGTTTTCAAAAATGGTTGAACATGGAAAAACGTTGTATGAGAGCAATGTTGTGATAATTGATGTGATGGAATTTGAAATGCTAAGCCAATAGTTACTAGATAGTGAGATTGATGGAGTTTGTTCTTGGTTTAGAAAATGGCACCTGGTAGGCGTTGTCGAAACCATCCCAAAGAAGCTGCAGAGAATGTGGTTGCACCTGAACCATGTGTGAACCAAGAGTTGGTTCAGAGTATTGTCCATGCTTTTCAAGCTGTGGATACGGGGAACCGGAGGAATGATCCACGACATGTGGATCATACCATCCAGTTCATGAAGCAGAATCCAACGAACTTTAGGGGTGATGTTGAACCTGAGAGGGCGGAAGTCTGGCTAAGTAGGATGAATCGTATATTCGATTTCATTGGCATAGCTGAAAGTAAAGTTGACGACGTATATGCTCGAGGATCTTGCACTTCAGTGCTGGGATTTTGTAGTGCAGGCTAAATTGGATGAAGACCTTACATGGGAGGATTTTGAAGAATTTTTTAACAAACAATTCTATCCTCACACGTTCAAGATCCATATGATGACAAACTTTTTCAGCCTGAAGTAGGATAATCTCTCCACCATGGCGTATGCGGCTAAATTCATGAATTTAGTGCGCTTTGCACTAGAAGTTTCTGCAAGTGCATCGCTGAAGGCACACATCTTTGAATCGGGGCTAAGGTAGGAGATTCGTTTGAAGATTGTGGTGCTCTGTATTACATATTATACAAAGATGGTGAATAGAGAAACAATTTCTGAACGTGATATATCGGGATCAATGGGGGGAGGAAGTATGATAATACCCACAGGAATGGGTGGGAACTCTAATGCAGGGAGCAAGTGGAAGAGGGACACCTACTTCCTTGGTGGGAGTGCGAATCAGAACCAGACGGCGAGATCAGTCAACCTTCCTCCACGACCCCAGAGCAAAGAAGGTTGCTTTCAATGTGTTTCAACTGACCGCATGAAACTAGAATGTACATCACCACTGATAGCATGCCACAATTGCAACAAGATGTGGCATCTTCAGCTATATTGTCGCAGTGCTCCATGATTAGGTGTTCGGGACACTTCTCAGGCATCGCAACCATCGTATTCTTCGACAGGATGAGGACAATAGAATCAGTCTCATCAGCATAACAGAGCTAGCCATGGTGATTCTATAAATACCATGACTCCTCAACCAGGGCAGTCTCAGCAAGGCAACAAAGAGAAAATTGCAGCGACGAAACAATTGTATGAAGCTGAGCAAATGAATGTGGATGATCAGGCTAGACCATCTACAGTGAGAGGTATGATTATTTTTAATTCTACCCTCGTGCAAGTTTTGTTTGATACTGGTGCATCACATTCCTTCATTTCTTCCTGTGTTGTTGACTTTCTATGTTTAAAACTAGAAATGATGCCTTCTACCTTGAAACTACAAACTCCTCTTGGTGAAATAGAATGTCAAACCTTCGTGTGTAGAGAATGTTCTATAATTGTTGATGGAGTTGAGATGAAATGGGACTTCTCCATTTTGGATATAAATTTCTGTGATGTAATATTGGGTATGGATTGGTTGACAAGTTTTAAGGATCACATCAACTGTTATAGGATAACGGTTAGTTTCACGACTGAGGACGGCACTGAACATCTCTTCAGAGGAGAGATGATGGCCAAGAAAAGTGCAAAGAGAATGATGGCACCAATGGTGGGAATGATCTCTCACCAATTGGCAGTGTTGACTTTGGTATCAATGGAGGAGATTGAGGAAAATAGTTTTCCAGCTGTCTTGGATCAATTTCCTGATGTTTTTCCTCAAAACCTCTCAGGTTTACCACCTGTGAGAGATGTGGAGTTTATAATTGATCTAATTCTGGGGACTAGTCCTATCTCACTTCCATCTTATAGGATGGCACCAACGGAGTTAAAGGAATTGAAAGTGCATTTGGAAGAACTGGAAAGCAAAGGTTTTATTCAGCCAAGCGTGTCTCTGTGGGCAGCACCAGTTTTGTTTGTAAAGAAAGTAGATGGAACTTTGAGGCTATGTGTGTATTACCGTAAACTTAACCAAGTTATGATAAAGAATAGATATCCACTTCCACACATTGATGACCTGTTTTATCAACTAAGGGGAGCTCAGTGGTTCTCCAAGATTGACTTACGGTCAGGATATCACTAGCTATGAGTTCGGAAGGAGGATATTTCGAAGATAGCCTTCAGAAGCAGATATGGCCACTACAAATATGTAGTCATTCCTTTTGGTCTTACGAATGCACCAGCGGTCTTCATGGATCTGATGAATCAGATATTTCATTGATATCTTGATTCTTTTTTTGTGGTGTTTGTAGACGACATATTGGTGTACTCAAGAACAAGGGTTGATCATGAGAAACACTTGGATATAGTGTTGGATATCTTGAGAGACCATCAGTTGTATGAAAAAATATCAAAGTGTGATTTTTGGATACAAGAGGTATGCTTTCTGGGCCATGTTTTTTCTGAAAAAGGTGTTTCAGTGGATCCAGAAAAGATAGAAGCTGTTCTTTCTTGGAAACCACCGAAGAATGTCTTTGAAATACAAAGTTTTCTTGGTCTAGATGGTTATTATTGATGCTTTGTTCGTGACTTCTCATGATTGTATTCTCCTATGACAGCATTTACAAAGAATAATGCTCTATTTCAATAGACTGAGGAATTTTAGAGATCTTTTCAAGAGTTAAAAGTTCACCTTACATCAGCACCCATCTTGATCTTGCCTGAATCAGGACAAGGGTATGTGGTGTATTGTGATGCTTCAGGAACAGGGTTGGGATGTGTTCTCATGAAAGGAGACCATTTTGTTGCTTATGGTTCAAGGCAGTTGAGGTTGCGTGAGAATAATTACCCAACACATGATTTGGAGTTGGTTGTAGTCGTCCATTCTTTAAAAACATGGAGACATTATCTCTTCGGTGAGAAATTTACTATGTTTACAGATCACAAAATCCTAAAACAAATTTTCTCAAAACAATACTTGAATCTGAGGCAGAGGATATGGATTGAGTATCTCTATATGTTTGACTTTGACTTGATGTACACACCAGGAAAAGGGAATTTGGTGGCGGATCCATTGAGTAGAAATTCATATGCTCAGTTGGCGAAAGAAGCTTCAGACGAATGGCAGTTGATGTCGGTCTTAGCCGACATGCATGTGGAATGTGAAAACCGAGGTGATGTTTTGGTTTTCTTTTCAGCTACGCTTGTTCCTGATTTGGTGGAGATAGTAAAGGAGGCACATACATCTGATGTAGACTGTGTTGCAATGAGTTCAAAACTCAATGGTGGGGAGACCATTGTGGGATGGAAGTAGGATGAGAGTTTAGTTTTGTGGTTTCGGGATCGGATGGTTGTACCTTTAACTTCTCATGAGAAACTCCTTCATGCTTACCACCATTCTAGATGCATTTTAGGCACAGTTCTGGTGGAGAGGCATGAAAAGGAAAGTGGTTGAGTTCGTCTCATGATGCTTAACTTGTCAGCAGGTTAAAGTAGAGCATCAGCGGCTAGCCGGTATGTTACAATCTTTACCTATCCCTATGTGTAAATGGGATTATATAGCAATGGATTTTGTTACAGTTATTTCAATGATGGTCCAGAAACACGATTTCATTTGGGTGATAGTGGATCATCTAACCAAGTCGGCCCATTTCATCCCAATTCATGAAACCCATACGGTGGAAGATCTTTCAAAAATCTATATCCGAGAAGTAGTAAAGAGGCATGGGATACCAGTTTCTATCGTCTCAAATAGAGATCCGAGGTTCACATCTCGTTTATGGAAATCATTACAGCAAGCCTTGGGGACTCAGTTGACGATGAGTACAGCGTATCATCCTCAGACAGATGGGAAATTTGAGCGGATGATGCAAATGTTGGAAGACATGTTGTGGGCTTGTGTAATGGATTTTGGTGGCTCATGGTAGAATTATATACCCTTAATGGATTTCTCATAAAATAAATGTTATCAAGCCTCGATACGCATGGCTCTGTTTGAAGCATTGTATGGTCGTCCTTGTCCTTCTACACTTTGTTGGGTGGAAACAGGTGAGACTTCACTAGTTGGGTTGAGCCTTATCCAAGAAACAACGGAGAAGATCCAGTTGATTAAAAAGAGGATGGAGATAGCTCAGAGTCATCAGAAATCTTATGCGGATCATCGTCGAAGACCGTTGTCTTTTGCAGTGAGTGATCATGTCTTCTTGAGGATCTCTCCATCACTTGGACAACATCGTTTTGGGAAACAGGAAAAGTTATCTCCTCGATATATAGGCCCTTTTGAGATACTGGAATGAGTTGGAGATGTGGAATATCGGTTGGCATTACCACCACGGTTCAGTGCAGTGCATAATGTGTTCCATGTATCTCAGTTAAAGAAGTATCAACCCGATCCTGACCATGTGACCAGATGGGATCACATTGACCTATAGCCAGATGCTTCATTGTTACATATCCCAGTGCAGATTGTGGATAAGAAGGATACGCTCTTGAGTGGAAAAAACATCGGTCTAGTGTGGGTTTTATGGCAGCATGGTCAGATTCAGGAAGAGACTTGGGAACGCGAGAAAGATATGAAGGAGCAGTGGCCAGAACTCTTTCAGTCAAGCGATAGTTTTCTACTTTCCAAGGATGGAAAGGCCAATGGTGGGGAGAATGTAGTACCCCTAGTTTCTGGTATGTAACCCTTTATTGAGGCTTTTCATGGTTTTAAATTCAAGGGTGTGGAATGGGAGAGTCGGGAGAACTTGGAATGATGTTTGGAGGCAAAGGAGAAGTCACACGGTCAGTGCATGGTTTGTCTAACAGTGCGGTCAAACCGTGCGCAGTGAGTCTTGGAGGCAGTGACTTCTGCACGGTCGGGGCATAGTTTGTCTAACCGTGCAGCCAAACCATGCGTGAAGGATGGCTGGGGAAGAAGCTAATGCACGGTTAGCGCACGGTTTGTCAAACCGTGCGGACTAACCGTGTGGTCACTTAAAGTTAGATCCTAAAATTGTGGATCTAACTTGTTTTGCCTTTAATTTCCTTGTTTAAACCTCCTAAATGGCCCTAACTCGGTATTAATCTCCCTAAAAGGTTGTAAGACTTCTCCCAAGTGGTCTGGTGGTGATCTGAAGGCTTCCCTTGGTGATTCGAAGCCAGATTCTTAAGGTATGTTATCATTCTTGATCGGTTTCTTAGATCTACTTCACCTCTTCTCTCGTTTTCTTAAATCTACGCCTGTTATGCATAAATCTAAGGGTTTGGATACCAAATATGACAAGATTTGGTCTTGGTTGTGTTAGGAGAAGAGATCTAAGGTGGGTTTTTGGAGTTTTGACCTGGCGTTCTTGGTGTTCGTTGTCCGTCGTTTGGTTTCACCCAAATTGTTGAGGTAGGTGGCTTCACTCTCTACTCCTCTTGTTAGAATTGGTTGTTTTAGTTTCAAATTGGTTTTTTGAATTGAATTTATTGTGAAATATTAGTGAATTTTGTGCCAAGTGACTTGTCTATTTGAATTTAAAATGTTGATTTTAAATTATGATATTGCTGAAATTGGAAATGGTTTGATGAGAAAAGGGTTTTCAATAAAAAGGGTGTTTTATTGAAATGGTTTTGATGGATTTTTTTTCAATAAAAAGGCATATTTATTGAAATGGTTTTAATTGTTTGAACACACTTGGTTGGGATGGAAAATGGTTTTCAATAAAATGTGTTTTATTGAAAGGATGGTTTGGCGTGATTGTGGTAAATGTGAAGTGTGTGTTCATATTGCATTGTACGAGGCTTGGTTGAAATAGGACCTTGTGCTCGGTTCCAAAGGTGTAATGGCACATGGTAACTATATGTACGAGGCTTGGTTGAAATAGGACCTTGTGCTCGGTGCCAAAGGTTTAATGGCACATGGGAATAATTACCTTATGACGACTTGGTAGATCGACGAGAGACTGCTCATGAGTATGGAACTATCATAACGATGCATGCATGGTTGATTTCACGGGTTTGAGAAATGGTTGGGAATGCCAAAATGGGATATTGTGAAATGGTTTGGAAATTTGTTTGGTTATTTTTCTGGAAAAATAACATGTTGGAAAAGCTGGTTTAAAATGCACTTTGATTCTTTTGATCATGGATGGTTTTTGAAAACTTGTTTATATTTAGTTATAAACTGCTTTGGTGAAAATGTTTCATATAAACTGTTTTTCTATAAATATAGCTAACTCTTCTATCCTAGTGGTGTGAGTAGGGAATTCATTGGGGAAGACCTACTGAGTTTTATACTCACCCCTACTTTGGTGCTTTGGTGCTTTTGCAGATGTTGTATTCCGAGACACAGGTAATGGTAAAACATCTCATTACTAGTGGCTTGTGGTGATGTTTGGGAGATGTTGTGGAGCTTGGAGCTTGTGGACCACTGATTCGTGGTGTCTTTTGGGAGTCTTGTATTGTTCTCTTTCTGCCGTGTACCTTGATATTTGGTTTAGTATTTCGATGTTGTGTACTCTGATGTGGTTTAATATAAATGAAGTTGGTGTTTGGTCTTTCATTGTTCATGCATCATATAGTGAATGGTTAATGTATGAGTTGATTTCTTGAAGGATAAATCATCCCCCACTTGTATTTGAAACCCTTTGGAATTTATTTCTAGCCTTTGACGTCTTGGGGATGTCGCTTAAGGCCTAGTAATGACTCGTTGAGATCTCAAGCCAATGAGGATTGGCGGGTCATTACAAATGGTATTAGCTTGTTCAGTCCTTTCCAAACAAGTAGTCATCAATGATCTTCATCTTGGAGTTGAAATTCCTTATTGTCTATTCTTTGGGTGGTCATCTTAGACAGGATTAGGATTGTCAGAACATGAAATGTATAGCATAAAAGGATGTAGCTAACACCTTTATACTGAACTTCAAGTTACCAGGGTGTTGGGTATACAAGTGTTTTGGATACACTTTTAGAATGTTGGAAATCTCATTGTCATGGGTTTAGCCAATGAGATGAGCATGAAATACATTATAGAGGAATGACTTCCCACTAGGATTGCATATATCATTGTGAGGTATGAGTAAGGATTTGGTATAAGTCTCCAATTTTTGAAAAAATGCAGGAATTGATTTTCAAATGAAAGATTTTGAAAAGCGGATATTTGGTGTATTTTGAAAATGGATTGATTTTCAAAAAGTATGTTGAATGTTTTCAAAAATGGTTGAGCATGGAAAAAGGTTGTTTGAGAACAATGTTTTGATAATTGATGTGATAGAATTTGAAATGCTAAGCCAACAGTTGCTAGAGAGGGAGATTGACTGAGTTTGTTCTTGGTTTAGAAAATGGAACCTGGTAGGCGTCGTCGAAACCAACCCGAAGAAGCTGCGGAGAATGTGGTTGCACCTGAAGCACGTGTGAACCAAGAGCTAGTTCAGAGTATTGTCCAAGATTTTCAAGCTATGGATACGGGGAACCAGAGGAATGAGCCATGACATGTGGATCATACCATCTAGTTCATGAAGCAGAATCCACCAAACTTTAGGGGTGATGCTGAACCCGAGAGGGCAGAAGTGTGGCTAAGCAGGATAAATCGTATATTATATTTCATTAGCACACCAGTAGAGCTAAAAGTAAAGCTGGCGATGTATATTCTTGAGGATCTTGCACGTCAGTGGTGGGATTTAGCAGTGAAGGCTAAATTGGATGAAGACCTTACATGGGAGGATTTTGAAGAATTGTTTAACAAACAATTCTATCCTCACATGTTCAAGATCTAGAGGATGGCAGACTTTTTCATCCTGAAGCAGGAGAATCTCCTTGTCATGGCGTATGCTGCTAAATTCATGAATTTAGTGCACTTTGCACTAGAAGTTGCTACTAGTGCATCATTGAAGGCACTCATCTTTGAATCGGGGCTAAGGTAGGAGATTCGTTCAAAGATTGTGGTGCTCTGTATTACGGATTATACGAAGATGGTGAATAGAGAAACGGTTGTTGAATGTGATATATCGGGATCAATGGGGGGATAAAGTATGATGATACCCATGGGAACGGGTGGGAACTATAATGCGGGGAACAAGCGGAAGAGGGACACCTACTTCCTTGGTGGGAGTGCGAATCAGAACCAGACGGCGGGATTAGTCAACCTTCCTCCACGACCCCAGAGCAAAGAAGGTTTCTTTCAATGTGGTTCGACTGACCACATGAAACGAGAATGTACATCACCACTGATAGCATGCCACAATTGCAACAAGATGGGGCATCTTCAGTGATATTGTCGCAGTGCTCCACGATCAGGTGTTCGGGACACTTCTTAGGCATCGCAACCATCGTATGCTTTGACAGGATGAGGACAACAAAATCAGTCTCATCAGCATAACAGAGCTAGCCATGGTGATTCTCTAAATACCATGACTCCTCAACCAGGGCAGTCTCATCAAGGCAACAAAGAGAAAAGTGCAGCGATGAAACAATTGTATGGAGCTGAGCAGATGATTGTGGATGATCAGGCTGGACCATCTACAGTGAGAGGTATGATTCTTTTGAATTCTACCCTCATGCAAGTGTTGTTTGATACTAGTGCATCACATTCCTTCATTGCTTCTCGTGTTTTTGACTTGCTATGTTTAAAACTGGAAATGATGCCTTCTACCTTGAAACTGCAAACTCCTCTTGGTGAAAGAGAATGTCAAACCTTCGTGTGTAGAGCATGTGCTATAATTGTTGATGGAGTTGAGCTAAAATGAGACTTCTTCATGTTGGATATGAATGTCTATGATGTAATACTGGGTATTGATTGGTTGACAAGTTTTAAGGCGCACATTTACTGTTATAGGAGAATGGTTAGTTTCACGACTGAGCATGGCATTGAACATCTCTTCAGAGGAGATAGGATGGACAAGAAAAGTGCAAAGAGATTGATGGCACCAATGGTGGGAACAATCTCTCACCAATTGGCAGCGTTGAATTTGGCATCAATGGAGGAGATTGAGGAAAATATTTTTCTAGTTGTCATGGATCAATTTCCTGAAGTTTTTCCTCAAAACTTCTCAGGGTTACCACCTGTGAGAGAAGTGGAGTTTACAATTGATCTACTTCTGTGGACCAGTCCTATCTCAATTCCATATTATAGGATGGAACCAAGGAGTTAAAGGAATTGAAAGTGTAGGTGGAAGAACTAGAAATCAAAGGTTTTATTCGTCCAAGCGTGTCTCTGTGGGAAGCACCAGTTTTGTTTGTAAAGAAAGCAGATGGAACTTTGAGGATATGTGTGGATTATTGTAAACTTAACCAAGTTATGATAAAGAATATATATCCACTTCCATGCATTTATGACCTGTTCTATCAATTAAGGGGAGATCAGTAGTTCTCCAATATTGACATACAGTTAGGATATCACCAGCTGCGAGTTCGAAAAGAGGATATTCTGATGATAGCCTTCAGAAGCAGATATGGAGAGATAAAGAAAATTGAATACATTTATGTAGATGGCCTACGTCATAATCTCCTTAGTGTGAGTCAACTCTGTGACTCGGTACTTATAGTTAATTTTAATCATAAAGGATGCACAACCAAGGGAAACATAAGAAATTCACTTATGAAGGGATGCAGAACATAAGGAAACTTATATCAGGTTGACAGTAAATAAAAAATTTTCTACATGACTATTTTAAAATAAAATAACATGTGGAATCATATATTGGGGTACATCAATCAACAAGACATGGAAAAAATATCAAAACTGAAGATTTTAATAGACATTCCCAACCTAAAGTGTGAATATGAAAAGTCTTATGATGCTTGCATTAGGGGAAAGCTGGTCTACAGTTCATATCATCCAAAGAAGAAAATTACTTCTCATATTCTTTATCTCATTCATACAGATGTATGTGGGCTGATAAATGCTTCTAGAACTCATGGAAAAGGGTACTTCATCCTTTTTATAGATTATTACATTAGAATGGAATTTTTAATGGTTATACATAGGAAATGACATGTGATTGACTGCATGAAAACTTATTGGCGAATCACCAAGAATGATACTGGATGATCAATCAATGTGATGCGATCTGACAATGGAGTGGAATACACATCCATTGAATTTGAAAATTACCTGGAGAAGTATGTGATACAACATGAATAATCTTCTATGATAACTCCACATCAAAATGTAGTTGTTGAGAGTATGAATCGATAGGTGAACAACATAGAAAGAACTATGTTGATTGAGAGTCTTATTCCACAACATTACTGGAAATAGGTCGTTCAAACTGCATTGTATATTCAAAATCGAACAGGTCTTTATATGGGTAAGACAAAGAAACCATATGAATTGTGTCATGGAATTAATCCCTCTTTAAAGAACTTTCATGTTTTTGGAAGTAAATTCTTCATCTGAAATAAATAAATGAATCAAGGGAAGTATGGTGAAAATGAATATGAAGGAATTTTCCTTGTATACTCAATGAACAACAAAGCCTACAATTGTTTTAACAAGCGCTTAGGAAGGATTGTGTAAAGTAGCAAT
Source organism: Viscum album (assembly GCA_963277665.1). NCBI lineage: Eukaryota > Viridiplantae > Streptophyta > Magnoliopsida > Santalales > Viscaceae > Viscum > Viscum album. The sequence goes on along the minus strand of OY728155.1, from coordinate 352,783,272 downwards.
GTTAATATCATTGAAGAGAAAATCACAAATGATTCAAAGATTTTATATGCTGATGTTATAGAAAATGATGAAGAAAGTGAACATGGAGTAAATGAAAATATATAATTAAAGGAAGGTGTACAAAACCCTCAGGAGTCACATCATGATGTTGACTCAGAAGAAGAATCTGAAGAGGAAACCTTGGCCGGAGAGAATGTGGTTAAATCTCGAAGGAGGAATCAAAGAGCATAAATTTTTCAATCCAACATTATTGGGGATTGGACTGCACCCACACAAACAAGGAGAATGATGAATAACACCCAATATGCATTTATGTTATTTGTGGAACCATTTTCATTTGAAGAAGCTGCAAAGGATGAATTGTGGGTGAATGCGATAAATGAAGAGTTAGATCAGATTGACAAGAATCAGATAGGGATCTAGTCAAGAGACCCAAAGGTCACAATGTGATTAGTACAAATTGGATTTTCAAGAACAATTTTTATGATCATGGAAGTGTTATCAGAAAAAATGCATGACTAGTATGTAATGGATATTCACAGAATAAAGGTGTTGATGTTGAAGAAACCTTTTCTCTAGTGGCTAGACTGCAGTCAATTAGGCTTTTCCTTTCCATGGAAATATAGAGTGGATATAAATTATATCAAATGGATGTCAAGACAACGTTCTTTAATGGTGTTCTCGAAGAAGAAGTCTACATTGAACAACCAGTGGTTTTTCTTCTGAGTACTGATGAAACAAAGGTTTGTAAACTAAATAAGGCTCTCCATGGTTTGAAGAAGGAACCACAAGCATGGTATTCCTAGCTGGATTTTTATCTCAAGAAGATAGAATTCAAAAGAGGAGTATATCACAATCTATATGTGAATAATTATCCAAAAGATGAATTCATGGTTCTAGTTTATGTTGATGACGTTATATTTGGTAGAAGAAGGCAGAAATCAGTGGATGAATTTTCCAATCACATGAAATCAGAATTTGAAATGTCTATGATTGGGGAGCTCACATATTTCTTGGGGCAGTAGGTGACTCAAAAAATCATTACACTTTCAAATCTGAAGGAAAATATGCAAGAGAGTTTCTAAATAAATTTAATATTCATGACTATAAACCAATGTTGACTCCAATTATAGTTGGAATAAAACTTGTAAACCATTAGGATGGGACACATGTAGATCATACAATGTACAAAAGGATTATTGAGATCTTATTCTACCAGACAGCAACACGACTAGACATTGTTTTTGAAACATACTTAGAAGCTAGCTTTTAGAGTAATCCAAAGGAAGAACATATGGAAGTAGTAAAAAATAATCATGAGGTATATTCAAGGTACTAAAAATTACGGCTTGTACTTTTTTGTAGGAAGGGACAGTGAATTAACAGCATTTTCTGGTGCTAAATGGGCTATATATGTAGTTGAAATAAAGTACACCAGTGGTGGAGCATTCTATATTAGGAAGAAATGTGTTGGTTAGTTAAGAAAGAAACAATAAAGTAATTCTCTTAGTATTGTTGAATTTGAGTACATCTCTGCTAAAAAAGAATGCACTCAACTATTATTGATGAAGAAACAACTAATAGATATTGGTGATGAGGTGAAACAACCAATGGTGATTTATTATGATAACAAGAGAACGATTGATCTTATGAAGAATCATGTTCAGAATTCTCATACAAAACATATTGAGATTAGATATCACTTTATTAAGGAAAAAGTTGAACAAGGCATGATCAAAATGGACTATGTTGGAACCAATGAGAAAGTGGATGACATCATGACCAAGCCACTGTCAGTGGCAGTTTTGAGAAACATCGATTGAATCTCGATGTTCATCCACCTCCCAGTGTATAAGAAGGTTACAAATTTCCCCTCTCCCTAGTTATGTTAATTTTTTTAATCTATTTGTGTATGTGATGTAGGTTTATGGGGGAGATACTATCCATGGGTGTTTTGAGATGTACAATGAACAAATACCGGTCTTTGGGTTTATTGTCTATGGGGAAGGAATAAATTTATGACATGTGAGGACATGTGATAGGCATGTAATTCTTCTGTGACCCAATAAGAGAATTTCTTAAGAGAATTTCTTGGTATTATTTAAGAATTAAAAAAAATAGGAACCCAATTAAAGATTCCCCTCTTGTTTTCTACACCGATCATTACTCACGTAGAATTATATTGTTGGCTAAGTTGATTCTTGCGTTTCATGTTTTTATTGTGGCCGGTGCTCTATTGAATTTTTTTGGAGATTACCAACAAACCCAAAGGGGGGTATTATTGGAACCATGGTCGTTCTATGCTGGAAATGAAGTATGTTTTGTGTTTTTTGTCAATCCTCATTATAAGTTCAAGAATATTTTTAGAAAAGGGGTCATATAGTTCAAGCAGACAACAGTATAGAAGGTGGCGTCGTTTCCTAGTATTTTCCAAAATTTTTGGCCTAAAAATCAGAAAATGGATAAATTTGGGTTTGGAAAAGGAAGTTTCAAGCAATATTGTACGTGTATTAGAAACTTGCACACAAGGCATTTTTTAGGATCAAAATGTCAAAATATGGCAAAGGAAACAAGTGCACGCAAGCCTTTAATGTGTGCGAAATATGAGGTTGCACAGAAGAATCTTATATGCCCAATGCGACGTCAAAATGGGTTTTGTGTACTCATGAAGAATATTACATGCACCGATAAAGGCGCATCAGAAATTTGCGTGTAGGGTCATCAATACCTATAAATAGGCGGCTACCCCCATGGAAGACAAAAAGAATTTTCCAACAAAAGTCTGACTGCTCTGCCACGTGAAAGATTTGCACAAGAAATATTGGAAGAAATTGAATCTTGCACACAAGGTGTTCATTTATAATGAAAAGAATAAGTGAACCCTTTGGTGTAGTTGCACGAAAGATAAGGGTTGTGAGGAAATTAGGGGTTTCGTAGAAGTCATATTTTGCGATAATTCCCAAATATTGCACGCAAGTTGAGGTATTGCACGCAAGTGTGGAGTTATGATTCCAAAAGGATTTTAACTATCCTATTTGTTTGATCAGTGGCTTCAACTGCATCAATCCAGGACTTCAATGCAAGCAATGTCTCATGCTGAACAGAGACAAATACTTCACTGCAAATCTATTGAAGTGGTCATCAAGTCGATAAACTGATTTTGACTTCTCTTAAGGTAGTGAGCTAGGAGGAGTCGAGGGAAGTGATCTGAGGAATGTAGTGAGCTATCCCTGAACCTTTTTAAAGGTAGTGTGCTTGGAACAAAGTGACTATGACCAAATCTTGTAATCCTAAAACTAGTAAATATTAGTGTATTTATGTATGACCGACACACTGTCATCGTATGCTACTTGGACATAGTCCTTTGCGGTGAACCAAGTAAAAGTGTTGTGTCATCTCCCTACTTTCATTTGTTTGATAGATTTAACAAGTTCCTACCAACATGGTAACCAGATTCACAACTTTAAAAAGAAAAAATTGACACCCTGATTCACCCCTCCCCTCTCAGGCTGTTTTGGGGTCCTTCAATGAACACATCATCCCTCATCCCAAAACTATATAGCGATGATCTCTAATATAGTAGGAAATCTTATTGATCATATATCTGTAATGTGATACATGTGTCGAAATATAATGTGCTCTAAATGCTCTCCCCTATCATAAGGTACCTTTCTATCTCCTCCCAATGAGTTTTTAAATAATTTTCACCTTTAGTGTAAATTTCTCCCATTACTTAGAATGTTTTTATGGATGGTTTCTGAAGGTTGGATCGTAAATATCAAGTCCATGGAAGTCTTTTCATGGAATTCTATTCATGGAAGTATAGTCTCAAATGTCAATTTTTTGAAGGATAGTTCGTATAGGATTTTAGTTTTGAAAGTGGTTAGGATTAAAATCAAAAAACAATCATTATGGTCTTGAGTTTCATGAAAAGATATCACTAGTCTATATTTCATGAAAATCCCATAGTCCCCTAAGGGACCCCTACCCCTATTTATAAGCATACAGCCAAGCCAAGTTTCATGAGTAGAACATTCCAATCATAAATTTTTAAAGGTTTTACCTTAGAATCCAACCATCATTTCTCTTTTCAACTCTAATTTATACCAGGGGTATTTTTATTCTAAAATATACATTTCAAGAGAGAGTTAAAGGAAGTTACAATTGTTTTGAGGCAAAATCAGGCCAAAATCACCCAAAAATCTACTTAAGGGACTCGATTCAAAAAGGTCTCCACCTTCACTAATGGTTGTGGATCATGAAAGTATCTTTTATGTAGAACTTTGATGGTAACATTCAAACAACATAAGTCTAGGTTTGTGGAGTGATATTTCAAGGAAGTCTCTGGCTATGTGGAGTTTTGATGGTAACCTCCACACAGTGAAACTTTGGTTTACAGACCCTTTCCCATTCTGGAAGCTCATATAGTTTCATAAAGTACTTTATATTTTATGAAACAAATTCCTTTTCCTCCTCTAGGATTATAAATACCCCCCACCCCCACCCCATGTCTAACTTTTACAAGGATGTGACCTTTTAGATTCTAAGAAAACCTCTGATTTCATGATACTCTGGAGCTTCATGAGAGAGAGAGAAGATGGATTTCCCAAGGTATACATCTTTCACAAAACCATCTCTGATGATTTTTTGATAATCTCAACCCATGGTGGATATTCCTTTCACAAAGTTCTGAAATATTTTCATAAGAAGAAATCCCTTTGAGGCTCTTAGGGTTTCATGAGATAACTATCCTTCACAAAACTAACCTCATGGGAACCAAGACTTTTCCCCGAGGTAGGGTCACTCTATTTAGTAAAAATACTATTTTGAAAGACCCCTAGCCTCTGAAAGACACCTAGCCTTCATAAAGATCCAAAAATTCATGAAACCCATCCTTGAATCGTCTCAATGGTTCCTCCTTTCAGTTGATCCTACTTCATGAAATTTGAGTGCTTGGTTCCCCTGTGATCATCCAAAACTAGTTTAACTGCACCCCAAGTCCTCGTGTGACTAGTACCACATATCCTTGTATCCTTCCACATTGCTCCAAGTGTGGCCTGGGTCTTTAACCTACCTGTATCTCCTAAGAATAGGTACCTTAACATCTATCTCTCCTAATAATAGGTACCCTAACATCAGGACTCCTGATTTCCACTCCTCCATAGAAGTGTAAATTTCATTTAATGTCCAAAGGTGTCTGAGAAGTGGACACGTAAGCCATGTAGGTAACATATTCAAGAGAAATAAATCACCTACCTCGATAGAAATTAATTATAATAAATCTTCCTATCACTTTTTCATGGCCCCCATAAGGGGTAATCCCCATCCACATCTGAGCAGCAAACATAAAACTACCTAAATCCATGTCCTAGTCACATTTCATTAAATTGCATGACAATGTCCAAGATACAAGGAATAAAAATTCCTAGCTCCACATCCCAGTCACATGAAGTTAAATTTCATGATATTTTATAATCTAAAAGATTTAAAAATTCCTAATTTCACATAGCAGTCACACTATGTTACACTGCATGACAATGTTAGATCTGAAAAACATAAAACTCCCTAGCTCCACATCCTAATTTTATGACGTTAAACATCATGATAATGTCTAAACTACAATATGTAAAACTTCTTAGCTTCACATCCTAGTAACATGATTTTAAAATTTATAACAACATCTAAGTTCCAACATATAAAAACCTCCTAACTTCACATCTTAGTCGCATGACATTAAACTATAAGAAAATTTCCTCAGTATGTGATTTAAAATTGTAGCCTTACCCTATGAAATGAACATAGGATTCTCCATATATTATCATTATGGGATTACTACTTTTATATAATATCCCCAAGGGATGGTTATCCTACATTGGGAAGCTTCCATGCATAATCTCTACACCATATACCGAAGGGTTAATCCTCCTACATCATGAAGATTCTACATAGAATCCCCAAACAATACCTCATTGATGCTCCTTTCGGGACACAATCATCCTTACCACATGATGTTAAACAACATGGACTAGGTCTGTCACATAATATTAAATTGTGGAATCAAACTACATTGTTTTTTATACCTATATCTTAAATAGGGTATATAGGATGCCTCCATGAGGTTCAATCCTGAAATCATTCAGTGTGAAATTATCCCTTTTGGGAGGGACACTCAGAAATTCTAGTGTGAAATCTTCCCACATGGGGACACACTCCATCGCCCATCCCTGAAAGATGTTAAACCTGAACCCCATTCATCTTCACAAGATGTTAGACTTGTTACCTGATCCAGCATCCCTACCACATGCAATAAACATAGGATTAATAAGGTAAAAACCTTAGGATACTTATAACCATGGTTTCAATTATCACATGAACAAAATGAGATGCCTTAGGTTATATTTCTATGATGCATCACACATGATATTCCCTCCAAAATAGGAAGAGTTTATAGGTGACCAATCTACCCAACATCCATACATGCCTAAAATGATGCTAATACCTCCCCTAAATAATGTTTTCTTATCCATTGAGACTTAAGAAACATAATTCACTAACATACACCTCGATATGGCCTCAATAATGAGTTTTATAAATGTGAATTAAATCTATGAGGGTGCCCGAACTAGGCGACAAGCTCTATGGAGGAATCCATGGAAAGAGGAACTGATAACCCATCATACGATTTCAATCGAATAGAATATATAACTAATGAAAGTGATGAAATATTCCCACCTTTGGAATGAAGGAATGTGTTGAAATAGAAAGTATTTCATATCCATTGGGCATAAGGATAGTATTGTGCCCTAGTGAAAGTGTCAAAAACAGGGTTGGTGCAGATTTTCTGGATGTTTTCATTGAGGAGGTTCTGACACTACCCCCTTGATGTGATTTCAAGTTTTGAATAAACTTTTAGTTAGGTGATACATCATTTTCAATTTATACCTATAGAATTCCACCCTCAGTGTTATAGGATTTGAGGACCTATATTGATGATCTGATTCCTAGTGTGTCATCATGGGGAGATCTAGTTTTGTTCTTCCAGAAGGATAATGGTAGTATGAGTTTTTTATTGAATATTGAAGGCTTAATTAGTTTACGATCAAGTATTATCACCCAATTATAATAATTTAAGGTCTCCTTGACCATTTGAGAGGATCTATTTAGTTTTATAAGATTTATATATGGTCTAGATATCATCAGGTGAGGGTGAATGAGGTATATATTCTGAAGACAGATTTTCAGTATTGGTATGGGAACATTGAGTTCATATTCATGTCATTCGATGTCATTAATTCACTAAATATATTCATGGGACTCATGAAATACATGTTTCATGAGTTTTTGGACCAATTAATAGTTATTTTAATTGATGGAATTCTCACATACTGAAGGTTATAGGCGGATCATGTTAAGACCCTAAGGACCATTTTACGGACTCTTCAACGCCACCAGATGTACGTGAAATTTATCAAGTGTATTTTTTTGATAGAATAGGTGAAATACTTATAAATGTGGTGTCCCAAAAAGAAGTAATGGTGGATAAAAGAATGTTTGGGGTGTTTTTTTATTTTGGAAGCATCCAAGAATGTGGAAAATGTCTATAGATTTCTTGGTATTACAAGTTATTATCAAAGGTTCTATTTCAATTTATCATGAATTTTAGTCCTATTAATAAGATTGAACAAGAAATACCAACCATTAATTTTTATTTATCAGTTTCATTAAGAATTAAAATATTTAATGGAATAGTTTTTCAGCACCCCAATCCTTCGGTTTTCAAAGGAGGACATGATGTTTAAGGTGTTCTATGATTCTTCCCGCTTGGGTTTAGAGAAGATCTTGATGTAGTGGTGGGAAGTGATATTGATAGAGCTAATATTTTCCACATTTTTGTATGAATTTAAATTATTTTAATCATCCAAAATTATCAATTTGATCTTTTATGAATCAATATTGGATTTATGATGTGTTTTGAGAAAAATAGTGAAAAGTGCCTAATTCTAGATTTTGAACAGATTTTTACATCAAGGGTATTTTTTTAATTTCATGAACAATATAAATCCAAATTGAGTGAATATTTTTTTATAATAATTATTTTATTTTATTAAACTTTTTCTTCTAGATCGGAAGATGATTCGGTCATCTAGATCCATTAAAAAATCAATGAAGTTAAAGATTTTTTGGGAGGACAGCGTGGACCCCACCACCGTAACGGAAGTCCATATCGGTCTACACAACATAAAGTTTGGTGATTACACCTATAATAGAACAAGGACACATAGGGTTGGATATAAAATTAATTGGAGGGAGTTTTGAAGTAATTAAGGTTACCTTTTGGTGTTATACTTTTGAAAGAAGCTTCTTGGAAACTTCATCCAGAAAAAGAAAATCCCAATGAAAAATTCATAACCCACACATATGATGTCCAAATATGATGAAATTTTGAAGAGATATGGAAAATATATTTATGAAAAACATTCATTAAGGGTGTAATGCATGAATATTTCATTTATTGGGGATAAAAATTGTCAACTTTTGGGGGGGAAATCTGCCTATAAAAGGAGGGGAGCTCCTTCCTCTCAAATCATCCCATTCTCCATCCATTCCTTCAGGGCACCAAGGAAGAGATCTCCACTGAGGGAGGCCGGCCGAAAATATTCCCCCTTTATTTTTAATTTTTTATTTTCTTTATTTTTGTTTTAGTTTTCAATTGTAATTTAGATTTCTAATAAATTAATACATTGTTTTTATTTCTGTGTCCACTCATCCACCCTATTTTCTTCATCATATTTTATCCTCATTTTCTTCTTTTGTTCTTATCCTATTATCCACCATGACCTCTTACCATAAAAAATGAGGGGTTAACCTAAGATTTTCCTCAATGGAGGTATGTGGAAATTTCATTTATTCTATTCTTAAATACCTATGTTTTATTATGTTTGTGACGAGAAAGAGTGATGTGTATAGGTGTGGAGATCGTCCACCACAACACTGATCTCAAACTCATTTATATTATTTTATTAATTCTTATCCCTTCCTTATACTAGATACAATATCTTGATATGATGTATTTGAGCCATTTAGTGATTGAAATGACATACGATGGAGCCAGGTCTTGGAAGATGTCACACTCTCGATCGAGGTGTGCCATCAACCTTGATTATAGGAGGAGGTGAAGTTAAGATTGATAAATGCATTAAAGATTTCACACCAATAAATAATAGAATATTAATTAATGACTAAGATATCATAATTTAATTATCAAACTTAATTTAAATACTAACAAGTAGAATGATGGAACCCACAAACCAACCCATAAAGGCCAAGTTCTTTCTCAATTAATTTCATTTTTTCATTGCATGTTAGTTTTATATTTTATTTAAATTAAATTGAATTCCATTCCTAGATTAAATAAAAACAACCAAAAATAATTAGTTTAGTTAAATTAGATTAAGTGAGTGAACGACTAAAAAAACTCCTCAAGATAGACAACCCTGGTCAGCCTATATACTGCACCAGAAAAATTCAATTGCTTTTACCACGCCCTATGACAGGCATGCGTCAAAACTGGCATCATTGCTGGGGATCCAATAGGTTGTTTACATTATTTTTTCTATTTTAAAATTTTATATAGTTTTCATTATTTTTTAAAAAAAATCTACAAAAAAACTTTTTCCATGATGCATTCAAATTCAAATTATTATGCATGGAACAATTACTCATAGGTGCAGGAGGAAGAAACATACTACACTGAGGAGGCCCTCCAACAAAGAATTGATGCACTAATAATAATGTTCAATCAGGTGGAAAGAGGCATAGCAACATGGATCTCACAGGAATATTTGATGGCCATGGTCTATGAACTCCAAGTTGACTTAAAAAGATTCAAGGACAAGAAGGAAGTGCCACTGGTCTTCCTAGACTTCACTGAAGACATCCATGAATTCAAAGCCAAACTTGAGGTGGATGATCTTGACTTACTACCTCCATCTAGTGAAGATCAACTCCAAGAGGAACTTTCAATTGAAGAGGAGATTAAAGTCTAACCAACTCAGGGAGATGATACAATCTTAAACTTAAACTCTTTCAATTTTATTGAAACTAATTTGAATATCACCCATAATAGTTTTGAATTTTTGGATTTGTCCATCTTGTATTATTCCTTGGAGGATGAGGAGGGAAAATAAATTTCACCTGTTAAGGAACATTTAGATCTCTCTAAACACATTGAATTTTTACTAGAGGGAGCTCAATAAGGTAAAGGGAATGTTTCACAAGTAGCAACAAATGAGGAGGAGATTCCATACATCATCCTACCCCTGACATACAAGTTGTACAACATTACGAAGGGGGTGGATCTGGTGTACTCTATCCATGGAGTCATCCTCAATAAGAACAAATAACTGCAAGCTGGGAAGATCCACATGTGGTGGTTCAAATCCAAGATGCTTCATCCACCGACAGATTATGGATAAAAGCTGGTAATGCCCTCTGGAGGCATTAAAAGATGCCAAGGTCCACTTGGGGGATCATACCAAGATTTATCCTTTACTTGATTTTTATTACTTTAATTTTCAATATTTAGAATCTAAATTTCAATTTTAGTATTAGTAATTAGTATAGCATGTGGCCCACTCCCTATTATCTTTTTGAGCTTTAATGACATGATCTTTGTGCTTAACTGAGTTTTTTTCTTTTATAGGTTCATGATGGAAGAAGGAAACCCAAAGCATTGTAGGAATAGGACCAAAGATTTATTTTAAAAGGGAGTTCAAATTTTATGATTATCTCTTAAACTCCTTACATTTTTTGTTCCAAAACATGATTTGATCTTTAAAGATAATAATTGCATACTCATACTCGAATTAATTCTTACTTGACCTATCTAGGAGACATGATTTTCTAAGGAACCCTATGATTCCATGTTTTAGATTTCAATGTTAATGAGATTGAATGAGTAAAATGGAAAACTAAATGTTTAAATTGAAATATTGATATTGAAATGACGACTCATGATTTGAAGGAATTTATTGATGCATGTAAATGAAATTTCCCTACCATCTTTTATACTTTGAATTTTTGAAATTCATGTGAATTAATTTTTTATTATTGATCATGCATTTAGTGATTGTCCAATTTCATATGTCTCATTTCTGATAGGATTTCTAGATCAAGTACTTCCTATTTATTCTTGGGCATATTTCTTGAGTGCCCATGGGACATCTCACTAACCAAAACTTGCATTTGAACTTGTTGAAGTTATGAATATGAAAAAACATATTTAAAATGATTGAGGAATCTATTGAAAAGACCTTATTCTTAATGAACACCTTTACATAAATCCTTAATTTAGCACATAGATACCATGAATGACCTTTATAGGTATGAGTCATGTTTCAAGACATTTTTATCCATTCCTACCCTACTCTTGGTATTTTTATGATATTTTAAAGATGAAGTGTAGGGGTGAAGGGATTCATGGTGGAAGGGTTGATTTACATTGTAAGAAGAATATGTGGGGGTGCTATTGTGGGAATTGTAAAAGGTTGTGTAATCATTCATTTTACTCTATTGTTTTGTCCCTATTGAATAAAAAAAATAAAAATGACAAAAATAATCAACAAAAGAGAAAAAAATGGGTTGTGATTTGAGAGAACCAAAAATCACCATTTTCCAGACTGATGATCTTCTAATCATATGTGGTTAGGTGATGGTTGTGAGGTTTGATGTAATCATAACTTTCAAAATAAAAAATCAAATTTAAAAAAAAATCAAGAGGTTACATTAATCATTCATTATGCTTTACTTTTACCATGACCTTACTTTGAGTTTTGGGGGAAGTGGGTGTTGGTACATTAAAGGAGAAATTTTCATTACAATTTTTGATATAATGCATTGTAATTAAGTGATAAACCTCATCCTTGAGCCTTAATTTTTAAAACATCAAATCCTACCAACCTTAAGACTCAGAGTCATTTGAACCTTTATTGAAAATTTCTCATGATTTTATGTGCCTTTTGTCTTTACAAAGTGGAGAAAATAGTTCTTTTACAAGATTACGGATAAGGTGTGTGTTCTCATGATATAAGCATAGCTCTGCTTGAGTTTTATCATGAGAGATGGGAGGAAAAAATTTAAAATTGAGGTAAATCATGATGTGTCATGCTTAATAATAATGAATTGAGAAGCTTGAATGAAAGAAAGAAGAAGTTCCATTTTTTTCATAGGGGAAAATAAAATACATGAATTAATTATTTATTTAAAAAATGGGAAATTAAATTGATATTTTATGTGGATTTTTTAATTTTTTATTTAACATTGAAAATTGTTAAATTTTATTACTTTGGAATTTGAATATTGGTAACATTGGTGTCCTTTGAATTCCATGTTGATATTTCATGCTTGAGGACAAGAATAGTTTAAGTGTTGGGGAATTGATATAGCTAATATTTTACACATTTTTTGTATGCATTTAAATTGTTTTAATCATCCAAAATTATCAATTTGATCTTATATGAATCAATTTTGGATTTATGATGTGTTTTGAGCAAAATGGTGAAAATTTCCTAATTTTGGATTTTGGACAGATTTTTACATCAAGGGTATTTTTATCATTTCATTAAAAATATAAATCCAAATTGAGTGAATATTTTTTTTATAATCCTTATTTTATTTTCTTCAACTTTTTCTTATGTACCAGGAGATTATTCGACCATCTAGATCCACTAAAAAATCGAAGAAGTTGAAGATTTTTCTAAGCAAATAGCATGGACCCCACCACCATAACAGAAGTCCATCTCGACCTACACAACTCCAATTGTGGTTATTCCACCTATAATAGAACAATGACACATAGTTTTGGCTCTACAATTAATTTTATGGAGTTTTTAAGTCAATAAGGTTACCATTGAGTGTTATAATTTTGAAGGAAGCTTCCTGGAAACTTCATCTAGAAAAATAAATTCCCAATGAAAAATTCATAACTCACACATATGATGTCCAAATACGCTTAAAGTTTTAGGAGGGATGGAAAATATATTTATGAACAAAATTCATAAAGGTTAGAACATGTGAAGATTTCATTTATTAGGGCTACAATGTGTTAACTTTTGGGGTACAAATTCTACCTATAAAAGGAGGGGAGCTCCTTCCTCTCAAATCATCCCATTCTCCATCCATCCCTTCAAGGCACCAAGGAACAGATCTCCACCAAGGGAGGCCAGTTGAAAATATTCCCCCTTTTTTTTAATTTGTTTATTTTATTTATTTTTGTTTTAGTTTTCAATTTTAATTTAGATTTCTAATAAATTAATGCATTTTTTTATTTCTGTGTCCACTCATCCACCATATTTTCTTATTCATCTTTTCTACTTATTTTATTCTTTTATTCTTCTCCTATTATCCACCATAACCTCTTACCCTCAAAAATGAGCGGTTAACTAGAGATTTGTCCTAGGGGAGGTATGTGGAAATTTTATTTATTCTATGCTTAAATTCTGATGTTTATTATGTTTGTGATGAGCAAGAGTGATGTGCATGGGTGTGGCGATCATCCACCACAACACTAATATCAAACTCATTTATATTCTTTTATTAAATATTATCCCTCCCTTCTACTGGATACAAGCTCTTCATACGATGGATTTGAGACATTTAGTGGTTGAAATGGCATACTATGGAGCCAGGTCTTGGAAGATGTCACACTCTCGATCAGTTTGTTGGATATACATGCCAAGAAATATGAGAGGAAAAAATTTGAAGAGGAAGAAAATTTGTGCACAACACAAAAGATATTTCATGTTTTTTATTTCATATGTGTTCAATCTTGGTACACCTATCTTGAGGGGGGTGTTGGAGTCTTCATCCCACATCAGACTTGTAGTCAGATGTGGTCTTTATTATTTCTTATAAAATAACCTTAAGGCCTCCCTTGGGAATTGAATCCACCTCTCTTATCATTCAATTTACTTTGTCTATAATAGTATAAGAAATGAACATTTCTTATGGATACTTGAATTCCATCAAGAATTAGATATAATTTTTGATAATTTTTCCTGCTCCGGTGTAGCAAGTTTAGCATTTTTGGTAGTAAGTTATCTTCTTTCAATGGCATATTTAGTCCACTCATGATCATTCCATTGGCATACACAAATGAAAACATCCATGAGTGTAATTATGATGGGATCCAAACCAAGATTCCATGGGATTTTGTTGATTAACCTCCAAACCCGGCCTTGTTTTAAAGAAATGGGCATAGGAGTGTTGGAAAAAGTACATACTAGATGGGGCGCTCTGAATGGTAAAATAATGATGAAGAAACTCTATATGGTTTTCACCATTAAAGATGTAATAAAGATTAGAAATAAAAGTCTTTTTCTAAGGTTTGATAACATGGGTTCGTTAATTAATTATTTTTTATTTAAATTAAATTTTATAATTCATTTAGTGAAACCACATTAATTAATTACTCTCCATTGATTTATTGAGTGTGTGGTTTTAGCATGCGTCCGGCACATCAAACCAAACCTACTCCACTAATCAAGTTGGGTAACACCTCAACCGAGAATGTTATTCCTACAAGACCCAGCTCCACCATATGCTATTTCATCCCTTATGATAACTCCAAATCCAACTTATGAAGGTTTTTCCTAAGATAATAGAGGGAAAATGATTAATCAATGAAAAGAAATGGATTTGGAAATAGTGTCGTAGTGGACGACTGCCGCACTCATGCAATATTCCCGCCTCCACCACAAATAGAATAAAATTTTTTTGAATTAAAGCACAATAATGAAGAATACCATGAAACCTCCCCTAGTTCAAACCCTCAATTTAGTCACTTTCCATGGATAATTGTATATATATCACTATGGAAAGATGGAAGAGAGATAGAAATTAGATTAAATTTGGACAAGAAAAACTATGGAAAATAAGGTGGAAACACTTTAATAAAAAATATGAATGAATTACATGAGAAAATAAAACTAAAAATAAAAATAAAATAAATAAATAAAATTCTAAATGGCCCTTGGCCTCCTCTACTTTGTTCCCTGGATAGTATGGGGAAGGATTGGAATAATTTGAGAGGTAGGAGCTCCTCTCCTTTTATAGGAAGATTTCGTATTCCAAAAGTTGTCACATGTTTGACCCATTAATTGGCCAAATAAAGCATGGAATCCTTAATTAAAGTTGTTAAGGAATGTTCTCTACATTCACCCTCTATATTTCAGCTCATTTTTTCACCATTTGTAGGATTTATGATTTTTTTATTGTCAGTTTTTTTTTTCTGGATGAAGAATCCAGGCAGCTTCCTAATAATATATTTCATTCAATGGCCACCTTAATGGATTCAAAACTCCTTTAAATTTTTTTATGTCTCTTTGAGTCTTATTTTATCCTCAATTGTAATCACCTCATTTGGAGGTGTGTAGAGCAAATTGTGCTTCCATTACGAAGGTGTGGTCCACATTGTCCGCCTGGAAAAATATTCAACTTCATTGATATTTTCACAGCCTCTAGATGATAGATTCATCCCCTAGTATAGAAGAAAAAAATGAAGAAAATAAAATAAGGATTATAAAAAAAATTAAATCACAAAATTTGGAAATATATTTTATGAGAAATGACAAAATACCCCTGTGATAAAAATCTGTTAAAATTGCAGAATTAGGCCATTTTTGTATTTATGCTCAAAATAACACAAAAACCTAAATATGTAAAAATTTCCTATAAAATAAATCTATGGTGGGTTCATAAAAATTAGATTACAGTATAAAATATGTTAAAACATGAGCTTCATCAGATCTCTTATGGGTCTATTTAGTTATTCTTCCACAAACATAACTATGCCACCCATGATCTATAGATAGAAGCGGTGTTGTTTTCCTTGAAGTTGTAGTGACATTACCACATTATAAAATGATTTATGGTATTCACTAATCACAAAAAGCCATAGTATGTCTTTTCTCAGTGTGACCTGATTTTATGATGGTAGATGTGGACAGAGTTTCTATATGACTATAATTTCAAGATCACCTATATGCTATGAGAGGGAAACATTGTGGCTCACATTCTGAATAGAAAGTCATTGGGATACATTCAATAGTCTAAGGATTCTTAGAGGAAGATGGAGGAGTTAGAGGATTTTAATCTCAGAATATATTAGGTTTAAGACTAATAATAATTATTCTAAATAATGGTAGAGATTGATTTGTTTTAAAAGGTGTAGTATTCTTAATTTGGAGACTAGAGGTGGAAGTGATGTGTGATTGGGTTGTTCATGTCAATTCCCCTGAGGGATGGTAAGATGACAAAAAACATCGGGTTATATTCTATGGGAGGATTTTCATCCCATTTTTGGTGCATGATGGGGTCCTTCTCGGGTTTCATAACTTTCCTATAGAAGTTCACTCTCATATATATATGATGTATTGTGGCTTGAGGAGGCATTTTTAGGGGCTAGGAATGAAGTAGTCAGTGGCAGGTTTCATGGTGTGATGACTATTCTTCTAGTTGGTGAAGGAAAAACATCTTTTCCTCGGTGGTTTTATATAACCTTTGGATTTCCCTAAGTGGAAGTGGAAGTACATATTTATGGATTTCATCACTGGGTTACCCTAGGCTCAAAGGGGGATACGATGTTATCTAGGTGATCATGGATCAAGTGATGAATTTCTCTCACTTTATGGAAATTTGGGAGTCGAATACCATGTAATTTCTATAAATATGTTACATGGATGATGTAATAAGACTTTATAGAGCTCCAAGGGCCATTATTTTTTACCAAGACCCTTGGTTTACTTCATGAGTCTGGAGAATATTATAGCACACCTTTGGCTCTTAGATACGTTTTAGCATTACTTTCCACCTCTAGATGGATAAACAGATAGAGTGGGCTCTCCAAATGCTATAGGACATGTAGTGAGTGTGCATCTTGGATTTTATTTGATCATGGGTGTGACACAAACCTTTGGTTTAGTTTTATTAAAATAAAATCTATAACTCATCCATCAATGTGTCCCCCTTTCAGGAATGGTACTATAGGTAATTTAGATCTTTTTGGAGTTAGAACAAAATTGTGGATGTAGTATTTATTGGTCTTTATGTGGTATAGTGCATTATGAATTAGATTTATATGGTTCATGAAATAAATAATGTGATACGAGACCACCAAAAGGCTTGTGTAGATTAATAGAGGGGGCTTTGGAGATTAAGGTTAGAGACCATGTTTTTCTGAAGGTCTCCTATTGATGTGGGTAGTGATGGTTTGATCATAGGTGCTAGATATCACCCTAGTTTTTTGGACCCTTATAGGATTTGGAGAACGTTAATAAAGTGACTTATCAATTGGAACTTACCCTATAGCTGTAAAAGTTCATTATGCCTTCCACATTTCCCAACTTCTCTAGTATCTTCATGATGATTCCCACATCATCAATTGGTCATATTTGGTTATCATGGATGATATGACATACATGGAATAACTGATTGATATTCAGGACCATCAGGGGAAGGTACTGTGAGGGTGTTTAATTCCCTTGGTTCAATTTCTATAGAGGCATAGTGGCCTATAGGATATTACTTGGTATAGGGAGCCACAAATGTATTCCTAGTACCCAGAGTTTTTTGTTCCTTGATTATTTTTTAGTTTTTATGTTATAATTTTGTGATATTTTTTTGACTTATTATTATTATTATTTTACATAATTTTATTAGGTTTTGAGGTATGGTTTCATCCTTGTTTGAGATGTATCGCATGGGATATTGTTTTGTGGTTTATAGTGGTTGGTTCATGTCTTTTCAGGTTAGTTTTGGTTCTTGGGGATGAGAATCATTTGAGAGGTATATAATATAATATATCAGACCCTTAATACCCATTAGTTTCTGATTTTTAATTTTTGGGAGCCTTGAGATGGGATTGTGGAATATATAGGAGGATATGGAGTTGAATATGAAACTTCAGTTGGTGATTCAGGTCGTGAATCACTATCTCATGATTTGAATGATGTTTAGAAAGGTCTCTTCACAAATTTGGAGAACTCATTTCTAGAATTTCATTCCAGGAGTAGTTCACAAAATGACATGTTATTAATGGTGTGAATGTTCATGGTGGTGTTTTTTGTGGTTCTATCTTCAAATTTTTCACTACATGAAAGGTTATATTCATGACAGGAACTCCCTCCCAAGTGTTTTGGATTTAATTCCTTATTTTTTAGAATATTTGAATTGTGTGAGTTTCATTGTGTGAACTAACAATTCACATAATGAATGAATCAATTTCCAATATGTTTATAAATTCTATCCTCCCTTTGATTTCCATCATTATCCCATAACATATCTCAAACTTTAGGTGATCCTTATACAATTTTTGGATCCTTGAAAGCCTCTAATGTTTTTTATTCATTCTTGGATTTTGGAGATTAGATATCAATGATTCCAGGTGAGTACTTATTCTCTTTCTCTAGGATTTATTCCTTGTTCCTTCATAGGTTTTGTAGTAGATGTGTTGATTGGAGTTTGAAGGTTTATTGGGTTGTGATTTTGATGAAACATCACTACATTTAGTATTAATTTAAGGATCCCATGTGTGGTTATAGCTATGTGGTTCATCCTCTCCTTGGCTTAGTACAGGAAATGAGAAATATTCTTTTGAGATAGGGGATTCAATATCTCTCCCTTTTTTTGTGAATCTATGAGGTTATCATAATTTTTATTTTCATTAAGTGAGTGGTATGAATTTTAATAATAAACATAATAAACTATAATAATGAAATTAAAGGGAATGGTGTGATGCGCATACAGTTACTGGTTTTCCTTGATATTGTTGTTGTTGTTGTTTCATGTTATATGTTTGTTATGGAATTATGTCTTATAACATTGGAAATATTTGAGAATACCCTTTAAATGGTTAAATAGTTAAATCTAGTAAATTAAAAGACTAAGTTGGATATTTCTATTCTATTCTTGACTTGATGTGTGCGGCTTGGTAGCCTTGGTTTTTTGTAGCTTGGTGGCCTTGGTTGTAATGTGGTGGCTTGATGTGGCAGTTTCTTGATAGTAGTTCAGAAAAAATGGAATGATGTTGACTTATATAATAATGTGGTGCGAGTTAAAGAATATATTATTTAAATTGATAATTAAATGGGTAAATCTTGGTGAATGAATTGTAAAATTAGATAATTTGAAATGGAACCTGGGTTGTGGCACTTTATGTGATTCTTATGGTTGGTTATTCTATTTTAGAGGCAATTATTGGTGGCATGATATTGGTATTTTCCTAATTATGGTTGTGGTAGTGTCACTTTTGTGAACCCATGGGTGTGGACTTGTGTGATACTACTATGTTCTTATATTCACTTGTGTTTTTCTTATGCACCCCATTCGATTAAGATAACCTGACCAACACTAAAATGAAATTGGGGGTGTTTTTACCTAACATCCAAGATGGGGAGGATATGGATATATGAATAACCCCTCTTTTCTACTCTCCCTTTAGCAGTATCTTCTGCTGATATTAGTGGTGGATGATAAGATATGTATTGGGGGTCATGTGTTCTAGGGGAGGGCACACAGTTTATTTCCTACATGTTCATGATACACTACCACTTTGGTCTTGTGATATAATATATGTGTTTAGTGTCATAATATTTTATATGTGTTTTGTTACATGATACATGATATATGGTTGGTTCTATCATTATTGGATATGGAAGGGATGGGGTCAAAGGATATATTCACACAGGGTGGGAGTGAAAAATTAGTGGGGAAATGTTTGTGGGTTCCTTTATCTACATTCATATGATATTACTTTACTACTCTTGAATGTGTTATCATACGAGAGAGCCTTGGTAAAGTTGGGGGAATTAGTTAACCAATGTAGGTTTTGGTTAGTTATGTTGTTTGTTCAATGGGGAATTAGTATACTCTTTTTACTTTTACATGAGAAACATTGGGTATGATCCTACTAAGTACACAAGTTATTCTCAACCCACATATATATAAACTATTTTTCAGGTTTTTAGGAGACCTTTTTTAATTTATTTGGGCAGTACTAGCTTGAAGTTTTCAGTTATTATGGTTTTTTACATATGATTTTTTTGGTATTGTTTTATTTTGGATATTTTTATAACTATTTTATATTCATTCATTTTAGGTTTTCTATATTTAATTTTGGTTTATTTACCTTTCATGATGATTGGTTGGTGTAATTTTCTATATTTTCTTGGGATAATTGATGGTGATGCCTCACATATTTTTATGATATACCCTCAGTGTTAGTCGCCAACCCAGGTCCTACAGGAGGAAATACTTAGAGGTAACTACTCTTCATTACTTACTCAAGAGGGGTATTAGTGTAGGGGGTCATGATAGTATTTGTGGAGTAGAATATGGGATCTTTATTCCTCAATCCACTATAAAAACACATGTATCATTATTCTTTTATTTTATTTATTTCTATTGTATATCTAATTGACAGTAGTGAGATATCTTCAATCCAATTTTAAGAGTTTGGTTTTAAGTTGATGAAATTTTTAAGAACTCAATTTAATCCCCCCCCCCCACACACACCCTATTGAGTTGTGTGCAACTCTACTGGGAGAAAATTAATATCAAAGAAAGTGGATTTTTATTTCTCTATTTTTACTAGTTGAAATATGGTAATACATTTATAAAGTTTATACAATAGCCGATATAAAAGAAGTAATGTTAATGGGAAGAGCTCTCTATTTCAAGGGAGAAAAATATGATTGTTGGAAGGTCAAAATGATTATATATATATATAATATCATTTAAAAAGTCTACATAAAAGTTTTGAAACCATACAAAATTCTTATTGGTGAACTTGAATTATGGTATCCTTTTTAATAATCGTAATATGAATTTAATTTGAGGTTTATTAGTGTTATTATCTATGGTATTAGTATAAAAAAATTAACTGAAGATCACAATTCCCTATAGTAAATATGATGTGGAAAACTCTATTTGTATCTTATTAGGGAACTAACAATGTCAAACAACTAATGTAAAACACTGATAATCTTAATTTTGAAACCCTTAGAATAAAATATGGTGAAATTATCACCCAAGTAAACAAAAGGATTAAAAAAATTATAAATGATTTTTCTACCTTTGTAAATATTTTTCCTAAATCAAATCAATCATTTAAAGTTACTAGAGTTTAACCTTCAAAATGGAGTGTAATATCTCATGCCATAGAAAAATGTACACATGTAATGTAACAAACCAAAGTTTTATCAATTGAAATTCTCTTCTTGTGATTATATAACATAAAATCAAATTAGGAAACACAGTTCCACATCATGCTTAAATGAACTACTAAATATTATGTGACCTCTATATCCTAGCTATTAAACATAATTTTGTCACTCATGTGTTTTGAATTTTGAAAATCTGACTTACATGGTTGCGATCAGTAAGATATTTAGAGTCTGATAAGACAAACTTATTTTTTGGTGAATAGTAACTTACCCCAATGAATAGTAACGTTACCCTTATGAATATTAATATGACTGTTATGAATAGTAAATTGGGGAAATGAATAATAAACTCACCCATGAAAGTATAAATAAAATTTATGCACCTTATAAATAATAGGCAATGTTTTATAAATTAATAATTAAGTGTTTCTATTTTTGTGAGTAATAAATATTTAATTACAATTTTAAATTAATAGATTTATTTAAATAAAATTAATTTTCATAAAATTTATTCCTAAATAAATATACTATTTTCCCATGATTTTAGGATAATTTTATGAGACCTTAAGTAATTTTTCAAAGTGTTATAAAATCAATTATAATTTTAAAATTTATATCTTTCAAGTAAATGATAATTTTATTTAAAAATTAAATTTCACATATTTAGAAAACTATTTTGATAAAATGGAGTCCATTTTTTAATTCTACACTTATAAAAATGGTTAGGGTGAATTTTTGGAATTTTTCTGAAATACTTTAATTTTTGTGAATAGTGAAATTCAACAATTTACAAAATATGCTAAATAAATGAATTTATGAATCATGCTTGAGTCATGGATGATTTAAATGTACATTGGTTATAATTAACATTCACTAATTACTATATTTATCCACAATAATCCTCACTATTTCTTGTCTTGAGAAAAATAATAAAATAATGATTAAAATAAAAGGAAAACACCCCTCTCCTCCACTATAAATACCACCCCTCACACCCTCTTCTCCTCACACCTCTAAAGATTTGAGACTTGAAAATATTATGCCCAATAATCTTCCCTAGTCTCTTACCTATTTCCAGGATCTCTTGGTATCATCAAAATATTAATCCTAGGTTCCTTGAGGAGGATCTCAAGAGGATAATTCAAGAGGTAAATCTTCTCTCTTTTCTTTTAATTTCCTTACAATTTCAATTTATTTTCTTATTATTTCATAACCTCACTTAATCCAAATGGAATAATAACTTCAGTAAATTACATATACTATAATTATATCATGTTATTTTAATATCCAACATTAAACCCATCCCTATCTATCTTTCATCTTAAAAATGAAATCGTTGCCCGTGATGTGTCAATTTACCGACATCGTGGGAGATGCACTTCCATTTTCCTTAAACATCATCAAGGATGTTAATAAAACCATTAAATTGTTGAAAAAATATTGTAAAGTTTATTTTTTTTAAACCCTTTTATGTTTTGTAACTAACTTATACATATAATACTAAATGATAAAACAAAAAAAAGTTTGTTGTGATCAAAAACCACCAAAATTGACCTAAAATTATCATTATTAACTTTTATCTAATGAATCATCATAATGGTACATAACAAAATAATTCATAAGATCATTTAAAATTATTTAATATAATTAAAAACATATAATAAAAATTCTGGCTATTTATTTTTATATTACACAAACTTTCATTCATGTATACAAATGAACTGATCATGAAAACTAAGAAAATGAACACTCCCGAACAATGAATTTAAACTCTATAACTCATCCAAAGGACTATAAAATATCTTAATAAAACAATAATTAATAATATTCATATATAAAAGGTTCTTTAATTTTTAATTAATTAATCTAATGTGATTATATAGGACATTAACGCGAAGGAAGCTTTCAGACAAAAGGTAAGGGGAATTCTTGAACCCAACTCTCTTTATTTAGGTCTTCCCTATTTCACTTCATTTTCAGTTTGGTTATTCCTTAAAAATAATTTATTCATAATTATATTACCTTTTCTAGGATATAAATTTTTTCTACTTGAGTTTATGACAAACACATTTCTTTCCAAAATAACTCTTCTTTCAAAAAAACACTCACCATTAACTTCTCAAGATTGTTTCCTTCACTCAAGGTTGATGATTCTTATATCAAGTATGTTATTACCCCTTTTGTTTGGGAACCTAATGTTTAATAACATATGCTTATAAAATGAAACCCATTCTTTTACATGGGTTATTATATGTTCAAGTTTTATATATGTTCTATGTATCATGCATGATAATGTAAATGTTGTGATGTGACGGGTGCACCCAGAATTATATAGTGAAATGTAAATGTTATGATGTGATGGGTGTGCTTGGAATTATATAACTCTCCAATTCATTGGTTAATTTGAATAACTTCATGAGTAAAGTTAAATATGTTTGGACATGATGTTATCTTTATTCACAACTATATTTGGTAGTTGACCACTAAGACATGATGTTTCATTCCTATGCATTGTCACATTCCAAGCCTTTTATTAATGCTTCCTCTCATGATTATTATTATATGCATATTTTATGATGATAATGTTTATTCTCACCCCATGTTATATTGTTTCATGTTCTTATCTATCCTCTTATTGGGCTTTTATCTCACCCCTTTTTGATGTATATCCTCAAGTGACTACGTGTACGAAGGAGAATTAAAGGTCCATTAAGAAGCTAGAGAATAAGGAATTAAATAAATTATTGTGTTTATGTTATAAAATTAATGTGTGGTTCTAGTTTTACCAATACACTAAACCTTTGGATACTCTTTTTATAATGATTTTATGTTTTTTATCTGTAAAATGATGTAATAGTAATGTAAGAAAAAGAAGGGTCGTTATAGTTGGTATCATAATACAGTTTAGTTAATTTGGGAATTATGATTAGAGAACCTTAGTGAAACATTTAGTATGAGACTAATTATAATTAAGCACCCAAGATTCATTACTAAACATAGGAACCCACAATATATGATTATACTCTTAATTTCACAAAGGAATAAACTATATATTCATGACTTTTTGACTTATGTTTTGTTCTAACCTTTTCTATTTTAGAAAATGGTGAGAACCAAGAGAAACCAGGCCAACAACCCTTGTGAGGGACAATGTAGTGATTGCCCGAATGATATACCTAATTCTTTGGGATGTGGAGTTCAAAATTTAATGGCAAATTGTACCCAGCTATCCCAGGTTATAAACAATAACCTAAATAATGTTGAACTTTATCCTTCACCTAAGAGGGAGCAATTGGATATTCAGTGTTTTATGCTACAACGACCATCAATGTTTAGTGGATCTTATGATCCACTAGTTATGACATGGTGGTTAAACTCAATGGAGAATATATTTTCTATGATTCATTGTTCTGATATGGAGAAGGTGACTCTGGCCATTTATCCTCTAGATGGAGAGGCTGACCAGTGGTGGGTGTCGATTAAGAACACCAAGCTGAGGGATGAAATTGAAGATATGGATTGGAAAATTTTAAGATAATTTTTCTTAATAAGTATTTCCCTTAAACTCTTTAAACAAATATGGATAGATAATTCATAGAGATGAATCAAAAGGAAATAAAATATATCATAGACTAAGAAGAAAATTTTACAAGGCATGCAAGGTACACTTTAGGTTTTTTATCAATAATGATAGAAAAATAGATAGATTATTTGGTGGTTTAAAATAACACATTCAAAAGGATCTTATAATTCAAGACTTGGGGAGTTATAAATAAGTTTTTCAATGTTCTCTAAAAGTGGATATGGAGTTTGTATAATGGTCCCATGGCTATGGTGATAAGAAACGAAAGATGGAGTTTCAATATGGAGGATCTAATGAAAAAGGTGGAAAGAAAATTTAACCACCCAATTGTAAAAAATGTGGGATGAAACATCATGGGAACTACCTCAAAAGGATAGGTAAATGATTCAAGTTTGGGATATAAGGCCACCAAGCTCATGAATGTCCAAAAGACATGAAAATGAAGGAAAATGTGGTGGAGGAAATGAGAGCACCACCCATGGTCCAATGCTACAATTTTAGAGAGAAAACACTCTATGAAAACCAATGTGCTAAACCTTGAGTTCTCTAGGGTAATCAACATCATCAGTCACAAAAACCAAAGGATCAAGGGAAGTCTTATGCCGTCACTATTGCGGAAGTGGAGAAAGAGAATAAAGTCGTACAAGGTACACTACCTATTCACTCAAGAATGAAAAAATTATTATTTGATTCTAGTTCTACACATTTCCTTATATCTCACAAGTTTTCTAGAACTATTGAATCGAATTCCCAAAACATTGAAGTAGATATATCCATAAAAACACTTAGTGGTGCAATAATTTCAACCCAAGTGTTGAACAATTCACCTATTGTCATATGTGGGAAGATTCTTCCAGAAAATCTCATGACACTTACCTTGGTGGAATTCAACACTATTCTAGGGATGTATTGGTTCTCTTTATATAGAGTGCATATAAACAGTTGGGAAAGGAAATATCTTTTCATATTCTGATCCATACCATGCTCCTCTACAAATGAAAGGAAGATCATGAATCTCCTTTGAAAAATACTTCAATGGTGTGGGTGTTGATTCCTAGTGAAGAGGCATACCTCTCTCAAAAGGTTGAGTTAAAGTAAGTTATCCACCTAGAGGAAATTTCCATTATGAGGGAATATATTGATATATTTATAAAGAGTTACTCAGACTATGCATGGATCATGAGGTATATTTCTCACTAGAACTCATAGATGGAGCTACTCATATCTCAAAGTGTCCCTATAGGATGGATCCTATAAAACTGGAGGAGTTGAAGAAGCAATTTCAATAGAATTTTGACAAAGGGTTCATACGCCCCAGTGCATCACCTTGGGGTGCACTAGTGCTCTTTGTCAAGAAGGATGGATCAATGTGGTTGTGTATTGATTATCGAGAACTCAAAAAGATGACCACAAAGAACAAGTATCCTCTTTCAAGGATTGACGACTTGTTTGGTCAATTGAGAGGTGATTGGTACTTCTCAAAGGTGGGTATTTATTCTGGAAATCATCAGCTAAAGGTGAATAAAGAAGATATTCAAAAGACTGCCTTCCGTACAAGGTATGGTCACTATGAATTTTTGGTGATTCCCTTCATACTTACTAATGCCCCTAAAATCTTCATGGATTTTATGAATATAGTCTTTAGACATTACCTTAACAAATTTGTGGTAATGTTTATTGATGACATTCTCATCTAGTCCATGAGAAAGGAGGAACATGAAGAACATATAAGAATTGTGTTGGAGATATTGAGGAAGGAGATGTTGTACACCAATTTCAGCAAGTGTTTCTTTTAGATGAAAAAAGTCACATTCATGGGACATGTGATCACAAGTGAGGTAATTTCTATAGACCCTTAAAAAACCAAGGCAATTGAGGAATATCCCAGACCCTCTAGTGTCACAGAAATCCATAGTTTTCTTGGATTAGTAGGGTACTATCGATGTTTTGTGATAAATTTCTCATGATTTTCAAGCTCACTGACTAAGTTAACAAGGAAAGGGGTAAAGTATTTTTGGATGGAAGAATGTGGGAAAAACTTCAAAGAGATAAACAGAAGGCTTATCACTGCACATGTACTCACATTACCAAAAAGTGAAGAATGTTTTGTGATATACAGTAATGATTTTAAGAATTTCTTGGGTTGTGTACTCATGAAATATGATAATGTGATATCCTACACCTCATGATAGTTGAAGATCCATGAGAATAACTACCCTACGCATGATCTAGAGATAGAAGCTGTGATTTTTTCCTTAAATATATTGTGGCAATACATATATAGTGAGAAGTGTGATATATATACTGATCATAAGAGCCTAAAGTATATATTTGTAACGACCCAAACTTTTTGAATGGTATTTTTATTTACTTCTGAATGATTTAATAGAGATGTTAATGGTTAATGCAGAAAGAAGAGTCGATGGCTTCATCCAGTAGACTTGAACCTTATAAATCCCACTTATCAAAGCTTGGGAAGGAGGTGGCATATTTGGCCTTTTCTTTGGACCAAGCCCAAGCCGAACTCCAGTGTTTCAAGCTTGAACGGAACCTCCTACAAGAGAAGTTCAAGATAATGGAAATTACTACTAGGGCGATGTTATCTGAGCCTCCCTCAAATTCTCTCACCATAGCACACCTTACACTTAGGCCATATGCTGGTGTTATAAGGGGCTATGTAACGAGACCATAACAGCCTTGTGTAATCCTTTGATTTAAATAAAAATTGTGATTTCTTCTTACAATGAAGTTTGTGAATTTTCAAATGTCTGGATAAATATATTATGAATATTTTCAATGAATTATAGAAAAAGGATATTAGAAAATATTTATTTAAACCTTAAATAATTAATTATGTGTAATGATTTTCAAAAAATGGTCTTCTACAAGTATGTTCAGTACGAAATTTAGAGTCTAATAAGATCAACTTAATTTTTGATGAATAGTAAATTATGAATAGTGATTTTTTGCTTAGGATTAGTAATGTGACCAAATGGATTAGTAATCTCACTTAAAGAAAGTATTAATATAATCTAGGCACCTTGATTAAGTAATGTGATTCCATAAAATAGGTAAATAACTATTTCAGAAATTATTATTCAAGTATTAGTTTTTTCAAGTGAATAGTGTTTTTTAATTAAAAAATTATTTAAAAATATTTAGAAAATTATTTTTATAAAATGGATTTCATTTTTGAACTCAAGGCATCGATATTATGTTAAGGTAATTTTTGGGGATTTTTCTGAAAAAAATGAATTTTCAGTGAATAGTGTATTTATTTAAAAATTAAATTAAAATTATTTAAAAAATTATTTTTATAAAATGGAGTTCATTTTTGAAATTAGAGCATCGATATTTGGTTAAGGTGAAATTTTGGTAATTTTCTGAGAAAGTTGACTTTTCAATGAATAGTGAAAATACAGTTTTTAAGTTACGGGTGTTTAATGACATCATTAAATGATGTATTAAGCATGTAATCAATATGGTCGACTTAGGAATAGTAAGATAAGGTATGAGGTGTCCCAAGTGGCCAATACCATGGGAAAATACCATGGGAAAGCCCATGGGTTTTCCAATACCACCAATGAGGTGTCCCTTGGCCATTAATGTCTTGTCCCCTCACTTTCCCTATAAATACCCACCCTTTACTCCTTTATTTTTCACTCCCAACTATCCCCCAACAAATCTATGGCCTCATTACCTCCAAAAGGGTCCTCCCAAGGTTCCCCCAATCCCTCAAGGTCCCAACCTTTGAGTTTTAAGGGTTACGTTTTAAGGTAAGGGATCCTACCTCTCTCTTTCTTTTCAAGTACTCTCTTGTATGTCATTTCTTTTATGATCCATGTTATTATGTTATAGGATGTTCTTTTATATTCATCCTACTTTCCTTTTCATGTTCATATGATGATATTCCCTCTCTTTCTCTCATCAATTCATTTTAAGAATGTTTAAGTGGCGCCGTTAGGCTGCAAATTTTTAAGGGATTCTTTCACCCTTCTCGTTTTCAAGATCTATTTTCATGTCAAGCCTTTCAAGTTCCTTTTATTATGTTGGGGTATGATATCTACATCTATAATACTGATCTTTTATGTTCATATGATGAGAGACCCCATTTTATCTTGTCAATTCATTTTTTTGAAGTTTTAAATGACGATGTTAGGCTGCCGAATTTTCATAAGAGAAATCTTATTTTTGTCTTCCTTCAATGTTTTTCAATTCATATGGTATGTCCTTAAAATTTCATTACCATGTTCTTATATCCATTATATTCTATCCCTCTACTTTTTTATGTATCATTTATGAGTGTGTGACCCATGTCCCTTCTCTTTTCAATATTTTCTAAAACCCTATAACATAGTCATTATGCTGTGGAATTTTCATCTCAAAATGCCTCTCCCTTTTTTCTCAAATTATTTTATTTTATTAAGTGAATACTAAAAGACCTTTATTCTACAGGTGTATTCACATATATATCAAAACGTTCTATTTTAAATTCTGGTATTTACATACATGAAACCCACTTTCCTTTTTCCGTGGGATTAAAGTGACATAAAGATCATGTCTTTAAAACAGTTTTTAAAAACGTTATGATTATGAAAGGAAACCCATTTATTTTATGCTATATGGGTTATTTATGAAATTTTTGATGATGATATATGTGGACCACATGATAATAAAGTCAAATTTTAGGGTGCTCCCCGATAGCGCTCCAATGCATTGGGTAAAGACTTAATCTCTAGAGATGACCATTTTTAAAGACACCTTGGTGAATAACATTGGTAATTTTTAATGAAACCTTGGGGATGGACCTTGGTGAAACAGAAATGATTGTCTATATTAAATGTTGAAGACACATCTTCAAGTTATGAAATATGTTATTTTTATTATGATATTCCTCATGATTTCTTTCTCATGCCTTAATGTTATTTTTCATGACTTTACTGATCTATCTCAAGTTCACATGTTAAATGTTTCCCCTTGTTTCCCTTTCTGAGCCTTCTGCTCACCCTTTCTTTTGATGTATGTCCCCAGGTTATGATATGCAATAATGAACCTAGGATGAATATAAGTATAAGCCTTTCAAGTGTTTAAGAAGAATTTTTTATGTTTTCATGTTTTAAGTTTCTGGTTTCCAAGACACTAAACCTTAAAGATCCTCGGTTTTGTAAAATGTAATGAAAAGTTATGTTATATAAAGGCGGGATGTTATAGTTGGTATCAAAGGTTGGTTTAGTTATTTGTGGAAATTAGGATATGAAAACTTTAGGAAGAACCCTATAGAAAAGATTAAATATAGGAAATCTTCCTGGTATTTTGGTGAGTATTGACTTAGTGGTTTATCAAAAAAATACATCCATGTCTGGATACGATCAAGTAGAGGTGGCTCTGGAAAAGATGTACATAGGGGTAAAACCTGAAAACACCTCTTTGAGATAGACTCGAACAAGAACTAGTGCACGATAACAGGCCGTGTTGCACTCTTGGTTACGACACTCCCGAGGGATATGTTTGGTTAATCGCAAGATTTTTATGAATCATTATGAAGGAATTATAGAGAAATATAATTCTTTAAGAATGATGTTTTAATACGTATAATTCTCTATAGTTAAATGATTCAAAAATGATACAATTTTCTCACTAAGATTTTATTCTTTTAGAAAATGGCGGCCAATAGGAGGAACCGTGCAAATGGTGACTGCAATAGACCATGCGCTGACGGCCCTCTGATGGAAGTCGGAATGGAAACATTCATGCGAATGATGAACCAACTGACTCAAGTTATGAGCAATAACTTGAATAAAGATGAGAGGTCGATCTCACCACGAAGGGAACAACTTTCTGTCAAGTCCTTCATGCGTCAACAACCACCAAAATTCAGTGGATCTACTGACCCATTGGTTGCGGAAAAATGGATAAGCTCTATTGAAAAGATCTTTTCTGTACTTCATTGTTCGGAACAAGAAAAGTTCACCCTTGATGTTTACCGCCTAGAGGGGGAAGATGATTAGTGGTGGTCACTAATCAAAAACATGAATCCAAGAGGAGAAATGGAAGCCTTGGAGTGTGAAGAGTTCAGGGGAATATTCTTCAATAAGTATTTCCCTTGTTCGATGAGAACGAGAATGGAGAAAGAATTTCTCGAGCTGAAGCAAAAGGAGAATGAATCTGCTGGAATCTAGGAGATGAACTTCACAAGGCTTTCCCATTATACCTCAAGCTTTTTCATGGACCCTAATGGGAAGGTTGATAGATTCTTTGGTGGACTACAACCTCATCTGCGGAAGAATCTAGCCCACGGGGACTATGATAGCTATGAAGAAATAGTTCAAAGTGCCATGAAAGTCGAACTGGAGTTTGGTGAGGCACAGTGGTCTCACAAATCTAATGATAAGAAGAGAACTCTAGAACCAAGCCTAGGAAGAATCTTTTATCAAGGAAGAGGTGGAAATCAAATGCAACTTACCACATGCAATAAATGTGGGAAGAAGCATTCGGGGAACTGCTTGATCGGAAGTGGAAAGTGATACAAGTCTAGAAAAGGTGGCCATATTGCTCGGAATTGTCATAGTGAGGTGAAGCCTCAACTTCTCAACACTGAAGATAGAGGAAATATGGTTCTGACCCTACCCGAGGTCCAATGCTTCAAGTGTGGACAGCTTGGACACTTTGTTAATCATTGTCTAAATCCAAGGGCAGTGGAGTGGAATCACCATCAACCTCAGCAAAGGCTAGGGGAGAAATGACATGCTTTTTCTATCACAAAAACTGAATTTGAAGCTCCGAATGACGTGGTAGCAGGTACTCTTTTTGTCCTCTCAAAACTAGCAAGTAATTTGTTTGATTCTGGTTCCATGCATTCTTTTATTTCCTCCAAGTTTTCAAAGAATATAGAATCAATACCTGAACTACTAGAGGTAGAGTTGTCAGTCAAGACTCCAAGTGGGATTATCCATGCATCAATAGTGTTTAGAGACTCTAGTGTTCACTTTAGTGAGAACAATCTTATCACAAATCTAGTAGTCATTCCCATGTTGAAATTTGACGTTATACTAGGGATGGACTGGCTCTCAAAGTATTTTGTAAGATCAAATGCATAAGTAAGGAAATATTAGTAGTCTTGAATGAACAACCTACAATTATCTTCCAAGGAGAGATATCCTGACCTGATCCTTGTCTAGAGGCACCTCCTATATCCTTCTTTATGGATTCAATCGGCGAGGATGAAGAAGGAAAAGGGAGTATAGAAATAGAATATGTTCTGATTGTTCAAGAATACATGGACGTATTTCTTGAGGAGTTACCTGGACCTCCACCAGAAAGAGAGGTAGATCTCTCCATTGAAGTCATACCTGGATCTCAACCGATATTAAAGACCCTGTATAGAATGGAAAGTGTGGAGCTAGAGGAGTTAAATAAACAACTACAAGACTTGTTGGAGAAAGGGTTTATCTGACCGAGTGTGTCTCCTTAGGGAGCACCAGTTCTCTTTGTGAAGAAGAAGGATGGATCAATGCGGCTATGCATTGATTATAGAGAACTTAATGGGATCACAGTGAAGAACAAATACCCTCTTCCAATAATTGATAATTTATTTGACCAACTTTGTGGGGCTCAATCCTTCTCTAAGATTGATCTTCGATCTGGTTATCATCAACTGAGGGTGAAGATGGGAGATATTCCAAAGATCACCTTCTGATCAAGATATGGGAATTATGAGTTTACTATTATGCCCTTCGGATTGACTAATTCTCCTACTATTTTCATGTATTTGATGAATAGAGTCTTTAAGTACTACCTTGATAATTTTTGGTAGTTTTTATTGATGATATTTTGATATATTCAAAAAGTCGTGAGGAGCATGAAGATAATTTGAGGGTCATTTTGCAAACTCTACGGAAGGAGAGGCTCTTTGGAAAGTTCAGCAAGTGTGAGTTTTGGTTATAATAAGTGGCTTTCTTGGGGACCATAGCAACCAGTGAAGGAATATTGGTTGACCCTGCAAAGACAATGGTTTTGGAAGAGTGGCCTCAACCCACAACAGTAATTGAGATTCGTAGTTTCCTTCGTTTAGCAAGATATTATAGGAGGTTTGTGAAAAACTTTTCACGGATTTCTAATCCACTAACCAAGTTGACTCGAAAAGGGGTTAAATTCATCTGGACAAAGTAATGTGAGGAAATTTTCCAGGAGCTGAAGAAGATATTGGTTACTGCACCTGTGTTAACACTACCCTCTATCAGAGAAGGATTAGTTATTTTTAGCGATTCATCTCTAAAAGGTATTGGGTGCGTCCTCATGAAAAATGACAAGGTCATTGCTTATGCATCTCGACAATTAAAGATTCATGAGCAGAATTATCCTATGCATGATCTAGAGCTAATGGCGGTTGTTTTTTCTCTAAAGATATGGAGGCACTATCTTTATGGGGAGAAATGTGATATATACACCGACCACCAAAGTTTAAAGTATATTTTCACACAAAAAGAATTGAACATGAGACAAAGGAGATGGTTGGAGCTTATTAAAGACTATGATTATTCAATTCATTATCACCCTGGAAGAGAAAACAAAGTCGTGGATGCATTAAGCAGGAAAGACCTTGCGGTTCTGGCAACAATGAGGATCCAAGGATATACCTTGATTAAGGATCTAGAGAAGCTGGACATGGGAATTGTAAGGGAAGGGGCATCATCAACCCTATCCCAAATGATTTCTCAACCTTCATTACTAGAGTGGATCAAGAAGGCTCAAAAGGAAGATCTTTTGTTGCAGGAGAAGTTTGAGGCTGTAAAGGATGGGAAGTTTCCTGATTTCAATATTGATCAAGAAGGTGTACTGAAATTTTGTACAAGACTATGTGTTCCATCTATTTCGGAGATAAAGAAAGAACTGATGGATGAAGCTCAAAGCTCTACCTTCTCTATACATCCAGGAATCACTAAAATGTATAGATACCTCCGTGATCATTATTGGTGGGATAACATGAAGAGGGAGATTGTTGATTACACTACAAGGTGCCTGGTGTGTCAACAAGTAAAGGCAGAATGAAAACTTCCTAAGGGGGTATTACAACCGCTACCCATACCAACATGGAAGTGGGACAATATCACTATAGACTTTGTCACTAGTCTCCCGAAAATATCCAAAGGAAACAATGCGATGTGGGTTATTGTGGACCGTCTCACCAAGACTGCCCATTTTGTCTCCATTCGGGAAGATTTCTCTTTGGATCAACTTGCCAAGATATATGTGAAGGAAGTGGTAAGGCTGCATGGGGTACCACTATCCATCGTATTTGATCATGATCCAAGATTCACATCAAAATTCTAGAGAAGTCTTCAACATGATCTGAATACTGAATTGAATTTTAGTACAGCCTATCATCCTCAAACTGATGGCCAATCTGAAAGGACTATTCAGACACATGAGGACATGCTGAGATTATGCTCAATGGAATTTAAAGGTGGATGGGATCAACACCTCCCATTAGTGGAGTTCTCTTACAACAACAGCTTCCATTCGAGTATTCAAATGGCACCCGATGAAGCTCTGTATGAAAAGAGATGTAGAACTCCTACTTGTTGGGATGAAGCTGGTGATAGAAAGATTCTTGGGCCTGATATTGTGGAATAGATGATAGAAAAGGTTCATGCCATCCAACAAAACTTAAAGGCTGCTCAGAGTCGGCAGAAGAGCTATGATGACAACCGTCGAAGGGACTTGGAATTTTGTGTTGGCAACAAAGTCTTCCTTCAAATTTCTCCATGGAAGAGAGTCATGTGGTTTGGAAAGAAATGGAAGCTCATCCATAGGTGCATTGGCCCCTATGAAATCCTTGATCGCATATGAGCAGTGGCCTATTTTCTAGCACTTCCACCGAACCTAACTCAAGTTAACGATGTCTTCCATGTATCTCTCTTTAGGAAGTACATACCCGACCCTTCGCATGTACTGAACCCAGAGGTGGTACAACTAGAACATGTCCTCTCTTATGAGGAGCAGCCAATGGAAATCTAAGACCATAGATACAAGGTTATATGCAACAAGACTACCCAGCTTGTGAAAGTGTTGTGGAGGAATCATAAGTATGAATAAGTGATGTGGGAGCCTGAGGAGACAATGAAGCAAAAGTACCCTCACCTTTTCGACTAGGCCTTTGGTTTAAAATTTCGGGGATGAAATTCCTTAAGGGGAGAAGAATGTAATGACCTAAACTTTTTGAATGGTATTTTTATTTACTTATGAACGATTTAATAGAGATGTTAATGGTTAATGCAGAAAGAAGATTTGATGGCTTCATCTAGTAGACTCTAACCTTATAAATCCCACTTATCAGAGCTTGGGAAGGAGGTGGCATATTTGGGCTTCGCTTTGGACCAAGCCCAAGCCGAACTCTAGCGTGTCAAGCTTGAACGGAACCGCCTATGGGAGAAGTTAAAGTTAATGGAGATTACTACTAGGGAGATGTTATCTGAGCCTCCCTTAGATTCTCTCATCATAGCACACCTTACACTTAGTTCATATGCCGGTGTTATAAGGGGCTATGTAATGAGACCATAACAGCCTTGTGTAATCCTTTGATTTAAATAAAAATTGTGATTTCTTCTTATGATGAAGTTTGTGAATTTTCAAATGTCCGGATAAATATAGTATGCATATTTTAGATGAATTATAGAAAAAGGATATTCGAAAATATTTATGTAAACCTTAAATATTTAATTATGTGTAATGATTTTCAAAAAATGGTCTTCTACAAGTATGTTCAGTACAAAATTTAGAGTCTAATAAGATCAACATAATTTTTATAAATAGTGATTTTTTTCATAGGATTAGTAATGTGACCAAATGGATTAGTAATCTCACTTAAAGAAATTATTAATATAATCTAGGCACCTTGATTAAGTAATGTGATTCCATAAAATAGGTAAATAACTGTTTTAGAAATTATTATTCAAGTATTATTTTTTTGGGTGAATAGTGTTTTTTAATTAAAAAGTAAATTAAAAATATTTAGAAAATTATTTTTATAAAATGGATTTCATTTTTTAACTCAGTGCATCGATATTACGTTAAGGTAATTTTTGGGGATTTTTCTGAAAAAAAATGAATTTTCGGTGAATAGTGTATTTATATAAAAATTAAATTAAAAATATTTAGAAAATTATTTTTATAAAATAGAGTTCATTTTTTAAATTAGAGCATCAATATTTGGTTAAGGTGAAATTTTGGGAATTTTCTAAGAAAGTTGAATTTTCAATGAATAGTGAAAATACAGTTTTTAAGTTACGGGTGTTTAATGACATCATTAAATGATGTATTAAGTATGTAATCAATATGGTCGACTTATGAATAGTAATATAAGGTATGAGGTGTCCCATGTGGCCAATACCATGGGAAAATACCACGGGAAAGCCCATGGTTTTTCCAATACCACCAATGAGGTGTCCCTTGGCCATTAATGTCTTGTCCCCTCACTTTCCCTATAAATACCCACCCTTTACTGCTTTATTTTTCACTCCCAACTCTCCCCCAACGAATCTATGGTCTCATTATCTCCCAAAGGGTCCTCCCAAGGTTCCCCCAAGCCCTCAGTGTCCCAACCTTTGAGTTTTAAGGGTTACATTTTAAGGTAAGGGATCCTACCTCTCTCTTTCTTTCCAAGTACTCTCTTGTAGGTCATTTACTTTATGATCCATTTTCTTATGTTGGAGGATGTTATTTTATATTCATCCTACTGTCCTTTTCATTTTCATATTATGATATTCCCCCTATTTCCCTCATCAATTCATTTTAATAATGTTTAAGTGGCGTTGTTAGGCTGCCGGATTTTTTAAGGGATTCTTTCACCCTTCTCATTTTCAAGATCTATTTTCATGTCAAGTATTTCAAGTTCCTTTTTATTATGTTGGGGTATGATATCTATATCTATCATACTGATATTTTATATTCATATTATTAGAGACCCCATTTGATCTCGTCAATTCATTTTTTTGAAGTTTTAAATGACGCCGTTAGGATGCCAAATTTTCATAAGAGAAATTTTATTTTTGTCTTCCTTAAATGTTTTTCATTTCATATGGTATGCCCTTAAAATTTAATTACCATGTTCTTATATCAATTATATTCTGTCCCTCTACTGTTTTATGGATCATTTATGAGTGGGTGACCCATTTCCCCTCTCTTTTCAATATTTTCTAAAACCCTATAACATAGCCGTTATGCTACAGAATTTTCATCTCAAAATGCCTCTCCCTTTTTTCTCAAATTCTTTTATTTTATTAAGTGAATACTCAAAGCTCTTTATTATACAGTGGTATTCACATATATATCAAAATTTTCTTTTTTAAATTCTGGGATTTACATACATGAAACCCTCTTTCCTTTTTCTGTGGGTTTAAAGTGACATAAAGATCATGTCTTTAAAATAGTTTTTAAAAACGTTATGATCATGAAAGGAAATCCATTTCTTTTATTCTATATGGGTTATTTATGAAATTATTGATGATGATATATGTGGATCACATGACAATAAAGGAAAATTTAATGGTGCACCCTGATAGCGCTCCAATTCATTGGGTAAAGACTTAATCTCTAGAGATGACCACTTTTAACGACGCCTTGGTGAAAAACCTTGGTAATTTTTAATGACACCTTGGGGATAGACCTTGGTGAAATGGAAATGATTGTCTATGTTAAATGTTTTAGCCACATATTCAAGTTATGAAATACGTTATTTTTATTATGATATGCCTCATTATTTCTTTCTCATGACTTAATGTTCTTTTTCATGACTTTATTGATCTATCTCAAGTTCACATGTTAAATGTTTCCCCTTGTTTCCCTTATTGGGCCTTCTGCTCACCCTTTCTTTTGATGTATGTCCCCAAGATATGAGATGTAGTAATGAACCTAGGATGAACATAAGTAGAATAATTTCAAGTGTTTAAGAAGAATTTTTTATGTTTTCATGTTTTAAGTTCCTGGTTTCCAAGACACTAAACCTTAAAGATCCTCGGTTTTGTAAAATGTATTAAAAAGTTATGTTATATAAAGGCGGGATGTTATAATATTCACACAAAAAGATCACAACATTAATCAAAGTAGATAGTTATAGCTAATCAAAGACTGTGATTTCTCTTTTCACTATCATCCTGGAAAGACAAACAAGGTATTTTATGCTCTTAGCAGAAAAGAACCCGCTGCTCTATCCATGTTGTGGATTGAGAAAGGATCTATCTTTTTGGACATAAAAAGGATAGATTTAGTAATAATAATGTTAGGTAATAAATCCTACCTTTCCCAAATGATTTCCCAATCATTTATCCAAGAGAATATTAAGGAGGCATAAAGGGATGATACAGAGTTGGAAAAGAAGGTGAATGCAGTAACGAAAGGGAAGCTAAGCCCAAGCTACATTGGCCCCCTTGAGATCCTATATTGCATAGGAGTCGTGGCCTATCATCTTTCACTTCCACCGAATATGTATTGCATTCATGATGTGTTCCAAATATCACTATTGAGGAAGTACATACCAGATCCCTCACATGTACTAAACTCAAAGGTGGTACACCTAGAAGATGATCTCTCTTATGAGGAGCAGCTAGTAAATATTCTAGACCGGATAGATAAGGTTCTACGTAAAAAGACAACACACCTTGTCAAAGTGTTGTGGAGGAACCAAAAATATAAAGAATAAACTTGGGAACCATAAGAGGTCATGAAGGAGAAGTACCCTCACATATTTTTTAAAATGAAATTTCAAGGGTGAAATTTCAAGATGGGGAAGAATGTAATAAACCAAAGTTTTATCAATGGAAATTCCCTTCTTATAATTATGTCACATAAAATCACATTATGAAACATAGTTCCACATAATGCTTAAATGAACTACTAAATACTATGTGGCCTTTATATCCTTGCCATTAAACATAATATTACCGCTTCTGTGTTTTGAATTTTGAAAATATGACATACACGATTGTGATCAGTAAGATATTTAGAGTCTTATAAGACAAACTTAATTTTTAGTGAATAGTAACTCACCCTTATGAATAGTAATGTTACCCTTATGAATAGTAATATGACCCTTATAAATAGTAAACCATCTAAATGAATAGTAACCCCACCCATGAAAGTATAAATAAAATTTAGGCACCTTATAAATAAGAGGGAATGTTTTAAAAATTAATATTTAAGTATTGGTATTTTTGTGAGTAATAAATATTTAATTACAATTTTAAATTAATAAAATTATTTTAAATAAAATTATTTTTCATAAAATTTATTCCTAAATAAATATATTATTTTCCCATGATTTTAGGATAATTTTACGAGACCTTAAGTAATTTTTCAAACTGTTATAAAATCAGTTATAATTTTAAAATTTATATCTTTCAAGTAAATGATGATTTTATTTAAAAATTAAATTTCACATATTTAGAAAAATATTTTGATAAAATGGAGTCCATTTTTGAATTCTAAACTTTTAAAAAAATTATGGTGAATTTTTGGAATTTTTTTGAAATACTTTAATTTTGTTGAATAGTGAAATTCGATAATTTACAAAATATGATAAATAAATGAGTTTCTGCATCATGCTTGAGTCATGGATGATGTAAATGGACATTTTTTATAACTCATATGCACTAATTAATATATTTTGTTTCAATATTATTCACTATTGATTGTCTTAAGAAAAATAATAAACTAATGATTAAAATAATAACAAAACACCCCTCTCCTCCACTATAAATACCAACCCTCACACCCTCTTCTCATCACACCTCTCCAACTTTTTGAATTGCCTATATTCAACCCAATAATCTTACCTAGTCCTTTTCCCACATCCAAGAGCTCTTGGTCTCATCAAAAGAACAATCCTATGTGCCTTTAGGAGGATCTCAAGAGGAGAATTCAAGAGGTAAATCTTCTCTCTTTTCTTTTAATTTCCTTTCAATTTAAATTCCTTTTCTTATTATTTACAAACCTAACTTAATAAAAATGTAATTATAACTCTATTAACTTACATATAATTTAATTATATCATGTTAATGGAAGATCTAGCATTAAACTCCTACCTCTATCTCTTTCATATTAATAATTAAATCGCCGCATGTGATGTGTCAATTTACTGACATCGTGGGTGATGCACTTTCATTTTCCTTAAACATATTCAAGAATGTTAATAAAACCATTAAATGGCTGAAAAAATATTTTAAATTTTATTTTTTAACCCCTTTTATATTCCATAACTAAATTATATGCATGATACTAAATGATAAAACAAATCAAGTCCGTTGTGATCAAAAACCGCCAAAATTAACCTAAAACGATCATCATTAACTTTTATCTGACAAATCATCCTCATGGTACATAACCAAATCCTTCATAAGATAATTTAAAACTTTTTAATATCATTAAAAACATATAATAACAATTCTGTATTTTTATACACATCTTATATGAACTTTCATTCATGTATACTAGTGAACTGATCATGAAAACTAAGAAAATGAACACTCTCGAATAATGAATTTAAACTATATAACTCAAAAAAAGAACAATAAAAGAACATAATAAAACCATAATGAATAATATTCAATTATAAAAGGTTATTTAATTGTTAATTAATGAATCTAATGTTATTATACATGAAATTAGTGTGAAGTAAGCTTTTGGACAAAAGGTAAGGGGAATTCTTGAACCCAACTCTCTTTCTTTGGGTTTTCCCTCTTTCACTCCATTTTAAGTTTGGTTATTACTTAAAAATAATTTATTAATAATTATATTACCTTTTCTAGGATATCAATTTGTTATACTTGAGTTTATTACAAAGACATTGTTTTCCAAAAGAACTCATCTTTCAAAAAAACACTGACTGAAAATTATTTTTTATTAAGAGAAACACTTTTACGGGAAAAGTGAGAAACCAAAGGGTTCAGCAAACTTCCAAACGACCTCAAACAAAACATGACAAAAGACAGGATACCTCATTAAAGTAACAGCATCAACCACTATCCCCATGCAGGACACTCGACGATCCCATGCAAGCATGGTCCCTCCCGATGTTGCCATCCCTCCAAAACAGCCATGTCCCAAATGGCCTACAAAGCTGATGGCAGAGAAACTGAGCCCAACGAAGATACCCTGCGATGAACCAACAAAACCACCAAACCGCAGACATAGAAAAAACCACCAGACACTTGACATCAACAGGAGAAACAAACCCAATTAGTCCGGAGGTGACGCCTCATAGGAATAAGAATAATTACCAAAGCATAATCTGAGCTTGTTAGTGCTTTCCTCTATATACAGATTCCACTTCATTAACCATACCTTGGCATCAGGGTCTTCCCCAATGATGTCTTCATATCGATCAGCCATTTTGTCCCATGTTTGGATATATTAAACTTTGATGATTTTCCGATTGTTGAAGCCTCTCATTAGGATCAAATCCTGTTTGTCAATCCACCTGGCCTGCTCGTTGTTGACCTCCACGTTAATAGGTCTTCCCATCATATCGGCCTCTTCCTGAGGGATGTTGACATAGAGAAACTCTTCTACCATGTCCTCTTCCGAGCAGATGATAGGTTCTTTAATGCTCTTTCCTGGTTTAGAACTGCTGCCCATCCCATTATTGTTCACCTTGGTCCCAACCTGGGGATCCTCCTGCAAGAGAGCCTTGTCTGGTGATGTTCCCTTCTCACCTAGTTTAGATTTTTTACCTGAACGTGTTTCCATCGGCTTCGGTAAAAATGAGTAATCCTTGTGTTCTCTCCCTTTATTCTTCTTAGGTAACATCTCCTCCTCCTGGACCTTGTCAAATCCCGAACCCCCCTCAGTCTGCCCATCCCTTTCAACCTGGACAGACTCAGTGGTGTCCAAACAGTCAAAGGGATTGAATGTCTCAACACCATTTTGAGTCTAGCACTTCCCTGTTGGTGACTTGGTGTCTCCCGAAGAAGCAGCACCTTTAACATTTCTGGGTGACCAAACAGCCTCCTCATCAGAACAAGAACCAGGAGCCATGAGAATTCGCGCATGAGTTTCCACATTAACCCATTCCATCTCAGAATGAGTACCATTTGAACCAGATTCAGTTTCTATACCCGCAGCATTGCACTGAGAAGACAGTGCTAATGGTTGTTCCATACCATTAATTTCTCTGATCAACCTATTGGATACATCCTTGACCCTAGATTCGGGTGAGGTAGGAGCTGGCTTTGAAGACTCTTCAATTTGTGTACTGCAATTCGGCATTGAGACATCCTGCTTCGCAGGTGAATCCAAATTTCCCTCAAGCATACTCACACCATTGGCCACATGGGGTGCAGCCACATCCTCCTGCAATGAAACACAAGGGCCAATGGGTTCAGTGATGCCCGCTGCTTGCAACTCTGGTGGGGCAATTCTACTATCGGCCAAGGTTGAAGGATTCTGAAACAGCTTACGACAGACCTGTTGAAGATGACCCAGTCGGCAACAGGAAGTATAGTAATCAAACCAGTTCTCAAAATTCACCGGTTGGTGGCACCAAAGCTCGTTTTCCACCTCGATCCATACTTCTTCAATAGGCGGTTTGGATACGTCGACTTCCACACAGATTCGGGGTGCCATCGGATGGAACAGTGTTCTCAATCACTCATCAAAGGCCAAAAACCGTCCAACCAGATTACCTAAGAGTTTCAGAATAACAGGGTTCTAGAAGGGAAGGGGTAGACTCGGAAAACTCACCCAGATGGCCGCAGATGGTTAATCCCTCTTTTATTAATTATTCATCTCATGATTATGATCTTATTCCTATGTTATGGTGATAACTTTTATTCTCACCCCATGTTATATTGTTTCATGTTCTTATCTATCCTATTACTGGGATTTTAGCTCACCCCTTTTTTATGTATATCCTTAGTGACTACTTGTAATAATTAGAATTAAAGGGATATTAAGAATCTAGATAAGAATAAATTAAATAAATGTTTATGTTTATGTTGTAAAAGTTATGTATGGTCATAGTTTTCCCAAGAAACTAAACCTTTGTATCCTCTTTGTGTAATGATTTTTTGTTGTTTATCTTTAAAATGATGTAATAGTAATGTAAGAGAAAAGCAGGGTCCCTATATGTAAAGGATCTAAAAATAAAGGACTTGATTGGGACTCTTATGATTTATGAGGTGGAGATGAAGGTAGAGGTTGATAACCAAAAATTTGTTCAAAAATAAAAATACTACCTTGAAAAATTATAACTCTAAGGGTGAGAAAAAAAATTATTGTTTGGATTTTTCAATAAAGAGGAATCAGGCTCCTTATATTCTGATTAAAGGCTTATTCATTTTGATATAATGTTATGAAAAATTACAATAAGATAATAGGATTCAATAAATCCTTTAACAAGTAAAAAATTGATGGTAATTTGAAAAAAAAAGTGATATATTATGAATTTAAAAATCTTAGGCATATCAAGCATGATTTCCCTCACATGAAGGTAAATAATGAATCTAAAAAAAGTTCAAAAGAAAATAATATTATATGAATAAAGGAAAGAAATATATGAAAGAAAACCATAGTGATTCTAAAGACTCTAGTGAAAAATATCCATTTGATTCAGAGGCTGAAAAATCAAATCAAAAATCAAATATGTGATTTATGACCCAAACTGAAGATTTACAATCCTTTTATTCTTTAGTCCATAATTATAAATCTAATTCTGAGGATTTTTCTTGAAATGAATTCAATAAATATTGTTCTATGTTAGAATACAAGTATTAATCTGTCAATAAGAATAGAAAGTCTCTAAAGAAAATCAATAATTTTGTTCTAACTAAAAAGGGTGATCTATCTAGAAGATCTAAGAACTAAAATCATAATTAGATGAATCTACTCCTAGTTTTTCTAACCATGATAGTAAAATAAATGAATTAATGTATGAAAAAATATATATAAAAGATGTTGTAGAATTATTTACTATGGGGGAGGATTACCTCAAAAAAATACATGGTAACAATAAATACAATAAATTTAAACAAGGAATAGATAGTAATTAAGGAAAACCTAAGCTATATATAAAGTGTTTTGTGCCTAATTCTAAAAAAACATATCTAATATTACTTATTTATATTATGGAATAAATTTTCATTTTTATAATTATATTTGTTTAATATATCCTCAGTTTTTTAGTGCATGTAAGTCTTTTA
Source organism: Viscum album (assembly GCA_963277665.1). Classification (NCBI taxonomy): domain Eukaryota; kingdom Viridiplantae; phylum Streptophyta; class Magnoliopsida; order Santalales; family Viscaceae; genus Viscum; species Viscum album. The sequence goes on along the minus strand of OY728155.1, from coordinate 352,739,281 downwards.
TTTCTATAAACTTATCTAGAGATATTAATAAAAATTCTGAAAATTATGGAAATTATTGATAGATTTATGTTCTCAAATCTTTAATATCTAACATTGATGGACCCAAGTTCATTTGGTACCAAAAAATACTTCTTTAATTTTTTTATAAGGAAAAAATAAATAGGAAAAATAATGAAAAAAATTTATGAATAGTGGTTTTTTGAGACATTTGACTAATGTTTTTTCTAACTTCCACTCATTATCAAAAATTGTTAGGGGTTATGTCACATTTAGTGATAATTACAAAGGAAAGATTATTGGCTTGGCATCTATGGAAGATCCACATTAAATCCTCATGATCAAAGTTCTTCATGTTGAAGGCTTAAAGAACAATATGAAAAGTGTTTCTAAACTTTTTGATGATGGATATTGTTTTAATAATTATTTTTATTTTTTAATGATAAATTACTTAAATTTAGAGCACCTAGAACTAAAAGTGTTTACACTCAATATCTTTATTATTTATGTAAAAAAAATGTAAACTATATGATTTCTAAAATTAATGAATATTCAATTTAGAATATAATACTTGTATATTTTAATATTTATTCCTTTAGAAAATTATCTAAGAAAATTTTTATTTCTGATTTACCTTAACTTAAATTTGATAAAATTAAAATATGTTATGCATACCAAATAGAAAAGAAACACAATTCATATATCAAACTAAGCAAATAGGTTGGTGCTTCTATAACCTTATAACTTATTCCTATTGATTTGTGTAGCCCCTACAGAACTAAAATCATAGGTGTAAAATCATTTATTTATGTTTTATTTGATTTTTTTCCTATATTTACATGGGTTTAATTTTTAATACTTAAGAGTGAAGAATGTTCTAATTTTATTAATTTTGGAAAGTTAGTACAAAATGAAAAATATACTAAAGTTTTTTCCTTGAGAAGTGGCCATGGGGGATATTTTGGGAATCATGAATTCAATTTATTTTTCTCAAAACATGGAACTAATCATACCTTATCTTCCCCTAGGAAAACTCAATAGAATAGTGTTGTTAAAAGGAGGAATATGACTTTTCCATAAATTTATAGAACTATATTATATAAATATAGCACGTATACTCATTTTTGGGGATGAAGCTATTAATATAGCATGTTATGTTATTAATGGAGTTATAATAAGGCATATATTGAATAAAATACCTTATTAGTTATAGAAAAATAGAAAAATAAAGGTTGGATACTTCAAGATTTTTGGATGAAAAATGTACATCTAGAACACCAAGATTAATCTTGGTAAGTTTGATCCAATGGATGATAAAGTAAACTTACTTGGATATTCTACTGCTTCTAGAGTATATGGGGTTTTCAAAAAATAAGTAATGATAGTTTAATAATATACTCATGTCATGTTTCATGAGATTGATCCATTTTTATCAAAAAATATACTAAAATTAAAGACTTAAGAGTGGTTCTATAGACTACCTGAGACTTGAACCTTTATTTGATGAAAAAAGGATGATGTTGTGGAACTATATCATGAATGATCTAGAACTAAAAGGTTATAAACTAGTTAATATAATAGTTTTCTTCATAAAAAACCTAAAACCCTTAAAAACATCCCTTATAGATAGTTATATAATGCTTATATGAGGGATTTGGGACTAGAAGAAGTGTAGGAAACCTTGTTGAATTTTATTCTTTCCAATCTTAGCTTGAACCTAAAACCATATAAGAATTATTAAATTATAATAGTTGGGTTTTATAAATTCAATAATATTTAAAACATCTCAAGAGGAAAAAGGTATGTGAATTAGTTGATATACCCTCTAATTATCATGTTATTAGAACTAAATGATTATTTTGAAATAAGCAGGATAATCATAGTTTGGTCACTAAAAATAAAGCTAAGTTAGTTTCCAAAGGTTATAACCAAGAGGAAGTAATGGATCATGAAGAAACATTTTCCCCTATATATATATATTAGAATCCATTAGAATCCTTTTATCATATTCATCTTATATGAGTTTTAAATTATTCTAAGTTGATGTAAAATCTGTATTTTTATGTTGAATAAACTCCAGGTTTTGAAAACCCTCATTTTCCAAATTCTATTTTAAAATTTACCAAATCATTGTATGGTCTTAAATAATCACATAAATATTTGTATAAAATATAGAGTTTATTTATTTTATCAAATGTTTTTACTATAGGATTGGAATATCTTACACTATTTAAGAAAACATTATCCTCAGATACTCTTTTACTTTAAATTTATGTGGATGGTGTGATTTTTGGCTCTATAGATCAAAAATCCTATAAATAATTTTCTAAAATCATGTAAAAGGAATTTTAAATGAGAATAATGGATGAGTTAAACTTTTCCCTTAGTTTTTATATTTATCAAAAATATTTTGAAAATTTTTTAAATCAAATGAAATACATACATGATCTACTAAAAATATTTGTACCTAAAAATAGTAAGATGCATACTACTTCTATGAATTATAATATTGAACTTTATTTGGATAAAGGTAATAAAGTAGTTTAAAAAAGTTATATAAAGGATTTATTTTAATATTTTTATATCTAACTACTAGTAAACTAGATTTTGTGTTTGTTGTATGTTTATGTGGTAGATTTCAATAAAACCCAAAAGAGTCACATTTAATAGATGTAAAAATAATTTTAAGGTATTTTAAATTAACTACCTCACCTTATTTATAATTTCAAAAAACTTCTAGATTTTATTTAATTTCCTATTCTAATAATGATTTTTGTGGATTTAGATTAGAAAAAAATCACTTCAAGAACCTTACACTTAGGAAAATCATTGGTTGCTTGGTCTAGTAATGAGTAACACCTAGTTTCATTATCAAATACTAAAGTTGAGTACATTATATCCAGTAATCTTTGTGCACAAGGGTTGTAGATAAAATAAATTTTGATAGATTTTGGATTTAATTCAAACCATATACCAATAAAATTTGATAAAACGTTTTCTATCAACATTTAAAAAAATCCAATAATCTATTCGAGGGATAAGCACATAGATCTAAATACCCATTACTTAATGGATCACTCACAAAAGGGTGATATATCCATAGAATTCATTAGTTATAAAATTAAATTAGAAGCTATTTTTACTAATTCTTATCCCAATTATAGATTTTATTTCATTAAAAATGAGTTGGGGTTATTTTATTTTAAATTATTTTATTCTAATTAATTTTTTTTTGTTAAATAAGTATTATAATTTCTATTATTTTTGGATTATTTATTTTCTAATGTGAAATAAATAATGTTTTTTTCACTCTTTGATGTGTAGTTTATTTACTTAAATTTTCCATCATGTTATAAAGTTACACATAACATTATTGTATTTTAGGATTTTATTTATTTTAATTTTATCACATCGCTCTCAGTGACTCATCATATTATACAAAAGAGAGTTTGTCAATCTTGGCTTGATAACCTCTAATATTCACAACACTATAATGTATTCCTTCTTGAATCCAAACTACTTACAACCCAAACCTAATCCTTTTAAACTCAAACCACATCTCACACTGGGAAAGGGGAAGAAAAATATCAATGTATACTACTTAAAGAAGCTTTAATAGACCAAAGGTTTTAGACAAGGTTTTTTGTGGAAAAGCTATGGATTTTAGATGGATGGATCGAACATATATGTTATTGAATAAAGTTATGAATTTCCACAGATGGGAATTCATCATTGATAATAAAGGTGATAAGTTATCCTTTGAGAAAGAGGTTAAATGGTTTTATAAAAATTTTGAGTTTATCTTTGGTGAAGATTGGGACCTGGTTATTTTGAGAGTAAAAAATAAGGACATTTTTATTTCATTTTTAGTGAAATTTAAAGTTCTTCATTACCCCATGAAGTTTTTTTTATTTTAATACCTATATTTTATTTATTAATGAGGTTATCCCTATTTAAATAATGACCTCTCTTTTTGAAGCTCCAGTTGTCGAAAAAAAGGTTTTGAAGGACCTTTATCCAAAGATAAAGTTTTTTTTTAATTTAATTCAGACATCCATTTCTCATCATGTAGGATAGTTTGAATAAGTCTTGTTACAAGAACATCTATCTGATGTATCTATTACTTATTGAGAAAAATGGTATCTTCATAGGTATATTTTGAGGTATGCATACCATCTTAATAATAGAATATTTTGTTTTTATCCTTTCAGATGAATTTTAACTCTTATATTTTAAAGGGTTGAGATTCATCTAAGTGATGTAATGGCCTATAAGAACCATGGTTTGACTAATCTAGTATATGGAGTTCTTAATAGGATTAGGTATTTCTAGATCCTTTCCTTGAAGAATCTCATGGTTGTTGGAGTTGAAGAAGAAGTAGGAGAGAGCCTTTCTCATACAAAGGGGGATTCCTATGGAAGTTGTCTATAAGCATGTTATATGAGGAGGATTGGGTGGAACTAATGTTTTTTTTATCCTATAAATTTCAAAGTTCCTCTAGTTTTAATTGATAATGTTATTAGGCCCATTTTGAATCCTACCCGAGATAAATTAGAGGATTCAATGGACAAGGATCATCATGTGATAAGAATGGGATGGAAAGTAATCTCTAATGAGATTACTTCTCCATAAATTATATCCTAAAGGGATCAAGATGAACCTATTGTTTAAGTTAAAAATGAATCTAGATATATAGAAAAAGTTTCTCTAGAATATAAAGTTGGTTCTGTTCAAGTTGAGCCTCAAGTACCTATGGATAATTCTTATGAAGTTAGGGATCCTAAATATATAGTTTCACTTGTTAATGATCAAAAGATATCTAGCCAGATTATACTTTAATAATTATATCAGAAGTCTATTTACTGTGGAAATTGGGGATAAAAGGACTCTTTTCTTTCTCAATGGTGCCTCCGATACTGTTAATATACCTACAATAAGAGCTACATTGGATATATTCTCCAAACCAAGTAAAAATTTTGAATTTTAAAATGGTTATTGTCTTAAAACTGAGTTTATTGGTTTAGATGAGGATAAGATTGAACAAGACCCTCTAGTTTTGAATTCCAATATATGAAGAGTGGATGTTGTACCATCTCTTGGAGATGAATAAGAAAATGGAGATTATTAAATATGAGTTCAAGGATTAGAAATCACTAAATCATATATTAAACTTCTAACATTTTTAGAGAAAATTCATTTTGGAATTTAATTATATGAAATTAAAAATGGAATTTTTTTAAAGATCAAGTGACGCACTTGAAATAAAACTTAGTTCCTATATTTTAGTTCATTGAGATAAATAAAATCTTAAAGGATCAAACGTAAATGATCCAAAATATCTCTATTATGCAATCATATTTTTACACTTCATTCATAGAGGAGACTAAATCTATCAAATATGAGATCAAATTAGATATTGACTATTTAATAAAGTAGTGATATCCCAATTTGAGTATATAGAAAATAGTCCATCTTCTCAAACTATTATATCATATTTTGGTGATAAGGCACCTAATTTTATCTCTAAATAGTTAAAAAAAATTGCATCGAAAGTGATTATGGTGGATGGGGGAATTCAATAATTGAAATGTGAATTTATTTCTTTAGACTCACTTTAATAATTGAAAATATATATAATTTATGATATTAATGATGTATAAATTGACTCTATTTATAGAATTCAAAGCCTTTATAAATTAGTGTTAGACTTCAATAATTTTATTGGAGAATGATATGCCTCCATGAAATAGACTTCTATGTATAATATAAATTTTTCTATGATAACTTTCACCTTTATGAAATAGTAGGATCCTTCCATCAAAGAATTTTTTTTGTTATGTTTGATTAGTTAAAGGATCTTAGAACCAAAGTTGAAAATAAATTTACTTATGATTCTATGGAATATTCTGAAAAGGGTGATAATAAATAAGTTCCAGTTCCAAAGGATACTTATAAAGGGAAATAGGAAGTCATCCAAAAAGAGTCTCATATTATTCCCACTATTTCTCCAGCCACATCTAGTTATTTTGGGATATCAATTCTTTATATAATGATTTTGAAAATTTAATTTTAACGTTGTGTATATAAATCATTTTTGAAAATGTGCCTTAGAGTGTCTAGTTATAAATAGTGGAAATGATATTTAGTTATCTTATACTTCTATAAAGAATCTATTATCAAAAGAATTGATATGTGTGTTTATGGACTATACCATATCAGAGGTAAAAGATCTCTAGGTCCTTCCCTTCTAGATAGGTATCCTATAACTCAATAAAATCTAAAGGACACCCTTGATCCCTAACCTATTGACCCTAAATCGGATACCAAACCATCTCCTAAATAATATAATTGATATATTATATTGTATATTTTGACTAATTATTATAAACTTTTCAATTTTCATTTGATTTTTCTATGAATGAAAAGTATATTGTCTTATTAAAAAGGACCTATAAGTTTTGTTAAGGGGAGTAAAACCAAATAATATGGAGAAATAAGAATGGTAAAAATGGATAGAAATGAATTGGGTTTGATTAGGATCTCAATGGCTTGGAACATAGCCTTTAACATCCGGGAGGTGAAGACCATGGTTTAGCTAATTAAATACCAGGAAAATATATATGAGAAGTTAACAACATTGAATAAGGTTTTCTTTATGTGTAGGTTGTTTTTTATGAGATTATTGGAAGTTAAACTGATGAATTATCATGTGAATGAATTTAACATGATTCAAGGGAAGCTTGAATCAATCAATGTGAAGTTTGTGGATGATGTATAGGCTCTTTTAATACTTTATTTCTTACTATAAATTGTTAGATGTAATGATAATGGTCGCAAACAAATATTGTGGGAAAACCAACTTGGTGTTTAATTATGTGAGGAATATAATCCTAAATGAAGAACATGGGTAGGAGGAAGTCAAAGCACCTACCATAAAATGATCAATGTTAAAGGTAAAATATGATCTCCTCATCAGAAGAGAAGATGAAGGAAATTGAAATATAGGTTATGAGAAAGGGTCGAAGGTAAATCAGATAGTTCTTGACCTACATTTTGTAAGTGTGTAAATAGAGGAAATTTGAAGAAGGATATATAGATCACAAGGTAAATTCTAGTAAGTTCACTTCTGGAAGTTCAAGTTCTTTGAACTCAACTAAGGAGAACAGAATTTGTTGCTAAGTGTCAATGATTTTGGAAGAATCATGGGTGACTGATTCTGGTATATCATTTTACTCAATGAAATAAAAAAAGATGCATGGTGAATTATTCATGTATTATATTTAACAAAATTAATTTAGTAGATGATGAGGATCTTGAAGTCATAGGGATAGGTGAGGTTAATATCCAAATGGTATATGGTTGTTCATGAAATTGAACGTAGTGGGGTATATCCTAGGGATGTAAAAGGATATAATTTATATATAATAGCTTGATGAGGTAGGTTTTAGTACAATATTTACTAATGGGGTTTAAATTATTAATCAAGGATCCATGGTGGTGGCCCATGATGTTAATAATGGTACCCTATATCTAACTAGAATATCATATGGATCAATAATTGTAATATTATTAACATTTCAAAGTCTAAAGCTATAGAATTGTCATCATGGATACCCTAGTGAGAAAAAACATTAAGGTAATAATGGAAAAAATTAATATTTAATCTCAATCACACAGAGTTTTAAATTTGTGAGATTCATAAACTTGAGAGTAAAAAGTTGGTTTCATTCAATTTAAATTTCAAGAATCCTATATCTCTAAAGTTAGATCTTATTCACTTGGATGTTTATGGGTTATTCCTAGTCCAATATCATGGAGGGTAACTTTACTTTTTTACTTTATTTGATAATGAAAAAAGGATAGTATGGGTTTACTTTATAAAATACAAGTCTGAGGTCTTTGGAGTTTGTGTTCAATGGAAGCCTATGGTGGAATGGGAAATTGGTCAAAAGAAGTTCCTAAGATTTGACAATTTTGGTGAGTACAATGGAATATACTTCTAGAAATTTCTATAAAAAGAAGGGGATAAGTTATAAGAAATGTTTTTTTAATATCTTATTGATAATAATTGATATTATTTCCCCACATTGTGCCTTATTTGAAGATTAAATGGAAATATGTGTTTTTGAGATTGAAATTGAAAATTCCATGAAAATTATTCTTTTCCCCTTTATATTTTACCTTAGTAATTTTATCATAACATTTTCTATGTGATGAATTTTTATTTTGAAAATTTATGGTCGTTGTAACACCCCAATCTTCCATAGTATTTTCCCTTTGAATAATACAGTAGCTTGCGTTGTACGCAACTTGGAGTTTTAACACACCGCGACTAATCAAAGTAGCCGTTATGAATAGTAATACCCACATTTTAAAATTTTATAAATTTTATTTTTCAAAATGGAATTCATTTGTGGATTTGGAATATCAAAATTATCTTAGTGTGAATTATTGGTATTTTTCTAAAAACTTTCAACTTTTGATGAATTGTGAAAAACACTGCGTTATTGTTTAAAACTGACTTTTTATTTAAGTAATTATTTATTTTATTTTAATTTATTTTAGAAAAAATAGATACATAATACTTATATATGTTCAATTTAATTAATTGGAGTCATTTTATAATAAGTTTAGATATATAAAATTTTATTGAACTTTTTACCGTCTTTTACCCACCTTCTAGGAGCATTTGAAAATTTGCATAAAACTTAATTTTACCACTTCTGTGATTTTAATTTTAAAAATATGAGAGACACAGTTGATACCAGTAATTAAAATTTGGTTCAATAAGATGAAAATAATTTTTGGTGAATAGTAACTTTTGACTTTTATTTACCACGGTTAAAAGTAAATAAGGTAATTAAGGGTAATAATGATATCATAATTACCCTAACACATGTCCTAATTCTATTAGATAAGTGTAATTTTACCAAAAACAGCATTAGTAATAAAATATGATCCCATTTGGTCCACTTGGATTAGATTAGGACATTTATTATTATTTTATTTAAAGAAGAGTTAAAAGAGTTAAACTCAAATTTTAATAACTAAACCATTTTTAATATAGGGTTACACACAATATAAATTAGACTATAAATATTCATTATAAATATAAAAAGTTTCCTACGTAATGTTATTTTATTTATAATTTTTAGACATTAAATAATTTAATTTATTTATGACACAATGATGATGCAGTATTTACCTTATTAATGAAAGATTAAAATAATTGATATTATAAATATCAAAATAAATGTAATTTGAGACTTTTGATGAATTACACTAATTTTATAGTTTAATACTACATTTTAGGGTTGATTAAAAAAAATTATAAGTAATCGTGTTGTTATGATTTTCACAAAAACCAAATACTATATAGTGTCAAAATTGACATAATTGAGTTTTTAAAAAAATACTATATTATTAATTGATATAATATTTCTAAAAATCTAAGGTTCAGACAAAGGACTTAGATAAAGATATATATATTAATAATGAACCACTTGGGGTTCTTTTGTCTTGTTATAGTAATTTTATTAACCATATAATATAAAAATACAAAGAGACATGGTAAATGTCAAACTATTTAACTAAGAGTTAAATCTAAAAGATAAGGTTAATATGGTGACCTAAACCTGTCTAAAACCAATTGGTTGAGAGTTTTTTGACCCATTAACACCTTATCCTCTAAATAAATCATTTTTACCCATTATAAACCGAAAATTGTTTTATTATAAAATAATATTTCAAGCTTTTCCTAAAGTGACCCTCACCTATATTATAAAAGGGTACTTCCCCTTTTCTTAATTTAACACCTCCAAATCCATTTTTCTCTGCCAAAACCTACCCAAATATCCTACCAACTTACCTCACATAAACCTGGAGTCCTTACTTGGATCATAAATCCAACCTAAGGAGCCCTTTTGATCAAATCAAAAGGAAACACCTGAAGAAGAGGTAATAATTTCACCACCCACTTTCAAGTTCTTTTCTTCTTCCACTTCCTCTTTCTTAGAATCCATACCAAAATAATAACTCTAGTAAATTCTAAATACTATGATGTTATTATAAATATGTTACAACCATATTTTCTATTCTATCCATCCAATAAATGACAAAGTCACCATACGTGCATACGTACGGCTTACCTTCTCCACATCGTGGTTAGTTTGTTATTCAAACACTTAATTATTTTAGATGGGTGTAATAATGAGTATAAATCATTTAAATAATAAATATATTGTGTTAATTATTCTTTAAATATGATATATCATCCAATTACATACGATTTCGCCATCAATATAATGATATTGTCGCTCGTGCGTACGTACGGATTACCGTCTCCACGAACGCAATGAGATTCATTCCCCGTTGTAATCATTCAAGAATAATTTTCATTTTATGATTAAAAATAATTTTTATGAACATAATATAATTCTGTATATGAATCAAATACATCCTACTCATAGCAAACATGGCTTACGTAACCAAGCATATAAATGAAAACGAATCAGTTAACACCTGAAACAATGATACTACTGAAATATTATTAACAAAGCAATATTAGAGGGTCATATATGATATCATATTTATGTATATAGTTCTTTTATAATTTAACAAAAATTATTTAAATATTATACATAAGGTTAATATACCCTCGACCAAGGAAAAGTACAAGGTATGGGTTATATTTCACAATCTCTTTTTATCCAAGGTTGTTTATACATGAGTGTCTATTGGGACCTCTTTATTATCCACATCCGTTTTTTCTTAAAAATATATTTAAAAATATTTTTAATATTTACTATACTGTGTTTTAAATTCATTTATACCCTTATTTGACCATATTTGTTTTGAAAGGAATCTTTCCGTCATTTTCCAAACAAGGTACTTTATGACCTTTTCGACAAAATTAAGGTAAAAATGTCTTTTTAATACGGTGGGTGCGGCTATTTCCTTCTGTTATAACATCTTAGAATCTTCCCATGCAATATTATAAGAATATTTTTAAAATAAATGTTTTATTTTATAATTATGTTACTTTTAAACGATTTCAAAATAGAAATAGGTATTTATTTCAAATAGTTTTCATTTCATCTATGTCAACATCCTTTGATGGATTTTAAACTTGTTTGAAGTTGATTTATTATGATACAAATATTCCATATTTTATTGAAGGTTTTGTTATATTTTTTACTATTTATGTTTTATTTTTACACCATTCATGGTTTATGGATAAATTATTGACATTTCGTATGCTAGTTTTAATACGAATGTTTATGTTATGCTTAAACCTTTTCATATGAGGAATGCATTGGACTTAGTAAGTGACGGGTGGAGCCCTATATAGAAACTCGATGCATCGGTAGGTATCATGAGACAAACTAGTGTCTTGGCACAAGGCCTTGAAAAAATCTTATTTGTAGTCTTGGCACAAGGCCTTGACTATGTGGTTATGAAGCCTGGCATTATGCATTCCATCATTATGAAAGTGGCTATTGATATTGCGTGTGATTATTCGACTAGTAGAATATCCATGTGAATAAGTAAATGGAATTATTTTATTTTATCTTTTCCATATTATTCTGAAGTTTAAGTTTAAAAGGATTTTGTTTTAGTCTTATACACTTCCTTAAATGTTTACGCTTAGTTATGAAATATTTTGCTATATTGTTATCCTTACTGAGCATCTGAGCTCACCCCTTTCTATATTTTATTTTTCCCAGGATGGGAAGAAGTATTTTATGGTTGACCTATAGGGATAGGTAAGGATATAAGTGTGTTTAATAGGGGGAAAAATGTTGTTGATGTTTTTATTTCATGATGTAATGTAAAAATTTTGAATGTATCTAGTACTTCCAAGGATACTAAATTGATCGGTCATTCGGGACATGATTCCTTATATCATGCCAATGTTATGTAATAATGAACTAAATCTGGGTAACTGGGGTCGGGGCATTACAATCGTATTTATCAATAATTTTTCTAAATTTTTAATTTCTAAAATATAATATGTATCACACATTTTAAAGGAAAAATGGACATTAAGGCAGAGTTAGACTGAATTCGGTAGAATGGACCATACCTAAATAATCTGGCCACAAATTCATCATTACTACTCAGATTTTGTTGAAATTTTTAGAGGTGTTAAAATAATTGATTTTTAGTATTTCATTAAACTAGAGTGATATCTGGTTCACATGGTATGATGGTAAAAAATGTGGCTCAATATGGAGTAACTTTTTTAGGTAGAATGATGCATGTACCCTGTTTATAATTTGAAGTCATAACCCTCCCACACTTCATTTAAATGATATTTCCACTCTTTTTTAGGGTTTTTTGAGGATTGGGTATGTTTTGGACAAAATTAGTGGTTCCATTTCACTCTCTAACCATTTTGAATAAGGAATATTTTGTGAATGGATCTCTTCCAAAAAGGTGCTCATCTTCCACCTCTACTTTGTTTTACTTTTATTTTATGCTTATAATATCTTTTAAAATTCAATAAAACTTCTCTATTATTCTATTTTCCTCTTTCTAATTTTCTTATTGGTGATGGAATATGATAGTGGAGATGTGATTAGGTGTTTCCCTTTCAATCCATTGCTTATGAAAATAGTCTCCATGATGACAATTCCACCCATGGGAGAGTACTTATTTTTGTGGTAGATACTATTATTACATACTTCATTGGTTTTTATGAATCCATGTACTCACTATTATGTTTAAAATTACAGTTAGTGAATGATTTTTTAAAGTTAATATCTCTCAAACAATTGCTTCAATGATCGCGCGTTCAGGATTGTGTGAATCGCTAGAGTGTCACCATAATTATAAAATATAATCAACTTGGGATCGATTCATAGGGTGATGATTTAATACCCAAAATCAAATTGTTATAATTTATAGGGATGATATTCTTAAATAATTTTACATTGACCATAATTTTTACTAGGGATCACAATCAAAATAGGGTTCTATGATTAGAAATCCCAAAGTTAACCTAGGGTTTATTTCTTCCAATATTTATGTATGTGTTAATTTTTGTAGTATTTAGGGGTTAAAAATATGTGGGAACCATAATTTAATGAATTTAATAACAACTTATAATGATTAATAATTAATAATTGGGTAGTTTAGATCAACAACAATTATTCATATTGGTGTTTTCAAAGTAAGTGTTTTATCATTTGTTCTATTTTGTTCGAAAATCACTCAACCAAACCCTCCCTATTTTGTAATGATTTTTCATATATTTTATTTATTTATTTTTACCATTTGTGGGATGTTTAATTCACTTACTCTTAAATATATAAAAACCTAGGTCATCCAATTTACAACACTTAGTAAAAAAATCACAAATATTTTGAGAGCACGAGTGCCAGTGCTCATCAATCGGGTTGGGGAAGAATATACCCAGTACACCACAATAGAATGGTGTGTCTAGTCAAATTAATTATATGTTAATAAATAAGGTGACTAACATGAGTTTACACTCCGTAATTCCCAATTAAATCTTGGTTGAAGTAGTTAACATGATACCATACTTCAATAACAAAAGTTTATCTGCTCCATTGGGATAGGAGATTCTAGAGTAGCTATAGTTTGGAAAACAAGTGGAAATTAACCACATAAAGGTTTTTGGAAGTTTATCCTATGTCCATGTGGATTCCAAATAAAGATAAAATTTTGAAACAAGTTGAGAATAAATAATCAACTAACAAGACCCAAGTTAATATGAATGGAAACTCTGGAATGACACAAGTTTCGTAGATTTCATAGAATTTTGAAATTTATAAAAGGGAAAATGTTCTTAAATGTTTAGGGATCATTAGAAGTTTAAATTTTAGGGCAATTTAATATGTACTCTAGGAATTCTAAAACTCATGTTAGAGTACCATAAGTTGAATCTCTATAAATTATAGTACCAAAAAGGGTATATCCACAAGTATAATTACATATATTTATCATAATAATGCAATGAGTATAGAGGTTTAGACATGAATTTCATTACTTACTTATAATTGATGGATGAGAACCCAAGAACTAGGAAGAGGCATCCAATCTTAGTGACTATGAAAAGTGGAATTCAGTGATTAAGGAAGAAATGTCTTCATTGGATTCTAACAGAACATGGGAGCTGACTGAGTTACCACTGGGGAAGAAATAACTTAATAATAAAATGATATTTCAGTTAAATGAAGAAGGTGATGGTAGAAAAAGGTGCAAGGTTAGGTTGGTGGTGAAATTATTTCAATATAAGGAAGATGTTTATTTCTCCAAAAAAATCACATATAGTTTACCATGATACAATCTAAATAGTGTTGAGTCTGATTATTATCAACAATATGAACTTTATTAGATTAATTTAAATTTGGCCTTTAATTATAGTGACTTAGAGGAAGAGATTTATATAAAAAATATAGTGGGTTTTTTGGATCAATGGAAAAAATACTTGGTGTGTAAGCTAAATAGAAGTCTCAATGGCTTGAAGTAGGTACCAAGTTAATAGAATTATAAATTAGATGTTTTTATGGATAAGAAAGGTTTCAATTGATTCATCTCGAATCATGGTTTCTACATAAAGTCATATGAGTATAGAAGATTCGTCATCCTACTCTTATACATAGATGACATGCTTTGAGAAGGACCAAAAATTATGCAGATTCAGAAGATGAATGATGGTTTCTCTGAATTATTCAAGATGAAATATATTTGGGAGGATAATAAAATACTAAGGATGAGGAAATATAAAGATATTAAAGTCAAAAGTTTGGTTTTTTCTCAAATTAAGTACATTTAGAAGATAATTAAAAGGTTTGAAATATCTGGATGTAAGATGGTATCAAATGGTTGGACGCTTTAAATTTTCTAAGGATCAAGTGCTAAAAGGTAAGGAAAAGTGCATGGTTAAATATTTTTTTCATAATTGTAAGGAAGTTTCATTTACAACTTGGTGTGTTCTATCCTACACATTGCTTTTTCAGTGGGAGTCTCCACCCTTTTCATGTCCAATATAGGGAAATATCATTATGAAGTCATGAAATAGATCATCTGATATCTAGAAGGATCAAAATATAAAACCTTATGTTTTAAGAAATATAATTCATTTTATAGGTATGTAGATGCATACTTTGGGGATAATTAAAATACTTGTAATAGTAAAACTAGTTTTTCATCCACATTCATAGGAATTACGGCCATCTAGATGTCAAGTTTGTAGTCGGTGGTAGCTTTTTTCATAACAAAACTAGGTATATAGAAACAATGGAAGTGAGGAAATAACTAATATTGTTGAGATTTTTTTTGAGGATCTTAGAAGGATACAGGAAGTTGGATCTCTCTACTATGATGGTAATATTGAAATTCACTTAGTAAAGAACCTGATGTTTCATGCTCATAAAAAACACATCGACCTAAAATATCACTTCATCCATAAGTTTTTGGAGGATGGTGAGATAGATTTGTAGTGGATAATTGGAAGACAAAATTTGGATGGCATGTTCACTGAGGTATTAATCCAAGAAATTGTGGGGCAACAATGTGCCTCAGTGGGACTTGGGAGTGAGAAAGGGGGATGGATACACTATTTTTTAGATGTATAAGAATGGTTTTTTGCCTAAATTTTGAAGGATTTCATGGGTTTCCTTGAATGATTATTCAATTGAGATATTATTAGGAATGTGAGTCCCAATTCAAGTTCTGATAAAACAACCAAAAAACAAATAATTGGAAGTTAACTTAGTCATATGAAGGTAGTAGTAGTGGGAAACTTCATTGGAGGAATTTCATTTGGAATATGTTGTATTTCAATTGTAATATACTGGTTAGTGGTTTGTATGATGTATGAATGGAAGTTATGGGTCTATATTGGGTGATATGATGATGTTGCATTAATGTTTTCTCCTTATGGTTTCACAGCAAAGGGGTTGGAGTATAAGATTCATTTATAAAAACATAAGAGTAAATTTAACTATTCACTAGAAGATATAGGTTATATTTAGACTTACTATAGTAAATCGGAAGAAATCATTCTGAATAGAGGAACTTCCATGAATATCAAAAATTGGTGAAACCGGGATTTTTGGACATACTAATGTTTTTCTAACATATCTAAATATTTAATATGTTTTTATGCTCAAAAAATCTCTATTTTTTTTACTAATTTTGTATCTTAAATTTTTTTAGTTCAGTAAATTATATTTACTTATTTTTAATTTCATTTGGAAGTTTTTTAGTTCAAATCAATTTTTGAATAAATTTTGTTAAGGAATTTATCTTTTTCGGTTGTCAAGTTTGAATAATTTATCTAAAGTGATTTATCCTAAGTTCTAAGTAAATTATCTTATAATCACTTGATTTAAATTTTTCTAAAGGAGTTTTTATTAGGGGTAAAAAAAGTGCCTTGCATAGGAATTATTTATTTGTCAAAGGAATATCTCTCATAAGAGTCTCGATCACTAATTTTTCTAATAATTTAAGTAAATTATCTTATGTAATAAGTAAATTATCTTATTAGGGGACTTCATAATTAAATTATCTTATGAGATCAAAAAGTTAGAGAATATATATTTAGAAAATTCAATTTTCTTATGTGTCTCATATTCATCATATGCAGACCTAAATTATCTAACATGAACTCAATTGATCTTATGATAGAAGAATTATCTTATGGTAACAATCTTTCTAGATCAAATTATCTTATGATGATGGAATTTTTATATGAGGGGTTTAAATATCACACCATGATAAGAATATTTATAAAGAAGAATTTTTTTCAAAGGATAACAAGTATTTAAAAAAAATATTAAAGGCATTCAATCAAAAGATTCAAGAAATAAATTCATTCGAAGAAGAATTCTTATAAAGATGAATATTATTTTCAATATTTAATTTTATTTTCAAGGAACTTATTACCATTATTGTAACATGAGGAATGTATTTCACTACTTATTTATTATTGGAAATGGAGATCTCTAAATAAATGAAGATAAAATTAATTAATGAAACTATTTTAAAGAAAATGTATAGTTCTAAGGAATATTATATCTACTCTCAATGGATACCTCTTATTTTTCTATTTTTAGTGAATATCGTATGCAAGAAAAAATATTGTTTTTAATAATATTACATTCACTCTCGACCATTGATATATATATATGTGAATTAAAATTCAAACATAGTTTTGTGGTTATCGGTGTAACTATTTGAGAATCATTTCTTATACTCAATAACATGAAAACTACATACTCTATTTTTCATGATCATTTTTTTGTGAGACTATATGAAGAAAAACCACTACTACTAAGCTTCAAATATCATTTACATCAGTTGAAGAGTCTATTGGAGCTACACTTCAAAGATATATATTCTTTTATCTAGAAGATTTATTCATAAATTTTCAGTTACTACTTAAAAATATATGTCAAATATATTATCTTTTCTTCATTATCTTCATTTTTTTTGAAGTGAGTAATTCTTGAACTAATTGTTATGTGAAGGATGTGGATCGATCATGTAAAGTGAGAGCCTGGTTCAAATATCTTGGTACTTTTATTACAAGTTGAAATTATTTTCACTCAACTATCAAGGTCCCAAGGAAAAGGATATTATTGTTGAAAATTTCAATACCCCAATATTTTAAAAAAAATTGTTTGATAGCCTATACAACATGAAACATTGAGCTTAAATGAACCATGAAATATTATTATTTAAATGTTATAGTTATAACCTAGTCGGTGAATTGGAGAGTATTAATGGAATTAAAATATTTTAAAAAATATATAAATTTCATACTAAATTCAAATTTATGGATTAATTATTATAAAATAAGCACTCAATTCTTAGCATTGTCATTTTATTCTTCAAAAATATGTTTTCTTCAAAAAAAATCTATTTCTTTTTCTAAGTGAATATTATAATCAATATATGAAAAATTTTGAAATTATATTTAATAAAAATAATATAATTTTTTAAATATTCATATCAAAATAATCTTGGGCTTAATTTTTGGGATTTTTCTGAAAAGATTGATTTCCTAGTGAATTGTAAAAATACTATTTTTTATTGAAAACTGAATTTTTTTTTCAAGAATTTAAAAGGTTTTATTTTGTTTTAAAATAGTTTAAAAGTAAAGTTAGTATTATTATATTATTATTACTCTAATTTATATCATTTTAATCTTTTTTATGGTTGAATTTTTAATAAAAACATTTTTATACTTAAAAATGAATTTTTCTGAAAAACAATTTTTCATTGAGTTTTGAATTTTAATCTTATATTAATTTATTCCACTTATGGAAATTAAATCTCGAAAAATATATTACATATTTGGAATCAGGAGGTCCAAATTTTTTAAATATGTCCCTTTTATATTTTGGTCATTATGAATAGTAACCATAGTAAATAATTAATAAGGGTAAATAATGTAATTAAAGTTCAAAATAATATGATAAGAACTAAAAAATTATAAAATTAATTTAATTTATGCTATTGGATGAATATATTTTGTACATGTCCATAAAATGTTTGAAAATATGGAAAATTGGTTCCATATTTCTTTGATTTTAACCTTTAAAATATTTAAGTAAAAGATAAAGTAAAAAATGTATCTTTCTTTCTTTTAGTATCTATAACATTTTGTGACATGGATAAAAACAAGATATGTTAGGTTATAAATGTTTATTTGAAATATAAATTATTTTTTATCATTTTAATTTATTTATAACTTTTAGTAATGAAATATTTACCTTAAATTCTTATGCAATGTCAATACAACGTTTATTCAATTAATAGAAAAATAAAATAAATGATTCTAAAAATATTAAAAGTAATATAATATAAAGGAATTATTTTATTACATGAATATTTTATAAAAATATAACATGTTGGGGATGTTTTAAAGTATTATATTTTAATTCTTTTACTTCCATGTTTTCTAAAATTCAAATTAAATGAATAGTTCCAAAAATGACATTAATGATATTTTATAATAAATAGTATTTTATTAAATTATTTAAAATTACTAAAAATAATATGTTAAACCAAGTGATTTTGATATGGTTTTAAATATAAATCATGGCCCATTAATGGGCCAATTTCATTTTTATAGTAACTATATTGACCCCTAAATATTAAGAAAAATTTATCATGGTAATTGTCAAAAGATTTAACAGGAGTTAAAACTAAGAGATAAGTGTAAAAACAACACCTAAACATGTCCAATTTTTATTTTATGAGAGTATTTAGACTATAATATTATCTTATTTTAACTTCATTAATTTGGATCTATTTTTTCCTGAAAATTAATTTATATTAATTTAATACTTTAATAAATTCCAAGAATGCGCCTCCCCTCAGTATAAATGGACACCTCCTGTCATATTTTCTTCACACTTCAAAAACCATTTAGTTCAGAAAATACCTACCAAAATATCTTAAAAACATACCTTTACACATTCTAGAGGTCTTATTTTGGGTATAATATCAACCTTATAGCTCTTAAGGTGTAAGGAAAATAAAGTTTTCTGAAAAAAAAGGTATAAGTTTTAATCAAATGTTTTACTTTTATATAATCTTCTACCTCCTTAAAATATTCTTAAAATAATATTAAATACTAACACCAATATATTCTATAAAATGATATGTTTTTATATAAATTTCATATCCTATATCCATATTATCTTCTATCAAATGGGAAACGAAATTGTCGTTTGTTTGTACGGTAGACTACCGCCTCGTGAACCAATGTAATTCAATTTCCACCACTACCTATCATGAATGGTTATAATTATGTATTTAATGTTTATATATAAAATTAATGACATATTTATCACACTTAAGAGATAAAACATCATCAAATTTCTTACCTTTACATCCACTGAAAAGTGATAATGGCGTTCAGGTGTACGTGTGGACTACCACTGCTATGAAGCGATGTGACTTGTTTCCATCACCAAAAAACATGGATGATATATATATGTGTATTTAAAGAAATAATATGGTATATATGATATAATTATCATTATAAAAATATAAAATAATACCTACCTTTTTTCATCATGATCATTGAAAAATAGAAATTTAACTCATACGTATGTACGATTTATTATCCACATGATTGTAATGTAGTTCATTTTTCATAAACATATTTCATGGATGGTTTTAAAATTATAATTTATGTAAAAAAATTATAATTATTCCATTATTATTATTCTATATATGATGGAACAATGACCAATTTTACCATAATCAACCTACCAAAGTCATTTGGTACATATGAACTGAATATCATCAAAACATATAATGTAAAATTAATTGATTAAGTAAATAAATATAACATGGTAATAAATAAAATTAAAGTAAAAAAAATTTAAAAATGTTCTTAAAAAATTAAATAAATAACATCAGTTTATTATTCAGTAATATAAACAACTTATGTGATGATTCGGGACTAAGGTATGGTATTTCACCTCAATTTCCTTTCATTGAGGCATATTTTACTGTTATGCAGAAATTTCTTGTATATGGTGTATTTACTAAAATTTTAAATTTTATATAACTAATACTTGATAATTCATATTATTTTATGTTTCAATTAAAATAATTTCATTCAAGGGGATTTGACTTGAAATTTACAAAGTTTTAAGGGGTTTTTTAACTCAATTTCCATTCATCGGGTTATACTTCTACTTCACTGACTATGATTATGTGTGAAATGACCTATGATTGTATTATGTTTTATCTCCATTTTTTTAGATTTAATTTTTTTACATATAATCACTTCTTTTGTTAAATTCTCATGCTAATTATATGATCTTCGTAATGGATTTCTCGTCTTACTTTTCTTTTCATGAGACATATATCGTATTCACTACTTACATATTTCATGTGGTGTATCTACTTCCCATTTGATATGATATATCATGAATATATTTATATTCATGGTATTTAATGTTTCATTTTATTTTATTTCTTTTATGGGGGTTATGATTCAAAAGTTAAAAAATGTTAAGTGTTTATTTCACAATCACATCATTATTCAAGATTGTTTATGTTAAAGTATCCATTGGGGGAATATTTAATCTTTCTATATTAAACACAATATGTTTTCTTCCCATATATTTATTTCTATAAATTAAAAGTTTTCCTTTCATTTTACACTCTTTAAGTACACAATATACTAAAATCATATTTTTAATGAAAACCAACTTTGTTTTTTACTTGATTAGAGATATTTATTCCATATCCATATTTTCCTTAAAATGTTTTAAAAAATATTTTTAATATTATACAATTATTTATTATAGAAATTTTTACCCATGTTATACTTTTACAAAATGGTTTAAAATGAATCCTTCAATTATTTTCTAAATAAGGTACTTTTGACTTTTCTTAAAAAGTGTGCAAGGAATGTTTTTTTAACTTACACGACATGAACGAAATTTCTTGTTATTATAACCACTCAATGTTTTAAAATTTTATTTAAAACATTACAAGGTTATTTTTAATTATTAATTCTTGTTGATTAATTTGTATAGTTTATTTATATAATGAACGCAATGGAATTATTAAGTGACAAGTGGGTCCCAAAATTACATAGTCTCTCGATTCATCGGTAGGTATCATGAGAAAAACTAGTTGGCTAGCCTTATTAAATGAGTTTTTGGTGTATACCTACCCATAGTTTAAATTGTCTTGACACAAGGCCTTGAAATAAGTTTCATATGTTCAACATTATGCATTCCATAATTATAAAATTAGTTATTGATGTCCATGTGATTATTTTGAATAATATACATGGATCCTTTTCAATATCATCTGATTATTTATATGGAATCATTTGATCTTCATTTACCCACACCATATTATTCTCTATGATCAAGTTATTTATTAAAAATAATGTGGTGTATATACTACCCCTTTTATATGTTATTTCATGAATCTATTTATATTCATGGTTTTTAATGTTTCATTTGATTCTATTTCTTTTATGGGGGTTATAATTCAAAATTTAAAAAAATGTTAAGGGTTTATTTCACAATCAGATCATTATTCGAGATTGTTTATGTTAAAGTATCCATTGGGGTAATTATTTTATCATTATATCTTAAACCCAATATTTTTTATTCTCATATATTTATTTCTATAAATTATAATTTTTCCTTTAATTTTACACTCTTTAAGTACATTGTCATGACCTGTCCCCCAAGGTTCGTGTCGTGACTACCTCAAGCCCGCCTTCCATAGGTCAGGGGTTAGAGACTAGCACTAGAAAGGAGTATCCCTAAAACGGGAAGGCATTTCCTTTAAACTTGTACACACACAAACTAAATAAACAAAAAAATTAAACCACGTAGTAAAACTACTGAAGAAAAAAATGAGAACTGGAAGTAAAGGGGCCAGTATACAAGCCCAACTGAAATAGATAATACAACAGAAAAATAATGCAACTCCTAAGATCTTCTGCCAAGAATCCTACCTAAACGGTAGCTACATCTCGCTACTACGGCTCTCCATGTCAACCGGTCACCTCTGTGCACTGTCTAGTCTTAGCTCCCAAACCTCGGTCAAAGATGTTCGTCATCTGCATAAGACACAACAAGGTGAGGGAAAATACCGTGTAGGGGTGAGTATAACAATACCCAATAGGGACCCCGATACCCCCAAAGGTATCTTAGAATTCCACAAAGCAAAAACCAAAAGGCATGATCTCAATCACAAAGCACAAGGAAATAATCATCTCAAACTAGGTATATAACTTAAAGAATAGAAATAAAGATGATTTGTCATAAAGCTAGATCATCTTATTCTATCAAGAGGATTTTTATGCTATACCGTACAAAGTTTCTAGGTGTTGAACCACAGAGGATCGCTAGGTGCTGAACCACAGAGGATCACTAGGTGTTGACCCACAGAGGATCACTAGGTGCTGACCCACAGAGGATCACTAGGTGCTGACCCACAGAGGATCGCTAGGTACTGACCAATAGAGGATCGCTAGGTGCTGACCCACAGAGGATCTCTAGGTGCTGGCCCACAGAGGATATCTAAGTGCTAACCCACTCAGAGTATTGTTATTCTTTCTTCACGTCATAGCCAACCACTGGATTCCCGCACTAAACATGCTTGATTCTGAGAGGATCTTCTTATCAAGCCATTGGTTATACCCCAACCACCATGAAGTCCCACAAAGAATTAACCTAATGAGCCATCATATCATAAGGGTTCCAACACAATAGACGGCGCGTCAATCGGATGTCCGGTCTGTAAGTTATAGGCATATTAGTGTTGGGGGATGGTTGGATTCGAGTCCAATCCAACTCAGCCATACTCTAACTTTCTTCAAAACCCAAGTGGAGTATCTCAAAAGGAAAGCCTCGTACTAAGGGTTTTAGCACTATAGACGATTCATCAAATGGACATTTGGTTTAGGATATATTCCCCTTTAAGAGAAACTGGGCCTAAATGGGTCCAAGTCCTGTCCAACCCAGTCGGACTGACCTGACACGGCCCACGGGCTCAGCCCGACCCACCCAGCTGGGCACGGCCCACCGGGCAGCTAGACCAACCCAGACCACTAGCTGGGCATGGCCCGCTAGCTGGGTGTAGGAGTCAGCTCTCCTACCAAACGGACTAAAGTTTGTTCCGCTCTTCAATCAACGGCGCTTGTTGGCGCCGCTCCACCTGGATTTTCTGCATGGACCGGTCAATTGCAGGACCCGTGGGGCATGGGTCCGCCCTCTTCCGTGGCTTGAATCTGCAGTCCTCCTCCGTGGTGCACCGCCTTCCATCAATGCAGCCAGCGTCAGCCACCCACCCTTATCCACTGCGGTGCCTTTGGGTGTCGCCACCTCTTTGCGAACGGTCACCGCCTTCTCCAGTCGTCGGCGCTCTCATGCCAGTGGAGCTTCTACGAGCCTCCAGAAAAGCTCCGGAGGTCCGTTTTCATTTATGAATACGCCTATGGTCTTCCTGGGAAACTTCCATTACTACGTGGCTCCCAGTTTCATCTTTCTACCATATTGGTCGGTCGCCCATGAAGAACTTAACCAAATCACAAATGGAGGAGGGTCCAGGCCTTGTTCGGTTCGGCCAGTGCCCTCCATGTTAGTGTTATAACAAGGGGAGAGTTCAAACATCATCAAGAGAAGATGAATTTATAAAACTCTTAGAAATAAATCAAGGCAATCCCCAACCTTAAATTTGTTGGAAGACACTGTGGATGAGAGAGATAAACCCACGTTCGAAGGTGTTCGTCATCGCTCGTCATTGTCTGGTTTGAATCCTCCAACAGTCATCGAAGCTTCATTCTATGTTGTTGGAAGATTTTGTCGGAACTTCTTCAAAGGTTTCTCTCATGAGTGACCACAACTCATGCCCAAGATTTGTTTAAATAAGTGAATAATCTCCCACATTGTGTTTAATATTATGATTCATTAATTAATCATAATTAATGAGTCAATTAAAGACACAAGCATTATCATTACAAAACCAAAGAAACTAGAGGTTCAAGTCATTAAAAGTCTCTTATTTAATGTCGGATGTTGCACTGAAATCCCACCACCTCCACTCAATAGTTTCATAACAGAAAAATAAGATAACTTTTAGTTATTTTATTATTTTATTAATTTATTTTAAAAGATCCTAAATTTAACTTTTCCATTTGACTTTTTCCGAACAAATTTAATATTCCCTTAAGAAAATATTGGTGCTGCGAATTCAACGGTGATCTCAGATTTTTAATCTGAGCATCATTTCAAAAGATAGAAATCTGTGCTCACACGTTTACTAAACATACCTTAAAAAAGGTTCAAAATTTCGTTCTGGGCTCTCCGAACCTCAGAATCACGTGCCGTCAATTTTCACATACTCATAATAATCCCAAATAATTTAAAAAAATATTTAAATCCCAGGTATTTACATACACGATATACTCAAATCATATTTTTAATGAAAACACACTTTTTTTTACTTGATCAGAAATATTTCTTCGATATCCATATTTTCCTTAAAAAAATTTAAAGAATATTTTTAATATTATACAATGATTTATTAAAGAAATTTTTACCCATGTTTTACTTTTACAAAATGTTTAAAATGAATCTTATTATTGTTTTCTAAATAAGTTAATTTTGACTTTTCTTTAAAAAGTGTGCAAGGAATGTTTTTTTAACTTATATGAAATGAACGAAATTTCTTGTTATCATGACCACTCAATGCTTTATATATTACTTTAAAAATTTATAAAGTTATTTATAATTATTAATTCATGTTTATTAAGTTGTATGGTTTATTCATATTATGAATGAAATGGACTTATTAAGTGACAAGTTGGTCCCCAAATTACATAGTCTATCGATTCATCGGTAGGTATCATGAGACAAAAATGTTGGACAACCTTATTAAATGATCTTTTGGTGTATACCTACCCATAGTTTAAATTGTCTTGACATAAGTCATCAAAAGAAGTTTCAGATGTCCAACATTATGCATTCCATAATTGTAAATTTCTTTATTGATGTCCATGTGATTATTTTGAATAATATAAATGGATCATTTTCAAGATCATCTGATTGTTTATATGGAATAATTTGATCTTCATTTAATCCCACCATATTATTTTCTTTGATCATGTTATTGATTAAAAATAATGTGTTTTTAGTTATTTGCCTCTCCATATTGATTATTTCTTATTAACTCGTGATAGATTTCAATGTGTGTAACCCTTACTAAGTGTCTAATCTCACCCTTATTTTGTTTCTTTTCCCCGGGATATGAAGAAGGAATCTTTGAATGATTTTAAGGATGCATAATATTTACTTTCACTATGTTTTTTATTTTATATTTTCAAATGTAATGTGATATTCATGTTTATATCTAGTTTATTAAGAATATTGAACTATTTTGTACTTTGGTATGTGATCTCTTATATATAGTTCCAATTTAATAAAGTAACCACCAACTTTGGGCTACTGGGGTCAAGGTTTTTATAGTTTTTATCATAATAAGTTTAGTAGAAACCTTGGGAATTGGATTTAGGAAAACATAGATTAGGGAACATAACCCTATGATAGTATTTGAGGATATTCTACAAGGAAACTAAGATTATGATTTATATTAGGATAGTTTAATATTCTTTAGTACTGAAATGGGTTTAGAATTTTGATTTTGATCATAAGTTCAAAGGTATATATACCCCTTTTGAGGTTTTAAGTGATGGAATTTTGAGGTGATTTGAAACTTTTACTATATTTTACGAAGAATGCTCTATTGAGGCTCAAATATCCTTTTAGGTTCATATATGATTTTTTTTTTAGGTTAATTATGGTCTATTAGATATTGGTATATAGATATTATTGGTGGTTAAAAAGTGATTCATTGACAAAGTGATATTTTTAGAGATATTAATCATCAAGAAAAGAATTATCATTCGGGTTAGTATCTAAATTTTATTCATGATATTTTGGTGTGAGGCCTGTTGTATTATAAGATTATATAGTGATTTATCAAGGTAATTAATTATATTTTTGGGGATGTAATTTAAAATGTATAATATTGACTTTTAGGTTAAAACATTCTTTAATGTTGGGTTTATTGATATTAATTAGGATGTAGGTTTATTTATTCACGGAATAATATAAGATAAATATTTGGTGTTATTATATAAATTTTGAAGTAAAATGTATTATTTATTCAAATGAAGGATTATGCATTTTAAATATTATCTTACCTTGTGGTAATAATTTTAGTTTGGTTAATATTGAAATACAGTAGGAATATATTGTTATCTTTTTGTGGATTATGTGATCTATTAAAATTTAATTTTATTGCTTCAGGCATGAAAAATTCCTCTTGAATACTCATCATCTGTAGAAAAAGATGATATTATGGTGGAAATTTATTAAAGGATGAAATTTTACTTGTCATGTAAGTATATTTCCTTATGTTTTAAGTCTATATGGTAAAGTAATTAATCAACTCTAGGAAAAGGATCTTGAAATAAAAAAATTATCCTATTATGATTATTTCCAATTAATTGATGGTCTTTTTACCCATCACATATTTATGGTTTTGAGGTTGTTAACTTTATCCTAACCATGTTCTATATCACTCTCTACTAGTCTTTGGGTGTTAGTTTTCTCCTCCATGTCTATATTTTCAATTTTTACTAATGTTCTCTTATTTGGAAAGCTAGTTATGTGTTATCCTAGATAACATTTATATTCCCCTTTCCCTCTTTTAAGAGGAATTTTTATTAACCCTTTTTACATTGTGGGTTTTCAAAAAATGTGTTTTCAAATGTAAAATCCTTGATTACCAAGATCAAATTCAAATTGTTAGGATTCAATTTATTAAAGGTAGGAGAATGTAACACCCCAATATTTAAAAAAACCCTTTGTTAAATATTGTATACTATTGGATTTGGTGCCATAGAACCAACTTTTTTAGTACTTTATTACATGTTTTTCTTATTAGAGAAGTTTTCTTACCACATCCTGATTATTATTCTCCATGACATTGGTATTTGATAATGTCCATATAATATATGTTGTGTTGAAAGGTCATAGTAGTTCTCTACTATGATGAGAACCTATGGGTTCTACAACATTATTCTTAAACCTTGTTCTATGTCCGGATGATATTGAATGATGAGATACAGGCAATAAAGGATATCATGGGTAAGAGTATCATAATAAATTGAGGCACCTTCCCATGGTGTTCACCCTTGGTAATATATAAGATACCATAAAGGTTATGGCACATCCCTTTTATTAAAAAAATAAAGGAAAAAAGGAATATGGATGGGTACATACAATCATAAATTCCCTCATTCAAATAAGAAACAAGAAAATAGGTCAGAGATCATAGTCACAATAATAATAATCATAATCACCATACCAATAATATTTATAATCTAAAGGACCATGGGACTTGGTAAACATAGTTGGCTTCAAATATGAATAGGTTTTCCTCCATTTTGATTTACTAGGAGGAACATGTTGAAAACCATTATTATACACAACAACATATTCCCCTTTGGAAAAATTCTGACTATAGGTTGGTTTTTTTGTGGAATCATCCTCTACATAATATCTCCTTTCGTAGATACCCTACATTTCCCTTAATTTTATAATTTCCTCCTGAATCTTTGAAATATTCACACCATCACTCAGAATTTTTTTCCCCTCAATTATAGGACCAAAGTCCTGCCACTTCACTCCTGATTTCATGCAACCCTTAGCTTGGGAATTCACTTTATGATCAGAAACCAAATCCAGGGCCAAACCTGGATCAAAACCAATCAAGGAAGGCATGTATTACTCTGTTTCAGTTTCAAGAAAACTTTTTTCAGTATCTTGATCCACCTAAGGATATTTTTCCAATTCATGAGAAATTTTTTCCACCGCTTTTACAACACTAGCATTAATAAAAATCTTGCTTTTTTCAGTATGGGAGTGCCTTACACCAACACCAATATCATTATTCTACATTGTCTACTTCCTCAACTTATTATTATAATAATACTCATTATTCTCTTTTAGAAAACAAAAATTTCATACAATATTTTTATAATAGGTTCTAATAATAGGACTATAAATAAGAAATTTACATTTTCCATGTGTCATTGGATGGTCCTATCTGCAGATGTGTATATTGGTCCTTAGACTTTAAGATTATCATTGATGTATATCACGACTTGCATACTTTGTTGTATTTATGAAAACCATAATTACATATGTTTATAGTGAAGTAGGATATGTTGGGTGTGTCACTAATGATATAGAATTAATGGATAATGTGATAAATTATTTATCCCTTTTGTCTCTTGGTGAAATTTAATATCTTAGACACTTTGATAGGTAATGGAACCACCTAAATAAATCTATGGACATGGTTTTTGATGGTAAAGTTCATTTCTATAAATTCAAAGAAAGAGACATCGAGCATATAGGTTGACGGAAGTGGCATGAAATGTGATTTATTTGAGATATTGTGATAAATTTATTATAAGACATGTTAAACATCTGTAGGAGGTTAGGTGTCATTGTGACATTAAATTCTTTTTCTAAGGATGTCTTGGTGTGTTACAATATGTTAACCTTGAAATTTAGGTAGTTATGCCTAATGACACTGAGAAATAGGCCTATAGGGTCACACAATAAGTACAATCACAATCTTAGTTAAATTATAGTGTCGAATTTAACAAGTTAGAATAAATAATATTTATTTAGGTTTGGTTGATTGCAATAATTTAATCACAATTTATTTGAAAGAATAAGTGAGTTAAGTAATAATAATAATAAATATTTTTTTCAATATTAGTGAATATAATATTTATTATATTTATTATAGAATAATGCAGTGACATTTATTTATTAAATAGTAATTGTTTTAGGATTGATAAATTTCATTGAGGGATAGAGGAATGATTTTAATGTTTTGATTATAAATAATATAAATTATATTTATTTATATTCTTAAATGTGTTACACATGTCAATAAATTAATATTATTAATATTATTAATAAACATGGGGTCAACGGAGAATATTAAAGTTGGTAAGGGTTTAGTGTTCAATTTTCCAACCCTAAACCTATCATAATAAATATCTAATTATACATATTTCTAAAAATACAATTCAAGAAATCAGAATTGGTCGTGATGGTACTTGTTAATTCTACAGTGTCATTTAGAGATTGTATTGAACTTGTGGATAACTACTAGAGGGATTCTACACTTGGATGTTGAAACATAGTGATGGTTTGATGAGATCTATTCTATTGATCATCAATGAAGAGAGAATTATTAGTTAAGGTAATTTTATATATTCTTATAAATTAATTATAAATTATATGTGAAGATCCTTCACTTGTGGTTCTATAAATTTAATATATTCAAGTAATATATTTTTTTCATTTAAAGTGACATTTTTATTGTGTAAATAAATGATTATACATGATTTATGACTAAAATATGAGTTAGTAATACCTGAAGAGGATTATTTTGTTGTGCCCAGAACCTACAAGTGGTATCAAAGTGATCACATGTTTAACTTATAATTATTTATTATTTGTTGATTATTTTCATGTGTTTGTAATTTCTTTTAATTAAAATGATTTTTTTTAATATTTGACATCATCATATCTTCTCATTATTTATTCTAAATAACAGAACCAATAATAAATTAATGATTAATAATGAAGAATCATTTTATTCACACCATCTGGAAGTGTAAAAGGTTTTTTTGGAAAGAATCAGAGTACATGGAGTGTACTTCCAGTATATATTCTATGTATTTTTTTTCACATGTGTATCATATGAAAAAGTCGGATATATTTGATCCAATCAGATCTAAGATCTAAAAAAAGTGGATTAGCATGCGGATCCATGCATATTCTAACATGGCATATAGAATTACATGTTGTGTAAGTACTTTACACACCATGTAGTCTTTGTCTTCTTGTGGTTGATAACATGAGGTGTCCCAAAAAGCTAGGTATCAGATACATGACATGGGGGAAGACATGTCATGAAACTCCATGGTCACATGCCATGTATTTTAAGTATATGTTGTGTACCTCAAACAAATCCATGATAGGAAACATGGCCAAACCCAAGGCATGTTCTACATACATGGGTAGAAGGAAAGTACACACCATGTACTTGTGTATATTCCATGTAGTCTACTAGCGGCAGTGTTTTCAAATTTTTATAGAAAGAATAATTAAATGTATAATTAAACCTATTGATTATGTGTTCTATGTTTCATTAATTTTATAGTAAACACCATGTAATAGGATTAAAAATTATATATTAAATTAATTTTTTGGGATAAAATTTTGATGAACACATGAGGTTGACTCTAAGCACACTTGTGCACTACATTAATTTTAAATGTAATTAATTTTGTTTAAAATTATAAATGATGGTGATTTTAGTATGGTTGGATGTAATTAATATAAATTTAATTAATTAGATTAATTTATGGTGAATTATCTTAATTAAAGAATGAATCAAAGTAATTGATAACAATATTGAAAAATTTATTCTCAATGCTTGATGTGAGGATGATCATTTAGATAATACCATGTGATTGATTGGTTTCTTTTAATTTATTATGGTTAAATTATTATTTATGGAATTATTTTCATCCCTTATCCATATTATGTAATGGAATTCATGAGCATAGTTTCTTTTATATAAACCCGCTTTATCCAATCCTTTGGATCCCCTCACCTATGTGTCACAAAAATCTTATGTGAGAATGGAGCTCCCAAGTGAGTGGAGGTAGTCTGAGTCAGGGAATTGAGGTGAAACCAATCAATTCAATGCATAGGAGCCAAGTTGGAATGTCATAACATGAACCAAGTTATGGTTCAAGGTGTTTTTCCCCTAGGGATAAGGGTTAGTTTATCATATTCTAGATAAACTAACCGGTAGACAATATCATGATCATGTAACTTATATTTTATTTATGTTAGTTGCATGGTTAATTATTTATGTATGTTGTTGTTGCATGATCACCAAATAAAGTAATTAACTAGAATGAAAGATGGAATAAAAATATAACTTAATTATGCATAAATGTTTTATCAAACATGGTTAATCACTTATGTAAAATCCACTTATTATTAACAAGTCATGTAAAAAAGATAAAATGGTCTTTATCCATAAGGATAAAAATAATTCAAATTAAAATATTATGTTATCTTATCCTTCCAAAACATAAGTTAAAATTTTCCTCATTGTACAAAGTGCTTGACTAACCCATGTTGGGGTGCTTTCAATTACTGTGTAAATTCTAGCTTGAATTTCTGGGTTGACTTAACTTAGTTTATGTCAATGGTTGACTACCCATGTATAACTTGGTTTAACTAAGAGGAAAAGGTTAAGGAAATATTAAAATGGGATTTCAGGATTTAGAGTCCACTATACTGATTAAGTAACTATGAGTTAATGTATTTGGCAAGTTATGTTTACTTAAAACCCTTCAAATATCATTTTAGGCCCAAGTCTTCATTATGAGAAGGGAAATATGGATCTTTGCCACCAGAATATATGATCTACAATATATTCTAAAACTGATGGTGAGGGCTATTGGGTTTCAAAAAATAGTTAAAGATTAATAAATCTTAATTAATTTTAAATATATTAATATGTTTTTTAATAAAAAAAATTACTAATAATCTACTCTTAATTTTTAGAAAATGGAAAATAAAACAACTACAATTATATCACTGTAATCTATACTAGAGAAGGATAACCTTCTCACCAACACAAATTTCCAAGAATGGTATAGGTGATTACGCATTATATTTACCCCATGAATAGAAATTATACATGATGTAAACCTCACTTCCTAAGTTCATTTCCAAAGAGGCTAATGAGGAAGAAGTCTTTGTCTATTTGAAGCATATGGATGATGCTATGTATTCCAAATGTTTTATACTATCCTCCACATCCAATGATCTTCTAAATAAATATAAGGATATTGATGTGCATAGAATCATTCCTCTCCTTAAGGATATTTATCAAGAGAATGAGAGATCAGAGAGTTATGAGATCTCCAATGCACTATTCACATGTAAGTTTAGAGATTCGTTACTATATGGGGCATATGATAAATATTATTGGATACATTGGATGTCTAGACATCTTAGGATTTAAGAACCTGGATGATCTGCGCACAGATCTCATTTTTTCCTCATTACTTGAAATCATCTCTATTTTTATTCTTAATTATAATATAAGAAATAGTGGAAATACTCTATAAAAAAATTCTTACACTTATTATACAAGTTTATAAAGACGTGGGGTGTGATAAACCTGCTATCATTATGGTGAATAAGAATAGGAATAACATGGAAAAGGATTCAAATACTTATTCCAAGTCTAAGGATCCAGAGCACTGACCTTGTAAGAATAATAAGATTAAGAGTCATGGAAAGTAATAAGATGTGGTATGTTTTTCATGTGGTAAGCAGGTTCACTAGAAGAGTATTTTCACCTAGCTAAAGAAGTAAGGGGGAGCCTAAGGTATATTCATTATTTAGTGTAATCTTTCAAGATCTACAAAATAGGTATTAGATATTTCATGTAGTATTCAAATTTGTATCCAAATATAGGAACCAATTATATTTCAAAAGATTACCAAAGATTAGGTGGATCTATAAGCTACCAATGGAGTAAGGTTGGCTGCTCTAGACATTTGAGACTACCATATCACATTTCCAATAGGATTTATTTTGGTTTTAAAGAACTATTATTATGTTTCTAATGTTACCAAGAACATTGTTTCATTTTCTTTCTTAGATATGGATGGATTTATTTTCATATTTAGAAATAAATATTACTACTTTTATAAAGATATCATATGTTATGGTATGGCATAGTTGAATAACAATCTTCATGTATTACATTATGAAAACCAAATATTGGAAATTGATAATGAATCTAATACACACAAATCATATGAAACCCAGTTGCGTAATCAATGTCTTAGTCACATAAATGAAAATTCATTTACAAATCCCTATAAAGATGGTTATTTAGACTCTTTTGAGATAAATCCACTTGAAATATGTCATGATTGATTACAAGGTAAGATATCCAAACTGATATTCAGTGCTCAAGGTGAAAGGTCCATAGATATTCTCGAATTAGTATAAACCAATGTGTGAAGACCTTATCATGTAGATTCTAGTGTTAGATAGTCATACTTTATTACTTTTACCAATAACTTGAGTAGTTATGGTTACATATATTTAATAAGGTATAATTTTGAATCCATTAATAATTTTGAAGAGTTCAAGAATGAGGTTGAGAATCAGATTGGTAAGAAGATAAAGAAACTTAGATTGAATCGAAGTGGTGAATATCTTAACCAATACTTTATTGACTTCCTATGGTATTATAGTATTTTATCTCAACTCAATCCAACTTATACACCATAGTGGAATGGTTTTAGTGAAAGAAGAATCCATACCTTTTTGGATATGGTAAGGTTGATGATGAGTCACACAATCCTTCCATTATATTTTTAGGTATATTCATTACATACAACATTATACTTACTAAAATAGGTGCCAAAAAAAGTGTAAAATTATATTCCCTTTAAGTTATGGATTGTAAATAAACATGTTTTGTGATCATACTGCAATTCACTATTTTATTACACCCTTACACCATTGTGTTAAAGTGGTTTTTGTATTAAAAAATACAAATATAATAAGAAAATTAAATTCAAATTTGATTCAAATATTTAATTTTTATAACTTATAAAAATTTCAATTTTCCTTTTTTGTTTATTACATTGTAGTATGAGGTGATTTAGAGGACTCGGGATGAAGTTGAAGAAAAATGGGCAAAACTGTGCAAAATCCCAAGCACACATGTGCACTAAAATTTACACTATAGCTAATATGTGAATTAAATTGGGATAAAATTTTATGGTAAATACAAAATTTGGTGTTATGAAATTCTTCTAAAGACACCCAATCCCAATTCATCCAACAAGGGGCCCAATTGAACTGATATTTCCAAGAAAATGAATCTTCTCAAAGTCAAATGTTTGGTTCTTTATTTTGGAAATATCTCCCATTTTATACATTAAATAGACTCTAAAATTTGATAGGGAGATAGAAAAGATTTTTTCCAACAATTCTTGTCTTTTTTTCAAGTTGATATGAGGCAATTTACTAGCCTAAAACCATAATAAAAGTGGTATCTTGAAATATGGGTGCCCAAAACCACCTCCCACTTTTCCTATAAAATGGAACCTTGGGAACCCCATTTGTAAGTTCCACCAAGATGAAAATATATAAAATTTTGGAGACCCAAAGGAGTCATATCTTCATCCTATAAATTTTTAAGGCCCCAATCCTCATTAGTAAATCAAGTATGAAGTTGAATTCCCACCTGAGCCTCCTCCTCCTATCAATGATGAGCTAAATGTTGGACAGTCATTTAGAGGGATCTACTTGCACTTTGAGAGCGAGTTACAACACTTTTTATTCTTCTGGTATGGTGTAATTGTTTTCGGAACATTTCATTTATGTTTGGTTCTAATGTTTATCTCCTTTGAATGTATTTTCTTGGTATAATTAAGTGAAACACTTTTCATTTCAACACTGATTGGGTTGAGATTTCAAGTGGGAATGTTGGGTTATTCTGATTGGAAAACACAAGAAACCTTTTTCACATTCACATACTTGATATTTTAGTATTTTTTGTTATCCCTCATTATATTATTGAGGTCCAAAACTTTATAACATGGTTGATGTGTCAAGGGTTGGTTATTTGTGCATCATTTTAAAAGGCATGAGGGGAATCGAGATTTTGGTTACCCTCAACCAAAGTATTCCATTAAAACTTGTATAATTTTTAGAATAATAAACTAACCAAGATGTGTAGTGAACTTGAAATGACCTCCTTATCTCATTATTCTAAAAACACCATCATTATTTTTTAACTATTAAACTCTTTAATTAATTTATTTTATTTTTTAAAATTGTTTTCAAAACCACCCCCTCTTTTATCCCTTTTTATTAAATACATGAAATTTAAACCTCCAACACTCCTTGAGAGATAACTTAGAGTCTACCCTAGACTATAAATTAATATTAAAAATTTAATCAAATTGACGTGTCATGACAAAGCGCTCAAATTTTGGAACTATTTTTAGGGAACTCTTTGGTTTTTAGTGTGTGTTTTTTATAAGAGCGTTGTTTATTTTTTAAATGTTTATGTTCTTCTTTTCTTCCTTCACATTTTTTAAGTTGTTTTATAAATTATTCCTTATAAAGGACTTGTGCATGAATTGATATTCATTATAGGAGCTACTTTATTTTGAACATGAAGAATAGAGTATCTTGTTTTATTGACACCAAGAAGAGTTGAATGATCCCTTAAAGGAGGATACAAAAAAACATTGACATTTTTCTTGATCCTTCTTCTTCTTATGAAATCAAAATCCATCCAACATTGATACTTTTTTATTAATAGAGGGGAAGATCCCAAAAATTTAAAGGGGTATAAAATAATGGAGACCAAGTGCATCAACCTTACCAAGGCTAACACACTTAGGGGGGAAGACATCTAGGGGAAGTAAAAATGGAACAAGAGATATCCTGGATTTTTCAGGAGTCCAAAAAGTCATCCACCTTCTCCCTACATATATGTGGCATATCTATGTGACTGTAGAGAAGGCCTTTTAATTTATATAAAAATAGGTGGTCTCCCATGGGGTGATTATTTCATTGCGGATAGACTTATATAAAGTAATAGAGTCTGTATACACCCAATCCAGAGGTATGTCATAAGAGTGGAAAATCACAAGACCTGTGAACATAGTTGTAGATTCCATCGTGAGGGATTATCCTTATCTATATAAAACACTAAAATCCAGAATGACAGAACATATTTTATCTCGAATCACCCCCCCCCCCCCCCCCACACCACCACCACCACCACTCACAATGCATAGCACCATTCATGCATGAGCCATCAGAGTTAAGATTCAGACCCCTAGCAGGGGGATTCCATCATACCCAGTTTCCATTCAGCATCAGGATTCGGAGAATCCTACCATTCTGAATGAGGAAACGGATGGAAGGAGAGAGTTACCATAACTTGAAGAGAAGTTCAAGCTTAGCCTCTATAGACTTCTCCCAGATCAACATGGCCATGCAGAATCTCACTATACCCTCATACCTTGCCTTATTATAGGAATTCAAAATGTACCAGCAGCCTACTACAAAAAATAAGACCTAATATTTCTATTTGTGTATATTGTCCAATGTTCCATGAAACCATGAGTTTAGGATTTCATCTCTAGTAAGATACTATAACTTTCCACCATTGAAAACATAGAAACACTTCCAAACTACAGAGGTCCAATCCCTCATGAAAAACAAGTGATATTTATATTATTTTTGTGGGACTAAGCAACACGTACATTTAGAGACAATTTAAATTCCCTTGTGTCTCACCCCATTGTTAGTTGGAAGAGCATGGTTGCAAAAATTCTAGACAATAAAGTTTAGCTTTGATGTAATTACATTGCACTAGAGAGATGACCATCATGTATCATGGTTGGAGGTAGTATGCAGAGCCTGGTGATACACCTCTATCATGAACAGACCTGAGGAAGATCTTGTAAAGACAAGTCTATCCAGATCAGAATTGAATAAAATACCTTATAGGATCTCCAAATCATATGGGTTAAGAATAATGTTGATGAGGCTCGGAAACATGTTGGCCTAATATAGGGAAATATCAGGCATTATACATCGATCCAAGGAAGACTGAAATAAACTTATATAATATAGATGAAAATAACTGGACATTAAAATAAATATCCTCTCCTGATGTAGTTATCCAACCCAAATACATTCAAATACATGGCTAAGCACCTAATTTTGAACTAAAATCCAAAATCATTCACTTATTAGAAAAATTTCATGGACTAGCTGTA
This sequence comes from Viscum album, assembly GCA_963277665.1. Classification (NCBI taxonomy): domain Eukaryota; kingdom Viridiplantae; phylum Streptophyta; class Magnoliopsida; order Santalales; family Viscaceae; genus Viscum; species Viscum album. Next base: position 352,701,807 of record OY728155.1, on the reverse strand, counting down.
GAAGACCCACATAATCAATTAAATGAATTTCATATTGTATGTTCGACATTAAAACTTACAAATGTGGATGAATAATTTATTAAGATTAGGTAATTTACATTATCTTTATAATACACTAAAAAATATTGGTTATACTATGTTAACTCCCCAATTAGGGGTTGGGCAGACATGAAATGCCTTTTATTGAAAAATAATTCCCATCCTCTCAAACTACAATAATAAGGAAAGAAATTTGTGGAATAATAAAGTTTAATGGGGAAACACTTCCTGAATATTGGGAACATTATAAAAGGGTTTTTTTAAGTTATATACACCATCAAATAAGTGAGAAAATTTGAATACAATACTTTTATGAAGGTATAATTTAAATTGATTATAACCTGATTTATTCTACTACATATGGCACCCTGGTATAAAAGACCCCAATCACTGTAATTAATATCATAGAAAACATGGCACAAAATACTCAATACTTTGATACCAGGTCTAGTGTACCTATCAAAGGTTTCCATGAGGTGAAATGTTTCGAATTTGATAATAAGTTGGACATTAATTATGAATATGTAAGTACCCTACTCTGATAACTTTCTCTTTCCCATGGGAAATACCAACCTCTTCCTCCAATTCATTGTGGTATCTATTCCGACAACACCCACTATTTTGACTAATTCCATAAACTGGGAGAAACATCTAAGAGTTTTGAGTAAATATTCCTAGGTCACCCCTATAACCAACCTATTAGGAAAGAACCATACTATCCATCAAATTATTGATGAAAGTATAAGAAATATTATAGTAAATGGGGTATTATAACCAATATCAATAGTCTTGTAATAACCAAGGGTCGGGTAGTCAACCCCAACCACTATGTAAAAATCTTTAACCACCACAAGGGACTTTCCAACATCCCCCCTCCAAAACTCAATCTTATCCTCGATAATATGATGAAAAAAATGGCTGAAAATAACCTCCAATTCCAAAAAACCACCCAATTATCCATACTATAAATAAAAAAAATTAATTATTTTAACTCACCAACTCGTTGGGAGAAATCAAAAGTTAGGGGTATGGATGACTACCATCCCAACCCATTTCCAATCCCAAGGATAAAGGTAATATATTTGATACCACAATTTTTGGTGGTAAATAACTTTATCCTTCTAATGATTCAACACATCAGGTATGTCCTCCTCTTAAAAACTCACTTTCTCTACCCTCAAAAGATTCAAGTGGATAAAAACAAAATAAAAAGGGTATAAAAGTTATCAATGAGGATTCCCTTGAATAATTAATTCCTATTCAATTTACCTAAATACTCTGTAAATCCATTAAATTTTTTGATAATGAAATTGATAAAGATATCATGGATACATTTAAAAAGGTACAAGTTAACATTCCTCTCTTGGATACAGTTAAACAAATTCCTCACTATACCAAATTTATTAAAGAACTTTTCACCCATAGATGGTGATTAAAGGGGAATGAGAGAGTCAATATTATAAGGAATTTATCTACCTTGATACAACTAGAGATTCCAGTCAAATGTAAAGATTCTAGCACTTGTATGATACCTTTCACCATAGGGGAGACTTTATTTTATGATACAATTATTGATTTATGTTCTTCAATTAATGTGATTCCTTAATCTATGTATACTTCTATACTTGTTTGAGAGATTAAAATAATATGAATCATCATGAAACTTTCTAACTGTAGCTCAACACACCCGATAGGAGTGATCGATTATGTCCTTGTGTATGTAAATAATCTCATCTTACCTGTAGAATTCTATGTTCTTGAGATGAAAAATAACCAGACCCAAGGAAATTATCCCCTCATAATTGGAATGTCTTTCCTTAAAACATCAAAGACAATCATAAATGATTATAAAGTAACATTTTCCATGGAGTTTGGGGGAGAAAATTTGATTTTAAATATCCTTGATACTATGAAATACCCTATTGAAGAGCACTCAACTCTTCTTGTTTATTAGATGGAATTTCTCTCTAAAGACACACACAAACAGAATTCTTTCCTTGAATCATACTCTAATATATTTTCCTCTTCTACACTTTTTATGATTTGGTTTTTTATTCATCTTTTAAGTGTTTTTTGGGTTTGTAAAAGTGTAAATTTTTTGTTTTAATTAAGGAGTGTGTTCATTTTTAGGTACTTATGACCATTAATGATTTTGAAAATCTCAATAGTTTTGTGGACCTTACTCACCCTAAATTATTTCCCTCATTCCAAAAATCACCAATAATTTAATTAAAACCACTTAAATAATATTTAAAATATGTATATATTGAGGGTATTGACTAATTACTTATCATTATTTCTAAAAACCTCTCATCAGAGCATGAATCAAAACTTATTGACCTTTTTAGAAAGTGTAAAAAGGTGATAGGATGGACATTGGATGGTATTATTGGGATTGAGCCATCTATTTTCATGAACCATGCACTTTTAGATGACGAGGTTAATCATGTAATATAATCTCAATTCTAGTTAAATCCCTTCCTCTTAAAAGTGGTAAAATTGTGTGTTAGTAAATTATTGATTTTTGGGATCATATATCCCATATCTAATAGTAAATGGGTTATCCTAGTATAAATTGTTCATAATAAAAATGGAATAATGGTAGTGTAAAATGAAATGAATTAATTGGTTCCAACACTTATGAAAAATAGTTGGTGAGTATGTATTGACTACCGTTGATTAAATCAATCCATATAAAAGGGCCACTTTCCTCTACCTTTTATTGACCAAATGTTAGAAACATTGGTTGGTAGGTCCCATTATTATTTCCTTGATGGATATTCATGTTATTTTCAAATCCATATAGCCCATGAGGATTAAGAAAAGACAACATTAACCTATCTATTTAGAACATTTTCATATAGCAGGATTCCATTTGGTCTTTATAATGCTCCTGGTATTTTTTATCATTGCATGTTGAGTATATTTTTTGAGAACCTTGATAATTATATGGAGGTTTTTATGGATTACTCCACATTTTATGAAACTTCCTTTTATGATTTTTTGGAACACCTGGGTTCTATATTTTGTGGTTGCATTGAAAAAGATTTCATATTAAATTATGATAAATTCCATTTCATGGTAGAGCGGGGGATAGTTCTTGGGTATGTTATTTTGATTAAGGTAATTCAAGTTTATAAATCAAAAAATGAAATAATTTCCTCCCTTCCATATCCAAAATATGTTTGTAAGGTGTGATCTTTATATGGTCGTGTTGGTTTTTACCACTGATTCATTAAAGACTTTATAATGATTTCACTTCCCTTCTCTTGATTGTTAGAAAAATATTTTGGGTTTTTTTTATAAAAGTAATGAGGATTAATTTAATTAACTAAAAATAAGTCTTGCATCACCTCCCATCATCCAACCACCAAGGTGGGATCTCCCCTTATAACTTATGTGTGATGCCTCTAACTCTACAGTTGGGGTAGTTTTATCACAAAGGGTTGAGAGGGATCCTAATATAATTGTGTATTCCTAAGATACCCTTGACCCTACCCATAAAAACTACACAGACACTGAAAAATAACTTCTTTATATTTTTTCCCTTATAAAAATTTAATTCATATCTTCTTGTGTCAAAATTCATTTTATTTTCTGATCATGATTCCCTTCTGTTTCTCCTTAAGAAACCCAAAGATAATCCCCACCTCATACGGTGGATACTCCTCCTCAAGGAGTTTAACCTAGAGATTCAAGATAATATAAGAGAGTAAAATATTTTAGTTTTCCTTGTTAGTAGGATTCCCCCACCATTATATCACCATATTGAGTCGTCCCTCCTCATTGGAGAATTTTTCCCTAATGAGAACCTTTTTGGTGTAATAGAACATACCCCTTTGTATGAGGGAATTGTGAGTTTGTTAGAAGCATCTAGGGTCCCCTCAAATTTTAGCACTTCACAATACTAAAGATCATGAATCATGATGGTGCATTTGGGATGACCCATACTTGAGGAGAATTTTTAGTAACTAGGTTATTCTTCTATGTGTCCATGACTATGAGTTCACCTATTTTTTAGCTTCTTCCACACTTTGGAATGTGGATTCCACTTTAGCTCACAAATTACAACTCAAAGGTTCCTTGAATCTAGAATTTATTGTACAAAATTGTATAGATATGCCCATTGGTTTTGTAAGTCATGAACATAATGTCAATTCATAGGGAATATCTCCAAGAGGAATGGAATTCCCCAAAACCCATGTTATTTTATGAGATATTTAATTCAGGGGGAATTGACTTCATGGGGCCTTTTAAAAATTCATTTTGGATTTTTATACATCTTATTGGTTGTTTAATATGTCTATAAATGGGTGGAAGGAAGGATATAAGGATATATGACTCTCGAGTTGTTGTCAATTTTAAGAGATCTTAGATTTTCAATAGGTGTGGTTTTATAATATTTTTCATTAGTGGTCAGGGTTTACATTTTTATAATCGAAACATGAAAAACTTTATCTATGAGTATGGGGTTTTACATAAAGTATCTACTTCATATCACCCCCAAAAATGGACAAATAAAAGTTTAAAATCATGAAGTTAATAAAATATTGGAAAAAATGGTACATCCCAATAGGAAGGATTAGATTTTATGCCTGTATGATGCAATTTGGGCATAGCATATATATTTTAAAACCCCAATAGTAAAGTCATTGTATATGACTATGTTTGGAAATTTTGGTCACCTCTCTATGGAGGTAGATCACCTTGAATATTGGGATATTAAACAATGTATTATGAACCTCTCATGTGTAGGTGAGAATAAGAAGTTATAGATTCATGATTTGGAGTAAATAAAAAGATATTCATTTGATAACTCCTAGATATATAAGGAGAGAACCAAGGCTTCCCATTATTTCCTCATTCTTCATCATCAATTCCACATTGGGCATAAGGTACTCCTTTTTAATGCAAGGCTGAATTTTTACCCAGTTAAGATTTTTTCCCACTAGTTATCCCATACAATATTACTAAAATCTATCCATTTGGTGTTTTAAAAGTTAAAAATGAAAATTAAAACAAACATTCATCATTCATGGGAAGTGACTGAAGCACCTTCATAAAAATATTCTGGTGTCCCCTGTGGAGGAACTCCACCTTCAAAAAGAAACCTACCAGTGACACCTACTAGGTTTTATCCTTCCATCCCATGTTCTCTTTTATTATAGTCATCAAACTACATACTCAATATTTGGGGGTGGATACATTCATGAGTTAGTTAGTATTTTCTATCATCTTTCTTTCTTTTTCTCTTTTTCTCTTTTTAGCTTACTGCATATTATTTTTTACTTTTCTGAAATTTATTTATTTAATTAGGATTTTCATTATCTTTCTTCTTTTTATCCTTTTTCTTGTCACATGGTATTTTCACTTTCTCCCTTTTTGTTCACTTTTGTGCCAAAATACTCATTTTTTATGCCCAAATAATCGTGGAAATTATTAAAAATTCGTGTTGAATTTAACTATTTTAAGTTGTTTTAACATTTAAATAAAACTTCATTCATTGATGTAATGTGATTTTTAGAATTAATTTAATATTTAGGTGTAATTTTTTAGTAAATTAGTTGTTTATCAATGATATAAATGGTTGTATATGAAACCTTTGAGATGATTGATACCCTATATGTGAGTAGTATACAAGTTAATAATGTTACTTAATATCTCCACACCACATCTCACTCAACTATGATTTGTGAATATTTATTACTTAATATAAGGTAAATATAAGTTATTTTAATATTTATTAGCTTTACAAAATGACTTTTACATATGTTTATTCCTTATCTGATTAGTTTCATTACTATACTGTATTGACCTATGCATGTGTACCTGTTATCTGACTATTTTAATCTCTAAAAAACAAAACAAAAATAATGAGGGGAGTAATCAAATGTTCAACATATGGGGATATATAGGTATAGAGATTATGTTTTGAATTCCTAGAATGCTTAAGTAAGTGTTTCTTGAAATTTTATTTCAAAGGATGTGGGGAAGGTTCAGTGGAAAGAATCAGGAAAGCAGAAAATTTTTAAAATAAACTATATTACTGGATAGAAAGTGGAAATAATAGCATGAAATGGTTGTCACATACACACATATATATTTAGTGATATGGTTGAATTTTGAATTCCTTTATAGTACTATTATCATACATCTCCTTGAATTTTTTTCTAATACAATTTATTAGACATCTTCTTCCATGATCACTAGGAATAACTCCTTAGTGTGGTTTTTTTCTTTGATCTCATTGCTATCATGAATTAAATATAATTTGAATGATAAATAATAATAAAGTTTTGAATATATTCATGCATCGTTTTTTTAAAATATAGATTTTCTTAAGAGTGAAAATTTTTAGGTGTGGGGGTGTGATCGTACCACGATTCACTATTTTATTTTACCCTAACACCACAGTGTTAAACTAGTTTTGTATTGAAAATTAAAAATATAATAAAAAATTTCAATTAATATTTGATCTAATTATTTAATGTTTAACACTGTTAAAATTATTAATTTTTCTTTTTTTTATTACATTGTAAGGGGAGGTTATTTGGAGGACCAGGATGAAGTTGAAGAAAAATAGACTAAATTACGCAAGAGCCCAAGAACACATATGGACTCAAATGAAAACTTAATCTAGTAAGTGCATAAAATTGGGATGAACTTTTTTGGGATGATCCAAAATTAAGTGGGATGTAACACTTCTGAAGACACCCAATCCCAATTATTCCAAAAATGGGCCCAACTAAACTAACTTATCCGAGAAACCGAATCTTTTCAAAGTCAGAAGTTTGGTTCTATATTTTAGAAATATCTCCCATTTTATAAATTAAATGGCCTCTAAATTTGATAGGGATATATTCAATAGGTCTAAAAACAATTATTTTCCTTTTTCAAGTTTATATAAGGCACTTTACAAGCCCAAAACCATGGGGCAAGTGGTATCTTGAAATTTGGATTCCCAAAACCACCTCCCACATTGCCTATAAATTGAAACCTTGGGCACCCCATTTGTAAGTTTCACCAGGAGGAAAATATATAACATTTTGGAGACCCGAATAAGTCCTATATTTATCATATAAGTTGTATATTCCACTATACACATTGGGAGATCAATGATGAAGGAAAAGTTCCACTCGAGCCTCCTCCTCCTCTCAATGGTGAGCTAAACGGAGGACAATCATTTCAAGGGATCTACACACACATGGAGAGGGAGTTCTGACACTTTTTATTCTACTAGTTTGGTGTAATTTTTGTTTGTAACATTTCATTTAAGTTTTATCTTAGCATTATTTTCCTTTGAATCCATTTTTTTGGTATAATTAAGTGAAACACTTTTCATTTCAACACCAATTGAGTAGAGATTTCAACTGGAAATCTTGGGTTATTTCGATTGGAAAAAATAATCATCCTTTTTCACATTCACATGCATGGGATTTAATTATGATTTGGAAACCCTCATTAAATTATTGAGGTTCAGACCTTGATAGCCTGATTTTTGTTTCAAGGGTTGGTTCTTTATACATAATTTTAAAATGCATTAGGGGAATCGAGATCTTGATTACCCTCAACCAAAGGATTCTATTAAGCCATGTGTAATTTTCAAAACAATGAACTATCCAATATGTGTAGTGAACTATAAATGACCTCATTCTCTCATTATTCTAAAAACATCATCTTTTTTGTTAAATATTAAAATCTTTAATTAATTCATTTTATTTTTAAGATTGTTTTCAAAACCACACCCCTCTTTTAGTCCTTTTTATTAAAGATGCACACTTTAAACCTCCAATTATCCTTAAGATATGACCTAGGGTCTGCCCTAGACAATAAATCAAATTTAAAAACTTAATCGATTTTATGTTTCATGACAATAAGGTCATTTTTTCACATGTTCATGCATGGGGTTGTGAGGTGTTTTTAAAGGCTAGCTTAAGAAAAAAACAATCACCCCAAGGCCTGAAGTGTATCTTTATAAGGTTTCCCAAGGACATAAGGGGATGATATCTATAAAACCCTTTAGATAAGAAAGTAATTTTATCAAGAAAATATATCTTTCTTGAGATGGATCACATCCTCAAGGAGGATAGTGGGAGAAATATTGACTTCTATGAAGTTGATGATCAAGATACACAAGAGTTGGTACAGGAACTGATTCCAAAGGTTCCCATGGAAGAAGGTGTTCTTGAAACACAAATGTTGTGTAAGGGTGAAAGATAGGTAATAGAAATAGATAGATATGGTTTTCTAGTCACTAATTATGGTTACTCATTATTGGTTAACAATAATGATCCTCTCTCCTATAAGGAGTTAATAGAGATCTCAGAATCTACATAATTGCAAGAAAACATGAATTCTAAGATGGATTCCATGTATCAAAACCGTGTTTGGGTTTTGATAGATCCTATGGTTGATATAAATCCGATTGGGTGAAAATGGGTATTCAAGAGAAAGTTCAACATAGAAGGTAAAGTGAATAATATAAAGCACTACTAGTAAATAAAGAGTTTAGAAAACATCAATGCATTGACTATGATTAAACCCTTTCTCTAGTTTATATGTCTAGATACATCATAATTTCTTTTCCTATAATAGCTTACCATGACTATGTTATTTGGAAGATGGATGTCAAAACAGATTTCCTTAATGGTAACCTCTAATAATATGTGTACATGACACAACCAAAAGGGTTTGTGACTCTGAGAAATGAAAAAAAAAATATGCAAGTTACAGAGATCCATATATGGATTAAAGCAAGAATATAGGTCATGGAACATTCAATTTGATGAATCTATAAATGAAATTGGTTTTATTAAAAAGCAATGTGAGCCATGTGTTCACAATTAGTTTAGTGGTAATACAGTTGTTTTCATAATAGTATATGTTGATTTCATATTACTAATTGGAAATAATATACCATCCTCATAAAAGGTTAAGGCATGGTTGAGCAAGTGCATCTCTGTAATGAACCAAAGTTTCATTAATGTAAATCCCTCTTGATCTAGTTAAATATATCTTTATGTAAAACGTTTATATAAAATTTCAAATTCTTTGGTTTTATGTTGAGAATTGTGACTGTTACTTTTATAGTCATTGAACAGTGATCACATGATTAGTATAAATATAGGGCTTTAACAAATCCAATTTACCCAGACAAAAGAAGCGATGGCCTCATCCAGTAGAATTGCTCCATACGAAGCCCATTTTTCGGAGCTCGGAAAAGAGGTGGCATCCTTGGGCTTCGCTCTTGACCAATCCAAAGCTGAGCTTCATCATGTCAATCTCAAACGGGACCGTCTACGGGAAAAGTGGAAGTTGATAGAGATTACCACTCGAGCGATGTAATCTGAGCCACCCCAAGAGTCTGTCACCATCGCACACCTCACCCTTAGGTCTTATGTGACTATTTTAATGTGTTATGTAACAAATCGCTAGTACTATGTTCATGTACATTATTTTTTGTATATAATAATGAATATACTTTCTTTTCATTATTGATACATTGTAAATAGTTTTTAAAGTGCAAATAGTGTTTTTAGTTATTATTTAATTAAGAATTCTATTTTATTAAATTAAGGTATTTTTGAATTAAATAATATTTTAAAAAAATATTATTATTATTATTATTAAATTAATTTTATTATAAATAAATGATCATATAATTTTATGAATGCAATTGTAATTTTTATTAAGGTTTGAAATCCATTTTTTGTCAAAACCCATGAATTTTCGATAAATGTCATGTAAAGACCTGTAAATTTCAAGGAAATTTTTTTTCTTAATTTTATTTGGAATTTTACAAGAACGCAGTTTCTGACGGCACCTGATTCCAAGGCCCGGTGTGCCCCGAATCATTTTCCGAAGTTTGGCTCGGGTACGTTCAGTAAACGGACGAGCGGGTTTTTCTAACTTTTGAACCAGTGCCCGGAATCAAATTCTGAGGGCACCGATGAAATTGCAGCGCCGGTATTCGCTTAGAAACGCCTCTTCCGGAGTTGCGTTTGCTTGGGTGTGGTTTTTAATTTTCGGGCTTAAAGTTAAGAAATAAAATAATTTTTCGACAAATTTATTTTATTTCACTTAAGCCACTTGGAAGCCACTTGAAGCCACTTAAAAGCGACTTAAGCTGAGTTGAAATGGATAGGATGCTATCCAGAAATATCCTACCCCCTTGGTAGGATATTTGTGAGGTGGGGCCCGCACGAGCCCTGCCGTTTCTTTCCGCTAAGTAACGCACCCGCGAAAACCCGTCATTATAAAAGTCAACTGACGCGTTTTCTTGTTTTCTTAACAGACCATTTAATTGGGCGATTTATTTCGTAAATTAAATGAGATGTTTCTTTCATTGAATTAATTCAACGAAATGATGGGTCGTTACTTACCCCTTTTTTGTGTGTTGGCATAATAATAAAATAAGACCAACCAAATCTTTTTGGAGGATTACTGGTTGAGAGGTTCGATAGAGTCCTCATGCCTTTATCCTTCTTCGCGAAGAACGCGAAGAACGCGAAGAACACCGGCCTCAGACGAAGAACGCCGAACCCGGAAATCGACACGACGCGACACCGTGTTCCGTGACGCCGACGTTCCCTTCCTGCAACGTTCTTCTGCGACGCCTCTTCCTCCACGACGGATCTTCGATCGGCTGCTTGAGGTAAGGGACTCATATTTTCTTTTTTTTATCTCCTTTGTGGTTTTTACCAAAACACGGATTTAATTAATTAAATTCATGGTCCGTTGAGTTCGCCGACTCAACGCCGTGTTCCGTGACGATGTGACGCCCTTCCGCGACGACGCGATGATCCCCACCTTCCGCGACGAGCAATTCCGCGAAGAACGCTCACGCGCGACGACTTCAAGGTAGGGATTTTATTTCTTGGAAATGCCCTTTTTTTCCCATGTTGTTTCCGTTCAAATGAGGAACCCGATTTATGAAACAATTTTATTTCATTAAAAATTGTTTCGGATATGCGTTCATGTGTTGAACTTTATTCCTCCCGTTGTTTATCTCTAACGCGGAGGGTGCAGGCCAAACGAACACGGCCCGACGACCCTCCGCTGTTCTTCGTTTTTGTGCGGATTTGACGGGCGATGATGGAACGTGCCGCAACGGATGTTTGACGATTCCGCAGTGAAGAACGGAACCCGGGAGGAGCAACGGCGCAGATGGGAAGAAAACCGGGTCACCGGAGTGACTCCGGCTGCCCGCGGAAGCCGGCGGCGGCGCCCGGCGCGCCGCCGGACGAGACCGCCGCGACACCAGCCACGGCGGCGGCGCTCCCGGGACGCAGCTGAAGCCGCGTCCGGCACTAGGGAGACACCCCGCGGGTGTCCCGCGGGTGTCACGCGAGGGCGGCGGCTCCCCCCGCATCACTCAGGACGCGGCTTCAGCCGCGTCCGGTTGTCTGGCCGACACCCCGCGGGTGCCGTGGGGGTGTCACGCGGGGCGGAGGCTCGCCCCGCATCGGCCGCTCGGACGCTCGGCCGAGCCGAGCCGGGCTGGCCGAGCCAGACCGGTCCGACCGGGTTGGATCGGGTTCGGCCGACCCAGGGGGATCGGCCTGGGCCCGGACCCACCGTCTTCGGATGGTTTTCATTAACATTCCCGTAACTTGAGCTACGGGCCTCCAAACGACGCGCCGTCAGCGGAAACGCGATCCTTGGGTCAAGATGGTCGTTTCGGTATATCGCACTCAAGGTTTCGGAATACTTTGAGTTCGGCCGAGTTGGTTCGTACACGAAACCAATCGGGCCTTCGGAGCGGAAACGCTCATATCTTGAGCTACGGACGTCTGATTGACGTTTCATCGGCTTTGTTGTTTTCCTCTAAGTGAGACGGATATTTTGGCTCACTTCGACCGAGGTTTGGACGCAGGTGGAGTACGGTCGGGTTGGTTTTTCCTTAAAAACCAACCGGGTCCCTAGGACGAAAAAGCCAATAACTCTCAGACCGGGCGTCCGATTGACGCGCCGTCTGCGACGTTGAGTTCCTGTTGACGATACGGAACTTTTGGATACATCAACTTCGGACTTTGTGTTAGTTGATGTATCAGCCTCTCGGCTCGTGGAGCGGACCCTCCCGAACGAGCTTGATGTGTGCGGGAACCCTAGAGCTGGCTGCGACTACTTCCTCGACAGCGACGACTGTGCAGAGATCCTCCGTGGACTGCGACAACGACCGTGTAGAGATCCTCAGTGGACTGCGGCGACGACTGTGCAGAGATCCTCAGTGGACTGCGATGACTATTGCACTCAGCGATCCTACATGGATCAGTGCTACAGGTCCTGTGTGGGCCCGGTCCTGTGTGGGCCCGATCCTGTGTGGGTCCGATCCTGTGTGGGTCAGCGCTCAGCGGTTCTGTGTGAGCCAGCGCCTACAGGTCCAGTGTGGGCCCGATCCTGTGTGTGTTCGATCCTATGTGGGTCACTGCGGGGGTTAGTACCTATCGATCCTTTGTGGGTCCGACGACTTAGATGGATCAGTGATCATCTTTATCGTCATCCGAAGAAGTATACCTGTGTGAGATGAATCTTCTGTTTACTCTCCTTTGTGGATTTGTTGAGCTATCCTGTGTGGGTTTACTGTTTACTCTCCTTTGTGGATTGTGTTGAGATATCCTATGTGGATTACTATTTACTCTCCTTTGTGGATTGTGTTGTGCTATCCTGTGTGGGTATACGTTTGCTTTCCTGTGTGGACTGGGTTGTGCTTGGGCTCGGATGTTGGAGCCGAACAGGAATTGATGACTTAGGTATATGTATGGGCATATACCTAAGCCGGGTCAGATGTTACTTCGTGATTGTATCTTTCCTTTGTGTATTTCGGGAGACCTTCGGGGGTCTCAGGGTCCCTACTGAGTAGCTTATACTCACCCCTGCACGGGTCGTGCCCGCACTTCGTTGTTTTGGTTGCAGACGACGGACAACGCTGATCGTGGTGGAGGTGTGCAGAGAAGGATAGTACATGGAGGTGGACCACTAGGCGGACGTGCTTGGAGCGGACGGCGGGACCCGAGGAGCAGTGGACCTATCTGTACCCACCCTTCAGGTGGGATTTCTAGTGGACCGCTCGGCGTAGCGGCTTTTGCTTTTCAGTTGTTGTTTTTCCCTTTCAGTTGTACTTTACAGTTGGGCTTGTATTTCCGGCCCCTTTTACTTTTAGCACAGCTTGTACAGTTTTTACTTAGTGTTTACTTTTCCGCTTGCTTACTCTGTGGTGCTTGTTTACCTTTCAAAGGCAATGCCTTCCCTTTTTGTTGGGATTTACGCCTTGGTGCTAGTCGCCAGCCCATGGCCTATGGAAGGCGGGCTTGGGGTAGTCACGGCACGGGCCCTGAGGACGGGTCGTGACAAATTGGTATCAGAGTTGGTCGGTTCTACCGCAGACTCTGATCTTTCTTCCATGAGAATCAATAGTGTTTAGCGTATTGAGTGTGGTTATCAGTCCAGGGAGTCCAGTGTTGGTGCGGCGGCTGACGTATCCGTACACCAGGACCTTGAATTCTGATTTCCGACTTAATGCACGAAAACATTGATTGCATGTGTGTTTCAAGTTTTCTTTGTGATTACTTGTGTCAGCTCACCAGGTATACTGTTCTAACCGTGGCGCACTTGTTTCCTTTTCAGGATGGCCCGACGACAGCAGCCAGCTAGGGTTCCGAGAGTAGAGCGCGACGACAGCCCGCCGAGCGACGAGGCCTTAGTATAGGGCCCGTTGACCGCAGAGGCACCGGCGGTACCTTTACCCGCCGAGCCCCCGATGCTTCCAGGACTGGAAGCTGACGATGCATGATGCCTCGGAGCTCTGCACGAGTTCCAGTGCCAGCGACTACCCAGGTTTCGTGGGGAGACGGACCCCCAGGCAGCCGGTCGTCCGAGTTTTCATACTAGTGAGGAAACCAGCAGACCTCATGGTGATCCTCGCGGCGAGCCTACTGCACGCAGCAGCAGGGCGATGGTGGAGCTTGATGCTCCAGGTACACGATGAGGCCTCCCTCATCTGGACAGACTTCGAGAGCCTCTTCCGCTCAGATATCGTCCCGGCCACCCTCCGTGCGGTGTGCATTTAGGAGCTTCTTCAGCTGCGGCATGGCAGCTTGACGGTCGCCCAGTACGCGGCGAGGTTCACCGACCTTTCTCGCTACTCGACCGACATGGTACGGGACCCCTTCTTTCGGGCCCGGACCTTCGAGCAGGGATTGAGACACGAGATCAGGGCATCTCTGATCTCCCTCAGCATCCCGACCCAGGCAGGAGTACTGGATCAAGCCCTTCTGATTGAGAGCTTTCTGGCTGAGTCTATAGTGAGACCTACTGCAGGGTAGCAGGTGGCGGAGTCTTCGGCAGCAGGTAGCCGACGGATGACTCAGGGTTCCAGGCGGACTAGACCTTCCGGCAGACGGCCTCGGGACACTGGCTCATCAGTGCAGGGCACTCAGCGCAGAGCCAGTCTTCCGAGAGGCAGGCAGTGCTACGAGTGCGGCGGGCAGGGCCACATGGCTCGTGACTGCCCGACCTGTCGTACCGAGGGGCAGCAGACGGTGGAGGGGCCACCCAGGCATAGGAAGAGGGTCGACCGTGGTGGTCCGTAGGGAGGAGGCGGACGAGGCAGGGGAGCTGGCCGAGCAGCAGGTGGTGGGAGATGCTTTGAGGCTCTGCCACCACCACCACCAGGAGGTCCGCCCCGACCACAGGGAGCTGGCGGGAAGAGACAGGCATAGCTCCAGGCAGTGGAGGCCTATGACCACGGCGTGCCAGAGATGATTCGAGGTACGATCTGTGTCTATTCCACCCTTTCTGCAGTTCTTATGGACACAGGAGCGAGTCACTCTTTCATAACCGCTGCCCTTGTTCGGAGCTCGGAGATTCCGACAGAGCCGTTGGCTCGATCCTTACGGCTAGAGACTCCTACGGGAGCAGACTCGATGATTACGCACTGGTGATGGCAGTGTGAGCTTACTCTAGGAGGCGAGAGCTTCGGCTGGGATCTTCTTGTAGCAGCGTCGAGGCCTTACGATGTCATCTTGGGCAAGGATTGGTTATCTACAGTCCATGCTCAGATTTACTGTTTTAGGCGCAAGGTGCGATGTGTGCGCACTGACGGGAGCAGGTTCACCTTCACCGGTGAGAAGGGAGCCTTAGCAGCACAGGATACACTCACGCAGAGGAGAGGACAGCCCATCACTCATCAGTTGGCTAGCCTCATCCTTGGAGCAGTTGACGTGCGGAGTCCTAGTTTTCCTGTAGTGGTGGATCAGTACGCGGACGTCTTTCCCGACGACGTTCCAGGGCTACCTCCTCGCAGAGAGGTAGACTTTTATATTGACTTGTACCCCGAGACAGCCCCGATATCCACTCCAGCATATCGGATGGCACCCGCAGAGCTTCGAGAGCTATGGGTACAGCTGGAGGACTTTCAGGGCAAGGGGTTCATCCGACCCAGTGTTTCACCCTGGGCTTCGCCGATATTGTTCGCCAAGAAGGTGGACGGGAGCTTGCGACTGTGTGTCGATTATCATCGCCTGAACCAGGTGACTGTGAGGAACAAGTATCTGCTACCGAGGATTGATGACCTCTTTGATCAGCTCAAGGGGGCACGGTGGTTCTCGAAGATAGACCTCAGGTCAGGCTATCATCAGCTCAGAGTTCGAGATGAGGATGTGCAGAAGACGGCCTTCAGGTGTTGGTATGGCCACTATGAGTTCTTGGTTATGCCTTTTGGCGTAACCAACACTCCAGCAGTATTCATGATCCTCATGAACAGGATCTTCCAGCCATACCTCGATCGATTTGTCGTGGTCTTCATCGACGACATTTTGGTGTACTCGACGACGAAGGAGGAGCACGCCTACCACTTGCGAGTTGTACTAGACACACTCCGAGATCAACAGCTATATGGAAATCTCTCAAAGTGATAGTTCTGGTTACGTGAGGTCCACTTCTTGGGGCACGTCATTTCTGAGGCGGGAGTTGCAGTGGATCCCGTGAAGATCGAGGTAGTGCTAGCTTGGGAGCCACCCAGGAGCGTGACGGAGGTGCGGAGTTTCTTGGGTCTAGCTGGATACTACCGGAGGTTCGTGCCAGACTTCTCCAGAGTTGCGGCACCACTCTCAGCATTGACGAAGAAGGGGAAACCCTTCGTGTGGTCAGACAGATGTCAGCAGAGCTTTCAGGAGCTGAGACAGAGATTGACCAGCACACCTATCTTGAGGTTGCCTGAGGAGGGAGTTGGATACGTAGTCTATTGCGATGCATCAGGGACCGGACTCAGGTGTTTCCTAATGAAGGAGCGGGATGTGATTGCCTATAGATCACGTCAGTTGAGGCCGCATGAGCAGAACTACGCTACCCATGACCTGGAGTTAGCAGCAGTGGTCTTCGCTCTGAAGACATGGCGGCACTATCTGATGGGCGAGTGCTTTACAGTCTTTTCTGACCACCAGAGTCTCAAGTACATCATCTCTCAGAAGGACCTAAACCTGAGACAGTGGTGATGGCTCGAGTTCCTCCAGGACTATGACTTTGAGATAGTCTATACTCCTGGGAAGGGGAACGTGGTAGCTGATTCCCTCAGCAGGAGGACGGGAATCTAGGTACTTGAGGAGGCGACAGAGTAGCTAGCCGCTTTGCAGATATCCTTCGTGGATAGATATGGAGCAGCCTTCCTTCAGTCTCTCACAGTCACCCCTCCACTACTGCAGTGGGTTAGAGAGGCTCAGCGTGGGGATGCTGACTACGAGGCGCGGCGTGCATAGATATCCTCGGGACAGGCACCTGATGGTTTCTCCCTTGGAGCAGAGCACGACGTCCTTTTCAGAGGACGTACCTTGGTACCAGTCACTTTACGAGAGGAGGTTATGAGAGATTTTTACACTTCTCCTTTGGCGGTACATCCAGGAGTGGCGAAGATGTACCAGGACCTCAGACGACAGCACTGGTGGCCGGGCATGAAGAAGGCTGTGGCAGAGTTCGTTTCACAGTGCCTCACCTGCCAGCAGGTGAAGGCAGAGCATCAGGTACCAGCAGGCTTGCTACAGCCCTTGGAGGTACCGGAGTGGAAGTGGGACGGGATATCTATGGACTTCGTGACTGGACTTCCACGCACTTCCAGAGGTCATGACTCCATTTGGGTGATTGTTGACCGACTCACCAAGTCGGCACACTTCTTACCCATCCGAGAGCAGGGCTCAGTGGAGAGCTTGGGGCGTCTCTACGTTCAGGAGATTATACGGCTTCACGGTGTGCCATCGACTATCATCTCCGATCGGGACGCTCGCTTTACTTCCCGGCTTTGGAAGGGGTTGTAGGAGGCATTCGGGACGCGACTACGTCTGAGCACCGCCTTTCACCCTCAGACGAATGGTCAGACAGAGAGGACCATTCAGACTCTCGAGGACATGCTCAGTGCATGTGTCCTCGACTTTGGTCGCAGCTGGGAGGATCACCTACCCTTGGTGGAGTTCGCGTACAACAACAGCTACCACTCCACCATCAGGATGGCACCGTACGAGGCATTGTACGGCAGGCCCTGCAGATATCCTTTGTGCTGGACAGACCCTGGGGAGTCAGCACTTGTGGGACCAGAGATGGTCCGGGCCATGACAGAGAAGGTCTAGGTCATCCAGGAGCGGATGAGGACAGTTCAGAGCCGGCAGAAGTCATATGCTGACAGGAGGCGGAGTCCACTAGAGTTCGAGGATGGCGACCACGTGTTCTTGCGTGTCTCACCTCGACATGGATTACGGAGATTTGGCCGAGGCGGAAAGTTGTCTCCACGCTTCATCGGACCCTTCCAGGTCCTCAGCAGGGTTGGCGAGGTGGCTTATCACCTGGCTCTACCACCTCAGTTGCACCGTGTGCATGATGTCTTCCACGTATCTCAGCTGAGGAGATACGTGCATGACCCGACGCACATCATTGACTATAGGAAGCTAGACGTGGATGATGGGGCGACTTTTGTGGAGGTCCCAGTGGAGATAGAGGATCGACAGGAGCGGGTCCTACGTGGGCGATTGATTCCTCTTGTGCACATCAGATGGCAGCACGGGAACCTCCAGGATAGCACATGGGAGTGGGAGGCTCAAATGCGTGCTCAGTACCCACATTTGTTTCCCTAGTTATTAATGTATCTTTACGGGGACGTAAAGCCCTGAGGTGGGAGTAATGTAAAGACCCTTAAATTTCAAGGAAATTTTTTTTTCTTAATTTTCTTTGGAATTTTACAAGAACGCAGTTTCTGACGGCACCTGATTCCGAGGCCCGGTGTGCCCAGAATCATTTTCCGAAGTTTGGCTCGGGTACGTTCAGTAAACGGACGAGCGGGTTTTTCTAACTTTTGAACCAGTGCCCGGAATCAAATTCTGAGGTCACTGATGAAATTGCAGCGCCGGTATTTGCTTATAAACGCCTCTTCTGGAGTTGCATTTGCTAGGGTGTGGTTTTTAATTTTTGGGCTTAAAGTTAAGAAATAAAATAATTTTTCGACAACTTTATTTTATTTCACTTAAGCCACTTGGAAGCCACTTGAAGCCACTTAAAAGCGGCTTAAGATGAGTTGAAACAGATAGGATGCTATCCAGAAATATCCTACCCCCTTGGTAGGATATTTGTGAGGTGGGGCCCACACGAGCCCCGCCGTTTATTTCTGCTAAGTAACGCACCCACGAAAACCCGTCATTATAAAAGTCAACTGACGCGTTTTCTTGTTTTCTTAACAGACCATTTAATTGGGCGGTTTATTTCGTAAATTAAATGAGTTGTTTCTTTCATTGAATTAATTCAACGAAATGTTGGGTCGTTACTTACCCCTTTTTCGTGTGTTGTCATAATAATAAAATAAGACCAACCAAATCTTTTTGGAGGATTACTGGTTGAGAGGTTTGACAGAGTCCTCGTGCCTTTATCCTTCTTCGCGAAGAACGCGAAGAACGCGAAGAACGCGAAGAACGCCGGCCTCCGACGAAGAACGCCGAACCCGGAAATCGACGTGACGTGACACCGTGTTCCGCGACGCCGACGTTCCCTTCCTGCAACGTTCTTCTACGACGCCTCTTCCTCCGCGACGGATCTTCGATCGGCTGCTTGAGGTAAGGGACTCAGATTTTCTTTTTTTATCTCCTTTGTGGTTTTTACCAAAACACGGATTTAATTAATTAAATTAAATCTGTTGTTTCATGGTCCGTTGAGTTCGCCGACTCAAGGTCGTGTTCCGTGACAACGCGACGCCCTTCCACGACGACGCGACGATCCCCACCTTCTGCGACGAGAAATTCCGCGAAGAACGCTCACGCGCGACGACTTCGAGGTAGGGATTTTATTTCTTGGAAATGCCCTTTTTTTCCCATGTTGTTTCTGTTCAAATGAGGAACCCGATTTATGAAACAATTTTATTTCATTAAAAATTGTTTCAGATATGCGTTCATATGTTGAACTTTATTCCTCCCGTTGTTTATCTCTAACGCGGAGGGTGCGGGCCAAACGAACACGGCCCGACGACCCTCCGCCGTTCTTCGTTTTTGTGTGGATTTGACGGGTGACGACGGAACATGCCGCAACGGATGTTTGACGATTCCGCAGTGAAGAACGGAACCCGGGAGGAGCAACGGCGCAGATGGGAAGAAAATCGGGCCACCGGAGCGACTCCGGCGGCCCACGGAAGCCGGCGGCGGCGCCCGGCGCGCTGCCGGACGAGACCGCCGCGGCACCGGCCACGGCGGCGGCGCTGGTGGGATGCGGCTAACGCCGCGTCCGGCGCCAGGGAGACACCCCGCGGGTGTCCCGCGGGTGTCACGCGGGGGCGGCGGCTCCCCCCGCGTCACTCAGGACGCGGCTTCAGTCGCGTCTGGTTGTCTGGCCGACACCTCGCGGGGGTGTCACGTGGGGCGGCGTCTCGCCCCGCGTCGGCCGCTCGGTCGCTCGGCCGAGTCGAACCGGGCTGGCCGAGCCAGACCGGTCCGACCGGGTCGGACCGGGTTCGGCCGACCCAGGGGGGTCGGCCCGGGCCCGGACCCACCATCTTTGGACATTTTTCGTTCACATGCCCGTAACTTGATCTACGAGCCTCCAAACGACGTGCCGTCAGTGGAAACACGATCCTTGGATCGAGATGGTCGTTTCGGTATATCGCACTCAAGGTTTCGGAATACTTTGAGTTCGTCCGGGTTGGTTCGTACACGAAACCAATCGGGCCTTCGGAGCGGAAACGCTCATATCTTGAGCTACAGACGTCTGATTGACGTGCCGTCAGCTTTGTTGTTTTCCTCTAAGTGATACGGGTCTTTTGGCTCACTCCGCCCGAGGTTTGGACGCAGGTGGAGTACGGTCGGATTGGTTTTGCCTTAAAAACCAACCGGGCCCCTAGGACGAAAAAGCTAATAACTCTCAGACCGGGCGTCCGATTGACGCGCCATCTGCGACGTTGAGTTCCTGTTGACGATACGGAACTTTTGGATACATCAACTTCGGACTTTGTCTCAGTTGATGTATCAGCCTCTCGGCTCGTGGAGCGGACCCTCCCGAACGAGCTTGCTGTGTGCGGGAACCCTAGAGCTGGCTGCGACTGCTTCCTCGATAGCGACGACTGTGCAGAGATCCTCCGTGGACTCCGACGACGACCGTGCAGAGATCCTCAGTGGACTGCGGTGACGACTGTACAGAGATCCTCAGTGGACTGTGATGACTACTTCACTCAACGATCCTACGTGGATCAGTGCTATAGGTCCTGTGTGGGCCCGATCCTATGTGGGTCTGATCCTGTGTGGGTCAGCGCTCAGCGGTTCTGTGTGAGCCAGCGCCTACAGGTCCTGTGTGGGCCCGATCCTGTGTGGGTCCGATCCTATGTGGGTCACTGCGGGGGTTAGTACCTATCGATCCTTTGTGGGTCTGATGACTTAGATGGATCAGTGATCATCTTTATCGTCATCCGAAGAAGTATACATGTATGAGATGAATCTTCTGTTTACTCTCCTTTGTGGATTGTGTTGAGCTATCCTGTGTGGGTTTACTGTTTACTCTCCTTTGTGGATTGTGTTGAGCTATCCTATGTGTATTACCATTTACTCTCCTTTGTGTATTGTGTTGTGCTATCCTGTGTGGGTATACGTTTTCTTTCCAGTGTGGACTAGGTTGTGCTTGGGCTCGGATGTTGGAGCCGAACGGGAATTGATGACTTAGGAATATGTATGGGCATATACCTAAGCCGGTTCAGATGTTACTTCGTGATTGTATCTTTCCTTTGTGGATTTTGGGAGACCTTTGGGGGTCTCGGGGTCCCAACTGAGTAGCTTATACTCACCCCTGCACGGGCCGTGCCTGCACTTCGTTGTTTTGGTTGCAGACGACGGACAACGCTGATCGTGGTGGAGGTGTGCGGAGCAGGACAGTACATGGAGGTGGACCACTAGGCGGACGTGCTTGGAGCGGATAGCGGGACCCGAGGAGAAGTGGAGCTATCTGTACCCACCCTTCAGGTGGGATTTCCAGTGGACAGCTCGGCGTAGCGGCTTTTGCTTTTTAGTTGTTGTTTTTCCCTTTCAGTTGTACTTTACAGTTGGGCTTGTATTTTCGGCCCCTTTTACTTTTAGCACAGCTTGTACAGTTTTTAATTAGTGTTTAATTTTCCGCTTGCTTACTCTGTGGTGCTTGTTTACCTTTCAAAGGCAATGCCTTCCCTTTTTGTTGGGATTTATGCCTTGGTGCTAGTCGCCATCCTCTGGCCTATGGAAGGCGGGCTTGGGGTAGTCACGGCACGGGCCTTGAGGACAGGTCGTGACATGTCGGTTTTTATTTTAAAAGTGAAAATTAACATATTTAGAAAATTATTTAGATAAAATAAATTTTATTTCTAGAATCAGGACATCAAAATTATCCAACGGTGAATTTTTCAAAAAAATTTGAGACAGTCAAATTTTTGGGTAAAAATTAAATACCATTTAAACATATAATGTGTTTTATGACATCATAATGACCCAATAGTGATTTAATATAATACTATAAGCTTTATGTTCAGTAAATATATGTTATTTCATTAAAATAATGTGATTTTGGATTTGTTTTACTTACTTTTACAAAGCATTAATGGACCCCTCAAAAGTTATTAAACATCTTGTCTTTTTAAATTATTTTCCATGGGAGTGTGACTCACCTCCACATAAGAAACCCCATTATTTTAAGAATTTAGGACATTGGACTTATAAAATATTGTTTTACTCTTCCCTTTTACAAAAACCATGGGCAAAAACCATGGTATGGTTTGTGGTTTGGATTAATTTAATATAAGGGGTCCCAAACCTAAATAATAAAGAATTCCCTCACCTTTCCTATATAAACCCATCCAAGCTCCCACTTCCTCCTCACTCAAAGACTTTGGAGTTCGTCCAACCTCTACCCTACTTTCTCTATAATCCTCCCAAGGTGACCCAAGCTCCCAAGAAGCCTCTCTCAAGCCTCTCTCTAGCCTTTGGAAGCACACTTCCAAGTAAGGGTTTTTTCTTCCTTTCTCATTTTTTTCCAATTTTATTTAAGTTTTTTTGCCCTTTTAATTTCAATTATGAATGTTGGTGTATGGTTTTTCACCTCCCTAATACTTCCCTATTTATGTTTGAATGATGGGATACCCTTTCTCTCTCATTAAATGCCTCCCATGTACACCTGTTACTATGCCGAAATTCCGAAAGGAACTTCTCTCTCCTCATTTACATTCAAACAATACATTTGTATCATGAATCTAAATCCCATTACAATTTTTGGAACATGTACCTATATGAACTAATTACTGTCCATTACATGTAAATATTATGAGGAACCCCTTTCTCTCTCATCAACTATTTTTATGATTTCTTACGTCACGCTGTTACGCTGCCGAAATCGAACCGATTTTCTAAGCCAATGCCATTGTGTAGTGAATACCATGCCCATTTCTCTGTCAAGGGTATTCGCCTTTATGAACATTTACTTATTTATTATAAAGTTTCATGTATTAATTCCACATTCCTTTATCGTGGAATAAATTATTATGTTTTACGAATCCATGTTTTATGATCCATGTGGCACACTTATGCATGAAATGAAATGTTTAAGAAGGGTGCGCCCCTATGATCAATGCATTGGGTAAAGTATAGTATCATGATACGTCATGTGCAATGAGTGTTGACTCATGCTAATTCAAGTGCAATGAGGTTTTACTCATTCTTCATGTGCAATTAGGATTTACTCATGCTCTATGTGCAATGGGCCTTGGCTCATGCTAATTCCATGTTAAGTGTTGTTGCCACATTTCCATGTTATGATTATCATTCTTTATCATGCCTTTATGTTCATGTTTCTCTTGTTCTCTATTGATATGCCTATTTTCTGACATTTATTGTACTCCTCATGTATTCCATGTTTATTCCCTTACTGGGCTTTATAGCTCACCCCTTTTCTTATGCATGTCCTGAGGTTATCCCATGCAATGCTAAGTACGAGGGAATATAGTGGTCATGTAAAGAAAGTTTTCAATAAAGATGTTGTACTTTATGTTTTAAGTTGTTATGTAATGATACTAATCCCCAAAGACACTAGACCTCTAGATCATCCATGTTGTATCAAGTGAATGGTTTATGTAATAAATCATGTTTAAGTTTGTAATAAAATCAGGGTTGTCATAGTTGGTATCAGAGGATAGGTTTAGTTATTTTTGGGATTAGGATTGGAAAACCCTAGTAAAGCCTTAGAGATAAGAATAAGTATAATAAAAACATCCCTAAGATTTGTTAAGTACTGAGTAAGTTGTTTATCAAGAAAATGCATCTCTGTCTGGATACGAGCAGGTAGAGGCGGCTCTGGCACAGATGTATCCTAGGGGTAAAACCCGAAAACACAGCTTTGAGCTAGACTCTAATGGGAACTGGTGCATGACAATGGGCCTTGCTGCACTCTTGGTTACGACACTCCCAGGGGATATGTTTTGATAAATTCACAATCTTAGTATGAACCCTTACTAAGGGAATTAAAAAAATGCCCCTAAAAATACATGTTAGAAAGTATGTCATGAAAAGCCTAGATTGAAGCCCATAGACTCATGAGTTAAAGAAATAAAAGTTTATTTATAAGTCATCAACATTTGTCTTTGGATTACCCTTTATGTGTTACCCCCTAACTTTCCTTTTATTCCAGCCAATGGCCTGTAATAGGAGGGCTCGGGCTAACAACCGATGTGAAGATCAGTGTGATGACTGCACTAATGAGATGCCCAGTCCAATGGGAGTGGGAATAGTGAACTTTGTCATGCTTATCTCTCAGATAACTCAAGATTTTAATAGAAACACGGGTCAAGAGGAATGTTCAACCCCCCTAAGAAAGAACAAGTCGATATCGAGAGCTTCATGAGACAAAGGCCTCCTACTTTTAGTGGATCATCTGATCCCATGATCGCTGAACAATGGATAAAAAGATATTCTTCAACCTTCAATGTTATGAACAAGATAAGGTTCTCCTGGCGGCTTATCGTATGGAGGGTGAAGCTGATCAATGGTACACGTTGATCAAAAATACAAAGCCTGAGGAGGAGATTGAGGCGTTGTAATAGAAGGATTTCTGGAAGATGTTTTTCGATAAATATTTTCCGCGCACCCTTCAGCTTAAGATGGAATGGGAATTCCTTTCCCTCAAGCAAAAAGAAGAAGAATCTGTTGGAGCGTACGAGGAAAACTTCACAAGGATTTCACGATACACTTCTGGCTTTGTCGTTACCCCTGAATGCAAGGTTGACCGCTTCTTTGGTGGGATGAAGCCTAGCCTGCAGAAAGAATTAGCGATCTGTGACTTCGACAGCTATGAAGAAATTGTCCGATGTGCCCTCAAGGTCGAAATGGAGATCGAGGAATCCCAAGGGTATCATGGGAACAAGAAGTGTAAGGTGGACTTCAATGTTGGTGGTCCGATGGATAAATCTAACGGTGCTAAGAAGATCCAGCACCTCACTTGCCAAAAGTGTGGAAAGAAGCACCCTAAAAATTTCCTCAAGGGGATGAGGAAATGCTTTAGGTGTGGAAGAGAAGGGAACCTAGCTTTTAACTATTGGCAAGAAATACCCGCAGCTGCGGTAGAGGAGAAGAACGCTCCGTTCAAACCTCAACGCGTTGTTCATTGCTACAAATGTAAAGAATTGGGGCATCTTGCAAATCAGTGCCTTAATCCAAGGGTTTTTAGAGGCAACCAATAACCACCAAGGCAGCAAGGAAGAGCTTTTTCCATCACTTCTTCTAAAGTGAACCCCGACAACAAAGTATTGACAGGTACTCTAGTTATTAATTCAATAATAGTGAACGTACTTTTTGATTCAGGTTCTACGCATTCTTTTATATCTCAAAATTTTGGTAGAAAAATCCCAGCACCACCACAAATCATGGATTGAAGATGTTGATGAGTACGGAAAATGGGGAAATCATTGCATCCCATTAATATAAGTCCTCCCCTGTTATAATATGTGGATTGAATTTCCCGGTGAACCTCATCATACTCCCTATGGTGGAATTTGATGTAATTTTTGGAATGGATTGGATTTCCTTATATAGATCCAACATAAACTGTTGAGAGAGGGAAATCACAATCCATATGGAGAATCCACCCCCGATTCTTTACAAGTGTAAGGAGGAAGATGAATCTCCTTTAGCTCCATCATCTCAAGGATGGATATTACTTCCCTATGAGCATGCGTATCTGGATCAGATGATTGAGTCCAAGGAAAAAACCATCCTTGAAGAAATGCCTATTGTGAGGGAATTCACTGAAGTGTTTCCTGAGGAACTTCCTGGTCTTCCTCCGAGAAGAGATGTTGAATTCTCAATTGAACTTATACCAGGGGTGCTACCAATATCCAAGACTCCATATAGAATGGCTCTCATGGAAATTGAAGAGCTAAAGAAACAACTACAGGAGAATCTGGAGAAAGGGTTTATACGCCCAAGTGCTTCACCATGGGGTGCACCAGTCCTCTTTGTCAAGAAGAAGGATTGGTCAATGTGGATTTGCATTGATTATCGTGAACTTAACAAAATCACGATAAAGAACAAGTATCCTCTGCCACAGATCGATGACTTGTTTTATCAGCTGCGTGGCGCACAATACTTATCCAAGGTAGATTTGCGGTCGGGATATTATCAAGTAAGGGTGAAGAAGGAAGATGTCCCCAAGACTACTTTTCATACAAGATACGGGCACTATGAATTCATAGTAATGCCTTTAGGACTCACCAATTCTCCATAAATCTTCATGGACTTGATGAATAGAGTATTTAAAGATTACATAGACAAATTTTTGGTAGTCTTTATAGATGATATTCTAATATACTCCAAAACCAAGGAGGATCATGAGGAGCATTTAAGAACTGTACTAGAGACTTTGCGCAAGGAGAAGCTCTATGAAAAGTACATTAAGTGTGAGTTCTGGTTAAAGGAGGTCTCATTATTAGTTCATATCATCACAAGCAATGGGATATCTGTGGATCCCTCCAAAACAGATGCAATTAAGGGATGGACGAGGCCAACATCGGTAACGGATATCTGTAGCTTCTTGGGGTTAGCTGGATATTATCGATGATTTGTGAGAAATTTCTCACGATTGTCCAACCCTCTTAAAAAAGCTAACTCAAAAGGGAGTAAAGTTTGCTTGGAGTGATGAATTCAAAGAAATCTTCAAGGAGTTGAAAAGGAGGCTTATCATTGCGTCCATGCTCACTTTACCCACAAGTGGGGAACTGTTTTTGGTATTCAGTGATGCTTAGAAGAAGGGATTAGGATGTGTGCTGATGCAGAATGATAAAGTGATATCTTATTCCTTAAGGCAGTTGAGAATCCATGCGGGAAACTATCCAACGCATGATATGGAGTTGGCGGCGGTGATCTTTGCCTTGAAAATCTGGCGGCAATATCTCTATAGGGATAAATGTGAGATATATACTGACCACAAGAGTCTTAAATATATATTCACATAGAAAGAGCTTAATATGCGCCAGAGAAGATGGATAGATCTCATCAAGGATTATGACTGTTCAATACATTACCACCCTGGGAAAGCGAACAAGGTGAAAGATGCCCTAAGTAGAAAGGATCCAGCGATTCTATCAATGATGAGAATTGATAAGGATCCAATCTTCTTAGACTTGATGAAGATAGAAATGGGAATCATAAAGAATGGAACATCATCAATCCTTTCACAAATTATTGCTCAACCGTCTCTTTTGGAGAGGTTAAAGGATGATCAAAAGGATGACGTGGGAATTCAAGAAAAAGTGGAAGTTATCAAAAAGGGGAAATACTCGGAGTTTAATGCTAATGAAGAAGGAATTGTGCGATTTTGGAAAAGAATATGTGTTCCATCAAGTCCGGAGCTAAAGAAGGAACTTTTGGATGATGCACATAGTTCAAATTTCTCTATTCACCCAGGGAGCACAAAGATGTATCGAGATCTCTGAGAAAAATTTTGGTGGGATAATATGAAAGGGAGATCGCTGAATATACATCAAAGTTCTAGGTGTTCCAGCAAGTGAAGGCGGAGAGGCAGAAGTCTAAGGGGATGATGCAACCACTGCCCATACCAGAATGGAAATGGGAGAACATCACCATGGACTTTGTCACCGGACTTCCGAGGACATCCAAAGGAAGCAATGCAATCTGGGTTGTTGTGGATCGTCTTACAAAGACTGCACACTTCATTGTTATTCAGGAGGATTTCTCATTGGATCAACTAGCACGGATATATATCAGGGAAGTGGTAAGGCTGCATGGAGTGCCACTATCTATCGTGTCTGACCGAGATCTATGATTCACCTCTATGTTTTGGAAGAGTCTTCAACATGCTATGAATATTGAACTGAACTTCATTATGGCCTATCCTCCTCAAACTGATGGCCAATCCGTGTGGACTATCCAAATACTTGAGGACATGTTGAGAGCATGCTCAATGGAATTTAAAGGAGGATGGGATCAACATCTTCCTCTGGTTGAGTTCTCTTATAATAACAGTTTCCACTCAAGCATCCAAATGGAACCTTATGAAGCCCTATATGGGAAAAGGTGCAGAACACCGACATGTTGGGATGAGGTCAGTGAACGTAAGCTTCTTGGACCAGAAATGGTCGAAAAAATGGTGGAGAAGGTGAAAACCATTTAGTAGCATATCAAGGCAGCCCAGAGGCGACAGAAGAGTTATGTAGATAATCATCGATGAGACCTTGAGTTTAAAGTTGGAGACATAGTTTTTCTACGCATATCTCCATAGAAGAAGGTCATGAGTTTTGGAAAGAAAGGGAAAGTCCAAGTTACATCGTCCCCTTCGAGATTCATGATCGTGTCGGGGCTGTGGCCTATCGACTAGCACTTCCATCTACCATGGCCAAAGTACATGATGTCTTTCATGTATCCCTCTTAAGGAAGTACATATCGGACCCTTCACATGTACTCTATTCTGAGGTGGTACAGTTTTAGGATGATCTTTCTTATGAGGAGAAACCAGTGAAGATCTTAGATCGTAGAGAAAAAGTTCTACGAAATAAGACAATTCCCCTTATCAAGGTGTTGCGGAGAAACCACAAGTTTGAAGAAGTGACATGGGAATCGGAGAAAATTATGAATTTGAGTTACCCACATCTGTTTTAGTGTGGGAAAAGGAAATTTCGAGGGCAAAATTTCTTAAGGGGGGAATATTGTAACGACCCAAAGTTTCATTAATGGAAATCCCTCTTGATCTAGTTAAATATATCTTTATGTAAATCATTTATATAAAATGTCAAATTCTTTGGTTTTATTTTAATAATTGTGACCGTTACTTTTATAGTCGTTAAACAGTGATCACATGATTATTATAAATATAGGGCTTTAACAAATCCAATTTACTCAGACAAAAGAAGTGATGGCCTCATCCAGTAGAATTGCTCCATACAAAGCCCATTTATCGGAGCTCGGAAAAGATGTGGCGTCCTTGTCCTTTGCTCTTGACCAATCCCAAGCTGAGCTTCCTCATGTCAAGCTCGAACGGGACCGTCTATGGGAAAAGTGGAAGTTGATAGAGATTACCACTCGAGAAATGTTATCTGAGCCACCCCAAGAGTCTGTCATCATCACACACCTTACCCTTAAGTCTTATGGAGCCATTTTAAGGGGTTATGTAACAAATCTCTAGTACTATGTTCATGTACATTATTTTTTGTATATAATAATGAATATACTTTCTTTTCATTATTGATACATTGTAAATAGTTTTTAAAGTGCAAATAGTGTTTTTGGTTATTATTTAATTAAGAATTATATTTTATTAAATTAAGGGATTTTTGAATTAAATATTATTTTAATAAAATATTATTATTATTATTATTAAATTAATTTTATTATAAATAAATGATCATATAATTTTATGAATGCAATTGTAATTTTTATTAAGGTTTGAGAGCCATTTTCTTCAAAACCCGTGAATTTTCGATAAATGTCGGTTTTTATTTTAAAATTGAAAATTAACATATTTAGAAAATTATTTATATAAAATAAATATTATTTCTGGAATCAGGACATCAAAATTATCCAATGGTGAATTTTTCATAATTTTCTGAGACAGTCAAATTTTTGGGTAAAAATAAAATACCGTTTAAATATATAATGTATTTTATGACATCATAATGACCCAATAGTTATTTAATAAAATACTATAATATTTATGTTCAGCCAAGATATTTTATTTCATTAAAATAATGTGATTTTGGGTTTGTTTGACTTAATTTTACAAAGCATTAATGGACCCCTCAAGACTTATTAAACATCTTCTCTTTTTAAATTATTTTCCATGGGAGTGTGACTCACCTCCACATAAGCAACCCCATTATTTTAAGAAGTTAGGACTTTGGCCTTATAAAATATTGTTTTACTATTCCCTTTTCCAAAAACCATGGTCAAAAACCATGGGATGGTTTGTGGTTTGGATTAATTTAATATAAGGGGTCCCAAACCTAAATAATAAAGAATTCCCTCACCTTTCCTATATAAACCCATCCAAGATCCCACTTCCTCCTCACTAAAATACTTTGGAGTTCGTCCAACCTCTGCCCTACTCTCTCTAGAATCCTCCCAAGGTTCACCAATCTCCCAAGAATACTCTCTCAAGCCTCTCTTTAGCCTTTGGAAGCACACTTCCAAGTAAGGTTTTTTTCTTCCTTTCTCATTTTTGTCCAATTTTCTTTAAGTTGTTTTTCCCTTTTAATTTCAATTATGAATGTTGGGGTATGGTTTTTCACCTCCCTCATACTTCCCTATTTATGTTTGAATTATGGGAGACCCTTTATCTCTCATTAAATTCCTCTCATGTACACCCGTTACTATGCCAAAATTCTGAAAGGAACTTCTCTCTCCTCATTTACATTCAAACAATACTTTTGTATCATAAATATAAATCCCATTAAAATTGTTGGTACATGTACCTATATGACCTACTTACTGTCCATTACATGTAAATATGATGATTAACCCATTTCTCTCTCATCAACCATTTTTATGAATTCTTATGTCATGCCGTTACGCTTCCAAAATCGCACTGATTTTCTAAGACAATGCCATTGTGTAGTGAATACCATGCTCATTTCTCCATCAAGTATATTCACCTTTATTCAAATTTACTTATTGATTATAAAGTTTCATGTATGAATTACACATTCCTTTATCTTGTAATAAATTATTATGTTTTATGAATCCGTGTTTTATGATCCATGTGGCACACTTATGCATGAAATGAAATGTTTAAGAAGGGTGCACCCTTATGATGAATGCATTGGGTAAGTATAGTATCATGATATGTCATGTGCAATGAGTGTTAAATCATGCTAATTCAAGTGAAACGAGGGTTTACTCGTGCTTCATGTTCAATGAGGATTTACTCATGCTCTATGTGCAATGGGCCTTGGCTCATTCTAATTCCATGTTAAGTGATGAGGATTTACTCATGCTCTATGTGCAATGGGCCTTGGCTCATGCTAATTCCATGTTAAGTGTTGTTGCCACATTTCCATGTTATGATTATCATGCTTTATCATGCCTTTATGTTCATGTTTCTCTTGTGCTCTATTTATATACCTATTTTCTAACATGTATTGTACTCTTCATGTATTCCATGTTTATTCCCTTACTGGGCTTTATAGCTCACCTCTTTTCTTATGCATGTCCTCAGGTTATCCCATGCAATGCTAAGTATGAGGGAATTTAGTGGTCATGTAAAGGAAGTTTTCAATAAAGATGTTGTACTTAATGTTTTAAGTTGTTATGTAATGATCCTAAGCCTCAAAGACACTATACCTATTGATCATCCATGTTGTATCAAGTGAATGGTTTATGTAATAAATCATGTTTAAGTTTGTAATAAAAGCAGGGTTGTCATAGTTGGTATCAGAGGATAGGTTTAGTTATTTTTGGAATTAGGATTGGAAAACCCTAGTAAATCCTTAAAGACAAGACTAAGTATAATAAAAACATCCCTAAGTTTTGGTAAGTACTTATTAAGTGGTTTATTAAGCAAATACATCCCTGTTTGGATACGATCAGGTAGAGGCAGCTCTGGCACAGATGTATCTTAGGGGTAAAACCCAAAAACACTGCTTTGAGCTAGACTCGAATGGGAACTGGTGCACGACAATGGGCCTTGTTTCACTCTTGGTTACGAAACTCCTGGGGGATATGTTTTGATAAATTCACAAGCTTAGTATGAACCCTTACTAAGGGAATTAAAAAAATGCCCCTAAGAATATATGTTAGAAAGTAGGTCATGAAAAGCCTAGATTGAAGCCTATAGACTCATGAGTTAAGGAAATAAAAGTTAATTTATAAGTCATCAACTTTTGTCTTTGTATTACCCTTAATGTGTTACCCCCTAACTTTCCTTTTATTCAATCCAATGGTCGGTAATAGGAGGACTCGGGCTAACAACCGATGTGAAGATCAGTGTGATGATTGCACTAATGAGATTCCCAATCCAATGGGAGCGGGAATCGCGAACTTTTTCATGCTTCTCTCTCATCTAACTCAATATTTGAATAGAAACATGGGTCAAGAGGAACGTTAAACCCCCCTAAGAAAGAACAAGTTGCTATAGAGAGCTTCATGAGACAATGGCCTCCTACTTTTAATGGATCATCCGATCCCACGATCACTGAACAATGGATAAACTCCATTGAAAAGATCTTCTCCATCCTTCAATGTTCTGAACAAGAGAAGGTTCTCCTGGCGGCTTATCATATGGAGGGTGAAGCTGATCAATGGTGGAAATTGATCAAAAATACGATGCCTGAGGAGTAGATCGAGGCGTTGGAATGGAAGGATTTCCGGAATATGTTTTTCGATAAATATTTTCTGTGCACCTTCTGGCTTAAGATGGAAAGGGACTTCCTTTACCTCAAGCAAAAAGAAGAAGAATATGTTGTATCGTATGAGTAAAACTTAACAAGGCTTGCACGATACATTTTTGGCTTTGTCGTTACCCCTGAATGCAAGGTTGACCGCTTCTTTGGTGGGATTAAGCCTAGCCTGCGGAAAGCATTAGCGATCCGTGACTTCGACAGCTATGAAGAAATTGTCCGATGTGCCCTCAAGGTCGAAATGGAGATCGGGGAATCACAAGGGTATCATGGGGACAAGAAGCGTAAGGTGGACTTCAATGTTGGCGGTCCGATAGATAAATCCAATGGTGATAAGAAGATCCAGCACCCCACTTGCCAAAAGTGCGGAAAGAAGCACCCTAGAAATTGCCTCAAGGGGACGAGGAAATGCTTTAGGTGTGGAAGAGAAGGGCACCTGGCTGTTAACTGATGGCAAGAAATACCCGCAGCTGCAGTAGAGGAGAGGAACGCTCCATTCGAACCTCAACGTGTTTTTCATTGCTACAAATTCAAAGAACCGAGGCATCTTTCAAATCAGTTCCCTAATCCAAGGGTTTTCGGAGGCAACCAACAACATCCAAGGTAGCAAGGAAGAGCTTTTTCCATCACTTCTGTCGAAGTGAACCCTGACAACAAAGTGGTGACAAGTACGCTAGTTATTCATTCAAGAATAGTGAATGTACTTTTTGATTCAGGTTCTACACATTCTTTTATATCTCGAAAGTTTAGTAGAACAATCCCAACACCACCACAAATCATGGATTGAAGATGTCGGTGAGTATGGAAAATGGGGAAATCATTGCGTCCCATGCATATAAGTCCTCCCCTGTTATAATCTGTGGATTGAATTTCCTGAAAAACCTTGTCAAACTCCCTCTGGTGGAATTTGATGCAATTCTTAGAATGGATTGGCTTTTCTTATATAGATCCAACATAAATTGTCGGGAGAGGGAAATCACACTCCATATGGAGAATTGACCCCCCGATTCTTTACAAGTGTAAGGAGGAAGATGAATCTCCTTTAGCTCCATCATCTCAAGCATGGATATTACTGCCCTATGAGCACGCGTATCTGGCTCAGATAATTGATTCCAAGGAAGAAACCATCCTTGAAGAAATGTCTATTTTGAGGGAATTCACTGAAGTGTTTCCTGAGGAACTGTCTGGTCTTCCTCCTAGAAGAGATGTTGAATTCTCAATTGAACTTATACCAGGGGCACTTCCAATATCCAAGACTCCATATAGAATGGATTTCATGGAACTTGAAGAGCTAAAGAAACAACTACAGAAGAATCTGGATAAAGGGTTTATACGCCCAAGTGCTTCACCATGGGGTGCACCGGACCTCTTTGTCAAGAAGAAGGATGGGTCAATGTGGCTTTTCATTGATTATCGTGAACTTAAAAAAAATAACGATAAAGAACAAGTATCCTCTGCCATATATCGATGACTTGTTTGATCAGATGCGTGGAGCACAATACTTCTCCAAGGTAGATTTGAGGTCGGGATATTACCAAGTAAGGGTGAAGAAGGAAGATGTCTCCAAGACTACTTTTCGTACAAGATACGAGCACTATGAATTCATAGTAATGCCTTTCGGACTCACCAATGCTCCATCAATCTTCATAGACTTGATGAATAGAGTCTTTAGAGATTACCTAGACAAATTTTTGGTAGTCTTTATAGATGATATTCTAATATACTCCAAAACCAAGGAGGATCATGATGAGAATTTAAGAACTGTACTAGAGACTTTGTGTAAGGAGAAGCTCTATGAAAAGTACAGAAAGTGTGAGTTCTGGTTGAAGGAGGTCTCATTATTGGGTCATATCATCACAATCAATAGGATATCTATGGATCTCTCCAAAACAGATGCAATTGAGGGATGGCTGAGGCCAACATCGGTAACGGATATCCGTAGCTTCTTGGGGTTAGCTAGATATTATCGACGATTTGTGAGAAATTTCTCACGG
Organism: Viscum album; assembly: GCA_963277665.1. Classification (NCBI taxonomy): domain Eukaryota; kingdom Viridiplantae; phylum Streptophyta; class Magnoliopsida; order Santalales; family Viscaceae; genus Viscum; species Viscum album. The sequence goes on along the minus strand of OY728155.1, from coordinate 352,667,409 downwards.
TTTTCCAACCCTCTTACCAAGCTAACTCAAAAGAGAGTAAAGTTTTTTTGGAGTGATGAACGCAAAAAAATCTTCAAGTAGTTGATAAGTAGGCTTATCACTAAGCCCGTGATCACTTTACCCACAAGTGGGGAACTTTTTGTGGTATTCAGTGATGCTTCGAAGAAGGGCTTAGGTTGTGTGTTGATGCAGAATGATAAAGTGATATCTTATGCCTCAAGGAAGTTGAAAATCCATGAGTGAAACTATCCAACGCATGATCTGGAGTTGGCGACAGTTATCTTTGCCTTGAAAATCTGGCAGCATTATCTCTATGGGGAGAAATGTGAGATATATACTGACCACAAGAGTCTTAAATATATATTCACACAGAAAGAGCTTAATATGCGCCAGAGAAGAAGGATAGAGCTTATTAAGGATTATGATTGTTCAATACATTACCACCCTAGGAAAGCGAACAAGGTGGTAGATGCCCTAAGTAGAAATGATCCAGTGATTCTATCAATGATGAGAATTGATAAGGATTCAATCTTCTTATACTTAATGAATATGGACATGGGAATCATAAATAAGCGAACATCATCAATCCTTTCACAAATTATTTCTCAACTGTCTCTTTTTCAAAGGTTAAAGGATGCTCAAAAGGATGACGTGGGAATTCAAGAAAAAGTGGAAGTTATCAAAAGGGGGAAATACTCGGAGTTTAATGTTAATGAAGAAGGAATTGTGAAATTTGGGAAAAGACTATGTGTTCCATCAAGTCCGGAGCTGAAGAAGGAACTTTTGGATGATGCACATAGTTCAAATTTCTCTATTCACCCAGGGAGCACAAAGATGTATCGAGATCTTCGAGAAAACTTTTGGTGGGATAATATGAAAAGGGAGATCGCTGAATATACATCAAAGTTCCAGGTGTTCCAGCAAGTGAAGGCAGAGAGGCAGAAGTCTAAGGGGATGATGAAACCACTACCCATACTAGAATGGAAATGGGAGAACATCACTATGGACTTTGTCACCAGACTTCCGAGGACATCCAAAGGCAGCAATGCAATCCGGGTTGTTGTGGATCGTCTTACAAAGACTGCACACTTCATTGTTATTCAGGAGGATTTCTCATTGGATCAACTGGCATGGATATATATCAGGGAAGTGGTAAGGCTGCATGGAGTGCCACTATCTATCATGTCTGACCGAGATCCAAGATTCACCTCTATGTTTTGGAAGAGTCTTCAACATGCTCTGAATATTGAACTGAACTTCAGTATGGCCTATCATCCTCAAACTGATGGACAATACGAGAGGACTATCTAAACACTTTAGGACATGTTGAGAGCGTGCTCAATGGACTTTAAAGGAGGATGGGATCAACATCTTCCTCTGGTTGATTTCTCTTATAATAACAATTTCCACTCAAGCATCCAAATGGCACCTTATGAATCCCTGTATGGGAAAAGGTGCAGAACACCGACATGTTGGGATGAGGTCAGTAAACGTAAGCTTCTTGGACCAAAAATGGTCGAGGAAATGGTGGAGAAGGTGAAAACCATTAAGCAGCAAATCAAGGCAGCCCAGAGTCGAGAGAAGAGTTATGCAGGTAATCGTTGATGAGACCTTGAGTTTAAAGTTAGAGACATGGTTTTTATATGCATATCTCCATGGAAGAAGGTTGTGAGGTTTGGAAAGAAAGGGAAGTTAAGTCCAAGGTACATCGTCCCCTTCGAGATTCTTGTTCGTGTTAAGGTTGTGGCATATCGAGTAGCACTTCCACCTACCGTGGCCAAAGTACATGATTTCTTTCATGTATCCCTCTTAAGGAAGTACATATCAGACCCTTCACATGTACTCTCTTCTGAGGTGGTATAGTTGGAGGATGATATTTCTTATGAGGAGAAACCAGTGAAGATCTTAGATCCTAGAGAAAAAGTTCTATGAAATAAGACAATGCCTCTTATCAAGGTGTTGCGGCGAAACCACAAGTTTGAAGAAGAGACTTGGGAATCGGAGTAAATGATGAAGTTGAGTTACCCACATTTGTTTTAGTGTGGGAAAAGGAAATTTTGAGGGTGAAATTTCTTAAGGGGGGAATATTGGAACGACCCAAAGTTTCTTTAATGGAAATCCCTATTGATCTAGTTAAATATCTCTTTTTGTAAAACATTTATATAAAGTGTAAAATTCTTTAGTTTTATGTTAAGAATTGTAACTGTTACTTTTATAGTCATTGAACAGTGATCACATGATTAGTATAAATATAGGGCTTTAACAAATCCAATTTACTCAGACAAAAGAAGTGATGGCCTCATCCAGTAGAATTTCTCCATACGAAGCCCATTTGTCGGAGCTTGGAAAATAGGTGGCGTCCTTGGGCTATGCTCTTGACCAATCCCAAACTGATCTTCATCATGTCAAGCTCAAATGAGACTGTCTATGGGAAAAGTGGATGTTGATAGAGATTACCACTCGAGCGATGTTATTTGAGCCACCCCAAGAGTCTGTCACCACCGCACACCTTACCCTTAGGTCTTATGCGGCTGTTTTAAGGGGTTATGTAACAAATCGCTAGTACTATGTTCATGTACATTATTTTTTTATATAATAATGAATATACTTTCTTTTCATTATTGATACATTGTAAATAGTTTTTAAAGTGAAAATAGTGTTTTTAGTTATTATTTAATTAAGAATTATATTTTTATTAAATTAAAGGATTTTTGAATTAAATAATACTTTAATAAAATATTATTATTATTATTAATAAATTAATTTTATTATAAATAAAATATCATATAATTTTATGAATGCAATTGTAATTTTTATTAAGGTTTGAAAGCCATTTTTGTCAAACCCCGTGAATTTTCAATAAATGTCAGTTTTTATTTTAAAAGTGAAAATTAACATATTTATAAAATTGTTTAGATAAAATAAATATTATTTCTGGAATCAGGACGTTTAAATTATCCAATGGTAAATTTTTCATAATTTTCAGAGAGTCAAATTTTTGGGTAAAAATTAAATACCGTTTAAATATATAATGTGTTTTATGACATCATAATGATCCAATAGTGATGTAATAAAATATTATAAGCTTTATGTTTGGACAATATATGTTCTTTCATTAAAATAATGTTATTTTGGGTTTGTTTGACTTACTTTTACAATGCATTAATGGACCCCTCAAGACTTATTAAACATCTTGTCTTTTTAAATTATTTTCCATGGGAGTGTGACTCACCTCCACATAAGCAACCCCATTATTTTAAGAAGTTCAGACTTTGGCCTTATAAAATATTGTTTTACTCTTCGATTTTCCAAAAACCATGGGCAAAAACCATAGGATGGTTTGTGGTTTGGATTAATTTAATATAAGGGGTCCCAAACCTAAATAATAAAGAATTCCCTCACCTTTCCTATATAAACCCGTCCAAGCTCCCACTTCCTCCTCACTCAAAGACTTTAAAGTTCGTCCAAACTCTACCCTACTCTCTCTATAATCCTCCCAAGGTGCCCCAAGCTCCCAAGAATCCTCTCTCAAGCCTCTCTCTAGCCTTTGGAAGCACACTTCCAAGTAAGGGTTTTTTCTTCCTTTCTCATTTTTGTCCAATTTTCTTTAAGTTGTTTTGCCCTTTTAATTTCAATTATGAATGTTTGGGTATGGTTTTTCACCTCCCTAATACTGCCCTATTTATGTTTTAATGATGGGAGACCCTTTCTCTCTCATTAAATGCCTCCCATATACACTTGTTACTATGCTGAAATTCCGAAAGGAACTTCTCTCTCCTCATTTACATTCAAATAATACTTTTGTATCATGAATCTAAATCCCATTACAATTGTTGGGACATGTACCTATATTACCTCCTTACTTTCCATTACATGTAAATATGATGAGGAACCCATTTCTCTCTCATCAACAATTTTTATGAATTCTTATGTCACGCCGTTACGCTGCCGAAATCTCACTGATTTTCTAAGCCAATGCCATTGTGTAGTGAATACCATGCCCATTTCTCCATTAAGGGTATTCACCTTTATGCACATTTACTTATTGATTATAAAGTTTCATGTATTAATTCCACATTCCTTTATAATGGAATAAATAATTATTTTTTATGAATCCATGTTTTATGATCCATGTGGCACACTTATGCATGAAATGAAATGTTTAAGAAGGGTGTGCCCTTATGATCAATGCATTGGGTAAAGTATAGAATCATGATACGTCATTTACAATGATTTTTGACTCATAATAATTCAAGTTCAATGAGGGTTTACTCGTGCTCCATGTTCAATGAGGATTTACTCATGCTCTATGTGCAATGGGCCTTGGCTCATGCTAATTCCATGTTAAGTGTTGTTGCCACATTTCTATGTTATGATTATCATGATTTATCATGCCTTTATGTTTATGTTTCTCTTGTGCTCTATTGATATGCCTATTGTCTAACATGTATTGTACTCCTAATGTATTCCATGATTATTCCCTTACTGGGCTTTATAGCTCACCCATTATCTTATGCATGTCCTCAGGTTATCCCATGCAATGCTAAGTATGAGGGAATGTAGTGGTCATGTAAAAGAAGTTTTCAATAAAGATGTGGTACTTCATGTTTTAAGTTGTTATGTAATGATCCTAATCCCCAAAGACACTATACCTCTAGATCATCCATGTTGTATCAAGTTAATGGTTTATGTAATAAATCATGTTTAAGTTGGTAATAAAAGCAGGGTTGTCATATTCTCCATGAAGGACATAGTTGAAGCATCGTACATTATAGGGATCAAGATTATGTGTGATATATCAAAGAGGAAACTTAGGATAATTCAAAGTATATACATTGATTAGATACTAAATAGGTTTAGTATGGAACAATCCATGAGGATATTGGTTCCAGTGTCACATGGTTTATTCCTTTCCATGAAAATTTGTCATTAGACACAAGAGAAAAGAGATACAGTTAGCAAGATATCATAAGCTTTAGTGATAGGATCTATCATGTATGTCATGTTATGTATAAGGTTTGATATTGCCTATGATTTGAGTATGGTAGTAATATATCAAGTAGATCCAGGTGAAAATAATTGGACTATTGTTAAGGTTATCCCTAAGTATCTAATGCGTGATAAGGATATGTCCCTGATGTATGGAGGAGATGAAGAACTATCCATCATGGGTTATATAGATGCTAGTTTTCAAGCAGATTAGTATGATCAGAATTCACAGTCTAGATATGTATTTTTTCTCAACAGATAAGTTTTAATCTAGAGGAGTTTAAATCATCCAGTTGTTGTTGATTCTACAGTAGAGTCCATGTATATTATGACTTCCTATGTAGTCAAGGAAGTATTTTGGATTCCCAACTTTTTCCAAGATCTTGATGTGGTGCATACCAATAAATACCCTATCATAATTTACTATGATAACACTAAAGTGGTGGCTCTTTACAAGGATCCAATGTTACCCCAAAGAAAAAAAAGAACATTCTTCAAAAGTTTCATCTCTTGAGGTATTTTTCTCAATGATGTGAAGTTATGGTGAGCAGATTATCCATGAATGAAAACATGGTGGACCCCTTAATGAAAACATTATCTCAGAAGAAGAATGAGTATCATGTGATAACTAGTGGACTAAAATTTGTTGTTAGTTGGATCCAGTGAAAGTGGGAGTCTTTTGGAGTTGGTTCCCTAAAAACAACTTGTTTAGCACTTGATTACTTGTTTTTATTATTAAAAGATTTTTTTTATCACATCGTGACCATTATTTTTCATGATATTTTTATGTGATAATGACCATAGAATATATGTCATGCTAAAAGTTCATAGAGGTTCTCCACTATGATGAGAACCTAGAGGTTTCATTACATTATTCTTGAACCTTATTATATGGCCAGATGATATTGACTGACAGGACATAGACAATGAAGGGTATTATGGGTAGGAGGCTCATATGACATTGAGACACTTTCTCATGGTATTCTCCCTTGGTAATGTCCAATATATGAGGTTATGAGAATAGTTTTGTCAGTTGGAAATCTGTATTTCCATGTGTCATTATATGTTCCTATCTTCGGATGTATGTATTGAGCCTTAGACTTTAATATTATCATTAATGGATATCATGACTCTCATAATTTTATGTATTGATGAAAACTATGATGACATATGTTCACAGAAAAGTAGGATATGTTGGGTGCATCATGAATGATATAGAATCAATGGATAATTTGATAAAGGATTTATCCATTTTGTATCTAGATGAAAGTTAATATCTCAATCCCTTTGATAGGGAATGAAACAACCTGAATAAATCTACAGACATGGTGTTTGATGGGCGAGTTCATTTCCAGAAATTCAAATAAAGAGACATTGAGCATATAGTTTTATGGCACTGGCATGAAACTTTCTTGATTTGAGATATTGTAAAAAATGGATTATATTTCATGGTAAAAATTTATAGGAGTTTGGATGTCATTATGACGTTAACTTTTTCTCTATGGATACCTTGAAATATTTCTAGACTCTAACATTATACTTTAGATGGTTATGTCTAATGCCACTGAGAAAGAGGTATGAAGGATCACACACTAAGTGCATTCACAATCATAGTTAAATTATGGTATTGAATTTAACAAGTTAGAATAAATAATATTTATTCAAGTTTGTTTAATCGCCATAATTTAATCTCAAGTTATTCAAAAGAAAAAGTGAGTTAAATAATAATAATAATAAATATTTATTTCAAGTTTAGTGAATATAATACTTATTATATTTATCATAGAAGAACACAGTGAAATTTATTTATTAAATAGTAATTATTAGAGGATCGATAACTGTTGAAAATGGAGAGCAGACTGAGTCAAATAGTTCAATTGGAAATAATATAAATAATATTTATTTATATTCTTAAATGAATTTAACTTTTCAAGAGATTAATAATGTTATTATTATTAATGGGAATGGGGTAAAATAATAATATTAAAGTAGGAAGGGTTTAGTTTATAATTTGAAAACCCTAAACTTTCCATAATAAATCTCTAATTATATCTCTTTTCCAAAATAAAATTGGTGTGCATAACAGATAGAGTGAGACTCTCTCAATCCCTAAAGAGAGATTAAGAGATATATAGTTCTCTCCTCCCCTCCTATATCAAGAAAATGAGAGATCACAAATATTTCTTCCTCTTTAGGAGAATTTAGCTATGATTAACCACAAACATTACAAGCTATCAGGATTGGTCATGCTAGCACCTAGTGATTCTACAACATCGTTCAGAGATTGTGGTGTATGTGTGGATAACCGCTAGAGGGATTCTGCACTTGGTTCCTACAAAAAAATGACAATTTTATGAGATCTATTATACCTATCATCAATGAAGAAAGAATTTCGATTTAAGATAATTCTATATTTTAATATAAATTAATTATAAATTACATGTGAAGATCATTCACTCATGATTCTGGCATTTTAATCTAGTATAGTAATCTATTGTTTTTATTGTACATGACATTTTGATCGTGTAAAGTAAGGATTACATGTGATTTATGACTAAAATGTAAGTTTTTCATACTAGTAAAGGTTTCTTCCGCACCCAGAACCTACATATACAATACATAACACCGAGTTTAAAGAAATCATGAAATATTATTATTTAAATGTTAAAGTTATAACCTAGTCTTTGAATTAGCGGGTATGAATAGGATAAACTATATTATGAAAAATATATAAATGTCCTACTAAATAAAAATGTATTTATTAATATTTAGTAAATAGGTACTCGATTTTTAGCAAAGTCATTGTATTCTTCAAAAATATGTTTTCTTTAAAAATGTTTTTTTATTGCTTTTTGTGAGTAATATTATAATTAATTTATAAAACTTTTAGAAATTATATTTAATAAAAATAATATTGTTTTTTTAATCAACATATCAAAATTAGTTTAGGGTTAATTTTTTATATTTTTCTAAAAAGATTGATTTTTCAGTGAATAGTAAAAAATACTACATTTTATTAAAAACTGTATTTTTGTTTCAAGCATTTACAAAAATCTATTTTTTTTAAAAGGTAAAAAAACTTTTGTTTTATTATGTTATGAATAATCTAATCGAGACCATTAGAATCAATTTTATAGTTGAATCTCATATAAAAATATTTTTTGTACTTAAAATGACATTTTTCTAAAAATCTGTTTTTCATTACGTCTTGTATTTTAATCTTAAATTATTTTATACAAATTATAGAAATTTAATCTTGAAAAATGTATTACATATTTTTAATAAGGAGATAAAAATTTGGTAAATATGTTGCTTTTATTTTTTTTCATTATGAATAGTCACCATAGTAAATAACTATCATCATGGTAAGGGTAAATTAGGTAATTATGGTTAAATATAATATGATAAGGACTAGAAAATTACCCTAACACTTGAATTTATCCTATCGGATGAATATATTTAGACCATATCCATTCAAATTTTAAAAATATGGAAAATTGGTGCAATATTTCTTCAATTTTTACCTTTATAATATTTAAGTAATGGATAGAGTTAAAAATATCACAATCTTACTTTTAATATATATAATATTTTTTGATAGGGATAAAAACAAGTTATGTTAGGTTATAAATGTTTATTTGAAATATAAATTATATTTTTATCATGGAAATTTATTTTTAATTTTTAGGGATGAAATAATTACCTTAAATTATTATGAAACACTAACACAATATTTATTAAATTAATAGAAAAATGAAATAAATAATTCTAAAAATATTAAAAGTAATATAATTTGAATGAATTTCTGTATTCCATGAATGTTTTAGAAAAATATAACATTTTAGTGATGTGTTGAAGGATTATATTTTAATTCCTTTGTTTTCATGTTTTTTTCAAAGTTAAATTAATTGAATAATTCGAAAAAATGATATTAATGATATTTCATAACAAATAATATTTTATTAAATGATTTAAAATTCCTAAAAAAACTATATTTAGACAAGTTATTTTTATATGGTTGAAAATATCAATCATGATCCAGTTGTGAGCCAATTTTTCTTTTATAGTAACTATCTTAACCCCTAAAGAGTAAAAAACTTTGTTATTGCGGTAATTGTCAAAAGAGTTAACGAGTAGTTAAAACTAAGAGGTAAGGGTGAAAACATCACCTAAATGTGTCCAATTTTTACTAGATTATATAATTTAGACTCATAATAACATTGGATTCTAATTATATCAACTTGGATCCATTTGAACATGAAAATTAATTTATATTAATTTAATAGCTTAAAAAATACCAAGAACGCACCTCCCCTCGATATAAAAGGACACTTCCTCTCAACTTTTCTTCACACTTCAAGACCCATTTTGTTCAAAAATTCACTACCCAAATACCTTCCTAACATCTATTCCCACATTCTAGAGGTCTTAATTTGGGAATAAGATCAACCTTATTGGGCTTAAAGTGTAAAGAAAAGGAGGTTGTCCGAAGAAGAGTAGGTATAGATTTCAACTAAATGTTTTAGTTTTATTTATTCTTCCACCTCCTTCAAATATTCTTCAAACATTTTGAAATAATAACACTAGTATATTTTATATATTTATATTTTGTTATTTTAATGTAATATCATATATATGTCTCTACTTCTATTAAATGAGAAATGAAATTGTTGTTCGTGTGTACAGCGGACTACCGACTCACGACCTGATATAATTCATTTTCTATCACTGCCTCTCACAACTGGTTATAATGATGTATTTAAGGTTTATATATGATATTAAGTATATATTTATAATTATTAAAAGATAATATATCATCTAATTTTTTACCTTTCATTCCATTGAAAAATGATAACGTTGTTCGTGCGTACATCTGAACTGCCACCTCTATGAAGTGATGTGTTTCATTTTCGATCACCACATAACATAGATGATATATATAAGTTTATTTAAAGATATAATATTTTATTTATTATATAATGATCATTATGAAAATATAAAATAATACTTACCTTTTTACCATCATGACCGTTGAAAAATGGAAATGTTACTCATGCGTACGTACGGCTTACCGTCTCCATGATTCAAGATAGTTCATTTTTCATAACCATATTTCATGGATGGTTTTAAAATTATAATTGATGTATAAAAATGATAATTATTTCATGATTATTATTCTGTAGATGATGGAACAATGATCTATTTTAACATAGTCAACCTACCGAAGTCATTTTAGACATATAAATAGAATATCATCAAAATGTCCAACTTGAACTTAATTAATTAAGTGAATAAATATAAAATGGTAATAAATAAAATATAAGGAATAATAAACTTTAAAATTATTATTAATAAAGTAAATAATTAGCATAATTTTATTATTCAGGAAGATAAATATCACACATGACAAGTCGGACCTAAGGGAAGGAATTTCGTTTCAATTTCCTTTCATTGAAACATATTTTAATGTTATGCACCAATTTTATTTATATTGTGTATATAATTAACTTTTACATATTATATCATGAATCATCCATACTTCATGGTATTTAAAGTTTCAATCCAAATAATTTCATTTAAGGGGATTTGACTTGAAAGCTACAAAGTTGTAAGGGTTTCCTAACTCAATTTTCTTTCATTGGGTTATACTTATACTTCATTGGCTATGATTATGTGTGAAATTAACTCTAATTGTGTTGTGTTGTATTTACACTTGTTTTTTTTAGATTTAAATTTGTTGCATATAATCACTTTCACTACTGGAAAAAAGGCCTATACCCACGATTCAAAACCGTGGGTATAGCCCCCAAAACTGTGGGTATAGGCTATACCCACGGTTTTGGGAACCGTGGGCTGGAACGCCGTCGGTATAGGTCCCCAGCCTATACCCACGGTTTTCCAAAACCGTGGGTATAGGTGTTCTGCCACCGTGTCAACAAAACATTCCCAATTGCCACGGTGTCAATGGCTTTTACCCACGGTTTCAAAACCGTGGGTATAGATCCTAAAATAAAGCCGCAGGCGGGTTTCGATCCCACGACCTCCTCGCTGCAAAGTACCGCGTCTACCACTACCTTACTATCAATTATGTGTATATATATATATATATTTAGTTAAATATAGTTATATAAACCGTGGGTATAGAGGGAAGAACCGTAGGTATAGGACTCCCGCCAAAAAAAAAATCTTTCCCGCGGAAAAAAAAAAATTCCCGCGCACACATGGGAAACCTATACCCACGGTTTTGAAAAACCGTGGGTATAGGTTTTTTATCCTATACCTATACCCACGGTTCTCCTCAAAACCGTGGGGATAGGTACCCCTATACCCACGGTTCTTGAAAACCGTGGGGATAGGTCAATTTTCAAGACCTATCCCCACGGTTTTCCAAAACCGTGGGGATAGACCCCCCTATGCCCACGGTTTTTGAAAACCGTGGGTACAGGTCTTGAAAATTGACCTATACCCACGGTTTTCCAAAACCGTGGGTATAGGGGGTACCTATCCCCACGGTTTTGAGGAAAACCGTGGGGATAGGTCCATTTTCCAGTAGTGTTTATTGATTAAATTCTCACTCCAATGATATGATCTCTGTAATGGATTTATTGTCTCTCTTTTTTTTGTGAGACATATGTCGTATTCACCATTTGCTTCTTTCATGTGGTGTATATACTTCCCCTTTGATATATTATATAATGAATTTATTTATATTCATGGTATTTAATATTTCATTTGAATTTATTTCTTTCATGGGGTTATGATTCAAAAGTTACCAAAGTGGTAAGGGTTTATTACACAATCACATCATTATTCATGATTGTTTATGTTAAAGTCTCTGCTGGGAAAATTATTTAATATCTATATCTTAAACCCAATATATTTTCTTCTCCTATGGTTTTTTCTGTAAATTAAAAGTTTTTCTTTTATTTTTCCTCTTTTTAAGTACTCAAGATACTGAAATCATGTTTTTAAGTAGGGGTGTCCAGACCCGACCCAACCCGATGGACCCGACCCGACCCGGCCGAGTCGAGTCGGGTTGGGTCGGGTTTAAAATTTTATAATTGCAGGTCGGGTTGGCTCGTCTTGATCCATAGTCAGGTTGGGTCGGGTCACGGATTGGGAAGAAAATAACCCAACCCGACCCAGTGAACCCGGCTTCTTCACTCCACCGCACCCCGCCTACCAAACGGTCGTCACTGTTAGACCTCGCTGAAGAGCCTCTCCCGTGATCCCCACCCTCATCGCCTGGTTTGGATCATCAATGCTCATGGGAAGCGAGCGAACCCCATCATCCATTTTTCCTTGCCTCTCCAGAATGTAGTTGTGATCCCCACTCTCATCACCTCTTTCCAGCACCACGATTCCCACACCCGCGGCCTCGTTACGATCCCCACACTCACTGCCTCCCTGTGATCCCCACACCCACCACCTCGCCATGATCCCCGCCCCCGCCACCTCATTGGGATCCCCACACCCATCACCTCAATGCCATCCCCGCCCCCATCGCCTCACCATAGATCCCCACCCCTACTACCTCGCCAGGGATCCCCACCCTCGTCACCTCGTCGGTGATCCAGACCCCCTGTATGTCTCACTCGGGATCCCTACCCTCATTTCCTTACCACGATCCCTACACCTATCACCTCACCGCGATCCCCACCTGCGTCCCCTCACCAGCGATCCCCACCCGCGTCCCCTCGTTGGCAATCCCCACCCCCTGTTGCCTCTGTGTGATGCAATCTCCGCCCCCTGGCCTCTCCACAGATCCCCACCCCCTGTTGCCTCTGTGTGAGGCAATCTCCACCCCATGGCCTCTCCACAGATCCCCACCCCCTCAAACTCGTACGGCATCGGGTGCGGCGGTTGCTGGTCCAGCACCTGATGGATCTCGTCTCACGCGACGTACAGCACCACCAGGTCGACCACGTTTCTAGGCATCCCCTCCTCGTTCCGGTGAATCGCCTGCCTCCCGCACAACATCTCCAGCAACACCACCCCAAAACTATATACGTCACTTTCCTTCATCAGCTGCTACAGCCGGTAGTACTCCGGGTCAATGTATCCCACGGTCCTAACGGCGCTCAGTGAGAGGTGAGGCTCCTCGCCATCTTGCCTCATCTATGGCCCCATCTACGACAGCCTGAAGTCCAACACGTGGGCAGTCCAGTCAGATTCTAACAAGACGTTGGCGGATTTGATGTCCCGGTGAATCACCACCGGAATTGCGTGATCGTGGAGGTATTCCACCCCTCTCGCAACCTCCAATGCCACCTTCAGACGTGTCATCCACGACGTCAGCAGTGGCGACCCGACAGCGAACGGGGACTCCCTGATGTGGATATGGTCGTGGAGGCTGCAGTTGGCCATGTATTCGTACACCAGCACGCGCTCTGCCCCATCCTCGCAGAAGCCCAGCAGTCGAACTAGGTTTAGATGGTTGAGGCGTGACAGAGATTACAGCTCGTTGAGGAAGTCGACGTCCTTGTCCTTCCCGCCCTACAGCCGCGACGGACTTCCTGCCGCTTCCGCTCGCTTTATAGCCACCTCCCGGCCATCGGCGAGCATGGCGCGGTATACAGATCCAAAACTGCCACCGTCGATCCGGCAGCCATCGGAGAAGTGGTCTGTCACCTCTAAAATGGTCGGTGTTGTTTGCAGGTGGAAGTGGTATCGAAGAAGAAGCGCACAAGAGGGAGGATAGGTCACTGCATCGGGATGAGCGAGGAGCCGATTGGGTTCAGGATGAGCGAGCAACCACGGATTTTTTTCAGCAACCCAATAGAACCGACCCGACCCAACCCGATTGAAGACGGGTTGGGTCGGGTCGGGTCGGGTCCAAAATGGAAATCATCTTTGACCCGACCCGACCCAACCCATTGTTTTTTTATTGGGTCGGGTCCAAAAAAACCCCCAACCCGACCTAACCCGTCCCATGGACACCCCTATTTTTAAGGAAACCCAACTTTGTTTTTCTACTTGAACATGAATCTTTTTTTTACATGTTCATATTTTCCTTAAAATGTTTTAAAGAATATTTTTACTATTCTCAAATGATTTATTAAAGACATTTTTACTCATGTTTTACTTTTTAAAAATGGTTTAAAAGGAATCTTCCTGACATTTTAGAACGAGATACTTTTTTACTTTTTTCACAAAAGTTTGGAAGGAATTTTTTTTAACTTATACGACATGAATGGGATTTTTTACCATCATGACTGCTCAATATTTTAAAGATTACTTTACAAGTTTAAAAGGTTCTTTTAAAAGAAAATATTTTCCTTAATATTTGGGAAAAATTAGATTTTAAATAAGTAATTTCAAAGTGAAAAGGGTATTTTCCTCAAGAATTTTTTTATGATCTTTTTATGAAATTTCTATTCATCAAAGACAACATCCCTTTATTTTACTTATATTCCACTGAGGATATGTTGTGATGATATCATCCTTATTCTTTCTCTAGATGGTTTATGATCAGTTTGACTAAGGAAAGTATTGACATTATATATGCTAGTTCTTCCTATATGGAGAGTTTTTTATTATTAAGGCATGTGGGTTAAGTTGTATTGTTTATATATATGATGAATGTATTGGAATTATTAAGTGATAGGTGGAGCTTGGAATTACATAGTCACTCGATGCATCGGTATATCTCATGAGAAAAACCAGTTGGATAGCCTTATTAAATGAGTTTTTGGTGTATACCTACCCATAGTTTAAAATATCTTGTCACATGGTCTCAATGGTATGTTTTAGATGTCTGGCATTATGCATTTCATCATTATGCAAATTATTTATTAATGTCCATGAAATTATTTTGAATAATATAAATGAATAAGTTACAAGCTCATGTGATTATTTATATGGCATCATTTAATCTTCATTTAGTCCTCCCATATTATTCTTCATGCTCAAGTTATTAATTAAATTACATGTGTTTTTAATTATTTACCATGTCATATTGATTGTGTATTATTTACTCATGATAGTTTCTGTTGTATGTAACCCTTACTAAGCATCTGGACTCAACCTTTTTTTGTTTCCTTTCTCCATTATCTAATGAAGGAATATTTGAATTAGTTCAAGGATACAAAATATTTACTTTCATTATGTTTTATAATTTATGTTTTCAAATGTATTGTGAGATTCAAGTATGTATCTATTTTACCTAGACTAATAAACTATAATGGTTTTTTGGATGTGATCACTTGTATCTAGTGTCAATGTAATAAAGTAACCATCGGCGTTGTAACGACCCGAAATTTTGAATAAATCTTGTTTCCTAATTTTGTGTGTTATTTTATTTTTATACTCAACAAAACTGTTTCATTGGATAACATTAGTATAATTAAAATGTGACTGTTGGGTTTTGACTGTTATATGACCATTGGTCAATATGACCGCAGGAAACTAAACATTTCAATATTTGTCTCTAAATACAAGTAATCTTGGTTAATTAATATAGAAAGAATATTTGATGGCCTCACCCAGTAGTCTTGGACCGATCGAAGCCCATCTAACAGAACTTGGGAAGGAGGTAGCACCACTGGGCTTTACTCTGGACCAATCCTAAACCGAACTTCATCGCGTGAAGCTAGAACAGAATCGTTTTCGCGAGAAGTTCAAACTGATAGAAATTACTACTCGTGCGATGTTGGCCGAGCCTCCCTTGGATTCTCTCACCTTAGCACACCTTACACTTAGGTCCTATACTGGTGTGATAAGGGGCTATGTAAGGAGTGTAATCCTTTGTTTTAAATAAAAAAATTGATTTCTTCTTATGATGAAGTTTATGAATTTTCAAATGTCCGGATAAATATAGTATGCATATTTTTTGTGAATTTTAGAGAAAGAATATTTTAAAAAATGTTTATGTAAACCTTAAATAATTAAAAATTTGTAATGATTTTTAAAAAATGGTCTTCTACAATTATGTTCAGTACGAAATTTAGAGTCTAATAAGATCAACTTAATTTTTAATGAATAGTAAATTATGAATAGTGATTTTATGATTAGGATTATTAATGTGACCAAATGGATTAGTAATCTTACTTAAATAAAGCATTAATATAATCTAGGCACCTTGATTAAGTAATGTGATTCAATAAAATGGTTAAATAACGGTTTCATAAATTATTAGTCAAGTATTAGTTTTTTCAGGTGAATAATGTTTTTTAATTAAAAATTTAATTAAAAATATTTAGAAAATTATTTTTATAAAATGGAGTTCATTTTTGAAATCAGATCATCGATATTTGGTTAAGGTGAAATTTTAGGATTTTTCAGAGAAAGTTGAATTTTCGATGAATAGTGAAAATACAGTTTTTAAGTTACGAGTGTTTAATGACATCATTAAATGATGTATTAAGTATGTAATCAATATGGTCGAATTATGAATAGTAAGATAAGGTATGAGGTGTCCCAAGTGGACAATACCATGGGCAAGCCCATGGTTTTTTCAAAACCACTAATGAGGTGTCCCTTGGCCATTAATGCCTTGTCCCCTCACTTTCCCTATAAATACCAAGTCATACTCTCATCCATTAGACTCTCAACTCTCCCCCAATGAAGATATGGTCTCATTACCTCCCAAGGAGTCCTTTCAAGGTTCCCCCAAACCCTCAAGGTCTCAACCTTTGAGTTTTAAGAGTTACGTTTTAAGGTAGGGGATCTGACCTCTCTCTTTCTTTTCAAGTAATCTCTTTTATGTCATTCCTTTTATGCTCCATGTTCTTATGTTAGAGGATGTTCTTCTATATTAATATTACTGCCCTTTTCATGTTCATATGATGATAGACCCCCTCTTTCTCTCATCAATTCGTTTTAAGAATGTTTAAGTGGTGTCGTTAGGCTGCCGAATTTTTAAGGGATTCTTTCACCCTTCTTTTGTTCAAAGTTCTACTTTCATGTCAAGTCTTTCAAGTTCCTTTTTAATTATGTTGGGTTATGATCTCTATATCTATCATACTGAACTCTTATGTTCATATTATGAGAGACCCTATTTTGATCTTGTCAATTCATTTTTGGTTGAACTTTAAGTGACGTCGTTAGGCTGCCGAATTTTTATAAGAGAAATCTATTTTTTTGTCTTCCTTTCATGTTCTTCATTTCATATAGTATATCTTTAAAATTTCATTACCATGTTCTTAAATCCTTAATATTATGTTCCCCTACTGTTTTATGGATCATTTATGAGTGGGTGACCCATGTCCCCTCTCTTTTCAATGTTTTCTAAAACCTCGTAACATAGTCGTTATGCTGTAGAATTTCCGTCTCAAAATGTCTCTCTCTTTTTCTAAAGTTATTTTATTTTATTAAGTGAATAATCAAAGCTCTCTCTTTTATAGAGGTATTCACATATATACCATGTTGTTCTATTTTAAATTCTGGGATTTACATACATGAGACCCGCTCTCCCTTTCTGTGGGTTTAAAGTGACTTAAAGATCATGTCTTTAAAGCGGTTTTTAAAATGTTATGATTATGAAATGAAACTCATTCCTTTTATGCTATATGGTTTGTTTATGAAATGATTGATGATGATATATTTGGGTCACATGATAATAAAGACATGTCAAGGGTGCGCCCTGATAGCGCTCCAATACATTGGGTAAAGACTTAATCTCTAGAGATGACTTTTTTTAACGATGCCTTGGTGAATAACCTTGGTAATTTTTAACGACACCTTGGGGATGAACCTTGGTGAAAGAAATGATTGTCAATATTAAATGTTGTAACCACATATTCAAGTTATGAAAAACGTTATTTTTATTATGATATGCCTCATGATTTCTTTCTCATGCCTTAAAGTTCTTTTTCATGACACTGTTGATGTATTTAAAGTTCACATGTAAATGCTTCCCCTTGTTTCCCTTACTGGGCCTTCTGCTCACCATTTCTTTTGATGTATGTCCCCAGGTTATGAGATACAGTAATGAACCTAGGATGAACATAAGGAGAATCCTTTCAAGTGTTTAAGAAGAATGTTTTATGTTTTCATATTTTAAGTTCCTGGTTTCCAAGACACTAAACCTTAAAGATCC
This sequence comes from Viscum album, assembly GCA_963277665.1. Classification (NCBI taxonomy): domain Eukaryota; kingdom Viridiplantae; phylum Streptophyta; class Magnoliopsida; order Santalales; family Viscaceae; genus Viscum; species Viscum album. The sequence continues at coordinate 352,649,381 of OY728155.1, read as the reverse complement.
TCAGTTTTGTAAAATGTAATGAAAGTTTATGTGATAAAAAGGTGGGATGTTATAGGCGTTGGGCTACTAGGGTTGGGGTTTTTAAAAAAATCATCAAACTCACAGATAGAGTGTTGGTGGAGTGGACTAGAATATCTTTATGCCTCAAGCCACTATAAGAATCTTTTGTGTCCTTATCTTTTATTTATTTATGCTGCAAATTTGATTGTGAAGAGTGGTACAGGTTTGAACCAATTTTAAGAGGGTGGTTGTAAGTTGGAGAAATTTTTAAGAACTCAATTCACCCACCCACCCCCACCCCCCACCCCCCACCCCCCCCCCCCCCCAAGCTTTGTGAAACTGTACTTGGATAACATGGATGACCGGTTAGGACCCACTATAAGTGGGTGGGACCACTTGTACATGTGTGATGATTTGATCGGGTGATTACTTGTAATTAGTGATCTTAATTGATTGTAATTCTTGTAACTTCTCGAGTAATAAAAATGCATCAGTGTTCTCCCATGGATGTAAGACTTAATGATCAAACCATGTAATTTTATTGTCACTTTTACTTCGATATTTTCCTCTTAAATGCTCTTTTTTTAGTTTGGATTGAGTGTGTGAGCGGTTCAACTCGTTCTGTGAGATAGGGTGAGGTTTTTATTACTATCTTTTGGTACATTGATTCAAGGGGAATCTTCTGGTCTAGAAAGTTTTGAATCTTGTTTCGTTGTGCCAGGAGTTTCAGATGATGCATCTTCCTGTGGATCGGAGGTGTGTGTTGTAGGATCCGGGCACAATGGAAGTGCTTTGGTGGGCGTTAAATTAAAATTTCTTTTAATTTAGAGTTTCATGAAACCCCAAAAGAGGATCTTGCACGTTAAATTTATAATTAATTTATTTATGATTAGAAAAAATGATTACCTCGTATTAGGATTCTTTGTTTAACAATGTTGTTTATTTTCTAAAAACCTTTTCAGGTTACCTTCATTGCGCTTTAAGGATCCAAATGTAGAACCCCTCTAGTGGTGATCCACATGTGATCATTTAATCTCCAAGCAATGCTGATTGATTTCCGGGTGCTAGTGTGGAGAATCAATCATCTTGTGTTGTTCATCTTGATCTCTCCAAGATCATTCAAGCTTAAAGAAGTTATTCTCATTCTTTAGAGGAAGAGAGGAGAAGTTCAAGTGATAGAGAGAGAGAGGTCTGTAGTGTGTAGCAATTCTTTATTCTCAATTTTTGACAAACCCTACACAATAGACATAACCATCTATTTATAAAGCTATGGTTTATGTTAAAATATTATTTAATTGCATGTCAGGCCTTAAATAATAATTTTTATTAAGACTCATGAAAAAATATTATTATTATTATTATTATTTTATGGCGCCAGCACTAACTTGCACAATAAAAAATATTATTTAACTGGATTGTAAATTAATATTTTTCACCGGATGCAGTCTTGATCCGTTTGAACTCATCAGCATTTATTGAATACTTGAATACACACTTTATTCATAAATAAATATTTTATCCACAAACCATCGATCAATATTTATTAAATATTCAATAAAATAAATATATATTTTTTATTCATAATCTGGTGAATAAATATTTATTTAATTTATGAGATTGATAAAACTTGGTTAAAATTACTCCTCAGTCTTGATAATTTTAACGAACCGACTCGGGTTACCCCCAAAACTGGCACCCGACCTGATTTGTCACATACCCGAAGGGCATTCCTGATCCCCACGAGTTAGCGACAAGCACTCGGCCATCAAACAACAAACTAGAGGGAATGATTTCACCCAACATGTACAAACACATGGAATATATATACACACACACAAAAGAGACAGCGGAAGACTAAAAAATATATGTCATAAGTGTGAGAAGACAGAAAAAACAAAACAACTGCAAAGTAGCTAAAACTCCAAAAGATAATTCAAACTGCAAATGACCAAAACAAAACAGCTACTCCAAATGATGGCGTGGATGAACTCCCACAATCTCATCACCAGCTACCCAACCCAGCTAACATGAAACCTTGTCGCCTTGCCTTTCCCTAAAATGGAAGGCATACAAAGGTCTAGGCACCACCGAAGAGGTGTACAGGCTGTGAGCTAACAAGCTCAGTAGGATCACATGTTGTGGAATCGTCGGGAGACACAATGACAGAAAATGAGAAAACGAAAGAAAGGAAAAACAACAATGAACACGACGATTTACGTGGTTCGGGAAAAATCCCTACGTCCATGGGAGAGGCAGAATTTCACTAATCGGGAGCAGCAAATTACAGAGGATTTCAATCGGAAACCCTAGCCCGAAAATGGGCTACATATGAAGAAGACGGTCTACTGTTCTGAATAGTAGTCCGCATTGCAACAGTGATCGGCGGCTCACTTTGTCAAAAGTGCTATAGTGTTTGCCGGCTGGAAGTCAAAAGCGCTACAGTACTGTTGACCCCAAAGTCCGCACTGCTACAGTGCCTGTCAGTGTCGATCGGTCAGCTCTGCTACAGTGGTCAGCATTGCTACAGTGTCGAAAAAAATAGGGTCGGGGGCCTTTGGCCCCCGGACCCCCGGAGCAGGGGCGCGTTGCCCCCTGCAACCCCCAACGAGCTCATCGCGGAGCTCGACCCGCGACAGTTGCGGGCCACAAGTATTCGGCCCAACCGGATCGGGCAACACCAATCCAACATCACACTCAGGTGTTCCATAACCAGTCTCTGTATAACAATTCTCATATGCTCATTTTAAATAAAACATGGCATGATAAGCAGTAAAGCAGTTTTATAGAAAACATGGTAAACATTTCCCTTTTTATTACAATTCTAAAACAAAAGCAGGTATATCAATTTCAAAGCACATTTTTTCCGTATCATCTTTCACAAGAATCAACACGCATATAAAGGGTAAAATAGTACAAATCTAAGCAATAAAAAACAACGGTAGCAACACAAGCATCACAATACCAAGGAATACTAATTGGTCAGGCAGCAGACAACTCGTACCAAAATCTATGAAACAGTGCACGGTAGTACCTGAAGCCAATGATCTACACTCCAGGACCAAGGAGACGCCCCAAAAAGTGAAACCCCAATATCATACATGTACTTAGATCTAATTAATCTACACTCTAGGACAATAGAAACACCCCAGAAAGTGAACCCCATAATGGACAATGGCCTCAAGCTAAACCTTCCACTTACCAAGGCAACTCATGTGCTCATTTTCACGATCATTTCAATGTTTCGAAAATCATTTCAAAACCATTTTCAATGCTTTGAAAATATCTTTTTTCTTTCCACTTATCAACAATCAGGAAAAACCCATTTTTCATTAAAAACTCTTTTCAACACACACAAATCAATTATGTCAATTATATATATAAATCAATTTATAAAGCAGTAATAACAAGGTTCATCAACATAGGCTAGAGACGGAACTACCTACCTTGAAACTCAGGTCGCACACGTCCGCAATGGGATCCACCAACAACGAAAACCCAACAATTTCTACGAAGGTCCTATAATCCAAATCCAAACGTCTTAGGATTGATTCAATTGAGAAATAGGGTTGGCATTGAAGATGAAACACCACATACCTTAATAACGAACACCCACCTCACCACAACCAACAAAGGAATGACCTCCGGAATGAGATCACACAACAGATTTAGAAGAAGACAAGACAAAACACAAACTTAGACCAACATATCTGATAACGCAGCCCAAGGGCTCTACTGCAATCGAGGACAATGAATAAGTGGAAAGATCACTTACCCAGAGAGATGCACTGCAATCACAATGAAGATCAAACATCGAACGGATCGATCTAGAAGGATTGGAGTCTCCCAAAATGCCTAGGAATTTCCCTAGGTCGAGAGAAAAAGAGTTTGGAGAAGATAACTAAAACAAAACTATTGCACGCCTATTTTAAAACTGTATGTGGGTCGTTACATGGTGTGTAACCTGGTTACACGACGTGTAACCGTCAAAGTCCCACATACGCCGAAAAACCCATCGCCTCAGATTAAAATCTGTTATTTAAAACATTCACGGTGTGAAACATATCTTAACGATGTGTAACCTTTCATAGCGTGAAGTCTTTCAAGACTTGCATCCAGCAACTCTTACACAACATGTAACCTAGTTACACAGTGTGAAATCCTCCTATATCCTGCAGAGAAAGCCGATTAAAGCTAAGAGTCCAACAAATATCTGACTTCACCATTATAGGTGCCCTCTCAATTCCTTCTCGGACCCATACAGACAACAAGAAAAGGGAAAACCATGATGTGGTTGAAGACGTACCTAATATATTGGTAACGGGATGTTACAAACTCCCCACCATAAAGACTTTTCATCCCTGGAAAGTCATGTGGAAGATGCAATCCCTTGAAAAATATGAGGTCATTGACTCATCAACGACTCGTGTTCCCAAGTCTCATGAGAATCTAATTCATGTTTCCATAGTACTCTGAATAATGGAATCGACTTCTCACGCAAGACTTTCACTTGAGTGTCAACGATCTCAACTGGCTTCTCCAAAACAAAAACATCTGGCTCTAACTCAATTTCCTCCCAACTCGGAATGTGAGTGGGATTAGGATGGTACTTCCTAAGCTGAGATGCGTGGAAAACATCATGAATATCTTTCAACTAAACTGGAAATGTAAACCGATAAGCAACCTTTCTGAGCCGCTCAATGACCTCAAACGGTCCAACATATCTCGGAACCAACTTACCATGTTTCCCAAGTCGACAGTGACTCAGCCGAGGAGAAACTTTCAAGAAAACCCAATCACCAACAGAAAACTCCAAATGATGATGTCGTTGATCCACATACAATTTTTGTCAACTCTAGGCTATAACCAGATGCCGATGTACCTCTTGAATCTTTGCTGATGTCTCCTGGACCAAAATTGGTCCAACCAAATCTATTCTTCCCACCTCTGCCCAATAAAAAGGTGATCTGCATAGGTGACCATATAACACCTTGAAGGGATCCATTCTTATCGACGACTGATAACTATTGTTGTAAACAAACTCAACTAGTCCCAGATAGTTATTTCATGATGTACTGAAATCCAAGACATGCATGAAGCATATCCTTCAAGATCTGAATTATACACTTCGTCTGACCGTCTGTCTGTGGATGGTAAGTTGTGCTCAACTTGACCTGAGTGCTCATTTCTTCTTGGAGACTCCTCTAGAACCTCGAGGTAAACCTAGGGTCCCGATCTGAAACAACGACAGGACTCCCATGTAACCTCACAATCTCCTACACATACAGTTTATCGTGATCTTCAACTTTAATGGTATCCTTGATCGGAATGAAATGAGCACACTTCGTCAAACGATCAACAACCACTCATATAGAATTCCTCCCCCAAGGAGTCTATAGTAATCCAACAACAAAATCCATGGATACCTCGTACCATTTCCAGATCGGCACCGAAAAAATTTTGAAGCAAACCAGAGGGTTTCAAGTGCTCTTCCTTTATCTGTTGGAAGGTGTAATAGTGGGACACATAATTTTCAATGTCACCCTTCATACCCGGTCACCAGAATCGTCATCTCGTGTCATAATACATCTTTGTAGTAACTGGATGTACGACCCACAAAGAGATGTGACAATTAAACAAGACTAAAATCCTCACAGATACTAGGATGACAACCCATTTCCCAAAGTGAAGTATACCATCTGAAGAGAGAGACCCACCAGAAACGGTCTCCCCACTGTAAAGGCTTTCTTGAATTTTACTAAACTCAACATCCTGCTGCTGACTCTACAAGACAGACTCCAAAAGAGATGATGATAACTGAGCACTAGTCAAAACCATACCTAAAATAACCTCCTGAGAATCTAGGTGCAACTGTGTGAAAATCCCCATGAGGTTACACTCCTGCTTCGATTCTAGAACAGTCTGTGATGGTACTTTCCTACTAAGAGAGTCTGCAATGATATTCCTCTTCCACGAAGTGTAGGTGATATCGAAGTTAAACTTTTAAAGATATTCTATCAATCGTCTATGTTTGAGATTTAAGTCCTTATAAGAAAAGATATAACTCAAACTTTTATGATCAGAGAAGGCTATGAACCTCTCCCCAAAAATTTAGTATCACCAACATTTAAGCGCATGCATAACTGCAGCAAGCTCTAAATCGTGAGTGGGGTAATTCTTCTAATGCGGTCAGAGATGATGAGATTCGTAAGCTACCGCATGGTCATTCTACATAATCACGTATCCCAAACCAGTACCAAAATCATCACAAAACACCACGTATCCCTTATTGGGCTCAGGTAAGATCATAATAGGATTTGTTATCAGAAGTCGTTTTAGTTCATCAAAAGAAGACTGACACTTTGCATCCCAAGTGAATTTCACCTCTTTCCTGGTAAGAGCAGTCAGAGGTGATTCCAGCTTAGAGAAATCCTTAATGAACCTTCAGTAATATCCAGTAAGATCAAGGAAGCTCTGAATTTCAAAGACATTATGTGGTTCCTTCCATGATGAAACAGTCTTCACCTTCTTCAAATCAACTGATGAGCCATGTTCAGAAATTTGGTGCCCTAACAACTTCACTTCTTGAATCCAAAAATTATATTTCGAAAGTTTTCCGTACAAATGATGAGTTATTAGAATTTTTAGAACCAAATATAGATGGTGCTCGTGCCCACACTCAGATTTTGAATAGATCAGAATATCATCCACAAACACTACCAAAAAAGTGTCAAGATATTGGTGGAATATCTGATTTGTCAAATCCATACAAACTGCAGAGTGTTAGTCAGAACGAAAGGCGTCACAAGATATTCATAATGGCCATACCTACTTCTAAAAGCTGACTTTGGTGTATCAGACTCCTGAACTCTGAACTGATGATAACCTGACTGAAGATCAATCTTATAGAACCAATTTTCCCCTTTAACTGATCAAACAAATCATCCACGTGTGGAAAAGGATATTTGTTCTTAACCGTTGCCCGATTCAATTTTTGATAGTCCACACACAACCGAAATGAACCATATGTTTCTTAGCAAAGAGCAGAGTGGTTCCCCAAGGTGAAACACTAGGGCGAACGAAACCTTTTTCCAACAGGTCATCCAACTGAATCTTGATCTCTTTTATCTCTATTGGTGTCATATGATAAGAAGGCATCGATATCAGCGGGTATGGGGCGAATGTGGGGTGGGGCGGGCCTAAAAATTTTGACAGTTTAGAGGGCGGGCCAATGCGGGTTGAGCCCGCGCAGGTGCGGGCTTGCCCACGGGCCTGATTTAAAAAAATATATATATATTATTTTTACAATATATGTTTCTTTAACATTTTAGTTTTTTTAATAAAAAAAATCATGATTAAACGGTGGCATATGATTTCTCACCGTAATGGTCATATTAATTCACCATTTATTCACATGTGAATTTTAAATAGTCCTATATTTATTGTTTTAATATGCTATTATATTATTTATATAATAATTATTAACCATATTCACATGGTGTGTCAACCCATCTCTCGAAAAATGGAACTCATCGCCCTGCGCATGGTTTCAATTCTATAAGATTTATTATAATCATAATATGTTTTAGGTCGATTTAATTTTGTTATTATTTAATTTTATTTTGTTGTTAAGAGAATTGGATAGAACTTCGTGAAAACACTAATAGCTTCCTCTAAAACTGATTGTTACCTGGAGAGACTTTATTCATTCACAAGTTTAGTTGTTCACATCACCACACAACCAACATTATCATTCATCGCCCATCACCAATCACTCACCTACTTTCTATCGCAACAGTTCGCCACCACATCAGTGTTACCACATGCCACCATTATCCCACAAAAAAATGTTTCATCACATCCTTTAAAACTCTAGTTATTGTTAATTCATACTTCTCCCCACAAATACCTTTAAGAATGATAAAAAATACAGTATATTAATGATTATAAATAATATTTTTTTTGTAAATGTAGGTAAGCCCACGGGCAACTCGCGGGTTTATGCGGGGCGAGGCGGGCTTGAAATTTTTTGTTCGCATTATATGCAGGTTTTTGCGAACAAACCGACGCGGGCTCAAACCCGTGCGGGCTTAGCCCGCCCCACCCCGCCCCGCCCGTTTCGCATTACTACTCTCTTTGGAGTAAGATCGTAGAAGTCATCTAGGAAAACATTAGGAAAGTCTCAAACAAAAACAGGAAGATCAACAATAAGAGAAATGTCATCGGTCTCAAATGCAACAGCAGACAACAAACTTCTGAGCTCTGGGTGGGAAGGCCCTGCACGTCCTGATCTCAGGTCCCACTCCCCTTGAAACACATGAGAGCTCTCATCAGCAGCAAGAAATGAGACACGCTGGTGATAACAATCAACCTCAGCTCGATGAGTGACAAGCCAATACATATTGATGATGACGTCAAACATATCCAAATCAAGAATGAGAAAATCCCAAATCAACTCTGTATCAACAATCATTAACAAACAAGAAGGAAACTGAAACTCTCTTCTCTTTCCAATAGGTGTCTCTAACTCAATTACAAAGGACATAAGTCTCGTTGGAAGTTTAAGCATATCAACAAAACATGTAGATATAAACGAGTGGGAGGCACCAGTATCAAATAAAGCAATTGCTATAGAAGATGACATAAGGATAGTACCTCTCACTATTTCCAGACTTGCATCGACTTCCACTAGACACTCATCTATTGCACGAAAGTGTTTCACTCCTGAGGCTTGTGGTTGGAGCCCTGTAGTCTTTGAAGCTTCTGATTGCACCATAGTAGCCTTTAGAGCCGATGAACCCTGACCATAATTAGGCGTAGTCATAGCCTGATAGAAGCACTATATATGACCAACGCATCCACAATTGTTGCATGTCTTTGCGGACATATGACAAAATCTTCTTTTGTGTCCAACCCAGACACACTGATAGCAAGTCAGAGGCACACTGCTAGTTGTAGCAGACGGTGTGGAGGAGGCTCACTATTGAGACCCACCACCACCACTTCTATGATGATCCCGCTACTTCCTCTTCTTCCTATGAATGTCATTGAAACTACCACTAGATGGAAGAGAAGAGGTTTAAAAGTCAACTTTGTCTGTCATATCCATCTCCTCCATCACAGTCTTGTCTATCGTCTCCACATAGGTATAAAGCTTCAATATAAACACTTGTGATATGATGTCAAGTCGCAAACCTTGCAGGTACTTCTGAGCCTTCAGCTGGTCATTCTTTACCACGTCCAGATCAAAACGGACAAGCTCAACAAACTGATTGGTGTACATTGACACCGAACGCTCTCCCTACTGCAAAGACAGGAATTCCAGAGACTTTTCCAACATCAATGACTCTGGAAAAAACTGTTGGAAGAACGTGGTTTTGAAACCCTTCCAATCCAGGTCCATGTGTTTGTCTGATTGAACCATGGAATCCCACCATCGCTTACCAGAACCCTCGAGCCTAAATGTTGCACACTTCACCTTGATATTCTCAGGTATCTCTAGGAATTTTAAGATTTTATCAATCTTATCCATCCAATCTTCCGCCTCTTGAGGTTCATTTGTTCCTTTAAAGGATGGTGGCTTCTCGCGTAAGAATTTCCGCAACTGATCTCTTTCTCCTCCATCTTCTGGTTGTACCTCAACAACTGCATTCTAGACTCGTGGTGCAACTTGATCAACAGTACAAATTTTTTGTATGATAGTATCGATGAGATTCTGATCCACTGGGGGATTCCCTTGTAGAGCATCAACTACACCTTCCTGAGGAACCCGTGGAAGACGTCTCGGAGGCATACTGCTACACACCGAAACAGAAGGAATGATCAGACAACATAGTAAATCTCAACTTAAACCAAAAAAAACTCATAAGTAGAAACTAAAATTTAAAACAAAATCCAACACTAGTGATACAATAGAGTGGTTATCCTAGGTTGTCTCCAGAGAGGAGTGCTCAACAATCACTTATGTCACTTTAAATTTGATAATGAAGTTGGGTTGTTTTTTATATTATTTGGTTTTGAAAACAAAGCAATGAAACTAAAGATAAAAATAAAGTAAAAGATTTAAAACAAATTAAAAAATAATGTGATTGATAATATTGATAAGTATTGGGTGATCAGGTTGGGGTTGGTTTTCTAATTACAATGTCATCATTGTTCCATTTTATTCAATCTTTTTCTACTAGGTTTATTTAAGTGATATTTCACAATCGCTTCCTATCACTCCCTTGGTAAATGGTGATGGTGAGAGTAGACCTTAACAATATCTCAGATTGGTCTATTCTCCTTTCTATGTGTGAAACAGATGTACAGAATACCCCAAATTGAGTTAGGCAATTCCCGATCGGGTCTTGTTTATCTCAAACAATTAAGAATATTCAATACCCCTGCCACACGTACTGATGATCGCCGAGTACTTCACCACTAAGTCATGTTCTATTACATCATATATAGACCAGAACCTAGTGGAGGGAGATTATGATCATTTACCAAAGCTAAAATCAATAACAGAATAAAAAACCAAATACAATCATACTTGATAATAAGAACCTCTAAATGAAATTGAAAACAACTTTGTAGGAAGAGAAAGAGTTTTTATTCACTAAATTACAAGAACTCATGCATTATATAAATAGAAAACCTAACCTTCCCCAATCACTCAGAAGATTTACCCCACCATGGTAAGGGTATTTGAGAAGAATGGGGAGGAAGAATACATCACAAAACTAAAAGAAAGAAAAGAGGGAAAAGAAGAACATGAAAGTATCCTCCAGATTCTGTCCTCCAGAAGTTAAGCTTCGGTTCATCCATCATCTTTTCGAATCAGGCCAAGGTCCCTTCTTATAGGAGGTGGGGAATGGAGTTGGCCATCCACCCACGAAGTTTGAAATCATTTGGAGCCGTGTGGAAGGAGTTATGGCCGATTTAGTAAACTTGACTTATTCTGGCCGCCAATCACTATTCCACCAACCCTTCTTTGACCATAAAATTGGTGGCCTTAATGAATGAATTTATTTCTGATCTTTTGAGTTAATCTGAAACTTCTAGTAAGATTTCGAACCCATCTGGAACCACAGCATTTGGAGGTCGGTTGGACGAGATATGCTTCTTTGAATATGTCATAGTCTATTCTGCCGGCCAGAATAACTTTTCACATTGACCGAAATTTTTGGGCATGTAGAAATTCGAATTGGAACTTGGTCCTGAATACTTATATGTAGCCCACGAATCATGACATCCTAAAAAAAGGAATCAGGGGAATTGGATTACAAATGTAGGAGTTATTCTTGAAATACAGAGGACAAATAAAACTGTTAAATGTCCAGAATTAACCACTTTTCACATTTAAGCTCAAAACTCACCAAAAGTCATAAAATGATGCAAATAAGCTCAAATTGATTCATGGGAAGGGATGTAATCATTTAAAAACATATAATTAATTATTACAATATGAGCTCTTTCAATTCCCCCACACTTAGCACTTGGACTCCTGGACAAGTAAACATCGATATTAAATCAAAGCAAATTTAAAAACACATATCCTTGAGAACCGTCAATTTATCACCAAGAAACAAAATATATCATGCCTCATCAACAACCATTATTCCAAGTTCTCAATTCAGTTAAAAATATATTTCCTCTTCATTTATTCTCCCATTTACACAAAACACTTACCTAACATGCATTTTTTTCATCACACAAATATCAGTTTTTCAGTAATGTCTTTCTTATCCAATACTCATGCAAGGGTCACCATAGGCTTGATAAATTTCTACATATCCACCCGATGTGATTCAAGGACATATGTTTATCATGATGACTTTTAAAGGTTGTTCTGTGGCTTTGGGTTGGTAGGATTTAAATGTGAAACATTTTGTGGCTGAATAAGGAGTGCTTGGCTCTTTTTGAAGCAAAATTGCATTATTCTAATTTTTACTCAAGTGTAGTCTCTTCCTCACTCCCCTTAGTAGTAAATCAGCTCCACTAGCATGAAAAATAAGTGAAATTTCACACCATTCATCATTTCAGCAGCAATATTTTCAATCATCTCAAACATGATTTTTCTTGAAATCTCCAGATAGGCACAACTTTTTTCTCCATTGGAAGCTCCAGAAAGGTATAGCTTCTCAAACATGAAAGCTCCAGAAAAGGCACAGCTTTCAACTGAATGATTTTTTTTAGAAATAAGAAAATCTCTTCAACATTTTAGTTTCCACCCAAATTATCTCAAAATGCGGTAGCACAACACAAGACGGCTTCCCCCACACTTAAGTTCAACTAGATAATGCAATTTCACTTCAAGAGCAAGTTGGATAGGGAAAATTGGCTTGTAATGTGCCTAACCTAATAGGATGTTCATGGATTCTATGGGCTACAAGGATTAAATGTATAAGGTGGGTCATTATGAAAAGGATTATTTCAAAAAGGGGCCTTTAATACCAAAGAAATGCCTCAATCATTTAAAACACATGTACCTCAAACCCTCACGTTTTGACAGGAATAAATCAAATTCTGGTTAAATCAAGCATGTTATAGTTATCTTAAGAAGTTAGGTGAATAAAAAGAGTATGAAAAAATAGGTTTAGAAGCCTCACAGGAAAGTGATTTCAAATATAAAGACAGTGAATTGTGGCATGGGATTAAAAAATCAGAGTACTTTTCATAAAAGTTCCAAATATTTGAACTTGAAACAAAGTCATTTTCAGCATTCATTTAAGCTCAGTTTCATAGAATAAATTGTTTCTCTCATTGAAATGGGTTTCAAAAATGGCGATGACATTCATTTTAGCTCAAAAGATTTAAAAACACACAAAAATTTGAAAAATGTACTTTTTTAAAATAATTGAAAATACTAAACTACAAAGGTTCCCTCCCCCACACTTAAATGATACAGTGTCCACAATGCATTCAAATTGATTTAACATGTAATTATAGTTTAAATTGAATCACAAAAATCAAGCAAGATATGTGGAGAGGTACAACCTGACTTATTGGTAGTGCAATGTTGAGTTAAGCTTCTAAGTGCTACGCACATAAAAACCTACAAACAAAGGTAGATAATAAAACATAATAAATTTATTGAAAGTAAAGAAAATAGAAATAGAATGAGAATAGAAGGATAGATCTTGGTTTAATCCCCCAAGTGGGCCCTGGGTTTTGACTGCCTCCAGATGGGCAGTTTCAGTTGGTTATCCCCAATCCGATGGTGGGTTGAGTTTCTTTGAGATGAACCACCAACACATTTTCCTTCCAGTTAGAACTTCTTTCTTTTTGTTGAGGAGTATATGGATACAGTACACCAAGTCCACCCCTATGAAAATGATATTCTTCTTGTATGGTAGGGTTAGGATAAAGAATGAGTCCTCCTCTTTATTGGTTTCCAATTTCATAACTTCTTCTTCATTCTCCGGTGGTTGTGCAAGGTAAGCTCTATCAAAAGAATAATCAATGGGAGAATCAGAAAGTAATTCAATTTGAAAAATATTAAAACATGATGAATCGATATCAAACTCTTCCCTTTCAAAGTAATCATCTTGTGTCTTTTTTTCCTCAAGAAAGTCCACTTGGATATCATCTCTAACTCCTTCCAATAAATGATCAACATGTTTGGGGAGATCTAGGTATTCATCTTCAGGTGTATCTTCTTCTTTTCCCTCATCTACCAAGGCAATACAATTGTGGGCCAAATCTGAAAATTTATAACAAGAGGAGGTGATACTCAATTCAGATTCTATATAATCAGGATGAAAAGAGTTAAGAAAAATATTATCTCCCTTAAGTAGCTTGACTTCAATTTCTTCTTCAGTATGAGGTTTCTCTTGTAGTTGAATTTCACAAGATAGAGGTAGGTAGTCAGGCTCCTCCATCTTTTCTTCCACCGCTTTGGTGGTGTCTTCCTTAATTGGTTCTGGATCTTCTACTTTGTAAGGAATATGTGGATCAAGTAGTTCTTCACACTCATTCCAGAATTCATCTAGATCTTTTTTTCTCTCCCACATGTAGCTCAATAGGTAATTCTTCCTTCTTGTCCTCCTCGGGTTCATTCATAGGTTCTAGTTTTTCCATCATTGCACGGACATATTCAAATGCAAGTTCTACTTTGTTCTCTAGTTTTGCGATGTCATTTTTAAGTTCTTGCATCTAAACTATATCATAACCAGCCTCATCTACTTGTTCTAAATGTGGGTAGTTGTTACATGAATTAAATAAATAATCATTTGAAAACATCATGTAAAAAAATATATTTTTTATGTTTTTTTAAGTGTTAAATATTTATAATGAGATTGTGGCACTACCTCCCCGGCAACGGCGCCAAGTTTTGACACGTGTCTGTCGTGGGGTGTGACAAAAAAAATATTACCTAAGTTAAAACGCAGTAGAGTGGTTATCCTAGGTTGTCTCCAGAGAGGAGTGATCAACAATCACTTATGTCACTTTAAATTTGATAATGAAGTTGGGTTGTTTTTTATATTATTTGGTTTTGAAAACAAAGCAATGAAACTAAAGATAGAAATAAAGTAAAAGATTTAAAACAAATTGAAAAATAATGTGATTGATAATATCGATAAGTATTGGGTGATCAGGTTGGGGTTGGTTTTCTAATTACAATGCCATCATTGTTCCATTTTATTCAATCTTTTTCTACTAAGTTTATTTAAATGATATTTCACAATCGCTTCCTATCACTCCCTTGGTAAATGGTGATGGTGAGAGTAGACCTTAACAATATCTCAGATTGGTCTACTCTCCTTCCTATGTGCGAAACAGATGTACAGAATACCCCAAATTGAGTTAGGCAATTCCTGATCGGTTCTTGTTTATCCCAAACAATTAAGAATATTCAATACCCCTGCCACACGTACTGATGATCGCCAAGTACTTCACCACTAAGCCCTGCTCTATTCCATCGTATATAGACCAGAACCTAGTGGAGGGAGATTGTGATCATTTACCAAAGCTAAAAGCAATAACGGAATCAAAAACCAAATACAATCGTACTTGATAATAAGAACCGCTAAATGAAATTGAAAACAACTTTGTAGAAAGAGAAAGAGTTTTTATTCACTAAATTACAAGAACTCATGCATTACATAAATAGAAAACTTAACCTTCCCCAATCACTCAGAAGATTTACCCCACCATGGTAAGGGTATTTGAGAAGAATGGGGAGGAAGAATACATCACAAAACTAAAAGAAAGAAAAGAGGGGAAAGAAGAACATGAAAGTATCCTCCAGATTATGTCCTCCAGAAGTTAAGCTTCGGTTCATCCATTATCTTTTCGAATCAGGCTGATGTCCCTTCTTATAAGAGGTGAGGAATGGAGTTGGCCATCCACCCACAAAGTTTGAAAGCATTTGAAGCCGTGTGGAAGGAGTTATGGCCGATTTAGTAGACTTGACTTATTCTGGCCGCCAATCACTATTCCACCAACCCTTCTTTGACCATAAAATTGGTGGCCTTAATGAATGAATTTATTTCTGATCTTTTGAGTTAATCTGAACCTTCTAGTAAGATTTCGAACCCATCTGGAACCATAGCATTTGGAGGTCGGTTGGCCGAGATATGCTTCTTTGAATATGTCATAGTCTATTCTGCCGGTCAGAATAACTTTTCACATTGACCGAAATTTTTGGGCATGTAGAAATTCGAATTGGAACTTGGTCCTGAATACTTATATGTAGCCCACGAATCATGACATCCTAAAAAAAGGAATCGGGGGAATTGGATTACAAATGTAGGAGTTATTCTTGAAATACAGAGGACAAATAAAACTGTTAAATGTCCAAAATTAACCACTTTTCACATTTAAGCTCAAAACTCACCAAAAGTCAAATAAGCTCAAATTGATTCATGGGAAGGGATGTAATCATTTAAAAACATATAATTAATTATTACAATATGAGCTCTGTCAATATTCTCAGGTATCTCTAGGAATTTGAAGATTTTATCGATCTTATCCATCCAATCTTCCGCATCTTGAGGTTCATTTGTTCCTTTAAAGGATGGTGGCTTCTCGCGTAAGAATTTCCGCGACCGATCTCTTTATCCTCCATCTTCTGGTTGTACCTCAACAACTGCATTCTAGACTCGTGGTGCAACTTGATCAACAGCACAAATTTTTTGTATGATAGTCTCGATGAGATTCTGATCCACTGGGGGATTCCCTTGTGGAGCATCAACTACACCTTCCTGAGAAACCCGTGGAAGACGTCTCGGAGGCATACTGCTACACACCGAAACAGAAGGAACGATCAGACAACAAAGTAAATCTCAACTTAAACCAAAAAACTCATAAGTAGAAACTAAAATTTAAAACAAAATCCAACACTAGTGATACACATCTCAACTTCACATGGTAACTTGAGTCTCGTCACGAAAAGAGCTGGCTAGGCACTTATCGCAACAAACCTCTCAATTCCTGACAATCTTATCTCCAATCTAACAGACATCCCAAGATAAGGACTCTTGAGGACAACCTCCTCTAATACCATTTGTAATGAACCGACCCGGGTTACCCTCAAAACTGGCACCCGACCTGATCCGTCACATACCCGAAGGGGTTCCTGATCCCCACAGACTGACGACAAGCACCCAGGCATCGATCAACAAACCAGAGGGAACAATTTCGTCCAACCTATACAAACACGTGGCATATATATACACATGGAAAAAAGAAGAGGCAATGGAAGACTAAAAAATATATGTCATAATTGTGAGAAGACAGCGGAAACAAAACTACAAAGTAGCTATAAACTCTAAAAGACAAGTCCAACTACAAATGACCAAAATGAAACAGCAACTCAAAACGATGGCGTGAATGAACTTCCACCATCTCACCACCGGCTACCCAACTCAGCTGACACGAAACCTCACTACCTCACTGCGGAACCTTGGCTTTCCCTGTAATGGAAGACATACAAAGGTCTACGCACCACCGAAGATGTGCATAAGGTGTAAGCTAACAGGCTCTGTAGGATCTCACTCAGGTGTTCCATAACCAGTCTCGATACAACAATTCTTGTATGCTCATTTTAAATAAAATATGACATGATAAGCGATAAAGCGGTTTTATAGAAAACATGGTAAACATTTCCCTTTTGATCATAGTTTTAAAACAAAAGTAGGTATATCAATTTCAAAGCATATTTTTTTTCATATCATCTTTCACAAGCATCAACATGCATATCAAGGATAAAACAGTACAAAGCCAAGAAATACAAAACAACAGTAGCAGCACAGACATCACAATACCAAGGAATACTAACAGTACAGACAGTAGACTACTCGTACCAAAATCTATGAAACAGTCCACTGCGGTACCTAAAGCCAATGATCTACACTCCAGGACCAGGGAGATACCCCAGAAAGTGAAACCCCCATATCATACACGTACCTAGATCCAATTAATTTGCACTCTAGGATAAGAGGAACACCCTAGAAAGTGAACCCCCACAATGGACGATGGCCTCAAGCTAAATCTTCCACCTAGTACCCAAGGTAATCCATATGCTCATTTTCACAATCATTTCAATGTTTCGAAAATCATTTCAAAACCATTCCACAAAACTATTTTCAATGCTTTGAAAATACCCTTTTTCTTTCCATTTACCAACAATCAGGGATAAACCATTTTCATTTAAAAACTCTTTTTAACACACACAAATCAATCATGTCAATTCCTTGTATAAATCAGTTCCTAAAGAAAGAACAACAAGGTTCATCAACATAGGCTAGAGATGGAACCACCTACCTTAAAATTCGGGTCGTACACGCCCACAACGGGATCCACCAACAAAAAAACCCCAATGATGTCTACAAAGGCCCTAGAATCCAAATCCACAGGTCTTAGGATTGATTCAATTGAGAAAGTGGCTTGGCATAGAAGAGGAAACACCGCATACCTCAAGAATGAACGCCCTTCACACCACAACTAATAAAGGAACAACCTCTGGAACAAGATCGCACAACGAATCTAGAAGAAGACAAGAGAAAACACAAACTTAGACCAACAGATCTGGTAACGCAGCCCTAGGGCGCTATCGCGATCAATGAAAACAAAGAAGCGAAAAGATCACTTACCTGGATAAACGCACCGTAATCGCAACGAAGATCGAATGCTGAACGGATTGATCTAGAAGGATTGGATCTCCCAAAATCCCCTAAGAATTTCCCTTGGTCGAGAGCAAAAGAGTTTGGAGAAGAGAACCAAAACAAAACAATCGCACGCTTGTTTTAAAAACTGTACATGGGCGATTATACGGTGTGTAACCGTCAAAGTCCCACATACACCAGAAAACCCGTCGCCTCAGATTAAAATCTGTTATTTAAAACATTCACGACGTGAAACGTATCTTCATGGTGTGTAACCTTTCACAGCGTGAAGTCTTGCACGACTTGCATCCAGCAACTCTTACACGGCGTGTAACCTACTTACACGATCTGAAATCCTCCTGCAACCTGCAGAGAAAGCCGATTAAAGCTAAGAGTCCAACAAATCTCTAACTTCACTATTATAGGTATCCTCTCAATTCCTTCTTGGCCCCATCATATATACAATGAGAAAATGGAAAACCATGATGAGGTTGAAGACATACCTGATAGATTGGTAACGGGATGTTACAATAATAATATTTATTCCATTAATTAAATTCAAATAGAATTTAATCAAGATCAATGAAAACACTTGGTGTGTGGACCTCTAGGATTCTTTCTCATTGACATTAAGCGGGATTGCCTAAAGTCTAAGATTACTATCTAGCAATGGGTCAAGGTACCCAAGAGAAAGAACTAAATGTTACAACGATGAAAACCACATATGAATGCTCACTATGTAATATATTTTATTTGTCTCAATATCTCATCAAGCAGGTTGCACATTTGTGTCATCAACCTATATGCTTGATAGGTTTCTTTGACTATCTAAAATAAACATCGTTACACCATGGCCATAGAATTTGATGTGACAGTTTTAATTCAATCAAATAGTCAAGATATCAACTTCCATAAAGATGAATGGGACAAATTCTTCCTCGACTTGTTAATTAACAACATGTCATTCATGATTCACTCAATGTATTCAACTTTGTCATTAACTATTATCATCATGGTTTATGAAATACATCTAAGTGTGTGAGTCATAACATGCATTAATACTAATCTTAAAGTCAAAGGATTGTTACACACACTCGCGGATAAGAATATCTGATGACACCAAAACATGTGGAATTCCTACTGGTGGGTTTGTTCTCATAGTCTCCCGTCTTGGAGATTATTAAGTGCAAACTTCATGAGAAGAAGTCTCGTCTGTTTATGAGTACTCGCACCTGATGGTCTATATACTATGTGCCCTATCATAGTACGTTATTCGACCATATAACTATTTTTAAGAGTATCATCGTGACATTTCAAGGTTCTCATCATAGCAAGGAACGGTTATGGCCTTATCAATATGACATGTACTCTAGGACATTATCACATTAATGTTATGTAAAAGAACAATCAATATGTGATAATATAATTATATTAATATTCACTTCTTTGAATATTCATGTAATCTAAAGTAAAAAGTAGTTAGTTCTAGGGCACCAACTCCAAAAAACACTCACTTGCACTAGAACCAATTGCGAACAACCAGTTAGTCCTCACATACTACTACAAAAATGGGTTTATTCAGCGCTAGCTAAAAGCGCTGTTAAAATCCCCTTTGTCAGCGCTAGAAAAAACATTGTTAAAGGGAGGTTATAACAGCACTTTTGTTAGCATTGTTAAAGGGGTTCATTAACAGCACTAAAAAACACTGTTAAAGGAGGCTCTTTATCAGTGCTTCTAAAAAAGTGATGATAAAGGGGGCCTTTATCAGCAGTTGTAAACAAACGCTGATAAAGGGGGTCTTTATCAGCGCTTTTTTAGAAGCACTAATAAAGAACCCCCCCCCCCCCCCTCAAACATTGTTTTTTTACTAGCACTGATAAAGGATATATTTCAAAAAAAGCATTTCATTAAAAAAATATTAATATATAAATATATTTATATTGATATAAATATAATATATTTTTTAAAAAATATGTTTTAGATAAGGCTAATGTTAAGGTGTCCTCTCGGGATGTTTTTGGTGTAGTTGTGTTTGTTGACAAAGTCAGATGACCGCAAATGAGTATGGTTGGTGTTTGCTGAAGACAGGTTTTTAAGGCGGCGTAGTTTCCCAGTATTTGCCAAAAAAAATAGCCTCAAAATCGGGAATTTATGTTTTGCAATGTAAGGATTTCTTTATGGGACTGAATGGAGTGAAGAATGGCGAACGAATTTGGAAAAGGGAGAGAAATGTGAAGCACGGGACATGGACCGAGTATCAGGCAGCAGGAAAGGTATGCGGGAGCGGTTCGCGAAACCGAAAACGGTTCGCGGCGGAAGGCGGTGTGGTACGTGGATGGTTTGACGTCGACAGAGGAGGTCTACCGTGTAGGAACAAAGACAGTATGCGGACCGCATATGAAAAATGGTTCGCGGGTGGCTTGCGGTTCGCAGCGGCAAAAGGATCGGTAAGCGGTGAAGGCTGGATTAAAGATTTGGTAAATCTTAGATTAGTGGATTTTGCGGGTATCTTTGTCTATATAAGAATCGCTAATCTCACTGATTACTGTGGAGACCAAATATTATTAGAGAACATATTTTTGGTCTAGGATTTCGGCAAAGTCCGAAAGAGGTTCACGAGGAATAATTCCGCGAAGGCTGAAGTGGTTCGCGTGGAAGAAATTCCGCCGAAGGTTTTTGCATGAGACTATATCCCGAAAAGGTCGCGGTACGTGGAGGAGGAAGTCCGGTATGCGGAAGGAGTTGACTCGGTACGCGGAGGAGGAATCTTTGGTACGTGAGAGAGAGAATTCTGCAAGCGGTATGCGAAGGGGGAGCTCTGGTACGCGGAGGCGAAGACAGTCCGCGAACAGAGAACAGTTCACTGGAGGCGAAACGAACGCAGCGGTACGCGGAGGAGATAACGTTTGCGGAAGCGGGAGCGGTACGCGAAGGAGGTGTTCCGCGTACCAAACTCGGTACTCAGTACGCAGGAGAGGAAGGTGGTTCGTGATTTGCACAAGGAAGCTTGCGAAAGATTCAAATCAGTTTGCAAAAGTATTTTCTGGTGCCTAACAGTACTTGGGAAGATGAATTTCATCTACGGGTGAAAAAAGAATTTCAATAGAGCATCTACCTATAGTTGAGGATGCAGGAATTCATGAAAATGAAGGGATTTAAACGTCCATAAACTGTGTTTGATCTATAAGTCGATAAACTATGTGTGAATTCATTTCCAAGAGCAATGTGCAAAGGAAGAGGAAGATGGTGACCCTTTCCACCAGCAGTGAGCCAAAGAAAGAGACATAGGGAGTGGTCATTGGGAATGCAGTGAGTAGACCCTAAACTTTGTAAAGTCAGTGAGTCTAGGCATATAAGATCTAACCCGAACATTGTACTCATTATTGGCAGTAAGCCTTAGTAAATTTGATACATCGGCACATTGTCGTTGTATGCTCCTTCGACGTAGCCCAGTGAGGGTGAACCAAGTAAAAATTGTTGTGTCATGTGCATGATTTCACATCTATTCGTATATTGTTACGGGTGGAAGAGAGAGTTGATTTTTGTCTAACGAAACAAGATCCGAACGGGGAAAAGTTTTAATCTGTCGTACCCTGATTCACCTCCCCCCCCTCTCAGGATATTCGACCTAGTGGACCTAACAGCTAAATAGGCATTTATACTTAATATATATGATATTTGGTAAAAATGACTTATAAAATAATTAAAAAATATTTTTAATTGATAGTTTTTTAATTATTATCGAGTAATAGTCATTTAATAACAATTTGAAGATAAATAAATCAATAAATTAATAAAAGATCTAAAATAAGTTGAAAACGTAACTCGAACTTCAAACGGTCATAACATTTGATCTGGGTATCCGTTTGGGTTCTATCACATATCAAATCAAAGCTTCCGACGAGCTTTATGCCTTTGTGGTCGGGAGAATCCACATTCACATTTTTCAAAAACCCTTTCGAATGACGTTATTGATCTTCCGAAAAACCTTTCGGATTACCTTCGTTGCACTTTAAGGATCCAAGTGTAGAATCTCTCTAGCGGTGATTCGCACGTGCTCATTTGATCTCTGAACAATGCTAATAGATTTTCGGGTGCTAGCACGGCGAATCAATCGTCATGCTTTGTTCATCTTGATCACTCCAAGATCCTTTGGGATTAAAGGAGTTATTCTTATTCTTGAGAGGAAGAGGAGAAGTTTGAGAGGGGGGAGAGAAGTATGTTATGCGCAACAATTCTCTATTCTCAATTTTCGATCAACCCTACACAATACACATATTCATCTATTTATAAAGCTAGAGTTTATGTTAAAATATTATTTAATTACATGTCGACCCTTAAATAATAATCTTTATTAAACCTCATGCCAAAATAATAATGATATGATTATTATTTTATTGTGCATGTGCTAACTTGCGCAATAACAAATATTATTTAATTGGTTTATAAATTAATATTTGACACCGGGCAGAGTTTTGATCCGTTCGAATTTCTCACCATTTATTGAATACCCGAATAAACACTTTATTCATAAATAAATATTTTATCCACAAACCAGCAGACAAATATTTATTAAATATTCAATAAAATAAATATATATATTATTCACAATCTGGTGAATAAATATTTACTTAATTTATGTGATCGATAAAACTTGAATAAAATTATTCTTCAGTTTTAAGAATAATATATATTGCATTAATTAAATTCAAATAAAATTTAATCGAGATCAATGGAAACACTTAGTATGTGACTCTTTATGATTCTTTCTATTTGGCATTAGACAGAATCGTTTAAAGTCTAAGATTGCTGTCTAAAAACGGATCAAGACACCCAAGAAAAAAACTTAATGTCGCAACGATGACAACCACATACGAATGATCACTGTGTAATATAATTTTTTTATCTCAATATCTCATCAAGCAGGTTGCACATATGTGTCATCAATATATATGCTTGATACGTATTTCTTTGACTGTCTGAAATAAACGATGTTACATCATAGTCATGGAATTTAATGTGACAGTTATAATTCAATCAAAGGGTTAGGATATCAACTTCCATAAAGATGGGAGATGAATCCTTCATCGACTTATTAATTAACATGTCATTCGTGACGCACCAAACATATCAAACTTTGTCATGAACTATTATCGTCATGGTTTACGAAATACATCTAAGTGTGCGAGTCATAACATGTATTAATAAAAATCTTAAGTATCATTACACGCGTACATAAATAAGAATATCTGATAACAACAAAACATGCGGAATTCCTACTGCTAGACTTATTATCATAATCTTCCGTCTTGGAGATTATCAAGTGTGAATTTCATGAGAAGATGTTTCATCCACTTATGAGTACTCGCACCTGACAATCTATATACCATGTGCCCTATCATGGTACGTTTTTTAATCGTAGAACGATTTTTTAAAATATCATCATGACATGTCAAGGTTCTCATCATTCTAGGACATTATTACATCAATGTTATCCAAAAGAACAATCAATATGTGATCAGATATTTATATTAACATTCAGTCATTTGAATATTCATGTAATTTAAAGTAAAAAAGTAGTTGGTTTTAGAGCACCAACTCCAACGCACGCCCCAACAGTGTCCTCAAACCAGGTACCCGGTGGCTTCTTTTGGACACATTTCACTTTTAAACTTATCGAACACCACCAAATTCATTTTGGGACTTTTCCGCCCCAACTTTCACCACATTAACCTCCTTTTAAACATTTAAAACACACCCACCAACTTCAATTCTCATTCCAAAAACAAAAATTGAAAACAAGCTCGATTCCACTTCCGATTGAAACTCGACATTTCATCGACTCCACTGACACATACTGATGAAATTTGTTACATAGTGGGCTTGTTTTGCTAGGATGTCTCAAGATCCATTCAGAATCACAGATATGAGAAAACCTAAAGACTTAAATCAATGTGTCATGATTTTTCTCCTATTGTTGAAAAGGATCGAGCTAGTACCAATGGTCTAAACCCATATTCACGTGGGTCAAGGAATGAACTTAATTGTCATGGGAGTACCACATGGCTTGATGACTCTTGAGGTCATGATTGGTGATGACGATAGATGGTTTGTGATTTGGGTTCTTGGTTGTAAAGTGGGTTTTGGTATATTTAACGTATTCTTTGTTAGTTGAGTTATGATGGTCATCTGTCATTCATTACATGATCACCACCTGAGATTCGAGACCAGGTATGACCCAGCACAAATAAAATGACCATACAAATAGATGGTTAGTTGAGTAGGCACCGACTCCCCTCCCCATGTGTGATTTTGGTTTGAGGTCAGACCTTGGGACTTTGGACGGCTAGATGATGAGAGTTGTCAATAAGGGCCCTTGGGACTTTGAGGTTTCAAGGGATAAATTTACTGAATATACTTATCACTCCTACTTGGACAATACTTGCACACACGTTTATGCTCTTAACTTTTAGGAACAAGTTGATTGCAGTGTCCAATGGTGTTGCCTGGGACAATTGATTGGTTGTTTTTTAGTTTAATGACTCCTATAAATGTGATTATACTCTCAATAATGATAACCAATTTCTATCCTATTGAAGACAGACTTGAAAAGACACATGCTGTACCTATTATGCGGACAGAATCAGGTTAATTAGGGAACAATTGTTTAGTGTTGAACGTGTTTAATATCATGATTATTAACTTTTTAACCACAATCAATCACCATGACAATGGCAGGCAATCGATGGGAGCGTTAGGAGTAAAAATGTCAGTTTCCAAAGAGGGAGGTCAGCCATGCCAAAACCGCAATTCCAATCATTATGTTTAAAAAATAGTTAGACCTAAGAGGCTTATCTGGGCTCCCTCCCACTGCTTCATACTCTGCCCGCATCTTCTGCTTCATTGCCTCAGAGAGCTCTCTCTGCAAAAACCACGAAGTGTTTTTCAGAAAGGCTGATTATACCATTTATCACTCATCATAACTATTTCAATACAAGTGTTTACAGATTGCTTATTGAAAAAAGTACTCTAGGGTTAGTTTGCTTATTGGAAAAAGTACTTCTCTAGGGTTCGTTTGCCGGCATTCTTTGATAACTGTTTATAACATTTATCACTTATGTCAAGTAGTTTGAAAAAATAAGCTGTGTATTTTCAGTTTCTGAAAAAACAATTAAATTTAAATTCCAGAAAAAAATCACTCAAGTGACAGAAAAACACTTTTAATAAGCAATCCGGAAACAGTCGTATAGAAGAACATATTATAAGTGATAAGTGATATAAGCAGTTTTCAGTAAGGACTGTCAAACAGAACCTAGCAGTAAGTGTGTTCCAAAAACAGAACAAACAACACTTAATTTTTCAAACAGCTTATCATAATAATTGACGAGTGCTAAAGCAATTTTTGTTGATCCTGTGAATGCCATTCAATAACACACTACCTCGCCGGATGAATATTTTGCAGCAGAAAACTTCTCAGGAGCTGCTTTGACAGGGGCATCATCTAATGATATGCCCTGAAAGGAAAATGACAAGATGATCATGCATGTTATCAACCAATGAGAGAGATTTGATGATAGTACGAACATTATAATATCAAACTGTTAGTATTTAGATATTTAAGATATGGGTATTGACTGGGTCTATCATATCCTCTTTTTCCTCTAGAATTTGGTATTTCCTATCTATCTCGAGCTGTATCTTGTTATCAGTCTCTATAAATCCGTCCTCATTTAAGATGAATGGTTTCTGGGAATACACTTTATACACAAACATTAAAAAATCATTGTCCTCAACAAACATGTTGAGGTAAATGAAATGTGAAGTAGAAAATGAGTATTTAATGTTTGGTATGCAACATTAGCAATATACATGCAAATCAAAATTCCATCATTTTTGACCAACTTCACTCCCTCTCCCTCCAAAAAAGCGCTTAATATCAAGATTGATTAGTCAAATCAAAGACATGTGCTTTGAAGCCCCACAAAGCAAACAAAATAGCTAGTTACAGTCGGCTACATAACACTTGCTGAAAACTGATTATAGCACTTACCACTTACGATAAGCGTTATTGTGTAAGTGTTACAAGATCCCTAATCGAAAAAATGATTTCTCCCACTTATTCAAGTGTTTTTATTCTGGATTCAAGCGCAAGTGTGATCGTACCACGATTCACTGTTTTATTTCACCCTTACACCGCTGTTTTAAACTAGTTTTGTAATGAATATTCCAAATATAATAATAAATTGCACTTTATGTTTGAATCATTTAATTAATGTTAATCAACATTATAATGGACAATGTTACTTGTTTTTATTGTTTCAATGTATGTGGAGATGATTTGGAGGGCCTTTGATGAAGTGGAAGAAAAATGGGCCAAAATTGCATGGATCCATGGACATCTGTCCAGTGTTTTGCATAGTACACGAAATCCGTGCATTCAAATAGGCTGAAATTTTGTGGGTCTGCCCAAAATTTAATAGGCTACATTTCATATTAAGGAACACAATCTTGATTCGGCTTCTATGGGGCCCATCCGAACTGATCTGTCCAAGCCACCGAATATGGACAAAGTCAAATGAGTTGTTCTGTATTTTATCAATATCTTGAGTTGTAGTTGTCCAAAGGGTGTCAAACTTTCAGTGGAGACATTCAAGAGATAGGGCTACAACTTTTCTATTTTCTCTAAAGCGAGATAAGGCTGTCTGAAGGCCGAAACGCGTGGTACAAGTGGATTGATGAAATCTGTGTGCCTAAAACCACCTTCCAATTTTCCTATAAAATGACACATTTGGCTCCCCATTTGCAAGTTCGGCCAAGAGGCAATGTGCTGTCATTTTGGAGTCCCCAAGAAATCTTCTCAACATCTCTAGAAGTTCTGGAGGCTATGGGAAGTTCTACTTCAACATCTTCTTCTTCTTCCTCTCTCATGGGTTTCTAAACCCCTTGTGATCACTCGGGGAGGAATGTGATGTAATCCCGAGCTTCAAAGTTGTATTATTTTGAATGATCTTTTTAATTCCAGGTTGTTGTGTTTTTCATCATCCTCTATTCTTATTTTATTAAGTTATGTACTGGTATGTCATGCTCAACTCATATGATCATGTTTGAGGTACCCATTCATGTGATGTTTCACACACCGTTCACCATTTTCTTTTCCCCCTTACAATTGCGGTGTTTGTGTGGTTCATATTGGTCAATTGAACTCACATAATCACTATCAAGGTCATGCACATTTATGTCATAGTATCACAATGAAATAACATACAAACCTGGACAACACATCGAATTCTTCATGTGTTGCCTTGGTGAGTTTCGGTTATGATGTCGAACACAAATCACCCAATCATCGGCGGTGTCCGGTGAATCATTATGTGTTTTCGACTGAACCCTAGGAAGTATCCTAGTATAAACTCAGTAACATTCTGGTTCTAGGTGTTACAAACCAGGGATTAAAAGATCATAACCCCATCCCTTGAAGCGATGAAGGATGAGCATCACGAGACTTCCCCGGGTTGATCACGTTTAATCAATCTTGTTCACTTCTACTTTGTTTTATCGCTTTCATTTTCTATTTTCATCATTAATCATAAAACCCCCAAGTTTTACAAAACCTCATTCACCTTCTACTTTCATAATCAAAACCCTCTTTTTAAATTAATGATCTAAGGCTCCGTCGAGAGACGACCTAGGGTTGCTGCTATACTGCAGAAATTCTAGTCAAAATTAAGCAACTAATTTGACGCGCTCGACAACGCGATCAAAGTGTTTTGTTTTTTCACAAAAAAACAAATAAACTGTTTATCATAAGTGATAATAGTTATAAGCAATTTTCAATGCTTGTTGTCAAACAAACCCATCTTGTTTGTGTAATGAGAAAAAGACTATGTCCCAGTCTCACAAGGGTCTGAGAGTACCCATGGTCTCACGCTAGTTGGACTTATAGCCCCAACACATAATCAAGACAGACAGGGGAACTACAGGCCCACGAGTTTTTGGTTAGTGGTCAGAAAGGTAGGTTGTGTCATTAACCCTCACATGCCACCTTGTAAATCTCTAAAGAACTACTGAACTGAATTGTCATGAGTGAACTGCAATTGCAGCTCGCACAAATATAACTGCGTTGGACAGTTTTGTTGGTGTCGTAAGACATCTTAACCACCATTTGACAATATTTAATGAAAACTACTCGTAGCACTTATCACTTACGACAAGTGCTACTGTGAGTGTTTTAAGAAACACCACATATTCCTTCCAACAGCTCATCATAAGCGAATAGTGCTGTAAGCACTTTTCAATAAGTGTTGTCAAACGGAGCATCAAATTTAGGCAAAATAACCTCTAGAGGATCAAATTTAGCCCCAAGGTTGCTGAGTTTGGCATGAGCTTCTGCGTAATCCGTGAAAAAAGCTTCTTGGTCTACAACATACTTCTCAGCATATGCCTGCAAATTATTCAAACAGTCATCAATGATGTTAAAATTCATGAAGGCCCAACCAAACACCTTCACTCAGTAATTACCACCACACCTTGAATGAAGGGTCTTCAAAAAGGATAGCATCGGTTGGCAATACCAAAAGATCTTCATCTCTTTTCTCTTTGATGTCCTAGGAAAGGGAAAAGAAAAACATAATAAATTACTTATTTTTAAAAAAGAAAAGGTACAATAGAATAACCAAAACTCAGCTTAGATTCAGACCTTGAAGTACGAATTATCAAACTTCAGCCATTGCATTGTCCAAGATTGTCCTCCTGGTTCTCCGGGACCATCTTTCTGTCCAGTAAGACAAGCATTCCAGGCTTTTTTTCAATGAGTGCCGTAAAACGGACCCCAAATGAAGATTGAATACCGTGTATTTTGTTTCCGGCTTTCCCCAACCGCTCCGTTCAGGCCTTGACCTTCCAAGAGTGTGTGCACCGGACAATGAAACTATTTCCTGCATATCAAGCAGCTCCAAGTGAGCAAAAAGATGACAACAAGAGAAAATATTAAAAAAAATGAAGATTGCACTACGAAATTCAAATAACCTTGTCATTTAATCCCATTCTGTAGAATACATCACGCAGATGACCAGCAGGTGAAGGGGGGCCAGCATCTAAGGAGGGGGGGTATCAGTGTTTGGAGCTCCATGAAACAACTAAATTCTTTAAGCCAATATCCAATAACAGAATCCAGCATATTTGGGTTGCGTGTATTACCAGGAAGCCTCCCTTCTTCTGGACACTGCTCAGGTCCAGAAACATCCACTCTGCCATACTTCATCAGAATTTTAGGACCACCAGCTTCCTACACTTTCCAAAGATTATGCCAGGATAATCCCTATCCACTACATTATTTCAGTTTTTATAAATAAAACAGTAACCTCAACAGCAACAGCACTGGCAAGCTGGAATAAATCTGCGTAGGTCACGCCAGAATGCTTCTCTTTGATGGGCTGGAGAAGCTTCAGTGCATTCACGAGACCTGCCAAGCCAACAGCAGCCAGAGTGCTTGGCAAGAATATCAACCCACGTAATTCACAAGTGATGTCAACTGTATACCGGCATTAGCTCCATGGTTTAGCTCAGCTGCGAATCTCAAACTTCCATTGGCGCCACCTCTTTGGGGCCACTCCTCCATATTCTTGTTGAAGGTACCCGCATCATGCCAGCCAAGACGAACCTTTGTCCATGAACAAATCATTACAGGTATAATTAATACAGAGGCGTTGATTTCAAAGGAACGACTTAGAAACAGAAAATAACACGGCATGGTCACAATGGAACGTCCGTCCCCAATGCAACCATGCAATCGAGCGGAACCCTGGCTCCAGAACTAGACTCGAATTGACTGAGATGCCATTCAAATCTAGGGACAGCAGCATATTCACGATAGTTAAAGGACAAGAGAGAATTGCCAATAAGGGATGGCAAAACTTCGTATTGAGAAGTTGTTTGATGTCCTCTCTAGCACTTCGCAGCTGATCCGGATCGGAAGCCGGACACGATGGAGAGGCGATCGCATTGAATCCACCAACGCGTGCGGGGACCGCGGATTTTCTCTAACACGGAACAGACAGAAAGTACGGCTCAGCGATGTAAGAAGATGCAATGAAGAGACAATCAAATAGAGAAAAGGGGAGATGAAACCTGGTGCGGAAAAAAGGGCGAGGAAAGATCGGATCTGGGGCGTTTGAAAGAATTAAAACACGAAGAGGAGGAGGGGGAATCAGCAGCAGCGGGAGAGGGGAGACAGAATCTTCCGGTGATAGTGGATGGGGGGGAGCGAGCAGAGACCGCGATGGCGCTGCTCAGTGAAGAGGCGGCCATGGCTGATGAAGACGGCAAGGGGTGAGAGTGACGAGGGAGGGAGGGAGGGAGGGAGGGAGGGGAGGGTGTGTTACTCGGGATTGATCTGTACTACCATTGTACAAACATTCTTAGATTTTAATATATTACTTTAAATGGGTCAAATAATTTGATCTGTACACAACATCAAACTTAAAGTAAATCGTGATATATTTAGATAAAATATAAATATTAATTTTGAGCATTAAAACCTTACTGGTGAATTAATTAGAATGAATAGAGTATTCGCTTTATAAAATGTTTATATAAGTAGAATAATGACTATTTTTAATATGAATTAAATTCAATTAGTATAAACAACAAATAAAATCATTTTATGTTGAAAATATATATTTTTATAAAATCAGTATTTTATTTCAAGAAACTAAATATATTATTATTAGATAATAATAAGTTATATTGATAAAATCAGTATTTTTATAAAATCAATGTTTTAAAATAAACGGGGCAATTATGTAAGGACCAGGTCCTAGTGCCCTTTTCCTTTGTGTGTGTTGGGTGTTGGGGGCACCTAGAGTAGGTTCCTAAGGAGTTTGGAGGGTAAATGGGGAACATGAAGGGTGTCACTGCCAAAAATGGCATGTCTGTGGCATGGAAGGAGTGTTGCATCGTAAATGTGGTGGTTGCGGCATAGTGGATCCCGATTGCGGCATAGTGGGCTTGATGGAGGATTTTGAGGCTACTGTCTTTTCAGGCATGGCAACGCCGTGGAGGTAGGCTACGATGTAGGCCCTTCTTCGGTGGTCGAGCGTTGTGGCGTGGAGTGAGGAGGCTGCGACGTAGTGAGTTTTGAGGGTATTGCCAAATCAGGGGGAAGCTACGTCGTGGGGGATGGGGTGTAATGACCCGACAATTCTCATTGGCTTGAGAGTACAACGAGTCATTACTAGGTCTTAAGCGACATCCCAAAGACGCCAAAGGGTGACAATAAACGTCGAAGGGTTTCAAATACAAGTGGGAGACGATTTACCCTTATAAGCCAATAAACCAACCAAGCATAACCAAACATTCACTATATAATGCATGAACAAATGAAAGACAACTCAATAACTTCATGTATCTCAAAACCACATCAAAGTATGGAACAACGGAAGAATAACCAAATATCAAAGTACACAACGGATAAACAACACAAGACTCTCAAAAGACCACAAGACTTCATGCTCCACAAGCTCCAAGGTCCACAATCTCCGAACATCCCAAACATCACGAGGTAGTTCTAAAAACATGGGAAACGTTACCTTTGCCCCTGTCCCGAAAGATAGTATCTGCAAAAGCTCCAAAGTGCCAAATCAGAGGTGAGTATAAAATTCAGTAGGTTTTCCCTAATGTCTTCCCTACTCACGCCACTGGGATAGAAGAGTTAGCAACATTTACAATGAACATTTTATATAAAAAAATTTCTCAAAACAGTTTATAACAAGATATAAACAAGTTTTCAAAACCATTTATAACCAAAAGCATACAAGTGCAATTGAAACCAAATTTTCCATCAAGTTATTTTTCCAGAAAAATAACTAAACAAGCTTTAAAATCATTTCACAACATCCCCTTTTTGGAATACCCAACCATTCCACAAACCCATGCAACCAACCATGCATGCTACGTAATGACAGTTTCATACTCATGAGTGGTTTCTCATCGATCTACCAAGTCGTCACAAGGTAATTGTTTCCCATGTGTCATTTAACCTTTGGCACTAAGCACAAAGTCATAATTCAACCATGCCCTAGAAATGCAGTATGAACTTTATATCCCGTGTGCCATTTAACCTTTGGCACTGAGCACAAGCTCATATTTCAACGAAGCCCTAGAAATGCAATATGAACTCACACACCAATATGCCCAAGGATCATGCCAAAATACCTTTTCAATAAAACACCCTTTTATTGAAAACCATTTTCCATCAAAATCATTTCAATGCAAAAACATTTCAATAAAATACCCTTTTTATTGAAATCCAAATTTTAATCATCCCATTTAACAATTCCGGCAAGTCTATAATTTAAAATCATCATTTTAAATTCAAGAGGCTAAATCACTTTGCACAACAATTCACCAAGATTTCACATTTTCACTAAAACCATAAATCATCACTAAAGAATATTTATTCCGTGATTTTTCACAATAAATCCCATTAAAATAAACCAATTTGAAACTAATCCAATCAATTCTATCAAGAGGATCCGAGAGAGAAGCCTCCTACCTCAAAGGTTTTGACGAAAACCATAACGAACGAAGAACGCTCAAGAAAACCGGGTTGATTCTTCAAGAACCCGCCTTAGATCTCTTCTTCTAGCAAGACCAAGACCAAATCTCATCATATTTGGCATCCAAACACTTAGATCCACTCATAACGGGCGTAGATCTAAGAAACCGATAGAAGATGAGAAGTAGATCTAAGTAGATCTAAGAAACCGATCAAGAACGATGTAGAACGATCACATACTTCAAGAATCCGACTTTGATTCACCAAGAAAAGCCTTTAGATCACCTCCAAAATGATTGGGAGAGGTTATCCTTCCTTCAAGGGAGATTAATCCCGAGTTATGGCTGCTTAGGAAGAAAACGAGCCATTTAGAGGCAAAAACATGTGAGATCCACTTTTTTAGGATCTCACTTAAGTGTCCGCACAGTTAGTTTGCACGGTTAGACAAACCGTGCGCTAACCGTGCATTAGCCACTGCCTTGGAAGACCCTCACATGACCTCCTCTCATGGTCTCCCAAACCGTTCTCCAACCGTGCAGTAGCCACTGCCTCAAAAGTAACAACTACGCATGGTTTGGCCGCACGGTTAGACAAACTGTGTGTCTCCCGTGCGACTTCCAATTTGCCCCCAAAACACCTCCAAAGTTCTCCCAACTCTCCCAACCATCACCCTTAAACTTATAACCATGAAAATCATTAGGTAAGGGTTACATACCAGAAACTGGGGGTACTACATGGGGTGCGGCGTAGCCACCTTGTTGGCGAAGGGGGTTCTACGACATGGTGCTTAGGGCTACATCGTAACCCCAGATCCCCTTTTATAGGATCTTCCCATGAAACCTAGACACAGTTGTGACCAAGGAGGGTCGCAGCATGGTCCCTCATATTGCACCTAAAATCCATTGTGTGTGCTAGTTCTGTGGCGTGGTCTATAGGGTTGCACCATGGACCTCTGTTTTTAAGTGTGTCTATAAATACCCTAACCCCCATCTAAACCCAGTTTTCTCCCACTCCTTTGAATCCTAGGTGAACAAGGGTGTTTTTTCAAAGGATTTTAAGCCCCTTTCGATAGGGATAAATATCTGAATTCCTTTGTTCGATCTGTGGTGATCCTGTAGGTTCTGGGCACAACGGAAGCACAAGAAGGGCGTGTACCCAACTTTGCAAATTTTCATAATCGATGATTAATTCGGGATCAATATGACGATGAACACTAGTATACACATAATTGAATCAAAGATAAAAAAACAAATGAGAAAACCCAAAACCAAGAAGAGAGGATCGGCATATTTTGTTTATAATTAATTTAATTAAATTATAGAATTACCTCCAAGGTGATTCTTTCTTCGTTGATGTGTCCGACCACGGGTCCAAGGTGTGAATTCATTGCAATGTAGAATCTAAGGATATGAATCCTCTAGCGGTGATCCACATATGCTCCACATATCTCTGGACGTCGATGAAGGAGTCTCTGGGTGCTAGTGTGGAAGATCCTCATGCTTGTGATGTCTGACTTCGATCGCCTTGAGAATCGCTTCCAAAGAATTCTCCTTGATCTGGTGAAGGGGGATCTTTCTCGTTCTTGAGAGCATTTTTGGAGAGGGAAGAGTTATCTAGGCTAGAGAGCTTTTCTCTAAAGATGTTGTACCCAAAACTATTGGGTTAGCCGGTGAAATGACCCCTTGGCTAATTTATAGAATAGTAACATAACAGGGAATTTAATTTATCAGGTAATAATAAGTAATTAGCACAATGATTTTACTTAATTTATTATTCCATGTGAAACCCCGTGTCAAATAATAATAACAATGCTATTATTTCCATGACATGTGCTAAACTTTCACATTATATTTAAATATTATTTAACCAAATAATATTTTATATTATTTCTCACCGGACCCATAACTTGGTCCGCCAATCCTCCTCAATATTTACTGAGCCTTAAATAATGACTATTTATTTATTAAATATATATAACTATGTTATTTACCGATAAATAAATATTTTGTCCACAATATATTCTCTCAAATAACTAGTAGTGAAATAAATATGATCAGACATACTTGAATAATTATTAAACCACAACCGTGAATAATATTTATTCAACTTTTTAAATAAATAAATTATTTAACTGAGATACCGGTTACACTTAGTGTGTGACCCTCAATGCCTCTTTCTCGTTGGCATTAGGTGAGTTTGCCTAAAGTCCAAGATTACTGTCTAGCAATGGGTTAAGGCACCCAAGAGAAAGAAGTTTATGTCACAACGACATGTCACATCATACAAACACTTACCATGTAATATAATCCCTTTGTCCTGATATATTTAATCAAACAAGTTGCATGCAAGTTCCATCAACCCATGTGCTCGATTTCCCATTCTTTTACTTCCCAAAATTGAACTTTCCTAAAGAACACAATGAACATGGATTTAGTTAGGCTATATCATTTCCATCAAAGGGACTGATAGATCTACTTATGTAGATGTGAAAAATACTTTCTCGCATTATTCATTAATGCAGTATTACTCGTGACGCACCCAACATATCCTACCTTGTTGCAAATATCTATCATCACAGTTTTCATCAATAAATCTAAGTACATGAGTCATAATGCTTATTAATAATAATATTAAATTCTAAGGACCAATACACATGTCCATAGATAGGAACATACAATGACACTAATGAATGTGGATTACCTACTAGCGGATCTTGTTCTCATAATATTCTCCTAGATTTTACCAAGGGCGCACCCCATGAGAAGGTGCCTCAAAGTTTCATGAGTCCCCACCCCTGATATCATGTATCATTTGTGTCCCTTCAAATGATACCATCCAGCCATAGAGCATATATTTAAGAATAGTTTCATGACACTTCTGGGTTCTCATCATAGTAGGGATCCGGTATGACCTTTTAGTGCGACATCTATTCTTAGGATATTATCACATACTATGTCACGCATAAGAACAATCATGACGTGATAAGGAGTTTATAAATATTCATCCAATGAATACAGGTTTATCGTAAAGTACAAAGAAGTTGGTTTCTAGGGCACCAACTCTAACAGACTCCCATGTGCACTAGATCCAACTGCTAACAACCTTCAGTCCGCTAGCTCTCACATGATATTCACACTTCTACTGAGATAGGCCTTTAGTCAAGGAGTTTGTCATGTTCTCTTCTTTAGACACTCTGCTCACTGCAACCTCACCTCTTTGATATAAATCCCTCAAGAGGTGATAATTTCAGAGTATGTGCTTTGTCTGTTGATGTGACCTTGACTCTTTTGAAATAGTCACTACTGCAGTATTATTATAATATAATGTAATGATATCTTTACTGTTAGGCACCACATCAAGCTCCTGGACAAAGTTCAAAATCCATACGGATTCCTTGGCTGCATCAGAAGCTGCTATATATTCGGACTCCGCTATAGAATCAGTGACAACTGGCTGCTTTGAACTCTTCCAGCTCACAACTCCTCCGTTGAGACATAAAACATATCATGATTGCAAATTTAGATCATTCTGATCTGTCTGAAAACCAGAATCAACACACCCTTTGATGAGAAGCTCCTCATCTCCTCCATATACCAGGAACATATCCTTAGTTCTTCTTGTTGGATTTGGTGGCCTAGAACCAAATACTTTGTACTTTATTCCTTAAATAAACACCTTATCACATCTTGATTGTTCTTCTGCGTGAAAATGCATGTGATAATGTCCCAAGGATAATTGTTTCATTAAAGGGTCATAATGGATCCCTGCTATGATGAGAACCTGGAAGTGCCATAACACTGTTCTTGAATATATGTTCTATGGCCGGATGATGTTATTTGAGGGACACAAATAATACATTCCATTAGGGGTGAGGACTCATAAAACTTTGAGACACTTTCTCATGGTGTGCGCCCTTGGTAATATCCAGGAGGATATTATGAGAACAAGACCCACCAGTAGGAAATCCACATTTAATAGTGTCATTGGATGTTCCTATCTGTAGACGTGTGTATTGGTCCTTGGACTTTTATATTATTATTAATGGGTATTACAACTCGCGCACTTAGATGTATTGATGAAAACTATAACAAAACACTGTTCACAGCAAGGTAGGATACATTGGGTGTATCACGAGTAATACTGCATTAATAGATAATATGAGAAAGGACTTGTCTCTTCTGTTCCATAACGGAAGTAGATATCTTAGGCCCTTTGATGGAATTGATATAGCCTAAATAAATCCTAGGCTATGGTAAGGAATGAGCGAGTTCAATTTTGGAAATTCAAAGAAATATTAATCAAGCACATGGGTTGATGAAACTAGCATGCAACCCACTTGATTTGAGATATCGTGACAAAGGGATTATATTACATGGTAAGCGTTCGTATGAGGTGAAACATCATTGTGGCGTTAACTTCTTTCTCTATGGGTACCTTGGCGTGTTTCTAGAAGATAACCTTGGACTTTAGGCAGGCTCCGCCTAATGCCACTGAGAAAGAGGCCTAGAGGGTCACACACTAAGTGTGTCCATGTATCTTAGTTAAATATTAATTTAACAAGTTAAATAAACATTATTCCCAACTGTGGTTTAATAATTATTTAAGGATTCCTGATCGCATTTATTTCGACACTAGTTATTTGAGAGAATATATTATGGGTGAAATAATATATATTTATTAGCGAGTAATGTAGTCACATTTATTTAAGAAATAAATATCCATTACTCAAGGTCTAATAAATGTGGTGGAGGAAATAAAGAAAAATGAAAACAAGATAAACACGCTGTGTACATTGAATGTACACACCGTGTGGTTTTCATGGAAAACGAGTACACACTGTGTATTAATGATTACACACCGTGTAGTTTTTCCAGTCGGGATTTTGAGGAAATAATATCATTTTATTAAATGATATTTATTATAATCAGCATGGGCGCATGTCAAGGAATTAATCATTTGACGTGGGGGTTTTCAATAAGAGTTAATGAAATAAATAAAATGCTTAACGCGTTTATTTATTGTCATAACTCTATAAACTCAAACCCGATTATAAATATCCTCAAAACCCCAACACTTTTCCAGAGAAAATCATTGTGCACAAAAATTCTAGAGAATTCTCTCAAGACCGAAATAACTCCTTCCTCTAAGAATTCTCTCAAGACCGAAATAACTCCTTCCTCTAAGAATTCTCTCAAGACCGAGAGAGATCCTCCTCCATCGGATCAAGGTGATCTAAGGTGGAAAATGCAAGCAAAGGCTTCTCCATGCTAGCACCTGGAGATTCCTTTGGCGACGTCCAGAGATATGTGGTGCACATGTGGATTACCGCTAGAGGAATTCTATACTTGGATTCTACGACGCAATGATGAATCACATCAGATCGTTATTGTAGACATCAATGAAGAAAGAATTCCATCAAGGTAATTCTTGTCAATTAATTAAATTAATTATAACCAACATATGATGATCCTGTCTTTATGGTTCTGAGACTCCCTCTTTCTTTTTTCTTTTTTCATTCTATTCCAAAGATCCGGAATTTTATTATCATGACAGATCTCGGATTGATTACTGTTAACGCTAAAATTAAAGTTGGGTACACCCACCAATGCGCTTCCGCTGTGCCCGGAACCTACACTTCTTAGATACTTAAGGATAGTCTTGACAACAGTCCAATGTTGTTCTTCTAGATCTTCTTGATATCTGCCTACCATTCTTAGTACATAGACAATATCAAGTCTGGTACATAATATGGCATACATGATAGATCCTATTGCTGAAGTGTATGGAATCTTACTCATCCTATATTTATCATGTTGTGTCTGGGGACACATTTTCTTGGAAAGTTGTATACTATGTGACAATGGAACCAATACCATCTTGGATTGTTCCATACTAAATCTCTTTAGCATCTGGTCAATGTATGTACTTTGACTTAGTCCAAAAAATCTCTAAAATCTATCACGAATGATCTTGATTCCTATAATGTAGGCTACTTCACCTAATTCCTTCATGGAGAAGCACTTGTTCAACTAGTCTTTGACTGACTGCAAGAATGGTATGTAATTTCCAATAAGTAATATGTCGTCAACATACACTACTAGGATAATGACCACATTCCCATTAAACTTCTTGTAAACACATGACTCACATTCATTATTAATGAAACCAAATTATCTTATGGCTTCATCAAATCGAATGTTCCATGACCCGGATGCTTTCTTTAATCCATAAATGGATCTATGCAACTTTCATACCCTTTTAGCATCACCTAGTGTCACAAACCCTTCTGTTTGTGACATATAGACATCTTCTTGAAGGTTCTCATTAAGAAATGCAGTTTTGACAACCATCTTTTAAATATCATATTCATGGAAATCTTCTATAAAAATTATGATTCTTATGGATTTAGACATGGAAACTAGATAAAAGGTTTCATCATATTCAATTCCTTGAAATTGTTTAAAACCTTTATCCACTAGCCTTGCTTTATAGGTACTAACTTGACCTTCCATGTCTAGTTTCTTCTTGAATACCCATTTACACCCAATAATCTTTACATCAATTGGAGCATCGACTAAAACCCAAAATTTGTTCTGATACATGGAATCCATCTCAGAATTCATAGCTTCTAGCCACTTTGCATCTTCTGAGCTCTATACTACTTCTTTGTAGGTGATAGGTTTATCATTGTCTAACAATAATGAGTCACCATCCTCAGTGACAAGGAAACCATATCTATCTGGTTCCCTTACCTCTCTTGTACTCCTACATGGTAATTATGTTTCAGGAACTACCTCTTCCATGGGGACATGTGAAACTTGTTCTTATACCAACTTCTATGTATCTTGAGCATCAACTTCATTAAATTCAATCTTGCTCCCACTATCCTTTTTGAGGATGTGCTCCCTCTCAAGAAAGACAACATGTCTGGAAACAATCACTTTCTTGTCTGAGGGGTTCTATAGGTGGTATACCTTTGTTTCCTTGAGATACACTATAAAGATACACTTAATGCCTTGAGGTGCTAGTTTGTTTCCTGAGAAATCCTTAAAAAATTCCTTTCATCCACATACACGTGTATATGAAAAATTGGGTTTCTTTCCACTCAATATCTTGAATGGAATCCCATTTTCTGCCTTAGTTGGTACTTAGTTTAATGTGTATGTTGTAGTTTTCAATGCATATACCCAAAAGGATAATGGAAGATATGTATGAATCATCATCGACCTTACCATGTACAACAAGGTACGGTTCCTCCTTTTACTAACACCATTCCATTATGGTGTATAATGTGGAGTGAGTTGTGATAGAATCCCATACTCCTATAAAAGGTTGATGAAATCTTTGTTAAGATATTCTCCACCTCAACCCGATCGAAGCTTCTTTATCTTCTTACCAAGCTGATTCTCTACTTCATTCATAAACTCCTTGAATTTCTCAAAGGACTCTAACTTATACCTCATTAAGTAAAAATATCCATTTCTACTCAAGTCATCAGTAAAAATAATGAAGTAAGAATATCCACCTCTAGGTTCTACTGGAAATGGTCCACACACATTAGTGTGTACCAATCCTAGAATCTTTGTGGCTCTTTCACCCTATCCACCAAATGGTGGTTTGGTCATTTTACTTTGTAAACAAGCATGACATCTACCAAGTTGTTTTATCTTGTAAAAGTCTAAATAACCATCTTGATAGAGCTTTGTTAGGTGCTTCTCGTTTACATGACCAAGGCGGTGGTGTCACAACTGGATGTTTTATGAGTCATGTGAAATTGGTTCATTATCAATTTCCAACACTTGGTTCTTGTAATTTAATACATACATACCATTATTTAAATGCACCATACCATAATATATGTTGTCCTTATAAAAGTAACAACATTTATTTCTGAACTTGAAAATAAATCCATCTATATCTAAACTCGATACAGAAATTATGTTCTTGGTAACACTAGTTACATAATAATATTCATGTAAAACCAAAATCATTCCTTTTGACAATGTGGGGTAGTAGTCACTAATGGAAAGAGCAGCCATTCTTGCACCATTGGTATGTCTCAGATCCACCTCTCCTTTGGCAATTTTCTGAAATCTACTTGGTCCCTTCATTTGAATATATATGTGAGACCCGCAAGCTATATCTAATACCAAATGTGTATAAAGGGAAAGATTTCACTCGATAATGAATGCACATTTAGCTTCCTCTTTCCTCTAGGTGCAGTTCCTCTTCCAATGTCCTGACTTTCCACATGCAAAGCATACTGCCTCCTTTTTCTTGCCCTTCCTCTGGATCTTCTTCTTCTTGGTCGGACGGTGCTTGGAGGAATTAAATTATTTATAAATATTAGGCCCTTTTTTCTTGTCATTCCTCTTCCTATTCACCATAAGTAATGTGGGGTTTTCCTGCCCCATGTGCTTATCAACTTGGTGAATCAGGATAAGAAGCTCTGATAGACTCTTCCCATTATTTCTCATATTATAATTCACAATAAAACTAGATAAGGTCTTAGGAAGCAATGATAGTATGAGATCTGTACGCAACTCATATAGGAATTTAATCCCTAATATGTACAAATGTTCAATGTAGCCAATAATCTTGACTACATGTGGTTCGGCTGGCGTAGACTCTCCAAGATTAGTAGTGAAAAAATCGTTGGAGATCTCATACCTCTCCTGTCTCACCTTCTATTTATAGAGATATCGAAGGTGAGACATCATGCTATAAACATCCATTCCCTCATGTTGCATCAAGAACTCATTGGTCATGGATGATATCATGAGTTACTAAACATCCGTAGTGTCATTCAGATGTTTCTCGTACACAGAGAGTTCCTCATCACTCGCCTCATTTCTAGGTGCAACTGGTAAAGGCTCTTCTAGCACATAAAGTTTCCTCTCATGGCGAAGGATAACCCGAAGGTGCTTTTTCCACTCTTGGAAATTAGTGCTGGTGAGAAGGTTTTCCTTCTAGATTATGGATCACAATGATATGTTTGATTTCATTTTGATTAATGTTTTTCACAAATTAAGATGAACATAGTTTTATACCTTATCTTGATAAATATAGACAAATAAATAAATTAATATATATTAGTCTCCCACTATTTTGTTGAAACCTAATGAACCTCACCATTGGCTTCAGAATATCTTGTTTATTGGAAATTATAGCGGTAAGGATCCATATTTCCATTTGAATTACCACAACTAGGGTTGGTTAAGAAACTTGAAAGGTTTTGGGTAGGCATTCCAAATGCCAACTGAATTAACTCATAGATCCTTGATCTGTTGAGTGGACTCCCCAATCCTAAAATCCTTAATTTTTTATTTCCTCAACCTTTTCCTCTCAGTTACACCAAGTCATACTAGGGAAGTTATCCCTTGATGTAAACTAAGTTAAGTCCACCCAAAAATTCAAATTAGAATTCCCCAATAATTGAAAGCATCCCAACTAGGGTTGATCAAGCACTTTGAACTATGGTTTGATTCTAACTAAAGTAATGAAAGGCTATACCGACTTAATATTTAATTGAGGGATTTTATCCTTTATGCACAAATTTCCACTTATTATCTTTTCACATGATTGTTAATGTTAAGTGGGATATACTTAAGTTATTAACCATGTATAGATAATATTTATGCATAAGCCATTTTTATTTTACTTCCATCTTATATTCTTGTTAGTTCATTAATTATGTGATCGTGTCAAACATCCATAATGAATAACCATGAAACTAATAGAAATAAAATAAAGGGTATGATCATGAGATTTACTATTGGTTATTTTATCTAGTGGTTGATAAAATAACCCTGACCTAGGGGAGAAACACCTTGAACCGCTTAAGGTTCGGGTTTACAGCTTTCCACCTATCTATCTTTGTATCTCCTTGGATTGGTTTTGCCTTAACTCCTAACTTGAACCGCCCCCACTATCTTGTGAGCTCCATCCATTACATATGATTTTAACTCACGGATGGGTGAGGGGTAAAGGGGGGTTTACATAAAAGAAACCATGGGCATGCAAGCCCTACATATTAATGAGGATAAGGCACACATACCAATAATTTTAATTTAATAAATAAATTAAAAGGGAACCGATAAAATAAAAAGGTCTGGTTTAGCTCATGATCATCTACAAACATGAAACGAGTTACACATTTAATAAAACCAACATTCAATTCTTTAAACATTATTATTAAGATAAATTACGCTCGAATCGATTAATCTTTATCTTTAATCAATCAATCCTTTTTTATCTTAATTATTTTCTAAATTTCCTTGAGATTCTCATCCATAACCTTATACATAACTTGTACCTTGGAAGAAACCTGGTGAATACCCATCCAAAACTACCCAGAATGTATTTATAATTTTATACACTTTATTCTTTGTTACATGTAGCATGCATGTAGAATTATAATTATAATACAAATCATGCATGATGTGCAAATCTTTAAACATTAAAAAGATGTTAATTAAACATTTATATATATATATATATCAAACACCTATCACATGTTTCATCCCATCTTTACACCCACATGAAGGTACATGTCTAAATGGTTACATAATATAACAATAAATTTTTAAATCTGTGTAATTTGGAAACAATACATGGTGTGTAGTTCTAACTAAACAATGTGCACTCTCCTCACCATCCATCCGAAGTACACACCTGGGGAAATAGTGTATGAGTTTTACCTCAGAAATATTCAGAGTACACAACACGTCCAATGGGCCACACTCCATATAGACTCCATGTTACACGATCACTAGCCGGGCAAGCCGTGTATGGGATACATGAATTGACCCTGACCCGAAGGGACTACGCTCCATGTCTAGTGGTCCACATGACATGCAGTCCGGATGACTATGCGCCAGTTTTCCCTGGTCAACACGCAGTGTAAGAATTAGCTATACCACGTTTCATTAATGCACATGGCTTGAGTAATTACTGAATTACTCCTGATGCATTGAACACAAATACATGACATGTAGATCTGACTACACAACGTGTATTTTTGTGTTATCTAGACAGAACCGTCGGCGCCTCCTTATGGGAACCTTGATTTAATTTTAATCATAAAATTATTCATTTCTATTACATATGTGAGAAAAGATAATGGGGGAATAGATCTTGAAATTATAATTACAAGAACGATTACACATGAATTAAAAAACTAAATTGTTAACACGTAAATCATCAAAAAAATATTTAAATAATTATAAAAAAATATGACCCCTCTGATACCACTTGTAGGTTCCGAGCGTAGTGGAAGTGTAGGAAGGTCATGTACTAAACTTTGAAAATTGTCAAAATAGATGATTAATCTGGGATCAATACGATGATGAATGCCAATATATATAGAATTGAATCATAGATAAAATACAAAGGAGAGAACCTGGAACCAAGAAGATAGGATCAACATATTTTGTTTATAATTAATTTAATTAAATTATAGAATCACCTCCAAGGTGATTATTTCTTCATTGATGCATCCGACCAAGGGTAAAAGGTGAAACTACGTTATGATATAGAATACAAGGATAAGAATCCTCTAGTGGTGATCCACACATGCTCTACGTATCTCCGGACATCACCGAAGGAGTCTCTAGGTGCTTGCATGGAAGATCCTTTCACTTGCGATGTCCGCCTTCGATCACCTTGAGAATCACTTCCAAAGCATTCTCCTTGATTCAGTGGAGGATAATCTCTCTTGTTCTTGAGAGCATTTTTGGAGAGATAAGAGTTCTCTATGTTCGAGAGTTTTTTCTCCAAATATGTTGTGCACACAACAATTGGGTTAGTTGGTGAAATGACCCCTTGGATAATTTATAGAATAATAACATAACATGGAATTTAATTCACCAGGTAATAATAAATAATTAGCACATGTACCATTACTTAATTTATTATTCCATGTGAAACCCCATGTCAAATAATAATAGAAATGATATTATTTCCACGACATGTGCTAAACTTGAACATTATATTTAAATATTATTTAACCAAATAATATTTAATATTATTTCTCACCAGACCCATAACTTGGTCCTCCAATCCTTCTCAATATTTACCAGTCCTTAAATAATGACTATTTATTTATTAAACAAATACAACTGCATTATTTTCTGATAAATAAATATTTTGTCTGAAATATATTCTCTAGAATAACTAGCGATGAAATAAATGTGATCAGGCATACTTGAATAATTATTAAATCACAACTTGGAATAATATTTATTCAACTTTTTCAATAAATA
This sequence comes from Viscum album, assembly GCA_963277665.1. Classification (NCBI taxonomy): domain Eukaryota; kingdom Viridiplantae; phylum Streptophyta; class Magnoliopsida; order Santalales; family Viscaceae; genus Viscum; species Viscum album. The sequence goes on along the minus strand of OY728155.1, from coordinate 352,604,475 downwards.
AATTATTTAACTAAGATACTGGCTACACTTAGTGTGTGACCCTCTAGGCCTCTTTTTCATTGGCATTAGTTGGGCTTCCCTAAAGTCCAAGATTATTGTCTAGTAATGGGTCAAGCCACCCAAGAGAATGAAGTTAATGTCACAATGACATGTCATCTCATATGAATAATTACCATGTAATATAATTCCCTTTTCATGATATCTCCAATCGAGCAGGTTGCATGAAAGTACCATCAACCCATGCGATCGATTTCTCATTCTTTGACTTCTCAGAATTGAACTTACTTAGAGAACACCATGGCCATGGATTTAGTTAGGCTATATCATTTCCATCAAAGGGATTGAGAAATCTACTTCCATAGAAGTGATAAATCCTTTCTCGCATTATTCATTAATGCAGTATTACTCATGACGTACCCAACATATCCTACCTCACTACGAACATCTGTCGTCACAATTTTTGTCAATACATCTAGGTGCATGAGTCATAATACCCATTAATAATAATCTTAAAGTCTAAGTACCAATACACACGTCCACATATAGAAACATCCAATGACACTTATGAATGTGGATTTCATACTGGAAGTTCTTGTTCTCATAACATCCTCCTGGATTTTACTAAGGGTGCATGCCATGAGAAGGTGACTCAAATTTTCATGTGTCCCAACCCCTGATATCATATATCATTTGTGTCCCATAAAATGATATTATCCATCCATAGAACATATATTCAATAATAGTGTCATGGAACTTCTGCGTTCTCATCATAGTAGGGATCTGCTATGACCTTTTAGTGTGAAATCTATTCTCAGGACATTATCACATAATATGTCACAAAGAAGAACAATCATGATATGATAAAAAGTTTATAAATATTCATCCAATGAATACATGTTTATTATAAAGTACAAAGAAGTTGGTTTCTAAGGTACGGACTCCAACAAATCCAACACTAGTACAAAATCTATTTAGTACGTCAGATTTTTCGCATCGGTTATCCATAACCGACATGAAAAAACCAAGTATATTGCTTTATCACATCGATTATCAAATAACCGATGTTAAAAAACTAGTATCATGATTTATCATGTCGGTTATATTTTGACTGACTTGATATAGCAGATTTTTCACATCGATTAATATATAACTGATGTGATAAACCATTAAAAATACCATTATCACACCAGTTATAATATAACTGACATGATATACAAGTTAACATTTTATGAATTTCTATTTTGAATCATTTTGGTGTTGTTCGATATCGTTAAAACAAACTCATTTCTCTCTCACACAGAATCCCTATCCTTGTTTCTTCGATTCAGTAGCTTCCAATATCAATTTTCCATCTTCATACATCGTCAGGTTTCATTTGACTCATTGTTGTGAATTCGATCACTTCGTCTCTCAACTATCAAGTAAGCCTCACACATCGATCTCACTCTCGAACACCCTAACTCTTTTTTTATTTAGTTTATTCAAATCTCGTATTACCATCATTTTTTCGATTCTATTTATTCTAAAGGATTTTTTATTGAACTATGATATAGTATTAAATTACACTTACATATAGAAAACCTTGTTTGTGTTCTAATATAAATTCTTTTCAATCCCCTGGCTAATTGTATTAATTTTTAGTCTTGGCACTATTGGAATGTCTAAGTTATTGATTTGTGAATTTTTAGATGGAATTACAAAAACTAGGGATGAGGAGTAGATCTAGATTGAGAGAAAATGTTAGTGAATATTCATACATCATATATTTAGTGAAACATTAGGTTATCTACATTCCTTTTATATAATTACTATTATATATGAATTTCTATGATTTATTAAATAAAAAATCATAAAGTAATCATAATTCTCCTAAAAAACATATTATATGTTATATAATTAATTAGAGTCACTCTGATATTTTCTATGTTATGATTTTAATTTTACATTCTATTTAGTATTGTATTATAGAATATTTATATAGTTTGAATTCTTGAGCATGTTAGCCTCTATTTATTCAGTTTCTTATTACATAGAATCCCACATATTGTCTGTTCAGTATTGTATAATATATAATATTATGGTTTGTTATATTGAGAAATCCATATTTGGATTTAGAAAATTATTCACAATAATGGGTAATCATTGTTTTCTATCCATGATGATATGAAGTTTTTGTTGTTGAAAATCTTCTAGTAAGGTAAATAAGTTTTTTATTCAATTTAAATAAATAATTCATTAAACCTTTGATTTAAATATGTGTTTTTTATTTTAAATGAGATAGATATTTTTAAATAGTTCACTTTTTCTAAAGTAAAACATTGAGGATGTTTTTAATTAAATTATAATGTGAAATGATTTTATTTTGTAAAATAAATTATTTTTGAAAAATTGTTTTGACATATTTTTTAAAAGTAATTTGATGTTAATGAAGTTTTTTTAAATATAAATAATATGTAGTGAAATTTGGGATTAGAAATGTAAAGGGTTCTGAATTTTGATTTATCAATTATATTTAAACTTATATTTGATTATTTTCTAGAATTTATAATTATACTTTTTAAATACGTATATTTTTTAAAAAAAATTCAAAGTTTTGTTACTTTCAAATTATGAAATATTTGATATAAATTTAAACCTTGTTTGACTTGAATAATTTATTTTCACTTTCATCACTACTATATTCTTTTGACAAGTTATTTATTTTTAATATTTTTTATAGATAATAATGAGTCGAAGTTGAATTATGACACTTCAAATAAGCGATGGATATGAGGAAAGTGTTGATGATTTTTGGGAATTTTCTAAATAAAATGTTCCAAACAACAACATGTTTTACTATCCATGCCTAAAATGTCTAAATATGAAGAATTTGAAAACAAAGAGATTAAATATCATTTAATTTTTCATTTTTTTAATCTGAGTTACAGTCCTTGCATTTGACATGGTGAAACTGGGTAGAATTTTAGATCTATTGATGACGATGCTTTGCAAGATGATAACTTTGATGAAATTGAAGAATTGATTCTTGATATTGAAGTAGAGGCAATTGAGAAAGAACTGACAATTGAGCATCTATATGGTAATGCTGAAAAACCATTGTATCCAAGTTGTATAGAATTTACAGTTTTATTATCGGTGTTAAGATCGATTAACTTGAAGGTGAAACACGGTTTGAGTGAAAATATTTTTACTGGTTTTTTGCAATTGTTGAAAGATATTTTTCATAAAGATAATGATATTACTAATTCACATTATAAATCAAAGAAAATACTATGTATGATGGAATTAAGTTTAAAAAAAATAAATGTCTTCCTGAATAACTATTCCTATATAGGAAGGAACATGAAATTCTGTCAAATTGTCCTAAATGTGGGACATCACGGTATAAGTTGAAAGAAAAATTACATGCTGATTTAGCAGTTACAGAGACCCCTACCAAGACATTTTGGTATCTTCCTATAATTCCTCATTTTAAATGTTTATTTGAAAATTCATATGATGCAAAAATATTAATATGGCATGGAGATGAGTTGATATGTGATAGAAAATTACGACATATAACTGATTTTCTACAGTGGAAGAAAATTGATCAGTAGTTTCCTACATTCAAAAATGAAGTTATAAATCTCATACTTTGACTATACACAGATGGAATGAATCTTTATCAAATACTTAGTTGCACACATAGTTTATGACCTATTTTTTTGGTAATTTACAACTTATCTCCTAAATTTTGTATGAAGTGAAAACATGTCATGTTGAGTTTGATGATCTCGGGACCAAAACAGCCCAGAAATGATATTGATATTTTCTTGTCACTATTAATTGTTGATTTGAAACTCTTATGGGAGGATTGTATTAGGGTGTACAATTCTTACAAAATGGAATATTTTCAACTACTTGAAATGATTATGTTCACTATAAATGACTTCCCAACATATGGAAATTTGTCTGGATACAATGTTAAGGGGCATAAAGTGTGTCCAATTTGTGAACAACAGACTTCATATTATCAATTTCATCATGGGAGAAAAACAACATACATGGGTCATCAAAATTATTTGTTTATGGATCAATATTATAGAAGATTAAAAAAGGCATTCAATGGCTCACAATAATTTTATATTTCTCCGAAACCTTTATTCACTGATAAATATTTTGTGAGGGTGAAAAATTTTGATGTGACATCCAGAAAGACACATAAATCTGGTAATAATAGAAATATTTGAAAAAAAAATTCAATATTTTTGAGCTATAATATTGGATATATCATAAGGTCAAACATAAAATTGATGTCATGAACATGGAGAAGAATATATGTGACAAAATGATTGGAACATTGTTAGATATTAAAAGAAAAAATAAATATGGCTTAGATTCAAGATTGGACTTAATCTCAATGGGAATACGTTTGGAGTTAGCTCCCACTCCTGATGGAAGGATAAAATTCATTCCCCAGACTTATCATACATTATCCAAGAGGGATAAAATTATATTTTTTTAGTGTCTTCATGATATCAAAGTGCCACAAGTTTATTCTTTAAATGTAAAAAAAATCAACTTTAAAGGATTAGAAGTTGACAGGTGTGAAATCTCATGATTGTCACATCATGATGAAATAGCTCCTACCAATTGCATTGTGTGGAATATTTACCATCCATATCAGAATGAATATCATGAAGGTGTGTTATTTTTTCAATTCAATTTTTAATAGGGTGATTGATCTGAATGCTTTGAACAATTTGAAAAAAGAATCAATTTATATACTTTATCAATTGTAAATGTATTTTCCTTCATCTTTTTTTAATATCATGGTGCATTTAATGGTTCATTTGGTGCGAGAAATAAAGATTTTCAGGCCTATATATATACATTGGATGTATCCTTTTGAAAGGTATATGAAGACATTGAAGGGGTATGTTAAGAATCCATATCGACCTGAAGCCTCCATTGTTGAGAAGAATATTTATTAGGAGGTTGTGGAGTTTTTTATAAGATAATTTTCTATAGTGGAGCATATTGGTTTACCTCAATCTCTCCCTGAACAAGTTAATTATGGGGGAAAGGGGATCTATGGCTTGAAAGTCAAATCATTGATAGGTGAACAAATAAGGAAGGTATATTTATACATATTGAATAACATAGATGATGATAAACCATATATAAAATTGAATATTAATGTGTTGAGATAATGTTATCCAAAGAAGAAAGATATGTGGATTTTGAATGAGAATAACAAAACTTTTTTTCCATGGTTTAAAGACTCTTTTCTTGGTATATCAGATGCATCAGATTCATTGATATGGTTAGTGGGTGGTCTATTTTTAAATTTGATAACATGGTCCAAGTATAAAATTAATGGCTATAAATTTCATATGAAAGATCAGGACAACATAAGTGTAGTTCAGAATAATAGTGTATTGGTATTTTCAGAATTAATGCATTTTTCGAGTGTTAAAGAGAAAAATTCAATTTTCGCATTAGGTGCATATTATGGAGTCATTTAAGAAATATGGGAGGTTTATTACATTAAATTTAAAGTTCAAGTGTTTAAATAAAAATGGTTTACTAGAAATAATAGTGTCATACACGGTGAATTTGGAATGACACTTGTTAATATGAATATATTGGAATACACAGCTGATCATTTTATAATAGAAACACATAAAAAAATTTCTATGTTCTTGATCAATCCGATATGTAGTGGTCTATTGTTTTACAAGGGAAAAAAAATAATATGTTGGTGATGATAAAATTGGAAAAGATGCTTCTTTATGTGAGATACCTAATTCCATGTAAAAATAAAATAAAATATTGATGATCACGTCATAGACATGGTTTGTGCCATGCAGAATTATCATGACGAGGGAATTTTGGAAAACAATCCTTTTGTACATTCCTAATATTACTGGTAACATTTTTTTATTTCTCATTTACTTTTTTAAATTTCATAAAATTTTAGATATTTTAATTTTATTTTCTTAATTAAAACACGTATTATAACTAATAAGTTAATTTTTTTGTTTACATTAGTTTAGTTTTGTTTAGTTTTCCATTTTTACCCTCACGTAACTTATTTATTAATTGATTTTGTTGAAAAAAATTATTTTAAATCTAATATGTTAAATAAAAACAAAATTATTTTATAATATTATATTGAAAAAATATTCTTTTTTTTGTAAAACATGATTTATTAGGTTGGAGAATTTGTACTATTCACACCATTTTTGGATTTGTTTTCATTTATTTATATGAAATTTCATATCTCATTATTATTGTTAGCATTTTAGTTAACTATAAAAAATATGAATAAAACATGTTAATTTTAATTTAGTTTAATTTTTTGTTTGATAATTTTTCATTTTTTATTTACATTAGTATTGTAATACATGAATTTGTATATTTCTATACTAATTTTTTGTTGCTTTGATTTGTAGGATAATAAAAGATCGATCAACTGATCCACCACATACTTCTAGATATGATCATACTCATTCCTATGTTGAGGAACATTCACATTATCCTCTTGATAAGACCCATCCTTCTTTACAAGAGACATCTAATCCAATGGGGCTAAAGAAAATTAGAGGGTTGGTAAATGTGGAAACACAAGTTTACCAAAATTATCGGTTTCTCGTAGTTAGGACCAGAGGATACTGGTAGACTTTGATGATAATGATATTCCAAGAGGTCCTAATATAAAACAATTCAAGAGTTTTATATCAGTTCAAGCTAAAAGAAAATTCAGTATCTTGATTGATGATTGGATAAGTGTTGACAAATTGACATTATCTCACTTGTAGGAGACCCTTTTGGTAATATTGCTTGTTATTATTCTACTTATCTTGAAATGTTTATAATAATATACGTTTCCCCCTTCTTATCAGCTGACATATGATATACCTGACACTGAAGGAGTTATAAGGAAATATTTATCATTGGATGCTAGGAGATGGAGGGATTTCAAATCAACCATCATATTAAATTTCATTTTTGGTCATAAGCAACATCATAATACATGTGTTATATATCCCTTTATAGATGAAGATACATGGAAGAAATTTTTTGAAAGTAGAATAAAAGAATAATTTTTGGTAAGTAAAATGTTACCTTTTAGAAGTTTTTTATATATTAATGATCTTATTAATGATTTATTTATTCTTAATCAACAACAATTAGGGAGATATAATCAGGAGATCCAATCTAAAAACATATACCCTAATACTTTATCTTGGGGAGGGTATATGTTATTGGAAGAACAAATGGTGGCTGAAAATTTTCAAAAACTGATAGTTGAGTCTTCAAGATTTGCAGAGGTTTCCCCTCCATCCTCCCTGACTATACATGAAAAATGGAAGAGGGATCAAATAAGAAAAAAAGGATAATATCTTATAGAAGAGTCTAGGTTTGTAGTTGAGAGGATTGTAAGATGTTTACTTTATTTATTTATTTAAGTTAATTAAATTATTTATATATTTTTATTCATTACAAAAAATTTCAAATAATTCATACAATATTATCTTGAGAAGAAGAGCATAAAGGGAGGTATTTTTAGCCAAGGGTAGGTAGGATATTTTAGCCACATTATTGGAAAAGATGAAGATACCGGGTCACTCAGGTGAAGCTGGTGGGCCAGTAATTTTAAAAAAAATCCATCAATGGTGAAATGTGAATCTATCGTCTCTATAGATCTATACCTGGTATGGTCTGAGGATCCTGTGTGATTTTATCAAAGTAAAAAAACAAAACAAAGGAATACCTCATTCTAATTCTAAGCGTGCACACCCGCCGTAGACTTCCCACATTTGTTTCTTGAAGGATCCGATGTAGAATCCCTCTAGATCATCCACATGTGCTTCTCGATTCTGTACACATGTCGTTCATCAGATTTTGAGTGCTAGCATGGATCTTTGACAATCACTTCAATATAGCGATGATCACTATGATCCACTATCATCGATCTGAGAAGACATAACTTGAATCACTTGCTTGATTGAGAGTTTCTCTCTTTATGAATCAGAAGGAGATAGAATCTATAAATTCCAATGGATAAATAGTACTATAGAAGATCCTCTCTCCACTCATATAGTGGAAATCTACAATACCCAGTTTGGTGTCCCAAATCCCATGTAATAAACATCCACTATAAAAGTATTATAAATAATTAGTTATGACAAACTAAATTGTTCCATAAATATTATTTATATTTTATCACCTAACTATAATATATATTAAATATTTATTATGTGATGATCTAGATCCATTAACACAACTCACATATCCTAATAATTTTAAACAAACCCAGAATATTACATTAATATCCATTCGAATAATATATATCCTTGTATTTACCTAATCACTTGTAAATACATGTAATAAATAAATTCAACCCAAATATTCCTTACTTGAATAATAATGAATTTATTTATTCATTGGTGATCGATAAAACTTGATAATACCTAGACCCCATAGTGGGACCCAATAAGTCTTGTATTCCTATTCATAGAATATGGTAGATTCTGAAAGCACTATTTCATGTGACCCTCCAGTCTCTTATCTCAATAGCAGTGAATAAAATTCACATACTAGGATCAGAGTCTAGCAACCCATCAAGACCCCTAAAAATATAATGAAAAGTCATAGCAATGACTACCAACCTACAAACATGCACTATGTAATATAATCTCTTTATCATTGATATCTCATAAAGCAGTATGAAAATTTGTGTCATCAGACTTTTCTTGATATATTATTTATTGATCTATCTTAATGGAATTACATTTAACTTCCATGTACATGGATTTATGAAGGTACTTCCATCCAAATAAAACAAGCCCTAAAGATCTCTTCCTCCACTTAGAAGAGACAAATCCTATCTTGATCATTTAATCAATGTCATGTCACTAATGACATTCCCAACACAAAATACCATGCCATAACTTCATTTTCACGATTTTTGCCTTGCATCAAAGTATGAAATCAAATGAAATACATTGAAAATTATCTCAAGTCAGGAGACTATTACACATGTTCGTAGATAGTAACAACCAATGACAACCAAAATATGTGGTGTTCCTATTGGCGGGTCTATCCTCATGATCTCACTACTAGAGATAACCAAGTGCGAACTTCATGAGAAGATGTCTCAATGATTATGAGCCCTCGACACCTAATATTCACGCATCATCTATGTCCTATCAGTATGATGTATCTAGACCATAAGACATTACTTTAAGATTACTGTTATGGTTTCTCTAGGTTCTCATTATAGCTTGGGATCAACTATAAACCTTTGATATGACACATAATCTAAAAACATTACCATAAATATAGTGGACATAGAAGTATCTAAACTATTATGGAAATATAAACACACATATATATAAATATATATATACATGTAGTGGTAATCAAATCATATCACAAATTGGGTATAGGTAACCCAATTTCAACAGTCCCACTTGCACTAGAGTAAATTTCCAACAAGTATCAATATTCTAGATCTCAGATGAGGATCATGATTCTATTGAAATATGGATTTAGTTAGGGGATCTACCACATTGTCCTCCGTGGCTACTCTGTTAACTATGAATTCACCTCTCTGAGTAAAATCCCTCAAGAGATGAAACTTCTGAAGTATATTCTTTGTCCTTTGGTGTGACTTGGTATCCTTGGAAAGAACCATTACATAAGTATTATCACAATAAACTGGAATTGGGTCTATATTGCTAGGTACAACACCAATGTTTGAGATAAAGCTATGTATCCAGACTATTTCCTTTGTTGTATTGGAAGCTTCTATATAGCCAGATTCTGCTATAGAATCAGCGACCACATATTGCTTCGAGCTTCTCTAGCTCACTGAACAACTATTCAAGAAAAAGATATAGCCTGAATACAATTTCAGATCATCATGATCTATCTAGAAACTAGAATCAGTGTATCATCTCTCTACTAGTTACTCATCACCTACATACACTAGGAACGTATCCTTTGTACACCTCAAGTACTTCAGGATATTTTTAACAGCTACACTATGCAGCTCTCCTATATTATCTTGATATCTTCCCACCATGCTTAAATAAAAGGAAAAATCAACCCTAGAACATATCATGACATACATCATAGAACCCACTGCTAAGGCATAAGGGATTCAACTCATTCTGTCAATCTCCTCTTGTGTTTGTGGACACATTTTGTTAGAGAGATTGATACCATGTGACATGGGAAACAAACCTCTCCTGGATTGTTCTATATTGTACCTTTTGAGTACCTTGTCAATATATATACTTTGAATTATCCCAAATAGCCTTTGATATCTATATTTTTAGATCTTGATCCCTAGAATGTAGACAGCTTCACCTAAGTCTTTCATGGAGAAGCATTCATTTAACCAAGTATTAAATGACTGTAACACTTGCACTTAGTTTCCCATAATTAATATGTCATCAACATATAATACTAGGAAAACAATGACATTCCCATTAACCTTATTATAGACACATGGCTCACTTTCATTTTTGACAAAACCAAATTCTCTTATGGCCTCATCAAAATGAATATTCCATGATCGTGATGCCTGATTCAACCCATAAATAGATCTCTGCAACTTGAAAACCTTATTAGAATTCTATAACCTGAAAAACTCTTCGGTTTGAGTCATATAGATGTCTTTAACAAACTTCCTATTTATAAAAGCAGTTTTGACATCCATTTTTCAAATCTCATAATCATGAAAGGCTATTATTGCAAGAAATATTCTAATGGATTTTAGCATTGATATTGGTGAGAATGTTTCATCATAGTCTATGCATTGATGTTGTCTAAAACCCTTCACAACCAGTAATGATTTATAGCTACTAACCTTACCATCCATGTTCATCTTTTTCTTAAATACCCATTTTCACCCATTGAGTTTTAATTCAGATAGCGGGTCTACCAAAATCCAAACTTGATTTTGGTACATGGACTCTATCTCAGAATGCATGGAATATTTCCATTTAGCAGCTTTTTTGCCTTCTAATGCTTCCTTGTAGGTTATAGGTTTATCATCCTCAAGGAGTAATGCGTCACCTGACTCAGTGACAAGAAAACCATAATGCTCTAGTTCTCTAACCTCACAAGTAAACATACACAGTACTTGTTTTCTCGGGAAACTCTTCATCTTCCACTGTCTCTTATGGATATTGTTTCTATACCAACTCTTGTGAATCTAGATAATTAACTTCATCAAATTCAATCTTTCTCCCACTATTTACATTGGAAATTTGTTCCCTTTCTAGAAATGTGGCTTGTTTTTCCACAATCACTTTTATATCTGAAGGTTATATAGGTAATATCCTATGGTTTCTTTAGGATAACCTATAAAGATGAAATTCATGCTTTAGGATTCCAATTTTTCACTAGGTATAGTCTTAAAAAAATTCTCTCATCCCCATACATGTATGTTTGATAGACTGGGTTTCTTTCCATACCATAACTCATATGGAATCCCATATACAACTTTAGTTAGTACTTAGTTAAGGGTATATGTTTCTATTTACAAAGAGTATCCTCAAAAGGACAATGAAAGAGTTGTATGACTCATCATCGATCTGAACATGTTGAGTAAGGTCCCATTACTCATTTCACTAACACCATTCTACTGTGGTGTATAAGGAGGAGTGAGTTGGGATATTATCCCACACTCCTTCAAGTGATCAATGAATGCTTGGTTAAGATATTATACACCTCAATTTAAGAAGAGTGCCATAATCTTCTTACCAAGTTAGTTTTCTACTTCATGTTGGAATTAATTAAACAACAGAAAGGAATCTAACTTATACCACAGTAAGTAGATATAGACATACCTACTATAGTCATTGGTAAAAGTAATGAAGTACAAAAAACCACCCCTTGACTCTACTAGAAATAGACCACATACATCAATATGTATTAATTACAGTAATGTATTGGCTCTTTCTCCCTTCCCATATAAAGATGATTTTGTCATTTTCCTTTGTAAACAAGCTTGGAATACATCCAAGGTTTTTAACTGAACTGAGTCTAAATAACTTGTGTGAAGTAATTTCTATAACTGTTTCTTGTTTACATGACCTATCCTGAAGTTCCATAAGTGGGTGATATATGAGTCATGTTCGCTGGTTTTTTCATTTACTATCATTACCAAGTTTTCAAGTTTAAGTATATATAATCAATTTTTAAGATGTTCCATACCATAACACATGTCATCCTTATAAAAGAGAAAACATTTATTTCGAAACTTGAAATAAAATACCATCATGTCCAAACTTGAAACTGAGATTATGTTTCTAGTTACAGAGGGTATATAATAACAATTATTCAATACTATAACCAAACCACTGGGAAAATTTATGTGATAGTCTCCCACTACCAAGGCTTCCAGACTTGCACCATTTGCATCATGGAGATCTACTACACCTTTTGCAATCTTCTTGAATCTACTTGGTTCTTATATATGAATACATATGTGTAAGACACATACCATATCCAATACCTAACTTGTACATAAGAAAAGGATGCATTCAATGACAAAAATACATGAAGTAGAAGCATCAACTTACTTCTTCTTCTCAGATTTGAAATTTTTATTACAGTGGTCTTTATTTCCACATAAAAATAAGACAGACTCCCGCTCATTACCCTGACTTTGAATCTTTGGCTTCTTGGAAGGATGGTGCATTGTTGTCTTCGGCCTTGACTTAGCCTTATACCCCTTTGCCTTTCCCTTCTTTCTCTTATCCACTATAAGGATAGAAGAATTGGTATTTTTCATGTCCTTATCATCTTATCAAACCAAATCCAAAAGGTCTGGTAGTGACTTTGTCATATTGTTCATGTCATAATTGATAATGAAAGTCAAAAAGTTTGATGGTAAAGAGGCAAGAATGAGATTCTTTGCTAGTTATTGGTTCAATTTGAACCCAAGGGCTTCAAGCCTCTCATTTTACCCTATCATCTTGAGTACACGAGGACCCACTTGGTTCCCTTATGCTAGACTGCACCTATAAAGGGAACTAGATATCTCATACCTTTCTTACCTTTCTCTCTCATGATATAATTCATGGAGATGAGTTAGCATATTATAGGCATCCTCATCCTCATGAATTTTTTGAAATTGATTGGACATGGATGAAAACATGATGCACTGAACATCTAGTGCATTATCTACATACTTATTCTATTTTTCTTTATCTTCCTTTCTATCGCCCTAAGGAGGCTCAATAGTAATTGAGGATTCCAACACATAAATATTCATTTCTTGGCGTATTACTATGCACAAGTTCCTATACCACTCTTGGAAGTTATTTACAGTTATGATATTTTATTTATCCAAAAATGATCATAGTGATAATGTACTTGTGGTGTTGGTGATTTCCATTTTAGATCTATAATAGATAAATATTAATATTCAGTACTTTATCTTAATTTCATTTTTAGTAATTTATGATTAGTCAATTATTATATCATTTAAATGTCTCCCAATATTTTATCAAACCTTAATAGCCCTCACTATTTGATTTGGAATACTCTGTACCTTGAGTATTCTAGTGGAAAGGATCCTCAAAATCTCCCTCACAGTCTATAAGCTATGGATATTCCACTACTCTAAGGGTTTCATGGTAGGCACTAGGTTGGCCAACCGTGGGAACTGGAGGTTCCTTGATATGTTGAGTAAAGTCCTAACTTATTAGAATCATATCTTGATTCCCTTAACTCCTTACCTCTAAATTGATAGAAAGTTATCTATGGCCAATCCTTGACTACACACTTTAGTTAAGTTAACCCAATACTCTCATGAGAATGCCCCGATAGTAAGAGGCACTCTCAACTATGACTGATGAGCACTCTGAACACTTATTTTTGTTCAAATGTGAGTGATGGAAGGATATAAGACTTAATATATCTTTGAGGGATTTTTATATTTCTTGATGAATATATTCCATTTTTATTTTATATATTCAAACTAGGTTGTATCACTCACAAGTGAACATGTAATAGAAAAATATTCATTGCATCTTTATACATTTTATCTTGTTTATTATTTTATTTGATCAAGAAATAATCATGTACTTGTATAAAACAATAAACAATGCATAAAGGAAAACAATAAATCTGACTGGTATTGAACATCTAATTATGATTGACCCATAACGGATTAATCTTAACCTAGGGGGTTTCATACCTGAGTCGATTCCTGACTCATTTCAAAGCTTTCCCCCAGTGCAATGTACTCTCTTCTCATATGGATTGTCACCTTGACTTGGAGGGGTCTATGTCTTAGAACGTCATCGTCTATTTACAAATATACTCACACACAGGAGAGGGGGTATAGGGGTGTAAATTACAATAGGTGCATTGGACGCGCAAACCCTTATATATATTTGAATTAAAATAAGATGATACACAGACTGTCATTTAACTACTTAATTATTACAATCATCACACACAATGAATAAATAATTAAATAACCAAAAACTAGACATGCATGAGTTAGTCACTAGTTCAAGACCAGTTGGTATAAAAATAATGCACAATAAAATTAAATTGTGATAAATTTAAATAGTATGAGGGTGTTTCAATAAATTAAATGAATTTAAATAAATTTAAATAATTTATTTTATTGGTTCCAGCTTTAATTTAATTTTAAATTCAAAATTAAATTAAACTATTAATTTAATTTAATGCTCAAATTAAATTAATGTTTCTCATTTGTAATTTTTTTTTAAAAAATTAATTTTAATTAATTTAATTTAAATAACTAAAATTAAATCAATCAAATTAATTTAAGAATATCAGACCCTGTTCAGGGGTATCCTGGCTCAAGAAGGCTTGTCCAGACCCGCTTCAGGTCAGATATACCTACCCCAGATCTTTGATGGGGAAAATAAGTTTTGGAAGGATCTGTATAACTAGTAGTAGCAGTTAACTTGCTCATGGAGGCGTCTAGATGGACTGCGGATGACGGTAGGGCTGGTGTAAAATTGGCTTTTCAAATATTAAAACGTTGTTGTTTTCGGTTTTTCCATGCAAAATTAGTTTTGTTTTCATTTTATTATTATTGTGCATATTGGGTTGTTTGTTTGTTGGGCTTCGGGACCATGGCCTGTTTGTTTCGCTGGGCTTGTTCGCTGGGCTAGTTTTGTGTTGTGGCCCGCTTGTTGTTTGGCCTTCCTTACACCATGGTGATCCTTTTGCTTTGCGTCTTTTCTAACCATTGATGATTGTCGATCCTATGGCGCTGGTGCTTCTGTTTTTGTTTCTTCAGTGATCTTATCTGTGCCACCCATTCGTTCGTAGCCGTCCACGTGTGCCGGTTTGTTCGAGATTTGTTGAGTCGCTGCCTGCTTTGAGAAACATCCGCTCGTCCGATGCGTGCCACGTGGTCTGGTCAGTTGCACCTATCAGGGCGTCACTTCCTCTCTTATTCTCTATTATGTTGCGTAGCCACAGTTTATGAATGCGTCGTCATCGTCTTTTTTTCCTCGATGTCGAGAGCCCTCTGAGAAGGAGAACCGCTGCTAGTTCTGTGACCTGCCGCCTGTACGCCACCATCTCGACACTGTTCCAGTGATTCCTGGTGGAGAACTTGGGCATTGTGAGTTCTGTGGAGACTACCTTGGAGATCAGTACATCTACCCCAGCATAGATCCATGGCCTTCAGTGCTTCTTTGTTGTGAAACCGTTTCTTTTTTTTGTTGCAATCTTTGCGTTGTATGTTCTAGTTTTCTTTGTTGATCTCGTTCTTGAGTTGTGGTTACGTGCGTGAGTCCGTCCAGTTCGGAAGAGTACTGCACTAACTCCGAGCCATATTTCACCACTGGATCTTGGGGTGCATAGGTCTTCATTCTTGGATAGTTTTCATGGTCTGCGTGCATGGTCTATTTTATTTGTTACTTCTCTAATTGTATGCTTTGTTTCTGTTTCATTTTGCATAATAATAAAGGATTGTGGTGGTGTTCTTGCCATGGAGTAGGACCAAGTGGTCCGAACCACGCAAATATCTTTGTTTAATTTACTTTCCTGCAAGTTATTTTCTGTTCTTGCGACTTTGTAAACCAAAACGTCTTATTTCTGTTTCTGTTTTGTTCGTTCACAAACCTGTTAAACAAACTGTTCCCAGAATAAGTGGTATCAGAGGGTTTATATTCATTTTTGTTTACGATTTCTATTAAATTTGAAGTTGATAAGTTTAACAGAGAAAATGAATTTAGTTTGTGGAGAGTTAAATGCGTGCTTTACTTGTTTATAATGGTTTGGCTGATGCTTTATATAGCAATAAGAAACCTATTGTGACTGTTAATGCTGACGGTCAGTCCACCACTTCCTATGTAGATGTTGACCCTACTGTATTGGAAAAGGCTCACTGCACTCTCTTTTTAACCCTAGGTGATAAGGTTTTACGTGAAGTTGCACATGAGACCACTGTTAAGTCGATATGGGTTAAACTTGAACACTTGTACAATGCGAAGTCTCTGTTGGGGCGTTTATATAAAAAATGCATTTGTATAATTTTAAAATATCGCCTGGTACTTCTATGCATGTTCACATAGATGAGTTTAATAAAATTTTGTTAGACTTAGAAAATATTGACATTGAAGTTAAAGATGAGGATCAGACTTTGATTTTTTTAACCTCTCTTGATGATTCTTTTAACTCATTAAGAGATTCTATGATGTATGGTCGGGATTCCATCACATTAGAGGAGGTTAAGTTTTCTGTTTTGTCCCATGACCTTCAGATGCATGGTTTAAAGGAAGAGTCTAGTTCTGTTAAGAGTGAACCCCAACTATTGTATAATAAGGGTCTGATGCAAAACAAGGGTAGGAAAGATAAGAACCGATTTAAAGGATTTCAGTGTTTTGAGTGTGGTAATATCGACCACATTAAACGTTATTGTCCTAATATGAAAGGAAAAGA
Organism: Viscum album; assembly: GCA_963277665.1. Lineage (NCBI taxonomy): Eukaryota > Viridiplantae > Streptophyta > Magnoliopsida > Santalales > Viscaceae > Viscum > Viscum album. The sequence continues at coordinate 352,587,534 of OY728155.1, read as the reverse complement.
TAGTATGGCCTATAAAAATGTGGTATGTCCCAGTTTTGACACTTCAGAAGTCCTTTACTTTTCTAGTATCCCCTTCGTTAGAACTAGACATAGGTTCTTTGTAGTTTTTTTCTTGCATTCCTAGGACTGGCTCCACTTGTCTTTGTAGAGGAATTGCGGTTAAGAAAAAGGGTTTGTGTGGGATGGTCTAAGCTGTTTGGGCTTAGGTGGAGGGGATGTTCTCCTGTCAGTTTTCTGTTATGTGATTACTGTGTTTAGTTTTCTACTATTTTGATTAATGATGCATTGTTTTTAACCTTTGATTCGATTTCATGTTTTTCCATTGTATTTTACCCTCGGGAAAGGCTGTTTAAATTTCAGGTTGTTGGTGCATATAAGATCAACTATTCTGGGTTGAATCAATGGTAAATGTTGGGTAAGTTTTTTGAATTCGTTTGCTTATTTTAAATTTCTGAGCATGTTTAATCTGTTTAACAGTAGAAATGTAGTGTGGGTAGAACATGTGCTACTACCGGCACATGCTAAGCGATGTTCATTATGGGTGAACATTTGTAGACTTAGGTTTTTCTATTGTAGAGAATCTTCCAGCACTAGTGATAGGTTGTATGTAACCTCCCGGACCGGCTGACCATCAAACCGGTGGTCGGACCGGTCGGCACATGGCCTCAAGCGCATCTCCCCGTACGCTAGAGGCTGCTGACTAGCAGTGAGGGTCTCGGGAGGTGATAGTGGGGAGACTATACCCTCTTATCAGAGTTGTACATCAGTATTATCAGAGTGAAACACAAAAGTAGCGGAAGCAGTAATAGATAAACAATGAACAAACAACAGCGGAAGACAGATAATGATCATTTTTATAAAAGGTGGCCAAATCCAGTTTACACGTTACTGGGATGATGAATGATACAATGTGAAAATAGGAAACAATACAACATGCTTACAATACAATGTAAAAGAATAAAGAAAAGATAGCAAGGCCCGATGGGCGTTCTCCTGACTATCCTAAGCTCCCGCTCAGTCCTTTGCTCCTATCCCCAGGTACAAGCAACACAACAACCAACCTAGGTCCTGCAAACAAGAAAGTTCTACTCAGGTACCCCAGTGCAATGGCGGCCCGAGTAGGGTGTGAGATATAAATCTTAGTAGTCTAGCACCACCAGTGTCGAACCCAATCTAGATAGTGTGTATTTAATTAAACAGGAAGCAGGTATAACAGGATTCAATAAACCGAACAATATAGAATGACAACACCCATCCAGGTTTCTCCAAAGGAAACCTGAAGGCTATACCAGCTTCAGCTCGTTGCTGAGATATCAGTCTGATCATTTCACCACATATATATATAAATATAAAAGCATTTAGGTCATATATGGCGTGGGGTAAGAATGCCTCCCACCCATAATCGAGATTAGCGGGCACGAGGTAAGAATGCCTCTCGTCCCTATATGTCAACTGGCAATGGGTATGAATGACTCCCTTCCATCATTCGTGATTAGTGGGCACGAGGTAAGAATGCCTCTCGTCCCTATTGGTCAACTGGAAAGGGGTATGAATGCCTCCCTTCCATAAACGTATAGAGAGTAGCGGGTATGAGGTAAGAATGCCTCTCGTCCCTATAAGTCAACCGGAAAGGGGTATAAATGCCTCCCTTCCATACACGTATAGAGATCGCATCTGGCGTGGGGTAGACATGCCTCCCACCCATACTCAAGTAATCCGACATGAGGTATGCATGCCTCCCATCCATAACCATTCAAATAAGATGACATGGGGTATGAATGCATCCCATCCATAACCACACATATTCATTATCAGCATTATATTACAATGCATAAGGCAATACATCTTATGCATTTCAAATAGAAATACCACATTCATAATCAGTTTTATATCACAAAGCATAAGGCAGTACATCCTATTCATTTCAAACAACACATAAGGCATTACATCTTATGGGCTCAAACTAACCATATCAAACTCATGACCCAACCTATTCAACTATGTCATTCAGTGCACGTTTCCTATTCAAAGTCATTTTATCCAATTTTCCTAAACATGGAAAATTGGGAAAGGGTTACACATGAGGTTCATTCCATCTAGTTTCCTAAACCTGGAAGGATGATTAAAAATACAAGCATCATAGTCATTTCACTTAGTTTCCCCCATCTCATTTAATCCATTCTAATCAAACTCACTTAACCCCCTTACCTTAAGGGAAATTACAGTCCAAGGGCTCAATTGAAAAGTGAGGTGTTATGGAAACATAGCATTTTCCCACTTGGGAAAATTCAACAAAGAAGAAACAAGCATCCAAACATACCATTCAGTAATCATTGAAAAGGCAAGACAAAGCAGGAAAGCATAAATGTCTACTTCATACTTTTTTATCTTGAAGACAGCGCACCTCTGATCGAGGGGTTTTATTATTAAATCGTTAGTTTAGTTAGCAGGCAACCCTTTTTATCTTGTTCCTACAATTCAAATGGTTTTCACAAAAGAATTTACTCAAGACTAACTTGTAGAATTAAAGTACTAAGGTAGTGCATAAATTAACCCATTTAAACTTACCTTTAAATAAAAAGGCAGGAGAGAGACCCTACCTCAAGGTGGATCCATGAGTCCACTCCGGATCTTGGTGCTATCTAATTAAAATCCACTGCTCCCCCACGAGGCATATGTGATTTCACATACGTATAAGGACACCTAGCCTCTATGCACATGCTCTGCATGGCCATGAGAGTGCATAAGAGAATCCTTACACATATGCTTATACACATATACCTGTCTCTGCTCACCTGCACAAACACTTTTATATATGCAATGGGGACAACTAGCCCCATACATGTATATTCGCTTCCATGAATGAATATACGCATATCGGGGGAACCCACGTACATATAAATATGTACCTATGCCTATGCAGGAGAGTCTCTTAGACTTTAGTGACCCGAAACCATGCCAAAACATCCAATGCACGCAAACCCAAGATGACAGTTCGAAATCACCGTAAACCGCTACGCCTTCGGCGACAAACCTCAAATCTCACCCAAAGGAGTCCTAACGGACCCTTCTCATAAACCATGGAGATTTGAAGAATAAATCGCTAATAACGGAGGAGGAATCTCCAGTCGAAGGGAGGCCGTAGGAGGAGGGTGTCACGCAATGAAGGGGGAGCTCCCTGGGCTGCGTGCGGGTCTGGAGAGAGAGAGGTGAGGGAGTGTTTAGTTTAGGTTTTATTTATTTTATTTTTAATTTCATTTAAAATATCCCAAAACCCAAATAGGAGGGCCCCACATGGTTTATCCCGCACAGTTTTCTAAACTGTGTGCAAACCGTGCAGCCTCTACTGGATACCCCAGGCACCCCGCATGGGCTTGTCGCACGGTTTGGGGAAACCGTGCGCAGGACGTGCGGACTCCTCTGCCTCCATATTTTAAGCCGCATGGTTTGGGCCGCACGGTTTGGGAAACCGTGTGCCAACCGTGCGCCTTCTGATGTTCTTTAAAAACCATCCTCCTTTAATTACGACGCACCTGAAACACCTCGAGCCACTTAGAAAACTTAACGGGAATTCGTCCATGTCCAAAAACATTAAAAGAGAAGGGTTGAAACCTTCGGGACCTCGTTATGAAGATCGGTTCTAAAAATGACCGGTTCAGTAATTGAAAAATTCAAATTTCCCCCACTTTTTAACCCAGTTCAAAATGCGGGTCATTACAACTTTCCCACCTCAGAACTTCTCGTCCCCGAGAAGCCCTCGGGAACAACACACACTTCATTCGACCTACATGGGTTGTGAAGCTTCGTCCAAAGATCGCGTTACGTTTTCAAACGTTCAATGCTCCACGATCATCTACTTAAGCATACGACACTTAAGTTGTCAACACCCGAGCCAATGCTCGTTTTCCCACCGAACCCACATGAAAGCTCTTACCCGAGCCCATTCCACAAGAGACATGATCACATCATCATCTCTCCAAGCATCCAATCAAAGGTACTTCCCACCTTAGATTTTTAACGTTAAGAGGTTAAAACTCAAACCACAACTCCACCACCTTTTGAACTGTCTTTCAAAAGCACGCACCAAGCATTCCAATGACGCACCTAGCGTGGTTTTGAAATGATCAAATGGTCGATTTCTCCATCGACCTCTAAAACCAAGCTGAAAAGAGTCAATCCACTCCAGCTGACTATTCAAGAAGACGCACGACTTAGATGACTGGAATTTTATAAGTTGAACAATGATGCCTTCTCCCAAGGCATCCCACATTCACCATGAGGATGTTCACCGAAAAGCTCATACCCAACTCTCGGTGACATCTCAAAGATCAAAACATGAATGAAACCACACATGTAGCATGAAACGCCAAAGGGGAAAACCAACGAAGCTCAACAGATTTTTAAAACTTTAGCGCGGTGTAAGACCGACGCTCTCTCAGCGCATACAGGACGAAAGAAAGATAGGGGACAAGCTCATAGCATATCCGAGTACACTAAGAGGATTGAAAATAGATTGCAGTTATTTATACCAAAAAACTGGAAAGGAGATCAGTCGAACCACCCCTGGTCAACTCTAAAGAAGAACCTCAGTTTCACCTCCCGATGCATCAAGATTTTAACCGATCACGATGCCTCTTCCCACACGAGACATTCATCGATCATCCTTACCACCAAAACCCAAAATCATTTGTGAAAAACCCGACCATTTTCCAAGATGGTCCATCTTGGCGTGTTCCTTCTACCCGAAAGGACACGCTTTTCTCAACTGGCATGACACTTCCCACCTTAGAAGGGTTGGTGTCATCGAAAGGAGAAGGACAATCAACTCATAAACAGACTTGTTCATAATTAACTAAACGGACGTGCGTCACTCCTCTGACCCACGATCACCACGTCAACACGTACAAGGAATCCAAAGCAACAAGACCGGCGTGTCAACCACCCGAGTCTTCTGAAAATCATCCTGAGCATTGGGACAACTTGATTCTCCAACACTCGGGTCACTCTACCATGGAGATGACTTGAAATCGTACACAACAGCGCAAGAGATACAACCAAATGTCATAATGCCCCATACAACCATTCTCTTGGATGATGACATGTCAAGTTATCCATTATTGCGCAAAAAGAAAGGGTCAAACGACCAACAAGGAGACCGACCATGCCCGAGGCATGTCCAACCAACTGTTACAGAGCATTACCCAATGCTCAATCCCTTAACAATATCAAAAGAAGCATGACCACCCGTCCGAACAAGGGTTTCATTATAACTGGAAGTCCTACACGGGACAACGGTACCCGAACAATACCAAACTTCAGAAAGCTCACCGTAAAAACAAGGCACAAAATTTCTAAGGGTGATACCTACCCCGAGCTAGCCCCTTATGAAAAAAAACGTCGACCTAGGCATTTGGTCATGCCCAAAAAAAGTCATCAGGCTCAAAGCCTGACATTTAACGTCATTGATAAAAGAAAACAGCCTATGGAAAACGCATAAGGTTCCGTTCCAAGGCACTCACAAGAAAGGCTTAACCTACCCACACACGGGGTCTCAACAGATGATACCACTACAGGTTCCTTTTTCCATGCCCTTTATATTTATTCAAATTTATCATTTATTCACTTTAAAATATTAAATTCAACACATCAATTACCCTTTTCCAAAGAAAATTTTACTAGGCACTTGATAATTTTTAATGAACAACTCAAAGAAAAGCAGGAAAGTTTCAACAAACTCCCTTTTTTAACCACTAGGCGACCTACGAGGGTCCCAACAAGTAAATTCACATCAGATAAAAACCAAACAACCTTTATACACATAAGAATTTCACAAATCACACTATCATGAAATTCATAATGGGTCACCAGTTCCCAACTCATGAAGCTCCCTACACTCCATGGGTTGAAAATTGGCACCCAACAGACAAAACAAAACACATTTCAGAATTTAACATGCTCAAAACAGTCATCCAGTCATACGGGTGGCCACCTACCAACCTGTAAAGTGCCCATACACTTTAAAATTTGGAATTTGGCTCCCTTTATTCATAACAAATTTCAATTAATTTTACAATTTAAACTTCTTCATCTCTTTTTATGGTGATTCAATTACACAGGCTACCCTTTACCAGCCATAAGGTGCCCATACACCTTATAACTGAAAATTGGCTCCTATTATAATTGCAATCACTTAATTTAGAAAAATCAACCAGTTTCACCTTAATCAGAAGCAACATGTTATCATAAGCAGTAACACAGAACATGCTATATCACAGAAGCATGAAATAACTACCACGACACTTATCACAACATCAGGAATTACTAATGCATCCTAGATAGCATGGAATGCGATTTCTAACAATGTGCCTATATGATGCATGAGGTGGCATACCCTCATATCATCGGGTTGAAACAGAAATAGAACCCAAAATTGCATCAACAGTATCAACAGAAGACATGTGCGTCACCCCATGGTGAAATCAAATCAACCGTAACAATAAAAATCATTAAAATAATACTTGCATCCGAGGCAATTTGGCTTTTCCCTGTGCACGGGGTGGCCAATCCTGGACAAATATCATTACCAAATTCCAATTCCTTCCTATCCCTATCTAATGTCGCTAAACAGTAAAACAAATCAGAAGAGAAAAATCCCCTGATACCACTTTGTAACGTCCCAGACCGGCTGACCATCAAACTGGTGGCCGGACCGGTCGCCACATGGCCTCAAGCACGTCTCCCCGTACGCCAGAGGCTGCCGACTAGCAGCGAGGGTCTCAAGAGGTGATAGTGGGGAGACTATAACCTCTTATCAGAGTAGTACAACAGTATTATCAGAGTGAAACACAAAAGTAGCAGAAGTAGTAATAGATAAACAATGAACAAACAGCAGCAGAAGACAGATAGTGATCATTTTTATAAAAGGTGGCCAAATCCAGTTTACACGTTACAGGGATGATGAATGATACAATGTGAAAACAGGAAACAATACAACATGCTTAAAATACAATGTAAAAGAATAAATAAAAGATAGAAAGGCCCGACGGGCGTTCTCCTGAGCATCCCGAGCTCCCGCTCGGTCCTTTGCTCCTATCCCCAGGTACAAGCAACACAACAACCAACCTAGGTCCTGCAAACAAGAAAGGTCTACTTGGGTACCCCAGTGCAATGGTGGTCCGAGTAGGGTGTGAGATATAAATCTCAGTAGGTCGGCACCACCGGTGTCTAACCCAATCCAGACAGTGTGTATTTAATTAAACAGGAAGTAGGTATAGTAGGATTCAATAAACCGAACAATATAGAATGACAACACCTATCCATGTTTCCCCAAAAGAAACCTGACGGCTATACCAGCTTCGGCTCGTTGGGATATCAGTCTGATCATGTCACCACATGTATATATAAATATAAAAGCATTTAGGTCATAGATGGCGTGGGGTAAGAATGCCTCCCACCCATAATTGAGATTAGCGGGCACGAGGTAAGAATGCTTTTCATCCCTATATGTCAACTGGAAAGGGGTATGAATGCCTCCCTTCCATCATTCGTGATTAGTGGGCACGAGGTAAGAATGCCTCTCGTCCCTATCGGTCAACTGGAAAGGGGTATGAATGCCTCCCTTCCATAAACGTATAGAGAATAGCGGACATGAGGTAAGAATGCCTCTCATCCCTATAAGTCAACTGGAAAGGGGTATAAATGCCTCCCTTCCATACACGTATAGAGATCGCATTTGGCGCGGGGTAAACATTCCTCCCACCCATAATCAAGTAAGCTGGCATGGGGTATGCATGCCTCCCATCCATAACCGTTCAAAGTAGATGGCATGGGGTATGAATGCCTCCCATCCATAACCACACATATTCGTTATCAACATTATATTACAATGCATAAGGCAGTACATCTTATTCATTTAAAACAGAAATACCACATTCATAATCTACACATTCATCATTAGTTTTATATCACAAAGCATAAGGCAGTACATCCTCTGTATTTCAAACAACACATAATCCATTACATCTTATGTGCTCAAACTAACCATATCAAACTCACGACCCAACCCATTCAACTATGTCATTCAATGCACATTCCCTATTCAAAGTCATTTTATCCAATTTGCCTAAACATGGCAAATTGGGCAAGGGTTCTGCATGAGGGTCATTCCATCTAGTTGCCTAAACCTAGCAAGATGATTAAAAATAAAAGCGTCATAGTCATTTCACTTAGTTTCCCCCATCTCATTTAATCCATTCTAATCAAATTCACTTAACCACCTACCTTAAGGGCAATTATAGTCCAAGGGTTCAAGTGAAAAGTGAGGCGTTATGGAAACATAGAATTTGCCCACTTGGGAAAATTCAAGAAAGAAGAAACAAGCAGCCAATCATACCATTCAGTAATCATCACAAAGGAAAGACAAATCAGGAAAGAATAAATGTCTACTTCCTACTTTTTATCTTGAAGACAGTGCACCTCTGATCGAGGGGTTTTATTATTAAATCGATAGTTTAGTTAGCAGGAAACCCTTTTTATCTTGTTCCTGCAATTCACATGGTTTTCACAAAAGCATTTACTCAAGACTAACTTGCAGAATTAAAGTACTAAGGCAGTGCATAAATTAACCCATTTAAACTTCACTTTAAATAAAAAGGCAGGAGAGGGACCCTACCTCATGGTGGATCCATCCGTCCACTTCGGCTCTTGGTGCTTTCTAACTAAGAGCTGCTGCTCCCCCACGAGGCATATGTGATTTCACATACGTATAAGGACACCTAGACTCTATGCACATGCTCCGCATGGCCATGAGCGTGCACAATAGGATCCTTACACATATGCTTATACATATATACCTGTCTTCGCTCACCTGCGCAGACACTTTTATATATGCAATGGGGAAAACTAGCCCCGTACGTGTATATTCGATGCCATGAATGAATATACGCATATCAGGGGAACCCACGTACATATAAATACATACCTATGCCTACGCAGGTGAGTCTCTTAGACTTTGGCGACCCGAAACCACACCAAAACATCCAACACACACAAACCCAAGCCGGCAGTTCGAAATCACCGCAAACCGCTACGCCTTCGGCGGCAGACCGCGAATCTCACCCAAAGGAGTCCTAACGGACCCTTCGCATCAACCATGGAGATTTGAAGAAGAAATCGCCAAGAACGGAGGAGGAATTTCTGGTCGAAGGGAGGCCATAGGAGGAGGGTGTCGCACGACGAAGGGGAAGCTCCCTGGGCTGCGTGTGGGTCTGGAGAGAGAGAGAGAGGCGAGGGAGTTTTTAGTTTAGGATTTATTTATTTTATTTTTAATTTCATTTCAAATATCCCAAAACCCAAATAGGAGGGTCATGCACGGTTTATCCCGCACGGTTTTCCAAACCGTTCGCAAACCGTGCAGCCTCTACTAGATACCCCAGGCACCCCACACGGGCTTGTCGCACAGTTTGGGGAAACCATGTGCAGGCCATGCGGACTCCTCTGCCTCCATATTTTAAGCTGCACGATTTGGACCGCACGGTTTGGGAAACCGTGCGCCAACCGTGCACCTTCTGCTGTTCTTTAAAAACCATCCTCCTTCGATTACGACACACCCGAAACACCTCAAGCCACTCAGAAAACTTAACGGGCATTCTCCAATGGCCAAAAACATTAAAAGAGAAGGGTTTAAACCTTCAGAACCTCGTTCCGAATCCCGGTTCTAAAAATGACCGGTTCAATAATTGTTAAGTTCAAATTTCACCCACTTTTTAACCCGGTTCAAAATTCGGGTCATTACATTGTATCGGTAGTTAGATGTCTACAAGAACACCATCAGTTTTTTGGTTTTAATTTTGAAAAGCTGGAGATTTGTGAAATTGGGTTTTCAAATATTAAAACGTTGCTGTTTTCAGTTTTTCCATGCAAAATTAGTTTTGTTTTCATTTTATTATTATTGTGTATACTGGGTTGTTTGTTTGTTGGGATTTTGGACCATGGCCTATTTTTTCTGCTGGGCTTGTTCGCTGGGCTAGTTTTGTGCTGTGGACCGCTTGTTGTTCGGCCTTCCTTCCACCGTGGCGATCCTGTTGCTTTGCCTCTTTTCTGACCGTTGATGATTGCTGATCCTACGACGCTGGTGCTTCTTTTTGTGTTTCTTCGGTGATCTTATCCATGCCACCCGTTCGTTCATAGCCGTCCACATGTGCCGGTTTGTTTGGAATTTGTTGAGTCATTGCCTGCTTCGAGAAACATCTGCCCGTCTGATGCGAGCCGCGTGGCCTGGTCAGTTGCGCCTGTTAGGGCATCGCTTCATCTCTATTTCTCTATTATGTTGCGTAGCCGCAGTTTATGAATGTTTCATCGTCGTCTTGTTTTCCTCGATGCCGAGAGCCCTCTGAGAAGGAGAACCGCTACTGGTTCTGTGACCCGCCACCTGTACGCTGCCATCTCAACGCTGTTTCGGTGATTCCTAGTGGAGAAATCGGCCATTGTGAGTTCTGCGGAGACTAACTTAGAGATCAGTACATCTACCCCAGCATAGATCCATGGCCTTCAGTGCTTCTTTTTTGTGAGTCCATTTCTTTTTTTTGTTGCGATCTTTGCATTGTATGTTCTGGTTTTCTTTGTTGATCTCGTTCTTGAGTCGGGGTTGCGTGCGTGAGTCTGTCCAGTTCAGAAGAGTACTGCACTAACTCTGAGCCATATTTCACCACTGCCTCTTGGGGTGAAGAGGTCTTCGTTCTCAGATAGTTTTCATGGTCTGCGTGTGTGGTTTGTTTTCTTTGTTACTTCTCTGATTGTATACTCTGTTTCTATTTCGTTTTGTATAATAATAAAGGATTGTGGTGGTGTTCTTTCCATGGAGTAGGACCAAGTGGTCCGAACCATGTAAATCTCTTTGTTAAATTTACTTTACTGCAAGTTATTTTCTGTTCTTGTGACTTTGTAAAACGAAACGTCTTATTTCTGTTTCTGTTTTGTTCAACCTGTTAAAAGAACTATTCCCACAACAGCTGGGCACAACTCATCGATAGGGGTCAGAAATGGAAAACTAGGGTGAAGGTAAGGCACCCGTGACACGGGGATTTGGGTGTCGGCAGTAACACCTGGTTTTGAAGTCGACAGGGTCTTGTTCTATGGGAAGAGACACTCGGGTCAAAAGCCTCCCATGACAAAGCTCACAGGAGGAGGAGACAGAATCCCAGTAGGCTAGATCTAGGATGATGAGTGCCTCACGGTGACAACAACGACATGATCTAGGTGCAACGTGGTGGCAGACGCATGTGAGAGAGGTGGCTGACACTTGGTTCGGTCAGCGGCTACCAAACGCAGACGACGGGTGACTGGGCGGAGCGCGGGGTGATGCTCCGATCAAGAGGGAGGGGAGGAGCCGACATGTTGATAGTGATAGTGAGAGAACCAGGGAGGAGGGGCTCTATGCAGGTCCTGATCGTGGGAGAGGGGAGGAGACCGTGGGTCTCGGTCTCCTCCATTGCATTTTTTTGTCTCGTTCTCACTGGTCAAGATGTCAGGCCCATGGTAGAAAAACAATCCAAATAAAACCAAAGGCAACCCAAAGTCTTTCAGACAATGAAAAGAAACTGAAAAAAAAAATTTATGAGAAAAATAAAAACAATATAAAATGATATTATATTATATTCTTCTCAATAATTAGATCATCATCGGAGAACACTCCAGTGACCAAATTCCCACTGATCTTTACCCGAATTTTTTTAATTGCTAGAAAATGGATATATATATATATATATATTTTAAACCATTTCCTTCAAAACAAATTAGAAAATTGAAACCATTAAATCCAAAAAATACTGTTACAATCTATATTTTTTTTTCAGATGGTCTTAACTTGGTCATCCATAATTGGATCGACACATGGTCAGATTAATTGGAACCATTTTAACACCATCTACTTAAAATTTAATGTAATTTAATTTATATTTGACTCAGAAAAACCAAATGCTCACTCTGATACCAATTGAAGATATCAGGGCACGCAACAGAACTGGTGGGCCAAGAGTTTAAAATTTTTTCTATCATCAGAGCGACATGACTCTATCACCTTTGGAGATATAGCCCTGGTACAATCCAAGGATCCCACATGATTTTATTAGAGTAAAAAAACAAAACAAATGAATACCTCGTTAGGATTTTAAGTGTGCACAACCTTCATAGACTACCGATATCTGTTGCTCGAAGAATCCGACGCTGAATCCCTCTAGATCATCCACACATGCTTCTCGAGTCTGCACACATGTTGTTCATCAGATTTCGGGTGCTAGAATGTATCTTCTATGATCACTTCGATGCAGCGATGATCACCACGATCCACCATCTTTGATCTGAGAAGATAAAACTTGAATCGTTTGCTCGATTAAGATATCATCTCTCTAAGAATCAAGAGGAGAGAGAAGCTATCAATTCCAATAGATAAATAGTCCCATGGGAAGAGCCTCTCTCCACTCATATAGTGGAAATTTATAATACTCATTTTGGTTTCCCAGCCCCAGTGTAATAAACATCCACTATAAAAGTATTATAAATAATTATTTATGAAAAACTAAATTATGCCATAAATATTATTTATATTTTAATACTTAACTATAATATATATTAAATATATATTATGTGATAATCGAGATCCATTAACTTGAATCACATATCCTGATAATATTAAATGAACCTGGAATATTACATTAATATCCTTTTGAATAATATTTATCCTTGTATTTACCTAATCACTTGTAAATACATGTAATAAATAAATTCAACCCAATTATTCCTTACTTGAATAATAATGAATTTATTTATTCATTGGTTATTGATAGAACTTGATAATACCCGAACCCCGTGGTGTGGCCCACCAACTCCTATATTCCTATGAAACAGAATATGGAAGATTCTCAATGTGCTATTATGTGTGACCCTTTAGAACCTTATCTCAACAGTAGTGAATAATATTCACAGACCAAGAGTGGGGTCTAGCAACCCATCAAGACCCCTAAAGAGATAAGAAAAATTCATAGCAATGACTACCAACCTACAAACATGCACTGTGTAATATAATCTTTTTATCATTGATATCTCATAAAGTAGGATGTAAATTTTTGTTATCATCCTTTTATTGCTCTATTATTTGTTGATCTATCTGGAAAAACATACATTCGACTACCATGGCCATGGATTTATGAAGGTACTACCATCCTAATCAACCAGACCTGAGATATCTCTTCCTCCACTCAGAAGCGACAAATCCTATCTTGACCATTCAATAAATGTCATGTCACCAATGACATACCCAACACAAAATACCTCTTCATGACTTAATTTTCATGGTTTTCACCTTGAATCAAAGTATGCAATCAAATTACATACATTGATAATGATCTCAAGTCAGGAGACCATTACACATGTCCATAAATAGGAACAACCAATGACACCCAAAACATGTGGTGTTCCTATTGGCAAGTCTGTCCTCATGATCTCACTACTAGATATCACCAAGTGTGAACTTCATGAGAAGAAATATCAATGCTTATGATCCCCCAACACCTGATAATCACACATCATTTATGTACTATCGGTATGGTGTATATGAACCATAGGACATTACTTTAAGATTACTGTCATGGTATCTCTAGGTTCTTATTATATCATGGGATTAGCTATAACCCTTTGATATGATGCATAATCTAAGGAAATTACCATAAATATAGTGGATGATGAAGTATCTACACAATTATGGAAAGATAAACACATGTATATATAAAAATATGTATACATGTAGTGGTAATCAAAGTACATCACAAGTTGGGTCTAGGGTACCCACTTTCAAAAAAAGCTCAATCACCAGGGTCGTGTACGAGGATACCCTATGGGTGTATCAGTGAAAAAAGTGTTCCCACATTCTTCATCTTATGAAATGGATGGTGTTTATAAAAAATATAATATTTGGAGGCTTAAGTTCAGGATATTCATGTGAAGATGGAGGATATGATCAGTGTTTCAGAATATTCAATGTTTGCAGACATGAAAAGGTAATTTCAGACTACAGCTCCCACTCCTCCACCTCTTCTAACATCTCCCACTCCTCCATCTCTACCTGAAGACTCTACTCTATATTCTACTCCTACACCCCCTCCTCCACAACTTCCCCATTATTGTGAGTTATATGTTGATGATCTGCAATATCATATTATTTCATATGGGGTGATATTTTATATTATAGATACCATTCATCATCAAGAGTTAGAGATAGAGCATTATAAGGTCACTGTATAGGATATTATAGATATATCAGCTAGAGTACTGTTACCTACAAATGAGGCGAGTATAGTTGGAAAAAGTATCATCCCCTTTTTAGTTTGGCGATCTAGACTTCTATGACATATTACTATAGAGGTATGGGTATATTTTATATTTTATTTAATTTTGTATTAATTTTTTTTCAAATTTTAAAGTTTATATATTTATCTATTTTTTATAATAATACTTTAATGGTAAATAAATAATATATAGGAAACAAAAAATACAAAGTGATATGACTTCAGATAAAAATTATAGTAAAATTGATTAACTATCAAGATATTCAAATTTTTTGTCAGATGTTTATGAGATTCTAATTTAAGTTAGTGTTTGTGGGCATGCAATGACCATGTAAATTTTGAAAAATGATATCACGGATCTTGTAATTGGATATCAGTTGGGAATCGACACGATGTAAGTTTTTTCCAAGTATATCTTAACATAAATATTTCCATGCATTTAATTTATTGAAAATTTATACTTATGTTTGTATTATATTAGGTATATTTATACAATGTGTAAGGAGAATGAAATGACATACGTATATAGATTTATGGACCCGCAATTAATTTCACCTATAGCAAAGATAATTACTAAATCAGAAAGAACAATTTATATTGCTGAATGATTTCAGAAGGAAGCAATTATTCAGTGTATGTTTCCCTATATTCAAGAGTATGAAACATATATATCACAAAGTGTTATATATATTTTAACATAATAACCACTAAAATTAAATTTTCTTTTATACTAGTGGTCATTTGATGTTAGGTATTTTATGTCCAAGGGAGAAAACACTTTACCGATTATGCTCTATCCATGGCGAAGTGCGACAAAATTTTAAGGATGTATTGGACATGTAAGTTTGAATTTATTAATACTTGTTTGTATTATAATGAATTTTAAATTTATTTAATTCATATTATTTTCTTACAGGGGAGGGAATTTCTTTTGAGAGACCACAAAGAAAAAGAGTTCCAAGATTAAATATGTAAAAGTAATGGTGATTTTTCATTTATAATTAGTAAATTTTAGATATATTACTTAATAATGTTATTTTTAATTAAAAAACTCATTTAAAAATTATTATCATAAATAAGAAGGTGAAAAATAATGAAAATATTATGTGTTAAGGTTTATGTATGAAATAATTTCAACTGGCATAGTTACAAAGTTCTAGTAGGTTATATTTTATTATAAACCTTTCCTTAATATTTTATTTGTTTTATTCATAATACATGTTAAATGATTTCCTTTTTAATTTGTAGTTTTTTTATGACCCTCGACCTTATAGTGAATAGAATCTCAAACACTTACAAGTAGAATGAGAAAATCATTTTATAGGTTTGGTTGGATTTTAGTTTGTTTGTACTATATATTGTAATTTTAAATGTGTATTTATATTTTTTTACTACTGCTGTTACCTGTCTTTGATTTTTTGTTGTTTTGGTCAATTGTGGAGATAAAGTTTGAAAAGAGATATTAATTTTTTTTCATGTCGGATATTTTATAACCAATGTGAAAATCCTATATCGACTATTTTTCACGTCGGTTATCTAATAACCGATGTGAAAAAGGGTTTTTCACATCGATTATTATATAAATGACCAGAAAAATACTGTATCGATGGGTTTTTCACATCATTTTTTCATGTTGGTTATCAAATAACCGATGTGAAATCTAATTTTTCAAGTCGGTTATAAGATAACCAACATGAAAAAATCATTCTAAATGGGTTTATAACATCAGTTATTTGACAACTGATGTAAAAAACCAATTAGATAATTCATTTACAACATCCATTTTTTATTTGATGTTAAAGAAATATTTACAACATTGCCTTTAATAACGTCACCTAATAAATGATGTGAAAAAGTAAAAAAAACCCTAACATGAAAAGACACTTTCTACACAAGTGCAAAGTGAGTTCTACCATTCTTTTCTAGCAGTTTTTATATGTTTGATATCATTTTCCTCTTATTTTTCTTGTCATGCTATGGAGTTTTATCTTCATCATTTTAATGAAGTTTCCTTTGTTGTTTTCCCATGTGTTCATGGCATGATGTCTTTTGGAGATCTTAGTTTCCTCATGGTAAAGGTGATCAGGGATCTGTGTTGGCATTCTATTTCTGTCTTAAGAACACCATAAGATTGAAGTAGGGGATTCTTTGTTTCTCCTTTATTTTATGTATAATTTTAAATTAACCATGGGTTATACCTATGGGTGGTAGTGTAATTAACCTAGTAAATTATTAAATCATATTAAAAAATAGAGTTTGTTTATGTAGATATCGAATGTTGTTGCTTTACACCATGATAATGTTTTGCCTCTTGTTTTGCTAAATAGTGTTCTAGTTATACTATTCTTGATTTTATCATGTTGTTAAGATTAGTTTAGAATTTTTAATTGATGAAATTGGGTAAATAACTTAAATCTGTAATTAAGTAATTAATTTACTTAATAACTAAAGAGGAGGTATGTTTAATAAATCTGTTGTATCTTGTAATTTTATGGTAATAAAATTGATGCCAACTTCATGTTTAATTGAAATATGTTATTCCTTGATTTAATGGAATTAATTAAGAACATGAAGTTGTAATTCTAGTAAATTATGAAAAGAATAAAAATGCATGTTAATGAGAATTGTTTTTCTCACAGTTTGTTGAAACTTGAATAAATGCTTGGAAGAATGTTAAATAAATGATATCTTGATATAGTTTATGCCTTAGGTTTCCCATAGTTAGAAACTATGAATAATGAATCAGTTAATTCAAGATAGAATAAAAATTGCTTGTTTTGATAAAGATAATATTTATTCCCAAGAGTGTTTGTTTATTTATAAAGGCTAGATGCCTTATGATGGGGGCTATAAGTTCCTATTTGCATGTGAAGAATGAACAACTTATTTTTAGGGACTATACTGTCCTATTGACTATGATTTTTTGTTTTTTACCTTTTATGTAGTCTAGATGAAAGCCTTTCTATGCGATGTGGTATGATCTTAAGATGACTGAGTCTGGGATGGATGATGAGATATGGGTGGAGGTCCCGAGGTTATGGAAACAGTTGATGCCTATGACGATGAGATGCATGGGGATATACATGATGGCGTTAGATATGGAACTAAGATGGTGAAATGATTTGAAGATGGTCTTACCCATTATTGTTATGCTGAGAGATGATAAACTTTCTTTTTGAATATATCAGAAGTTCGAATGGCCATGTTGCATGTTTTCCTTCTTTACTTTCCTCACAAATTAAGGCAGCTAAATGTGTTTGGTTTCATCTCTCTTGGTGGTATCTTAGGATGTTTTATTAGAGCACCTAAAATTATGGAAATTTTAATAATGATTAATTAAATGTTTTAACCCATGAGGTTTGTGTTTCTGGAATGAAAATGAAATGAACATCATAAACCATGGACTCAATTTGGATTATGCCTGGAGGGCATGGAATTCACTTTGACAGTTAATGTAATGTTATTTGAAATAAAGTTAATTTATGTTTAATGAATTAGTTAACATAAATTAAATTGTTTAAAAGTTAAGAATTGATTTAATGTAAGTTTTCTTAAATGCTTTCATGGTTATAGGATATCTAGTCCTTAGTAGTGAAAATTGGGTGTCCAAGTGATGATAGCTTTAGTTGATCCTAGGACTAGGTTATGACCATAATGTGGTTGTGAGATATATTATATCATGTAGGGTGATTAAAACTCAGTGGATTTTGGGAGGGTGTTTTCCCCAACATCTCGGTGGTGAGGATGGATGGTTGACTATTCCCTCTGGCCTCGATCTCTTCTCTTAGTAGTATTATGTGACAATATGCAAGGTGATTAGTTTTCCATATAAGTGTGTAGAGGGTTATAATGGATTGTGGTTATTTCATGCACATGTATCTTTGGATGTATTATACAAAGGATTATTATAGGTATGTCATGTATAGGCAGTGATGACTTGAGGAACTGTACTCAGTGTATGGGTTGTGATGACTTAAAGTATAATATCCGATGTATGATACACATCATACAAGCTATGGTGGATCCCTAAGAATACCTGGTTACTATGTGGAGATGTTATATGGGATGATGACATGACATGATTCCCAATATTCATGTTGTTATACTTAGCCCATGTGTCTATGGTTATCTTATTTTGAAGATAGATGGCTCAGGGCATGTGATGTTGGGGCAGAGCAACAAATCAAGGGGGAAGCGGTGGTGGGGTAACCTTATTGTTTCATTACTATAATATATGATCTATTACATGCAATACTTGGTGAGATATATCCATGTTGAGACTGGGAACTTAGTATACATGTTTAGGTAATGAGTTAGTTTCACTTGTTGTTCAATGGGATTTAGTATGATTTCTTTATCTCTTACATGAGAGGCTCTGAGGAGGATCCTACTGAGTATACTATTAAGATAACCCCATGAAAATATGAATGTTTTTCAGGTTATCAGAATAATTTTAGAGATCAATATAGATATTACTAGCTCATAGTTTTGAAGGAGTTCTTTGGGCTTTGTGGTCGCTGCCAATTTTACTTTTTTTGGTACTTGTAGTTTTCTTTCTATTTGTACCATTCTATATGAAATTAAATTCATTTAATTGGGTTTTATTATATATATATATATATATATATATATATCTGATAAGAAGTTGATTTGTGTATCTATCTTATCTCTCACCTTTTCATGTTCTCTTAGAGAGAAATGCCTCCCATTTGTACATTTATTATACACTTGGTGATAATAATCAACTTAAGGCCTACTGTAGGTGGGAATAGGGTGGTAAACATCTCCCTTCTCTCATTTTTAACCTAGGAGGAGTAATCTTTGGGGGAGGGGGTCGTGACAGAGTGATATCATAGGTTCATGGTATGATATATGATGATGTTTTGAGTTAGGTGTAGGTGAGGATTACATGGGTTGGTAGGGAAATAATGTCATCTAAGTTTAGTAAATGATGTAAACATGGGAGACCAGCCGAGACATAGGTATTTAAGTCCCCCTATGATTTGATGCATGAACCATTAAACTTATCGATCCTACTAAGATAAGTGGTCCTGGTTGTAGGGTAGAGACCTAGGAAATTCCCATGCATCATTCTTCTTTATATCTGTGTTTGAAATGGGTATACCTTGGGATATATTAAACTTAAAAAGAATAAAATTAATGAATGAATTATTTAATCTTATTTATTTAATATTCCAGGTTTAAGAGTCACTAACTATTTGTTCTTTTTATAGGAATGTCTCTAGGTTGATGTATTTATGAGGTTCACGCCGAAGATGCTCAACTGGATGTGCTAGCAGATCATTGAAGAGTATAGGATGATGATGATGAAACTTGGAGGAGAACACTCCAAGAGTTTTATTGTAAAATTCTACATAAGTATGAGGGATTTTTTTTAGACTCAGTCATATAGGACTCATTAAATGAGGTTGAGATAGCTTCTAGTTCAATATGTTCTTAGAAGGATCAATGGGTTTCATTGGTTGGGATGATGCCACTTGGAGCAATGAGGTAATGTTGGATCTTATTCTTCAAATATCGTGAGGAGTAGGTTGTATCTTAGAATAAGTTCAAAGACCAATTCCAAGTATATTTTCTTTCTTTGACAATGAAATAGGCCGACCATAAGGAGTTTCTAACCCTTTGATATGGTATTTCCTGTGTGTGGGAGTTTGGAATCTATTTTAGGAACCTCCTCTAATATGTTTCAAAACCATTTCAATATGAGGAGTATAGAGTGAGGAATTATAAGGAAGTTTTACATCCAGAGATATAGCATCAGGTTACCCCATTCATGTTACACATGTATCTTGAGGTATTGGTGAGATAAGAGGCTGTTGAGAGGACGCTAGACAAGACCATATCATTATGAGATAGGATCCATTCATATTCTTCATAAAGAAGAGCTGTGGTCTAGGGTTCCTAGTTCTATAGAATGAAGAGATTTCAGATATTTGGAGGTAGGTCCCAACCATCATCATCTCGTTTCTCTATGGGTGGAGGTTCCCAAGACTATTCCAAATGATCCGATGTGTGTTTTTATTATGGAGGTTGAGGTCATCAGCGGTGAGAATGCCTGACCTTTTAGGAAACCAAGGTGTTCTAATTTACGTTCCTTCATTGTGGTAGTTTTAGCTGAGGAAATAGTACTAGGGTGTTCCATCTTGGGATTAACAGAGAGAATATTGAGTAAGAAGAGGAAAACCTCAAGATATTCCTCATCCCTAGAGAGTAGAGTATGACCATAGGGGAGGTATTAATCATGGTTAGATAGGTCATGGATTGGGTCATAGTCAAATTCATGTTCTATCATTTCTAGCACCAGGTGATCCAGACATCATTTGAGGTACCCTTTTCTTATTTTCTATATGAGTGAATGATTTTTTTTAATTTGGGAGATATGAAATTTTTCATATCACCTTCCCTAGTCCATGCTTTAAGAATTTATATGGAGAGGCTTCTAATTCCATTGGCGTTGAATATGCTAATTGGAGGTTAAGCTAAACTGTATGAAGTATGTAGAGACTATGAGTTAGTGTTGGGACAACACCGCTCTTCAAAAGACTTCATATGTCTGCGAATATTTCCATACAACATTATCCTCATCATGGATTGGAAATATTCAGTGAAAGTTATTATGGATTTTTTCAGGATAAATGTTGTGTTCTATAATACTAACAATGATTCTAACATGCTCATTGGCATGCGAGATCCTCAGATAGGTTGGAGGCATGTTTCTTCATTGTATTCCTAGATGGATGAGCTGATAATAAGTTCATTTAAGGTTCAACCATTGGTGTTTCCTAGGGTTCTAGAAGAGTACCCTGATGTATTTCATGAGGAGGTTATAGAGTTACCCCCTCAACGATAGATTGAGTTTGGGATAGAACTATATCTAGGCATGTCTCCTTTCTTGATGTATCTGTATAGGATGGTGCCTTCTGAGTTGTGAGAGTTTCAAGTACAACTTTATGATCTGTTGCAGTGGGGTTTTATTCAGCTGAGTATGTTACCTTGGGGTGCACCATTTTTGTTCATAAAGAAGGTTGATGGAATTTTTTATCATTGTATCAATTATCATATCTTGAACCAGGTGATGGTGAAGAAGCATTATAATCTTCCAAGAATTGATGATTTATTCAATTAGCTAAAAGGATCTAGTTGGTTCTCAAAGATCAATCTATAATCAAGATATAATCAAATATGGGTGAAGGATTAAGATATTCCTAAGATCACTTTATGATGTCATCATGGGATTTACGTGTTCATTGTGATGTCATTCGGTGTGATGAACTCTCTATCCGTTCTCATGGGTCTGATGAATGTAGTGTTCGTAGAGTTTCTAGATAAGTTCATGGTGGTTTTCATCAATGGCATACTTGTGTACTCTGTGTCTGAGGAGGTGTATGTAGAGCATATGCGTGCCATTTTGGGAGTTCTTCATCATCAACATCTATTCAGGAAGTTATTAAAGTGTGAGTTTTGTGCTTGTGAAGTTCATTTATTAGGGCATGTGGTATCCAAGTAAGGAGTATCTATGCACCCTTTAAAGATATAGGTAGTTATATCTTGGGCATCCCCCAAGACTGTTGCAGAGGTGCAAAGTTTCCTTGGTCTTTTAGGATATTATAGGAGGTTTGTAGTTGATTTCACTTGGGTTTCAACTCCTCTAAAAAACTTTATTAGAAAGGATTAGGTGTTCTTGTGGACTGACTAGTGTCATGCATCTTTTGGTCACTCAAAGGAGAAGTTGGTCAGTACTCCAGTCATTTCTTTTCTAGTAGGGGGAATTTAGTTTGATGTTTTCTATGATTCTTCACATTTTGTTTTGGGTTGTGTTCTAATTTAGAAAAGACTGATTGTTTCTTATGGGTCTTTGTAATCACATCCATATGAGTGTAACTATGCCACCCGTTATCTCTAGTTAGCTACAGTTACGTTTTCCTTGATGTTATGGAAACATTACCTCATGATTAAGCATTTTTCAGTTTTTACTGATCATAAGAGCTTGAGGTATTTCTTTTCCTAGTGTGAATTGAACTTACAAAAATGAAAAAGGATGGAATTAATTATGGATTACAACTTTGAGATTTTATATACACTATGAAAAGGAAATTTTATAGTTGATGTGCTATGAAGGATGTCACATAGAGATTCCATGTCTGAATCTGGAGATTCTTGGAGAGTGATTGAAGAACTCTCAGTAATGTATCTAGATATGTGTGAGGTTGGAGGAAGAGGTTGTCATTTTTAGATGAATGTGAATTCATATTTGGTGAAGCAGGTGGTAGATTCCCAACTAGGGGATTATGAGTTAGAGGTTTAGAGAGAATGAGTTGACTTTTGTGATTCCCTTGATGGTTGGTCTAAGGATGAATAACATTAGGTGTTGTTCTAGGAGAGGATTTTAATTCCTTTGGTGATGTAAGATATGGGTATCAGTAAGTTTAATAATTCACCTATAGTTGTACATATTGGCATAAAAAATATGTAATGATCTCTAAGAGGGTAGTTTTTGTGGCTTGGGTTTAAGAATTATTTTGCATAGTTTGTGTCTTGATATTTGGTATGCTAGAAGGTGAAGAATGAGAACCATGTTCCCAGTGGTTTTCTCTAGTTGTAAGATATTACTTAGTGGAAGTGGGAGGAAATATTGATGGACTTCATTAATGGTTTACCTCAAGATCGGGGAGGCTATTAATCTATTTGGGTGATAGTTGATTGTTCAACCAAATCAGACCACTTTATAATGATCAGGGAGTCGATCTTAGTAGAGATTTTATCAAGGAAGTGCCCAGATAAGGTGGTGAGGCTTCACAGAGTCCCAAGTATGATCATCTCTGAACTTGATCCTCATTTTACATCAAGGGTGTGGAAATGTATTTATCAAACTTTTGGATCTCAATCATTCCTTAACATTTCTTTTCATCCACAAAAAAATGGTCAAAAAAGCAGACCATCCATACTTTTGATGACATGTTGTGTTCTAGTGTCCTAAATTTTGGAGGTTTGTGGAAGAGACACCTACCCTTGGTTTAGTTTTATTACAATAATAGTTTCCACTACACTATTGGTATGGTTCTATTTGAATCTTTGTATGGATAACCTTTCCTTTCTCCATTGTACTAGATTTGGGTTAGAGAGTCAACAATTCTCAAGCCCGATCTAGTGAAAAGAATAATAGAGATGTTTTAGGAGATTTTTGAGAGGATTAAAGTAGTATAAGATCATTATAAACCATATTTTGATCATAGGAGGAGACCTATGTATTTTAACATTGGATATCAAGTGTTCCTAAAGGTGAATCCTCATCGTGGGCAGTAAAGGTTTAATCATGGGAGTAAGATTTCTCCTTGGTTTGTTGGAACTTTCAAGGTGTTGGCTTGTATTGGAGCCATGGAATATTATATAAAAATTACTCCATAGATGATCATGATACAAAATGTTTTTCACATGTTTCATATTCATCATTACCTTTTTGATGACTCTCACATCATCGATTCAGGCAATATTAATGTTGATGATGATGCAACCTTTGAGGAGTTACCTGTAGAGAACCAACAATACCAAGATAAGGTGTTTCACATACATTATATTCCATTTGTTTATTTCCTTTTGTGTAATGACTATGTGTAGGAGAGTAACTGGGAACATGATTCATAGATACATAGTCAGTACCACAATTTTTTGTTGTTTATCTCTTCTCTTGTAACATTACTTGTATGTAGATGTTGAACTTTAAATTTTATGATATGGTTTTCTATTCTTACCTTGTTTTTTAGTAAATTTTCTCTAGTTTGAGAGGTATCTTACCTCAAGAGTGTTTTAGGAAATGGTTATTGCTATTGTTTGATTTTATGCTTGTTCCTCTGATGAGGTGGTTAAGCTATTGTAATCCTAGAGAGGCATCTCATGGGGTGGTTGTTCAGATGACCCCTTTATCTTTCTTTATCTATAGGTTTGGTATTTAATCCTTGATAATGATAATATTTTAAGATGTATATCATATAAGGATCCAAATCCTAATAGAATTTCCTTTGTGTGTTTTGGGTGTTGGAGGCACCTAGAGCAAGTTCCAAGGATTTTGAAGGGTAAATAGAGAAAATGAAGGGTTCCACTACCCAAAACAACATGGATTTGGTGTGTATGGGGGTTTTCACAATAAAGGTGGTGGATATGTCATATTGGATCCTAGATACGATGTAGTGGCCTCGATTGAGGATTTCAAGGCCACTACCTTTTATGTAATGGCTATACCATGGAGGTAGACTGCGGTGTAGGCCCTTCTTCAGTGGTCTAGCATTATGGTGTGGAGTGAGGAGGTTGCGATGTAGAGTATTTTGAAGGTATTTCCAAATCAGGGAGTAGTTGCAACGTGGTGGTTAAGCTGCAGCATAGCCAACCTGATAGTGAAGGGGGTCCTGCGGCGTGGTGCTTAGGGCTACGTTGTAACCCCAGACCCCCTTTTATAGGATCAAAATATAAAACTCAAACACAAATTTGACCAAGGGGTGGTGGAGTTTTCCTTTACACTGCACCATAGAATTCACTATGTCATCCAGTTCCATGGAATGGTCTATAGGGCTATGTTGTGGACCTTTGTTTTTCTATGGGTTTATAAATATCACGACCCCAATCCGAACCCAATTTTCTACCACCCCTTTATCTTAAAACCTTGGTGACTATGAGTGGTTTTTCGAAGGCTTTAACATCCCATTTTATAGGGATCAATCCATAATTTCCTGAGTTCTATCCATAGTGATCCAATATGAGTTCTACCTTCATTTCCTAGTGGTTTCAATCTATTTAATCTTGTTTCACTCATACTATTTTTCCATGCTTTGGAATTTTATCTCCATAATTTTAATAGAGTTTCATTTTTTGTTTTCTCATGTGTTCATGGAATGATGTCTTTGAGATATCATAGTTTCCTCATGGGAAAGGTGATTAGCAATCTACATTGGCATTCCATTTCCATTTTGAGAATGTTAGAAGATTGAGATAGGGGATTTATTGCATCTCATTTATTTTACAAGTAATTTTAAATTTACAATAGTTTAATCATTTGGATGGCATTGAAATTAACCTAATAAAGATTAAACAAAATTAAATAATGTATTTGGTTTATGTTTAGTGATCATATATCATTACTTTACATTGTGGTAATGATTTGCCTCATGTTTTTTTAGATAGTGTGATAACTATACTATGTTTGGTTTTATGATGTTTTTATGCTAGATTTTGTATGATTAATTGATGAAATTGGGTAAAGAACATAAATCTAGAATCAAGTAAATAATTGGACTAATAATTAAATAAGAGGCTTGTTCAATAAATATAGTGTATATTTTAATTAAATGGTAATAAGATTGATATTTAAAACATGTTTAATTAAAATATATTATTCCATGATTTAATGGAATTGACTAATAAAATGAAGTTATAATTCTTGTAAATTATAAAAAGAATAAAAATTCAAGTTAATGAGAGTTGTTCTTATCATGGTTTGTTGAAAATGGAATAAATTCTTAGAAACTTGTTAAATAAATGATAGATTTTTATAGATGATGCCTTTGGTTGATCATAGTTGAAACTAATGAATAATGAATAAGTTAATTCAAGATGGAATAAAAACTAGTGATTTTGATAAAGTTAAATCTTTGGGGTCGAGAGTGTTTATTTTTTTATAATGGCTGGATGTCTTATGTTGGGGGTTATGAGATTTTTTTACATGTGTCTGATGAATGAATTATTTTTAGAGCCTAGATTTACCTATTGACTATGTTTGTTTGTTTGCTTCCTTCCGTGTGATCTGTATGTGAGCCTTTCTATGTGATGTGATATGATCCTGAGATGGATGATCCTGGGATAGCTGAGGAGATATATTTTGGGAGGCTCAAGGTTGTGGAATCAGTTGATTCCTGTGGCAGCGAGATGCCTGGGGATATGCATGATGGTGTTGGAGATGTAATAAAGATTATGTAATGGGTTAAAACTAGGCTAAACCATTATTGTGATACTGAGAGTTGAGATAAATTTCTTATTGAATCTATCAGAAGGCTAGATTGTTAGTTTGATTGTTTATCTTCTTTCCTTTCCCCACTACTTGAGGAAGTTAGATGTGCTTGGTTTCATCTCTCTTGTTTATATATTAAGATGTTTTCCTAGAGTACCTATCATTATAAAAAGTTGAATAAAGTTTAATTAAATATTTTAATCCATGAGGTTTGTGTTATTGGAATGCAAAGGAGATGATATTTAGAAATTGGTGACTCGGTTTGGATTATACCTGAAAGACATGGACTTCACTCCGATGGTTAATGTAATGTAATTTAATAACATGTTAATAAATATTTAATGAATTAGTTAACATAAATTTAATTATTTAATAGTAAAGAATTAATTTAATGTAAACATTATTAAATTCTTGTGTGTTTATAAGATATCTTGTCCCTAGTAGTGGAATTCAGGTGTCCAAGTGATGATAACTACAGTTGATCCTAATACTAGGTAATTATCATAGTTTAGTTGTGAGATATATTATATCCTATATATATTTTTGTTTTATATGCTACCCCGCCTATATTTGTAGGGTGACAGACACCCAATGGACTTTGGGAGGGTGTTTTGTCCAATATCTCGATGGCGAGGACTAATGGATAACTACCCCCTTTGGCTTAGCTATCTTCTCTTTCTAGTATTATGTGTTGGTATGTATGGTGTTTAGTTTAATATATATGTGTGTATAGGGATATAATAGATTTTGGATATTTCACACACATGTATCTATAGATGTAGTATCCAAAAGATTATTATAGATATGATGTGTATTGGCTATGATGGATTGGGGTACCTTACTTGGTGTATGGGTTGTGATAGATTGAGGTATAATACCCAATATAAGATACAAATCATATGGGTTGTGGTGGATACCAAAAAATACATAGTTACTATATAGATATATGATATCAGATAATGTGATGATGTGATGTAGGAGGTGCATGTTTTGACACTAAGCTTAGCTGTGTACGGGATGAATTCTTTTGAAGAGAGACGACCCATGATGTGAAATTTTGGGGAAGAGAAGCAAAATAATGGGGAAGTGGTAGAAGGATAAAACTTTTATTTAATTATTATAATATATGATCTCTTTCATGCGATACTTTATGAGATATTTTAATTGTGTGGTTAGAAACTTAGTATACTTATTTAGGTGATGAGTTAGTTTCACTTTTTTTACTGGCATTTAATATGCTATATTTATAATTTTCATGAGAGGATCCAAGGAGGATAATACTGAGTATAATATTATGCTTACCCCCCCACATATATAACTATTTTTCAGGTCAACAAGACCAGGTTGGATATTACTAGCTCTTAGTTTTGCAGGAGCTATTTGGGCTTTATGGTGCTATTGAGCTTACTTTTTTTTTGGTACTTGTAGTTTCATTTTTAGTTGTCATATTATATATGAAATTACATTTATATACTTGGGTTTTATTATATAATTAAATATTTAATCATTATTTTATTGATGTATCTATCTTATCTCTCTCTTTTGCATGTTCTCTTAGAGGGTAATGCCTCCCATTTTTATGTTTATTATACCATTGGTGCTAGTGTCCATCCTGGGGATTACTAGATGTGGGACTTGGATAGTCACCATCTCTATTCTGTCATTTACAACCCAGGAGGGGCACTCTTTGGGGGGAGGGGTCATGAAAAATTATGTTTAAAGTAATATCATAAAGTAATATCATAAAGTAATATCATAACAGAATACATACACACATACTTAAGAACATGTTTTCATACCATTGTATAATATGAATGTGATGATGTATTATTATATACAATTATATGGAAATTAAAATTATAATAGATTCCCTATGATATATACATTAAAAAATAATAAATAACTACTTATTGTAAAATTTCCAAGGGAGTTTTAGTGGAATTCAAGATAAATTGGAAAGAGAATGTGAAAAATGAAACACAACCTATTGGAATAAATAACTACCACATCAAGAAATGCTGTAAATGCATTTGATTAATAATAACCAAGATTGCTAAAAAAAATCTACCTAGAGATATTCCCAATTACTATTGGAATAATATTAAGATACACCAACTAATTTTATAATTTAATCGATGAAAAAATAAATCCTATTTTTGGTATAATTTTAAAATAAAAGGGAAATCCACCTAATTAATAACATTGTGGGTGTTGAAATATTTAATATAGGAATCCAAATCAACCATAAAAAATGGAACATCAAAAAAAATATTCATAGAAAATAAATGATTAAAAAATAAAATATTGAAATCATTTGATGAAGCACGAGTTATTAAAATTAGGAATAATTATATAATACTTACAGAATCATGTTGAGTATTTCAATGGTAGTTCTCTATTCCTTTAAGATTAGTTTACTGTACCTCTCATGTTTCACAAATAATCAATAATCAATTAATTTTTTCACTTTCACAAACTAAATAAGAACCATTTTGATAATCAAAGGCTAAATTTAAGATATAATTCAATATAAATCGTTAATTAATTATATACACCTTTTCATATAATTATAGTTTCAAAAAATTAATATATAATGCATACCATTAAGATATGATACATCACATACACCTTTTAAGTCAAATAAATACATAAATACATAAATACATAAATACAATGTATAATAGAGTTCAAAAACTTTTTAATGTAGTACAAACACTTGTGAATCAATGAAGTCTAAAGACATATCAATTAATGTTTGTCATCACCCATCAAAAGCATCTTCAACGGTTGTTTCACCATCATTATCCTGACCTGACTATAAATTGAAGTAGTCCACTCCCATATATTCACATTCAAATAATATCTTAATTTTTTTTTATTTTTAATCATAATGACTAATACATATTAAAAAAAGATTCGAAAAATAGAGGAGAAATCATTTGGACAAACAAACTAAATATAATAGATTAATTAATAAACATATAAATTGAAAAAATTTCCAAATACTTTTAAGGATGACTAATTCTTTATAAATATTCTTGTATTCTAATCTAACTATCAACTAACACTGTTCCTAAATATTAAAACAAAATCCTATTAATTAGAAAAAATTTTACATGATAAATGTAAGTAAATGAGTAGATGAACATGCCTATATATTCTTAAAAATCATCGTTGTTTTTTAATAAATAAAAGGAAATTAGAATATGTGTGGTGGTTATGGTCAAATATTCAGTTATGATCACATTTAAAGTTGCATAACTATTTCTCATAAATCCTAAATTTATTCCCCCTTTTGATTATAAGAAACCAAAATCCTTCAAACATTCCAACATTTAAATTTTTTATGACTCCATTCGATTCCTATAAATCAATAAAGATTTAGGAGAAGATGTGATATTAAAATCATGTGTAGAAATGTAACAAATATAATTAAAATGAAAGTAATTATAGAAAAATATAATAAGAAGTATGGTTAAAACATTATTATTAGAAACTGTACATAAAAATTGAAATAAAAAATATAAATAGAATAATTACATCATTATAAGTTAAAATCAAGTAATAAAATTAATGTAATTTAAATATTTTGAAGAACACATTTACCAAACATGAAGTGTTAAAACTCGTATCCTTGAATTATAATCATCTTGAATGGTAATATCATGAAGTAGAGAGAGGCTCTGTTTCATTTTTGAGAAACTGTAATTAAATATAAAAAATTTTATGCCTATCTCAAAAAAAAAAAATAAAACAAATTTATTAATACAACCATATTTTTATGTTTTAAGGCGTTAAAATAGGAAACATCAAAACTCATATCATGTTCAAAAGACAAGCAATGCTATACTTAAGTGACCAACAACATAATTTTGATGTAAAAATGAAACTGTAAATGAAATGAAAAACAATTAAAGCATCTATAGAAGATATTTATAGTTAAATTGATAGATATAAAAATTAATATTAAACTAATTAATCATTCATTTACTTCCATGAAAGAAAATTATTACCTCATTTTCAATCTATTCTACAATGGGTTTGTTTTCAAAATATTCCTTTAATATGGCCTTTGTCGGTTATTTCTACCATTACCCTAAGGGAAGAGATTATTTGTAATGAAAATCATTACCATAATTTGGAAAAACCAAATATGATCTATATTATTTCATTTCAATTACTTCTAAAAAGTGATATAAACCCAGCTAATAGGTTTAATAAATTTTAGTTACATAAATTGTTACATGTAAGTGAGATTGTTTGTTATGTTTGAAGAATCTATAATTACAAAATTGATTTTGTATATGATGTAATAGCATAAAAATTTCAAATAAGATATAAAAAACCCATCTAATTACTTATGATAGAAATAGATAAAATGTTTCTAAAAAATAAAAAATAATAGAAAAAATCATGGCTATATAAAATGTTTGTCGATAGAAATTATCAACTAATTGGAAAATGATTACCTAGAACCACAAGAGATCATGTGAGTTTATTATGATAAAATTCAATGGTTAGATTAAAATAGTAGATAGAAATATAAATTAAAACATTTTTTCTAAATCTAATCAAATAGATTGAAAATTTACATGGATATATTTTTCAAAATGGTGCATAGAGAAAAATTAATTAAAAAAATACATTAACCTTTGGGAGTTGAAAAATATTTTTTAGACTTCTGTAGAAGCTAATATCCACCATTCTTTAAATCCATGAAAATTATTAGAGATAAAAACTAAGAAAAAAATAATCAATTCAATTATGGTATCTAGAAATGGTCCATTTTTTCCCTTTATCATGAAAATTAATAGGGGGGTTACCGATAATATTATAAAGGCATATAACATAAGATATTTTTAGAGCAACTACAAGTCATCCAAAATTAAAAAATAGGACAAGAAAATTGTAAAATATATGTAATTCAACACCAAAAAACATACTTCATAGAAGGTTGGATAGTTATTTAACAAGCTAAGATATTTCATTTGAGAAGAGGGACCTCTAGAAAACCAAATATAAAATTATTTTTTACCATAATTTATAGTCAATAAAAATCCATTGAGAAATATAATTTAAAACGAAATATGGAAGAAAAAGTAGTGTAAATACTAACATCCAAATTCCAAATTTACATCAATGCAATATCTCAAAGATACAATATAAGAAAAAAATTATGTCGAATCTAAGGTGGTGTGTATGTGTGTGTGTAATGAATAAATAAGTACCAATCCTAATTGGAGAAAAAATGTTGATGTGTAGAACTGATGAAGAGGTGGAGAACAAACAATACTGATTAAAACATTGGAATATGTAAAATAATTTTGAATCTTATCACATAGGACATAATGCATGCATAAATACCTTGTTTTTGAGTGAAACCACACGTCATCCATCCTTAAAAAATATAAATAAAAACAACATAAAATATACATTATTCAACACCAATTTTGAGAAAAAAAGGTAAAAAAAATGAAATAAGGATTGGAGAAAAAATTTATTGTAATGTAAATATAATAGGTTAGAATGTAAAAAAGAAAAAAATTAAATGTTTGAGGGAAGAAACTATAAACTAAGTTTTAGTTAATATGTACCTAAAATGTAAATATAGTTGGTCGGAATGTAACCAAATGAAATATGGATTAGATAAAAAGATTAATATGTTAAAAAATGATCAATCCTCTTAAATTTCCTATACTGCTCTAAAAATCTATTTGGAAACTTCCCTCAACTTCAAATGCTAGTTATTTAACTCCATTTATATTTAAAAACTATTGATATAATGATTTATAATAATTTTAACCAAACAAAACAAAAATTTAAAATGACCACCTTGTGATACAGTAGTTATGTAAACAAAATAACTAACAATATTTTTGAAAATGGAGAATAATATCAATGTTTATGGAAAGAAAATAACAATTATGTTTTGATTAATACGTATCTAATAATTGTAAAAATTTATTTTGATTAAATATTTAAGTGCATGTTCAAAGATATATTAACCATGAAAACATAACAAAAATGATCACATTTTGTCTAAATTGAAAAATCACCTTTTAAGTAAGAGGAATATCTAAGGCATGCATGGAATTATTTCATAAAATTTTATATATTCCTTAAAATATTTAAAATATAGATGATTATAACATTCTATGATTTTTAAAAAAAATCTTTCATCATGCTTTGTTCGTGTCAAAGGATGGTGATAATACATGAAACCTTATAATTTTAATAACATGGTTGTGATGAATCAATATATTATTCTTGTTCCTGATTTCACCAATTATGATTTGAAACTATTATCTTAAATCAATATTGAATTTTATCAAATAAAAACAAGGAAATAATAGAAATATTTTATAATAATCTGAGTAACCATGCACCCTCTTATAATTGAAAAAGGAAGATTAGTACATCTATTAGAAAAATGTAAACTCAATCTACCAAGAAACACTATAAAGAACACATAAAAGGAAACTTAAAAAAATAGGTAGAAATTTAAGTTTTTATAAGAAATAAATAATTCTAAAATAGAGTGAATACATATTTAGAAATTATAAACAACATATACCCATACAAAAAAATGTTTCCATGAAGTTGACCATTATAGTAAGTGTATAAATCCACCTCAATTTATTACAATACTAAAACTTCATTAATGTTTATGCAGAAAAAATCTATCTTTAAATGAATTTAATAAAGTTAATTTTAATATAAAAATTATTAGAAATTATAGTGGTAGACCCAAGTGAAAAAATTATTATTACCATTCATCCATGTCCCAAGTTAAGAAATAGTTCCTAAATGGTGCAATGATTAAGAAACAAAAATTAGAAGTATGTAACCTTAAGTTTGTAATAAATTTATAATGAGGATAGTAGGATAATAATGAGGTGATATGTCAGATGATATGTAATTAGTCTAAAAGAGTTAATGGATGATGATAGTCCATAGATGGGATTGGTTTAAACTAAGGTAATAGTGGAATATCCCAAAGTCAAATCATATCTAAATTAATAAATAATTCAACATTTATATCCAATGGAAAAATCAAGTTAAAACCTAAAATTTTGTCTTGTTTCCATAATCTAAAGTCACCTAAACTCTAAATTATAGAACATAACACTCAATTTTATATAGTTCAAGGTTATATAAATTTCCATATGTAAAACTAATTAATTTTCCCAAGTATCTAAACTTTCACATAATTAGAAAACTATTCAAAAATATTATTAAGAGAAATAGTTCAGAAATATAATTACATGAAAAATATAGATGATTCTTCAATAGTATTTGTTCGACCACATACAACACACGATCTACTATTGGGATCTTTACAAGATAAATAAAATGAATAATAAACAAATGAATCTAAACTATAGATGTATAAATAAAATGAATAGGAAAAAATGAATCAAAACCGATGATGGAACATTTGGTTTTCACTTTAAAGAATCCTACCAGAATATATCAAGGCATGCCTTGATTAATGTCATAGTAACTATGTTTAATGACATACCATGTCTAAACACTCTATTTCCACACATTCATTTCCTTTATTTATGTAATCAAAATCACATATCTAGTAGCCGCAACTCATATTTTTCAGATCACAACACTCGAAAAATCCTAAAAACACAATAATAGTGAAATCATTCAAAAGCCACATAAAAAACATAATTTATGAGGATAAAATGTTCAAAACTCTAAAGAAATAATAAAACAATCATATGTTGAGAAATATAAATGATTATATCATTGTAAAAATATTAAAATAAATCATTCTTCTATCATTTAAATGGAAGCAACTATGTAAACATTATGATTCAAAAATGATATTGGTCATACCATATTTATCAAATTAATCAAATAGATTAACATGAATGTAATGTGAAATTTTTTTGATTCAAGGGAAGTAAAAATTAAAAAACTATAGATCAAAAAATAATATAGGATTTTTGAAACTATGTAAAAAAATATATGGGACCATGAAGGATTTAATCTAAGTTTCTTGTGACATGGGATGAATGATACCATTTAATACCTAAAAAACTATATATATATGGGTAAAATATTTTTGATTCATAGATCCCTATAGATTAAAAAAAAAGAAACAAAATTGAGGATTAAACAAAAAAAATCAAAGATGAGAGAAAAAAATATACTTAATAATACATCACCTTAGGATTATACATAAATTTATTTTTTTACATTGTTAATTAAAGGTAAAAAAATCAACATAACACTATCAAGAAAAATATGAGAAGAATTAGTGAATTTTGATAGGAGGAGATGACATTGTAAGGGAAAAAGTTATACCAAAATGAAGCAGGCATCAGAATTTGAACACTAAGATGATGAATTTGAAGACCTGAAGTGAAAGATCATAGGTTTAATTAATAATATGAACCTATAATTTACTTAAATATTACAAAGACACTAATCAATGGCCATATTAAAAGTTATCAATATGTAGTTGAAAGTTATGGTGGTGGTTTTGGTTTGAAAATCTAATATCATGAATTCCAAAACTTATTAGAAATAAATATAAGTTACTTATAATTTAATATTAAACATTATAAAGACATGAATTAATGGTTGTATTAAAAGTTGGCAGGTTCAAAAAGATTGAATTACTTTAAAAAGGGAGATACTTGAAGACAAAAAGTAATATAATACAAAATTTTCTACTAAAAACTATATAATAAGCCTATAGAATTTTATTTGGTATAATTTATTAATACTTACAACATAATAATTTGGTATCAACATATTCTATGAATCTTACCCATTATGAATTTTGTTTGATGATCAATGGTGTTTTTGGTTTATGAAAATAATCATAGGAAGATTATCACAGTCAGGGTTGTTTGATAGAATCAAAATCCTAACTGCATATAGTTTTCATAAGTTTTATAGGTGTTATGGGCATCATTCAATAATTTTTGGATTATTTTATTTCCTAAATAGATCCATGACTCAAGTAAGGCTTGGATAATTGAATAAGTGGGCCATTTCTAAGACTTGTCTCACCCTTTACTTCTATAGGAATTGTAGCAACATATTTGTTTAATGATTGAGAGAAATATGTGAATGGTAAAAAGGAGAGTGATGATACTATAAGTAGATATAATTATTTTATGGGAAACATGTATGTCATATCAATAATAAAATATTTTAAAATGATGAATTGAGAGAGTGAAAAAATTAATAGAATAAAAAATAATGATATTTCATCTAAATCATTCTAATTGATTTGAATTCTAAAATATTAATTGAGTAGTTTTTACAATGTTACTTTTTTGGTTGAAACTACATCTAAGAATTAAGTATAAGTTCATTCATGGATTATAGTAGATGTTAAAGTGTATGTAGTTAAATTAGAATCAGGTACAAACTAAGACTGCCAACTCCTTTACAATGCATAAGTTAAAAAACATGAAAATATTACATAATAATGAATAATTAAATCTCATTATATAGAATTAATTATAGTGAAAATGGAATTTTTAAGGCTGAAATGAAGAGGAATAAATGGGATTGAGTGAAAAGACATATTATCTATAATAGAGGTTGACTTTATCTCACATTTCTAGAAGTTTATTTGGAATTAGAATACATTTGATACATTTTTGAGTAATTTAGTAAGGTGTGAAACATTGTTTTGGTATCTAATGCTGTAAATAGATAATATATTATGAAATTAGAAGTTAATAAAGTAACTGTAATCTATATATTAATAGTTTAAGTTAAATTCAAATATAACTACCTTTATTTCCAAAAATAACCCATGGAAGATGACTAAAAAGGATTTAGAATACTACTTAATGAAATAAAAAAAATGAAAATAGTGAATATGAATTTAGATACAAATTAAGACAAACAAGATGATTACCTATTAAAAATGTTCGATGCCTTCCAAAGGAATATGATAATGATGTGAAACTTTTCAATTTCTAACTTCTTGTACCATAGAATGTTCAGAGTAACAAAAATTTAACATTAATATTTTTCAATTTAGGATGATTTTATCATCAATAAATTATTAAAATACTTATATTTTAAAGTAAAATTAATCCATAATTTCTAGTAACGTAAGTCAAAAATATGTATTTTATTACAGAAAAGATATATTAAGTGGAAAATGAATAATAAAACCATCTATATTATATTGAATATAAATACTATAAATGAAGGTCTGATTGATTTAATTTAAATAGAAATTTCATAACATGGAAGTTATTAATATATTAGAATGAATCTCATTAATATAAATAGATATATTTAAGTTTTAATAATATTATTATAGTAGACTAGAATTTAATTTTTTTAGATGGAGTATATATAAGGAAATTATCCAAATCCATTTTTAGAAATTAGTGCAGTACAAATAATTCTAAAATCCAAACCTCTAAAATCACCACAGAAAAAATATTGAATATAAATTGAATAGAGAACCAAATTGTAACGTCCCGGTTCTGAGTGCTGCCCAAAGGTTCCCCGTACCTGGTTGGTCACATGGCCTCAAGCGCATTTCCTTGAATTCCAGAGGCTGCTGACTAGCAGCATGGGCCTTGGGTGTGATAGTGGGAAAACTACGCCCTCATTGGCAGAAAAACACAATAGAATAACAATAATAAACAACCGAAACATATATAAATAAATGATGCATGTCATATTCAACTAAGAAAGTAGTTAAACAAGTCACAATGATAGAAATAAAATATTGAAACCAAGGTACATAAAACAATAAACTCCAACAACATTTCAAGCCTCAGCTTGGTCCCATGCTCTCCAGATCCAACAACAATCAAGTACCTGATGAAGAAGGGCGCTTTCCCTTATATATACCTATAACCATATAATCTTTTTGGGCCCAAAAGAATGACCCAAAAAGGGTGTGAGATGAATCCCAGTAGGAAACCACCAAAATATCTGTTCCTAACTGTCAGTGAATATATATAGAAGGCAATAGGAAAAATGAAGCAATAAACAAGGAAGTACTCAAAAGTAAACAATCTTACAGTTTCTAATTACATTCATTTATATTTATTAATTATTCAAAACATTGAATAATGAAACCCTGGGATCTACCCTAAGCTATGTATCCCCTATGTAATAGAAAAAAAGATGTCTCAGAAGATCATCTAACAATCAAGTAATACTTAGTCCAAGCTTGTGCTTCAGCTTGGTAGACTAATCACATTCAACCAATCATTCACAAGAAACCCTATGGGAAAGTTCTCACAGTCAAACCCTCTGGTTTAACATATCATAAAATCAATAAAGATATAACAACCCTCTGGGAAAGCTCACGCAGTCCAACCCCTTTGGTCCCACAGAAACAAAGACTCTATAAGGAATCACTCACCGTCAATTCCCCCTATAGTCTTTTAACGATAAACTATAGACTCTATGAGGAAGCACTCAATGTCAATTACCCCTGTGGTCTCGTGACGGTATAATATAGACACTCTGAGGGAGAACTCACTGTTAATCCCCCCTATGGTCTCACAACATAAATATAACATACACTATGGGGAAGACCTCAATGTCAATTCCTCTTATGGTCTAATTACACCAGGTTCTCATAGCCTTGTATAAAAAAATTGTGCACAAATGATATCCAGCAGCCCAAAGTAATATCAAATACTAAAATGCTAAGTAGTTACAATGCACAATACAAGAATTTAATAAACAAAAAAAAGCAATCAATTCCAACCTAACAAGCAAGGCAAGGAAACAAGGTCTGCCTCTTAGGCAACCTTGACTAAACAACCATAAACATTCAAATAAGGAAATTCACCCATGGGGTGTCCCCTAAACATGAAATTTAGCATAATATATAAACTAAAAACCTTAATATATCAATCAATCTAAGGAAGATGATAATTGGGTTAAATTCATTAACACGAAATACCTGAATCATGGGTAATCGACACTTAGGAATATATAACTCAAATAAAAACTCTGAAAGGAAACAAAACATTTACATTGATGTTGTATGATGATCACTCTCAAACTTCATCCCCTTAATCATATTATAACTTAGTTGATCTAAAAAAAGGTAAAAAAAGTTCAACCTTGGATAACTCGAGAGAGAGGAGAAATCAGAAAGAGAGGTTTAAGAAGAACCATGAACTCACCAAGGCAATTCCAATGAAATTGAAAATGTTTGATTCAGATAACAGATGACAGATCGGTGGTTCAGAGAATATTCAATGATTTTGTACACTCCTTCACGAGGAATGACTAGAATAAGGGATTTCAGAAGATGAGATGTGACCCCGGTCCAATTAATCTAATAAAAAGAAAAGTACATGGCATGTTCATTTAATGTACATGTCGTGTACTAGCCTCAACCGTCCCCCACATTAGGCAGTCCACACGACCATTTACTCGGACATTACACAGCCAGTACATGGATACCCATGGCAACTAGTTACATGGTTTGTACTTAGGATTACATGTCGTGTACTTAGAAAATTTCCAAAATCATCCTTTTTCCTCAAAAACACCCAAAATCAAGATCCATACCTGAAAAGAAGATCCGGGTTCTTACAAACTTCCCCCTTAAATAAATTCATCCCCAAATTTCCCTTCTAAGGGTGGTGAAGAAGAAAATTCAAATAAATCTATCCAC
This sequence comes from Viscum album, assembly GCA_963277665.1. Lineage (NCBI taxonomy): Eukaryota > Viridiplantae > Streptophyta > Magnoliopsida > Santalales > Viscaceae > Viscum > Viscum album. The sequence continues at coordinate 352,548,533 of OY728155.1, read as the reverse complement.
TTTGATTGCACATCGGTCTCCCTCTCCCAAGTCTCGTCCTGTACTCGCCTGTGCTTCCATAGCACCCATACCAGAGGAACAGACTGACCACAAAGAACCTTCATACTACGATCCAAAATTCATATATTTTTCTCCTCAAAGGATGCACCCACCTCCAAATCAACCTCCTCAGGTTGAAAAATGTGATACGGGTCTAAAAAGTAACATCATAGCTGAGAAACATGAAAGACATTATGCATATCCCGATACCTCTAAGGTAACTGAAACTGATAGGCAACCAACCTGAATCTTTCCAAAACCTCAAACGGACCGACATATCTTGGTGAAAGCTTTCCCTATCTCCTAATCCTCCTATATCCCAACCTCAGTGTGACATGGTAGAAAAACTAATCTCCAACCTTGAACTCTAGAGGTCATCTCCATCAATCAACATAATATTTCTGGCAAAACTGTGCAGTATCCATCCTCTTCTGAATCAACTCCTCCTGCTCAGTGGTCTCTTAGACAAGACGAGGTCCCATTATAGCTGCCTCTCCTACCTTCAACCAACATAGGGGTGATCAGAATGGCCTACCGTACAAAGACTCATAAGGTGCCATCTAAATCATCATTTGACAACTATTATTGTAGGTAAACTCCACTAGGAATATATGTCTCTCCCAAGAACCCACAAAATCTAGGACGCATGCTCAAATCATGTCCTCCAACACCTAAATTGTGCACTCAGACCAACTATTTGTCTGGGGATGGTAAGCTATACTCAGAATTGCCTTTGTACCCAAAGCCCTTTGCAGTCCCTGTCAGACACGATAAGTAAAACAAATATCTCTGTTTAAAATGAAAGAGTGAAGAAACCCATGAAAACATACAATCTGTCTGATGTACAACCTTACAATATCCTCAACACTGAAGGATTACTTGATCAGAAAGAAATGTGAAACCTTCACGAGTCTATAAATGATAACCAAAACTACATCATTCCCTCAATGTGACCTCAATAACCCCGTCATGAAATCCATCGCAACATCATTCCACTTCTACTCAGGAATGAGAAACTATTGTAACAACCCTTCCGATCACTGGTGCTCTACATTCACCTGATAATAGGTGGAACACCTCATCAAAAAACCAATAATATCTATCTTCATACCTAGCCACCAATACTAACGGTGTAGATCTCAGTACATCTTGGTGACACCAGGATGAACTGCCTAAATTGAGGAATGAAAATCCTGCATCATCTCCTCACGTATTTCTGCTGAAACCCATACATGCCCATGAAAATTCAAGATCTCATCCTCTCCTACAGTTCATCTAGGAGTAGGGTCCTCAACTGAAACACTCTCATACATGACTAGGACTTCAGAATATGATAGTTACCTCATTCGAACTCGATCCAGAAGAGTAGTAGTAACAAATACAGAAGAAAGAAACATCTTCCCCTATCTTTCATGAACCTCCAAATGCATCTCAGAGAACAGAGCCATAATATTCCACTCACTACTGGCCTCTTGAACTTCTTGTGTCTGAGTCCTCCTACTCAATGCATCAGCCACTGCATTTCCTTTCCTAGGCGTGTAGGCAAGATAAAAGTCAAAAGACTAAATGTACTCAACCCACATTTTCTGTCTCAAATTCAGATCATGCTGAGTAAACATATACTTGAGACTTTTATGGCCAGTGAACACCACAAAATGCTCTCCCAAAAGATAATGTCTCAAACATCTTAAAGCATGCACAAATGCAGCTAACTATAGATTGTGCATTAGGTAATTCCTCTCATGTGGCCTCAACTACCAAGACCCATACACAATAAATCCTCCCTCTTTCATAAGCACTTCTCCCAGTCTGATACCTGATGCATCGTAGTAAACAATATAACTCTCGATCGGATCTGAAAAAACTAGTATCGGTGCTGAAGTCAACCTCCCTTTCAGCTCCTGAAAGGATGAATCACAAGAATCAATCCACATGTACTTTTAACCCTTCTTAGTTAGTCCCGTCAGCGGAACTTCTAAGAATTAAAAGTCCTGTATAAAGCATCTTTAGTAACCATTCATCCACAGAAAATTTTGTAGCTCAAAGATGTTCTTCATATGCTCTTAGTAAACTACCACTCTCACTTTCTCTGGGTATACTGACACTCCTATCTCTGAGATTACATGACTAAGAAGTGAATCTGGTCCATCCAAAAGTGGAATTTTGAGAGCTTGGCATATAACTGATGCTCTCTCAATGTACTTAATACGATCTCAAGATGAGTGTCATGGCTGTGTTGAGTGTGAGAGTACACCAAGATATCATCCACAAAAACTACCATAAAGGAATCCAAGTAAGGATGGAACACTTGGTTCATCAGTTCCATGAAAACTACTAGCGCTCTTATGAGACTGAACGGTATAAACACATACTCTTATAGACCATACCTGCTATAAAAGGATTTAATAAGTATATCTGATGGTCTAAAGCACAACTGATGATAACTGAATCTCAATTCATTCATCAAGAACACCTGATCTCCTCAAAGATGATCAAATAGATCATCAATCCTTGGTAAGGGATATCCGTTTTAACAATCAACTAGTTTATCTTCCGATAATCCACACAAAGTATTAGGGTACCGTCCACCTTACTTGTGAAAAGGATAGGTGAACTCTAAGGAGAAGTACTGGTTAGGATGAAACCCTTTTACTACAACTCCTCCAACTACTTCTTGAGATCCTATAACTCTGGTGTAACTATCCTATAATATGGACACCAGTGCCACTCCTGGCATAAGATCAAAAGAGAAATTTACCTCTCTCTCTGAAGGTAAAACTAAAAATTCATCTAGAAAGACATACCTGAAACAATCCACCACTGGAGGAAAGTCCATATATGAAGTCCCATAGTCATCCAGATATAAACTAGAAATCTGGGCTATAATTCCTCCTAACCCATGATGCCTGGTTCCAACTCTACTTTCCTAGACATCTGATTCGCCCTTTTGTAGAAAATATCCTCCCTCTGGTGATGTGAAACTCACCCTGTGGAAATAGTAGTCAAAAAAGGCCTAGAAAGCGACTAACCAATCCATTTCGATAATGACATAAAAGCCCATCATCTCTAAGACATAGAGGTCCTAAAAGAATTGACACCCAATAACCTCAATAGGGCACTCCTTTCACTGACATACACTATCCTTCTTAATCCCCGATGGAGTGTCTAGCATCATAACATCCTTAGAAGAAAAGATACAAAGCCCAAAGCTCTCCACAATGACAACATATATAAAACTATGGGAATAACCTGTATCAAAAATAGAAGAAGCTAAAATTGAGGCAACTATAATTTTAACTCTAACCATAGAGAATCTAGGATCCTACTCCTATTGGGTCTGATTCAATGAAAAGTTTTGACTTGTACTATTGCCCTGTGACCCTACCTGACTACCCTGAGAGGATCCACCCAGTTTTTGTTGAAAGCCTACTGACTAGATACCATGACCACGACCTTCTCCTCACCATGAATGGCTAGAAAAAGTCTAGTTCATAAACTAATGAGAAAATGGTGGTCCTAATCCTGAACGTGGAGTTGTAACAAAACCCCCATCACTAGATACTGGTGAGAAAAACCAGCAAAAATGCTGAAGATGACCCATATTTCCACAAACTCATCACTCAACTAGGTCTCTCAGGCACTGAGGTCTCATATTCCCACTCTTACCACACTGATATCATACCACCCATCTACCTGAAGGAGTATCCCATTTACTTGAATCTCCACACGTAGGCTCCCTATGATGCTTCCTACTATCAGCTGGAGGAGTACCAACTCTGGATACCGAACCGCCCTGGCTCACAGCTCCAGACTCCATTAGATTATGCTCAGTTATCATCACTTATTTGACTATAAAAGATATATAAGTAAACCTTAATATGTTCACCTGGGATCAAATGTCATGTCTGAGACCATCCTCAAACATGCTATCCAAAAATAACTCATCACCCCCAGAATGGGTGTGTAGCACTGCAGCTCTGTGAAGAGAGAAGAATACTCCATGACTGAAAGAGTACCCTGTTACAGACCCATGAACTCTTGGGCTTGGTCTGCCCTCAAGGTATCTGGGTATAAATAGTCATATAAGGTATACTGAAACTCATCCCATGCCATAACTTGTTGGCATCCCGCCTATGAGATAACATCCCATCATATCTTGACAGAATCACGTAAGATATAAGTCGAGAGCTTAACCCTTCTCTCCAGAGGTGTATCTAGATGATAAAAGATATCTAGCATGGATTCTAGTAATGTCTCTGATTCCTGAGGTCATCCATACCCTAAGAATGTGGGAGGATGCTGCTATTGAAAAACCAATGTCAAATCTGCCATGGATAGGGCAGGATGCGGTGCTCCCAAGTAGGCCTGCACAAACCTCATGAAGCCTTCTCAGAACTATACATCAGCACTTGTGTCTGGTATTATATATGGTTCTATGATAGGAACGATGGGAGGATCTGATGGTAGTCCCTGATCTATCCTTTCTGGCGTCTGATCATTGCCCTGCACCTGGCGTACAACCGGAGGATGTCTTGGTGGCATGGATCTACAAGTTCAAGTGCACACCTCAGTTTAAGATTATCAAGGAACAAAACTTAGAATTTCAATAAAGGAACAGGAGAAGAAAACTTTCAAGTTTCTCAAAATAGGGTTACACGATGTGTATACCCTCCACACGATGTGTTACCTTAGGTTTCAACATGGGTGTTTACCTCTACCAAACCTGGTCATGTAATACCCCTACACACGACATGTTCCTTGCAAGACACGACATGTACTTGAATTTTTCCTCCTTCCCAAGTTCTTCTACATGGCTAAACCACACAGTTCTTCCTTGGGTAACACTACATGGAATGTTCACACTAGACATGGTGTGTACCACTTAAGTTTCAACCACCTGTGTCATTAGTCACATAGTTGGAGACATGGTCGACTCTACACAACTTGTAAGAATGGGACACAACGTGTACTACCTATGTTTTATCCACCCATGTTGTTAGTCATACGATCAGATATATGGCCTCTTCGGCATGACATGTACTCCTAGTACACAGCGTGTGCTACCCAAGTTCCCCAACCCCGTGTCTCTGCTCACACAGTAAGTCACATGGTTAAAGACTACACGACGTGTACATATAGTGCATGGAATGTACTTAAGAAATGTTGCTTCTTCTATAATAGAAGAACAAATGGCATGTGTTCATAACACTACACACCATGTTTTCTAGGTTTTTAGATAGTAGGCCTATGAAACTCCTCCGAAACTCTTAAAAACATAAAATCTTGTCCAAGGAATGAAAAATTCCGACCCGTGAGAGCCCATAATCCCCCAAATCAAAGTTTGTAATCCTTATTCACATCATAAATAGACAAAATTAAATTAAATTTCATACATGATCCACCAATTTATGATCCAAGAGGGCCCATAACACCTCCAGGACCAAAGTTTAACATCCATCCAAACAAAACTTTACAATTTCCAATACCCTATCAAAATAGTAGGTATCTCTATCATGGAATCTATCACAACATCATGAATTTCTAGAAAAAAATCTATCACAACAACTTGCAATCAGATGTTAATCCCAAATGGCATGACAAGAATGCATGAAATGTGATATCTATAAAGTTCCTATATGATGAATGATATGGAATACCTTCATCTCATAGGGTTGCAATAGAAATATAACCTTAATAACATCAACAATAACATCACAATACAAGTGAATCACCCAATGGTGAAATCAAATCAACTGTAACAATTGAAAAAATGGAAAAATTTCAATATTTGAGGTAAATTTGTTTTTCCCTATACACGAGTTAGCTACTATTGGAAAAAACTTATTACCAACAACTTATTCCTTCCTATACCGGTCTATAGGCTCCAAATAGTAAGACAAAGTAGAAAAGAAACCCCTATGATACCAATTTTTAACATCCCAGTTCTGGGTGCCACCCAAAGGTACCCCGTACCTGGTTGGTCACACGGCCTCAAGCGCATTTCCCCAAATTCCATAGGCTACTGACTAGCAGCGAGGGCCTTGGGTGTGATAGTGGGGAAAATATTCCCTCATTAATAGAGGAACACAATGTAATAACAATAATAAATAACTACATCATATATAAATAAATGATACATGTCACATGTAACTAGGAAATCAGCCAAATAAGTCACAATTCTAGAAATACAATACTGAAACCAAGGTACAAAAAATAGTAAACTTCAACAGCATCGCAAGCCTCACCTTGGTCTCATTTTCTCCAACTCCAACAACAATCAAGTACCTGATGAAGAAGGGATCTTGCCCTTATCTATAACTGCAACCATATAATCTATTTAGGACCAAAAGCATGACCCAAATAGGTGTGAGATGAATCCCAGTAGGAAACCACCAAAAGATCTGTGCCTAATTGTCAGTGAATATATATAGCAGGCAATATGAAAAATGAAGTAATAAACAAGAAATTATTCAAAAGTAAACAATCCTATAGTTTCCAATTACATTTATTTAAATTTATTAATTATTCAAAACATTGAATAATGAAACCCTAGGATATAGACTAATCTTTGTATCCCCTGTGTAATAAAAAAACAAATGTCTCATAAGACCATATAACAATCAAGTAAGACTGAGTCCAAGCTTGTTCTTCATCTTGGTAGACTCGTCACATTCAACCAATAATTCACAAGAAACCCTAGAAATTTCTCATAGTCTAACCCCTTTGGTTCAAAATATCATCAAATTAATAAATATATAATGACCCTCTATGAAAGATCATGCAATCTAACCCATTTGGTACCACAGAAACAAAGACTCTTTGAGGAAGCACCCACCGTCAATTCCCCCTGTGGTATTTTAATGATAAACTATAGACTCTATGAGTAAGCACTCAACATCCATTCCCCCTGTGGTATCATGACGATATAATATAGACACTATAAGGGAGAACTCACTATCAATGTTCACTATGGTCTCGCAACATAAGTATAATAGACACTATGGGGAATCCCTCAACTTCAATTCCCCCTATGGTCTAATTACACCAAGTTCTCATAGAACTGTGTAAAAAAACATGCACAAACAATACCCAACAACTCAAATTAATATCGACTACTACAAGGATAAGTAGTTACAATGCATAACACAAGAATTTAACAAATATAAAAAATCAATCAATTCCGACCTAACAAGAAAGGAAAGGAAACAAGGTCTGGCTCTTAGGCAACCGAGACCAAACGACCATAAAAATTCAAACAAGGAAACTCACCCATTCTGTGTCCCCTAAAAATGAAATTTAGCATAATATATCAATGAAAACCCTTAATCTATCAATCAATATAAGATAGATGATAACATGGTGAGATTCCTTAACACGAAATACCTGAATCATGGTTAATCATCACTTAGGCATATATAACTCAAATAAAAACTCTGAAAGTCAACAAAACACTTTCATTGATGTTGTATGATAAACACTCTTGAATGTTGGCCCTTGAATTGGCCTATAACATCGTATATCTATAAAAATATAAAAAACGTTCAACCTTGGATAACTCTAGAGAGCAGAGAAACCAGGAAGAGAGATTCAATAAGAACCAATAAATCATCAAGACGATTCTAACACAATCAACGATGTCTGATTCAGAGAACAGATGAAGGATTAGTGGTTCAGAGAAGATTCTACGATTCTATATGATTTTTTGTGAGGCACGACTAGAAGAAGGGATTTCTGAAGATGAGACACGACCCTGATTCGATTAATCCAATAAAAATAAAATTACAAGGCATGTTCATTTAATTTACACACCGTGTACTAGCCTCAACTGGCCCCCACTTTAGGCGGTCCACATGGCCATGTACTCAGCTGTTATACAGCCAGTACATGGCTACCTATGGCAACCGGGTACACGACGTGTACTCAGGAGTACACGACGTGTACTCATAAAATTTCAAAAATATTCCTTTTCCCTCAAAAACACCTAGAATCAAGATCCATACCTGAAAAGAAGATCTGAGTTCTTACACAAATAATTTTTAATTAGTTTCTTATAGGCTAGTTACATAGTAGATATTTTTTTAAATGGAATTATAGAATATGTATTCTATAGAAGGCCCAATTGAAAACATTATGTGGAGTGGAATATAGATAGATGAATGAGAATCAAGGGTTTCATGGAAAGGGAAAAAATAGATTTCTAAGAGAGGACCCCTAGAGATTAGGTTTCTTTAACTATGAAGTAAAAAAAAATGAAAAATGATAAATCATAGTTGTGATGTCAGCTTCAATCAATGGGTCGACTTGTCTTGTCACCTTCAATCAATAGTCTATTTCATTGTCAATGGAAAGACATAATCTGATGTGGTGATAATAAGGAGCATTAATTCAAGTAAGAAAGTGTGAATAGGTTAAGGAGGTTTGGGAATCACATATGGTTTTATAAATATTATTTGAAGGTAAATAAAATAGATGATAGTGTAAAGTTGTATTTGGATGCAAACCAAAGAAGAAACCCATGTGTAGATTGAAGCAATTCAAAGTGGATGAATATTTGTTGGTAGGGTTTTCCTAGAGGGAATATACTTAGTAGGTGGAGAGATTGATTGAATGGAATCAAAATAGAAGGTTTAAATTAGATTATATAATCATTTTTAGGATTTATCTAGTGGAAACTGTAGGTTCCAGGTGCAACAGAAGCACGTGGGTGGATGTGCCCACTTGGCATTTTGTTATTAACAATGATCAATACAGGATCAATACGACGATAAACGCTAGTATCCATGGATCGAATCATATAAATAGACAATGAAAAGGAAAGTCCCAGAACCATTAAGTAGGATCGTTACAAGTTGATTATAATTAATTTAATCAATTGAAAAGAAATACCTTTTGGGTGTTCTTTCTTTGTTGATGTTCTTGATCATGTTCCAATGTGATTCTTTGTTGCGTCACATAATCCAAGTGTAGACTTCCTTTTGTGGTGATCCACACGTATACCTCATATCTCGGGATGTCGCCAAAGGAGTCTCCAGGTGCTAGCATGGAGAAACCTTTGCTTGCGTTGTCCGCCTTAGATCGTCTTGATCCGATGAAGATGATCTCTCTCGGTCTTGAGAGCATTCTTGGAGGAAGAGGTTCTTTCAGCCTTGAAATAATTCTCCAAATTTGTTGTGTACAATGATTCTCTTGTTTGTAGGAAAAGAGTTGGGGTTGTGAGGATATTTATAATTAGGTTTGAGGTTTTAGAGTTATGAAAATAAATAAACGCGTTACGCGTTTTATTTATTTCATTGACTCTTATTTAAAACCCCCATGTTGAATAATTAATTCCTTGACATGCGCCCATGCTGATTATAATAAATATCATTTAAAATAATATTATATCCTCAAAATCTAGACTAGAAAAACTATACAGCGTGTATTAATAAATACATGGCGTGTACTTGTTTTTCATTGAAAACTATACGGCGTGTACATTCAATGTACACGGCATGTATATCTTGTTTTCATTTATTCATTTACTTTCCATAAAGAAAACTACACGACGTGTAATTATTAATACACAGTGTGTGCTTGTTTTTCATGAAAAACTACACGGCGTTTAATATTTAATACACGGTGTGTATATCTTGTTTTTCATTTCCTTCTTCCTCCATCATTAAAACGATTTAGGATTCCTTGAATAATTATTAAACCACGTACGGGAATAATCTTTATTCTACTTGAGATACTTGAATACATTTATTGTGTGACCCTCTAGGACTCTTTCTCGTTGGCATTAGGCGAGCTTGCCTAAAGTTCAAGATTACTGTCTAGCAACGGGTCAAGGCACTCAAGAGAAAGAAGTTGATGCTGCATTGACATATCACCTCATATGAATGCTTACTGTGTAATTTAATCCCTTTGTCTCAATATCTCATCAAGAGGGTTTCATGGTAGTGTCATAAACCTATATTCTTGATCCATCGTTCTTTGACTACCTGAAATAAACTCGTCGTTTACACCATGTCCATGGAATTTAATGCGACAGTTCTATTTCAATCAAAGGGCTGTGATATCAACTTCCATAAATGGAAGGGGAAAATCCTTCCTCGACTTATCCATTAACAATATGTCACTCGTGACGAACCCAACGTACCCTACTTCTCGCCAACTGTATGCATGACGGTTTTCATCAGTAAATCTAAGTGCGCGAGTCATGACATGAGTTAATGATAATATTCTAGTCTAAGGACCATTACACATGCTCATATATAGCAATGTCCGATGACACCAAGACATGCGGAATTGCTACTAGAGGGTCTATTATCATAATCTCTCATCTTGGAGATTACCAAGTGCGAACTCCATGAGAGAGAGTCTCGTCTTCTTATGAGTACTCGCACATGATGGTCTGTATACTATGTGTCCTATCATAGTATGTAATCCAATCGGAGAACTTTATTTAAGAACATTGTTATAGAATTTCAAGGTTCTCATCATAGCATGGATCTGTCATGACCTTATCAATGCAACAAATATTCCAAGACATTATTATATTATAGTCATGAAGAACAATGAACAATATATAATAAGTGAACATTCATGTAATCAAAGTACAAAATAGTTGGTTCTCAGGACACCAACCCTTACAAACTACCACTTGGACTAGAGCCAACTGCCTACGACTTTTAGTCCGCTAGACCTCACATGATGATCATGTTTCTGCTGATTCAAGTATTTAGTAAAGGGGTATTCCACGTTGTCTTCCGTGGAAATACTGATCACTGCAACTTCACCTCTCTGAGAAAAATCCCTCAAGAGATGATACTTCCAAAGTATGTACTTTGTCCGCTGACGTGACCTTGGCTCTTTTGAAAGTGCCAACACTGCAGTATTATCACAATAAAGTGTGATAGGATCTTTACTACTCGGTACTACATCCAGATCTTGGATGAAGCTTCGCATCCATACTGCTTCTTTAGCTGCCTCAAAAGCTATGATATACTCAGACTCCGCTGTAGAATCTTCCAACACACTTTGCTTTGAGATCTTCCAGCTCATTGCACCTCCATTCAAATTGAAGATGTATCTAGTCTGTGACTTCATGTCATTTTGATCAGTCTAGAAACTAGTATCTACATGTCCTCTGATGAATAGTTCCTCATCTCCTCCATAAACTAGGAACGTATCCTTAGTACGCCACAGATACTTAAGGATCGTCTTGACTTCCATCCAATGGCGGTCCCCTGGATCAGCTTGATATCTTCCCACCACACTTAATGCGTAAGCAACATCTAGCCTCGTACATAGCATATCATACATGACTGACCCAATCGCGGATGCATAAGGTATCCTTGACATTCTCTTTCTTTCCTCATGTGTCTTAGGACACATTTTCTTGGAAAGATGGATGCCATGTGACACTGGAAACAATCCCCTCTTAGACTGTTCCATACTGAATCTCTTCAGTATCTTGTCAATGTATGTACTTTGACTCAGGCCCAGCATTCTCTTGGATCTATCACGATGGATCTTGATACCAAGAATATATACTGCCTTGCCCAAGTCTTTCATGGAGAAGAATTTATGCAACCATGCCTTAACTAACTATAAGACAAGTACTTCATTTCCAATTAGTAATATGTCATCAACATATACTATTAGGAAAATGACCGCACTTCCACTAAACCTCTTGTAGACACAAGTCTCACATTTATTCTTAACAAAGCCAAATTCTGTTACAGCTTCATCAAAATGAATGTTCCATGACCTTGATGCTTGATTTAATCCATAAATGGATTTCTGCAACTTTCATACCTTGTTGGCATCCTTTAAAGTCACAAACCCTTCATGTTGTGTCATGTAGACATCTTCCTAGAAGTTCCCGTTAAGGAATTCTATTTTGAAATCCATTTTCCAAATTTTAAAGTCATGGTAAGCAGTAATGGCCAATAGTATTCTGATGGATTTCAGCATCGCAATCAGTGAAAAGGTTTCATCATAGTCAATTCCTTGACGTTGTCTAAAACCTTTTGCAACCAGTCGTGCCTTATAGGTGCTGAATTGACCCTCCATGTCTAGTTTCTTCTTGAATACCCATTTATTACCAATAGGCCATACATCAACTGGAGGATCTATCAAAATCCAGACTTGGTTTTGGTACATGGAATCCATTTCAGAATTCATGGCTTCTTGCCACTTGGCAACGTCTGTGCCTTTAACTGCTTCCTTGTAGGTAAGAGGATCATCATTGTCAACCAATAATGAATCACCATCCTTGGTGATAAGAAAACCATATCATTCTAGTTCTCTCACCTCTCTCATTCTCCTACGCAATTCTTGTGTCTCTGGAACAGATTGTTCTTCCACGGGGCTTTGTGGAATCTGTTCCTGTACCAACTCCTGTGTATCTTGAGCCTCAACTTCATCGAATTTTATCTCTCTCCCACTATCTCTTTTGGAGATGTGATCCCTCTCAAGGAATATGGTGTGTCTTTCCACTGTAACCTTTTTTTTGAGGGTTTGTATAGGTAATATCCCCTTGTTTCCTTGGGATATCCTATAAAGATACACTTTGTGCCTCGGTGTGCAAGTTTGTTACATGAAGAGGCCTTAAAAAATTCTTCGCTACCCCACACATGTAAATTCGATAACATGGCTTTGCGTCCACTCCATAACTCGTATGGAATACCATTTATCGATTTAGTTGGTACTTGGTTTAGTATGTGTGCTGCTGTTTGTAATGCATATCCCCAAAAGGATAATGGAAGACTCGCATGACTCATCATTGATCTCACCATGTCCAGCAGGGTGTGGTTCCTCCTTTCACTTACACCATTCCACTGAGGTGTGTAAGGAGGAGTGAGTTGAGATAGAATCCCAAACTCCCGTAAGAAATAAATGAAGTCCTGATTAAGATATTCTACTCCTCTATCTGATCAGAGTTTCTTAATCTTCTTACCAAGATGGATCTCTACTTCATTCTTGTATTCTTTGAACCGATCAAAAGAATCTGACTTATACCTCATTAAGTAAATATATCCATATCTACTAAAATCATCAGTAAAAGTTATTAAGTACGAGAACCCACCCCTTTCTTCAACTGGAAATGGTCCACACACATCTATGTGAACTAATTCTAGAAGCTCTTTAGCCCTTTCACCTTTCCTACTAAATGGGGACTTGGTCATTTTGCCTTGTAGACACTCATGACATACACCAAGTGGTTTTAGTTCTAAAGAATCTAAATACCCATCTTGATGTAATTTTGTCAAACGTTTCTCATTGACATGACCTAGCTAGTGATGCCAAAGTTGGGTGTGGTATGAGTCATGTGAATTAACTTTTTCATCGATTTCTATTACTTGGTTTGTGTTCTCCAACACATAAAGGTCGTTATATAAATGTGCCCTACCAAAACAAATGCTATCTTTATAAAAGTAGCAATATCTATTTCCAAACTTGAAGATGAATCCACCAGTATCTAATATAGATATTGAAATAATGTTTTTGGTTACAGAGGGTACATAATAACATCCTTTCAAAACCAAGACCATCCTAGTAGGCAATGTGAGATGGTAGTCCCTGATAGCTACAACAACAAGTCTGGCTCCGTTGGCTGCTCGTAGATCTACCTCCCCTTGATTAATCTTCTTGAATCTACTTGGTTCATGTATTTGGATACATATGTGAGCACCAAAATCTATATCTAATACCCAATTTTTAGAAACAGATAGATTTCATTCGATGAAAAACACACCTGAAGCTTCCCCTTGCTTCCTTGGCTGGGTGCAGTTTTTCTTCTAGTGGCCCTTCTTGCCACATGCGAAACAAATAGCATCTTGTTCCTTTTCCTCCCCTTTGATCTTCCTTTTCTTGGAATTACTTGATGAAGCTTTGGGCTTAAAGCTCTTCTCCTTCCCTTTCCTTTTATTCACCATGTTGATAAAAGGCTTTTCACGCTTCATGTCATTGTCCACTTGGAGAATAAGGATAAGAAGATCAGACGGAGACTTCTCAATGTTGTTCATGTTGAAGTTCAAAACAAATTTTGAGAAGCTCTGGGGGAGTGATGCAAGAATGGGATTGGTACCCAGTTCTTTGGGGATTTTAAACCCTAGAACCTCTAAGAACTCAATATAGCCAATGATCTTGACTACATGAGGCCCAACTGGGGCACCCTCTCTAAGCTTGCTCTGGAATAGATCCTTGGAGATCTCAAAACTTTCCTGTCTTTCTCTCTCCTGGTATAGACCACAGAGGTGCTCGAGCATGCTATAGGAATCCATGTCTTCATGCGACTTTATGAGCTCACTAGACATTGATGATAGCATCAAACATTGAACATCGAGAGCGTCGTTCAAATGTTGATCATAAACCAGGAAATATTCATCACTTTCCCCTTGGGCGGGCGAATCAGGAACTAAGGACTCCAGCACGTAAAACGTTCGTTCATGGATTAGGATAACCCAAATGCACCTAAACCATTCCTAAAATTTACTGCTGGTGAGGATATTGTCTTTATACAGAATTGATCGCAAAGAAAATGTGGTTGATGAGTTTGTCATTTTGATTCTACAAATTAAAAGAGAAGATTTATCAGTACTTTCTTGATTACATTTTTATGAGAAATAATAAATGAATTTATTAAGTCTCCCACTATTTTATCAAGTCCCAATGGCTCTCACCATTAAACTCAGAATGTCCAATTTCTTTGAAATTCTAGTGGAAAGGATCCATATTCCCCTTCTCATAACCCCAATAAGGGTTGGTCAAGATATTTGAAGGTATTTAGGGAGGTAGGTCTTTTCCAACTGTGAACTTACAGTTCCTTGATCTGTTGATCAAACTCCCCAATCCTGAAATCCTGACTTGGATTTCCTTAACTCTTGCCTCCAATATTACACCAATTCTAGCAAGGGCTACTCCTCTTGATGTAATATGGTTAAGTCTACCCGAAACCTTTCATAAGGGCTTCCTTTATAAAAGTAAGTGTCCCAACAAGGGTTGGTCAAACACATAGTTTTATTGAGTCTTGCCCTTAATCAAGTAACGGAAGGCTTGGTCTGAATTAATATGGTATTGAGGGATTTTAATCTTTATGCATAGTTTAGTATTATCACATGCTTGTTAATATTAAGTGATGCGTGCTTAAGTGATTAACCATGTTCCGATAATGTTTATGCATAGTCCGGTTTTTATTTTATTCCATGTTTGCATGCTTGTTTATTTCATTAATTATGTGATCGTGACAACACATACATAATAAATAAACCATGAAATCAGACAGAAATAAAATAAGATGGCATGATCATGAGCTTCTACTGGTTAGCTTATCTAGCAGTTTGATAAGCTAACCCTGACCTAGGGAAAACACCTTGAACCTGATGGTTCGTGTTTTACAGCTCCCACCTATCCACCTTTGTATCTTCTTGGGTTGGTTTCACCTCAACTTTTGGTTTTGAACCATCTCCTCTAGCTTGGGAGATCCTCCATTACATGGTGTTTACATTAAAGAAATCATGGGCATACAGACCCTACATTTTATTGGAAGAAGGCTCACAGGGAAACAAATTTAAATAAATTTAAATGAAACCAAACACACATACAAAAGGGTCTTTGGTCTAGCTTATGATCATCCATAGAATGCAACAACATTTATGCATATTTAGCATTCAAATTATTTTAATCGTTCTATTATTTAAGATAAGTCGCGCTTTGAAAATAATTAATTATGATATTGTAATTAATCAATTCTTTATCTTAAATTACTTTTTGAATTTCCTTGAGATTCTTCTCATCCATATCCCTTGTACATGTATTTGTACGTTTGGAGGAAACCTGGTGAAATTCCATTTCTATAAAGTACACGACGTGTAGTTTATATTTACACGGCGTGTATTTATTTTCACCTTTTATCCAAAGTACATGTCGGGG
Source organism: Viscum album (assembly GCA_963277665.1). Taxonomy (NCBI): domain Eukaryota; kingdom Viridiplantae; phylum Streptophyta; class Magnoliopsida; order Santalales; family Viscaceae; genus Viscum; species Viscum album. The sequence continues at coordinate 352,532,576 of OY728155.1, read as the reverse complement.
GCTTTGGCGTGTTCTCTGTAATTTGGAAATTTTAGAGTACACGACATGTAGATAAATCATACACGGCGTGTACTTCCTTGTTACATGGTAACCGGCCTGGCGATCCCATGTACGTGGAACAAGACTTCTCCTTGTACACGGTTTTACCTTGGCCAGATCGGACTACACAACATGTTGCTCCAACATACACGCCGTGTATTTCGGTTTCCATGCGCCGTTCAATTCTGGTTAACATAGCATGATTAAAACTTAGGCATAATCAATTCACATGGTGTGGTTTGGAAGACCAATGCCAGTTTGTTGAACCTAAGTACACGACGTGTAGTTTTAATTATATGCCGTGTAATCCCGTGTTGTACAGACAGAAAGAGTGGCTCCTCATGATGAGTTCCTCATTTTTATTTTAATCAAAATTAAAATTAAAAGGTCATTTCTGTGATATGAATCGTGAAATGAAGGAGGAAGACAAATCTCGTTTATTCAGATTTATAGAACGATTTATTTTGAATTGAATCAAATATAAATGAGTAAATTATCAACGAAAATTAAATAACTATAATCAATGTTGTAACCTCCCTCTGATACCATTTTCAGGTTCCGGGCGCAGCGAAATCACGTGGGTGGATGTTCCCACTTAGATTTTTTTCATTAACAATGATCAATCTGGGATCAATATGATGATAAATGCCAGTCTCCATGGATCGAATCATAGAAATAGAAAAAGAAAAGGAAAGTCCCAGAACCATTAAGTAGGATAGTTACAAGTTTATTATAATTAATTTAATCAATTTAAAAGAAATACCTTTTGTGTGTTCTTTCTTCATTGATGTTCTTGATCATGTTCCAATGTGATTCGTCGTTGCATCGCAGAAGCCAAGTGTAGACTTCCTCTAGTGGTGATCCACACGTGTACCTCGTATCTTGGGATGTCGCCAAAGGAGTCTCCGGGTGATAGAGTGGAGAAACCTTTGCTTGCATTGTCCACCTTAGATCATCTTGATCTGATAGAAGAGGATCTCTCTTGGTCTTGAGAGCGTTCTTGGAGGAAGAGGTTCTTTCGGCCTTGAAATAATTCTCCATAATTGTTGTGTACAACGATTCTCTTGTGTGTAGGAAAAGAGTTGGGGTTGTGAGGATATTTATAATCAAGTTTGAGGTTTTAGAGTTATGAAAATAAATAAATGCGTTATGAATTTTATTTATTTCATTGACTCTTATTTAAAACCCCCATGTTTAATAAGTAATTACTTGACATGCGCCCATGCTGATTATAATAAATATCATTTAAAACAATATTATATCCTCAAAATATCGACTGGAAAAACTACACGGCGTGTATTAATAAATACACAATGTGTGTTTGTTTTTCATTGAAAAATACATGGCGTGTACATTCAATGTACATGGAGTGTATATCTTGTTTTCATTTATTCATTTCCTTTCCATAAAAAAAACTACACGCCGTGTAATTATTAATACACGGCGTGTACTTTTTTTCCATGAAAAACTACACGGCATGTAATCTTTAATACACGGCGTGTATATCTTGTTTTTCATTTCCTTCTTCCTCCATTATTAAAACGATTTAGGCTTCCTTGAATAATTATTAAACCACGTATGAGAATAATATTTATTCTACTTTAGATACTTGAATACACTTACTGTGTGACCCTATAGGCCTCTTTCTCATTGGCATTAGGTGAGCTTGCCTAAAGTCTAAGATTACTGTCTAGCAACGGGTCAAGGAACCCAAGAGAAAGAAGTTGATGTTGCATTGACGTATCACCTCATACGAACGCTTACTATGTAATTTAATCCCTTTGTCTCGATATCTCATCAAGCAGGTTTCATGATAGTGTCATAAACCTATATGCTTGATCCGTCGTTCTTTAACTACCTAAAATAAACTCTTCGTTTACACCATGGCCATGGAATTTAATGCGACAGTTCTATTTCAATCAAAGGGACTAGATATCAACTTCCATAAATAGAAGGGTCAAATCCTTCCTCGACTTATCCATTAACAACATGTCACTCGTGACACACCCAATGTACCCTACTTCCCGCCAACTGTCTGCGTGATGGTTTTCATCAGTAAATCTAAGTGCGCGAGTCATGACATGAGTTAATGAAAATATTCCAGTCTAAGGACCATTACACACGCTCTTAGATAGCAATGTTCGATGAACCAAAGACATGCATAATTGCTACTGGCGGGTTTGTTCTCATAATATTCTATCTTGGAGATTACCAATTGCGAACTGCATGCGAGAGAGTATCGTCTTCTTACGAGTACTTGCACATGACGGTCTGTATACTATGTGTCCTATCATATTATTTCATCCAACTTTAGAGCTTTATTTAAGAATATTGTTATAGCATTTCAAGGTTCTCATCATAGCGGGGATCTGCCATGACCTTATCAATGCAACAAATATTCCAAGACATTATTATATTATAGTCATGAAGAACAATGAAAAATATATAATAAGTGAACATTCATGTAATCAAAGTAAAAAAAATTTGGTTCTCTGGACACCAACCCTTACAGACACAAGTCGTCAGCTGGATAGAGGAAGTGATTGAAGTGCAGAAACTGAGTGAAGAGGGTAACTGTTGATGTAGAGGTGTGGACATGTAAGTGTGAAATTCTATAGAAGAGACACATGTGGATGCAGTTATATGATTTAGTATAGATAAAATATATGAATAATATATTACCAATAAATTAATTAGTAATTCAGAATAAATAAGAATAAATAATAAATAACATTTTAAAAAGCTAATTTCTGAACAATTTTCCACTATTTTTAGGATTTTATTTAAATATTTAATTATAAAATTTAAGAAACTTAATTTAAAATAATGAACATAATTTTTTAATTAATATTAATAATATAATCTTAATATAAATTTTTGATATTTTTCTAAAAAGAATGTTTTTTAGCTTTATAATGCAAAATACCGTTTTTACAAATAACACAACCTTTATGACATTATTAGTATATAAGTATGAATTACATATTCATGAAATGTTTTTAAAAGAAAAAATATACATTTTATATGTGAATTTATAATTTTAAAAAAGTTTATTTTAATTTATAAACCCATATTTTATATTTTAGAACATAAGTGACATTTTCCCAAAAAATGTTTTTAATACATTATACATTTTTATTTTAAAATTAATTTTTATCACTTTTATAAATTGAATCAAATGAAATGGATTTAAAATTTATAATCATTGGGTCCAAATTATCTAATAAGGATCACTTTATTTTTAGGCATAAATTTCAAGTTACATTAGGTAAAAACTAGTTACTGTAGTAAAAGACAAAGGGATAAAAGTAATAATTCAATGGGTAAAAGGGCTTGAAACATGATAAAAACATGTTTATAATTGAGTGAATGAGGTTTTTATCGACCTTATATCTTATACACTAAATTATTTCTCAATATTTGTGCCACTTTACATGTTTAACTTATGCTCCATTTATATGAAGTTGAAATATTTACATAAATTCCATTATTAAAACTCATAAAAGGGGACTTTCACCACCCCTTCAAGGCCCTCCTTGAAATTTGGTTTCCTAATTAAGCCATAAAATTTTCTTTCCCTTGGAATACTCTCTCACTCTATTGATATTATAGATAAAATATATTATCATATACCATCAATTTTTAAGGGATCTTCTAAGGAAATTTCAAAGTTCTCAACAAGAGTAATCATTTTTTTACTTGAATTCTTTATTTTATTTTTTATTTTAAAATTATAATTTTAAAATAACTATGTATTTATATAAGTATTTTTTATATACTAAATGTTATTATGCTATGGTAATAACCATTAATCACCTTATCCCCTTTTCTATTAAGAAAAAAACTATAAGATCTGGTCTTTTTCTAGGTACACCACTCTTTTATTTTTTCATTAAATGCTATTTTTTTGGGTTTCATTGTCTTTAAACATTGTTGGTTGAGTCTCATTTGGAGAAAGAGAGCCTTTTTTTTGGAAAAATGGCCTAATGTTTTGGGATGTATGTTTGTTTAAATTAATGGATTTTGGGTGTAAATGTGTTAAATGGGATTACAAGGGTTTCCCATGAGTTTTAAAGGCTTCAGATGTGTTTTAGGAACTTTTGTTGAATCTGGGATTAAAGTTGTCTATAGGAAATTTACACACCGTGTAAATATTACAAGACTTGTAACTATTTACCGGAATATTTTGTGAAATGAATACAGGTCATGAACTATTTCATGGTGTGAGCTAGATTACATTCCATAAATCTAAATTACATAACATGTAATGTTCAATCCGAGTTAAATTTAGCTGAGGAATTGGGTTTTTATGAATAACTTAGAAATTAATAAATACACAATGTGAAAGGATTACACGTTGTTTATTTCATGAGATCAGTGGTTTTAAATCCCCATCATGCATATGATTCATTATTCATTTCACACACATCCCTTCTCCCTCAGACCCTAGGTGATTTCTGGGTGATTTTAGAGCCCTTCCATCCCTTCTAGATGTTACGTTCAAGTGTTCAATCCCTAATAAGTTATTTTTATTTGGTTTTACTCTCTCTTCCATTGTTCTCAATTTTATAAGCCAAATATTTAGACTGAGTTTGTTTGAGTTTTGATCTTATTTGATTTAGGCCTCTTCTTATGATCTTTTTCACCTTAATTATTATTGGAATTCCCTATTGGAATGATTGTTTAATCGCCAATTAAAGGCAGGGGTCCAAAACCTATCCCTATGGTATGTTTAATTGTCAAGTATATGCAATACTATGATTGTGCTGATATAACATGCACATTAATTAATTTAATAACAAATTATGATAAATCATGGATTAGATTATTGGTTGTATCCATTTGGATTCAATTTATGTTTCGACCCGACTTGTGGATACTCATTGGGTGAGTAAACCCTTGAATAATAATGAATTGGCTAATGGATTAAAGTTTTTTCAGCATGACATAATAATTCAAGTGATTTATTGATATAGAATCACTTTGGTAATGGATAATTATTTATTGAATTGTATGGTGATAATTAATATGAAAATGAATCTGAAATTGAAAGATAAATATTGATCGGAAGAATTAACCATTGAGGCTTATGATATGTTTTGGAAAAAATCCCTCAAGGTAACATTACAGTGCTTTTGGGTTGATTGTGTTTTTTGAAAAAACAGGTCTCAATGGTTAGTTGTGGAGTTCCAGATAGATTATTGAAAAGGTATTTTGAAAAAATAAAAGAAAAATAAATTGTTGGTCGGAGTGGTTTACTCAAGAGGGGGGTGAATTGAGTACCAATTAAAATTTCTGTATTTTAAAAACAGTGTCTTAAAGACCCCCAAATAAAATAATAAATTAAATTGTAGTGAATTTATATTAAAATAGAGGTTCTGTTAGATTCTCAAGGGATTGATTAATTCCCAGTTAATCAACATAGGAGTGTGTGATTATCTTTTGAAACTAACTTACTAATCTATACTTAACATAAACACTTGCTAATTTAATTATCAAAGTAACTTTAAAAACAGTATTAGTTTTAAAGTGATTAGCAGCGGAATAAAACTTTGAAAGAGATGGCACAACAAATGTAACCAAGAGGTTCAGTCTCAAGCCGAGACTTAGTCCTCTCAAAAGTTTATATAAAAATGATCCACACCCTGGATCGGGGTTCAACAGTTTACAACTGTCCAGGTCCAAGACCTCTACCACTGTTCTTCGTGGGAAACAGTACAACAGAAACCAGCTGTCCAGGTCACACACGACCTCTACCACTGTTATTCGTGGGAAAGAAAGAATGAAAGAGTTTGGTAAGGATTTACAAATCCTTTAGTGTGAGTACAGGAGACAGTGTATGTGTTAGAAACAGCAGATAACACACACTGCTAAAAAATGAATGATAATAAATCACAGAACAAGAGATGTAGAGTTTAGAAGTGGTTCTGGTGATTTCAGTGTAGCTCTGGACTCCTTTGGATTCGATCAGAAGTGAGTCTGAGTCTTCTTCTCGTTTCTGTTTGAAAAACAGAGTGTCGTTTGCTCCAGGTTCACAGAGTGAAAAATGTAGTCGATGAAGCTCTTCGATATTCTTTTGTATGCACAGAACTCTTCTTGAGTAGGCTTGATTGTATATGAGCTTCTCTGTGTTCTTGATTGTATATCTGATTCTGTCGTGCTTGGTTCTTCTTGTATGCACAGAGCTGTTCTTGAGTATGTTGTATGTCTTCCTTTTCTCTATGTGTGATATATCGACTTTTTTGTGTGTCTTCTTCAGCAGAGTCTTCTTGTATTTATGTCACGTGCAACATGGGACATAAAAGATTTCCTTTCTGCAGGTACGAGGTACGGATTCCTGACATCCGACAACCTTTATCAGATATTTGACAAATCATTAAAATGTATGATATGACCGTTAGATAGATAAAGATAAATAAAGAAATTCAAACAGTGAGTCGAGTGATCGGTAGGTAATCAGCATCGGTAGCTTGAACATCGGTAGCTCAATGTCATTAGTTTCTTTGACTCTATCGGTGGCTCTATGCGTCGGTTGGTACATGCTTGTATCGGTGACTGTGTTTATCGGTAGCTCCATGCGTCGGTAGCTGCATGCGTCGGTAGCTGCATGCGTCGGTAGCTACATGCATCGGTAGCTCCATGCGTGTATCGGTAGCTGTGAGTCTGTCAGTAGCTTTGTCCATCGGTGACTCTTATTCCATCGGTAGCTATTTATACTTACACCGGTAGCTCTATGTTTGTATCAGTAGCTGTCTGTAAGTCAGTAGCTTACATTTATAAGCACATCGGTAGCTCTGTGTTAAGTCTATCGGTAGCTGTCTGTCGGTAGACTGGTTACCGGTAGCTCCTTATCAGTAGCTATAGGCAGATTACTTATCTGTTTTATGCAGAACACATCCGATTGAGTTAGAATCAATTTATAACTTGTATGAACATGGATAAAAGAGGATTAACATATTCCAAAGACTATTTTAAAAGTAATTATTGGTTTGATCACAGATTTGAAAGAATTAAAGTATAGATCAATGATACTTAAAAATATCATAGAGATTGAAAACATAATTGGGATTTTCAACATATATGAATACATGATTGAGATTATCAAAACAGGTGAGGTCAACAATCTCCCCCTTTTTGATAATCACAATTTATGATATGGGCATTTAACATAGTGAAAATATAATAGTAAAGAGTATAATATTGAATTCAATTTTCTCATTGAAAACACCATCAGAGATAATAGAAATAGTATGATATAGACATAAGTTATCAGAGGTAACAATCATAAGGTACTAAATAGACATAAGGTATCAGAGGTAAAAATGAAAAAAGGGTAATGTGTCTCCCCTTATTCCTTATTTTCCTCCATTGAAAATATTTCTCACTCATTATCTCATTTTGTTCTCCCCCGCTTATTGTTTATTGTTCTCCCCCTTATTATTCTCCCCCTTTGTGATAATAAAAAAGTGGGAATGCAGATATATAGGAGACAAATAAAACATGATAAGTAAAAAGAGTTCTTTTGTATTAGAGTAGTCAAAAAGTACAAAAACAGAATACAAAGGAATTCCTATCAAAAATCCTGGCCACTGGATCATTCCACCTCTTCCACGTGAGATTTCCCTTTGGGATCAGAAGAAGGGTCGGGTGGTGAGGATTCAGGTGAAGGTTTTGGAATGCCAGAAAAGATCAAAGGAGGCTGGGACACTGACACAGAGTCAGGCCTGTAGGTTGAAGATCTTTGGGTGATCATTGGTGTGAGGCTTCGAATAGCTTGAGCAGGAGTCAGCTGGACTGTGGAAGCAGCTGAGGCAGAAGCAGGCAAAGCAGGAGGGATGATGACTGGTCTGGCATCAACATGCAAGAAGGGCAGCAGCAGATTTCTAAAATCCATAATAATTCCTCCTCCTCTTTCCATAGCAGATATGAAATCATCTTTGTTCTCCATGAATTTCTCTAAGGCAGGAGTCAGTTCTCTTAGCTTGCTCACTTGTTCTCTGAAATCTTGAGTGACTGGTGGTAGCTTCATGTTTTCCAACATCAGCTTGAAGTGGTGTTCGAGTTGATGCTTGGTGAAGATTTTGGTGAAGTAGTAGTCCACTTTGCTCTTTATGGCTTCCTGAGAGGCAGATGCTTCTCTCATATAATCTTGAACAATCTTCATTATTTCTCTGGCAGAATCTCTTGTAGAAAGCACCACTCGGCTCAACTCTGATGAGTCCATAGAGCCACTGGCTGGAATAGAACCAATCTCCTCCTTCAACATTGCTCGAACTTGATTCAGATCAACTGATAGTTTGGATGTGAGAGGGCCAAGAGAGAAAGAAACAGTTTCTTTGAAACTCTTGGACAAACCACTAATTAGGCTTTGAACTTGAGAGTCTTGCAATTGAACATGATCCTTTACTGAGGTTTTGAAACTTTCAAACACCGAGACAAACTGGCTTACTACACTTTTCACATAAGCTAGGTCCTTGTCAGCTTGAGACTTGGAGCTCATATAAGAGTCCAAAGCAACAACTGTTGTCTTGAGAGCTTCAAGATCTGCTTTGATCCTAGAAGACTGAGTCTGGCACTCTTTCACTTCTTCCATAAGCTCAGACATAAAAGAAGATAAATTACAAGCCAGAGACAGCTCGAAGGATCTCTCCAACATTTTCATTTCTTCATAAAAGCTTTGCTTCATCTCAACAACTGATGCACTGAATGATTCTTTCAGCTCATTCTTCATGGATTCAAGATCAGATTTAGAGACAAAATCATTTGAGACAACTGCAGCAGATCCTCTTGCTGAGGCCAATCTAACTACAGAATCAGTCATTATTTAATTAATTGAGGATGCAAGAGAGGTTTCCATTAACTTCACTTCTTCTACAAAACTGGTTTTGAGGTCCTCTTTCAGCTTATTCAGATCATGAAATCTGACCACATCATCTGGAAACAACTCAGAAGCAAGATCATAATTGGTCTTCGGTCTATTCATAGACATCTCATTATCTGAATCCGGATAATCCAATCCACAGACTATAAACCCTGGGTCTTCTACCCAGTCTCCAAGCTCGACAGCTACTGTAACATTTCCAAGAACAGATTGATGCTCCCCCTCAATGGGTGCATTATCATGTATCACAACGGCATTCAGTGCTGGATTCTCTTCATCAGAATCTTCTACTACAAGTTCCACCGGTGCAGCATCTAGAAGATCTTCTGATACAGGTACAGCTTCTTCTGTATCTTTTTCTACTTCAGCAGCAGGCATAGCTGATTTTCCAATCAAAGGACTCATACTTAAACTACTAGAAGCAGGCGATTCAGATACATTCTCCTTTTCCTCTTCTTCTTGGTGAGGTACAGACTGGTCTTCCTCATGAGTAGACAAAATTTCCTCTACCTTTCCTTTCCTAGAATAAACCAATTCTGAAACAGGACTTGGGGGCAAGTCTGGATCTCCTCCAACATCCATAGGAGTTTCTTCTTCTTCTTCTTCTGTTTCATCACTACTATAAACAGGTTCCTCTTCATCCGGTCTCAGACTCGGATCTCTCTCATCCTTTGGTCTTGAGGGATGATCCACAGGATTAAACCTATCATATATCTTCTGTTCATCACTGACCCATTCTCCCTTCCATGGGTTCCAGTTAATTTTCATGTACTTACAAACAGTCGAGGTGATGCAGAAATTGTTCTTGACTACAACTGTCTCATCCTGAGACTCAGCTATTCCTTTCACTTTTATCATTACTGAAATCAGCTTGGCAAAGAACAAAGCATTAGTCTTTGACTTTGGTCTAATCATGTCTTCCATTTGAAGCATCAACAATCTGCACAGATTGATTTTTACACCATGTCTTAGAAAATGAAGAAGATAGATATCTTGATATCTCAGATTTGAAAAATCTCCTCGCCTTGGTATCAACACATGCTGAACAAACTTGAAAAGCAGTCGATTTTCTCCATCCATTTCAGCAGAAACCACTTGCCTTTGATTTCCATTACCAGTCAACTCCTTTAAGGTGGTTTCATAATCAAAGATGTCACTGCTAGGTGGCATTTCTCTTGATACATACCCAGAGACACCTTCATGTGGTACTTTCAAACTCTCAGCCCAATCTACTGAAGAAAAAGACATATCTTTTCCATTTAAAAAAAGAGCTTACCCGATTCTCATTCTCAGACTTCTCAAAGGTTACAAACTCATAGAACTGTTTTACCAACTTCGGGTAGTATGGACCATTGTTATTTGAGAAACAATCCACCCATTTCTAGTCCTCCAGAATCTCGAGTACTAACGATTTGCTAGGCAGTAGCCATTCCACGCACAGTTCCTTCTCGATTACTATGTCTCTATTCTGCAAGTGAGGATTCACTGGTCGCCTTCCCGATCTAGTTCTGACTTCACTAACACTGGCTTTATGCTGTGTCTTCTGCTTCTTAGCGTTTGGTTCTCCACTTTCATCTCTGACGATAGGAAGCTTAGTTTTTTCCATCGCGGGTTTAGGGTTCTTGGTCGATTTGGGAGCTAAGGTTCGAAGGTGAGAGGTTTTGAGCTCGGTGAGGTAAGAAGTGGCTTAGACTTTGTTTTATCATTTAAGAATTCCAAATAAATGACTAAAATATAGTAATAAAATAAAATAGAATGATTTATATTCTTGGCGGCAGACAGAAGTTTTAAAAACCTTGCATCGGTGTGAGTTAATCATCGGTGAGAAAAACAAATCGGTGAGAATTGTACATCGGTGAGAATTTTCACATCGGTGAGAATTTCACATCGGTGAGAATTTCACATCGGTGAGAATTTTCACATCGGTGAGAATTTCACATCGGTGAGAATTTCACATCGGTGAGAATTTCACATCGGTGAGAATTTCACATCAGTGAGAATTTCACATCAGTTGTGATTAAACATTCCCAATTCATGTCTTATGTAACTTAGCCTATCCGAACTTAAAGGTTTAGTGAAAATATCAGCCAATTGATGTTCAGTGCCAATAAATTCAAGAAAAATATCACCTTTTTGATAGTGATCTCTTAGGAAATGGTGTCTTACATCTATGTGTTTGGTTCTAGAGTGAGATACAGGATTCTTAGAGATGTTTATTGCACTGGTGTTATCACAGTTGATTGAAACATGTTTAAAAACATATCCATAGTCCAAAAGAGTGTGTTTCATCCAAAAAATTTGTGCACAACAACTACCAGCAGCTATATATTCTACTTCAGCAGTAGATAATGCAACTGAGTTCTGTTTCTTACTACACCAAGAAACTAAGGATTTTCCAAGCAAATGACATGTTCCTGATGTGCTTTTTCTATCTAACTTACAACCAGCAAAGTCAGCATCTGAATAACTCATTAACTCAAAGGATTGTCCTTTTGGGTAAAACAAACCTAAGTTAACCGTGTGTTTGAGATATTTAAAAATTCTTTTAACAGCAAGCAAATGAGATTCTTTTGGATTAGCTTGAAATCTAGCACACATACACACACTAAACATAATATCAGGTAGGCTAGCAGTAAGATAAAGTAAACTACCAATTATACCTCTGTAATTTGTTCGATCAACTGGTTTCCCAGTTTCATCTGCATCCAATTTACAGGTAGTACTCATAGGAGTTTCACTTTCCTTGATACTATCCAGACCAAAACGTTTTAAAAGATCCTTTGTATATTTACTTTGATTCAAAATAATACCATTTTCATTTTGAAATACTTGAAATCCAAGAAAGTACTTAAGCTCTCCCATTAAGCTCATTTCAAATTCATTTTGCATACTTTTTGAAAAATCAGTACATAAAGAGTGTTTAGAAGATCCAAAAATAATATCATCAACATATATTTGTACAACTAAAACATCTTTAGAAATTCTTTTAATGAAAAGAGTTGGATCAGCAATCCCTTTAGTAAAACCTTTTGAAATAAGGAAATTGCTAAGTCTATCATACCAAGCTCTTGGAGCTTGTTTTAAACCATATAAAGCTTTAGAAAGTTTAAAAACTTGATTTGGAAAATGGGGGTTAGTAAATCCAGGTGGTTGTTCTACAAAAACATCTTCAATTATAAAACCATTTAGAAATGCACTTTTCACATCCATTTGATATAACTTGAAATCCAGATGTGCAGCATATGCAAGTAAGATCCTAATGGCTTCTAGTCTAGCTACAGGTGAAAAAGTTTCCTCATAGTCTATACCTTCTTCTTGACTATATCCTTGTGAAACTAGTCTAGCTTTGTTTCTAACAATATTTCCAGATTCATCTACTTTATTTCTAAAGACCCATTTTGTGCCTATTGTCAAAGTGTCCTTAGGTCTGTCAACTAATTCCCAGACTTTGTTTCTTTCAAACTGATTTAATTCTTCCTGCATAGCTATTACCCAGAATTCATCATTGATGGCATCATTGATATTTTTGGGTTCTAGCTGTGAAAGAAAAGCTTGATGTTCAACCTGGTTTCTTAGAGAAGCTCTAGTTTGTGTTCCTCTATCAAGATTACCAACAACAGCTTCTAAAGGATGATTCTTTAGGATCCTTGTTGATCTGGTAAAGGTTGGACTAGAAATTTCAGGTTCATCTATAGGTTCGGGTTCAACAGTAGCAGATTCTGGAAAAAGTCCAGAACTGGATGTTTTGATAACAGGTTCTTTAGAATTATCATTGAGGTCCAGAATAGACAAATCTTCTTCAAGATTCTCAAGAGAGGTTTTAGGCTCATGTGGATCAGTTTCATCGAATTTTATGTGAACAGATTCTTCCACACATTTGGTTTTCTTATTGAAAACTCTATAGGCTTTACTAGAGATAGAATAACCTAGAAAAATTCTTTCATCACTTTTGGAAGCAAACTTATCCAGATTATCTTTAGTATTTAGAATAAATACTTTGCAACCAAAAACTTTAAAGTAATTAACCTTAGGCTTTCTATTGTTCCACAATTCATAAGGGGTTTTCTTAAGAACAGGTCTGATTAAGACTCTATTAATGACATAACAAGCTGTATTTACAGCTTCAACCCAAAAATAAATAGGCAGATCATATTCATTGAGCATGGTTCTAGCAATTTATTGAAGGGTTCAGTTTCTTCTTTCTACTACACCATTCTGTTGGGGTGTTCTAGGGGCAGAAAAGTTATGAGTATAGCCATTGTGTGAGCAATAAGATTCAAAATCTTGATTTTCAAACTCACGACCATGATCACTCCTCAAAGTTTTAATCTTAAGTCCACTGAGGTTTTCTACAGACTTGGAGTATTTAACAAAGTAAGAACAAGCTTCACTTTTGTGAGCTAGAAAATATACCCAAGTATATCTAGAAAAGTCATCTACAAGAACATAAACATAGTGCTTCCCATTTAAACTAGAAACTCTTGATGGTCCAAACAAATCCATGTGAACCAATTCAAGTGGTTGAGAAGTCGAAACTTCTTTCTTCGATTTAAAAGAAACTTTGTGTTGTTTTCCCTTTTGACAGGGGTTACACACTCTATCATTTGGGAATTCTAATTTAGGTAGGTCTCTAACTAGGTTTTTTTCTAGAGAGTTTTCTAAGTGAGTGAATGTTGCAATGTCCCAATCTTCTGTGCCATAACCAAGATTCTTTATGAAAAGCATTCAAACAAGTAATATTCTGCTTAGCTAAAGAATTCAGATTAACAGCATAAACATTTTCATTTCTTAAGGCAGAAAATACCAAAACATTCTTAGAATTAAAAACTTTGCAAGAATCATTTTCAAATTTAACATGAAAACCATCATCACATAACTGAGAAATACTTAATAAATTGTATTTAAGGCCATCAACAAATAAAACTTTAGAAATCAAAATTGAATCAGTGTTACCAATCTGGCCTAGGCCGATGATTTTTCCTTTAGAGTTATCACCAAAGGTGACAAAGCCTCCATCAACTTTTATTAAACTCTTAAAACAAGAGAAGTCTCCTGACATATGTCTTGAACATCCACTGTCCAGATACCAGGTCTCTTTATAGGAGTTCTTCAGGCAAGTTCCCTACAAAACAGATTTAGATGGGAGATGATTTTGGTACCCAGATTTTCTTGGGTCCAGACAGGTTAGTCAATAACACTTTAGGTACCCATATTTGTCTAATGGGTCTCATATAATTTGTAGAATTGACATGCTTTGAAAGATAAAATTTATTAGATCCATAGCTATGTATATAACTGGTTGAAGCATATGAAGTTCCAGAATTACCTTCATTCTGTCCAGATTTAGAAATGAATCTAGTTTTGGCAATTTTCCTTTGTCTAGGTTGGTATCCTATACCAGTAGTATATTTAGGTGCTATTTGCTTTCCTAGCATCTGTGTTAGAGTATTTTTTCCATTGGTGAACTTCTCTAAGTCTTTCTTGAGTTGCTCATTAGATAGTTTCAGTTCAGTGTTTTCTTTTAACAGTTGAGCATTTTTCTCTTTTTCAATAGTAAGTTCGGTGTTAATTGTAGTGGTGAGAGCATGATGTTTCTTTAATGACTTGTATTTATCCTTAAGTTCATTACATGTCTCTTCCAGCATATCACAGTACTAAAACAATTCATTTTTAGACATTGTTCCAGAATCAGAATCAGATTCTGCATTATCTCCAGAGTAATAATTTAAAGCAGGAGTTTCAGCAGTTACCTGAGAAGTGTTTGTCATAAAGCACATGTTTGCTCGATTCCTTTCAAAGTCTGAAGATTCAGCTTCACTTGTGCTGTCTTCTGAAGCACTCCAAGTAGCCTTCATGGCTTTCTTAAACTTATTGTCCTTATATTCATATTTCTTTTTATACTTCAGCTTTGGACAGTCGGCTTTAATGTGTCCTTTTCTCTTGCACTCATAGCAGACAACATCATCTGATTTGTCATTCTTCTTCCAATCCTTTTTCCATTTACCTTGGTGATCATACTTACCCTTATAATTTGTTTTTCTTAAGAACTTCTTTTTCCTATAAAATTTCTTAAATCTTCTAGCAATGTGAGCCATCTCGGCATCACTGTCAGAATCACTTTCACTGTCTTCACAGCTTGAACTTTCAACTACATCTTGAAGCTTTTCTTTATCCTTATTCTTTGAAGTTGAGGATTTGAAAGCGACAGACTTTCTTGGAGGTTCATTTTCTTCCTCTTTATTCACTTTAAGCTCCTCTTCATACATAATTAGCTTTCCAATTAGTTCCTTGACAGGTAGAGCAGCAATGTCACAGGATTCTCTGATTGAGACAGATGTGCCTCTCCATCTATCAGGTAGACATCTCAAAATTCTCATAATTTGTTCCTTTGCTGGAACATCCTTTCCCAGAGAAGTCATTGTGTTGACAATTTCATTGAACCTGAGATACATATCAGAAATGGGTTCATCAGGCTTCATCTTAAAATTATCATACTTAATAGTATAAGTGTTCAATCTCATTTCTTTAACATTCGTTGTTCCTTCATGAGAAACAGCTAAGGTATCCCAGATTTCATATGCAGTTTTACAAGCAGAAATTCTATTAAACTCTTCATCTCCTAGAGCATAGTACAAGGCATTCATAGCTTTACAGTTGTTATTGTAAGCAGTCTTTATAGGTTCATCCCAAGTAGATCTAGAAGTAGTGGGAATTTTGTATTCTGATTCAATAGCAGTCCAAATATCAAAACCTATGCTTTCTAGATGGATTTTCATTTTCAGTTTCCACTGAGCATAATTAGTTCCATTGAAGAAAGGTGGCCGGTTAGTAGTAGCACCCTCAAGTCTATTGTCCATGATGAGAAAATTTTAAAGAGATAAAAATTTAGATATAACAGAAATTTTAAGAACTTTAAAATACAACTAAAATCACAGTTCAAAAGCAGAGTACAGTTAGAAAGTATTTTCAATCCTTTGAAACCAAGTGTTGGTCGGAGTGGTTTACTCAAGAGGGGGGTGAATTGAGTACCAATTAAAATTTCTGTATTTTAAAAACAGTGTCTTAAAGACCCCCAAATAAAATAATAAATTAAATTGTAGTGAATTTATATTAAAATAGAGGTTCTGTTAGATTCTCAAGGGATTGATTAATTCCCAGTTAATCAACACAGGAGTGTGTGATTATCTTTTGAAACTAACTTACTAATCTATACTTAACATAAACACTTGCTAATTTAATTATCAAAGTAACTTTAAAAACAGTATTAGTTTTAAAGTGATTAGCAGCGGAATAAAACTTTGAAAGAGATGGCACAACAAATGTAACCAAGAGGTTCAGTCTCAAGCCGAGACTTATTCCTCTCAAAATTTTATATAAAAATGATCCACACCCTGGATCGGGGTTCAACAGTTTACAACTGTCCAGGTCCAAGACCTCTACCACTATTCTTCGTGGGAAACAGTACAACAGCAACCAGCTGTCCAGGCCATACACGACCTCTACCACTGTTATTCGTGGGAAAGAAAGAATGAAAGAGTTTGGTAAGGATTTACAAATCCTTCAGTGTGAGTATAGGAGACAGTGTATGTGTTAGATACAACAGATAACACACACTGCTCAAAAATGAATGATAATAAATCACAGAACAAGAGATGTAGAGTTTAGAAGTGGTTCTGGTGATTTCAGTGTAGCTCTGGACTCCTTTGGATTCGATCAGAAGTGAGTCTGAGTCTTCTTCTCGTTTCTGTTTGAAAAACAGAGTGTCGTTTGCTCCAGGTTCACAGAGTGAAAAATGTAGTCGATGAAGCTCTTCGATATTCTTTTGTATGCACAGAACTCTTCTTGAGTAGGCTTGATTGTATATGAGCTTCTCTGTGTTCTTGATTGTATATCTGATTCTGTCGTGCTTGGTTCTTCTTGTATGCACAGAGCTGTTCTTGAGTATGTCATATGTCTTCCTTTTATCTATGTGTGATATATCGCCTTTTTTGTGTGTCTTCTTCAGCAGAGTCTTCTTGTATTTATGTCACGTGCAACAGGGGACATAAAAGATTTCCTTTCTGCAGGTACGAGGTACGGATTCCTGACATCCGACAACCTTTATCAGATATTTGACAAATCATTAAAATGTATGATATGACCGTTAGATAGATAAAGATAAATAAAGAAATTCAAACAGTGAGTCGAGTGATCGGTAGGTAATCAGCATCGATAGCTTGAACATCGGTAGCTCAATGTCATTAGTTGCTTTGACTCTATCGGTGGCTCTATGCGTCAGTTGGTACATGCTTGTATCGGTGACTGTGTTTATCGGTAGCTCCATGCGTCGGTAGCTGCATGCGTCGGTAGCTGCATGCGTCGGTAGCTACATGCGTCGGTAGCTCCATGCGTGTATCGGTAGCTGTGAGTCTGTCAGTAGCTTTGTCCATCGGTGACTCTTATTCCATCGGTAGCTATTTATACTTACACCGGTAGCTCTATGTTTGTATCGGTAGCTGTCTTTAAGTCAGTAGATTACATTTATAAGCACATCGGTAGCTCTGTGTTAAGTCTATCGATAGCTGTCTGTCGGTAGACTAAGTCTATCGGTAGACTGGTTATCGGTAGCTCTTTATCAGTAGCTATAGGCAGATTACTTATCTGTTTTATGCAGAACACATCCGATTGAGTTAGAATCAATTTATAACTTGTATGAACATGGATAAAAGAGGATTAACATATTCCAAAGACTATTTTAAAAGTAATTATTGGTTTGATCACAGATTTGAAAGAATTAAAGTATAGATCAATGATACTTAAAAATATCATAGAGATTGAAAACATAATTGGGATTTTCAACACATATGAATACATGATTGAGATTATCAAAACAGGTGAGGTCAACATAAATTTATGCTTTGGTGAATGTATATAAACATGTGTATACAAGGTGAAATTGTTTCCTAGTGTTTGTGAAATTTTTGGGGTCCAAAATATGGAGGATAAAAAAAGGTGTCTTTGGAAAAGGAAGTGTGTTTGTGTAAAAGAAAATTGTTTTTGTGCAAGATTGAAGGTGGCCTTGAAAGTTGCACACATGTGATTTTTGGGATCATCACATCAAAATTTGGATAAGGAAAGAAGTGCGTGAAATATTTGAAAGTGCGTGAAAGAAGAGTTTGTGCGACAAAAGCAGAGTTGTGCGTATCCGTGAAATAGATATGGAGTTTGTGCATGAAAGGATTTTATGCGCAAAATACGACGTCAAACCAAGATCTTCCATGCCTGGGGAAATATTACATGTGTATGGGAATGCATGTTAGGATCTTGCATGAAGGGTCGAATGAGTCTATAAATTGACAACTACCTTCTTAATTTCAGTAGCTCAAACCTTAGAGAAAATCAGGGCTCTTAATCATGTAAGAGTTTCACACAAGGAAGTAAATTTGCGCACAAGAAGAGTTTCATGAAGCAATGAATAAAATATTTGTTTAAAAAAAGATACTTGAGTTTTCATGACCAAGGGAGTTGTGCACAAATCATAAAATTTGCGCACAAGTTTGACTTTTGTGACAAAGTTAAATGTTGCATGCAAGTTGGTAAAGTTTCATGCAAGAAGAGTTAAATGTTGACTTTTGCGTGCAAGTTGGTAAAGTAATTTACCAATAAATCTATGATAAAGTGGTATTCATCATGTTTATGATAGTGGAACTTAATGATACACTAAATGAGGTGTAAAACATATTGATTCAAGTAATCAAAGGAGGATCTTATGAAGAAGAAGTGAGCACATTTCAGTTGAGAGAGAAGTGAGATTTTATATTGTAATTGGTTATAGACCAGAAGGGAAAATGAGTCCACTTTGAACTTTATAACAATAGTGTGCTTTAGTGGATTTGGTACATAGACACATTGCCTTTGTATGCTCCTTATACATAGCTGAGTGTGGGTGGACCAAGTAAAATTGTTGTGTCTCGTGCATGCTTTCATTTCTCTTCATATATTTCTATGAGAAAGGGAGAGAAGAGTGTTTTGTTTAATGATGAAACAAGATCCAAAGGTGAATTTGTTTTAATCTATAATACCTTGATTCAATCCCCTCTTAGGGTATTTAACCTAGTTGGGATAACAGTATTCTATTGTGATATCCTTGCTATTATGACTTGTGTTACAATACATGATAAAGTGTTTTTATAGTGGGATTGGCCCAGTTTGATGATAAAATGATTATATAGAAGTCTTTATATAGTTTGATACTGAAATGATTATATAGTGGGATTGGACTAGTTTTATGATGAAATTATTATACAAACAACTATTCATAGGATGTTGAAATGATTCTATAGAGGGCTTGGCCCGAATGCTAAAATGATTATATAGAGGTATCTTCCTGGTTATGTGATTATGCCATGGATATGTGGTTATAGTTGGCATAATTGTATTATATGATCAGAGATATTTTAGTCTGGTACCGAAGTAGTTTTATTTTTGTATTATATTAATTATTTAATTAATACACCTATTTATCGCTTTATTGCATAAAATTATTATTAGATTGGTTTTTTAGACATGGTGGTGTTGATCTATTGAGTTTTACTCCCAAATTATTTGAGATTCTATTTGGTACCTTAGAAGATTACATGGATTTAGGTTTGGACAAGGGAAAAAGACCTTGTTGCTAATTGTTGCTTGTTGGATGGGCTAGAGTTTGGAGACAAGACTAACGTGGACAACTGGAAATTAAAGTATTTACGACAGGAGCCCTACCCATTATAAATAGTTTATCTCGGTTAAAAAAACCCCTTTGTGACTAGTATATGTAACCATCGTAAATAAGTATTTGTGAAGGGATGATCTACACGTCTCAAAAAACATAAAAAAAGAAAAAATATATAAAGAAATAAAAAATAACAATATTAATAAAATTTAATAAAATAATAATAATTTTTTTTAAAATTAATAAATAAATAAAATAAAAAATAAAATAATAATAATAAAAAAATATTCACAATAATATAAAAAATTAATAATAAAAAAATAGTAATAAAAATAGGAAAATAAAATAATAATAAAATAAGAAAAATAATAAAAATAAAAAATATTCACAACAATATAAAAAATGATCTATGTAAAACTGTAAATATTTGAATTAAAAAAATATTACAAAGAATATATACATTAAAATGTTTATAAAAAAAATACATAAATCACTGAGGAGGAGGGGGTCATCTGGAGGTGGGGGTGGAGGGAACTCCATCCCTAAACCATGAGTCAGCCGTCGCATGTACTCTATCGTCTGCTCGTGCTACTGCGCCAACCATCGACACATCTTCTCCTCCTATTACTATTGCTGTTGTCAATAGAGCTCCTCCCACTCCCTATACATGGTCTCTATAAACTCACCCTAAGTTAGCAGTTGCTCCTGATACTGTGTAACAGATGATGATGAGTCTCCACGAGATCCCCTTGATCTAGACACTGACATCACAACAATACCATAATAAATCACATGCATCAATCTAAAGAAGATACCAACAACTTGGCCTTTTTCAAAGGCATAGGGAGTCACCTACATCCATTCTGCATCATTAAATACTGATGCACTAGTGATATAATCCTCAGTCTCGACCTGACTCTCATCCTGTGTCTGAGAAGTTGTAGTCACATATAACTCATTCGATTTCCATTTAAAATTAAAATAGTTAAAATATTATTTGTGGTTAATTTTAAAACTAAAAAAATAATATTGACCACAATATGCCGCTGGCGATCACCTATAAGACCTCCAATGATAGGATCACTATACATCCTCTTATAAACATTGAACTCTATAATATCAGGATGTTTGAAAGCCTATATGAGTATAACATAAACAATTCACATTTAAGGTTATATAAATTATTAAAAAAAAGTACTTACCATATGTCACTGATGCATACTAAATATATGACTACCATCTTAATGCATCACCTCCTTCCTCCCTAGATTCTATGGACCTAATGATGCTCTCATCTGAAAATTCATTCAAACATAATCCCTCCCAAACCTGAGATAAGATGTAATATGGTCGGTGGGCGCAACAAGACTGATCAAAATCTGAAACTCCCACTTTCTTCATGGGTGTCCTCCTTAGATTGTGCAAAAACTGATGGCAATGCTCATGTATATAAATCTCTCATGAATCCCAGATAGAGTCCCACATGCTATCATCGATGAGATACCATAAACCCTACAAATAATTAATAATATAAAGCTACTAACTAAATAAATTTAAAAATAATTATTATTCATTTACGTACCGTATAATGATCAAACATAAAATGCTGAACATCAATGAGAATTTGATCCAATGCCACCCATGCTCTAGAAAAATAATTCTGTAATATAGCACTCCCCTATCCAATAGCTATATGAAAAAAGCTATGAAAAAATAGAACAAGTAATCAAATAATTATAATATAAATAAATTAATGAAAATTAATAAAAACTAACTAAAATACAAAACTAAACATACCTAAGAATGCATGGATTGAACTCAATATGTGGACGTCGCTCGAGGATTGGGTCAGGAATCATCAATATCACAAGACCACAACCCCTATGAGTCATTTTTATACCACTATCATTTTGAGGGTCAAATAATGCAACATCATGCTTGTCACCAGGTAGATCATCCTCCACCAACTCATGAAACATATTAGATAACCGTTCATCAGCCATCTGAAACATGAAATGATTGTTGTTAGAAAATAGTTGAAAACAACTATTATATATAGATATATATTTTATATAGATATATATTACATATAGATATATATTACATATAGATATATATTATATATAGATATATATTATATATAATTATAACAGTATTTAACCATCTCAAATTTCATCTCCATCATCATCTTTGTAAATGACGATGTCAATATCTTCATATTCCTCCTTAGTATCACCAATTTCCATCGATGTTTCATCTTAATCACTTATTTCTATTTCAAATTCATTTGTTACATCAATAACACCACCATCACCATCAACCCATAACCATGGAATTTCATCGTCGATATTTGTACCTCTTTATGGAAAATATGGATTTTGAGTAGTCTCTTGAAAAATTTCAATTCATTGCATTTTAGTAGAACCACATTCACTTTGGATAAAATTATTTTCCTGATATTTAATTTTTATTATGCTCCCCCAATCACTTAAATCTCTTGAAGTAGCACAATAATTTTCATTATAAATTTTATGTTCCTGATGACCCAATAAAAACGGTTCATTTACTACAAGAATGATTTTATATTTAATACAAATGATTCCATGGTGTGGATGAACACACAAACCTCTCTTAGAATCAACCCAATGACATTGAAACATCGTTACTTAATTCTGTCCCAAATAACACAGTTTAATTATTTCTTCCAACATGCTATAAAATTCAACTTCACTTTCTCTATGATGAGATACTCTCAAGAAAACACAACTATTCATTATTTTTTTATCCCACTTAAGTATGTGTATGAAATAAAAAACCATTAACCACATATGTATTATAATATTTAACCATTTTTGATGGTGGGTTACTCAATACACATAATAAATTATCAATTTTACCAAAATGTTGAGATACCTGATAATTTGAAAAACAATTATCAATATAATAAGTAATAAATTTATTTTATATATTAAAACATAAACAATTTACATTACCAGTTTCTAAAACCAGTAGTAACAATTATTTGTCGATGTTATTTAAGAGAAACTGCTATAATTTGTGGAATCTATTTCTCTATATGATCATCATATAATCTATAAATAAAATAATATTAATTTATTGATTTTTTATAGAATTAGTGATAGGAGCACTCATAGTTCATATGTTTCTATTTATTAATAGTTGAGTAGAACACATGTGTGAGCTCTATGATGTTCATCATCTAAAATCGATCATTCATAAACTCCACCAAAGTCAAGTTCAGGCTAATTAAAAACTGATAATTGATTGTTCATTTTGTCGTCAAAATTTCCCTGATTATGGACCACACAGTTATGTTTTGAGGGATATTAATATTGAAAATAATGAGAGTAGAAAAAAATAAAATTTCACCTACAAATTAGCTTCTGTAATTGATCCTTCAATCACTTCTTTGTTACGTACCTTTTTCTTCAATTTCTGTATGCATATATTCAATGGGTACATACATCGAAACTGTATTAGACCTCCACATTTTTCTTCATGTGGAAAATGTAATATTAAATGTTCTATTAAATCAATGAAATCCAACGAGATTATTTTTTTCCAATTTACATAAAATTAAAACAACATATTCTTGTAATATACTTAGTGCATCGTAGTTTGTTGTTTCCACACAAATGTCTTGAAAAAATATGATATTTATGTTATCACATACCAATTCCTAGAATTTAACAAACCTTTATGTCTAATCAGTAGAAGTTTTTCCATTATAGCATGACATTCATTATGTTTTAATCCAATAATATGACCATTTCTGACACATCTAGTCAAATTGGAAACATAACCTTCCATAAGCCTTAAATATAAAATCTATTGACTAAATAATAACATATTTTATTTAGAAAGTATATAATCCACTTTGGGATTCATTAACTTTCATGATCTATCATTTCCAAATAGTTCATGTTCTGATCGCCTTTAAATTTGGGCAAGATCTACTCATGCCTTTACATTATCTTTTGTCTTACCAGGTGTGTCAAAAACTATATAAAATATATTATCAAAATAGTTATTCTTAATATTCATGACATCCAACATGTGATGGACCAAAAAATTAGACCAATATGGTAGATCCCAAAAAATGCATCGTTTTATCCAATTGTATTATTTCCCTAAACCATCTATTTTTTATTGGTTTATAGTGAGTCTAAAGGTAATGATAGGTAATGATGAGACAATATATTTCAACACAATACCTGATATCATTGTTGAAGGTCCATCTCTTTCAATTGTAACTTTTCTAAAGTGATATATGTTCCTCTAAAAACTATGGTTGGTAGGAAGAAATCTTCTATTGACAAGAATAAAAGATTTTCTGTCACCCATACAGTATAAACATGATTTTGGACCATGTGTACTCTATCTAGATAACATTCCATATGCTTGAAAGTCACTAATTTTCCACATCAATCTAGCTTTCATGAAGAAATTTTATTTCACAACAAAATCATATGTACTGACACCATTACTCCATAGTAAATCTAACTCATCAATCAATGCATTAAAATAAACATTGATATTATTTTTTGGATTTCCTAGAATTAATAAAGTAAAAATGATATATGGATCATTCATCAATATCTAAGGAGGTAAATTTTATGGAGTTATAAAGACAGTCCAATAGGAATATTAACTACTGTAAGAACCAAATGGACAAAAACCATTAGTAGAAAGACCCAATAACAGGTTTTGAGATTTTGAAGAAATATATGGATGTACTTAATCAAAATATTTCCATAAATTACCATCATTAGGATTATTTAATATTTTACTAGTTAAAATATTGGTTTTGTGCCATGACATCAATGACTCTGTATTCTGAGATAGAAATAAATCCTACAATCTAGGTGTAAGTAGGAAATACCTCAACTATTTTACATGAATCAATCCAGACATCCCTAGTTGAGCATCTTTATAACTCGATTTTCCACATGTAAGGAAACTAACTAACGACTCATTTTCACCATAATATAAGATGAAATCATTTGAACATGCATAAATCTTCTGATAACTAAAACCAAAATTAAAAACAAACCTCTTGATCTCATAAAAATTTACAGGCAACACATTTACTTTAGGTTATAGTGCTTTAACCAAAGAGAATATATGATCAAAACAACTATTTGACATTCCATTATATGATTTAATATCCATACAATTTGAAACAGCTTCAAATTTTCTTATCTTGCTACTGTGATATATGGAATCCTTAACAGGCTTCAACAAATCATAAAATTGGGTTGGTTCTAACTCAGAAGTTATCTCAATATCATCTTGAGTTTTATTTTTTTTGAAAAGATGGACCAACCACATCATGTACTAAATTTTGAAATAGTGATGGATCTAGAACCAAATTATTAGTATACCATCTAGAACTGTGTTCACCATGTTGATACCAAAAAAATATAATATTTTTGAAAACCAAATCACAATAGATGACCCAACATTACCAAATGCGTCAAACCTCCTCAAATCACATTTATTGCATAGACACTTAGTTGTCCATTCTGAAACAACTTCTAGTTTTAATGATGCAAATGATAAAAAAGTTTCAACACACTCAATATATATAGGGTTTATACCAAAAACATTTGTATTCTAGTGATGATTTATCTAATCTCAATCATGTAATAAAGACTATTATTGACTAGCTTTATCTATATTAATATAAATGTATAAAATAAAAAAACAATTTATGATTAATTTAATATACGAAAAAGATGATCCAAAAAAGAGTATAAATTAAACAATATTAATTTACTTATAAATATTATCAATTTTATCTATTTACCTATGTTTTTTACTATTTACCATTTATTTTTACTAATTACCATTACTATTAACTAATTATAGTGATTTAGTTTTCAGTTCTTCTAATCTTTACTAATTACCACAAATATTTACTAATTTTTTCTAATTAACACTAATTTTTAATAATTATAATGATTTACTATTAATTTTTACTATTTTATATCTAATTTTTACTAATCAAAACTTAATATTTTTAATTTACAATAACTATCACATGTACTCCATCATTTTCTTATGATATTGCTCCTGTCGTTGACACATCTCCAACTCCTCCTGCTACTACTCCTCCATAGATGTGTCACATACTATCTATCCTGGTTTAGGTAACCCAATGACAAAATTAGAGATGGTTGGCATAAATTGGTCATTTCTAATCACTTGAAGATTGTAAATTTTATGATTTACTAAATAAGTATAAATCATATATTTTATAATCATCAAGTTTATAAAACCAGTTTATGCCAGTCGTGTCCAAATTTTTCATTACACCAATTTATACCAATCATTTCCAAATTTTTCACTACTCACCACCTATATATTAAAGACCTATTTCATTTTAAATTGTCTAATAATTTATACTAAAAAATATCAAGTATTACTAAGTACCACTAATTTCCATTAATTTTTAATAATTAGAGTGATTTAATATTAATTTTTAATAATTACCACTATTATATAATAATTATAGTGATTTACCCTTAAATTTTACTAATAACTACTAATTATTACTAATTTCATTGGTTTATCACTATGGTTTTTACTAATATTTACTATTCATTGATAATTTTTACTAATATTTAATTATTAAGAATATTTTTTCCTATTTTTTACTAACTACCAATTATTTTTATAAATTTTTACCAATTATTGTGTTTTAATGATAATTATTACCAATTACAACTTATTTTTACTAATTTATTGTCATTACCATTAATATAAAATAATTATTATAGTGTATCCCTAATATTTACTAATTACAGTTAATTTTTAATAATTATAGTGATTTGTCACCAATTTTTATTAATTACCATTAATTTTTAATAATTATAGTGATTAATCAGTAATTTTTACTAATTACAACTATTTTTTACTAATTAACATATTTTTTTTACTAATTATAGTGATTTAATGTTTATTTTTACTAATTATTGGTAATTTTTACTAATTTAAATGCATTTCCCATAATTTTTTCTAATTATAGTGATTTAATGTTCATTTTTACTATTTTTTACTAATTATCAGTAGTTTTTACTAATTCCAACTAATTACCCATAATTTTTTACTAATTATAGTGTTTTAATGTTAATTTTTACTAATATTTACTAATTATTGGTAGTTTTTACTCATTCCAACTGATTACCCGTAATTTTTACTAATTATAGTGATTTAATATTCATTTTTACTATTTTTTTCTAATCAATAGTATTTTTTACTAATTCCAACTAATTACCCATAATTTTAAATAATTAAAGTTATTTAACATTAATTTTTACTAATTTTTAATCATTACCGATATTTTTACTATTTTTTAGTAATTGTCGTTTATTTTTATTAATTTTTACCAATTATTATGTTTCACTGAAAATTATTATGAATTACTACTTATTTTTATTAATTTATATTCATTACCACTAATATAAAATAAATATAGTAATTTTTCACTAATGTTTACTAATTATCATTATTTTTTACTAATTATAGTGATTTATCACTATTTTTTATTAATTACCATTAATTTTTAATAATTATAGTGATTGATCTTTAATTTTTACTAATAAAACTATTTTTTACTAATTAACATTTTTTTACTAATTATAGTGATTTAATGTTTATTTTTACTAATTTTTACCAATTACTGATTTTTTTAATAATTCGATTGATTACCAATAATTTTTAATAGTTAAAGTGATTTAACATTATTTTTTACTAATTTTAATCATTTCCAATATTTTTTAATAATTTTGACTAATTACCGTTTATTTTTATTATTTTTTACCAATTATTTTGTTTTACGGATAATTATCACTAATTACTGCTTATTTTGATTAATTTATAGTCATTAACAGAAATATAAAATAATTATAGTAAATTATCACTAATTTTCACTAGTTACCTTTAATTTTTTCTAAATATAGTATTTTATTACTATTTTTTATTAATTACCATTAATTTTTAATAATCATAGAAATTTATCACTAAGTTTTTCTAATTATAACTATTTTTTTACTAATAAACATTACTTTTTACTAATTATTGTGATTTATTGTTCATTTTTTCAAATTTTTACTAATTACTAGTAATTTTTACTAATTCTGTCTGATTACCAATATTTTTGAATTATTAATGAGATTTAACGTTAATTTTTAATAATTATTTCCAATATTAATAATTATAGAGATTTATCGTTAATTTTTACTAATTACCACTTATTTTTTTTTTAATTTTTACCAATTACTATGTTTTACTGATAATTATTACTAATTAAAGCTTATGTTTAGTAATTTTAAGTCATTGCAACTAATTTAAAATAATTATAGTAATTTATCACTATTTTTTACTATTTACAATTTTTTGTTATTATAGCGATTTATTACTAATTTTTACTAATTACCGTTAATGTTTAACAATTAAAGTGGTTTATCACCAATTTTTACTAATTAGAGCTATTTTTTACTAAATTTAGCGATTTACTGTTCTTTTTTACTGTTTTTTACCAATTATCGGTATTTTTTACTAGTATCGACTAATAATTTTTTTTTGAATAATTAAAGTGTTTTAACAGCAATTAAAACAAATTACCGCGAATTAAAACTATTGGCATTTTAATTAAAAACATTACGGTTAATTAAAAATAAATAATTCTAATTTAAAATCACTATTACTAATTATAAATTATTACTTCTAATTATAAATAATTACTTCTAATTAACTCTAAGTACTATGAACCTATAATATTAAAATCTAATATAAAATAAAAAAAATTAAAAAAAATTAAAAACAATTAAAAACAATAAATAAATACCTCAAAAATGAAGTTTTTGCGCACTGTAAACTTCAAGAACTTCCACCCTCTAAAAATTTGAACTTGTAATTGAACTATTGAGAAGAAGAAGAAAATGATTTAGCATAATAAAGCTGAAATGAAGGATAAAGTGAAAAAATTAGGGGTGGGTATATAGGTTAGATTTGTTGCGATGAGAATCCTATTGCAAATACTACTATTTGTGATGGGAACCCATCACAAATAGTTTCTGCAATAAATGATCAAGGCAGCAGTTAAAAAGGTATTTGCAATGGTACCCATCGTAAATATTAACCCGTCGACAAAGTATTTGCGGTGAGCATTAATGCCTGTCACAAATAATTATAAATGACGACAATTATTTACGATAAGGCATATTCCCATCACAAATAACTTTAAATGATCGAGGGTATTGGAGATGGGGCTTAGCACCCATCGTAAATACCCTTTCCCGTGTTTTGGTGGGAAGGCATTCCAAAATTATTTACGATGGGTTATTTCTCCCATTGCAAATAACTATTTATTTAGTACTATTTGTGATGGGATTTGAATCCCATCACAAATAGTCCTTCAGAAGGGACTATTTGTGATGAGTGATGGGCCCATCAAAATAGGTCGATTTTACCATTGTTTTGGGGTTTGGGACCAGGGTTTTTGGAGTTCATTTGTGTCAGCTGAGTCTATTTTTTGTTTTAATTTTAGTTTGAAATTTAGATACATTTCATCCAATCATTACATGATTCATTATCATTGATTTATTGACTCATCATTTCCCAGCTGTATATTTCACTAATTCCACTATTTACATTACTCTGATATTTATTATATTGTTTATTTCCACTATATTTTAACTCTATATCAAGGGGTATAGTCTCCCCACAATTCACTTATAACCCCCACTGCTAGTCGACAACCTCTAACATATGGGGAGGGGTGTTTGATGTTTTGCAACCAACCTGATTTGGCCACGTGAGAGAGTGCTAGATCGGGGTACGTTACAAAGTGGTATTAGAGGAGATAAAGTTTTTATTTTATATCACTTTAATATTTGAGAAAGTTAGAAAGGATACTTGGATGTGTCAGGACTTAGTAATGAGCTTGTGCATGAGAGTAGCTGACCCATGTATGAGGAGAAATTTGAGTGCCCAGGGATGGGAATGCAGTTCATGATGTTCGCTTGTTACGGTTGATGTTATATCACCCAGGGTGATTCACATGTTGTGTGATGTTATTGTTTATTGAGATTTATACTCATGTCCCAATATGGCGCAAGATGAGTATGCATATATCATGATAGACACATAAGGATATATATTGACATGCAATGTTCATGATAGGAAAATATTTATTGCATGTGATAGATTTTCCTATATGAACTATGAAGTGAGATTCCTATTATATATGATAATGGAAATTAAAGAACTGTTATGTCATACTAAAACACTTATAATCCATGTTTAGAGAGACCATGGGCTAGTGGTTCTCTGTTGTTGTCACTTATTGAGGCTGTCCTTGTCTTTAACTAGTGTTCCAAGTTGTGATTACCCAGTCAGGATTCAAGTATCACTGAGAGGGTGAGGGTTGAATTAATGATATCTTTTTATTTTATGTTTCCTTACTTATGAAACAACCTTCACCTTCTATTAAATAATTCATCCCCTTCTAAAAAAATTCAAACACACATCCACAGGAAAACAATAATTTACATAGTAACTACTCAACAAGATCAGCTACATCCTTGGTATGGTTTGGAAACAATCCAAAACCATAAAATCCACTAGAAAAAAATCCTTTTGTGTGGAATACAATGATTAGGATATTCCCTTACACTTGTGTAGCACTATGATCAATACAATAGTGCATGTGCTTCATGTAGAACGAAATGATGTAATAAAATTTTTGTAACAAACATGTTACAGTGCTTCTTGATCAACTTTCAAAAATATGATCCTTCAAAACAATTGTTCACTTTATTACCCATAAGTTTCTAATAACTTTCTAGACTTCATAATAATACTTATTCTGATTCCCCATCCTGATTCCCAAGTCTGATTTTCTCAATATTGAAAATATACTTATATTAGAATACCGCTAAGACAATTTTGAACTATTTCTAATCCGAGTTTAGAAATTCCAGTTTGATTCCGTAGTCTGATTCCCAAGTCTGATTGTTCAATACAGAAAATGTAACTTTTTCATAATACTGTTGAAACAAATATAAAATTATTCTTCCTCAGTCTTAAAATCTCAATACGATTTTCCCAATTCGATTATCCATCCCAATACGATAACTAGCTGAATATAATATTTCTCTTTTTCTTCTTCTTTCTGGATAACTTATTTAAGAAAGCATAGTCTAGAAACTTCTTCACTTTCTAGACATTTGGATCTCATCTCTCCTATTTCACGAGTGATGCAAGTCACACAATACAAGAATTAATCTCCTCATATTTATAAGCTTGCAAGAATGGTTTAAGTGGGATTCTGAAAAGGTTTTCTTGGTTTACCAAATTTCCCAAATATTTAATCTTCCTTAAATCTTATATCTTTATTTGAATCATTCAATTCCCCATGAAATCTAGATATTTATTTTCTCATTCTATTCCCCTTGAAATCTAGATATTTCTTTGACTTATTCAAACTTCCTTTAATTTTTGATCTTCTATTGAATTTAGCTTTCTTCAGTCTTTCTAAAAAATCTTAAATCCGATT
Organism: Viscum album; assembly: GCA_963277665.1. Taxonomy (NCBI): domain Eukaryota; kingdom Viridiplantae; phylum Streptophyta; class Magnoliopsida; order Santalales; family Viscaceae; genus Viscum; species Viscum album. The sequence continues at coordinate 352,501,379 of OY728155.1, read as the reverse complement.
CCAATTTCTCTATTATGATTTCTCCATTCTAATTTTGTTCATTCTGATTTATCTATTCCAATTTCTCTATACCAACTAATGAAAAAAAACATATTATTCGAGCATCAAGTTCCCCTTTGATAATACTTTTTCATCTTTTTAAAAATCTTCAAGCATAATTCCACAATTAACCAAACTCTAGTCCGATTCCAATTATGATCTTCATTATTACAATTAAGAAAAATATAAACAATATAATATTCTTCTTCTTTTCTCTTAACCCACTTGAAATAAAATCCAAATTTTCTTATTCTTTAACTTATCACTTGTAATAATGACTTATTCATGACTTTGAAACATTTAAGATCAACTTCAATATCATCTGACTTATAATGGAAAGTATTGTAGCTTCCCATTCCTCTAGCAACATCTTTCTTTCTTACTCAGTCTGAATACAATTTTACTACAAACGATTAGCAGTAAATTTTCTCCCCCTTTCTTTCATCAAGCTTAAATCAAACATTTTACAACTTACTTATGATTTATGAGAAATAAAAAACAACATAGCATTGTCATATATCTATAAATTCCATGATGAATCCTATTCTCATCTTCATTACGATCATAACCTCATCCCAGACCCAAGGTGAGTCCAATGTGCCTTTTCTTCCAGAAAACATCTTCTCAATATGATGGACTGTCTTAAGCAAAGCGAGTTCTATTTTCTGAATATGATGGTCAGTCTAATTTTCACCAAAAAACAAATTAAGGTGATTTTTCATTCTTTGATAATTCCTTAACTACAAAAGACAATACCTGAATATAATAATCTTCCTTATTAGCTTGGTCCTAACAATCTCCCCCTTTGGATTTTTTTGTCAAATAAGATTCATAGATCACTGAACATTCTAGACCTAAGGTGAGCCCAATGATCCTTTTCTTCCAGAAAACACATTCTCAATACGGTGGACTATCTTAGGCAAAGTGAGTTCGATTTTTTGAATATGATGGTCAGTCTAATTTTCACCAAAAAACAAATTAAGGTGATTTTTCATTCTTTGATAATTCCTTAACTACAAAAGACAATACCTGAATATAATAATCTTCCTTATTAACCCGGTCCTAACAATCTCCCCCTTTGTATTTTGTTGTCAAATAAGATTCATAGATCACTGAACTTTGTAAAATCAAGATATGGATTACTTATCAACAATTATAAGCCTATATGAGCTAACTCATTATAGTAAACATGAATCATTTACATATAAACCATTCTTTACAAAAGTAGTGACTCATGAAAAATTGCCTCAACTTTCTTCCTCATCTTTATTCCTCATATTTTCTTCTTCATCTTTTCTTCCTCATACTTTCTTCCCCATATTGTCTCCACTTCTTCAATTTTTTTGGAATACAAATATTTTGTTTCCTACAACCACTCCAATAAATAGTTAGAATAGTTCACACACTTGTTCATACACTTGTTCACACACTTACTTACTGGATTTAAAGCTTACCCACAACCCCCCTTTTACATACTTCCAAAAGGATAGATTTATGAAACAATTCTTCTCCTTTACAATACTATCCAAAGGTAATATGGTATATGGTACAAAATAAGATACCTCAAACTTGATGGGAAAGTGGTTGGATTCCCATGTTCAACCTCAATTTATAAAAAGGTTTATTTGGTAAAGGTTTTGTGAATATTTAAACAACTTGTTCCAATGTAGGAATGTACTCTAGTTTCAATTCATTATTATCCACACAATCTTTTATGACATTATATTTGATATCAATATGTTTCGAATGAGAATATTGTATTGGATTCCTTATAAGGTTGATTTCACTTTGATTATCACGTCTCAAGAGCAAGGGTAATTTAACTTCAATAAGTCAGTCTTCCAACTAAGTTTTCATCCACATAAATTGGGTAGAATCTTGAGTAGCAGCAATATACTCAGATTCAGTTATGCTAAGAGTTATTGAATTTTGTTTTTTTGTATTCCAATTGACACAAAGTTTCCCTATAAAGAAAACTCTACCAGATGTGGATCTTCTATCATCAATATTTCCTGCCCAATTAGTATCTAAATAACCAAACAATTCAATACTATCTAAGCTATCATATCAGATTCTGAAATTTTTTGTGCCTTTGATATATTTGAGAATTCTTTATCTAGAAATTAAATGTGATTCCTTAAGATCACTCTAAAATCATGCACATAAGATAAAAACATAAACAATGTCAGATCTCATGGAAGTCAAATATAACAAACTTCCAATAAGATTATGAACCTCTTTCTGATCAAAATTGTTACCTTCTCTATCTTTAGATAACTTGTTTCCCATTGAAATTGGTGTGAAAATTGGTTTCTAATTTTCCATGCTGAAATTATTAAGAAGTTCCTTATCATACTTTTCTTGAGAAATAAAATTTCATTTATTCTTTTGTAAGATTTTTAACCCAAGAAAGTATTTTATTTCACCCAATATGGAAATTTCAAACAACTTTTTCATCTCTTAAAAAAATCTTTAAAAAGTTTTTTCATTATTACCAGCAAAGATAATATCATCAACATAAACAATTACGATGAGGGAAAACTCCTGACTTTCTTTAATGTAAATATTTCTATCAATTCTTCCTTTCTTGAGACTAATCTTCCTCAAGCAAGTATACAATTTAGAATACCATGCTCTTAGAGATTTTTTAGTCCATTCAAGGATTTCTTTAGCTTACACATATAAATTTCATCTTTCCCAATAACAAATTCACAAGGTTTTTCAATGTAAACTTTCTCATCAAGATCCCCATTCTGAAATGTGGAATTCACATCCATTTGAAAAATTTTGTTACTTAATTGGTAAATAATAAAAAGAAAGATTTTTATTATTTATAACCTTTCCACTGGAGAAAAAATCTCATCAAAATCAACACCTTCAATTTGTGAGCAACCTTTACACACTAATCATGCTTTGTTCCTTATCACTTCACCTTCTTCATTAAGCTTGTTTCAAGAAACCCATTTTGTACCAATAACATTTTTGTTATCTGGATTGGGTATGAGTTTTTAGGTATCATTCTTTTCTATCTGATAAAACTCTTCATTTATAGCCCAAACCCATTCTGGATGCTCAAAAGCTTCATTCACATCTTTTGGATCCACTTTTTAATACAAAGAAGTATGTGTAGAAAAATTTGAAGTTCTTTTTGTTTGAACCTTATGATATTGATCACCAATAATGTTCTAAGACTACACTAGCTTCCTCATCCTAGGATGATTTATTTGAGTTTCATCCTCATAAATTGAAATAACTAAGTCTAATTATTCTTCTTGAGTAAAATTACAATTGTCTTTATCCTAATCAGAATTGTTAACAAAACTTTCCTTATGCAGCTCAACTTCCTTATCAACATAAGTTTGTTTATCTTCCTTAGAATTTTCAATAACTTTCTCATTAATAGAACTATATATTATTCCTATTTCTTTGTTTCAACATCTATATCCTCTTCCTTCTGGAGTATATCCAATAAAAATTCTATCTTCACCTCTCTGCTCAACCGTTCCAAGGTTTCCACCTTTCTTCTTTATAATTCATGGACTCCCAAAAACTCTAAATTGTTTTAAACTTGTATTTTTTCCATAATTTTTTTTCATATAGAGTCATATATAAACTTGGCCTATAGAAACATCGGTTTTGAATATACATATAAGTACTCATGGATTTCCTCCAATAGTAATGAGAGAGACCATGTTCAAGTAACACAGTTCTCCCCATTTCAACCAAACTTCTATTCTTCCTTTCAAAAACCCCATTTCGTTGAGGAGTATATGGTGAAATGAACTCATGCTGAATTCCATGATTCTCAAGATAACTTTCAAATTATTCATTCTTATACTCACTATTATTATCAGTTATTAACTTCTTCATAGAATACTCACATTCCTTCTTATCTTTCCTCCTAAAAAATTTAAACATGTATAGAGCATAAAAATTATGTTTCATATATATATAAAAGAATTAATGTGAGTAAATTCATCAATGAAAGTGATGAAGTACTTATATCTATTTTTTTATTTTCTCATTGGAACACAAATATTAGAATGAATAAGTTCTAGGGGTTGTTTTGAACAGAAGTCAACTTTCTTATGCACATAATTTGTAATCTTTCCTTTTTAAAAATAGTGTAACACCAATATATTCTTCTTGACATATCAGGAATATCTCGGACACTATCTTACTTTTATAACTTGCTCATGTTTCTCTGACACATGTTTTACAGTGTTTTATGCCACAACTGATTCTCTTCTACCATGCCTATGTAGCAAGAGTTTTTTATTTCACCAACTTGGAAAAGGTTTCCTTTTGTATGTTGGACAATTGTAACTATCTTTGTTACACTCAGGAGGTCGTGTTTCATCCCATAAACATATAAATCTTTCTTGGATTTCATCCTTTCTTTCACAAGGATGGTTGATCCAACACCTTTGATTCTCAAAGATTAATCATTACCAAATTTCACTATTATTTCTTTGAATTATTTCACATTATTCAAAAAATTTAATTTTCCTATCATATGAGAAAAATAACCATTATCAAGAATCCAAGGTCTTTCTCATTTTATATATTTCAATGTGGTTTCAACAATAAGAGACTTTTTATTTCCCTTTTCTTTCTTCACATCTGGATTATGAGAATTAGTAAGAAACTTTTTTTGTATCAATAACAAAATAAGAAAAACCTCAGCAAGATGTCTAGGTTGTTCAAATATTTCACATATAGTTTCTAGTGTTTGGAACTTATTTTCAACTTTCACACAATACTTCTTAGGTTTCTTCAGAACTTCAATCTCAAACTTCTTCTTTTGAGAGGATTGACTCCCCCTCAAATATTTTTTTCCATAACCTGTGGAATTGTGGTAATATTGTTGGTTGAACCAAGAAATATTTTCTGTATGTTGGAATCCAAAAAAATACCACCAGTATCCATAGAAAGAGTATTTGCCTCTAAAATTTCAGATTGACTGGTGATGTGAGTATGTTTCTCAACAACCTTCTTAACTGAATTTTTTTGAACACCAACCTTTCAATTTTCAAACAAAAATTTCCTATTTGAATCATATTTATTTCCATCCTTATTTGAACTAGAAGTATTGGAATTTTTTTTATATTAATAATGTTTATAAAATTTTTTGGACTCATAACTTTTAGAAACTGAGGACTTCATGATTTTTTTGGTCTTAACCGCATACATAAATTTCCCACCTTTCTTATTTTCAAAAATAACTTTAGATTTTTTCTTAACCTTTTAAGGTGAATTTTGATCATTCTCAGGTTCCTACTTATGGTAAATTTCACCAACTTTAGAGATATAGTTTTTAAAACTTTTACATCACTGTTCATATTTAGAAAGTTTTTGATGGACAAGTTTCAATTCTTCTTCTTTTACATTCAGTTTTACTTCCAGATGTTCATTACAATTCATTTCTTTCTCAAGAGAATTATTCAAATCACCAATCTATTTTAACAACTTGACTTTCCCATTAGTAAAACCTTCTTGATTGTTTATTGAGGAACTTTCATTTATCAACTTCATGTTTTCCTTCTCAATCCTTCCAATATTTCTTAGACATTCTTTCAACTCTTCTTTCAAATGAAATTCAAGTTGAGTTTATTATTCTTTAGAACTAATTCTTCTGAAATATTCATTATTTACTATTACAATAAAAGTATTCTCTCTAGTTTTCTCAGAAAAATATTTTTTAGACTCAGCTTTACTATCTACTTCTTCTTCATCTTTAGACAAAAAGCTTATTCTTTTAGATTTGAAGAAATTTTTATCTTTCCCACTAGAAAATGATTTATCCTTATCACCCTATTCCTTCCAAGACCTTCTTGACCTTATTTCTTCATCATCACTATATTATTATTTCTTTTTAAGGAAAATTAGCCATAAATTGATCAACGACTCCACATTCAAAATACTTCAAGGGAAGTTTCCCTTAGTATTTACCTATACCTCTTCTTACATTTTTAGAAAATAAGGATAAAACTTCATCAATAGTTTTACATACCTCATTTTTGGATTCAGAGTCAATAATAAAAACTTCATCAAGAACCTTCTTATAATTTTATTTCTTGGTGGTTTTAAAAGAAATTTATACATTGAATTTTTTTTCCTTTATAAATTTCTACCTTATAATTTCATAAGTAATGAGATTACTATGAAGATCATCCAGAGATAGAATTTCAAGATCCATATCTTTTAATGATAAAACTTTAACATCAAACTTGTCAGGAAATATTCTTAATATCTTTTCAATAATATTATAATCTTCCAACTTTTCACTAAGACATATGATAGTGCTGAAAATGTCATTCAACTTGGTAAAAAATTCCCAAAAAGATTTATACTCACCCATTTTAAGTCATAATACTCCAGCCTCCATATTTGAGGTTTTATCTTATTGAAAATTTTATTGCCTTTATAAATGGTTTTCAACATATACCAGATACCTTTAGTATTGGAAAAACTATTTACTCTTAAAAAATCACTGTCAAAAAGAGATTATAGTAAAGCATATTTTTCTCTTCTATCATTATCAAGATTCTTCTTATCAATGAGATTAAGAGGAACCTTATCATAAATAGGTGGAAATACATCTATTGCAACTTCAAAAATATCATACCTAAGAGACATAAGATAAGGAAATATTCTATATTTATAGATATGATAGTTCTTACCTTGGATGATTGGAATCCACTTATTATTCACACAATTAAAATTATCCATCACAACTTCTCTTTCAAAAACTTTAGTAAAGAATAAACAAAGGGAACCTTTGACTCTGATACTAATTGAGATTACCCAGCCATGATTAAAGTATCACTAAGAGGGGGAGGGGGTAAACTAGTGATATATTTTTCTTTTTTGTTTCCTTATGAAACAAAATTCACCCTCTATTAAATATTTATTTCCCCACTGAAAACAATTCAAACTCACATATATGGGAACACAAGAATTTACAAGGTTCACTACTCAACAAGAGTATCTACATCCTTGGTATGGTTTGGAAATAATCCAATACCATATAATACACTATAAAAAATCATTTTGTGTGGAGTAAAAAAAGTAAGATATTCCCTTACACTTGTGTAGCACTATGATTAATACAATAGTGTAGGTGCTTTAAGTAGAAAGAAATGATGTAATATAATTTTTTTTAACAAACATGTTATGCCGATTCTTGATCAAATTTAAAAAATATGATCTTTCAAAAAAAATTCTTCACTTTCTTACACATAAGTTGGTAATAACTTACTAGACTTCATAACAATACTTAGTCTAATTCCCCAGTTCTATTCCCAAGTATGATTTTCTCAATACGGAAAATATAATTCTATCAGAATACCATTGAGAAAATTATGAACTAATCTGAGTCTAGAAATTCCAGTCTAATTCCCTAGTCTAATTTCCAAGTCTAATTGTTCAATACAGAAAATGTAACTTTGATAGAATACTACTTGAAACAAATCTTAACTTCTTCTTACTTTGTCCATAAATCTCAATACAATTTTCCCTCCTGATTATCCATCCCAATGTGATAACCAACTGTATATGTTCTTCCTATTATTATTCTTATTTTTGAATAACTTCATTAATAAAAACACAATCTAAAAACCTTATCTTTCTAGAAATTAGGTGATCCTATCTTCTATTTCTCAAGTGATGCAAGTCACACAATACATGAAGTACTCTCCTCATATTTATAGGCTCGCAAGAATTATTTAAGAGGGATTCTAAAAAGGTTTTCCCATTTTACCAAATTTCAAAAATTTCAATATTTCTTAAATATTAGATGTTTCTTTGAATCATTCAATTCCCTATGAAATTTGGATTTTTCTTGGTCTCATTAAATTCCCCTTGAAAACCAGATATTTCTTTAACTTCTTCAACCTTCCTTGAATTTTAGATATTCTATTAAATTTAGTTCCCTTTAGTCTTTCTAAAAAATCATTAATCTGATTCCAATTTATCATTCTACTTTTTTACATTATAATTTCTTTATTTAGATTTCTTTATTCTGATTTATCCATTCTGATTTATCCATTCCCATTTCTCCATTACAATTTCTCCATTCCTATTTCTCCATTCAGATTTATCTATTCCAATTTATCTATACCAACTGATGAAAATAAAAACAAAAATATTCTTCGAGCTTCATGTTCCAATTTGACAATACGTTTTCATATTTTTCAAACACTTCAAGAAAAATTCTAGGATTAAACAAACTCTAGACTAATTCCAATTATGATCCACCACATTATGATGAAAAAAATTGTAAAAAAAATAGAATTTTCTTATTCTTTTGTCTTAACACACTTGTAATATAATTCAAATTGTATTATTATTATTCAACTTCTTTCTTGTAATCATAACTTCTTTATGAATTTGAAACATTTGAGATTATCTTCAGCATCATCTAACTTATAATGGAAAGTATTGTATCTTCCCATTCCACCAGCAACATTTTTCTTTCCTACTCAACCTGAATATGATTTTATTGAAAATTATTGGATGCAATTTTCTCCCTCTTTCTTTCACCAAGATTGCACCAAAAGTTTAACAACATACTTATGATTTGTGAGAAAAAAAAAGAATCATCATATTTCTATTATATCCATAATGAATCCAATTCACTTCCTTATCATGATCTAAACCTCAACCCAGAACCAAGGTGAGTCCGATGATCGTTTTATTCTAGAAAACATCTTCTTAATATGATGAAATATCTTTATAAAAGTGGGTCTGATTATTTTGAATATGATGGTCAGTCCTATTTTCACTCAAAACAAAGTGAGGTGATTTATCCTTCTTTTATAATTCATTGAAAATAAAATACAATACCTAAATATGATAATATTCTTTATCATCTTGGTCCTAACATAAGGAGCGTGTTTGCTTTATACAAAAAATACCTCATTGTTATCTTCGAGTTGAGTGTTAAGAGAGTGGAAATCAGCATGCTCTTAACACATCTGAACTAGAGATTCATATAGTTCCTGAGGATTAGATGGATGTTTAGCTTCACGACAGCTTCACGAGGATCATACGATCCATGGGAAGGGAGACTATTCATAAAATTCCTTTGATGTATGAGATAATAAGAGTTTCATTTGAAGAATCCGCCTAAGTTTATTTGGTAGGGAGGCCCTTAGGTAGATGAGTTCTGGATTGAGTTAGTCTATATGATCTTCAAAAACCTTGATACATCTATAGATGGAGGGGTGAATATTTTTTGCATATATTATCTATGGACCAACCAAGATTTTGTTGGAAATTCTAGAGAAAGATGGATAACAAGAAGAGTTATCTAAGAAGAAATTTGAGGAAACTTTCCCAAGAAAATTCTATATAGAGAAATTAAGGTATGATAAGGCTCGTGAGTTCATGCACCTGATGTTGGAGGGCTTGTTAGTGATGGAATACACTAGACAATTCACTGAATTTCAGCACTTCTCACTATCTTTATACGATGATGAGATCTCTTGGGAGAGATGTTTTTTGGATGGGATTATCTATAAGATCATCACATATGTGAATTTATTTAACTTTAGAAGATTTTTGGATGTGATGAATCATAAACTCTTCATGAAAGGGAATCTGAGAGTGGCCCTGAGTAGTGGCCGAGCTGTTTCAATAGGTGAACTAGGATATCTTCTTCTAGTGTAAAGAAGTGTCACTATGACAATTTTCACCAAGGAAACATCGAACAGAGTAGTCAAGGAAGTGGGTATCTATATAAGGACTATATTATATTTTAGCTCTATCAATGTGTAAATTTGGGCTATAGGAAGCCTCAATGTCCCTAGCATGCTTTGGAGTTCCATGGTTGCAGTAGGTTGGGTCACCCATATAAGTTTTTTAGAGACATGAAACAATATATCAATGGTAGGGGATTATGAAAAGTACCATAGTTTGGGAAGGACTTAGTTACCCCTTAGCAAAGAGGTAGATAGATTTCCACTAGACATCCAGGTTAATGTTGAGGATGTGGCACCCCCGTGTAAGAATAATAGTACTAGACAGATGGGATAGCCTAGGGGAGTTATACTGGAGCCCAGGGTATAGGGGTAAGTCATCTAGATTCTATAAATACCACTTTATCTTGTGTGGATGCAATACCTTCTATAATGAGAGATATGATTATTGTGTCATCTATAATTACTTGTGTTTTTTTATACAAGAACACCATATTCCTTTATATCTTCTCTTTTTTCAAACGGTTTGGGTTTGGTTGTGGAAATCTTGGATAGTGTTTTGACCATCAATACACCTTTGGGATATTGGTTAAAGAATACCAAACATTGCAAGGTGTGTTCTCTATATATTGGTGGTTACCATTACTTTTGGGATCCTTTTATGCTGTAAATGGAACGTTTCAATTTGATTCTAGGTATGGATTGATTATTTTTCTATTAGAATCATATCAACTGTTACTAAAGGAGAGTTACCTTTCTATCTCTAGAAGGAGGCATTTATTTTCACTATGATGAGTGGGATCTTTAAGATAGTTGTGCAGGACCAATTCAATGAATATTGGATTATCTCACGACTTAGATATAAAGACTATTTATAGATGATTTTGGAATGAAACAAGATACTTTTATTATAGTGGTAGATAATTTTCAAGATGTATTTACTGAAGAGTTATACATATTACCACCTAAGTGAGAGATTGAGTCCATGATCAATTTAGTATTGGGAGTAGAGACATTTTATATCTCACCTTACTGGATGGCACTACAAAAGATTCAGGAGTTGGAAGTTTAGCTGGAAGATCTGTAAGATAAGGGTTTCATACAACCTAGCATATCTCCATGGGGTTCTCTAGTTTATTTCCCCATGCTTATGTGTGTATTATCAAATATTAAACTGGATGATGGTCAAGAACTGATATCCCCTTCTGTATATTGATGATCTATTTGATCAACTGAGAGGTGCTAATATCTTCTCTAAGATTTATTTGAGATCAGGATACCCCCAGTTGAGGTTGAGACCATTAAACATACCTCAGACTACTTTTAGGAGCAGGTATGGCTTGTATGATTTTTTGGTGTTACTGTTTGGTTTGATGAATGCACCAATGGTATTCTTGGCCTTGATGAATCAGATATTTCATCCCTTTATGGATAATTTTGTGGTGGTTTTTATAGATTATATCTTATTGTACTACCATTTAATAGATAATATTTCCTAATATATTAACATCATCTTGAGTATATTAAGAGATCATCATCTTTATTCCATGCTATCCAAATGTAGTTTCTAGATTGATAAAGTGAACTTCTTGGGCCATGTCATCTCTAATAATGTAGTGTTAGTGGATCTAGAGAAAGTTTTATCCATGGTATCTTAGGAGCGGACTGAGAATATATTTTATAATCAGAGTTTTTTGTGTTTAATAGGTTATTATCGGCTCTTTATCCAGAAATTATCCCATCTGGTAGCACTGGTGTTTGGGATGAACAAGAAAAGATTGAAGTTTTTTTTGGTTATATGCTTCTGAGAGATATTTTTAGGAGATGAATAGAAGGTTGAATTCATAACCTATCCTCACTTTACCTGTTTTTGGGTAGAGCATATACCATATACTATGATACATCTAGAATTAGACTTAGAGAAGTTCTAATGCATGAGGATTGAGTGGTTTCCTATGGATCTAGATATTAGAGACTACATGAGAGGAGATATCCTACACATCATCTGGATTTAGCAGTGGTGGTACATTCTCTGAGATTCTGAAGACACTGTCTTTTGGGTGAGAGGTTTGTGGCATTCATGGACTATAAGGGTTTCAGGTATATCTTTTCTCATGGGGAATTGAAACTTTTACAAAGTAGTTCCTTCAAGTATCTCTAGTATTTTGACTTTGATTTGTCTTATACACCAGGAAAGATTAACATCATTGTTGATGATTTGAGCTAGAAGATGCAGACATAGGCAATGTGGGAATCTTGTGATGAGTGGCGAATGATGATACACTTTTAATACAAGAATTTATATGTTTAGGAGTCCTAGGGGTGAGTAGATCTAACCTCGATATCTATTATACCCATGATTTTGGACTGGATCAAGATAGATTAGTTATCTGATTCGGAGGGATTAGTTCTAAGAGACAACTTATATGGCGGGAGACACCATCAGGATGGTCTCTTGGTAGTGAATATTCTATTCTTTTCCATAACTGAGTATGGGTTTATATGGGTATTTTCAATGAGATGATAATTGAGTTTCATGCATCTAGATATGAAGTGTATCCTGGTTTGACAAATATGTATCATGATCTCCATAGAAAGTACTGGTGGACATGAATGAATGAGGTAGTGGGATTTTTGGAAATATATTTCACCTATTAGTAGGTGAATTCCAAGCATTAAAGGCCTACTAGGCTGTTGTATCCTCTTCCTACTCCTATGTGGAAATGGGATGATTTCACTATGGATTTTGTGATAGGTTTACCCAGGAAACCTCATAAGAATGATTTAGTATGGGTGATCATGGATCGACTAACAAAGGTATTCCAATTCTTTCTTATTATGAAGACCTTCACCACTGATGATCTGGTAGTCTTTATGTATGTGAGATAGTTCATATTCATTGTGTTATAAGGAGTATTGTTTCTGAAAGAGAGCCTCATTTCGTGTTACGGTTTTGGAAGGGTATTCTAAAGGCTTTGGGATTATAGGTTCTTTTTTGTACGACCTATCATCCTTGGACCGACGATCAATCTGGGTGGATTATTCAAATTCTGGATGATATGTTATGAGCATGTGTTTTGGATTTTAGTGGTTTATGGGATCAACATATGGTACTCATGAATTTTTCATACAATAATAACTTCCAGCCATCGATCCAGATGGAACGTTTCAAGGCTTTGTTTGGTAGTTTGTGCTGTTCACCTCTTTGTTGGTTTGAGGCTAGTGAGTTAGTGCTTGTTGGACCTAGTCTCATGTAGGAGACATTTTATTAAGTTTATATTATCTGGAGGTGGTTGGTGATGGCACAAATTAGGTATAAATCATACAATAACCACCAGATATGACCTCTAGAGTTTGAGTTTTTTCATTGTGTTTTCCTTCAGGTGTCACCTAGGTTGAGGAAACTTCGTAACAGAAAATAGAGAAAGCTAGTGCCCAAGTTTGTCGAACTATTTGAGATAGTGGAAAGGGTTGGTCCAGGGGCATACCGATTAGCCCTTCCACAATGCTACAGTTCTATGCATCATGTGTTTCATGTGTCACATATTTAGAGACATCATAATGACCCTTATCATATATAAGACATCAAAGACTTTGAGATTTTTGTAGATAAATCCTTTGAGGAGAATCCAATATGGATTGTGGATTGTAGTGATAAGTATATCTTGGATAGTACCATACCTCTAGTTTAGGTGTTTTGGCTACATGGGCGTGTTTAGAAGGATACCTGGGTGAGGGAGTCTGATATGTGATTATAGTGGCTAGAATGTTTCTCTGAGACCCCATCGTGATGCTTGGAGTAGCTCGAGGAAGATTTATTATATGGTGGGAGGTTGTAAGATCCCTTCCCTTTCTAGGTATGTCCCTCTAAGTTTTTTGTTAAACATATTTTTTGGGTTTTCTTTATCTTTAAACCATGTTGGTTAAGTCTTGTTCGGAGATGGAGATCCTTTTTTGGGTAAAATGACCTAAAGTTTGGGGATGTATGTTTGTTTGAATTAATGGAGTCTAGGTATAATTTGTAAAATGGGATTATGATGGTTTCCCATGAGTTTGGAAGGCTTCAGATGTGGTTCATGCACTTTTGTAGAATCTGGTCTTAAATCCATCTGTATTGCATTTACATGCCGTATAAATGTTACACAGTGAGTAACTATCACTAGGAAGATACTATGAAATGAATAGAAGCTATGAATTGGTTCATGGAATGAATTGGATTACATGTCATGAATCTACATTATAAGATGTGTAATGTTTGGGCAGGGTTAAATTCAGTTGAGGCGTCATGTTTTTTGGTATAACTATAAAATTAGGAAATACATGATGTGAAAGGATTACATGCTTTGTATTTTATGGGATCAATGGTTTTAATGACCTACAATGCATATGATTCATTATTCATTTCATGTGTAGGACTTCTTCCTCAGACCCTAGGTGATTTCTAGGTGATTTTGGATCCCTTCGACCCCTTCCAGACATCCCGATCAAGCATCTGATCTCTGGATAGTTGGTTTTATTTGGTTTTCCTCTCTATTCCATTATTCTCTATTGTAGCATTGAAATATTTGGACCACATTAGTTTGGGTTTTGATCTAGTTTGATATAGGGTCTTTCTTGAAATCTTCTGCACATTTTTCTTGTTGGAATTCCCAGTTGGAAGCGTTGTTTGGTCACCAGTTAAAACTAGGGGAGGTCTAAAACCTAACCCTATGATCTGTTTAATTGTAAAGTATATGCAATACTGCAATTGCACCGACATATTGTGATAATCAATTAATTGAATTATAAATGATGATAAATCATGGATTGGATTATTGGTTGGATCCCTTTTGGATTTAATTGATGTTGCGACCTAACTTTTGACAACTTTTTGAGTGAGAAAACCCTTAAATAACAACGAATTGGATAATGGATTAAAGTGTGTTTAGTATGACATGGGAATTCAAGTGATTTCTTGATATAGAATCACTATGGTAATGGATAATTGTTTTTTGAATTGGATGATGATAATTGATATAAAAATGAATGTGAAATTGAATGATAAATGGTAATTGTTATAATTTACCTTTGAGGCTTATGATATGATAGTGCAATATCTTTTTGGTTAAGACTTGTGTTGAAATACATGCTGAAATGCTTATATAGAGAGCTTGACCTAGTTTTATGCTGAAATGATTATATAGAGGGCTTGGAATAGTTTGATGTTGAAATGATTATATAGCAGGATTAACCCATTTTGAAGCTGAAATGATTATATAGAGGTCTATTCTTGGGATTCTAAAATGATTATATAGAGGGGTTGGCTCGGATGCTAAAATTATTATACAGAGGGATCTGCCCTGTTATGTGATTATGCCATGGATATGTGGTTATGCTTAGAATGGTTGTTCTATATGCTCGTAGATATTTCGACATGGTTCTAAAGCATATATTTTGTTGTATTATATTAATTGATTAATTAATACACCTATTTATTACTTTATTGCATGAACTTATTATCATACTGGTTTTGTTTAGACATGATGGTGTTGACCTACTGAGTTTTACTCACACTCTATTCAGGTCTCCATTTGATACTCAATAGGATTACATGGATACAGATTTTGACAAGGGAAATGGACCTTTTTGCGGAGTGTTGCTTGCTGGATGGGCTGGAGTTTGGAGATGGGACCGACTTGGGGTTCAGGGCTGGGGTCTTTTTAGTTCATTTGGGCCAGCTGAATATTTTATTTATATTAATTTCAGTTTGATATTTAAATACATTTTATCCTGTATTACATGATTCGTTATCATTGATTTATTGATTCCTCAATTTTCTTCCCAGTTGTATATTTCACTGTTTCCTCTATTTCTATCCCTCTAATGTTTATTATATTGTTTATTTCTGATGTATCATAACTTTTTACTAGGGGGTATAGTCTCCCCACTATTTACTTTCCACCCCCATTTTTATTTAGTAACCTCTTACGTACAAGGAGGCATACTTGAGGTCCCATAACCAACATGATTTTTCCATGTGAGAGAGTGTCAGATCGAGGGATGTTATAGAAACCGTCATTTGTGCATTATGCAGATTACCACCTTCGTGATTAAACATTTCCCCCCCACCACCTTAAAAATTTGGTCTAAAAGGGTAATTTAACAAATAATTATTATATTTATATCATGTTTATATTCTGAAATAACAAACCCATATTACTCATATCTCTTTTTCTATAGAAAATGAAATCGTTAACCCTGCGCACGTGTGGACCACCGCCTCCATGGAACTGTTGATTTTTGTTTTCCTTTTTATCACCACCTTAGATCAATGGTCGTGAAGATTAGTTTAAAGGATAAATATGATTTTTATGATATCATTATGGTTTTGTTATGGAAAATTTGAGAACCTATTAATGACGTAATCAATAAATGATTATTGTTAATTTAATCATTTAAAACGAGTGAACTAAAAAGAAATTGGTCTCTTATTTCTAAGTGATGACTTTATATAAATTATATTCTCATCCTAATTCCTTCCAAGTATGATATATCACACTAATAAACACTAAATAATATCATTATCCTACCATTATATTAATATTACAACTAAACCACCTCATAACCATCCATTAATCATGGTTGGTTCATGTTTGGGTCGTCTTAACCACCTACTTGAATAATACTATAAATATATATCATAAATGACTATGAGAACTTATTTATTGGTATAATATGATATAAATATTTAAAAAATGTTTTGTTTTAAGTTCTTTTAAGGTTATATGAATATTTAACTCATTAATTAAGGAATCGCCACTTTTTCATTAAGAAACACTGAAACATGCTCATTGCTGCTTTTAACCTCATGGATCATAACCAAAACTACCATGAAATGAAATTATGGATTTATAAACTATCTTGGAACATCTATTATAGTACCTTTATTTATCTTTAAATGATTAAATTTTTAAAAATAATGAATATCAACACAATTTTTATGAAACTAGTTCAAAACGATAATGATTAATTATAAACAGTGTTGAAAATAGGTAAAAAATAACTAATATATATATATATATATATAGATATAAATATATGTATGTATGTATATAAAGATTATAAATAAGGAGTATAAATGGTTACATCTTTGAATAAGGTTCTTGAGTATGAATTTAATAAACTTAATTTAATTTTTCAGGATGTTTAGTGTAATTGCAGAATGTATCAGGATTGAGATAAGGATTTTCATCTCGAATTCCTCTCATTGAGACATATTTGGTATTATGCACAAAATATCATTTATGTGGTTTATATAATTCCTATTTGAGATATAATATCATGAATTATATTTTAATCATGGCGTTTTAAGTTCTATTATTAGACTTCTTTTTCAAGGGGCTTTGATTAAAATGTTACTCAAGTCGCAAGGGTTTTAATGGTCTCAAATCTGATTCTTTGAGGCATGTAACATGTTATGGACCGAAGTGATTATGAGGAGTTTCACCATTGATAAAGGTGGAGTTGATTCAATGGTTATATTTACAAGTTGTATTTCTTTTGAAATTAACCTTTATTGGCCTATTAAGATCTAATCCACTCTTATGATAACTTAGACTCTCTTGAGTATAGTAAAAATAAATGGCATATAAACATAATATTTCTAAAAGGTTCAGTCTCAAAAGGATCCTACTACTTTCTATGATTGTTTATACTCCCCAATCACTGATTCTACACTATAATCACAAGTGGTTATAACATACATTTATTCACTAGCATAGAGTCGCACTATGCTTTCCAGAGTCCCATCAGAACAATAGTTTCACACTACCTTGTTACAAAAATGATTACACAACAACACAAGAAAGAACACTTATGAATGTTGACTACTTTTACAACAATGGATGATGATATTTATTTTGAGACTTCAGGATAAATGAAATATCATATGCTCACATTCTAAAGAACTCCACTGAACATGTTCTTCCTCAAACTTTCTACCTCTTGACACTACTACAAAAACGGGCAAGGGAAGCACGCCCTTATAACAGTGCTAAGAAAAACCGCTGATAAAGGATACCCTATATCAGCGCTAAAATTACAGCGCTGAAAAAGCTAATGTTTATCAGCGCTTTCTTAGCGCTGATAATAGTAATATTTATCAGCGCTAGAAAAGCGCTGATAAATATGATCTGTATCAGCGCTAAAATTTTAGCGCTGATACAGTTGGTCTTTATCAGTGCTCAACAAGCGCTGATAAAGGTTCTCCTATATAAGCGCTAAAAAAGCGCTGATACAGAACACCTCTATCAGCGCTCAAATTTCAGCGCTGATATAGGGTATCCTTTATCAGTGCTCGAAAAGCGCTGATAAAAACTATCTTTATCAGCGCTAAAAAAGCGCTGATAAAGAGAACCAGTATCAGCGCTATAATTGTAGCGCTGATACGGGGAATCTTTATCAGCGCTTTTCTAGCGCTGATAAATCATAATATTATCAGCACTAGAAAAGCGCTGATAAAGCTAGATTTTATCAGCGCTATAATTTTAGCGCTGATAAAACCTTAGTCGACTTTTTTATAAAGTCGGTCGCACAGTGCCCTCGTTTTATCGCAGCTAAAGCCCTCGTGGAACCGTAACCCTGCTACTCTTCTCCCGAATACCGCTGCTGTGTTCGCTTCGCCGGAGCTTGCTGCCCTCGGTACACTCGCCGTCCTCCGCCGCCCGCAACACCCTCGGCCGACCTCCACCGCCTGCCACCCTCGGCTGCCCGCAACGCCCTCGGCCGCCGTTCTCTGCCGCCCTCGGCCGCCCTCCGCCGCCCTCGGCCGCTCTCCGCCGCCTCCGTCGCCCTCCGCCTCACTCGGCCGCCCTCGGTCTCCCTCCGCGGCCGCCTTCCGCAACCCGTAACGCCCTCGGCCGCCGCCTTAAGGTAACAATCTATGAAGAAGATGTATATGTTTTCATATAGATAGATTGTGTATAGCTGATTCTCTCTAAGTTTACTCATGATGATGTCCAGATGTTGGGAATGATCATCATTATTTTGGTATTACACCAATATGTCATCCATAAAACAACTACAATCTGGTCTAGGTACAAGTGAAATATTCAACTCATCAAGAGAATAAATGCCATGGGGAATTCGTCAACACAAATTTTATTATGAAGAATTCATAAAAACTATACATGATTTCAAAATTAGTTTATAGTATATCAGAATTTCTCAACCTCAAATGATGATAAACAAACCTTAGATCAATCTTAGAGAACAATATGGAACCCCTCAGCTGGTCAAATAGATCAAAAATTCAAAGAAGTGGATATCAGTTCTTAATTTTCATCTGATTCATATTCTATTAATAGAAACACATATGTAATGTTCTGTCATCCTTCTTGGAAAATAAAACATGAGATCCCCAAGGTGACATACTCGAGCAGATGCACCCTTCATAATCTAACTCCTCTCATTGAGTTTTATGTTCCTGAATCTATTCTTGTTTCATTCTGAAAGGCGTTATATAAAATGGCTCAACTCCACGCATCAGCTCAATCATGAACTCAAAGTCTCTTTTAGGTGGTAGCCCTGATCAATTCTCATGAAACACATCCTAGAACCAGTCTACTACTGGGGGAAATATTTCTTGTTTCAATCCATTATCATCAAGAAAAATATTCGTAAACTGGTCTATGTTCTCACCTAGTTGTGGAAGAACTGGTCCTACATGGTCTACCAAGATATCCCATTCTCCATAAAAGACATGGGATCTACCCTTATGAGGCATGACAGTTACTCATCTTCGGTAACAATCAATGTGATATTGATTAAATACCAAAAATTCCATCATCACTATCTATTCAATACATATCATATCAAGCATGTATAAATCCAAAATGAAACAATACTCACAAACCATGAGGGAACACCCCTTACGAAGACAGATGCCTTCTAATCACACCCCCAATGGTGTGTTGACCAACATGATCCCACAAAAGTACTCTAACACAAAATAGAAACCATTTACCAAGAGATAAGATATAAAATAATGAGAGGATCCCCTATTACATGTCTCCTTTAGGTTCCCCTATTCGGTGATCTGATAAAGGTATCTCTCATCGATTGGAAATCCTCTATCTCCTGTTATATCCTCCTTATAGAGTGATAGATAATCATCTTTTTAGTGAATCTAATATTCTTTTTTATGAATCTTGATTGTAGGTTAGACTACTTGATCTCCTTCCAAGGAAGTGGTTCCCTTCTACTGTATTTGGAAGTCTTATTTTGTTTACTTGAACCATAAATACTAATATTTGAGATTCAAATAGGATGAAGATGAATAAAGATTGGATGGATTCTAATCGTTTAACAATAGAGTACGAGAACGGAGTGAAAGAGTTCATCAAGTTTGCAAAGGATCACACAAAGGATCCTTCTCAAATCCTTTGTCCGTGTTTACGTTGTTGTCATTCTAGACTACTTACTCCAGAGGAGTTAGAAGAACATTTGATATGTCACGGAATAGATCGGAGTTATAAATGTTGGAATAAACACAGAGAAAAAGCGAATGTAGCTACTGGCTGGGATAAAACTGCGTTTTATGGATCGTCAGATATGAATACAAATATAGATAATGAAGAAGACCGTATGGAGGATGTGATTACAGATTTCAATGATGATGAAGATCATATTGAGGAAATGACAAATACAATTCATGATGAACCCCGTGATTGCCCAAAATTGTTTGAGAAGTTAAAGAGTTGTGCAAAGACGCCATTGTATGCTGCTTGCACTAAGTATACAACATTGTCAGCTGTACTGAAGTTGTATAAATTGAAAGCAGGCAATGGATGGAGTGATGTCAGTTTTACGGAACTACTTGCTCTCTTGAATGACATGCTCCCGGAAGATAATGAGCACCCAAGCCGGACATATGAAGCTAGACGAATGCTATGCTCGATGGGAATGATTTCTGAAAGAATACATGCCTGCCTGAAAGACTGTATATTGTTTCGAAAGGAGAACAAATCACTTACAGAATGCCCAAAATGTGGTGCTTCTCGATACAAGAAAGATAAATCCAATCCTACGAAAGTTGTATGGTACTTTCCAATCATTCCAAGGTTTAGGCGTTTATATGGAAGTGAAGAAACTGCAAGACAATTGTCGTGGCATGCAGATAAAATAAATAAAGATGGGTTATTACGTCATCCGACCGACTCTCCTCAATGGAAGAAAATTGATCATGAGTATCCTGAATTTGGAAAAGAGCCGAGAAACCTTCGTCTTGCGTTATCTACAGATGGAGTGAATCCTTTTGGTTTTCAAACCAGCACTCATAGTACATGGCCTGTTATGTTGCTAAATTATAACTTGCCACCCTGGTTATGCATGAAGAGAAAATTCATCATGTTATCTATGCTTATATCAGGACTAAAACAACCAGGTAACGATATTGATGTTTATCTGACTCCTTTGATCGAGGATTTGAAGTTATTGTGGGACTCAGGTGTAATGTTGTATGATGCTTATAAAAGTGAATACTTCACATTGAGAGCGATGTTGTATGGGACAATAAATGATTTCCCTGCTTATGGAAATTTGTCAGGCTATAGAATTAAAGGAACTCAAGGGTGTCCCGTGTGCGAAGAAGATACAGAATCAATTAGGTTGAAACATTCATCGAAATCTGTGTTTCTAGGACATCGTAGATTTCTACCTCTTCGGCATAAGTACTGATCTTGGATGACATCATTCAATGGAAGTTCAGAAAAACGCACAACACCGTCTCCACTAACAGGTGATCAGCTGTTTGAGAAAGTAAAAGATATGAACACTGTTTTTGGTAAACCATTTTCGAAAAACCTTACGAAAATCGGTTGGAAAAAGAGATCAGTTTTTTTTGAATTACCATACTGGAATTGTTTGTACGTCAGACATTTTCTTGATGTGATGCATGTGGAAAAAAATGTATGTGATAGTGTTATTGGAACGTTGCTAAATGCCCCTGGCAAAACAAAAGATGGAATTAAGGCAAGGTTGGACATGGTTGACATGGGAATACGAGAAGAGTTGGCTCCCGTGAAAGGTGAAAATCGAATGTTTCTTCCTCCTGCTGCTTATACTCTTTCTAGGGAAGAGAGATATCAGTTTTGCAACTTCTTTAATGATGTAAAGGTTCCAGAGGGGTACTCATCAAATATCAAGAACATTGTGTCAATGAATGATTTGAAGTTAAAAGGTTTGAAATCACATGATTTCCATGTTTTGATGTAAGATCTAATTCCTATAGCTTTACGTTGCATTTTAACCAAGAATGTTCTTCATACGTTAACCAAACTTTGTTTCTTTTTCAAAGCTATATGTAGCAAAGTTTTAGACCCGGGGAAATTGCCAGCTATGGAAAAAGAAATTGTCATCATATTATGTGAATTAGAAATGTTCTTCCCGCCAACATTCTTTGATATGATGGTTCATTTGATGATTCACTTGGTGAGAGAGATTCGACTTTGTGGTCCTGTGCACTATAGATGGATGTATCCTGTTGAACGGTATATGAAGATTTTGAAAGGATATGTCAAAAATCGAAGTCGGACAGAGGGTTGTATAGTGGAGCGATATATTGTTGAGGAAGCCATTGAATTTTGTATTGAATACCTATCTGATGTGGAAAGCATTGGTCTCCCGAAATCTCGTCACACTGGACACATTGAGGGTGGGGGAATTTCTGGAAGAGAAGTTGTAACAATCAGTATTACAGATCGGGAGCAGGATCATCTTTATGTTTTGCATAACAGTTGGGAGGTTTCTCCATATATTGAAACTCACAAAGAAATTCTTAGGAAGTTGAATCCATCGAGGGCTGAAAAATGGTTAGCAGATACACATAATCACCAGTTTATAGGATGGTTTCAGGACCATATTTTTAAGTAGTTGGATGAAAATCCGAATTCAATTTCAGAATGAATTCGATGGCTAGCCGCTAGACCAAGTGTGTATGTATTATCTTACAGTGGGTATGTAATTAATGGTTATACATTCTATACGGATGAACATGATGAAGAGAGTACCATGCAAAATAGTGGAGTTACACTAGTGGCTGAAGCGATGCATGTTTCTGGTAGTAAGGATAGAAATCCAATTTATGCAAATATGTCATACTTTGGCATTATCAAACTAATATGGGAGTTGGATTATACGACATTTCAATTGCAGATTTTTCAATGCAAATGGATTGATAACAATAGTGGTGTTAAAATAGATGAATGGGGATTTGTGAAAGTTGATTTTAGTAAAGAAGGGTACAAAGACGAACAGTTTATAATGGTATCACAAGCGGTACAAGTTTTTTATGTTCCAGATCCCGCAAACCGAAAGTGGTCGATTGTTCTGTTATCGTCCAAAACTATTGAGGGTTCCGATGAAAATTCAGTTGAGGACGATCCTTTTAGTGGTACGTCACAATCAATTCGGAGCGGTCCCAATGCAGATGATGTTTTGTATGTTAGAGGAGACCACAATGAAGGGATTTGGATTGTCGATAGAGGTGTCAAATCTCTTCAACCTTTGAAAAAAAGAAAGAGAGTTCAGTAAACAGGTTATATTTTGTTTGTAATATAGATCTTGTTATCTCATGTTATTATCTTATCATTACAGAATTTATGTAATTTGAATGAACTGTTCAACCACTTTTGCAGATAATGACTTCTGCACATTCTGGTGCTCCTAACCTTGAGACTGAACAAGTCTCTCAAGCAGCTGCTGCTGCGGCTGCTGCTGCTCCTGCTGCTCCTACAACTCATGCTGCTGCTACTGTTGCTCCTGATGCGGCTCCTGCTGCTCATACTGCTGTGGCTCCTACTCCTCCTCCTGCTGTGGCTCCTGGTGCTCCTACTGCTCCTGCTGCTGCTCTTACTACTGCGGCTCCTGGTGCTCCTACTGCTCCTGCTGCTGCTCTTGCTGTTGCGGCTCCTTCTCTTAGTGTTGAGGTCCAACAACCATCGGCACATGCCGTTGATATCATAGTAGATGAACATATAGATGATGTTGATATCGATGAAATGGTCGGGAATGAAGGACCGACGTCGCAGAAATCACAGGTGCGTCGTAGTTTGACAGTGTTAGCCAAAATTCTTAAGGCGAAAAGCAAAGGCATCAAATTTGAAGTCGGATGGAATGCACGAGGCTAACATGTGAATCCCAACAAGGCTATGTTTAGCAGTTACATTGGAGTTGTCACTCGGCAACGCGTGCCGATTGACATAGATTCATGGCACCATGTTGTGTCCGGGTTGAAGGCTGTGATCTGGGAAGAAATTACGGTAACATTATGAATTTATTTCTTTAATTAACTAGAAAATGAAATGATGAAACAATGTCTTACTCTTCTCAATCTCTTGCAGAGTACATTTATAGTAGACGACTCACACAAGGATTATGTACTAAGGCTTGCAGGAAAGATTCATCGATGTTTTCATACTATTTTAACAAGATGTCACCTGAAAGATTCTAAAGGTAAAATAAACCCGCACCCACCCATTGTCTATGCGCACCTGATATCCCAAGAAGCATGGGATGCATTTATTGGCCGTCGTGGGGATGAGAAGTTTCAGGTACATTGTGAGTGATAATACGTTGTTTGAGGATACCTGTATTCATCACTTTGATTGTCAATATTTCATTTATGAAACAGAAACTCTGTACTGAAAATAAGGAACGTGCATCAAATCCAACATACCCCTATCGTAAAGCAAGGATGGGGTACGCTTCATTAGAAAAGAAAATGGTACGTATTGTAAATTTACAGTAATATTGTTAGGTGCCAATAAACAACATCATAATTATCTTTCTATGTTTATATGTAGATTGATGAATCTAAAACCAAATGCACTTCTATCCCACGTCATGTGCTATGGAAGGAGGCACGTGTGAACAAAGAAGGGAAGTTAATAGATGAGAACACAAAAAAAGTGTGGGAAATATGTGTAAGTATGACACGATGATAAAAAGATTTGTTTAAAATTGCTATTACATAAAAATAATTAGTTTTTTTCCTATATCTGACAGTCACAGGAATCAGCTACTCCTGTAGCTGATACAGACCTATTATCGACGACTTTGAAGCAGCCAGAAAAATACGGTCGTGTCAGAGGTGCAGGGTTTGGGGTGACACCCCGAGTATATTTTGAGAAGAAGAAAAAAATAGATGATACAGAGAAAAAATTGGAACAAATGAGCGAAAAAATAGCAACCCTTGAAGAACAATTGCAATGGCAGGGAGAGTTGCTAGCAACTTTTATGGGTGGGAAGCAAAGGGAGGACACAACTCAGGAAAAACCACCGCATGAACATCCTGCCCCACCCCCCACCAGCTTTGAGGCGAGCCATTCACCTAAAAAAATGTCTTAGCCGTGGTAATCAATATTCTAATAACGGTTCCCATGAAATATGAATCAGACAAACACTGATAATTTATCTGTACTGATCTTCTACAGGGTGATAATGATTGTGATTTATATCTGTCAACACCCACCTATCACCTTGTAGCGAGGGCTACAGTGTTCAATATCCCAGATGCCACACTGCATAATAGACCACTTTCAAAAGATCATCTGAAAGTGACGATTACTGTAGCTCATGAGCCAAATGCAATGCTACCTATTCCACTTGATGACGATGATATTCATACGGTTGAAAAGGCTATTGGGACATTCATTTCATGGCTGGCACAACTTGTAAGAGTACATGCAGACAAAGAGGTATTTATTTCCTTTTATTTTCAAGCTAAACCCTTAACAATTAATGAAAAGAGTGTCTGAATCAATGATTGTTGTTATAGACGGAGAAATGAAAGGGGGTGACTAACATCGGCTCGAAACCATCTAAAGGATCGACCAATCGATCCCAAGGAGCTACTGAAATCACAATAACACCACCTGTTCTCTTTCCACATTTACTAGCATTGAAGACTCATGTGGATACGAAGCTAAAAGATGGTAATAGTCATATAGTGATTTTCGAAGATAATATATACGGAGAGGAAAGTCAAGATTTCATTGCTGCTGAAAATGTAAATGAAATCCTTGAAAATGGTTGGTTAGGCGTCACTGTTGTAAATGTATATATGAGGTATGTTTCCATGAATTGATTTTCTAAAAGCTGATCTAATGTGCAAATTATGACTAAATGCATTTTATATTGTTGACAGACGCATTTATGAAAAACAGTTGAAGGGATTTTCCCATGAGCCAAGATTTGGACTGGTTAGTCCTCATATCACATCAACACACCAAACAAAAATAGAGTCATCAAAAAGGGATGCAATAGTGAAGGACTTGCTGAAAACATTTGAACGCAAGATTACAGATGACAGACTTTTCCTAATACCAACCATGCAGGGGTAATACTCTACGATTAAAGCATATCAATTATATTTTCACTTTTTTTATTACTTATTCCTTTTTGTGTTTTTAGGAAACATTGGTTGCTAATTGCGGTGAACTTGGATACTCCGAAGATTTATTTTCTGGATTCAAAGCTAGGATATCCATCAAACCGACCATACACGATGGAGTTTGTGAATATGTAAGACACTACATCTTACGTTTTAGGTCTAAACATCAATTTATATAATATATATTATCTTTTACTGAGGATTATTTTATGATAGGGCGGTGTACCAATATCGTCTAAATCATGGCATGAGGACAGGGGCTAAGCATAAGGAGCCGAGCAAGTACTACGTCTGGACAAATATCAGGGTATATATAATAAAATTTCACTATCCAAACACACCTCAACACAAGTTATTTATTCTCCTAATGATCAATTTTTTTGCAGTGTCCAAAACAAACAAACGATAATGATTGCGGTTATTATGTTTGTAAATTTATGAAAGAGATCGTTTTTCATCAGCAAACTGGCATCCCTAAAGAGGTATTTTCAAAAATAATTACTAGTTCGTTTAAGTTATTTATTAATTCTTTATTTTTTTATTTTTCAGTACTACTATGACTGCCGAAAAGCCTCATACTCACAAGACGATATAGATGTGTTCAGAAACGAGTGGGCCGCATACCTGATGACAGATTGTACACAAATACAATGATGATCTGACTTGGGGACATGTACAATTGGTGGTCATTTTTGAGAGGGGTTAAGGGGATCAAAAGATGAAATATTGTTGTATGTAAATGTTCGTAGCAAAATTGTAATTGTTATTAAATAAAACATTCTTTCTCCAATGAGTCATTTTTCCATTTTAACAGATGATATGCACCAGCAACATGCAAGAATGTTGAACCACTAAAATGGTCGCTCTCTTGTTTAAAATGGACACCACTTTAATTGAAAACAACAACTGACCTACGGAAATCTGACCAGACGCATCTGGATTTCCTTCATCCTTTAGGAGAACGATCCACGGGTCCTTGGTGACGTGTACGAGTCAACTCCGCCTCAATCCGAGGCACGGTGTGACCGCTACCACCCAAAGGGTCGCTCTCTTGTTTAAAATGGACACCACTTTAATTGGAAACAACAACTGACCTACGGAAATCTGACTGGACGCATCCGGATTGCCTTCATTCTTTAGGAGAACGATCCACAGGTCCTTGGTGACGTGTACGAGTCAACCCTGCCTCAATCCGAGGCACGGTGTGACCACTACCACCCAAAGAGTCGCTCTCTTGTTTAAAATGGACACCACTTTAATTGGAAACAACAAATGACCTACGTAAATCGGACCAGACGCATCCGGATTGCCTTCATCCTTTAGGAGAAGGATCCACAGGTCCTTGGTGACGTGTACGAGTCAACCCCGCCTCAATCCGAGGCACGGTGTGACCGCTACCACCCAAAGGGTCGCTCTCTTGTTTAAAATGGACACCACTTTAATTGGAAACAACAACTGACCTACGTAAATCTGACCAGACGCATCCGGATTTCCTTCATCCTTTAGGAGAAGGATCCACGGGTCCTTGGTGACGTGTACGAGTAACATGCAAGAATGATGGACCACATTTCTTTGGCCTTTGGACAAAAAAACCAGTAAAATCTCCAAAATACCTTCATATCATGCATGAACCAGTAAAATCTCCAAAATACCTTCATATCACGCAGTTCTGAAAAGAGTCACTATTTAAAAGAAAGTCGCAAATTTAGATACATCTCGAGATGGTCAGTTGTTGATTTCACTTAAAAATAAGTCCATTTTTAACAAAACAGTGACACTGTGAGTGGTGTCGGCCACACCGGGCCTCGGATTGATGCGGTGTTGAATCGTACACGTCACACATGAGTCATTGATCATTGTGAAAAAGTATCAATGCAATCAGAATCCGTTAGATCAGTTTGGCGTATGTATGTAAAATATTGTCCATTTTAAACTAAATACATACACTTGGAGTGATACCGGTCACACCGCATCTCGGATTGAGGCGGGGTTGAGTCGTACACGTCACATATAACCCATGAATCGTTGTCCTAAAGTGTCAACACAATCCGAAGGCGTTTGGTCGGTTTCCCGTATGTCAGTTGTTGATTTCTCACTTAAAAATAAGTCCATTTTGAACAAAACAGAGGCACTTGGAGTTGTGTCAGCCACAACAGGCCTCAGATTGAGGCGGGGTTGACTCGTACACGTCACATTTGAAGGTGAGTATGCATACACGATAGTTGACCTTCTTAGAGAAGGGTTTCTGGAAGAGTATAAAAGACATGAAGCAATGAAGATCATTAGAGTGTTGGAGCAAATGTGGTTGCTACAAACAATGTGGAAATCAGCTTGTGCAAAGCGACCTAAGTTACAACTTGCAGGTATTGTACTCTATTTTTTTCTGGAAGGTTTCAGTTTAAATGCATTTTGGAATGATCATTGCTAGCCATTGTCTTTTAGGTTTTTTTGACAGCCGAGGGGAAAGGGTGGGGTCTGAAGACATTGTAGGATATGTCGAAGGGTGATTTTGTGTGTGAATATGTTGGAGAAATGTTAACTCCCGCAGTTCTGAAAAGAGTCACTATTTAAAAGAAAGTCACAAGTTTAGATGCATCTCAAGATGGTCAGTTAAAAGACATTTTGAGGGACACTACTAAAGACATGCTCAGATATGCACACATCCCCCACTTTTAGATCGTTGTCTACTACAATGATCTTCCAAACAAGATATGCATTAGAACGCTCATGATACATAGAGAAATTCAATGGCCACCTTCGAGAATGATCTGAAGCACAAACCATGACAGCATTATGTTTTTAACTTCAGCACCTCAATTGAGAATGTGACACATTTCAGGACTTGGCGCCATTGTATGTCGTTTCGTCCACTGAATGGGTCTATCCTTTTATTTAATTTTTTTAACTTCAGTCAAATATTCTAGAAAGATGTCGCGGCAGATCCTTCACCATTTTGTTTTGCTGAACATCTCATTACATTGTTAAAAAAAAGCAGGGTGTCTTGCATGGGCAATACGTTCCTGTATTGAAGATGATGCACTCCCATTTATTCGAACCCACAAAACCACCCCGCAATAAATGGGAGTGCATCATCTTCAATACAGGAACGTATTGCCCATGCAAGACACCCTTCTTTTTTTAACAATGTAATGAGATGTTCAGCAAAACAAAATGGTGAAGGATATGCCGCGACATCTTTCTAGAATATTTGACTGAAGTTAAAAAAATTAAATAAAAGGATAGACCCATTGAGTGGACGAAACGATATACAATGGCGCCAAGTCCTGAAAGGTGTCACATTCTCAATTGAGGTGCTGAAGTTAAAAACATAATGCTGTCATGGTTTGTGCTTCAGATCATTCTCGAAGGTGGCCAGTGAATTTCTCTATGTATCATGAGCGTTCTAATGCATATCTTGTTTGGAAGATCATTGTAGTAGACAACGATCTAAAAGTGGGGGATGTGTGCATATCTGAGCATGTCTTTAGTAGTGTCCCTCAAAATGTCTTTTAACTGACCATCTTGAGATGTATCTAAACTTGTGACTTTCTTTTAAATAGTGACTCTTTTCAGAACTGCGGGAGTTAACATTTCTCCAACATATTCACACACAAAATCACCCTTCGACATATCCTACAATGTCTTCAGACCCCACCCTTTCCCCTCGGCTGTCAAAAAAACCTAAAAGACAATGGCTAGCAATGATCATTCCAAAATGCATTTAAACTGAAACCTTCCAGAAAAAAATAGAGTACAATACCTGCAAGTTGTAACTTAGGTCGCTTTGCACAAGCCGATTTCCACATTGTTTGTAGCAACCACATTTGCTCCAACACTCTAATGATCTTCATTGCTTCATGTCTTTTATACTCTTCCAGAAACCCTTCTCTAAGAAGGTCAACTATCGTGTATGCATACTCACCTTAAAATGTGACGTGTACGAGTCAACCCCGCCTCAATCTGAGGCCTGTTGTGGCTGACACAACTCCAAGTACCTCTGTTTTGTTCAAAATGGACTTATTTTTAAGTGAGAAATCAACAACTGACATACGGGAAACCGACCAAACGCCTTCGGATTGTGTTTACACTTTAGGACAACGATTCATGGGTTATATGTGACGTGTACGACTCAACCCCGCCTCAATCCGAGACGCAGTGTGACCGGTATCACTCCAAATGTATGTATTTAGTTTAAAATGGACAATATTTTACGTACATACGCCAAACTGATCTAACGGCTTCTGATTGCATTGATACTTTTTCACAATGATCAATGACTCATGTGTGACGTGTATGATTCAACACCGCATCAATCCGAGGCCCGGTGTGGCCGACACCACTCACAGTGTCACTGTTTTGTTAAAAATGGACTTATTTTTAAGTGAAATCAACAACTGACATACGGCAAACCGACCAAACACATTGGGATTCTATTGAAACTTAAGGACAACTATCCATGGGTCAAATGTGATGTGTAAGATTCAACCCCGCCTCAATCAGAGGCGCGGTGTGACCGGTATTACTCCAAGTGTATGTATTTAGTTTAAAATGGACAATATTTTACGTACATACGCCAAACCGATCTAACGGCTTCTGATTGCATTGATACTTTTTCACAATGATCAATGACTCATGTGTGACGTGTACGATTCAACACCGCATCAATCCGAGGCCCGGTGTGGCCGACACCACTCACAGTGTCACTGTTTTGTTAAAAATGGACTTATTTTTAAGTGAAATCAACAACTGACATACGGCAAACCGACCAAACACATTGGGATTCTATTGAAACTTAAGGACAACTATCCATGGGTCAAATGTGACGTGTAAGATTCAACCCCGCCTCAATCAGAGGCGCGGTGTGACCGGTATCACTCCAAGTGTATGTATTTAGTTTAAAATGGACAATATTTTACGTACATACGCCAAACCGATCTAACGGCTTCTGATTGTGTTGATACTTTTTCACAACAATCAATGACTCATGTGTGATGTGTACGATTCAACACCGCATCAATCTGAGGCCCGGTGTGGCCGACACCACTCACAGTGTCACTGTTTTGTTAAAAATGGACTTAATTTTAAGTGAAATCAACAACTGACATACGACAAACCGACCAAACGCATTGGGATTCTATTGAAACTTAAGGAAAATGATCCATGGGTCAAATGTGACGTGTACGAGTCAAGACCGCCTCAATCAGAGGTGCGGTGTGACCGGTATCACTCAAAGTGTATGTATTTAGTTTAAAATGGACAACATTTTACGTACATACGCCAAACCGATCTAACGGCTTCTGATTGCGTTGATACTTTTTCACAATGATCAATGACTCATGTGTGACGTGTACGATTCAACACCGCATCAATCCGAGGCCCGGTGTGGCCGACACCACTCACAGTGCCTCTCTTTTGTTCAAAATGGACTTATTTTTAAGTGAAATCAACAACTGACATGCGGCAAACCGACCAAACGCATTTGGATTCTGTTGAAACTTAAGGGCAATGATCCATGGGTCAAATTTGACGTGTAAGAGTCAACCCCGACTCAATCCGAGGCCCGGTGTGGCCGACACCACTCAAAGTGCCTCTATTTTGTTCAAAATGGATTTATTTTTAAGTGAAATCAACAACTGACATACGGGAAACCGACCAAACGCCTTAGGATTGTGTTAACACTTTAGTACAATGATCCATGGGTCATATGTGACGTGTACGAGTCAAACCTGGGGTGGATTACATGGCTTTCCTACATGGAATATATCCCACTACACGTCTTTAATGAGCCAGCTACGCAGTTTATCCCTTGTACAGATACACAGGAAGAATCACACGAGATCGACGTCATGTACTAACATAGGGCAAGGGTGCATAAGAGGACACAAGATCAAAGGGTAACACGTATATGTTTTTTAACATGCCATGTAATTTCTTATTGATATGACATGTATATTCACACAGGCAGCTGAACATTGGAGTTACCCAGGGTAAAGCGACAAGGCATG
The DNA here is from genome assembly GCA_963277665.1 of Viscum album. Classification (NCBI taxonomy): domain Eukaryota; kingdom Viridiplantae; phylum Streptophyta; class Magnoliopsida; order Santalales; family Viscaceae; genus Viscum; species Viscum album. The sequence continues at coordinate 352,469,205 of OY728155.1, read as the reverse complement.
TGATCCTTTAAATGACACATAATTTTATGTACCATGATTGATCTCTTTGAACACTATATCAAGGACATATTTCATTAGGGTTGGCTCCCATGATCCTTCCTAGGATGGTTTTGGTATCTTTTCCGACTTACGGTAGTACGATCGCTTCAGCAGGACGTCCTAGACATAGTTGGAGTCTCTCTGAAAGTCCTGGAGTGAGATCATATATCTATTTTTGAGGTCCAGGTAGAGTCATGTATCAACGCAACCAATCCTACCAGACATCGATCCTATATATAGAATGTTAATCTTGATGTCTCATTACAGTCCCCCAATTTATGATATGTTACCTTTTTTGTATTAATATACATAATTACTAAGGGTGATGGTTGGGAGAGTTAGGATATCCTTTTTATGTATTGCAGAATGATTCAAGGAGCACGGGCTTTGCACGATTTGTCAAAACCAAGTGGCAATCCAAGGAGAAACAATGCATAGTGGAATTTTCTAGTATTTATCTTCTGAGTTGTGTAGGAATATTTTGTGATACTATGTAATGAGGTAGTTTTGGTTTCTGGGTAGATGGTATCTAACTCATGGTAAGAACACTGTTTGGTTGGGTTGTGATCGGTTGATGACATGCTTGTGGTTGATATACTGGTTTTTGTGCAGGTCTGCTCGGCTGGCTGTACTAGTGCAGGTTTTTTATTAGCAGCAGGCAGGGATTTAACAGCGCTTTTTTAGCGCTGTTAAAGGCGACATATAACAACGCTAAAAAAGCGCTGTTAAAGGACCCCCCTTTATCAGCGCTGAGCTTTACAGCGCTTTTCTAGCGCTGTTAAAGCCCGATTTTAGCGCTGTTATTGTCCGTTTTTGTAGTAGTGTGACTTCTCAATTAAATATTTCTCATATGGTATGCCAATTTATCTATCTGTGCATTAAATAATTATGGAAAATCATATATATCTTTCAGAAAAGTATCTTCATAAAAATATACTTCTTCATGAACTGATGTCTGCACTCACATACACTGGTGCACACTGACTGCAAATAATTTTAATGCTTCACGATCATGATCTCAACCTATGAGCGATAAGAGATTTTATCAGAAAATTTTCTGCATTGAAATTCAATGACACTGCTCAATTTTCTATTTCATCATCATTGTTTATATGTGAATCAACCCATCATTTTATAGGCTTTAATGCATCGGTTATTGAACCAATTATTTCCTGAAAACTATGCGATCGTGAAAGGAAATTTCAAAGAGGTTCAATACTGTGAGCTTTCATCATCGGCAAGGAATCACTACATAATAATCAAATAGTATGCTATCTGCATAGCATTTTTATCTGCATATGGAATTCAGGGAGATTCACTGGATACTATATTCATAAATCCACACTTTGTATACCAACTAGTTCATATAGAATAATTCATCTCCCGCAAATAGCTGCATAGAAACAGGTTCATCTGTCAACTACTAACATCCATATAGAACTTATCTTCGCGTTTCTGTAAAGCAAAGTCCACATAGTGGTCTCACCGTGTACTGCATGATAGGTCGTATACCATTTTCACATAACACTACTCTGCCAAGTATTTTTTTGTATCATAGCTGAAATAGTTTGCGATATGAAAATTCCTCTATATGAATCCGCAAATGACTTTGCTTTTACAAAGTGTTTGAGCTCATTTATGATTCACAACCTGCAACCCTCTTCCACAATCTTCTTCTGTATGGAATAAATCTCTGCAAAAATCCTTCTCATGAGGCACTCATCCTACGAGATTCTTCATCCCAAATCATTTTTATTGCTTTGATAAAATCTATACTCAGCTGATTTTTTGACATCTGAAAATCATTGAAACATACCACATGGAAGCTGAGACCGTGGATGCTCAGTCTTCAAAACCTAAACCATGAGGGGTTTGATCATGAAGGCTCTTATGGACGAGGAAAAAGACAATCACTTATGAAGATCGTATGTATCACATTTAAACCGGAGATCAGATCGGACAGGCAGCGTTATATGTGTATCATTTAATGCAGGTGAACAGTACCCGAGAATCGCTTGTCCCACATTGAACTCTCCCATATTCAACACTTCAGTATATCAATTATGTTCTAACTTGAACAGTTAGAAATTCTAAACCCCCTACCATCGTTACACATGGCACGGTGCTACTTTTTCAATTTGTTGTGTGGGCTTATGGCGGAACCCATGCATGCCTGTGGGCGTGCACGATGCATGACCTATTCATGTACATGTTCAATGATACTCCCTTAAGTGTGGTTGACCTGGTCGAGTGTTTGAGATTTCCATATGGTTTGGGGTTATTTTTTAAGTAAAGCCACCATAAAATTTACAGAGTATTTATATGTATAATGAAATACAATTCCTTCTCAAAATGAAATGTTAAGAAAAACTCCTCATCTTTAAATTATTCCTCATGTATATAAATACTTTCATGGTATTACTCTTGTTGAATCAATGTGAAAACTCCTGAGCACATGAATTTGGCAATTAAGATTAGAACGAACAATCTTAACAATTAAATACCAAGAAGAACCATCCAAGCATGAAATCCAATGCCATATAAAGAATAATTTTCCAAGTATGACATCCAATGCTATAAGATGGATCCATAAAAATTCTTTAGGCATCACCACTTCATCCATAACAATTCTCCAGATATCACCACTTCATTTAAATTCACTAAACATATATTGACACACTATGAAAACAAATTCAACACTTAGGTTCAACAATATCCCCCTTTATATTTTTTTGTCAGTATCCCTTCACATATATCCTATCACATAAAAGTCAATACGTGCGTATCATCTTTACTCCACCTTAATGACAATAAAATGCAAAGGGTAAGTGGGGTCTTATTAAATCATATGTCTTTTAAAAAGCCTCTTCTCTTATTTTCTTAAAAGAAGGAATGACATCACATGATACTTGGAAAAGATAATTTAGTAAATCACCTCTAAGTCTATGTGGTCATAATTGGTGTAGAAAATAAGGGAGATATGACCAAGTGTATCTAAACTGTCTTGAAAATATTCAGGCATGTGAAATCAATCTCATAAAAGTCTCAAAGGAAATACAAGATCCTGCACACCCATTATTAAACACATCAGAAAGTTTAGGTTCATAAGAATAATTTACCCTTTTCCTAGAAATTCATCAATCAAGCACTCATATTAAAAAAATTAGATTTAGAATGAGATAAGAGTGTGACTGTCTTACTCAAACCTCATTAATGACCCCCCTCAAGATATGCAATCACTTTCATAATTATGGAATGAAATCCCTGATGAATAACACTTATCCTTCAATTACCTATTTTTTAGTAAAATTCATATAAAAGAATAGGAAAAAAGGAGATGCCTATTGATAATCTTCTAGTGAGAGGAGAAGGTTGAACATGAAGTTTCATCCTTAACTCAACAAACCTCTCTTTTGACATTGTTTTGGTGAAAATATCTGCAACATGATCTTTAGTAGAAATAAATTCTAGCTTGATATATCCATCTACCACCTTTTTTTGATAAAATGATACCTGATATCATATGATTGGATCTTGAATGTTGTACTAGATTTTTATATAATACAATAACACTTTGATTATCACACAAAATTTTCAGTGGTATCTTAGTACTTGTATCCAGATCATCCATGTACATACAATTGTAGCTACAATATATTCAGTCTGATCCATGCTCAATGACACGTTCCTGTCATGGGGTGTGACAAAAACAAATATTACCTAAGTTAAAATGTATTATAGTGGGTTACCTAGGTTGTCTCCAGAGAGGAGTGCACAACAATTAAGCTGTCACCTTAAAATAAGAGAAAGAAGTGAGGTTGATTTTAGAAATTGTTTGATTTGGAAAATATAAGAAAGAAACTAAATAAAGTAAAGTAATTAAGTGAAAGTTTTGAAACAAATTGAAAAATTATGTGATTTAAATCAGTGATATGAAATGGTGATCAGGTTAGGGTCGGTTTTCCAATTTTAATTCTATCATTGTTCATTTTACCCAATTCTCCTCTGCTAAATCGTTAAGAGTGAGAATCCACAATCGTTTCTTCTCACTCACTTGGTCAATTAAAAATGTGAGAATAAACCTTACTAAAATTATAGGTTGGTCTACTCTCCTTCCAATGTGTAATAGAGTTGTAGCAAATACTCCCAATTATCTTAGGAAATTTCCAATCGGGTCTTGTTTATCCCAAGTAATCAAGAACATTCACTACTCCTCGCACACGTACCAGTGATCACCGAGTACTTCACCACTAAGTCCCAGTCTATTCCATCATTTATAAACTAGAACCTAGTGGAGGGAGATATTGATCATTGACCAAATATAAATGAACAACAGAATCTAAAATCAGATACAATCGTACATGATAATAAAAACTGTTATAGGAAATTGAAACTGATTCATAGAAGAGAAGAGGATTTTAAAACATTAAGAGAAGGAACTCATGAAATACAACATGGAAAACCTCTCCTTCCCCAATAACACAGAAGTTTACCCCACCATGGTAAGGGTAATTGTGACTAAGGGGAAAGAATAATTCATTACAAAACTAAGAAGTGTAAAACAAAGAAAAGAAAGAATAGAAATTTGATCCTCCAGAATCTGTCCTCCACAAGTTTTCCACTGTTATGCCCACTAGCCGGCCGAAACTCACTAAGGTCCCTTCTTATAGAATGTTGGGAATGAAGTTTTCTATCGACCCTCAAAATTTGAGTCATTGGAAAGGTGTAAATAATTATATGGCCGAATCAATGACCATTACGTTTCTGGCCGCCAAACACTGTTTCACCCACTCCACTTGGACGCGACCAAAGGATGCCTTAATGAGATTCATATTTTATGAAATTTAATATGAACCATACCTTGAAAGTACGCTGTCGACACCAGATGGAATAACCTCATTCTAAGGTCGGATGAAGGAGATATTCCATATTTAATGAAGTGGAGTTCATTCTTCCTGCCAAAATGATTTGTCCACTTGATTGAATTTTATGTACCATTGGGTTTCGAATTTGGTCTTGGTCCAGAAGGAACATTTGAAGACCACAAACATAGAAATCCTAAAAAAAAAGATTCACTTCAATTGGACCCATATTATAAAAGTTATGCCCGAAAAATAGAAGCTATATAAAACTGACAATTTTACAGAATTACCCCATTTTCACATTTAAGCCCAAAATACACCAAAAACACATAAATGATGCAAATACACTCACATTGAATAATTGGGAGGGATTAAATCATTGAAAAACATATAAATAATAATGAAAATATTAACTCTATCAATTCCCTCACACTTATCACTTGGAATCCGGGACAATTCAGAATCAAAATAAATTCAAAGTAAATTCAAAACACATATCCATGAGATCCACCAATTTGAAAACAAGAAACAAAATATATCATGCCTCATCAAAATCTATTATTTCATGCACTTAATTTAAGATCATTCAATAAATTTACTCTTCATTTCTCCTCCCTTGCACACAAAACACTTACCTAACTTTCATTATCTCTCATTACACAAATTTCATTTTTTTAGCAACGTCTTTCTCATCCAAACTCATACAAGGGTCACCATAGGATTGATAAATTCCTACATCTCCACCCGATGTGAGTCAAAGACATATTTTTATCATGAGGACTTGTTAATGTTGTTCTATGGCTTTAGTTTGGTAGGATTTGTATGTGAAAATTCTGAGGCTGAATGAAGAGGGCTTGGCTCTTTTTGAAGCAAAATTGCATTACTCTAATTTTCACAAAAGTATGGTCTTCTCTTCACTCACCCTAGTAGAAAATAAACTCCTTCTCCATGGAATATCGAAGAATGTTCCCATAGTTCATAATTTCAGTAGCAAACATTTCAATCTTCTCAAATATAATATTTCTTGAAAGCTCCAGAAAAGGAAAAGCTTTCTTTTTTACATTAGAAGCTCCAGAAGGGCACAACTTCTCTCATCATAAAAGCTCCAGAAAAGGCACAGATTTCAGCAGAATGATTTTTTTTAGCAGCAATAACATCTCTTCAACATTTTTTTCACCCAAAGTATCTCCAAATTAGGTAGTACAACACAATACATATTCCCCCCACACTTATGTTCAAATAGATCATGCAATTTCACTTCAAGAGCAGGTTGGATAGGGAATATTGGCTTGTAATGTGGCTAACCTAACAGGATGTTCATGGCTTCTATGGGATACAAGGATTAAATTTTCAAGGTAGGACATTATGAAAGGGATTATATTAAAAATGGGGCTTTCAAACCAAAGAAATGCCTTAGTCATTTAAAACACAAGTACCTCAAACCCTCAAGTTTTGACAGGAATAAATCAAATTCTGGTTAAATCAAGCATGATTTGGTTCTCTCAAGAAGTGAGGTGAATGTAAAGAATATGAAAATAATAGGTTCAGAAGCCTCACGGGAATGTGATTTCAAATATAAAGACAGTGATATGTGGCATGAGATTCAAAAAATAGAGTATTTTTCATGAAATTCCCAAAGAATTGAACTTGAAACAATGTCATTTTCAGCATTCATTTAAGCTCAGTTTTAAGGAATAAATTATTTCACTCATGGAGATGGGTTTCAAAAATATCAATGATAATCATTTCAGCTCAAAAGTTTCAAAAACACAAAAAAATTGAAAAATAAACACACAAAATTTTAAACACACACATGTTGTTTTTTTTAAAACAATTAGTAAAACAAACAACACATAAAAATCCTACACTACAAAGGTTCCCTCCCCCACACTTAAATGATACAGTGTCCACAATGCATTCAAATGTATTTAACATGTAATAAAATTGGAAATTGAATCATAGCAATCACGAAAATATAAAGGAGGGGTATGACCTGATGGAGTTTATTGATAAACAGGTTGGAGGAGTGTGATCTCCTCCATTGGCTCTGATGGCATGGTCCCAAGGAATTTCTTCAATCTGTGACCATTAACAGTGAATGGATCCTTCACTCCATCCTTCACAATCTGCACAGCACCAAAAGGATATACATGAGTAACTATAAATGGACCTTCCCACCTGGAATGAAGTTTACCTGACATTAGCTTGAGTCTTGAATTGAATAACAACACCTTGTCTCCAGGATGAAAGTCTTTTGGTTGGATCAGTTTGTCATGAGTAACTCTTGTTCTATCTTTTTAAATCCTAGAATTTTCAAATGCTTCCCTTCTAATTTCTTCCAACTCTTGTAACTGCAATCTTCTCTCTTTCCCAGCACTTTCAAGATCCAAATTCATCTTCCTCACAGCCCACTATGCCTTGTGTTCCAATTCCACAGGTAGGTGACAACTTTTCCCATAAATCAGCCTATATGGACTCATTCCAATTGGGGTTTTGTCGGCTGTCCTATAAGCCCATAATGTGTCTTCTAACCTTTGGCTCTAATCCTTCCTATTTGGATTAACAGTCTTTTCCAAAATTCCTTTTATTTACCTATTGGACACTTCAGCTTTCCCATTAGTCTGTGGATGATAGGGAGTTGACGTTTTATGATGCACCTCATACCTTTTCAACAAAACCGCCATTCTCCAATTACAAAAGTGAGTCCCTTGGTCACTAATTATGGCTCTAGGATCTCCAAACCTACAAAATACGTTAGCCCTAACAAAATCACAAACAACTTTAGCGTCGTCAGTTCTGGTGGCTTTTGCTTCCACCCATTTGGAAACATAATCAACAACAAGTAGAATATAAGAATTTCCAAATGACATTGGGAAAGGTCCCATAAAATCTATCCCCCAAACTTCAAATATTTCACAAAAATTAAGTGGCTTTTGGGGCATTTCTTGTCTCTTTGAAATATTTCCTGAAAATTGACATTTTTCACACTGTTTACAAAATTCATGAGAATCTTTGAAAAGTGTTGGCCAATAAAGTCCAGATTCTAAAACCTTCCTTGCTGTCCTTTGAGGTCCAAAGTGGCCTCCACAAGATAATGTGTGACAAAACCTAAAGAATAATTCAATTTAATTTTTAGTCAAACATCTTCTTATCATTTTGTCATTGCAAATCTTCCAAAGAAATGGATCATCCCAGATGTAATATTTAGATTCATATTTCAATTTGTGAATTTGGTGAGAATTTAAATGAGATGGGACCTGAGATGTTACCAGATAATTGACCATGTCAGCATACCAAGGTACTTCTCCTTCAATCAAGTACAACTGCTCTCCTGGAAGGCGATCATTTAGTGGTTCAGTGTCTGGAATTTCAACTTCAGCGGTGTTGGGTAGTCTACTTAAGTGATCGGCCACTTGGTTCTCAGATCCATTCTTATCTTTGATTTCTATGTTGAACTCCTGTAGTAGTAACATCCATCTCACTAGCCTTGTTTTTGCTTCAGCCTTCTTCATCAAGTACCTAAGAGCTGCATGATCAGAATACACAATGACTTTAGTTCTAAGCAGATATGATCTAAATCTCTCTAAAGAAATAACAACTGCTAAAAACTCTTTTTGTTGTTGTTGTGTAGTTGAATTGGGCTGCATATAAGGTTTTCGAGGCATATGCAATGACTTGTGGCCTGCCCTCAATTCTCTGAGAAAGTACTGCTCCAACTGCTTGGTTTGAAGCATCACAAAGTAGCTCGAATGGTTCTTCCCAATTTGGTGGCTGCATCACTGGTGGTGTAATCAATCTCTTCTTCAACTCATCGAATGATTCCCTACATGAACCGTTGAAATCAAAATCAGCATATTTCAAAAGTAATCTAGAGAGAGGGAGATAAATCTTACTGAAATCTTTTATAAACCTCCTGTAGAATCCTGCATGTCCTAAAAATGATCTAACATGTTTCACACAAGTTGGGTAAGGCAAAGAATTTATCACTTCAATTTTTGATTTATCAACCTCAATGACTTTCTGTGAAATGACATGCCCAAGGACAATTCCTCTCTCAACCATAAAATGACACTTTTCAAAATTAAAAACAAGGTTTTTTTTCAATGCAAGTTTTCAAAACTTTTTCCAGATTTTTCAAACAATGGTCAAAAGAATTTCCAAAAACTATGAAATCATCTAAGAAAAATTCCAAGAAATCTTCAATGTGATCAAAAAATATACTTACCATACACCTCTGAAATGTACCTGGAGCATTACACAATCCAAATGGCATCCTTTTGTATGAAAAAGTGCCGAAAGTACAAGTAAAGGTAGTCTTCTCTTGATCTTCGGGAGCAATTGGTACCTGAAAATAACCCGAAAATCCATCCAAAAAGCAATAATGAGTTCTCCCTGCCAATATCTCTAACATCTGGTCAATGAACGGGATATGGAAATGATCTTTTCGAGTGACCTGATTCAGCTTCCTAAAATCGATGCATAATCTCCAGCTATTCTGAATTCTCACAGGGACTAATTCATTCTTTTCATTCCTCACAATGGTTAGGCCAGTTTTCTTTGGGACTACATGGATGGGGCTAACCCATTGTGAATATGATATGGGATAGATGATCCCAGCTTCTACTAACTTCTCATTCTCTTTTTTCACAACCTCCATCAGGGTAGGGTTCAACCTCCTTTGGGGTTGTCTGACAGGTTTGGAATCTCCCTCAAGAAAAATTCTATGTGAGCAAATTTTTGGGTTTATTCCTAGGATATCACCTAAGATCCACCCTATTGCTTGGACATTCTCTCTCAAAATCTCAATCAATGATTTTTCTCGAGTTTTAGATAGATTATTAGCAATTATTACTGATAATTTCTCCCCCTCCATAAGGTAAACATATTTTAAATCAGTGGGGAGTGGTTTTAATTCTAAATCAGGAGGATGCTCAAGAGATGAAACTAAATTGAGGTTCTCCACTTCTAATGGTTTGACATCCTACACACAAGAAATCATATCATCTTCATCATCATTTAACAAATTATCAAAGAAATCATATTTTACCTCTTCTTCTAACAGGAAATCAGAACCTCCAAGAGTTTGGGAATCCATATGTTCAGTGATATCTTTAATGGAAAAATTCCCTCCTAATGATAAAAATTCATGAAACATACCTGATTCTTCAATTGGTTCTATTTCATCTTCATGGTAGAGTGCGAAGAGTGAATGATCATCTGATGGGTGCCTCATGGATTCAAAAATATTGAAGTGGACAGTGCTATCTCCAAACTCCATGGTAAGTGTCCCTTCATGGACATTGATGATGGTTTTTTCCATCTTTAAGAATGGTCTCCCCAAAATGATGGGTGAGTGTGATGGGATCCTATCATCTTCCATATTCAACACATAAAAGTCAGCAGGGAGTAAAAGATCTTTGACTTTTACCAGGACATCCTCCAGAACTCCTGCTGGGAATACTGTGGATCTATTTGCAAGCTGGACCACCACTCTTGTGGGATTGAAGTCTCCCATTTGCAAAGAAGTATATACTGAGTGAGGTAATACATTAATTGATGCACCTAAATCGCACAAATCATTAGGGAAATTTAATGAACCAATGGTGCATGGAATAGAAAACGTCCCTGGATCTTGACATTTGGTTGGAAATTGTGGTGTGATAAGGGCTGAGACGCTTCTTCCCAAATTGATCCTCTCATTCCCTTGAAGTATCCTTTTCTTGGTGCAAAGATCCTTCAAAAACTTATCATACTTTGGAATTTGTTTGAGTGCTTCAAGCAGAGGTATATTGATTTCCACTTTCTGGAAGGTGTCCAGAATTTCTTTTTGCAGTGCTTCTTCTTGTAACCTCTTTGATTCAATCATCCTTGATGGAAATGGTGGTGGTATATATTTTTCTCCCTTTGTTGCCTTTGAAATGGTGTTTTTTTTTCCTTCCTTCTTGGCCTATCATTATCATCCTCCTCTTTCTTATCTTCTTCTCGATGAATTTTCATAGAATTTTCATCATTTCTAACTTCATTATCACCCAGATCAGTTTTTCTTATTTTAGGTTCAATGGTGGATGGTGGTTGGAGTTCTTTTCCACTTCTTGTAGTTATAATACTAACATTCTCTTTTGGGTTTGGGACTGTTTGGGAAGGGAGTTTACTTGGATTTTTGGTTAGAAAGTCTATGAGACATTCAAACTTGTTGGAAAAATATTTAACAGTGTCTTTCAGTCCTTCAAACTCATATTTTTGTTGGTTGTGAATTGGAGGTTGGACACTAGTGGATGGTTTATCATAGGGTCTTTGGATATTGGTTGGTTTTTGGTATGAATACTGGTTATAAGATTGCTTTTTCTAAAATGGTGGAGGGTTCTGGAATTGATTCTGGAATGGGGGTTGGTTTTGAAACTGATTTTGGTACGGGGGCCTAGCTTGATTCTGCTGATTTCCAAATCCATATTGGACTTGGTTAGGCTCTCTCCATCCTTTATTTTGCTAGAACTGCCTTGGATGAAAGGCTGCTGCACATGTTTCCATTCCCTGTATTTCATAACATTGGTCAGTGAAATGATTAGGAGATGAGCATAAACCACATACCTTAGCTAGTGCTTGTTGGTCACTAACTTGCTTCAAGGCCATCTGTCTCACCAAACTAGTAAGCTCTTCAATCTTAGTTTCTAATAAGGGTGATGGATGAGAAGTGAGTACCTCATGAATACCTCTTGTTCCAACACCTCTTGTTCCAAATTTCTGCGAGTTTTGGGAAATATTCTCAATCAAGCCCTTGGCTTCTTCTGGTGACTTGTCAATCAGTGCACCTCCAGATGATGCATCAAGAAGGTTTCTGTCATTGTACAGTAGTCCTTGATAGAAGAAGATGAGAAAGTGGTGTTCCTCAATGTCTTGATGTGGACAGCTGGCACATAGCTTCTTAAATCTCTCCTAGTACTCGTAAAGGGTTTCTCCAGATTATTGTCGTATGACATAGATTTCCTTCCGAATGGATGTGATTCTAGAGGTGGGGAAGAATCTTTGCATAAAACATCTTACCAGGTCATTCCAGTCATGTATGTCTCCTGGTTGTAGTCCGTACAACCATTCTTTAGCAGCTCCATCCAATGAAAATGGAAATGCCTTCCACTTAACCTGCTCCTCAGTAATTCCACGAGGTCTGAAAGTTGAGCACACATGTGTGAACTCTTTAATGTGTTTGTTTGGATCTTCACCTGCCAAACCATGAAACTTTGGAAGCAAAGGAATCATGTTAAGTTTCATTTCAAAATCATTTTGTAACACTGGCATGGAAAGTTGATTGTTTTGATTAAGGAATTGTGGTGCACAGAGGTCTCTAAGAGTTAGGTTTTGATTTTCAGCCACGATGACAGGCTCAGAGTGAACACTTGAAGTTTCACTTGAGTCTGCTAGGGGAACTTCCACAAAATCAGATTCCAAATTAATGTTTCTAAGTCTATTTAACAAGGTTCTTTTAATCTCAGGATCTATGGGTAAAGGTTCAGTTTTTGAGGTTCGAGTCATGCAATTTTGAAGAGAAAAGATGAAAAGAGAGAAAAGAAAAGAAAAGAAATGTTGGCACAACCTCCCCGGCAACGGTGCCAAGTTTTGACACGTTCCTATCATGGGGTGTGACAAAAACAAATATTAACTAAGTTAAAATGTATTATAGTGGGTTACCTAGGTTGTCTCCAGAGAGGAGTGCGCAACAATTAAGCTGTCACCTTAAAATAAGAGAAAGAAGTGAGGTTGATTTTACAAATTTTTTTGATTTGGAAAATATAAGAAAGAAACTAAATAAAGTAAAGTAATTAAGTGAAAGTTTTGAAACAAATTGAAAAATGATGTGATTTAAATTAGTGATATGAAATGGTGATCAGGTTAGAGTCGGTTTTCCAATTGTAATTCTATCATTGTTCATTTTACCCAATTCTCCTCTACTAAATCGTTAAGAGTGAGAATCCACAATCGTTTATTCTCACTCACTTGGTCAACTAAAAATGTGAGAATAAACCTTACTAAAATCATAGGTTGGTCTACTCTCCTTAAAATGTGTAATAGAGTTGTAGAAAATACTCCCAATTATCTTAGGCAATTCCCAATCTGGTCTTGTTTATCCCAAGTAATCAAGAACATTCACTACTCCTCGCAAACGTACCGGTGATCACCGAGTACTTCACCACTAAGTCCCAGTATATTACATCATTTATAAACCAGAACCAAGTGGAGGGAGATATTGATCATTTACCAAATATAAATGAACAACAGAATCTAAAATCAGATACAATCGTGCATGATAATAAAAACTGTTATAGGAAATTGAAACTGATTCATAGAAGAGAATAGGATTTTAAAACATTAAGAGAAGGAACTCATGAAATACAACATGGAAAACCTCTCCTTACCCAATCACACAGAAGTTTACCCCAACATGGTAAGGGTAATTGTGACTATGGGGAAAGAATAATTCATTACAAAACTAAGAAGTGTAAAACAAAGAAAAGAAAGAACAGAAATTTGATCCTCCAGAATCTGGCGTCCAGAAGTTTTCCACTGTTATGCCCACCAGACGGACGAAAATCACTAAGGTCCCTTCTTATAGAATGTTGGGAATGAAGTTTTCTATCGACTCTAAAAATTTGAGAGTCATTGGACAGGTGTAAAGAAATATATGGCCGAATCAATGACCATTACTTTTCTGACCGCCAAACACTGTTTCACCCACTCCACTTGGACGCGACAAAAGGATGCCTTAATGAGATTAATATTTTATGAAATTTAATATTAATCGTACCTTTAAAGTCCTCTGTCTACAACAGCTGGAATTACCTCATTATAAGGTCGGATGAAGGAGATATTCTATATTTAATGAAGTGGGGTCCATTCTGCCTGCCAAACTGATTTCTCCACTTGATTGAATTTTCTGTACCATTGGGTTTCGAATTTGGTCCTGGTCCATAAGGAACATTTGAAGCCCACAAACATATAAATCCTAAAAAAAACTATTCACTTCAATTGGACCCATATTATAAAAGTTATGCCCGAAAAACAGAAGCTATATAAAACTGACAATTTTACAGAATTACCCCATTTTCACATTTAAGCCCAAAATACACCAAAAACACATAAATGATGCAAATACACTCAAATTGAATAATTGGGAGGGACTAAATAATTGAAAAACATATAAATAATAATGAAAATATTAACTCTATCACTCAGAGTTACTAAATTATGCTTCATTCTATACCAACCGACACAACCTTCTCCTAGAAAGAGGGTTCCACCTGAAGTTAATCTCCTATCTGTACAATCACCTTCCTAATCAGCATCTGTAAACTCTAACAGTTTCAAATATACATTGTGTTTGTATAAAATCCTATAGTTTAGAGTTTATTTTAAAAATATAAAAATTATATTAGCTTCCAAAAAGTGAGACTCTTTTGGATCACTCTAAAATCTGGCACATAGATTCGCTGCATAAGTTATATCTAGCCTTGATGGTGTGAGATAAAGAAGAATTCCAATGATTATTCTAAATTATTCTAATTAACACTATTTCTAAATTATTCCTTCCCTAATTTAGTTCCAACTAAATTGGGTGTTGAAACTTCTTTTAAATTTTCCATTCCAAAATATTTTAGTAATTCCCTAGCATACTTTTCTTGTGATAGAAATATGAAATTTGGATTATGCTCAACCTGAAATCCAAAAATATATATCATCTAACCAAGCATGGACATATCAAAATTTATTTTCAGTTTCTCAGTAAATTATTCACATATACCTTCCTTTTCACTAGAAAATATGATTTCATCCACATATACAATGACTATGAAAGTACCTTTGTACACTTCTCTCACATAAAGTTTATTGTCAACTTTTCCTTTTACAAGCTTCACACCCCTTAGAAAAACATCTAATTTGGAATACCAGGACCTAGGGGCCTATTTAAAACCATAAAAATCTTTCCTCAACCTGCATACCATGATTATATATTTTTCTAAAACAAAACCATCAGGTTGTTCAATATAGACTTCTTCTTTAATATCACCATTTAGAAAGGTAGATTTCATATCCATTATATAAGATTTACAATGTTTGTGTACTTCTACTTCAAAAAACATCCCAATGTCTGTATTCTAATGTTTAATAATATCCTTTACATACTAGACTATATTTGTTTCTTGACACTTCAAATTTTTTATTTATCTTATTTCTAAAAACCCACTTGGTGCTAATAACATTTTTATTTTTAGGTCTTGATACAAGATCCAAAGTTGAGTTCTTCTCAATATAATCAAGTTATTCACTAATATCTTGTATCCATTACTCATTCTCAACTACTTATATCAATCCATGAGGTTAAATTTTATAAATAAGCATATTTTGATATTCAATTCTTAAAATTCTTTTAGTTTGAACTGGATCCTTTTGATTTCCAATGATATTTTAAGTTTCAACATGTTTCTTTAATTTTTTTTGAATTGATTTCTCTTGTTTTTATCAGATTAATCTTCATCACTGATATATTCATAGTCAATATCAGTATTTTTTAGCTATTTCTTAGATATAAGTGTATTTCGATATTCATTTGTTCGTTCCAACATCTATAGCCTAGATTGGTAGCCCATGAAAATTCCCTCCTCTTATTTTTCTTCAAATTTTCCCAGATTAATGTTCTTGATATTTATAATGCAGGGGTTTCCAAAAACTATAAAGTATTTAAAAGTTTTATTTTTTTGTACGATAATTCATGTGATATATTTTGTGTTTTTGGTTTCATTAGACATCTATTTTTTATATATACGACAATACATACAATTTTTCTCTAGAAATATTTCAAGGTATTGTGTCTAGATGAAATAGTCCTACCCATCTCAACCATGATTATCTTATTTTTTTTAACTACCCAATTTTTCTATAGAGTGTATGGTGTGTTTTACTAATGCTTTATTCCATGTTTGGAAAGATAACTTTCAAAATCATCACAAGTAAACTCACCATTATTTGATCTCATCTTTTTGAAGTGGATACCCATTTTTTTCTCATCTTTCCCTCTATTTGTTTTGAACATTTTAGTTGCCTCTCACTTATTCTTGATAAACACGACATTAGTCATATGATTATAATCATCAATAAATGTAATAAAATACATATCAACTTTGGTAGAATCTTGTCTTATTGGGATATATAAGAAAGTATGAATAAGTTCAAGGGGTCTAGAAGATATGATATCCACCCATTTTGTGAACTTTGGAAAAATTTACCTTTTGATAGGTTTCACAGATTTCACCCCTTTCTCTCTTCAACCTGATAAAATATCTCATAATATCATGCTTCAAGATTTTACTTATACTACTTTGAACAAGATGGCTAATCCTTTTATACCAATAATAGGAATTGATAGAATAACCAATTTGAAATATATTTCCATTGGTTCTTTTTTCCTTGAGTGATAATTCTTCCATACTTTTTACTTTTGATGATACATGAATCATTTTTGAATAACACCTCATGTACATCATCATAATGTTTTACGACACAAGGAAAATTATGCTTCATACCTTTAACAAACAACACATTATTGGACTTTAGATTTTGGGATTCAATCTTTTCTTTTCCAACTCCCATAATTTTTAGTGAATAATCATTTCCAAATGTCACTACTCCTCCTTCATGATTCTAAATGTTTCCCAAAAATTTTGTGTCACTAGTCATGTGTGATGAGAATCCACTATTAAGAATCCATGAATTGGTTTTTTTATTGGATTTCAAAGAAACTTTAGAGAAACATGAATTTTCTTCATTCATTTTTTGAACTCTCTTACCGATCATAATATTAGATTTTTGTTCTAGGAGAATACTCTTGCACTTTTAAGAAATATGGCCTTTCTGGTCACATCTACCACATATTTCTTATAAAGAGTAATTTTTTTATGCTGGAAGATAGGATGAATTCCTAATAACTGCTTGATTACTTGGAAAATTTGCTCTTATGTTCTCAAAATAACTCCCCCTTGGTTCATGTCTCATTTCTGGTAGGGACATGTTATACCAACATAAATATTCTTTTCTCCCAAATACTCCAAAACACTAGTAGTGTCCTCTAAACCTTGATCTTCATAGTTGATAATATCCCTATCTTAAAGATTGTTGTTATTGTCTTTCTATATACTAAGATTGTCTTTGTTTTGGAGGAAAAAATCTTATTGAAGAATTTATTTCTTTATTCGAATTAGAAAATTATTTTTCACTAGTTTTTATGTTCAACACTTTTCCATAATTTATTTTTGAACCTAAATTATTAGACATAATAGATTTATTTTGAGATTTATAGAGAACTAGATAAACCTGCTTCTTTAAACCCCCTCTTTTCACTAGTTTGTGATGATTGTTACTTGACCTCAACAACTTTTCTGAGATATTCTCTAATATTTTTCAAGATATTATGTGCTTCAATAAATTTATATTGAGTCTTATACTATTCTTATTCTTTGAGAGAAAGTTTTTCTTCAATGTACTTTACTATCTTTTCCATTATATCCAATTTTAGTTTGTGTATTTTGATTTCTTCAATGTCAATAATCCCTTTCTTTACACATTATCAATTTTACCCAGTTATCTTTTATTTTTTATTTTAATAAAAGTATCTTATACTTCTTGAGATTTGTGTTTTACTCAATAAAACCTTCAAATTAATTATTCAACATGTGATATAGATTTGTTCATTCAATTTCATCATCTTCACTTCTTGAAGTGTCAACCCCTTTTCCAACATTATCCATGAAGTTAGTTTCATATTTTGATTGAATGCATGAGGTGGAGTTAACTTCATATTCCTTTATAACTAAACTAATTTTACTTTTAAATAATTTCTTATTGGTTCAATCAAATTTGGTTGTGCCTTTTGAGCTCTTCCCCCATTTATTTTTCTGTGGTTTTTCATCATCTATCTTAGGATCCACAAACTTCTTTTTAGGAAAATTTAGAGCAAAATGTCCAATGTCATTATAGTTGTAGTACCTTGGTTGTAATATACTCTTACCCAAAAACTTTCCATTATTGAATATTTTTGATACAGGAGCAATGATTCTACTAAAATCTTCGCCTGAATTTTCATCATTAGACCCACTTGATTATGACATTTCATTATATCTGATTTTGTCATTGCTCATAGCTTTAAAAGACATATCATCTTTGATTTTTTCTTGAAAATAGGGGCCTTTAAAATTCTATATGAAATGATTATGTTATGTAATTAATAAAGAGTAAGATAATCTCTATATTCCAAAGCTAACACTTTAGGACCAAACCTGTTATAAAAATTTCTCATCTTTTTTTTGACAATAGTTGAATCATATATCTTTTAACCAAAATCCTTAATATTAATGAAAATTTCATTGAATGTTTTGAAGTAGACATAATTTTTTTTTATTCACACATCTTGATATCTAAAAATCTTATTCTCTAAATTTTAATTTATCCTTCTTGAATTTCACATTTTTTTTATAATTTATTTTCAATTTATCCAAAATTTCCTTGGAATATTTGAGTCCCATAACCTTTGTGTAAAACTTTTCTGAAAGAGACATTAAAATTTAGTTTTGAGATTTTTATATCAACTTATATATTTCTGTTATTATTAAAAGTCATAATGGATTCAACTAAAATATGTGGGAATCCAATAGTAACTGTATATTTAAACTCAAGTCCAAGAGATAAAATATAGGGAAACACATATTCTTTTGAATATGATAGTTATCGCCATTAAAAATAGGAACAACCCTACTATTAACATAATTTAGATTTTATATATCATATTATTAGTTGATCCTTATAGAGGGAACCCAACCCTTTTATATTAATTGAAGTTACCAGGTTGAGTTGCACCACTGATGGGGGGGTGGTTGAATCATGGGTATTTTTTACAAATTTTATTTCTTTTGAAATTAACCTCATTTGACCTGTTAAGATCCGTTACATTCTTATGATAACTCATCCTATTATAAATATAGTAAAAATAAATGGAACATGAAGACAATAGTTTTTTAAGGTTTGATCTCAAAATGAGCCTACTACTTTCCATGACTGGTTAGAATCCCCAATAATAGATTCTCCACCATAATAACAAGTAGTTATAACATATATTTATTCACTAGGATAAAGTCCCAATATTATTTCTAGAGTCCCACAGGAACAATAGTTTCACATTGCATTATTGTAAAAATGATTACACAAAAACACAAGAAAAACTACTTCTGAATGTTGAATAATTTTACAACAATTGATGATGATCTTTCTTTTGAGCCTTCAAGATAAATAAAATATCACATGCTCACATTTTGAAGAACTCTACTGAATAGGTTCTTCCTAAAAAATTCACCCTCTTGACTTCTCAGTTATATGCTGTTCATATAGTATGTCAGTTTATCTGTATGTGCATTAAATAATTTTGTCATAGCAAATATATCTTTCTAAAAACTGTCTGCACAAAAATAGACTACTTAAAAAACTATTGTCTTCACTCACATACATTACCTCATACTGACTACAAATAATTTTAATGTTTTCTGAGCATCATATAAGCCTATGAGAAACAAAATATTTTATCAAAAAAATTATCTATGTTGAACTTCAGCGCCATTGCTCATTTTTCTATTTCATCATCACCATTTATCTGTGAATAAACCCATAATTTTATATGTATTAATGCAGTAGTTATTAGACCATTTATTTCATGAAAATCATGCAATCATGAAAGGTAGTATTAAAATGGTTCAATACCATGAGATATCATTATCAACAAGGCATATTCACATAATACTCAAACATTATTCTATCCACATAGAATTTTTATCCACATATGACATTCATGGAGATTCACTGGATACTGCATGCATCAATCCTCACTTCACATACTAACCAGTTCATGTAGAATAATTCATCTCCCACAAATAGTCTCATAGAAATAAGTTCATCTACAAATAACTAATATCTGTATAGTACTCATATTCATGTTACCAAAAAGCACAACCTGCAAAGTGGTTTCACTGTGTACTACATGGAAGTCCATATTATATCTTCACATAACACTACTCCATATAGAATTTTCACATAGCATAACTAAATTGCTTTGAGATGCAAAAATTCCACCATATGAATCTACAAACGACTTTGCTTCCACTAATTTTTTGAGCTCATTTATAGTTCTTAGCTTAAAAACTTTAAACACAAAACATCTTCTACTTGGATTTCATCTTCGTAAACAAAATTATCATGAAGCACTCATCCCAAAATATTCTTCATCATAAATAATTTTTATTGCTTTGTGAAAATATATACTTAGCCAATTTATTGACATCCGAAAATAATTGAAACACCCCACATAGAAGCTAAGATCACGGGAGATTGGTCTGTAAACCCTCAACCATGAGGGGTGTGATCATGAAGGTTTATACAAAGGAGGAAGGAGATGATCTCCTGTAAAGATCGAATGACTCTCATTTAAACTGGAGATTAGATCGGACATATGATGTTATATGTGTATCATTTAACACAAGTGAATAGTACCAACAAAGCATTCATCCCACATCAAACTCTCCCATATTCAATGCTTCAGTATATCAATTAAATGCCACCTTGAGAAGCTATAAATCCCAAACCCCTTACTGCTGTGCCGCCCCGCATGGTGGGATCACCACTTCTCCGATGTGCTATGGGATTATGGCCCAACCCATGTACGCTTATGAGCACGTGCTTAGTGGATTGTATACACGTGCCCACCCGCTCCTTGTGGGCATTCCACGACTCGTGGTCTTGTCCAAGGATTCTATGTTGGGAATGGTTGACCTTCAGGTCCCACATGTGCCCTTGGTTGAGTGGCTTAGCCTGCCATGTGGGTTGGCCTTTTTTTAAAGTAAAGCTACCATAATATTTATTTAGAGAAATTATAAGTATAATGAAATACAATTCCCAGCCTTCTCAAAATGAAATTCCAATCCAAAATACTAATCTTTAAATTATTCCTCACGTATATAAATTCTTACATCTTATTCCTCTTGCGGAAGCAATGTGAAAAATCCTTAGCACATGACTTTTTTCAATTAAGATCAACACAAACAATCATCACAATTAAATACCAAGAAGAGTTATCAAAGTGTGGCATCAAGTTATTTTAATAAGTTTTTTTTAAAAAAATATTTTTTTTAAAAACAGCTGGGTTAAAAATATTTTTAAAAATACACCCTAAAGGTGGTATCGGCGATGTCGCCTTTCCACTAAAACCAAAAAAAAAAATTCTTTTTTTTGTTTATATATATATATATATATATATATATATATAATTTTCAGCATAATTTATCTGCTATTTAAAATCCAGTAGTACTTCCATTACAGTAGTTTGGATTCTGATAGAAGCTCTCACTCAGGGCTCCCTTTTATAAGAGAGCTTACCCTAAAAATCATTCTGCATTTTCGATGTGAGATTCTGATTCTCCCTTTCCTGCGCAGAACATTCTGCATTTCCAATGTGAGATTCTGTTTCAAGTACGTGACTTTAAAAGACTATCAAATATAGACTATATGACCAATATAAATGAAACTTAAAATATGGATTAAACATATAAGAAATAGTTGAAAAAAAAATAATTTCATAAAAAATGTTGATGGAAAATAATTTATAAGGTTTCAAAGGCACCTACTTGAAACTTAGAAATATTTCAAGTAGGTGACTTTGAAAGCATATAACATATAAAATATAAGACCAACAAAAATGAAACTTAAAACATGGATTAAAAATATAAAAAATAGTTGAAAATAAAAATAATTCCATAAAAAATGTTGATGGAAAATAATTTATAAGGTTTCAAAGACAATAATGAATAATTATAATGATTAATTACAATGAATAATTATAAAGAATAATTATATTACTAATTAACTACTTAATTATTATATAATAATTTTTAATAATTACTAATTAATAATTATAATGAATAATTATATTAGAAATTAACTAATTGACTATTATATAATTAATAATTATATTACCAATTAACAAATTAATTATTATATAATAATTTTTAATAAATACTAATTAATAATGATAATGAATAATTATAATTTAAAATTATTTTACTAATTAACTAATTATAAAAAGGGCCTCGACTCTATCTTTCTAAAAAAATTAACTAATTAACTATTAAATAATTAATAATTATATTACTAATTAACTAATTAATTATTATATAATTAATGATTAATAATTACTAACTAACCAATTACTAATTATATAATAAATAATTATATTACTGATTAAATAATTAATAATTATATAATTAATAATTACATTACTAAGTTACTTATTAATTATTAAATAATTAATAATTATATCACTAATTAACTAATTAATTACTATATACTTAATTATTAATAATTAATAATTAACTAACTAATTATCATACAACTAATAATTATATAATTAATAATGAATAATTATAATGAATAATTATAATGAATAATTATAATGAATAATTGTAATGAATAATTTTAATGAATAATTATATTACTAATTAACTAATTAATTATTATATAATAATTATTAATAATTAATAATTAATAATTACAATGAATAATTATATTACTAACTAACTAATTAACTATTATATAATTAATAATTATATTACCAATTAACTAATTAATTATTATATAATAATTTTTAATAAATACTAATTAATAATTATAATGAATAATTATAATTTATAATTATATAATTAATTATCTAATTATAAAAAGGGCCTTGACTCTATCTTTCTCAAAAAATTAATTAATTAAATATTATATAATTAATACTTATATTACTAATTAACCAATTAATTATTATATAATTAATGATTAATAATTACTAATTAAACAATTACTAAATATATAATAAATAATTATATTACCAATTAACTAATTAATTATTATATAATTAATTATTATATTACCAAGTTGCTAATTATTTATTAAATAATTAATAATTATATTACTAATTAATTAATTAATTACTATATAATTAATTATAAATAATTATTAATTAACTAACTAATTATTATACATTTAATAATTATATAATTAATGATGAATAATAATAATGAATGATTATAATGAATAATTATAATGAATAATTATAATGAATAATTATGAAGAATAATTATATTACTAATTAACTAATTAACTATTATATAATTAATAATTATAGTACCAATTAAATAATTAATTATTATATAATAATTTTTAATAAATAATATTTAATAATTATAATGAATAATTATAATTTATAATTATATTACTAATTAACTAATTATAAAAAGGGCCTCGACTCTATCTTTATAAAAAAATTAACTAATTTACTATTATACAATTAATACTTATATTACCAATTAACAAATTAATTATTATATAATTAATGATTAATAATTACTAATTAACCAATTACAAATTATATAATAAATAATTATAATACTAATTAACTAATTAATTATTATATAATTAATAATTATATTACCATGTTACTAATTAATTATTAAATAATTAATAATTAAATTACTAATTAACTAATTAATTACTATATAATTAATTATTAATAATTACTAATTAACTAACTAATTATTATACAATTAATAATTATATAATAAATAATAAATAATTATAATGAATAATTATAATGAATAATTATAAAGAATAATTATATTACCAATTAACTAATTAATTATTATATAATAATTTTTAATAATTACTAATAATAATTATAATGAATAATTATACTACTAGACCAAATGGTGCCGATCATGAGTTTTAGCTCATGACCTCCAAAATTTATTAAAAAAGATAAATTACAAAAAAACGAGATTAGGGTACACCAGATACCCTCAAACATAGAAATGGCCAAGGAAAACCCAACAACACAAAGACTCTATAACCGCCCAATGTTCGTCCCTCATCCCGCAGCCACCCCGCAGCTAACTAGTGCACACACCAACCAATCACGCCTGCCATGCGGACGACGCCATCCCCATGTATCACAACAATCATGACCCCTCGCCTGCTTATCCTATAATGGCCACCAGCCTGGAATCCACAGCCCCCCAAATCTCGCAACCCCATCCCGAGGTCTCACGCGACCAACTTCTCCCTGCAAAGGCCATCACCCAAGACCCACTCAAAAGCATGTTAGATGAGTGAACCCTGAGGTCAATCCAACCCCAGGTCACGCCATCAGCATGTCTCCATCTCACATCTTCGAATTCTTCGCCCAAATATGTTCTGTATCAACGGGCAGACGCCGACCAGCTGGATTTCACCAAAGTCATCGCGACTTCCCCCTCTTGAGGCCATCACCATCTGTGGAAATACCATGATTTACACCACCCAAATGCGCTCTATACGCCACCATCATCGTCACCAACATGGTATCCGCCCTGTTTCAATCGGCCATAGAATCCACCACACAACCTCCAGCCATCCTCGTCATCAAAGTCCGAGTGTTCGACGCGGAAGAGCATGCCCCTCTCACCGTTGAGGTCTTCACCGGGGTCCCACACCATCCTTACCATCACCGGTGTCATAAGCACCATCCGTCGTGCCCCACCAGAGACGCCAACGCCGTCACAATCCACTGCCGAGGGTCGACCACAAGCATCCATCATCAATCCTAAAACGCCGGCTGACATCGCCAGCATACCTCCATCCCACCAAGACCACATATATGAAGTTCGACCACCAACCCCGCCATCTAAACGAGGCTTCTTCATCATCCACAGAGTGCGCGGATCATCAGGCAAAACCAGTGCTATGATACAGATCTGATCACCTTCATCACCAAAAATAGTATGTTTATCCTTAACCAGATGGCCAAGGGCACGATCCCCAGGAGGGGGTTCCTTTGGTTCTTCTTGAGCTGCCGCACCCCATGTTTTCATCCGAAGATGACTCCTACCACATGCAACAAACATCTCATAATGCCCAATAATATCTATGCTTGGACATAGGGCCAGATTTGGATGACCACAGGAGTGGACAGGAGAGAGAATCTCTCCATTATAGAGAGAGAAGCTCTCCATCTCTTCATCTGAATAATTATACTACAAATTAATTAATTAGCTATTATATAATTAATAATTATATTACCAATTAACTAATTAATTATTATATAATAATTTTTAATAAATAATAATTAAAAATTATAATGAATAATTATATTTCTAATTAAAAAATTATAAAAGGGCCTCACCTCTATCTTTCTCAAAAAATTAACTAATTAACTATTATACAATCAATACTTATATTACTAATTAACTAATTAATTATTATGCAATTAATGATTAATAATTACTAATTAACAAATTAATAATTATATAATAAATAATTATCTTACTAATTAACTAATTAATTATTATATAATTAATAATTATATTACTAAGTTACTAATTAATTTTTAAATAATTATTAATTATATTATTAATTAATAATTAATTATTATATAATTAATTATGAATAATTACCAATTAACTAAATAATTATTATATAATTAATAATTATATAATTAATAATTAATAATTATATAATTAATAAATAATAATTATAATGAATAATTATAATGAATAGTTATAATGAATAATTATAAAGAACAATTATATTATTAATTAACTAATTAATTATTATATAATAATTTTTAATAAATAATAATTAATAATTATAATAAATAATTATAATTTATAATTATATTAATAATTAACTAATTATAAAAAGAGCCTCAGCTTTATCTTTCTCTAAAAATTAACTAATTAACTATTATATAATATAGACTTATATTACTAATTAACTAATTAATTATTATATAATTAATGATTAATAATTACTAATTAACCGATTACTAGTTATATGATAAATAATTATATTACTTATTAACTAATAAATTATTATATAATAATTTTTAATAATTACTAATTAGTAATTTTAATGAATAATTTTATTACTAATCAACTAATTAACTATTATATAATTAATAATTATATTACCAATTAACTAATTAATTATTATATAATAATTTTTAATAAATACTAATTAATAATTACAATGAATAATTATAATTATAATGATATTACTAATTAACTAACTATAAAAAGGGCCTCAGATATATATTTCTCAAAAAATTAACTAATTAACTATTATATAATTAATACTTATATTACTAATTAACTAATTAATCATTATATAATTAATGATTAATAATTACTAATTATAGTAATTACATAATTAATAATTATATTACTAATTAACTAAATAATTATTATATAATTAATAATAATATTACTAAGTTACTAATTAATTATTAAATAATTAATAATTATATTAATAGTTAACTAATTTATTATTATATAATTAATTATTAATAATTAATAATTAATTAACTAATTATTATACAATTAATAATTTTACAATTAATAATTATAATACTAATTAATAATTAATAATTAATAAATGATAATTAGCAATTAATAATTATAATGAATAATTATAATTAATAATTACAATGAATAATTATAAAGAATAATTATATTTCTAACTAACTAATTAATAATTATATAATAATTTTTAATTATTGACAATTAATAATTATAATGAATAATTAAAATTTATAATTATATTACTAATTAACTAATTAACTATTATATAATTAATAATTATATTATCAATAAAATAATTAATTATTATATAATTATTTTTAATAATTATGAATTATGAATTATAATAAATAAATATAATTAATAATTATATTACTAATTAACTAATTAACTAGTATATACTTAATAGTTATATTACTAATTAACTAATTAATTATTATATAATTAATTATTGGTAATAATAATTAAATAATTAAATAATTTATTATATGTTTAATCCATATTTTAACTTTCAATTATATCGGTCCTACATTTTATATTTTATAGTCTTTCAAAGCCATATACTTGAATCATTTTTAAGTTTCAAGTATGTGGTTTTGAAAGCTTATAAATTATTTTTATGATTTTTTTTACAAAATTCTTTTTTATTTTCAACTATTTTTTATTTTTTTAATCCATGTTTTAAGTTCTATTTATATTGGTCTTATATTTTATGTTTTATAGGCTTTCAAAGTCATGTACTTGAAACATTTTTAAGCTTCATGTTGGTGTCTTTGAAAACTTATAAATTAATTTCGATTAACATTTTTTACAATTTTTTTTTATTTTAAACTATTTTTTATATTTTTAATCCATGTATTAAGTTTCATTTATGTTAGTGTTATATTTTATATTTTATAGGCTTTCAAAAGCACATACTTGAAACATTTTTAAGTTTCAAGTACGTGGTTTTGAAAGCTTATAAATTATTTTTTTTGAAATTCTTTTTGTTTTTAAATATTTCTAATATGTTTAATCCATATTTTAAGTTTCATTTATATTGGTCTTATAGTTTATATTTTATAGTGTTTAAAAGTCATGTACTTGAAATAGAATTCCACATCAGAAATGCAAAATGTTCTGTGCAGGAAAGGGAGAACCAGAATCCCACATCAGAAATGCATAATGATTTCCTGGGTAAGCCCTCTTATAAAAGGGAGCCTTGGGGGAGAGATGCTAACAGAATCTAGACTGCTGTAATGGTAGTACTGCTGGATATTCAATAACAGATAAATTCTATTGAAATTATATATATATATATATATAAATTAAACAAAACAATATAAAAATAAAAATAAAAAAATTTAAAATACAAAAAACAATATATTTTTTGGTTTTAGAAGAAAGGTGGCAACAGGGATGCTACCTTTCAACTTAACCTAAAAGGCAGCATCATTTCTGCCGCCTTTCACCTAAATCCTAAAGGCGGTAGATGCACTGCTGCCTTTAGAGAGTATTTTTAAAAAAACTTTTAACCTATGTGTTTTTAAAAAAATATTAAAAAAAACTTTTTAAAAAAAACTCAGTGGAATCCAATTCCGTATAATGTAGAATTGTTTAAGCATGAAATACACTACTACAAGATGGATCCATAACAATTCTCCAGTAATAACCACTTCATCCATAACAATTCTCCAAGCAACACCAATTCATCCAAACTCACCAAACACATATTGACACACTATGACAACAAATGCAACACTTAGGTTCAACATGAACCATATTTCATTTATATAATGATATATTGATTTACTATACCATTAATTTTATATAAATTATTTCCTTGTAATTAATGTAATATAATAATCCAAATCAAGTTATTTTCTTCAAATGTCTTTTCACTTAGGTGTAACATCAGTCGTAATAGTTTTTGGCAACTCAATTTTCATTCATTGAGTTATGATTGTTCACTTGAACTTATTTTATATAAGTTCAGTAAATATTACCCTTTTATTGTGTTATGTGGTATTTTCTCCTTTTTTACCATAGAAACCCCTTTGTAAACATTTCATTCCTCATGGAGTATGTCACCTATACGATATGTTGATAACTCAAATTTCCTTTATTTGAGTTATAATATTTTATCTTTAACATTGTTTTTCCATGATCAGGTTCTCCCACCCAAATATTTTATTTTATTTTATTTTATAATACCCATTGAAAAAAATGTTTAAATAAAAATTAATGTTTTGTTACTAATCTTACAATGTTAGTTTTGAACAAATTTGTTTTAAAAATAATAAAACGGGTTTTCCTTTTACTTTCATATGTTTTATATTCCTATCCGATTTTCTCCAAGATTAACTTTATGTATTTTAAAGGATGCATTATTGGATATTCTTTTTTAAAATTAAAGGTTTTAAAAATATTTCATGTCACCTTTTCAAAAGTTACCTTTAAAAGTGACATGTGAATTTTTATTTTACATCAATATTAAAAATGATTTCAAAAAGTTCATTTAAGTTTTTGATTCTATTTACCTTATCATTTTCAAAAGGTTTTAAACTAATTGGGTTTATGTTTCATGATTTATCCACTGATATATATATGTATATATATTATCATTGAGGGATTGAAATCAAGGTATCAGACAATTTCAGTTTGATCCCTTATTTTGTGATACTGATCAAAGAATTGTTTTTTGCAAGGGTGTTTTAACCTCATATGTTTTATTTTGAAACCATACAATTTATTTCTCTATATTGTTTATGACCATGTTATTCCAACATTGACTTAACTGTATACTCATTAACCTATATGGTGTTAACATCTAACTTTATAAATTTATATTGGAGGATGTTCACCTATAAATAACATTTATTTATTAACATCAAGAAAGTTATTGGGATTTTGTATATTTTTATTCCAATATAGATGATTATTGGTAAGTTGAATATGTATTATTTAACCATCCAATTTTTTTATTTTTATGGCCTATGTCATGTTATCCCTTTTTATTTTCATGGGGAAAGTATTGATTTTCTTTATTATTATTGACTACTAACAATGGTTAATTATTTATTGACATTCAGAATCTTACATTATATAGATAACTATTTTTTTATTTAGTAAGAGGTTTCATATGTAATGGTATGAAAACTATTGTTGACTCTTATGGTGAATGCATTGGTCTTAATCAAGTGATGGATGGTCCCTAAAGTTATATAGGTCCTCAATGCATCAACATGAATCATGAGACAAAACAAGTTGGTTTTTGGTGTATAAATCTTCCTATAACAAGATAGTGTATTGGGAAAGGCCTTGAAATCATGTTTTTTATGTCTATAATAATGAATTTTATTAGTATAATATCAGTATTATTGATATCCACGTTTTCATTTATTATTAGAGATATAACATGCTCTTAGTTTCATATGAATATGGAATAATTCAGATTATTTATTCCTACCATATTATTTATACCTTGATTATGTTTTTGAAAACATCACTTATATGTTTTCCTTACTTAGCATTTTAACTCACCCCTTCTTATGTTTCAATTTCCCCTAGTTATGAAGAAACGTATTACACATGATATGTATAACATCATATCTTATGTGGATAATTTGTAGGAGATACTGAAGACTCATTATGGATTAATTAGTTTCTTATATAGTGGAAAAAATATCCATTAGTTTAGAAATACATGGGATTTTCTAGTTTATGTTTTTCACTAATTCTATAAATACCTATACCTAAATGGTATTAGTAATGTATAAAATACAATATTTTATTTAAGTCATGTAATTATGGGATATTTATTTCTAATAATTTATAGTTGGTATCAAATCTAGTATGTAAAGTATGTTTTTATATAATTTGATCTATGAGTATATGTCTGGGGATTTATAGTTAGTATCAAAGAAGGGTTTAAATAACTTTGGAGATTAAGATATTTGTTGAGGATATTCTAAAGATTGATTAGAAAGGTTGATCATAAATTAAAATGTATATATAACCATTTTAAAGAGTATATGATTTATAATTATGGTAATAATTCTTATTTTATCTAGACTAGGACAAGAGAACATTAGTGAAAACCCATGGATAAGAATAAGCAATAATTCTAAGTATAGGATATCATCATAAAATTCTATAAAGTTTTGTGTATGTGGTTTTCCAAATAATGACATCCTTGCATGAACACTATATGTGGATGTAAGATATGGAACCTATGTACCTAGGGATAATAACCTTGAAAAGGGTGGATTGGGTAATAACTCAATCGTCACCTAATGCACGACAAAGAGGCCTAACTGAAAACTTGGTTTAAGAATCACGGGGGATATGATTTGGTTAATCACATTCACTTTATGAACCATTATAAAAGATTTTTTTTCCTAATCACTTTGATGAATTAGGTTAAGAAGTATAAGAGAACATAACTTAAACAAAAGTAGATTGAACTAGAAGTATCAAAGTATGAAATGAATATTTCACTAGAGAAGACATATTAAGACTGAGTTGTCATATTCATATGATCATTTAATCTAATTTTATTAATAACCACTTTTGGTTTTAGTATTTGGTTGAAACAAGATCACATAAATGGAGATGAGAAAGGTATGAACCTATAAACAACTATGTATTATAATAGAATACAGAAGAATACCTAAATGGTTGAGGATCATATTATTTACATCTTATGATGGAAAATGCAAGTTTTATAGTCTCACATATGGTAGTAAGATTGATATTTTAATATAAAATAAATCTTTAAACTCTTATCTATTCTCATTAATGAGTGATAATCAATGAAATTATGTCATTTCCAAAAATTTATAGGGATCATGTGAAACATATAGG
Organism: Viscum album; assembly: GCA_963277665.1. Classification (NCBI taxonomy): domain Eukaryota; kingdom Viridiplantae; phylum Streptophyta; class Magnoliopsida; order Santalales; family Viscaceae; genus Viscum; species Viscum album. The sequence continues at coordinate 352,438,007 of OY728155.1, read as the reverse complement.
GATTTTTCTTTAGTATTTTTAGTTAAAGGTATGAAAAAATATATTAAATGATATTAATAACCTTAGAAAGTGGTTTTATAATATTTTTTTTGGGGATAACTATTGGAGAACACATGATTGAGGTATGGATAACTCCTAGGTTTAATATAGACTTGATGTTGAGATAATAAATGGTGGTTTAATTTTGAATAATCATGGTAGATAATTTTGGTAGACTTGGGATTGATAATTTATTCATTATATTTTTTGGTTATGTTCATTGGATTTTTGAGATTATGATATAAATTGAATAGTGTTATACCTTATGAACTAGTGGTTAATACCATTTGAGGGTTAAAAGATAGAGTTAATTTTGGAAGAATATAAAAATTTTATGTGTTTTATTGAATTGGAGATTCAAGGGAACAATTTACTGATGGTGATAAAATCTAACACACTAATATTTTAATATATTGATTCCTTTAAATGATCCAAACATGTTCAATAGATTTCCCCACACATAACACCAAACATAAATGAAACCGAAATATATTTAGATAAAATATAAATATTAAGTATGGACATCAAAACCTATCCATTGAATTAGTGGGAATGATTATGAGTAACCACATTATGAAATATTTATAGAAATAAAATAATGTAAAATTTTAATATGAATGGAGTTCAATTAGCACAAAAAAGAAGAAGATAATTTTATGCTTAAAAATATATTTTTCTAAAGTTGGTTTTTTATTTCAAGGAACTAAGTATATTATCATTAGATAAAAAAAATATTGATAATATGAATAATATATTACTATTAAATCAACTAGTAATTGATAGTAAACAAGAATAAATAATAGTAAACATTTTAAAAAACTAATTTCCAATATGAATAGTTTTCCACAATTATTTGGGATTTTATTTAAATATTGAATTATAAAAATTTTTAAGTCTAGTTTTAAAAAATAAAATATTTTTTGGATTAATAATATGATTTTTTTGGTATTTTTCTAAAAATAATGATTTTTAGGTGAATATTTCAAAATATCATTTTTACAAATAATAATACTTTTATGAAATTATTCATATATAATTATGAATTGGAAATTCATGAAACCTTTTTATAAGACCAAATATGTATTTTATATGTGAATTTATAATTTTTGAAATGATTTTTTAATTTAAAAACCCATATTTGATATTTTAGAACATAAGTAATATTTTCTCAAAAATATTTTTAATACATTATACATTTTTATTTTAAAATTAATTTTCATTAATTTTATAAATTGAATAAAATTAAATGGATTTAATATTTATAATAACTGGTTCCAAATTATAAATTAAGGACCACTTTTTTTTAGGAATAAATATTATGTCACCTTAGGTAAAAACTAGTTACCACAGTAAAATCTAAAAGTATAAATGTTATAATTAAAGAAGTAAAATGGTATGAAACATGATAAAATATGTAAATAATTGAGTGTATTAGGTGTGTATAAAACTTATCACTTACCCAATAAATTATTTATCAATTTTGATTCTACTTAGAATGTTTAATATGCACTCCCTTTATATGAAGTTGAAATATTTACAAAAATGTCATTCTTATCACTTATAAAGGGTACTATCAACACCGCTTCAAGACACTACTAAAAATTAGGTTTACTCATGAAAAACTACCCCTTTTCTTCTCATATAACACTATATCACTCTATTTAGATTATGTTCACATTAGATTATCCTATTCTATCCATTTCTAAGGGATCTTCTAATGAAATCTCAAAGTGCATAAATTGAGTAATCATTTTTTTACTTAAATTATTTATTTTATTTTATTCCTTTCCAATTATAATTTTGAAATAAATATTTAAAGAAATAAATATTTTTTATATAATTAATTTTATTATTCTATGGGAATAATCATTAATCACCCTATCCCTTTTTCTATTAATTAAAGTGAAACCACTATCTATGTGTTGTGTGGACTACCACCTCCACGATGCAACATGTTTTGTTTTACTTCACCACCTCACATGTATGGTATAAAAAGTATAATTTAATAAATAATTATTATATTTATATTTTATTTATGATTTTTAAATAATAAACCATATTTTTTATTTCTTTATTTCTATGAAAAACAAAATCGTCAACCATGCGTACGTGTGGACTACTACTTCTATGGAATGATTATTTTTGTTTTTATTTTAATCACCACATTAAATATATGGTAATGAGGATAAGAATAAAATATAAATATTATTTTTATTATATCATTGAGTTTCTTTTCTTCAGAAAAGTTGATAACCTAATAATGATATGATCAAAAAATGATTATTGTTAATTCACTTGTTTAAAATGTGTGAAGTAAAAGGAAAATGACATCTTCTTTCTAAGTAATGACTTTATATAAATTATATTTTATTAATAATTATTTATAATTATTATATATCACATTAAATAATAAATAATATCATTATTCTTATCGTATAATTATATTACAACTAAACCACCTCATAAGCATCCATTAATCATGGTAGGTTTATTTTTGGGTTGGTTTAACCACCTACTTAAAAAATACTAGAATCTACATGATGGATGGATATGATAAATTATCTAATAGTATTATATGATTTAAACATTTAAATATATTGTTTTGTTTTTGTTAAGGTTATATGAATATTTAACTCATTAATTAAGAAATCACCCTTCGTTCATTAAGAAACACCAAAACATGCTCGTTGCCGATTTCAAACACATAGATCATAATAATGAATAGCATGAAATGAAATTATAGGTTTAAAAAATATATTATTATATATATTATAGTACCTTATTATCTTTTAATTATGAAATTTTTATGAAAAATTTATGCCAACACCATTCTTTTAAAACTAGTTCAAATAGATAAAGATTACTTATAATCGGTGTTGAAAATAGGTAAAAACTTAATAATATTTATATGTATAAAATGATTATAAATTAGGATAATAAATGGTTATATTAATGAATAAGTTTATTTAGTATTTATTTAATGAACTTTATTTAATTATTCAAGATATTTGGTGCAAGTGAAGAATGAATCAAGACCAAGGTAAGATTTTTCTTCTCAAATTTCTCTCTTTGAGTCATTTTGGTATTTGCACCTAATTTAATTTATTTCCTGTAAATACTAAATAGTTGAGATATCATTTACTAAATTATATTTTAATCATGGTATTTTATTTACAATCACAATCCATCTCTTTCAAGGGATTTTGAATAAAATTCTACTCAACCCACAAGGGATTTCTTGGTCTCAATTATGATTCTTTGATACATGTAACATGTTTTGCACCATGTTTCCTTTTTATGGTGATATTTTTATTTAAAATTCCATTAATGTTATAAAATTTATTTTGGTTAAATCCATAGGATATAATAATCCAAAACAAGTTATTTTTTAAAATTTATTTTGACTCAGGTGTTACCCCAGTCTTATGAGTTTTTGGTAACTCAATTTTTGTTCATTGAGTTATGAAAGTCCACTTGAAATTATTTCATATAAGTTGGGTAAATTATACCCTTTTATTTTATCATGTGTTGTTATCTCATTTTTTATCATGTAAAACCAATTTCAAATGATTCATTCCTCATGAAGTATGTTTCCTGTAAGGGACATTGATAACTCAAATCTCCTTTCTTTGAGTTATGATTTTTCATCTTGAACATTGCTTTTCCATGTTTGGGTTCTTCCAATTTAATATTTTTATACATGGTATTTTATAATACTATTTTTGAAAATTAATTTTAAATACAATTAAATGTTTTTTACTCTTCTTTCAATGTGTGTTTTGAACAAAGGTATTTTGAAAATAATAAAACATGGTTTTTTTACTTTCACTTTTACATGATTTTTATTCCTATACTATTTTATCCATGATAAACTTTATGTAATTTAAGTCTACATTATTAGGGATTATTTTTGAAATTAATGGTTTTCAAAATCATTCACATAACCTTTTCAAAATTCACATTTGAAAGTGACATGAAAAATTGAGTTTTACACTAACATTAAAAATGTTTTCTAAAAAATATTTTAAGTTTTTTTCTTTCATTTACCTCATCATTTTCAAAAGTATTTACCCTAATGGGATTTGTGTTACACGTTTTATCCTCTAACATATATGTATGTTTATATTATCATTTGGGGGATAGAACTCATGGTATCGAATAATTTGATTATTGATCCATAATTTTTGTGATGCTGATCAAAGAATTAATTTTGCATGGGTGTTTTTCACTTATGTCAACACCCTTCTATGTTTCCTTTGTTGCATTAGGGAAATTTTATTTTGAAGCTATCAACTTTCTTTATCTAGATTGTTTACAATCATGTTATTCCAACATTTACTTAATCATATACTCATTACCCTATATGATGTGAACATATCATTTTATAAATTTATATTGGATTATTTTTACCTATAAATAACACTTATTTATTGACATGGGGAAAAGTAATGGTGTTCTGTATATTTCTATTCCAATATAGTTGATTATTTGAAAGTTTACTATGCATTGTTTGACCATCCAACTTCTATCTTTAAATGATTTATGATCATGTTATCTTTTTTATTTACATGGGGATAATTATTGATATTTTGGATGATAATTGACTACTATTATGTATTTCCAGTCCATATATTTCATTATATGGATAGATATGTTTTTATTTAGTAATAGTTTCCTTAGAGAATGGTATGATAATTCTTTTTTAATCTTATAATGAATAAACTGTACTTAATTGGGTGATGGGAGGGGCCCAAAATTATAAAGCCCTTCGATGCATCAATAGGTCTCATGAGACAAAACAATTTGATTTTTGGTGTATACCTATTTCCATTATAGTACAATGTCTTAGCACAAGGATCTGACGATATGTTTTTGATATCCCACATTATGTATCCCATTAGTATGACATCAATATTATCAATATACATGTTTTAATTTATTGTTATGGAAATATATTTCTCTCATTTTCAGCTGAATATGAAAATTTTCAAATTATTTATTCATTTCTATATTTTTTTTACCTTGATTATATTTTTGATATCTTCTATTATATGTTTTCCTTATTGATCATTTAAGATCAACCCTTCTTATATTTCCATTTCCTAGGTTTATGATGAAAATTATTAAACACATTATGTATAACAATATAGCTTGTGTAGAGAATTTGTGATTTATATTAAAGACTCCTTATGGATCAAGTAGTTTCTTATATAGTGGAAAAAATATCCATTAATTGAGAAATAAAATGGGTTTTTCTAGTATATATTTTGTGTTAATTATCTTAATATCAAAACCTAAAAGGTCTTTGGAATGTATGGAATGAAATATTTTCTTTAAGTCAAGTAATTATGGGTAAATTATGTTTGGAAATTTATAGTTGATATTGAAGCTAGTATGTAAAGTATATTTTTATAGCACTAAATTCAGGAGTGGGGGTCTGAGGCATCATATACAATATAAATAAATTTTAATACAAGAGAGTGAAATTAATATCATAAAAATTCATGTTTCATTAACATATAATCACACATAAAAACAGATTTATGTATATATTACAATATAATATAACTAATGATTTAGATTAATCTTCATCAATTATGTCATATATAATGATTAAAATTAGTTTATAATATATTGAAGATAATTAAATGTTGGAATATGGAAAATATAAATATGAATGTTGGTATATAAAAGGTTGTATTTGATAATTTATATCCATGTGAATCATAAAATTTAAAAATTATAACATCCCTAATTATAATTTATTTATAAAACTCCCTTTGAATGGAATCAATTTCATAAAATCCTATTTATCATTCCCTTTAAAACTTTGTGATGAAAAACTAGTGCGGAAAAAATTATCAAATTTCATCATTAATTTATAAAAACCCCTTTAAATTTCATCAATTTCATAAAATATTATTTATCTTTCACTTAAAAACTTTATAGTGAAAAAAAGTGCATAAAAAATGATCATATTTCATGCATATTTTAAATTGACTCATTAAAAAATATTTTCATGAAAAACTTGTAGAAAAAAATTTGATGAAGAAAAATGGAATACAATATTTTATAACCCCCTTGATTAAATTATGTTATAAATTCTAGTCTTTAAATCTCAATTTAATAAATAATTTTTTCAAAACTCAAAGTTGGTAATGTATTTATAAATAGACATGAAATATTATCACATGAATTAATTTGCAGGATATCTATTTCACTATTATTTTTTAGATCATGTGAATTCTTTCGGTTGAGATATATTTTGTTTTATTTCCTTTGATATGACACTCTTTAATTACTATATAAAACCTATACTATACTCATCTTAAGTGGAAGAAATATTATCATTAATATTTTATCTGTGACTATTTATGATTAGGAGAATAACTGATCTTAACCAAAACTTTTCTTGACTTGATTCATGAATTGTAATAAACTTGATATGATTTAATTAAGTCATAGAAATTGTTTTTTCATGGAACATCATGATATGGTCATTCCACCACTTGTGAATTAATATCGACTTTGTGTTCTAGCATTACATGAATTATAAAAACATCCAACATTAGTATAACAAGTCAATTTTGATTTTAAAATTTAGAACAAGTATCATTTATAGAATTTAAATATTAATAAGTATGGAATAATATTACCCTATATAAAATTTATTATAATAAATCCTCATATTAAATTTAAGGAATTCATGTACATGTACGTATACATCCTTTAGTGAAAAATTATATATATGAATTTATATTTTATCCTCATAAAAAAACTAGTTCTTAATTATCCCATTGTATATGTAATACATTTATCTTTAAAGAGTGATATTTAATTATTCATTAAATATATTTTCATGAATATGTAAAATATTTTTAAAACTTAAAATTTCTTTTGTTCAATAATTAATTCAAAAATACATGGTTATTCCTTATGACTTGATAATAAAATATTTTCTTTTAAAAACTCTTCTATAGTTTTGATTTTATTCAAAACAACTTGATAAATAAGACGATTAATGAAAATTCATCGATTTATACAAACCATTGGATTATAAAATCGATTTTATACTTTTATTTCTAGGAATTATATTTTCTATATAAAATATTAATTATTAAATTTAACCCATATATAAATTTATCTAATTGGGTGAAACTTATATTATTTTGGATATGCTTTATGAATTTTGAACCCTACAAAGATTCATATATAGATATTGTGATCAATTTTAGCATATTGATAAAAAATGATAATATTAATTAGACACAATCCAAATTTATATATAACCAAATTCACAAGGAATAACACTTATTTATTCATTTATATTGGATAGTGTTAGTAGTTTAGATAAGAATTAAAAATATTAATAGGTTAAACATAGAAAATTTCAATGTCAAAATCTCTCAAAATCCATTGTTATCATTAGTTTTTAAAGAATTTAAAAACTGAAAGATATCATCAATAACAGTTAATTAAATCCCATAATTTATCATGTGTCAATGTAACTTCTAGTACAATATCTAATAATATATTTTTTATGATATATTAGTTTCCACTTATGGGGATAAAGTTATTTTTTCCCACTCATGATGAATAATGATTCAATATAATCCGTTCAACCAGACTTCTGGTGTTTATATTAAATATATAAAACTATTAATTTTAAATACATAACAAATATGTTATTCATATAATTATTGTGATTATCTCATAAATGATTCTACATAATGATTTTATATAAATTATGTGGCTCTCAATATTTATTTTATTCATAAAGAAAAAAATGAAATATACATGTTGGAGTTGGTTCCCTAGAACCAAATGATTTTATATTTTGATTAAAAGAATATAAAATAATACATTACCACATAATTATTACTCTTCTATGTAATGCTAATGTAATAATTTCCTTAGAATACTCATCACATCTAAGGGTTATAACAATTCCTAATTATAATGGGAACCTAGAAATGTTATTAAAATATTCCTAAGTAAGTCATGTGGTCTAGATACATTAATTATATTGGAAAAAAATAATATCTGATTATTAGGTGTTGTCAGATCATATGAAATTGAGACTACTTCTCATGAAGTTCACAATTAGTGATCTTCAAGAAAGGGTGTCCATGAGGATAGTCTTGCTAATAATGCCTCCACATGTTTTATGTGTCATTGGAAATCCCTATATATGAATGTGTGTATTGGTCCTTAGAATTTATGTTATTATTAAGGTGTTTCATGAATCACATACCTTGATGTATGGGTGAAAATAATGATGACCTATGCTCTCAACAAGGTAGCATACGTTACATGCATCATAAGTGATATAACATTAATTAAATAAGGTAATAAAGGATTGATCACTTACATATTTATGAAAGAAGATATAAATGGGCCTTTTATTGAAATGTAACTTTTTTAATGAAATCCATTTCCATGGTATTTTATAGATGAGATCATTATGAAAAGTCAAAGAAATATAAATCAAGCATATATGGTGATGAAACAAGTATGCATTTTTCTTAATGATATATCGGGAGAGAAAAGGATTATATTACAAAATGTCATTCATAGGAAGGTTGTTGTAGTCACTACATTAAATTTATTCTCTATAGGTTCCTTGATGTGTTTTGAGATGTTGATATTGGAATTTAGTTAAGTTCAAATATTGTCATTGAGAAGGGGTCCTACAAGGTCACACACCAAAATCTCATTAAATTCAATTGAATTTAATATTAAGAATAAATTTATTCACAATATGTGGAATGGTATTTATTCATTCTAATTTTATCATATAAATTCAATCACAATATTTTTAAGCATAAAATATGTTATTTGAATTGTAAGGGCCTAGATACTTCTAGCATATTCCTTCTAATGTTTTCAAAGCCCACAGTACTTAGAGGAATACTAGAGCAGAATTGATGGAGGTTGGGAGATGGAATTTGGAACTAGGATAAGTTCATGACATAAACTATAGTTTACAATGTGAGACTTTAGTTCACAACCTGAATATAAGTTCACATCTTGTATGAGTGTACTTTTTATGGTTCAATTCATGACATGAACCATTGGTTCATGATATGAATGTATTGGGGGTTGGAACCAATGAATATGTCCCTGAAAACTAATGACATGAACTTATAGTTAGTTATGTGAATTGATACATGGTTTTGTGGATCTGAGAGACTTTTTTACGAGGATGTTAAATTCAGGACATTCATGATGTGAATTCTATTTGACAGTGTTCCTATAAAGCCTTTCACACCCTTTAATTCTCCCCAAAACCCTCTTACTTACTCACAACTCCAAGTATCTATAGGATCTCTCTCAAGTTATTTCAAAACACTTTTGATATGGATTGATCCCTGGCTTACTATGTTTGATCTATCATGATTTGAGTTTCCTTGTGAGAGAGGTGATAAGAGATCTATGTTGTTGTTTCACTCTTAATTGAATAATTTCGAAAGACTTTAGGTAGGGGTTCATTACTTAGCTTGTTATTTCATGTGAAATCACAAATTTATCATGCTTTATCTCCTTATTTGATGGTGGAATTAAACTTAATAAACAATAAACTAAATTAATGAAAAGAACTAGTTTATCATTGTAACGATCACATTTTTTTCACCATGATAAAAATTTGCCTCTTCATTTTATAGATAGTGTGTTATCTATGTTTATGATTTTTTATCATGTTTATTATGATATTTATTATCTTGTTTAATTTTATGAAAATATTTAAATAATGTAATTATAGTAATATTGGATCGATAAATAATTAAAGAGGCATATTTATTGAATATGTTGATTCTTATAATTTGATGTAAATAAAATGATTCTTAATACATGTTTAATTATTATTTTTATATATTTTAATGTAATTGGATATAGATCATGAAGATGGAAATTCTTTTTTTGGTAATAATAAAGAGGCATATTAACAGAGTTTTTCTTCATTAAATTTTATAGAAACGGGAATTTATAGTTGAAAGCATGTTTAAATAATTAATACTTTATAATAGTTAGTACCTTAGGTTACTTTTATTTGCAGTCTATGATAAATTAATTGTTAAATACAAAATGTTAATAAATCCATTTGATTGTTAAAGATAAATGTATGGGGCTGATCAATCCCATTTTTATATGAAGGCCAAATGCCTTGTTTGGGGTTGAGTGAACCTATTTCCATGTTAAGGTTGGATGCATTATTTTTAGGGCCAAAATTCCCTATTGATTTTTTTGTTTTTTTCATTGTATTTTATATAGATTTGAGCCTTGTTTGGGGTCGAGTGAACCTTATTTTTAGACCCAATCTTCTTGAATGCTTGTATTCTTATAGGATATCTAGATATTAGTAGTGACAGCTGGGCACCCAAGAGACAATAGTTATAGTTGATCCTAAGAATAGGTTAATGCCTATAGGATGGTTATGAGGTATATTATATCTGTCTATTTAGTGATTTCATATTCTACCCCACCCATGTCGGTAGGGAGACTGACACCCATTGGACTATGAAAGGGTGTTTTCCCCAATATCCAGGTTGGTGAGGAATAGATAGTTGACTACCCCCTCTAACCCCAATCTCTTCTCATGGTAGTTTTATGTGATAGTATGCATAGTGGTTATTTTTCCCCATATATGTTTGTAGAGGTATATAATGAATTGTGGTTATTTTTACACACATATATCTCTGAATATAGTATTCTATGGATTATTATATCCATGACATGTGTGGGTTGTGATAACATGAGGTATAATATGGGTTGTGTTGGATCACATAAAACACCTGGTTACTATCTGAAGATATTTCATGAGATGATATGATAATGTGATTCACACGATGCATAGTATGTGATGATGGGATGATGTGATGCATGAGAAGAAAGTTATAATACTTAGCTCGAGTGTCTTTGTGTTGGCTTAATTTTGGGGAGAGATGGACCAAGACATAATACATTAGGGTAGAGAAACAAAACAATTGGAAATTAGTAGTGGTGTAACTTTTTTTGATATTATATTATATGATCTCTTGTACACAATACTTGGTGAGAGATATCCATGGTGAGGATAGGAAGTTAGCATACCTATTTTGGTGATGAGTTAGCTTCACTTATTGTTCACTGGGATTTTGTATGATTTCTTTATCTTATGTAAGAGAGTATTTAGGGAGAATCCTACTAAGTATAAATGTTATTCTCACCCTACACATATATAAATTATTTTTTAGGTAAGAAGGAGTATATCAATGATCGGACTATAAATTACAAGTTTATGGGATTTTAAAGAGTGTGATACTGCAGGGTTTCTCGATATTAAGAATATCATGATACAATTTTCTTTAGATGAGGATTAAATCAAAGCTTGGGATTTTTCAGCCCACAGCTACAATGTGTCATGATTCTTTCTCTTCATATGGACCAATGAATTTCACTTGAAACACGCCTCTCCCTTAGTCCCGATTTGGGTGAGCTTCCCGAACCCTCCTTTACCATTTGAAAATCCTATGATCTTTAAGATGCTAGGTAACCTTGTTGATAGGTTCTTGTGTTCTGATAGTCATAGTATATCTCTTTTCTATCCTGTTAATCCTTATGCCTTTGTGGAAATTGATGCCTCAAGAACCCCCCAGATTTTGTTTGGATAACAGTATGAGAATAATCATTTTAGATAACAAGTCATTTACAAATCCTGGGTTGATTTCTGTTCGGTGTGTATGTGAATGGGTCATTATTTTGCGATTTGTAGGTGGGGGTCTAGATAGTCGGTTCTACAAGTTGGTTTGGATGTAGTTAGAAATGGAAAGTCTCATGTGACCTCTAATGTTGCAGGATCCTATGGTTGGGGGTAGGTGGTTATGAAGACTGTGGAAAAGGCAACCCAATATTAATTTTAGGATAGAAATATCTTGGTTAGTGACATCTTCTATCGGTTGAGGATGGAACTGGGTTTTCCTTAGACTTCTGTGGATGATGCTTTGAAACAAAGGAGGTTGAAGACAGGTAAGGAGTCTATCTCTACTTTGGAACCTATTATGGTGGATGGTGGAGATTCCAAGACCTCCTTGGGCATATCATATGTAGAGGTGGTGTGCCCAGGGAGAGGTACTTGTGCTAGTGGTCAGGAATCAGAACCTATTGAATGTAGGGAGGGTAATGCTTTGGGATATAATGACTTGAGAAATGTTTTAGGGGGTTCAGACTCGGTCAGGATAAGTCCTTATAGGGAGGTGAAAACCATCGAATTAGGTAACCAATTTGAACAATTTTAGGTTGAGGAACATGTCTAGTAGGTTAAGGGGGATCTAGTTAGGCTCTCCTTGGATGGGTTGAAGGATTGCGGGAGTGAGTATATTGGAGGTTAATTATAGGAGGATGGTCAAGTAGAGGGGTCTCTGAGCCTGAAGAGAAGCAGGATATGAAAGGGAATCTGTAAAGAGAGGAAAGACTACTCATTTTGCCTCCGCCAATAGAGAAATGATCAGAGAAGAAGTTGAAAGATAAGCAGTTAGATATTGAGGACACTCGTCACTAGAGGAAGTTAGGTGATGGTTTTTAGAAATCCTTAGAATTTCTTATGTTCTCTAAATAAGATGTGTTCGAACATGTTCTGTCTCTCAATTCCACTGAAGAAGAAGCTTCTAGAATGATGGTGAGGTCATTAAGGGTGTCTTTCAATGATGATAAATACAACTAAATAAAAAATAATTATTTGATTCTTTTTGGTGGATTCAATATCGGGAAGATCATCCTTAAAGAGTATATCAAGTCCTTGGACAATTTAGCCTTTCAGTTTGAAGATCTACTAATGGAGGAACCAAACACTCATGTAACCAACATCTCTTGGAAACTATTTAGGGGGAATATATCTAGTTGGATTAAATCTTCCTTCAATGACTCTATTAATTCTTTTTGTGGTTGAACCCATGGTTTCTCACTTTTTCCTTAAATGTTTTTTAATAATAAAAATTTAATTTTCTGTCAATTTGTATGGTATACCCTTAGTGATTTTCACAATCCCGTCGCCTATTGGATTTGGGATTTGGGAATAATTATTCCCCTTCTCTCATTACTAGACCAGGAGGGGTACCTTTGTGGGGAGAGGTTCATGGAAAAGTGGTATCAAATTTTTAGGTGGGGGATAGGTTGAGTTTTAGAGGTAGGAACAAGTGAGAACTATATGGGTTGGTAGGGAAACATTTTTAGTTGAGTTTAGTAAGAAAAGTAAATAAGATATACTAGCTAAGACATGGGTATTTATACCCCCTATGATATGATTCATGGACCATTAAGTTTACCAATCCTACTAAGTGAAGTGAAGAAGGTTATAGGGTAGAGACCTAGGATTGGATTTTACATCATTATTTTTTGTGCATGTGTTTGAAATGGATAAAACTTGGGATTAGGTTGAACCTTAAAAAAATAAAATATTAAATAAATCATAAATATTCAATATTTATGGTTCAAGATTTTTTAAGAATTTGTTCTTTTATAGGTATGTATTTGGAATAACGTCTTCATCAGGTTCACACTAAATATTTTCAACAAGATGTGCTAGAAGATCACCACATAGTAGAGGTCGATGATGAAAAAATTATAGGAGGACACTCTGAGAGTTTTAGAGTTAGTGTATTTAGAATTATGAGGGATCTATTTCATACTTAGTGAAAAAGTACTGGTTGGAGGAGGTGAAGATAGCCTTCTGTTATATCAATGATCAGAATGAGAAATGGGTTTTTGTTGGCGGTGATGATACTGCATGGAGAAGTGGGGTAGTGTTGGTTCTTATTCCACAGGGTCCGTGAGGAGTTGACTATCTTATGAGAGATTTTTTTTCACCATTTTCAAGTTTAGTTTCTTTATCTGGATAGGAAGGCGTCCAGTCACCAAGTACTGCTTACCATTTAATAGAGGAGTTCTAGTATGCAAAAATTTGTGATCTATTTCCGAACCCCTCTCCATTATTCTTCAGACCTGTTGTTAGATGAGGAGGCCAGGGTGACGCATTTCAAGAAGGATTTTCATCTAGATATCTAGTGCTAGGTCACCCCATTTATGATGTTGGTGTATATCAAGGTGATGGAAAGGGTAGAGGTAATTGAGAGGATGTTGTCCAAGACCGGAACATCATGAGAGGGGAGTCATCAAGATTTATCACATATTAGAGCTATGGTATGGAGTTCTTAGTCTCCTAGAAATAATAGATTTTATATATCTAGGGTAGTTCTCAACCCTCATCATCTAATTTCTCTAGGGGTGGTATCTCTCAAGACCCTACTAAGGGATTAGATGAATGTTTTTTTCATATGTAGGACAAGTTCATCCATAGAGAGAGTGTTTGAACTTTCTATGAAGGTACGTGTAGTAGGTTTTTAACTTTAGGTTTATTCATTGAGGAAATTTTAGTTGAGGTAATAGGAGTAGGGTGCTCCAACTTTGGACCACTAGAGATGAGATGGATTAAGTGAACAAAAACCCCTAGATAATCCTTGTACCCAGAGAGTAGAGTGAAACCAAGGTGGAAATATTTATTAGGATCAAAGATTCCATGAAGTTGGTTAAATTCAATTTCATACTCTAGAGTTTCTAGTTTCAGGTGATCCATACATCGTTTGAGGTACCCTTTGCATGTTTTCTACTTGGGTTCATGCTTTGTTTGATTCAAGATCTATATAGTCTTTCATATCCCCAACCATCATTTTGGATTTGGTAATTTAAGTGGATAGGATTCCATTTCCCTTCACATTGACTATGCTAGTTGGAGGTTGAGCTTATTTGTGTGAAGTATGTAGAGTATTTAAGCTAGTTCTAGGGCAACAACACTCTTGGAGAGACTTCCTATGTTTATGGATATAATCATATGAAATCATCCTCAACATGAAATGGCTATATTTAGTGAAGGATATTGTGAATTTCTTAAGGAGATAGGTTATGTTATATAATTTTAATGGAGTTCCTGAAGTTTTATTTCGTGATATATATCCTTATATGGGCCAGAGGCATGTTTTTTTCCTTCTTTTCCTTGATGGATGACCTGATAAGTTTTTCAGACATTCAATTGATGGTGTTTCCTTGGGTTTTGGAAGAGTACCCTAATATATTTATTTAGGAGGTTATGGAATTATCTCCAAAATTATAGATCAATTTTGGGATAAAGCTACAAACAATTACTTATTTGATATTGATGTCTCCATATAGGATGAGACCTTATGATTTGTGAGAACTATAGGTTCAAATCGATGATCTCTTAAAGTGAGTTTTTTTTATTCGAGAATGTCACCTTGGGGTGCTCTAATTTTGTTTGTGAAGAAGGCTGATGATAATATCCATATCTTTATCAATTATCATTGCTTAAACCAAGTGACAATGGAAGAACACTATCATCTTCCATGGATTTACAATTTATCTGATCAGATGAAATAAGCTAGTTGGTTATAGCTAATTTATTTTCAGTCAGTATAAAATTAGATTTGGGTAAAAGATGAGGATATATTAAAGAACAATTTCTGATGTCATCATGGGAATTATGAGTTCACTGTGATAATTTTCAGTGTGATGAACATTCTAACCATTTTCATGGGTTTTATGAAAAAAATATTCAAAGAGTTCATGGATCAGTTTGTGGTGGTTTTCATTGATGAAATACTTATGTACTACATATTTTAGGGGGGCCATTCATATAATTTCCATTCCATTTTTGAATTTCTTCATGATCATCTATTTAAGAATCCATTTAAGTGTGAGTTATGGGATCGTGAAGTTTTTTATTAGGGCATTTTATATCCCATCATTGTGTGGTTATGGATCCTTCAAATATAGAGTCATTCATTTGTTGGTCAGCCCCTAAGATAGTTGTAAAGGTGTGGAGACTCCTTGTCCTTATAGGCCACTATAGGAGGTTTTTAGTCGATTTATCTCAGGTTGATAAACCTCTTACTCCCTTGACTAGAAAGTATTGAAAATTATTATGGAAAGGTCAGTGTTAGGATTCATTTGAGTTCTTTAAGAAGAATCTATTAAGTACTTTAGTTCTTTAATTCTAAAAGAGGGAGTTTAGTTTGAGGATTTCTATGACACTTCACATCTTGATTTTGGGTGTTTTTTAATGAAACAAAAATAAGTTGTTTATTATGAGTATCAACGGTTAAATCCCCATTAGTATAACTCTTACACTCATGATCTTGAGTTGGAATAATTCATGTATGAATTGAATTTGTGGCGATATTACCTCACTGATGAGAATTTTGTGATTTTTACCAATCACAAGATTCTAAGATATATCTTCTCCCAACCTGACTTGAACTTACGATAGTGATGGTGGGTGGAATTCTGGAAATATTATAAATTCAAGATTTATTATACATTATTAATGGGTAATGTTGTAGATGATGAACTGATAAATAATTCATTCAATGATACCATATGTGAATTTGGATATTCCTATAGAGTAATATAAGAACTCTTAAAGATGCGTTTTGATATGGTAGAGGATGGTGGAAGAGGGTTCCTTTTTCAAATGACAGTGGATTCATCTTTGGTGAAGTATGGGGAGGAGTCCTACCTGGGGGATTCTAAGGTATTAGTTTAGAGAGACCAATTTGTCTTTGGTGATACCTCTGATGGTTGGTTTGAGGATGAACAATACCAAGTATTGTTCTAGGGGAGTATTTTCATCACTTTGTAAATTCATGAAGTGATTCTATGTGAGTTTCATAGCTTACCCTTAGTAGCACATACTAGTATGAAAAATATGTAATGAGCTCAAGGAGGTCAGTTTTGTTGACCTGGGTTAAAGCATTTGGCTATAGATTTTGTGTCTCAATGTTTGGACTTCTAGAAGGTGAAGGTCGAGAATTGTGTTCCTGGTGGTTTTCTCTAGCCATTATATGTTCCTCAATGAGAGTGGGAAGAAATATAAATATATTTTATCACTAGTTTACATTAATATTATGGAGGATTTGATGATATACGTGTTATAATGAACCATTTAATGAAATCATCCTACTTTATATTGATCAAGGAGTTGAAGTCAGTGGAGGTTTTGTTAAGGAAATAGTTTGAGGAGGTGGTCAGACTCTATAGAGTCCCAAGGATGATCATCTTAGATAATGATATTTTTTTACTAACATGGTGTGAAGAGGTCTCTATAATTATTTTATCTCTCATTTATGCCTTAACACTACTTTTCATCCATAGAAAATGGTTGATAGAGTAGATTATTCAGATATTTAAGGACATGTTGTGTACTTGTGTCTGGGATTTTGGAGGTTCATGGATGAGGCAACTACCTTTGGATGAGTTTTATTACAACAAAATTTTCACTCCACTATTGGTATGTCACCATTTTAATATTTTTACAAATTAATTTTATGTTCTCTGTTGTTTTGGTATGGGTTTGGAGAGATATCAATTCTCAAACCACAACTAGAGAAGACCATGAAAGAGATGGTTCAAGTGATTCATGAGAGGATGAAGGAATCACATGATCATTATAATTCCCTAGTTTGTTATGAATTTGTAGGGGTTGGATCATGTTGGATACATTTTGTATTGTAAAAAAATTCCCCCACATATGATCTAGATATATGATGTATTCCATGTGTCACAACTTCTTCATTATCTTAATAAAGACTCTTAGATAATCTATTGGGGGATAAATTGTCATTAATGATGATGTGACCTTCTAGGAGTGGCCTTTGGAGATCCAGGACTACTCAAAGAAGGTGTTACATGGGTGTGATACTCCTTTCATTTATGTCATTTGGTTGCATTATGGCATGGGGGAGAGCACCTGGGAATGTGAGTCATAGATGGACACTCAGTATCTTAAGTTTTTTTATCTCTTACCTTTTAGTGATTCTTTTTTATGGTTGTCATACTTTATCTAGATTATGATATAGTTTTCTATTCTTTGATTCCTTATCTATGAACTTTCTCATGTTTGAGAGGTATCTCCCTTATAATATTGTTAGGGATATGGTTGTTTGTGTTGCATTGTTTTTCACCTCATTACTTTAAGTGAGGTGGATGATATCTTGTGATGGAAAGATTCTTGTGAGTTATCTCATGGGGTGGCAGTTCAGATGACCCATTTTCTTTTCTTATCTTTAGGTTTTGTTTTAAATTTGTAAGGAATAGAATTGTTTGAGAGGTATCTAATATAAGGGCATGTATCCTTATATCCCTTTATTTTATATGTTCGTGAAGCCAGTGGTTATTATAGGATGCCTAGTGCAGGATCAGTGGAGGTTAGGAGTTGGAATATATAATAAAGAGAAGTTCATTATGTGAGACTTTCACAGCCTGAATAGAAGTTTTCTACTTGTGTGAGGGTGTTTCACAGGGGTAAATTCATGAAGTGAACCATCAGTTCACAACATAAATGTATTGGGTTTTTGACCCAATGAATCTATCCTTGAAAACTCATTATGTGAATGTGTATTTAATGATTTTAATTGATCCCAATTTTAGTGGATTTAGTGATCCAGTTTTCAGCGGATGTTAAATTTGCGACATTCAAAATGAAAATTAGCCATTTACTCTATGAAATTATATTCTAAAGTGTACCAATAAAGCATATTACACCCTCAAATTCTCCCAAAAACCCTCAAATTTCTCATAAATCCAAGATGAAAAAGGATATATCTAAAGTAAGTAGGAATCCTTTTCGATTGGGAGTGATCCCTGACTTCCCATGTTTGATCTCTGGTGATACGAGTTTCCTCATAGGAGAGGTGATTAGATATCTATGTTTTTGTTCCATTTTATTTTAAATAACATTTAAATACTTGAGGTATGGGATTCATTTATTCTATTATTATTTTATGTGTAATCTTAAAGTTATCATGCTTTAACTCCTTGGTTTATGGCGGAATTAACCTTAAAAATAATAAAACATATTAATGAAATGAAATGGTTTATGGTTATAATGATCACATGTTTTCCACCATAATAATGGTTAGCCTATTGATTTTCTAGATAATGTGATATCCATGTTTATAATTTTTTATAATGTTTGTCATGACTTATTTTATAATGTTTAATTTTATGAAAATGGTTAAATAATATAAAGCCTATAATGTTGGTTGGATAAACAATTAAAGAGGTATGTTTATTGAATATGTTGATTCTTAAAATTTAATAGAAATAAGATGATTCTTAATGTATGTTTAATTAATTTGTTCTTCCATATGTTAATTTTATTATATAAAGAAAATGAATCTAGAAAATATTTTTATTGATAATAATAAAGAGGCATGTTAATGGAATTGTTCTTCCTTAAAATTTTATGAAAATGAAAGTTATGCTTGAAAGTATGTTTAAATAATTATTAGATTATAATAGTTGATACCTTAGTTTAACCATATTTATAACCTATGATAAATGAAATGGATAATCCAATATGGTCATAAAATTGGTTGTTTGATTATAAATATTTGGGGTTGAGCAAGCCCGTTTGCATGTAAAGGTTGGATGCCTTGTTTGAGGCCGAGCGATCCCTTTACATGTGAAGGATGTGTGACCTATTTTTATGGCACAAATTATCTATTAAATATATATTTTTTCTACCTTGTGTTTTATATGGATGTGATCCTTTCTATATGATCTTATGTGAGCTTGGGATGGATGATGGTTTGGCAAGTTAGGGGTGGGAAGCCTGGGTTTGTGGCAACAATACATGCCTATGATAGCGGGATGCATGGTGATATGCATAGAGATATGCATGGGGATATGAATGGTGGTGTCAGCGATAGAACTAGGATTAATGTAATGGGTTAAATTTTGTATTTCCCATTGTTTTATTGAAATCTAGATGCTTTCTTGTTAATGTTTTTCTTAAAGGTAGGTTAGCCGAGTTTTTGTTTTTACATTCCTTTCCAAATATCTTAAGGAAACTAGTTGTTCTTAGATATTCATATCTTTTATAGTATATTAGGATGTTTCCTAGGTCACATGGAATTATGAAATGATAATGTTTAATAAATACCCATGGGGCTTGTTCTTTTATTAAATGAAAAATGTTGATAATCTTGTGGAACCATGGAATCTATTAGACTACGCATCAAGGGCATGGACTTCACTTAGTGTTTAATGAAATTTTAATAGAATAATGTTAATTTATGGGAAATCAATTAATACACATAAAGTGGAATATCAAATGGAAACATTAATTAAATGAACCTCCTTCAATGCTTGTGTTCTTATAGGATATTTAGTTCTTAGTGGTGGAATCCATGTGTCCGAGAGACGATAGATTTAGTTGAGCATAAGACTAGGTTAATGCCTATAGTGTGTCTATGAGCTATATTATATCCTATATTTTTTTTTGTGTTTTCATATTCTACCCCACCCATGCTGATAGGGAGACTAAAACCTAGTGGACTCTAGGAGGGTGTTTTCCCCAACATCCAAGTTTCCGATGAATGGAAGGCTGACTACCACCTCTGCCCCCGCTCTCTTCTCTTGGTACTATTATTTTCTGGCATGCACAATGGTTATCTTTCCCCATATATGTGTATAAAGTTTTGTAATGGATAGTGGTTATTTTCACACACATGTATCTCTAGATATAGTATTCTATGAATTATTATAGGTATTATTCATATAAGCTATGATGGCTTCAGGTATAAACATGACATACATGCTATGGAATATCCAAGAAACTAATCAATTACTATGTAGAGATAAGGAATTGATTGATGAAATTAATGATATTTATGGTATGTGATGATGATATGTATTGATGCACAAAGATGCATGTTATGATACTTAACCTAGGTGTCTTTAGGTTGGATTAATTTTGGAGAGGGGTGGCTTAGGATGTATGATGTTGGGGAAGATTAGAAAAATTGTGGGGAAGTGGTAGCGGGAGACCTTCATTTTGATATTATATTTTACGATCTCTTGTATGTGATAATTGGTGAGAGATATCCATGGTGAGGCTAGGAACTTAGCATACCTATTTAGGTGATGATTTTACTTTAATTTTTGTTTACTATGATTTAATATTCTTTCTTCATCTTTTACATGAGAGGCTCCGAGGAGGATCCTATTAAGTGTACCTTTTATTCTCACCCTATGTATATATATACTAGTTTTTAGGTTAATATGATCATTTTGGTGATTTATTTGTCCATTACCATCTTATGGGTTATTTTGTAGCTGTTTGAGCTTTGTGATCACTGTGGAGTTTATCTTTTGGTAATTATAGTTTCCTTTGTAGTTGCCCAGCTATATGAAATTAACGCACACATTTGGGATCTTTTAATTTTATCTAGAGTATGAACTATTTGGTGTTTCTATATTATCTCTTTAACATCATGTTCTTTTAGAGGGTAATTCCTCCCATTCATGTGTATGATATACCCTCAATGCTTGTCACCAACCCATGGATTATTGGAGTTGGGATTCAGGCATCATTGTCTCCCTTCTCTCATTATCATCCCAAAAGGAGTATCTTTGGGAGGATTATATCATGACATAACTTTTACCTATTGTTTATTTATTCACCAGTTTAATGAATATATTAATAGAAATATATATTTAGTTACCTGAATATTAAAATAAATATTTATTCTCAAGTTTAGAGAATGCAATATTTTATGGGAGGATATGAAATGAGTTTAATTATATGTTAGAAATACTATATTTTTTCTAACATCATTTAAATAATAAGAAATGAGATTAAATATATTTAATGTCATGGAATATAATAATAATAATAATAATAATAAAATTATTATTATTTTATGTGAGGAATAACCTATAATAAATAATTAGATAATGATCATTGTGAAATTATAATTATTTAACCCTAATTATAAATTACACATTATATCATTTTCTAGGTGAAACATGTTCTACACCATATAGAAACCTCTAGAATTATTTCATGACATAGAGATAAAATATACCCTCTCTCAGGAACATAGGGAGAATAAGTGATATTGTTGTGATCAATGATGAACATCATGAAACACTTGTCTCTCATAAGCTAGAACAATAAGTTTCAATAATGGTTTTTGGAGATTTGTAGAACACATGTAGATATGTCTAGAGGGGTCATCACTTTACTTCTATACTCTAACAAAAATGAGACAAGTGTGATGAAAAAAATACATCAAGAGGAGTACTATGAGCAAAGAAATTATTATTTAAATTAATTATATATTAAATGTGAAATATCCCCACTAGATATTTTAGGTAACATTCCTCACATTCTTTATATATTATCCATTGACAATGATGATACCCAAAATTAGGCACCCAACCGATGCTTACATTGTTCCCCTGAAACTTTCAAGCCGTATCATAGCATCCACATAACAATTTACAATTTATTTTATCAATTTTAAGTGTTTGTTTTCAAGTATTATTGTTTAAATTTTAATTAATAATCCAATGGATGAGAAAACATGTTACTCCATGTTTGTATGGCCAATAACATAAAAAAGCAACGAAGAACACTTGAAAAATCCATCTAGAGGTTCCAAGGTTTCTAGCTGCATGACATAGTTACATGACATGTAAAGGTAAATTACATGTCATGTACTCATCATCAACTCTTACAAGGAACACAACATATAAATTGCAACATTTTGTATGGGATGGTATGTGATATCATTACATTCCATGTATTGATCACTAGCCTAGTATGTGGTTTATAAGGACTACACATCATGTAACATGCATGTATGTGTTGTGTAACCCACATGATTCACATTATACATAATTATAAATGGGTCATGTAGGTTAATATTTGGAATCATTACAAGCCATGTATTGACCACCTAAACACGATGATACATAAACTACACAACATATAGCTTGATGTACATGCCGTGTGACATGAGACTATTCACACTAGGTAAACACCGAGTGATTTTTGACAAGTCATGTAGGTTTACATGCTTAAAAAATTACCAACCACATAATTTTTTAATTTTATTACATGTAATGATCATCATACACATTGTGTACTTTATGTGTTTTTTTAGAGTTAGACGCCAGATGGCATGCCATGTAGTCATACATTCCATAAATACTATGTGACTTGACTAAATGAAACTACATACTGTGTAAATGATAACATTCCACATGGGATAAATTTTGTGTAAGTACACTTTACATGGCGGATATGTCTCATAATTTTTTTCATATGAAATGTCAAGTGATAGTGTACGACGTATATATAATAAATTCTAGAAATGGGATTTAATCTCATTAAGAAAATATATGTCAAGTGGCCTCCTAAGTACACACCATGTACATAAATTATTTAAATTCTAAAAACTAAATTTAATTAAATAATTTAAATAATGAAAGATTAGATTATTATTATGTCTCAAGAATGGTTAGTTGGACAAGACTTAAGATAAATAATTAAATTATTAAATGTTTAATTAATTAATTAATTCATGTAAACTTATATTAAATAAAATGGTTTGAAATAAATTCTTTAAATATTAAATGTGTTTGTATTTCCTATTTTTAATGATAATGAGTTTTGATCAACATGTGTATATGTGGAATTTATTTATTTTAAATAATCATTGCATGATTTTGTGTAATATTTATTATTAAATTAAATATAATAAAAATCTTATCACCCCCTTCTCTATTATTTATGGGACTATGTGTCCAAGGATTTTTTTATATAATCCTAAACCCTTGGTACCCCCCACTTTCTTTTGAGTTCACATTTATAAAGGATATAGTTTCGAACTTGAATAGGTGATTCAGGAATCAAGATGATATGAATCCAACCAAGTAGATTAACAAGAAAATGTAAAATGTTGTAACCTAATACAATTTGGGGATAAAAGATTTATTTCCTTAAGGTCAAGATTGGGTTGTCAACAATTAATAAACTAACGAATAAATAGAAGCCCTTGATCATATCACGCCTTTATTTTATTTTCTTAGTGCATGGTTATTTCTTTATTTATGTGATGCATGGTTTAATTAGATGATTAAAAATGATCACATAATATAATTAAATTAACAAAAAATCATAGATAAAATGAAATAAAATAGATTAGATATATTTTATCAAGTATAGTTGGTTGATTTTATAAGTTCCGCATAAAGGGATTAGTAAGTATAAAAAAGATAAAATAAGACATCTTGCATAAGTAAAATTAATATATGTAAATTATTTTATAATACATTGTTAATTTATTATGGAATTTCTATATAAAATTGACAACCATGTAAAGAATAAATATAAATATATTAATGTACATGATAAAAAAACTCTCAACTAAAATATTAAGTAATCAAAACACCTTTTTTCACTTGAATTAGAATACAACCATTGTTTAAAGTGATTTTATAGACCTTGTCAGTGTAATTTAAATTATTATGTAAATATAATGAAAATCTTGGGTTTAATTAACTAATTTATCATCAAGGTTTTATTACCTTATAAAGTCATAATTTAACTTGGAGGAAAGTGTTGAGGAAATCCAAGTATAGGGTTCTAGGATTAGAGAGTCCACTCAAAAGTTCAAAGAGCTACAATTTAATGTAGTTATCAATAAAATACTAGAACAATTGTAACATCCTGGATTTTAAGGTGATCACTTTTAATGTTTAAGAGTGTGTTTTTGGGTTTGGAGGGCTTAAGAGTTGTTTTTTGGAGTTACTGCAGAATATGGGTCTATTACTACCTACAAGACCATCTTACACTGAAAAAAACATTTACTACATAAATGTGTCACTAGGAATAGACAATGAAAATAGATTACAACATAAGAATATTTCAATACAAAAATTCATTTTTACACCATAAATCTCTCTTTACGTTATAAGACCCACTTTGATGTTGTAAAATCATTAGTCAATATTTTTAACTTGAGGAAATTATTTTTCAGCATACATGTTTCATGGGTGTTTTATGCCATAAAAATCTATTTTACACCATAAATATTTCATCTCAATAGGTTTTAATTTTAATATATACTAGTAATCTCTCTAATTAATTATGCAAAAGACTCTCTCCAATATTAGGAAATTCTAGGTTAAATTGGGTGATTCTTCTCCTTCCGAGTTCCTCATTTCAACATTTGATTTATATGGTAGTCACGTTTCTTATCCTTGGTAATATTTATTTCTACTTATCCATTTCCATTGGTCATGGAGGTGATGTGGCACTACATTTTTTGATTCATCAAACCTATGGGGATGATTTGTTTGATTCCTTCTAGATTCATTGTGCGATCTTATTTCAAAGGCTAACCCTCATGTTAGTTGTGGTGTGACATGTAGATTATTTGAGGTATGTGTTGTTTTATCTTCTTCACTAACCATTTTTATATTTGTATTGATTCTTGGATATGGAAATAAATTCTAAAGCTATTGTGTTTATCTTTTCATTCTTTTTGTGTGGGTGGATTTTCTTGTAGGGGTGTGTGACCTGATTTTGATGTAGGTGATTCAATATCTATCCTATAATGGATGAAACTTGAATTATTTGGTCATATAATATTGTTTTAAAAACAAATCAACATTATTTATTGATTCATGTGTGTGAGAATGAGTTTTTGATAAAATGTGGGTTCCCCTTGTTTTAGTAAAAAATATATATTTTAAAGAATTATGAAATGGATTTATGAAATGGGTTTTAAAGTAGAGATTTTAATAAAATGATTTAGAAAATGTAACACAAGATAAGCCTTGGGTACTTAGGTGGATGGTGTGGTAATAGGTCTCATCCGTTTACACCATTAGGGGGTTCACCATGGGGTGTTCCTCTACTTCCTAGACTAAGTGTCCTAGGTACTTGTTAGACACTATTGGTTGGTTCAATTTCTAGGGTGTTTCTTTTCTCTCTAGATTCGATGCATATGTCTAGGTATGTGATGTGTGTGATTGTGTAGGTTTGGGTTTGAGTGTTCTAGCTATCCTGACCCGTAGTGATCCTTGGGATGATTTTACCTATGATTTTGGTTTGTATGATTTGGATTTGATTACGTAATTTGATATATGTGATACACTTTGAATCTATTTTACTTGGATTATTTAGGGCTATGAAAAAAGGGGAATGTTTTACCATGATTTTGATATAAAAAATCTTTAACTAATTATCATGTCTTATTTTATTTAATTTGATCATGTTTGGATTGTTATATAGATAATTTTTATGGAACACCTAGGTGGGATCCTACTGAGCCTACTTAGATCACACCCTGCACACCTCTTTGATGGTTTATAAACCTGATTATGTCTTTTGATTTAGAGAAAGGAAAGGATCCATAGTTAGGTGATGAGGTTTCTAGCATCTAAGGTTGGGTAGTTGGTGGTGAGATGATGGTAGTTTTTCCATGCTATCACATGAAGTAGTACGTTTCTATTTTAGTTTTCCTTTTTGTTGTACTTGTACTTTAGGTTGTTCTAACCACTTGAGTTTTATTGTTTCCTCTATCTTCTTTCAGTTATGTCATATATTTACCCATTTTATTTTCTATGGTTTCTCCCTACTATATATATATATACCATGTTTTCTACTTATGGTTGTGAGAAATCATTCCCTCTGGTTGTTGTTGATTACTAGGTGCTAGTCTCTAACCCATGGGGACCGGGAATATCCTTCAGGTATGTGGATAATTGGGTTGTATTCCAATTTAGGAGGGTATTTAGGTCGGTTTGTTACATTTTGGTATCAAAGTATGGTTATTCCCAGTCTTGGGAAGCCATTAGATGGGAGATAGAATTTCCAGAACTTGAGAGGTAGGTTAAAATGACTACTCGGATAGTTCTTGCTATGACAAGACTTAAGTTACCATGTGATGTTGGGTTATATGTCTCTTGTATTGAGTCTGTGATCTTAATATTAGTTATTGATTATGATTTTATGGTTTGAACTAATATTATGTCATCATATGATTGTTTATTTTGTTTTCGATGTACAATAATATGCCTCTGAGATGTCTTCTATGATTTCCATATGAGGATACAGTGGATACTCCTCAAGGGAATCTGTATTCATATTGAAATATTATAGAGGATTTCATTTGAGTAGTTCATGTTGTTGATAAAAATGTAATAGAAGTACAAAAAATAGATTTTTATCCACAACCAAAAGTTGGAGGTGAAAGAGATTGATCTCGAGAGTTCTTAAGTGAGAAACCATCATCTTTTAAGGGTATGAATGATCCATAAGAAGTTAAGGACTAGATGGAAAAGACTAATCAAATATTATACTTCCTAGAGACACCTGATTATATTAAGGTAAAGTTCATAACATTCATACTTAAGGGTCCTAGTATGGGATGGTGTGATTCCATGGTATAGGCAGATAGGCACGTGGGATTGTACTGAAGGGTTTCAGGACCCTATTCTTCTAATATTTATATATAGAGTCTCAGTTGATGGAAAAGTATCTAGAGTGCCTCTTTTTTCAGTAGAGATAGTATTCAATGTTAGTGTACACCAATCGATTCATGGAGCTAGTTCTTTTTTCTCTAGAGGTAGTGAAGAATTATCAGCTTAAGGCTCATAAGTACCGACAGGGTTTACTACTGGATATTAGATCATAGGTATTTATGATGAATATTTCTACCTATATAGAGATGGTAAATAGGGATATTATGGGATAAATGGACATGGAAGATAATATTTTACATTCCAACCCTTACCTTATACCCAATGGTAGCTTTAGTGGCCCGAAGGGAAATAATATGAAGTGACATGAGCATCATAGGAGTGGTGGATGAGATTCTTAGTAGTGTAAATTTTCTACACCATAAATTATAGCCAATAGAATGCCGTTAACTTTCTATCAGTGTGGAAAGGCCAGGAACACCTGATTTTCTTATTCCTCACCTACAAAGATGTGAAATGGTTATGAACACTACGATTATTTATGATTATTCTTACAGGATATGTCTACACTTCATTATGGTTAGGGATTATCAACTCTAAAGTCCACTGTAGTGTAGTCAGAAGCTTTCATGAATATAGGTTTCTATCCATGAACTTCAGGAGTGAAGCACTATCATGTAGTGGATATATTTTGATGGAGGTTGATGTGGTTCCATCGACAATGATAGGTCCTATATTTACTACATATTCTATATTAACTAATTTCTTTGATATCAATACCTCCCAAACATTTATTTCCACTCATTTTGTTAATGTGTTGAAACTTACAATGGTGATCATATCCTTTATTATGAAGTTAATGAAATATATTGTGAAGAGGAAAAAGTAGGGGCTTCAGTATCCTTCTTGTTCTCTATCAATAACAAATGCATTATTAGTTTGGGATTTATTCATTCTCGATATAGATCTATTTGACTTCATCATTGGTATGGGTTGGTTTATCGCTCATCATGCTGAGTTTAATTGTTATCATTAGTGTGTCTCTTTTTTAGTTATCAATGGGAGTTATTAGTTGTTTCTGGGAGAGTGGGATATGAGGCTTGGTCATGAAGGTCCTTTCTACCCAAATCTTAGGAGTTTGTTATTTTCTATTATAGTTGTGCTGGATAATGTTTCCTCAATTGGTGATCTTACCTTAGTTTTCAAGAATTTTCTTAATGTATTCCTAGATTAATTATCCTGTTTTCCTCTAGAGAGGGAGGTGGAATTCATGATTGATCTGGTGTTGGGTATCCAACTGACCTCAATGCATCTTATCATGTGGCATTAGTGGAGTTAAAAGATCCCAAGATTTAATTGGATGATCTGATAGATAAAGGTTTTGTTTTACCCAGTGTTTCACCTTGGTTATCCCCAATGCTATTTACCAATAAGGAGGATGGTTCAATTCGATTTTTCATGGACTATCAGAAGTTGAACCAGATAATGGTTAAGAATAAGTATACTTTTCCCCCTGTGGATTATTTTTTTGATCAGATAAGGGGGGGGGGAATTGGTTTTTAGAGATCGATCTTAGGTTGGGTTATCATCATCTCATGGTTTATTAGTCCGATATTCTAAAGATGGATTTCAGAAGTAGGTATGAACATTTTGAATATATTGTGATTAATTTTGGTATGACTAATGCTCCTATAGTTTTTATGGCTTTGATAAACTGCATATTCCATTAGTAGATGGTATTTTTTGGTAGTGTTCATGGATTATATTTTTGATTATTTAATATCTGAGCATGATCATGATCACTATTTGAGTTTGGTTTTAGAAATCCTAAGGAGTCGCTGTTTGTTTGGAAATATTTATAAATGAATTTTATAGATCCAAGAAGTGAAATTCTTGGGGAACATGATTTATAAATATAGCCGATCAGTTGATCCTGAGAAGGTGAAGGTTTTCTTGTCATGGGAGGATCCATGGATATTCTTTTAGATTTATAGATTTCTTGGTCTTGTTAGATACTATAAATGCTTCATCAAAGATTTTCTTAATGTTGGTGGTACTTTTCCTACTCTTACTAGGAAAGGGGTAAAATTCAAAAGGGGTGTGAAATGTAGTCTTCTTTAGATAAACTGTAATGGCTTCTGACATCATCTCCTACTCTAATATTACTTGAGCTCTGTAATGGGTATGCGGTATACTGTGATGAATATAGTATTAGTTTTGGTTGCGTTCTTATGTAGAGTAATCATATAGTATCCTATGAATATCTTAATCTTCAATCACATGAGAATAATTACTATGGCATCCCACATTTTTATCACATAAACTTTCATTTCATTATAAAAAAATTGAGGATCTTTAAGGTTTAGTGTCTTGGAAACCAGGAACTTAATACATGAAACAGAAAAAAAACATTCTTCTTAAACACTTGAAAGGCTTATCCTTATGTTAATCCTAGGTTCATTAATACATCTCATAACTTGGGGACATACATCAAAATAAATGGTGAGAAGAAGGCCCAGTAAGGGAAACAAGAGAAACATTTTACATGTGAACTTGAGATACTTCAATAAGGTCATGAAAAGAACTTTAAGGCATGAGAAAGAAATCATGAGATATATCATAATAAAAATAACATTTTTCATAACTTGAATATGTGGCTACAACATTTAATATTGACAATCATTTCGTTTCACCTAGGTCCATCCCCAAGGTGTCATTAAAAATTACCAAGGTTATTCACCAAGGTATCAGTCTAAAAGGTCATCTCTAGAGATTAAGTCTTTACCCAATGCATTTGAGAGCTATCAGGGCACACCCTTGACATGTATTTATTATCATGTGATCCACATATATCATCATCAATCATTTCATAAAAAACCCATATAGCATAAAAGGAATGGGTTTCATTTCATAATCATAACGTTTTAAAAAAAACTGCTTTAAAGACATGATCTTTGTGTCACTTTAAAACCCACAGAAAAGGAAGGTGAGTCTCATGCATGTAAATCCCAGAATTTAAAATAGAACATTTTGATATATAAGTGAATACATCTGTAGAGATAATAGCATTGAGTATTCACTTAATAACATAAAATAATTTTGAGAAAAG
This sequence comes from Viscum album, assembly GCA_963277665.1. Taxonomy (NCBI): domain Eukaryota; kingdom Viridiplantae; phylum Streptophyta; class Magnoliopsida; order Santalales; family Viscaceae; genus Viscum; species Viscum album. Next base: position 352,407,532 of record OY728155.1, on the reverse strand, counting down.
AGAGAGGCATTTTGAGACGAAAATTCTGCAGCATAACAGCTACGTTTCGGGGTTTTAGAAAACATTGAAAAGAGAGGGGAAATGGGTCAAACATTCATAAATGACCCATAAAACAATATAGGGATAAAATATTAAGGATATATAAACATGGTAATGAAAGTTGAAATATGTACCATATGAAATGAAGAACATGAAAGGAAGACAAAAATAAGATTTCTCTTATGAAATTTCGGCAGCCTAACGACGTCACTTAAACTTCAAAAAATGAATTGACGAGATCAAATAGGGTATCTCATCATATAAACATAAAATATAAGTATGATAGATATAGAGATAATACTCCAACATAATAAAAAGTAACTTGAAAGACTTGACATGAAAGTAGAACTTCAAAACGAGAAGGGTGAAAGAACCACTTAAAAATTCGGCAGCCTAACGGCACCACTTAAAACTTCAAAATACTGAATTGAAGAGATAAAATGGGGTCTATCATAATATGATCATAAAATATCCGTATGATAGATATAGATATCATACCCAAACATAATAAAAAGGAACTTAAAATACTTGACAAGAAAATAGAACTTGAAAATGAAAAGGGTGAAAGAATCCGTTACAAAAATTTCGGCAGCCTAACGACACCACTTAAACTTTCATAAAATGAAATGATGAGAGTAAGAGGGAGTCTCTCATCATATGAACATAAAAAGGATATTATAATAAAAATAAAAGAACATCCTCCAATATAAGAACATGGAGCATAAACGAAATGACATAAAAGAGATCACTTGAAAAGAAAGAGAGGGGGTCAGATCCCTTACCTTAAATGTAACTCTTAAAACTCAAAGGTTGGGACCTTGAGGGATTGAGGGCACCTTGGGAGGACTCCTTGGAAGGTAAGGAGACCATAAATTCGTTTAGGATGATTTTGGAGCCGAATGGATGAGAGGATGTCTTGGTATTTATAGGTAAAGTGAGGGGACAATGCATTAATGGCCAAGGGACACCTCATTAGTGGTTTTGGAAAAACCATGGGCTTGCCCATGGTATTTTCCCATGGTATTGGCCACTTGGGACACCTAATACCTTATCTTAATATTAATAAGTCGACCATATTTATTACATACTTAATACATCATTTAATGATGTCATTAAACACATGTAACTTAAAAACTGTAATTTCCCTATTCATAAAAAATTCAACTTTCTCAGAAAAATCCCAAAATTTCACCTTAACCAAATATTGATGCTCTGATTTCAAAAATGAACTCCATTTTATAAAAATAATTTTCTAAATATTTTTAACTAAATTTTTAATTAAAAAAACACTATTCACCCGAAAAAACTAATACTTGACTAATAATTTATGAAACCGTTATTTAACCATTTTATTGAATCACATTACTTAATCAAGGTGCATAGATTATATTAATGCTTTATTTAATTGAGATTACTAATCCATTTAGTCACATTACTAATTCTAAGCATAAAATCACTATTTATAATTTACTATTCATCAAAAATCAATTTGATCTTATTAGACTCTAAATTTCGTACTGAACATATTTGTAGAAGACCATTTTTTGAAAATAATTACAAAATTTTAATTATTTAAGGTTTACCTAAACATTTTTTTTTAAAATATCCTTTCTCTAAAATTCACAAATAATATGCATACTATATTTATCCGGACATTTGAAAATTCATAAACTTCATCATAAGAAGAAATCAATTTTTTTTTATTTAAAACAAAGGATTACACAAGGCAGTTACGGTCTCCTTACATAGCCCCTTATCACACCAGCTTAGGACCTAAGCGTAAGGTGTGCTAAGGTGAGAGAATCTGAGGGAGGCTCGGCCAACATCGCACAAGTAGTAATTTCTATCAGTTTGAACTTCTCGTGAAGGAGATTCTGTTCTATCTTCACATGATGAAGTTCGGCTTGGGTTTGATCCAGAGCAAAGCCCAGTGGTGATACCTCCTTCCCAAGTTCTGTTAGATGGGCTTCGATCGGTCCAAGACTACTGGGTGAGGCCATCAAATCTTCTTTCTATATTAATTAACCAAGATCACTTGTATTTAGAGACAAATATCGAAATGTTTAGTTTCTAGCGGTCATATTGACCAATGGTCATATAACAGTCAAAAAACCCAACAATCTCATTTTAATTATAATCATGTTATCCAATGAAATAGTTTTGTTGAGTATAAAAAATAAAAAAAATAACACACAAAATTCGGAAACAAAATTTATTCAAAATTTCGGGTTGTTACAATTACCCCACTCATGATTTAGAGCTTACTGTAGTTATTCACATGCTTAAATATTGGAGACACTATCTATTTGGGGAGAGGTTCATAGTATTTTTATAAAATAAGATTATAAGCTATATATATTCCAAAAAAGTATTGAATCCCAGATAAAGATGGTGGATGTAACACCTTTATAAATTCGTCTTCAACATCACTTACACCCAAGAGAAGGGGAATGCCATTATAGACACTCTTAGAAATAAATTACTATCATAGGATATTTTAGAATTGAAGGAAGAGTGGAACCTTATAGGGATCTTCATTCAGTTGCATCTAGATGCTCAAGATGTTGTTTAATATATGCTTTTAGCCAATGTTCAGTTATCATCATCTCTCCTTGAGACTATTTGGGAGGATGAATAGCATGATAATAAATTAAAATGAATTTGAGAAGCTCTATATAGTGGGGATACTATTTATAGGTTTTCCCTCCCTTCAGATAGTACTCTCTACTTTGGTATAGGTTTTCATCCCAACATCTATAAGGAGAACAATTTTATTTAACTATCATAGTTCTTTGGGGACAATTTATATGGGAACTATGGAGATGAATTTTGACTTAATATGATGATTATAGTGGATGGGTATGAAATGTGACATTGAGGATTATGTGTCCCACTGGTACACCTACCAATAGATAAAGGGAGAGAATCTGAAACCTTTTTGTTTTCTCTATCCTCTTTCAATGTCAGTTTAGAAATGTGCAAAGGTTTCCATATATTTTTTTCTTGGATTACCATGGACTTCATGAGGTAAGAATTCTATCTAGGTGGTGATTGATCAGTTGCAGAAATCATTTAATTTCTTTCTGATCAGAGACACCACTAAATTTGAATATATGATTTGGCTATATGTATAGAAGGTTGTAAGGTTACATGGGGTTCTCTCTGCCATTGTTTAAAAGAGGGATTCTAGGTTTACCTAAAGACTCCAGAAGAGTCACTAAGATGTGATGGGAACTTAGGTCTGGTTGAGTAAAACTTACCATCCATAGAAAAATATTTAGATAGATCATGCTATTCAAGTTCTTGAGGATATGATTTATGAAAACATCTTGGATTTTGGTGGATTACAGGATATCCATCTCGGAAAATTTTTGTTTTATTATCACAATTGTTTTTATTAATTGATTAAAATGGATCCCTTTAAGGCCTTGTATGGTTGCCTGTACAAGTCACATCTTTGTTAGAAAGAGGAGGGCGAGGCTTCTCTTGTAGGGATAAGTCTCATTGAGGAGAAATCAATGTGGATTTAGGATATACATTTTCATATGGTTATAGCTCAGAGTTGGAAGATATCATATGCAGACCATTAAATTCTTCCTTTGGATTTTTCTGTTGGAGACTGGGTTTTCTTGAAGGTTTATACTTGGATGGGTCATCATCATTTTGAAAAATAGGGAAATTTTTCTCTGATATATGTTGGAATTTTGTGATCACTGAGAAGATTGGGAAGATTGATTATCAGTTATCATTATTGACTCAATTGATAAGTATTGATCTTGTTTTACACATATCTTAACTTAGGAAGTACTATATTTATCCCTCTCGTATTCTGAGTTGAGAAGAGATTTATTTAGAGACATAAATTTCCATTGTAGAGTAGCCATCAGAGAACATGGATTCTTAGAAAAAAAGTCTTGCATGGGAATTATATTCCATTGGTTAAAGTGTTATGGTGACACATATCAGATTATAATGAGACTTAGGAGCGTGAAATGTCAGTGAGGGAGTAGTGGCCTCACCTATTTCTAGATCACCCTTCTTCAACATGACTTCCTAGGGATGGAAAGTCTTATGGAGGGGCAATGGTAACATCCAAGAATTTAAGGCATTCTATATCTATTTTTAAGAATGTTTTTTTGGGTTTAAAGGGATTAAAAGTTTTTTTGGGAGTTATTATAGAATTTGGGTCACTTATTACCTATAGGAACATCTTATGATATAATACACATTTATAGTGAAAATGTTTCATTGGGTACAATACATGAAAAAAGATTATGGAATAATATTCTTGAAAGATGAAAATTTTGATTTTACTTCATAAATTGATTTAACACTATAAGAACCATTTTTATGCGATAAAATCATCAGTTAAGTTTTTTAACTCGATACAATATATTTTTTAGCATACATATTTCCTGGGGGTTTTTGAAGTTCTAAAGGATTGAAAAAATAATTGATAAGGGGAGGGGGGTTGAATCAATTGTTCACTTTTTATGAGTTTTAAGAATTTTAGAAACTTAACCCCCACAAATTATTAAGATCAATTTACTTATCATATTTTATTAAATATTCATGCATGAGAAATTAGGAAAGAATGAAAATCACACAAGATTTACCAAGTTTTTCCTCAGTGTGAGAAACTACATCACTTCCATAGCCACTCCTATGGGTCAATGGAAATTTACTATTACGAAGAAGTGAGTAAAACTTGTTCCAAATCACATTATACATCTTCTATCTCCAAATAAGAATGATTGTACTAAATCCTGTTAGTTTACAATGTTTCTTTCATAATTATTGAGACAAAAAAAAATATTTTATTTAATATGGTGCCCAAAAGTTCATGGATCTGATGACCCTGAGTCTAATGACCATCAACCCAATGAAACCAGTACAATTTACTTAGTACAATCGACTCAATATAATATTACCTTTTTAATCTAAAGTTCTTAAACTCTACTAAAAATATTAGTCTGATCTTCCTCACCATGATAAACTCAATATGATCTTCTCAACATGATGTTTCTCAATCTAGTTAACAAAAAAACAGATGTCCAATCAACTAATGAGATCTCTATCTGGAAAGATTTTTTTTAAATTTCTTAGCACTCTGAATTTTCTACACTCATAAAAAAGTTACAAAGTGTGAATGAACCGTGCCTCTATTTATAGGTGAATTAGAAAATAAAAGGCAAGAAACTGCAAAATTTTTACCACTTACTGAAATTTTAAAACTCTAAAAATAACTCACATTTAAACTCTAACATTGAATTCTTTAAACCTTCTCAATATTTCTCTGAAATCAGTATTCATGAACATACTAAATTTTATTCAGTATGATTGTTTTTTTCGACTTCAATCCAATTATCTTTCTCAGATTTAGTCAGATTATGTTAATCAACTTCATTCTGATTATCTTTCTTAGCTTCAGTCTGATTATCTTACTCAACTTCAGTATGATTATCTTTATCAGCTTCAATCTGATTATCTTTCTCAACTTTATTCAGATTATCTTACTCAACTTCAGTCTGATTATTTTTCCTAACTTCAGTCAGATTATCTTGATCATCTTTAGTCTGATTATCTTGCTTGGTTTTAGTATGATTATCTTGCTCAAATTCAATATGATTATTTTTCTCAACTCCATTATGACTATGTTAATCAACTTCAATATGATTATCTTTCTCGTATTTGGCCTGATAATCTTTCTCATCTTCATTTTGATTATCTTTCTCAGCATCGGTCTGATTATCTTTCTTAGTATCAGTCTGATTATATTTCCCAAATTCAATCATATTATCTTGCTCAGCTTCAGTATGATTATCTTTCTCATCTTTGGTCTGATTAACTTTCTCATCTTCAATAAAATTATCTTTCTTAGCTTCAGTATGATTATCTTGATCATCTTTAGTATGATTATCTTACTAGTGTCGGTATGATTATCTTACTCAGCTTTATTATGATTATCTTTCTCAACTTCTGTATTATTATCTTTCTTAGCTTCAATTTTATCTTCCTTCTCAGATTCAGTCTGATTCTCCTTCTCATATTCAACCCAATATTCCTTCTCAGAGTCAGTCTGATTTTCCTTCTCATAGTTAGTCCAATTTTCTTTCTCAGAGTCACTCTTATTTTTCTTCTTAGAGTCGGTCCTATTGAACTTCATTATGATTTAATTTCCCATTATAATGGAAATTATTAAATGTTGACTCCCCTTAGAAACTTTCAACTATTTTTCAAAAAAATTCTTTTAAAAAATATTGGTTGTCAACAAATACAAAAAACTTTGTTACAAAAAATATCACAAAGGTTCTTCAATCCCCTGAAGTTCCCAATAAAGATCTAAGTATCACTAATAGGGGGAGGGGGTGAATCAATGAAATACTTTATATTTTTATGTTTCCTTATTTTTGAAACTAGCTTCACCTCCTGTTAAAGAGTTCTTTCCCTGTTGAATGCACACAACCACAAGAACACAAGATTTATAAGGTTCACTACTCAACAAAAGCAGCTACATCCTTGGTATGGTATAGAAACAATCCAGTACCACACAATCCACTAGAAAAAAATCCTTTGATTTGTAATAAAATGAGTATGATATTTCCTTACACTCATGTAGCACTTTGAAAACAATCCAATAGTGAGTGTTCTCCCTCTTAACACAAATAGTACAACACAATGTTTCAATGCTTCTTGATGAAATTACACAAATTTGTTCACTTAAAACAATTCTTATCTTTCCTACCTAGAAGCTGGTAAGAATATCCTGTACTTTTTAATGATACTTATTATGATACCAAAGTCTTCTTTTGATGTTCTATAAAAGTCCTATTCACTTAAACTAGGTATCCAAAACTGCCACATTGTAAAGCTCCTTCACAATGCTCCTTCATAATGAACACTAGTTCACAGAGATCATTAGTTCGCAGAGCTCACTAGTTTACAGAGCTCAATAGTTTGTAGAGATCACTATTTTTCAGATCTCAAGTTAAACTTTGTGAAGTAAACTTATTTTCCAAAGCTCAACGGCTCACCACGATGCTCTTTCCTTTCACAGAGCTTACTGCCTTCACAGAGCTCACTCTCTTCACAGAGCTCACTTTCTTCACGAGCCTACTTAGCAATTTGAGAGATATAATATTTTGTTGAAGTCTCTCTACAATTTTGAAGGGCGTAAGGGCCTATTTATAGGTGTTTCCCACTAACTCTATAACCTTCCAACCACCCTAGCGACATGTCAGCCCCAAATCAAAGAGCTCCAAAATTTCCGCTGAAAATATCTTTTTTTTGCGAAGCACCATGGCTATTTTATGGATTCTCAATGATTTTTGTAATCATAAAGAATTCTGTCAAATCCTTTGTGCCACTATAATGCTCTTCACCTTAACTGCTACAATGATCACCCACAATTCTCATTTCCTCTTTCATTCACATAGCTCGTCGTAGTCGTAGAGAACACCATCAACATTCTTTGTTCCCCTACAAAATACTCTTCATGAATCCTATATTTGTGAAAATAATTCCCTTTCCATATTTTGATGATATCTTCAAAGAAATAAAATTTTCTTAATTCTATCCAAGCTCCAAATTTTAGACCACAAAAATTTGACAAAAACCGGAAATCTGCCCCACCTTAGACACCTGCTTCTACAAAACCGACCATTCTGATTGACAACATCTTTTCTCCCACTTTCCTTTATAAATCATGCATCAAAAGTTCTCCAAAAAACTTATGATATTTTTGAAATACAAATCAGAAAATAATCACCTGATTTTCCATGTAAATTATTGTAACTTTCCTTTATTCCATCATCCACTTATAAAAAGTGATGCGATTCCCTTTCTTCTCAAACATCCTTGACAACAAAAGACAATACCTGAAAAAATACTCTTCATAATCAGCTTGGTCCTAAAAATACCCCCTTTGGATTTTTTTGTCAACCAAGATTCATAAATCACTAAACTTTTTAATCTCAAGAAATGTATTAATCATCAACAATTCTAAGCCTACATGAGCTAACTCATTGTAGAAAACAAGAATTATTGACAGAAAAACCATGCTGTCCAAAATTAGTTACTATGAAACATCTTTAACATTATTATTCAGCATTATCCAAACAATACTCTTCTTATTTTTCTTCCAAACCTTCTTCCTCATATTCAACCCTCCTAGCATACCAAAACAATAGGTTTCCTTTAACTGCTCTAACAAACTATTAGAATAGTTCACACACATACATGCTGAATTCACATCTTACCCACAACTCCCCCTTTATGCATGCAACCATAAGGATAGATTTATGAAACAATTATCCCCCTTTAAACACTATCCAAAGGTAATATTAGAGTGGGGATAAACACAATTACCTCAACCTTGATGAGAAGGAGGTTGAACACCCATTTTCAACCTCAATTTAGCAAATGGTTCTTTTGGTAAAGGTTTTGTGAATATGTTAGAAACTTGTTCTGATGCAGGAACGTACAATAGATTCAATTAATTCTTCTCCAACTATTATTTTATGACGTGTTAATTTATTTCAATGTGTTTTTAATGATAATTTTGTACCATATCCCTTGTAATATTGATTTCACTCTGATTATCACATCCCAAGAGTAAGGGTAGCTTCACTTCAATGATTAAGTCTTTCAACTGAGTCTTCATACATATAAGTTGAGTAACAGCTTGAGTGGAAACAGCATACTCAAATTTAGTTGTGATAAGATTTAATGAATTATATTTCTTTTTATTATAACCAACACAGCTTTTCCCCAGAAACAAAACTCCACTGGATGTGGATCTTCTGTCATCAATGTTTTTACCCAATCAGCATCTGAGTACCCAAACATATAAATATTTTCTGAGCCATCATACCTGATTCCATTTTTTTGTTCCTTTGATATATATGAGAATATTATTTCCATAAATTAAATGTGATTCTTTAGGATCACTATAAAACCTTTCACATAAGGTAACATCATAGACAATGTCGGGTCTTGCGGCAGTCAAATATAATAAACTTCCAATCATCTTTTGAAATTATTTCTGATCAACTTCTTTACCTTATTCATCTTTAGACAACTTGGTTCCCAATGAAATTGGTGTAGAAAATGGTTTTGAATTTTCTATGCCAAACATCTTTAGGAGTTACTTAGCATACTTTTCTTGAGAAATAAAAATGTGATTCTTTTTTGTCAAATTTGTAACCCAAGAAAGTATTTTATTTCCCCCAGCATGGACATCTCAAACAACTTCTTCACTTATTCAACAAATATTTCACAAGATATTTTATCATTTCCTAAAAATATAATGTCATCAACATAAACAATCATGATAAGATAAAACTCCTAACATTACTTGATGTAATGATTGTTGTCTAATCTTCATTTATTTAAACTCATCTTCCTTAAGCAAGTATCCAATTTGGAATACCATGCCCTCAGAGCTTGTTTTCGCCCATACAAGGCTTTATTAAACTTGCACACATGACTTTAATATTTACCAACAACAAATACACATGGTTGTTGAATGTAAACTTCCTCATCAAGACTACCATTAATAAATACAGACTTCACATCCATTTGAAAAAAATTATAGCCTCATTGTGTAGAAATAACAAGAAATATTCTGATTGTTTCCAATCTAGACACAAGAGAAAAAGTCTCATCAAAATCAACACCTTTAATATCTGAGTAAACTTTTCACACTAATATTGCCTTGTTCCTTATCACTTCGCCTTCTTCATTCAACTTGTTCTGGAAAACCCATTTAGTACCAATAACATTTTTGTTTTCCGACTCTAGTACAAGTTCCCAAGTACCATTATTTTCAATCTGATCAAGCTCTTCATTCATAGCTTGGACCCATTCTGGATGCTCAAAATCTTCATTCACATCATTCAGCTCGACTTTTGAATACAATGAAGTGTGTATAATAGTATTTTGTGTTCTTCTTATTTAAACACTTAGATATTGATTACCAATAATGTAACTCCCTGACCCCAGAAGTCCTGGAGCCGGTGAGTTAATAAACATGGTGTGTATTTTTTTTTATAAAAATAAATATTACTAAATTACACATCATATTCCATACCAATGATCTTTGTGGTTTAGGTTCTGAAAAACCAGATACAAATGTTAAAATCTTTCAATACTGAATGGAAAAGACTCAAAAAATCAGCCACTAATTAGTGTAACCCAAATATACAAACCTTTAAAAATAAATTGAAAACATAGGGTGAGAACGAGAATTCCCAGTAAGAGGGTTTTAAAATAAAATTTCCAATAATACCTTTTAAAAACCTCCCTTTTTAAAATAATCATAAAAATTTTTCTTAGAAGAAAACTTCAATACATGTTGCTCAATGTTAACATATTTTCAATGTTACTAGTAAACATTTTAGGGATAATTAAAAGGACTACAAATGAAAAACATTCAAATGTTAAACATATTTATAAAAATAGTATGGTGTGCAACATATAAATTAAGAGTTAAATTAAACTATACTAAGCATGACATGAAAAGGTGTAAGTATAGATTTTACACATAAAATTAATACATGATCAGAGTTGTGCATAAAATGATAATATCAATTTCTTTCTTATTTAATTAAAAATCATAAAATGGCAGATTAACTTCTAGAATTTGTATTAAAGTTTAGAAGATGAATTATAAATAAAAAATATGTCATGTTCACTTACTTCTTATGATACTTATAAGTAAAGGATATTTAACCAAGGATATCCTACTAGTCGAATAAACACTTGGTTAATTAAATAATATAAAAATAATGAGGGAATTTATAATGTGGGACATCATAACCATACCATCAAGGCCTCGTGGAAAGACCATAAATAATAACTTTGTCAAGGCCTTGTACCAGGACCATATTTTATCTCATGAGACCTACCGATTCACTGAGGGGCTATAGAAGGCTCCAATCGACACTTACTATGTCTTATACATTCCTCATATGTCTAGTAAGGTCATATATTCAAAGTGTTCTATACCACTTTGAATATTTAATTTGTTATTCCATATATTCAAGGTGTCCCATACCACTTTAAATATTTAATTTCTTATTATATATTATTCAATGTGTCCCATAACACTTTGAATAATTAAGTTCTTATTTCATAAATTATCATTATATGATAATTAAAATTTAGAATATGGTAATAACAATTTTCTCAATGACATGCATGGGCTGATAAACATTCTTTTCGCATTAGATAAAAACTAAAAAATATAAGTAATGGATGGATGGGGTTTTCCACATAAAATGATAACTTATTAATTTTAAAATCCTTGATTCATGGAAATGAATACTTAATAAAAATTAGATGCCATTTAATACGCTGATAAAAGTGGCAATGAACATGAAAATCATAAAATTGATTAACTAACAAAAATCACTGTAGTAGGTAATAAAACATTAAGTGAGCATAACATGATAACATGATTCTACACATCCTTTTATACTATAATATATTATTGCATACATAAACTCATATTGGTTTTTCAAACTCAAAATTAATTAAAACCTTACTAGTATTACTTGCATCAAAACATTAATTAAATACTGATAACCATCACTTGAAATTAGGGATTAGAAATATTATTAATATATATATGTATATATACCCATATATACAAAGTGTATATATGATTTTCACATAACCAAAACAAGGATTATTGATTCCTTATAAATAATGGATACTTCATTACATAATTTAATCATTAATATCACTTGATTGAAAATCAAAGATCATGTTAGGTTTAAAATATGTAACTGTATAAACATATATAAAAATTAGAGTTTTTCATTACAAATCCAATTGAAACAAAAACATTATTCACATACAAATAATTATTTAAATATTGGGAAATTATCTTTTAAAAACATAAAATAGATTTGGGTTGTATTATATATAAATATACAAATATACACAAAGTGTATATTCAGTTTTTCATAACCAAAAACCATGTTAAATGATCTCTTATATCATTATAGACCTTAGAAAAATTAATAAACACAAAAACTTAACCTTTTAAAACCTAGATTAAGCTTAGAGATGATATATATATATATATATATACAAAGTGTATACATTGTTTTTCACAAGGAAGACAAGGCAGAAAAAAATTACTTATATAATCTCAAAGAGGAGTTCGAATCTGGCAGAGCTTGCTTGAGTTTGAGGAGGAGGAAAACCCAAAGGATTTTGGGTGATAAATGGGTTTATATATAAAATGTATATATATATATATATAATATTCATTTTTATAAAACCCACAGATGAAAACATAAACAAAGACTCTGAGAGGAGACTTAGAGAGGAGAAGAAAAACACCCTAATCAAAGAAAAACTAAGTGGGTTGGTCACTTGAAAAAGTATATAACTATATACATATAATATATGGAACTTACTTCAGATCCACATGTTTTGGGTTTTAAAATAAAATTGATTGTAAGATCTATGGAAAATAAGAAGGGAATATCCCGCAGATGGAGAAAAGTGGTGTCACAGACTGAGGAGGATAGTGGAGCTTGATGGTGACTAGACACTGGTGAATAGGTGCGACGTGAGGATAAGACAAATATAGAGGAAATGTGGAAAAGAAATGGATGGTAATGATCAATCCAAGATTGATCAGATGATTGGTAGGGTTTCCATGGTTTTAAAAATGATTAATGGTTGAGATTATATCACAAATCTCATCGAGCAGCTTCGGTGAAATGTGGGATTTAAAATGGAAAGAGCGTACAAGATTCATATGCATCCTGATCGGAAGACTGTGGAAAATGCGAAGAAAAAGCTGTGTTGGTGGGAATTTGAAGGCCAAATTGATCGAATGGTCTAGATCTCGTACGGTGAGATCAGACGGTTGAGATTTGATCCCCGCTGAAAAATTTCTTCCCACATCAAAAGGAACAGAATTTTGAGCCTGCCTTATAAGACTCGGGCTTCCAGACACCATTTAATAACTTCTCTTCTCTCTCCTTAATACCGCACCGTACCAGTTGACCCCTGTGGGTGCACTCTTCACCCACTCTCTGCCGTTGTACCTCCCCGCATAGTGGCACGCTATCTCGATCCCTCACGCTCTTGTGGGTGCGCATGCTTTGGAATGAGAGCTTACCCTCTAGTTTCTCTATGGATCGTGCTAGCTGGCTAGATGGGGAGGCTTGGCCACCCACAGTGGGATGCTATGGGCTTGAGGACTGGCCTTCCAGGCTATCCTTGACTAGGTTCTCACTAAATTTTTAATCAAAAATTTATTAACTTATTTTTTTTTAAAATAGAAAATAAGAGGAATTAATAAAATCATTATTTGTTATGTTAAAAGAGGTATTTATAATAATTAAACATAATATTAATTTATTTAATACCAAAACCAAATAATCATATTAACTTTCTTATTAATAAAATCATTCTTCCCATACTAAGATTAACTATTTCTTATGTTTTTATGCATTTTTCATTTTGAAACAAGTTTCAAAGTATAATTTAATTAAACATATCCTCTAGTCTTGGTTATAATATTTTTAAACCCAAATACAAATTATATCTTTAATTAAAACTATGTCATTATTTAACTAGGGATTCAAATTTAATGTATTTTAAAAAATTTGAAATCCTTATAATACTTATATATATCTTTAATACCTAAAATAATAAAAATATTTAGAACACCCAATGGCTATAGAATTTTATAACCATTACTAGAACCAATGGTCAAATTCAGGCTCCAACAGCTAAAAATGGTCATATGTATTTCCAATGGTCAAGAAAACCCTTATAAATACATGTTTAGGGTATTCCAAACTCAATTTTTTTTGGTAAAGATGGTTCTCTACATACCCTTGATGATCAGTTCAGTAACCATAGATCTAGACATAATGTTCTTCATTGTGATAGACCCGAAGGACTCTCACTATTTCCTTGGTCTATTAGTGATGTTCGGGGGTCTCCCAGTGATCTTGATAGATCTTCTAGTAGGTATTATAGGTTAGTAAGTTTCATTTGGACTTGTTGAAATGTAACATTTCAGCATTTTATTGAATAAAATATGTCTTGTGTTTATTTTGGAAACATTGTTTGGATAGTGTGGAAACTACACGAAGAAAAAAAATTAAAAAATATTATTATTACACATAAAATATGTTTGGGGTGTCACATTATCCCCCTTCAAATAATTATTTCCTCTCAATTCCTTTGTGCTCTTAATATTTCCTGCACTAACTTCCAAAATTAACTTCTAGGCCCCTACAAGTTATGTATTATTTATTAATGATTAACACAAATATTGAATTTTTTTTAGTTTAATAACTTCCTCAGGTCCACCATTGGGGATAATCCATTGATGTCCTTAGGTGGATTCCTAAGGTGGTTTCCAGTTCCTCAATCTCCCTATCCTACATACACTTTGAGCAATTGGGGTCAAACCTACACATGTAACAGTCGGGTTTCCAGAGATAGGAATGGGAGGTATAAAGCTCATAGATTTCAGAATGAACACGTTCCTTATAGATCTATTGAACTATTTCATTCCTGAGACTTCAAATGTCATAGTGCCTCCAATACATGCTAAAACTAAAAACTTGGAATAGATAAACTACTCGAAGGCTTAGCTTCTTGGAATTTCCCCAACGCTACGAAATTTTCAGAGAGAGTGAAATATAGGAAGAGACCTTCATGATACTTTCCCCTATTCATATACTCTTCCAATTGTGTAGTTTCCATATAGCGATAAACATAATTTTCTCCCTAATAGGTATGGAGGACATTTAGACTAAGGGACACATGATAGAGGCATTTTTAAGATAAAAGAAGGTTCGCGAAAGGATGGTATGATTCTAAACATGACTTTATCATTATAGTTTCTAGTATCTCAGTTGGTAGTGCCAGAAGGTTGGTTGGTGACGTCTCACATTCCATCTAAAATTTTTAATAAAAAAGTTCTCAATAAAGATATACCATATTAAAATAGAGATGTTATTTTGAAAATACATCTTAAAGTAACAAAACATAAAAATATAACATTATACATTTTAAGAAAAAGTTCATGAAACTTAGGGTGCTACATATTCATTCATTTCCTCACAAACTCATAGGCATGGACTTCCTGACGTCCAACATGGTGTATCTTCATAGGTTCCACTAGTGTAGATGATTTCCCCAATTCCTATTTAAACATATCCTTATGATGGTTCCAAATTCTTCGATCTCTCTGGTACAGATGAAACACAAGAAACTTGGATCAATCACATGTGGAAATCTAAAGTTCCATGAGAGAAATGAATGAACTGTATGAAGCTAAGAAACATCATCATGAACTTGATGTCTATAAAACAAAAGGGAAGACTTATCCTCAAGAATTTTGAAGTCCCTAACTTGACCATAATGACCGTAAGTCAAGCTTTGACAAAGATACGCCACTCGAAGGTCACCCTATTGTGCAGCCTCTTGGAATTCCTCTAGGGATTGAAAATTCTTAGCTAGGGTAAAACATTTAAAAAGACCCACAATGTACTTTCCCTTATGTGCATAGAATGGTAGTTGAGCATTCATGATAAGGAAATATTCAATTCCTGATCCATAATGGAGTTGAAGTACACAAGTAGAGTTAAATACATAGTAGAGATGTTCATATGATAGACAAAGGTTTTAAAATGTCCTGTATCCTTCTAAACATGACTTGGAAACTATAGTCTTTAGCATTTCATTTGGAAGAGACAGAAGACTTGTTTTTTATGCCATCTGAAAATTTGAAGAAAGAAATCTAATTTGAAGATATAATTAAATATTTAGTGTTATTATAATTTTATAGAGTTTTCTAAACCAAACTCTGATACCAACTTTAATGCCCTGATCTCAGAATCCCTGGAGTTGGTGTGTTAATAAACATGGTGTGTAATTTTTTTTATAAAAATAAATAATGATAACTTACGAATCATGTTCCATATAGAGGATCTTTGTGGTTTAGGTTATTGAAAACTAGATAAAAATGTTACATTCCTTAAATACTAAATGTAAAAGACTCAACTAAGTAGCCACCTCTTAGTGTAACTCAAGTCTACTATCCTGTAAAATTAAATTGAAAACATATGGTGAGCACAAGAATGCCCAGTAAGGGGGTTTTAAAATAAAATTTCCAATAATAACTTATAAAATATTTTCTTTTTAAAATAATCATAAAAAATTTTCTTAGAAGAAAAATGGAATACATGTTGCTCAATAGTAACAAATTTTCAAGGTTACCAGTAAACATTTTAGGGAGAAATAAAAGGACTAAAAATGAAACACATTCCAATCTTAAGAATATTTATACAAATTTCATGGTGTGCAGCATATAAATCAAGAGTTAAATTAAACTATACTAAGTGTGACAGGAAAAGGTGTAGGTATAGATTTTACACATAAAATTAATACACGATCAGAGTTTCTCATAAAATGATAATATTAATTTCTTTATTATTTAATTTCAAATCATAAAATGGCAGATAAACTTCTGGCATTTGTGTTAAAGTTCAGAAGATGAGTACTGAATAAAAAATATGCCATGTGCATTTACTTATTATAATACTCATAAGTAAAGGCGCTTTAACCAAGGATATCCTACTAGTTGAATAATCACTTGGTTAATTAAACACTATAAACAAAATGAGAGAATGCATAATGTGAGACATCATAACCATACTGTTAAGGCCTCGTTCCAAGAACATAAATAATCATTTTTTCAAGGCCTTGTGCCAAGACCATAGTTTGTCTCATGAGACCTACCAATGAACTGAGAGGATATAGTGGGCCCCACCTAGCACTTACTATGGCCAATACATTCCTCATATGTCTAGTAAGGTCATATATTCAAAGTGTCCTATACCACTTTGAATATTTAATTTCATATTCTATATATTCAAGGTGTCCCATACCACATTGAATATTTAATTTCTTATTACATATTTTTCGAAGTGTCCCATAACACTTTGAATAATTAAGTTCTTATTTCATAAATTATCATGATATGAAAATTAACATTTAGAATATGGTAATAACAATTTTCTCAATGGAATGCATGGGCTAATAAACATTCTTTGCACATGAGATAATAACTAAAACACATAATTAATGTATATATGGGGTTCTTCACATAAAATGATAACTTCTTGATTTGAAATCCTTGATTCGTGGAAATGAATACTTAAAAAAAATTACAATCTATTTAATACACTGATAAAATTGGAAGTGAACATGAAAATCATAAAATTGATTTTACTAACAACAATCACTGTAGTAGGTAATAAAACATTAAATGAGCATAACATGATAACATGATTCTACACATCCTTTTTATCCTCTAATATATTATTGCATACATAAACTCATATTGTTTTAGAAAACTCAAAATTAATTAAAACCTTACAAGTATTACTTTCATCAAAAGATTAATTAAATCCTGATAACCATCACTTGAAATTAGGGCTTGGAAATATTATATATATATATGTATATATACTCATATATACAATGTGTATATATGAGTTTTATATAACCAAATCAAGGATTAAATATTCATTACAAATAATGGATACTTTATAACATCATTTAATCATTAATATCACTTGATTGAAAATCAAAGATCATGTTAGGTTTAAAATATGTAACCATATAAACATATATAAAAATTAGGGTTTTTTGTTACAAATCTAATTGAACCTAAAACATTATTTGCATCCAAATAATTACTTAAAGATTGGGAAATCATCTTATAAAAGCATAAAATAAATTTGGGTTATATTATATATAAATATCTGAATATACACAAAGTGTATATTCAGTTTTGCATAACCAAAAACCATGTTAAATGAACCCTTAAATCATTATAGATCTTAGAAAAATTAATACATACAAAAATTTTACCTTTGAAAACCTGGATTCAGCTTATAGGTGATATATATATATATATATATATATATATATCCGTATATACAAACTGTATATAAGGTTTTGCATAAGGAAGACAAGGCATAAAAAACCCCTTACATGATTTCAAAGAGGAGTTCGAATCTGGAAGAGTTTGTTGGACTTTGAGGAGAAAGAAAACCCGTAGGGTTTTGTGTAGCAAAAGGGTTTATATATAAAATGTATATATATATAAATTGTATTTGTTTTTATAAAACCCATGGATTAAAACATAAACAAAGACTCCGAGAGGAGACGTAGACATGAGAAGACAACCACCCTAATCAAAGAAAAACTAAGTGGGTCGGTCACTTGATAAATTATATAACTATATACATATAATATATGAAACTTAAATTGGATCCATGAGGTATGGGTTTTAAAAAAAATTGAGTGTCGGATCTGTGGAAAATAAGAAGGGAAGATGCCATGGATGGAGAAAAGTAGAGTCACAGACTGAGGAGGACAGTGGAGCTCGATGGCGACTGGACACTGGTACACAAGCACGATGTGAGGAAGAAGAGGAAGATGGAGGAGATGTGGAAAATAAATGGACATTCATGATTAATCTAAGATCGATAGAATGACTGGTAGGGTTTTCATAGTTCTAGAAATGATGAACGATTGAGATTATATCCTGGATCTGATTGAACAGCTGCAGTGAAACGTTGGATTTAAAATGGATAGAGTGGCCAAGATCCATCCGCATCCCGATCTTATGGATTTAGAAAATGCCAAGAAATAGCCATGGTAGTTGGGATTCGAAGGCCAGACTGATCTAATGGTCTAGATCCTGCGTGGCGAGATTACACGATTGAGATTTGATCCCCACTGAAAAATTACATCCCACATCGAAAGGAACAGAGTTTCAAGCCCACATTATATAGCTCAAGCTCCCAGCCACCATTCAATAAATTCTCTTCTCCCTCCCTGGTACCTCCCTATACTAGTTCAGTCCTACGGGCGTTCTTTGTTCCCACCCTCTGCCGCCGTGCTACCCCGCACAGTGGCACGCTGTCTTAGTACCTCATGCTACTATGGGTGCGCATTCTTAAGAATGTGAGATGCCCCTCCAGATATTGGCTGGATCACACTAACTGGCTTGATGGGGAGGCTTGGCCACCCACAGTGGGATGCTATGGCCATGAGGACTATCCTTTCAGGATGTCCTCGACCAGGCTCTCACTAATTTTTTAATCAAAATTTTTTTAACATATTTTTTAAAACAGAAAATAAAATTAATTAATAAAATAATTATTTGTTATGTTAAAATAGGTATTTATAATAATTAAACAGAATATTAATTTCTTTAATACCAAAATCGAGTAATCATATCAATTTTCTTATTAATAAAATCATTCTTCCTATACTAAGATTAATTATTTTTTATGTTTTTACACATTTTTCATTTTAAAACAAGTTTTAAACTATAATTTCATTAAACATATTCTTCTAGTCATGGTTATAATAATTTTAAAACCCAAATACAAATTATATCTTTAATTTAAAATATGTCATTATTTTACTAGGGATATAACTTTAATGTATTTTTAAACATTTAAAATCCATAAAATACTTATATATATCTTGAATACCTAAAATAATCAAAATATTTAGAACACCCAATGACTATAGAATTTTATGACCATTACTAGAACCAACATTTAACTTCGGGATCCAATGGTTAAAAATGGTCATATATATTTCCAACGGTCAAGAAAACCCTTATAAATACATCTTTAGGGTATTCCAAACTCAAAAAAACTTAGTAAAGATGGTGCTATACATACCCTTGATGATCAGTTCGGTCGCCATAGCACTGGCCATAATGTTATTCATTATGATAGACCTGAAGGACTCTCACTATTTCCTTGGTCTATTTGTGATGTTCGGGGGTCTCCCAATGATCTTTGTATGTCTAATAGTAGGTATTCTAGGTTAGTAAGGTTGTTTTGGCCTTTTTAAAATGTTACGTTTCAATGTTTTATTGAATAAAATATGTATTGTGTTTATTTTTCAAAAATTGTTTGGACAGTGTAGAAATTACACGAAGAAAAATAATTTAAACTACTAAAATATTATTATTACACATAAAATATATTCAGGGTGTCACAAATAATGTTATGAGTATCCACTTGTTTTCTCATCCTAGGATGAGCTATTTGAATTTCATCCTCATCACTTGAAATTGCTGAGTCTGACTATTCTTTTTGTTTAGGATTACTACCATTTGAAGTATTATCAGAATTGTTACCACAACTTTCTTTATCCTTCTAGACTTCTATATCAGCAAAGACTTATTTTTCTTTCTCAACACTTTCAAAAACCTTCACATCAACAAAATAAAAAATTATTCCTTTTTATTTTTTGAAACTTCTATGTCTTCTTCCTTCTAGAGCATACCCAAGAAAAATTCCATCATCTCCTCCTTGTTCGGACTTTACAATGTTTCCACCTTTCTTCTTTATAATGCACATACTCCCAAAAACTCTTAAGTGTTTCAAACTTGGAGTTTTTCTATAAAACATTTCATATAGAGTCATATCTGAATTTGGATTATAGAAACATTGGTTCTGAATATACACAAAAATGATCATGGTTTACCTCCAATAATAACACAAAATACTATGTTCAAGTAATATAGTTCTCCCCATTTCCACCAGACTTCTATTATTTTTTTAGAAACCCCATTTTGTTGAGGTGTGTATGGTGAACCGAACTCATGAAGAATTCCATGATTCTCAATATGAATTTAGAAATATTCATTCTTATACTCTCCACTATTATCAGTTCTCAACTTCTTCACTGAATACTCACATTCCTTATTTTCTTTCCTCTTGAAAATCTTAAACATTTTCAGAGCATCAGACTTATGATTCAAGTACATAACACAAGTAATGCAAGTAAAGTCATCAATGAAAGTAATGAAGTACTTATCTCTATTTTTTTTATTTCTTTCTCATTGGTCTATATATATAATAATGTATAAGTTCTAAGGGTCATTTTGAATGAATGTCAACTCTCTTATGCATATATTTTTTAATCTTTCCTTTCTCACAAATAGTGAAACACCAATCTATTATTCTTGATAAATTAGACATATATAAGACACTATCTAACATTGATAACTTGCACATTTTTCTATGACACACATGTCCCAAACTTTTATTCCATAACTGATTTTCATCCACCACACCCATGTAACAAGAGTTTTGTACTTCATCAACTTGGAACAAGTTCCCTTTTGTACGTTGGCCTCTTGTGACTACCTTTACATCATTTTCACTTTTCAAAACAAACCCATATTTTTTGAAAATAACTCTGTTTACCACATCAAGAAGTTACCAAATACTCAACAGATTGCGTTTCATACCATCAACATATAATGTTTTCCTAGATTTCGTTTTTTTCTTTCCTGATGATGGATGATCCAACACCTTTGATCCTCTGAGATTCATCATTACCAAATGTCACATTTCCTTATTTGAAGTATTTCACATTCTTCAAAAACATTATGTCTCTTATCATATGAGAAGAGAACCTACTATCAAGAATCCATGGATGTTATCCTTTTATATCTTTAATAGCAGTTTCAACAACAAGATTTTATATTTTCCATTTTCATTCTTCATCTCTAGCTTTTGAGATTTGTTAATAACCCTTTGTTGTGCTGGAAACAAAATAAGACATCACTTGGAAATATGTATTGGTTGTTCATATCTTTCACAAATAGTTTCTAATGGTTGGAACCTATTTTCGAATTTCACACCAGCCTTCTCAGATTGGTTCTAAAATTCCTTCTCATACTTCTTCTTTTGATAGGATTGACTCCCCCTCAAACCTTATCTTCCATAAATTTTGGAATTTTAGTAATGTTTATAGTTGAACCAACACATATTTTACATGTGTTTAAATCAAACACAATACTAGAAGTATCCATAGAATGCATAATTCCCTCTAAAACCTCCATACTGACTAGAGTTTTGAACATGATTCTCAACACTATTCTTAATAGAACTCTGCTGAACACCAGATTTCCTATTTTCAATCGAAACTTTCTCATTCAGATCATATTTCTATTTAGAATTATCATAACCAGATGTAGTAGAAATATTTCTGGACTCAGAATTTTTATGTACTTATGATTTTTCAGCATTGCTAACTTTGGCCACCTACATGGCCTTTCCAGCTTTGTTCTTATCAGAACCAGTACCATATTTCTTCTCAACCTTTGAAGGTAACTTTTTTTGATCCTTATTTGGATCATTATTACTATAGCATTCACCAAATTTTGAGATATATTGTTTGAAACTGATATTCCTTTCTTCATATTTAGAAAGTTTCTATTAGAAAAGTTAGAAATATTTTTCTTTTGCCTTTAGATTTACTTCAAGATGATCATTATGAATCTTTGAAATCACAATAGACTTATTCATATTATCAATCTCCTTTTCCAGCTTGAATTCCTCATTATTAAAAACTTCTTGATTATTTAATGACTCATCTATCAACTTTCTATTTTCCTTCTCAATAGTGTTGATCTTTCTCAAACATTATTTCAATTCTTATTTGAGATGGTATTCAAGTTGATTTTATTCTTCTTCATAGCTTCTACTCTCATAATCTTCATTATTCACTACTATAATAAATTTATTCTCTCTATATTTCTCAGAAAAATATTTTTTGGATTCATCTTCACTATCTTCTTCTTCTTTATCTTTAGACAAAAATATTCTTCTTTTTGATTTAAAGAATTTTTTATCTTTCCACTTTGAGGAATATTTATATTTTTCAGCTTGTTTATTCCACAATATTCTTAAACTTCTATCTTACTCATCATTGTCTTTATCTTTCCCCTTTTGAGGGAAATTAGCCACAAAGATGAAAAAATCCACATTCAAAACATTTCAAGGGAATTTTCCCCTTGTATTTCTCTATTCTTTTTTTCAAATTCTTAGAAAACAAGGATAAAATATTTTCAAGATTTTTCCATACCTCATATTCAGAGTTGGATTCACCTGATTCATCTTTAATAATAATCTTATTTGACTTCTCATTATTCATATAATTGAAATACATTTCTCTTTCATCTTTTGTTTTTCTTTTCATAGATTTATCTATTCTTATTTCATAAGTGATGAGATTGCTGTGTAGATCATCAAGAGATAATGTTTCTAGATCTCTGTCTTCCAATGAAGAAAATTTTGCATCAATCTTGTCAGGAATAATTCTCAAGATCTTTTCAACAACTGTATAATATTCTAACTTTTCACTAAGACATATCATTATACTGACAATGTCATTAACCCTGGTAAAGAAGTACCCAACATATTGAGACTCACCCATTTTTAATTCTTTATACTTTAGCCTCCAGATTTGTAGTTTTCCCTTATTCACTTTTGTATTTCCTTCATATATGTTCTTAAGCTTATCCCAAATTCCTTTACCTATAACAACACCTTTCACTATTAAAAAATCACTCTCAAAAAAAGATTAGAGTAATTCATTTTTATCTCTTCCACAAATTTCAATATTCTTCTTATCAGTAGGTGTAAGAGGAAACTTATCGTCAATAAGAAGAAATCCATCTGTTGTACTTTCAAGAACTTCATACCCAAGAGACATAAGATAAGGAATCATTCTATCTTTACAGATATAATAATTCTTTCCATAAAATATCAGAATCCCCTTACAGTTCAAAAAAATTCAGATTCTCCATTACTTCTCTTCAAAACTTCAGAAAAGAACAAATGAAGGGAACCTATCCCTTCGGTACCAATTGAAGTTCCTAGTCAGGATCCAAGTATCACTGAGAGGGGGAGGGGTGAATCAATGATGTATTTTTATTTTTTACATTTTTTCTTTTTGAAACAACCTTAGATTGCTGTTAAAGAGTTATTTACCTGCTGAATGCACACAACCACATAGAAATAAAATTTACAAGGTTCATTACTAAATAAGAGTAGCTACATACTTGGTATGGTATGAAACAATCCAGTACCACAAAATCCACTAAAAAAAAAATCATTTGATGTGGAATACAATGAGTATGATATTCCCTTACACTCGTGTTGCACTTTGAAAAAAATCCAATAGTGCGTGTTCTCCCTCTTATCACAAATAGGGTAATGTAATGTTTCAATGTTTCTTGACGAACATAAAAAAATATGTTCACTTAAAATAATTCTACTCTTTCCTACCCAGAAGCTGATAAGAACCTCCTGGACATCATAATGACACTTAGTCAGATACCATAGTCTAATTTTGATGTTCTATGAAAGTCCTGTTAACATAAACAAGGTATCCAAAAAGGCCTCTTTTCAAATATCCTTCATAATGATCCTTTATAATGAACACTAGTTCACAGAGCTGATTAATTTTCAGAGCTCACTAGTTCACAGAGCTCAAGTTTACCTTTGTAAAGTATACTTATTTCGCAAAGCTCAACTGTTTACCATGAAGTGTAGGATAAAAATATGTATGCAGATGCTCAATTACAAGAGAGGGTGAATTTTAATTTTAAAAACTTTTATTTTTAACCTTAAGGAAAACTATGTTTAACAAGGTTAAACAATGTAAATTCACAAGACCTCTTAGTTATACAAAATTTATAGGTTTTGGAAATATGGTTCAAGAAATGAAACTTAATAAAAGTTTACAAGGAAAAGATTCTATCTTAAAGCTTATAGAATCTTACTTATCAGAGTATACAAAAGAACTAGAAAGTATAAGAAGGTTATAATTTCTTCCTTTATAAAAACACATCGGAATATAAACTTGAAACAAACAAGTAACAAGTATGAAATCTTTTAACCCAAAGAAAAGGGTATCCAACAACCTAGGATAAAGGTACCTTGATTTATACTTTTAAGAAAGTCTGTCTTACCCACAATAGGGTAAGCCCTTGATAGGAATATCAGAATCTATCTTGCTATCCCCGAAAGCCCTCAAACTTTAAGGTAGTCGACACCTCTATCTTCTTATCCCTGGAAGTCCTTGAACTTTAAGGTAGCCATCTGATAAAACACTATTTAATTGAATATTTTATTTATAATAAATGAAATAATTTCCTCACATTGTGTTAAATATGTTTAATTATAAAATATTTGGGATTTGATCATTCATTTGAAAATTTGGTGAAAATTCCAGTTTTACCCTTAATAGTGCACTGTAGTATTTCGAAGATAAATATTTTTATACTTATTATTTGAATTTTAAATTTTGTAAAAGTGTTCATAACTTCATTTTATACAACTTTCATGCAGGACACTAGAGCTAAAGAGTGCATTTGGATGGAGTAAATGATCCATTAATCCAATGGTGGGATGGACTCGGCAGAATGGAAATGGGTTCTGTATTTGGGCCATATCGTCTACATACGGGCTTGGATTGAGCCCAAATTTTGAGGAAAGCTCGGGGATATGATTTGACACAAATCATCTGTCTGTAAGGCCGGTCAAGTCACGCTTTTTGGAGGTCAAATGGGAGGTGCAATTTGGAATAAAATATTTGGCCGAGTTTTTCATTTCACACTTAAAAAGTTATGTATCCCTAGCCCTCACAAACTCTATTTAAAGGGGGTTTTAACTCTTTTAGAGGGATGGTAGAGGATTTGGGAAGGTGTGGCCGAAAGGGTGTCTCTTGAGAGCCCCTCACAACTCTTGGAAGAAGTAATCCTTTGTGAAAACCTCTCTTCCAAAAAGGCTCTCCTCTCTCACCTCTTCTTTGTATTTCTTTTCTTTCGTGTTTGTTTCTTGAATTTTTCTTCAAATAATCTTCTGTGTTCATCAGTATTCTTCTTCTATTAATATTCTTAATTGGGTTGGAATCAATAGTGGATACAAGATTGGGTTTTACCCTTTCAATCTGTTGCTTATGCAAAACGCCTCCACGATGACTACACCACCCATGGAAGAGTAGTTCTTTTTAGTAATCGATCAACCTCTATCCTTCTTCATTCATTTATTTTGAATAAATGAGCTACTGTAATTCACATATTATGATATATTAATTGAGTTTTTAATTTAAATGAAACTAAGAAATAAATTTAATAGTTAACACAAAACACGCGAGTTCGGGAATTGTGTGAACTATGAGAGCGCAACCTTAACCGGTAATTCAAAACCACATGGGATCAATTTGTAGAGTTCAAATATAATCCCTAAACTCAATTAATCCTCATTTCCAGAGTGGTTATGTGCCTTAATTTACCACTAACCATAGGCTAATTTTATAACATCAATCAAAGCAGGGTGTTGCGATTGCATGTTCTGAAGTTAGCCTAAGGTTAAATTCACTTCAATCTTCATGGTAAAGATAATTATCGTAGGGTTCGGGATTTAACAAATTAAGGGATAATAATTAAGTGAATATTAATTTAAATGATAATGATTAATAAATGATTGAATAGGTAGAGTTAGATCGATTATGTCTTTTAAATATTGTCTAAACAAACATCTTTTTATTGTGTCATTTTAATCAAACTTCATTTCAAAACTAAAAACAAAAAAAAATACAATCTTCTTCCAGTAAACTTCTTCTAGATTCATAAACTATAAACAACCACCCTCATCCTTTCAAGTAGTGTTTTTATTCTATTTTATTTTATTTCTAGAATACCTCTAAAAATTGTTTTAATTCACTTCCTCCTTTGAGAGACGACCTTGGTCAGCCACTCTTCTGCACCTAAGTACCCCAAAATCATACTAATCATTTGAGGGCACCCACGACAGCACTCTATCAAATTGGCGCCATTGCCGGGGAGGCAAGTAATTATTTCAACCAATTTGAGGTATTTATTTTATTTTACATTTTATTCTCTTCCTCTCTTCTTTCTTCCTTCTTTACCCAATCTGATTTTTCTTCTTCTTATTTTATTTTCTTCTACTTCTTTTTGGACCATCAACTCAAACTTCTCATTTTTATTTTACTATGGTCCACTTTCTTTCTTTTCATTTTTATTTAATCTATGACACAAACTAATCCTGAAGATCTCTTAGATCTTGACCCTGAGATTGAACGTAGCCTTAGGGCACGAATCATACATTCTCAATCTATGGGAAGTTTCAATATTCAACCAGTTGGTGAATTCCTCTCTTCTGGAAACATTGAAATTGGAAGCAATTCAAATTCAAACATAAAAGAGGAACCAATGGCTGGAAATAATGGAAATGAACTTAATAGAACCATTCGAGAATTGGCTGCACCTGATATTAACTATCAACCAAATTGTATTGCATACCCAAATCTCGAATTGGACTTTGAATTGAAATCTGGATTAATTCACCTTCCTCCAAAGTTTCATGGCTTATCTGGCGAGGATCCCAACAAACACCTTAAGGAATTTAATGTGGTTTGCTCAACTTTAAAATAAAGAAATGTTTCTGAAGATCAAATTAAATTAAGAGCATTCCCATTCTCACTTGATGGAGCTGCAAAAGATTGGATGTATTATTTGCAACCTGAAGATGTAACATGTTGGAACGATTTGAAAAGTCTTTTCTTGTAGAGATTTTTTCCAGCATCAAGGACCACAACCATTCGAAAGGAGATATCAGGGATCAATCAAGCACAAGGGGAGTCAATGTATGAGTATTGGGAGAGATTCAAGAAGTTGTGTGCAAGCTGCCCACATCACCAAATCAGTGAGAAACTCCTCATCCAATACTTCTACGAAGGACTCACACCCATGGAGAGGAGCATGGTGGATGCTGCAGCTGGAGGAGCATTGGTGGACAAGACACCAGTAGCTGCACGAGCATTGATCGACAAAATGGCCCAAAACTCTCAACAATTCGGTGATAGAGGTACACCACATGTTCGAGGAGTACATCAAGTAAGTCCTTCTTCTCTTGAAAGTCATTTGATTGATACTAAGTTATAAGAATTGACAACTATGGTGAGGCAGATTGCATTGGCTCAAAAGACATCCCAACCCCCTACTTCAAGGCCATATGGCATTTGCACTGAGACAAGCCACCCAACTAACTGTTGCCCACAACTACAAGAGACAGAAGATTGTGCAGCAGTGTTCCCTGGGAGACCATTTCAGCAGCAACAACAACAACCATATCCCCAAAAGAAGTTTGATTCATTTGCTCTAATATACAACCAAGGGTGGAAAGATCAAGCAGACATGAGGTATGGATCTGGACAACAACAAAGGGCCCCTTTTCAACCAAACTTCCAGCAGCCTCCGCCTTACCAGCAGGGTTTCCAACAACCCAAAAGGAGATTTGAAGCCCAAGCATCAACAAGCCAACAACAAGGGAATCCCCCACCAAAGGTAGATTCTAATACTGATGATCTTTTGAAGAAAATTGTTCTTAATCAACAGAATGAGATGAAGAGTCAAAGTTCAGAGCTGAGGGAGTTGAAGACTCAAATGAGCCAGATTGCCACCGCCCTCCATGAACTTGTAAGTAAGAATTCCGGAAATCTACCTTCCAAACCCACTCCAAATCCAAAGGGTAATGTTAGTTCCATCACATTGAGAAGTGGGAAGCAAAAGAATGATACATCTGTACCTACCATTCCACCGGGATTCACCTCAACTCCAGAGAAGCCGCATTCCAAACCAACTGATGAGAAATCCAAGGAGAAAGATAAAGGTAAGAAAAATATTGATGATGTTCCTCCTAAACCCCTTCCTTTTCCAAACAGGGTTGTTCAAACCAAGAAGATGGATGAAGAAGCAATGCAAAAGGAGGTTTTGGACACATTCAAGCGTGTGGAGATCAACATTCCTCTACTTGAAGCCATTAAGCAAATCCCAAGGTATGCCAAATTCTTAAAAGAACTCTGCACCAATCGAAGAGGGCTCAAGGGAAATGAGAGGATCAACCTTGGAAGGAATGTCTCAGCACTCATTACACCAACTCTAGCAATGCCAACAAAGTGAAAGGATCCCGGGACATTCACTATCCCATGTACCATAGGGGAGTTGCACTTCTCTGATGCTCTTTGTGATTTAGGAGCTTCAATAAATGTGATGCCTCACTCTGTATTCTCTTCCTTGCAGGTTGGTGAGTTGATGCCAACAAGAGTAGTGGTGTAATTGGCGAATAGAGCTATGGAATATCCAGCAGGAGTCCTTGAGGATGTACTTTTCCGGGTAAGAGACATGATCTTTCCAGCGGATTTCTATGTTCTTAACATGGAGGATGATCAGGTAAGTTCTCATGCCCCCATTATATTAGGTAGACCCTTCCTCAAAACTGCAAAAACTATCATAAATGTCAATGAGGGTACACTTTCCATGGAGTTTGGAGATGAAGTTGTGATATTTAATGTTATGGATTCCATGAAGTACCCCTCAGAGGACCATTCTGCTTTTGTTATCTCCCATTTCGAACCACCAAATAAAAACTCCATAGAATTTTATTGTCCTATGCTTAGGAAGATTATGAGTATTGGTTTGAGTTTGATGTCTAAGAGCACTTCCGCACATGTTTCTGATACACAATCCTATCTTGGATTTGATTTTGATGTGGATTCATATTCTGATTTTGATCATGTTCAATCTGATTATGAAGTGGCTGTTGAGT
Source organism: Viscum album (assembly GCA_963277665.1). Lineage (NCBI taxonomy): Eukaryota > Viridiplantae > Streptophyta > Magnoliopsida > Santalales > Viscaceae > Viscum > Viscum album. The sequence goes on along the minus strand of OY728155.1, from coordinate 352,377,983 downwards.
ATGCTGATGGATTTGATGCTTTATTCTCTGATTTTGATGATGTATATTCTGATACTGATGCTCTTTGTGCACATATTTTGGTTCCTTCAATGTCTCCATCCATACTACACCCTCCTTCATTAGAACTCAAGCCATTGCCACCAAATATGAAATACTCATACTTATTGAATGGTGAGAGATTACCTGTTATCATCGCTAACAATCTCCCTTTTGAACATGAAGAAAAGATTTTAAATATTTTGAGGGAGAACATCAGGGCGATTGGGTGGACCTTGGATGACATATCAGGTATTAGCCCCTCCATTTGCATGCATAGGATTCTATTGGAGGATGGGGCTAAACCGGTGAGACAACCACAAATGAGACTCAATCCCACCCTCCCAGAAGTTGTTAAAAAGGAAGTTGAGAAATTGCTCGAGGCAGGTATAATATTCCCCATTTCAGATTCTCAGTGGGTAAGTCCTATTCAGGTTATGCCTAAGAAAAGTGGTGTTACTGTTGTTAAAAATGAGAAAGATGAGTTAGTTCCAATGAGGGTGCAAAATAGTTGGCGCGTGTGTATTGATTATAGGAAACTAAATCAGTCCACTCGCAAGGACCATTCCCCCCTCCCATTTATTGATCAGATGCTTGAGAGACTAGCTGGGAAGACACACTATTATTTCTTGGATGGATTTTCTGGATATTTTCAGGTTACTATAGCTATAGAGGACCAGGATAAGATGACATTCACCTGCCCATTCGGTACCTTTGCCTACCGAAGGATGCCATTTGGACTTTGCAACGCCCCAGGTACCTTCCAGAGATGCATGGTGAGTATTTTTTCTGATTTTATTGAGACCTGCATGGAGGTATTTATGGATGACTTTACAGTGTATGGATCTTCATTTGATGAATGTCTAATTAGTTTGGGAAAGGTGTTGAATCATTGTATTGAGAAGAATCTGGTCCTGAACTTTGAAAAGTGTCATTTCATGGTAGGGCATGGCATTGTCTTAGGGCATGTAGTGTCAAAACATGGGATAGAGGTTGATAGATCAAAGGTAGATATTATTTCATCCTTACCATATCCTTCATGTTTGCGTGATGTTAGATCTTTCCTAGGTCATGCAGGATTTTATCGGCGCTTCATCAAAGATTTTAGTAAGATTTCTCTTCCTATGTCAAGATTACTTCAAAAGGATTCTGATTTTGTGTTTGATGTTTCTTGTAGGACTTCCTTTGATGAGCTAAAGAAGTGTCTGACCACTCCACCTATCATACAGCCCCCACGGTGGGACCTTCCATTTGAGATTATGTGTGACGCCTCCATCTTCGCGGTTGGAGCTGTCTTATATCAGAGGGTGGAATGACGTTCACATGTGATTGCCTATGCATCAAGGACATTGGATTCAGCCCAATCAAACTACACAGCCACGGAAAAGGAGTTTCTTGCTGTCATATTTGCTTTAGATAAATTCTGTTCATATTTATTGGGCTCTAAAGTAGTTGTTTTTTCTGACCATGCAGCTTTGAGGTACCTCCTAAAGAAGCCAGATGCAAAGACACGACTTATCCGTTGGATGCTTCTTATTCAAGAGTTTGAACTTGAGATAAAGGACAAGAAGGGGTCAGAGAATTTGGTGGCAGACCACATGAGTAGGCTTACTCACACACTAGAGGGTGACACCTTGGACCATGTACCACTTCGGGACACTTTCCCCGATGAGCATCTCTATACCATATCAGGTAAGCATCCTTGGTATGCTGATTTAGTTAATTACATTGTTGCCTCTGAAATCCCAGTAAATTTGAAGATGCATCAAGTCCAAAAATTAAAAAGTGAGTCTAGGTATTATGTGTGGGATGATCCTTACCTCTGGCGCATGTGTAGTGACGAAGTCATTAGGAGGTGTGTTCCCGATCATGAGTTTGAGTCTGTTTTTCATTTCTGTCATACACTTGCTTGTGGTGGACACTTTGGACCCCAACGGACAGCTAGGAAGGTTTTGGACTCTGGATTATATTGGCCTAGATTATTCCATGATGCCCATGTGTTTTGTAAGTCATGCTCTCGTTGCCAACACACTGGGACCATTTCTAAGAGACATGAGATTCCCCAACAACCCATACTATTCTGTGATATTTTTGATGTATGGGGCATTGATTTTATGGGTCCTTTTCCTAGTTCATTTGGATTTTTGTATATTTTGGTTTCTGTTGATTATGTGAGTAAATGGGTGGAGGCCAAGGCCACCAGGACTGACGATTCTCATGTTGTAGTGGATTTTGTCAAGGCTCAAATTTTCTGCAGGTTTGGAGTACCAAAGGCCATCATCAGTGACCAAGGGACACAATTTTGCAATAGGAATTTTCTTCCCTCCTTCGAAAGTATGGGGTGACACACAAAACATCAACACCATACCACCCCCAAACAAATGGCCAGGCTGAGGTTTCAAATCGTGAGTTGAAAAAAATCTTGGAGAAAACCGTGCAACCAAATAGGAAGGATTGGAGCAAGCGCTTGGATGATGCATTGTGGGATTATAGGACAGCATACATGACCCCCATTGGTATGTCCCCATTTCGGATTGTTTTTGGGAAAGCGTGTCATATCCCCGTGGAAGTTGAGCATCGGGCTTATTAGGCTATAAAGAAATGCAACATGGATTTGGCCCAAGCTGTAATTCAAAGGAAGTTGCAAATTCAAGAGCTTCAGGAGATTCGACTGTCATCATATGAGAACTCAAGGCTCTACAAGGAAAGATCAAAAGAAGATCATGACAAAATGATCCAAAAAAGGGAGTTTCATGTTGGATAGAAAGTCCTTCTCTATAGTTCACGACTGAAGTTGATGCCTGGTAAGTTGCGTTCCAGATGGTTAGGTCCTTATATTGTGTCTAATTTTTTTCCTTATGGTGCAGTGGAGATCACACAAGAGGACACTGGAAGGAGATTTACAGTCAATGGGAAACGTTTGAAGAGATACATTGAGGGACATCATACTGATGTAGTGGATTTTATCACACTGCATGACCCCATCATCAATTGATCACATCAGGCTGTTCCTAACCCTTTCACTTTTATATTATTTGTCCTATTTAAAAATTCTGCATTTCATATGCATATATCATCTCACGGGTTCACATTGAGGAAAATGCAATATTTTAAGTGTGGGGGAGGGAACCTTTTAGTTTAGTAATTTCAATTGTTTTCCTGTTTAAAAAAAACCAAAAAAAAATTTGCGTGTTTTTCAAAAAAAAAAGTGTGTTTTTCAAATTTTGTGTGTTTATTTTACAATTTTCTGTGTTTTTTGAAACATTTTGAGCTAAAATGATTCTCATCACCATTTTTAAATCCATATCAATAAGTGAAACAATTTACCCCTTGAAACTAAGCTTAAATGAATGGCTGAAATGACTTTGTTTCAAGTTCAAATATTTAGTAATTTCATGAAAAGTACGCTGAATTTTTAATCCCATGCCAATCACACTGTCTTTATATTTTAAATCAATTTCCTGTGAGGCTTCTAAACCATTATTTTCATATTCTTTACATTCACCTCACTTTTTGAGAGAACCAAACCATACTTGATTTAACCAGAATTTGATCTATTCCTGTCAAAACTTGAGGGTTTGAGGTACTTATGTTTAAATGATTGAGGAATTTGTTTGGTATTAACGCCCCTATTTCAAAGAATCCTTTTTTATAATGGCCTACCTTGGATATTTAATCCTTTTAGACCTTAGAATCCATGCAAAGCCTGTTAGGTTAGCCACATTACAAGCCAATTTTCCCTATCCAACCAACTCTTGAAGTGAAATTGCATAATCTAGTTGAGCTTAAGTGTGGGGGAAGTTGTCTTGGGTTTTGACACCACATTCTGTGATACTTTGGGTGGAAAATTAAATTCTGAAGAGATGTGTTTGCTGCTAAAGAAAGTCATTATATTGAAAGCTGTGCCTTTTCTGGAGCTTTCATGACAAGTGAAGCTGTGCCTTTTCTGGAGCTTCTAATTGAGGTGGAAAGCTGTGCCCATCTGAAGCTTTCAAGAAAATAATATTTGAGAAGATTGACATTTTTTATGCTGAAATGATGAATGGTGTAAAAATTTCATGACTTTTCATGATGATGGAGCTGAATTGATACTATGGGGATTGAAGAGAAGACCATATTTAAGTGAAAATTAGATTAATGCAATTTTTCTTCAAAAGAGTCAAGCCCTCCTCATTCAGCCTCAGAGTTTTTTCACATCTTAATCCTACCAACCGAAAGCCACAGAACAACCCTGAAAAGTACTCATGATAAAAATATGTCCTTGAATCACATCGGGTAGCGATGTAGGAATATATCAAACCTATTGTGACCCTTGTATGAGTTTGGATGAGAAAGACATTGCAAAAAAAATTGATATTTGAGTGATGAGAGAAAATTCAAGCGAGGTAAGTGTTTTGTGCATGGGAGGATAAATGAAGTGGAAATATATTGAATGATATAAATGGAGAACTTGAAATAAGGTTTTTTATGAGGCATTATATCTTTTTATTCTTGGTGTGAAATTGATTGATCTTAAAGATATGTGTTTCAAAATTGGTTTTGATTTGATATTGATGTTTACTTGATATGAGGTTTTGCCCAGGTGTGAAAAAGGGTAAGTGTGGGGGAGTTGATAAAACACTATTTTATTGAATATTTTATTGATAATAAATGAAATAATTTCCTCACATTGTGTTAAATATGTTTATTTATAAAATATTTGGGATTTGATCATTCATTTGAAAATTTGGTGAAAATTCCAGTTTTATCCTTAATAGTGCACTGTAGTATTTCGAAGATAAATATTTTTATATTTATTATTTGAATTTGAAATTTTGTAACAGTGTTTATAACTTCATTTTATACAACTTGAATTCTGGACACTAGAGCTAAAAAGTGCATTTGGATGGAGTAAATGATCCATTAATCCAATGGTGGGCTGGACTCGGCAGAATGGACATGAGTTCTGTATTTGGGACATAGATTCTACATACGGGATTGGATTTAGCCCGAATTTTGAGGAAAGCTCGGGGAAATGATTTGGAACAAATAATCCTTCTGGAAGGCCGGTTAATTCACGCGTTTTGGAGGTCAAATGGGCGGTGCAAGTTGGAATAAAATATTTGGCCGAGTTTTTCATTTCACACTTAAAAAGTTATGTATCCCTATCCCTCACAAAATCTATTTAAAGGGGGTTTTAACTCTTTTAGAGAGCTGGTAGAGGCTTTGGGAAGGTGTGGCCGAAAGGGTGTCTCTTGGGAGCCCCTCAAAACTCTTGGAAGAAGTAAGCCTTTGTGCAAACCTCTCTTCCAAAACGGCTCTCCTCTCTCACCTCTTCTTTGTATTTCTTTTCTTTCATGTTTGTTTCTTGAATTTTTCTTCAAATAATCTTCTGTGTTCATACCTATTCTTCTTCTATTAATCTTCTTAATTGGTTTGGAATCAATAGTGGAGACAAGATTGGGTTCTACCCTTTCAATCCGTTGCTTATGCAAAACGTCTCCACGATGACTACACCACCCATGGAAGAGTAGTTTTTTTTAGTAATCGATCAACCTCTATCCTTCTTCATTCATTTATTTTGAATCAATAAGCTACTGTAATTCAAATATTATGATCTATTAATTGAGTTTTTAATTTCAATGAAACTAAGCAAGCAATTTAATAGTTAACACAAAACACGTGAGGTCGGGAATTGTGTGAACTGTGAGAGCGCAACCTTAACCGGTAATTCAAAATCACACGGGATCAATTTGTAGAGTTCAAATATAATCCCTAAACTCAATTAATCCTAATTTACAGAGTGGTTATGTGCCTTAATTTACCACCGACCATAATCTAATTTTAGAACATCAATCAAAGCAGGGTGTTGCGATTGCATGTTTCGAAGTTAGCCTAAGGTTAAATTCACTTCAATCTTCATGGTAAAGTTAATTCTCGTAGGGTTCAGGATTTAACAAATTAAGGGATCATAATTAAGTGAATATTAATTTAAATGATAATTATTAATAAATGATTGAAGAGATATAGTTAGATCGATTACGTCTTTTAAATATTGTCTAAACAAACATCTTTTTGTTGTGTCATTTTAATCAAACTTCATTTCAAAACTAAAAACAAAAAAAATACAATCTTCTTCCAGCAAACTTCTTCTAGATTCATAAACTATAAAAAACCACCCTCATCCTTTAAAGTAGTGTTTTTATTCTATTTTATTTCATTTGTAGAATACCTCTAAAAATTGTTTTAATTCACTTCCTCCTTTGAGAGACGACCTTGGTCAGCCACTCTGCTGCACCTAAGTACCCAAAAATCATACTAATCATTTGAGGGTGCCCACGACAGCGCTCTCTCACCGTCACCTCTGTCTTCCTATTCCCGGAGGTCCTCAGCTATACACAACAACAACCAGAGTCGCACGAAGCAAACTGAACAAGATGTTCAGTACGCACAAGGCATGAAAGTCTCTCTCTCTAGAAATTACTTTAGCAACATGTAATATCTAGTGATCAATTTTGTCTCAATTAGTGGTTGAGCTCGTTTAAATGAGCTATTATTTATAGGAACTTCTCTGAAGGTCATCTCCCTCCTGTAATGATCATATTTTTTGTTAAATCTCAGAGGGATCTATACACGTGTCACTCAAACAATGATTAATTAAAAACAGATTTCATGATATCATTTCATAACTATAACAGGGGTAAGAAAAATATGGTTTCTCAACCAAATAAAATTTTCCGGAGTCTAAGGAAAAAATAAATTACAAAGTCTAAGTAAATAAACACTTGAAGATTTCAAATAATAAATACCTGGATTCTATTTTTCAAGGAATTTGGAACCATAATTCTTTAGATTTCAGAGTTTGAATTCCAATGAATTCGGAGTCTGAATTATAAGGAATTCAGAATCTGAATTCTAAAGATTTCAGAGTTTGATTTCCAATGAATTCAGAGTCAGAATTCTAAGGAATTTAGAATCTTAATTCTGAGGAATTTGGAATCTAAATTATAAGGAATCCAGAACTTGAATTCTGAGGAATTTGGAACCAGAATTCTGAGAAATTTGGAACCTGAATTCTGAGGAAATCAGAACTTGAATTTTGAGGAATTCAGAATCTGAATTTCAGATAATTTGGAATATGAATTTCAGAGAATTTGGAATCTGAATTTCAGAGAATTCAAAATCTGAATTTCAGAGAATTTAGAATCTGAATTTCTGAGAATTCAGAATCTAAAAACAGAATACTCTATATTTAAGAATTTATAGAATTCTGAAGTTTTAGATATGAAACTGATTTTTACACTTATAAATAAAATGAGTTAGATTTAGAGAAACTATAACATGAACAATGAAAACAAAGGTAAGGAGAAAATTTCCCTGGGGAAGTAAAATTTTCTTTATTAAGATAAATCTTAGGGAAAAATAAAAATTTCCTTAGGATAGAGTGTTTGTGATTTTCAAAACACAAAGGATTAGAAAAGTCATAAGGAAATCTTATTGACTCAACATGAATCTACTTCCTTTCTTAGAGATTACTATCTTCGCAGAGTTCACTCTCTTCATAGAGATCACTTTCTTCACGATCTTGCTTTGAAATTCGGGATCTATAAGATTTTCATTAAGTCTCTATACAATCTTCAAGGGGGTAGGGGCCTATTTATAGGCATTTCCTACCGACTCCAGAACCTTCCATCTACCTCAGAGTCACGTTAGCACCAAATTGTAGAGCTCCAAAATTTCCACTGAAAATCTCTCTTTTTCTTGAAGCACCATGGATATTTTCTAGATTTTCAAATCTCATCATAATCATGAATCATTACATAAAATCCTTTATTCCACCACAATTATCTTCACCTTAACTGCCGAAATGATTACCCACAATGATCCTTTCCTCTACCATTCAAAAAGATCATCGTAGTCACAAAGAACATCATCGACATTCTTTGTTCCTCTGTGAAATAATCTTCATGATGCCTATCTTCATGAAAATAATTCCGTTTATATATTTTGATGATATATTCAAGTAAAAACACTTTACTAAATGCTATCCAAAATTTAAATTTTGGACCCCAAAAATTTGGCAAACACTGGAAAACTGTGCCATCTTAGACACCTGCTTCTACAAAACCAACCATGATGATTGAAAAAATATTTTCTCCCCCTTTAATTCATAAATAATTCATCAAAAATTATCCAAAAAACTTATGATATTTGTGAAATACAAATAAATAAATCATCATCTAATTTTCCATGGAAAGTATTGTAACTTCCCTGTCTTCCATTATCCACTTATACAAAGTGAAGTGATTCCATTTCTTCTCAAAACTCCTTGAAAAAAATACAATACCTAAAAAATATACTCTTTATAATTATCTTGGTACTAACATACACCCTTGTAATTGTTGATAACACTTGTTAACACATTTTTTCAACTCTCAGAAATTTTTTATAACTCAACTTTTGACTTTTTACCAAAACACATCCTTTCTCAAAAGTGACTATCCTAACCCCACACTACTGTATAAATTATTGTTTTTGAATGAATTCTATACCTTAGTGTCAAGAAACTTTTTCATCTATGTTAGGATAAACTCCACATCATTTTTATCTTTTCTCCCTTTTCTTTTCATCTCCCCCATTTTATGATAACCACATCTTTAGATTCATAAATGAAATATAAGTAAAAAATTATTACAAAGTAATTTTTTTACTTTCTCCCTCCATTTTTCAAAATAATCCAAAGAAAGTTAGGGGTTATTCCTTGTGATATTTAGGAATTCATTATAGGAGGCTGAACATGAAGTTATAACCTCAACTCAAAAAACCTTTATTTGGGTATTTCCTTAGTTAATATATCAGTATTTTGATACTTCATTGAGATATATTCCAGTAAAACATCTCCTGTAGAAACATTCTATTTTATAAAGTGAAACATTAAATCAATGTGTTTTTATCTTTAATTTTTTACAAGGTTTTAAGAAAGATAAATTACACTCTAATTATCACAAAGTATCTTTAATAGTTTGGAAACTTTTACATTCAAAACTTCTAACTGAACTTTCATCCACAACATCTGATTACAATCTTGAGTACCTAGAACATATTATGATTTCATTGTGATCAATGTTACTGAACTTTGTTTCTTACTATTCCATATTACAAAACATTCACCTAAGAAAAATGTTCCTCATAAGTCTGATTTTATATCATTATAATATCCTACCAAATTGACATCAGTATAACCCTGAAACTTTATCTCACAATTTATTTTTTATAACAAACCATTTGAATTTTTTCCTTTGAAATATCTCAGAATTGTCTTTATTTCCAAAATATGGATTCGTTTAGATTAATTTGATACCTGGCACATAAATTTACAACATAAAAAATATTAGGCCTTGAGGCTGTATGGTAAAGTAGAATTCCTATTAGATTCCATAACACATTCCAATTCACACTTTTCAAAACTCATCTTTACTCAACTTTGTGCTCATAGATATTAAAGTGGAAACATCATTAGATTCTACCATCCCAATCTTCTTTAGCAATTCACTGACATACTTTTCTTGAGATAAGAAAATGTATTATTATTTTTTTTGAACATGTAAGACAAGGAAGAAAAATAATTCACCCAAAATTGGAATTTCAAGATCCTTCTTTATTTCCATAGAAAAAATCTTTACAAATTTTTTCTTCCTACCAAGAAAATATTATATCATCCAGATAAACAATTAAAACAGAGTTCTAGAGCCAACATATTTTATATATAAGTTATTATCAACTTTTACTTTATAAAAATTCAACGTTCTCAACCAGATATCACATTTTGAATACCAAGAATGTGGGGCCTATTTCAACACATACAAGGATTTATTCAATCTAAAAAACTTGTTTTCATTATTACCAATTTGAAAACCACAAGGTTGTTCATTGTAAAATTCTTCCTCAATATCACCATTTAAGAAAGATGAATTTATATCCATCTTATAAACTTTGTAATTTTTATGTGATTCCACAGATAGAAACATTCTATTAGTTTCTAATCTTATAATTGGTAAAAACTTTCTTTCAAAATCTACACCTTCTACCTGTGCATAGCCTTTACAAACAAGTATTTATTTGTCTCTTGAATCTTATCCATGCTGATTCGATTTGTTTTTGTAAAAAATATTTGTTCTGAAAACATTTTTATTTACTATCCATGGAACAAGTCCCCATGTTTTACAATTCTAAATATGATACAATTATTCATACATAGTATCAACCCATTCTTTTTGTTAAATAGTTTCTAAAACTGATTCTGTTTCAACTTTTGAAATAAGTGAATTATGATTTTCTAATCTAAACTTTATTATGTTCTAAACTTGTTCCTTCTAATTTCCAATAATGTTTTTATATTAAATATGTTTTTTATGGTAGGAAATTTTAATGTTTCTCTTCTAGCTAAACTATACTCATCATTTGATTCTCTGGAATCTTGGTAAGGATGTTTTGACTCACTATTGTTGGAAATATCTAGTTTATCCTCCTCATTATTATCAATAAATTTTTTTAATGAATTTTTATTTTCAATTAATTTCACATCATATGAGTCCACCAACATTTGTAACCATTTATTCCCATATTTTTAACTTATTTCATTAGGTTAATAACCCATAAAATTTCATCCCCCAACTTTCTCATTAAACTTTCCCAAATCCAGATTTTTGATTTTAAGTAAACATGGACTTACAAAAACTTTTGAGTACTTAAATGAAGGTTTTTTGTTATAACATATTTCATAAGAAGTCATGTTAGATACTGATCTCAACGAACATTTGTTCTGAATATGTACAATAGTACTAAAATATTCTCTCGAGTATAACTTTTAAAGTCTGTATTCTGCTAACATACTTCTTCCCATTTCCACCAAACTTCTATTATTTCTTTTTGCTACTCCATTTTATGTGGAGTATAAGGAGAACTATAATGATATTTGATACCATGATTTCTTAGATAAGTTTCAAAAATATTTCTTATGAATTTGGAACCATTATCTGTTTTAAACTTCTTTATATAAGCCCCCATTTATTTCTCAACTTCTTTAAAAAAAACCTAAAAATTTCCACAGCCTCTGATTTTTGTTTCATAAATATTATTTTTGTCATCTAAGTGAAATAATAAATAAAAGTGATAAAGTATAAATATCCTTTTGTTGATTTATGTCTCATCATCCCACATAAACTAGAATGAATTACTTAAAGATGTCTGGTAGAATTAATCTCAACTCTTTTATAAATTATGTTAGTCATCTTCCCTTTCTAACAAGTAATACAAACATCTTCATCTCTTATTTTCAATTATAGAAAATAATAGGTAGAATCAACTTTAGAAAGTTTTTTCATGTTTTTATACCCAAGGTGTCAAAGTCTCTGATTCCAAACCATATTCTCATCTTCAACACTTAGATAACATGATTTGTTAAGTTATATAGTTTAAAATAGATTCCCATTGATTATTTTATTTTTTGTTTCAACTTTTACATCTTTCAGACTTCTGATAGCATAAAAATATTTTCTGAAGATCACATATTTTCCATCATCACAAAATTGATACACAATAAGTAAGTAAAGTTTTACCCCATAAACAAATAAAATTTCTTTAGATTTCAACTTTTTTTCTTCAATCTCAACCATTCCAATTCCTCTGATTTTTAAGGAAATGTCATTACCAAAGGTAACTTCCACTCCATTATGACTTTCCACATGTTTAAATATTTTTATATCACTTTTCATATGTAAAGAAAAACCACTATAAATTATCCATGGTTTTTACCTTTTACTTTCTTTCAAATCCATCTCAATAACAAACTTTATTTCCTAAACTTTCTTCTTTCCAGCTTCCTTTTATTTTCAACCATAATAAAATTATTCCAGAAGGAGTTCCATGGATCTTTAGAAATGATAACCTATCTAATGACATATTCCTTAAACTTCTTACAGACATTCGAATTTATTTTTTTTGGAAAGTTTATAACTTCTTAGGATTTTTCTTTTCTATCTTCCCAAGGGTTAGAAAATTTACTCATTCTACTTCCACCGTTGCTTTAAATTTGTTGAAACCTTATTTTAGGAAGTGGAAAGTTATGCCAAAAATTATAATCCTTGTTCCTATAGATTTTAAAACACCAACGATATCCATTATATCTTGATTTTCTATTGAAGTAAGATCTTCCTCTATAGAAACTTTGTTGAGGTTGAAAACTGCTTCCTTATTTAACAATCTATGGACATGGAACCTATTTCCTCCCATGTGAGTTTTCATATTTTATAGATGAAATAGGTTTTTACACCCTTTTTCAGCATAATATTTCCCAATAATTTTTCTAGAACTTTAAATGTTGGGAAAACTAGATGAAACATTATTTTTGAGGGGTGATTATTTCATCTGATTCTGGATTTGAGTTCTATATGAAACATTTGATGTATTGGATTTTTCTTATGAATTTTTGTTGAAGTTTTTATTTATCTTTCTGAAGGTAATTTCAGACTCAATAAGTTTTTATTGACACTTTTTAACTTCTTCTTCCTTATCTTACAACTTCTTTCTAATATCTTTAACCAACTTTCCCTATTCAACAATTCTAAGTTTATAACTTAAGATCTACTAAATTTATTCTTCCTCCTACTTAATTACATATTTTATTCCTTCAAAAACTTCTTAAAAATGTTTATTTATTAATATAATTTATTTATTGATAGTTTTTTTCTCAAGACATGCATCACGTTCTTTTATGATTTGATATTCTCTATACAATTCTTCACCACCTTTTTCACCATCCGATGAATCTTTTTCTTTCTCAACTTTTGCAATGAAGGTTCTGAATTTTTATGAACTTTCATATTCTGAATAATTGTTGTCAGTTGGGTCCAATTCATCTTTCTTAATTTGAATACTTCTTTTACCTCCCATAATATTCTTCTTATATTTGTTATATAAATTTTATTATTTAGAACATTTTCCCCACTTCTTCGATTGATATTTTTCATCAGAATCCTCTTGATATTATCCAACTTTATTCTTGGGACAATTAATAGAAAATTTTCTAATTCCACCACACTCAAAACATTTGATAGGAAGTTTACATTCATACTTTCTTCTTCTTCTTAGATAGTTATTGGATATTTGTGACATGATTTTATCATTCAAATCACCATCCTATTTATCTCTAAAGTCATAAGGATTAACATCTTCAACATCTTGTATTTTCATTTTTATCATGGATTCAAAAGAAATTTTATATTTCATATCATTTTTAATAATTGGAGATTTTCTAATTTCCTAAGAAACAAGAAAGTTTTGAAATTAATCAAGAGATAAATCATCCTTATCTTATAAATAGGAAATTTTAGAATCATACCTATCCAAAAAGTTTCACATAAGTTTCTTCACAATTGTAGAATCTTCCAAGACATCACCAAATACTATGATGTTAAAAATAATTTTATTTAATATAGTGAATTATTCATCAATAGTTTCTTCATCTCTCATCCTTATGTCTTCATACTTACTATGTAAAATTTGTATATTTTATTCCTTCACTTTAGTATTCCCTTTGAAAATACTTTCTAGTTTGTACCACATTCTATTTGATGTTTTGATACCCATATCCTTTATATATATTTTTTGATAAAGAAATATGGATATAATTTATATCTTTACCATAAATGTCTATATTTATCTTATTAGAAAAAATCATCGAGCATATTTATCAATAGGTGGTAACCCTTTTGTAGCAGAATTAACAAATTCCAGGCCAAGAGATAGAAGATAAGAAATCATCCTATTTTTTCATCCATAATAATTTTTCCATTAAATGTAGGAATTATTCTACTATTTATTGAATTGAGATTATCCATGATCATAATTTTACAAGATACCCTTGGATCTGATACCAATTGAAGTTCCCAAGGATTTAAAAACAACTAAGAATGGAGGGTTGAATCAATTGTTCACTTTTTATGAGTTTCAAGACTTTTAGAAACTTAACTCCTACAACCTATTAATATTAATTTACTTATCATATTTTAATAAATACTCATGCATGAAACATTAGTAAATCATGTAAATCACATAATATTTACAATGTTCAGCCTCAGTATGGGAACCTACATCCTTACCATAGCCACTCCCATGGGTCTATGGAAATTCACTATTAAGAAAAAGTGAATACAACTTGTGAAAAATCCAATTAGACACCTTATATCTCTCTATAGTAATTATTATATTTACTCCCATTATTTTAAAAAGTTTCTTACAAAAAAATTGAGAAAAAAGAAAGAGTAAATACTTTGTTCAATTTCATTAAAAAATTTCCTAGGTTCGATGACCCTGAGTCCGATGCCCTTCAGTCTGATAAAACTAGTTTGATTAACTTAGTATAATCGACTCAATATGATTTTTCCTTTCTAAATCTACACTTGTTAAACTCTTTGAAAAACTTAGTATAATTTTCCTCAATATGATCAACTCAGTACAATCTTATCAATACGATGTTTCTCATCCCAGTTAACAAAATAAGAGATATCCAATCAACTAATGAGATCATTGTCTAGAAGGAAATCTTTTTCAAATTCCTCAGTTCTCTCCTTTTCTGGAATTGTAAAAAAGTTACAAAGTGTGAATAAACTATGCCACTATTTATAGGTGACTTAGAAAATAAAATGTGGGAAACTAAATTTGTTTTCCCACTTACTCAAATTTCAAAACTATGAAAATAAATCATATTTAAACTCCAAATTTTAATTCTTAAAACCATATCAAGATATCTATGAAATTAATATTATTAAACATACTGACTTTTCTTTAGTCTGATTGTCTTTCTTAGCTTTAATATGATTATCTTGCTCAACATCAGTCTAATTATATTGCTCAGATTTAGTATGATTATCTTTCTTATCTTCAATCCAATTATTATTCTTATCTTCAGTATGATTATCTTGATCAGATTTAATCTGATTATCTTGCTCAAATTCTGTCTAATTATCTTACTCAGTTTTAGTCTGATTATCCTGACCATATTTAGTTTAATTATCTAGATCATATCCAGTTTGATTATCTTGTTTATCTTCAGTATGATTATATTTTTCAGCTTCAGTCTGATTATCTTTCTTAGATTAAATATTATTATATTGATCATATTTAGTATGATTATATTGATAAACTTAAGTATAATTATATTATTCAGTTTTAGTATGATTATCTTGCTCAGTTTCAATCTGATTCTCTTGATCAGCTTCAGTCTGATTATCTTGCCCATTTTTAGTTTGATTATATTGTTCAGCTTCAGTCTGATTATCTTTCTCAGCTCCAATTTGATTATCTTGCTTAGATTTAGTATGATTATCTTTCTCAACTTCAATATGATTATCTTGTTCAGATTCAGTATGATTATCTTTATCAACATCAGTATGATTATCTTTCTCAACTATAAACTGATCTTTTTTCTTAGTGTTAGTCCGATTTTCCTTCTCAGATTTAGTCTGATTTTCCTTCTTAGAGTCAGTCCAATTTTCCTTCTTAGAATTAGTCTAATTTTCCTTCTCATAGTGAGTTTTATTGAACTTTATTATGATGGAATTTACCATTATTATGGAAATTATTCAATGGTGAATCCCCATAGAAACTTTCACCTATTTTTTAAAAAAAATTCTTTTACAGAAGATTATTTGTCAATAAATAAAAAAAATTATTACAAAAAAACATCAAAAATGTTCTTTATTTTTACACTGTAAAATCCTAATTTATTCCATAAATATTTCAGTCTATTTGGTTTTAATTTCACTGTAAGATGGTAATACCTCCTATTCGTTGTGCATCGAAATATCTACAATCATAAGAGATTCCATATTTGATTAGGCGATATTAAATCCTTCTGAGTTTCTCTATTTAATGTTCGATCTCCAGGGCAGTTGTGTTAATTCTCCCCAGTAAGTATTATTTCTTCTTCTTCTTTTCATATTGGTCATATTAGTTCCGTGGCACTACATTTTTGGATTCTTCAAACCTATGGTGACTATTTTTTTATTCCTCCTAGGTCTGTTGTGCAATCTTTTCTAGGAGGCTAACCCTCATGTTGGTTGTGGTGTGGTATGAAACTTATTTGAGGTATGTGTCATTTTATCTTCTTCTCCAACCATTTTACTCTTTTTATTGATTCTATGATTTCGGAATCAATTACAGGGCCTCCATTATTATCTTTAAACTCTTTCTGTGTTTGTGGATCCCATTGTGGGTGTGTGCAACCCATGTTTAAGTTAAGTGGTTTCTTCTCTAGCTTATGTTGGATGAACCTTGAATGCTCTAGTCCAATAAAATTGTTTTATAAATAAATCAACATGATTTATTTATTTTTGTGTGTGTAAATGGGTTTTTTAGAAAAGGTTTTTCCCCTTGTTTTGGTAAAAGAAAATATATTTTTAAATAACTATGAAATGGATTTATGAAATGGTTTTCAAAATAGGGGTTTGATGAAATGATTTGGATAATGTATCACATGGGAAGACTTGGGTACTTAGGTGGAATGTGTACTAATAGGCCTCATCTTTTGATATTATTAGGAGGTTCACTCATGGGTTGATCCTCTACTCCCTAGGCTAAGCATCCTAGGGACTTGTTAGGAACTATTGGGAGGTTCACTTCCTGAGGTGTTCCTATACTCCTTAGATTCAATGAATATGTCTCGGGGCATGATGTGAATGATTGTGTATGTTTGGGTATGGGTTTTCTAGATAACCTAACCTATAGTTATCCTTGATATGATTTTACCTATGATTTTGGTTTGTATTGTTTGGTTTTGATTACCTGCTTTGATATATGTGATATTATTTGAAAGTGTATTATATGGATTATTTAGAATTTTGGAAAAGGTGGATGTTTTACCATGTTTCTGATATAAATAATATTTAAGTTATTAGAATTATTTGTTTTATTTAAGTTATTTATGTTTATATTTTCATACAAAGGCTTTTTATGAAACACCTGGGTGGAATCTTATTGATCCTATTTAGAAACACCATGAACACCTCTTCAGTGGTTTGTAGACCTGTTTATGTCTTTTGATGTAAGAAAAGGAAATTTTATGTAATGAGGCAGTGATATTTCTATCATTTATGGTTGGGTATCTAGTGGTGAGATGGTGGGAGTTTTCCTATGCTATCACATGGAGTAGTCATTTTTTATTTTGGTTGTCCTTTGCTATTGGACTTGTACTTTGTATTATTCTGACCACTTGATTGGTACCATTTATACTATCTTATTTTAGTTATGTCATATCTTTACCAATTTTATATTCTACTATTTCTATAGAATCCCAGGCTTAACATACATGGATATTACATCATTTTAGATGAATATTTAGAACATTTCAAAAATACATGCCTAAGGACCATAATAGTTTAGTGTATTTGGAAACATGGAAACAAAATATTCTATCTTGGTGAAATATATTAAAAATATCCCATAAATATATAAAACATTATAAATTCTACCTAAAACATTTCTTTATAACCTAGATAAAGGAAACATAATAAAGGGGTGAGCTCAGATTCTCATTAAGGGTAAACAAGGGAGACATGTAAGCATAAACATGAACATAAAAGTATGATAACGTGATCGTAACATTAGGATATCATACCCTACTAATCAAAGATCATAAAAATAAGTTATTGGATAAATATTGGATGTTTATAAGAAATGAATCATAAATAAATAAACATCATGATCCATGAAATAATAACTAAGGAATAAGACATAGGATTCGTGGAATACATATAAGAACAAAATCTTTTATGTCAGGGCTACCTACCAATACCTTTATAACACGTTAGTCTTGGGCTATGACCCGTGTACCTACTCCGAGATTGGGATAAAAACCAATGCACCTACTTTATTTTAAGCTTGGCCTATAATCCATGTACCATCTTGTTTTTGGGATTTGGCTACAACCCGTGTACCCTCTTTAATTTAGGCTTGGGATACCACCCATGTACCTTCTTGTTTTCAGGCTTGGGCTACTACCCCTATACCCTCTTTCATTTATGATTGGGCTAAAAACCGTACACCCTATTTCTTTTTGGTCTTGGGATACAAACCATACACCCTCTATCTTGCTGGGCTTGGTCTACAACACATACACCCTCTTTCTTTTTAGACTTAGGCTATAAACCATACACCCTCTTTTTTCGGGATTGGGATACAACCCGTGTACCCTTTGAGCTCATATAAAAGTTATCATTACCCAATTAATTTGAGGGATATAAATTTCCCAACCATATTATAGTAAAATTATTCAGATGTGTGCCAAAATATAATAAATCATTCATCATATCATGACTCATAAAAATATATAGGTCTTATAAAAATTAAATCATAACCTATAAAATAAAATGGGTAACATTAACATTTCATTACATCATAACCTATGGAGAAGAGATATGTTTAATAACCATTTCATTAAAGCATAACCCATGAAAGAGAAATGGATTTCATAAACATATAACCCATTAAAGAGAAATATATTTCATAATGACCATGACATTAAGAATAACCCATTCATAGAAAGGATATGAATGGAACATTTTGATCATTTACAAAAATTTAATGAGTAAAATCCTCTGATGTCATCATATATGAAATATAGTTTTGAAATGTCTTTCAAAAACTTTTCCTAAGTAAAATATCCTTTATTCTTTGAAAAAAGTATGTTAATACATAAAACCATTTAAAAATAATTTTCTCAAAAAATACATTGAATACAAATAAAGAATAATTGAATCCATTTATAAAACATTTTTCCTTAAAAATTTCATTTAAAACAATTTCTTAAAGATTAACCTTTTAAAAATTGAAAAGGATTCTTCAAAGGAATGATTGTGGGTAAATATGTACATGTTGTACAAAGTAAAAAAGAATTATTACTTTTGCACGATAAAAAAGATAGAAGGAATGCCTTGTTTAGAAATTGAAAATAAGATTCCCTTGAAGATATTAGTAAAATAAAATAAGGGTAAAAATGTATTTAAAATCTTATAGTATAATGGTATAATTTTCTTGGATACACTTTTTAGAAATCATAGATTTCCGACTGAAGGGAGGGTGAAGTTAGGATTTATTTAAAACACTTTATTATCTATCTTTTGGAACCAATAGTAGAAAAACGGTACAAATATTTTATTATATCATGGATAAACATATTATAATAAAATTCCTAAATTTACTTGATATATGGATCATAATAGTTCATCAAATTAAACATAAACATAAACAATCTTGAAAAGCGTTGAGATTGTCCCAATAAACTCTTTTAACTAGGTAACTTGAGATCGTACTCTCCATGTAAGAAATGAAATTATGATAAGATTATAATATCATTTAAATTTTTATATTAATTATATAAAATGTAAAATGGATGTATATACACATTTAAGTAAGAGTTTATGTGCATAACAAAACATGAGTTTCAAAGAAGGAAAATTGAGACAAAACTATTTTACTGATTTGGTAACTTTCCAAACTTAAACCCAATGAAAGATGATAATAAAATGGATATGTGATTACCCATAAATTAAATTTTAATATACATATAATAGAATCATGTATAGTACATATACCACACAAAATGAAAGTGTGGAAAACATAACATGTATCT
Source organism: Viscum album (assembly GCA_963277665.1). Classification (NCBI taxonomy): domain Eukaryota; kingdom Viridiplantae; phylum Streptophyta; class Magnoliopsida; order Santalales; family Viscaceae; genus Viscum; species Viscum album. Next base: position 352,358,281 of record OY728155.1, on the reverse strand, counting down.
CACAGAAATTAAAAGTGAGATGAAATCCCTATACCTTGTGTCTTGACTCTCTCCGGACTCATAAAAAATTCCTATATAAAAAATATAATTTTATTATAAAACATTTAAAGAAGAATATTATTATATATAATACCATATATTATTTTATTATGACTTATATTATCCACTTTTTAATGATCCTATGTTAAAGTTTTACTTCGGGTTAGATTCACGTTGTTCTTCACATGTGTCTTAAATTGTTACATCTTTGGTCCTTATACTTATATCTTGATTTCAGAATGTAAAAAACGATATAAATACAATTTAAATAAATTATATGTGTATTATAATAATCTATAGAATATAGTATTAAGGAATGGAATACACCGTTCATGGAGACAGAAAGCCGTACATACGCATGAACATTGTTTCCGTCTTTTTTGTCATATTGAAAGAAAGTATGTAAATGACATATGTGTATATATATATATATTAAATTATTATGACTATATCATATATATAATATAACTTCATTAAACCCATACTTAATACATTCCATGTGGTGTGTGAATGAATCCAATCACTTTGAGGGGGCGGTAGTCCACACTTTCTCAAACGAGATTATCGTATTAACACCAAATGGAAAGTAAAGATATGTGTATTGTAAAACAAATAAAGAAAATTAAATACATATTAAATATAATATATGACATATATAAATATATTTTCCATTGTAATTTCCACCATTATTGGTGGTTAAGGATAAATGAACAATCATCATTTCGTGAGGCAGTAGTTCACCGCACACAGAAACAATATATTCAACATTCATTAGATAGAGGTGTGTGTAATTTTAGGTCATAAAATTTTCAAAAAAACATCCTATTATATGTATGATTCAGGTTTTATCACACAATAATGGAATAATGAGTGTGGAGAGGGTGGATAAAGAAAATAAATAGAAGGAGTTTGAGAGAAGACGTTACCTCAAAACCGGGTAACTTTTTTTGGTTGGTTCCAATAGGCTTCCTTGAGAAGCTTTCTACAAAAAGGAGGCATAAAGGTAGAAGGGGGGATTTTTGGGAGTCTACTTGGAAAGATATTGGATGAACATAAAAGGTTTTATAGGTTTGAGGAATGGGAAGAGGTGGTGTCCTTTTATAGGGAAGGAAAGGGACTCACTTGGAATTTTTAGAAACAAGTTAGGTGTACACATGTTCTTACCTAAAATAAGTCATAAAAACATAAAAAACAAAATAATGGAAGGTTTATTTACTAAATATGGACATAAAATGGGTTTTAGACATGTGTATAGGTCATTTTGGCCCTTAATCTTAAGGTTTGGTGCCTAATTAAGCTTAATAAGGGCTTAACTACTGTGATTATTTTTAATCACTTTTACTAATAATTTTGGTCAAAAATTAACATGGTGTTATTATAATATAAATATTATACTGAATAAAATGGTGTATGTATAATTTTAGAAATTAAAATAAAAAAAGTAAAAAAATTAAGATTAGTGTTAATACCGCAGATGGGAAAAAATAATGGGGTTTTAAAGTAGAAAAAAGTTCAAAAGTCTATTAATATTTTATATTCAGTTTCAAAGTGAAATTGATTCTAATGAATTAAATCGTATTAATAGATGTATTATTTATATAATTTTACCTTAAAAAACTTATAATATCATTTATCATTAATGATTAATTTGACATAAAGACAGTTTTTAACTAAAAAACAGGATTTTTAACTATTCATAAAAAATGAAGTTTCTCAGAAAAATCCAAAAAATCCACCCTAGGATAATTTAGACATTTTGAATCCAAAAATTAACTTTATTTTATAAAATTAAATTTCTAAATGTGTCTAAAATTACTTTCATTATGATAAGTGATTCTTTTGAGAGAATGATATTTTTAACATAAATGGGCTTTACCAAAAATCTTATCTTTCATTATCAATATGTTTTATTTATATAAAACAATTATAACCAATATTTTTAAATTAGTTATTAATATTACTATAAATATTTTAAAATTTTAGGTTATTATTATTTCATATAAGTAATTATATATATAAAAATATTTTTTGTAGAAACTCAGTGTTGCGTGAATCATATGCCAATCCGGTGTTGCTTGTAGTGCAAGACAAGTTGGTATTGCATGTACCAAAAGCTGAGTTGGTATTACTTGTAAAATTAATGTTTGAATTAGAATTTTAATATATATATATATAACTATTTCCAGTGTCATTTGAAATAAAAAATATATTGAAAAGATAAATTAATTTGAAAAAAATAATTCTCAAAATCTCAAGGTTTTACATTATACCCCCCTTAAAATGAATTTCATACTTGAAATTTTAATGTGTTATAAAAGGTTTAATACTTTAAATTTTTATCCATAGAAAACCAGATCATAAAAATGGATACTAAAAATTACCTTAAAAAGGGAAATTTGGAACCATAACGATTATCCAAAGTAACATATAACTGGGTTTCCACATAGGAGAACATAGTTTTGGAGTGAAGATTGGATATGATGGAAAAGAGTAAATATCTATAGGGAGTTATTGAGGTCATAAATACCAAAAAAGTTAATTATTAATGTAAAGATGAGGGCCTCAATTTTATAAATCTGTGATGATTTAAAAGGCCATTAGCTCAACAAAAATTAAGGTATTAGGACAAAATTTTTTTTGATCACTTTCAGAACATTGAGTAATTCTTGATAAAATTCTCTTAAAAAAACTCATTATTGTTATGCACTTTAAAAAATTTATAATACATCCATAACCTCATGTAATGAATGTATTGAAAATAAATTTGATGAATAAAGCACTAAAATACACTTTTAACGGATCTTAAGGCCCATAAAAGAATAAAAAGCCTAATTATTTATCACTTAGAATAATCAACAAGTATTAATATATAAAAATTAAAAATAACACTATTGGTTCATCATAAAATTTTATTAAAAAAAATAATTATACATTAACCAGCATATCACGTAGGCTAGTGGTAGGCATGAAACCATTATCATCCTTTGGTCATGGGATCGAGACCCGTGGTCTTTCCAGATTTGATTGGTTGTCACCCGACATACATGACTTCCTTTTTTAAAACCACACTAATATAATATATAATATGGAAATCCTTGAAATAAGTTTAATCACTGATTATCCTTTTAACCAATGTTTTCAACACAAACTCAGTGCACAAGTACTTCCTATGAAGCTTAACTTAAACTTTTCATGAATAGTTAAGCTTATAACCCTTCTCTACGGTGAATAAAAATCCAAAACTTTCAAAAGAGAGTCAAAAAATTATCTTAACATTGATTCCCCTATATAACATAAATTATCTCTTGGTCGTCACATTCTAAGCATGTGAATACCCTGATCATATATTCTCTTAATACCTTAAACATTTCTTGATAATTGAAATCTTCTACAACTCCAGTGGTCCCTGCCATCATCGGCGTATCCCATCACATCCCCACAACAAGTGAACAAGGATCTATCTTAACCCAACTAGGATCACGACCCTAAACACCTCACATGATGTCCATGTTGACTCTCTGAATTGCAGGTACCAACAAAACCTATCATGGGCCTTATCATGACGAGGAATACCAGTGTGAAGGTCCTCTCTACACCACCACCAACCAATGTAGAGGTCATCCCTGCACCACCATCAACCAATGTAGTGGTCCTACCTACACTACCACTAACTAGCGTGAAGGTCCTCCCCGTGCCAAAGACATGCCATGCTATGAAGAACCATCCTAGGGAAAGAGGGTAAAACCCTTCATGGGGTCCATTCCCTCTACATAGGACACAAACCACATAGAGGAACCCCAAGAAACTCTCAAAAATCTTCACTTGGTGAAGTCCTAAGCCGTCATAGGTGGAAGCCTAGGAAGTATCATTTCATCACCAACCGCTCTAACTCCAAAGAAATGGATAAATCTACGAGGTAACCTTCACCCGTGCTTCTTGAATCTGGGGAAGAAGCCCATTAATTGAGGCCTATGATCACAGAATCCACGGTATACAAGATCCCTATATCTCTATATAGATACCTTCAGGTGAAGGACATCTTGGATGCCTTCCAAGGACTCATAGTACAACCATCTCTACTATCATCAGTTTCCTTCTCTTTACCTCTATGCAATAAGTTGAAGAGATGTCATGGTTTGGATTGACACCCTCAGATGATTCTAGGCACTCCACTGAGATCCAAAGGGATGTCACTGCCCTCACACGTGAAGAAGTGGTAAACACCCCATCCTACATGGATATGATCTTGAAGTTGGCTCCACCTCCAAGTGATATCCCATTATGTAGTAGATATTTGACATGTGCGATGTCCCCTCTCCCTATAGATTAGACATAAAGAAGGAATGTGTTAGTGCCTCCACCCTTATCTCAGCCTGTGGCAATTGGGGATTGGACAACTACTACAAAATAGACCTTTAATAGCACTAGCCTTTATCAATGCTTAGAAAAAAGTGCTGATAAATATTCCCTTTATCAGTGCTAAAAAAAGCGCCGATAAAATGTATTAGTTCTAAAAAAAGTGTTGATAAAAGGTATGAATGATTTTTAGCATTAATAATGGGTACCCCTTATCAGCACTTTGTTTTTAGTGTTGATAAAGGGTACCCTTTATCATCAATTTATTCTTAGCACTGATCGTCGATAAAGGTCTCGATCACCAGATATATCCTACATCAAAATAGCGCATGGGAGGACACTCCTTTAAATATAATTCCACCACTTCAATGGCTTAGAAGCCTGTTGTGGGGATGGGCTCCCACATAAACTGCACACACCTATATAGGCCTACCATATGCCCATTCAGGCATTGGTCCACCCTATACATAACTCATCCCTGCACCCACCTTCATATTTAGGTCCTAAAGGACTCGGCCCAGCCCATAGCCTATTTTTTGTATACAAAACAATAAAAGAATAAAGTTTTAAAAATAATAAAAAATTGAAATAATTAAACAAATAAAAACTAAAAATGAATAAACTAATTTTTTTTTATTTTTTGATGAAGTAATTATTCATATATTTAATATATTTATATATATTATAAATATTAATAAATAGTAAATATTAAATATAGATATATAAAATGAATAAAATGAAATGACTAAACAAATAAAAATAAAAAATGAGTAAATTAACAAAAATATTAAAAAATTTATTAATTAAATAAGTATTGATAAAAATGAATAAATTTAATATACATATATATAAATTATAAATAACAATAAATAATATATATTAAATATAGATATATAAAATGAATAAAATGAAATAAATAAACAAATAAAATTTAAAAATGAGTAAATTAAGAAAAATATTAAAAAATTTATTAATTAAATAATTATTAATAAAAATGAATAAATTTAATATACATTTATACAGATTATAAATATTAATAAATAATATATATTAAATATAGATATATAAAATGAATAAAATTTAATAAATAAACAAAAAAATTAGAAATGAATAAATTATAAAATTATTAAAAAACTTTTTAATGGAATAATTATTAATAAAAATGAATAAGTTTAATATATATATATATATATACATATTAATTATAAATATTAATAAATAATATTTATTAAATATAAATATATAAAATGAATAAAATGTTATAATTAAAAATATATTAATTTCTTATTCATTTTAATGGGTTTTATACATAATTATTCATTAATACATTTAATATAGAAATATATTCATATATATTTCTATATATATAAAACTATATATAATATTTCCTAAAATATGATTTATATAATAAAAAATATTTTCTCTTACATTAAATAAGTCATATATTTAGTAAATAATCATTTATAATTAAAAATTAATATTAATTAAAAATACCGACTAATTGTATAAAGTAATGTACATTAATTGAAAGTCATTTGTTTTTTAAATTTAACATATATCAAATGAGTGTTACATTGGTTTCACACATACATATGCACAATTACTTCATTTCTATATACAATGCACACACAAAAATATTTACTTAATTAATGAAATCTTATATAGAGACATACATCTAATACATATGTAATTTATTGAAATTTTAGTATTCATTTTAGAATTTCATTTAGTAACATGATATATTTAATATACCATGTTTCTAATTTTTAAATTTTATATATTTATTTTTAATATTATTACAGTTATGTATTATTTATTAATTTTTAATTTTTTTATATTTTTATGGAATTTAATCATTTTCTAATATTTATTTATATAGATTTGTTTACAAAGGTTAATATTTTCAATATGTATATATTCATCTTTATTTCAACATATATATATATTTTCTAATAATTCATATTTAATTAATAAAAATTACCCATTTTTTCAATAAATTTTTGAATTGTACTCATTTTTAATTATTCAATTTCAATTATTTTTAATATGATTTCATTTAAGATTATATATTCATTAAAAATGTTAAAAATATATTTTAAATGAATATTTATAAATAAATATATTTATAAATTTATATTTAATATGTTTATAAAATTATAATTATAAATAAATAACTATTATTTTTAAAGTATCTATATAATTATAAATAAATAATTATATTCATATTTAAGTAATATTAAAATTATAATAAATTTATTTAAATAATGAATATATTTACTATATATATATATATATTTAATATATATATAATTACATAAATAAATTTAATGATATAAATATATAAATTTTATTTTTTAAAAAAGTATTAATATAATTATAAATAAATAATTATATATTTAAATAATTATGAAATTATAATAAATATATTTAATTAATGAATATATTATATATATTTTTATATATATAATTATATAGATATATATAATGATATAAATATGTTTATAATAAATATATTTAAATAATGAATATATTTACTATATTTATACTTATATTTATATATATTAATTAAATATATATCAAATTATATAAATATATATAATTATATAAATATATTTATAATTATAAATAAAAAATTATAAATATATTTAAAAATATATTTAAAAATATATATTTACTATATTTATAAAATTATATATTTATAATTATAAATAAATAAACATAGTTTTCTTAAATTATTTATATAATTATAGATAAATAATTATATGTTTAAATAATTATAAAATTTTAATAGTTATATTTAAATAATCAATATATTTAACATATATTTATATATACACAATTATATAAATATATATAGTGATATTAATACATTTATAATCGTATACAAATAATTATAAATATATTTAAAAATAATTTTATTTATAATTTAATTATAAATCCTTTATGAGTGGTAATTTTTTTGCATTGATAAAGAATCCTTTTATTAGTGTTTCTTTAGCACTAATAAAGCTCTATCTTTATCAGTGATAAAAAAATGATGATAAAGATATCCTTTATTAGTGCTTATTAATTTAGCATTGATAAAAAGTATCTTTATCAGTGCTTTTTTGGAAGAAGTGTTAAAAATATCTCTGATCTATTTAAAATAACCCTAACATCAAAATTTCAGTCATGATTCTCAAGCTTTCGCAGAAGTCCCCTACTACCGATGCTCCTCCTCTACTTTCTCTCAGATGAATCAAGCCTCGAATCCAAGGTTTGTTCATTTTTCTCCTCCAATCTCATTTCTTGCTTGTTCGAGATCCACGATTTGCATTATTGTAGTGTTTTCTTGCCTCAGTGCTATCATTCATTATTGTAGTGTTTTCTTGACTCAATGTTTTCTTGTATTGGTGATTTCTACTCTTTTCTCATTCAACTCTTATTGATTTCACAAGCCTAGATGATCAATACCTCCCCCTTTGAGTTCAATGAGCTCCTTGAAATTAGTTTGGGTTCTTTCCTTAGACCATCTCCAACCCATGGTATTTTAGCGTGAAAACGCTAAAATAGCACAAGTATATCGATCTAACCAGGCACCATTCCTTGTGCTATTTTGAAGTGGATGTATAGTGCAGTGTTATCTGCTTTTTGTTTTTTTTCTTTTTTTTCTACCAATTTCAATTCATATTTTTATTTACTTTTGTAATATAAAAATTATAGCATAGAAAATGACACATCGATTGGAGATCATTTAACTATATCAACTCTATTTTAGAGAAAAGGTTACTATATTTTAGCACTGTGGGTAGGAGATGGTCTTTGGAATTTTAGGCCTAAAATTGGTTTCTTACTCTTCTTTTTATTCCCCTATACAGTGAGTTATGAAATTTTTATGTTGAAAATGTCCAAAATTTTAAGCATGTTCTTGGTTGTGCTTTGGTTAGACCTAATTGTTCATTCACTATAGATTTTTTTTACATTGCACTACTCTTCATGTATGCGCTTAAGTCTGGTAGGCTATCTATCTTTTGGTTAATCTAGTTTATTGAATATTATTATGTTATCATTTGGGAAGATTATTTGTTTGTCTTGGTTCTTTTTTGTATGGTTATTTCTGTGAGGGTTCTCACTAAACCTCTGAAGTGGTTTTCTTAGTAAAAAAAATATTTAATCTTGATTGAATGAGTGGGTTAAAATATAGAAAATAATTGAACATATAAATATCAATCCAAATGAGGTATAATTATTACTTTTCAAATTTTGTTATGTTAATCCACAAAGGTATAATTTTTGGTTTATTCATCGTTTAAAGTTCACTAATATCAAGATAAGAAAAGTACTAAACCTATACTAGGATATAACTAATGCATCCTAGTATTAAACTGGGTAAAGTTTTAAATATAATATTAGCTATAACCAATGCTTAGTCATAATAACCCGAATAAGGCATTAGGTGTGACTCAAGAACCAATTAAAAAGTTTTTAATTTAGTTTAAAAAATCAAACAAGGTGATGATACTTAATAAGTTATCATAAAAAAATCATTTCTTCCAACATAATCAACCCAATCATTATCTCATCACTGATGCAATCACTGAATCAAGTTTAAGTATCATTCATTGAATTATAATTCATTTAGGTTATAGTGAAAGAAATGAATTTCTTTGTAATATAAGACAATATATAAAATATAATACTTAACTAAGTATATTCATACCATTTAAAATCATTATTTAGAACTAAATCCATGTTTAATAAATGTAATCAAGATATCAGAACATAAATATGTACCTAATAGTAATTTCCTTTCTTGAAAAATGATCTAAGTCATGTTAATTTTAAAGTCAGTTTATCAAAATAAATTGAGGTAACATAAACCAAACATAAGATAACTACATTAATTTATAGATCTTAAAATTATTTCAATATTATAGAATTTCGAAGAATGAACTTATATAAATGAAAGATTTTAAATAATTAAAGAACAAAAGTACAAACTTCAATTTTAGAGAATAAATAATTTTAAAATAATTAAAAATGTTAAACATAATTTATAAAATAAACCAAGAATGAATATATAATGTTAATAACACATGCGATGTGGTTTCCATTTCACTACACCCAATCTAATGAAAAAAATTTATTCAAACCTGCTTTGGATAATTTTTCACTAAAAATGATCAATTGCACCCATAACTGTGCTATCTCATCACTCTATCACAATTCATAAACAACCCAAATCATCCCATGATCTTTTAAACACTCAAAATAATGTATAAAATCAAAACTTGGTGTAAATTCATGGTTGGTTCTTAAAAAAACCAAATCCGCTATTTTTATCTCACCCTAGGAACTATAGAACCTCTAATTTGACTCAAAATTAGATAAATTCAAACCAACATAAGATCGATATCACACACATACACCATTTAACACCTCATGGTATTTTTAAAAATAGTTTTGAATGTCATGGATATTTGTAAAACCTTATTATTGTTGATTCTTGAATAAATTGTATGGAATGTGATAGCTTAAATTCTCTTCTTCTTGTGTGATATTTAATAAAACTGGTTTCTTTTAAATGAATAGTCACTTGATTGAATTTTGAAATAAGCCCATGGGAACCTCATTATTTTGGTGGTTAGTCTAGGAAAATCTTGTGAGGATTTAAATTGTTAACTTACTCCTATCTTCTGAATTTTTTTTATTCATGTCATCTTTATAAAATGTTTTTGAAATTTTTAATAATAATTTTTTTCCTTAAACTAGGTGGTGACCTAGTTATATTTTTACGGGGTTTCTTATATTAAATTTTAGTTTTTAAAAAGTAAACTTGGTTTTAAATGTTAAAGTGGGTTTTGAAAATAAAAAATTTGGTTTTCCCTTAAAATGAACTGAAATGGATTCGGTGTTTTGATACTCATAAAGTGATTAAAAAGTGAACCTATTAAGTTTTAAATAATTAAAATTGTACATTTTCCATGTAAATGGTTTTAAACTTTTAATTTATTGTTTATGGATTTTGAATATGATTTTAAAAATTTTCACTTGATGATAATAGTTTTTATATAAAATGGGGCTCATATTCTATTAAGTGTTTTGAAAAATATTGGTCAATTCATAGATTTAGGAAATAAAATGATAAATGTTTTCAATTTCTTTACCAACTACCAAACTAATAACATTTAGATTTATGGAGACAACTATCATCCTCATCATATTCATCTACCGAAAAATTATTATTACATTTTGTTTCTTGAGACTCAACATTCATCTCTTCTTGACATGCACCTATGTTTCTTGAACAACTCTAATCAGTAGTCATCCCATACTGGGTACCAAAGATCCTTTTGGATGAATTAATATGATAATAGCTAACATAGTGTAGTAATTATTTTCTTAAATTCAATTATACATTTCCATCAAATCATATTGAAATTATTTGAAGCAATCAAATGTTGGGTACCCCTTATTAGAATTATCTATAACTTTCACATTTGATAATGAATATCTTATGTGTATTTATTTATTTTTGTAAAAAATGAATATTTTTTAATCCTAATTGGATAGATATGAATAAAAAATGGATTCATTATAATCATATAAATAAGAGTATGAAGATGGAGTTAAAGAGCTCACCATGTTTGCAGTAGAGCATTCATACGACCCTTCTAAAATCCTTGGTTTGTGTTTAGATTGTCGTTATTCTTGAAACTTTAGTCCGAAAGAGTTTTAAGAACATTTGGTTTGTCACAAAATAGATCAGTGCTATAAATATTGTACTAAACATAGAAAAAAACTATATATGTATGCCAATTGGGATGATACTGCAGTTTATAGATCATTTGATATGACTACCAGTATAAATGATGATGGAGATCACATGGAAGAAATGATAATGGAATTTGAAGATAAAAATTTTGACTGTCCAAATTTGTTTAAGAAGTTAAATAACTATTTTAAGATACCATTTCATACAAGTTGTAATAAATACACAACCTTGTTAGTGGTATTGTAGTTATATAATTTGAAATATGGCAGCTAATAGAGAGACACTATCTTTATAAAACTACATAGTCTCCCGAATGATGTGATACTAGAAGAAAATTAATATCCATGTCAAACATATAACACTATATAAATTCTATTTTAAATTTTCATGATATCTAAAAAAATACATGCTTTTCCAAATGATTTCATACTATTTCACAAGGACCATGAATCCTACATAAAATTCCTGAAGTGTGTCATAGACCGATATAGAAAAAATGAATAAAGTCCTCCAAAAGGTGTATGGTACTTTCCTATCCTTCCATATTTTAGAATAATATATGGATTTTAAGAAACCATTATAAAATTAACACGGCATGAAGTTACAATAATTCCAAAAAGAACACAATAGAGTGGGGATTGAGGAAGCTCACGAGCCAACCACTAAGTTTCATGTTCCACTTGATGACCCGAATATTATAACAGTCAATGATTCTATTGGAACATTCATATCATGAACATATAATCATATAAATATACATGAGGTATTTATTTAGAAAATTTGTTCATATGAAATCCTATAAAAGTTTATGAAAAATGGTATAAAGTGAGGTATGATATTACAAATAGATAAATAAACTTGGAATTTTTTTTTCAGATCGAGACAATCTAGTAAATCAACCAAGAAATAAAAAGTACCTTCCGAGAGTACCTTCTCCAATCTAGTTACACAAAAACATTTATTGTTATTAATACCTCATGAAAATACCATATTCAAATATTGAAATATATATTACATTACATATGAAAAATAAATATATGGAACTTTCATTAAAAAAGTAGTTAGTCTCAAGAGCATAAATGAGATTCTTGAGATTGAATGGATGAGAGTCTAAGTTGTGAATACATACATAAGGTATATTTTCATAATACTTATGTCCAAAAAATGATATAATATTTTCATTAAAGTAATAACTATTCATATTTTCTAAAGGTGTTTATATTAATACTATAAAAAGGGAAAATCGTGTAAAGTAAGATCTGGATTCATTAATACCTATATCATTCCTATTCTAGAAACTTATTTAGAGAAGGGAGAAATTGAGAAGAAAAATAATGAGATAAATTACGCGATTGAAAAAAATAGTAGTTGACAAACTATTTTTGTTGCCTACAATGTAGGTGTAAAACTCTATAATATAATCACATAAAATATATTTTTATCTTTTTCATTACTTTTTTTTTGTTTTTTAGGAAGCATTGGATGATGATAAAACTTAATTTGGATACACCAATATTTATTTTTTGGACCCAATGCATGTATATCTAAAATACCAACCACATATGATGTGTATGGTGATTTTTTAATGCACTGCAATTAAAATTTTATAAATAAACTTCAAATTATATGGTTCATTATGTGTTTTAACAAGATTTTTTATGATAGGGTGGTCACTAAATATAGTATAAATCATGGAACAGATTCAGTTACAGAACATAAAAAGCCTATAGATTACTTCAAATGGAAAAATATTAAGGTATGTATAGAAATAGTTAACCATCAAAACAAATTTAAAAAAATTACTTATTTTGGTAAATGTTTCTGTAGTCTAAAAAGTAAGATAATAGAAACTATTGTGGATATTGTGTTTTCAAATTTATGAGAGTGATCATAAACTATGAAAATCCCATCATCTTCAAATAGGTAATTTCCAAAGGTAATTAAAATTTTATTAAAAATATTTCTTAATCATTTTTTTATATATTTTCTCAGTACTACCAAGATTTCCAAGAGCCTTCATACTCAAAAGAAGAAGAAAATTTGTCTAGAGATGAGTGGGTAGCGTACATGGTGTAAGGATTTTTTCTGATAAAAAATTTATATCATTACCTTCTATGTTTCTGATCTAGTATGAGATATGAACTTAGAAATATATTTGGGGTGTGATGCATTAGTATCAGAATGCTTATATATTATTTTTGATTTGTTTATCTAGGATAAGTATAATGGAGGAAATCAATTTGTTTATAAATGAGAGTAAAACATGGTGTTAGAATGTATACATTCATCACGAAGAGGTGAATTCCTAATACTTATTTAGTTAATTTTATCATAATTTTATCTATATTTTATTTAATTTTATTATCATTTTTAGAATTAAATTAGACTAATTACTTCTCTATGGTTCCACCATGGGTGGTGGTAAATGCCATATAAAAATAAAAATACACTGGTTTAACTATGGTGGGCGGAATAACTATTTGGGCTATTCGATCATTGATTAGATGCATGATATAATCTTATAAATTCTTATTAAATCCATACAAGTAACACATAATGTTTACATTAGTGAAATGGATTGATTGAAATTAATTATTTTGTGTTGGTCAGAGTGGATATTCAAGAGGGGGTGAATTGAGTTCCAATTAAAATTTCTGTTAAAATATTGTCTATTTAAAATCCCCCAATTTATAAAACAAGTTAAACTATAGTGAATTTATACATATTTTAAATGTTCACTTAGATTCTCAAAGATTGATTAGGTCTCAGTTAATTTAATCACAAGATTAAACTATCTTTTGAAAATAATCTACTAATTTACAATAAGTGTGAACACTTGCTAATTTAAGTATCAAAGTAGCTTTAAAATGGTTTTGTATTTCAAAGTAATAGCAGCGGAATAAATAAGATATATGTAGTAAACTTTGAAGTTAAATTAAAAATGCACAATAGATATAAGAAGAGGTTCAGTCTCAAGCTGAGTCTTAGTCCTCTCAAATTTATATAAATTTGATCCACACCCTGGATCGGGGTTAACAATAGATTACAAAACTATCCAGGCCACGCAGGGACCTCTACCACTGTTCTTCGTGGGAAACAAAACAAAGACCAAGCCACACAAGGACCTCTTCCATAGTTTTCGTGGGTAAACAAGAGATAAGAGATTTGGAGTAAGTATTTTGATATACTCCAGTTCAGTGCAGGAGACAGTGTGTGTATAAGAAATACATAGTACACCACACTGATCTAAAGTTAATAAATAAATCATGTAGAGAATATAGATAAGAGTTTAGAAAGCTCTAGTGATTATCAATGCAGCTCTGGACTCGTTGGATTCATCAGGAATGCTTCTGAGTCCTTCTCTAGTTTTTCTATTGAAAAAAAGAGTGTCGTAGTCATCTTTTCTTCTACAGGAATGAAGATGATCTCTTGATTCATCATGTGTTCTTCAGTGGTGTTGAATTTCATTCATGAGAATTCTTTGAAAGACTTGCAATCTCCTTATTGTTCAGGATTTTTCTGCTTGTTCAGTACAGTGCTCTCGAGTGTATGTAAGTTCTTCTTGTTGTATCATCACACTTTTCTAACTTCACTGCTTGCGCTTGTTACACGTGTACTACATTTCAATATTTCTTATATTCCACGAGTTCTGGAAGTAGGAATGATTCCATTTTCATAGGTACGAGATACAGTTTCCTGACATGCCAACAACTATCATTAAATAACATTAATTGCATTAAAAACATCAAATATGACCGTTAGAATTATTTAAATAATATTGATAAAAAGTTAAGAAACAGTGTCACAATGATTATGTAAATGATGTCTTCTTCACAGTATGTGGTTCACAGTATGAGCTTCACGGTATGAGCTTCATGGTATGAGCTTCCCAGTGTGTAGCTCACGGTGTCTGGATCACGGTGTCTGGGTCACGGTGGCTGGTCACGGTGTCTGGGTCATGGTGAGTCCTTCACAGTGTCTGGTCACGGTGAGTCCTTTACGATGTCTGGTCACAGTGAGTCCTTCACGGTGAGTCCATACTTATAAAAATATCTGTATTTGGACTTAGACAGTAATATGTAGAATATGGATTAGGTTTAACCATTAGAGAGTAAGAGAACTTGAATCATAAACATAAATTCTTGATAATATATGTGAGATTTATGATCATGCATGAGACTTGTAAATAATAAAGAGAGTAATTAAAATCATAATATTTGTTATCATTAAAACATGATGAGTAGTTATTATAGAGATTGAAGAGAATTAGCAAGATGTGAAATGAAGATTGAGATTAATTAACAGTAATAGGATTTGTGATCATTAAAACATGATTAACAAATGAGGAGTCTAACATTTTGAATTAACAATATGTGAAATTAAATTATCCTACCATCATATCACATAGGATCTCACAATCATTACACGAGTAGTGGTGTTTAACATAATGTTATTATTCTTATAGATATTTGTTTACCAGATCACCATCAAAATATGTGTCCACTGGTAAATAACTAATATGAATGTACACATTTATTATGTAAAATGTACAATGCTTACAAGCTCATTAATTAAAAATTCATCATCATTATCAATAAAAATACATGATAATATGGATGTTCCCATTTTGATGAACAAATAATCATGATGTTATGTTATAGTTTATCAACACATAGAATATTGAAAAATATGTACTAGTCTATAGCATAATCCAGGAAGACTTAATGGATTCACTAGATTTTAGTTTCATTTGGATTCTATAAAGGGATATAAAGATGTTTAATAATATCAAAATGGGTAAACAATTTATAATAGAGTTTAGCATCTTATGAAAATAAATAATTGGTCAAACTAAAGTTTGTTCCATCAGATAAGGTAAATGGTTTAATATGGAGTTTTTACTCTCTATGATGGTGAAAGGGAAAGAAATATTTTATTACATTCCCTAAAAACTCAAATGTAAAAAATTATTTTAGTTTAATCAATGAACACTAATAGGTTTAAACTAATGTTTAATGTTTTCTAGGAATAAATAAAGGGATACACTAATTTTTATTATAATCTAGGAATATATAATGTGTTATGATAGTTTTTTTTGTAGAGGATAAGAAGAAAATTATTAATATATGAGTTTTACACCAACCCAAAAGGATAAAAGTATTTATAGTAATTTTGTATAATACTTGAATGTTATATTATTATAAAGTTGTTAAATATATCATGTTTTTTGGATTGAGCTTCTAAAATATCTCATATGTATCCCCAGTGAGTGAATAAAAAATTTTATAGTTTGGATTCATAGTTTAAAAAAATTGGACTAGGAATGACAATTATCTTTGGAAAATGAATGTTATAATTTTAAACTGTGATAAAGAAAAACTATATTTTAATATATCAAATATAGTGTAAAAAATCATTTATGATGATATTTATAGTTTATAGACTTTAAGAAAGAAATATCTTATAGGTAATTATTATCTATGTATGATGGTATTACATACAGTTTAAGTTCATGTGGAAAAGACCAATGAAGGAAGTTAAATTTCATATTAGATGGTCTAATGTACTTTATTTTAGGGTCATGTAATATTAACAAAATTACTTGTATTTTAGTTTCATATGATCAATAATAATTATATTATAGTTTAATGATATATAACCAGAACAAATTTCTTTTTAGTTGGTTTTATCATAATTTTATCTACCTTTTTAGTTAATTACCACTTCATTTTTATCTAATAATTATTTTTTTTAATTTTCATAGATATCATGAAGAAATTAATTCATCAACAAGGATGATTCACTCTTACTACTATGATCATTCACACAACAAGGATGATGCACTCTTGATAATGTAATTTTATTTTTATTCTCTAATACATTCAACATCCTGAGTTATCAAACTATAATATTTTTAGATAACCTAGAGTGTTGAATTCAATGTGTGATAAAAATACACGGTGGAATCAACCATACCTCTAAGCGATACATGGTGCACCCGGTATGAATCAAATTGTGTGGTTTAAGTTTAAAAATGAAATTTTATTATTGTATTGTTTCATATTTATGTTTAATTATTTATTTATAGTATTAATAATATAAGAATTGTTTTCTTATACAGGTGGAATATTTTTCTCAAGTTGGAATGGTTTGTTCGAATATGATCATGCTTGTGAGATATTGGACTTTGAGGCTACAACTACGATAATGAAAATAAGGAAATGTGTCAAGAATGTATACATACATCATAAAAATGTGAATTTATACTACTTATATAGTTAATTTTATCACCATTTTATCAACTATTTTTAAGTTAACTTACTTATCATTTTTATCTAATAATTAGTTAGTTTTTTTATAAATCTTGTGGGAAGTCATATTTTTCCATCAATTGTCTCCATCAATCCAGAAAAGTGAGAACATTTTGATTTTGGATGAGGTGTTTCAGAAAACATGTGGTTTCCTCTTCCATACAAATGGAACATTTCTTTCTTTTCCAGCTTGGTGAATAAAATTGAAAGAAAAACACTCATCACATAATCAATCAACTGCAACTCAATTTGATAAACAATGTTCTAAATAGGACTAAAACTATATGTTTTTAGTTAATAACATTCATTTTAGTTCAAAACACACATCACATGATCAAAACATATCAAAAAATCAGATTTTTTTGATACTTTAGGACAATGATCCATAAGCCATTTAAGATGTGTAGGAGTTAGAAAAACCTCAATTTGACACATGGTGTCACTAGTATGAATCCAAGTGTGTCTTTTTATTTAAAATTGACATTAATTTTAATAAAAAATTCCACTAACATACTCAAAATTGAGAAAATTCATTCATATTATTTTTATACTTAAAAAAATGATCAATAAGTCTTTTTTTGATGATTAGGAATTAGACACACCACAATATGATACAAAATATGCTCGATATAACTCCAAGTGTATATTTTTATTTAAAATTAAAATTAATTTTAGTAAAAAATACAAGTGAAATACTCAAAACTAATAAAAAACATTCTTACTATTTTGATAATTTAGGATAATGATCCATAAATCCTTTGTGATGTGTAGTAATCATCCATAACTCAATATGATGCACATTATTGCTCATATAACTCAAAGTGTCCTCTATCAGTTTAAAATTGACATTTTAGTTCAAAAATGTGTTATACATTGAAAACTGAGAAAACATTTTAGATTGGCTTGATAATTTTTCAAAAATATTTATAAGTCATTTTTGGTTTATAGGAATCAGTCTCACATTAAACTAACACACAATGTAATCAATATGAATCAAATTGTATGTTTCCAGTTTAGAATGACATTTTAGAAAAAAAGACAAGTGAAATACTCAAAACCAAGAAAAAAATTGATTTTTTTTAATACATTTGGAAAATTATCCATAAGTCATTTTCAACGTGTAGGAATAAATCAAACAACAATATGATGCATGATGTGACTAGTATGACTCCGAGGGTGTCTTTTCTTTTAAAATTCACATTAATTTTGGTAAAAAAGGAAAGAAACATACTCAAAACTAATAAAACATATTTTTATTATTTTAATACTTTCCTAAAAATATCCATAAGTCATTTTTGATGTGTAGGAATAAGTTGCACCTCAATTCGATGCATAGTGTGACTGGTATAACTCCAAGAATGTATTTTTATTTAAAATTGACATTAATTTTAGTAAAAATAAAAGAAACATACTCAAAACCAAGAAAACACATTCATATTGTTTTAATACTTTATGAAAATTATCCATAATTCATTTTGGATGTGTAGGATTCAGCCACACCTCAATACGATGCACAATGTTCCTGATATCACTCCAAGTGTGTATTTTTATTTAAAATTTCCATTAATTTTAATAGAAAACACAACATAAATACTAAAAACCAAGAAAAAACATTTATATTTTTTTGATACTGTAATAAAATGATATATAAGTCATTTTTTATGTGTAGAAATCAACCAATGCTCCATCCGATGAAAAATGTTCCTGATATAACTCAAATCATATAGTATTAGTTTAAAATTGGAATTTTAGTTCAAAAATTATGTCACGCACAGAAAAACAGGAAAAATCAATCATATTTTCATTATAATCTATGAAAAAAATTCATAAGTAATTTTGGACATAAAAGAATTAGTCTCACAATAAAACGACCCATGATGTGACCGATATGACTCAAAGTGTGTGTTTCTAGTTTAAAATGATATTTGTTTTGTAAAAATGACAAGTGATATACTCAAATATCATAAAATACACTAATATTGTTTTAATACTTTCATAAAATGACCCATAAGTCATTTTTGATGTGTAGTAATCAACCACACCTTAATCCGAGTCACGGTGTGACTGGTATGAATTAAAGTGTCTTTTTATTTAAAATTGACATTAATTTTAGTAAAAAAGAAAAATGACATAATCAAAACTGATAAAATGAATTCATATTGTTTTTATAATTTATTAAAAAGATCCATAAGTCATATATTATGTGTAGTAATCATCTACACCTCAATTCAATACACGGTGTGTCCAGTATCACTTAAAGTGTGTCCTTTTTATTAAAAATTGACATTAATATTAGTAAAAAGCACAAGTGACATACTCAAAACTAATAAAACACTTTAGGATTATTTTAATAATATATGAAAGTTAACCATATGTAATTTTTTATGTGTAGGAATCAGCCTCACCTCAATCCAATGCACAATGTTCTGAGTATTACACAAAGTGTCTGTTATTAGTTTAAAATTAATATTTTAGTTCAAAAGTGTGTCACACACTAAAACCTTAGAAAAAAATGCTTTAATTGTCTCAATAATTTATGGCAATAATTTATAAGTCTTTTCTGATTTTTAGGAATCGGTATCATGTTAGAAAAACACATGATGTGATCGGTCTGGCTCAAAGTGTGTGTTTCCAGCTTAAAAAGACATTTTAGTTAAAAAGGTAAGTGATATAATCAAAACTAATAAAACACATTCAGATTGTTTTGATACTTTATAAAAACTATCCATAAGTCATTTTTATGTGTATGAATCTCTAGTACCACATTCTGACACATGGTGTGATCGGTATGACTCCAATTGTGTCTTTCAATTTAAAATTTACATTAATTTTAGAAAAAAAGACTACTGATATAATCAAAACTAATAAAATGAATTCATATTGTTTTCATACTTTATAAAAACCATTCATAAGTTATTTTTGAATTTTAGGCATCATCCTCACCTCAATTCGATACACTATGTTTCTCATATTACACAAAGTGTTCGTTATCAGTTTTAAATTGAAATTTTCGTTCAAAAAGTGTCACTCACTAAAAACTAAGAAAATTTTCTCATATTTTCTTAATAATTTAATAAAAATATTCATAATTCATTTTTGACATTTAGGAATCAGTCTCAGATCAAACTGACACATGATGTGACTGGTATGACTCAAAGTGCATGTTTCTAGTCTAAAATGATATTTTAGTAAAAAAGACAAGTGACATACTAAAAAGTAAGAAAACACATTTATATTTTTTTGATAATTTAGGAAAATGATCATAAATTAATTTTTAATGTTTATGAATCATATTCACTTAAACTCGATGCACTATGTGATTAATATGACTCTAAGTGTGTCTTTTGATTTAAAATAGACATTAATTTTAGTAAAAAAGACAATTGACATACTAAAAACTGATAAAATGAATTTATATTATTTTTAAACTTTATAAAAATGATACATAAGTCAATTGTGATGTATAGGAATCATCCACACCTCATTATGATACATGATGTACCCACTATGACCCAAAGTTTCTGTAATCAGTTTAAAATTGACATTTTATTTAGAAAAATGTCACTCACTAAAAACTGAGAAAACACACTCAAATTATATTGATAATTTAGAAAAATTATTCATAAGTAATTTGTGACATTTATGATTTAGTCTCTTATAAAAATGACACATGATATGAATGATATGACTCAATGTACATATTTCTAGTTTAAAATGACATTTTAGTATAAAAACACAAGTGACATACTCAAAACTGAGAAAACACATTCAGATTATTTTAATAATTTTGGACAATGATACATAACTAATTTATGATATATATAAATTTATAACACATAAATTCGACACATTATGTGGTTATTATGACTCAAAGTTCATGTATTTTATATATAAGTTCCATTTTAGTTTAAAATGCACATCACATCGCCAAAACTGAGAAAACAAGATTAGATTGCTTTTTCATCATTCAATATGCTATTAAATAATTAATTTAGTTACCATTTTTATCTTATGATTATTTAGTTAATTTTCATAGGGATAATTCTTGAAGATGAATAAGAAATGGTGTGATGTGTACGAAACAACCACAACTCAATATGATACACGATGTTACTGGTATGACTAAAATTTTAGTATAAAATTGACACTTTCTCTCGAATTTTTTTCTTTATATTATTACTAACATAATATTTTTTTCTTATTCATTCACATTATTTTTCTTGAGTTGGGGTATTTTTTGGTAATAACATGAGTTGGGGTCAGGGGCCAAAGAAAAAGGAACATTAATGTTTTTCAATGCCTATGATTTTTTACTTATTCATGTAATTTTATAAAGAAATGTCTGAAAAGTATATAATATAGTTTTTTATTCTTGTATTTGTGTTTTAGATTTTATTTAATTTAAAATATGTATTTGCACCTATTTTTTGATATTGTCTCTAATGTTACAGTGTGCTGTAAATTTAATAGCACACTGCAGTATTCCCCCTTTATCATGGATAAATAAAAGCACTGATAAATGTGGTATTTTATTAGTGGATTTCTAGTATTGATAAAATCCTATGAATTTTAATCATGCTCGGGTAGTCAACACTTTTCTAGCATTGATAAAATGAATTTTTAGCGCTGTTAAAGGCCTGTTTTGTAGTATTTTGCCAACCAGGAGTAGGATCATCTACCTTGTAGTGAACAAGAGGACTTATGAGAGATTATAGATTCCAAAAAAATATCAGTCATGTTTTATACACCTACAATTCCATATTTTGTCAACCCAGAGTTCCTCATTGAGTCCCAAGTAGTCTGTTTTTTACAGATTATCTGGGTGACATTTCACCACCTTTAGGACCATCAACTGGCTTACCCAGAAATCCATGAGAACCTCGATGTCATTCACCAATAGAAAAAGAGGTTTTATAGTGTGTCACTCTCAGTATCTTAGCATCCATAGTCATATGTAAACCTCTATACTCTCCAACACACCTATAGTAATATCCTTACTGTAATCCATCATGTCATGGGAGATGCATCTTTATATGTGAAGATCAGAGATTGGGGGTTGTATGTCACCCTATATTTCAGTCCTATCCTATAAAAGTGATGAGACCTTCAGTCTAGACCACCTACTGACAATGAAGGTTCCCCTATGACTACCTCCATGGTAAATGTGGTCACCACCGACCCACCAAAGTATTAGAGGAACATGTCCACTGATGTAGGTCATGAAAGGGAAAACCCACCTCAAGTGGTGATACTATACTAGGAAGACCCCTTAGCAGGAATCTGAACTTGTCATCCGAGATAGGCACTAGGAATCGGAAGTCCCCCTAATGAGACGTTAATGCTTTCCTGTCGCTACGTGGACAAAGTCAAGGGACATTCCAAACCCACCAACCCATCTAAATTTGTGCCAAGAGTTGAGTCGAACCCCAGGATAGCTACCTTGGTCCAAGAGCATGTGGAGTATAAAATAATCACTGTTGAGATCATTCATGAGTAGTGCTTAGACCCTAAAAATGTCATAATAGATCCTAAATATTATACCATGGGGAAATCGATCCACCATGGCCAGATTCCCTAATTTGAACTAGGTGGTACCATGCACTTGGTTAGGGAAGAAGAAAAGGGTTATGGAAAAAAACCAAGATATCAGTCACCCACCCCACCCGAGTATCATGATTATCCACCTTGGGATAAAGTATGTGCTGATACATAAGTCAATGAGCCCATCAATGCAGTTTTGGCCACAAATACTCACCAAGATGACATGATATCTGCTATCGTTTCCCATGTTGAGGCTCTAGAAATATAAAAGGTGGAAGTCCCTCTTAAAGGAAAGTTGTACCCAGCATGGGTGGACCATGTTCAAGTGCCCCTAAATTTTTGAAATCCTAGATTCACCCCATTTAATGGGATGGGTTACCCACTATAGAATCTTGACCACTTTTCCTTATATTTCATTCCAATGTTGGGGACTCTAGATTAGTAGGTTTCTGCCAAGATTTGATTCGTTGTTCAAAATTTGGAAAAACTTGCCTTCATATAGGATTGTAAGCTACCCACAAGTTCTGTTTCCAATTGGTAGGACCTCTTAAGATAGTTCTTATACCATTTAAGCTCCACCTCATGTAAAACGAGCATCGACAACCTCTTAAAATGAAAGTATAGCCCAGATGAGAAAGTCACTAACTTTATCTCTCAATGGAAGGGAATCACATACTCAATCAACATGTAACTTTCCCAAGAAAAACTAATTATGATTTGAATATATAATTTCAAGAATGATATGGTCTCTACCATTATCTCCCAAACTACCGAATAGGTTTTTGGGAGTTATAAAAAAGGATCAGCTTCAGGAAGAAGACTTGAAGAGAAATAAATAAAAGTCATAGACATTACCCCTTCCGGCTCTCATAATAAGTATCGTAAAAGTAGAGACAAATACCTCTATGTATGTAGGGGTTCTTGAGATGATACACATACTAGATCCTTTGCCGAATGATCCTCACTGAGTGTTGTCGTACGAGGTACATCCTTACCTAGTACATCCCTAATAGGCACAACCTTATTAGGAATAGTCACCTTGATGAGAGAATGTGGATCTAGACCTCTCATCAAGGCCATGCTCCCTGGGTCCCTTTTATAGAAATATAGAACAAGGCCTATTATTTTCAGGATTTTTAGGTCACATGATATTTCATATGCACCCTGGAGAAGGGAATAATAATGTTTATAGAATGAAAGTGACCTAAGGAGGCTGGACTCACTATTTGTGCCGATCACTACCCATATCACAAGATCATAGGAAACACCACCAAAGAATGTTTTGTATTAAAAGATTGAATCTAGGACTTAGTAGATCATGACTTAGTCAAACTAGGTGATGTTCCAACATAGGATACACATGTCTTTATTGACCCTATTATGGATAGTGAAGAATTCAGTGAGTGGAAATAGGTTTCCAGCTATGGGACATAGAATTATGATGACTGGTTGGTTCATAATATAGTCAGTCATACCCATGGTATAATTCGTTTCCACTTGAGTAATCCATAAACTCATTTGGTTATCATGACTCCCCTGATTTCTACCTCTACATCTACATCATAACCACCCAAGTCATGAAATATTAGATACTGGTAGTGCAATGGAAATTAGAGTCCCTAGCCGGTGCAAAAACCTACTCACACTCTTGGTGATTTCATGACTTCCAAATTAGGAGATGTACCCATGGTATGTCTAGACATAGAATATTCCATGTATGATGAGAAATATTACACAAATCTGAATTATATTGAACTAGTGGACCACTTCACATCTGCCAACAATGAGGAGTTTCATGTAGACCCATCGGGTGCCTCCAGCTGACACCATCAGAGGAGAGGTAGAGGACATGCCAACGTATAGAATGATTATTTCATAAATTAAAACTAGGATACTCATTCTACTAATACTAGGAAAAAGGACTTGGATAAGTCTCAACAATCACAACCCTATCGATCCACACCATCAGGTATTACCCTTTAGATTGTTATGTTAGTTGAATACATAGTTTATCTATAACCATTCCCTAATCATCTGCAACCAGCTAGATCTCGACCTCATTCAATAGACACTCAACTATTAGTTGTTCAGAGCAGACTACCTAGTCATTAGAAGAATACTTCTAGTACTAGCTCTCCCTTAGTTCTTCATCCAATGGAAGCTGCTTTACCCTTTCCCAAGGAACAACCCTTTCCAAGAAAATATATAACACTCTAATAGAAGTATGATGTGATAAAGAATTTCTCTAGCATACCCACGAGGCTTTCCATCCTTAAGGATCACTACTTATTAGCGAAAATGAATGAGTCCCTTCCATATTCTTTGAAAATACCCTTCTATTTTGAGGCTAATGTAACTTACTCTAAGGCTTTCTATGCAGTTGAGGATGAGTAAGATGAATGTCAATCCATTATATCATTTTCTAGAGAATATGTGGGTGTCACCATTCATTGGTAAATATGCCCACTGAATATCACATTTCAGTTCAATTGTGTATAAATCCACCACTTCCTAGTGTATGATAGATCTAGGATCAAACTCATCCTAACATGGATGCTCCATAATCAGATAATTATTGAAGAATATTTGATTCCCTCTAACCTAAAATCTCAAGGGTATGATAAGAGTAAGTAATAATCATGTGGAAAAATTCAGCTGAAGACTGAATTCAGTGGCTTGGTATCAAGTGATGAATTTATGGTAGTCTCATGATATAATTCTTATAATGAACTATTAGGAAGGTGTTTCCTTCTTTTTTCATGAAACAATCTCTTATTCATATCACAAGTTCCTCAAATACTCCATATATATTCAAGAAAGGGTACTCTAGGGGTGATGTATCCCCCTTTGACTCTTGTGAGGCTCACTACCTAGATGTTGGTTACTACAAAAGGGAAGGAAAATAAGTCCATACTAATGATATTGAGTGCATTAATGAACCTAAAAAATCAAATGACCACTACGGTTGATCCATGGAAAGATTTAAAAGAGAGTTTTCCCTCTAATTCATCGGTTAGAGCCTATGATTCCTGACCTAGGGGGTTGTTTCATTATCTCAAAGAAAATGGAGTGGTCAAAAATAACCTCATACTCCTATAGTGGATAGTCACAACTAATACCTGAAGACCATAATTCTATTAAGAACTAAAAGGTTCACCCCATATACACCAATCTATGGAATTCCCACATGTTCCACAAAGTAGGGCCGACTTGATGAAGGTCATCTCATTACCATTGATTTGATATTCAGAGTGGACCTTATATCTGGAAACCAAATGGAATTGGATCAAAGACTTATATTTCCATAGTCTCAGTAGAGTAAGAACCCCTTATCAAGGATTCAATATCCTCCAAAGTAGATGATGGTGCTTTCTCTTAGCCAACTAGCATAGAATATCCACCTACTCCTTCTGACCCCCTATCTCAGGTGATGGAGAGGATTTAGAAGACACCCCTCTTGCATTTTAAGAGGGTGTCTCCACCACTATCAATGAGTTAAACCATATGAACCTTAGTACTAATGAATATATGAGGCTGACGCCAATGAGATCCCCATAACAAACCCTCAATTTGTCATTCATTACCTTGGACTCCCTGTGAGTCAACACAACTTTAAACAGCCTCCCAAAAAAATATACCCCTCACAGTGCTATGATAGAGGATTAATTTGACAAAATTATTAAATAAAACATTTTAAGGGAGGTCTAGTACCTTTGGTGGATAGCCAACATTTTTCCATTCAAGAAGAAGAATGGGAATATTAGAGTCTATATTGACCTTTAGGACCTTAATCACCACAATCTGAAGGATGATTTCCCCCATATAATGAAAGATCTATTGATTGATTCTATAGCTAGGTTGCGAGACCTCTCCTTCATGAAAAAAAACTAAAAGTAAAATCAGATCCAGATGGACCATGAGGATGAGGATTACACCACATTCAAAGTTCCCCAAGGGACTTTCTTCTATCAGGTAATTCCTCACATATTGAAGAATTCTAGAGCCAATTTTTAGTGATCCACGTACAACATCTTTAAGCCAATTCTTGGGATGTTAGTGAAATTTTATGTAGATGATATGGTGTTTAAATTATGAAAGTGTTAGGGCCATATCAAGGATCTTGAGAAAGTGTTCAGCTTCCTCTGATCCCAACAATTAAAGAAGATCCCCCTAAAGTACACATTAACTTTTATCATTGGAAAATTTTTCAACTTTTTCATAAGAAATAGAGGTATCAAGATTGAATAGGAAAAGATCAATACCATCAATCAAATGCCTCTCCTAATAAATCTATGAGTGTTTCAAGGCCTCAAAATACACTTAACCTATATATTATGATTTATTTAAAATATGACAAAAAAGTGTATGTATTTATCAATGATCATGAAAAGGCACCATTTATCAGTGGAATGAGGAGTGCAATATTGCCTTGAGGATATCAAATAATAGTTATTGTAACCTCTAGTTTGGATTCCATTTATCTAAGGAAAACCTTTGGTCCTTTATATAATTGTCTTAGAATGGTCCCTCAGCACCCTCATATCCCATAAAAAAAATGAGTTCAGGGAGAAAAACTTATATTATCTCATCCACATGCTGATTGACATAGAGACCAGGTACTACCTCATCGAGAAGAGTTTCCACATGTTTATTTTTGAAGTGAAGAAGTTATAATATTATTTTTAGTGTGTTGAGATATAGTTGGTGTATTGAGTATACCTAATAAAGTATATCCTCAATCACCCCATACTGATGAGATTATTGGTGTGTTGGGTGATGATCCACTAATACTTCGACATCTGGTTTGTCCCACAAAAGGCCATTAAATGCCAGATGTTATAAAAATTCCTAGCCTCACATCCATCCCTTGAAGAACTACCCCTAGATTTATATTTTATGAATAACTATATTATATCATTGGATCAAGATATAACGTGTTGGTAGATTCACTTCGACGGTCCCCCCCAGAGTATGACTAGTAGAAGGATCAATAACCCTAAGCTTAATAGGGTGGGCCTGAGGATTGTCTTCATCACTTCGACACATGTCATCTTTCTATACTATTTCTAGTTGTTTAAGGATGAAAAAACAATGAGGAAGAGTTTAAATACCTTATTACTAGCCTTGAGTTGGACCTAAAGATTTATTTCCCCTATTTATATGTGAATGAAGACTCTGATATAGTAATAAAATATATAAAGGGTGAATACAATGTTATAAAGAAAGAGCCCATTCCCTTGCTAGAATGAACATATCATCCGATGGCCCAGTTCCCTTCCCAGTAGAAGGTGAATCATATTCCATGGTCACAGAATGGTTGATCCAATACTTTGGAAAGTTTATCCAAATATGTTATAGAACCCGGCCAGGATGACCTGGTAATTCATGTGGCACACGGGAGGGTTAGTCCTCCCGCGACATCAAATGAAGAAAACCAATAGTTATATCAACTGGATGCAAATACCAATTTTATAGGACCCTTTTACCACCTCCACATTTTTAAGGAAATGTTTGATCATAAAAATAACTTTTTAATGTATCTCCAACATGGAATACTCCTACCAGACTAAGACGATCGTGAGAAAACCTACCGACATTCAGTACATTTTACCCTCCAGAGTGGGACTAACCTTTAGAAAACCATCTATAGCCATGGGTTCGATGGAATTATCCTCCTTTTTATACAAGGATGGAATATTAATCAGATCATGTAGTAGGTCCATGATAGATCATATAGCTCCAATAAAGCATAATTAAATCTCTCCCACCAAATTTAGTGGTTGGGATACTTTTGGCCCACTATGGTTCATAAAATCAATGAGTTTTTCAATAGGTTTCATGCATTTCAAATTCATGAAAACATTCTTCATTGACCACTAGATCTTCTACACACTTACCATTATTCTTTCCCCTTTACAATATGGGGACTTAACGTTGTGGGTATATACCCACAAGTTATAACTTGATAGTGCAAGTTCATTTTGATCACAATAAAATTCTTTTTTCCAAATGGTAAAAAGTAGTTCTCCTTAAGGAAATAAAAACTTTATTCATGATCATGTTCAGAAGCTCTCACATAATCCATCATTTTAGAGTGCCTAATGTTATTCTCACATACAACAACACCAACTTTCATGTTTACAAGCTAAATAAATTGTATACCTAGTACAACATCAAGTCTAACTATAATTCTCACTACCATGAATAGAAAAATGGGTAGATTGAGGCATTTAACAAGACCGTCTCTAACATCTTGCAGAAAATAGTGGGTCCAAAAAAAGAGTTGGATCGACAAGATCCCCAATTATCTTATGTACTATTATATGACAACTCAAATTTCCACCTAGGAGACCCCATACTGCCTGGTATATGGAATAGAGGTATTCTTACCCATTGAGGTTTAGTTTCTATCACTCTTAATGGATATATATGAATCTGAGACCCCAAAAATAATGGAATAAGTCTATCTAGATAAGTTTTAAGACCTCAAAGAAAATAGGCTTTAGGAATAGCATAACTTATAGAGGCACCATAATAGGATAGCAAGACTGTTCAATAAGAAGGTTCACCTCTACTTCAACCTCTAGGGTGAAATGGTACTAGTTCTCAGAATGCTAATGATACTCATAAGAAATCATATGAAGTTGGAACCCAAATGGGAAGGACCTTAAAATATTCATAAGTTATATTATAATGGAGAATAATATTTAATCACTATAGATAGAGATCGTATCACACCTCCTATTAACTCCATGTTTCTTAAGTAGTACTTTGTGTGAAACCATGGTCTAGGAATTATAACCATAAAATATTTTTAAATGGTCTAAAATCTACTAACTAAAACTAGGAGTCTTGTTCAAAGCTACATGACCCTAAATTTTAGCAACTATGGTCCATGCATTATGACCATAAACTATTTATATCCCCTATGGTCCAAGATCTAAGAACTTAAACTAGTAGAATACAAAATAGAGTTATATGAATTTAAATAGGACATAAAAATGTCCTCAAAAAATGATGTTAAAAAATAGACTTAACTCATGACATAAAAATGGGATTCCCCATGGCAGCCAAGGGATGCTTCAATATCCTCACCAGAGGGGCGATCCTCCCACTTCCAAAATGGGTCTCCTACTATGATGTATCCCCAGAACAATGCATGGATTGATTCTCATTTACATGGGATATGTAGTGATGAATATACCCCATGTCTTAGGTTCCAACCTCAAGTTCATCATAAACCCTCACCCTAGGGAAAGGGGGAGTTATTATCACTAATATTTGTGCCTCTGTCCTCACTACGATCTAGGCATTATGACCGTAAACTACATGTAGTTTGTTACCGGGTATTTATATGGAACATGGGATTGTATCTACCTCCTTCATTCTGGATTTCACTTCTTTCATACCATGAAAATAACCTTAAAACAAACACTCCCCTATCCTAAGCATCATGACTTTAAACGTTTTTCCAAATCCCCCTTGGTCCTAGGTGCATGAACTTAAACTATATAACCAATGTCCTTTTATACGATGTCGAAACCATAAAAAATACATCCCATCCTCAATGTAGGGGATGACCCCACCTATTTTTAATATTTTTATTTTACCATAACAAATATTCATAACTACATGTGAGTTGATTCCCATTCTCGTGGGATAATAGTGAAACTTAGACCTCCTATCTCTGGGCCTACCTGCAAACTCATCACAAAACTTCACATTAAATATGGTTCTATCACTCTCAAATGTCCTTGGTCAACCTCATTATGTATAATACCCCAATCATATTCCTTGACCCATTAGTAATGAAAGAAAACCTTATGACCCAACATGAGGAAGAAGAATGGGAATCTCAATGCGTAAGCCCCACACATGTCATCAGAACATGAAGTTAAACTATAGCCTTACCTCAAATAAAACTAGGATTACTAATATGATAAATATAAGATGAACCAAACCAAATTACTCAGCACATGGTGTAAAATTGTATCCTTACATCATATAAACTTAAGATTCCTCATATCATAAATATGAGATTATTCATTATCCTTTCTAGAGAGGACACCTCCTTACCAGCATCGATCTCTTACCACACCGCCTTCTAAAACTACAAGTGGCTTGATTCACATTCCAAATGTGATACGTATCGACACTTAAACCTCCTGTCTTCATGCCCATCCTCATCACCAACCTATTTTGGGGTCTCTCATTGGTCCAAACCTTATGACCATAAATAGTGTGTAACTGGTTCTTGGATTTCTTTGTGTGGGTAATAACCCCCTTAGCTCTTTTACATTTGGTTTTAACTCATATAAAACACCTGATCATCCTCAAATTAAATGTACCCCTCCTGGTTTAAGAATTATGGCCTTAAAATATGTATGTTCATCCTAATTGGCCCCATCATCACATAATTTTCTTCATCCCTAGTGTTTTATAAAGCCAATGCCCCTTCCCTTTTTCATCACAACCCTGCTTGAGAGGATTTCCCCTCCAACATAGGTATTTTACCACATCATTTTTCTATAACTATGTATCGATTGATTCCCATTCCCATGTGATAAATAGTGATTCCCATATCTCATATCGAAGTTCTAGTCCCTCTATTAACTATTTATAGGTCCTTCCTCTCTCAGTATCATGTCATCAAATTCAGTATGGGTTGTTGAGTTTTGTGTGGCATAGGGTCTCCTTGGACCTCATTTCACACTGGGTTATCACTATTTCATTCCACAAAATCCTACTAAGGAAACATACCACCTTGGTACAAGCTCTATGACCTTAAAATAGTATCTACCCCTCTAAACCGAGATCTATAACCTTAAACTTGTAATTTCTATAGTCCGAGTTGTATGGATTTAAATGAAAAGACCAACATCCTCATCATATAATGATAAACTATGGCCTCACCCCAAATAAAATTGGGATTCATCATATTATAAATATGATATGACCATATAAAACAAAGTCCTCCACACATGGCATTAAACTATATCCATACCTTGTATAAAATTGGGATGCTTCATATTATAAGACGAGCATGAACAAAACCAACATCCTCAGTGCACAAAATTAAACTAAAGCCTAATCATATGAAATGGAAGTAGGATTCCTCCTATATTAAATATGACATGATTCGATATACTCACTAGATAGGTAACCTCACCTATAGAACTGGTCTTTTACCATGCCTAATTCCAAAACTATGTATGACTTGATTCATATTCCCATGGGATTTATACTGATGCATGAATCTCACATCATAGGACCATCCCTACCATTAAATTATTTTGGGATTCCCCCATTCAGGCTAGTCTTTATCCTCACTTACCGACATATTCACCCAACACATTTCAGAGTATGGTGGAATTTATCACAGGGCACCTAACATTCCCTTTAAGACATTACTCACTTTCACTTCCATGCTTCATTATTTCTTAAATTTGGACAATAATTATCTTACCAACCTGAATAGGATCCCTAATAACAATGGTTATTATCTATGCAAGCTTACCAATTGTCTTAGTTTTATTCCTTGAAGGATCTATGGTAACAGATAGCGGGTCTCATGTTTCAAACTCAATGAATGGATGACCCCACATTTGTTTGTCCCATCCTAAACTAACGTGGGTGTAGAATCCAAATTTCAAAAATATTCAACAGTTATTCCCTGCCCATAGGTCATTCCACTTTTACTATCTTGGTATTGAAATTCATGATCTACCCTTGTGGAATATGTTGATAACTTTTACCCTTGTTTCATTCTACTTCCTACCGATATTTGTTTCTCACATCAAGCATGGATCATGTGGGATTAGGAGTTTGGAAGGGAGTTTTCTTTAAGCACGTTTATGACACATGACTTCCCTATTTTGGTCCAAACTCTACAAAATTAAACTGGTAGCCTAACTTCAAGCATTATGACTTTAAATTGTGTGCAATCCATATTGGAAAATTTTCTTGTGGTGTTGTGCATCTTTATCCATCAATTCACATCGGGTCACCTCCCTTCCCTAACATGCACAATCATTTGATACACTAACCCATATGTTATAACATTATGAACTTAAACTATTTTCAATTGGTCTAAACTCTATGACCTTAAACTAGGAGCCCATGTCTAAGTATCATGACCTTAAACTATGTACAATATATCTCCTATATTTTCTCTGTGGAAGGGCCTCCTAGGATCTTAATTCACATTATGTTAACCCTCCTATATTCCATACACATCCCTTTGATACACACAACTATATGGTCTAATAATCATGACCTTAATCAATGTATAACTTACCCCATATTTTCTCCTTATTGAATGGCCTCATAGGAACACCATTTTCTTAAGTTTTGAACTCCCCAGTGTCATAGGAAACATTATAGGGGGTATCCCCTTTGGTCCAAGAATTAAGACCTTAAACTAGTTGAAACACAGTGGTACAATATTTATGACCTTAAACTAAGAGTCATGGTCTGAGAATTATTTCCTTAAACTATTTTAAACCTTGCGGTCTAAGCATCATGACCCAAAACTACTTACAACTTCATAGTTTAGTTGGTACGACCTAAAAATAAAAAAGGTAAGAGGAACAAATGTATGTTTGGTTGAAAACCAAAGGGGAAACAAATGAAAGATTTATAATTCACCTTCCAATTTTCTATCACATATTTTGTAAAAATTAAAGTATCCAGGAAAGTGATGTACTGCTGAGAAGGGGGGGGGGGTTAATTAGTGGAACGATAATTTTATAATTTATTTTCTTTGAAAAAAACCTCTGATGACTTGTTAGATTTTGATCCCAATAACACAAAAAGTTTTTTACAAGGTTCACCCTCAAGTAAGGTGACTATGTCCTTGCGGTGGTCAGGTTGATCCGAACCGCATATTTTCCACTAAAAATAAATTAAAAATCACAAGTGGAATGTTTAGGTATCACCCTGAAACCAATAAGGGTAGGTGTTAACCAATTACCATTATAATGTCTCTCAAAAAAGATTATACTGATTCACACCAATTTACAAAAAAAAGAACATAACTACTCTAAGAAGGAATTCAATATTCTTCTGTAATTCAAAAAATAATCTTTCTATGCAAGCAATTTTAATATCATAATACTATACTTAATCACTGATTCCATATATCTGAGTATCAATAAACAAAAACACACCACTTTATACTACAACTGATTCACACTACGTATTCTTCTGGAAATATTCATAACAACTCATATTCAAAAATCAAAGTATGCACAATATTTCTTTGTGTTTAAATGACCACTATCAATTTAATGTCTCATGCACACTCACTATTATTTTCTACATATGTATATATTGTACATTTAATTACATGCATCCACAAAATTTTTCATATTCAAATAAGGATGAATGTATGCATTGGATTCTCAAACTACTTTTTCTCAACTATTATGTATGCACCCTTTTCTCACACCTTAAGCATTTAACTACCTACACAAACTTCTTTCTCACAAACCCAAATGAAATAGACTATATGTGTGCAAGATATTCTTATAATGCATGTGATATCTCAAATACATTCATGAAAACTGGGTGAAAACACTTAAAGATACAATGCTTCCCAAATGGATTCATGAAATAAAATTTTCTTCACACAACACCATGAGTGTGCAATGAAAATTTCAAGAACACATGGAAAAACTAATCTTCTTTATGAAAATAAATAGTGATGAACCTATCTTAATGAAAACAATCCTTATGTGGTTCACTGAGTCTCTATCAAGATTTCTAAAAATCTCTTGGATGAGTGATAACCACACACCACAAATGACCCCATCCTCAGGTATTTATAGGAATAATTCAATGAACTCAAATCTTCTAGAAACACAATGACTAATTTTCATCATCATCTCATTCAAATTCTACCTTTTTTCCATGACATAATAAAAACAGAGTCTTAAGGTTTAAAACTTTTACTCATCAAAAGACCTTTATTTATTTGAGGTTATATTATAAAAACAAAGTTTTATAATTATTTTTAATCATCATTATAATGACCCGACCCCAGAAGCCCAGAGTCGGTACATTATTACGTATCATTAGCATGATCACAAAAGATCAAGTCTCAAAAGATCGATTATTTTAGTAGCATTAGAAGTACTAGATACATTAATAAGGTTTACATTACATCATAAAATGGAAAACTACAACAACATTTATTTTATAGACAACACTGAGATCCCATAGACTATCCCTGGAGGTCAGTCATAATATACTTCTTCGCATCCTGGAAAAAAGAAAACATAGAAATGGGTGAGGTCAGATTCTTAGTAAGGATAAAAATATAGCGGAAACTTTCATAAATAATCATAAACATTTAAGGAAATGTATAAAAATAAAACAAAATCCTTCTTAAACTTGAACTTCAGCATAATATGGAAAATATAAATCAAAATAATTCCATCTACTTACTCACATGGATATTCTACTAGTCAAATAATCACATGCAATATCAATAGCCACTTTCATAATGATGGAATACATAATGCCTGAATTTGATAACCACATAGTCAAGGCCTTGTGCCAAGAATAAAAATAATATTTCGTCAAGGCCTTGTGTCAAGACACTAGTTTGTATCATGAGACCTACCTATGCATCGAAGAGCTATAGCGGGCTCCACCCGTCACTTTCTAAGTCCAATGCATTCATCATATGAAAAGTTTTAAAATAACATAATCATTCGTATTAAAAATAGCATACGAAATGTCAATACTTTATCCATAAACCAAGAATGCTGTAAAAATAACACATCCACATTCAAACATATCACAAAACCTTCAATACAATATGGAAGTTTTGTAACATAATAAATCAACTTCAAATAAGTTTAAAATCCATCAAAGGATGTTGACATAGATGAAATTAAAAACCTTTTTTAGAGAAATATCTCTTTCTATTTTTAAATCATTTAAGAAAACATTTATTTTGAAAATTTTTTATAATATTTTAAGGGATGATTCGATGATTTTATAACGACAGAAAATATCCACACCCATCGTATAAGTTAAAAAAAACATTCTTACCTTAATTTTGTCGAAAAGGTCATAAAGTACCTTGTCTGGAAAATGATGGAAATATTCCTTTATAAAAATATTATAAAATTCAAAAAAGGGTATAAATGAATTTAACCCATAGTCTATAAAATAGTAAGAATGTTTTGAAATACATTTTTAAGAAACATGGATGTGGATGATAAAGAGGTCCCAGTAGATAATTACATATAAACAATCTCAAATAATGAAGAGATTGTAAAATTAACCCTTACCTTGTACTTTTACTTGGTCGAGGGTAGATTAACCTCCTGTATAATGGTGAAATAATTTTTATTAAATTATAAAAGAATCATATACATTAATATTATATCATATATGATCTTTTAATAATGCTTTGCTAATAATATTTTATTATTATCATCGTTTCAGGTGTTAACTGATTCGTTTTCCTTTATATGATTTGTTACGTAAGTATTGTTTGTTATGGATATGAAGTATATTATTCATATTAAGAATTATATAAAGTATTTAAACATTATTTTTAACCATCAAATGAAAATTATTCTTGAATGGATATGATGTGGAATGAATCTCATTGCGTTCATGGAGACAGTAATCCTTACATACGCACGAGAAAAAATATCATTCCTTTGATATTAAAATAATATATAATTGGATAGTATATCATATATAATGAATAATTATCATGTTATATTTATTATTTACATCAATTAAACATCATTATTATACCCATACAAATAATAATGTATTAAATAACAATTACACCACAATGTGGAGACAGTAAGACGTACGTACACACATATGGTGACATGTCATTCAAAGGATGGATATAATAATGAATATGGTTGGAAAATATTTATAATAACATAAAATTATATATAAGATACTGGAGTTATTATTTTATAATGGAAACAACAAAGAAATAGGAAGTGGAACAAGAAAAGAACTTGAAAGACGTGATGAAATATTTACCTCTTCTTCGGGTTCTTCCTTTTGATTTGATCAAAAGGGCTCCTTAAGTTGGCTTTCTGACTAAAGGAAGGAATCTAAAACGAATTTAGGATAGTTTATAGGGTATTTGGTCAGGTTTTGGCTGAACCAATTGGCTTTGAAGGTGTGAATTAGAGAGAAGGGGGAGTTCCCTTTTATAAGAGGGGTGAGTGGCACCTTAAGAAAAGCTAGAAATATTTTTTTATAATAAAATAATTTTCGGTTTCTAATGGCTCCAAAATGATTTATTTATAGGGTAAGGTGGTAATGGGTCGAAAAACACTCAACAAATAGATTTTAGAGAGGTTTTAGTCACTATATTAACTTTATCTTTTAGATTTAACTCTTAGTTAAAAAGTTTGACATTTACCATGTCTCTTTGTATTTTTATATTATATGGTTCATAAAATTACTATATATTTATATGAAAACCCCAAGTGGTTCATTAATGATAAATCTATCATTATATAAGTTTTTTGGCCGAACCTTAGATTTTTAGGAATAAAATATGAATTAATAATATAATATGTTATTAAAAAACTCTTTTATTTCAATTTTGACACCATTTTGTATTTTGTTTTTTCTAAATTCATAACAGAATTATTACTTCAAAAAGAATTTATCTAAACAACCATAACATGTAATATTAACCTATAAATTTTTTTTAATTCATAAAAAGTCTCAAATTAAATTTATTTGGATATTTAAAATATCAAATATTTTAATATTTCATTAATTAGGTAATTACTGCATCATCATTGTGTCATAAATAAATTAAATTATTTAGTGTATAAAAAATATAAATAAAATACATTTATATATGAAATATTTTTATCTTTCTAATTAATATTTATAGTCTAATTTATCTTATGTGTAACTCTATATTAAAAATGGTTTAGTTATTAAACTTTGAATTAACACTTTCAACTCTTCTTTGAATTAAATAATAATAAATGTCCTAATCTAATACAAGTGGACCTAAAGGATCATATTTTATTCCTAAGGTTGTTTTGTGTCTAATTAAACTTATAAAATAGAATTAGGTCATGTTTTATGGTAATAATAATATAATTTTTACCTTTAATTACCCTATTTACTTTTAACTGTGGTAAATCAAAGTCAAAAGTTACTATTCACTAAAAATTATTTTCATCTAATTGAACCAAATTTTACATACTGATATCAACCGTGTCTTTAAAATTTTAAAAATTCAACTCACAGAAGTTGTAAAATTATGTTTTATGTAAATTTGCAAATGATCCTAGGAGGTGGGTAAAAGACGGTAAAAAGTTCAATAAAATTTCTATATATCTAAAATTATTATAAACTATCTCCAATGAATTAAATTGAAATTATATATGTATTATGTATATATTTTGACCTAAAATAAATTTCAATAAAATAAATAATTATTTAAATAAAAATTCGGTTTTAAACTATAACTCAGTGTTTTTCACTATTCATCAAAAATTGAAAGTTTTCAGAAAAATACCAAAATTTCACCCTAAGATAATTTTGATATTCCAAATCCAAAAATGAAGTCCATTTTGAAAGATAAAATTTATAAAATTTCAAAAAGTGGGTATTACTATTCATAATGGCTAGTTTGATTGGTTGTGGTGTGTCAGAACTTGAAGTTGCGTACAATGCAAGATATTGCATTATTCAAAGGGAAGCGTAATGTGAAAGCTTGGGGTGTTACATTCTACCCTCCTTAAAATAATTTTTCCCTCAAAATTTCTAGAGTATTACTGTGTAAATAGACTCGGGTGGTTCTTCATCATAAGTTCCTCGGGTTCCCACGTTGCCTCTTCCATATTATGGTTTCTCCGTAGAACTTTTACCAGAGGAGTCATCCAGTTTCTCAGCACTTGTTCTCTTATATCAAGAACCTTGATAGGATCTTCGCAATAAGACAGATCAAGTTCCTGTTCTAATTCCTCATAGGTGTGTACATGCGTTGGGTCATGCATGTATTTTCTCAATAGTGATACATGAAATACATCGTGAACTATGGAGATACTTAGAGGCATTTCCAAATGGTAAGCTACAACACCAATTAATTCTAGAATTTTGAAAGGTACGATGTAAATGGGACTCAATTTTACCTTCTTACTAAAATGTATAACACACTTCCATAGAGATACCTTCAAGAAAACATGATCTCCTACCTGAAATTCCAAATCCTTCCTTCCGTTATCAACATAGCTCTTCTGCCTACATTGAGATGCTTTGATGTGGGTTTGGATTACCTTCTCCTTTTCCATCGCTTCCTCCAAAAGTTCTAGGCCTAAGAGTTTTATTTCTCCAACATCATCTCAACAGGTTGGTGTGCGACATCTCTTTCCGTATAACGCTTTATATGGTGCCATTTGAATACTTTAATGGAAGCCATTGTCATAGGAAAATTATACCAGAGGTAAATATTGATCCCACATACCTTGAAAGTAAAGTGAGAAAGATCTCAACATGTCTTATAAGGTTTGAATAGTCCGTTTTGATTGTCCATCAGTTTGAGGGTGGTAGGTAGTGCCCAAACTAAGTTCAGTATCCAGGGCTTTCTGAAGACTTTTCCAGAATCTTGATGTAAAACGGGGATCACGATCAGAAACAATCGATAGTGGTAATCCATGAAGTCTTAAAACTTCATTAATATATAGTATTGCTAGACATTAAAGTGGTAAATCTTCCATTATAGCAAGAAAATGTGCTGACTTGGTAATATGATCAATAATGACCCGTATTTCATTGTTCCTTCTAGGAGTCTTTGGTAGTTCCAGGACAAAGTCCATCGTAATATTATCCCATTTCCACTCAAGTATGGGAGGAGGTTTCATGACTCCTCCAGGATATTTCCTTACAGATTTTACTTATTGACAAACCATACATCTTGACACAGAATCAGTAATCTCCCTCTTCATGTTGTCCCATAAAAAATGTTCCTTCAAATCTCTATACATTTTGGTGCTCCTAGGGTGTATAGAGAAATTGGAACTATGTGCATCATCCAAAAATTCTCTTTTTAGATAAGGTATATCGGGAACACAAAGTCTCTTCCCAAATTTCAAAATTCCATCTTCATATACGAAGTCACTCAATCTCCCATCATTCACAGCTTTAATCTTCTTTTGAAACTCCTCACCACCGGTCTGAGAACTCTTTATCCTTTATAGTAAAGATGGTTTGGAAACCATTTGAAAAAGTATTGACACTAATAAAAATTTTCGCTATAGCCACGAACCTATAGACACAGTTTTATAGGTCCATGGATATACCTTTTTTATTTCCACGGTTTAATTCAATCTCCATTGCTAAATCAATATTACACCACGAGCGTCGTTTTTTCCCAATATGTATCGGGCTCCTCCTCCTCCCCAGATCCGCAGCCCTCCTCATCCTCCCCTAATTCGCACCCATATCACCGCACAACCCTCCTCCCTGATGACGTCTCCTCATCCCCATAGCCCTCCTCTCCTCCCCCGATTCGCAGCCCAATCACCGCGCAACCCTCCTCCCCGACGTCATCTCCTCCTCCCAGCATCCCTCCTCCTCCTCCCCCGATTCTCAACCCTATCACCGCACAACCCTCCTCCCCGATGACGTCTCCTCCTCCTGATGATCTCCCCGAAGATATCACCTCGCAACCCTATCTTATAGCGGTGCCCTCCTCCCCGACAAACTCTCCCACAGCGGAACCCTCCTCCCCGATGACCTCTTCTCAGCTGTCTCACCATTTTTAGGTAGAAGCATATCACTCTTCATGCAATTGAGATTTATTCTCTAATGGTCTTCAATTACCTTATAGAATTCTTTCTTACACCATGGACTACTGAATACACCATATGTTGAAGAAAAATGTTTATGAAAAACAACCTGGAGGTTATTCATGCTTGGCATGAAAGGAACACAGTGGTGAACTTTTTGGGTTCAAAGGTTAATTATGAATAAGATGTTACTCTGTTCTCAAGTCTTAGATCACATCCAGGGGAGGGGGAAAATATTGTCATCGTAGATGCTTCTGATCTTCACCATTATAGGCCGACATAATTCCAGGTGAGAGTTTTTTGTCTTTCCCTTTGTTTGATTCTTTTCTGAACTCGGGTTGTACGTTCTCAGAACTCTTTCATTTATTTTAAAAAGTAGTTTTTGAATCATGATTTATTTATCATTGTAAAACAGAACCAATCCACCTTTATCATATTTGATATCTGTAATAAGATTTTTATTTCAGGTCTTGTGTGAGGTACATCTTCTATCCAAAAGCCAAAAATTGGGAATGTATATATCATTCAAAGAAACATTAGATACTTTTTCCTTCTGGTACTATTTCATCTTCTTCTATGACCATTGAGGAACTTCTACTGATATTTGATACTTATATGGATCTTTTTTTAGAACACTCTCTTTCATAATGAAAAACTAAAAAACTTTTTTTATGTGTCGTAAGATGTTTTAAGCTACTGATATCCTCATTTATGGGTCTCAGGAGTCACCTTTCATTGTACCCTAGTGGCATAGTAGGCATCCTTGTTTCCATATGAGTAGTATATTATTATTCATGCGCCTTTAAATTTTATCATGGTTTTATCTATTAATTTGGTTTACACATAATACTACCACAATTTTCATTCATTTATAATATGATGTAGGGGAGTTAAGGGTGATAAAGGAGTGATTAATCATTCTCAATTACCATGGGTAGGTGAATGTAGTGTATCAAAAATCATTTTTTCACTACCTAACCTAACACACTAAAGAGAGAGTGAATGGATTGAGATCTTGGGTCATTCCAGGGTGTTATTTAGGGGGTGAATTTATTTTATAAGAGATTATTATATAATTAATGAGATAATTATATAAGGGAACCCTTCATTATATTCATCATTTTTTATTTTATTTTATTTCTTCCATGCACTTGTGGTTCCAATCCTTAATTATTTCATTATTTTTAAATTAATAGTGTTATATTAGTGTAGGTGCGAGGAGAATGAATGATTATATCCTTCCATGAACTTGTGGTTCCCTATCTCTTTTCACCATAAATTGTAGCATTTTTAATTTTCTATTGTATTACATTTTTATATTTGAGTTGCAAATAAGTGGCAATCATGTTTTGGTTCCCTATCTCTTTTAACCATAAAATATAGTATTTTTAATTTTCTATTGTATTAAATTTCTATATTGGAGTTGAAAATTAGTGGAAATCATGTTTTGAGTTATTAATCAGATCTACCTATTGAATTAGAGGTCACTGGTGTTTTGTATGCTGCACTTTGATCATCCTTTTGGAATCATGCTTTTGTTTAAGTAAATTCTTATTGAAGACTATCCATTAATACCTATATGATAGAATGATTTAAATTTTTGTTTCATATAATCATGCTTAGTTGAATTTGAATTTGATTAACTTGGACAGAGGGCTGGAGAATGCTTATTTACTTGATTGTCAGGTTGGTCTGAGAGGAATATAAAGACTTTTTGTTGATGAAGTGAAACACTTCTAATTACGGAAGAGAGGAAAAAGTGGATGTTGCGATAAGATTTTCAATATGGAGTTTTTCTGCACTTTCTGGCTCATACGGTGACTCCTTTTCCACTTTATATAAAGTTTTATTACAAGTCATGTTTATATCCTCTTTCAATTACTTGATGGTGCATGCTCATTGCACCTCATGTTTTCTCTGTATATTGAAACATTAATTTTTTTCTAGGGTATGGGTTGGAAAACCAAATCATTTATTTTTTCACTATTGTATTTCATTCGTTTTGCATTGAATATTTACCTATCAGAAATAGTGAGCTTAAAATGGGTGTTGTGTAACCTGTGGTCTACGATTTTCATTGCTGGCTTCAAAAGGGGAATCTTGACTTCTAATTTTCTTCCTATACAAGTTCAACTTTTTTAATTGATATGTTGTTAAACATAAACCAGGTTTGATGGAAAATTATGAGTTACTTATGATTAAAAAGAGGTTAAGAGGGGGACCTACAACACCACTGAGGGCCCATACGGTTAACATCTTTTATTCTACTGTGTTTGGAGAAACCTGGTTATGGAGATTCTTTCTTTCCAATTCTGCGAAGCACATAAATATTTCAGTGTCCTTTTTATGATTTCTTTAATGCTTTATATTTATTGGTGTTGTTTTAGATCACTTTTATTTGATCTTGTTTTCTCATACTAATCATGATTTTTTATTTGGTGTTAATCAAAATGGTTATTTTAGTTTCTGTTCAGCATGTTAAGCTACTATAATTTTTACATGAATCATTTCCATGTAATGTATTGTTCTTGTGAGTTTATATTTTTGAATCAATATGTATAGATTTAATTTTATTTTAGTACATTTCAGGATTGGTATTATTCAAGTATTCATAATTTTATCTTCTATTTACAGAATAATAACTGTGTTGAACTGTTGTTTTGAAAATTTTAGGGGGGCTGGGGGGGAGGGTGGTGTAGGGAGGGGGGTGGGGTAGGGGATGATTCTGGGGGGAGGATAATACAGAGGATGGGGTGGGGGTGGTGCAGGGGGGATGGTGCAGGCTAGTGGGTTGGGGGGCTTGTGCAGGCTAGGGGGCTGGGGGGCTGGTGTGTGTGGGGGGACTGGTTTTGTTGGGAGGGGACTGGATTTGGGGGGAGGCTAGTATAGGGGAAGGGTGGGGGTGGTGAGGGGGGGGGGGTTGTGCAGGGATGGGGGGTTGGGGGGCTGGTGCTGGCAGGGGGTGTGGGGGGTGGACGGTTGTGGGGAAGGGGACTGGTTTAGGGGGGAGGCTAGTACATGGGGAGGTGGGGGGGGGGATGGCTCGAATAGACATAGATTTGAGGTGGATTGTTTAGAGAAAATTCTCGGGGATGCTAGGAGATTCATTATGGAGCATGGGGATTTGTGACAGTAGTGGTCAACAATACAGATAAAGAGTGAACCAATAGTATGTGAAATGTGGAGGATCTTCTCAGTACTTCATGTTCTGTAGAATTCTCATATATATATGTCTTGTTTTCCTTGTATTTATCTCATGGGATATATATTTTTGACTAATTTATCTTGAATATATTATATACAGTTCAGTTGATTATATATATTCAACTGGTATTTTGGATTTATCTTCTATTCAGTTGATTATATATATTCTATTGGTATTTTGGATTTATCTTCTGTCCGGGTGGGGGGTGCAAGGGGGGTGGAGAAAGGGGAAAGTGGGGGGATGGAAAACTGGAAGGG
The DNA here is from genome assembly GCA_963277665.1 of Viscum album. Classification (NCBI taxonomy): domain Eukaryota; kingdom Viridiplantae; phylum Streptophyta; class Magnoliopsida; order Santalales; family Viscaceae; genus Viscum; species Viscum album. The sequence continues at coordinate 352,314,014 of OY728155.1, read as the reverse complement.
GGAGAGTGTAGGAGGTAGGGAGGCAGGGGGAGGGGGAAGGGGGTAGGGGGAAGGGGGCAGGGTGGAGGGGGGCATGGGGCAGGGGGGATGTCTGTAGGGTAGGGGGAGGGGGATGGGGGAGGTCTGCAGAGCATGGGGGAGGTCTGCAGGGTAGGGGGAGGGGGTGGGTGGATGGGGTAGGGTGGAGTGGGGAGGTCTGTAGGGCAGGGGTAGGGGGTGGTCTGCAGGTGGGTGGAAGGGACAGGGTGGAGTGGGGAGGTCTGCAGGGCAGGGGGGCAGGAGGGTGGTCTGCAGGGGGGTCTGCAGAGCAGAGGGAGGGGGGTTGGGCAGTGGGGAAGTGGGGCATGGGGGGTGGGGTAGGGGGGGGGGTGCAGTCAGTCTCTATAGGTTTCTTTAATCTTAGATAAGGTTGAATAACCATTACAATCCATCTCTAACTCCCCCATTTCTTCATGATTAGGTTTCTCTAAATATGACATCCTATTTACAACATATTGCTTTCGATAAATCATTGCTTGATATTAGTTGCAACAAATCAGATTTTGTATGATAACACTTGTTGTTATTGGTATGACTTTAACACCTTTTCTTTTAAAAATCCTGGCCATTATTTCCACTTTTATCTTCCTTCACATGTTTATTATTGTTTGAAAATTGCATATTCAGTTGAGCAATTAGAGAACTCTCAATGTTTTTCATTTTTTTGGTTTATCATTTTATAACTCATCAGACTATATGATCAAACATTATTTCTTATCATGTTCAACCTTCTTCATAGGTGTGGATCCATTTTTTGTTATGATATATTCTATTTGATTATAAATTGTGTCCTCTAGTAAACTTTTGTTATTGGGTGGGATAAAATCTTGTATCGAACAAAAACAAATTAAGATGAAACTCAAGCCAAAATAATTATATACCATTAAAAAGAAGAATGATAGTTAATTAAAAGGAATCTAGTATTTGATAGTATCATTGTGAAACATGGATTTATTTCCCCCTTGCTTGCAGGAACATGATTTGACCCATGGGGAATTTTGGTTCTTATATATTGGGCGGTGATGTGTATAGTCACAGGAGATAGGTATGTTTTAGTTTAGATTTTATTTTATTTTCTTCATCGCATTGTCCACTTAGGTCTTTTACTTCTTTCTGTGGAAAAAGGTTAATTATATTCTACAAAGGGGGGAAAATGGGGTTCAGATTGATTTAGTCCACCGACTTTGATCCGAGGTAAGATTATATGGTTACTACTTATCTAGAAACTCATGTATTTGGGGATTTCAGTGTTTTTGACTCCATATTATGTTTTTAGTAGGGAGTTGGATCTTTTTGTATTGGTTAGGGTGGATTTGGTTCTCCCAATCGAGGTAAGGCTTTAATGCCATTTGTTGGTTTCTCACTGGTTATGTAGAATCCTTTATGTGTTTTAATGTTCCTAATATCCTTTGTGTAGTGCGTTGATCCTTGTTCGTTGGTTTAGAGTATCCAAGTTAAGGGCGACTCACCTGCATGTGCATAGGTAGGAAAGTATATATATGTGGGTTCCCCTGTTACGTGTATAGTCAACCATGGTATTGATTATACACGTATGGGGCTATGTGTTCCCATGTATATATATATATATATATAAATTCATACGCAGGTGAGTGGAGACTGGTATATACATATAAGAATATGTGCAAGTATCCCCTTTCACATGCTCATGGACATGTGGGTGTGATCATAGGTTCTAGGTGTCCTTGCATATGTGTGAAGGTGCGTATACCCAATGGGGGAGCAACAACTTTTAGTTAGAAAGCTCCAAGAGCCGAAGTGGATGGTTTGGTTCCACTTTGAGGTAGGATCCCTCTTCTAGCCTCTTTAATTCAAGAATGCTTTAAATTGAATTTAGCTTCTTTCTTGATTATACTTAATTATATTGAATTGCGTATCTTGAATAAGTTTTCTTTAATATAATTGTTTCATTTGATAAATAAAGTCATGTTTTTATAATAAAACCCCTCCAACGGAGGTGCGCTGTCTGCGAAAACTCACAGTGATAGTTATGTTGATCGAGTTGCTTAAATTATTGCATTTGATTTGTGCTGAATGAGTTTTAGAATAAATGTTAAATATAATTAAATGAATTTTGTGATAAAGAAATTCCATGATTTTATAATAAAACCCATCCAATGGAGGTACGCTATCTTCTAAACCAAAGAGTACTGATAGTTATTTGTATCATGTTTAGATTTGGTTTGAGTTTTTCATATTCCTCTTATTGGTGTTTATTTTGTGGCTAGTTAGTTTTTTTATTTGAATAATATAAATTGGCTTATCATACTCATTTAACTCAAATGACATTGCCTGAGTAGGCATATGCCTTGACCGTGACACTCGTTTTCACACTTTGAATATTATAAATAAAATTTCCATGTTTAGGCAAAGTGAATGAATTAGTAAATGGTTTGTGTAGGGTGTGTGATTCTTTTCCATATTTTTGTTTCCCTTTAGACGTTGTGTCATTGTGCTTCTCACTAAAACCTTCTCTGGTGATCACTTGTTATAACATATTAAATAATTGATCTGTTCTATCATCTGCTAGCGGGGAGACAGTTGGAATGTTGACCCACCTCCTCCCACTCCCTTCACTCCTGGCCAACAGATGATGCCCTGAGGATGTCGCTGGACTGGGCCAACATGCCATGGTCACGTTGAGGTCAGGCCACGGTCACGCTGCGGTCACGTTGCAGTCACGCCGCAGTCACACTGTGATTTGGCCTTGCTCTAGGACGACACCCATCGGCGGTTCACAGTGATAGTATTCCATGAGTCTTGTGATCAATGTTGAGACTGACTAATCACAATTTCTTCCAGTGGGGCGATGACTGGAATGTTTCCCCGCCTCCTCCCGCTCCCTTCGCTCCTGGCTGGAAGATGCTACCCCGCGAATATCGCTGAACCAGGCCAACATGCCGAGGTCACGCCGCGGTCACGCTATGGTCACGCTGCAGTAATGCTGTGATTTGGCCCTGCTTCGGGACGACACCCCGCGAAAGTTTGCAGTGATAGTATTCCACGAGTCTTGTGATCAATGTTGAGACTGACTAATCACAATTTCTACCGGCAGGGCGATGACTGGAATGTTTCCCCGCCTCCTCCTCCTCCCTTCTCTCCTGGTCAGAAGATGCTACCCTATAGATGTCATTGGACTGGGCCAACACTCCATGGTCACTACTTTGTCATGTCGTGGTAATGCCGTGATTTGGCCTTTCTCCAGGACAACAACCCACGGCGGTTCACAGTGATAGTATTCTATGAGTCTTCTGATCAATGTTGAGACTAACTAATCACAATTTCTTCTGGCAGGGCGATGACCATAATGTTTCCCAGCCTCCTACCGCTCCCTTCACTCCTGGCAGAAATATGGTTCCCCACGGATGTTGCTAGACCAGGCCAACATGCCGTGGTCACGCCGCAGTCTCGCCGCAGTCACAATGCAGTAATGCTGTGATTTGGCCCTACTCTAGGACGATACCCCATGACAGTTCACAATGATAGTCTTCCATGAGTCATGTGATCTATATTGAGACTGACTAATCATAATTTCTTCTGGAGGGGTGATGACCGGAATGTTGCCCCGCCTCCTCCTTCTCCCTTCACTCCTGGCCGAAAGATGCTGCCCCACAGATGTCGCTGGACCGGGCCAACACACCGCAGTCATGCCACGATCACGCTACGGTAATGTGATGATTTGGCCCTACTCTAGCCACATCCAGCCCACACCAGCCCCCATCCACCTTCATTTCAGCCCGCTGCCACCAGCATTCCAGCCCGCAACAACCCCCCCTGCCACCTTCGAATCAACCCGCAACATCCCCCCATCACCTGCAACCATCCCCCTTCCACCGGCATTCCAACCCCGTTCCACCTGCATTCGAGCCCGCACCAGCCCCATCCACCTACAATCCATCCCGCACCATTTCGGTCATTCCATTTGGATTAAATAATGATGACACTATATACCAACACAACAAACATTATATCATTAATACCTTCTTATAAATAATAGATGAATGATTTTTTTAATGACATGGTTATCAAATCTCAATAGAGATGTGATTATTTCAAATATCTTTAAACAATATTTAACAAGTTTCAGTAGCACAACCTAAACATGAATCTGGTAAAATGCGTTTTCAGGGTAACGCTAGGAAAATTTGATAGATTTGTGGTGTGATACCATGAAATTGAGTTTGAACCTAAAAAATCAATTTCAGTTTTATCAATTTCACTCTCTCAGATTATTAAATAATTTAGGGGGCTCTAGGAGAACCTTTATTACATTTATAACTTTATAGCTAACCTGACTGACATGTCTCTATGCTTCACCATGTTAATGAAGAAGGGAGTCACCTTCCATTTTTATGAGTAATTCCATGAATCCTTTGAGATTCTAAATAAATACTTACTGTACTGACCAGTATTGATTCCATTGGTGGCAGTAATTCCACTCATCTTATTTGCGGCCTTCATAAATTGATTTCTTAGTGTTCTCATTGCACATAAGAATGATACGAGGAGTGAAAAAAGTGTCTATTACATCAGTAAAATGATGTTAGGTACTAAGAAACAATATTATGATGTTGAGAAAAAATACCTCACACTCATATTCACAATTAAAATACGAGTCTTTACTTTTATCCTTACAAAGTTCACTTGGTCACTCGTATTGACCCACTCAAGTACATCCTTAGCTGCCCTATGTTGACAGGGAATTTTTCCCTATGATCAGTCACTTTAAGACAACATGATATCCAATTCATATCACTTAAGTTAGTGAAAGGGAAGAACCTATCTAATTTCATCATGGCACATCCTTCCCATGAAATTATACTACTAGAAATAAAACTTATAGATTAGAAAGTTTTCTATTCCCATGAAGCTCCCCGAACACAGGATATGTATTTTTTTTCTGTCTCCCAGAGTCTTATCAATAAAAGTATGAATAACCCAAAGATTATCTGTGTATGTCTAGGGATTGTATTAACTTCTCTAGACAAATTATTTTTTCTATACACTTTATCACTATCTGATGGATGGAAAAATAATTACATAGAATAAAAAGCCCTAATTTCTATCTTGGAACTGGCACTATAGATAAAAATAGACTACCTTAATATCATAGGATATTCAAATCTAGTGATAAAATATATGATGATGAATATTCAATAAAAAAGGATGAAATGGATCATCTCAATGGATATGTTTGAAGATTGATGGAAGATTTCCATTTTGAACCCACATTGTATCTTGTACCCTATCAAAAAATGATTTTACATATTTAATGTCTAATCAAACCATAGTTTTACCTGACCCTGATCAGTATGATGTTTTCTACCACATTACACATCAAAGGATGATCTCATATATCATCATATGTGACATGGAAGAAATCAATCGGATCAAAACTTCCCTAGTTACTGATGAACTGATATCCACCCCTAGATGACAGGTGCCCATAATTGAATATCTTCAAAATGGGACCCTCCTGATATAGCGAGTTGGAAGGGAATAAATTTGGCATTAGGCATAGAGCTTTACGCTACAGGATGGCCCAAAAGAAAAACAATCCTTCTACAATATGGACAATGGGACCAACTTCTTCTATAAATAATTAAAAAAAAGTGTACCAGGAGTATACCATTGAGTCTAACCACTCATACCGCTATCATGTAGCAACAAATGGACAGATTCAGGCCTCCAATAAGTCTATATCGAATAAGTAGTAGAATATTGTTGAAAAATATAATAATTCCAAGACGGACAAGCTCCTACATGATTTATGGGCCTACCATACCACCATGTGAACTACTACCCAAGAGACACCGTACTCACTGGTGTACAAAAACAAGCTAGTTTTTCCCATTGAAGTCCAATTTCCATCGCTACAAATATCTATCTGTGGAAAACTCTCAGATGTTGATAAATAGAAAAAGAAAATGTTTAAGAAGAAATGGCTTGATGAGAATAGGTTGTGTACACTACACAACCTTCAAGTCCCTCATAATTGGGTCACACAATCCTTTAATAATTTTTTTCCTACGTTGCTTCATTCAAGGAGAACTGGTATTGGATATTAGAACCCCCAAGATATCAGGAATGAAACATACAATGTTAGAACCCAAATGTGAATGGAATTGTATCATACATAATGTCCATTATAATAAAGCTTACTCACTAGCCACAATTGATGGGAACATGTATCACCCCCACAAATGGGGGGTTCTTCAAGAAATAATTTTCATAACCATCATCACAACATCCCATGTCTGGACCAAATGATGTTATAATATGATGAAACCATCCTGGTTGCATAGAATTAAAACATCCCGAGACATCCTAACCACATGTCCATAAACATTACAAAATAAGTTCTAGTAGAAAAAATTTAAATTGCACAATTTTTTCTCTCCTGGTCATATGATGTTAAATTGCAAGATATCACCTTACCACATAACATTAAACTACACCGATGACATCATAACCACATGAAATTAAACTTCTTGGGAATAATAGTCTCACTAATGAATCAGTACACATGATCAAGATCTATAAAAAATGGAATGAATTGATCTCGCCCATATGTGAGAGTTAGATCCACATAGGGCATTCTACTATTTGAGAACTATGTGTTTCATGATTCATACCACTCTAGGATATGTAGTGATTCCCAAATATCTGGGTTTGGGCAAAACCATTAAGCTTCTTCTTTCACATCGGGTACCCTTTTTCCTTACCACAAAATGTTAAACTGAATGAAATATTTCCTCAGCGCATGACACTAAACTTCATGACAGATGTCCTCACCGCATGACACTAAACTGTACATTTTTTCAAGAACTATATATGGATTTATTCATTTCATTACAAGATAAAACTTTATGCCTAGATATCCATTATTTGTTCTATCCATGATATTTCTTCATGTCGAGTCACCTTCTTCCTTACCACAAGACATTAAATTGGATAGCTGATGTCCTCACTGCATGATAATAAACTACATAGTTTTCCAAGACAATGTACAAATTTATTCTTATAACAATGAGATAAAAAGGGACACCTAGATCCTATATCTTGGAACAACCACCACATGATACATAATGATCATTTCCTTCCTTTTAATGGATTTTTTTTATGTTGAAGGAAAACTTTTCCACTTCTTATTTCTCACACTGAGTATATCTCTTGTGTGCATAATAACACAATTAAAAGCTTCCCCAAATGATTAAGATATATTAGTTCATGATAGGGTTAGAAGGGTCTTGGATGCAAGACCCTAAAAGAAAAACCATAAGTCTGTGCTACATGATGTTAAACCTCATTGTTAGTGTCTCTTTCAAGATATAACATTTCACATTGTTTTGGACCTCGCCTGAGAGGAACTCTATTCTTGGTGTTGGTCTTTCACTACATTTTTATTCAAGAACTATGTGTTTCTTGATTCTTATCATCAAAGGATAAATAATGTCACCTTGATCTCTAATCCTAGTTCCAACTATAGCATTCAATGAGAAAAATTCCCTCTATACATTTGGGCCAGACCTATATTGGGAACAACATGTTCATGAACTACATGTGGGTTTAATTCTCCCATTAAATGATACATAGTGACACCCATATCTATTATCTTGGGTCGAGCCACAATATTTCATTTTCATGCTAGGGAACCTACATCCTTTATGCATGACATTAAACTACATGGTTTTTGAAGAACTATGTGTGGTTTGATTCCAGTCATCTCACGATATGTAGTGATGCATGAAGCTACCATCCTTGGTCCAACTGCAAAAATAAATGGGAAAAATACCCCCTCTACATATGGGTCATACCTATGTAGATAGTTCCCATTCAAGAACTATATGTGGATTTATTTATGCTATCATAGGATATAGAGTGAAACCCAAATCTCTATTCTCATGTCTAGCTACAATAATTAATGGGAACAATTCCCCTATATATGTATAGGGAAGACTTGTATAGACAATTTCCCATTCATGAAATTCATGTGGCTATATTTCTTTCATTATAGGATATTTTCGTCTGATTGGATCTCCAATCTTGGGTCCATTTACAACAATCAACATTAAAATGATCCCTCCCTGCATACGAGTTAGACCTGCATAGGTATATTTTATACAAGAACAACATAAAAAATTATTACTTCCATCATAGGATAAATATGGAAAAATAAATCATTAATAATGAGTTCAATCTCACCATGTAAGATGATAAAAATACAGCTCCAAACATCATATAGACTGGAACTATGTAGTAATCCATCTGAGACCCACTCTCACACAACTTAACAAACTTCCTAGTTTTCCCCTGTTTCACCCACTGATCATTTATCATGTGTGATCAGGGAACCTGGCTTGCTAATATTGAAAATGATAAGGGGGACCATTTAGATCAGAGAAAATTACTTTACCATATGATGTTATACTGCATGACAAATTTCCTTACCACATAAAATTAAACTGTGAGGAAAACATCTTGTCATATGATGTTAAGCTGTATGATAGATACATCCCCACTACATGATGTTAAAATGTGTAATCTATCATACATCATCATTCTTTTTCAAAGTACCATAAGATCCTATCACCAATCAACCAGAGAATGGGTGTCTCCATTATCTTTTTGAGCACCTTAACCCATAAACCAACTTTCATTACTTGAGTGACATGGGTTTCCAATAATCTCCTATTAAACATAAAAGGGATATATATCTTCATTTTTGATCTTAGTGTCATTGTATAAGGGATTTAAACTAGAAACTGGAGACATATTAGCCTTGCAAGAAGGACATTCTAATCTTTGTGAGCCTCATGTCAATGTGGAAGAACCCAACACCTTAGAGTGTTCTGGGCCATCCTTGGTATGATTGTATCATACCATTAGTCATGACCCAATAAACTTGATCCAAGAATTACAACATTTTCACCTACTTCCTAAAAGGATCACCACACCAGCCACCACCCACAACCTCCTGTAAAACACTCATGCCAGCCATCTACCACCATCAAAACATCCCCAACCACCAGTTTCTAGCCCTCACCAGCCCTCGACCTCCAATGTCATGGTGGGAATCTCCAAAGTTTTTATGGTGATGTCAAAAAGTCTTCTCGGTGGATATATTGTCCCTTAAATCCATGGACATGTGTAAAGAAATTCAAAATCGTGGGTTAGGGTTTAGATGTTTTTTGGTCCAGGTATGTTGACATGTATCCCTCACATTTGGTTATAAATAGCCACCTCTTTGTACCCATTGAAGGTTAATTATGAATTTTGAGATTTTATAAAATTATTATGATTGTGTTTCGTGTGTTCTTAGGTGAATTCATGCAAGGATTATAAAAGGAGTGATCAAAATTTTTAGTGATTTATAATTAGGGTTTTAAGGAGAATGTATCATTGGGGTCATAATTGATTATCCCCCTTCCCCTTTTATTTCCTTTTCACTTCTATTAATTTTAATATTTACAACTTCCATCACTTGTGTTCCAAAATTTCATCTAATGAATACCCCATATATATATTATATCATATCAATAGAACACTAGAATCCCACCAAATAGCACAAGATCCCAGTATATGCACCACTTAAAAACCAGTAGAACCTCCCAAGCACAAAACCAACAGGCACTCCTAGAGGAAGTATAACCAAGGAAACAAGGCAGCTAAAGGAGAAATATAAAAACCTAAAAAGAAGTAGTAAAAATGATAAAAACCAACAACACACACACACATTCATGAAATCAACCAAAACCACCCACACAGACACACACACACACCCACCCACACACATGTTTCCAAAATCCATCACCCATCCAAAAGTCTAGCTTTATCCAAATAAATAGAACCACTGAACCCCTAGCCCCACAACCAACATCAACCAACCAGACCAACATCCCTATCCAAACAAATCCTAGAGTAAAAGACCTCTAGAAAACCATGCCAACTAATGGACACTACACCAACACCTACTTGCACAAGAACCCTAAACCACACCAGATCCAACCACAATAAGCACCTATAGTAGAAACAACACCCAAAATATTATCTAGAAACCAAATCATCCCCAGATCACCATCTGGCCCCATCCATCACCATTTGAACACCTTTCACCAAAATAGACCACCCCACCATAAGAAAGTCTAAAAAACCAGTAGTAAACTTGTACCATCCATCCAAAGTGCCCCACATCACCCACGCCTAACCCATAATACAACCTAAAGAATCCCCAAGCAGTCCCTGATCCAAATTTGAGCTAATACCCACCCTAAATCCAACACCTCTAGACCCACCAATTAGTCAAAATGCACCCACCCTATAAAGATAACCACCCATCTACTAGAAACATGCCTCCCAACCTGCAATATCCAACATCTCAAGGGAATTTTAGAACATCCACCATAGAAATCCCTACACCATCAACAACCAAAATACACAAGATGGGGAAACTGAGCACAAGACAACTGAACTTACTCCAAACCACCACCTGAAGACCCACCCCAAACTATATCCACCACACTAGACAATAGAGAGAACCAGAAGCCTACAATAGTAATCCAAAACAAAGAAGAAACACCAAAAAGACAACCCCCATGCACCCCAAACATGTTACCAACCATAGTAGAAATCACAAACCAACCAGAACCATGCACCATGAAATTGTATCCTATACTACACCATGTAGAAAAATACAAACAGAAACACCCCCATGTGAAACCCATCTTCAAAGGTCCTATAATTCCAAACAGCAACACGAAACTCACAACCTCACCTCCTAAATCCTGCACAAGAAACCTATAACCCCACTATGATAATCTATGTAAGTCTCTATTGGACAAACCCAGGCAGCTGTTCAGGGGGGGGTCCATCAGGGGGTTCTGTCCAGGGGGTCTTCTCTCCAGGGGGGTCCGGGGGGGGGGGGGTGCTATCCAGGGGGGTCCACTAGGGGGGGGCTGCTGTCAAGGGGGTCCTGTAGGGGGGATTACTGTCCAGGGGGGTCCAACAATGGGGGGAAGATTCTGTCTAGGGGGTCCAGCAGGGGGGATGCACTATTATTGTTTATTGAGTTATATTCTTTATAAATATTCTAAGATGTTTTGTTTTACCATAATTTTAGGGGATGAGAACTATTATGTTCTACCTTGTGTTGTAGGTACTTTTGAGCTGGTTCTGGACTTCTTTGACAGTTTGTATTATAGGGAGACTCATGTAAGTGCATTTATGTGTTTTTTTTATATTTGTATTTGTTTAATTATTATTATGTAAGTATCATTTGTGTATAATTTAATTCGGAGGGGACTGGAAGGGGGGAAACCGGCAGGGGGAGGGGACTAGCAGGGGGGTGCAAGTTGGGGCAAGTAGGGGGGTGAAAGTGGGGGCTGGCAGGGGTAGGGGGAGGGGAAACGAGCGGGGTGGGGTTCCAGGGTCTATCCAGGAGGGTGGGGTGGGGGGGTGGCTGTCTAGGGGAGTGGTGGTCTGGGCTATCTAGGGGGATCTGTCAAGGGTCTGGGGAGGTGTCCAGGGTATGGGGGGGGTGTCCAGGTTCTGGGGGGGGGGGTTCCAGGGTATGTCCAGGAGGTGGGGGGGGGGGGGTGTCCAGGGGAGTGGAGGTCTGGGATGTCCATGGGGATCTGTCCAGGGTCTGGGGTGGTGTCCAGGGTCTGTCCGGGGGGGGGGGGGGGTGTCCAGGGTCAATCCAGGGGGTGTCTAGGGTCTATCCGGGGGGGTGTCTAGGGTCTAGGGGGGGTGTCCAGGGTCTGTCTGGGGGGTGTCCAGGGTCTGTTCGGGGCTGTCCAGGGTCTGTCCGGGGGTGTCCAGGGTCTGGGGGGGTGTCTAGGTTCTGTCTGGGGGGTGTCCAGGGTCTGTCCAGGAGGAGGGCTTTGTAGGGGTGGGTGGGGGGGGGGGGCTATCCAGGGGGAGGGGGCTATCCAGGTGAGGGGGGTTTATGTAGGGTGGGGGTGTCCAGTGTCTAGGAGGGAGGGGTCTGCAGGGGGTCTGTCCTGGGGGGGTGTCCAGCAGGGGGGGTCTATTCAAGGGATGGGAGTGGGGTCTGTATAGGCTGGGAAGGGGGGATTCAGAGGGAGGGGTGCATGGGGGGGGGGGGGGCTTTAAGGTGAAGGTGGGGTGCAGGGGGGAGTGGGGGGGGATTTGCATGGGGAGGTGGGGAGGATGCAAGGGTCCAGAACCGACTGAACGATGATGTTTTTTTTACGAAATGTGTAGGCCTATAGCGTCTGTTTTAAACCATAGATATAGGTTTATAACCACAGTTCCTAACCATAGATATATGTCTATAGCCACGGTTGAAACCGTGGCTATAGGAGATGAGTTATTTTAGCCTATGCCACGGGTTGAAAACCGTGGCTTTAGGGTTTTTTCCACGGTTGGAACTGTGGCTATAAAGCTATAGCCATGGTTCAAACCGTGGCTATAGGTTTTAACCTATAGCCATGTCAATACCATCCAAGGTTGTGGGAACCGTGGCTATAACCTATAGCTACGGTTTTTGGGCCTATAGCCACGGTTTAAAAGCATGGATATAGCCTGATTTTGTAGTAGTGTTATGTTTCACCTTCCATGGTTATTCCCATATCCATATTTACTAGATCCATGTATATAGGATCCTTTTCAACTCTCATCTTGTTAGAAACTTCATGATCCTTTCTACTCAAAGCATCTTCCACCTTATTTTCCTTCCCCAGTTGGTAGTGTATAGTGAAATCATATTCCTTGAGTCGTTCATGCCATCTTCTTTGCCTCATGTTGAGTTATTTCTATGAGAAAATATACTTCAAACTCTTGTGGTTGTTATATATCTCACATTTTTCACCATGGAGATAATGTATCCATATCTTCAAAGAAAATATTACATATGCTAACTCAAGATGATGAGTAGGATAGTTTTTCCCATGAATTTTTAGCTATCGTGATACATAGACAATAAACCTATCATTCTGCATAAGGACACAACCAAGTCCTTTATTTTAAGCATCACTATAAATAACAAACCCATCATTCCCCTATGGTATAGTCAATATAGGATCATTGATTAATCTTCTCTTCAATTATTCAAAAAATTCTTCACACTCTTTTTTCCAAAAAAATTTAACCCCTTTTCGTGTGAGCTTTGTTAATGGGTTAGCCAAGTTGGAAACATTCTGGACGAAATGTCGATAATAACCTGCTAAACCAATAAAACTGCGTACCTCAGTTATACTCGTCGGTGCCGGCCATTCTAGGATTGCCTTGGTCTTAGAAAGATCAACAGAGATTCCATCCTTAGAGAAAATATGTCCAAGAAAAGAAATCTCTTGAAGCCAGAATTCACACTTACTAAACTTCCCATATAATTCATGTCTTCTAAGAGTCTTCAGGATAATGCTCAAGTGATTTTCCGGATCTTTGTAGATTTTGGATTATACCAAGATATCATTAATAAATACCACTAAAAAGTCATCAATATATTCCTTGAAAACTCTATTCATTAGATTCATGAAGACATATGGGGCATTAGACAATCCAAAAGGCATTACTGTAAACTTGTAATGCCTGTACCTGGTTCAAAATGCTGTCTTTGAAATGTCTTCCTTTTTCAAGCACAACTGATGATATCCAAATTGATGTTCAATCTTGGAAAAGTATTGAGCTCCATGATGTTGGTCAAATAAATCATCAATGCGAGGTAGGGGATACTTATTATTTATTGTTATAGCATTGATCTCCCTGTAGTCAATGCACAACCTCATAGATCCATATTTTTTCTTAACAAAAAGAACAGGGGATCCCCATGGAGAAAACTAGGGCAAATAAATACCGTATTACTCAATTACTCTAGTTGTTTATTTAGTTCCACTAATTACACAGTGGCAATTCTATAAGGTTTCTTCGATATGAGCCTTGATCCAGGAACTAAATCAATGGAAAACTCAATTTCTCGTTCTAGAGGATGTCTAGGTAAATATTATGGAAACACATCAACATATTCTTTCACAATAGGTATATCCTCTATTTGAAAATTCCTTTACTCACCCACAGTTATTTCATTCTCTCCCTCCCTAATAATTGAATTTATTTGAGCTAATGGGGGTGGATCTAGATAAGAATCAGGTGGTGAAGATTCTTCTCTAAAGATAAGGTGTTATTTATCATCATAATAAAAAATAATAACCCCCTTGTTCCGATAATAAAATTTTGCATCATGGTCCAAAATCCAATCCATATCGAGGATTATATCAAATTCAGTCATGGGTATGATGATGAGATCAGCAGATAAAGAACTTTTATATTCCTTAATGGGGACTGATTCACAAAACTTTGTTGCAATGATACTTCCCTTAGGAGTTTTGAATGACAACTCCCTTGTTAAATTAAATTGGAAATATCTAATTTTCTTAGAAAACCGGGAAGATATGAAACAATGAGATGATCCAAAATCAAATAAAGCAATGGATAAACTTGAGGAAACCATTAAATTACTTACCACCACATCTGTCAGAGCTTCAACCTCAGTAGTAGTGATAGCATAAGCTTGGCCTTGATCCCTTGGAATTTTCTGAGGTAAGTTTCCCTTGGCACTTAAGACATTCATTTGCATAATGAACCCTTTCTATACAATTGTAGCATTCAACATTGACAACCTCTTTCTTCCCCTTGCAATCACAAGCTTGGTGGGATTTTTCACCACAGTTGTAACAGACTCCCATTCCCTTCAGGCAAGTACCAGGTTGTTTCTTCCCACATTTACTGCATTATGGATATTCAAATTTTCCCTTCTTCCCCTTATTTCCATTTCAAGAGTGTTCATCAGATCTCTTCTTCTATTACTTTTCTTTAAAGTCATAAGACTTAGAGAATTATTTTTCTATCTTGATAGCACATGAGACAATATATTCGTATGATGAGAAGGATTGTGAGACTAATGCTCAAAAGAGAAATGGTTTTAACCCATCAAATAAACAATCAATTTTACTTCTTGGGTTATGTATATAATATGCATCATACCTCACTAACCTTGTAAAGTTAGCTTCATACTTTGCGACATTATCATCATCCTTTTGCATCAGACTCTGAAAGTGCCTTTCTATATCCTCTTGATGGTCACGAGGAAAGTATTTTTCTAAGAAAATTTCTTTAAACTCCCTCTATTCCATATTTGATAATTAATCATCTTTCTTTTTGTTTTGAATCAATGACCACCATTGATCAATATCTCTAGTGAGGTGGTAAAATTTCATGACAACCTTTTCCCTTTCGCTACTCCCCAAGGCGTGGAATATTTTCTCTAAGGATTTTATCCATTGCTCAGCTACCAGTGGATTTGTACCCCCATTTAATGTTGGTAGTTTTTTCCTCATGAAGCGATATAACATTGATCCTCCACGCTGCGGATCAGGGTGCTTAATACGGGTGAGGTTATTATTCATAGATTGAATGAGTTGTCTCAATATAGTGATAAGCAGATCGGCACCAGTTGTATCACCGGCTCCATATATAATTATCTTTAACAGGAGGGATGTCACGAACTAGGACGGATCGTCATCCGACCCGGTCCGTGACATGGCCCGAAGGGCGTTCCCGATCACCACGGGCTGGCAACTAGTGCCAGGCATCAAAATAAACCAGTTGGGAAAGATTTTAACCCAAGACAAGGATGAATAAACATAAACTAAACAAGCAGATAAATAAAAGGAAAACGAACTGAACAACGTGGCAGTGGAAAAAGAAATAATCCATGAAACGTGACATACCTCAGGCGGCCCCGTGGGTCACCACGGTATAACAACCACACTCACTCCCAAGAGGGATCCAAGACTGAAACCTGCAACTGAAAAGTAAAGTAGGCGTGAGCACCGAGATGCTCAGTAGTAAAGCCACAAATGTAACCACGTCCTATGCCCCATCCTTTAGTAAGAAATTCAGTCATGCCAGTTTGAAAAATAAGACATAATAAAATAATGTTTTCCCTTCTTTTCAAATTCAAGTAATGAGTTTGCATTTTCAAATAAAGAATTTCACTCTCACTACAATTTAAAAATAGGTTCCAAGCATGCATTAACATTTCAAAATGAAAAGAAAACCAGTTTGGAATAAAATGTGATTTTTACAAATAAGATACCAGGTATGAAACAACTAAAAAGAAAGTTAGATCACAAGCATCATGTCACAAATGATCACTATGGGTAATACCTATAGGTATCTAGAACAAGTGGGAACCTAGAGACCTTGTACCTCGGTGAAACGTGGCTTAGAAGACCACGACCCTCAGAAAACGTGGCTTAGAAGGACACGACCCTCAGAAAACGTGGCTTAGAAGGCCACGACCCTCAGAAATTCATATGTTTAGTTAGTGTTGTTGCGTCAATCCTGCTAGACAAACCGGGACGAACCCCTTCCCTGTCATCTATAGTACTAGTCCTGGTCACCCACCTAGATACCCGGGTTTCCCATTGTGCTCTATTTCAAATAGTGGTGAGTTTTCTTTATCAAGCAATCAAACAAGTACATTACACTTTCTTTATCTAAAACTCATTCAACCTTTCACCACCTAACTCCCTACTTAAGTGCATTCCCCCTCTTTACATCACACAATTACGCACAAGCCTTTACACTTGGAACATATCACAAACCACTCATTAACGCTTGCATCACATTTTATTTTCAAATTTAGGGGAATGACTCAAAAGGGGTTTTCTATTTTCGCAAACCAAATCTTAAAGTACCAAACGGGCCTCAATAGAGGTTTTTCTATTTCATAAAACATTCTTAAAATGCCAAACATGCTTAATTACATAAAGGGAACACTTTTTAAAATCAACCGACCAAAAGGCCATACACCTTTGGAAATACACATTACCAATTCAAAACCACTTAAGAAATCAATTTTTCCAAAAAAGTCACTTAAGACCAATGACTTTGAAATACATTTCAATTTACCAATACAAGGCATAATAGTTCCTAGCAACCTCAATCAGATTCCATAGCATGTATATATATATAGCATAGTGTGAAACATATTTTTAAAACAGTCAAGCAATTATGAATTTAAAATTAAAAGCTTAGGCATAGGGGACCTACCTCAGCTTGTCGCTATCTGTCAATGGTCACTTGAACCAACATTTGGTGCACACACGCACATGCATTTATACACATATATATATGCACCCATAGCTGCATTGCACATATTCCCCATGCCATGAGAGAATATGTACAAAGAGGGCATATATATATATATGCCTTACCCTGTGCATGTATGTGTAGGCGTTCCTGACACCCGCAACTTGAAACCATCGTCGCGAGGTCCAGTGCACTAAATAATTTAATAAAAAAAATCAAACACTAAAATAATATATAAAATATTTCAAAATAACACATCAAAGGCCCGCACCAATTACACACTCAACTTCATGTTGGGAAGCTACTTTGAAACCAGATTTACAACAAATAGGCATTAAAACATACCTTACATAATTTAAAAGAATTTACAATACATATTTAGGAATTCACAACAAAACACATGCAAACCCCAATTCCATTTTGAAAAATGACGCACAATAAAAACATTTGAAAACTTCATCTGCATCACCCACACAATTAATGAAACCACCAGAAAAACTTGCCAACCCATTTGAAAATACGCCGCTCGACTAAAACAATTAAAAACCACTCAAATGATCATTTTTGACAGAACACATACCGGAACTACCCCAAAACACCAATTGCGCCCCTTGCACACCCTAATAAAGTAACTACACAACTTACAATACAATAGTGAATAGTCCGACATGGGTTTCCACAACAACAACATACTCATACCACTTAAACACACTAATAAACAAATCAAGACATACTAAAACTCAAATAAAAATTTAATCACATCAAAGAAACTAATTAATGAACTAACCTCACAATTAAAAAAATGTTAACATAACCAGAGATGATTTCAGCATCAAGTACACATATTATGGAAACACGCTACTAAAAAATTTCGATGCAAAATAAACTTCAATGAAAATAAACTTCGCACCACACACATTAAATAAATAACACTCTAAACAAAATAACCTTGAAAATTAATTAATGAAATAATAAATGGACGTGGAACCACTTACCAACGTGTCGCAAACTTCGCACAATTGGTGCGCAAAATCCACCACACCCAATGCACCACAAATAAAATCAATTGCACCCTAAAACAAGCACAACATAAAAGCATCAAAATTAATCAAACACAACTATTCTCAACAACACCAAATCAGGAGAAAAACCACCGAAGTGTTCCACACCTACGACAATGGGTTCGAAAGGTTGGGCAGATGAAATTGGGGGTGCCGGAAGGCTGTCTGATGGAGGAAGGAGGTGTGCGACGTCGGCTGGGAAATCCGGAGGGAAACAGGGGGTGTCCAGGCGAGCAGGAGGAGCAGATTCGGCTGAGCAAGAAGGAGGATAGTAGGGGGGATGTGGAGGTGGTCGGGAGGTGCGACCGACGACGGTCGGGTGCCGGCCGGGATGAGGGGGAGTCGGAGGGAGGCCGACGGTGCGTATGGGTGCCGACGGTCTCGTCTGTGCCGGAGCCGGGAGGAAGCGGGTAGGGGCGGCGGCCGGTGAGGGAAGAGGCACGACGAGGGCGGCGCGAGCCCAGTCCGCCGGAGGAGATCAGGGGGTCCGGTGAGGTGAGGGCGTCAGATGGGGAGCACTAGGGTTAGAAGGGGGGGGGTTGGGTTTCTACGCGGAACAGAAGGGAAAAAAAGAGGGTCTGCGCAGGGAGAGGGGGAAAGAAAGAGAGGAGGGAAAAAAAGAATAAAAGAAAAAAAAACAAGAGGAAAGAAAGAAAAAAAAGAAAAAAAAGGAATAATAAAAATAAAATAAAATAAGGACTAAAGGGAGGGAAAAAGATAAAATAAAATAAAAGATCAAACAAAACGGGATAGAAAGAAAAAGAAAATAAAAGAAAATAATAATGAAAAAAAATGAAAACAATAATCTAATTAATAATAATAATAAAAATATTACTAATGCTAAAACTAATAATAACAAAACCAAAATAATAGAAACGACCAACTTAAAACATTAGCTGAAATAATAATAATAATAATAATAATAATATAATAAAACAAACCAAAATAATGTCACTATTAACTGCACTTGGACACCGCGTATAGCCACTTGAGCGGTCGTGTGCGCGGTCGCATGCACGGGCGCGTTCGCGCGCTTAGTCACGATTACAGTCGAGCACCCGTAAAAGATATCAAAATCCTTTTAAAATAGAACCGGTTCAAACTGCAACTAAAAAGAAAGACTAAAAGTAATTAAATTAAAATAATGCATTGGTTGGGGTATGACAATTCTCCCCACCATAAAAACTTTCTGCCCCCAGAAAGTAACCCAGCCAAATGAGGAAACAAACTTGAGTTCGAAACTAAACGAGGCCAACAAAATCACAACTTGGCGTGACCTTTCACTCCATCAGTCACACCCGACCAACTCTGAGGGAAACTGAAAAGAGAAGAACCAGCAGGAAACGAGGAGGGTACTCCCCACCACAAGAACCTGACTAGCACAACCGACATCGAGACTCATAGCATGCGCTAACTCTGGAACTGCTAACTTGATCCAAGAGGAAACCGCCACATAGACCAAACCTTGAAGAAGGCACTTCAAGATTCATGGTGGGTCTTCCCACCATTTAAGGACTGACCAACTTCAACCAGTGATCACAGACCAGTACGAGAAACCCAGCACAAACTGACCCATGAACTCTCCGCATAAACTAGACCCCCACCACATGGGGTCATCGACGAAAGACCCCAAACTGAGTAGCGGGCCAACCCCTATTCATTATTTCCCAAGACGCAAGTGTCTCCAAAACAAGAACATCCTAAAACAAGAACGGGTCACCAAAGGAGCTAGCCACATGAGAGAGATAATCGTCTTGAGACTCACAGCCATAAAGAGACAACTCCAAAGCTCATATTTGAGGAGGTGCAACTACTAAAATTACAAGAAAATGA
Source organism: Viscum album (assembly GCA_963277665.1). NCBI lineage: Eukaryota > Viridiplantae > Streptophyta > Magnoliopsida > Santalales > Viscaceae > Viscum > Viscum album. The sequence goes on along the minus strand of OY728155.1, from coordinate 352,293,948 downwards.
TACCACCACACCTCCTTACTGCCAAAGGGGGGGTATTCAAGGAACAAAGACCACAACGAGGCAATGAGGCCTCTAGGCCACTTACAGCAGGACAGAACCTTTAAAGACGGGAGAGATACAACAAGGAAATTCATACCGTCCCCATTTCAGCATTGGAGACAAAAATTTATACCAAGGTTCCCCACACCCAATGATTCTTGACTGCGTGAAAGGCTTCGCTCTGAGACCTGTAGTTGGAGCTCTGATGTCTTGAAGCATCTGCTGCCCCGCAGTCAGGAGCTGACATTCTCCTGTCGAGACTCCTCCTGACGAAGCCGCTGGCAGAACCTCTCTAAGTTTCCCAAACAGCCACACCGACAGCAAGTCTTCAATGGATGATGATGACAAGGCGGCTTAAAGTACCCAAACTGAGCACACTAGAAGCAAACAAGGGGGTGGTACAACTAATAGGAGATGGAATTGACAAGAATACTTTTCTGAGATAGGTTCCTCCGATTCGCTCTCACAGAATGGGGAACCATCCCAAACACCAAAGGGAACCGGTCCTTGAACAATGGACAAAGACCCCACACAAGAGAAACTTTAACTGATTCTGCGACATTATCTTTGGAGAAAAGGGAACCAACTTCTTGAGATGCCCAACGTAGGCCTTCACTATTCGTTGGAATTGCTGGACACTCACTAGTTTCGCCACTTCCCTTGCCTTCACTTCCTTGGGTATAAACCATCTGATGAGAGTCGTCTTAAACACCTTCCAAGACATACCATCATACAACGACGCTGGGATTATTTCCTCCACCAATCCAAAGTTGAACCATCAAATGGACTCAAACCAACACGGACTCTCATATCTTTGGGAGTTCCCAATAACCTGAAAACACCCACGACTTCACCATGACAGTATACTACCTTCGATAGATCACGATCACTACAAAAGACGGACAACAACCGAAAAGAATTCAATTCCACCACTCTGCTAAGAATCTGGGTAGAACAAACAACTCGAAGAGGCTCACTAGGAACTTCTAGGACTTTTCTGGGCAACATACTAAAAAACAAGAGGCACAAATCCGAATCAAATCTCATCATAAATAAAAATTTCACACCTCAATCACAAACGAAAGCTCAAACTCAAATCACTATTCCAACCACAATTCAATACGTCAAAACCAAGAACCCATGAAAAAGAATACTTAACATGAAAAGAGAACTCTAAACAATTTCTCACTCACTTTTCTAAACACTTGAAAACCCCTCCTTTTTTTGAAAACCATCTTTCATCATATAGAACAACTTGAATATCCACCATTGATATCCCATGAAGTCTCACACATACGTATCCATGTGCTAGCTCAAGCACCCATCCACTCACATCACCAATTTCCCCACTTTCCACATGCACACTTCAATGTATGTGATCACTCATAGGAATACCAAGGGTCAATTCAAGACACTTCTCATTTTCAAAACAGATCATTCAGCATAAAGCACAAATTCCCAACCAATTTTAAAAAGTAACTTATCATCAAAGCAGTATATTTCCAATTTCCAAAACATTTTCCAATTCACATTCCAAAAAGTGTTACTGAGATTCCAAAACAACTTCCAAAACACCTCCCATTTTCCCTTTTTGAAACCACACATTCGTTAAAAGAAAACAATTTCCATTTCAAAACCACTTTTCCACTCTAACACAACATTCCCATTTGAAACCACCTTCACAAAAATCTGTTTTCATTTTTGAGATGTACTCACACCAACCAAAATGAAGGTCAAACATAACTCACATTAAAACATCCAAAAATAAGGGACTAGTGGTTATACCAACCCGGTAACATGGCTTAGAAGGCCATGCTCCAAGCGAGCATCAACCACAAGAAGCATCTTGAACCGTGCACTCGGGACGTACATGGGTCGCTACTCCATGCACGCTCGTCGCGTAACATCAGATCACTTCCCTTGTCATTCCTCATCCACACATACCAATCCAAAGAAGAAAATTCAAATCCCGGACTACCCCTGGAAACTGGAGTCTCGGGACGGGCAAGGGTTTATGACTTCCTTCCCACACCTACCTCTCGAGTCCTGACACACCTAATCACCAAGCTACTCGACACCCCAAATAAAAAGGGCACCTCTGATACCATTTTGTCATGAACCAGGCCGGATCGTCATCCGACCCGACACCCGACCCGGTCCGCGACATGGCCCGAAGGGCGTTCCCGATCCCCACGGGCTGACAACTAGTGCCAGGCATCAAAATAAACCAGTTGGGAACAATTTTAGCCCAAGACAAGGATGAATAAACATAAAAAAAACAAGCAGATAAATAAAAGGAAAAAGAACTGAACAACGTGGCAGCGGAAAAAGAAATAAGCCATGAAACGTGACATACCTCAGGCGGCCCCGTGGGTCACCATGATATGACAACCACACTCACTCCCAAGAGGGATCCAAGACTGAAACCTGAAACTGAAAAGTAAAGTAGGCATGAGCACCGAGATGCTCAGTAGGAAAGCCAAAAATGTAACCACGTCCTATGCCCCGACCTTTAGTAAGAAATTCAGTCATGCCAGTTTAAAAAATAAGACATAATAAAATAATGTTTTCCCTTCTTTTCAAATTCAAGTAATGAGTTTGCATTTTCAAATAAATCATTTCACTCTCACTACAATTTCAAAATAGGTTCCAAGCATGCATTAACATTTCAAAATGAAAAGAAAACCAGTTTGGAATAAAATTTGATTTTTACAAACAAGACACCAGGTATGAAAAAACTGAAAAGAAAGTTAGATCACAAGAAGCATGTCACAAATGAGCACTATGGGTAATCCCTATAGGTATCTAGAACAAGTGGGAACCTAGAGACCTCGTACCTCGGTGAAACGTGGCTTAGAAGACCACGACCCTTAGAAAACGTCGCTTAGAAGGCCACGGCCCTCAGAAAACGTGGCTTAGAAGGCCACGACCCTCAGAAATTAATATGTTTAGTTAGTGTTGTTGCGTCAATCCTGCTAGACAAACTGGGACGAACCCCTGCCGTGTCATCTAGCATACTAGTCCTGGTCACCCACCTAGATACCCGTGTTTCCCATTGTGCTCTATTTCAAATGGTGGTGAGTTTTCTTTATCAAGCAATCAAACAAGTACATTACGATTTCTTTATCTAAAACTCATTCAACCTTTCACCACTGCACTCCCTACTTAAGTGCATTCACCCTCTTTACATCACACAATTACGCACAAGCCTTTACACTAGGCACATATCACAAACCACTCATTAACGCTTGCATCACATTTTATTTTCAAATTTAGGGGAATGACTCAAAAGGGGTTTTCTATTTTCGCAAACCAAATCTTAAAGTGCCAAACGAGCCTCAATAGAGGTTTTTCTATTTCATAAAACATTCTTAAAATGCCAAACATGCTTAATTACATAAAGGGAACACTTTTTAAAATCAACCGACCAAAAGGCCAAACACCTTTGGAAATACACATTACCAATTCAAAACCACTTAAGAAATCAATTTTTCCAAAAAAGTCACTTAAGACCAACGGCTTTGAAATACATTTCAATTTACCAATACACGACATAATAGTTTCTAGCAACCGCAATCAGATACCATAGCATGTATATATATATAGCATAGTGTGAAACATATTTTTAAAATAGTCAAGCAATTATGAATTTCAAATTAAAAGATTAGGCATAGGGGACCTACCTCAACTTGTCGCTATCTGTCAATGGTCACTTGAACCAACACTTGGTGCACACACGCACATGAATTTATACACATATATATACGCACCCCTAGCTGCATTTCACATATTCCCCGCGCCATGAGGGAATATGTACAAAGAGGGCATATATATATATATATATGCCTTACCCTGTGCATGTACGTGTAGGCATTCCTGACACCCGTAACTTGAAACCATCGTCGCGAGGTCCAGCGCCCTACACAAATAATTTAATAAAACAAATCAAACACTAAAATAATCTATAAAACATTTCAAAATAACACATCAAAGGCCCACACCAATTACACACTCAACTTCATGTTGGGAAGACACTTTGAAACCAGATTTACAAAAAATAGGCATTAAAACATACCTTACATAATTTAAAAGAATTTACAATACATATTGAGGAATTCACAAAAAAACACACGCAAACCCCAATTCCATTTTGAAAAATGATGAACAATAAAAACATTTGAAAACTTCATCTGCATCACCCACACAATTAACGAAACCACCAGAAAAACATACCAACCCATTTGAAAATACACCACACGACTAAAACAATGAAAAACCACTCAAATGATCATTTATGACAGAACGCATACCAACACTACCCCAAAACACCAATTGCGCCCCTTGCACACCCTAATAAAGTAACTTCACAACTTACAATACACTAGTGAATAGTCCGACATGGGTTTCCACAACAACAACATACTCATACCACTTAAACACACTAATAAACAAATCAAGACATACTAAAACTCAAATAAAAATTTAATCACATCAAAGAAAATAATTAATGAACTAACCTCACAAATAAAAAAAATGTTAACATAACCAGAGATGATTTCAACATCAAGTACACATATTATGGCAATACGCTACTAAACAATTTTGATGCAAAATAAACTTCAATGAAAATAAACTTTTCACCATAAGCATTAATTAAATAACACTCTAAACAAAATAACCTTGCAAATTAATTAATCAAATAATAAATGGACATGGAACCACTAACCAACGTGTTGCAAACTAAGCACAATTGGTGCGCAAAAGCCACCACACCCAATACACCTCAAATAAAATCAATTGCACCCTAAAAAAAGCACAACATAAACGCATCAAAATGAATCAAACACAACTATTCTCAACAACACCAAATCAGGAGAAAAACCACTGAAGTGTTCCGTACCTACGACAATGGGTTCAAAAGGCTGGGCAGATGAAATTGGGGGTGCCGGAAGGCTGTCCGATGGAGGAAGGAGGTGTGAGACGTCGGCTGGGAAATCCGGAGGGCAACAGGGGGTGTCCAGGTAGGCAGGAGGAGCAGATTCGGCTGAGTAAGAAGGAGGATAGCAGGGGGGATGCAGAGGTGGTTGGGAGGTGCGGCCGACGACGGTCGGGTGCCGACTGGGAGGAGGGGGAGTCGGAGGGAGGCCGACGGTGCGGAGGGGTGCCGGCAGTCTCGTCTGCGCTGGAGTCGGGAGGAAGCGGGTAGGGGCGGCGGCTGGAGAGGGAAGAGGCGCGGCGAGGGCGGCGTGAGCCCAGTCTGCCGGAGGAGATCAGGGGGTCCGGCGAGGTGAGGGCGTCGGACAGGGAGCACTAGGGTTAGAAGGGGGGGGGGGGGGGTTGGGTTTCTTCGCGGAACAGAAGGTAAAAAAAAGAGGGTCCATGTGGGGAGAGGGGGAAAGAAAGAGAGGAGGGAAAAAAAAGAAAAGAAAAAAAAACAAGAGGAAAGAAAGAAAAAAAAAGAAAAAAAAAGAATAATAAAAATAAAATAAAATATGGACTAAAGGGAGGGAAAAAGATAAAATAAAATAAAAGATCAAACAAAAGGGGATAAAAATAAAAAGAAAATAAAAGAATATAATAATGAAAAAAAATGAAAACAATAATCTAATTAATAATAAAAAAAAAATTACTAATGCTAAAACTAATAATAACTAAACCAAAATAATAGAAACGAACAACTTAAAACATTAGCTGAAATAATAATAATAATAATAATAATAATAATATAATAAAACAAACCAAAATAATGTCACTATTAACTGCACATGGACACCGCGTATAGCCACTTGAGCGGTCGTGTGCGCGGTCGCATGCACGGGCGTGTTCGCGCGCTTAGTCGCGATTACGGTCGAGCACCCATAAAAGATCTCAAAATCCTTTTAAAATAGAATCGGTTCAAACTAAAACTCAAAAGAAAGACTTAAAATAATTAAATTTAAATAATGCGTTGGTCGGGGTGTGACAAGGGAAATACCTACATGGAGTGTGTGCATTGATACGGTTTCCATTACTTCCACTAGGCACCATTTCTAAACAATGGTATAAACTATATTAGTTTATGAATAAAAATACATAATTCCAAACTTGTAAAACACTTAACATAAATTGAATAGTTTATGGATATAATCCATAATCATAAGAATGTTTTCTTTGAGGAAGTATTGTTAGGGCCAATAGGGGCCTATATACCCTGAGAGGGGGGTAAATCAGGGTATGGATATTCTTTTTCAAAGTTCTTCCTACCCCATTGGATCTTGACCTCTTTATTACAAGGGTCACATTGTTTGCTCTTGTGTTTAAACTGTGATCACTTCTTTACTTCTTTATCTAATGATGATGCTTTGAATGCAATGCAGGGAAGCAAACAGATAGACACAGAGATTTTTACTTGGTTCACCCTCACTAGGCTACGTCCAAGGAGCATATGCCGACAAGTTGCCGGTCGTACCAAATTCCACTATTTTACACTAGATGTGGATACAAAGTTCGGGCTAGATCACTTCTATGCCCGGGCTCACTGCCTTTACAAGTTTAGGGTCATCTCACTACTTTCCCAAGGGTCACTCCATATTTCTCTCTCTCTGGCTCACTGCCAGTGGAGAGGATCACATTCTTCCTCTTCCTAAGCTCACTGCTCTTGGAAGGAATCCACTCACAGTTTTATAGACCTGTAGGTCTCTTCATTTGCATGAATGAATGCATCTTCCTCTGTGTGTAGATGCTCTGTTGAAGTACAAATTTCACCCGTAGATGAATATCTCTTTTCACCGAAGGTACCGGGCAACGTACCAGCTTCCACGCAGTCCGAGAATCACTGCTGGAACAAAACCTTATTGGCGCGCAATTCAACCTCAGCGCGCAAGTATCAGCTCGCAAGTCACAACAGGCGTGCAAGTTCACCTCAGACACTTGCGCGACACAATGTCCCCCAACTCCAAACTTGCGCGACTCTCTTCCTTTTACGCCCAAATCAATATTGGCGCACAACTACCAACTGGTGCGCAACTTCTAACACTGGCGCACAACTTCAACCTCTGGCGCGCAAGTCCCACCTGCGCGACCACACACACCACTTGCGCGACTACCACACCTGCGCGACAGGAGCTCTGATTTCTCAAAGTGTTGAACTCCGGTTAAGAATGAGGAGGGGTGGTCCAGTATTTATAGGAAAATTGACCACCCTGCACGATGGCGCGCAAGTCACCTGCGTGACCCAGTCTCGGCGTGTAAGTCTTATCTCCTTTTAGACACTTGCGCGACCAACTCCCAAACTTGCGCGAACCTATTTCCTTAGCCGTATTTTGATCTTCTGATCTTGAAAAACATATGGTGATCAAGTTTCCTATACTCCAAGTCCTCGGCGCACAAGTCCTTTTCAAAAAACACTTTTCTTCATTTGTCGATTTTCAGGCCCAAAAATTTGGAAAACACTGGAAAACGGCACCACCTTGTATCTGTTCTTTTGTACCGCCTCTAGATCATCCATTCCTTTTATCGATGTTCTTGAATCAAACATGGATCATTGACCTCAGCTCATGAACTCGACATTCCATCATGAAATCCTCTTTGTCAAAAAATTTGTATGTCATAGTTATGCTTTGTCAACAATCACCACTCAGATGTCCACTTTGTCAACAAACACAATCACCTCAAAAATGCTTCAATGATACCTTGAGGGATTTTTGCCCAACAATCTCCCCCTTTGGGTTTTTTGACAACTCTTCCAAAACAAAGATTCGTCATTGATTCTTCAGCCTCCATTTTCCTCATTGTGATTCTGATAGCGATCAAGGATTTACTCAACACATACTCTAAGCCCACATAAGCAATGCTCATCGTGAGAAACAAGAGTAAATGAAAAGTTCATCAATGAATCACTTCATCTCTGACATCCACTATTGACACCAAACTAATACCAATTTGTATTAAACTGATACCAACTGTTGATGGGCTTGTTGGAAGATCAATGCTTGGTTTGGAAATATTCTTACCACTTTCCAACAACACTCTTCTGCTTTCATCACGATCCTCAGATATCGTGATATCTATTCTTTGATCGACCACTTCTAGCATCTTCAGATTTAATACGCTCCCCCTTTCTGCTCATAGCTTCAATACCTCTTTATCCATATTTTCTGTGTTGTCCAAGCTAAGCTCTGGCTAAGAACATTCAACTAGCTTTAAATCCCCCTATCTGGCTGCTCCACCTGTCAGCTTCTCCCCATATCATTCATGATTTATCAAATCTCCACATTGTCTCCCCCTTGAACAATCACTATTTTCTCCCCCTTTTTCAATGAACCCAAAGGCAGTCCTTTGTAGTTCCCAGAACCAGTTGATGCCGTTCACAAGCTTCCTTGGGTAAGGCCTTTATCATAATGTCTGCAACCTGTAGCTCTGTAGGCACATACTCCAACTTCACGATTCCCTGCTCAACTTTCTCCTTGATAAAATGATACTTTATCTCAATGTTCTTTGTTCTTGAATGGTGGACATGATTTTTGATAAGATTTATAGCACTTGAGTTGTCACACTGGATTCCGATCGGATACTTCACTTCAACTCCCATATCATCAAGATGCTACTTCATCCACAAAAACTGTGTGTATGCTTGAGTGGCCGCAATATACTCAGCTTCTGCGGTGCTTAATGAAATTCAATCATGCTTCTTGCTCAACCAAGCAACACATAGTCTGCCAAGGTAAAATGCACCTCCAGATGTTGATTTCCTGTCATCCGCTGAACCGGCCCAGTCTGCATCAGTATATCCCAATAACTCTATCTGAGATTTGTCAGTATATGTCAAGCCGAAATCCACTGTGCCCTGGATATACCGAAGTATTCTTTTCACTGCAAGAATGTGTATTTCCTTGGGATTACTCTGATATCTCGCTGCTTGGCATGTGACGAAAAAAATATCAGGCCTTGTTGCAGTCAAGTACAACAAACTTCCAATAATTTGCCTGTATTCTGTGATATTAACTGCCTTCCCATCTTCATCTTTCGATAATTTCATCTGGGTGGAAACCAGAGTCTTCATCTCTTTGGAATTCTCCATTCAAAATCTTTCCAAAACCCCATTGACATATTCGGATTGAGAAATTAATATTCCATTCCTTCCCTGTGTCACCTGTAGACCAAGGAAAAACATTAACTCACCAATCATAGACATTTGGAACTCATGTTTCATGGATTCAGAAAAATGTTTGCACTATGCTTCATCTGATCCGCCAAATATTATGTCTTCTTCATAGACTAGCCTCATTATCCTTTGATTACTATTGTTGTTGAAATAGAGATTGTAATCAAATCCATCATACTAAAAACCAAGCTTCTTCAAATACTGATATAGCCATGAGTACCATGCTCTCAGTGCTTGTTTTAGCTCATATAGCACCTTCTTCAGAAATCAAACCTTGGTCTCATCCGCATGAATAAGAAAACCATCTGGATGCTTGACATACACTTCTTCCTCCAAAATTCCATTCAAGAATGCTGATTTGACATCCATCTGAAACACGTTGAACTTCTATTGTACTGCAATGGCTAGGAATAATTTGATTGTCTCCAGCATTGCAACCAGCGCAAATTCTCATCAGCTTCAATATCTTCTTTCTGGGAGTATACTTTGCACACTAGTTGTGCTTTGTTCCAAATCACTGTGCCATATTTAGTCATATTCTTTAAAAATACCCATTTAGTCACGATTACATCCTTATCAGCTGGCCTCGAAACAATCTCCCATGTCTAGTTCTTATCAATGTAATCAATCTCTTCATTCATAGCTTGAACCTAGTTTTTATCTTCAGCTTCATCAGCAAAGCATTTCATCTCTACCTAAGATAGGAAATATGTCTGCTGCAGTGACTTCATTTTTCTTGTTTGAAGAGGAGATGCCTGATCACCAATGATATTCTATCTATCAATTTCAGCTCAGCTATTTGGCTTCCTTGTAGGCATAGACTAGACACTTTCTTTTTCATCATCAGTGTCTTCTTCTAAATCAGCATAAGCCACTTCTGCTTCCCTTGTGTTGCTTTCTTCCTCAACACATTCATCAGAAAATTGTTCACTAACTCATTCTTTAGTGGCTTCAGTTACTTTTCTCTGTGCCATTGTTCAATGACGTCATTTCTTTGAACATATTCTTTCATATTTTTGTTGACACACCTTTGATTTTCTCTCGCAGCTTCTTGGTATCCTGAAAGCAGTCAGCTGATACCACATTGTTAGAACAAAATAGATAATCATGAAAACCTGTGTGTTTCTACATTTCCACCAATCATCCTTCATGAGCATAAACATTCATCCTTCGTATCAAATTGAGATCATGCATCTGATTAGGATATAGAATGCTCCCCCTGTGTTATGAAACTCTTCCAGTTGTTAGGCCCAACAGTTTAGACCCATAACTATTCTTTTCCTCCTGCATCATTTGTTCTCATATTCCACTCAGAGTTGAGCCATTAACAAAATCTCTAAGCCTACTGAGTTGGAACTCGATGTAGGAAACAAGAGACAAAGTCAATAACACAATCACTTCCTGTTGTGCCCTATTTATCCCTTTCATCGTCAACTTTGACACCGGATTTGAGTCAATCAAAACACTGAAGCATATCACTTCTCCACATTGCATCTTTAGATGCAACTTCCCCTTGGATTGTATCTCCCTAAAACCTAAAACACATGAATCATCAGTTAATAGCATTTACAAACATAGGGAGAGGGGCTTCTTCTGGACTCCTCAAGATGAGGATTGTTGTTGATCCTGATGGGCCAACCCTTTGATTATTTTATGAAGAGCATCACACTATTTCCTTGCTTCTTCTAGCTGTCTAGCCAACTTTAACTGCTCTGGCCATATGACTAAGCATTCATTACCACATGTTGAGCCTTTTTTTGATATGTAAATTCTTCAAGCTTGGCCTTTCTCAACATTTGGGGTTTAAACCCACTAGTACACATTTCCTTCTTTGATGTTCCACCAAAATTCCATTTTCCTCGATTATTTCTCTGGGTAGGAATCTCTTTTCTTTCCATCATCCCTTGCTTCTTCCACCATTGCAAGGATCTTGCACCTTCCTCCACTTTTCTCTATGAAACTTGACATGTGAATTTTTCAATACGTTCTTTGTTTATCTTTCTTTTATCAGATGTCTGATTCACCACCCTATTTTTCATTGGTGGTGGGTCCTCCAATAAACGTCCATTCTTCTCACTCACAGCTATATCTTTTCCTCCCTTTTTATTCCAGAATTTTTCACGTTATTTCTTAGGGGGTGGTTTTGAGTTTGACAGAGGAGGTGACTGATACACCTTTAGTTCAACTCTATATGATTTCCCTGAGGCTTTAAGCCTATTCTCAACCTTACCACATTGTCTCCCAGTGTAGAATTTCTCATTATGAATCACTGGGGATGAGAATCTACTTTCAAGTACCTTTTCATTTCTTGCTTTCTTCTCGTTGCAATGTCTTGCCAAATTCCCTTAATTAGAACATATAAAACAATTTCCATCAAAGGCATACCTCTTTTCGTCATTTCTATATCGAGATGCGGATACACCTTGAGAGCTTCCTGACACATACTCATGGTGTTTCCCATTCTTCCACAGTAATAGCATCTAATAGATGCTTTCCTCTGAGAGACTCTTCTCTCTAATTTCTCAGGACGCTTCTTCTTATTCTCAGATTCAGCAAAGTTTCTATTTTCACAGCCTGATATGTATTCATGAGCCTCTAAATATAAGATTCATGTGTGGCCATGAGTCCCACAGAAATAGCACATGTCGTCACTTATTTGTGTAGCTGGCCTCTTAGGCCTATCTCCAGCACATATAGGTTTTTCTCCACTCCTGCAACAGTTCACGGCTCTCTTCTTGTCATGCATGGGAGGTGATTCATCAAATCCAATACCAGCTTTTCTGAAACTTGCTGGTCTTTGAGAGGAGAAAATATTTTGTTGTTTCTCTTCAGAAATTGAATATCTGTTCTTCATTTTATCATCACTTTTCGAAGGATGATCAAATAGAAAGTGTAAGGCATCCTTCATTTTTGGCATTCCTTTAGCATTGGATTTCTACACTTATTTATTTACTGATTTTAGCTCTTCTTCCAACTTCTGAATCTTCATATCACTTGATTTATGATGGGCATTAAACTCCCTTCTGAGATTCTTTCCACGACTCATCTCATCTTCCAATTCTTGTGTGAGATTTTCTACCTGGTCACTCTGATCCTTTAATTTCAATATTTCTTGAGCAATGGAATCAGAACAAAATGCATTCTCTTGTTGTAGCATTGTATTATTCTGAAGTAGTTCAGATAGCTTTGTATTCAGATCCGCATTTTTAGATTTTAAATTCAGAATCTCATCTGACTTTTGATTCTCTTCATAATCACCAGCCTTCTGTTTTCCTTTCATTTTATCCATCTTTTGTAGTTCTTCACCTTGAGAATCATTCTTCTCCTTTAGGTCAGTAGCTACGTCAATAAGCCTTTGATTCAATCTTCTTAGCTTGTTGATCTCATTTTCCAGTTCTTGAATCCTAATATTATTAGATTTAATTTCATCAGTGTTTCTAACGTCACTTGAAATATTAGGTTCTTCGATGCACTTGACTTGATCTTTCAGTTTTATATTCAATCCATCTATCTCCATTTTCTGTTCTTCAATCTTAAGCTTATACTCACCAACTGATTCTGAGTTCTCTGGTGCTGATAACTTGAGTTTCTCAATTTTATCCATCAACTCAGACTTCTCTTCTTCCTGCTGCTGCATATAGAGTTTGGCATCGTGAACCACTTTGTTAGATTTCTTGGTTTTGGTTCCCCAAACATCTATCTCTTCAAGAGCTTCCTCTAACTCAGCTCGCATATCTATTCTTCCTTCAATTCTTTCTTCTTCTTCATCACTTGTTTCAATATCACTTTGAAGTTCATATACGTCACTCATTTCTGCATCATGCATGAGTGAATCAATCTTTTCCCTATCTGATTCATCCAGACCTTCCTTCAGTAAACTATTTGATTCTTTTAATTGAATCACACTTTTTCCATACACACTTCCACACTGAGGAATAACACCTAGCTTCTACTTCTTCTTTGATGTTTTTCCCTTTGCCATGGAACACTGAGAAAATAGAAGACAGATTCTCTAACCACACAGATCGACTACACCAAGTCGGAGCAAACAAATCTGATAACAAAAACCTTCGCTCTAATACCAATTGTTAAGGCCAATAGGGGCCTATATACCCTGAGAGGGGGGTGAATCAGGGTATGGATATTCTTTTTCAAAGTTCTTCCTACCCCACTTGATCTTTACCTCTTTATTACAAGGGTGACTTTGTTTGCTCTTGTGTTTAAACTGTGATCACTTCTTTACTTCTTTATCTAATGATGATGCTTTGAATGCAATGCAGGGAGGCAAAAAGATAGACACGAAGATTTTTACTTGGTTCACCCTCACTAGGATATGTCCAAGGAGCATACGCCGACAAGTTTCCGGTCATACCAAATTCCACTATTTTTCACTAGATGTGGATACAAAGTTCGGGCTAGATCAATTCTATGCCCGGGATCACTGCCTTTACAAGTTTAGGGTCAGCTCACTGCTTTCCCAAGGGTCACTCCCTGTTTCTCTCTCTCTAGATCACTGCCGGTGGAGAGGATCACCTTCTTCCTCTTCCTAAGCTCACTTCTCTTGGAAGGAATCCACTCACAGTTTTATAGACCTGTAGGTCTCTTCATTTGCATGAATGAATGCATCTTCCTCTGTGTGTAGATGCTCTGTTGAAGTAAAAATTTCACCCGTAGATGAATATCTCTTTGCACCGAAGGTATAGGGCAACATAACAGCTTCCACGCAGTCCAAGAATCACTGCTGGAACAAAACCTTACTTGGCGCGCAAGTCAACCTCGGCGTGCAAGTATCGGCGCGCAAGTCACAACGGGCGCACAAGTTCACCTCAGACACTTGCGCAACACAATGTTACCAAACTCCAAACTTGCATGACTCTTTTCCTTTTACGCCCAAATCAATATTGGCACGCAACTACCAACTGGCGTGCAACTTCTAACACTGGCGCAAAACTTCAACCTCTGGCGCGCATGTCCCACCTGCGCGACCACACACACCACTTGCGCGACTACCACACCTGCGCGACGGGAGATCTGATTTCTCATAGTGTTGAACTCCGGTTAAGAATGAGGAGGGGTGGTCCAGTATTTATAGGCAAATTGACCACCCTGCGCGACGGCGCACAAGTCACCTGCGTGACACAGTCTCGGTGCGCAAGTCTTCTCTCCTTTTAGACACTTTCACGACCAACTCCCAAACTTGCGCGAACCTATTTCCTTAGCCATATTTTGATCTTATGATATTGAAAAACATATGGCACGTAAGTTTCCTATACTCCAAGTCCTCGGAGCGCAAGTCCTTTTCCAAAAACACTTTTCTTCATTTGTCGATTTTCAGGCCCAAAAATTTGGCAAACACTGGAAAACAGCACCACCTTGTATCTGTTCTTTTGTACGGCCTCCAGATCATCCATTACTTTTATCGACATTCTTGAATCAAACATGGATCGTTGACCTCAGCTCATGAACTCGACATTCCATCATGAAATCCTCTTTGTCAACAAATTTTTATGTCATAGTTATGCTTTGTCAACAATCACCACTCAGATGTCTACTTTGTCAACAAACACAATCACCTCAAAAATGCTTCAATGATACCTTGAGGGATTTTTTCCCAACAAGTATATACTCATAATCCCTTCATAATGGTTTGTAAAGAAAATGATTTTTTTTAAAGGTCAGCCAGAAGCAAAGATTCTGGCCAATTATTATTCAAAAGGACATAAAGAGTGGAGAAAGGGGTCAAACAAACAGAATTTCCCTCAATAAGGACTAACAATCATAATATGACCTGTCATTTCTGTAATCAGATTCACCAGAAGACCCCCACACCGATTGAGACTGCTCCTGGTTGAATATCTTAAGAATATTTGAATCTATCTTTTTTGACACCTTTGAAGATAATCTAGTCGACTCGATCTTCAGAAGATGGGCAAAAACCTTATGAGGTCTCCTCCTTGGTGGAACAGAGGGAAATTCATCACTATAAGTCATCCTTGCCTCACCACTTAAGACAACATCCTTAAAGGATATAGGTCACATGTTGCCCAGAGTAGGGGTTTTTCTGTTTCCCCTTTCATCATCAGAGAGATTCCCCCATTTACCAGAAACATTATAAGACTTTAAGAGCTTCTAAATTTCCTGGTGACAATCAGCGTTCTGCGATGTATCAATTTGATGAGAGTAATCAACAAGGGAAGGTGCAGAATTTACATTCTCTGTTAAGGTATCCTCCTTAACCAAATCATCTTGCAGATTAGAAGGGCCGCTATGAACTCTTTTAGGTGAGACATCAGTCATCAACTCTTTGCCTTTCAAAAGAGAGAGTTTAGAATCAGGATTCCCTAAAAGCAACCCAACATCCACACTAGAAGTTGGTTATTTAGGGAGGTCACAGTCATTATAATCATGTTTTGATAACATTGTCTCTTTCACATTTGGATTTCTTCGACAGAGGGTGGTAGGATGACCTTTCATCCCACACTTTTCACAAGAAATTTTTTTCTGGCATAGCTCCACAGAGTGTCCAACAGCCATACATTTAGATCAGAAGAGGGGATTTTTTTCATACTCAACATCAATTTGAATATTATCATTTGGAGTAGAAAGGGTTACCTTGTCAATTAGTGTGGAGCTGATATCAACCTCCACTAGTATCCGAGCAAAGTGCCCAAATCGAACATCCTCAGTCTCCTTATCAAGATGAATAGGAGTCCCAATTTCCATGCCAATTTCATGTAGAATCTTCGGATGCCAAAGGACCCAGTTAAGACTATGTAGTCGAACCCAAACCTGAGAAAAAGAATTTCTTACATGAGAAACATTGAAATCTAATGACCATTCATGTAAATGAAGCCAACCAGGTTTCAGAGATAGTGCACCAATACTCCACGCACGAAGTTTCAAGTCATCTGACGGAAAAAGTCAGTGAAAAAAACCACGACCAAGATACACACATTTCCAATTGGAAAAGCCCCACAATATCGATGTTCTTCGGAACAGATCATCTAGCTTCCATGGTTGTGCACCTTTGGTCAGGACAATGCGCGCAATCAATGAGTTTTTCCCCATTTCTAATCTCTCAGCAAACGCCGCAGGATTGGCCTCAACATGCGCAGAAAAACCTTTACGAAGAATTCTTCCACTGTGTGAGTCTTTAATTAAATACCCATCTGGCTTCGCCCCAGAAATTGTGTTTTTAATCACATCCACAAAGGATCAGACTCTAGGAAGATCAGCGGCCTGTGATTCAGTCCGCGCAACCTGCAAGGTCTCCGCAGAACCGAACTCAATAGAAGAACTCTTCCCCGCTACATCAAGACCCACCTGTCTAGTAGTGTTCCGCGTGAAATCTGAAGCCTTGAAGGAGTGCAAAGCCCTAGCACCATCCATGCAGATCTTTTCAATCCCGGATCCTATAATAGGTTTTTTTGCAGAAGGGAAGCCAGCCTTGTTGTCCGTGTTTTCAGTAATCGATGGACCACAACGACGAACGGAAATTAGTGAGTCATGTGCGCCCACATTCGTTGGAGTCACCTTATCGCCAGAAGGCGCTTTCGCTGGAGTCACCTTAGCAGTATCGCCAGAAGGCATGAGGAGATTGAAGCCAAGGAAATGTCGGATAGCCATCGCCAAGAAACCCTAGCGTCGACCATCGTGGGAAGTGTCATAACCAAGAGTGCAAGAAGGCCCGTTGTCATGCACTAGTTCCCATTCGAATCTAGCTCGAAGCGATGTTTTCAGGTTTTACCCCTAGGTACATCTATGACAAAGCCGCCTCTACCAGCTCGTATCCATACATGGATGTCTTTTTTGGAAAACTCACAAAATCTCTACAATACCAAAATTTTAAGAAGTTCTTCTATACTAATCCTCAAAGTCTATCTTAGGGCTATCTACTCTAATCAGAGTTTACCTAAATATTGTTTCCAAGGTTTGTACTAAAATTCCTATGATACCAACTATAATTCCCCGACCCCAGAATACCATAGTTGGTGCATTATTTTGTATCATTGGCATGATCACAAAATATCAAGTCTCGAAAGATCGATTAGTTTAGAATCCTTGGAAGTACTAGATACATTCATAAGGTTTACATTACATCATCAAATGAAAAACTACAAAAACATTGTTTCCATAGACAACACTGAGATCCCATAGACTATCCCTACAGGTCATTCATAATATACTTCTTCGCATCCTAGGAAAAATAAAACATAGAAAAAGGTGAGCTCAGATGCTCAGTAAGGATAACAATATAGTAGAAACTTTCATAAATAATCATAAACATTTAAGGCAATGTATAATACTAAAACAAAAGCCTTTTTAAACTTAAAATTCATTATATTATGAAAAATATAAATCAAAATAATGTCATTTACTTACTCACATGGATATTATACTAGTGGAATAATCACATGAAATATCATTAGCCAATTTCATAATGATGAAATGCATAATGCCAGAATTTCATAACCACTTAGTCAAGGCCTTGTGCCAATATTACAAATAAGATTTTGTCAAATCCTTGTACCAAGAAACTAGTTTTTCTAATGAGACCTACCAATGCATCGAGGATATATAGTGGGATCCACCCATCAGTTACTAAGTACAATGCATTCCTCATATGAAAAGTTTTAAACATAACATAATTATTTGTATTAAAACTAGAATACGAAATGTCAATACTTTATCCATAAACCATAAATGGTGAAAAAATAACACATCCACAGTAAAAAATATCACAAAACCTTCAATAAAATGGGTCGAAAACCACTCAACCAATAGGTTTTAGATAGGTTTGGGTAACTATATTAACTTTATCTTTTAGATTTAACTCTTAGTTAAATAGTTTGACATTTACCATGTCTCTTTGTATTTTTATATTATATGGTTAATAAAATTACTATATACCTCCAAGAGAACCACAAGTGGTTCAGTAATGATACAACTATCATTATATAAGTCTTTTGGTGGAACCTAAGATTTTTAGGAATAGAATATGAATTAATAATATAATATTTGTTTTAAAAACACTTTTATGTCAATTTTGACACTATTTGGTATTTTGTTTTTTCTAAATTCATAACAACATTATTACTTCAAAAACAATTCATATAACCAACCCTAACATGTCATATTAACCTAGAAAATTAGTGTAATTCACAAAAAGTCTCAAATTAAATTTATTTGGATATTTATAATTTTAATTATTTTAATATTTCATTAATTAGGTAATTACTACATCATCATTGTGTCATAAATAAATTAAATTATTTAATGACTAAAAAATATAAATAAAATACCATTATGTATGAAATAGTTTTATCTTTCTAATGAATATTTATAGTCTAATTTATCTTATGCATAACCCTATATTAAAAATGTTTTAGTTATTAAACTTTGAATTTATCACTTTTAACTCTTCTTTGAATTAAATAATAATAAATTTCATAATCTAATACAAGTGGACCTAAAGGATCATATTTTATTCCTAATGTTGTTTTTGGTCGAATTATATTTATACAATAGAATTAGGACATGTGTTAGGGTAATAATAATATCATTTTTACCTTTACTTACCCTATTTACTTTTAACTGTGGTAAATAAAAGTCAAAAGTTACTATTCTATAAAAATTATTTTCATCTCATTGAAATTTTTTTTACTTACTCTTGTATTTTTGAAATTCAACTCATAGAAGTAGTAAAATTAATTTTTATGTAAATTTTTAAATTATCCTAGGAGGTGGGTAAAAGACGGTAAAAAGTTCAATAAAATTTTTATATATCTAAAATTATTATAAACTGACTCCAATGAATTAAATTTAACTTATATATGTATTATATATCTATTTTGACCTAAAATAAATTTAAATAAAATAAATAATTATTTAAATAAAAATTTGGTTTTAAACTATAACTCAGTGTTTTTCACTATTCATCAAAAATTGAATGTTTTTAAAACAATTCCAAAAATTCACCCTAAAATAATTTCGATATTCTGAATACAAAAATGAAGTCCATTTTGAAAGATAAAATTTATAAAATTTCAAAAATTGGGTATTAATATTCATAATGGCTAGTTTGATTGGTTGTGGTGTGTTAGAACTTGAAGCTGCGTATAATGAAAACTATTGTATTATTCAAAGGGAAGTGTACCATGGATGCTTTGGGTGTTATAATCATGGAATTATTATAATACTTAATCAATACATGAAAATCTCAAACTAAGCTTCTGTCAATGTCACCCATGGAGGTCTCAGGGAAAAGAACTCTCATACATGCCTATTAAAGAAGATGATGACACGTCGAATAGAACAGATGTCTCAGATAAAAATAATGTATTTTAGAATGTTGATAAAATAAACAATAACTTAGTTAAAAACTTATACATCATCACTACATGAAAATACTCGG
This sequence comes from Viscum album, assembly GCA_963277665.1. Taxonomy (NCBI): domain Eukaryota; kingdom Viridiplantae; phylum Streptophyta; class Magnoliopsida; order Santalales; family Viscaceae; genus Viscum; species Viscum album. Next base: position 352,274,353 of record OY728155.1, on the reverse strand, counting down.
TGCAGAGAACCCCCTATTGGCCTAAGGTAGAAGACAACATGACTTATATGATCAAATGGTTCAGATCATCAAATCAGATTAGATCGGATGGCTGCGGTTCATTCCTTGTTTTTTAAAATAGATCGGAAGACCAAATATTTCATCTAACAAGTCAAAAGCTAAGAATCACTCAGAATTAAAAAATATGATCCCATATCGAAACACACTTAGTTTTCCACCTCTTTATAATACAAACCGCGACATCCAATGCTCAAAATTCCCTCCCCCTCCCTAGTATCTCCCCATACCTGTTCTCTTCTGGGTACACTCTTGCACCCACCTCCATCTCCACGCCTCCCCTCATGGTGGTTCTCCTCCACTGGCTCTCTCATGTGCCCCTATGGGTGAGTACCTCCCCACCTCATGCTGTCACCTAGTTGGATGGATAATGTTTAAGCTCGAACAACCATATTGTGGTGCGTACTGCTTCGCATGGATGGATATGTGTGTCCAATATTTTAATATACAGAATTAAAAAAACTTCTCAATATCAATAGAATGAAAATCAAACCAAAAAACTCAAATAATCTTTACCCACTCTCTAAACCCTCATGCAAATATTTTGGATGGATAATGTTTAAGCTCGACCAACCATATTGTGGTGTGTGCTGCTTCGCATGGGATTATGGCTATGTGTGGACAATTTTTTAATATACAACATTAAAAAACTTATCAATATCAAAAAAATGAAAATCCAACCAACAAACTCAAATATTCTTTACCCACTCTCTAAACCCTCATGCAAACATTTTTCATGGATCTTACTTGAACCTCAACCATTATTGTAAACAATTTGCATCCACATTTTCACATGTCATTGGAACTAATGTCCAGCTCCACAATCATCACATTTAGATTGAAAAAAATAAAAAATCATCAATGACTTCACATATTTTTCAAAAATAAGGGGATAAAAAGAAAGTGGTATAAAAACATAAGGGACCCACTATGAACCTTGGAAAAAACATGGTTTTTCTCATCAATGTTTAAGCTCGACCGCCCATATTGTGGTGCGTGCTGCTTCACATGGAAGGATGGCTATGTGTGGACAATTTTTTAATATAAAACATTAAAAAAAATTAACTCAATATCAACAGAATAAAAATCCAACCAACAAACGAAAATATTCTTTACACACTCTCTAAAACCTCATGCAAACAATTTTCATGGATCTTACTTGAACCTCAACCATTATTGTAAACAATATGCATCCACATTTTCATATGTCATTGGAACTAAAGACTAGCTCCACAATCCTCACATTTAGGTTGAAAATAAAAAATAAAAAATCATTAATGACTTCACATATTCTTCAAAAATAAGGGGATAAAAATAAATAGGTATAAAAACATAAGGGACCAACTATGAACCTTGGAAAAAACATGATTTTTCTTACTGAACACATTAGTTTAGAAAAACTTTAGAGCCAAATATTAAACTACCTTTTCCCAATGTTATCATATAAAAGGTACCCCCATTGTCTTACCTTCTAAAACCCCCCGTCGCCTTAGTTGGGTGGGTGTTATTCATATAGGTTCACACATCTTGGTCACAAGATACTAATCTATACTATGAATTTCCCAATCACATGACCTTAAACCATTTTATGCAACATCCTCTCCATATGATGTTAAACTGTGTATCCATCATCCTCATTTCATGATATAAAAATATGAATCATCATAGGCCCTTTTATGATAATACTCTTTCCCCTTTCGGTGATGGTCACTTATCACATCATTCATGTTCCTTGAACCTGTCTTAGAACGTGAGATGGAACTCCTCTTGGAAGATGAGTATGAAATTTTTTTAGAATGATACGTCTACCCAATGTACTAAAATCCATGGTGGTGTAATTTTTAGAGTGATAAATTCCATTTGAACATTCCATTAGCTCATCCCTATTCTTTGAGTATCCATTGATTTGGATCCTCATCCTCTTACACATCTGAAGAGGCTCCTTAACGATAATGGTTGGTGGCCATAGTGGCTCACCTACCCTCTCAGGAACATGCCCCTAAATAATTTTGATGAAATTTTGAGATAGGTCATATTATTAAAACATGGTCGGCGGTTGACCCTCATTTGTTTTCCAAAATCCTCAACAAAATGATTAAGGATTATATGTTTCAAACATGATCATAAATTATCCTCCATCTTCAAGACACCCCCTTAGCATTCAAAATCTTGGGTATCTCGATTCATTCTCTTCATCCCCCCTTTATTTTTATAGAATTAAATTCCCTTGGTATGACCCCATTTTTTCACCTGTGCGTGTTGAGAAATAAAGTTAGATGTGCAGAGAGTCCCAGTCTCCTACAAAACATTTCTTAATCAAGTCACTCCCTATGATCAATAAACAAGTTTAGATACTGAGAGTTTATCTATTGTCTATTACTCTCATATAAATGAGAAATATCATGATCACCATTTGTTTCTCACACTAAGCTCGAATCATGTGGGATTATGGATTGATTTTTGGTTGTATCAATAGTGTGATTAAATTTTGGAAGTGAAGTGAAGAAAAATAAATATGTTCATACATATAATGATTTTAAAACAAATAAAATTTAAAAGTATATGAGGGTCATCCTCCCACTAAATCCTCTATTTTGTTCCATAAAAAAACACTCCTCTATATACTCGAGTTTTCTAGATTTTGAAATTTGAGAATAAACTTGAATTTTTGTTCTCAGGTGCTTATGAGGGGTAACATGGTAATTTTAATCTAGTATATAGTCTCAAATAATTTTTTTGGATCACTCTGTTTGTCCCAGAATAGGGTGTTTACCCTAGGATATGAGTTTGGCGGAGTTCTGAGTAGTTGGAGTTTTGGATGAATTTTGAATATTTAATTAATTAAATATTAAATTAGTGTGGTGGTTCCAAGTGTCTATATATATTGAAAAGATAATTTTATTGAGATTCTGACTCTACAGTTGAGTTTGTAATGGGGGGTATTTCCTTTGAGAGGTTTAAACTCACTTTGGGTTCCGGGACTCAAGACATGTGTAAAATGGGTAACTAATTAATTAATTAATAAATTAATTAAAATTAATTGAAAGGAGTATCCCACCCATTTTTATCCCACACATAAAAGATAAGGGGTATAGTGTTCTTCCTCACATTCAACACCTAGAACAATAGAATGAGGAAGGGAGTTCCCACTGAACTTTGTCCTTGGTGTAGATCAGGGCCGGATCATGGTGCAGTAGCTTCCGGGAGCAGATTTGAACCCAAAACATCAGTATTTAAGCCATGAGGTTGGAATTTTATTTTTAGTTATATTCTTCAATCCCTATAAATTACTTATTTTTTCGATTTTAGTTCCTTATTATGATTTCTAGAGATCCCATGGGGGTCAACCTATGCTTATTTGGGAAAGAACATGGGTTTTGGGAGGGTTTGGAGGGGTTTCCCATCTAAAATCTCATCTATACGACATGTGGTTCTATGAAAACACACCATGTGTTATTATCATTCATGGAATAATGAATTTTTATAAGTATATGACGTGTACTCTGAGTACACACCGTGTTGTAGTATATGGTCGTGTGTCCGATCATGTGGAAAATAACATAGAATGATGGTTTTTGAAATGTACATGTTGTGTAATTTGGGTACACACCATGTGGATTTACATAGGAAGACCCCATGTTGCTCTGAACATGTAAAATTACATGACCTAGAAGAGATATTAGAGTGAATTCTGTTTACTCTAAAGTACATGTCATACACTTTTTCAAGCTTAGAGGTTTTGGGTATTTTGTGCCTTGGAAATTAGAATTCGGCATTTGAGTAGTCCATTCTAATTGTTTTTCTATATAGATCAGAGTGGTGAGATCATTTTAAAATACAGAGGTCATCTAATAGGTTTTTTTAGAAAAAATTGGTTTATAAGGAGTATTTCCTTGAGGTTTGGATTTAGAATCCTTCAATGGGTTGGGTTTTGAGTTGGGAGACCTGGGTGAGGGTTGTGAGATCAGCGTTTGATCAAGCATGATATTACCATAGTTTTTTTCATGAGTTTTATTGGTTGAATCCTAGAAGATAGTATTTCAGTATCATATATGTGATGATATTGGTTTTATAAGAGAATCAGGACTAGTGACTCGAGGTTAGAGGAGTTAAGGTTTAGATCCTACCTTTGGGGATTTGGGTGGATGGAGCTGTTGGGGCTAGGTTGAAACCATAGAATTGTGGTTATGGAAGAGTTCCATTATGGTACTAGGATGAGTCTGAAGTACTCTTGATGATACCCTTAGAGGGAAGGTTTCTAGTTAAGTGATTATTTTATGTCGTGGTTGATGGTTGAGAATGCATGTGTGGCATGGTATTGATTTTAGATGCCTTAGTAGCATGCCATTGATTAAGGATCAATTGGAGTCCATTGAAGGATACTTGAGGATATTTCCTATGTTAGGTCTTGGACTGAATGTTTGGTGGTTACAAAGGTTTAGAAATGATTCCTTTTCTTGATTTATAGTTCTGAGGATCCATGGGGGGATGCTTCTCTCCATGTATGGACCTTTAGGGTCATGTATGGGCCCGATTGATAGGATGAACCAGAGCGGGTGTGTGTGAATGTGTAGTCTGGTTAGGGGTGTTCCTTGGAACCTAGGATGGTGTATGTTCTGATGGGATACGATTTTACTAGATGAGATAGACGCATATCTAGTTGTTGTTATGTTTTGGTTCATTGAGATTGAGACCTATATTACCCCCATATGAAAATTTGATATGGTTGGGTTGCCATGTTTTTGAACATATGTTTCTTTGTAAGGGATTAGATGGAAGAGATAGATGGACATATGATCTGCAGGCATGGTTCTAGATATCTATGATTGAGATTATTAGACTGAGGTTCCGTATCAATACTGATAGATGGTTTATGTTTTGATTTCTAGACTAAGGTTCTATGCATGTTGAATTATATTGTTTAGTGTAGTGAATGTGACATCACATGTATGTGGTTTGGTGACAGACTGATGTTCTGGGAACAGGAAGTATACTACTAAGAGGGTGTCAGACTAAGTCTCTAGACACTGATAGTATACTTCATGGATAGTGCTCCAGGCCGAGGCTTTGGGATTTAATGGCATGCCATGTAGAATAAATAGGTTAGACTGATGCTCCTTCTCCTTGGGTTTGGGCTAAACTAATACTCTGGGACCCACTGATGTTACAGTTACTGGATTGAGGTTCCCAGCATAGAAATTATACTACTAAGAGGGTGTCAGAATGAGGTTCTAGACCCAAATAGTATACTCTGAGGATAATGCTCTAGACTGAGGCTCTGTGCATTGATGTTTTACCTGTTGGGATGGATGGTGGACTGACGCTCTACATCTATGGTTAGGATGCCAGACTGATGCACCAGACATGGTTGATTTGATATATATGTCTTATGGACTAGACTGATTCTTTGTATACTATGGTTATGATACATGAGATAGGTGTCAGACTGAAGGTCTGGGTTTGGTAGTACTCTTGTGTGGAAATTGGAAAAGATGTGTCGAGGTTCCATGTATGAGAAATTTTTTGGCAATGAGGACATAGTATGGGATGACTTAAAATAGTATCTTGAGTGAAAGTACTATCATAGTATGGGTTCCTAGTATTTTCATGTTGGTTGTTACTACCATGAGGGCAGAGGACCGTGCGACTGTATGCGCTTACAGGGAGTTCACTTAAAAGCTGGTTACAGGGGTTGTATGCACTTACAGGGAGTTCACTTAAAATCTGGGGATGTGCACATGAAAGCATACCACATGGATTTTTATCCTATCATTTTTCTCTTTTTGTAGTTTAGTTTCTCTGAATAAGAGGACCCCAACTCCTCTCTCTAGAGTAAGGGAAGACCAGGAGTAGAGTACCGGGGGAGGGCATCATTCCACAGTGGGTGGAGGAGACTCCACCACCATTTAGACATCCATCCCATCCACATCTCGTAGACTAGGATCATATTTGACTTGGGTATGGGACCTTCTCCATCATTCTCCACCTCTCCTCCGCTGCTCTATTTTTAGTGTTTTATGTTGAGTCTGTAAATACTCTCGTAGTGTTGCATGTTTAGTTAATTGAATTGTGATGTTTGTTTCATTTGTATTGTGTTGTTTATTCATCCTCGCTTCATGCTGTGATATAGAATCTCCAAAAATGGAGATCTAATTTTCATGGCTTGATCTAGATTATGAAATTTGATGCACCCTGGAGATTCATTCATCAGGCAATCATCTTTTATCTTTATTCTCCTTGTTTGATCACATCTACGAGTTAGATTTGGCGAGGGAAAAAATCTTGTGCAGGATGATTGGCTACTTTATCGTTTCAATTATTCTCCCATTCCTATATTTATTTCTCTAACTAAGAATCTAGATTGGTTTTGCAATGTGACGATCTTAGTGTAATCATTATGGATTGTGAGAAATTATTTCCAGAACAACTTTGCTGAGTGAACCACCTTGTAGTTCGGAAGAACATTTGAGTATCACTGAACTTCGATGCTTTAGTGTTTAATTTCTCAGCGATATTGCTGTATTTTCCGAGACATCAGTCATACACTGAGTGAAATTTAGAATTGTTCATTAATTTTATGTAGATATAGGATAGGGAGTAGAGGGTGAATTAACCTGGGTCCAGCCTTGTTCACATTGGCTTTTGTCTTTTGTGTCTTGGTGTCATTTGTTTATTCTGTGCCTTGTGTTGTGTTTGTGACTGATTTCTTTTCTTGGTTTTGTTCCGTGTCTCTATTTTTTTCACTTTTCCATCACTATTTCCCTCTCCACTATGCTCTTTAGTGCTGATTAGTTATTTATTAGGAGTTGTGTTTTTATGTTTTCAAAGTATTTAAAAAAAACACAAAAAGATTTTTAGAACAGACCACTTAGTCATTCAACACTGCTTCCTTGAGAGATACCCTGAGGTTAGCCACTGTGCTATATCTTCGTCCTTTGTAATTGTAAACATGACAGTCCTCACAACAAGGATGCATGTCAAATTTTATCGCCATTGACAGGGAACCAACGAGTGTCTCAATGGTTTTTCCAATTTTTATTTTATTTTAAAACACAAAAAAAAACATATAAAAAACATATAAAAAAACAAAAAACAAAAAACAAAAAACAAAACACACACACACATACACAATGATGAACTCTAATGAATCTTATATAGTGTCACTGTTTGACCTGGTTCAAGAGCTCGAGGAGGTTGTTACTAAGTTTCAATGTTTGATGCATGAAAGGCAGCATCGAGACCTTACTAATGAGGAGACAACTTATTCTCATGAGATCATGCAGTTGATACAACAATCCATGGATAAGGTAAAATTCTATCAAGAAGATAGTGCAATACCACCACCTCTCATTGAAGCCCAACATTTTGGAAAACAGTTTAGAATGAAATAGAAAATAAACAGAAGAAAAAAAAGTTGGAGTTTCCCAAATTTGATATAGATTTTCCCCTGGAGACAAAGCTGGAAATCCAAGAACCAATTTCAGAGGATGTTTTCAAGGGATGGCAAGAGATGGGACATGAAAAGATTCATGATGCTGGACATTTCTTTGATGATCATTTTTTCCCTGATTTCCATTCTAATGATTTTTCTTGAAATAAATGTTTTAATTATTTTTCAATGCTTCAAGAGGTAGAACTAGAACATGACATCATATAACTCTCTTTAGAAGACTCGAAAAGTGAGGTGGTGTGTTTTGAAGAGAGGTTGGAGAAGTTTTACTACCTCACTCTTGCCCCGGACCCTCTCCCAGGATCATTATTCCATCATAAGGAGGAACAAGAAGCACTGATAAAGGGAGTTGACAATTTTATGGAAGAAGCCATATTTTTATTCAACTTGGATTACATTGAAACTGATTTTAATTGTGTTTCTCCCTGTGTAAGTATTAAAGATGCATCTCACTTTTGTGATCTCTTGGAGAATGAGGAAGTTGCAGTTTCTTCTATTGAAGAGTTAATGGAACTTCCAATTCTAGATGACACTTCCAATTTGGGAATTATTTTTAAAGAGGAATTTTTGGAACTATGCACAAGTTTACAACTGGATGTTGACACATTAATTTCTTTCCAAGGAGAAGTGTTTTATTGGAATGAACTAGAATACAAGTCACACCCATGTTTTCCAACAATAATACTTGTGCCCCCTCAACCTCAAGATGATGAAGTAGGGAAGTACCCCTATACCCTATTTCCCCCTCCACTATTCAACATGAAGTACTTCACTACCCAGGAGGGGAATTTGGTTGAAGCTACACATGGGGTACTCTAAATATGGAAAAGCACTGAAGTTGGAAGGAATAACATCTGGTGGTTCCTAAGCAAGAATCCAAATCCCCCATCCGACTGGGGTTAATTTTAGGACTGTCCAGCTGTGGACAGTCAAACTACAGCACCCCATGGGGGGTTATCCCAAGATTATCCCTTTTCATTTCTTTATTTAGTTTATTTTTGCATGATTTTTAATTTGAGTGTTGTTTTGTTAGGACAATAAATAAGAAGTACATTCCACATGGATATCATTCAAGTCCCAGATGAATAGTACACTGAAGATCATGGATAACAATCCCTAAATCATACTCTGTGGTTTCATTTTATTTGAACTTAAAATATTGAACACTAATGTTAAATTGTTTCATCATGTAGGTGCCAAACTGAAGTATCTAGAGTTCATTCACAAGGAAATCAAAGGGAGACATTTTTAAATTTATGAAACTTCACATTCAGGGGAGTATTGTTTTATGTTTCAATGTTTTACTCTTCGCATTTTTATTTTATGCTGCTGTGAATTAAGTGTGGCAGAGTTCCTGCTGGTTTTTGAAACTTGTGAACTGTATTTCCTTCTTGGGTATTATCCTGCTAATATATACTTAGTTGAAAATGTATTTTGAGCTGATTTTTTGAAACATACTTCCACCCACTGCTTTCAATTTCATTATGTTGTTGTTGTACATCAATACTAATCATGAAACTATTTGAAGTAAATTGATACAATCTTTTGTCTGCTCTTTCAAAATTAAAAGCATGAAAATTATATGAATAGAAATAAACTTGGTTTATTTTTATGGTTGGTGGGGTTGGGATCTTCTATTTTTGTTTATAGTTTTCTTTTCTTTCTCTTTTTGTGTGGAAAAGAAAATTTTTGATTCTCATTACTACCCCTCTATACCCTTTCTCAACTGAAATTTCCATCTGTTTTGAACATTAACTATCTCCCACCTTGAGATAAAACATTTGAGACAATGTTGGGTTTGAAGTGTGGGGGGAGAGGGGTCCTTTTAGTGTTATTTCAAATTCCCCATTCTTGAACTTGAATTTTGTGTTTTTCTGTTTGTTTTTGAAAATATGGTGATTTGTTTTTCAAAAATGGTTCAAAATAAGTTCATAAAAAACTTCCAAGTCTTTCATCACTTTATGGTTATTTCAAAGTCTTTCATAACATTATAGTAATTTGAGGTTCAATGGTATTTAAATTATGTCATGTTTAGTGGAGAACTGCTTGTTGGATATTGAGAGTGACATTTAGTCAGAAACTGTTAATCATGAATGATTGCTGAGTCCAATTGTTCACTGTTTCTATGAACCTTTCTGTTTAGGAACTGGGGATGGGAGTGTGATAGGATAGGTTTTTTGGAATAAGTATCAATACTTAGAGTAACTATAAGTTTTCAATGGAACTTAGGGGACTCACAATTCTATTAAATAATATTCAATCACTTTAGGAAGTCAACTCAATTGATTATTAATTAAGTCATTTGTAACTGGAGTAAAATGGGAAAATGGGATCCCACAGTGAGTATCTAAGACAAGGAACACTGGGTGAATTTATGTAAATAAATAAATCAAATTTCAATTTTAATAAGTGCTATGCATAGTGCTCTGCACATGGAATATGGCTGGGAAAGATTAAAATAAAGTTCCCTTGTCAAAAATGAACTCATTAAGGTGAGGGAAATTTTGAACCTAGATGAAGAAGGGAGAAATTTACTTGGTTAATTCTCATTTGAGTTGAGTCAATAAAGTGATGAAATTAATGGACTTTAATTTCTGGAACTTGGAGGAAGGTGAGAATGGAAGGTTCCCTTGGTTAAGTTTTAAATTCCACTTCATCTAACTTGTAAACACTCCTTGAATCAGTACTTGAATTAGAAGGTGAAGTATCATAGTTAATGAATACATATAGAAGGCATTAAATACTTGAAATTATATGAATTTGTGAGTCTTTTGACTTCTAGTGAGCTTTTGAAGCTAGGCAGGACATCATTTTTGAACACCCTTGAAAAGCCTAGCCCATTGTTTGGTAGTGTTCCACTGGCTATTAACGTCTAATCATGCACTTTTTGAACTGAACTCCACAAATAATCTTTCTGTTTTAAAGTTAAAGGCATGTATTTGTTTAAGGACAAACAAAGTTTTAAGTGTGGGGGAGTTTGATGTGGCAGTGTTTTCACACTCTTTTTCACATCCTTTTTGTATTTTTATTGAATTTTTTATACCAAAATGTTGGTTTTTAGTAAATAATTTATTATTGAAGTGATTTTGTACTCTAAAATGTAAAATAATCAATTTTAGATTAAATCATGTGTTTTTAATATTAATTATTGTCCTTTTAAATAATATTTACTTTAAATTAGTCCTGTGAATTTGTATTTTATTTATTTATTCTTTTATTTTTACAAATTTTTCATTCGAGTTAGTTTATTACTTCATTAATTAAATTAATTTATTTTTATTATGTTAATTTTAAATAAATAACTCATTTTAGTTTTTTAGTATTTTAATAATTTAATTAGTTTTAACAATTTAGTTTTATTCAATTAATATGTCTTATTCTTTAATTTACTTTATTAATTCGTTAATTAATTGGTTAAATAATTTAACCAAGTAACTGTAATTATTTTTATTTGTTCATTAATTAATTTATTTTTAATTTTTAAGACAAATAAATTAATTCTCTTAAATATTTACATAGTTTTTAATTATTTTCTATTTAATTTAATTGATCAATTTTTAGTTTCATTAAAGTTTTAATTAATTTATTTTTTTGTTTTGTTTGTTGGTGTTACAGTCACACGGTCCTCTGCCCCCATCTTATGGTCACGGTCCCACGTTTCACAACTATTATTTCAAACTCACGGTCACGGTGAGACCATAAGACACACTTACGGTGCCATCGTTCCCCTCATGGTGTCACCATGTCCACTTCATCCTCTCTCACCATTTCTCCTACACACAGTCACCATGAGCAGCACCCACCCTCTCATTTGCTGTTCCACATCCCTTTCTTCGCGGTGACACCATTTCATTCACAGTTCCACTGCCACCGCTTCCACTGCCCTTTCTTCATGGTGGAACTTCCCCTTTCAGTCACTGTTTGATTCCCTCACGGTGACACCGTTATCCAGCATGTCTCACTGTTTCCACCCTTCTCCCCCCATCCATCACACAGACATACTCTCTTATGCTATTGATATCGACGCCGCAAGTCTCTGCTACCGTCTCATCCACCCACACAGTTCCTCTTCTCCCATCCCAAAAACACAACAACATACCAACATACAAACCAACATCAAGAAAAGTCAAAACATTGAACATCACAGCAGCCGATTGTTGCTTGATTAAACTATCAACTCAAAATCAAGAATCCAGCATATGAAAATTTGAAATAGCATTATCTTCAAATTAATTTCGTGCAAGAACAAACGCAATGAAAATTTAGGTTACTAAAATTGAATTGGAGATTAATGTTCCACAAATATGAAGTATCTACCCCTTGAATCTTCTTGCAGTCCAGCTCTAAACCACACTCGCACCGCAAGCCTGCATCAGGAGATCGCCGCTCACGCAAGCCCTTGCCACCTTCGGACCTCGCCGCAGCCTCACCTCCTCTTCTCCTTTATATCACCTCACATGCCTCCTTCAAACCTTGCCGTGACCTCACCTCCCCTGCGCTGTCGCCATACCCCCTACTCTCCGACGCCATCATCCCCAACCCGAAGCCACCAGACCACCATCCCCAGTCATTCCCTACTCTCCGTGACCCTTTTGAAGCAACACCACTACCCGAATCCCCCTTCCCCCTCTCTTCCACACTGAACCCTTCCCCCCTATTCATTTCTTTCTTCATCTTTTTTAAATTTTATTATATTTTGTTATATTATATAATAAAATATATATATTATGTATTATATATCATATACAATACTATAATAATTATAGGTATATTAATAAAAGTAATAAATCTTATATATAGTATTAATATGTCATAATAATATATGTTATTAAATAAATATAATAAGCATTAACATGTAATAGTAATGATAATATTAGGTATTATATATATATATTAATAAGTATTTTTTTAACTAATATAAGTAATAATATTAATATATAGTTATTTTAGTTTCATTTTATTTGTTTAACTTGTTTTGGGTTTTCTATTGTTCTATGCAGGGGGAGCTACTTGTAGAAGCGGTGATAAATGAAGTAGTTCGCGGGGAAGATGTCAGAATATTCACGAGTTCGTTGCTGGGGTTGTATGAACTTACAAGGAGTTCACTTAAAAGATGGTGACATGCACATGAAAGCGTGCCATGTGGATTTTTGTCTTGTCATTTTTGTCTGTTTTTAGTTTAGTTTCTCTGAATAAGAGGACCCTGAATCCTCTCTCTAGAGGAAGGGAAGACCAGGAGCAGAGTACCAGGGGAGGGAATCATTCCACAGTGGGGGGAGGAGACTCCACAACCATTCACACATCCATCCCATCTACATCTCATAGACTGGGATTGTCTTCGACTTGGAGACGGAAGCTGCTCCTCCATTCTACACCTCTCCTCCGATGCTCTGTTTTTGGTGTTTTATGTTGAGTCTATAAATACTCTTGTAGTGTTTCATGTTTGGTTAATTGAACTATGATTTTGGTTTCATTTGTCTTGTGTCATTCATTCATCCTCTCTTCTTTTTTTGATATCGAATCTCCAAAAATGGAGATCTAATTTGCAGGGCTCGATCCAGATTATGAAAGCTGACACACCCTAGAGATTCATTCATTGGGCAATCATCTTTTCTCTTTCTTTTCCTTGGTTGATCACGTCTGTGAGTTAGATTGAGCGAGAGAAAAAATCTTGCACATGATGATTGGATACTTTCTCATTTCAATTATTCTCCCCTTTCTGTCTTGATTTATCCAACTGAGAATCTAGATTGGTTGTGCGATGTGATGATTTTAGTGGAATCATTCTGGATTTTGAGAAATTCTTTCGAGAAAGACTTTTCTGAGTTAACCACCATGTAGTTTGGAGGAACACTTGAGTATCATAGAACTTCAATCCTTGAGTGTTTAATTTCTCGGTGAGATTGGTGTGTTATCCGAGACATCAGTAATAAACTAAGAGAAGTTGATAATTGTTGATTAATTTTAAGTAGATCTATGATAGGGATTAAAGGGTTAATTAACCTGGGTCCGAACTTTTTCACACTAGCTTTTGTCTTCTGTGTCTTAGTGTCATTTTTTTTGTTTTACACCTCGTTGTGTGTCTGTGCCTACTTTCTTTTATTGCTTTTGTCCTGTGTCTCTATTTTTTTTGCAGTTTTCCATCATTGTTTCCCTCTCCACTATGCTCTTTAGTGCTTATTAGTGATTTCTTAGGAGTTTTGTTTTTATGTTTTCAAATTATTTTAAAAAAACACAAAAAGATTTTCAAAATAGACCACTTAGTCATTCAACACTGCTTCCTTGAGAGCGACCTCGAGGTTAGCCACTGTGCTATATCTTGGGTCTTTATAAATGTAAACTTGACCATCCTTGTGACAAGGACACACGTCATTTATTTATATTTTGTTTCCTTATTTTATATCTACTAGGTTGAGAATATTTCATGAGCATGAACTTATGGAAGCACTTTATAGGTTCTCCATTGGGGGTGGCTTACTGAGATTTATTTCTCACCCCTATACGTGCACCTCAGTGTGTATAAATACCTTATGTCTATTTTCAGGTTGAGTGTGGTTACACGATGGATATTTAAGAACCATTGATTTCATGGTTCAATGAGATACTGATGTGGAGTCGACAGGTTAGGCTAGAGAAGCTTGAAAGGGTATTAGAGACTGGGTATGTGTCATGGACCAGAGTTGGTAGTAGTGCCTATTATATTTTTTTAGTTTTTTATTCTTGTTAATGGGATAGGACCAGTGGGATACCATGGTTGTTTGTATGACTTGGATGTCCAGGCCTTTAATATAGTTTCATTTTATTATATAATTTTTAGTTTTAGTTTATTTATTATTTATTATTTATTTTTTTCATATGTGTTTGATTATTACTTCTAGTTGTGAACTTTGATACAGGGGGTATAGTCTCCTAAAATTTCCACCTTTAGAACCCCACTGCTAGTCATCATCCTTTTGCATATGAGGAGGTGCACTTGTGGTCTTGTGGAGGACTAGATCAAAACACTAGTTTAGTGGATATTGGGCCAAGATGTTACAAAGTGGTATCAAAGGAGTTGCTTTCTTTTTATTTCACTATTTGGGGTTTGGTATATAGGAGATATAGGAATGTGTTGAAACTTGTGACGAATACTGGTCTGGGGCATCGTGAACACCTATTCTGGTAGAAAGTCCAAGATACTAAGTAATGTGATTATTGTTTTTTATTTTTAATGTTATAGTGGTATATGACTATATTTTCAAGTGATGCACATGTTTTTTCTGGATTTGAAGGTTTATGATGGATTTTAGGCTCTTGGATGATTGGAAAGAGTATTGTGAGTTGGTTTTAAATCCTAGACTATAGAGGTAAGAGGTGTATCGTACATCATTAAAGGCATGTAGGATCCCCATGTTTTAGGCCTTCTAGTCTTTTATTTTATAGATGTTTTTTTTCTGATGGTAGGTTTTATGGATTTACAATGAGATGCTCTGTGGTGGAGACACTAGTGTGGTTTTCTGTGCGGTTTATGTAGTTTATATGGTGGGTTATTATGGTATAAGTGTAGGGATTTGGGACTATTGTAGATGGTTTTATTTGAGTTTAGTAGAATGTCTAGTTCCTTCAAGGAGTGGTCTGATGTGTAGATTCTTGGAGAGGACGAATGCCCTAGTTGAAGGATGTTGGTTGGTGTATGAAACCTTTATAGTGTGTGACCCTAGAGATGGGTGTTTTTTCTAGTTTATGTTGTTTTATGATAAGATAGGTTTACATGATGCCCTGTGAGTATTTTCCTTCCGTGAGTGGTCTTAGACTTGGGTGGTTGGACCCAGTGGCTTAATATGGGACTTGATCGGAAGGGCTTTGTGGGAGAGGCTAGTAACCTTTTTATGTAACTCCAGACCATGGAGTCAGATCTGCTTGACCTTGATGGTGACCTGTGAGAGGGGTTGACCATGTTATGAGTTAATTTTGGTGCATGAAGAAAAAATATTTGTTTTTGGACTTATAATAATGTTTTATGAGGGTTCAGTTGGGTTTTAGGTTTAGGCTTGTTAGATACCTTTTATATTAAGATTGTACACTTGTGTGATAGAAAATATGTTTTTGGTTGGTTTTTAGGGGGGAAGTTTTATTCACGTTCCAAGCCCATGAAATAGTTATACCTGAGAATTGAGCCCCTTGGCTTTGGGATGGATCAGGAACCCAAGAAGTGATTGTGTTTTCATGGTTTAGACATCTAAGTTGAGTTTTCATGAGAGGCGATTTATTGGAGACAGAGAAGGTTTTTTGGATGGGTCACAAAAGGGGCTGTAATAGATTTTTAATAGAGTAAACTTGTAAATTAAAGAAATGGTGATGAAATTTATCATTTGGTTTGTGGATCAGATGTTACAAAAGTGTATATCCAAGGTGCTATAGTTGGGTCGACATCCATGAGTGGGATGATAAATTATTGCGGTTATGATGAGAGGCATATGGGCATGGTGACCTAAGAACTTGGGATAAAATTATGATGTTATGGATGGATGAGGTTTTGATGGAATTTTTCAATGAAATATTAGTATAAAAATATATTATAGATGATCATTCCCAATATCTTGATATAATTCTGAGTATGATAAGAGATAACTGATTGAATTCCTTGCTATATCGATGTTTCTTGGGCAGATAAGAGGCCTCCTATGAGGTTTTTCTCATGGAGAGGTGTGTGTGAAACCATATGGTGGGGAGTTAAACATCATATTTTTGCGAGTGAGGTCCCTGTGATGGGTCACATATCGACAAACACCATGGGTATTGTTCTTGGATGTTGGGGATGGGAAATAATATTTTTTTTCTTTTTTTTCTCTGGTGGGAGAAAGAAACCCATGTCCCAATCTAGGGTTGGCTGTGAATGGGGTATGGGATGAGGAAAAGATGTTGGTTATGAGGCAATGATAAGGATACTCCTAAGGTGGGGAGTACCAAATCGTGTATAGTGGTGTGACCCTAGTGTGGGTAGGGTTAAAGATGTATTAAGGAATATGTTGAGTGGTTTGTAGAATACTAAGAACGTGTTTGAAAGGAAACTTCCATGATGGGAAGCTTCATGGATCAGAATCAATAAATGTGGGTTGAGTTCTATGGTGGGGAGCACCACGAGTGTGCTGATGAGTTTTAAATGATTATGTGATGTATCAGGATGGAAGAGTGTGGTTAGGCACTATCATAATGGTTTATTAATGGTGGAAAGAGCTGGATTTTCCTTTTATGGGTTTTATTCCATTTCTTTAGAGTTATGTAGAGAAGTTCGGTTGGCATATTCAGCAGAACACTACAAGTTGAGATCATTTTTATGACCACTATGGGTTGGGATGTGTGGTTGGAATACCATAGAGGATTTTTGAGGATAATAAGTTTTATAGTGGGGAGGTTGTAGAGACTCAAGTTTTTTGGATTTTGAAATTTGAGTAGAAACTTGAATTTTTGTTCTTGGGTTCTCATGATGGGAAAAATGGTCATTTTAATTTATCATATGGTCTCAAATAATTTTTTTGACCACTCTTTTGTTCTCATAAAAAAGTGTTTACCCTAGGGAAGAAGTTTCGTAGAGTTTTGAGTAGTTGAAGTTTTGGTCAAATATTTAATAATTAATTAATTAAATATTAAATTTATTGGGTGGTTTCAGGTGTCTATATCTCTTTAATGGAGAATCAAATTGAGATATTTTACTTTAATATTGAGTTTGGAATGGGGGGGGGGGGGGGGGGTATAGCCTAGGTGACGTCTAAACTTGCTTCGGGTTCTTGGACTGAGGACATGTGTTAAATAGGTAATTAATTAATTAATAAGTTAATTAAATTAAATTAAATTAATTAAAAAGAGTCTCCCCACATTTTTCTTCCAAACAAAAAAATAAAGGGGGATAGGGTTCTACCTCATGCACAATATCTAGACCAAGAGTAGGAGGAAGGGATATCCAGCCGGACTTTGTCCTTGGTGTAGATTGGGACCCAATCGTGGTGCAACAACTTCTAGGAGTAGATTTGAACCCAAAGCGCCATCGTTTACTCCACAAGGTAGGATTTTTTTTGATTTTTATTACCCAATCTTCATATATTATTTTTATGTTTTATTTCTTTATTATGATTTTTAGAGATCCCATAGTGGTCGATCTATTCTTATTTGGGAAAAAATAGGGGTTTTTAGAGGGTTTGGAGGGGTTTCCCATTAGAAATACCATCTTCACTATGAATAGAATCTATGTGTTCTTTATGTTTTGGGAAGAATTAATTTTTAGAAGTATATTCCATATACTTTTAGTACATGCAGTGTAGTAGTAAATGACCACGTGCTTGACAATGTGAAAAAGAACACAGAAAGATGGTTTTTGGAAAGTACACACCGTGTACTTTGGGTACATGCCATGTAGTTTTACATAGTTATATACCATGTTTCTATGGACATATAAAGGTAAATTTCTAGTAGGAGATATTAGAGTACATGACATATACTCTAAATTACATGCCATGTACCTTTTCCAACTTAGAGGTTCTGGGTATTTTATGCATTAGAAGTCAGAAGTTGGGCATGTGGGTAGTGCATTCTGAGAATTTTCCCACGTAGATCACAATGGTGGGAACCTTTTGAAATATAGATTCCATATAAATGGATTTTAAGATAAAGTTTGTAACACCCCAATATTTCATAGTACGTTATTTCTTCAATGTAATGAAATAACTTGCACTACATGCAACACTGAGTTCAAGCGCATAACGACTTACCAAACTAGCCGTTCAAAAGCGGTTATGAATAGTATTAACTAAATGTTGAACATTATTTAATCCTTATAATTTTAGAATCCATATTATGAGTTTCTTATACATAATTTAAGAACAAATTCATTTTTTCAGATAAAAGAATTGTTTTTCAAATAATGTAGTTTTACCACATTTTTAATGGAGAACCCTTTTAAAATCCAATATTTGAAACTTTTATATATTCAATTTGAAAAAATAAACTTCTTATTTATAGTCAGGACATAAGAATTTAGTTTTAATAAATATTTGGTGTTTTTCTGATAACTTTCATATTTGGGTGAATAGTGAAAAATACGATATTTTAATTGAAAAAATATTTTTTAATCAAAATAATTTGTAGTGTTGAATTATAAATTTTAATGTTTTGAAAGAATAATTAGATTATATTTTTACCCTTTAGTCCAATGTTGGTCATTGGAATTAATTTCACATTGAAATTATACATAAACAAGTGTCAATCTTTTGATAGTTATTGTTTCTTAAAAACACGCTATTTATTTTGACAACGAGAATTAATTTTAATTTAATTAATGCAACTTATATGTTTTGAATTTGGTAAAATAGACATCATTTTTGGATTTGGAATATCAAAATTAGCTTTGGGTGAATTTTTGGTATTTTTTTGAAAACATTCAATTTTTGATGAATAGTGAAAAACACTGAGTTATTGGTTAAATCCGACTTTTTATTTAATTAATTATGTATTTTATTTAAATTTATTTTAGGTCAAAATAGATACATAATACATATATAAGTACAATGTAATTCATTGGAGTCAGTTTTCAATAATTTTAGATATATAAAATTTTTATTGAACTTTTCATCGTCTTTTACCCATCTCCTAGGAGAATTTGCAAATTCACATAAAACATAATTTTACCACTTTTTTGAGTGGAATTTTGAAAATCTGAGAGACACGGTTAATATCAAGGAGTAAAATGTGGTTCAATAAGATAAAAATAATTTTTGGTGAATAGTAACTTTTTATTTTTATTTACCACGGTTAAAAGTAAATATTGTAATTAAGGGTAAAAATGATATTAATATTACCCTAAAACATGTCCTAATTATATTGGACAAGTGTATCTCAACCAAAAAACAACCTTAGGAATAAAATATTATCATTTAGGTCCACTTATATTAGATTAGGACATTTATTATTATTTAATTCAAAGAAGAGTTAAAAGAGTTAAAATCAAAGTTTAATAAATAAACATTTTTAATATAGGTTTATACACTAGATAAATTCGACTATAAATATTCATTACAAATATAAAAATATTTCCTACATAATGGTATTTTATTTTTAATTTTTAGAGATTAAATAATTAAATTTATTAATGACACAATGATGATAAAGTAATTACCTTATTAATGAAATAACGAAATAAATGGTATTATAAATATTAAAATAAATATAATCTCAATGTTTTTATGACATCCACGAATTTTATAGGTGAATATAACATGTTAGTAGTGATTAAATGTATTTTTTTGAAGTAATCATTCTGTTATTATTTTAACAAAAAACAAATACCAAATAGTGTCAAAATTGACATAAAATAGTTTTTAAAACAAATATTATATTATTAATTGATATAATGGTCCTAAAAATATAAGGATAGGCCAAAATACTTATATTATAATATATATGACATTAATGAACCAATTGGGGTTCGATTGGCAGTATATAACAAGTTTATTAACCATATAGTGCAAGAATACAAGAAGACACAGTAAAAGTTAAATTTTTTAACTTAGAGATAAATCTAAATGATAAGGTTAAAATGGTAACCTAATCTTGTCTAAAACCTATTGGTTGAGTGGTTTTCAACCCATCCCCACCTTAGAAATTAAATAATACATTTTGGAGCCACTATAAACCAAATATGAATTTATTATAAAATAATATTTTAAGTTTTTCCTAAGGTGCCCCTCACCCCTCCTATAAAAGGGCACTCCCCCTTCACTCTAATTCACACCTTCGAAGACATTTTTCTCAGCCATCCCCTTCCCAAATACTCTATCAAATATCCTCACTTCATCATAGACTTAAGGAGCCCTTTTGATCAAATCAAAAGGAAGAACCCAAAGAAGAGGTAATAATTTCACCACCCTCTTTCAAGTTCTTTTCTTCTTCCACTTCTTCTTTCTTTGTTATTTACATTATATAATAATAACTAAAATATATTCTATATACTGTGATGTTATTATAAATATTGAACAACTTTATTCATTATTCTATCAATCTTATGAATGATAATGTCACCATGCGTGCGTATGTACGACTTACAATCTCCACGCTGTGGTGTAATTTGTTATTCAACACTATGCTATTTGGATGGATATAATGATGAGAAATATGTATATAAAAAATGAAAATATCATGCTAATGTCTCTATAAAATTAATATACCGTCCAATTCCACACCTTTAAAGAAATGATATTATCGCTCGTGTGAACGTATGGATTACCGTCTCCACGACGCGATGAGATTTATTTTCACGTTCACCATTCATCGACAATTATAAAAATATATATATTACTAATAAGTATGTAATATATGACATAATAATGATACTGGAGATATATATATATATATATACATACTTACATATATCTTATTCACTTAGTTCCGTTCAACACGATATGAAAACGGAAACAACGTTTATGCGTACGTACAAACTACCGTCTCCATAAATGGTGTTTTTCATTTAATATATATGTCTATTATACATAATTATATTCTAAATATATATGATATATAAATCATGTTTTATATTATGGAAGTATTTAAATATTGTTCTATGTGATACAATCAAGAGTATCAAGTTAAAACATGTACGATAAAGAAAGCGATTATTACCCGAAATGTTTATTTAACATGGAAATTATTATTAAATGGGTAGTATAAAGTCATAAATGAATCATGTATGATATCATATATATTAATATGGTTCTGGTATAATTTAATAACATACTACGATCTTCATACAAGAGGTTAAATGTACCCTCGACTAAAGGAAAGTGCAAGGTAAGGGGTTTTCATCTCACTTCTTATTCCCGTGAGATTCATACCATATTTCCACTATTACCATTTGTGTGGTGTATGTACTGCCCATAATTGTATTATTTGTGTAATACACTTTAATTTTTGTGTATTTCAATATTCATTGTATGATACCTCTTTCATGGAGTGTATGTTTCGTAAGTTACCAAATTGGTAAGGGTTAATTTCACAATCTCTTTATTATCCGAGATTGTTTTTACGTAAGTATCTAATGGGAAATATTTAATATCCATGTCCATTTTTCATAAAATTGTTTTCAAATGGATTATTTTAAGGGAATTTTTACTAAAACATCATTTTAAATGTTTTAAGGATTTATTCTTGTAAACCATTCTCATTAATGTCCATGTTTTCATAATGATTTTAAGGATTTATTTAAATGGACATGAATGTTTTAAAATATTAATTACTTTAAAAAGTTTAAAAGTGGTATGGGACACTTTGATTCAAAAATTTCTTTAAATGTCTTCCTTTCTAAATTGTGTGACTTTTAAATGTTTTCATGAAAAAGGTATTTTTCTCTCAAAGAGTTTTACAAATCATTTTCATCTATGTCAAAATCCTTTAATGAATTTTAAACTTGTTTTGAAGTTGATTTATTATGATACAAATATTCCATTTTGTATTGAAGTTTTTTATGATATGTTTGACTGTGGATGTGTTATTTTTATACCATTCATGGTTTATGGACAAAGTATTGACATTTCATATTCTAGTTTTAATACGAATGTTTATGTTATGTTTAAACCTGTTCATATGAGGAATGCGTTGGACTTAGTAAGTGACGGGTGGAGCCCGCTATAGCTCATCGATGCATCGGTAGGTCTCATGAGACAAAATAGTGCCTTGGCACAAGGCCTTGACAAAATCTTATTTGTAGTCTTGGCATAATGCCTTGACTATGTGGTTATGATAGTCTGGCATTATGCATTCCATCATTATGAAAGTGGTTTGTGACATTTCATGTGATTATTCGAATAATAGAATATACATGTTAATAATTAAATGGAATTATTTAATTTTATTTTTTCCATATTATGCTAAAGTTCAAGTTTTAAAAGGCTTTTGTTTCAGTTATACATTGCCTTAAATGTTTATGCTTATTTATGAAAGTTTCCGCTGTATTTCTTACCCTTACTGAGCATTTGAGTTCACCCCTTTCTATGTTTTATTTTTCCCAGGATTCCAAGAAGTGTATTTCGATTGACATGCAGGGTAAGCCAAGGGAATAATGGCATTCATAAAGGATTATTTATGTTGTTTTGTATGTCTTAAAGTGTAATGTAACATTCATGCATGTAATCTATTTTCCAAGACTGCTAAACCAATCTGTCCTTCAGGACTTGATTCCTTGTAATCATTCCAATGTATTAAAATAATGCACCGGCTCTTGGTAACTGGGGTCGGAACGTTACAAATTTGGTTTAAAAGGAGTATTTCTATGAGGGTTGGATTAAAAATCTTTCAGTGGGCTGAGTTTTGAGATAGGAGACCCAGGTGAGGGTTGTGAGCTCAATGTTTGATCTGTCATAAGCATACCATAGTGTTTGGAATGAGGTTTCTTGAATTAATCCTAGAATATAGGATTTGAGTAGAATGTATGGGATGATCTTGGTTGTCCTTGGGAATCGGGACTAGTGACTAGAGGTTAGAGCAATTGAGGTTTAAATCCTAAATTTTGGGATTAGGGTGGATAGATCCTTTGGAGATAGGTTGACACCATAGGATTGTGGTTATAAAATAATTTCATTGTGGTATTGAGTAGAGTATGAGGTACTCTTGATGATTCCCTTGGAGGGAAAGTTTCTGGTTAAGTGATCATTGTATGTCATGGTTGACGGTTGACAATTCCTATGTGGCATGGGATTGATTTTATTTATCTTGGTAGCATTTCACCGATCAAGGATCAGTTAGAGTCCATTGAGGGACACTTGAGTATGTTTCCTATGTTTGGGATTGTTCTGAGAGTTTGGTTTTTACCAGGGTTTACGGATGAAAACTTTTTTGTTGAGTGCTAGTTTTGAGGATACAAGGGGGGATGCCTCTTTCTATATGTGTACCTAGAGGGTCATGTGGGGGCTGGATTTATATGAAGACCCTGATGGGGTATGTGTGAATCTAATGTTCGGTTATGGGTGTTCTTTGGGACCCAGGATGGTGTATGTGCTGATGGGATAAGATGTTACTGGATGATTTTGATGTATAGACAACCATTTTTATATTTTGGTTAATTGATATTGAGACCTATATTTCCCCCATGATGAAATTTGATAAGGTTGGGTTTCCATGTTTTTGGAAACCGGTTGTTAGGTAAGGGATTCAATGATAGAGATAGCTGAAAAAATGATCTAGATGTATCGTTCCAGATATATTTGATTGATATTGTTTGAGCTATGTTCTACATCGATATCGATATATGGTTTATGGTTTGAGTGTTGAACAGAAGTTCCAGGCATGTTGATTTATATTTTTGAGTGTAGTGAATGTGATTTTATGTGTATGTGGTTTGGTGCTGGAATGAGGTTCTGGGAACAAGAAGTATACTACTAAGAGGGTATCAGACTGTGGTTCTATGCAATGATATTATACTTCATGGATAGTGCACCAGACTGTGGATTTGATAATTAATGGAATGCCATGTAGAATAATAAGGTTATACTAATGCTCATTCTCCTTGGGTTTGGGTTAGACTGATGTTTTGGACCCCACAAATGTTATGGTTTCTAGAGTAAGGTTCTCAACATAGAAAGTATACTACTAAGAGGGCGTCAAATAGAGGCTCTAGAAACTTATAGTATACATTGGGGATAGTGTTTCAGACTAAGTATCTGGGCATTGATGGTTTACCAACTGAGATGGATGGTGGACTAATGGTCTATATCCAGGGTTATGATTCCAGAATGATGCTCTAGGCATGGTTGATTTGATATATATGGATTTTGGGCTAAATTGATGCTTCATGTACTTTGGTTATGATACATGTGATAGATTTCACACTGAAGGTCTAGGTTTGATAGTACTCTTGTGTGGAAATGAGAATAGATGTGTCAAGGTTCCAAGTATGAGAAAATGTCTAGTTCTGAAGACATGGTATGAGATAACATAGATTAATATCCCGCATGAAAGAGATATCATAGGATGGTTTCCTAGTATTGTCTGGTTAGTTGTGGCTGCCATGGGTATATAGCCCACTAGTTGTTTGGGTTGCATGGTTCTTGAGGCGAGCTTAGATATATTCTGGAATTCGATGAAGCATGTATGGTCGATCGAGGTCTTGGAAATATAGATTGACGATTATTTTTTTAATATTTTTTTCATATTTTATACCAGAGAGGATGATCATATTACATTAGCATACACTTATGACAATAGTTTATAGGTTCACCATTTGGGATGGCCTACTGATATTTATTTCTCACCCCTGTACGTGCACCTCTGTGTGAGTAAAGACTATCTATTCATTTTCATGTTGAGAACAGATGAACAATGTATAGGGAAAAGGCCTTGGATTTCATGGTTTATTGGGATGCTCGTGTGGAGTTGACTGGTTGGGATAGAGCAACTTGATAGTGTATTGAAGACTAGATATGTGTTATGGCCCAAAATTAGTAGTAGGGCCTATTACATTTATTTTTATTTATTTATTCTTGTACATGGTATCATCCTTGTGGGCGATCATGGTTGTTTTCATGTCATGGAGATTTGGGCCATTACTGTAGTTTAATTTTATTACAACATGTTTATTTTGTGTTTATTTATTCTTCTGTTTTCATTGTTGTGTATGTGTTTGGTTATTACATCGGGTTGTGCACTTTGATACGGGGGTATAGTCTCCTCACAGTTCCACCTTTAAACTGATGTTGCTAGTTAGAAACCTTTATCATATGAGGCGGTACGCTTTAGATCTTATGTCAAATCAGCTCAGAGTATCGGTTTAGTGGATACCAGGCCGAGATGTTATAGATCTATAGGGATATTCATTAGCAATTGAGTGATACAACCTATCCATCCTTTGGCATGTGGACTCTATAACTTATTGTAGCCAAATGAGATCTACCTATTTCTCCCTGGCTATGGGGAAAAGCTCATTGACCCTGATTCACACCCAGACCTGCTCATCTTGACACTTAGTTATCTGCAATACCACCTCTTCTATTCAATCTTCGACCACCACTAGCTAATCCCTTAATTGATTGATGATATATAATTGGGAATTAATGATGGATACATGCTTGTTAACTTTATCTTATAGTATTTGATGTCACTTATGGGATTCCTGGAGCTTCTTGGTTCTATCAAACATATCTTGGTGTTAGGTGATTTTAAATTCTTGAATTTATGCATGCACCCACTCAGCAAGATAACCACGAACCAATTAATGGATAGAATGGGCATCCACCTCTCCGGTTCCCAAGTTTCACATTAGTGGCAAAGGGACCCCATATGACTCACTAGAAAGGGATCCATAGCATGGGTAATAAAGTTCTACATACTCCCAGACCAGTTCTTGATGATGTGATTCTACTCAGTGAAGTCAGACCCATAATCTTCTAATTCCTCGGGTGGAATAGGTTCATACTGTGGGAAGGCTGTGAGAACAATAGTGATAGGGTATTCCTCTTGGATCCACTCATATTAGTCAGGATACAGGTCAAGAGTATAGTATTCTTCATCTGAATATTCATTGGAAACACAATTTCCACTAACCTCAAGTTCTTCCTCCCTAGAAATATCACCCACATCTACAATGAGATTACCTCCTAGAATTAAGGTGGGATCATCTTTAATGGCTAACTCTTAGAGAGCTGTCATAAGAATTAGGGGAGGCACCCCAGGTTCCCCAACCATAGCTATTTTCTAGGAATACACCCTCTCTATAACTATGAATAAAAAAAACAAGTTAGTTTGTTTGAAAAGTAATGATAGATTGGGAAAATGTGCCTCAGGTAAGGGTAAAAGACTTACCAAGTGTAAGAGTTTAGGAATAATCTATTCTTGGAGTTTTGAATGGGAATTCCACCACTAGAAACCCATAAAAACTGGTAAGTAGATCAAAAACCAACATCATAACCATAAGTGCTGGTTGGGTGGGAGCTATATAAAAACAAACAAACATGTTATTTCAATAGATTTGAATAGCTCGATGAATGTTTAAAGTGAGCTAGGATATTTTATTTTGAGTCTTACCCTGATTCACATTCCTCCCCATGTGTTCTTAACAATATGCATGTCACATAAATCATGAAGTGCCTAAAATGATACATTAATAGTAAACCCTCATTACATACCATACCATAAGTAAAATCGTAGAAAATGGTAACATCAAACAATAAGTTTTTCAACCAAGGTGAAATAACATGAAAATAGAACAAGAAAATATACAGAACACTAATTACCACCCTAGGAACCTGGGTTCCCCCTACACTTGGGTTAACTACTCCCACACACGAGCTCATTACCATTGCATGGAATACCCTAGTCTCATGATACCATCACCAATTAGTAATGAGATTAAAATTAAAACCACTATAATAACAATTTTTAGCATCCCTCCCTATCTCATGGGAGCGAGTAATTGAACCATCCTTCCACATGGCCTTAGTTTCACCTCCCCATACACTAGAGGCTATCATCTAGAAGTGTTGGTGAAATATACAAATACACGGGGGGGACTATACCAGTTTCAATAGAGTGAAAAAATAGTGGAAATAATATGAAACATAGAGATATAATATCCAATAACAACAATACACCATATAAACAAAACCCAACAACTAGGTAAATGCATATAACCAATATAATAAACATGTCATGTCACACTACTGATATGTGTAAAAGGAAAACTAAAATAAAGAAAGAATAAATATCACAAAATTTTCCTCGACATTAGTCTAGTCCCCTCATACATTCTGCAAGACATACCCCAAATAATCCATCTATCATTGGTCCTTTTCCCTTATCCAGACCTACAACTATGAAATCTGCTCAGGTACTAATAATGACCTGAGTAGGGTGTGAGTACAACTCAGTAGGCTACCACCAAAAATGTCTAAGATACAATTGAATAATAATGTATATAGAAATTCCCTGGATAATATAAATGAAAAAAATCATATTTTACAATTACATATTTTTCAATTTATCACTTTTCTCCTTGGGTTCTACCACGACACTCGGGCCAGCCAAACCTGCTTCTACCCATAATGAGAGTCTGAACCATATACTATAGGGGTTTAACCCCTTTATTCGTAAGGTAATTAATTATTTAATTTATTTTAACTCAATTTACCTGGGTGCCTTAGTTCATATGGACATATAATATCCAAACCATAGGATCTTGGGAAATTAATACATCTACTCATATCATGTCCAAACATCAAAGCATGGGGAATTAGTCCAACTACCCATATCATGTATTACATTGGTGGGGACTAGAGAATCAGTATGGCCTAACCTAATAACAATAAGCCTTATTTCAACTTCTAAACGATAACATTATACATATATTTCTAAGGTTCATCATCAGTGAACATTTTATCAACCATAAAAAAGTGCGCACCTCTTAATTTACCAATATTTCCATGGTTTATTTCATTTGATGACTTTAACTTGATTATAACTTGTCCATATTACCATTTATTTATAACCAAAATCATTTAAACAATCTTTTACCTTATTTACTAATGTGGATGTGACCCTTATTCAATAATTTTACCATTAATAATCTTATAACCCATTTTACTTTTCCATGTTAAGACAATAACCCCTCACACTATGCTAACATGTAAAACATAAGTAAAAATGAATTAATCCCATAAAACCATGAATTTTTTATTTAAAAACTCATTTCACTCTTTTTATGGGAGTGGTACACTCTTTGGGTGGCAAGAGGATTTGTCTCATGATCTTCAATGGACTCACCGAGGTCATTGAAGGGTTACACACAACAATTTAAGGCCTAAATTAATTTTATTAATTATGGAAAAACATTTTCATCAAAAAAACATAATTCCATGACCACATACACATGAATAAAATTAATACTAATGTAAAAACCTTATAAATCATGTACCTTATGCTTGAAGATAAAAAATCACCCAACCTTGGCCCTTGATTCAAGCTAAAATAATTGAAGTAACCAAAGGTAATAATTTACTAGAAATAGGGTGCACGATATTTGAAAAAATATATATAAATAAACATAGATTATTTTATAAAATATAAGGAAATATAGTTGAGACTTGTGGATTTTAATCACATTATAAAAAAACATAAATACCCTAGAATCGAAGGAGTACCATTCTTGAAAGAGGAGGGAGATTTTGGTTCACACTCTAGGATGAGGGGAAAGAAATGGGGTGAAAATAGAGTTAGATAATATAATTATTGAAAGAGTATAATGGTATAATTTTCAATTTTTAAGGGACACATGGTTTGACCACAAAGTTTTCCAAACGACATACCAACCATACATTCTCTAATGTCCAAGAGGATACTGAGCTTTAAAGTTTTCTAGGGCACCTACATGATTTTAAAAACCATGTAGAATCCATATAAATGTCTCTATCTAAGGTCCCAGGGTTTCCAAGGTATCCCATGAATGGTTTACAAATTGTTCACCCCCCTTAACTAGGGCACACATTTATAGGGCATAGTTAGTACTAACTTGGTGCCACCATATACTGTATGTACATGTTTTTCACATTTTCATATCCCAAACCCTAGGACAATCCCAAGACCTTCCATACTATTAAAAGTCATTCCATTAACCATTTAAAACTATTTTAACAAAACATAAAATAAAAACACACCTCATCAATATTCAGGATCTTTTAGGTTGTTCCAAAACTACCACTAAAATATGATTAGAAAAGATAAAAAACAGTGGTGCTTTATAATCACTATTAATATCTTATATAGTGAGGTTAAAATTTCTATTTTTTAAAATTAAATATATTATATTTTTATATATGGGTATTTTTGACATAATATTCTCTAATTTATATATAAATTTAATTTTGGAGGGGTCTTACACAACCCCCTCAAAATAATCGCATCTAAATTTACTACTTTTTATTGTGTTTTATTTATTCAATTGAAAAAAATAGAAATTAAAATTATTATACCTGTAATTACCCACTAATTCAAGGTCCATACCTCTATATTTGAGTGATAAAAATGGTGATAATGGAATAATAATTCCTTATAAAAAATTAGAATGAATAAAAAATGAGAAAACAACACTACAACAATAGTAGACTCACTGAACTCTCACAAAAACAACCCTATTTATTTGGTCTTATATTTCTATAAAATATTCTTTATTATATCCATTATTTGATATTTTAATCCTCTATATATCCATGATTATTTTAATTTGGATTGTTTCCTTATTCATTGGAATCTTTCTTGAGAATTACAATCCATTATTCCAAAAAATACGTGGATTTCCTCCTTTTATTTTAATTGAAATCTAATGTATAAATCATGATAAAAATCTACATGGAATCCCATTATTGGGTTCCATGTATACTAATGTTTCTCCCCAAATCTCTAGTTTTAAGCACATGTGAACTCAGTGAAGTTTGTTTGAGTCATACTCCTGGTGTGGAATTTTTAAAGGCTTGACTCATACATAGTATTGGAAATGAATCACACCCAACATTATAAATGTCTCACATACAACATTGGATACGACTCATATGAATTGGAAAAATAACTCACACACTCATTCTGAATGAATCATATACACAATGAATCTATTTTCCAAATAAACATTCTCTATATTTAACTAATAGATATGTAACATCAAAATATAAAAACAATGAAAAATAAAAATGAAAACATTCAATTATACAATAAATTTATTTAATCAATTAGATGACACATTTATCCCATTCAGGAAATATTCATGAATTCTAATAAATTGATACTTCAATTTTGAAACTTCTAAAAAACGAAAAAATAAATATGAGGGGATAAAATAAATTGAATATTTTAAAAATATCATGAATTTATTGACTTTTTCAATTCCCCCACACTTTATCTATGGACTACAAAAAAAGTGAACCTCATAAATATTACCCAATCAAAATTAAAATCACTAGTCAAAGTGAGTTCAATTTTTAACATCACATCAATCAATGTTATAATGCCTAGTTAATGTCCTCAATTTCATTTTATTAATTATGTTTATTTTATTCATTTCCACTTATTTAATCCTCTCATGCTCACTTATACTTACCTTCCTTGAAATATTTCACTCATCACTCAAGTATGAATTTAAATAAAAGTTTTTCTCTTTCCAAACTCGTGAAAGGGTCACTATAGTTTTATTGATTTTTTTCATCTACACTGAACGAGTCAAGTATTATTTATATCATGAAGACCATTCAAGTTTGTTTTATGTATTTAGTCTTAATAGGTTTTAAATGTAAAAATAACTGAGGTAGAAAGAGGAGTTTTGGCTCTTCTTTGATGAAAAAATAGGATTTTATATTTCTATTAAGAATGGAATCATCACAAACTCACCTGGGAAAAAATCATCTCTAAAAACCACTTGATTATCCTAAGTAGTACAACCTTAATATTTCATTATTAATAGTAACAAGATTCCATATTTCCTCCTTTGTTGATGCATTGTTTCATACTTTAATAACATTAATTCTAATATAATTTGTTCATAATTTAGAAGCAATTATTTGTAACTTGTATATAAAAATCGTCATCAACTCCCAAGGAATATTTGAATATTACCTTACACCTCCTCACATCGTTCTAGCTAGATTTTCACCTTTCCTCATAGTATTAGTAATATTGCACAAATTAAGTTGATTGATCAAATCAAATTAAGAATCCCATATTCTTTATTGATACCAATCACCTTGAATATTTGAAAATTAAATTCATATATTATATTTTTAGTAACATCAAACATATCTTCTATCTATTTTTAGTATATTTCATTCATTTTTTTTGTTCTCAGATTCTATTTTGAAGTTATACATGTACTTTCAATTCTTTAGTAAGTTTATAAAATTCATTTACTTACCTTAGAAGATATTGTAATTTTATTTTTATTATTTTAAGGGACTTCCTACTCACATATTCATAAATTATTCAAGGAATCACTTCTAGAATATCTAATAACTAGTAGTTAGATTAGTGAGTCCCTTCCCCTACACTTCAAATTAACTAAGATAATGCGTTAAATTATAGAGAAATGTCAACAAAGATTTTTGAATTGTAATGTGGATACCAAATAAGGCCATTCATGGATGATAATTGGTAAAAGGGTTAAAGGTCAATGTAGGCCAGAATTAAAGGTTCATTATAAATGGGTTTTTTATTCAAAATAATTCCTCAATAATTTATAGATTAAGTTTCTCAATTATCCAAGGTTTTGACTAGATTACTTATTAAATTTTGTATTTATAAGCATACCTAGGTTCACTTAAGAATTGATGGATTTTTAAAAATATGTGAATATAGTTTTAGAAACCTCTTTATTAAGTGATTTAAATGTAGGGCAGTATTCCATGTAATAAGATTCAAAAAATTAGTCCTTTCATGAATTCTCCTCACATAGTATTTGAAAAAAAGTTCATTTCAGCATTTATTTAGGGTGGGAAAAATATTCAAATTAGTTTTACCCAATTATAATAAGTTAAAAATTTGAAAGGGTATTCAAATCGATCACAAGATTTATCAAAACACTAAAAAATAAAAAAAATATAAAAAATTTAAATAGACATAAATTATTGAAAGTGATTTTTTTTGAAAAAAACTAAAAATCCTAAACTACAAAGTCTCCTTCTAACACACTTAAATGAAACATTTTCCCCGTTATATTCTAAAAAATTCAGTAGTTAAATAGTTGTAAATATAAACATAGAAAAAATCAACTTTTTAGGAAATTTATAACCTAATTATTTCTTTAATAGATAGGATGAATGATCGAGATCTCTTATACAGGTGTTGGGGAAAATTTTCAATAGCATTTCTTCATCCTATAACCATTTATAGTGTTGTGTTATTATATCCTTATCTAATGAACTATATAATACCAAAAGGATATGAATTGGTGACTATAAATAGTCCTTCCTATAACGAATTAATTTTACCTAACTTCAGTTTGAGTATAGAATTTTAAAGAAACACTTGTTCCCCTAAATATAAGATTTTATTCTAAATTAACTTTTCATTAGAAACTCAAACTCTTTCCTTGTAAATCTATGAGTTCTCAAAAGAATAACTTTATATTTATTCAAGCTCACACATCTTTAATAGACATTATTACCCAGTACTTTCTAGATCTATATTCATCTCTATATTCTCCAAGTATTCCTTTTACTCTATCTCCACAAGATAGTGAAAATTATTCCCATAAATAAACTTTTATTGAGTCATTCCAATGGTTTTTTGTAAGAAATCATGTAAGTCTATTAGGATTCTTCTAACCTTTGACTCTAATATTCCCAATTTTGATTTAAAATTTTCTCTTGCATTAAATTTATTTATGTGTTTATTTTTTCCTTGACTTTTAGTTTAGAGATGGTATGTAGCTGATGTATTGTGATTACCTCATACATTATCAACATCAAATATTTAATTATCCTATTATAAAAATAATTTCATTGATCATTGATAATTTTCCTAGAAACTAAAATCTATAAAACATGTTAGTCCTAATAATAGAAAAAACAATTTTAATTTCATCCGTTTTGGTAGCATTATTTTACACCCATATTGAAACATAATCAACTTCCAATAGAATATATGAATTAAAAAAATATTTGGTAAAGTTTTTTATGAATTATATTACCTAAATTTTAAATATTTCACATAAAAATATATATTTTTAAGTAATTTATGTTCTTTTTTATTTTTTTTATAAAAATTATATTATTAACATATTTTATAAAACTCATTTTTATATTTAAATAAATTTGGCCCATAAATGTTTGATCTTAATAATTTTAATGAATTTATTAGAGGTCCAAAGTGGAATCTACAAGCTAGATTATGGAAAAATTAAATAACATATCATATTGTTTTAGGTAAAAATATTCTAATCATTTGATCATTGAAATTTTCCTATTGGTTTGGGTCTTCCCAAATATAAATTTTTAATTTACCGTTGAGTTTAAAGACTTTTGTTGGGGTTTATATGATATAATAATCGTGGAGAAACCAAAAAATTGGTTGTATCATCATGAAAAGGGACGTATAATTACACCAAATATCGAAAATTCCATAGAATCAAGTCATTTACCCACTCTTGGTCAAAGATTTACACTTCATTATTATTATGAAGCCTTCTTAGGTGATCTTCCAGAAAGTTATCAGCTCGTTTCCCATCCTTGATATATATATTGAAATTTTAAGGACAAATATCCATCTTAAACCCATATTTTTTTTACCTTCTTTATCAACTATTCAAGATCTGTATAATAAAAAAAATAATGAATATAATTCTAAATAAGTGTGATATGAATTTATCCAAAGGAAAAAAAATATATGAGTTATTTTTTAGTGGTTATGCTAAGGTTTTGGGTAGAATCCAATGTTCTTGAAGCAAAGAAAATGAATTGAGGTCACCCATCAATCCTTTGGGAAAACTATACATCAACTACATGGTTGTAAAAATCACAAAGTAGTTTAAAAGGTTGCTCCAAGTTGAGTGGATGCATTTCTAGCCGTGTGATCTACCTACTCTTTAATTAGCCAAAATACTTCCTATAATTATCACAAAAAATAAAGTCAGTATGTTTTAAAATTAACCTAGAAAAATGAAGATAAAATTTAATAAAGTCATTAATAAACCTTCTTTAAAATCCCATATTTCTTAGAAAGGATCTAACATGTTTCTTATAAATTGGACAGGGAAATGAATTTATCACTTCAATTTTGGACTTGTATACTTA
This sequence comes from Viscum album, assembly GCA_963277665.1. Lineage (NCBI taxonomy): Eukaryota > Viridiplantae > Streptophyta > Magnoliopsida > Santalales > Viscaceae > Viscum > Viscum album. The sequence goes on along the minus strand of OY728155.1, from coordinate 352,240,069 downwards.
ATTAATATTTATGAAATAACATGAAAAATTAATATTCCAATATTCACAATGAAAAGATAATTTTAAAAATTTAAACAATGTTATTTTTTATGCATGTTTTCAAAAAATTCTTTATATTTTCCAAGAAATAGTAAAATGAATTACTAAAAATAGCGAAGTCAAGAAAACAAATTTCTAGAAAATTTTCAATATGGTCAGAAAATTTAATTATCACGCATCTCTAAAATGACCTAGGGAATTACATAATCAAAATGGAATCCTTCGGTATGAAAAATTACCATAAGGGTAGGTAAATGTTTTATTATATATATTTTCAGGTGATATGACCACCAGCAAGTAACATAAAAATATATATAAGAAATGGTAATGGGTTATTCCGATTATCCTTTATAATTTTAGTAAACCGAGACACCCCAATAGGTGAGAGGATGGTGTATTAGGGTGATGAAAAATTTAAACTTATTTTAAAATGTTCCACCTATAATATATTCTTAAGAATCATATTCCCTCATCAGATGGGTAAAAACCAACCTCTATTTTAATTATCAGAAACTAAAATAGATTAAAAAATTAAAATTCATGTCACAAAGATATTTTACTTGGTTCACCAATAAAAGGATACTCTAAGGATCATACACTCAGCATTAAGATAGTGTAACATGATCCCTCATAACTCATTATTTGGTGGATACAAAGTTTTAGGTAAGGTCACTCCTCCCCATGACCCAGTTCTTGTATATGTTTTGATGATACACTCAATGCATCCCAAGTATCACTCCTTGTAGATGGCTTAGGTAGGATCACTTCTCACCAAGGGTTACTCCCTATTCTTACCTTTTTTGAAATACTTTTTTGAAGGTATCAATTTATAAACTTATAGGTATTATTCTTGATTTAATTACATGAAGTTCATTCCAAGATTAGTGTATTCAAAATATGTTACTTCCAAATAATCTTCTAGAAACAAAAACTTATTTATAATTAGTGTTGAGTCTTTAAAATTTAAATAGTCTATACACATCAGTAAAGAATACTGAAAATGATATTTCAATTAAAGAAAATATTTTTTAGTGTGTATTTATCTTTACTTTAGTAAACTAGATATATATACTCTTCACTTAAACACAATATATTTTATTTAAAAAAACCTCTATTCAATTCTACCCATCAACAATAATCCTCCTTTAATTTAGATATGTAATAATTCCTATATTGGTGAATACATTTATCTTCTTTAGAATTACATAGTTTCTTACAATTCCCCTATTTATTTCTGTTGTTTTTTCAATTTTACACAAGAATATTTTAATATAAACCAAGGTGATTTGAATTAGAAATTAGAAATTTAAATAAATATTAACCTCAAACTACCTCTCAATAAAATTCAAAATTTAGATTGATATCCATCAAATCATCACTATATATCTCTATATAGGCCATTGAAACTTGAACCTTAACTTTCAATAAGTTAATTGAGTGCTACACCTAATAAACTATTTAACGCTTCCAAATCCAGTCAAAAAACCTTTTAAACATCTTATAAAATTATCACTTTTCTATTTTTCACTTTAACTTCACGAACCCAATCTTTCAAACACTCACCTTGACAGAATACAGATCTCTTATTAATTATTTTGAATAAGAACTCTATAAAGAAATAATTTATTCTAAAATTATTATACACATACTCAAATAACAATTTAGGTTTATGCCACACATCCCATATTATGAACTAAATACCTCTATGACCTACACAACTTCTGTGGAGAGGTATCACATTTAATCAATGATACTTTCAGAATAAAAATAGTTGGCTCCATGACATTGTTATTTCTACTTTCATATTCTTATTAAACTCTTTAGAAACCAACCACATGAATATGTGTTACACCACATCATTTAATACATTTATAAAGTTACTTCCCATGTATCGTAGGTAACCTTCCTAGTTAAAACTTCTTCTACTTTAGTGTGTTCTTTATCCTATTTAAATATTCTTGGACCACAGTCTCCTCCTACAACATTAACTCGATATTTATCACACTTAGACTTAAGTCTATACATATATAAATATAAATATATTTATATTAATCTTAAAACACACCATTTTCTAAATTATAATGATTAAATTAGTGGCATGTAGATTCATACAGATCATTTTAGTTGAATATGGATACTGCTTCTCGATCTAGGCATGCAGAATGCATGATATAGATGTTGAAGATGAGATGAAAAGGTGTTATCTGGTTATTTCCCAGAGAAACTGAATAAGTGAATAGTAACCATGTTACATGAATCACAAATCATAAGATAACTTGGTATAGGGATAATTTATTACTCTAGATACACCATCACATCATTGATAAATCCATTAGCCACCAACCCATGGTGGATGATCACCCCAGCTTGCCCGACTAGGTTTTTCCTTTTGTCTTATGCATCATACAACAGAATTTACTTCCTTCAAATGTACTAGTACCAACATATTTTAGCATTAATTTTTTCTATGAAACCACCTTAGGTGGTATCCTTGAAGAAGGTTGACCAATTTTTGAATAAAAACTATCCTTGAAACAATTTTCCAGAAAACTACCATCTTCCTAATGATTATATTTATATATATATATATAATTTAACCAATGACATTTAAAAATTTCCCAACAACCACATATTCAAGGAATCCTCTATATAAGACTTCCTTTATGAAACTAAACTACATGATCTATTTATAACAATAATTTATACAACACATTGAATCCATGAAAATCCTCCAAGAATCATGATGAATTTATTCAAATCATCCAAGCATAAAATCCAAATCTCACACACTATATATATCCTTCATAGTTTCATCCAACATATCAACTCAATTATTAAACACTTCATGATACATATTCAACTTTAAGAACCATAATTCATGTAATTTGTTCTTAATATATATTTTATAAAAATCCAACTCAACCTTATTTTTTCAAAAATCTTCTCCTTTGTATTTTATTGAAAATAATCAATTCCATCTAAATCCCCTATAAAAAAAATAAAGTTTCCTTAATCCTCTTATTGGGATATCAAAACCTTATTTTAGAACAAAATTTTTTAATACACTACTTTAACTTAACATTTTAAGAGAACTAATCACCATTTTATACCATTTAGAATTCTATATTTAGAGACAAACATACTCTCCTTTAATTCTATCCACAAACATAATATATTAAAACCATTAACACTTTCAAAATTTCCTCCTCCAATATAAAATATCACTTAAACTACTAGTCCAATTTCATATCATAACAAAATTCCTCATTTCAAATTACAATAAGTGAGATTCACCAATTAGAAATGACTTTTCAACAAATCATATAGGCCTATTGGGCTAAATCATGGTGTAAGAACAAAGATTAAATATTAAGGAAAGTAGTGTATTCCATATTACTCACAATATTTTTACTAAAATAATTAAAAATTAAACAACCATAAAAAAATTCCAATTATCACAAGCACATTTAGACAAGATAGTTTGTTTATAAACTTTAATTTACAAAGAGTGTGTGATATACCACTTGTAACATCCTATAATTCCACTTTTAGAAGAATTTTATATTACTTGTTAATTCCATGAAAGTGAAATCACATGAAAACCATATCTTATAATTATTCAAAGACTCTTCCCTTCTTTAAAATGTGGCTAATTAGCCTTTATATTCATATCATGAACTCCCCATGAGTTACATAACCTCTAAACATATTTTGATGAAATAATATTTTTCATGGGAAAGATTTTATTTATACAAAATATTGAAAGTGTTTCCTTCTTCCAAATATATCCTGGATATCCTAAAAGTTACTCAAATGATACCACCATGCTAATATATAATCAATAATAATTAAATTCAAAATTTTCTTCATATTTAATATAAAATCCACCAAATCCTCAAAGAATGTTTTCATTTACCACAAGCCTCAAAACCCACTTTTGAGGCTTCCAAAAATGTCTTAAAAACATAGGTAAGCTCAGATACAACATTGAAGCCAATCCTATATCATATTTGTCTAGATACACACATAATTGTATCATTCCAACGTGATCATAAAGATTCCAACATTTAGATATAGATTCCACTTGATTTTTTCATTGTAACGTATTTACAAATATTTTTTCTCATGGTTCTCCTTAGCACTGGATTTTTCAATAAATATTATTATTTTAATGACCACATAAATTTCATCTTAGATTCTATAATGATTTATCAAATACAATTCCTGGAAAAGTTACATACCTATTAATTTCATTAATTTAAATATATTCAAATATATTCAAGTAATTAATCCAAAAGAAAAAATATTTATAATATTTATCCACATGATATGCCTTGACATTAATTTATACAACCCCTTTTAAGTGTATATACATATTCACAAGGCCTATATATCAATTTTTTTTTGAGAAATTTATATATTCGACTTAATAATCCTATATATCATGTATTTAAAAATATACATGGAATCTTATTCAATTCTCACATATCACATGTCTCTTATTTATTAAAGAACACAGGGTTCATTTCCAGATATCAAAAGTAAACCTAATTTCATTATGCATATGTCTCCTTTGAATTCCTATACCCCCTGGAATATATATTTCCATTATTACTGAATTAATCCAATTATTCGATATGGAAATAGAGTAAAATGGGATAGGGGAACCTACAAATATCATCAACAATAGGGTTGTGGTCAACCATAATAGCCCAACACATTCCATCAATTTTCCTTGAAATCCATATTACTGATTTTACTTTCAATGAAACCGCTAATGAATTATTCCTAATAAAAATATTCTTTCACATACTTCTTATAATTTTTCTTTGTAAAATTTACCTATGTGGTATTATAAATGTTTCAACTAGTGAAAATTACCTTCGTTTTGATAATAAGATATCCCGAATTCTTCATATATGGGCTAGTGATTATTTCCTTAGTGAGATTCATAACACTAGTGGAAGTATCCTTTTTTAATATACCACTTGTGAATTATTTCCAATATTCTATATAAATGTAATGGAAACACAAAAAATTATATACCCATGTGTTTTTTTATTATGGATAAAACAATTTAGGAATGTCTCTTACTTATGATCCTTGTTAATCATGAAGGGAAATTATTCCTTTATATTTTTTTCAATGCTAGTTTCTTTTCCTTCCATGAAGGATGATATATCATAAAATCCCTTTGTCTTTGATAAAAATACCTTTGATTTTTTTTTAACTTTATATAAACTCTTGAATCTATTATTTAATTTAATAGATTTTAATTTCAGACTAACTTTATTTCTACCGGTCAGAAGAGTAGTGAACTTCATAATTCTTTGTTTACATCAGATTAAAATACATTTCATTATGAAATTTGTAACCACATTAATAAAATATTCTAATATAATTATGACCAATTATTCATATGGTTAATTATTTATAATCTATAAGTTCCTCTCTATACATATTCATCAAGTGAACTTATTGTCCACAACAAAAACAAGTTCCACCAAATGTGTAGTTTGAATTTCAATGTCAGGGCATAATTTTTATTTTGGATTTGTATCTATTTTTTAAACCAAAAATACCATTTTTATAAATATAATAATCATAATTATAATAATTTTACCTTATTTCCCATGGTTTGGTAAACACTAATATTAAATTTATTTCAGAATTTGAAATCTTCTCATTATCATCTTCAGAGTAGAATATTTTATAACTATTAAAGATCATATTTTCACATATTTTATTCTATAATTAAATATTTCAAAATATAAAAAAAATTAAGGTTAATTGTTACATTTTTATGTTTTAGGAATATTTTAAACTCAATTTTTAAAATGGAATAATTTTGGTTTTTTAAGTATTTTAAATTAGTTTTGAATTTCTGAAAAAACATTTTCTATTCTAATCTAAATAGTGGAATTACCTTTCTCAAATTTACCAAAATTATGGAATAAATTTCATTTAATGGTTCCTACAATTTAATCCAAAAATATAAGGTCCAAAATAATCTTATAATTTGAGACTTTGAATATATACACAATTATGATGAATTTAAAATATGAGACCATATCTTCTAAATTTCCATACCAAATGAGTTGAAATTTAACTTATATATATATAAGAGAGAGAGTTTTTTTTCTTAATTTCTCGATACTAAATATTATACTTTTTAAAATTCCAATAATTCATTTAAAACTAGAACATTGGAATTTCAAAAGTAACATGGTTAGGAAACATTTTCTAAGTAAAACTATCATAAAGTTTGATAAAATTTTACAAATAGGATGGAACAATTAGGAAGAAAAAAAAGTAATAGTTGAAAAAATTTCAAGAATAATAGTTTTAAAAAATATTTCCTTACCCGAAACATGTATGAAACCATGATGGAAGATTTTGGATAAAAAATGAGTCACCCCTATATGTATAAAAATATACCTCCCCTCCCTCTCAAGGGGTTGTAAATTTTGGTTATCCATATTTTTTAATCAATTTTCTATATATTAGGATATTATTTTCCAATATAATAGTTTTAAATACATTTAATTTATATTTTACTTCCATTATTTCTCATTTTACCATTTTTTATCTTTTTTGTATCCCCTCTATACTCCATTAATATACATGATTTTGGAGAACTACCCTTTTTTTATCTATGGGGAGGGATGTTTTGATTTCGTTTCACTTCAATTATTTTATTTATTCTATTATAATAATATAAATATTGGTTAAAATAATTATGTTGAGTGTTTTCCTATGTTTTCCCATTATTGTGTTGTTCTTATTTTTCATATTTATTCCTCTCTATTTTTTTTATAATGTTGTATGCAGATGGTCAGTGTAGCATTGTGGTGATGATGTGTGGGAGATTATCCAAAATTTAGATGGTAAAAATGGGATAATATAATTTCAACAAGAGCGTGTTAAGTTATTAGGTTGATATAAAAACTAGATAGAATATATAGAGTTTATATTTTTAAATAAAATGGATTGAATTATTGTGAACTCTATAGAATAACATCTTATTTCATCTTGACTAACATTTTATTTTATTATTTCATATTTTCCAAGAATTTATATTTTTATTTAAATTTTTATATATTTATATCATATGTATTTTAAACCCCTAATTATATTATTATATCACTTTTAAATATATCTTATTTAAATAGAAACTGTGAAAATTGAAGAACGATGTTATATGAGTGGACTCCTCGAGGGATCAACCTTGTATGTACACTATATTGAATTATTTAGAAAACAAGAATTTATAGAATATGGATTAATAAAATATTCCATTTATTAAGGAATATATATTCTATTATAATAACATATATTTTCATACTTCTCTATTTTAATCCACTTGTTTCATTCAATCACTTCCATAATTTTGTGATTTCCATTTACTACAGGATTCTAGAATTTATGGGATGATGAAATATAAATATTAAATATAAATTTTACCATAACCACTGATATATAAACTTCAAGTGATTTTTATATCCTTCTTGATATATCAATAAATGCATACTGTTTTTCTTATTTGTTACTATTGAGTGAACATTCTTTAACATTACCTCCAAACCAAATAACTTAAAGTTGAGCTGATATCTTCCATCTAAAAGAGATATTACTTTGTTTTCATATTCTATTTTATATACTCACAATTGATTTTAATTTCCTATTAATATAGATACTAAGGTAATTATAAGGAATTTAATCCCTTTTCCCTTAAGTTTTAACTGATAATTCTTGATAGAAATTATTTATTTTTCTGCTCCTACCACAATTTTCAATTTTCATTCCATAGTATTGAAAGAACAATTTTATGCCTAATTATTTTATTTTATTGATTAATCTTTTAGGAATTTAACAGTTTTTTAATTTGTGTTAGGATAAAATAAATGAGAAAAATGAGAAAAATGTTATGGATTGATGATGAAAAATATGGTCCATAATGTAGGAAAATTTAAGGACCAAGTCTAAGACATGAAAATAAATAACTTGTTTAAAGGAAAGAAGAAAATTCAGGAAAATAATAATTCACACTGTGAATCATTTATTAATAATGTGAAATTCCATGAAAAAGTGTGATAGGAGTAAAAAGTGATGAAAAGAAAATATAGAACAATGAATAATGTGTCAAAAAGTGCCTTATATATGTAACATTTTTACACTCCTTTGAAAATTTGATATGGTGAACCAGACTGTGAGAAAACTCACCGATTGATCAACCTCAGAGAATCCACAATGTGAAATCACTATTCATGTTGTGAAATAGTCCAATGGGACCAAGAATGATAAGATTTTACATAATTAATGATGGATAATTCTTGAAGTCTTATTAACTATCTAAGATGAAATCTAACTGATTTTTTTGGGAAATTACGATTTCCAGGGGTAATTTTGAGACATATAAATAGATTGTTATAGGGGAGGTAAAAATTATAAAATCTAGGTAACCATCAAATGTATTGAGGAATAAAACTGTTATTTCTAAGGTTACCTTTTATGTTTTTTTATAATTTATTTTTTAATGTAATAACATGATCATATTTTTTATTCAAGTGTTTCTTTCCTCTCATATTTTTTTTCTTTCTCTCTTCCCTCTTTCCACCATGAAATATTACATTTGATAATGAGTGGCTAACCCTAGGTTTTTCCTTGGGGGAGGTTTGTAGTGTTCTTAAATTCTAATATTTAACTCAATATGATTTAAATATATTTTTGGTGAATGGGGATGAAGATTATGTGTTTGGAGATTATCCATAATGACATGAATCTTAAAATAATCTCTATTATTTTATTTATATCTTTTACCTCCCTTCCATTGAATAATAAATATTCACATGATGAATTCGAGTTGTTCAACTAAGTAAATGAAATACAATTGATCCTAATTCAAGAATGTTCCACACTCATGATGGAGGCGTTTAATTAACCATGTTCATAGGAGGAGGTTGAGTTTTTTATACTATGGAATTTTCTTAAGAATTTAAGATTTTAGACATATTAAATTAAATTATTTTAGTTTATGAATGAGATTTCATAATTTAACTATCAAACATAATTTGAGAAAAAATACGAATAATGAATAAACTAGAAATATAAAACATTAAGGATATATCCTTTATTCTATAACCATATTCTATTTTTCATTTCATGTTAGGATAATTTATATTTTTTTTCTCATGATTTTCTCCCATATATTTTCTTTATTTTCAAAAAACAATGAAAAAAATTACTTTAGGTGAATTATAATTGGCGAGTAAACTAATGTGAAGACCCTCTGGTGAGATGACTTGCTAAACCACATTGTTTCCCCAGATTAGTTGTAGCTTTTGGACCACCCTATGGTATTCATTAAAAAACATGTCACTATTTAAATGAATATATATAGTTTTTCTTTCACTTTGTCTACTCACACTTTTTTATTTTTTTTAATTTTTCTAAAAAAATATAAAAATATATATTTTACATAATGTTTTAAAAATACCATTATTTTGTATAGAGTGATTACTCACTGGTGAAACATCAAGAATAAGAAGTGGTTTCTAATGATTTAAATGAGCAGTTGAAAAGGTTTGAAGAATAGATGGTGTTGGTTATGATCCAAATAGTGAAAACATCCCATGAGTATTATGTTCAATCTAAATTTGAACAAGAGCAAGAACCTGAACCAGTAGAGTAGAAAATATCCCAACAGTTATTTGATGTTTGGGAAATTGAGGAGGTAAATGAAGAGATACATGAAGATCCATTCCACATCTCTTCACCTTGGCTATAGGAGATTCATGAAGAAAAAATTTATACTCATCTATGAAAGGGAGATGAAGTAAGTTTGGATAAATTTTGGAGTGAATGGGTTAGAATATAATCATAAAATATTCTTCAAATCCTTGATAAAGTTTAAGAATAAACACCTATATAAATATCTATATCCATGAAAGACAAAGAAACCACCAATATTATGGAATTTTAAGAAAGGATGGAGGTTCTTGACTACCCATGTCTACTTAAAACTATTCATCTATGAGAGTCAGTTTCTACCTAAGAAGGGATTAATACTGAACTAAACCTAGGAGATAATCCTTTATTAAACTAAATTTAATTTAATTATTATAAATCTAAACTGAGTATTACCTCTTATTATTTAAAATTTTCAGAATCAACTGATTCAAATTATTCTTTAGAGAAAGAAGAGGAAACATAAAATACACCAAAATATGAATATATGGAGCTCATCAAACACACAAAACACTTATTTGAATAATCCCAAGAAGATATATAAGTGGATTTACTAGAATAAATAGACACATAAGACTCCAATATAAAATGAGAGAAAATATCATTTAAATCTTATTGTTTAAATTTTTTTCAAATAAAATTACATGCTAAATCCCCCTTTTATTATTCCATTCTTGCAATATACCATGAGAAACCACTATATAGTGAAGAAGTGGTTACACAAGTAGAAATAACCATGGGGGATGACCCATACACCATCTTTCCCCCGTTGTGAAAGTTTTATCTCCTTCCAAAGGGGATGGATTTGGGGTACTATATCGATGAAGTCCTCAACAAAAAAAGAATAACACATACAAGATAGAAAAATCAACATGTAGTCATTATAATCCATGAAACTTTACTCACTATCATACCATAAATAACACTTGGTACTAACCATCTACAGGTGATCAAAACCATGGGTATACTTAGGGGGATCATACCAAGATTTATCATTAAATTATTATTTCTAGGAATTAAATAATTAGTTTTTAGAATATATTAGGGTGTGGACCGATCCATTTATTTTTTTGAAATTAAAATAAAATATCCTTATAATTTGATAATTTATTTTTTATAGTTTCATTATAATGATGAACCAATTGATGATTTTTATCATATGAGGTTAAGTGGTGGAAGTGAGATTTTTCTATTGAGAAAATTTCAAAAAAGGGAAAAATAAAGAAAATCAAGAAATTATAGAGGAAAATTAATTCATCATGATTACTCATATCATGTTCCTACTTTGATATTTTAGGAAGGGGGATATAACAAATTAGTCATAGCAGGAGTATTTCATTATGATTAGATTTTGATATCATTCACTATTCTATCGAGTAAAACCTCTAGTTGAGGATTATTTTATTCATTAACAACGTACCTTAAACCTCATAGATGTTTGAACCTTGATTAAAATCCCTCGTAATTAACTTTGATCACTATATTTACATAGTGGGGATGTTAGATGCCTAAAAACACTATATTAAGTAATATGTACATGAGGTATGAGCTCAAATTCATTACATTTATTACTTTGAGATTACATGCTTGAGGTAAATAAAGTTCTAAGTGTGAAGGAATTAAAAGAATGATTTTTTGCCTGATTATTTGAATATTAAACACATTTTTATATAATTTGATTAATTAATCTTCCTGATATTTAACATTTTTTGAATTTTTTATAGGATAAGAAATGATAAAAAATGAGAAAAATTTGATAAATTGATGATGAAAAAGATATCTTGTGATAAAGGGTAATTGAAGGACTATGTGTAAAGATTTAAAATGAAGTACTGGTATAAAATGGAGAAAAAAAATCTAAAAACAATTGATGTGATAAATCATATATTTACTACATGAATTTTTATAAAAATTGAGATAAGAGTAAGAAGTGATTAAAGAAGGAAATTTATAGAAAACATACATGTTTCCCTATGTGACACATCTATGTCACACCTTGACACTCCTTGAAAATTTTTAGAATTAAAACTAGTCTATGTAAAATGTCATTAAGTGCTTAACCTCATAGATTTCATGACTTCAAATCATTATTCACATCATAAAATGGTATGATGAGACCAAGAATGGCCAAATTTGACATAATTCATCATATATCATGATTTAAATTCTCCTTGATGACCTGATATGACTTTTAAAACATTTATTAGGACATTATGATTCTCTAGGGTAATTTTGAGGCCTATAAATACATGGAAATAGGGAATCTAGAAATAAAAAAATCTAGGTAATCAACCAATTCATCAAGGAATAGAACTACTGTAGCTTAGGTTTATTTTATTTTATTTTACTTGTTTTAATTTATTTATCAATATAATAGAATAATCATATTTTTTATTAACATGTTTCATTATTATAATCTCTTTCTCTTTCTCTGTTATCTCTTTTTACCATGAACTCTTAAAACCGACAATGATTGAATGACGTATGACTTGGACTTGGTGGAGGTATGCAGTGTTCCTAAATTATAATATTCAAATCAATATTATTTGAATATATCTGTGTTGAGTAAGGGTGAAGTTTATGGGTGAAAAAATTGTCCTCCAAGACATGAATCTCAAAAACACATCGCTTATTTTATTTATATATTTTCTCTCTTTTCTATTAAATTATATCTACTCACTTTATGAAGTCAATTTTTTAAAGTATAAAACAAAATACTATAATACCTGGTCTTGGAATTTAACACACTCTTGATGGAGGTGTTTCATTAACCATGATTATAAGAGTAAGTGGAGTTTTGTATGATAATAAATTTTCCTAGGAATTAAATATTCCACACCCAATAAATTTAAGGATCGTATTTCATGAATGAGAATTTATAATTTAACTATCAAACCGAGTCTAAGAAAAAAATACAAAAAATGAAGAACTCGAAATATCAAACCTTAGGGTTAAGTCTTTTATTCTCTAACGCAATTCTATTTTCCATTTCATTTTAGGAAAATTTATATTTTAATTTTCATTATTTTTCTCCCATTTTTTCTATTTGGGTTTATAAAATAATAAAAACACAAAAATAAGTTGTTTCAATGAATTAGAATTAGTTATTAAAGTATTAGGAATCCCTATAAGTGAGATGACTTTGGTCAGCCATTATGTAATACTAATAAATAAATAGTAGATTTTATACCACTTTATGATAGGAGTTTAAAGTATTTATTGAAAATGAATCTTGTAATAATTTACTCTCCACCTTTTATTTTTAAGGAAATAAATTCCTTGAACTTACATCTTAATAATATCCTTAGAAATTCTTTCTATAATATCGTCAAATTCATTTAATATTTTCTCTATAGATTTAATTTTATTATATAGATCTTACTAACTATATTTAATTGAAATATGATTATGTTTTAATCATTATTAATTTCATCTTAATCATGTGACTCATATTTAAAAATAACATATCCAAAAATATTACATCCAAAAAAATCATTTTCTGAGAAATTCTTATAAATCCACATTTTTAATACAAGAATTTATTCTTTGAGTGGAATAATTATCTCATCTTGATCTTATATAAATAAACTCAAAATTTAAATCATCTTATCTTATTATCCGACCTTTTGATTCAAATCAACATGTAATTTTGAATTTTCATGAATTTTATCCAATTATTTAACTATTTATTCAATATGAGTCAATTCATCCTTAATTTTTTCAACATTCTCATAGGACTCCTTCAATAGTCCTCTAATTTGTCAGTTCCTCTTTATTTGAATATCCAATTATTCTATATCACCCCCAAGATTGAATTTGTGATCAATAACTCCCTATTTACTTTTCTTATCTTGAACTATAGTTTTATACTTTTAAGAAATCAAATACATAATAATTTGATGATATATATTTAAGGTTGAATCCCCAATAAAACCTATTTGATCTAATACCACTTTTAGGAACTAAATACAACCTGGTGGGTGGGGGTGAGGGGGTGAATCGAGGTGATAAAAATTTAAACTTATTTTATCATTATCCCTATATTATATATTACTCAGGATATTTTTCCCTCATTATAAAGAAAACTATTCCACCTCTAATTTAGTTTTCATATAATCAATTATAAAAAGAAATTTAAAGTCATGTCACACAAAGATTTTACATGGATCAATTATAAAAGGACACTCCAAAGTGAATTCACTAAAAATTGTGATGGTGTACCTAGATCCAATATAACTCAATATTTAGTGAATATAATGTTTTAGGTAAGGGAAATCCTCACTAAGTATCACTAAATATAAAATTTTAGGGATAATCATACTTCCTCCCAAAGATTAATCTTTTTGGAAATATTAGGTAAGATCACTTCTCACTAATGGTCACTCCCTCTTCTTATCCTATTTACACTATTTTGGTGAAGGTATAAATTTATATACTTATAGTTATTATTATTATTTCAATGAAATTAAGGTCATTAAATGTTCAGTGTTTTAATTCAACATCATGATTCTAGATATTGACAATTTAGTGAATTCAATATTTTATTCCAGATATAAACACCTATTTGTAAGTAGAGTTAATTAATTATTCTTAAAATTGTATTTACACTGAAATAAACAAAACATGAGATAATATTTATAGTAATGGTAATATTTTTTAGTGTTTATTCATTATTACTTTATAGGAAAAAATATATATTCTCTCCACATTCACACAAAAGTCTTCTTTTCAAAATCGAACTTTAGGTAAATCCTCACAAATTAAAATTAATCCCCTTTAATTAAGATATGAAATAATTACCATATTGGTCACTCAATTTATATTATTTTGGAATAATCATTTCCTTGACCATTCCCTATTATTTTCATTTATTTTTCAATGATACACATTATAATATAATATAACTTGAAATGATTTAAATTTAAAATCTAAAATTAAAATAATAGTTAACTTCTAAATTACTCTAAATAAAATTCATCCATTGGAGAGAATTATATAAAATAATCACCATTTATATCCTTATGGGTTATTGAAACATGAAACAAAATTTTAGATAAGATTTTTATGTTCCATAATTACAAAACTTCTCAGAAAATATAGTTCTAATCAGAACTCCCTTTAAATTGTCTTGTAAAATGGTCAATTACCATGTTGTTCTTTGAATTCACAAATTTGATCAATTAAATTCACACCCCATGGAATAAATCTTTGATGTATACACTTTTCAAGATAATTCAATAAATAAAATTTTCACTCCAAAGTTCTTAGCATCACGCTTAACTTCTCAAGTTTGTTCACCCCAGATATTCCAATATTTTGAACCAACTACCTATATAACTTCTAAAATAATCATGGAGATGCATAATTTTTTTTGAATAGACCCTTTCAAAAAAAAAGGATAATTCCATAGTTTAGTAAAAAATCCTTAAGATTAATGTGGTATTCACCATGTTTTAAGATTTATGGGCCACAGTCTCCTCTTGTGTCATTAAATCCATATTTATAACACTTCAAAAAAAATCTATATATATATATGTCTCTCTATGTGTGTATATGTATATATATATTAATATTAAATCACTTCATGTTTCTCAACTACCACGATCAAATAAATGGCATAGAAATGCACATTTATGCTTTCAATTGAATGAGGTTATCATTTCTTGATCTATACATACAGAATTCATGATCTAGATGTTGAAAATGAGTAGAAATGACAATATCTTGTTATTTTGAAGAACAAATAAATAAGTTCATCATACCCATTTTACCTACATTCCACATCATAAGATAACTTGGGATGGGGATACTTCATTATCCTAGATTTTCCATCACTTCATTAATATATCCATTAGCCATAGACCTATGGTAGAGGATGAATATTTCCAACTCAGTTGGGTGATTCATTTTTTAAAAATGATCCAACACACACACCTTCTTACCTTAACATATGCCACTTAAGACTAGTGGTAGCACTCAACAACATTATACCACCACCTTAGGTTCTAGACTTGATGAAGTTTAGCCTATTTTTTTTAATAAAAACTCTCCTTATAACAGTTTTCCAAATAACCATCATCATCATCATGATCACACACACACACAGACACATATTACAACTATTGTCAAATTAAAATTCCCCAACAACCAAATATTCAAGTATTTTTCTATATCATCCATCCTTAATGAAACCAAGCTAATTGATGGATTCATAAAAATCCTCAAAGAACCACCATGAATCCTTAAAAAACCTCCAATCATCACTAAGAATCTATTACAATCCCAAGCATGAAATCCAATGATTAAAAACTACATATCTCTTTTGTAATTTTTTCCAACATATCAAATCCTTTATCATCATAAATTCAATTTTTATTGAAGGAAAAAAGGAACAGGAAAGAAAACCAGAAAGGGCATAAAGAGGCCTAAAATGGTGCAGGCCAAGGGAATCCCCTTAGGTTTAAAGAAAGAAATGTTAAGAGAGTAGGTAATTTCAAGGTTTTGTACATCATGAGAGGCTAAATGATCTACAACATTATTTCCTTCATTCCAGGTATGAGAAACCTTAATATCATTTCAAAAGAGAGCCCTGCATTTTCTTATGATATAAGATACCGACCATGGAGTTTTCTCTTTAGCTTGAAGAGAGTTATGAATGGTCATTGAATCAATCTCCATGAGGGATAAACTAACATTCTTCTTGTTGCTTAGCACAATCCCAATCAGCAATGCTTTGGCCTCAGCTTGAATGATGGTACCATTCCCGTAGTGGGCCTTAAAGGCCATAACCACACCCCCTTTTGGTCCCACATGACTCCTCCTCCTAGGTAATTCCCTCCTTGCAATAATTTTCTGTGTTTATATTTAATCCAACCTTCAGGGGAAACTATCACACCCACATGCCTTGGAATCAGGAGCAAGGTGGGATAACCACAAAGGAGGAGACATGGAGCATCCTAAGAGAGGGAAATTCCTCCTAGTTTCTAAAAAAAGGCACTAGGTTTTCCGACAAGCATTAGTTTCTTGTGATAATGGAACTCCTTAAAGAAGGAATCCCCTCATATCTTGTCTAGTTCCTAGATTTCCAAAGACACCAACATCAAATTTTGAGGTTGAAATCCAGAGCCATTGTTTCCATACCCATTTTTTTCCCCAGAAATCATCTATCAAAAAAGGGTTCATCATGGTGAACTTGGGATGAGTACGCTGTGAACTCGTCGAAGAATATCTATACCACTTGATCCCAGTCTCCCTCAAATAAGATATGATTGTCATCCTTCTCTCTCTTACTAATAAAACATTGGCAACAAGATGCAATGCTTATGCCCAGTTTCTTGATACTGTCGGCTGAAGGAATAGAATGTTTTCTGATCCACCAGACGAGGAAGCTGTATTTAGAAGGAATCCTATTGTACCACACCACTTTTCTCTATCTATATCCTTGAGTATGAGAATAATAAATCCTTAATAATCATTGGAATTGAAGTTTCCCATGACGGAAAGAGTAAAGAATCATATTTCTGGCTCTGAGTTGATAATAATCCCATTAAACACATATGTTTTCTTCTCATCTAAGTCCATTGATATAAATTTGGGATATCATCTCGCTTCCATGAAGGAAATTGTTGGCACAGGAAAACCCTAATACCCTATCGCTTCTCCATCCCATTGATCGAACTAGAAATTGATGTTTCCCTTCCCAACGATCTATTGTGAGTGATGATTATGCATCATGATTAAGGAGATAATAGATAATCAAAGAGGAGAACCAAACAAAAACTGGTTTCCCACATTACCTCCCCTATTTCATGACATATTCTTTCCCCAAAAATCACCCCTCAATAAATTACCACGCAAATTTAGTGTGCATGAATTTTATAGTGGATGATAAGATCCTCACATTAATACCTCCCTCATGTATTGGCCTGGACATTATTCCCCAGGAAACCCAGTGTCTTTTGACCTCCATTGAAGCATCCCATATGAAACCAGTCATGATTTTATCAGTAGTTCTAATAACCCCTTTTAGAACATTTGTGGACGCCGTTTCATGCACTGGAATTGTGGATGAGACACTATTAACCAAATAAATACGACCCATGAAGGATAGAAGATAATTTATCTAGTTGAGAACATGACTCGTGATCCTACTCATCACATGATTGAATTATCTGATTCTCATCCTTCCTAGAGATATAGGAGTTCTTAGATATTCCAGAGGAAATTGTCCTCACTGCATGCCCAGCCTGTTGCTAAGATGCGCTTCTCTTCTAGACGTGCATTTTTTAGAAATATATAGCTTTATTTTGTCTTTGTTACCTACTTGGACAATCTAGATACATTATTTTGCAATAATTATGGTGATTCCCTACATGGATCTCCTTCCTGCAATTATGAAGATAATGAAATCATCAGCAAACATGAGATGTGTAACCGACGATGGGCTCTGTTTTCTTCGAAAGGGAAGGATGTCTCCATTCTAAATCCCTATGTTAATCATTTGACTTAAATTATCCTTCACTAAGACAAAAATACTTGGAGATATATGATATACTTGCAGAAGTCCTCTCATATCCTTGAAAAAACCATAATATCTACCCATAAAAGAAACAACGATCTAGGGGGAACTAATGCATATGAAGAATAAATCCCTTTCCCATTCAGAGAAAACCTTATGCATCAGCACCCTATTAATAAAACCTTATTCCACCCTATCATGCGCCTTACTCACATTCATCTTAATGATTATATTAGGTCCATGATTCATGGTGTTGATATCCCTGAGTATCTCTTGAAAAATAGCCATCACGCCTTGGATCGATCGGCCTTTCACGAACCGATGTTGTTCAAGGGAGATGCACTAGGGTAACAAATTAGATGACCTCATGTTGATAATACTTACCAAAATCTTATAAGGGAAATTGCATAGGCATACGATCTGATAGTGAGCTAGGGAATATGGATCTTTTATCTTCAGGAGTAGAACTAGAAAGGTAGCACATGCCACCCGGGGAAGGCCTCCTCCTAGAAATAAATCTCAAATAACTATAATGATGTCCCATTTAATAATTTCCCATGATCCCCAATAGAATGAGTCTGGTAGCTTGTCTGGGTCTGGAGCACTATCAGGATTAATATTCTTCATGGTGCCATATATTTCATCCCCCTATGGAAAACGAACTAGGGATTCATTGCTCTGAGAAGACACAATACTCAAAGGTTCTCCCAAAAAAGCCTCACTCCCTGTCAGATAGTCATCTAGAATTGATGAATTAGGACCATCCAAAAGGTCTCTGAAATAAATATGCACCATCCCTCCAACCACATATTTTTTATCTGAGAAGGATAAATTTTCAAGATATATATTTCTCTTGATGAGACACCTCTTCTCCTTAATGCATGTAGGGAAAAAAGCCATGTTTTTGTTGACCTCTCATAGTTACATGATCTTGGAAGTCTCCCTAGACATTCAATCATAGGAAAGAATTAGATCATCTAGTTCGTTCTTCTAATCTAAGAGCTTAGTGAAAACTGACTCATCCCATGTATCTTCCTGGATAGTATCCAACCACTCCACTTCCTGCTTCATGTTCTCTAGAACCTATTCTATTTGAGGTATATTTATCTCCCACTAGTGTAGCCTCTATTTCAGCCTCCTCAACTTGTTATGCAGAGATACCCAAGTATGACCACAAACTGGTTCCTCCCATGAATTTCTAACTAACTCCTTATACCCAGAATCCTCCTTTGACTAGCTACAAAACATGAAACTATCATAGTTGGACTACACTGGTGATATAGAGAGCAACAACATAGAGTGATCTGACACTCCTCTCACTAGGTGTTTGACTTATGCGTTGTAAAACATGGATATTTCCGGAATGTGAGCAAGGCAGCAATCCAAACGGCTCCATCAGCGTCTTCTCCTCCATTGATTGTTTCACCAGGTAAACCTGTCGCTTGAGTATCCCATGTCCATTAAACCTTTTCTAGCTATAAAATGAACAAATTCAAAACTATCCTTCCATGGAAAAGAATGCCACCCTTTATTTTCCTCTGGATCTGCTAAAACATTGAAATCTACCCCTATAATTCAAGGAAAATCCCTTGGATTGAATCCCAAAAGCTCATGCCAAAGCATCTCCCTTCTTTGGCCATCACAGATGCCATAAATGAAGGAAATAAATATAATTCTCAGGGTACTTGTGATTTTCAAGGTTCAATTCATTTTTTCACCCCCCACTTTGGATTGTCTAATTTTTTTATGAAATATGTGATTTGGGTTGACCCATTGTGAGCAAGATATTAGATAAATTATTATTACTTCTAATAATTTATCTATCTCCTTTTTAGTAACTCCTTAATTATTTTATTCAAACTTATTTAGGGTTTCTTAATAGTTTTTTACTTTATTCAAGAAAAATATTGTTCATGTAGTTTTTTGGATTTATTCCAATTATATATTCTATGCTCTAACCTATTTCATACACATTTTCTTTTAAAAGATAAATATATTTTTTTATTCTTGATTAGATTATATGTTTTTGTAAAAATTTACAGGCAACATTTACCCTTCTATTAGGTAAAAACACATAATATTATTTTACAAAGGCTTCAATTTAATATTAATAGGTTGTTCTAAAGATGAGAGAAGACTTGGGTTCCTCACTTCCAAAGATTAAATTTCCTGAAAAATGATAAATCACCTTCTTAATCATTAAATAAACAATCAAATCCATTAAGTAATTCAGATGCTTTCTCTTCTTCCAAATATCAACTAGATTATTTTGATTTCTTAACATCCTTACCTATTGAATTTTCAATCATTAATTATTTACCTAATCTTAAATGATCATGTAACATACTTTGGTCTTCCCTAGTATTAGACTCCTTAGTGTGTGATGGTGTAAGAATTTATTTATTTGTTAAAATTATCATTGAGTCATAAATGGAGAAATGGATAATGTTTTTAGAAATTTTCATGATGGGAGTTCCTTCATATACATGTTGATGATATTTTTTATTGTCAAGAATTATATTCACAAAATTATGGGTGGATGTTTTAGGCTTCCATCATTCTCCAATATGGGCATGTAAAATTTATCTAGAATGATTTTGAATTATACACTGACCATGAAATCCTTCAACATGCATAATAGAAAATAATTAGATATATTTCAAGATGAACCACCTATATTTTAGTATTTAGTTCTCCAATATGAAAAATACCAAACACTGAGTGAGGAATTACATTTATTTACACACATAATAACATGAATATTTTTAAAACATTATAGAAGTAATGGTTCAAAGTATAGAAAATTTACTTGGATAATGACATTTTATAGGAAAATATGGGGTGATTAGTGAAATATTACTTTAGGAAAATAGAATACTTTGGAATCTTATTGAGATAGTATAGGAGGTTAATGTTTCTATAAAATTTCTAAAAAGTTCTAGAATTTATCTTTAATGTTCTTCCCCTTTCATATTCCTTGACTGTATCATCTTGGATGGGAATGAAAATGAAAAATACTTCTTTTCCCTTTTCTTATTTTATAAGGGTGTATCTAGACTCTTTTTTCAATTTTATACTTATCCACCACTTCTTTATTTTCTTATTTCAT
The DNA here is from genome assembly GCA_963277665.1 of Viscum album. Classification (NCBI taxonomy): domain Eukaryota; kingdom Viridiplantae; phylum Streptophyta; class Magnoliopsida; order Santalales; family Viscaceae; genus Viscum; species Viscum album. Next base: position 352,218,656 of record OY728155.1, on the reverse strand, counting down.
GGACCATTTTATAGGGTCATATATTGATTTTTTAGATTCAAGGATATTATCTTTAAGGTGATCTTGTTCAAGCTCAGGTGTTGTGGTTTGATGAATATCCTTACCAATTATTATTGTTACCATGACCACATTTACCTTATGGATAAAGGATAGTTGAGTTAAAAAATTTCTAGGGTTTTTCAAATATATTTTAACTAGATTACTAAGTTGATTCTTTAACTCCTTCCCTTTATTCATCAACTCCTCATCTTCAAGTCCATTTTTCTACTATGTTGGGGCTTTTACACTGGTCAAGTGTTTCTTGAAGGATCTATTTTTCTAGAATAGTGGGGGTTGATATGTTGGTTGTATAATGAGTGGTTTTTATGGTTTTTATATGGGCGATGGTTTTTGAAATTACTTATAGAATGGTGGTTGTTGATCGTACTAGTTTTGATAAATGATCTGATCAAGTTTTATAGGTTTTTAAATCTATATTGGACTTGTGTAGGATCTTTTCATTGGGATTTTTTTTCCAAAAAAATATTTGATAATATGGTACAACACGACTTTAAGTATGCTACATCTCAATAAAATAATTACTTTTGTGATTATGAGATAAAAAATACACATACCATAATTGGGGCCAACTATTCAATAGATGGTTTCCATGAAAATTTTCTTACCATGGTGGTTATGTATTCAGTATTAGACTCTAAAAAATGTGATGGATTATAATTTAGTACCTCATCCAGGCCTATAGTTTCAAAACCTCTCATAAAAAATTATTGATAATTTTTTGTTATCTTATCAATGTGTCCATTGGCCTACACTGTTGATTTTTCAATTAGGGAATATAATAATGATAAATCATATAGGTTCCTATCATTATATAATAAAAAACTGACAAAAAAAGATAAGAAAATGATGTACTTATGTGGTTTGATGTGGTAAAATGGACCAAAATTTCTTGAATACCATTGAATTATCATAGAGAGTCTATAGAGAATATTTTCAGATAGAATGTATTTTTTTTATAAGGGAAGTACTCATAGTAGCATGGAATAATATCTAGATAATTATTCTTTAAAGATACTCTCAATCATTGACTTCTCCTGGTTGTAAACTATATAACCTTTCCTTGGATGCTTCCTCTAGTGAAATGGGAATTCTCTTAATTTGACCTACTCTTGTACTTCTCCTCTTGAATTGATTGAGATCAGACCAATGAAAAATCATTTATGTGTTTTAGGGTCTTTTCATGCAAGGCCATGAAATTTAGGTAGTAATTGGATTCTAAAAATTTTAAATTCAAATCCATTTTTTAAAACTAACATGATTTTTTTATTTTGTTTAATGAAATATGGTGAAAATAAGTCCCTCAATATTTTTCTCAGATTTCAACCATTGTGATAGGTTTTTAGTGATTAATAGATGTCTCACTAATATTTTTCAAGGACAATTCATCAAAATAAATTAGTAAATTTAAATTTATAACAATTATTATTGGAGTTCTCTCTTTCTCAGGTCCAGTAGATATATGTTGGTAATTTTAAAATCTATTCATGAAATATGAAGTTTTAAATTAAGGATCCAACTTTTCTTAAATTGTGTTTTTTATAGTATTGTCACATGTTTTAAAAGGTAAAATTAATTCCTTGGTTTAAGTTAGTCTAGTGGAAACCTAGGGTTGTCTCTAGAGATGTGTGATCAAAATTAGTTTTCACTTTTAGTCATAAAATGGGGATGTTTGGATTTAAAGATTTTAAAAATAAATTAAAATAAACGAAACAAAGAGATTGAAAATAGTTTAAGGATAAGTAATTGGGTCATATTTTGTAATCAAATTGTAATAAAAATATATTATTCAAATGGATGACTTTCTCCTTATTAAATGATGAATGATAGGTTTATTAATCTCTTCTTCTCTCGCCCTTAGTGAAATGGTTATGGTCAAGATAAACAAAATAAAAATGTTTTATTGATCTATTATACTTTTTTCTATGTAGAAAGGTTTAGAAATACACTCATGGTGTACCTAGGAATGACCCAATCAAATTTTTTGGTTCTCTAGTAACCCGAAGATTGTTCTACTATCTCACACATAGTCCAAAAATCCCTAATAAATTCACCACTCAAGATAGTATTTTACATCATATATAGGCTTAACTAAGTAGAGGGATATGAAATATCATTTACCAATGTATCATATAATGGTATATTAAAATTCAAACATAATCATATTCAAAATATTAGACTAGAAATAAATAATGAAATCAATTAATAGAAACTAAATTTTTTATTTATTATAGTGAAAAAATCAATAGTTATTATCAAATTACCTTACCTTACTCAATAACTCAAGGTTATTACTGCTATATGTGAGGGATAACCATGGTGATAAGGGTATAGTAAGTAATTAGACAAAAGAATAATGCATACAAATACAAAAAAAAAACAGAACAAAAATATCAGAATTTCCAAACTCTCAAAAAAAACTCCACTCATAATTCAGTATTTTATTTATAGTAAAGTTTCCTTATTCCCTATTTTAGTTATCCAAGTCCTCTTAATATCATTTCTTCTTTTAATTTTCAATTTTCCTTTTATTTAAAATGTCCCTTGATAACTATGGTATACTCTTCTAGAAAATCCAATACTTTAATTATATTATTTTTTATTAGAATATCATATAGAAATCATGATTATAATCCATGTGGCCTCCCATTATTGGGTTGTGTGCATGATAATATGGTACACTTAAGCTCTTGTCTAAAGAATATGTTAAACCAATGAATTCATCTTGAGTCACCCCCTTGTGAAGATTTTGTTAATTCATTTCTCATATGAAACATTAGAAATGATCCATACACAACATTAGAAATGAATCATATGAAAAAATTGGGAATGAAGAATTTGGAGTATTGAAAAATGAATCAGACACACCATTTTAAATGAATCATATATATCCAAAAAATTGATTCGTATTCACATGAGAAATGATTTTAATGCACAGGTAGAATGCCTTGTACACAGTCTGAATGAATCATACACAACCAGAATGACTTGTATGCATTTGTAGAATAAATCATATTAAAAATTAATCCCTTTTCTAAATCATAATTCTCAAACTTTAATTAATAAATCTATACCTTAAAAATTTCAAAACAATAGAAAATAAAATTTCATCTATTCAATTAACCCCAAAATTTAATGAAGTAATTTAATGCACAATTTAAAATATTTAAGCAATATTAATGAATTTTAATGAATTAATAATTTGATTCAAAAAACTATTAGGAATAAATGAATTAATAAATATGAGAAGATAAAATAAATTTATTATTAACAAAATATCATGATCATATTTGATATGACAATATAATACAACCCATATCCATAATTTCCCATTAGGATATATTGATGGGATTTTTATGTGGGAGAAATAATATAGGCTTGATCCCTATATTCTATTAGAATATATTGGAGGTCCTAAAAAATGTTAATACGAATATAAGCTGGTTCCATGGATTTTTTCACCTTCCACCCTCAATGAGACCTCCTTGTTGGGGCCTTGGTTTGAGTGACCAAGCGTAATATCATTCGAGTTACCTCCTCAATATGTTATTCAGGGGATGAGTCCATACAACATTAGTTGTGATGTAAACTTAATGTATCCTTCCTAGTAATATATTGAATAGTTTCATGGATGTTTTTAACATCTTCTTCCACCTATTTTTGATGAGAGGGATGTATGTTATGTCACTCCATGGAGTGAATCCTGAACTAGTTGTATATGGAACTAGGAGCCACATGCTTCTCCATGACCTATTGTTGGAAGGATGAACAATAGGGATTTAACACCTAGAGGATCTCATGATCTTCATTAATGTTGGGATATATCCATTTAAATGGTTCTCCTAGATTAGAATTTTTGTCACCATCGATTGGTTTTTTTGAGTTGATGACAATTTTCTCCCAGATTATAGGGCCCCAACCTTTGTTATAGTTAAGGCATACACCAAGAACCTCTACTTATGAGTAGTACTATAGTGAGGTGAGGTATGTCATGATATTTCCATTTAGATCAAAGGAAACTCTATGGGGTTTAATAGAAGATTTTTAATGGATTAAAAACCATAAATAATAAAACCCGTCAATGTAGTATCTCAAGTAATAACATGCTTGATTGATTTATTTTATAGTTTTTAAATTCATGTTGGTTTCACCATTTTTTTATGGAAAACATGGGTTGTATTGGAAATGTGATGCTTGATTCATAATGTCACTTAATCATTTATAGTTAATTATTTCACATCAGTTTCATTATTTTGAATATGATCTGCACAATGTATAATTTTTTTTGAGAAATATATTCTTTCCAAAGGCAGTATTCTACTAAGACTTTATCAAGGAAACCTTTGGTTTTAAATTGGTCAACAATATGGGAGGTTGGGATCATCTCCCCTCTTTTAGGGGTATTTGTTCCAAATATGGGAATCCACTATATATTTAACTCATATTCATGAATCCTTCCAAAATACCAATATGTTACTAGTTACTATCATGAAAATGATTTTTCTGGACCATGTGTTGATTTAAACACACAGACACACACACATATATATAAATTAGATGTTCTCCGTAAATCTTTACTTTGTTACCATACTATGACTTAAAGAACCACAACTAGGAGCTCAAGAATTTATCACCATCCTAATAGGAGGTAGGTGTTATATATTTGGGATCAGGACCCTGAAAGGGGGTTTCTATATATCCCCATGAAGTGAATTAGAACCCACATAGTTCAATGATACTTAATGGGACACACTATACTGTTTAAGGTTATGTGACAAGGACCCCTATAGTGCTAGGATTAAACCTCATGGGGAAACCTTATGAATGTTATTTAAAAATAACCAAAAATATTTATTTTTAATTGAAAATTATATGGTTAAGTTATAGGATTAGTTTATATAGTTTAATTTTATGTGGTACGAACATTTGATATGTATAAAAATGATATACAGCTAGTCCTTCTAGGTGATATGTTTCTAACAACATATAATGTGGCACTTACTCACGAGAGACCCTTTCTAGTTCATCTCATTTGTTGATAACTAAAGTGGAGAGAGGGTATAATAGATTTAATAGAATATATCCCTTTAATTATATGATGGATCACATGGATTATTATCATTTTGAGTGTGTAATTATTTGTAGGGAATATAGACTTCCAATAATGTGATTTCTATCATGGAATATGGACCATTGAGAATGATTTCATAAGGTATATAACCTTTTATTGGTGGATCAGGGCTAAAACATTGGCTACCCAGAGTGTATATGGATCATTAATGGATCATTCAGATGAGATCATTAATGAGTAAATGATTTACTTTTACACCTGTTAGGAGGGTCAAATGCTTCTAATAAGTATCAGGTATATATGTGGGAATTATGCATATAATGATCATATATTTATCAACTGGGAACTACACCTTGTTTTTAGCCCATATATGTATATAACTCTTACTGATTGATATTTAGACAATGAATTATAGTTTTACACATGGGGGATAAGGCCTCAAAATAAATGTTTTAGGAATTAAACTGAATTGGATGATCACAACATATCCCTGATCCATTGAGTAGAACAAAGATATTAGGTCATCAATAGGGACCTTGTTAGAGATTATAATAGAGGAGGAGGACCATGCATGAATGAATCATTGAGTGTACCATGGTGGATAACATGACACTTGTGTAGTCAATATGAGCATATTAATCTTGGAGGTGTCTCACTAGTACCCTCATGATAGGGAGCCTCATTATCATGGGAGTAAATGATCATGATCTTTTTGAGGGTTTTACTAGTTAAGAAGGATTTACATGGTTCTTTTATCAAGGAAATACACGATTTAATGGAATAAAACTGATGTTTGTAGTCTATTTGTAAATTTCAAGTGGATGAGGAGGAGGATTAAATATGTAGGTTCTGAGGTAGGATCCTTGAATGAAGGTGGTGCCTAGGTAAATGGATTGTTCTTGGGTAGAACTTAGGTTGAATACCCAAGTACAAGTCGTTACCATGTATGATGTCTTTGGTGAATTTATTACCCAGTGTAGAGTGGAGTATGAAGTGTCACCCTAGTTATAATGTAGATGTAAAATGGTTTCCCAATGTTATAGCAAGGTGATTGTTCTCCCTAGTATGGGGTAAGGTGAGAAGTGGCCCTAGCTAGAGGGTAGTGCAATGTGGTACCCTAATTAGAGGTATAATATGATGGTTTTTTCATAGTATAAAGGCTTTGGTAATGATTTTTTTCAATCAGGGAGGACTAGGTGATGGTTCTATCAAGTGAGGACGACTCCAAGTAGGACCTAAGCATGCCTATTCTTTATGCTATACACTGGGGTGAGATAGGTAAGTGACTCCCAATAATAGTTCATTCGAGATTGGGTCATTTTCCCTAGTTTTAGATAAATTGGGAATAAGTGGTCTCTATATTGGTTTTAATCCATTCATCTTTTGGGTAACTCAATTAAAATGTATTATAGTTATTCTATTAGGTTAATTTGACTTAGTAAGAAAACTAAAAGAGATTAGGGGACTTTGGTATGTAGATGTGAATCTTGGCCCATCTAGGTGTCTATCCTTTATGTGCTTATATCTATGAATATGAAGATTCCTTGGGTCAATTTTTTGGAAAATAAAACGATAAGGGTGTATGGATGTTGGGTGTGCTTAGTGAAAATGTAGGTTCACTTGTGTAAGTGATATGTATAAAAGCGTTAGGTGTGTTGGTACACTCACACATGTAGATCCAAGCGTTTATAATATTAAATGTTGAGAGACCTGAGTGAATTGACCAAGGACTCAAGTGAATTTATAGTTCTCTTCCTAAAATATTTTTTCATCACCACAACAATTTTTGCCTACTTTTTTATAAAAAGGAGAAGCAATTTTACCCTACAATCAATCAGTAATAGTGACAAGATAAAAGTTTCAAGTTGACATGGGAATAAAAATGGATTCCATGTACTAATATAAAACTCATTATTTTGAAGTCTTATACAATTGATGTAAATACCATTAGTGGAAAATTAAGAAGAAAATAGTTGTGGATGTTAAAGTTAGTACTAGTAAGGCATGATTTGTTGCTAAAGGTTTAGATAAACAACAAGGAATTGATTATCATGATTTTATTTTCTATTTTACATGCTAAAATACATTATAATTATACTTTTCATAACACCCTACTATGACCATGAAACTTGGAAAATGGATATTAAGACCACTTTCCATGATGTGTACCTTATAAAAGATGTTATATATGACACAACCATGGTTTTTTAAACTAAAGGATTCCAATATGGTATGAAAGATATATATATATATATATATATATATATATATATCCATTTATGGATTAAAGAAATCATCATGATCATATAATATTCATTTTTATGGATCCATAAAAGGGTTTAGTTTTATTAAAAAAAATTTTAGGCCCCATATATACAAGTTTTTAATGGGAGTGTCATAGTTACCCATGTAAAATATATTTATAACATATAGAAAATTTATATTTGTATTATAATTAGTTAACACTATCTTTAAAAGATATTTCACAAATAATTACTTAAATAAGAGACCCAAGTTCTAGGGAATAATATCTATAAAGATATATTTATTGGGTTTGTTAGATAAAATGTATATTCATTGAAATATTATTTAAAAATGAATGATTTAATAATTCAATAGTGATTTTTTACATAACTCACATGACACAAATCTCTATAAGTTGATGTGTTAAGATACAAAAGGTAATTAAGATCATAAGACAAAATTTACATGATTTGATCATGGGATTTATTATTAATTTTAGGTTATGTAAAAATATTTAATATTACTAATTCATAAAGAGTAGTGGGAAAATATCAAGAAAAAATATTACAATTACATAAGGTAGTAGTCAGAACGATTGAACAATACTTGAGAAAGTATGAATGAAAAGTTCCTTACACATGGAGAAATAATAATTCTAGTTGTTAATAGGATAATAAACTAGTTTTCATTTTGATCAATTTGATATCTTATCATCATAAGAATAATGGTATAAGTAATATAATCTTATTGAAGTTAGTGGTATCCATATCTAAAACTAGAAAAAGTTGTAGTATAAAATACTTGATTTGTTTTTCAAATATTGGATTTTTACAAATAAAAGTAATATTAAAATATATATTATGATAATATTTTGACTATTTTACTTTCCATGATATGGATTTAATGATTAAGGATAAAATATAATTACTTAGGGATATGTTCTCTTATGATTTTTACTTAGAGAAGTGAAGTTATAGTAAGAATAATATCCATATAGAAAAATGTGGTTGGCCCAATGACTAAATACATACCTTTACTGACGCATGAACATCATATGAAATATAGTGGGTTAAAAAATTATTATTAGTTTACTCTCATTCATGTGGGGTATGTTAGGGTTGGTTCTCAAGAATGAATTTATTTTTTACTTTTTATTACTAGAATATTAATAAATATATTTTCATAAAATGATTTTAATTTTGTGTAATGTAAATGTGACAATGTATTTAGTATATTTATCTCACCAAAGGGTTATAGAAGTTACTTTATATAATAAGAACCTATAAATTCTATGAAAATATTCTTTAACAAGTATCTTGGTCTAGATATATTAATATGATAGAATACAAATTATGTATCATTACCAGGTGCTGGAGTTTCTTAAGAAAAAGAGGCTTCTTCTCATAAAGTTATCCCTTGGTGATCTATAAGAAAGGAATATCATGAGAATAGTCTTTACAATAGGGATTCAGATTTTTCTGTAACTTACTCGACTCTAGAAACCCATAGCCGATGTATACTTTATTACATTAGCACTATATACATGGTATCACTTCCCAAAGGACAAAATAGTATAATAGTATTGGTAAAGTAGATACATACTTGAATTTCACATACATTTGAAAAAATCAAATAAACCAAGTGTTTTATTTGAGAGTGTCATTATTCCTCATAGTAAATCCCTATAGATCAATCATAATACACTTCCTAGTATCCTAGAAAAAACAAAACATAAAGAAGTCATGATATCAGATATCAATAAGGGTAAAAATAAACTAGAATATATCATGAATAAATTAGAATAATAAATATTAAAATGTAAATAACCTAAACACATTCCATTTAATTAATAAATCTATCATAATATGGATAAAATAAATTTTGATAAAATAATAAATCAAAATAATTACAAAATATTGACACTATTCCAAGGATATTCCAACTAATTGAATAATAACATAGAAATAAATAATATCATAATGAGGGAATTAATAATGGTGGAAATCTGAAACATAGTGTCAAAAACTTCCACAAGACACTTTAAATATGTGGGAATAAGCCTGTCAAATTTGGATAACTAATTTTTCTCATGAGACTTATCGATGAATCAATGAGATATTTATTACTAGGCCTCACCCATCACTTACTAAGTTTAATGAATTTTTTATATGAAATGGGTAAAAAATATTCAATATAAATATATATATATATATATATATATTTAAATCTTACATATGAAATGTTAATACTTAGTTGATTCAAAAAAATAGAATCATAAAACTTTTAAAGTAATATGGTGAATGGTAATAAAATTATTTATCCTCTCTAAAAATGATAATAAAACCTCTATAAAAATAATAATGATAGCATCAACACAATATATCCCTAGTGTATCATAAGTAGAATAATGTTTTTTTCATTTATGAATATAAATTCCATAAAATATTCATTAAAACATTCTTAGGGGAAATAACCTTTTCACTTTGAAAATAACCTTTTAATACTAAAATTTCATAAACAAATTTGAAAATAATTTTGAAAATATCCATTTAAACTTATAAAATAATTTTTAAAACATTAGTGATCATGAAGGTGGGAAATTATATTCATTCCATACATTTTAAAATAATGATTCCTTTCACATTTTCAGTAAAATCCAAACGAGCCTTGTTTTGAAAATGACATGAATATTCATTAAAAAAGAATTAAAGGTTAAAATGGGTAAAAAAGTATTTAATAAATAATTTTTAAAAGGTTCAAAACTTTTTTGAAAACATTTTTAGAAAACATGGATTTTGATGGAAAGGGATTTTCAACTCAAGAGAGTATTAAATTCAGATTTTTTTAAAAATATTTTCTCAATCATTATAAGTAACAAAGAGTAAAAAAATGGTATAATTACTTGAAAAAATCATTAATAACAATATTATAATAAAATATATTTATTTTAATATATAAATATCAAATAAATCCCCCTAGTTATACTTAAACAAAAACAATCCTGAATAATGGTGATATTGTGAAATAAAACCTTACCACTTTAGTAACTTTTGAATCATAAGACCCATGAAATAAATAACATAAAATGAAAATTTAAATACCATGAATAGAAATAAATTAATTATATAACATATAAAAGTTTATTATATAAACCACACAGTAGAAAAAGTGCTAAATATGGCTTATCTCTCATGAAAGTAAAAGCGATACACGAAACCCATACCTGACGCACAACTTCATTTATATGTGTTTCAACAACATGTATAATTAATATAGTATTATTTTAAATATATTAAAAAACCATAATAATATACCTAATTAAATATATAATTTAATTATAGTCATTTATTACTCGTTTATTAACAAATCTATTAAAATCACTATTTCATGTGATAATTGCTTTGTTTTTCATATATTTTCTAGTTCAGTAAATTGTATCATTTTAATATGATCATGGTTAAATCATATAAAAAAATATAAACCAAGATATTAATATCATAAATATTCATTATACATATATTTAGATAAATATATGAATGTTAGATATAGAAAATAGATTACATCGTTCATGGAGATAGTATGTCGTACGTACACTTGAACGTTATTTTCATTTTTTCTCAAAGGATGGGAAAAAGGAAAATAAATATTAATTAATCTTTAAATAATAATAATTATTTTATATATTGAAATTATATTAACAAAGTCCTTCTTTATTACCATCCATTCAAAAATAAAATGAAAAGCAATTCAAATCGCTATGTGAATGCAATAGTCCATATTTATGAATGTGCGACATTATTATTTTTCAATGGATTGGAATGTAAGAAGTTATATGTGATATTATATATCTATATATATTTTTATATTATAAATATAAAATATATTTATTAAATCTATCCTTACTACATTCTACATAAAACCTAAGTGAAAAACGAATAACATCTCTCCACGAGGTGGTAGTCCACCGCACACACAAGCGACAATATCTTATCCCCCAAAGAATAGAATATAAGAAGTTATATGTGATATAATAATTAAATAATTACAATAATATCATAAATATAATATAAATAGGTAAAATCTACCATTATATCCATCCTTGAATAGTGGTAATGGAAAAGGAATTACATCGGTCCATGAGGCGGTAGTCCACCATACACACGATTAACAACTTTGTTTCCTATTTAATGGAAGTGGAGATGGATATAAGTTATTAAATTATAATTAAAAAATATAATTATATATGATATAATTTTTTTTATTATATTATTATAGTATAATAAGGTTTTAATGATGTGGAAGAATAAATAAAACAAATCTATACGTTTAATAATTTTATATCTTCCTCGGAGTGCCTCTTTAGGTTTATACCTTTATCCTTCATAAGATGGATTAATAATAAAAATAAGGAATATAGGATGATTTTAGTTAATTAAGGGAGGTATTTTTATATTTATTTTACAAAACAAAGGTTTTTTAAGTGAGAAGAGTGGAGGAGAGTGGGTGACCTTTTATAAGAAGGGAAGAGGACACACATAAGTTTATTGAAAAGATAAAGTGATACCCACAATTTTCTAATTCCAAAATCCTAAAAAATGGATAATTACCTAATATTAAAGATTAAATGGTCTAAATATTTCTATAATATCTTATTTTTAAAAGTTTTAGGTAATTTTTAACTCTTACATTATTAGTTTAACCCCCTTAGTAAACTTAGTTTTACCGTAACCGCAGAAATTAATTTTTACTATTTTCACTATTAATTATAGAAAATATTAAGGTAAAAATATTAGATTATATAAATTATCTTGATGAAAAATATTTAATCCAATTTTTTAAATTCAATTAAAATATGTGGAATAATTAAATTTGATATTAAAAAGCATACGTGATGAAATATCATTTTTCCAAAGAGAAAATTCTCATAAGTATATAATGTTCTATATAAAAAATAAATATAAAATTGGTATTCAATGACCTAAATTAGTTAAATTTTAATATATTTTAAATAAATTTACTTTTAAATAAATTTAAAATATAACTTAAATTTGTAAATAATTTAAACAAAGAGGTAGTTTTTAATAAAAATATGTGTTTTTCAGTATTTATAAAAAAATTTGTATTTTCAGAAAAAAAAATAAATTAACCCAAATACAATTATTACATGTATATTTGAAAAATTAATTTCATTATTTTAAATAACTTTTTTAAAAGTGGTAAAACTTAATTTATAATTATGTGCGCAAGGCATAATTAAATCACATTTTAGAAAAAAAGCTGATTTTTAGAATACAATTCTTATCTTTTTCAGAGGATTCTTATTTTATTTCTAATCAACAGATAGCCAATGAATTTATTTTATACATGGGTAAACCATATAATTTTAATAATTTAGTTATCGGTATTCTTACCTAGCTTCTTAACGTCTAGGTTATAATGATCACATTTAAATAATAAAATCTTAATTGAGTACCGTGTTGTTCAAACCTAGTGTTGTGTGCAATACAATCCATAAAAGATATTAAATTTATTCAAATATAAATATATCATAAATTATCATGGATTTACATTCTATTATAATCTTAGTGTTTATTTTCACATATGAAATCGAACATGATGTTTCAATTTTAAAATCTTAGGGTGTAACATTCTACCCCACTAGAATAAATTTAACCTCATAATTTAATCTTGATCGTGATAATCAAGGGGTTGAAATTTGAAAATTTATTTGTTGGAAACACACATCATAAAAGTGTTTAATAGTACTTTCTATTGATAAGAGATAAAGGCAAGTATAATAGTCATCCTTAATAACACATTACTAGGTTTCAAAGTGAATAATATTAGTTTGAAATGAAAACCTTGACAAGGAAGAGAATGATAATTAATAAGGATTAATATAGAGTGATATAGAACATGGGAATGGGAAAGTTAAACACGAAATAACCATAAATATATGATGATTTAAAATACCATTGATTCTACAGTAATGAAAGTAATTGGGTAACATTTTTCCTCAAGATATTTTTCCTAAAGATGCGAAATTATATTACCATAATGATAGAGAAAACTATAAAATATACTTAAAATTTCATCCTTTTTTGTGCTTTGATAAATTCATACTTCATATTTTACTCCAGTAAATATATATCCATAGGAATTTTTATTACTGAAGCACTAAAATTAACATTTAATGAATAATAATATAAAAAAAAGAGTAAATATTTATTCATAATATCTTTACTAAAAAAATGTTTATAAAAAGGTATAAACAATTATAAACTGATATCTAATATATAAATATAAAATCTCAAAATTCAACTCAATCCATTTCATTAATGGTTAACTTTTAAACTCGTCGAAAATATGTATAACCAAATTCAAAGTCCAATAATATAGAAGGAAGGGCAATAAATCATAATTATATTTCCCAAAAAATATAATTTCGATCTTAATGTCACATTAGAAATATGTTCACACATTCGTCACCATAAAAACATAAATAAAACATGTATTCTTACCAAAAAACCCTCAGGTTGTAAATTATATTCCATAAATCCAAACATGTATTAAACTCTAGAAAAGATAACATAAACCATCAAATCACTCACTAATTTCATGTTTTCCAATAATATCCCATATAAATATGTTTATCCTTATTATCTAAGCATTGATCACCTATTAAGGGTTATATTTAATCAATAATTTATTTTAGAAAAGACAAAATTTCCACTAAATCACTTTTCTTTATTATTAGTACCATTCATCAGCTGCTTTGAAATCCTTAAAGAAAATGTACTTTAATGAAATCATTATAAATTTAAGAATTATTAAAACCATAATATCATTGATAAAAATTATATTATAAATTTTTATTTAATCCATATAAAAGAACATTAATAATTACAATTTATTTTTATGAATTATATAAGATTGACCTTGATCCCTTAGCTTCTTTTGGAGAATATTCTATTAACTCTAGGGAAAATAATTTGTGTAGTGCCTCTTCTTCTTATAGTTAAAGCATTAAACATTGGAAACTTATTACATTCCATTTAAATCATGATCATGGTGTCATTTATCTCTACACTCATATAAAACTCCCATTCCCTTCAAGTAAGTACTAGGGTGTTTCTTTCTACAATTATCATATGTTAGAAAATATTTCTTTTCCTTATTCCCTTTATATTTATTTTTATATTCTATAATATTCTTAACTTTTTATATTTTGAATCCATAAAACATAGATAATTATTTATCTATCTTTATAGAACATGATATTATATCCTATTATGATGAGTTTCTTTGTAGACTAGTTACCTTATAAATATTGTCTTTTTCCCACAGAGGAAATGATCATTATTAATCTTTGGATTAAATGTATTGATATAGTTCCCATTAATTCATATAGGTTCCATTTATAAAAAATGGAGTACACTCTATTAGATCATAACTTCATGTATCATAATTTAAATTCCCAAAACTGTTGAAACACTTAACATAAATTGAAAAAATTATACAGAGCTAATCTCATAATCATAAACAAGGTTTAATTGAGAAATTTAGGAATCAAAAAAATATTTTCATATCCTTCATAATGGTTTGAAAATAAAATTTTAATTATACTTAAAATATCCCCAAAGAGTTTCAAAATAGGTGTGCAATAAGGCCAATTTTCATATACCAGGTAACATTCAAGTCAAGCCCGACACACCTTTTTCGAAGCTATTACCCCTAGGTACATCTATCCCAGAACCATATCCACTTGTTGTATCTAGGTAGAGATTTATTTCTTTGGAAAAACATATAATCTCTGACGTAATAAAACATTTTTAGGTTATTCTATAATTATCATAAATTTTTATCATTGGGTTATATTACCTAATCTATTATTTCCTAAATCTAGTTCCTAATGTTTCTACTAAAATTCCTTTGATACCAACTATAATAACCTTGATTATCATAACTCAGATCCATAGTCTAATTTATTACATTGGAACTAGATACAAGATATTTCATCCCAAAATACAAAATAGTTTAGTAGTCATTCTAAACTAGATACATACTTGAATTTTGCATACATTTGAAAACATGAAATATATAAAGTGTTTTCTTTGATAATTATATTATTACTTATTGTGTATCCCAACATATCAATCACAAAACACTTACTGGTATCTAGAGAAAAAGAAAACACAAGAAATAAGAGATCTTATATGCTTAGTAATCATAATCATAAAATTTAATCTAAAATTAATTAATAAGAATAATAAATATGTCAAGGTAAATAATTAAAACACATTCAATTTAATTAATAAATTGAGAATAATATTATAGAAATAAATGATGATCAAATAAATCCCTATAAATAATCAAAAAATATTGAAACTTGTAGATGGATATTATAAATAATCAAATAATCACATGGAAATAACTAATATCATAATAAAGGAATGCATAATTTTGGACATCTGAAACATACTGTCAATACCTTTTATAAGACAATTTAAATATATTGGTAGAAACCCATCTAATTTGTCCAACTGATTTGTCTCATGAGAATTGTCAATACATCAAGGCACTATCTATAATTAGGCCCCAAACATCACTCACTAAGTATTATGCATTCCTCATATTAAAGGGGTGAAACATAATCAATATAAACATTCATATTGGAAAATTAAGATACAAAATTATAATAATTACCCTAATCAAATAAACATAATCATTAACAATCCACAATAATATGGTGAATGGTAATAAAATTATACATCCTCAGTCAAACTGATCACAAAACATATAGAGAAATAAAAATTATGGTATCAATACAAAATTTATTCATTGGAACATAATTATAATAAATGTTTTTGTTATTGATGAATATAAATTCCATAAAAAGATCCTTTAAAACATTATTCAGGAAAATAAACTTTTCACTTTGAAAATAAACTTTTAAAACTAAAATTTCATACATCATTTTGAAAATAATTTTGAAAATAACCTTTTAAACTCAAAATATTTAAAAAATTGTGTGGTTATGATGTTAGGAAACTCCATTCATGCCGTAAATGTTAACACAAAGATTCATTTCACATTTTTAGTAAAATAGAAAAGGGAATTTTTTTTAAAGTGACATGAATACCCATTTCAAAAAAAAAAAAATTAAATTGTTAAAAATTTATTTAATGTATCATTTTTAAATGGTTAAAAATATTTTTTAAAACCTTTTTAGAAAACATGGATTTTTATGAAAATGGATTTTCGACTGAAGTGGAAAATAAAATCAGATTTTCTTAAAAACATTTTATGAGTAATTTTATATACCAAAGAGTTGAAAATGTACTATTACATGAAAAAGTTCATAAATAACCACATTAAAATAAAATATATTTAATTTCATATATAAATATCAAATAATTCCCCCAATGGAGTTATAAACAAAAACAATCCCAAATAAAGATGTGATTGTGAAATAATCCCTTACCACTTTGGTAACTTTTAAATCATAAACCCATGAAATAAATAAAATCAAATGAAACTTTAAATTGATTTAATATAATTATATTTAAGATATAACATATCAAAATAGGTTTTATATACACCACACAATGTAATAATTTGTGAATATAGTGTATGTCTCACGAATGTAAAAGTGAGACAAGAAACCCTTACCTTAGGTTCAACTTACATAGAATGTGTCTAAAAATACTTTATAATAAATATAAGTTTATATTATATATATTACATAAACATATTCATATATCTCATTCAATATATGATTTACTTATAGTCTTTTATAACATGTTTATTAATAAGTCTTTGTTAAAATCATTGTTGCGGGTGATAATCAATTCATTTTTCATGTATGTTTCAGTTTGAAAATTTTGGAACATTTAATTTGATCATGGTTAAATTATATAAAGAATTTTAAAATTGATATAAATATCATATATATTCCTTAAATATTTATTTATATTAATCTATAAAATTTAGATATGGAAAATCTATTACACTCTTCATGGAGACCGTAGGTCGTACGTATGCATTAACACTGTTTCCATTTTTCTAAGTGGATGAAATGAAAGAAAAATAAATATTAATTAAAATTTATGGAATTATTATTATTTTATATATTTAATTTATATTAATAAAATCCATTTCTTTTACCAACCATGTAAAAATAAAATGAAAAACATTTCACATTATTATGTAGAGGTGGTAGTCCACAAGTATGCAAGAGCGCTGTTATATTTTCTAACGGATTGGATGGTATGAAGTTAAATGTGATATTATATTTCAATAAGTACATTTATATAATTAATTTAATATATATACATTATATTTATCCTTAATACATTCTATGTAAAGTATAAGAAAAAAATGAATCACATCACTTTACGAGACGGTAGTCCGTCGTACACACGAACAATGTTATCTTATCCCCAAAAAATGGAATAAAAGAAGGTATATATGATTTCATAATTTATATATTATAATTATTTTATAAATATCATATAAATATGTTTAATCCAAAATTATATCTATCCTTGAAATGTGGTGATGAAAAATTAATTATTTAAGTTCGCAAGGCGGTAGTTTTCTGTAAACACGATCAATGATTTCATTTCCCATTTGATTGAAGTAGAGATTGATATGGGTTATTACATTAAAATAATATCATATCAATAAATATTATATACTATAGTTATAATGTTATCATAGATAAATTAGTTTTGAAGGTTGTAGAAGAATAAATATAACAAAAATACATATTTATGATTTTTACCTCTTCTTTGGAGAGCCTCTTTAGGTTTATACCTAAATACTTCATGGGAGGTATTAATAATAAAAAAATGACTTTAGGATTCAGGTAGGGAATAAATTTAGGTATTTTGATAAGTCTTTACCAAAATAAATAATTTTGGAAGTTTGAATAGGGAGGAGATAGGGTGACCTTTTATATGTGTTGGAGAGGGAAAACATGGATTTTTTGAAATTAAAAAGTGATAAACACATTTTTTAATTACAAAAGCCTCCTAAAAGGATAATTATTTAAATTTAGATATTATAGGGTCTACATATTTCCATAAAATTGGTTATAGATATGGTTTAGGTCATTTTATCCATTATATTCTTAGTTTAACACCCGATAAACCCTTTTTTACCTTAACCAGGATAAATAATTTTTATTATTTTTAATATTCATTATAATATAATATTATGTTAAATTTGTTATATTATATAAATTATATTTATTACAAATATGAATCCATTTTTCTAAACACAATTCACAAAATTGGTATAATTAAATTTAAAATTAATTTGTAGATGTGACGAAAGAGTGTTCTCTAATGAAAAAAATTCCTTAAGAATTAAATGTTTTAATATATAAATTCAATATGAAATTGATATAAAATGAACTAAAATAGGGTAATAGTAATATAATTGAACCTAATTTTAGTTTATTTTTTTTAGAAATAATTAAATTCGTAAATAATTTAAATAAAATGATAATTTGAATAAAAATATGTACTTTCTCAATTCATTAAAAAACTAATATTTTTTAGAAAAAACCCCCAAAATCACCCAAATATAATTATTAAATTTTTATTTATATTTTTTAACATAAATTTTCTAAAAGTGGTAAAAATAAATTTAAATACTACGTTCAAATCGTGAGTAAACAACATTTTATAAAAAAATAGTTTTCCAGAAAACATTACATTTTCTTTGAAATGGTTATTATATTTCCAATCAATACATTAACATTGATTTTATTATTATTATATAAACCATATTATTTTTATAATTTAGTTAATATTATTCATATTCATCATCTTAACGACTAGGTTATAATGGTCATGTTTAAATAATATTATTTTTAGAGAGTATTTCATTTTATTAAAACGTGATGTTGATTGCATTTAAAGATATCAAATAGATTGAATTTATTTAAAAATAAATGTATTATAATGTTATAGGGTGTTACATTCTCTTCTAATCTTAGTTTTTTATATCATATAGGCTATCAAACATGATGTTTCTCTTTTAAAGTATCTGGGTGTTACATTTTTTATGTATTATTGGATGTCCATATCTATGAATGAGTGTATTAGTAATTATATTTGATATTATTATCAATGTGTATCATGAATTTCATACTTCGATTCATAGATGAAAACCATGATGACATATTCTTGTGGTGTGGTAACATATATTATGTGTATAATAAGTGATATGACATTAGTTGAATAAGTCAAGAAAGTATTTTTACCTTCTATATTAATGGAAGAAGATATATTTAGTCCTTTTATTGAAATAGAAATATCTAATGAAATCCATTTCCATGGTAGCTTATTTTTGAGTTATTTTAGAAAGAAAAAACATGAAATTTTTTTCATATAGAATGATGGTAGAAGTATGCATCCCACTTGATGATATATTAGGAGAGAAAATGCTTATAACATATAGTATCATTTTTAGGATGTTTTTTATGATTCCTATAATAACTTCTTTCTTTTTGGATGCATTAACATGTTATTAGACACTAATACTGGACTTTAGTTAAGTTTACCTAATTCCATTGAGAAAGGGGATTAGAGGTTCAAACACTAAGTGTATCTAGAATCTCATTAAATTCTATTGAATCTAATATTAAGAATAAATCTCTTCCTAACATACGAAATAATATTTATTCATATTAAGCTGAAAATATAAAATCAATCATTAAATATTCAAGATTAGAATATGTGAGTTGAATATTATCTCTTGTTAATTTATTCAAAATGAAATAAATAAATATTTATTTATTCACTAGTTTAGAGAATGTATGAATATAAATATTTTTTCAATTATGTGAACATTAAAATAAATATATATTACATGTTTAGTGAATATAATATTTTATGGGATGATATGGATCGAGTTTAATGATTCATTGGAAGTTGTGAATTAATGAGTTTTAATTCATTATTGTGTTTTTCAATAAATTAATTTTATAAATGATGTTTTATAAACTCTTTCTGTTTAACATTCCTCCTGCCATTTGTTTTATTCTCTCATGCCATCATATTTCATGCTGGAAATCCACTTGATTCCGCCCCTTGCATCGTAGCCATTGATCAGGATCACTGCCCATTTTACCGTGGTCATCCATATGGCATTTGTTGTTCGAACACTTCGAAGTAACCAGCGGTGTTTCCGCTTCATTTTGCTTCATGGTATTATCTGGTGAGGATGGCTATTACGACGAACTGTCGCTCACAGGGAGTTCAATCACCCCTACTAGGACTTATCTCGGGGGGTAGATCAGATCGATTCCGCTTCGCTTCCTCCTAGAGATCACAGCGCGTTTCGTATTCCTCGGATCCTGGCGCTCGAACCCTTAAAGGGTAACCTCAACGAAAATGGTCTATGAGGAACACTGCTGGTGTTTCACCTCTGGTGGAGCACCATCACAGTGTGATTCAGCTTCATAATTCCAAAGTATATCCCCAAGCCCACTCGAACTAGATCCAGGAATGCATGAAGATAACAGGATGCTCAGGCAAGTTTATGCCCGACACTATGAGTATTTCATTCTCCTCTTTACAGTTTTATGAAACCCTGTAAATCTTTGATCCCTGTTTCTCATCTCTGTTGGGGCAAATCTATTCCATTGTAACTATTTTCTTTGATATTAATAATAAATCATGCGTGATGGGTGTTATTGCCTTGCAGTAGGACCCAGAGGGTCCAAAGCACATAAATTCTCATGTTCCTCTTTTAATTTATGCATTTTAATTTTCGTAATTTTCACTTATGTTCGTTCTTGAATCATATACACCAATCCTCTCATTTTTTTGTTTACCAGATGTTTGCGTCCTCTGTTTGCGAACCATCCCACGTAACAAGTGGTATCAGAGGGACATACAACTGCAGAATTGATTCACTTTGCCTTATGTTTTTGTTTCATTGTTTGATCCTTTTTATGTTATTATTCTAATTTATTTTATAATAAAAGTGACATGTTTACTGCATATTTTGTGTACGTCTATCTGTTGTGATCCTAATTTGCATGTTAAAATTTGTTCACAATAATCCTGTATCATTGCCACTATTTACATTCTATTATAAAATCTATTTCTTATTTTTTATTGCACATATTAATAGGCTTCCATAATTGTAATTAGAAGCCCCTTTGTGCTGTTTTAAAAACCTTTATAATCTTCCAATTTTATGTTCTGTTACATCCTAGTATAATTCATGTTTATTGGTTTCTGTTTGTAGTCTAGTGTACAATTTTTTTTCTAATAATTTGGGTTTCTATTTTTCCACATTTTTTATATGTTTTATTTTTCCATTTATTTCTATCTTTAATTTCATTTAGACTAAAATTATTACCTTCGCCGAATAATTTCTATTTTCACTACCCATTGTACAAATTTATCCCTAGTGATATATACTAGTCATTTGGGGGCGTACACTCTCATTGTCCCCAATTACTTGGCATCAACTCACTATATAAATATCTATACAATGAGGTATGAAATCAAAAAATTCTATGGAGATAATGACTTCAATTTATGGCGTATAAAAATGAGGGCATTATTATTCCAACAAAGTCTTATTGATGCCATGTCTGGGCCTACTAAACTCATTACAACTGTAAATGAAGCTGGTCAAACTATAACTGAACACCAACCTGTCCCCAATTACACTCTAGTTAAAGCCCATAGTTCCCTTTTGTTTTCCTTAGGAGATAAAATCCTTACGGATGTGGCCTTCGAGTCCACTGTTGTCAGCATCTGGCTCAAGATAGAAAAGCTTTACATGACTGCCTCCCTAGTCGGTAGGCTTTATAAGAAGCACCATATGTTCATCTTTAGGATGAGACCAGTATCTTATTTGAAATCTCATATTGATGAGTTTAACAAAATCATGTTAGACTTAGGCAATATAGATGTCTCGGTAGATGATGAAGATCAGGCCATTATTCTACTAATCTCCCTTAACCATAGCTATAGTAACTTGGTCGAGACCATGATGTATTGTTGAGACTCCTTGACTCTAGAAGAAGTCAAGTCTGCCCTTCTATCTAAATACCTTTACTCAAATCCTAAGGCGAAAGGTGAGGCTGAGAGTTTGTTCACTAGGGGTAGACCTCAAGTTAAAAGAAAAAAAGAAACATTTTAACATAGATAAAAGTAGTAGCAGCGAAGCACCTAGTTAAGAATGAAAGTCAAATAATAATGATAATAAAGACAGAAAAGTTAATTTTTTACATTATGGGAAGCCTGGGCATATTAAGCCCGAGTGTAGGAAGCTTAAGCGGGAGAAAGAACACACAAAACCCACTGAAAAATATCTTATCGTTGACTCTGGTTATGACACCACTGAAGATTTAAATTTGTCCAACCATACAATCGATCGTGAGTGGGTCCTTGAATCTGGATTCTCCATCCATATGTGTCCACATTGAGAGTCTTTCATAGAGCTAGTCAAGAAATTGGAATGGGATGTCCTATTAGGAAATAACAAGAAGTGCAAGGTTGTGGGTAGAGGATCTGTCCTGATAGAGTTGGATGACCATTCAATCATCACCCTACTTAATGTAAGGTGGGTCCCCAACCAGCAATGAAACTTAGTCTCCTTAGGTGTCCTAGGTCAAAAGGGTTATACCTTTAGATCTGAATAGGGTTCTATCAAATTTTCCAAAGGATCTAGAACCATCATCAAAGGATCCCTAGTAAATGGGTTGTATGTCCTGAATGGCAGGACCCATTCTAGACAATTGGGTAGTGTTTACAATACAAACACTGAAAAAAATATGCTCTGGAATAGAAGGTTGGGTCATGTAAGCTACAAAGGGCTTTAAGAACTCAACAAGCAAGGATTGCTGAGTGACATCACACCTACGAATCTCCCATTTTGTGAAGATTGTTTGATGGGAAAGGATAAAAGAGTGATGTTCAATAGATCCTTCATCAAGGTGGCCGCCCCACTTGAATATATCCACTCAGATTTATGGTGGCCGGCTAGGACCTCCTCTCATGGTGGAGGTTTCTATTTCGTTACCTTTATCGATGATTACTCCAGAAAGGTTTGGGTGTACATACTCAAGAATAAATCTGATGTTTTTCAAACATTCAAAACCTGGAAAGCCTTAGTTGAGAATTAGACTGGGAAGAATGTTAAGACCATAAGAATGGACAATGGGCTTGAGTACCTGTCTACTGAGTCCATTCAATATCATGAGTCTGAAGGAATTAAGAGGCATAGAATTGTTAAGGAAACTCCCCAATAGAATGGCCTAGTAGAGAGGATGAATCAGAATATCCTTTAAAGAGTCCGTAGCATGCTTGCTTACTCAGGACTCCCCAAATCCTTTTGGGCCGAGGCCACTAGCACTGTTGTGTACCTAATTAACAGGTGTCCCTCTTCTGAAAATCAATTCATTACTCCAGAATAACTCTGGACCAGAAATCCCCTTAATATTTATACTTAAGGGTCTTCGGGTGTACAACCTATGCTCATACCAAGACTGAAAATCTTGAACCTAGAGCCCTCAAGTGAATCTTTTTTGGATATCCCAAGGGAGTTAAAGGATATAAACTCTGGGTTGATAAACCTGGATACAAAAAAGAGCATTATTAGTAGAGATGTATTCTTCCATGAGTGTTATACTCCTAAGACCAGGATTGACAAACCTGGAAGTTGTGATCAAGACCTCCATAAGTCTAATGAACATGTGTCATCTACTCATGTTGAAACTGATGTTCAATCTATTCCTCCTCTTCAACCCACTGATGCAGCTGAATCTGAGATGTGTTCTGGTTCAGACTCTTATTTTGGACCTTCAACTGTTCATCAAGATTATTAATTAACTTGAGATATACAAAAGAGAGTCTCTAGACCTCATGCTTGTTTCATCCAGTATGATATGGCTTCATATGCCTTTCATTCTTACTAGGATCTCATCAATGATGATCCTCAATCGTATAGGCAAGATTTAAAGGATAAAGATTCAAATCATTAGATCATAGCAATGAATGAAGAGATGCAATCCCTAAATAAAAACCACACTTGGACCATTGTTCACAATCCTTTGAATGCTAAAGTGATTGGGTCCAAGTGGATTTATAAAATAAAGGAAGACAACACAGAGGGAAATAAAGTAAGGTTCAAAGAAAGGCTAGTTGCCAAAGGATTTCTCCAGAGAGAGTGAATCAAACATGCTGAAATATTTTCCCATATTATCAAACACTCTTCCATTAGGATACTGCTAGCTTTTGCTTCCTATCTCGATCTACACATTGAACAAATTGATGTTAAAACTACCTTTTTACATGGGGATATGAATGAAAAACTCTATATGAAACCTCCTGATGGTTAATAAAAGGAATTAAAACCAATCCAAGTTTGCCTTCTAGATAAGTCCTTGTATGGTTTAAAATAGGAGTCTAGGAAATGGTATAAAAAATTTGATTCTTTTATGTTGAATAATCAATTCACCAGGAGCCAGTATGATGCATGTGTTTACTTAAAGTCAATTCAAGGTTGTATGATTTACCTTCTGCTTTACGTATATTTTTAAGAATATGGGTTTTATCACTTCTATTAAATCCAAATAAAAATGAAATTTTTAAATGAAAGACTTAGGTTCAGCTAAGAAAACTCTAGGCATTGAAATCATTAGAGACAGAACTAACAAATTGATATACTTATCTCAGCATGCTTATATTTTAATGATCTTAAAGAGATACATGTTTGAATCTCTAAAATCTGTTAATGTACCAATTGCTCAACACTTTAAGTTGTATTTAAATCAAGAACCTTCTTCTGATGATGACGTGAAATTTATGTCAAAAATTCCATATGCTAGCATTGTTGGTAGTATAATGTACTCTATGATTTACACTAGGCCTGACATTGCTTTTGTTATCTGCACTCTAAGAATATTTATGGCCGCTCCAAGGAAGCCTCATTAGCATGGCCTAAAATGTATTCTCAGATACCTCTCATGTACATTTAATCTATCTTTGTAATTTGGTAAAAATGTTGATGCTTCTTACATTTTGGTAGGCATTGTAGATGTTGATTATACAGGTAACATTGTAACCAAAAAATCATTGACTAGATACGTGTTCACAACCAGTGGTTGGCCTGTCTCTTGGAAGTGCAACATGCAGTCTGTTGTTTCCCTCTCCATCACTAGGTATGAGTAAATTGAACTCACCGAGGTGGTAAAGGAAGCCTTGTGGCTTAAAGGCTTGTCTTCTGAACTCATGCTTTATAACTCAGTTATTAATGTCTTTTCTGATAGTCAATATACATTACATTTATCAAAAAATTTAGTTTTACATGGTAAATTAAAGCACATAGATATTAGGTTACATTTTATTAGAGATGATATAGAACAAGGAACCATGTGTGTTAATAATATACACACTGATAAAAACCCACCTGATAGTTTGAAAAAATCTGTGATTTTATCTAAGTTCAATTTTTTAAGATAGAATGAACTTGGTTCCTATTCCATAACCCTAGGAGCAAGAACATCTCTTAATTTTATTAAAAATGGCGGTGTTTTGTGAATTAATTAGTTTTAATTAATTATTATGTTTTTCATTAAATTCATTTTATAAATGATGTTTTATAAACTCTGACTGTTCAAAATTTCTCCTTCCATTTTATTTATTCTCCCACACCATCCTTTTCCATGCTGGAAATCCACTGGATATCGCCCCTTGCATTGTAGCCATTGATATGGATCACTGCCCATTTTACCATGGTCTTCCATCTGGAATTTGTTGTTCGAACGCTTCAAACTAACCTACAGTTTTTCTGCTTCGTTTTTCTTCATGGTATGCTCTGGTAAAGTTGGTTGTTGCACTAAACCATCACTCACAGGGGGTTTAATCACCCCTGCTATGACTCATCTCGGGGGGTAGATCAAATTGATTCGTCTTCGCTTCCTCCCGGAGATCACATCGTGTTTTGTCTTCCTCAGATCCTGGCACTCGAACCCTTGAAGGGTATCCTCGACGACAACTGTCTCCATGGAACATTTCTGGTGTGTCACCTCTGGTGTAGAACCATCACAACGTCATTTGGCTTCATAATTCCGAAGGCCAGCCCCGAGCCCACTCGAACTAGATCCATGCGCTCTTAAAGAGAACGGGACGACCAACCGACTTTATGCCCGACACTATGAGTATTTCATTATCCTCTTTACGGTTTTATGAAACCCTGTAAATCTTTGATCCCTATTGCTCATCTCTGTTGCGGAGAATCTGTTCCATTGTAATTGTTTTCTTTGAGATTAATAATGAAGCGTTTTTGAGGGGTGTTCTTGTCATGCAGTAGGACCCAGAGGGTCCGAAGCACGTAAATTCTCATTTCCTCTTTTAATTTATGCATTTTTGTTTTCGTAACATTCACTTCTGTTCGTTCTTGAATCGTCGGCAATGATCCACTCATTTTTTTGTTCACCAGATGTTTGTGTCCTCTGTTTGTGACCAATCCCACGTAACATAAATTATATATTTTATTTAACATCATTTAAATAAATATTAGTTTATTTATTTAAGAAAAAATATATATTTCATGTCATGGAATGTAATATTATTATTTGACACGGAGAATAATTTAAAATAAATAATTTGATAAGGATCACTATGTAATTTTCATTATTCATCGAAAATTATATATTCCATGCTATATAATTTTCTATTTGAGACATGTTTTACACAAACATAGATGCCTTTAGAATTATCTCAACAACTAAAGAGAAAATATTCTCTACTCCCTCTCAAAAATATGGAGATAAGAAGAGATATTTTTTCAATTGATAATAAATGGTTTGAATCACGTATCTCTTCCATGTTAGTTCCCCAAACATCAAGAACAATTTCTGGAGATTCATGGAGTACTTATGTATACATATAGAGGGACCCTCAGTTGAATATTTCACCATAATGACAACATGACAAGAGGGTAAATAAAAATAGACATAGGGGACTACCATGTACAATTTTATTCTTATTTAAATTTATTAAATGTTCAATATATTATATATTATTCTAGGGAGTTTTCATAATGTTTTTAGAAATTATTCATTGATATAGATGAAAATAAAAAATAGGCACCCGTTTGATGGTTTTTTTGTGCCCCTATAACCTTAAATATATTTTTAATTAAATAACTATATACATTAAAATCTAAAAAATGAAACTTTAATAAAACATTTATATGATTCACATAATAAGTGGATACATCCATCTATATATATATATATATCATATTTGAAGCTTTATAAAAAAATTAGAAATTTTATTTCTAATATTTAGTGATTATATAAATAATTTAACTTAATTATAGGTAACCTATGGTGAATAATTAAATTGGGATAGGTTATAATATCATGAAGAGAATAAGAAATTTCTCATATAAATGATAATTTGGTAGATATATATTCACTAATTAAATTCACGATTCTCCCACAATAGATGTCTAATATTTTATTAATATGTTAATTTTAATGTACCAATTTATCAATTATAATTGGTCTTATATTATACCAATGATCATTTCATAAAATAAATTTACCATAATTTATAAACATCTAGTTAATCATGTTTTATCCAGCTGTACATATATTCATGATATATGAGTTCTTCTAAAAACATTAATTAAAATAATATTTATAACATGTGCTTCAAGATAGGTGTATACCTAGATATGTCATTATGAATGATATAAGGTGGAATGCACTTGTAACGGGCGCTGCACTAATACCCCCCATGGGAGATCAGATGGGATCTTATTTTTGTTTCCTCAGTCCAATGGATCATGGCGTGCAATGTCTCTCCTGTGGCGGAGCTTTGTGGGCTCGAATCTCTCAGTTAATCCCTCTGTTTTCTAGACTCTTCTCTCCCTATCCGACGATCTGGATAGGGCTTCACTCGGCAGTGCGATGAGGGGCCAGTTTCGGGTTTCTAACTGTTGTGGTGAGGGTTACGCTAAATTTCTGATCAGCTAGGGGTACGTTGGGCAGATTTGGTCACCGTTTGCAGTCACGAAGGCGGCAACAGGATGCTTCAGGCGGGTGGCGGGTCTTCTTCTTCTTCTCTCACAGGCTTGATTATAGCGGTCATTATGGTAAGGGTTTTGTGATTGATGCTTTGATATTCGAAGGTCGTGAATTGTTTTGTGTGGTGTCACCATCATCCAGGGTTCCCCGCTCTTCTTTGTTTTCATTCACGTTTTGGACTCTATTTGAATTGTTTCTCTCTAGTTAGTGACTATTTAGGGATTAGATTAAGGTGGGGTTCCGGTATGGCGACTAGTAAACTCTCTATGGTGTATGGGTTTTTTGATTCTGGCTGAGTTGCGGCTTTTGGGACTATAATTGAGAATTTGGAGTTCTGGTTAGTGTTGTTTTCATGGTATGATGTGATCTATTTTGTTGAATGCTTGGAAATGGTGGAGAAAATGGTTGAATGTGTTGAATTGGGGAATGAAATTTTGGTATTGTGAGTCTTTGTGTCTCTGCTGGTTTGAGGTTTATGGGTCGCTGCATCTGTCTCACAAGGGGTTTCTCTGGATGGGGTTTAGAGCAGAGGGTTTCTCTTGGTCTTTCCTATGGATATCCATCAGGGGTGAGTCATGAATATATTTAATAGATGTATATCTACTAAATTTTTATTTATGGGATAAATTTTCAAAAATATATAGCCATTTCATAACATGAAAAACTAAAACATGGTAACTATGTACATTTATTTAAATAATAAGAAACCAGACCTACTTTTAATGTTTCAAAAAATAAAGAGAAACAAAAAATACATCAATGGTAACAATCACTTGTGGGTGACACAAAAAACCCATAGTTGTTCAGAAAGGCTCATATTAAGAGGAATTTCAAAATAAGTGTCTAGAGAACTTGTGGTATACCTATTCATAGGGGAAATATCTCAATCGAGTGGTAGTGATGAAGGTGGAATAAAAATGATGTTCAGTGCATAAAAGTGAATATTCTAATAACGTTTAAGTTCTATATTTATTTCTTCATATAGATTTTTATATTTTTTAAATAACATTGAAATAAAGAACATCAATGTAGTATATAAAGGAAGTGAATGAAACCAATTTATTATGGGTAAATAATCATGGAGTTTCTGCAATGGTTAATTCATGGAAAAGAATATTATATATGATGATTTTTTATCCATTCATAAAGTATAAAGTCAAGTGCTAAAGGTTGAACTACTATAAATAATAGTTAAAAAATGTGAATAATTTGGAAGAATTAATGATAGTTGTTGGATCTATTTTTGGATAGCTTGTATAAGGTATTATCCAAATTGTTTTAATAGGTTCAAAGTATTAAGAGAAACTATATTGAAGGTATAGAATCTATACTTGTGTCATTGAGAATTAAGTATACTAAAATTAGTATGAAATTACACTTTGATGATGGTTTGATAAGATAAGAATAATTCTGGAACACCGAGGCATTGAAGATATATTAAAATACAAAAAAATGAGTATTTACATTCTTTAAAGGACCTTGGAAGAAAACTAAAGGGGTTATGAATTATTCAAATAATTACTTGAATTATTTTTAACTATTATAATGTTATCTTAAGTGTTTGACAAGGATTGAGATGAGTATTAAGTCATTTCATATTAATTTGGGGAAAATCAAGAATTTTTATTATCAAGCTAGAAAAGTGCATAACTACAATGTCATAGGATGTATGATATGTTTATGCCTATGAAAGAATTTTTAATATGCATGTAGAACTTCCCTACACCCTATCTTACATCTTCTCATTGTGTATGAATTTATTATTTTCAAAATTTTGAGTTTGTATGACTTCAAAGGAAACATGTATGAAATTGATATAAAGGTAACACCTTTGAGTTTGTGGAATTTTGGTAAATGCAATGTGTATAAGGCATCTCTATACCCTCACCTAACTTTTGTATTGTTTGTACGATATTTCAGTCTCCATATAGGGCTTTTAGTTTGGAATAAGATATTTTCTATAGTAAGTATGATATTTTTCTGGTGCATATCAATTCTAGATATAATGTATGATATTTTTGATCCATATATGATTTTGGATATATTCATATTATTAGAGATATTTTTTTTGATATTTCTAAAAACTAAAATAATAATATCTATAATTTTAATTCAAAAGTATAACCTATAACCCTATGATAACATATGCATTTAAACATGTCTAAAAATTCATGAAGACTTAATAAGACATGGTTCAAGTTTTATTTTAGAAATATTTTTTAGAAGGAGACGAGAATGATAACTTTTATATCAAATTTTATAGTTTTAAATGAGAATATTTGAAAATCATTTCAGTGATAAAAAATGAATAATAAGTTATATGATTATTTGGTTGTAACTCAAAGATTTAAATTATCTATAAATTATTTGTGATTTAAGTTGGAATAAATGTAAATCTGATCATCATGACCATATAAGAGAAGATAAAATATAGATGAGTTTTGGATAATGATAAGTATTTTAAAATATTATATCACTAAAAAGAGAAATATATTGATGAAAGTGATTAACTTTATTATATTTTAACATTGGAAATGATTTGTGATTCAATCATGGTAATATGAGTTTAAGTTTATATATATAATAAAATTAAAGACTCTAAGTTAAGTCTATACATAACTTCAAAGATTTAATAAAACAAAAATGAGGAATGTTGTTGCTACTATATTTTTATACATCCTTAGAAAAATACTTTAATTCTACTGATGGTGAATAATTTATATAATAGAAGAATCCCAAGACTAATACAGTAAATTTGGGGAAATTTTATTCATCTATAAGAAATAAAATAAATAGGTATAATTCTCATTTGAATTTTTAGGTATCCATTTGAAAAAGTAATATTTAGGAGATCATGGGATATGTTGTGTTTGTGATTTTCATTACAAGATATCTTCTAAAGATTTCTATTAATGTAAATTAAAGAGACCCCCATAAAATGTGATGAAACCACTTGTAAATAATGAACAATAAAGAGAAAAAATAAAATACATTGAATATATTTCTATGGAAGTTAGAATTAAGAAATTGAGTGAGAATACATTAAGGAAAAAAAATAGTTGGTTGAGAGAATTAAAGATCTTGAAGAATAAAGAATAATCATGAAGCTGAGAAAAACTATAAGAACACTCAAGGAATTAGGAGAATATTATGAACCTTTGTAAAATAAAAAAAAAGTTTGGTGTGGAATAAGAAGTAGATAAAGACAAGAGGATGATGTTTCTCAATAGTTCTTCTTTAGTAGAACTAGTGATTCAAGGTTGGTTGAGAAGGAAGAAAAAAATAATCGAGTGAATAAGATAAGATGTGATCCTTAGTGTGTACATTATAGTTTATTAACCATGTAAAATTCCATGGGATGTGTTATTTAATATGATTGATAAAGTATGATATGAATTTAAGTCTACAAAATATCTATAGATGCTTTAGTTCCTTATATATCTTAGTTGAGAGTTTCCTGTAATAGGATTCTAAAAGATTTGGTAAACTAAGTTGTGAAAAGATGTCTAGGTACATAATCAATTCATAAAAACTTGATGGTAGTTGAAGACACTTTTTATTGAGTAAGAAGATAAAATTTATGGGAATAATGACATCCATTTTCAGTATCTTTAATCTACATCATAGGAGGAAGGAAGTTGAGAGGACTAAGTGGGGAAACACTAGTTTGGAGGAGTGTAGTGGGATGATGCATATGCAATATTGTGAACACATGTGACTTTGTAATATAGTGATAATGGGTTAGGATAAAAACATCCGAAAACCCTTAAATAATTTATAATAATATTTTGAGTGTAAAATATGTATACTGGGATAATAACCTGATGCAACAAGATGTAGGATCACATTGATATTGAACATTGTAAAAATACTTGTACTAACTTTACTAATTTATTTTAATTATATATATGTGTATTATATGTTAAAATGAAATGTATCAATTTATATTAATGAGAATTATCATTTCTAAGGCTAAAGGGGTAAAATGTAAAAAAAATATTTTCAATCATCTTCTAAAGTGTGTCTACATAGATCAATTAGGACTCTCAATTGTTATATGGGCATAGTGTTCCTCTAATAGGATCTACTATTTAATCTCAAAAAAAACTGGACACATGGTTCAATTTAAAATTAGTTCTATCATATTTTTCCAAAAATTATTTATTTTAATGATCTCAAATCATGTTTCTTATATTGCTAATTAATTATGTGTTTTGTGATAACAAAGTTTTCTTAGGAAAAAAATTGATGCTCGTCTAAGTGTGGAACCTATCATATGTTATGTGAATAGACCACTTGAAGATACACTACCTAACACATTAATTTACCATGGATGTTGCATAAGTTTCTCTAAGTCTCAAATCAACCCCATGATAAAGTGGATCGACTACAAGAATAATTCCAACCAACCATGCGAGTCAACTAAAATATTCTGAAGTGTTGAAGCTACTACATGTAGGAAATTGTGTGACTGAATTATGTAATTTCAAGTTACCACTTATTGAATATTCAGGTGACCACATATTAAAGAACTAATTTCCTGTAAGAAAAAATATTATCAACTGCATGACCATATAAGATATTGTGTTAAAATTTATCTATGTATGGAGTGACCATATATAGAAATCAAATGACTATATAATTACATTAAGTGTCTATAACTGGGTATTCAAGAAACCATATAATTATGTTATAAACATCTATACCAAATTCAAGATTTCTCTTAGTGGTGAACTACCACACTATGAAACCCATCTACTAAACAGATAATAGAATCTATTGCAGGGTGACTCTGTATCAAGTGTGAATAACAAAGCTATAATGGATAAAGTTAAAAAACCTAATTGATAGTTTTGGAATTTAATAAAACCCATAAAAATAAAAATATCTTTCAGTCCAAGAATGATCACTTAGCTATGGGTACTTTATGGATATGCCTCCACAAATAATAGAAAGCCACCCTCATTAATATGTGGTCTGGTCTTGGTAATTCTCTTAATATTGATTTTTCATTCACCTTCACAACTATACTTTATTTTCTAGGATATTTAAAAAAACTATGAAAAATTATGAATTGAATGAAACTCTCATTAATTATCTTATCAAATAATTAGAAAAGATGGGGAACCTTGCCAATCAACTAAAATTTGATCAGAGATTAAGCATCATAAAAATTCTCACAATTTCTCCACTCTCTCTATTTATTCACATATTAAGTTGTGCTTGTATTTTCTATATATTTATTAATAAGTCCTCTAATACAATATTAAAGAGTACTCTAATACTCTCTCATAAAGTTTTCTTTTAAAATTTTTATCCCATATAGAACTATGGAATAGGGATGGTATAGCCAATACTACTTTATTGGTATTTTTTTTATAAAACCAAGATCCAGGTTGTGGATTTATTTATTAATTTTTCATAAGTGGAGAGGGATAAGATCTATATTGGATTAAACCTCTTGTTCAATTCTACTATGTGTGTTATTTTTCTTTACCTTCTTGTTTCATACTTCACTCAATAATTTGGTTTATAACTATTTATTTTCACTTAGTAGTTTTTAAGATGAGTTCATAAAAATATATTATAATATTTTACATTTACAATATATATATATTGTGTTTGACATAAATATATTATTTTCAAACCTATAATGATTTGATTTGTTTAAACTAGGATTTGGTCGAGCTATTTATAATGAATTTTAAAGTATCAAATTATATATATCTACTACATTTTTAAACTAGGACGACATTTTAAATTTATGGTATTTAAATTTAAATTTTTAAAAATAGAAATATTTACTTAAGAATATCAATTCCAACCATCTTGAGTATATCTATCAGACAAAAATTTGGTATCAGTGTAACTCTTTTATTTTTGGATATATATTTTTATTATCTTAATTTACTTTTGACCGTGATCAAGTTCTGAGGGAATAACCTCTTATTTTTGTTTAATTAATATTTTATTATTATAAATGATAAAACTGATGGTTATACAACCAATCTAAGTTTTTATTTTAATATTAATAACTATTAGCAATGTAAAATTAAAATAAAAATATATCAAGAAAGCATGAGATTGGATATTTGTGGAACTACAGAGGATAAATATGAAAAAATTAAGATAATTAGAATGGAATGGGATTCCCTAACAAGGAATTCTTATGTTTATAACAGTAAAACCATGAATTATCTATATTTTTCTTCATGGGAAGATGAGATTAATTTTAACACCCTAAGATTTTAAAAAGAAAAAAAAAATATTCGCTAGCATATATGACATGCAACATCGAGCCTAAACAAACCATGGATTATTATTATTTAAATATGACCATTATAACCTAGATATTAAATTTGAGAGTATGATTAGGATTAACAAAAGTATGATATATATATATAGTTCGTATAAAATACCAATTTATTGATAAAATCTTATTAAATAATCACTCTGTTTTTCAGAAATGACATTTTAAGTTTTAAAAATATAGTTTCTTAAAAAATGATTTTTATTACTTTTTGAGAGAAATAATATAATTTATAGAACTTTTATAAATATATATTTTTTGAAATATTATAATTTTTTAAATTATCATGTAAAAAATGTCATATGGTGAACTTTTTTGATGTTTATGAAACGATTGATTTTCTAGTGAATAAGGGAAAATACTATTTTTTATTGAAATTTGTATTTTTATTTCAAGGATTTAAAAAGTTAAATTATGTTTTAAAATAGTTATAAATTATAATTAGTATTATTATATTATAAATAAAATAATAAAGTTCATTGGTACAAATTTTATTGTTTAATTTGGAAAAATAACATTTTTACTTAAAAATAGATTTTCTAAAAATACTATTTTCATCACGTTTTGCAGTTTTAATTTTAAATTAAATTTATCTACTCATATGAATTTAATTTAATAAAATGGATTATATATTTAGAATTATAATAATTAATATTATTTACAATTTAAAATTAATTTTCAACTATAATGAATAGTAAAACCAGTACAAATATGATACCATAGTTGATGTTAAAATAGGTTTACCAGGGGTTAAACTAATGATATAAGGGTTAAAGTGACCTAAAAACCTATATAATTCATATTATATGACCATATTTTGACCCTATATTATCTAATATTCAATAATGGTCTATTTTGGATCCCTTTTCTG
This sequence comes from Viscum album, assembly GCA_963277665.1. Lineage (NCBI taxonomy): Eukaryota > Viridiplantae > Streptophyta > Magnoliopsida > Santalales > Viscaceae > Viscum > Viscum album. The sequence goes on along the minus strand of OY728155.1, from coordinate 352,183,030 downwards.
TATATAATATGTTTATATATTTTATTCTTTTAAAAATTTCCAAGTGTGTCCTCTTCCTCACTTATAAATGGCCACCTTCTCTCCACTCCTCTCTATACTTCAATAGCCTTTTTGTTCATTAAATACCTACTTAAATAACTTCCTTGCATCTCTCCCCATTACCTAGAGTCCATAAATTGATCAAAAATCCATTATATTAAGGATTTGGGTATAAAACTAAATAGATTACCTAAAGAAGAGAAAGATAAGGTACACACATGAAGAGTTGAGATCAGGGTAAGTGATCTCTCTAAACCACTATTTTTCTTCAGGTTATGAACATTCTCTCTCTCTGACCTTATTTATCTCTTTACGTATCTTTACTTTTATATAATTATTCTAAATTATATATATATGTATCTCACATATACACCTATCTTATTCATCATTTTTTAATGGGTAATACTTGCCTAATTATCATTTCTAAAAATGAGTTCTTTAGAAAATCTCATTTGATTATGATATGCGGAATGATTATGAAACCCATTTCTTTACATGGGTTATTTTTATATTTATTCCTTATGATTTATTTCTTATTTATGGAACACATAATCATGAACATGTTATAATGAGTGCACCCAGGTAGTGCCCCAATGCATTGGAGAAATATTTTGTCTCATGATACATTATGTATGGTATTAGGGAGGAATCCTAACCCATAAAATGTATATATCCATCATGTCATGTTATCTTGGAAGTTATCCTTGATTTATTATTATGTCATATTTTGTGTTACTTCCACATTTGATTTGTTTTCATAATCTTATAACACAATTTTCTTTATGTTCATCTCCCATGAGATTACTCATTATCATTATCTTTTATGATTTCATGTTACACCTTTGTCTCACACATTATGTTTCCTTATTATGTTTATTAGATTACTATATTTTTTAACTCACCCTTTTTTTCTATGTATTCCCTTGGTTGTCCCATGGAGTTTTAGCTCTAAAATAAATTTAGGAGATCATTATGGAGACTAAAATAAAACCATTTTATTTTAGTTTCACTTTGATATATTATGAAACTAGTCTCCCAAATACACAATGCTTTCTTAATAAATTGATTATTTTTAATGGATATTTATTTTAGAAAACATGTAATAATATGTGTAAAAGGATTGATTCTTTATAGATGGTATAATAGAATAGTCCAGTTATTTTGGGGGATTAAGAATAGAATACTTTAGTAAGAATCTTATGGATAATTCTAAGTACAAGAAAATATCATTTAATTTTAGTGAAGTATATAACAAGTCGTTTCCAAGAAATTAAATCCCTTTCTAAATATTACAAGTGTATGTAGTTATAGAATGGATGTATATAGGGGTAATCACCATGAAAAGGGAGAAATGGAAATTAAATAAATCATCACCTAGGTCATGATATAATGTCCTTTTTCACACCTGGTTTGACACTTCCATGGGATATTCTTTGGAAATTTAAAAACTCTTTATGAACCATAATGAAGCATTTAAAAAAATTATTAGGGTTGAATACCTAATAAGGAAATTACATTGGAAAACCTAGATTTAAAATTATAGACTCATAAGTTAGGATATACATATCATTTGTAAGTTATTCACCATATGTTTATAAATCTCCCTATTATATTCTTATTTGTAAATATATTCTCATCTATTTTTTTTTTATTTTTTAGATAATAGTGGTAAATAGAAGAAAATGTGCCAAAAACCAACCTGATAGGAAATTTAATAATTTCCCCAATGATATGCCTTACCTTATGTGTGTAGGATGTGAGAAAATTATGGATGTATTGGCTTAACTATTTAATGTTATGAATAATAACTTGAATCATATGGAATTACCTTATTCACATAAGAAAGTTATTTTTGAGTCTTAAATATGTTCAAAGCCTCTTAACTTTAGTGAATCTTCTAATTCCCCTACAGTGGAAAAATAGATTAACTCTATTGATAAGATATTATATATCCTTCAATGCTTAGAAGAGGAGAATGTTTTACTACCAATTTATCACTTAGAGGGGAAATCCAATCATTGGTAGAATCTAATCAAGAACATTAAGTTCAAAGAGAATATTGATTCCAAGTAATGGGAAAAACTGAAGAAAATATTTTTCAATAAATATTTACCTAAACTCTCCAAGTTAAAATGGAGTGAGTGTTCCTTGGACTGAAAAAAGGAAGACGAGTCTATCCGGGCATATGAGGAAAACTCCACAATGAATTAATATTATTCCTTCATATTTTCCCTCAAAACTAAATTTATGGGGGAATATTTCATAAGTGGTTTAAACCGAATTCTATTAAAAATATTTAGTGATTAGATACTTTAACACCTACGAATAGATTTTTTATTATTCCCTTAAAATTGTGATGGAGATTGTTGAATCTTAGTCCTCACATGGGAATAGAGATAAAAAGCACAAAATTATGTTTTCTTCTAAAGGATGAATAGATAAATATCATGGAGTAAAGAAATACCAACATCCCTTGTGTTAAAAGTGTGGTAAGAATCATCCCAAAAACTATCTGTAGGGAATTGGGAGAAGTTTCAAGTGTTAAAAAGTGGAGAATTAGGATAATTAATACAGTGGATAGATAAAGAAATCCAGGAATGTGATTGAATAAAAGAAGGTTGAGATAAAAATTCATATTATTGTGTGATGCATCAACAGTAAAGAATACAAGAATTATGCAAGAAAATTCCCAAACCCAAGGGCTATCAGATACAATAACAAACAACCTCTAAGGCCTAGAGAGAAAGAAAGTGAATATTCAATCACATTTGATGAATTGTATCCTAAAAATGATGTGGATATAGTTGTTCTAGTTATTTATCCAAGAATATATATTATAATTTTAGATTCTCGTTCTGTTAATTCTTTCATATATTGAAATTTTAGTAGAACCATCAAATCCTAATATAAATAAAGAGCTGTTGAATGATGCACATAGATCGAGCTTCTTCATCTACCTAGGGAGCATGAGCATGCATCAAGATCTTTGAGGGAATGTATTGGTGGGAATAAATAAATAAGTACATCATATAATATACATAAAATTATTAGTCATATTAGAAAGTGAAGGATGAAAGGAAAATGAAACACATAAATACTTTATTATATAGTTATTTTAAATTTAATAAATTTAATAGCTTGTGATACACACAACCCCGAGTCTAAAAGAACTAGAAAACAGTATACCATTATAATCTAGACTTTAAATTAGTGAGAATGAATAATAATAATTAAATAATTAAAATTAAATAGTTTACACATGTATAAATAAATTCATTTGTTATTAATTGATTATAAATAAAAATCATTTTAAAGTAAAAAAATGTTTTCCTAAAAATAGTTTTTTATGTGTCCAATGTATTTTTATCTTAATAAATTAAATTAATACCTATTTATGAATGATTTTAATGAAATTTATATATTATATAATCAATAAAATGTTTATCATCCATCTAATAATTTGTCAAGGCATGGGGTAAGAAAAAATCTAGTTTTATTCTTAAAAACTATGATTTTTTAAAAAGCGGTTTCATCATGTTTTTCACACTAATTTTAAAATTATTTTTTTACACATTTAGAAAATTTATTTGAAATAATATATTTAATTTTTATATCATGATTATAAAATTATATTAGGGTGAATTTTTAAAAACTATCTGAAAAGATTAATTTTTTGAGGAATAGTAAAAATATTGATTTTTATTGAAAAATGCATTTTTATTTAAATCATTTAAAAAGTTTTGTTTTATTTTTTTAAAAAAGTAAAATTAGTTCAATTATATTTTTATTAATTAAAATTAATTCCTTTTAGTTAATTTTATTTTTATTTTTGATATAAACTTGATTTATACTTATTGAAACATTTCTTTGGAAACCTGGTTTTTCATCACACATTAAGTTTTAATTTTAACATAAATTATGCCAAAATTTTTAATTTTATTTTTAAAAAATTAATTCCATATTTTAAATTTGAAAAATAAATATTATTTTATAAGTTAAACTTAATTTTTAGTCAGAAATAATAATAAAAATAGTAAGAATTAATTACCATGGTTAAGGTTACAACTGGTTTATATGGGGATAAACTAGAAAGATAAGTTTTAAAATGACCTAAAAACATGTATAATTTCAATTTTATGGACATATTTTTACCTTATCTCATAAAAATTAATATAATATTATTTATTGGAGCCATTTTTTGTGTGAAAAATGTGGATATATTTTATTTTTTTCCAAAAATTACATGTGAGTATTCTCCCCCAATTATAAAAGTACCCCCCTCTTCTATATCCATGTCTCCTATTTTTTTCAAATTTTCTTAATATTATCTGTTGTCTGTTAAAATTATTTTTTACACATATTTTATGATTTTTTAAAAGGATTAAACTAAATCAAGATGTCTTTTTCTAAATAAGGGACTTATTAACCATTTTATAATAGTGTGAAAGGAATGTTTATTTTAATGAATTGTACCGAATTACCTAACATCATAAACACTCATTTATTTTAAGATTACTTTAAAATTTTAAAAGGTTCCATTTAAAAACAATATTTCCTCAATATTTGGGAATTATTTTTTACTTTAAATAAGTGGTTTCAAAGTGAAATGTGTATTTTTATCAATAAAGTTACTAGTGAACTTTTTAAATTCTATTAATCTATTTCAACACTATTTGGTGAATATTATTCTTTACTATGGAAATAATATTTGATACCATTTTACATATCACTCAGTATGGTTTATGATTATGTTTATTAATTGGGGAAATTATTAACATTTTGTATGCTAGTAAGTGATGAGAGAGGAATGAATTGGGATTAGTAAGTGATGGGAGATGCCTATTATATCCCCTCAAGGCATGATAGGTATCATGAGAAAAAATTTCTTGGGTATTTAGCTAAGGCCTCATACATTTATGTATTAATTCTTGGTATGCGGCCTTGATGGTATTTTGATGATGTAAAATATTATACATTCCCTCATTATGAGTTTAGGTATTGATTTCCTTGTGATAATTTTATTAGTTATGATATATGTGGATAAGTTGAAATCTTATGTGATTATTATTAAGGAATTAATTTATCATCATTAATTACTTCCATATTATTCATTATTATGAAATTATTGATTAAATGGAATTTGTTTTCAGATAGTTACCCTGTTATATTTTTTTCCTTATTTATTCATGATAGATTCCATTGAACACATACACTTATGAAGAATTTGAGATTACCGATTTCCTATTTTTTTCACTAACGATTCTAGGAAGTGTATTATAATTGATATGTGAAGATATGCTAAATGGAATAATAGTGTTTTCAAAGAAAATAATATGTTTTATATTAATTTTTCAATTATAGTGTGAGATTCAAGTCTATATCTAGTTTACCAAGTTTACTAAAATGTTGGATCCTTTAAGATGTGATCAGTTGTATCTTATTCTAATGTAATTATGTAACCAAAAATTCTGGGCTAGCAGGGTTGGGGTCTTCATATATGGAACCTATTGTTATCAAAATATGTGGGTCATGGGAATAGTTGAGGAAGTCACAACCAGTTTGGGGTAAAGTTTATCCAAAACAACACAAAAATATCTCTAAGAATAATTTTCCTGATGTTTTCCTCCTCCACAAATGACTAGAGAACTCGAAGATCCATAGATGAGAGGTCCTTAATGAACTCATTAAAAATTCAAACTTCACGAAGAATCCCCCTTTGAATCCTGACCTCACTCTGAGGCAGGGTCACCTATTTTTGCAAAGAATGGTCCTTTATGTAAACCCTAACCTCTTTGAGGACCCAAATACATAAAGAATACCCCTTCAAAGAATTCCAATATTGGAAAATCATCTCTCCTATGTCTCTCAATGGAGCACCCCTTCTACTGAAACCTCTCTATAAAGGTCAAGTTCTCAGGGCTCCCACAACAATCCAGGACTAGTTCAGTTTCACCGTGAGTCTGTTGTGACCAGTGTCACCCAATCTCGTGTCCTCCCACTTTACTCCAAGGGAGGATTTAGCCTCCCTCCTAAATTTTTGTTTTAATCATGGGTAATATAACCCCTTTTTCTTATATGTTTGGGGAATCAAATTTGGACCTCTATATTGAACACTCATCCATAGTAGTTCCAATTTTAGGATCTGTACAAAGGCACAAGAGTGGTGTTCACATAATCCCTTGGGGTAAGGTGTGATACTACCTATGTTTAATCTACATGATGGAAAACCTCCTAGTTCCACAACCTAGTTAAATGACATTAAAATACATGAAAAATTAATCATCACATAACATAAAACTATATTCTTACCCTGTGTGATAAAGGTTGGATGCCCCATGTATGATCATTATAGGGTGACACCCTCACCCACCATAGTGAACAATCTTCCCATTCTGATAATCTTTAATGCGTAATACCTACACCATTCCCCCAGGAGATATCCTCTTGTTATTGGAATCTTCCATGCCTAATACCCACACCATCCCTCATTTATACTCCATTTGTGACATGATAATCCTTACCTCATGATGTTAAACTGCATGGATCAGTCTTATAATATGACCATAAACTTAAGAATCGAACTATGTGGGTTTTTCTCCATATCTTCTAAATAGGGTAGGATGCCTCCCTAAGGAGAAATATTTAAAATGGTAAAATCTAGTGTTTCATATTCCCTCCTAGGAACACAGATCCTAAATCCGCTTCCATGGGGTATTATGATCCACAACTATAGATCTACCACTATAGGGCATTCTAGTCCATTGATAAACTATCTATGTGTGACATCTTCCATTCTTGGGACACACCTCCTTGATCTGAATCCATAGGGGTGTTCTAATCAACAAATCCATTCTCCAAAAGGCGTTAAAATCAGGCCCCAATTCATCTCAAATAGGTGTTATAATAACATCTCCACAATAAATTAAACAAATGGCCTGATCCGTCTCAACCAGTTGGTCTGATCTATCTCCAAAAAGAATTAAACTCGTTCTTCAATCCATCTCAACCAGGCATTCTAATATGTCTCCACAGGACGTAGAAGTTGTGATCTGACTCAAAATACATACCCCATGAAATCAACATGGGATTCTGAAGGTAAAAATCATTAGAATATTTACCCCTTGGAATTTTTACCTCATGATTGACATGGTATTCCTAGGGTTCCATGCCTATGATTCCTCATATGATATTCCCTCCTAAGATGAAGATTCATAGGTGACTAATTCACCCAACACCTAGAAATTCCCAGATGTTCCTAACATGACTACTCTCCAAACCAATGGTTTCTGACCTCTGAAGATAGAATCATTTTAATTAAAAATTTTATAAAAATAGATGGCATGAATAATTATGTCCATGAACAAGACTCAAATCTATGAGGAAGACCCATACTTGGCAACAAGTTCTTGGGAGGAATCCATAGAAGTAGGAACTGACATCCCATCATCCCATTTCAATCATGGAATATACTTCATTGTTGAAAGTGATGAAATCCACCTACTTTTGGATAGTGTGAATTCAGGGAAATAGGAATCTAGTATATATCAATGCACTGGTGGGACCCAATGAAAGCATCATAAATAGAAATAGTGAAACTAATTTGAAACTCTTATCCTCAACAAGGGGACTATTAGCATTGGGGAACCAGTAGATTGTCATGTCACTAGATCTAGATATCATGTGCTATGTACCACTAAGAAAATGATGGACCCATCATGAAACTCACCTATATATTAGGTTAGTTAGCACAGGGCCACCTTAGTCTATGACATTATCAGTGTTGATCCCTCCCCATCTTCAGAATATTGGATAATGTTGTGGTATTGATAATTTCTTTCATTTTACATGTGTTTAGGTCAGAATCCACTTTCCTTAAGAGAATCTATCTATAGTAAATTAGGAACCTAGAACCTTTAGTCATTAGGGCTTGAAGAACATTGACATTGGAATCTTTCACAACAACACTTCCTCACGACATCTTCTATGCCTTCAACTACCAGGAACCCATGAGACATATCACCCTATGAGATCATCCATTAGAGTGTGATTTAAACCCTCATATTCTTGTACAAGTAGGAGGGTGTCATTCCCACGAGGTACATGGCCTTCCATGACCTGGAGGCATCAATGCCTCACCCACACCATTTCCGTGAGGGCTTGTAGGGGAAAACCACCCCCCATTATGATAAAAACTTTCCTCGGGATTCTATCCATGGAATTATCCAATGACCATATCCCCTATGAAAAGGAGGTGGGGTATTTTTGAGTCATGTGGGATGTGACTACCACCTAGGAGCTGACAAGAAGGGTTCCCATGCACCTTCATAAAACACCAGTAATGACTGGTCCTACATGATGAAGGAAAAGTGGATTTCATCCCTACTCTCTCGGCCCCAATTTGAAGCACCCAACCCCAAAATTGAGGATAAAATTAGCATAATTACTAACAATTGGAATATTATATGGATCCAGTGGCCCCTTCAACCACTAGTGCATCTTTCCAAATCCCTAAAATAGTGTTGTAGTGATCCAACTTCACCTGATTGGTATCAAGACCCCAACTGCCTCATCAGAAGGCCATGTTGAATCTTTCAATATCTGGAACCACCAACAACCATTATGGGGTGACTCTTGATGAGGATACTCATTGAAGGGGTCCTCTCTAAACCATAATCAACCCAAGAATATTTCCTCCCCGATCTTTCAACAATCAGCATGGAGGTCCTCCATATGTGGTCACCAATCAAAGTGGAGGTCCTTCCTACTTCATAGAAAACCAGAGTGGTGGTCCCCCCACTCTTTCAACAACTAGTATGGAGGTATTCCTTGTACTATTTCATTTAAACATGGATGTTCTACCCATTTAATCACCAATTAGAGAACAGGTCCTCCCTGGTTTACAACCAATTAATGCAGAGGTCCTCCCTAGTCCTATGACAATTGAAACAAATGACTTCTCCATGTCCATACCAACCAATGAAAATTACCTCCTCACATTACCACCCACCAACATGGTGGTCATCCTTGTTCCAAAGAGGTAACCTTCCCTAAATAAACATCATAGTGTAGAAGGGAAAACACACACTATCAAAGGTGTTATATTGGGAGACACCAAGTTTTCATTAACCTCATTGACCTATAAAACTTTGAGGGGATATAAAACTCTATAATGGTGTCTCCATATGAACTCCTAGATTATTAGGAAGGGATTGACAGTTAAATTTACCTATCTCATAAGATGATATCTATATGATACCCATATCCCTCTATGAGTACTTACTGGTTTAGGAAGTTTTGTCCCACTTCCTGGGGTTCACAGTGTAGCCATCCCTATCAATGCCAGTACCCATTATCTCTACCATTACACAAGATGTGGAAGAGATTTTAGGGTTTGGGATAACTAATTTATATAGTGAGCACCATATTGAGCCAACAATGAGAGTTTCTACCCTTTCACATAAGGAAGTGGTGAATACCCCATCCTAGAAGGATGTGATGATACAGTTGGTAGCACCCCTGAGAGACCGAATGGTGTGAGATGAACATATTACCCACATGGTAACTTCTATTTATGTTAAAAAAACACAAAACTAATCCACATCGGTTCTGCCACCCATTTATTGTCCATCACCGATCAAAGACTCGGCTGACCTAGAGCAAGACCCTTCCTCCTAGAAATAGGGCATGTGGAAGGTTTTAGATACCTACCAGCTATCAGTGGTGTTATGGCCACCTATAAATCAAAAAATGACATCCTGGAGTCCCTTACTGAGTTCCATACTATGTATTTCAACCAGATCATCTGGGTCACTTTTCACCATCTATTCAATCTTCAGTTTGCCTATCCAGGAAGTTGAGATCAACTTGAGGCTGTCATCCAGCAGTGTCGATGGGTTGATATAATGAAACTCCTAGTTTATTAGTGTCCCTCTTCATTGGGGTAACGAAGAACACTTCCACAAACCTACAACAAGAGCCTCATAGTATTCCACCAGATTATGGGAGAGTTGTATCCGAATTTAGAGATCCTAGGATAGGGATAGTACACTGCTCTCCATTTCATCCCTATATCATGATAGCCTGACTTACCTATTGATGATGAAAGTTTATCTCTGGGTAATGTTATGATAAACATGAAAGTTACAAAGTTTCTCGGGAACTAGGGTTCCAATTTAGGGATTGATAGGGAAAATACACCTCAAGGGGAGGGATAATACTAGATAGAACCTCTAATAGGTTTCCTCACATTCCAACAAATACATACACTCATCTTTGGGAACCCCTCCAATGAGGCATTATTTCCTACTCATTAGAAAAGTTGATTAGAGTAAGGGTAATGTTGGGCCTTTCTATCTGTTTGAGGTCATACCTAAAGTAGAGGAAGAACCCATAGTAGAAACCTTTATTCAGTAACTTTGGGAGTATAAAAGGATCAACTCTAAAATCATTTCTGATCAGCACCCTGATTATGGTTCCACCCAATGAGATCTCATTTTTCCTCCAGTAGAGGAAAAATTCCTCATTCGACAGATTCCCCTAGTCGATCTCAGTAACCCTAGGTATCCAGGTAAATAAGAAGAAGTATTTTATTGAATGTGACCAAGGTATGACTTTTCAAACCTTCTGGAGGGGCGTGAATACCCTCCTCAGAATCTAGGGAATACCTCTCTATAAATCGATGAGATAGCTCACAGAGTTGATGGACCTCCCAATTGATTAATGGTCAAGGAACCTCATTAAGACATAGGTACATATTAGGATACAAACCCTTAATAAGATAAATTTATAACTTCTCCCATTTCATGACTTGATGACTTAGAAACATGATATGTGGCTATCCCACTTGGTGGAAATCCAAACCAAGTTTGGTTAGACAACATATGAGTATCCCCTGAGTTTGGGAATACTAGATTTACCCTATTCAATTGGATGGGTGACCCGATACAACATTTGGACCACTTTATTTCAAGGTGTGTACTTATGTTGGGAACCCCAGGAATAGTAGGAGGTAGCCAAGCATCCATGTTTTGTTCAAATGTTGGAAGGGAACATGTTGTTCTGGAATAGTCAGATACCAATAGGGTCCATCACTAGTTGAGAAGTTCTTCACCCGAAGTACCTATAATAGTTCATCTCCACTATACAAAATACAAGAATATCTGACTAATTATAGTGCAATCAAACAACCAATGAGTGAGTCACAAACTTTTACACCTAGTGTAAAGGCCTTACATACTCGTTCGAAATTATGATCACTTAATAGATAATGATAACGATGTGTGTGGGGAATTCCAAGAATGAGTTGATTCCTACCCTCATAATCTAGAACATTACTGGTGGATTCCAAGAGTTTTCTAATAAGGAATCATATGTAAGAATCTCTACAGTAGACTAGATAGGTGTGATCGTTGCCTATCTTAGCTCCTGCAAGAAGGGTAGCAAAAGAAGAAACTATTACTACCGTACAACTAGAGGTCACCCGAGCCAGTAGTGTTTTTGGAACCTTTTTCAAAGGATCCTCACCAAGTTTAGCCTTACTATGTGCATCCTCACCCAGTGTCATTATATCATGGGAAGATTATCCTGATATAGAACCGTCAGACACTACCTCACTAAGTAAAACCGCTTAGATGAGAAGATGCGGCTCTAGCCTCGTGTCAAGGCAAGGTTCCCAAAGTTAACTTTCTAGACTAAAGAAACGATACCTATTATTTTAAATATGTACAGGTTCTAGGTTACTCCATAATTTCCCAAGAGAAGGGGATTAAAAGTTTCCAGAACGCAAGAAGACCTAGTAAGCTGGACAAAACAAATGCCCCGACAATTTCCTATACCACAAAATCTTCAACCATACCATTAAGAAATAATATGTGTTCAAATATTTTTTCTAGGACAAGGGGGATAATGTTTTATTCATGTTAGTAAATGTTTCATCAAATGTAATGCATATCTCCACTGACCCCAGTAGTGATAGTGAGATTCCAGGTGAATAACGGCAGGATTCCAGTTACAAGACCTAGAAGTATGATGACTGGTTGGCTTGAAGAGTAGTTAATCATGCCCATGGAGTTACCCATTCTGATTTAGGTAGGTTAGAACATCTTGTAGTCACTTAAACTTCTTTGGATACTACCTCTCTATCCACGTCTCAACCCATCCAAGTCCAGGAAGGGAATGTGTTGATAGTGTAAGGGAAATTAGAGTCCATCATTAGTGCCAAATCCATCTCACAATCTTTTAAAATTCATTCCCTCTAAGTTGGGAGTTGTTCCCAAGGTCCTTTAAGTGTTAGGAAACCCATTTGATAATGAGTAGGAGTCCACATCTATTAATTCCATCGAGTTAGTAGATCCCATCATGACACCTAACAGTGAGGGATACCAGGAAACCCCCCAGGTTTTTCCATTCAATTCCATCAAAGGAAAGGTTAAGGAAATTTAAAATACCATAATTCTTAGAATGGTTACCATGACCAACCCATTCATTCCACAAAGACTAGGCAACAGGTTTTATGTAGGGCACAACAAGCACTATCTCCCCTTCCCTCTCTATTAGATTCATTTCCAGAGTTGAATGCGTTATCTATCTGAGTACATCAACCATTACTATGTTGTGATCGGCTGCATCTAGCCAAATCTATGACTCAGTCAACTGAGAGTCCACCATTAGTGTTTTATAGAGGATTATCTAGTCAGTAGTAGGGTATTTCCAGAACCATATAGAACCTAGTGGTATAACCTACAACATTCATCATACCCCCAGTAAAAGAGCACCGCTATCTAGAAAAACATTCCTTTGGCATGAAATTATGACCTATTGAAACACCTCACAAGCATACCCATGAGGCTATAAATCCACAATTCCCTCCACTTGTTAATGAAAATGCATGGGGCCATCATAGAAGCATTGAAAATAAATCTCAAGTTCAAAATTGATGTAGCTTCCATAGAGGCCTACTATGAAGGGGATGTTGAGAAAGTGGAATGATAATCCATCATCTAATTCTATAGAGAAGAATAGGTCACCCTCATGTAGGGGAACACATGCCTGTATTATATTTTGGTCCAGTTTAATAGTGTGAAGATCCATAACTAGTTTGTAGACATGGTTTTGGGGATCAACCACATCCTGAATAGGACACTTCATAAGATGGGACTCACCTAAGGAGATCCGAATCCTTCTGACCTAATAATTCAAGGTTCTGAAAGTATCGAGTAGAAATTGTGTGGAAAATTCTGGATTAATACCTAGTTTTTTGTCTTGATAGAATGTATTGAATTCATGGTAGTATCAAAGGATACTACCTATAACACACTTCTAGGTAGGCCCTGGATTCATCTTCACAAAAAAGTCCACTACTTATATCTCTTATGCCTCAAATACTCCATCAATAGTAGAGTATGGGTACTCCAAGGTTATGCATCCCCCTTCGACTCATGTGAGGCCCACTATATAGATGCTCTCTACTACAAGATGGAAGGGAAGAAGGTTTAGACCAATAGGGTCGAGTGCACCAATGATCTATCAGCCACTATGGCTAATCCATTGGTAGACTTGGATGATGATTTTATTCTCCTGATCTAATGGCTGAAGTCCATAACACCGAACCTAGGAATATACATTATTGTATCTAAGAAGAAGGGTTTCAACATCCCTAAAAAGAATGAATATATCTGGATTACATCATACTCTTAGAAAGGTTAGGCCCGAGTGATAACAAAATCCCTTACTTCCATGAGGTACTGATATGTTCTCCCTATGACCACTATTTCTTATAATTACCACATGTTCCGTAGAGCAGGTTTGAACCGTTGAAAGATGAATCTCCACTATTTCTTCTATATTAATCATATACATCACTATTGGTGGATGGATTTAATTAGAATGATAACCTATGTTTCCACAGTCTTGACCGAGCAGGAACTCCTCATTAGACACTCAGTATCACACCAGAAATGGACCAATACTTCTCATGAGTCAACCATCCTAGAATATTTTCCTCATCCTACTATTTATTATTCCTCAAACGATGAAGATGATTTAGAATACACCCCTAAATAATTTTAAGAGGGTGTATCCAATACTATCGATGAGTTGGCTTAGGTGAAACTTATTTTCAAGGAATACCTGAGGCCAACAAGAATCAATCCATCCATACCCCCATAGGAGTAGCAGTAGTGTGTGGCCTTCTTAATGTAGCAACATGATTTATTTTCCAAGAGATATGATGAAATGTTAGGAAATGATATTTAGGTCACTGTCCACTATATCGGTCTACCAGTGAGTCATCATTGATTCAATAAGCCTCCTAGAAAGATGTACCCTTCTAACTGTGCTATGGTTGAGTCTGCATTAGATAATATTATTAAATAAATCTTCATAAGGGAAGTCCAATACCTCAGAAGGCTAGATAAAATCATATTAGTTACGAAAAAGAATGGGCAGATCAGAGTTTGTGTCTACTTCTAAGACCTCAACCACCAATGTCTGAGGGATGAATTTCCCCTTCTAGTAACATTGTTTTTGATCAATTCTGCAATAGGATTCTAGGTCCTCTCCTTCATGGATGGGTATTCCAGGTACAACCAAATATATATTCTCCAAGGATGAAGAGTTTACCACCTTCTGGGCACTATAAGGGAAATTGTTATAACATGTAATTCCTTTAGGCCTAAAGAATGATGGAGCCACATATTAGTAGGGTATGTACCACCTATTCCAAACAATTCTCAGGACTCTAGTGGAATAATACATGGATAGCTTGTTCATTAAATCCCTTTAGTTTCAAGACTTTCTTAGAGACCTTGAAAATGTGTTAAGATTACTTTTATCTCAACACATGAAGATGATCCCCTTAAAATGTGTATTTGGGGTTACCTCTAGGAAGTTTCTTATCTTCTTTATAAGATATAGAGACATTGATATTGACCCAAAAAAGATCAATACCGTCATCCAAATTCCTCCCCCAAGAAACCTTCAGGAGCAGTGTGGTCTCTATGGCCACTTATCCTACATAGGCTGATTTATTTAAAATATGTTTGGAAAGTTTAAGTCCTTTTCATGAATCATGATAAAAAGTACTATCTATCAGTTGGATGGGGAGTTCTAGACCGCATTTTAGAAAATCATAAAATATATTCTATAGCCTCTGGTTCTGATGCCACTTGTCTCAGAAAATTCATTGGTCCTATATGTTATTATATTGGAATATTACCTCAGTGACCTTCTTACCTAGAAAAACAATTAAGGAAGAGAGAACCGTTTATATTATCTCATTCATATTCTCCTCAACAAGGATTCCATGTGATCCCCTATCCAGAAGATATTCCCCAGACTAGTTTTTGTAGTGTATAAGTTTTGACATTATATGTAGTAACATGTGATAAATATGGTGTCTTATGTTGATTTATTGGATTATATACCAAATCTCCCCATGTTGATGGGATGTTTGGCATACTGGGTAGTGATCCTTTAGAAATTATACTTAATTTTCATTCCACAAGAAGGCATCAAGGGTCAAGCATTGAAATATTTTATAGCCACCCATCAGGCCCCTAAAGAGCTTCCCCTAGATATTTATTTCCTAGATGAGGATATTATTTTAGTGAATCATGTTATTATATGTTATACGATGCATTTTGATGGTGCCTCCTAGAGCCCAACTGGTAGAAGGTTCAACAATCCCATGCTCAACAAATTAGGCTTGGGGATCCTTTTCATCACCTTTACAGAAGTTGTCCTACCATAATTGTTTTTATTTTCAGAAGGCTGCACCAACAACAAGGTAGTGTATCAGGCTCTCATTTCTGGTCTTGAACTAGCCCTTGATATTGATGTCCCCTTATTTCCTGTTCATAGAGATTCCAAGATGGTCATGAAATAGATTAACGATGACTATATCATCATAAAGTAAGAGCGTGTTCCCTTGTTGGAACCCACCCATCAGTTGATTGACTAATTACCATCTATGCTAGAGGTGACTCACATTCCTTGATCATATAATGGTCAAGATAATTAATTGTCCAATTTAACTATGTATCATTTAGATCCTGATTATAATAACTTGTTTATTCATGTGGTTCATCAGAGGGTCATCATTCCTGTCATTTCAGATGATGATGACGAGAAATGGGTGAACCAACTGATATCTAGTGACTTTTTTCCAAGACTCTTGGGTTCCATCATGGTAGAGGAAGAACCCAATTAGATGACTCATTTCCTCAAGAATCTTCAATATGTAATCAGCCCACTAGATCAATCCAAGAATTAGTGAATCCAATGATTTAGAGTGAATTTTACCCTATAGATCAGACCTAACTTCAAGAATTATCTCTACAAACAAGTGTTTGATTGAATTATTATTTATTTCATACAAAGAGATGAGATTCCCTTTATCATATAGGAAGTCCACATTAGGTCCTTTAGCTCCCATCAGGTAGGATTGAATATCTAAAAATATATTTGGATACTAGGATACTTATGGCCACCATTTTTTATGATTGTATTGAGTTTTCCAAGATATGCCATGAATGTTAGATTCATGAAAAAAATTAAAATACCACTATAACTTCTTCACACCACCAAGTATATTTTTCCTTTTGTTGTGTAGGGGATCGATGTTGTGGGGTCATATACACTAGAAATAGATCACTAGTGTAGGTTCATTATAACTGTGATGAACTTATTATCTATGTGTGTAGAAACAATCCCCCTCAAGGAAGTCAATACTCAATCTATGATCAAATTCGTGATCTCGCACATCATCCACCAATTTTGAGTGCTTCACCCTATTTTCAATAAAAAGGGAACCAACTTTCAAGCTTCCAAGGGAAAGTGGTTGTAAGAATAGTGCACTATTTGGTCCAAAAATACTTCCTACTACCACGAATAGACAAATATACTGATTGATATGTTCAAAAAGAACATATATAATTTTTTTTCATAAGATAGCAGTACAAAACAAGAAGATTTGGTTAGAAAATATTCCTGATTCCATCTGGTCCTATCAGATGATAACCCAAAATTCTACCCAGGTGGCCCTGTACTCTCTGAGGTATGGAACAAAGGCAGTCATACCAATTGAATTTTAGTTTCCATTTCTTTGAATAGTTGTGTAACACTAAGAAATGATGAGAAGAAGAAGAAGAAGTACATCTAGAAGAGCTCAAAGCCCACAAATAGAATTGGCTCCAAGACTTGAACAACCTTGAGAGGAACCAAAATGTGATATCAAGAGTGTTCATTAAGAAGGTTCAACACCACTATTTTCTCCATAGTGACATGGTACTGGCCCTCAAAACACCAATGATACCAGGATGGAAGCCACCCAAGTTGGATACCAAATGGGAAGGAAAATAAATCATTCATATTGTCAATTATAAAGGAGAATAATCATTGGTATCCATGAAAAAAGATCATATCACATCTCCAACCGACAAAAATGTTCTATTGTATCAATTAATGTAACAGAAATCTTGGTCCCATTTTAATAATGTTAAACTGTGTAGGATCAAGTTTGAAACTCT
The DNA here is from genome assembly GCA_963277665.1 of Viscum album. Classification (NCBI taxonomy): domain Eukaryota; kingdom Viridiplantae; phylum Streptophyta; class Magnoliopsida; order Santalales; family Viscaceae; genus Viscum; species Viscum album. The sequence continues at coordinate 352,165,466 of OY728155.1, read as the reverse complement.
ATGACCTTAAAATAGGATTCTAAGTCTAAAAATAATGATGTTAAACTCTGTATGACCCTTCTTAGGAAGTTGTTGTGTGGCGGTGGGCCTCCATAGCCCTCCATTCATGTCATGTTTTTCATTATTCCTCACTAAACATATCTATTTGAGATACTCACATATGGCCCAATTTATATGACCTTAAACCAAGATCAAACAATCTAGGAATTATGACATTAAATTATTCTAAAGTGGTCTAATAATTATGAACAAAAATTATTTTTAAACACTATAGCATGAGATGTATGAATTTAAACTATAAAGAACAACTTCCTTAGAATATGATGTTAAATTTTCACCTTACCCATGTAAAATCAAGATTACTCTTAATGAGAGATGATATTTAATCATGTTAAATTAAGACACCTCATAAAATAAGTATGGTATGGTTAGAAAACCTTACATTGTACAATATTTTGAGTATTACCTATGATAACCAATGGATTTCTTGATTTTTTCTGCAGAGAGGATCCCCCCACTTCCAGTGTTGGTCTTATACCTTTCCATGTTCCAGAACTAAATGTGGATTGATTATGATCCTTATGGGATACATAGTGACACTCGAACTTCCCAACTTCAGGACCATCCATTAAATCATCAACCATGACCACCACATTACCCATTCCATATTCTAAGAATTATGACCTTAAATTATTTTCAATTGGTTAAGACCATATAGACTTAAAATATGTACAACCAACTATTTTATTTTTTAATGTGGTGAAGGTCTTTCTTGGACACTTTCATATTGTGTTTTTCATCTTTTTATGACCTAAAAGTATCATGGGAGCATGATCATCATGTCCAAGAACTATGAACCTAAACGGTGTGTTTTTATTCTTATCTCGCATGGTTCACTTCATCCTTAGTGTTCAAGTGATCCTATGGCTTTATTTTAGGTTCCATAACTATGTGTGCCTTGATTCTCATACTAATGGGATACGTAGTGATTCCTAGATTTCTTGTATTTGGGCCCAAAAACAAATTCACCTTAAAGCCTCCCATTAGCTGTGGGATTTTCACCCCAAAAGACTCCAACGGGTCTCCTATAAAGGTATAACATCCAGTCAGTTACCTTGACCCATCAGTAGGCCATGATTTTATCATATCATGATATAAGGAAGGAAATAATGGGCATATCAACACATTAGCCACAGAAACCTCATCCCCAGTGTATGGTGGTAAACTGTATCCTTATGCTATGTAACAAGAATTGGATTCCTGTTTATATGAGATGATCTTACCCCATCTGAAATCTGGGATGCCTCATATCCCATGGTGTGATGATTTAGTATCCTCATTATATAGGATATCACCCTTCCATTATTAGTCATCTACCAAGCTGTGATCCAAAACTATGTGTGGTTTGGTACCCATCCTCATGGGTTATATTGAGCCACTCAAACATTCCATATTTGATCCCAAACAAAAAATCATTAACCGTTCTTCCCCTTGGCCCCATTTTCAGTAAAAGCATCTTGAAAATAAACTATAATCCATTTTTTATGCGTTACAACCCTAAACTGGTCTTCCTTGGTCCAAGAAACACAACCTTAAACTGTGTACATACCATGTGTCTCCTAGATATTCCATGTGATGGGTCCTCCTAGTCCCCACATTCATGTCGATTCACACATATTTTTACATGATGTTAAACTATATCCCTAACCCTTAAAATAGACACGAGATGCCCTTTTATCTTAAAATGAGGAAGAAATAATAGGAATATTATTAAATAAGCCCTGTAAAACTCATCCTTATCATATGGGGTTAAAATTTATATTTATTGTCCACTCTGGATGATGTAAAACTACAAATCATATTGGGCCTTTTCCTAAGAAGGATTTTCCTATGGTACTAGCCACCTACCACATCATCCATGTTCTTTGATCATCTATCAACATCCAAGATTATTCTCACCAAGAAGATGAGTTTGACTTATTATCATATCGATACACCCACACCGGTGTGCTCTAAACCATGGTGGTTAAATTACATGAGTGATTGAATCCATTGGAACATTACATCACTTTATCTAGACTCTTCATATGCCCCTTATATGGATCTCAATCCTCATCTATGTATTAAGGGACCCTCTAACATAAATGGTGTTTGTCTAAATAGAATTACCTACTGTCCTGGGCCAATACCATAGGAGACCTTTGGACAAAATTTTAAGAAATGTCCCAGGTTTTGAACATGGCCAATAGTCGACCCTTAGTTTTATGTCCCCATTCTTGGATAATGGTATAGGTGCTGTGTTTTGGACATAGTTAGCAATTATATTATATCCTAATGCCAATACACTTGTCTTCGAGATATCAGGAATCATGATTCACATGATCCATTCGCCTTTGTTTGGGTAGAGTTCAACGCCCCTTTCATTACCTCATTTCATGCACTAGAACATGTTAGAAAATGAATTTAACTATTTATAGAACCCAATTATTTGGCCATATCCCATATCATATCAAACACTGTCATTGGTCAATTATCCAATGTAAACCCAAATTTCTTGGTGATTTTCTGACACTCTCATATGACTGAGAAATCTCATGGTCATCCCCTGTTTCTCACAGCGAGCATGACTCATGTGAGCTTAAGGATTGGTCAATAGTGATCTTATGAATATGATAATATTTTGATAAGATAATGAAGAAACATGTTAAATCATAAAGGAGATTAAAATAAGAAAGGTAAATTTTCAAAGGGCCATCCACATTTTAGAGCCTCTCCTTTCAAAAATTCCTTCAATGATTTACCCTAGTGATTAAGAGTTCAAGCTCCAAAAAACTTTTCTATGTGGCCACCAGTGTGCACTATTTCTCTTCCAGGCACACTTTATATTTATAGTATTTGGATTATATGTCTTCAGCTATGATCCTTTCCCAATTCTTCTTGTATCAACATTCAATAACCAAGGATGTTGCCTCTACCCCCTTATCTTTGACTGCTTCCATCTATACCTCTAGGATATTAATGACATCTTATTGAGTAATAAAAACCACCACATGATCTTAATTTTATCCCTTATAAGTGGATGATCTCTTTCTTATCCTCATGAAGTAGCTTTGTTCCCTTTAACTTGTGCTTTTTCTAGACCAAGTCAATCTACAACAATTTAGAAAGTTCCTACTTGATAATAAAGTCATGGGTCTGTGTGTGAAGGATGCCATAATCTAGCCCACTGGTCTCTAGGTTGACTAGAAAATGGAGGATAGATCTCTTTTGGATTGGTTGTTCAGCTATATATATGCAAGTGATGATGTTCCGCACATAACTCCATGCCTTGGGATAAACAATATGGTTCTCCTCAATGGTATTTGATCTGAAATCCATGAAATATTTTGGTAGAACTAGATTATAAGGAGGGAAGATTGCTAACACATAATCAAGTAAATCATCCTATAATGGGTCTTCTGACATGTGGGGATGGAGATATATTCTCGAAAATAGATCCTTGTTAGCCCCTTTTCCTACAAAAGAGACCTTTGCTGCCCCCTGTGACACTATTGAGGTGGACACAACTATCCCAACTTCTTCAACTGCCCCTTTTGGTGGTGAGATATCAACCCTAACTCTTGGGTTTCCATTACTTGTGATTCTGGAGTAGGTATGTGCAATAAATCCACCCCAACCACCCTAGTTATTTGCGGTGCAATTACCACCTATTCTATTATAACATTGTCTCCAAAATTCACCTATGGTGGCGCCACTACCACAGACTCTTCCCCCATGACTCCTTTATCTAGCCCCATTGTGAGAACCATTTTGACCCCCCCCCCCATTGAGGGAAAAATCTCAACGATCCCATCCAATGTCACCTTTTGAGTTAGTCTAACCATCACAGTGTCCCTCTCCATTCCCACTAGGAGCGCAACATCCACCATTGCCACCTCAAACCCAATTTTTGTTAACATAAGATTTGATATTGGTGGTTGATTACTAACCATAGATTAAACTACCATCTAAATACGAATCCACTAATCGTAGGAATGAAAGGAAAGAGATAAAATTACATAAAGAGGGAAGAATATTACATGAATTGTACAACCCAAAAAAGAGATATGGGAAGTTCACTGGTAATTAGTTAGAAAAGGTTCCCCCTATGGATTCTACCTTAGTTTCAGGTGATGACAGTTGGATTCTTGTGATCACAACATCACAAAGGGACCCCAAACTCACCCATTCAAAGGTTTTGGTTCCATCACTATCTTCCTGAGGCTTATAACAAACCACTACCTCTTCAGTTCTCAAGAATCCCTATAAAAGTTAAAGAAGGGATTAGGTAATAATTTTAAGGGATGGGTATGCATGAATATTAGAGGATATACCAGATTAGTAGTAGCATATCTGTATCCTTTTGATACCCAATAGGCATCAATTATTTAAGAGTCTTATAATACTTCAACCTTGGCTGCACCAACATACACATGAACCAAAAGGGATATTAGAGGGGAAGATATTCCCAACTACATCCTCACTCGATTAGTCAAGGGAAACATAAATCCCCGGGAGTAGACCACATCCTCTAGATTTTACATATATTTCATCACCTCAACATGAGTATCATAGAAACCATCCATGGAATGGCCTAACCTATTTAGGTATATCATATTGGTGATGAGATACTTCCACACCCCCTGAGGGGTAGTGTGTTTCTTGTGAAGTCCCTAGGCATCCTAATAATTGAGAAACATGACATCTTTGGGAACACCTGGGATACATACTCACTTCTCTGGTCCTTGTATGGCCACCCTCAGGGTCACCCCAAAGGGCTCCCCTTCTACCATTAATATATTTCCCCAAATCATTGGACACGATGTTGTTACACCTCTCCTTCCAGCCTCCACCTATATTGGACCACGGACTACTAGACCCACTATTTCTACCCTTCCCACTGGGCCAACCATGCCTCTATGACACGCTACAACCACCAATCATCCCTAACCACATGGTTTTGGGGCCTATCCTTCACCAATATGGTTAATTTAATGCCTCAAAATCATTCTAGGTTATGTGCTCTCCCAACTTAGTGAATATTCATAGATGATTGTATACACAGCGGTAGGTGGTGAGAACTCATTATACTTATTCCATTCCATATGAATGAACATGCGACAAATATACCTATAGACAAAAATGATGGCATTCATGTTGTACCCTAATATAGACCATCAATGTTAACTAATGAAATCATCTGAAATTCCTTACTAATAGATGCGGGTTGTACAACTAGAAGATTACATTACAATCGACACATTCTGCCAATACCCCACCATAGAAGACCATAAGTTATGATATCTTCTCGATGGTACCTATATAGTCATTATTCACCATCCTATTTGGGAGGAGCAATGGGTTAAAAATGAAGTTCTATACTAGTTTTACCCTTTACAACTTGTCCATCATGCCCAACTTGAGTGAACAACTGTCATTGATGTTCCGAATTCACGGTTGAAAGTTATTATTTGGAGGGGAAATGGGGTTTGGATATTCATACCACCCATATGTGTGGCCACATATCTATACATGAAATATTGGGGGTGACACACACAAAGTGGAGTTTTCCCTTGGTTGATGTGGAAGAACACCTTGGATGGCTTCTCTAGTACAAGGATAGTTAGGTTGACACACTTACCCATCACTAGTATCCCCTACATGATGAAGGTTCTCATCCTCACCCCCATATGTGAGTCCTTGATAGGGAGCATACAAACACATATAAGTGTGGAAATAAACCCCACTAGGCTGACCATGAGAGCTTCATTCTTGATGTTTTATCCCCACAACTTCCACTAACTCGCCTCCAAGATCCACCAGTATGAGTTCTCTTTCCCCACTAGTATTACCTAGGGAATGTGTATGTCCTCCTATGTATCTTTTTTACTGGATCCTCTCCCTAAAATTAATCTTATATTTATTTGTTCTGGGAAAACCAGAACCATTTATTGAACTGGATTCCCTTCATCCATGGGTTATCTTTGTTAGTGCATTGCACCAAACTCAAAAATTCTTTCATGTGAGTTGGAATATTCTCCTAGTCCAACAACATGTTCTCTATTGGTAGGAATTATTTATAATGAATTCAGATCCTTGAAATCTAGTGAAGGTCCCATAGGCTAATGTAATCCTCCCCATGGTTCAAATGGAAAGTGTTGGTCCCCCACAACCACGTGCTCACTATCTCTAGAATGATGTCCTAGTGATAGTAGACATGAAACTATAATGTCCATGATACCTAATAAATCCCCATGTGCTTCAACTCAGCCTCAAATTCATTTCATGAATCATATACCCATTTTTTGATAAGGTTGATTCCCTGTCACAGGTCCAAGTTTTCCATCCATCATTTGTGAAGATTTATTAAACATTTATTAAGAATATTTTTATACTATGGAGGGGATACCCCATCCTCTAGATTTTACCTAAAAATATTTTTGATGTGGTTACAGAGAGTATAAATCTTGAGGGACGTTTGATCCTTCTAGATATGTCATGTAGCATCCCTATTCCACTGGTATATTCTAAGAGAATTAATAAACTATTAGGTTGGCTCATCTATTCTCACAGTGGGGATAAAAAGAAAATCCCTTGGCCCAAATTTGTATAGTGATAACATATTAGACAAAAAAAATACTTTGCTTGAACCTATGTTAGTAGTGTAGTGATTGATTCATGATCCGGGGTACTTTGAACACTTTATCTGATCATGATTTTCCCAACCATTTCCTCCTGATGAGCAGTGACAATGTTGGATCCTTCACTGACCTTTTTATTTGAGACCTAAGTTTTTTATAGGTCGTTTTTTCAAAGTTTTGTTTATGGATATCAGGTTTATGGAGATCATTGTTTGATTATTGGGTTCATAGAGGTCTCCTCAATATTGTTCTATTCATAGAGAAGTATTTTCAAAGAACTGTTCAAGGAGATAGCCTCATAGAAAAGGTATTCTTTGTTAGACCTGGGGATCAAAATCACAAAGCACTCATGAAGGATGTATACTTCATGAAAATAGATCAAAATATCTTCTCTTCATGAAAGTTCAATGGTTCCTATAAGTGGGTCCCTGCACTATTTATAGGCATAAAACCATCCATGGGTTCACAATGGGATTCACAGAGTCACCATCATGAATGGACGTCGTGAATGAGATTCACAAATGGGAGTTGATTTCCAATTTTTGGTGATTTTCCCTTATAACATATCCCTCCATTTCCCTATTATCCTCAATTGTTAGGGGGGAATTTTTTAATGCCAAAATAAAGAGGTCGTGGGAATGTTCAAGGAAGATACAGTTTGTTCAGGGTAAATTTGATTCAAAAGGCCCAAAAATACCATCAAGGATCTATTTCAAAAATCTATCCCCTTATATAAATGATCAAGGATTTTAATGATCCCCATCCAAGAGGTTCCTTCATGAATTCATGAAGGAATTATGTTAACTCTGTGAAATGACATTTAGAATTGAGGGGCACATCACGAACACATGAATGGTTGAAAGTAGCTCCACAAAAGTGACATTTAGACTCATCATTCTATAGCCCTTCGTAAAGCACAAAATAATGTGAAAAAATATAAAAAGTATTCACAAAACCCCATTCCATATAAACACCTCTTAAGTATATATTTTTAGGGATGGAGGGAGTCATTTCAGCTTCTGAAATTTCAATGTTTTTTATGAACCACCAGAGCATCGTGACATTGACGAATTTGGATCACCCGAGGTATCCATGCCCCACGAAACCGCCTCCATTAAATTTTTGAAAGCTCCCACTTAAATAAGAGATGACTTTCATGAAGGCCTTTTCCATTAATAGAAGAATAAACCCCATAATTTACCTGTGGGTTCTCTAAGAATTAATCATTCATGAAGCACCCCCCTTTAAATTAGGACTTAACTATGAGGAAGGGTCACCATATTTCACAATGAATTTTCCTTCATGAAACCCCTGACCTCTATGAGGAACCAAGCCTTACAAGACCCCCCCTGCAAACCTCCAATATTTGTGAAGCACCTCCCTGGGTTTCTAAATAGTTTCCCCCTTATCTTAAAACCCCTTTGAAAAGGTAGAGTCCATGGGACCCCCACACCAATCCAAGACTGGTTCATCTACACTTTGAGTCCCCATGTGACCGGTGCCACCTACTCCTGTGTCCACCCACTTCACTCAAAGTGAAACTCGAGCCTCCCATATACCTTTTTCTTCAAAGAATTGGTACTCTAACCCCTATTTCATATATTTATGTTGAATATAATGTAGACCGAATGATTGAACACTCCTCCATAGAAGTTATAATGCCATGCCCCACCCAAAGGTGCATGAGAGGTGGTCATGTAAGCCTTAGGGGGTAAGCCTACCCATGTATGACCTGCATTATATAAAACTACCTAGTTCCACATCCTAGTCATATGAGGTTAAACAAAATGAAAAAAATACTTAGAACATGATGTAAAAATATAGTCTTTCCCTATGTGGTAAACACAAGATTCCCCATGTATGATCATCATGGGATGAAACCCTGTCCCACCATGGTGAACAATACTCCCATTCTAGCTAGCTTCCATAAGTAATCCCCACACCATCCCCCTAATAGAGATTCTCTTACAACAGGAATCTTCCATGAGTAAACCACACACCATCCCTCATTAATACTCATTTCGTGACATGAATTTCCTTACCACATGATGTTAAACTACATAGATCAATCTTGTCACACAACCTTAAATTAAAGAATCAAACTACGTAGGTTTTTAACCATATATTATTATCAGGGTACATTGGATGCCTCCCTGAGGTTCAATCCTAACAATGGTGAAATCAAGTGCAACATCTTCCCTCCTAGGGACACACCTCCTAGATCCTCCTCCATGGGGAATTTGAATCCAAAACTCTAAATAAACTTCTATACTATGTTATGATCCATTAGTAAACTATCCAAGTGTGACATATTCCTTCATAGGGACAAAACTCTTTTATCCTCTTCCATAGGGAATTCTGATCTGTTGAATCATAAGAGTTTACAGTGGTATATAATAGGGTAGGGGGATTATAGTTTAAAAATAATTAAACTAAACAAAAATCACAAATCCTTTTTTAGTAAAAATATATTGGACACAAATATCTTCTGATAATTAGATTCAAAAAATCATAATCAAGAAACTGTTCAATTATGACATAGTACATTTATCAGTATCACAAACACAAAAAATAAAATAATTTTTTTGATATATAAGTTTAAAAACTAACATTCTAATACATGCATAGTAAAAAATATATCTTATAAAAAAAATAATATAAAATCTTAAATAATTAAGAATGAATTAAAATATTATTAAAATATTTTAATCTTTAACCTTAAGAGTTAAGTTAGTTAGGAAATAGACTAAAAGTATCTATAATTTTTATTACATACTATAAGTTCGATATTTTATTACAAAAAAACCATTGATATAACAAATTAGTATCAACTCTATCTTCCAAATCCCTACAATCCCTTGATATGATGATTAGATTCATCTATATCAATATTAACCAAGAAAGACCTTGATACAGTGATTCATCTCTATTTTATTAGCCATAGAATCCCTCAATCAATACCAGTATTAAAAAAGCGATTGAAAAAGAAAATTTTCTAAGGGAATTAAAATCATGAAATGAATTTATTATAACTTCAAATATCTAAATTAATAAAAATAATAAAAATTATAAGTTCATATAGAGAAAACTTTAGATGATTTGAGTTGTGAATTGTAACTTATTAAAACTCTTCAAAATAAGTCATATTTATAGTAAAAGCTATAATGGACATATTTAGGAGTTAGTTGCAATGAACTTGGACAACTTTCACTTGACATATCATAGTGGTATGGAATAATTGAATGTTCGACGTCATTTTATTTATCACCATTACAATGATATTTTGTATTATGTGTGATAGAAATAAATATATATAATCTAATTAAAAACATTGGGTAGTCCTGTGTACTTCCTTATTGAATTTCTAATTTATGAAATTAATGATCTTAATTATGATGTATTGGAACCAACATTAGACCGATGGTCATGAATTATAACATTTCGAAAGAAAAAAACCCAATTATAACCACCGTTCAGAACATAGATCAGTGTGGTTAATTTTAAGCACCATCAATTCAATGAATTAGATTGAATAGTAAAATTATATATTCATAATACATCATAATCATTTATATGCACAGTATTAAGTAAATTTTTTACAAACACATACTAAAACACTTTGGAAAAAAATTTAGTAAACATAAGTTTATGAATGTTTTTATGACTTCCAAAACTAAAGTAATGGAAAAGTAGAAAGAAATAATTTTTGACTCAACAATCTCCCCATTTTTTGAAAGAAAAAATATAATACCTAAATGGAAATAATTACTTTGAAATACTTACAGCCCTTTAAACTTTTAATATATTTAATGATATACTTCTAATAACAACTCCCACTATGTTTATAAGTCCTTTATAATCCAATGAAAAGTATTAAATCTTTTTATTCTCCCTTTTATTAAAAGTATTTAGATATTTATAAATATATTTAGACGTTCTACCCCTTTATAAATTTCTCAAAGAATCTCCCACTTTTTGATTTACAAAAAAGGATTAGAAAATTTTGACACCGAAAATGTTTCTAAGAGAAAACATATCCCACAATTTTTATGTGAAATAAAAAAATATCCATGAAGTATATAAAAGAAAAAACATACAATAATAATTAGAATACATTAAAAATAACCATTTGGATGAAAATATATTCACACTCAACAACCATTAATGTTTTTTTAAAATATTACATTAGGAGTTCAAAATTAAAAAGTTTAATCTTTATTCATCAAATTCTTCAAAATTTACTTCATCTTATAAACTCATAATTGGATTTATATGATTCTACCACTAAATATTTGAGCATTATAATTTGGTCTTCCATCACCACCTTCTTCTGCAATTTTTTAAGTCTCCCAACTTCTTCATAAATCTTTTTATTTTTATCCTTTAATGGAAACAATTCATCTTTAGACATCTTGAGATGACTATTCTCTAATTCCAAATAATTATCCCTTTCCTTCATAAATTTCACTTCCTTAGCCCATTATTTAGTTGTATCCTTAAACTCTTTGACATACCTTACATAGTCAGATACATTTGTTGATAAATTTTAGAAAGAATATACAATTGCAAAGTTAGTTTCTTTACATATATGAGATGATAATAATTATCCTTCAGATCATTATTAACTTTTTTTTACCACTTTACCATTTTATAATAGGATATTTTCCGAGTCTTGGAATTTTATTTGAAGATTTTTAAATCATCCTCAATCCCAAAAACTGATTCAGTTAAAAATTTCTAAGCGTATGATTTCTCATTAAGGACACTCTATATAAAATTATTACAAACCTAAAATATTCAGAAAGTATGGAATGGTATCACTTAACCTTATCAAGGTTTGGAAAATAAAATCATAACCTTTTTGAGTAACAATTTATTATGAATTCAATAAACCTAAAGAATGTTTAGGAGGTTTCTACCTTGAATATCTGACATCAGGTTTTATTTCCTCCAAAAATTTTAATTTTCCTTTCTAGAAACATTATCATTTTTAGATAATATAATAACCTCAACATCCTTAATGGATTTAAGTTTTTTCTAAAACAATGGTGTACAATTTTTTATATTCTTCTTCACCATTAGAAGACGACTTTCATTACTATTTTTAAGATGAATTTTTTTCTCTGATAATGATTATTTTTCTTCTTATAACCTTTATATGTTAGTATCCTTATCCAAAAGAGTGGTAATGATGATGAAGATAATGAATCTAAAGTTTTCACATATTTTTATATTCATCAATCTAAATTTTTTCTCCAGTAAACACTTCTTCTTCTTCCCCCTATTATTTCTCCACTCATTATTTTTCTACTTCTTATTCCCCTTATTTTTATTCTTATTTTTATTATTCTTCATTTTATTCTTCTTTTTTCTCTAATACATTCACAATTTATTTTTTTTGACTTCCTTATAGACCTGAGAACTCTTTTAGAAACATTCATAGAAATTGATTTTTTTATAAACCGATTAATCATAAACATCTTACTAATTTACTTTGTTAGCAATTAAGGGAACTATTTTAGGAATTAATAATGTTTCAAAAATTTCAATTCTAGAATCATGAAAGATATGATCAATATGAGAATATTTTTTGGTCTGAAGAGTTGGCAGTGAAATTGAATGATGTGAATATGATAATAGAGTATTCTTATAATCCTTATCAACATCTTTCATAAGTATTTCCAACACATTTTATTCTACTAGACTCTTATTCTATTTCTTTTTCTTTTATGAATCTTTCAATTTATCTTTAGTAGAAACATTCAATGCTAAGGATTTAGCCTAATTTATTTTCTTTATAGGAAGATTAGATTCATAAATTTTCCTTAATAACTTCTAATTTAATTGTAGGTTGAGCTTCGAACGTTGCACTATCAACCTTACCCACAACCTTTTTTGAATTAGAATAAAAAACCAGCTTCATTATTCTATTTATTTCTTTAGAAATGAAGGAAAATATTTTTATCATGGGATAAGTTTTATTCTCAACATTCAAAAGTTATATATATCTCAAAAGAAACTGATTAATGAAATAAGGGAACATTATAAAACTCAAATTTATCAAATAATTATTGATTACTTTCACCATAATAAAGACCAAATTTACTAAGTTAAATTCCATCATTTTTATTAGGAAATATGAAAAAAATAAGATACCTTTATAGTGTCCCTATATCCCTTCCAACGTATAATATACCCATATATCCGTAATTCTAAGAATCTATCATTCAGTGATAGATGTTAAACTTTCCTTACTTTATTTTGAGAGGGAAATAAAGAAGAATCGTCCCTAGATTTCTCAAACATTACATGATTATCAGGTAATTTATGCGATAGTAAATAGGCTTCAACTTTAGAAATAACTCCTACCAAACATGCTACTCTTTTGAATGAAGACTCATATTTCATAGAAAAAAGTGTAATGATACTTCATCCTTACCATATTTTGATGAAAACTGAAATAGTTCATAGAATTCTCTTACTATTTTTGGATAATTCAAGTTGAATCCCAAGTCATATTTCTCAACAAATTCAATCTCCGAGGCTTGTTAATAAATAATACATTTGAGAAGAGTGTCATACTTACCATTCCACTTTTTTATGAGAATTTCTCTGAAAAATTATCTCGACACAAAATCTTATTTAGTTTCTATATTACCAATAATATGTACTGGTAATTAGAAAAAAATCAAATAAAATAGAATGACCACTTTAATGAGTGGTGAGAATATGGAGAAAAGTATATGGAGATCGATGTGGGATATATTTTGATCCATCATTATATAGGTGTAGGTGGGGACGGTTAGAAGTCCATGAATTTTAATAGATGATATTAGATGTCCTTTTCTAATACAATTATTGATATTTAGTCAAAGAATGAATTTAGAGATAATTTTGAACTCTTGATTTTTTAGAGAAAAACATTTCATCAGAGTATAGAATAGTTTAATTAGAAAACATATATGTTTTAAAACATAAAAAAGTATTGAAATAAAATGAATAACTAAAAAAATTATAAACTAAAGTAATGAATAAGTGAAAAAATTAATAGAATAGAAGAGTACCTTTCTGAGTAGAAAATGTTTCATCAGTATGAGTTACTTGTTATTCTTGGTTTTTTAATTGAAACTAATTATGATAGTTTTATAATAGAAATATTATATATATATTTTTTAAAATATATTGACTCCGTAATTTTTTTTAATTTATAAATTATTTTTTATAAAAAAAGTATTTTATAGAGAATTTTCTAAAAAATATTGAGCCCTAAAAATTTTTATAACATATTTTGATTCTAAAAATATTTTAAAAATACTTTGAGTCCAAAAAATTAAGTTTAAAAACAATAACTTTTTTGAAAACGTGAAATTTCAAAATGAAAAAGTTATTAAAAAACTAAATGTTTTAATAAAAATAAAAGTTATTGGAAATAAAAAACATATATACTCCCCCTAGGAAGAGTAGTTTATTAATTCAAGGAGATTGGGAAAAAAGAAGTATATTTGAGTAATCACTTAACATTAATCATTCCTACCTTATATTTAATGTATTCAAATATATCATAATTAAGGGGTTTTTTAAAGATATAAACAAGTTGTTCCTGAATTCCAATGAATTGTAAAATTATATATCCTTTAATTGTGTGATCCTGAAGGAAATTGTTTCTTATATCTATGTGCTTAGAACATGATTGATATGCTAGGTTTATTCCAATGATTTCTTGGTTTCTTTTAGTTTTTATTCTGGTTAAACAGTTTGGTTTCTCACTTTACCATTATTAAGTGTTTTGATAACAAAAAATGTACATTTTAGTGAGTAAAACTCATGACATAGTAAATGAATGCGAGTTGTATTCACAACACTTTAGAACAATAAATTCTAGATGCCACATATTTTTCTTCTATAGTGAAAAGTGATAATGAGTATTATTTCATACATTTCTAAGAAACTAAATATTATCCTAAGAAATGAAATGTTATAGAAATACTTTATTTATCCATTATATATCCACCAAAGTCAGTATATGATAAATTTATTTGTTCAAAATCATTTCTAGAAGAATAGAATAGGACTAAATCCATAGTTCCCTTATGATAATGAAATATTAGTTTTATAGATTTCAGATTGGATTCTATTGTATTGTCTAGATATCTAGAATATAATCATATTAAAAAAATTAATTATGGATGACTAAATATGATGTAATGTATACTTCCAATCATACCTCTAATTTTTTTAATCAACTTGTTTCCTAGCTTCATTAAGATCTAAGGTATTAGAGGTTATGATGGGAATAATAATACTTTTAGTGTTGTCATACCCAAATTTCATAATAATGTATATTATAAAGTTATGTTGAGATATAAATTTATTTCTGGTTTTTGTGAAATTTGAAAACCTAAAAAGCATGTTAACTCACCCATCATACTCATTTCACACTCATACCATATAATATCTACAAAGGAATCAGTTAAATATTTTTTACTTGAAAAAAATATAATATTATAAACATATATTTTTACAATAAAAATGTTTTATTAATTTATTTTATAATAATATTTGGATCTACATCCCTCGTAATAAATTTTTTTTGTAACAAAAATCAAGTTAACCTTCTATACCAAGCTCTAGGGGATTGTTTAAGTCCATAAAGTTCCTTTGTAAGTTTATAAATGTGTTCTGGATGTTTTTTCTTTTCAAATCTGGGTGGTTGTTCTTAAAAACTTATTTCTGAACATATCCATTAAGAAAATTAGACTTCACATCCATTTTAAATAATTTAAAATTTTAGAATGTTGCATAATCTAGAAGTATTTGAATATATTAAAGTCTTTCTATCAGAGAATAGGTTTCATCATAATCTATTCCCTCTTGTTGATTATATCCCTTAGAAACAATCATATATTTATTTAAAACTATTATTATATTTTCATCACATTTATTTAGAAAACACCATTTTACTCCTATTGTAAAAGTGTCATTAGTACGTTCAACTAATTTCCTGACATTGTTACTTTTAGAATCATTGAGTTCATCCTACTTTACTTTTATCCAAATATCATCACATAAAGCCTCATCTAGATTCATATGTTTGAATTGATATAAAAATGCTATATTTTCAATCTCATTTATCAAATAACTTATAGTACTAAATGGTTGATCGACATCACTAATTATATTATCAGTAGGATAACTACTAAGAAAACAATGAATTATTAGTTTTTCAAAAATCTATTCTTAAACAATAGGTTGAAAATATTATTAAGCAATAACTTCATAAACATATTCTCGAGGTATTTCCTTATGATAAGAACTTATAACTATAGGTTGAAAATCAGTTTTAGAAATAACATATGAGAATATTGGTTGATGTTTTTAGAAAATAAAGGGATCATTTTTGTCACACTTAACATGAAATGTTTCTTTAAAAATACTTGTATTTTAATTAGAGGCTCTATATTCATTATAACTAGTGTAATAAACTAAAAATACACTTTCATAATATTCTATAAAAAATTTGTGTAAGTTATCTTTACTATTGAATATAAATACTTTTCATCCAAAAAAATTGTATTATGAAACTTTGGGTTTTCCACCTTTACACATCTCATAAGAAGTTTTATTGATAAAAGTTCTAATTAAAAATTGATTAATAGTATAAAAATAATCAATAACCACTTCCTCCAAATACAAATAAGTAAAAAAGTATTCACATATAATTTTTCTTCTAATCTCTTGAAGAAATATACTTCTTCTTTCAATTAAACCATTTTATTGTGGAGTTATTGGTGATAAAAAGTTATGTACAATACCTTTCCTACTACAAAAAGTTTCAAAATAAAAAATAAAAAATTCTCCACCATGATCACTATAAATAGTTATCAAGGAGTTTTTTTTATAATTTTTAACTCTATCTACCAATTTCTTAAAATAACCAATGGATTCATATTTTCTCATTAGAAAATAGACCTATTTGTATCTAGTGTATTTATCAACTAAGACATATACATAGTATTTTTGACCCATAATCCTAGTTTCCATAGGATCAAATAAATCCCTGTTCACAAAATATAAAGAATCAAAAGTTGATACATCACTAATAGAGTTAAAATGTGACTTATTTTTTTTACCATATGAACAAAGATCACATACTTTTGAAGAATTAGACAGAAGTTCTGATAAATCCTTAATAAGTCGATTCATAGTCAACTTAGCTAAATTTATAAGTTTACAATGTCCTAAAATAATATGCCACAACCAAGAGTGATCTTCCATTTCACAAAGACAAAGTAAGTCTTGTATCCTAAGGTCATATAAGTTTATAGTGTAAATATTCTCATGCTGATTGGAAGAAAGAATTAATGCACCTTTTGAACTATGTAAAATACATTTGTAATTCCTAAATTTCAAAAGATAAACTTCTTAAAATAATTTACTTATTCATATGAGGATGTTATTAAGTCCTACAACAAATAAAACAATTTAAATTGAAGGTTTTCCAAGAATAAAAATGTTACATATACTAATGATTTATCTTTGAGCACTATCTCCAAAAGTTACATTGCATTTTTTATCTTGATAATATTATTAAAGAAATTTTATTTAGAGTCATTTATCTCGATAAACCACTATCCATGTACCAAATGTTTTTTTGGTACTTTCTCTATTTTACTGGTAACAAAGAATTAGTTTTTTGGAACCCAAACCTTCTTTGGTTTTATATTATTATAAAATAAGATTTTAGGTAACTGTATTTTTTCAATATTATAGTTTTGAGAAAATGTAATTTCCTTAGAAAATATGAATTATGAAAACCTGTACACTGAACTCTATTTAAAGAATAATTATTTTTCCAATGTTCACCACTTTTACATTTTTTGAAAAATAGATCACATTTTGGAATGAAATAGTTATTAATAAAATAAGTTTTTGGTTAGAAAACCCCATTATGGAATTATAACTATGAGTTATAATTTATTTTTAAATATTTTAGATGATTTCTTTACCATTTGTAAACATAGATAATAGTTTCTTCAAAATATAAATATCTTATTTTAGTTTCACAACAAAAGTTTTATCCTTATTATAAAAATTATTAGAACTAATTTTTAAAAAATAATTTTCTCAGAAATAGACCTTTCAAGTTCTTTATAAAGTCTATTATTTTAAAAATTAGTTTTATATAGATATTTATAAATATATGATATTTCAGTCATTAAGATATTTATTCTTGAATATACTTTCAGAAATGTTTCATAATAAGTATCGTGTTTTTTACAAACTTTATAATTTTATTTTTCAAGAAGTTTAGAAAATCTAGATACATACTCATAACTAGGCAAGGTATCATATTCATCAGTTGAATAAGAATATTCATCTGACAATGTAGAATTTTTCTCATTGTTACTTTTAGTGTTGTTTTTATTTATAAATAAATTTATAAGGGATTCAGTAGTGTTTGCCTTAGCCCTATGAAATTTCTTTTCTAAAAGTATCTTTGTAAATAATCTAATATTTCTCTATCTATATCTTTCATTGCCTAAAGTATTGTATGAAGAACTATATCCAACACTAGTACTCCATGTGTTAAATGATTTCAAAATATTATTTACCTTATAATTATAATATATCATGGTATTTATATATGAATTACTCTCCTTCTTATCTTTTCCTTTATGTTTAGGGGAATTAGGTTGAATATGTCCAATCTTTCTACATTTATAACATATAACTTGATAATATTTTTTTCATTCTCTTCCATATAACTATTTATTATATGTATATATATATATTGAAAAATAATTTGTGCCCATGGTTTTATTCATTATTCTATAATTTTTACCAACTCTTTATTAGAATTTTTTGATGGACTAGAAATGGACTAAATAACAAATTTTTTATTTTTTGAAGATTTCATAACCTTCTTAGTTAACTAATGTTTATTAGAAAAATTAGATTTTGTTGCAAAGGTAACACCTCCACTATTATTTTTCATATTCTCAACATCTATTTTCAGTAGACCTTGGTATGGAAATAAGGTTCCAATATGATCATCAAGAGTTAGATTTGTAATTTTCCATGTATCATCTGAGGCTATACTTTTGTATTTACACTCCTTTTCATGATCTCTATACTTTTCTAAAAAAAATATTATCTTCAATACCTTTCTCTCTAAGAGAATATAAAATATTTATAATAGTTATAAGCCTTTTTCTGAATCTTTGATACTGTCACTCTAGGTAGAAAATAAACGTCTTGATAATCATCAAGAAGCATAACCCTTCTTGTTTCAATAATTTTGGGAAGTTCCAAAATATGTTACTTCCTACAGTTTCCAAATACAATTGGAATCTACACACAAAGAACGATTAATATATATGTTTCAAGTCATAGAACATAATAGAGTGTTTATTACACTATAATTTAGTAGATACGACAACTTTTTTTTTGATTTTTAAAGGTTATAACATCCTTATCAGGAATATTGTAATTACCAGTAAGAATCACAAAAATTATCAACTGTAGTATTAATAAAAAATGTTTTCATAAATCTCTCTAGTACTCATAGTCATTACTATAAAAAATAGAAGGTTAACTGGGATTGATATTTTTAAGGGGTCCAACATTTAACCCTGCTATATTAAAAACAATAGAAACTCATTTTATACAAACACATTAGTGTAAATAGTTTACAATCAATAAATTTATCACAAAACATAATAAAACTTATTGTTGATATAAGATATAAAAAGTCGTCAAGTATTAGTAGTATAACCTTATTTGATACCAGTTGTTGGATCAATAGATTTTACAACGGAATACAAGAGGTTCAGTGAGTTATAGTTTAAAAATATTTAAAGAAAACCTAAAAAAAAAATAAACTTTTAGTAAGAAAAGGCTGAAAAAAATATCATTCAATAATAAGAGAAAAAATTAGAATCAGAAACTGTCTGTTTATAATTGATTAAATTTATCAATATCATAGAAAGACTGATAAAATAATTGTTTATAAAGAAAAGTATACAAAATCACTTTCTAATACACGCAGAATTGAAAATGTAACTTTTAAAAAAAATTAATACAAAATCTGATATAAGTAATAATGACTTATAATATTATTAAAATATATTACTATTTATCCTTAAGAGTTTAGGTAGTCATAACCTAAGAATAAAAAGGTCTTTCTTTCCTTAATAGGAAATCCTTAGATATGATGGACCAGTATAAGACATGTCTTCCAAATCCTTGAAACCCATCGATATGATGATCAAATTTAGATTTTTCTTTCTTAACCAATAAATCCCTTGATATGATGACTGATCTCTATCATTCTAGACCCATAATCGCCTAATCAATTCCATGACCATACAAGAGATTAGAAAAAGAAATAACTCTAAAATAATCACAAACCTTACAATAATTACTTCGAGATCCAACTCTCTAAATTATTACAAAGACTAAGAATGAGAATTTCACATAGATAAAACTTTAGACGATTTGAGTTGAAAATTGTAAGTTCTTCCAACTCTTTAAATAACCTCCTATTTATAGGAAAAGCCTCAATGGTCATATTTAAGAGTTAATTGAAACATCATCAGACAAATTTCACTAGATAAATCATAGTGATCTGAAATAGATGAATATTTTCCATCATTTTATTTATCACCATTACAATGTATTTTTTATTCCATATGTTGGTTAAAAATCTATATACTTTAATAATAAACTTTGGATAATCTTATGGATTTACTTATTGAATGTCAATATGGTAAAGTGAATGAGGGTAATTCTGATGTATCATTACCATGGTTAATCTAATGGTCTTACTTTTATCATTACGGTAGATAAAAATAATTATAACCACTAGTCAATACATAGGTCAATCCAGTTAATCGAAATCACCTTCAGTCCTGATATTTTAGAAATATTTCCATGTATGGTATAAATTTATGTTTTATATAAAAACATACTAAAACAATTTAGATATAAAAATTTAGTTAACATAATTTTCCAAAACAAATGAAATTAAATAGTATAAACTGACACTTTTCGACTCAACATGATCGATAAATCCCATATACAAAAGATGTTAAACTCACGCCTTGATCTGTGTCAACCTAGAGTTCCAATATCATCTCCACAAGATGTTAAACAAAAATCATTATCTTTCGTAACTAGGCATTCAGATCCATATCCACATTAGGTTAAACATGGTCCCCAATTCATCTCAACCAAGACTTCTTATTGGTCTCTATATAACATAGAACACATGACCTGACCCAAAAACTAAACCCCATGCAATTAAAATGGGATGAATAGGGTAAAATGAATTAGAATGTTTAAACCCCTAGTATTTTTATCTCGTTATCAACATGGGATTACTTTATTCCCACATTTAATATTCCTCATATAAGATTCCATCCTAGGAGGAATATTCATATGTGACCAGTGTGCTAAACATGAATGCATTCCCAAAGGTTCCCCACATGACTACTATCCTAAATGAAAGTTGATGCCCTATCAATACAGAAGTTATGTAATTAACCAGTACTCATAAGGAGGTGGAACCAAGAATGAGTTCCATGAATATGAATCAAATCTATAAGGGAGAAATGGAATATGAAACAAGTTCCAAGTATAGATATTTATAAAGAGGATACTACATCCCATCATCATGTTTCAGTCAAGGAGTAGACATCTCTATTAAATGTGATGATAACCGCCCACTTTTGGAGAGTGGTAATATAAGGAAATAGAAATATAGTGCATAACAACATATAGGAAGACCCCGATGAAAGCATTGAAAATAATATCATAAGAGTTTAAGTAGAAACCTTGGAAACTATATTTTTAAGAAAATATATTAGATAATATAACCCTATGACTGAATTTAAGGATAATTATAATTATATGATAACATAAAAAAGTGTTTTTAAGGTATATATTATGTTGATTAACTAAAAATACATCCTCATCTTAATACTAAAATTTGATGTGGCTCTTTCAAATTGGTACCTATTGGTAATAACTCTGAAAATGACACATTGGGCTTAAATAAACTAATACCTGGTGCATGAGAAGAGTCATTTAATCACACCTAGTTTGATAATCTTGGGGGATATGATTTTATTAATAATTTTTTTATAAACCATTATGAAGTATTTAAAAACATATTTACAATTAAAAAATTTTCCCAATGAAACCATGATTATGACTTTGATCTCAGTTACACATAAATTTTCAATTTATATTAAGTTTTTCACTATTATTCAAACTATACATTATGGTTTATAATGTTATGATATAATATAGTTTATATCATTGTTTATAAATTTAACATGGTGTAAGGAATGAAAATCATATCCATGAACATAATCCATGTAGGGATTTCCCTCTTGAGAAAGATAATAAAGTTAGAGCTAGAGCTGAAGCTGAATAAATTATAAATATTTTGGGGTAGTTGACTTAGGTTATAACAAATAACATGGATTGTATAGACCAACCTATAGATTAAAAATATGGTGTAACAGTGTTATACTGCTTTAGGTGCTAGAAACTTTCATCATTAAATTAAACTTTGAATTCATTTTTAGTGGAGAAATGGAAAAGTTCCTTATAGAATATATTTCTTAATCTGGGATATAATTAATTGGAGATGGTCATCATGTTAGTTTATAATATCTCAGGTGATAAAAATAAATGGTGGTACTTGATTCAAAATAATTTTTATAAGGAGTAAATAAAGATCACTGAATGGATGTATTTTAAGGCACTTTTCCTAGAAAAATAATTTCTTCATTAAAAATGATTGGATTTGGAGCGATAGTTCTTGAGTGTGAGAAAAATGGAAGTGGAAAATGTTACTAAGTATAAATCCAACATTACAAGGTTATCAAGTATTTTTGTGGAGTACATACATAATCTAAAGATTGGTATTTACCATTTATTTTATGAGATAAATCTAATCCTTCAAATGGAACTAGTCTCCCAAAAAGTACCATCATACAAGGACATAATATAATGTGTTATCAAAATGGAAAAATAAATTCTCCATGTCCAATGAATTTAAAGGAAGTAAAGATAAGAAAAGTGTTACAAACCAGTTTGGAGCAGGAAATGTGGTAAAAGTAAAAAAGGAAAGGGTGTAATTTTCATATTGTAAAAATTCATAATGAAACATTATAGAACATAATTTCTAGGAATGGGAGTTTTCTAAACGTGTATAGAGAAAGGCCACCGTGTTTGTGATTACCTAGGAAATAAGGAAGCTACAAATGTTCAATGATTCAACTTTAATGATATTAGATTGTATGAAAATTATTTTCCTCAGTGTAAAGATAATTTTCATTAGGAAATGCATATATTTAAAGTCCAAAATTATGTGATCATATTTTCTGAAGTGGGAGTTAACTAGGATGTGGTGGTTTTTACTTTAATCATATCCTCAAATTTAGTTAATGATTTATTTGATTCTGGATTGTCCTACTCTATTATATCTTCCATGTTTGATAAGAAATCTATATACTTATCTAGAACCTTAAATAAGGTAGATATCAATCAATACTCTTAGGAGAAGAATTTCTCCATAAAGGATACAAAATTCATTTGCCATTATGACACATAAATGTGCCCTATCTGCTAACTGCATTATTATAACCATGATTGATTTTGATTTTTCCTTGGTATGGATTGACATTCAAAATTTTATGCTAATATTTATTCCAATAAGAATGAAATTATTATTTATGATGAAGATATTGAATTCCATATATTTAGAGGGGAGACTTCATCAACTAATTAATATATAGATCCACCCTCTTAATTATTTTGAATGTAATCCTTAGGGAATAAGAGAATACATAGTATGTTAATGGAAATAGTTATCTTCAAATTAAGGATGTACCTATTTTATATGAATATATTGATATATTTATTGATGAATTTCTTGGATGTCCACTAGATAATGAAGTAGATTTTTCCATTAATTTAATCCTTAATGAAATACTGATATCAAATAATGTTTATTGAATGGTCAGTGTGGAATTAATGGAGTTGAAGAAATAGCTAGAGGAGTTGTGTGATAAGGAATATATACACCATAGTGTTTTACCTTGGGGAACCCCTATGTTTTTTGCTATTAATAAATATGGATATATTAGGCTCTTCATTGATTTTAGGTAAATCAATGATATTATAATAATGAACAAATACCCTATGCCTCACATTGAAGAATTGTTCGATCAACTTCATAGAGATCAATATTTTTAAAAGATTGACCTTGATTTTGGGTATCATCAATTGTGAGTAAATAAGGAAGATAATATGAAGATATAATTTCAATCAAAGTATGGACATTATTATTTCACAATAATTTCATTTGGATTAATTAATACACCCCCTAGGTTCATGGATTTAATGAAAAAATTACTCAAGGAATATATTGATAATTTCATTTTTGCATTTGTGGATGATATTTTAATGTACTCTAAGAGATACAAGGAGAATTATAATCACTTGAGTATAATTTAGAGACACTTAAAAGAAAATAGTTATTGGGTAAATTTATAAAGTGTGAACTTTGGATTCATAAATTTCTTATTATTATTTCCCATATTTTTTCTAAGGATAGAATCTCAATTGATCATGTGAAGACAAAGTTAGTCAACAAATGGCCTACACCATTGAATATAATAGAGGTATGTGGTTTCATTATTTTGGCAGGTTATTATTGATTATTTCTCTTAAAAATATTAATTGGATAACTCATTAACCAACTTACACGTATAAGGGTTAAATTCATATGGAAAAAGTAATTTTAAGAATATAATTTGGAATTGAAGAATATATTGTTGAATGTTGTGATTTTGACTCTACCATCAGGAAATAATGAATTTTTTATATATAGTGATTCATCAAATAAGGGAATCTATTTTCCTTATAAAAAATGATAATTTTATTACCTATGTATCAAGGTAGTCAAAGATTCTTGGAAAATGTATCCAACCCACGATATTGAGTTGGAAATCCAAATATTTTCTTTAAAGACGTGGAAAATTTATCTCTATTATGAAAAGTGTCATATATATATGAACCATAAGAGTTATAAATACATATTTACATAGAAACAAATCAACACGAGGATAATTGGATGGATAAAGATACTAAAGGACTATGATATCTCATTACACTACCACCTAAGGAAGAAAAATAAGGTACTAGATGCATTGAGTAGGAAAGATAATGGATTTCTGACCAATATGAAGATTGATATGGATCTTACATTCTGGGATATAGTAAATATGTATATGGGAATTATTAAGGAAGGGGTAAATCACTTTATTTTGAAATTATTTACAAACCATCTTAATTAGAAATGAAAAAAAATTCTCTATCTAATGATGATAATTTTCAAAATAAAACTAAAGTTTTGAATGATGTAAAATTAGTATACATTGTTTGTGAAGATGTTATTATGAAATTTGGAAAGATACTATGTGTTCCATGTATACATAATATGAAGTGGGGATATTGTTTAGTGCTTTTATCTCTAATTTCTCTATACATCCTGGTAGCACTAAGAAGCATAGATATTTTAAAGAACCTTTTTAGTGGGATAATATGAAGTGGGAAGTTATTGATCTTGAGTCAAGATATTTAATTTTTCAATAGGTGAAGGCTATGAGACAATATCCTATATGAAACATGAAACCTATACCTATTCTTATGTATGAATGGGATGATATTATTATGAAATTTGTCATCAGATTACCAAAGATTCCAAGAAAGAGTGATGCAATATGGGTAATTGTTAATCACCTCACCAAATATATATATTTAATCACTATAATAGAATATTTAATTATTGAGAACCATGAATGGATCTAAATTAATGAAGTTTTAAGACTTCATTGAGAACCTCTTTCAATTATGCCTGATAATTATCCATGATTTACATCCAAATTCTGGAATATTCTTTACAAGGCTTTTGATACTAAGATTTATTTGAGAACCACTTATTTCCCTCAAGATAATGGATATTCTTAAAGGACTATTAAAATAATAGAAGAAATTTTGAGGTCATTCTCTCTTGAATTTGATGATTTGTGGGATCAGTATTTACCTTTGGTAGAGTTCTCTTATAAATATATCTTACATTAATGTATTAAAATGGAACCGTATAAAGCATTATATAGAAATAGATGCCATACCCCCACTTTTTGGGATGATTTTCGTGAAAGAATGATTATAGGCCTAGAAATTGTAGAAGAGAAAATGAAAATGGTAAAGACTATTCAAACATAT
The DNA here is from genome assembly GCA_963277665.1 of Viscum album. Taxonomy (NCBI): domain Eukaryota; kingdom Viridiplantae; phylum Streptophyta; class Magnoliopsida; order Santalales; family Viscaceae; genus Viscum; species Viscum album. Next base: position 352,139,484 of record OY728155.1, on the reverse strand, counting down.
ATCAAAGAATACCAATGAAGTAAAAAGACCATTGAAGATAATAAAAGGAAATATTTGTAATTTTATGTGGGAGATCAAGTTTTCTTAAATGTATCTCCATATAAGGGTGGTATAAGGTTTTGTAAAAAATGAAAATTGAGCCCTAGGTTTATTAGTCCTTTGGAAATATTGGAAAGAATTGGAGTTTTGGCATACCATTTGGCAATGCCCCAAGCATCTATAAATTGAATGATGTGTTTAATATATCATTTTTAAGGAAGCACATGTTAAACCCAACACATATTCTCACCTATGAAGAATTATAATTGGATCCTGATCTATCTTACTATGAAGATACTTTCTATATTCTAGACACTAGAGAATAAGTGTTGAGAAATCAGACATCTCATCTAGTAAAGGTACTTTATAGAAATTATAAGATAGAAGAGACCACGTGGGAATCTGAAGAAATTATGATGAAGAACTACCAAAATTCTTACATTGTGTGACATCCTAGAAATTTTGAGGTTGAATTTTTTTAAGGAGGAAATAATGTAATACCCTGAGACTTTAAAGTGTTTTTTTTAAATTTAATGTTTTCAATGGCTTACAGTATACGCAAACCTGAGTATAAAAGAACTAAAAATAGTATACCATTATAACCTATCCATTAAATCTATAGTTATTAATAATACTAAATAAATTATAAAAATTTTATGGTTTACACATGTATAAAAGTATTCAATTCTTATTAATTGATTAGAATTAAATGAAAAACTAATTGAAAGTAAAAGGAATTTTTTCTTGAAAAAAAGATTTTTATGCATGTAATGTATTTTTATTATAATATGATAAATTAATCACTATTGGTAAATTATTTTAATGAAATATATATATTATATATTCAATCAAATTTTTTATTGTTAATCTAATATTTTTTTTCTATTCATAGGATAATAATAAATCCAATTTTATGCTTAATTTTACTATTTTTTAAAAGAAGTTTCATCACATTTTACACAATTATTTTAAAATTTATTTATTTAACTTTTAGAAGATGTATTTTATAAATTTAAATTAATTTGTAAATCATTATGGAAAAAATTATATTAGAGTGTATCTTTGATAATTATTCGAAAAGATTAATTTTTGGATGAATAGAGAAAATATTGATTTTTATTGAAAACTACCTTTTCATTTAAAGAATTTGAAAAGTTAAAATTTTCATTAAAATTATATAAAAAGTACAATTAGACAAATTATATTATTATTACCCCAATTTAGGTCACAAAAATCAATTTTTTAATGAATTTTTTATAAGAACTTCCTATACTTGAGGAAACTTTTAATTGAAAAATCACTTTTTTGTCATGCTTGCAGGTTTAATTTTAAATTATATTAGTACACTTATGTTTATTGAATTTGGTAAAATATATTTCATATTTGGAATAAAAATAATTTATATTATTTCATAACTTCAGCTTAATTATTGGTTATAATAAATAGTAAAGAAAATAAAAATTAATTACCACTTTTAAGGTTAGAACTTGTTTACTGGGGGATTAAATAAGAAGATAAAGGTTAAAATGACCTAAAAACTTATCTAATTTATTTTTATTGAAATATTTATATCATATCCCATATAATTATCAGCAATGGTCTATTTTTGTTCCATTTTGTGAGTTTAAAATGTGGTTATATTTTATTTTTGTTTCAAAATTCCTAGTATATACTCTCCCCCCTTATAAAAGTACACCCTCATCTCCTCTATACGATTTTAGATCTATTTGGATCAAAATATACCTACTAAAATAATTTCATTAAATTATTACCCATTATCTAGAGTCCTTGTTTTTATTAGAAAACTATACCATGAAGGCTTTAGGTTTAAACCTAAATAGGTTCTCCTAAGAAGAGGTATAGTTCTTAAGACTGTGTCTTTATTAAATTTCATTCTATATCCAATAAAATGTTCTCAAAATATGATATAATAATGTAAGAACCCGATTCTTCTTCTTGAGGTACAATTTTCTTCTTTTCCTTTTTTTCTTAAGTGTTTTTGACAAAATAAGGAAAATGGGGAAAAATCCCAAATTTTGTGGGTACACGCCATGTGCTTTTATACATGCCATGTACTTTGGCCTTATGGGATGAGTACATAGGTTGTGTAGCCTTGTTGGTGATGAAATGTGTACAAAATGACTACATGTCGTGTAGTGGGTATTTACATGCCATGTAGTCAGTTGGCAGGTGAATAGTAAGGCGATGAAGGTGGAAGCCAGCTAAGCGATAGTACACGCCGTGTATTCGGAAATACATGCCATGTACTCATGTCGGCAAGTGAATAGTTCGGTGGTGAAAAGATTCCCCCAGAGGAAAAATTAAGTGATGAAAAGTACGCGCTGTGTACTTGAGAGTACATGCTGTGTAGTTTGTTTTTTCCGCTTAAAATGGGCAGTAGCCTTTTCTGTTCATAGAGAAATCTTAGAATGCCGGAGGAGAGTAGGAGAGACAGTCGGAGCTTAGAGGATCTCCCGACCGCACACTAGGAACCCGATTCCGTATCCGTCGATCATGTTGGGACCGAAAAAGTAAGACCTACCTTCTCCTTAATATGTTATTACCAATTATTTCCCATGGGGAATTTATTTGATGTTGAACATGTAGTTGTTTATCTCAGATCTACGCCTTTCTCATGAATTTCGGTAGGCGACGTTCGCTTATACCTATCAAGGGCGATCAAGGTAGGTGGTCTGGTGTTTTTTTCCAACTTTTGAGTAGAATTTGTGTACTATTATGCTACGAAACCATGTTTGGGGTATCATATGGATGTGTCCTTTGCAGAAAATTATCTAGAATTTCATAGATAAACTTTTGATAAGTTAAAACTGCTGTTTGGGATCACTGCTTTGATCCAGGAACACCCCTGGGGTGCGTTCCTATGTTTAGACATTTGTCCAGGTTACCCGAGGGTATACCATAAAATTTATCATGCTTTAAAATTTCCGTGAGAGGAATTTTATATAATTTCTTTCTTATATGTTGGGATCTGCCCGGTTACTTGTATAGACATAGGGTTGTGTCTCTTTTAGCCTACGGGCAACCTTTCTCATGCCTGTGGGCAGTAGTTCCTGTGCCTGTGGGCAATAGATTCTATGCCTATTAGAGACAACTTGTACTTCTATGGTCAATATTCGTTATGCCTATGGGCAGACACTTGTGTCTTTCGACTCTGCTTACTTGAGGGTAAGGTTTGTATATTTGAGGATAGTGTTATCATGAATGTTCACCATGGTGATTTTCATATGTTATAACTGTCAAGTTAATGCACATGATTTGCAAGATTAAATGAATATTAAAATGGAAATATAACTTGTAAAGTTAGTTACTTTTGAGTACTTATTAGTTTACTGCATTTACTAATGCTCACTGTTGTAGCACATTTTCACTGACAGTTGGGCACGAGCCTTTGGTGGTTGCCTACTGGGATTTATTTCTCACACCCTGTTTGGTTCATGTTTTCGGCCTAAAAGGAATATATTGATGTAGGTGTCGATAGGGGAAAGGGTCCCTATATAGGTACGTGATTGTGGAAGAGGGGTAGGAGAGCATGGGAACGATCTTAGGCTCGGGATGCTGCTGAGTTCCTGTTGCACTGTTTCGTTTTGTTTAGCTATACCTTGTACTTTGAGCTGTATTTTTTTGTATTGCTGTGTATCTTGTTCTAGATGTTTTTGTAGAATTTGTGACATGCTGCATCTCTATATATATGACTGCTGCTTCACTTTTACTTCAGTTGTATGTTTTTTACTACTTCCACTATTGTATGTTGTACGTTATTTATCTTTTCTGCTGCGCTACACTTTTAAAAATGAGGGCATAGTTTCCCCGATATCAATCCTGGGCCCTCATTGCTAGTTGGTAGCCTCTAGCATTTTTTGAAATGCACTTGAGGTCATGTTACCAACCTGGTTCGAGGCACTCATGGCGTGGAACCCGGATCCATGAGGTTACATAGTGGTATCAAAGGAGTTACTTTTCTTTGACTTACTATTTTGAGCCTTATTCAGGGATAGGATAGAAATGGTAGTTGGTAATAAGATTTTCCCAGGAGTAGATAACCCGTGTATAGGGAAAATCCAGTCTACCTTGTTATTGAATTTATTCTGATTTTTCAATTTTACAGTTGATTTGATTTTCACCATTGGGTGAAACACTTGTGATTGTGCTATTTATATGTTATACGTGGGTTGTATTTGGTAGAAACTCGATGAGATGAGGGTATGCCATCTTATGCATCATTTAGGAACATTATATAAATCACATGCCAGGCATAGTTTCCATGCCATGTAGGTGCATTAGAAATTTCATGTTGTTGTGATAGTTAATGTGCTAAAAAAGCATGCTGTTGTGATAGCTGCTTTGATAAATACCTTCTATTTGAGAGGGTATTGTTGTGTGAGGTTGTCGATAGGATGGACACCAAACTTTGGTTTTTGGGGAGTATGGTACCACAATAACCGGATTTTGGTGGATCATTGACGAGTTTAATTTTTTATAACATGTGTAAGATGCCAAGCTTTGATTCGCGGGGAGTATGGGCCCTCACGGATCGGAATTTTGCACTTAGGTGTTGTATCAACGTTTTTCTAGGTTCCAGAGTAGTTTTTGAGGCTTACTGTCTGGAAAACCTAGAATACACTCCGTCTAGTTCTATGGACACACACTGTGCATTCTACTGTTCGAGAATAAATGAAAAATTGTTAAGTACACGCCGTGTAACTTCAGTACACGCCGTGTAGTCTCTTCTCATGTCAAAGACCAAGTGGGTGGGGAAACGAGGTAGGGAATGGCTTAGGGGAACACACCGTGTACCGGTTGTACATACCGTGTAGTGTTGACCCGGTTTCCGCCCGTGTAACTAACAACATAAACTGAGGAAACCATAAGACATACACATCATGTCTACCTTGAACACGCCGTGTAGTCTAACCCAGGTACTCGGCCGTGTCACGAACAACACGGGTCGGTGTTTTCTTTCTTTGTGCATGCTGTATTCTCCTGGAACACGCCGTTCAGTGTTAGCCGTGTAGCCGGACATGTAGCGAGCAACACAGGTCAGTCTGGGGATTCTTTTATCATGCTGTGTCTTTTTGAAATGTGTCGTGTAGTGTGACCTGGGTACACAGGCCGTGTCATGAACAACATGGGCCGGTGAAAGATTGTTGAGTGCACGCCGTGTACCTTTGGGACATGCCGTGTAGTTTTGTTTTAGGAGATCCGTGTGTCTTAGCCATGTAGAAGTACCCATGAAGGGAAGGAGGATTCAAGTACACACCGTATAGTCCGAAGAAACGCCATGTGTTTGGGGTGTTACACGACCAGTTTTAGCTGGAGTACACGCCCAAGAGAATGGATTGCGAGAACACACCGTGTACTATTTATACTCGTCGTGTAGTCAAGTTTTGTAAATCCTGAATTCTTTCTTTCTCATGTTCCCTTCTTCGTCTCCTTGTTTTTAGTCTTTGATAATATTGATCTAAGGTGTGCGTTTGATCTTGTAGAGTCATGCCACCGAGGCGACCACCGGTTGTTCACCAAGAGAGCAGTGACGATTATACTCTTGAGATGGTAGTCTATGGTCTACCAGTGGATCCTCCAGCAGTTCCAGATGTGACGCCAGCCGTTATACTGAACACAAGCATGGAGGCACAGTTCTGTGAAGGTTTCATGCGGTTAATGCATACCTTCCAGGGAGCACCGCTTGCCGCCACATCTATGTAAGAGCTGACGCCTATATTCCTGTAGCAGCATCCGCCTATGTTTTCAGGGGATGGAGGACCATAGGCTGTGGAGTCATTTCTCGATTCAATGCAAACTATTTTCGAGCATCTAGAGATGCCTCTATGGCGGAGGGTCAAGCTCGCTCCTTATATTCTGCGTGATTCCGCCAAGCGGTGGTGGGATATTACCACCCATTTTGAGCATCACCGTGACATGGCATGGTAATATTTTAAGGCATCTTTCTATGACTTCTTCTTCCCTGAGATGCTGAGGGAATATCCAACTGGATAATTCATGAATCTGCAGCAAGGTTCCATGTCAGTGATGGATTATTCTACTCGCTTCACCGAGCTTCAACCTTTTGCACCCATTCTGGTGGGTGATGAGATGTTGAGGGCTAGACGCTTTGAGGATGGTCTTTGATATGACATCCGAGCACTGGTTAATGTTATCATGTTGCCTAAAGTGCATGATATTGTGAACCAAGCACTGAATACTGAACAGAACCTGTGAGAATCTAGTGGTGTGGGCCAGGGTGGTTCGATACTAGTTTCTGGTACTATTTCTACCAGTAAGAGGAAGAGGCAGATGGATTTCTCTCACGGTGGCAGTACTAGCCAAAGGTATACTTCAGGTGTCCAGGTCATGTGCTACCAGTGTGGTAAAGAGGGGAACAAGAGACCACATTGTCCATGTGACCCAGTGAAGTGCTGAGGTTGCGGCAGGATGGGTCATCTTTAGCATTTTTTCAGGGTGTTTCCACCAGTGGCTAGTGAGAGTGGTTCTGTGCAGATTCTGGGTGTAGGAGAAGGACCCAAAACTTCTTACCTATCATGAAATTGGGGTAAGTTAGGGTTTGCAGGTAGAGATGGTGGTCGTGGATATGGTAGCCAGACACCTGAATCTCAAAGGAAGGAGGGCGGGACAGCTCAGGGTAGCCAGGCTATGTCGCAGGGCCGTGACACTGGGCAGACATATGCAGTGAAACAGACCCAACAGGAGCAGGATCCCAGACCATCTACTATCAGAGGTACTATTTTAGTAGCTTCTGTTTTATCTTCTATACTTTTTGATATGGGTGATACACATAACATTATATCTGTGCCAGTTGTGGAGAGCCTTGGGCTTTTTGTTTCTTCTTATTTTGATGTTATGATGCTGGACACTCTGTTGGGAACTAGAACGGCTGGTGTGCGTTAGTGCAAGGAGTGCCCCTTTGAGGTTGGTGGGTGTCATTTTCTATGGGACTTCTATGTCTTGGAGATGACGAGCTATGATTTCATTCTCGAGATGGACTAGTTGGTACCTTTCTGAGCCTTTGTGTATTGCTATCGTCGTAGGGTTAGTTTCACGTCACCATAGGGCGGAGAGTTTTTATACAAGGGTGAATGGGATGTCCACACGAGCCGAGATGGACCCGAGCATCATGGGCGAGGTGGAGTGACATCCTAGATTGAAAGTTTATATATGGATGATCAGGGGACTTATCATAAGGACTTCCCTCCAGTAGTTGATCGTTTCAGGGATGTCTTCCTGGATGACTTTTCAGGTCTACCTCCGGAACGAGAGGTGGATTTCTCTATTGAGATTTTTCTAGGAGCGACACCAGTGTCCATTCCTCATTATAGGATGGCTACACATGAGTTATAGGAGATCAAAAAATAGTTATAGGAGTTTTAGTCAAAGGGTTTCATCTGACCCAACACTTCTCTTTGGGGTTCGCTGGTCCTTTTTGTGAAGAAGGTGGACGGTACCCTCAGACTTTGTGTGGTTTATCAGAAGATTAACCAACTGACACTTAAGAACTAATATCCCTTACCGAGGATTGATGATCTTTTGGATCAACTTCGGGGAGAAAGAGTGTTCTCGAATATTGACTTGAGGTCTGGATATCATCAGTTATGCGTTAGACCATCTGATATACCTCTCACAGCCTTCAGGAGCAGGTATGGTCTATATGAGTACTTGGTGATGTCGTTCGGACTCACGAATGCACCAACAGTTTTCATGGATCTGATGAATCGTGTGTTACACCTTTATCTGGATTCTTTTGTGGTAGTTTTTGTGGATGATATCTTGGTTTACTCTCACAATCGACACAACCATGCTACCCATATGGAGATTGTATTGAGTACACCGAGAGATAACCGACTATATACTAAGCTCTCAAAGTGCCACTTTTGGATGGACCAGATACACTTGTTGTGTCATATTATCTCAGATGCAGGAGTTGCAGTGGACCCAGAGAAAGTGAGAGCAGTAGTGTCCTAGGAGAAACCTAAGAATGTGTTTGAGGTACGAAGTTTCTTAGGGCTGACTAGTTACTACATGCTCTTTATACAGGACTTCTCCCACTTAGCAACGCCTTTGATGGGTTTGACTAAGAAGGGTGTGAAGTTTGATTGGTCAGAACATTGTGAGATAGCCTTTCAGGAGCCAAAGAAAAGGTTGACATTAGCACCAATCCTGATATATCTAGAGCAAGGGAAGAGATATACAGTATACTGTGATGCATCAGGTATCAGGCTGGGAGTAGTGTTGATGCATGGAGATTGAGTGGTTGCGTACGGGTCTCAACTGTTGAGGCCACAAGAGAGAAATTACCCAATGCATGACCTAGAGTTGGCTACAGTTGTTCTTGCATTGCGCTGTTGGAGAAATTATCTCCTGGGAGAGAGTTTTGTGGTTTTCAATGACCAAAAAAGCCTCAAGTACATCTTTACTCAGCGTGAAATGAACTTGCGACAGCGAAGGTGGGTTGAATACCTTCAGTACTTTGACTTTGATCTTGCCTATACACTTGGTATGGGTAATGTAGTTGCTAATGCACTGAGAAAGAAGACTTAAACACAGGCAGTTCATGAGGCCAGCGGTGAGTGGAAGCTTGTGTCTTTGTTCTCTGAGATGTATTTGGAGGCGCATTTTAGTTTGGGGAAAGCCTATATTTCATCCTTAGTTGTGACTTCTACCCTCCTGGATTGGGTTAGGATGAGAAAACTATCGGATTCAGATGGCCTAGTTCTACACGAGTTAGTGGAAAGTGGGGACCCTCTTTCTGGTAGGATGATAGGTGATGATGAGGTACTGCGTATCCATGGAAGAGTGTGTGTTCTAAGGGATATACATGATGTGTTGATGTAGGAGTTTCTTGCTTCAGCTTGGGCAGTACATCCCATAGTTACAAAGATGTACCATGACTTGAGATGTTTGTGATGGTGGCCAAGTATGAAGAAATAAGTAGTTGGTTTTGTTATGAGATGTTCCACCTATCTATAGGTGAAGGTGGAGCATCAGATTCCCGCTGGACTGTTACAACAGTTACCCATTTTTGAATGGAAATGGGATGATGTCGCGATGTATTTCGTGACAGGGTTTCCGTGGTCACATTGAGGAAATGATTCCATGTGGGTCGTTGTGGACAGACATATGAAGGTAGCTCACTTTTTGTCGATCAAGGAGACCTTCGGTGTTGATGAGCTCAGGAAGTTGTATATCCAAGAGGTCTTACGTCTTCATGGGGTCCCTTGTTTTATCGTTTCATATAGGGATTCTTGTTTTACATCTTGTTTCTGGAAGAGTTTTCAGAGGGAACTAGGTACATAGGTGCTCTTGAGCACAAATTACCACCCTCAGACTGATGGCTAGTCAGGGCGTATGATACAAGTGCTTGAGGACATGCTGCATGCATGCATCCTAGACTTTGGGGGCTCTTGGGAGAAGCATATACCCTTGGTTGAGTTTTTCTATAATAATAGTAGTCAGGAAATATTGAGATGGCACCTTATGGGGATTTATACGGTAGGCCATGCCGATCACCCTTGTGCTGGATGGAGGTAGGTGAGACAACTTTATTGGGATCACGTCTCATACAGGAGACTTCATAGCAGGTCCAATTGATACAGAATAAGATGGATACTGTGCTATCTCGTCAGAAATCTTATGTTGATCACCGCAGACGACCCTTGGAGTTCATGGTCGGGGATCAGGTTTTCTTACGTGTTTCACCGAGGTTGGGACACAAGCGAATTAGGAGATAGGGTAAACTTTCACCGAGGAATATGGGGATGTTTATTATTCTAGAGAGAGTCGGTTCGGTTGGCTATCGGTTGTAGTTACCACAGAGGTACATGACCATTCATGACATCTTCCATGTATCTCAACTACTCCATTATCACTCAGACCCATCTCATGTTTTTCAGCCCGAGGAGGTTGAGCTTCAGGTCGATGCATCCTTTGAAGAGAATATGATTCGTATCGCTGATAAGAACACGACGGTTCTCCGAGGATGGTCAGTTTCTCTCGTATGGGTGCTATGGCAGCATGGCCAAGTGCAGGATGAAACCTTGGAGCGGGAGACCGACATACATGCTCAGTGGCCAAAGTTGTTCTAAGATTTATCTTCACCACCCTTGGAAGGGAAATTCAGGGAAGAATTTCTTTCAGGGGGGAAGTTTATAAGAACCAATTTCTTCTTCTTGAGTTATGGGTTTCATCTTTTCCTTTTTTTAAGTGTTTTTGAGAAAATAATTAATCTGGGGAAAAATAACAAATTTTGTGGGTACACGCCATGTACTTTTCCACACATTGTTTACTTTGGCCGCGTGTGATGAGTACAGAGGGTGTGTAGCCCTATCAGTGATGAAAGGTGTAAAACCTGACTACACGCCATGTAGTAGTTATTTACACACCGTCTAGTCCGTTAGAAGGTGAATAGTGAGGCAGTGAAGGCAGCCACCAGCTGAGCGACAGTACACGCCGTGTATTCGGAAATACACGTCGTGTACTCATGTCGGTAATAGAACAGTTCAGCAGTGAAAAGTATCCTCCAGAGGAACAATTAAATGATGAAAAGTACACACCATGTGCTTGAGAGTACACACTATGTAGTTTGTTTTTTTTCTTAAAACAGGAAGTATCCTCCTCTATTCACAGAGGAATCTTAGAATGCTGGAGTAGAGTGGGAGAGACGACCGAAGCTTGTAGGATCTCCTGACCGCACACCGGGAACCTGATTCCGTATCCGTCGATCATGTTGGGACTGCAAGGTTAAGCCCTCCCTTCTACTTAAGTCGTTCTTACCAATTCTTATCCTTGGGGAAGTTATTTGATTTTTATCGCGTAGTTGTTTATCTCAGATCTATGCCTTTATCGTGTGTTTTAGGAGGCGACGTTGGTGTATACTGATCAGGGGCGATCTAGGTAGGTGCTCTGGTGTTTTTTTCCAACTGTTGAGTTGAATTTGTGTACTATTGTACCACAGACCCATGTTTGGGGTGTCGTATGGCTATGGCCTTTTTTGAAAATTTTCAAGAATTTCATAGATAAATTTTGATAAGCTAAAACCACTATTTGGGATCGCTGCTTGGATCTGGGACCACCCCTGGGGTGAATTCCCCTGTTTATCCATATGTCCAGGTTATCTGAGGGTATACCATAAAATTTAGCATACTGTGAAATTTTCGTGAGAGGAATTGTATATAATTTCTTGCTTATATATTGGGCTCGACCCAGTTACTTGTATAGCCTGAGGGCAGTGTCTCGTTTAGCCTGCAGACAACCTTTATCATGCTTATAGGCATTAGTTCCTGTGGCTATGGGAAATAGATTCTGTGCCTATGGGAGACACCTCATACGCCTGTGGGCAATATTCGTTATGCATGTTCATAGACACCTGTGGGTTTCAACTCTGCTAACCTGATTGTAAGGTTTGTATGTCTGAGGATAGTGTTATCATGAATGTTCACCATGGTAATTTTCATATGTTATACCTATTAAGTTAAAGCATATTCTTGTTATGGTTAAATGAATATTAAAATGGAAACATAACTAGTAAAGTTATTTAGTTTTTAGTACTGCTTAGTTTACTGCATTTACTACTTCACACTGTTGTTGCACATTTTCACTGACAATTGGGCATGGGAATTTGGTGGTTTCCTATTGGGATTTTTTTCTCACACCCTGTTTAGGTCATGTTTTCAACCCAAACAGACTATATTGCTGCAGGTGTCGATATGGGAAGGGGTCCCTATATAGGTACATGATTTTTGCAGAGGAGTAGGAGAGCATGGGACCAAGCTTAGGCTCGTGATGCTGCTGAGTTCCTGTTGCATTGTTTCGTTTTGTTTAGCTGTACCTTGTACTTTGAGCTGTATTGTATTGTATTGTAGTGTATCCTATTCTGTTTGTTTTTGTAGAATTTGTGACATGCTGCATCTCTATATATATAACTATTGGTTCTCTTTTACTTCAGTTGTTTGTTGTTTACTACTTCCTCTATTTAATGTTATACGTTTTTTTATCTTTTCCACTGTGCTACACTTTTACAAATGAGGGCATAATTTACCCACTATCAGACCTAATCCCCCGCTACTAGTTGGAAACCTCTGGCATTTAGGGAAATGTGCTTGAGGACATGTGACCAACCAGGTTCGGGGCACCCGTGGCGTGTTACCTGGATCTGGGATGTTATAAATCATAATATAATTATCATATATATATTGATATATTATTATTTTAATGGAGTAACCTATATACATCCCCTTATCCATCATATGGGGAATTAATTCCCCGATCGTGTGTACGGTGGACTACCACCATGTAGACTAATGTAATTCGTGTTCCATAATCACCTATCACAAATAGATATAATGAGGGAATTGATATATATGTATATATTATATTTATTAAATAATTAAACTTGTGAAATTATAATATCACTTATAACTTATTACATTCTAATATGTTTTAAAATGATAACATCGCTCGTGCGTATGTGTAAACTACAACCTCCACTTAGTGATGTGAAACATTTTTCATTTTATTTTGTTATGGATGGTAATAAGTACATATTTAATGAATATATATGATATATATGACAGAATAATTATTCTATTAAGCTTAATTATTATTTACCTTTATTTCATTCTATCCATAAAAAAAAATGAAATAGCATTAATGTGTATGTACGACCTACCATCTCCATGAATGGAGAAGTTCATTTTTATGTGTCTAACTTTTATAGATTACATTAAATACATATATAATGAATATGTATTATATTTATACCATGTTTAAAATTATGGATATTATGTAACCCTGATCAATATACAATGAATAGAACTACATAATCAAAACATACATGACCAATGATGTAGTTATTACCCAAACAATGATTTTAACAAATAATTATTCATAAAAAGGTGATAATCGATTATAAGTAAATAATATATGGTATTATATATATATATATATTATGGTTATATAATAGTTTTATAATAAATATATATTTATTATAATGTATTTTCAGACACATACGAAGGAATTTAAACCAAAGGAAAGAGTTTATTTCAAAATCTCATCATTATTTAGGATTATTTTTGTATATGTCTCCACTAAGGAAATTATTTTATATTTATATCTTAAACAGAAAATATTTTCTTCACCTTTAGGTATTACTATAAATTATAAGTTTTCCTTTCAATTTACTCTTTTTAAAAACTAAAGATACTGAAATAACATTTTGAAGGAAAATCGACTTCATTTCTCTCTTCGATCGAAAATAATTTCTATTCTATGTCCATGTTTTCTAAAAATATTTTCAAAAATTATTTCAATATTCAAATATTATTTTAAAATTTTATTTTTACCTAAATTATGAAATGGAATCTTTTTATCATTTATTAAATGATGCACTTTTTTACCTATTTACAACATTGTGAAAGGAATGTTTATTTTAACATCATTTATAGAATTACTTTTCAATATTAACACTCATTGAATTGAAGCATCCTTTATAGGTTTATATGTTTATATTCAAATAAATTGTTTTCTTCAATATTTTTGATGTATTTAAGTCTTTAAATAATTTATTTCAAAGTGAAAAGGTTATTTTCCACAAGAAATTATCCTGTGATCTTTTAAGAGAATATTCATCTATGTTAATATTATTTGTTGAATATTATGCTTTATTGGGGATTCACTATTTGATACAGTTTTCTATATTAATTTTAATTCTTATGATTATGTTTAGTATTGGGGAAATAATTAACATTTTTCATATTACTTTTCAATATGAATGTTTACGTTGATTATTTTTAACTTCTTTCATATGAGGAATGCCTTGGAATTAGTAAGTGATGGGTGGGGCCCAGTATAAGCCCATGATCAATCGGTAGGTATCTTGAGAAAAACAAGAATGGTTATTTAGATAAATCCTTAACAATTTAGGTAATATGTCTTGACAGAAGGTCGTGACTATATGTTTATAATGTCTAGAAGTATATATTCACTCATTAAGAGAATATTTATTTATGTCTACGTGAATAGTTGATTAGTTATGACATCTATGGATAATTTTCAAGCTTATGTGATTATAACTATATAATTACTTTATTATCACTTATTCATTCCATTTTATTTTCCATGATCAAGTTATTAATTAAATATTATGTGTTTTTATAAAGTTATCTTGACATTTCGTTTATTCCATTCTAATTCATGATATCTTCAATTGTATGCATACCCTTACTAAGCATCGAAGCTCAAACCTTTATTATGTTTCCATTCCCTATGATTCCATGAGGTAAATTTTGATTGATATATAGGGATATTATAAAGAGAATAATGGTGTTATCAATGAAAATACTATATTATATTTTATGTTTTCAATTTCAATGTGAGATTAAATTATGTATCCAGTTTACCAAAAGAACTAAACTATTTAACCCCTTGGGATGAGATCACTTATATATTATGAAAATTTAATAATGTAACCTCCAATTATTATGTACTAGGGTTGGAGATTTTACATAAAAGTATAAGGGGATGATTAATCCTGTCAGACCCCAACCCCTGTTTATTTTATTTTATTTTTATTTGATTTGGGATAATATATATTTTTGTTTAAGGTTTTTTTGGGGTTTTGTTGAGAAATATTTGTGTTTTTGAGGTTGTGGAAGGTTTTTGTGCTTGTTCATGGTTAGTGTGAAAGGTGTGGGGATAAAGTTTATGGATAGGGTGTTTATGACAACCAAAGTGTCATTAAATTGTGTTTAACTCATTCAATGGCCTTTTCTTAGTCTCACATAGTGTTAAAGGAGTCATTTAAGGGATTTGGGTAAATTTTTCAGGTCGCATAGTTTGAGCCCAGTTTTCTCAAACTGTACACCACAAATATGAAAGTTTAGAAAAATGTTCCTAGTAGCATTTTAATGGTTTTTGAGTGGTTTAAAAACCCATTAATCCCATTAAAACAAAAATAAAATTTATTTTATAATCCTGATTTAAGTGATTCCATGCCCAATTTGACCCCATCTCATTTTAGAATCAAACTGAGGGTCCCTTCATTCTATTTTATATTAGGCCACTTTTTAGGCAATTACTCACCAAATGTAAGTGATTATACATGATTTATTCATCATATCCTTCACTTTATTCTTCTTATTTTATTCCTATCTTTGTTTATTGGTTTTTCTTGGCTTGTATACCTCTTTTCAAAACCCTACGATAAGGTTTGGATGGTGTTGGTTGATTTATTTGATGCTAGGGCATGTGGTTTCTTCTTGGGGACGTGTTATTCCTTCTCTAGGAGTTTCATTTCATTCACACATCATTGAGGTAAGTGATTCCATCCATTTACTTTTATTACCATTATATTGGATAACTGAGCTTATTTAAATAAATTCCAAATGTTTTATTCGTGTTGTGATGTGATATTTTGATTTTTTGGGGAGTTTTCATGTTTAAAATTTGATAAAAAATGAGCCTTCAAGGGATTTTCATAAGTATGAATATATAAATACGTTTTCAAAGTATTTGATAGAATTATAATTTGTCTTTTAAAATCAATTTTATTAACTTAATATTGTGTTTTACCTTGTTTGAGTTTTAGTAGTTGTGAGACATGTGAAATCAATCTTTGTGTATGGTTTTTGATGCATTTTTTGTTTGGTGTATATATATGGATCATTGTTATTGGTTGTGAAGCTTATTGTGATTCTATAAATATAAAACATGGGTGTGCTTATAGTTTTATATATATATGAATATACCTTTATGTGTGGTAATATTTATATGTTCAAAGGGTGTACATATAAAGGGGCACACATGCATATAATAAGAATTCCAGAAAAATTTCCATTTTGAACTCCCAGTTTTCAAACACACTTCTCCCAGTTTCCTTTACCTTTCTCCACTCCATTTCCAAAATGATTTTATAAAAACTTCCAACAATCTCTAAATAAAAATTTTGTTTCTAAATGACATAAAATGTGGATTTAATATTATTTTCCAAATCCTGGACTATTTAGAACCTTAAGGTGTAATTTGGTAACTAAATGACATAAAAGTCCCATTTGGAACCCTCTGATATTAAATAATTATCTCACTTTAGTTTTGGAAATGGTATTGAAAAGACATGTGTTTTCATTGGAAATGGTTTTTTACTTGGGGAATTATATGCCCCTATTGGTAATTTTTGATACTTTAGAAATTTGTTTTAAATCTATATGATCTATAGTCCTGGTTTAAACATTTAAAGGTTCTATGTGAGATGATCACCCTTATGGTTATCCTTCTTTTGATAGGGACTTCTCAAAGTAGGTGTTGGGAATGGGAAAGGCACGCACGGTGGAAACAATGGGTTATTCTGAGCAGGTGATGACATCCTCATTCTTCTTTATACTATTATCATTAGATTAATAGATGTCATATAGAGGGTTGAGTGATGATTTCTTTCTAGTCATAATTATATGGGTTAGACTTTCCTTGTAAGATGTTAGGATATGTGTAATTTTCTATTGGTAAGGATAAATTATAGAAGAAAGGTTGGTTATTGAATATAAAGGTGAAAATATGCCGGTGGGTGGGGCCAAACCAAGTGAATCCAGGGATTTATTCTAGGGATATTCCTGAAATTCCCATTATTTTATATGTGTATATTATTACTATTTTCCAATACTTTGGATACTAGTTTATTTAGTATTTTATGCTTTTCCATGTGTGGTTACCTTTATTTATTGTTTTTAGGGTTATTCCCTATTATGTATTCCCAATTTAGTTTCTCTTTACTCTTATGCTTTATCAAAGTAGTATTTTTATTTGGTTTTAATTTTTTTTATGAGAAATTGTTTCAAGATGTAAAATCATGTCTCATTTTAAAATTAGAATCCTTAGAAAGTAGTGTTGATTGTTTTAAAGAGGAAAAAACTATTTTTATTAAATATATTTTAAACTAGCATATATAGACTATTTTGAGAAGGGAAATATATGGATTATGTGGTTCTTACTTATTGAGTTATTTTATCATCACATCCTACTTGTGCCACTTGGTTTTGGTAGACCCAATATGTTTTGAAAGTTCATTTTCATTTAGGTTTTCCTATGATGTGGGTTAGTTTTTTGGATATTGGTTACCAAGAAGTCACATGGAGATCATTCCAGTTTCAATTTGAGTTTAGTTTTGGTTTTATTTTAGTTTCTATTTTGTTTTACTATAGTTTTATTGGAATTTATTTATATATTTATTTAGATATATGGTTCATGTATTCTCCTTTTTATGGAATAAAGTTTTTTCATTTTTATAGCTACTTATATTGCGATAAATAACCATCAATTATATGACCTTTTATTCTTTGGAATAGTTTCTAATCCTGAAGGATTTGGAATGCCTCTTAGGGACTTATCACAAGCCGAATCAAGTTACCTTTTCTTGGATGAACTGGGTTGGTTTGTGACAAAATGGTTTTAGAGGAGGTTTGACCTTGTTATTTGGGGATAAACGAAATTTTGGAGCATGGATTGTTGGAAATAAACTAGTTAGTCACTAGTATGTTCTTTATCACCAGTTATTTAGAAGTAATATTGAACTTATAGGGTGGTCCAAGATGGTTATGACTCCAAATTTGATCTTTGATCTTGGTTGTTTTCAACATTTTTTGTTTTCCATGGAGTTTTTTGTTTGTCTTTGAGAATTGGTGGGTTATATTGAGAAAACCCCAAGCTTAGAGTGGTTATTTTGGAGGAATTCAAATGCATTCATGGATGATGTTCATGGTCTAGAAAACGATGAACAAACCATGAAACTTCCTCTGATGACCTCTAATGTGCTCACCTGATTGGTGCATGGCCTGGAAAACCATGTAGCCAATCCCTATTTAAAAGTAATTCTTTTGAGGTTTTTGGATCTTTATTCAATGAATAGTTTGGTTTCTCTTATTTATTATTTTTATTTGTTTTAGTTTACTTTTGGTGATTTCCAATTGGGTTTCAAAATAGTGTTTGGTTTATTAAAAATTAGATTTCCATAGTGGAAAAATTGGATTCATTGAAAATGAAATGGGATTTTCTGAAAATGGAAAGTGTTTTTGAAATTATTTCTCAGTTTAGAAAGATTTTGAAAACATTGAATAAAAAATGGAATGAAAATGCTTTGGATTTTGATTTTTTTTGAAAAATTTGGTAATAATTTGAATAAATAATCTTAATAGATTTTTATTTGATAATAAATTGTGGCATTGAAAACTTTCATAGGGTATCTTAAATAGTACTTTGGAAATTTATGTTTCTATTTTTTTATTTGAACCTAGTTATTCTTTTTAAAACTCACATATATGGATGGATGTGTGTGGGAAGTGGATGGTTATTGGTTTTTATGGATGGGTTCTTGATCTAGAACAAGGATATAAATATATATGTATGTGTGTGTGTGTGTGTGATTCTTCATGGAATACAAATGGATGGTGTTCATTTTCTAAGTCTTGTTATGTTTTTTAAAATTGTTTTTAAAAGGGAAATTGAAATGTTTTGTTATGTGTATATGTGATGTTATCTTTTTGTGTTTGGGTTTTTCCTTTTTTATATATTTCTTTTATGTGTTGGGGTGTAATTAAAATAGTGATTTGAGATTGGGTTTTGATTCATGATTGAAGTGTGGAGTCTTGTTTTATAAAGAGTTTTTATTCATCTTGTAGCTTCTTGTTTTTGAGTATACCCCAAAAATGTTCTTGTAATGAGTGGATGGTCATACTCTAGGATGTCTTCATCTATGATTAAGTGAAGAACGGGTTTGAGGGTTACTGTTGGTTATTTTTTTGAGGTTTGGGCTAGGTGAGTTTTTGTAATTAGAATCTTGGGAGAAATTATGAATAAGTTTTTCTATGTCTATTATCATTAAATACTATACTCAAAATTTGGATCTAGTGCTAGATTGGAATCCTTTTCATACATTGGATCATGCCTGGGTCTTTTTTGGGTTATCATACACCGTTCATAGTTAACCTATTAGAAGATGTTTTATTTGGTATGGGTTATTGGGACTCTATAAGGGGGTTCTATATGTTTCACTATCAAAATAGGAAGTTTTATTTTAAGATTGTGTGTTCCTGACAATATGGTAGAAAATTCATCAAGACACCAGGAATCTATCCATAGGCCAAGAGTGAAGCTCTTCACATAGTCAATTTTTTTTTTGTGTGGTGGGGGTTTCTAGATCATATTTTCCCCCTGACGTTATAGTGGGGAATTTTTTAGTTTTCCCATTGTATTTATCTTTATTTTTTAAAGTCTCTTAATTTTCTGAAAATATTGGTGGCCTAGTTTTCATGTGGTTCTGTGGCTGTGCTCTATGTTATGAAACTTTTGCAGTTAGATTTTTGGGGATCAATTCTTGATTTGGGTTGTGATCATTTTGGAGATGTTCATGTCTTATGGAAATGATGAATCTTGTTTTGGTTTTATTCTTGGTTTGGTTTTCTTTAATTATGTCTCTCATCAGGTTGGGAGTTCTAGTGTGGTCTATGTGGGTAGAATTTTAAATAGAGGGGACACCCATAATGGATATTATTTGGATATTATCTTGTGTTAGTCGAGTGTGACTTTTGGGTTGAAAGGTCACACAGGTAATTACCGTTTTGTTCAGAAACATTTGGTTTCAGGTTCAATTCTTAATCCTCATTTAGGTGTGTGACTATATGAGGAAATAAAGTTTTTATGTTAGAGGGAATTATCACACCCTAACCTCAGTTTTATTTTATTTAGATTATTTTTATTTTCTTTTGGATACTTGATATTTTCATTTTATGTTTTTTTCAAGGTTTCAATGAGACTATTTTTCATGTTTTGGTGGTTTTGGGTGGTTTTGGTACTATTCAAGGTTAGTGTGAAAGTTATGGATAGAAAGTGGCATGGTGGAATGTTTAAGAAACCCACAGGGTCACTACATTGTGTTTAACTCATTAACTAATCTTTGGGTGGTCTATAATAGTGTTAAGGATGTCATTTGAGGGGATTTTGGGAAACTTTTCAGGTCCCATAGTTTGAATATGGTTTTCCAAAACCGTACAACACAAATTTTTATGTTTAGAAAATGTTTCCAGGAGTACTTTCACGATCTGTGTGCTGTTTAGAAAATAATGAAATCATATCATGTATTCCATTACAACCTAAATAAATTTTATTTTAAAAACCCTATTTAAGTGATTCTACATCATAAATAACCCCCTCTCACTTGGGTATCACCCAAAGGGTTCTCCCATCATTCTTCTTCATTTTGGTCCACTTTTTATCTGATTTCTCACCAAAATGTTAGTGATTTATCATGATATATTCATAAATTATTTTAGTTTCCTCTTATTATATTCTCTATTTCTGGGTTTCTTGAATTCTCTTTGATTAGATATCTCTTTTATGAAACCTATGGTGAGTTTTTAATGATTTGGGTTGATTTATTTTATGCTTGGGTGTGATGATTGTTCCTTGAGACTTGTTCTTCCTCCTCCAGTTGTTTTATTTTGTTCGCACATCATCGAGGTAGGTGTTTCCATAAATTTCCTTTTCAAAACATTACATTTGATTTTTTATCTTGTTTAAATAATTTCTAAATGTGTTATTTAGGTTTTTATGTGCGTGTTTGATTTTTTGTGGTGTTTTCATATTGTAAATTTGATGAAAAATGGGTTTTCAAGGGACTCTCTTAATTATCCCTATATATATATGCATGAAAGGTGTTTGAAAAATGTGAAGTGGTATTTTAAAATTAATTGGATTACCTTAATATTTTTTTATCTCATTTGAGTTTTATTAGTTTGGTAACATGTGAAATCATGCTTTTTGTGTGGGTTTTGGTGCATTTTTGGTTTTTTTTCTTATGTGTAGATCATTATATTTGGATTTGAAGATTCTTGTGATTCTATAAATTATAACCTTGTGTGTTTTTATGGTTTTAACATATATAAAATAATCCCTTGGGAATGGGAATATCCATATGTGCATGGGGTGCACATATAGAGGGGCACACACATACATAATTGGAATTCCATAAAAATGTCCATTTTGAGCTCCAAGTTCTCAAGCACCCTTCTCCCATTTACTTTCCCTTTATCCACTACATCTCCTAAATGATTTTATAAAAACCTCCAAAAAACTACAAATGAAATTTTGGCTGCTAAATGACATCAAATTTGGTTTTCAAATGTTTTTTCCAAATCACATCTCATTCAACACCTTGGGGAGTAATTTGGTAATTAATTGGTATTAAATGCATGTTCGACACCCCTCAATCTTAAATAATGTTATAAATTTTATTTTGTAAATGGTTTCAGAAAGGAAGGATCTTTTTTCGGAAATGGTTTTGGACTTGGGAAATGTTAATTCATGGTTGGTACTTTGTGATACTTTAGAAATTGGGTTTAAATACATATGATTTGTAGGAATATTTGGAACCTTTAATGTATCTATAAGAGATGAAAAATCCTATGGTTTTCCTTCCATTAAGAGGGTCTTCACATAGTTGGTGTCGGGAAATTTCAATGCATGAACAGTGGAAAATGTGGGGTTTTCCAAGGATGTTATAACCTCATCATTCTATTTTATACTATTATCATGGTATTCCATGTTGTTATATTGAGAGTTGAGTGAGGATTGATTTATATTCATTATTAGAATGATTATAACCCCCTAGTAAGAGGATATTCCATGTTTTATTTTCACAAGGGAGACTATTTTAGGTCATCCAACTTGGTTATTGACTATAGTGGTTCATCATATGTCAGTAGGTGGGCCCAAAAATAACACGTTCAGGGATTTATTTTTGGGATGTTTAAGATAATTCCAATGATATATATTTGTATGATTTTAATTTATTTTATAGTCCTTTGGTTACTTGGTTATTTAGTATCTATCTTCTATTCCATTTTTGGATACCTTTATTTCTATATTTTATGGTTATTCCCTCGTATGTATTATCACTACAGTTTTTATTTAAACTCATAATTTATCAAAGTGGTGTTTTGATTTGGTTTCCAAACAAGATTTTAGAAGAGAAATGGTTTTATGATTGAAAATATTTTCTTGTTTTCAAATTGTAATTCTTAGAAAACAATGTTAATTGTCTTAAATAGGAAAAAATTATTTTTTATTAAATTTATTTATAACTAGAATATATGAAATTTTTGAGGAAAAGATATGTAGGGATTATATGGTTCTTACCAAATGAGCTATTTTATTCTCTCACCATGTTCCACTTAGCATCGGTAGACTTGAGATATTTTTTATGTTCAGTTTTGTTCTAGTTTTCTTATGATGTGGGATGGTTCTATAATTGGGTGGGACCAATATGTCACATGTAGATCATGTTGATTCAGTTTGGGTTCAATTTTTATTTGGTTTTTGTTTTTTTTCTTCCACTATAGATGTATTTGGATCTATTTATTTATTTATTTTTATTAGTGGTTTGTGGGCTCTCATTTTTTGTTTTGTACTCTAGTCTTCCTATTTTAGAGATGTTTATATTAGGATAAATCAATCCCAAGTGTATGATATTAGATTCCCAACACTATTTTCCATCCTAAGAGGATCGAGAATGCCTCTCAAGGCTTGTTTCCAGCCAACTCGAATGACTAGTTTGGGGTTTACCCAGGTTGGTTTGTGACAAAACCATTACCCATACCTATATAGAAATGGAAACAAATCACCATGGAATTTAAATCTGATATTACAAATACATCAAGTGGAAATAATTCCATATGGGTTTTGGTGGATCATCCTATAAATGCTTCTCACATCATTACAATTTGAGAGAGCTTATCACTCGATAATCCTAAAAGGATATATATGAGAGAGGTGATGAGGCTACATGAAATACTACAAACTAATTTATTTGACCAAGATCCAAGATTTACCTCCATGTTTTTGAAGATTCTCCAACAAGATCAAACCAATGAGTTAAAATTCAGTATGAATTATTATCACCAAGATGATGGCTAATTTAAATTAACTATTTTAACACTAGAATACATTTTTATGGCATGCTTTATGGTATTGGAAAGATTTTGAGATCAACATATTTATTTAGTCAAGTTCTCATACAATAATATCTTTCACTAAAAAATCCAAATAGATCGATAAGAATCCCTTTATGGGAAGATATGTAGAGAAACTATATGTCCAGATGAAGTAAGTGAACTCAAGTTTTTGGGGAATGAAATGGTTAAAGAAATGGTTGTAAAGTCCAATACAATTCTTCAACACACCATGGATTCTCAGAGTTGACATAAGATCTATTATGATAATCACCAATGGACTTGGTGTTTGAGTTGGGGATAAAGTGTCTCTCTATATATCTCTATGGAAGAGATTCATGATATTTTGTAAGAAGGTAAATCTAAGCCCCATGTACATCATACCCATTTATATTCTTGATCACATCACATTTGTGTCTTATTTACTACCACTCCCACCAATCATTTCTCAAGTACAAAATGTATTCCAAGTATCCCTCTTTAAGAATTACATACCAAATCCACCACATGTACATAATTTAGATGTTATATAAAAGGAAATGGTCAATATTATGAGGAGTATCTAATAAAGATATTGGACCATAAAGACAAAGTTCTATTCAATAAAAAAACTCACATAGTCAATGCACTATGTCAAAATCATAAATACAGAGAAGCAACTTTGGAACTAAAGGAAGACATGAATAGAAATTAACCTAACTTGTTTTCACCTTAGTATGTAATAAGAAATTTCATGGGTGAAATTTATTAAGGGGGAAGAATTTAACACCAATATATTTTAAAAAGAAAATTTTATTTGATAGAGTATACAACACACAAAACCGAGCCTAAACAAACCATGAAATAACATTATTTAAATATGAAAATTTTAATATAACTATTAAATTGGATGGTATGAATACAATTAACCACATTTTGAAATATATATAATGATCCTATAAAATAAAAATGTATTGATAAATTCTTTGTAACTAATCACTCAATGTTTTAGTAAATACATTTTATGCTTCAAAAATATATTTTCTTCAATAACTACTTTTATAGATTTTTAGAGAAAAGAATACAATTTATGGAACTGTTAGAAATAAAATTTTATAAAAAAGATATAATTTTTTAAAAAATAATATAAAAATTATATTGGGGTGATGTTTTTGGGGTTTTATAAAAATATTGACATTCCGATTAATAATGTTTTTTTTTGATTTTTATGGGAAACTTTATTTTTATTTAAAGAATTTAAAAGGTCACATTATGTTTGAAAATGGTTTTAAAGTAATATAAGTTCTATAATTTGTTTTAATAATTCAATTAATTTCATCAGAATCAATTTTATTGTTTAATTTGGCAAAAAAAATATTTCTTATACATAAAAATTCATTTTCTAAAAATGTCATTTTTCATTGTGTTTTTTAGGATTAAAATTAAATTAAATTCCACCACTTATGTGAATTGAATTTGTTAAAATGGATTCCATGTTTTTAATTAGTATAATTAATATTAGATAACAAGTTTAACTTAATTCTTATCCATAATTAACATTAAAAATGGTAAAAAATTGTTACTATGGTTATTTTTAAAATAGGTTTACTAAGTAGATAATCTAAAATGATAGGGGTTAATATGAACTAAAAACTTATATAATTTCTATTGGATAGATATATTTCAACCCAATATCATATACTGTTGAGTAATAGTCCATTTTAGAGGATTTTTGTGTGAATAATACATTTATATATTTTATTCATTATAATAATTCCAAGTTTGTCCTCTCCCTCATTTATAAAAGGACACATTATCTCATCTCCTTTACACACTTAAAAAACCATTTTTACTCATCGAAAACCTTGTTTAATACCTCTATTTCATCCCTCCCCATTACTCAGAGTGGCCAATTTTGATTATAAAGCTATCTTATGATGGATTTATGTATGAACCTAAAGAGTTTTTTCTGAAGAAGAGGAAGATAAGGAACCCACATGATGAGTCAGGCTCAAGGTATGATATATATCTAAACCACATTTTTTCTTCACTTTATAACTATAATATCTCTCTCTTACTCACTTTATATCAATATATATAATGTTTCTAAATTTTTCTAAATTAAATATATATGTATCTCATATATATTCTGATCTTATTATCCCTTATTTTGAGGCGCAATACAAGCCTTACGATCATTTCTCAAATTCCATATGTTAGACATCTATTTTTATTATGATATAATTCAAGATTAAAAAATGTAATTCTTTATATAGGTGATTATTATGTTTATGAATTATTATTTATTTCCTTTATTCCACACAAATAATCAAGAACATGTTATTCTGGGTGCATCCGGATAGTGATCCAATGCATTGGGTAAGGATTTTGTCTCATAAGATGATATATATAGGATTAGGGAGTAAATTTAAACCACTAATAGACTCTATCCAACATGTGATATTGTCCTATAGGTTATCCTTAATTTATTCCTATGTCATGTTTTGTGTTACTTCATCATTTCCTATTATTCCATGATCATATGCTACCATGTTATTTATGTTATTCTCCCATGTGATTACTCATGAGCCTTCACTTTTATCATATCATTTTATACCTTTGACTCACATATTAGGCTACTGTATCATGTTTATTACCTTACTTGAATTTTTATCTTACCCCATTTGTCTAAGTATTCCTAGGTTATCCCTTTAAATTTTATGATCACAATGGTATTTAATATAACACTATAGAGATTAAAATAAATAAATTTTATTTTAGTTTCACTTTGATGAATTATGAAACTATTCTCCCAAATACACTATGTTTTTTGATCATTTGGTTTATTTAATCGATATTAATTTTAAAAACCATGTAATAATATGTATAGAAGTATTGGGTTGTGATATTAATGGAATATTTTCTTGTTCTAATGCTTCTGAAATTTAGGTCACTTTAGCTATTTCTCTAGAAGGAGCATTTAATGTTAAAGAAATGAGATTGAATATATTTACCATGAAGTATGATTCTTTTAAGATAAAACATGATGATTCAATTTTTTTATATTTAATACATGTTTAATAAGATCATTGTCACTATTAAGGTACTTAGAAAACTAATGGATGAAAAATCAAAAGTTTTATGATTACTGAGATTCTTACCTGACAGTTGGATCAGAACTACTATTTCAATTAGAGAATCCTATGAAATTTTTAAGCTACCTTTCAATGAAATGATTTGAATGTTGATGATAAATTAAGAGGAATTAAAATATGAAAATAATGATACTAAACTTAACAATAAAACTATAGTATTTAAAACATACAAGTCGAAATCAAAATAAGTTATCAAGGGTTATTACTCAAGTGGAAATGAATCCAATTCATAAAGTTATGTGGAGATGGAACATATGGAAAAAATATTTAAAAATTTATATAAAACATATAAGTTCTTTAGAAAATATAATTATAAATGAATGTATGATAGAAGAAGAAAATTGATGAAAGAATGGAAAATGATTTATCCTCTAGTGACATTACCCACTACAAATGAAATAGTAAAAGACATATTAAAGAAAATCATCCTAATCTAAAATATAATAATATATATGATGATATGTAAAATAAAAAAAATAAATAAATGATGATAAACTAGAGTGCATAAAATAATATATCCAGTGTTTTTGATTTAGATTGGAATGATTCAATTGAGAAATAAAATGTGTGCATTGTGGTCATTGAACATGAGGAAAAGTTGTTAAATATATCTAACCAAATCCTATGGAATCTAGACAGAGGATGTTCCAATCATATGATAATATAATACTCAATATTTAATATTTTAATAAAAGTGGATGGTAAAAATGTTACTTTTGGTGGTAATGAAAAAGGAATGATAGTTAGTCTTTGACAAATTGGTAATGATGAAAATGTATTAATTTCTAATGTTTTGTTTTTTAATGGTTAAAAACATAACCTAATTTGTATATTTAATTTTTAGATGATGTTTATGCTATTAAATTTGTAAAAAATACTTTTCATTTATTTGATTCCAATCATGCTTTAGTGTTTACTACTATAAGGAATGATAATGTTTATGTTGTTAATTTAGATTGCTTATTTTATCAAAATCTTTCCTAATTTTGTTCCTTTTATAAAGAATCATGGATTTGGTATAGGAAACCAACACACTGTAATATACACTCTATTTGTAAGTTAACTATAAAAGTATTAGGGAAGATCTACCTAAATTGTAATTCCTAAAAGATAAAGTGTATAATCCCTATCAAATGGTAAACAAATACAAAATTTCTTTCAAAGAAAATAAATAAGCGTTGACCTATCAATCAATAAAATTGTATTACATGAATTAGTATATCCCATCAATAGTTTCTATTATATTTGGAAAAAGTTATTCTTATGTGATTATTTATTATTATTCAAGATAAACATGTGTATTATTTCTATCCGAAAAAAGTAAATCTACTTCATATTTTTCAAAATATGAAAAGTTTGTAGAAGACCTTACTATAAATTCTATAAATACCTTTAGAATTGATCATTGGTATGAATTTAAGAATCAAGACTTTGAACGATTATATTCCAAATATATCTATAATCATAATTCATCTACACCTTGAACACCATAACAAAATTGTATTTTTGGAAGAAGAAACAAAACTCTTTATGAAATTTTATGTACAATAATTATAGAATATGACTTACATATATATTTTTGGGATGAATCTATGAGTATAAATTACTACATAATTTATAGGGTTTTGATAATACAATTTATGAAGAAGGATCCTCATGAAAATTTTACTTTTATAAAACCAAATGTTAATTACTTAAGAGTTTTTTAATATAAAGTATATATTCTAAATACTAAATTAAATCTAGAAAATGTTTCAGAAAAGAGATACAGAGGAAATTCATAGGTTATTCAACAACTAGTATAGTATATATAGTTTTCAAAAAATGATCTACAATTGTGTAAGAATATATTCATGTCATATTTAATGATATTTATCCACATGAACCCAAAGTTTATGTATAAAAAATTTAAGATGATAAGTTTACTCTAAATATCAATAACATCTCTATGAACTCTGACAATTATGCTGATTTATATGGAAAATCACCTATTAAAGACCAAGAAGACCAACCTGGTCTTAAAAGATACTTTTAATAACCAATTACATTGATTTATAGAACCATTATTACCCATAAGTATCACTATATAGATATTTTAGAATGTGATATTTACAAACGAACTCTTACTCAAGTATCTATTAGAATTCAATTTGAACATCAATCCTTATTTTGTAAAGTGGAAGCAATGAACATAAATGAATAATTTAATGATGAACATTGGGTAGTCTATATTCCAGAATAGTTGAATCAAGTTGAAATAAATAAAGTATTGAAACTATTTGAAAGACATAAAAACTGCATAACTATTGGAGCTATATGGGATTATAAAAATAAGGTTGATAAATATGAATCTATAGTTAGAAACATGGATATATTTGTTGCACAATGTAATAGTCAAGTGCATTGTAATGATTATAAGGATACCTTTCCACTAGTAACCATAATAAAAGCCATTGAAATACTGATTACATATCCATCACATATTAATTTGAAACTATATGAAATAATTTTTAAGAATTAATTCTTTAATGGTTATATTATTGAGGTGGT
Source organism: Viscum album (assembly GCA_963277665.1). Lineage (NCBI taxonomy): Eukaryota > Viridiplantae > Streptophyta > Magnoliopsida > Santalales > Viscaceae > Viscum > Viscum album. The sequence continues at coordinate 352,110,743 of OY728155.1, read as the reverse complement.
TTTTGTTTAACAAGACCCTATATTTTTAAACCCCTATTTTTCAAATAATGTTTTAAAATATAAGAAACAATTTATATTATAAAATTGGAACCTAAAGATTGGTATGAAAGGCTAATCTCATTCTTGATTTTTGGTGGACTTTAAAAATGTATATATGATCCTATACTATTTATTAAAATAATTTCAAAAAAATAGTAATAATAATTTTTTCTAATAAAATTATTTTTTATTTATATATTTTTTAATGTTTAATTTTAAAAATATATCCAAAATTAATTTGAAATTATTTTAATGGAAGAATTAAAATAATATTTTGGTTTTCAGATATTTCAAAAAAATATGGAGTTATTTTATGCTAATGTAAATATGAAAAATATTTATTGAAACATTTTGTTCATCATAGAAAAAAAAGGAAGTGATACTCCAATGAGAACAAACTATAAACTTCATTTTGATAAATATAAAAAATTAATTGACTACACTATTTAAAGAGGTATGATTGGGAGTTTACTATACTTAACCACTATCCAACATGACATGATGTTTATTGTGTTCATGTAGACATGTTTTCAAGAAATCCCTAAGGAATCTCATTTAAATTCTATTAAAATTTTTTTTAACTACTTCAAAAATATAAATAATTTGGGATTATTTTAGTCTAGAGGATATTTATTTGAATTGGTTAGTTATTTTGATGTATACATTGGTGGTTGTAGGTTATATTTAAAAATAACCTCTATCACATGTCACTTTTTGGGTAAGACTCTACATTATTATATAGTAAAAATTAGAATTATGCTATATTATCTACTATTCAATATGAGTACATAGCTAAAGGTAGTGCAGCAGATGCGATACTGTAGCAGGTATTGTAGCAGCACAGTTACTATAGAAGTACTGTTCACTGAGGGGTCCTTTATGCCAAAAAATTGGCTTTCAAGACTTGTATTCATGCCACTTGGCCTTGGGCCTTCAGGATATGTAATGGGTCACCCTCTACCCAGTCTAAAGAGGTCTTTTCTTTAAATAATAAATTGAGGCTTCGGCCCCATCCTTTAAAAAAATAGCTAAAGGTATTTTTATGCATAAATTCTATAGATGAAAAAAACATTACTAAACAATAGTTATCAATTAAGATATTCCCATATAAAATTTGTCAATTTTATTTTGGATAAAATTTCTAAGAATCTTGAATCTCATTCAAGAAATAAACCATTGATATAAGGAATCACTTTTTGATAGAATATTTTCAAAGAAAGTAATATCAAACTTGAGTTTATTGGTACTATGAATCATCTCAGTGATATTTTAACAAATCCTTTCAAAATTAAAGGATTAAATTATATCAAACATGACTTAGGTATGATCAATCACTCTTTATTGTTATTTTTTTCTGAAAGATTAAATTGGTAGTTAATATACTCTTAAAGGCCATAACTGACCGTAAGGGTTATGTGGTCTTAATGAAATGTCATTCAGTAGGTTAAGGTACCATCCCCTGGTAACCTGTAATAAAATTCTGTTATGCAGTTAGTCAAGCTATCGAAATAAACGAAGTTATCATGAAGATTTAATCATGTAGTAGTTAAATCTATTGGGATGTCTCAGGCTACCAAAAGGATCATAGTTGGTTAAGTCAATGTAATATATTTTATATGGTAACTCAAGATACTATGTTTATTAATTAAATTTTTATATAAAGATATGTATATATTTTTCTCAGACATTATAATTTAAATCATTAATTAATTTTAAATATGTTTGATTCATAATAAAAGTCATTCCGCTCTCTTGAAACCCTAAACCTCTTCAATTCTGAATCCATATCTGTTTATCCTTCTCCTTAAACCTATCCTTAGCTGCTAAACCTTCATGTATAAATGGGAGTTGGTTTAGATGATTTACCCTTTTTCATCCTCACCTCATGAAGGATACTCTTCCTCAAAGTATAGGAAAGCTTCATACAAAACACAAATCAATCTTTTCAAGCCTTATATTTCAACACAATATATATTTCCTAAAAAGGATGAAAATTCAGTTTGGTTAAGAATGAGTGAGTTTTTATTTTGGATAGAAATTCAGAATAAAGTTTATGTTGAATGTTTTAGTGAGAATAACATTCCATTATATTTGATGCTATTAAAGGAGTTTTATTTTAATATGGAACTAAAAATCTGTGATAAGAAGGATTCCATCATGACCTCTTTAAAAAGGAAAAGGGTTTTATTTTCATCCAATAATTTTGAATAATTATTAAATATGCTGCATAAAAGTGACTATGAGGACCACTAGAGATATTATTATATGGGTAAAGAGACCTCTGAGTATGAAAAATCTCCATTAGAGATCATTAAATATAGATCCCCTCGATGGCCTACTACTATAGAGATTTATGGAGAATATTGAATGTTGGTAAAGTTTAAAAAAACATTTAATCCTCCCAAAGAAAGGGGATTTTAGTATCCTAAGATATTATGATATATTCTATATATACTCAATGAGGACTATAGTACAAATTATAATTCCTAGGTATCTAATGAGTCATATAAAAGATTGGTTCAAACCTTCTTACAAGTTTAATTCATTTCCATACCATAAGTTTATCTAAAAAATTTTGGATATCAAAATACTTCGTCCATAGTGGGAAGAAACTTCAATAGCTTCCTGTGGAGATTTTTTGTATCAATATATTTGAAAATGAAATGGTTAAATTAGAATTGATGGAGGAAAATCTAGGTTGCTGATTATGAAAAATTATATGCGATATTTAATCAAGAAAAGACATATAAATGACCAAACTATAAATTAGATCTAGGTTTTGAACCTAATAATGTTTTGGTAAACTTTTATAATGAAAATATCAATGTTATTATTGACGTGGAAGCAAATATAGAATATTTGAATGACTAAGCTGAGAGAGATTATGATGATGAAAGAGACTCTCATGGGTTAGTGGATGTAGAAAATATACTCCTAAGGTTATTTCATTTAGATCTACTGAACCTACTCTATCCCTACCTTTTGAGAAATTATATGTAGGTGATATTGATTACACTGAAGTTTTTATGGATAGTCTGGTTGATGTTAAATATGAATCTAGGGTTGATGAGTCTTGTGATAAAGAAGTATGTTAATAATACTATGTAGAAGATATTTTTGATTAAAGAACCACTAATTTCGGTGGTTAATGGATATAAAGTATAGGTATTGGAACTACACCAAGGCCCATTGAAAGGGAACCATCTCATAAGGGGGATAAATCTAGTTCAAATTCTGTTGATGATCATAATGAGGCTAGTCCACTTGGATATAGTAGAATTACCATATCATCTATCTTAAGATTCTAAGAGATCTCCTATTTCTAAAATTGAACCTGATGAATGGGTTCAACACTATTCTACCTAACTAGTGTGACTTATAGGGGAGATAAATCCAATAGGTCAAGAAGTATTTGATAATGTGTTTGGATATACTCTTATTGAACATGTTAAAGAACTTGATGCCGGTAGTAACTTAAAAACTTATGGAATATTATTGATTAACACTAGTGAATGGATATATATTGAAAGGGAAATTGATTCTTCGATCAAATAAACTAACAAAATTGGTAGGGTGTCTCCTTTTAGAGAGACTATACCTCTATTGGAAGAAGTGGTTGACTAGACATCACCACCTAAACCAGCTGCACCTCTTCCTCTTGTTCATACATCTTAATTTGTTACCAAATATGGATTAAGTGAATTCAAATTTGATCTTATGTATTTGTTCAAGTAATTATATCTCATATTTAGAGAATCAATAAAACTTTATAGAGAATAAGAAATATCCTATATTATATCTCTTTTTGTTTCCCATATCTAACCAATTTTTTTTTCTTAAATTGGACAATAGAAATCAAGAGATTTATAGTTTAAGAGGAAAAGTGGGAGGACTAAATGATGACTTGAATGAAATTATATTAAATCTTGGTAAAAGGTAATTAAATTCTCTTGACTCGACCCACTAAGGACGTTATATCTGGTGGAAGGTTGGGTGCGACAACCGTAATCCCACCTACAATAAGCTCAAGGATGGTGAAAAGTGTTGAGAATGCATAACTAAAATGGGTTTCATTTTCTCAATATACCTTAAGCATGCACATAACCATATTCAAGATAAGTGTAAAGTAAAATAAATAAAATATTGTGACATCTAGAGTAAAACCATGTCTGAAATAACCTATAGAGAAAACATTTGAGTACAAAAATATAAACCAAAGAGAAAAAGGGAAAAAACATATTCCCAATTGAAAATTAAGTCCCTACACGACAACAGATATAAAAAAGAAAATAGATAGAGCCTATATCTTGATCTCTATGTATGACTACCAAATATGGGTAACACACCCAAGAATCACTATGCCCACTAATGTCACTACTTAACTATCTTTCACCTTTATATTACATGAAATGTGCAAGAATATCCCATGCAGGGTGAGTATATACATACCCAGTAGGATTCCCCAAAAACCACAGAGGGAGAAGTAAGATAAAAATGATTTTAGATCAATCATAGAGGAATGTCAATCATAAAATGAGAAAAACCCATAATAACAAAGATATGATAAAAAATAATCCCAAATGAGAGAGAAGTGGGATCTCTGTCACTAAAGATCATCTAAGAAGCATGATTCTGCCTACAGATCCAAAGGTCTATCTATGATTCCTTTTATCATGTGAAACCATACAAGAGTCCATGAAGAGGGGTCCTCACCTTGATGTTGTTCACCACATTCAGGGGATCCAAAAATCTAATTATGATTCACACATAACCACACCTAAACCTGTATGGAGGGACCCACCCCTATCTACTGCACTCCACAATCGAGGGAGCCACAACTCCCATAGAGGACCCACTCACCACCATATCTCAAATATAGGGGAGTAACACTCTGTAGATGGATTACCTACTACTAGTGTAGGGGAGTTCCATCTTTATCTGTATAAAGAGTATGGGTGACCTTATCCCCAATGTAATAAGGGAGTACTGACCCCAAAATCACTCTAATGATCCTTCCATAATCACCGTCATCATCAAGCATCACCTAAATAAGTTTAATGAACGAAACACCTCAAATCATACCTCATATTACATAATTAAGAATACCATCACATTGTACGTGAAAACAAAACCGAGTATAGGATACTCATGGACCAAAATCTAAGTCTTTAAGAAGGTGATATGACATGAAGAATGTTTTGGAGGTAATAGATGATGTTTGTGGGGGTCTACATGATGTGCGACCCTGCCTTACATCCTGGAAATATTATCCCACATAAGTTGTATGGAATTCATGTTAGACTACACAATATTTATATATAGGTATGATGTGTGTTTCCACCAAGGTTCCTGGGCGTTTCCACCTAGCACACGACTCAACTAGCCCTGTAAAACTACACAACATGTTTGTCATGTGACATGAAATGTATGACTACACAGGGTCTTGTGCCTATATATCTATCACACATCTTGGATACCTAGGTAGGGTCACATGGTTCATGGGCCTAACTACATGTATTGTGATTTTTAACATGAATGAAACCCTAGTACCCACATAAATGAAATAACAAAGTGTGTGTTCTTCCTCACCACACGATGTGTATTCAATTTTTTCATAGAATCTCACATCCTTTATATAGACTCTAGATCCTCCAATTCCACCTAAAATTACCCCGTTTTACTACCTAAAACTATATTTTAATACCTCTATCCATTGATTCAGGGACTCTAGTGGTTGGAAATTAGAAATCAAATCATCTACTGAAGAGTCGACCCATTTTCCTTGTGCCTCAAAGAAATATTTTAATTCTGCTAATTTTGACATATATTGAGAAGATAATAATCCTAATGATACTATAGAAAATTTAGGAATTATCTGTACATAAGAAATAGATTAAAAAAACTACTGATGTAATTTGTTATTTATGGAATCCATTAAAATGAATATTTTATAAAACATGGGATCTTATATGCTTGTGATTTTAATTAAAAGATTTATTTTAGGGATTTACATTTTTGGAAATAAATGAGATACCAAACAAAATTTATGTAAATCCTATAAATAATTATAAAAAGTTAAATGAAATAAATTGAGAGAATCATTGTGTGAGATAGAACCTGATAACATAATGGGAATGCATCAAGATAAAAAAGAGTTGGTTGAAGGAATTTAAAATTTTAAAGGATAATAATATTTATGAGGCTAATAGAAACTTGAATAAATAATGAGAAAGAATAATAATCTACTTAATCTATGAAAAAAACCAGTTGGGTTTCAAATAGAAAGAATATAAAGATAACAAATAGAAGATGTTGACCAACTCTACCTGAGTAGAACCAATGAGTCGAGGAAGGTTGAGAAAACATATAATAAGAAGTGATTGAGAAAGATTATAATTTATTATTATATTTAAATTTTACATTTATTCACCAGATAAGATTATATTTTTATGTTATTGAATACCAGTTATAAGGATGAAATGTATTGAAGTCTATAAAATATCTATAGGCAGTAGAGTTCTTTAACGTTATGAGTTGAGTGTTTCTAGCAATATGATTCTGAAAGATCTAGGAATCTATGAAGTGGATAGAGTTAGAGTTTTATGGTCTATTTTTGAGGACTTTAATTCATTAAAAAATAATATATATTGAGTAATAATATCAGATTTTTTGTTTAAATGATATCCTTATGTAGTATTTATGATCTTTTTCAAAGAGGAAGCTAGTTGATAAGACCAGCTGGTGCAATTCCAACTTGAATGAGTGTAGTGAGATTCTGTATTATTCACATGTGTAAAATTGTGAAAAAAATCACCTGTGTAATATGGTAAAAGAGGGTTATGATAAAAAGAAACTAAAACCACTATAAATATTATAATAATATTTATAGTGGAAAACATGTGGACAAAGATAATAAATAGTTGTAGAAAAAAGTAGGATCCTGTTGAGTTAAAATATTGTAAAAAAACTTTTACCAAATTTACTACATTATCTATATTTTATATATGTGTATTATATGCTAAACTATAAGATATAAATTTTCTTAACCAAAATTAGAAGCTTAAATTACAATTGGGTAATAGGTTAAAATAATATTGTTCATTTTGAAAAAAATGATCATTCTTGGATCACCCCCTAATAGGTGTGTTTGAACTTATCCAATGTGAGTTTCAAGAATTTTAAGAAGTTAATAGTGCAATTTATATTAAAACCATGAGGTATTTAAAAAATTAGAAGTATATGGTTTTTCATAGATGAATAAAAATTTCAATCATAAATGAAACATGAAAATAATGGAAAATGAGTATAAACATAACAAAATATATCTTATAAGTAAATATAAACATGAGAGAGTGAGAGAGAGAGAGAGAGAGATTGTGTGTGTGTTTTTGTGTTATTACAAAATTATTATTTTTATTTATTTAAAAATAATTTTATAGAATAAATGCTTGTTAGAGGCCAAGAACACATAGGTCCTTTCATTGTGTTTGTTCCTAAGAATATTCTTCATGGGGTATGGAAACATAATGACTAGGGTTATTTATCAATGTCGATACTAGGGAATAGAAATTTGGGATTATCTATAATAGGTAGTAATAATGATACATTTTCTTCATGAGGTTTGAATGAAAATATTTTCTATACACCAACTAATATGTCTGACAATTAGACCAAAATTGGCATACCATAAACCACAAAGTGTGCTCATGGTCTCCATGGGCCAATAATTAGTTATAAGGGTATCATAAGAAAATTGTAAGTGGTTTACCCATTATAACATATAAATAATAAAAAAATCTAATAAAATGATATTAATAAACTTAACATATATATTACCATCCCTGCTATAATATGATTAATAAATGAATGTGTACAATATTAAAATAGTGTTACATGAAGTTAGACACAAGTGAAATAAACATCTAAATAACTCCATGAAACACATGAATCTATCAAATGTCTCCACATCCATAGTCTCACACTCAATCCATAAACTACAAAAAATAATGGTATCATTGATTTGAATTGTAAGAAAGATAAAAAAGGGAAGGATATATACACACAAGTTATATATATTGGCTAAGACCTAAATCAAAAAAAGACACCACATTAAATCTATACATTCCATTTAACATTAAAAAACATAAATGACTTCTTAAACTACAAATGAAAAATTAGTCTTTTCATATTAAAGAAATCAATAAACAACTTTAGGTTACATTTAGTCAAATTAAAAAAAGAAAATGCATAAATTTATAAAATAAGTATAAGTATTTCAATGTAACACCCCGACCCTGGTGTTGTGGATTAAAATGGGTTGTATTTCCTTGGGGAAGGTAGTTATACAATTGGTAGTGTTATTGAATGAATCTATGAGGTTTAAGGAATGTTTGTAAGTTCTTTGAGTTTTAAGGGTAGGATGTATAGGTGTGAAATATACACAAGTATATATAATTTATATGGGTAACATTGAATGGGTTCCAAGGAAGAATTAATATTTCAGAGTTAAACAATATAGTTATGAAAGAATTAATTTTTCAATTATAGGGATACCTTTATTTAGACATTCAGTTTCACGGGTAACCTATTTGGGTATGTATAATATCCATCGGTGACTTTGAAAGGGTTCCTTGGGTGGAAGAATATTTTATGGGTAACCTATACGGACTTTAAAAATCTATCCAGGAACCTATAGAAATACACATCATGGGACAGTAGGTTATATAGGTAAACCTGAATGCGATTTGAGCACATTCTATTTGCCACTGAAAATATTAAAACTAGTTATTTTAGGAAATTTTGGACCCAAAATTTATTGGATTTACTCCCATTCTTCACTCACGCATCGACCTCCGTCCCCAATATGTTTCCCCAAACATCCATCCCATCCTCATTACCCACCATGGAATTATATATTAATTTTATGAAATATTTAAGGTTAGTGGATAGAATCTCCTCCCCTTCCCTCCTTTAATCTTCTATTTCTTATTCCTCTATATTATTCCAACCCCATTGCGATGAAAAATGGGGTTTCTACAATGAACCAAGATTTTGGGTCCTTTAAATTAATACTGTATTTTATAACTTGTGTCACACAAAAAAACACTCACAATAAAAATACTTATAAAATGAACTAAGTAATATTAAAATTAAATCATGAATATAATCATTAGTAGATAAAAAGATAATAATCAATTAAAATAACTACTTATTATTATACCTTTAGAAAAAACCATTTAAAAATGTATAATAAATTACCAAAAGAAATTAAATTGATCACATTTAATAGTTTTTTTTATAATAGGTAATATTTATATTTTTTACACATCAATTTTAAAATAATATTATTTAGAAATATATATCAAATAATATTAAATACACTTTATGTTTAAAAAGTCATGTATCAATAAAAAAATTATTTATTTATTTATTATTTTTATTTTAAAAAATAAATATATAAACTTTTTAATTTTTTTTTTAAAAATATATTCATTTTATAATTTTTAATTTCAAATTATCTCAGCCTTAATATTTTGTATTTCTCTAAAAATATTGATTTTTAGGCGAATATTTATGATTACAGTTTTTACAAATACCACGAATTTTTGGTCATTACTTGCGTATAAGTATGAATTGAAAATTCATAAAAACTATTTGTAAGACCATATAAGTATTAAATAAGTGAATTCATAATTTATAATTTTTTAATTTATGAACCTATATTTTCAATTTTAAATATTAAGTTATAATTTTGAAAAAAATTATTTTTTAATAAGTTACACATTTAGTATTTTAATATTATTTTTTATCACTGTTTGAAATTAAATAAAAAAATAGATTTAAAATTTAAAATCAGTAGTTACAAATTATGTAATATGAACCATTTTAGTTTTGGTCATGAAAGATAAGTTACCTTTGGAAAATACAAGTTACCATAGTAAAAGATAAAGTGGTAAAAGTAAAATATCTAAGTGAAAACTATCCAAAAAATGTTTAAAAAATTTTGTGGATTTTTGGTTGATTCCTTTATCAAAATAATAACCTATTTAATGCATTATTTATCAATTTTTTTCTACTTTCCTTGAGAGTTAATTCCCATTATTTTTTTTGATTATTTACAAAATTGACATCTCATCTCACTTATAAAAGGGCCTCTCATATCATCTCTTAACCGAACACAAAACCCCCCTTATTTTAGTCCAAAATATTTGTAAAACATTACTTAAAATTAATATAGACCTTATATATGTTTTGGTCTTATCAAAATCCCATCCATCAGAGGCTTAACCCCATCATAAAATAGATAACCCAAGAAGTGAGGAATAAGTTCCTTACCACTCTTTTTTTATATTTATTTTTATACACTCCTTCCTTTAATTTCAATAAATTAAAATTATAATATAATTATCCTTATTATTATGATATGTTATTATAATAATTTTATAATCACTAACCACATTTTTATATTTCTATTAAGAAAAATGAAAATGTGAATCGTGCATGTGTGTAGACTACCACCTCAATGAATTGATGAGTTTTTTTTCATTACCGCCACTGGAGAATATTTGTAAGGATGGTTTCAAAGGATAAATGTGATTTTATTATATTAATAATGTTATTTTAATTGATATTTAAAATCCTTTAAATTTTATGAATAATGAATAATCATTATAAAATTAACTATCTTAAACAGTTGAATTAAGGGGAAAATAATTTATTCATACAATGAAATTGTTTTGTTTCGATAAATAATTCATATAATTAATTATAATTATGATATATAATACAAATAAAAATTAAATTATATCTTTATTATGTAGTTATAATGATATTGTAACTTAATCACAATATAATATTCCATTAATCATGATGTGCTTAAGTTTGGATCAGTTTGAAAACTCACATGAACAATTCTATGAAATTATATCATGGATGATTATGAAAAATTAAATAGTGGTATAATATGATATAAATATGTAAGTAATGTTATTTTATTTTTCAAATGATACATTTATTTTTAACTCATCAATAAAGTAGACACTCTATATATGTTAAAAATCAAATAAAAATGATCGTTTCCAATTTCATTTTATATAATAAAGACTAAAGTGCTCATGAAAAAACATTTAGACTTAATATATAATTATAAATATTACCTTATAGTGAGAATTAATTATTTGGGAAATATTAACATTGAAATTAGATCATATACCAACATAGGTCCTATGAAACTAGTATAAACCCTTAAAATTACACACCTGATGTGGTAAAATAGGTAAAAACTAACTAATATATATATATATATGTATTCAATGATTATAAATGGGGATTATAAATGGTTACATTTATGAATAGTTTTACTAGGAATGTAAATAATAAAATCAATTTAATTATTCAATAAATTTGGTGCAATTACAAAATGAATCAGGATCAATGGAAGCATTTTTACCTCAAAGTCCTCTATTTGAGACATGTTTTTTATGCACCTAATCTATTTTATGTGGTTTATATTCTTCCTAATTAAGTTATTATATAATGATATAAATTTTATTAATTGTAATTTAAGATAAATTTTAAATAACTCTATTTCAATAGGTTTTGATTTAAATGCTCTTCATGTTGTAAGGGTTTTTGTTAACTAAATTCTTGTTCATTGAGTTATAACTGTTATTTTTTAACATATTTCATATAATTGGGTAAATTATGAACTATGATTGTATTATGGGATATTCTCTCTTCAAATTTTTATATTTTTATTTTTTACCACATAAACCTGTTTTTGAAAAAGTTTTTTACTTTATAAACAATGTTATATGTATGGGACTTTGTTAACTCATATCTCATTCTTTGAGTAATATGAATTATTTTTAAAATAAAACTTTAATAATATTATTGTTAACTTATTTTACATTTTATATGATTTTAGATTTTATATTTCTAGGGAGAATGCATCTTTTTAATCAAATCTTCCCACTTTACTGTTCTCTCTACCTAAAGTATAATGTTATCATGAAAGAAGCACCATCTTTTAATTGGATCTTTATTTCAAGTCAATATTTTAGTTCCAACTAATTATACACACTAATATTAGGGAATATAATGTATATTATTTTCTCTGATTTTAATAATACTATTTTCCTGTTTTTAAATGAAAATATAATACTCTTTTTATGATGCGGGTTTTCAAACATAGTTATTTTAATATATTTTAAAAAAGGGTTTTCCAACCTTTCAAAACCAATTTTTTTATCCTCCTCTCTGAATTTTTTGGAAATATCTATGTGTTTTAAAGGATCATTTTAATTTAAACTCTTTTAATGATGTTTTAAAAATAATTTACTTTCTCTTAACAAAAATATTTTTAAAATCAATTTTTTTTACTTCTTCATTTATAAGTTTTTTTAAAAGGTTATATGAAAGATTTTAAGTTTTCACTTCTATTTACACAAAATGGATTATCATTCATGAAGTTATATTTTTATCACCCTATATATGTTATTATTATATCAATGATATTCTAAAATTATATCTTTCATGTCCTATAATTTCTTATGTTCATGTTATGTGATTTTGTATAAGATTTAATAAACCGTTTTCCCATGAGTTTTTATAGGACACCATGACTGATTTATGTCAAGTGGCACACATATGTAATGATGATTTTGGTTTTGGATTCTATATATCCCTAACATTTATTGGTTTAGGATTTATATCTCATGATTTAATTATTTCAAGCATGAAATTTTTTTATTCACAACATGAAGCATGTACACTTTGTTTTTTCATGATACGATGCGTGGTAATTTTTTTTAACAATATGAATCTTGGGTATTTTTTTATAATAAATATCACTAGATTCTTTTCCACAAAATTATTCATGAGGATTATATTTTTTACAATATAAAGCATGCGAATTTTTTTGTTCACAACATGAAGCATATGCTTTTTGTTTGTTCAGAAAAGGAATTTAGACTTTTTTATCACAATTATATAATATCCCTATGATTATGATTTTTAAACATTTATTTTTTATTATAGGTTTGGAGGTCATGTTACATTTCCAAGACATATGTTTATGATTATGATGTCATGGATCATGTTTAGTGACTCATGTTTCCAAAAACATTTTGATTAAAGTATTATGATATTCCAAACATTTTTCAATTTTTATGATCCTTGATTTTTTCATTATTACTTTATTATGTATCTTTATTATTAGAAAATTATCTTGTTATGAGCACTTGGGATATTTTATTAATAACACTTACTTTATCCTTACTGAAAATTTCAGATCACCACATACATATTTTCCACCCTATCATTATAAAGGTAAGAAAATTATATAATATCTAGGAGAGATTATTATATAGATAATTTGTGGGATACAATGAAGACTCATTATGAATTAAGAATTTTCTCCATTGGTGGGAAAAATTTCGATTATTTAAAATAGAATGAGTTTCGTCGGTTAATGTTTTGTTCTAATACTATAAAACACTGAACATAAAATATATTGGGAAAGTTATTTAATGAAATATTTTATTTAAATCTTTTAATTTAGAATTTCACATATGTTGGGTAGTTATATTTGGTATTAGAGTAAGGTTTAGATATATTTCGAGGTTAAGATGTAATCAATTGAGGAAAATTAAGAGTTAAAAATTTCATTAGTAGTGATAAGTTAAGTTGATTATAATATGAATGGTATTGCTAACCCTTTAGGTTGGTTGAGCTAATATTTAAAGGATTTTGAAAATATATATTTACAGAAAACCATAGTAATAGAACTATTTATAGGAAAATATATTTATGTTTTGGTAAAGTAGATATTGTGTGGTTCTTATTGAAATAACATCCTTGTTTGGATATTATAAGTGGATATAAGCTCTAGAAAAAATGAACCTTGGTGAAATAAACATGAAATGTGTGTGTTGGTTGTTAACTCAATTTTCATTGGGTGCATGAAAAAGGGGCCAAACTACACACCTAACTTGACACTCTCGAGGGATATTACTTGGTTAGTCACATTCTCTTTACAAGCTATTTTTACAGATTTATTTTCTAATTAATTAATGGATTATGTTAATAATATAGATAGAACATACAATATCTTAGGTAGAACCAATTTATAGTTATAGGATGAATATATTATGACATTTCTGAAAATAAAGTATCATAGGTTGAAATAAATATTTCATTGGAGAAGACATATTAGGATTTAAAATTCATATTCATATAATTATTTACATTAATTATATTATATATTATCATAATCATATTGGTGTTTTTATTTGGTTTAAATTTGATCATAACAATGAGGTTGGGAGTGGTACAAATATATAATACAGTAATCATTATAACTAGAAAGGATAATTAAATGGTGGATAAATTTAGTGTATTATTATTATGATGAAAAAAGTTGATTTCCTTACCTTACCTAAGGAAGGTTGATATCTTAATTGAAATCAAATCTTGACAATAATAGTTTTTTTCATTAATTATTGATATTTATTAATGATATTATGGCATATTCTAAAATGTTTTAGGAATATGTGTAACATATAAGGATTGTTCTTCAATATTTCTACTTTAATGTTTTAGAAACATGCAATAAACAGTACTAACTAACTTAAAAAGTGGTTTTATGATAATGTTATATTTTTGGGATAACTATTGGTGAAAAAATGAATAAGGTATGAAAACCTATTAGGTCAAATATATTGTTGTGTACGAGGTAATAAAGGGTTGATTTATTTTGAGAAAAGTGAGTTATATAAAATTGATATAATTGAAATTGAATTTTGATTTAATGAAAAATATATCTATGATATTTTTGGTGAAGTTTATCTCATTTTTTGGATCATAATATATATAGGCTAGTGTTTGAATTTAAAAAATAGTTTTTTTAAAAATAATTTATTTTTGAAGGAATATATTATTTATCTATGTTTTAATATCATTTATATTCAAATGGTTATGGTAGAGGTATGTTATGGAGAATATATGATTAGGGTATATATATACTTGGGCACATGATTGTATAAATTATTAATGTTGTTTGAGGAAAGATATGTAACTTGGTATATCCATATAGAGTATGATAGATATCATATTAGATGTTATATCCAAAATAATAGATATGTTAATATTACCCTCACCACCTTTCATCAGTGAGTAATAAATAAAATTGGAAAGATGTAATTTATTTAAGGGTGTAGAATGTAACAAAAAATTAAATTCTAGGTCTACTCAAAAATATTCATCCTTAGCGATGGTGATCCATGAAAATAAAGATAATGAGATAATTTTTCGAGGGTTCCATGGTAATGATCATACAACGAGTGCTCAGAGTAAATCTATCCAAATTCTAAAGGCAAGGCCCGAGGAAAACACTGAACCTTGCAACACTTTGGGAAGAGGCAGGATGATTTCAATAGCTCCATAGAGGACTAAATTCCACTAATATGAAGAACTAATTTTTAATATGCCTGATAGGTCTTCCATATATATGAGATGATCAATGTAATTAGCTTCCTCCTCTCTTTAAATTGGACTTACTGTAAGGGTTCCCACTAAACCCATAAAAGTGGATTATCATGGAAATAAAAAAATAATGAACTTTATGTAGGTAAAAAATAAAAACATGAGATTTTGGTTCCTTCAAATTAATAATATATTTAATAACTCATGTCACAGAAAACATGGAACAAACACAACACCTAAATGAAACAAACTAAGGCATATTAAAATTACACGAAGAATATAATTATTAGTTGATAAAAAGATAATAATCAATTAAAATAACTACTTTTTATTATGTAACAAGAAATATATATTTTTTATTAAGAATTCACTTTTGAGGAATAAGTGAGAAACTAGGCAAGTACACAAGAGACATCAATCAACCTCAAAAGAAATATCTGAATCTATGAATTGCAGTTTATGCCTTTTAAAGACCTTACCTATGAGAAGACTTCATTAAGGAGCTGTGACCCACCCATCTAGATCATCTTTGAGGAGGCCTTCGAAATAGAATGTCATCTTTTCCCAAGATTGGATGATCTCCTCCACTAAAATCTTCTTTCCATTAAATCCACGAGCCAAAATATAGCGTTGTTTTTTTATCTTGGAATCCTATTTTGTGCTGTAATTAACCTGTATACTCCTCCCAACTAGCCTATCAAAGTACCCTTTCATAGAATTGAACTATATATCCTTCTCTAATAATTCTTAATTTCCATTTATGATGGTTTCCCACTCATCAAACTCTGACATTTCCTTTCCACACTGGAGGATAGAAAAATCCACAAACTTGTTTCCAATATTCTCCAGATGCTTATAGGATTCATTGTCTTTTATCATAGAGTGGTTATATGCTATATTTTACACCTTCATAGGTGGATTGCCTTTGCCTGAGGAACTACTAATAGGTGGAATTGGTAAATTCGAATAGTCTTTTCTTCGACAGGGCCTCAGAGTGCGCTTACTAAAACTATGTTAGTAAATGATAGTGATCATTCCCTTCCTTGAAGAGGATCTAGGATATTCCTCCTCTATGTCCACTTCCTTGGAATTAACAGGGGACTCTGAGATAGACTCCATATCCTCCAGGGTAGACTCCACATCATGCTCATCCTCATAATCTTGACACTTTGTGTCTCCCAACACCGTGTTCCAATTTTGATGATTAATAACCATTCCTCTAGACTTGAACTTCTAAGAATAAGATATTCTTTCCAGTGAGACCAACACTAGTATCTCTGAACCACTTTGATGCTCAATGTTGCCAACCATAAATTTTACTTGTGTAATTGAATCCTCCAAGACCAGAAATTGAGGACCCTTACCTATGGGTAGATCATCATAGACTTCCACAAACACCATAGCTCCATTGATTGGATTAGATAAAACTGGTTTAATGATGTTTCCAACACCTGCACTCCTTGTAAGTGCATTGAAGTTAGAATTGGTAGCATTTAACTGACCAATGCTTCCACAAAAAGATACAACAACCATAACCTTTGAAGGGCCGGAAACACCCAGATCACATTTGAGTCTTTCAAAAATGTCTAAGAATATTGGTTTATGTAGTATGGCCTTTGGAAGATTCTAAAAAGGATGAGCGCTATCACAGGGGAGCACTGGACCAGAAGAGTTCTGCTCAATCCCAGAAAAACTTCAACCTTCAGTTGTATCAAAGAATTCTGCATCCAAAAGTCCACCATGATCAGGGGAAGCCCCATCAGATGACATGATATTGAGGGTTCCACCATCTCTCGATACCATATTCCAACAAGAAACCGTACTACGGACTGAGACCCATGATGGCACACAGAGGCTAGATGCCCGAGATGACCAAAAGAGACACATGAATCATGCCACAATTTGTAGATGATGCCCTGCTTCCACCAAAATTCATCGCCTATTGTAATCCAGACCCAATCCATTAGTGCCTTCGAAAAATCAACCTCAACGTAGATATAAGGGAAAACGGGCTAGCTGACTAATTATGTTAGACTGTCATAGCACAAGAATATATTGATGAGGTATCCAAAAACCTTCAAGATAGAAGGGTTTTGAAGGGGAATGAGATGTTTCAGTAGGCTTACATAGATCGATTTCATTGTAGCATCCTTCTTATTTTGAAAATCAATGGTAAAATAAAATATGTAGAAGAAACAAACATTGCATCTATGGGGGGTGATCGACCACGTGGTAGTAATATCCTCTACTATCACAAACCTAATCATGATGTGTTTTTGATCGAGAATCCCTACCACAAAGTGATTCTTTAAACCCCATGATCCAAAGATGAAATGATATAAATCATCGATTGAAGGCCGATGATTCTATAATCTAAAAACCAGTGTTAATTTGAAGAGGCTTGAGTCATTATAGAACTTAAAAAGAGAGATTGGGAGTCGAAGGTATCCATTGAATAGATTTGGTTCCTTTGGGCCGAGCAGGGTTTCCAGAATCTTTGGAAGAGATCTGGGGTTAGAGAAAGGAATGAAAGGACAAAAGTGAGATGGGGAGGATAGAAATAGAGATCCTCTCCCTCTAAAGAAGAGGGGGGATCTGGGAGGACCATCATCAATGCCTGGGGAATTGACGACGAGCAGTGAAAGAGAAGGAGATCACTTATTATTATGTCTTTCAAAGAACTATTAAAAAAAGGATGTATGGTAAATTAAATTAATAAATTACATTTATCACATTTAATATTTTATCATAATAGTTAATATTTATATTTTAATACTATTATTTTAATATTCTAGTTTGTAATAAATTTATATGAAATAACATTAAATAAACTTTCAGTTTAAGATGTCATTTTTCAATAAAAACATGTTTTATTTATATTTTGTATTTTTATATGAATTAATAAATATATAAATTTTAATATATGAAGTTGATAAAAAAAATTGTTTTATAATTTAGAAAAAAAATTACATTAGTCTAAATTTTGGTAAATTAAAAAAAATGTTGATTTTTATGTGAATAGTAAAAATACCATTTTTACAAATAACATGATTTTTTTAGCAATTATTAGTATATAATTTTATTTGGATATTCATTAAACCTTTTTTTTAAAATAAATCAAGGTTCCATCTCAATGTTTTTTGTGTGCTTGTGTTTTTTGACAAAGAGAGATGACCATGAATCAGTAGGGTTGGTGTTTCCAAAGGAAGCTCTTAAGGTGAAACAATTTCCCAATGTTTGCTAAATTTTGTAGCCTTAAATCAGAAGTTTGGCTTTAGGAAATAATTTTTTTTTCTAAAAAATGATTTTGTATAATGGGAAACCAAGTTCACAGATAGGAAAGGAGATTCGTAAAATGGTTTAGGAAAATCAACAAAGGTGTAATATTTGCATAATAGGTCTATGAAGATCACAAAGGACTCTATGTGGACCATGAGAAAAAAAATAGTTTTTAGGTGACTTCTGGTTTTTGGGTGGCTTGAAGTTTGCAGGATGATTTTCATTTGCAGCTGAGAGGTGATGATTCTTTTGCGTAAGGTATCAGCCGATGTGAGGAAAGAAAAACTATATGCTGACCACATATCATAGTCTACGGTGAAGGCTCTGCCACATCAATGTATTTAGTAAATCGTATTAGAAGGGGTTAAGGATCTATTTACTTATATAAGAAACTCTAATCAGATCATTACTTTGAGAGTGATTTACTTATATAATCGTATTAGAAGGGGTTAAGGATCTATTTACTTTGAGAGTGATTTCCATTAGATTAAATCTTCACTCTGAGAAGAATGCATAGAAGTATGAAGTAGTTCATGTGGGAAGATTCTACAAAGGTGAAGAGGTTCATGAGGGAGGATTCCATGAAAGGAGAATAGTTCTTATGGAGATAGTGCATGAAAGGGGTTTTATGGGGAACTATATCCCGCAAGGAAAAAGGGTTTGTAGAGTTGAAGTGGTCCACATAGAATCAGTCATCTATGAAGGAGAGGTAGTTTTTGGAAAAAGAATCCATTCAACAAGAAGGGATGATATGTAAAATAAAAGGTGGTCTCTAAAGTACTCAAGCCACATAGTGAAAATTAGTTTGCGTAAGAAGGAAGGAAGTTCTTGAAGGGACTGAAACGGTTCATGAAAATAATTTCCACAAAATAAAAGTATGCAGAAAATTGGATTTCATGTACGGTTGAAAACATGACTTCAAAAGATCATCTATCTATAGTTGATTATTCATGCATTAATAAAAATTTAGGGACCTTAATGTCTATAAAATTTTATTGGTTCCATTCAAAGAGCAGTGAGAAGAGAAAGAGGAAGATAATGATCCTTTCTATCAGTAGTGATCGAGTTAAAGATACAAAGGGAGTGACCCTTGGAAAAGAAGTGACTTGACCCTAAACCTTGTAAAGGCAGTGAACCTGGCCATTGAAGTGATCTAGACTAAACATAATTATTTATAGTGATCTTTAGTAAATTTCGTACAATCAGTACATTACTATTGTATGCTCCTTGGATATAGCCGAGTGAGGGTGAACCAAGTAAAAATATCCATATACTTGTGATTAATTTATTAATTTACTTTTAGTTAATTGTCATTAGATAAAATTAGAAATTATATGATCAAAATTAACATTAAATATCATAATAAGTGACCCTTATAATAAGGAGGTCAAGATCCTGTGGGGAGGGAAAAAGTTTAAAAAAAGTGAATATCCGTATCCTGATTCACACTGCCACCTCTTAGGGTACCTATGCCATTTTGGACTGAACAATTTTTCTAATACAAACTATTTGTTTTATTAGTTACTTAAAAATTTTAAAAAACATGTTTTCAATTTAACAAAACATATTTTTTTATTTGTAAACTAAAGTTATACTTTAAAAAAAATGTTTTTAACATGTTATAAATTTAGTATTTAAAAATTATATTTTATTAATTTTTAAAATTTAATATAATAAAATGGATTTAAAATTCTGAATTAGTTGTTACAAATTTTATAATAAGGTCTATTTTACTTTTGTACATAATATGATATGTTTCTATATTTAAGAACTATTTTCCATAATAAAAGCTAAAATAGTTAAAGTAAACAAATCTAAGATTAAAAGACCAAAATATGTTTAAAAAATGTATGGTAATGTGTGTTTAAGGTCGTGATATACCATATAAATTATTTTATCCATTATTTATCAATTATTTACCCATATTCCTTAATATTGAGTTCCCATTATTGAAATGTTTTGGATAATTACAAAAATTGCATCCCTATTCACTTATGAAAGGGGATTCCCTCTCTTCACATAACCTCCCACCAAAAATCCCTTATTTCAGCCCATATATATATAACTCTTATAAACATTCCTATACACTTTATAGAGGTTATTATATTATCAAATGACCTCCCTGAAAGGATTAACTCCCTTTACAAATAGATAACCCAATAATTGAGTTATAAGTTCCAAACCACTCTTTCCATTTTTTATTTATTTTTATACCCTCGTTATTTTTAAAATATTATTACAACATATTAAAATAAAAAACAAGTTTAATAAGTATGATAATATTTTATTGTAATTATGGTACAATCATTAAATATATTTCCCTTTTCCATTAAGTAAAATGATAATGGGAATCTTGTGTGTATGCAAACTATCACCTTCATGAATAAATATGTTTGTTTTTCATTAAAGCCGTTACAGGCTGTTTATAAGTATTGTTTTAAATGGTAAATTTAATTTTTATGGTATTAAAAAAGTTATATTAATAAAAATTTATTATCCTATGAATGACATGAATGGTAAAAAATAATTAGAAAATTAACCATCTTAAACAAGAGAACTAAGAGGAAAATAATTTATTCAAACTTTGAAATTGATTCGTATCACTAATTTATTATCAAAATGATTTCTAATTATATTATATCACATTAATAATCAATATATTATATCATTATTTTACTATTATAATGATAATTTAACTTAATCACTTCACAATTTTCCATTAATCATGGTATGTTCATATTTTGGTCGGTTTGACCACCTACTTGAATAATTCCATGAAATTATATCATGGATGATTATGAAAACTTAATTTATGGAATAATATGATATATATATATATATTTTAAATGTATTTAAAAGTCTTTAACTCATTAATTAAGAAAAAACCCTTCATAGGTAAAAAACTAATGGAAATGTTTGTTTCCAATTTCATCTTCTTAGATAAATACTAAAGTACTCATGAAAGGAAATTTAAACTTAATAAATCATTATAAATCATCCTTTATTGTAAAATTAATTATTTGGTGAATATTAACTTTGGAATAATATCAAATATCAACACATCTCCTACAAAAATAGGTTAACTCGTTAAAATTATAAATACCCATTGTAGGAAAATTTATAAAGACTAACTAATATATATTTATATATATGTAATAATTATAAATGTAAAGTATAAATAATTATTTTTATTAATAGAGTTATTGTTTACATAATTAATAAACTTAATTTAATTATTTACAATGCTTTTTGTATTTTAAGGATGAATCGGTACCAATATAATGGTTTTCGCCTCAAATTCATCCAATTCAGACATGTTTTGAATTATAATCCTAATTTCATTTATGTGGTGTATATGATACCTAATTGAGTTATTATATTATGAAATAACTTTTCATCATGATAATATAATTTGATTTTAAAATAGTTCACTTTCATGAGGTTTTTATTTGAATGCTTCTCGAGTTCTAAGGTTTTTTTATTAACTCAATTCTCATTCATTGAGTTATAATTTTAGTTCATGAACATATTTCATATAAGTGGGTAAATTTTAATTTAAGATTATATTATGTGTTATTATCCCTTGAAATATGTGTATTTATAAGTTTACCACATAAACCATTTTTTTCAAAAGATTATTAATTCATGAACAATGTTTTCTGTAAGGGACTTTGGTAACTCAAATCTCTTTCTTTGATTTATATGGTTTGTTTTTAACTTCAACCTTTAGTATTCTATTTATTAATTAATTTCCCATTTTATATGATCATATTTTTTATATTTCTTGGAATAATGTCCCTTTTTATTCAATGTTTCCCACTTTATTGTTAACTCAACTAAAGTTATATCTTTATCAAGAATGAGATGTTGTTTCTTAATTAGATCTTTATTTCAAGTCCATATTTTCCTTCCCAAAGATGGTATCCTATCTTTATGGGATAGGTATCATGGATTATTTTCTATTATTATAATAATTTTATTTTACCATTGTTAAAATTAAAATCTAATATTATTTTTTAGAAGTAAGTTTTCAAATAAATATATTTATAATATTTAAAGAATAGGGGCTTCCATCCTTTCAAAATAAAAATTTTTATCCTTCATTTCACATATTTTTGTTAACATTTATGAATTTTCAATGATATTTTATTTGGAACTATTTATAATTATATTTCCAAGAATCTTCTCTATCCCTTAATATTAATATTTTTTAAATAAAGTTTTACTTCATGTTTTATAACAATGATTTAAAAGGTTTTGTGGAAACTTTTGTATTTTCACTCTTATTTACCCTCAAAGGTTTATATCCTAGGAAGTGATGTTTTTATCACCCTCTATATGTTATTAAGATACAATTAATTTTAGAAAAATATATTTTTGATATCCTATAATTTCTTATGTTCATGTTATGTATTGTTTTTGAATGTTTTAATAAGTCCATTACATATTCCATCGATTATTTATGATATCATATGTGTTTTATTTCAAGTTGAATACATATATATGAATGATTGACAGGTCAGGTCCTATATGTCCCTCCAATTTATTAAGGATTTATAGCTCATGACACATGGATGTTATTCAAGGTATTTTTTTATTCAAAACATAAAGTATGAACTTTTTTTGTTCACAATATGAAGTATGGGATTTTTTTTCACAATATGAAGCATTGGTATTTTTTTGTTCAAAAAAAGAAGCACATAAATTTTATTTGTTCAAAACATAAAGAATTTTTATTTTATTGTTCACAAGATGAACCATGGACATGTTTTTGTTAAAAATGTTGTAATTTACCAATGTTTATATTTTTTGATGTTACATGTTATGCTAGGTATCAAGGGAATTTCACATTACCAAGACATATGACTACATTTATTTTCTCATGGACCATGTTTATTGACTCATGTTTCCACACACTTTTTAGTCATGAATTTTTATATGTGAATCCTTATTCCTTGATTTATGAACTACGGTTTGTTGAGCATCGGTTTCCTATGTATCCTTATTATACCCATATTCTCATGTTATTCTTACTTATGATATTTTATTGTTGATGCTTATGTTTAACCTTACTAGAATTATGAGATCATCCATTTCATATGGTTCCATCTCCATATAATGAGATAATAAAAGTATGTAATATCTTCAAGAGTTTCTTATGTTTATAATTTTTGGGATAGGCTGAAGACTAGTTATGGATTAAGCAGTTTATCTTATAGTAGAAAAAAAGTTAAACTAGTTAAAAGGGAATGAGTTTTTTAGTTAATGTTTTGTCTTTATTATTTAAAAATATCATCAAAAAAGGTTTTAGTAATGTATTATAATGAAACGTGTACTTTAGTTATTGTAATTTATACCTGCATGTCTACTAGAATCTATATTTTCAAACAAGTTGATTCTAAATATGGGTTTTTCAATTTTTAGTGATATAAACAAACATATAATTGTATATCTTTCTTCCTTAAATTTGAATAGAACGTATTCACTATAATTACTTGAAATCTGAAAGGTGGCTTCATGTATTCTACTTTATTAACTAAAACTTTGGTTCTTGATTTTTTAAACTTGTTTTAATTAAAATAAATTTTATAATATCCAACTTTGATGAATATATGAATTCACTTTTGTTTTCCAAAAAATATATATATTTTTAAGATGGATTTACTATTTTTAAATACCTAAAACCTATTCTCATAAAAAAATTGAAAATATAGTGTTTGATAAAATTTAAAATATGTTTTATATTTAATAAATTGAAAGGAATGTTATGATATGGTTCCATATGAATTATAATGAATTTATATTTGGGTTTTATCAATGTTTTCATGGAATAAGACCATATTTGGTCACTTTTAAAGGTATTTTTTCTATTATCAAATATTGTTGAACTGTTTATTCCTTTAATTGTGTTAAATGAATTTTTGGGTTCAAATGGAATGTATAATATAATTTTTTATATTTTAAATGACAGGTAGATATGTTGATATATTTTCATAATCGGATTATTATTTTGTGTTAGACATAATCTTGAAGTTATGTCACCTATTATCTCTTATGTGAAGCTTTGTTTGTCATTTTAAAATGGATTCATCAATAATCATGGTTATTATATTGTTTATTTTATTGAGTAATGAGATTCTTATATAAAGTTGGTTTGGATCATAGTTAGTCCATGAAGGGTAAAACCAATTATAAATGTGTAAGTATACATTAAAATTATATTTCTTACATCTATAGGGGGTTAATATTGAATTGGGGACTTATACTAATGGATAATTATTGAATCAATAGATCTATAGGAGTAAGGTGTAATATATAAGGCATGTTTCAAAACTAGGTATACATGTGGTTTTGTTTAGAACATGGAAGTGAAGAAGCTCTTGCTCATTTAAGAATCACTTTGATGTAGTTATATACAGTGTTGGTTTTTTTCAATAGATATACCTGAATCATCAGAGGGATATGTGAGAATGACTTAATCTATTTTCAATAAGTTATCAATTAAGGAAAAGTGATATATAGGTAATCCCAGTTCTCCAATACCAATAATGGGCCCTTGATGAATTTTGGAAGATGGTGGAAAAAGTTGAATGGTTGGGTCCTACTATAAATGCATTGGCTGAGATCCCTTATATGTGTGACTTATTTTGATCTAATACTGAGGGACTTAATCAATTGAAACTCTAATATTGATTTTATTATATTATTTTAATGGATGTAGAAGCCTCCACTCTTATTTTTAGTGATAAATTCTTAACCACATAAAATTCTATATTGTCTTTCCTAAGATGTTTGTGAGTCCCACTTAGGATGTTTCTATCTTGGAGATTTGTTTTTCTGGGATATTTGAAGGTTTCAAACTAATGCATTTTTTTAGGTTTAGTTTTTCTTCTTAGTCCTAGTACATCATGTTCATGGTATTCATCAAGTTATATAAGTTTCAATTTTTTTCCAATATTGATGTTATTAAGGTTTAATTCTAATTGTTAGTTGTTTAGAATTTGAAAATGTGGTATTAGATCTTATGGTTTAGAATGTCTTTACACACATAGTAACATAATATTTAGGTAATGTTCTTTCCTCTATGTTTTTTTATTTTCACGGGATTAAAATTATTTAGAAGGAATAATATCGAAGGAAGGTAGTGTTCAGATTTCCAAATTCAATAGAATAAATTTTGATTTATAGAGGATAAAGATAGAGGACTATCTACTAAAGAATAACAATTGAAAGGATTAAAACCAAAAGAAATTGATAAATTGGAATAGGAATGACCATATTGAAAGTAACTTTAAATGGTTTAGATATCTTTGACATAAAATGACTCCTATAACATACATGAGTTGAGTACCACAACAGAGATGATAAAGCCCCTATTATATATGTATGAGATACTAACCACAATGAAAAAAATATATTAAAGGGTTATTCTACAAGAAAACACTATAACAAAAAACATTTTTCACATCGTCCTTATCTTGTCGATTATTAATTACTAAAATGAAAAAAGCATTTAACTAGCTTTATTACATAAGAAATTATATAACCGATGTGATAAATTGATATACATGATTTTTCATGTAAGTTATTATATAAATGGCATGATAAATCTATATATCTTACTTTATCAAGTCGGTAATATAATAACCTATGTGATAAAAAATAGTTTCCTTGGGTTATAAGATCAGGTATTATCTAACCAATGTGATAAATAGATTTTCATTACTTTTCTATATCAATAATAACTGATGTGAAAATTCTTATTTTTTGAATTGGTTATGTAATAAAAAAACCTGATAAATCATTTAAAATTTTATGAATTATCCTTTGAATCATTTCAGTGTTGTTTATCTTCTCAAAAAATTTGACCCGTCCCTCCTCTGTGGAAGTCCTAGCCTTCATTTTCATTGATTTGGTTGACTTGAATCTTAGTTTTCCATATTATTAGATCCAAATGTTTTGATAGCCTTATTGTTTTTCATTCATTCTACCCCACTCTTAGGTAAAACTAACTCAACCATCCAATATTTGGGTTATTTAATAGGATTGAATCCCTAAATTTTGTTTGTTTATTCCGTGTACACAAATATCGCATTACAATCTTCTTAAACCATCAGATTTCATCGGTTTCATATTTTCACCTCAGTAAGGTTGACATTTGATCCCATGGATGTTTAAATAGTATTATTCTTAATACATTTTGATAAATTTCACGATGATTTCCATATATTGGTTCTAATAATACACCCTCGATGTATATATTGAGTTCATGATATAGTTTTAACAATAGTGTTTCTTCGATTTCAATGACTCTGTATATGATTGCTTCATTGGTGTTTCGAGAGTTATAGATTCATATTAATGATCAATTACATAATGATTTCATCTAGGGAAGTGGACCAACATTGGGTTCTTTGTTGTTTTTCTTGAATAAGGTAGATGTTATTGTAAAGTTTTGCATCAATTACCATTTACTGAATAAAGAAACGATGAAGAAACAATATACCATCCCATTTATTGATTATTGGTTTGATAAGATTATGCGCTATTTTTTGTTACAGAAGAATGATTTGTAGTTTTTATATCATTAAATGATGGTTAAAGAAGAATATATTCTACAGAATTAATCTAGGTGACATTAGATATTTTGTGTTTCTGGTTCTATAATTCTGTATATGAAAAATCCCTATATTCATTGGACTTATGAATTACACATTCATCACATGATATTCACACTAAAAGTATTTTCCCCCATAAATATTTATTTCAATTGTATCAAAAGAAGTAGATTGTAAATTACTTCCACAAATATTTTTTTTAATATTTACTAATTATATTTAAATATATCTTCTATTATTATATCTAATTTATAATTATATTTTTCAAATATGCATATATTTGTTTTATATATCAAAATTGAGTTACTTTCAAATTATTACATATTTCATATAAATTTAAAATTGGTTTATCTTGACGATATATTTATTTTTGATATTTTTTGTAGATAATAATGTTTCAAATTTGGATTACAGAACATTGAAAAAGATATGAATATAATAAATGTTTTGATAATTTTTTTTGGAATTTTCTCAACAAAATATTCTAAAAATTGACATGTTTCTTTTTCATGTCTGAAATGTATAAATATGAAGAATTTAAAAATAAGAGAGATCAAGGATAATATAAATTTTCATGGTTTTAATCTGATTTATAGTATATGGATTTGGCATGGTGAAACTGAGTATAATTTCATATCTATTGATGATGATGATTTTCAAGATGATAACTCTAATGAAATTAAAGAAATGATTCATGATATTAAAGTTGAGTAAATCGAGAAATAACTAAAAATTGAGTATCAATATGGTGATTCTAAAAACCATTATATATGGGCTGTAATAAATTTACGGTTTTATCATTGGTGTTAAGATTGATTTACATGAAACTGAAACATGGATGGAGTGATAAGAGTTTTACTGATTTTGAATAATTTTTGAAATATATTCTTCCAAAAGAAAATGATCTTCCTGATTCACTTTATAAAGTGAAGAAAATACTATGACTGAAGGGATTATGGTACAAAAAATACATGTCTTCTAGAATGATTGTGTGTTATATAGGAAGGAATCTGAATTTATATCAATGTGTCATAAATTTTGGATGTCATAGTATAAATTGAAAGAAAAATTACATGGTTATTATGAATTTATAGAGACCCTTACTAAATAATTTTAGTATCTTAATACAATTCCTCATTTGAAATTATTATTTTCAAATTGAAATTATGTAAAAAGTTTTAGATGGCATAGTGATGAGTGGATGTTTGGTGACAAATTATGGAATCCAGATGATTGTCCATTGTGAAATAAAATTGATCAGTAGTTTCCTACATTCAGAAATGAAGGTAGAAATATCAGGATTGGAATGTGAATTGCTGGAATGAATCCATATCAATGCCTTAGTATCACACTTATTTCATGGCCTATTTTTTTGGTAATTTATAAATTATCTCCTAAATTTTGTATAAAGAAAAAATGTGTAATGTTGAGTTTTATGATCTCTAAAAAAACAGCCCAAAAATGATATTGATGTTTTCTTTTCACCATTAATTTATTTTTTGAAACTCTTATAATAGGTTGGTATTAGGGGGTATGATTCATATCAAATGTAATATTTTAAACTACATGAAATGATTATGTTCACTATAAATGACCTCCCAGTGTATATAAATTTGTCTAGGTACAATGTTAGGGGGCATAAAACATATCAAATTTTTGAACAACATATTTCATATTATTAGCTGTATCATGGGAGAAAAACATTATACATGGGTCATCCAAAAAAATTATATGGATTAATATTATGTAAGATTAAAAAAGTAATTAAATGGCTTGAAAGAATTTGATATTGCTCCAAAAACATTATCCACTGTTGAGTATTTTGAGAGGGTGAAAACCGTTGATCTGACATTCATAAGGACATATAAATATGGTAATGATAGATATATTTGGAAGAAATGATCAATATTTTTTGAGATATCATATTGGAAATATCAAGAGGTCAAACATAAAATTGATTTTACGCATTTAGAGAATAATATATATAACAACTGTATTGGAACATTGTTAGATAGTAAAATAAAGACTAAAGATGGGTTTAATGCAAGATTGGACTTACTCTCAATGGGAATACGATTGGAGTTAACTACCACTCCTGATTGAAAGTGAATATTCCTACCCCTGGATTGGAATACATTATCCAATAGGGATAAAATTATGTTTTTTAGTGTCTTCATGATATCAATGTTTCACAGGGTTATTATTCAAATGTAAAACAATTTGTGTCATTAAAGGATTTGAAGTAGATAGGTATAAAATCACATGATTGTCACGTCATGATGCTACAACTCCTACCATTTTAATTTCATGGAATATTACACATCCATGTTAGAATTACAATCTTTAAGGTCTATTATTTTTTCAATTCAATTAATAATAAGGTGATTGATCTGAATATTTGAAAAATTTAGAAAATAGAGAAATTTTTATACAATTTCAATTAGAAATGTATTTTACTCTATCTTTTTTTTTGATATCATGGTGTATTTAACTGTTTATTTGGTGCATGAAATAAAGAATTGCAGACCTATATATCTATATTGGATGTATCATTTTGAATGGTATATGAAGATATTGAAGGGGTATGTTCAGAATCCATATTGACCTTAAGCCTCCACTGTTGATAAATATATATCTGAGGAAGTTGTGGGGTTTTGTATGAGCTACTTGTTTGTAGTGAAGCACTTTGGTTTTACACCATATCACCATGAAAAAATATAATTATTATGGAAAGGGGATCCATGGATTGAAATTCAAATCTTTCATAGGTGAATAGATAAATAAGGTACATTTATACATATTGAATAACATATTTGATGATCAATCATATATAAAATTTCATATTAATGTGTTGAAATAATTTTATCCAAAGAAGAAAGAAATGTGGATTTTGAATGAGTATAATTTTTTTTCATTGATTAAAGAGACCATTCTTGGTAAATAATATACATCATTAAAATTAATATGGTTATTGGTTGGGCTTAGAATAAAATTGATTACATGGTTTGGGTATGTAATTAAGGACTATAAATTTTATACGAAAGATCATGAAAATAGTAGTTCAGTTCAGAATTGTAGTGTGTTGGAGCTCACTAAATCAATGCATTTTTAGAGTGTTAAATAAAAAAAATTCAATTTATACATCAAGTGAGAATTTTGGAGTCGTCGAAGAAATATGGGAGGTTGATTATAATAAATTTCATGTTCCAGTGTTTAAATGAAAATGGATTATCGATAAAAACAATTTCTTACATAATGAATTTAGAAATATAGTTGTTAATTATAATAAATTGGAATACCCAACTGATATTTTTATAATATAAACACATGAAAAACAAATTTTCTATATTCTTTTTTGATATGATATGTAGTGGTCTATTATTTTACAAGGTAAAAAATTATATTGGTGATAATAAACTTGACGAAGATGCTGACTTATGTGAGATTCGTACTTCTTTAGAATGATTAAAATATAATATTGATGAGCATGTTTTAGACATGGTTTGTTCCATATAGAATGATCAAGAATAATGGATTTGGGAAAAAAATCCTTTAGTGAAATCCTAATATTATAGGTATCATATTTTTATTTCTCATTTACTTTTTTAGATTTCATAAAATGTTAGATATATTAATTTTATTTTATAATTTTAAATATGTATTATTTATTACTTTATTTAGTTTTCATTTCATCTGATGATTACATCTTGTTCAATTAAACTTTTATGTAATCGTGGGATATATATAATTGTGTTCAATTTTTTTATTTCTTTGATTTGTATGATAATGAAAAATTAATAATCTGATCCACCACATGATTTTGGAGATGATTTTACTCCTACCTTTAGGGAGGAATGCACACATGCTCCTATTGATGAGCCTCCTTATCCTTCTTTACATGAGACTACTACAAACATAGTGGAAAAGAATATTTCAAGGGTTGGTAAAAGTGGCACCACACGTTTACCAAAATTATCATTTTCATATAGCTAGGACCGAAGGATACATATATAATTTGATGATAATGATATCCCAAAAGGTCCAAATGAAAAATAATTCTATACTTTTGTAGCAGTTTAGTCTAAAAGAAAATTAAGTATTTTTTTTGATTAGAGAAATGTTGGCAAAGTGACATTATCTTAGTTGTGGGAGACCATTTTATTAACCTTTTTTTTAATTTTACTTATCATAAAAAGATTATAGTAGTATTTTTTTCCCACTTCTTATCATAGGACATTTGATGTACCTGATACTAGGGGATTCAAAAGGAAATGTTTATCATTAGTTGCAAGGAGATGGAGGAATTTTAAATCGTCCCTCACATCACAGTTTGTTTTTTGTGATAGACAACATCATAATCCATGTGGTATAGATCCATTTATAGATGAATATACATGATTAATTTTTTTTAAAAGTAGATGATGAGAAGATTTTTTTGTAAGTGAAATGTTACCTTTTATAAGTATTTTTTATTTTAATGACCATGTTAATAATGTTTTTTCCTTAATTATTATTTTACAGCAATCGTGGAGATCTCATCAGGAGATCCAATCTAAAAATGTATACCCTCATACATTATCCAAGTGAAGGTATAAATTATTGGACGAAAATATTATTGCATAAAAACCTGAAAATTTAAGAGCAGAGTATTCAATGTCTGCAGAGGTTTCCCCCCATAATACATGAAAAATAGATGAGGGTCTGGTGAGAAAAAAGGAAAATATCTTATAAATGAGTCGAGGATTGTAGTAGATAGGATTGAAATATGATTACTTTATTTATTTATGTTAATTCAATTTTTTATATATTGTGATTCATTATGGATTTTTTCAAATATTTCATACATGATTATTTTGAACATCAAATCATAGAAGGGATCATTATAGATTAGGGTAGGAAGGATATTTTAGCTATTATATTGGGAGAGCTCGAACACCCAGGTCATGTATGAGGATACCCAACAGGTGTATTGGTGAAAAAAATGTTTCCACATTCTACAATAGTGGAGGATTTTTATAAATAAAAATTAGAATATCTAGAATCATCAGTTCAAGGTATCTAGGTTATGCTGGAGGATAGGATCAGAGATTCAGTATAGTCGATGTTTGAAGACATGTAAATACAATTTTAGATTGGAGATCCCACTCCTCCCCCTCTACCAGTAGCTCCCACTCCTCCATCTCTGCCAACAGACCCCACTTTTTCTTATCCTACCCCCTAAACCCCCTTATCCACATCTTCCCAAATACTATGAGTTATATGTTGATCATTCGAGGCATCATATTGTTTCAAATAAGATGATATTTAATATGGGAGATACCATTAATCACCAAAATTTAAAGATAGAGCATCATAGGGTCACTGTATATGATATTATAGATATATCAGTAGGAATTATGTTACCTACAGATGAGGTGATCACAGTTGGACACTATATCAACCACTTTTTTGTCTAGAAATCTAGAATTGTGTGACATATTAACATTGAGTTATGTGTATATTTTATGATAAAATTAATTTTGGTGTTAAATTTGTTTTAACATTTTAAAGTTTATATATTTATCTATTTTTAAAGAAATAATTTAAAGTTAAATAAATACTTTATTGAAAACAAAAAATACAAAGTTTTATGACTTCATATAAAATTCTAGAAGTCTTGATATATTTTCAACATATTAAATTTTTTGGGATGTTTTTGAGATTCCATTTTATTCTGGTTTTTTTGGGTGTGCAATAAATGTGGGTATTTTGAAAAATGATATCATGGAGATTGTGAATGGAGATATGTTAGTCATCAGCACGATGAAAGTTTTTCAATATATATATTAAAATAAATCTTTACATATGTTTAATTTATTGAAAATTTAGACGTATGTTTTGTTATATTAGGTATATTTATAAAATTTGTAAGGAACATGATAAGATACATGTATATGGATTTATGGAAATATATTTTATTTCACCCATAGAAATGAAAATGACTAAAGTAGAATGAACAAAGTATATTTCTAAAATATTTCAATAGAATGAAATTATTCAATACTGGATGTTTCCTTATCATCAATACTAAAAAAAATATATCTCAAAAATGTTTATATATAATTTAACATAATAACCACTAACATTAAATTTCTTTTATATCAGTAGCCTTTGGATGTTAGGTGTCTTTTTTCCAAGGGAGAAGGAACTTTACTGGTTATGCTCTATCCATGGTGAAGTGAGAAAACATTTATAGATATATTAAGAACATAAGTTTGAATTTTTTTAATAATCATTTATATTATAATTGTTTAAATTTATATCATTCATAATCTTTTCAAATAGGGAATGAAATTTATTCTAAGATAACATAATAAAAAGGAGCTCTAAGATCAAATATGTAACAAAAAATGTGGATTTTCTTTTACAATTACTAACTTTTTCATATATTACTTAATAATGTTATTTTTAATTGAAAAAATATTTTAAACAATTTTTTTGTAAAAAATAAGGATCAGAATAAATTGTATATTATGTTTTAAGATTTATGTATCAAATAATTTCAACTTTGATAGTTACAAAGGTCATGCTGGTTCGATTTATTTATAAATATTTCATTAGAATTTCATTCATTTTATTCATAATAAAGGTTAAATGATTTTATTTTAATTTTTGGTTTTTTATGACTCTCAACCTTATAGATCATAGGATATTAGACACCTATAAGTGGAATGGGAAAATCATTTTACAAGTTAGGTCATATTTTCAATTTTTTTACAATATATTTTAATTTTTCATGTTGTATTTTTAATTGTGTTAATGTTGTTACTGCTGCTTGTTGAAGTTTTTTTGTTCTGGTCGGTTGTGTAGAGGATGAAGGTTTGAAAATAAATTTATTAAAAAAAATTAATCATTCACATCATTTATTTAATAACTGAATTGAACCCCAATTTTCACATCAGATTTTCACATCAGTAATCAAATAACCAATGTTAAAAAAACCATTTAGAATGGTTTATCATGTCGGTTATAATATAAATAATGTTATAAACCATCTTTTACATTGGATATCAAATAAACTATGTGAAAAATCAATACAATATTTCTTTTACAATGCATAGTATTTATAAGAATCTTTAATGAAATATTTACAATGTCACCTTTAGTAACATCATCTAATAACTGATGTGAAAAATAAATAAAAACTGACTTGAAAAATAGATTTTTACACTAGTGTAATGTCATAAAGAATACTTTTGGTTAATAATGTCAATGACATAAACATTATTTGGAGTCCAACTGAACCATTTAATGTGAAATTCATGGAGGATGGGTGGGATATTTTCTATATTTTCACCACACTTAGGCTCTTTTCACATGATGGAGATTAACATAATAAATTTTTAATTAAAGAATAAAATAGTTATTTTAGAGTTCAATGATATTATTATAAAATAAGATCTTATATGGAAGAAATACCAGGAACCTTTCATAATTATAATTAATGTGAATTCTAGAGAATACCCTATTTAATGTACGGTCAAAAAAAGTTAGAAGATAGATAAAGTGTGAGAGGTATAGGTAAATTAGTTAGGCCTAGACATATATATTTTAATTTTATGTAAAATGAAATCCTGGAGAAACATTGTAGGTATCATGGTGTGAATTTTAGATGGGGTGGTTTTAGAAGTCTAAGTTCTAAAAATACCATAATAGATGGTTAGAAAAGTTTACTACTAACTGTTAACATTATACTAGAATCATGAATTATTGATTATGAGTCTTTATTCCATGCTATGGATGAGAGGGGTTAAATGGTGAATTATTTTTCAAGAAGTTTTTTAAATTTTTATATAGATAATGATAAATCTTTCAATATCACCAGGAAGGGAAATATGAATGAATGAATTTAAAATATTAGTTTCCTAGACTTAGAGGTATTTTGGAACATATCATGTTTATAGAATAATTTAATCTCTATTGGTTAGTTGAATAAAGAATGTTTTATAACAAGTTTCATATATGGATTATCGAATATTACTCAAGGATATATGGTTAAATATATTTGTGTTATAGAAGGTATGTTATATTTAATTGAAAGATCATGTGGAGAAAAAAAATTAGAACAACACCTTATGAATGTTTGGAGTTGTGGAATTACTTTCTTGGGAATATAAGTTAGAATAAGGTGTGATTCGTAGGTGATAAAAGGATATTGTATCATTTTTACATGGATTTAAGCTCTTGTGAGAGTTGTATACTCAAAAATTAAATATATTCATTGTTTATGAAAAATAGAATTACACCTAAGTCTCATAATTTATAATCCATGCATACAAATTTTTTAGGGTTTTTTCGAGTCTGTTTGCATAGTGGGTCATTATACCATGTTACATTAATAAATGATTCATGAAGGAATGTATGGGTTTACTTCCTTAAGCACAAATCCAAGGCATTCAAAGTGTATTTTAATAAATTTCAATACTAGAAGAGGATTCCATAAATAAGATTAAGTACTTAAGATTTATTAATGGTATAAAACTTGTTAATAGGTAATTATTGAGGTTTTTGTACAAAAAAGAATCATGCTTCATAAAATTGTTTTTATAACACTAAAAAAATATTCTAATATAGTAGATAAATTGGACAATGATTAAGAAGGATCATTGTATAAGACTATATCCTAGAATAACCAAGGATTTTTTTTGGTGAAAGAAGTTAATTATAAATTTTTTGTTATGAATAAAAGTTATTCCACACCATTAGAGAAAGAGGTCCCTAAAATGTTTTAATCCATAAAAATAGTTTTAGATTCAAAAATTAATATTTTTATAAGTCTCATAAATTTTCGTTTTGATGATAGTAATATAAACAAAATTAAAGTAAAAACCTAATAATGTTTCTTTTTTGGGTATCAAAATGAAAACATTAGGTTTTATATTTTGGATAATGATATTCAAAACATCATTATAGGTCAAATTTGTCTCATATATGAGAATATATTTCATAAATACCATAACTTAGTGGAATATGGAATTTTGATCAAATAATCAATTGACTATATCTCTTTTTATCTAAATTGAAATTCAAAAAAATGTTCTGGAATATTGAAATAGCATGACAAGTCTGGAGTAATCGTCATGGTTTTAGGATATTTTTAAAATCTCAAGAACTATGAAAACATGACGTAAATATCTAGAATATGAAAATATAGAAACAATGGTTTCAAAAAGTGAATAATTTTAGGTTGAGTTTTGGAGGACTACTAGGATAATAAGGTTGATTTAAGGGTTTAGAATTGATCTTTATTGATTTGTTCTTATGTTTGGAGGATATACTTTGATCCCAAAATAAGTGGTGAGCCCAAATAATTTAGTAAAGTGGGAGGTATCCATAAAAAATGAAATGAAAAGTTACAAGAAAATAAAACCAAGGAGCTAATGAAACTACTATAGGTAAATAAATAGTTTTAGGAAAATGGGTTTTTTAAAGGAATAAGAGTATTGTAAAAAGTGGTATAATTTTAGGTTAGTTGTGAATGGGTTTTAGTATATGTAAGGGGTTGATTTATGTAAAATATTGTCACTTATTGTTGAACGTACAACCATCCAGATGTTGTTTTTTCTAGTTTATTCCAAAAGTATATATCTAGAACATGTGGATATGAAGATGAAACTCCTTTATATGGATTTGGAGTAGGAAATATTTATGATTAAACAGAAGGGGTATATGAATAAATAGAACAAGGTCATGGTGTTCAAGATTAAAATAATCCTTTCTGGATTTAATTGAGTGCAAAGACAATGGAGTTATAAATTCCATTCATTTAGGGTTGATAAGGGGGCCATCCAGAGAAACTCATACTATTATTTCTACCATAATTATTTTAATTATTGGTGTTTCATCCTCCTTATCTTATATATACATG
The DNA here is from genome assembly GCA_963277665.1 of Viscum album. Classification (NCBI taxonomy): domain Eukaryota; kingdom Viridiplantae; phylum Streptophyta; class Magnoliopsida; order Santalales; family Viscaceae; genus Viscum; species Viscum album. Next base: position 352,073,417 of record OY728155.1, on the reverse strand, counting down.
ACATTATTATCGTGGGGTTTGATATTAAATGGATTCATGAGGTGAAAACTGATTTTTTCTAAATTTTTGGGATGAAGGATCTCAAGAAAGTATGGACTTTTTTGGGATACTAATCATAATAGATTAGAATAATAGAAAAATAGTTTTTTCTCTGAAATAATACATTTAATAGACCATTTAAATATTTCTAATGACCACATATAAGCTTGTGTATACCCCAATAACTAGTCATTTTATGTTACATTATGAGAAATTATTAAAAATAAAAGATGAGGCCAAGTGAATAATGAGAGTTCTTTTATAATTCTTGGCTAGGATATTTATAAATTCCATGGTTTTTATAGAGCCATAAATTTCACTTACAGGGTGAGTTGTTCGTTAGTTTATATTGAATCCATGAAAGGGTCACCATGAAAAAGTGAAATATATTCTCTAATATCTCAAAGGTTTGGAATGTGTACCCTTGAATTATGGAAGGGATATTATGTTGTAGGGGTATGTTGATGAGGGAATTATGTGGGATAAATATTCATGGAATTTTACCACATTATTTGTTATTATCTTTGAAGATACATCCATAAGATTGAAATTGAGGTTTCAATTAATTGTAGAACTATCCACAATAGATGTAGTGTAAATAGTTGTCACATAAGTAAGGAAAGAGTTGATCTGGATGAAGGGTTTTTTGGGAAACATATAAGTAGTTTAGAAAGTGTTTTTTATTCTATGGAATTTATATCATAATATATTTGGATAAAAACTAGTGTTTTACTTAAAAATAATTCACAGTGATCTTAACTATCATTTTTTCCAAATTTGTTGGAGGATGGGGTGACAGAGATATGGGTGATCGAAAAAATCTGAATCCAATTAATATATCTACCAAGGTATTAGTCTAACAAATACAAAAGAAATATTGTTCCTAATTTATACTTGAGCACCTAGAAGGAAGAATATCAATACTAACTATTTTTACAAAAGTTGTGTGATTTGAATTTTCCAATCTTTTAGAGTAATCTTAAAACCTTGAAACTAGTCTTAAAGTGTGAAATTATTAGAAAATTGTAAATTATAATTACATGATTTGTTTCATTTATCTTAAATGAGTGAATCCAAAATAAATAAGCCTAAATAGAAAAAAACTAGTAAGAGGTGGGTGTGGTCTTGAAGACTTTTTTGGAACTAGGAGATCTGGTGGATATATCTTGATAATAGAAGTTTAGAGGACCTAAACTAAATTATAATCACTCTAATAAAAATATGTAATATTTGTTTGGTTATTTTTAAATTATTCCTATAAATAACTAGTGGGATATGTGATAATGAATTGCACTATTTAGAAGAATCTAGTGTTTGATGTTGAGTGACTTATATGAAATAAAAGGTTTCTAAGACCAATAGTGGGTCTTTAGTAACTTTGTGAAGTTGGAAAAAGTGGTTGATTGGATGGTCCCCACTATAAATATATGGAGGTGGGACCCCTTATATTAAATACTTGTAGCGATCTAATATCGACTGACTTAGTCAATTGTGATTGTAATATGTTATTCTTTCATGAATTCAATGAAAGTTGAAATGTTCTCTTATGGATGAAGGACTAATGGATGAACCATGTAAACTCATTATTGTACATTTTAAAGGGTTTTGATCTAGTGCAGTTACTAGGGTGTATTTTTCATTCTCATTTATGGAACATTAGGTTCATGAGATTATTTTAATTATAGAATATTTATAGCTTTGTTACACACTAGAGGATCTAAAGATTTTCTAAATGATTGGTGGTTTTGAATCATAAATATCCATGATAAAACAATATCTAGATACCCTAAGTAAATAAATCTCTTTACGTAGGGTATTTTTCTTCTAGATCAGGATAGAATGGTTAAAACTGAGTGTTAGGTAGTTCGATCACATCAGGAATGGTAGCTAGAGAAATACCTCTATTGTGTTGTTTTAGATTATTTATGGGGTTCCTACGTGTTTATGTGATGGTTATTTATGATTATTAGTAATTTTTTCCTTATTAAGTTTATTATTACTAATGACCTCTTTTCTTATATTTTAATCAATTTTTAATCCATGTCAAATCTTGAATGTGTTTTTATCTTCATTAAAGGGATTTGTTGAGTTTTAAATGGTGTAAATTGTTTTCTTAGAATTCAAACCTTATTTATTTTTTATGTTCTTACCTTGGGTGTCATTTTATAAAAAATTCATGATTACCCTTGGTTTTTTTTTCTTTCCAATGATTTTAAATTGTTTCTATAGCATCCCAATAAGAGACCCTCTCATTTATAAGACTTAATGAAAATATTTCACTACAATATTTTCAAAATACCTTTTAGATTTATTTTTTTAGAGTATTAGAAAAAAAAATAACCTACCAATATCATTCTCTTTATAACAAAAAGTAATTTTCCCAATATATATGAAATTTCTTAACCCATAATTAATCATTAAAATCTCCCAAAAATTCTCTACATAAGAAACACTTTTAGATATTTAATACTTTTATTATATTCATAACCTAGGGAATAGAAACCTAAGAAAGTTTTGATGTCAAATTATAAGTAAGTTAAACATTTCAATGAATCAAAAAGGATTAATTTTACAAATAATGAACAAAACAGATATGGAGTGAAATATCATATAACAGATAAAAGGAGAATAATACTATAGTAAGGTCATAAAATAATAATAAAAATCATATCATATCTATAAAGAATAAAACAATACTCTTGAATAATGAAAACAAGAAAATAATTTGAAATATTATGAAAAAATGGAACAAAAATAAGAATATTAAAATAAAATCAATTAGCGGTAGAGGCATCACAACCTAACTCCCATATCATAGTGGGATGGGAAAATAATTTGTGTAAACTCTTTAGGTTTGTGATAAAACATATGTACCTCTTAAGGAATTAAAAACAACTGGTATTCCTATTTAATATTTTTCTATAACCCATGAACATCTTTAGTTTTTAGAAACACTCATGTAGCACTTTAGGATGGGAATACAACCCATATATCTCTTTTGGCCTTGGAAATAAGCCATGTAACTCTTTAGTCTTGGTGTAAAACCTATGTATATATTTAGGCTTGTAAAACAACCCATTTACCTCTTTAGGCACAACGTATAATCCATATAACTCTTTAGTATTGTGATACATCATTTTTATCTCTTTTATATTGGGAAAAAACATGTTTACCACTTTAGGTTTGGGCTACAAATCATGTACCTTTTTGAGATCATGATATATTAAAAACTAACCAATGAATTTTTAGTGTTATATTAACCCAACCAAAACCATCCTTAAATATGTTCTCCATAAGGTATAAATCATTCATCATATCAAACAAATCATAAAAATAAAATTCATTCTGTAACATTTCCAAAACGTGTCCCATAGAACGATTTATAGAGTAGGTACAATTGATACCAAAAAACTCATTCACCCAAATGAATTATTTTATAAATTAATTTATAGGATTATTCATAATAAATAACTCCATTTAATAAATATCTTTGTACTTTAATGAATAAAATGGAAAAAACATAAAATGATTTTTTGACATTTTTTAACCTTTTAGAAGTAGGTGAAGTTTCAGGTCATTTTTAGAAGATATTTTTCTAATTGGGAGTGAAAAATTTAAAAAAAATACGTTAAAAAAATTCTCTAAAAATGGATATTTTATAAAGAAACAAATGAATCCAAGGAAATTTGTCTTGGAAGAAAAAATGTTTGATCATGAAAGGTAAAACATTTAGATATTTTGAAAGTATCTTTGTTGAAAAATACCATATTAAAGTGTGTATTAAATTGTTATTTTAAAAAATTATAATGTAAAATATGATAGTCACATGATTTCATATATAATATTGTTTCAAAATATTATGGGATAACATTTTTAGTAAGGATAATCATGTATATGGAGGAGAAATCTATATTTAAGGAGGATGAGGATAATTCAAAACATATTATAATTTTATAAAAAATGAATTGATTCATGGAAATAGATTTATACAAAAAATAAATTTACTTAATGAGAGAAAAGATATATTATACTATTAATTGGAAAATATAATAATATATATATCATATAAGATCTAAGTTCAAGATTATATCTTATAACTCAGAGAAAGTAGTTTGAGTTTCCAAAAATCTATTATGGGACACATAGTTCATGAAGTAAGAAAATTTTGATGATGGGTTGAGGTGGTCAAAATATAAATCCAAAAAATTAACGATAAAACACCACATAATATATTCATATGTTATAATTCACTTTTGTTATATGAAATAATTTAAATAGTAATAATCATAACTTAATGAATGAGAATCTAGTTAACAAAAAACCTTTCAACCTGAGGAGAATTTAAATCAAATCCCCATGAAAGAGTTAGAATATAATTACATATGAATTAAAATAAATAAAAGTTAATTCATGATATAATATATCAAATGGGAAGTATATACACTAAATTAATGGATTTTGGAACATAATACAAGACATGTCTCAAAGAGGGTAGTTTGAGATGAAAACACTTTGGTCCTAATTCAATTTGACCTTTCCTAGAATACCCTGAATAATTAAACTATATTTTTTAAATACATAGTTAATAACCCTATTCATAACCATAACCATTAATAATATACATTTATAATCAGTATACACACACAAATATATATATTTATATATATATATTTTATCAATTCTCAATATCAGGTGTAATTAATCTTTGATCATTCTGAGCTAGTTTTTTAAGAGCAGTGCTGATATTCATTATTATATAAGATATAATCAATAAAAAATAATTAATGATACTATAATGGATTAATTATAAGGATTTATTACGTTTCAAAACCTTTCTTGAGTTTTCAATTTCTAATTCTTGAAGATAATATCAACATCAATATCTTCCAGTGACATGTTAACCAATGAAGGGTGACTAATTAATTATTGAATTAAATATTTACATAACCCTTCAAAAACAAAAAAATATATTTATTTTAAATTATTCAATAAATTAAGTTCACATAGTCATACATGATATAAATTCATAGCACTGTTCAAGTAGGTGGTTAAATTGAACCAAAAAAGAAGTATACCATGACTAATCATTGATTATAATGTATTTTAGTTGTGTTACTATTAGACCTAAGAAATAATGATATTAGTTAGTGTTAATTTTTGTTATATATCATAATTTTAATTATCTACAAGGATAATATAATTCACAAAAAACTATTACAGAAGAAAAGAATAGATTATTTTCACCTTAGTAAGATTTTTTTCAAAGGTTGAATTTAGGTTGATCATCTATTGATCACATGTTTAATAAGTTATAAAATATTTCATACTATAACATTAAATATTTCATTTAATTCATATTTATCCTTTAAAAAATTCTAAAAAACATCCACAAAATGTTGTGATTAAAATAAAAATGGAAATTAATCATTTAATGGAGGTAGTATCCCACACACACGCTTGGATGATGACATCATTTCCCATAGAATAGAGAAAATAAGTAAAATATTTCATCATTTTAGAATCTAATGTTTTTATAAATATTGTAATTATATATTAAATTAATTATTAAGACCATCCATATAATTTTGTGATGAAAAAAACCTGTCTTTTCATATAGGCAGTATCCTAAACAACATACAAATGGTGGTTTCAATTTTATTAATTGAAAAGGTAAAGGTGGTTAATTATAATAAAATTATTATAAAAAATAAAAAAAAAATAATTATAATGGTTTTATCATTTTAATATAGTTTAATTTAATCCGAGGAATAATAATTTCACACAAATAAATTGAAATGAGAAAGGAGCGGCCAAATATTTATACCCCACTTCTTTGATTATCTTCTTTGAAGAGAAGATAATCCTTAAGGAGTTGTTATTTTGAGAATAGCAAAACCTATAGAAGGTTTCATGTATTTTTTAGGATATTTTTTGTTGGATTTTTTTTCCAAACTAAGGTTGATTTGGTGTGGGGGATGTAAGGAGAGGATTTCCCCTTTTATATGTGAAAAGGGATTCAATTTTTATAAATAGAAGAGGTGTTTTAATATTGGGAAGTCACTATCAAGGAATGTGGATACAAATTTGAGAAATAATGTAATGGAAAAGATATAATGTTGATAAATTCCTCAACCATGAATTACGAAACATTTAATAAACTTTTGTTAAGTTATTTACACTTAGATTATTTACTTTTACTGTTTTTAGCTTTTTCCTGGGTAACTGGTTTTTTACTAAGGTAAATTATCTTTGTTACAAAAAATAAAATGGTTATTATTATATATTTTGGACCAAATAATTCTAAATTTTAAATCAATTATATTTTACTAAATGTTTTTAATCAATTAAAATTAATTTTAAATTATTTTCCTATAATATACTTAAAAAAGATTTAAATAAAAATAAAATTAAGTTCTAAGATATCAAATATAGGTTTTTTGTAAGATCAACATAAAAAATGAATCTAATGACTCCAATATATTCTTTATATAAGGTTCTTCAATATCCACTAAATGATGTTTTTAGAATTCTTAGTATTCACTAAAAGGATAGGAAAATCCACCAAGAACTGCTCTAGCCTCAATATCTTCTTCTACATTCCTTTCTATGGGAATTGCAGTAAAAGAAACTGATTGAGCCCAGATCAATTCAGTTATAATAGAAACTTGGGTAATTAAATACTCTATAGAATGACTTTACTCAATATAAAAAATTTATTATATTCATTATGATCCTTTAGAATGAGTAGGATCCTCTATTGGTTTTTTTATAACTTGAAAAACATTCACATCTATTTCTTCAATTATATGTGATGACTGCATAAACTCTTTAATAAAAAACCCAATAGATATCAAAAATATCTCTTATAAAATTAATTTTTTTGATCAACCTTCCTATCCCTCTCAACCTATATAATATTTATAACCATTTCTACTCTCCTAATCCTCTAAAAAATCATAGAACCACATTATTATTGAGTATATTTTTTTGAAAACCTCTGGGAAACAAAATAATTCCCCTATCATGGTAGAAATTTTCTATTCTAAGACTTTCCTCATTTTGGGGACTGATGAAATATTGTAAGTAGCAGCATTTGAATACCTAAACCCACAAATAAAACTCTATAAACTCCTTACAATCAATATTCTTTAGTCTCCTCTGAATGAATCCTTATAAAACTAGTTGACTTTACACACCTATGATCCCCCATAACACAAGCATCAAATTTATCTTTGGCTCTAACAACAACTAGTATTATCTTTCTTTTTATAAAACTCAAAATGAATCTAAAAATTCTTAGTGTTCTAATAGAAAAATAAATATTGATATGATGAAATCTTAAACTTGTCAATATGTGAGAAATCACTATCCTATTATAAAGAAAATGAGACATAATAAACCATAGGGATAAAATGACATCTTAGAATATTTTTGTCAAAAATGGTTCATGTATCTTAACATGTACTAGTTTACATTGAATGTGATTTCACAGAGTATCATAAAAAGGATATAAATGACTAGAAAAAGAATTTTCTTAGATTCAAAAATCTAGAGAACTACTTTTTCTAGGACAAATTTAATTTATACCATCTAGATAGTGTCCATATTATTCACCAAAACCTTTTTAATTTGATAGTCCCTAACATGAAAGTATATAATGTCCTCATACTTATAAACACCTTCTTTGATAGATCTTATTATGGAATAATAAATACCTTCATGGTGACATTGGATGATCTGATAAATTTATATTGAAGAGATCTAAAATTATTTATCATTCACTTTAGAGGATGAAATATCCTGACTATCACCAAAACAATACTAGGTATTCTCATAAAAATGTTTTATTTAATTTTTAAAAACATATTCAGAATTAATTTCATTAAACATGAATTCCATTACTTGAAAGCATAATATCACCATTAACATTAGATTTATTTTAAATAACCCCTTAATATCTATAAATTTTCTTATAGCACCTTACTCTCTGAATAAGAAGTCCACTAAAACATCACACAACTAAGACTATCTTTGTCTTTCTTCTGTGTGTTTTCTATTTCAAGAATCATAAGGTTTTGGGTTTCAAAAGACTAAGTTTCAACAGATCGAGAGCTTAAGAGATCGAAAGGTTGTTGGTTCAATGTTAGGAGATAGAGAAAGGGATTAACCTTGATTTATTTATATGGTTCAGTTTATTGAGAAAATAATTCAATAAAATCATTAATATTTTTTTAAATGAAAATATGGATATATAAAATTAAATATAAATATTAAATTTAAAAAACAAATAAGCAATATAAGCATTAAAAAAAATACTTTCTAAAATTATTAATATAAATATATATTAACATGAATATAAAATGTTTTTTTAAATTAAATAAACTCGAATCCAATTTAATGAAATCAAAACATGTAGTGGAATGTGATTCAGTGAAAATATTATCAATTTGATACTAAGTATTAAAAAATTCTCTAGAAATATTCCCTTATTGGATATAATCCCTTATAGTGTGATGAAAAATATCTATATTGTTTTTACTAGAATGACTCGTTGTATTTTTTGAAATATTTATAGCACTAGTAATATCATATAAAATAGGTACATTATTCAAATTAATTCCAAAGTCCATTAGTGTGTGTTTCATCCACAACACTTGTTCACAACAACTACAACAAAAGATATGCATTCTACTTTAGTGGTTGATAATGTAACTCAATGTGTCTTCTACTAGACCATGAAACCAAAGACATTTTTAAAAAGTAAAAATTTTCAGAGGTTCTCTTTCTATCTAATCTATAGCCTCTAAAAACACTACTTAAATTTGAACTTAAATAAAAAATAAAAGTTTTTTTAATAAATAAAATAAAGATAAACAATTTCTTTCAAATATATCAAAAATTATTTTAACAATAATTAAATAAGACTCCATTGGATTTGATTGAAATATTACACACACAAAAATAAAAAACATGATATTTAGTATACTATAAATAACATATATAAAAATACCTTTCACACTTCAATGTAACTTGTTTTTCAACTTCATCGAAATATTTTTTTATATTTTTACACATAGGAACTCAATTAGGGATACTATTTTCAAATCAAATTTTTTTTAAAAAATAAATAGTTTAATTAATTTTATTTAAATAATTTCCAAAATCATTTTGATAAATTTTAAATATAGGAAATAATTTTAATTCTCCCACATACACATTTAAAACTCTTTTGGTATTAGTTTTGAAAAATTATTATAAAGTTTTTGATTGGTGAAAAAAATATCATCTATATTAATGAAAACTAAAAAAATATCATAATAATATATATTCTCATAAATAGTATTCTCAATTAAAACTACTAAAAAACCATTTTCTAAAATAAAATAACTAAATATTTAGAATAAGAAATTAGTGCTTATTTATTACCATGAAGATAATTATTATGGTTAATAATAGAACTTGGTAGATGAGGGTTTTTAAATCATAGGGGTTCAAAATAAATATCCTCTACAAAATAACCACGTAAAAATCAGATTTTACATCTATTTGATATAATTTAAAATTCATATGATATGCATAGGGTAAAATAATCATAATGGATTCAAGTATAGAAATAGAGGAAAATATATCCTCATAGTCTATACCTTCTTCATTATTGTAAACCTTAGCAACTAACATGTCCTTATTCCTATAAATTACACCATGATCATATTTATTATTCCCAAACACCCTTTTAGTTCATATTACTAGATGGTTTTAGAGCCAGTTAAATAATTCAAAATCTTTTCTTCTAAATCTAATTTATCTCTTATTTTATATCCTATATTGAATAATTTTTATCTAAGGATTATGTATAGACCTAGTTTCAAACAAGGATATAAAGTTATATAACTCATCTATTTTTTTGAAAATTTATCCCAGTCCTAACTCCTTCATTTAGATCTCCTATAACAGTCTCTAAAGGGTGGTCCTTTAATGTTACATATTTTCTAGGTAAAACACATTTAAGTTCTTTATTTTCATGCTTTTTAGAACTAGATTGATTTTGATCATGTTTTAATTTAAATTTAAAAATATCATTAGTGGAATCAAGTTTCAATTTGTTTGAAGAATCAATAGATACATCGGTTTTTATCTTATTATGATAAAATGGGTCACCTTAATCAAAATTCACATAAAAAAACTCTTTAACCATTGTTTAATTTTTATTAATCACTCTATAATCTTTATAAGTAGTATAATATAGAAGAAATATTCCTTCATCGGTCTTTGGATCAAACTTACAAAAGTTCTCATTAGTATTCAATATATACACATCACATCCAAAAACATTAAAGTATCTGACTTTAGGTTTTCTATTATTTCATAACTCATCAAGTGTATTTTTTACAACAGGTGTCATTAAAACTTTATTTATAATATATAAGGTTGTATTAATAGCTTTTAACCAAAAATATCTTGGTAATATATACTCATTCAATTCAGTTTTATCCATTTTTGAATGGTTCTATTTCTTATTTCAAAAATTCCATTCTATAGAGATTTTTTAGAGAATAAAAAGAATATTTAATACCCTTGTTTAAAAAAATAATTAAATTCTTGATTCTAAAATTATTTTCCATGATTAATACTTCATGAAATTATTCTAAAAAAATTTCATCTTGAAAAAAATAAACAAAATATCATAAAGACTTAAAAATATTCATTTATAACAACAAAAAGTAAATCCAAGTAAATCCAGAAAAATCATCAACTAAGAAAAAGCATAATAATATTTCAACCAATCATGTTACACTAAATGGTCTAAAAACCCATTTGAATAATTTCTAAATGTTTATTTTTTAACCTTGTTAATCAGTTTGATAGATTACTTATGATACTTTATTATTAAGAAACATCACAAAATCTATTATCATCAAACATGAGACTAGGAATATCAGAAACTAATATCTTATTAGATAAATTAGTTAAATGAAATATTTTAAAATGACCATGTATCCTATTAAATATCCATGATTTACTTATTTCATCACTCAAACAGTTCACATTTGGTTCACATATGGAAATAAGGTCTAAAGTATTAACATTTTCGGTTCTAGATCCTCTAAAATTAATTAGTTTATCATTAATGGTAGAACAAATACTATTAGAAAAATCATCAATAATTCAATTATCATAGCGTTGAGATATAATTATAATATCATGATTCAACTCTAGAACACAGTGAACCTGGTTGATCTGGATAGATTTATGGATATTCAATTGATCCAACTCTAATGATCGTTCCTTTAGTTTTGTCCCCAAATCTATCAAAATATTCATATAATTTTGATAGTGTATAGAAGTTTGAGAATTTCCTACTCGTGATTCTTGAATAACCACTTTTCATATATCATATTTCATTTTTTTTCTCTTGTTTTTCAACTAAAAAAATATTCAAAATACTTATTTTGGTACCTAAACTCTCTTGGATCCTGTAGTGTCAATGAGAAATGATGTAAGAAACCAGATCTATTTAACCATGAGAGATATAACCTTAGATAATTATGTGGAAACATAATATTTCTTAATACAAATAATTTAAGAATTCTTCAAGAAAAAATTTCTATCATAGTTTCCTCTAATGCCACAATGAGAATAGGTAACTTTTAACATGTTGTGATTATTTCAATAAGAAACAAAATATTTTTTATATATCTTATGTTTCTCAACATTATTACTATATCATTACTTTTTTGGGAATATTCTTTCTAGGAATTTTATTTTAATACTAATATAGCTTGGTAAAAAAACTAGAATCACTTTTAGAAAATTATACTTTATCTTACAACTCTTTAATTTTATTTTCATGATCAATACATCTTAAAGAATAATTTCGTACTTTCTTTTTTATTTTCAAGTGTCGTTTTGACATGGAATATTTATCACTTAATAGAAAATTTTAAACACTATTATATATATATATATATATTATTTTTATTTAAAAATTCATATATTTCATCAGGAATATATTGATATTCATCTGGTTTATAATTTTTAAAAATTTCAGAATCAGCAATAGAAACATAAGATTAGTATGATTTTAACTTATAAAGAACATATTTTCTTTCTAATTTTCTTACACCTATTATGAATTAGAACATTAATAGTTTAATAAGTTTTTAGATACAGTCCTTGTATTTTTCATGGGTATATTTCCTTTTCATTCATAATTCACCTTCATCTAGATATTTTTTTTCCATTTCTCTATTTTCATTCCTCATTTAGTTATAGGAAATCATGTTCGATATTCCAAGACCCCTTACATTCATAGCATCAAAATTATATCAGACCATGACCATTGTTCTTGTAATCAATGAATAACTTCTTAAAAACTTTCTTCCTTTTAATAAACTTTTTGAGTCTTTAAGCTAGGTGAGAAAGTTACTATGCATAATTTGAGGAACTTGATTCATTTGAGGATATTAGATTCTCCTTTAATTTATTTTAACTTCTGGGAATATAAAATTTATGATTTCTATTCTCTTTTTTGAAAACTCTATTATCCTTAGTTGAAACATTCATTTCATCTTCATAAATCATTAGAGTACCAATAAAATTATATTAATGAGTTAGAAGAATATGTTCTATTCCACTTAGAGGGAAAAAATCTATGTACCTATAATGCCTAACCTGAATTTTTAATTCATGTTCCAAAGTAAGTAAAAATATTTACTATTCTGTAGTTGGGGTTCATCTTAGTGGTAAGTACCCTGTAATCCTACATGAAAAATAGGGGTTCAAAACCCATTGGGTGTAGGGTACTGTAGTAGCACTATAGTGGTACTATAGCAACAATGGTACTATAGATCGGTGTGTACTGTAGCGGCAGAGGGGCACTATAGCGGTGGAAGTACTGTGTGGATACTATAGCAGGTGGGTTAATATTCATAAAATGGGAATTGGGCCAAAAATTTGGGCCTACGGGCTATATAATGGGCTATAGGCCCACTAGGACATCAAGCTATGTAATGGGTCTCCCTCTACCCAGTTAAAAAGAGGTCTTTGCTTTTCTTTAATAATAAAAGGAGGCTTCATCCCTAACCTTTAAAAAAATATTTACTATTTCGGTCAATCTTCCATTAATTTTGGTAATAATTGCACCAAAATTCATTTTAGAAATATGAAATTTTAATTTTATAGAATTTTACATCAAATGTCTAACATTATTGGTTTCTTCATAAGAAATAACTATTGTCTTAAACATTTCATAAGACGTCACACTACTAAGATATATAGTTTAATTCATCATTTCCAACCCCAAAAATGATTTCATTTATGGCTCTTTAATTTAGAACTTACCCACCTTATTTTTCAACATCCCACTTTTTTGGAAAATCCTTGGTAATTTTATATGTCCCAAAATTATTTATATAAAATTTTAAACTAGTATTATTCAAATTGATAACCAATTGAGATTTTTAGCATCAATTTTTTTCACCATTTAAATAAGAATCCCTAACCATTGTATTAACATTTTTAAGTTATTCCATCTTCTTCCTTCTTCATATAGATATTAAACACAATCATTCTAGAGATTAACGTGATCCTTTCAAATAGTTATCCTCTAATACCTATTGGTAGGTCATAATAATTATGAATACATAAGAGGTGTGTGGGGGGGGGGACTATTTCCTTTTAAAAAAAGTTGAAATAAAAATTGATCCCCAATTTGTATCATAGAAATTTGTGTAGTTGTGCTTTATTTCACTGTATTATGAACTGAAAAATAATAGAAAAATAGAAAAACAATTTCTATATTGGTTTGGGGAACCATGATCCCTATATCATTCCACCAACACTCTCTCCATGAGTTTGATGACTTTCACTATAAGTTCCATTTCCAAGGGACCTTGACATTGTGAGTGAGAAACTATGAGTTTAAAAAAAATTACAACGATTAAAATAGAAAAAAACACTCCATATTTTAGTGATTAGAAACTACAGAGAAAATATTTGTGTAGATAAATTAATATTGAGATCGTTCAGATGATGCTACAAAAAAAATGAATAAATCTTCAAAGGAGAATAAAAATTTCTTTAAAGAACTATCCTTTTGAAAAATCTCTTTATTTAATAAAAAAAAGTATATTCAAATAACAAATTACTTGAAAAAAAACATCTTATTTGTAGGATGAAAACTAAAAATCTTTTTATAACATGCATGTCTCTAATGTGTAGTACTAAAAAATATTCAACAAACTAAAATATTAGAATAAATGGTACATACAACAGCAATAACAACATAAATATTCTCATAAAGTCCTAATATGATTTTATATATATTAAAACTATATAATTTTAGAGAATTAAAGAGTTTTTAAAAAATATTATACTCTAAGGTATCAACTATATAAATCTATTGAGAATAAATAAGAATCCAAATTTAATTTTGGTTAGAGTGTTTTTCATGTTGGGACCGAGTATTTTGTAGGAGATGTTAGAACTAGTTTAGTTGATTCAAAAACATATGGATATGGATCAGAGTAGACATAACTCATATGTTGACATATGTCAACAACCCCTAGAGTTTTTATATGGTGATCGTATATTCTTTCAGGGGTCTCCGAGGTTGGGTCACCATAGGATATGGAGATAGGGAAAGTTAGCACCCAGGTTTGTTAGACCTTTGGAGGTTATAGAGAGAATCAGTCCAGTGGAATACCGATTGGATATTATATAGAAATACAAGGAAATGCACAATGTTTTCCATATATCAAAACTATGGTCGTATCACCTTGACCCTTATCATGTGATTGATGTGGATGAGTTTGACCTTGATATGGATACGTCCTTTGAGGAGCATCTGATACGTGTGTCATATCACTGTGAGAAAGTGTTTTGAGAAAAGACTATGTTGATAATTCATGTATTGTGGAAACACGAGTGTGTGTAAGAGGTAACATGGGAGAGTTAATCATATATTAGGGCTCAATAAACCAACCTTTTTGACTCATAATCTTCGGTATGCTTGGGAGTGAAACTAATGGATGAGCTATTATAAGGTCAGTAGAATCTAAGATCTCGAACTTTTCTCATTTTAAATAAGGATTCACTTCAGGTACACATTTCTCCATATAAGAGTAATTTTTTTTGAGTTATAACTTAGGGTGTGTTTGGGTGGAATATTGAGAAAAATGAAAATTATTGGGTAGTGCATGATTGGCGCAAGGTTTTCCCTAACCGCCCACCCAATCCCAGTTAACCATAAAACCATGGACATTGGGGAATTTCATGACAGGAAAACAGTTTTTCAAATCATTTACTCTCTTAAGATTAACGATGAACCCCTAAAATAATAGGTGCATGATTTAGGTGCATGGTTATGAAAACTTTCGGTCCCTTCCCAGAAAGCCATTCATGATTTTAAATATCCCCTATTTTAATTTCTAAAATCCCCCGTACCTATGAAAATAACCTATTTTGACCCCTATTAAACCCTAAGAGACCTTTCAAATTTTTGGAGCTCGATGGAAAAATTATAAGCCCTATAAACCTATTATCTTCATGACTTTTATCCTGTATAAAAGGTTCTCTCCTCTACCAGTAAGTGAATCCCATCCTGGTTCTTCTCTCTTCTTCTCATGTTCTTATGGCCTTATTTTAGTGATATAATATTCTATTTTGGTTAGATAAAAATAGATTTTGTGAGATCTAGATCTTTGATTCTACATATAAATCTAGTATTACAATATATTGATTTTCTTTAATATATATTTCGGTTTTTAATTTTTATATCTTATTCTATGTTGTTCTTACACTCAATTTTTGGGGATTTACATTAGGGGATTATTCATTGACGAATTGAGGTAGGTGGTCTAATATTCAATTCACATATTCATGATTTTGATATGTACATGAAAATTGTAAAATTTATAGAATTAATTATCAATTTTAATTCTTAAATTAGGTTGATTAATGTGGCCAATTAATTAATTTAAGTATCATTGAAATAGATAATTAATTGGGGAATTTATTATGAGACATAGGGGTTGTTTAATTAGATAATTATTTGGGGGATCAAATTTGATATTTAGGGACTGTGATTGAGGTAATTAATTGTGGGATTAATTATGTGATATTTATATTATATATTGAGATAATTAATTATAGAATTAATTATGAATAATTAATATGTTGAGTGAGATAGTTAATTTTGAAATTCAAATATGGGGTTTTGAGTTGTAAATATTGATTAATTAGTAGTTAAATTAATTAAGGGGGTTGATGACATAATTAATAAGAGAATTAATTAAGGTTAATAATGTGATAAACTAATTGTTGAATTAGTAATGAGATGAGTGATATTAATTAAATATTTAATTAATTAATGTTATTAATATGGTTAGTTAATTTTTGAATTAACTAATAATATTATTGTGTTTAACTAATTTTTGAATTAATAGTTGGATTTATGTGGATAATTAATTATTGAATTAATTATATGTTTATGAATGCTAACATGGTTTTCTAGGATTGAATTAAATAATGTGAACATGATCATTTTAATGTGTGTTTATAAAGGGTAACATGGTCATTCAAGTATGAATTGATGAATGGAAATATAGTCATTCTAATGTTTCATGTATGGATGGTAACATGAGAATTAATGTATTAATTAAATAATTATTACACGGGCATTCTAAATTTTAAATAAAAATAATGACAATAATGGAATTCTAAGACATGATATCCATCAGACGTACTTTAGGATCTAGCATGAGTTGAATCATGAAATGAGGTATGGGTGTCTATGAGTGCCTGATGGTTAATGTGGTTAAATTTAGAATATTTAATAATGTGATAAACTATTTATTTATGAATTTTACGTATTTATTTATACAACTACATATACTATTATTGAATGGATTTGTTTTAGATACTGTTGGTTTTGGCCTCATAATTTGTACGCACACCCTACTTGGGTTGCCAAATCAGAACCTGAATAGTCTTTATTGTTGCTAGATAGGTTAAAGGAAATGGCCATGTGTTAGATGGTTGAGTTAGAATGTATCTTGGATGAGGGAACTAGATGTGGTTTGGTACCCTCTTGGGAGTTTTTGGTGTATTTTTTTTATTTTTCATTTTAGACACTTGACACATACATTAGTATGGAATGTTTTCTAATTTAGTTGGATATTGAATTTTCTAATTTTATTATATTGATATATTGGTATTTTTTTGGTTATATATTATTCTGCTATTTTTTATTTATTTATGTTGGTGTAATACTCTTATAAAAGATGGTATAGTCTCCCTATGATCGACTTATCAAACCCTCACTACTAGTCTAAAATCATGCATACAATACGGGTTCTTGATGATATTTTGTGGGCATGTGTTCTTGACTTTTGTGGGTCTTGGGAGAAACACCTACCTTTGGAGGAGTTTTACTATAAAAAAACTTATCATAAAACTATAAATATTTCACCATACAAGGAAATTTATGGTATGCCATACAGATCACTGCTATGCTGGATAGAGGTAGGCAATTCAATGTTGTTGGGGCTGAGTCTCTTGTAGGAGACGTTAGGGTAGATATAGATATTTCTAAAGAATATGGATACGAATCATCTTAGATAGAAGTTGTATGTTGATAGATTTTGATGCCTATTAGAGTTTACAAAAGGTGATTTTATATTCCTTCATGTGTCTCATAGATTGGGTCACCGTAAGATATGGATATGGAGCAAGTTGGCACCTAGGTTTGTCAGACCGTTTGAGGTTGTGAAGAGAATTGGGTAGATGGTATTATGATTGGATATTACACATAAATACGAGGCTATGCAGGATGTTTTCTATATATCACAAAAATGGGGGTATCACCCCGACCCTTATCATGTGATCAATCTGGATGAGGTTGAACTTGAGATAGATTCATCTTTTGAGGAGCATCTGATACATCTGTTGAATCAAAATGAGAAAGAGTTGTGGGGAAAGAACTTGTGGATAGTTCTTGTATTGTGGAAATACATGCATGTGCAAGATGAAACATGGGAGAGGGAAGAAAATTTGAGGGCTCAATGGCCCAACCTTTTTGAATATGAATCATAGGGATGATTGGGAATGCATCTTTTGGATGAATTGATATAAGGTGGGGAGATTGTATGATCCTCCACTTTTCTAAAGTTGACTCGGACTTGATTTTATGCACTCATTTTTCCTTATATGATTAATTTTTTTCAGGTTATATCATGGGGTGTCTTTTGGTGGAATTTTAAGAAAAATGTAAATTATAGGGATGTGCATAGATTCCCATAACCATACACCCTAGCCCAGCTAATAATTAAAGCCTATACGAAGTGTAATTTCATTGTTAGAACAGAGTTTTCCAATCCATTTACCATCTTAGAAGTGACTATGAACCCCCAAAATAATAAGCGCATGACTTAGGAACATGATTAGGGAAAACCATGCGCCTCGGACTAGCTAATCATGCACAATAATTAAAGTCCCCTAAAAATTAATTACTTTTTTTTTCAAACCTGTGAAACTCACCAATTTTGACTCACATTCAACCCTAGGAGGTATTTCATGTTTTTGTATCTCTCCAGATGACTTCCAAGCCCCCCCAACCTTTTTTCATCACAACTCAAATTCCATATAGAAGGTTCACTCCTCTCCTAATAAGTGAATCCCATCTCGTTTATTCTCTCATTCTTATACCATTATTCTTACCTTCTTTTAGTGATGTATTATTCTATTTTGGTTGGATCTAAATATATTTGGTGACATCTAGATCTATGATTCTAGATCTGGATCTCGAATTACAAGATATTAATTTTCTATAATATATATTTAGAGTATTAATATTTTGATACCGTTCTATGTCATTGAACCACTCAATTTTTTGGGATTCCATTGGGCAATTAGTTTTTGAAGAATTGGGGTAGGCGGTCTAATATTCAAATCCAATAGTTATGATTTTGATACATGTGTGAAAATTGTAGAATTTATAGCATTCTTTAGAAAATGGAATTCATAAATTTGGTTGATTAATGTGTTCAATTGATTAATTGAACTATTGTGGAAGTATATAATTAATTGGGGAATTACTTAGGAGATTTAGGGGCTGTTGAATTAGATAATTATTTAGGGGATTAATTATGAGATTTAGGGAATGTTATTTAAATAATTAATTGTGGGATTAATTATTTGAATTTGATATTGTGATTTAAATAATGAATTGTGGGATTAATTATGTGATACCAATATTATAAATTTAGATAATTAATTATAGAATAAATTATGAAGAATTTATATTGTGAATGAGATAATTAATTCTGAAAATCAATTATGGGATTTTGAGCTATAAATATTGATTAATTAGTTGTTGAATTAATTAATGGGTTTTGATGAATTAATTAATTTTTTAATTAATTAATAAAAATCATGTGATGAACTAATTATTGAATTAGTAACGAGATGGGTGATATTAATTACTTGTTTAATTAATTAATGCAATTAATATGATTAGTTAGTTGTTGAATTAACTAATGGGAATTTTGTAACTAATTTTTGAAATAGTAATGGAATTTATGTGGATAATTAATTTTTTAATTAAATATGTGTTTATGAATGGTAACACGAGCATTCAATTATGAATTAATGAGTGGGAACATAGTCTTTCTAATGTGTGTTTATGAATTGTAACATGGTCTTTAAAGTATGAATTAATGAATGGGAACATTTTCATTATAATGTCTTAAGTATGAATGGTAACATGGGAATTTAAGTATAGATTAATGAATGGAAACATGGTCATTATAATGTGTAAATTAAAAGAATGTTAACAATGTAATTACGAGACATGATATCCATCATACATACTTCAGATTAAATCTTGATCTAAAGAATGAATTGTGATATGAGTGTCTATGGGAACCTGAGGTTTTATGTCGTTAAGTAGATAATATTTAATAATTTGATCATCTACTAATTTATGAATTGTACTTATCTATTTATACAACTTCATACACTATTATTGACTGGATTTGTTTTAGACACTATTGGTAGTGGCCTACTGAATTGTACTCACACCCGACTCAGGTTGCCTGATCATTACAAGAATAGATTTTATTGTTGCAAGATAGTTTATGGGAAATGGTCCTATGTTAGATGGATAATTTGGGGATGGTACATGGATGAGGGAACCAGTCATGATTCAGGGCCCTCTTTGGAGTCGTCAATGTCTTTATTTTTATTTTCATTTTGGAAACATGACACTTACATTAGTGACATGTGCCTATCATGGGGTGTGTAAAAAACTTATATAACCTAAGTTAAAATGTATTATAGTGGGTTACCTAAGTTGTCTCCAAAGAGGAGCACACAACCATAGTGTTTGTCACTTATAATAAGAGAAAGAAGTGATGTTGTTTTTGAAATTGTTTGATTTGGAAAATAGAAGAAAGAAACTAAATAAAGTAAAGTAATTAAGTGGAAGATTTAAAACAAATTGAAAAATGATGTGATTTAAATCAGTGATATGAAATGGTGATAAAGTTAGGGTCGTTTTTTCAATTGTAATTCTATCATAGTTCAGTTTACCTAATTATCTTTTTCTAAATCGTTAAGATTGAAAATCCACAATCATTTCTTCTCACTCCCTTGGTAAAATAAAAAGTTGAGAATAAACATTAATAAAACCTTATATTGGTCTAATATCTTTCTAATGTGTAGTAGGGTTATAGAGAATACCCCCAATTATCGTAGGCAATTCCCAATCGGGTCTTGTTTATCCCATGCAATCAAGAACATTCACTAATCTTCACACACGTATCAGTGATCACCGAGTACTTCACCACTATGTCATGTTCTATTCCATAATTTATAAACCAAAACCTAGAGGAAGGAGATATTGATCATTGAAAAAATATAAATAAACAACATAATCTAAAATCAGACACAATCGTACAAGATAATAAAAAATGTAATAAGAAATTTAAACTGATTCGCAGAAGAGAAAAGAGGATTTTAAAACATTAATAGCATGAACTCATAAAATAAAAAATGGAAACCTATCCTTACCTAATAACAAAAAATTTTACCCCACCCTATTAAGGGTAGTTGTGAATAATGGGCAATAAGAACACATTACAAGAGTAGGAAGTGTAAAAAAAAGAAAAAAAAGAACAAACATTTGATCCTCGAGAATCTGTACTCCAGAGGTTTGCCTCTAATTTTCCCACCAGATTACCAAAAATCACTGAGGTCCCTTCATATATAATGTTTTAAATTAAGTTGGATATCTAGAATAAATATTTTAGAGTCTTTGGACTTGTGTAAGGAATTATATGGCCGAATCAATGACCACTACTTTTCTGGCTGCCAAAAACAGTTTCTCCCACTCCACTTGGATGCGCCCAAAGGATGCCTTGATGAGCTTCATATTTTATGAAATTTATTTTTCACTATCCTTGGAATGTCCTTTTTCAAAAAAAGCTAGAATAAACTCATTTTAAGGTCTTCGGAATGAGATATTGTAGATTTAATTCGGTGGGGTCTATTCTACCAGCCAGACATAGTTCTCTAATTGATTGATTTTTCTGTACCATTGGGTTTCAAATTGGGTCTTGGTACAGAAGGGAAAATTGAACCCCACGAGCATATGAATCCTAAAAAAATATTCACTTCAATTGGACAAATATTGTAAATGTTATTCCCATAAAACCAATGCTATAAAAAACATTCAATTTTATAGAATTACCTCATTTTCACATTTAAGCCCAAAATACACCAAAAACACTTAAATGATGAAAATATACTAAAATTGGATAATTGAGAGGGATTAAATCATTTAATTTTTTTTAATAATAATTAAAATATGAACTCTATCAATTCCCCCACACTTATCACTTGGACTCCTGGACAAGTCAGAATCAAAATAAAATCAATGCAAATTCAAAACACATATCCATGAGATCCACCAATTTGACAACAAGAAGAAAAATATATCATGTCTCCGAAAAAACTATTACTTCATGTCCTTAATTTCAGATTATTAAATAAATTTCCTCTTAATTTCCTCTCCCATGCACAAAAAACACTTAACTAACTTTTATTATCTCTCACCACACAAATTTTAATTTTTTTAGCAATGTCTTTCTCATCCAAACTCATACAAGGGTCACCATAGGCTTAAAAAATTCCTATATCTCTACCCGATGTGAGTCAAAGAAATATGTTTATATTGAGGAAATTTCAAGGTTGTTCTATGGATTTAGGTTTGTATGATTTAGACGTGAAAATTTTGAGGCTGAATGAAGAGGGCTTAGCTTTTTTTGAATCAAAATTGCATTACTCTAATTTTCACACAAGTATGGTCTCCTATTCACTCCCCTTAGTATAAAATCATCTCCTTCATCATGGAATATCAAGGAATATTCACATAGTTCATCATTTCAGAAGAAAAAATTTCAATCTTCTCAAACATAATATTTATTGAACGCTCTAGAAAAGGCACAACTTTCTTTCTTCATTCGAACCTCTAGAAAGGAACAACTTCTCACATCATGAAATCTCTAGAAATGGCACAACTTTTAATAGAATGATGTTTTATCCGCAATAACATTTCATAAAAATTTGATTTCAACCCAAAGTTTCTCCCAAAGAAGTAACACAACACAAGATAGCTTGCCCCAACACTTATATCCATATAGATCATGGAATTTCACTTCAAGAGTAGGTTGGATAGGGAATATTGGCTTGTAATGTGGATAAACTAACTGGTTCTTCATAGTATCTAAGGGATAAAATGATTAAATGTTTAGGGAAGGCCATTATAAAAAGGATTTTACTAAAAATAGGGCTTTAAATCCAAATAAATTCCTCAATCATTTAAAACACATGTACCTCAAACCCGTAAGTTTTGATATGAATAAATCAAATTCTGGTTAAATCAAGCATTGTTTGGTTCTCTCAAGAAGTGAGGTGAATGTAAAGAATATGAGAAAAATATGTTCAAAAGTCTCTAGAGAATGTGATTTCAAATACAAAGATAGTGATATGTGTCATGGGATTCAAAAATCGGAGTATTTTTCATGAAATTACCAAAGAATTAAAGTTGAAAAAAAGTCATATTCAGCATTCATTTAAGCTCGGTTTCATGGAATAAATTATTTCTCCCATGGAAATGGGTTTAAAAAATGCCAGATATAATCATTTTAGCTCAAATTGTTTAAAAAAACACAAAAATCTAAAAATAAAAACACAAAATTCGAAACACAGACATATTTAAAAAAATGAAAATGAAAAACAAACAAATAAAAATCCTAAACTACATAGTTTCCCTCCCCCACACTTAAATGATGGAGTGTCCACAATGAATTAAAATGGATTTAACACATAAGAATATCTGAAATTGAATAACAGCAATCAAGAAAATATAAAGGAGAGGTACGACCTGATGAAGTTTATTGATAAATAGGTTAGAGGAGTGTGATCTCCTCCATTGGCTCAGATGGCATGGTCCCAAGGAATTTCTTCAACCTATGCCCATTAACAGTGAATGGATCCTTTTCTCCATCCATTACAATATGCATAACACTAAAAGGATATATATGAGTAACTATAAATAGAACTTCCCACATGGAATAAAGTTTACTGAGAATTAGCTTGAGTCATGAATTGAATAACAACACATTGTATCCAAGATGAAAGTCTTTTGGTTGGATCAGTTTGTCATGAGCCACTTTCGTTCTCTCTTTGTAAATACTGGAATTTTCAAGTGCTCCCCTTATAATTTCTTCCAGATCTTGTAACTGCAATTTTCTCTCTTTACCAGCACTTTCAAGATCCAGATTCATCTTCCTCACATCCCAATATTCCTTGTCTTCCAATTCCACTGGTAGGTGATAAATTTTCCCAAAAATCAACCTATATCGACTCATTCCAATTGGGGTTTTGTAGGCTATCCCGTAAGCCCATAATGTTTCTTCTAAACTTTGGCTCCAATCCTTCCTATTTGGATTAATAGTCTTTTCCAAAATTCCTTTAATTTATTTTTTGGACACTTCAACATGCCCATTATTATGTGAATGAAAGGTAGTTGATGTTTTATGATGCACCCTATACTTTTTTTTTCAAAAAATCCTACATTAGACTATTTCAAAAGTGAGTCCCTTGAACACTAATGATGGCTCTGGGAACTCTAAATCTACAAAATATGTTATCCCTAAAAAAATCACAAACAAATTTAGTATCATCAGTTCTGGTGGATTTTGCTTCCACCCATTTGGAATCATAATCAACAACAAGCAGAATATAAGAATTTCCAAATGACATTGGGAAAGGGCCCAAAAAATCTATCCCCCAAACCTCAAAAATTCCACAAAAATTAAGTGGATTTTGGGGAATTTCTTAACTCTTTGAAATATTTCTTGTAAACTGACATTTTTCACACCATTTGCAAAATTCATGAGAATCTTTGAAAAGTGTTGGCTAATAATGTCCAGATTCTAAAACCTTCTTTTCCGTACTTTGAGGTCCAAAGTGGCCTCCACAAGATAATGTGTGGAAAAACTTAACGACTGATTCAATTTCATTTTTAGGCAAACATATTTTGATCATTTTATCATTGCAACTCTTCCAAAGAAATGGATCGTCCTAGATGTAATATCAAGAGTCAGCTTTCAATTTGTGAATTTAGTGAGAATTTAAAAGAGATGGGACATAAGATGTTACTAGAAAATTTACCATGTAAGCATACCAAGGTTCTTATACTTCAATCAAGTACCAATTCTCTCCAAGAAGGCGATCGTTTAGTGGTTCAGTGTCTGGAATTTCAACTTCAGCGGTGTTGGGTAGTCTAGTTTAGTGATTAGCCACTTGGTTCTCAGATCCCTTCTTATATTTGATTTCTTTGTTGAAATCATGTAGTAGTAGAATCCATATCACTAGCCTTGGTTTTGCTTCAGCCTTATTTATCAAGTACCTAAGAGCTGCATGATCAGAAAACACAATGACTTTAGTTCCAAGTAGATATGATCTAAATCTTTCTAAAGAAAAAACAACTGCTAAAAACTCTTTTTCTATTTTTGTGTAGTTGAATTGGGCCACATCTAAGGTTTCTGAGGCATATGCAATGACATGTGGGATGCCCTAAATTATCTAAGAAAGTACTACTCTATATACTTGGTTTGAAGTGTCACAAAGTAGCTCGAATGGTTCTTCCCAATTGAGTGGCTGCATTACTGGTGGTGTAATCAGTCTTCTTTTCAACTCATCAAACGATTTCCTACACGAACCATTGAATTAAAAATCAGCATCTTTCAAAATTAATCTAGAGAGGGGGAGAGAAATCTTACTGAAATATTTGATAAACCTCCAGTAAAATCCTACATGTCCGAAAAATGATCTAACAAGTTTCACACAAGTTGGGTAAGGCAAAGAATTTATCACTTCAATTTTTGATTTATCAAATTCAATGCATATCTGTGAAATGAAATTCCCAAGGAAAATTCCTCTCTCAACCATAAAATGACATTTTTAAAAATTCAAAACAAGGTTCTTTTTTATGAAATTTTCAAAAAAATTTCCAGATTTTTCGAAAAATAGTCAAAATAATTTCCAAAAACTGTGAAACCATCCAGTGAAACCTCCAAATAATATTCAATGTGATCTGAAAATATACTTACCATACTCCTCTAAAATGTACCTGGAGCATTACACAATCCAAATGGCATCCTTTTGTATGAAAATGTTCTGAAAGGACAAGTAAAGGTAGTCTTATCTTGATCCTCGGGAGCAATGGGTACCTAAAAATAACTTTAGAATACATATAAAAAGCAATAATTAGTTCTCCCTACCAATCTCTCTAGCATCTAGTCAATGAAAGGGAAAGGAAAATGATATTTTTGAGTGAACAGATTCAACTTCTTAAAATCTATGCACACTCTCAAACTATTCTAAATTCTCACGGGGATTAATTCATTATTTTCATTCCTCACAATGGATAGGCCTGTTTTCTTTGAAACTACATGGATGGGGATAAACCATTGTGAATCTTATATGGGTTAGATGATCCTAGCTTCTAATAGATTTTCAATCTCTTTTTTCACAACCTCCATCAAGGTGGGGTTCAACCTCCTCTGGGGTTGTCTGACAGGTTTGAAATCTACTTCAAGAAAAATTCTATGTGAGCAAATATTTGGGTTTATTCTTGGGATATCACGTAAGCTCCACACTATTTCTTGGAAATTATCTCTCAAAATATCAATCATTTATTTTTCTTGATCTTTATATATATTATTAGCAATAATTACTAGTAATTTCTCTCCCTCCATAAGGTAAACATATTTTAAATCATTGGGGAGTGGTTTTAATTATAGATCGGGGGATAATCAAGGGATGAAACTAAATTGAGGTTTCCCACTTCAAATGGTTTTACAACCTACACACAAGAAATCATATCATATTTATCATCATTTAAAAAATTATCAATGAAATCAGATTTTACGTCTTATTCTTACAGGAAATCAGAATCTCCAAGAGTTTGGCCATCCATATGTTCAGTGATTTTTTTAATGGAACAATTATTTCCTAAAAATAAGAATTCACGAAACATACCTGATTCTTAAATTGTTTTTGTACCATATTAATGGGAAAGTTCGAAGAGTGAATGATCATCTGATGGGTGCCTCATGGATTTAGAAATATTGAAGTGGAAAGTGCTGTCTCCAAACTCCATGGTATGTGTCCCTTCATAAACATTGATTATGGTTTTGGCCGTCTTCAAGAAAGGTATCCCCAAAATGATGGGTGAGTGTGATAAGATCATATTATCTTCCATATTCAGCACATATAATTCAGTAGGGAATAAAAGATCTTTGACTTTTACTAGGACATCCTCCGGAACTCCTGCTAGGAAAACCATGGATCTATTTGCAAGACGGAACACCACTCATGTGGGATACAAGTCTCCCATCTGCAAAGAAGTATATACTGAGTGAGGTAATACATTAATTGATGCACCTAAATCACAGAATGTATTAGATAAATTTAAGGAACCAATGGTGCATGGAATAGAAAACATCCCTGGATCTTGACATTTGGTTGGTAATTGTGGTGTGATATGGGTTAAGACGCTTCTTCCCAAATTGATCCTATAATTCCCTTTAAGTCTCCTCTTCTTGGTGAAAAAATCCTTCAAAAAATTAGCATACTTTGGAATTTGTTTAAGTGATTCAGGAAAAGGTATGTTGAGTTCCACTTCCTAAAAGGTGTCCATAATTTCTTACTGTAGTGCTTCTTCTTAGAACCTCTTTTATTCAATCATCCTTAATAGAAATGGTGGGGGTATATCTTTCTTCTCTCTTTATTTCCTTTGAAATGGTGTTTCTTGTTTCTTCTTCCATGGCCTATCCTTCACCTCCTCCGCATTCTTATCTTCTTCCTGATGATTTTTAATAGAATTTTCATCATTTCCAACTTCATTCTCTCCCAGATCAGGTATTCTTGTTTTAGGTTCTACGGTGAATGGTGTTGGGAGTTCTTTTCCACTTCTTGTATTTATAATACTAACATTCTCTTTTGGGTTTGGGATTGTTTGGGAAGGGAGTTTACCTAGTTTTTTGGTCAGTAATTCCATGAGACTTTTGAACATGTTAGAAAAATATTTAATAGTGTATTTCATTCGTTCAAACTCAGATTTATGTTGTTGGTTTTTATTTGGAGGATGTGAACTCGTGGATGGCTGCTCATAGGGTCATTGTAAAGTGGTTGGTTTTTGTTAAGAAGTCTGGTTATAAGATTGTTTCTGTTGAAATAGTGGTGGGTTCTGGAATTGATTTTGGAGTGGTGGTTGGTTTTGAAACTGTTTTTTGGTATGGGGGTATATGTTAATTATACTTATTTCCAAAACCATATTGTACTTGGTTAGGATCACTATCATTGATTTTGTTGGAACTGCCTTAGCTGAAAGGTTGCTGCACATGTTTCTATTCCCTGTATTTCAGAACATTGGTCAGTGAAATGATCAGGTGATGAGCATAAACCACATACCTTAGTTAGCGCTTGTTGGTCACTAACTTGCTTTAAGGACATCTGTCTCACCACACTAGTAAGCTCTCAAATCCTAGTTTCTATTAAGGTTGATGGATGAGAAGTGCGTACCTCATGAATACCTCTTGTTCTAATAACTCTTCTTCCAAACTACTGCGATTTTAGGGAAATCTTCTCAATCAAGCCCATGGCTTCTTCTGGTGACTTTTCAATCAATGAACCTCTAGATGATGCATCAAGAAGGTTTCTGTCATTGTATAGTAGTCCTTGATAGAAGAAGACTATAAATTGATGTTCCTCAATGGATTGATGCAGATAGCTAGCACATAGATTTTTAAATTTCTCCCAGTACTCATAAAGGGTTTCTCCAAATTATTATCATATTAAGTATATTTCCTTCCGAATGGATGTTCTTCTAGTGGTGCAGAATAATAATTGCATAAAACATATTACCAAGTCATTCTAGTCATGCACAACTCCTGGTTTTAGGTTGTACAACCATTCTTTTGCTTCCCCATCCAATGAAAACGGAAATGCCTTCCACTATACATGCTCCTCAGTAACTCCACAGGGTCTGAAAGTTGTGTACACATGTGTGAACTATTTAATGTGTTTGTTTGGATATTCAACTACCAAACCATGAAAATTTGGAAGAAAAGGAATCATGTTAGGTTTCATTTCAAAATAATTTTTAATACTGTCATGACAAGTTTATTGTTTTGATTAAGGTATTGTGGTGCACAGAGGTATCTATGTGTTTGATTTTGATTTTCATCCATGATTATAGGATCAGAGTGAACACCTGAAGTTTCACTTGAGTCTAAAAGTTAAATTTCCTCAAAATCAGATTGAAAATTCAGGTTTTAAAGTCTATTCAACATGGTTCTTTCAATTTATGGATATATGCGTAAAGGTTCAGATTTTGAGGTTCTAGTCATGCAATTTTGAAGAGAAAATATGAAAATAGAAAGGAAAGAAAATAAAAGAAATGTTGGCACTAACTCCCCAGAAACAGAACCATGTTTTGACATTTGCTGTAGTGGGGTGTGGAAAAAACAAATATAACCAAATTTAAAATGTATTATAGTGGGTTACCTAAGTTGTCTCCAAATAGGAGCACTCAACAATATTGTTTGTCACTTAAAATAAGAGAAAGAAGTGATGACATTTTTGAAATTGTTTGATTTGGAAAATACAAGAAAGAAACTAAAAAAGGTAAAGTAATTAAGTGAAAGTTTTAAAACAAATTGAAAAATGATGTGATTTAAATTAGTGATATGAAATGGTGATCAAGTTAGGGTTAATTTTCAAATTTTAATTCTATCACAGTTCACTTTACCTAATTCTCTTCTACGAAATCCTTAAGAGTGAGAATCCACAATCGTTTATTCTCACTCCCTCATTCAAATAAAAAATGTGTGATTAAACCTTAGTAAAACCTCATATTAGTCTACTCTCCTTCCAATGTGTATTATAGTTGTACCGAATACCCCCAATTATCTTAGGCTATTCCCAATCAGGTCATGTTTATCCCATGCAATAAAGAACATTTACTACTCCTCACACACGTATCGGTGATCACCGAGTACTTCACCATTAAGTCCTAGTATATTACATCAATTATAAACTAGAACCTAGTGGAGGGAGATATTGATTGTTTAAAAATTATAAATAAACAACAAAATCTAAAATCAGATACAATAGTACATGATAATAAAAACTGTTATAAGAAATTGAAACTAATTCGCAGAAGAGAAAAGAGGATTTTAAAACATTAATAGCAAGAACTCATAAAATAAAAAATGGAAACATCTACATCCCAAATCACACAAAATTTTACCCCACCATGTTAAGGTAAATTGTCAATAAGGGTAAATAAGAACACATTACAAGACTAATAAGTGTAAAACAAAGAAAATAATGAATAGAAATTTGATCCTCTAAAATCTGTCCTCCAGAAGTTGGCCTTTGTTCTGCCCACCAGATGACTGAAAATCACTGAGTTCACTTATTATAAAATGTTTTTAATGAAGTTGGATATCAACCCTATAACTTTTAGAGTCTTTGGAAAGGTTTAAAGAGTGATATGGCAGAATCAATTACCATTACATTTCTGTCCTCCAAAAACTATTTCACCCACTCCACTTGGACGCGCCAAAAAGATGCCTTGATGAGCTTCATATTTTTTTAAATTTATTTGTAACCATAATTTGAATGTACTATGTCGAGAAAATCTGAAATCACCTCATTTTATTGTCGGATGAGTTAGATATTGTAGATTTAATTCGGTGGGGTCCATTCTACCAGCCAGACTAAGTTCTCTACTTGATTGATTTTTCTGTACCATTGGGTTTCGAATTGGGTCTTGGTCCAGAAGACAAAAATGAATCCCACGAGAATGTGAAGCCTAAAAAAAGATTAAGTTCAATTATATCAATATTATAAATGTTATTCCCAAAAAACATAAGCTATCTAAAACTGTCAATTTTACAGAATTACCCCATTTTGACATTTAACCCCAAATACACCAAAAATAATTAAATGAAGAAAATATACTCAAATTGGATAATTTATAGGGATTAAATAATTGAAAAACATATTAATAATTATGAAAATATTAACTATATCAATTAGCATGAAATTGGTTCTTTAATTCTATATTGGATTTCCTGCTTTCATTATCATGATATATTGGTGTTGTTTACGATTATATATTCAAATTATTTAGAATAATCTCATGTTTATGGATAATTATTAGGAATTTAATATAGTTTAAAACCATTCTTATAAATTTTTAAATTGATATTATTCAAATAGATTATCATTCAAGCTTTCCAAAATCCATAATTTTCACCATTGAAATATGGAGTCCTGATCATTCACATACCTTATTTAAGTCCATCCATTTACATATTTATTTTTCTAAATATGAAACTCAAGATTACTAGAGTTTTATAAGATTATTAAAAATATAAATCCTATAATAAGAATTTTTAAGTTAGAATAATCCCGAAGACACCTAGGGGTGGGGGTGATTTGTTTCTTTTAAAAACATGAATAAAAACTCATGCCCATTTTATAGCTTGGAATTCAACTTTTTTCAAATTTATTTTTATATATTATAAGTTAGTAAATAATATAAATAGAAAAAAATGATTTTTATAGTGGTTTTAGGTGAAATTATCCCCTTTTCCACTCTAAAAAAACTCTCTTTATGAGTTTGATGATTTAGAATAATAAACCCTTTTCCAAGGAATCTCAATATTTTAGTGTAGACAACTCCAACATATTAAAAAGAAATTTACAGGGATTTAAATAGGAAAAAAGAAATCCTAAAAACTCTCTTAACATGAGTGTTAAGAAACAATAAAGAAATCCTTTTTCTGGATAAATTCTCATTGAAATCATTCATATGCATATAATACAGCTGGGAAATAAAGAGATCTTCAATAGAATATAAAAATATCATCAAAGGAATTTCCTTTTGAAGAATATATTATATTTCTGTAGAAAAATATATTCAGATAACATAGTAGAAAAAAAATTCTTCTTATTAGTAGGACATACACACATCATTAGATTATAATATATATGTCTCTAAAGTTTTGTGTTGAAAAAGCATTAGAAAACTACAATAATTGAGTAATAGGTTGATATATAAAGAGAAATAATAGGAATATCCTATGAAAGTTCCAATATAATTTTAAAGGGATTTATCTTATATATATTTTGAGAATTATAGAGTTTTTCAAAGATATATTACTGTCATAAATCAACCAGATAAATCTATTAATAATAAATGGGAGTACTCATTTAATCCTAGTCAAACATATTCGAAATAGGATCCATAAAAATCACTATCATCAAAATTATTAGTATATTTGAAATATGAAATTAATCATCAACAAAAATAATAAATTCTCTTTGAAATAGGAATTAATTTTTTGGTGGTGGAATGACCTTTTAAATAGAATTTGAATCAATTTATTGAGATATTTACTATAGTGAAATTATATTAGAAATATTAGAAATACCCAAAATTAAAATATCAGAGTTTACTGATAAAATATGTGGTTTCTGTATGTGAGGATAACTCAAAAAGTATGATTTAAAATGTATATTTTATAAAAAATATATAATAATAGAGAGTGTGGTTCAATAACAACTTTAGCTTAACATTCCAAGTGTTTGATACTCAAACGTGGGGTTACTTCATGAATGTTTGGTTCTCAAACCTAACATTTAGTTCAAATGTGAGGTTCAAAAAGTTAAGTTAGGTAATAAAATATGGAGTTCCTTATCAAAAGTTTGGTTCCCAAAAAATAACTTTTTTCTTAGACATGGGGCTCCAAATGTGGGGATAGATACTAATGTTAAGTTGTAACATACCTTTATAAATAGTGATTCAAGACACTTAAAAAATATAGATTAATTTGTCACATAAAAAATTAGAAGAATTATAAGTAAATAACTTCTAGAATTATAGTGTAATGAAATAAATTAATTCCATTAATCCCATTAAATAAACATTATTAGTAAAACAAATGAGGGTGTCTATGGACATCAAAATATATAAGAAATTAATGAGAAATTATTGGATCAGCATTCATATTCCAAACATTGTTCACTTAAACACATTATTTTAAAACATATAATATTACTTATAAAACATATATTTTTTTATAAAAAAGTTTTGGTAAATTTTTTTTTTCATTCTTTCATATCAGTAATGAAATAAAATCATGGTATTTTAAAAAAACAACAAATTTCACTAATCACATAAAACTCAACCATTTTAGAAAAATACCAATAAAAAATTCTCAAGCATGTATTATTATTATTAATCAAAAAAATATTTTCAATTTTTCTAATTAATTTTAAAAAAACTGGAACTCAATATTTAAATAAAATATCAAAATAAAGTGTAAAACTATTCATATCAGAAAATAAAATTTTAAAATGCTAGCTATTATTTATTCTTATTGCCTAAAAATTACAAATTATTTTCTTGGTAATATATTATTTTTGTAATAAATATAATTATTATTAATTTTTAATCATAATATACTTATTTTTTTGAAATAAAAATTGAATATATGAAAAATCTATTTTAATCATGAAATTATTTCTCATAGTTCTTTCAGACGTACTAATTTGATTTCATTTGTATTAAAAGTAACATTTATTTTCCTTATAAACATATTTTGTAAATCGGTTAATCTTATTCATAACTTCTTATTCAAATACTTGTTTTTAATGGACATATTTAATAGTTATATATTTTTTATAAATGTATCATCGATTTTTTTAAGTTTAAAATTTCTTATTGAGCATGATATAAAACATAATATTTATTATAGGAACATATATTTTGAAATATTTGATCATTTCATTATACCCCCGATGAAAAAATCATCCTCACAATTTTAATTATTACTCACTAATGAATGTTAGTGAGGATATAATTAACATATGCATCATTCGAGATATAACCTCTAACTTTACATTAAGCTTACTCTCTTAGGAAATATCAGGTTACTTATGTTTACTAAAATGACATTAATAATTTATAAAATCATGAGACCTAGTATGTATACACCTTAATCATATATTATCCATTACGTAGCTCTCCCAAAACCATTCAAATCTCCAAGACAATTAAAATACAAAGAATACATATATTCCTTCAGAAATTAACTCTTATCTTTAATATCTAGTTCATAAATTCACACACTAGTTTATATATATCACAATCCAAAAAT
Source organism: Viscum album (assembly GCA_963277665.1). Lineage (NCBI taxonomy): Eukaryota > Viridiplantae > Streptophyta > Magnoliopsida > Santalales > Viscaceae > Viscum > Viscum album. Next base: position 352,039,575 of record OY728155.1, on the reverse strand, counting down.
ATGGGATAGAATTTTCGAAACATATCATGTATTATATTTTCATTACACAAATAATCAATTCTATGGCTATCAATACCATCTAACTCAGTTTTATCAAAATCATTTATATTAAACCTAAGAGGTATTTATGCATCTATCATTTGTCCTCCAATAGATATAAAAAAATATAAAATTTTAATAAAATAAAATTTCAAGGTTATTGATACGTTTTAATACATGATTATAATTTCTTTAAGAAAAAATTATTGAAGAAAAATCCATAAGTTTTTTTCATAATTCTCATATCATTTAGATTATATTAGAATATTATCCTTAAATATTACTCATTAAAGAAAATATCTAAGAGTATCATGACTTAATATATATTAACATATCATCCTCATTATCTTCTATTAGTATATGAAACTCAAATTTTCCATCATAATAGGAATATAATAATATTATTAACCATGTAAGTACTCTAACTCATTTGGTTATATGACATAATGGTTTCTAGATAAGTACCATTATCAGCTACATTTTCCTGATCCTGTTTTAAAAAAATAATAAAACCAGAAATTTAATGCTAATATCCAAAATATAAATATGAAAACATTGATTTAAATGTTTCTTCCCCTATGACACATTATTATTTAATATATGATACCTTTGGTTCAACTAATGAATCCATTTTCACAATCCTTGGTTATTCATAGTCATTTTCTTAATAGGTTTGCTAACACAACCAGTTAGCATCATATTCAAATAATTTATAATGTCTCATTAAAGAGAATATAAATTAATCATAGTATATTCCTTAGAAGGGTCAAACCAAATGTACAGTTTGGTTATTAACCCTAGGTACGTATATTTTATATCCTATATCCAATTGAAGTATCCAAATAGAGATGAAAATTATAGAAAAAATAACATAATAAATTATTTACCATAGTTTTATAATGTTAACCTATACATATACTTATCCCTTGTACTTTCTAAATTTATCTTGAAATGATCCCTAAAATATTCAATATTAAATCAAATAACCAAAGGGGTTATCTATACCAATGAAATTAAGATAAACCATAGATTATTAAACTTTTATGAAATTTATAACTCCCAAATTATCCTAAAATTATAATATCTTAAGATCTAAAGTTATTTATACCCTGATCAAATGCCAATTATAGTGGCATAAGAAGAGATCATATCATTGGCAAAACATAAATAAGACATTTCATTATAATTTATTTTCAAGAACTATTATGTTTAGAGTTTTAGATAATTGGTATAAAATAATAACTAATAAAATAAATTTTCTTTTTATCAAATAGGTATTTTTTCCAGTGTATAAGAAAATTATTATCCTATATAAATTATTCAACATCTTCTATAAATTCTTCACATAATAAACTCTTTTAGATATTTCATATGATTCTTATCTTCATAACCTAGGGAATGAAAAAATAATAAATTTGTGAGATCAAAATCTCATTAAGATAAATATTTCAATGAATCATAAGGTTTAAATTTTAAGTATATGAGACAACATAGATGATGAGATAAATATTTGATAAAAATATTGTTGGAGCATAAAACCTCGTTATGGTCATCAAAGAGGAATAAAAATCATATAATAGCTTTCTGTAATATTAAAAAACTCTAGAATTATGGAAGCATTAAAATAATTAGGTATATCATAGTAAAATATCATAAACAAATTCATATAAAGATAAAATCACTTAATTGAGTAGGAAACACAATTTTATTACCAAATCATAATGGGATTGGTATAACAAACTATGTATCCTCTTTAGGATTAAAAAACAACCCTTTAACCTCTTTAGGATTGGTTAAAAACCCTTGTACCTCTTTAATATTTTTATATAACCCATATATTTATTTAGGCTTGCATATAAACATGTGTACCTCTTTAGTATTGGGATACAACCTATGTTCCTCTTTAGGATTGGTCCATAACCCATGTTTCTCTTTAGGCTTTGTTTACAACCTATGTACCTTCTTGAGATCATAATATATTAAACATTAACAAATTAATTAGTGGGTGATATAGGTCCTTAACAATAATCATACTTAAATATATGCATCATAATAAATAAATCATTCATCATATAAAAAATAACCCATGAAAAGAAAATGGGTTTTATAACATTTCCAAATATTTTCACATAAAACAACATCCAGAGTTGGTTTTTTATACCAAAAAACCAATCACCAGAAATAATTATATCATAAATTAATTTATATGGTTATTTATAAAACAATTACCCCATTTAGGACATGTCTTTATGTTTTAAATATTAAAATAGAAACATAATATAAAAAGATTCATTTATAAAACATTTTTTTAACCATTTGTAATAAGAAGAGGTTAGGGGGTATTTAGAAAAAAATTTTAAAAGAAAGAGTGATATTGTTGGAAGATATTACATTAAAATAATTCACTAAAAATAGACCGTTGAAAAGGATATAATGTTATCTAAGGAAATTTGTTTTTGAATAAAAATAAATTTATCATGAATGGTAAATGCCTTTTGATATTTTTAAAGTACCTTTGTTGAAAAAAAACCTCATAAAAAGAGAATTAAAATTTTCTTTTAAAAATGGTAAAAGGAAATATTAATATTACATGATTTAATATATAATAGGGTTCAAAATATGATAAGAGAAATTTTTTAAGAAGGGTAAGAAATTATATGAAAGAGAATGATGATAACTAAAAATATATTGAAATATTATAAAAAAGAAATTCATCTAAGGAAAGTGATTTGTATCCAAAATAATTTTAGCTAGTGATATAAAAGAGATATTATAATATTTATTTTTAAATGGATGAACATAGAGAACCAAGAATAACTAATTTCAATATTAATCCATATAGATCATATAAATAAGTTTGATTTGCCAAAAATCCCTTATGGGAAAAAGATTTCATAAATTAAGAAACATTTGAAGATGGGTTGATGTGGTAAAAATATAAATACTCATAATTTTAAAGAAACTACCAATTAATTAATTCATATGACAAAATATACCCTACTTATATGAAATATGTTCAATAATAACAATCATATCTTAATGAATGAGAATTTAGTTACCAAAAACACTCACAATATTGGGATCATTTAAATTAAAAAAATTAATAGAGATAAAATTTAAATTAAATTACCATAAATTAAATAAAATTAATGATTTAATATATCAAATTGGTAGTACATATTATATATAAATATAATTATCTTTATAATACAAAATATGTCTCCAAGAGATGAATTTGAAAAGAAAATCCAAATCTTGGTTCTGATTCAATCATCACTTTAACCAAAAATAATTAATTGTTAAATTGATTTTATTAAATAAATAACTATAAAACTCATTCATAAATATAAAAATTTATACTCTACATTTATTATCATTATATACACATATATACAAATAATTTTTAACTATTTTTTATATCTGGTGTATGTAATCTCGGTCATTTCTAACTAGTTTTGTAAGATCGATGTCTGTATTCATTCTTCTAAAAAATTTAATAATTAAAATATAATTACTATAAGTTATGAATTATAATGATTTTTTAAGTTTCAATTTCTTTTTATTGGTGTTTAATCCATTATCCATGAATATGAGATCGACATCAAGTACATTTCAATGATTTCTTAACCAAAGATGAATTATTAGTTAATTAACAAATTAAAGATTTGTGTATCCATTATATAACCAAAAATAAATATTTATTTCAATATTTATATCATATTATACCTTAAATTAGGTTACCATAGTCATACATGATATAAATTCATATATTTTGTTAATTTTTTGGTTAAATAGACCTAAACATGAACATAGCATAATGAATGGATGATTATGGGTTTTTTAGTCTTCATATCATTATATAAAAAGAATAATGAAATTATTTAGTGATAATTAGTATTATTTATAAAAATAAAAATATTTATAATAGGAATATAATTCATATATGTTTATTACATATAAGAAAGATATCATTTCCGCTTAGTATGTTTGTTTTGAATGGTTGAATTTGCAATGATCAGTTATTACACATATCATTAATAAGATCGCCAATTATCCATAAAAACATAAACATTTCATAAAAATCTTATTTTTCCTTTAAACCCATTCCTAGAACATTCTTTGAAATTCAGTAATGAAAATTAAAATTGAAATCAATCGTTCCATATTGGTGGCAGTCCATGCATACGCATGGTTGGTGATTTTGTTTTTCATCAAATTGGGGGAAACGATTAATATGGATTATCATTTTATAATATAAAATATTTAATAAATATAATACTTAAATATATATTAAATTAACTATTATGACAATCCATTTAATGTGGTAAAATAAATTTAAACAAGTTGCATCATGGAGATGGTTGTCTGCACAATGAAAAAATGGTAGTCATGTTTTCATTAATTGAAAATAGAAATATGAATAATTATTGTACTGTAATTATAATTACAAACCAGTATACTAATTATATTTATTTTATCTTTATAAGATTATTTAATTTAATTTTATTAATAATAATTTCACACAAATAAATTTAAATGAGAAGGGAGTAGTTATAAATTTATACCACACTTCTTGGATTATTTCCTTTCAAAAGGGTGTTTAGCCTTTTAGGGAGATTATTTTGAGAATAGCACATCCTCTTGATGTTTTATAAGAATTTCTAGGATAATTTATGGAAAATATTGTGCTAAATTACATGGGTTGTGGTGTGAAGGGAAGCGAAGAGGAGAGTTTTACTTTTATAAGTGAAAAGTGATGACATTTTTGTAAATACCTTAAGATTTTCAATAATGGAAAGTCACACTTAATAGAATTGGATACCAAATTGAGAAATAATTTATTAAAAATAGATAAGTTTGATCAAGGAATAAACCACACATCTCTATATATGTTTTAACCATGTTTGATATTATTTACTCTTAGAATTTTTTCTTTCATTATTTTAAATTTTACCAAAATAACTAGTTTTTAACTAAGTTAACTTACCATCATGCCTATGAATAAAATGGGCCTTATTACATAATTTATACATACTGATTGAAAATTTTAAATTCATTATATATGAATTAATTTTTAAAATTGCCTGAAATTAATTTTAATACACTAATTGTATAATGTATTAGTAAACTTTATAAGAAAAAGTAATATAAGTTTTGAAATATAAAATATAGGTGTGTAAATTAGACATAATATTTTTAAAAATATAATTTTACTTATAAAAATATATAATTTATTATGTCATAAAATCATAGTATTTTTTTAAAGCTATATATTTCACTATTCACTTAAAAATAATTTATTTTAAAACTAGAAAAATCATATAAATCTTATATTATTAATCTTAATAAATAAATGATTTTAATTTTTCAAATTAAATTTCTAAAAATTTTAAATTTAATAATTAATTAAAATAAAAATATATAGTTTAAATATTCATATTGGAATATAACTTTTTAATATTTTAAATATTATTTATTCTTATTTCTTATCAATTATTAATTAATTTATTGGTAATATATTATATGTATTATCACTATTTTTATTATTATTTAATCGTAATATACTTATTTTCATGAAAAAACAAAAATTTTAAAAAAAAATATTTTTAAGAATTAATTGATTTTTCTCAGTTATTCTTGATATATAAATTTCATTTCATTTCTATAAAAAGTAGAATTTATTTTATTTATTCATATATTTCATAATGTGGTTACTCCTATTAATACTAGGTAATTAAATGTCTAGGTTTTAACATTCCTATTTAATTTTTAAAACATTATCTAAATGTATCGTATTTTTCAATTAATTTTTGTTTTTCTTGAATAGAAAGATTTAAAACATACTATCTATTTGAGGACCATATTTGGTGAAATCATTGTTTATTTTAGGTTTTTTAAATATAAGGGGAATATTTGGTATTTAAAAATAAATATTTTAATTAGATTTTCCTTATTTAATTCATCATTTTCCTTCAAGTTAAAGTTGTTGATTCCATTTTAGTTAATTATGTTTAAGTTGAGAAATTTAAATGAAAGTGGAATTTATGAGAAAGTTGAGTTAGTTATTTTATTTAAAATGAAAAAACATAATTTCTAATTTTTATTTCCAATTCTAATTTCATGGATTAATTTTTAAATTTTATACACCTGGTGTTTAGAGCATACCCATTGGGAAATATTTCTCACAAACTGCATACACACCCTATGTATGTATGTAGCCCTCGTGATCTTTGAAATAGGTTTGGGACGGATGCTACTTAAATTTAGCAGAATATGGTTAAATTTTAGATGTATGATTGGAGGATGTGACATGAAGAGAGATTACCCTCATGTCACAAGAATATGTGTAGGGAATATTTTTTTATCATTTTTATTATATATTATTCCCAACTATTTTATCCCATCTCATCATCTTATTATCCCACATTTTTATTTATTTTAGTTAATAGGGTTTATGTATAAAATTTAATCCTAATATGGTTGTGTTTTAAGTTTTGTTTTAGTTTTTATTTTGATGTTATGTTCTTTTTATGATATTTTATTTACTTGATGACTTGTTTGGTTCTTATTGTATCTTATCAACAGATTAATGGAGTATCTAAATCACTATTATATAGTGATATCTTATCAAGTATTTGGATATACTCACTTGATTTTAGTATTTTATTATTGGAAAAAAACCATTACCAACGGTTTTTTCTTGATTTGAATACACTAGTTTCCAGTATATGGAGATTGGTAATTCCCTTTAGACTGTGTAGTGGGAAGTCTTAGGCATCAAGAATAGAGTTGTCTTAAATAGTTCAATAAAAATTTATGAGGGAATAATTTTTTTTAAATTATTTTAGAAGTTAAAGAAGAAAAATAATTGGATTATCAAAAATTAAAAATAATGTAATGTGTATGTTTCTGGAGAACACATAACACGATGAGAACCAATTTTCCTAGTGATTTCAATGATGTTTTATTTTGGTTTTTGATTTTATTTACTATTACTTTCTTGAAATTTATACATTAATGGAAGTATGAAGGGAAAACAATAAGTTCCATGGGATGTTTTCAAGGGATATAGGCTATACCTATTTGAAAAATTTATTGTTTTTCATGATTTTATTTTCCTTGGAGATTTTATTGTATTAAAATATTTTTTATTTATTATTTGAGGTAAATTAACATAATTTTTTTTTGGTAGCTGAGTTTTTCTAACATTTATAATTTTAAATCTTAATGTTTAATTTGTAAAAATTTAATTTTTTACCATAGAGTTATTCATAAAATGTTTTACATCAAAATTTGGGTTTTTATTATGTTTAATTACTAGTTTATATTTCTATTATCATAAAATTTTATTGAGTGTTCCATGAATAGTTCTAAATTTTATTAAAAAAATTATTTGAGAATGATATATAAAGTTGAGTTTACCTTGTTTTTAGTTCTTTATAATTTCTTTCATGTTAATAATTGTGATTTCACATATTTATTTTATAAATCTATGGGTTAAATATGTTGATTTGGGAGTATGTTTTCAATTTGTTACATTGTATATTCTACAGGTACTCAGGGGTATTCTTTAAATAAAATTTACGATTTGCTTATAAGATAATCTTTTATAGGAATGGGGTAGTTTCTTCATTTTATGTAAGGGTTTTGTTTTTGTTAATTCAATTTTTATTTTTTTAAATTAAAAATTTATATTATAGATAATAGGGATTCTTTTTGGTGTTTGGTATGGTTTCATTCATTTATACAATTTTATGTAACTATGAAACATGAAAAATAGTTTTATTACATTACCTATTTATAGAAATATAATAGTCTTTCCTCATAGATAATACTCAAATAATTTTTAAAGGGGGACTATCTATTAATTACCACAAGTGAACCCTCTAGTAGATCAATGTTTTCATGAGTCATTTATTTCACTTATCTATTTCAAAAATGTTGTTGTTCCTTAGGATTAGTTAAACCCATATATTAGGTTTAGGAGTTCCATAATTTGAATCCTAATTTCTTCCATGCAAAGTAAATATACCATCAATAAGAAGAGTGAATTTGGATGTTTTATGGGATCCTTGATATGATTAAAATTACCGATTATCATAAGCTCAAGTTCATCATGTTCACCCTTGAAGGTCCAAGTTCAGGGTGGTGGAAGTACTTTATTCAATCTAAGGAAAAATAGTTCTATACATGGGATGGTGTTAGTATATTTTTCATCCAATAATATTTTCCAAAAACTTTGAAAGTTTCAAAGTTAATTGATTTTTATTCCCTTGATTAGAACAACCAGTCAATGTTTGAGTACAACCATCACTTTACTAAGTTGTCTCTATATCTATCTGGGTTGATTTTAGAGGATTATTTGAATTAAAAATATTTTAAAATGGGTATCCATCCTTCACTTCATAGTGGGATGTCTCCTTTGGTATTAAACTCTTATGTGGTGGTAGTGAAGAAGGTTGTAAAAATAAAATCTTGTATTAATGGAGTTCCTAAGATATGTGTCTTCTCCTCTATACATGGTCGTGGTGAAGGGAATTCTAGTGAGTAAAATTGGAATCTAGTTGGATCTTGGTAGATGGGTTGTAATGTGATGTGACCATCCTTTTTAATCTCTTAATAAAATTAAATCCCGTGTATGTCATCAATATGGATATATAAGGAATAAAAATATTTCATGTTGTGAAAATCCTAAGATCTAACAGATTTTTTTCTAGGTCAGTCATCAATAAATATTTTTTATAGGATATTCAAGTAATGAAGGTGGATATAATTCAACTATTTATATAAATTATTGTGTTTGGACTACTAAAATAGATGTTGATTTGGTGGGACCTTAAGTTATTCCAATCATTTTATAATATGTTTACATCACTAAATGTTATGGATATCCCTTATATAGTTGGTTTTAAGTATCATCTTATTTATATTGATGTAATGTTTTTTAATGGAAATTATAGGAATGTAATTTTGATGAGATATCTATGACCATGGGTTCTAACAATTTATTAGTACCGTTAATGTTTACTTTAGATAGTTGCTCCCTTAGGTTGTGAAAGTTCCAAGCAAATATTAGAAACTTTTGGGTCATTATTTATCATATAAGGTATTTGGTAATAATACTTTTTAATTATAAATTTATATATTATAATATATATATATATTGGATATAAAATTTAAATTATATTATTCTTTTATTAGTTTATGTGTTATAAAGGTTTTTCTCCTAACCCATCGCTTCCTAGAAGGGAATTAAATACTTTATTAACCATGAAAATAAGGTTTATATACCCTTTGTGGAATTATTGTTTAAATTTGTGGTCTAATCTTGAAACATTTAATGTCATCATGAATTAAAGTGTGGGTTTCATATTATGCACTTAATCTTTATACCTTTAAAGGATATCTAAGTCTGTATCTGATTAGGAAGGGTTTTTTAGTGGCTTATTGCATGGGGTTTTCTTAATAATATAAATAGCCTTCTAAGTGCCTCTAATCATGTCAATAAATATAATACTCATATCCTATTTGATGAATTATCTAGATAGTGAATTTTTATGGAAGACAATGATATGGTGTAGATAATTATAACACATTGGTTATGGTTTTATGGGTTATAATGGTTTATAATGACTATTTAAAGGTAGTTATATAATTGGGAGAGTTTTTGGGTGTATTTAATATTTTCAAGGATTATTTGGACGTGTTTTTGAGTTGTATGGGTAATATATATAGGTGTATGGGATACACAGGTAAATTGAACGGGTGTGTAAAAATTTACGTTGGAAACTTTGAATGGGTTCCCTAGGAAGTAGAATGTTGCATGGGTAGAAAAAGAGATAATAAAAATATCTTCTTGGGATCCCATTGGGAGACCTATTATGGGAATATTAGATTCACGTGTACCCAACATAGGATCAAAAACCATAAAACATAGTCAAATATATTTTAAGACCTATTATTTTTGTTATTTTGAGACCCGATTAAATGGGTTTTACTCACATTATTCCACCATATGTTGGCCTGCCTCTCCAAGGAATCTCCTCCAATATTCCTCCATTCCTATTAAAAAACTAAATGTGATTTTACATTTTTTAAAAAGATATCACCATGGTTAGTGTATCGAATCCCCTCCCCTCTCCTATTATTACATTTTATTTCTTCTTCCTTCTTTTTTTTCCATACCCACAACCATGATGGATATGTCTTCACTTAGGACGATTCTAACTTGTGTTTTTTTATTTTAGGGTGCCAAATCAATGTATAAGGGTCTACCGTTCATCCTCTAGGTGTAATCATACTTATGTATTCCATTTACTTATAATCTAATAGGTTGTTCCATGAATTATCCTTTATTTATTGAACATTAGGCAATACTAATTAAATACACTAGGAAGGGTAACCCTTAATACTAACATGTTATGTGTCTTGGTTACCAGTAAGAACCCATGTATTCCCAAGAGAATTTAAAAAATAAGTATTTTCATATACCCCACACATAAATCAGGAAACCATTATTGTATATCACATCATAAAAAAATTTCAAACTCAAATCCCACATGGATTTCCTTTTAAAAATGTGTATTAACACAAGAAAGAATGAAATTTGAATAAAAAACACTTTAGTTAGCCCTAAGACCCCCATATATATAAAACTTTTCATTAACCATATATAAAAAACTCATGATAAATTATAATGTGTCATTTAATGAAAAGAATCATAGTTAAAAACACATTAATACTCTTGTATAATTTTCTCAAACACATTGTGTGTGTCATTTTACCTGAAAATTATATTATACTTATAAGTAATAACTTCCCCCAAAGAAATTTAGAACACTTTTAAAACCAAATATTCATCCATTATGATTATTTAAATTTGTTCCATAAAATAATATGTGGTTAATTCTCTATATAATCAAGCTAAAAGTTCATCAAACAACCCAAATGCAAAAAAATAAGAGATTACATAATGATAAATTTTGTAAAATACCCTTGCAAAAATAATGTTTAAACCTCTATAAGTCTATTATAAATGATTTTGGAGACTCTTTTATTAATTTAAAATCATTTTGAAACACCCAATAATATATAATTTATAAAATAAATAACAATTTATTGAAATACCTATTTTAAAGGTATAAAACTACAATGACTTCAACATTAAGTGATAAATTGGTGTTATAAAGGGATTATGTACCCCAACACCACAAAAATACCCTTGAGAATTTGGATTTTTTTCATTGAAAACTATAGATCCTACAAAAATTCTAATTGATAAAAACATGGGGTTGAGAGTAGGAAGTTGAGAGGAAGATAAATAATAGAATAAATATAGAGAAAATTAGGCCTAAGGACTTCTATAGTGTTTTCCTTATTTGGGTTTAATAAGGAAAGGGAGAATAGGATTTCACCCCCATTTATGTCAAGCCCCATGGAAAACATGTTGAACAGAGAGGGGAATCCCTTATTTTAATATATTTTGTGTGATAATAATAATAATAATATCTAAAGTATTGAATTTAATTTATTTTAGAATAGATCTAAAGAACTATCATTTAAAACTCACATGCGAGTTATTTTTTAATTATATTATTACTAATCTATGAAATTACATTTTCTAGTTTGATATAATAATAATAATTAATAATAAAAAACATGTAGTTTCACATATTCATTTTTAATAAACACACCAAAAACATTATATCACATGAAACCAATTATATAGCCAAATGAAGAACCCCATCAAACTAGTACAACAAACCATTAGTCGAACACATAGGTTTTTTGGGATTTGGTAATTGAATAATTTTGTTTTGTCTAAAATATGTTAAATGAAAAGTTTTCTTGAATGAATAATCATATCATTATCTAACCATGAATTAGTCAATGTCTCAACTTTTAAATGATGCATGGTTTGTAAATACCCAAATATAGTAACCTAAAGTTGATGGTTATCTCACTATATTGGCATATGATTCTAGATATTGTATCTGATAAGATCAAATTGTTTAGTAGTCCAAGGATACTAGATACATACATGAATCTCACATTACTTTCGAAAACATAAAATACAATATAGTATTTCTCTAAGAAAATTATTAATCCCTCTAGAATATCCTTATATAAAAATCATAATACAATTCTTAGAATTATTTAGAAAGGGAATAGAATAAAAGGTTGGGATTCTGTACTCATTAAGGGAATTCATAGAGTAGAAGCTATCATAGAGTAAATAAGGCATGTATAATATGGAATTAATAAATGATGATCAAATAATGACATATAAATTGGTAAGGAACATTCCAAATACCCAACCTGTTCTTTCTTATATGACCTACCAGTACATCTTATTTCTATGTCTGTTTCATCCCAACATGTTACATATTAAGTATAATGTATTCATTATATGAATATATAATAAAAATAAATCCACATGCCATAATAACGAATGAATATCTATATTGTAAGAGATAACACACATAATGTCAATACTTTCCCTGGAAAAAATGATCATACACAACCCAGAGAAGTATGGTGGTTGGTATATTTTGATTATAACCTTAGTAAATTATAAGATTCATAAAATAATGGTGACATAAATAAAAATTCATTTAAAAGATTGCCAAAAATTTCATGAAGAAAATAAACATTTCATTTTGAAATAACATATTTAAAATATATAAATTTCGAAAATACTAGGAAAAAAATTATTTAGAAAGACCCATGTAAATTCATAGAGTAATATTTAAATAAAATTATAGTCATGATGGTGGGAAATGTTTTCATGTAGTGTAATCTAAAGAAAGATTCTATTTACATCTTTTGTAAAACGTGGCTCATTCAAAAAAAGTCTAGAAGATAACTTTTAATCATTTATTAAAAATTAATACATGGTTAAAAATTAATTTCTTCAATAATTATTTAATATTTAAATTATTCTTGAAAATATTTTAAATAAAATATGTACATGTAGGAAAAATATTATCTACTGAATGTAAAAAAAAATTCAGTTTTACTTAAAAATATTTTTTCGACCTTTGATTACTTAAAGAGAGGAAATTAAAGGATAAAATTGAAATTTATTTAAATAAATGTAAAAGAATAAAATATATGGGTTTTAAGATAAAAATATCATATAATTACCATAATGAAAACATAAACACAAAAAATCTTGAATAAGGATGAGTTTGTGAAATAAATACTTACCTCAGGTCTGAATAGATTCGTATAAAATTTTATTATCTTGTATAATAAATTTAAATTTATAATAAATATATAATATAACCACATAAAAACTTATAATAACATATTATATCCACTGAGAAAATTTCAACACTAATTTATTAATAATTCTTTTTTAAAATTGTTATTTCTGAATATTAAATTGTTAATTTCTCATGTAGGTTTCGGTTCAATAGTTTTTGCCCTGGAATATTTCTCATCATTCATCATATTCAAAATGTTAATTATCATATAAATATCATATATTTTTATTATATATATATACTTACAATTATTATTGAATGGTGGACATGAAACAAAATCACATCACTTCTTGGTTGTGGTAGTCAAAACATGCGAATGAGTGACGTTAACATTTATTAATAGATGTATGGGTAGAATGCTAAGTGGTATATTATATTTTAAGAATAATAAATATTTAATAAATATTATATATATGTATGTATATTCATTAGTTCCATTTTTATCACCATCTAAGTAAACTGGTGATGAAAAATAAATTACACCACTATGTAGAGATTGTAGGCCATACATAAGCACAAGCGATTCTTTAATTTTCTATAAGATATAAGGAATATTAATAATCGTTTTAAACCATAATAATAACATTTATATGTATGGAATATAATTATTCAATTATATGATCATAGGTATAGAATATTTTAATGATTTAGAAGAGGAAATAAAATAGAACCACTCAGTTAAGAGTTATTCCTATTCTTTTAAAATCCACCCTTGGCTTACACTATAACCCTTATTGTATGGTCATTTGATGATACCAAAGGATCTAGGTCATGAAGAAGAAGGTTAAGAAGGTATTTGGCAGATATTAGTCTATATACGTGGCTCATGACGTGTGAGGAAGAGATTATATATATTTTCCTTCTATAATAGAGGAGATTGGAGCCCTTGGAATTACTTAATGTATTAAATTAAAATAAATTTATTTTCATTTTCAAGTAGAAAAATGATATATTTGGAATATATGATGAATAAAATTCTAAATAATAACATAAATAAAATTTAGACAATTTATGCAGCTAACATTTTCATATATTTTATTTTAAAATTCAATGTTATTTTCCCACCATAATGTTATTTAATGGTCAATTGTCACATTTTTAGGGTTTTCAAGTATTTTGAGATTAAAGGAAAAATGGCCTAATTCTATAATTTTAACTGTATTTAATCACTTATTGATTTTGGTTATGTATTTTACTATAAAAATCCAACTAGAAAGATTATTTTCATAAAATTCATTGATTTATGGTCTAAAACTTTTTCTTCTAGACCAGGATCTAATCTGAGCATCTAGAAGCCCAAAAAAATAAGTAAAGCTGGAGAAATATTTTGGATGATAGTGTGGACCCCACCACATTCATTGGACCATAACACATGATCCACAACTCCATTTAATGATATTCTAAATTTATTTGAAAGATATTTAAATGGATCATTCTAAAAATAAATATCATGAAGATATTACGTCATTTAGGTTTCCATTTCATGCTCCAAATTGGGGGAACATTAGGAAACATTCATCCAGAATTAATGTTACTGAGTTAATGCCCCATATATTATTCTATACAGGGTTAATGAAGATGAAATTTTGGGGTCAAACGAGTAGGATAATTTGGAACATCTTTGTATAAGACCACTCTTGAATAGGTTTCCATTAAAGGGGCTAACCATGAGAAATACTTTGGAGTAAATAATCTAAGTGAGAATTCTTCACCCATTCTCCCTATAAATATATATCTCTCCTCCTATTTCAACATTTTTCCAATTTATAGAGGCTAAAGTTTATTTTGGTATTTTTAATTGTTGTTTAAATTTTTAATATATATTTTTGTATCTTTTTTCTTCTTATTCTCATTTATCTTCTTTTTCCATTTATTTTTTCAATTTTTTGTGTCTACCACCATTCTTCTTTTATCTCCATGATTGTGGAGAGTTAACCCTCACTATTGTTCGATGGGGTAAGTGGTGGTATTTTATTTAGTTTCTATTTAATTATTTATAATGTTTTATTCTATAGATTCATTAGTGGTTAAAATTATTTTGGTGAGAAGTCACCCCACATTCTCTACTATTATTTTCTTCCTGCTCATTTAATTATTTTTCTTCTCGTTGATATCTAATTCATTCAAACGGTGGAGTTTGTCTTAGGTATTTATTTGGAAGAGGTTAATAATACATTTTGAGGTATTGGTGTAATATAATATCATTCATATGATAGGTTTCAATGTGAAAGGTCTAGATCTATACATTGAATAAAATAATGATAAATATATTTTGAATAATTAGGATAACACCACCATGAAACCCCAGGAATAATAGTCTTTATTCTACTGACATTATTGTTTCTTCTTTATTTTCTCGGTGTTTTTAATTATAATTATCATATATATTATATTAAATGTATTTTCAGAACATAAACCCCTCATATATATTACTAAGAATTTTAGTTTTATATTAGTTAGTTTATAACATTGATAATACAAAATACAATGTGTGTGAGTGGACTCCTCGAGAAATAGACCCTCGACTTAGCCACCATGGTGCATTTTTTGGTAAATAAAATATTTAATAGGGTAAAGCAATGAAAATATTTATCGTTAATTTGGTTCTATGTACAGGGATTCTAAGTGCTTCACATGTTGTTTTTCATAAAACCCAAAAAAATCAAATACAAAAAATGTGTTTTATTGAAAAAACGTTATTTCATAGTTACAGATGAATTATTTCAGTGATTTTTATTTTTATTTTTCTATTAATTAATTATATATAAGAGAAAATATTTTTATGTTTCATATGGAATACGAATACATAATGATTCAAAATAATTTTAAAATCCTTGATCAAGAAAGCAAGATAGTAGCATCGCTGGCGGTCGAAGTTTAAGATGTCAATGTTCTATGTATGTAATGGAAAAAAATAAAATCTATGTACAATGAAACTATTTTTCATCCAAATTTTAAATAATGTATTGGTGAGTATGAATAAAAACATGAATATCCACTTCCCTCTCCAACAAATGCATTCCAAACTGCCCTGCTTAAGGAAAAAGAATTTGAAGTTGAAAGTTTTGAGGGAGATTTAATTTTTGAGCCTTCTTTTTATAAAAATTAAATTGATTATGAATTGAAAACCAATATAAATTATTGTAATTATTTATATTTAGTACCATTAATATAGGCCATGGATTAAGAACATGAAGAAGATATTTTTGTTGATGAGAAAATGGAGGAGCCATTCGAGTTATACACTGGTGAAAATGAGGATGGTCGCACAATAGAAGAAATAACTAGGGAATTAATTGATGAAGGGAAATTAGATGAGAGGATAAATACATTTATAATAATTTCACCAATAGTGTACACCATTTCTTCAGATGAAAAAATAGGGAGAAGTACTATATTCTTTTCCCTCCCCCTCTTGATCTAAATGTTTTTCCATTTCATCAATTCTGGTCCTCGGGGATATTTTTATTTTCTTTGGGGGCTATCACTTTGCTTAATTACTGAAGGATGTTTGGAGAAATAATATGTGGTGGTTTCTAAGAAATAAACCCCATCCACATTAGGATTGGTTATAAACTGCTGCAACTATCAGATTAGAGACAGTAAAAACCTAACACCCGCCTAGGGGTCAAACCAGGTAATATCCCCTTTATTATCCTTTCCTCTTTTATTTTTCATTAATGTTATTATTTTATTATTTATTTTATTATTTATATCTTTAATGGTAGTATCTAGGATCTTATCTCAAATATGAAACTGGAAAACAAATTTAGGTTGTACATTTCCTTTTGTTTAGTTTTTTCTTCCCCTATTTTTAATTTTTTGTTGTACTGAAATGAGGGGTGGTTAAATTTAAATATGGGGATATTTTTTACCTATTAATTTTTATTATATGTATTTATTTTTTAAATATTTTTAGTAACATTGATATTTAATTTAAATTATAATAAATTTTCACACATTAATTAATAATTAGAAAATTGAAATAATATTTAAATAAAATTTATTTTAAATTTTTATTGATGTGAAAACCTTTTCCTTGAATTGGATTTTCATTCTTTTTTTATGAGTTTTACCAATTTTTAAAATCCATTCCCATTAAAAAATGACACAAAAATATTTTTATAATCCTGTGATGTATTATAAGACACTTTGACATTATCTTTAAAATGCCCACACATTCTTGACTGAAACATGGATTTTGTGTGAGAAACAGAATTTGTGACTTTTCTCTTTCAAAGTTCAAGTTTTAATGGAATATTTTAACATGATTTAGGAACTTGTTTGGATATCCACATATTTACTTGAGACCCACATTTACATATATCTTTACTTATCTCTTAGATTCAATGAATTTCTTTATAGTTTTAAGACACATTATAAGTTAACTTTTCCTTACCTAGCCACACTCTTGGAATTTTTGCACAAATATTTCGAATTATGGTGTGGGGGAAGGGAATTACATGTGAATTCATTGGGATGTGTATCATTTTTTGGTGTTTTGTGGTGTGTTTCATCAGTTTATGATGTTTATTATTACAAAATCGGTCTTGATTCATCATTTCATTGTTCGTTATTTGTTTCACATGGTTCTATTTAAAAAAAAGAAAAAAAAGACAAAATGGAGATGATCTTGAATTTATAATTTTACGTTCTTTTATGAATCACTTAAATGAAAACAAATAAAGAAAATACTGTTTTCCTTCTAGAGATTTATAGTAGATACCCAATCTTTATGTACATGGACATTACATTACTTTTGTGGAATACTTAATAAATAATAAAAACAGACACCAAAGGACCATAATAATTTAGTGTCTTTGGAAACTTGGAACATAATCTTCTAATCATGGTGAAAGATCTTCAACATCTCCCATAAATATATTCCCCCTTTTTTTATTACCTAAAACCTTTATTTATATCCTGGGGAAAATAAAACATAAAAGGGGTGATCTCAAATGATCAATAAGGGTAAACATAGAGAACATAAAACAATCCATAAACATTTGAATGAAAAAACTTGAACATAAAATATAAATATAAAAATCTTGATCAAAGACATAAATCATGGAAGTACGTAAGGCATATATCATAAAGAAACATCAATAATGATAAAATATCATGGGAATAGAACATGTAATTGTGGCAAACAATTAAGCACATGATATGATTTCCACAGTATCCACGCTATTTCTTCCAAGACCATCATAGTGGACAAAGTCCCTTTCTAAATCGAGTTCACTCCTCGTTCCAGTCCTATATCAATGAACCAGATTAACTTACCATTCCATCCATGTCTATCTCATGAGATATAAATCTTTACCCAATGCATTGGAGGGAGATATAGGTCCCACCCATCTCATAATGAAATCATTCTTTCTTGTTCCACAAAATAAACATAAATCATTCATCATAACCCAAAGAGTAAAATGGGTTTCATAAACATCATCCCATCATTATATAATCCATATAAAACTCGTGGATATCATTTCATCATAAGAAAAGTGAAACCATTTAAATCATAGAGAACTTATACTTGAAACAAACATATATGAAATATTGTCATCTTAGATGGAAAATGGTTTTGATAAAACACTTGAAATGAATTATTGAGGAAAATATCCTTTCTTCTTCAAAATAATTTTCTTTTCACAAAATTTCATGAAATTTTAAAAGAAAATGATTTTGTTGAAAATAATCATGATATCTTGTAGAGTAATATTCATGAAAATAAGGCATTATAAAACTGTAAAAATCCATTCTTGCCGTATAAGTTAAAAAAAATTCTTCTCGTACTTTTTCCGGAAAAGTAAAAAGGTACCTTGTATGGTAAACAAAAGAAATATTCCTTAAATACCATTTAGTAAAAGTCAAAAATGGGTAAAAAGGGCTTTAAACATACATGAAAACATTTTTATAAGACATGAGCATGGATGATAACAATAACCCCAGTAAATACTTACGAATAAAAAATATCGGATAAAAACAAGATTGGAAAAGTTATCCCTTAACTTATGTATGATATTATTCATACGTATCCAAAACTTCTATTTAATGATTTAAATAATGTCATTTACTTATTACATCATCATATTCATTGTTATGATATCATATATGTTTCACATATGACTTCATATTACTCATTCTTTTGTAAATTCCATGTTAAAGCAGCATTTGGGTAAAATTGTTTTATTTATCATATGTGTTTGGAATTGTTGTTATTGATATTATTATTACTTATATCATG
The DNA here is from genome assembly GCA_963277665.1 of Viscum album. Taxonomy (NCBI): domain Eukaryota; kingdom Viridiplantae; phylum Streptophyta; class Magnoliopsida; order Santalales; family Viscaceae; genus Viscum; species Viscum album. The sequence continues at coordinate 352,020,021 of OY728155.1, read as the reverse complement.
ATTTACCTACTTCCAGAATGTAAATAATGATTTATATATCATATATATTCTGTATATATAAATATATATAATAGATAGATGAATGAAATGAAATACACCATTCATGGAGACGGTAGGTCGTACGTACGCATGAAGGCTGTTTTATTTTCCTTATTGACTTGAATGGAAGTAAGTAGATGAAATATATATGTATATACATTAATCCAATTTCTTCATTTTGTAATATATTTAATTATTATTGATTATATATACTTTATAATCATTCTTGATTGGTTAACATGGAGAATAAATCTCATCACGTCATGGAGACGGTAATCCGTACATAGGCATGAGCGATGATATCGTTCCCATAATTATTGAATTATAATTAGTATGATGTTATAATAACCATATATAGTTGTTATTTACACCATTATACCCATCCAAGTAAGGTGGTGGTGGAAAAACCTATTGCACCACGGCGTGGAGACGGTATTTCGTACGTACGCACGCGCGGTGATTTCATTTTACGTAGGATGGATAGAAGGTGAAACGAGGTTGCTTCATATTTATAATAAAATATCAGTATATTAGTGATACTGATGTTATTACGTTATAATTAAAAAACTAAAGAAGAAGAAGTTGAAGAAGAAAGATACATGAAAGAATCAGTTGAAGAGATTACCTCTTCTTCAACGCACCTCTTTTAAGCTTCCTCTTAAGTCACTAGAGTTGGTCTTTTGAGGAGACCAGAACCTCTATAATATTTCTAGGGAAGTTGATAAGGGTACTTTTTAGTGTTTTTACGATCTTGAAGGCTCAAAATTGTGTAAAGAGAAGATGGAGGAGGTTCCCTTTTATAAGGGAGGAGAGGGGCACTTTAGAAAAAACATAAAATATTATTTTATAATAAAGTCATATTCGGTTTATAGTGGCTCCAAAGTGACTTATTTCGAAGATAAAGTGGGTATGGGTCGAAAACCTATCAACCAATAATTTTTTTGACATGTTTAGGTTACTATTTTAACCTTATCATTTAAATTTAACTCTAAGTTAAATAATTTAGCATTTACCGTGTCTTATTGTTTTATTACACTATATGGTTAATAAACTCACTATAACAAGCCAAAAGAATCCCAAGTGGTTTATTATTAATATATATAACCTTATCTACGTCATTTGGCCGAGGCTTATATTTTTAGAAATAGAATAAAAATTAATAATATAATATTTGTTTTAAAAGCTATTTTATGTCAATTTTGAGACTATTTGGTAATTGATTTTTGTGAAAATCATAACAGAATGACTAGTTCTAAAAAAGGCAATTTAATCAATAATAACATGTCATATTAATCAAAAAATTAGTTTAATTCAAAAAAAGTCTCAAATTACATTTATTTGGCTATTTATAACACCAATTATGTTAATATTTCATTAATATGGTAATTAATGCATCATCATTGTGTCATAAATAAATTAAATAATTTAATATATAAAAATTTAAATAAAATATCATTATGTATTAAATATTTTTATATTTCTAATGATTATTTATAGTTGAATTTATCTTATGTATAACCCTATATTAAAAATGTCTTAGTTATTAAATTTTGATGTCAACTCTTTTAACAGTTCTTTGAATTAAATAATAATAAATGTCCCAATCTAATCCAAGTGGAACTATATGATAATATTATATTACTAAAGTTGTTTTTGGACTAATTATACTTATTCAATAGAATTATGACACGTGTTAGGGTAAAAATAATATCATTTTTACCTTAAATTACCCTATTTACTTTTAACCGTGGTAAATACAAGTAAAAAGTTACTATTCAGAAAAAATTATTTTTATCTTATTGAACCACATTTTACACCTTGATATTAACCATGTCTCTCGGATTTTCGAAATTCAACTCACAAAAGCTGTAAAAATAATTTTTATGTACAATTTCAAATGCTCCTAGGAGGTAGGTAAAAGACGGTGAAAAGTTCAATAAAGTTTTTATATATCTAAAAATATAATAAAATGACTCCAATGAATTACATTGAACTTATATAGGTATTATGTATCAATTTTTACCTAAAATATATTTAAATAGAACAAATAATTATTTAAATAAAATTTTGGTTTTTAAATAGTACCCCAATGTTTTCACTATTCATCAAAAATTAAAAGTTTTCAGAAAAAAAAAAAATTCACCCTAGGATAATTTCGATATTCCGAATCCAAAAATGAAGTCCATTTTGAAAGATATAGTTTATAAAATTTCAAAAAGTGGGTATTACTATTCATAACGGCTAGTTCATAAAAATAATATAATAACATCTCGTTTAGTGAAACTCGGTATTGCGTACAACACACGCTATCGAGGAAGGTTGCCATGACGTGAAACAAAATCCTAGAATAGTGTTTGAGTATAATGTAATCTAATACAATGTTGCATATAGCACAAGCTAATCTAGGTGTAGCGTACAATAGAAGACATCAATGAAATTAAAAAGAATATATCTCATAAAATCTCAGGGTGTTACATTCTACCCACCTTAAAATGAATTTCACCCTTGAAATTCGTCAGTGTTATAAATCCTTTACTAATTGAAAGTTTCATTCATAGAAACCCACATCGTAAAAAGGAATAATAAATCATCATTTTAAAAAGGAGCGTTAGAAACATAATGGATACCCAAAGTAACTCATTACTGGGTTTCCACATAGGAGAATATATGTGAAAATATGGATATGGAAGAGAAATCTAACCATCATGTTTAGATAAAGAGTGGTAGAGAAAATGGCTATGAAAAATCCAAAAATCATAAAGCCATAAATTTGTGATGATCTAAGGTACCATCTGATTCATCAGATATGAGGGAACTAGGACAACATTTATTTTGTTTTCAAGATGATTTCACTAATGTTGAAGAATTTTCGAATTAAAATAAATAATTACATGATTTTGGTATAATATTACTTTTGTTTGTGCCTTGAACAATTTCCACTTCATCTCTTAAAGAAATGATGTTGAATTTTTCTTTCGTGAAGTATTGGTAGATCATGTGATAGAATGATATTTTATTCCATCTATCTCAAAAATAAGGTTAGTAAAAGTTATAAGTCCATCTTAAGGTGATATTAATCATACATGGTTCCAAAAATGGACTTATAATTCATCTATCATAGCGCTTAATAAAATAAAACTAGTTTCTACTAACTAGGTACTTCTTGTAGTCCAGTGGTAGGCGATAAAGTCTTGTTGCACTTCAGTTGTAGGTTCGATTCCCACATCCTTGTCTGACGCGACGAGTTGTCGCCCATTTTTTAGGTTGTCCCTTTTCTTAAACTATACTATTATAACATTATAAAAAAAATATCAAATTTTATACCCTTAAACAATAATATCTGATGTCTAACTTAATCTATTCCAATCATTAGTCTTACCCAAACTCACAGTATAAGAAAAAATGTTGATAGAGAGGTCTTCTACCAAGCATGTAAATACCATCATTTATCCCCATATATCATAAGATATGTCTTGTTGGTCATAGTCCAAACATTAAAATTCCTTAATGATGTATCCTTTTGAAAGATTAATACCCATTGAACCTTAGTGAAAACATGAATGCATTTAAAAGTTAACTCTTTCCACACACCAAAATCCCAAAAATTACATATACTCAAACCCTGATATCACTTAGTCCTTATATCAATCATGAGCTCCTGAATACTATCAAAAATATTATTTTCTCCTTATCCATTCATTATGTGCATATCATCTACTTTGAAAAAATATTTCAATCACTTTTCATGGTTACATGTACCATATAATTATCGAAAATCACAATAAACCATTACATAGATATTCCAATGTTCCACAAAACTATAAATGAGATTCCACAACATTATTTTGGAATCCCTTTACATAAACACATAATCATTCCACCACATAGTTTTCATACCCAACATTGCTAATAGTGATCTCATGTGACTTCCCTTTGTTTCTTTCCTTAAGAAGTTGTTGATGTTAATCATCATTAACCCTTGAATTAGGGCATTGGTTAGTATAATGCCCCATTTCCTTACAATTGTAGCATTGAAGTGTTGGTGGAGCGTTCTCTGTAATATTTTCTCTATTAAAATCATTAGCTACATTTTTTCCATGACTTCAACACTCAACTACTCAATGACCTTATTTTCTACACTTAAAACGTTTTCTAGTACCTTTTAGACTATCTCCACCATGATTCTTTCCACACATTGAGCATAAAGAAACATTCATCTTCTTTTTACCATTGTTCTGAGATTTCTCCTTGAAATCCATCTTTTTTTTCTTGTAAAAACCATGAGATGGATATGTAACACCAACTTCCAGTTATACCTTGATAGCATAATGCACAATTTCTTCATAGCTTCTGAAGTCTCTTATCGCTAAGTCCCTTCGAAGACTCTGTTTTAATACACTGAAGAATCGATCAACTTTACTTTTAGGTTGGATGATAAATCTCGATGCATACCTTGAAAGCCTTATAAAAGTTTCTTCGTATATACCAACAGATTCATCATCCTATTGCTTAATCTCAAGTAACTCATTCTCTATCTTTTTTCTAAGAATACGAGGGAAGTACTTATTGAAAAACATGTTCTTGAACTCATTCCATTCCATGGATTCAATTTCATCTTGGGGCCTTGTATTATTAATTAGATTCCACCACTGGTCTACTTCAACTTCTAAATGGTAAAAAACTAAAATAACTTTTTCATGTTCTAAACAGTAAAGTATGGAAAATATATTTTCAATGGTACTGATCCATTGTTCCGCAACAAGTGGATCAGAAGACCCATTGAAAGAATGTGGACGTTGCCGCATAAAGGATTCAATAGAATATTATTCCTTTCTCTACTCATTTGGATGTCCAAAATGATTCATATCTTGTGTAAGTATAGAAATAAGATTTTTCACTCCATATCCTGTCACATTTGGTTATTTGGGAGGAAAATCATTGCATTGTCCATTACATTGATCAACACGATTCTTTCGGGTTCCAGCCATCATCTAAAACCCAAAAAGAACAATGTGAGAGGAAAAAAATCATAATCAAGGGGGAGTACCTTCAATATCTAACATCTTAGGTTAAATTCTAAGATCGTTACTGTAATTCTAGGACTATAACCTATATGTATACTAAACCTTAGGGATATCCCTAGACATACCTTAGAAATATCTATAGGGATATCACTAAAGTTTTCGCATCCTAGTTTCCAAAGTTTGACTGAACCTTTCCTTTGATACCAACTATAGATACCCAATCATGATGTACATGGACATTAGATTACTTTTGCAGAATACTTAATACATAACAAAAACAGACACCAAAGGACTGTAATAGTTTAGTGTCTTCGGAAACTTGGAACATAATATTATAATCATGGTGAAAGATCTTCAACATCTCCCATAAAGATCTTCCCCTTTTGTTTTCTTACCAAAAACCATTCTTTATATCTTGTGAAAAATAAAACATACAAAGTGTGAGATCAAATTCTCAGTAAGGGTAAACATAGAGAACACAAAACAATCCATAAAAATTTGAATGCAAAAACATGACCATAAAATCTAAACATCAAAATCTTGAGCAAAGACATAAATCATGGAAGTACGTAAGGAATATATCATAAAGGAACATCAATCATGATAAAATGGAATGGGAATATAATATGTAATTATGGAAAACCATTAAGAACATGATATGATTTCTATAGTAGCCAAGGCATTTCTGCCAAGACCATCTTAGTGGGCAAAGTCCCTTTCTGAATCAAGTTCACTCCTCGTTCCAGTCCTGTATCACTAAACCAGATTAACTTACCATTCCAGCCATGTTTATCTCATAAGATATAAATCTTTACCCAATTAATTTTAGGGAGATATAGTTCAAACCCATATCATAATGAAATCATTATTACTTGTTCCACAAAATAAACATAAATCATTCATAATAACCCAAAGAGTAAAATGGGTTTCATAAACATCATCCCATCATAACATAATCCATATAAAAAATTGGATATCATTTCATAATAAGAAAAGTGAGACCATTTTAATCATAGATAACTTATACTTGAAATATACACATATGAAATAATGTCATATTAGATGGAAAATGGTTTTGATAAAACACTTGAAATGAAATCTTGAGGAAAATATACTTTCTTCTTGAAAATAATTTTCTTTTATCAAAATGTCATGTAATTTTAAAATAAAAGGATTTTTTTGAAAATAATCCTGAAATCTTGTAGAGTGTGCTTCATGAAAATAAGGTGTTATAAAACCGTAAAAATCCGTTCATGCCGTATAAGTTAAAAAAAATTCATCTTGTACTTTTGTCGGAATAGTCAAAAAGTACCTTGAATTGTAAACAAAAGAAATATTCCTTACATACCATGTAGTAAAAGTCAAAAATGTGTAAAAATGTCTTTAAACATACTTGAAAATATTTTTAGAAAACATGGGCATGTATGATAATAATAACCCCAGCAAATACTTACAAATAAACAATCTTGGATAAAAACAAGACTAGAAAAGGTACCCCTTACCTTATGTATGATATGCTTCGTATGTATCCAAACCTCCAGTATAATGATTTAAATAATGTCATTTATTTCTTACAGAATCATATTTATTGTTATTATATCATATATGGTTCACTTATGACTTTATATTACCTATTCTTTTGTAAATTCCATGTTAACGCAGTATTTTGGGTAAAATCGTTTTATTTATCGTACGTGTTTGGACTTGTTGTTATTGATATTATTATTAGTTATATCATGATTTAATTACTTACAGAATGTAAATCATGATTTATATATCATATATATTCAGTATATATATATATATAATAGATAGATGAATGAAATGAAATACACCGTTCATGGAGATGGTAGGCCATACGTACGCATGAACGTTGTTTTCCTTTATTTATTGACTAGAATGGAAGTAATTAGATGACATATTAATATATACATAAATACAATAGATTTATTTTGTCATATATTTCATTATTATTCATTATATATACTTTTTAATCATTCATGATTGGTTAACATAGAGAATGAATCTCATAGTGTCGTGGAGACGGTAATCCATACATACGCATGAGCGATGATATCATTCCCATAATTATTGAATCAAAATCAGTACGATGTTATAATAACCATATATAGTCATTATTTACACCATTATACCCATCCAAGTAAGGTGGTGGTGGAAAAATAGATTACACCACGGCGTGGAGACGGTATTCCGTACATACGCACGCACAATGATTTCGTTTTCCGTAGGATGGAAAGAAGGTGAAATGGGGTTGTTTCATATTTATAATAACATATCAGTATATCATTGATACTTATGTTATTAATTTATAATGAAACAACTAAATAAGAAGAAGTTGAAGAAGAAAGAACTTGAAAGAATCGGTAGAAGAGATTACATCTTCTTCGACGCACCTCTTCTAAGATTCTTCTTAAGGCACTAGAGTTGGTCTTTTGAGGAGACCAGAACCTCTATAATGTTTCTAGGGAAGTTGAGAAGGAAAATGGTCAGGGGTGGGATGAGATTTAAGGCTCAAAATTGTGTAAATAGAAGATGGAGGAGGTGCCCTTTTATAAGGGAGGAGAAGGGCACTTTAGGAAAAACATAAAATATTATTTTATAATAAAGTCATATTCGGTTTATAATTGCTCCAAAGTGACTTATTTAAAAGGTAAAGTGGGGATGAGTCTAAAAACTATCAACCAATAGGTTTTAGACAAGTTTAGGTTACTATTTTTACCTTATCATTTAGATTTAACTCTAAGTTAAATAATTTAACTTTTACCGTGTCTTATTGTTTTCTTACACTATATGGTTAATAAACTTACAATAAAAAGCCAAACAAACCCCAAGTGGTTCATTATTAATATATATAACCATATCTAAGTCATGTGTCCTAACCTTATATTTTTAGGAATAAAATAACAATTAATAATATAATATTTGTTTTAAAAACTATTTTATGTCAATTTTGACACTATTGGGTAATTGATTTTTGTAAAATTTATAACAGCATTATTAGTTCCAAAAAAGTTAATTTAATCAATAATAAATGTCATATTAACCTAAAAATTCAGTGTAATTTATAAAAAGTCTAAAATTACATTTATTTGGGTATTTATAACATCAATTATTTTAATATTTCATTAAAAAGGTAATTACTACATCATTATTGTGTCATAAATAAACTAAATTATATAAAGTTTAAAATTTTTAAATAATTTTTTTTTTGTAGGAAATCTTTTTATCTTTCTATAGAATCTTTATAGTCAATTTTATATTATGTATAACCCTATATTAAAAATGTCTTAGTTATTAAATATTGATTTTAACTCTTTTAACTCTTCTTTAAATTAAATAATAATAAATGTACTAATCTAATCCAAGTGGACCTAGATGATAATATTATATTTATAAGGTTGTTTTTGGTTGAATTATAATTATAAAGTAGAATTAGGAAATGTGTTAGTGTAAAAATAATATCATTTTTACCTTTAATTACCCTATTTACTTTTAACCGTGGTAAATAAAAGTAAAAAGTTACTATTCACCAAAAAATATTTTTATCTTATTGAACAACATTTTACTCCTTGATATTAAACTTGTCTCTCAGATTTTCGAAATTCAACTCATAGAAGCGTTAAAAATAAGTTTTATGTACAATTGCAAATGCTCCTAGGAGGTAGGTAAAAGACGATGAAAAGTTCAATAAAATTTTTATATATCAAAAAATATTATAAAACGACTCTAATGAATTAAATTGAACATATATAGGTATTATTTATCAATTTTGACTTAAAATAAATTCAAATAAAACAAATGATTATTTAAATAAAAAGTCGGTTTTTAAATAGTAACCCAATGTTTTCACTATTCATCAAAAATTAAAAGTTTTTAGAAAAAGTCCAAAAATTCACCTTAGGCTAATTTCGATATTATGAATCCAAAAATGAAGTCCATTTTAAAAGATAAATTTTATAAAATTTCAAAAATTGTGTATTACTATTTATAACAGCTAGTTCATAATAATATTATAATAATATCTCGTTTAGTGAAACTCGGTATTGTGTACAACATACGCTATCGAGGAAGGTTGCCCTGGTGTGCAATACAAGCCTAGAATAGTGCTTACGTATACTGTAATATAATATGGTGTTGTGTATAGTTCAAGATAATCTTTGTGTCACATAAAATAGAAGACATCAATGAAATTAAAAAGAATATATCTCATAAAATCTTGGGGTGTTACATTTACAACAAAAAAATGGGAGAACTTGTATGAAATTATTCATTTTAATAATTTCATGGCTCAATTTCCATGTAAAAAAAATTATTTGTGTTTTTTTTCACATTTTCATGGAAATTTGAGTGAGTTTCATCCTATTTTTTCACATGGATAACCATGAATTGCTCTTAAGAGTATAACCACCTCTTTCTAGCCTTAAATTTTTAAATCATTTTCCCACCAACACTAAGCCATATAATTTATCTATAAAAATACATCATGATTGAAAATATTTTCATGTTTCCATATATGATGAGATGATAATTGTCACAAGCCTATGGTGATACATGCACTTTCCAAGTATTAGCATAACTCCAGACTCAATTTCTCTTGAGTGAAAACTGGAATAAAATTCAATGTGATGTAGGTTTTCATTAGGACATTGATAACTTTATGAGGTTTGAAAAATTTATATATAAGTAATGAAAAGGAATAAGAATTTTTTTCATAAAAGTTCCATGATAGAATTTTGTTTTAGAAAATATCGTTGATGTTTTCTTAATTTTTTATTGTTGTGTGGATTTTGATTTGAATATATGATGATTTCCCAATAGTGAAATGATTAATTTTGGGGGAATGATGTAGTTAAAATTTTCATATATTTTATTATCTAATGATATGTTATTAATCCCACCATAATTTTATTTAATGGTAAATTGTCACATTTTTTGGTTTTTGAAGTATTTTGAGCTAAAATAAAAAAATGGCCTAATTCTAGAATTTTAACTTCATTTAATCACTTTTATCTTTTGTTCATATATTTTACTATAAAAATCCAAATATAATGATTCAATTTGTTTTAATATTCATTTATTTAAGGGATAAAACATTGTCTTATGTACTAGGATCTAATTCGAGAATCTAGAAGCTGAACAAAATCGGTAAAGTTGGAGAAATATTTTGGACAACAGTGTGGACCCCACTACATTCATTAGAAAATAACTCAGGATCCACACCTCCACTTAATAAGATTCAAAATGGATTTGAAATATCTCTAAAATTTTCATCATTAAAATAAATATCTTGGAGATATTCTATAATTACCATGTCTATTTGATGCTCAAAATTGGGGGGGGGGGGGGGGAATTAGGAAACATTCATCCAGAATTAATGTTGATGAGTTAATGCCCTATATATTTTTCTAAAAAAGGATAATGAAGTTGAAATATTGGGTAAAAACACAAAAGATAATTTTTTCACAGCTTTCCAAAAGATTAATCTTGAATAGTTTACCATTAAAGTGGCAAACCATGTGGAATATTTTGGACGAAATATTCTAAGAAAAACTTATTCACCCATTATCCCTATAAATATGTATCTCTCGTCCCATTTCAAAATATAGTCAATTTCTACAGGATAAAGTAGAGTTTTTTAAATTGTTCTTCATATTTATAATTTATATTTTTTCATCTTTATTCTTATTATATTAATTTCTATTCTTCTCTCATTTCATTTTTTAAATTTTTTGTTTCTGCCACCATTTTTCTTTTATCTCCATGATTGTAGAGAGATATCCCTTATTGTTGTTAGAGGGGGAAGTAGTGGTATTTGAGTTTCTTTATATTTAATTATTTCTAAAGTTTTATTCTATGCATTTGTTAGGGGTTAAAATGATTATGGTGAGAGGTCTCCCCACTTTCTCTAGTATTGTTTTTTTCCTCTTAATTTAATTATTTTATTTCTTATAGATATATAATTCATCTAAATGGTGGAGTAAGGATTAGGTATTGATATGGAAGAGGTTAATAATACATTAAGAGGTCTCATTTTAGGATAAAATCATTCAAAATAGAGGGTTTAAAGTGAATTTTATGGATATCTACATTGAATAAAATAATGATAAATATGTTTTGAATAACAAGGATCAGACCACCATAAAACCCCAAGAACAATTGTTTTTCTTCTACTAACTTCATTGTACATTATTTCTTTTCCTTTTTTTTAATTCTAATTATCATATCTATTATATTATATTTATTTTAAAAATAAAAACCCCATATGTATTACTATAATTTTTAGTTTTATATTATTTAGTTTATAATAGTAACTATAGAAAATACAATGCGTGTGAGTGGCCTCCTCGAGAGATCGATCCTAGGGTGTTCCACCATGGTGAATTTTTAGGTAAATAAAATATTTAATAGGGTAAAACTACTAAAATCACTATCATCAACAAGTTTAGGTGATGTTTTATCCCATTTCTTGTTGTTTTAATCCTCATTAACCCTATTAATCATTACCACAATAAAAATGTTTTTCTACAAGTTAGGGGACTAAAAAGTAAATATATATGGAAATGTAATCCCTAAAATAAATTGTTTGATATTATAGACCATTTTATATTCACTTTTCCAATGATAATATATTTATAATGTTTAGATCATTTAATAAAATATTATTTAATATATAATGCAATTAAAGTCATTTTTAGGACGTTTCATATAATGTGACTTCAAAAAATATTTGGGTAGTGCTGTAATTAAAATATAAAATATTAACACAACAATAGTACAATATATTTATCTAAAAAAATTCATAGAACAATATAACTTACCCAAAAAATATTACTTATAGATTTATTAAAATCATTTACTTTATTTTTTATTACTTGCACAAACATTGTATCAGTTTTGCGTAAGGATTTAAGGTTATTATTTCATCACTAAAAATAAAAAATAATTTACCATAATAAAATAAATTATTTTATCTTAAAAATAAACTTTTATAACCATTCATAACATTTTATAACCCTCTCACCAAATATTATATATATTAAAAATAATAAACACGCATTTCTGAATTTTTCATTATATAAAATTATATAAAGTTATTTATCAAAGAAAAATCTCAAAAAAAATACCATATTTTAAAATATAAGAAGGATTATGTTGAATTAAACTAATAAAATAAATTATAGGTAAGTGTATGGACAATTTAAATTCCTTATTTCAAAGTTTTAACCTTGTTCTAATTGTTTTACCCTTACCATTGTGACACCATTTATACCAAGGTTACTATTAATTATGAACAAAAATAAAGTTATCATATTTAAAAAATTTGGAAATGATTATTAAAAATATTTAATTCATTTTCTTAAATTCAATTCTTATAATTAGTAGAAATTACTTTAAAAATAAATACAAATAACACAATGTAAAATAGTTTTACAGAAAAATACATTTTTAAGTATTAAAATGTTTTTACAAAAATAATTAAGCATAATATTGATTATAATGACATTAATTGGATTATTACTAATAAAAATTAATTAATTATAATTTAAAACTAATTAAAAAATATGGAAATTTTTAAATGATTTAATGAAAAAGAGTCTTTCTATAAAATCGATATTTTTTACTGTTCACTAAAAAATTATTCCTTTCAAAACAAATCCCAAAATTTCAAGTTAAGATAATTTATAAATAATGAATTAAAAATTGATATCATTTTTATAAAATAAAATATCTCAAAGTGTTATAAATTAATTATAATATTTTCTCATAAAAAGAAACAAAAAAATATTTGATGAAAAAATATTATTAAAGCATAAAATGACTTCACTAAAAATTTAGTGCTTATTTCCAAAAAAAATAACCTATAAATTTTTATTTTGAAAGACCATTATAGATATATTTAATAATTAGTTTATTCTTATTCATACATTCCAATTTGATGACTAGGTTATAAAGATCATATTTAAAATAATATTATTATGTGTTCTGTTTAAGCATGGATTTGAATGTCATGTATGCTATCAAACATAGTATTTTTTAAAATCTCAAGGTATTACACTCAACAAATAAATTAATTCCTCAAAATTTGGTCTTGATCTGGTTAATTCAAGGGTTTAGTATTTTAAAATCCAATTATTTAAAACCGACATCGTGAAAATAGTCAAGAAAAATTAATTTTGAACAAAGGGAAAGGGAAATATGAAGGACATCTAGAATAAAATTTAAATAGATTTTTAAATAGTATATAATTAGTGGGAATCACAAAAATGGATATGGATGATAAAAAATTAAATTCCAAGGAATAATAGAGAGTTATAGATAACATGGTCATAAGGAAGTCAACAACCACAAAAACATAAAACACTAAGGGATAAATAAGACCATAAATTCCCAAAAAATAAAGGTAATAGGATAAAATTTATATTTCAATATCATTTTCCAAGAGTTGAGGTATTGTTTTACTATCATGAGAGAGAATAGGAGGAAACTTACTTATCTGATTTCATTGTATTTTATAAGCACAACTTAATTCTTTTTTTGTGATTTAATTAATTTCAATTTCTATCTCATCTCTTACTCTAAGAAATGAATATTCAAGAAGAACGTTCCACACCCAAAGGATTTAATTCAATTTTTATCTAACTATAAGATCCAAAATTTATGAAAATTTATTCCATATTTCTAAAAACAAAATTTTTAACACAAGATATGTAATGGATCGTACCTTATCAGACTTTTACTTTTCCATTAGTTAGTTAGAGGTGTTTAGAAAAAGTATATAGGGTTAAGTAGAGTTGAAGATAGTAGAATATTGCATATGATGGTTCATGAAATGAACTATATTCACATCATGATTTGGTTATTCACATCTTGTGAGTCTAGAGTATTCATGAGTTGTGTGTAGAGGTGGAGGGAGTCTTTGAAATTTATTCACATCGTGAAATGAATTCCCATGGAATTCAAATAATGAATTGAATTTACTATATGAAAGTGGAGAGTTCAAGGTTTTAAATCATATTTTGGTTGATTTTTGTTTATTCAGCCACCCTCCCTTCATCTCATCTTTTTTAGATACCTCGGTTACTTGGGAGGATTCTCCGTCCCTCTATCCCTTTCATTGATTAGTAGGTCCTAGTGAATTCCCATTGGTAATCCATGGTCCGTTCACCTCCATACCACATGGTTTTATTTCCATTCATCTTTATATATCCCTTGCAATAGTGAGGTTTGGTTTTGAGTGTGTGTGGGATACATTTTTGATGGACCCTTGATGTGGTGTAGTTTGATCCATGGGTTTTTCATGAGGTTGTTCTTTGAGCGTGATTCTTCCTTAACCATTCAGTGCATAGTGAGATTGGAAATCTCTTTTTAGGTTAGGAATACCTCATTTCTCACTTTTTGTATCATGTAAGAGTGTATTAATCTTGTTTATCTATAGTAAGATGGTTTGTACCAGCGTAACAAAGATAATGAACCTGATTAACTGAAATTTATGGGTAAGGATAATGATTCACATGATTTTATAGATTTTATATTACCATTATTTTATGATTTTTAGTAGCTAAACACCCCATTGAAAATCATGACTATTTAGTGATATTTTTTCACAATGATTTTTTTATCATAGATCCTTATTGGGATTGTTTGGAATCACCCCAAAATAGAAAATGGATAACCAATTATACTTGGTTAATAAAATGGTTTCCCCAAGATCTATGTATTGTGTGATAATTCCCCTAATATAAAGAAGTGGAATTGATTACATTCCCCTTTTCTAAATCTGAATGAAAGTTTGTGATGTGCTTTTTTTGTTATCATGTTTTGGGGTGGTGTGGGGTAGATGTGTGTTGATGTGGGGCCATGAAGTAGAGAGAAAATGTGTAGTAATGGAATGTGGGTTTGTGTAAAGACCCAAAATTTCCATGTATTTTTTTTAAATAAATGGTAATTTTACGGGTCCGCGAAATCTGATGGTGCGTGATTCTGAGGACCGGAGTGCCCAGCATGATCCAGCAGAGCCTAACCTCGACCGATACGGGTTGAGGGTGACTGATAATAATTTTCCGAACTTTTTTTGGGGTTTTTAATTAAGCTGAATAAAAATAAAGTGTTAACTTTATTTTTATTGGTGGTGTTCAAAGCTCCAAGAGGAGGTTAGTGGTGGAGGACACCACACCATAACCTCCCATGAGAGGTTATGGAGGTGGGTCCCACCCGCACATAACCTCCCTTGGGAGGATATCCTCTGCTGGGGACCACCTGGGTGATGAATCCCCTGGAATCCCCACTTAAGTGTGAAACCCTTGAACATCCCCGCCATTTATTTTAGATAACTCTCCACCCATTAATTAAGTGAATGGTTTCATTTAATTCAAAGCCTTTTGAATTCATTATGCCAACAATTTAATAAGGTGTGATGCTTTGTTATTCTTTTTGGGTTGGCATAATCTTTTGGGAGGGTTTGGAGAGAAGATTTGAGGGGGAGAAGAGCTCACCTCCAAAGAACGCGAGGAACGCCTCTTCATCGCCAACAAAGGAAAACGAACACCTTTCTTGATCTTTGACCGAACCTAAGGAGAAGGATCCAACCACAAAGAACTCCAATGATGCTTCTTCCTCAGTATCCTACCCCAGATGCTTCCCAACATCAAGGAGACGACTCCGCCTTTTCCCGTGACTTTGTCAATGAACAATCATCAAGCAAGGTAGGGGTTGTTTTACAATTGAATATTACCCTCCATACCCCGTTGTACGATGTGTGCTTTGAGAACTGAATGATATAACCTTAAAGAGGAGGGTTCGGACCACACGAACATGGCCCGAACCTCCCCTTTCGTTGATCTATTTTGTTGACGATGGAGGAATGGACCATGATGAACAATGGCGGCTGACGATGGGCCGACCATGAAAGAAACTGGAGGCACAAAGGCCACCGGGTCACCAAGAGGGCACGAAACCGTCTCACTACATGGAGGAGAGCCGTGACCACGATGGGCCATGGTGGAGGTGCGCGACGCCGCCGCGCGGTGCTGGTGGTGAAGGAGAGCAGCCAAGGCGGGCTTCAGATGGAGAGAAGGGGCGTGGAACCCTCACGTCGTGCCAGAGAAGACTTGCAGCCTAAGGCCGCAGTGGATAGGGGAGGGCGGCCGACTGAACCGCCCGCGGGTGCGCGCTACACTGGTAGGACCCTTTGGGACCCACGGTTATAGGGGCTGATGCCATGCACCAACCGTTACGAACAAGGGGGGAGGCACCCCCCCCCCCACGGCGTGGCTAGCCGGGCCACGCGGTGTGGCCATCCGGGCCTCACGGCCAGCCAGATGGTCAGGCCACGTGGCCCGCTAGGACACAAAGCAAGCGACTGGGCCCCCACGACCAGCCGGTCCAGGCCACACGGTCAGCCACTGGGCCACGCGGCCAGGCCTCATGATCAGTTGGGTCGGGCCCCACGGCCATCCGGGCTGGGCCACATGGGCTGCCACCAGGCCACGTAGGCTTCCGTGTCGGGCCACCGCTTTAGGCCGGGCCACCCTTCGGGCTGGGCCGCCTTCAAGACGAGACACCCACTCAGGGCGGGCCGGCCAATTGGGTCGGGCCGAACCCTCATGCTGGGCCTTCCCCTTGGACCGGGCTGGACCCGTGGACCGGGTGGGGCGGGGTCGGACAGGACCTGGACCCGCTATGGCCCGATTACACCTTATAGCCTGCATTTTGGGCTACGGGTGTCTGAACGATGAACTGTCTATGGCGACGATAGTCTTCGAGTAGGGCGGTTCTTTTGGAATACCCCACTTGAGGTTTGGATGTAGTTGGTGTACGAATGGGTTGGTTTGAATCTAAAAAAACCAACCGGGCCCCTGGAATGGAAAAGACAATAACTCATAGACCGGGTGTCCGATTGACGCGATGTCTGTTGCGTTGGGTTCCTTATGATGAGTCCAAACTATGGGATACATCAACTCAGGACTTTGTAGTAGTTGATGTATCGAAACTTGGATCTAGGAGTGGACGCTCGTGGAATCGTGCGTACTGGACCTGGATCCTCTGTGGGTTTGACAGTAAGGAGAATGGACCTGGATCCTCTTTGGGTTCGACAGTGATGAGACTCAACCTGGATCCATTTTGGGTTCGACAGTGATGATACTAGACCTGGATACTCTGTGGGTTTGATAGTGAGGAGACTGGACCTGGATCCTCTGTGGGTTCGACAGTGACGAGACTGGGCCTGGATCCTCCGTGGGTTTGATAGTGGTGAGACTGGACCTGGATCCTCAGTGGGTTCGACAGGGATGAAACTGAACCTGGATCCTCCGTGGGTTCGACAACGACGAGACTGGACCTTGATCCTCCATGGGTTTGACAGTGATGACTTTTGTACCAAGATCTCATGTAGGATCGACACCTTCGACAGACTGTTGTTTTAGGTTTCTCGGGATATCTATCGTTCGACAGTGAAAGATGACTTAGTGGCTACAACAAATCATCTATTACTCTATTTTAAGTTGTGTATACCTTGTGTGAGATGATTCATTACCATCGTGTTTACCTCATGTATGATATGTGTACTCTTGACGACTTAGGTATATGTATGGGCATATACCTAAGTAAGGGTGGATGTTTCTTCGTGATGTTTCTTCATGGATGTGTTGTGGTAAAGCCCACATGGCTTTCTTCTGTGAGTTGTACCTAAGGGATACACCTTGTGTTGTACTTTATTTGTGGAGTGTTTTCTGTAGTTGTGGAACGATATGTGGTTCGGCTAAAGAGTTGGAGCCGGTTTGTGATTGGTAACATAGGTATATATATAATCATATACCTAAGTAAGGTTGGTTGATAATTTGTGATTGTATATTACTACTGTGGTTTATCCTTAGTGGATTTTGGGAGACCTTCGAGAGGTCTCGGGGTCCTCTACTGAGTATTTTTATACTCACCCCTGCACGGGCTTCGCCCTCACCTTGTTGTGTTCTGTGCAGACAACGATTAGAAGTGATCGAGGCTGAGGGTGAAGTACGGGAGGCTTCTCGGAGTTGGACTAGATGGGACATACCTCGGGGATGAGTTGTTCGAGATCTGTACCTACCCTTTACGTAGGATTCCTCGGTGGATGATCCAGGAGCTGTTTTCCATTTTTAATTTTACTTGTACTTGTTGTTCAGTTGCATTTGTATACCGCCCCACTTACTTTCAACACACCTTTCTTTTCTATATTATTACTTGTTGCTTATTCTTCTTTTGTTTAGACTGTGGGTGTTTCAGGTTTAAAAGAAATGCCTTCCCGTTTTATCAGAGATTCGCCTTTGGTGCTAGTCGCCAGCCCCTGGCCTATGGAAGGTGGGATTGGGGTAGTCACGACACGACCCCCAAGGACGGGTCGTGACAAATTGGTATTAGAGGAGTCGGTTCTACTATAAAACTTGGAATCTAATTCTTTTAATGGCAATAGCGTTAAGTGTTTTGGGTGTGGTCATCAGTTTAGGGAAACCGGTGTTGGTGCGGCAGCCGACGTATCCATACACTAGGACTCCGACTTCTGATTTCTGACTCTGTGCATGAAGACACTGATTGAATGTGTGTTTCCATTGAAACTTTTTCCTTGTAAATACATTGAGATAGCTCAACATAAATACATTTGATCATTGAACACCTGTTTCTTTTCAGGATTTCTTCACTTAGTCAGTCAGCGCGGGTTCCGAGTAGAGAGCACGATGGTAGCCCACTGAGAGATGAGGCCTCGGTGCATGGACCATCATAGTGGAGGCACCAGTGGTACCAATAATAGCTGGGATACTATTTATACCATCCCCATTAGCAGAGGGAGAGCTCCGCTTGAGCTTGTTGCAGAATTTCCTGCGGCATAGGCCTCCGAAGTTTCGAGGTGAGACAGATTTTCCGACGGCTGGGTACTGGTTAAAGTTTGTAGCATGAGTTTTCCACATATTTGGGACACCCGCTAAATTGATGATGCACCTAGATGTTAGTATCTTTCAGGGAGTAGCTAATATGTGGAGGAGCCTAATGATCCAGTTTTATGATGAGGCGACCCTCACCTAGGGGAACTTCGAGTGTCTTTTCAAGGCGGAGTTTGTATCAGTGACTCTACACTCTGTGCGTACTCAGGTGCTGCTGCAATTGCCATAGGGAATTCTGACAATAGCTAAGACATCTGTAGTATGAATTAGGCAGATGAAATAGGGGCACAAGAGGGTTATATCTACTGTTATATGAACCCAAGATATGGCATCGGGGGTGTGGGTCACCCGAGGCCGAGGGAGCTTTGAACAGAGAATGGTCTGTTATTCCTACAGAAAATGGGATCATAGAATGCGTTGTTGTTTGAGTCCCCGCAAAGATGATCAGCAGGCATTAGAGGATACACTGAGACAGAGGCAGCGGCAGGAGCTTGAGAATCAGCCAAGCGGTGGACGAGGTAGTGGAGTAGGTCCTTCAGCAGATGGTGTTCAGATTCATCGAGCACTACTACCACCACTACAAGATGGTTCACCTCGAGTATCGGGAGTAGGTGGACATGAGCGGGACTAGCTACAGGCATAGAGACCTTTTTTCATGATGGTTATAGCTTAGTTGATGACGTTTCTTGTGGTTGTGTTGTGTCTGTTTACTTTGAGCTGTAGTAATAAAAGACACATGTCCTTGTGACATTTTCTTTCCTACCTTTTTGTGTGGTTGATAATGAGAGGTTTTGGTTAAAACCATTTACTTGAAGATCACATTGGATATTCCTACTAGAGGTGACCCAATGACCACACACTGATACCGACAGTGTGAATCAACCCTTGGAGGTGAGAGTAAAGGTTGGATCTCTTAGTAGTAGCATCGAGGAATTACGACGTCGTCCATGGCATGAACTAGTACTGTTCATGCCAGGATTGACTGTATTAGGAAAAAGACGTGGTTCATGTAGGGGATGAGACCGAATTTCTCTATTCGAAAAAGATAAATATTAGTAGTTCTTGTAGGACGTAGGCGAAGAAGGGTGCACTTGAGTTCTTTATAAATGGATAGTCTCATCCATAGTTCGTTGAGCGAATTCTTTACAGTTAACTCTAATATCAATAGACTCAGGTGTGTCTTCTCGTAGAAGGACCTGATTTTGAGATAGTGGTGTTGGCTTGAGTTCCTCTACGACTATGAATTTGAGATAGTCTATAATCCTAGTAAGGGGATGTTGTAGTAGATGATCTCAGAAGAAGATCATGCATTCAGATGCTAGGATAGGCGATAGAGTAGCTGGCCGCGTTGCAGATATCCTTTGTGGATAAAGATAGAGCAGCCTTTCTACAGTCTCTCATAGTCACTCCTCAACTTCTTCAGCGATTCAGGGAGGCACAACGCGGGGACGCAGACTATGAGACATGACATGCTCAGATATCCACAGAACATGCACCTGATGGATTTTTTGAAGGTGGGTAGCACGTCATCCTCTTCAGAGAACATACTATGGTTTCAGTGTCACTTCAAGAGGAAGTGTTGAGGGAGTTTCACACATTCCCTTTAGCAGTACATCCAGGAGTGGTGAAGATGTACTAGGACATTCTACGATAGTACTGGTTTCCAGGTATGAAGAAGGAAGTAGTAGAGTTTGTCCCTCTATGCCTCACTTGTCAGCAAGTGATGATAGAGCATCAGGTACCAGCAGGCTCGGTTCAACCTTTAGAGGTCCCAAAGTGGAAGAGGGATGAGATATCTATGGACTTTGTGATGGGTCTTCCACGTACGTCCAGGGGACATGACTCTATTTGGGTGATCGTCAACCGACTCACCAAGTCGGCCAACTTCCTACTGACCAGAGATGGTATGAGCTACCACGGAGAAGGTTCAGGTCATTCTGGAGCGAATGAAGACTGTGAAGAGCAGAAAAAAACCGTATGCTGATGGAAGACGGAGACCTCTAGATTTTGAGTATGGTGACCACATCATTCTACAGGGCTCACCTCGATGAGGTCTACAGAGATTTGGTCAAGGCAGCATGTCATCTCCATGATTCATCGGACCTTTCCAGGTCCTCAGCAGAGTTAGTGAGATGTCTTACAACTTATCTCTTCCACCCCAGTTGGACCGGGTGCATGAAGTCTTCCACGTATCTCAGCTGAGGATATATGTGCATGACCATTCTCACATCATCAACCATGGAGAGTTGGACGTCAACAATTGGGTGACTTTCATAGAGGTTCTAGTAGAAATTTAGTATAGACAATAGTGGGTCCTTCGTGGATGGTTGATACCTTTGGTGTGCATTCGCTGGCAGCATGAGAACCTCCAGGAGAGCACATGGGGAGTAGGAGGCTTAGATGCGTGCTTAGTAACCCACTTGTTCCCTTATTTGTGAGTTGTGTCTTATAAGGACGTAGAGCCTTGAGGTGGGGATAATGTAAAGATCCAGAATTTCTATGTAATTTTTTTAATTAAATGGGAATTTTACAGGTCCATGAAACTTGACGGCATGCGATTCCGTGGACCGGAGTGCCTGGAATGATCTGTCAAATTTTTTGTTAAGCTTAAGTTTACAAGAATAAGTAGTTTTCATGAAAAAGTGACATAACTCTTAAATAGTAACTCATATCAGAAATCCGAGGGCACCGTTGTGCTCAGGATGGCACGTTTACCCTATGCGCGACTTAAGCTTAGTCGACGCGGACCACCTGTGAGAAAACCCAAAGTTTACATAACCGTAAATAAAATAATTAAATAAAATATTATATTTTTCATATGATTATAACTCACAAACTGTAGCTTGGATTAAAAATATGAGACCACTTCGGAACTGGTAAAGAAATGATTTATTTAATAAGATACTAACTTTGGCTGGCGTGGTTCACCAGAAAAAGTTAGTTTTTGGCCGAAAATAAAATAATTATGTGAAAATTATTTAATTGAAAAATTCATAACTTCTAAATGGTTACTAGGATTAGAAAACTGAGAGTACCGTTGGGTTTGTTTGGGCGTATTTCACCTAGTCAGAGCCTAACCTCGACAGACACGAGTCGGGGGTGACTCATAATAGTTTTTTGAACTTTTTTTCAGGTTTTTTAATTAAGTTGAATAAAAATAAAGTGCTAACTTTATTTTTATTGGTGGTGGTTAAAGCTCCAAGAAGAGGTTAGTTGTAGGGGCCACCAAACCATAACTTCCCATTAGAGGTTATGGAATTTGGTCCCACCTGCACATAACCTCCCTTGAGAGGATATCCTCTGGTGGGGACCACTCGGGTAATGAAACCCTTGGAACCCCCACTTAAGTGTAAAACCCTTGGACTTCCCCACCATTTATTTTCGCAAATTGTCCACCCATTAATTAAGTGAATGGTTTCATTTAATTCAAATCCTTTTGAATTCATTATGCCAAAAATTTAATAAGTTGTGATGCTTTATTATTCTTTTTGGGTTGGTATAATATTTTTGTAGGCATTGGAAAAGAGATTTGAGGGGGAGAAGATCCCACCACTGAAGAATGTGAGGAACACCTATTCATCACCAATGATGGACGATGAACACCTTTCTCAATCTTTGACCGAACCTAAGGAGAAGGAGAAGACTGTGATGAATTCCAACGACGCTTCTTCCTCAGTCTCATACCCCGGACACTTCCTGACGTCAACGAGACATCGCCGCCTTTTCTGGAGACTTCATCAATGAAAAATCATCAAGAAAGGTAGGGGTTGTTATACAATTGAATATTATCCTCCGTACCCCGTTGTATGATGTCTGCTTTGAGAACCAAATGATATCACAGTAACGAAGAGGGTTCGGACCGTATGAACAGGGCCCGACCCTCCCATTGATTGATCTTGCTGTTGATGATGGAGGAACGAACTGCAGGAAACAACAACAGCCGGCGACGGGACGAACGCGAAAGAAACTGGCGGCGCAAAGGCCACTGGGTTTCCAAAAGGGCTCTGCACCGCCTCACTACGTGGAGGAGTGTCACGGACAGGAAGGGTCGTAGTGGAGGCACGCGGCGTCGTTGCGCCGCTCGGAGGGCATCAAGAGGCCGCATCCATGGCGTGTAACGCCCCGACCCCAGTTACCTAGAGTCAGTGCATTATTACATAACATTGGCATGATCACAATAAAGATCAAATCTTGAAAGACCGATTGGTTTAGTAGCCTTGGAAACACTAGATATATTCATAAGTCTTACATTACATCATAAAGTAAAAAACTACTACAACAACATATTGTCTCCATATTCCACACTCATATCCCCACATAATATCCCTGCAGGTCATTCATAATTTACTTCTTCACTTCCAGGGAAAAATAAAACATAGAAAAGGGGTGAGCTCAAATGCCCAATAAAGATAACAATATATCGGAAACTTTCATAAATAAGAATAAACATTTAAGGAAATGTATAACTAAAACAAAATCCTTTTAAACTTGAACTTCAACATAGTATGGAAAAAGTAAAATGAAATAATGCCATTTAATTATTCACATTGATATTCTACTAATAGAATAATCACATAAAATATCAATAACCACTTTCATAATGATGGAATGCATAATGCGGAACTTTAATTTCTGTTTCAAGTCCTCGTGCCAAGACCTAAGGGATAACTGTAATCGGAACCCAACCCGGAGAGCCTCTATTACCGGACTCCATCCCGGAGTGCCTCTAATAACCGGACACCAACCCGGAGTGCCTCAAATAACCGGACACCAACCCGGAGGGCTTACTTTTACCGGTCCCCAACCCGGAACATACTAGTCCAACACATTCATCTTAAGAAGAGGATGAAATATAACATAAACATTCGTATTAAAACTAACATACAAAATGTAAAAACTTTAATCATAAACCATTAATGGCATAAAATTAACTCATCCATAGTCAAAAATATCACAAAATGTTAAATACAATATGGATGACCTGTATCATAATAAATCAACTTGAAATAAGTTTAAAATTTATCAAAGGATGTTGACATAGATGAAATCAATACTATTTGAGAGAAATATCTCTTTTTTGGAAATCATTTCAAAGTCGCATAATTATAGAGAAAACATTTATTTTGAAAATATCGTTATAAGCATGTGAAGGAAGCTTCAAAGGTGTAATAACGATGGAGAATAACCACACCCGCCGTATAAGTTAAAAAAGACATTCTTACCTTAATTTTGTCAAAAGGTTAAAAAGGACCTTGTTTGGAAAACGACGGAAAGATTCCTTTATAAACCTCTTATAAAAAGTCAAACAAGGGTATAAATGTCTTTAACCCATATTATTGTAAATAGTAAAGATGTTTTGAAATACATTTTTAAGAAACATGGATGTGGATGATAAAGAGATCCCAGTATATTATTACGTATATACAATCTCGGATAATGAAGAGATTGCGAAATAAACCCTTACCAATTTGGTAACTTACGAAACGTACAATCCATGAAAGAGGTATCATACAATTAATATGTAAATACACATAAATTAAAGTTTATTACACAAATAATATAATTATGGGCAGTACATACACCACACAAAAGGTAATGGTGGAAATATGGCATGAATCTCACGGAAATAAAGAGTGAGATGAAAACCCCTTACCTTGTACTTTTCCTTGGTTGGGGTAGGTTAACCTCCTGTATAATAGAGAAATAATTTTTAATAAATTATAAAAGAATCATATAAATTCATATGATATCATATATGATCTTTTAACATTGCTTTGTTAATAATATCTTAGTATTATCGTCGTTTCGGGTGTTAACTTACTCGTTTTCTTTTATATATTTTGTTACATAAGCCATGTTTTTCATGGATAGGTTGTATATTATTCATATACAGAATTATATCAAGTCCTTAAACATTATTTTGAAATCATCAAATTATAATTATACTTGAATGGATACGATGGAGAATGAATCTCATCACGTTCGTGGAGACGGTAGTCCGTACGTACGCACGAGCGACACTATCATTCCTTTGATATTAAAATAATATATAAATGGATGGTATATAATATAAACAGAATCATTATCATTTTATATTTATTATTTACATGAGTTACACATCATTATTATACCCATCCAGATAATAATATATTGAATAATAATTACACCACGACGTGGAGACGGTAAGCCGTACGTACGCACGTATGGTGACATGTTATTCAAAGGGTGGATAGAATACTGAATTTGGTTGTACCATATTTATAAAAACATCACAGTATATATATAAGATACTGGAGTTATTATTTTAGAATGGTAATGACAAATAAATAAGAAGTGGAAGAATAAATGAATTTGAAAAAGGGTGGTGAAAACATTACCTCTTCTTCGGGTTCTTCCTTTTGATTTGATCAAAAGGGCTCCTTGGGTTGGCTTTCTGATCAAAATAAGGCCTCCAGGTTTTAGCGAGGGAAGTTGGGAGAGTATTTGGGCAGAGTTTGGCTGAACCAAAAGGCTTTAAAGGTGTGAAGAAATGAGAAGGAGGAGTACTCTTTTATAAGAAGGGTGAGGGACACTCTATTGAGCAGTGTCGTAACGTTCAAAGACACATGAAAGTTGTGCCAAACAGGAATGCCTGGAGGGAGGCTCCCAACAAGAAACCTGCCTCCAGCAAGCAATATGTTAAAAAAGACACTAGCTTTGCCATACAAGAAATTCCACAAACTGCAGGCCCCAGTACAAACTGGGCTGACTTGGCTGAGGAGAATGACAATCCCACTTCACTGGCTGCTAACAGGAATGATGATAATTCTCCCCACTTACAGGCTGTGGATAGTTTTGAGCAGGAGGAGGGCCTTGATTTCTCGACTGAAATGTTTGCTTTTTCTGCCAACCTCCAAATTGAAAACATAACTCTTGATTTGATCAACACAGGTCTCCTTGAGGTGCTGAATTCTTGTCAGGATGAACTGGAGCATACTCTCTTAACATCTGTTCAAACCACTGGTACTTCCCCCACTGGACAAGTGGATTTTATCAAGGCAGGTACTTTGCTGGCCGAGTCTGATCTGCAGCAGGGAAGTCCCTCACTCATGTCGGAACAGGGTGCAAGACAGACTGAGGACACTTCTTCCCACTTGAACTCTGGACAGGAAAATCTTCAAGTGCAACTGGATGCGCACAAGGCTGCTACATACAGTGACGATCTGCTGGAGGTTACTACATCTGTTAATGACGTCACTCCAGCAAGAGCTACGGCAATACCTACTTCTGAATGTAGTCTACCACGAAGATCTGCCAGGATTCAGGCTACTGCCAGCCTGCAACAAAAGGGGTTTCACCCCAACAAAAATCATTAAATGAATATCCTATTTTGGAATTGCCAGGGAATAGCCAACCCTGGTACAGCATGTTCTCTTCGGCTGCTTGTGAATAAGAATAAGCCTGAAATCATTGGCTTAGCTGAACCAAAGACTATGGATACGTGTGCTGTCTCTCGGCTTGTCAAAATGGGCTACAATCTCTTCCATGCTATACATGGGGATCAGCAGGACCGGCTCTGGCTCATGGTGCATAGCCGTGTTGATAATCCCACCCTTATTTCTACCCATGCACAGATGATAACCTTAAATTTTAATTTCCAAGCTCAACATTTATTCTGCTCAATCGTTTATGCCTCCAACAACAATTTGGAGAGAAGGGACTTGTGGAGTCATATTTCTAACTTGTCACATACCATTGGCGACTCTTGGCTGCTCATTGGGGACTTCAATGCTATACTCCAGGCTGATGAAAAGTTGGGACATTCAAATATCAATTCTGCTATGGATGACTTTCGATTATGCGTTGATGGATCAAATCTCACTGAGGTTAACTTGCTTGGAGCCAAATATACTTGGTATAAGAAGCACTTAAATGGTATTAGAGCTAGTCGGATTGATCGTTCTTTTGTTAATGATAAAGTGCTGAATAACTGGAGGACTATTTCTTGTGTGACTCTTTCCAAACAAAAATCATACCATCATCCAATCCTATCTAATCTTATTGGATTTTATGAGCGGCGCCCCCTTCCTTTCAGATTTAACAATGCTTGGACTACTCTCCCTGAATGCTCTACGCTTGTAAGAGATACTTGGACTTTGGAGGAAAATAATCATCCCTTATCCTGTGTTTTTAAGATGCACTGCCTCAAGGAAAAACTGAAACTTTGGAGAAAAAATAGATTCAGCCGCTTGGATCAGGAAATTGAGTCTCTTGAAAACTCCTTACATGGTATTCAAAAATCAATGACTGATTCTGACTTCTCTTGCCTTGCTGGACAGGAGGCCAAACTATCCTTGGATTTGCAAAATCTGCTTACTCTTAGAGATAATATTCAGAAAGAGGTCTATAAGGTGAAGTGGCTTACGGATTGGGATAGAAATACTAAGTTCTTTAATGCCTTACAAAGGAGTAAAAAATCTTGCAGTCCACTATCTCTTCTCAAAGATGGGGATGTTATTCTTGAGGACCATCAAAGCCTCTCGAATCATATTGTCTCATTCTTTCAAAACCTCTTCAATGGGTGAAAAAGTAATGGGGAACTCCTTGATGGCATTATTCCTGCCCTAGTTAGTGATGAAGATAACTCAATGCTTATTAGACCACCCTCCGATATTGAAATAAAGAATGCTGTTTTTGGACTGAAAAAGGACAGCTCGCCTGGACCTGATGGTTATACAAATCATTTCTTCCAATACTTCTGGGATACTATACAGGCTGATGTTTGTCGACTGGTCAAGAACTTCTTTACTCATGGAACAGAAATTCAGGGTATCAATGCTCAATTCATTGCCTTAATTCCAAAGGTTGATAATGCCAGTGACATAAATCAATTCTGGCCTGTTTCCCTGATCAATACTATTCAGAAAATCCTCACAAAATTACTGGCTAACAGGCTTGCTTGTATCTCTGATAAAATCATTTCCTGGAATCAATTTGGATATGTCAAAGGGAGAAGAATACAGGACTGTCTTCTGAATGCTTTTGAATGTGTGAACCTTTTGCAAAAGCCCATTAGAGGGGGGAGTATTACGCTTAAACTGGACATTCAGAAGGCTTTTGGCACCATTGATTGGGGCTTCATAGGTAATGTTATGCATCTATTTGGTTTTCATCCGACCTTTATTCAGTGGTCTTACACCTCGCTCAGCTCAGCCTATATTTCCATTCTTATCAATGGCTCACCTGAGGGTTTTTTCAAGTGCTCCAGAGGGGTAAGGCAAGGGGACCCCTTGTCTGCCATTATTTTTGCAATTGTAGAGGATTACCTTAGTAGACTGATCACCTATCATGCTGGCAAGGGAAATCTGAACGTTCTCCAGGCTAATAGAGGTAACCCTGCTCCCTCACATCTTCTCTTTGCTGATGACATTATCATTTTTACTCAAGGGGGAAAAAGAAATATTCAGAATCTCAAATCCATCCTCCATCATTATGAGCTTGTCTCTGGACAAGAAGTGAGTTGGAATAAATCCTTTATTTTCTTTGGGAAGGGCATTACAGACTCTAGGAGGCACTGTATGATTCAGAGACTCGGCATCAAGGAGGGATCCTTCCCTTTCACATATCTTGGGGTCCCAATGTTTTTTGGTAAACCGAGATCCACCTACTTCACTGATGTGGTTTGCAATGTCAGAAGAACTCGCTCTAATTGGAAGGGTAAAGCTCTCTCTATGGCAGGTAGAATATGCCTTGTCAAACATGTGATCATTTCCAAACTTGTCTACTCCTTTATGGTCTACTCTTGGCCTGCTTCTACCTTCAGGATTCTCAACTCCCTTATGAGGAATTTTGTTTGGAGTGGCAGTATCCTTGAAAGGAAAATTTCTACTGTCTCTTGGAACAAGTTCTGCTTACCCCTCACTATGGGGGGACTTGGCATTAAGAACATTAAATGTTTCAA
The DNA here is from genome assembly GCA_963277665.1 of Viscum album. Taxonomy (NCBI): domain Eukaryota; kingdom Viridiplantae; phylum Streptophyta; class Magnoliopsida; order Santalales; family Viscaceae; genus Viscum; species Viscum album. The sequence goes on along the minus strand of OY728155.1, from coordinate 351,991,087 downwards.
TCATTCCCTTCAAGATCACTTTATGTGGAGACTCATAAATGGAAACTCATCCTCCCTGGACTTTCTCCGAAAACGTATTCTCTCTCGATTGATTGCTGGTAAATTCTCTTATATGAATTCTTCTGTTTGGCCTGGCCTGAAAGAAATCTATCAAAAGATCAAGATACACTCTCATTGGTTAGTAAATGCCTCTTCCAACCTGAAATTTTGGAGGGATAACTGGACAGGGGCACCTTTGGCCGAGGGTATCGATGCTGACTCTTTGGATGCTGATCTTGATGCCTCTATTGCTGCCCAACTTGTGATGAAACATAACCTGCCTATGGAAATTCTGGAAATTGTTAACTCTTATGACTTCATAAATGCTGACGATATTATGGTATGGGAACCATCTATCAATGGAATGCTGGACTCTAAAAACTTCTATCATCACTCCATTTACAACAACAACTCTACTGCTGTCCAGGCTTTTAGAAAATGGATACAACCCTCTCGGTATACTCTTCTATGGAGAATTCAAAGGAAAAGACTCCCAATGGACAACATTCTTCAAAGAGCTGGCATCTCCCTTTACTCACGATGCGACCTGTGTCACCAGCATAGAGATGACCTGGATCATCTCTTTCTCTCTTGCAAAACCGCTGCTTCAATCTGGATTTTCATTTTTGATCTTTTTGACATCTCCTTACCTCATGTTGACAATGTTGCAGATTTTCTGTACTCTATTGCAGCTATTCATCTCTCCATGCAGCTTCATGTCCTCTTCTTTGCTGCCTGTGCTGAAGGTTTTCATACCATATGGAGAGGTAGGAACAGTATCAGGCATGGAAAGTCCTCTTTCAACAAAAATTCTGCTATTTCTAGCATTCTTTCAATGACCAGAATTGAAAATCAGATCCACCCTAGACAATGTCACAACTCTATCAAAGATTTTGTAGTCCTGAGGACGCTTCATTTGTCAGGCAACTTCCCCAAACCTTCAGGCACTATGGAAATATTCTGGATACCTCCATTGGCAGGCTAGATCAAATGCAATCTTGATGGCACCTCAAAAGGAAATCCTGGACCAGCTGGTTATGGCATTGTGTTCCGAGATGAAAATAGCAACTTCCTTGAAGGCTCCTATGGATCTTGCGGTTATGCTACTGCTCTTGAAGCTGAGATGATGGACCTTATTACTGCAGTGGATATGGCTCATGAAAGACACTGGAATGATCTCTGGTTTGAAAGTGATTCCTCTACTATAGTGCAAGCTGTCCGGAAAAATCAGATCCATCTTACCTGGAAACTCACCCTGAAATGGATCAAATGCTTTGAAATTCTTGCCACCAAGAACTTTATCATTACTCATGTTTATCGTGAAGCCAATTCGGTTGCTGATAAGCTTGCTTCCAAGGGCATCTCTGCAACCTCTAGAGTGCACCTGACCACACCTGATGAGGATTTGACTGATCTGCTTAATAGGGACAAGTGTAAAATCTCCTCCTTTAGACTCCTGTAATTTGCCTCATTTATTTGAATCTCTTGCTTTGCTTTTCTAAAAAAAAATTACTATATACATCCAAGAGACCCCCAAGTGGTCCATTAATGATACAAATATCATGATATAAGTCTCTTGGCTGAACCTTAGATTTTTAGGAATTTAATATCAATTAATAATATAATATTTGTTTTAAATAGTCTTTTATGTCAATTTTGACACTATTCAATAGTTGATTTTTGTGAAACTCATAACAGAATGATTACTTCCAACAATGTTAATTAAACCAATACTAATATGTCATATTATCCTAGAAAATTATTTTAATTCATTAAAAGTCTCAAATTATATTTATTTGGGTATTTATAATATCAATTATTTTAAATTTTTATTATTATGGTAATTACTGCATCATCATTGTGTCATAAATAAATTAAATTATTTAATGTCTAAAAATTATAAATAAAAACTCATTATTTAGGAAATCGTTTTATCTTTATAATGAATATTTATAGTCTAAAATACAACATATATAACCCTATGTAAAAATTGTTTTTCTAAAAGATATATACCTGTGTCATTTTTGTATTAATATTAACTTAATTAAAATAATGTATCCCTATCAGCTACAGGTGGCACCATGGGGTCCCAAAATCGACCCAAAGATGACCATGGTCGAACATGTATCAACCAACAAGGTTAGGACACGTTTTAGGGTAATTATTTATTATTATAATATTAATTTTTTAACCCTTATTTACCGGATTTACCCTTAACCATGGTAAATAAAATATTTACCGCAGTAATTATTCAAAATGTCTAAAAATAAAAGTTACCTATTTACACAATTTGAACATCCTGATTCTAAATATGGAATCCATTTTTCCAAATTCAAAACACAGAAGTGGCAGAAATTAATTTAAAATTATTTCCCATTGTTAAAACAAAAAGCGTGTTTTTAAGAGATAATAACTATCAAAAGATTAATACTTGTTTATGTTCGGTTTAATTTTGAAATTATGTCAACCAACCAAAATTATATAAAATGGTAAAAATATATTCTAAATATACTTTAAAACCACTGAAATTCATAATTTATCACTATTATTTATTTTGATTAAAAAAGTTGTTTTTAATTAAAATTTAGTAATTTTCACTATTCATCAAAATATTAAAGTTATCCGAAAAGTACCAAAATTTCACCTTAGGCTAAATTAGATATTCCAAATCCAAAAATGAAGTCCATTTCGAAATATAAAATATATATAATTTCAAAAAGTATGTATTACTATTCATAACGGCTAGTTTGCTTGGTTGTGGTGTGTGTTAGAACTCGAAGTTGCATACAACACACGCTACTATATTATTCTAAGGAAAGCATACCGTGAAAGCTTGGGATGTTTCATTTTAAATTTTTGATGTCCCCATTTAGTCAAAAAGTTTAAAATATCGTATTTAAAAAAGGTTCACTATTAAAAGTTGGTAAAAGTGCAATACCAAAAATGAATTTGTTCTTACATTATGTCTAAGAAACTCATAATATGGATTCTAAAATTATAAGGATTATATAAAGTTTAAAACTTAGTTAATACTATTAATAACCTCTTTTGAACAGCTTGTTTGGTAAGTCATGGTGCGCTTGAACTCGGTGTTGCGTGTAGTGCAAGTTATTGAATTATTTTGAAGAAATAACACACTATGAAATCTTGGGGTGTTACATTCTCCCCTCCTTCAATAAATTCCATCCTCGCAATTTGAAATTTTTCTTCGAAAATAAAAGGTTGAAAATAGAAAATAACTTTGTGGGAAAACCCACCTCAGAAATTAGGTTACTAAAATTTAGTCTTAATATGAGGAAAAGAGAAATGAAAGGGTCACCACCAAATTATGATCTTGATTAGGAGAACATTGGTGGCAATTAGAGACATATAATTGGAGGAAAAACGTAAATATTTATAAGTAGTGATTGAGGTCATCAATCGCAAACAAGTGTAAAATTGAGGTCTTTAAATTCATTAATCTATGATGATTTGAAATACCATCGGTTCAACAAAACATAGGGTATTAGGATAACACATTTTTGGTTTTAGGATTTCTTAAATAAAGTATAAGAATTAATTTCTTTATAGAATAAGAGAAGAAGAAAAATATATTCTTGACAAGTAGAGTTCCATCCTTTAACTAATTTCTACCACAAAATCATCTTTCACTCTAAAAGATAATAGAACGTAAAAATATATTCTATTTATCCTATTCGTATAGTGTAAAAAAAACGAATTTATAATTCATCTACCAGATCATTTAAAAAAACTACATTATTTAATCCCGGACATCACGTGGGTCAGTGGTAGGTGATACACCCTTGTCGCCCTTCAGTTGTGGGTTCAAGTCTCGCGGCCTTTCCGGACGCGACGAGTTGCCGCCCGACCTCCGGGTTGTCGTTTTATGGAAATCCAAAATAATCCAAACTAGAACTATCCAAAATACTTCAGTCCAAAATTTATAAGGAAGGTAAACACAATAAAGATCCTTTTTTCCGTGTAATAACATGTGAACATCTTCATCATGTATTATTTTAAAACACTGCAACATCCTGAATTACCATAAAACCTTATTGATTACATTCATAACCCCTTATTCCTTAAAGAATAATAGATATGCTCCTTCAATCCAAAAATGTTTTAAACCCCAAAAATGATGGAATATACAAATCATTAATCCGTTTCAAGGTATTCAAGAATATCCAATATAATTTATCCAAATCCATCAGGTATTAATCACTACCTCGGTATCAGAACTATATTATGGTTTATCATTCTCTCAACCATATATTTTCCAAAAATTTATCCTGCTATTGAGTCACTTTTCTTTGTTCCACACAATCTCAGTTCCTTAATGAAATAGTACTGCAGTACAATCCTTATATACTCCAAAATTATTATAACAAGTACATTGTTGATACAACACTCAAATGACATAATCAATATAAGAACTCTAATCATTCCTTTTCATATGTGGTAGTATCATAACTTGATTATTATCCAATAGCATCATTTGAGGCATAGTCTGATGACTGCGACATAGGTTCGCGTAGTGTCCAAACTCCTTGAAAATGAAGCATTGTACATTTGAAAACATTTTCTTAACCTTGCACTCACGTAATTTATGCCCTTTTCTTCCACACTTTTAACAAACTCCCATTCCTTTCAGGAAAGTTCCAGGGTGTTTCTTCCCACAGTTATCACATATGGGAAAATTCTTTTTTTCCCTCTTCCCTTTATCTATATTTCTCTCTTCCATCCTTTTATTCTCTTGCTTCCCTTGAAACCCATAGGACTCAGTAAAATCTTTACTTATCTTATCAACACAGGATATTATTTTTTCATATGATGATAATACATGGGATACTATTTCTCTTATTAATTCTGGCTTAAGACCATGAAAGATATGATCCTTCTTTCTCTTGGGATCATGTGCATTGCTGGAGTTCTCATTCCTTATACTGGGCATCATTTCTAAACAATGCCATACACTAGATTAGTTTATGAATAACAATACCTAATCCCAAACTTGTAAGACACATAACGTAAATTAAATAGTTTATGGATATAATCCATAATCATAAAAATTTCTCCTTTGAGGAAGTATATACTCATAAACCCCTCATAATGGTTTTTAAAGAAAATGAGAATTATCCTAAGAATATCCCCCAGGAGTGTCGTAACCAATAGTGCAACATGGTCCGTTGTCGTGCACCAGTTCCCGTTCGAGTCTAGCTCAAAGCGGTGTTTTCGGGTTTTACCCCTAGGTACATCTGTGCCAGAGCCGCCTTTACATGCTTGTATCCAGACAAGGATGTATTGCTCAGAAAACTCACAAAATCTCTACAATAGAAAAATTCTAGGAAGTTCTTCTATACTAATCCTCATAGTCCATCTTAAATCTATGTGCTCTAATAAGAGTTTATCTAAATCTTGCTTCCAAGGCTTGTACTAAACTTTCTCTGATACCAACAGTAACACCCCGACACTAGTTACCTAGAGTTGGTGCATTATTACATAACATTGGCATGATCACAAGAAAGATAAAATCTCAAAAGACCCATTGGTTTAGTAGCCTTGGAAACACTAGATATATTCACAAGTCTTACATTACATCATAAAGTGAAAAACTACTACAACAACATATTGTCTCCATATTCCACACTTATATCCCCACATAATATCCTTGCAGGTCGTTCATAATTTACTTCTTCACTTATTGGGAAAAATAAAACATAGAAAAGGGGTGATATCAAATTCATAGTAAGGATAACAATATAGCAGACTTTTTCATAAATAAGAATAAACATTTAAGGAAATGTATAACTAAAACAAAAGCCTTTTAAACTGGAACTTCAACATAGTATGGCAAAAGTAAAATGAAATAATGCCATTTAATTATTCACTTGGATATTCTAGTAATCGAATAATCACATGCAATATCAATAAACACTTTCATAATGATAGAATGCATAATGCTGAACTTTAATTTCTGTGTTGAGGCCTCGTGCCAAGACCTAAGGGATAACTGTAACCGGAACCCAACCCAGAGAGCCTCTGTAACCGGACTCCATCCCAGAGTGCCTCTAATAATCGGACACCAACCCGAAGTGCCTCTAATAATAGGACACCAACCCAGAGGGCTTAATTTTACCGGTACCCAACCCTGAACATACTAGTCCAACACATTCATCTTAAGAAGAGGATGAAATATAACATAAACATTCGTATTAAAACTAACATAAAAAATGTCAAAACATTAATCATAAACCATTAATGGAATAAAAATAACTCATCGATAGTCAAAAATATCACAAAACCTTAAATACAATATGGATGATTTGTATCATAATAAATCAACTTGAAACAAGTTTAAAATTTATCAAAGGATGTTGACATAGATGAAATCAATACTATTTGAGAGAAATATCTCTTTTTTTGAAATCATTTAAAAGTCGCATAATTACAGAGAAAACCATTATTTTGAAAATATCGTTCTAAGCTTGTGAAGGAAGCTTCAAAGATGTAATAATGGCGGAGAATAACCGCACCCGCCGTATAAGTTAAAAAAAGACATTCTTACCTTAATTTTGTCAAAAGGCTAAAAAGGACCTTGTTTGGAAAACAACGGAAAGATTCCTTTATAAACCTATTATAAAAAGTCAAAAAAGGGTATTAATGTATTTAAACCATATTATTGTAAATATTAAAGATGTTTTGAAATACATTTTTAAGAAACATGGATGTGGATGATAAAGATATCCCAGTAGATTATTACGTATATACAACCTCAGATAATGAAGAGATTCTGAAATAAACCCTTACCAATTTGGTAACTTATGAAACGTACAATCCATGAAAGAGGTATCGTACAATGAAGATGTAAATAAAAATAAATTAAAGTGTATTAAACAAATAATATAATTATGGATAGTACATACACCACACAAAAGGTAATGGTGGAAATATGGCATGAATCTCACGGGAATAAGGAGTGAGATGAAAACCCCTTACCTTGTACTTTTCCTTGGTTGGGGTAGGTTAACCTCCTATATAATAGTGAAATAATTGTTATTAAATTATACAAGAATCATATACATTCATATGATATCATACATGATCTTTTAACATTGCTTTGTTAATAATATCTTAGTATTATCGTCGTTTCGGGTGTTAACTTACTCGTTTTCTTTTATATGTTTTGTTACATAAGCCATGTTTGTCATGGATAGGATGTATATTATTCATATACAGAATGATATCAAGTTTTTAAACATTATTTTTAAATCATCAAATTATAATTATACTTGAATGGATACGATGGAGAATGAATCTCATCGCTTTCATGGAGACGGTAGTCCGTACGTACGCACGAGCGACAATATCATTCTTTTGATATTAAAATAATATATAAATGGATGGTATATAATATATAAAGAATCATTATCATGTTATATTTATTATTTACATGAGTTACACATCATTATTATACCCATCCAAATAAGAATATATTGAATAATAATTACACCACGACGTTGAGACGGTAAGCCGTACGTACACACGTATGGTGACATGTTATTCAAAGGGTGGATAGAATACTGAATATGGCTGTACCATATTTATAATAACATCACAGAATATATATAATATACTGGAATTATTATTTTAGAATGGTAATAACAAAGAAAGAAGAAGTGGAAGAAGAAAATTATTGAAAAAGGGTGGTGAAAACAATACCTCTTCTTCGGGTTCTTCCTTTTGATTTGATCAAAAGGGATCCTTAGGTTGGATTTCTGATAAAACTAAGGCCTCTAGGTTGTAGTGAGGAAAGTTGGGAGAGTATTTGGGCAGAGTTTTTCTAAACAAAAAGGCTTTTAAGGTGTGAAAAAATGAGAAGGAGGAGTACCCTTTTATAAGAGGGGTGAGGGGAACCTTTTGAAAAGCTAGAAATATTAATTTATAATAAATTAATATTCGGTTTCTAATGGATCCAAAGTTAATTATTTAAATTTTAAAGTGGGTATAGGTCGAAAACCATTCAACTGACAGAATTTAGACAGGTTTGGGTTACTATATTAACCTTATCTTTAAGTATTAACTCTTAGTTAATTAGTTTGACATTTACGATGTCACTTTGTATTTTTATATTATATAGTTAATAAAATTACTATATACATCCAATAGAACCCCCAAGTGGTCCATTAATGATACAAAAATCATGATATAAGTCTCTTAGCCAAACCTTATATTTTTATGAATTTAATATCAACTAATAATATAATATTTGTTTTAAAAACTCTTTTATGTCAATTTTGACACTATTCAATAGTTGATTTTTGTGAAACTCATTAAAGAATTATTACTTCGAAAAAAGTTAATTAAAACAATAATAATATGTCATAGTATCCTATAAAATTATTTTAATTCATTAAAAGTCTCAATGTATATTTATTTGGGTATTTATAATATCAATTATTTTAAATTTTCACTATTATGGTAATTACTGCATCATCATTGTGTCATAAATAAATTAAAATATTTAATGTCTAAAAATTATAAATAAAATATCATTATGTAGGAAATGTTTTTATATTTATAATGAATATTTATAGTCTAAAATCCAACATACATAACCCTATGTAAAAATTGTTTTTCTAAAAGATATATGCTTGTGTCATTTTTGTATTCATTTTAACATAATTAAAATAAAGTGTCCCTATCACCTACAAGTGGCACCATGGGGTCCCAAAATCGACCAAAATATTCCCATGGTCGAACATGTATCAACCAATAAAGTTAGTACACGTTTCAGGGTAATTTTGTATTATTATAATATTATTTTGTTAACCCTTTTTGCCGGATTTACCCTTAACTATGGTAAATAAAATATTTACCGCAGTAATTATTCAAAATGTCTAAAAATAAAAGTTACCTATTTACAAAATTTAAACACCATGATTCCAAATATGGAATCCAATTTTCCAAATTAAAAACAGAGAAGTGGCAGAAATTAATTTAAAAATAATTATCGTTGTTAAAACAAAAAGCGTGTTTTTAAGAGATAATAACTATCAAAAGATTGATACTTTTTTATGTTCGGTTTAATTGTGAAATTATGTCAAATGACCAAAATTATATTAAATGGTAAAAATATATTCTAAAAATACTTTAAAACCACTCAAATTCATAATTTTTCACTATTAATTATTTTGACTAAAAATGTTTTTTTTAATTAAAATTTAGTAATTTTCACTATTCATCAAAATATTAAAGTTATCCAAAATGTACCAAAATTTCACCATAGGCTAAATTTGATATTCCGAATACAAAAATGAAGTCCATTTTGAAATATAAAATATATATAATTTCAAAAAGTAGGTATTACTATTCATAACGGCTAGTTTGCTTGGTTGTGGTGTGTGTTAGAACTCGAAGTTGCGTACAACACACGCAACTATATTATTCAAAGGAAAGCGTACCATGGAAGCTTGAGATGTTTCATTTTAAATTTTTGATGTCCCTGTTTAGTCAAAAAGTTTAAAATATGGTATTTAAAAAGGGTTCACTATTAAAAGTTGGTAAAAGTGCAATACTGAAAATGAATTTGTTCTTACATTATATCTAAGAAACTCATAATATGGATTCTAAAATTATAAGGATTATATAAAGTTTAAGATTTAGTTAATACTATTAATAAGCTCTTTTGAATGGCTTGTTTGGTAAGTCATGGTGTGATTAAACTCGGTGTCGCGTGTAGTGCAAATTATTGAATTATTTTGAAGAAATAACACACTATGAAATCTTGGGGTGTTACATGGCGGGCCGTGATGAAGGGGCGCGACGCCGTAGCCCCACACCGGTGGTGCAGGACTACGGTCAAGTCGGTCCACGGAGTGAGAGCAGGGGCACGACACTGTCATGCAACACTAGAGAAGACCCACGACCTAAGGTCGCGGTGGACATGGGAGGGTGGTCTGCTGAGCCAGCCGCCGGTGTGTATTACACAGGCGGGACCCTTCAGGTCCCGCGGATACAGGGGTCGGTACCATGCTCCAGCCAATATGAACAAAGGGGGGACGCGACAGCACCACCCCCACGACATGGCTCACCGGGCCACACGAACATCCAGCCGTGACTAGCCGATCAGGCCATACGGCCGGCCGCTGGGCCACTCCGCCAGTCTACCGCGACCAGCCTGCCAGGCCACATGGCCAGACGGTGGGCCCCACGTCCAGCCGGCCCAGGCCACAAGGGCAGCTGCCGGTCCACACGGCCAGACGGGCCATGCCACACAACAATCCGGGCCGGGATACACAACTAGCCCGGGCCGAGCCACTCGGGCCGCCACCAAGCCATGCAGGCTGCTGGGCCGGGCCACCCCTTTGGTCCGGGCCACCCTTCGGGACAGGCCACCTTCGGGATGGGCCGCCCACTCAGGATGGGCAAACCACTAGTGTCGGGCCACCCGCTTGGAACAGGTCAGACCCACGGACTGGGTCAAACCCCTGTTCGGACCGGGTTGTGTGGGTCGGTCCGACTGGGTCGAACCGGACCCGGACCCACTATGGCCCGATTTCACCTTTTTGCCCGCATTTTGGGCTATGGATGTCCGAACGAAAAACCGTCTATGGTGAAAGAAGGCTTAGAGGAGGAAGGTTCTTTTGGCATACCCCACTTGAGATTTGGACGTAGTTGGGGTACGACCGGGTTGGTTTGAACTTAAAAAAACCAACCAGGCCCCTTGAACGGAAAACACAATAACTCACAGACCGGACATCCGATTGACGCGTCATCTATCACGTTGGGTTCCTTATGATGATATGAACTACATGATACATCAACTCGAGACTTCATGGTAGTTGATGTATTGACACTTGGATTGAGGAGTAGACCGTCCAGGAATCGAGCGTACTGGACCTGGATCCTCTGTGGGTTCGACAGTGATGAGACTGAACCTAGATCCTCTGTGGGTTTGAATGTGACAAGACTAGACCTGGATACTCTGTGGGTTCTACAGTGATGAGATTGGACCCGAATCTTCTGTGGGATCGACAGTGATGAGATAGGACCTGGATCCTCTGTGGGTTCGATAGTGATAGGACTGGGCCTGGATCCTCTGTGGGTTTGATAGTGGTGAGAGTGGATGTGGATCCTCCATGGGTTAGACAATGCCGAGACAGGACCTGGATCTTCTGTGGGTTTGAAAGCAACAAGACTGGACCTAGATCCTCTGTGGGTTCGACAGTGATGACTTTTGTACCAAGATCTCACGTTGGATTGACAGCTTCGACAGACTGCTATTTTAGGTTTCTTCAGATTTCTGCCATTCAATAGTGAAAAATGATTTAGTGACTACAAAATATCATCTCTTACTCTCTTTTAAGTTGTGTATAACTACTGTGAGCTGAGTCATTACCATTGTGTTTACCTCATGTATGAGATGTGTACTCTTGACAACTAAGGTATATGTATGGGAATATACCTAAGTAAGGGTGGATGTTTCTTCGTGATTTTTATTCGTGGATGTATTGTGGTGAAGACCATGTGGCATTATTCTGTGAACTGTACCTAAGGGATACACCTTGTGTTGTAATTTCTTTGTTGAGTATTTTCTACACTTTTGGAATGGTATGTGGTTGTGTTCAAGAGTTGGAGCCAGTTTGAGATTGGTAACATAGTTATATGTATTGGCATATAGCTAAGTAAGGTTGGTTGATACATTTTTATTGTATCTTACTACTATGGATTATCCTTAGTGGATTTTGGGAGACCATCGAGAGGTCTTGGGGTCCCCTAATGAGTATTGTTATACTCCCCCCTGCACGGTCTTTGCACACACCTTGTTGTGTTCTGTACAGACAACGGTTAGCAGTGATCGAGGATGAGGGTGATGGAAGGGAGGCTGCTCGGAGTTGGACTAGACAGGACGTACCTCAATGACGAGTTGTTCAAGATATATACCTAACCATCAGGTAGGATTCCCTAGTGGATGATCTAGGAGCTATTTTTCCTTTTCTACTTATACTTTTAATTGTTGTTCAGTTCGGTTTGTATACTGTCCCACTTACTTTCATCACATATTTCTTTTCTATATTAGTACATGTTGCTTCTTCTTCTTGTGTTCAGAATTTCTGTGTTACAGGTTTAAAGGAAATGCCTCCCCTTTTATCATGGATTCTCCTTTGGTGCTAGTTTCCAGACCTTGGCCTATAGAAGGCAAGCATGGGGTAGTCATAGCACGGGCCCCGAGGACGGGTCATGACAGGTTGATTGGTTCATTTGGTCATGTTGTGGGTCGATCCAGATATGAGTTTATTTGGCCATGTTAAATGGTGGAGTGGATTAATGTGATATGATACCATGATATGGGGCAGTGATGTGTGGTTATGTTACTTGGTGGATTGAATGAATATGGTTGTGTTGTGTTGTATGCTCGTCTAGTGGTGGAATAATTGGTTAATAATGTTTTAAATGGATTGGGATGGCTTTGATAATAGGATGGAAATGGTTAATGAAAAAAATAAAAAATGAGAAGTGTCATTAAATTTGGTTGACTGATAATAATGAAATGAATTTTCTAGATAATTGAATAAGTTCGAAATGTTAAATGTGTCTTGTGACTTGTGTGGTGTTATGAAATTAGTGGTGGTATAAAAAGTGGTGGTGTTGTAAGTTGCATGGTGATTTTTTATGAACCCATTTTTTGTTCTTGTGTGTGAATTATATATATATTTCTATTTTCCTTGTGGTTTTCTATATACACCCCACTAGTGTCAGGCATCATGTGTTGACACCCATAAATTTATATAGGGGTGTTTTTTCCAACACCACGGTGATGATGATAGATGGATGGAAAGTTATTCTTTCTTTATCTCTCATCTAGGAAAGAAGATATGAATAGGTAGTAATGGATTGAGGTCTTATAGTGGACAAGGTGATAGACCAGGTGTTTTTGGGTGATATTTGATATGACTATGTTTTGTAGTGGTGGCCTAATTGTCTTCCAATGAGATTTGTTATGGCCGTGCTATAGGGAGTTTTATGGTGGGGGTGAAGCATAGTATGAGGAGGTAATGAAATTGATTTCCTTCATCTTCATGGTATCTTACTACTCTAGTTAAGGTTGTAATGTGATGGCCAATGTGTTTTCGATTAAGATGATATTTGACCGTGTTGTGGGGTAGTGGTAATTATGTGATGTGAACATGCTATTGGGTAGTGGTATATGTTTGATATATGAGATGAAAGTTCTATGACATATGATGTTGGGGTGTGAGAGTGGGAAGTCTATGGTAAAGTCATGGAAGGTACCCTTAATCAATATGCTTCTTGTTATGTTATTATACTTCACTTGTGTCATTTGGTGAGAATTCCTTGGTGAGGTTTGGGTTAGATAGTTGACATATTTTATGTGTTTTTTGTACTTATTTGTTCTCACCGGTTCATTAGTATGCGATCGAGATAATATTTTAATCATTTTTCATATGAATTTTAGTTATTTAATACCTCAAAAAAACAATTTTTACTAATTTTCATCATTTTTGTAATCTTTTTTTGTTTTGGGCTTAATAAAAAAATGACTTAATTTTAGAAATTAACTATTTTAATTTATTTAATTAATTTTTTCCACAACTTCTTATAAAATGATTTAATTTATAAAATTATTTTTATATATTAAATTAATATTGGGCTTCATTTTATTCTTCTTGTCCAATATCTAAATCCATCATTTGGAAGCCCAAAATATGCTCACAAGTCAATCCTCAAAATTTATGCATAGATCTGTATACATTTGAAGGTGGGACCATATCTCATAAATTTATTGCCCAAAGGAGCAAAAATTAGACATGGAGAAATAAAAAATCCTAAGAAACAACATTTATTACTTTGGAAACAAGTTATCCCATCATTAGCTAGGTCGTAAATTCAATGAAGATTGGATTTTAAAAATTCAAAGATTCTACCTAGCTAAAATAAATTTTTAGAGTAAATGGGATGTAACTTTATCCACAAGAGGAAGATGAAGCTAAAATATGGTCATTGTCTTATATAAGGACAAATTTACCCATGTTGAAGGGGATATACTCAACAAAATAGACCCACTCATGGTCAAATAATCCATCATAAGACCCCTTTTAGGTCATGAATGTCATGGGACCTTCATGAGAAGCCATCATTAGATAACTCAAGAGGTGCATCTGGGATAAAACCCTTGGTTGTGCATCCTTCTGGCTTTCTAAATTCGTGCACATATGAACGTCCGACAAAATACCTTTGGACATGAATGTTGACACTTTGATGAGAACAAACACCCTAAACACATCCTCAAGTCCCCTCCATGTGAATGGTTTATAGATAAACAATCGCAAGACTCATCAGTGGTCTCACAGAATCCATGGGTGACCTTGGATGAGCCATTTTGGTCATGCAGCAAGCCATGGAAAAGTTAGGGATGGCCTCATGAGAGTTTATAGATATGTCAAATTTTTCCCTTGACAGCCCGAAGTTAAACCAAAATTCATCAAGCAATATCCCCTTGACATGTATTTGTTATCACATGACAAGCCTTTGACAAGTCATATCAACCATGAAAAACACCTTAGATTTGTCCATCATGGTCATGAAAAGATATCCAAGACAATGCACTTTGATCATGAGAAAGAGTTATTGACATGTTGTCATGATCCTTCAATTTCCCATTTATATGAGAGTATTTTCATATGATACTCCAAAGATGAGTCAAGATGATCATGTGCCAGAGCGTATTCATGTCTACTTTGATCATGTGAAATACCCCAGACGTGACCTCTTTGGTTATGTAAAGCACCTTGGACATGTCTTCTTCACTCATGCGATGGAATCCAGGGCAATTCAGTTGATCATGTGAAGGATCCTAGATACATCATCTTAGATCATGTGAAGCATCTTAGGAAAGTCAGGAAGACACCCTTGGATGTGTTTCCCATATAGTATTGACACCCCAAATACAATGGGCATACAATCAAGATATATCCAACAAGAATCTAAGACATGTCAGGAAAATAAATTATTACATTCATACAATTTTCAAAAGACCTACTTAGACTCATTCAATGTGGACTCAATCTAGGAACATTCGTCCATATTCCCCTATTATAAGGGAAGTGTCGTTGATAAGCCATGGTTATATATTCATGCGATCCTTCCAATATCAAGCCCTCAGACATACCTTTTATGTTTATCACCTCTCTTTAATCCATCGAAGATAAATAATGAGAGTATCAAATGGGTAGCCTCAGTGAATAATACATGATTACCTATATAATATAATATGTCCCCAATGATTGGGAAACCTCAATGCATAAGCCCCAATCAATGGGAAACCCGAATATGCAAGCTCCGATCAAAGGGAATACATAACGGTATAGGCTCCTAACATTCCTAGAACCTCAGGGGTAATAATAATTTCTCCAAGTCTTATCATTCACCTTAGCCCACAAGTGGGTTAAGGGATAAGTGAACTATGATAACTTTGATTCTTTCCATACCCAGGATACGTAGGATGCCTTCCTAAGGCCTATGATCCAATGGGAATCCACTTTGGTGTAAGTCCCTTCACATCCCATGTATTTCCAACTTAGGAGGATAAATTCTATCCTATGTCTAAAATTCTTCTTCATCCATCAGAATATGAGAAGTGGGGCCATACATGGGCATTATTTTAAGTATAATCCTTGTTCATGCACTGAAATCTCTCAAACCCATAACCGGATTTGGGATGAACTGAAATTTGATGAATCTGATTCCTATTATAAAATTAGATACTTAGGATGCCTTACAAAGTCGTGATTTCCATACCATATCCTCCATCAAATGGGAAATCAATCCCCTCAATGGGAAAATTTAATATGTAATCCCCATATATATATGATCTCATGCAATGTGTCAAATCTGTCATTATCTCTTGTTTCTCACATTGAGCATGGATCGAATGGTCCTAGAGACCAATGATGACTATATCTAATTCATGTTATGAATTCCACTAGTGTGGGACCATAATTATTATGTATATTTGATTGTATATCATCTATGCTCAAATTTCCATATTTTCGATGAAGAAATCCATGTAGTCTCATATACAGAAGTCTTTATTAGGGCCTCTATTTATGTTTCTATCAGGAAACATATTCCCCCCACAAGAACTATGTATACTTTAATTTCTATATTAAAAAAGATACGTAGGATGCCTCATTGAGGTTTGAGCCCAATATTCACATCCTTACCATATGATGTTAAACTATAAGTATGGGTCTAGTCACATGAACTTAAACTATATGAAGTGAGCTATGTGGGTTTTGATTCTTATTTCACAAGATATGTAGGACACCTCATAGATGTTCAATCCCATATCCAAGACACTAACAGCCTCCCTAGAAAAAAATAAACTTCAGCATGATCGAACATAGTTATATCCTAAACCATCAATAATAAATAAGTGAGTGATAGAGAACCCGTGATACATACATCATTGTTCATATCAATTCATTTTCATAACCAAGTCACTGATAAAGGGGTAAATAGTCCCATATTGGGGTTTGGGAAGGATTTGATGAACATATATTAAATCTTAAAGAGAGTCCTAAAGTAGAAAATAATTCCCCTTAAAAGGGTGTGATGAGCTCGACCTCTCACCCTGTTTACCAATATGAGTTCTTAAGCATCGTTGGGTGTGAAACCCTAAAGGACCGCCTGCCTTTGGAAAGTAGGTCTATACCCAATTATGGATGTGGGAATTGTTGGGAGTTTATAGGAAAGTTGAAACAAATTTCGAACTAGATGAATGTGATTGAACAAGGCATTAAACTCTCTGTAATCAAAATTTTGGGCAAAACCCATTCCACATCCTATTTCCCAACAAAACAAAATAGTGAACCTGATGTTAATTCCTTTAACTATTTCATCCATTTGATAAATAAAAAATGATCAATTCTTGAATTACCATCATGCTAGTTCATACTTTTCTCATTTCCCAACAAAATGGTGATCTTTACATTTTTCTCTTAACAACTCAAAATCTTGAGTAAAAAAGAGGGGATAGACACATTATCCTTTAAATGTGAAAGTTATTGATTGAACATGTACTATTTTTAATGACTATTCAATGATAAGGTGTCTTGTATTTTTCCTAATTACTTCCCAAGATTCCTTGCACTTGAAATGAAATCATTGATTGTTCCAATAAATCCCAAGATTATTGGACAAGTTTCCTTGGCCTTGAGGCCCCGACATACATTTTCAACAACATGCCACTTCTAGTATAAGTTGGTGAACATATTTATTTAGGAATACCACAACAACAACTCCATCCTAACTCTAGAATTGTCCCATGATATCTTTTGGAGGATGAAATACCACTGATCTACAATCCCATGAAAGGTCGTGGGGGAGGAAATGGCCCATATTTTCACATTCAATCACATTGGGAGCCTATCCCTAGAGTGAATATATACATAACTTCCCTAACTTATGGTGGTGGAGGAGGAATATCATTAGGTCAACCCAATCACTCGGGATCTCCCTAGGAGGGATCCCATATATTATGGTCATCGTCGCAGACATATGACCTTGATTCCATAAGGAGCTGCAGATGAAGTTAAGCCTACATCAACTATCCAAGTTGGGGAATCCAGTAGGAGAGACCTCCATGGGTATCCAAACAATGTAGCTCTAGAGATGGATTATATAACTTCTATGACAAATCTAATTGAGGCCCACCAGTGTATCTTGAAGATGGCCCAGAATCAATCCAAGATCATCACTAGCCAGGAGCCTCTAACATCATCATAGATATACTCGATGATTGTGGAATCACATAGAACATCCCAACGAATAGGGTTGAAGGAATGTTTACCATATTTTGCCTTGGGATCATCTTCATCATGGTAACCAACCCCTCAAATGGTACACCAGACATCGTCTTTCCAAATGAGGTATTTAATTAAGGAGGATCACCAACCTTCTTGTGTCTTTGTTAATATGATATCAATAAAATTTGAATAAACCTCATCAAATTTGGATAAAAATACTCTGGAAGAGTAAAATAATACATTCCGGTAGTCATCTGAGTCATATAAAGTTGGACTATCTTATGTCGTTGGCACAAGAGAAGAAATGTTCAATGGTATCCACCAGGCATCTATAGAAGGTGCTACCAACCGTGTTGGTTTCCCCTAGGGTAATGAAAATGGATCATATGGATAGTGGAAGTGGTGGATTTAGTATCTAGGGTCCACATTGTAACTACTTTCATCATCCATTCATTGTACCACTGATTGAGAAGAGGGTGTTTTCATGGCTCTTGATAGATAAACCCTTGAAGATGAAAAGGAATTTCCTACAAAAGAAAGGATCACCCAAATCCAATAAGAGAATAGGGATATCTAATAAATATTTATGGGAATAATCATAAGATATATACCTATGTATTTGTACCTTACCATGGAATCCCACCTTATTGTTAAGTTCCCCATCCCATAGGGCTATGGACATTTTCATATTTTCATCCCCTCATCAGTTGAAATCCATACATTTTTTTACCTCACCCCATCCCACAGGGCTGGGTGAAGTTTCATATTTTCAAAAACCATGTCCCATAGGGCTGATGGAATCTCCATATTTTCCACTTCCACATCGAGGATATTCTATAAATCATAAAACATTAGTCGTTTCTACAAATCCTCAAGGAGATTCTGGATCTCTTATTCAGTGAGGAGCATCTATGTCATCCAGGGCCCCCAATGCCTTAACACCCACACCTTAACCAATTAATATTAAGTTTCACACACTATAATCCAAAATCAATTGTATACCCACATCAAAAAAGGTATAAGAAGCACAAGAGGGAAGTATCATGGTCGCTCATCTCCTGACGATAAGAAGTAAAATGAATATTACTTCCATTTAAATCATGTCCATGCATACTTTAATTATTCTTTGGAGAATGATTTGTTTAAACTCCTACTAATAAGGAATCAAGGAAAAGTGTCATTGATAGGCCATAATGATTACTTCCTCTACCATCAATGAGTCAGGAACGCCATAGATAATTGCTTCATATTTAAATATTAGTTAGAGAAGAATGTTAATAAAGTCTTAATAGAATTAGAGGATCCTAAAACTCGTGAGATATGAATACCAGTCATTCAAACTATATCAAAGAGGATAAATCCACCCTCATAATATGTGGTTACATGACATGTCTTATTTACATGACGTTAGACTTCATGACAAACATCCTAATCACACGATGTTAGCCTGCACGAAAAAGGACCTAGTCGCATGACATTAAACTACATGATGAACTTCCTAGTCACATGATATTAAACTGCATGAAAAACATCATAGTAACATATTGTTAAATTTTATGAAAAATGTCATTACTATACAACATTAAAATAAACCAATGATTTCCTTTTCGCATGAAATTAAAATGTATGGGATTTGTATAACTACTTATGACTTGATTATGATCCTAATGAGATATATAGGGATTATAGATCCTATATCTTTTCCAAGACACCTATATTCACGTCCTTACCACATAATGAAAAACTGTAGGAAATAGGTCCCAATCAAAAGATGATAAACTCTACAACGTCTCAATCTCTGGGAGACATCGTCAGTATCATATGTTAAGGTCGACATACTACATGGAGACAAAATCCCTTTAAAACCTATGAAGTCACATATGATAAAGAAGATTTCTACAAAATTGAAGGCAATAAACTAGTGGTGGATAATGATATATAGGTTGCATCTCCCAATGGATTTGGGAGCTCTCCTATGAATCCATGGGGTATGGTTGACATCGATTATGTGTTTTCCATAAATCTATTAAAGGTCACAGACATATTCCTGAATATCAAAACTCCTTCTTTACTGAGAGACATTATAAAAAAAGGGTCATCTCTGATATCTATCTACAAAAACTCTAAAGGAAGGGGATGATAATATATCTTATCATGGACTCTCTCACCCCAATAGTGATAGAGATGCCCCCTTATCACTAACTTCATCTAAAAATGTATCCACAAACTCAATGATGGAAGAAGAGGAGGATGATCTTAGGAATTCCCCTCCACTATTTGAGGATGGTGTCTACACCACCGTAGATGAGCTTAGACAGTTAAATTTGGGAATGGAAGAAGATTCACGACATAATCTGATTAGTTACATCATGCCCCTTGAAGATCGAGATATATACATTTCATTTCTAAAGTATCACTGATATGTGTTTTCTTAAAACTATACAGAAATTCCCATACAGGATCTAGTTTTGGTTATGCACCATCTCGACCTACCCGAGAAGAATCAAGGATTCAAACAAGAATCCAGGAGGATCCCCCCTCTCATTCGAAAAATTTAGAAGAAAAATTTTACAAGTTGATCAAATCCAAAATCATTCAAGAAGTAAAATACCTAAGATGCATCACCAAAATAATCCCCATAAAGAAAAATAATTGGAATATTAGGGTATATATTAACATTAGAGACCTTAATTAGAATTAACCAAAGGATGATTTCCAATTGACAATAACAGAACTCTCAATTGATGTCACTTCTGGCTTCCAAGCCCTTTCATTCATGGATGGGTATTTGGGGTATAATTGGATCAAGATATCTCTGAAAGATGAAGAATCCACTACTTTCAGAGTTCCTCAAGGATTCTTCTTCTATAATTAATTCCGTTTGGGTTAAAGAATGTTGGATCTATATACCAACATGACATTCATCTTCTCATTAATCAATTCCAAGGAAGGATAGTCGAGTGTTTTGTCGATGACCTAGTAGTTAAATCCTGATTGTAATGTGATTGCTTCATGGTTATCCAGATGATTTTTAACAAACTATGATAGCACAATCTGAAGATTAATCTATTGAAATTATATTTTAGGTTGACATCAGGGAATTTTCTTGGATTTGTTGTATTCCACCATGGCATCGAGGTTGACCTAGAAAAGACTAGTTCTACTTCAGAAATTTCACCCACTAGAATTATCCAAGAATGGAGGGGATTCCAAGGCAACATCACCTACATTCAGAAATTAATACCCAACCTGGCCAGCAAAGCTCTCCCATCCACCAGAACAATGAATAAGGGAATCACCTAACAATGGGGAGATTAATGATAAGAATCCTTCAAAAATATCAGGTAGTACTGACTACACCCAACGGTTTTGATGCCTCCAGTGGAAGGGAGACCACACATCTTATATGTGGCTTCCATGGAGTGCTCACTAGGTGCCTTCATCACATATAAAAATGATGCGGGAAGTGAGAATAGACCCTACAACCTAATATATATAATGATAGGTACTGAGTCTAGATATTATAATGTCAAGAAGAACTGTCCTTCCCTCAGTTTTTCAATGAAAAATATGTGGAATTACTTGAATCACCATGAAGTCCATATTGTATCTTGTATTGATCCAAACAATTACATACTTGGCTGTCCTTTGTTGACTAGTTGATTGGTTCAATTGGAAAACGTTGTACACCAATATGACATTCATTTCATTTCACAAAATTTTGTGAAAGGACTATCCCTGAATGGTTTCCTTACAACACATCCTATCTCATAAAATACACCAAAAGACACTGATCTTCCAGTTGAGGAAGTATTCTATGACCATGAAACTCACCAAACATGAAAGATGTACTTTTATAGTGTCTCATAGAGTCCCATCAACACAAGGATGGAAAACCCAAAGCTCAATTGGTCTTTTCTAGAGATAGTATTTGTCTCTACCAACAAATCAGTTCTTCCCTACTCTTTCTCACTATAAAAAGGCTATACAAATAATGAGACCAAGTATCAAGCCCTCAGTCCTATATTAAAACTATCCCAAAAATTTCATATAGATTTACTAAATATTAATGGGGACTCAAAATTGGTATAAATAAGATCAATGGTGAATATTTCCTTAGAAATGATGAATTGGCCACCCTCACTAGCTACATTAGGGGACTTGTGGCATGGTTTACTTTTGTAACCACATTGCATCATGTTCCCCAATCAAAGAATGTTTGTGCCGATGCATTGGCTAATACAGCCACTATCCTGACCGATCCTGATTAGGTTGAGGAAATATTTTGTATCACACATTGAATAATGGTCTCGTCAATCTTATTATGTGATGTGGAAGAAATAAATCTGGTCAGTAAGTCCTCAATGTGTGATGATCCAATGTCCAACCCTTTATGGATGGATCCCATAATTGGTTATATCCAAAATGGGATTCTTTTAATATACCAAGATAGAAAGGAACTGATTCAGTTCCATGTAGCAAAATTCACTCTATAGGATTGTCCAAATGAGTAGAAAACCTTATACAAACATGGATTTGGATGAATCCCCCTCATATGTATAGTATAAAGTGATATTCTCACCATAATTAAAGTAGTCCATGTTGGTTCTTACTGTTTCCATCAATTTGGGTCTAGGCTCTCTCACTAACTTAGGAGTTTGGGATATTACTAACAAACCATGAAATAAGACTATGTGGAATTCACCAAGAAATTTCATGCATTCCATATACATGAAAACTTCATCAATCATCCCCCATAATTGATACCTATAGCTAAATATTCTTATCCATTTTCCATTTGGGGGAATGGATGTTGTGGGGGAATATCCCACACCCATAGATAAGCAGTTCAAGTACATCCTTACTGCTACTAAATTCTATTCCAAATTGGATGAGGAAATACCCCTTAAGGAAGTTGTGATCATGATTATCATCAACTTAATAATGTCCCACATAAACACCAAGTTTAGGGTCCCTCACATAATATTGACAGATAATGATACCGACTTCTATTCTATAGAGTTGAAGAGACTACATCAGGAATACAATATCGAGTTTAATAACTCATCTCACTATGATGTGGTGGTAAATGGACAGATTGAGGCCTTCAATAAGACTATATCGAATATACACCAAACAATTGTGAACAAGGATAATAAGTCTTGGTCGCACAAGCTCCTCCATGCTTTAAGGGACTATTGTACTACCAACACACTACTATGCATGAAATTCCATGCTCATTAGTGTACAGGGACTAAGGTAGTGTTACCCATAGAGGTCCAGTTGCCTTCATTCTGAATAGACATTTTCATAAATCTACCAGATGGAGAATAATCAAAAAAACAGTTGGATGAATTGGAACAACTAAATGAGAACAAGTTGCGAACACTACAAAACATGGAGGCCCATAAGAATTAGAACACATGATCCTTTAATAAAAGGGTTTTCCTCTATTTATTACTCGAAGGAGAACCGGTGCTGGCTCTCATAACCCCAATGATACAGGGGAAAGAATCCCCGGAAGCTAGAACCCAAATGGGAAGAGACTTATATCATACATAAGTTCTATTATAATGGAGCCTAATAATTGGTCACCATGGATGGGGAGTTTGTCACACCACCCAAAAATGTGAGATTTATCATGAAATAATTTGCATAGCCATCATCACATGCATCACATTAGAGTAATCTCCATCATTCATCCTGACCACATGATGTTAAAATATATGGATAATTACTTACTAAAAGAAATTGAGACTGAATAGATGATGTCCTCTAAAAATGATATTAAATTGCATGATTTTCTATAATTATGTACAACTTGATTCCAGTGATCACAAGATATTCAGTGACACCCCAAACTGTATACTTGGGTCCATCCATGATCTACAATTTCCTTTTTTTCACATCCAGTGATCCATGTCATTAACACAAGATATTAAACTACATGAGTAATGTTCCCACCCCAAGACATTAAACTGTACATCTAATGTCATCACCACAAAACATTAATCTTCATTGATAATGTACTCACCACCTGAAAATAAACTACACGGACCATATAGAACTATATACAGCTTGATTATAATTTTCTAAGGAGATATATAGGTATGATTGGATCCTATATATTAGTTCATCACTATATAATAACAAATCCCCCTATTGTACCCTCAAACACCTATACCTTGTGAGACAAACCCTTAAATTCTTTATTTCTCACAAAAATAATATCTCTCATGAGCTAAGTAATTCCAATAAGGGAATCCCCTACTGAACAAGGAATGAAATTACACAATAGGTCCATCATATTTCTGAATTCAAGGCCATAAAAGGCACACCATGAGTCCTTGACACATGATGTTAAACTGCATGGCCAATGTCTTTTCTGCAAGACATAAAACTACATGGTCCCTTAAGAACTATGTGTGGCTTGATTCCTATCATCACATGACATGTAGTGATGCCTAGATCTCTAATATTGATCATAGCTACAACAATCAATGGAAAAATGTCAATTTCTATATATGATCTAGCCCAACAAATAGAGAGTTTCTTGTTCAAGAACTACATGTGACTTGATTCCTATCCTCACAGGATACGTAGCAATGCCCGTTTTTTCAACACTAGGAACAGTCACAAAAAAATCAATATAAAAATTTCCCCCTCTTTGTGTATGGGTCAGACCTATCAAAAGAAGCTTCATTAATAACTATGTCTGGATTGATTCCCAAAACTATGGTATACATAGTGACACCCATAATTCCATTCATGGGCCCAACTACAATACCACTATTTCATGTCGGTGGATGCATGTCCTTACTATATGATGTTAAATTATATGGGAGTAGATTCCTACCACATGATAATAAGTTATACATGATCAATTCCTTACCACATGATGTTAAAATGAAAGGAAAAAATCATGGTCACATGACATTGAAACTACATAATAATTATGTCATTATTTCATGATGTTAAACTGGAAAGAAAATGTCTTGACCACATGATGATAAACTACATAGAAAATGTACAAACTAAAAGATGATAAAACTATGTAGGTCATCACCCTTTTTCATTCCTTATCAAATGTCCACAAGAGCCTTACCTTAGTCAGCCAAAGTACGAGGTGCTTCTTCCATATTTTAAAATTACCACAATACAAGTACCAAACATAATGTATTGAGTACCTTAGGGTTGATAAATCCTTTCATAACACTTGAAAAATAAATAGATATCTTGGTTTGGTCATTATATTGATGAATAAGGGCTTAACACCCACCGATTGGCAACATCATGGCCCAATATAAATAGATATCTCTTTTTTTAGCATGACATTGTCATCGTAGAACCCAATACCTGAGGGTGTTTTAGGTCATCCCCCATATGATTGTATCATATCATTAATCATGACTTGAGAACCTCGAGCTGTGATTTACAACATTTCAATCTCCTGCTCGAAAGGATATTGGGGTGGTCTTGACCCTATGTATCCTAATTATGATTTGTGTAGCATCCCCCATATTAGGTCCATGTGAGTCATGAAGTTAAACTACATACACATTGGTCAAAGATGTATGACCATAAACTCTAGCTTATAATGGTCAAAATCTCAAGACTCTAAACTCTTAGTTAAAGAGACATAAAACTTGTCAGGATGAAAACCTGCAAAGGGTGGTCTATGAAAAAGTCAAGTATACACTCACTAAGATCTTCATTTCCATAGTTTAGGAATGTCTTAGGGTGAAAATGAATAAGTCATAAAGCTCATAGGGTCCACTTTGTTTCCCTATTGAAATCCAAGTTATTATCACTGGACCCGTGGTCTAGGAAAAAGTCAGAGTAATAGTTTATTACATCTTCTCACCATGATAATATCTTATATATGTGGTGGAATGACTTTTAGGGTGATCAAAATCTTCTTGAATATTACACATTTCATAAACCATCATCATGCATTTTAATTCTAAGCTGACGCAACCTCCCCATAAAAAATTGGTAATAGGGACTCTCTCTACCGAATAGACCATCAGATCCCAGGAAGGACCCCCTTATATCCTGGAGATATCATCTTGACCTTGTTGAATTGTATAGGCTCATATCTTCATTAACAATTTACTTTTACCCACCGATTCCCATATCTAGTTAACATAGATATTCTTCAATCGTGATTTACAATTGTCATAACCAAAATATTCAAGTGTATTAGAAATCCTCAATGTTATGTCACCATGTATTTTACCCTTTCTCAATGTAGTGATGTGACCCTCCATACTTGAACCTTTTTAGGGACCACACCTCGTGATTTGAAAGAATAGCATATAGGGATCAAGATTCAAAATCAAGAGCTATGTTTCCCTAGGAATCTAGGTCCATTTATAGATCAATTTATTTCTGTGGCTAGATTCATTGGTCAAATTTGCGAGTCTTTAAAAATCATTCATTTCCATTGGAAAGGAAAATAGATCTTTCGGTACATCCATGATATAGATAAGTAAGGGATTAAACCCAACAACTAGTGAAATTTTGTCTCTGCAAGGAGGGATTTTTAATCCTTGTCAGCCTTGTAAAAACTGTGGTGTAACCGGAAATCTTATAGTGTGACGGGACATACTCAGTATGTATTATCCATCCTATATTCACAGACTGAAGCTTTTGGGATATGACTTACATCACCCAACTTTCAACTATCCAGGCAAACCTAGTATCCCTAGTATTTCTCCCTCAACCCATATTACTTTG
This sequence comes from Viscum album, assembly GCA_963277665.1. Taxonomy (NCBI): domain Eukaryota; kingdom Viridiplantae; phylum Streptophyta; class Magnoliopsida; order Santalales; family Viscaceae; genus Viscum; species Viscum album. The sequence continues at coordinate 351,964,481 of OY728155.1, read as the reverse complement.
AAAAATCTTCCATGACCCTTTGAAAATAGTGGGGATTATCTTTTCTTGGCCATGATATTGATGCATAAAGTATTTTACCTACCAGATAAAGGTGTTTCCTCCTTGCAATAATGGAACTCCAATCCACATGAGCCTCGACAACAACATAGTGGAACCCAACACCCCATAGTGGTTTTAGTCATCCCTGGAATGCCTACCCCATATTCTATATTCCTCAAGGATCGAGCTAAAACAACTTAAAATAAAACACAAAAAAGATCTAAGATATAATAAATTAAACTAGAGCACAAAAACATCCAAGATAGAAGAAATTAAACTACAATACATCAATGGTTTGAGCTAAAATACCCTAAACTATAGCACAACAAAAGTACAAGCTAGAATAAAATAAACTACAACACAGAAAGGTTCAAGGTAGAAGACTTTAAACTATATCACATCAAACGTCTGAGCTAAAGTACCCTTAACTATCGCACAACAAAGTTCTAAACATGAATAATTTAAACTACATAACAAAAAGGTCCGATCTAGAAGGATTTAAACTATAACACATCAAAGGTCTGAGCTAAAAGACCCTAAAATATAGTTCAACAAATGTTCAAGCTAAAATTCTCTAAAATACAACACAGTGGTGGTCTATCTTAAAAAACCGTAAAATGTCAAACCAAAGGGGAATAATACTCTACATGATGAAAATATAATAAGTGAATCTTGGGGAAAAGTCAGGTATCTTCTCATTGGACACGATCTTTGTGTGGTTTAGGAAATATTTAGTGTTTAGAAAATAGAAGTGGTATAGAAACATGTCTGGTCAAAACCCCATAAGAAGAAAGCTTGAAAAAAATCCATGTCTATGCCTGCTAAGTATTCCTCCATATGAAGCTTAGGATAATGTTATAGTAAAAAAAATAAAAAAGATACAATGGTTGTGGGTATCCCCATATATCCTTAGTAAAAATCAATCCATGCTCACTAATGAAGGTCCTGGGCATAGTGGAAGCTCATGGGTGAATGTGACCACTTGGATTTTTGTTATTAGAAATGATCAATCTCGGATCAATACGAAGATAAATGCCATAATCCATGGATCAAATCACAGAAATAGACAAATAAGAAGAAAATTCCTGGAACCACAAAGGAATGATTATCATAGGTTGATTATAATTAATTTATTTAATTGAGAAGAAGTACCTTTTATGGTGTTCTTTCTTCATCAATATTTTTGACCACGTTTCGATGTGATTCGTCATTGTGTCACAGAATCCAAGTGTAGACTTCCTCTAGTGGTGATCCACATGTGCACCACGTATCTCTGGACGTCACCAAAGGAATCACCAGCTGCTAGCATGGAGAAATATTTTCTTGCATTTTCCGTCTTAGATCACCTTGATCCGATGGAGGTGGATCTATCTTGGTCTTGAGAGAATTCTTAGAGGGTGGTGTTCTTTCGGTATAGAACTCTCTAGAATTGTTGTGCACAACGATTCTTACGGAAAGTGTTGGGGATGTGATGATATTTATAATTGGGTTTGAGGTTATAGAGTTATGACAATAAATAAATGCGTTACGCGTTTTATTTATTTCATTAACTCTTATTGAAAACCCCATATCTAATCATTAATTCTTTCCATGCACCCATGGTGATTATAATAAATATCATTTAATAAAACGATATTATTTCCTTACAATCCCGATTGTAAAAACTACACGGCACGTAATCATTAATACACTATGTGTACTCATTTTTCATTGAAAACTACACAGCATGTACGTTCTGTGTACATGGCGTGTATATATTGATTTAAGTTTTCATTTACTTTCAAAAAAAAATACATGGAACATACATTCAATGTACACAATTTGTATATCTTGTTTTCATTTTTCATTTCTTTTCCTCCTCCAATGGCCTGAAGGCCTTCATTTTTTATTGATTTTTGATAATCCACCTTTCAAGGGGTGATGTGGAACCCTTAGCAGGCCCGTAGGCATAAGTATTACATGGCCTGTAGGCCTTAGAGTAATTCATTTTCCATAGGCTTAAAACATTACATACAACCCATACTAACTACTTGGAACTGCTCCTCCCCAGCATCTTCATCGTGAAATTAGCTCTCCACCTTCGCATGGCTGTTCAGCTATGCTTTCTCGTACATGCATAGGCATGTCCTGATGGTAGGTTCCATACCCTCTCATTCTTGAAATCCATTTAACTTTTGCTATGGTGAATTCTACTTGCTCCTCCTCCTTCTGATGCTTGTTCCTTGTAGGTTCTCTGGATTGCATATGCACATAATGTGGCCTGAAAGCCTTGAGTTGGCCCGAAGGCCTTAATAACCTGAAGGCATGGGGGCCCAAATGCCTTAAAGGAATCAGGGACCAAATCAGTGGCCCGAAGGCCCAAATGGGGGAATATTCCCGGCTGCTACAGTGCCAAACAGTCCCCACTACAGTATATGATACAGTTCTACACAGTTCCGGCTATAGTACCTGCTACAATACCTAGAAATTATCCCCCACCTGGATTTGATCCTGGGTCTCTTGGATGCACTTAAGGAGTCCTCACCAACTGGGATGAGGCTCATGTTCCCTTTCCAAAAATGAAAACTAAACAGTGTGTACATTCAATATACATGGCGTGTATATCTTCTTTTTCATTTTATTCTTCCTCCAACATTAAAACAATTTTTAGTCTTCCTTGAATAATTATTAAACCACATATGGGAATAATCATTATTCTACTTGAAATGCATGGATACACTTAGTGTCTGACCCTCTAGGACTCTTTTTCATTGGCATTAGGCGGCCTTACCTAATGTCCAATATTACTATCCAGCAACGGGTCAAGGAACCCAAGTGAATGAAGTTGAGGCCGCATTGACGTGTCACCTCATACAAACACTTACCGTGAAATTTAATCCCTCTGTCGCAATATCTCATAAAGAAGGTTTCATGGTAGTATCATAAACCTATATTCTTGATCTTTCATTCTTTGACTTCCAGAAATAAACTCGTCGTGACACCATGGCCATGGAATTTGGGTGACAGTTCTATTTCAATCAAAGGGCCTGAGATATTTTCTTCCATAAATATGGAAGGGAAAATCCTTCCTCGACTTATCCATTAACAACATGTCATTCGTGACACACCCAACGTACCCTACATCCCGCTAACTATCATTGTGATGTTTTTTTTTTTCAGAAAATCTAAGTGCACGATTCATGACATGAGTTAATGATAATATTCCAGTCTAAGGACCATTACACACGCTCATAGATAGAAATGTCTGTTGACACCAAGAAATGAGGAATTACTACTGGCAGGTCTGTTCTCATAATCTCCCATCATGGAGATTACCAAGTGTGAACTCAATGAGAGGGAGTCTTGTATTATTACGAGTATGCTCACATGACGATCATTATACTATGTGTCCTATCATAGAATGTCATCCAACCATATAACTTTATTTAATAATATTGTTATATAATTTCAGGGTTCTCATCATAGCAGGTATCTACCATGACCTTATCAATGCAACAAATATTCAAGGACATTATTATATTATAGTCATACAGAACAAGAAAAATATATAATAAGTGTACAGTCTTGTAATCAAAGTAAAAAATAGTTGGTTCTCAGGACACCAACCCTAACAAACTCCCACATGGACTATAGACATCTTCCTATGACTTTTAGTCCGCTAGTCCTCACATGATGATGATGTTTCTGCCGAGTCAAAGCTCTAGTCAAGGGGTCTGTAATGTTGTCTTCTATAGAAATACTGCTCATTTCCACTTCACCTCTCTGAGAAAAATCCCTCAAGATATGATACTTCCGAAGTATGTGCTTTGTCCATTGATGTGACCTTGGCTCTTATTCATGTGCCACCACTGTAGTATTATCACAATAGAGTGTGATAGGATCTTTACTGCTAGGTAATACATCCATCTATTGGATGAAACTTCGCATCAATACTGCTTCTTTTTTTTCCTCAGAAGCTACGATATACTCGGACTCTACTATAGAATATGCGACCACACTTTTCTTTGAGCTCTTCCAGCTCACTGCACCTCCATTCAAACTGAAGATGTATATAGTCTATGACTTCATGTCATCCTGATCAGTCTGGAAGCTAGAATCTACATGTCTTATGATAACTAGTTCCTCATCTCCTCTATAAACCAGGAACATATCCTTAGTATGCCTAAGATAATTAAGGATAGTCTTGACTTCCATCCAATGGAAGTCTCTTGGGTCATCTTGATAACTTCCCAACACACTTAATGCGTAAGAAATATCTAGCCTTGTACATAGCACGACATACATGACTGACCCAATCGCAGATGTGTAAGGGATCCTTCCCATTTACTTTATATCCTCATGTGTATGAGGAAAAATTTTCTTGGAAAGATGAATGCCATGTGACACTGGAAAATTCCCCTCTTGGACAGTTCCATACTAAATCACTTTAGTACCTTGTCAATCTATGTACTTTGACTTAGGCATAGCATTATCATGGATCTACCACAATGGATCTTGATCCCAATAATATATGTTGCCTCACCCAAGTCTTTCATAGAGAAGAATTTATCCAACCATGCCTTAACTGACTGTTAGACATGTACTTTGTTTCCAATTAGTAATATGTCATCAACATATACTATTAGGAAAATGATTTCACTTCCTCTAAAACTTTTGTTGACACAAGGCTCACATTCATTCTTAACAAATTCATTTACCATTACGGCCTCATCAAAACGAATGTTCCATGACATTGATGCTTGCTTTAATCCATAAATGGATTTATGCAACTTTCATACCTTGTTGGCATCCTTTGGAGTCACAAACCCTTCAGGTTGTGTCATATCGACATCTTCCTAGAGGTTCCCATTAAGGAATGCTGTTTTGACATCCATTTTCTAAATTTCATAGTCATGGTAAGTGGGATTAGCCAATAGGATTCTGATGGATTTTAGCATCCCAACCGGTGAAAAGGTTTCATCATAGTCAATTCCTTGATGCCGTCTAAAACCTTTTGCAACCAGCCGTGCCTTATATGTTCTGGCTATCCCCTCCATGTCATGTTTCTTCTTGAATACCCATTTATTACCAACATGACTTACATCAACTGGAGGATCTACTAAAATATCGACTTGGTTTTGGTACATGGAATCCATTTCAGAATTCATGGATTCTTTCCACTTGGAAATGTTTGTTCCTTCAACTACTTCCTTCTAGGTAAGAGGATCATCATTGTCAACCAATAATGAGTCACCATACTTGGTTACAAGAAAACCATATCATTCTAGTTCTCTTACCTCCCTCGTGCTCCTATGCAGTTATTGTGTCTTTGGAACAGATTGTTCTTCCACGAGGCTTTGAGGAATTTTCTCTTATACCAAATCCCGTGTATCTTGAGCCTTGACTTCATCGAAGTCTATCATGCTCCCACTATATATTTTGTAGATGTGATCCCTCTCATAGAATATGGCATGTCTTTCCACTGTTAACTTTTTTATCTGAGGAGTTGTATATGTAAAATCTACTTGTTTCCTTGGGATATCCTATAAAGGTACAGTTTGTGCCTCGGGGTGAAAGATTGTTACCTAAAGAGGCATTAACAAATGCTTCGCTACCCAGCACATGTAAATTTGATAACAGGGATTTGCGTCCACTCCATAATTCGTATGGAATACCATTTATCAATTTAGTTGGTACTTGGTTTATTATGTGTGCTACTGTTTGTAATGTGTATCCCAAAAAGGATAATAGAAGACTCACATGTCTCATCATTGATCTCACCATGTACAATAGGGTGAAGTTCCTCCTTTCACTTATGCCATTCCACTGAGGCGTGTATGGAGGAGTGAGTTGAGATAGAATCCCAAACTCCTATAAGAAATAAATGAAGTCCTGATTGAGATATTCTACTCCTCTGTCTGAGCGGAGTTTCTTAATATTCTTACCAATCTGTTTCTCAACGTCATTCTTGTATTCTTTGAACCGATCAAAAGAATCTGACTTATACCTCATTAAGTAAATATATCCATATCTACTAAAATCATCAGTAAAAGTTATGAAGTACAAGAACCCACCCGTTTCTTTAACTGGAAATAGTCTACATACATCTATGTGAACTAATTCTAGATGCTCTTTATCCCTTTCACCTTTATCAATAAATGGGGATTTGGTCATTTTTCCTTGTATTCACGCATGACATACACCAAGTGGTTTTAGTTCAAAAGAATCTAAATACCCATCTTGATGTAATTTTTTCAACTGTTTATCATTGACATGACCTAGTGGGTGATTCCAAAGTTGGGTGTGGTATGAGTCATGTGAATTAACTTTTTCATCAATTTCCATTACTTGGTTTGTGTAGCCTAACACATAAGGGCTATTATATAAATGTGCCCTACCAAAAAAATTATATCTTTATAAAAGTAGAAACATTCATTTCTAAACATTCAGATGAATCCATCAGTATCTAATCTTGAAACTGAAATAATGTCTTTGGTTAAAGAGGGTAAATAATGACATCCTTTTAATACCAAGACCATCCCAGTAGGCAATGTGAGGTGGTAGTATTCGGTAGCTACAACAGCAAGTCTATCTCCATTGGCTGGTCGCAGATCCACCTCACCTCAGTCAGTATTTCTGAATCTACTTGATATTGTATTTGGATATAGATTTGAGCACCACAAGCAGTATCCAATACCCAATTATTAGAAATAGATAGATTGCATTTGATAAAAAACACACCTGAATATTCCCCTTGCTTCCTTGGGTGGGTGTAGTTTTTCATCCTGTGGACCTTCTTCCCACATGCAAAACAAACAACCTCTTGTTCTCTTGCCTCCCCTTTGATCTTCCTTTTCTTGGAAGTCCTTGAAGAAGCTTTGTTCTTAAATATATTTTCCTTCCATTTCCATTTATTCAGCATAAGTATAGAAGGATTTCTACACTTCATATCATTGTACACTTGGAGAATGAGGATTAGAAGATTAAATAGAGACTTTTCAATGTTGTTCATGTTAAAATTTACAAAAAAGTTATAGAAGCTCTGGGGGAGTGATGTGAGAATGATATCGGTACCCTGTTCTTTAGGGAGTTTAAACCCTATAACATCCAAGCTCTCAATGTATCCAATGAGCTTGACTACATGAGGCCCAGCTGGGGCACCCTCTCCAAGCATGCTCTGAAATAGAGCCTTGGATATCTCAAACTTTTTCTGTCTTGCTCTCTCATGGTATATACCATGGAGGTTCTAAAGAATGCTATAGGTATCCATGTCTTCATGAGACTTCATAAGATCATAAGACATTGATGATAGCATCAAACATTGAAAGTTGAGTGCATCGTTCAAAGGTTGATCATGGATGAGGAAAGATTGATCACTCACCCATTGGGAATGAGAATCAGGAAGTGAGGACTCCAGTACATAAAACATTCGTTCATGGCGTAGGATAACCGAAAGGCACCTAAACCATTCCAAAATGTTACTGAAAGTGTAGATATTTTCTTTATCTAGAATTGATAGCAGAGAAAATGTGGTTGACAAGCTTGTCATATTCGTTCTAAAAATTAAAATAGTACAGTTATCAGTACCTTTTGATTACATTTTATGAAAAATAATAAATGAATTTATTAATTCTCCCACTATTTTATCAAGTCCCAATGGCCCTCTCCCTTAGACTTAGAATAAAACTTTTCTATGACATTCAAGAGGCAAGGATCCATATTCCCCTTTGAATAACCCCAACAAGGGTTGGTCAAGCTATTTAATGGTATTTAGGTAAGAAGGTCTTTGCCAAATGTGAGCTTATAGATCCTTGATATCTTGATTGGACTCCCAATCCTGAAATATGGATATGGATTTCTTCAACAGTTGCCTAAATTTTACAACAAGTCTAGCAAGGGATACTTTTATTGCTTTAAAATGTTTAATTCAACCTAAAACATTCATAAGAGATTCCTTTATAAAATTCAGTGACCCAACAAGGGTTGGTCAAACACATAGTTTTAATGAGTCTTTCCCTTAATCAAGTAATAGAAGGCTTGGTATGACTTAATATGTTATTTGAGGGATTTTAATCCTTTACGCATTTTTTCACATTATCACATACTTGTTAATATTAAGTTATGCACTCTTAAGTGATTAACCATGTTCTGATAATGTTTACGCATAGTCTGATTTTTATTTTATTCCATCTTTGCATGATTTTTTATTTCATTAATTATGTGAATGTGACAACACATACATAATAAATAAATAATTAATAAAATAGAAATAAAATAAGATGGAATGATCATGATCTTCTATTGGTTAGATTCCCTAGCGGTTTTGATAAGCTAACCCTAACCTATATAAAAACACCTTGAACCCGATGGTTCATGTTTTTGTAGCTCCCACCTATCCACCCTTGTATCTTCTTGGGTTGGTTTCGCCTCAGCTTTGGAATTTGAACCATCTCCCCGGGCTTGGGAGATCCTCCTTTACATGGGGTTGACGTTAAATAAACCATGGGCACACAGGCCCTACATTTTATTAGAAGAAGACTCACATGCCAATGAATTTAAATTAAACAAATTTAAATGAAACCATAAACACATACAAAGGGTCTTTGGTCTAGCTCCTGACCACCCATAGAATGCAATGACATTTACACATATTTAGTATTCAAATTTTTTAATCGTTCTTATATTCAAGATAAGTTGTGCTTGAATTCAATTAAGTATGATTTAATAATTAATCAATTGTTTATATTAAATTCCTTTCTGAATTTCCATGAGATTATTCTCATCCATAATCCTTGAATGGGTATTTTTACTTTGGAGGAAACCTGGTGAAATTCCATTTTTGGAAATCACATGACGTGTAGGATATATTACACAGCATGTATTTGTTTTCACCCTTTATCCAAAGTACATGCCGGGGGATTTTTCATGTTTTCTATACGTTGGAAATTTTTTGAGTACACGGTGTGTAGATTATTCTAAGATGGGGTGTAGTTTCTTGATACGCGGTTACCAGCCTGGCATTCCCATGTACGCGGTACATGGCTTCTCCTTATACACAGTTTCACCTCGGCCGGATCAGGATACATGGCGTGTTGATTCAACATACACACTGTGTATTCTGGTTTCCACACACTATTCAATTCTAGTCAACATGGTGTAATAAAAAGTCAGGTATACTCAATTCACATGGCGTGGTTTGGTGGACCAGTACCGGTTCATTGAACCTATGTACACGACGTGTATTTTTCACTACACACCGTGTATTCTTGTATTGTACAGACAAAATGAGCGGCTCCTCCAGATGACTTCCTCATTATTATTTTAATCAAAATTAAAATTAAATAGTAGTTTCTATGATGTGAATAGAGAAACGAAGGCGAATGAATAAATCTCACTCATTCAGTTTTATAGAATGATTTATCTAGAATTGAATCAAATATAAATGTGTAAATTATCAATAAAAATTAAATAACTATAATCATCATTGTGACTCCCTTTGATACCACTTGAAGGTCTGAGGCGTAGTGGAAGATCATGGGTCGATGTGACCACTTGGATTTTTTCATTAGCAATGATCAATCTGGGATGAATATGGAGATAAATTCTAGACTCCATGGATCAAATCACAGAAATAGACAATAAAGAAGAAAAGTCCCAGAATCACAAAATAATGATCATCACGGGTTGATTATAATAAATTTAATTAATTGAGAAGAAGTACCTTTTATGCAATTCTTTATTCGTTGATATTTTTGATCATATTTGGATGTGATTCATCATTGCTTCGCATAATCCAATTGTATACTTCCTATAGCTCTGATCCACATGTGCACCACATATCTGTGGATGTCACCAAAGGAATCTCCGGGTGCTAGTGTGGAGAAGACTTTTCTTGCATTGTCCGCCTTAGATCACCTTGATTCGATGCAGGTTGACGTATCTTGGTCTTGAGAGCGTTCCTAGAAGAAAAAGTTCTTTCGATCCTGAGAGAAATCTCTAGAAATGTTGTGCACAACAATTCTTAGGAAAAGAGTTGGGGTTGTGAGGATATTTATAATCGAGTTTGAGGTTATAGAGTTTTGAAAATAAATAAATGTGTTACACGCTTTATTTATTTCATTAACTCTTATTGAAAACCCCATGTCATATAATTAATTCCTTGAAATTTTCCCACATTGATTATAATAAATATCATTTAATAAAAGGATATTATTTCATTAAAATCCCAACTGGAAAAACTACATGGTGTGTAATCATTAATACACGGCGTGTACTCGTTTTTCATTGAAAACTACACAGCGTGTACATTCAATGTACATGACGTGTATATCTTGTTTTCATTATTCATTTCCATTCCAAAATGAAAACTACACGGCATGTATATTCAATGTACACGCTGTGTATATCTTGTTTTCATTTTTCACTTCCTTTCCAAAATGAAAACTACACGGCATGTACATTTAATATACATGGCGTGTATATCTTGTTTTTAATTTTATTCTTCCTCCAAAATTATAATGATTTTTATTCTTACTTGAATAATTATTAAACCACATATGGTAATAATATTTATTCTACTTGAGATGCTTGGATACACTTAGTCTGTGACCCTCTTGGTCTCTTTCTTATTGGAATTAGGCGGGCTTGCCTAAAGTCGAAGATTACTGTTTAGCAACGGGTTAAGGCACCCAAGAGAAATAAGTTAAAACCGCATTGACGTGTCACCTCATATGAATTCTTACCATGTAATTTACTCCCTTTGTCACAATATCTCATCAAGAAGGTTTTGTGGCAGTTTCATAAACCTATATGCTGGATCTGTCATTCTTTGACTTCCAGAAATAAACTCATCGTGACACCATGGCCATGGAATTTGGGCGATGGTTATATTTCAATCAAAGGTCCTGAGATATTTACATCCATAAATATGGGAGGTACAAATCCTTCCTTGACTTATCCATTAACAACATGTCATTCGTGATGCAACCAATGTACCATACTTCCCTCCAACTGTCTTCGTGATGGTTTTCATCAACAAATCTATGTGTGCGAGTCATGACATGAGTTAATGATAATCATCCAATCTAAGGACTATTACACATGCTCGTAGATAGAAATTCCTGATGACACAAAGGCATTCAGAATTACTACTGGCGGGTTTGTTCCCATAATCTCCCATCTTGGAGATTACCAAGTGTGAACTCCATGAGAGAGAGTCTCATCTTCTTATGAGTACTCGCACATGACAGTCTATATATTATGTGTCCAATCATAGTATTCCATCCAACCATAGAACTTTATTTAACATTATTGTTATATAATTTGAAGGTTCTCATCATAGCAGGGATTTTACATGATCATTTCTAAAATTGTAACCTAATGCAAGTCAAGAAATCAAATATTGGAAATTAGATTTGTTTGGTATTATGAAAATTGAATGAGTATTGTTGTTGATCTGAGAAACATGTGCACCAAACATGGATCTTTTCCATGGATTTCATCAAAAAATAGTGACATTTCCCCTCTTGTGTATGAGCTAGATCTACATAAGTACATTCATAAAAGAGTTATTTATCCATGAACTTATGTTCTCTATGCATGAGTTTGATTTACATAGTGGTATATTTCATAACTATGTATGGATTAATTCCCAACCTCATGGGATATGTAGAAACATCCAAGTTACTTACTTGGGATCTAGACACAAGTTCCATTCTACCCAATACGTGTTCCATTCTGGAATTCATGCACATTACAATTCATGGATTCTATTCCCTATGTAAAATATAATTCATGTATTGGATTTTGGTGAGAATATTTGGCTAGAAGTATTATCTTCATAACACTTCTGAGTTCCTCTATCAAGACTCTCGAAATATACTCTCATGAGGATCAAATATCATATCCCATCAAATATTCATTTTTTCCAAAAACTCATCTACGATTACCATAGAATCTAATTATTTTTGTTCTGAACAAATATGTTTCCTAGGGGGGATTTTTTTGGCACCCATAATTGTGAATCTTACACTTTTTTATTGAATATTTTAGAAACTTGAAGACTATATGACAATATGAAAATTGATTTCATTGAATCGTTAAAGAAAGGTCTTGGATAGATAGGAGATACACTTTGGAACCTTACACTATAATTATAATTTTATTCTTAATATTCGTGTTTTATTACCACCCTTTTCCAAAAACAAATATAGCCATCCACTGGCTAGCCAATCCAAGGCTTAACCATAGCACATGTAAGACCAAGGCTAGCCACACCCAGTTGGAGCAAGCTTGGTCCAGCTAGTAGACCAGTAGAGGGAGAATAGCTCTTGTAAAAAGTGATTGGGCATGTTTATATAGAAAATGGTGCTCGAAGCTGAAGTCACACATAGCGTGGGTGCAAAGCCTGTGGTGACGAAGCTTGGGTGGAGGTGATACATGTGGTATGAGTGTTGAACCATGTTATCAGATAGACCCAACAGAAGTCAAAGAATGGTTTATATACTGTAGGGATTCATTGTGAATATTTTTATATGGGATGAACTTTTTTCATGGTACTAAAATCATGACCATCGATCATGACTCCAACCGATCTCATTCTCCCGCTTCGATCTCATGCATCATGAACTTATATTAATCTGGTCCTACACTACTCAAATTCAAATCAGATCGTACATGACATAAGACCTCATCTTAAAACCCTCGCTTATCTATTTTTCTTATGCACTACTGGTTTTACATGATATTATGTTTCCCACAAGATCTCTTGATGATCACCATGACTACCACCCTTGGTCCTTCACCAATATCTTAACGAGTCTAAAGAAACCCCCACGATTGGTCAAAAGAACCAAAAAAGAACACCAATGGTATACCTAGATCCACCAACACTAGTGGCCATCATATGATCATCCTTGATCGTGGGATCAAATTGAAGATGATCAAAGGAGTCGTGAGTAGTTTTAAACCATGAGCCCTTTCTCCTTTGGCATGTTTTTCATCCAAATTAATTTGTATTTTTCAGATCATTTTGTGTATAAAAATGAAAAATATAGGAATCTCATGATCAAATGAAATGATCATGTGATGAAGAATAGGCCATCTTGTGGTGGTGTGATGTTAGTCTCATGAAAGTCTCCATGAAATCAATAATTTCATGTGGATACCTCTTCATGAAGTGCACCATAAAACTCAGCCTCACCTCACCCTATAAAAGCCATTCTCCCATAAATAAAAATACATGCGAGGAGGAGTAGAGGGAGTAGTGTAGACGAATAGTTAAAAATCATGGGCATCCACCATATCCAAATATCTTCTCCAGGTAAGGTCAGAGGCCCCTCTCATGAGAGTCGGCTATGGGATGTCATCATGGGAACCAATCACATGATCCTCAAATTATCATGAAATTATATGATTGGATAATATCATATACATATCCAATAGAAATGGAGTCTTCATTAAACCATGATATCCTTTGTGAAATCTTTCAAGATCCCTCGCAAGACCCCCCCACCCTTAGAATCATGTGATTGTATGAGTAATATAACATCATGTGATGTAGAATAACAAGAACTTGGACATATTTCATAATCAATATAGTTTTTTTAGGCACAAACCTATGGAAATAAAGCTTGAGAAGTCTTGAGATCTCAGTTTCATGATGCTCAAACACAACCCAAAGGCAATGCATTTAGTGTGAAATAGCTCACATGTCCCTGGTCATGTGAAGTAGAAACCATGAGTATGAATCCCATGCAAAAATTCAGTCTGAAATTCCTTGATCAATGCCATTTTCCATTCCTGTAGAACCAATAGGCGGTCTCAGTGCATGCCTTCGATCCTTTCGTATAATCCCTCAGAGGTCATGTGGTGCATAGGACAAGTTTGGGACAACACTTATCCTAGTAAGTTAATGATAAGTTCTCTTAATCTCACAATTATCTTTTGATAAGTCTTTTGGATACCTTCTCCATACAAGGAAAACATTGGGGACACTTTACCCATGTTTCGTGCACCCACTTCATGCAATGTACACCCTCAACAGTATATACAACCTCAACAAAAAAAGACCCACTCGTGTTTGAAGAATCCATCACAAACCCCCTTTGATGTCATGTATGTCATGGGACCTTCATAGGGAGCCATCATGCATGACCCTAGGAGGTGCATCATGGAGCATACCCTCTATTGGGCATCCTTATTCCTGGGAAAGTTCATGCACATATGAACTTGATGAAAAATCCCATTGGACATGAACATTAAAAAATTGATGAGTGAAAATACCATAAACACATATGTGAGACCCCATCACGTGAATGGTTTAGGGATACATGATCGAAAGACTCTTTAGTGGTCTCGTGATATATTTGGGTGACCATGGGCAATTCATGTGGGTCATGTGGAAAGACTTGGAAAATTTAGGGTTGACCTCATGATAGTTGGTTGACATTTCACCTTTTTCACATGGTAGTATAATGCAAATCCAAGATTGATCAGATGACAACCCCTTAACATGCATGCATTCTCATGCAAAAATCTTAGTATAAGTCGTATAAACCATAATAAAATCCTGAGAGATTCCATCTTGGTCATGTAAAGATATACAAGGAAATGAACTTTGATCATGAGAAGGAGTTATTGACATGTCAACATGATCATTCTATTTACCATTGAAATGTATATGTTTTTCATTTGAAAGTCTTGAGATGAGTCAACTTGATCATGCGAAAATGCATAGTAATGTCTAATTTGATCATGTATAAGAACTCAGAAATGACCTCATTATTTATGCAATGAACCTTGGACATGTCTTATTCACTCATGTGAAGGAATCAATGAAAATTTAGTTGGTCATGTGATGGATCTTGGATATAATCTCTTAGATCATGAGAATAATCATAGGAATGTCAGGAATATCAAAAATTAATCGAGGACATGTTAGGAAAATCACATATGACATGCCCAATTTTTGTGGAAGACCTACTTGGACTAATTCCATGTGGTCCAGGCTAGTAACTATTGTCCACATTCCCAATTTATATGGGAAGTGTCATTAATAAGATCGGGTTATGCATTCATGCGATCTAAAAAATATCATACTCCCAGATAGACCTTTTATGGTTACCACCTCTCTTCAATCATTAATATGATAAATAAAGAGTGTGTCAATTGGGAAGCTCGGTGTGTAAGCCCTGATTACCTATATAACATAATATGGCCCCAATGATCAGGCAACCTTAGTGTGTAAACCCCAATTAAAGGGTGTCCCTAGTGTGCAAGCTCGGACCAAAGGGAATCCATCATGGTATAAACCCCTAACATTACTAGAAACTTATGAATAATGATAATTTCTCTGATTCTGTTCATTCGCCTTAGCCCACCAGTGGGTTATTGGATAAGTGGACTATGCGAACTCTAATTCCCTCCATACCCAGGATACATAGGATGACTTCATAAGGCCTGATCTCTAATGGGACTCCACTTCGGTGTAAGTCCATTCACATCCCAAGTCTTCCTGAATTAAGGGACTAAATTCTCCCATAGTTCTAACATTATTCCTCATCCATTAACAGATGAGAAGTGGGGTCATACATGGGAATTATTTTATGTATAATCCCCGATCATTCCCTCAAGCTCCTCAAACTCATCAGCGGGTTTCTGATGAACTAAAATACAATGATTCTAGTTCCTGTTATAAAACTAGATATGTAGTAAACCTTACTAAGTCCAAAAATTCATACCATATCCTCAATTATATGGAAAATCATACCCCCATCAAAGGGAACTATAATGTGTAACCACATACAGATAGGCTCCCATGCAATGTTTCAAATATACCACTATCTCTTGTTTCTCACATCGAGGATAAATCAAATAGGATTAGAGACTAGTGATGATTATATCAAAAGCATGTTGAGAATTCCCCTAGTGTGGTACCACCATTGGGATGTAGGTCTGATTAAATTTCATCTCCTCTCAGAGGTTCATATTCTCAATGAATAAATCCAAGGCAGTCTCATATTCCCAAATCTATCTTAAGACCTATATTTCCATATCTCTCAGGACACATATTCCCTCTATAAGAAAAAAATATACTTTGAATACTTTATTAAATAAGATATGTAGCAAGCCTCATTAAGATTCAATCCTGATATTCACATCCTAACCATATGATGTTAAACTACATGGACGGGTCCAGTCACATGACTTCAAACTACGCCAAACAAACTACGCGGGGTTGGATTCTTGTTTCACAAGATATGTATGAAAACTCATAGAGGTTCAATACCATCTCCAAGACACCAAGAGACTCCCTAGATGGTAATAAACTCCAATGTTCTCAAACAGGGACATAGCTCAAAGCATCGTAAAAAAATATGAGAGAGTTAGAGAACCCATGATATGCACATCATTATTCCCGTCGATACATGGTCAAAACCAAGTCATTGATATAGGGGTAACCAATCCCATATAGGGGTCTATAAAGTATTTCATGAACATATATTAAATATTTAATATAGTCACATAAAATGAAATAATTCCCCTAAAAAGGGATCGATGATCCTAAACTCCCATCCTCTTAATCAATGTGATTTCCAAAGCATCGTTGAGTGTGAAAACCCAAATGACCATCTTCCTTTGGAAAGTAGGTCTATACCCAGTTATAAATGTGGGAACCATTGGGAAATTCTAAGAAATACAAACCAAATGGAAAACCCAATGCGAGTGATTGAGCAAGGCCTTAACCCCCCTCCCAATCAAACAATCGGGAGAAACCCATTCACACCTTGTTTCCTAATGAAACATTGTGGTAATCATATTTCTTATTCATTCAAAGCTTCCAAAATTTATTGACACAAAGAATATTAATTCATCATGAGATTTCATGTTTGGATTACAAAACTAAAATTTAAAAAAATAAAGGAGAATAATGATTGAACCCAAAATGAAGTTCTTTCTACCTTAACTCATTTTGTTTAGCATTATGTGTTAGTTTAGTTTAAATTATGATTTTTCTTTTCATTTCAATATCTTATAATGTAATAAAAAACCCAAAACTATTTATAATTTTTTTCATATAATAATTAACATAAAAAAGAATTATTTTTGTTTATTTAGATAAAGTAGGTGAACAAACTGAGAAGCTCCATAAATGAGACAACCTTGGAAAGCCATTGTTCTACACTAGGAAAATAATTTGTTTCATCCATGCCCTAGGAAAAATGTGCATTAAAAGATGACATAATTAGTAGGGATCTAATTGTTAGTTCATTTTATTTTTATATTTTCACATTATATGGTTTTAAATTTTTTTAAAAACAAAAAAATAACATAAATTGTATTCTTCCATGACGTAGCCAAACTGTTTTTACTCTACCTGTAATGACTGCTAACAATTGAAAGAACAAGAAGAATAATATATTTTAGAGTAAAATATAACTTTATTGAAGGAACTTAAAGAATCCATAAAAGAACACTAGTGATAAATTGTAAGGATGACAGAATATATACATGCTACCCTAGACCAACCAGAGCTTGAGATTCATGTGGGAGATCAACAAGAACTGGATTAATTCTAGAATTATTGTGAATAATGAATTAATCTACCAATTATCTCAAAATAACATGAGATATAACCCGAAATTGAGCCATTGGAGAATGGAATTTCACCACTTATATTTGAAATTGAAGAAATTTTGGAGGAACCTGACTAGCTTCATCCATTTTCTACTACCCATCTCCAAATGGAACGTTCAATTTAAAAATCAACTGAATCTGAACAAACTCAAGGAGTTGAACCTTTATTTGACTATATCCCCTCTAATTTTATTAAAATTTAATTTTTCATCACTCTCTTCTATTTTGATTGTAATTATTTGTCTATGACTTATATTTCCTTAGAGGAAGATGAAGAAAATGAGAATTCACATATTAAGGAAGACACGGTGCTCCTTAATTTTGATAAACAGACATTTTAGAAGACCCATCCAGAAATCCATGTTTATTAGCCTAGTGAAATCATGATATAGGATAATAATATTTAAAGGTAAAAATTACATATAAAAAATTAGGATTTAGTGTTTTAAAAAGTTAGGATACCTACTTATTCCCCCATTAATCATTCAATTCACACATCCTATGTGAATAATGTACTAGAAAAGTAAGAGTAGGTTACACAAGTAGAAACCAAGAAGGAGGATGATCAATACTTTATCTTACCCCCTCCATGCATGTTATATAGAATTGTGATGGGGGTGGGGGATATTGTATACTCTATACACGGATCATTCCTCATAAAGAAGTAAGAAGCACAACCTAGAAAAAGCCACATGTGGTTGTTAAAATCAAAGAAGCTTAACCCACCAACTAAATGTTGATAATAATTGGTAAATACCTCTGGAGGAAATAAAAATTATTGTTCCAATTGGGAGATTATACTAAGATTTATCTTTATTTCCTTTATTGTTTTAAATTTCAGTAATCTAGAAAGCATCCTCACTCCCTCTTTTCTTGTTGATCTTAATTGACATGATTCTAGTGATTAATTGAGTAATTTTATTTTGTAGTACCTTGATTAAACAAGGGACACATTATTAGTGTATAAATAAGACTACACTTCATGGTAAATAGAGTTCAATTTTATTTTGTATCTTTTAAACTCCCTACTTTTTTCAAAAACATGTTTTGATCATTAAACTAGAAGATTGGATTCCCACATTTGGATTTAAACTTTACTTGACTAATCCAGGAGACATGTGTTTCTTAGAAATCCTATAATCCTATGTTTTATATTTTCATGTTAATGATATTTATTGATTAAAATGGATAATTAGATTATTAAAGTTAATCATGGATATTTAAAATAGGACAAATTAGTTGTAGGAGTTTATTGATTCATGTAAATGAAATTCCCCAACCATAGTTTTCATGATTTAAATTTATGAAATTCATGTGAATTCATCTGTTATTAATAATCAGTATTTGAGTGATTATCCAATGTTATAATTATCATTATTGATAGTATTTATATACAACGTGCTTCCTATTTTATCCTGATCATATTTTTTGAGTGATCTTGGGATATTTCATCAACCAGAAGTTCTAATTTAACTTTTCTATGATATGACTATGAAAAAACACATTAAAAATTATTGAGGCATATTTTGATAAGTACTTATCATAAAAATAATACTTATACATAAATAACTATTTATCCCATAGAAATAATGAATTTAATTTTTTTGGAATGATCCATATTTCAATCCATTTTTATCCATTTCTACCTTACTTTTAGTATTTTCATACAAATTTTAAGTCGAAGTGTGTGGGTAAATAAATTAATGAACAATGTGATGAAATATACTAGAAGGAAGAAGTGTGGGTGTAATACACTGTTTATTGAAAAGGTTTTTGATTCATAAACTTTATAATATTTTTTTTCCCACTTGAATAAAAAAATAAAATAAAAAAAACAACTAAAAAATGATAAAAACGGGTTGTGATTTGTGAAAATGAAAAATCACCATTACTCGACCTATGATTTTTTTCACATGTGGTTAAGTGGTGGATGTGACATTTATTCTAATAATAACTCTATAAAAATAAAAAAATATGAAAAGGTTATTTGAAAAATAAAAAAAGTATAAAAGAATAGAAAATTTCAAGAGGGTTCACATATCATTCATTATGATTTATTTGATCATAACCATTTTTTGGAAATTTGTAGGAAATGGGAGTCACTACTTTAAAGGACATAAATATATTGATCTATAATTCTTATATCATGCATTATACTTTAAGATAAAAACCTCTTCCTTGATCCTTAATCTATAAGCATCAATTCCTACCAACCATAAGCCTTAGATTCATTTGAACCTTGATTGAAAACTCCTCATGATTTTATGTGTCTTTTTTCATTACAAAGTGGAGAAAAGAGTCACTTTGAAATAATATGGATAAGGATCACGTTCTCATGATATGTGATTAAATATACTTAAATAGATATCATGAGTAATGAGATAAAATATTTAAAAGAATGGTAGATTGTGGTTTGGCATGTTTGATAATAATGAATTGAGAAACTTGAATAAATCAAAGGATAATTACAATTCTTTTCAAATAGGAAAAAGCTAAATGACTGAGTTAATTATTTCTTTTACGATTTAGAATTTAAAAGGATGTTTTATGTGTATTTTTGAAAATTTGTCCTAACATTGAAAATTGTTTGATTTTATAGCTTCGGAATTTGAATATTGGTATCATTGGTTCCCTTTGATTTTCAATTTTTAGATTTTATATTAGAGGAAAATCATGGTTTATGTGAGGGATAATTTATGGAACTAATATCATCATAATTTTTAATAATCATTTGAATGATTTAATACATGAAAATAAAACAATTTTAGTTAATTTTCATTATTCTTTAATGTCTACTGTGTTTTGGGATCAATTGGAGAAATGACCTAATTTTGGAATTTAACTATTTTGATTTATTTAAGTATTTTGGAAATAACTTATTATTCTATAATTTAGTTTATAAAATTATTTTTTTTATTCCTAAATAAATTTTCGAATTTATTTTATACTTCTTGACCAAGAGATGAATCTAATATTTAGAGGCCCACAATGTTCTCACAAGTCAAGCCTCAAAATTTGTGCACAAGTCTAGATAATTTTTAATGAGGGACCATATCTCATAAATATATAATACAAAGTAGAAAATGTTAAACATGGAGAAAGAAAAAATCAGGAGAAATGTATTTTATTACTGTGGACAACCATGATTACCTCATTAGTAAGGTCATAAAAACAATGTAAATCAGATTTTGGAAATTCAAATATTATGCACAGCTAGAATAAATATTTATATTAAATGTGATATAACTTTTTTCAAAAGAGTTTTATGAAGGTAAACATTGATTTTCATATGAGAAATACATTTTTGAACAACTTATAAGAATAAACCCTTCCAAAATTAGGTCATTAGATGTGTCTACCATGAGAAAACATTTAGTGGATAGAATATGGAGGATAAGTTAAAGGGGGATTTGAAATATATTGAATTTTAATACTGAAGGATATAACCCCCTTGGAATATATTATGAATATTTCACTCATGATTAAGGAGATATACACAAATCCAAAGAGAAAATCCACCAAAGAGTCTTTTATAAGCTGTTGTATTTGTTTTTTCATTTTATTTTTCATTCTTTTCTTTTATTTATTTTGTTAGTTTTATTTTAATTATATTTGAATTTTATTTTTTTAACTAAATTATTTCAAGAATTTTAGTCAACCAATTGTATTCCAACCCTTTGTCTTCTTCTCAATTATTTTTCTTCCTTTTCTATTCTATTATTTTATTATTCTTTTAACACTCTTATATATATATATATATATCATATTTTATATTGTATTTTATTTCTCTTTCTATGACTCCATATTATATTTTATTCTTTTATTATTCTTCATTATTTAATAAATTTTTATTATTTTATTTATTATTTTATTCTTCCAATCCACCAAAGTTATCTCCTACCCTATAAAATGAGGGGCTGACCTGAGGTTTTGCCTAGGGGAGGTTAAGGTATTCTTGAATTTTTCTTAAAGTATGTTTTACATTTGTGGTAGATTTTAGAATCATGAATGGGTGTGGAAACTATCTCTAGTGTGGCGATTGTCCACCATGACATGGAAATAAATCAATTTATAATCTTCTTTTTAATCTATTTTCCCTATCTTCATTGGCTAGATCTTCCGACCAAAAAGGTTAGTAGATCAATGGATGAAATGATATCTATTGAGATGGGTATTGGAAGAAGTCACACCCTTGGACAAGTTTTTTTATCAACCTTGATTACCGGAGGAGGTCGTATTGAGATTTCTTAGACATCCCAAGATTCCACAACTTCTAATTAAAAATAATAGTAATTCATCATGATATTTCATTTGTATTATCCAACTAAAATTAAAAAAATAATGGATAATAACAATTGAACCAAAAACCAAGTTCTTTAATACTTAACTCATTATGTTTATCATTTTGTGTTAGTTTAGTTTAATTTATAAATTTTTAATTCATTTAAATATCTTAGAATGTAATCAAAAATACAAAATATTTATAATTGTTTTTCATAAAATAATTAAAAAAATAAAAAGGAGTAGTTTATGTGAATTATATAAAGTTGGTGAACAAATTAAGAATCTCCTAATGTGAGATTACCCTAGTCATACTCTATGCTGCAATAGGAAAACAAGATTTCTTTCTTTTTCATGTACTACGAAATGTGTGTGTTGGTAGGATTGTTTCACAATTTCATGAGTGACTTTGATTTTCTTACTGAGTATAATTTTTTTATCACCCTACACATATAAACTGATTTTCAGATTTTATGAGGACTATCTGGACTTTTTTGGACACTAGAAGCTCGGAACATTGGATAGATATTTCATTACAACATTACATTTTCTTTTGGGTATTTACTTTAGAGAATTCGGTTTGTACCTATTTTATTTATCCATGCATTATGGGATAGTTTTTTGGGGGTTTTATATATTATGTAATGTATTTAATTATGTATGATTGAACATATTTCCTTATCCAATATTATTATAGATGGAAATGCCTCCAATTTCATGTGATTTGTATACACTTGTTGCTCGACGCAACCCAAGGACTGTTGGAGGCAGGGATGTAAGGTTCATTATCTCTCTCCCATTATTTTAATATACTTTTTGGAGAGTATCGTGAAATAGTAGTATCATATTGATGATGTTTGAGATATATTATTGACATTGGAGTCATAAATAGTGAGGATTCCATGGGTTGGTATGGAAATAGTGTCTATTGAACTTGGTGCATGACATAGGCTAGGGAGTCTGGCTAGGACACAAGATTTTCTGACTCCCATGATTAATTACACTAACTATATGATTTTTTAATAACAAAATGAGGTTGAACTATTTCTAGGGTAGATACCTTGGAGAGGTACATACATCATAATAACTTTGTTCTTTTTTGAATTGGGAGGTCTTGGTTATGGGAATGTTGAATTAATTTAAAATTAATTGAGTGAATATTAATTAAAATGTGACACTACCTAGGCTTAGGAAAATATATTTTTTCCTTTTAGATGTGACTCTGGAGGTTTTCCACATGTGGGTCAGGTAGTATAGGTTCAACAAGATGATCAGGTTGATCATTGGAGGGTTGATCCAATTAAAGAAGATGACTAGTGGCAGAGATCATGGAATTACTTTTATAAGAAAACTTTGGGGATGTATGAGAATAGTGATTTTGATATGAAGACATATACATGGTTAGATAAGATCATGGTCACCATCAGTTTGATCTGGGACCCAGCATAATAATGGGTCCCTTTGGAAATTAGTTAGATGTGGGGTGTTGTGTGTCCGTGATGGATGATGTATCTAGGTGAGTAGGAGGAAGATGAAATTTCATGGTTCAAATTTTTGATAGACATCTAGGTATAGTTGTTTTAGTAGACCATGATGTCAGCGAAGAGGCAAGATCTTATTTCTCTTTAGTAAGGGAGTGTGTCAGGATCATGTCAGTGAAGGAGTTTGGAATCAAGATAAATAACCTTTTATATTTTTTACCATATATTTTTCATGATGAGGAATACCATGTGAGACAAATTGAGAAGGTGTTTTTCCCTATCTAAAACAAAGTTACTCTCTTTAAATTTATTATGTATCTATAGGTTTTGAAGAATGTGGATGTGAACAAGACTATTCACTTATGAAGAGGTTTTCAATTAGAGGGGGCCAATCGGGTTCTTCAAGAACAATAGTTGTTAGTGAAAGATTTTAGGAATGATTACCTTCAAGGTTTTGACAAATGGGGAGCTGAACTCAACAATATCCCTTCAAGACCTCTGGGGATAATGGTTTCCAAGATTTTACCTGGGAATTTAGAACAAAATTTCTTATCTATGGGGTTCATAGACATCAATAGAACTATTTAATAGTAATTATTTGAGATCAATATGGTATTAACATCCATGTTCAATTCCATCCTTAGAATTAGTTTTCAACAAGGTCATTTTAGCAGCATGGGTAGAAATATTATTCTCCAAACATGGGAGATGTAGAAGGTAAAGGTTAGCCTCAAGATGTTCCTTGAGTCCTATGAGCTCATCCCAAGCATGGTCGTGGAGGTGGCCATTGGTAGAGATATAGAGAAGCTGGGCCTGATCAGTTGCACATAGTACATTAAATATTGCAAGTGGGACCAGAGATCATTTGAATTAATCCCAACTTATCATCTACCCTTTCTTTTTCCATAATCGATTTTGTATCTTCACACTCTTTTATTGAACCCACTCTATTCCCTACTATAGGACTAGGCATAGAGAGGATTCACATGCCCCCAGTGTTTACTACACTAGTCAGAGGCCATGATATCTTGATTCATGTGTGTCAGGGGTGTAGAATGATTATGTTGGCCCCATAATTCGAGTGGATAACTTTTCGTTCTTCATATTTAATTGTATTATGTCATCCTTATAATTATATAGTTATATTTTATGCATTCTATTATCGGTTACTTTTTTCGAAGAGTCATGTTCTCATATGTGGATGATTAATATGTTGTTTTTTTGTGAGGGGGTTGTTATGTGGGAAGTAGATGTGTAGAGCCCCTTGTTTCATTGATAGTTGAGTTTTTATGGAATTAGTGTATTTTGGGATGGTGGAGGTTCCCAGGTTTGTTATAGTGTTTTTGGATTTTTTTTCCTGAGGAGGTAGTGCTGTTACCCATTCGATGTGATATTGAGTTCATGATAGAATTATAGATCGATGATTCTCTAATTTTGGTGTCCCTTAATAATATTACACCTTCTGAATTATGATAGTAGATAATTCATATATATAATATAAAGTAGAAAGGTTTTATCTAGCCTAGTGTTTCATAATGATATTCTCTTGTGTTTTACTCTAAAATGTTAGATGGTAGCCTAGGGCTATGTATATACTATAGGATTTTGAATTGGGTAATGGTAAAGAACTATTATCCTCTTCTTAGGATAGATGATCTTTTTGACAAGTTGAGAGGGGCTAGTTGGTTTTATAAGATTGATCTATGGTTTGAGTATCACCGGTTGAGGGTGAAGGAGGGAGATATCCCAAATATTTTCTTCAAATATAAGATTGGTCACTTTGGGTTTATATTCATTCTATTTGGTCTCACAAACTGACCAGAAGTGATCATGGGGATCATGAACTCTATCTTCAATGAATTCCATCAATAGTTCATAGTTTTGTTCATTGATGACATGTTGATTCACTCAAAGTCATAGGAGGATCATTTTGATCATCTTAAAGATTTCTTGTAGGTTCTTTGATTCCACCATCTCTATAAAATGTTTTCCTAGTATAATTTTTAGACACAATAAGTGTATTTTCAAGGCATGTGGTGTCTCAACATTGTGTGGAAGTGGACCCTTATTTGGTTTATGTGGTTTTTTCTTGGGTACCACCTAAGAACACAGTAGAGGTTCCTAGTTTTCTAGACTTCGTGGGCTATTATTGAGGGGTTGTATCCAATTTCTCTTGATTTTTAGCCATAATAACCCCATTGACTATTAAATACTAATATTTTGTGTAAAATAATTATTTCTAGTCAATGTTAGGTTACATGAAAATGAAATTTCTTAGTTATAAAGTGATTCATTTTCTTGAAGAGGGTGTGTTGTTGTAGGTGTTTTGTGAAACATCTCATCTGATCCTATGATTCATGTTGATGTAGTAGTGGAATGTTATCTCACGTGTTTCTTGGTTGTTATGTCCCCATTGGTATAAATATACCACCCATTCTCTGGATATAGTAGCACGCATGTTTATGTTAAAGTTATGTCAGTGTTACCTCATTGGGGAGTACTTTTTAGTCTTCATGGATCACAATAGATTGAGGTATATCTTTTATCGGAATGATATGAATATATAATAGATAATGTGGATGGAGATTCATTAGAATTGTTGTTTTATGTCCCCATTGGTATAAATATACCACCCATTCTCTGGATATAGTAGCACACATGTTTATGTTAAAGTTATGTCAGTGTTACCTCATTGGGGAGTACTTTTTAGTCTTCATGGATCACAATAGATTGAGGTATATCTTTTATCAAAATGATATGAATATATAATAGATAATGTGGATGGAGATTCATTAGAATTGTTGTTTTAAGATATCCTACACCTCATGGAAGGGTAATGCTGTGGTCGATTCTTTGATAAGAAAGTTGTGGATTGATTTTGTTTAGGATTTTGAGGATTCTTGGAGAGTGATGGAGGAGTCAGAATCCCTAAAAATAGATGAAAGGGTGGATGATGGTGGAGGTTTATTATTTCAAATTATGATGTAGTATTATTTGATGTTCTGAGTTTAGGATTCTAATTGGGTAGACTTAGAGGTAGTGGTGATGCACGATCATGTTGGCTATAGTGATGCTTCAAAGGAATGGTCAGGGTATGGTTATAATCAAATGTTTTTCCACGATGGTTGTTCATTCTTGTAGAGATATGTGAAGTAATACATAATGAGTTTCATATCTCACCTTTAGAGGTACTCCTGGAGTGTCCAAGATGTACTGTGGCTTGAGGGTGTAGCTTCGGTGGCCTGGAATGAAATGGATAATGGCAGAGTTTGTGGATCAATGCTTGGTTTTCCAAAAGGTAATGGTTGAGCATTGTGTTTTATGTGGATTTTTGTAGTCTTTGGATGATTTTGTGTATAGATATGATTAAATATAGCTTTATTTTTTCCTATTTTTACCATGATATTGGGTATTTTGTGTTTCTATTTTGTTAATAATATTTTGGTTGAAAAAATCGGCCAGCTTCATAGGGATCAAGGAATTGTGTGAAATTGATGTTTTGGATAAGAGGTATATGGATGAGGTGGTGTGGTTTCATGGAGTTATAAAGTCCATTATATTTAATTGGTATGTATGTTTTTCCTTACAAGTCTAGAGGGGATTGTATCATGATTTTGGAACTCATTTATACCTATTCACTGGTTTCCACTCTTAGAGAGATGGGAAAAAAGAGTGAACTATCTAGAAACTGGATGATATATTATGGGAATTAATCTTTGTATTATGTTGATTGTGGGAATTAAACATTACTTTGGTTGAGTTTTATTATAATAATAATTATCTCTCAACCATTGTCATGAACCTATTTGAGGATTTGTATGGGGTAACATGTTGTTCTTCATTGTGCGGGATAGAAGTTGGGGAGGCAGCAGTTCATCATGTTGATGTCATGAAAAGAATAGTGGAAAAGGATTATCTTCTTCTTGAGAGGATGAAATTAGAACATGGTTACTAGAAATATTGTACCAATCAGAGGATGAGGCCATTGGAATTTGAGGTTGGATACTATCTGTTCTTGAGAGTCTCTTGTCTATGTGATCAGTGGAGGTTTGGCAGGGGGTATGCTTTCTCCCAAGTTTGTTGGTCCCTTTGAGATGTTGGGGAGTGTTTCTAAGGTGGAATATCAGTTGGAATTTCCACGAAATATGGATATTATTCACAACTTCTTCCACATATCTCAGATCTATCTATATCTTTACGATGACTCCCATGTCATTAACTTGGGAAAGTTGGATATCGTGGACAATAAAACATTGGTAGAGGTACCAATAGAGATCTAGAATTATAAATAGAAGGTTATTTGAGGGAAGACCATTTCTTTGGGTCAAGTGTTGCAGATGCATGGTTTCCTAGAGTATATTACTTTGGAGGGAGATACAAAGATGTATGCCTTGTACTTAGATTCATGTTGAGTTTTTCTTTGCCTTTTTTGATATGATGTTCAATAATTATTTTATTATCTTATGAGATTATTTAATTTATGTGTTGTGTGAGATAAAACAATAACAAATGAAAAGGGTAGGACCTGATCCCTAATAAAAACATATTTTTCTATGATGTAATTAAGCCCATGTGGGTAATATCTTGACATAGAGGATGGGATTCCATTATTTATATGTTCAAGAAAGTGAAATTTATTGGTCACGATGGGTTTTGTTTTGGAGTGTGTGGGTTTTGAGATGGTTGTGCAGTGGTTGTGTAAGAATTTGGTGATTTATGGCTAGTACCCGATGATGACATGTTGTTCCTAATGAGAGGTGGTGATGTGGTTGTGTGGTGAGGTGGTTTGATGGATTTTTTTGGCTGTTTGGGTTGGTGAGTTAAGTTGGGGATAACATTTTCAATATGATGGGGTCTTTGAGAGGTATCTCACAAGGTGTTTTTTTGATCCCCTTTATTTTTTGGGATTGGTTTTTATTCTCAAGGATGATAATTGTTTTATAGGTATCTGATGGAATGGACTATTCCCTCCCAACCCATTATTTTTCCTTGGGTTATTGGAGGCATTCAAAGGAGGTCTGAAGGACGCAATAAAGCTGAAGATGCCTAAGTATTATAGGTTGTGGTTCATGACATGAAACAAATTGATGTCGTGAGTTGGTGATTCATGTCACGGGATGCTGGTGGATTCATGGATTTTTTGTGGTGGTGGAGGGAGTTCATGAAATAATTTCACATCATGAAATGAATTTGCGATGTGTATTAAATTATAGCTGGGGTGATTTAATTTTTAGTGGAAACCAAAAATATGTGAATTCCAATGGAATCCACATTGTGAATGGTATTCATGATGTGAATGTGGAGGGTTAAAGATTTTAATTCCATTTGTTTGCCAAATTTTTTCTCATTCATCCACCCTATCTTCCTCTCATTTTTTGGAAGATCCATATCCTCCTTAGGAGGATTTATGAACCCTCCTTCCCTCAATTTCATACATTGGTTTTGGTGGATTCTTGTTGGTGATACATAGTGAGCTCTCCTCCCTTTTCCAGAGTTGTCCTTATCTTATTCATTAAAGGCCCCCCATGGTGGTGCAGTTTGGGTTGGGGTGTGTGTGGGTTGTGTTTTTTATGGACCCTTGATGAGGTGTAGGTTGATCTATTGTTGTTGATTTCATTTTTGGTTTTCAAGTGCCTCTTTATTTTCCCTATGTTGTGCAGCGATATTGGAGGGCACTTTTAACGTAGGTAATCCCTTGTTTCTCTTTTTTTTCATGCAACAGGGGATTACTCTTGTTTATCATTGGGAAGATAGTTTACACAACCATGATAATGTTAATGAACCATTTTAATTGAAATTTATGTGTAATGGGAATGATTCAGATGATTTTACAGTTTTGATATTATTTTGATTTTGTGATTCTATGGTCTAAACACCTTTTTGAAAATCATGGTCATTGGGGGATTTGTTTGCAAAGTGCTTTTTTATGGTTATGGGACCTTTTTTTAATTATTTAGAATGAACTTAAAATTTAAATTGGATAACCACTTATAAAAGGTTATTAATGTTTCCATGATATTTATAGCTTGTGTGATAGTGCTCCTAAAATAAAAAAGTTTAATTGATAAAAAATAAAATTTTGTTAAATATGAAAGAAATTTTTCTGATTTTATTTTTGTGTGACCTTGCTATAGGGAATTTTGGAGTTGATTTGTATTGAGGTGAGCTAATTTTGTGGTGTAGGTATGTATGGTTGTGGGATATGAGGATGATGGACCCTTTTTTCCATGTTCTAGGGTGGTGAGGTGTGACATGATATGACGTTATGTTGTGGGTTGGCGATGTCTGGTTGTGTTACATGTCAAATGATATGAGAATGATTGTGTTTTGCTACATGCATAGGTAGTGATGGAATTACTGGTTAATAATGTTTTAAATATCCTGGGATGGTTTCATTAATGGGGTGGAAATGTTTAATGAAAAAATTAATAATGATGTGTGTGGTTAAACATGGTTTATGATTAATAATGAAATGACTGGGATGGATAAATGAATTGGATGGAAGTGAGAAATGTGGCTTGTGGCATGTATAGTGTCAGTCATTTAGTGGTGTAATGAAAGTGGCAGTGTTGTGAGTTGTCTAGTTATTTGTTGTGATACTGTAGGTTGGGCTTGTATGTGTATTATATATATTTATTATTTTTATTGTGATTTTTTATATGAAACTAACCTGAATCGAGCACCATATGTCAATGCCTATATATTTATATGAGGAGTGTTTTTCCAACAACCTGGTTATGAGGATATATGGATGTATACACACTCTTTCCCTCTATATTATTCATCATAATGATTCATATAAAATGGGAATTAACCCAATCATGTCCCCTATGAGTGTCTATCCAGGTCTTTAGTTTTAACACTTGAATATCTTCATGAAATATTTTCTTTAAATAATATTAATTCTTTAATAGCTTGTGTTGCGTGCAACTATCAGTTTAAAGGAAATACAAGATGATATTAGTAGAAAATGACCATTATAACCTAGCAATGAAATTGGTTAGAAAAATAAGAATAACAAACCAGTGAAATATAATGCTCCAACTCAATATGAATTTTTTTGTAAGTGCTTAGAAAATAATCTTAAATATTTTAGTAAAATCAATTTATACATATTTATCAAAAATGATTGTTTTTTTCATATTTTATAAAAGAGATAATACAAAAATTATTTAATTTTTTAATTCATTATTTCAAAATTATTTTAAAATTATTTATTTTCGAAAAAATTTGTTTTTGAAAGGAATAGTCAAAATACTGATTTTTATTGAAAAATGCATTTATTTAAGTCTTTAGATGGTAAAATTATGTTTTTTATTAGTTTTATATTTCTATTAGTTCATTTTTATTTAAAATAAAACAATTATTATTTTTTAAAGGATTATATACACTAAATTATTATAAAATTAATTTTTTTTATAAGGGAATTTAAAAAAAATTTCATAGAAATTTACAAAATTTATATTAAATTAAATTCTCTGAATTTTGTGTTTTAAATTTTGAAAATTGGAAGAAAAATTTGGATTCATAAGTTTCAAATTTCTTAAGTAGGTCCCTTTATTTTTTTGGCCAATATGAATGGTAACCATGGTAAATTTTGTTACCACAATAAAGGGTAAATTAGATAGTTTATGTTAAAAGTAAAATTTTAAAGACTATAAAATGACTCTAAAAAATTCGAAAATTTTATTGGATGAATAGAATTATACCCTTAACACTTAAGTATCTAAATTAATTCATTTCATGGAAAATGTTTTAGGAAAATGGAATATATAATATTTAAATCAAAGAATGACACAAAATGTCATTTTCTTTGTCTTAAATATATCTTTTGTGTCCACATGGGAAAATATGAATGTAAAAGATGAATATCAATTTAAATTGTAAACTTAATAAATATATTTTCAATATATATATTTATTTTTGATGTTTTTAGCCACTTAGATGAAATTTTTATAATTATAACATTTTATTTAATAAAATGTTTAAGATGTCACATTCATGTTTTAAATAATATATTTTTTTAATAAAGGAATAAAAATTATATATATTCGACTATAAATATCATTTAAAAAGAAAAAATATATATCTTAATCATAGAAATTTATTTTTAATTTTTAGTGAAAAAAAATTATATTAAATAATTACACAACACTAATGTAGTATTTATTTTATTAATGGAAATATTCAAGTCATATTAGTAAAAATATTAAGATAAATAAAATATGATATAATTAATATAGAAAAATAATTTTATAGATTATATTGATATTTTGGGGATATAATAAAATATTTGGGTATAAGTTAAAATGTTATCTTCATATGTTTAAAAATCCAAGCAATAAATAGTTTCAAAATTGACACTATTGATATTTTACAAAAATAATGTTTTATTAAATAATTTAAAAATAATAAATTATATTTAAAAACAAAAAATAATTATAATATAGTCTAAAATGTTCTAAATTTAAAATTTATGGTCTAATTAAAATCACATAAGTAAAAAATTACAGCCTTTTAATAATGAAAAAATTATTACATTAGTTAAAATTAAAATTGGTTATGTAAGGGTTAATAAACATTATAAGGTTTGAAAAATACGAAAAATTGTCAAATATCTATTAGTTTGTGAGATTAAAACACTATATAATATTATATTTAAATATAAGGAATTTTTAGGTATTTGGATTGAGATTTAATTTATTATAAATTAATATTCTCAGAAATTCTAAAAGTACCCCTCACCTCAATTATAAAAGGGCACTTAATCCCTTACTTATTCACATCACTTTGAACCTTAAATATAGACCCTACTATACTAATTTACCTTATAAAATTAACTATTAACATTATAGAGTTTATTTTATTTTCAAAATATCAACTCCAGTGTCCCTAAAATGAGATCTAGAGGGATATTACTGAAGAAGAGCTAATCTCCTTTACTAACTATTTCAAGATTTTTCCTTCTTCTACTTACTATTCATGAAATTTTTCCATTATAAATTAATAAATACAATTTCACCTATATTAAAAGTTGTTATTATGATTATGTAACAACCATATTACACCTTCTGTCCATCCAATGAAAAACTAATGTACCACGAATGCGTATGTACGAATTACCATCTCCATGATGTGGTGTGATCTTTTTTTCATCACCACTTTATTTGGATGGATATAATTATGGGAATAATATATATATATATATATAATTAATATAAAATGATATTTATTTTAAAACAATACTTATCATCCACTTATTTACATTTTTACTATTAAGGGAATTATATCATTTCTCGTGTGTACGTACAACATACCATCTCCCCGACATGATGAGATTCATCTTCCATATTCCCAATTCAAGAATGATTATATAAATGTATATAATGAATAAATAATATATATATATATATATATCTGTGTGTGTGTTGGTGTGTGTTACCTTAATATCATTCTTTAAATGAAGTAACTATATCATATGAATACGAATTTAGACTTATACGACAAAACACACATAAGAAAAAGAAGTAGATAACACCAGAATGAAGATTAATAATAAAATATTATTAAATAATCAGTGATAATATGGTCATATATTATATCATAAATATGAAAATGTTTCTATGATAATTTAATAAAATTAATCAATCCATTATATAGGATTTTCCGATATGTACTATGGAAATCAAACCTAAGGTAAGCGTTAATTTAAGAATCTCATTTTTAATGAATATTTTTTATATAAGTTTCTATGGGGTAATATTTATCTCCCATGCCCATGTTTCTTGAAAAATGAATTCAAAAATATTTTTACTATTCTTTGTATTTGTTTAAATTCATTTTTACCCATGTGAAAATTTTACTAAATGGTTTGAAAGGAATATTTTTGTTGTTTTCTTAATGAGGTACTTTTTGAATATTCCAACAAAATTATGAGAGGTTTATTTTTTTACTTATACAACATGAAAATATTTTTTTCCATTAATTACGTATTAATTATGTGAAACTTACCCTTGAATCTTGAAAGGTTAGTTTCAAATAAAAATTTTTATTTTAAAAATATGTGGTATTTTTAATAAAAAAAACTTTTTCAAGTAGTAAGGATATTTTACTCAAGAATTATTTCCAATTAACTCTCAAAGTTATTTTAAATATATTATGTAATTCCTTCCATGTTTTGTTATTTTTATAGTGGAATGGTATTTATAAAACCCATTTATTTTCTATTGGTTATGTTATCGTGGAATTATTTTTATGAAACCCATTTCTTTAATGGGTCATACGAATGAATTATGTTCTTATGGAACACATATGTTTGGTTTTCATTATATTATTGGTGGGACCTACATCTCACTCCAATGAATTGGGTAAATATTTATATCTCCTTATATAGATAAAAATATAATGGTAAATGTTCTTGTTTCAGTAATACTTGGTTGTAATAGAAAAAAAACATGGTTCAGTAACATAGGGTTGAAATGAGGAGTGAACTCAGTTCTGTAAAGGACTTTGTCCACTATGATGGTCATGGAAACGATCCTTGAGTAATATGGAAATTATTTTCTATTTTTATATTGATGATAAAAATTTATTATGTTTTTATCTCATGTAATATTTTTTTATAAATTTCTATGATTTTTCCCCTAACATGATATCATGATCTTTGATATGTAGGATATAATTACAATTTTTCTTATATTATTTTATCCCATGATTATGATATGGTTGATATCTCCCTTGTTACCCTTACTAAGAATCTGAAATCACCATTTATTTTGTTTATTTTAACCTGTGTGTGAAGAAGGGTATTAATTAATATGTGTCAAAAAGTGGTTCTGGTTATGAAGGAATAAGCGGGAGACGATGTAGATGTTTTTTTGAGAGAGTTGTTTATCATTCTCGATTTCTGACGACGCTAAACTTATATGGTCTTTTCATGGGTTTTTATGTTATATAATGGATATTATACTATTTATAAGTGATATATATGTTTGAAAAGTATGGTTCATTATATATGGTATCATAGAAAGTCTTATTTAATATTCATAAACTTGGATTAGAAAACCTTAGCAAGGCCACAAAGAATAAGTCTAATTATAGTTTATAATCCCAGAGTTTTAATGACAGTCATAAATAACCTTGGATAATACCCAAGGAGTTCTGAATTGAAATTTTATAAGTAATTTACCTTAATTATTTTTTTCTCCCATTATTATTAGTTTTTATCACACTATGCTTCTTGGTATTAGTCAATTGTTAGACCCCGAAGGAACCGTGTTAATGTTTAATGCAATGGGAGATGAAACGATTGTTCTACTAAGAAACCAAATGTTATGGGAGCATGAATGAAAAATATTACTACTATGGTCCTTCAACTTTTTCTATCCTTGAATCATGAAGGACTTCCAAAAAAAATGATGGAAAAAAATTCTGTTGATTTATTTATGAGGCAACATCCACCTTCTTTTATTTGTTATTCTGATCCACTAGTGTTTGGAAAATGGACCAGTACCACTGAAAATATATTTTCATTTATCCAATGTTCATGGAATGATAAATTCATCTTGTTTGTACATTATTTTGAAGGTTAAGAAGATCAATTGTGGAATATTATCAATAATATGATGCAACAAGATGAAATTGACTCTATAGAATGTGATGAGTTCAAGAAAATATTTTCCAATAAGTACTTTCTTCGTATTATTTATAAAAATATGGAAGATAAGTTTCTTAAGCTTAATAAAAAATGATTACAAATCTGTTATACCAAAGAAGAATATTTTTCAATAATTTCATGTTAATATTTTAGAATTATCATTCAACCTGAGGGTAAGGTTGATCAATTTTTCATTTTCATAAAACCAACTCTTTAAAGGGAAATCACCATAAATAAATTTAGTAGATATGAGAAAATCACTTGATGTGCTCTCAAGTTTTATATAGAGATTATATCCATCAATATTATGGGTTTTATAAAAGGAGAAAAATGAAATTCAAGTTAAAATCCAAAAACTATTTTTAAAATAGTATAAGCTTTCATTTATGATCAAAGTGTGGAAAGAAATATGGAGGAAACTATATTAAGGGGACCAGTAAATGTTTTATGTTTGGGAAAGATTGTCATTGTGAAATTGACTATATAAGTGATGGGGAAAGATAACTAATTATAAACATATATAAAAAGATACACCAAATGAACCTCCTTCACTTTAATGATATAAGTGAAGAGAACATTTTCATTATGATAAACAAGGCCCTAATCTAAGGGTTATCAATGATGATTGACCTCAAAAACCTCTTAATCCCAAAGGAAAATTCAAATCACATGAGAACACGGTTGTAGGTGTAGAGTACGACAATGAAGTTGTGAAAGGTACGAATACTATCCACTCTAAAGTGGAAAGTGTTTTATTTGATTTTGGATCCACCCACAATTTTATTTCTATATAATTTTCTAATAGTATTACCATATTAACTCAATAATTTTATGTTGAGTTAGCTTGGAAAAATCTTAATGGTACAACAATCACGTCATATGTTTTTAATTCTTCTTTGGTTTAAGTTTGCGGGAATGTGCTTCCTGAAAATCTTGTGATCCTTTATTTAGTTGAATTTGATGTGATTCTTGGCATGGATTGGATTTCTCTATAGGGATCTCATATAAATTTCCAAGGAAGGGAATTCAAATTTAATATTATGAATGAATCTAGTATCTTCTATTTATTCAATTATGAATATGAACTTATAGTGGAAATTACTTCCATATTATGGGTATTAATTCCAATTATGGAAGGCTATAGTCTCATATGGTTGGGGGAGAAACTAACCATTAAGGAAACACATATTGTACAAGAGCTTTTGATGTTTTTCAGGATGAATTTTATGTTCTTACACCTACTGAAGAATTTTAGTTTTCATTATAACTCATAGTGGGTGATATACCTTTTTCAAAGACTCCTTAAGAATGACCCCAATTGAGTTATGAGAATTTAAGAATAATTTCCAAGAGAATCTTTACAAGGGATTAATATTCCCTAATGAGTCACCTTAGGGTTAACATATCTTTTTTTAAGAATAAATATGGGTCAATTATATTCTACATTGATTATTGATAACTTCACAAGATCATTATTAAGAAAAAATCTCATCTTCTCGGTATTTGTGACTTATTTGAAAAACTTCACGTAGATCAATACTTTTCCATGATTGATCTTTATTTTTTATATCATCAATTATGGGTCAAGAAGGAGGATATACCCAATAAATCATTCCATACAAGGTATGGGAACTATGAATTTATAGTGATGCATTTTGATCTTATGAATGCCCCTGATATCTTCATATATTTAATGCATAGAGACTTTAGAGATTATATTGATCTGTTTTTTGTATTCTTTATAGATGATATTGCTGTATAATCGAAGATAATGTATGAACATTAATATCACTTGAGTATTGTACTAAAGCCCCTGAGAAAGGAGAATCTTTATGTAAAATTTACCAAGTGTGAATTTTGGTTTCAGAAAAATTCATTTTTAGGTCACATAATCTCAAGAGATGGGAAACTTGTGGATCTAGAAAAGGCAACAGTTATTGAACATTGGCCTAGACCAATAATGGAAATCAAAATATGAATTTTTATTGGTTTTTAATGGATATTATCGATTTTTTATGAGAACTTTATCACTATTATCTAATCCACTCACCAAGTTTACTCATAGAAGAGTTATGCTCATATGGAAAGAAGAATGTGAAGAATATTTTAAGGAGTTTAAAATATGTTTAGTTAGTGCACCCATTCTTGCATTAATTTTGTTGTGGATAATGGTTTGTGATCAATAATAATACATCCAATTAGGTGATGATATTTTTTATAATGTAAACAATTATATGGTTATAGCTTATGCCTCTTGGTAATTGAAAATTAATGAGAAAAATTACCCTAACCATGATTTGGACTTAGCTACGGTAATATTTTCATTAAATATATAGAGCCATTATCTTTATGGAGATAGGTGTGATTTATATACTGATAATAAAATTATAAATTATATTTTGACTCAAAAGGATTTGAGTATGTGCCAAAGTAGATGGTTGGAGTTGATTAATGTTTTTGATTGCTCAACACATTACCACCTTGAGAAAGAAAACAAAGTAACAAATGATTTTATTCGAAAGGACCATGGTATAATATCAATGATTAGGATCATAAAAGATCTAATATTTATAGATTTTCAAATGATATATATCATAAAATAAGGGGATAAATTTTATCTTTCTAAAATGAATGTTCAACCATCTATACAAGTGAGGATTAAGGAGGTGAAAAAGGGAGATGTGGAGATGAAAAAGAAGGTGAGAAATG
Source organism: Viscum album (assembly GCA_963277665.1). NCBI lineage: Eukaryota > Viridiplantae > Streptophyta > Magnoliopsida > Santalales > Viscaceae > Viscum > Viscum album. The sequence goes on along the minus strand of OY728155.1, from coordinate 351,926,699 downwards.
TTCAAGAGTTCCACATTGATTATGACAGAATAATAAGGTTCAGTAACTATGTTTGTATTACTACCATACCAAAATTAATTATGGAGTAGTTGTATGAGGCTCATTGTTCATCATTCTCTATTCATCCAAGAATTACAAAGATATTCAGAGACCTGAAAGAGTATTTTTGGTGGGTTGGAATGAAGAATGATATTTTAGAATATGTTTCTTGGTTCTTTTTTTGTCTGTAATTTATAGATGAGAGACAATAGTCTAAGGTGATGTTACAACCATTACCCATACCGGAATGGAAATGGGAGAACATCACTGTGGAATTTTTCCTCGAACATCCTAAAACATCTAATGGTCATAATGTTATATGGGTTATATTTAATCACCATAAGAATTTGGAACACTACATTGATATTAGAGAATATTTCTCTCTTGATCATATGTATATGATATATATAACAGAATTTTTAAGATTTCATAGAATCCCTCTTCCCATTATATCTGATTGGGATCCGAGGTTCGCCTCAATGTTCTGGAGAAGTATTCAGTCAGCTCTAGATACAAAGTTATGTTTCAGAACTACTTATCATCCTTATAAAGATGGTTAATCTAAGAAGACAATTCAAACCCTACAATACATTTTGAGATATTTCACTATAGATTTTATGGTGTTTGTGATAAACTCCTTCCTTTGGTATACTTTTCTTACAATAACAGATTTCACTATTGTATTCATATGGATCCATAGGAAGCCCTCTATGGTAAGAAGTTTAATATGCTGACATGATGGAATGATGTTGGGGAAATAATGATTTTGGAACCTAATATTTTTAAGAAAATGATAAGGAAGTTCTGGTCTATTCAAAAGCATATAAGATTATCTTAGAGTTGTCAAAAATGTTATGATGAAAACTGATAAAAATATATAGATTTTGAAGGGGGTGAAAAGGTATTTCTATGAATATCTCCCTAGAAGAGAGTGATGATATTTGGAAAGAAGGGAAAGCTATCCCTAGGTATATCAGCCCTTTTGATATTCTAGATCATATTGGGAAGGTAGCTTATCGATTGAAGCTTCCATTGAATCTCTCTCAAGTTCATGATGTGTTCCATATATCTCTCCTGATAAATTACACACCTAATCCTTCACATGTACTAAACAAATAAGTTGTACCATTGGTGAAAGATTTTTCTTATAAGTAACAACTGATAGAGATTCTAGATCATAGATAGAATGTTCTATGAAATAAGACTACTTGCTTGGTTAAGTTATATGGTGGAACCAGAAACTTAAGTAACCTACATGGGAACATGAGGATGTGATGACGTAGGGGTATCCTCATTTGTTTGAATTCATGTGATGTATTTTGATGGAAAATTTAATTTTAAGGGCGGTAGAATGTAACACCCGAATATTTTTATGCAATATTTCTTTTTATATAATTTTAATTCTTTAATATCTTGTGTTTCACACAACTATGAGTTTAAATGAACCACAAGAATTTATTATTATAAAATAACAATTATAACCTAGGGGAAAAATTGGATGGAATAAATAATATTAACTAACTTATTAAATATAATGATCCAACTTCATATGAATTTATTTGATAGTTATTATAATATTATGAAAAAATATTTGGTAAAATTAATTTGTACATCTTTTTTTAAAAATATTCATTTATTGTTCCAGAAAATGGATCAGAAAAAAATAATTTAATTCATGAATTTATTATTTCAAAATTATCTTAAAATTATTTCTTTATGAAAATATTTTTTTTTTACGGAATAGTGAAAATACACATTTTTATTAAAAACAATATTTTTTTATAGTCTTTACAAGGTCAAATTATCTTTTGGATTACATTTAAATTGTAATTTTTTATTTTTTAATTAAAATTTATTAATTATGGTTTTTGAAAATTATATTATAAACAAATTTATTATGAAAATATTTTATTTTTCTCAATGTAGTTTTCCCATAAAACAATTTTCATGGTAATTTATAGGCTTTATATTAAATTAAATGTAACATCATGACATTTTGTAAAAAAATAAAATTAATTTAATATCTTGATATTTTTCACTTCACACAATACTAAAAATTACTTTTCACTTAGTCAATTATTCCATTAACTTGGAACCGACTTTGATTATGTTACACACAACACCAACTTGGCGTACTTACACTGAAAAAATAGGTTTGCATACATTATATACAAGATGGACCTTCCCTGATGGCTTGTGTAACATGCAGGACTGAGTGTTACCTAACTATAATATATTATTAAAAATATTTTAGTAATAAGAAATAACCTATACATTAAGTTGATGGATATTAATAGTATTATCAAAATTATAAAAATATGTGGTCTAAACAAATACAAGATGAATTCATAGGTTACCAATTTATTATAAGTGAATATGAAAATAAATTGAATATAAAGGAAAATATTTTTATATTCAGAAAGCTATTTTAACCTAGAAAATTAAATTAATTACAATTGATAATTGATATTAAAGTAATAAATATGTTATATATTCAAAAAAAATATTTTTTTTATATCCATCCCATAGATTATATAGACATAAGATAAAAACAAACCCAATTTTATGGATAAAAATAGGTTTTTTTTAAATTAGTTTTAACACCTTTTAATAGTGACCCATTTTTAATTCCAATTTTTAGAAATTTTATAGATTTAATATGTAAAAAAAATTAATTTTTTGAATAGAAACATAAAAATTAGGTTAGGATTATTTTTTGGTATTTTTATGTAAGGTTTCATTTTATAATGAATAATTAAAAATACTAGAATTTAATTCAAAGTTGATTTTTAATATAATTTATTTATAAAAATCAATTATAATTTTAATTAGTTTAATAGTTTATTTAGATAATATTTTTATTAATTAATCTAATTTAGGTCATTGGAACCAATTTTACATTGAAATTGTATATAATAACATATCAAACCTTTGAGCATTTTTACTTAAAAAACCCACAGTGTCATCCCATCAATGGGATTAATTTTAAATTAATTTCTACCAATAATGTGATTATAATTTGGAAAATGGATTCTATATTTTTAATAAAACTATTTTATAATATCTTATAAGGTCAAAAAACATTTGACCAAAAATATTAGTGAAAGTGATTCAAATTTATTATATCGGTTAAGAGTAAAATTATGATAATAAAGTACAAAACCATAAATTTAAGACCCAAAACAAAATACAAAATTGTAAAACACCCATTTTATGTCCATATTTTGACCTTATCAACAATTTTATTTACCTTGGTACATTAACGTATCCACTTGCAACATGAAAAATGTGGGTTTAATTCTATCTTCAAATATTTAAAATAGTGTTACTCCTCCTCCAATATAAAAGGACACCACCGCTACCCATTCCTCACACCTCTCAACCCTGTTAATTTAAGACAATACCTGACCAATACACTTCCAAAAAATCATAATTTTGACCTTGAATCCTACCTTATGGTATATATCCTCTCAATGAATCCTTTTGTCTCAAACTAAAATGAGTTACCAGATTAAGAGGTAACGTCTTCTCTCAAAGTCTTTTCCTTTATTTTCATTCTTCACCACTCCACTCTCTTTATACCATTATTGTGTAAAAAAAATATCCAAAATATACTTGTATTGTTTTTTATATATTTTCTACATACACTTACACACATCCATCAAATGGATATCGAACATATTGTTTCTCTGTATGGAGAATTACTACCTCACGAAATAATGATTGTTCATTTTTCATTTACCACAAATCGTGGTGGACACTATAATAGAAAATATATTTATATATTTCATATATTTTATTTATAATGTCTTTAATATTATTTATTCCTATTAAAATATATAATTCTTTACTTTCTATTTGGTGTGAATAAAATAATCGTGTTTGAGGAATTGTGGACTATTGTCCCCTCAAAACGATGTGATTTGTTCACACACCACATGGAATTTATTAAGGATGGGTTTAATGGAACTATATGATATATATGATATAATAATTATAATTATATATGTGTTTTTATGTGTTTGTATCATTTACATACTTTCTTTCAATACGATGATTCGAAATGGCAACATCATTCATTCGTACGTACGACTTACTGTCTCCATGAACGGTGTATTACCTTTCATATTTAATTATTATATATATTATTCTAATATAAATATTCTGGATAAAAATTATATTTATATCATGATTTAAATTATGGAAAAATGATATAATAATAATAAACAATGATATAAAAAATTTAGACACATGTTATGAACAAAGTGAATATTACCTGAAGTGAAACCTTAACATAGGATTGTTTAAAAGAAAGTAATATAAAGTCATAGTAAAAATATATATGGTAATATATACAATAATATGGTTCATTAAAATATTTATAATAAATTTATATTGATTATACTAGTGTTTTGAGTTAGTACAACGAGAATCAAGACACGAGGTAATGGGATTTTATCTCAGTTTAAATTTCTGTGATATACAAGTTATGTTCGAAACTCTTTACTTTTGTTTTTTATATGAATTAACAATGATTTTGTTATAGTTATATTATAATTAAATGTATTTATAATCACATTTAAATTTTATGATCCTTCTTTCATGGGTTTTAAGTTTCAAAAATTATTAAATTGGACAAACAGTTTTGTCAAAATTTTCATTCTTTGAGACTCAAGTTTTGTTATGTACCTAAACTATTTCCTTGAGTGGTATATAATTCCATTTTACATGTTATATAATGAATATAAATATTTTCAATATATTTTTTTATCCTTGTAATTTAGTTTCATACAATGAGATTATGATCCCATGTTACATAGTTATAAGTGTTTGTTGACACAATCTCATCATTTCTTCTGAGATTTTTTTATTTTTATGCTTCATTGGATGAAATAAAATGTAAAGACCGTAAAATTCGAGGGAAATTTTTTCTTAATTTTCTTTGGATTTTTACAAGAGCGCGGTTTCAGACGGCACCTGATTCCGAGGCCCGGAGTGCCCGGAATTAATTTCCGAAGTTTGGCTCGGGTACGTTCAGTGAACGAACGAGCGGGAATTCCTAACATTTGATCCGGTGCTCGGAATTGAAATCCGAGGGCACCGATGAACTCGCAGCGCCGATATTCGCTTAATGAGACCTTTTCGGGAGTTGCGTTTGTTGCGGGTTGAAAGTTACGTTTTGGGGTTTTTCAGTTAAGTTAAATAAAATTGTGTAAAACAAATTTTATTTTAACTTATTAAAAAAACTACCTAAGGGGGTTGGAAGTGGGACCCACACCCACTTAACCTCCCTTGGGAGGATTAAGTGTGGTGGGGCCCACACGAACCCCTAAGTCTTTTCATTTTTTCTCAACATACTTAACCCCTCTTTTAATGGCTTAAGTTACCCTTATTTAATTAAGGGAGTTAATTCCCTTTTTGAATTTCAAATATTGAAATTCCTTTGTGTTGTGTTAATAAAATAAGAGGTAATCTTATTTTATTGAGAGTTCTTGGTTTGTCTTTGGAGAGCTCTCTCATCTTCAAGCTCTGACGAAGAACGAAGAACGTCTTCATCATCAACGAAGAACGATAACACTTCGTCAAGGATCATTGACTCGGCGACCCGGTATCTTCGGACCTCTTCTTCGTCCTCGGTGTCAACGAGAGGGAACGCCGCTTCCTCCTCGGACCATCTTCGTCGGCGTACAAGTTTCGCCAACGACGTGACTCTTCGAACGCATCCCTTCGTCATCGGATTTGACGAACGGCTACCGCGACACCCGACCTCTGCGACGCCGTCTTCCGCGGAGCGTAGCCGAACCTTTGAATCCTAAACCCGAGGTAGGGGTTTTTGTTTTCATTTTTGTTTCCTTACTCCTTTTCTTGATCATGAATGATAAGTATAACGTGTGGCTTATTTATTTAAGTTTCGTTTTTATTTCTTTAACGTGAGGGGGGCCGGGCCGCACGAACCCGGCCGAATCCCCCCTCCATCGTTCATGTTTGTTTATGCTGGTGGAAACAAGTAGCGTGGTGCCGTCGCACCACGCGGACGATCGTTCTTTTATTTTGTACAACGCCGTCGCGCTTCGCCGAGGAGAGTCTTCAAGAACGCGACGCCGTCGCGCCGCGTTGGAAGGATTCATGGCACGGCGAATGGGGCGCGGTGCCGTCGCACCGCGCCGGACGACGAACACCGCGGCCGGTTCCGGGCCGCGGCGGGACGAGAAGACCGCGGCCGGTTCCGGGCCGCGGCGGGACGAGGAGACCGCGGCCGGTTCCGGGCCGCGGCGGAAGGAAAGACCGGCGGCCGGGCCGCCGGCGTCGGAAGTCGAGGGCGGGACCGGAATTTCCGGTCCCGTTGGTAAAAACCGGCCGGCCAGCGGGCCGGCCGGATGTCATAAAAACCGGGGGATTAAACCCCCGGCCGGTTCTTCAAACCCCCCTCTTAATGAGGGGGGCGGTTCAATTAAAGGAGGGGGGGGGGCAAAGCCCCCCCGGTTCGTCCAGCCGGCCCCCATTTGCGGGGGCCGTTTTTTGGCAAAGGCACGGCTCAAAGCCGTGCCGCCTTGGTCAATCAGCGGGGGCAATCAAGCCCCCCGCGTGACCACCCCGTGCGGCGCCCGCCGCCGCCAGCGCGGCCCGCCGCCGCCGCCGCCACGCGGCCCGCCGTCGCCGCCACGCGGCCCGCCGCCGCCGCCGCCACGCGGCCCGCCGCTGCCGCCGCCGCGCGGCCCGCCGCCGCCGCCCGCCGCCGCCGTCCGCCGCCGCCGTCCGCCGTTGCCGGCCGCCGCGCCGTCCTGAGGGGGGGGGTCGGGCCGGGTCGGCCCGGACCCGGACCCCCCGTTTCAGACCAGATTCGGTTCTTGGCTCATAACATGAGCCTCGGACCTCCGAATGACGAACCGTCTGCGGCAACGCGATCCTTGGATCGAGACGATCGTTTCGGTATATCGCACTCAAGGTTTCGGTTTACCTTGAGTTCGGCCGGATTGGTTCGTTCACGAAACCAACCGGGCCTTCGGAGCGGAAACGCTCATATCTTGAGCTGCGGACGTCCGATTGACGTGCCGTCAGTCGCGTAGTGTTCCTCTTAGTGAGACGGATCTTTTGGCATACTCCGCCCGAGGTTTGGACGCAGGTGGAGTACGGTCGGGTTGGTTTTGCCTTAAAAACCAACCGGGCCCCGGAGACGAAAATGCCAATAACTCTCAGACCGGGCGTCCGATCGACGCGCCGTCTGTTGCGTTGAGTTCCTGTTGACGATACGGAACTTTTGGATACATCAACTTCGGTCTTCGTGACAGTTGATGTATCAGCCTCTCGGCTCGTGGAGCGGATCCTCCGTACGAGCTTGCTGTGTGCGGGAACCCTAGTGCTGGCTGCGACTGTTCTACTGCTACGACTGCTACTGTGACTGCGACGACGACAGTACAGAGATCCTGTGTGGATTCGACGACGACAGTACAGAGATCCTGTGTGGACTCGACGACGACGACTACAGCACTCAGCGATCCTACGTGGATCAGTGCTACAGGTTCTGTGTGAGCCCGATCCTGTGTGGGTCCTTGCGCTCAGCGGTTCTGTGTGAGCCAGCGCCTACAGGTTCTGTGTGAGCCCGATCCTGTGTGGGTCTTTGCGGGGGTTAGTTACCTATCGATCCTTCGTGGGTCCGACGACTTAGATGGATCAGTGATCATCTTTATCGTCCTTGAAGAAGTATACCTGTGTGAGCTGAATCCTGTTGCTTCCTGTGTGGATTGTGTTGTGAAATCCTGAGTGGATTATATTTTGCTTTCCTTTGTGGAATACGTATACTTTCCTGCGTGGACTGAGTTATACTTGGGCTCGGAGGTTGGAGCGTATTTGAATTGATGACTTAGGTATATGTATGGGCATATACCTAAGCAGTGTTGGTTGTTACTTCGTGATTGTACTTTACTTCGTGGTTTATCCTTTGTGGATTTTGAGAGACCTTCAGGGGTCTCGGGGTCCCTACTGAGTAGCTTATACTCACCCCTGCACGGGCTTCGCCCGCACTACGTTGTGTTGGTTGCAGACGACGGACATCGTTGACCTTAGCTGAGGCTTGCGGAGCGGGACGGTACCCGGAGGTGGACCACTGGGCGGGACGAGCACAGGAGCGGACGGTGGGACCCGTGGAGCAGAGGAGCTATCTGTACCCACCCTTCAGGTGGGGTTTCCAGTGGACAGCTCGGAGTAGCGGCTTTTACTTTTCAGTTGCTGTTTTTTTCCTTTTTGAGTTGTACTTTACTTTCAGTTTGGGTTTGTATTCTGGCCCATTTACTTTTCCGCACTTCCAGTTGTACTCTGCTTGTTTAGTGTTTACTTCCGCTTGTTTACTCTGTGGTGTGTGTTTACTTTTCAAAGGCAATGCCTTCCCTTTTTACCGGGATTTTCGCCTTGGTGCTAGTCGCCAGCCCCTGGCCTATGGAAGGCGGGCTTGGGGTAGTCACGGCTCGGACCCCGAGGGCGGGTCGTGACAAATTGGTATCAGAGGAGTTCGGTTCTACCGCGAACTCTGATCTTTTCTATGTGAAGCAATAATGTTTAGCGTATTGAGTGTGGATATCAGTCCAGGGAGTCCAGTGTTGGTGCGGCGGCCGACGTATCCGTACACCAGGACCCTGACTTCTGATTTCCGACTTAATGCACGAAAACATTGATTGCGTGTGTGTTTCAAGTTTTCTTTGTGATTACTTATTTCAGCTCACCAGGTATACTGTTCTAACCGTGGCGCACCTGTTTCCTTTTCAGGATGGCCCCACGACGGCAGCCAGCTAGGGTTCCGATAGTCGAGCGAGACGACAGCCCACCGAGCGACGAGGCCTCGGTGCAGGGCCCTTTTCCAGTAGTGGCACCGGCGGTAGCTTTACCCGCCGATCCCCCGATGCTTCCAGCAGCAGCTGCTGACGATGCACGTCGCCTCAGCGCACTGCATGAGTTTCAGCGCCAGCGTCCGCCTAGGTTTCGCTGGGAGACGGATCCCCAGGCAGCAGAGGACTGGCTGGAGGCAGTGGTTCGAGTGTTTAGGCTAGTGAGGACACCAGCAGACCTCATGGTGATCCTCGCTGCGAGCCTACTACACGCAGCAGCTGGACGATGGTGGAGCTTGATGCTCCAGGTGCACGATGAGGCATCTCTACTCTGGACGGACTTCGAGAGCCTCTTCCGCTCGGAGTTCGTCCCAGCCACCCTTCGTGCGGTGCGTATCCAGGAGCTTCTACAGCTGCGGCAGGGCAGCATGACGGTCGCCCAGTACTCGGCGAGATTTACCGATCTCTCGCGCTACTCGACCGACATGGTACGGGACCCATTCTTCCGGGCCCGGACTTTCGAGCAGGGTTTGAGACACGAGATCAGGGCATCGCTGATCTCCCTCAGCATACCGACTCAGACAGGAGTACTGGAGCGGGCTCTTCTGATCGAGAGCTTCCTTGCTGAGTCTACACCAGCACAGCGACCCACCGCAGGGCGGCACGTGGCAGAGTCATCTGCAGCAGGCAGTCGACGGATGACTCAGGGGTCCAGGCAGACCAGACCTTCAGGCCGACGATCTCAGGGCACTGGCTCAGCAGTGCGGGGCACACAGCGCGGAGCCAGTCTTCCGAGAGGCAGGCAGTGCTACTCGTGCGGCGGGCAGGGCCACATGGCTCGCGACTGCCCGACCCGCCGTGCCGAGGAGCAGCAGTCAGTTGATGGACCACCGAGGCAGAGGCAGAGGGTCGACCGTGGCGGTCCGCAGGGAGGAGGCGGACGAGGCAGAGGAGCTGGACGAGCAGCTGGTGGAGGCCGACGCTTTGAGGCTCTACCACCACCACCACCAGGAGGTCCACCCCGACCACAGGGAGTTGGCGGGCAGCGACAGGCACAGCTCCAGGCAGCAGAGGCCTACGACCACGGCGCACCCGAGATGATTCGAGGTACTATCTGTGTCTATTCCACCCTTGCTGCAGTTCTTATAGACACAGGAGCGAGTCATTCTTTCATAGCCGCTGCCCTTGTTCGGAGCTCGGAGATTCCGACAGAGCCGTTGGCTCGATCCTTACGGCTAGAGACTCCTACGGGAGCAGACTCGACGATTACGCACTGGTTCCGGCAGTGTGAGCTTACTCTAGGAGGCGAGAGCTTCGGCTGGGATCTTCTTGTAGCAGCGTCGAGGCCTTACGACGTCATCTTGGGCATGGATTGGCTGTCTACGGTCCATGCACAGATTGACTGTTTTAGGCGCAAGGTGCGATGTGTACGCACCGACGGGAGCAGGTTCACCTTCACCGGCGAGAAGGGAGCCTTAGCAGCACAGGATGGACTTCCGCGGAGGAGAGGACAGCCCATCACTCATCAGTTGGCTAGCCTTATCCTTGGAGCAGTTGACGTGCGGAGTCCTGGTTTTCCTGCAGTGGTGGATCAGTATGCGGACGTTTTTCCCGACGATGTTCCAGGGCTACCTCCTCGCAGAGAGGTAGACTTTTATATTGACTTGTACCCCGGGACAGCCCCGATATCCACTCCAGCATATCGGATGGCCCCCGACGAGCTTCGAGAGCTACGGGTACAGTTGGAGGACTTGCAGGGCAAGGGGTTCATCCGACCCAGTGTTTCACCCTGGGCTTCCCCGATATTGTTCGCCAAGAAGGCGGACGGGAGCTTGCGACTTTGTGTTGACTATCGTCGCCTGAACCAGGTGACAGTGAGGAACAAGTATCCGCTACCGAGGATTGATGACCTCTTTGATCAGCTCAAGGGAGCATGGTGGTTCTCGAAGATAGACCTCAGGTCAGGCTATCATCAGCTCAGAGTCAGAGACGAGGATGTGCAGAAGACGGCCTTCAGATGTCGGTATGGCCACTATGAGTTCTTGGTTATGCCTTTCGGTGTAACCAATGCTCCAGCAGTGTTCATGGCTCTCATGAACAGGATCTTTCAGCCATACCTCGATCGGTTTGTCGTGGTCTTCATCGACGACATTCTGATTTACTCTTCGACAGAGGAGGAGCACGCCTATCACTTGCGAGTTGTTCTTGACACACTCCGAGAGCACCAGATTTATGGTAAGCTCTCGAAGTGCCAGTTCTGGATACGTGAGGTCCACTTTTTGGGACACGTTATCTCTGAGGCGGGAGTTGCAGTGGATCCCGCGAAGATTGAGGCTGTGTTAGCATGGGAGCCACCCAGGAGCGTGACTGAGGTTCGGAGTTTCTTGGGACTAGCTGGTTACTATCGGAGATTTGTGCCGAACTTCTCCAGAGTTGCGGCATCACTCACAGCTTTGACGAAGAAGGGGAAACCCTTCGTATGGTCAGACAGATGTCAGCAGAGCTTCCAGGAGCTGAGACAGAGATTGACTAGCGCACCTATCTTGAGGTTGCCTGAGGAGGGAGTAGGGTACGTAGTCTACTGCGATGCATCAGGGACCGGACTCGGATGTGTTCTGATGCAGGAGCGGGCAGTGATCGCCTATGGATCACGACAGTTGAGACCGCATGAGCAGAACTACGCTACCCATGACCTGGAGTTAGCAGAAGTGGTCTTCGCCCTGAAGACATGGCGACATTATCTGATGGGCGGGCGCTTTACAGTCTTTTCCGATCATCAGAGTCTCAGGTATATCTTCTCGCAGAAGGACCTGAACCTGAGACAGCGACGATGGCTCGAGTTCCTCCAGGACTATGACTTTGAGATAGTCTATACACCTGGGAAGGGGAACGTAGTAGCCGATGCCCTCAGCAGGAGGACGGGCATTCAGCTACTCGAGGAGGCGACGGAGCAGCTAGCCTCTTTGCAGATATCCTTCGTGGATAGAGATGGAGCAGCCTTTCTTCAGTCTCTCACAGTCACTCCTCCACTACTGCAGCGAGTCAGGGAGGCACAGCATGGGGACGCTGACTGTGAGACACGGCGTGCACAGATATCCTCGGGACAGGAACCTGATGGTTTCTCCCTTGGAGCTGAGCACGACATCCTTTTCAGAGGACGTACCATGGTACCAGTAGCTTTGCGAGAGGAAGTACTGAGAGAATTTCACACTTCTCCTTTAGCGGTACATCCTGGAGTGGCAAAGATGTACCAGGACCTCAGACGACAGCAGTGGTGGCCGGGCATGAAGAAGGCTGTAGCAGAGTTCGTTTCTCGATGCCTTACCTGTCAACAGGTGAAGGCAGAGCATCAGGTACCAGCAGGCTTGGTACAGCCCTTGGAGGTTCCGGAGTGGAAGTGGGACGGCATATCTATGGACTTCGTGACTGGACTTCCACGCTCTTCCAGAGGTCACGACTCCATCTGGGTGATTGTTGACCGACTCACCAAGTCGGCACACTTCTTACCCATCAGAGAGCAGGGCTCAGTGGAGAGCTTGGGACGTCTCTATGTTCAAGAGATTGTGCGGCTCCACGGCGTGCCATCATCTATCGTTTCCGATCGTGATGCCCGCTTTACTTCCCGGCTTTGGAAGGGGTTACAGGAGGCGTTCGGGACGCAGCTACGTCTTAGCACAGCTTTTCACCCTCAGACGGATGGTCAGACGGAGAGGACCATTCAGACTCTCGAGGACATGCTCCGCGCATGTGTCCTCGACTTTGGTCGTAGCTGGGAGGACCACCTACCTTTGGTGGAGTTCGCATACAACAACAGCTATCACTCCACCATCGGAATGGCACCGTACGAGGTGTTGTACGGCCGACCATGTAGATCTCCTTTGTGCTGGACAGACCCTGGGGAGTCAGCACTAGTGGGACCGGAGATGGTCCAGGCCACGACAGAGAAGGTCCAGGTCATCCAGGAGCGGATGAGGACAGCTCAGAGCCGGCAGAAGTCATACGCTGACAGGAGGCGGAGGCCACTGGAGTTCGAGGATGGCGACCACGTCTTCTTGCGGGTCTCACCTCGACGTGGTATTCGGAGATTTGGCCGAGGCGGCAAGTTATCTCCGCGCTTCATCGGACCTTTCCAGATTCTCAGCAGGATTGGCGAGGTGGCTTATCGCCTGGCTCTACCACCTCAGTTGCACCGGGTGCACGACGTCTTCCACGTATCTCAGCTGAGGAGATACGTGCACGACCCGACGCACATCTTTGACCATGGGGAGCTTGACGTTGACGATGGGGCGACTTTTACGGAGGTCCCGGTGGAGATAGAGGATCGACAGGAGCGGGTCCTGCGTGGGCGATCGATTCCTCTTGTGCGCATCAGATGGCAGCACGGGAATCTCCAGGAGAGCACATGGGAGCGGGAGGCTCAGATGCGTGCTCAGTACCCTCATTTGTTCCCCTAGTTTTTGATGTATCTTTACGGGGACGTAATGCCCTGAGGTGGGAGTAATGTAAAGACCGTAAAATTCGAGGGAAATTTTTTCTTAATTTTCTTTGGATTTTTACAAGAGCGCGGTTTCAGACGGCACCTGATTCCGAGGCCCGGAGTGCCCGGAATTAATTTCCGAAGTTTGGCTCGGGTACGTTCAGTGAACGAACGAGCGGGAATTCCTAACATTTGATCCGGTGCTCGGAATTGAAATCCGAGGGCACCGATGAACTCGCAGCGCCGATATTCGCTTAATGAGACCTTTTCGGGAGTTGCGTTTGTTGCGGGTTGAAAGTTACGTTTTGGGGTTTTTCAGTTAAGTTAAATAAAATTGTGTAAAACAAATTTTATTTTAACTTATTAAAAAACCTACCTAAGGGGGTTGGAAGTGGGACCCACACCCACTTAACCTCCCTTGGGAGGATTAAGTGTGGTGGGGCCCACACGAACCCCTAAGTCTTTTCATTTTTTCTCAACATACTTAACCCCTCTTTTAATGGCTTAAGTTACCCTTATTTAATTAAGGGAGTTAATTCCCTTTTTGAATTTCAAATATTGAAATTCCTTTGTGTTGTGTTAATAAAATAAGAGGTAATCTTATTTTATTGAGAGTTCTTGGTTTGTCTTTGGAGAGCTCTCTCATCTTCAAGCTCTGACGAAGAACGAAGAACGTCTTCATCATCAACGAAGAACGATAACACTTCGTCAAGGATCATTGACTCGGCGACCCGGTATCTTCGGACCTCTTCTTCGTCCTCGGTGTCAACGAGAGGGAACGCCGCTTCCTCCTCGGACCATCTTCGTCGGCGTACAAGTTTCGCCAACGACGTGACTCTTCGAACGCATCCCTTCGTCATCGGATTTGACGAACGGCTACCGCGACACCCGACCTCTGCGACGCCGTCTTCCGCGGAGCGTAGCCGAACCTTTGAATCCTAAACCCGAGGTAGGGGTTTTTGTTTTCATTTTGGTTTCCTTACTCCTTTTCTTGATCATGAATGATAAGTATAACGTGTGGCTTATTTATTTAAGTTTCGTTTTTATTTATTTAACGTGAGGGGGGCCGGGCCGCACGAACCCGGCCGAATCCCCCCTCCATCGTTCATGTTTGTTTATGCTGGTGGAAACAAGTAGCGTGGTGCCGTCGCACCACGCGGACGATCGTTCTTTTATTTTGTACAATGCCGTCGCGCTTCGCCGAGGAGAGTCTTCAAGAACGCGACGCCGTCGCGCCACGTTGGAAGGATTCATGGCACGGCGAATGGGGCGCGGTGCCGTCGCACCGCGCCGGACGACGAACACCGCGGCCGGTTCCGGGCCGCGGCGGGACGAGAAGACCGCGGCCGGTTCCGGGCCGCGGCGGGACGAGGAGACCGCGGCCGGTTCCGGGCCGCGGCGGAAGGAAAGACCGGCGGCCGGGCCGCCGGCGTCGGAAGTCGAGGGCGGGACCGGAATTTCCGGTCCCGTTGGTAAAAACCGGCCGGCCAGCGGGCCGGCCGGATGTCATAAAAACCGGGGGATTAAACCCTCGGCCGGTTCTTCAAACCCCCCTCTTAATGAGGGGGGCGGTTCAATTAAAGGAGGGGGGGGCAAAGCCCCCCCGGTTCGTCCAGCCGGCCCCCATTTGCGGGGGCCGTTTTTTGGCAAAGGCACGGCTCAAAGCCGTGCCGCCTTGGTCAATCAGCGGGGGCAATCAAGCCCCCCGCGTGACCACCCCGTGCGGCGCCCGCCGCCGCCAGCGCGGCCCGCCGCCGCCGCCGCCACGCGGCCCGCCGTCGCCGCCACGCGGCCCGCCGCCGCCGCCGCCACGCGGCCCGCCGCTGCCGCCGCCACGCGGCCCGCCGCCGCCGCCCGCCGCCGCCGTCCGCCGCCGCCGTCCGCCGCCGCCGGCCGCCGCGCCGTCCTGAGGGGGGGGGGGGGTCGGGCCGGGTCGGCCCGGACCCGGACCCCCCGTTTCGGACCAGATTCGGTTCTTGGCTCATAACTTGAGCCTCAGACCTCCGAATGACGAACCGTCTGCGGCAACGCGATCCTTGGATCGAGAAGATCGTTTCGGTATATCGCACTCAAGGTTTCGGTTTACCTTGAGTTCGGCCGGATTGGTTCGTTCACGAAACCAACCGGGCCTTCGGAGCGGAAACGCTCATATCTTGAGCTGCGGACGTCCGATTGACGTGCCGTCAGTCGCGTAGTGTTCCTCTTAGTGAGACGGATCTTTTGGCATACTCCGCCCGAGGTTTGGACGCAGGTGGAGTACGGTCGGGTTGGTTTTGCCTTAAAAACCAACCGGGCCCCGGAGACGAAAATGCCAATAACTCTCAGACCGGGCGTCCGATCGACGCGCCGTCTGTTGCGTTGAGTTCCTGTTGACGATACGGAACTTTTGGATACATCAACTTCGGTCTTCGTGACAGTTGATGTATCAGCCTCTCGGCTCGTGGAGCGGATCCTCCGTACGAGCTTGCTGTGTGCGGGAACCCTAGTGCTGGCTGCGACTGTTCTACTGCTACGACTGCTACTGTGACTGCGACGACGACAGTACAGAGATCCTGTGTGGATTCGACGACGACAGTACAGAGATCCTGTGTGGACTCGACGACGACGACTACAGCACTCAGCGATCCTACGTGGATCAGTGCTACAGGTTCTGTGTGAGCCCGATCCTGTGTGGGTCCTTGCGCTCAGCGGTTCTGTGTGAGCCAGCGCCTACAGGTTCTGTGTGAGCCCGATCCTGTGTGGGTCTTTGCGGGGGTTAGTTACCTATCGATCCTTCGTGGGTCCGACGACTTAGATGGATCAATGATCATCTTTATCGTCCTTGAAGAAGTATACCTGTGTGAGCTGAATCCTGTTGCTTCCTGTGTGGATTGTGTTGTGAAATCCTGAGTGGATTATATTTTGCTTTCCTTTGTGGAATACGTATACTTTCCTGCGTGGACTGAGTTATACTTGGGCTCGGAGGTTGGAGCGTATTTGAATTGATGACTTAGGTATATGTATGGGCATATACCTAAGCAGTGTTGGTTGTTACTTCGTGATTGTACTTTACTTCGTGGTTTATCCTTTGTGGATTTTGAGAGACCTTCAGGGGTCTCGGGGTCCCTACTGAGTAGCTTATACTCACCCCTGCACGGGCTTCGCCCGCACTACGTTGTGTTGGTTGCAGACGACGGACAGCGTTGACCTTAGCTGAGGCTTGCGGAGCGGGACGGTACCCGGAGGTGGACCACTGGGCGGGACGAGCACAGGAGCGGACGGTGGGACCCGTGGAGCAGAGGAGCTATCTGTACCCACCCTTCAGGTGGGGTTTCCAGTGGACAGCTCGGAGTAGCGGCTTTTACTTTTCAGTTGCTGTTTTTTCCCTTTTTGAGTTGTACTTTACTTTCAGTTTGGGTTTGTATTCTGGCCCATTTACTTTTCCGCACTTCCAGTTGTACTCTGCTTGTTTAGTGTTTACTTCCGCTTGTTTACTCTGTGGTGTGTGTTTACTTTTCAAAGGCAATGCCTTCCCTTTTTACCGGGATTTTCGCCTTGGTGCTAGTCGCCAGCCCCTGGCCTATGGAAGGCGGGCTTGGGGTAGTCACGGCTCGGACCCCGAGGGCGGGTCGTGACATAAAATGATCCATATCTCAAAGAAATTAATAAATTTTATTATAACGTAGTTATCAATATTATAATCATTTATTGGTACTAATTTTCTACTATGTTTTCAAAAATTAATTAAGAAATCATTTTTAAAAAATCCTGACTTTACCCTCCCTTCAGTCGGAAATCTATGTTTTCTAAAAAGGGTTTCCCAGAATATTATACCATTATATTATATTATTAAAAATAAATTTTTAAACTTTTTTTATTTTACCAACATATTAAATGTAATCTTCTTGTCACCTTCCAAACAATTCATTCGTTCTAACCTTTTTACTGCGAAAAAGTAATGTTATTTTTATCTCGTATGACTTGTACGGATTTACCCACCATCATTTCTTTGAAGATTCCTTTTTATTTTAAAAGGAAAATCTTTAATAAAATGATTTTAAATTTAATTTTCATGGAAAAGGGGTTTAGAAAATTATTTAAAGTTATCATTATAAGTGTTAAAGGTATTTCCCATGAACATTATTTTAAAATGGTTTTAAGTATTTAAAATCCTTCTTCATAGAAGAAATGATATTTTATATAAGAAATTTTTTTGAATGCTATTTTGAAGTTTTTTTCCATCTAAGATTACATTCATTGATATTACTCATACACTTATAGGAAATGATCCAAGGGTTAACTTAATAGTTCTTTCTTAAGTGTTTTATGTTTTTGATGGATTGATGTTTAAGAAATCTGTTTCACTTCCATAGGTTCTATGCTTTTGAAACCTGCTAATTTTCATAGGTTATGAATTCATTAAGTCATTATTAACCCTATATATTTTCATTGGTTATGATGTGAATAAGAATTAATGATCTCAATTTCATTTTATGGGTTATGATTTGATGTTTATAAGAGTTGTGTCTTTTTATGGGTCTCGATATGAGGAATGTTTTTTTTATATTTTGGCACATGTGTGGATGATTTTACTAATAGATAGGTGGGACCTATATATCCATCCAATTGATTGGGTAATGATATGTTTTATATGATCTAAATGGGTACACGGGTTGTATCCCAATACTGAAAAGAAATAGATTATATGGGTTGCAGCCGGAGCCTGAAAAGAAAGAGGGTATATGGTAGTAGACCAAGCCCAAAAACGAGATGGTATATGGGTTGTATTCCAAGACTGAAAGAAATAGGGTACACAGGTAGTATCCTAATCTCAAAACAACAAGGTATATTGGTTATATCCCAAACCTAAAAAAAATTGAGTACACAGATAATAGACCAATCCCAAAAATAAGATGGTGCATGGGTTTTAGTGCCATCCTAAAAGAAAGAGTGTACACTGGTAGTAGCCCAATCCTGAAAACAAGAAGGTACATGGGTTTTATCCCAAGCCTATAAGAAATTGGGTACACCATTTTCTAGAAAAAGCCTAAAGTAGGTACATATGTCATATCCCAATCCTAACTTTTTATAATGGTCTTGGTAGGTATCCTTGATATAAAAGTTTCTATTCTTATATGTATGCCACAAATCCTATATCTTATTCCTTAGTTATGATTTCATGGATCATGATATTTATTTCCTTATGATTCATGTATTCTAAAATTCCAATATTTTCCCCATAACTCATGTTTATGATCTTTAGCATGTAGGGTACTATCTCCTCATATTATAATCGCATTATCATACCTATATGTTCATTTTTATGCTTACATTCCTCTCTTATTTAGCCTTACTAAGCATCTAATCTCAACCCATTATTATGTTTCCTTTCTCCATGTTATGAAGAATGGTTTTTAGGTATAAGTACTAAAGGTATAGATATTTACAGTCTGTTTTGAAGATATTTTAGTAGATAGAATATTATGTTTCCGTGATTCCAAAGATACTATCCTATTACGGTCCTTTGGAATTTATTTTTGTAATGTACTAAATATTCATCAAAAGTGATATAATATCCATGTATGTTAACCCTGGGTCTCTATATTAAATTCAATAACATCAGGGTTTTCAATTTTTAAAAATTGATTTCAAATTTGGATTCAAAAGGTCAAAATTTATTAAGACCTTTCTATTTTTTTCCAATTTAAATAGTAACCATGGTAAATTTTGTTACCACAATAAAGGGTAAATTAGGTAATTTAAGATAATATTAAAATTAAAAAGACTATAAAATGAATCTAAAAATTTTAAAAACTTTTTTTGATGAATTAAATTCTTCCCTTAACACTTAAGGATCTAAATTAAGTCATTTAATGGAAACTGGTCCATAAAGACCACTTATATAATATTTATATAAAATAAAGACCGAATATGTCATTTTTTGTCTTTACTATCTCTTTTGGGTCCATATTGGGAAAATGAATGTTATAAATGAATATAAATGTCAATTTGTAACTACATAAATATATTTTCATGATATAAATTTATTTTTAACAATTTGAGCCACTTTGATAAAATTATTATATTTATAATATTTTATTTAAAAAATTAAAGATGTCACATTCATGTTTTAAATAGTATATAATTTTTAATATATAAATAAAAAATATATATATTTGAATATAAATTTTATTATGAAATATAAAATATATTTATTTATCAGAGTAATTTATTTTTAATTTTTATTTTAAAAAATATATTAAATAATTATATAACACTAGTGTAGTAATTATTTTATTAATCGAAATACCAACAAAATTTTATTAAAACTCTTAAAATAAATACAATTTGAGATAATTATTATAGGAAAATAATTTTATAGATTACCTTGACCTTTTAGGGTTATAATAAAATAATTATTTCTAAGTTAAATTTTTTTATTGATATTTTTAAAAATAAAGGAAATACATTGAGTCAAATTTGACACTACAGATATTTTATTAAAGTAATGTTTTATTAAATTATTTAGGAATAATATAACTTCCTTAAAAATAAAAAATAACTATAATATGGTATAAAATGTTATAAAATATTCATTTATAGTCTAATTGAAATAAAATAAGAAAAAAATATGACCTTTTAATATTAAAAACTTTGTTAACTTAGTTAAAAATAAAATGGGTTAAATAAGGGTTAATCAAAATGAGAAGTTATAAAAAAATACCAAAACATGTTAAAAATATATTTGTTGATGGAATTTCAACATTATATCATATTATATTTGAATCCATATCCTTTTTGAGGAATTTTTTATTAAAATTGAATTTATTATAAATTAATATTTTCAGAAATTCTAAAAGTACCCCTCACATCAATTATAAAAGGGAACCTCTTCCATCCCCTATTCTTGTCACTTTTAGCCTTTAATATTGACAATAAAATACCCATTTTTCTTATCCACATCCCTCTTAATATTACAGAGGTTGTTTTCATATCAAAATACCAACTCTATTGTCCCTAAGTGGTGATCTAGAGGAAGCTCACCGAAGAAGTGGCAATCTCCTTTACAGACTCCTTCAAGATTATATCTACTTATACTTCCCCTTCATGTGTTATTTCCATTATAAAGTAATAAATATATTATAAAATATATTATAATATTTTATTACAATTATATAACAATCATATTTCACCTTTTATCCATCAAACAAAAAATAAAAGTGCCACACATGCGTATGTATGGCTTATCGTCTCCACACCATGATGTACTTAATTTTTCGTCACCACTATATGGATGGGTATAATAATGGAAATAATATATATATAATTATTATAAAATGATATTTAATTTGTTACAAAATATATATCATCCACTTTCTTACCTTTTTACTATTAAGGGAATAATGCCATCGCTCATGTGTACGTACGACCTTCAGTCTCCTTGACGTAATGTGATTCATCTTCCATATTCACCATTAAATAATGATTTTATAAATTTATATAATATATATATATATATATATATATATTAACTCAATCTAATTCTTTAAATTTTTTAAATATATCATATGTACAAGAATTGGTACCTATATGACAAAACATGCATATGAAAATGAAGTAGTTAACACCCAAAAGAAGAGTAATAATGAAATATTATTAACAAGCATGTGATAATGATAGTATAAGATATCATAAATATTAATATGGTTATATAATAATTCAATAATATTCTTTAATCCATTATATATTATTTTATGATATGTATAAAGAAAATCAAACCTATGATAAGGTTTAATTTCACATTCTCATTTTTATTTGGGATTGTTTATACGTAAGTATATAATGGGGATATTTATCTTCCTTTTACATATTTAATGAAATATTTACTCCAAAATATATTTACTATTATTCTACAATTTTTTAAATAAATTTTTATTCATGTGAAAATTTTACTAAACGGCTTGAAATATATCTTTTCGTCATTTTCTTGATGAGGCACTTTTTAAATTTTTTGAAACAAGTACGTGAGAAATTATTTCCATCTTATATAAAATTAATGGATTTTTTATTATTTCATGATTTATTAGTACCATGAAACTTCAATTATAATATTTCATGTTTTTTTCCAAAAACAAATTCTTTTAAAATTTCATGACATTTTAATAAAAGAAAATGTTTTAAAACAGACAGGATATTCTCCTCGAGAATTATTTTCAAGTGATATCTAAATATTATTTTCTATATATGATGTAATTCCTTCCATTGTAGTTTTACGTTTATTATGGAATGATATTTATGAAACTTATTTATATTTTATGGGTTATGTTATGATGGAATGATGGTTATGAAATGTATTTCTTTTATGTCTTTGATGAATGAATTATGTTCTTATGTCACATATATGTATGGTTTTAATTATGTGATCGGTGGGACCAATATATCCATACAATTAATTGGGTAATGACTTATATCTCATGATATAGAAAGTACTATAATGTAAAATTGTCTCATTTCATAAATACTGGGCTAGACTGGGTAGAAAAGTTGGTTCAGTAACACAGGACTAAAACAAGGAGTGAACTCAGTTTAGTAAAGGAATTTTTTCACTATGATGGCCTTGGAAATGATCCTTGAATAAGATAGAAATGGTTTTCTTTGATTATGTTTGTGCCAAAATTTTATTTCCTTTGTTATGGTCTCATGAAATATGTACTTTATGAACTTAAATGTTTTGTCCCATGACATGCCATCATGATCATTGATATGCATGATATAATTTTCAAATTTTTTTCTTACATTATTTTCCCCCATGGTTATGATATGATTGATACCCCCTTGTTTTCCCTTACTGATCTTCTAAGATCACTATTTATTATTTTTATTTTCTCTAGGATATTAATAAGGGTATTAAGTAAAATGTTTCAAAATGGGGTTCTAGTTATGAAGGAATAAGTAGAAGAGGATGAAGATGTTTTATGAAACAATTGTTTATGTTTCCCACATTCCAATAACAATTAACTTATATGATCCTAGTATGGTTTTATTATATAATGCAATGAATATTATTCTATTTGAAAGTATATTTTTGTATGAAAATTATGGGCCATTATATCAGTCTTAGGCCCACTCATTATGCACTAGTGATGATCGAGTTAATACCCAGTCAACCCCTTTAAGAGTTTTACCCATAGGTTGAAATGTGTAACAACCACATCAACATTGTAGTATATAAAAAGTGATGTATTTTCTTGGGAAAACATTTAATCTATAATTTACCAAAACCTTATGATATTATCCTATACTTAGACTTATCCTCAGTCTCACATATTTATTCCTTGTATGTTCTTTTTTTAGATTTGGGATGGTTTTTTTTTTGGTTTGGAATATATTGGTTAATTATAGTAGAATTTGAAAGGGTTTTGGAATTTATCAATTCAAAATGGACTGGTCTACACCATGGTCCAAGCTCTTTTAGTCCTTGGTAGTTCCCATGAACCACGAGTAGAACCACCATGCCTAGTGGAGGACATGGTTCCAGGTACGATAGGTCAGGTCTCATCCTATTCTCTATGACCAATAAGGAATCAACATGACCATAGTGGAGGCATTTCCCATTCTAAAATCCATAGACCTTTTTTTGACGACATGCTCAATGAGTGTGTTGGTCATCTTGGTGTAGTGTAACCGAGACCACCATTGGTGTGGTGAACACCTACCACATAAAAATATCATATGTTTCATAATTTTAAACAACTAAATTAGTAACCTATTTTTAGGATGGTTTCATACATATTTATGGAATCTTGGGGTACAGTTACGAGGTGGTTTTTAATGTGGCATTAACTCTCTTTTTTTTCTATATGAATCCCTCATTTTCATTTGGTTTCAATGTTTTCCATTCTAGATGATACTTGGGAATATATTTGAATTATCCATTCGTGTTCTGACTTCTATAGAAGGTGATATAGTTTCTCTCAGCAAAGTTATCATTCCTCCTTGATATGATATCTATTTAAAGAATATCGAGGATGGATTTATTTGATCATTATAAAAGAATAATTGATACATGTGACTCCCTTTGACTCTTTTGATATCAGGGATATCGAATTATAGTTTAGTGATGTGAACCCTTTGTTTATAAACTCCTATTACTACTATTTATATCCCATATTCTTATTTAGTGTGTGGATCCCATCATCATTTCCATAAAAAAAATTTGAGGTGGGTAGTCTTATCTATTGTTTTTTTATTAGCAATACATGATATGGTTTTTTATTCTATTTTCTAAATGATATGTGGTATAACAATTGATCTTATTGATATGATTTCGTAAATTATTTCTAAAAAAAGATTGTTTTCCCCTTGTTTAAAAAATAAATATTTTTTAATAGCACTACGTAATGGTTTATGGAATTGGTTTTCAAAGAATTATTTTGATGAAAATGTTTGTTTATAAATTGTTTATGAAATGTTATAAACCCTTTGAGATATTTTTAAATAAACTACTCATGGGATCTTTTGGAACCAAAGTGGTGGTTTTAGTATTTATACTTTTTCTTTCCATATGTAGGGGGTTCACTCATTGGGTGTTCTTCTATTTTATAGGACATCTTATTCTAGGGACTTATTTATCTAACACCTTACGTTGTACACTCAAGTGATGTTCCTCTATTTCATTGGCCCTATTTTTCTAGGGGCTTGTTTCTCTGACACTGTAGGGGTTCATCATTGGGGTGTTCCTATGTTTCATATGCCCTATTATTTTAGGGACTCGTTTAGTGCCCACTATATCTTGAATTTGTTTTAAGGTAAAAGTTACCTAGTTATCCCGAACCTATGTTTTTCTAGGGGTTCCATCCATTTTTAGGTTTTTATATGGATATATAATATCATATTTGATAAAGAAAAAATGTTTTACTTGAAATGTTTCTTGAACTATTTTACATGGAATACATTTTAGAACCATTAAATGGGAAATTTCTTACCATCCTTTCGATATGAATGTGAAAACTATTTTATATTTATGTATTTTTCATATGTTGAGTATATTGGGATTTTTTAACATAGAAATCATATATAACACTTGGGTGGGATCCTATTGGTATTGATTTTGTTTCACACCCTAGACACTCTATTGGGGTTTTGTAGAACTTATTTTGTTTGATACGGGAAAGGGAAAAGCATCGTAGTTGGGTGATAGATTTTCATGTCAACTGGGCATGAGTAGTTTGTGGTAATATAGTGGAATGTTTCCAACATATCATATGGAGTACCCATTGGTAGTTTTTGTTTTTATTATAGTTTATTTATTGGTTATATATCTTGGTTTTGACTTGGTTCTTTATTTATATCGCTACTACTATTGGTTTATGGTTATGTAATATTTCCCTTTTTGTTATAATTATCTTCTCACATACCATGTTGCATGTTTTGGTTTGGGAAAACCATTAACTCTATTTATTTTTAGATTCTTGTGTGCTATTGTCTAACTTGTGGGGATCATAAAAACCCTTCAGATCTTATAACAATGTGTTTTGGAGCCTAGTTTTATGGGTTTTCTAGGCTAGGTTATGACAATCATAGATTCTCATAAGGTTATGTTCTCTAATCTATGGTTTACTAGATCTAGTTCCCAAGGATTATAATAAGCATGAATCAATACTCACTACAAATACATGACTCATGTAACCCAGAGTTGGTTGTTATATTACTACATTAGCAAAAGATAAAATAGATCACACCCAACATGATAAAATGTTTAGTAGTCTTTGAAGAATATATACATACATGAATTTAAAATAAAATTTAAAAACATAAAATATAACACAACATGTTATTTTATAACATTATTATACCCACAATAATATCCTTATATATCTATACTTGTATAATTCTCAACATCTTGGGGAAAGGAAATATACTATAAGGGTGGATTTAAATGATCATTAATGGAATGATTATAGTGTAATAGATCATATAATAAATAAGGCATGAATAATATGGAAGGAATGATTGATGATCAAATAATTCCATATAAATAGTCACTTTTTCTTGAAACCTATACATGGATAGAAAACTATTCAAATAATAATACATACATCAATAACATATTTAATAATTATCGAATGAACAATTCTATACATATTAAACTTACCATTGAGACCTCATTACAAGACATTATATAAAAATTGACAGGGAATATTCCAAATACCTATCCCTTTTTTCATGAGGCCCAATGATACATATTTGGGATATGTAATCAAAATTATCACCTATAACTTAATAATTCCAATGTATTCAACATATAAAAAACAATAAAACGTAATAAACATGCCTTAATATTTAGTAACTATTTGTATTTGAAGAACTAGATTACACATTTTCAATACATTTCCCAAAAAATGGCCTTAATCCATCCGAATAAATATGGTGAATGGTATCATTATATTGTAACCTTAGTAAAGTATACTATTCATCAAAAATTTATTACATAAATTCAAATACTTTTTAAAGATCACCAGAACACTTCTTGAGAAAAATTCCTTTCTAATTTTGAAATAATATATTCAAAATATATTTTTTTTAAAACATTAGGAAAAACGTTTCTATAGAAATAACTATGAAATTTTTTAATTTAATGTTAAAATTAAATTTTAGTCATGATGGTTGGAAAATCCATTCATTTGATGTATGTTAAAACATATATTCCACTCACATATTCAGTAATTTTTTTTTTAGAAAATGAAAAGAATATCCCAATAATTATTTTTAGAAAGTAAAAAATATTTAAAAATTAATTTAATCAATAATTTTAAAATAGTAAAAACAATCATGAAATTTATTGAAATAAAATATGGGCGTGGAAGAAAAATATTCCTGACTGAAAAAGTCTGTCTTCTTTAAAAATATTCTTTTATAATTTTGAGTACACAGAGAGAAGAAAATGAAAGGGAAACTATTAATTTATAGAAATAATTATAGGATAATAAAATATTTGGGGTTCAAGATAAAAATTTCATATAATTCTTATAACATAATCTTACACATAAACAATCTTGAATAAGGACGAGATTACAAAATATACTACTACCTCAGGTCCGATTTGCATCATAATTTATTTTAAACTCCTATATAATAAATTAAAATTTATTATAATTATATTAAATAACCAAATGAATACATCTCCTAAATCATACACTTATAATTTTTTAACACTAGTTTAATAATAATAATTTTTTAAAATCATTATTTCAAATTTTTAATTATTTCATTTTTCATGTAAGTTTCAGTTTGGTAGTTTTAGTACTTGAATATTGATCATAGTTTCATCATATCCAGAATGGTAATAATGATAAAAGTATCATATATAATCATTATATACATATTTATAAAAATTATTTAATGGAATACATAAAAAATGAATTACATCGCTTTGTGGAGGTGTTTGTCCACATGTAAGCATGAGCTTCGTTATCTTCTTTTATTGCGTGGAAGGTTAAGAAGGTAAATGATATATTACATTTAAATAGTAATTATTATATCATAAATATCATATATATTCATTATTTAAATCTTTATAACCATCATGGTAAAGTGGTGATGAAAAATGAACTACACCGCTACGTGGAGATGATAGGTCGTACTTATGAATGTGCGATATTTTCACTTTCTATAGGATATACAGGAGATTAATAAGGAGATTTATAAAAGATTAATAAAATTTAATTATATTTAAGACTTATTTTATCATATTATCATGTTTTTAGACAATTTTAATGAGTTAGAAGAGGAAATAAAATGAAAACACTCGGTTAAGAGTTATACCTCCTCTTTAGAAAACCACCTTTGTCATTCATATTAAGCCACTAAGTTTAGACATTTAATGATAAAAAATCTACTAGGTCATGGTGAAAAATGTTTTGAATCTATTTTTTCTGGTATTAAACAATTTATTTTTCTCAATAATTTTGAGTAAGAGGGGATATGTGGGGTATCTATATAAGACAGTTGAGGGAAAACATTGGAATTACTGAAGGTATTAAATTAAAATAAATTAATATTCTTGATAAAGTAGAACATAATTGATATATTTAAAATATATGATATATATAAGTCTAAATAACCTCATAAAAGTTTTATATGAGTTTATTTTATGTTTTAACCCTTAAAACTTAAGTCCCCCATTAACTTTTTTAACAATTACCATGATAAAAATGTTTTTTACTCTTTAGGGGTTTGAAAAGTTACTATAGAAGGAAAATTGAACCATAAATGGATATTGGGTTATATTCTAGATCATATTATAATAAATTTGATAAATATAACAATTTTATTAATTTTAAATCATTTAATTAAATATTTTTTTTACATAAAATACCATTAAATTCTTTTTTAAGACTGTTCACATGTTTTGACTTTAAAAATATTAAGAATATAATTTAACTATAATATAAACTTTTAAAACATCAATAATAAAATATAATTATATATAAAAAATTAACACCATAAAATAAACACAAAATATTACTTTTAGAGTTGTTAAAATCATTTACTTGATTTTTCTACTACTTGTACAAGCACTGTGTCAGTGTTGCATAAATATTTGATATAATTGTTTCATCCATAAAAATTTAAAATCAAATACGATAATGAAAAATTATTTATATTAATAATAAATATTTATAACCACTAATTACTTAGTTTACCCCTATCACCAAATATTATTCATATTAAAAATAAGAAAGATACATTTTGGTATTTTTCATTTACTTAAAATAATATAATAATCTTTATCAAATTAAAATGGAACAAACATCAAATATTTTAGATTTTATGAAGGTTTTTGTCGATTTAAACTCATAAAATTAAATATATGAAAGTATAAGGATGATTTTTAAGACTTATTGCAGAATTTTAAGCTTATTATACTCGTTTTAACCTTACCATGGAGAAACCATTTTTATAAAGGTTACTTATCATTATTACAAAAGACATTGTTATAATATTTTCCAAATTTGAAAATTATGATTCAAAATATGAAACCCACTTATAAAATTCAATCATTTTTTTTGTAAAAATTTAAATCTAAAATAAAACCTAAAAACGCGAGGAAAAGCAGTTTTCTAGAAAAATGTATTTTTAAGTATAAAAATGTTTTATATAAAAAATAAGAATAATGTGGATTGTAAAGAAATTAATTGGATAATGTTTATTCAAAAT
This sequence comes from Viscum album, assembly GCA_963277665.1. Taxonomy (NCBI): domain Eukaryota; kingdom Viridiplantae; phylum Streptophyta; class Magnoliopsida; order Santalales; family Viscaceae; genus Viscum; species Viscum album. Next base: position 351,898,166 of record OY728155.1, on the reverse strand, counting down.
GAACTGATGATATTTAAAAAATAATTCAGAAAATGGGAATTTTTAAATACTTGAATGGAAAAAGACAGTTTTCAACAAAATCATTATTCTTAACTATTCACTTTAAAAATAATCTTTTCAAAAGAATACCAATAGTTAATCTTAAGATAATTTTAATATTTTGATTCTTAAAAACAATATCCTTTGATACAAAGTTATTACTAAATCATAAATATACTTCACTAAAAATTTAGTACTTATTTAATAACAATTAATCAATATAGTGAGTATGAACTTTATAGATATATTTCATATTTATTCACACCTATTTTAACCCTCTTTATCATTGAATATGTTATAGTGATAATATTTAAAATAATATTATTTCGTGGTCTATTTAATCTTAGTGGTGAGTTTCGTATACACTATTGATCATAATCTTCTTTTTTAAATCTAAAGGTATTATACAGTTTCCCCTAAAAATTCCTAAACCATGTGTCATTCATTTTTATAATTTTTTTTAAAAAAATGATATAAATTTATATTATTATTATCATTAAAATTATATATTAAACATTAAAAATGGGTCTTTCAATTCTTTCCACCATAATTTTTTTGTCCCTCATAAATACCCCCTTAGGGACACTTATGAATTTTTTTATATTTTTGAATTTCAGGAGTATTATAAATAAAAAATATTTATGTTACATTTTTAAATTTCCATTTCCATTTATGAAAAACATTTTGATTTGAAGATATTACCATGAGAAATTTTATATAAGAATTTTCTATGAACATTAAAGCATTGTAATCCATATAGGTACTCCCCGCCATCATGGATAACTATATACCCATCAAATCAATGCAATGCTTCTATATAGTGGAATATCATAACTCATGTGGTTTATTACCACTATTTAAATGATCACATTACACATTGTTCCCATATAATAAATCTATATAATTTCACATGATGACCTTGGGGGATATTCTACACCATAAATTAAAACCATAAAACTAATAAATTATTATCAAGGACCCATTATGCAGTTTTTAATTAATTTTATTCGTTATAAATAAGTAGAATTATTACTTTTTTTAACAAAAAATGTATTTTCATCTAGAACACATTATTTATAAACTAATTAAGAAAATTTATTCTATTAAAAATCCAATATAATATATAAATACCCAAGTTTAAAATGAAAATAGATCATATAGAAACAATATAATATCCCACTAAAATACCTAGTGTTTTCCATAAAACATGTAAAACATGATACACTAACTTAAAAATAAGTTTCAATGGCCATATAAAAATATTTTTGACCAAGAAAAAATAACTATAGGGAAACCCATATAGTAAATGTTTTAAATACCATCATAATATTTGATTCAATAGCTCATAGAGCTCAAATAGAGACTCAAATTAAAACTTATGATTGTTTTAAGGTGACTATATATTTCCAACTTCTCTTCAGACATTTTGAGATTTATATAGAACAAAACACATGATTATGGGAGTTTATAAGGACAATTTAGGGATGCAATAAAGTATTTTAGGCACTTTACACTTTAAAATATTATTGTTTATGGTTAAATAATCATCAATAAACTGTGTGAATAATTCTAAAAAGTATAATAAACATGAAATATATATAAATTATTTAAAAACAATTCACTAAACATATAGGAATTTCTTTAAAACTCATGAGTATGATGTTTTATTTTTTTTTGTAAAATACATTTTATGTGATCAATTATTGCGACCCAAGCCCATTACATAAAACAATTCATGATTTTATAAATAATTAATCATCAAAGTACAAGCCAAGGATCGTTAAGTCTAGTGTCTTAGAAGACTAGGTACAAAAAACATAAAACATGTGGCTAAAAAAAACTTCTTTATTCAATATCCATAATGAGTTCCCAACTTCTTTTGAGCCCTTACATCTATATATGGTTCCCTGGGGAGCACATGAACACAGGGATGATCTAAAAAACCCAGTAAGGGAAAGAACATAAGGATACATCTCAAGCAGATTAGTTTGGAGGCATGACATAATAATATCCAAAGCTTGAAACTTATAAAATCATTTAATATAATTATGGGATATTAGAAAAATGGAATCATATAAAAGTGGAAGAATCATAAAACATTTCTTTAGTACGGGGAAAAGATAACTGCCAATCTCATTCCTTATTTCAGTACAGGTCAAGGCTAATTGCCAATCCCATTTCACATCGCATCTCATGAGACTTATCCTTACCCAATACATTAGAGCGCTATCTGGGCTCACCCATCTCAACATTTTCATGAATATTATTTCCACATAAATATTATTACCACATATACTATCATACATAATCAACCATACAAAAACATAAGGGTACCCATGGAAAGAATTGGGTACCACAATCATGACATAAATCATAACCAATGGGCGTATCATTAAAGTGTACATGAAAGAAAAGGATTAGAACATAAATGGATGTTAATAAGGTATTATAGGAATATAAAATGGTATGTGGTAACAAATAAAATTGACATCACATAATAAATGTATTTTAGAGATATTAACATTAAAACATTTTTGTGAGGTTTTAAGGAAAATAGTATAAAGATTTTAAAATAGTAAATAATTCATTATTTTATATAAAACCAGAATTGAACCATGAAGTATTTAAGAATAAAAATACTGAATTTAAAAATACAACGGTGTCTTAAAACAGAATATAGACTGCACTTTAAATTGGGTAAAATTTAAGAAAGTTCCTTTAAAACGAGTGTGCTTATTGGGAATTATTGAGGAGAGATTCACTTAAACGAATGTATATCCCCAAAATATAATGAGAGATGGATATTGGAAAAATATTTTGGGGAATATAAGTAGAATTTTTAAGTTATAAATAAAATAAAATAAAACTAAATTTTGGTAAAAAGGAAGATAGAGAAACCCGATGGAATAAAGGAAGTTCGGGTAGAATCCATTATGGTTTATCAGCATGGTATCAGGTGAAACTAAGAGGGATTGATGAGAGAGATAGGGGGAATTTCATCACTTATAAAACATTAGGAAAGTATAGGGAAGGTGTATAAACATAACCCATCACTTTTTATTACACAATAATGGTTATAGAATAGAGAACAATCTTGATTAAGAGTGAAAAGGGGACTATCCCTTACATTAAATTCATTGGTGTTCTCCACTTGTTATTAACGACCTGAATAAAAAAATTAGGATTATTAATTAATATGTACAGAACCTCTTATATATTAAATTTATTTATTATAACCCTTTTTAGTTTATTCAAATCCTTTTTGATTAGTTACAAGGTTCAATTTCATTTTTTGGGCTAGTTTGTTTACATGGCTTTAAAAGATCAGTTAACTTATATTCAAGTATGGACTATATGAAATATGAAAGTGGTTGTCCAGAATTGATGTTATATTCTTTAGTTCATATCTAGAAGATTACGTGGTTTTAATTATAATTATTTTACTTAGAGTGAAGTCTAATTATTATATATATAACCTTAGTGATAACCGTTTTTTTTAATCGGTGGATTTGATTACAAAGAATGTGCTTTGCTTTATAACTTATTTAAATTTGTACAAAAGGATTACAGAACAAAAAATAGGATATATTAAATATATAATAATCTGGTTCAACCATAACTCAAATGGTTTCATGAATATAATTAAAGACAATAATATAAATTGTTAAACCGTTTTCCATGAATGTGATAAATTAGCACATCTCGAATAGTGCTTTCATTTCTTTCAAATAAAAGGGTGGGGAAATGAGAGATGATAATGAAATATACCATTATCATTAAAACATTCCAGTACATGTATGTTACTGGATTTATCATACTATTATGGTGAAGGGAGGTGAGGAAAGAAACAAAAAGAAAGAGAAATTAAAAGAAATGAATGAATTGGGAAGGGGAATTTACCTCTTGAGACTTCCCCCTTTGAGAACCTCTTAAGGGGAGAGGTTTTGGTATTTTGAAGAGTATGAGAGCATTTGGAAGTGGGGTAGGACCTTGGGGAGATATTTGGGAAGAATAATGGAATGGAATAAGTCGTTAGAGGAGTGGAGAGAAGAGGGAGTGAAGGGGGGTCTTTATAGTAGAGGAGAGGAGGGATTTCATAATATTATAATCATTAATTTATTATTTCTTCCCAAGACAAGGAATAGAAAGTATTACATGAGAAATAATAGTTATTTTATCATGTTATCCTAAATCAAGTGGTCTTACATCAGTATAACATCATCGATGACTCAATTAATCCATTATTTAGCATTTATTGTGAATTATCAGATTCTACTATTCATAAAAATTCATGCATTTCAGAACAATCCGAAAAATTCACCCTAACCATATTTTGACGTGTAGAATAAAAAAATGAAGTCCATTAGTCAAAAGTAATTTTCTATATATTATTATTGTAATATTTAATGAAAATAATAATTTATTATCAAAACTAGTTTTAAAACATTAATTAACTTATTCTCAAATATAGGTATATCATACTTCTAACTTGAATATTATTTTTATACCACCATAGGTGAGGTTACTATTCATTAGGGTATAAAAATATACATACAGGTATGTTAATATTCATTATTATAGGTTACTATTAACCCAAAAAATTATGTTTCCCTTATCGGACTCCAAATAACTTAATGATTACAACCGTGTATGTTCGATTTTCGAAATTCCAAACACATAATTGAAGAAACTATTCTTAAAGGTAACTTAGCACTTATTTGTTCATTATGTTTTGTTTTCATGTGATTTTAAGACATACTTATGAGAAGAGAATTTCCATTTAAAAAAATTGGGTCGTTACAACGATCTTTTTTAAGGGAAAGTAATACTCGGTGATTATGATCAATAGTTATATTAAAATATTTCTATGGTGGATCTGTGTATATTGGGGTATGTGGTCATCATTTTCTTAAAAAAAATTCTGTTATTACCATATAACTTAAAAAACTTTTTTATATCTTGTTTATTAATACTTTAGATGTTATGAGATGAGTATAAGGTGTTTTTAAATGTGACGATTAATGGAAAATACTGAAGACTAAATACATGTATGGGTGATGAGAGTATTTTATATAAAATTTATGGAGTTAAAAATTTCTAGCTAGTGGACTTGTTGGAACTATAATTCATGATTTATAAGATAGTTATTAAATAATGTGGATGACATTTGAAGTGTTTCTTGGAAGGCCCCATGTTAATTTAAAGATGATTCAATTGAGTTTGGGTGTAACTATAATATAAAAATAAGAAATGAAACTCTCAAAGGGTTACATATGAGTATTATTAGGGTGTGTACAATACATATCATGGAAATTATTAGTTATTTCACTAAGCGCATATGATTCAATGCATCTACATATTTTTATTTCATACTTATGTGTAAGTCACCTGATATTGTGTATGAGTCATCTCAAGGAATGTATGTGTCATTTCACTCACTCCAAATGAATTATTATATCTATGTATGTGTTATTTAAAACATTCATAAGAGTTATATGATATCACATACTAGTCATTTATCATGGTGGGTCATATGATTCATGTCCATAGTGAACTTTAGAGTTTTCTGTGATATGAATATTCTTGGAAATATCAGAATGAATATTTTGATTATTGTAAAATGAATATAATGATGTGTTATCGATATTTCAATGTCTAAATTTTCATGATACTTTTTTTGTTCAATTAGTTGTGAAAGACAATGTTATAAACATATTTTGGCTGCAACCTGGGGCATCTTTATTGTGGTAGGATCACAATATGTCTTTATACTAGTTTAATAATTTAAATTCATGATAACAAAAGAATATATGGGCCACCCATTTTTAATTTTGTGGGTAGTTTTGAGATTTAATTTATTTTTTGAGACTATATAATATTGATGTGTCATGAATTATGGAATTAATTTTCACAAAAGTTAGTATCTTTATGAATAAGGAAAGAGAAATAATTTTTAATATATATTAAAATATTTTTTTCATCAGTTTGTAAAAATTATTCAGAGATTCCAGAAATACCACAGGATAATGAGGTGATAAAAGAATAAGATCTTTTTCTATTGAGTCCACTGGAGATCATGATCTCTATTATTAATTTGAATTTATTGATATACTATTTTTTCTTTGCAACAAACTAGTGTTTTCACATCATTGGTTGGTTTGAGTATCTTGTTTCAAGTTAAAGTTTATTCCCTTTCCTCTAACTATCTTGATAATAAAATAATATACGTGTGTGAGAGGAATAAAGTAAGATTACACTATAATAATAGTTATATTTATGGAGGTAGACTATGTTAATAAATGTTCTACACTTAACATTTCAATTATGTGTATTTTTAGATTACTATTGAATAAGTAGAATGGAATACTTGTTTTTGAAAAAGAATATTAAAAATTGATTCAACTCTTTATCACTATATACCATAACCTTTTTTGTCTCTTTCAATTGGTATCAAAGGTAGGATCATGCTTGAAAATATCTTGTGATCTACCGTGGAATAAAAAAACGTAGTCAATCAAAAATATGTTCAAATGTTTGATGTAAACTTTTGGTACTTATAGAAGATGTATATGATTATTTATCTTTTATCATGGGTATGATATGTTATTGATACTACTCTTTATGGCATAAAAGTTCCCATGAGATTTCCTTGTTGTCTTTAAATGATAATAAATATGTTTAGAATCATGTAAAATATAGGAATGCTTTACTCTGTTCATTTTTAAAGAAAGAGTTAAGAGAGGTTATGTGATATAAAAACACTAATGAAAAATATGAAAAAACATCACAACATCAATGAAGGGGGAAATGGTAAAGGGGGAAAAACATAAAAATTTTATATAGTAATTTTAAGATATAGTAGTGCATGAAAATAAATCTATTGATGATTTTTCAATAAGAGTCAATATTATTCTAAGTTCTATCCAAGTTTTTAGAGAAAAAATAATGATTCTTATATGGTAAAGAATCTCCTAATAATAATTCTAGGTAAAATTTATGACAAAGTATCAACCGTGGAAGACAGTGTTATTTATTATATCACTATTTATGAAATTCATAGTACTCTATTTAATTATAAAATTAAAACATGAAACATTCTTAAAATAAAAGGAATGGAAAATAAAAAAAACTATCTTTAAATCTCTCAAAGCGTTAAAAATTAAAGATGAACAAATATGATTTGATAGAGAAGAGAAAATGGATGATTACACTAAGGATATTTCTATTATGTTAAGAAAATTAATCATCGGAATTGGATGGATTTACAATATAAAATTATCATTTAAATGATTCAACTGGGGAAAAGTTGATCATTTATCTTCCAATTGTCCCTAGAAGATCAAAAAAGAAGATGAATATGACTAAATTGATAAAATTTCATCATATGAAGGATTATCATAATATATAGTTTATTCATAGTTGAAAAATAAAAAGAAGATCACACCAATGTTTTTTAAAAGGAACATATTATATATTAAAGAATGGGGTTTTAATAGTGTTAAATGTAATGATAATGAGGATAAATATTTGAAATCAACTCATAATGTTATCATGGATTAGGAAATAATGAATAATTATTCATTAAAATATGAGTCACATTTTATCAATGAATATACTATTAAATAAATTAAATCTTTAAAAAATATACTATAAAGATATAAATTAAGATGTGTCTAAAATGAAATTGGAAGACAAAGAAATGAGAATTCCCATCCCAAGAAAATTTATGAAATTCTCAAATAGATTTAGGATGAAAATGAAAATATTATTAAAGAAATAAAAAATGGAAATGTTATAATACATAAAAGGATTTTATCATTGATGATATAACCTCCATAATTATCCTTGGGTATAAGGAAGTTGATAGATTTAAGAAAACAAATTGAGCTAGAAATGATGAAAGAGCATATAAATGTAACTTTATAAAGGATATTAAAGGTATAAGTGAATGTTTTAATTAGTATAAATATATTATCTATGATGTTAAAATGGGTGAAAAAATAAAAATTATTATTGATAGCTACTCTCAGAATAAAGTCTTGAGTTTTCAATATTTCAATTAAGAATGAAAATTATTTCAACAAAAAATCCTGAAAAGTAAAAAATTTCTCACATATAGAGAGAAATATTCTAATAAAAAATAATAATAGTGTTAGATATACAGATCATGAACACATAATAAGAGTCTGTGAAAATAACTCAACATAAGCTTAGAAATGAGATGTGATAGAATTATATGCAAACATATGATTTTTAATAAAGAGTATTGATTGAGGGATATTATTGGTGTTGTGATATGTATATACATAAATTATAAAATTTATAGTATAATATGACTCTTCCAGGTCAACATAAATAGCATACATAATGGGTGAGACATCAGTACCCACAATTGAATAGTATGGTCTCGTAACAATAGCCAAAAAGGAACATTGATATGAAAAATATATTTGAACATCTGCAAGAAACATGTGAATGATATAATTATTATGGACATATATTAGATAAATATGTTTCACCATCACAATATAATCATTATTAGAAATAATTGGGGATTCAGAACCAAAATTAGCATGCTCATGTTGTATAAGTTACTCTTAAAGATTGTAAAACTAAGTAGCCATGTATTATGGATAGTGGTTTTTCATCTCACATAATTGGAGATATAAGAAATTTAAAGGATAAGAAGAATTATGGAGGTCCGTTTGTTTTATTTGGAAAGGAAATCACTATAAAAATTAATGGTTTTTGAGTATTAAAAAATAGGAAAAATAAAATCCATCATAATAATGTATAATTTGTTAATAGGAAAAATCATCACTAGATGAGTTTTTAGAAACTTTGTGATGATGGTAATGAAGTTTTTCTTTTGAGAAATATACACCTCTTAAGAATATAGAAATATGGATTTTTGATCTCCAAGAATTTTATAACTCAAGGAAATTTATATCAAATATGATATTTAAATTCAAACTATAAATTGTGTTTTCAAGAAGAAAATAGTTTGTCACATAGGAGGTTTATTCATCAGAGCAAAAAGAAAATGAGGTAGTTGATAAAATAAAAATTATTATGAAACATTATGAACTTTAATGAATACATATCCACAATTTTCAATATATTTAAGAAATTAAAAATAATGGAAAAACCAAAAAATGAGCTGATGTTCACATAGAGAAACAATTAGAATAAATAAATACGTATGTGTATGGAAAAATGAAAAAAAAAGTGAAAAATTGGATATAGATATTTCACCACATTCTTTAGTTTTTTTTTCAATATTAAATGCTCCTTGTTCATGTATCACATGTCAAAATATCTGGATAGATTAAAAATTTTCAAATGGTTGTCTGAAAAACAAACAGATTTTTCTTTGAAATGATTTAGATTAGAATATAGAATATAATATATTAATAGATAGTTATAAAAGTATTTATAAAAACATTACATCAATCATGATTTTAAAAATCCATGCACCCATCAACAAAATGGTTTTTTTGAAAGGAAAAAATATGTATCTTGTTGATATAGAAAAAACTATTATTATTGACCAAGATACATAATAGTCACTCTAGCCACACTCCATTACTATAATCAGTATTTCTCATAATATATGATTTTTAAGGCCCAACTCTGAAATGTCTCCATATTAAGTATAGTTTATAAATAATCCATATGTAAAATAATTTTAATATTTTAGGAGTTCATTCTTAATCAAAATAAAAAGGTAAGAACTAAAAGAAATATTGATAAGAAAAAAGATAAAGGAATATTACTTGGTTTTACAATAAATGGAAATTCATATAGATTTTTAACAAAAAATACAAGTACAGTTGTTAATTATGATGATATTATAGTTTCTAAAAATGAATAAGATGTCAATAATTCTGTTATAATAGAGAGCAAGGAAGATGTTATTGATTTTTTATATATAAAAGAAAAAAATGGAAACTACAAAACCATAGGTAGATGAAATAGATTCTCTATAAACCGGTGATTATGAAGTAAAATGATTATAGTAGTAGGTTCAAGGTATAAAATGGTTATTGATATGGAAAATATAATTTTTAACTATAATCATGGTGTTTATACCGAAAGAATGACTATGGGAATCAGTCACATGAGCCCGATTTCCAAGATAGAACCCAAAATTGGTGAAGAATATTTTTACCACAAGGATTGGACCCAATCCCTGAATGAATAATATGACAAAATAGATAAGAATAAGATAGGGTAACTTTTTTTTCAAGAATTTTAGAGAAGATATTATTAAAATAAAATTGGTTTTCATGAACAAGATAAATGAAAATGAGATGTTTATAATAATAGGGACGGACTTCTATTTATGGAGTACTCTCAAAATGAAGGTATTTATTTTTATGAGATATTCTCCCCGGCAGTGAGGCTTGATATAATTAGAATCTTTCTAGAGATTTTGGTGCAAATAAACATCAAAAAAATTAGATTGATGTAATGTCAGTATTTATTAATAGTGAAATCCGTGAGGATGTTTTTATGAAACTACATTATAGATGACAATTTATAATGTTAAAAGAAAAGGTTATAAATTAAATAAGGATAACTATAGACAAAATTAATCTCTAAGTACTTTCACTTCAATTTATATTAGTATTTCATTCATTCATATGTTCATAGTAGTTCCCTATTGGGATGAATGCCTTGAAATGTGATGGTGAGAGTACTTGTAAGGGGATGGGACTTCATCCCATTAAGTTAGCACTTGTTAATTTTTTGGACATTAGATTATGAGGTCATACCCACCTATAGAAAATATAAAAGTTTATGTGTCACTAGATATTACTATTTGAGATCTTGTGTAAAAATCCATAAACATTATGATTATTATTAATACATAACATGTCTGGTGTACTTTGATTTGTTTTCCAAAATCATGAAACTATATGATCTCAATGAATTATGATATATCCGGTGTTTCAGGAATGATATGGTATTAATTAATAAGTTAAAGAAGGGTTTTTTATTAATCTTTATAGAATTTAATATCTATTACCTATGATTTAAATGTAACTATAAAATTAAATTATATGTATATGGTGTATTTATGAGTTTATTTCAGATAGTTAAAAAATCAAGTATATAGGTTTATGAAATGAGTATGAAACCTACTTGATGAGTTTTCAGGATAAATGGATTTTATCACGTAGTGAGAATTTGAATTTTGTTGTCATCATTGTGACATATATTCTTCCTCATTCTATTCCTTGATCCATTTATAGATTGTAATCTTAGACTTTAAGAAATCCCACTTAAATCCACCAATGGGGATACTTATAGGGTTATACACAAAGTGTTTATGTTTATCAAAAAAAATATTATTTATATTTAATACTAGGAATAAACATTATTCCCTATATTGTGAAGTAATATCTATTCATGATTTATTAACAATAAATGTTAAATAAATATTAATTGGTAATTTTATTATTTAATTATGTGGATATAATATATTTACCTATCTCTTGTTATTTTCAAGGTAATAAATAAATAATTTATTTAGTTATATGAATATTTGACAAATATTTATATTCAAGGCCGTGAATAAAAAATTATTTATTTATCTAATAAATAATATTTAGTAAAATATTTATTGGATAATTCAATAAATATTTAATTGGATAACCAGAAAATATTTATTTGGTGATAAATATTTATTTACCAGATTTAAAATAATATTTATCATTGTGCATCTAAGGGCATGTGTCAAAATAAAATAATAATAATATTCTTAAATGGAATAGGGTATATTATAGGTTTGATATATTATTAAGGTCCCTTGTGTAATTAATATATATAAAACCATGTCCCTTTCTCTATATATACCCAGTTGTGAGTATTGTGAGGGGTTGATCAATTTTAGTTGTGTTAAACATTCTCTCATCCATATAGAAATATCTATTAATGGGGAAATTATCTTGGATTATCTCTCAATTTAAATAGATTCTCACCTTCATTCATCTTTTTCCCATTATTGGAAGATAAAGAGATGATCCTTCAATACTGAAGGGATAGTGGCAGCACCCAAGAAATGATAAAAGATTATCAGTAATACCATGCTAGAACTTAGAGTACCATAAGTGATGTTATGAGATCAAAGAAGCATGTGTGGATCAATACTAGAGAGGATCTACTTTGAGTACTCATTGGTATAAAGAAGTTGTAACTCAAACTGGGTTCATATGATCAACACCTCCATCGACGTAAGAACTTGATACTAAGGTATTTATTCATGGTATTAAATTAATTATAAATAATACAAGAAAATATACCATCTTGGTTTCATCATTATTTATCCATATTATTTTAAAAAGATCATTGGTTAGGACATTCAACATCATGTAAATTTCATATTATTCATTGAATTCGATAAAATCCAATTTTGGACCAGACCAAATAGGTTATTTTATTTTGTTCAAAACCTTCAAGTGCTATCAAAATATTCATGTTCAATTTATAATTATTTATTGATTATAGAAAGTTTTATTTTTTAGAGATATTTTTAATTTTATAAATTCATTCTTTTAATTAAATTGTTGAGTTATCTTTATATACTATTCACTTCTCACTCATATAATTTATATTCAATTAAAAATATATGAATAATATCTGAATAAGATAGTTTAAGTTGTAGATGATTATATCTTGACACCACAATACTGTATGGCATGTTACCCATTGGAACACATTGTGTACTTGTGTAAAATGCACCACGATTCATCATGTGGATTATAGGTCATAATAAATTTAATACATGTGGTTAAATTAAATGTACATGAAAAGTTGACTAGGCCACACTGGAATAGATTTATTTATACCACACACCATGTAACTCACTTATACGATGTCTAGTCAAAGTATTTTCACATTAGAAAACATGGATTAATGAAATTTCATGCATTTATTACATGAAACATACATATTGGTAATTGTGTAACCCATATGTCACATGGTGTATAACTTCAACAGAAATTTTGTACAACATAAATTTCTCCATTGAAGAACATGTCCAGTCCTTAGGTGTCCACTCCAAACATATAATGAAAAGATACTCATGACTTGTAGTTATCTTGTACACATTGTGTCTTAAACATATTTTTATGAAATAAAATATAATTTAATTAATTACTCTACAAACCTCGTCAATACTTTTCATTGATTCAATTATTGATACTAAATTCCAGTTGATAGGTTTTATACTATATTAAATACTTAATTAATTCTGGCTTAAATCCATAACTACAAGCCATATAATGTTTTTTTCTACTATATACTCCAGATCCATTAAATCAGTTCCCTAAAAACTCTTTACATTTTAGTATATATTTTCCTTTAATTAATGACTATGTTGAAGAAATTACTCAACACAAAACATCGAAATAAAATTAAACTATGATATAATTAATTAAGTGAAAATTCTATGTATTAGAATGTGAGAATTATAATATAGTCACTAAATTATAAGGTATAACTAGAAGGAATGGTATTTTTAAATAAATATAACAAGTAAAAGAAATATAATCTAGTAGCATAATTCTTTCTTACAAGACTCATTTTTTAGTGCAATAAAATAGGTAGAATCACTAGTGTTTTCCCTAGTACAAGCCTAAGAAAAACTCTAAAAAGTGCGGCTAAAGATATATTGTTTCTAGGAGAAGTTCAAGATTATGGAAATCAATATGAGATCCATTCTACCTAAATTTTAACCCTTGAAAATAACCACTACTTACCTTACCTTTAATTCTTATGTAGTGGTCATCAAGGGAATTTTAAGTAGAAGATAAAATAACATACACTTATAATTATTAATATAATATATTTTATATTGATTGTATTTTTTACGTTTTAATTTCTATAAAATAAAAAAAATCATATACATTTTATTTAATAAAAATATTTTGATGAAATTTAATTAATTATTATTAAACAAATAATCAATATCAAATAATATGGAATAAAATTATTTAAGATCTATATTTCTAAGAAATTTATTTTTCTATATATTATTTATTTCTTCTTAATAAACTAAATTGATCACTATTAAAGTGTTATTTGAAATTTCTAAAAGTGCACATAGGCATATGGAAACTAATTTCAAATTACTAATAAATATAAAATAAGAATAATAACACTTAATGATTTTTAAAGATCACTTTTCTAAAAAATGTTTCTTTACTATGTCAATTAATTTTTTATTTAAAAGTTAAATTACTAATATTTTAAAAATTAATTTGATAAAAAATATTTCACTTTTTGGTTCATAAAAATAATATTATCATAGAATGAATTTTTACAATTTTTTTTAAAAGTTTAATATTTATGATGAATAATGCACAATATTGTTTTTGCAAATACCATGGAAATTATAACATCATAAAGATATAACAAGGAATTAAAATTTTATAAAATATATTTATGGAATAAATATGAATTTTTTAGTAAAATTATTTATTTAAAAATATTAATATTAATTTACAAACTTATATTTTAAATTTTCAAAATTAAATATGATTTTTCCTAAAACAATTTTTAATGCATTGTACATTTATTTCAAAAGAATTAATTTTAATCAATTTTAAAAAATATCCTAATAAAATTGAATTAATTTTTTTAATCCTAAGATCCAAATTATTTAAACATATCATTTTTCTAGGAATAAAAATAAATTAGTTAGGTAAAAAAAGGTTATCATGGTTAAACTCAAAATGGTATAAGAGTTAAATAAAAGGAAGTAAAATACCTAAAACATGTAAAAAAATTGTATCCAAAACGGTGATTCAGTCATTTCTCAATCTTACCTCATCTAATCTCCATTATTTTCTACTTTTGGATCCTCTTTCCTTGAATAGTTCACATCATATTAAAAAATTCTACTCTTCTCACTTATAAAATGATCCCTTCAAACCCCACTAATCCTCAAACTAAAAATACCTCAGTTTTTCCCAAATACACCTTAATAACCCTGAAAAACTCACATAAACATTATATATTTCCTTATCTCATCAAAATACCACACTTTAAAGGATTAATTTAATTTTCAATGGGATTTTTCCAAGAAGTAATGTAAAAATTTCTAATCCATCCTTTTTCATTTATATTCCTTTATTTTTTTCTTCTACCACCTCAAAATATATTATACCCATGCTACAATAATTACATAAACATTAATAATTATACTAAAATGATATCGTGTTAATGAAATAACTATTTTCCACCTTCCTCACAAACATTTGAAAAATGAAAATGTCGCTCATGTGTACGTGTAGACTACCACCTCTATTAACTATGCATTTTATTTCAAGTTACCTCCTGACATGTCTAGTTATAAGAATGTACTTAATAAATAAATATTATATTAATTAAATAATTAATAGTCTAGAAAGACAAATCAACATCTAATTTCTTCCACTCCCATTCATTCGAAAATAAAATCTTTTCTCGTGTGTACGTGCGGACTACCACATCCATATATGGTGTGTTTATTTTTCATTACCACAAAAATGGATGGTTATAAAATTTATTTTATGAGTATATAATATATTAAAGAGTAATATGTATCATCCCTCCTCGGGTACCACATAATGGTTCCCCAAGAAGGTGGCCACAATAACTCAAGAACACCTCCCTAAATGTCAGAGCATGCTGATTAGCGAGGAGGGATTAAGATGTGTATGTGGGGATACTATGCCCTCATAGATCAGAATGGAGCACAATGGTATATAATTAATAGGAAAAAATGGAAGAAGAAACTGATATAAACAGACCAGTAACCCGATGTAGCCGAAGCAGTAATATTAAACATATAATAGCGGAAATAATAAATAAGAAATATCCAAGGAAAATAATCAACAGTTAGAAGAAAAACTAAAATATATAAAAAACATTATAATCTTGATGTCATGTAACTATACAAAAATAGTATATGGGTAATAGGGATATAGGAATATACCACATTCTAACACAAATATAAAAATATAAAAAATCTTCTACCACAAGTATCCTGAGCATAGGCTCAGTTCTCTTCCCCATACTCTATCCTAGAACAAAAATCATGCATTATAAGAAAGAGGGTTCCCCATATATATACCTACAACCATAAAGTCTTATTGGGTACTAAAGGCAACCCAAATAGGGTGTGAGATATAATCCCTATATGCCACCACTAATGGTTTCTAGGTCAATCCAATTCATTCATTAAAAAATAAATAGTGTTCCAAAAAAGGTGAATGCACGATAGTAAATGAATATTAAATAAACAACACTCGGTTTGGGTCACTCAATGGGTGCCAAACCGATTATACCTACTTTGGCCTAAGTCGTATGTCTCAAACAAAGGAAATTATACAAGAAATAAGGTATATACATGGGGTTTGATATACAAAGAAACCAAATCGGGTCAACCTATGATTGGGATTTGGCATGGAGGTCACACCCTTGAGGTATAATTCAAGCATTATCATAATTTAATAACAACAAGGTATCACATGTAATAAAAAAAACTATCAAATATAGTATTTCATATTGATATTATCTATGGTTATCCATAAGGTATCCCAAGGGTCTCTATAGGAGCCTTCAATATAAACAATACCATAGAGTCCATCTAAGGTGACCTATAACGACATCCCTCGTATCACTCTTGGTATAGTAATCATTGATTCAACACAAGTTATCTCACACATGGGACTGAGTATCACTCGAGTCATGTCATAACCATCATTCCAACTATCATATCCAAGGTTTATCCCCCAAGTAATCGGTGTCACCCAAAAGTATGAAATAATCCTCTCGGAGAACCCGTACAAGGAAATCCAATTCTCACTCTAAACACATCAAGTAGTTCCAATCCAAATATAGTAATCCCTTTCACAATGTCCTTAAATTTGGAACCAAGTTCACTCCTGGACTGCACGCAGGTAATGAATGGCATTTAAAATCACACATCATCATCAAGTCATTTAAATATCACATTCCAATGAAGTTATATAAATCATGTTATTCAATCCCAATGATCATGGAACAATGCATAAATAACAAATCACTCCATTATAATCTTGTCTTATAAGGAACATGGAAATGCATAAAAAATATTTTTGATAAAAGTGGTATAAATAATAAGAATAAGGAATATTTAATAAGACATACTCATAAATCATAGGGATTAAGAAACTTGCATAATCAATTAAGCATGATCAACAATGTACGAACATAATCACAAAGAAAAAACGGGTAATTCATGGACTACCATTCATAATAAATCAATTCATTAGTTATATGTTTTATTACAAGTTCAACATACACACAAACATAATGGTTAATATCACATAGCATGAGAAAATAGGTCATTTAAGGTGGGTACACCCAAGGGATGCTACCCAACAAGAAAAAATCCCTAAAATAGGTTTCTACATAATATAAGGTTATAAAAGACATGAGAAAACATTTAGTTTAATTTATTTATCAATTTTGTAGAATATCCAGAAGGGTCTTTCATGTGGCACAATGGTACATGATATAAAAGTAATAAAACAATAGGTAAAGAACTATACCAATTACATTAAAGTGGTATCACTCCACTCATCAATTGTCGATGCATTAATTGAGCCAGAATGGAAGATAATAAAAAAATCATCAAAAGACCTAAAAATAGGGGAAATTATCTTGCACCTAAATCGTGTAACATAGGAAGGGATAAATTATAATAGGAATAATGACGATTGTAGATATTAACTTGAAATTTATAATGCTTCCAATAGTGATGGATTTGGATTTAAGATAAGTGATATATCTTGATCCCATGAAAAGTGGAGGAAGATATCTTACGGGAGGAAGAAGAATATGCTCACTCTTGGAAAAGAAGATAATAGAGGGGATGGAGAAAAATATTCATTAAAGCTGAAATGGGAATTTCACCCATACATATAGGGGTGCACATTTTGGCTGCACAATGGGCCAGTCTGTGTGCCAACCATGCGAAAGGCCACTATCAAAAAATTCTAAAACCTCATACGGTCATGATCATAGAGTTTTACAGTTTCAAAAAAAACTGTGTGGCTCCAAACACCCCACTTCCTCACAACTCATAGTTTGGGAAACTCTGAGGGCTAAGTGGCATGGTTAATCATTACTATACAACTCATTCTCCCTTCTCAAATTTCATGGATCCATATTCAAAAAAAAATTTAGATACCCCCAAGAACTCTATAACTCCATTCGAAAACATTAAAAGAGAAAATGAAGGAATTTAGACCATAAAACAATAGTCTATACAATTAAGAAAATTTGAGTTGTCCTTTTGAGGGTGCTACAAAATCGTCTGAAGAAATTTTTGGCTGCTACACATTTACATCAGCTTGCCACTCACAGGGCTCATCCTGGAAATATCTATGCTACCATAGCTCTTAGAACAAAGGAAATGACTTTCCTCGATGCGCATTTCATCTTCGGTCAATGATACATATCAGATGCTGCTTTAAAGACACATCCACCTCCAGCTCAATACCCTCAGGGTCAAATGAATGAGCTGAGTTATTATGATATCGACGAAGATATGCCATGTAGAAGATGTCATGCATGGCACAGTACCTTTGAGGTAATGGAAACTGATAGGATATCAGCCTAACTCACTCCACTATCTTGAAAGGCTAAAAATATTAGTGTAATAACCTTCCCTATCCCTGAATTAATCTATGACCCAATATTGTTAAGACACACAGAAAGACCTGATGTCCCGCATCTAATTCTAGTGGTCGATGACGACAATCAATATAATACTTCTTCTTAGACTAATTAGTTGAACTTTCTCTATAGTCTCTTGAATGTGATCAGGACACAATAGTGCTACCTCACCTGCCTCAACTAGCATAAAGGTAAACGGTATGACCTATAGTAAATAGAAACATTTGAATCCATTTGAGACATGACATGAAATATTTTATTGTATGAAAACTAAATAAGAGGGATAATGTTTTCCCATAAACCTATAAAATTAAGGATATATGCCCGAATCATATTTTCTAACACTGGTATTGTCCATTAAAACTTCCCATTGGTCTTAGGGTGATATGTTTTACTCAAGATAATATTTTATCCTATTTCCATCTGCAACCCTTCCTAGAAATATGATGTAAATCAGACATCTCTATTCAATATGATAGAATGGGGAACACAATAAAGGTGAAATATCTCTTAGATATATATCCTCCCAAACTCTTCCACTGAGAAGGTATCTCAGATATGTAGGAAGTGTGAAACCTCGGTCAACCTATTAAATATCACTCATACTACATCACTACCTTGAGGAGATCCTATCATGAATGTCATAATATACAAGGTGATTTAGTTCTATTTTAACTCAGGAATGGATAGAGGCTGAAGAATTATAGAGGTTGCCGGTGTTATGGCTTCACCTATTAACAGGTGGAACACCTCCTGATAAAACATAATATCTACCTCTTAATAACCAACAACAAATACTTACAAATTTCATCTATTTACATCTTGGTAAAAGTAGGATTAATTAACCAAACAAAGGCATGTGATTCCTTCGTCAACTCTTCCCATATATCTGAAGGCACCCATACATGGCCACATAAAAGTATGGTTTCATTATCATTAACAACATAACTAGGAGGTGGGTCCTCACAAGTTATTCTCTCCCTCAAGACAAGTCCCTCATAATTAGATAGTTCTCTCATCCATACTTACTTCAAAAGAGATGAAGTCACTACAAGAGATACTAAAAAAGGTTTCATTTGTTGTTCCCAATCCTCCAATTGTATCTTATAAAAAAAATTGTCAACTTCCACTCATTACTAGAGTCTTGGAAATAATGTATTTGAGTCTTCTTGATCAAGGCATTAGCCATGAAATTACCCTTTCTAATCGTATAAGAAAGCTCAAAATCAAATGACTGTAGGTACTCATCCCACCTGCACTACCTCAGATTCAAGTCTTGTTGTGTGGAGATGTATTTAAGACTTCTATGATCCTTGTAAATAATGAATCTCTTTCCCAATAGATAATGTATCTAACAATGTCGAGCATTAACAATAGATTCTTGATCTAGGTTATGCATAGGGTAATTCCACCCATGGGTCCTTAGTTAGTGTGACCAATATATTGTAACCTGATCACCCTGCATTAGAACTACTCTTATCCCAATACATGAAGCATCATTTTAGAGAGTATAGCCTCTACTTGGATCTGGAAGAATCAGGATCAGATTCCACACCCTGAAAATCTATCTCATAAAAATAAATCTATTAATCTTTAGTCCAGTGAAATTCCAAACCCTTTTTGGTCAATAACATAAGAATCACTACCTAGCAAGAGAGATCCTATATGAATAACCTATAATAGTTATCCATCCCTAAGAAAATATATATTCCAAAATCATTCTTGGGATTCTCTTAGGAAACCATGACACTCACCCTCATTGGGTGAACAAATACGCCTTCCCCTGTATGATATTTCCCAAGAAGTAAACCATAATGACACAAAATTAGAATTTTCTATGCATTGAATATAGATGATTCTCTTTCTCTATTTTGTTTTTCAGGATCTCGAGATGGTAGGAATGGTTGTTTCTTGTGTGAGAATACACTAATATGTCGTCCAGAAAGACCCCCAAAAAATAATACATGTATAGTTTGAAGACCTAATTCATCCAATCCATAAAAACCACTGGTGTGTTCATCAACCCGAATGACATAACCAGATACTCATACAAGTTATACCAACATCAAAACATTGTATGTGGTAAGTTTGATGGCCTCACATGAACTTAATGGTAGCCTGACATCAAATCATTCTTAGAGAAAATCAACACTCCTCAATGTTGGTATAAGTGGTCATTTATATGTGGAAGTGGATACCTATTATTCAAATTGAGTAGGTTTAGTGAGAGGTAATCCACACAAAATCTAATGGTATCGTCTGAATTCCTGGTGAAAGGGGTTGGTAAACCCCATGGAGACATTATGGGTCCGGTAAAACCCTTTTCCTCTAGATCCTCAAGAGATTTTTTGAGATCGTGGAGCTCAATATGTGTCATCCTATAAGGAGGAAGGGACATTGGTTCCAAACCTCGCAATAGATAAATGGTGAACACAACCTATCTCTTAAAAGGTATGATGGAGAAATATTTAGGGAATATTTCCTTAAAATTATCCACTACATGAGGGAATTCTACAGTTGACATTCCCCTATTACTCATAAGGAGTCTCTCCATATAACCTCTCACTCTGGCTAATCGAGTATACTTAGGTCCCGCTTGACTTTCCTATATATACCCATTATCTCTTATGAATACACCTTATTCCCTTGGGTGATGTGAAGGATACCCACGAGTGACAGAAATCCCATCGGATATGATAAGGAACAAGCCAATCCATAAGAAGAATGACATAAAATCTAGTTGTATCTAGGATGGTGAAACTATAGAAGAAATAGTACCCACCTATATCCAAGGTCACTCCTGATACTGGTGTCTTCCCTCTAATATAACCCCTAATGATGTGTTAAGATACATAACACCACAGAAGTGCTCAATTACAAGGCGCAAAATTTCCACAACTGAAGAAGATATAAAAGAGTGTGATGCACCTGTATCAAAAAGGGAAGAAACAAAAGTAGAGACTACCAGAATAGTACCTCTAAAAATATACAGCCGCATACTCTATTCCTTTGGTGTATGATTCATTGTATAGATATGGCATGAACCACAACCTTGAGATGTAGCCTAAATAGCCTGATCAGGTCCATTAGGTTGACGCTGAACCTCTTGAGCCTAACTACCTCATCCACAAACACTACCACCTCGACTTGATCGGCCAGTGAAAGACCAACTCCTAGTTTGATTCAGTACATGATAATGGTGCCAGTATGTATCCTCTATCACTAGATCCTAAAATAAAAAATCAACATAAGCACTAAAGGATACACCTCTTATTGTAATCTCGACACTCGGTCAGGTTATTCTTGCTTTGAGGATTCATATGCTCTGGCCAACCACACTATTGACACACCACAGGGTTGTTGGTGCATGTCACCTGGATGGAATCTCCCCCACATGCACCTTTAAAATATCACTTCCTACTTCCAAATGAACCATCACCCTACCTCAGAACTAAACCACCCAAGTTCACAATAAATCCTTCTCTTAGATATCATTTTTTGACAAGGACCTGGTTCACTATCTCTGTAATAGTATACAACTGGAAGATTTTCACCTACTATCATACAACATACAAAATTATGTATTCAAAATGACTCATAGTCCTCAACTCATCACCAATTAGAGAAGGAGAGAAATGCTAGGGTTAGGTTAAGCGATCAGAATACTGTATCACAGTCATAGTGCCAGCTGAAGATGCACGAACTCCCTAGCATGGTATAATCTAAAATTATGAAGAAATAAATTTCTGTAAAAGGCTATCATGAAGTCATTCCAGACTATCCCTATAACACCCCAAGCTTCTATGGAACACTTATCTTTGAATAATACCAAAGCTGGCATTATACACAACTTGAGTTCTAGCACACCATAGAAAATAAAACTGGTCGTTATGAATAGTAATACCAACTTTTTAAAATTTTATAAATTTTATTTTTCAAAATGGAATTAATTTTTGGATTCACAATATCAAAATTAGTTTTGGGAGAATTTTTGGTATTTTTATGAAAACATTCAATTTTTTGATGAATAGTGAAAAAACTGTGCAAATGTTTAAAACCAACTTTTTATTTAAAAAATTATTTTTAATAATTTTTGTAAAGTGAAAAGATATAAATAATACCTATATTAGTCCACAGTAATTCATTAGAGTAATTTTTTAATAAGATTAGATATATAAAAGTTTACTGAACTTTTTACCATCTTTTACCAACCTTATTGGAACGTTAGCAAATTTGAATAAAACATAATTTTACAACTTCTATGAATTGAATTTCAAAAATAAAATAGACATGGTTCACATTAGTAAGTAAACTGTTTTTCAATAGGATGAAAATAATTTTTGGTGAATAGTAACTCTTGGATTTTATTTAACATGGATAAAAGTAAATAGGGTAATTAAAGGTAAAAATGATATTATAATTACCCTAACACACGGCCTAATTCTATTGGATAAGTGTTTTTCAACTGAAATCAACCGTAGGAATAAAATTTGATCCTTTTAATAAACTTTTATTATATTATGAAATTTATTATTATTTTATTTAAAGAAGAGTTAAAAGTGTTAAATTCATAGTTTAATAACTAAACCATTTTTTAATATAGGGTAATAAAAAAGATAAATTAGACTATAAATTTTCATTAGAAAGCTAAAAATATTTTCTACATCATGGTATTTTATTTATAATTTTTAGTCTTTAAACAATTTAGTTTATTTATGACACAATGATGATGCTATAATTACATTATTAATGAAATATTAAAATAATTTATATTATAAATATAATAATAAATGTAGATTGAGACTTCTGATGCATTCCAATAATTTTCTAGGTTAATATGATATGTTAGGATTTATGTAATGTATTTTTTTCTAAGTAATCAAATTTTGTTGACTTTCACTAAAACCAAATACTGAATAGTGTCAAAATTGACATAAATGAGTTTTTAAAACAAATACTATATTATTAAATGATATAATATTCCTA